>OX941088.1:30854126-35854126 GCA_954870635.1 Arctium minus
TTCTTCGTCGCCGTAGTAAATAGGAGAGAAAATATAATTTCTTTCTTCGTCTTTACAAAAAAAAAATAGGAGGAAGCTGTGACACGTTCACTAAAAAAAATCCTTTTGTAGCGAATAATTTATTAAAAAAAATAAATAAGCTTAACACAAAAGCGGAAAAAGAAATAATAATAACCTGGTCCCGGGCATCTACCATTATACCCACAATGGTCGGACATACTATTGCTATCCATAATGGAAAGGAACATTTACCTATTTATATAACAGATCGTATGGTAGGCCACAAATTGGGAGAATTTGGCCCTACTTTAAATTTCCGAGGACATGCAAAAAGCGATAATAGATCTCGTCGTTAAAAAACGTTAATAATATCTATAATATCTATAGATATTTATCATTGATTAGTAGGAGGCGAACTTTATGTTAAATAAGAGAACAACAGAAGTATACACTTTAGGTCAACATATATCTCTGTCTGCTCACAAAGCGCGAAGAGTAATTGATCAAATTCGTGGACGTTCCTACGAAGAAACACTTATTATATTAGAACTCATGCCTTATCGAGCATGTTATCCCATTTTTAAATTAGTTTATTCTGCGGCAGCAAATGCTAGTTTCAATATGGGTTCGAATGAAACAAATTTAGTCATTAGTAAAGCCGAAGTCAATGAGGGTACTACCGTTAAGAGATTAAAACCTCGAGCTCGAGGGCGTAGTTTTCCGATACAAAAACCTACCTGCCATATAACTATTGTAATGAAAGATATATCCTTAGATGAATATATAGATACTGACTCTATTAGATGGTCACAAAAACCAAAATGCAAAAAAAAATATACAACTATGTCGTATTATGATATGTATAGTAATGGGGGAACATGGGACAAAAAATAAATCCAATGGGTTTCAGACTTGGTACAACCCAAGGTCATCATTCCCTTTGGTTCGCACAACCTAAAAATTATTCTGAAGGTCTGCAAGAAGATCAAAAAATAAGAAATTATATCAAGAATTATGTACAAAAAAAATATGAAAACATCTTCTGGCGTCGAGGGAATTGCACATATAGAGATTCAAAAAATAATCGACCTGATCCAAATCATAATCTATATGGGATTTCCAAAAATATTAATTGAAAGCCGACCCCGAGGAATCGAAGAATTACAGATGAATTTACAAAAAGAATTTAATTCTGTAAATAGAAAACTTAACATTGCTATCACACGAATTGAAATGCCTTATGGAAACCCTAATATTCTTGCAGAATTTATAGCCGGCCAATTAAAGAATCGAGTTTCTTTTCGCAAAGCAATGAAAAAGGCTATAGAATTAACTGAACAAGCGGATACAAAAGGAATTCAAGTGCAAATTGCAGGACGTATTGACGGAAAAGAAATTGCGCGTGTTGAATGGATCAGAGAGGGTAGGGTTCCACTACAAACCATTCGAGCTAAAATTGATTATTGTTCCTATACAGTTCGAACGATCTATGGGGTATTAGGCATCAAAATTTGGATATTTATAGACGGGGAATAATAAAACTTTATTTGCCTTTCCATTCTATCCAGCGATGGAACAAAAAATGATAAATTTGTTTCTTCTTTTTCTTTTTTGTTCAATAAAAAAAAATGAAAAATTATAATTCTATAGGGTTGAATAAAAATTCAATTAATCTTTTGATAAAATTGCTATGCTTAGTGTGTGACTCGTTGGTTTTTTGAGGGTTAGTATAAAAAACCAGTCCCATAGTATAAACAAATAACTATTGAAGTAATAACCAACTCATCACTTCGTATTATCTGGATCCAAAGAACCAGTCAAGATATGATATATTGTTCATATTGTTGTAGCAACTGAAATCTTTTTTTATTAAAAAAATCTGCTTCTAAGTTGTCAATCGAAATAAAAAAATAAAGGGTATGGATAAATGGAAGGATGAGAGAAAGAAAGAAAAAAAATATTGATGATATATAATTCCAATATGTAAGGTCTATGAGTCATCTCAGAAAAAAGCTGTGTAATAAAGCATCAATACGGATTCATCATTAAATGGATCTACTCATCGAACAAAAAATAAAGAGCTTCGAGCCAATAAAGACTAAGAATATTGAAAGCGTGCTTGAAAAGTGTATTGGTTGGCCTTTGTTGTGCTCATCCATCCTTGCCCCTCTTGTGCACAAACCTGCAAAACATGTGCCAGATCTTCCTTTGTGTGATTTTTTAGTAAAGTTTGATATTCGCACACATCGGGAGTCGTTAGTCCAAAAAAATCATTGATTGATATGGGATCGTAAGTAACCGTGATACCGCATACCACCGTTGTGGTACCGGTAGAAGTGGCAACGACATCATAAAAATCCCTTACCCATTGTAAGAAGTAGGGTGAGGGGATGGCCGTGAAGTGTTCCCACATTCTTTGATGGATGACTTGGCCAAGAAACTCATAATTGTCTACACAAATCTTGTCGAATCCTCTTTCCGCTCTAGCAAAAGTGTAAGTGAACCTTCCGGATCGTGGATGGGTAGGCTTTTTATTCTTTTGGCGGCGAGTCCGTTTTTCCCTAGTTGCGGTTGTCGTTGTTCTCTTTTGTTGTCTTTTTGTTGAACTCATGTATCGTATGCGTTGCTCCTTTGCCTCTTTGTGTGGCTTCCAATCGTCATCGTCACTTTCTTGGGCTTTCTTTCTTTTTCCACTTTCCATGAGGTGGCCATCGGAATTGGATAGGCTATGGTTTGAGTCACCATCTTCCTTGAAATGATCGTATGTATGCAAAGGTAACAAGAGGGATGCCATGTTTTCATAGATCCGGGGGTGGGCGGGTGATGTATGTTGAGAAGTAAGGTCGGGTATATGAGAGATGATCGGCGATGTGTATGTGGGTATGTGTGTAGGGGATGGAAAAGTGGGGTTTGGAATGAACATTTCTGGGATATTGGTTGGTAGAATGGAGATGGCTCCGGGTATATCGGGAATTGTTGTGAGCTCGGTAATGGGGTTTGTAAAGTGTAGAGATGAGGGGGTGGTAGCAATGGTGTTCATGGCATCCTCACAAGGAATCATCATTTGTGGGGAGAGATTGTGAGGCCATTCCAATAAACCTATCGTGGAACCTTCGTGTGAAATAAAATCAGTTAAATCCAAACCAAACATCTCATGCGAATCGTTAGTATAATCAAGATTATTATCCAAAGAAGTAATAAAATCCCAATCGTTACCGAAATCAAAGTCGTGAGATACAATCGTAGAAGATGGTGGAAGACTTACCATGGGAGTAGAGTGCAAAACATCATCCAAAGGTTTCGGTGGTTGTGAGGAAGAACCGCTTTCTTGACCAATAAGAGACTTGGAATGATCAAGTTGTTCAACTTTTGGACGTTTGTGAACCCTCTTTGGAGAATGAGTTTTGTCAACCAAAGAGGATGTGTCCAAATCAATAGCAAAGTCTACTTTATGCGTCAAGGGTTTTGTGGTGTCTTATTCCATAGGTCTAGTAGTCGGTCTTGGAAGTTGTGGAGCAACTTCTTTTGGTTTTGGTCTTGCGGTTGTACAAGTGGAATGAGAGTTTGATTGTGTTTGTGGTGTGTGAATTTTGAGTGCATCAACCGAACTATGTATGAGAGGTCCTTTGTTTTGTGCATTTTTGGGTCGGCCAATGTGGAATTTGGGACCTTCTTGAGATGGTGTGGGCCTTTTCATGACTTGTTTACCATGCTTCGGTTGGGTCCTTGGACCATCGATTGGTTGCACATTTCCAACCGAGACCAATATAGAGTCGGTTGGCACAACAATTGATATAGGAATAGGGCTCGAACCTATCGGGGGTGCCTTTGATGCGGTAACACCTCCTACGAGTGTTTTTGGCCTTTGAGATGTAGGCGTAGAAGGTGTTGATTGGTTCTTTGAAGATTGCCCGATAATGCCTTTGTTGAGTCTTTGGTCTCTATCATGTTCCGTCCCTATTGATATCGGAAGAGGTACACCACCCATTCCCGCCACTTCCCATTTGATAGGTTGTGACACGTTAGGGACGTGTACCGGTGGTGGCACATCTCCTTTTGGTAGAATAGGTCGAAATCGTCGAGGTTGGTTTGATTGTGTCGGCCTTTGAATAGGACGTATGGGTTTTGAAGATTGCTTAGATGAATGGGGCGGTTCCATTTTGGTTAAGACTTTGTTTTGGACAAATGGTCAAGCGTGAAATGAAAAGGGGGGGGGGGTAATGGTGTTAAAAACCAAGCTATCAAACAAAACGCAATATCCGCATTGAGTTGGGTGTTATGTGAGCGACGACAAAAACCACGGGCTCGAACAAAACGGCCCCAATCGGCGGTGCGATTGTGATAAGAATGATCAACACGGGTTTGATGTGGGGTTTCAACAATGTACCAATGGTATTTTAAACAAATGGGCCCAAAATTTCCATAGATGCAAATGCAACAGTTGATTTTTATCACTGTGTAAAATATTTTGGCCACTGTGTGGTGTGAATAAAACAGTAGGGGGTCACTTGGATGGGTCCTAGTGATCAATAAAATGTAATGGGGTACCTAAGAAAACACTAATCCAAATGAAGATCTCACCAAATTAAAATCACACCAAATGAGATGGCAACTGTTTTCTTGCTAAATAACACGGTAACCACACTGGTAAAGAACAGATTAAAATTGTGGAGAAACCTTACTGCTGTGGTTGATTGAGAACTGTGGTGTTAATCTGTGAAACACGGTACAGTGAGAGGAGAGATCTGACTGCTGTTATTGATCAAGAAAAAGAGAGCCAGGGACTGTTTCTGCTGTGGTCGATGGGCTGGGGATCGAGAGTGAGAAGAGATATGGTTGTTGTTGTTATTGATCGAGAGATGAAAAGGGGGGGGGGCAGCAGGGCTGTCGACAAACAGCCCCTGTGTTTGGCGATGGCGAGGGCTGTGAGCAAACAGAAAACGACGGGTGGAGGGGCTGTGATCGCGAGTGAGAGAGAGATGTGGTTGCTGGAAATGCGACGGTGGTGATGGCCACCGGCTTCAATCGCCGGTGGGGGTGGTGTTCGGTGAGAGGGAAAGTGGGTCGAGAGGTGAGGGTGATGTGGTTGGCGTGGTTTTCGACGATGGGGAGGCAAACACCGAGAGGTGTCGCCGGCGTGGTGGTGTTAGGACGAGAGAGTGATGGTGTGGTGGTGGGTGTTGTTTTGGTGGTGGGAGGAAGAAGAAAACCAATTTGGGTTTTTTTTTCTTCTCTTGAGTGCAGAGAGAAAGAGTCGAGAGATTGAAAGATGAAACCCAAAATCAGTTCCCCCTCTTTTTTTTTTTTTTTTGTTTTTTGATTTAAAAAAAAACAGTATTGTCTTTTTCTCTAAAAGAGATTTTTTTTTCTTTTTGTTTGGTTTAAGGATGTTTAGGATCATTAAGCACTAGATATATATATAAAAAAAACAATTTGCAAGTACAAACAAATCTAAGCCTAGATTTACTAAACTATTTTTTTTATATTTTAAACACACACATTTATATATATATATATATATATATATATATATATATATAATTCAAAAATCCTTTCCAACTGCAATCCTTCAGTATTTTCGGAATACTTCGACCTTACCTGTAAATTGTCATTGTTCTTCTGAACTTGGACCTGTATTTCTGAGAAAAAAGAAAATTATTAAATAGTAAAAATAAAACGTAAAACCAATATTTACAACGGTTGGACTTTTACAAAGTCTCGGCTATCAGATTTGTTCACAAAATGCCATGGACGAGTTCTCATGGCCGTCCATTCCATCAAAAAATGCCTTGATAACCACAAGGGTTGTGGTGTGGTGGTAAAGGCTTGGGGAGTTCATAGCGCTCAACCCGGGTTCAAGCCCCACTAGCAGCACTTGTGGCCACTGAGGATAAACTCAGGGCTACACGCTTTAGCAGCTGGGCCAAATGCCCTAATTGCCAGGGATTAGTCTGGGTCATAGGCCCAGGATACCCTTTCCAAAAAAAAAATGCCTTGATTCGCTGTCCATTCACCTTGAAAATACTACCATCTTCCGGGTTTATGAGATCCACAGCCCCAAAAGGGTAGATTTTAGAAATTTTAAATGGACCAGACCATCGACTTTTCAATTTTCCCGGAAAGAGTTTTAGCCGCGAATAAAACAGTAACACATTTTGTCCCTCGAAAAATTCTCGTCTGTGAATTCTTTTGTCATGCCAATTTTTAGACTTTTCCTTGTAGAGTTTGGCATTTTCATAGGCGAAATTCCTATGCTCGTCCAATTCACAAAGTTGAAATTTTCTTTTAATTCCAGCCTCAGAAACATCCATATTTAACTCCTTAATTGCCCAGTATGCTTTGTGTTCCAATTCCAATGGTAAATGGCAGACTTTTCCAAAAACGATTTTATACGGAGACATTCCAATGGGAGTTTTAAAAGCAGTACGATAAGCCCATAGAGCGTCATCTAACTTGAAAGCCCAATCTTTTCTATGCGGCTTTACGACTTTT
Organism: Arctium minus; assembly: GCA_954870635.1. Classification (NCBI taxonomy): domain Eukaryota; kingdom Viridiplantae; phylum Streptophyta; class Magnoliopsida; order Asterales; family Asteraceae; genus Arctium; species Arctium minus. Next base: position 30,860,619 of record OX941088.1, read on the forward strand.
TCTAAAATTCCCTTGATTTCTCGGTTGGATAATTCTGCCAAACCATTGGTTTGGGGATGATATGCAGTGGCAACTCTATGCTTGATATTATATTTTTCCAAAACGCTTTTTAACAAATGATTTATAAAATGAGTACCCTCATCGCTAATTAAAGCACGGGGAGTACCGAACCTTGTAAAAATGTGCTTTTGGAGAAATTTAACAACCGTTTTAGCATCATTTGAGTGACATGCCACTGCCTCGACCCACTTGGACACGTAATCAACTGCAACTAAAATATACTGGCAATTTCCTGAAATTGGGAATGGTCCCATGAAATCAATCCCCCAAACATCAAACAATTCAACCTCTAAAATTCCATTTAGAGGCATTTCATTCTTTTGGGAGATAGATCCTGTCCGCTGACATTCGTACATGTTTTGACAAATTCCTGAGCGTCTTTAAACAATGTTGGCCAATGAAATCCAGACTGTAACACCTTTGCAGCTGTCCTTTGCCCACCAAAATGTCCTCCATAACTAGAAGCATGGCAATTCTTCAATACGGTTGGTACTTCACTTTCAGGAATGCATCTTCTCAACACCTGATCTGCACATGATTTAAACAAAAATGGATCATCCCATAAATATAACTTAGAATCATGCCTGAGTTTCTGGATTTGTTGCTTATTAAACTCAGGGGGGATGATTCCACAAGCTAGGAAGTTGGCAATATCAGCAAACCATGGTGTTTCAAAATGTTTTAACACCAGGAGTTTCTCATCTGGGAATGTTTCTGTTATCTCCTTCTTTTCCAGTCCTTCAACATGTTTTTCAAGTCTAGACAAATGATCCGCAACCTGATTCTCCACTCCTTTTCTATCCACAATTTCAAGATCAAATTCTTGCAACAACAGAATCCATCTTATTAACCTAGGTTTTGCATCTTTCTTTGAAATTAAGTATTTAATGGCAGCATGATCAGTGTGAACAATGACTTTTGCTCCCACTAAATAAGATCTGAATTTCTCAAAAGCAAAAACTACGGCTAATAATTCTTTTTCAGTTGTTGTGTAGTTAATTTGAGCTTCATTTAGAGTTTTACTTGCATAATAAACGGAGTGGAATACTTTTTCTTTCCTTTGGCCTAGGACAGCTCCTACGGCCCAATCACTTGCATCGCACATGATCTCGAAAGGTTTTTCCCAGTCAGGAGTAACAATCACAGGTGCAGTAACCAAAGCTTTTTTCAAAGTGAGAAATGCATTTCTACAATCCGCACTAAAATCAAATTTTTGATCATGCTGAAGTAACACGCACAAAGGTTTTGAAATTTTTGAAAAATCTTTGATGAATCTTCTGTAAAAACCTGCATGTCCGAGAAAACTTCGTATACCTTTGACAGTGGTTGATTCAGGCAATTTTTCAATTACTTCAAGTTTTGCCTTATCAACCTCAACTCCTCTTTTTGAAATTAAGTGACCAAGAACAAGTCCTTCTTTGACCATGAAATGACACTTTTCCCAATTTAAAACCAAATCAGTTGCTTCACATCGTTCAAGACTTTTTTCAAGATTTTTCAAACATTGATCATATGATGTGCCATACACAGAAAAATCATCCATGAAAATTTCCATGGAGGTTTCAAGCATATCAGAAAATATGGACATCATACATCTTTGAAAAGTAGCAGGTGCATTACACAGACCAAATGACATTCGTCTAAAAGCAAAGGTACCATAAGGACAAGTAAAGGTTGTTTTTTCTTGGTCTTCTGGAGCTATTGCAATCTGGTTGTAACCTGAATACCCATCTAAGAAACAATAGTACTCCTTTCCTGCAAGTCTATCTAACATCTGATCAATGAACGGTAGCGGGAAATGGTCTTTCTGGGTAGCCTTATTAAGTCTACGGTAGTCCATACAAATCCTCCAACCAGACGCAATTCTAGTGGTAATGAGCTCATTTTTCTCATTTGTGATCACAGTGACACCTCCCTTTTTGGGGACACACTGTACAGGGCTCACCCATGAACTGCTCGCTATTGGGTAAATTATTCCTGCATCCAACCATTTTAAAATCTCCTTTTTCACAACTTCCTTCATGACAGGATTCAACCTTCTTTGTGGTTCGATGGAAGTGAAATTCTTATCTTCTAGGATGATTTTGTGTTGACAAATGGAAGGACTGATACCCTTAAGGTCGGAAATGGTCCATCCTATAGCCTTAGTGTGCAGTTTTAACAAACTTACCAACTGTTCTTCCTGGTGTTTTTCTAGGGTGGATGAAATGATGACAGGAAATTTGCCTTCTTCACCTAGAAATGCACACTTCAGGTGTGAGGGGAGTGGTTTTAACTCCAGGTCAGGTGGTGATTCAATAGATGGGAGTTGGGTTTTCGTATCCTCACTTTCCAATAACTCAAAAGCTCCAGTCTCTCTCAAGTCTAAGGTTTCACTTTCCTCTTCCCGTTCTTCTTTCTCATTAACTTCAGTCCCTCTTAAGTCTAAAATTTTTTTAATTCCTTCTTTGTGGCACAAAGACTCAATATCTCTCAAGGTAAAACATTCTTCTTTATCATCTGGATATTTCATAGAGTTGAACACATTAAAAGTGACATTTTGCTCATTCACTTACATAGTCAATTCTCCTTTCTGAACATCAATCAAGGTTCGACCAGTTGCTAAGAATGGTCTTCCTAGGATGATTGGAATGTCTTTATTGGCCTCAAAATCAAGAATGATGAAGTTGGCGGGAAAAATGAAATTTTCCACTTGGACTAATACATCCTCAATTTTTCCTTTCGGGTGAGCTATGGACTTGTCAGCTAACTGAAGGGTGACTGTGGTTGGTCTAGCCTCACCTATGCCTAGGGTGTTAAAAACAGACAAGGGCATAAGGTTTATACTAGCTCCTAGATCACATAATGCCTTTCCAATCTCTTTCCCACCTATTGAACAAGGAATAGTGAAACTCCCAGGATCTTTCAGTTTAGGGGGAATTTTATTTGAAAGGAGGGCACTACAACCTTCTGTTAAGGCAACAGTTTCATATTCACTCAACTTCTTCTTTTTGCTCAAGATGTCCTTGAGAAACTTTGCGTAACTTGGCATTTGTTCAATTGCTTCAACCAACGGAATGTTGATATGTAGCTGTTTAAACATGTCAAGGAACTTTTTGAATTGTAACTCCTCTTTTTGATTTCTCAACCTTTGCGGAAAAGGTATGTACGGAGGGACAGGATCTACAATGGCTTTCTCAAGAGACTAACCTAAAGGTGTTGGAGTGACGGTAGGTTTAGAACTTTTGAGTATGTGAGTGACTGGTGATGTGACAAGATTATCAAAGTGGGTGTGACAACATCCGAAGTGAGTTGGGATGGTTCAACGGGCTTTTTTCAGAGGTTGACCTTCTGTTAAGTTCTTTCCACTTCTCAAACTCACCACTTTCACATGTTCTTTCATGACTGGTCTTGGGATCTCTGTATCACTAGGTAGTGTACCAGGAGGCCTATTCCGTAACTCAAGTGCAAGTTGACTAATCTGGGTCTCTAGAGATCTTATGGTTGTGTTTTGATGGTTCATTGCTGAATTGGTTTGGTTTATGAATCCTTTCAAAATTGTTTCTAAAGAAGTGGATGACTCAGTTTGCTGGTTAGGCTTGTTTTGAAAACACGACTGATGTGGTTGTTGATGAAAAGTCTGATGGTGATGGTTTTGAGGATGACTTTGGTGTTGTGGTTGTTGAGATTGTTGTGGTTGAAGATTTAAATTCCCTGGCTGCTTAGGTGCGGGTGGATTTAAACATGGACTGTGCCAAGAAAAGTTCGGGTGTTGTCTCCAACTGGCATTGTAGTTGTTGGTGTAGGGACCAGGTCTATTATGAACATAGTTTACGGATTCAGTATTTTGTGGACAATGTTCATAAGAGTGTTCCCCACCACAACAGACACACTGCACTGAGAGTACTGCAGAGATAGGTGTAGATACATTTGGCTGCACTCCTTGGCCAGAAGTTAAGTTTTTTAGCATGGTGGCCATGGAAGAGAGTTGTGCAGTTAATGCAGTGTATGCATCAACATCATGAACTCCAACGGTCTTCTTTTGTGGTTGGGCACGAGGATCAACCCAATGTCCGTTGTTTGTTGAAATCTTTTCAAGAATTTCATACTCATCATTGTAGGTATTAGCTGTAAAGGCCCCTCCTGATGTCGCATCGAGCATTTGTTTAGCCATGGGGTTTAGACCATTGTAAAACGTCTCGAGTTGAATACAGTAGGGAATGCCATGGTGAGGGAATTTTCTCAACAACTCTTTAAACCTTTCCCAAGCATCAGGAATTGCTTCATCATCCAATTGTTTAAACATGCAAATTTCATTTCTGGATTTGGCATTCCTGGTGGGTGGAAAATATTTTCGCAAAAACTTTTCAGCCATATTGTTCCATGATGGTACAGAACCAGGTGCTAATGAGTTGAACCATGACTTTGCCCGATCCCTTAGAGAGAATGGAACTAGAGTGAGTCTCAAGGCATCGTTAGATACCCTAGGGATCAAGAATGCATCGGTGATCTCCATAAAAGATTTTAAATGAGAATGAGGATCCTCCGATGGCATTCCGGCAAATTGTCCATTGGTTTGTAATATGTGGAACATAATAGGTTTTAGCTCAAAATGGAGGGCGGTCATATGGGGTCTAACTATCCCTGAGTTTAATTGCTCAAAATCCGGGATAGCGTAGTCCATAATTTTTCCCTCTTTGGAATTTGCCAGATTAATAATGTTCGGAGCTCCATTCCTTTGTTCATTGTTACCTTGAGATTCTACATCATCATCAACATGGTTATTGTTATGATTGTTCCCTTGATTTGGTGCATTTTGTTGAAAAGGGAATTCGGGTGGATTTCCAAAAATGGGTGGTGCATCGTGGAATATAGGTTGTTGTCTTGGTGGATTTTCTATTCTAGGTACCCTATTTTCAAAACCTGGTGGGGGTGGTTCCATGATGGGAGGATCTAAAGTTACTGAAATTCTTTGCGCTCTCCTTCTAATTCTGAATGTTCTTTCAATGTCCGGGTCAAATTCGAACAACTCCCCACTTGGTATTCTTGGCATACACCAAAAGAAAATTGTGACTCAAACGGTGTTAGAAAAATCAAATCTTTAACTTTACTTAAAAAAAATCTTTTAGCTTGCCTAAATCCCCGGCAACGGCGCCAAAAACATTTTGCAAGATTTATATAGAATAAACCTCTCAGACCTTGCACAAATGGAGAGTAACACAAGTATACATTTCTCAATCCATTGTCGTCTTTTACAAGTAATAAAACGGTAAAATACCGAGTATCGATCCATAGGGAAAAAGGAGTAAAAGATTTAAATTAAAGTCCAGAAAAAGAAATGATTTCAGATGGCGAATTTGAAGAAATATTGTTGGTTGGGTTGATTACAAACTATTGCGAAAACAATTAATTAAAACGGAAGCAAGGGTGTAGGGATTCGTTAAGATTTCAAAGCAAATTTATCGGATAAAATTTTGTGACAAACAACTCATCATTTTTAACCATCAACTTGTATAAGGTACTCTTTCGAGGTTGAGAAAGGCACGCATCCATGGACCAACTTTAATGTTTCCAAAATAAAGTAAAGTCATGGCAATGGCACAATCTATCCCTTTTGAAAGTTGTAAGGAATGAAACAAGTTTCCTTGGTTCTAAGTAACTCTCTCGAGCCTACCTCCGTATCGTTCAAGTTGATGTGTTCAAGACGACTCATTTCTGTGTTCATCAAACTTTAACATTTCAACAATATAACCTTGAACGAATGGTTGAAACGATTTATTATTAGTCAATAAATTTCTACCATCAAAATAGACTTTTTATCTTAACTTCACCCCACACCCGAGCTAAGGTTGTCAGCTTATCATTGCTCGGTTTCCTTGCATTTTTCTATTTTTAAGAAAAACAAAAGACATGCATTAAATAACGATGAGATAAAAGTTTACAAGAATTAAACTTGTCTTACGATACGAAAGTTAACAAAAACGTGAAAGATCTAAGTTACGCAAGAGAAATACGACAAAGTAGCATAAATTAAGATGGCTAAAATTTAAAACGTGAACGAAATTTTACGATAACAAACTTATGCTAGACGGAGTTAATAAAGATGCGACTAAAAATAAAGATTTACGATAACATAAAAACTTAAACTAAAATGCATTGACTTTAGATGGCAAGAAGAAAAATACTAAAAGATTGCATTAATTATAAAAAGAGATGAAAGTCTTGGAATAAACTTCATCTTTTTACAAAGAAGAGGTAGCAACACTTGGATACATTATTGGAGAAAAGAAATGGGAGAATTATAGAGTGGTGAGGTATTCATGTGAGACTTGGATGACATTGCATGATATTGGATGATGGAAAAAGAGGCAACACACCCTCCTATTTATAGAGCCAAGGATGAGAAAAGAAGATCTTCAAAAAAATCTTTAACCAAAGGTCCAAAACATCCCAACTTTTGCACAAAAAATCTTCAAAATATATCACCAATTCCATTAAGCTTTGTCTTCACTTCAAAGCACAAGTCCTTTCTTCAACTTCACCCTATGACAACACAACATGCTCCTTCCAATCAATACTAAAAACCAAAAGATTAGCCACAAATTAGCATCAAAATACAAGTGAATTTGGACATTGGTTTACCTAAACTCCATAAACGCGAAAATCGAAAATATACACTAAAAAAAACTCAATCTAAAGACCTTTGACAAATTAAATTAACGAAAAAGAAACTAAAAAAAGTGTAATGCGTCAATTAAGTTGCCGCATATCAGTAGCTAATGGGGATCAAGTGATCATTCGAGATTGTTACTGTAATTGCACTTTAGAGATTGATGGGAATTCTTTTGGAGTAGATTTACTACCTATGGCTATAGGAGTGTTTGATGTAGTTATAGGCATGGATTGGTTGGTGAGGCATAAGGCTGATATCTTTTGCTCTAAAAAGATGATTCAAGTGCCTCTTCCGGAAAATGGTGTGGTCACCATCTACGGGGAGAAAGGGAAGAGGAGTAATCCTATCATATCTTCTCTTAAAGCTCGCAAATTTCTAGCGAACGGTTACCCTTCGTACCTGGCTTATGTGGTAGACGCGAAGAAAGAGAAGAAGTCGGTAGAAGATGTGAATGTCGTGCAAGATTATCCGGACGTCTTTCCGGAAGACTTACCTGGGTTACCGCCGGAGCGGCAAGTGGAGTTTCAAATCGACCTCACTCCGGGAGCGGCTCTGATAGCCCGTGCTCCATATCGATTGGCCCCGACGGAGATGAAAGAGATGATGACACAACTGCAAGAGTTGTTAGAGAAAGGTTTCATTCGACTGAGTTCGTCACCTTGGGGAGCACCGGTATTGTTCGTAAAGAAGAAGGATGGATCCATGCGGATGTGTATCGACTATCGAGAGCTAAACAAAGTCACGGTGAAGAATAAGTATCCTCTACCTCGCATCGACGATCTTTTTGATCAACTACTAGGCGCGGGATGCTTCTCAAAGATTGATCTTCGATCCGGATACCATCAAGTGAGAGTGAAGAAGGATGACTTTCCGAAGACGTCTTTTCGGACGCGATACAGTCACTATGAGTTTTTGGTGATGCCTTTCGGCTTAACCAATGCTCCGGCCGTATATATGGATTTGATGAACCGCGTGTGTCGCCCATTCTTGGATAAATCCGTGATCGTCTTCATCGACGATATTTTAATCTACTCAAAGGATGAGTCCGAGCATGGGAAACATTTGCGGGAAGTGTTGGAAGTCCTAAGGAGAGAGAAGTTGTTTGCAAAGTTCTCGAAGTGCGAATTCTGGCTCCAAGAGGTGCAATTCTTGGGGCATGTGGTGTCTAAATACGGAGTAAAGGTGGACCCGGCAAAGATCGAGGCGATGATGAGTTGGGAGCCTCCAACGAGTCCGACGGAGATTCGAAGTTTCTTGGGTTTGGCGGGCTATTATAGACGTTTCATTCAAGATTTTTCTAAGATAGCTACGCCACTCACCTCACTCACAAGGAAGAATGTCAAGTTTCTTTGGACTTCCGATCAAGATCAAGCCTTTCAGACGCTCAAGAAGAAGTTGTGCGAAGCCCCTATCTTATCCCTACCCGAGGGACCGGATGACTTCGTGGTGTATAGAGATGCTTCCAAGATGGGTCTCGGGTGTGTGTTGATGCAACGGGGAAAGGTGATAGCGTATGCGTCACGACAACTAAAGGATCATGAGAAGAATTATCCGACTTATGATTTGGAATTGGCGACGGTAGTTTTTGCGTTGAAGTTGTGGCGAAACTACTTGTATGGGACAAAGTGTACTCTTTTCACGGATCACAAGAGTCTCAAATACATCTTCGATCAAAAGGAACTCAACATGCGGCAAAGTAGATGGCTTGAGCTTTTGAAGGATTACAATTGTGACCTACTCTATCATCCCGGTAAGGCTAATGTGGTGGCAGACGCATTGAGTCAAAGGAGTCATGATAGTGGTGTCAAGATGTCCCTTACAAGGATCGATGTGGTATCGAGTTTGTTGGAAAGCATAAGGACGAGTCAAGTGGAACTCTTAACAGAAGACGGTCGTGGACTTAAGCTCTTTCAGGGGTGAATTTGGGTGCCGAAGGTCGGGGGAAACCGTGACCTACTTTTTGAAGAAGCGCAAAAATCGAAGTATTCTATACATCTTGGTAGCACCAAGATGTATAGGGATTTGAGATTGAATTATTGGTGGCCGGTGATGAAATTGGACGTGGCCAATTACGTGGAAAGGTATGTCACGTGCCTGCAAGTCAAGGCGGAACATCAAAGACCGTATGGAAATTTGCAACCATTGTCCATTCCCGAGTGGAAATGGGACAACGTCACTATGGATTTCGTGACGAAACTACCGAAGACCTTGCGCGTCCATGACACCATCTGGGTAATTGTTGACCGGCTAACCAAGAGTGCGCATTTCCTTGCAATGCAAGAGACCTTGCCAATGGAGAAATTGGCCAAGCTGTATATTGATGAGGTGGTGTCAAGGCACGGAGTTCCATAATCCATTGTTTCGGATCGGGATAGTCGCTTTACCTCGAACTTTTGGGCAAGCTTACAAAAAGAGTTGGGCACTATACTGAACTTGAGCACGACGTATCATCCACAAACGGATGGTCAAAGCGAGAGGACGATCCAGACGTTAGAGGATATGTTGACATCGTGTGTAATAGATTTCGGAGGAAGTTGGGATTCACATATACCTTTGGTCGAGTTTGCGTACAACAATAGTTACCATTCTAGTATCGGAATGGCACCGTTCGAGGCATTATACGGACGGAAGTGTAGAACACCAGTTTGTTGGATAGAAGCGGGCGAGAAACAATTCGCCGGACCGGAAATAGTTCAAGAGACGGCGGATAAAGTGAAGGAGATCTGAGAAAGATTGAAGGCGGCTCAAGACCGACAGAAGAGTTATGCGGACAAGAAAAGAAGACCGGTTGAGTTTCAAGTGGGCGACCGTGTCATGTTGAAAGTATCTCCATGGAAGGGGATTATCCGGTTTGGGAAGCGTGGGAAGCTTAGTCCTCGTTTCCTTGGACCCTTCGTCATTTTGGAGAGAGTTGGGTTACAAGCCTACCGGTTGGACTTACCTCCGGAAATGGATGAAATATATCCTATGTTCCACGTGTGTTACCTTCGGAAGTGTCTAGCCGAGGAGGAAAGCGTGATTCCATTGACGGAAATTCGGGTGGATAATGGGAATCGTTGTGTTGAGGAACCGGAGGCGATCTTAGAATCGAAGTGAAGAAGCTACGTCATAAGGACGTGGTTATGGTTAAAGTTCAATGGAAGCACCATCGGGGTGCTAACATTACTTGGGAGTCCGAGGATGATATGAATAAGCGTTACTCTCACTTGTTTAATGTAGGATGAGATTTCGAGGACGAAATCCCAATTAGGTGGGGAGGATTGTAACACCCGGAAATTTATAAGGTAAGTAATCTTCCTCTTATTTTATTTAATTATGATTATTTGAGAATATGAGCCTTTTCATGCGTATGATGATCATTGTTATATTGAAATGTTATATGAACTAATTTACCATCTTATTCGTTAAAACCTAACGTTCGTAATCGTGTCAGATTTCATTTTTGGGCTGAGGGGAGTGTGACGCGAGAGTGCCACGCGATAGTGACATTTGTCACTATCGCCGGTCACTCTCGCGTGAGATGTACCGAGAGTGAGGGGTGGCCTTCGCGATTGTGACTCGCGATAGTGACACTGTCACTATCGCCGGACACTCTCGCGTGGTTTGTACCGCGGGTGCATGGGGCTCGCGATTGTGACTCACGATAGTGCCCTTGGCACTATCGCCTGACACTATCGCCATCGGGGTGCAAGAGCTTTAAATGAGTTTTTTTTATCAGATTTCAACTTCATTTCTCTCAAACTCTCTCTTCATTTGGCGATTTTGGAGCTCAAGTATCTGATTTCTTCACCTCCCAAACCCTAACCCTCATAAATGCAACATCTCTTTGTAGTTGGATCTCAATCACTTGCATTAACTCTCCTCAAAGAAGATTTCTAGGGTTTCTTCAAGTCAACCTCTCCTCTCCAAGTCTCACCTCCAACTTCTAGGGTTTTCATCTTTTCTAGGTTTTGGTTCAAAACCTAGATTGTGAGTTTACTAAACTTTTGTTGAAACTAGATACACATCATAATCTCTTACTTGTTATTATTATGGTATATTTGCTCAAAATGTTCATCTCCATGTGTTCAAATATTTGATGGTATTCTTATGAAAATATGTGAGAAATATGTTTATAAGTATCATGCCATGATTTACCCTATTTGTGCAAGTATTTGGGGTTTTCCTTATGTATACACACAATAAGTATTTTGACATGATTAATGTGTACATGTCTTGGTATATTATGATGATTTCTACCTGGAATATCCTCTTGGTGATATTGTATCTACAAAATGATTATATTGACATTTGGGTCCTATGTTGGACTTATATGGTTAGGATGGTGATATTGTACCCATGGTTGGTATTGAAGTATACCTCAAAAACCTCCTATATGTTTTATGTTGGATGAACCAAGTCAGTAGACACTAGGAGGATGTATTCTTGGGTGCCACCGTGATGGTATGTGCCTAGACCTCCGCCATTCGGGGTAATGCCATGGTTGTAGTCCTCGGGTGTGCCGGGCCTTTGGGATGTCACTCTTAGTAGTTGGCATCAAGGTACATTGTCTCTTTGGGTGGAACTTGATTGGTGCTATGGGTATCCCCCGTTGACTCCACATATATTGAAATTTGGTTAACTGCTGATAAGAATTGTGAATGCTTTAACTTGCTATTTCTTGTTCAACTCACTAAGCTTTTTGGCCTAACACTTGTTTGGTGTCGATGTGTATCTCAGGTTCTAGCTGCGTCGGTTCTAAGCTGGCATAGTTGCTTGGGTGAGAGCTTGGGGAAACTTGCTTTTGGACATACTTTTGGTAGAAGAACATTTGGGTTTATAAATGACACCCCTGTTGTAATCTCTTTTCTAGCTATAGAAATTAGATTAGTTGGTTGTTATTTATAGTCCGTTAAATTACGACTGTAATTAAACAGATTTGTATATTTCCCCATTTTTGGGAGGCTCTTGCTATGACAATTTTTATACCTCATGTTCGTTTTTCGGATTTTTGTTATCCCTATTTTTAGGGTGTTACAATATATACCAATGAGATATATAAATATCAACAAAAGGAAACGTGGGAGAAGAAAAAAAACTGTTTGATGCAATTTTGGTGCATTTTTTCAAGTCCATACACATGCCTATTTATAGAAAGGATGGAGCTAAAAGACAAAATGGATGAGTTGTCATCCATTTTGGAGAAAGGGAAAAAGTTGGCAAAGATGAGAGTAAGTGGTCCCTGATGGTTTGCATTTTATCATTGATGATTAATTCCACACCTCCCTATTGTTGAAGCAACTCCACTTGCTATCCCTCATTACTTAGGGTGTTGCTAGTGTCACTCTACTATGGCTATTTCCACACCAAAAGTCACTTACTGATAGCATCTTTGCTATCAATGATCACACCCTCCCAATTTCACTTTTCCCTTCCTTTTTCACTTTAAACAAGATGACAAAAATGAGTTGTCATCCACAAAAAAAGATACTCGTTTATTCTCCACCAAGTATTTTATCTTCTAATAAGACAAAATAAAAGTCCATTTAAATTATGTGGTTCTAATAAATCCATAGCTTCATGCATCAAAACACTTGTACTGAGTTCCTGGTGAGTTGCACAACACCAAAAAAAACTTATCAGATTTAAGTTTTTCAACACTCCACCATGATGTGAAAATCACCCAACAAAACCAAAGCATGAACCCATCTAACGAACATGAACAAGTAGCTAATAGAGATTGACACGAGGTAACAAAATGCATTTTGATCGTGATGAGCTTCGGCTCGACCATCACCCGTCAAAATCAAAAGCAAAAATCCTCAAGTGAGCAATCTCAATAAACGAACGAGTTAAGCAACCTAAAAAATACGTACCAAGTAATAACTACCCAAAGATGTCGCTTTGTCATCTGTAGTAATATTCTCATCTCTCCCACAAGGTGCCAAACGACACTTAACACAATCTGAGCTGGATCAAATTCGAGCAATGCTCGAATGCGACTGGCAGTAACGACTTGGTGAACATATCGACATCATTATCTTCAGATAAGATTTTCTTAAAGTACACAACCTTTGCATCGTGCAAAGCTACCAAAAATGCATCACGCACATTGATGTGCTTCGTTCGAGAGTTGGACACCAAATTTGTTGCCAAGTGAATAGCACGCTGGCTATCACAATTAATACGGACAATAGTTCCTGTAAATGAACTGCTTCTTTAGCAGACTCGACCGCTGCAATAAGTTCAACTTCGGTAGTTGATAATGCAACAACAACTGTAATCGAGATCTCCAACTAACAGTTGTTCCACCTAATGTAAAAACATAACCAGAAGTGGATTTCCAACTAACACGATCACCTGCGTAATCTGAATTGCAGTAACCAACAATATCACAGTGGTTTTGCATACCATAAATGAGGTCGTGAGTTTCCGTACCTTTCAAGTAACGAAATACCGTTTTCACTGCATTCCAATGTGACTTACCCGGGTTCGATAGAAACCGACTAATCACTCCAATGGAATGTGTAAAATCAGGACGAGTGCATACCATAGTATACATGAGACTCCCGACTGCACTGGCATACATAATATTTGCCATCTCAGCCTTCCCAATATCGTATACTGGACAATCGTCTTTTGTAATCTTGATGTGTCTCGGAAGTGGCGTAGACTCCGACTTTTCTTCATCAAGATTAAACCGCTTCAAAATCTTCTGAATATAGCCCTTTTATGTTAACCTGAGAGTACAGGACTTTATGTCCCGAATAATTTCCATGTCGAGAATAACATGAGATTCACCGAGATCCTTCATTTCAAATTCTGATTTCAGCCTATTTTTCAAACGGTTGATTTCAAAAGTAGATAAATAGAAATGTCATCGCTTGATCTATGATATACACACGCGTCTTTCTCACTACGCTCAAAACCCACAAGAGCATAAATAAATCAAACTTCTTGTACCACTGTCAAGGCGACTGTTTAAGTCCATAGAGGGACTTTTTCAATTTACAGACCCAATCGGATTTGTTGTCGGAGATGAAATCTTCCGGTTGCTTCATATAGATAGTTTCCTCAAGATATCCGTGCAGAAAAGCTGTTTTCACATCTAATTGTTCAAGCTCCAGTTCGTGAATTGCCACAAGGGTAGAAGGACCCGGATAGATGTGTGACGAACCACATGCGTGAAGATATTTGTCATACTCGATACCCTTCCGCTGTGCAAAGCCTTTCGCAACCAGGCGAGCTTTATAACGCTTATCGTCTTTGACTTTATAGACCTATTTGCAGCCAATTGCACGACTGCCTTTCGGTAATGGACAAAACTACCAAGTGTAATTTTTAGATAGAGCTTCCATTTCCTCATGCATAACTCCTAACCACTTCTCACAGTGGCTCGAAGCTAGGGCCTCCGAATAGTCAAACGGCTCATCCTGTACAACATGCATAACATACTCAAGTTAGTCAGTAAAACTCATATTTGCAAAATCCCAATCACCATACCTATTAGGAGGACGGATAGTTCTTTGGCTCTGCCTCGTAGGTACTGATACTGGATTTGTATCGCCTTGACCTCCACCATCGTTCAGAACTTCTTCCTGAACTGAACTAATTGTATCAAAACTCATAAGTATATGTAACTGGTGGACTAACATCTTCTTCAGATTCTGATCCCAAAGTAAAACCACGAGCAGATGAGCTGGGTACAGTAAGACTGACAATTATCTCATCTCCATTGGCTGTTGGAGAAACAGAAGAGATAATTTCCGGTTCTAGAGCGGGTTGTCGATTATGATTAGACTTGAACATAATCGACTCATCGAAGGTCACATGTTGAGAATGAATCACCTTTCGGGTGACCGGGTTCCAGATTCGATAACCCTTGATTCCATCTGTATAGCCGAGTAGGAATCTCTTGGTGGCTCTAGGGTCCAACTTGTCCTGACCTGTAACATGAATATACACAGGACAACCAAATACACGTATGTATTTCAAACAGATATAACCCTTACCCCTCCAGATTTCTTCCGGAATCTTCTCCTAATGGCTGAACATGGTAACCGATTCACAATGTGTACAACAATGTGAAGTGCTTCAGCCCAAAACATTTTAGGGAAACCAGATGTAACTAACATACATCGGATTTTTTCTAACAAGGTCTTATTCATCTGTAACACCCCAAAAATGGGACAAACAAAAATTTCCGGAATTGGAAAGATGATATATAAAATTATGCCAAAGAACGAGCTCATCCCAAAAAGGGGAAACAATAAACGCCTGTTAATTACATGTTTGTAACGATAAGCAGTGAGGGGAAAACATTCCTTTAATCTAAATCCTAACTAGGAAAGAGATTATATAAAGTTGTGATCCAATTCTCCAAAATGTAAAGTCTTCTAAACTTGGCATCCCAAAATGCTCCCAAGCTCACATTTAAATCCTACTAAACCTTCTTGGCGGTCGCACCGCTAGAACCTGAGATACACATCAAGGCAATCAAGTGTTAGGCCAAACGAGCCTAGTGAGTTCAATACTAATAGCATGATCAGTGTTTAGGTAAAAAATACACGATCTCGACGAAGTAACATTTAATGCATATTTCACACGACCAGTCTTGTATCAAGATAAGGTCCTATCAACCGAACAGAACCCTAACCTCCGTCGAGACTAATTCGGGGGTCGGTCGAGCGACGTAAGACAGTCGCGAGACTTATACTCGACCTCGACCATACTATCGTATGACTCAACGTTTCTTTCTTGATCATTTAATGCAGCTTCAATGCCCATAAATACCAACGGTCATAACGGCTCAACACCATCAAGATCATTTATTAAGCGCGATAGTTACAAAAGACACATTTATGGAGAATTAAGACTATAAATACCTAAGATCAACACTTCATTTGGACAACTGAGGCATAATACTCTAAGTATACATTTACAAGTTCTCCGAAGAATATCTGCAATCTTACATAGACACGACAACATTAATTTACACACGACAATAGTGTTTTCACACACGACGCACACTTATTTTACAATCATACATCTGTTTCATGTATAGATCGTGTAATACATTGTAACATCGAAGGATATCATCCCTGATTGGTGATCATAGTGCACGACGACATCTCCCTGTCGTCCGCGGTTTTTTCCTCGTTGAGGTTTTTCCGCGTCACCAAATCCCTTGTCTATTTATTTTACCATTCATCGCGCATATTGTTTATCGACTACTTTCTTTAGTTGGATAAAGCTCCACGTCGACCGTAAGTTATTCATTGAGTAATTTTTGGCATTAACAATCAGTTAAACAATTATAGTCAATAATGGCCATAAAGGAATCGGCGGGGGAGACCCATCACACCAAAGAGTTTCACCGCAAGTCAATGTACCTTGATGTTCACTCTCATGAGCAACATCCCGAAGGCCCGACACATCTAAAGACTACCTCCCAGTCATTACTTCAAATGGCGGAGGTCTAGGTGCATACCGTCATGGTGGCACCCTAAGACTACATCCTACTAGTGCTTAATCATGGTTCATCCAATATACATACAACATCCATCTCTATACATATTTCATATGATCAAGATACATGTATAAGACCTTGCATAGTTCAAATCCTATTTTGGGTCTAAAATCCCAAAATATGCAAGTTCACCATTAACATCTATAAATCTCATGATAACACACATTCATGATCAAAATATAGTCCATTATAACTTCATCAAATCCCACATAAAGATTATTAACCAAAACCTCTATAAGTACCAAAAATAGAATTTAGGTCAAACTTATCAGGTGATCAAGGTAAAAACATAAACATGAAATAAAGGCAAGTAGCATGTTAAGATGTATATCTCATTTGAAAAAAGGTTGATAGAAACTCACTAACTAGGGTTTTAGTTAAAACCCTAGAAAAATTAAGGAGAATGGTGAGAAGATGAGGCTTGAAAGCTAGCTTGATGCACCACAAAATGCTCCACCAATCTTCTTGAATGATCAATAAATAAGAGGAAGAACCCTAGACTTGCAATAAATGAAACTAGGGTTTTAAATCTTCCAAAATCGCCTAAGATGAGCTTTCAAACGTAGCTAAATCTAATTTTTGTAAAAAGTGTTGTAAAAATCGTCTTAGGATGGTTTTATACTCCCAGACCCCGTCCGCGACAGTGCCCAGCGACCTTGCCCATGGCATTGTCGCTTGGGCACAATCGTGCTGAAGCCTCCACTCTCGGTACACACCACGCGATAGTGACCGGCGACAGTGCCCATGTCACTATCACAGTGTCACAGTCGCGCCAGTCTACCAGGCCTCGGTACGAGTCCCGCGACTGTGCCCGTGGCACTGTCGCACCACACCCCCGAGACTCAAAAATCTTGACCCGATTCGATAGTGCACGCATAGATAGATATTTCAATTAAAGCATAACAAGACTATATCAAATGCGAATAAATTTATACGCCAAAGGACTCCTGATTCATATTTTACTATAATAATAAAATGTGAGACGTGAATACTTACCTTAAATTTCTTGGATGTTACATCATCTGCCCGGCGACTCTGTTTGATCGCAGATCTCCAGGTGTGGTGTAGTGTCGGTGAATACCTCTACGTGAACAAAAGTCTTTAAAGTTACCACTAGTGTATTCACCACCATTGTCAGATCTTAGCACTTTTAATTTTCTACCAGTCTCGACTTCGACTAGTGCTAACCAAGTTTTGAATATTTCAAAAACATCTGACTTTAACTTAATCACATAAACCCAAAGTTTGTGCGAGAAATCATCAATAAAAGTAACATAATACTTACTTCCACTGAGGGATTGTGTCGAAGATGGTCCCCAGACGTATGTATGAACATAATCAAGGATCCCTTTGGTATTGTGTTTTCCAACACCAAAAGAAACACACGTCTGTTTACCCGAGACACATTATGAACAAAAGTCCAGACTCGTTGGCGTGTCAACTGCAATGAGTTTCTGCTTGCGCATAATCTACAAGTTCTTCTCTGAAGTGTGCCCCAATCTAAGGTGCCACAAACGGGTAGCATCTAAGTTTTCCGAACTATCCGTGACACACGCATCAGAACTGATTCGCCTACCAGATGAAACAGGTTATTTTCTGCCGCTCACCCTTCATCACAATAATGTTCTTTCTGGAGATGTGCATACTCCCATTCTCAATTTGAATCTTACAGCCAAGTTTGTCCAACAGAAATCAAATAACGAGTCATAGACGGTACAAATTTAACATTTGATAAAGTTCAAACAGTACCATTAAATATTATGATTTTGACTGAACCGATGCCCCGAGTGACACACGACATATTGTTTCCCATATAAATATGGTTACATTCGAACTCCTCGAAAGTAGTGAAACAATATCGAAACGGTGTCATATGGCACGAAGCTTCGGTATCCAACACCCAACGCCTATCGTCTTACGGTGCAGTAACCGTTGCTGAGAAGCCTATATCTCTTTCGGCTGCAACCGCTGAAGATTCTGCTTTGGTCTTGTCCTTGTTTTTCAAACTTGGACAATCTCTGAACTAATGACCTGGTTTGTGACAATAATTACAATTGCCAAGTTGCTTAGATTTCCCGCGATGACCAGGTTTACGAGATTGGGAGCGGCCACGAGTTCTTCCTCTGAGCTGATCGTCTTGGTCTCTTTCAGCAAATAGACCATGACTATTGTGGTTGTTATCTCGCAAACTGTTACCGATTTTCATCTGAATTCTCTGTTCTTCACAGATCATCCATGCTTTCACGTCAGACAAAGATATGGAATCTCTTCCATAAATAAAACTATTAGTGAACTGGGAATATTTATCGGAAAGTGAATACAACAGAATCAAAGTGAGTGCCTCATTATCTGTGGAAAAAATAGAATTTGTTGCCTTCAACTTCATGATGATGTCTTCGAATTCAGTCATGTGGGCCTGAATGGTAGTGCCTTCCTTCATTTTGAAGAAAATACACGACCTCATCAATAACATTCGGTTAGTCAAAGTTTTCTTGAGATAAAGATTCTCAAGTCTTTTCCAAATCCCTGCGGCTGTCTTTTCAGAATCGATTTCAGAAATAACATTTGGACCCATAGCCATCTATAAGGTAGTAAAGGCCCAAGCCTCCATTTCCTTAGCCTCTAAGGTGGACATATCCGGATCTATTTCTTCCGGAGCAAAGACTACGGGGTGAACATTGTTTTTTCTAAGTGTTGTCGCTGTAGTGAACTGTCATTTGACAAAATCACCCTCCCCGTTCCACTTTCCTATTCTAATCCCGGACCCCGATAATTTAAAAGCACCTTTTTGATAAACATTTAGGTTCGGGATGGAAACAGAAGCGGTGACCGGATTACCTGAATCAATTGACATTTTAACGAGCACTTATCGTGCGACAAAAAAAAATACAATTTAAGACAAATTTAGATCTAGCAGCTCTGATACCAATTGTAAGGGTTAGTGGCAATTACAAAATCGTATTCAAGTGATTTACGGTCCCAAAATAAAACAATAAATCACATGCAACTAACCCAATACAACAAGTGCGGAATAATGAGATCTAAATATTGTATATTTCGGTTTTATGATTCATACTGATCCACAAACGTAAATATATAGCAGATATCGAATATACGATAAAAATAACAAAGCGGCAAATAAATCGAGACAACAAGATTTAATGTGGTTCCACTATCGGTGTGATCGTGTACATCCACAGGGAGAGAGAGGTCTTTATATTACCAACCGGGATAAATTACAACGTGTTTACGAGATCCTTGGATCAATGAATCAGCTACCCAAAGTTTCCTCAACAAACGAAATATATATATACGTGTGTATATATATATTGGACGATATATATATATACCAATGAGATATATAAATATCAACAAAAGGAAATTGGCAGAAACGAAGGAGAAGAAAAAAAACTGCTTGATGCAATTTTGGTGCATTTTTCCAAGTCCATACGTATGCCTATTTAAAGAAGGGACGAATCTAAAAGATAAAATGGATGAATTGTCATCCATTTTGGAGAAAGGGAAAAAGTTGGCAAAGATGAGAGTAAGGTGGCGTTTGTTTTTTAAGAGGTGCTGAAGTCTAAAGTCTGATTTCACTTCTGATTTTTAAGTGGTGGTGCTGAAGTCTGAAATCTGAAATAATAAGACTGTTTGTTTTTGTAAATTAATAAACGTCTGAAATCTGAATCGATTCTTTTTAATCAAATTATAGTATCATTTGTCTCTTTTTATTCAAGAACAAAAAAAAAACAAGAACAATGTCAGGATCGAAATTCTAAACAAGAATTTAAACTAAACACTCAGAAACTATGTTAAAGAAGTCGCGGAAAAACACTTTAACAATAAATCAATCAAACAGTGTATGAAATCAAATCACAAGTTATATTGAATTAACTTAATGATTACAAACACAACCTCAATCTGTTGAACAAACTCAACAGACGTTCTATACTTCTCTAAAGAAAGGATTTCTAAGAATCTTGAGGTTAATTCTCTCTAAACGTATATTCGTATGAATAAGACTATCATCAACTGTATAAAATTTCTAGACTATATATACAGAACATATGACAAGATAATTACTAAAGAAATATTGATCTTCAGCATCCATTCCATAATTATCTTCATCATTATCTTCAGCTCCCAGTCTTTCGTTCCAAGTCATCATTATCAACATGATCAACATTAATCTTCAGCAGCATTAACATCCTCAGCAATACTAAATATGCATGCAGTATTAATCATGCTAGCAGTAGTAACTCTTGTTGGCAGTACTAACTCTTCAAGCAGTACTAACTATTTCTTCTAGCAATACTAACTCTCCAAGCAGTAGTAATACTACTAACAGTATTAATTCTTCAACAGTATTAATCAACAAGACTTAGCAGTAGTATCCATCCTTAGCACATATCAGCCCCAACAATCTCCCCCTAACTTAACTTTTCAAATTGAGAAGTTAAGTTCTTCAAAGCATGGTCTTCATGATGCTTTCAAAACTCCAGCTCAATTGCCCAGATTTGGATCCAGTCCCAGACTTTGATTAATTCTTCTTCTGACCACAATCCTTGCCATTTCAGAACCTGTAGGGCAGACCAACTTTGCGTTCAGCATCCCTTGTAACTTTTCTTTGATGTGGTCATACACCTTATCCACCAAGAAGTACTCATGATAGCTTTTGTCTATGGTTAGGACATATACTCCACATCTTTCAATGAGCATCCAATGATCAATCTTTTTAAATCCATATTCATGAT
Organism: Arctium minus; assembly: GCA_954870635.1. Taxonomy (NCBI): domain Eukaryota; kingdom Viridiplantae; phylum Streptophyta; class Magnoliopsida; order Asterales; family Asteraceae; genus Arctium; species Arctium minus. The sequence continues at coordinate 30,881,593 of OX941088.1, forward strand.
GCAGATCTTTGATAATATGCTTCACTCTATTTGGATCAAACATCATGCACAGATACTCCATGGCTATCTTGATTAAGTTCATCTCTGTCCCTTTCAACACATTTTCATACAGTTTTATCCCAACTTTGTACATTTCTTCCAAGTCAGTTCTGGAACAACTTCTAATTACTTTGCCCCAAGTTGAATAAACCTCAAACTGATCACCTATTCTCTTGATTATGAAATATTCTCTTTTATTATCCTTCAGAGTATCCCAATGAATGATCTCTGGTGCTTTCATTGAGATAGGGTCAGCTTGCATAGGTTCTTCATTAGTCACAGTCATGTACAAATTCACATGCTCATCAGATTGTTGATCAGACTGCTCTTGGCTCTTCTTTTGAGTTTCAACCTGTTCACCCTGTTTCTGCTGCTCTGATGGTTTTGTTTCCATTTTCTCACTTTCCTGTTCTTTCTTTCCTTCTTCAGTTCTAGGCCTTTTTGCCTTTGGCTTGGAAGCTATGGACTTCTTTCTTTTAATAGCTTCAATCTTTTGAGCTAAAGTCTCTTCTTGTTTCACTTCTGCCTTTTCCTTGATAGGAGTGCCTTCTTCACTGTCAGGGAAGGGTTGTTGTATGTTGAGATCATGTCTTTCTTTCAACTTTCTTTCAACCTCAACCCTTTGAGAGAAATCCCCTTGTAGCTTGGCCATCTCCTTCTTATACAGTTCTTCTATTCTACCAAAAGACATGTTGGTAAACATCCCTTCTTTGACTCCAACAGACCCTTTCAGGAAGTTGATCATCTTTCTTCTTTCTTGATTGGACAGGAAGGTCTTTGAAGGCTGTCTTTGTCTTGTCTTTAATGGCAGCCTTTGACTAGCTGTTTTCATGGTAACTTTCTTAGCAACAAGCTTTAAACTCTTCTGATATTCTTCATTTAGATTTGTAGACAAATCTAAGGCAATTTGTCTGTCTTTAGCTGTTTGGATCTCTTCCTCATTTTCAATCTCTTCTTGCAGCTTCTTAGCTATTTCTTCATCCAATTCTATATGCCTTTGTTTCTTCAAAGCTTTCACAGGATCTTCCACCTTTTCTTTCCCTTTTCTTTTGTCCTCTGCCACACTAGTCTCTTTTCTTTTCTTTTCTGGGCCTCCTTCTTTGATTACCACTCCCTTACCCTTTGGAGTAGCTTTGGGAGTGTCATTCTTTGCCTTTACTAGAGTTTCAGCAATTTCAATCTCTTCCCTGGATAATTCTGTTTCTGCTGCTGCAGTTACTACTTCTTGTTCAGTTTCTGCTGTTTGTTCAGATACTGCTGCCTTTACACTTGTTTTTGCTTCTGCACCAACCTCCTTTTCTTTTTCAGCACTAGTCTCCCCCTCAAACTAAAATTCCATGCCCTTCTCACCCTCTGCTTCTTGATACTCCCCCTTTTTGGAAGCATCATGTGCACTTCCCCTCTTCTTCAGGATGAATTGTTTTCTCCTCTTTTTGTGCACCAGATTGAGCACCATTTTCTTCAATTTGACTATCTGTTCTTGTTGAGAGATAATCACCTTCTTCATCTCTTTTATTTCCAGATCTTGATTGTGAACTTCCAGACTAATTGTACCAAGTGTATCCATCAATTCTTTGTAGTTATATTTGTCCTCACCTCCTTTAGGTGTTTTTACCACCCTTGAAGGATCCTTGGATCTTTTAGTAGAGGCCTTCTGCCTAGCAGAAGCACCTTCTACCCCTGTGGTTTCTTGGCACCTGGGACCTTTAGATGATTGCTCATCTAAAGTTGTCGTAGGGAAGGTCTTATGTATGTTCACACTGTCCTGTCCTACACCTTGTGCAGAAGCAGTAGTGTGAGCCTTGCTGCCCACATGTTCTTCCTTCTCCTTAGAGAGCACCTTCTTGGGGTTGGGAGACACCCCTGTGGTTTCCCTTTCGATATTTTCTGATGGAGAATGCTCCATCAGAGGGCTTGTAGGCTTTGGGGGTGAAGATACAAGAAGGGAAAGAACCTTCTGTACCTTTTTCCTTATATATAATTGTGTGATGGGGGATTTTGGCTTGACAATAGGGATCTGAGGAGTATTAATTGAACTGAATGGTGTGGGTAGGTCATCAGTTGGGTGGTCAGATGTGGGTTTTGACCCTGATGCCTCACCATGGGAATGAGACACACCCATCATTGTAGAGAACAATGGAGTGTCTTGTCCAGAAAAGTCCTTGCTAGGCCTTTTCATATTTGAGAACACCTTCCCTTTGAGAGATTTTGGTACATACACCTCTTCAAAAGAGGGTAGATCTGTCAATTCCTTTAGTAGAATCTCTTGTACAAACCTAGGATACATATAGAATCGTTTTGTTTTGGTTTTGGTATCCAGGTTTGACAGTAAATCACTTAAAATCATTTGTGAGAAATTAAACTTGCTGGAAGTTGCTAGGCAGACAAGAGCATAGGCTATTGTGCTGCTGAACTCACTCCAGCCAGTTGTTTTTCGTGAAATGCAGTGTTGTAGGGTATGAACAAAGAATCGCCACTGAGGTGAAAATCTATTCTTGTAAAACTTGTATACATCAGTGGGACCTTCATACCCCATTCGACTAAGTACTTGGAAGAGATCTTCCTTAGGTAAAGAAGTAATACATGAGGCATCATCTAAGCATAGATGAGTGTGTATGCAATCCTCTGTGATGGTAATGGGTTTGTCACAAACTCTTGAGTGAATAACCTGGTTTCCTTCCACAGTCTGTATTAAAGCATTTGCCCAGAACTGTCGCAAGTGTTCCACATCGATTGTGGGATTGACAGTGAGTGCGTAGGCAATGTGCGACGATTTGAGGAAATCCACTATAGCATGGAAACCCTCAGCTTGCTTGGGTTTCTGTAACATGGCGAGCTCGTTGTGTTCATCAAAGAAGTCGAATCCTGCCATCTTCTTGATCGGAACTAGGGTTACGCACTGGTAAGTAAGAATTCGAGAGAAAGAGAGAGAAAGAATACTCGTAGGAAATTCAAAGAGCCGTTTGGATTTTGGCGGTCAAAGAGGGTATTTATATGATAATGGATTTAGTTAAGAGCAATACTAAGTATCCTAGCAGCATTAACAAGCCCGCAATACTAATCCATATAAACAGTAGTGACACATACCAGCAGCAATAACACAGATTAGCAGTAGTAACACATACCAGCAGCATTAACACAGACTAGCAGTATTAACACTGTCTGGCAGTAGAAATAAGGTAAGCAGTAGTAACTTTGCACTGGCAGTATAAATCACCTAGCAGTAGTAACCATACTTAACCATATTTGAACTGTCAGAAGGAGTAATAGTGAGAGCAGTATTAACTTAACTAGAAGTACTAAGTATCCAATTCAGCAAAGTAATCTGAAACCATACCTTTGCCACTTATCTTACCTCCTGCTGGATTGTCATTAAAAGCAACATGTCCTCCATCACATCTTTTGAAATTTTGAAGGCAGTCCATGTTACCTGTCATGCGCCTAGAGCAACTACTATCTACATGCCAAATGCTCTTCTTCTTGAGCTGTTGGTTGCCCTGCACACTAGATAAAACAGTTAGTTTCTAGGGGGAACCCAAGCCAAAGTGGTCTTGGGTTGCCCTTTCTCATCAACATATTTATAATCAGTAATCTTAGTCTGGATGAGATGATCAGAGTTAGGAATCTCATGGCTGGAATATTTTGTCAAAATTATAGGCTTGGCAGTATTAACACTGGTAGCAGCACTATCCTTGTTAGCAGTACTAACTTGGTTAGCAGTACTAACTTGGTTAGCAGTAGTATTGCTATCAGCAGTAATATTTCTGTTAGTAGTACTATTTGAAGTAGCAGTACTAACAGGTTTCTTGACTTTTGGAACCCAAATCCTGACAAAGTTGTTTGCTTTCTTATTATGTGAGTTACTCCTTGACTTTCTTGGAGTATTTTCTTTTGATTTAGCAAACTTATTCTGAATATGAGACTTTGCAGTCCCAATTTTCATTGGTACTGTTCTCATATTTGCAGCCATGTGATTTCTTGATTGCTTCCTATAACCAACTGAATTTTGTGTTTGTCTTTGAAAAGAAAATCTTTGGTTAATAGGATTGAAATAACAGTGTTTGGCTAAATGATTCAATTTGCCACAAATAAAACAAGGCTTTGGTCTATTGATTTTGCTTAGATCAATTCCCTGTTTTTGAGCCCACTGATTATTTCTGTTTCTCTGATTTCCCCTTATTTTATCATGTTTATGGGGCTTGTTCTGTTGACAAGTACAGGGATTTACAACAGAGGTTTGCATGTAGTGAACTCCCTATACCTTTTCTTTTCCTTTCCTGGAGGTCTCAGCTTTCTCACTCTTAACAGTCTATTTCTCTGTCTTGGACATCTCCACTTTATCACTCTTGATAAATGATTTACCCCCTCTCTCATTTGTAAGAATGTGGTTTTCTCATGGAATATCTTTATGGTCTTCCTTATTCTTACCCTCAGAGTTCTCTTTTTCAGAATCTGCCTCAACCACTACTCTGTCTAATGGATCTACTTCTGTGGCTTCTGCAGGTAATTCCTTCTTATCTTGTCTTTCTAAGAGGACTGAGGTGGGTGGAATATAGTTGTTTTTGTAAGGTGGAGGGGTGGTGTTGTAGCCTATACCTCTTCTCAGTTTGTCATGAACTTGAGTTTTGAGTAAAGAGTCCATTGCTTTAGAAGCATTGGAATATTTCTCAATGTCTAGTTTGGCCTTCTCAAATTCACTCCTAATTTTCTCACATTCCTCTTTAGACTTTTCTAGCTTAATCTCTAACTGATTCTTCTCCCACTTCCAGTAGTTTGTATCATATGAATGTTGAAGTTCATTGTCCTGGTATGCCTTAATTTGTTCTTCAAAATTCTCAACGATCAAAATATACTCTCTTCTATCTTTCTCCCACCTTTTAAGGTCATCACACATGCTCTGATTGTGATCCCTGTATTTTTTAACAGTTTCAAGACATGCTTTAGAGCAAAGGTTGGATTTTACCTCAGTGGGGATTGCAGTACTTGAAGACTCTGTAACCTCAGCCATCAATGCTTGCCTCTGGATTCTGTTTATGATGATTATTGATTTCTGAGTTCCTTAAGCTATGATACCACTTGTCAGGATCGAAATTCTAAACAAGAATTTAAACTAAACACTCAGAAACTATGTTAAAGAAGTCGCGGAAAAACACTTTAACAATACATCAATCAAACAGTGTATGAACTCAAATCAAAAATTATATTGAATTAACTTAATGATTACAAACACAACCTTAATTTGTTGAACAAACTCAACAGACGTTCTATACTTCTCTAAAGAAAGGATTTCTAAGAATCTTGAGATTAATTATCTCTAAACGTATATTCGTATGAATAAGACTATCATCAACTGTATAAAACTTCTAGACTATATATACATAACATATGACAAGATAATTACTAAAGAAATATTGATCTTCAGCATCCATTTCATAATTATCTTCATCATTATCTTCAGCTCCTAGTCTTTCGTTCCAAGTCATCATTATCAACATGATCAGCATTAATCTTCAGCAGCATTAATATCCTCAGCAGTACTAACTATGCATGCAGTATTAATCATGCTAGCAGTAGTAACTCTTGTTGGCAGTACTAACTCTTCAAGCAGTACTAACTATTTCTTCTAGCAGTACTAACTCTCCAAGCAGTAGTAATACTACTAACAATATTAATTCTTCAACAGTATTAATCAACAAGACTTAGCAGTAGTATCCATCCTTAGCACATATCAGCCCCAACAATCTCCCCCTAACTTAACTTTTCAAATTGAGAAGTTAAGTTCTTCAAAGCATGGTCTTCATGATGCTTCATAGATAAAGTTGTCTGTGTGAATTAATCTGTCTGTATAGATTTAGAAGGTTTTGATTTGACAGAGTTTTTTCATATATGGAAGGAAGGTGTTTTTTAATGAGAGGGACTGGTTTGGAAAAAAACTTGGCTTTCTGCATAAAGCTCCCCTTTGAAATCTTACTGAATAAGCCACTTTCTATATCATTAAGCCATAACCAAACAGTCATATATAGCTGACTGAATAAGTTGTAAGTCTCATTAAGCTCATTAAGCTGCAAACAAACAGACCCTTAAATGAAAATCAGGACGATTAAAGAGATACCTTGGAGAAGAGATACCTTGGAGAAGAGAGGAGATCGAAGTGTTAGGTGACGTTTGTTTTTTAAGAGGTGCTGAAGTCTGAAGTCTGATTTCACTTCTGATTTTTAAGAGGTGGTGCTGAAGTCTGAAATCTGGAACAATAAGACTGTTTGTTTTTATAAACTGATAAACATCTGAAATCTGAATCGATTCTTTTTAATTGATTTTTAAAAAACAACATGTTTCGGGATTGAAAATTTCACTTCAAATCTGAATTATTTTTAACAATTCTTAAAACCCACCAAGAACAAAAACAACATCAAATCCACCGCTGCTGCAAATTCCACTTCAAATCTGAATTCCGTAAACCCACTTCCAAACCTTCAAGTTCCACAAAACATATTTCGAAAACTTTAATTCCACAAAACCCATTTTCAACCAAACTCATCCCCAACAACAACTCAACCAAAAGCAATCACCTTCTAAAAAAAACAGTGGGTGGTTTGAAGATGATGAAGACAAAAGATATCGGAGTGAGAAAGTGAGAAAGTGAAAAAGTGAAAAAGTTTGAAAAAGTGAAAATAAATGAAGGAAATCTCACTTATTCGGTAAGACCAAATTAAGTGAAAAGTAGGTCTGAAACAATTGAAAAAACAAACACACTTAATTCACTTACATCTGACCGAAAAAGTGAAAAGTGCACTTTAAGTACTTATTTTATAAAAACAAACAGCCCCTAAGTGGTCTTGATGGTTTGCATTTTACCACTGATGACTAATGTCACACATCCCTATTGTTGAAGCCACTCCACTTGCTATCCCTCATGACTTAGGGTGTTGCTATTGTCACTCTACTATGGCTAATTCCACACCAAAAGCCACTCAACCCTTCTAGTTTCACTTTTCCCTTCCTTTTCACTTTAAACAAGATGACAAAAATGAGTTGTCATCCACACAAAAAAAAAAGATTCTCTTTTATTCCCCACCAAATATTTTGTCTTCTAATAAGACAAAATAAAAAGTTCACTTAAATTATTTGGTTCTAATAAATCCATAGCTTCATCCATCAAAACACTTGTACCGAGTACGTGGTGAGTTGCACAGCACCAAAAAAACTTATCAAATTTAAGTTTTTCAACAGTTATCGACCGTTGGATGGGAAATTGACGCACATTGGGATTAGATGCACCGAGATGCAACAGATCAATTCCCTTCTAAGACGCAATTCATGGAAGGACATGAGATTAAAAGTGATCAACAATTCAGATCCACTTCTCAAGCTTCTCATGTTAACTTTTCAACTTCTCACACGATCTTTCACCTGTATATTATATATATATATATATATATATATATATATATGAGCCTAATCAAATAAGAACTTGATAGTTTGTAATAAGTGTGAGATCCAATGTGAGCTGATCATTTAATTTTATTAGTTTTATTTAATTATTAAATATGAAAGGTTATATGAGTAATTTAATTCTTTGACAACTCGTCCCTAAAATCATGGTTTGCAGTTTTTCCATCCCTAAAATCATGGCATCCTCACTGTCTCATCCCTCATATTGAATTTGCTCTGTATGTGCAATCCTTTCCAAAGCTCTCCATGGAAACCATCCACCGTCCCTGGCCCTCAGGTGCCTTCTGCACAGAACTTGAACTTAAAACGTGATGTTGCCGCCGATGATGTTTTGACTTGGTTTGACAACGTTCAAGAGTTGTCCGACAAGGAGTTTCATTTAGTCATCGACGATTTGCACCAAAGGTTGACCAGTAGCCATAATCTTCTTACAGAATCATTGATTTCTATTTCAAGGTGATTATATATTAATCAACCGGGGGAAACCAAAATCCATTCTTCAATCTCTCTAAAAAAATCTTTTTTTTAAACTTGGATACTGGAAAACGGCTGGAAGAGGACGGAGGAGGAAGGAAGCAAGATATGTAACTACATCGACTGTATAGAGTTATCTTCTCCGGTCCTCATGCATGCGGATATCACAGTGGTATCAACCCATCGTCTTACTAAAACCAGATCAAATATGGTCTCAACCCATATTCAGAACGGTATCACAATGGTATCATAGTGGTATCACAATGGTATCATAGTGGTATCACAATGGATTTGTGACATACTGTTTAGAAGGACTTGGGTATCAAAGTATGTATTACAGTGTGTATCACAGTCGGTTTGTGTCTTACTATTAGAAGTTATTGGGTATCACAATGGTGTATGCCGGAATAAGTTTGGCCGAAGAGAAGAGAGAGGAGAGAGATATACATAAAGACTAATTTACCCCTAAATATTATCCATAAATTTAAAAAAAAATTTAAATTAATGGATATTTACCAACATTAATATTTTTACTAATAGCCATTGATTATTAATAATGTATGGTTGATATTAGATCTCACGGTTATCACAAACAACCAAGTTCTCCTTGAATGGTTCTATATATGTAGAAAGAGGTTCAGGAGAAAGGCGAAGGATCGTATGAGAAGTTGAGGTTAACGTGAGAAGCGTGAGAAGTGGATTTGAACCATTGATTACTTTTAATCAAATGTCCTCCCATGAATTGTGTCTTAGAAGGGAATTGATCTGGTGCATCTCGGATGTTGTGCCTGTACCGATCCCCGAAACTTGACTTATCCCAATCGTAACGCTCTCGACACTGATAGAGATCAAAGTAGTATGTTCCAAATCACAAAATCCATTAATTAAAAACCTCAAAAGACCACGGGGTGACTTTTACTTACCGAAAATCTGAGAGTTACATATACATATATATATATATATATATATATATATATATATATATATATGTGCGTGTGTGGAGGTTCAAAAGAGAACACCTATGTTTTACGAAAATGCGAGAATATTATGGGCCTTCAAATTATTTAAATCATAATTAAAAGAAAATAAAGTAGTTAGTTAAGAATAATCATGTGATTTCGTATTTATCTGTAATTTTGGTGACTTCTTTATCCCTAAAATCATGTACATATAACATACTCACCAATATCAAATCATTATCACAGCAAAATCACATAATGAACAAACAGAGCAATGATTGTAAACTTGATTATCACATCGTTATCACAACAAAATTACATAATTATCAGATGAATATCACAACAAATTGATATCATAAAAATCTTTGATTTTATCAAAATATTATCACGGTAAAATCATATCATTATCACATCATCATCGACAACAAAGACATCGATAACATTTAAGGGATAAAGACAAATCTAAGATAACAGAAAATTGTGGATAAATACTAATTTATTTTCATTTATTTTAATTTTTATTATGTGTTAATTAATTTGGAGGCCCAGAAGTGTTCTCGCATTTTCGTAAAATAGGGTGTTCTCGTTTGAACCATTCCCTATATATATATATATATATATATATATATATATATATAGAGAGAGAGAGAGAGAGGGGGTTCATATGAGGAGGGGACCTAATTAAAAAAAATAAAGGGATGCATCTTAGCCCTTCTTTTATTAGATCAATGGCTGTGATTAAAAGATGACAAAAAGTTAAAAAATAAATAAATAATAAATGAAATATACCTGAGATGAACACGGGATAAATAAATGTAGGGGCAAAATTGGAAAATTCACTAAAAAAAAAAAGAAACGTGATATTTGAATTTGAAACCAGGGGATCAATATCATCCCTACCAAATAGGAGAAACCCCAGGAAGTAAAATCGCTCACAAAGTCTTCAATCGCTCCCAAAACCTTCAACCTGAAATCGGAATATTTTGAAGATCAATACACACAATCAGTTCAAACGAGGTCGAGAATCTGAAAACAAAGAAGATTCCGATAACACATTCAATGGATTCGACAGGTTTGAGATTTTATTGCATGTTTGATTTTAGGGTTTTAAATGGATTCGACAGGTATGATGAAATTTTTTGTTTCTTTATTGTTGAAGAACAACGAAAAAGTAATAGAATAAAAAGGAAATCGAAGATTGGAGGTTCCAAAAACGATGAAGGAGAAGAGATAAATCACGAAGAAGGTACATATGATTAAACTTACTGAATCATATGTGATTAGAGTTGTTTCTTTTTAAATATAACAATTATTTTGGATTAAGATTGTGAATACATTCAAAAAGTTAAAGTTGAATCATATGTGATTTACTAAGAGTGTTATATTGTTTGATGGTGGAAAATTTTCATATCACTTAGTTATTAATCATATGTGATGTATAATATGATATCTCTTAGTAAATCATATGTGATTAAGAAACATATCTCTTAGTAAATCATATGTGATCTATAAGGATTGTTATATTCTTTAAGGAACACCTAGTAAATCATATTTCTAGTAAATCATATGTGATTAAGAAACATATCTCTTAGTAAATCATATGTGATCTATAAGGATTGTTATATTCTTTAACAATCTGATGTAATATGTGATCTATAAGGATTGTTATATTCTTTAACAATTTGATATAACTTAGTTATTAATCATATGTGATCTTGTTTTACAATATATGATGAAATGTTGTTAGCAACACCTAGTAAATCATAAACATATCTCTTAGTAAATCATATGTGATCTATAAGAACTGTTATATTCTTTAACATTCTGATGTCACTTAGTTATTAATCATATGTGATCTTGTTTTACAATCTGATAATATATGATGAAATGTTGTTAGGAACACCTAGTAAATCATATGTGATCTATAAGAATTCAATTAGAACATTTTGATGACTTGAGACATGAATATTGCAATCTGTGATATGTAAATCATATATGATTTACAATTTCTTATGTACTAACTGTATTCCAATTTGGACAGGATCTTCATCGGTAGTAAAAAGAAAAAGAGAAAAGACAGTTGAACGTGAGGAAAATGAAAAACAAGGAAAAATGAGAAAGTTGATAAAGAAGAAACAGCCAACACAAGCCAAAAGCATACAGTTGAGGACAACACCGTACCCACTGTTCAATGCTATTAGGTCACTTTCAGATACACAAGAAACATGTGTTAGGGAAATGGGTTTTGGTGGGATGATTGGAATGAAGTTGGATGGAATACCATCCAACCTAGGACTGTATGTAGCATTGAACTTTGATGAAGAAAACATGACAATCAAGACAGCAAAAGGGACAATAACAATAAATGAAGAGTCAGTAAGAGACATGATTGGAGCACCGATGGGTCCTATAAAGTATGAAGAGTGTGAAGTGAATGACGTTAGTGCTTCAATCAAGGGTGAATGGTTGAAGCAGTTCGATAAAGAAATTATAAGACCAACCGAGGTAAGCAAGAAAATAGTCTCATCAGAGGATGCAGACTGGAACTTTATGGTGAATTTCATTGTTCACTTTTGCAATACAATGGGAAGTTGCAAATACAATGGAACTTGCGACCTAAATGTGTTATATCGACTGACAAAGGAAACAAAGTTCCAAGATATAAACTGGTGTGAATACATCGTTACCCGTTTAAGGTATTGCAAGAACAGTTGGAGTGGTCGGGATGAAAAAGAATTCTTTTGTGGTCCAATGACAACACTTGTGGTAAGTTTTATAGATATATAATTATGGTTTTATATTCTTTTTTGCAACTGATAACATTGTTTAAAATTTCTTTGTAGCTGATGTACGTGGACAACATTAAGTGTGTTATACCACATGTCATAAGAGTTAGACCTGCAATCAAAGCATGGTCATCTGAGTTGTTAAAGATGAGAGTGGAAGCAGAGGTTGAATTGGGAGGACTAGGAGTGGGGGATTTTGCTGAACCATATGATGAAAACCAAGCAAATGAAGATGAGGTTGACATGACAGATGTAGTACCTCCATCACCAGTGAAAATTGAGGTACATACATGTACATAATTATAAACACATATCATAGTAGATACTTTGTGTTATTGTAATTATACATGCTTCACAAATCATATGTGATCATCTGTGGTAGTTTTAATAATCATATGTGATTAAACAAAATTGCATTCATCTATATAATATTTCAAAATTTGATAGTGTTAAAATCATATGTGATTTAAAGTTGATAGTGTTGAAATCAAATGTGATTTAAAGCATAAACATATACTAGTATGGGTTTGGTTTTTATGGTAATCTGATATTGGGAATTGATAGTGTTAAAATCATATGTGATTTAAAGTTGATAGTGTTGAAATCATATGTGATTTAAAGCATAAGCATATACTAGTATGGGTTTGGTTTTTATGTTATTAACAACATGATATTGGGAATGTTTTAATAGGAATATCTGAGTTTCTTGGACAATACCTACAACCAGCTGATGTCCTTGAAAACAAAATTCAACACAACTTTGGATAAGGCCTGTTTGAAATTCCCGGAAGAAGCGACTCTTGATGATTGGAGAAAAAAACAGCTTGATTTCATGCTTATTGAACAACAAATTCCTGAAACTCAATAGTGGAATGTACAAGTTAATGAAGAAGGTGGTGAAGGATGGAATGAAGGGGGTGGGGAAGTTGGATTAGAAGAAGGGAATGAAGAAGGTGGGGAAACTGGAATAGAAGAAGACAATGTAGCAGAGAACATTGATCATCTTATAGCAAAGTTAAGCATGGACATTCCAGAGACTACAACAGAAGGTGAAGAACATAACTTTGAGAGTTTTACACTAATTTTGCAACATACAAATGTTAATGACTCATGTGATTTCTTATTTGTAGGAAAAACAGGGGAAAAAGAAGCATCTGCAGTAATATTATCACAACCAAGTTTCAACCTTGGTTTAACACAATTATTCGGTGAAGATATTCAAAAGACAGGAAAGACAGGGGAAAAAGAAGCATCTGCAGTAATATTATCACAACCAAGTTTCAGCCTTGGTTTAACACAATTATTCGGTGAAGATATACAAAAGACGGGAGAGGTTGTGGCAGAAAAGGTTGTGGCAGAAAAGGCTGTGACAGAGAAGGTTGTGACGGGAGAAGCTGTTACAGAACAACAAAAGAAACGGGAGCCTTCTAAAGAGAAGTTGACAGTAAAGTTGAAGGTGGATAAAGAGAAGATGAAAGAGGCAGAAAAAGAATATATAACACCATATCCAATTCATGGGGGAAGACGTGAGATAAAGGCTGCACTGCCAATGTGCTCCCCATATTTGGACAGAAAGGTGGACGTAAATGCAGCAGTAACAAAAGATGAAAAAATGGTGGCTGATTGGATGTTTGCCATGCAAGGGGACAAGATGTAAGTGAAACATAAATTCGTTTAGTTATTAATAAAGTTAAACGTGCACACTCAATTGCTTTAATCACATATGATCAATAAGCACACACAATTGATTTAATCAATAATGGTTTAAATCACATATGATTAATAGTAACACACCAGTATTGGTACATAAATATTGTTGTTAGAATATGTGTTTCAATGAAAGATCATATGTGATGTAGTATTTATATGTTATGTTAGGATTGTACATGTGGTTAGAATTTGGGTTGCAGTAAGAAATCATATGTGATTTAATACTTGTACATATGCTTATATATAACTAATCATATGTGATTTGATGCATGAATATTGTTGTTAGGAACAAATTATGATTATGTATATCTAATCATATATGATTTAATACATGTAAAGATTGTACATGTGGTTAGATTTGATAAATGAATATTGTTGTTAGGAACAAACTATTATTATGTATATCTAATCATATATGATTTAATACATGGTTATCTTCAAATTGTAAGGGATATCATTTTCAAGACTATTACCGGAGGACAGGCACCTAAAATAGTTTTTGAAAGCATGGCACCAGAAACTATCATGAATGCTTCTGTTATTGATTTATGGTCAATAATCCTCAACAATGAAGAGCAATTCAGAAGCAACTCATCACCACATCGGTTATTCTTTACAACAACAACAATGGTACGTACGACTACAATTATCAACTAAATTAAGATTATTTAGAAAATATTACAAACATGAATATGTGGGTTTAAATATGTGGACAGAAGAAATGCTACAAATGCAGAAGAAGAATATAATGGCAGCATTTAAATCAAGTATGGAGGCTTCCATGACAAACATGAGTGAAATGTATTCTCTCAGAAATGTTGATATGGTATGGATAACTGAAGTATCATTAAAATCTTATGTTAGTTGGGTAAATTTGGTACAATGATGTTTAGATATGCTAACTAAGTATGTATATTTTTTTCCACAACTTTTCTTTCCAATGAAAAAGTCAACACATTTCTACTTGATAGTTTTCAACCTAAAAGTTCCAAGCTTTGTAATACTGGATAATAGCTCAACGGATGTGCCAAATGATGTTAAATATGGCGAGGTTCCAAATGTATTGGTAAGAATAAAACGTTAGAAAAACTAATGTAGAAGTATAAAATAAAAGATTTGATAACTTATATATTATATTTCATGTATTGCAGAAAAAAACATTGGTGGAATATTTGAAGCTGGTGAAACATCCTCGAGTGAACAGCATGACAAAAGTGAAACCAAATAGATACAGAATGAAGTGCAGAAAAAAAGACAACTTCATTGACTTTGGAGTTTTTGCAATGAGGCACATGGAAACATACAAAGGTGAGACAGTTGGCAAGTATGATTGTGGACTTGATAGAGAGTATGGAGAACAAGATAGCCAACTACACAAATTGAGGAAGAAATACCTATGCAAGATACTGATGTCAAGCATGAACACTTTGAAGTACAAAGTGATAAGCCAGTCCACATCACTCTCAAAAATAGATGTTAAGATAACAAAGAAGTTGATTCAAGACGCAGCGAAAAGAAAGGAAGAACGGTTGGCGTAGGTGTTAGTTGAGAGTATAACATTTGGGAGGTTTAGTTTGTGTTGGAAAACTTGTGTTGATACTATAGTATTTTGTTCAATGCTTTTGATAGCTGAATGATATATGTGAATTCTGATGTTTGTTTGGGATATTTCCAGTATGAATATGACACATATGTGATCTTGTTTTATTTGGAATGTTGCTAGTAATATGACTTAGTTAAACATTTTGATCATTTATGATGAAACATTTTCATATCACTTAGTTATTAATCATATGTGATCTATAAGGAGGGTTATATTGTTAAACAATATGATTTGTCTTAGTAAATCATATGTGATCTATAAGAACTGTTATATTCTTTAACAATCTGATGTCACTTAGTTATTAATCACATGTGATCTATAAAGACAGTTATATTATTTTACAATCTGATATTATATGATGAATTTTTGTTAGTATCACTTAATAAATCATATGTGATATAGAAAGACTGTAACATTGTCTTACAACTATGATTTAGAATAGAATTCCATATCACTGGTAGTTAATCATATGAGATTTATAATAGAATTCCAACCCATATATAATCACATATGATTTTGTTAAGATGCATAGCACTCATGCATTATAACCAACTTTTATTATATAAAATCATATGTGATTTTTGAGGTCTTTCTTTTTTAATATGTTTTATACAACTTCCAACGATTTTACATACTGATCCTAACATAACCTTAAAGTTAAAATTGTAAATAACGTAAAGCGAATATTATTTAAAGCAAACAATAACCAACATAAGCGTTTAAATTGTCTAAATCAAGTTTAATCAATAATACGAGTAAAATAACCAATCTACTCAATAATTCCTTTCTTTCTTGGACAATTGCGAGAGTCGTGGTTTGTAAGTTCACCACACCCTCTACACTTCCTCTTGTGTCGAGCATTTTTGATAGCTCTCTCACCAGCACCAATCAAGCGCTTACCGGTCCCACATCCTTTGTTTCTGATACCCCCAGATGCACGTATTTCAATGGTCGTAGGCTTCGAGACACCCAACAATTTCTCAAATTCAGCATCCTTGTTAACCTTACCATATATTCAGTAAACTTGTCAGGATCGAATTCTCAACAAGAATTAATTCTCAGAAACAATATCAAAGAAGTTTGCGGAATAACACTTTGATATTCAATGAAATAGTAAATCAATACAGTAAATATGAAGAACAAACTGTAAACTTGTATTGAATGCTTTGAAGTTACAAGATTACTCACTCAACCTCAATATTGATGAACATGCTCACCAATACGAATTCTACTTCTCTAGAATTAGGATCTATGCCTTGAGGTTGATTTTCTCTCTAAAAGAATGAAAACAAAACTAAAAAATTAACTCATTATTCTAAGCTATACAATATGTATACTGAATACAAAGATAATTACAATAAAAAAATATCTTCAGTATATCTTCCATGTATATCTATAAACTTCCATAATCTTCAGATTATCCAGCTGTCATTCTTTCCATCCAAATCTCTTTAGCAGCACTAACCATGATCAGCAGCATTAACTTCTTCTAGCAGCATTAACTACTAAGCAGCACTAACTACTAGCAGTACTAACTAGCTAAGCAGTACTAACTTTGTTCAAGCAGTACTAACTATGACTAGCAGCATTAATAGTACTAGCAGTAGTAACACTCAGCAGTACTAACCTTTAAGTCTTCTAGCAGTAGTAACTTTGAACCAGCAGCATTAACCATACTTGATGAATTCTTCAGTTCCCAACAATCTCCCCCTAACTTGACTTTTAAGAAGAGAAGTCAAGTTCTTCAGAATTAATCTTCAAGATGCTCCCAAAACTCTATCATGGCCTAAATTCCAGTGTTTGCATCCAATCCCAAACTCTGATTGATGGTTCTTTGAATCAAGTATTTAGCCATTTCTGAATCTGGAACACACCTTAACTTTTTCTTCAGCATGGCATGTAGCTTCAATCTGCTATGATTATACACTCTATCCACTAGGAAGTATTCAGTGTGATTTAAATCCAAAGTCACTGTATATACTCCACTAATTTCATATAGAGTCCAACTGTTTACTGATTTGAAGACATCCTTGATCAAGTGCTCTACTTCTTCAGGTTTGAACAACATACACAGATACTCCATTACCAGTTTTGTAATTGAAATTCCTGGAGCCTTTAGAATATCTGCATACAACTTCATTCCTATCTCAAACATCTCTTCAAGATCTGATCTAGAGCATGTTCTGACAATTTTTGCCCATGTGTTGAACACTTCATGCTTTTCATCCTTTCTTTTCAGCCTTATGTATTCCTTTCCATCCACTGTCAATGTATCCCAGAGAATGACCTCAGGAGGCTTCACTCCTACAGGTTCTGCTGAAATTGGTTCAGGCACTTTGTCCATCACTACCATATACAAATTTACATCATCAGTGTTAGCTGGCTCTGTCTGTTTAGATGACTCAGGTGCCCCTTCTTCTTCAGCTACCTTCTCAGCCTCTTCTTCAGATACTTTAGGCTTCTTGATTGGCTTTCTCCTTGCCATCATTTTTGTTCTCTTTAAAGTCCTTAGACTTTCTCCCAGAGTGGACTCTTTCTTAGGAGGTGTTTCTTGCTCATCTGGAAATGGCTTTTGACAATCAAAGTCATTACTTTCTTTTATCCTCTTCTCCATCTCCATCCTAGCAGTTTCATTTCCCTGAAGCTTCAACATTTCTGAATCATAGAGCTCTTTGATCTTCTCAAAAGACATTTTGGAGAACATCTCCTTTTTGACTCCTACAGCACCTTTAAGAAATATAATCATCTTGTTTCTCTCTTGGGTACCTAGGAATGTCTTTGAGGGTTTTCTCTTCTTTGCAACTGTTTTCACCACTGATTTCTTCATACTTGCAGCTTTCTTCTGTGCAATTTCAGTTGCCATACTCTGTTGATAAGCTTCATTCAGTTCAGCAGCTAGAGCTTTTGCCATTTCCCTGTCCTTTTCCATCTGAACTCTTTCTTCTTTTTCAAAATCCTCTTGCATCTTTTTAGCTAGGGCTTCATCTGATTCAACCAACCTTTGCTTTTTGATTGGTTGATCAGATTCCACCATTTTTGTTTTTCCTTTGTCTTTGTTGATTGCCTTCTTGCTATTATCTTTCTTGATCACTTCACCTTGTTCTTTGATGATTATTCCTTTGGTCTTTGAAGTGACCTTGGGAGTATCATTCTTGGCTTTTAGTAAGGTTTCTGCAATCTCAAGATCTGTTAGAACTTCTTTCACAGTTTCTGCTGCTTTATTAATGTCAGCAGTAGTAACTGTTTCTGCTGCTTCTTTTGTTTCTTTTGGTATTGAAACTCTTTCTGTTTCTGCTTCCTGCTCCCCCTCAACATTAAGCTTCCCCTCTCTTGTGGCTTCTTCCATGTTGATCTCCCCCTTTTTGGGAGCATCATTCTCAACTTTCCTTCTCCTAAGTTGGAATTGCTTTCTCTTCTTCCTTTGTACCAGACTGACCACCATCCTCTTCAGCTTAGCAATCTGTTCTTGTTGTGACAGAATGACTAGCTTCATTTCTTCAATATCTTTTCCTTGTTTGAGAACATCTTGATTGATGTTCCCCATTGTTTCCATCAATTCATAGTACGTATATCTGTCCTCACCCTTTCCAGAAGTGTTACCCTCCTTTGAAGGATCATTGGATCTTTTATTAATGGAAGTCTTCTGCCTTGCAGAATCACTATCCACCCCTGTGGTTTCTTGGCACCAGGGACCTTCAAATGATTGCTCATTCAAAGTTGCCATGGGGGAGGTCTTATTGATGTTACCACTTTCCTCCTCTGTACTAGCAGGAGTAGTGGCAGCCTCATCACCCATATGCTCTACCTCCTTCTCAGAGAGCACCTCCTTTGGGTTGGGAGACACCCTTGTGGTTTCCCTTTGGATATTCTCTAGGGGAGAATTCTCCCTTAGAGGGCTTATAGGCTTAGTGGGTAATGGTACAAGAAGGGAAGGAGCCTTCTTTACTTGTTTCCTCTTGTAAGTTTGTGTGATTGGAGAGGTTGGTTTTTCAAGAAGGGACTGGGGAATAGATTTTGAGAGGGAAGGTTGGGCTTGGCTAGCAGTGGGTTGGTCTAATGGGGGCCTTGACCCTGCTGCCATACCTTCATTGGTTTGGGACACCACCATCATTGTAGAGAACAATGGGGTGTCAACTCCTTCAGAGTCCCCAGCAGATCTTCTCATATTTGAGAAAACCTTGCCTTTGGGGGGTTTAGGTACATATACCCCAACAGGTTGAGGTATATCCGTCAATTCATGAGTAATGACTTCTTGAACAAACCTGGGATACATAAAGAAGCTCTTTTTGTTTCCCATGTTTGAGACAAGATCACTGAAAATCATTTTAGAAAAATTATACTTTCTGGCAGTGGCCAAGCACACCAAAGCATAAGCAATAGTGCTGCTGAACTCACTCCATCCAGTAGTCTTTTTGGAGATACAGTGCATAAGAGTATGGACAAAGAAACGCCATTGGGGTGAAAATTTTGCTTTAGAGAATTTGAAAACTCCCAATGGGCCTCCATACCCCATTCTTGTAAGATTTGAAAACAGTTCATCATTTGGGATAGAGGTTATACCAGAGGCATCGTCTAGACGTAGACTGATGCGAATAACCTCTTCAGTAACCGTGAGTGATTGATCACAGATTCTTGTCTTGATCATCTGCATACCATTCTCAACAACAATGGTTGCATTAGCCCAGAACTGCCTTTGATGCTCAATATAGATTGTAGGGGATACAAGAAGAGCATGAGCAATGTGGCTTGACTTGAGGAAATCCACAATCTGATGAAATCCTGCAGCTTGCTTTGGCTTTTGTAGCATTGCAATCTCGTTGTGCTCGTCGATAAAAGTCATGGATGCCATTGATCTTAGTGAAAAGCTTGTCTGAAAACTTCGAACTTGAGGGAGAAAAGGTTTTGAGCGCAAGAGAACAGTATGCAAAGAGTCGTTATGAACTTTTAGGCGGGCAAAGAGTATTTATAGTATTCGGAACATAAGCAGTATTAACCTAGAGCAGTATTAACTACTAGCGGTATTAACTAACTAGCAGTATTAACTACGAGCAGTATTAACTAACTAGCAGTATTAACTGAAAGCAGTATTAACCACTAGCAGTATTAACTGAAAGCAGTATTAACCACTAGCAGTATTAACTGAAAGCAGTATTAACCACTAGCAGTATTAACTGAAAGCAGTATTAACCACTAGCAGTATTAACTGAAAGCAGTATTAACCACTAGCAGTATTAACTGAAATACTCCTTTTAAACTTGCTAAACACTGAGTACTGCTATGCATATCCTGAAAAAGAAGATTAGTAACTCCAAGAATAATATACAGGTATAAAGCCACTTGTTGAGAAGGGGATTATTCAGTGTTGATCATTCCCACACTTGTTACCAAGAAAGTGAATCTACCCACATCAAAAGCTTTAGTGAATAAATCAGCAAACTGATTATCAGTGTGAACTTTGACAACTTGAATAAGTTTCTTTTCATTACAATCTCTTATAAAGTGATACCTGATCTCAATGTGCTTTGTTTTTGAGTGCTTGACAGGATTATTCACAATGCTAATAGCACTGCTGTTGTCAATAAAGATTGGAGTGTGTAGAAAGGTTACCCCATAATCCAACATTTGATTCTGAATCCATAAGACTTGAGAACAGCAACTTGCAGCTGCTATGTACTCTGCCTCTGTTGTAGATGTGGATATTGTGGTTTGTTTCTTGCACTGCCATGAGACTAGTCTAGCACCCAAAAACTGACATCCTCCAGAAGTAGATTTTCTGTCCAAGTTTGCCCCACCTAGATCACTGTCTGAGTATGCTATTAGGTCAAAAGGTGAGTTATGAGGATACCAAAGTCCCAATTTGGGTTGCCCTTTGAGATATCTGAATATCCTCTTAACAGCTTGAAAGTGAGATTGCTTTGGCCTAACTTGAAATCTTGCACATACACAGACTGGAAACATTATATCTGGCCTTGATGATGTGAGATACATGAGAGAGCCAATCATGGATCTATAATGATGCACATCCATATCCTCCCCCTCAAGATCTGCTGTGATCTGCTTGTGTGTTTCCATAGGTGTGCTGGCAGGTTTTGATTCTGAGAAACCAAACTTGGTTAGAATATCCTGCACATACTTGGATTGACATATGAAAATGCCATCTGACTTCTGTTGAACTTGGAGTCCAAGGAAGAAAGTAAGTTCCCCCATGGAACTCATTTTGAATCTTTGATGCATTAAATCTTCAAACTCCTTGCACATGTTGTTTCTTGTAGATCCAAAGATAATGTCATCAACATAGATTTGCACCAGCAAAATATCCTTCTTCTTTCTTTTAATAAATAGAGTCTTATCAATGACTCCTCTTTCAAAGTCATTTTCCAAGAGATAGGATGACAGAGTGTCATACCATGCTCTTGGGGCTTGATGTAGTCCATAAAGTGCTTTCTTTAATTTGTATACCCTGTCTGGATAGCTTGGGTTTTCAAACCCTGGTGGTTGACATACATATACTTCTTCTTCAATTGACCCATAGAGAAAGGCACTTTTTACATCCATTTGATAGACTTTGAAGTTCATGTAAGAAGCATAGGCTAGGAATAGTCTGATTGCTTCTATTCTAGCCACAAGTGCAAACACTTCTTCATAATCTATACCCTCTTCTTGAGTATATCCCTGAGCCACCAGCCTTGCTTTGTTCCTTATGACAATACCTCTTTCATCTCTCTTGTTTCTGAAAATCCACTTTGTGCCAATTGCTCTGTGACCTTTAGGAAGGTCTACCAGATCCCATACATCTTGTAGCTTGAACTGTAGCAGTTCCTCTTGCATTGCTTCTATCCAGCTAGATTCTTTCATAGCATCATGTGCCTTTTTAGGCTCAAGCTGTGATAGAAAACAAGAAAGCACTGTATGCTGTTGATCTTGCATTTCCTGAAGCCTGCTTTGATGTCTAGTCATCATAGGAGAAGAGATATCTCCTATTACCAGCTGTGGAGGATGATTCTTTTGAACTCTGGTGTTATGACTAGGTTCTTCATTCAGTCCAGCCTCAAGATTAGATTCATGTAACTCAACTGAAGTGTTTTCAGATGCCACTTCATTATTTTCTTGAGTCTCCTTATCTCTAGTGTCTTCTTCACTCTGGCTTGGTCCAGTAAATGATTCCTTTTCACAGTCTTCAACAGAATTTATTGTGGGTATGGAAAAAATCACAGATTTAGATAGACTTTCTTGAACTTGTGTGATTCCTGATCCTCCACTTCCTGTTCCTGTATACTCATTACTGAAACCAAAGGAGTTAGTTAGTGAATCAATGTCAAATAGCCACTGAGGTCCAGACCCAACAGGATTAGGTGTGTTCTCATTGCATTTGACATTGTCACTTTCTTCAATTATTCTAGAAGAAGAGTTAAAAACTCTGTAAGCCTTACTCTGAGATGAATATCCAACAAGAAATCCATCATCTGCTTTGTTATCAAACTTACCTAAGTGAGATTTGGTATTTAGAATTGTACAAGGACACCAAAAGGTTTGAAGAAACCAATAAAAGGTTTTCTTTTATTTAAAAGCTCATATGGGGTCTTGTTCTTTTGCTTGACCACTAGAACTCTGTTTTGGACATAACATGCAGTATTAACTGCTTCAGCCCAGAAGGTAATTGGCAATTTGGAATCAGCCAACAGAGATCTAGCAGCCTCTATTAGTGTTCTATTCCTCCTTTCAGCAACACCATTCTGTTGAGGAGTCCTAGGAGCACTATATTGCCTCTCAATACCTTTTTCTTCACAAAAGGTGTTTAGATCATGATTTTTAAACTCAGTTCCATTATCTGATCTAATGACTTTTACTCTTTGATTAGTTTGGTTTTCAATTCTTAGAATAAAGGATTTGATAAGACCACTTGTTTCATCCTTAGTCCTTAGAAAATATACCCAAGTAAATCTGGAGTAATCATCAACAATAACCAAGCAGTAAGATTTCTTGCCTATACTCATAACATTTGTAGGACCAAACAGATCCATATGCAGTAATTGGAGACAAGAAGAAACAGAATTTAACTCTTTGGTTTGAGAAGTTTTGTGTTGTTTGCCTTTAAGACAAGCAACACAATGATCATCACATGAAAAGACTTTTGAAGGTAAACCTCTTACAAGGTTATTTTTAACAAGATTGTTCATAGTCTTGAAATTCATGTGACACATCCTTCTGTGCCATAGAGAGGATTCATCTACAGAAGCTTTTGAAACAAGACAATTTAGAGATGAATCACTATCAACAATGTCCAAATCAAGGCAGTAAACATTGTCCTTTCTTGGAGTTCTAAGTAGTATCATGCTTTCATCAACTACCTTGAACCCTGGAGCAAGGATCATACACTCAGTATTAGTAAATAATATACTATGTTGTTTGTCACAAACCTGTGATACACTTAACAGGTTGTACTTTAATTGATCAACATAGTAGACATCCTCAAATGTCATCTTACCTTTGGTGACATTACCTTTTCCGCTTATCTTACCACCAGTAAGATTATCTCCAAATGCAACATGTCCTCCATTGATATGCTTGAAGTCTTGAAGGCATGACATGTTGCCTGTCATGTGCCTAGAGCAACCACTATCAACATGCCAAATGCTCTTTCCCTTGAGCTGTTGGTTGCCCTGCACATTAGATAAATCAATTAGTATGAATTAGGAACCCAAGCCAAAGTGGTCTTGGGTACCCCTTTCTCATCAAAATACTTGCATTCTTTCTTGACAAGTTTTTTAAACTTTAATTCCTCATTCTTGGAGTACTTTGTTACAATAATAGGCTTGGAAATGTTTTTGCTAGATTCAGTACTTGTTTTAGAAGTACTAACTGCCTTGGCTGCACTTGCATGCTTAGCATTACTAACCTTTGAAGAGGTATTAATAGTATTAGCAACATTAATATTTTCAGCAGTACTAACACTGTTAGCAGTAGTAACTGTGTTAGCAGTACTAATACTGTTAGCAGTACTAACACTGTTAGTACTTCTAGGCACCCACATTTTGACACTTTCTTTTAAAATCTTTTTCTTTAAAGTGCCTTTACTTTCAACATATTTCTTTATCACATGTTTCTTTCCAGCCTTCCTATAACCCACAGATTTTTGCACAAATCTTTGAAAGTTCATCTGTTGGTTAATAGGGTTAAAGTAACAATACTTAGCCAAATGATTCAACTTGCCACATATAAAACAAGGTTTCGGTCTATTGATTTTATTCAGATCAACTCCTTGTTTCTGAGCCCATTGATTATTCCAGTTTCTTTGATTTCCTCTTTTTAAACCAGAATTTATGCTCTTGGCTTTATTGCAATCACACTGTTTACAAGATCCAGGATTCACAACTGTGGTTTGTTTGTAATGGACCTTGTTATCATTTCCTTTAGTCTTCTCTATCTCCTTGGACTTGACCCAGATTTTCCCACATCCCTCATTGGTGATAATATTGTTTTCTAATGGTATCTTTTTACTCACATTATTATCCCTGTTCTTACTGGCTCCTTTTTCAGTCAAATCCTTAACTACTACCTCATCCAAAGGATCTATCTTAAAAGCTTCTTCAGACAAGTCCTTTTTCTCCTTAGTTTCTAACAAGTCTGATGTAGGAGAAATATAGTTGTTATTGTAAGGAGGGGGTGTAGTGTTGTATCCAATACCAGGCTTCATCTTATCATGTATCTGAGCCTTTAGAAGAGAGTCCATTGCTTTTGAAGCATAAGAAAACTTGTCTATGTCAAGTTTAACTTTTGACAGTTCCTCTTTCAGTCTATCATTCTCTTCTAAGGACTTGGACAGTTTGGTTTCTAACTCATTCTTTTCCCACTTCCAATAGTTTGTGTCATAAGAGTGTTGAAGTTCATTAGCTTGGAAGCCTTTGATTTGCTCTTCAAATCTCTCTACTATCAACACATAATCTCTTCTGTCCTTTTCTAATCTTTTGAGGTCATCACACATACTTTGATTGTGATCCCTGTACCTTGTAACAGTGTCAATGCAAGATTTAGTGCAAAGATTAGAACTTACCTCAGTGGGGAGATCAGACACTTCTGCCATAAGAGCTTGGTTCTGAATGGCTTCCTCAGCTTGATCACTCCAGTGAAATCCCATTCCTTGTTGAGAAACAAGGGCTTGAGCAGGATTCTTGTTCAGATTGTATCCTTCATTCTGAGCTTGTTGATGGTTGTTGATGTTTGGAACAGCACTCCTGCATTCTCTAGCAAAGTGTCCTTTCTTGTGACACTTATAGCATTCCACCTTGGTTTTGTCAAAACCAGCTCCATCTTCTCTTCTTTGAGAGAAGTTATTTCTTCCAGTTATTTTAATGAACTTCTTCACCCTCATGGATAACATGGCCATCTGCCACTTAATATCCATCTCCTTCAGATCATCAGGGTGAATTTGATCCAGATCATCATTAATCAAAGAATTGCTGCTATGACTGGACAAAAAGGCTTCAAAGATAGTTTCAGTGCCTTTTTCTGAACTTACTCCACTGGCAGTACTAACTGCTTCAGGGTTGGCAGTAGTATCAGTGGATGCTGAAAGAAGAGCAGCATTGTGAATATAACCAGAGGGCTTCTTCTTGGTTTCTACCTCAGTTTCAAAAACTCTTAGATCATTGTATAGATCATCAAGTTCTTTCTCTTCCAGATTGTCACTCTGTCTATATGAGACAATGTACATAGTCCATTCATCCCCAAGAGATCTGAGGAACTTTCTGTTGATATCATCTTGTTCCATCTTCACCCCTACAGTAGCCAGTTCACCTATGAGTTTATTGAACCTATCAAAGGTTTGAGTCATAGACTCATTCTTTGTGGAAGTGAAGTTCTCATACTGCTGCTTTAGAACATCTCTTTGATTTCTTTTGATGCTCTTAGTTCCAGCAAATCTTTTCTCTAGAGCATTCCAGAGAATCTGAGCATCAGTGCAGTTGCAAAATTGATGCTGATATTCATTGGGAATGGCCAAGAGCAGAGTACTCAAGGCCTTCATCTCTGTTTGTCTGATCTTCCTCTCACCATCTGTCTTTGGTGGAGGTCTTTTCCCATCTGGTCCTATCCTTCCAGCTTCAGAAGGACCATTCTCAATGATATCCCACATTGAGTTTTCAGTGAGAAGAATATATTGTCTGATTCTGATCTTCCACATGTCAAACTCACTTGGTTTGAGCATTGGAACCTTAGAAACCAAAGTACTGCTTGATTCTGTAAGATTTTCCATGATGAATAACTGTTTCTGAGAGAGTTTGGCTCTGATACCACTTGTCAGGCTCGAATTCTCAACAAGAATTAATTCTCAGAAACAATATCAAAGAAGTTTGCGGAATAACACTTTGATATTCAATGAAATAGTAAATCAATACAGTAAATATGAAGAACAAACTGTAAACTTGTATTGAATGCTTTGAAGTTACAAGATTACTCACTCAACCTCAATATTGATGAACAGGCTCACCAATACGAATTCTACTTCTCTAGAATTAGGATCTATGCCTTGAGGTTGATTTTCTCTCTAAAAGAATGAAAACAAAACTAAAAAATTAACTCATTATTCTAAGCTATACAATATGTATACTGAATACAAAGATAATTACAATAAAAAAATATCTTCAGTATATCTTCCATGTATATCTATAAACTTCCATAATCTTCAGATTATCCAGCTGTCATTCTTTCCATCCAAATCTCTTTAGCAGCACTAACCATGATCAGCAGCATTAACTTCTTCTAGCAGCATTAACTACTAAGCAGCACTAACTACTAGCAGTACTAACTAGCTAAGCAGTACTAACTTTGTTCAAGCAGTACTAGCTATGACTAGCAGCATTAATAGTACTAGCAGTAGTAACACTCAGCAGTACTAACCTTTAAGTCTTCTAGCAGTAGTAACTTTGAACTAGCAGCATTAACCATACTTGATGAATTCTTCAGTTCCCAACAGCAACTTCATCCTTGATGGATCTAACTTTTTCCAAAAACAACGCAAGTTTGTCATTATCGGCATAAATGCTATTGAGTATTTGATCAAACTCAGACTGGATATCATTAATCAACTTGTCAGATTGCTCGTTGCTTCCGGCATGGAGACGGCGAGTTCGGAGAACATCCATGGGGATAACACCTCTCATCCATCTCCTACTAATATACTGCGTAGGTATCTCATCAACATCAATGTTGAATAATACATTGAATATGTGGCAACAGAGGATGCAAAAATACTCGAAATGTTGACAGGAACATGACAATGATCCATCATCTATCAATTGTACAACCTGTAAAGCAAAAATCACATATGATTAATGATTAGTGTGACTGTTAGCATAAGCAAAAATCACATATGATTAATGATTAGTATGACTGTTAACATAAGCAAAAATCACAGATGATTAATGATTAGTATACCTTAAACTCTGCTTTCGTTTTAAACATTTCATCCTTTTCCCTTATTGTGAATACTTGGCTCCCATTCTCAATAACAACATTCCATTGAGCACAATAACGATCTCCTTTTACTATTTGCTTTTGAACATCAAAAAATACAGTCTTCGTATAAATCATGGCAGCGTGTCTTTCAATCAACCTTAGAGTCTTGAAATTATGGATAGAAATATTGGTCTCGTGCTCATCAGTACGTTGTCTGTTTCTTTGACTGTCCATTGCAGAATCATGAGATAGGATAAAAGTCAACAGATCATTCCCATGGTGTGAAAAACTCTTAAAAATGAATTCAAACTCTCAGACCGCGATGTCGTCTTCATTAAACCACACATAGGAAGATCTTGGAAGTATCCAGGAATCCATTTAGACCGAATACTAAACACCTCTGATAGCCATGGGTGACCTTCATATTAAATTCATCCATCAATGCATTCCATTTAAGTTCAAACTCTTGTGGACCCAAATACACACTCCAAACAAGCTTTAAAAGACGCTTCCTGAAATCCGTGTTAACTAGCAGGTCTGTGCTAACCTGAATAAATCATACATGGTCACTCAAAACATGAAGTCAATGAATCACTCAAAACATGAAGTCAATGAAATAAAGGCTAGTAATTATAAAATAAATAAGTCGAATGAAAAGAAAAAAAATCAAATAATTCGTACCCTATTTGGCAACTTATTCATTATGTGCCACATACAAAATCTATGTTTTGATTCATTCCAAACGATTGGAAACGCCTCTCTAATAGCAGCATCTTGATCAGTTAAGACGAGCTTTGGTTGAGTACCATGAACTTTTAAAAATGCTTCCAGTAACCAAGTGTATGATGGAAGTTTTTCATCCCACAAAATGCCAGAACCAACAACAACCGAACTCTTGCTGTTATTAATAGCAAGAAATGGTACAAATACCATACAATGCCTGCAAAAGTAAATATATAAAGTAACACATTCAAACAAAGAACATAACAGGTGAAAATAAACAACAAAAACTTACTTGTTTAAACGATACGTGGCATCAAATGATATAACATGACCAAATTCTGAATAGTTAAACCTCGAGAGTTCATCAGCCCAAAATAGACCTTGAAGTTTTCCTTTGCATACTTTAAACTCAAAAGCAAAGTTCGTCCCATTTACCACACGCTCATTGAACATGTTTACTACCATCTGAACATCGCCATCACCAACAAAAGTATCGAAATCTCTCTTAAAATTCTTATAGTCGCTCCTACTACAACCAACTTCCTCATAACCACCCTTCAAACAGACTTGTATTCTATGTGCTTTGGATGCCCCAATATTTGCCCTTGCTGCACGATGTACAAGCCTCTTATCTGAAAACTTCATTTGCCTTCTATTTCGAGATAACATTCTATCACTCTCATCTAACAAATTATGATTATGATTGGGATGGAAATAGTAAAGCTTAAATTGTGACGTACCATTAACCCTATGAAATCTAACTTGTGCTTTGCAACCAGTTACTTTGAAGTTGGAGTTACGAAGTACCTTTCGTTTTTCACCAACATCCATGCTATCAACAGAACGTTTGTTAGGAACACCGGATCGATGACATACCAAATATTTCAACCTGACAGATTTGTCTTTAAAGGTGTGTTATGTAGATCGCCTTATATCAAAGCCAGCATAATCTGCGTATTTCCTATACATATCGATGCACTCACCAATGGTTTGAAACATTGAATCAACAACCGGTTTAACTCCTTCCGGGACATTTGGTATGACATTTATTGATGCACTATATTTATCTTTCTTTGATACATTCAAGGTTCCAATTTTGCCCAACATCTCAGTTTCAGAGACTGCATAAAAGATAAATTCTATGTCATATGAAGAACATAATCATATGTGATCAGACATGGAAAATGTAAAAATCATTAGAAAATCACAAACAACATAAACTGGTTCTCTGTCATATGAAGAACATAATCATATGTGATCATACATGGAAGATGTAAAAATCATAAATCTTGCAAACAATATCAACTGGTTCTCTGCCATATGGAGAACATAATCATATGTGATCATACATGCAAAATTTATAAAATCATAACTCTAACAAGCAACATCAACTGGATCTCTCTCATATGAAGAACATAATCATATGTGATCATAGAGGCAAAATTTTAAAATAATAACTCTAACAAATAACTGGATAGTAAGATATTAGCCTATAACTAAAGAACATATGATTTGATTTCAAATAAACAAAAGTAAAAAAAAACAATTACAACAATGAACCTAATAACTTAAAATCAAAACAATCAAATAAAATAACAAATAAAATCAATAACAAAAAACTAAAATGCACATTACCAGCAACATCCTCCATTAATGTATGATCAATTGAATGCTCACTGTCACTGGAAATAGGTAAATTTGACCTAGAAACTTGTTTAGATGAATCAATGGCAAAATCAGAACTCTCGCTTGAAATAGGTAATTCTGACCTAATAGCTTCTTTTGATGAATCATTAGCAGAATCAAAATTGCTTTTATGTGATAATTGAGACGTAATTGGGATTTCGAAAACATTACACTGTTTTGATGGAGCAATTGAGGAATATGAATTAATTTCCCCTTTGTTTTCTTCGATAACTTCATCTGGAACTTCGACTCTGGGACTTTCAATGGGACGATCCATCAAGAAGACACCAATCGATAGGAAGAAGATATGATAATTCATGGAAAACCTCAAAACAGAGAAAAAGTTCATAATGTTGGAGTTGAGAGTTCGTTGATATGAAGATTCATGGGTATAATTTCCAAAATAAAGAGGTAAATAGCTCAAATGACACAAATACCCTTTCCTAAAATAAAAAGGGAATTTTAATTTGATTGGCTGAGAATGCTCCTCTTATTTTCTTAAATTGTTACTATTCTCACATGAACCATCCTCTCTCTCTCTCTCTCTCTCTCTCTCTATATATATATATATATATATATATATATATAGGGAGAGAGAGAGAGAGAGAGAGAGGGAGGTTCAAGGGAAAACTTCAAAAAAACGAAAAACTGAAGAACACTCTGGTAGTCCTTCATCTGGACGGTATGCACTTGTGCATACAGGTAAATTATGTTGTTTTTTTGGTTTTTATGCACAAGTTCATAATATGCACGTGTGCATGTTACAAAATTACCTATATGCACAAGTGCATACCGTCCAAATGAAGGGCTACCAAGGTGTTCTTCAGTTTTTCGTTTTTTTGAGGTTTTCTTTTGAACCTGACCCTATATATATATATATATATGTTTGTGTGTGTGTATATATATATATATATATATATATATATATATAGTGGAAGAATATTTTGCAACACTTGAAAAGGTTGCAACCCTTGCAACCCACATCTTAACCGTCGGATTCATGATCGACGGTTATTTTATTTTTATTTTTCTTTTTTTTTAATTAAAAATATTGGGCCCCATATCTGTTGTTACCGTCGATCATGAATCCGACGGTTAAGATGTGGGTTGCAAGGGTTGCAACCTTTTCAAAGGTTGCAAAATATCCTACCCCTATATATATATATATATATATATATATATATATGGACATGTTCATTTGAGAAATGCTAAATATATGAGAAATAGAGAAGTAATTCTAGCCTTTTAATCGGTCAAGATGGGCTTTGACTGGTCAACTATTGTGTCTTTGACTGGTCAACAATTACGACTTTGACTGGTCAAAAGTTACGGCTATTCCAAAAATAGAAAAACAGTTTTGTAATTTTTACAAATACACGAGACGAATTCAGTTATGAACCTGTATGATTCACATATGAACTATATGTTCATATGTGAACCAGTGTAATTCACATATGAACTCTTTTAACTAATTCATATATGAACCAATTAACTGATTCACAGATGAACTAATTAACTGTAGGTTCATATGTGAATCAGTTGAACTAATTAACAAATTCATATATGAACCATTGTGATTCACATATGAACTAATTAACTGATTCATATATGAATCACAAATGTTCAAATATGAATCAGTTAAAAGAGTTTATATGTGAATTACACTGGTTCATATATGAACATATAATTCATATGTGAATCATACAGGTTCATATATGAACTCATCCCACATATTTTACGAAACTACCCCTCTATCTTCTACAAACCACACAAGAAATTATCTGATGCTTCATGGTCAAAGCCACAAATGTTGACCAGATAGGGCTACGATCGTTTCTTTATTTCTCATATTTTTAGCATTTCTCAATGAACCTAATCCTATATATATATATATATATACATATATATATAGTCTCAGGTTCATTTGAGAAATAGTAAATGTATGAGAAATAGAGAAATGAACCTTAACCCTTCATTTGGTCACCATTTGCGGCTTTGACCTTGAAGCACCGGATAATTATTTCCATGGTCTGTAGAAGATAGAGGGATAGTTTCGTAAAATACGCGAGACGGGTTCATATATGAACCTATGTGATTCACATATGAACTATATGTTCATATATGAATCAGTTAATTAGTTCATATGAGAATCAGTTAATTAATTCATATGTGAATTTGTTAATTAGTTCAACTGATTCACATATGAATTTACAGTTAATTAGTTCATATGTGAATCTGTTAATTAGTTCATATATGAATCAGTTAAAAAAATTCATATGTGAATTACACTTGTTGACATATGAACATATAGTTCATATGTGAATCATACATGTTCATATATGAGCTTGTCCCGTGTATTTGTAAAAATTACGAAATTGTCCTTCTATTTTTGGAATAGCCGCAACTTTTGACCAGTCAAAGCCGCAATTGTTGATCATTCAAAGACGCAATATTTGACCAGTCAAATCCGATCTTGACCGAATGAAAGTCTATAATTAATTATCTATTTCTCATACATTTACCATTTCTCAAGTGAACCTCTCCCTATATATATATATATATATATATATATATATATATATATATATATATATATATATATATACAGGGGTTGTTTAATTTGCAACCCTTAAAAAGGTTGCAAACCTTGCAACCCACATCTTAACCGTTGAATTCATGGTCGACGGTTACAATAGATATGGGGCCCAATATTTTTAATTAAAAAAAACAAAAAAATAAACATAAAATAACCGTCGATCATGAATCCAACGGTTAAGATATGGGTTGCAAGGGTTGCAACCTTTTAAGGGTTGCAAAATATCCTTCAACTATATATATATGGTAAATGTATGAGAAATAGAGAATTAATCTCTTTTAATCTGTGAGAAGTTGAGTTACCGGTGAGAAGTGTGAGAAGTGGATCTGAACTGTTAATCTCTTTTAATCTCAAATCCTCCCATGAATTGCGGCTTAGAAGGGAATTGATCTGGTGCATCTCGGTGCACCTTATCTCGGTGTTATCTTATTCTAATGTGCGTCTATTTCTCCTCCAACGGTCGATAACCACTTCTTACGCTTCTCACCATTAACTCAACTTTTCACCGGAACCAAACCCTATATATATATATATATATATACACACACTTTATGTATTTATTTTTTATTTGTTTATGTATTTATCGTAATTAATATGTATTCAATAAACAAGTAATTACTGTAATTCTTTCGTGTATTAATAAAAATTCAAATTAAATTATTAAAGGAATATAATAAAGTTTAGAGGGTTGTGGCTTTAGTATTTTTAGAATTTTTGATATGCAAAAGTTTAATAAATACAAAACATAATTATAATCCATAATGAAAATTGGTTTAAAAAAAATCCATAATGAAAATAAACTATAAAAATTTATTATTGATTAAAAATATACTAAAGTAAAATAAGTATCCATAATTATAATGATATATGGTTTTAAACATATATAATTATTTCATTTTTTATTAATTAAATGATATATTTATCTTTATTTAATTATCTATCTTCAAATCTTTTGGATATTTGTGAATTAAATAAAGATAAATTTGAAATTCTCATAATTTATTTTAACACAAACAAAAATATGAACTCTTGTTTTGAAATGAAAAAAGATGTAATAAATAACAATAAAACATATAATAAAAAAGATAAATAAATAAACCATGCCAATCTATGGGTGTTCATCTAAACCGTCAAACCGTAAAAACCGTCCACACCACACCGCA
This sequence comes from Arctium minus, assembly GCA_954870635.1. Lineage (NCBI taxonomy): Eukaryota > Viridiplantae > Streptophyta > Magnoliopsida > Asterales > Asteraceae > Arctium > Arctium minus. Next base: position 30,915,237 of record OX941088.1, read on the forward strand.
AAGCACGGTTTAGAACGTCCATGGTACGGTTTGCATTTTTACCAAACCGCACTATGCGGTGCGGTTTGCGGTTTTGAGTTATCAAACCGCGGTTCAAACCGCACCGCACCGCACATTATATATATGTATATATTTTTAATTTTATATATTAAACACACATATATGTATATATAGAATAATTGCAATATTTATATAATATGTATTTTAGAATCGGACGTAAAATGAAGTTTTGAATATTTTTATTTTTAGGGACTACGATCACGTTATCGTTGATTTTAAAATGAAGTTTTGATCTTATAATTATTGAATTGTAGGTGTAAAATGCGTAAGGTACAAACCGCATAAACCGCATATGCAGTGCGGTTATATGCGGTGCGGTTTACGGTTTGGAAAAATGTTCAAACAACATATGCGGTGCAGTTTACGGTTTTACCCCAAACCGCACCGCGAACACCCCTACGCCAATCCATAATCAAGATGAGGATTTTCTTGGAAGGGATCTTGAAGTTGCGGCTTAAGATGGTGGGGTGGTCGGGGGAGGGGGACCCATTGTCGGTAGTCTTTTAAGTCATACCTAACCTTCTATGTATATACATACATGTATCAATATCTAAACGAATGAATAACGAATACGGAAAAAAAAGTGTATGAAAGGTGATTAGATTTTTTATCTATACTATATTATAAATCACGGATAAAAAACTCTTAAATACAAATTATTAGACACAAGGTACCATCATTTTATGCAATATTTTAAAAATCTCTTAATTTACAAGTATCAAAGCACAAGATACATATTATTACTGAAGGCTTCTAACACCCACCAATTTGGTATGTACAGAACCTTCCTTTTATGCAGATCTTTCCTTGTTTCACTATTAATTAATATATTATATTACTATATTTTTGTTTAATTATATTATTATTTTTTCTAGATGTCATTAAAATATATAAGATAATCATTGAATTCTAACAAAATACTTATTTTTTTTATATAAAAACATTATATTATTAAGCCTAAATTAAACAAATTTATAAAAAAAACATTATCACTTTTTTAAAACCATCCAAAATCGTACTGTAAATCGACAAAAAAATAAAATGAAACATTAAAATCGTGATGCATCTCACTGCATTGCACGAGTACGTTTTTAGTCATTTTTAATCTTAAAATAACATATGAATTGCATTTTAAAAAGGATTTGATTCAATGTATCTCATTATTTTTTATCTTCAATTAGGTTTGATCCAAATGTAGAGATTTTTTTTACCTTTCTCATAACAACTTTCATTTTTAATGAAACTCAACCCTTAATATCTAACGGACTAAATGCATGTTTATCTACTAATTTTTTTTCTTACATGTGTCATCATCAAAACTTGTTTTATTCACTTTTGGATAAATTGATGATGCAACTAATGACTAAGAATTAAGATTTGATTGGTTATTATAAATTTAGGATTATAATTTCCTTAAATATTTATGTCAAAACAAATGAATTATTAACTAATAGGTTTATCATCCATGTTCAAACAGAAGCGGAGCCAAGGCTCATCACTATGGTGCCGTTTGTTTTTTAAGAGGTCTAAAGTCTGAAGTCTTATTTTAAGTTATGATTAATAAGATGTGGTGTGTAAAAAGGTCTGAACGATTCAGACTTAAGAGTCATTAAGAGGGTTTTTTAAAAAAACAAACAACCCCTATCTATGTTGTGTTCCGCCTCTGACCAAATAACCTCAAATATGACTTTAAACAAAATAAAATATTAAATAAAAATCTAATCTATAACTAATGTTCTAAAAAACTCGCCGCACAGCCGTCATGGCGCGCCATGCCACCAAGGCTTGTGTGTCACGCCACGTTAAGCCCATGACACGCCATGGCCTAATAAATAATTATCGTAATGAAATATTATATTTTTCTTTACATTATTAATGTCTTATTTGCATGTTTTTAATATATAATTTAATTTAACTTGCTTATTACTATTGACTAAATGAGTAACACCACAAAACATAACAAAACATATGTTTTTAAATATAATATTATATATGAATTAGAAATTTGACGTCATAATAAGTCACGCCTTGAAAACGTCATGGCTTCGCCTTGGCTCCTAAGGCTTGAGGCTTGGTCTCGCCGCCACGCCACGCCTTACGTCATTTAGAACCTTGTTTATAACCAATATATAATAAATTGTCATGTAGTGCACATCATACGAGTAACTAATGCTTGTTTTTTTGCCTAATGTGTGTGTACAATTTCTTCGAAATTAATAATAATGTAAAATTCAAAAATTAAAATGTGCTACATGTGCCCTGTATTAAAAATGACCATAAAATGGGTAGTTGTGCTTCTATATTACTCTTTTTTTAATGTTCTTTCAGAATCTTTCGTTTATCGATTTATAAGTAATTTAATCGTTGACCATAGAATCAATGTTGGTCTTCGTTTTCGTTATTTGATATTTGGGGGGATTGAAAAACATATTATGTCCATAATGAACCTTAAGCTAATAATTATAGATTTTAAATATTTTATTATTATCAATAACAACAAAGATCATTAGTTATTATGATTACATGTGATACTGATACGAACACGTAATCATGTATGATTAAACACATGTTGTGTTGATCGACATATAGCGGGACAACCTTCCCTTTGACCTTTGGTCGCGTTCACCAATCCGTCCGCCTTCCTTTTGGACGTGTTTAATCATATATGATTACGTGTTCGCATCATATATAATCATGTATAATCTTGGAACTTCTTGTATTCTCGCAAATTAATTATATATATATATATAGAGAGAGAGAGAGAGAGAGAGAAAGAAAGAGAGAGAGAGAGAGAGAGGAAGGATCATGCGAGAAGTTATACATTTTGCGAGAAGGCGAGAAGTGTGATATCATATATGATTACACGGCCTATGGGCGTGTTTAATCATATATGATTAAACGTCAATCATATATGATTAAACGTCTATGTATTGTCAATATAACATGTGTTTAATCATATGTGATTAAGCTTGTGTATCATATATGATTAAACACTTCTCGCCCTCTCGCAAAATGTTTAGCTTCTCATTTGAACCTGTCTATATATATATATATATAGGGAGAGGTTCATTTGAGAAATGATAAATGTATGAGAAATACAGAAATAATCTTAGCCATTCATCTGGTCAACATTTGCGGCTTTGACCGCGAAACACCGGATAATTCCTTGCATGGTCTATAAAAGGTAGATGGGTAGTTTCGTAAAATACGCGGGATGAGTTCATATATGAACCTATATGATTCGCATATAAACTATACGTTCATATGTGAATCAGTTAATTAGTTCATATGAGAATCAATTAATTAGTTCATATATAAATCTGTTAATTAGTTTAAATGATTCATATATGAACTTACAGTTAATTAGTTCATATGTGAATCAATTAATTAGTTCGTATATGAATCACAAAGGTTCATATATGAATCAATTAAAAGAGTTTAGATGTGAATTACACTGATTCACATATTAACATATAGTTCATATATAAATTATACAGGTTCATATATGAACACAACTCGTGTATTTTGTAAAAATTACGAAAGTGTTCTTCTATTTTTGGAATAGCCGCAACTTTTGACCAGTCAAAGCCGAAATATTTGACCAGTCAAATCCGATTTTGACCATATGAATGGTTAGAATTACTTCTCTATTTTTTCATATATTTACCATTTCTCAAATGAACCTAAGGCTATATAACTTCTTGCATGATCCTTCCCCTCTCTCTCTCTCTCTCTCTCTCTATATATATATATATATATATATATATATATATGACAACAATCAAATGATATCAACGAGTCATCATTTTTTTGGGGTAAATTGCAATTTTGGTCCCTGTGGTTTATTGTTTTTCTTGGTTTGGGTCTATAAAATTTTTATTGCAAGAAAACCCTCATAGTATGCATGAGTGATTGGTTTTGGTCCCTTTCACTAACGAAAGTTAAATACCATCTGTTAACTCTCTCATGTGCCTTGCACACGAGGGTAAATTAGTTATTTTAGACCACACATTTTTTTTAACCATTTAACCCTAAAATGCTTACCCCTATTGTTTGATTCCTTCTCCTTTCCTTGACATGCCACCAACCACCACACCCATCTCCAAGAGTCTTCTCCGATCTTGTCTCAGGCGTCCCCCTCACTCCTGTCTTCTATATCCTCATCTTATTTTTATATTCCCCTATCTCAAGAATTAAGCTGAAACAGATTAAATTTACCCACGCTTCAACATTTTTGATAAATCAAACTTAACAAATATGGGTTCTTCAAGTTTCATTATCTGATGCACGCCAACGATCCCCAAATACCATTGATGCTAATCGATTTCTTGAATTATAAAACCCAGAAAATAAAACCACAAAAGATTGATTTCTTCGCTACTGAGTTGGGTCTTTAGAGAACCTAGAAAAGATCATCGATGTACAGGGGGTTGAGTTTGTGTCTTCGCCGTTTCGTTTGACTTTAAGGTTTTCTTAGGTTTTATTTTTAGCTTCCAATGAGGACCAATGAGTTCATTTTTCGATTTTGGTTGGATATGAGTTTTGATTCAACACCAGTTTTGAGTTTGTTATGATGCTTGTTTTGATTCATTCTGAGTTGGTTTTGTCGTCGGATAAATAGTTAGAGGGGGAGGGTGGGGGTGGGGTTGTCGACTGACCGAAAGGAAGGGAAGGGATGGGGGGGTTTCAAATTGGGGTTTATGGTGTTGATACATGATGGTTTGCAAGTGGATTTTACGATGGTGGAAGGTGGGGGAGATAAAGGAGATAAGAGGTGGATGTTGGTGGCCGACAGTGAAGAAATCATTGGAGGAGATGGGTTACTGGGTAGGAGGCCGAAATCTACGTGTAGGTGGGTCCTCACGTTATATAATAATAATAATAATAATAATAATAATAATAATAATAATAATAATAATAATACTTAGAGTAAATTACGGATTTGGTCCCTAAACTTCATTTATTACATAGAAACCTCCAGGTATGCAAATTCTTATGGATTTGGTCCTTCACACTAACAACCACCAACTTTTCCGTTAAATATGATTTTTTAGCAAATTTTCTTTATTTTTACCATTTTTCAAACCACATAGACCAAATCTGTAATTTACTCTAAACTATATTTATATTTCTATTTCTATTTCTATTTCTATTTGTATTTTATAAATTATATTATATTCGTATTTTATAAATTAAATTATATTTTTATATTTATATTCAAGGTATACATTTATTTTTATAAATTATTTATATCTATACATTATTTGTATTTTATATATTTATAAATTATACTATATTTATTTTTTATAAAATTTATTTTGTATTTATATTTATATTTTATGTATTTGAACTTTCCATCTATGTGCAATTTGTATAGTGATTTGATTTAGCGTTTGTATAATAAATTTTGTGATGAAACTTTACAAAATTGTGATTTATATGTTAAAGTTTTGATATTTACTTTATAAATAATTTACAATCTATGCCACAAATACTAAATCAAATCATTTGCACAAATAGCGTATATGGAGGTTCAAATGTATACAAATTAGGGGTGTTCATGGGTTGGGTTGGCCGAGTTGAAAAATGAAGGCACTTGAACATGCCAACCCAATGTTTACGGTTTGAAAAATCTCAACTCAACCCAACTCAACCCAAACCGTGCGGGTTGTGTTGATTTGGTCAAGTTGAAACTTTAATACAACATTTTACAATCTAAGTGATTCCGTTTAAAAAAACTAAAATCAAAATGGAAATATAAAAATAAGGCTAATAAGAGAAGAGAAGAGTAGAAGAAAAATATCTCCTGCTTCTTGATTCTATCGATATTGAAGATTTTTGAAAACTTGAATGTTAGATCCGTGCAATTTTAATAGGCGTGGTCTCGTGGACAGATCTAAACTACAACTAAAATAGGAAGACTTGAGAATTGATACAAGTTTTGGTCGGGTTGACGGGTTGGTCGGGTTGATGGGTTGGTCGGGTTACTTCGGGACTAACCCGTTCCCAACCCAATAGATGTGGTTTGGGCAAAATTTGTATCGATTATGTATCGGTACCTCGGTTTGAATTTTTTTTACGTTTTTTCGGGTTGGATGGCTAGGTTGGTCGGAGCACCCTAATACAAATCAATACACAAACGCTAAATCAAATAATATAAACACTAAATCAAATCAATAACAAACTGATTAGATGAAAGGTTTAAATACATAAAATATAAATTTACATACAAAATAAATTTTATAAAAGATATATGGTATAATTTATAAATATATGGAATATAAATAATTTATAAATATAAATATATACATTGAATATAAATATAAATATATACGTTGAATATAAATATAAATATAAATATAAATATAATTTATAAAACATAAAATATAAATATAATATAATTTATAAAATATAAATATAATTTAATTTATAAAATATAAATAGAAAAATATAAATATATAATACATAAAATATAAATATAAATATAGTTTAGAGTAAATTACAGGTTTGGTCCATGTGGTTTGAAAATTGATAAAATTAAAAAAAAGATATACTAAAAAGTCATATTCAACGGAAAAGTTGGATTACCGTTAGTGTAAAAAACCAAATCCATAAGAATCTACATACCTGGAAGTTTCTTATGTAATCATAACCCCTTGACATCATGTCTGATGGCGGTGCTAACGTGACCTGGGAGGGCGAGGAGGACTTGAAGCGGAGATATCCTCACCTCTTCACCTAGTCGAGATTTCGAGGACGAAATCTTTTCCAAGTTGGGGAGGATTGTAACACCCGCAATTCCGGTACGTCGCTGATTTGATCTTAAATGTTGTTATCGAACTTAGCGAAAGGGGCATGCGTTTACAGGTTTGTTTTGGGGCGAAAAACGGACTTTGGCAAGTCTGGGCAACAATGCCCACGACTGTGACAAAGGTCACTATCGCGGGGCAAAGTCGCGAGGGACGTACCGTGGGTGGGGTGAGGACGGCGACTATGACCAACGACTATGACATATGTCAATGTCACGTGGCATGGTTGCCCGGATGGTACCGAGACTCCTTGGGCGCGGGCGATTGTGACCAAGCGATTATGACAGTGTCATAGTCGCGGGGCAAGGTCGCCGACGGGCTCCAGGCCAATAAATGCTCTCCAACCCGTTTTTAACTCATTTAGTGTTGTTGGAAGATCTTTGTGGGTGATTTTTGAAGAACAGAAGGTAGGGTTTTCACCTCCCCTCATTTAATGCCTCTTGGAAGGGATGTTTATTTATGGTTTTCGGTTTTGATTCTAGGTGGTAGTTGTGATTTAGGGCTTGGTGCTTCAAGTTCAAGGGTTCTTCTTCCTTCCTCTAGAATACCTACATCTAGGGTTTTGTATAATCCTTGCAAGGTGAGTTCATTTCTCTTCTCCTAACTTTAATATAAGTGTATATCTCTTGCATTTTGATCTTTCATGCTTTTAAGACCTAAATGTGTATTTTGGAAATATTAGGGTTTTACTAACTCAAGTGCAAAAGGTGAGAAGAGTATTTCAAGTTTAAAAGAGAGGTTACTTTGTTATTCACTCCTTTGATAAACATCTTTAGATTTCTTGAGTATTGTTGCATCCAAGGAAAATGTTGGGTTCTTTTGGAGAAAAACAATTATTGGGTGAAATAACCCTAATTTTGTGTTTATATGTAGAACATAACATTATGTCATAAGGATGGGTTGTTATTAAGTAAAACTCTTTGGATAATGGATGCTAAGTTTTATATATCGGTAATCCTTTATACATGATTTTATATATATGTGTTTTATATGAACATTGTACATGCTAGTTGCTGGTATTTAGTTTTAGTGCAATGGATCCATAGGCACGGTGTTCCTATGTCCCCGCTTTGGACATTGGGATTCACCATTTAGCACGGAATAGGCATCGGGTCACCATGATAAGTAAGGTGTGGACCTATACGGTCGGGCAGCGTCTCATGGGCAGTAAGGTGTAATTCCCTTGTGCTAGAGTTCCCCGTTTTGGAACTCTCAAGAATAGACCTAGAGGGGTTGACTTGATGTTTTCGAGCAATAGACTTAGAGGAGTTGAGCTCAATATGTGATTGGTGTTTTTGTATTGTATCTAATCACTAATGGTTTATTTGGTTTATTGATTTTAGCTCATGGCTATATACTCCGCGAGACTTCGAATGGGTTTAGTTATTTAATCCTTGTTTGATTTATCCTCACTAGGCTTTAGCCTAACGCTTGTTCTTATTGTCATGTTTGACAGGCTATCCTAGCGGTGGGGCGCATCGGGATTGAGGGAACGGCCTTGGTGTCGTGAGTAGTCTTTTTGGAAGATACATAGTGACCAACATTCAGACTATTTTGAAGATACACATTTTGGAAGTATAGCGACACCCGACCATAATCTAGTTTCTTATGGTAGATTAGTAGGTTGTCGTCGTATGCTTCATCTTTTAGGTTGTAATTACCACACTAAACCCCGTTTGGGATGATACTCTTGGGGTTTGAAATGATTTACCCTATTTTCACAGGTTTAAATTATCCCCTAGTTAGGGTGATGGAATTATTCTATTTTCAAATGTTATATTGCCGAATTTTCGAATTTTATTTTTCGCAAAATTTTAGAGTGTTACAAGTTGGTACCAGAGCATTAGTTTAAGTGAACTAGGTATGAAAGTAGAATGCCTAGACTTAAGCTGTGACTGTTAAGCTATGAACTGTGAGAAGGGGGTAGAACTACTAAGATAGGTTGGACTCAGAGTCGACGGAACTTGCACAAGTTGAAAGTTGTAGTGATGGTAACGATAACTCTTACGTATAATGTGTTCATAATTTCACTTAGCTAACGTCATTATAAAGATGTTTTACGTGAGTATGTTTGATCTACTATTGTTATGATAATTGATAAGTGTAATAGTACGTTTCTTTGTGTTGCTTCTGTGGGCTTGTCTCTCATTCTGTGGTATTCTATGTGTGGCAGAATCATGGTTAATACCCGAAACCGACCGGATGGTCAAGAGGCCACAGTATCCACGGCCGACCAACCGAGGGTGACTGTTGTGGAAGAACCACCTCACGTGGTGAATGCGTTGGGCGGGGGACCCGAGTTTATTCCTCGCCGCAACCTAGAAACAAATGATCCCCTTATGGAAGAAGTGACGGCCGAGACGAGAATGATGGATCGTATGATGTTGGCTATGAACCGAGCGATGGCACAGCAACAAGAAATGTTCCTCAAACTCCTAGAGGACCGTGCCAACAACAACCGTAGACCCGAGACGGTGGAAGAGAACGTGGTCGTGGCGGGATCCAGGGGCTCCGAGCCCATAGTTCCCTCCAACGAGACCGCGAATCTGGGAGTCAAGCAAACAACGAAGGGTTGCACTTTCAAGGCGTTCCTAGGTTGCCGACCACCAGAGTTTAAAGGTTCAGACGACCCGATAGATTGTGTGACATGGTTACGTGAAATGGAGCAGGCCTTCCGATCAAGCGAATGCGGGGAAGAGCATAAAGCAGTTTTTGGGTCACAGATGTTGAGAGGTGCGGCCCTCGCTTGGTGGAATGTGTATTCCACTTCCATTGAAGCAACTGTCTTGGCCAAACTGTCTTGGGCAACATTCAAGGAGAAACTTGTTGGTCCCAAATAGCAGTAAGTAAATAAAAGAAGTATTGTAGAAGGGGGGTTGAATACAATACACAGTTTTTTTTACTTAATTTAATTCTTATTTATTTGAAATCAAGAATTACACATAGAAAACTTTTGATTGTTGCGGAAGAGAATAGATGAAATCTATTCAAACAATCTTACACAAAGAGAAATGAAGAACAATTGTAAAACACTTAGAAAACAATAAGAACTTCTTAGAGAGAGAATGCCAGTGCACTTAGAGAGCTTGAATGCTTGAGAGCTGGTTATCTTGCATGTTGAACCATCCTCCATATTTATAGAGCCTCATGCATTAAATGCATGGGACACCTGTTGAGCAAAGGATGGACACAGGTCTTCAGCAAGGTACAGGATGTACCTTTTGTGTTGAGGTGTTTGGCTTGAAGTGTTGACCTGCAGAAGGATGGTAGAGACCTTTCCTTAAAATGGTGTAGTAGACAAAACTTACTTTATCTGATCTCCAGATGAGGTCCACGTCAATGCAAGATATCACAATATACTTTGTCAGAAAAGTACAATGTGTTTGAAAGAAATCCTTTAGTACAATGTGTTTGAAAGAAATCCTTAAGCATAGACTGCCGAAGACTTGAAAGATCTTCGGCTCCTGAAGATGTGAGAACACCTTCATACTCTAAGGAGAGATCATTGGCTACTGAAGACTTGAGAGATCTTCGGCTGCTCCTTGAAGATGTGAGAACACCTTCATACTCCTGAGAGATATGTGATTGACACCATCCTGGCTGATGGTGTTGATCACTTGGGCATGCTTGGTTTTAGGCTGAGGAGACTATCTTCAATCCGCTTTGAGAGATGTACTCCTTCTTTGTCTTCTTCGGCTGATCTTCGACTTCACCGAACATTTGTATAGAAACCAAGCTGCTAAAAGAACCTCAAACATATTCTAAGTAGGATGATATAAGATGGAAGATCAGGAGGTCATCTTCAAATCTTCAGATGACCCAACAATCTCCCCCTATTTGAGGATGACATCCATACTAAAGAATAGAACAAAGAGTGTACTGAATAAGTTCATTTTGACCCATCTTTACTCTTTTTGGGTTCTTTTCACATAGTTTTTTTTTTTTTATAGAAGGATTTATAAAGTATATCCGACATTTACAAAAGAATAAAAGAATGAAGTATATATGTACAAACTAAGTAAGAGAAAATGCACTTGTATTTAACATGATGTCTTAACAAAACAAGGTTACAAGTACATAAGAAGGATAGAGAGATTTAGAGAAGAACCTCATTCATTTTTCGGTCTTTTGTGAAGCTCAACAATAATATCACTACGTATGAGAGAGGCTTCAGAACTTACGGGGATGAGAGATAGGATAGCAACCAGAAATTTGGTGTCTGCAATGGAGATCTCCTCATGTCTGAAGAACCTGAGAGTTTCCTTTTCATCGAAGAAATAGACTCCTCTGGTTGGCCTAGACACTACAGTACCAACATTTGAAGAACGGGTCGGACACGGACCGCCTGGGGTCTTCAGATTTAGATTCTTCATATCAGGGATTAATCCCTTGGCAGCCAGATCTTTGAAAAGATTTTGATTGAGAGAAGAGGAGAGTTGTGGAGAGGAGGAGATGCACATCTTTTTGAGATAGTGAACTTGAGCTTCTTCTTCAGGGGAATGCTTGTAGTCTCTTGCAAAGTCTTTCATTTTTTCAAGTAGACCATTGATGGTCTTTTTAGCCAAAACCCTGTGACGACTAAATGATTTAGATAAGAGTTCAGATATTTCGTACCATTCAGAGAGACCATAATCTTCAAGGTCGCTGAATTTGATATACTGACGAGTTTTGTCTTCCCTGATGATAACTATCCGAACCTCTGTATCTGAACCTTTGGTGGTGCCAAGTTTTATCTCATCAATTTTAGACTTCAACTTTCTTCCCATTAAAGTCTTTCGGTACCAAAGGATGTCATGAGAATCAAACTTGGCTTTAGAGAAGCCAAAGCCAGAAGTGACCTTGTTTGGAGGTTGAATCTTGAGCCTATCAGCTTCAGAAACAAAAGCCTTTAGAACGGCAGACTTTTGTTGATGGGATAAGAAGGCCTCTTCGTTGATGAGTGAGAGAAAGAGGAAGAAAGGTGATGAGTGAGAGAAAGAGGAGATGGGTGTTTGTTGTGGTGGTGGTGAAAAAAAAATGAAGGAGGAAGGGTGGTATTTATAGTGAAAATAGGAGGGAAATAGAAATGGAAGGGATTTGAAATGGGTAGGCTAAGTAGGGAGAAGATAATAGGGAGAGATGTGTAAGTGTGGTAAGGATGGGAAAGGTGATAGAGAGTAGGAGGAGATGAATGGGGAAAGGAGAGGATTGTAAGAAAAGTGAGATATGGAAGGAATAAGGGGAAAGGTAGGAGAAAGTAGGTGGTGTAAGGAGGGATGGGATGGGTAGGGGAGTCTTGGAAAAGGGAAATAAAAAGGAAAAGGATAAAAAGGGAGTAGGTTAGGGGGTTAGGAAAAAGTCAAAGCAAAATGGAGGTTGGTTGGGGATGGGGATCGGCCGAAAAAAAAGGGGGGGAGGAGTTTGATATTTCGGTGTTCGGCTAAGGGGGAATTCGGTTGGATGATGGGCCGAAGAGGACCAAAGCCGAAGAGAGAGAGGTAGGGCCGAAGAGTGAAAAAAAAGGGGGGAAAAGGGGTTGGTAGCCGAAGTGGGGAGGAGAGGGGAGGGGGTTCGGCTAAGGGGTGGGTAGAGAGAGAGAGAGCCGAAGGTAGAGAGTGAGAGTGAGGGGGTGAGTTCGGCTAAGGGGGGTTCGGCTAGTGGGGGGGTCTTCGGCTACCGAAGTGGGTAAGGGAAAGAGAGAGAGATCGGCGAGGGGAGAGGAGGCCGAAGAGGGAGAGGAGGCCGAAGAGGGAGAGAGCCGAAGGGAGGAGAGAGGGGGAAGAGAGAGAGAGAGCCGAAAGAGGGAGAGCCGACGAGGGGAGGGGGGATGGGGGTTCGGCTAGGGAGAGGGAGGGTCGAAGAGGGGAGGGGGGGAGATGGGGGTTCGGCTAGGGAGAGGGAGGGCCGAAGAGGGGAGGGGGGGATGGGGGTTCGGCTAGGGAGAGGGAGGGCCGAAGAGGGGAGGGGGGATGGGTTTCGGCTAGGGAGAGGGTAAGGAGAAAGAGAGAGTGAGCCGAAAGAGGGTGAGAGATAGAGAGAGAGGGAATGAGTGTGAGATAAGGAGAAAGGAAAAAAAATACTGACATGAAAAAAAATACTGATTTATTATTGATTTTTTTTTTGATTAAAGATCGGCATTTAACATACCGAGTTCTCCGATGAGGAACTTGAACCGAGCTTCGTCGAGAGGCTTGGTGAAGAGATCCGCCAGTTGGAGGTCGGTAGGGATGAAATGTAACTCGATATCACCCTTAGAGATGTGATCCCGAATGAAGTGATATCGGATGTCGATGTGCTTGGAACGAGAGTGTAGCACCGGATTGTTTGCGATGGCTATCGCACTATAGTTGTCACACAGAATCGGGATGTGAGAGTACAGCTGATTGTAGTCTCTAAGTTGGTTCTTCATCCAGAGGATTTGAGCACAGCAACTTCCAGCAGCTACATACTCAGCCTCAGCAGTAGAGGTGGAGACTGAGTTCTGCTTCTTGCTAGACCAACTAACAAGCTTGCCACCAAGGAGTTGACAACTGCCAGTGGTGCTCTTCCTATCAATCTTAGAGCCTGCAAAATCAGAATCTGAATACCCCATTAGATCAAAACCTGAGTCTTTGGGATACCAAAGACCCAGATTCATGGTACCTTTTAGATACCGAAAAATGCGTTTAACCGCAGCCAAGTGAGATTCCTTCGGATTGGCTTGGTAACGCGCACATAGGCAAGTAGCAAACATAATATCCGGTCTACTCGCAGTAAGATAAAGAAGAGAGCCGATCATGCCTCGGTAGCTGGTGATATCCACAGATACACCATCCGGATCAGCATGGAGTTTCAAAGGTGGTGCCATGGGAGTTTTCATGGGGGAGGAGTTTTCAAAATTGAACTTCTTCAGAAGGTCACGAGTGTATTTACTTTGATTTATAAAGATACCTTGTGAAGATTGTTTAACTTGAAGTCCTAAGAAAAAGGTAAGCTCCCCCATCATACTCATCTCATATTGGCTTTTCATGAGAGAGGCAAACTCATCACATAGTGACTCATCAGTGGCACCAAAAATGATATCATCCACATAAATTTGAACAAGGATAAGGCTACCTGAGGTTTGCTTGATGAACAAAGTGTTGTCAATTTTACCTCTTGTATACTTGTTCTTCAGGAGAAAGTCAGCAAGAGTGTCATACCAGGCACGAGGAGCCTGCTTTAGACCATAGAGAGCTTTGTCTAACCTGTACACATAGTCAGGATGGACTGGATCTTCAAAGCCAGGGGGCTGTTTCACATAGACTTCTTCAGCTAGCTCCCCATTCAGAAAGGCACTCTTGACATCTATCTGGAAGACTCTGAAGTTCTTGTAGGCAGCATGAGCAAGGAAGATTCTGATGGCTTCAAGTCTGGCAACTGGAGCAAATGTTTCATCATAGTCAATTCCTTCCTCTTGCCTATAGCCTTGTGCAACCAGTCGAGCCTTGTTTCTGATCACCGTGCCTTCTTCATCCATTTTGTTCCGAAAGACCCACTTGGTTCCTATGATGGTTTTTCGGGAAGGACGAGGAACCAATCTCCAGACTTTATTCCTTTCGAACTGAGAAAGTTCTTCTTGCATGGCAGTGATCCAACATGGATCATCTAGAGCTTCGTCAACTTTCTTTGGTTCAATGAGAGAAAGGAAATTCACATAGAGACAAATGTTACCAACGCCTCTTCGAGTCTGTACACCAGCTTGTTGATCACCAATGATTTGATCAATGGGGTGATCTTTTGTCCACTTGAGGGCAGGAGGTAAAGGAGGAGGGTAAGAGATTTGTAGAGGAGAGTTGGAAGGGCAATTTTGAGGAGAGATGGATGGAAGATCGGCTTGTATAGGTGAGGAGTGGATGTCAGATGGAGAGACTGGGATGATTTGGAGTGTATGTTGAGGTTGGGTAGGCTGAGGATCATCCTCTTGATGAGAGGAGGGGTTGTGAGATGTAGAGGGTTCATTGTTTTGGTAGAGAGAAGTGGGAACTGTGTAGGGAATGTCCGATGATGATGTTGCAAGAGGACCATCACCAACACAGGAGGATATCCATCTGTTCAATTCGTCACCATCACAAGAGAGTGATGATATCTTGAGATCATCAAACTTGACATGGATGGATTCATCAATACACTTCCTTCGGAGGTTGTAGACTCTGAAAGCTTTGGAAGTGAGAGAATATCCCACGAAGATACCTTCGTCAGCTTTGGGATCAAATTTTCCCAAATTTTCTCTATCAATGAGAATGTAGCAGACACACCCAAAGACATGAAGAAAACCAATGTTGGGTTTTCTACCATAAAAGACTTCATAAGGAGTCTTATTATGTCTTTTTACAATGATAGACCTATTTTGGGTGAAGCATGCAGTGTTGATTGCTTCGGCCCAAAAGTAGGTAGGGAGGTGAGATTCACTCAACATGGATCGGGCAGCTTCACATAGCGTTCTGTTCTTTCTCTCCACTACACCGTTCTGTTGTGGAGTTCTGACGGCAGAGAAGTTCTGAGAGATGCCTTTTTCATTGAAAAAGTCATCCAACATACTGTTCTTGAATTCTGTTCCGTTGTCACTTCTTACAGATCATACCAGCTGCCCATTCAACACTTCAGACTTTTTGATGAACTTCATGATTTCTTCAGTAGTGTCACTTTTATACCTGAGAAAAAATACCCAAGTGTAACGAGTGAATTCATCAATAATAACCAGAATGTACCTTCTACCACCAAGGCTTGGAGTACTGACTGGTCCACACAGATCCATGTGAAGCATCTGAAGAGGCTGAGTGATGGAGAAGCATTGCTTGGACTTGAAGGAAGATTTTGTGAGTTTCCCTTTCTCACATGCAGCACACAGCTTTTCTTTCACAAAGGACAACTTTGGCATGCCCGTGACAAGCTCCTGGTTTGAAAGGACATTCAAAGTCTTGAAGTTTAGATCAGAGAGACGCTTGTGCCAGAGCCAACATCTTTTAGCAGAGTTTTCAGAGACAAAGCAAATGTTTGTTCCGAAGGATGAGCTATGTCCCATGTCTATGACATAGACATTCTCTTTGCGGTAGCCAGAGAGTACGGTTTCCATCTTTTCGTTGAAAATGATGCATGAAGATAATTCAAACATCACTTTATAGCCCAGATCACACAGTTGGCTTATGCTTAGAAGATTGTGCATCAAGCCCTCAACATAGGCTACCTTGTTAAAGGTGATGGAACCATTTGAGAGTGTTCCATAACCTTTAGTACTTCCTCTGGAATTATCACCAAAGGTGACAGAAGGACCTTTGGAGGGCACGAAGTCTACAAGAAGAGATTTGTTGTCGGTCATATGTCTTGAGCACCCGCTGTCGAGATACCAGATTTGTTGGTGTCGTAGACCCTGCAATCACAAGAAAATCAGTTCTTTGGTACCCATTTGGAGATGGGTCCTTTTGAGTTAGAAGAAGAAGAAGTATCCTTGGAAGCATTTTTATCAATTCTCTCTAGAGGACAATTCTTAGCAAGGTGAGAGGTATTACCACAGTTATAACATTTTCTATATGTAAAAACCTTTTTGGAGCTTTGACCAGATTCCTTGTGATGACTGGTCACATTGACTTTCATGGCCTTAGAGGTTAGAGGATAGTCAAGAGGCTTAGGACCCAAGATGCCTTTGCCAGAGTCAGTTGAAGGAATAGAAGAGGGTGTCTTGGAATTTAGCTTATTTAACATCACAGCTCTGGGGATTGGAAGAGAAGATGGTTTCTTTGAGTTTTTCTTGGGAAGTTTCTTTTGGGGAGGAAGATTGGCAACAGATTTTCCCTTTTTGGAGAAAGAGACTTTGTTTGGAGAATGCTGAGGAACTTTGGAAGGTTTGGGTTTAGAAGAGGAAGGTTCGTTTATTTTTAAGGAACACATAGACTCAATAATTGGTTTAGAAGGGTCATTTGAGTCTTGTACTTCCTCACTCTCATTAGGTGAGTCAATGCTCTTAGCTTTGATGAACATTCCAAACTTGAGATCTTTAGAGGGATCAGAAGAGTCCAAAGGTTCAGAGTTGTCATAGTTCTCTTCAGAGGATTCACAGAATGAGGGAAGGGAGAAAAGAGCATGAGTGTCATAAGGAGGTTCAAGGTCATATTTCCCGAAGCCTAGTACAGACTTGTCATCACAAGATATTTGATCCTGAAAAATCCTTTCTAAATTTTTGGACGAGCTTGTCCACTTTTTCACAGTTTCTTGCTCCTTTTTAAACTTTTTAAGAAGTTTATTTTTCTCTTTAGCAAGAGTAAAATTTATAGTTTTCAAATCTTCAAGCTCAGTCTTGATTTTATCAAAGTGTTTTAGTTGAGAAAGACAGATTTGCAGTTGAGAAGAAAGAGATTTTATCTGAGCATTTGCCTTCTTCTTTGCATCCTTGGCTTCATAGAAGTCAATGGTCAAAGAGTCAAAGGCTTCAATTTTCTCAGCATCAGAGAGAGAGAAAAATGGATGTACCTGAGTGGATGAGGTAGAGCACTCAGCAGACACAAGAGCCATGGAGGTGGAAGAGGTTTCACCATCATCATCATCATCTATTTTAGCCATAAAGCAAAGGTTAGCAATTTCCTTGTCACTTTCGGAAGTTGGTTCATCTGCCCAATCATGAGATTCAGCAAGAAGACCTTTTCCTTTGTTGGCTAGAAGAGCATTCCTTTCCTTCTCTCTCTTGTATTTGCCTTGTACTTTTCAGCACGGTCAGAGTTTGAAGGAGCAGACGTGTTAGACTTTTGAAAGGAAGGTTGGTAGGAATCAGACTTGGTTCTGACAGACCTAGAGGATGTACGGTTATAGGAGGGCCGTCTAGACTTATCAGAGGACCTGCTTCTGCATTCAGAAGCAAAGTGTCCCTTCCTCCCACACTTGTAACATTCCTCATTTGATTTGTCAGAGGAAGCAATTTTTGGAAGAGTAGAGGAGGATTTTCTAGAAAACCTGGATTTTCCAGAAGAGAAACGAGGTTTGCCTTTAGAAAAGCCAGCCAGCATGGCAACACCATCTGACAGCTGAGCCACAGAGGTCTCCTCTCCTTCATCATCAGCCTCACTGAGATAGGCTTCTGAAGGGTCATTGGGGTCCTCTTGACTATCTTTGTCAGAGTCAGAAGGATAGGTGATCCTAGGGATACACATAGTACTTTTGGAAGATTCACCGACAAGGGCTAGAGAAGAGCCTTTGATGTCTTTTGTGAATGACTTCCTAAGTAGTTTAGTCTGCTCATAGTTGTAGAGGGTGCCATACAAGGCAGTGAGAGGCATAGAGTCAAGATCCTTGGTAGACTTGATACAAGTACAGATGTTTTCCCAAAACTCAGGAAGACAGTCCATGAACTTGCACAAGACTTCCTCATTATCATATATGCGACCCACAAGTTTAAGATCATTGAGAAGACTGTTAAAGCGATTGTAGTAGTCTGAGAGAGACTCACCCTTCTCATGAGAGAAGAGTTCATACTTTCTTACAAGAGCAATCTTTTTGCTCTTTTTCACCTCAGACGTACCTTCATAAAGAACACACAGAGTGGACCACATTTCTTTTGCAGTAGAAAGGTTAACGAGAGAATGATAGACCTCATCAGGCAGAGAGAGGGCAATGATGGCTCTGACTTTAGTATCAAGAGCTATAAGACGTCTGTCTTCATCATTGTATTTAATGGGGTCCTTTAGAATGTATCTCCCAGTAGCTGGAGTTCTTTCTTCTTCAGAAGAGTCCTCATCAGCTTTTCCCTTGTCTGCGTTATATCGGTCCCAAACTCTAGGAATAAAAGGACCTTCATGTAAAATAGTTGAATATCTGTTGTCAACTCCTTCTAGAAAGAGTATCATACGACTTTTCCACAAGAAGAAGTTATTGGGGTTAAACCTTGGTGGTTTGGCTATAGAGCCATTGTCGTATGAAACAGCAGTGAAGTTTTGAGAAGAATCATTTTTCAAAGAAGAAGAAGAGGTTGCCATCACGGATCTAGTTTATTGGGTTAAACTAAACCGCTCTGATACCACTTGTTGGTCCCAAATAGCAGTAAGTAAATAAAAGAAGTATTGTAGAAGGGGGGTTGAATACAATACACACAGTTTTTTTTACTTAATTTAATTCTTATTGATTTGAAATCAAGAATTACACATAGAAAACTTTTGATTGTTGCGGAAGAGAATAGATGAAATCTATTCAAACAATCTTACACAAAGAGAAATAAAGAACAATTGTAAAACACTTAGAAAACAATAAGAACTTCTTAGAGAGAGAATGCCAGTGCACTTAGAGAGCTTGAATGCTTGAGAACTGGTTATCTTGCATGTTGAACCATCCTCCATATTTATAGTGCCTCATGCATTAAATGCATGGGACACCTGTTGAGCAAAGGATGGACACAGGTCTTCAGCAAGGTACAGGATGTACCTTTTGTGTTGAGGTGTTTGGCTTGAAGTGTTGACCTGCAGAAGGATGGTAGAGACCTTTCCTTAAAATGGTGTAGTAGACAAAACTTACTTTATCTGATCTCCAGATGAGGTCCACGTCAATGCAAGATATCACAATATACTTTGTCAGAAAAGTACAATGTGTTTGAAAGAAATCCTTAAGCATAGACTGCCGAAGACTTGAAAGATCTTCGGCTCCTGAAGATGTGAGAACACCTTCATACTCTAAGGAGAGATCATTGGCTACCGAAGACTTGAGAGATCTTCGGCTGCTCCTTGAAGATGTGAACACCTTCATACTCCTGAGAGATATGTGATTGACACCATCCTGGCTGATGGTGTTGATCACTTGGGCATGCTTGGTTTTAGGCTGAGGAGACTATCTTCAATCCGCTTTGAGAGATGTACTCCTTCTTTGTCTTCTTCGGCTGATCTTCGACTTCACCGAACATTTGTATAGAAACCAAGCTGCTAAAAGAACCTCAAACATATTCTAAGTAGGATGATATAAGATGGAAGATCAGGAGGTCATCTTCAAATCTTCAGATGACCCAACAAAACTACTGGAGGAATACTGCAATGAGAGGTCGATGGACCGAATAAAGGAAGAATTTCAAAGCTTAAGGAAGGGTAATTTGTCGGTGAAAGAGTACAATCGTGTGTTCATGGACAAATTGGGGTTGGTGGGACACTTGGTCCCGACAGATAAGGAGAAGATTAAAGCTTACATCAAGGGTCTTCCATCAGACATGATGTCAATGGTACGAGTGTCAAAAGCCTCCACCCTCCGTGAGGCAATTGAAGAGGCACAACTTATGGAAGACGCTTACAATATGGGGAAAGAGGAAGGTGGCCAACAAGCCGAGAAGAGAAGATGGGAGAGTGGCTCGACACTCTCAAAGAAGCCTAGATATGCAGGTAACAATCACCGTGGTGCCGACCCTAGGCGCGATGCCAGGTGGTGCTCCAAATGTCGGAGCAAGCACTTCGGTCCTTGTAACTTTGTCCCAGGGACTTGCTACAAATGTGGGAAACCCGGGCATACCTTTAAGGATTGTCCCATCAAGGGGCATATATGTTTTGAATGCAAGGAGCAAGGGCACGTTAGGGCGGAATGTCCGAAGCTGAAGGCCGTTGGGGCCGGTGGAAAGAAGGTGGAGTCTTCAAGAGCAACCGTAAGAGCTTTTCAAATGATGGCGGAAGAAGCTAAAGCATCGACTGATGTGATGTCGGGTACGTTTCTTCTAAACTCCGTACCTGCACGTGTACTATTTGATTCAGGTGCTAGCTACTCGTTTGTATCAGATGTATTTTATCCAAAGCTTGCCATGTCTAAGAGTAGTCTAGAGGATGCTGTAGTGGTAGAAATAGCCGATGGTAGTCAAGCGGTGATCAGGGATATCGTTTTAGGTTGCACTTTTCGCTTCGAAGGAAAGGAATTCCCTATAGACTTGATGCCTATGCAAATCGGTGGGTTCGATGTAGTTGTGGGGATGGACTGGTTGTCCAAGAACCAAGCGGAGATCGTGTGCTCCAAGAAGGTGATCCGACTACCCGTGGCGAATGGAGAGACGACGATAATCTATGGCGAGAAGATAAAGGGCGAAGTAGCGGTCATCTCTATGGTTAAGGCGCTAAAGTGTTTGTCAAAAGCATGCTCATCCTTCTTGGCTTACGCAATCGACACCAAGCTTGAGAAGAGGAAGTTAGAAGATGTTAGGGTGGTACGTGAATTTCCCGATGTATTCCCAAAGGATTTTCCCGGCTTACCACCCGATCGTTTGGTGGAGTTCCGTATTGATCTCATTCCGGGGGCAGCTCCGATTGCTCGAGCTCCTTATCGGTTGGCCCCTACAGAGATGCAAGAGATGATGACGCAACTCCAAGATCTTCTTGAGAAGGGTTTCATTAGGCTGAGCTCGTCGCCTTGGGGATCTCCGGTCCTATTCGTAAAGAAGAAAGATGGCTCAATGAGGATGTGCATCGACTACAGGGAATTGAACAAGGTGACAGTGAAGAACAAATATCCACTCCCGAGAATCGACGATTTATTTGACCAATTGCAAGGCGCGAACTATTTCTCCAAAATCGATTTACGATCGGGTTATCATCAAGTGAAGGTGGCGAAGGGCGACATTCCAAAAACGGGGTTTAGGACGCGATACAGTCATTACGAATTTCTGGTAATGCCATTCGGCCTAACTAACGCACCGGCGATATTTATGGACTTGATGAACCGAGTGTGCAGACCGTTTCTTGACAAGTCGGTGATTGTGTTCATCGACGACATCCTCGTGTACTCCAAAGACGAAGCCGATCATGAGTGTCACCTCCGAGAGGTTTTGGAAGTGTTGAAACAGGAGAAGCTTTATGCAAAGTTTTCAAAGTGCGACTTTTGGCTTCGAGAAGTGCAGTTTTTGGGCCATGTGGTCACTAAGGATGGAGTGAAAGTGGACCCAACAAAGATTGAGGCGATGATGAATTGGGAACCTCCCAAGAGTCCCTCTGAAATTTGAAGCTTTCTAGGATTGGCCGGATACTACCGAAGATTTATTCAAGACTTTTCAAAGATAGCTTCACCGTTGACGGCTCTAACACGAAAGAATGTTAAGTTTGTTTGGGGTGAGAGTCAAGAAAGAGCGTTTCGAACTCTATAAAGGAAACTTTGCGAAGCTCCAGTCTTATCTTTACCCGATGGGATGGAAGATTTTGTGGTGTATAGCGATGCGTCGAAGATGGGTTTGGGTTGTGTTCTTATGCAAAGGGGGAGGGTGATTGCTTATGCGTCAAGGCAGCTTAAAGTCCATGAAGTCAACTACCCGACCCATGATTTGGAGTTAGCCGCAGTGGTGTTTGCATTGAAGTTATGGCGGCACTACCTTTACGGTACGAAGTGTACTCTTTACACGGACCACAAGAGTTTACGACACATCTTCGACTAAAAGGAACTAAATATGACGCAACGACGATGGTTGGAGCTATTGAAAGATTACGATTATGAACTACTCTACCACCCCGGGAAAGCAAACGTTGTCGCCGATGCCCTTAGTCGAAAGGACTATGGGGAGAGCTCCAAGGCTGTTTTTGCACGAATTGAGTTAGCCTCAACGCTCATCGACCGGATTAAAGCGTCACAAGCCGAAGCCTTGCTTGTGGAAAATCTCAAGGGAGAAGTTATGATGAAGCAACACCTACTTCTAACAGAAGATAGCCGAGGGGCGAAACTCTTCAATGGTCGGATTTGGGTGCCGAAGATCGGGGGAAATCGAGAACTTCTCCTCGAGGATGCCCATAAGTCAAAGTATTCTATCCATCCGGGAAGCACGAAGATGTACCGAGACTTAAAATTGAATTATTGGTGGCCAGTCATGAAGCTTGATGTGGCGCGCTATATGGAGCGATGCGTGACTTGTTTACCAGTAAAGGCCGAACACCAAAGACCGTATGGGAGTTTACAATCTTTGGAAATTCCGGAATGGAAGTGGGAGCACATCACAATGGACTTTGTGACGAAATTGCCAAAGACCTTGCGAGGTCATGACACTATTTGGGTAATAGTAGACCGTCTGACCAAGAGCGCTCATTTCTTGGCCATGCGGGAGACTTTACCTATGGACAAATTGGCGAAGTTGTACATCGACGAAGTGATATCTCGACATGGTGTACCGCTATCTATCGTCTCGGATCGCGATAGTCGGTTCACGTCTCACTTTTGAGATGGGTTGCAAAAGGAATTGGGCACGCGGGTGAAGTTGAGCACGACCTATCATCCTCAGACCGACGGTCAAAGCGAGTGGACAATCCAAACTCTAGAGGATATGTTGAGGTCTTGCGTAATTGATTTTGGAGGTAGTTGGGATTCACATCTACCTTTGGTAGAATTCGCTTATAACAATAGCTACCACTCAAGTATAGGGATGGCACCGTTTGAAGCTTTATACGGTCGCAAGTGCCGAACTCCCGTATGTTGGCTCGAGGCGGGAGAGAAACAATTTGCCGGACCCGAGATTGTTCAAGAGACGGCGGATAAAGTGAAGGGCTCCAGGCCCATAAATGCTCTCCAACCCGTTTTTAACTCATTTAGTGTTGTTGGAAGATCTTTGTGGGCGATTTTTGAAGAACAGAAGGTAGGGTTTTCACCTCCCCTCATTTAATGCCTCTTGGAAGGGATGTTTATTTATGGTTTTCGGTTTTGATTCTAGGTGGTAGTTGTGATTTAGGGCTTGGTGCTTCAAGTTCAAGGGTTCTTCTTCCTTCCTCTAGAATACCTACATCTAGGGTTTTGTATACTCCTTGCAAGGTGAGTTCATTTCTCTTCTCCTAACTTTAATATAAGTGTATATCTCTTGCATTTTGATCTTTCATGCTTTTAAGACCTAAATGTGGATTTTGGAAATATTAGGGTTTTACTAACTCAAGTGCAAAAGGTGAGAAGAGTATTTCAAGTTTAAAACAGAGAGGTTACTTTGTTATTCACTCCTTTGATAAACATCTTTAGATTTCTTGAGTATTGGTGCATCCAAGGAAAATGTTGGGTTCTTTTGGAGAAAAACAATTATTGGGTGAAATAACCCTAATTTTGTGTTTATATGTAGAACATAACATTATGTCATAAGGATGGGTTGTTATTAAGTAAAACTCTTTGAATAATGGATGCTAAGTTTTATCGTCGGTAATCCTTTATACATGATTTTATATATATGTGTTTTATATGAACATTGTACATGCTAGTTGCTGGTATTTAGTTTTAGTGCAATGGATCCATAGGCACGGTGTTCCTATGTCCCCGCTTTGGACATTGGGATTCACCATTTAGCACGGAATAGGCATCGGGTCACCATGATAAGTAAGGTGTGGACCTATACGGTCGGGCAACGTCTCATGGGTAGTAAGGTGTAATTCCCTTGTGCTAGAGTTCCCCGTTTTGGAACTCTCAAGAATAGACCTAGAGGGGTTGACTTGAGGTTTTCGAGCAATAGACTTAGAGGAGTTGAGCTCAATATGTGATTGGTGTTTTTGTTTTGTATCTAATCACTAATGGTTTATTTGGTTTATTGATTTTAGCTCATGGCTATATACTCCGCGAGACTTCGAATGGGTTTAGTTATTTAATCCTTGTTTGATTTATCCTCACTAGGCTTTAGCCTAACGCTTGTTCTTATTGTCATGTTTGACAGGCTATCCTAGCGGTGGGGCGCATCGGGATTGAGGGAACGGCATTGGTGTCGTGAGTGGTCTTTTTGGAAGATACATAGTGACCAACATTCAGACTATTTTGAAGATACACATTTTGGAAGTATAGCGACACCCGACCATAATCTAGTTTCTTATGGTAGATTAGTAGGTTGTCGTCGTATGCTTCATCTATTGGGTTGTAATTACCACACTAAACCCCGTTTGGGATGATACTCTTGGGTTTTGAAATGATTTACCCTATTTTCACAGGTTTAAATTATCCCCTAGTTAGGGTGATGGAATTATTCTATTTTCAAATGTTATATTGCCGAATTTTCGAATTTTATTTTCCGCAAAATTTTAGAGTGTTACAGTAGCTCCCAAAAGGAAATATGGGAAGCTACTTGGTTCGATAAATACTCATCTAAAGGAAGAGAATCATAAGGCACAATCATTTATCATCAATACATAATCCTCTAATGATATTGTCTTTAATTATAACTATGTCTTTAAATCATTACTAGAGGACGCTCCAAAGATAATATTGATTCCAGAGATCAAAAAAATCTCTAATGAATTATGAGAGTGCATATGAGCTGATGGACAAATCATACATACTTATTGATGATATATTCACATATATTGTTGCTCATGAGATGATTGAGCACATTGACATCGAACCATGTTCTGTTGAAAAATGTCAACAAAGAGCAAATTGGCCTACATGAAAAGAAACAATATAGGAGAATTGTATTATTTGACAAATGAACGGGTATTGGTCTGGTAGTGGTAACCCACCAAGTGTAAATCATGTAGGACATAGATAAATCATATGTCATAAAGCGTAGTGAGAATAATTAAGTCATACTGTATGAGACTCTCCTTTGGCGCAAGGTTTCTCACAACACCCTGGATTGTGTAACACCCCGACTTTCGAAATGTATCATTTCAGGTTGATACAGAAACCGATATATCAAGGAAAAATAAGATATTTAATCTTGGACTTAAATCCTAGATTTTATAGTTTAGATAGATGAAGGATTCAATTACGAGTCCAACGGTTCTTTCCAGAGCGAAAACGGAGCTATAACGAAGAAGTTACGGCCAAAACAGTATCGAGGAGAAAATCAGGAGGAAGCGGGCGACTTATGCCGCGAGACAAGTCGCGAAATCCACTGTTCCAGTTTAAATCGTGATTTTTCAGCCCCAAACTTCATTTCCTCATAACTCTTGATCCACAACTCCGATTTGGGTGATTCAAAGTGCTACGGTTTCGTTTTTGAGAGATCTTCAAGAATCTAGCAGGAGATTGGAGGTCTATTGGAGTATAAAAGAGTATTTTGTGGTGGTAAGCTTCTCATCTCTCCCACTTCATCTTCTTCACCAAGTTTTCTAGGGTTTCATCCACCCTTTGTGCTTCCTTTCATAGATTGGAGATTTGTGATCATTTTGGTGAACTAGAAGTGTTTTGGTTGGTGGATTCAAGCTTGGGTTAAGGTAATCTTCTATTCTCTTAAGTTATGGAAGTTAGGGTTTCGGTTTTAGTTGAGGTATTCATGCACATGGTTTGGGAAACGATTCTATGCGGTTGAATATCTATGTTTATGGTTGGAATCTTATGGATCTAGGTTTTGGAAGTTTTTCTTGAAGATTCAAGTTTCTTCAAAGGAGCTCAAAGCGGAGTAAAATCTAGATTTAGCCTAAATCTAGCGAGGTGAGTTCAAGATGATTTACGAAAACGGTGTACATGCCAAAATGTTATTTTAAAATGTTTTTGTTTTACATCAAATTGTTAACTGCTGATAAGTTTGGGTATTTGGTTACACTTATCTTTATAAACTCATGAAACATGCATCTTTGTGATTTTTGGCACATTGTCAAATAAAGCATTTTGGATATATTCCATTGAAGTATATTGTATAAATGGAGTCCATTTGATGTAAACGTCATTCGCATGATTTTGTATTTACGACTATTTAGAAAATGTGCATAATTGCGTCATGAGGCATTTTGGAGAAAATAAGGGTGAAGAGTCTATTTGGAAAACGGTTTGCCTCAAACAATGTTGAGTTTGATATTAATTATACTTTTGGGTCATTGTGTCTTCGTTAGTCGGTTAAACGTGTTTTTAATGTTTACAAAGGCTTTCGTTGGTGAATTACGTAAGGTGTTGGGCCTTTGGCTCGGTTTTTGACTAAATGAGTCGTGTGGACATTTGTCCGGATTTATAACCGTCGTGGGTTTTGAGAATGATGCCGATTAAATCGGGTCATTGGTGAATTACATGTTTTGGGTGCTTTGGTCATTCAATTGGAGTCATGTAATGTTAGACTGTGTCGTAATGGATCCATAGGTACGTAAGTCTGTTGGTATTGTAAGGCCTGAGGTTTTGGGTTACATGTAGTGACCGCTTGGGTTGCTAGCGGGTAGACAATAAGTGGCACGATCCGCTGAGTTGGAACTCGTCTAGATTGGATAGGCACCCACGTCCGTAAATCCTTGAAAGTGGAACTCGACGGAGTAAGGCCAGAGGCATAAACGATCCGTGGTATGATGCTCGTGGAGGCATGGGAACCAGGATGTCGGGATCTGCAGTGAAATCCAATAACATCGCGGGTGGCCCCATTCACGTGTTCTCGCCACCCAAGATGGAAACGTTTAGATGGCATACAAGGAAATCGCGTGAACGGCCTACTTGCGTGTTACTCTATTCTCAGTATATACGGATCTCCCCATCGTTGATTCGTGGTATTTTAAATGGTAATGTTGTATTTTACCAAATTTGGGTTTTTTTAAGTGGTCGACGGTAAATGATGGCTTTAATATGGGGTTCTTCCCAAGTATATTAAGGTTTGAATGGAATGTGTCGCTTCCATGTGTCGGTATTTATTTTCGTCCATTTTATGGTCGTGTGAGTTTGGGTCTAATGTCGTGTTCATGGTGATATTTAATTATATAGATTTTCATCTATGCTTTATGGGTTGTGTGTCACGTTTCACCCGTGTTGGGTATTTCAAGTTATAATGTGTTAACCGTGTTTTATAAAATCGGAAGTCCGCTCTCTATTCTACTTTTAGCAAGTTCCAGTTTACCTTAGATAAGTGAGTATCATATTGAGATCCTCGTCTTTAAAACAGCTTGGTTTGGTTAACAATTAACTCGGTGTCTCTTTCGTACAAAATGCATAGTTATTGATAAACGAGTCGTTTTCATAAGTGAAGAATATCATTTTGAAAGATTATGGTTTTATTCGCATTCTTCCTTTCTATATGATTAATTTATATGTTGAAAACTCTTGAGCTCACTAGGAGTTAAGCCTAACCCTTTTTATTTGTCGGCATGTGCATCAGGTTCCAGTTGAGAGATGGGTTCTAGCAGTCCTATGAAGAGTAGAGCCTTAGCTAGACGCGAAAGTAAGTATTGGGTGAAGTCTTCCGCACGTTGGAGATAGTGACTATGCATGAGTATGAGTAGCACCCGCCCTTTATGGTCCGTTTGTATAGATTGTTTATGTGTATTGCAGTTGAATCTAAATTTGGGGTTGTAGATGATTCATTTATTGATGTATCTAGAAAATTTTAATAAGTTGCTATTTCCAGATTTGAGGGTGTTACAGATTGTCCTTAAGAAGACTTACTCTCCTATGATGGACATTATAACATTATGTTAATTAATTAGCCTAGTAGTTTCCGAAGGACCGAAATGCAACTCATAGATGTGGTTACCATATATCTCTGTGGGGATTTAGATTCAAATATATATGAAAGTGTTTGATGACATTACATTATCCAAATCATGTAACTATAAACCATAGGGTGCATTTGCAATAAAATTGAAACGCTCACTTTATAGATTAAAGAAATATAGGTGTAGCATCCTGATTTTTATCTTAATGGAGGAAAAGTATTGAACTGGGTGAATCTGTAAATGAAGAACCAAATATGAAGTATGGCTATAGTGCCATGTAGTCATGACATCTGTCACAATAACACAAATGGTACTGGAAGTGTGGTAGTCCCGGTTATAGTGTCATGCAGTTGTGACATATGTCACAATGGCACCGGCGTACCGAGTGTTCGGTCGTACCAACGAATGTGCCATGAAAATTATGGCAATGGCATGATAACTGGAATAATGGCATCAAATGTTCCAAGGTAAGGTCGAGAAATGGTTGGGAAAACGGTCGAGGAACGGTCGGGAAAGTCGTCGAGAAAACGGTCGAGAAAACGGACGAAAATGGCTCTCGGTACCTTTTGGGCGAAAGTGCCAAGCTAAAGTGACATTGGCACTTTAGCCGGGAACTTTCGCGGAGAAAAATTGGCCCACGGTACAATCTGGGCGAAATTGACAGCTAAAGTGACACTGTCACTTTCGCTTGGCACTCTCGTGGTCGGGGTGCAGTGCATAAATTCAGCATCTATCTTCATTTGGTCATATCTTTCTCATTTCTACTCCGTTTTTGGTGATTAAAATTGCTATGGTTTCGTATTTTAGAGCTTTTAAATGATAGATTGTTAGTTTTGGGAATATCCAAGAGTATTTGGTGGTGAAGTGGAAGCAAAGATCAAGAGTTCATCATCATCACCTCCATCTTCAAGAAATTTGGGGTTTTCTAGGTTTTCACCAAAACCTAAGTGGTGAGTTGATCCTCCTAGTTTGTAAACTTTATTATGAGTCATAAATTATCTATTGATGACTTCATAGTGTTTATGTTTCTCAAATTTCGGTTTTGAGGATTTTGAGAAAAGTTAGGTTTAAATTAGGGTTTTTGGCCAAAGTGGAGATTTGGATATAAGATGTTTGGGGAATGATTCTAAACGCTTGGATATGTGTATTTATGGTTGGATATCTATGAATATAGGTTTTGGAGGTTTTGACTTGAGGATTCAAGTTTCTTCAATGAAGCTCAAAGTAGGGTAAAATCTAGATTTAGCCTAAATCTAGCAAGGTGAGTTCAAGTTGATTTGTGAAAACGATGTACATGCCAAAATTTCAATCTTTATATGTTTATATGTTTTACATGAAATTATTAACTATTGAGTTATTTGATGAGTTTTGATTATTTAAAGTGTCTTAAATTTGTAAACTTGTAAAATACCCACATTTGGGATTTTGGGCATTTTGATAAATAAATCATATATTTTGGTATCTAAATGGTTTATTTCGTGGAAGTATATTTTTTAGTGTAAAAGTATTTTATCGTGTGTTTTAAAGAAATGTTTGATGTTGTGTTATTGGACGTTTTGAAAGGATAAATGTTATAAACTCACTTGGAAAATGTTTTGTCCCAATTTAAACTATGTGAGAGTTATCTCTAAATTTTGGAGCATGGGTTTACATAAGGCAGATTGTTTAAGTTTGGTTTCATTTTATTATTTTCAACGTTGAGTCTTTGTATTTGTTGAGCTTATGGCTCGGTTTGGATTTTGTTGGGTTTTAAGGACACTTGTCCGATTTTAATAGCTCAATGTAGAGCGTTTGGTTATGATTTGCATTTGATGCATTTTATTAGAGAGTTACATGTTTTGAATACGTCAGTTCATTCGTTTTGAGTCATGTAATGTTAGTTAGTGCAATGGATCCATAGGCACGATGTTCTTTTGTCCTGTTTTGGACAAGCTCACACTTTAGCACGGAATAGGCATCGGGTTCCATGGTAAGTAAGGTGTGGGCCTATATGGTCGGGCAGCGTCCCATGGGCAGTAAGGTGTAATTCCAGTATGTGCATAAGTTCCCCTGTTTTGGAGCTCTCAAGGATAGACCTGGAGTGGTTGACTTGATGTTTTCGAGCAATAGACGTGGAGTAGTTGAGCTCGGTAGGTTTTATGCGTATAATCCGTACGTTTTGGTTTTCTACATAGCTATGTGACCCACTTTGGTGTTCCGTCATGTACAATGTAATCGGGTCTCCCCCGTCACCAAAAGGTGTTGATTTGGGTATTGAGTTTTATAATCTATGTTTTGGTGACGTATTGGGAACAGTTGGTTATCCATGTTCTAAGGTTTTGAATATTGGATCTTATCCATGATTTTGGGATGTTTTGGAAGTTGGGATTTATGTACGTTTTCAGTATTTGATTATTAAAATATCAGTTATGCTTTACGTGAGTTTTGGATTTTGGATTTATATCAAAGAGGCATTTTGTTTTATGATTTTAATCACGAAAATGGTGAATGTTGAAAAAGAGATTGTTTTTAAGATTTAATGTATTTCATCTTGGTTGCTTTCAAATTAAATGTATTTCATTGTGGAAATCACAATTTAAATAACATTCTTAAAGTTATTGCTTTATATATATCTAAGGAAAACTCTTGAGCTCACTAGGCGTTAAGCCTAACATTTTATTTGTCGGCATGTGCATCAGGTTCCAGTTGGGGAAGTGGTTCTAGCAGTTCTATGAAGAGATGAGTCTTAGTCTTACGCAAGGGTAAATAGTTGGTGAAGTCTTCCGCATATTGGAAATAGTGACTGTTGTTGGGTTTTAGTAGCACCCGTCTCTATTATAGACTGTACACATAGAATGAAATGTGTATTTTGATGTTAAACCTTAAATTGTGGTTGTAGATGAATCAATTATCGATGTATTTATAAAATTTTAAATTAGTTGCTATTTCCAGATTTGAGGGTGTTACAAGTTGGTATCAGAACTTAAGTTTGAGAGATTTAGGTGTTGATTTTGGATGCCTAGACTCAAACTAGTGTACTTTTAAGTGACCGAGAGAGAGAATTTCACCAATAGGCACTTTAAGATTGGATGTTTTGAGGATAATGGAGTCACTAGGAACGGGAATCACGTCGAGGGTAACAAGGATGATCATGTACAGTACGTTCATAATTGCACCTGGACAGTGTTATGGTGAACCTACGAGTCACATGTATATGTTTGTACTACTTTGATGTGACGACCATTGGGGTAGTAAAGATGTTTCTAAGTGGGTAGTTGTTAAGGGAGGCTGATGATTTTAGTGTTCGTCACTTGGAGTGACAATAAGTATGGTGGTTGCATTAAGTGGACCCTTTCGAGTCGGAATGATTGGTTGGATTAGAACCATAGACTTTTGGAATCAACATTATTCGAGGAGAAATTGTAAGGTGAACCTATGGAACCCTTGAATTATTGTCCTAAGATGTTTGAGTATCCGGATGACAATAGTGTACCGAGAAATTGAGGATCTTTGGTCTGGGGAAATTGAGGCGCGTGGTTTCGAGACGTTGAGTGTCGATCAAATTCATGCACAAAATTTTTATTCTACCTTGAATTGCATCAACTATTTCTCATGATTCTGAAATCATCATGTCAAATTCTATAACGAAATTTTGGAAAGATGTTTAGTACACACATGGTTTTTAAACCATGATTTTAAATATGCATAAAACTACTTGATCGCATGAGGTTGCAAACTCTACTGAGACTTTCTTTGTCTCATTGTTGTCCAACGCTATTTTCGGATATTGCGATATTTGTATTTTGACGTTGTGTAGAGTCTTGGACAAGTAACTATGGTTTATGACCTTAACATTGGATTTCCTCCACATATGTTAAGGTTTTGGACGAAGAGTTATCTTCCATTATTTTGATGTCTGAGTTTATTGGAAATCTTATTTCGTGTGGGTTTTGTTAAGCTTTATGGAGTATTATTTTATGACGTTGTGACGCATGGGTGAACCTTGAAATACATAGACTAAGTTCTTTGTGTGCGTTGGTTTATGGTTTATTGAGAAATCTATTTCATGAGAGTTTTGTTGGTGGATGTCACCCACATGCTATTTGGCGAGTCTCAATGTCGAGTGGGTTCATTTTTGAGTTTTATGCAAGCATACTTCGTTGTATACAACTTAGTGGGTGAGTTGATTTAAACTTTTGGTATGAGAAAACTTATGAAAAACCTAGGATGGTTCGTGTTAAACTTTTGCTTTGAACGTCCTTCGGTTGGTGATTTCACTGTCTTAGTCTCACGCAATACATTATATTGATTTACTCGTATGCATGATATAATAGCCGTCATTTTGGTTCAATGAGCGTTCTATCCGTGCGGCTAAAAGTTTGAAATCATACTAAATTATTGTACGTTTGACCAAATCACATGCTTCTATCATTTTGCTAAGTTTGAGAAATAAATTGTTATATGCGAGTCTTTTTGGAAATATTATTCCATGACATTTTATGGTTGAAGCAGAGAATTGTGGGGGCTTGAATTTGTGAAGTTCATCTTTTGGAATTGGTACAAACCTTTTTGCACATTGTTTTAACGTAGAAAATTATTTTACGTACACGACATAAATTAATGCATGTACGGAACATAGTGGTCCATTTGAAAAGTTTGTTGCCCATCTTCTGTTATTGTCATTATTAGCGTGTGTTAATGACCCAAATGTTTTTCGAAATGGTCTTGTATGTGTGGCGTATGTGACCACTGTGCACACCTACCGGTAGGTGTGATTATAGAACTTAAATACCTACTTAAAATGTGAGCAACAAAAGTACTAGCTCTTATAGAAAAAAACCAAACAATGTTTTGGTATGTCCTTGCTTATATTAGATATTTGTCTAACTCATATAAAGGTTGTTCCCAAATTGGATAAGTAATTATCATAGGGAACACACTGATTGCTTGGAAGTAAGCTAAACAAACACTTGTAACAACCTTCTTGAATTATTCCAAGCATATTACTCTACACGAGACTGTTTGAAAGTGTCCTTGATTGTCATTATAAATATTAGAGGAGCTAGTGTAATGAGTTCTACCACTTCCTACCTGCATATGTGGATTTAATCCATCATGTATTGGGAAAAAAGTATGATACATCAAGAGTGATAACATAAAGCATATCCTGCTTAAGTTATATACAATCAATAATAACAAACTTTCCACAAGATTTAAGTGAATTAAGTAAGATGCTAGAAGAATACGACATATTGTTTACTAAATCATTACTAAAGAGAGACTTTTTGCTAAGGTGACAGAGAGACTTTTTGCTAAAGACATAGCCGAGAAGGCGAAGACTGTGGAGAAGAGGAGGTGGGAGAACCCGCCAATTTCATACAAGAAGCCGAAGTTTCAACCTCCCAATAAGAGTTTCGACAATCGACGGGAAGCTAAGTGGTGTCCCAAGTGTAGGAATAGGCATTTTGGATTTTGCAAGACCAACCCTAACCCAAATCTGGGCCCGCCCTCATGTTTCAAGTGTGGCCAGTCGGGTCACACTAGTTTCTTGTGTCCTATTCAAGAAACAATCTGTTTTGAATGCAAGGAGATTGGTCACGTACGAAGAGAGTGCCCCAAGCTGAGAGGTGGGGCAAGAGGGGGCAATTCGGGAAATCAAGCGAAAAGAGAGGCCATCCCCAAGGCTCAAAGGAGGGCATTTCAAATGACAAGGGAGGAAGCAAAGGAAACCGCCGAAGTGGTGTCGGGTACGTTCTTACTCAACTCCACGTCTGCTAGAGTATTATTTGATTCTGGTGCAAACTTCTCTTTTGTGTCCGATGTGTTTTGCAAATCTTTAAACTTGTCAGTTAGTGCCCTTAGAGACGCCTTGGTTATAGAAGTAGCTAATGGGGAGCGGGTGGTTTTGAGTAATATTTTGAGAGATTGTCAACTCGAAATCAGTGGTGAAACCTTTATGGTGGACTTGCTCCCTATGACCATCGGAAGTTTTGATGTGGTGATTGGTATGGATTGGCTAGCAAAGCATCAATCGGAGATCTTTTGTTCAAAGAAACTCATACGGATTCCCATTCGAGATGGAGACTACTTGGTTGTGTATGGCGAGAAACGAAAAGGTGAGGTAGCAATCATCTCGTCCATCAAGGCAAGGAAATGTCTGGCAAAGAAGTACCCATCGTATTTAGCCTTCGTGGTAGACGCCAAAGCAGAAAAGAGGAGGGTGGAGGACGTGAAGATTGTCAACGAATTCCCGGGCGTGTTTCCCGACGATCTACCTGGCTTACCTCCTGATCGACAGGTGGAATTTAGGATCGACCTAATCCCGGGAGCGACACCTATTGCCCGAGCACCGTACCGTTTGGCACCAACTGAAATGCAAGAGATGATGTCTCAGCTTCAAGAGCTACTTGACAAGGGATTTGTGAGACCGAGCTCGTCTCCGTGGGGAGCTCCGGTACTCTTTGTGAAGAAGAAGGACGGGTCAATGCGTATGTGCATCGATTACCGAGAATTGAACAAGGTAACCATCAAGAAAAAATATCCACTACCCCGGATAGATGACCTCTTCGACCAACTGCAAGGGGCCGGATGTTTTTCCAAGATTGACCTTCGTTCGGGGTACCACCAAGTAAAGATTCGAGAGGAAGACGTTCCCAAGACGACATTCAAGACTCGGTATGGGCATTACGAGTTCTTAGTTATGCCTTTTGGATTGACGAACGCGCCGACAATATTCATGGACTTGATGAACCGCGTGTGCCGACCATTTTTGGACCGGTCAGTCATAGTGTTCATCGACGACATTCTAGTATACTCTAGGGATGAAGAGGAGCACGAGCAACATCTGAGGGAAGTGTTAGAGGTCCTAAAGAAGGAGAAACTTTATGCTAAGTTCTCTAAGTGCGATTTCTGGCTACGGGAAGTGCAATTTTTAGGGCATGTGGTGACCCGAGAAGGAGTAAAAGTAGATCCCACCAAGATCGAAGCGATGATGAACTGGGAGCCCCCGAAAAGCCCAACCGAGATCCGAAGCTTTTTGGGACTCGCCGGTTACTACCGAAGGTTCATTCAAGACTTCTCCAAGATCGCCTCATCGTTGACCGCATTAACTCGAAAGAATGTGAAGTTTGTTTGGACCGAGGCTCAAGAAAAAGCTTTCCGTACTTTACAACGGAAATTGTGCGAAGCCCTAATTTTGTCTCTACCGGAGGGGACAGAAGACTTTATCGTGTATAGTGATGCATCCAAGATGGGGTTGGGTTGCGTTCTCATGCAAAGGGGTAAAGTGATAGCCTACGCGTCAAGGCAATTGAAGGAGCACGAGAAGAATTACCCAACTCAAGACCTCGAGTTAGCAGCGGTATTGTTCGCCTTGAAGTTGTGGCGACACTACTTGTATGGTACAAAATGTACCCTCTACACTGATAACAAAAGCCTGAAATACGTTTTTGACCAAAGAGAGCTAAATATGCGTCAAAGAAGATGGCTAGAGTTGCTGAAGGATTAAGACTGCGAGCTCCAATACCACCCGGGCAAGGAAAACGTGGTGGCGGACGCGTTAAGTCGGAAGGAGTATAGCGGGACAGTGAAAACCCCCTTGGCGAGGATTGAGATTATCTCAAACCTTATAGAGATGATAAAAGCCGCTCAGGCCGAGGCACTACTTGAGGCGAATCTCAAAGATGAGGCAATGACAAAACAACACCTTAGCCTGACGGAGGATGGTAGAGGATTGAAACTCTTCCAAGGACGAGTTTTGGTACCCAAGTTGGGAGGGTGTCGGAAATTACTTTTGGAAGAGGCACATAAGTCGAGATATTCTATTCATCCCGGGAGCACCAAAATGTATAGATATCTAAAGTTGAACTTCTGGTGGCCCGTGATGAAGTTGGATGTGGCAAACTATGTGGAGAAGTGCCTTACTTGCTCGTTGGTAAAGGCTGAACACCAGCGACCATATGGAAGTTTGCAATCTTGGAAGTGCCGGAGTGGAAGTGGGATCACATTACAATGGATTTCGTGACGAAATTACCAAAGACGTTGAAGAGCCACGCCGCCATTTGGGTGATAATGGATCGGTTGACGAAGAGCGCGCATTTTCTGGCCATGAGGGAAGCGTTACCATTAGACAAGCTAGCGAGACTCTACATCAATGAGGTAGTGTCAAGGCATGGGATGCCGTTGTCCATTGTGTCTGATCGAGACAGTCGTTTCACTTCCCATTTCTGGAGCGCCTTTCAAAGAGAATTGGGAACAAAGGTAAAGTTGAGCACGACGTATCATCCTCAAACGGATGGGTAAAGCGAGCGGACAATTCAAACGTTGGAGGACATGTTGCGATCGTGTGTGATCGACTTTGGGGAAAATTGGGACTCTCATCTTCCATTGGTGGAATTTGCCTACAATAACAGTTATCACTCGAGTTTGGGAATGGCACCGTACGAGGCACTATACGGGCGAAAATGTAGAACCCCAACTTGCTGGCTCGAAGCGGGTGAGAAACAGTTCGCTGGACCGGATATAGTACAAGAAACGACGGACAAGGTTAAAGGGATACGGGAGCGTTTGAAGGCGGCTCAAGACCGTCAAAAGAGCTATGCGAACAAGAAGCGGCATCCGATGGAATTCCAAGTAGGCGACCGAGTCATGTTGAAAGTGTCGCCTTGGAAAGGGATTATAAGGTTTGGAAAACGAGGGAAGCTTAGCCCCCGTTTCCTCGGGCCTTTTCCTATCATTGAACGTGTGGGAATCCAAACTTATAAGCTTGATTTGCCACCCGAGATGAGTGGGATCCACCCCACTTTCCACATTTGCTATCTACGGAAGTGTTTAGCGGAGGAAGGAAAATGTCATATCGTTGTCTGAAATCCGGGTGGACAACAACCGTTGTGTTGAGGAGCCGGAAGCTATACTAGAGAGAGTGACGAAGAAGCTTCGCCATAAAGAGGTGGTGATGGTGAAAGTTCAGTGGAAACATCATCGAGGCGCGAATGTCACGTGGGAAGCGGAGGAGGATATGAAGGGTCGGTACCCTCATCTTTTTGTCTAGAGTGGAGATTTCGGGGACGAAATCTATTCCTAGTGGGGGAGGATTGTAACACCTCAGAATTTACATTATAAGAACCTAATGATAAAACTTCTAGACTTGTGTACCGTTTATTGTTGTACTCTCGTGTTTAACGGATATCTTTATGTAACACCCGAAAAATAGGGATAACAAAAATCCGAAAAACAGACATGCGGTATTTAAAATTGCCAAAGCAAGAGCCTCCCAAAAATGGGGAAAATACATAAACCTGTTTAAATACAATCGTGATTAAACGGATAATAAATAACAACCAACTAATCTAATTTCTATAACCAGAAAAGAGATTACAATCAAGGGTGTCATTTATAGACCCAAAAGATTCTCTACCAATAGTAAGTCCAAAAGCGATATTCTCAAATCTCTCACCCAAGCACTACGCCAGCTTAGTACCGATGCCGCTAAAACCTGAGCTACACATCGACACCAAACAAGTGTTAGGCCAAAAAGCCTAGTGAGTTCAACAATAGTAAGCATGCATGAACAGTCACATTTCTTATCAGCAGTTAACCATAGTTCAACAAATGTGGAGTCAATAGGGGAGACCCATAGCACCAATCAAGTCCCACCCAAGAGTCGATATACCTTGATGCCCTTAGCAAGGAACACCCCAAAGGCCCGGCACACCCGAATACTATCGCTAAGAAAATTCCCCGAATGGCGGAGGTCTAGGCACATACCATCACAGTGGCACCCAAGACTATATCCTCCTAGTGTACTGACTTGGTTCGTCCACATAACATTTATAAGGGGTCCTTTAGGTATATTTCAACCCACATAATCCAATACCAACTACGGGTATAATATTACCACCTTATCCTCGTGATGTATAACAAAAGAACCAATGTAAATCATGCTCATCATGCATATAAACATATCACCAAAATGGTGTTCCAACTAGAATCATCATAATACCCATATATGCATACATTTAACATATCAAGGTACCCACATTATGTATCTATGAGACAAATCCCAAATAATGATACATATAACAATAATCATGGCAAATCAACCTTATATATACATCCTCCAACTATTTTCATGAAGAAATCCCCAAACATTTGAACATATAAAGATAAAGTAACAAATAGGAGATTATGATGTGTATTTAGTTTTAACAAAGGTTTAGTAAACTCACCTTGCTAGATTTAGACTAAATCTAGATTTTACCCACTTAGAGCTTTCCTTGAAGAAACTTGGTTCTTCAAACCAAATCTTCCAAAACCTAGATCCACAAGGTTACAACCATAAATATACATAATCAACCACAAAGAATCGTTTCCCAAACCATGTACATGGATACCTCAACTAATACCGAAACCCTAACTTCTATAACCGAAGAGAATAGAAGATTACCTTAACCCAATCTTGAATTCACCAACCAAAACACTTCTAGTTCACCAAAATGATTACAAACCTTCAATCTATGAAAGGGAGAACAAATGGTGGATGAAACCCTAGAAAACTTTGGGGAAGAAGATGAATAGGGAGAGATGAGAAGCTTACCACCACAAAATGCTCTAGAATACTTCAATAAACTTCCAATATCTTGCTTGATCCTTGAAGAGCTCTCAAAAACGAAACCGTAGCAAGTTGAATCACCAAAATCGGAGTTGAAATGAGAGAGATATGAAGAAATGAAGTTTGGGGCTGAAAATCGCGATTTTAACACTCTGATACACCCAGGCGATTGTGCCAGGCTATAGTGACAATGTCACAATCTCCGGGCACAATCGCTGAGATTGTACCGAGAGTTTTCAGGCTCTGGAGACCATGACAGGCGATTGTGACACTGTCACAATCGCCGGGCATTATAGCCTAGCACGTACCGAAACTGTTTTGGTCATAACTTCTTCGTTATAGCTCCGTTTTCGCTCCGGAAAGAACCGTTGGTCTCGTAATTGAATCCTTTATCCATCAAGACTATAAAACCAAGGATTCAAGACCAAAATTAAATATCTTATTTTTCCTTAATATATCGGTTTCTGTATAAACTTGAAATGATACCTTTCGAAAATCGGGGTGTTACAATCCTCCCAACCTTAAAAAAGATTTCCTCCTCGAAATCTAGCACCAACCAATCACCCAATATCGCCCTTGGCGAGGTCAAATGATTCCCTGTCCAAAAGGAATACCTTCACTAAACCTTACCTCATATACGAACCCGATTACATCCCCGTTGAGGTTATCGCTGCGTTCCTTATAACGAACCATCGCCAACTCAACCTCAACTTTCCATATAACTCACCCAAAGCAGGATAAACGTTAAGTTCTAGCTTAATCACATTATTAACATTAAATCTCGGTCGCCTCCCAACCTTATGTTGTTCATATTACCTCAAGAGTAACTTACGACCTTATTTAGTCATTTCCACCAAGAATACTCCAAAGCAAACATTTCCCTTAGTTACTTCTAAATACGACGCATCAAGGTCTCTTCAATATTTGTACTTAAAGTCTACCTCAACATTCTCACCAAATGTCTCCAATAAACATTACCACTAAACTTCCACCATGAACTCGAGCATCGATTTCCAAATCAGCGAAAGTCCTGACAATTATCAAAATACCAATGATTGATTTCTTAATTATCGACATCTAATTTCCTTAAGTTTACCGCTCGTCCTGCAGATGCACCAGATCTAACGGAAATACATTGAAGCACACCAACAGTTATTGTCCTCAAAATCAAGCGCCAACACCTAACCTCGAGATGGCCATTCTGCAAACGTGGGCATACTACCAAATATTTCCTTTCCGATTAGCAATGTCAATTCAAAGTTGACACCTACTCTTGGGAGTAGTCACCCAAATCCAACATCCTTACCAGTCAACCATAACATCATCATTATTCACGAATACCCAACAATATAGTACACCACCGACATATAGCATGCCGTCATACCAAATTCCCACAATTCCAAAACCGACCATATCCAAACAACCGAACACGATTTTAATCCGTAGGTTTAACGAAGCATAAAGATCGTTACTTAACTAACTGGGAGAAAGCACATGTCTAATGCCTCAAACTCTGAGGACTCTTTTAATCCTGAATATCGAATTCTAACACGAGGGGGCTTACACCTATAGCCCAATGAGTTCAAGGTTTCTCACACTACTATGCCCATTTTGAAATTTATAAAACTCTCAAATACATAAGTTTTATAACAATTAAACGTGCGGTGAAAATATACTATCATGCATTCGATATGTTTCAAAATTGATCACCAATGTCACACATATAAACCATTTTCAAAACTCATTTGATCATTACTTACAGTAATACAACGATAACGAAAGATGCGTAGCAAAATTTTAAAACGGACTACCAGGGTCTTAGTATGCATCAATTTATGCTATGCGTATGAAAATAACTTTCCGTTCCATAACATGTGCAATAAAAGTTTGTACAACTCCCAAAAGAGGATTTCACAACTTCAACTTTAAAATCTTTTACTTTGACACAAAACGTCGAAAGATAAAATTTCCAACAAGACCTATATACGTCCGATCATTTCCCAAAAGTAGTAACACAATAGGAAAATAAATAAATATATATATATATATATATATATATATATATTTTATTCGCGGTTCAAATTTGGGTCGCACTGATAAAACGTACTTATCGAAAATTGTAAATACAACGACATGCAAACCGGAACTTCATCTCATGCATTGCGGAAAACTCCTATCAGTAAAATCAATAACTGAAATATGTTCCGGGCAAAAGTTCTATCCGAAATACCAAAAATCTTTCATACGATTACTCACACCAACAGTATAATTTATGTAATGAATGAGAAATAGTTTTACGTACTAAAACAGTGTATAACAAGACTTTCATACAAAATTACATAAGGGAGATTCACAAAATCGAACCTTAAAATTCCTGTAATTAACCATGAAATGTCATGAAATAAAACCTCCCATCGTGACTCGCATACATCTGTTTATTCCCCAAAATTTAGTAAAGACATATGCATGCGATTTGAGCAATTTCAAAAGTAATTTAGTTTAATTCCAAACTGTATAAATAAAATGTTTGCAAAACCCGAGACAACATGCTCATAATATCGAACTCTTAAAGTTTTCTCTCTTTTAGTCACAATGCGGCATGAAATAAGATTTCACAACAAAACTTGCATGCGATCGATTATTTCGCAAAGCTAGTAGATTGATATGCGTATGTACCCGGTTAAAACATGAAATAATTTATGTCGTTTTCGAGTTCAGAGCCAAATATAAACATGTTCTCATCGTTCCAAAACATTGGCTAAAATACCATGACGGAATTTCCAATAAAATATGCATACATGATATGTGTAACTGAACTGCTCCCACTAAACTCAAAGGGAAACAATACCATTGTTTTTAAACCGGACAATTTTCTTCAAAACTCCATTTAGTTAAAACCGAGCCAACGACCCATGAAAGCCAGTAGAGACATCGAAATACGTTTGACCAACAATTATGCAAACACCACGACCCAAAAAGGTAATTAGTCCAAAACTCCTCATCAGTTGCAACGAATGTTTTCCAAATGAACTCTTTCTTTTCATGTTTCCAAAACGACTCCTAGTTTAATGATATGCATTTTCTAACGGTTTATAAAATCGTATGCACCAAATGGACAATTATATAAAATGACTTCCATTTATATATTACATCGTAAAAGAAATATATCAAAATGATTTATTTATCAAAATGCCCAAGAATCACGAAGATGTGTGTTACATAAGTTTATAAAGTTAAATATATCTAAATAACCCAAAACTTATCAGCAGTTAACAATTTAATGTAAAACACAAGCACTTTAAAATAAGTAACTTATAAATAATAGCCATTTTCTTTTTAAATAATAAAGACCAACTCATATACATATGAATCCACTGCATTACAGTCTAAACAGTACATGGCTCCAATTGAATGACTAACGCACTCAAAACATGTACTTCTCAAATGATGCGCATTAACCGCCATCATACTTGGTATTTCACAATTGAGATATTAAACCAGACCGAAGTCCTAAAGACTCATTTATTTTCAAATATGCATTTCTAAGTGTAACTGCCGGTAAGAATAGAAATCATAAAATGGGACTATATACATAATTTCAAATACTTCACATAAATATGCAAGTAATGTTTCATAAAACATTCCCTTTCATGAATGATGCATAAAAACCGACAACCATTCAAAAGTATATTTCTTTGACCAAAGATCGTTTTATGCAATAAAACGTTAAAACACATTGATTTGTGACCCTCTATCAAAATGTCCAAAAATCCCAAATGTGGTGTTATACAAAGTTTATAAAGGTAAATACTTCAAATAATCAAAGATTACCAACTAACCCAACATTTGATAATTTCATGTAAAACGCATAAACACTTAAAAAAAGGATATTTTGGCATGTACACCATTTTCACAAATCAACTTGAACTCACGCTCCTCGATTTCTCTAGTTACACTATCGTCATCCAGATGCTCAACATCTTAAGGCAAAAATCAGGGACTTCATAGGTTCACCTTACAATTTCTCCTCGAATACATTGATTCAAAAAGTCTATGATTCTAATCCAACCAATTAATCCGACTCGAACAGTTCACTTAACGCAATCACCATACTTACCGTCACTCCAAGTAACGAATAATAAAAACATTAACTTTTTCTAATAGTTACTCATTCGGAAACTTTCTTACCACCCTAACGGTCGACATACCAAGGCAGTTCATGCAAACACGAGAATGAATAAGGAGGAGATTAATAGAATTGAACATGAAGGAAACATACTACTACGTCTACCAAATAACATAACGTTAGTAAACCAAACACAAGAGAACGTACCACTACATTACCAATTGTCACAGTAACGACACTTCAAGCACCATCACGTATAAATATCATCATAATAACATTAGCTAGGTGAGATTATGAACATATAATACATAAAGGTTCTCGTTACCATCGCCACAACGCTTGATAACCATAGTTTCCGTCGACTCTAAGACTAACCCATCTTAAAAATTTATACCCGTCTCACAAATCATTGCCTAACATACTTAGTCAAAGTCTAGACATCTTACATTCATGCCCAGTTCACTTAAACTAGAGCTCTGATACCAACTTGTAACACCCTAAAAATAGGGATAACAAAAATCTGAAAAACAGACATGCGGTATTTAAAATTGCCAAAGCAAGAGCCTCCAAAAAATGGGGAAAATACACAAACCTGTTTAAATACAATCGTAATTAAACGGATAATAAATAACAACCAACTAATCTAATTTCTATAACCAGAAAAGAGATTACAATCAAGGGTGTCATTTATAGACCCAAAAGATTCTCTACCAATAGTAAGTCCAAAAGCGATATTCCCAAATCTCTCACCCAAGCACTACACCAGCTTAGGACCGATGCCGCTAAAACCTGAGATACACATCGACACCAAACAAGTGTTAGGCCAAAAATCCTAGTGAGTTGAACAATAGTAAGCATGCATGAACAATCACATTTCTTATCAGCAGTTAACCATAGTTCAACAAATGTGGAGTCAATAGGGGAGACCCATAGCACCAATCAAGTCCCACCCAAGAGTCGATATACCTTGATACCCTTAACAAGGAACACCCCAAAGGCCCGGCACACCCGAAGACTATCGCTAAGAAAATTCCCCGAATGGCGGAGGTCTAGGCACAAACCATCACAGTGGCGCCCAAGACTATATCTTCCTAGTGTACTGACTTGGTTCGTCCACATAACATTTATAAGGGGTCCTTTAGGTATATTTCAACCCACATAATCCAATACCAACTACGGGTATAATATTACCACCTTATCCTCGTGATGTCTAACAAAAGAACCAATGTAAATCATGCTCATCATGCATATAAACATATCACCAAAATGGTGTTCCAACTAGAATCATCATAATACCTATATATGCATACATTTAACATATCAAGGTACCCACATTATGTATCTATGAGACAAATCCCAAATAATGATACATATAACAATAATCATGGCAAGTCACCCTTATATATACATCCCCAACTATTTTCATGAAGAAATCCCCAAACATTTGAACATATAGAGATAAAGTAACAAATAGGAGATTATGATGTGTATCTAGTTTTAACAAAGGTTTAGTAAACTCACCTTGCTAGATTTAGACTAAATCTAGATTTTACCCACTTAGAGCTTTCCTTGAAGAAACTTGGTTCTTCAAACCAAATCTTCCAAAACCTAGATCCACAAGGTTCCAACCATAAATATACATAATCAAACACAAAGAATCGTTTCCCGAACCATGTACATGGATACCTCAACTAATACCGAAACCCTAACTTCTATAACCGAAGAGAATAGAAGATTACCTTAACCCAAGCTTGAATTCACCAACCAAAACACTTCTAGTTCACCAAAATGATTACAAATCTTCAATCTATGAAAGGGAGAACAAAGGGTGGATGAAACCCTAGAAAACTTTGAGGAAGAAGATGAATAGGGAGA
This sequence comes from Arctium minus, assembly GCA_954870635.1. Taxonomy (NCBI): domain Eukaryota; kingdom Viridiplantae; phylum Streptophyta; class Magnoliopsida; order Asterales; family Asteraceae; genus Arctium; species Arctium minus. The sequence continues at coordinate 30,959,979 of OX941088.1, forward strand.
GATGAGAAAATTACCACCACAAAATGCTCTATAATACTTCAATAAACTTCCAATCTATTGCTTGATCCTTGAAGAGCTCTCAAAAACGAAACCTTAGTAAGTTGAATCACCAAAATCGGAGTTGAAATGAGAGAGATATGAAGAAATGAAGTTTGGGGCTGAAAATCGCGATTTTAACACTCTAATACACCCAGGCGATTGTGCCAGGCTATAGTGACAATGTCACAATCGCCGGGCACAATCTCTGAGATTGTACCGAGAGTTTTCAGGCTCTGGCGACCATGACAGGCGATTGTGACACTGTCACAATCGCCGGGCATTATAGCCTAGCACGTACCGAAACTGTTTTGGTCATAACTTCTTCGTTATAGCTCCGTTTTTGCTCCGGAAAGAACCGTTGGTCTCGTAATTGAATCCTTTATACATCAAGACTATAAAACCAAGGATTCAAGCCCAAAATCAAATATCTTATTTTTCCTTAATATATCGGTTTCTGTATAAACTTGAAATGATACCTTTCGAAAATCGGGGTGTTACACTTTAGCTTCATGATATGATCTAGTTTGAATTCTTGGATTTTGGTGGTTTTTGGAACAAACAGGGGGTTTCACGAGCTACTCACGGGTTGCAAGTCGCGCATAACCCGCGTAGTTCACTGTTGGATTCTGGGTTCAGGCACACGGGCGACTTGTGCCGCGACTTGGAGTCGCGGCATAGCCCGCGGGAGTCCTCTGGCCGATCTTATACAACTTCTCCTTCATTTATCCTCATTTACTCCAATCTAACCTAATTTCTTTCTCTCTCAAGCCTCATAAATTATTCTATACGATTTTAGGGCTTCAACCACCACAATCTATCCCATTTATTGCTAGTAGTTGGGGCCTTTGATCAAGATTTCAAGTTGAGCATTTAACCACCATTGTCATCCTCTTCAAGTTCAAATCTAGGGTTTGGGTTTCCTCCAAAAACCCACTTGGTGAGTTATTCCTTCTTAAATACTATAGTATTTGATTATTACTATGACTTTATCTCACACTACTACTATGTGCTACTTGGTTGAGTTTTATAATCTAATAGTTGGTATTCTTGACTTTATGAACCCAATGGGGGCAAGTATGTTTAGTAGACCTTGGTAATCTCTTTAGTAGTAACTATGTGAATTATATGTCCTAGATTTCATGTTTATATGTTGAGTTCATGAGGAAACTACTAATGTCATGATTTAATCCAACTGCTGATAACTTTATGAAGGAATAAGGTAAGGATAATGTGTTGGTGTATTTACATGTATGAAATTATGAGGACCATGATATTATGAGGAATATGGAAGTAAATGTTTTATATGCGGAAAAGAGGTGTATATAATGTGTTATCTATTTAACAAATGTGGATCACCTGATAAGAATGTGGCACTATTCCTTGTGCACGAGGAGGTAGTAGCTTAATGTATGAATTTTGCATTAATCACGGTGTGTTACTAGCGATAGGCAATAAGGGATCTCGTATCCTTGAGGTGTAACTCGTCTAGAATATGGATAGGCAATAATGTCCGTAAAACCTTGAGGTGTAACTCGACGGAGTAGGCAATAAGGGCAGTAAATACGGTCTGAGGTTGTGATGTCGTTATGGCATGGGAACTAAGATCAGGGCATGAGGTGTAATCCATTACCATCGCGGGCGATCCCACTTTCGAGTAAATATCGCCCCGATGGAAGCGGGTCTCCCCCGTAAATCAAGAGGTATTTCTTGTATGATCATATTCAGGTTTGAGAAACTGATGGCGGAGGATTGTTCCGCGTGAGCCAGAGGAGTTTGGTAACACTGTTATCGTTTTATAAATACCATGTTTAATATCTGCATATTTATGGGATCTCACTAGGCTTCGTCCTAACACTTGTTGTGGTTGTTGTCTTCTCACAGATCCTAACCGTGAAGGAATTTAGGATGTCGGCTTGGCTACCGGGCACGTAGGAGATCTTGAAGTGCCGGTCTCTTAGGGGATTTTTGTGAAGAGCGTTAATAGTGATTTTGGCGACGCCCATTTTAATCTAGATTGAAATTGATCTTAGATTAAGTAGGTCGTTGTATTATTAGGATCCCATGTATTATGTCAACCCTTTTTACACAAACTAACCCGACTTCTCAAGGTTGTGGTGGTATTGAATACTGGGTTGTTATTCTTTTGGAACAATTAATTACAGGATGTTTGGATCTTCGAATTTTAGATGTCATGTTGCCAATTTTATGAAGTTCTAAATTGTTGAAATTTTTAGAGTGTTACAGTAATATTAGTATGTTGTGTTATTTCATTCACCCAATGTTTTATTTTTTTATTGAGTTGTGTTCCTTGGTGTAAGTTTTAGTGAGACAACAACTTATATATCATCCTGCTTTCATAACTATCATGATTAATATACGAATCTGTGAGAATATTATACTAAAGGAAAAGTCTATGTATTGCAAAGAAACTGGTGCATTGTACTCTTTCCTTCGTACTATTTTTATTTTTTCCCATTAAATATTTATTTTGGCGTAAAGTTTTAACGAGACAACAATTGTGCATAATCACTCATTTGACTCGGCATAAGGAAGAGTGTTGTAGGATAAGTGTGTCATCATCTAAAGGATATGATGATATAGATAGATATAGAGATACAAATACAAATACAAATACAGATACAAAGTTAGATTAGAACTGGAATATCTCGTAGTTATCTGGTTGTAAATCATCCCTATTTAAAGGGCTTATGATTAATGAGGATTGACAGGTTCCCTCTCTCTATTATGTATTTATGTTGTTGTTCTGTTTCATTTTTCCATATAGATATACATATATAAGAGCTTTCTTTTGAGATCCGTACAATTTGTGAGATCCATGATATCCAATTTAGGCCATAAAAAATTAATATAAAAATAGAAATCTCTCTCTCTCTCTCTCCCTCTCCTATCTCCTATCTCCACTTTTTTTCTCTCATCTCTCCTATCTCCTCTCCCCATAACAAATTCGTAAATACATAGTTGAATATACACAATTAGTGAACACATTGTAAACAATTTCTTAAAATTATTATGATAGTTTGTGAACATACTATAAATCTAGATTTAATGTAGTTTGTGAACATATCGTGAACACCAATTACATCAATACAGTTTTATCAATTGTGAGCACCATGTGAACCTTGTAAATACATTATGAACATTAATAGAAAAAGGTCTTAAAGCTTATTTATATTGTATTAACTTACTGTACACATTTAATTGTATGTTTTTGTATGTTACAAAGAGAGGATAGAGAGAAAAAACAAAAGATATATATATGATTTTTTTTAAAAGAGGCATAATAATAATTTGGAGGAAAAAATTGAAACCCGACAACCCCAATCGGTCCACATCGACTGCCAATTCCATTATGTGGGAGGCATACTTGACTCACTCAACGGTTGTGGCTATAGGGGTGCCTCGGGCTCAAACCAAAGACTATTCGCTATTTGGACAAATATGCCCCACCCATTACCAACTGAACATAATGGTTATCCTTTTAATTATCTTTAAACTGATGATTACGAATGGACCTCAAGATTTATAAACACGACTATTTTAAAGGGGTTGGGGCCCAAATAGAAGAAAACAAGTATAATGTTGACCGTAACACGTGATGAGGTCGGTTCATAAATATATGATAGAACCTATGTATAATTTTATGTTTAAAATTATAATAAAAAGATAAATTGTAATTAATTCAACCAAAATGTTCGTCAGTAACTATAAAATTATAGGGGAAACTAACGGGTTGTTTGATTTTTTATACATTAAGTTATGAATTTATTAAGTTGTCTTTAAGTATTAATCTGTTCGAATAAATTAAGATAAGGTGTTGTTTGATTTTTTTTTTGAATAAATATATGAACAACAAAAATTACCATTTTAACCTTATGTCTACATAAGTGTTGAATGAAAAGACCACTATCTATACATGTATTTTCAACCTGGACTCAATAATCTTTTGCTTCTCGGGTGGTGGGGAATAAATTGTTTGATAAATATTTAAAATGACAAAAATTTATAATAATGTGAATTATTTAAAATAACATAAATAATATGAATTCAACGAGTTCATAACACAATACTTAATAACTTAAAATGTATTTAAAACAATAAAGTATTATTGTTGATTACAATTTTTTTAATTTATGCATGTTGGTAAACTATTTATTTTTTCACGAGTCGTGTGATTAAAATTTGTAGGACAAGGGTAATTTTGAAAAAATTCTAACTTAATGCATTAAGATAGGATGAGCTAACTTAACATGTTAAGTCAATCTCTCAGTATTAATTTAAAATCAAACATTTTAACCAATCAATCTAACTATCTATTAAACTTATTGAGTTGAAAACAAACACCCCTAATAGCGGTCGATATAAAATTAAATTATATCCGACTGCAAAAGATTCACAAATTATTTAATACGATATAAAATAGATTGTCATAAATCCTGCCATAAATCTTATAAGATCTTTTATCAAGTGTACATATAAATTTAAGAGTACAGATTTGGTCCCTATAATATGTGGATTTTTATATAAAAGTGGTCTTTAGCTTTATTTATTACATAAATAACGGATAACATGGTGGTATGCACTTTTTAAAGGATCTAGTCCCTGGCCCAAACGGTAGCTAACATTCTCTGTTAAACTTAAAGACACTTCAGTCTATTCTCTGTTATTAATTTTTGTTTTTCTAAAGAATTCAATGTCTCGTTTGGTTTGTAAGATCTGATAGGATTTCAAGGGATTTTGGAATTCAATTCCATTCCAATCCCATGTTTGGTTTGTATAATTGTTTGGATTTGAAATCCAGGGAGGGGGAGGGGTATTTCACGGGATTTTGTAGAATTTGTGTGTAATGATGTTTTAAAATATGTTGAAAAATTTTGTTTGATTATGATCAATTAATAAAAAGGTAATTTGATTTTTCTTTATAATTTTTTATAGTTTGTTTTTATAAATTATTTATAAAAAATGGAATTCAATTTTGTTTCAAATCCTACAAACTGAACACACCAAAGATTCCAAATCCAAATCCTTTCGATTCCCAATCCTTCCGCGAAATCTAAGGACGTGTTTGGTTTGCGGGATTGGAATGAAATGGATTGGATTTCAAGGAGGAATTTGGATTTGGGGGGATTTGAAATCATTTCATTTGTTTGGTTTGTAGGATTTGGAATGGATTTCAAATTCATTCCTTTACAAGTCTTGTTTGGTTTGTAGGATTTGGATTGAGTTTTTTTATAATTATTTGTTTGTTTTATAAAGAATTTATTTTTATTGGTAAACGTCGGATTTGAATCGATACAAATTGAAGTCTGGATCACGCTTTAGAATCCATCGTATTTGGATTTCAAATCAAGGCCCAATGCCAAGGATTTCCAAATCCATCATATGAGGAATTTTAAAATGGTCAACGGATTTGAAATCCGGTCAACGAAATCCTTTCCTGCAAACCAAACGCAGGATTAAAATGAATTTTAAATCCAAATCCATTCCAATCCTGCAAACCAAACGCGCCCTAAATATCTCAAAATCAAGGTTCTAAATGGTGTGAGACACAGTGTAGCAGCGAGGCCAAGCCTCAAGCCTAGGAGCCACAAAGAAGCCATATTGTTTTCAAGGCGTGACTTATGGCTTCAAATTATTAATTCATATATAAAAACATATGTTTTGTAATGTTACTCAATGAGTCAATAATAAGCAAGTTAAATTAGGTTATCTGTTAAAAACTAGCAAATAAGACATAAAAAACGTAAATAAAATAAAATATCGCATTACGAAAACTGCGCATTAGGCCATGACCTACCACGGTCTTAACGTGGCGTGAGGCACAAACCTTGTGCCACGGCGCGCCATAATGGCTATGCGGCGAGTTTTTTAGAACAATACTCAAAATCATTACAGCAAACCAATCACCCCCCTAAGTGTTTAGTCCTTTCGTCTTTTAATGGACCAATTATATCGTGCCATGTGTCTCAATTCTGATTATTTTATTGTCTTTTCCATACAAAAAACAAAAACGTGTTATATATATATATATATATATATATATATATTGTAACACCCTAAAAATAGGGATAACAAAAACTTTCCATAAATGGAGAAGTGGTATAAAGTTTGTCATAGCAAGAGCCTCCCAAAAAGGGGAAATATACAAATAACCTGTTTAATCACAAATCTGTAATTTAACGGATAAATAAACAACAACCAACTAATCTAATTTCTACATCTAGAAAAGAGATTACAAAAGGGGTGTCATCTATAAACCCAAATCTTCCAAAAATAGTTCAAGTGCCAAAATCCCCAAGCTCTTGCCCAAAGCATCTAAACTTGCCTAGGAGCCGCGCCGCTAACACCTGAGATACACATCGACACCAAACAAGCGTTAGGCCAAAAAGCCTAGTGAGTTGAACAATAATAAGCATGCATGAACAGTCACAATTTCTTATCAGTAGTTAACCAGTGTTCAATTATATGTGGAGTCATTAGGGGAGATCCAAAGCACCAATCAATTCCACTCCAAAGAGTCGATGTACCTTGATGCCCTTAACAAGGAACATCCCAAAGGCCTGGCACACCCGGAGATCAGACCGTAAAGGAAACTTTCCGAGTGGCGGAGGTCTAGGCACATACCATCCCGGTGGTGCCCCAAGACTACATCCTCCTAGTGAACTTGCCTTGATTCGTCCAACATAATGCATATAGGAGGTCCTTAGGTATATTTCAACCCAACATATTTCCATACCGACTACAGGTACAATGCTACCATCCTATCCTCATGAAGTCTAACAAAAATCCCAAATGACAATTATATTCATCATGCATATAAATATGTCACCAAAGTGATATTCCAACTAAAACCATCATAACACACATATATGCATACATTTAACATATCAAGGTACCCATTTTATATATCCATGGGAAAAGCCCCAAATAATGGAACACATAACCTAAAACATAGCATATCACCAACATCCATATTTCCAACCATTTTCGTCAAGAAATCCCAAATACTTGAACACATAGAGAATGAAATAACAAATAGAAGATTATGATGTGTATCTAGTTTTAACAAAGGTTTAGTAAACTCACAATCTAGGTTTTGTACCAAAACCTAGAAAAGATGAAAACCCTAGATTTGAGGAGATGAGACTTGAAATGGAGAGGAGTAGCTTGAGGAGAATCTTCACTAGATAAGCTTGGATGAAGCTTAATGATCAATAAATGACCCTAACAACCCAAACCCTAGGAAATAAATGAAGTAGGTGATGAAACCCTAAAAACCGCCTCCAAGAAGTGTTCTCCCGTTTTTTGTAAAGTGAAAGTGAGAAATGAGGTATTAATTTCTATAAAATAGCAGACTGGACCACGCGGGCGATAGTGCCTGGCAATGGCACTATCGCGAGTCACAATCGCGGGACACTCCAACCCCTCGGTACATGTTCGGTGATAGTGCCCTCCGCAATAGTGCCAAGGGCACAATCGCGAGTCACTCAAAACAGTCCAAAACTCAAACAGAAAATGATAACGAGCACAAGGTTTGAACGATTAACGAAGGTAAATTAATTATATGACATTTAGACATAATAATGATCATAACATGTACACAAAGACACATATTCTCACATGAGCGAAATAAATGCATTTAAGAAGACAAAATACTTACCTTGCGAATTTCCGGGTGTTACAATCCTCCCCACCTAATTGAGATTTCGTCCTCGAAATCTCATTCTAGATTAAACAAGTGAGGATAACGCTTCTTCATATCATCCTCCGATTCCCAAGTAATGTTAGCACCCCGATGGTGCTTCCATTGGACTTTAACCAAGACTACGTCTTTATGCCTCAACTTCTTCACTTTCGATTCTAAAATCGACTTCGGCTTTTCCACACATTGATTTCCATTGTCCACCCGAAATTCTGTCAAAGGAATAATGCTTTCCTCCTCGGCTAGGCACTTTCGAAGGTAGCATACATGAAATGTAGGATGTATTCCATCCATTTCCGATGGTAAATCCAATCGGTAGGCTTGTAACCTAATTTTCTCCAAGATGATGAAAGGTCCAAGGAAACGAGGACTAAGCTTCCCACGTTTCCCGAAACGTATGATCCCCTTCCACGGAGACACCTTTAATATGACCCGGTCGCCCACTTGAAACTCAACCGGCCTTCTCTTCTTGTCCGCATAACTCTTTTGTCGGTCTTGTGCCGCCTTTAGCCTCTCCCGAATCTCTTTCACCTTGTCCGCCGTCTCTTGCACTATTTCCGGCCCGGCGAATTGCTTTTCGCCCGCTTCTAGCCAACAAACTGGGGTTCTACACTTCCACCCATACAAGGCCTCGAACGGTGCCATTCCGATACTAGAATGGTAACTGTTGTTGTACGCGAACTCTACCAAAGGTAGATGTGAATCCCAACTTCCCCCGAAGTCTATTACACACGACCTCAACATATCTTCTAATGTCTGGATCGTCCTCTTGCTTTGACCATTCGTTTGAGGATGATACGCTCTGCTCAAATTTAGTCGAGTACCCAACTCCTTTTGAAAACTAGCCCAAAAGTTCGAAGTGAATCAGCTATCCCGATCCGATACAATAGATTGCGGAACTCCGTGCCTCGACACCACCTCGTCAATATAAAGCTTAGCCAACTTTTACATTGGCAAGGTCTCTCGCATTGCAAGGAAATGCACACTTTTTGTCAACCGGTCAACAGTTACCCAAATGGTGTCGTGCCCACGCAAGGTCTTTGGTAACTTCGTCACGAAATCCATAGTAATGTTGTCCCATTTCCACTCGGGAATGGACAACGGTTGCAAACTCCCATACGGTTTTTGATGCTCCGCTTTGACTTGAAGGCATGTGACACACCTTTCCACATAGCTAGCCACATCCAACTTCATCATCAGCCACCAATAATTCAACCTTAAGTCTCTATACATCTTGGTGCTACCGGGATGTATTGAATATTTCGACTTATGAGCTTCCTCGAGAAGTAAGTCACGATTTCCCCCAATCTCTGGCACCCAAATTCGCCCTTGGAAGAGTTTGAGTCCACGACCATCTTCTGTTAAGAGTTCCTTTTGCTTGGACATAACCTCGGCCTTGAGGTTCTCTTCTTTAAGTGCTTCCGCTTGGCTCGTTCTTATACTTTCCAACAAACTCGACACCACATCGATCCTAGTAAAGGAAATTTTGACACCTCCATCATGACTCCTTCGACTCAACGCATCCGCCACCACGTTGGCCTTACCAGGATGATAGAGTAGGTCACAATCGTAATCCTTCAAAAGATCCAACCATCTCATTTGTCGCATGTTGAGTTCCTTTTGATCGAAGATGTACTTGAGACTCTTGTGATCCGTGAAAAGAGTACACTTGGTCCCATACAAGTAGTGTCGCCACAACTTTAATGCGAAAAATACCGCCGCCAACTCCAAATCATGAGTCGGATAGTTCTTCTCATGATCCTTTAATTGCCGCGACACGTAGGCTATTACTTTCCCTCTTTGCATTAGGACACACCCAAGCCCCATCTTGGAAGCGTCACTAAACACAACAAAATCTTTCGATCCTTCGGGTAGGGATAAGATCGGAGCTTCGCATAACTTCCTCTTGAGCGTCTGAAAGGCTTGCTCTTGTGCATCGGTCCAACGAAACTTGACGTTCTTCCTTGTAAGAGAAGTGAGCGGTGTAGCTATCTTGGAAAAGTCTTGAATGAAAAGTCGGTAGTAACCCGCTAAACCCAAGAAGCTTCGGATCTCCATTGGACTTTTTGGAGGTTCCCAACTCATCATTGCCTCGATCTTTGTCGGATCCACTTTTACCTCGTCCTTTGATACCACATGCCCCAAGAATTGCACCTCTTGAATCCAGAATTCGCACTTCGATAACTTCGCGAACAACTTCTCCCTCCTTAAAACTTCTAATACTTCCCGTAAGTGTTTTCCATGCTCGGACTCATCCTTTGAATATATTAAAATATCGTCGATGAAGACGATCACGGATTTATCCAAGAATGGGCGACACACCCGGTTCATCAGATCCATTAATATGGCCGGAGCGTTGGTTAGACCGAAAGGCATCACCAAAAACTCGTAATTGCCGTATCGCGTCCGGAAAGCCGTCTTCGGAATGTCCTATTTCTTCACTCTCACTTGATGATATCCGGACCGAAGGTCAATCTTCGAGAAACATCCCGCGCCTTGAAGTTGATCAAAAAGGTCGTTGATGCGAGGTAGAGGATACTTGTTCTTCACCGTGACTTTGTTTAACTCCCGATAATCTATGCACATCCGCATGGATCCATCCTTCTTCTTTACGAACAAAACCGGTGCTCCCCAAGGTGACGAGCTTGGTCGAATGAAGCCCTTCTCCAACAACTCTTGAAGTTGCGTCGTCATCTCTTTCATTTCTGTCGGTGCCAAACGATATGGAGCACGAGCTATCGGAGTCGCTCTCGGTGTGAGGTCAATCTGAAACTCCACTTGCCGCTCCGGCGGTAATCCGGGTAAGTCTTCCAGAAAGACGTCCGAATAATCTTGCACCACCTCCACATCTTCCACCGACTTCTTTTCTTTCTTCGCGTCCACGACGTAGGCCAAGTACGAAGGGTAGCCCTTCGCTAAGAACTTGCGAGCCTTTAGAGATGAGATAATAGGATTACTCCTCTTTCCTTTTTCCCCATAGATGGTTGCCACACCATTTTCCGGTAAAGGCACTTGGATCATCTTTTTGGAACAAAAGATGTCCGCCTTATGCCTTACTAACCAATCCATACCTATGACTACATCAAATCCTCCTATAACCATAGGTAATAAATCCACTCCAAAAGAACTCCCATCAATCTCTAGAGTGCAATCACAAAAACGATCACGAATGATCACTTGATCTCCATTAGCTACTTCTACTACTAAAGCATCGGGAAGGACACTAATAGGAATAGTGAATCGCTTACATAAGGTAACCGACACAAAAGAACACGTAGCACCCTAATCAAACAAAACACGAGCTGGCAAGGAGTTTACTAGGAACGTACCCGAAACGACATCCGCGGTCTCCTTTGCCTCCTCGGTAGTCATCCGGAAAGCTCGACTCGGTGCCCTTGGTGGTTGCTCGACTCTGGCCGTCAAACCCACAGAATTTCCCCCATTACCTCCAACTAGATTTGGGCAAAATCTTTTCATATGCCCCGGTTCTCCGCACTCAAAACATACCGATCCCTGGATGGAACATTCTCGAGTCGTATGGTTCTTCTTACCACACTTAGAGCACCTGGTTGGACTGGAGTAAGTTCTTGTAGCACATGGCCCCGAGTGCTTTGAACTGCACTTGGAACACCACCGTTCCTCATGACGTTGATCACCCGCTTTCCCACTTACAAAGGGTCTCGACTGACGAACGGGCCCAGATGACCCTTCCCACTTTCGTTTCTCACCAACTTGTCTTCTTTCCTCCTTCTCAACATTAATGTCATCCTCGGTGAGTAAGGACTCTTGAATGACATCTTGCAAGGTCGAGCACTTGGCATTTCTTATATCTGTTCACATCCCGACCGGTAAACCCTGTTGATATGCTTTCATCTTCGACTTTTCATCGGGAACCAAATGCCCCACCAAGTTTAGCTTCTCCAAAAAGAGTTTGGAGTATTCGGCAATGGACAGATTCCCCTTCTTCAAATCTCGGAACTCCCGTTCCAGCTTATCCAATGACCGTTCGCTGCAGTATTTGTCCATGATCTTCTCCTTGAACACCATCCAAGTTAGCTTAGCTAGAACTTCCGGGGTGAGGGTGGATCGTGTGAGGTTCCACCAAATTAGAGCATCTCCCCGAAGTAGCTGAGAAGCAAACTTGACCCATTGAGAAGGATCGCATTCACTGGACTCGAAGGCCAACTCTAACTCCTTGAGCCAGTACATACAAGCAACCGGGTTGTCAGAACCCACAAATTCCTTAGGGTGACACCCCAGAAACGTCTTGTAGGTACACCATTTAATCTTCGTTCTGATTCCCTCAGCGGATGGTTCTTCAACCGTTACCACATTCGGTCCACCCGACCCCACAATAACGTTTTCAGCCATAGTCTCGGGTTGACGGTTACTGACGTCTCGATCCTCTAGAAGTTTCATGAAAAACTCTTGCTGTTGGGTCATGGCCGAAGTCATGGCCAACTGTTGTTGAGCCAAGGCCGCATTCATGGCCAACATCATGCTATCCCGAAGCCGGGTCTCCATGATAACTTCTTCCATGATGGCATTACCTGTATTGAGGTTCCATCGCGGAATATGCTCAGGTCCGCCTCCCAAGATTCTGGGTACAAGAATGTCATCGGTGGTTACACCCACAGGAGGTCGTACAGCTGCAGATTCCACCTCTGGTTGACCCTCTGGCATGTCCGGTAACCTACTTCGAATGTTTACCATTAATCTGCCATGCACGTACGAGAAATAGATTGAGAAAAGACTAAGCGAGTTGAACTCATTGTACGTACTACTACCTTCATCAATTGTCATAATAATAGTAAACCAAGCATGCTCACGTAACAATGCATTCATAATAGCAGTAGCTAAGTGAAATTATGAACGAACCATACACAAGAATTCTTGTCACCATCATCACAACTTTTAATTTAAGTAATTCCGTAATCCTAACACTCTCCCCACCTAGGATTTCTACCCCAAATGGACAGTGAAGTCATAACATCTAAAGCTTAAGTCTAGATATGCTAAACAATACCTAGTTCACTTAAACTAAAGCTCTTATACAAACTTGTAACACCCTAAAAATAGGGATAACAAAAACTTTCCATAAATGGAGAAGTGGTATAAAGTTTGTCATAGCAAGAGCCTCCCAAAAAGGTGAAATATACAAATAACCTGTTTAGTCACAAATCTGTAATTTAACGGATAAATAAACAACAACCAACTTGTTGGGAACTGAAGAAAAGCTCAAGTATGGTTAATGCTGCTAGTTCAGAATTACTACTGCTAGAGGACTTCAAAGTTAATAATGCTGAGTATTACTGCTTCTAGTAGAATTAATACTGCTAGTCAAAGTTAGTGCTGCTTGAACAAAGTTAGTACTGCTTAGCTAGTTAGTACTGCTAGAGGTTAGTACTGCTTAGTAGTTAATGCTGCTTATGAATTGGAGATTCGGATGATGAGGATGACAGCTGTAAAGAATAAAGATATTCATGGAAGGATTGAAGATAACTATGCAAGATATACTGAAGATATTCTATTTTTTGTTATTATCTTTTTGTTCAGTATTTGTATATATTTGATAAAACAGTTTACATATAGATTTAATTCTAAGTTTTTGTTTTTAGAGAGAATCAATCTCAAGGCATAGATCCTAATTCTAGAGAAGTAGAATTCTTCTTGAAAGAGCTTGTTCTTCAAGATTGAGGTTGTGTGTGTAATCTTGTGATTTTAATACAAGTTTGCAAGTTATTAATCATATACTGTTTTGATTACTGTTACATTGAATATCAAAGTGTTATTCCGCAACTTCTTTGATATTGTTTCTGAGACTTTATTCTCATTGAGAATTCGATCCTGACACAACTAATCTAATTTCTACATCTAGAAAAGAGATTACAAAAGGGGTGTCATCTATAAACCCAAATCTTCCAAAAATAGTTCAAGTGCCAAAATCCCCAAGCTCTTGCCCAAAGCATCTAAACTTGCCTAGGAGTCGCGCTGCTAACACCTGAGATACACATCGACACCAAACAAGCGTTAGGCCAAAAAGCCTAGTGAGTTGGACAATAATAAGCATGCATGAACAGTCACAATTTCTTATCAGTAGTTAACCAGTGTTCAATTATATGTGGAGTCATTAGGGGAGACCCAAAGCACCAATCAATTCCACTCCAAAGATTCGATGTACCTTGATGTCCTTAACAAGGAACACCCCAAAGGCCCGGCACACCTGGAGATCAGACCGTAAAGGAAACTTTCCGAGTGGCGGAGGTCTAGGCACATACCATCCCGGTGGTGCCCCAAGACTACATCCTCCTAGTGAACTTGCCTTGATTCGTCCAACATAATGCATATAGGAGGTCCTTAGGTATATTTCAACCCAACATATTTCCATACCGACTACGGGTACAATGTTACCATCCTATCCTCATGAAGTCTAACAAAAATCCCAAATGACAATTATATTCATCATGCATATAAATATGTCACCAAAGTGATATTCCAACTAAAACCATCATAACACACATATATGCATACATTTAACATATCAAGGTACCCATTTTATATATCCATGGGAAAAGCCCCAAATAATGGAACACATAACCTAAAACATAACATATCACCAACATCCATATTTCCAACCATTTTCGTCAAGAAATCCCAAATACTTGAACACATAGAGAATGAAATAACAAATAGAAGATTATGATGTGTATCTAGTTTTAACAAAGGTTTAGTAAACTCACAATCTAGGTTTTGTACCAAAACCTAGAAAAGATGAAAACCCTAGATTTGAGGAGATGAGACTTGAAGTGGAGAGGAGTAGCTTGAGGAGAATCTTCACTAGATAAGCTTGGATGAAGCTTAATGATCAATAAATGACCCTAACAACCCAAACCCTAGGAAATAAATGAAGTAGGTGATGAAACCCTAAAAACCGCCTCCAAGAAGTGTTCTCCCGTTTTTTGTAAAGTGAAAGTGAGAAATGAGGTATTAATTTCTATAAAATAGCAGACTGGACCACGCGGGCGATAGTGCCTGGCAATGGCACTATCGCGAGTCACAATCGCGGGACACTCCAACCCCTCGGTACATGTTCGACGATAGTGCACTCTGCGATAGTGCCAAGGGCACAATCGCGAGTCACTCAAAACAGTCCAAAACTCAAACCGAAAACGATAACGAGCACAAGGTTTGAACGATTAACGAAGGTAAATTATTTATATGACATTTAGACATAATAATGATCATAACATGTACACAAAGATACATATTCTCACATGAGCGAAATAAATGCATTTAAGAAGACAAAATACTTACCTTGCGAATTTCCAGGTGTTACATATATATATATATATAGGGAGAGGTTCATTTGAGAAATGGTAAATGTATGAGAAATAGAGAAGTAATCTTAGCCATTCATCTGGTCAACATTTGCGGCTTTGACCGTGAAACGCCGTATAATTCCTTGCATGGTCTATAGAAGATAGAGGGGTAGTTTCGTAAAATACGTGGGACGAGTTAATATATGAACATTTATGATTCACATATGAACTATACATTCATATGAGAATCAGTTAATATGTGAATCACAAACGTTCATATATGAATCTGTTAATTAGTTCAACTGATTCACATATGAACCTACAGTTAATTAGTTCATATGTGAATTAGTTAATTAGTTCATATATGAATCACCAAGATTCATATATGAATCAGTTAAAAAAGTTCATATGTGAATTACACTGGTTCACATATGAACATATAGTTTATATGTAAATCATGCAGGTTCATATATGAATTCGGCCCGTGTATCTTGTAAAAATTACGAAAATGTCCTTCTATTTTTGGAATAGCCGCAACTTTTGACCAGTCAAAGTCGCACTATTTCACTAGTCAAATCCTATCTTGACCGTATGAATGGCTAGGATTACTTCTCTATTTCTCATATATTTATCATTTCTCAAATGAACCTAAGGCTATATATAGGGTCAGGTTCAGGGGAAAACCTCAAAAAAATGAAAAACTGAGGAATACCCTGGTAGCCCTTAATTTGGACGATATGCCCTTGTGCATACAAATAACTTATAGCATGCACAAGTGCATAATCCACACGTGAATAAAAACCAAAAAAAATAACTTACATTACTTGTATGCACAAGTGCATACCGTCTAGATTAAGGGCTACCAGGGTGTTCCTCAGTTTTCCATTTTTTTGAGGTTTCCCTTGAACCTCCCCCCCTCTCTCTCTCTCTATATATATATATATATAGAGAGAGAGAGAGAAGTTCAAGAGAAAACTCGTCAAAAAATGAAAACTGAGAAACACCTTAATAACCGTTCATTTGTACGATATACATATGTGTATTAGACCATGTTGCATTGATTTTAACAGACCTAACCGTTTGGTCTAGAGACCAAAACTTTGAGAAAGTGCATACCACTAGGTGTTTCACGTAATAAATGAAGTCTAGGACCAATTGCTTAAAAAAATGTCACACCACAGAGACCAAGAGACTCTGTAATAAAGAAGTCGTCATGGTGAAAGTTCAATGGTAGCACCATCGCACTGCCAATGTGACGTAGGAGGCGAAGGAGGACTTGAAACGTATATATCCTCAATTGTTTACGTAGTATGGATTTCGGGGACAAAATCATTCCCAAGTTGGGGAGGATTGTAACACCCGTAAATTTTTGGGTAAAACTTTCGTTATCTTGAGGGTTGTTTGGGCGGTTAATAGTCATACTTTAATGTTCCAATGTTTGGATTTGAGTCATGGATCTGGTCAAACATTCCTCTCAAACGAATCAGAGCATTTCGGGTCGAAATCATGCCAAGAAGGCCTGGGGTGACTATGCCCGACGACTATGCCATAGGGCATAGTCGCATGTATCATAGTCGCGGATGTGGAGATGAGTTCTGGACAAACACAGAAGGGGGTGTCTGGGCGGTGACATTGCCCAACGACTATGACCATGGCAATTTCGTCAGGTCATAGTCACTGGGGGGGGACAGGGGTTTAAAACCCTCTCTTGCGGGATTTCTCATTCTATCTGACTTTGGGTTTAGCAGCTCTCGTTTTTCTCCTTAGGTTTTGGTAAGTTTCCACTCCCTACCATCCATTAAAGTTAATGCTTCCCAACCACTCCATCTTAATCATTTATTGTGTGTTTAGGTGCTCTCAACTAGGTGGTTGTGCTAGTTAAAGTCTCCTTAAAGACCCATCTCTTCACTTTAGTTCTTGGTATTCTAGGGTTTGAAACATAATCCTACAAGGTGAGTTCATTCTCTTTATAAAACCTTATACATGTTATGTAGGGTTTTAACACAATTTGTAACCGTTAAACGCAGCGGAAAATCAAAATATTTTGGTTACAAATATTATAGATAGAAAACTTTTCTAAACTTTAAAACCCAATCGGATCCAATGATGCATTTAATCAAAACTCAAAACCACGCCATAGGGTGTTTAGAGATGTACTTTTCAGATTTATTGTGGTTGAACGAGCTGATCACTTAGAAACCAATTGAGGTTTCCTATAGCGGTATCCACACACGAACACGCAAAAATTCCACCGGGTGCTAGCCCAATAACCCTAGATCTATATGTGTTTTACAAATGAGAAAAGGGTTTATTTTCTGTATTTCTCTAATAGGTTATTCTAATTCAATCGTATATCAAATGGTTTAGACTAACCCCTTATTTATACCAGAAGAATTATAGTTAGATTATAATTCAACTAAGGATTAAATAAGGTTTAGTAATTATCTGTAATATTCAAATTCAAATTCAAATATATATATATAATTATCCTTTTAAACTTTAAAGATAATTATATATATAATTACAGATAATACCCCGTAATTAACATAATTACGTTTTCACCCTGTAATTATCATAATTACAGTTTAACACATATCTTCATAATTATCCTTTAAGAATAATTATTTTCTTAATCATCTTGATTTAATCCGGGTTTGTAAAGATGGAAACTAACGCATTCTTTGTGTGCGACCCTATAGTTTTACATATTCCTCAGTAGTATCTCTGTGTGACACGTGTCGTGGGCATATAATAACTTACATGTTAAAATATGGATTTTGAACATCTAAACATCTCCCTTTTTATGTATTTGATTTGTGTGAACTTTGTATCAAACCTAACTTTTGGAGATTTTAGGGTTTCATGATAAAATCATAGAAGTAGGGTTATGAGATTAATGAACCTATATGATGATTTAAAGGTGTATTTACACATGGAAAACTTATTTACTTTAATTTTGGTTTAAATACTTGGAACCCGAAAATTAGGGTTTTGAACATTAATGGTGAAATCAATGAATGAGAATCTGGAATGATTTGAGTTAAAGAATGGAAAGGTTAATTATGAGGTAACTAAGAATCTCTTGGAAAATTATGTGGGATACTTTGTAGAATCTCACAATCGTTAATATCTTGTATGTTATATTAACTATAGGATTGTTTGGTTGGTTTTATGGGCATTATGTGACATATTTGCTTTCATTTGGGAGTCATGACCCCATACTTGTTGTAACAATTGGTCCGAAGTTGGAACGTTAGTTTCCACGTTGAGGCACGTTTAGGCGTCAGATTAGGTTATAAGTCCTACGTGCTAAGTTTCACTAACAGTCACTCTATTACAATGAACATCAGAACATGTGTAACACCCTAAATTTTAGAGAAATAAAAATTCGAAAATTTTGCAATATGACGGCTATAAATTGGTAAATTTGGGTATATAAAACCTGTTATAAACAACCCCAAGGTATCATCCCGAGAAAACGGGGAAACAAGTTATGACCTTTACAATTGATCAAATGAATAATACACTTAACAACCTAATAATCTAACTTAAATAAGAAAGATTAGTATCGGGTGTTGCTATTCTTCCAAAAATGTGTTCGCTATCAAAATATCGGTCTAGACATCTCCCAAAAAGACCGCTCTTGACCCCAAGGCCATCCACTCAGTCCTGACGAATCCCACCGGAAACCTAACATGTTATACATGTCATTTTAAGAAAAAGTGTTAGGCTAAAACCTAGTGAGATCAAACATTAGCAGTTGAAATAATCGGACGTAAGAGTAAGTAAAGAAATCCATTTGTGACAATGATAGTAATAATAATGTTTTTGAATGTAGCAAGTACCTCTGGGGTTAACGGGGGAGACCCGCTTACTAACACAAATGACGGAACACAAAAGTAAGCCATTTGATAAGTCAGTAAAGCCAATACACAATTAAAGTACACGCAAGGGATGTCAGGCTTAGTGACTTTAAACTTACACCCACGGAAACTCGAGTTCAACCCCGAAGGGCCCTTACGTCGAGATCCTCATCCAATATCGTAATACTTGAGCACATAGGACTTACAACCCAATCTGATGCCTAAACATGCCTCGACGTGGGAAACTAGTCGTCCCAACGCCGGAACAACAATATAACAAATTACAGGGTCATGACTTCCAAATGCAACAATTAAGCCAAATAATGCTCATAAGGCCCAACTAGTATTTCCAACAATCGATAATATGCATAAATGACATGAAGGGTGATTTCCACCAAAACAATTTCCATTATCTACCAAAAGATCACTAGTCAAAATATAAATGACCCTCTTTATGTCTTAAATCCCAAAACATGTTGTAACCAATATGCAAGCTTATCAGCAGTTAACCACAAGTTCAATATTCCCAAATCCATAAATTTTACATAGTAAATGCCATCCATTTAAATGTATGTCCCCAGTATAAGTAAGCTAAAAGAACATTATTGAGGTTCATAAATCTCCATTTCCCAAAAATTATCATAAACCCTAATATCTCCAAAAGTTAGATTTAGCACAAATTCCACAAATCAAATATATGAAAGAGGAGATATTTAGGTATTCAAAATCTACATTTGACATGTATAAAGTTTTGTAAAGAGTGTATGAACTCACCTTGGTAGTTTTCCTAAAAGAAAACTAAACCCTAGATATGGAGAAGATGAAGACTTGAGATTAGATGCTTGGACACTTCCACCTAGCTTTGAACACCCTAAAAGATTTCCATAAATGATCAAGAATAGTGGTAGATGGAGTATTAATGATGGAGGGAGGTTGAAATGAAGATCTTACCCTAAAACCTCCCAAGAAATCGGCTGTTGAATCCCCAAAATCAGATAAAATGACTTAAAATCGCGACTTCTTCTTTTTATACACCAGGCACCCAGCCGCGATAGTGACACGGCGAGAGTGACATTTGTCACTCTCGCGGGCATAGTCGCGCCAAAGACCCCCACCCGCGGTACAAACGGG
Source organism: Arctium minus (assembly GCA_954870635.1). NCBI lineage: Eukaryota > Viridiplantae > Streptophyta > Magnoliopsida > Asterales > Asteraceae > Arctium > Arctium minus. Next base: position 30,980,051 of record OX941088.1, read on the forward strand.
GCGATAGTGCCCCGTGATTGTGACCAGGGCACTCTCGCCTGGCACAATCGCGCGAACTGTACCAAGAGTTCGTGCACCCCGACGATTGTACCTCCGCGATTGTGACACCCTGTCACTCTCGCGGGCACTGTTGCGAGAACCACTTATTTCCCAAAAATTATGCATTTCAACCCACGATGCTTAAATCCGTAAATCTTGATATTAAACTAATAAGTCCCAACACTCAGAAAGTTCAAAATGACAAGAATGATAAAAGGATCCTCAGGATTCGGGGTGTTACAACATGATTTTGTAGTCTCATCAACTTTCTGCTGTGGTCTCCATTCTGATTTCTTCAGGTCTTTTCTTTTTCACATCTGAAACATATGAACTTTGAATGTTAGAACTGTGAGATTTAAAAGATTGTTTATTCTTTGATTTACCAGTGGAAGTCCGTTTTTGTGAATGCTTATTATTCTTCTTCTTACCTTTGGCTTGAGTAGTACTCACAGAAACTGGTTTATCAATTTTCGTTGATGATTCACCTTTCTCATACACACTGGGTAAACCACTAGAATTAATAATGAATTGAGAATGATCTGGAAGTTTTGCATTAAAGTCAAATTGATCAACACAATCATCAAAACAACCATCAGAGTTTAGAAAATCAAATTCTTCATCAAAACATACCATTAATATCATTTGATTTAGAAGCTGAAGTCTTAGAAAATTCAGTGTTAATGAAAACAGTTGAAAATACCATTTGTTCTAACCCAGTCAAAATACCATTTGTTCTAACCCAGTCAAAATCCTCTTTTCTACAAGAGTGTTCTCAAGTTCAGAAATTTTACTTTCTAAAACGAGTGGAGGAACATAAATTTAACCTTCTATTGGTTTTGCCTCCATTTCCTCTATAGAATAGGTTTGAAAATAATCATTAGAAATAAATTTTGATTGTGTAAAACTATAACTATGATTCAACCTCTCATATCGAAATAGAAGTTGCATTTTAGTTTTATTCTTCCTTTTCTCAATTTCCTTAGCTTCATCCTCATCTGATAGTTTTGTCCATTTAACTTTGAGTTCAGGGTATTGAGGTGCCAATTTTAGAAAACCAAAATCATACAAGGAGGCACTTTGGAAATACCCTTTTTCAGATAGTCTGGGTTGTCATAGCCAAGACCCCAACACTCACTACTCTCTTTTGGTTTGTTAAGATGAATGGTTTGCTCAGTCTGACCCAAAGTATAAAGTTTTTCTTCCAATCCACTCACTTTTTCAACCAAAGATTTGTTTTCTTTCTTTAAAGATAAACACTTTTTCGCAACCTCTTTAACCTCAAGTTCACACAGTTTAAATTTTGATGTTGTTTCAGATAGTTGATTATGGATTACAGTCTTTTCTCTTGCACTGGTATCAATATTTTTGTGTAAAGCCTCAATCAATACATTCTTCTCAGCAATATCATTGTTGAGTTTCAGTATTACTTGGTTTTTATCTTTAATGATACCCTTTTCGCGTTTAAGCTTATATTGCAAATCCTGAAGCTTAATCATCATGGATTGCATTTGATTTAGAAAATCAGATTCAGACATATCAATTACCTCTTTAGAATCCTCAGCATCAGAATCTGCTTCAGTTATGTTCTGACCCATAAAGCACAAGTGAGCATTTTCTTCTTTGTTAGAATCGGGTTCAGAATGATCCAGCCAGTATTCATCTTCAGCCATTAATGCTTTGCCAACTTCTTGCTGCTTGGCCAAAAGCATTTTGTTCTTATAATACTCTGAATTGCGGACCTTCGGTTTCCGACAATATTTAGCATAATGGCCTATTTTTCCACAATTATAGCACTTAACTGGCTCAGATTCTTTCTTCTCCTCATACTTGTACCCATACTTCTTATCTTCTGGCATTTTCTCTTCAAACCTTTTACCTTCCACTTTCTCCTTATGCTCATAATTTCTAGATCCTAATGAGTACCTCTGACTGTTTGACCCCGATTTCTTGTAGAATTTCTTCTATAAAGCTTTGGTCAACAGTAACATAGCCTGCTTTAAGTTCTCACAATCATCAGAATCATAATTCTCCTCACTTTCATCCTCATATTCAGACACAACAACTTTATTCTTCTTCTTAAGACTTACAAATCTTTTCTATTTCTTCTTAACTACCAATGCAACAGGATTTGCTACCAGTTTCTCAGCTTTCCTCTTCTCATCTTTAATCTCATCAACCTCTTCCTCATTTTGTCTCAAAGTCTCATAAACCTCATGGAGTGGTATCTCATTCAGATCTTTCATCTGTTTCATCTGGCGGGTAAACCTCTTCCACTCTGGCTGTAAAATGCTCAAGAATTTCACATTCAACTCAATCTGAGATTTCTTAACTTTGTTTTTGCTCAGCTCATTTAGAAGGGTAACAAATCTATCATAAGTAGTCTCTAGACTTTCACTTTCCTTTGCTTTGAACTCTTCGTAGTTGTTGAGGCAATTAGATACTTTCAGCTGATTACCAATTTTAGACCCTAGCATCATCTTCTCAAGCTGATCCCACATTTCCTTCCCTGTAGCATTTTAGCTATCTATCTTCACATATATCTCGTTGGGAATTCCTTGTAGAAGGAAAGATCTGGCCAACATGTCTGCTTTTTGCCTTTTCTTCTGTTCCTTAGTATAATTTTCAATTGGCAATGGATATTCTTTATTTACAACTTCCTCTCCATTAGTTTTAGTAGTATGAATCTTAGTCGGAGGTTTCATCACCCCTTCTTTCAGAGGCAGTCTGATATAATCACCCAAATCATTTCGGTCAATGAAGTCTAAGAATCTATCCTTCCACTGCTCATATTCGCCTTTGAATAACACTGGTGGCTTCATGTCTGTACCGATAGCAAGTGCCTCTCTGGAAGTCATCTTTAATTTTGCACTGATTTAATCGTTCAAAAATTCAGAAATAAAATTGACTTTGAAAGTCAAACTTGGTCAACGCTTGAAAAACTCAGAAAATTTTCTAAGTGCTGAAACTCGCAGAACAAAGGAACTGAGCTTCACGCAAACAGTGTTATACGCGTTCGAGGTTCACGCAGGAAGTATTGTGCGCGTTCTAGCTTCGTGCAGAAGGAAGGTTGCGAGTTCTGAGATTCTTGCAGGCAGAGCTGTGCGAGTTCTAGCTTCTCGCAGGCAACGACTTGCGCGTTCTTGCTTCGCGCAAGCAAAGGCTTGCGAGTTTCTTGACAAACAATTCGCGCAATGCGTCTGCGCGTTCTGATACTTAGAATATATTTCTAACTTTTAGTTCACGCAAAACGAAGCACTTCTCGCAAAATCCAACTTCTCGCAGAACAAAGGAAACAAACAGTACAAACTCACACACAGAGACGTGCGCGTATCTACTTCTCGCAAGCTTTGACTTGCGTGTTCTTCACCCTTTGCGAGATTTAGCTTTATGCGTGTTCTTCCCTATGAAGTTTGTGCGTTATTCAGATCTTCCGTGTTCTTCATCTTTTCGACCAAAAACCAACTTTTTTCACTTGAATTCGATAAAAAACTTTGAACTTGGCTCTGAAACTTTGCAGATTTGCTCTATATCATAACTCGAACAGGTTACAATCGATAGATTTCAGACAAAAACATCAAAATTACAACTTTGATCTAAATTCAGTACGTCGAGCAAAAATACAACAAAATCCAAAATTCACACCAAAGAGTTGTGAATTAGACTAATCAATGCAAACCAAATGTATTCTAGACACCAAAACGAATACAAAGGAATCAAATTCAGAACAAAAACATCAAAATACTGCGAAAATCGAATCTTCACAGTGCCTTTGCGAGTTCTTGAAAATGTCGACCACAAATCAAATCAAAACCATTTCTGAATTCTTGTTTTGCTCTAATACCAATTGTGTGTCCCACAATGAGTGCAAATCAATCAAGATGACACATATTAAGATCAAACAATTTCTATTCAATAAATTCAATTCAAATTCTATTACACAGAGTTCTCTCACTATATTTCTCTCTCTAAAAAGATACACGCACGTAACCTTCTAGTCATATGAGTCTACAAACCAAAATAAAACTATTCATACTAGCTACATTACAACGACAAAACACAAAACACTTTTGACTTTGACCTTTATTACAAAGACTTTAACTTTAGCTTAAGAGTTGTCTTGAGCTTTTGACTTTGACTTTCATCTTCAACATTATGATCTTGTATCCAACACATTTGTTCACTAACAAAGGACCTTTCGCGGTTGAAGTTGACTTTCCGTGGGTGTACGTTTAAAGCCACCGAGCCTAACATCCCTTGCGTGTACTTTCTGTGTGTGTTGGTTTTACTAACTTGTCAAGTGACTTACTCTTGTGTTCCGTCACTTGTGTTAGTAAGCGGGTCTCCCCCGTCAATCCAAGAGGTGTTTTTTTATGGTAACGAGCATTATTATTAGTATTATAAATTCGTTCTTTTACTTACACTTATTATTGCTTATTCCAATGCAAACGTTTGATCTCACTAGGCTTTAGTCTAACACTTTTTCTTAAAACGACATGTATATATCAGGTCAATCTAGCGGTGGGATTCGTCGGGATTGAGTAGACGGCCTTGGGGTCGAGGGTGGTCTTTTTGGAAGATATAGTGACCGATGGGCATTCATTTTGGAAGAATAGCGACACTCGTCCTTAATCTTTCTTGACATAAGTTAGATTAATAGGTTGTCGAGTTTTATTCTTCATTTGGTAGTTTTGTAATGTCATAACTTTATTCCCCGTTCGGGATGATACTTTTGGATTGATTGGACAGGTTGTATCTATTCAAGTTTTGCTCATTTATAGCCGTCATATTGTCAATTTTTCGAATTTTTATTTCCTCTAAAAATTAGGGTGTTACAAGGATGCTAGAGTTCAACACATTACACATCAACATAACGTCAATGTTTTGATACCACTTGTAATATCCAAGCAAAAGTAACATGATGTCTCAATAAATTTTAAATCAACTGTAAAATCATGGTGAAAGTTAACAATAATAATAATAATAACTTATTATTAAAAAATTAAAATTTAATTGATATGATATGTGGTGGTTATATAATACACATTTTAAAGTTAGAAAAGGATTTCACGTGCTATGTATTTAAAAATGACTATAAAGTGGGTACTTGTGCTTATTTTGTTATCGTGTAATGTTTTATAGAATCTTTTGTGTTCTTACAATTACTTAAACGTTGATCATCAAATCAATGCGAAATTTTCTTTTTTATCTTCTTTGTTCATTATTAAATGATCAAACATATATAGAGTTGATGATGAGTTGTGAATTAAGAATTGTTGTTTTAAAACAACTAACTAATATTAGAAAAACCAAAGACTATTATAGATGCTAAATAAATGAGACTAGAAAGCAGATAAAAGGATAAACCAACTTAAAAAATACGATTAATTTGAAGGGTTGATGACTTAATGGCATCAAAAGTTTCTTAAGGGACCCAAATCCATCAATTGACCAAAGGTATAAAAAATACTTTTGTAATTATTGATAATTTGTCTAGTCACTTGTCAAATAATTTGACGTTTGATTATTTGATTCAGTAAGGATAAGAGTACTGAATATGTGTTTGTGAGACCTTGTTGTAGTAGAGATTCCAAAAAGATTGATGCTTAATAAATAAAGTCGAGGTTTAGTGACATTTGATTCTGGAGCTAATTGAATGACCCAATGGGTTGCTTGGTTTGCGGAATTAAAAGGAATTTGATGGAATTGGAATGATAAATTATTTGACGAAATTACTTGATGACGTTTGGTTCGCGGATTGAATTGATTGAATTCTGTTGAATTTCACGATTGAGGGACTTGATCATTCATTGACATAATTGAAGGGTTTGAATTCAATTTCGTGATAAATGTAACAAATTTTACAATTTGGTTTTAAAAAGACAAAAATAACTTTTACATTCAATTAACCACCACCCACACCTGGGTACCCCTCCTTACCCTACCCCACCCACCATCAAACTCTTATGTGGCAAATATTACTACGATTATTGAATGTTCATGCTATTTATTAAATGTTATCATGAATGATTTGAAACATGCAAATATGTGTTTTATGCTAAAAATGCATAAATGTGATATATTATACGAAAAAGCGTGTGGAGTGTTGTAATTTACAATTTCACACAAATAGGGGAGGTATGACATGAGAGTGTGATGATCTCATGATGTTACTCTTTTTTTTTTTTAGTAATCGTGGGTTTCTGGGTCAGCTTACGCGCATCGACTAATTCTCGGGCGACCACGAATGGCCTGGAGTCATCGCAGGTAAACCTCTATGGCCAGTCAGGGCCGTCCCTGGAGGAGGGCGGGCCGGACGTACGCCCAGGACCCAACGAGAAATAGGGGCCCAATTTTTTTAACTATATAATAGTAGTAAAAAAGTTAGTTAACAAAATAGACAATTTTTTAAGTATCTAATAGGAGTCAAAGAATTTCGTATTATATAAGGGTTCAAACATGTATTAACTAATTACACTCGAAATGAAAAAATATGTGAAAAATTAATTGGTCGTTCATTTTATAGTATTGATTATAGTTTCTTTAAGTTTTTTTTTAATATCTAGTACCAAAGTCTAAAATTACTTACCTAGAAAACTTTGATATATTATCCATCATTCATCTCCCACTGACTATTTTGATTATTCAATCCATATGAATTCTATATTTCCTTAAGAATATGGTAAATTTCTTGATATTAACCAGGAGAACTCCTACTTTGTGTAAAAAGTTACCAATTATATTAGACGATCCAACTTATATCTATACATTGTTTTTCAAACATTATTGACTATTTATTACCTAATAATATAATATTGAGTGGATGAATCTTAAGTACTATGATATATTAAAAACAATAATAACATCTCAAACTATAACCAACATGAGCTTTTGATTATAAGATTGATGATTCAAAAAAGGATTGTTTCAACCCTAAAAGTTTAAAATGGTGATAGAAAAACATTACGATGAGGTGATATGGGAATACAACTGATTTATATTGATTTACATAGAGTTGTACTATGAATAGTCACACCGCAAATAATGTCAATCTATATATTAAATATCATAAGGATGTTTTTGACGTTGGGACAAATTAATGATGCTATGGAAAAATGATATGGTAGATCATATTAATTTATAAATAATTATTGATTGATTTTGTGTCTAGGAATTCTCGGAAAAATGGTTTATATAAATTATTCGTATTTCAAAAAAATAAATTATTCGTATTTCTTGAATTCAATGTTATTTCTTATGATACAAAACGATATATTAAATATTTTTTTTCGTATTTATCGAGGGCCCTGTTTTATATCTCGCCCATGGCCCAAAATTTGTCAGGATCGGGCCTGATGGCCACAAGGGCTTTGGCAATGCCTGAATTTGAACCCTAAGTATATGAGATTTTCCACTACATTTCCCAAAGACTTTACCAGTATGCCACAACCTAGGTGGTTTCATGATGTTACTTTAGGAACAAGACATGTAGGTTTCGTTGGGCTTTTATGGACAACACGTAAGAGTACGATGGTGAGACGTGCTGGGTCATGTAGTATGCAACTATTATGTTTAGTTACATGGTTATATATGCCTTTTGTGGTATACTATATAGAAAGTTGTTTCAATATGTGATAATTTAAAATTTTTCTCTTGTTTCATCATCAATTTTTTTTTGAACGACAAGTTAACACACACACGTTCTCGGGGTATCCGGGTTCCCACTTAAGGGTGACATCCGACTAATCCCCGTCGACCACGACCCAACCCAATTAAGGGTACCACTATGTGGCAGACCCATGATCATGGATGTCACAGGATGCTCACCACGGGGTTTGAACCTGAGTAGTCAGAGATACCATCCACTGACCCCCAAGATGTTACCTTACCACTGGGCTACAACATGAAGGACCTAGGGATGGCAGAAAACCCCAAACCCGACGGGGAAACCCGCAACCCGACTAAGTTCGGGTCGGGTTAAACAATTTCGGGTCGGGTCGGGTAACGGGGATTTTTTCGGGGATTTTATCGGGTTCGGGGACGGGGCAAGGTATCCTCGCCCCGCCCCGCCCCGATATATATATTTATATTATTAAAAATAAAATTATATATATATATTATAATAAAATTATATATATATTATATAAAAATTATATATATTATATAAAAATTATATATATTATATATAAAATTATTTATATATATTATATAAAATTATATATATTATGAAATTATATATATAATTATATAAATAAAATATTAAATTATCGGGTCGGGTTCGGGGATCGGAGATTCCCCATCGGGTCGGGTTCGGGGACGGGGCATAAAAAATCCCCGACGGGGTGCCCCGAATAAAAACCCGACGGGGAACGGGGACGGGGATGGGTTTCGGTTTCGGGGACGGGGGACGACAAACCCGCCCCGAACCCATTCCTGGAAGGACCTATGTCTAATCCGATTTTTCTTTAATTTATTGCAACCCAAATATTAATCATTTTAGTAATAGCAGTAAAGAAAAAGAGAAACTTTATATCTCAATATTTTGACTCAAAGTTTTTATTTTGGAAACAAATATTTTTAGATTTAAATTGTTCAGAGTAAAAATGTAATGTGATATTAAACACTTGATTTAAATTTTGATATATTTTTATTTTAAATTCCAGATGCAATGTAAGATGCAAATTCAGAATGATTTTTGAGATAACTTTGTATTTTTATTTTTATTTTTTTATGTAAGTATTTTAAGTAAACTAACTTTGTAATAATCATAATTGATATTTAGTTTTAGAAAAATGTCATATTAAAAAAAATCATCATTAACAATCTTATCCAAATTTGATCAAAGACATATATATCTACATACACAAATTTTCTTTTATAATTTATCAATACTTATCTATACTATCTTATAAAGAAGACATAAAAAACTCTTAAAAACAACATTTTAAGCACAAAATACAACTAATTAAAGCTAATTACTTAATTTACAATTTCATAATGCTTTGATACAACTTATAAAAGCTCAATGTTTGAATTCGTGTAACTAACTGCAGATAAACACTTATTTTTATTTTCTAAAATATCTAAATTTTTTAACTATTGGTATAACTAACCGATAAATATAAGAAAATTCGAGATAAATCACCTTATTTTTATTTTTTTATTGAAGTATGTTATCTTTTTAATTTTAAATATAAAATATCTTAAATATAGTTATCATTTAAATTAAACATTTTTTGACCCGTTACAAAATACTTTATTATTATTTTTTATAAAAAACCATAATTAAACTAAACTAAAATATATTTTTGTTTTAAATCTAGGTTTCTCAAAATCGTAAAATAAACTCAAAAAAGACTAACAAAAAATATGAATAATGATTGAGGGTTTGAGTTTTAGATTTCAGAAACCCGCTGCATTGTGCGGGTACATTTCTAGTAATAATTATTTGGATATAAAAATATCAAATATGAAAAAAAAAAATAGTCCATGGATAAATGATTGTGATGTTAGTAATGTATGTATTTTATATAAACCGACATATTGTTTTCTTTATATTTTAACTTTATGATAAAATATCATCACAAGTCCTTTATATCCGTCATTTTCTTCTTATTTTTTATTAAAGAATTTGATTTCTGAAGTGTTTTAGACAAATTTATGAAATAAAATATCCTTTTCAGTTGTAAATAAATTATTCATGATATCTTATGCACATACTTGTTGAAGTATATATATGTATTTTATTCCCATATTAATATATTAATTTTATTTTATTATTATCTTACTATCAATTATCTGTTTCAGTATTGAAGAATACTATTGTATTTAAATTATTTATCAAAGATGATAAGTACTAATCACTCGGGTTGTGGCATACCGATCAAACGCAGGGAGATGTAGTGAAAATCTCATCTTCTTCGGGTTCAAATCCACCTTCGAGGACTCTAATAAATAGGGCATTCATGGTCGCCCGAAGGATTAGTCGTTGTTAGTAAATTTTCACTATATGTATTTTAATAATACATATATTATTACAACGGATGTAATACTACAAAATCAACAAATGATTAGTAAAATCGAATACAAAGGGAATCGACAGAAATTGAATTAATACAAATAAACCGTAGATGAATTCAACGATGCTGAGGCTCGTGTTGAACACGATTCTCTTAAACAGATTCGCCGTCTGTTCCCAGGGTACAACAGTGTGAGCAGATGTACTGCCGGATATTTCTACTTGCCTGAAAATTCGGTGGAGGAAGAAAGCCGTATGCAGAGAAACTAGAGAGAAAATATCGATCACTCTTTGGGAGGATCTGGAATGAATCCGGACTCCTCTATTTATACTTGAAAATGAAACCTACAGATTAATATGTTATTAATCAGTAATTAACAAATAATTAACTGATCAGTAAGCACATTAATCTTCGTATTCATTGAGTATCAAACGGGAGTTACAGAAAAAACGACAAAGTGTATGTCGCGACTTGCCACGCGGGTAAAGTTGCGGCACAACTCGCGTGACGCACTGTTTCTCGTCCTCGCGACAGTGCATATCGTGACTTACTGCACGGGTAAGCCCTCGACTTAACTCGCGTAGTGCACTGAGTCAAAACCAAAAAATTTCGCAAAAATCAACCTGTACGAAAGTCTCAATTGGCAACCCCCCCTGCGCGCGGGTAGATGATAGAGTAAAACTAAATAAAGGACTTGCAAGTCCCTCCCACATTTTTAGTTATAAACCACTAAAACTTTTGGTCCTCCTTCCTATGTGGGACACAATCCCACACCCACTTGGTTTTGCCAATTTCATCCAAACACTCAACTTTGAGCATAAATATCTCATTCACACATATTCCGTTTTGGACACATACTATATCGTTTCGAAGCTCTCATATAGGAGAGCACAAACCCATGAAGAGTTAGATATATACAATACATATACATGTATTTAATTGTGTCCAAAGTTAGTAAAAAATCACATTTTTACTAAAATTTTCCAACAGTCGTTACACGTAAGCTGTCTCGGAAACCTACAGTTAAAAAAAAAAGATGATTGCTTAATTAGTATTTCACCTCTTTGATTTAGGTTCTTAAACGTTTTTAACAAATATATTATATCAAAACGAAATCGTTTTTGCCTTGATTCTTATTTTGAACTAACTTTTAAAATCTTTATACATGAACAAAAACTTTCACAATTATTCTGACTTCTGAGGAACTAAAATCAAATTTTCTTTTCACATATGTTTAAAGAGACATGAATTTAATCATCCTGTTGATTAAATGAGAAGTTTTAAGAATTTGTTTTAAAAAATGAAAAAGTTAAAAGTTGTTTATAGAAACAAAAATCAGTTATGGTGGTACATACTTTTATTTAATAGGGGGTAGTATTGCAACAAAAGCCAAAATTGGAGCCCTTAACTGCAAATTTTTTGTATTTTTTTGGAGTGCTACTCGTCTATCATTGGTGGTGTTGAGCGTTGCATTAGCAAAGTCAATATAGTAAAGTAGCAAACGTTTCCAACGTCTTCTCTCTCTTTCTCTCATATGTATTCTTGAGGAAGGTTCTCTGTGGTTTCTCAGTTTTAACTTGTTTGCAGTTAGTTTTCTGATTTAATGTCTCCGTAGCCACACACACACAGACATTTACACTTGGAATTAGCAAAAAGGAATCACTATAGTTGGTTGGTTTCCTATGGAACTTTGATGCTTTCCATTACTTGGTAACTTCATAAATCCTCATCTGTTATTTGAATGATCGTTGTATATCCACTATTCGAAGAAGATAAAGTTACTGTAAGGCTTTTGGATTTTTGAATTTGGAGTTTTCTGATGAAAATTAGATTGAACTTTTTGGGGACGTTTTAGAAATTTGAGATTTTGGATGAATTGGGTTTTTTTTATGATTTTTGATTATCTTCGTTTCAAGATTACTTAGGGAATTTCAAGAATTTGGTCCACTGTTTGACTGTGGATAGAAAGTCTTTCTTTGTTTTATGGCAAAAGGGTGCTAATCCAGACAATGGAAGATTGCTCTGTCTTTAATTTATGACATTCAAGTTATCCTATATATCTGTATTCATTTAATTAGAACGTTTCTTATCAAAAGTAGAGTGATTTTTCCTTTGGGATATTCTATATGATGCTGATTATTTGTACCAGCAGGTAATTTAGACTGAGCTGAAGATCTTCTATAAGAAGAATCTGAAGAAACAATGGCTTACAATCGACGAGGGTCTGACCAGCAGCCGCCTACTGGCCGGCTGCTGCGGACTCAAACAGCTGGTAATTTGGGTGGGGAGGCTATGATGGATAGTGAAGTGGTGCCTTCATCTCTTGTTGAGATTGCACCTATTCTTCGTGTTGCTAATGAAGTTGAACCAAGCAACCCAAGGGTTGCTTATCTCTGTAAGTCCCAATCTGTGTATGTATTGACTAGCGGCTGGGTTTATTTCGGCTTTAGGAATGAATGGTTTTGATAATTTTGTGTTTTTGTTTTATTTTAGGGGGTGTTTGGGATTGCTTATTTGAGGTGCTTATTAACTTATTACGTTTTCAAATAGCAAATAAGCTGTTTTGAGTGTTTGGATTGGAGACTGTTTATGACTTCTCCACTCCGCTAATAAGCAGTTTTTGATAAGTCATTCTCAACTGACTTATTTGAAACTCCTTATTAACTTATTTAACCAAATTACATATTTGCCCCTTTTTTCTATAAGTTAATAAGCACTTTACAAATAACCATAAGTTAATAAGCACTTTTACAAATAAGCATAAGTTGTTTTAAATAAGCAATCCCAAACATCCCCTTAATGTCTTGTTAATTTCAATATCCATACTTGTATCATGAAATACTCTTGTTCCTACCCCAAGTGATAAATGATGAGAAGCTATCTTGACCATCATTTTCCATGCTATTATTTGGGACAAATTCATTATGCGTTTCTTCTTAGCTATAGTATAGTGGTTACAATTGGTGAAGAATTAAGAGTACACTGATAAGAACTACTTTATAGTGAGTAATATTGTTGGTATTTAGGTCGTGTAATGTTGGAATCCAAATAATTTAAGTTGAATTCTAATTTTCTCAAACCCGTATTTGTTTGAGAACCTAAAGGATAAGATTGTATAAGGACATGATTACATCACGCAAACATACCTTTGGGCATATCCAATTGCTTGTTGTTCTCTAATTAGTAGGGCGTACGATTATTGTTTTTGATTCCTTAAACGTCCAATAACACGCTTTGCTTGCTTGCATACAATGGCATCAATAAACATATTGTATGCATGATACAGGTCGGTTCTATGCCTTTGAGAAGGCTCACAAACTAGATCCAACATCAAGTGGTCGTGGTGTTCGTCAATTCAAGACTGCCCTACTTCAACGCCTAGAAAGGGTATGTGTCTCCTTCTGCTTCATCATTCATCAGCTAATATATTCTTTGACTTAACTCTTTCCCTTCTAATGAGCATTATGAAACAAAGCAATATATGGTGGTTGCAAAATTTGGTGCAATATTGTATCAACTGTTTATCTTTAATACATATATTTAAAACAAAGAAGGAAAGAAGTTTGATAGTAGGAAGTTCAAAAACTCTTTCTACTTTTAGGCAACCAAGGAGTCCCATATGGTTTTTCGAATTCTTAAACTTTCAAACCAAGCCAAAATTCCTTGGGCGACTAACCTAAGTGGCAGCACCATGTACACCTCCTTTTGAAGGTCACCTTGTACGAAAGAAATCTTGCCGTTCAATTAATGCATGTTTCAGTGGTTACTTATGTGGAACATTGATATGAGTAGATTCAGGCATACGTATTATAGAAGGGGTGGTAATAAAGGGTAGAGGAGTTTTTTACTAGCGGGGTGAAGGGAGTGAGTGTTTAGCTTGGTTTGTCAGGTGTGTAAGCATTTGGGGACAAAGGAGCGAGGGAAGTCAGGGTGTGGGTATTCTTGGTTGATAGATTGTATGGAGAGCCAACCTCTCGAAGAGTTGGGGGTGAAATTAATAAAATACGAGTGAGTGTCACTTCTTGATTGCAACCATGCGTGAATTGCATCTAAGATCTCATGCTTGTTAGGGTTATAACTTTATCTATGTTGGTAGTCTTTTTAAGGTTTGTTGTAATCTTGGCCCTAGGTCCATATGTATGTTAGCAAATTATAATCTAGAAGGATATTGCAAAGCTTTGATCATGTAATCGCTCTCTTTAAAAAAAAATTAAGCCCTCACTATATGGGCCCCACTATATGCTGTTGGGTTTAATGGCAGATTTCTTGAGGGATAATAGACTTCAAGAACTTTAGATAACAATCTTAAAATTGGCACTAGAACAAGATAAAAAACCAAGGACAACATTATTGATCGTGTGGGAAAATGTAAATGATTCTTTATTTAATTAAGAGATAGGGGATCATATATAATCCTATAGAATTAGTGATTGTGTATAATGTATTATGTTAATATCGGATATCGGTGGTATATTGGTTAGGGTCCGATATTTGAAATATCGGATATACCGGTGGTATATGGGTAATATATCGGTCCAAAAACATCGGTTCATACAATATTTCTTAGAATTATATAATATACATGTATCTGTATGCATCCATAAACATATCATATGCATTAACTAAAAACATAGTTTCAACATCAAAACATCAACTTAAATAACCCTTCTCTACTTTCCATTGCTTTCTTTAGCTAAGCCTTAGCAATAAAAATAAGTGAATAAATAAGCAATTAAGCATTAACCATTCATCTAGTGATCTAGACAATAACTTCTAACTATAAGTGACTAGATCACTAGACTATAACTTCTAACTATAAGTGAATAAGTGATCTAGACTATAAAACAGAAACAGAATGCAGTAAGCATAAACCTTCTGTGTTGACTGTTGAGGGACTGGACCAGAAGGCAGAAACTATAAGTGACTAAGCAGTAAGCACTATGCTGTAAGCAGTAGCACTAAGTAGCACTAAGCAGAAGCTGTGGACCTGTGGCTGGAAAGAAGCAGCAGAAAGAAGTGGACCTGTGGTTGGAAGAAAGAGCAGAAGCTCAACTAAAGCAGCAACAGCAAGCAGCCCCAAAGCAGCAAGCAACAGAAGAAGAGAAGTCGACCAAAGCTCGTGTCGAAGAGAAGAGAAAACTCGACCAGAACAGAAAAAATCAGTAGGGGCTCGATATCGCTCAAATATCAGTAAATATCGGCCAAAAGCGCCTATATTATTGGCCCGATATTTTTAGCGATTTTTCCCACCGATATTTTGCCTAGGACCGATAACCGAGATATTGGCGATATATCGCCGATATTAACAACATAGTATAATCCCATAATCAGGGATTTCTTAGGATAGTTTCCTTATATTAAGGCTTAGCCTCTTGTATATATTCTGGTTGATTTCTATCTGTAATATACTTTTTGGAAACCCTAAATCTGTTATGGTATCAGAGCCTTCGAAAGTTTGGAATCCATTTATCCTTCATTGCCTCTTTTTCTGAAAAGAATTCTGCTTCATAGCCCGTTTCTCTGAAAGTTGTTTTTTGGCCTTTATCACCAGATATTCATAAGTCTCCTATACCCACACCTCTCAATCAACAACCAAAAGAATGACCGAGACTAAGTCAGACTCCAGCTCTCAATCTCAACCCACATCTCACGTTCAACCACCGGGAGAATCACAACATATCTAGGCGACATACAGGTTGGATGGCAAGAACTATCTCAAGTGGTCCGAACTGGTTCAAACCATCCTGAAAGGGAAAGAAAAAATCAGTCATCTCACCAGAACCAAACCAAAACCAGAAGATGCCCGGTTTGAAACATGGGACGAAGACGATTCTATGATCATGGTGTGGTTATGTAGTTCTATGGTCCCTGAAATAAGTGATACAATGATGTTCATGGCTACTGCCAAGGATATTTGGAATGCAGTTCAAGAAACTTAGTCCAAAACAAAAAATGTGGCCTGTACAAAGTGAAGGTTAAGACTATGGCAGCAAAACAAGGAAGCAAAACCGTAACCGAGTATGCAAATCGACTAAAATCTCTATGGCAGGAGCTCGATTATTAAATGGTAATTAAAACCAAATGCCCTGAAGATGTTGCGATACTTAAGGACTTCATTGAACAAGACAGGGTGTAGGATTTCCTTGTAGGATTAAACTCTGCCTTTGATCAAGTAAGGATCCAAATCCTTGGAAAACTAGAAGTTCCAAGCTTTAATGAAGTGGTGGCGATTATCAGAAGCGAGGAGAGTAGAAGAACTTTGATGCTTGAGTCCCTTCCGGCTAATGGTTCGACTATGGTGGCTGAAATGTCAAGATCGGAGCAGGGAGCGTGGAAGGCGAACTACTTACGAATCTGGATTTGGAAAGAATGACTAGCCCAGGGCTCAGAATCGAGATGGACTATGGTGTACCTATTCAAAAAAAGCACTTCATACCAAGGAAAAATGTTGGAAGATACATGGAAAGCCTCAACCCATGAGTGGGCTAGAAAGGTGCATCAATACGGGACAAAGGACTAGCTCATGTTGCTGTTGATCCATCAGAAGAAGAAGGCAAACAAGAACCAACTAGCCTTAACCGGAAGATGTGGAGAAGCTAAGATCATTTTTCAGCACTCTGGAAAAGCCTTCTAGCTCCCTATTTCCCACAGGTATTTGTTCATTAGCCTATTCAGGTAAGAAGTGTTCTTCATTTGAATTTAATGTCTCAGATTCACCCTTAAAGTACCCTTGAATCATGGATTTGGGAGCAACCAACCACATGACCCACTTTTCCAAACAATTTTCCACATATTCACCTTGTCCAGTAACAAGAAAATTGCCACAACAGATGGATCTCTACAACCATAGCTGGTATAGGAGATGTCTAAATCAACCCATCCATAACCTTAAAAATTGTTCTCCATGTTCCAAAATTATTCGCTAATCTGGTATTGAGAAGTATCAACACTGCCATCTTTGCTATCTCCTAAGTTTACATTAGGATCAACTCAAGTACCAACTTGTTTGCACCCGCCCACTCATACCAGTGTCTTTAAGAAGGTCTAGTATGTATTTTCTTTGACTAACAACTACTTTAAGAAGGTCTAGTATGTATTTTCTTTGACTAACAACTATTCCTTATTTAGACCTCGTTATTTCCATTCCTAGAAAGTATTTAAGACTTCCAAGGTCCTTGATACTCATATGTTAAACTTTTCTTTAATCAAGCCATTTCCACCGAATTACCACCTATCAAGATAATGTCGTCTACATTGACAATAAGGATGCTATCCTTCCCTCATATGACCTTATAAAGAACATTGTGTTATTTGCTTTAGCTTGTGAATGCTCCTTGTCTCTTCATTAAACTACTAAATATTTTAAACCATGCTCGTTGGAAATGTTTCAACCCATAAAAGTGACCCTTTTAATTTGCACACCTTAGAGCCAAACTTGTCTTCAAAACCCAAAGGGGCATCCATAAACACTTCCTTCTTTCGGATCACCATCTAGAAAGGCGTTTTTTACGTCTAATTATTGTAATTAACAATTTTAATGAACTGCAAGGGAGAGAAATATACGAATTGTATTGAGCTTAGAGCATCTCCAACAGATTCTCCAAATGGAGAAGTAAAAAGTCAAAATCTCCAAAAAGAATTTTCTTCATCTCCAACATATTCTCTATTTTGGAGATTACACAATTAATTATATTATTAGAATATTCAATACAACTCATAAACTATTATTTCTCTCTCCTAAACATTTAATTTCAAGCAAAAATCCCCAAAATCTCTCTCTCTCTCACACTTTCTCCATTTTGGAGAATCTGTTGGAGCAAAAATCCCCAAAATCTCCATTTTGGAGAATCTGTTGGAGATGCTCTTAGTGACTAGAGCAAAAATCTCTAAGTAGTCGATACCATGAGTGAAATCTTTGGTGACCAAGCGTGCCTTGTATCTTTCCAATGATCCAACTTGAATTTCACAGTAAACACCCATGCCCCTTACTGTTTTCTTTTCATTTAATAGATCCATTAACTCCCATGTACGATTCTTTTCTAGAGCCTTCATCTCCTCTAAATCCCCATAAGGTAATTCTAATGTGGTGATTTCCCTTTTTTTTGCAATCACTTCGCTATGGCACCCACTGCCCTAGCTAATTGTCCACCCTTTCTAAGTGTGATCTTTATGTTATGTATGGCCGTGCCTAAGGGCATACCGATTGAAGTCTGCATTGCACCTCTAGTACTCTTTGGAATTTCCACATGTGAGAGTTGAGTTGTAAAGGCACAGAAACAAAGAGAAAGTTTTCATTGTATACAAATTTAAACATGTATATAAATGACACCTAGTACATTCCCGGGTTCCTTTCTGAGTCCATAGGTATATCAAGCTCTTGGTTTAGGAATTGAATTCGAACCAGAAATTGTAGAATTTGACAATGGGGATTATTCTTGACTATGCTGCAAGTTATCGGGCAATCTTCCCAACTCTGGTTCTCTTCTTGAGTGAATCATCTCAAACGTGTTCTTAGTATTGTTTTTGGTGCTAGTTGGAGCGATATTAGGGAAGTCCATATTATTATTGGAAGAATTGTTTTCAAACATATCAGGAGTTCTTTTCCTTTCCCTGGATGAGGTAAAAAATCCGAAGTATGCAATGTAGTTTCAGGAGAGAATTGTTCATTGAAGAAAAAATAAACCTTGATTTTAACTTACTAGATTTTCCCCTCCCTAAATCCAAATCAACATGTTCTTTCTCCCCGTGAAGATGAGGCTGGAAATAGGAATGATTATAAAAAACCTACACATCAAAGGTAACAATATTTTTTTTTGGTTGAGGCTTATAACACCTGTATCCCTTTTGGTTTGGATAATAGCCAAGAAACACATATCTTTGCACTTTAGGGTCTATTCCAGAGATGCTTCCTAAAAATATTCAGTTGGTGCACTCCAAGAGTGTCAAAATATATATCAATCTTTTATTCTTCTTAATATGTAAGACATTAATTAATGAATTTGTTAGAAGATGAATATGATTGAAGAAGACGATGAATATGCCGAAGGTTTGAAACCTCGATATATTGATTGAGAGAAAACGTACAATGTGAAAAGTAAATTATGAGTAATCTAACCTAGACTACAAGATACAAAGAATATATAAGAACATCTATGGGCTTGGGCCGTATACTGACATGGGCCTGGGCCCTCTACACATATACATTAACATCCCCCCTCAAACTCAATCAGGAGAAGAATGAGCCAGATGGAGTTTGGAAACTAGATCACGAAACCGTCCTGGTAAATGAGCTTTAGTGAAAATATCAGCCGGTTGATCAAGAGTCGAAATAGGAAGAAGCTGAATAGTCTTACGAGTCACATGTTAACGAACAAAGTGACAGTCAATTTCAATATGCTTCGTTCGCTCGTGGAAGACATCATTGTGAGCAATCTGAATGGCACTGTTGTTGTCACACCACAATGGAGTTGGAGACTGTTGAGGAGCCCCCATGTCAGAGAGTAGCCAGCGTAACCACACAAGTTCTTGAGCCGTGTCAGCTAGTGCTCGATACTCAGCTTCAGTACTGGACCGAGCAGTGAGAGATTGTTTCTTGCTTCGCCAGGATATAAGAGATTCGCCAAGAAAGAAACAGTAGCCGGTAGTGGAGCGACGATCAGTCATGTCACTGTCCCAACCAGCATCAGAAAAACCTCGCAAAGTCAACGATGAGGTGGATGGAAAATGAAGACCATGAAACATAGTCCCTTTTAAATATCGAAGAATGCGCAGGACAGCAGCGTAGTGATCAGAACAGGGTGCAGACATGAACTGACTGACAATATGAACAACATAGGCAATATCAGGTCGAGTCACTGTCAGATAGACAAGTGACCCCACTAACTGGCGATATAAAGTAGGATCACGCAGAGGAGGTCCAGCATTTGGAGCCAAATGAAGGTTGTGCTCAAGAGGAGTGGATGCTGTTTTGTTGTCAGTAATCCCAGCTTTTGACAAAAGATCTGAGGTGTATTTGTCTTGACACAGATAAATTCCCGATGGATCGGAGAGCACCTCAAGACCAAGAAAATAGTGTAGAGAACCAAGATCCTTCATCTCAAAACAGGAGCTGAGAGATGACTTCAGATTGGCTATGCCTGTAGAGTCACTGCCAGTAATAATCATATCATCCACATACAGGAGAAGTAAGATTGTGCCAGCCTCAGTGGTCCGAGTAAACAGTCCTGAATCATAGTTGCTAGGTGAGAAGCCCAGAGAGGTGACTGTGGAACTGAATTTCTCAAACCAAGCTCGCGGAGCTTGCTTGAGGCCATAAAGAGCCTTCCGAAGACGACAAACATGACCTTGTGGAAGTCGAACGCCTGAAGGAGGTGTCATGTAGACTTCCTCAGATAAGTCACCGTTCAAGAAGGCATACTTAACATCCATCTGAAAGAGAGGCCATTGTTTGGTAGCTGCGATGGCTAGGAGACTGCGAACAAAGGTGACTCGAGCAACAGGTGCAAACGTCTCCTCATAATCAATACCGTACTCTTGATTGAAGCCCTTGGCCACAAGACGAGCTTTGTACCGATCAATAGAGCCATCAGATTTAGTTTTGATTTTGAACACCCATTTGGAGCCAATGGGTGACTTGCCTGATGGAAGAGGGACAGATTCCCATGTCTGAGCTTTGTCAAGTGCCTGAAGTTCCTTATCCATAGCTTTCTGCCAATCAGGGTTAGAGGAGGCTTCCTTGTAGGAAGTAGGTTCGTGAGTTGACAGCAGAGTAGCATAAACATGATAATCACAAAGATGAGAAGGAACTTGTCTTACCCGATCTGATCGTCTAACATTCTGAGATTGAGAAGTTCCAGGAGCCAAAGACTCAG
This sequence comes from Arctium minus, assembly GCA_954870635.1. Taxonomy (NCBI): domain Eukaryota; kingdom Viridiplantae; phylum Streptophyta; class Magnoliopsida; order Asterales; family Asteraceae; genus Arctium; species Arctium minus. The sequence goes on from OX941088.1 coordinate 31,000,977, forward strand.
CAGGCACCTCAGATGTTGGCTGTGCGGATGGAACAGATGATTGACGTTGATCAGGAAAACTAGTAGAGGCAGGCTGTGTGGGGGCAGGAGACTCTGAAGGAGAGGAAAACTCATAAGGAGTTGAAACAACAGGTGGAGATGATGTGATGTCAGATTGGAGAGAGTCCAATGAGACGGAAGCATCAGTGAAGAACGGAGTAGTGAAATTAGGAGACTCACGAAACTTGGATATGGAGGAAAAAGGAACATGTTCCCAGAAAGTAACATGACGAGATATACGAAGACGCTGGGAGATAGGATCCCAACAGTGATAACCCTTGTGCTCAATACCATATCCAAGGAAGCAGCAAAGTCTGGAGCGAGGTTCAAGTTTTGGTATGTTCATGAGATTGTAGTTGAACAAAACAAGCACTGCCCCAAACTTTTAGAAGTTCATAGGCAGGGGTGACCGCATGAAGAGCCTCATAAGGAGACTTATTATTAAGAATGGGAGTAGGATGACGATTGATAGTATAAACTGCAGTGAAAGCAGCTTCACCCCAAAAACGTTCTGGAGATTTTGCAGAGATGAGAAGAGTGCGAACCGTATCAAGAATATGACGGTGTTTGCGTTCGGCACGACCATTTTGAGGAGATGTGCCTGGACAGGAGTACCGGGAGAGAGTCCCCTGAGATTGAAGAAAGGAGAGAAGAGATGACTCTTTGTATTCCATATCATTGTCAACTCTAAGAATCTTTATAGATTTTGAGAACTGGGTGTGAATCATCCTGGCAAACATAATATAGATTTGGGGTAGGTCCGAACGATGTTTCATGAGATATATCCATGTGAAACGTGTATGGTCATCAATAAAAATAACAAAGTATCGAGCACCCCCCATGGATGGATGTAGTGCTGGTCCCCATACATCAGAATGAATAAGATCAAAAGAAGAAGTAGAATTAAATTCATTCATTTCAAAAGGTAAAACATGATGTTTGCCAAGTTTGCAAGATAAACAAGAAATATTGTCAGTTGATACACAATTTCCTAACACCCCTAAATGAGCTAATGATTTTATTTTGGCTAGAGATAAGTGACCCAGCCGGGCATGCCACAACTCAAGGGAAGAAGTGCTGGAAACTGAGGCAACAAGACTTGAAGAGGGTAATGGAAGACGCAGGTAGACCACTTCAATCATCCGTCCAACTTTACGGCCGAGTCCAAGGATCTGCTTGGTCTTTGGATCCTGTACAACACAACCAGAAGAATGAAATAAAATGATCAAATTAGATTCAAGTAGCTGCGCAATCGAAACTAAGCTCAGAGATAGCTTTGGAACATTTAGAACATCCGGTAATTGTATATGAGGAGTGGAAACATTTCCACTAAATGATACCGGTAGACCAGTGTTGTCAGCAGTTCTTACTGACGTAAATTGCTGAGGTGGTTTCTTAGAAACGAAACCATCAGGGCAAGGTGTCCTATGATTGCAACACCCAGAGTCAAAAAGCCATACGTTACCTGATGCAGCTGAGTGTGGAGAATTCATACCCATAGCACCAGACATGATCTGCTCCATGAGCTCCTGATTGCGACGCATCAGTTCCATTAAGTCAGGTGAGGAGGCTGTAGAAACCTCAGTATCAGCAATTGTAGGCCCAGCAACAGCGTGAGTCCGGTTCTGAGAACCAGTGTGCTTTGAGTTCTTCGGGCAGTCAGTCTCATAATGACGCGGATGAGTGATGCCACACCTACGGCACTTACGGATAGGACAATCAAGAAGAAGATGAGCAGGAGAATGGCAAAAGGCACACTCGGATGTGTTCGTCTTTCCCACAGATTTGGAATGATTGTTATTGGTCCATTTGCCTTTGGACTTGGGATGAGACATGTAGAGAACGCTATCAGTAGCGGGCATCGGTGAGCGCATGTGAAGACGAGTTTCTGCACTTAGCAATTCTGATATTGCTTCTTCAAGAATAGGTAAAGGCTGCCTATGAAGAAGAGAAGCACGAGGCCCATCAGAATGGTGATCAAATGAAGCTGGTTGAAGTAGGCGGTGAAGTGTTGAGCTGTTTCATCAAAAATCTGTGGTGCTCCAAGACTTATATGATCTCTGAGAGACTGCATTTCAGAGATATAAGAATTTATGGATTGATCAGGAAGCTGACGTTTGCTCTGAAAGGTGGTCCACAGTTGATACTGATGAGACAGGCCTGATGATGTGTACCGCTTGGCAAGGAAATCCTAGAGACTTTTGGCGGTAAGATAACCAAGAAACTGTTGGTTGATCTCAGGAGTAGTGGAGGCATTAATAAAACCCAGAATACGAGCATTATTGATGTCCCACTCATTCATGCGTTTTGCAAAGTCAACAACATTCTCAGCTGCTTCTTGAACCGGAACTTTGGATGCACCAGTAACATAGGTGTGAAGGCCATAGGATTTTAGCAAAATTGTCATATGATGATGCCAAAGAATGTAGTTGCTACCATTGAAAACAACTGAGATGGGATTTGAGTGACTGAGATTGGTAGCCATGGGAGTGAGAAACAGTTCAGATAAGGGGTTCGACCGGTAGAGTACTTCGACCGGCAAAAGGTTCGACCGGTAAAGGATTCGACCGGTAGAATGTTTCGACCGGTAAAGGGTTCGACCGGTAAGAGGCGTTCGACCGGTAGAATGTTTCGACCGGTAGGCGTTCGACCGATAGGTGATTGACCGGTAGGCGTTCGATTCGATTATGCGGCAAGGGTTTCAGAAGAACAGCGGCGGCGGCAAAAAAAACACAGATCGAAATCAGTCAAAATCGATTCAAACCAAAATCGATTCGAAGGCGATGGCAATCGATTCAAAGGCGATGGCAAGCGATTGATTCAAAAGAACGATGAATCAGTGATGAACAGTAACCAAAATCGATGAACAGTGATGAACAGTGATGTCGAAGAATAAACCTATAGCTCTGATATCATGTTAGAAGATGAATATGATTGAAGAAGACGATGAATATGCCGAAGGTTTGAAACCTCGATATATTGATTGAGAGAAAACGTACAATGTGAAAAGTAAATTATGAGTAATCTAACCTAGACTACAAGATACAAAGAATATATAAGAACATCTATGGGCTTGGGCCGTATACTGACATGGGCCCGGGCCCTCTACACATATACATTAACAGAATTGTTAACTTGCTGCCCCTGTATGGTTCCTCTCTCAAATAGCGTAAGTGCACAAATGTCCATATTTATTCCAGTCCCACTGCACTTAGGAGAATAATCTTCCAAATGCACGACCTTCTGACAGATTATGAGGCATTCTTGTGTTAGGAAGTGACGTTCTTCTGTTAGGCAAAGTCGTTCTTAAATCTGTCACAAGGTTATGCATTACTTCTTTTGTCAGAAGATTATTCTTCTAAATAACCTCACTGCATCCTATTTACTTCAATTACTGAGATTATGAATATCATCCTTTTGTACGGTTATTTAGCTAAATGACCTTCTGACATAAGGCATTCTTGTGTTAGGAGTAGGCATTCTTACATCTGTTAGAGGGTCATGGATCTAAAAAAATAAAAGACTTGTCAGAAGGTCATTTAACCAAAGGACCTTTTGTACCCTATGTAGGAAGACGGAGCAATATTTTACTTCAATTCTTTCAACTAATCAACTCCAACTTTGTACTCTATGTAGGAAGACCAAACTACATTAGAAGGAAGAACAAAGAGTGATGCTCGTGAAATGCAGAGCTTTTATCGGCATTATTATGGAAAGTACATTCAAGCTTTGCAAAATGCTGATAAAGCTGATCGGTAATCATTCTCCCATTGTTTTGTGTCTTCTTTGCATTTTACCTTCTCTGATTGCAGAAATTACTTCTAATATCAGTACCCGTCTTACAAAAGCTTATCAAACTGCCGCTGTTCTGTTTGAGGTATTAAAGGCTGTCAATCTGACAGAATCTGTTGATGTGGCAGAAGAGGTAAATGCTGGATATTTCTCCTCCTTTAAGACATTCATCTTGATGGTTGTTTATATTCGGGTCAAATCTAATGAGAACCAGAAAAATGTTGAGAACCAGTTTCACATGTATTGTTGTGAAATAGACAAATTGTACATGTGAAACAGACAAATTGTACATGTGAAACATACAATGTAGTTTCATCTATGAAACAGACAGAATTGTTTCACATGTGAAACAAAACATGTCCATACCTAAAATGTGAATGGTTGGGATTGGTTCATGCGGCTCTCAACATTTTTTTGGTTCTCACTTCATTTTTCTCCTACTTATATATGTATATGCAAATTGTGGTGAATTATTACTACATATGTGCATAGATTTTGGAAGCACACAAGGGGGTTGAGGAGAAGACAGAAATGTATGCTCCTTATAATATACTTCCACTTGATCCCGACAGTAAAAATCAAGCGATCATGAGATATCCAGAGGTTCGTTGCAGAAATCTCGTATGGAGGTTTCTCAATTTGCCAATAATACCCTTTGGCATGGTATGTTGATACTTCACTTGTTCAATATGTAGATACAAGCTTCCGTCACTGCTCTCCGTAATACGAGAGGTCTGCCATGGCCGAAAGAGCACAAGAAGAAAGATGATGAAGACATTTTGGATTGGCTACAGGATATTTTTGGTTTTCAGGTATGCTGCTTGGTGATTCATATAGTAATATATGATGATATTTTGTCATGAATCAGGATATGACTTATATTAATTTGCAGAAAGATAACGTATCAAATCAAAGGGAGCACTTGATCTTGTTATTGGCAAACGTTCATATTCGACTACGAAAGCCTGAACAACAACCTAAGGTTTTATACTTTAGATGGTGGCATTAAATAGTTATAATGTACATAGGCTATGCTTGGCAACCATAAAGCTAGCTTATTTTGGGCTTATTGAAAAAGTCCTGCTTAAAAAGCCACAAGCTAGCTTTTTGGTAAGCGATAAGCTCGAGGTTTTTTTTTCACTTGTTAATTTTCAATTATGTCTTCTATATTTTACATAAACGCCCCTTATAGTTTTCCATTTAGGTCATTTTACATTGTCATCTAGTTTATCAGCCACTTTTTATCAAACGTGACTAGTTTATTGGCTTACAACTTGCTTTTCAGCTAACAAGTAGCTTATCAGCCTCCAGTTAGATTACCTAGGTTATCAAGTAGTTTGCCAAACATAGCCATACAAATTCGTTGATAATGACATTCTTGTACATTGTTCTTTTGTAGTTGGATGATTATGCGGTTGAAGAAGTTATGGATAAACTTTTCAAAAATTACCGGAAGTGGTGTGAATATCTGGGTCGCAAACATAGTCTTCTGTGAGTCTAGCTTCCTCATGGTTATTGACCTTCTGTTTTTTTTGGTTTCACAATAATGTTATGACCTCCTTTGACACATTTATAATCTTTCTTGATGAACAGCACCAATAATTTGAATACTCATTCTGTAATTTGTCTATATAATCCAAAACGAGCCCGATATATTCCACCTGGAGGTGGGGTCTGGGGAGTGTGGGATGTACACATACCTGACCTTTACCCATAAGAGTAAAGCGGTTGATTTTGTATGGACCTCCAGCTTGTGAAAAGTGTGTGAAAAAAAAGAAAGCTTGCCGTAAAAAAGTACAGATTCCCACCCTAATATGTTACCCTAATTGTCTCCAACAAATCCTATCATTCATTATAAAGGCATTATTTGGATCCTGATAGATTTCCATCTTCACATTGCGTTGTGAAGTTTACTTGTTTTTTGATTCTTTGTTCGCCTCAAGCAACATCTAACAAGGGAGTTCTGTGTTATGGCCCTCCATTTACAGGTACCCTAATATTCAAAAAGAAGTGCAACAAAGAAAACTGTTATACATGGGTTTGTATCTTCTCATATGGGGTGAAGCTGCAAACTTGAGATTTATGCCAGAATGCCTTTGTTACATATATCACCACGTATGCATTATGATTCATTCCTTTCTATTTCTCTGATATCTTTATGTTATTCTTTTACTTGAAGTAATTCCAAAGACTTGAAGCCTTGTGATTTACGAATCACATTTACCCAAGGGACGAGTTGTGCTATTTACTTCACGATACTTATAGGTAGTGGCAGATCGAATTTTTTCACTAGTTGCACAAAGTAATTACCATAATATAGAATAAAGTAAAAATAAATTAGAGTTACCAAATAGACTACCAAACACTAAGAAGTCGGTTCCAATTTCAACGATTTACAGCTAGGGTTTTTGTGTTCCATAATTATTAACCATTAAAACTCAAATTTTAGTTACAATAGCTACTCTAGCCTCTCAGTTTTCTGGCGAGAATGGCCAGTGGTAGCACAAAACGAATCACAATGGTAGTACCGTTAAGGGTCGTTAATTTTTTTACACTACGGCAGACAATATCAGTGGTGGCACGTGCTACCACTCCTTCCTTAGTCGATCTGCTCCTGCTTGTAGGAAAAATATATAATAAGAACGCACTTCATTTAGGTGTTTATAATTATTTCAGTGAGAGTTCTATGAACAATTTCTGAAAATCTTCTATGTTTGATCTCTTTTCAGATAACATGTTTACTTCTCTTTTTAAGTCTATATTAATCTTTGAAAAGTGGGATAGAATTTTTACTTGATGTTTCATTCAGCCCTTTTCTTTTCTGTTTTCTTCCTTCCTGATTTAACAAAAAAGGAAACCGACTTATGTCTGGAAGTGCTTCGTGGAATGCCCTTTCAAAAAGTGTTGGAACTGTGGAAGTATGGAAGATAGATGGAGCTACACCCCCCTCTCTCTAGGAGGCACAGTTTAGTCTAGCAGACTTGGGGTGGGATCTGTAGCTAGCGTAGATAGGAGGAAGGGAGATAGAGCGCTAGTGGGTTGGGGGTTGGGTTAGTGAGCCGGTAGTTACGTAGTTAGAGCCCAAAGTTAGACTAGGGGTGTGTAGTTTCCTACTTTCCTTACCTTGGCTGTCTTTTCTTGTACATGTTTATGTTTGTATATTATTGCTTACTCATAACCAGTTTTCAAATTTTATCGTATCTGCTTTTCTTGTCTCAAGTTCTTCTTTTTCGAAGTCTTCTTTTATTATATTTCCTCAAACTTTTTGGGTTAACTTTCTCTCTTTCACACATTTTTCACAAGTCAGGAATCTTCATGGAAACAACTGCTCTACTCTTTGGGGTAGAGGTCAGTTTGCTTACACCATACCCCATACCCCACCTACGGGTGGGATATATGGAGCTCGTTTGGTTTGGTCTACATCCCCTTTCTTTACGAGTAATGAAAGAACCTTAGTTCAAAATATTTGTGTGAAACAAAAAAAAGTGACTTCTGCTGCTTGTATGGTTCAACAAGTAATACATAATTTATGGGTACACATATCTTCTTTCTTACACCTTTACTAGATCACCGTCTGCATTGATAGGTATTGTTGACCTCAGCTTATGTACGGATTCATTGCAAAGGGCTTACTTCAATGATTGTTCTTTTTCTATGACTATTGTTAAATAGAAACTTGGGCTCCATTTGTCTAGCCCATATTCTTCATTTCTTATCTTCAAATGATGGGTTCATCTCTCTGTATCTTCACATCATGGAAACATGACTAATGACACAAAATGAAAATGAGAAATACAATGAAACAAACTGCGCAAATGGATACTTGGTCATTTCTGTAAGGGCAAATTCCATGAAAAGGCAAACTGATTATTATTTCGTGCAACGTACTTCCAAAACATTTCATTTATTTACCTCTTTGAAACATTTAGACCAAAGTACATTACACAAAATAGGAAGGAGATCAAAGTGTGTTGCATTTTCATGCAATTCTCAGATGTAATCAGGTGTAAATGTTTGAGATGTCAGATCTAAGATACTGAAATGAAGGTTTTAAAAGTATATTGAACAAAATAGGAATGGGACCAAAGTATGTTGCACTTTCATGCAATTTACCCTTTCTATAACACATTTTGACCTTTTTATTTGTATTCAAATGTGAGTGTTCAATTGTTTTATGCTTCCTTGCTTCACAGATGGCATTTGAAGTTTACCATATGCTGTCGGGAAGCGTCAGTTCCGTAACCGGTGAGAATATTAAGCCCGTCTATGGGGGTGAAAAGGAGGCATTCTTGAAAAAAGTCGTGACTCCTATCTACAATACAATTGCAAAGGTGTAGTAAATGTGGAGAGGTCTTGCAACTTTCATGTAAGTTACAGTTTGTAATTTAATTATCGTTCCTTGCAGGAAGCTCATAAAAGCAGAGGAGGAAAAACAAAACATTCTCAATGGAGAAATTATGATGATCTAAATGAGTACTTCTGGTATCACGCTCTTCCTCATCTCAGATCACATTCCATTTGATGTTAAATTCCAAAAAATAAGTTACTCAAGTGGTATAACATTGTAGGTCACTCGACTGTTTCCGTATAGGATGGCCAATGCGTGCTGATGCTGATTTCTTTCATGTGCCTCAAGAAGTTAAAGATAGTGACGTGAGTTTATTTCACTTCTGCCACTTCCCATTTTACAATTCTTCTTTTATAAAAGCCATCTACTTTGATCTTTTTGGCAAACCTTAAGTTTGACTGCATGCAAATATGAAGTCATTCTGTCCCCACCAGTTTGATTGGTTGCCACATAATTAGTTAAAGGACTAGTAAGTTACTAAAATATTTGGAAACATATATGATATATTCATAAACAGAAAAGTTTAGAGGAACAAATGTGTTTGGCCAAGCTCGTCCCGATAGGTCCATGGCTTAGTAAATTGGGTATGTGAATCTACTCTACTAGCCTCTATTGCAAAAGTTGGTGTTTTTCTTGTGAAAAATAAGAAAGAGCGTTGTAATTAATTCGATAAAGCTTCATTCAATTTCCTTTTTCTTTATTGCCTATTTTAATGCTTGTTTTTATTTTCAGGTGGAAAAACCTAGCAGAGGTCGTTGGGTGGGGAAGATAAATTTTGTGGAGATAGATTCATACTGGCATATATTTAGGAGTTTTGATAGGATGTGGAGCTTTTACATTTTGAGTTTACAGGTAATCTTGTTTCTTTGGTAGCGTACTGCTTTCTTCAGCTTTTTTTATTGACTAGATTTGTGTCATTGTCAAGGCAATGATCGTTATAGCATGGAATGGATCTGGTAAACTAAGTTCTATCTTTGATGGAGAAGTCTTCAAGAGAGTGTTGAGCATCTTCATAACAGCAGCACTTTTAAAACTTGCACAAGGTAAGAAATTAATGGCAGGCATTGATTTCCTTTTGCAGTATCTATAAGTGGCTTTTGTAAATCAAATTGAATATTTGTACACAAATTTGGCAAATGGATGAAAATAAATGATATTTTTCCTCTTCAATAAGCAAGTGGATAATGGAAGTCACAAGAAATTTCTAGGACCCTACTAAAATATTAAATGTGTGTGGTATTGGTCCTTGCATGGATTCCCCTGTAGATTTTTTTTGTCTTGCTTACTTTGAACTCGTTTTAGAATTTAAATGGATTTCTAGCCTGTAAGACAAGATTTCTGACACAAATTGTGTTTCACGCTGCTTGATTTTAAAGGAAAGTACGTATTTATGTTAGCGCATTCAATTAGTTCCAACTGTGACATCTCGTGATAAATCAAACCAAACGGACCCGGTATATCCCACCTGGAGGTGGGGTCTTTTTTTTGGGGGGGGGGGGGTAAGAGGTACATATACCTGACCTCTACGTGCAAAGAGTAGAGCGGTTGTTTCCCCGAAGACCTCTAGCTTGTGAAAAGTGAGAGAGTCCAAGTAGCACTGATATTTGAATTTTAACCTTCTACTTGACATTGCAAAATCAAAAGCATTTAAAGTTATCACCCGACATAAATGCAAGTATTTGGAGCATAAAAGTTCGTACGTGGACAAATACAGGAAACTATGAACACCTGAATTGATGGGCAAATTGCATGAAAAATGCAACTTACTTTGTTCCTTTGAGTAACGTACTTTCAAAACCTTCATTTTGGTACTAAAAAATTTAGACCAAAGCACATTACACAAAAGGAATTGGACCAAAGTACACTGCATTTTCATTCAATTCTCAAGATGTAAACTAGGTACCTAAATCCTAAATCTTTGAGATGTCACAACTGAGGTACCAACATGAAGGTTCTGAAAGTACGTGACACAACTTAGGAGACCAAAGTACTTTGCATTTTCATGCATTTTCCCTTAATTAATTTGTCTGTTACATAAATCTGAAAATTACAAAACAAATGCATATCATGTATCGAACTCTAGTGGCATCTGGGTGTTGACTTATTGGTTCTTACCCAATTTTGGGCCATTTGTCCAACTGATTAGGCATCTTCCATCACCTAGGTCTGTTTTATCACCATGAATAACTACTGCAGCATGATCCCACACAAAAAGGTCAATTAAACTTATATATAGCCAAGTGAAACACTAATCCGCATATTACCTCTCCATTTCCAGCTGTCGTTGATCTAGTGATGATGTGGAAAGCAAGGTTCAGCATGTCATTTCATGTCAAGCTCCGATATGTTTTGAAGACTGTTGCAGCAGCAGCTTGGGTTATAATTTTACCAACAACATATTCTTACGGTTTGGACAATCCTTCTGGACTTGGAGAGACCATGAAGAACTGGTTTGGCAATGGATCAAGTTCCCCCTCTCTCTTCATTTTGGCAATTGTTGTTTACTTGTCTCCCAACATGCTTACTGCATTACTATTCCTCCTACCATTTATCCGCCGGAGGCTAGAGAAATCGGATTACAGAATTGTGAGGTTCATCATGTGGTGGTCGCAGGTACGGTAAACCTTTTATCAACTTATGTTGCCGTGGATTACATCTTTCTTTCCTTACGTTTCTTCAACAGAGGCATCACAAGCCTTAAGTTATACTTCTTATCTTTACTATATTATAAAGTATTTACCCCATGTTCTTAGAATCTCGTAAAGTTAAAGTTTACAACCAATTACTGCATACATACAACTTCTTAAGGCTTCAAGTTCGAACTCCATAAAACTAACTGATAACCTATAAATACGTTCAAATACAGTGAAATGTTGAGCCCTGCTAAAATGGCAGATTACTTACTGAAATTAATTACATACTAGAAGCGTGCTTCATTTTATTTTCTGTTTTTTGTCGATTTACATTACGATTTTGGATGGTTGTGAGAGAGCGATAATGATTTTTTTATATAATTTGTTTAATTTAGACTTAATAATATAATGTTTTTTATTAAAAAAAAGTATTTTGTTAGAATTCAATGATTATGAGTTAGTTATTAATTCAAACATATAACTTTAGAAATTTATACTCATACATCATGACTTGTATTCTTGAATTTTAGGTATTGTGTATCAATAAACAATACTCAATGCATAAAAGTACAAAAACGACGACCAAAAAATCAAATTGGTCTAAAAATATAAAACCATAACTTATTACAATAAATTATAAATTTAAAAATATGTCAATAATAATCGAATATGGATATATAAGATAGTAAAACATAATAATTGAACTCAATTACAAACTTAGCTACAAAATATAATATAATTTATTTTGGTTTAATAATATAATGTTTTTTATAAAATATTCTGTTAGATTTTTTTAATTATATTTTAGATTTTTTATATTTAAAATTTGATTTTTATTCTATATTTAATTATTTTGAGAGTGATTTTAAGGGAGTTAAATTGGGAAATGATTTTAGAGGAGTTAAAATAGTTAGAGATAATGATTGAAAGTTAATAAATAGCATTAAATGTAGTACATACAACTTTAATGATTGTTTTTTAAGAGATTTTAAGTAATTAGCATTAAATAGTGGTACATTAAGCTTTAAGACTTGTCTTTAAGAGTTTTTTATGTCTGCATTATAATATAGTATAGATTTATTTTTAAATCAAAAATATTTAAATTTGAATTAAACAATTATACCTATAAACAAGAATTTTATAATCATTACTTTAATTCCCGTATATATTGTTTTTAGGTATTTTAACGGGTCTTCAAGTTAAAAGTCATGTTCAACCACCACTTGTAATTTCTATTTCATACAAACATAAAGTCAATCTTTTTTAATGAGAGTTGCATTAACTTTTCATTCTCGATTTATGATAAATTTTTACATTCCGCTGCATTGCATGGGTACACAACTAGTAATATACAAAATCATATATTGGAAGGCCTTACAGTTATTGAAGTGTGATTCAGAATTTATTCTTGATAGTTCCTGAAAATTTGCAGCTTCCACTCTACGTCGGGAGGGGAATGCATGAGGATACTCTTTCCCTAATCAAGTAGGACTTCCATACTAAAAACGCATGTGTATACTGGTTTAGTTAGTTCTCTGCTTTATGTGTAACCTTAAATGTTCTTTTCTAGGTACACATTCTTCTGGGTTGCCCTCATAGTGGCAAAGCTAGCTTTCAGTTACTACTTAGAGGTGTTTCTCCTGTTTCTTCGTCTTTTTCTTGTCACATTTATTTGTACTTCTCGTAATCTCATAAGAACTATTTAATTTGACGACCTAATGGCTATATACAATTTTTTTTTTCCAACACAATGACACTGTCACTATCGTCCTAGCATAATCCTCTCTTAGAAATGACCAGGGATCAGCCGGCATTAACCTGTCCTACTGCCGTAAAGTATTTTTTCCAATCTATACCTGAACATGTTCAGTTCTAAATGTCCAGGCGTATGAAACGTACCAAAAATGTTAAAAAATCAACCTAACAATCTATTAATCTAAAAATAAATGTCCAGGAGTATGAAAGTACCTAACAAGCCAACAACTAGCTTTTCAGCCAACAACTAGCTTATCAGTTATCAGCTAGTTTGCCAAACATAGCCAAAGTGTGAAGACAGTTATGAAATTGTTATTTCTAATAATTCTTGGAACATGAATTTCCTCATTACTTACATATTGCAGATAAAGCCTCTAGTAGGTCCAACAAAAGCAATTATGCGAGTTCATGTAAGACGTTACCAATGGCATGAGTTCTTCCCCCAAGGTAATCAAGTCTGGGATCCCTATGTATTTATTCACATAATCACACACAGAAGTGAAGTTGATTTATATATTGTTATTCCCTATTTTCAGCTAGCAACAATATTGGTGTTGTCATTGCACTCTGGGCTCCTATTATTCTTGTATGTTATTTATATCTCATTTTCTTCCATCCACAAACCTCACTCCGTTGCCTCTAAAACTTGGTTTGTAATATAAACTTTTTGTTTATCTTCCACAGGTCTATTTTATGGATACTCAAATATGGTATGCCATCTTTTCCACGATATTTGGTGGTTTCTATGGTGCATTTCGGCGTCTTGGAGAGGTTAGTTCTCAGATCTATACCCGTTTCCTTTGTGTATTATTGGTTCCTATATATCAATGGGATTCTAATTCTCTGTTCCTAGAGTGCATCTCTCTAGCAAAACCCAGGGTAGATTAGACATGTTTGTTTCTGTTTTGGTGCATTTTCTTATATTCCGGAACATTTTGGTCATCGAGAGGCTTAAGATTGTGAAGCCAGAAGAAGTAAAGCAAATTCAAGAGACTTACAAGGGAAGAAAAACTCAAATTTAAAAAAAGTGTCGTCTGAAATATTGCATCCAGGATAAACATATAATCAACAGGGGATGAAGTTGGTAAATTTTGTGGATGTTACGTGTTGTGAATCTACATGTAAAAGATGTATTATGATATTAGTGGTGTGAGCTTCAACTTCACGTGTGTCTACTTTCATTTCTTTCTGTTATAGAACTCTTATTGAAGGACAAATACTTTTTTTGTGTGTTTTATAGCTCCTTTCTCAAATATTTTTCTTTTCAGATACGAACTTTGGAAATGTTGAGAAACCGGTTTCAGCAACTGCCACTTGCTTTTAACAGATGTTTAATTCCAACAGAAAAGAGTGAAAGGGCCAAAAAGGGACTCAAGGCTACTCTATCACGTAGATTCACAAAGGTTTAATTTTCTTATTTTGTTATTAGTTACCACACAGCAGAATCTTTTGGCTTGCTTTCTGATAGTTAACATTTATTTGGGTATCTATTTCAGGTCACATCTAACAAAGAGGAGACAGCAAAGTTTGCTCAGATGTGGAATCAAATAATTAAAAGTTTCAGGCTTGAGGATTTAATAAATAATAGGTGCTGTGAAGTTGATTTGATACATACATCTCTTCTAATTCTTTTTGTTAGTTTGTACTGATTTCTACATGCATTTTGTTATGGTTATCAGGGAAATGAACCTATTACTCATGCCAGACTGCGCAGATCTTGATTTGGATCTCATTCAGTGGCCTCCATTTTTACTTGCTAGCAAGGTTTATTACATCCTGAATGATGTTCTTTCGTGGATCTTTAAGGGCACATACATCAACGCCTTCTTTAATGCTATTTTTGCAGCTTCCTATAGCGTTGGATATGGCAAAAGATAGTAATGGAAGGGACTCTGAACTGCAAAAGAGGATGAATCTTGACAGTTATATGTGCTATGCGGTTCGGGAATGCTATGCATCATGCAAAAATATTTTGAATTTTCTGGTTTTGGGGGATCGTGAAAAGGAGTACGTAAATCACCAGCCGAGTTACTCCCTCCTTCCCAAAATAAGTGTCCACAATAGAAATGACACAGTTTTAGACATGCATAATTATGACATTTTTTATTTAACCAAATGACAACTTTACACATAATCAGTTTATCTATCTCATGAACTCTTAAATATTTATGCATTAATTAAGGGTAGATTTGGAAATTCAGTTATCTATTTTTGAAATTGGACAGTATGGGACAAACAAAATAGAAAGTGCACACTTATTTTGGGACAGAGGGAATATTTTATAGATGACGTATATATGACTAACTTGTCCTTCAACGTGGTTTGATTGTTTTTAGTGTTCTAAACGAGATATTCGCCACAGTTGACGAGCACATAGAGAAGGGAAATCTGTTAAGCGAGCTTGATATGAGACACCTGCCTAGCCTCACTGAGCAATTTCTTCAGCTTATTAAGTTTTTGGTAAATATACTAGTTGCTTCTCCATCCATGAAAACTGCAAAATTTGACCAGGAAGATTGTTTTGCATCCATGTTTGTCTATCTGCAAATGTCTTGTATAGTTGTATGTTCTCCAATAATGACAAAACAATGAAATATTGTGTGCTAGGAAACGACAATCTCACACAAAATAATAGTCATGGGAAACAAAAAGAACTTTGCCTATATTCAGGGGTGTTGTTAGAATTTTTATTATATTTGGTGAAATTTGTAGTATATTCATAGAAGAAAGACTGCCTTTTTGTAAGAAGAAAGCCAGACAACAGATGGATAAGACAGGAAAACTGTCATCCTTGACGGGTCTGCTGTAACTAAACTTCTTACTTAGAAACATGTGACATCCCAAATGGAACAATGTCTATTTTTTACTGTGCATTCTTAACGAGGCCAATGTTGACTCCTAAATCATGATCTTTGCTTTCTACAGATGAAAAATGACAAAAGTGACAAGGATGATGTCGAAATTGTGTTACTTAACATGTTGGAGGTGGTGACAAGAGACATGATAGTAAACGAATCAATTTCTAGGTAATGTGAATTAGCGTCATTGATCTCCTCCATTAGGTAACATTATTTATTGGAGATCTTTTTGCTTCCCACACAGTTTGACGGAATCAAGCCATGGTGGTTCTTATGGAAATCCTGAAGGTCTGCAGGATAAACACTATCAGAAGTTCTTTGGAGATCTTAATTTTCCTGTTACAAGGGAAACAGGACCTTGGAAAGAGAAAGTAAGTTTTTGTTTTTTTAGACTTTCAACATTTACCTTGTCATTCTTTTATTATTAGTAAAGAACAAGACTTCCATTTTTGACGCCAAACTAAATCTTCCATTAAAATTGGTTCACTACCATAGTTTTGAGTTAAAATCGTTGCATGAGAAAGTGGAAGTACATAATTTACTTGATTCTCTTTTCTTTTTAGTTTATTTTGTTTCAAAAGTGATCACTATGGTAATCAATGAAATTGGGTTATGATAAACTGCGCCCTATTTGTCTGTTAACTTGGTTTTTTTTCCTTCTAAATATGTGCATATGTAAACCATGCTTGTCATTGCTTCCAGATAAGAAGGCTTCATCTCTTGCTTACTGAAAAGGAATCTGCTATGGATGTGCCATCAAACATAGAAGCCAGAAGGCGTATCTCTTTCTTCTCAAATTCATTGTTTATGGACATGCCTGATGCACCCAAAGTCCGAAACATGATATCTTTCTCGTAAGTTTGCTGCTCATGTGTCAATTTTGTGCATTTTTGGGAGTTTTAACTTGAATAACTGACAGGTTTGAGGACTGTGGGCCATCCATTTAGTGGTGCATTGCTTGTATAAAATCTAAACCTAGTACGATTCTTGTAGTGCCATCTATTTACTATTAAGTTATATTTGATAAATATGACCAGCAAATCGATGTCATTTGAAATGCTTACAATACAACCCCTGGTCTATGTGTATAAAAAATAAGGTCTCTTGGCCATCTAGCACTTCCATTTTGTGGGTCCAATATATAGTGAGGATAATTAAGATGTGGCAGTAGGAACCCGTTTCCTTGATGTGAACAGAAATGTAGATGGAACCGACAAGATGAAGAATGGAGGAAAATGATACTTGTGAAAGGAACCCAAGTATATTCCTTGAATTAGTTAGAAGGTCAAAAACAATATTCATAGACTAGCATTTGAGGTAACCCTCGTAATAAATAGTGTTTAAGTAAAAGCTTCTGTACGTAACCCCTTCTAGGTCCTCTAGTGGGTCCTGATAAATAAGAACAAATAGATGCAAAGAAGATGTAAACGAAGGCTAGGGTTTTACATACAAACCATTATATAGGTTAAAGTACCCTAAACCCTAACAATATCGTAAAGACAAAATACCCTTAATTTATTGTTCTAAGATCCCCTCTCAAAACTCATGATGCGACAGCAAGAAGCAACTGTATGCGACTTATTAAAGAAGTCTTCAAGCTGCAAAGAAGAAGGAACAAAAGGCAAGGTAATGGCGCCAAGCTTTAGACGGTGATGAATAAAATGACGATCTATCTCAATATGTTTGCTGTGTTCATGGAAAACTATGCTGTGAGCAATGTGGATGGTGTTTTGATTCTCATAATACATAGGATGAGATGATAGCGAGAGACACTGTGTTCTGCAACTAACCACCGTAAGCAAATGATCTCTTTAGTAGTAGACGACATAGCACAATACTCAGGTTCTGTGAAAGAGTGAGAAACAACAGATTGTTGTTGTTATTCTTAAATAAAGCAGGAAACCAATGTTTTAAGTATCCAAAACTAGGATGACCTAATCTAAAGTGTCACAACATTGTTTCATACGGTAGAGGTGTGGTGTGATCCATACGAGTGAGGTCCTAGGTTCGAGCCTGGGTACCGTTCCTCCGGCAATGGGATGCATGCGCTGATTTACCTCCTCCATGATGACCGAGGGACCGGTGTGGTGGGAGCGCTCCAGAGGGTGACATCTACCTTTTTTCTTATGTCTAGATAATAGAGCCTCCCACTTTCCTTAGCACTTTCAATCATCTTCCCCAAGTGAAGGTCCTGTATTTACAACCAGTAGGTGTAAAAGTTAATTGACATTGAGAACCATTGGTTTTTGATTGACTGAAAGTAACTTGCAGATTAGGTTTGGAACATGTAAGACATTAAGTAGGGTAATGGATGGTGAGAACAATAGAACTTCTCCCTACAATGGCCGAAAGAGATCCATTTACTTATTTTAATTTTTTGACAACCAGAACAAGGAAACTATAATCAAAGGGCCTTTGGCCTAGCGGTATCCGGGCCTTTGGCTTCCTAGGAGATCAGGGGTTCGAGGGGGTGTGAGTTTACTTGTTGCAAATTGCCGTATGTAAATACTATATACTTGAAAGAAAAGAAAAGTGTAAGGTAAACATGTAAAGTCATATGATCAGTAGGCCCTGAATCTATGATCCAAGGGTTTGATTTTTCTAGGGATACCTGATTGAGCATTATTCATCATGTGGATTACCTCAAGTACCATCATCCCTATAATTAGGGAAAAGCATGCTGGTTTCTGGTAGATGATAGAATGCACCCTTGGATATAATTAACTTCAATAGATACTCATTGATAAAGGTGCCTAATGTTTTTGTGCACTACTTGTTTTATCTAAGGGTTCTTACTCCTTACTTCGAAGAGGATGTCCTTTTCTCCATGGATACCTTGCAAAAGGAAAATGAAGACGGGGTTTCCATCCTCTTTTACTTGCAGAAAATTTACCCAGGTCAGTTTTTTAACTGTTTCCTCTTTGTCATTAAATCCATGTGATATGATAATGACTAAATATGTGATATACAGATGAATGGGAAAATTTCCAAGAGCGGGTAGGTTTCAGAAATGAAGATGAACTGAAAGCTGTTCCAGAGAAGGCAGACGAACTTCGCCATTGGGCATCGTATAGAGGCCAGACGCTAACTAAAACTGGTAAGTGACTAACTTATCAGAAACTATTGACTTTGTAACCTTTTAGCGGGGGAAACCGAACTGGTTTTGATAAATGTGCAAGTTCGAAGGTTATCAGTTGTTTTAGTTGAAAAATCCAACAACCATGAAAGGAAAAATGCTTTCTCTCTTCTCCAAAACTGTAATAATTCTATTTTGCGATGTTTCAAATATTGGAACATTTCTTTCTTGGGCAAATTGCATGAAAATGCAACGTACTTTGGTCAGATTCTATTTTGTGTAACGTACTTTTGAAACCTTCATTTTGGTACATCAGATGTGAGATCTGGTTTACATATGAGAATTACATGAAAATGCAATGTATATTGGTCTAATTTCTATTTTGTGTAATGTACTTTGGTCAAAATATTTGAAATATCACATATTAAGTACCAAGATGAAGGTTTTGAAAGCACATTACACCAAATAGCAATCAGACCAAAGTACATTGCATATTTATGCAATTTGCCCTTCTATCTTTGGCAAATTTTCAAGCTGAAGATGCATGTGTGCCTCCATGTCATCATTACAAAGTACTTGTGTTATTGATTAAAACCTGCAAGGTTTACTTCAATTTGAAAACCAAGAGTTCTTTAAAAGATAAAATATTTTTCTTCTGTTTTGTCTCCAAAGATGGGTATGTTAGATAATTTTCTAATAGCCGAATGCTTTTTATTCACATGGATGTAAAATCACTTTTGAAATTTTATGGGATGGAAGGAACATTAATGATGATAATAAATGATTATATATTGTTTCTAAATTCTCTCCACTTTGAACATAATTTAGTTCGAGGCATGATGTACTATCGGCAAGCATTGGAACTTCAAGCTTTCCTTGACATGGCAAAAGATGAGGGTAAGTATACATGTTGTTGCTCTTCTTCATGGTGTTTAGCATGAGCATGTTATATAAATCCTCTTTTTGTTGCAGAGTTGATGAAAGGTTACAACGCTGCTGAATCCAATACTGAAGAGCATTTAAACAATGAAAGATCATTAAAGACACAATGTCAAGCAGTGGTGGATATGAAGTTCTCGTATGTGGTATCTTGCCAAAAATATGGCCTCCAGAAACGTGCAGCAGATGCTCGTGCCCATGACATTCTGAGGCTCATGACAACGTATGACTTGTCAAAAATTTAGTTTTACATAAAGGCCATGTTTGGAAACCATAAGCTAGTTTATCTTTTGCGCTTGTGGAAAAACCCTATTTGGTAACCCATAAGCTAGCTTTTGAAAAGCTACTTCAGTAGGCTCTAGGTTTTTTTTTCCTTCACTTTTTTCCAATTATTCCCCTTACTTTTTGCCAATTAATTTTTTCTACATGTCTTTTTAGGTAATTTACATTGTCATCTAGCTTATCCAAACATGACTAATTTATCAACTAGCTTATCACCCAACAACTAGCTTATCAACTAGTTTTCCAAAAAGTCTGTGTTATTGTGTGTTCTAACCTTGGACATCCTTACATTCATGAGCAGGTATCCTTCTCTTCGTGTTGCCTATATTGATGAGGTTGAAGAAACCAGCAATGAAAAATCGAAAAAAGTGGTTGACCACGTTTCTTATTATTCAGTTCTTGTGAAAGCTGTACCAAAATCCAGTGACTCCTCTGACCTGGTTCAAAACCAAGATCAGGTACGATTACCAATGTTTTCTAGAGGACAGTGGTAGCATTTTATATTAATCAGTATAAGAAATATTATGGTTGTTCCTTAGTTATTTTTTCTAAATCAGAATGTTGATACTTACACATCAAAAGATGATACAAGAAAAGGCGTCTTAGGTGCACCGTCACCAGAGCATAATCATGTTTTGTAACACAATCATGTCATGTTTTGTAATAGGATTTCTTTATTCCCGTAGACAACAGAATACTAATAAACTTATGCGATTTCCCTTCAGGTTATATATCGTATAAAGCTTCCAGGACCTGCCATATTGGGTGAGGGAAAGCCAGAAAACCAAAATCATGCAATAGTTTTTACACGTGGAGAAGGCCTTCAAACAATAGATATGAACCAGGTACTTCTTTTTTTATGCCTTGAAGTTCTGCTAATTACAATCTCTTAGGCTGCTTAATGTCATATCAACAGGACAACTACATGGAAGAAGCTTTTAAAATGAGGAATTTGCTTGAAGAGTTTCTTGTCACACATGGTGTCCGGACCCCAACTATACTTGGGCTTAGGGAGCATATATTCACTGGCAGGTACACCAAGGAGCCCTTTGTTTGTCACTTATTGAGGCTCTTAATGGTTCAACCATTTATCTGGCTATACATAAAACCCGCTACAACAAAGTTGGGTTTATAGGACGCCGAAAATGTCCTAATAGACTGCTATATAGGATTTAAGTTTATAGGACCAAACAGTTGTGCGTTCTATGTCAAAATGTTGCAATAAGTTTATAGGACGCTTTTTGGCTTCTTGACAAGTTCTTTAGGAGACTTTGAAATAAAGCCTCCTATGAAATTTTTTATGACATTATTTAAAAAAGTGTCTTACAAAAACATATTAGGACACTTGTACATTTTTTTACGTCCTATAAACCCGTTTTTATTGTAGTGACCATTTGAGGTAGCTCAACTGGGTGGCCTTTGGTTTGCTCCCTGATGGTGACTAGTTCAAGGCCCCTCAGGGGTCACCGGAGGTTTGCCTGATTGTTAACTTTAGGGCCCTATGAGATTAGTCCGGGGTGTGCCCGAGCTGGCTGAACACCCATGGGTTTCCAAAAAAAATAATACACAAGTGCAAGTTGGTACAGATCTGTTTTACTTCTTGGACAAAGATATCCCTTTCTTCAACCTACTAGCCTCTTGCACTAAATTTTGTTTTGTCTTTTTTGCTTTTTCTTGATTGTTTCTTTTACCGTATGTTTGTTTTTATTTAGTTCTCTACACTCCTGACATATAGTTTAATAAAATTGTTTGATTATTGAGAAAATGTCTAAAATACCTGTTAATAAGATAAATAAAGAAACTTGTGGACCACAATCAAACTACTAATTTCCAATTAACGAATACTAATGGGCTTAAAAGTAAATTAAGATTGAAAATATTCAAAACAGGAAATGTTGCAGTATTTTCTGGACAACCCAAAACGGGAAGTGTTGCAACTCCTTTTTTTGGATTTAAACATTTCCTGTTTTGGAAAGTTTTCTATCCTAATTAACCTTTTAAACCTTTTACATTACTGGAAATTAGTAATTTTGTTTGTGGTCCACAAATTTCTTTAGTTTGTCCTTATTAGCGGGTATTTTTCTTTTCTGAACAACCTAAAATGGAAAGTGTTGCAACTTGTTAAATCGGAGGAGTATTTTTTATTTTTTCTTTCTACACCATCTTTCAATACGTTTAGTTTTCTTTTTCTTCTTCTTGGTTTACTACTTCCTAATGTTGTATTTGAATTATATTAGAACACCTTTTTGGCTATCATCAGACCAAAATATATGTGAATAATCGTTCTTTATGCTTGTTAGGATGTACAATTTTTATATGCAAGTCCAAGTGGAAAGGTTAAAATGATAAATTTTAGATGTTAAGATGTTCCATTTCAAACACTTATCAAACAACATTTTTCATTCAAAACATCAAAACTAGTAAGTGTCTCTTAATTATTCAAAAATCTATTTGTCATCCAATACTTATTCAATTTTATCAAATACCCCCAATTACTGATTACTCAATTGTAAGGATTGCATGACATCTGCGCAGTTTGTGGTTGATAACCCTTCTTTATGTGATTTCTGCTTTCAGTGTTTCTTCTCTTGCATGGTTCATGTCAAATCAGGAGACAAGTTTCGTAACTATTGGACAAAGATTGTTGGCTAACCCGTTAAAGTAAGCTTTACGGTCTTCTCAATTTTTATAATATTATTGTTATAATATAGTTTTAACACATATCAAATGTCTAAGCAATTTTATAGTCTTTGAGAACGGTTGGGTTGAGTTTGCTTTTTCAGTGTAAGCATCTTCCAACAGTTCTCTCTACCCTCTACATCACTAACCTCAAAATGAAAATTTCTCGTGTTTTTGGCAGATTGAATAATATATTTGTGTGTCTGATAACTGTTTTAACCTATACCATCTAAGGTTTGCATACTAAACTGATCCTGAATTCAATTTGACTTCTTTCTCCTTTTTGCTCGAATTAGAATATTATACAACAAAATTTATTTTAACTCATGCAATTTTATGAGGGATAATTTCATTTTTTAAGATTTGTCTTGTAAAAAAGGTTGCATCTCTTTCCAGAAAATCTGATAGGACACCCATAACAAAAAGGGGGAAAACCCAATTAACATTACATTTTTTGACTATTGCATCTTCGGCTATTCCTCAAGTAATTCTCACACTCTCTATATCATATAATTATCTTCTTTTACATCTTTGGCATTTCTTACTCTTATGTTATTCCATTCATGCCATAGTGTGGAAGTTTGAATGAGTCCTAAATGTTATGTCATTGTTCTATAATGTACTATTGGCCTTTAATTCAAATACTTTCATCTTTTATATGTTGTTCTCAACAATGTTAGAAGGTTTTCTAGTAAGTCATGATATTTTAATTCTTTTTTTATTCATTGCAAGTTTGTTGAATGATGTAGACAACTACATGAAGTGAAGCTTCTTTCATTATGTTGAAAATAGAATTAAATTTTTATTATTGTATTTTCTCTTTTATATTTGAACTCATTATCAAGTTCATGTGCCCATGCTCATTCAGAGTCAGATTTCACTACGGGCATCCAGATGTGTTTGAAAGACTATTTCACTTGACCAGAGGGGGTGTAAGCAAGGCTTCTAGGATCATTAACCTGAGCGAGGATATATTTGCAGGCAGGTCTTTGCTGTTGAAGATTCTTTTTTATGTTTCATCATGTATTTTACTGTCACCTGCCTGTCTTATATTCACATTTTCCATTTTTCTCAGGTTTCAATTCTACATTACGTGGAGGAAATGTTACTCATCATGAATACATACAAGTTGGTAAAGGAAGAGATGTCGGTCTCAACCAGATCTCATTGTTTGAAGCAAAGATAGCCAATGGAAACGGGGAGCAGACAATGAGTCGTGATATATATAGGCTTGGACACCGCTTTGATTTCTTTCGCATGCTCTCTTGCTATTTCACCACTGTGGGATTCTATTTTAATACACTGGTAAGATGTAATCATTGATGAATAGAGTTTATTTTTATTGATGAATATGCACTATTGGAATTTTATTGATGAATATAGTGCAGTCTCTGACCATCAAGTTTTGTTTTATGGCAGCTCACTGTGCTTATTGTATATGTCTTTCTCTACGGCCGCCTTTATCTCGTTCTCAGTGGATTGGAGAAAGAGTTGAGTACTAATAGGCAAGTTGTGAATGATAAACCCCTTCAAGTAGCTCTTGCTTCACAGTCTTTTGTTCAAATTGGCTTTCTTATGGCATTGCCAATGATTATGGAAATAGGACTTGAAAAAGGGTTTCATAAAGCGTTTACCGATTTTGTCCTCATGCAACTACAGTTAGCTTCTGTGTTTTTTACCTTTTCTCTCGGAACAAAAACCCATTATTATGGAAGAACTTTGCTTCATGGGGGTGCACAATACAGAGCGACAGGCCGTGGATTTGTTGTGTTCCATGCCAAATTTGCCGAGAACTACAGACTCTATTCTCGAAGCCACTTTGTCAAAGGAATTGAACTTCTGATCTTACTTGTTGTATATGAAATTTTTGGTCAGTCCTATAGAGGTTCACTTGCATACATATTGATTACAATATCAATGTGGTTTATGGTTGGATCGTGGCTATTTGCTCCCTTCCTTTTCAATCCCTCGGGGTTTGAGTGGCAAAAAATTGTTGATGATTGGACAGATTGGAGTAAATGGATAAGCAACCATGGAGGAATTGGTGTCTCTGTAGATAAAAGTTGGGAATCTTGGTGGGAAAAAGAACAAGAGCATCTTATATCTTCCGGGGTAAGGGGTAACATTATGGAGATCTTATTGGCGTTTCGGTTTTTTATTTATCAGTTTGGACTCGTGTATCACCTCAGCTTAACAGATAGCAAAAGTTTTCTGGTACATTTCATGTCTCGGCTTTTTCTCAACAAAGTGTCTGTTCCCATTTCCCAATAGCACTGAACTCACCTCAATTCTTGCTTCTTGATTTCAGGTTTATGGAATTTCATGGCTTGTGATCATTGGAGGACTAGTTGTAATGAAGGTGTGTTGCATAAAAGTTCTTTTTCATTTTCTCTTCAGTTAGAATAGCATATTCCTATGTCATGACTCACTCGGCTTTATTTCTAAGACACTTTTTTGTATAAAATTTGGTGACTAGAGTTTGATTAGCATATTGGATTCATTTAACTTTTGGTATATATTTTCAGGCCATGTCATTTTGGAGAAAGAAACTGAGTGCGGATTATCAACTTATGTTCCGGTTGATCCAGGGGTTTATCTTTGTTGCGTTTATTTCTACTCTGATTACCTTGATTGCACTACCTCATATGACGGTGAAAGATATAGTAGTATGCCTCCTTGCATTCCTGCCTACTGGCTGGGGACTTCTTCTGGTCAGTAATTTTGTTTCACAATTGCGTTACTTTTATTTGCCAAGAGTCAGATAAATCAAACCAAACTAAACTAAACAACCTAGTAAATCCCACATGGAATAGGGTATGGGGAGGGTGGAATATGCACAGACCTTTCCTCTACTCCACGGGTAGAGAAGTTGTTTCGGGGAACACCCCTGGCTTGCAAAAAAATCTCTGCCCCAATCTCAAACTACAAAAACTTGAAAAAAAATATTGAACCAAATTTGTTATTTTCGAGATACCTTGAATCTTAATCCAAAATAAGTTCCCGTTGGGAAAACTTTGTTTATTTCACACATTTTTCACAAACCGTGGGTCTTTATGGAAACAGTTGTTTTATTACTTTTTGGGGTAGAGGATAAGTCTGCATACATCCCATCCAGATCTGTCCATTATGAACATTTGATTTATGTATATAAATTGTGGTGTTGTCTATTAGTAATGTTAAATATGTGTTCTCTATCAGATTGTACAAGCTTTGAGACCATTTCTACGACGATCTGGAATATGGTCTTCGATTAGAACCTTAGCACAATACTACGAAATCATCATGGGGTTACTTCTTTTCACTCCGGTTGCATTTCTGGCTTGGTTCCCATTTGTGTCAGAGTTCCAAACACGAATGCTATTCAATCAAGCGTTCAGCAGAGGTTTGCAGATTTCTCGTATTCTTGGAGGACAAAAGAAAGACAAATCATCCAACAGCAAGGAATGATAGATCTTCCACCACAATAGCAGCGTAAATATGTATTCGTTTTGTTCACAAACTCGTGATCTTCATACGTGTATAATGCAAAATATTCACATTGGATTCATGTGTGAATACATAATTATGTAAATGATGCTTGTTAATGGGAACAAAACGTATAGTAATCTTAAAAGACTTTCTTCTATTCCTTTTCTTTTGAGTTCAATTATCATGGAACAAAAACCCAAACTCTAATTCTTTTCTCCATCTGCGATTTCAGGTTTGCTTCGAATATGTTTTAAATAAATAAAACTAGAGATCTGTGGTTCGATTTGAAATTTGTTTGTATAGAATTTGCTACTGTGGAGTGTTTTGCTTTAGGAAATAATACAACAGATCCCCATTAATGGCATTCAAAATACATGGCATAGTGTCTATATACATGTACAATTCAAATAGCACGGTGTACAACTATATAAGCTGTTGCTAGATCAGGTTGTTTCATATTTGCAAATTATATATATATATATATATATATATATATATATATATAGGGCTAGGTTCACGTGAGACCAAGCTGTTTCCGTGAGACCGCGTTTCCGTGAGACCGCGTGAGACCAAGCCTTGAAACATGAAACTTCACACCGAAACACTGTGAAGGTAAAAAACATTCGAACCTTCATAATGTAATCACACTATGAAGGTAAAAAAACCTAAACCAAGTTAAAAAAAATCAAACCTTCACAAATAAAAGACTGTGAAGGTATATCCGAACCTTCACAGTGAAGACGCTGTGAAGGTAAAAAAAAAATGAACATTCACAGCGAAAAACACAGTGAACGTAACATTTACGGTGTTTTCCCTATGAAAAGTTCGATTTTTTTTACCTTCACAGTTTTTTGGTGTGAAGTTTCATACTTTAAAGCTTGATCTCACCGGTCTCACGGAAACTGTTTGGTCTCACGCGAACTTAAGTCTATATATATATATATATATATATATATATATATATATATAGGGTGCGTTTCTTTTGCAAACCAAACAATTTGTACAAACTATGCAAACCAATCTCAACCGTTCATCAAGTCTAATGAATATATGATTTTATTATGTTTCCTAATTTAAAATCATGATTATAATGAATAAACTTAACATTTTCTAATTTAAAATCATGATTATAATGAATAAACTTAACGTTTTCCATATATATCACAATCATTATTAATGAATCATAATCATTATCCATAAATATATCTATTGTTTCCTAATATAGTGGTTTGCATAGTTTGTACAAATTGTTTGGTTTGCAAAAGAAACGTACACTATATATATATATATATAGTGGAAGGATATTTTGCAACTCTTGAAAAGGTTGCAACCCTTGCAACCCACATCTTAACCGTCGGATTCATGATCGACGGTTATTTTATTTTTATTTTTCTTTTTTTTTAATTAAAAATATTGGGCCCCATATCTGTTGTAACCGTCGATCATGAATCCGACGGTTAAGATGTGGGTTGCAAGGGTTGCAACCTTTTCAAGGGTTGCAAAATATCCTACCCCTATATATATATATATATATATATATACGTGAGACCTGTGAGACTAAATTTTTACACTTGAAACTTCACAACAAAACACTGTAAAGGTAAAAAAATTGAAACCTTCACTATGAAGGTAACCTTCACTATGAAGGTAACCTTCACAGTATTTTGTTGTGAAGTTTCAAATGTAAAAACTTGGTGTCACGGGTCTCACGTGATTCCAAGTATGTACATATATATATATATATATATATATATATATATATATAGGGGGTCATTGAAGGGAGAACTTAGTTATCTGTGGTAATCGTGATCCAATCTTAACCACAAATCAGAAGATAAATTAGAAAATCAATAATTTTGGTAATTTTATTTAAAAATTTTAATTAAAGAAATTTTAGGTATTTTTGAGATCTTCTCTCTCTTCTCTTCTCTCTCCAGCAAATATTATTCCGGCGAATACATGATGCATACTGTGATACACTTTATAAACATCGAAAATACGTGATGTACACTATGATACACTGTGTAAAGATCGAAAATACATGATAGCACACTATGATACCCTTTCGTAAACATCGAAAAAACATCAAAAATACGTGATAGCACACCATGATACACTTTGTAAAGATCGAAAAAACATCGAAAATAAGTGATGCACACTGTGATACACTTTGTAAAGATCGAAAATACATGATAGTACAGTATGATACCCTTTTGTAAACATAAAAAATATATGATACCCTTTTGTAAACATAAAAAATACGTGATAGCACACTGTGATACCATTTTGTAAAAGAAGAAAATTTAGGAATTAGGTTATATTTTAGGAATTAAACAAATTTACTAAAATATCATTTTCTATTTATTTAAAATTAATATTAATTATTCAAAATGTGTGGCTCATATTGGATCTCACAGTTACCACAAACTACCTACTTCTCATTTGATATATATATATATATATAATATATATATATATAATATATATAATATATATATATAATATATATATATATAATATATAATATATATATATATAGGGTGGGTTCAAATGAAAAATCATCTACCTTGTTTGACTTTTTATTTTATTTTTTAATTAAAAATTTTTTACCCCCTTAAACTTTAAAATAATTATCTTAAAAATTACTAATATTTTAATCAAACAAATTACACAAAAAAACGAGAATTTCGTGCTTTTCGATATGACATCCATCTCGATATAGTTTTTTTTCTTCGTTTTAACCGTTTTTTTACGTGAAATTATATATGTGTTAGGACTGAAATTCCTAGTGCGTTGAAAGTTGTATAACACATTTATAGAATTTAAATTGTAATTGTTTTAAAGTTGTTTTGTAAATGGGCTTTGAGGCCCATTAGCCTTACACGTTCATATTTAAAGGTTGCTTAACCTAGTTTTAGGGTGAAGAGAAGAATGGTCATTAGAAAGGTTTACCTAATCCTATTGAAATTCTCTCTGCAAACCTTAAACCCTTTACTGATAAATCTAATCATATGACCAGCATTTGTGATTGAATATCTTATTGTTTCTTGATTATTATCGTGATTGCACCGTATCTGAGATCTACAATTGGTATCAGAGCAAAGAGACAAGAATTTTGATCAAAAAAGGTAACAATGTCTCATCCAACTTATTCTGAGCTAAAAGAGAAAGTTTATTGTTTAGAAGCTAGAGTTGAAAGACTACTTGACAAATATGATAATCAACGCATAGAAAATGCTGGAAACTTGTGCAAAATTTCAAATATAAAGGAAGAGTGTGAGAGTTTTTCAAAAGAGTGTGAAGAGTTAAAGACCAAAGTAGATGATCTTACTTACAAGCTCCGTATGTCAGAAAATGAGAAAATTGATATTGTGAGTAAAAGTGTGTCTTATAAAAATGAAAATCAAAGGTTAACTGACCAGTTAAAGGATCTCGAACTAAAACTTTACAAAATTGGTCAATCTAGACAAACGATGCATCTGAATGCACCTAAAGAATTCAAATATTCAGAGACGGGTCTCGGTTACGATAACCCACATCATCTGAAAAAGGCCTTGACCAAAGTTCCCACGTTATATGCTTTCGAATTTTTGGGAGTGGACAAGACCTACCCAGAGTACAAAATCAGATGAACCAAACCACTTGTTGATGAGGATTCGGAACTGGAAACTTTGAGAAGGAAAAACACTACCACAATTTGATGAGGATTCGGAACTGGAAACTTTGAGAAGGAAAAACACTACCACAATGCAACTTCCTTTTGTTTATGACTCATTGAATGCGTCATACAACACCGAAAAACCCTGTTTTCTGTCAAATGACTATTTTCGAAGCTATTCTCAGGCTGAACTCGATTCAAAACCCATTGAACTTAAGGAAGAATCGATGGATCACAAGATCTATGTTCCACCTCTGATTTTAGAAAAGAAAATTGTTCAGTTAGAAGAGTCATTTGAACAGGAAAGAATCAATTTTCAAAAGGAAAAACAGGAGTTGTTATCCAAATTCGAGTGCGTCAGTTCCAATCAAAAGGAATCTGGATCTAGGGAGGAAAAATAATACTTTCTGACAGAGGTAAACAAGCTCACTTCTCAACTGTCTGCCTTGGCAGCAGATCTGCTGAAAGAACAACATCACAAAGCTGAGCTTCAAGCTAAGCTTGACTTACTCCAAGAGGAGAAGATTAATCTGTCAGAACATTCTTCTCTACCCTCAGATACCTCTTTCTGTAAAGCTTTTCTGGGTGATGTTTCACCAAATTCTTTTGATAAAGGAAAAGAGTCTCAGTTGAAGTGTCTAAAAAAGGATCTTCATTCTGATTTTCAAAATGCTTCCACAAATGATCCTTTGAAAAGCACAAATCCATCCAGTTTCCCGACTCCCACAATTGATAATGTCACATCTGATGAGGAAAAGGAATTCTCAACGTTCTTGGATTCAGAGGTATGTTCAGACAGAAAGTTAGACCAGTTTGATTTCGATCCAAAACCCCCAAGTCATGTTGATTTTTTGGATTCAACTGGTAAGCCACCGGTCAAATTTTATAAAGGCGAATGTTCAACATCTGCCTCTCAAAAGGTTTCTATGAACAAATCTTCAAAGCAAAAATCTAAAAGACGTTCACATAAACAAAGAAAGACTGGCACCTCTAACAAAAGACATACTTACTACTCCAGTTCTTCTGATTGCGAGCTTAATGATTCTTCAGATAATCATTTCTCTAGAAAAGTAAAGATGGTTTGGAGAGAGAAACCAACTACAGAAGTCAGTGAAGGAAACAAGTCTCATGATTCTCCTGTAGTTGATACAAAGTCATCTATTTCCAAGACTGATTCACCTACTTATGTTTATTCTACAGTAAAGTTGATCAATCTAAACCGAGCAAAGATCTGTTGCACTCACTGTGGAAATAGTGACTTTGTGGATTCAAGGTATGTTAATAATTGGTATAGTACTTATAACATTCCCAATCCTCAATTTAATAGCTTAAAAGCTAAGACAATTAACCCTCAAGGATCCATCACAACATGGATACCAAAACCAAAATCTTCTTAATCTGTTTTGCAGGAATGTCATGTGTGCTTTAATTCAGATTATTCATGCCACATGACTACAATCAAGGGTTATGCCACTTTTGAGGGGGAGTGTAACACCCGTAAATTGGATATTTCCTTTAGTAATAATTCGGGAGTCGTTTGACTATTGGAACGAAAAGGTGCCTAGAAATCAGGTGAGTTTTACTATGGAATCATCGAGGATCGAATCAGGCGCGGAGACACGAGAAAATGGGGTTTTCTGGGCGCCGCGAGTTGGCACGCGACTTTGGGTCGCGACCCAAGTCGCGTAACTCACTGGAAGTGAGTCTTGGGGGAAACGGGCGATTTATTCCGCGACTTAAGGTCGCGGCATAACCCGCGGGACGCACTGTTGAGCTAAAAGCCGATTTTTCAGCCATTAGCCTCATTTCTCACAATCCCAAACCCTAGATTTTCTTACCTTTTCTCTCCTAAACCCCAAATGTCGAACCCTAACCCATTTTGAGGATTTTCCCCTTGAACCATATGATTCTTCATCATCTAGCTAGTGGGATCTTAAACCACAAAACCTCCATCTTCATCTTCCTCATCAAGTTCAATGTTTGGGAGCTCGGGTTGAAGAGTTGGAATGGGTTCCCTCGGAAAGTCTCATCACTCAAAATGGTAAGCTTTCTTGTAGTAAAGTTATAAATGCTCCATTGATGGTTTCTTAGTGTTTGATTTCTCAAATCTTGGATTTGATGGTTTTGGGGAAACTAGGGTTTGGATCTATTAGGGATTTTAGTAAACATTATTTGGGGAATGTTTCTAAGTGGTTTGGTATGTTTGGACCTAGGTTTTGGAAGTCCTCGGCTTGAGGATTCAAGTGGCCTTCAAAAGAGCTCGTTGGGTGAAACCTAGATTTAGCCTAAATCTAGCAAGGTGAGTTCAAGTTGCTTTGTGAAAACTATGTACATGCCAAAATGAGTATTTTGAAGTAAAAATATGTTTTACTTAATATTTGTCAATGTGTTGGGTATTTGATAAGTGTACATGTTTGATAAACTTGCCTTGCTTTAATCTCATAAAATGCCCATGTTTGGGATTTGGACATTTTGATGAGTATTAGCATGATGTATGCATTGTTGGGTAATTTTGTACAAATAAAGTCCATTTTGTGATTTATGCATCTTTGGTGATTTCGTACAAATGAAGTCTATTTCATGTCATAGGCATTTTGGGGTATCTGCATTCATAAACCCTTGGAAAACTTTTGGTCCCAATACGTGTTGAGTTTTGGGTTAATCACGTCTTTAAGGTAGGTGTCTTCATAAACGTTGTTTAAAGACATTTCATTATTTGGGGAACCGTTATTTGTTGATCAAATGAATTTTGAGCGTTTTAGCTCGGTGTTGGCGTAAAAGAGTACTGAGGACATTTGTCCGGTTTTAATGGCTCGGTTTAGAGTCCAAATTGTGATTTACGTCTTAATGCATTTTATTGCATATTATTGATAATTACAGGCTCGAGTGCTTTAGTCATTCATGAGTAGTCGTGTAATCTTAGACTGTGTTGCATTGGATCCATAGGCAAATGAGTCAGTCTTATTTGATGGTCAATTGGGTGGTACGGGGTTGGACTCCGGGACCCATGTTTGATGACCGAAACTTGACAAGGAGGCACTAGGAGGGCTGAGTCTGGATAGTACTGCCTAGGAGGTGAGTAATGTGACCTCCGCTTTTGGGGAATTTCTTTAGTTGTAGTCCCCAGTATGCCGGACCTTTGGGGAATTTCCTTAGTTGTAGTCCCCGAGGTGTCGGGCCATTCGGGGAATTTCCGTAGTTGTAGTCCCCGGTGTGCGGGCCCTTTTGAGGTGGAGTTCTTTGTAACGGTCACAAAGGTCAACTGTCTCTTTTGGTGAACTTGTCAAGAGGTCGTAGGGGCACTTGGGCCTTCGTGTCGTGAAGTGTCATACGATCAACGTTGGTTGAGTGGCATACTTTTGTGTTCCTCCGCTCTCCACGGATACGGGTATCCCCCGTTGTCGGCCCGCTGTATTGTGGATATTTAATTGTCCATGCTTTAATATTTGGATTTCATTCCATTTTATGGTCGCGTGAGTATTAAGTTTCAGTTCCTTGTTTTAATGGCGTATCATATTTATATGGATTGTTTTCCGTTACTTAAGGGTCGAGTATTATGTCCCACCCGAGTTTTGAGTGTTTTGGGAAATGAAGTATTATTTACATTTTCACAAATTTGAGTATCGAACTATGACCTCGTTTGGGCGAGTTACGAGTTGCATCGTTTTATAAGAAATGTGTGTTTGGGGAGCATTGTCGTTAAAAGTGCATATTATGGGGTAATGTGTCGTTTCCATTTGGAAGTATAATATTTGGAAGGATCTTGCTTTAAACTGAATTCCTTTTTTTAAAATATATTCACTCATGTTAAAACTCTTGAGCTCTCTAGGCGTTAATCCTAACCTTTTTATTTGTCAGCATGTGCATCAGGTTCCTGTCGGGGGTTCGGTTCTAGCAAGTGCTATGAGGAGTTGAGCCTTAGCTTTATGCAAGAGTGAGTAGTTGGTGAAGTCTTCTGCAGGTTGAAGATAGTAATTGTTATTGGGTTTAGTAACACCAGTCCTTTACAAGTTGGTATCAGAGCTTAAATTTGAGAGAATTAGGTGTTGATTTTGAATGCCTAGACTCAAACTAGCGTAATTTTAAGTAATTGAATGTGAGATTGCACAATTAGGTGCTTCAAGATTTGATGATTCGAGGTGAGTGGAGTCACTAGGAACGGGAGTCACACCGAAAATGGCAAGGATGATCATGTACAGTATGTTCATAATGGCACCTGGCCAGTGTTACGGCGAACCTGTTGGTCCCAAATAGCAGTAAGTAAACAAGAAAAGTATTGTAGAAGGGGGGGGGTTGAATACAATACACACAGTTTTTCACTTAATTTAATTCTTATTGATTTGAAATCAAGAATTACACATAGAAAACTTTGATTGTTGCGGAAGAGAACAGATGAATCTGTTCAAACAATCTTACACACAGAGAATGAAGAACATTGAAAAACACATAGAAAACAATGAACTCCTTAGAGAGAAAAAGCCAGTGCACTAAGAGAGCTTGAAGGTTGTAAAACTGGTGATATTCCATGTTGAACCATCCTCCATATTTATAGTGCCTCATGCATTAAATGCAATGGACACTTGTCATCTTGGTATTGGATACCAAATATCTTCTTGCAGCAATAAGATCTTGATGTGAAGCTAAGTCGGTTGCGTATCTTTTTTTTTGACATTTTGGAGAAGGTCTCCATCAATGAAAGATATCACAAATATACTTTGTCAGAAAAGTACAATGTGTAAGAGAGATCTTCGTGCTTTGAAGATTAAGAATCTTCGGCTCCTGAAGATTGAGAAATCTTCTGCTCCTGAAGATGAGAGGTCTTCGGCTCCTGAAGACGAGAGGTCTTCGGCTCCTGAATACTGAGAGGTCTTCGGCTCCTGAAGACTAAGAGGTCTTCGACTCCTGAACACTGAGAGATCGGCACCATCCTGGCCAATGGTGTTGATCAAGTAGGCATACTTGGATTTAGGCTGAGGAGTCTATCTTCAATCCGCTTTGAGAGATATTCTCCTTCTTTGTTTTCTTCGGCTGATCTTCGACTTCACCGAACATTTGTATATAAACCAAGCTGCTAAAAGAACCTCAAGATATTCTAAGTATGATGATATAAAATGGAAGATCGGGAGGTCATCTTCAAATCTTCAGATGACCCAACAATCTCCCCCTA
This sequence comes from Arctium minus, assembly GCA_954870635.1. Lineage (NCBI taxonomy): Eukaryota > Viridiplantae > Streptophyta > Magnoliopsida > Asterales > Asteraceae > Arctium > Arctium minus. The sequence continues at coordinate 31,035,671 of OX941088.1, forward strand.
TTTGAGGATGACATCCTATACTTAGAAAATTTGAGTAAAAACATGAATAATACGATTTGACCCTGTTTTACTCTTTTGGGTTCTTTTTCACATAGTTCTTTTTTTTAATTTTTAATTTAATTTTTTTTAAAAGTATATGTGACATTTACAAAATAATAAAAGAATGAGTAAGAAAAAAATATATATATACAAAGATACAGAAGACAGTAGCCGGGATTGTTTGAACTTGAGTGGTTGATTGCTCCCCCTCAATTCATACTCCCCCTCAACTAATGTCTGATGGGTTTGATCACACAGTCCATCGCAAAATAGGTTTCAGCAGAGTTTAAGCATGAGTGGTAAGTTGCTCCCCCTCAACTTATACTCCCCCTCAACTAATTCATGGTGTTGAAAAGTAAGAAGTCAGAAAGTTTTCGGGATCCTCCGAACCTGCTCCTGGAAAGGCAGATTCATCCTTGGATCGTGCAGAATCATCGGGACTAAAACTCCCGGGTGATAGGCTGTGAGGTGAAGAAGAAGCACCTTGGACTGGGTAGGTTTCCAAGTCATCCTTATCAACCAAGGAAAAGGTTGAAGAGGGAATAATAGGGGTCCCCGATTTTACAATTGTATCCTTTTGTGAGGATACAAAGGAGGTGGTTTTGGGTTTAGCAGAGTCCCCGGGCCTAGATGGGAAAATTCAACACATGCCGATTGTAGAGAATCGGTGGGTGGAGTGGGTGGTTTGGCCCTTGAAACCTTCCTCAGCCTCTTGAGAGGAGAGGGAGGGGAAGAAGGTGAGTGTCTCCGCTTTGAGGAGAGATGTGTGACCGGGGAAACAACCGAAGGTTCTTTCGGTCGTATGGTCATCTTAGCTAGTGCGGAGGTGCCGAAAGCCTTTGAAGATTTTTTTTTGCTAGTCGACTTCACTTGGGACGGGACAGATGGGGCCACTACAGATGAGGGAGCTTTGGACTCCGGAATGTTGCGAGCATCACCCCATTGTAGATCGAGAGAATTTATGAAGGAAAACATACCTGGGTTGAGAGTTTGATTGGTGGATAGAGACCCCTTGTTGAGAGAGATCTTCTTGAGTTTCTAAGTGTTGGTAGGAGAGTCATCACCAAATCAATTTGTGACACAACAATTTTTCTCCCCCTATTTGATGATGACACCAACACATAGAAGAAAATGGTACCGACACTCAGAAAAATTACAAGACACGAAGAACTCATAAATTCAGTGGCCCATTGTTTTTTTTTTAATGGTCTTTTTTTAAGGGCTCTTTTTTTTTTATTTTGGAAAGAAAAAAAACGGGAAGATAGAACTGGGGGGATGAGAGTTGAGATATAAGAGTTGAGGGATGAGAGAGTGTTGAGAGAGTTGTGAGATTGAAGTTGGAAAATAAAATAAGGAAGGGTAATAAGGAGAAGAGATGGGAGGGAGGTATGTAGGGAGAAGGAAGGGAAGGATGTGTGGAAGAGTTGTAAGTGGGTAAAAAAATGAGGATAGGAAATTGGTAGGTGGTGTAAAGGAAAGAAGTGATGGGATGGATGGGAAATATAGAGAAAGTCTTGAAAAATGGGAAAGAAGAAAAAGTTTGGGGAATGGAAATAATTAAAAAGTGAGGAAGAGAGGTGGGATTTAAGAAAAAGTTAAAAGGAAAGTAGTGAGGGGGGTGGATCGGCCGAAGGGTGGGGGGTGGGGGGTATTAGGCCGAAAAAAAAATTGAAAGAGGGGGGAGGGGGTTTCGGCCTAGGGGCTGTTGGGTGAGTGTTTCGGTGGCTAGGAGGTATAAGGGGGTTTCGGTGGCAAGGGAGGTTCGGTGGAGTGATAAGGGGGCCGAAGAATGTGGTTTGGGTGTTGTGAGCCGAATGTAGGAAGAGATAAGGGGGTGCTTGGTGAGTGTTAGGACCGAAGAAGGAGGTAGGGGAGTGTTGGGATTCGGTGGCAAGGGTGGTGGATGGTTCGGCTTGGAGGCAAGGGGAAGGGAGGTCGTCCGAGGGAGGGAAGAGAGAGAGATTCGATGAGAGGGGAAGGGGGTGTGTGGAATTTCGGTGTCAAGGGGAGGGGCCAAAAGAGGGAGGGAGAGAGAGAGAGAGAGAGCCGAAGGGGGTAAGGGGGGAGGGAGAGAGATCGGTGGGAGAGTAGTGGGGGTTGTTTGGTTCGGCTTAGGGAGGGAGAGAGAGATAGAGAAACCAAATTTTTTTTAAATGTTCGGTAGCCGAATTTTTTTTTATAATGAACAGTGTTCGGCCGATGAACAGTACCACCGAAGTTTTTTTTTTATAATGAACAGTGATCGGCCGATGAACAGTACCACCGAAGTTTTTTTTTATAACATGTTTGGTAGCAAAAATAATATTTTTTTTTAATAATGTATAGTATCGGCCGATGAACAGTGTCGGTCGATGAACAGTGTTCGACCGCCTATGAACAGTGTTCGGCCGTTATGAACAGTACCGCCGATTTTTTTTTAATAAAATGTTCGGTAGCAAAAAATAATTTTTGTAGATCCCAGTACAGTGCAATCACGAACAGTTATATCAATGAAGAACAATAATATAGCCACAACCTCTAGTAATATGATTAGATGTAACAATCAAAGGGTTTAGGTTTACAGAGAGATAATCTGATAAGCAGAGTAAACCTATAGACTAGAGAATTATGAATAATGAGACTTAACTGATAAATGAACTAATAACGCCTTTATATACTTAGGCTTACAGACTTTAATGGGCTTGGCCCCATCTAACAATTAAAACTATTAAAGAATTACATATTTCATCCTAAACTTCTATTTAACCAATAAAACACCCTAACAATCTCCCCCTTTAAATAGAAGTTGGTAATCGCGCCAGTTTGGAACATATATCTTTCGAAACCCAAAACTGATCTCGAAGTATCGCATTTGTGTTCTATACTCCAGCCGGTCTTCAATAACACCCAGTGCTTGTAAAACAAGTTCTTTGTATTTCGGATCCAGTGGCTGAACCCCTTTTTCATCTTGATCAACAACACGCTTCAACTTGTCTTTAAGCAACATTAAAGTACCATCGTAGAATCTGGCAATCTGACTGAATCGGATAAATCGCATAACATCTTTGTTGTTCACGTAAGTCATGCCGAATTCTGGAAACTTAAGAACTGTGAAGGCTGGAACATTCTGGGCATCAGAAGGAACACTCAAATCAGGCTTAAGCAGATTGATCTTCAGTTGGTTGCTTTCTAACCCGATCTGAAAGTCTTCTACAGAGGAAAACTTAATTGCACACTTCATGTATCGCTTGACAGTCTCGAGTGCATCTATAACTTCCCCTGGTCTGATAGTTCTGGTCTTTAAATCTCTAAGCAGGAACAACAGATCTCTAGGTTCAAGACGCAGAAAATCAGCTTCAGAAAAATACCAATTCTTACCATCTTCTCTAGTTACCATGAATTGTGAATACTTTACACCCATGAATACACCAGATTGAATCCGATCGACTGATGTAATTTTGAGCTTTGTCTTGGTGTACTTGTCTTGAAAGTAAATACACAAATATGATCTCACGCTGCTTTTCCTGGCTTTTCATTGACTGTAGACCATGAAGCACTACTTTATCATATTCATTAATCCAATGGGCAAAGATCTTCTTCTAGCTTTCTTCCAGAAATGGAACTTTAATCCTGACTCTTTCTCACTTGGACGGACGAACTGGTGGAGTACTCTTGTTGGGAACTGAAGAATTCATCAAGTATGGTTAATGCTGCTGGTTCAGAGTTAATACTGCTAGAAGACATAAAGGTTAATACTGCTAGTCAAAGTTAGTGCTGCTTGAACAAAGTTAGTACTGCTTAGCTAGTTAGTACTGCTAGTGGTTAGTACTGCTTAGTAGTTAATGCTGCTGAAGATTAATACTGCTTATATGATGAAGATTCGTCTGAAAGGATATACATGGAAGCTTAGAGATATACATGGAAGATATACTGAAGATATTTTATTGTAATTATCTTTGTATTCAGTATATATTGTATAGTTTAGGAGAATAATTTAACTATCAGTTTTCATTCTTTTAGAGAGAAAATCAACCTCAAGGCATAGATCCTAATTCTAGAGAAGTAGAATTCGTATTGGTGAGCCTGTTCATCAATATTGAGGTTGAGTGAGTAATCTTGTAACTTCAAAGCATTAAATACAAGTTTACAGTTTGTTCTTCATATTTACTGTGTTGATTTACTGTTTCATTGAATATCAAAGTGTTATTCCGCAAACTTCTTTGATATTGTTTCTGAGAATTAATTCTTGTTGAGAATTCGATCCTGACAAGTGGTATCAAAGCCAAACTCTCTCAGAAACAGTTATTCATCATGGAAAATCTTACAGAATCAAGCAGTACTTTGGTCTCAAAAGTTCCAATGCTTAGATCCAATGAATTTGACATGTGGAAGATCAGAATCAAGCAATATATTCTCCTCACAGATTACTCTATGTGGGACATCATTGAGAATGGCCCATCTGATGAAGGAAAGATTGGTGAAGATGGCAAAAGAACCCCTCCAAAGACAGATGCAGACAGGAAGACAAGGCAGACAGAGATGAAAACCTTGAGCACACTGCTCTTGGCCATTCCAAATGAGTATCAACACCAATTCTGCAATTGCACTGATGCACAGATGCTCTGGAATGCTCTAGAGAAGAGATTCTCAGGTACCAAAAGTACCAAGAGAAATCAAAAGTCAATCTTAAAGCAACAGTATGAAAACTTCATCTCAACTAAGAATGAGTCCATGACTCAAACTTTTGACAGGTTTAATAAACTAATTGGTGAACTAGCTACTATGGGAGTACAGATTGATCAAGATGATGTGAACAGAAAGTTCTTAAGGTCCCTTGGAGATGAATGGACCATGTATACTGTGTCATTCAGACAGAATGATCAGTTGGAAGAAAAAGAACTTGATGATCTGTACAATGATCTTAGAGTATTTGAAGCTGAGGTGGAGGCAAAGAAGAAGCCTTCTGGATATATTCATAATGCTGCACTTCTATCAGCATCAATTGATTCTACTGCTAACCCTGAATCAGTTAATGCTTCTAATGGAACAAATCAAGATAAAGGCACTGATTCTGTGTTTGAAGCTTTTCTTTCTAATCATGGAAATTCCTCTTTGACTAATGATGACTTAGAACAACTCCATCCCGATGATCTGGAAGAGATGGATATTAAATGGCAGATGGCCATGCTCTCCATGAGGGTTAAGAAGTTTATAAAGAAGACTGGAAGAAGCAACTTCTCCCAAAGAAGAGAAGATGGAGCAGGGTTTGATAAATCAAAGGTAGAATGCTACAAATGCCATCTGAAGGGACATTTTGCTAGAGAATGCAGAAGTGGAATGTCTCACAACAACAACCATCAACAAGATCAATCTGGAAGTTTCAATAACAACAGAAACTCTGCTCAAGCCCTTGTTTCTCAACAAGGAATGGGGTTTGATTGGAGTGATCAAGCAGAAGAAACTATTCAGAATCAAGCTCTTATGGCTAAAGTATCTGATCTCCCATCTGAGGTAAGTTCTAATCTCTGTTCTAAAACTTGCATAGACACTGTTAAAAGGTACAGGGATCACAATCAGAAGATGAGTGATGACCTTAAGAGATTAGAAAAAGATATAAAAGACTATGTAAGGATTGTAGAGAGATTTGAAGATCAGATCAAAGGTTTTCAAGCCAATGAACTACAACACTCATATGACACCAATTACTGGCAGTGGGAGAAAAAGGATTTAGAACTTAAACTGACCAAATCTAAAGAGGAGAGTGAAAAACTGAAAGAGGAGCTAACCAAGGTTAAGCTTGATGTAGAAAAGTTTTCTAATGCTTCTAAAGCAATGGACTCTTTACTACAAAATCAGATTCATGATAAGCTGAGAAGAGGAATTGGGTACAATGCAACACCTCCACCATATAACAACAATTACATTCCTCCTACTTCAGACCTGTTAGACACCAAAGATAGGAAGGACTTGCCTGAGGGAGCTACTGAAATAGATCCCTTAGATGAGGTAGTTGTTGAGGATAAGACTGAGAAAGAGGTTGGCAAGAGTAAGGAGAACAAGGTGAGTGGTGAGATTCCTCTAGAGAATAACGTTATCACCAATGATGATTGTGGAAGGGCTTGGATCAAATCCAAGGACATAGAGAAGACAGAGGGAAAGTCTGGTAAGGTCCACTACAAACAGACCACAGTTGTGAATCCAGGTCCTTGCAAACAGTGTGCATGTAAGAAGAATGAGCCCCAAAAACAGGACAAAAAGAGGGGAAATCAAAGAAACTGGAATAACCAGTGGGCACAAAAACAAGGGGTTGATCTGAGTAAAATCAATAGACCAAAACCTTGTTTTATCTGTGGCAAATTGAATCATCTTGCAAAATTCTGTTATTTCAATCCTATGAAACAAAGGATGAATTTCCAAAGATCCATGCAAAAACCCTTTGGTTGTAAGAAAATTGAAAAGAACCATGTGGCTAAGAAAAGTGTTAAAACTAAAAGCCACATGAAGAAAAAGTCTGTTAAAGAAAATGTCAATATGTGGATTCCTAAAAGCACTAAAACTGTTAGTACTGCTACCACAAATAGTGTTGCTGACAATGACAGTGCTGCTAGAAGTAATACTACTGCTGTCAGGATCGAATTCTTAACAAGAATTAATACTCAGAAACTAATATCAAAGAAGTTGCGGAAAAACACTTTGATATTTAATAAAACAGTAATCAAACACAGTATATAATTATCAAACAGTAAACTTGTATTGAATGCTTAAGGCTACAAGATTACACACTCAACCTCAATATTGATGAACAGGCTCACCAATACGAATTCTACTTCTCTAGAATTAGGATCTATGCCTTGAGGTTGATTTCTCTCTTTAAAATAATGAAAACTTAAAATTGTCTCACTATTCTAAACAATACTATATATATATACTAAAGATAAAAGCTAATTACAATTAATAAAATATCTTCAGAATATCTTCCATCATTATCTCCAAGCTTTCCATAATCTTCAAATTATCCAGCTGTTATCCTTTCATGCAGATCTCCATCTTATAAGCAGTATTAATCATAAGCAGCATTAATACTCTGAGCAGTATTAACTCTAGCAGTACTAACCATGCTCAGCAGCATTAATCTCTTCAAGCAGTACTAACTTTGAACTAGCAGTACTAATCTTGTTGAGCAACATTAACCATCAACTAGCAGCATTAATAACAGAAGTACTAACTAGAAGTATTAACAACTAGAAGTATTAACTGTTTTCTTCTAGCAGCATTAACTAGAAGCATTAATATCAGAAGTACTAACTAGAAGTATTAACAACTAGAAGTATTAACTGTTTTCTTCTAGCAGTATTAACTACAACTAGCAACATTAACCACAGAAGTAGTAACCATGTTGAATATTAACTTCAGAAGTAGTAACCATGTTGAACTAGAAGTAGTAACCATGTTGAACTAGAAGTAGTAACCATGTTGAACTAGAAGTAGTAACCATCCTTGGCATATTTCAGACCCAACAATCTCCCCCTAACTTAACTTTTCAAAACTGAGAAGTTAAGTTCTTCAGCATAGGGTCTTTATGATAATTTCAAAACTTTCTGCAATTACTAGTTCTTCTTGATTCAGTTTCTGCTGTTATCTTCTTTTCTGTTTCTGTTGTAGTTACTGCTTTGTTTCATCTTCTTCACTTATCTCCCCCTCAAAATAAGATTTCATATCAACTTGATTCTCCTTCTCAATTCTTCTCAAGTTCAGATGTTTAAGTCTCCCCCTTTTTGAAATAATCATGATCTTTTCATCTCTTTTATCTCCATAATTTGATTGTGAACTTTCAGACAAATTGTACCAAGTGTATCCATCAATTCTTTGTAGTTAAACTGTCCTCACCTCCTTTAGATGTTTTACCACCTTTGAAGGATCCTTGGATCTTTTAGTAGAGATCTTCTGCCTAACAGAAGCACCTTCTACTCCCTTGGTTTCTTGGCACCTGGGACCTTTAGATAATTACTCATCTAAAGTTGCCATGGGGAAGGTCTTAGATATGTTCACACTGTCCTGTCCTGCACTTTGTGCAAAGTCAGTAGTGTGAGCCTTACAACCCATATGCTCTTGCATCTCCTTATTGAGCACCTTCTTGAGGTTGGGAGACACCTCTATGGTTTCCCTTTGGATATTCTCTGATGAAAAATGCTCCATCAGAGGGCTTGTAGGTTTTGAGGTTGAGGATACAATAAGGGAAGGAACCTTCAGTATCTTTTCTTATATAATATAGTAATGGGGAATGTTGGTTTGACAAAAGGAATCTGAAGATTTATGCTTGGTAGTGGAAGGTGTGGATAGGTCATCAGTGGGTTGGTCTAATGAGGGCTTTGACCCTGATGCCTTACCTTCTTGATTGTGGGACATCACCATCATTGTAGAGAACAATGGTATATCAACTCCTTCCGAGTCCCTAGCAGATCTTCTCATGTTTGATAAAACCTTGCCTTTAGGGGGTTTAGGTACATATATCTCATTAAAATGAGGTTAATCCGTCAATTCCTTATTAAGTACTTCTTGTACAAACCTTGGATACAGATAAAAGCTTTTTGATTGATATCCAGGTTTGACATTAAATCATTGAAGATCATTTTTAGGTATAGAAAACTTACATTAGCAGTAGTAACACTTATCAGCAGCATTAACACAGACTGGCAGTAGTAACACATACCAGCAGCATTAACACAGTCTGACAGTTTTCACTGAACTAGAAGTACTAACTACCTTTCAGTATTAGCAACCTGAAACACTTACAGACACAAGGTTAGTAGTACCATATACCATAAGATTTTCAAAAGTTACTTTATCTTTTGAAACTATACCTTTTTCACTTTTCTTACCTTCTGCTGGATCAAAAGTAACATGTCCTCCATCAAATCTTTTTAAAGAATTTGAAGGCAATCCATGTTCCTTGTTATGTGCCAAGAGCAATCATTATCTTCATTCCAAAATGCTCTTCCTCTTGAGCTTTTGATTGCCCTGCACACTTGATAAATCAGTTAGTCTTTGAGGGAACCCAAGCCAAAGTGGTCTTGGGTTGTCCTTTCTCATTTATATAATCTGTCAGTTTGGTCTGAATGAGTTGTTTAGGAATCTCATGGCTGGAATACTTTGTCAAGATTATAGGCTTTGCAACATTAATACTAGTAGAAGCACTATCCTTGTTAGCACTAGTATTGGTTGCAGCAACACTATTTCTGTTAGCAGTACTATCTGGGATAGCAGTACTAACAGGTTTCTTTACAATTGGAACCCAAACTTGAACAAAGTTGTTTGCTTTCTTTGTCTTTAAATTACTCCTTGGCTTATTTGGAGTATTTTTCTTTGGTTTAGCAAACTTATTTTGAACATGAGACTTTTTAGGTGCTCTGTTCTCAGCCATTTGATTCCTTCCTTGCTTCCTATAACCAAAGGAGTTTTGAGTTTGTCTTTGAAAATTTACTCTTTGGTTTATAGGATTGAAATAACAGTATTTGGCAATATGATTAAGCTTTCCACAAATAAAACAAGGTTTTGGTCTATTGATTTTACTTAGATCAACCCCTTGTTTTTGTGCCCACTGATTATTCCAATTTCTCTGATTTCCCCTCCTTTTATCATGTTTTTGGGGCTCAGATTTATTGCAAGTACACTGTTTGCAAGGGACAGGATTCACAACTGTTGTCTGTTTGTAGTGGACCTTACCAGACTTTCCCTCTGTCTTCTCTATGTCCTTGGATTTGAACCAAGCCTTTCCATATCCCTCATTGGTGATAATGTGATTTTCTAGAAGAATCTCACCACTCACAGTGTTCTTTTTACTCTTATCATTAGAGTTCTCTTCTTCAGAGTCTGTTTCAACCACCACTTTGTCTAATGGATCTACCTTAGTGGCTTCATAAGACAATTCTTTCCTATTCTTGGTGTCTAACAGGTCTGAAGTAGGAGGAATGTAATTATTGTTATATGGTGGTGGGGTGGTGTTATATGGTGCTCTGATACCACTTGTCAGGATCGAATTCTCAACAAGAATTAATTCTCAGAAACAATATCAAAGAAGTTTGCGGAATAACACTTTGATATTCAATGAAACAGTAAATCAACACAGTAAATATGAATAACAAACTGTAAGCTTTTATTTGATGCTTTGCAGTTACAAGATTAATCACTCAACCTCAATATTGATGAACAGGCTCACCAATACGAATTCTACTTCTCTAGAATTAGGATCTATGCCTTGAGGTTGATTTCTCTCTTGAAAAACAATTATCAAAAGTTATATATCTATTCCTCTTCTAAGTTTGTCATGGATTTGAGTTTGGAGCAAAGAGTCCATTGCTTTTGAAGCATTGGAAAATTTCTCAATATCCAGCTTGGCTTTCTCAAACTCACTCTTTATCTTTTCATTCTCCTCTTCTTTCTGTTTAAGCTTAAATTCATACTGATCTTTCTCCCACTTCCAGTAGTTTGTGTCATAGGAATGTTGAAGCTCATTGGCTTGAAAACTCTTAATCTGCTCTTCAAACCTCTCAACAATCCTAACATAGTCTTTTATGTCCTTTTCTAGTCTCTTCAGGTCATCACTCATTTTCTGGTTGTGATCCCTGTACCTTTTAACAGTTTCAATACAGGATTTGGAACAAAGATTAGATGTTACCTCTGTAGGAATTTCTGAGCTTGAAGACTCTGAACCTTTAGCCATGATGATGTGATTTTGAATGTATGTTTCTGAGAATACTCGCTCTGATACCACTTGTCAGGATCGAATTCTTAACAAGAATTAATACTCAGAAACTAATATCAAAGAAGTTGCGGAAAAACACTTTGATATTTAATAAAACAGTAATCAAACACAGTATATAATTATCAAACAGTAAACTTGTATTGAATGCTTAAGGCTACAAGATTACACACTCAACCTCAATATTGATGAACAGGCTCACCAATACGAATTCTACTTCTCTAGAATTAGGATCTATGCCTTGAGGTTGATTTCTCTCTTTAAAATAATGAAAACTTAAAATTGTCTCACTATTCTAAACAATACTATATATATATACTAAAGATAAAAGCTAATTACAATTAATAAAATATCTTCAGAATATCTTCCATCATTATCTCCAAGCTTTCCATAATCTTCAAATTATCCAGCTGTTATCCTTTCATGCAGATCTCCATCTTATAAGCAGTATTAATCATAAGCAGCATTAATACTCTGAGCAGTATTAACTCTAGCAGTACTAACCATGCTCAGCAGCATTAATCTCTTCAAGCAGTACTAACTTTGAACTAGCAGTACTAATCTTGTTGAGCAACATTAACCATCAACTAGCAGCATTAATAACAGAAGTACTAACTAGAAGTATTAACAACTAGAAGTATTAACTGTTTTCTTCTAGCAGCATTAACTAGAAGCATTAATATCAGAAGTACTAACTAGAAGTATTAACAACTAGAAGTATTAACTGTTTTCTTCTAGCAGTATTAACTACAACTAGCAACATTAACCACAGAAGTAGTAACCATGTTGAATATTAACTTCAGAAGTAGTAACCATGTTGAACTAGAAGTAGTAACCATGTTGAACTAGAAGTAGTAACCATGTTGAACTAGAAGTAGTAACCATCATTGGCATATTTCAGACCCAACAACTGCTAACAATGTTAATGCTGCTAACAAGGTTAGTACTGCTAAACCTGTTAGTACTGCTAAACCGGTTAGTACTGCTAACTCTGTTAGTACTTCTAAGGTTAGTACTGCTTCTAGTGTTGGTTCTGCTAAGCCAATCATATTGACAAAGTACTCTAATAAAGAGTGCTCTGAGTTTAAAAACCTCATTAAAAAGGAATGTAAATACTTTGATGAGAAAGGGAGACCCAAGACCACTTTTGCTTGGGTCCCCAATTATACTAATTGATTTATTTAATGTGCAGGGCAACCAACAGCTCAAAGGAAAGAGCATATGGCATGTTGATAGTGGTTGCTCTAGGCACATGACTGGCAACATGTCATGCCTTCAGGATTTCAAGCATATTAATGGAGGACATGTTGCATTTGGAGACAATCTTACTGGTGGTAAGATAAGTGGAAAAGGTAATGTCACCAAAGGTAAGATGACATTTGAGGATGTCTACTATGTTGATCAATTAAAGTACAACCTGTTAAGTGTATCACAGGTTTGTGACAAACAACATAGTATATTATTTACTAATACTGAGTGTATGATTCTTGCTCCAGGATTCAAGGTAGTTGATGAAAACATGATACTACTTAGAACTCCAAGGAAGGACAATGTTTACTGTCTTGATTTGGACAATGTTGATAGTGATTCATCTCTAAATTGTCTTGTTTCAAAAGCTTCTGTAGATGAATCCTCCCTTTGGCACAGAAGGATGTGTCACATGAATTTCAAGACTATGAACAATCTTGTTAAAAATAACCTTGTAAGAGGTTTACCTTCAAAAGTCTTTTCATGTGATGATCATTGTGTTGCTTGTCTTAAAGGCAAACAACACAAAACTTCTCATAAGACCAAAGAGTTAAATTCTGTTTCTACTTGTCTCCAGTTATTGCATATGGATCTGTTTGGTCCTACAAATGTTATGAGTATAGGCAAGAAATCTTACTGCTTGGTTATTGTTGATGATTACTCCAGATTTACTTGGGTATATTTTCTAAGGACTAAGGATGAAACAAGTGGTCTTATCAAATCCTTTATTCTAAGAATTGAAAACCAAACTAATCAAAGAGTAAAAGTCATTAGATCAGATAATGGAACTGAGTTTAAAAATAATGATCTAAACACCTTTTGTGAAGAAAAAGGTATTGAGAGACAATATAGTGCTCCTAGGACTCCTCAACAGAATGGTGTTGCTGAAAGGAGAAATAGGACACGAATAGAGGCTGCTAGATCTCTGTTGACTGATTCAAAATTGCCAATTACCTTCTGGGCTGAAGCAGTTAATACTGCTTGTTATGTCCAAAACAGAGTTCTAATGGTCAAGCAAAAGAACAAGACCCCATATGAGCTTTTAAATAAAAGAAAACCTTTTATTGGTTTCTTTAAACCGTTTGGGTGTCCTTGTACAATTCTAAATACCAAATCTCACTTAGGTAAGTTTGATAGCAAAGCAGATGATGGATTTCTTGTTGGATATTCATCTCAAAGTAAGGCCTACAGAGTATTTAACTCTTCTTCTAGAATAATTGAAGAAAGTGACAATGTCAAATGCAATGAGAACACACCAAATCCTGTTGGGTCTGGACCTCAGTGGCTATTTGACATTGACTCACTAACTAACTCTTTTGGTTTCAGTAATGAGTATACAGGAACAGGTAGTGGAGAATCAGAGATCACACAAGTTCAAGAAAGTATATCTAAATCTGTGATTTTTCCCATACCCACAGTAAATTCAGTTGAAGACTGTGAAAAGGAATCATTTACTGAACCAAGTCAGAGTGAAGAAGACACTAGAGATGAGGAGACTCAAGAAAACAATGAAGTGGCATCTGAAAACACTTCAGTTGAGTTGCATGAATCTAATCTTGAGGCTGGATTAAATGAAGAATCTAGTTACAACACCAGAGTTCAAAAGAATCATCCTCCACAGTTGATAATAGGAGATATCTCTTCTCCTATGATGACTAGACATCAAAGCAGACTTCAGGAAATGCAAGATCAACAGCATACAGTGCTTTCTTGTTTTCTATCACAGCTTGAGCCTAAAAAGGCACATGATGCTATGAAAGAATCCAGCTGGATAGAAGCAATGCAAGAGGAACTGTTACAGTTCAAGCTACAAGATGTGTGGGATCTAGTAGATCTTCCTAAAGGTCACAGAGCAATTGGCACAAAATGGATCTTGAGAAACAAGAGAGATGAAAGAGGTATTGTCATAAGGAACAAAGCAAGGCTGGTGGCTCAAGGCTATACTCAAGAAGAGGGTATAGATTATGAAGAAGTTTTTGCACCTGTGGCTAGGATAGAAGCAATCAGACTATTCCTAGCCTATGCCTCTTACATGAACTTCAAAGTCTATCAAATGGATGTAAAAAGTGCTTTTCTCTATGGATCAATTGAAGAAGAAGTATATGTCTGTCAACCACCAGGGTTTGAAAACCCAAGCTATCCAGACAGGGTATACAAATTAAAGAAAGCACTTTATGGACTACATCAAGCCCCAAGAGCATGGTATGACACTCTGTCATCCTATCTCTTGGAAAATGACTTTGAAAGAGGAGTCATTGATAAGACTCTATTTATCAAAAGAAAGAAGAAGGATATCTTGCTGGTCCAAATATATGTTGATGACATTATTTTTGGTTCTACAAGAAACAACATGTGCAAGGAGTTTGAGGATTTAATGCATCAAAGGTTCAAAATGAGTTCCATGGGGGAACTTACTTTCTTCCTTGGACTCCAAGTTCAACAGAAGTCAGATGGCATTTTCATATGTCAATCCAAGTATGTGCAGGATATTCTAACCAAGTTTGGTTTCTCAGAATCAAAACCTGCCAGCACACCTATGGAAACACACAAGCAGATCACAGCAGATCTTGAGGGGGAGGATATGGATGTGCATCATTATAGATCCATGATTGGCTCTCTCATGTATCTCACAGCATCAAGGCCAAAGCAATCACACTTTCAAGCTGTTAAGAGGATATTCAGATATCTCAAAGGGCAACCCAGATTGGGACTTTGGTATCCTCATAACTCACCTTTTGACCTAATAGCATACTCAGACAGTGATCTAGGTGGGGCAAACTTGGACAGAAAATCTACTTCTGGAGGATGTCAGTTTTTGGGTGCTAGACTAGTCTCATGGCAGTGCAAGAAACAAACCACAGTATCCACATCTACAACAGAGGCAGAGTACATAGCAACTGCAAGTTGCTGTTCTCAAGTCTTATGGATTCAGAATCAAATGTTGGATTATGGGGTAACCTTTCTACACACTCCAATCTTTATTGACAACAGCAGTGCTATTAGCATTGTAAATAATCCAGTCAAGCACTCAAAGACAAAGCACATTGAAATCAGGTATCACTTTATAAGAGATTGTAATGAAAAGAAACTTATTCAAGTTGTCAAAGTTCACACTGATAATCAGTTTGCTGATCTATTCACTAAAGCTTTTGATGTGGGTAGATTCATTTTCTTGGTAACAAGTGTGGGAATGATAAACTCTGAATAATCTTCTTCTCAAAAAGTGGTTTATACCTGTATATTTTTGGTGTTACTAATCTTCTTTTTCAGGATATGCATAGCAGTACTCAGTGTTTAGCAAGTTTAAAAGGAGTAAGTATAGTTAATACTGCTAGTGGTTAATACTGCTTTCAGTTAATACTGCTAGTGGTTAATACTGCTTTCAGTTAATACTGCTAGTGGTTAATACTGCTTTCAGTTAATACTGCTAGTGGTTAATACTGCTTTCAGTTAATACTGCTAGTGGTTAATACTGCTTTCAGTTAATACTGCTAGTGGTTAATAATGCTTTCAGTTAATACTGCTAATGGTTAATACTGCTTTCAGTTAATACTGCTAGTGGTTAATACTGCTTTCAGTTAATACTGCTAGTAGTTAATACTGCTCTAGGTTAATACTGCTTATATTCCGAATACTATAAATACTTTTTGCCCGCCTAAAAGTTCATAACGACTCTTTGCATACTGTTCTCTTGCGCTCAAAACCTTTTCTCTCTCAAGTTCGAAGTTTTCAGGCACGCTTTCCACTAAGATCAATGGCATCCATGACTTTCATCGACGAGCACAACGAGATTGCGATGCTACAAAAGCCAAAGCAAGCTTCAGGATTTCATCAGATTGTGGATTTCCTCAAGACAAGCCACATTGCTCATGCTCTTATTGTATCACCTACAATCTACATTGAGCATCAAAGGCAGTTCTGGGCTAATGCAACCATTGTTGTGGAAAATGGTGTGCAAATAATCAAGACAAGAATCTGTGATCAATCACTAACAGTTACTGAAGAGGTTATTCGCATCAGTCTACGTCTAGACGATGCCTCTGGTATAACTTCTATCCCAAATGATGAACTGTTTACAACTCTTACAAGAATGGGGTATGGAGGCCCATTGGGTGTTTTCAAATTTTCTAAAGCAAAATTCTCACCCCAATGGCGTTTCTTTGTCCATACTCTTATGCATTGTATATCCAAAAAGACTACTGGATGGAGTGAGTTCAGCAGCACTATTGCTTATGCTTTGGTGTGCTTGGCCACTGCCAGAAAGTACAATTTTTCTAAAATGATTTTCAATGATCTTGTCTCAAACATGGGAAACAAAAAGAGCTTCTTTATGTATCCCAGGTTTGTTCAAGAAGTTATTACTAATCAATTGACGGATATACCTCAACCTGTTGGGGTATATGTACCTAAACCCCCCAAAGGCAAGGTTTTCTCAAATATGAGAAGATCTGCTGGGGACTCTGAAGGAGTTGACACCCCATTGTTCTCTACAATGATGGTGGTGTCCCAAACCAATGAAGGTATGGAAGCAGGGTCAAGGCCCCCATTAGACCAACCCACTGCTAGCCAAGCCCAACCTTCCCTCTCAAAATCAATTCCCCAGTCCCTTCTTGAAAAACCACCCTCTCCCATCACCCAAACTTACAAGAGAAAACAGGTAAAGAAGGCTCCTTCCCTTCTTGTACCATTACCCACTAAGCCTATAAGCCCTCTAAGGGAGAATTCTCCCCTAGAGAATATCCAAAGGGAAACCACAAGGGTGTCTCCCAACCCAAAGGAGGTGCTCTCTGAGGAGGAGGTAGAGCATATGGGTGATGAGGGTGCCACTACTCCTGCTAGTACAGAGGAGGAAAGTGGTAACATCAATAAGACCTCCCCCATGGCAACTTTGAATGAGCAATCATTTGAAGGTCCCTGGTGCCAAGAACCCAAGGGGGTGGATAGTGCTTCTGCTAGGCAGAAGACTTCCACTACAAAAAGATCCAATGATCCTTCAAAAGAGGGTAACACTTCTGGAGAAGGTGAGGACATATATAACTATTATGAATTGATGGAAACCATGGGCAACATCAACATGGATGTACTCAAACAAGGCAAAGATATAGAAGAGCTTAAACTCATAGTTCTGTCACAACAAGAACAAATCCTCAAATTGAAGCAAATGGTAAGGAAACTGATTCTGCAAAGGAAGAAGAAACAATTTGTGCTCAGAAGGAGGCAACCAGTGACTGATGCTCCCAAAAAGGGGGAGTCAGAAGCTGATGCCAAAGCTAAGGGGGAGCAAGAGGAAAAACATGATGTTGAGGGGGAGAATGAGCAAGCAGCAGAAACAGAGCCAGCAGCAGAAACCATTAATACTGCCAGTTCAAGTAAAGCAGCAGAAATGGTTAATACTGCTGAGCTGAAAGAAGCAGCAGAAACAGTAAAAGAGGTCCTTACAGAGCTTGAGATTGCAGAAACACTCATCAAAGCTAAACATGATACTCCCAAGGTCACCTCAAAGGCCAAAGGAGTTGTCATAAAAGAAAGAGGTGATGCAGCAAAGAACTCTAGCATTGAGAAGGTGATGGGTAAAGAGAAAGGTAAGGCAAAGCTAGTTGAATCTGATAAACCAATGAAAAAGCAGAAGCTGATTGAATCAGATGAAGCTCTAGCTAGGAAGATACAGGCTGAACTTGAAGAAGCAGAAACCATGCAAGTGCAAAAGGATAGAGAGATAGCTAAAGCAATGACTGCAGAATTAAACAAAGCCTATCAACAAAGCTTAGCAACAGAACAAGCCAAGAAGAAAGCCACATCTTTGAGGAAGCCTGCTAAGATCAAAATGGCTGAAAGGAAAAGACAACCTTCAAAGACATACCTGGGTGCTCAAGAGAGAAAGAAAATGATTACTTTCCTCAAGGGTGCAGTAGGTGTCAAGGTAGAGATGTTTTCAAAGATGTCTTTTGAGAAGCTCAAGAAGATGTATGATGCTGAGATGATAAAGCTTCAAGGGGATGATCTTGCAAGGGTTGAAATGGAGAAAAGAATGAAAGAAAGCAATGATTTCTTACAAAAACCATTCCCTGATGAGCAAGAAACTCCAGAGAAGGAAACAACAATTGGTGAAAGTCTAAGGACTTTAAAAAGAACAAAGATGATTGCCAGAAGAAAGCCTACAAAGAAGCCTAGATTAGTGGAAGAAGAGGCTGAAAAGGTTGCTGAAGAAGAAGAGGCACCTGAGTCATCTACAATGAAAGAACCTGCAAGTACTGAGGATGTCAAGATGTACATGGTTTTGATGGACAAAGTGCCTGAACCAATTGCAGCAGAACCTGTAGGAGTTAAACCTCCTGAAGTCATTCACTGGGATGTTTTGGAAGTAGATGGCAAGAAGTATATCAGACTGAAGAGAAAAGATGAAAAGTATGAAGTCTACAGTACTTGGGCTAAAATTGTCAGAACATGCTCAAGGTCTGATATTGAAGAAATGTTTGATATAGGGATGAAGTTGTATGCAGATCAGTTGAAAGCTCCAGGGATTTCAATTACAAAACTGGTGATGGAGTATCTGTGTATGATGTTCAAACCTGATGAAGTGAAGGAGATCATAAGGAACGTTTTTCAAGCAGTTACCAATTGGACTTTGTATGAAACTAGTGGCGTATATTCTGTGACTTTGGATAGAAATCACATTGAATACTTCCTAGTGGATAAAGTATACAACCATAGCAGATTGAAACTTCATTTAATGTTGAAGAAGAAGCTTGGATGTGTTCCAGATTCAGAAATGGCTAAATACTTGATTCAAAGAACCATCAATCAGAGTTTGGGATTGGATGCAAACACAGGAATTTAGATCATAATAGAGTTTTGGGAGCATCTTGAAGAAGATCTGAAGAACTTGACTTCTTTTCCTAAAAGTCAAGTTAGGGGGAGATTGTTGGGAACTGAAGAATTCATCAAGTATGGTTAATGCTGCTGGTTCAGAGTTAATACTGCTAGTCAAAGTTAGTGCTGCTTGAACAAAGTTAGTACTGCTTAGCTAGTTAGTACTGCTAGTGGTTAGTACTGCTTAGTAGTTAATGCTGCTGAAGATTAATACTGCTTATATGATGAAGATTCGTCTGAAAGGATATACATGGAAGCTTAGAGATATACATGGAAGATATACTGAAGATATTTTATTGTAATTATCTTTGTATTCAGTATATATTGTATAGTTTAGGAGAATAATTTAACTATCAGTTTTCATTCTTTTAGAGAGAAAATCAACCTCAAGGCATAGATCCTAATTCTAGAGAAGTAGAATTCGTATTGGTGAGTCTGTTCATCAATATTGAGGTTGAGTGAGTAATCTTGTAACTTCAAAGCATTAAATACAAGTTTACAGTTTGTTCTTCATATTTACTGTGTTGATTTACTGTTTCATTGAATATCAAAGTGTTATTCCGCAAACTTCTTTGATATTGTTTCTAAGAATTAATTCTTGTTAAGAATTCGATCCTGACAACTCTCTGTTCTCATAACTGGAGATGTTGGAGGAGATCTAATAGGGATATTTGGTTGAGGAAAATCAGGGTGATTAGCAGGATATGTCAAAAGCGGTACCGCGACAGAAATCTGAACATCTGGCTGATAATCTGGATGAAGAATCTCATCAATTTCGGCTTGCATGACTACCAGCGCTCTTTCAATGTTGGCCTGTTCTTCTGTCGGGTTTGAAACATCATAAGGATCGACAATCAAAGCCCAGTTTTCTGGAACTATCGGTGAACCTTCATCTATTTCCTCAGGCTTTTCAACCGTTGGAGTTTCGAAAAGCACCAAATCCAAAGTCTGTTCTCGTGCCTGTCCTTGCCCTTCCGGTTGCGTACCAGAACCCGATACCCTTTCCTTTTCCACCTGAACTGTTTCCACTAGATGTGTCGTTGGCTCGGATAGACATTGGCGTATGTGCTAAATCCCCGTGAGAACTTGAAACCACCATCTTTTGAGAGATGGTGGAGTGGCCAGGGGGGGGTGTGCATTTGCGTTGCTAGGTCCACGATGGCTCCTTCAATACCCTGTCTCAACACATAAGACTGGGTAGCAGATGTGGCTACCTGGCTGGATTTGGCTGGGGGGGTACAACCATTGATGGTTGCCCCATCACTCGTGTATGCTCATGAAGAAACTTACTCTTCCTTTCTCTCTCTCTGCTCACATCAACATTTTCACCTGATACTCCCTCCGTTCTCCTTGTCTCTCCAGGTGAGGGCTCATCATTGTCACCATCAGAGTCAGAAGAATCATCACTTGATTCCGATGCATCGGTGGCGGTTTCCGACTAACTGCTGGATTGGTCTGCTGCCTCCTCAAACTCAGTGGCAGAAGAGGACTGAACATTAGCGGTTTCTGAAGTTGTGTCCTCTTCCACCGTCGGAGAGGCTGTCCATGGCGGTGTAGGTGATCGTCGAGAAGTACTGGCCTGGCTTAGTCGAACGGCACTGCCCACTCCAGTTCCCCTCACAATATTTTCTCTCATCACACCCTGTCCGGGAGCCCCAGCTATCCGGACGCTACCGCCTCTCGTACGTGGACATGGACCCTCACGCCTCTCGGGTCTCGTTCCCTGGGCAGGTCCTTCCGGTTTTGGACGGACCATAGGAGCTTGGATGTTGTGTGTGTGCCTATATGCTATTACACTCAACGCCATAGGACGAGCATAGGCCAGCAACCCGACGGGGATCTGTCGGGCGATAATACCTTCTGGATCAGGATGAGTCGGTATTTTGTGAGTCGGGTTTTGCGGACAGGTCGGGTGCGAAAATCGACGTGCAATGGCCGGATAAAGAATCATGAAGCTGCGGATGATAAGTTGGAGAAGTCGCATGAACGGAATGAGATTCCGTCTTTTAGTCGCGTTTTTTCGTACTCTTTAAACTAGCTCGTACCAAAGGAAGTCGGCGTAGTCAGCATGGCGGTGGAACGCCACAGCGTGGAATAGGCGTAGAATGTTGATACTCGATTGGTCGATGCCTTTCATGATAGCCGAAAGGCACCGATTTAGGTACGTGAAGAGCGTGTACCAAATCGTTGTGAGATTCTTCCTGTTGAACCCGAATGGAAGTCGTAGATTCGGGCCATAACCAAGGGACTGGATATCGGAGCACAGGATTGCGTCTGGCACGATTGGGTCAAAATTATCTCTCCCCGGAAATGCAGTAGCGGTCGGTAGGTGAAGGAACTGTCGGAAAAGATCACGGGTGAGAAGCACGGGCGTGTGGTCAATCCGACCCTCCAACTGGAAACCGTCGTCGGCCTCCAGAGCAGTTAGTGAGCGCCAGAACTGTTGCAGATAAAGGTGGGGTACCTCAGCAGTCTCCGTGAGTGCATATGAGAGTAGATGTCCAATGAGGATCTCGATCATCACCTGATATTGGATTGCAGGTTGGGTGACGTCGAGATGGAAATTGTTGGGCGTAAGAGGAAGGAACTGATCCGCAGAAATCAGTTTGACATCAACAATGGGGTTAATCGTCGGGTTTGGGTTTTGTGCCATAGTACCTGTGAAGAATAAACGTGTTAGAGCTTAGGTACATTCAAAAGAAGATAGCTTCGGAGTTAAATGGTCAATGGTTTACACCATAGCCAATTCAAACTCCAAGGCATTAAGAAACTCAAACCCTAATCCGGGGACCAGGGTTATTAACCAGGTCACTCAACCATTCAAAAATGCTGAAGCCCAACTATCACATATTCAACTCACACTTTGAGATATAACTATGGAGCACATAAGCATATAAAAATCCACCAATACACAGATTGCAAGGAATTTCACCAATCGGACCGGTAGGGAGCATCGACCGGTAAGGTGCATCGACCGGTATGGTGTACCGACCGGTATTGTCAAACGACCGGTAAAGGCACCGACCGGTATAAGCAATCGACCGGTAGAGACCAATGACCGGTACGGGGTGAGAGGGATCCGGGCGACCGGAATTGTCTACGGCCGGGGTCTATCAATCGACCGGTGTTCGCATGGACCGGTATCGAATCAATCGACGGTATTATCTTTGACCGGGTCTAACCGACCGGTATATCAAGCGACCGGTATAATTAATGACCGAGGCAAAGGAACGACCGGTAATAATAATTGACCGATATGAATATAGGTCGACCAGTGTCAACTTAGGTCAAACATTATGAAGGCTATCGATCGGAATTAACGAGGACCGGTATCGACGACCGGGGCAATAAAACGACCGGTATTATCTATCGACCGGCGTCACCTTAGGTTTAATAAAATCCAATGACCGGTATTTATACCGACCGGTGTCAACCAATCGACACCAAAACTTAAACCAATCAACAATCGGTGTGCAGATCGAAGACCACACAGATCGAACTTAAATACATACGACATACTTGACCAACTTAATTGAACCAAAAACTAGGATTTCGACTTAATCACCAAGTCGACCGAAGTCGATGTAATCGAAATTGATGGTGAAACCGGTCTCGACCGAGTCGGTCGGCGACGGCGATCGACCGGTATGGAAGAATTTCGATCGGAGTTGAAATAGATACACCGGTGACCCTTAAATCGATTTAATGTCGATGTGAACACACAGCTGTTACGGCGGCCTCCGGGCGATCGGGGTGAGGTACCTCGATTGGAGGTCGAATGACCTAAATCGATAGAGAGATCGGGGTAGAGAGAGAGAGAGTATAGACAGAGAGACAAACCTGTGTCAATTGGGGTCGAGGTCGAACGAGAGAAACAAATCGATAGCAAGCGAGATGAAAGAGATGAAGTGCGACCGGAGAGAGCGATGAAGGGTGATTGAGAGAGAGAAATTTATGGAGATGATAATGAGGGAAAATGAGGTGCCCGGGGTTTTAAACACCCCGGGTCATGATCTGGTTGGGTCGGTGGAAGGGTTGGGTCGAGATATGGGTTTGGTCCGGTCAAATTAAACCAAAAAAAATAAATGAACCACTAAAACTTAATTCGGCTCCTCCTCGAATTGGGACCTCATGCGAAAAAAAATTCGCTCCCCCTTAACAATATCAAACAGGAAGCGAGAAAACAAGAATAACTTACCTGCTCCCCCTCGAACGGAGGACAGATAACCTTACCAATCATCTTGCGATAGAACTCCCCCTTTAACACATGAGCGGCTCGAAAAGTCATCACAAATATCCTTTCTGATCATTAACGAACATGTCATAGTTCTTTGAGGAACGAGTCCTAGACTGTTTTGTCTAGAAGTCAAACTCCGTTGAAGTATGGGTTCTAAGCTGATTTACTTAGAAGCCTTAGTTCTTCTACTCCCCCTTGACAGTATGTGCCTGCAACACAGGATCAATTTTAGGTTTTGGTACCCACTGGTATTTGGGTCCATGAATGTTAGTTGCAGTTCGAATGGGAGTAATGGAATAAGAACCATACCAGTAATGATCACTAGACCTGTGAATGGGATCATGTGTACGAAAATAAGAAAAATAGTGTTTCTTACCAGACAACCTGATTGATTGACCTCTCGAGTAGATATGATCAGGTTTACCTTCACGCGCATTGTTCCTTTTGGCTTTGTGTGTATGTACACGTGATTTCTTACCTTTCAGCTCAACTTTCTTTTCATCTTTCTTCTTAACTTCAACTGGTGTCTTCTTCCAGACCAGTTCCTTTTCCTTGTGACTCCTTCTTCGTCGACGTGTACCTGAACCATCTATATTTTTATCATAGAAGAGGTTAGTACAACGAATCTGATCAGAGGTTTTAACTGGCCTTTTTGAAGAAACAGTTTTCTGTATTAAACTTGAAGCTTTCTGTTCAAGCTCTTTAAGCTTTCAAAAAAATATGTCTCTCTCTTTGACAAGAAGGTCAATCTTCGTCTTTAATTCAGACTTTGATTTCTTCTTTTTCAGGACGCATTCAGACAGTTCAGATAACTTCTTAGTAAGCTTCTTTATCTCTGCTTCGAACAAGCTTCTTTCTTCTTCAAATCCATTCTCAGCATTCTTTCTTCCATCAGAGATTTCTTTAAAGACTCCAACGTTCTTCTGTTAAATCTCCTTCTTCTCCTTGACAAAATTTTCTCTTTCCAAGATTATTACTTTCTCAAAATCAGAAACTTTCTGAGAAAGCTTGATACATTTCAGCTCAACTGCTTTCTTCTCATCAGCACATTTTCTTGAAAAATCTGAGAACTTCTTTGCGAATGATTTCTCAAATTCGGATTTATCTTTAGCATGCTTTTGCTCCAAATCAGATATTTTCTTTTGAAGCTTAGTATTAGAATCCTTCAGACTCTTAATCTTTGTCTCATAACTTTCAATGGATGCTTTCTTGATTTGGATAATCTGATCTTCCAAGTTAGAGATTTTTCTTGTCAGCTCTGTGTTCTCAGTTTCCAAACTCAGTATTTTCTCATTATTCTGCCCAAAAGTCTTTTTCAGAAGATCTTCATTAATTGTCTTTAATGAACTAACTTCTTCTTTCAGAATGTTGTTTTCATCATTATATTGTTCTGATCTCTTCAAGTAGAAGGCAACAGATAATTCCAAGATTTTTGTTCTCTAATTTGAGCTCTTGAACTTCAGCATAATATCCCATCTTGACTTATCTAGTTCAAGCTTTTGAAAAACTTGACAATAGATGAAACTTGAACGGGTTTAAACTTTAATCTTAATTGCACTGTAATGATCGTGAGACAAGCAGGATGATCCAAAAACAACATATCTAAATAATAAGTAGAATAGAACAAGGACTCGGTCGAGCAAGGACCCGGTCGAGCAAGGATCCGATCGAAGCAAGGACCCGGTCGAGCAGGTGTCCGGTAGAACAGAGGGTACAGGTCAAACAGGATACCGGTTCACAGAGTATCGATCAAGACAAATATACCGGTCAGCAAAGTACCGGTCGAACAATATATCGATCGAACACGGTATCGGTCGGACAAGGTTCCAGTCAAGCTATGTATCGGTCACGGAGTGTATCGGTCGATACAATGTATCGGTCAAAGAGCCGGTCGATATCAGATTAACAGATAAGCTTATAGGACCGATAAAATCGAAGATAACAGACCGACAAACATGATGAATTTCAAGAACAATCGACCCAGAAACAGATCAATCAACCTAGAAATTCAATCGACAAGCAACAATTTCAATCGATATGCAGATTGATAAACAAACCAGAAACCACAGACCGATAAAAATTTTAATTTTCAAGACACAGATCGATTGATACTTCAGAAACTTAGACCGATAAAAAGATGTAGAACACATATCCAATTCGACCGATAAAAAAATTTGATTTTAAGAACACAGATCGATTGAACCCAGATTTAATGAACCCAACAAAACAATCGATCAAATAACAGATTTGCAGAAAACTCAAACCAAACACAGATCGATCAAATCTTAGCAGATAAAACAGCTAACAACGATTAAAGCAATTAATCGATTAAGGGTTTTAGACAAACCTTTTCTGGATATACCAATTGTAGATCCCAGTACAGTGCAATCACGAACAGTTATATTAATGAAGAACAATAATATTAATTTAATTCTTATTGATTTGAAATCAAGAATTACACATAGAAAACTTTGATTG
Source organism: Arctium minus (assembly GCA_954870635.1). NCBI lineage: Eukaryota > Viridiplantae > Streptophyta > Magnoliopsida > Asterales > Asteraceae > Arctium > Arctium minus. The sequence continues at coordinate 31,061,281 of OX941088.1, forward strand.
TTGCGGAAGAGAACAGATGAATCTGTTCAAACAATCTTACACACAGAGAATGAAGAACATTGAAAAACACATAGAAAACAATGAACTCCTTAGAGAGAAAAAGCCAGTGCACTAAGAGAGCTTGAAGGTTGTAGAACTGATGATATTCCATGTTGAACCATCCTCCATATTTATAGTGCCTCATGCATTAAATGCAATGGACACTTGTCATCTTGGTATTGGATACCAAATATCTTCTTGCAACAATAAGATCTTGATGTGAAGCAAAGTCGGTTGCGTATCTTTTTTTTTTTGACATTTTGGAGAAGGTCTCCATCAATGCAAGATATCACAAATATACTTTGTCAGAAAAGTACAATGTGTAAGAGAGATCTTCGTGCTTTGAAGATTAAGAATCTTCGGCTCCTGAAGATGAGAGGTCTTCGGCTCTTGAAGATTGAGAGGTCTTCGGCTCCTAAAGATGAGAGGTCTTCGGCTCCTGAAGACTGAGAGGTCTTCGGCTCCTGAAGACTGAGAGATCGGCACCATCCTGGCCAATGGTGTTGATCAAGTAGGCATACTTGGCTTTAGGCTGAGGAGTCTATCTTCAATCCGCTTTGAGAGATATTCTCCTTCTTTGTTTTCTTCGGCTGATCTTCGACTTCACCGAACATTTGTATAGAAACCAAGCTGCTAAAAGAACCTCAAGATAAGCTAAGTATGATGATATAAAATGGAATATCGGGAGGTCATCTTCAAATCTTCAGATGACCCAACAGAACCTACGAGTCACATGTGTATGCTTGAACTGCCTTGGTATGACGACCGTTGGGGTAGTGAAGAAGTTCTAAATAGGTAGCCATTAGAAGGAGTCGATGATCTTAGTATTCGTCCCTTGGGGTGAAGGTAAGTATGGTGAATGCATTAAGTGGGCCATTTTTGGTCGGATTGATTGGTTGGATTAAAACCGTAGACTCTTGGAACCGATGTTATTTCGAGGAAAAATTGTGGGGTGAACTTATGAAATCCGTGAACTTTGCCTTAAGATGTTGAGCATCTGGGTGACAATAGTGTGTCGGGATATGGAGGACCCTTGGTCGAGAGAATTTGAGAAGTGTAGTCCTAAGATGTTGCATGCCGACCAAATTCATGCATGACATTTATTTCTAAAATAAATTGCATCAATTGTTTCTCATGTTTTCGAAGCATAAGGTGTGTTATGCTATGAATTTTTGGTAAAACATTTAGCACTCATCATAATTTAAACTGTGAGCTTAAGCATGTATGGGATGATTTTGTGGCATGTGATTGCAAATTCATATTTAAAATCTCTCCGTTCCTGGTTTGTGTTTAACGCTATTTTTGAAACACCATAAGATCCGTGTTTTAATGCCATATGGGGCATCGGGCAAGTAACTGTAGAATTTTTAACCTTGACATTGGATCTCCTCCACGTATGTTATGGTTTTAAAGGAAGAATTGTTCCCATGTTTTGAGTCTGAACCCTCTTGGGGATTTTGGGTCTGTACGAGTCGTGTTGAATTTTATGGAATATTGTTTTATGACGTTTTTGAGGCGCGTGAGTGTACTTTGAGATGGGTGAGTTTTGATTTTATTACGTGTAGAGTTACGAGCTTTTGGGCATCGTATCTCGTGAAAATTTTGTTAAAAAGGGATCACTTTATCGTACGTTATGGTTTTGGAAATTTAACATTCTTAGACTTATTGTTTCCTTATGCTTTATGTTGGGAAAGGAAAATTTTGACATCGCTTGGTTTTGGCATTAATGAGTTTTATGAAAATTCAGTGGGGTTTAATGGTATCATGTCGTACGATTTTTTCATCACGTAGATAAAATCTTGGAACATGTGTACATGCATTACTGCATGCGTTAATTTATGAGTTTTGATAATAAATGTCATTTCACATGTTGTTTTGAGAAAGTTTCATTATTATGCGATTTATCTTTGGGCCTTATGCAACTGTCAATCGTCGTATGCTATTTGCATTTGGATTAAATTATACAGTTGGAGTAAGTAATCGTGTGAGAGATTTATGTTGTTTCAGATAAAACTTTTGTTCTGGGCATATTTCAGTTATGGATTTTACTGTTAGGAACTTTTCCGCAATGCACTTAAATGAGTTATCAACATTCAAGTCGTTATGGTTACTATTTTGGACAAATGTGTTTTATCTGTGCGGCTCAAAGTTTTAAACTTGATTTGAAAATTTTATTTGCGTTCCCATCGTTCTACCGAGATTTGGGGAATAGACTAATGCATATAGGTTTTGTTGAGAATTTTATGCCACAACGTTTAAAGTTAAAGGTTATGAAGTTCCTTTTTGGAGTTGTACAAACATGTATTTCACGTGTTTGGATTAACGAAAGGTATTTTCATATTTATAGTGTGAATTTCGCCACACACCTTTTGTTACCGTTTTAGTTACGTAAATATTGATCAAAAGGATTTTGAAAATGATTTATATGTGTAGCGTCGGTGACCAATTTTCAACCTACCGAGTGATCGGTAGTGGATTTTACAGCCCGACCAATTGTTATAAAACTTATGTATTTGAGAGTTTTATGAAAATTTAAATCGGCACGTTAATCGAAAACCTTGAACTCATTAGGCATATAGATTTAAACCCTGTCGTGAAATGAGTCGTAATTAAGGAACTGAGGAGTCCTTGGGATTTGAAGCGTCGGATGATCCGACTTGTGGTCGATCTTGAATTTGAATCTCAGTTTTGATCTGGGTCATGCTTGAGTAGTGGAGGCATTAGACTTTGTTCCCCAGTTAGTTAAGAGATAATCTTTATGCTTCGGTAAACCTGCAAATAAGGTCTGTATGATTCTAGGTATGGTTGGATTGGATTTGTCGAGTCGATGGACCGTTAGACATCATGCCATACGTTGCTAGTAAATCGTTTTATGGGCTTGCATGAACAAGAGAAGTATTGTGGTTCGTTGGTTAGAAATGTAAGAATGTGCTGCTAAATGGATGGATCTTATCATATAATTCGAAAAAGCAAAGCACAAGTCCAAGGCAATAAAATATGAAAAATTTTGTTTTCAAACCCCGGTTCGAACAGGAGGAGTACGCCATGCTAATGTTCCGAGGAATACAAATAACCTCCGGGTTTTTTCAGATTTGGCGAGCATCTGGAATAACTAGCGAAGAGAATCTTAGCACCCTGTTAGGTGTCAACTTTACCGCGTCAATACTTCGGGATGGAAATAGTGGGCGGGATGTCCACGTTTTTTATATTACCAGTTGATTTAGGCGTCAACTTGTCCTTTCGAAGCCAACAAATCATTGGAAGGTTAGAAAGTTTCCCCGTTGAATCAAGAGGATGTTGGCATCTTGGTGGTGGAAATTAAAATAAGGTTAAATATTGGTAATTAAGGATCGAGGTGTTTAGGCTCCTCGTTGTGTTAAAAATCTTAGTAAGGGAATGTTTTAAGGTTGAGAGTAGATCGGAGTTGAGGATAGCCGAATCTGGGCTAATCAGTTACCTGAAGGACGCATTGGTGCGCCTTGGGAGGCCAACTTTATCTGCTTTAGGAATGGATTAGTTGAAACCTAAGGATTTTAAGAGTTCGTAGACGATTCTTGACTTTGGGTTCAGAATCGTGAAGGTTCGAAGTGATTTGGTTGTTGTAACACCCTCGAAAATGAACAGAGAAACTAATTTAAAACTTCCAAATTATACAACAAAAAAAGAATATAATCTATTTTACAATCATCACTTGAGACACCTCAAAAGAATAATGGATTTAACTTTAACAACTAAAAGGTCGAGTCTCGCATAATGACTGAACAAAGTCGGGTGTTACTAAAACCCCAAAGAAACAGTTGCTCTTATCAACGACTAACGTGGAAGACTTCATCAAGCTACTCACCCTTGCACAAACTCTTAGCACACAACACTTCACCAAAAAGCTAAAACCTCTTCCCCCATCCGGAACCTGATGCACATGCCGACAAATAAAAAGGTTAGGCTAACGCCTAGTGAGTTCAAGAGTTTTCAACATATAAAATTTAATCATTTAGAAAGGAAGAATGCGAATAAAACCATAATCTTTCAAAATGATATGCTTCACTTATGAAAACGACTCGTTTATCAATAACGATGCACTTTGTACGAAATAGACACCGAGTTATCTGTTAACCAAACCAAACTGCTTTAAAGACGAGGATCTCACCTATGAAACGCAATTATGTAAAGTAAACCGGAACTTGCTAAAAGTAAAATAGAGGGCGGACTCCCAGTTTTATAAAATACGGTTAACACATTACAACTTGAAATACCCAACACGGTGAAACGTGACACACAACTCATAAATCATAGATGTAGATCTATATAATTAAATATCGCCATGAACACGGATTTAAACCCAAAACTCACATGACCATAAAATGGACGAGAATGAATACCGACACATGGAAATGACGCGGTCCATGCGAACCTCGGTATACGTGGGAAGAACCCAAAATTAAAGCCATCATTTGCCGTCAATCACTTAAAAACTCCTTTTGGTAAAAATACCACATTACCCAAATAAAATACCACGAATCAACGATGAGGAGATCCGTAAACACCGAGAATAGAGAACACGTAAGTAGGCCGTTCACGCGACTCCCTTACATGTCCTCTAAACGTTTCCATCTTGGGTGGCGAGAACACGTGAATGGGGCCACCCTTGATGTTGTTGGATTTCATCACGTATCCCGGACTTAGTTCCCATACCATACCAGACATCACAACCTCAATCCGTATTACTGCCTCTAGCCCTACTCCGTCGAGTTCCACCCCAAGGACTTACGGACGCGGGTGCCTATCCAACCTAGACAAGTTACACCTCAACGGCTCGTGCCGCTTATTGCCTACTCGCTAGCAAACCCGAGCGGTCACTAAAAGTAACCCAAAACCTCCGGCCTTACAAGACCGACAGAACTTACGTGCCTATGGATCCATTACAACATTGTCTAACGTTACATGACTCCAATTGGATGACCACGCACCCAAAACATGTAACTCACCCACGATACGAAATTAATCGTTATCTCAGTCAAAACCCCCACTGGTTATGACTCCGGACAAACGTCCACACGACTCGTTTAAATCAAAAACCGAGCCAAAGGCCCAACACTTTACGTAAATCTCCAACGAAAGCCTTTGTACATTAAAAACACGTTTAGCCGACTGACAAAGACATAACGATCCCAAAAGTATAAACAACTCCAAATCAACATTGGTTGAGGCAAACCATCTTCCAAAAAGGACCATTTTACCCTTACATTTCCCAAAATACCTCTTGACACATTAATATGCATTTTCCCAAATAGTTGTAAGTGCATAATCATATAAAGTACATTTATCTCAAATGGACTCCATTTATAAAATATGCATAAATGAAGCTTCTCAAACATGATTTATTTGACGAATGCCCAAACTCACAAATATGCATGTGACACAAGTTTATAAGGTGAGATATAACCAAATGCCCAACATTTATTAGTAGTGAACAATTTGATGCAAAGCATAAATACTTTAAAATAACCATTTTGGCATGTACATCGTTTTCATAAATCATCTTGAACTCACCTTGCTAGATTTAGGCTAAATCTAGATTTTCCCCCCAACTAGAGCTCCTTTGAAGAACACTTGGATTCTCAAGACAAAACTTCCAAAAAATCTAAATCCATACATATTCAACCATAAATAAACATAATCAACCACAAAGAATCATTTCCCAAACCATATACATGAACACCTCAACTAATACCGAAACCCTAACTTCCATAACCGAAGAGAATAGAAGATTACCTTAACCCAAGCTTGCATTCACCAACCAAAACACTTCTAGTTCACCAAAATGGTTACAAACCTCCAATCTATGAAAAGAAGCACAAAGGGTGGATGAAACCCTAGAAAACTTGGTGAAGAAGATGAAGGGGGAGAGATGAGAAGCTTACCACCACAAAATACTCTTGTATACTCCACTAGACCTCCAATATCTTGCTAGATTCTTGAAGATCTCTCAAAAATGAAACCGTAACACTTTGAATCACCCAAATCGGAGTTGTGGATCAAGAGTTATGAGGGAATGAAGTTTGGGGCTGAAAAATCGCGATTTAAGCTGGAACAGTGGATTTCGCGACTTGTCTCGCGACTTAGGTCGTGGCATAAGTCTCCCGCTTCCTCCTGATTTTCTTCTCGATACTGTTTTGGCCGTAACTTCTTCGTTATAGCTCCGTTTTCGCTCCGGAAAGAACCGTTGGACTCGTAATTGAATCCTTCATCTATCTAAACTATAAAATCCAGGATTCAAGTCCAAAATTAAATATCTTATTTTTTCTTGATATATCGATTTCTGTATTAACTTGAAGGGATACCTTTCGGAAATCGGGGTGTTACAATCCTCCCAACCTTGAAAGAAATTTCGTCCTCGAAATCTGGCACCGATCAAACACCCAACGTCTCCCTTAGCGAGGTCACTCGGTTCTCTACCCAAAAGGAGTGCCTACACGATACCTTGCCCCGTGTACAAAAACGATCACAACTCCATTTCACAGTCCGACGTATTTTACCGATGACGAGACGAACATCGAGTCCTTATCAACCACCTTCTTATCCTTGAGATCTCGGTTGTCTCCCAACCTTGGGTTGCACATATCCCCTCAAGAATAGTTCCACCAAGAATTCTGTCCCATCAAGGTCTCCTCAATAGCCGATTTCTACTTAAGGTTTACCTCGACATTCTAAACCCAAATCCTCGATAATCTATACTATAAAAGATTCATCGTCCCCTTCCTTGACGATATTTCCTAACACTAGTTAGTTTCGATCCAAACATAACATTCGATCCGTTCCTCAATTGACGCGACGCGACATTGGTGGACAACGGATTACCCCAACTACACGGTTACTCAATTCCCAGAGTGCAGTCAAGCATCGGTCGACGAATCAGTGAAACCTTGTTGATTACAGAATTACCAAAGATCGATTCCTAATTTCCATCATCTAATCTTCTCAAGGTTACCACGTAAATTGCTGACGCACCGGGTTCATCGGAAGTACAATGAAACATCCCAATGGTTATCATCCTCAAATCGAATGTCGACGCCTATGTTCAAAACTTTTACACCTCAGCCGAGGATATACCACCATAAATTTCCCTCCATATTTTACACCGATGTTTCAAGGTTGACACCTATCAAGATACTAAATTCCGACAACAAATCACTATAATTTCCTTATTCATTAAGACTTACCCGGATGGTACACATCCGACCCATCGGCTCACATCCTACTGAAGTCAAGCAACCACTCAAAGATTCATCCCGAAGGTTTACCGAAACAGAAATATCACCACTTAAATATCTAGGAAAATACACAATTCTACTACTTCAATTATTCGCGCGTGTACCGATTCATAAATTAGGATCCAAAATTCGGACTGACCACGGATCGGATAATCCGACGCTTCATTTCCCAAGGACTCCTTAGTTACTTAATTACAACTCCTTTCACGACAGGGGTTTAAATCTATAGGCCTAATGAGTTCAAGGTTTTCAACAACTATGCCAATTTAAACCTTTATGGAACTTTCAAATACACAAGCTTTATAACAATTTCTTTGTGCGGTAAAATCCACTACCGATCACTCGATAGGTTGAAAATTGATCACCGACGCTACACGTATAAAATCATTTCCAAAATTTGTTTGATAAACATTTTCGTAAATAAAATGGTAACAACAGGTGTGCAACAAAATTTACACTATAAATATGAAAGTTAATTCCTGCACCACAACACGTGCAATAACTGTTTGTATAACCCTAAATGAGAATTTCACAATTTTTATCTTTAAAATTTTTCTTCTCTAACCAAAAACGTTATGGCATAAAATTCTCCACAAATCCCATATGCATCAGTTTATTCCTCAAAGCTCGGTAGAACGATGAGAAAACAATTAAATTCCAAATCGAGTTTAAAACTTTGGGCCGTACCGATGAACACATTTGACCAAAATAATAACTACAACGACATGAATACCGCTAACTCGCATAATGCATTGCGGATAATTTTTAACAGTAAAATCAATAACTGAGATAATATAAGTCGTTTATATGCTTACTCACACCAACAGTATAATTTAAATCCAAATGCAAAAGCGTACCGCGATTAACAATTTTATAACCCCGAAAGAGAAAGACATAAGGTTTTGAAACTTCCCAAAAGAGCACATGGGACGACATTTATTAACAGAACCTATAAGTTAACGTACACAATAAAGCATGCATACACGTTACAAGACTTATTTACGCGACGCAAAATGTCGTAAAATAGGACACAATAAAACCCGACCAAATTTTCAATAAATCCCATTAATGCTTAAAGCAAGCGGCGTCAAAATTTCCATTTCCCAACATAAAAGTATAAAACAACAAAAAGTCTAAAATATCAAAATTCTAAAACCACATCGTAAGATAAGATGACCATTTTCAACACGACTTTGATGAGACACGACGCCCAATAAACGTGTAAATTCACACGCGATGAAATTAAAACTCACGCATCTCAGAGTACACTTACACACCCCAAATGCCGCAAAACTATACCCATGAAATTAAACACGACTCACACAAACCAAACCCTCCATAAAATTCTGACTCAAGAACATGGGGATAACTCTTCCTTTAAAACCTTAACATACGTGGAGGAGATCCAATGTTAAAGTTAAAATTATACAGTTATTTGTCCAATACTCAAAATGACATAAAAATACGGATCTTATAATATCCTGTCAGGATCTAATTCTTAACAAGAATAATGAACTCATAAACAATATTAAAGGAGTTTGCGGAATAACACTTTAATATTCAAAGATCAATGTAACAGTGAATCAGAAATCACAACTTGTAAACTTTATTGAATGATTCAAAGCTACAAGATTTCACACAAAACCTCAATATTGATGAACAGGCTCACCAATACGAATTCTACTTCTCTAGAACTAGGGTTCTAAACCTTGAGGTTAATTCTCTCTATCAAAAACAAAAAACTCAGAACATTGTCTTTCAAACTATTCAGACTAATTCTATACATATACTAAAGATAAAAGATAATTACAAAATATAAAAGATCTTCGGTATAATCTTCCATAGTTATCTCCAAGCCTTCCAAGAATATCTTTAATCAATACAGCTGTCATCATTGCCATACGAAGTCTTCATCTCATAAGCAGTATTAAGTTGTAGCAACATTAACACTCTGAGCAGTATTAATCTTCATCAGCAGTAGTAACTGTGCTCAGCAGTATTAATTCCTCAGCAGTACTAACTACTAGCAGTACTAACTCTTCAAGCAGTATTAACTATTGAAGTAGCAGTACTAACTTGTCAAGCAATATTAAATCTACTAGAAGTAGTAATCATGTTGTGCTAGCATCATTAACCATACTTGTGCAATTCTGTAATTCCCAACAATCTCCCCCTAACTTGACTTTTAGGAAGAGAAGTCAAGTTCTTCAATTATTGTCTTCAAGATGCTTTCAACACTACATCTTAGTTGCCCAAATTCGGATTCAGACCCAGACTTTGATTAATTGTCCTTCTTACCACAATTCTGGCCATTTCTGATTCCTTTGCACATACTAGCTTAGCTTTCAGCATCCCTTCCAGCTTCTCCTTGCTATGATCATATACTTTGTCCACCAGGTAGTATTCATGATAACATTTATCAATTGTGATCATGTATACACCATAGTTTTCAAATAATATCCAGTGATCAATCTTTTTGAACCCATACTCATGATGTAGATCTTTAATCTTGTACACCACCTTCTCTGGTTCAAACATCATACAAAGATATTCCATTGCAACCTTGAGTAGATTTTCTTCAGTACCTTTCAAAACATGTTCATAAAGCTTCATTCCCACTTTATGCATTTCTTCTAGATCTGCTCTTGAACAACTTCTGATTACTCTCCCCCAAGTGGCATATACTTCAAATATATCACCAACTCTTTTCAGCCTGAAGTAATCCTTTCTATTTTCCCTTAAGATATCCCAGAAGATGATCTCTGGATCCTTCACAGAAATTGGAACAGCCTGAACTGGTTCTATTAAAGTCATATACAGCCCCACATGCTCATCAGACTGACTTGCTTGCTGTGTACTTTGACTAGTTTGCTCAGTATGATCTGCCACAGATGGTTCTGCTACTACTTCTGCTTCTTCAACTCTTGGTTTCTTGGACTATTTCTTGGAAGCTATGGTTTTCACTCTCTTTGCAGACTTTACTTCCACAGTAACATTTTCTTGTTCTTCCTTCTTTTCTTCAGCTTGTTCCTTTGAAGGTGTGGTTTCCTCAGGGAATGGTTGTTGGATGTTGAGATCATTTCTATCCTTCATCCTTCTTTCTGCTTCTTCCCTTTGAGATGAATCCCCTTGGAGCTTTGCCATTTCCTTCTTATAGAGCTCCTCAACTTGGTTGTATGCCATATTAGTGAACATCTCTCCTTTGACACCAATTGAACCTTTTAGGAAATTTATCATTTTTCTCCTTTCCTGATTGTCCAGAAAGGTCTTAGAAGGTTGTCTTTTCTGCTTTTTGACTGGCATTCTTTGTTTAGATACTTTGAGTGCTATTTTCTTGGCCTCAGCTGCAGTTTGCATGCTCTTTTGATACTCTTCATTGAGCTATTTAGCCATGTCCAGTGCAAGCTCTCTATCCTTTTCAGATTGGAGTTGTTACTCCTTTTCCATTTCTGCTTGAAGCTGCTTTGCCACTTCTTCATCTAACTCAATCTGACTCTTCTTCTTTGAAGGTTGTTCAGGTTCAACCATCTTTCCATTTCCCTTTACATCCTTCAAACTTGTCTCACTGCTTTCTTTTCTTTTCTTTGAAAGGCCTCCTTCTTTAATGAACACTCCCTTGGCCTTTTGAGTAGCCTTAGGAGTGTCATTCTTGGCTTTTACCAATGTTTCTGCTATTTCCAACTCTTCAACAGATAGCCCTGTTACTGCTGCTACCTGTTCTGTTACTGCTGCTGCTTTAACCTCATCTGTTTCTGCTGCTTGTGCTTCTGTTTCTGCAGCTTTCTCCCCCTCAAAATCAAATCCCATCCCAGATGTACTTTCCTTCTCTGCTTCAACCTCTTGATTCTCCCCCTTGTTGAAAGCATCATTAGCATTTTTCCTCTTCTTCAAAACAAACTGCCTTCTCCTCTTCTTTTGCACCAATCTTGTCACCATTTTCTTCAATTTGGTAATCTGTACTTGTTGAGACAGAATTACCATTTTCATTTCTTCTATGTCTTTGCCTTGCTTGATGACATCCAGATTAATGTTGCCCATTGTTTCCATCAATTCATTGTAGTCATATCTGTCCTCACCTCCTTTGGGTGTTTTTACCACCTTCGGAGGATCGTTGGATCTTTTTGTAGTAGAGGTCTTCTGCCTAGCAGAAGCACCTGCTACCCCCTTGGGTTCTTGGCACCTGGGACCTTTGGATGATTTCTCACCCAAAGTTGCCATGGGGAAGGTCTTATTGATGTTACCACTGGCCTCCTCTATGCTAGCAGGAGTAGTGGCAGCCTTTGCACCCATATGCTCATTCATCTCCTCAGTGAGCACCTCCTTGGGGTTGGGAGACACCCCTGTGGTTTCCCTATAGATATTATCTAATGGAGAATTCTCCATTAGAGGGCTTAAAGGCTTTGTGGGTGAAGGTACAAGAAGGGAAGGAGCCTTCTTTACCTTTTTCCTGATGTAGGTATTGGTGATTGGAGAAGTTGGTTTTTGAAGAAGGGACTGAGGGATTGATATACTGATTGAAGGTTGGGATTGGCTCTCAGTGGGATGGTCTAGTGAGGGCCTTGACCTTGATGCCATACCTTTTTGATTGTGGGACACCACCATCATTGTAGAGAACAATGGGGTGTCAACTCCTTCCGAGTCCTTGGCAGATCTCTTCATATTTGAAAAGACTGAGGTATATCCGTCAATTCAGACTGAGGTATATCCGTCAATTCAGAGTTAATGACTACCTAGACAAATCTTGGATACATGTAAAAACTCTTTTTATTGTCCAAGTTTGACACAAGGTCTTGGAAAATCATTTGTGAAAAATTATACTTTCTGGCAGTGGCCAAGCAGACCAAAGCATAAGCAATGGTGCTACTGAACTCACTCCATCCAGTAGTTTTTCTAGAAATACAGTGCATCAGGGTATGGACAAAGAAACACCATTGGGGAGAAAATTTTGCTTTTGAGAACTTGAAAACACCCAATGGGCCTCCATACCCCATTCTAGTCAGAGTAGAAAACAGTTCATCATTAGAGATAGATGAGATACCTGAGGCATCATCTAGACGTAGACTGATGCGAATTACCTCTTCAGAAACTGTCAAGGGTTTGTCACACACCCTTGTCTTGATAACTTGCACACCATTTTCAGTAACAATGGTGGCATTTGCCCAGAATTGCTTCTGGTGCTCAATGTAGATGGATGGTGACACTGTAAGAGCATATGCGATTTGGCTTGACTTGAGAAAATCGACTATCTGGTGAAATCCATCAGCTTGCTTTGGCTTTTGAAGCATTGTGATTTCGTTGTGCTCATCAATGAACGCCATGGATGCCATCGAGCTTGAGTGTTCTTGCCTGAAACTTACTAGGTGCTTGAGAGAAAAAGGGTTAGAGAGAAGATGAATAGTATTCAAAGAGTCGTTATGAGCTTTTAGGCGGGCAAAAAGGGTATTTATACGATTCGGGACAGAAGCAGTATTAACTGAGAGCAGTATTAACTAACTAGCAGTATTAACTGAGAGCAGTATTAACCACTAGCAGTATTAACTAACTAGCAGTATTAACTGAGAGCAGTATTAACTAACTAGCAGTATTAACTGAGAGCAGTATTAACCACTAGCAGTATTAACTTTGCACTGGCAGTATTAAAACTGCACTGGCAGCATTAACTGTACTTACACTGTTGAAGCTTGAGCAAGGTAATAACTTCCTGAGAAAGATGATTAGTAGCACCAAAGAATAACAAATAACAGGTATGTAAACACTTTTTAAAACATGAGCTCATTCAGAGTTGATCATGCCCACACTTGGGACCAAGAAAGTGAATCTACCCACATCAAAAGCTTTAGTGAATAGATCAGCAAACTGGTTGTCAGTATGAACTTTAGTAACTTGAATAAGCTTCTTTTCATTACAGTCTCTAATAAAGTGATACCTGATCTCAATGTGCTTTGTTTTGGAGTGCTTGACTGGATTGTTAACAATGCTTATAGCACTACTATTGTCAATGAAGATTGGAGTGTGAAGAAAGGTTACCCCATAGTCCAGCATTTGATTCTGAATCCATAGAACCTGAGAGCAGCAACTTGCAGCAGCAATGTACTCAGCTTCTGTTGTAGATAAGGACACTGTGGTTTGCTTCTTACACTGCCAAGATACTAGTCTTGCACCCAAAAGCTGACATCCACCTGAAGTAGACTTTCTATCCATATTAGCACCACCCAAGTCACTGTCTGAATATGCAATCAAGTCAAAGTTGGATTCATAAGAATACCAAAGACCTAATCTAGGTTGCCCTCTTAAGTATCTGAAAATCCTCTTAACAGCTTGAAGATGTGATTGTTTTGGTTTGACTTGGAATCTGGCACACACACACACTGGAAACATGATGTCTGGTCTTGAGGCTGTGAGATACATGAGAGATCCAATCATTGATCTATATAGATGGACATCAACATCCTCCCCCTTAAGATCAGCAGTGATCTGTTTATGAGTCTCCATTGGTGTGCTTGCTGGCTTTGAGTCTGTTAAACCATACTTATCCAGGATGTCTTTCACAAACTTTGATTGACTTATGAAGATCCCATCTTTCTGTTGTTTCACTTGAAGTCCAAGGAAGAAGGTGAGTTCACCCATTGAACTCATTTTGAAGCTCTTGTGCATCAACTTTTCAAAGTCTCTACACATCTGATCTTTTGTGGATCCAAAAATGATATCATCCACATAGATCTGAACAAGTAGGATGTCCTTCTTACTTCTTTTAATGAAGAGGGTCTTGTCAATTATTCCCCTTTCAAACCCATTTTCTAAGAGATAGGTAGACAGAGTATCATACCATGCTCTTGGGGCTTGATGTAGACCATAAAGTGCTTTCTTCAGTTTGTATACTCTGTCAGGATATGATGGATTTTCAAATCCAGGGGGCTGATAGACATATACTTCTTCATCAATTGTACCATATAGAAAGGCACTCTTCACATCCATTTGATATACCTTGAACTTCATGTATGAGGCATAGGCTATAAATAGCCTAATTGCCTCTACCCTTGCAACTGGAGCAAAAACTTCTTCATAATCTATGCCTTCTTCCTGAGTGTACCCTTGTGCCACAAGCCTTGCTTTGTTCCTGATGACAATTCCTCTCTCATCCTTTTTATTTCTGAAAATCCACTTGGTGCCAATAGCTCTATGACCTTTTGGAAGGTCCACCAAGTCCCAAACTTCTTGCAACTTGAATTGTAGCAACTCTTCTTGCATGGCTTCTATCCAACTTGAATCTTTCATTGCATCATAAACCTTCTTAGGCTCAACCTGAGATAGAAAGCAAGAGAGTACTGTATGTTGTTGATCCTGCAACTCTTGAAGTCTGCTTTGATTTCTAGTTATCATAGGAGAAGAGATGTCTCCTATTACCAGCTCTGGAGGATGGTTCTTTTGAGTTCTAGTCTGATGACTAGGTTCTTCATTGATTCCCACTTCTAGATTGGAATCATTTAAGTCAGCTGAGGGGATCTCATCAGCTACTTCTGGTTCTTCATGCTCTGAATTATCCTCATCTCTTATTTCTTCTTCACTCTGAATTGGTTCAACAACAGTCTCCTTTTCACAGATTCCAACAGGTTCTATTGTAGGTATGGGAAAGATCACAGACTGAGGAGTAATGTCTTGTACTTGTGCATCCCCTGATCCTCCACTTCCTGAACCTGCATGATCATCACTACTGAAACCCAAAGAGTTAGTTAGTTAATCAATGTCAAACAACCACTGAGGACCTGAACCAATAGGATTTGGTGAGTTCTCATTGCCTTTGACATTGTCACTTTCCTCAATTATTCTAGAAGAAGAATTAAACACTCTGTAAGCCTTACTCTGAGATGAGTAACCAACAAGAAAACCATCATCTGCCTTGCTATCAAACTTTCCTAAGTGAGTTTTGGTATTGAGAATGGTACAAGGACACCCAAAAGGTTTGAAAAATCCAATAAATGGTTTCCTTTTATTTAAAAGCTCATATGGTGTCTTGTTCTTAGGCTTGACTACTAGAACTCTGTTTTGGACATAGCAAGCAGTATTAACTGCTTCAGCCCAGAAAGTAATTGGAAGTTTGGAATCAGCTAACAGAGATCTAGCAGCTTCAATCAGTGTCCTATTCCTTCTCTCAGCAACACCATTTTGTTGTGGAGTCCTAGGAGCACTGTATTGCCTCTCAATTCCTTTTTCCTCACAAAAGGTGTTTAGGTCAATATTTTTAAATTCAGTACCATTATCTGACCTAATGACTTTTACCTTTTGATTTGTTTGGTTTTCAATTCTTAGAATAAAGGATTTGATCAGTCCACTTGTCTCATCCTTAGTCCTTAGAAAATATACCCAAGTAAATCTAGAGTAATCATCAACAATAACTAGGCAATATGATTTCTTACCTATACTCATAACATTTGTTGGACCAAACAGATCCATATGCAACAACTGAAGATAATTTGAGATTGTGTTCAACTATTTGGACTTATGAGAAGTTTTGTGTTGTTTGTCTTTGAGACAGGCAACACAATGATCATCACATGAAAAGACTTTTGAAGGCAAACCTCTTACAAGGTTGTTTTTAACAAGTTTATTCATTGTTTTAAAATTCATGTGACACATCCTTCTGTGCCAAAGTGATGATTCATCCAAAGATTCTTTTGAAACAAGACAGTTTAGGGATGAATCAGTTGAAACATTGTCCATATCCAAACAATAAACATTATCCTTTTTGGGAGTTCTTAGTAGTATCATCTTTTCATCAACTACCTTGAATCCAGGAGCAAGGATAATGCATTCAGAATCAGTGAATAATATACTATGCTATTTGTCACAAACCTGTGATACACTTAACAGGTTGTACCTTAACTGCTCAACATAGAAAACATCTTCAAAGGTCATTTTACCTTTTGTTACATCACCCTTACCACTGATTTTACCTCCATCTGGAGTATTACCAAAGGCAACATGTCCTCCATCAATTTTCCTGAAATTCTTGAGGCAAGCCATGTTCCCTGTCATGTGCCTAGAGCAACCACTATCAACATGCCAGATGCTCTTTCCTTTGAGCTGCTGGTTGCCCTGCACATAGAATAAAACAATTAGTATTGATTGGGAACCCAAGCCAAAGTGGTCTTGGGTCTCCCTTTCTCATCAAAGTATTTACATTCCTTTTTGATGATATTTTTAAAATCAGAGCACTCTTTATTGGAGTACTTTGTCAAGATAATTGGCTTAGCAGCACAAACACTAGAAGCAGTACTAACTTTAGAGGTACTAACAGAGTTAGCAGCACTAACAGGTTTAGCAGTACTAACCTTGTTAGAAGCACTAACAGAGTTAGCAGTATTAACATTAAAAGAAGTACTAACAATGTTAGTTTTAGCAGTACTAATACTCTTAGCAGCACTAACATTGGTAGCAGTAGTATTGCTTCTAGCAGCACTATCATTGTCAGCAGCACTATTTGTGGTAGCAGTACTAACAGTTTTAGTGCTTTTGGGAATCCACATCTTGACACTTTCTTTCACAGTCTTTTTCTTCATGTGGCTTTTAGCTTTACCAGATTTCTTAGCCACATGGTTCCTTTCATCTTTCCTATAGCCAAAGGGTTTTTGCATAGATCTTTGAAAATTCATCCTTTGGTTAATAGGATTAAAGTAACAGTGCTTGGAAAGATGATTCAATTTGCCACATATGAAACAAGGTTTTGGTCTGATGATGTTACTCAGATCAACTCCTTGTTTCTGAGCCCATTGATTATTCCAATTTCTTTGATTTCCCCTCCTTTTATCATGTTTTAGGGGCTCAGACTTATTACATGCACACTGTTTGCAAGGAACAGGACTCACAACTGTGGTCTGCTTGTAATGGACCTTCTTAGACTTTCCCTCAGTCTTTTCTATGTCCTCAGATTTGACCCAAATCTTTCCACAACCCTCATTGGTAATAATGTGATTTTCTAGAGGAATCTCACCACTCACATTGTTCTCCTTATTCTTACCAGCTTCTTTCTCTGTTTTGTCCTCAACAACTACTTCATCTAAGGGATCTATCTCAGTTGCTCCCTCAGGAAAGTCCTTCCTATCCTTGGTCTCTAGCAAGTCTGATATAGGAGGAATGTAGTTGTTGTTGTATGGTGGTGGTGTAGTATTGTACCCAAATCCTCTTCTCAGTTTGTCATGAAACTGAGTTTGTAGTAAAGAGTCCATTGCTTTAGAAGCATTGGAAAAAATTTCTACATCCAGCTTAACCTTGGCTAGCTCTCCTTTCAACTTTTCATTCTCCTCTTTAGATTTGGTCAGTTGGATTTCTAGGTCATTTTTCTCCCACTTCCAGTAATTTGTATCATATGAGTGTTGAAGTTCATTGGCTTGGAAACTTTTAATTTGTTCCTCAAACCTCTCAACAATTCTCACATAGTCTTTTATATCTTTTTCTAACCTCTTAAGGTCATCACTCATATTCTGGTTGTGATCCCTGTACCTTTTAACAGTGTCAATGCAAGTTTGAGAATAGAGATTAGAGAGTACCTCAGTTGGGAGATCAGATACCTCTGCCATGAGAGCTTGATTTTGAATAGCCTCTTCTGCTTGATCACTCCAGTCAAACCCCATTCCTTGTTGAGAAACAAGGGCTTGAGCAGAGTTTCTGTTTTGATTGAAGCTTCCAGTCTGAACTTGTTGGTGGTTGTTTTAAGACACTCCACTTCTGCATTCTCTGGCAAAGTGTCCCTTTAGATGACACTTATAGCACTCCAACTTTGACTTATCAAAGCCTGCTCCATCTTCTCTTCTTTGGGAGAAGTTGTTCCTCCCAGTCCTCTTAATGAACTTCTTCACCCTCAGAGAAAGCATGGCCATCTGCCATTTAATATCCATCTCTTCAAGATCATTAGGATGAAGCTGTTCCAAGTCATCATTGATTAAAGAAGAGTTTCCATGGCTGGACAGAAAGGTTTCAAAAACAGATTCAGTGCCTTTTTCTTGATTTACTCCATTAGCAGCATTAACTGATTCAGGGTTAGCAGTAGAATCAATTGATGCTGATAGGAGTGCAGCATTATGGACATATCCAGTAGGCTTCTTCTTTGCTTCCACCTCAGATTCAAACACTCTTAGATCATTGTATAGATCATACAGTTCCTTTTCTTCCAATTGTTCATTCTGTCTGAATGAAACAGTATACATGGTCCATTCATCTCCAAGGGACCTTAAGAACTTTCTGTTTACATCATCTTGATCAATCTGTACTCCCACAGTAGCTAGTTCACCAATCAACTTATTAAACCTGTCAAAAGTTTGAGTCATGGACTCATTCTTAGTTGACATAAAGTTTTCATATTGTTGCTTCAATATTGCCTTCTGATTTCTCTTGGTACTTTTGGTACCAGAGAATCTCTTCTCTAGAGCATTCCAAAGCATTTGTGCATCAGTGCAATTGCAGAATTGGTGTTGATACTCATTAGGAATAGCCAAGAGCAGTGTGCTCAAGGCTTTCATCTCTGTCTGCCTTGTCTTCCTTTCTGCATCCGTCTTTGGTGGAATTTTTTCCATCTGCACCAATCTTTCCTTCATCAGATGGGCCATTCTCAATGATGTCCCACATAGAGTAATCTGTGAGGAGAATGTATTGCTTGATCCTAATCTTCCACATATCAAACTCATTAGATCTGAGCATTGGAACCTTTGAGACAAGAGTACTGTTTGATTCAACTGTGTTTTCCATGATGAATGAAGGTTTCTGAGAATACTTGCTCTGATACCACTTGTCAGGATCTAATTCTTAACAAGAATAATGAACTCAGAAACAATATTAAAGGAGTTTGCGGAATAATACTTTAATATTCAAAGATCAATGTAACAGTGAATCAGAAATCACAACTTGTAAACTTTATTGAATGATTCAAAGCTACAAGATTTCACACAAAACCTCAATATTGATGAACATGCTCACCAATACGAATGCTACTTCTCTAGAACTAGGATTCTAAACCTTGAGGTTAATTCTCTCTATCAAAAACAAAAAACTCAGAATATTGTCTTTCAAACTATTCAGACTAATTCTATACATATACTAAAGATAAAAGATAATTACAAAATATAAAAGATCTTTAGTATAATCTTCCATAGTTATCTCCAAGCCTTCCAAGAATATCTTTAATCAATACAACTGTCATCATTGCCATATGAAGTCTTCATCTCATAAGCAGTATTAAGTTGTAGCAGCATTAACACTCTGAGCAGTATTAATCTTCATCAGCAGTAGTAACTGTGCTCAGCAGTATTAATTCCTCAGCAGTACTAACTACTAGCAGTACTAACTCTTCAAGCAGTACTAACTTGTCAAGCAGTATTAAATCTGCTAGCAGTAGTAATCATGTTGTGCTAGCATCATTAACCATACTTGTGCAATTCTGTAATTCCCAACATCTCCAAAAATAGAGTTAGACTTACAACGAGGATGAAGGGATTTCCAATGAATAAAATATTTGCAACCACGAACAACAAAACAATTTCGTGCATGTTTAAACTCCCGATTTAAAATTTGATGAATGCTAAACACCCTACCAAGATTTCGCAATATAACTCACTTTATGCTTTGAAAACATGAGAAAAAGATAATGCAAACTCATTTTAGAAATAAATGTCATGCATGGATTTGGCCGGCACTCGATACCTCGAAATCACGTTCGTCAATTTTTTTTTCTTCCCGCCATACTAATATCACCCGTATGTTCAAACATCTTAAGGTGATCATGATTTCATCGGTTCTCCTTACAATTCCTTCTTGAAATAGAGCCAATTAACACGCCTATGGTTCTAATCCGACCAATAGTTCCGACTCAAAGTGGTCAACTTAGTGCATTCAACGCGCTTAACTATCACTCCAAAGTAACATTGCTATAACCATCAATCTTCCCTTAAATTACTCGCTTAGAAACTTTCTCACTACCCCAACGGTCATCATACCAAGGTAGTTCAAGTATACACATGTTGCATGTAGGTTCACCATAACACTGGCCAGGTGCCATTGTGAACGTACCGTACATGCTCATCCTTGCGACCCTCGACAAGTTTCCCGTTTCTAGCGACTCGATCAACTCCATAATATCTTATCTTAAGGTTCCTAACGTGCAACGTCACTTACAATCACTTATAAAAACGCTAGTTTGAGTCTAGGCATCCTACGATCAATACCTAATTCTCTCAAGCTTAAGCTCTGATACCAACTTGTAACACCCTCGAAAATGAACAGAGCAACTAATTTAAAACTTCGAAATTATACAACAAAAAAAGGATATAATCTATTTTACAATCATCACTTGAGTCACCTCAAAAGAATAATGGATTTAACTTTAACAACTAAAAGGTCGAGTCTCACATAATGACTGAACAAAGTCGGGTGTTACTAAAACCCCAAAGAAACAGTTGCTCTTATCAACGACTAACGCGGAAGACTTCATCAAGCTACTCACCCTTGCACAAACTCTTAGCACACAACACTTCACCAAAAAGCTAAAACCTCTTCCCCCATCCGAAACCTGATGCACATGCCGACAAATAAAAAGGTTAGGCTAACGCCTAGTGAGTTCAAGAGTTTTCAACATATAAAATTTAATCATTTAGAAAGGAAGAATGCGAATAAAACCATAATCTTTCAAAATGATATGCTTCACTTATGAAAACGACTCGTTTATCAATAACGATGCACTTTGTACGAAATAGACACCGAGTTATCTATTAACCAAACCAAACTGCTTTAAAGACGAGGATCTCACCTATGAGACGCAATTATGTAAAGTAAACCGGAACTTGCTAAAAGTAAAATAGAGGGAGGACTCCCAGTTTTATAAAACACGGTTAACACATTACAACTTGAAATACCCAACACGGTGAAACGTGACACACAACTCATAAATCATAGATGAAGATCTATATAATTAAATATCGCCATGAACACGGCTTTAAACCCAAAACTCACACGACCATAAAATGGACGAGAATGAATACCGACACATGGAAATGACGCGGTCCATGCGAACCTCAGTATACGTGGGAAGAACCCAAAATTAAAGCCATCATTTGCCGTCAATCACTTAAAAACTCCTTTTGGTAAAAATACCACATTACCCAAATAAAATACCATGAATCAACGATGAGGAGATCCGTAAACACCGAGAATAGAGAACACGTAAGTAGGCGTTCACTCGACTTCCTTACATGTCCTCTAAACGTTTCCATCTTGGGTGGCGAGAACACGTGAATGGGGCCACCCTTGTTGTTGTTGGATTTCACCACGTATCCCGGACTTAGTTCCCATGCCATACCAGACATCACAACCTCAATCCGTATTACTGCCTCTAGCCCTACTCCGTCGAGTTCCACCCCAAGGACTTACGGACGCGGGTGCCTATCCAACCTAGACGAGTTACACCTCAACGGCTCGTGCCGCTTATTGCCTACTCGCTAGCAAACCCGAGCGGTCACTAAAAGTAACCCAAAACCTCCGGCCTTACAAGACCGACAGAACTTACGTGCCTATGGATCCATTACAACACTGTCTAACGTTACATGACTCCAATTGGATGACCACGCACCCAAAACATGTAACTCACCCACGATACGAAATTAATCGTCATCTCAGTCAAAACCCCCGCTGGTTATGACTCCGGAAAAACGTCCACACGACTCGTTTAAATCAAAAACCGAGCCAAAGGCCCAACACTTTACGTAAATCTCCAACGAAAGCCTTTGTACATTAAAAACACGTTTAGCCGACTGACAAAGACATAACGATCCCAAAAGTATAAACAACTCCAAATCAACATTGGTTGAGGCAAACCATCTTCCAAAAAGGACCATTTTACCCTTACATTTCCCAAAATACCTCTTGACACATTAATATGCATTTTCCCAAATAGTTGTAAGTGCATAATCATATAAAGTACATTTATCTCAAATGGACTCCATTTATAAAATATGCATAAATGAAGCTTCTCAAACATGATTTATTTGACGAATGCCCAAACTCACAAATATGCATGTGACACAAGTTTATAAGGTGAGATATAACCAAATGCCCAACATTTATTAGTAGTGAACAATTTGATGCAAAGCATAAATACTTTAAAATAACCATTTTGGCATGTACACCATTTTCATAAATCATCTTGAACTCACCTTGCTAGATTTAGGCTAAATCTAGATTTTCCCCCCAACTAGAGCTCCTTTGAAGAAGACTTGGATTCTCAAGACAAAACTTTCAAAAAATCTAAATCCATACATATTCAACCATAAATAAACATAATCAACCACAAAGAATCATTTCCCAAACCATATACATGAACACCTCAACTAATACTGAAACCCTAACTTCCATAACCGAAGAGAATAGAAGATTACCTTAACCCAAGCTTGCATCCACCAACCAAAACACTTCTAGTTCACCAAAATGGTTACAAACCTCCAATCTATGAAAAGAAGCACAAAGGGTGGATGAAACCCTAGAAAACTTGGTGAAGAAGATGAAGTGGGAGAGATGAGAAGCTTACCACCACAAAATACTCTTGTATACTCCACTAGACCTCTAATCTCTTGCTAGATTCTTGAAGATCTCTCAAAAATGAAACCGTAGCACTTTGAATCACCCAAATCGGAGTTGTGGATCAAGAGTTATGAGGGAATGAAGTTTGGGGCTGAAAAATCGTGATTTAAGCTGGAACAGTGGATTTCGCGACTTGTCTCGCGACTTAGGTCGCGACATAAGTCGCCCGCTTCCTCCTGATTTTCTTCTCGATACTGTTTTGGCTGTAACTTCTTCGTTATAGCTCCGTTTTCGCTCCGGAAAGAACCGTTGGACTCGTAATTGAATCCTTCATCTATCTAAACTATAAAATCCAGGATTCAAGTCCAAAATTAAATATCTTATTTTTCCTTGATATATCGGTTTCTGTATTAACTTGAAGGGATACCTTTCGGAAATCGGGGTGTTACAGTTGTCGAGAAGTGAAGGTCACAAACTACCCTGAAGATAGTAGTTGTCATCTAAGGTTGGGAGACAGCCGAGATCTTAGGGGTGGTAAAGTAGTCGATAAGGACTCGACGTTCGTCTCATCATCGGCAAGATGTACTGGATTTCGAAATTAAGTTGTAATCGGGTCATGCATAGGGCAAGGTATGGTGGAGGCCTTCCTGTTGGGTAGAGAATCAATCGATCTCGTTGAAGGCGGTGTTGGGTGTATAGTTGACGTCAGATTTCGAGGACGAAATCTCTTTTAAGGTTGGGAGGATTGTAACAGCCGTAAATTGGAGATTTCCTTTAGTAATAATTCGGGAGCCGTTTGACTATTGGAACGAAATGGTGCCGATAAATCAGGTGAGTTTTACTATGGAATCATCGAGGATCGAATCAGGCGCGAAGACGCGAGAAAACGGGGTTTTCTGGGCGCCGCGAGTTGGCACGCGACTTTGGGTCGCGGCCCAAGTCACGTAACTCACTGGAAGTGAGTCTTGGGGGAAACGGGCGACTTATGCCGCGACTTAAGGTCGCGACATAACCCGCGGGACGCACTGTCGAGCTAAAAGCCGATTTTTCAGCCATTAACCTCATTTCTCACAATCCCAAACCCTAGATTTTCTTCCCTTTTCTCTCCCAAACCCCAAATGTCGAACCCTAACCCATTTTGAGGATTTTTCCCCTTGAACCATATGATTCTTCATCATCTAGCTAGTGGGATCTTAAACCACAAAACCTCCATCTTCATCTTCCTCATCAAGTTCAATGTTTGGGAGCTCGGGTTGAAGAGTTGGAATGGGTGCCCTCGAAAAGTATCACCACTCAAAATGGTAAGCTTTCTTGTAGTAAAGTTATAAATGCTCCATTGATGGTTTCTTAGTGTTTGATTTTTCAAATCTTGGATTTGATGGTTTTGGGGAAACTAGAGTTTGGATCTGTTGGGGATTTTAGTAAACATTATTTGGGGAATGTTTCTAAGTGGTTTGGTATGTTTGGACCTAGGTTTTGGAAGTCCTCGGCTTGAGGATTCAAGTGGCCTTCAAAAGAGCTCGTTGGGTGAAACCTAGATTTAGCCTAAATCTAGCAAGGTGAGTTCAAGTTGCTTTGTGAAAACTATGTACATGCCAAAATGAGTATTTTGAAGTAAAAATATGTTTTACTTAATATTTGTCAATGTGTTGGGTATTTGATAAGTTTACATGTTTGATAAACTTGCGTTGCTTTAATCTCATAAAATGCCCATGTTTGGGATTTGGACATTTTGATAAGTATTAGCATGATGTATGCATTTTTGGGTAATTTTGTACAAATAAAGTCCATTTTGTGATTTATGCATCTTTGGTGATTTTGTACAAATGAAGTCTATTTCATGTCATAGGAATTTTGGGGTATCTGCATTCATAAACCCTTGGAAAACATTTGCTCCCAATACGTGTTGAGTTTTGGGTTAATCACGTCTTTGAGGTAGGTGTCTTCATAAACGTCATTTAAAGACATTTCATTATTTGGGGAACCGTTATTTGTTGATCAAATGGATTTTCAGCATTTTAGCTCGATGTTCGCGTAAAAGAGTACTGAGGACATTTGTCCGGTTTTAATGGCTCAGTTTAGAGTCCAAATTGTGATTTACGTCTTAATGCATTTTATTGCATATTATGGATAATTACTGGCTCGAGTGCTTTAGTCATTCATGAGTAGTCGTGTAATCTTAGACTATGTTGCATTAGATCCATAGGCACATGAGTCAGTCTTATTTGATGGTCAATTGGATGGTACGGGGTTGGACTCCGGGACCCATGTTTGATGACCGAAACTTGACAAGGAGGCACTAGGAGGGTTGAGTCTGGATAGTACTGCCTGGGAGGTGAGTACTGTGACCTCCACTTTTGGGGAATTTTCTTAGTTGTAGTCCCCAGTATGTCGGGCCTTTGGGGAATTTCCTTAGTTGTAGTCCCCGGTGTGTCGGGACATTCGGGGAATTTCCGTAGTTGTAGTCCCCGGTGTGCCGGCCCTTTTGAGGTGGAGTTCTTTGTAACGGCCACCAAGGTCAACTGTCTCTTTTGGTGAACTTGTCAAGAGGTCGTAGGGGCACTTGGGCCTTCGTGTCGTGAAGTGTCATACGATCAACGTTGGTTGAGTGGCATACTTTTGTGTTCCTCCGCTCTCCACGGATACGGGTATCCCCCGTTGTCGGCCCGCTGTATTGTGGATATTTAATTGTCCATGCTTTAATATTTGGATTTCATTCCATTTTATGGTCGTGTGAGTATTAAGTTTCAGTTCCTTGTTTTAATGGCGTATCATATTTATATGGATTGTTTTCCGTTACTTAAGGGTCGAGTATTATGTCCCATCCGAGTTTTGAGTGTTTTGGGAAATGAAGTATTATTTACATTTTCACAAATTTGAGTATCGAACTATGACCACGTTTGGGCGAGTTACGGGTTGCATCGTTTTATAAGAAATGTGTGTTTGGGGAGCATTGTCGTTAAAAGTGCATATTATGGGGTAATGTGTCGTTTCCATTTGGAAGTATAATATTTCGAAGGATTTTGCTTTAAACTGAATTCCTTTCTTTTAAGATATATTCACTCATGTTAAAACTCTTGAGCTCACTAGGCGTTAAGCCTAACCTTTTTATTTGTCGGCATGTGCATCAGTTCCTGTCGGGGGTTCGGTTCTAGCAAGTGATGTGAGGAGTTGAGCCTTAGATTTATGCAAGAGTGAGTAGTTGGTGAAGTCTTCCGCAGGTTGAAGATAGTAATTGTTATTGGGTTTAGTAACACTCGTCCTTTTCATAGAGTGTATGTATAGGATGAATGTGAGCGTTGAGGTCAATTCACATTTTATGTTTGTAGTTCGAAGTATTGATTGATGTATTTAGAAAATTTTAAATTGGTTGCTATAAACATATTTGAGGGTGTTACAGGGAGTTCCATGTTTGTTTAAATTTTCATATCGACTTCTGAACACTTCAGTTCATGACTCGTACTTCAATGTTTTGACTTATACTTCAATGTTCTATTTTGTGAGTTAAATGAGTGTTAGGGCTTTTAATGTTTCTATGGTCCATCCAGAACCAGAAGGACCTACCCAAGAAACACATCCTATTCATAGATATCAGTGAGGGGTCTAGATTGATAGATGAGTTCGGAGTGAAAAGAATATGGTGAGGATGTGACAGGACTTAAAAGAATTATTGGTCCTAACCAAACCGAGTTAGTTATCCGGGTTACCACATAATCTATTCATTCTCGTTCTTTGGAGATGGATATTGAAACAGACATGGACCCAGTGTCGATAACTCGTGTCACCCCACCCAGCCACTCAAGTATCTCTCAAAAGATACTTGTTTCATATTTGCACGGAGATTTAGCACATAATCTATCTATTCCTCACTCGGAAGTCTTAGATATTGAAAAAGGAAGACATCATCTCCGGTCTCCAAACTTCATATTCATCTCACTGAGTCTATTGATTTCTAACTTGCGTCCCATGTTGAATCAATCTTTGAGCCTAATCGATTTGAGTTATACTTCTTTCACACACACACGAATCTTTGTGATTCCCCTTGCATATCTTTGTGATATTGCCAGAACAGTTTGAGAAGTAATTTTTTTTTTAATATTTTACTTCAGTGATAACTGGAAGTCCTATTAGAGATACATCGATGCCAACTCTGAAAATAGGCCACACAATTATTTTAATTGTTGTGATAACAGTTACTATTGTGTTTCTGTGTTAGCTGTTACCCTTAGTTACTGAATCGTTTTATCTAATCTTTTGCTACTCATCCGGTTAGTCTTTGAAGATACATGATGCTCAGGATTCTCCTAATCATCATGAGGGGGAGAATGTCACACAATTCAAAGACACAGATTATCGTGTTGAGGGGGAGTTAGCAAAATCTGAGGGGGAGTAACATAATTTCTTAAACCTGAGGTTGAAAAGCCTTTGGATTCAAAGATTGCATTTCTTCTATCCCTATCATGTGGTGTCTGCTACAAGTTTGTTCCTCCTACAAGCTGATTGAAACAAGTTCTTGAGTTGAAAGTTAATTCAACTCGCATTTCAGAGACATATTATTTGTTTTAAACTGAAGTTGCACTATGGAATGTCACGTAACTCACACACTACTTTCTTGTGTGCTGATCTGATGTGTTGAGTTTCTACAGTTGAAAGCTGCTTGATAGTGCGTTCAGCCGAGGCTATTGTACACTGAGTCTGGTTACAAAGTTGAAACTATAAACACCAAAAGCTTTATTCAAGGGGGAGCTAGGAAAGACATGAAGACATGCAACACCAAAGTTCTTCAAAGATTTAAGAGGGAAAGAAGATCAAGGCATGAAGATTTCAAGAAGATAAATGCCTTATTCAAATTTAGGGGGAGATTGTTAGGACTGAAAGTCCTAGTGTTGAAAGTTGTATAACGCATTTATAGGGTTTAAATTGTAATTGTTTTAAAGTTGTTTTGTAAATGGGCTTTGAGGCCCATTAGCCTTACACGTTCATATTTAAAGGTTGCTTAACCTAGTTTTAGGGTGAAGAGAAGAATGGTCATTAGAAAGGTTTACCCAATCTTATTGAAATTCTCTCTGTAAACCTTAAACCCTTTACTGATAAATCTAATCATATGACCGACAGTTGTGATTGAATATCTTATTGTTTCTTGATTATTATCGTGATTGCACTGTATCTGGGATCTACATGTGTTATATTCATTATGAATATGCATGCACGTCATCAGATGTCCACATTCAATATGAATAACAAAGGTGAACGTTCATTCACTAATCATGATTAATAATACAGTATTCAGGATGAATAATACAACATTCAGGATGAATAATACATGAATTCATGATTCATGTATTATTTATCATGAATCGTGTATTATTCACCCTGAATGTTGTATTATTCATCTTGAATGATACATTATTCATGATGAATAATATATGAATGACTCGTGAAGGTGGTGACACATGGCGCACTCTCTTTTGTTTCCCAATTCACAACCAAAATTTGGTTTAATTCATTACAAATATGTATGTGCATCCCCGGATGTCCCACATTCAGTATGAATAACCAATGTGAACGTTCATTCATTATTCATGATGAATAATACAATATTCAGGATGAATTGCACAACCTTCATGATGAATAATATACAAATTCATGAATCATGAATTATTCACCCTGAATGTGGTATTATTCATCCTGAATGGCACATTATTCATGATGAATAATACATGAATGGCCCGTGAAGATGTGGAGACGTGACACACTCTCTTTTGTTCCCCGGTTCACAACAGAATTACTCGATAAGTTCTCGATTCGTCTTGATGGGTGTTGGGTTACGGTGTTGAAGAAACGCGACGCCTTACGACGTTGAAGAAAGTGTTGAAGAAGGTGATGTCGAGTTACATACTTAAGGTGTCGATGTGTTTTACAGACTTGAACGTACATAAATATTCATAATGAATATAACACATATATAGCATTTCACGTAAAAACGGTTAAAAAAAACTATATCGAGATGGATGTTATATCGAAGATCACGAAATTCTCGTTTTTTTGATGTAATTTGTTTGATTAAAATATTAGTAATTTTTAAGATAATTTAATTTAAACTTTAATTGGGTAAAAGTTTTTAATTAAAAAAGAAAATAAAAAGTCAAATATGGTAGGCGTGAGTTTAAATTATCTTCCATTTTTACCCCTAAACATTTTAAAATTAAAAATTATATTTAATATGAGTTCCTGGATCAATATAGATGGAGTGACTGTGATTTGTCCTCACGCGCACAATAATAGTTGAGTTTTCATTTGAACTTTTTTTTTTCTCTCTCTCTCCCTATATATATATATATATATATATATATATATATATATATATATATACTATATTATAAAAACGGTATAAAAAACTCTTAATTACAACATTTTAAGCACAAGGTACAACTAATTAAAGCCAATTACTTAATTTACAATTTCTTAATGCTTTGGTACAACCTTTCCAAGCACCGTATCTCACATAATCATCTATTTGTGGAATGGATACTCATTTATTAATATAAATATTTGTTTTTTTTGTGGAGGATTTTATAAAATAGATTTTATATTATCATAATCTATTTTAAATGTAGATTTTACATTTAAATCTATATTAATGAGATGTAATATAAAATCTTTTTTCTTCCGTATTTTTTTATATTACATCTCATAATGATTTTTCCATATTTTATTTTATAAATTTTTTTTCCATATTTTATTTTATAAAAACTTTTTACATAATGAGATGTAATATAAACTCTTTTTTCTTCCGTATTTTTTTGCTAATATAAAATCTATTTTATTTTATAAAATCTATACATATTTTATATCAGCATAATATAAAATCTACACGTATTTTTTTTGCTAATATAAAATCTACACGTATTTTTTTTGCTAATATAAAATCTTCACGTATTTTTTTTTCACGAGCATTAAAAAAAGAAAAAAGAAGGTTGATATGAATTAAAAATAAAAAAGAACGAGATACACTAATAAATTATCGTATTCTTTAAAATAAAAATATTCCGCAATACTTTCCAAATTAACCAAGTGTAAAGAAAATAAAATAGAAACGATGTAGATATAAAAATATTCTTCCATATTTTTAATATATTTACATTTAAATGTAAAATCGAAAATGAAAATAAAAGATTTTAAAATATTCTCTACATTCACTATAAATATATATAGCTTCTCTATGTATCATCCGAGTACAAGAAGAAGACGAACGGTCGGGTGTCAATGACGGAACCTGCAACTGAACAAAAGGTATTCCACTATATTTTTTTTTTTTGAAAAACTACTTTTTTATATTTAATTTTATTTACTGAGGATTTGTTTATATTTTTCAAAACCCCCAATCATATTTTTCAAAGTAGGGGAATAAGATATATATACATATCTTTATTTTTATCGACTAATACTATGAGGTCTTGAAGTCAATAGTCAGATAAATTTTCAAGTGGTACTGAGTGAATTTGAACTATACCAGTTGAGTTGCCGGTTACAAAAGATATAAATCATTTATTTTTTTTGTCATATTTGATGTGGGTTGAATGTTGTTAATTAATCTACAAATTTATACGTTCAAAATGATTGTCAACTGTTGTCAAGGAGATTTCAGAAAAATTGCAAAATCTGTAAAAACGTATGTTCATATTTATAATTATTTCAATAATAGTGATATGTTGTGAGACATGTCGTTTGAGTTTTAAATAATATAATACAAAACTATTACCAATATTATTGCACAAACTCATAACAACAAACGATTAAGAATATATGCAAGTTAACCACTTATGAAAACTCATAACAACAAACGATTAAGAATATATGCAAGTTAACCACTTATGAAAATACATTCGTTTTTCACATCGTATTTCATTAACTGTTAACAGAGAAATTACGTTTCATTTTAACTCGTTCAATATTCCAACAAAAATTTTATCTTCCCGTGCAATGCACGGGCCCAACACTAGTATATATATATATATATATATATATATATATATATATATATATAGAGAGAGAGAGAGAGAGAGATAAACGTTCAAACGAGAACGCTAACTATTTAACAAAACAAGAAAACAATAAATCATGTGCAAAATCATATATGATTCGACATTAACGGTCATAAAAATAGACGCCAGTAACTTTGGCCGCGACTTAAGTCGCGGGCAAAGTCGTGTGAATCATATATGATTTTGCGTGTATTTGCGGTTCTCGTGTTTTCTTAAATGAATATTGTTCTCCTCTGAACCCGCCTCTCTCTCTCTATATATATATATATATATGGATGGGTTCAAATTAAAAACTCATCTTTCATTGTGCACATGAGGACAAATCCTAACCATTGATCAAAAGTTAAAAAACTAATCAATGGTCAATACATAATAAGGTTAATTGAGAAGTGATTAAGGATAAAATTGAAAATTTGAATCGGTGTCTACTATGTTTGACTTTTTTTTAATTAATTTTTTTTACCTCCTTAAACTTTAAAACAAATTATCTTCAAAATTACTAATATTTTAATCAAACAAATTATTGTGCTCTTCGATATGACATCCATCTCAATATAGTTTTTTTTTAACCGTTTTTTACGTGAAATTCTATATATGTGTTATATTTATTATGAGTATGCATGCACGTCCTCGGATGTTCACATTCAGTATGAATAACAAAGGTGAACGTTCATTCACTATTCATGATGAATAATAAACTATTCAAGATGAATAATACAACATTCATGATGAATAATACACGAATCCATGATTCATGTATTATTTATCATGAATCGTGTATTATTCACCCTGAATGTTGTATTATTCATCCTGATACATTATTCATGATGAATAATATATGAATGACCCGTGAAGGTGTAAACACATGACACACTCTCCTTTGTTTCCTAATTCACAACTAAAATTTGGTTTAATTAAGTATGAAGATGTATGTGCATCCACGGATGTCCCACATTCACTATGAATAACAATTGTGAACGTTCATTCATTATTCATGATGAATAATATAGTATTCAAGATGAATTACATAACATTCATGATGAATAATACACGACAATCGTGTATTATTCACCCTGAATGTTGTATTATTCATCATGAATGATACATTATTTATGATGAATAATACATGAATGACCTGTGAAGATGTGGAGACGTGATGCGTTCTCTTTTCTTCCCCGGTTCACAACAGAATTACTCGATAGGTTCTCGATTCGTCTTGATGGGTGTTGGGTTACGGTGCTGAAGAAAAGCGATGTCTTACGACGTTGAAGAAATTGTTGAAGGAGGTGATGTCGAGTTACATATTTACGGTGTTGAGGTGTTGTACAAACTTGATCGTACATAAATATTCATAATGAATATAACACACACACACACACACACACACATATATATATATATATATAATTTAACGTAAAAAACGGTTAAAATAGCAAAAAAAAACTATATTGAGATGGATGTCATATCGAAGAGCATGAAATTCTCGTATTTTTTGATGTAATTTGTTTGATTAAAATATTAGTAATTTTTAAGATAATTTATTTTAAATTTTAATTGGGTAAAAGTTTTTAATTAAAAAAGAAAATAAAAAGTCAAATATGGTAGGTATAAGTTTGAATTATCTTTCATTTTTACCCCTAAGCATCTTAAAATTAAAAAATCTATTTAATATGAGTTGTTGGATCAAAAGAGATGGAGTGGCTGAAATTTGTCCATACGTGTACAATGAAAATTGAGTTTTCATTTAAACTTTCTCCCCCCTCTCTCTCTCTCTCTCTTTATATATATATATATATATATATATGTTCATTATTTTGCAAACCGTCTAGACCGTCAAACCATGCAAACCACGGTATATTCATTCTTTTCACCTATTTATATCTCACTTCTTTGTAATTTTGAAACATCTCCAAATTTTGTCACTTTATGGTTTTTTGTTGTGTTTCATCTATGAAATATTACTCAAATTTCACATATACAACATCTACTAATATTGTTACTTTTTGGTTATAAACCTTGGTAAAAAAAATTGGAACAACTAAGATCATAGACAAAACAACACTATTAACTTTAAATAAATATTATTGTTTCACTTATGAACTTTAAAATTAAAATCATTGTCTAAATGACCGTTCTATTTTGGTATTATAAATGGGATGACTATTATCTTCCAAAAATATATGACAATTTTTTTCAATATTGCCCTCCATTTATTTACTTTCATTTGTCATCAATTTGGGACATTCTTTTAAAATGTAACTGTTGATAAGAAAAATAGGACGGCTTGAATGAGTTTGTAAAGTTTGTACTAATTAGGCAGTTTGTAAAAGAATGATCTATAGAGAGAGAGGATCAAACGAGTTCGTCCAAATAAATAAGAGAACAAAAAAAGGGTAAAATCACATGTGAATTACATTTGATTTTACATATGATGTCAGTGTGAAATCACATGTTATTTGACTGCTTTCGTGTTCTCTTATTTAGTTATTGTTCTCATATAAACATAATATATATATATATATATGTGTGTGTGTGTGTGTGTGTGTGTGAAGGAGAAAAAAGATCTAAAAATTTTGACTGACCGAATTTGTTATTTAAAAAACGAGCAGTCTCTCAATCAAGAAGTTGATTCAATATAAAAGATATGGGTTGTAATGCTTTTCAAAATTTTAATAACATAAAACGTTAATTTTTATTGGATTTGTGCTACGTTTGTTCTTAGATGGACAAGCCAAAGCACCTTAAGATACCCCTCCAAGCCATCCCGGACTCTACCCAAGACTTCAACCAAACAAATTTCCTCGGAAAGGGTGGATACGGAAGGGTCTACAAGGGAATCCTTTCCTGGGCGGATTACCATAACCTACCTAGTAAAACAACTAGATGTCACGGGATTTCAAGGCCAAAAGGAATTCTACACAGAGGTCCTAATGCTTTCACAATATCGGCAACGAAACATTGTAACCCTTCTAGGGTTTTGCCACGATAGCAAGGAAATGATTCTTGTCTATGAATATGCAACCCGTGGAAGCCTTGACACATATTTAAGTGACCCTGCTATGTTGGAACATTTATCTTGGGAAAACGTCTTAATATATGTGTCGGTGCTGCCTCTGCTTTGGATTATCTTCACAATCAGGGTGGCACAAATCACAGAATAATACATCGTGGTATTAAAAGAGCCAACTTTTTGTTGGATGAGAATTGGAACGTAAAACTTTCAGATTTCGGGTTATCTAAGATATGTCTAGCAAATCAACAAAACACCTTTGTGGTCACTAACCTTGCTGGCCCACAGTATGAAAGAACAAGTATTTTAACAAAAGAATCAGACGTATATTCTTTTGGTGTGGAATTGTTCGAAGTTTTGTGCGGAAGATTGGCATGTGTTTTCAAGTATCATGACTAACGACTATTCCTCCACCATTTGGCTCGAACTTCTTACAAAAATGGAGAGATAGACAAGATTATTGATGATAGAATAAGGGAACAAATCATGCCAAAATCGTTGAGCATGTTTTCAGCTATTGCATATCAATGTTTACACAAAAATCGAGAAGGATAACCTACAATTGCTGAGGTTACACTCACTCTTGAGAATGTCCCCACAATTCAAGTAAGTATGAAATATGGTTTTTGTGACCAGTTTTGAATACGAGGGGAAAAATATTAGACACATGACTTACAAATGTATTATTTATTTTGTTTCATTTTTTAGATTGGATCCTCTCTCATGAAGGCTCCCAACCATCCTTCATATGCAAAAACACTACCACCACCACCGCTGCTATCGTCTCTACCGCCACGACCACTTCTACCATACGCAGGAGGTAAGTTATACAATGGTTTATGTTTAACTTATTTTTTTCTATAACATTGTACCGTGTTTTATTTATTTCATTATGCAGGGAGTATCAAGTACGCTCGGTATGGTTGGCTTGGTCATGTCCGGTACGTTTGGTACGGGTGGCGCAGTCATGGCAGGGGCGTTCACCAGTCCCTAGTTTTTTACTCCTCCGACCACCATCGTAGCTCCTAGACCACCACCATCAAATCTACATACCAGTCCAGCCACCACCGTAGCTCCGAGACCACCTTCGCAGGAGAATCTTGGCAGGGGGCATGTGTACGAACCCTTCCATTTACCAGATCTCTCCGTACACTGCCCCTCGGGAGTCTACCCCTGTCCGACTATGGCGTAGACCTCATCCGGCTTCCACGACGCAAAGGTCTAGGGTCGAGCGCTTATACCTGTCAGCAAGTTGTCGGGGGTTGTACATCTTAGAATTCTACCGATCCGTCCCGTAGGTCCGGAATTTTGGGGGAGACTATTGGGCCTGAGTGATAGTGGGTGGTTCTATGTCGAGGTTAGTACATTAATTTTTTATTTTAGTATTACAATTTTAATAATAATGATGTGTAGATCATGCTTAACATTGAATGGTTTATTAATAGAATATCGAGGTATGGATACGACTCCTACTAGAGTCACGTTCTCCCTCAAGTGATTAGACGATGGTGCTCCCAGATTTCTAGTATTACATGGAGGTGGCGAATCTTACATACCTTACCTGGAAGGCCAGTGGTGATATATCGAGCCAGGGTTTTCCAGCGTGGGGGCTTATTACACGACTATGGAAATAAGTTGACATCTTTTTTATTTAAGAAATTAGTGATTTATATCATTCCCATAAAAAACATCTAACGTGTATGTTTTAGGTCTTCATACCCATATGCATCCAAAACAAGCATTGGGTGGTCAGGTTGTTCGATATGGATGTGATGGTTATGAGA
Source organism: Arctium minus (assembly GCA_954870635.1). Classification (NCBI taxonomy): domain Eukaryota; kingdom Viridiplantae; phylum Streptophyta; class Magnoliopsida; order Asterales; family Asteraceae; genus Arctium; species Arctium minus. The sequence continues at coordinate 31,096,988 of OX941088.1, forward strand.
ATATACGACAGTCTGAAGCTCGATTCCTTGTAGAAGCCCCTCAGAGAGATGATGCAGACCTTCCAGCAGAGTATGTTGACCTTATTTATTTCCCTGGGTGATGGAAACCGAGTGGCAATATTCTTCTCCACCTTCAGATGGGAATATGTGTTGGATGTACCACAACATTCCGAACCTCATGGAGATTGTGGTCCATGAGTATATAGGTTTCTATCTGATTTGGTGGACGGTCGACAACCATCTCCTTGCATGGATACATTTTCAGAGTGCATTGTTTGGTGTAACACCCTCAATTTGGAAAGAGCAACTAATTTAAAATTTTCAATAAAACCTCAAATAAAGATAAAATCTCTTACTACAAGTCCAAACTTGAATTACTAATCTAGGTTTAACCATCAACAAATAAATAAAGTCTTACACGAAGACTAAATAGAGTCGGGTGTTACTAAAACTCAATAACAGTTGCTATCTCCAAGTGTGCGGAAGACTTCACCAAGCTACTCTCTCTCTCTCTCGTGCGGGACTAGCACTCATCTCACCACGAAGTCGCTAGCAACAATCCTCACCCAAACCTGATGCACATACCGACAAAGAAAAAAAGGTTAGGCTAACGCCTAGTGAGTTCAAGAGTTTTCAACATGAAATAAATATATTTGTTAAAGGAAAGAATGCAGTTTAAATCACTGTCTTTTAAAACGCTTTGCTTTAAATATTAAACGACCCATTTTCCAATAACACACACCTTTAAAAATAAGCAACCCAACACAAACATTCTTTCGTAAAACAACTTCAACCCCAAATTCACCCAAAATGTGAATAGTAAATTAAACTCCTAATTTATAAAATTGTGGATAAGACTTTATTTATCGAAACACCCAAACACGGGAGGGCATAACACTCGGCCCATAAATCACGAATAAAATTCGTATGTACAAAACGCCACCGAAAACATGGATAAATAAGTACTACTATTTAATACCCAACTAACACCTTCCGGTGACGGGGGAGACCCGATTTCGTGGTATGTGGCGGAATACAAAGTTAAGCCACCTAACCACGTTGTCGAACTACACCTCAGATCGTAACTGTAGTGCCTGCTCCACCGAGCTACACCTCCAGTCGGACTTTATCTCAAGTCCCAAAACACCGTATCCCCCATTGCCTGCTCCGCCCAGCTACACCTCAAGGATACACGATCTTATTGCCTGTTCGGTTTCTAGTGGAGTTTCATCCTCAGGGTACTCATTCGACCCCGAGTGCCTACTCCCTAGCATTCAAGATAGGAGCCACAACTCCTTACTTGATAACTCATGATGTCTAACCCTCGTGCACAAGAATTAGACACCCAATCTCAAGACCCATGGTCTCGAAGTACAACCTATAAAGGTTCCTCTTCACCAAACAACCAGGAAGACATTAATTGCCAACACGACATCATTTCCTAAAGTGAGAATCCCAAGAGTCATCACCATTAAGTTACGACTGACTTACATGCCTATGGATCCAAATGCATTACAGTCTAAAATTAAATTGACTCCAAACGAGTGACACACGCACTCAAAACATGTATTCTCCAAATAAAGTGCAATAAATGCAACCCTCACCCAAAGCTCCACAAAATGCAATAAAATGCAACGACCAACATTTATGCAAACACATGCTCCAACTACATGAATAAATTCCAACATACTTTAGATTGAGATAAGTCATTTTCCCAAACAAGTTTATAATCTCATTTACTCTTTCCAAAACGTCCCATGACCCACATCTAAATGGCAATTACTCAAGAGATTTACACTCGTACGATAAATCATTTAAATATTAACATCACCGGTTTACTCAATAAAATATTTGAGTTACATATTTTCCCAAAACCAAAAGGTTTACAACTTCAAAAACGTTTCCAAGGTTGGGAATGACCACGCGCCCATGACTCACGCGTTGGTATTTTTAAAACATTTCTCGATAAAAAATACGCGTGATTCCAACAGTCATAAAAATGCATTTTCACCAAATATTCCCTATTAAGGTAAATGAGTCATCGAAGCATTTTCATTTTGATGCATTTATCAAAATACCCAAAATCCCAAAGATGAGTGTTTTATAAGTTCATAAGGTTATACACTTCCAAATCACTAAAATTTATTAGGTGATCAGCAGTTAACAATTTCATGTAAATCACAAAACACTTTAAAATGAACATTTTGGCATGTACATCGTTTTCACAAATCATCTTGAACTCACCTTTCTAGATTTAGGCTAAATCTAGATTTTACCCCACTTTAAGCTCATTTGAAAAACTTGAATCTTCAAGGTCGAAACCTCCATAAACCTATATACACAAATTTCACCCATAAATGATCACATTCATCCATTTAGAATCAATCCCCAAACGCATGACATCAAAATCTCCATTTTGGTCAAAACCCTAATTTTAACCTAAACCTTCCAAAATCTTACAAACCGAAACTGAATGAATCAAACACTAGAAAATCATCGATGAAGCATTTACATCACTTATTAAGGTTTAGAAAAGGAGGGGATAAAATTACCACTTAGGTTTTGGTGAAAACCTAGAAAACCTTAAAATTTTGCTTGAGGTTGAAGATGAAGATGGAGATGGTGAATCCTTGACCAAAGCTTCAAATCTTACCACTTGATGGTGTTTTACCTCCATAAAATCCAAGGATTTGAGCCAAAAATAAGTTAGGGTTTGAAGGGAATGAAGAAGAAACGGTTTGGGAGACAAAGGGAGAAGTTTGGGTGTGAAAAATGAGAAAGAAGGTTGAACTCCTGTACTTAACAGCACCCCTGCACCCTTGTGAGACTTTGACATGGCAATGTCGCTGGTCATTGTCGCCAGCCCCTACCCCTTCTGTTTCATGCTGCGACTTTGCCTTTTGCCTGGTGCGACTATGACACTGTCATAGTCGCCGAGCATTCTCCAAGCCCGTACCAAGCTCCAAAACTCGATTTTTTCAACGCCAATACCCTCTATACTCCAAGGAATTTAAAAAATGATTTTCCAACAAAAGTACCGCCATTTATAAGTTCCAAAAACGTCCGGGTGACCTTTACTTACCGAAAATCACGGGTGTTACAATCCTCCCAACCTTTACTTACCAAAAATTACGTGGTCTAGAATTCTATGTTGACATGTTAGATGTCGACGATCTGTCCATGCAACTGCTTCATCATATCATGAAAGAGCTAGGCCACGATGAACCGAAATATTATAAGTTGTATTTTAAAAGGCCGAATGCAGACTTAATGACTGGACTAGAAGAATTGGCTACCGATGAAGATGTATCCAAAATAGGTCAGTACATTAACGGCCATGCCGTCATTGAACTGTATAGCGGGAGAGTGGAGCTTAACACATCCGGACTCGTATCACCAGAGCATATAAGAAGTCGGTGGGGATTCCAGAAACACCAAGCATCGTGTAGCCGTAGTTTGACATTTAAATGACCGTGTATGTTTGTAATAAACAAGTTTGAAACTGTAATATGTTGAAAACCTAATGCTAACCGGGAGCTTGATGGGGAAGATGGTAGTAGTAGTAGTAGTATAAAAATATTAATGCATTAAACCACAAAAATAGATTAGACGATTTTATTCACGAGCCAGCAACATAGAAACTCCAACTACAAAACCAACAACACTACCACCATCTAAGGATAGAGTATTGATCAATCAATTTTTGTTTCTCGGTTACCTGTAATTAAAGCATTGCGGACTTTTGTACAATCTGTTGGATACACACGTTGTCGTAACGAAAACGATCCTCCTTTTCTTTTGATTCCATCTTCAATCTTACTATCTCCTCCATGTCCGTTTCCATCCTTCTCACATGGTGTTCCTTCTTCGTCATCAGTTCTTTCCACCTTTCAGTGAGTTCCTCGATCTCCGTTTCATTTTTTTCTACCGATCTTTTCATTCTTTTCGGCATTGTCTTTGAACATGGGGTGTTTGAAGAGGAGGCTCGGTTTCCAGCCATTTGTTTAGTGACATAGGAGAGTCTTATGATATCAATGGATGGAAAATGTTGGATGGATGTTGTGTCTTTAAAGTTGGAAATACGGGACTATTTATAGCCACACGAAGCCACTTTTGCAATTGCGAACCTAGATTTTGGTCCACGAAAATCTGCTACTATGCAAACGAATCATGCGGCCTTTTCGAGGAAAATCCGCAATTGCGGAGGTGGACTGGCCCAGACAGATATGTAAGCCTTTTCAGGCGAATCCTGCAGCCTTTTCCAGGCAAATCCGCAATTTCTGCATCATTTTTCCATGCGAATCATGCAGTCTTTTCGTAGCCATTTTCCCCGATTTTTGCAGTTTTAGCCCTAGGTCCGCAAATGGCGGACCTGTAGGTCCGCAATTAGACAGTTAAAACACAAAAAAAAAATCGGATTGCGGCAGGTCCGCAATGGGTCGAGTAACCCAGTTCCGCAATCCGCAATAACTCGACACGTGTCACGTCCAGATAAAACCCTAGCAATTTCAATCATGTAGGTCCACCACCGCAATTACGGACCTAGCTTCCTTACACGTGGTAATCACTTGTTAACACTAGACCATGTCAGGCCCGCAACCGCAACTCATGTCTGCAATTTTCATCGATTTTTTTTGTTTTTATCACGTTTTTTACGTACGTTTTTGTTGCGTATTTGCACTATTTTTTTCCCTGATAATTGCCAGTTGTACAGTTGAGTAGGTGAATCAATTGAATGTTTTTATACAATTTGATTCCGTGACTTTTTCTATAAGAATAACAAAGATGAAAAGGGTATTTCATCGTTTAAAATTGCCTCGATCTATTCCTCTAAAAAAAAGATGAAAAGGGAAGATAAGCAGATTTGCAATCTGAGAAATTATTTGCAATTTGATTATGTTTCATCTGTTTTTCTTGAAGATGAGTTATGTTTCTCAAAAAATAAAGTTACATATTTTGGGCTGAAGTTACTTTCAATAGAATGATCAAGAGTGTGAGTATTTTACTGATCAACCGATGGTTCACGCCATGGTGCCGTCAACCATCACGCATTCTAGGTTGGTTAATTATGTTCGAGACAAATGCGGCATGAACTCTACTGTTGGTACGACCAGAATTGCGTACAAACATTCTGGCCAACTCTATGAGTTAAGAGACAATGACGATGTTTCTTGTTTCCTACAAAATACTATCACTTTAACAAATCCGTCAACACTTTACATGTACGACAATGTGACGATGTGCGGCGAAAGCAACGTTGGTGATAGTTCGAACACCGGAGGCGCTCCGGATGTGTATGCCCCCGAGCAAAGTCAAACTTTTTACGTGCCTCAGTTTGATTCTGAAATTGAGCATCCGTATGGGTTTGCCTCCGATTTTCTTCCTGAACAAAGTTATGGTCTTAGTGACTATAACCCCGATTTTGTTTCGGAGACAGAAGAACCGGTACAAGAACCGTATGTTAAGATTTAGTTGTTTTACCTCACTTCGTAAACATTTTTTGATTATAAAATTGATATGAATGAAACTTAATATTAATCATCATAAACTAGTTGCTAACATTAACTTTGATTCATAAGATCAATTTATTTCATAGATGACTGATACATGATTGTTCAAAAATCCAGCCAATAAGGGCCAAAAATGCACTTAAAATGAGCCCTTGTGTTTATCGAGGTTCACCTGTAATGCCTTCAGGCTATTCCTGGTGCGCGTAAGCTAACTCGGATATAGTGACGCAAAAAAAGCACTAAAAAGGGAAATTGACTGAAATAACCTATCTCTCCAACCAAATTCACATTTTTACCATTTTTCGTTCAAAATTCCCGTTTTAACTAGAGTTTACGCAATTGATTTGCGTAAAGCCTATTTTCAAACTAAAAAAAAGGAAAAAGAAATTATTACGCAAATGGGTTGCGGAAATGTGAATCCTTACATAAACTTCTTTTTAATCTGAAAATTAAGTTTACATAAAAGCATAAGGCATTTACGTAAACTCCGGCTAAAATAAAAATTCGATTGAAAAAAGCGGCTAAAAAGTGAATTTTGGAACTCGAAAAATCGAAAATCCTGCAATATTGTGGATATGAAGTGTAAAACGACGGCAATGAGAGCATATCCAACAGCTTCCCCAAAATTTTCCAAAATGGAGAACCAAAAGTCAAAATCTTCAAAAAAAATTACATCCATCTCCAACAGATTCCCCATTTGGAAAATCAAACATAGATTATAATATTAGGGGGCGTTTGGTTCGCAGAATGTGATGGAATCTGGTGGAATTGGAATGTTGAATTCCTTTTACCAGATTTTATTCTCTTGTTTGGTTCAAGCTTTTTAATGGAATGGAATATTCCAATTCCTATAGATTCCATACCTAAATTTTTTTAACATTCCATCAGAAAACCCAAGTATTTCAATGAAATAGAATTTGATATTTCCCTAATTCCCAAATTACCCTTTACCCCAAATAAACCCTACCCTTTATCACAGCCGACATCAGACTCTTCTTCCCAAATAAGCATCGAACTCTCTCTCGTCTTCTCCATTGCAACGTTCTCTCCATCAGGTTGTCTTCTCCATTGCAGCAAGAACGACATGTTATCTCTCTCTGGCCCTCTTCTCCATTTCGATTTCTCAAAATCTGGATTTCTCAAAATTGATTTCTCTATTTATGTTGGTAGTCGATTTCTATGTTTCTCTATTTCTGTTGGTAGTCGATTTCTCTATTTCTGTTGGTAGTCGATTTATGTTGGTAGTCAATTTACAGTGCATTGTTTGTCGATACAGTCCATATTGTTTGTTCATACTGTTTCTTCATACAGTCCATATTGTTTGTTCTTTATTTCTCTATTTCTGTTGGATTAATATTTGTTCATACATACTGCTTGTTCTCTATTTCTCTATTTCTGTTGGATTAATGTTTGTTCATACTGTTGGTAGTCGATTTGCAGTTCATGGTATATTTTTTAATGTTTACTGTTTGTTCATGATATAGGGATTAATGTTTATTGTTTGTTTATGAAATTAAAAACTCAATATGTGTTTCCAAAATTTGATTCAGATACAGAATGTGTTTACTGTGAATGTGCTTACTATTTCCATTTTCCTTCACATGGTTGCTCATAACGTTAAGAATAGGGTTGTCACATGTTGTTTTCATCGTTCGGGGGAAATAATTAGTAGACTTTTTACTCAAGTTTGCAAGGCGGTTAATAGATTGCATCCACATTTACTTAACAAACCTGAACCTGTTCTTGAGGGCTCTACCGATATGCTACATGGTACCAATACAAGTGGTTTTGGGTATGATAGTCTGAAAATGTGTGTGACTGCCGACATGTCAATTTGGGATTCTTACCTGCAGGTACTTATTATGCATATTTTACATATAATCATGTTAAGAATTGATTTTTAAGGTTTTTATTTCTTTTGTAAAACTAAGTACACAAAGAGGCTTCAAAATGGAGAAACAAACCATTTCCTTATTATGAAGACTTGTCTTATGTTTTCGGAAAGGATCGTGCTCATGGCAATCAAGAGAAAGACTATGTTGGGCTAGATGAACATGTTGTCATGGAAGATATCCAGATGCCAAGTCAAGAACAACAATCTGATGAAAACATGGAGTCTCCGACAGTAGATAGCCAAATGCCAAGTCAAGGGTGTACTTCTCAAGGTAGTATGAAGCGCAATAGTCGAGGTGATATTTTTCTTGATGCAATAAAGAATGTTGTTTTCATACTTGGAGATAGAATTGAAAACGCATCGAAAGAATTGGTGAAAGTTGAGACAGAGATACATCAAAAGAAGTTCATCGTAGGTCTCGAACTTGCCAAAATGGATCTTACTTCATTGGAAAGGTTTACGGCACTGAGGAAAATAACACGTGATCCTGAAGTCGTGTTAAGTTTTTGGAACTATGAAGGAGAAGCTAGAGAAGAATTTGTGAGGTTTATGTTGCGAGAATGATTGTTTGGTTATTAATGGTTTTTGGACATGTACATGAATATACTTTTGTATTTTGGTGGCAGGTACGTATTTTGGAACATGTATTTTTGTTGCATGCAAGTATTTTGGAACATGTATTTGGTGGCATGTAAGTATTTTGGAATAATTTTAATATCGATCTAGTAACGTCATTTGGTTTATTTTTTTTGGGAAAAGCGTCATTTGGTTTATTGTTATGTTTGGATTGTGTATATCATATTTATGACACATTCAAGTACTTAATAATTACTTTATTAAAATATTTTTAGTTAAAAAAATAAAGTATTTAATGACATTTTTATTAAATCAATTTTTGTTTAAAAAAATTAAAATAATGAAAAGGGATATTTTGGTCATTTACCAAAATTTCATTCCAATTTCGAAGTTAAAATCTGTGAACCAAACAGACAGATTTCAATTTCTTTAACAGATTCCATTCCAATTCTGTCAACCAAACATATGGTCAAACCTGACAACATATCATTACAATTCTTTCAAAGTCAAATTCTTTTGATAGATTTCATTTCATCCAGAAACATTCTGCGAACCAAACACTCCTTAAAATATTCCGTTCATCTAATTAAAATATTATTTTTGTCTCGACATTTTTACTTTCAAAATTTTCTATTAATCCCTCCACTTGGTAATATTTTTGGGCTTATTTTATCCCTACCCTCTCCAACTTTTCATTCCCCTTCCCCTCACATTCATTATTTTTCATTTTTTTATTTGAAATTACATTTCACATCGTTCTTATTTAGTTAATTTACTTTATATCTTTTAGTTTTCTATTTTTCATTTTACACTTTCATCATATTAACAGATATAATCGTACAGTAACTAAAATACGTTAAAAAAATACTTTTTAATTTTAACAAGTTACACCATTATAATAGTCTCGTCGATACCTTCGAAATGAGTCTAATATTGAATATTTTTTGATTAATTATATTATTATATGTCATATACTGTACCTTGTTGATATATAATAAAATAATTAAATCCAATGATACGTAATGATTATGTATGTTAATGTGATATGTTAAGACGCATTATTTTATATTTTGAACGATTAAGTCCTTATACATTTTCTGAAAGGAAAAACTATATATAAGCCGCTATAACGTATTAGTTAATTGATTTTTTTTCTGTGTGAAAAAAGAGAAAATGCATCACTCGTAAGTTTTTAACATAAATATAATAAATATATTGGGTATTTTTTTATTCCAACAATTTTTTCAACAAATTCCAACTTTGATTATTCATTTAATCAACATATCCACGAGTACAAGTACGTTAAATATATTCTTCATACATATCTAATCTACGTTTGTATGAGATAATCCATGCACTTGCATCTTGAAGTCGATAACGTGTCCAATGGTGTATGAGTGTGGGCATTGGGTATTCTCCGTTTAATACCACCTTTATGTAATGATTACCATCAACATGCACTATTTCAATTGACACGTGTTGGGATGACGACGGCGGTTGTGTCCTGAATGGTAAGTATGTCACACTGTCTGTCATATTGAGAACATGTAGTATGACATTAAACCTTGAAGCAGTTAGAATTCTCATAGCTGGTGCAAAGACGCCATTCTGGAAAAAATTCAACGCTTCGTAAATTCTTAGGCACTCGTTGCCAATCACCTAAATGTTAGTTACCATAATATTGTACCTTGTTGGTAACAAATTCTGATGTTGGTGTCAAATCTTCTCTCATGTTTGTCATCTGCAACTTTGATATATATATATATATATATATATATATATAGAGAGAGAGAGAGAGTTGGATTCAAACGAGAACAATACCTATTTAAAAGAACACGAGAACTAACAAAATCATTAGTGATTTTACATTAACACACGAAAAAAGGAATTTCGCCGCGACTTCAGGTTGCGTGGCTTTTTTGCACGTTAATGTAAAATCACTAATGATTTTGTTAGTTCACGTGTTCTTTTAAAAGGTACTGTTCTCGTTTGATCCTCTCTCTATATATATATGAATGATTTATAGAGGGAGAGAGGGAGAGAATTGAAGAGGAAATGAAATTGATATATATGAACGGATCGTTCATTCGATATATATATATATATATATCTCGAATTGCTTTTACTTTATTTCAAATCAATAATTTTATTTTATTTCAAATCATATTATTAAACAAATGACGTTCGATATATATATATATATATATATATATATATATATATATATATATATATAGTGTTTGGTTCATTTGAAAAATGGTAAATATATGAGAAATAGAGAAGTAATCCTAGTCATTTATATGGTCAAGATCGGATTTGACTAGTCAAATATTGCGGCTTTGACTGGTCAAAAGTTGCGGCTATCCTAAAAATAGAAGGACAATTTCGTAAATTTTATAAAACACACGGGCTGTGTTCATATATGAACATGTATAATTCACATATGAACTATATGTTCATATATGAACTAGTGCAATTCACAACTGAACTCTTTTAACTGATTCATATATGAATCAGTTGAACTAACTAACAGATTCATATATGAACCTTTGTGATTCATATATGAATCTGTATGAATCACAAAGATTCATATATAAACCTTTGTGAATCACAAAGATTCATATATAAATCTGTATGAATCACAAAGATTCATATATGAATCAGTTGAACTAATTAACAGATTCATATATGAATCTTTGTGATTCATACAGATTCATATATGAACTCATCCCGTGTATTTTACGAAATTACTCCTCTACCTTCTATAGACTACACAAGGAATTATCCGGTGCTTCGCGGTCAAAGCCGCAAATGTTGATCAGATGAATGACTAAGATTACTTCTCTATTTCTCATATATTTACCATTTCTCAAATGAACCTCTCCCTATATATATATATATATATATATATATATATATATATATATATATATATATATATATATATATATATAGTGTTTGGTTCATTTGAGAAATGGTAAATATATGAGAAATAGAGAAGTAATCCTAGCCATTCATATGGTCAAGATCGGATTTGACTAGTCAAATATTGCGGCTTTGACCGATCAAAAGTTGCGGCTTTGACTGGTCAAAAGTTGCGACTATCCCAAAAATAGAAGAACAATTTCGTAAATTTTACAAAACACACGGGATGTGTTCATATATGAACATGTATAATTCACATATGAACTATATGTTCATATATGAACCAGTGCAATTCACAACTAAACTCTTTTAACTGATTCATATATGAATCTTTGTGATTCATATATGAATCAGTTGAACTAACTAACAGATTCATATATGAATCACAAAACAGATTCATATATGAACCTTTGTGATTCATATATGAATCTGTATGAATCACAAAGATTCATATATGAACTTTTGTGATTCATACAGATTCATATATGAACTCATCCCGTGTATTTTACGAAATTACCCCTCTACCTTCTATAGACCACACAAGAAATTATCCGGTGCTTCGCGGTCAAAGCCGCAAATGTTGACCAGATGAATGGCTAAGATTACTTCTTTATTTCTCATATATTTACCATTTCTCAAATGAACATCTCCCTATATATATGTATGTATGTATGTATGTATGTATGTATAAGGTCAGGTTCTGGGGAAAACCTCAAAAAAACGGAAAACTGAAGAACATCATGGTAGCCCTTCATCTGGACGGTATGCACTTGTGCATACAAGTAATTTGTAATATGCACAAGTGCATAATGCACACGTGCATAAAAAACAAAAAAACAACTGAATTTACTTGTATGCACAAGTGCATAACGTCCAAATCAAGGGCTACCAGGGTGTTCCTCAGTTTTCTATTTTTTTGAGGTTTTCCCTTGAACCTCCATCTATACATATATATACATCTATACATACATATATATATATATATATATATATACATACATATATATATATAGGGGATCGATCAAATAGAAACCACTCTAATTTTGAAAACCGTGGAAACTCTCGATTTCATTGGTTAAATTAATGAAATTGTTTAATTTGATGAAATTGTTTCATATAATTATTTTATTGATGAAATTGTTGCATATATTTGTGTTTTTTATGTAAAAATGAAAAAGTTTCATCAGACTGCGAAAATACATGAAACATTTTCATCAAAATGAGAAAAATAGATGAAACTACATAAAAAAACACAAATGTATGAAACAATTTTATTAACAAAAGAATTATATGAAACAACTTGATCATATTAAACAACTTTATGAACCAATTTCATTAATTTAACCAATGAAATTGACGGTTTCCAAAGTTTCCAATCTAATATGTTTCCAATTGAAACCACCCCTATATATATATACATATATATATATAAGGATACGGAGAGGTTCATTTGAGAAATGGTAAATGTATGAGAAATAGAGAAGTAATCTTAGTCATTCATCTGGTCAACATTTACGGCTTTGACCGCGAAGTATCGGATAATTCCTTACATGGTCTATAAAAGGTAGAGCGGTAGTTTTGTAAATGAGTTCATATATGAACCTATATGATTCACATACGAACTATACGTTCATATGTGAATCAGTTAATTAGTTCATATGAGAATCAGTTAATTAGTTCATATATAAATCTGTTAATTAGTTTAACTGATTCATATATGAACTTACAGTTAATTAGTTCATATGTGAATCAGTTAATTAGTTCATATATAAATCACAAAGGTTCATATATGAATCAGTTAAAAGAGTTCAGATGTGAATTACACTGATTCATATATGAACATATAGTTCATATGTGAATTATACATGTTCATATATGAACACAACCGTGTACGTGTATTTTGTAAAAATTACGAAAGTGTCATTTTATTTTTGGAATAACCGCAACTTATGACCAGTCAAATTCGATCTTGATCGTATGAATGACTATGATTACTTCTCTATTTCTCGTATATTTACCATTTCTCAAATGAACCTAAGGCTATAAGGATATGAATTGTAAATATTAAAAAAAATTATGTAGTATATATGATATATAATAAAATAATTAAATCCAAAAATATTCAATATTTGGATCATTTCAAAGGTATCGAATAGACGATTATAATTGTGTAACTTGTTAAAATTAAAACGTGTTTTTAACGTATTTTAGTAATTTAGTTAATATATGATTATATGTGTTAATATGATGATGATGTAAAATGAAATTAGAAAAATAAAAGTTATAAAACAAACTAACTAAATAATTATAGGGATATAAAATATAAGTATATATCTATACTATATAATGAAAAAACTAAAACGGTTATTGTACAAACTTTTGTACAATTACATTTACCACCCTTATAATGTTACATTTACCACTCTTACAATTACTTATTTAATTTACTTTATATCTCTTACTTTTTCATTTTTCATTTTACACCATTATCATATTAACACAAATAATCATATATTAACAAAAATGCAATGAAAAAATACGTTCATTTTTCTACAAACTATACCATTATAATCGTCTCGTCAATACCTTCAAAACGAGCCCAATATTGAATATTTTTTAATTTAACCATACTATTAAATATCATGATTATCTACGAAATAATTTGTTTTCTATCCATACGTTTTATTTTTTTTCCACCGTTAGCACATTAAAAATACATAATCGTAAAATACGTTTCATTTTTATTATAAATTATATCATTATAATTTTTTTCGTCAATAATTGTAATATAAACTAATTATTGAATATCTTTATGGGTTTAGGTTTCATAAGTTGTGATTCTTAGGTCATGGTTAATTGTTGATGACATATATATAAGGAAATAGTTTTAATTGTTCGTTCTTTACTTACATTCCGCTGCATCGCACGAGTATATGCCTAGTAATCAATTAAACTAAAATGATATGTGTGAGAAGATAGTTGCGTAGAGGGGGTATGGAATTCAAAGGGGGTAGCGATAGTATTACCCTATTTTTGTGGTCATCTCATTATTTGGTGAAAAAGCTCTTTCTCTGATTGATTTTGGAAACGGTTTTTATTCACAGTTTAAGATGCAGTTAGACCCAATAATATGATGGTTACATGAAAATACACCATACACATATATACATGAACCCTCCACTTCTGGTGCTCAGTTTCTCAATTCAGTTGTGCATCCCTGTCAATCCGTTGATCCACAAATTTCTGCAATCACTTTTCTTACCTCTTACTCTCAAGAAATCCCCAATTTCTTCCTCTTTAATCTCTACATTATTCAATCACCACATTCTTCTTCATCCGATCGATTGATCGGAATTTTTGTCATTGATCCGACACACACAAAAAAATGGATCAGATGAACACTGATCAGAGCCAACAGGAAGTAGGTTACAAAAGGCCCAAGACGAAGATCGTCTGCACTCTCGGACCGGCTTCCAGATCGATTCCTATGGCTGAAAAGCTATTGAAGGCTGGTATGAACGTTGCTCGCTTCAATTTCTCACATGGATCCTATGAATATCATCAGGAAACCCTAGATAATCTCCGTACCGCCATGGATAATACCGGTATTGTTTGTGCAGTCATGCTTGATACCAAAGTATGTTTGTTTATTCACTATCAATCACTCGTTCTTTTGTTTATCTTTATGTATTTCATATAGATTAATCGTTACGTGTTAATGTGTATGATCTACATTTACGATATATCGATGTTACACTTTGTAGTTGTACGTAATCATGTATATGTTGTTCATAACTGGATGACTTCGTTCAATTGTTTCTGAATCTGCTACTGTTTTTTCATATGAATTATGTTACAAATTCATGCTTGATCTAATTGTAAGAATTTTGTTAGAATTTAAGTGTTATTTGTTTGATCAACTTAACATTTTATTTTGTAGGAATCATATGAATGAACATAATAAAAATATTTGTTTGGTTTACCTGAAAAAGTAAGATTGATCTACAAAATAGATGATGAAGAGTGAAAGAAGATTATATAAATAATGTCAGGTTCATACGAGATCAGTAACCAAGTAATAAAAACAAAGAAAATAATACACGATTTTGACTATGATCCGTTTACCCTTGAGTTGACCGTGTTCTGTATCGCATGTAAAATCACATGTGATTTGACAGTTTTATTCTCTTATTTTAACTATCTTCTTGTTTGATTTTCCCGTGTGTAAATATGCATAAACTAAATATAATTCATATCAATTATCATTACTTTCAACTTAAGTGGCATTTTAAGTGGCCATTATGAGCGTGTCTCAATGAGTATTTGTTTTTTAAAAGCGATCTTCTATTTAGAACATTTCCGTAAAAACTGTAGTTTTTGTAAGTCACTGTTATTGTTATATTTTTGGAGTTATTGTATAAGAACCTTACTTCTTTTATTGAATTTTGTGTTAAATGTTATTTTATTAGTTTTTTTAATTGGTTTAAAAAGATAAAATAAAAGTTAAAGGCTACGAGTCCGTTTACCAAGCGCTAGCTTATCGGAAAAGTACTTACCGACAGATTCACCACCCTCACTTACCTTATTGCCTCTACCATGAAAATGAATTGTTGGTAAGTGTTAAGTGCTAACTGGGTAAGAGTCTTCTCCTCACTTACTAGGTAAAATTATTGGTCCTTGACATGTTCAGCCGAGAAGGTAAGGTGCCGTTTGTTTTTTAAGAGGTCTAAAGTCTAAATTCTTATTTTAGTTATGATTAATAAAAGGTGGTGTGTAAAAAGGTCTGAATGATTCAGACTTAAGAGTCATTAAGATGTTTTTAAAAAAACAAACAACCCCTAAATGACATCCGGTAAATACGTACCCGATAAACATTTGGTAAATGACCCCTAAATTCTATTTAGGCCCATTTAACTCTGAAACTAGTAAAATAAATAAAATGATACTAAACTATAATCCCAACCGTTAAGCCCTATAAGAATTAAGTTGTCTGTCTGGATAAATATGTCTGTCTGAGGAACACGAGACAGATAGAGTTTGAGGGAGGCAAAGAGAGAGGGTTGGATTATTTTTGGGCATTTCTGGTATTAATTTGTTTGGGTGACTTATATGGGGATAAATGAGGGATCCTGACTTATTCAATATATCAATTTTAGATTAATGGCTTAACGATTAAGGCCTAAAAGAAATACTCACTTATGGTCGAATGAATAAATCGTTCAGACCACTAAACTCATTAAGTTGTAAATAAACAAACGATTGATAACATTTGTTGGCTGATTGGTCTTTGAACTCTTTGAATTTTGACTTTAACTAGTTAATTTGGATGATAATTACCCAAAAATGATGTAATTATATGCTCATGATAACCTGCATATGATCCATAAATTCTTCGATCAAGATACATGAGTAGCATTTACAAATCTTGGCTCTCAAAACTTTGTATAGTTGGTTTAGCATGCAAACTGTTCATTTTGTTTCTGATGGATACTATCAGGGTCCAGAAATTCGAACAGGGTTTCTGAAAGATGGGAAGCCCGTGAAGCTGCAGCAAGGTCAAGAGATCACCATCTCTACCGATTACACCATTCAAGGTGATGAGAATATGATATGCATGAGTTACAAAAAGTTGGCTCATGATCTCAAACCAGGTAGCGTCATTCTCTGCTCGGACGGCACCATTACGTTAACCGTTCTCTCTTGCGACACCGAAAACGGCTTGGTTCGTTGCCGCTGTGAGAACACATGGACCCTTGGCGAGCGCAAGAATGTTAATCTCCCAGGAGTCATTGTCGATCTCCCGACTTTAACAGACAAAGACAAAGAAGATATCCTCAAATGGGGGGTTCCTAACAAAATTAATATGATCGCTTTATCTTTCGTCCGCAAAGGTTCAGATCTGGTTGAGGTTCGAAAATTGCTTGGCGAGCATGCGAAAAACATCATTCTTATGTCGAAGGTACGTTTTTATCCACAACAATTTGGCCATTTGTTTGAGGTAGAGGTCAAGTTTACGTTCACACCTCCTTCGTAGACCCCACCTCCATTTCCAGATGGTATATACTGGGTTTGGCTTGGTTTGGAGGCAGAGACCAGATTTACGTACATGTCGCCCCCAAACCCATTACCCAATAGGATATACTAGGTTTGTTTGGTTTGGAGGTAGAGATCATGTCAATGTACATGCCGCCCCAACCCACCTCCGGATGATATTTGTTTCATTTGGTTTGGAGGTAGAGGTAAGGTTTGCGTATATGCCACCTCAGACCCCACCTTCAGTGCCACCTCAGACCCACCATCAGATGAGATATGCTAGGTTTGTTTGGTATGGTTTAATTTGGTCATGTATTTGTTCCAAATTCCCATCTGTTGAAATCTTGGAAACTTTCTTTGGTAGGTCGAGAATCAAGAAGGGGTTGCAAACTTTGACGAGATCCTAACCAACTCTGATGCATTCATGGTGGCTCGTGGCGATCTCGGAATGGAAATCCCGATAGAGAAGATATTCTTAGCGCAGAAAGTTATGGTCTACAAGTGCAACATAAAAGGAAAGCCCGTTGTGACAGCCACGCAGATGCTGGAGTCGATGATCAAATCTCCAAGGCCGACTCGTGCGGAAGCCACAGACGTTGCCAATGCTGTCCTCGATGGCACAGACTGTGTCATGCTCAGTGGAGAAACCGCTGCCGGGGCTTACCCTGAACTAGCGGTTCGAACCATGGCCAAGATATGCATGGAAGCAGAAAGCACGATCGATTATTCAGTTGCTTTCAAGATGATCACTGCAAACGCACCCGTACCCATGAGCCCACTTGAGAGCTTGGCGTCTTCTGCAGTCCGAACCGCCAACACGTCCAAGGCGAGTCTCATATTGGTTCTAACCAGAGGGGGAACCACCGCAAAACTGGTGGCTAAGTACAGGCCTCGGATCCCTATACTGTCGGTAGTAGTTCCCGAAGTCAAAACCGATTCTGTCGATTGGTCGAGCAGCGATGAAGCCCCAGCCAGGCATAGTCTCATCTTTAGGGGCTTGGTTCCATTTCTATGTGCAGGATCGGCTAAAGCCTCCCACAGCGAGTCAACCGAAGCAGCACTCGAATTGGCCTTGCAACATGCCAAAACCAAAGGTCTTTGCAAGGAGGGAGACGCCGTTGTGGCTCTACACCGAGTCGGGAACGCATCTGTAATCAAGATCGTGAACGTCAAGTGATCACCCTCACGATCATCGCCATTTTCACAGATTGTTTCCTTCAAGTAATAAATCTCTTGCTAGTCTCTAGTTCATCTATTGTTTCCCCCGTATGTTAATGATCGTTTTCCTACACGTTTTGGCGAGTCAACTCGGTTCCATTTGTGTCGCCATGTGCTTAATGTAATCAAAACTAGTTGTAACAAGTGTTTTCGCTCAATGGTCATGTGAGAATATTTGAAACCCCATTACATCACGCACCGATGTGGGACACAGATGTCCCAAACGGCACACAATGACTCTGATACCATGTTAAAATATGCAAAAATGATTGGAAAGAATTTGAAGAATTAAAATCCTTCGTAATTAGGTACATACAAGCATACATAAATCACGAAATGTTTTTTTGTCGATATTACACAATACAGTAACCGAATCTATGTACATGTTTCTGTTATAAAGAAAACTTACATCAGTCATCATCTTCCCTCCGACCACCCTAACCACCTTCCTGACCCGCAGTCCCTGAACCCGACCCCGACCCAGGGACGGACCCAGATTTTTTTTATACGGTGGCACCATATAATATAGACAAGAAAAATAATTACAAAAAACACGGTTTTTACCGACGTTCAACATTGTCTTATGTGCTTTTAGCCAAAATCCTCCACTTCGAGGGATTTTTTTAAGCTTTTTGCTTGATTTAGAGGGATTTTTAGTTTTTTTTAATCGATTTCAAGAAGTTTTTTCGATTTTTTGGTTGATTTCAATGGATTTTTTCGATTTTTTGGTTGATTTCAAGAGTTTTTTTTTTTGTTTTTTTGGTTGATTACGAGGTATAGTTGCACCTTCTTAAAGTTTCCAAAATAATACGGTAGCACCTTCCAAAACGATACGGTTGCACCTTTCACAAACCTAAAATTTTTTACCCGAGAAATAATACGGTGGCACGTGCCACCACTACCACCTAACTAGATCCGTCCTTGCCCCGACCCCGATGAAGTCGATGGGTTCATTATCAACTGTGGGTTGAGTTCGTGATTTGGGTTCCTGATGTTGATGAAAACAAGCTGTTAAAAGGCCACGGGAGAGCAACGGAAAACCGCCTAGTGTTTCTCCCTTCATCTTCACCATCTTCACCGCCATTTCCACCGTTATCGGATTCCACCGTGATGGCATTGGTGTTAACCACGATGCCTTGGGAAGCTTCTCGATCGCGTTCGAGTTTCGACTCATCCGACGGTAACTGATACCTGCAAACTGGACATGAACTGTGAAGCTCTAGCCATGGCAAGATACTTTCACCATGAAACTTGTGTTTACATGGCATTTCCCTCGCTTCAGCTCCGACCTCGAAATCATCCAAACAAACCGAACACTAGATCGAATCCTCCTCGATGGTCACCATCGGCATCGCCTCCACCGCCTCTTACGCGCCGGTGGTGTCCTATATCGGTTCAGATCGTTCTCGGCCAAATGTTGCAGGAGTAACTTGAGATCGGGCCTCACGAAGTAGTCGCCTAACCATCCGATCGGGTGGTTCTGCGACGGGCCGTCGAAATCAAAAGGATTGCCACCAACACCACCGCCACCGCCTTGAACAATGATCGTCTGATTGAAAGGATTGATCAGAATAACTCATTCTCTTTCTCTTTCTATGTTATTCTCTCCACCTTCCCGATCTACATTGTTCTCAGATTTAGTTAATTTCGGCTCGAATTCCCTGAAGGAATTGAAGGATGGTGGCGGAGCTTCGCCGCCTCCTCCTCATGTTAGATTCAAGTTCCCTATCCAATTCTGAATCTCCTCCTTCACGGTCATAAATGAAAGTTTAGGGACTTAAATTGTCAAAAATTAAAGTTTAGGGACCTAAAGTGTAAAAAATGGAACTTAAGGGATCTAAAGTGTAAATGAAAGTTTAGGGACCTAAAGTGTCAAAAGTGCAAGTCTAGGGACCTAAAGTGTCATAACTGAAAGTTAAGGGACCTAAATTATCCTAAATGAAAGTTTAGGGACCTAAAGTGTCAAAAATGCAAGTCTAGGGACCTAAAGTGTCATAACTGAAAGTTAAGGGACCTAAATTGTCCTCAATGAAAGTTTAGGGACCTAAAGTGTAAAAAATGCAAGTCTAGGGACCTAAAGTGTCATAACTGAAAGTTAAGTGCGGACCTGAAAGTCCGTATTGCGGTTGTGCAGTGTGTGTCGTTTGTGTGTGGGTGTGCCAGTGATCCGCACTTGCGGGTTTACGGTGGCGGTGACGAACACGCGATGTCAAAAGGGAACTTACCTCTTCGGCCATTGTGGACACTTGTATATTCGGGGAAGCACGTGACAAATAACCGACAAAATAACGCGTGGATCAGGCTTCTTTCTATGTGGGGTTTCTTTCAAAATTATTCTATGTGGGGATATGAGATGGAGGGGACCATGTTTATATATAAAAATCGGGTAGGTGGGGGGTTGGGAACCGGTCTGTAACGCCCAAAATTTTGGTAAGTTTGTGACGTCATTCCATTCTTCGACTCGTTGCCTAATGGTTAAGCTTTTATTCTATTTCCCTTATCGAGCGATCAAACCTTACGAAGAATCCCTCAAATCTCAGTCCTGGTACTGGTTGGGCGAGAATGCCCAACGACTATGCCATAGGGCATAGTCGCGTGTCATGGTCATTCCCTTTGAATCACCCTCGGTACAGGTTGGGCGTAAGTTCCCGACGATTGTGTCCGGGTCACTGTCGCGGATGTCACAATCACGGGGTTGGTATCGCGGGGTCCCCCAAGTGGGCGACTATGCCCGACGCTTATTCCAAGGGCATAGTCGCGGGGGCAATGTCGCCGACGGGCCCTGGCCTTTTAAACCCTCATTCTCTCCACTCTTCTCATTCAAGACCTTAACCACTTCATCCCAAAACTCTCTCTTCACCCAATCCCCTATTAATATCGATTTTTGGAGCATTCAAACCACATTCACCCATGTCTATTGCAAGATTTCGTATCACCATCAAGTATTGGAGGCTAGGGACGAAGACCCACCATCTCCATTGTGTCCCCTTCAAGAAAGTTCTAGGGTTTGAGTTTTATCAAAGTCTACTATTGTTTTTGGAAGGATTTGCTTGTGGATTCAAGTTTTTCCAAGGAAGCTCGAGTTAGGGTAAAATCTAGATTTAGCCTAAATCTAGCAAGGTGAGTTCAAGTTGATTTGCGAAAACGGTGTACATGCCAAAATGTTAGTTTTAAATGTTTACATGTTTTACATGAAATTGCTAATTGTTGAGTTATTTGATAAGTTTGATTATTTGAGGTGTTTAACCTTATGAACTTTGTAAAACACCCATGTTTGGGATTTCTGGGCATTTTGGTAAATAAATCTTGAGTATTGACATTTTAATGATTTATTTAATAAAAGTGGATTTCGGGTATAAATGTATTTTAGTGTGTGTTTTGGGAAATGCTTGTTTTTGTGTTATGGGACGTTTTTGAAAGAATAAATGTTATAAACTCATTTGAAAAATGATTTGTTCCAATCTAAACTGTGTTGGAGTTATTCGTGCATTTTGGGCGTGTGTTTGCATAAACGTGAATCGATTGCGTTTCTTTGCACCTCATAACTTTTGACAATGGTTAGTTAAATTGTGGAGCTTTGGCTCGGTGATGACTCAAATGAGTCTTGGGGCATTTGCCCGGTTTTATTGGCTAAATGCGGAGTGTTGGTTTTATGGTGCATTTAATTGAGTCTTGATGGAAATTACATATTTTGAGTGTGTCATAGTTCTTTTGAGTCATGTAATGTTTAGACTGTAATGCATTGGATCCATAGGCATATGATTCGGTCAGTTGGGTTTAATTGGGATCTTTATCCTTGTTTTGAGACTGTGAGTATTTATGGTTAGCGAAGGGGTCGAGGTATAGATCGTGGGTGGTTGAACTCGATGCCCGTGTAATACAGTCTGTGTATTCATCATGGAGCTTTGATGTCCATGTTTGAAGTCTAGTGAGTGGTCCCCAAGTCATGTTTTTATGTAAGTTTTCGATGGTGCTCTGCAGAGCCGTATACAGAGCTAAGTCTTGCGGTGGTGCCCATGGTGAGCCGGATACGGGGACTTGTGGCTTTGTGGTGACACTCATCTAGAGGTCGATTAAACACTAGAGTCATTTGGGTATCTTGCGGTGGTAGCTCGGTTGGGAGCCGTATACGAGGATCCATGACTCTATGTAAAACTCAGGAACATCGATAAGTGGCTTAACTTTGTGTGCCCGCCACGTTCGATGGAATCCGGGTCTCCCCCGTTACCGAAAGATATTGTTTTGGGTATTGTCTTTTAGTATCCATGTTTTTAGTGACATTTTATATGTATGGGTTTTATTCATGATTTATGGGTTGAGTAATATGTTCCACCCGTGTTTTGGTGTTTCGGGAAATAAAGTCTTATCTGTGTCCTTTTATAAATTGGGAGTTTAATTTCTATTCACGTTTTGAGTGAGTTTTGGGTTGAATTTACTTTACAAAGAAATGATTTATGTTGGGGGTATTCGCCTTTAAAATGTGCATTATTGGAAAACGAGTCGTCTCATATTTAAAGTAAATCATTTTGAAAGGTTATTACTTAAATTGCATTCTTCCCTTTTTACAAAATATTTATTCATGTTGAAAACTCTTGAGCTCACTAGGCGTTAAGCCTAACCCTTTTTATTTGTCGGCATGTGCATCAGGTCCTTGTTGGGGGAAAGTAATCTAGTGGCACCGTAAAGAGTGGAGTGCTAGTTAGATGCGCATGAAGGATTTAGATGCTTGAAGATGTCTTCCGCTTTCGGAGTTAGCGACTAGTACGGGGATTTAGTAACACTCGACCTTGACTTAGTCTTGATGTAAGACTTGCTTGATGTTGATGTTTAAATCTAGTTTTGCTATTTGAAGTTAATTTAAGTATTGAGCTATAGAAGGGAAATTACCCTTCATGTGATGTATTATTGAAAGTTTTAATTTAGTCACTCTTTCCAGATTTGAGGGTGTTACACGGTCTACCATAAATTAGAATTAATAATACATTTAATTTCCTAGGTCCGTAATTGCGGACATGCCGCATGCATTGCGGACCAGATGTAGGTATCTGGACGTGACACGTTTCGGGTTATTGCGGATTGCGGACCTGGTCACCTGACCTACTGTGGATCTGCCGCAATCTGAGTTATTTTTGTCTTTTTGCTGTCTGATTGCGGATCTAGGACTAAAACTGCAAAAATCGGGGAGAAATGGCTAAGAGGTGCAACAGGTCGTGTACTTAGGCCATTTCTGTCAATTTCGCTATAAAAAAACATTGGTCACAAAATTATAAAAATCATTAATGTCATGATTTATACGCTTTTGTGAATTAAGTACAAAAATGATACTTTTTAGATACGTAAATTGCAAAATATAAAATTTTATTGTTTCATTTAATCCATAAACAAGTTGTTTTTTATATATGATTAATAAAAATGTTATCCTACTTTTGTGTTGTTATCGATTAATTACAAGAATAAATTTTTTATATAACCATTTACTTATATTTTGTAAACATAGGGTAGCTAATTAATTGCACTACAAAACAATTGACTTTCACCAAAGGAAAAATTTGTCGGTAAAAGTTGGATCCAATGGTGAAAGTCTGTCAGAAAAGAAGTCGTGGCAAAAGGCAACACCGACGGATCACCGACGGCGACCATCACCGACGGATATTCACCAACGGCTACCATCACTGATGGATCACTGACGGCTCCATCACCGACAGATCACTGACGATCATATACGGAAAGTCACCTGATGGATCACCGATGATATTTAAAATTTTTAGAACAATTAGTGACGGATTATCTGTCCGTAATCTATCAATAATATATTTTTAATTTAAAAGAAATAATTAAAAATACAGATTTCTTGAACAAAACTTGTCTCGATTTTACAGAATTTAAATCAAACCTAGGCTCCCCAGATTTTACAGTAAATATCCAAATACAATAGTTTCAAATACATTAAATATCCAACAAACATTCGAAATACATTAAATATCTAAATACAAACATCCTAATATGGGGGAGGGTTTCCACCCTAGAACTGCCTCATGACGGTATCAAATTGCTCGATCAGCACCCTCTGCGGAGCCTGCTCCTCTTCTTGTCGCTTCATTTGCTCCTCCAAGGTCCTCCTCGCTCTCCTTTCTTCCTCTAGCCGCTCCCCATACGTCGCACAAATTTGACATTCTTCAATGTCCAAATACACCCATCGAACATCTTGATTCGCACAGTAACGATACCCCGAGTGACACACGAAGTACTGTTCCCCATATAAATATTGTTATCTTCAACTTTCTTGAAGGTAGAGAAACAGTCTTGGTATGGTGTCATATGGCAAGATGCACCGGTATCTAACACCCATCTCCTGTCACTTTGCAGTGGTGTAACTATGGTATAGAAACCATCTTGCTCCTCTTCGACTACAACGGTTGATGATTCGACATTGTCTTTGTTTTTATGACTTGGACAATCTTTCATTAAATGGCCTGGATTGTGGCAATAATTATGTTAGTCCCAAAGAAGTAAAACAAGTATTGTAGAAGGGGGGGGGGGGTTGAATACAATAACACAAAATTACTTAATTTTAATTCTTTTATTGATAATGAATATCAAGAATTACACAAAGAGAAATAAAGATTGTTGCGGAATAAGAATAGTTAAGAACTACTCTAAACAATCTAACACTTAGAAGAAATTAAGAACACAAAGACTTAAAACTTAGAGAGACAAGGAAAACTATCAACCTGCTTGAAATCTTGTGAATATGAAATCTTGAGCCGAAAGCGTGAGTAGCAAGGTGCTACCTTCATCCTTTATATACTATCCAATGTAATGAGTGCAAAGGACATATAGGAGTAAAGGCATGGGTGGTTGAGATATTGTCAATAAATTATAAGATATTTGATGTGACCTATCATAATACAAAAGGTAACTTTTGTACCATGAAAGTACAATATCTTTATAAAATATTCATGGGAAAATCTTTTTGAGATCAAATAGAAAATAAACGTCTCAATCAAATTAAGACCAAGTATATATCTTCTCAAAGAAGGAAACTTCCATTCCTAAAGTCAGAAGAACATTGGGAATGAGGAAGTATGTCAAATCATGAGGGTTTGACATAAATGTTCTTACAGATAAAAGGAGCAATATGTAAGAAGGAAACTACCGAATGAGGAATTCGGTAGATGAGGTATGTGCCGAACACAGGTGATTCGACAACAGGAAGGGATATGTCGAATATGAAATCGGCATATTGAAACTCTGCCGAATAGAAATCGGCAAGGACAGGATCTGCTAAAAAGGAATCGGCAGACTAGGCTTAGTTCACTTTTGAAGTTCATCTCAATCCGCATTGTAGACTCCCTTCATGTTGATTTCGGTTTGTCTTCGACTCACCGATCTGTTTAACCATAACTAAGCTATTACAAAGAACCATACATCAAAGTACAAGGTTCAAACATCAATAAAGACTAAGGAGAGGTTATCTTTAAATCTTAGATGACTCAACAAATTACAGTTGCCACATGTCTTTGATTTCCCTCTTAAGCATGGCTTACAATATTTGGAGCGTCCATGATTTCTTCCTCTAGAATGTTGATCATCTCAGCCTCTATCAGAAAATAGGCCTTGATTGTGATTGTTCTCCCTGGAATTGCTACCAATCCTAATTTGAATTCCTGTGATCTTCATAAATCATTCTTGTTTTTACATAAGACAAAGAAAGAGTTTCTATTGCATATATAAAACTATTAGTGAATTGGGAATATTTCTCGAGAAGGGAATACAACATGATCATAGCAAATGCTTCTTTAGTCTTTAGCAAGAAGCGCATTCGTTGGCTTCAAATTCATAATAATATCTTTAAATTATATCATATGATCTTTAATTGTTGTGCCTTCCTTCATTTTGAAGAAGAGACACGACCGCATCAGTAACAATCTGTTGGTCAAAGTTTTCTTGAGATATAAATTTCCAAGCTTGCTACAAATACCTGCAGCTGTCTTTTCAGACACAATCTCATATATAACATTTTCTCCCAGAGCGATTTGCAAAATAGTATATGCCCATGCTTCCATCTCCTTGGCCTTAAGTTCAGACATACGAGGGTCTACCTTATATTTAGCAAATACTACAGGATGTACTCCATTTTTTCTGCGTGCAACAAATGTTGTGAACTGCAATTTACCAAAGCCACCGTCCACATTCTAAATATGTATACGAATCCCAGCCCCGGATAAATTAAATATACCCTCTTCGTAAGGTTTTTGGGTCTGGTTTAAGAATCCGGTACCAAATGGGTTTTATACTTCAGCCATAGAGACAAATATATATGCAAACTAGTTTATGTATATTTTCTATACAAACCCCAAATCTAGATCCAAAACTTTGATACCAATTGTTAGAATAGTTATGCCACACAAACAATGCTAGCAAGTGATTTCAAAGGTCCTTAACTTGTAGAAATCCAAGACAAACCCAAAAACAAATGCGAATAACAATGATGTAGATGTTGCACAAATTCTCTAATGAAGATAGACAAACAAATAACACTAGAATTTAACGTGATTCCACGATCGGTGTGATAGTGTACATCTACCAAAGAGAGAGAGGGAGAGAGAGAGCAAGAATTTTATTACCACCAAGGAGATTACAAAGTGCTTGTACAATGATATTTAGATCCACGATCAACTAGCAAGTCTTCAAGAACACCAAGAATATCAAGAACACTCTCTTAACCTCACATATACTATGTATATCGAAAGGATACTAGGGAAAGTATTATGGTGTTGTATCTAGAGGAAGTTCAAATTGGGATTTCCAAAATGGTGGAGGCCAAAGGTTATTTATAACCATAGGAGGAGTAGGGACCAAGTTTAAGAATTGGTGACCAAGTTTGAGTTTTTACTGATTTTTGTTCTTCACGTGCAACATCAAAATGTAATATATTTTATATTACAACCTTTGTATTGGATTATCTTCACAATCAGGTGGCACCTTAACACAAAATAATACATCGTGATATAAAAAGTGCAAACGTTTTGTTAGATGAGAATTGGAACGTAAAACTTTCAGATTTTGGGTTATCTAAGATATTTCTAGCAAATCAACAAAACACTTTTGTGGTCACTCGACACACATGGTTATTGTGACCCACAATATGAAAAAACAGGTATTTTAAGAAAAGAATAAGACGTGTATTAATTTGGTGTGGTATTGTTTGAAGTTTTGTGTTGAAGGATGGCATGTGTTCTCAAGTACCACGATGAGCGACGATTCCTCCATCATTTGGCTCAAACCTGACAAAAATGGAGTGGTAGAAAATAATATTAATCATGGAATAAAGGAACATAGTAAACCTAGATCGTTGAGCATGTCTTCATCTATCTCATATCAATGCTTGCAAGAAACACGAGAAGAACGACCTACAATGGCCAAGGTTGTAATCCAACTTAAGAAGGCTGGTGAAATTCAAATATCTTCAGATGCTCTTCTTTTTCAATATGATAATGAACCACCAATTCTGAAGCTACCAAGTCTGCTTAGCAAGTAAAGAGTGGATGAAGAAAATGGTGGATTCAAACATGTGGATTTGATTAAAAAAAAATGAAACTTGCAACCACAAAAGAGGCAACTAACTTTTAGTGAGATGACATTCGAGGGTTTCTTGCATGGAACACATGTGAATTTGATCAAAGAACAAAACTTTCGACCACAACAGAGGCAACCAAATTTGGCTGAGATGACAATGGAGGATTTATTACAGAAAGCAAGGGTAGTTGCGAAAAATAACCAAACTCAACCATCCTTGCGGGTAAGGGTAGTTGTGGAAAATAAACTAAATTCAACCATCTTTAGGTGATATGAATTATTAGTGATCTATCTATAGACCGTTGATGGAAGTAGCTAGTTTCATATTGGGGTTCAAAAACCCGAATCAGAATCAACAAGTATGAAGGTCTCGAGAGTTCACATAATCTGATCGGCTTCAGTTACTTTGGTCCTTGGCAGGAGGTCTCGAACCCATGGTGGCATCTTGAAGGTAATCAATGGAGAAGAGACTAAAAGACCATAACATTGTTACTGGACCAAAGGTGCATCTTGATTTTCTTGGAGCACCACCCCTACTTTGAGATACAAACATAAACATGTAAAGATGATCGAAATATTATAGCCCTAAAAACACGAACACATCTATGTTGAATTTGTAGCACCTCCCGTGCTTCGGCTTTCGCATCTACTCCATCTTCATCTGTATTCGTTGCATCTGCTCCATTTTGATTGGGGTTGTAATTATGGATTCATTATTTTGGAATGTTTTTGCTTTGGTATCTCTCTAACCGAATAATAGTTAGATTATTATGTACAACTCATCCACATAGAGCAGCAAATAAGCCATATCTGAACCATGACGAAAAATGAACAAAGATCGGCATCACTTTTGTTGCTCACAAAACTAATCTGATTTTGGATAGTGGCAAACCATCGATATCATGCATGAGTAGCCTGTTTCAACCAATAAAGTGACTTCGGTCCTGCTAAGTTGGAATAACTGTCATGGGAAACACGTTTCAATATATGTGTGTTGGTGTTGCCTCTGCATTGGATTATCTTCACAATCGGGTGGCAGCAAAACATGAAATAATACATCGCGATATATAAAAGCGCAAACATCTTGTTGGATGAGAATTGAAACGTAAAACTTTTAGATTTTTGGTTATCTATATGTCAATCAAACCAACAAAACACCTTTGTGGTCACTAACCTTCCAGGCATACATGGGCTATTTTGATCCACAATACGAAACGACATGTATTTTAACAAAAGAATCAAACATATATTCATTTGGTGTTGTATTGTTCGAAATTTTTGTGCAGAGGATTGGCATGTGCATTAAACTACCATCATGAGAGACGATTCCTCCAGCATTTGGCTCCAACCTGCTACATAAATGGAGAGTTATACAAGATAAATGATGATATAATATATAAGGGAACATATCAAGCCAAAGTCATTGAACATATTTTCAGCTATTGCATATGAATGTTCACAAAGAACTCTAGAAGGACGACCTACAACCGATGAGGTTGCACTCACACTTGAGAATGTCTCTAGAATTCAAGTAAGTATGAAATATTGTTTTTATTCCGTTCCATCAAAATGGCCAACAATATACATGACTTAGAATTATATTTTTGTTTTGTTGTTTTATTTGTCATATTGGAACAGGGGTGGACCTACATAGTGGCGAGCGGGTCTCGTACACCCGTCCAGTCCTGAGAAATTTGCAGGGGTATGAAAGGTGCACCCACTAAATTTTTGGGGTGCTCCGAGGTATTTAAAAATTTTGAGGGTTAAAAGTGCACAACTTAATTTCTTATTTCAATTTATGCTTCGACTGTTAGAACACGAAGGGACCATATGTGTAAATTGAAAAAATAAATTAAAAAACTCAATTTTAACCCCTCTTAATGGTTCACGGTTCCAAAAACAAAATTTAAAAAGTAAAAACAAACATAACCCCTCCCAAAAACCCCAATCGCTCAACCCTTTCCCTTTGTCCCTTTTTGTTTGCTCTCACTCATTAACCCTCTCTAACTTAGTGCCTCTCAATCTCTCAGATTCAGGTTTTGTCTCAAAATCTAACTCAAATTTAAAACTTTGCCCAAAATTTAATTATAGTCATTTCTCTAAAGTGATTAGTTATCCTTACATGATTTCATTTATGTCTTCCAAAACCGAACTTTAAATTAACATTTTGCCCTAAATTTGTGCCCGATGATTTTGCCCTAATTTTACAATGTTATACAATTTGTCAATTATGATTTATGAAATATGTTTACATGATGCTTTTATTGATTTGGTCTATTGTTTATTTGTTTGCCCTAAATTTGATATTAGTCGATTGCCCTAAATTTGATATTGGTTTTTGCCCTAAATTGATTAGTTATAATGTTTACATGACTTCATTGATTTGTTTAGAGGTGTTCACAGTTCGGTTCGACTCGGTTAGTAAGAAAAATCTGAACTAAATCGCATGAGATGGATACCTGGTTACCCAAACCGAACCAAACCGCGGGATGAACCGAACTGAAGTTAGTCGGTTACCCGCGGTTCGGTTCATAGTTACCCAAATTTATAGGAAAATATGATTTGCAATATAAAAGTATTACCAAAATAGAAAATTTAAACCAATTACATAACAAATACATAAAAATAATCCAAGAAAAAGAATTTGAAATAAGTTTTATTGTTTAAAAATATCCACTATTTAGTTGATGATTAACTAAAGTTTAGATAGTTAATATTAAATATAATATTTATTAATTATTCTATATATATCAGTTGGATCGGTTACCCGCGGATACCTATAATTTAAAACCGAAACCGAACCGTGAATACCCGATTTTTTGGTTTTCCCGGTTTTCGGTTTTTTCGGTTTCAGATCAAACAGTTCGGCTCGATTTCTCGGTTTTCCGGTTTTTTTGAACACCCTGGATTTGTTTACATGATTTATTTGTTTGTCCTAAATTTGATAATTTTCATTTGTTCCAAAAGTTGGATTTTGGTCTTTGCCCTAATTTGATTGGTTATAATGTTATACGATTATATTTACATGATTTCACTGATTTATTTGTTTTTTTTTTTTGAGTTTTTATATTAGTCTTTAGTTCTTTACCAAAAAACCAAAAAATTCTCTCGAAATCAAACAAAAAAACCGAAAAATTCTATTGAAATCAATTAAAAAAAACCCGAAGAATTCTCTCGAATCAACCAAAAAATTCCCTCGAAATCAACCAAAAAGCTATAAAAAATTTCTCGAAATCAACAAAAAAAAATTAAAAAATCCCTAAAAACCGGAATTTGGCTAAAAAGATATAGAATGACTTTTACAGGCATTTAAAAGTGCACCCATTCGACAAAAATCCTGGTCCACCACTAGATTGGAGTCCATCACCAAGACATCCAACCATTGTCGGCCACTAACTGTATTTTCCTCTATTTTGATACTTTTGATCATTGATTAAATTATTGGTATTG
This sequence comes from Arctium minus, assembly GCA_954870635.1. Classification (NCBI taxonomy): domain Eukaryota; kingdom Viridiplantae; phylum Streptophyta; class Magnoliopsida; order Asterales; family Asteraceae; genus Arctium; species Arctium minus. The sequence goes on from OX941088.1 coordinate 31,128,173, forward strand.
AATATGTTTTGTTTTATGAAAATTGGCTGAAATAGCCATATTACACACCCAATTGCACCTCCTAGCCATTTCTCGACCCACTATACCAAAATAGATTGGCAGACCTGCAGGTCCGCCATCTGACCCTAAACAACAAACTAAAACGATGGCTCTACCCAGGTCCGCAACGGGTCGGGTCGGGTAGGTCCGTCATCCGCAACCATGGACACGTGTCACACTCTCAGGAAACCAACGTAGGTCTGCCATCCGCTTGCAGGTTCGCCATTGCGGACCTACTGATTTTTTGGTTTTTAAATTATTTAATTAATGAGACACGGTTCCCCACCCCACCCCAACTACCCTTTTTTTTATATAAAACCAGATTATGGTCCCCTCCCCCATACCCTACATCGAATATTTTAAAGGAATACATTGATAAGGATAAGGCTCGTTTTTTGTGGGATCTTGCTACGTGCTTCCCCAAATCCACACGTGTGAACAATGGCACCAAAGGTAAGTCTTCTAAAGTACTTTTTTATACCATCGCACCACCTCCGCCACCATCACTGCACCACCTCCGCCACCACCACTGTACTGGCGGACCTAGAGGTAGAGCCGGCGGACTTGCGGACCTGTAGGTCCGCCATTGCGGACCTAAACTGGGTTTTTTTTCTTTTTTTTTGGATTGGATCTAATATATGTATATTTGTTACATTTGATCTAATGTATATATATTAAACATTGTTCTATATTGTTCTAAATGTCTTACAATTTAGGTCCCTAAACTTTAATCACACTGCCCCTTAATTTTAAACACATTAAATCCCTGGATTTACATTTATGACATTTTACTACCCTTAACTTTAAAATATGACTCTTTAGGTCCCTAAACTTTAAATTTTTACACTTTTGGTCCCTTAACTTTAATTTTAGACACTTTAGGTCCCTAAACCTTAGTTTATGACACTTTAGGTCCCTAAACTTTAAAAAATCCCATATTAGGATCGTTAACATTAGTTTATGACACTTTAGGTCCCTTAGCTTTAATTTTTTACAATTTATGTCCCTAAACTTTAATTATTAATCCTTTTGGTCCATAAACCTTAATTTATGACACTTTAAGTCCCTAAACTTTGATATATGACTCTTTAGGTCCCTAAGATTTAATTGTTGACACTTTAGATCCCTAAACCTTAATTTTAGACTTGCATTTATGACACTTTATTACCCTTAACTTTAAAATATGACTCTTTAGGTCCCTAAACTTTAAATTTTTACACTTTTGGTCCCTTAACTTTAATTTTAGACACTTTAGGTCCCAAAACATTAGTTTATGACAATTTATATGCCAAACTTTAATAAATTACACTTTAGGTTCTTTAACATTAATTTATTGACACTTTAGGTCCCTAAACTTTAAAAAATCCCACATTAGGATCCTTAACATTTATTTATGACCACTTTAGGTTCTTTAACTTTAAATGTTGACAGTTTAGGTCCTTTAACTTTAATATTTGACAATTTAGGCACCCGGTTTGACGTTGAGGTCAAAGTTGACCGTTGTAGAACAAATTAAGAGTAAGTTGAGCCCACGAAGGCTGGAGATCTTCCGTCAGACGGTTTTTGGTCATTGGTTGCTGATGGAGGACTACTCCTATAACCCATTACTCATGCACGCCGTCTTACGGATGGAGATCTTCCTCGAGAATGATGTGGAGCATAATATGTTCTTCGAGGTGGGAGGACATGTGATGAGATTTGGGCGCGAAGAGTTCTGCCTCGTGACAGCACTCCGCTTTGGAGAGCTTCCGTCATTGCCAGAGAGGTAGATGCAGAGGTGCTCCATTTTCATCCGTCGGTTTTTTGGTGATGTGGAGAGGTTGCTAATCCGCCATGTCGATAAGAGATTTTCATCAATAGGAGATGGAGATCAGCTTACGGACGATGATGTTGTCCGTGTTTGCTTGATCATGATGGTGGAGGTCTTCTTTCTTGGCTGACAGGGTCATTTACCCGTTTTCGCCACCGTGCTTACTGTAGCACATGATTATCGGTTTTTTAACCGATTTCCTTGGGGTTCTTATGTCTGGGAACCCACCTTTCGGCAGATGGACGGTGCCATCCGGAGACGTACACCGAAGCAGCCGAAGTTGACACTTACAGGGGTTTTACATGCGTTCAAGGTTAGTTGATTTACTATTACTAAACTTATACATGATTAATGCATTCCATATTTTAACAACTTGTAACTCCTAGGTTTGGATCTTGGAGACATTTCCTACCGCTTCTCGGTTTTTCACGATGCATCCCAGGCTTCCCAGGTGTGTTCGTTGGACTAGGATGATTATCCTTGACAATAGACATATCGTGTTTATACTTGATGTGTCACAGGTACGTATTTTTAAATACCTTAAAATATTAATTATGTTAACGTTAAAATCTAACATTATAGATTATGAATATTAGGAGGGTCGGGCACCAATCGGCCTTCTTATGGCGACACCTGAGGAGGAGGCATTTCAGTGGTATCAGATTAGTCATCGATTTTTCCATGGGATGGAGGAGCAGGAGATAAAGAGAACGAGAGTCGGCGGTGATGGTGATGACGGCGACGATGACGACGACGATGGTGGTGATGGTGATCACGGTGCTGGTTTCCACCACGATGGTGGTGATAGTGGTCACAGTGTTGGTTTCCACCACGACGCTAGTGTTGGGGGGACCTTTGGCCAAGAGATCCATCAGGCATCCCAGCATGAGCCCCCTCATATGAGCATGCCATCCAGTGATCCTTATACTGCATATTGGGATCGTTTGACCACCTTGGAGGGTAGGACAGATCGTCTAGAGGGGACTATTAATGATATAAATGTGTGGCGGGGTGGTCATCAAGATATGTATACTCATATGCAGGATATGTACCGTGAGATGCAGCAGTGGCATGTAAGTATTTAATTTTAATTATGTATTTAATTTTAAACTTATTCACATTGATTAACAATTAGTACTTGTACGTAGCTTTCCGCTCGTCCACCACAGCCAGCCCAGCAAGAGCGAGCCTCGAGCATGGACACCTGGGTTTCATCACCCACGATGCCCGATCCATCCTACGCTTTTTCCCCCTCCCATACGCAGGGCAGTAAGTCTCATCAATCGGTTAATGTTTAACTTATTTTTTTTCTATGATATTGTACTGTTATTTATTTATTTTGTTATGCAAGGAGTGTCAGGTACGGACGGTGTGGGTGGCCCAGATATGTTAGGGGCATTCGGTATGGTTGGCCCAGACATGTCAGGGTCGTTCTTTATGGGTGGGTAGGTGGTGGGAGGGGTGTACGACAGTCCCCAGTTTTGTACTCCTAGATTGCCCCCCACCGTATCTCCTAGATCGCCCCCCACCGTAGCTCCGAGACCACCTCTGCAGGAGAACCTTGGGAGTGGGCACGTGTACGACATCCTTCCTATCTCCAGGTCTCTCCATACACCGCCCCTCTTAATTCTACCCCCTCAGCTCCCCGACAGAAGAAAGCGAAAGGTAAGGCGGCTTCCACTACGGGGAAGGCATCTATATTGGTGGAGCGCATGTATCAAGATGGCACGTTGCCTGATCAGGTGCAGCTTACAGTTCTACCACTTTGTTCCGTAGATCGTACATTTTGGGGAAAACTATTGGGGGTGGAAGATAGTGGATATTTTGAGACCGAGGTTAGTGCCTTAATTTTTTATTTTAGTAGTACAATTTTATTAATAATAATTTGAGACTCATGCTTAACATGTAAATGTTTATTAATAGCATGTCGAGATATGGATACGACTTCACCTGGAGTCACACTCTAGCCACGCTACTTGGACGATGGTGCTCCCGGACTTCATCTATTACATCTTTGTGAGTGATGATCTTTCATACGTGAAGGGGCAGTGTGATGGTGAACAGCGAAATAGTGGTTTTCTAGCGTGGGGCACCGTGGAACGTGTATGGAAAAAAGTTTACATATATATTATTTAAGAAATTACCGATTTATATAATTGACATGAAAAACATCTAACTTTTTATGTTTTAGGTGTTCATCCCCATATGTATAGTTGATAGGCATTGGTTGTTTGGGCAGTTCGATATGGATTCCATGGTTATGACCATAAACGACAGTCTGAAGAGGCCGTCCTTGGAGCAGCCCCGTAAAGACATGATGGGGAAATTCACCAGGAAAATGCCGCAATTGTTTATGGACCTGGGTGAAGGTCATCGAGCGGCTGCGTTTATCTCCTCCTTCAGATGGCAATACGCGTTGAATGTGCCACAGCAGGCCGGACCGCTTGGAGATTGTGGTCCATGGGTATGTAAATTTATCGCTGACTTGGTGGAAGGGCGACATCCAACTAGCACGGATACTTCCGCAGACTGCAGGCGGTGGCGCAGGAGATGACATATATTATATGGTCTTTGAGGGAGGCTGGACCGGACGATATGTAGTACCTAGTTTTAAGATGTAACAGTCTGTACAAACTATTTTTTATTGAGCACGTTACTTTTACATCTACTAACCCCTATTATTCACGAACTGTTTTAAAATTTATTACGTTACTTTTAAAGGAAGTAATAAAATTTAAAACTCATCAAAACACACAAAATACTGAACTGTTTTATTCACGAACAAATTAGAACATCGGAAAGGTACGAAACAGTTAACTAGAAATGACAGGTACAAAGCATCAACATACAAAGTCCAGATAAGAAACCAACAACAGTAGCTCCATCTAAGGATAAAGTGCTTTACATTGATCAATCCAATTTTGTTTCTCGGTTATCTCAGCTTGCATGACTGCGAACTCTTGGACAATCTTGTTGGCTCGTTCGTTGTCGTAACGAATACGGTCTTTCTTATCTTTTATCTCCCGCTTCAACGTTTTTATCTCTTCCCTGTCTGCGTTCATCCTTCTCAAGTACCCTTCCTTCTTGGCCAGAATTTATTTCCACCTTTGACTGAGTTCCTCGATCATTGCCTCAGTTTTTTCTACGGATTGTCTCATCCTTTCCGTCATTGTTTGTGAGGAGGGGGGGTTGAAGAAGAGGCTCGGTTTCCAGCCATGTGATATAAGTTGATGGAAAATGATATATGGTGTGACTTGTAAGTTGGAAATAACGTGAGTATTTATAGCCAAAAAAACTAGTGCACCTCTACAATTGCGGAGCTAGATTTGGTCATTGCGGACCTAGATTTGGTCAATATAAACCTGCACCTTTTCAGGCAAATCTTTCAGTCGAATATTACAGGCGAATCTTGCAGATCCACAATTACGGACCTAGTACACCTCCGCAATGGCGTACCTAGTGCACCTCCGCAATGGAGGACCTGAACGACTATAAGTACCCCATGGTTGACTGGTTGTAAACCATAGAAAAACAAACACAGTGTGAATTATCAAAGTAATTGAACAATCTTCTTACATGGCATCTCCGAATCTTCATGTTTGGAACTTCAGATGTTTAACTCAATCTCTTCCAAGTTATATGGTTAGTGTTCATATTTTTTTTGGTTTTGCTTGTGTTAAATGTTGTCGAAGGCTAATGTTGTTCATGTTTATCAACAGTGGCTTATCCACAAATGTTTACCATGAAAGTCCACCATCAAGGGTACTTCACGGAACCACCTAGAAGACACTACTTCCGTGGTCTAGAAATCTATGTTGACATGTTAGATGTCGACGATATTTCCATGCAACTGTTTCACCAGATCATGAAAGAGTTAGGTTACGACGAACCAAAATATTATAAGTTGTATTTCAAAAGGCCGAATGGAGACTTATTGACTGGACTGCAAGCATTGGATACTGATGAAGATGTAGCCAATATACGTTAGTATGTTGATGGCCATACCATAATTGAAGTGTACAGCGAGAGAGTGGAGCTTAACACTTCCGGACTCGTATCACCAGAGCATATTAGAAGTCGGTGGGGATTCCAGAAAAACCAAGCATCGTGTAGCCGTACATTGACATTTAAATGACCATGTATGTTTGTAATAAGAAAGTTTGAAACTATAATATGTTGCAAAACCTCATACTAACCGGGACCTTGATGGGTCTGATGGTGGAGGAGTTACGCTATCAGTGGATGACAAAGGCGGCAAGCCATCTTGGTTGCCTTTGTGATCCACTGATAATGTAAGTCTCCCTTATTTCTCGAACAAATATAACATCAACCAAGTTCTCCACCATTGGCCTTATCAAGGTTTAGGTTATGATGGGGTCTTGAACAAATTAGAGTAGCTGTAACTTGCATAGGGGTCTTCAGTTTGACATGTATGTGCTCTTAAATAATATTGTCTCGAATGAGAACGTGTTTGTGATATGCTCTTAAATAATGTTGTCTCTGATACTTGTTTTCTAGTAGTATAAAATATAAACTGTTCAAACCACAAAATATATTAGACAAATGTGTAAGCCTTTTCATGCGAATCTTCCTGCACCTTTTCAGGCGAATATTTCAGTCGAATATTACAGGCGAATCTTGCAGATCCGCAATTGCGGACCTAGTGCACCTCCGCAATGGCGTACCTAGTGCACCTCCGCAATGGAGGACCTGAACGACTATAAGTACCCCATGGTTGAGTTGTTGTAAACCATAGAAAAACAAACACATTGTGAATCACCAGAGTAATTGAACAATTTCTTCTTACATGGATGGAACTTCCCGTTTGCATCAACCATTAATGGATGGAAGTTCAAGGATAGATTGGAAACCACCCCAAACGGAGGAGGAGTGGAGTAACTTTGGAAAAACTTCAGCCGATTTTCCAATAACAGAGGAGGAGGAAGAGGAATTTAACGAGGCATATGAGTGGTATGTAGAGACACATGAATACGAAGGGACCCCCTCTCGTAACCATACACCTTATCAAAGGATGCCGGTGGGGATGAGGGAATCCATACGGCAAGCAGAGATAGAGATTTCCAAGCTCAAAAACCTGTGGCAGAAGAACAGGGCCGAGCAAATAGAGTTAGAGACTGTCATCGAGAGAAAGAAGCAGACGGTGACGGTGGTGCAGTGAGAGATCAGGGAAGACGAAAACAAAATAAAGAATATCAAAGAAAACTATCCCCGCATAGAGGACATGATCAATGAAAAGGCTGATTGGATCATTAGGTGTAAAGCTCTCTACCCAAAGGGATACTAGTTTACCTTTTGGTTATATCCTTTTGTGTTTGAATGTTCATGTTCCGAACTTTGTTTAAGTTAACCTTGTCATGTAGTAGTCGATAGATTTCCGTTGCTTGGTTATATCCTTGGGTTAAGTAATAAAGTGTAGCATTTTGTTTACTATCATGATACACGAACATAATTCATTATAATCAATACGTTCATTACATACATTGTTACTCGTTCAGATCAACGTTTAAATCAAAAGTTTGATGTCTATAAGTGCCTCCATAATCGTCGGTAGGCATTGGTTGAGTAGTGCGGCTACCAGATGCTCTTTGGCTTCCACGATTCACTGGTGCAGGTGCCTGACATTGAGCCCGAGTATGTCCGATTTCTCCACATCGAGTACATCTCCTCGGTGTGGGATCCTCACCACGATATGGGATACGATCATGGTTACTCGGTCTTCCGGCGCGTCTCTTGTAGACCGGTAGTTTAACGGTCATAAGCGGAGTGTCTGGAACAACCCATGTATCAGGATGCCCAGGCGGATGTATGAGCTCTGAGTATGTGGATCGAAAATTATCCGCTTTGAAGTAAGGCGATACCATGTGTATGACATATGTACACCGTTCATGCCTGGCAATGGCGATTGCATGACTGCAAGGTAAACCGGAGATATGTCATTTCCTATAAGAGCAACTATAACGATGGTAATCCACTTTCGCGTTCCTACGTGAATCTTGAACTTCGTATAGGCCATGACCTATTTCATGGACAATAAACCTTTCCGACTTCACTTGTCTCCTTCTAAAAAAAAATTCTATTTTTGGGGGGAGAGCATTTACCCATCTCGCTGCAGAAAAACGAAAGATTAAAATCTTGCAAATATGTTGTGAATTTTTGTGACAAAAGAAAATAACAGTGGATAAGTGTGACTATGAAAACCTGCTTTGTTCCGATGAATTGAATACCAGTCTTGTTGAAATTCTCGGAAGTAATCCATAAGGGACACGATAGGAAGTTTTTGAGCAAAACGAGACAGTGCATTGTCCGACTCGGCGCTGTTTGAAGTCATTATGTTGTAACGCATTCCGGGGAAATAGGCCCGTGACCATTTCTCATTGCCAACCGCGTCCATAAGTGGCGCTCCTACAGGTATAACGCGTCGTAGAGCTTCCATTTTACATTCAAACTCCTCCTCCGTGTACGCTTTACACGTCTTCCAAAACATACCCTTCCGAAACTTGGCCCTACTGTCCCTGCTTTTTACGTTCATCAGCAAATGGCGATAACACAAACCATGATGAGCATTTGGGTACACCGTGTTGATAGCTTGGCTTATTAATAAAGCCCTGTCGGATATGAACACCAACCCTTCCGGTTCTTGGATACATTCCTTCAACATCGTCAAAAACCAAGTCCACGCCTCCCCACTCTCAGACCTACCCACTCCGAAAGCGACCGACACAATTTGGTTATTAGCGTCCATAGCAACGGCTAAGAACATTGTGCCCAAGTAAGGACCCTTCAAATGAGCACCGTCTATTATAAGGACACGACGCAGGTGTCCCAGAAACACCGAATCTACATAAATTACGTGGTTTAGGCATTAGAAAATTACAGACAATATCTATTAATGCAAAAAAATATACTGGCCGAGGCAAAACATTAGAAAATATGTACCGAGAAACCAAGGGCAGCAAAACACATCTCAAAACGCCCTATACTATCTGTCTTTATTCGGGTGAAAGTACCAGGATTATTAAGCTCCAAGTTATAGAAGAACGCAGGGAGTCGACTAAAAGATTCGTGGGGGGTACCCCGCACAAGGGTTAGCGCATAAGTCTTCACACGCCAAACTTGCCAATACGAGATATTTAGGTGCATGTCCACCTTCATGTCGTTCACAATGTCTTTTCCACGTATTCTCCGGCTTTTATCACTCACTTTAGGCAAAATTATGTGTCCCAATACTCTGCTATTGGCGTTACGGTGGTTGGGATTCATCTGGGTCCTTGAACAAGTGTGTACGTCATTCTGAATTCGTACGTGGAACATAGTGGTATTATGTATGCACACCGCATAAATACGCCAATTACAGTTAGGTTGTACACATCTCGCATCGTATCGGGATTTTAAAGATCTTTCAACTCTAAACTGAAACCCTCTTCAAGGGTCTTCCTCCCGATAGCGAGGGTCATTTCGTCTTTCGTTTGAAAAACATCCCCTAGATTCACTCTTTTACTACGGTTATAATGTACGGGTGCTTCGTTTGGTGTGATGACGGGCTCTTGGTCTTCTGGAAGGGAGGGGGCATACCAAATAAATCATTTATCCCACCATATGATTTAACATGACTGGGTTTAGACGTTTCTTCTTCTTCTTCTTCAGCCGTATGAACATCAGAAAGACCCAGGTCATAAACATGAGATTCATCGGGGTCTTGATGAAATTCTTCTTCGGCTTCATCATCCTCATCTTCTTGTTCGTCTACCGGTTCTTCTCGTTCGTCTACCGGTTCTTCTGTCTCAGGAACAACATCGGGGTTATAGTTATTCATACCATAACCATGTTCAAGAAGAAAAGCGGAATCAAACTGAGACACGTAAGGAGTTTGACTCTGCTCAGGGAACCGAGGCACGTAAGGAGTTTGATTATGCTCGGGGGCATACACATCAGGAGCGCCTCCGGTGTTCGAACCACCACCAACGTTGCTTTCACCCGCCATCGTGTAATTGTCGTAAACGTAAAGTGTTGGCGGATTTGTTAAAGCCATAGTATTTTGCAGGAAATACGAAACATCGACATTGTCTCTTAACTCAACGATTTGGCCAGAATATTTGTAAATAATTTTAGTGGTACCAACAATCGAGTCCATACCACATTTCTCTCGAACATAATTAACCAACATTTGATGCGTGATAGTTGCCGGAACCATGACGTGAACCATCGGTCGATCAGTAAAATAATCCCACTCTTGATCATTTTGTTGAAAATAACCTCCACCAAAAATACGTAACTTTACTTTTTGAGAAATAAAACTCATCTTCAAGAAAAAAACACAGATTAAGCAGATGAAAGAAAATCAAGTTGTTGCCAATTTTTCTCTGATAGCAAAACTGCTTACCTTCCCTTTTCAGGCTTCCTATTCTTATAGAAATACTTCACGGTTTCAAAATTGTTTAAAAACATTCAATAGGTTCACCCACTCAACTGTACAGCTGACAATTATCGAGGAAAAAAATAATGCAAATCCGCAACGAAAACGTACATCAAAAACAAGAAAAACACAAAGAATGGGGCAGAATTGCGGACCTAGCCTAGGTCCGCAATGGCGGAGAGAGTGTGACACGTGTCCATGGTTGTGGATGGCGGACCTACCCGACCCGACCCGTTGCGGACCTGGGTAGAGCCACCGTTTTAGTTGGTCGTTTAGGGTCAAATGGCGGACCCGTAGGTCCGCCATTGCGGACCTAGGTCTATTTTGGTAAAGTGGGTTGAGAAATGGCTAAGAGGTGCAATTGGGTGTGTAATATGGCTATTTCAGCCAATTTCCCTTTGTTTTATAGCTTTATAAGATGAAGATACCTCAACAAAGGATTGTTGATGCTTTATCGAGATGTACCGTACAAACGGTCACAACACACCTTGAACTAACTTGAGAAAAAGCAAAGGGGTACAAGCAAACTTCAAAAAGAAAAAAGATACATGTTTTAATTTCTCTTCGTGTGTGTGGCCATAAAAATGCAAAACAAGATAAACGAAACCTAGCAGAGATGAATCGCAACAGAGAGATGATCGGAAGCTTTTCCATTTTCTTCAATTAGTTCGGCATTTGGTACTTGTATTTCTTCATTTATTTCTTAGAGCTAGTGTGCAACTAAATACTTTATTTCCAGTGTTTGGGTATTATTGATTTAAGATTTGGTACATAAACAATTGTGAGATGTGTTGATTAATTTGTTATTTATCTTCTATATATTTATACATTTCTCGTTCTTATGGTATAGTGGTTTTGATCGATTGTGGAAAAGATGACCCTTTTATTCATTCATCAAGATTACATGCAATGGCAGCAGAGCCAGGATTTGTTACGAGGGGAGCATAAAATAAATAGAAATTAATTTTATGAAATGGTAAATACTACAATACTATATTGATAAAATACCAACCTTTACAACATGAACGAAGGTGATGGAGATTTGACCAAATTGTGCACTAAATAGTAAATACTTTTCGAGAGACCTCCAATATTTATGGATTCCTTAACTTTATTTATTCCACATTAAAAAAATAGGGTAATTTGGTGGCACACAATATATATATATATGCGTGTTTAAACTTCTTCTAACAATTCAATTAGCAGAGGATTGAGATTGTTTAAGCAATTCACAAAAGCCAATTACGAAGGTATAAGGAGGGAGCCCAGGCTAGCTTAAAGCCTAAACGAATAAACTATCGCACCTAATAGGTTATTAGATAATCATCTCGTTTTTTTCAAAATGATAATTTTAGATGAAGTAAACATTTAAACATATAAATTGGGTTAAATTGTAACATTTGAACCAGACACTTGGAAGAACATGGGTCTTGAATGGACTGCAAAGGTTTGATTAGGGAGTCCAACCTAGATAAACTATCAGACTTGTTAGGTTATTAGAATAATCATCTCATTTTTTTTTATAATATCAATTTTAGATGAAATAAAATTTAAATATATAAAATGAATTAACTGGTAATATTTGATTTCAAAATAGGGTTATTTTCAAAAGTTAACCAAAATACAAGGACTTTAATGTAATAATCATGATTTTTCTTTCTGGGTGTTGTTATCCATACCCCTTCCTCACTCACAAACCTCCCTCCTACCTCACTCACATACCCCTATAAGAGGGGGTATGGATATAATTCACCTTTCTTTCATATATTCCATCTCTGAGCACCTACCTACCATGTATCCATATAAAATAGTATATCTATATAAATTTCTTTTCTCATAACTTTCCCACTGCCACAATAGTGCGCTATATACAAAAGCTTAATATTAAATCAATTTTTTTTTTGAAATTCTAGGGAGAGTAGATGCTCTCTCTCACTATAGGGTAGCTCCACCCCTAACATGTAGCTATTTGGAACCCTATATACGTAATCATTTATGATAGGGGGCAACACAAAACCCTTCTTTTGAGGGTCGTTAAGGTTTAAAAGTTCGTTAATGTTTGAAAGGTAGTTCGAGATGAACCGCCACCTAAGGGTTTACTTAGGATCCCTCATCTTTTGTGATAAGTGGAAAGAAATTTAGCACACTCAAATTCAGAAATTCTTATTAAAAAATAAAGTGTTTAAAAGAGGTTTTATAGGCAAGCAAAAACTCCTCTAAAAATAAAGAACGTAGAAGTTTAGGAAACTAATGAAACCAACTTACCTAAGGAAACTTGACAAAATAACTAACATGAATAAGGATATAAAATCAAAAGATCTTAATCAAACTAGGAAGCTAAAAAAAAGACACCAAAAATGAAACTTTAAAACAATCTAATCTATATCTATACTATATTATAAAAACGATATAAAAAACTCTTAATTACAACATTTTAATCACAAATTACAACTACTTAAAGTCAATTACTTAATTTACAATTTCTTAATGCTTTGGTACAACATTTCCAAGCACAGTATCTCACATAATCATCTATTTGTGGAATAGATGCTTATTTATTAATATAAATATTTGTTTTTTTGTTGGAGGATTTTATAAAATAGATTTTATATTAGCATAATCTATTTTAAATGTAGATTTTATATTTAAATATATATTAATGAGATATAATATAAAATCTTTTTTATTCCATATTTTTTTATATTACATCTCATAATGATTTTTCCATATTTTATTTTATAAAATCTTTTTCCATATTTTATTTTATAAAATCTTTTTACATAATGAGATGTAATATAAACTCTTTTTTCTTCCTTATTTTTTTTGCTAATATAAAATCTATTTTATTTTATAAAATCTACACATATTTTATATTAGCATAATATAAAATCTACACGTACTTTTTTTCACGAGCATTAAAAGAAGAAAAAAGAAGTTTGATATGAATTAAAAATAAAAAATAACGAGATACACTAATAAATTATCGTATTATTTAAAATAAAAATATTCCGCAATACTTTCCAAATTAACCAAGTGTAAAGAAAATAAAATAGAAACGATGTAGATATAAAAATATTCTTCCATATTTTTAATATATTTACATTTAAATGTAAAATCAAAAATGAAAATAAAAGATTTTAAAATATTATCTACATTATAATCATCTATTTGTGGAATGAATACTCATTTATTAATATAAATATTTGTTTTTTAGGTGGAGGATTTTATAAAATAGATTTTATATTAGCATAATCTATTTTAAATGTAGATTTTACATTTAAATTTACATTAATGAGATGTAATATAAAATCTTTTTTCTTCCGTATTTTTTTATATATTACATATCATAATGATTTTTCCATATTTTATTTTATAAAATCTTTTTACATAATGAGATGTAATATAAACTCTTTTTTCTTCCGTATTTTTTTTGCTAATATAAAATCTACACGTATTTTATATTAGCATAATATAAAATCGGGAATTTAATTAAAATACCCTTTTTTGAAAAATTAGTACCCAAAGTGCCCCAAATCTTGTAATTTTTGTCAAAATACCACTAGGTCCGCGTTTTTGGCCGCGTTTTTCCAAAAAACGCGGACTAGTACTGTTTGGGTCCGCGTGTGGGTCAAAACGCGGGTTGGGTCCGCGTTTCTACTATTTGACACGCCTTTCCCCTATTTCACGGTGGGTTGGTGTAATGAATTGAATTGTGATATTTATTATATATTTACAGTTTATACCCCTATAATTATTTAGTTAGTTTATTTTAAAACTTTACTTTTCTATTATTCATTTTATACTTTTATCATATTAACACACATAATCGTATATTAACTAAAATACGTTAAAAAAATACGTTTTGATTTTAACAAGTTATACCATTATAATCGTCTTTTCGATACCTTCGAAATGAGTCCAATATTGAATATTTTTTGATTTAATTATTTTATTATTTATCATATATATTAAAATTTTATACACCTATAACTATTTAATTAGTTTACTTTATACTTTATACTTTTCTATTTTTTATTTTTCACTTTCATAATATTAACACATATAATCGTATATTAACTAAAATACGTTAAGTAATTTTATGATATATAAAAACGTATTTTTAATATATATGATATAATAAAACATATAACGTATTATATATCATATATACTACATATTTTTGGACAAGTTATTCATAATTTGTGTTATTCTTCTTTCTACCATTTTACTAATTACGATATTCTAGTAATAACGTTATCGTAAAAATAATCGTTATTCTACTAAAAATATCGCTATTCTACCATTTTAGTAAAAATAACGATATTATACCATTGGACTAAAAATAACGATATTTTAGTAAAAATAACGATATTCTACCATTTTACTAATAACGATATTTTAGTAAAAATAACGATATTCTACCATTGGACTAAAAATATCGTTATTAGTAAAATGGTAAAAAAAAAGAATAACATAAATTATGAATAATTTGTCCAAAAATATGTAGTATATATGATATATAATACATTTTATGTTTTATGGTAAAAAGAAAAATAGCATATGCATACGTTTCATACGTTTTATGTAGTATATATGATATATAATTAAATAATTAAATCCAAAAATATTCAATATTGAGCTCATTTCGAAGGTTTCGAAGAGACGATTATAATGGTGTAACTTGTTAAAATTAAAACGTATTATTTTAACGTATTTTAGTTGATATACGATTTTATGTATTAATATGATGAAAATGAAAAATGAAAAATAGAAAAGTAAAAGGTATAAAGTAAACTAACTAAATAATTATAGGGGTATAAACTATAAATATATAATAAATATCACAATTCAATTCATTGCACCAACCCACCGTGAAATAGGGGAAAGACGCGTCAAATAGTAGAAACGCGGACCCAACCCGCGTTTTGACCCACACGCGGACCCAAACAGTACCAGTCCGCGTTTTTTGGGAAAACGCGGATCTAGGGGGTATTTTGGCAAAAATTACAAGATTTTGGGCACTTTGGGTACTGATTTTTCAAAAAAGAGTATTTTAATTAAATTCCCTATAAAATCTACACATATTTTTTTTGCTAATATAAAATCTACACGTATTTTTTTTTCACGAGCATTAAAAGAAGAAAAAAGAAGATTGATATGAATTAAAAATAAAAAATAACGAGATACACTAATAAATTATCGTATTTTTTAAAATAAAAATATTCCGCAATACATTTCCAAATTAACCAAGTGTAAATAAAATAAAATAGAAACGATGTAGATATAAGAATATTCTTCCATATTTTTAATATATTTACATTTAAATGTAAAATCGAAAATGAAAATAAAAGATTTTAAAATATTCTATACATTCACTATAAATATATATATAGTTTCTCTATGTAATATCCGAGTACAAGAAGAAGACGAACGGTCGGGTGTCAATGGCGGAACCTGCAACTGAACAAAAGGTATTCCACTATATTTTTGTTTATTTGAAAAACTACTTTTTTATATTTTATTTTATTTACTGAGGATTTGTTTATATTTTTCAAAACTCACAATCATATTTTTCGAAGTAAGGGAATAAGATATATATACATATATTTATTTTTATCGACTAATACTATGAGGTCTTGAAGTCAATAGTCACATAAATTTTCAAGTGGTACCGAGTGAATTTGAACTATACCAGTTGAGTTGCCGGTTACAAAAGATAGAAATCATTTATTTTCTTTGTCATATTTGATGTGGGTTGAATGTTGTTAATTAATCTACAGATTTATACGTTCAAAGTGATTGTCAAGTGTTGTCGATGAGGTTTTAGAAAAATTGCAAAATCTGTAAAAACGTATATTCATATTTATAATTATTTCAATAATAGTGATATGTTGTGAGACATGTCGTTTGAGTTTTAAATAATATAATACAAAACTATTATCAATATTATTGCACACACTCATAACAACAAACGATTAAGAATATATGCAAGTTAACTACCTATGAAAATATATTTGTTTTTCACATTGTATTTCATTAACTGTTAACAGAGAAATTACGTTTCATTTTAACTCGGTTCAATATTTCAACAAAAAAATTTATCCTCCTGCGTAATGCACGGGCCCAACACTAGTCTTCTAGAAAAGATAATAAAATAAATTTAAGACCTCTTTCTTATTTGATTTAAAGTTTTTTTTATTGAATATTAGAAGGATACTTGCGCAATGCAACAAGAAATGCGAGATACATCACAATTTTAATGTTTCTTTTTATTTTTTGTTTTTTTGTCGATTTACAATACGATTTTGGATGGTTTTGAGAGAGTGATAATAGTTTTTTTTTTTTATAAATTTGTTTAATTTACGCTTAATAATATAATGTTTTTATATAATAATTAAATATTTTGTTAGAATTCAATGATTATCTTATATATTTTAAATTTTTTATATTTAAATTGAGATGTTTATCCTGTTTTGATTATGTTTATCAGTTAGTTATGAATTCAAACATATAACTTCAGAAATTTGTACTCATGCATCATGACTTGTAATCTTGAATTATAAGTAATGTGTATCAATAAACAATACTCAAGGTTCTAAATGGCGTGAGGCGTGGCGAGACGGCGAGGCCAAGCCTCAAGCCTTAGGAGCCATGGCGAAGCCAAGGCGTGACTTATGGCTTCAAATTTTTAATTCATATATAATATTATATATATAAATGTATGTTTTGTAGTGTTACTCAATGAGTCAATAGTAATAAGCAATTTAAATGAGGTTATATATATTAAAAACTTGCAAATAAGACATTAAAAACGTAAAGAAAAATCAAATATCTCATTACGATAATTGCGCATTAGGCCATGGCGTGCCATGGGCATAACGTGGTGTGACACACAAGCCTTGGTGCCATGGCGTGCCATGACGGCTGTACGGCGAGTTTTTTAGAACAGTGACAATACTTAATGCATAAAAACTTATTTTTAATAGTTTCTTCGATAGTTTAATAATAATGTAATTTGTTTTAGGTTTAACAATATAATGTTTTTTTATAAAATAAACATTAAATATTCTGTTAGATTTTCTTAATTATATTTTAGATTTTTATATTTAAAATATTATTTTTATCATGTATTTAGTTATGCGGGGAGTGATTTTAGGGGAGTTAAAGTGGTTAGAGATAAAGATTGAAATTTAATAAATAACGTTAAATGTAGTACATAAAACTTTAATGGTTTTTTTAAGAGATTTTAAATAATTAGTATTAAATAGCGGTACATTAAGTTTTACCAATTGTTTTTAAGAGTTTTTATAAATGTTTTATAATATAGTATAGATAACGGTATTGACTTGTGCAACAACAGTGTTGCCACACACAGTTGCACACAAGTCCAACTATTCCTCTACTGCATCTGCATCTGCATCAATTTAGTTGTTTTTAGGCCCGTTTCTGACATTTTTTAGGTCATGGGCGAGATGTAAAAATGGGTCATCGATAACTACGAAATTATTTTCAATATATTGTTTATATCATCAAAAATAACATTGAATTTAAGAAATACTGATAATTCATATAAAACTGTGTTTCCCGATATTCCTAGCGCAAAATCAATCAATAATTATTTCTAAATTAATATTATCTACCATATCATTTTTACATAACATCGTCAATCAATTCACCATCAAAGGCATCTTATGATATACCTTTAATATATAGATTGAAATCATTTGACGTCACTATGTTGACCATTCAGAGTAACACTTTAAATAAATCAACATAAATCAGTTGATATTTCACATGTTACCTGATGTTAATGTTTTTCATCATCAGTTTAAACTTTTAGGGTTAGATTTTTTTTTAAGAATCATCAATCTTAAAATCAAAATTCATATTGGTTATAGTTTGAAATCTTATTCTTGTTTTAAAGATATGAGAGTACTTAAGATTCATGCACGGATGCACCCAATATTATATAATAAGGATTCAATAATGTATGGAAAAAGAAGACTTTGAAATCCTAAATATAGATATATGTTGAGTCGTCTCATATAGTTTGGTAATTATTTTCAAAAACTAGGAGTTTTCTTAGTTAATAACAATAAATCTACTATATTCTAACACAATAATAAAATTCATACGGATGAAATAATGAAAAGAGTATGTGTAGGATGAGTAGTATATGGAGTATATATCAAAGATTATAGGCAAAAAATAGTTTTTAGATATTAGTACTAGTAAAAAAAATTAGAGAAACAAGAGTAAACTACGATTTTCGTCCCTGTGGTTTGTTGTTTATTGCTTTTTTCGTCCCTGGTCTTTTAAAATTGCTTTTTTTGTCCCTGGGTTTTTAATTCATTTCGCTTTTTGTCATTGAAGCTAATTCTGTTAAAAGATTCTGTTAAGGCAAGGGTAATTTTGTCCTTTTAACCTTTTTAAATAAGTTTTTTAATTAAAATTAAAAAAGTTAATAAAAATAATATATTATATTATAATTTATATATAATAATATATATTTTATGTATTATAATACTAATATATTCATCCGCACATGTGATAGGCACCCATCCCTATTCTATATTTTATATTTTATACCTTTCTTCTTCACCAATAATGGTGGCGGCATGTCTTTGACTCTTTCCCTTTGGAAACCACCGATGACAAGAGCAAAGTGACGAAAACCCAAATCATCCGATTAAAACACATACCAAAATCATCTCCATCCCTCTTCATCTTCTCCGGTCCTGTGGTTTGTAGTTTATATTTTATATGCTCATCTTGTATACCACCATTTAAACCCACCCATCCATCATCTTCCCCAATACATCACTTGCAACACCGTTCTTTCTACTAATAGGCATTTTGTTCTCTCCCCAACTCCAAGATCATCAAAGAAACGTAAATCACATGATAGTCCTAGAAAGTAAGTAACAGAAAATAAACTCACCAGGAAGCTGCCATAGCTCACAAGTATGAAGATCAATCTCCACTACAGTACCCTTAAAACCTAAACCTGGTGGCAATGTGGCTCCCATATCTCTAAAACCCATCTCCTGATTGTAACTAAAGAGACTGATTAAAGAATGTAGATGGGTAAAAACTGTGTTGTTTGCGTTGTAGGGAGGAGGATGGAGGGAGGAGAAAAGGGAAGGGGAGTCATAAAGGGGCTGATGGGTGTCGACGTGTCACCCTTGGTGGTGATGGGAAATCGGAGGAGATGAGAAAATTGAAGGGCGAAGATCGGTGGATGCAGTTTGTCGTGATAGAGGAAGAAGAAGAATATGGGAGTGGTGCTCGGTGGATAAATAAATTGGTATAAGAAGGGTGGTGCAGCCGATGTTGGTCGGAGTAAGTGGTGCCGGAGGGAAAAGGGAAGAGATGTCCAAAATGAGGGCTGTAATCGCATATTTATAATAAAAAAAAGGGAAATTAAATAAAAGGGTAGAATGACCAGAATACCCTTCATTTAATGGACTCTTTTAACAAAGTTAGTCAGAGGGACGAAAAAGGTTACAAATTGCAAACCATAGGGACAGAAAAAGCAGTTTTTAAAGATGAGGGACGAAAATCATTATAACCATCAAACCACAGGGACGAAAATCGTAGATTAAATAAGTAATTGTAATGGTGGTAAATGTAACATTTAAGAGTGGTAAATGTTATTGTACAATAACCGTTTTAGAATTTTTATATAAAACAATTAATTTGTAGATATTCATGATATTTAATAGTACAGTTAAATTAAAAAATATTCAATATTGGGCTCGTTTTGAAAGTATTGACGAGACGATTATAATGGTATAATTTGTAAAAAAAGAAACGTATTTTTTCATTGCATTTTTGTTTATATACGATTATTTGTGTTAATATGATAAGGGTGTAAAATGAAAAATGAAAAAGTAAGAGATATAAAGTAAATTAAATAAGTAATTGTAAGAGTGGTAAATGTTATTGTACAAAAGATTGTAATAACCGTTTTAAAATTTTTAGGGATATAAAGTAAATTAAATAAGTAATTGTAAGAGTGGTAATTATAAGGAAATAGTACAACACACCAGCTTCTTTGCAATACATAGACTTTTCCTTCAGTCTAGTTTTCTCTTAGATTCGTACTTTAATCATGAGAGTTAAGAAAATACGATGGTATATAAACTGTTGCCTCACTAAAACCTTACACCAAGGAACAAAACCCAATGGGAAGAATAAAACCTTGGTTGAAGGAAAGAGCACAACATACCAATATCAAATATATAGTAGACTCCCCCTTTTGTCTACTACTCCCCCTGATTTGTGCATTAATCAAGGGAGTTTGGAAAACATTTCCATTTACTTTCTACACGTTTCCCAATATATGGTTTTAGGTAATGACTTGGTAAAATATGTCACATTCTTTTGACACCTTACTTGATTCACTTAAATCTAAAGGAGAGTCTTTTATTGCTGATTGTATATAAACTTAAGCAGAATATGCTTTGTGTTATTACCCCTTATGTATCTTATGTTCATTTCTTCGATACATGATGCATTATTTTCATATATGCAAGTAGGATACTGGTTGAACCCAAAATTACTAGCTCCTCTAATATATGTAATGATAGTCCTTAATCGTATACATTTTTTAATTATCTCATGGAGAGTAATATTATTGGATTAGTTCAAGGAGGTAGTTACAAGGGTTTGCTTAGCTTACTTTCAAGCAATCTAGTAGTTCATTGTGGTAATTCCTTATCCAGTTTGGGAACAACCCTTGTATGGGTCAGACAGATACCTAATATCAGCAAACACATACCAAGACATTGTTTGGTGTTTTTCTATAAGAGCTAGTACTTTTGCTGCTTACATTCTAAGTAGGTATTGAAATTCCATTATCAATCCAACTTTTCTTTCTATAGGGAAAGTATAAACCCATGTCAATGGTTCCAAAATATTAATTTGATATCATTCCAATGACTTTGCGTTGGCGCTGAGCTGAATCTAGCTAACAAGTTCATTGAGAAATATAATGTATGGTCAAGTGTATTATGCTAAGTACGATAATGCGCATATTGTACTTAGATAGGGAATTCCAGCTCCCAGCATTTTTTGTCATCATCCTTTAGACGAAATGGATTTTTCCTTATATCCAACACTTCAACCGATCATGGGAGTGCTAACCGAATGCGCTTTGTCCATATTAAATTGCCTTATTATTTTCTGGACATATGCGATTGGTGAATTAATATTTCACAAACTCGGTGTCCTAGCTCAAATATCTAGACAAAACCAAGTTTTCCCAAGATCTTTCCTCTCAAAATCAGATTTCAAGTAGCTTGTGGTTCCTCTCATTTCATCAAGAGTGCCTATTATGTTCATAACATTGACATATAGAGCTACTTTGAAAATCTGGAACTTGTTTTCCATAATAAATACGCAAGAGAACAATTCATCGTTCTTATATATCCTTTCCCAATCAAGTATTCCATTAGGCGGATATACCACATCCGCTTAGATTGCTTTAATCTATAAAGTGGGCATTTCAATTTTATTGCAAACGCATTTCGTGGTTTAGAGTTACTTGATTTTGGTAATGTAATATAATCAAGTACTTTATATATCTCTAAATCTAGATCCCCATAGAGATACGTAGTAACCACATCCATGAGTTGCATTTCCAGTCCTTCGGAAACTATGCTAATAAATTATTTGGATGTCATAACATCCATCATGAGAGAGTAAGTCTCCTCGTGGTCAATCCAGAGCGTTGTGAGAAACCTTGCGCCAAAGGAGAGCCTTACATATTAGGACTTCATTATTCTCATTACGCTTTCTGACAAAGACTGAGTTATGTCCTACGGGCTTTACACTTGGTAGGTTAGCACTACCAGACCAAATACCCGATCCTTTGTCAAATAATATAATTATTTCTGGATTGTTTCTTTACATTTAGGTCAATATGCTCTTTGTTGATATAATTCAACCGAGCCTGGTTCGATGTCGTCGTGCTCGATCATTTTATGAGCCATTGTATATGCGAATAAATCATCAATGATTATATATGATCTGTCCATCGACTCATATGTACTCTCATAGTTCATTTGAGATTAATATTCATCTCTAGAATCAATATTAATTTTAGAGCGTCCTCCAGTGATGATTCATGGACATAATTATAATTAGAGACAATCTCATGAGAGTTTTGTGTATTGATGATAAATGGATGTGCCTCACTATTCTCTTCCTTTAGAATAGTATCTATCGAACCAAGTAGCTTCCACCACTTCCATTTGGTAGCTATGACCTCAACCACACCTCCACTATGTGTGATTGCAACGCACTTTCCAACGGCGTTGTGCCCCTGTTGGGGACTTTTTAACCTTGTGAGTATATTTGCAGCTCACATATGTGATCTTGTCACTTTTGGAATATTAAACGTATCAGATATCGAGTCTGATTCGTTTGACTTCAACATTACGTTGTGAAGTTTTGGGGATCAAAATGAGACAGAGTGGGAATATTCAATGACACTTCCTGTCGTTCCCATGGAAAATCCTTTTTCCTATCTCCCCCTAACGACGGGAAGACTGTCTCATGAAAGTGACAACCCGAAAATCTAGCGGTAAAGAGATCACTAGTCAAATATTATAATTAGCAGATAATTGTTGGGGGTTCATATCCAACATTTACCAAATCGTCTTTAAGGACCCATTTCGATGCGCTGTGGGGGCGCAATTGGCACATATAATCAAACATGCGTAAATGTAAAGTATCAGGCTTATATCCAGTTACCAACTGGTACGCATGAGACTGGTTAGCAAGCAGTGGGTCTAAAAACGAACAAAAAAACTGCATATAATAATTGCATAATCCCAGGTAGATGTGGGTAAATTGGTGCGCATTACTAATACCCTAGATGTCATCATATTCTTTTGATAACAACTTCTATGAGACCATTTTATATATACACATGGGGTATAGGAAACTCTACATTGATCCTAATACATATGCAATTAACATCAAATCCTTATGATGTAAATTCTCCAGCATTCCAAGTCATGTAGACTTGATGAAATAATAAGGGTGGTGATCCCTTAAATGTATAACTAGTGCTAGGAGTGCAGTATTTCATGTGGACAATAATACGACATGCGTTCATCGTGTCGAAACCAGAACCATAAAGTACTTTAATGGTCCGCATTCTGGATGTTTATGTCCATAAATATCACCTTGTAATAATGGAATATTTTTGTATAATGTCCTTAGCTTTAGTAGGATCTCATTCCTGTATTGGCTAAGGATTAGGGTATATACAAAAGTTTATGTATTCGAGAGGGCATATTATGATAGCAATGTTGTTTCTTATGCTTCAGAAGTCAACAGTTGCAATTTGCCTCATTTTGCCTTTCACTCGAAAGAGAATGTGTCTGTGTATTTTTCAATACACGGATCACTATGTCATAACCACGGTGTCCCACATGGTCATGTCAAAACATATATATGTTATTGCCCCCAAAAGTTCTTTATTGGTGACAAAATATGTTTCGATGACCCAGTAATCTACTAGTTTGATACATTAGTTTCCATGATATATGTTTCCTTTCATATTCATTGGAATTTATGTATATATGCTCATTTTTATTTCCATTTGATACGAATATCTTTACAATGTTCCTATTAAACTTGTTCCAACAAGAGAGTGACAGTTCATCGTCTATGTAATTTGGTTGGATGTATTATAAAACAAGTATTAGTCTATCTTTTTTTTTTCGATTGTGTGATAGGTCAAAAAAAAATCAATTCTCCTCGATACATTCCTACACGGAACGGAGAATATTGAAATTTTTTGTATTTGTTTTGATGTATTTCTTTACATCTATAATGGTTACATATTCGATTTTACTTTAGCAAATAAATTAATTTTGGTACTTCAAATTAATTTCAAAGAAACATATGCATAATCAATATTAAATATTAAAACAAATATGTTATATTTCATTTTCAACGTGTTCCCTTTTTGATAGAAGCACTTTTTAGTGCATATCTTATTTGATTGTCCATTATCACCTAGGTAGTAGTTGTATCCTACACCAGGTGTTGAAAAATCCTTCCTGACTCTTACCAATACCCTGACCTAGGGTCTCGTCCACATGGTGCATAAATGTCACATGTGTGAAATTGTTTTTAACTTACAATCCTTTGGAGTTGTTTCCACCTCTAACACTTTCACTATCGATATCGGGAATTTTCTTTATCCCGACATATGTGGTGTTATTCGAAAGAACCTTGTTATGGCTCTCAATCACTTGCATTAGGTTGATGAGTTTGTCTAAAGGTTGCATTCCAACTTATATTTATATTTACTTATATATGAAAGGTGGAAATCATGTCATCTTCTGTGAGTTTCTTGCCACAGAGATTGAGACGCGTTTTGGATGTAACATTTCTTTGTTGACATCAGTTAGCTTTTTGTAATCAAGTAAGTGGGTTTCATTCCACTGTACGATTAGTTCGGGAAGTACATATTCATGAGTACTCCCGATTATCCCTTTCGGGACATCCCACATTTCTTTGGGGGTTTCTAGTAAAGGTATTCCTATGAAATTTAGGATTTCTATGTCGCCTCAAAACATGAAGGTATTTGCTTGTACCTTTTCAAGAGGTTGGTTTTAAAGTCAATAGAGAATTGATGGACTTTAGGTATTTTCTTGTACCTTTTCAAAAGTAGGTTCATATACTCATTTACGATACTCATATTCTTTTGAGTTTACGACGTTGATTTTGGGATAAGTTGTTTCAACCATTTACATATATAAAGGATAATATATGATTTTCTTTTTGATAAGAAAATGGATTATGATTATGAAATTTCATTATCATAACAATATTGGATTTTGTATGCTTTAATTTTATTGATAATACTTCATAAATATTTCAATTTTTGTGAAAAAGAAATCACTCAATCTATTGGATTTCCAGGTAGTAGGGGAATCAATGGATTTCTTAAATCCCTACAAACCTTAAGGCTGTTTACACCCGTTTGACAAAATCCAGTCGATATTTTACGATTTATTTAATTGGTAGATTTTGACATGAGGTCAAAAGAAAATGAAATCAGATTCAGAAAAATTATTGTATATCAGCATTATGGGAGCTTTTGACATGATCCAAAAAATATGAGGTTGAAAGTGTAACTTCCAAAAATTAGTTATAAGAGTGAAAATTATGAGTAGGAATTCATAATCAATAATTCAATATAAACATTTGAATTTAATTATAACAATTATAAATTATAATAAATATTTAAAATAAATTACTCTAATGGATCTTAAAATAACAATCAAATTTGTCTCAAATAACTAAATACGTATTGACAGAGCATGTTAACAATTATATGACCCCAAATTATAAATATATAAAATAAATTACTAGAGGAGTTCAAATATAACATATTAATATTACAAATGCATTTACATTTAAATATTAACGTTAAATAAAAATTAAACCCAAATGATTGCAATTAGTGGGCTTACAATTATTATATCAGTATTGACCAAGAGTTAAATTTACAACATCGTAGATATTGACAAGTAAGATCATATATTTAATAAATGCATAATCAAACCAAGAAATAGTTTAAAACAAACAAAGGATGAGGCTTGATTTAAATAAATAGAAAAAAATATTAACCACTAAAAAACTTATTAATATAGTAGACACGTGGTCTCCTTAATCACCAATCAAAAGTAAAAAAAACCCTAAATATTTTATTTTCTTCTACCCACCGGTGCTCAACTCAAGCAAAAAAAACTCTCCGACTAAACTTCGATTAACTGATACATATTAAATTTCAAGGTTCGACAACCATCAGGTTAAGGTTTATGTATATCATTTTTTTTTTCTTTTTTGGTTTTCTCTCCTGATCTAATGTTTGTCTTCTTTTTGAAACAAATTAAATAAAAGCTTAAATATATATTCTGGTGGTGATTCAAGAGGGAGCAAAATTGGTTTATCCTTAAATAGAACAAGATTATTACAGAATAATTGTAACCTATAACAACTATAGATGCATGCAGTAGTATCATGCGACAGACAAGGCACAAGCAAATCGAAGAATGGAGATTAGAATACAAACTTACATCAATTTGTGATTTCCAAATAGCTTTGTTTCTGCATTGCGAGACTAACAACAAATTAATTCGTATAGATATACTTACTAGGATTGTGGTATTGGGAAATAAACTTGTCAGCAACGGTAGACAACGGGACAGAATGACCGTTCAAAGAAAGTCACGAGTTTAATCTCTAAGCATACGTGCTGATAACGTGTTAAAGGAAAAGCAGAATAGAACAACAATATACGGAGAGAATGAATCTGTAATTCTCATTAATCAAATGCCCTTTAAATAGGGATGAGTTACAAGTAGATAACCACGAGATATTTCAGTTCTAATCTAACTCTGATATATTTATCTCTATCTCTATCTTTATCTCTATCTTTATCTCTATCGTCATATCCTTTAGACGATGACACACTTATCCTACAACAAATAAGTAATTGTAAGAGTGATAAATGTAACATTTAAGGGTGATAAATGTTATTGTACAAAAGATTATACAATAACCGTTTTAGAATTTTTATATAAAACAATTTAATTCGTAGATATTCATAATATTTAATAGTACGGTTAAATTAAAAAATATTCAATATTGGGCTCGTTTTGAAGGTATTGACGAGACGATTATAATGGTATAATTTGTAAAAAAAGAAACGTATTTTTTCATTGCATTTTTGTTCATATACGATTATTTGTGTTAACATGATAAGGGTGTAAATGAAAAATGAAAAAACAAGGGATATAAATGAAATTAAATAATTAATTATAAGGGTGATAAATGTAACATTTAATTTTAATGTCTTTCCAAAAACCGTTTTTCATAGTATAGATAATCATTTGTTAACTCATTAATTAGTATTAACTTCATAGATGGACGTAGTATAGTGGCATGTGCCACCATATTATTTCTCTGGCGAAGGTTAAAAAAAAATTAGGTTCGCGAAATGTGCAACCGTATCATTTTGGAATGTGTTACCGTATTTTGGATACATCAAAAAAGTGCAACCGTACCTCATAATCAACAACAACCAAAAAAACTCTTGAAATTAACAAAAAACGGAAAAAATCCTCGAAATCGATAAATAAAAAAAACTTAAAAGTCCGTCGAAATCAAGCAAAAAACTTTAAAAATCCCTCGAAATGGTAGAATTAGGCTAAAAACACATCAAATAATATTGAACGTTGAAAAAAAGATGAGAACACGTCGATAAAAACCATGCTTTTGTAATTGTTTTTTGTCTATATTATATTATATGGTGCCACGATATGAAAAAATTCTGGATCCGTCCCTGTGGTACTTTGTCATTTTAAAAGTTTTTTTTTGTTATTTTAATCTGTAAGACTTTAAATATAATATATATATAGTACTATGAACTTCGTATTTTAGTTTTTTTTTTTATTACTCATATAATCTATTTATAGTGTTGTGGATTTTCTGTCTAGAGTTGTTGGCCATTCTAGAGCTAGCATTGTTAAGGATCAACGACAACAGTGAGAGTGAGACAAATTTTATACAACTATTTACACATCTTTTAAACACACTTTTTGAGTTTTCTTACGAGCATTACAAACCTCGTCTCTCTCATTTTGACACCAAGGATACTTGTTTTATTCGATATTCATTTTGTAAGTGATTATGCAGTAGTGTGTGAGATCCACTTCAAACTAGTCAAAAACAATAGAGTAGTGTCGTACTATAAAAGGAAAACCTACAAATGATGATGTGGCACATTGTGGGAGTAGTATTCTCATAAATGAATTATCTCATTGTTTTGAATTTTTTTAAATACCAATAAATTAAAGACTTTTGTACCCTTAAATGAAAATTGTGTACTTAAGGATCATTTGGTAATTTTACTTCCAATTTAATTAACTTTAACCTCTAAACTATCCAAATTAGTCTATTCATCTCTCCATCTATTAATATCTCAAAAATAATTAAATATGATTGTAACATCCCAAAATTTCAAATACCTCAATATATTACAAATATTATCACAAGATCAAACACTTACATTGCAGCGGAAATAAAATATAATTTTGACAAATATAGTCTTGCTCTATGTATGAGTGCCTTGATCTGCACATGTTCTTCTTTAGGTATCAGTAGGGGTGTGCAGAACCCGAGATGTCCGAACTACCCGAACCGACCTGACCCGAGAAACGCTAAAAAATCCGAAACCCTAAACCCGATTATCCGAAACCATCTGATCCGAGTTATTGTTCGGTTAAAGTGGGATCGGGTTGGGTACCCAAAACCCATACCCGAACCCGCCCGAATATTCGAAATATTATAATATTCTATTTTCTAAATTATTTCTATTTTCTAAATTCTATTTCATTAATACCCTAAAACCTAAATCCCTAATTCCTAATTCTAATTTCTCGACTCTCGACCCTAACCCTCTCTGATCTCTTGTCTAATCGTCTTCTCGATCGAATACGCCACGGCTCTGGCCTCTGAGTCTTGACTCTCGACTCTCGTCTATCGAATCTCGGCCATCGGCGACTCCTCCGGCGGGGGGCGACCATTCACAGAAGTGACCAGACTCTCATCGACCATTCAAGATTTCAAGTATTCAACTAAAGTTGTATGTAAGTTAAACTTTTCTAACGTCGATTTTCTTTGCCATTAAAGATTGTTTGTTAGTTGTTACTTGTTTATTAGTTGTTACTTGTTTGTTTGTTATTTGAATTTCGGCATGGATTCTCATTATGCATTCTTAAATCTGAATTTCTTATTTTGGGGTTTTTTTTGGAATGAAATTTATACTTCATTTATTGATTGGTAATTTGGTATATGGTAATTTGGTTTGGTATTATAGATTAAGATTAGATTTTTCATTTATATGGTAATTTGGTTTGGTATATAGGCTACTGACCTATATTATTATTGAATGAAATTTATAGTTTACACTTCACAGTTCACAAAAGGCTACTGACTTTGTGTTTCATGTTTAGTTATGTCATACTTGATACTACTGTTTGTCTGTTTCATTTCATGTTTAATGTTTTAGTTGAGTGTTTGACAAAGTTTTGGAAATGAAATATTGACAAAATTAATGTTTTAATATTGGTTTGCAAATTGAGACAGTGAGACTTTGAGTTGTTGGTATTACTTGTTGGGCATATATGTCATGCAACTGTAAATAGAATAGCCGAAGTTACTTCATGTTTAATGTTTTAGTTGAGTGTTTGACAAATTGACAGTAAGCAGTAAGGCAAACCTACTGACTACTGTATGAGTGTCTGTATCACCTAGTTGTTTGACTTGTTTCATTGTCTGTATCACCTAAGCCATTACACACTTACACTTAACACTTTACATATTACATTACAGTGTTGACATTATTGAATATGTCTCAATCTCAAGCCGAGAGTAGTGCACCTGTACCCCCCGAACCAAAGAAGCGTAAAGCTACAGAAACAAGATCTCAGGTATGGGATCATTTTGAAAAAAAATTAAGCCCGGAAGGTAATTTGATCAAAGGGATGTGCAAATACTGTAAGAAAACATATGCGGCTGACCCGAAAAAGCATGGCACGTCCTCATTAAAGAATCACTCAATTGTATGCCTTAAGAACCCACAGGCCAAAGAAACTAGACAATCCATGTTGGCATTTGGTAGGGGTGAAAGCAATGAAAGTGTTTTAACCAATTGGGTGTTTAATCAAGAGAATGTTAGGAAAGCAATGGCTAAGATGATCATCATGGATGAACTATCGTTCAAATTTGTAGAGGGTAGGGGGTTTAGACAATTGATGCAAGAAGCTTGTCCTATGTTTAAAATACCGTATAGATGGACGGTTAATAGGGACATATTTGCCATCTATTTAGAAGAGTGGAATAGGCTTAAAAAGTTTTTTAGGGAACACTCCCAACGTGTTAGCTTAACCACCGATACTTGGACATACGTGCAACGGATCAATTATATGTGCATAACTGCACATTATATTGATGCCCAATGGAAGTTGAACAAAAAGATAATATCTTTTGTGCCAATCCAATCACATAAAGGGGATGCAATAGCCAAAGCTTTAGAGGTTTGTTTGGTTGAGTGGGGGGTAAAAAACATAATGACCATCACCGTAGACAATGCATCTAGTAACGATGTTGCCCTAGTGTTTTTGAAAAGCAAACTAGTATCTTGGGGGTGTTCATATGTAAGAGCCCAATACTTGCATATGAGATGCATTTCACATATTCTTAACTTGGTTTTCCTAGATGGGTTGAAGATGGCTGACTCGGCACTTAAGAAGCTTAGGGATACTGTGAGGTGGGTAAGGGGCTCTCCGGCTAGATTGGCCAAGTTTAGGGAACTTGCTACTTTACTTGGTGTTGAAGAAAGAAGCTCTCTCTGTCTTGATGTTCCTACTCGGTGGAACTCAACATATATGATGCTCAGGAATGCCATTCCTTATCGATACGTGTTTGAAGCTTATGACGGCCATGATGCATCGTTCAAGATAGATCTAGGTGATTCTGTGCTTGCGGATTATGATTGGGTGTATTTGGAGAGCTTCATTACCCTTTTGAAGACCTTCTATGAGATGACTATTCGGATCTCAGGCTCTCTTTATGTCACTTCTAATTCTTACCTGACTGAGATATGTGACTTGGGGTTCTCGCTTACGGAGATGATTACTTCTCCGAATTTGACTGAAAAGGTACAATTCAATTTACTTATTTGTCCTAATTTACTTATTTACATTGTTTACTTTATTACTTCTTTTGATCTTTCTATAAACAGAATATGGGCCAAAAAATGAAGGATAAATTTGAAAAATATTGGGGTGATCCGGAGAAGATGAATTTGGTAATTTTCTTTGCCAACATTATGGATCCAAGAGATAAAGTGGAGTACATGCCATCATAGTTTGATCAGTTATTTGGCGAAGAAAAAGGTGAGACATGTTTTAGAAAGGTAAAATCGCAACTTACTACCTTGTTTGAAGATTATGTGCAACAATATTCTGAACCTTCTCAATCTCAAACTCAGTCTCAAACCGAATCCCAAACCCAATCGGAAAAAGTTCTCCCCCCTGTTGTAAGGTCACAATCGAAGTTTAAAAGTTTGTTGAAGAAAAAAAAACTTGAAAGTGGGGATTTAGATGGCAAAAAGAGTGAGCTTGATGTTTACCTAGGTGAGGCAATTGTAGATGATAATGGGAAGGAATTTGATTTGTTGATGTGGTGGAAAATGAATAGTGCACGATTTCCCATTCTTTCAAAACTTGCAAGAGATGTCCTCGCCGTACCCATTTCCACAGTTGCGTCCGAATCAACGTTTAGTACAGGTGGCAGGGTTTTGGATAATTTTAGGAGTTCTCTAACTCCTAAAATAGTTGAAGCACTTATTTGTACCCAAGATTGGTTAAGGGGTCCTAGTGAACCACTTGCGGTGGAAGAAAATTTGGAGGACCTTGAGAAGTTTGAGAAAGGTACGACATTACTTTATGAGTTAGTTATTATCTGTAAATTATAATTACGACATTAGTTTATAATTATAAGTTATCATTACGTGCAGAAATTGATAATTTAAGAGTTGGAACTTCTTCTACTCATGGTGAAGATAGTCCTAGTACACACGCATGTGATGTTAGGGGATTTGTAGAAGTTGATGACTTGATTAATGATTGAGTTGATGTTGATTCACTCAAAAGTCAAAAGGTACTTTAAATTTTTATTTGTTACTTTGTTAGTTGTTTGTTACTTTTAATTTTACATTATAAATGATTTTCATGATTCATGATTTGTTATTTTTAACTTTTTTTATAGGATTCAAAATTTCAAATGAAGTTGTTGTAACCGTGTAAGTTGGTCACTTGGTTGGAACTTGGACCGTTGGACGTCGATGGGAGGGGTGGACGGTTGATTGTTTGAAACTTTGAATGGTTGATTGTTTGAACTTTGAATGGTAAGCGAAAAATCAAATATTTTGGACTTTGGTAATGGTACTTTGGTTTTTGATATTGTTGTTTGTTTCAAACACTTGGTATTTAATATTTTAGATGTAATTTTGGACTTCGTATTTTAGGTGTAATTTTGGACTTTGGTATTTTGAATTTTTGATGTCTAATATGTTATTGTTAATTTGTTTTTGTTATATTTTATAATGTAAGTAAATTAGTTGTTTTTGTTTTTGTGTAAAAAATAGTTGTTTGGTTAGGTTTTAGCTTTTAACAGGACCAAAAAAAAAGCCCAAATAAGGCCCAGACCCGATCCACCCGATCCGTCCAACCCGAACCCCGAACCACCCGAACCCCGAACATCCAAACAGTATTCGGTCGGGTTTCGGGGTTTATTTCCACATCCGAACATCCGATCGGGTTTCGGCCCAGGTCACCCGATCCGATCCGACCCGACCCGCCCGATGCTCCCCCTAGGTATCAGTCATCATATATCTCTTTATCCCACTTTTCTTCCTAGTTTAATAGCCTCCTGGGTTGCAAAAGTTTTAAAAGAGTTTGGGTGAGCCTAGGGCCCAACGAATTCACGGTTTTCATGCACGAACAACAACTTTACATTTTTCACAAAGCTTTAACAATTACACATGTATTTGATAAAAATGGCACATTTCACAAAACAACGGCATTATAGTGGGTGTTCACATAACACAACGTTACCTAACGAATTCACACAGCATGTCCGTTGTTTTGATCGAAGTTCGGCAACTAGGCAAACTCATAAAGCATGTTGCCCTACAGTTGCGTCTTGACCACAGAA
Source organism: Arctium minus (assembly GCA_954870635.1). NCBI lineage: Eukaryota > Viridiplantae > Streptophyta > Magnoliopsida > Asterales > Asteraceae > Arctium > Arctium minus. The sequence goes on from OX941088.1 coordinate 31,161,268, forward strand.
TCACACAACATGTCTGTTTCTATAGTACACCCACATTGCCACACAAATATCAAAATATGTACATGATCATGTATGCTCAAAATATCACACTTTTAACCATATGCAACATATGATAAAATCATGAATAAAATTAGCAAGCTTGCATAAAATTTAAATTACGCATGCAACCCATTTTAAAAAGTCACGTGTAACTCACCGTACTAATCGTTGCCCAAACCGATCTTTGAAGTGGATAACGTCTTCCCAATTGGCGTCAAACAAGTTGCGATGTATAACATCGTTGGCTTTCATTTCGGCGCCCACTGTTGCCTTTGCTCACCGCAGTCCTCCCTCTCAATCTATTTGTTTTTTTTACTTGCGACCACAAACTCCTAACCCCATTTTATACTACGCGCTTGTCGGTTTCAAGGAAAAGGAAGCGATAAGGTCATGATAAATGGTCAGAGGTTTCACGTCCCTTGGGTTTCATGGACAATGAATTACATTAAATTACCTAGGTATAAACCCTTCATTTTCTTTGTATTTGCACAAGAAGTCCTTGTATATTGATAAATATATTTTTTTAGGTTATTACAACGTATCGAATCTAAGGAAGTGTTTGGCTGATGAAAGTACGGAGGTAACTCTTAAGGATGTAAAAGTAGACAAAACTTTGAGCTATATCGAAGAACTGGAAGCTATCGTTGATAGAAAGGTAAGGAAACTAAGAAACAAAGAGATTGTTCTCGTGAAAGTTCAATGGAGACATCATAGAGGGCCGGAAGCAACTTGGGAACCCGAGAAGGAGATGAAATTGAAGTACCCCATTTATTTGTATAGAGCAAATTTCGAGGACGAAATTTTATTAAGGGGGGAAGTTTGTAATAACTCTAGTTTTAAAAAAATATATATATTGAAATGTGATTTATGTTTGCAAGTGAAAGGCCTTGAACAACCATTGACATTTAGTGCTCAAGACCTTGGCTATTCACATAGCCGAAACCGACGATCCAATTATGTATAAATAGGGGGTTAGACCTGCAATCCTATGTGCAAAAACATTCGAGAGAAGGAACTCGTATAAGGGAAGCGGAAGACGGTGACGGTTCGGTTAATCGCAACAGTTTCGGTACTTACCGGTAGTGTTTTCTTTCCTCGATCTGTCATAGTTAATTACGTATAGTAGTTTCAGACCCTCGATGAGATGATTGGTGTCTCGGTAAGGTGATCGGTACCACCGGTCATGGTCGACATTCCAACCGGTATTACCGATATTGTCGTTATGTGTTTCGGTACAAAGCTCTCGTCCGAGCCTTGAGGCACTCAACGATCATTCTGTTTCGTTATGTTGTTTAAAAAAATGGTTTCTCGATTGAGTCATGGGGTAAGTCGAAGGTTGTTATGACAAAAAAAAAAGAAGAGAAACTGGAAAAAAAGGGCTTCGATGAATGCTTTGTACAAGAGATGAACATGTATAAATATATGTATGGATATATGTGTGTGAATATGATTGCATGGGATAATCCAGTAAGTGGTTGAAGACGTGTTTTATATTAGACCAATGCAAACACATATTACACATATAACATATGTATATATATAAGAGAGCATGAATGGAAATGATAATTGAAAATGGAAGCTTCATTTATACGTCATCTCGTTGGGTATAAATCCACATGGGTGTTTCATGAAAATGTGTATACACACACACACACACACATATATATATATATATAGGGGTGGGTTCAAATGAAAACTCATCTTTCATTGTGCACATGAGGACAAATCTTAACCATTGATCAAAACTTAGAAAACTAATCAATGGTTAATACATAATAAGATTATTGGAAAGTGATTAAGAACAAAATTGTAATTTTGAATCAACATCTACCTTCTTTGACTTTTTATTTTTATTTTTAATTAAAAAAAATTTACCCCCTTAAACTTTAAAATAATTTATCTTAAAAATTACTAATATTTTAATCAAACAAATTACATCAAAAAAACGAGAATTTCGTGCTCTTCGATATGACATCCATCTCGATATAATTTTTTTTTCGTTTTAACCGTTTTTTACGTGAAATTCTATATACATGTTATATTCATTATGAATATGCATGCACGTCTTCAGGGTGTCTACATTCAGTATGAATAACAAAGGTGAACGTTCATTCACTATTCATGATGAATAATACCGTATGCAAGATGAATAATACAATATTCATGATTTTTTTCGTTTTAACCGTTTTTACGTGAAATTATATATATGTGTTATATTCATTATGAATATTCATGCACGTCCTTGGATGTCCACATTCATTATGAATAACAAAGGTGAACATTCATTCACTATTCATGATGAATAATACAGTATTCAAGATGAATAATATAATATTCAGGATGAATAATACACGAATACACGAATCCATGATTCATGTATTATTTATCATGAATCGTGTATTATTCACCCTGAATGTTGTATTATTCATCCTGAATGATACATTATTCATGATGAATAATATATGAATGACCCGTGAAGGTGTAGACACATGACACACTCTCTTTTGTTTCTTAATTCACAACCGAATTTTGGTTTAATTCATTATGAATATGTATGCGCATCTTCGGATGTCCCACTTTCAGTATGAATAACAAATGTGAACGTTCATTCATTATTCATGATGAATAATATAGTATTCAGGATGAATTACACAACATTCATGACGAATAATACACGAATTCATGAATCGTGAATTATTCACCTTGAATGTTGTATTATTCATCCTGAATGATACATTATTCATGATGAATAACACATGAATGACCTGTGAAGATGTGGAGACGTGACACGCTCTCTTTTGTTCCTCGATTCACAACAGAATTACTCGATAGGTTCTCGATTCGTCTTGATGTGTGTTGGGTTATGGTGCTGAAGAAACGTGATGCCTTACAACGTTGAAGAAAGTGTTGAAGAAGGTGGTGTCGAGTTATATACTTACGGTGTCGAGGCGTTGCACAAACTTGAACGTACATAAATATTCATAATGAATATAACACATATATAGCATTTTACGTAAAAAAACGGTTAAAACTACAAAAAAACTATATCGAGATGGATGTCATATCGAAGAACACGAAATTCTCGTTTTTTTATGTAATTTGATTGATTAAAATATTAGTAATTTTTAAGATAATTTATTTTAAACTTTAATTGGGTAAAAAAAATTTAATTAAAAAAGAAAATAAAAAGTCAAATATGGTAGACGTGTGTTTAAATTTTCTTCCATTTTTACCCCTAATCATTTTAAAATTAAAAACTCTATTTAATATGAGTTGTTGAATCAAAAGAGATCGAGTGGCTGAGATTTGTCCTCACGTGCACAATGAAAAATGAGTTTTCATTTGAACTTTCCTCTATGTATATATATGTGTATAGTGGAAGGATATGTAGATCCCAGTTTCAGTGCAATCAACAGATATAAGAACAATGATGAACAAGATATTGGCCACAACAACTAGTTATATGATTAATATAAACTTCAAAGGGCTAAGGTTTACAGAGAGAATTTCTGATAATAGTATGTAAACCTAACAACTAGTAAACTGATTAAAGGAATTATGAACTTCTCAACTTCACAAATGAAATAGAAAATAACTTTAAATACTTAGGCACGCAGGCCTGACGGGCTTATGGGCTTTAAGGCCCAACAAGCTTACAACTATTTCAACTTGTCACAAACTACCCTGAACTTCTATTTAACATTGAAAAATGGCCCTAACAATCTCCCCCTTTAAATAGAAGTTGATAGTCACGCCAGTTAGGAACAAAAATTTTCCGGAAACCAAAGCTGATCTCGAAATATCTGATTTGCGTTCTATATTCCAGTCGTTCTTCAATAACATTCAGTGCTTTGTATGAAAAATCCAGTAATTGAACTCCTTTTTCATCTTGACTCAGCACACGCTTCAACTTGTCTTTCAAAAACATCAACGTACCATCACAAAATCTGGCAATCTGATCAAAACGGATAAAGCGTAGAACACCGTTGTTGTTCACATATGACATACCAAACTCTGGAAACTTTATAACTGTGAATGCAGGTACATTTAGAGCATCAGACGGAACACTCAAATCAGGCTTGAACAGATTAATCTTCGGTTGATCACTTTCTAACCCAATCTGAAAATCTTCCACCGAAGCAAGTTTCATTGCACACTTCATGTATCTTTTCACTGTTTCTAGTGCATCAATGACTTCTCCGGGTCTGACGGTTCTGGTCTTTAAGTCACGTAATATGTACAGCAGATCTTGTGGCTCCAGACATGGAAAATCAGCATCAGAAAAGCAGTATTGTTGACCATCTTCTCTAGTAACCATAAAGTCCGTATACTTAACCTTCATGAAGTAGGCAGGTATAATCTTATCAACAGATACAATCCTGAGCTTTGTCTTGGAGTACTTGTGCTGGAACTTTCTGTACACGAACATAAGTTCACGCTGTTTTTCTTTATTTTTCACTGACTGTAGACCATGGATAACGACTTCATCATACTTTCTGATCCAGTGGGTAAAGATCTTTTTCTGACTTTCTTCGAGGAAAGGAACTTTGATTCGGACTCTTTCCCACTTGGATGGACGAACTGGAGTAGTACTAACTGGTTCTCTAACTGGTGAAGCTGTAGGAGATCTCGCGGGAAAAACTGTAGAAGAAAAATCAGGGTGATTAACTGGATAGGTCAATAAAGGAATCACGGCAGAAGACTGATCATCTGGATGCAGTATTTCATCAATTTCTTCTTGCATAACCACCAGAGCTCTTTCAGTATTGGCACATTCTTCTGTCGTGTCCGTCACTTCATACGGATCTAGTATTATTGTCCAATCTTCAGGAACTATCGGAGAACCATCTTCAAATTCCTCAGGCTTTTCAACCGTCAGATAATCGTATAGTATCAAGTCTGTCACCGGTTCCCGTTCCTGTTCCTGTCTCTGTCCCTCTGTTCTTGTACCCGAACCCATACCCTGTTCAACCTGTTCCGACTCCACTACATGTGTCTCCGGCTCAGATAGACGTTGGCGCTTCTCCCCCTCATGGTGATCAGGATCATCCTGATCATCATGTCGGCGCTTGAGCCGTTCTGCCTGGTTACGGCAGGTATCCTCCACTGCTGAAAGGCGTTCAGTCAAAACAGCTACGATTTGCTGAAGTGACTGAAGCATAGCTTGCTGGATCTGGAAGGCTTCGGTAGAGACAGTAGGCTGGTGTGAAGGTGGAGTAGGTGTGGATGCTTGAGAACGTAGTAGAGATAGCAAATCGGCATCTTGGGTGGGTTCGGTTTGAGATTGGGCTATAAGTTTGGCGAGAAGGATAGATTTGAGGTCAGGTATGGAAAGATCCGCAGCTGATAGAGAAGATGGAGTAGATGTGGTCTCCGGCTCAGTCGCAGGACCTTTGCCTTTGACCATGCGTTTGATGTTGTCCAACTCCTCCGTCATCATAGATTGGACAGCCTTTAGGGCGCCGTCCATGTATTCCCTTGAGACAAACTCAGTTTGGGTAATGCTGGGGTCACTTAGACTTCCCGTTGTAGCTACGACTGTAGAAGTCGAGCCGCCTACGTTCACGGTTGGCGTGATGATAGCTGTGGTAGGACTTCCACCCAATCCTTGTAACCTACCCGAAGGTGGGTTTACTATGGATGTTCCGGCCGGGCCACTTAGGCTACCGGCGATAGCCGAAAAAGGAATCTGTGTCCTAGGGATGGCATGTATTACAAATGGATCTAGACTCCGTGCAGGCAAAGAAGGCGAGAACGGGGGCAGCTGTTCTCTTGTTTCAATATCGGCACCCTCCAAGTGAGAGCCCGATAGCGTATGTGCTAAATCCCCGTGAGAATGTGAAACCACCATCTGTTGAGAGATGGTGGAGTGGATTGGTTGGGCGTGCAAGTGCGCCGCTAGGTCCACGGCGGCTTCTTCAATACCCTGTCCCAACACATGAGACTGGGTAGTAGATGTGGCTACCTGGCTAGATGTGGCTGGGGGGGATACAACCGAAGATGGTTGTCCCATCACTCGTGTACTCTCAGAATGTAGCTTACTCCGCCTTTCCTTCACATAGCTCACTTCTTGATTTTCAACTAAGACTCCCTCCGCTCTCCTTATCTCTCCAGAAGAGGGCTGATCATCGTCACCATCCGAGTTAGAAGACTCTTCATTTGATGCCGATGTTGCGGTTTGGGTTTCCTCGGTGTCGGAGATGGCTGTTGTTTCTTCAGTAGCAGCGACAGAGGAGGACTGAACTTGAATGGCTTGAAAATCTGTTGCCTCTTCTGTCATTGGATTCTCTGTTGGTGGTGGTGACGGAGGTTGTCTTGAAGAACTAGGGTGGCTCGTTCCAACGGCACTGCCCACTCCAGATCCCCTCACAGTAACAGCTCTCGACACACCCTGTCCGGAAGCCCCAGCTATCCGGACGCTCCCACCTCTCGTTCGTGGACGCGGACCCTCACGTCGCTCAGGTCTCGCTCCTTGGGCAGGTCCTGCCGGTCCTGGCCGGACCATAGGAGCTGGGATGTTGTGTGTGTGCCTATAAGCTATCACACTCAGTGCCGTGGGACGAGCATGGTCTAGTACACCAACTGGGATTTGTCGGGCGACAACACCTTCTGGATCAGCACGGGAAGGAATCTTCCGAGTTGGATGTTGTGGGCATGTCGGGTGGGTGGATCGGCGCTGTATCTCGGGATACAGGTTCATGTAGTTCCGGATGATTATCTGTAGGAACCGCATGAAGGGGACGAAGTTTGACCGCCGAGATGCAGTCGACCGAACTCTCTGAATGAGTTCAAACCATAGAAGATCGGCAAAGTCGACGTGGCGATTGAATGCCACCGCATGAAAGATGCGTAGAATCGGAGCGCTCGTCTGATCAATGCCTTTCGTTATAGACGAAAGACACCGATTGATATAAGTGAACAGAGTGTACCATAACGTCGATAGATGTTTGCGGTTGAATGTTGATGGTATGCGAAGTTCTGCGCCATATCCCAATGAGAGAAGATCGGTGCACAGTGTAGCATCTGAGACAAGCGGGTCGAAGTCTTCTTGGCCAGCTACAGATCCGGCGGTCGGTAACCGAAGAAATTGGCGGAATAGATCACATGTGAGAAGCACTGGTGTGTGATCTATCCGACCTTCAAGATGGAAACCGCCATCGGCTTCTAAGGCATGAAGGGAACGCCAGAATTGCTGTAGGTATATGATTGGAACGGTGGCTGTTTCTGTTAAAGCATAGGAGAGTGGATGGCCCCTTAGTATCTCGATGATGACCTGATGTTGAATAGCAGGTTGGGTTACATCGAGATGGTAGTTATTGGCTGTAAGAGGAAGGAACTGATCCTCGGGAATCAGTTCTGCATCGGCGATTGGATCAATTTCTGGTGGCTGGTTTTGTGCCATTGTACCTGTGAAGAATGAATCTATTAGTACGCAGGTTTGGAATAAGATAATAGCCGTTGGAGTTACACAGTCATGATTTAGATCACACCGGTTATTAACTCCAAAAATTGGAAGAGCAAACCCTACTCGTGAGATAGGGTCAGTCACCAAAGCGCATAGACTTGCACCAGCATTTATAACCAACAAAATTTCCTCATACACAACATATGACAAGGTATAACTATAAGCACCAAAGAAATTGGATTCGACCGGATAAGATCCAACCGGGGTTCGACTAAGACCGGATAAGTGCATGATCGGATTAGGCATTCGACCGGAGGTCACTAAGACCGGATTATTGTTCGATCGGATGGGGTGTTCGACCGGAGGTCACTAAGACCGGAGGTTACAAACGACCGGATATTCCTTAAGACCGGATATGGTCGACGACCGGAGGAGATATTCGACCGGAGGTCACATTCGACCGGTGATTAAACCACCGGATATGTGTTCGACCGGAGGGACCTTTTGACCGGGGGTGCTTTCGACCGGGGCGAAACCCTAGATCGGAGTATTCCCCCGGAGAAGACAAATCGACCACAGATCGATTGAAGTCTAAAACGTACCATCGATCGAATACACTCGATCAATGCAATTTGAAAACCAACAGATCGAATATCTACCTTGTTTGATCGAAGAAGAAGCCAAACTATTGAGATCGGTCGATTGAGTTCGATCGAATAGAGAGGGTCGGAGGAAGCACCGGGCGAGAGAGAGAGATGAAAACGATGAGAGAAAACAAAAGGATCGATCGAATGATGGACAAACTGGTTCGATCGAGGTTCTTATATCCCCGGAGGTGACTTGGGCTTGGGCCGGGGGGGGGGGGGGGGCGGGTAGACTTTGGGCCGTATCAAACCAAACACACAAAAAAAAATAAACCAAACCTTAAAAAAAAAACATATTTTTTTTTTTTTTTGAGTTTTCGGAGATATATAAACCAACTTAAAAAAAACAATCCTAATGGGAAACAAAACCAATTAAACCTATGGAGAGAAGAATAAAAAAAAAAATTAAAGTCGAAGACACGAGACCTAGCTCCCCCTCGAATGATTACCATGAGGAGGTCCAACCACAGAACCCTCTTACCTGCTCCCCCTCGAAAGGAGGACCCATGAAACTTACCAACCATCTGACGCTAGTGGTCCCCCTGAACACAATATCGGGTTGTAGATCTGTCACTAACAACTTACACTTCAAGGAACAAAGGAATGAACTGCACACAAAATCACGAAAAACAGACACACGAACACACAAAGAAACCTACTTTGTTAATACAGAAGTTCGTAACGGACACAGAGCTGAACGAGTAAAATGCAATAACCAAGGAGTGTGGAAAATAGCAACCAGAGACACGTCACTGGGGCAGTTGTCACAGTCATTCGTTATTGAATGAAACTCGTAGAGAGCTGCGAACGGATCAAACTTTCAAATTTAGCATACCTAGCTTGGACACAAGGTAATTAAATTATTTTTCGTCCAAGGCTTTGGTAAATAGGTCTGCTAACTGATGCTCTGAATTAACAAAATAGAGTTCGATAGTACCTTTTTCCACGTGATCTTTTATAAAGTGATAGCGCACATCAATGTGCTTCGTCTTTGTGTGTTGGACGGGATTGCTTGATATGGCTATAGCGCTCTTCGAGTCGCAGTAGATGGGAATCCTGGAGTAATTAAATCCATAATCTTTGAGCTGGGTGCGCATCCAGATGACTTGCGAGCAGCAACTGGCGGCTGCTACATACTCCGCCTCGGCGGTGGAGGTGGACACGCAGTTTTGCTTCTTGGAAGCCCAGCTTACAAGACGATCGCCCAAGAACTGAACATGACCCGACGTGCTCTTCCGGTACAGCATGTTTCCAGCGTGGTCAGCGTCCGAGTAGGCTGTCAATTCAAAACCTGTCTCTTTTGGATACCATAAACCAAGATCAGCAGTACCTTTTAAATATCGAAAAATTCTCTTAACCGCAGCTAAGTGAGACTCTTTAGGCTTTGACTGAAATCTTGCACACAAGAATGTCGAAAACATAATGTCAGGCCGACTAGCCGTCAAGTACATCAGAGAGCCAATCATACCTCTATAAATAGTCGCATTCACATCCTTACCGTTAGGATCGGAGTGAAGCTTTAGAGTAGTGGACATGGGGGTTTTCATAGATGAAGATTGTTCCATCTGGTATTTCCGAAGAATATCCGAGATGTACTTAGATTGATTAATGAAAATTCCTGTTTGTAATTGTTTTACTTGAAGACCCAGGAAAAAATTCATTTGCCCCATCATGCTCATTTGAAAATGTTTACTCATTAAGGCAGAAAAGTTCTGACAATACTTGGGGTTCGTGGAGCCAAAGATTATATCATCAACATAAATTTGTACAAGAATGATATCATTCTTCTCTCTTTTAATAAATAAGGTAGTATCAATTTTACCTTTAGAGAAGCCAGACTTGACTAAGAAGGATGAGAGTGCATCATACCAGGCTCGTGGCGCTTGCTTAAGACCGTAGAGGGCCTTGTCAAGAAAGTAGACGTAATGCGGATTTTCAGTACTCACGAAGCCTTCGGGTTGCGAGACATAAACTTCCTCCTTGAGCACGCCATTGAGGAACGCGGATTTCACGTTCATTTGAAAGACGATGAAATTCTTGTGAGCGGCGTAGGCGAGGAACATGCGGATCGCTTCAATGCGGGCCACCGGTGCAAACGTCTCGTCGTAATCAATTCCTTCTTGCTGGCGATATCCTTTAGCCACGAGACGCGCCTTGTTCCGAACAATGATGCCGTTTTCGTCCTTCTTGTTCTTAAAAATCCATTTAGTCCCTATCACCGTCTTGTTCTTAGGTCGGGGAACTAGGCGCCATACTTTGAGGGTCTCAAATTGGTTGAGTTCCTCTTGCATAGCAATTACCCAGTCCGGATCATTCAGCGCTGCAGAGACAGTGGAAGGTTCGATACGACTGAGGAACGAGGAAAATAAACAGTCATTCGCGGTGGTGGATCTAGTTTGAACTGGTGTGGAAGGATCACCAATGATCAGATGAAGGGGGTGTGCTCGAGTCCACTTGGTGGTGTGTGGATGGGGTTGATATGTCTGATGGGAGGTATCGGCATCCACATGACCACCTGGGGGTAAATCCTGAACTGCCTCGAGGGATGATGGCCTGTGAGGTGGAAGTTTCGTCGTGGGAGTCGAACATGGAGTAGAGGACGACTCAGCTGGAGATGAAACAATAGGAGGTTCCGGGATTGCCGGAGAGGAAACTTCGAGGGCACCTTCAACAGGAGTCGGTTCATGAAGTTGAACGGAAACAGGAGTCGGTTCAGGAGCACCGTCATCAAGAACTTGAGTAAGAGGATTTCTAGTACTTGAGGTTGGGTAAGCTTGATCATTGGCAGTAGAGGATGGAGCACCAGGCGAGGATGGACCTCCAGAGACGGTAGGGCCAGTGACTTGTGTCACTTCTGGTGCTTGAGCAGTATTCCTGTCACATGACTTAGAGTTAGATTGAACATTAAATAAGTCATTATAAAAGAATTCAAACAGTAAATCCAAATCAGAAAGATGTGCTCTTGACGTAGACGCATGATGTGGATCCACTGGAGATTGTGTAGCTTCCGGACGGAATTGTCCAGAAGCTAACACACCAGTAAGCGCGGGTTCTGAACTGAGATGCTCAGAAACCATTTCAGGGGCCTCGTCAAAAGTCACATTTACGCTTTCAACGACGGTCTTCGTCCGTTTGTTGTAGACACGATAGGCTTTTGCGTGTTGAGAGTAGCCGATAAACACTCCTTCATCCGCTTTGGGACTGAATTTGCCAAGATTATCCTTATCATTTAAAACAAAACAGGTGCATCCGAAAGCATGAAAGTAGTTGATGTTCGGGATACGCTTATTGATGATCTCGTACGGAGTCTTGTTAAACCGCTTGTTAATGATAGACCGATTTTGAGTATAGCAAGCGGTAGCAACAGCTTCTGCCCAAAGAAATAGTGGTAGCTTGGAATGAGATAACATCGTGCGTGCTGCTTCGACTAGAGTTCTGTTTCGACGTTCTACCACTCCATTCTGCTGAGGAGTACGAGCAGCGGAGAAAGTATGCGAGATACCCACTGAAGTGAGATAAGTGGTGAGTAACTGATTCTTGAACTCAGTACCGTTATCCGTCCTGATGGTTTGAACTACTTGGTTGAGACTGACTTGAATACTTTTCAGAAGAGAGATTATCAAGTCGGGAGTTTCATCCTTGGAACGGAGAAATCAGACCCAAGTGTAACGAGAGAAATCGTCAACCATCACCAGAACATACTTCTTGTGATTTATGCTTTGAACGCGCATCGGTCCACATAAGTCCATGTGGATTAGCTCAAGGGACCGAGAAGTACTCGGAACGGCTTTCGGCTTGTGAGACGCCTTTTTCATCTTGCCCGTTTCGCAGGCAGCGCACAGATGATCTTTTGCAAACTTGAGATCAGGCATACCTTTGACATGTCCACCCAGCACCAACTTGTTGATATTCTTGAAGTTCAAGTGCGAGAGACGACGGTGCCATAGCCAACTTTGTTCAGCAGATGCTTTGGACAACAAACAGACTTCCTTGTCAGATTTCAAGGACGAGAGGTCAATCGTATAGAGGTTGGTGCGTCGCGTTCCAGCAAGTATTTCTTTACCATCCTCAGTTCGAACGCTACACCGTTTAGCCTTGAAAGTAACCTCGAGATTCTTGTCGCAGAATTGACCGATACTGAAAAGATTGTGACCGAGACCTTCGACATAGGAGACTTTCTTGATCGTGATGTTATCTTTGACAATATCGCCGTAACCCCTGATGGGAGAGGAGTGATCATTCCCGAAACGTACATTCCCACAGAACCTCTCGGTGAAGTTTGTGAGAAGCTCCCGTCTTCCGGTCATGTGTTTGGAGCAGCCTGAATCTAGATACCACACATGACCTTCCTGCAAAACAGGTTATTTCTTTTTAGGTACCCATTCGTAAATGGGTCCTTTAGGGTTAGGGTTAACACCCGACTTAGAGACCCATTTATAATTGGGTCTTTGTCTTTCACGGGAAACATGACTATGAGAATTATTAGTAGCAATATGATATGAACCAAACCAATCAGATGCATAACGGCTATCAACAAAATCATTTGATCCACAATGAGAACAACACAAACAATCATGCGACAGTTGAAGTAATTGCGGAATTGAATAAACTTTTAAAGGAAAAGTTCCATTACAATCAACTAGAGGTTTAGAAATAAAAACATCATGGTTGTTATTGTTCTTTCTAGACTTTAACACTGGATCAACTAATTCTGATGTTGCCGAGCTCTCTTTTGACTTCTTAACTACCCAATCATATTTCACTTCTTTCCGCCGACCAAACGTATCTGAAATGCCGTTAAACCCATAGTCAGAGGATTTGAAATTTGACGATTTTGACATTTGAGAGCGACCGGTCTTTTTCTTCTTCTGTGAACGCCTCTTAGATTTAGACTTGGAAGGTTTTGAAGAATTGTTCACAGAAGGTTTTCTCGAGGCAAATGTAGAACATTCACCTTTATAAAATTTAACCGGAGGCTCACATGACTCATTTAAAAAATCAACATGGCTAGGTAGAGAAGGATTAAAATCAAATTGGCTCAAAGTGCTATCTAAACACACCTCAGAATTCAAGAATGCGGAAAATTCAAGTTCCTCATCAGAAAGGACCTTATCACATGAGGACTTCAGAGCATTTGAAGAGTTTGTTGAGTGCAGATCATATGCGGAAGCATTTTTACAATCAGAACACTGGTCTGATTTAAGACTTTGAGGCTCTTTTCCTTTATTTGAAATGATCGGTGACGAGTCACCCATAAAAGCTTTGAAGGAAGATGAGTCAGAAGAAGGATAAGAGTTTTCAGACAGAGACGATAATTCTCTTTGGAGAATGGAAAGCTGAGCATGAGAGTCAACCTTGTGAAGTTGCACTTTCAGATTATCTGCTGCCATAGCAGTCAGTTGTGAGTGCAACTTCTTTATTTCTGTCTGGTAATATTCTTTTTCTTCTTTCGACATAGTCTCCTTGTTGTTGGAACTGAGACACTCAATTTGAGATAAAAGACTTTGCTTTTCCTTTTGAAAATTTTCCCTTTCTAGTGCATACGATTCTTCTAGCTGAACAAGTTTCTTTTCTAAAAGCAGAGTTGGAACATAAACCTTGGGAGCTAGATGTTCCTCCTCAGTTTTAACGGTTTTAGTATCTAGTTCAGCTTGAGAGTAACTATGGAAAAAATCGGATGACAGGAAACGGGGTTTGTCAGTATTATAAGAAGCATTTAAAGTATCATAAACAAAAGGAAATGTCCTTTTAGAAAGAACAGAGTTTTCTCTTCTCAACTTATCTTCAAGGTCTTGCTCCTCAGTGGGTGTGGTCCAATGTATCTTATATTCAGGAAAGATTTTGTCTAATCCAAAAAACTCAGATGCATATAAAGTAGGAACTTTGGATAAAGCCTTGTTTAAATAATTAGGGTTATCGTACCCGATACCCGCATTTCCGTACTTTGGTTCTTTTGGTGCGATTAGCTTTAGCGTTTGATCAGATTGACCAAATTTATAAAGTTTCTTTTCAAGCTCTTCTAGCTGATTGGATAACCTGATGTTCTCATTTTTGTAAGCCACGTTTTGATTTAACAAATCAATTTTCTCGGACTCAGACATACGGAGCTTATCGGTCAGGTCATCTACTTTGGTCATTAGATTTTGTGACTCTGTTGAACACCTCACATTTTCTTCTCTTAGATTAGAAATAGTGCACATGTAGCTAGAGATTTCTAAGCTTTGATTTTCCATAAAGTCAGACTGCTTAGTGACACGGTTTTCCAGAGAAGAGATAAGTTGTTCTTTTTCTTTTAACAGAAGCTTGTAAGAGTCAAGTTTGTTCATTGATAGTTGCATCTGATCAAGTAAAGCTTCATGAAAAGGGGTACATACCTGGCAAGGAGCATTGTGATCTTCTTCATCAGTATCAGATGGAGATGAATGGTTGCCCATGAAGCACAGATGAGCTTCAGCATCCTCGGGTTCTTCATCCGACACTTGTAGCCAGTAATCGTCTTCAGCCATTAGAGCTTTACCAGCTTCCTTTTCTTTGGCAAGAAACAGCTTGGCTCGGTAGTAGTCTGCGTTGCGCACAATTGGCTTGCGACAATCTCTGGCGAAATGACCTAACCGACCACAATTGTAACATTTGATCGGTTCGTCTTTAGGCTTTTCTTCATGTCTCTTGTCAGACTTCTTACCAGCTTCAAAGCGACTGTTACCTTCAGACTTATCACGATGATCACGATGAGTAGAAACTCTTTGCTTATTGGAAGTCTTGGAGAAAAACTTCCTCTTTTGAAATGCTTGAGTGAGAAACACCATTGCTTCTTTCATCTTGGCAAGTTCTGGATCCGAATCGCTATCGGGATCTTCAGGTTCAGAATCACTCAGCACATGTTCTTTTCCAGATGATCGGCTGACGGATTTGCCTCTTCTCTCAGATACGAGTGCTATTTGATCAGTTGCTGGCTTTTCTTCTGCTTTCCCAATAAGTTCCATCACTTCCTCTTCGTCTTGGAGCAGCATTTCATACAGTTCGTGAAGGTACAGCTTCTCCAAGGTTTGAGTGTGGCGAATATGGGAGACGAACGGTTTCCACTCAGACTGTAAGTTGTTCATAAACTTTATGTTGTTTTCCGTGTTCGTCTTTGTGATCTTATTTTTTTGAAGATCATTTAGAAGCATATTAAACCTTTCGTAGGTTTCCGTCAGCGTTTCACCCTTTCGTGCTTTAAACCCATCATATCTGGTGATACAGTTTGTCACCTTTAGCTGGTTATTGATGTGGCTTCCCATCATCATCTTCTCTATTTGGTCCCACATCTTTTTCGATGAGTCCTTGAAACTATCTATACAAGCATAGATGTCATTAGGTAGACTTTGAAGAAGATATGATTTTGCCAGCTTTTCTGCCTCGTACATTTCCTTTTCTTTGTTAGTAAAATCACCAACAGTTTTCCGGATCTGGCGCTCTGGCCAACCTTCAGCTGGGTTTGCCGGTACCACTTTCATTGGCCAATCTTGTGGACCCTCAGTCAGACATTTGTATATATCTTCATAGTTGGATTTTGCTTCTATGAAATTCATAAATCGGTCGTGCCACTGAGGGTACTCTCCTCGAAAGAGCACCGGGGGCTTTTGGTCAGAACCGATGGCTAGAGCATCCCTTGAGTTCATCTTTACTTCTTAACTTAAAAGCACTTTTTACTGGATCAAACCTTTTTGCCTATATGCTCTGATACCAATTGTAGATCCCAGTTTCAGTGCAATCAACAGATATAAGAACAATGATGAACAAGATATTGGCCACAGCAACTAGTTATATGATTAATATAAACTTCAAAGGGCTAAGGTTTACAGAGAGAATTTCTGATAATAGTATGTAAACCTAACAACTAGTAAACTGATTAAAGGAATTATGAACTTCTCAACTTCACAAATGAAATAGAAAATAACTTTAAATACTTAGGCACGCAGGCCTGACGGGCTTATGGGCTTTAAGGCCCAACAAGCTTACAACTATTGCAACTTGTCACAAACTACCCTGAACTTCTATTTAACATTGAAAAATGGCCCTAACAGGATATTTTGCAACCCTGAAAAAGGTTGCAACCCTTGCAACCCACATCTTAACGGTTGGATTCATGATCGACGGTTATTTTATTTTTATTTTTCTGTTTATTTTAATTAAAAATATTGGGCCCCATATCTATTGTAACCGCCGATCATGAATCCGACGGTTAAGATGTGGGTTGCAAGGTTTGCAACCTTCTTAAGGGTTGCAAATAAAACAACCCCTATGTGTGTGTGTGTGTATATATATATATGTTGGTCCCTAAGGTGCTTAACAAGTTTGTAGAAGGGGGGGGGATGAATACAAACACAGAATTTAAAATTTAATAAATTGTTTATTGATAAATCAAACACAATTTACAAGTCTGTTGCGGAATAAGATTAAGTAAGACTCAATCTAAACAAACTTAAGAAAACACTAAGATGGTTGCACAAGAAATTCAGAGAATGGGGGATTTAGAATATAGAAAACAAAGGTTTCTATATGGGGTTCAAGGATTGAGCACACCCTCAGATGGAGGGGTGAACTTCCTATTTATACCCTATGCATTAAATGCATGGCAGGGCACTTTACACGTGGCGTTCTCTGATTGGCTTTGAAAGTCTGACTTTGGGAGACATGCTTTCGGCCGGATCATGAACAGTGTAGTTGACAAAGTTGTTGTACGAATTGTGGCAGAGGCATGTCCTATCTGACATATCGTACTGAGTTGTGCAAGGTAAGACAAAAGGAAACTTGAGGTATAAGCTAAGTAATCATTTGATCGCTGAATATCTCTTTCTTCAGAGACATCAAGAGTTCAGCGATCGCTGAAGCTTTCCTCATGTTCCTTCGCGTATAAGTAGAGTTGTCTTTGCTTCACTGATATCCGCATCAGGTCACTAGTAGAATTCTCTTTGTTCAGCAGCTTCGTCTTTGATTCAGCTATGAACATCTGTTGACGCGAGACTTGTCTTTAGGGATTACGTTACTGTTTACATCAGAACTATCAGCGATAACTGAACAGACTCAGTTTGATCACTGATAGTGAAACACTAATACATATTAAATGTTTGAGAAAGACTATCAGCGATAACTGAACAGACTCAGTCTGATCGCTGATGGTGAAACACTAATACATATTAAACGTAATTTTCACTAAGTATAGAAAAGGGTCGTTATCAAATCACTGAGAGAGTTTGGATCAAGAATCTCCCCCTATTTGATAATGACAAAGTAACTGAAGAAAATTACTTTATAATTCAAAATGATGGAATAATCAGGACTCATAACATACATGTCCCAATTACTATTTTGAGGGATCTTTTACAGCACTGATAGAGTTAAGTACTTCACTGAAATTCTCATTAATCTAAGAAAAGAATTACAAGATATGAAAATTACAAGTACAAGTGATGTACTAACTACTGTAAGTTAAACTAATAGTTTACAAGAAAGAAAACTAATCTATCAACTATCAAAAGAGGGTTTAGGAGGATTGATCAAATACTTAGGTATTTCTTCTCCTTTTTGTCTTCGCTCTAAAGATTCTTTGCAGATGATCGCTATGATTGGCTCAACAGCAGGAGAGAGAGTACACCATAGGCACATGAGATCCTTGAGAAGAGCGAGGGGACAGATAGGGATTTCAGATACTCTTTGAAATCTGAGTTGTTCCTCGTCATCTCTGAAGAAGATTCCAAAAGGTTCTTCAAGAACTTGTCCCGCAACATATGGTCCGCCAGGAGGCAGAGATAGATCCAGAACTGAAAGATCAGGAGGAGGACCGAACAGAGCTTCTCTTGAGAATTTGATGTAGGTTTCATTTCTGATCATTGCGACATTATCAGATGAGGAGGAGATAGGATTTCTCTTGATTTGCTTGGACTTTGGAGGAAGAGTAGATGGCACCTTTAGTATAGCAGCGACTCTGTTGATGAGGGCATTATTCAGCCTTTCAACATAGCCTCTGTATGTTGACTTTGATTTCTTCAGCGCATCTTTGAACTCAAGCCACTCCATGTAGCTGAAGTCTTCCAGCTTTGAAATGAACATAGCCTTGCAGCTTCCATCCTCTCTGGTAATCTCTATGGTGACAGAGAGTTTATCCTTCTTCTTTCTCCCAGAGATAGCAACAACTACGATCTTCATTGGGTCAGAGCGATAGTCAATTTTGTGCTTGCACCAATCGACTGTATTATCGCTGACCGCTTTTTCTTTGGAGCATTCCTCTTCAATCTCTTTCAAAAGAGCTGTCTGGACTTCCACTGGTTTGCTTTTCAGCTTCTTGTCTTTGACTTGAGAGGACTGAATTTTGAGAGCCAGAGAGGCATCTCTTTGACAGTCAGCAATCAGCTTCTCAGCCCTGACGGATTCTTCGATTTCAACTTCAGTCAGGAACTCTAGATCTTTTGATTGAGAGGAGATCTTCAGTCGTTGACTCTCCAGATGAGAGATCATCTCTGTTCTTTTCTTCATCTCTTCCTCTGACCAATGAAGTGGTCTAGAGGGCCTCCGTGGGTGTTGCAGGGACTCTTCTTCTTCTTCATCAATCTCTCTTACAGAGATTGGGATTGGTTGGTCATCAGCTTCAGCAGCTGGGATTATTTGGAGTTCTTTACCCTTAAGCAGGGGAGAGAACTGTCTGGTCAGAAAATGAAAAAGGTTAGTTTATTTTTATGGAAGAAGGGAGATAAAGGCTAAAAAGAAACAGGGGTAGGATTTTTATAGAAGGATAAGGGAACGAGGGAAAGGCATACCTGAGAAGGATTCTACTCAGATAGTGAAGTCTTCTTTAGGCTTCCCTCAGCAGTAGCACCTTTGCTTTGTGAAGGGGTTCCTGAAGAAGTTCCATGGCTCCCCCCTGCTATGATAACTTCTTTCGAAGCTATCGCTGATGAAGTGACGGCTGAAGAACACCATAGCGATGGATCTTCTTCTTCATCATCATCATCATCATCTTGATGAGGTTCTTCCTCTTGATATTCAAGATCAAGGGCTTCATCTTCATCGTCCTCTTCTTCTTCATCATCGATTAAATCTTCGAGAGAAGGAGGGACTTTTTCAGCAGCTATCTCCCCCTCAACCTGAGAGGGATTTTCCTTCTGTTGGACCTCAGCAGCGACTTCAAACTCCGTATTTTCTTCAGTTGCTTTCTCCCCCTCTTTGTCATTATCTTTAAGGGAGAGATCTTTGGAAGGAGATGAAGTTTTTGCGGCGGTCAACACCTGAACTTCAGCCTCCAAACAGTCCAGACGGCCTTCAAACGCAGAAAGATCTGACGTAGCCTGATGAATAAACTCCACGACAATGTTCAGCGATGTACGATCGTTCTCTGTGAATGAGGGAGTAGGAGTTGGAGTTGGTGCCTTCAGGTGAGTCAGGATTTGCTGAAGAAGAACTTCACAGGAATCAACCTTTGTAGCCAGGGCTGCAAACTTTTGCTGTGAGTCTTCCCTGACTTTGTCAATCGCTTCTTGGAGAGTAGCAATTTGAGAAACGTCAGCTTTGGAGGCGCAGTTGGCTGTCAGCGTCTTCAGTGCTTCACCAGCTGATTGAACAACATTGGTGGTGTTGTTGAGAGAGGCAGTCAGAGATTCCACCTTTGCACTCAAACTGTTGACATTGGTGTCAACAGTCGCCAAACTAGGACCTGAAATATAAGTTAGTTTTTGAGAAACAGGATTATATGGTGAGTTGGGAGAAGTGTTTAAGGTTATAGGGATACCTGAATTATCAAACATTTTGTAGAATTGTAACGATTCCTCAAAAGATTGATGTTCAGGTCCTATGGGTCCAAACTGTGGTTGAGTAGAAATAGATGGAGGGTTAGAGATCAAAGAAATAGAAGGACTAGAGATGGGGATAGAAGTATGGATAGGGGTAGTTACCTCAAGTTGTTGCTGAACTGAGATTGTAGGTTGCGTCACTGTTGTTGTGACAGCGACCGAGATCGCTGGCACGGTTGAAGTGGTTATCGCTGAGGATGTGGAGGAGAGACCCACGAAAGCATCTAAGGAGGTTTGTTGAGAAACATCCTTAGGTCTTGAACTAGTGGTACTTTTCTCCTTGGTCACCTTGGCCTTCTTCGAAGGACCAGGGGAACCAGTTGATGGTCGTTTGGAAGGGGTAGCGGCAGGGATAGCAGAAGAAGGAACCTCCTGCGTGGCCGCTGAAGACGAAGAAGTGAGGAAAGAGAGACGAGAGCGAAGTTCAGAGATACTTACCTCATTGGTGAGCGTCTTGACCTCCAGGGAGCGTTGACCCACTTTCGGAAAAGATGCATCCGAGTTAGTGGGGTAAGTAGCAGGGTAGAGGAACTTCAGGTACGCACATATGAAGCGTACGTAGGGGACCTTGGGATCCCTCTCGGTATTCTCTATCTTTGACTTTAGATCATCAAAGATAGTTGTTGCGTAGTCGAAGTTTCGTCCAACAATCACTGAGTAAGCCATCTAGACCTGAGTCTTGATGGCTTGGTCCAGTGACCCACTCTTCCCACTCATACACTGAATGAAGTGTGAGAAGATGTAGTTAAGCTGAGAAGGCATCAGTGCCTTCTTCACAAGAGTCAGCTTCTTGTTTGGAGTCGTCGTCCTTGGCTTGGGTTCCCAAGAGTATTCCATTGCATCCAGGAATTGGATGAGTTCAGCATCAGTTGGCAAGGCATCGAATCCATTCCTGGGTTTGTCAGGAAAACGCAGAGCTTTCCTCAGGCCTAAGGCAGTCATCATCCCTGATCCAAGTTGAGTGCTGAAAGAGATAGCAGGAACCTGTTCACCCTTTTTGTTGGTGATAGAGGTTTCGTCAGCAGTAAACCAGAATTGTTGGAGTAGAGCTTTGGAAGGTGTGGGATCCACAGTGATAGCATAAGCAATGCAGGATTGCTTCAGAAATTCTGCGGCTTTCACCAGATGTGGGTATTTGACACCATCAAAGTCAAGGCGAGCAAGATGATTGTTTTTGGGAAGCTCAGAATCAGCGATGGCGAACTTGACGTTCTTAGAGGCGACAAGTGCAGATTGAGACATTCTGAGAGTAGACAGATAGACGAATAGAAGAAAGGTTTTAGTCTAAAAAATAAAGAAGATTTGTCCAGTTTCTATTTTGGGAAAGAAACATAGAGAAATCAATAAATTTGAAGATTAAAAAGGTGTTCTTAATATAATATACAAGAACAAGAAGAAAAACCAAAGATTTTGAATGAAGAACAATCAAAATAAAATGGTTTTTAAAGAATAAAATCAAAAAATGAAAATGATTTTATGTGATAAGAATCTTATAAACCCATAATGGTAGACCATAAATGGAGTTTTATGTACAAAGATTTAAGATAAGAATAAGAAAAAGATCAAGAATAACCTGTTGATCTTTGAAGAGGATGATGCAAATGCTTGAGAATGCTAGAATGCTTGAGAGAGAATTCTTGCTTAGAAAGTATTTCCAGAAAGCGTAAAAAGATAAGAATGGAAAAACATTCCTTTTATATGTGAGAGAGAAGAGAGAGAGTGTGAGAGGCGGGAAAACAAATGCTCATCATGACATGGACACGTCCCACGAAGTTGATTGGATAGAAGGGCAACGGACGAACGTGTCAGAAACAGTCATGTCGTGGATTTTCGGTTCAAACGACGTCATAAAAGAGAGAGACTGTTCATTTGTCCGTTTTGAAATTATCGCTGAAGAAAAGGCAGCGATAGATTTTTCTTTTTGAAAGTATCCCTGATGGTAAAGATAGGGATAGATTTTCTTTTAAGAATGATCACTAACTAGAATTATCAGTGATGGATGTATTTTTCAAAAAAACTTTTAATCATTTGAAGAAAGTTCAGTGATTAAAGTTTATATTTTGAAAAACATTTTTACTTGATGAAGATCCAGTTGAAGGGATTGAGAGAACATACCTGAGAGTCAGAATGCTTATCAGAAAAAAATGATAAAAGGGGAACTTATGATTACTGACACAATGCATGAATGCTGAAGAATTATTCTTCGAGATTCAGCATTCCAAGATCATTGATGAGAAAGTTGAACCTTGTCTCATCGAGAGGTTTGGTGAATAAATCAGCAAGCTGAAAGTCAGTAGGGATAAAATGAAGTTCAATATCACCGTTCATCACATGATCTCTGATAAAGTGATATCTGATCTCTATGTGTTTCGTTTTTGAATGTAGCACTGGATTATTTGCTATAGCGATAGCACTAGTGCTGTCGCAATAGATTGGAATCTTTGATAGCTGAATGTCATAGTCTAATAGTTGATTTCTCATCCATAAGATCTGAGAACAACAGCTTCCAGCGGCTACGTATTCAGCTTCAGCTGTGGAAGTGGACACTGAATTTTGCTTTTTGCTTGTCCAACTTACCAGCTTTCCTCCTAGGAGTTGACATCCACCAGTGGTACTCTTTCTGTCAAGTTTACAACCTGCAAAATCACTATCAGAATAACCAGTTAAATCGAACCCTGAGTCTTTGGGATACCAAAGATCGAGGTTAGGAGTTCCTTTCAGATATCTGAATATGCGTTTAACAGCGATCAGATGGGATTCCTTGGGTTCAGATTGATAGCGTGCACATAAACAAGTGGAGTACATGATGTCAGGTCGGCTCGCCGTAAGATACAGCAGGGAGCCTATCATTCCTCTATAGGCAGTGACATTAACAGGTTTTCAGAAGGATATTTGTTAAGTGTCAGAGGAGGTGCCATAGGAGTTTTCATCGCTGAAGTTTGTGTTAGATCAAACTTCTTTAGCATATTTTTAACATACTTACCTTGGCTTATAAAAGTACCTTTGTCAGATTGTTTAATCTGAAGACCAAGAAAATATGTCAGCTCACCCATCATACTCATTTTGTATTCTTTCTTCATTCTTTTAGCGATGCGAGTACATAGAGATGGGTTAGTAGAACCAAATATTATGTCATCGACATATATTTGTACAAGAATTATATGACCTTTTATCTTTCTGAAAAATAACGTATTATCAATATTGCCACGTTCAAAATTTTCAGAGATAAGAAAAGATGAGAGAGTGTCATACCAAGCACGAGGAGCTTGTTTTAGACCATAGAGAGCCTTATCCAATTTATAAACATATTTTGGATACTTAGGGTCATAGAACCCTGGAGGTTGTTCTACATAGACTTCTTCATTCAGATTTCCATTTAGGAACGCTGATTTTACATCCATTTGATAGACGATGAAGTCTTTATAGACTGTATATGCTAAGAATAGTCGAATTGCTTCGAGCCTAGCCACAGGGGCAAAAGTTTCATCATAGTCTATGCCTTCCTCTTGTCTGTATCCCTGAGCAACAAGTCGAGCCTTGTTGCGGGTTACAGTTCCATGTTCATCTAACTTATTTCTAAACACCCATTTGGTGCCTATAACAGTTTTATCAGATGGTCTAGGAACGAGATTCCAAACTTTGTTACGAGTAAACTCAGTCAGCTCTTCTTGCATAGCGCTGACCAAGTTTGGATCTCTGAGGGCATCATCAGTCTTCTTTGGTTCTATTAAAGAGAGAAAGTTGACAAAGAGACAGATATTACCTGAGCTTCGTCGTGTCTGAATACCTGCATCTGGATCACCAAGAATTTGATCTATTGGATGATCTCTGGTCCATCGCTGAGCAAGAGCATGATCGCTCAACTCAGAGGTTGGATCAACAATTGGGATGTTTACTGATGAGGACGTTTGAGGTTCATCAGCAATTAACTGTTGAGTAGTGGACAGACTGTTGTTATCAGAGAAGTTTTCAGACAGAGGTAGATCTGATGGTAATAAGGTGTTTAGAGGTTCAACTGAAACCCATGAGTTGGATTCAGCGTTAGGATGTATGATGTTTGGATCATCATCAGCAGTAGGTGGATCTGTATGCTGATGGTTTGAGAAGAAAGGTTCAGTTTCTTTGTAGTGAGAAAACATCCAAGCATTTAACTCTTTATTGTCAGCGATTGGTTTGGAGTTCGCTGAGCGAGTTTCATCAAAAGTGACATGAATTGTTTCTTCCACAGATTGTCTTCGTTTGTTGAAAACTCTATAGGCTTTTGAGATGGAGGAATATCCTAGAAATATTCCATCATCAGCTTTTGGGTCGAACTTTCCAAGCTGATCTTTGTTGTTTAAGATAAAGCACTGACAACCAAAGATATGAAGAAAGCTGATAGAAGGCTTCCTTCTATGAAAAAGTTCATAAGTTGTCTTTCCAAATCGCTTTACTATCAGCGATCTATTTTGAGTAAAACATGTAGTGTTTAAAGCTTCTGCCCAAAATTGAGTAGGGAGATGAGAATCGCTGAGCATTGATCTAGCAGCTTCAATGATCGTTTTGTTTCTTTTTTCAGCGACTCCGTTTTGCTAAGGTGTACTTACTGAGGAAAAGTTATGAGAAATTCCTTTATTCTCAAAGAAATTATTCAGGGAACTGTTTTTTAATTCAGTTCCATGATCACTTCTTATTGAACGAACAGTAAGATTATTCAGCACTTCCATCTTTTTAACAAAGGATATTAGTTCTTCTGGAGTATCACTCTTACAGCGAAGAAAGATAACCCATGTATAGCGAGAGAATTCATCTACAATGACAAGCGTATATTTCTTTCCAGCTATTGATTGGATATTGACAGGGCCAAAAAGATCCATATGTAAGAGCTGAAGAGGACTTGTCACTGAAGAGACTTGTTTAGACTTGAAACTAGCTTTTGTTTGTTTTCCTTTTTCACATGCTGAGCAGAGAGATTCTTTAGCATATGAGTGCTGAGGAAGGCCAGAAACTAGTTCCTTAGAAGAGAGAGAATTCAGGGTTTTGAAGTTTATATGAGAGAGCCTTTTGTGCCATAGCCAGTTGACATCAGAAGAGGCCTTAGAGAGAAAACATAAGTTTTCAGTGATAGTAGAGTCCATATCTATTACATAGACATTTTCTCTGCGACAACCACTGAGAGAAAGTTTTCCTTTCTCATCCACCACTGAACATGCTTTCTTGGAAAAGCGAACTTCGTAGTCTTTGTCACATAGTTGATTGATGCTTAGAAGGTTGTGCTTCAGTCCATCTACATAAGCGACTCTTCGAAAGGTAGTTGTCCCATTGCTGAGGACACCAAACCCTCTGGTATATCCTTTTCCATTTCCACCAAAGGTCACAGAGGGACCTTTCTCTTCCTTGTATTCAGTGAGCAGGTCTTTTTGTCTAGTCATATGACGAGAACATCCACTATCGAGATACCAGATGCCCTTTGATCCCTGCACACATAAGGAAGATTAAGCGTTGTTTGGTACCCACTTTTCAATGGATCCTTTAGAGTTAGTGGATGTGGAAGATTCAGCAGTCTTCACAGCAAATGAAGATTCAACTTCAGTGGTGATCTTCACTTTGGTTAATTTCTTAACTTTAGTGGTATACTTCACCTTGGTCGATTTTTCAGCTTTAGTGACCTTTTCAGCCTTGGAGGCATTCATCTTCACTTTAGCTGATTTATCAGCTTTAGTGGCAGTTGGACATTTGCTTGCAATATGGCCAGTAAAACCACAGTGATAACATTTTCTATATTTGAAAATGGTTTTAGGATCAGAAGTAGAAGGTTTTGCAAGTTTAAGATAAGCAGGGCCTGGTTCAAGAATGCTTTTCTCATGAGATCTGGGAGGAATTTTCATTTCTTCAGATTTCATGGGTCTAAGATCAATCTTTAGCTTTGGAGGACAAATATCGAAGATTTCTATCACAGAGCTAGAGGATTGATTTACTGAAGGTTTAGAAGGAACTTTTAGTTTTGCTTTCTTGGTAGCCTTCTGAGGACGAAGAATGAATTTTCCTTTATCCACAGACTTAGTGTCTTTGGATTTTTCCTCAGGGATAGAATTAGAAGAAGAAGGATAAAATTGATCATAAGAAGTGTCAGAGATAGGAATGACAAACGTTCCAAACTTAAGCATGGAACTTTCTTCTTTAGGCTCATCCTGTGGTGTCCAAAAGCCAAGACCAGTTTTATCACTTTCAGGAGTTTGAGCATTTATTATCTCAGAGATCTTTGTTGATGATTTGCAGCATTTTTCAACATGAGCTTTTTCTGCTTTTAGAGCAGCGATGGCTTGTTCGCGTTCAATGTTGATGATTTCATTTATAATGACTTGATCTTTCAACTTTTCTTCTAAAAGATTTAGTTCTCTGATATTTTCATGACATTTCTCTAGCTCTTGAGATAAATGAACATTTTTATTTTCAGCTTGAGTTTTGTCGTTTAGAGCATTATAAAGATCAATCGTCAGCACATCAACAACGCGACTTCTCTTAGCTTCAGGCAGAGAGGGATTTGTAGAGATAGATACCTGAGATGATATGTAGCTCATAGAAGGTTCAGATGGTTCTTCCACTTCTTCTTTAATCTCGGCCATGAGGCAGAGATTAGCGACTTCTTCTTCATCAGAACTTGATTCTTCTGATTCAGCCCAATCGTGTTCTTCAGCGATGAGACCTTTACCTTTTTGCTTGTAGCTTTTCAGCTTTTGATATTTGTTCTTCAGCTTTAGGTATTTGTCATCACTGGATCTTCTTGAGGTAGAAGGTTTGAAGACCTTTTTAGACCTGTACTCACTAGCAAAGTGTCCAATCTTTTCACAGTTATAGCAAGTAGCAGTAGCCTTATCAACAAGAGTTGATTTTGGCTTTTCAGTAAGAGAGAGAGGCTTATTTCTTCGGAAATTGCTCTTTCTTGCAAATCTCTTAAAAGAGTTTGTCAAGAGTGCTAAGGACTCATCGAACTCTGAAAGATCAGGGTCTGATGGATCCTCAGATTCAGAATCTAACTCAGTGATGGTGAGAGTAGATCGCTGAGATGGAATTATCTCTGAAGAGACTAAAGCAACAGGAGTGCTTTTGGAGTCTTTAGAATCTTTTACAAGATTCTTTTTCAGGAGATTCGATTGCTCATAATTGAACAATATTCCATACAAAGTGCTTAGAGAGAGAGAATTTAAGTCTTTTGTCAGCTTAAGACATATTGAATAACTGTCCCAGCTTTCAGGAAGACTTTCTAAGAATTTTGTTAAGATCTCATAATTAGAATAGGTCCTACCAACAGTTCTTAGATCAATGATTAAGCAGTTAAACCGCTGATGAACGTCAGAAAGAGATTCATTCTTACCAGCGATGAAACTTTCATACTGTCTTACCAAGTTGATCTTTCGAGTCTCTTGGATTTTAGTGGTGCCCTCATATTGAACACATATGGTTTCCCACATTTCTTTAGAAGTTTTCAGATGCATGATGGAATGGAAAACTTCATCAGGCAGAGCCATTGAGATAATGGTCTTTGCTCTTGCATCTATACCTACCTTCTTTTTGTCTTCATCACTCCACTGTCTTATTTCCTTAACGACATAGCGTTCAAGGACAGCTTCAGTGGTGGCAGTAGCGGGAACTGCAGCTATAATTCTAACAAGTTCATAGGGTCCATTTTCTATATATTCAGGTATAGTAGGATCAACACCTTCAAGAAATAGCATCATTCGATTTTTCCATAGAGAAAAGTTATCTCTGCTAAATCGAGGAGGTTTAGACAGTGAACCATTATCATAGTAGTTTGTGTTTGTGTTAAGTGCCATTTAGAATAGCAAAGAAGAGAATACAGCAAGATCTTGTTTATTAGATTAAACAAACTGCTCTGATACCACTTGTTGGTCCCTAAGGTGCTTAACAAGTTTGTAGAAGGGGGGGGGGGATGAATACAAACACATAATTTAAAATTTAATAAATTGTTTATTGATAAATCAAACACAATTTACAAGTCTGTTGCGGAATAAGATTAAGTAAGACTCAATCTAAACAAACTTAAGAAAACACTAAGATGGTTGCACAAGAAATTCAGAGAATGGGGGATTTAGAATATAGAAAACAAAGGTTTCTATATGGGGTTCAAGGATTGAGCACACCCTCAGATGGAGGGGTGAACTTCCTATTTATACCCTATGCATTAAATGCATGGCAGGGCACTTTACACGTGGCGTTCTCTGATTGGCTTTGAAAGTCTGACTTTGGGAGACATGCTTTCGGCCAGATCATGAACAGTGTAGTTGACAGAGTTGTTATACGAATTGTGGCAGAGGCATGTCCTATCTGACATATCGTACTGAGTTGTGCAAGGTAAGACAAAAGGAAACTTGAGGTATAAGCTAAGTGATCATTTGATCGCTGAATATCTCTTTCTTCAGAGACATCAAGAGTTCAGCGATCGCTGAAGCTTTCCTCATGTTCCTTCGCGTATAAGTAGAGTTGTCTTTGCTTCACTGATATCCACATCAGGTCACTAGTAGAATTCTCTTTGTTCAGCAGCTTCGTCTTCGATTCAGCTATGAACATCTGTTGACGCGAGACTTGTCTTCAGGGATTACGTTACTGTTTACATCAGAACTATCAGCGATAACTGAACAGACTCAGTTTGATCACTGATAGTGAAACACTAATACATATTAAATGTTTGAGAAAGACTATCAGTGATAACTGAACAGACTCAGTCTGATCGCTGATAGTGAAACACTAATACATATTAAACGTAATTTTCACTAAGTATAGAAAAGGGTCGTTATCAAATCACTAAGAGATTTTTGATCAACAATATATATATATATATATATATATATATATATTTAAGTAGTCACAAACCAAAAATGGACGTGAGGACTTCTAGAAACGTTAGGTAAATAGTAGTCTAGAAACGAAATCGATTAACTCGAAGATTTTAGTTTGGATGTTGTACTTTAGAGTTGAACATGATTGTAATTTGTAGGTAAGGCGTGAGGATCTTCAAGAACGGTTGGGCTACAACTAGTATTGTGAGTTATACGTGTATTTTTTTTTATAAAATGGTTGCATGATTTGTTGAAAATTATTTACAAGCTTATTGATATTTAAAATGTCGTTTATTGCATTAAACGTGAAATATTTCCATGTTATGTGTATTGAGATTTGTGTGGCAATGAGGGTGTATTACGGTGTAAGTCTGTAAGACGAGCATGTTGTGTGAGCTTGTCTAAACCGTAAGTGCGAACATGCTGTGTGAGTTCGCCAAGTAAAGCTGTGTGAAATAAATACCTCCCAAAATGCCGTAGCTTTGTGATTTAAATTATTTTACCGCATGCATGATAAACTATGATGCTTTGTGAAATTTGTTGTCTATATTATTCATGCATAAAAACCGTGTAATCACTGGGCCCAAGGCTCACCCAACTCCTTTTCAAAAATACTTATGCAACCAGGTCGTCACTCAATCGGGAGTAGTAGCAAAGGGAAGGAGAAGGTCTAGAGATGGATTATAGTTGGAATAAAGGCATGACGAAGAATGTCGTTCGAGATTTTAAGAAATCTTGTTTTAGACACTTTTGCTTTAAGTTTTATAATCTTGAAGTATTCCGTTGTGTTGAATTATGTAGACTTTATGGATTTATTTTTATGGATGTTTAATATTAAAAAAAAAATTGGGACGTTACAATGATAACAATAGACATGAATTTTTTTTTGGCTCCACAATGATAACAACTTTTTTCAAGTTAGATATGTCCTTGAAAAAAAAACTCGCATAGTGATGAAATTGTATAACATTTCTCATTTTAAGTGCACATTTTATCACTTGGTAGACATAAATTTATAATATAATTTTTCTTACAATATATTGCTTTTTTATGTATGGAATTATTTTTTCGCTTCAATTAAGTACATTTATATGGTTGTTAATTGTAATTTTTATGTGCAATCTATTTCAGAATGTGATAATAATTAAGTTGCAAACGAACATTATAAACTAAAATGCAAAATTGGAAAGAGTAATTTTGTGTAGATTGATCAGTCATAAGAGTTAATAATCTACATATGTTTGCAACTAAGCATTTTTATACAGTTTTTAATTTTATTTCCAAAAAATTATTTGGAACAAAAATTTATGTATGAAATTCTCTTTGTTACAAGAAACAATATCAATGAAAATATATAATTTACATCTAAACAACCCAAATAAATATATTGTCTTATATTACATCTAATTAATTGTCAATCACCAAATTACATTTTATCTTAACTTAGTACGAATTTTCTAACAATAAATTTTCGCTACTGTAAAACACAAATATATAAATGAAGACGATAGGATATTAACATGACATAATAAAAACATAATATGCTCAAATCATGAATTGTGATTGAGTTTGGATTATCCCACGTTGATGAGAAAGAGAAATATTAGAAAATGTAGTTGTGTATATAAAAGGAGGACGATGTCTTGAAAAGCAATATCAATATAAATATATAAAGAAAGGTTATGAGATATTAAAATGTCATAATAAGAATTTAGCAATCTCAAATCATGAATTGCCGTTGGGTTTGGGTTATCCAACATTGATAAGTAAGAGAAATATAAATCTATTAATGAAGGCTATAAAGTATTAACATGGGGAATGAGAATTAATTTAGTAATTCTCAAATTGTGGTTGAATTTGGTTATCACATATTTATGAGAAGAAGAAATATTGGAAAATAAAGTTTAATATATAAAAGGAGGGGGATGGCTTGAAAACCGATATCAATATAAATGTACAAAGGAATCCTACGAAACTTTCGTTATTGGGTTAGCCATACACTTCACGTATTTTTGTGATTCACATGGCATCATCAACGTTGTGTTCTCTAATCTGGAGAGAAAAGAAAAGAAAAGAAAAGGACGGAAAAGAAATGGAGAGAAAAGAAAGGAAAGAAAAATATTTTTTTTATTTGTGTTCTCGAAATGGAAGGAAAGAAAGGAAATGAAATGAAAGAAAATAGCTTTTCATGTTCTTGAACACGAGAGAAAGGGAATGAAATATGTCATTTTTACAAATATGACCTTATAAAAATATATTATTTATAATGAAAGATTGGGTAGTTTTGTAATTTTAATAATTTCAGTAATTTTTTTTAAATGGTTTTAATTTATTTTCTTTCCTTTCCTTCTCTTTCCTCCCACATTTGGGAGGAAAGGTTTGGGAGGAAAGTTATCAATTCTTTCCTTCCATTTCCTTTCCTTTCTCTCCTAAAAAAGTTTCGAGAACACGAGTTTTTTTTATTTTCCTCCCCTTTCTCTCCCTTTCCTTTCCTTCGTTAAATGAGTTTCGAGAACACAGCGCAAGTGATACAAATATTGGAAAGAGGTAGTTAGGTAAAGGAGAGAGAATGCATTGAAGATTAAAAAAGTTGGTTGTCTAAAAATGCAACACTTACCATCCAATTTTTGGATTAAATGGTAATTTTGAAGTCATGTGATAAAATATTTTATTAAAAAGTAACACCTTTCACTTTCGATTTGATTAAAATGTAGAATACTCATTAGAATCAAATCAATACAATCATGAATATAAATATAAATACATATAAATCAATGTGAAATAAGAGTTGTCTAGAAAGTTATCAACATGACACAAAATGAGAATTTAGTATTTTCTCAAATAATGAATTGTAGTTAAGCTTTGTTTATCCTACATTGATTATAAATTGAAATATTGGAAGAGACAATTGAGTATATGAGAGGAGGAGAGGTGTTTTGGAACATTGGAAGGGTATTAACAAATGTACAATGAGAATTTAGCATTCTTAAGTTTTGATTGATTTATAGCATCATAACTTTTTTATATCTTACTTGACATGTGTTTCGATCATCGCGTAATGCGCGATGTCGAACACTAGTATGTTGTTAATTAGGCTATGTTTGGCAAACTAGCTGATGACTGATAAGCTAGCTGATGAAAAAGTCACGTTTGACAAAAACTAACTTATGAACATATAAAATTACCAAAAAAAACATCTAGAAAAAATAATTAATTACATATTTAATAATATAATTAAAACAAATTTATAGTAATATAATATATTAGTTAATTCAAATAAAGTAGTAAATAATATAATATGTTAATTAAAATAATTTAAAATTTATTATTATATATATTAGAAATTTTGAACTTTAAACCAAATTTAAAAAAAAAATCTACATTAACTTATATTTTAAATAACCGTTACATATAATATAGAAACAATAATCAAATAATAATTACAAAAATAATAATAATAGAAAACTAAAATATATTGATCAATATTTAAATAAATTGATATAATTATTAATAATTCTAAATAATTAAAAATTAATATCAATGTATAATTATTTATGCTATAATTTTTAGATAATATTTATTTATTAATAATAATAAATTTTAATAAATAATATTTATTTATAATTAATAGTTAATATATAATAATGAATATTAATGAGGGTATAATTGGAATAATTATAAAAAAATTCTTCATAAGCTATTCCAAATAGCTTATCAAAAAGCTAGCTTATAAGCTAGCTTTTGTCCATCCAAACATGTTTCTAGAAAATAAGCTAGCTTATTTTTGCCAAATAATGCCTTAAATTTTTGTGTTTTATCTTAAAGAAATACAAGTTGCCAGAATATTGGATTGACATCTCAAAAATGATTTTGAAGAGAGAGGAGTACACATTGGTAGACCTATCTATTTCTGAGCGGACTCCCATGCACTCGTTTACTTATTTTCAGAAGTAGAATTTTCTTTGAGGTATAAAAGGTGCATCTGCTAAACTTTGAAGGGTGCTACGAGATATTATAAAATATAATGAACATGTTTGAACATTTTCGATGGCCCGTGGGCTTACTATAGGAACATCCCGCCGCATTGTGCGGGTACACAACTAGTTATCAATAATTATAATTAATTAAAAATTAATATCAATATATAATTAAAATTTCCAGTTAATATTTATTAGTACTAACTATTTTTTAATAATTAGTATTTATTTATAATTAATAGTTAATAAATAATAATCAATATTAATGAGAGCATAATTGGAATAATTTCAAAAAGCTCCTCTTAAGTTACTCCAAGTAGTTTATCAAAAAACTAGCTTATGTCCATCCAAACATATACCCAGAAAATAAGATAGCTTATAAGCTAGCTTATTTTTGCCAAACGATGCCTAATTGAGAAGTTATTAGGGGCAAAACTGGAAATTTGAATCCGCGTCTACCTCATTTGACTTTTTATTTTCTTTTTTAATTAAAAAACTTTTACCTTCTAAAATTTTAAAATAAATTATCTTAAAAATTACTAATATTTTAATCAAACAAATTACATCAAAAAAACGAGAATTACGTGCTCTTCGATATGACATCCATCTCGATATAGTTTTTTTTCTTCATTTTAACCGTTTTTTACGTGAAATGTTATATATGTGTTATATTCATTATAAATATATATGCACATCCCCGGGTGTCTACATTCAGTATGAATAACAAAGGTGAACATTCATTCACTATTCATGTTGAATAATACAGTATTCATGATGAATAATACACGATTTCATGATTCATGTATTATTCATCATGAATCATGTATTATTGACCTCGTGTATATGTTGTGAATCAAAGTCAATTAGAGGGTGTTATGACCAATTTACTCTTAAAATTTTATTTTAGTGACGATGGCTTAAAATCAGAATATATTGAAACAGAAAAATGTTTATGCATCTAATATTTTACAACTAAAATAAAAGGATTTACAAAAGATCTATTGTATATAAAGCAAAGATCTATTGTATATAAAGCAAACATCATGAAAATAGAAAACCAATCATGAATATATATGAGTCATACATTGATCAATTGTAGATTTGGGAATAGAAAACTGACCGCTTTTTGTGTACCACCGCTAACCGCTATAGCGCACAATTAACTGCATAGTACACAGGAAGGCGTTGTGTGTGTTTCTATCAAGAAACTTCTTTTTGAATCTTATATATATGCAGGTACTTATTGGTGGCTTTGTTGCACGTACCATGTTATGGAAGTTTCTTTCTAGTAATAAAACTGAAGCAATTTTCTCTTGTTAAAATGGTTACAAAATTCTAATTGATACGCTTTATGATACACTTAATTGCGATTTTGGCGTATCATAGAGCATATCGTTTAGAACCGGGATTCATGTCATCAAGAGAAATTGATTTAGTTTTATTACTAGAACGAAAACTCGATAGCATGGTATGTACAACAATGCCACTGTTAAGTACCTGCGTATATATATATATATATATATATATATATATATATATATATATATATCTAAAAAGCATTTTCTTGAAAGAAAAACACACATCTTCACCGTGTGTTCTTGTAAGAGAATTCACCATAACGAAGATAATGAATATGCGAGATCAATCATTTTTCAACACTTATATCTTTGTATGTTGTTTATAAGAAAACATGTAGAAAGAAAGATATTTTACTGAAGTGCGATGCAGACATGAACGATCCAGTGGAAAACGCAAGTCCAAAGACTGAAGTATGCAATTCAAAACCAAGGGTAATCGGATCGTTCATGCATGCATTGCACTTTGGTAAAGTATGGTGTGCTCTTACTCTTTCTTACGGACAACATACATATATAAGGGATCCGTAAAGAAAGACAAAAACATAGGCATTTAATCCTCACTGATTGAGGGCCGAACTGAAACATAACAATACAAGGTTCCATAGCATTGAATTTCTATAAAAAGATTGGGTTAAATATGATAAAACTATAGAAAGAGGATGAAAAAAACGTAAAGTTGTTAACTACACGCAAAGTAAACCTCCCATAATTGGTAGTATCGTAAATGAGGTGGTTGATTGCAAGCAAACGCAACCTCCCACAATTTCATTTTTGTGAATGTGGCAACAAGTATTTAACTAATGATGAACTTTGCCTACAAAAATAAGAGGTTGTTGATTGTAAGAAAATACAACCTCCCACAATTTCATTTTTGTGAATGTGGCCATAAGTATTTCATTGATGATGAACTTTACCTAAAAAAAGAAGAAGTCCAATATGTAACACCCGGAAAATTCCTCGTAAGTAATCTTGATTTATTGATTCCACCCTCTTATGTTATTGACTAAGCGACCCTCAATGATAAGTGGTTTAAACCCCGAATGACCCCTACTTGACTTTGAACATTTAGATCGTGAAAATAGCAAAACTTCAAGCAGCTAGCCTGAGCCGAGCGACAGTGACCGACGACTATGACACTGGTCATAGTCGCGGATGGCAATCTTGCTAGCGGAGGTGAGGCTACTGTGTGTGAGCGGCGAATGTGACTCACGACTGTGATATTGGGACTGGCGCCTATCACAGTCGCAGGGGGTGTACCGAATGGTACTGGAACCTCGCGACAATGTCCGCGACAATGCCCTTGGGCAAAGTCGCAGGGCAAGGTCGCCCACATAGTATGAGTTTCTGTTTAAAATCGAGACCTGATGCTTCATTTCTACAAAATTGATTTGGGAAAAACGGGAGAGAACTCTTGAGGGCGATTTTTGGGCAAACAAACACCCTTCTCATTTATTTCTAGGGTTTGGGTTGGTAGGCATATTTATTGGTCATCAAAGCAACTCCAAGACATTTATTGAAGTGTTCTTAGCAAGATTTCTACTCCTCTCAACCACGTCTTCCACTATCAACATCTAGGGTTTGCTATTTTCTAAGTTTTAACCAAAACCTAGATTGTGAGTTCTTAAAACCTTATCAAACTAGATACATATCATTTCATGCTTATTATCATAAACTCTACATGTTTTCACATCATATACCTTGTTTGTCATATGGGTTCATTGTGGGTGAGTTCAAGGTTCTATGTTTTATATGAATGAGGATCACTTAAATGGTTGATGAGCCTTTTGTGCATTAATAAAGTGGGTGAAATCACCCTCACACTTAAGACCTTTACTTGTGAAGGGTTTTGACCTAAATTTTGGATAAATGGTTACCTAGCCTCTATGTGTTGGTGAACAATATTCATTGACCTTCTAATTATTAAAGGACTATGAGGTTGAGTGATTACTACTTGATTACATCTTACATGTTTATATGGGCACGTTGGCATTAATTAATACGTGTGAATCACATGTGGTCATTAATTGTGATGTATATGACTTTTAGTCTAAACTTTATACCCATGGTTGGTATTGTGAATAGTTTGTGAGGACCAAGTGCCTTGTGACCTACTATCATTATTGTTGGACGAACCAAGTCAGTAGACACTAGAAGGATATAGTATTGGGTGCCATCATGATGGTATGCACCTAGATCTCCGCCACTCAAGGTAATGCCATGGTTGTAGTCCACAGGTGAGCCGAGCCTTTTTATATGTCACTCATGGTAGTTGACATCAAGGTGTATCGTGTCTTTGGGTGGAACTTGATTGGTGCTATGGGTCTCCCCTATTGACTCCACATATGGGAACTTATTGATAAATGTAGTCATATGTTTTCAATTGTTGAATTGTTATTGCTTGTACAAACTTACTAGGATTTTTGGCCTAACACTTGTTTGGTGTCGATGTGTATCTCAGGTTCTAGTGGCGTCGCACCTAAGAAGGTCTAGGCTGACTTTGGTGAGAGCTTGGGGAAGTGCTTTTGGGCGCACTTTTTGTGATTATTGATTAGGTCTATAGGCGACACCCTTTTTGTAATCTCTTTTCTATCGCATAAATTAGATTAGATGGTTGTTGTTTATTACCGTTAAATTACAAACTGTAATTAAACAGGTTTTATTTATTCCCCATTTTTGGGAGACTCTTGCTATGGAAATTTCTATATACCTCATGTTTGTTTTCCGGAATTTTGTTATCCCTATTTTTGGGGTGTTACAAGTTGGTATCAGAGTTTTAGTTTAAGTGAACTAGGTACTGACCTTAACGTATCTAGACTTAAGCTTTAAGCGTTAATAGTAGGTTGTCCACCCTGGGGTAAAAGTTATAGGTGGGGAGAGCGTTAGGATCTACGGAATTACGTTGATTGAGAATTGTGATGACGGTAACGACAGATCCTTGTGTATAACGTAATTATAATATCACGTAGCTAATGCTATTATGAATGCACTCATACGTAAGCACGCTTGAGTTGCTATTATTATGATAATTGATAAATGTATTAGTACCTACCATGAGTTCAACTCGCTTAGTCTTTTCTCAACCTCTTTCTCGTGCGTGTGTGGCAGATAACCATGGTAAACACTCGGAGCAGATTACCAAATTAACACGCAAGAGGGACACCTGGAAGATGAATCTACTGTCGACCAGCCTCCCATGGTCGTGACCTCAATGGGGCCTCTCATACCTACTGTCTTAGGCGGAGGGCCCGAACTCATTCCGAGGGTGAATATTGCCACTAACAACCCGATCGTCGAGGAGGTGACCCTCGAGACTTGAATCCGAGACAGTATGATGCAAGCCATGAATTCGGCCATGGCACAACAACAGGAATTCTTTATGAAACTCTTGGAAGATCGCGACGCTAGCCACCGACGACCCAAAATGGTGTCGGACAATGTCGTAGTTGGGTCGGGTGGTAGACCAAACGTCGTGGGCACGAAAGAGCATGTTATTACCCGTGAAAAGCGAAAGGAGTCAGGATGCACCTATAAGGCCTTCCTAGGGTGCAGACCACCCGAGTTTGCAGGTACTACCGACCCCGTTGGGTGCACATATTGGATCCGAGAAGTGGAAATAGCGTTTGAGGCTAGTGAATGCGATGAGTCTCAAAGAATAAAATTTGCTTCTCATCTACTTAAGGGTGAGGCCCTGACTTGGTGGAATCTCACCCGGTCATCCATTACTCCTGAAGTGTTGGCCAAACTCTCATGGCCAACATTTAAGAAGAAAATCCTCGACAAGTATTGTAGCGGGAGGGCCTTGGACAAGATTGAGCTTGAGTTCCGCAATCTGAAGAAGGGTACCATGTCTATTTCTGACTACTCAAAACAACTAAATAGAAACAATATTACATTTGATTATATGAATCCATATTATCATTATTGGTTGTTCTTTTATAATTAATAAGGGATTGTTTGTTTTTTTTTAAATACCTCTTAATGGCTCTTAAGTCTGAATCGTTTAGACATTTTGACATTCAGCCTGTTTGTTTTTTTCCAGTTTTTAAAACCTCTTAATGGCTCTAAAATACATCTGAAATAAGAAGTGGTGACCTAACTTATTAAAATATCTTATCGCTGCCTCATTTCATATGCTCTATTTTCTCTCAAGACGTCTCCAAACGTTACAAAAACAAACAGTCTTATTGATTCAGATTTCAGACTTCAGTTCCACCTCTTATTAATCAGAGGTGAAATAAGACTTCAGACATCTTAAAAAACAAATGCCACCTAAGTCTTATATATCAA
The DNA here is from genome assembly GCA_954870635.1 of Arctium minus. NCBI lineage: Eukaryota > Viridiplantae > Streptophyta > Magnoliopsida > Asterales > Asteraceae > Arctium > Arctium minus. The sequence continues at coordinate 31,199,640 of OX941088.1, forward strand.
TATTTTATTAACGCTTGTAGTGTAAGTTTATCTGGGAGCCCCGTATGGAGGCGAACGTTTTCAATGTTTTTTATCGTACAGTGTGGAATAGGTACCCAAACTAGATGATGGACGCTTGTCAATGGGCCAAGATGGGCATTAGACGTGGTTGGTGGTGACCTTTGATCAGCAGGACTTCATGTCGCTTAAGGGACACCACCTGAACTGGATCCTTAGAGATGCATTGGTTGGATGTGATTGATCAGGTCCTTGTGGTTGAACCTTGTAATGTTTTATAATTGTTTTGATATTGATTTATGTGTCATGACTTAACAAGTGTGGGATACCGACGTGTTTTGGCATCAATCTAGGGTCGCGAGGCCAATCAGGCCACCTCGTATCAGGGGATGTCTTTGAGGCACACCGGGATTGGTGTCGTTCAACATCATAATCACTTGGTAGTTTATCATCTACTATACTAAATGTGTATAGATTATGAATGTATTTGATTTTGTTGTCTGCTAACAACTTAAGTTGTCTATTATAGAGAGATACATAGGACCGTGAGCCCATTGTTGTTGAGCTTTTAGAGAGGATGCACTGCACCAACAGGAGGCCCGCTCCGGGTGCGACCGATACGCCCATCAATCCTCCGATCTACGTTTACCGAAAGACGGCTAAAGCGGCGGTAAGTTCAAGTTTCATACTCGAGTTAGTTTGTTTTATAGGATTGGTTAGTTTTATAGTATGTGTGTGTATATATATATATATATATAGAGAGAGAGAGAGAGAGAGAGGGGAAGGATCATGCGAGAAGTTAAACATTTTGCGAGAAGGCGAGAAGTGTTTAATCATATATGATATCACAGCCTGTGGATGTGCTTAATCACATATGATTAAACGTCTATGTATTGCTAATATAACATGTGTTTAATCATATGTGATTAAGCTTGTGTGTCATATATGATTAAACACTTCTCGCCTTCTCGCAAAATGTTTAGCTTCTCGTTTGAACCTGTCCCTATATATATATATATATATATATATATATATATATATATATATATTTAGTTCGGGTTGTGGGCAGAAGTTGGAGTTGCATGTTGTTTATTGAAAGCCAAGAGATACCTTCGAATTACCGCCGTTATGCTCTCGAAATGTCTACACCTTAGCTAACACATGTTTTGGTACATCATATGAGACCTATGCACGACTTAGGGATGAGACATACGTTAGGCTCAGATCCTAACACCAACCCTCACCCCCACCCCCCCACCCCCCCACCCCAAATGACCCAAAGTTATGAGAGCGTAGTGTCTGAGGCCAACACAAGGCCTACGTATTTGGATTCAAGACTGGTCAGGATCCAATTTGGTTATGACCGATGATCCCGGTGCCCGTAGCAGCATCGAGAACTCATACGGTAATCGCGAGGATGTATGTTTCATATATGTATATTGTTTTTTAATCTTTTATCACCTAACATTCTTATATGTTTGTCAAATATTGAATAATTTCAGGTCATTAAGCTAAAAGAGAATCTATTGAGCTATGAGGAGTCTACAAGCTGAAGAGACAAGGGGGCAACTATGGAGCAGCAATAGAATGAGACAACAGATGAGGTAGCTCGACAGAAAGCGTTGAACGATCAGTTTTTTGCATTCGTGAGGCGGTTTCAGAGTGGAAACGCTCCACCTTCTCACCCGTTGTAGGATTTTATATGTTATTTTGGTATTAATGTGTAAAAACAGATTTTGCTTTGCTTTTGTATGGTATTTTTCAATTTTGGCAGGTTTGATTACACATGATATACATATTTGTAAATTATTTTAAAAAATCAAAATTACCGACATTATTTTTAAATCGTCGTTGATCTGTCGATAATCCATCGGTATCCTTTGTCGTCAGAGATCCATCGATGATAGCAAACCATCGGTAATCCGTCGGTGATGTATTTTCCCATAGCATTTTTCGGACAAACTTCCACCGATGGATCCGACTTTTGGGACAAAATTTTCCATCGGTGAAAGTCTCTTGTTTTGTAGTGTTAAACTCAATAAAAAACTAAAAAAGTCTTTCGAAATCAATCAAACAATCTAAAAAATTCTCGAAATTAACCAAAAAGCTTAAAAAATCTCTCGAAATGGTGGAATTTGACTTAAAACACATCGGACGACTTTAAGGGCCTTTGACCCACTTTCAGTCTGCGTTTAACAAAAAAAATCTTGGATTCCGCCATCGAATGCACAATCTATGAAACTTGTTACATGATAAATAAACAAAATCATCAACCAAAGGGCCTTTGACATAGCGGTATTGGAGCATTTGGCCTCCTACGAGGTCAGGGGTTCAAACCTCATCAAAGGTAAGGAGGATGTGTGAGTTTATTTTGTTGTATTTGTTGTATATAAATATTATATACTTCAACGAGAAAAAAAAACAAAATCATCAACCTCCATTGGAGCAAAACGTGTATTTCCTAGACACGCAAACCGACCCACACACAGGCTGCCAATTCCCAATGTGAGGGCATACCTGACTCACTCAACGGCAAGACGATTGCGAGGGGCCTGAGATCGAACCCAAGACCAACGGTCTATTAGAGCAAACATCTCATCGTCCCTTAACCAACTGAGCTACACGCCATTGGCAATCATCAACCTCCATGATAAATGGAACTTTTACTTATTTAGTTATAGGACTTGTCTATTTATTAAAAGTCGTTTTTTACAAAATAGCATTATAGTATTTTCAATTAAAAAACTCCAAGTGGTCGATTTTTGAAACCTTCTTGAATTAAGAGACCATGTGATGAGCATAAAAAAATTGGTTAAATAATTGGGCACCCGAGAGATTAAATATTAATACTAAATCGGATCCAATCCAATTCAATCAAACCTTCAAAAATCAAAACATAGCTCCTTTCCCTGTTTCTCTCTTCATCTCTTTGGAGTGTTGATTTACGTTTCAGGTTCGCTTCTGCTTTTCTTTTATAAGTAAAATTACAGCTTTGTACTTCGATTAGAATTGATTGTCAATACTTATAAATTTATAGTTTTATTACTTATCTTAATCGATTTGTGTTAATTCAAAGTAATTTATAGTTTTATTACCTATCTCGATCGATTTGTGGTGTTTCAAACTTTGAATTGATTGTTGAAGTATATAATATCGATCGTGTTTTGCTTGTTATTGCATATTCCGTTCAATTTTATAGATTTGTGAACTTGATATTCTAGCAATCAAAATTATTGGCAACATATTTCGGTGGTTAATATTATCTACCAATTATAATTTACTAGAAGTGTATTCGCGCAATGCAGCGAGATACATCACGATTTTAATGTTTCATTTTATTTTTTTGTCGATTTACAGTACGATTTTGAATAATTTTGAGAAAGTGATAATGTTTTTTTTTATAAATTTGTTTAATTTAGGCTTAATAATATAATATTTTTTATATAAAAAAATTAAGTATTTTGTTAGAATTCAATGATAATCTTATATATTTTAATGACATATAGAAAAAATAATCAATTACATATTTAATAATATAATTAAAACAAATTTATAGTAATTTAATATATTAATTAATAGTGATACATGGAAATGTCTGCATAAAAGGAAGGTCATGTACATACCAAATTGGTGGGTGTTAGAAATCTGTAGTAGTAATATGTATCTTGTGCTTTGATACTTGTAAATTAAGAGATTTTTAAAATCTTGAATAAAATGATGGTATCTTGTGCCTAATAATTTATATTTAAGAGTTTTTATCCGTGCTTTATAATATAGTATAAATATTTAGAATTAGTCGTTCCCCAAGATAAAAATAAAAAAAGAATTGATTATGTTTTGGTGCAATTTGTTCAATCTTTTTTATTTTATTATCAATTTAATATGATTATCAAATAAGCATTTTTCATAATTGACCAATTTCAATCAAATAATTACAATATTCAAAACTTCTAACATGTTCAACAGTTGTCTATGTAGTTTATTAAACACACCCTCATATATATGATTGCTTTACTATTACTTTAGAAAAATCAACATCTTGAGTAATAACTTTGTATATGAAGACAAAACTGGAAAAAAAAAACCTTTATAGTATTTTATTTTTAGAAGTAAGTTCTTAAAAATGACAGTATTTTATTATAATGTTGCATGTAATCGGTTATAATTTGGTATCTTGTAGATAATAGTGGCCTAGAGAAATGTAACACAAATGAAATATTTTATTAGAGGTAGAGGCACTTACACTTCTGCTGTTACTTACTCAATCATGTTAGCTTATTGTTTCAGATAAATTCAATCTTGATTTCTTTAAATTATGTCTCAAATGAACGAGCTAATCCACCTCAAAATCCCCCTCCAAGCCATCATGAATTCCACCCAAGACTTCAATGAAGCAAATTTCATCGGAAAGGGAGGATACGGAAGAGTCTACAAGGGAACCCTCTCGTGGGGTGGTTACGAAGACCTGTTGGTTGCAGTAAAACGACTAGATGTCACAGGGTTTCAAGGCAATAAGGAATTCTACACAGAGCTCCTGATGCTTTCACAATATCGTCATGAGAACATTATAACCCTTATAGGGTTTTGTGATGATGGCAAGGAGATGATCCTTGTCTATGAATACGCGACCCATGGAAGTCTTGACACATATTTAGGTGACCTTACTATGTTGGGACAACTATCATGGGAAAAACGTCTCGATATATGTGTTGGTATTGCCTCTGCATTGGATTATCTACACAATCATGTGGCATCGGAACACAGAATAATACATCGTGATATAAAAAGTGCCAACATTTTGTTGGATGAGAACTGGAATGCAAAACTTTCAGATTTTGGCTTATCTAAGATATCTCTAGCAAATCAACAAAATACCTTTGTGGTCACTAACCTTGCTGGGACACATGGTTATTGTGATCCACAATACGAAAGGACAGGTATTCTAACAAAAGAATCAGATGTATATTCATTTGGTGTTGTATTATTTGAAGTTTTGTGTGGAAGGTTGGCATGTGTTTTCAATTACCATGATGAGCGACGATTCCTCCATCATTTGGCTCAAACATGCTACAAAAACGGGAAGGTGGGCAAGATTGTTGATTATGTATTAAGAGGACATATTAAACGAGAAACGTTGACTGTGTTTTCAGACATCGCATATCAATGCTTGTTAGAAGCTCGAGAACAACGACCGACAATTGCTAAGGTAGCACTTGAATTGAAGAAGGCCAGGGAAATTCAAGTAAGTAAATATTGTTCAACCATATTTGGGGAACCAACCCTCTAAACTCATCATTCAAGAGACATGATGACAAGATTCATGTTCTTGGATTCATTTTGTTTTCGAAAATGAGAAGCTTTTAAATTTGGTTTTCTAAAATGTAGATCTTGATAGATGGTTCCCTTAAATAGGAATGATGGGGAAGTTGGTTTCATATAATTAATTCATTTTTATTAATTCCATCTAAACGAAAATATCTTTAATGTGAGGAAAAACTGATAAATATAGGTGACTTATAAATGTATAATCTATCTTGTTTGATTTGCTAGGGTCCGCCATCGCCATCGCCACCACTATTTAAACCACCACGGCTACCACCACCATCACCACTACCGTTGCCGCCACCACCACCGCCACTGCCAGAATTCATGCCAAGGCCACGGCCACCATCACCGCTGCGAGCAGCAAGGGCATCCCCACCATCATCCTCATCTTGGCATTATTTTTTACAGTAGATGATACAATTGTTGAGTAATACAAAGCTCAATATATGAAGAGAAATGATATGTAAAACTTACTTGAAGGGAAATTTGATTAATGATGACACTTGTTGAAGCCATAAGAGCATCCACAATGTACGAGCTTTTCACCGAGTTGTTTCATAGTTTTTTTCTTACATATTATTACCACATCAACAACTTAAAAACCTTTATATAGCTCCACTATGTGAAAAACCACACCCAAGTTTTTTCATTACTTTTTTAAACTATTCAGAGTCCCACTCTTTTAACTTTATATCATTTTTATTCTTATTTATAAAAATAAATACATTAAAATTCATACAAATTAATAAAAAATAGGTTATTAAGAAATATATAAAAGTTGTATAAAAAGTTTGTAAAATAAAAATTAAAAAATGTTAAATTTAAAAGTATGTATAACTGAAAATAAAAAGTGGGTCATTAAGAAATCTGTTAAAATTGTATAAATATGTCAAATTTGAGATATTATTTTAAAAATATAAAATATAATTACTTTCATTATGTATTTATTTATATTATTTATTTAATAATTATATTTAAATAGGATTACTTTAAATATATTAATAAATAAAACTGGTTAATAAATAAAACTGATTAAATACGAAACTTTTATAAAATTCTATAAAGTTAAAATTGATTAAATACGAAAAAGCTATGAAAAAGCAGGTCGTGCAGTTACGAGCTATGACGAACAACCTCGCGAAAAACCTCATGTGAAAAAATTGTCCACTATGTGAAAAACCTCAAAATGAGGTTTTTGTTTTATGAAAAACCTCTGAAAAAGCTTTGAAAAAGCTTCCTACGAGCACATTGTGGATGCTCTAAGATCATCTACTAACACAATTTCATTTCTAAATTTCTAGGTTAGTTTTAGAAATTACCCTCTACTGCAAGGATTTCTTATCAATTTCTTAAGTGACACCTCATCATAAAAAAAACTATATTTTAATCAAATAACAACAAAACTACATTTAAATATTTTTTACTATAACTTAAAGCATGATGTGACATAAATTATTCATACATTTTTTATAAACATATTCCACAAAGCATGATGGAACATAAAGCGTTATAGTATACAATTTCTTATACTATTCACTGCCACATTAGCAAAAAGTACTGATGTGACGTTAGAAGTTATCAAAAACCAATTTTCCATTAAAGAATTATTCTCACTACCACCACAATTTCTTAATTAGAAATCCATTAGAAATCTTTTCACTACTAGAAAAATATGAAATACCGACGACAATTACCGACGGCAAAAAACAGTCGGTATTTACCGACGGCCTACCAACGGTATCTTTTTAATTTTATTTTTTATTTATTTTTAATAAGTTGTCGGAAAACCGTCGGAAAAATTAGTGAAATACCGACGGCTTACCGACGGTTGGTTTTTTCATTTTATTTTATATTTATTTTTAATAAGTAAATACCGTCGGTAACTGGAACCGTCGGTAAGCTGTCGGTAGTTGTCGTCGAAAAACCGTCGCTGAATATTACCGACCAGCTTTTTACCAATGATCATTCCCGTCACAAAACCGTCGCTACGGTTTACCGACTGTTTCAGCCGTCGGTAATACGATTTATTTTAGTAGTGTTTACGTGGATGGTCTAATGTTTGATTTAGAGTGATCAAAATGGTTTTCTTAATTGTTGTTTTCAATAATTGTTCTCTACAAATTCAGATAAGATGTAACATAATTTGACATAAGAGGCAATAAAGCTTTTAGGGATCCTTTTCAGAAGTCAACGGTTCGAGTCTTACAAGGTCACTGAGGTTTTTCTTGGTTATTCTCCGGGGTCTTTGGAATTAATTGATGTATTTGTAAGCTAGCCCGGACATTCATGGTTAACCAAAAATCATGCCTTCGAATGCTTTATACCCAAAGACCATAAGCTTCATATAGACAACAATTAAATGAATATACAAAAATCTTGTAAACAATCCATCTGAAACTCATTATCCTACTACTTCATCATCCATTGTGTTATATCATTCCGAATCATTCCATTGAACCCGAATCTTGTACTTTTCAACTCAATCCAACAATAATTCAGATGAACCTCACGGTGAACCTTTATTGCCACATCAAATATGGATCATGTTTTCCTATCATACGACAAACCCACAAAAAAAGGAAATAATTATTATACATTTACTGTCAACCGAAACATGAAACATAAGCTTATCAGGTAAGTCCAGCAATAGTTGTCACTCTTATTTACGTTATAGGGTAACATTTTTTACCATCAAAATAGATTGATGAGAAGCGTTTATTACCCGATAATCGCTTATCGGGTAAGAGTAATCACCCTCACTTACTAGGTAAGACTCTCGATTCTTATATTCCCTCTTACCGGGTAAGATTCTCACTCCTTAGTGTTTAGCCGGTAAGGAAATTGAACCGGTAAACGTTTACGAAGGTAAATGTGTAGTAAACGGCCCCTAAATGTGATATATGTTTGTGTTTGTTAATGTACATAGAGACAAAACTTTGAAGCAAACCAGATAAAGTGAATCCCAATTATATACCAACTTTATCCATGACTTTATAGATAAAGTGAAGCCCTGTTAAATAATCAATGAAATTCTCCTATGTTATAATATACTGTGATGGGTGTGCGAAGAAGACGAAAATCAGTGAGAAATCAAACGAAAATTGGATTAGAATTGAAAATCAGTGATAAACCTTAAACCCTTGTGAATGACAGTTGTGGATCGGTACTCATATCTTCTCGACCTTGTATAATGAATGGCAATAAAGGTTGTTTTGGGCTACAAACCTGTTAACCGACTACAAATAAAATAAACAAAAATCAACTACAAATGACAATCGAAATAAATGATTCTTTGAACAACGAATAACGACTACAAACCTGTTTGTAACACCCCTAAAAATAGAGGTAAATTTAAACCTGAATAATGACGTATAAATGACTTCTATATAAAAGGAATTACCCAACAAGAGGAAATAGTAAGAGCGTTTACAACTTAATAAATTGGAAAACATAACTGACAACCTACAAATCTAAACTATTTGAAACTTAGATTACAGACGGTTGTCATTATAATCTTCCAAAAGAATTCTATCAAAAAACGTATGCCAAAAAGTCCAAAAGTTGATTTTCTCCAAAAGTTACCCTTAATGGCAATTCACTCTTCCCTCAAGACTTTGAAGCCCCGCCGCTAAGAACACCTGATATACATGTCATTTAAGAAAAAAGTGTTAAGCTTGAAGCCTAGTGAGAACTAGTGGTGTTCGCGGTGCGGTTTGGGACAAAATCGCAAACCTCACCGCATATGTGGTTTGAGCATTTTCCCAAACCGCAAATCGCACTGCATATACCTCAAACCGTACCAAACCCCACCGTGAAATGCGGTGCGGTTAATGCGGTTTGTATCTAGCGCACATTACACCAACAATTCAATAATTATAAGATTAAAACTTCAGTTTTGAAGTCAACGATAAATTGATCGTAGTCCAAAAAATAAAAATATTCAACACGTCCGATTCGTAAATACATATTACATATATTTTGCAATTATTCTATATATACATATATGTGTGTGTAATATATAAAATTAAAAAATATACATATATATATATATATAATGTGCAGTTTAATAAAAATGCAAACCGGAAACCACACCACGAAAGTTCTAAATCGTGCTTTGCGCTGCGGTGTGGGCAGTTTGTGCGGTTTGGCGGTTTATGTAACAACCCAAAATTTTACATAACGATATAAATTTAAATCCCAAAACGGGTCCCGATACAATACGAAATAATGACTAAAAACAAGGTTCCAATTATATATTTTCGAACTCGCACAACGGAGAATCTATAAGTAACTACACCACTCTAAGGCATCAATCCACGCTTCTCTAGTCCTCAATACTTCTCTTTACTCTTGGACGAACCACCAACATGTCCTTACCTGAAAATGGGTTTTAAGAAAAAGTTTGAAAGCGAGGGTTAGACCGGGAGGGTCTAGTGAATTCCCAACATTAACCAAAAATGAATATTCGAGATAACAAATTATTTAATAACGATAACCCACACATTTATCCTTTACAAGATAACAAACCGTTCATCTCCGAGGCCCCCAGTAGATCCCCAATCGGCCCCCAAGTCGATGTCGTTCCCGCGTGTAAGGAAACGGATTCCATACACGCAGTTCAACCATCCCCGATGGTTTAAGGTAAGCCATGGCACTCACAAGTTATATAATAATAACTCGATTCGACAATTAAAAGTACAAATATGCTTCAACGCATAACCTCAATAGTTCACTGCTCGAAATAATTTTAATAATTAAACTTATCAGTTCAAACATCAAAGCATAAACCATTCTTAGTTTAAAAAGGGACTTTTAGAATAAGGGAACTCACCTGGTAAATTGGAACTTAGACACACGCGTTAAAAGTTTCCGAAGCTCAAGCCCCTACATGATTTATTTTCGGTCGATAATTAGTTTAGATAAAGGTCTCAAAAGATCCTAGTAAACCCATCTAAAGATAAATAAATCTGAAGGGATCCAATTAAATAAAGGCCCAAGGCTAGCCAGCCCAAAACCTGTGACACCCGGTCCTTGAGGCACGCAGACTTGAAGACTAACGGCCCAAGGAACAACATGGCTTCAGCTCAAGGGACACATGGCTTCAGCTCAAGGGACAACATGGCTTCAACTCAAGGGACAACATGGCTTCGGCCAAGGGACAACATGGCTTCAGCTCAAGGGACAACATGGCTTCGGCCAAGGGACAACATGGCTTCAGCTCAAGGGACAACATGGTTTCAAGACCACAACAGGGTTTCAAATTCACGACATGCGGGTCTTAGGGTTTTATCGACGAAGGAAATTTGGGGTTAGAACCCCTTATCGATTGCAACTCATACAAACCAAATCAAAGTCTTAAACCTAACTAAGGAGCAATCTATAACAACCAAAACTTCGAAGTAAGACCCAATCTTACAAAGATTTCACAGGATCAAATGCTCAATAGATCTTAAGAGGATTTTGAGCGATTCCCAACTTCTCATATGGGATTCTCTTAGCAGACAAGAAAGAAAAACTAGACAAGATCAAGATGTTTACCTCTTTAGGAACAATTTCACTGGGCTGATTGATTGCTTCCATAAATGATTCTTCCCTCTCTACTTCTTTGCTCCTTTGACAAGAAATCAATTTCTTTTCTCTCTCTCTCTCTCTCAAGCGCCACACACGCACACGTCCATTTCCAAAAATGAGAAACACTTAGGGTTTTGGTCTTTTAGACACATAATTTACAAAATAGTCCCCAAACTCCTTTATTTCACACTAATGACCCCACTTGATTTACTTTAAAATTTAACATTGAAATAACGGGTGTTACAGTTTAGATGAACAACCCTAGTGAGAACAAACATTTATAAATAAATAAACTCATAGTATAACAGTAAATGTTAAGTGCATTTTATGCACCTAACTTTGTTTATATTAGTTGCGTCTTTTATGCTTTTTAGTCTTTAGTTTAGCCCTTTCATGCATTTTTATTGTTCTTTTCCATTTCTTTCTCTAATCACGGTTGGAATGGTTTTTGGAATAGTTTTTATGCTTTTGGTATGCTTTTGTGCAGATTATACGAAGTGTAGGAGGGGGCATGGTGGATGATTTGGAAGTATTAAAGAGTGATGCCGAGAAGGAAGTGAAGAAAGCAAAGATTAATACCTGAGTTGATGAAAAGATGGAGGAAAAAGTCAAAATTTTGAAGTTTAAGATTTTGCATGCTTCACGGGCACGAAGGATAGTGTTGGGAACTGAAGATTTTACTAAGTGTAGTTACTACTGCTAGTACAAATGTAGTTACTACTGCCAGAACAAGTTGAAGATTAATACTGCTGAGTGTTACTACTGCTAGTGTTAATTAACACTGCTAGTCAAAGTTAGTACTGCTTGAACAAAGTTAGTACTGCTTAGCTAGTTAGTACTGCTAGTGGTTAGTACTGTTTGCAGTTAATGCTGCTATATGAAGTTAATGCTGCTGAGCATTATTAGTGCTGCTAAAGAGATCCGGATGGAAAGTAATACAGCTGGATATACTGAAGATATACTTAGAAGATATACATGGAAGATATACTGAAGATTTGTTTATTCTTTGTAATTATCTTTTTATTAGTATATGTATAGAATGTTTAGAATATATAATAAGGACTTTTTTTAATTGTTTTTTTCGAGAGAAAAATCAACCTCAAGGCATAGATCCTAATTCTAGAGAAGTAGAATTCGTATTGGTGAGCCTGTTCATCAATATTGAGGTTGAGTGTGTAACCTTGTAGCTTTAAGCATTCAATACAAGTTTACTGTTTGATCATTATATACTGTGTTTGATTACTGTTTTATTAAATATCAAAGTGTTTTTCCGCAACTTCTTTGATATTAGTTTCTGAGTATTAATTCTTGTTAAGAATTCGATCCTGACAAGTGGTATCAGAGCTAAATTCTCTCAGAAACAGTTATTCATCATGGAAAATCTTACAGAATCAAGCAGTACTTTGGTCTCAAAAGTTCCAATGCTCAGATCCAATGAATTTGACATGTGGAAAATCAGAATCAAGCAATATATTCTCCTCACAGATTACTCTATGTGGGACATCATTGAGAATGGCCCATCTGATGGAGGAAAGATTGGTGAAGATGGCAAAAGAACTCCTCCAAAGACTGATACAGACCGGAAATCAAGACAGACAGAGATGAAAGCCTTGAGCACACTGCTCTTGGCCATTCCAAATGAGTATCAACACCAATTCTGCAACTGTACTGATGCACAGATGCTCTGGAATGCTCTAGAGAAGAGATTCTCAGGTACTAAAAGTACCAAGAGAAATCAAAAGGCAATCTTAAAACAACAGTATGAAAACTTCATCTCAACTAAGAATGAGTCCATGACTCAAACTTTTGACAGGTTTAATAAACTAATTGGTGAACTAGCTACTATGGGAGTACAGATTGATCAAGATGATGTGAACAGAAAGTTCTTAAGGTCCCTTGGAGATGAATGGACCATGTACACTGTGTCATTCAGACAGAATGATCAGTTGGAAGACAAAGAACTTGATGATCTGTACAATGATCTTAGAGTTTTTGAAGCTGAGGTGGAGGCAAAGAAGAAGCCTTCTGGATATGTTCATAATGCTGCACTCTTATCAGCATCAATTGATTCTACTGCTAACTCTGAATCAGTTAATGCTACTAATGGATCAAATCTAGATAAAGGCACTGATTATGCATTTGAAGCTCTTCTTTCTAATCATGGAAATTCTTCTTTGATCAATGATGACTTAGAACAACTTCATCCTGATGATCTGGAAGAGATGGATATTAAATGGCAGATGGCCATGCTCTCCATGAGGGTTAAGAAGTTTATAAAGAGGACTGGAAGAAACAACTTCTCACAAAGAAGAGAAGATGGAGCAGGGTTTGATAAATCAAAGGTAGAATGCTACAAATGTCATCTTAAGGGACATTTTGCTAGAGAATGCAGAAGTGGAATGTCTCACAACAACAACCATCCACAAGCTCAATCTGGAAGCTTCAATAACAATAGAAACTCTGCTCAAGCCCTTGTTTCTCAACAAGGAATGGGGTTTGATTGGAGTGATCAAGCAGAAGAAGCTATTCAGAATCAAGCTCTTATGGCTAAAGTATCTGATCTCCCAACTGAGGTAAGTTCTAATCTCTGCTCTAAAACTTGCATAGACACTGTTAAAAGGTACAGGGATCACAATCAGAAGATGAGTGATGACCTGAAGAGACTAGAAAAGGATATAAAAGACTATGTGAGGATAGTAGAGAGGTTTGAAGATCAAATCAAAGGTTTTCAAGCCAATGAACTACAACACTCATATGACACCAATTACTGGCAGTGGGAGAAAAAGGATTTAGAACTTAAACTGACCAAATCTAAAGAGGAAAGTGAAAAACTGAAAGAGGAGTTAACCAAGGTTAAGCTTGATGTAGAAAAGTTTTCCAATGCTTCTAAAGCAATGGACTCCTTACTGCAAAATCAGATTCATGATAAATTAAGAAGAGGAATTGGGTATAATGCCACACCTCCACCATATAACAACAATTACATTCCTCCTACTTCAGACCTGTTAGACACCAAAGATAGGAAGGACTTGCCTGAGGGAGCCATTGAAATAGATCCCTTAGATGAGGTAATTGTTGAGGATAAGACTGAGAAAGAGGTTGGCAAGAGTAAGAAGAACAAGGTGAGTGGTGAGATTTCTATAGAAAACAACATTATCACCAATGAGGATTGTGGAAGGGTTTGGATCAAATCCAAGAACATAGAGAAGACAGAGGAAAAGTCTGATAAGGTCCATTATAAACAGACCACAGTTGTGAATCCAGGTCCTTGCAAACAGTGTACTTGTAAGAAGAATGAACCCCAAAAACAGGACAAAAAGAGGGGAAATCAAAGAAACTGGAATAATCAATGGGCACATAAACAAGGAGTTGGTCTGAGTAAAATCAATAGACCAAAACCTTGCTTTATCTGTGGCAAATTGAATCATCTTGCAAAATTCTGTTATTTCAATCCTATGAACCAAAGAATGAATTTCCAAAGATCCATGCAAAAACCCTTTGGTTATAAGAAAATTGAAAAGAACCATGTGGCTAAGAAAAATGTTAAAACTAAAAGCCACATGAAGAAAAAGTATTCTGTTAAAGAAAGTGTCAATATGTGGATTCCTAAAAGCACTAAAACTGTTAGTACTGCTACCACAAATAGTGCTGCTGACAATGATAGTGCTGCTAGAAGTAATACTACTGCTAACAATGTTAATGCTGCTAACAAGGTTAGTACTGCTAAACCTGTTAGTACTGCTCCACCTGTTAGTACTGCTAACACTGTTAGTACTTCTAAGATTAGTACTGCTTCCAGTATTGATTCTGCTAAGCCAATCATATTGACAAAGTACTCTAATAAAGAGTGCTCTGAGTTTAAAAACCTCATTAAAAAGGAATGTAAATACTTTGATGAGAAAGGCAGACCCAAGATCACTTTGGCTTGGGTCCCCAATCATACTAATTGATTTATTAAATGTGCAGGGCAACCAACAGCTCAAGGGAAAGAGCATATGGCATGTTGATAGTGGTTGCTCTAGGCACATGACTGGCAACATGTCATGCCTTCAGGATTTCAAGCAAATTAATGGAGGACATGTTGCATTTGGAGACAATCTTACTGGTGGTAAGATAAGTGGAAAAGGTAATGTCACCAAAGGTAAGATGACGTTTGAGGATGTCTACTATGTTGATCAATTAAAGTACAACCTGTTAAGTGTATCACAGGTTTGTGACAAACAACATAGTATATTATTTACTAATACTGAGTGTATGATTCTTGCTCCAGGGTTCAAGGTAGTTGATGAAAGCATGATACTACTTAGAACTCCAAGGAAGGACAATGTTTACTGTCTTGATTTGGACATTGTTGATAGTGATTCATCTTTAAATTGTCTTGTTTCAAAAGCTTCTATAGATGAATCCTCCCTTTGGCACAGAAGGATGTGTCACATGAATTACAAGACTATGAATAATCTAGTTAAAAATAACCTTGTAAGAGGTTTACCTTCAAAAGTCTTTTCATGTGATGATCATTGTGTTGCTTGTCTCAAAGGCAAACAACACAAAACTTCTCATAAGACCAAAGAGTTAAATTCTGTTTCTTCTTGTCTCCAGTTATTGCATATGGATCTGTTTGGTCCTACAAATGTTATGAGTTTAGGCAAGAAATCCTACTGCTTGGTTATTGTTGATGATTACTCCAGGTTTACTTGGGTATATTTTCTAAGGACTAAGGATGAAACAAGTGATCTTATCAAATTCTTTATTCTAAGAATTGAAAACCAAACTAATCAAAGAGTAAAAGTCATTAGATCAGATAATGGAACTGAATTTAAAAATCATGATTTAAACTCTTTTTGTGAAGGAAAAGGTATTGAGAGACAATATAGTGCTCCTAGAACTCCTCAACAGAATGGTGTTGCTGAAAGGAGAAATAGGACACTAATAGAGGCTGCTAGATCTCTGTTGGCTGATTCAAAATTGCCAATTACATTCTGGGCTGAAGCAGTTAATACTGCTTGTTATGTCCAAAACAGAGTTCTAGTGGTCAAGCAAAAGAACAAGACCCCATATGAGCTTTTAAATCAAAGAAAACCTTTTATTGGTTTCTTCAAATCTTTTGGGTGTCCGTGTACAATTCTAAATACCAAATCTCACTTAGGTAAGTTTGATAGCAAAGCAGATGATGGATTTCTTGTTGGATACTCATCTCAGAGTAAGGCCTACAGAGTTTTTAACTCTTCTTCTAGAATAATTGAAGAAAGTGACAATGTCAAATGCAATGAGAACACACCAAATCCTGTTGGGTCTGGACCTCAATGGCTATTTGACATTGATTCACTAACTAACTCTTTTGGTTTTAGTAATGAATATACAGAAACAGATGGTGGAGAATCAGAGATCACACAAGTTCAAGAAAGTATATCTAAATCTGTGATTTTTCCCATACCCACAGTAAATGAAGACTGTGAAAAGGAATCATTTACTGAACCAAGTCAGAGTGAAGAAGACACTAGAGATGAGGAGACTCAAGAATCAGAAGTGACATCTGAAGACACTTCAGTTGAATTGCATGACTCTAATCTAGAGGCTGGACTGAATGTAGAACCTAGTCATAACACAAGAGTTCAAAAGAATCATCCTCCACAGTTGATAATAGGTGATGTCTCTTCTCCCATGATGACCAGACATCAAAGCAGGCTTCAGGAAGTGCAAGATCAACAGCATACAGTGCTCTCATGTTTTCTATCCCAGCTTGAGCCGAAAAAGGCACATGATGCTATGAAAGAATCTAGCTGGATAGAAGCAATGCAAGAAGAACTGTTACAGTTCAAGCTACAAGATGTGTGGGATCTAGTAGACCTTCCTAAAGGTCACAGAGCAATTGGCACAAAATGGATCTTCAGAAACAAGAGAGATGAAAGAGGTATTGTTATAAGAAACAAAGCAAGGCTGGTAGCTCAAGGCTACACTCAAGAAGAGGGCATAGATTATGAAGAAGTTTTTGCACCTGTAGCTAGGATAGAAGCAATCAGACTATTCCTAGCCTATGCTTCTTACATGAACTTCAAAGTCTACCAAATGGATGTAAAAAGTGCTTTTCTCTATGGGTCAATTGAAGAAGAAGTATATGTCTGTCAACCACCAGGGTTTGAAAACCCAAGCTATCCAGACAGAGTATACAAATTAAAGAAAGCACTTTATGGACTACATCAAGCCCCAAGAGCATGGTATGACACTCTGTCATCCTATCTCTTGGAAAATGACTTTGAAAGAGGAGTCATTGACAAGACTCTATTTATCAAAAGAAAGAAGAAGGATATCTTGCTGGTCCAAATATATGTTGATGACATTATTTTTGGTTCTACAAGAAACAATATGTGCAAGGAGTTTGAGGATTTAATGCATCAAAGGTTCAAAATGAGTTCCATGGGGGAACTTACTTTCTTCCTTGGACTCCAAGTTCAACAGAAGTCAGATGGCATTTTTATATGTCAATCCAAGTATGTGCAGGATATTCTAACCAAGTTTGGTTTCTCAGAATCAAAACCTGCCAGCACACCTATGGAAACACACAAGCAGATCACAGCAGATCTTGAGGGGGAGGATATGGATGTGCATCTTTATAGATCCATGATTGGCTCTCTCATGTATCTCACAGCATCAAGGCCAGATATTATGTTTCCAGTCTGTGTATGTGCAAGATTTCAAGTTAGGCCAAAGCAATCTCACTTTCAAGCTGTTAAGAGGATATTCAGATATCTCAAAGGGCAACCCAGATTGGGACTTTGGTATCCTCATAACTCACCTTTTGACCTAATAGCATACTCAGACAGTGATCTAGGTGGGGCAAACTTGGACAGAAAATCTACTTCTGGAGGATGTCAGTTTTTGGGTGCTAGACTAGTCTCATGGCAGTGCAAGAAACAAACCACAGTATCCACATCTACAACAGAGGCAGAGTACATAGCAGCTGCAAGTTGCTGTTCTCAAGTCTTATGGATTCAGAATCAAATGCTGGATTATGGGGTAACCTTTCTACATACTCCAATCTTTATTGACAACAGCAGTGCTATTAGCATTGTAAATAATCCAGTCAAGCACTCAAAGACAAAGCACATTGAAATCAGGTATCACTTTATAAGAGATTGTAATGAAAAGAAACTTATTCAAGTTGTCAAAGTTCACACTGATAATCAGTTTGCTGATCTATTCACTAAAGCTTTTGATGTGGGTAGATTCACTTTCTTGGTAACAAGTGTGGGAATGATAAACTTTGAATAAACTTCTTCTCAAAAAGTGATTTTATACCTGTATATTGTTATTCTTGGTGTTACTAATCTTCTTTTCAGGATATACATAGCAGTACTCAGTATTTAACAAGTTTAAAAAGAAGTAAGACTAGTTAATACTGCTAGTTCAGTTAATACTGCTAGTAGTTAATACTGCTAGTAGTTAATACTGCTAGTTCAGTTAATACTGCTAGTTCAGTTAATACTGCTAGTAGTTAATACTGCTAGTGGTTAATACTGCTAGTAGTTAATACTGCTAGTTCAGTTAATACTGCTAGTTCAGTTAATACTGCTCTAGGTTAATACTGCTTATATTCCGAATACTATAATAACCTTTTGCCCGCCTAAAAGTTCATAACGACTCTTTGCATACTGTTCTCTTGCGCTCAAAACCTTTTCTCTCTCAAGTTCGAAGTTTTCAGGCAAGTTTTCACTAATATCAATGGCATCCATGACATTCATCGACGAGCACAACGAGATTGCGATGCTACAAAAGCCAAAACAAGCTGAAGGTTTTCATCAGATAGTCGACTTTCTGAAGTCGAGCCACATTGCTCATGCTCTTACTGTATCACCTACAATCTACATTGAGCACCAAAGGCAGTTCTGGGCTAATGCAACCATTGTTGTGGAAAATGGGGTGCAAATGATCAAGACAAGAATCTGTGATCACTCACTTACAGTTACTGAAGAAGTCATTCGCATCAGTCTACGTCTAGACGATGCCTCTGGTATAATGTCTATCTCTAATGATGAACTGTTTTCTAATCTTACTAGAATGGGGTATGGAGGCCCATTGGGTGTTTTCAAATTCTCAAAAGCAAAGTTTTCACCCCAATGGCGTTTTCTTGTTCATACCCTGATGCATTGCATCTCCAAAAAGACCACTGGATGGAGTGAGTTCAGCAGTCCAATTGCATATGCTTTGGTATGCTTGGCTACATCCAGAAGGTACAATTTCTCAAAGATGATTTTCAGTGATCTTGTATCAAATATGGGAAACAAAAAGAGTTTCTTTATGTATCCCAGATTTGTTCAGGAAGTAATTAACCATGAATTGACGGATATACCTCAACCTGTTGGGGTATATGTACCTAAACCCCCAAAAGGCAAGGTTTTCTCAATTATGAGAAGATCTGCTGGGGACTCGGAAGGAGTTGACACACCATTGTTCTCTACAATGATGGTGGTGTCCCAAAACACTGAAGGTATGGCAGCAGGGTCAAGGCCCTCATTAGCCCATCCCACTGCTAGCCAAGCCCAACCTTCTCGCTCAAAAACAATTCCCCAGTCCATTCTTACAAAACCAACCTCTCCAATTACCCAAACTTATCAAAGAAAACAGGTAAAGAAGGCTCCTTCCCTTCTTGTACCATCACCCACACAACCTTTAAGCCCTCTAAGGGAGAATTCTCCCCTAGAGAATATCCAAAGGGAAACCACAAGGGTGTCTCCCAACCCAAAGGAGGTGCTCTCTGAGGAGGAGGTAGAACATATGGGAGATGAGGCTGCCACTACTCCTGCTAACACAGAGGAGGAAAGTGGTAACATCAATAAGACCTCCCCCATGGCAACTTTGAATGAGCAATCATTTGAAGGTCCCTGGTGCCAAGAAACCACAGGGGTGGATAGTGCTTCTGCTAGGCAGAAGACTTCCACTACTAAAAGATCCAATGATCCTTCAATAGGGGGTAACACTCCTGGAGAAGGTGAGGACAGATATAACTATGATGAATTGATGGAGGCAATGGGCAACATCAACATGGATGTACTCAAACAGGGCAAAGACATAGAAGAGCTAAAACTCATAGTACTGTCACAACAAGAACAAATCATCAAGTTGAAGCAAATGGTAAGGAAACTGATTTTGCAAAAGAAGAAGAAACAATTTGTGCTCAGAAGGAGGAAACCAGAGACTGATGCTCCCAAAAAGGGGGAGATCAACATGGAAGAAGCATCAAGGGAAGGGGAGATTGATAAAGAAAGAGTAGAAGTTGAGGGGGAGAAGGAAGCAGAAACTGTTAATGCTGCTGAAACCTCACAAGCAGCACTAACAGAGTTAACACCAACAGAAATTGAAGTAGCTGAAGTGCTAATCAAAGCTAAGAATGACACTCCCAAAGCAAAGGGAGTGGTCATAAATGAAGGGAGAGACAAGAAATCAGAAAAGAAAGACATGGCTGCAGATATAAAAAGAAAAGGGAAAGAAAAGATGATAGAATCTGATCAACCATCTAAAAAGCAAAAGATGATTGAGTCAGATGAAGCATTAGCAAAGAAAGTGCAAGAAGAGTTAGATCTAGCAGAAAAGGAACAGGTTGAAAAAGACAGAGAAATGGCCAGAGCACTAGCAAATGAGTTAAATGAAGCATTCCAGAAAGGGTTGGAAACAGAGAAAGCCAAGCAAAGAGCAATAACCTTGAGAAAGGCTATGATGGCCAGATCAAGTGCAAAGAAGAGAAGACCTTCACAAACTTACCTTGCCACTCAGGAAAGAAACAAAATGATAACTTTCTTGAAAAGTGCAATTGGGGTAAAGAAAGAAATGTTTGTGAAGATGAATTTTGATCAAATCAAGGATCTATATGAGAAAGAAATGGAGAAGCTGAAGAGCAATGAAAAGGATAGAGTGGAGTTTGAAAAGAAGGCAAAGGAGAGACATGATATAGATATGAATCAACCATTCCCTGAAAGTGAAGAGGGAACTTCTATAAAAGAAATGGAAAGAGAAAAGGAAGAAAAGAAGAAGGAAGCTACTCTAGTACAGGTTCAAAAGACTTTGAAAAGAACCAAGATGATGGCCAAAAGAAAGAAAGATAAGAAGTCTAGAATAGAAGAAGAACAAAATGTTGCTGAAGAAGAAGTGGCACCTGAGTCATCAAGCCAGCAAGGGTCATCAATCAAAGATGATGTAAGCTTATATATGGTAGTGATGGACAAAGTGCCTGAACCAATTTCTGCAGAACCTGTTGGAGTTAAGCCACCAGAGATCATTCACTGGGATGTACTGAAAATGGATGGAAAAGATTACATCAGACTAAAGAGGAAGGGTGATAAGTATGAAATATTCAATACTTGGATCAAGATTGTCAGAACATGCTCTAGATCTGATATAGAAGAGATGTTTGACATAGGAATTAAGCTGTATGCAGACCATCTGAATACTCCAGGAATTTCTCTTACAAAACTGGTGATGGAGTATCTATGCATGATGTTCAAACCTGAAGAAGTGAACCAGGTCATCAAGAGTGTGTTTAAAGAAGTCACAAGTTGGACTCTATATGAAACTAGTGGAGTATATGCAGTGACTTTGGATAGAAATCACACAGAATACTTCCTAGTGGATAGAGTATATAATCACACCAGACTGAAGGTTCATGCAATGCTAAAGAAGAAGTTGGGTTGTGCACCAAATTCAGAAATGGCCAAGTATCTCATTCAGAGGATAATCAATCAGAGTTTGGGACTGAATCCAGACTTAGCAGCGTGATCTTGGAAGTTTTGGGAGCATTAACAAGAGCATCTGGAAGAATATCTGAAGAACTTGACTTCTCTTCTAAAAGTCAAGTTAGGGGGAGATTGTTGGGAACTGAAGATTTTACTAAGTGTAGTTACTACTGCTAGTACAAATGTAGTTACTACTGCCAGAACAAGTTGAAGATTAATACTGCTGAGTGTTACTACTGCTAGTGTTAATTAACACTGCTAGTCAAAGTTAGTACTGCTTGAACAAAGTTAGTACTGCTTAGCTAGTTAGTACTGCTAGTGGTTAGTACTGCTTGCAGTTAATGCTGCTATATGAAGTTAATGCTGCTGAGCATTATTAGTGCTGCTAAAGAGATCCGGATGGAAAGTAATACAGCTGGATATACTGAAGATATACTTAGAAGATATACATGGAAGATATACTGAAGATTTGTTTATTCTTTGTAATTATCTTTTTATTAGTATATGTATAGAATGTTTAGAATATATAATAAGGACTTTTTTTAATTGTTTTTTTCGAGAGAAAAATCAACCTCAAGGCATAGATCCTAATTCTAGAGAAGTAGAATTCGTATTGGTGAGCCTGTTCATCAATATTGAGGTTGAGTGTGTAACCTTGTAGCTTTAAGCATTCAATACAAGTTTACTGTTTGATCATTATATACTGTGTTTGATTACTGTTTTATTAAATATCAAAGTGTTTTTCCGCAACTTCTTTGATATTAGTTTCTGAGTATTAATTCTTGTTAAGAATTCGATCCTGACAGATAGCCTCATGGATGCGAAGAAAACCCTCCAGAACTCTAGTTTACAATCTGTCCACTTTCGCGGGCGTGAAGGATTCCTTCACGCTAGTGAACAATGTCTTTGAAGCTACTCTAAAACTTTCTGCTTCGCTTCGCCAGTGAAGGGTTCCTTCACGGAATCACGGGCGTGATGGGTCGTTTTTTTCTATGGGATTTTTATTTCTTTTTGGGCTTGGTTATTTAAACCCTTTTAGGGTTTGTTTTTTAGGAGAGGACGTTTTTCTTGGAGATAACATACAACTACTCTTGTTTGGGTTCTCTCTAGTTGATTTCTACATTTCTTGGGGAAGAAGATCGCCGGACTTGAAGCTTATGCCATTCGAGATCGATTTACATTCGGGTTTCATACTTTTTTTAGTATCTTCTTCCCTACCCCCTTAGTTTATTTGATTAATATTTCTTGTTTTGTTTGAATATTATTTACTTAATAAATCGTTCTTTAGTTTCTTCCTTGAATCTTTCTTTGTTCTTGTTGGTTTGTATCAAGTTTTGGTTTTTCTCCACTTCTCTATCATTTATTTCATTGCTCTTTACTTTTATGTATCTCTATTCCCTACTCCCTACTTTAATTTACTGTAAATTAATTCCTTCTTGAATCCTTTTTATTTTATGCACTTAATTTCTATGTATTAGGTTAGGTTTAATACTTTGCACTTAGTTTAAATTTCTGCATATGTCCATCTAATTGTCCATCTTTATTTTTAGTTAATGTTAACTACTATTAGATGATAATCATAAAATCCCAATTACAACAAGCAATTACTCAAAATATGACAATAAAGATCAATAACTAGAGAGAGAAAGTCTAGAGAGAGAAAGTAGATCTTGCATTAGTCACAAAACTCACACATACAATACGTGAATAGTTCTCTAGCGTAGTTACAAGATTAAGAAAGCCAAACCTATATAAACCAACTAACTAACCAAGACTTAACCACTAAGGAAAGCAAGACATACAAAGACTAACTATTACAAAGACAATGTTGACTTTTACATCTTTGACTTTCCTATTAAATCTTGGATACAATATTTAGACTTAACATTAGATCGTGTCTAATGTAGTTGTCTTGCTAGTTTGTTTATTTCCTTTACCTTTGATTTTGTTAGAGTCTAAATAATAACTTGTTGTTTGGTTTCGATTTAGTATTCGTTTTATTGGGTAATCATCTCTTAGGATCAAGGTCTTGGTATTTGACCAATTTTTCTTAAAACGAATGTTGGGTTTTAATCCATTTTGATTCTAACGAAAGTTGGAGTTAATTTAATTGGTTTTTAACAAAACATTTAGTCAATTCAATTAGTTTTTGATGTAAATGAAAGTTTAATCTTTTACTTCGATTAAATTGGTCAATGACAACGCCTCTAACATTTTCAAATAGTTAGGGGTGTTGATTGAGAAAAAATTATTTGTTTTAAATCTTAATGCTTCTTTCTGACGTACATATATTGCGAAAGTAAATGTGTCTTGGTCTAGAAAAGTTTTTCCACCTCGAGAGAGGGTTAAAGTAGTTTTGCAAAACAAATTCACACCATTACCAAAATCCTATGTTGACGTTACCCAGTGCCCCTTTAGTTGTAGTTGTCATTTATTTTTCTTAGTCTTGTTTTTATTTGCTTCATTTTTGTATCTCCTTCCCTTGATCTCATTTAATTTATGTCTATTTAGTTAAATAATCAACCAATTATCTGATTCACATAGTTAGGCCATGATTATTGAGTGGTTAGTGTTAGACGTTCACCTCCCTGTGATCGACCCGTATGCTACAATACCCATACGCTTGCGGTTATAAATTTCAAAAACACATCAAGTTTTTGGCGCCGTTATCGGGGAGGCGACTAGTCTAGCACCGACTTACTTTTTGATTTACTAGTCTATGTCTTTACCCCATTTCTTTTTTATGATTTCATTTTCGTCGACTCATCTTTCATTTTGTTTAACCGTGTGCTTAAGGTTTTTGTTTATGTAGTTTGGCCAACTTGCAAACAGGAATCAAAAGTCATGATTGACGAAAAAGGCGGTGAGTGACGGGCCATTGATATGTGTGTTTGGTAAGACCGAGATAATTATTACCTTTAGAAATGATGAGTAATACTATCTCTGTCTCGTTAAACGCTTCTCGTGTACTATTTTTACTATTTCTTGGTTCAGTATTTCTAATGTCAAGTCGGACATCACCGATCCTTCTTTCTCTACCTTTTGTTTAATTCTCAGTTTTGGGTAGCGTAATGTGTTCTATAACGATAACACACCGACTATCGAATGTGTCATTTGTGTATTTACGCTACTCGTACGAATCAATGACCATTTAAGTCAATCCTTTAACTTTTGCCGATTCGTACACTCTCTTCTCCCTAATTGTTTAATTATTGGTTTGAAGTCAAACTCGTGACTTTAAACGAGTCTCCGTACTTTCATGACCATTTCCCTCTCATCCGTTTTCACCATGCAACCACCTCACTCACCACAATAAACATCGGCACCACAATTTCCCCCTCCTTCCTCGTGATTTCTTCCTACCCCCTAGCACCCTATCCCGAGCATTGAGGACAATGCTCCTATTTGCTTGTGGGTGGGTGTTTTTCATTTCTTTTCCTTTTATTTTTGCATATAGTTTCTTTTTTATTTCATTTCTAGGTTGCATTTCAGAAGAAAAAAACCAAAAAGATTTTTGATTACTCTTCGTTGTGTTCATGACTCATAGCACACCATATCTCACTTTGCATTTTTGGGTATTTTGATTCCCCAATCGCACGTTAACTGTTTGCATGTTGTTAAATGATTTTTTAGGAATAATGTTACCTTAGCTGTCACTTGCATACACCGTTAAACATGTTGTTCCGCGTAGCCTTCTAGGATTAGTTTTTGTACCATAGTCCCCCTACATTACCTAGTGAGATTTTGGGCCTTTTGGATTGACATATATAATCAATTCCAATTCCCGTTTCTTGTGTGTTACCTCCCGTCGAGGTGTAATTCTAGACTTTTGAATGGTTTCGCGTCCATGTTTATTATTAATATGCACAGAAGCATTTGTTTCATGAAAAATTAATCCCGAAAAATTCAAAAATATTCTTCCTTTTGTAACCCAGTTTGAGCCTAAACACTAGCCTTTGTTTGTACACCTACACCCATAAAAATTTGCACATTAAGGTTGAATTCTTCGAAATGATAGATGGATTTGGCACTTAGCATAGAAATAAACACAAGCATAACTTGTGGATAGTTTGTTGAGCCCCCATAACAAGCATAGCTTGTGGGTTTACAAAGTCTTGGAAAAAAAGCAAAAAAAAAAGGCTTCAATCCATCAAAAACATTAGGAAAAGAACCCTTATGTGCATACAAAAAAAAAATAAATAAGATTCACCCATAAACCGATATCCTCAACACGAATAAATAAGCCTAATCCCACCTTTAACCCCTAACCGTGCCCCAAAGCCCTCACTGTATGTATTATTGTGGTAAACTCTTGGACTCAAGAATAAATTCAATTGTATCAAGACTGCATTCGTTTGTCTCGATCGGGAATAAATTGAGCGTATACACGTCCCTATACACACTTGAGAGCGTAGAGCGACATCGTGAGTTTCCATCCATATAGATCACTATCCCCTCCCTTAGCGACTATGGTATGTTTGCGAAATCTCTTTAGGCTGCAATCTTTTTGTGATATGCTTTATTAGTGTTTGTTGATTTGACGCTTTGGTCATCATAGGTTCCTACTTATATTTACTCTAATCCAACATGTGGCATTTGGTTGTTTATTTGTGATATGTGATCTTAATGCTTGGTTATGCTTTGTGAGATTGTGGGATAACTCGTTTTGACATCTTCGGAGATTTTCGTTTTCTTTTTCTATTTCTTTTCACCCGAATATGTTCTATTTCTTTCTTGGGGACAAGAAAGTTTAGCTTGTGGGTGGTTTGTTAAGTGCATTTTATACACCTAACTTTGTTTATATTAGTTGCACCTTTTATGCTTTTTAGTCTTTAATTTAGCCCTTTCATGCCTTTTTATTGTTCTTTTCCATTTCTTTTTCTAATCACGGTTGGAATGGTTTTTGGAATAGTTTTTATGCTTTTGGTATGCTTTTGTGCAAATTTTACGAAGTGTTGGAGGGGGCATGGTGGATGATTTGGAAGTATTAAAGAGTGATGCCGAGAAAGAAGTGAAGAAAGCAAAGATTAATACCCGAGTTGATGAAAAGATGGAGGAAAAAGTCAAAAATTTGAAGTTTAAGATTTTGCATGCTTCGCGGGCGCGAAGGATAGCCTCATGGACGCGAAGAAAACCCTCCAGAACTCTAGTTTACAATCTGTCCACTTTCGCGGACATGAAGGATTCCTTCACGCCAGTGTACAGTGTCTGAGAAGCTACTCTAAAACTTTCTGCTTCGCTTCGTGCCCTATGAAATATCTATATTTGGCTTTCGAAATTTTTGACGAGTAAATCTCATAAATGTGTTATTTTGTGTGATTTATTGTACAAATGGAATCTATTTGATGGTTTATATTTTTGGTGTATTTGGTTTTATAAGCCATTTTGGAAAATGCACGTTATCGTGTTATGAGGCATTTTGGAAACATAAGTGTACGAGTTCATTTGGAAAATGGTTTGTCTCAACCAATGATGAGTTTTGTGTTAATCGTATCTTGAGGTATGTGTTTGCATAAACACCAATTAAATATATTTTATTATTTGAGGACCTTATTTGATGGTCAATTGAGTTTTGAGCATTTTGGCTCGGTTTTGACTTAAAAGAGTCATGAAGACATTGTTTGGTTTTATAGCTCAACGTAGAGCTTTGGTTATGATATGCATATATTGCATCTTATTTGAGAATTAGATAGTTTGAGTGTGTTAGTCATTCATTTGGAGTCATGTAATGTTTTAGACTATAATGCAATGGATCCATAGGCATAAGAGTCAATTTGAGTGGGATGAACATCCTCGTTAGAAACGTGGAATAGGCATGGGGTCTTAATGGGTAATAGTTGTGGTCTTTAAAGTCGGGCAACGGCTAATGACCAATAATTGTAATTCCCGTAATGTACCAAGAAATAGGCATGGAGTCAAGATGGGTAATAGTTGTGAACTTCAAAGTCGGCCAACAGACAACAACCGTTAATTGTAATTTCTTGTGAATGAGTGAAGTCTAGAATTAATGGAATGACTATTGATTCGTAGTGGGGCTCTTGAACATGTATATGTGACTTACTTTTGTGTTTTGTCACATTCAATGGAATCAAGTCTCCCCCATCACCGATGGTGAGTTTTGTTATTTCCTGATAGTGTAATATCCATGTTTTAATGTTATTTGGGTTGGGTAAGTAACTACAATTTGTGACTTTGATATTGGATCCCCTCCACATACATTAAGGTTTGAATGGAGTAGTTATTTCCATATTTATTTGGATTTTATCCTATTTATGGTTCGCGTGAGTTATTGGGTTTAGTTCCACGTTTTCAGAGTATTTCTATTTAAGCATTTTATCACGAAGAATGGGATTCTGGAAAAAGACATCACTACATATTCTAAAACTTTTGCATAGTGGCAATGCGATTTAAATAATATTCTTTCCGTTTTAATGATTATATGGTGATGAAAACTCTTGAACTCACTAGGCGTTAAGCCTAACATTTTATTTTTCTACATGTGCATCAGGTCCTTGTTGGGGAAATGTTTCTAGCGACACCGTGAAGAGTGGAGTGCTAGTTAGATGCACGAGAAGGAGGTAGCCATTGAGTGATGATTCTGCATTCGAAGATAGCGACTAACATGGGATTTTAGTAACACCCGACCTTAACTTAGTCTTTGTATAATGCTTGAGTTAATGATTGTTGGGGTCAATTATAGAATTTAATTTGAGTTATTTCAAGTATTGATTTGTAGGATGAGGTTCTAACCTTAAATTGATGTAATATTGAAAATTTTGAATTAGTTGTTCTTATCAAATTTGAGGGTGTTACAAAATCCAACTTCAAAACCGAAAACAAAACCGAACTTTAGATGAGGTCGAACTTCAAAAGAAATCTTGTACTTTACAAACAAAAACAAAATCAAACTTGAAAACATCAGAAAGAAACAAAAATTGGAACTTCAAAAACGAAATCGAAATCATATGAAACCTGGAACTTCAAAAACGAAATTGAAACAAATGAAACCTGGAACTTCGAAATCGAAAACGAAACGGAACTTCTAAAAATCGAAATCGAACTTCAGGAACTTCAAAGCCGAAAACAAAATCGAACTTTAGATGAGGTCGAACTTCACACGAAATCTGGAACTTCACAAACAAAATGAAAACGAAATTGAACTTGAACTTGAAAAACTTCGGAAATCAAACGAAAACTGTAACTTCAAAGACGAAATTGAAATCAAATGAAACCTAGAACTTCAAAAACAAAATCGAACTTCAGAAACTTCAAAACCGAAAACAAAATCGAACTTTAAATTAGGTCAAACTACAAATGAAATATGGAACTTCACAAAGGAGGCGTGCTTTGGATCTAGGGTCTTGAATATGAAAGGAAAGAAGGAGAGATTTTGTTCAACGCATTTTAAAAACATGAAGGGTAAGGATGTCTTTTTTTTTTTTGGCTGAATGGGGACAACACAATAAAACCAACTGTGGAATTAAGTCACCTGTATGAATAAGTTGCAAGTAAACAACTTAAAAGAGATTTGTGCGGATAAGCCAGATAGACCATTAAACCCTATTAAGTTGCAAGTAAACACCCCATTAGTGAATATGCTTTTTTATAAGGTAGTATAGATATAGATTAAAGAAAATTCAGAAAATTGTAAAAAGCCTATAATGCCCCTTATTTAACGGACTTTTTTTTAACAGAGTTAGCGTCAAGGGTGAAAATCGAAACAACATGAAAAAACAGTGACAAGAAAACCAGTTTTTTAAAGATCAGGGACGAAATCATTATAAATAACAAACACATGGACTAAAGTCATAGTTTACTAAAGAAAATGGCAAATTACATGAAAAATGTAACATACTTTTTTTTAATTCCTATTTTGGGTAACATACTTTCAAAACTTTCATTTTGGTACCTAAGATGTAATATCTTAAACATTTAACTACCTGGATGACATGTTTAATCATTAATCGGTTATCATGATGACATGGCAGATTACATGTCATACAACTTATAACTATTTGATGATATGGATAGCTATGTGGATTTATTTTTATTTAAAAAGTACTTTAAAATTTTGTATTGAATTTTTTGCATTTGAATCGTGGGAAAAGAATTAAACAAACGTTAATATCAACCAAGAAGCAATCCTAGATCCAAAATTCACAAGCACCACTACCTTTTTTGTTTTAATTTTTTCCATGGCGTCTTCGGTCGTAGTCCTCGTTTCATGGCAATTTCCATTCCAATATCTCTTTGTTAGTTGGGGGAAGAATCCGCCCGAATTGGATTTTCCCACTATGAAACCCTAATATCAAGTTATCCGCCGCTAATAAACAACGTTCCTATACTTTTACTTAAGATCTCTCAACTTTTCCATTTCTTCTCCTCACCCCCAAAGCAACGATGAGTCTCACCTGCAAATATTGTTCTCCAACAATTAGTTTTAATCGCAAATGTTTTTCTTCAGAATATACCTTGTTCTCCGACGATGAGTGTGTTGTTCTAGACATTATTTCAGAGCTTGGTTTTGACTGCAAACAAATGGGGTTTCTTTATTGGTTTAGGGATTTCTTCATTAATTAGGGGTTTCTTCTTGACTATAGGGTTTTAAGAAATTGATTTTAGGATTTAATTTTGGGGATTTATTTTAAGGTTTTGTATTACAAAAACTTGGAATATGTTTGTATGTTATTTCTTGTTATTGATGTTTATGAATTTACATTTTGAATTTTGCTTGTGCATTTGGGTTGTTGTTAATGTTTCGGGTTAAAGAACATGAATGTTCATGTTCTTATAAAAAAAATTAAGATTAAAATGGAAAGAAAAAGTTTAATGAAGCAAGTGTTGGTGAATTTTGTTTGGATTTGTTTTTTTTATTAAGATGATATTCATGCTTGTTTATATTTTCTTAATAACCTAAATATAAAAAAAAATCTAATAAAAAATTAAAACTATTTTTTAAATTAAAATAAATCCACATCACTGTCTAGATCATCAAAAATAGTTATAAGAGCATCCACAATCATAAACCTCTTGAGGGGTTCATGATTTTGCCACGTCAATTTTCTTTCTCTAGCACATCGTTTTTCTCTTTCCTACATATTTAATAAATCTTTCATTCTCAATCATGAACCGGTTCATAATTTATATAATAAAAAACTATAATAATAAAATATATAATAGTTAAAAATTAGTTATTATAATTAAAAGACAATAATTAAAAATTATAATAATTAACAATTACAATAATAAAACTCATGATAAAATAAAATCAACAACCATAAATATAAAAACTAATAAAAGTTGGTATTTAGTTTTTGTATGTAGAAATAAAATAAAATAGATAAATATTAAATTTATATAATATTTTATCATCTTATATAAAAAGAAAATAAATAAATATTATTTTATAAAGTGAGTCCCAAAGTATGCTTCAAGGAGCAGTTCCTGCAGAAGAAACAGTTCTCCTACGTGGAGGAGGAACCGGTTTCTCTCAAATCTCAATGGTGCCCAATTTTTTATACTGGTCCATGGACCATCATCGCTGGAGATGCTCTACGTTGTATGACATGCCATTTGCTAATTCATCATAATAATTTGTTAATAGTTAAACATGTTATTCAGGTACTTAAATGTTTGAGATATTACATTTTAGATACCAAAATAAAAAATTTGAAAGTATGTGACCTTATATAAGAATTAAAATAAAGTAGGTTACATTTTTTTTATGCTATTTATAATTTGTAATAATAATAAAAAACTTATATTTTATCCAAAGAGTTTGTCTCACGACCTGCACTGCTCTGAAGTCGCCCCTGAACTCTTTCCGAATAGAATTTGGTACTTTGTTACACTGTGTTCTCAAATCTCATTTAAGGAAGGAAAGGAAAAGGAGGGAAAGGGGAGGAAAGTAAAAAAAACCCGTGTTCTCGAAACTTTTTTAGGAGAGAAGGTAAAGGAAACGAAAGGAAAGAATTGATAACTTTTCTCCCAAATCTTTTCTCCCAAATGTGGGAGGAAAGGGAAGGAAAGGAAAGAAAAGAAAATTAAAACAATTTAAAAAAATTACTGAAATTATTAAAATTACCAAACTATCCAATTTTTATTATAAAGAATATATTTTTATAAGGGTATATTTGTAAATATGACATCTTTTCTTTCTCTCCTGTTCAAGAACATGAAAAACTATTTTCTTTTGTTTCCCTTTCCTTCATTTTCATTCGAAATATTCTATTTGGAGAACACAAATGAAAATTTTATTTTCCTTTCTTTTCCATCCATTTCATTTCATTTCATTTCATTTCTTTTCTTTTCTTTTCTTTTCTTTTCTGTCCTTTGGAGAACACAGCGTATTCATCTTCCTCTCGATTTCTCCTTCCAGTCACCATTCTTATCGTTGAAGTACACAGTCGCACCTGTTGAGTAACCAACCGCCCCAGCAGTCGTTGAATACACCCCATCGATTCAAAAGGTAATGTCTTTAATCCTCTATTTTTAATCATTTCTACAGTTTATTACCTTGTTTGCACTATATCAGTAATATGTCTTCCATTCTCAATCTTCTCGTATCATTTTCAATTAATCAAACAAGTTATGTGAAGAACAAAACGAACCCCAAAAATCTCATAACATTCGAGTTTTAGATGTGTAGTTAATTGATGATTTGAGATGAATCACAATGGCCATATTAATAAACTCGAGAATTATCAAAATTCTGTTATAATGTGTCAAAATCTTCAACTAACACTCATGTGCAAATTATGTTATACACAAGCAACTTCAAATGTGCATCTCTGCTTGAAAATGTAGTTAACGAGCAAAACTTATGTGGTATTTGGTGATATTGACATGGCCTATTATAGCCAAATTAACCAATATTCACAAATCACAATGTATAGAATGGAGGATATCATCAACCCCAAGTCCTAACAGGCTATATGTTTGGGATCTTAGTTAGTATGTAAGATACCCCCAGTTAAGCTCATGCTTTTCCCAACTTGAGTAAAATAAGCCTCCTCCCGAGTCCTAACCACTTCTCCTATAGCAATGCCATGTTAGGCAATGTCCTAGAAAAGTAAATTGATCTTTACTAGTCCCTATCAAATGCATGTGTTGTCACCATTATGCACTGTCACTGTGTGATTGAGAGTTAGGAATGTTATGCTGGAAAGTGATCGGACACATGACAAAGCAGATTTGAAGCCTGGAATATGGTGATAATATCAAACTACCAACCACCTCTGGAAGTTACTGAGATTGGACGAACCTCTGTTTTCATTCCAGTAAAATACTTGTCATCTATTGATAATTATTATAGATGCTTGTTCTTGTCTTGTGATCCTTCTATTACTCTCTTGAAATAATACCATTATTGATTATAGATGTTTTATCTAGTTATTCTTTACTTTCTGGAAATGGTACACCATTATTGATCATTTTCTGGACAAAAGTTTAAGGTGGAACCAAAGTAAGGATAATAGTTTAAGGTAGAACACCAGTTATTAGCTCTATAATTATAATTAATAAATTACCATGAAGAACGAGTCGTGAAAGCAAACCAAAGTGGGGTGTTGTTTGTTTTTTCTATCTAGACAACTCAGACCAAGCTTATCATAGTCAGAAAGGCAGCAAAAGCTTTGTATGCAAGTACATCCAGAATTTGCCAAGAGATTTTAAAATTAAACAAAAAAGAAGGAATGCCCAAACTCTAACACAAATCAATTTGTACCAATCAGTTAGTGCTATCTCAAACATCTAAATAAGTTGAGTTGTCCAAACCAGATTTAAGAACTGAAGACAAAGGTTGAAGACTGAAGGCTAGGCACAGTGGAGGCTGTTAGCACATAGGTCAGGTTGCATTGTCATGCACATAATCTTCTAAGTTTTCCTCCCTCCCTCTCCCCCCTCTCTAGCTCTTAATCGTCAATAGAACTTAGGATTTTCAGTCATTATATAACCAAAATATAGGCATATGGCATTTGGGTTTTAATTCAAATCATGAATTCATCCAAGTGCAACCGACACACCACTTTAAAACCAACCAAAGTGTGCATCTAGCAATTCTAGTGTCCCAAGGAGATGCTTTGACAGTGTAGGTGTTCAACTAGCCACCTGAAAGCAAGAGGCGGAGACACACCTTGATACATGATACAAATTTGTTTCCCATTTTTGTCACCTAAGCAGTGCCTAAATAAATATGCACACTATGCTTTCCACACAGGCATAAAAAATCTTGTACCACCAAGTGGTCATAACAACAAAAGGATTTCAAGAAATTAGTACAGACGATCTCTTCTATGTTGCCTCCAAAAAACAAAGGTTACAACCCATGTACTAACTGGTGGGTCATAAAGACCTTAGTGGTTGTAGTAGATGGATATAAGCTCTATTTAATCACCGAGTTATGTTTGTTTATGAACTTCCATTTCTTTTTGGAAAGGGTGGTGCATGATGTTATGACTTCATTATTAGTCCTTGTTACTTGAGTTATTACTTCTAAGCATCTAGGCTTCTGCTTGAAAGTGTTCTTTTCATACACACAGACACAGAGAGAGAACACTGCAACTGATTGCCGAACTTGTCAAATATGTTAGGAAAGAACCACTTCCCCTACTACATTTCTCTCTCTTTGCTATCACGCTCTATCATGTGAATCTCCTTCAATTCTTTTTGCATCCTAGACTGATCCTTGATTCTAGATTGCAAGCATGACAAGCTTCAATAAAGCATGCTAGACACGCCATCCCCTTAAGAAGTGTTCAAATGTGAATGAAAAAAATATACATGGAACTCAAGAAGTTGAAGACTAAGATATGATATTTAACCTTTGGGGTAGCTCAATTAGTTAGGCCTTGGGTTTTCTCTACATTGATCATCAGTTCTATTCCCCTTGGGGCCGCTAGAGGTTTTCCTAACTTTAGAGCCCCATTAGATTAGTCCGGACATCCATGATTATTAAAAAAAGCTGATACTTGTATGACACTAACTCAAGTCAACAAGTATGAATTTGACCATAGCAAACAAAAAAAGATGAGCTAAAACTTCCATAAATAACGGTTCATTTTCTTCCTCGAATAAAACAAGAATGGATCACAAACTTATAACTATGAAAGCTATCACCAAGTAAACCAACAATTTAAGAAAGTTCTAACTAAAATCATCATTAAATGAACTTATCATTGTAAGCTAAACTAGTTGATGTCAATAATGTTCTTCAAAAGTAAATGGAAGAAAAAAAGAGCTATAAGCAAATTTTCTAGATTATGGTAACTTTTAAGTTGAGTGCTTGAGGCGGATTATGTTGCAGTGGGCAGTGGCAAGTCTAGACTTCAATTTTTTTTACCTATTAGTCTAATACACAATGGGGGGTTTTTCTTTATGCAATTTTTAAAAACACAATGGTACTTCATAATGGTCTCTTTGGGGAATTTTATCAAACTCTTGGTATTCATAAAAAAATATAACAGTTTTTAGTTAGTTGCCAAGAAACAATGGTGATGGTGGGAATTGACGACCTTAGGGTCATTTTTAGTGACGTTACATTAATAAAGCAACTTAGAACCACAAATCAACTAACATTCCATAATCAAATTTAAGAATTAAGATTGAGCTCTGATCTTACCTTTGATTTCACCAACTAATAATGAACCCTACCTATTCTTTGGAATATCGAATTCACACCACCAAACTGACAGTGCAGCAGCAGCGATGGAGGAAAGAAGACAGCAAGGGCGAGAGAGATGAACACCAACCAGCGATGATGTGGGTGAGCAGAGAGTATTACAGCTGAAATATTAAAGGGTAGTTTGGAAATATATCATGGCTGAAATCTGAATACATAAACGGTCTTCCACATTGCTTAAAAATTCATCCATCGGTATGATATTTAGCCGTAATCAAACTGCTTGTGGCAGAGCCACTTAAGCTCATCAAGCAAATATTAAACAGACCCTTAATGCCTTCTGTATTACGGTAAAAGGGGTGCAATTCTAGAAATTTAAAGTTGCAGTCTCTCTTAACTGAAGAAATCCAACTTGTGGTATCTATGTTAATTTAGTTATAACTTTCCTGATCAAAAGTTACTGATTGTTTGTACTAGCAGGTACTTTAGAGTGAGCTTAAACTATTCCCTGTAAGAAGAATCTGAAGAAGCAACTGATTACAAGTGACTCAAACAGCTGGTAATTTAGGTAGAAAGGTTATGATGGATAGTGAGGTGGTTCCTTCATCTCTTTTTAGGATTGCACCTATTCTTGATCTTGCTAATGAAGTTGAACCGATCAACCCATGGGTTGCGTACCTCTGTAAGTCTCTGTGTTTATGTGGCTGTTGTTTTTATTTTGGGTTTTAGGAATGAATGGTTTTACAATCTTGAGTTTTTGTATTATTAGAAGCTACTTTGACCATATTTCCATGCTTTTATTCCAGACACATACATTTTGTATTTCATTTTAGCCAGAGTCTAGTGGTAACAGTTATTGAAGAACTAACAATATAACGGTAAAACTACTTCATTTTGTGACTAATGAGTGATTTAGATTGTGAAATGGTGGATCCAAATAAAAAGGTTGTCCTTGTTAGTTTGTCTTCATTCAAAGCATGCATCGTATTCTGTATTATTTGGTTTTTCTGTGATTTATTATTTATCGTGGTCATCAAGTTGTATATTAGTTGTTGGCATATCCTTTTCAAATGAATACTATAGTTTTTGATAAACAAACACAGAAGAGAATAATTTGAACAAGGTACTTCATGAATTAGCTTATTGCAAAACCTTGTGAATAACTTATTTCTAGAATGAAAAGGATATGGGAGTTCATTATGGGGTGGTGCACGCGCGCACACACATATATAATGTATGGGCCGGTTCAGATAAAAAGGCTAAATATCGTGTAAGAAGGGAATGTTAAGGGAAAGTTCATATGTGAATCATTGAACCATTTCGTCAAGAAATCAAATAATGTAGTGGTTGTCATCCCCCCTTTTCCCTTGTAAGAAGAGCAGAAGAAAGCTCTGCATTATGAGAATGTAAGTGTTCACAGCATTACTTTATTGTTATGATGGCCGATAGTGTTTTTTGGCTACCACTGGAAATCTGCCTAAAAGTGGAACTCCTATTTTCTTAAAAGAATATTTCACTACATAAAGGAGTGGATTGTATAGAGTTTATATCTCAGGTATACCCAACTGTCTTTTGTTCTCTCTCTTTAGAAGGGCATATGATTACAGTCTTTGATTCCTTCATTGTGCAAGAACTCACTTCGCTTGCTTACATGCAATGGCATCAAGAAACCTTATTATATGCATAATCAGGTCGGTTCTATGCCTTTGAGAAAGCTGACATACTAGATCCAACGTCAAGCGGTCATGGTGTTCACAAATTCAAGACCGCACTACGTAATCACCTTGAAAGGGTATGTCTTCTCTTCCTTTGCATCATTCTTCAGTTATCAGATTTTTGTGCGTTCTCTCTTTCCATGTTTGGAGTTATTAAACTTGCAAACCAGCCAAAAAATATCCTTGGGAAATTAACCCAAATTGTAGCTCCATTTACAGCTCCTTTGTAGGTTAGTTAGACAAAAGACTTCTTGATGTTTAACTGAAACATGTTTCAAAGTTGAAAATTGAAATCAATTTATAGATGCACGTTTAGTACCAGGGAAAACGTAGAGTGGGTAGTCTACTGCATACTAGGTTTCGCTCTATCTAGCAACTGTAATCTTAATTATTTTCTTACACTTTTGGCGGCCTTCATGTATGATTGTAGTTTAGATCCCATTATGCTATCCTTGGCTGTCTTGTAGGGGATGACCTGAAGTTATGTTATTCATAAGCATCAGATATTGGATATTCAATGATTATATAGTAGATTAGACTGCGTCACTTGTTCATACTCCATTACCCAATAGAAGCAACACACTCCGTCTTGTCTGTAAGAAGGATAAGTTGGCTTCTGATCACAAAACCAATTGGCAATGAGTGGAGTAACTTATGATCATAAACACTCGTCACGTAAGTTGTATTCTCCTGGTGGGGTCACTAGGCTCAGCATGCCCCCTCACATGTAAATGTCCTCTAGGCTTAGATGTAAAGTTATTGTTCAGTTGAAAGGGCCTTTGGCCTAGCGGTATCCGGATTATCTATAGAGTCCAGTCTCTCCCAGCAGGTCAAGGGTTCAAACCTCACCGAAGGTGACGAGGGTGCATGAGTTTATTTGCCGTATATAATTCTTATATACTTGAAAGAAAAAAAATATTGTTCAGGTGACAGGGATTGTGCAAGTAAGCTGTTAGGATGCTTGTGTGAAACAAACCTTCTCTCTTACCATGTTAAATCCTGTGGGGTCCCGGTTCAAACGATTCGATAAGGAGTGGAGCAACCCAATTTGATGTATACTCGTAACAAGTTGTATTATCCCAATGGTTCTGTCGAAACTTTATACACCCTAGGTCATAAAAAGAATGAGCTATTACTTGTAAGCTTTCAGTCTATACGATAAATCTTGTAGCTGCATGCATCTGCTTTCGGTTTATATACTAACCATCACATATGCTTTCTGTCAACATGAAATTCTCCCGCACAATACTTTGTTCCTGGAACTCTCCTGATGTTTGTGAAAAATGTACCTTGTTGATGGTTATCAAACTCTGTTTCCCCTTATTTGGGTGACATGCATCATTAATGAATGATTAGTGATTTAGTGTCTCATTTAAACCTCATTCCGGACTATAATTTGATAGGAAAAAGGTCCTTTCCTCAGGATTTTCATAAAAATTAACCCCCCTTGCTTTTGTATGTAGTATTATATTCCATGGATCTTTCTAAAATGTTTGTTGTTGTCAAAACATATATTTGAGAATTGTTTGTTTCTTTTCTCAAATAGCGTAATTGCATAAACAATGGTCTTAAAATTTGCCCACTGCACCCTATTTACGTATATTCCAGAGAATATGAACTCCAACTTTGTACTCTGTTCAGGAAGCTGAAACAACATTAGTAGCACGAGGTAGAAAATCAGATGCTCGTGAAATGCAGAGTTTTTATAGGCATTACTATAAAAAGCACTTTCAAGGCCTGCAACGTGCTGATGCTTTAGTTGACCAGTAATCATCTTTCTTTCTTGGTTTTGTGTCAAATCTTTCATTTTTTCCTTTCTGATTGCGGATTTTATTTCTAATGTCAGTGCTCATCTTACAAAAGTTTATCAAACTGCATGTGTGCTCTTCAACATATTTGAGGTTTTAAAGGCAGTCAGTGTGGCAGTATCGCTTGAGGTGGATGAAGAGGTAACAGCTGGATTTTCATCTTCTTCGAGAAATTTATATGATGATTACGTATACTTGTTATGTGAATTTGGTGAACCGTTACTGTATGTGTGCATAGATCTTGGAAGCACACTTGGAGATTGTTGAGAAGATAGAAATGTATGCTCCTTATGATGCACTGCAACTTGAACCTGACAGTTCAGATCAAGCGATGTTGAGTGATCCAGAGGTTCGTTCCTGTAATATTGCTAAGGGTTTTACTGGTTCAATACTAATTTGTCCCATTGATCGATATCCCAGGTGAAGCAGCTAGACCACCTCAAAATCCCTCTCTACGCCATCAAAATATGTACCCAAGATTTCGATGAAAGAAACTTTATCGGAAAGGGCGGATACGGAAGGGTCTA
The DNA here is from genome assembly GCA_954870635.1 of Arctium minus. Classification (NCBI taxonomy): domain Eukaryota; kingdom Viridiplantae; phylum Streptophyta; class Magnoliopsida; order Asterales; family Asteraceae; genus Arctium; species Arctium minus. The sequence goes on from OX941088.1 coordinate 31,238,925, forward strand.
TAAGGGAGTCCTCTCCTGGGCAAATTATGAAAACCAGCTGGTAGCCGTAAAACGGTTAGATGTCACCGGGTTTCAAGGCAACAAGGAGTTCTACACTGAGGTCATGATGCTTTCACAGTATCGACATGAGAATATTATTACCCTTATAGGGTTTTGTGATGATAGCAAGGAGATGATTCTTGTTTATGAATATGCCAGCCATGGAAGCCTTGACACGTACTTAAGTGATGCAACTAAGTTGGGTCGACTTTCATGGCCACAACTTCTCGAAATATGCGTTGGTGTGGCGTCGGCATTGGACTATCTTCATAATCACACGGCAACAAGTCACAGAATAATCCACCGTGATATAAAAAGTGCGAATATTTTGTTGGATGAGAATTGGCACCCAAAACTTTCAGATTTTGGGTTATCAAGGATAGGTCTAGCAAATCAACAAAACACCTTTGTGATTACCAACCTTGCTGGCACACATGGCTATTGTGACCCACAATATGAAAGGACGGGTATTTTAACCAAAGAATCAGACGTGTATTCATTTGGGGTGGTTTTGTTTGAAGTTTTGTGTGGGAGGTTGGCATGTGTTTTCAATTACCATGATGAGCGGCGATTCCTCCATCATTTGGCCCCAACCTGCTACAAAAATGGAGAGCTAGACAAGATCGTTGATCCCAGTATTAAGGAACATATAAAACCAAGAACTTTGAGCAAGTTTTCGTCTATTGCATATCAATGCTTGAAAGAAACTCGAGAAGAACGACCTACAATTGCTGAGGTTGTGCTCCAACTTAAGCAGGCCAAAGAAATCCAAGTACGTTTGATTATTGTTTTTTTTCTTTTCAATTCCATCAAATGGACATGTTCTGTGTAGGAGGAAAAAAACAAAAGACTATATACATAAATATAATCAACTTAAAGTCGTACCTTTTGTTTTATTTCAACAGTTGGAAGCCACTGACATTGTCATTGGGACTTGTTCAGAGCATTCTCAGTGTGCATAGTCTTGTGAAATACATGGAGTGCACCAACATACGATTCAGGTTGACCCTCACACCCATCCTTCCAGCTCATCTGCTCTTTTTTGTCATCCTTGATTCTTCTGCTTTTGTTCTTCTTTCTTTTTATGGACCATATGTATATATTTGAAATGAAGGTGCCTTTATATAAATATATATTCTTTTGTATGACATTTCTCTACACCATAGTTCATGGAAGTTTATTAGGTATGCTTTTGAATTAGAGTCGATTATTGATTGGTTTTTTTGGTTTCTTGTTTAATCGGGAGGGTTTGAATTCTCTTAACTAATTCAAATGATAAGATAGGATTTGAGTGGAGAAGAGAAAGAAGAGTAGAAAAGAGAAAGAAGAACAAAGACGTACTGTTAATTTGCATGCCATTCATTAACAAAGTAAATGATTATTTATAATAGTCTTACGATAAAATAAAATAACCACCATACTAAATAAAAGGGAAAAACTACCCATGAACCCATTATCTCAAGACTAATTCTGCCAATTGCACGTTCGTATCAAGCCTCCCCCCTTAAGGATCCTTGCCCACAAGGATAAAATTTGGATATGTCTTTGCAAGACGTTGTTCATTTTCCCAAGTCGCATCCTCCTTCGGGGGTCTTTTCCATTTAATTAAAACTTCGGATTTCGGACGATATTTTCCCCTTTGCTTAATTCTTCGATTTCAGGTTGTGGGAGAACAATAGAGTCACCAGACATCGGTGGAGGAGCAATAGAAATGGGGTTTTCCATCGGACCCAAGCATTTTTGCAACATACTAACATGAAACACGTCATGAATTTGGGAGCCGGAGAGCAAGTTGATATGCCACTGGACCAACTCTTCGAGTGACCTGATATGGCCCAAAAAATCGGGGTGAAAGCTTCATAGAAGCTCAAAATGCAACAAAATTATAGCGGTAAGGTTGGAGCTTAAGGTAGACATAGTCTCCCACAGCAAAAGAAATCTCGTCGGTGTTGATTGGCATGGGACTTCATACGTTGTTGTGCCATAGAAAGATTATGACGTAAGTCACGTAAAATTGCATCCCTATCACGGAGGTATTCATCTACAACTTGTACATTAGAGGTATCGGGAATGTAAGCGAGCACACTCGGAGGTGGAATGCCATACACAACTTCAAAGGGAGTCATCTTAGTGGTGGAGTGGATGGAAGTGTTATAGCTAAACTCAGCCCAAGGAATCCACTCAACCCACTTACGAGGTTGGTCACCTGCAAAACACCGTAAATATTGCTCCAAAGTGCGCTTGACTATCTCGGGTTGCCCGTCCGACTGAGGATGGTAGCTAGAGCTCATGCAAAGCTTTGTGCCTTGTAATTTAAACAAGGTTTGCCAAAAGGAACTAATAAACATCTTGTCACGATCACTTACAATTGACGTTGGGATGCCATGGAGACGGACCACATTAGCTACAAAGGCTTTTGCAACAATGATGGCCGTAAATGGGTGCTTCAAGGCGACAAAGTGAGCATATTTGGTGAGACGGTCGACAACGACCATGATGATGACAGTATGTCCATTAGAGGTTGGAAGACCTTCAATAAAGTCCATTGAAACATCTTTCCACATTCGGGTCGGAATGGTAAAGGCTGCAATAAGCCGGCGGGCTTCATGCAATCAATTTTGTAACGTTGTGTAACACCCTAAAAATTTGGGTAAAACAAAACTTAAAATTTCTGCAATATAACGCCTATAAAGTGGCGAATCCAAAACCTGTAAATATGATGACTAAAACCCAAAAGAGTTGGGGTAGTTCTATAATGAAGTAGCGGAATAAATAAGACATATACATGACAACCTATTTAATCTATAACAATTAACAACTAGATTAATGTGGGTGTCACTATGACTTCAAAACGCTCTTTCTCGATTTCCCAAAAATGTCCGGTCCAAGGAGGAATCCTAGGTGCGCTCCCGGCGAATCAAGGGGCCCTACTCGCACCACTAGCGGAACCTGTGAACCATTTAAACATGAACACAAGCATTAGAATGAATTCTAACGGTTATTACGCTAATACTAGTTATAATGTAAACGAGCACAATAATTAAATGGTACCGGCGCCCATGCATTGAAGTCAATGCCAAAAACCCTTACTCGGAGCATTTAAATTTCCTGTACATTTATAACATAGACATGTTCCAAATAAAACGGGATAACCCGTGATGTAGATTGGATTTCACCGTCCAGCCCCGGTTCTAGTTCCCATGCCACGCCGGACATCACAATCCTCAAACCGTCTCTGCCTCTAGCGCTTACCCCGTCGGGTTACACCTCAAGGTCTTACAGGCAAGGGTGCCTATCCAATCTAGCCGAGTTCCAACTAAGGGACTTGCGTCCCCTATTGTCTACTCGCAATGCCCAAGGCAATAAACATGCAATATACTATGCATACCATCTAAATCCTCGTGCACAAGGAAATAGATATAAGTCTTCCAACGAGAAATATAAACAAATATGGATGGCGACTTTCATGTAAGTATAATATTGACACAATTAACATAATCATACTTGTTACATTTTCACCAAGAGAAACTACAACTCATTTAGCCATATATAAATTCCCCAATAGTAATAATGACTCCAACCACTGATGAGAATTTATGTATTTGGTATTCAATATGTAGAGATGTAGACCTCTACCCAAAATTTGTCCTTTTCTACAAGAATTGCAAATAAGCACTCTACAATATGTTTAAACACTTCCATCAACCCCAATCATCTTATTTATTGAAGATAACCAAAACCCTAGCTTTTAGGTTAATAACAAGTATTTCATAAAAAAAATCATATAAACAAATAATGGCACAAGTATGGGTGTACATAAGTTGAGAAAACTTACTTAGAGATTCAATGAACAAACCCTTGAAGATTTGAGTTGAGAAGTAGGTGATGAGAACTTTGTCCTTCAAGAAAAATGGAGCTAGTTCACCAAATGAGAGGAGCCCTAGTTAGCATTAAATACACTTACCCAAGGTTCTAGAGAGGATTAAGTGTTGAAGAGATAGAGCTTTGAAGTGGAGAAACCTTACCTAGAAGAGAGAAGTCGACTGCCTTCCAAAACCCCAAAGTGAAATAAATGAAACCCTTGGAAGAAATCAGACATTTAATGCCTCTCCCCCGACGGCGATTGTGACAAGCGAGAGTGACAGGGCACTCTCGCGAGTCACTCGCTGAGTTTGTACCGAGACCTCGGCCCGATCGACCACAAATGGCCTTCCGCGATTGTGACTCCGCGAGAGTGACACTGGCACTCTCGCCAGGCACTCTCGCCAAAAGTGTACCGAGAGCCCCCCCTTCGGCCTGGCGCGATTATGACACCGCGAGAGTGACCCTGGCACTCTCGTCGGGCACTCTCGTCGAAGCTGTTCTTCAACAAAATTCGACGTTTTCCAAATACGCAAACACGGCCAAACTTTGACGACATTAATTGAGCAAAACTAAATACATTTCCAAATACGAATTATATACTAATCCAAAATTCGGGGTGTTACACGTTGGCACACTTCACATTGTTGGATAAACTTCTTGACAGTTTGGCGCATGTTCGACCACAAAAAACTAGATTTAATTCTTGACAGAGTCTTCAAAAATCCAAAATGTCCCCCAACAGGGGTTGGCAATCGGCAACAATTTTTCCGATCAACGTTGAAGTGGGACTCAAATAAATCTTATCATCTTAGAGTCATACGCCATCTCGTTGAACCAACTTTAGGAGAGGTTGTCTCTAATGTAGATCTGCATAAAAAGGGTCCTTTTGTACCTCATTTTGGAGTGCGGACCACCACTTTGCTTGTGGCATGGAAATCGACATGGATTGGAACTCAACCATGCGAGACAGAGAATCGGCAGCCTAGTTTTCAGACCCTCGCTTGTACTCGATTTCATAATCATATCCAAGAAGTTTGGGAAGCCACCGAGTTTGGGCCGGAGTAGTGATTCGTTGCTCAAGCAAGTACTTCAAGCTTTTTTGATCGGTACGAACCGTGAATGGTTTCCTCAAGAGATAAGGACGCCATTTACGGATTTCCTTGACAATAGCTAGCATTTCCTTTTCATATGTGGACAACAATAAGTAAGTAAGGTTGATCCTTTCAAGGCTTTACTAAAATAAGCTACAGGTCGCTTACTTTGAGACAGGACTGCCCAATCCCAATACCACTTGTGTCGCATTCAATGACGAACCGTTGGATGAAATCCGAGAGACAAAGGACTGGTGGCGATGTTAATGCTTCTTTCAATCTTAAGAAGGCCAATTATGCTTCTTCATTCCACATGAAGCCTTCTTTGGGCAAAAGTCGGTTTAAAGGTGCCGCAATTGTTCCAAAGTGACGTATGAATTTTCGATAGTACCCGACAAGTCCAAGGAATCCCCGAACTCCTCTTGACGAGGTTGGGGTTGGCCATTCTAGGATTGTTTGTACTTTTTTTGGATCGACCGAGACCCCTTGGTCGGAAATAATATGTCCCAAATAGTCGACTTGGGAAACCCCAAACCTGCACTTAGATTCCTTAGCCCACAAACTAACACAGTAAGGACAATCTCGAGGTGTGTGAGATGATCTTCCCATGTTTGGGAGTACACCAAGATGTCATCAAAAAACACCAAAATAAACTTACGGAGATATGGCCGGAACAGATCATTCATTAGGCTTTGGAAGGTTGAAGGGGCATTGGTGAGACCAAACGGCATAACGATAAACTCGTAGTGGCCCTCATGTGTCCGAAAAGTTGTTTTTGGAATATCGTTGCCGTGTACTCTAATTTTGTGATAGCCCGCCCGTAAATCAAGTTTTGAAAAATATTTAGCTCCATGGAGCTCATCAAGAAGCTCCTCAAATCACCGGAATAGGATACTTGTCTTTCACCGTAATTTGGTTTAATGCCCGATAGTCGACACAAAATCGCCAATCACCATCGGCTTTCTTCACCAATAGGACAGGAGAAGATAATGGACTATTACTAGGCCTGATCAATCCCGATTGCAGTAACTCCTTTCACCATTCTTTCAATTTCAGATTTCTGGTAGTAAGGGTACCGGTAAGGCCTAACCGAAATGGGTTGTGCATTGGGCTGTAAAGGGATACGATGATCATGTGGTCGAGGTGGGGGTAAGCAATTTGGGAGTTCAAATATTTTCTTGAATTTGATTAAGAGGTCGGCCAAATCACGGGGGTACGTATTAGGTAGTGGGTGGTGACCTGTAGGAGAAACCCCGTACCTTGTAAGCAATTGAGATCTTTCTCAGTTAGAGCCTCCATAGGGTTTAGTTTTAGCCCGTGAAATACGTGTGGATCCCCTCCTATGGTGAACTTCATGGTCAAGCTCTTGAGGTCCGTCTCGATGGGTCCTAGAGTCGCAAGCCATTGTACTCCTAACACCAATTGACAAGCTGCAACATGTAACGGGAAGAACATAGTAATATGCCGTAATGGTATTACCTTGAATGGTGATTGTGAGGGACGGGACTTGCCTTTGCACTCGATCGTATCACAATTCGCCACCATGACCTTCAATTTATGGTCTTGAACCACCGGTTACCCGTACTTGGAAACGGTCATCTGATTGATGAAGTTGTGCGTGCTTCCCCCGTCTATGAGTATGGCCACATTTTTGTTTCTCAACTTACCCAATACTCGGAATGTTTGGGGATGAACGGCTCCAGCGATAGCGTGAAAAGAGATATCAGGGATCACTTCTTATGTTTCTGGAGTATTTTCACTAACGCTAATGTCATCTTCGGCGAGTTGAGACACTTCTTCAATCATAAACAGTTGTGGTCGTTCACATCGGTGACCCGGAACAAACTTTTCGTCGCAATAGAAACACAACCCTTTCGCACGTCGCTCTCTTGCCTCTTGGTTTGTGATCTTACGAAAGTTGGATTGGGTCGTATTTGAGGACGAATTCCTGAGTTGGTTTGGTGGAGGTCCCAACAACCCGGCAGTAGTAGTGATGCCTGTTCTAGGTCCCGTAAAGGGCAAGGATCGAGCAGGGATGATTGGCTTTCTTTGTAATTGATTTCGTTCCTCGATGAGTCGAGCAACCCCTATCGCATCTGCCAAGTTGCGAGGTTGTTTAACTTTGACGTCTAGACGGATCTCGTCTTTCAGACCTGCAATGTAACAACCAACCAGGAAAATTTCAGGTAACCCATCAACTCTGTGAGAAAGCCTTTCAAACGCCTCCTGATAAGCCGCTACAGTCATTGTTTGCTTCAGACGGGTTAAAGCTTCCGAAGGATCTTCGTAATCGGTTGGGCCAAAACGTAAGAGAACGACCTTGGTGAACTCCTTCCAAGAGAGAGGACCTCTTAATTTTGTCAACCACCGGTGCCATTGGAGAGCCACGCCTTCCAAATGGAAAGAGGCGAGTTGAACCTGCTGATCGGCTCCAACGTTTTTAAACTCAAAGTATTGTTCGGCCTTATAAATCCATCCAGATGGGTCCTCGCCACTGAATTTTGGAAAATTCAACTTGAGGTGAGGGTGAGGGTCATTTGAGGTGTTCGATTTGATGGCGATGTTTCGGAATCAAAGAATGGATTAATTTCAGGATGGGGATTTGATCTTGGACGAGAGGCTCTTAATGCTTGCAACTCGGTTAAAACAGTTTGTAGGGTAGCATGAATCTGATCAAAATTAGACTCATGTCGAGCCAAGGCTTCATTCACATTGTTCTGAAATTCAGCCTTAGTTTTGCCACGGGTATCCATAACTGAAACCTGGAACACTCTGATACCAATGATAAGATGGGATTTGAGTGGAGAAGAGAAAGAAGAGTAGAAAAGAGAGAAGAACATAGACCTACAGTTAATTTGCATGCCATTCATTAACAAAGTAAATGACTATTTATAATAGTCTTACAATAAAAGAAAATAACCACCATACTAAATAAAAGGGAAAAACTACCCATGAACCCATTATCCCAAGACTAATTCTGCCAATTACACGTTCGTATCATCGAACTCTTAATTTAGTCGGTCGGCGGTTTAAATTATAGATATGAGTTTAACTCTGAATTCATGAGTTTAACTCTGAATTCAGTTTGTGCCAGGATTCTAGCATCTCCCACATCCACTCCTGTCAAATGAAACAATATCAAAATAAGCAAATGTAAAAGTATGTATAAAGGTTCGAGTTAAAAGCTGTTGGTAATTTGCTAGCTTTATCCCATAATTTATTTGCTTCGTGCATGGAGTTCTCTTATTTTGTGAAGCTCATGTTCCTTTTCTTTCATCACCAAGAACACTATAACTTTGAATAACTACCCTGAACCTGAAGGAAGTTAGAATAGATGACCTACTTCACAATTGCATTCGAAAACATAACATTTCAAGTCAAAATGGGCTCAAAAACTACAACTGCTATGCAGGTTGACTTTAGGTCTACGAAAATGTCCCCTTTATTAGTGGAATGTAAAATAAATGTAAGCAAGAATGCAAAGTACAAATATGTTTTTGACAAATAAAGCTTACAAATATGTTTTTGACAAATAAAGCACTTAGTCTGGTCCATCTTATTCAAAGCGTGAGAAGGGGTAGAAAGCAAAGTGGTGCTATGGCTGTGAAAAACATAAGGATGTGAAACATAATCTTATAAAAAGGAAAATGATGTTAAATAAAGCTCAATGGAACCGTTGATTGGTTTTAGTTGTTGGAGCATAACCAAAGAGTTTTCAGAAGATAGGGGTACTATCCTGACCGGAGTTGCTTTCAAATTTATTCCCCATGTCGTTGTTGGTCGTAAGTTCAAAAACTTCACCATCTACAACTTCATGACTAGAGTTGCCTTTGTTAATGATGTAGGCAAAAATTGGTCTGCATTCCTACTACTCATTATATACTTTAGAGTTAAATAACTGGTCCTTAGGTTTCTGTACGGAAATGAAGAATAAATTTCTTGATCAAATGTGCGACGCCACTTGGCTGCATTTCCTACAGGATTGATTCTTAAGTTAGAAAGTTTCCTTACACCATATATGAACTAACTAGGTGGCTGCTATCTGCCTTTGCAAACAATAATATACATCCCAGTCAAAAAGGCAAAACAACAAAAGACTGCTAATGATTATGTTTAGGGGTGAGCAAGGAGTCCCAAATCCCGATACCGAACCGGTACCGTACCGATCCCGAACCGTCCCATGTATTTTGGTACGGTAATCGGTTCCATGTTTTTCCTATATTCGGTAATCGGTTCAGTACTGATGGGGTACTAGTACCGAAATATCGTTAGTATTACAGGTACCGAATCGGTACCGTTCCATTCTAATTGGTACGATATTCGGTATCGAGTTTTCCACATTTTCGGTATCGGGAATTTTCGGTATGGTACTGGTTCGGTACGGTACTGGTCCCATGCTCACCCCTAATTATGTTACATGAAACAAATTAATATAATAATTATGTTATTAATGCTTTTTAAATGCCTTTACAGATAAAAATAAATCATGGTAAAATGTTAATTAAATAACCTTACCCTACCCTTCCTCAAAAAACAGTGCCACTCCTATCTTGCATCTCTCTATCTTCCTCGATCTGTTTAGGGCTTCGATCTGCGATTTCAGATTCGCTTCTCCGGCATTCGGATAATTTAAAAAGTTATCTTTTGATTTAGAAAACCACAGTAACAAAGAAATGAAAGATCAAAGACTCTATCTCCACACACACACACACACACACACACACATATATATATATATATATATATAGAGAGAGAGAGAGAGGTAGGTTATTTTAGGTAAAGGAGTATCCCAAACCACTTTGGGTCCGGACTAATCTCTTGGAAACAGGCCTATGGTCCGCGGGCATTCATCCCGTGGCCACAATGCTGCGAGTGGGGCTCGAACCCGGGCAACCGCTATGAAGTCCCCAGGCTCTTACCACCACGCCACAACCTTGTGGTTGGGGTAGGTTATTTTAGGGGGCCCTTCATGGGAGAACTGGCTATTTTGCGGTAACTATGAGATCCGATCTTATCCACACAAAATCATAATCAATGGTTTAAAAAAATTGTAAATTTATTATTAAATAACCATAAATAACAGGTTGTTAATTATCAATTTATACCCAAAAAAGGGTAAATAAGTCATTTTGCTTGGTGATTCATAGTGATCTATTTTGAGCGCGCATCAAAAATTACGGTATCATATCAATCCCAATATTCTAACCGGGGAAGTGATATCACTGATACCAGTTCAATTTAAAAAAAACCCATTTAAGATTACCACTTTGAAATTGATAGAACCCTAAGATTAGAATACGGTAGCTGTGACATCCTTCAATCGACAATGGATGACAACAATGCCGATGTCAACAACAGAGAAGGTAATACGTTTACTTTCATTGATTACACATTGAACCACATATTTCTCAGTCTTTCGTTGCATATTAATCACGGAGAAGGAGTATCAGAATCAAATGCAAACAAACCTTTACCTTTTCAAACAAAGCAGACGAAGCAATAGACCTAGATCCTACTGGAGAAGACAACATTGACAGAGATATGATACCAAGCACAAGTAATCGATCCTTGATGTGATCAAATAAAGATTTTGTGAGAGATTGAAGTTAATTTTAGGGTTTTTTTTGGGTATCTGTACGTTTTTTGTTGATAAATGGGTATATCATAGAAGAAATTACGTGATACTTGATTTGATTCAAGATATGTGGTTCAATGTGATTAAATAAATATGGAACCAGTTTGTACCTATTTTCACTATTTCATGATTTGCCGAATCATATGTGGTTCACTGTGGTTTCTATACCTGTTTATCGACTAAAGACATCACAATATGAATCGAAGTGGGATGCAGGGGATCATCACAGTGAACCACCATGGATGTCAAAATGGGATTAATAAGGTGATCACATTGAACCACAAAACAACTAAGGGATATCTTCTCGAATAAAAATCTCTTGTCCCAAATTATCATGTCTCATTCATGTCCACCAATCACATGAATACATGTCATCAGAGAGAGAATATCAACTTGAATTAAATAAAATCAAAATTATATAAAATCTGTTGCGTCTTAATTTAATTTGTCGGACAGAGATAAACTTGGTAATTGTGTATTGTATTATTGTGTGAAACACGATTACAATCAAGGGTATATATAAGAGAAACATTTACACTCTAAATCCTCTAATATAAATATGTACATATATCACACTTAATTGTCTAACATTCTCCCGCAAGCTAAGGTCGGGAAGCGACCTGTAACTTGGACCGTAATGGAGAAACCGTTGTAAAGGTAGCAACTTAGTAAACACGTTTGCAATCTGATCATCTGTAGATATAAACTAAACTGAAAGCTTCCGTTGGGCAACCATTTCTCGAACAAAGTGAAAGTCCACTTCTACATGCTTGGTACGGGCATGAAATACAGGGTTAGCTGAAAGATACGTAGCTCCAAGATTATCACACCATAAGGTAGGAACCGACTTCACAGGAACCGAAGTTCGCGCAGCAGTGTTTGGAGCCACGTGAGCTCAACAACAGTATCGGCTAGAAGATCAAAGTGATGCGGACGAGCCATTTCATTCTTTGTTATAGAATGCCAAGCCTGTTGAATGTAGACCTCCGGAACTTCAGCAACAGAAGACAGAGCTTGAGCAATTGGATGTCCTCGAAGAATAGATCGAATAACCGGATGGATCTTTATTCTATCAAAGTCCACAAAATAGTTGTTCGGCTTGTAAGGCATATACATGATGGTTGGGAACACATCATTTGGTGTACGACGAGAAGCAGAAAGATCGACCCCAACAGAAGGGTGAGACGACATAGGAGTCTCATGGGAAGCTCGATCAGACGGATCATCGAGAACGACATTCTCGTCTTGAATCATTGAATCAGTATTTGTTTTAGAAGACATAATAGACCTGGAAAACAAAATGAAAAAGAATCAGACAAAAATGAAAAAAATATTCTAAGTATGGTTTGCGTGCCAAGTTAGAAGCGCAAACCAAGGTTTGCGTGTTGAACGTGAAACGCAAAGCCAAGTTTGCGTTTCAGTCATGAGTCGCAAAGGTAAGTTTGCGTATCTAACATGGTCCGAAAACTATACTTAGAAAAACAAAACAAGACAAACAAAAACACAAAGAGAGTTTGCGTGTCAAAGAGGAGACGCAAAGTAGACTTTGCGTGTCCTAGTTGATACGTAAACTACACTCGAAAGAAACACAACAAAAAACAGATTTGCGTATCAAGTTAGAAGCGCAAAGTGGACTTTGCGTTTCTAGTTAGACGCGCAAAGTTCACTTTGCGTTTCTAGTTAGACGCGCAAAGTACACTTTGCGGGTCTATCATACTTGTACAGAAACCTAGTTTTCGCGAGAAACGAACCGAAAATCACAAAAACCAAAATTAAAGCAAGAAAACAAGAAATTAAAGATAAAAGAGGCATACCTGATGATCGATTATCAGTTCTAAGCAAAACCCAATACCTAATTCGAACTAATACAGGTCGAATCTGAAGATTTAAAACATATGAACAGTAAAAAAACGAGAACCATTCAGTACAAAATCAAATACGAAATCAAAAACAGAATAAGAAAAATGCTAAGCTAATCATAACAACAAATCAAAATAAAAGAAGAACACAAACCTGATCGAAATGAACACCAATCTAAAAGCAATGGAAAAGAATGAATTCGGCGCACAGAGAGTGGGAGGAAGAAGATGAACAGTTCCCAAAGTTCAAAATGATAAAGGAAGCAATAAAAGAGAATATTCACATACTAACAACTATTTATACTAAAACAAAAAAAATATAACACTAAAAAAATACACTTAAAAAAAATAATATTCCTAAAAAAATATATTCTTAAAAAAAACATACAACTAAATGAAAAATTTTACCTGTCAGGTTCCTTTACTTCCCCTACACAAATGCATAAAAAATCGACATATCAGTATAACAAATGTGTAGGAATATCAGAAAACTTACCTGATAAATTTCTGATTAGAACGTGAAAAATTTTATCAGCTATGATCACTCCCCCTCAAAAACAGAATGTTGTCAGATTTTGACAAACAGATGTTCTCTCCCCCTCGAAAAATGCACAAACCATATACAAAAACACAGATACTCAAAGATAAAGACATCAGTATGAAAGATGATCATATTGAATATAAATTTTGTAACAACTGAATATATAAACTTTTAAACACTAAACAAATTAAAGTTTACTCAGTAAAATATCCCAGATTTATCAATCAGTTGAAATCAAACGGGAGTTGTTGGATACAGGAACAAGTTTCATTGCATATCAAGTTAAGACATGTTCAGTGTCAAACACTTGTAGGTATCTTGTAACACCCTGGATTTTCATTATATTTCATCGTTGTATTCTTGTGTTAAGTTGTTGTCGTTAACACCGTGTTTGGTTTGAAGTTGAGTGGATTTTGAGAATTATAGGGACAAGCAGTGAACTACGCGAGTTGCACCGCGACTAGAGGTCGCGGCACAACCCGCGTAACCCTTTGTTTGATATGAGATTTTTGGAACTACGCGAGTTGCACCGCGACTTAAGGTCGCGGCACAACCCGCGAAACCCACTGGATGATCTTGGGTTTTGGACACGGGCGAGTTATGCCGCGAGTTGAAGTCGCGGCATAACCCGCGTAGTTTCCTGGCCGACTTAGGGGTTCAGTTTCCCAAAATATCTCATTTCTCTCAATCTCTAAACTCTCTCTAAATCATTTCTCTCTCTCTCTCTCTTGAGTTTGGTAGTTTATAGTTGGTGTTCGATCCGAGGTTTCGGTGTTTTAAGCTTCACTTCTACGCTGTGATCGTTATCTGGTTTTCCGGGTTTTATTCTGAAACCTACTGGTGAGTTCCTACTACCATTTTACAAACTTTATACATGTCAAAACTCTTATTTGCGAAATCTGAAGTATTTCTACGGTATGATTTCATGTTCTATACATTTTGATATAAATGGAGTTTTTGGTGATTTTCGGGGTTCCCGATCAGTTTTGACTAAAAAGATGGATCTTATCTTATTGAAGTAAAATGATGGTTTACTTGCACATTATGTGGATATGTGAAAAGAATGTTTAAGAACTCATTTTTAATGATTTTCATTCTCACCAGAAGTTGAACTGGAAATGACATTTTGTTTATAAAATGTGTTTATACCATATGTTTATTTATGGTTGGTCACATATGTTGTTGTGACGAGTCTGTACCATTACTAGCGGATCCCTAGGTTTTGAGTCGACTGTATTATTGGGATGTCATATTCCCCATTTTGTAGCTATGGATGCATATGATCCTCGGGGGCAACTTGGTACGGTTATGTGAGGCCGGATACTAGCCATGGTTCATAGTGATCCTAGTGAAGAAGTATACATTGGTTTTGCTTGGGGCTAGATCTCACGTTGTAGCACGGACTTATGTGTTCGTATCCTCGGATTCCAATTGTTTAGCTCATAACTCGGATTTTGGCTTACTTAGTGTTACACCACAATCCTTGGTAAAATGTTTTATCATTGGTCATTTGATAATATGTTTATAACGGAAAAGCTCGGTTGTGGCAAAGGTTTCAATTGTAAAATTTAACCTCTTTGGAAATATTATCTTTTGATGCAAATATTTATATCTTTTGTGCTTCATAAACTGTATGTTCTCACCAGGCTTTAAGTCTGACACTTTTTCTCAAATGATATGTATAACAGGTTTCCCTTAGCGGTGGGTTGTCGGGGTTTTGAGAGACGGGTTGGTCTCGAGGCATTTTTGAGATGACTAGTATTGTATCTGGGCATTTGTTAAGTCCAATTCTTTTGATGAAATTTTGGATTGTCAACAGATGTAATCTAGATAGTTATATTTAGATTAGTCTGTTGATGAATTCTAGATCCGTACAGGTTTTTGTAAAGTCTTAAGAACTGATACACTTTTTGAGAAAGTTTTAGCAATGCAGATGTCATATTGCCTCATTTATGAAGTTTTAAATTACTCTGAATTTTAGGACGTTACAGGTTGGTATCAGAGCTCTAGTTTAAGCGAACTAGGCATGAATGTAAGATGTCTAGACTTAGACCGAGTATGATAAGAATTGATCCGTGAGATTGGGTAGAGCTTCTAAGATGGGTTAGTCTTAGAGTCAACGGAAAGTACGTTTATCAGGCGTTGTGGTGATCGTGACGAGAACCTTTATGTATTATATGTTCATAATCTCACTTAGCTAATGTTATTATGAGGATATCGTACGTAAGTGTGCTTGAATTTCTATTGCTATGACGATTGGTAATGTGGTAGTACGTTTCCTTTGTGTTTATTCAATCTCTCTCTTATCTCTTTCTCTGTTCTGTGAAGCAGTTCAGTATGGTGAATACGCGTGGTAGACCGCGTACGCGTGTTGATGGTCTGGAAGCGACAGCCTCCACCGTTGACCAGCCAGAGGGAGTTGAGGTTGTTGTGCGTCCACCTGTTCAACAAATACTAGGTGGGGGGCCAGAGGTCATTCCACGTGTAGACCTGGCTTCGTCTCACACAGTCATCAGGGATGCTAGTTCCCCGTCTGAGTTGATGGCCAGCATGATGTTGGCAATGAGGGAAGAGATGGCAAAGCAGCAAGAGTTTCTGCTTAAAGTGATTGAGGACCGCGATGTGAACAATCGGAGGAGTGAGACGGTTGTGGAAAACATTGTAGCGGGTCCTGGAGGCGTTGGTGCAGGGGTCAGGACTGGGGAGCACGGGATTGTTGGTGCTCCGGGAAATAGGAAAAGTTGTTCCTACAAGTTCTTTCTGGGTTGCGGACCGCCAGAGTTCTCTGGTTCCGACGACCCAATCTTGTGTGTAAAGTGGATTCGAGCGGTCGAGCAAGCTTTTGGCTCTTCCGAATGCGGAGATGATCAGAGAGTGCGGTTCGGTACCCAACTGCTGAGGGATACCGCGCTCATTTGGTGGAATGTCGTTCAATCCACCCTATCTCCTGCTGTGTTGGCTCAGTTGTCTTGGGTCGAGTTCAAGAAAAAGTTGTTAGAAGAGTTCTGCAATGAGAGAACAATGGACCGAATTGAGAAAGAATTTCGGTCTCTGGTAAAGGGAAGCCTGACGGTGAGGGAGTACACCCGTCAGTTCATGGAGAAGCTTGATCTGGTGGGACACGCTGCCCCAACAGAGAAGGATAAGATGAAGGCCTATCTGAATGGTCTACCCGCGGACATGCAATCTATGGTCCACAACTCTAAAGCTTCTAACCTCCGCGAGATGATTGAAGAAGCTCAGTACATGGAAGAGATGTTCGCAAGGAACAAAGTTGAGAAAGCCGTAGTGGTGTCTGTTAAGAGAAAGTGGGAGAGCAATTCTGCTCACCCCAAGAGATCACGACCTTTTGGCGGAAACCGAAACTTCAGCAATCAGCAGGAAGCTAGGTGGTGCCACAAGTGTCGAACTAAACACCACGGTGACTGTAATACCACTTCCCAAACTTGTTATAAGTGTGGGAAGTCTGGTCACACTATCAGAGATTGCCCGGTCAGAGGACTCGTCTGTTATGAGTGCAAGACACCGGGGCATGTGAGAAGAGATTGCCCGAAGCTTGTGTCGGGTAGCACGCCAGTAAGGAAGGAGAACCCTCCTAGGGTTCCGGGTCGAGCATTTCAGATGACTGCCGATGAGGCTAAGGCATCCGCTGATGTGATATCGGGTACATTTCTTATAAACTATGTACCTGCTCGTGTTTTATTCGATACGGGTGCCAGTTTCTCTTTCATATCTGAGTTATTCCGTCAAAAGATTGCTATGCCCACTACTAGTCTTGAGGATGCATTAGTAGTAGAAATAGCCGATGGTAGTCAAGTTCTGATCCGCGATGTTCTGAAGAAGTGTACTCTTAGTATCGAAGGGATAGAATTCTCGATCGATCTACTGCCGATGGTAATCGGGGGTTTCGATGTAGTGGTCGGCATGGATTGGTTGTCAAACAATCACTCCGAGATCGTATGTTCCAAGAAGTTGATTCGACTTCCCAACCCCTCTGGCGAATTCATTGTCATCTATGGTGAAAAGAGAAAAGGTGAAGTGGTAATAATTACAATGCAAAGGCACGCAAGTGCTTAGTAAAAGGATGTTCGTCTTTCCTAGCCTATGTGATCGATGCTAAGTTAGAGAAATCAAAGCTGGAAGATAAGATTGTGCGTGAGTTTCCAGATGTCTTTCCGGACGACTTGCCCGGGTTACCACCCGATCGTCAGTTAGAGTTTCGGATTGATCTTGTGCCTGGAGCAGCACCAATTGCTAAAGCTCCTTACCGTTTAGAACCATCAGAGATGCAAGAAATGATGGCACAACTCCAAGAGCTTCTGGAGAAGGGCTTTATAAGACTGAGTTCGTCACCCTGGGGAGCTCCGGTCTTGTTTGTAAAGAAGAAAGATGGCACGATGAGAATGTGCATTGACTATCGTGAGTTGAACAAAGCTACAGTAAAGAACATATATCCGCTTCCGAGAATAGACGACTTGTTCGATCAACTTCAAGGAGCGGGTTGTTTTTCAAAAATCGACTTACGTTCGGGTTATCACCAAGTGAAGGTGAGTGAAGAAGATGTTCCGAAGACAGGTTTCAGAACGCGTTACGACCATTACGAGTTTCTTGTAATGCCTTTTGGTCTAACGAACGCACCGGCGATATTTATGGACTTGATGAATAGAGTGTGCCGACCATTCCTCGACCAGTCGGTCATTGTATTCATTGATGACATACTCGTGTACTCCAAGAGCGAGTCAGAACACGAACAACATCTACGGGAAGTGCTTGAAGTGTTGAGAAAGGAAAGATTGTACGCCAAATTTTCCAAGTGTGACTTTTGGCTTAAAGAGGTACAATTTCTGGGTCACGTTGTCACTCGAGACGGAGTGAAAGTGGATCCCTCCAAGATTGAAGCCATGATGAATTGGGAATCTCCCAAGAGTCCGTCAGAGATCCGAAGTTTCTTGGGTCTGGCAGGGTACTACCGGAGATTTATCCAAGACTTTTCAAAAATCGCTTCTTCTTTGACAGTTTTGACTCGGAAGAATGTGAAGTTTGAATGGACCGAAACACAAGAGAAGGCGTTCCGAATACTTTAAAAGAAGTTGTGTGAAGCTCCGATCTTGTCGTTACCTGAAGGGTCAGAAGACTTCGTGGTCTATAGCGACACTTCGAAAATGGGTTTAGGTTGTGTGTTGGTGCAACGGGGCAAAGTAATCGCTTACGCCTCGAGGCAGCTTAAAATACACGAGGAGAACTATCCTACCCACGATTTGGAGTTAGCAGCGGTGGTGTTCGCCCTGAAGCTTTGGCGACACTATCTCTATGGCACGAAGTGTACACTCTACACAGATCATAAGAGCCTGAAGTATGTCTTTGATCAGAAAGAGTTGAATATGAGACAACGGCGGTGGCTCGAGTTGCTTAAAGATTACGACTGTGAGTTGTTTTACCATCCTGGTAAGGCAAACGTGGTAGCCGATGCGTTAAGTCGGAAGGACTATAGTGGATGTATTCGGACTACCCATTCGAGAATCGAGTTGGTGTCTAGTCTTGTTGAAAAGATCAAGGCATCGCAAGTTGAAGCATTGTTAGAAGAGAATCTCAAAGAGGAAGTCATGACAAAACAACGTTTGCTCTTAACGGAAGATAGCCGTGGGGTAAAACTGTTCAACGGTCGCGTGTGGGTACCCAAGCTTGGGGGTAACCGTGATCTGTTGCTTGAAGATGCACACAAGTCCAAGTATTCCATTCCTCCGGGGAGTACAAAGATGTACAGGGACTTGAAGCTACACTATTGGTGGCCGGTAATGAAACTTGATGTAGCGCGTTACGTTGAGCGTTGTGTGACGTGTTCGCAAGTTAAGGCCGAACATCAGCGACCGTATGGGAGCCTTCAGTCTCTAGAGATTCCCGAGTGGAAGTGGGAGCATATCACTATGGACTTCGTGACAAAGTTACCTAAAACTCTTCGAGGTCACGATACCATTTGGGTGATAGTTGATAGATTGACAAAAAGCGCTCACTTCTTGGCCATGCGCGACACATTACCGATGGACAAGCTAGCAAAACTGTACATCGATGAGGTGGTCTCGAGGCACGGCATACCATTGTCGATCGTGTCAGATCGCGACAGTCGGTTCACTTCGAACTTTTGGGATGGGTTTCAGAAAGAGCTTGGTACACGAGTAAAGTTGAGTACGGCTTACCATCCACAAACCGTCGGGCAAAGCGAGAGAACGATCCATACATTGGAAGACATGTTGAGGTCTTGTGTCATTGATTTCGGGGGTAGTTGGGACTCTCATCTACCTTTGGTGGAGTTCGCTTACAACAATAGCTACCACTCGAGTATTGGAATGACACCTTTTGAAGCATTGTACGGGCGAAAGTGCCGAACTCCTGTGTGTTGGCTCGAAGCGGGAGAAAAGCAGTTCGTCGGACCTGAAATCGTGCAAGAGACGGCCGATAAGGTCAAATGTATTCGTGAAAGATTGAAAGCGGCTCAGGATCGACAGAAGAGTTATGCCGATAAAAAGAGACGGCCGATGGAGTTCCAAGTGGGCGATCGTGTGTTGCTTAAAGTATCGCCGTGGAAGGGCATTATTCGTTTCGGAAAGCGAGGGAAGCTGAGTCCCCGTTTCCTCGGACCTTTCAAAGTGCTCAAACGGGTGGGTTTGCAAGCCTACCAATTGGAACTACCGCCAGAGTTGAGCAGAATCCACAACACGTTTCATATTTGTTACCTTCGGAAGTGTTTGGCGGAAGAGGAAAGCGTTATTCCTCTCTCCGAGTTGACGGTAGACGAAGGTAACCGTTGTGTAGAAGAGCCCGACGCCATCTTAGAGAGAAAGTCTAAGAAGTTGCGTCACAAAGAGGTCACTATGGTCAAGGTGCAGTGGAAGCATCATCGGGGAGCCAATGTGACGTGGGAAGCTGAGGAGGATATGAAGCGAAGATATCCTCATCTTTTTGTATAGTTGGGATTTCGGGGACGAAATCATTCCCAAGTTAGGGAGGATTGTAACACCCTGGATTTTCATTATATTTCATCGTTGTATTATTGTGTTAAGTTGTTGTCGTTAACACCGTGTTTGGTTTGAAGTTGAGTGGATTTTGAGAATTGTGGGGACAAGCAGTGAACTACGCGAGTTGCATCGCGACTAGAGGTCGCGACACAACCCACGTAACCCTCTGTTTGATATGAGATTTTTGGAACTACGCGAGTTGCACCGCGACTTAAGGTCGCGGCACAACCCGCGAAACCCATTGGATGATCTTGGGTTTTGGACACGGGCGAGTTATGCCGCGAGTTGAAGTCGCGGCATAACCCGCGTAGTTGCCTGGTCGACTTAGGGGTTCAGTTTCCCAAAATATCTCATTTCTCTCAATCTCTAAACTCTCTCTAAATCATTTCTCTCTCTCTCTCTCTTGAGTTTGGTAGTTTATAGTTGGTGTTCGATCCGAGGTTTCGGTGTTTTAAGCTTCACTTCTACGTCGTGATCGTTATCTAGTTTTCCGGGTTTTATTCTGAAACCTACTGGTGAGTTCCTACTACCATTTTACAAACTTTATACATGTCAAAACTCTTATTTGCGAAATCCGAAGTATTTCTACGGTATGATTTCATGTTCTATGCATTTTGATATAAATGGAGTTTTTGGTGATTTTCGGGGTTCCCGATCAGTTTTGACTAAAAAGATGGATCTTATCTTATTGAAGTAAAATGATGGTTTACTTGCACATTATGTGGATATGTGAAAAGAATGTTTAAGAACTCATTTTTAATGATTTTCATTCTCACCAGAAGTTGAACTGGAAATGACATTTTGTTTATAAAATGTGTTTATACCATATGTTTATTTATGGTTGGTCACATATGTTGTTGTGACGAGTCTGTACCATTACTAGCGGATCCCTAGGTTTTGAGTCGACTGTATTATTGGGATGTCATATTCCCCATTTTGTAGCTATGGATGCATATGATCCTCGGGGGCAACTTGGTACGGTTATGTGAGGCCGGATACTAGCCATGGTTCATAGTGATCCTAGTGAAGAAGTATACATTGGTTTTGCTTGGGGCTAGATCTCACGTTGTAGCACGGACTTATGTGTTCGTATCCTCGGATTCCAATTGTTTATCTCATAACTCGGATTTTGGCTTACTTAGTGTTACACCACAATCCTTGGTAAAATATTTTATCATTGGTCATTTGATAATATGTTTATAACGGAAAAGCCCGGTTGTGGCAAAGGTTTCAATTGTAAAATTTAACCTCTTTGGAAATATTATCTTTTGATGCAAATATTTATATCTTTTGTGCTTCATAAACTGTATGTTCTCACCAGACTTTAAGTCTGACACTTTTTCTCAAATGATATGTATAACAGGTTTCCCTTAGCGGTGGGTTGTCGGGGTTTTGAGAGACGGGTTGGTCTCGAGGCATTTTTGAGATGACTAGTATTGTATCTGGGCATTTGTTAAGTCCCATACTTTTGATGAAATTTTGGATTTTCAACAGATGTAATCTAGATAGTTATATTTAGATTAGTCTGTTGATGAATTCTAGATCCGTACAGGTTTTTGTAAAGTCTTAAAAACTGATACACTTTTTGAGAAAGTTTTAGCAATGCAGATGTCATATTGCCTCATTTATGAAGTTTTAAATTACTCTGAATTTTAGGACGTTACATATCTATTCAGTGTGCTCGCATGCGATCTCTGATTAGCTTTAAGAAAAATGCAATTCTAAACATAAAATGGAGAACTTTGCATGTACAGACACTAAGTCATCAAGAATTAAGATTTTCACAAATTTACAGGTTTATCGCAACTCAAAATATATCACCAAGTATCAAGAGATTTGTGCTCATTGGCATCTTTTAGCAGTGTGCTCATTGGCATCTTCTCATGAGTGTGCTCTTTGGCATCTTTTAAGCGGTGTGCACTTTGGCATCTTTTAATCAACGAATTCGGTAAGTAAAGAACATGCCGTAAACGTAACTTTCTATCTGACCCTATTGTAGGATTTGGGTCAGCCGCTCCCAGACCAGTTGGCCTTAGGGGACTAGGTGTCAAACACCCCTTGGAACTTACTTTCCCGGATCAGAAAGGCTACATCGACATATTCTAAACCCATTCATACCAGTAAAATATGACTTTCGATCTGATTCTATAGAAGGATTTCTGTTCGATCACTCCCAGACCAAATGACCTTAGGGGACCAGATGTCGAGCATCCCACGAAACTTACTTTCCCAAACCAGAAAGGTCACAGGTACAAACTTTTAAACCCAGAGATGTTTGTATTTTATAAGCTTAAAATTAATCATCTCAATAACTCAGATCTATTTTGAATCGCTTAGCCCATATTTTCATTACAATCTACAATTTTGATCACTTAGGTTGTTCAAGCAAAGTAACCCATAAATATGCCGACTCACATATCTTTAAAGAAGTATCTAAAGCGTAAATCATGTTGCTGACTTTTCGATGTTTGTAAGATTTGAAAGTTGAACATATGAAACTTTAATATAAACAAGGCGACTTGTAAAAGATTCTAGACACACATTTTATTCAACAGAAAGAAAATCTGAAAGATTATACTTTATAGAATAAAATTTGTAAAGATTTAAACTTTTAAATTCAACATGTCTAGTTTTGAAAGCAAAAAATTAAAACGTTTTTCATCTAAAGCTTTTGTAAATATATCAGCAAGTTGATATTCAGTTGGGACAAAATATAATTCAATAGTACCTTCTTCCACGTGATGCTTTATAAAATGGTATCTCATGTCTATGTGCTTGGTCTTGGTGTGCTGGACTGGATTGACCGATATCGCAATTGCAGACTTGCTGTCACAATATATCGGCACTGTCTTGTATAGTATCCCGTAATCGTGAAGTTGCGTTTTCATCCAAAGCACTTGAGCACAGCAACTAGCTGCAGCGACGTATTCAGCTTCGGCTGTTGATATTGCTTATCAGTCTGTCACCTAAAAACTGAAGATGACCAGAAGTACTCTTCCTGTCCAATTGATTACCACCAAAATATGCATCTGAATAAGCAATCAAATTATAGTCAGAACTTTTAGGATACCATAATC
The DNA here is from genome assembly GCA_954870635.1 of Arctium minus. Taxonomy (NCBI): domain Eukaryota; kingdom Viridiplantae; phylum Streptophyta; class Magnoliopsida; order Asterales; family Asteraceae; genus Arctium; species Arctium minus. The sequence continues at coordinate 31,262,044 of OX941088.1, forward strand.
CTAAATAAGGAGTTCCTTTAATATATCTAAAAATGCGTTTGACTGCTAAAAGATGAGATTCTTTTGGTTTAGCTTGGAATCGGGCACACAAGCACGTGGAGAACATTATGTCCGGGCGACTGGCAGTTAGATACATCAGCGATCCGATCATCCCTCTGTATGTCTTTTGATCCACAGCTTTTCCATCTAGATCGAGTCCGAGTTTGGCACCGTGAGCCATCGGTGTGCCGATAGAAGTAGATTTGTCCATCTTGAATTTCTTCAAAATGTCAAATACGTACTTTGATTGATTGATGAAGATTCCATCTGGAAGCTGCTTCACTTGTAAGCCGAGGAAGAAGTTGATTTCTCCCATCATGCTCATCTGAAATCTAGAGGTCACTAAATCAGAAAACCAAGTACACAAAGATTTGTTAGTCGCACCAAAAATAATATCATCTACGTATATTTGTACTAAGCAGATATCAAGATTAGTTCTATAAATGAAAAGAGTAGTATCGATAGACCCTTTTGTGAAGCCGGATTTGACCAAGAAAGCTGACAACTCGTCATACCACGCCCGTGGAGCTTGTTTCAAACCATACAATGCTTTATCGAGAAAATATACATAATCTGGACGATCTTTGTCAACAAATCCCTCTGGCTGAGATACATATACTTCTTCTTTCAGCTTGCCATTGAGAAATGTCGTCTTGACGTCCATTTGATATACTGTGAAGTTGCGATAAGCAGCGAAGGCAAGAAACATTCGGATAGCTTCCAATCTGGCAACGGGTGCAAATGTTTCATCGTAGTCAATACCTTCTTCTTGTCGATATCCTTTGGCTACCAACCTTGCTTTGTTCCGTACAACGATACCATCTTTATCCTTTTTATTCTTGAATATCCACTTGGTACCAATTATGCTATTTCCTTTCGGCCTTGGTACAAGTCTCCAAACTTTGAGTGCGTCAAATTGATTAAGCTCCTCTTGCATAGCAATAATCCAATCCGGGTCCTCCAACGCTTCAGAAACTTTTGTAGGTTCAATCTTGCTTAGGAAGCAAGTGAAGAGACATTCGTTGGAAGTAGCCGACTTGGAGCGTGTAGAAACATTGGCTTGAGGATCTCCAATAATTTGATGTAAAGGGTGAGATCTTGTCCATTTTGTGGTATGAGGGAGAGGATCAATAATGTCTTGAACCACTTCTAATTGATGAGAGGGAGGATCAGGAGTTTCTAAGTCAGTTGAAGAAATGGAAACAGTTTCAACCGAAGGAGGAGGTAGCTCAGCAACTTCTGAATCAGATTCTGGAAGAGTTTGTTGAATAACATCATTCTGTACTTCTTCCTGAACTAATTCCTCTTGAACAAGATGATCTTGAATAGACTCTTCTTGAGTATGTTCTTCATGAATAGGCTCAGTTTCTGATTGAACAAATTGTTGTTGTGCCGGTTCTTGTTGAACAGGAGAGACTGAAGCAACATCATTGTCAGAGATAGATGCAGCGGAATTTGGAATAGATGAGCTCTCAGTTTCCTGATTCAAAACATTAGAAACATTTTCAGAATTAGATCTAGGCACATCATCATAAAAAATTTCAAACAGAAAATCAAGATCAGAAAGATTAGGAGAGGGAGTAGAAGAATCCTGGTTATCCGGTGAAAGAGCAGGTTCTGAACTGATTTGTTCAGAAACTGAATTTTCAGTAATAGCGGGTTCTGAGTCTGAGTGACTAGAAACCAAATCAGCAGCTTCGTCAAATTTTACATTGACACTCTCTATGACCTTTCTTGCAGAGATCAGAAAACTCTATAAGCGGCAGAGTTTGAAGAATAACCCACGAATACACCCTCGTCTGCCTTTGGACTAAACTTGTTGAGATTCTCCCTGTCGTTCAGAACGTAGCATTTACACCCGAATGACTTGAAATACTTGATGTTCGGTTTGATCCCGTTCATAAGTTCATACGGTGTTTTGTTGAAACGACGATGCAGAATTGATCTGTTTTATGTATGACAGGCAGTTGATACTGCTTCAGCCCAGTAAGACAAAGATAGACCTGAATAAGCGAGCATTGATCTGGCGGACTCAACAAGCGTTCTATTTCTTCTTTCAACAATGTCGTTCTGTTGCGGAGTACGTGCAACAGAAAATTGTTGTTGTATTCCTTGAGATTCATAGAATGCCTGAAGAGTATTGTTTTTGAATTCAGTGCCATTGTCAGATCTTACCATTTTCACTTGCTTCTGCTTATTTGTCTGAGTTGTCTTGATGAGGTTGATGAGTACTTCAGGAGTCTCGTCTTTTGACTTCAGAAATTTTACCCAAGTATATCTGGAGTAGTCATCAATAACCACCAAAACATATTTCTTATGTCCTAAACTCTTCGTCTTCATCGGACCACACAAATCAACATGTAAAAGATCAAGAATAGCCGACGTGCAGTGTTCAGGTTTAGGCTTGTGAGGAGCTTTCTTCATTTTTCCTTTCTCACAATCCTGGCATAGATGGTCTTTCTGGAAACGGAGAACTGGAAGACCTCTCAATGAATCATTCTTGACCAGGCGATCCATATACTTAAAGTTGAGGTGATCTAAACGTTTGTGCCAAATCTAACTTTCTTGAACTGAAGCTTTAGAAAGCAAGCAGATATCTGAAGGAATTTTGAACTTGGAAAGATCAATGGTATACAAATTTGAGTGTCTTTTTCCCACCAGAAGATCCTTGCCATTATCATTCTTCACTGCAACTCTTTTGGATTTGAAGCTGACTTCAAGGTCTTTATCGCATAACTGTCCTATGCTGAAAATGTTGTGACTTAGACCCTCGATGTAGCTTACTCTTTTTACTGTTATGTTACCCTGAACTATATCACTATAACCAAGAATCGGAGTTGTCTCACAGTTGCCAAATTTCACACGACCGCAACATTTATCTTTAAAATTAGACAGAAGTGATTTGTTGCCAGTCATATGTTTTGAACATCCCGAGTCCAGATACCATAATTGACTTAGCTGCACACACAGAAACTACACCTTTTTAGGTACCCATATGCTTATGGGTCCCTTGTTAGATTTATGTCTTTTATTTTTCACAGAATTAATTTTCATGCAAGAATGAAAGCAATTATCAATAAAAGATAAAACACAATCATCAGAATCAGAACTAGAAGAAGCATATGAGATATTCTTTGATATATCAATCATTTGCTGAAGAAAAGAATATTTTGGGTTTTTATTACATGAAGCAAATGTATCAGTATCACAAAGAGTGTCTACACATTTAACTCCTACCAGTTTAGATTCTGGTAATTGCTGTTTAATCTTCCAAATCTGCCTTGGTGACTTCCTCACAGTCCGATCTGAAGAAGAAAAATCAGAAACATTAGAATTTTCAGAAAGAACAGTATCATGTTTCTTTGACTTCTTTGATCTTCTTCTTTTACGCTTCTTTTTATAAAATTGAGTATTTAGCAGTAAAGAATCATCAATAATTGAATCAGAAGAAGAAACTTTATCAAAGAAATCAGTCTTAGCATTTGATATTGAAGAACTAGTCTCTGAGTGAAAATTTTCAAAATTGCGCAAGTCTGGAGGAGGTTTGCGCTTCCTATTGGAGGCGCAAACTGAGCTTTGTGCGCCTAACTGCATGCGCAAATTATCAGTTTGCGTTTCCAACGTGGACCGCAAATGGCCATTATTTTGCAAAACTTTAGCATTTTCCTTAGAATCTTTTGACAATCCAGAAGAAATTTTATCTTCAAAACTTGTTTTCATTATAAAAAGAAATAAATCGTTTTCTAAACAAGTTTGAAGATTTTGTTCTTCCAATCTATCTTCAAGATCAACAATCTTACCTTCTAACACTAATGGGGGAATGTATTTCTTAGTATCATAAGACACCGGAGATACATTTTCCTTATCAGTGTTAGCAAATATATCAACAAAATCTGTTGATAATGAAGATTTATTGGAAGATTTGATATTTAAAATGTTTTGAAATTTTCTGGATTTCTTAGATTGATCCGGAAAATACTTTGCATTTTCAGAGGTGTAAACAAATGGCATTTCCATCCTCTTATTTTTCATCCTTTTCACATTTTCATCTTCCAAAATTTGTTTCTCAGTTGTCCAAAAAAATTTAAATTGAGGAGCATATCTTGCAAGAGTAAAGTGATCATATTCTTATTAAGTAGGAACTTCATTTTTAGCATGATTTAAAAAATGCGGGTTTTCGAAACCAAATCCCCACTTAACCTTTATAGCTTCTTCACTCCTTGGTTTGTTCATGTAAATGGTTTGCTCAGATTGTTCTCTTTTATATAATTTCCTTTCTAAAACAATTATTTTCTCAGAAAGATTTTGATTTGAAGAAGTCAGTTCAGTCAACGAATCATGATAAGTCTGATTTGATTTTTCAAGATCAACTAACTGCTTTTGAAATTTCTCTTTTGTATCGATTAAAATTGATTTTTCATCTTTTAGAGAAATTTGCGGTTTATTGATTAAATCAGACTTTTCTTGATTTTTAAATTTTTCAGAAAAGAACTTTGAGCGCAAATCATGCAAAGCAGTGATAAAAACATTCATTTGAGATAAGAAGAAATTATAGTTAAACGCAGATATTACCTCGGAACCATCAGATGAGGTATCCTCTTCCTCATCATCACTTTTATCGTCACCAATAAAGCACATAGCCGCAGTCTCATCATTTTCAGCCTCGTTGTCCGAATGATCCAACCAATATTCTTCTTCGGCCAACAGGATAGTTCCACTTTCCTTCTTTTCAGCTAGAGCCAACTTCTTTCGGTAAAAAGCAACATCCTTTACCACTTTGACTCTGCAATCCTTAACCATATGTCCAGGCTTCCCACAGTTAAAACAGTTCATCACCTTTTTGTCATCTTTCTTTTGGTCAACTACCTTAGCCGGTTCATACTTTGGAGTGTATGTCTTTGAAGGAGCACCAGGTTCTATCTTCTTAGAACCAGAAGTAAACCGCAAGTTGTTTGAACCATATATGTGCTTGAATCTTTTCTGATAGTGCTGAGTCAAAAGTATCATGGCCTTTTCTAGAGCTTCGCCATCATCATCCGTTGATCCATCATAAGCTGATTCAGTTAATGCTTGCTCAGCCAGTTGACTTGCAAGGAGTGCAATTGGATCCACTGGTTTAGGCTTATTCTTCTTATCCAGCTTTGCCTTTTTTTCAATCACCATTGACTCATCTGTCATCAAGATCTCGTATAACTCCTGAATTGGCATGGTAGATATTCGAACATCATTTCTCATTCTATGGCATGACTTGTTCCATTCTGGTTGTAGTGCATTCAGAAACTTCAAATTAGCCTCCAATTCAGTCTTTTTAACTTTGATCTTGTACAAATCATTTATGACAGCCCAAAATCGATCAAATACACTCTTCAAGCTTTCCCCATCCTTAGCCTTGAACTCTTCGAAATTATTCATATACCTTGTTTGGCGCAACTGAGTTGACATTGCTGTACCAAGCATAGTCTTTTCCAGTTGAGTCCACATCAGCATAGGATTCTGTTTGAAACAATCAATTCTGTTGTATATGGAATTGGGTAGAGCAAGAATCAGGTTTGATTTGGCCTGGCTATCAGCTTGATGTCGTAACATCTCATCAGCATCATATTCCCTTAAAGCTTTCTCAACAGTGGTAGCAGCAGTAGTTGCAGTAGCTGGAACAGCTTTCCTTGGTGTTTCCATAGGACCCTGAGTAAGTGACTTCATCATGTTCTCCCCATTTGGTTGTCTTTCAATGAAGTTAATAAACCGATCCTGCCACTGTTCGAATTCATTCTCATTGATCAGTACTGGTGGACGCGTATCAGACCCCAATGACATCATGAGGTCATTTTTGTAGATTTGTGCTTGCAAATTCATCTTTCGAGAAAATCAGAAAATTCAGAAAAAAAAAATCCAAGTCTTGAGCTTGCGCAAACTGAAGGTTTGCGTTTGCAGAGAGGAACGCAAAGAAGGTTTTGCGTATGCAGTGGGGAACGCAAACTGAGTGATACGATAACCAAATTTCAGATAACAAAGGTTGCGCAAACTTGAAGTTTTCGGATCACTGAGGACACGCAAGATGAGGTTTTCGGATCACTGAGGACACACAAGATGAGGTTTGCGTTTCTAACAGAATACGCAAACTATGCTTTGCGTATTAAGCTTGAGCCGCAAACTGAAGAGAAGTGAAATTTTCGCTTCTAACTTGGCACGCATAATAAGTCTTCCGTATGTATCTTGATGCGAAATTCTGAAATACACTAACAACAAGATTAGAAGAACAGAGAACTTACGCAAATCAAAATGAATGAAGCGCAAACTTACAAGAATGAAACGCAAACCACAGAAAATCAAATATAACACGTAAGATCGATTAAAACACTGAAATTCAAACAAGTAATTCACACAATGATGATCGAAAACAACTTTCTTACACAATTCATCTTACAATTTCGATTAAATCACACTGAAACTCAAAAACTTGAATGGAACAGTACGTGAACTTCTATTTTCCAGAAAATCACAAAAACACAAAATCGATGATCAAATCATGTTTTTTTATGCAAAAATATATGAATCAAGAATGATCGATTACACAAAATGAATCTAAACAAATCAAATTCGCACAAAATTAACCAGAAACCTATCCAAATTTGATGAATCAAGCAAAAAACGAGATTTTCTTGAAAAATCAAGAAAATCAATCAAATTTTCTGCTTAATCTACAAATTCAGTAACTAAAAACGATTTCTCTCAATCCTCTCAAGATCTAGTATGCTCTGATACCAATTGAGAGTCCAAGAATCTCTAAATCTTTAGAGAGAGTAAGTAGAGAGAGAGTGCAAGGAAGCGCAAAGTAACAAATCAGATTAATTGTGTGTGTCAAAGTTACAAAACAAAGGCTCTAAGGGGACTTAAATACCCCTAGCCTTTACAATACAGATTTGAACATTAAGCACAGTATAGGCTAGAAAATAAATACAATGATTACTACAAAATTAGACTTAACAAGGAAGAAGTTCATGAATGACTATACTGTTGCAGAAAAGCCAGCAAGTGATCCGGTCAAATGCTACAACTGTGGCAAGATTGGTCATTTTGCAAAAGATTGTAGAAAGCCAAAGGTTCGTAATTCTCAATACTATCAGAACAAACTGCTCTTGGCCAAACATCAAGAAACAGGAATAACTTTAATGGCTGAGGACGAACTTTGGTTGGATCATTCCGAAGGTGAAGATGAAGAAAAGGAAGAAACAGCTCATCTCTGTCTCATGGGCAAAAAAGTAAAAGATGATGAGTCCGATGATGAGACATCTGATGAGGTATTAAACTTAACTCAAAAATATTTCATTACCAAAATGGAAGCCATGGTGGTTGAGCTTCAAGATTTACAAAATAAACTGAAAAAGGAAAAAGAAAGAGTTGCTAAAAGGAACAAGAAGATCTTTGAGCTTAATTCATCTGTTATTGGGAACAAAGATCTGATTGATTCTTTATGCAAATCTGCTTCTGATTCTAAATCACAAGTAGATTGTTTTGAAAAGAAGATTTTTGAGTTTGAAATTAAAATTTCTAAGTATGAATTTGAGAAAAGAGAATCTGCACTAACTGTTCATAAATTGCATGTTGAAAACAAGCTTTTGAATAAGAAGGTAAATGATCTGGAAGCCAAACTTTACGCAAGAGGCCAAACAGATCAAACCATTTTTCTTAATGCACCTGATGAAGAGGCTAATGTTAAGGAAAAATGGGGACTTGGTTTTAAAACCCCCATTACTTAAAGAAAGCCATCAGAAAACAACCAACATTATATAATTTTGATTTTCTTGCATGTGCTGGTAAACATACTCATTTAAAACCCAAATTTGTTACCAAATTACCGGAAGAAGTTGAGGCCAAAGAAACTGAAAATAGAAAGAATGTAAAGAAAATGCAACTACCATTTAACTATGCAAAGTTAAATGATAGTTATCTTTCAGAAACACCAAAAGTTCTTTCAAACGATTATTTTGCTAGTTATTCTGTTTCTGAGATGAAGGCAAAACCTTCAGTTGAAAAGGTTTATGTTCCTCCACTCATTCTTGAAAGCAAAATAGTTGAGTTGGAAAATGTTTTATCTGATGAAAATTTTTTGGTTGATATTCAACAAAGTGTATTTTCTACTGTATTAAAGAACACGATTTTTTCATTATACTTCTACAAAGTGTTCTAAAATTTATAAGGCACCTCAAACTTCGTCTGATAATTTTGATGACTTATTTGAGTCTGCAAATGATTTTCTTAATTCTGATGATGGGTGCATAGACGAAATTGATATGTTTGACTTCAATGCTCCTCTTCCTGATCATTCTACTTGTCTTACAAATGAAAAAGTGTTACTAAGTGTTCTTAAAACTGCTAAATCATCAACTACGGTTGGTGAATCGATTTATGTAACTGCTGATTATTATTCTCAAGGTAAGAAACATAAGAAACAGCGGTTACAGAAACAGAAACACACTGGTACTCAAAAGGAAACTCAGTCTCAGAAATATGTTTTTCCTAATAGATCTAAATCTTTTGTTTCAGATATAATCAAGAAAAGGTCGAAAGCTTGAACTGAATGGCTACCAAAACGAAAGGATGATGAGATAGTTGGATCAGTTTCTGATAATTCTTGTACTATATCTGTTAGTAGTGATTCAGATGTAGTTGGTCAATGTGCTTCTCATAAACAAAACCTTGTAAATTCTTACAAGCGTTATTCAATAAAGCAATTGATTCAATTATCTTCTATTACTACTAAATCTCATCATAATTATCGTCGAACTGATTTTGCTTATTCTCATAATTCTCCTGATTGGTATGGATCTTATCATGTGTATTCTTCAAGATCAAATGGTTTTAAAAGTTTTCAAAGAAAAGGAGGATCAATTTTCAAATGGATACCAAAATCTTGTGCTAATCTGTTAGGACCCGTTTTTAAATGGGTACCTAAATCTATTGTCTCCTGATTTCTCTTGCAGACCCGACATATGTGGTACTTGGACAGTGGATGTTCCAAGCATATGACTGGGCAAAAAGCTTTATTGTCTAATTATACAGAGAAATTCAGTGGAAATGTCAGATTTGGAAACGATCAGCTTTCACCTATCTTAGGATATGGTGACATCATTCAAGACAACATAACGATAAGTAAGGTGAGTTATGTCGAAGGCTTGGGGCACAACTTATTCAACATTGGTCAATTCTGCGATAAAGGGTTAGAGGTCAATTTTAAATCTAAGAGTTGCTCGGTTCGTACTGAAGACGGCACAGAACTCTTAGGTGGACATCGAAAGACAAACCTCTATACCATCAACCTGTCCAAAGTTCAGATTGACAATCAAGTTTGCTTGATGACAAAAGCTTCAATGCAACAAAGTTGGCTCTGGCACAGACGTTTATCACACCTGAACTTTCGTTATATCAACAAGCTGGTTAGTGGGAAATTGGTAAAATGACTTCCTGAGCTGAAATACGAGAAAGAACACTTATGTGCTGCATGTGAGAAGGGTAAGATGAAGAGAGTTGCGCATAAACCGAAGCCTGAACCAAGCACTAGTTCTTCGTTAGAATTGTTACATATGGATTTGTGTGGTCCAATGAGAACTCAGAGTTTGGGTGGAAAGAAATACGTGTTGGTTATTGTGGACGATTACTCAAGATACACGTGGGTCAAATTTCTTCGATCAAAAGATGAGACACCGGAAGTTCTCATTACTTTCTTAAAGATGACCCAGGTGAAAATGCAGCGACAAGTCAAGTTTCTTCGAACTGACAACGGCACAGAATTCAAGAACAAGATTGTTGATGAATATCTCGAATCAGTTGAGATTTCACATCAGTATTCTGCTGCTCGAACGCCTGAACAAAATGGAGTAGTCGAAAGGCGAAATCGGACACTAGTCGAGGCCGCTCGGACTATGCTTAGCCAATCGGACTTACCTCTATTCTTGTGGGCAGAAGCTGTGTCGACTGCATGCCATACTCAAAATCGATCCATGATTCACCGTCGTTTTCAAAAGACTCCATATGAGCTGATCAACAACAGAACACCAACAATCAAGTATTTTCACATATTTGGGTGTAAATGCTTTGTGCTTAACGACAGAGAGAGTCTAAATAAATTCAGTGCTAAGGCGGACGAGGGTATCTTCATTGGTTATTCTTCAACATCGGCAGCATATCGTGTTTATCTGAAAAAGTCAAAGACAGTTGTTGAGAGCGTCAATGTCACATTCAATGAAGAGATGGCTTCTGAACAACTCAGTTCAGAACCCGTGATCACTAGAGTATTAGCTTCTGGGCAGATCAGTCCAGAACCTGTTTCTACAGCGACAAATTCGAATAACGCTTCTACTTCTACTTCACATTTAACTGATTTAGATTTGTTATTTGAATTCTTTTATGATGAGTTTCTAGGTTCAAATGTATTTAAATCTGTTGTGACTGACAGGTATGAAGACACAAGTTACAATCATCCAATCACTTCAGATGTCATAACTGAACCTGTATCCCCCGTTCAGTCAGAAACTCATGTTCCATTGAATACTCCTACAGTTGAAGATGTACAAGTAAATGCTGAGCCAGAAGTAACTGTTTCAGTTGGGTGTAATACAATGTCTACTCAACAGCCAGAGTCTGTTGTTCCAATTGATGCTTCTGCATCTGAATCTTCAACTGCGAACCCCCCTCATGTTATTCAAGCTGAAGATTCTAATAGTGGATTTCTAGATGATGATCATGTTCAATCAGTATCTACTCCACTTCCTCATGAGCATCGCTGGACCAAAGAGCATCCTTTACATCAAGTAATTGGAGATCTCAACAAGCCTGTACAAACTAGGTCAACGACTCTTAATCAATGTATGCATGACTCATTCCTCAGTAAGATTGAGCCAACGCGAGTATCAGAGGCTCTTGCTGATTCGGACTGAGTATCTGCCATGCAAGAAGAAATCAATCAGTTTGAAGCCCTAAAGGTTTGGAGATTAGTTCCAAAACCAGAAGGTAAAACTGTGATAGGTACTAAATGGGTATTCAAAAATAAGAAGGATGAAGATGGTATCGTCATAAGGAACAAAGCTAGACTTTTTGCCAAAGGTTACCGTGAAGAGTAAGGCATAGATTACGATGAGACGTATGCTCCAGTAGCACGTATAGAAGCAATCCGCATGTTTCTAGCCTACGCAGCTCATAAGAATTTCACAGTCTTTCAGATGGATGTGAAAACAGCCTTTCTGAATGGCATTCTTAAAGAGGAAGTGTACGTATCTCAACCAGAAGGGTTCGTTAATCCAGATAAGTCATATCATGTCTACATCTTGGACAAAGCCCTGTACGGTTTAAAACAAGCCCCTCGAGCATGGTATGATGTTCTATCTAAATTCTTGGTCAAGTCCGGTTTTTCTAAAGGTAAGGTTGATACCACTTTATTCATCAAAAAGGAAAAAACCGATATTATCCTTATTCAAATATATGTTGATGATATAATATTTGGTTCTACAAATCCAAAATTTTGCAAAAACTTTTCTAATCTAATGGTGTCTCGTTTTCAAATGAGTATGATGGGAGAGATGAATTTCTTTCTCGGATTACAAGTTAAACAGTTTTCTACGGGGATTTTTATTAACCAATCTAAGTACATTTTGGATATTCTTCGGAAGTACAAAATGGAAAATTGTAAACCAATTGGAACCCCGATGGCACCAGGTACTAAGATCAGCACTGATCCTTCGGGTAAAAGTGTTGATGTTAGGACTTATAGAGGTATGATAGGATCGTTAATGTATCTTACATCCAGTAGACCAGATATTATGTTTTCAACATGCTTATGTTCTAGATATCAGGCTGCTCCCAAAGAATCCCATTTGGCTGTTGTCAAACGGATCTTTAGATATCTGAAGGGGACTGCAGACCTTGGTCTGTGGTATCCTAAGGATACTGGGTTTCAACTGACTGCCTATTCAGATGCAGATCATGCAGGTGGCATGTTGGACAGAAAGAGTACTTCTGGCCACGTTCAATTTCTTGGAGACAAGCTCGTTAGCTGGGCTTCAAAGAAACAATTATGTGTTTCCACATCGACTGCTGAAGCAGAGTACGTAGCTGCTGCCAGTTGTTGCTCTCAAGTCTTGTGGATGCGAACACAGCTACGAGATTATGGATTCAAATTCGACAAAATTCCAATCTATTGTGACTCGAAGAGTGCCATCGCAATATCTGCTAATCCTGTCCAGCATACGAAAACCAAACACATTGATGTAAGGTATCATTTTATTAAAGATAATGTAGAAAAAGGAACAATTGAACTTTATTTTGTAAAAACAGATTATCAACTTGCAGATTTATTTACCAAACCCTTAGATGAAAAGAGATTTAATTTTCTTGTCTCTAAGCCTGGTATGTTAAATCTTAAAACGTAATCGGTTGTTACCTAATAAAGTTACGTATTGTTATTTTTCATCATTTTCTTTATCTTTATGTCTGAACGATATCTGCACTTTAATTGTTTGCTCATGATCTCAGGGGGAATAAGAGAAGATTTTAGATGATCTACATTATTTTGAGGGGGAGCATAACTAATTTCTGCATTTTACTTAAATGACAAAATTTTTGTGATGCATGATTTTAGGGGCAGCATATAAGTCAAGTCAAAAGGAGTAAGACTATGACTTCTGATTACTTCTGATCAGAACTCGTTTTATAATCGTTTTACTGTTTTACGTCTTTTATTTTTGAATAAATTTTGACTAGACTTTGAGACTTATGCAGGATGAGAGAAGCTGACACGATCATATCATTTTTGACTTCAGCTGACTTTCTGAGAATTAAGATTGAGCGAAAAGGTAAATTTCTTATCTTAATCTCAAATGTATTTGAAAGAAGGACAACTTTCATATATAGAAAACATGTTCTTAAATGTTCAAACCACTTCCCGATTATTAAACAGATTTCATAATTTGGAAGTGTGATTTTCAATGTTTTCATTTTTATTTTGTGCTTAATTGTTAACAAACCGTGTGTTTCCAAAGATAAATACTTGAGTATTGTCTTTTCTATATACTTTCAAGTATTCACACACACCGGTTTGATTTTTTTTGTTCAAATTGTTCTTACCATGTCTCATATTGAAAACATATTTTCGATGGTAAGACACCCCGCTTGTATTTTAAAGATTTTTGAGCGATATTTCATTTCGAAACGTCATTTCAAGAATGTCTATATTTTGTTTCATATAGACTATACCGTTATTCTTGACCATAAGCCTTAGTTGCTATATCATTCATTTCTGATCATTTTCATACAATGTCAGATTTTCAAACAAGTCTTTTGCATTCCTTTTTCATTCATTTCAATATACTTGTTTGAAAATACTTCCATGTTTCAAAATGCTCATATCTTTATGATTATATCATCTGAGCATACATTTTATCTGACATTTGTATATGAGCTTTAACTGATAAAGTTAAATCATCTGAGCAACACGTGCTTTATAGGAAATATGGGTTCTTTGTGCTAGGACTTAAATGAACTTCTATGGATTCACGTTACCAGTGTTTCCTACCCAATAAGTTAATCCTTTAGCGATTGAGTGTGAGGAGTCTAAAAGAAATGAGTGTGGGATGTGTGATGAGGTAAAATGGAAATGAGAGTTTGGTTAGATGTGAGCTTATTGAATTAAAGAAAGAGGGTGTGAGATCAGAGTAAAAGAATATCAAACTCTGCACCAACTACTTTCTGAGCCGGGCAACCACATTACTAATGCTTCACAATTCTTGGTGAACATTATTGAAACAGGCAAATAGCCCATGCCAACTCTTGTTAAAAAAAACCCCACCAACTACTCATTTTCTTCTAAAAAAGAAAATGTTTCATATTTTTCTGGGGACGCAGCACATTATCTATCTGGTTTTCATTTGGAAAATCTGGATATTGAAAAAGAAGGAAGTCTGCCCCACCTTCGCACTTCAATCATGCACATTGAGTCTGTGTTTATCTACTGTTGTCTCAGTGGTTTACACAATGTTGAGCCTTTATAAGCAATTATTCGTGCTTAATTCTTTTTACACTTGCACGAACACACAAAGAATTTGTTTCTTTGTCATAACATTCATAGAAATTGCCTTTGTGGTGTTTCGATGATTGGATGGAAGCCCTGGGGGAGTGAACATCAAAAAGCTCTTTTATATTGTGTATTCGTTACACACAGTGACTTTGTGTTACTGACAGACATTTTAACTGATTCATTTGTTGATTCAGGAGTTACATGTTCTTATTTTGTCTGGATTTGCAAAGATCTAGATGAATACTTGGTTATGGATCACAGAATCAGAGGATTATTTTGACAGATCAGAATGGTCAATGACATTTCTTGGAAGAAAAGTTTTGATGATATAGATCCTCAAATCATCAAAAAGGGGGAGATGATATCAAGAAATGTTAAAGTTTTTGAAGTTCGGAGGAGATGGTATCAAGAAATGATAAAGTTTTGATAGATGATTGTCAGAAATGTCCAAGTCAGAAAAGTTCAAAGTAAAGATTTGAAGATTTGATGAAGATCAAAGAATTTCTGAAGATTTGAGGAAATTTTCTTTGAAGATTATTTGCTAAAGCAATTCGAGCTGATTCTGAAGATAATTTCTTTCCAAAGTCTGAAAGTGTCTTGTGAAAGTTTTGGGGAGATTGTTAATCGTTTGAAGATAGTTTTTGGAAAGAATACAGTAAAAAAAAAAGGAGATTGTACTGACAGAGCTTAAAAAGTGAAGACTGAATTGCTAGATCTTTCAACAGTGATCTTGAATCCAAAGGGGGAGATTGCTAGGGCATAAATCTGTTGGATACAAGATCAAGAAGACTGAAGATTAAGTGTCAAGAAAGTCAAAGCTAAGGAAAGTCAAATCTCATCAAAGTCAAAGTTTCTTGTAATAAAAGTCAAATTATTTTTGTATTTGTATTTTGTTCTTGTATTAGTTGTAGGTATAAATACCTTGTCTTTGTATTTTCATTAAGTGTCTGATAATAGTGAGAGAGAGAGAGAATACGTTGGAGAGAGATTTGTAGAGAGAGAAAGAGAGAGTTCTAGAGAGAGAAAGTGTAAACATTGAACTTGAAAGAAATCAAACAGGTAATTGATTTGTTAAAATCTTGTTTGTTTGATTATCTTGTTTTAGAAACTAGAATCTGGAACAAACAATCATTTATTTCGATTTTCATTTATTTTATTTTTAGTCGATTAACAAGTTTGTAGCCGAAAACAAACCTTTATTGTCGGTCATTATACGAAGGTCGGGAAGTTATGAGTACCGATCCACAACTGCCATTCACGAAGGTTTAAGGTTTATCACTGATTTTCAGTTCTAATCCAATTTTAGTTTGATTTCTCAATGATTTTCGTCTTCTTCGCACACCCATCACAACGTATTATAACATAGGAGAATTTCATGGATTATTTAATAGGGCTTCACTTTATTTATAATGCCATGGATAAAGTTGGTATGTAATTGGGATTCACTTTATTTATATGATATTGTGGTTTGCTGCAAAGTTTGTCTGTATGTACATTAACAAACACAAACAGAGATCACATTTAGGGGTAGTTTACAGGATCGGTCAATGAACTAAAAACACAAAATTTATTAAGGGGTTTGGAACCTAGTTAAGCTAGACGGCTCATCCTCATGCCGATTATTATTAAAAAAAAAGTTACAACGGGGGACATAAACCAAAACCCCAAACAACAAAATAATGATAACATCAACTGAAACGGTGTAGTCGTGCATTTCGTAAAAAACAAACTCTTCAACCAACCATACCTAATATGTCAACACTAGGGTTCAAGCAAAATAAGTTAGATAGGGTCAGTCCAGATGCATGAAAGCTAAGTAAGTTAGATCATTTCCTTGTTTTGGAGGACTTTAGAAATATATCGAGCAATATTGGAATTATGCATTTGGATAGAAAACTCTCTGGTCATTGTTCTTTAATCATAAAGGATATTGTAGCAGACCTTGGACCTAAGCTGTTCAGAATTTTTGATTCTTAGCTAGATGAAGCCCTTGTACAGATGTTAGTTGTTGAGGCTTGGAAAACTCCCGTCAGGTCTTCCAATCCATATTGTATTTTCAAAGATCATTTAAATAACGTCAAAGTTGCACTAAAGTTGTGGAGTAGAAAAAATATTGGGAAGTTGGATGAAGGTATCGGCAGATTCAAAAAGGAAGCTTCAAATTGGTACTTACACGCGGAATCCAGAGATTTGAACGAATATATGAACTATCAAAGTGGAAAGGTGCTAGAAGGCAATGCTTTGAGATAATTCTGAAAAAACTAAAATGGCCAAACACAATCAGATAGTGATAAGCAGATTGGAGAAATCAGATGAATGGATTACGATTATATCCAAATATCAAACAACCAACTGACCAACCAAGCAATCAAAATTCAGATATATATTGATTATTCATTTATTTGATTAGAATTAGAAGGAAAACAGGAAGGCGACTCTGAGAGGCTAATCGGAGATCTCCCGGTTTAAAAAGGAAGTTATAATGATCTCCACAATTTAAGGAATTTTAGAGGCTATTCTTAATCTTGATTATCATTCCCTATTTTTAGTTTCCTTTTAGGATTATGTTTCCTTTAAGATTATGCTTTCCTTATGTTTATCTTGGTTATGGAATAAAGCCAAAAAAGCAAAAACATTGTT
Organism: Arctium minus; assembly: GCA_954870635.1. Classification (NCBI taxonomy): domain Eukaryota; kingdom Viridiplantae; phylum Streptophyta; class Magnoliopsida; order Asterales; family Asteraceae; genus Arctium; species Arctium minus. The sequence goes on from OX941088.1 coordinate 31,278,788, forward strand.
CTCGAAAGCTCAAAAGTTTACATGGTATCAGAGCGGTGACGACCAGGAAACAAAGCCACCGTCATGGCCAGCGGAGAAGAAGCACCGCCACCACCGACAAAAATTGAAGCGAGCTCTCCATTCTTTCTCGGTCCTCAAGGACGACCAGGAAACTTTATCACACCGATGCGTCTCAAAGGAGATAATTATGACGACTGAGCTGGCGATATTGTAACACCCTAAAAATTGGGTGAAATAAAAATTTGAAATTTTGGCAATATAACGTCTAAAATACGGAGGTCCAATATACCATGTAAATAGAATAACTAAATAAGAGCAATTCTCCAAGTTCAAGACAACTAAATCCCAAATGAAGTTGGGGTAGTTGCACCAAAAGTATGCAAATGAATGGGACATAAAGTTTACAACAACCTACTTAATCTAGAATTAATTCAAAATAGATTAAAATGGGTGTTGCTATTCCATTAGAATCTCTCTTTACAAAAATCCCCAAAAGACCGACACTTCAAGATCTCCTACGTGCGTTGTTGACAAACTCGACATCCTAGATTCCACTGCTAGGGGAACTATGAGATAACCAGCAACCAAACAAGTGTTAGGATGAAGCCTAGTGAGATCTAATAAATTTAAACAGTTCATAAACAAGGAATATCATAACATAAGACTTGTGTTACCGAATCCCTTTGCGTTACCATAATAAATCCACTTGCAAGGATGTTCCCAAACCTGAACATAAACACACAAGAGATAACTTTTGTCATACGAGGGATACCCTTTCCATCGGGGTGACATGTACACGAGAGTGGAGTCACCCATGATGTTGTTGGATTACACTTCATGTCCCGGTTCTAGTTCCCATGTCATCAAGACATCACAACCTCAAACCATAATATTGCCTTTATTGCCTACTCCATCGAGTTACACCTCAAGGTCTTACGAGACATTATTGCCTATCCAACTTAAACGAGTTACACCTCAAGGACTCCTGTCTCCTTGTGTCTACTCGTTAGTGCCCACAATGGCCATCAAAACTGAACCCATCAATTAGGCCAACTACATCCTCGTGCACAAAGAGATAGAAATCAACAAATCTTAACATATAATCATGCATAAGTTAAACAAGTATAAATGGTTATGCTTCACATTTCCACCTTGAGCATATTATTCAACATATGAAATTTCCACATTTCAAATAGTTCATTCCATACATATAAGTCACTCATATATAATTCTCAAACTACACTTTTATCATTTCTTCATTAAATGCAAAGAGGTAATGCTTACTATACCCTTGACACCATTTTCCCTTGAAACCCTAGGTGTTGGGTCAACTCTATAACAAGATTTTATATGTGTATTTATACATAATAAGCACACAAGTAATAAGTGAGATATACAAGTAATTATTGAACATGAAAATGATTGAGTTAGGGTTTGTAGGTGAAAACTCACTATTAGGGTTTGTAAAGAAAAAACCCTAGAATAAAAGACTTGGGAGAGACTTGATTAACTTGAAATATTTATGATGCCAAACCATCCTTGAGTTCCAACTACCCTCTTGAGTCAATAAATGTTGAGTTATGTCAAGGAGCATTAAATGAGGGTGGAGATGGGGGAGAGAGAGAGCGAGAGGGAAAATCGCCCAAAGAGAGGGGAGAGCCGATCTGAAACTTTTTAATATGATGAATGAGAGTGTTGTGCCCTAAAAACGAGTTTAAAGAGTTGTGTCCTCATCCCTGCTCGCGACCTTGCCCCTGCGACTATGCCACGGCATTGTCGCCGGGCATAGTTGCCCGTGCCACCATGGTCTTAGTACAGGTATGGCGAGAATGCCATCCGCGACTATGCCACGACATTGTCGCCCCTCGACCCCCACCTTCTATTTTTTTCGATCGGATATGAGCCCTGATGCGACAATGACCCCCTTGCGACTATGCCCTTGGCAAGGTCGTCGGGCATAGTCGTCGGTTACCTTTATCTTACAAAATTTTCGTTTTAAACATACGACGAATGCTATATGAGGGGTATATCATTACAATTGGTTTACGTACACATAGTCCCCTATCCTCGTTCATTTTCGAACTATCAGTTCATGCGATTAAATACATACACATATGATCACGTATACATCCAATATGCTCATGCACACACATAAAAGTACAACACTCAGTCATATGAACGCATGCAGTGCAAAGGTTCGAGTCATGACATGTGAAACTAAATAAGGTTGTGACTCAAAGAGGTGAATATTTAAAGATAGAGATCTACGAATTTACTTAAAGAAAATCATCTAAGGGTTATAGGATTTACTCAAGAAATTGGGGTGTTACAACCCTCCCCCCCTAGAAAAGATTTTGTCCCCGAAATCTCCTATCATTCAAATAAATGGGGATATCGTCGCTTCATGTCAACTTCCGCCTCCAAAGTCATATCCGTGCCTCTATGGTGTTTCCATTGCACTTCACCATAACTACCTCTTTATGGCGAAGCTTTTTCATCTCTCTTTCCAAAATACATTCCGATTCTTCCACGCATCGATTGTTGTCTACTCGAATCTCGGACAACGGAATGACGTTCTCTTCCTCCGCTAAGAATTTTCGTAGGTAGCATATATGGAACGTGGGGTGAATCCCACTCATCTCGGGTGGTATCTCTAGCTTGTAGGCTTGAAGTCCCACACGCTCTAAAATAGGAAAAGGCCCGAGAAAATGAGGGCTAAGCTTCCCTTTCTTTCCAAATCTTATAATTCTTTTCCAAGGCGACACCTTCAACATTACTCGATCGCCCACTTGGAATTCCATCGGTCGCCTTTTCTTGTCTGCATAACTCTTTTGGCGATCTTGGGCCGCCTTCAACCGATCTCGAATTCTCTTTACTTTGTCCGCCGTTTCTTGCACCACTTCTGGTCCGGCGAATTGTTTCTCGCCCGCTTCGAGCCAACAAGTCGACATCCTACATTTCCGCCCATATAAAGCCTCAAATGGTTCCATGCCCAAACTCGATTGATAACTGTTGTTGTAGGTGAATTCTACCAATGGGAGGTGAGAGTCCCAATTTCCCCCGAAGTCAATGACACACGACCTCAACATATCTTCTAGTGTTTGAATAATCCGCTCGCTTTGTCCGTCCGTTTGAGGGTGATACGCCGTGCTCAACTTTACTTTTGTTCCCAACTCTCTTTGAAAGGCATTCCAAAAATGGGAAGTGAAACGACTATCTCGATCGGAAACGATGGATAATGGCACCCCATGTCTCGAGACCACTTCATTGATATACAATCGTGCTAGCTTGTCCAACGGTAATGTTTCTCTCATGGCCAAGAAGTGCGCATTTTTCGTCAAACGATCCACTACTACCCAAATGGTGGTGTGGCTCTTCAACGTCTCTAGTTCCACTCAGGTATTTCCAAGGATTGTAAGCTCCCATACGGTCGTTGGTGTTCGGCCTTCACTAGCGAGTAAGTAAGGCATTTCTCCACGTAGTTCGCCACATCAAACTTCATAACCGACCACCAATAGTTCAACTTCAAATCTTTGCACATCTTTGTGCTCCCGGGGTGTATGGAATATCTAGACTTGTGTGCTTCTTCCAAAATTAACTTTCGGCATCCTCCCAACTTGGGTACCCAAACTCGCCCTTGAAAAAGTTTTAATCCTCTACCGTTTTCTGTCAAGCTAAGGTGTTGCTTCGTCATCGGTTCATCTTTGAGGTTCGCTTCGAGTAGCGCTTCGGCTTGAGCGGTCTTTATCAAATCCATAAGGTTTGAGATGATCTCAATCCTTGCCAATGAGGTTCGCACCGATCCACTATACTCTTTCCAGCTTAGTGCGTCCGCCACTACATTTGCTTTGCCCGGGTGGTATTGAAGCTCACAGTCGTAATCTTTCAACAATTCTAGCCTTCTTCTTTGCCGCATGTTCAACTCCTTTGGATCAAAAACATACTTCAGGCTTTTATGGTCGGTGTAGAGTGTGCACTTAGTATCGTACAAGTAGTGTCGCCAAAGCTTCAAAACAAATACTACTACCGCGAGTTTGAGATCGTGAGTTGGATAATTCATTTCGTGCTCCTTCAATTGCCTTGAAGCATACGCTATCACCTTACCTCTTTGCATGAGGACGCAACCCAGTCCCATCTTGGAAGTATTGCTATAGACGACGAAGTCTTCTTTTCCCTCGACTAGGGATAAGATTGGTGCTTCACAAAGCTTTCGTTGCAAAGTACGAAAGGCCTTCTCTTGAGCTTCAGTCCACGCAAACTTCACATTCTTCTGAGTCAACGTGGTTAATAATGACGCGATTTTGGAGAAGTCCTGGATGAATCCTCAGTAGTACCCAACAAGTCCCAAAAAGCTTCAGATCTCAGTTGGGGTTTTTGGAGGCTCCCAGTTCATCATTGCTTCAATCTCTGCGGGGGCTACCTTCACTCCTTCTTGGGTCACCACATGGCCGAGAAATTGAACTTCCCGTAACCAAATTCACACTTGGAGAACTTGGCATATATCTTCTCTCTTCTTAGTACCTCTAGCACCTCTCTCAAGTGTTGCTCATGCTCTTCCTCATCCTTGGAGTATACTAAGATGTCGTCAATGAACACTATGACTAACCGGTCCAAGAATGGTCGACACACACGGTTCATCAAGTCCATAAATATCGTTGGTGCATTTGTCAACCCAAAAGGCATGACTAGGAACTCGTAATGCCCATACTGAGTCATAAATGTCGTCTTCGGAACGTCCTCCTCTAGAACCTTCACTTGATGGTATCCCGATCGAAAGTCAATCTTGGAAAAGCATCCGGCCCCTTGCAGTTGATCAAAGAGATCGTCAATTCGGGGTAACGGATATTTGTTCTTTATAGTCACCTTCTTCAACTCTCGGTAATCGATACACATACGCATCGACCCGTCTTTCTTCATCACAAAGAGTACCGGAGCTCCCCACGGTGAAGAGATCGGTCTCACAAACCCCTTCTCTAGCAACTCTTGAAGCTGGGACATCATTTCTTGCATTTCTGTTGGTGCGAGATGATACGGTGCATGAGCTATCGGTGCCACTCCCGGGATTAAATCGATTCGAAACTCCACTTGTCGGTCAGGTGGCAAGCCCGATAAGTCGTCGGGAAATACGTTTGGAAATTCGTTGACAATCTTTACATCTTCTATTTTCTTCTTCTCCGCCTTGGCATCTACCACGAAGGCTAGATACGAAGGGTATTTCTTTGTCAGATACTTCCTTGCTTTGATGGATGAGATGATGGCCACTTCGCCTTTTCGCTTTTCGCCGTACACTAAGATGAAGTCACCATCCCGGATGGCAATCCGTATGAGTTTCTTGGAACACAAGATTTCCGCTTGATGCCTCGCCAACCATTCCATCCCAATCACTACGTCGAAACTCCCGATAGTGGTTGCCCGGGTTCGAGCCTCACTCGCAGCATTGTGGCCACGGGATGAATGCCCGCGGGCTTTAGACCTGTTTTCCAGGAGATTAGTTCGGGCCCAATGTGGTCTGGGATACTCCTTTACCAAAAAAAAAGTAAGTCTACTTTAAAAGGTTCACCACTGATTTCTAGACGACAATCCCTTAAGATATCCCTTAGGACCACTTGTTCCCCATTAGCTACCTCTATGACTAACGCATCAAAAAGAGTACTAATAGGCAAGTTCAAGGATTTGCAAAACACATTTGACACAAAGGAGAAGTTTGCACCAGAATCAAATAGTACTCTAGCGGGTGTGGAGTTGAGTAAGAACGTACCCGACAACACATCGGCGGTTTCTTTCGCTTCTTCTTTGGTCACCTGAAAGGCCCTCCCTTGCGCCCTAGGGACAACCTCCTTCTTTGGTTGGCTCCCCGAGCTTCCTCCTCTCGCAATTCCTCTCAGCTTGGGGCACTCCCTCCATACGTGTCCCATTTCTTTACATTCAAAGCAAATCGTCCCTCTAATGGGACACTTGGAACTGATATGACCAGGTTTACCACACTTGAAACATGAGACCGGGTTGGGATTAGAGTTGGTCTTGCAAAACCCAAAAAGCTTGCTTTTGTATTTGGGACACCACTTTGACTCACGGCGGTTGTCAAAACTTTTACTTTCCGGTTGGAACCTTGGCTTCTTGTACGAACTTGGCGGGTTTTCCCACCTTCTCTTTTCCACCGTCCTCGTCTTCTCTTCCTTGTCCCGAGCATAAAGTCTCTCCATAACTTTGGCCTCTTCGATAGTTTCACGGAGGTTAGTGGCTTTGGAATTGCGGACCATTGACAAGATGTCCGCGGGCAAGCCCTTCAAGTAAGCCTTTACCTTCTCCTTCTCGGTCGGGACCACATGCCCCACCAAGTTTAGCTTTTCCATGAATAGGCGGATATACTCTTTTACTGACAAATCTCCCTTCTTGATCGATCGAAACTCCTCTTCTATCAGATAGGGGTGTCAAAAATAACCGAAACCGAATAACCCATCCGAACCGAATGAAATTTGGGTTAAACGGTTCGGTTAACCGAATAAGGATCCTTATTCAGTTCGGTTTTTGTCAGGATCGAAATTCAAAACAAGAATTTAAATAAACACTCAGAAACTTTGTTAAAGAAGTTGCAGAATAACACTTTAACAAGAAATCAATGAAACAGTGTATGAATTCAAATCACAAGTTGTATAGAATTAACTTGATGATTACAACCAAAGCCTCAATCTGTTGAACAGGCTCAACAAACGTTCAAAACTTCTCTAATGAAAGGATCACTAAGAATCTTGAGGCTAATTCTCTCTAAAATAAAATACGTATCTTCTTAATAATCTAAGACTTCTAGACTATATAGTTTCAAAACAGATTACAAGATAATTATTAAAGTAACATTGATCTTCAGCATCCATTCCATAATTATCTTCAGCTCCTTATCTTTCGCTTCAAATAACAAACCATCCTTATCAATATCAGCAACATTAATTCTTCTAGCAGTATCTTCTTATCATCAGTAGTACTAACATGCTAGCAGTAGCTTCCAACTTGCAGTACTAACTCTCCAAGCAGTACTAACTGTTCTTCTAGCAGTACTAACCTTCAAGCAGTACTAATACTACTAGCAGTAGTAATTTCTTCAAGTAGCAATACTAATTTCTTCAGAAGTAGTAATCTTCAAATCTCATCAGCACTATCCAGACTTAGCAAATTTCAGGCCCAACAGTTTTCGGTTAATTTTTTCCTAATTCGGTTAAACCGAATAACCCGAATAATACATCCTACTAATATTTTATATATTGCATGTTTATAAAAAATAAACCTAAGGCATGTTATACTATTATTATTTTACATATTTTATTGATATATAATGTTTTTTTATTGAGAGTAGATAATGTTTTTTCATTATATTACATTTTATGCTTGAATTACATCGTCGCATGAAGAAAAATAATGTCATATGGTAGAAATAGATTTTGATAGATGGTGTATTTTACTTAATATAAGTCAATTATTGAGTATGAATGTTTGATACAATTATATATAATAAGCAAGAGACACTTGATTTGAAAACATTATTTGAACAAATGTCTAACGAAAAAATATAAATCCTTATTCGGTTTAACCGGTTACCGAACCGAATAACCTGAAACCGATTAAACTGAACCTTAATTGGTTTGGTTATCGGTTAGTTTTTAAAAATCTTGAAAATCGATTAACTCGAACCGATTAACTCAAACCGAATAAACCGAAAACCGATTTAACCGACCGAATAACACCCCTACTATCAGGTCCATCTCTTCTTCATTACAATATTCTTCCAACATCTTTCTCTTGAACTCGGTCCAAAACATCTTGGCTAACACATATTCCTCTACAATTGCGGTGAAAACATTCCACCATGTCAAGGCCGAACCCCAGATCCATGTTGATGAAGGTAGATCCTCATTCCTCTGCAATTCTTTTCTTGCAATATTTGGCAATATGGACAAACTTTGGACAATGATAACACTGTAAAGGAGAAGTATTTCTTCCTCTGAATTTTCCTTTATTTTCATTTTGTTGATCTAGACCACTATTCTTTTCTTGTACAATGGAGGATTGTAATTGAAAAGGTTGTTCAAAGAAGGGTGGGGAATCGAATTGCCTCATTCTGAGTTCATGTGATTGTAAGGTTCCAAGTAGAACTTTAAGAGAAAGCATTGACAAATCCTTTGATTCTTCAATTGCTACCACTATATATTCAAACTTTCTTGTCAAACTTCTAAGGATCTTCTTAACAACCCTTCTGTCATCTATGGTTTCCCCATTTATTCTCAATAGATTGAGTACCAATATTACACGATTGTAGAAATCCTCTATGGTTTCTGAGTCCTTCATCTTAAGTGTGTCAAACTCACATCTTAAAGTTTGTAATTTCACCACCTTGACTTTATCTTCTCCGCGGTATGTTCTGTATAACATATCCCATGCTTCCTTAAAGGAATTTGTGGAGGAAATTCGTTCAAAAATGATTTCATCCACATCTTGGTAAAGTATGTAGAGAGCCTTCTTGTCTTTCTTCCTTGGATCTCTCAATTCGTCCTCTTGTTCTTGTGTCAATTCATCAATCTCAATGGGTTCTTTGAAGCCTTGTTCGGCAATATCCCACAATGCTTGAGATGCAAATAACATCTTCATCGTAATGCTCCAGTGATAATAATTCCTCCTATTCAATTTTAGGAGTTGTGTGTAGCAGGTTGTTAGATGTGGAAGCCATCTATGTTCGTGGCTCCGATATCATAATGTTGGATCAAATATTACACCACATAAAATATCACTTCATTAAAATTCAGTAACCTTGTACATTTGTTACATACACACACACACACACACACACACACACACACACACACACACACACATATATATATATATATATAATGAAGGGTTATGACTTTACACCAAACGACACATCTATAGGATGTTGACAGTTGAATAACAGTCAGCCATAATAACTACCAAATAGGAGACCGTCCATATAAGTAACTTAAGTGTTACTAGCTTACACTTTAACAGGAACCACCCAGCGAGATTGTTGAGAAGAGGGAAATTTATGATAAAGTTTAACTTGAACCTGACACTTCTGATCAAGCTATGTTGAATTATCCAGAGGTCTATTCCTTTAATATTGCTTAGGATTTTTCTGGCTCAATGCTAATTAGTAGTCCCAATGATCTATATCCCAGGTGAAACTACTAGATCACCTCAAAATCCCCCTTAATGCCATAAAAAATTGTACACAAAACTTCGATGAAAGAAACTTTATCGGGAAGGGAGGATACGGAAGGGTCTACAAGGGAATCCCCTCGTGGGCGAATCACAAAAACCAGGCGGTTGCTGTAAAACGGTTAGATGTCACCGGGTTTCAAGGCAACAAGGAGTTCTACACTGAGGTCATGATGCTTTCACAGTATCGGCACAACAACATTATTACCCTTATAGGGTTTTGTCATGATAGGGAGGAGATGATCCTTGTCTATGAATATGCAAGTCGTGGAAGCCTTGATACATATTTAAGTGATACAACCACGTCTAATCAACTGTCATGGTCACAACTCCTTGAAATATGTGTTGGTGTGGCCTCCGTATTGGATTACATGGCAGCAAGACACAGAATAATCCATCATGATATAAAAAGTGGGAATATTTTGTTGGATGAAAATTGGAATGCAAAACTTTCAGATTTTGGGTTATCAAGAATAGGTCTAGCAAATCAACAGAATTCCTTTGTGGTCACTAACCTTGCCGGCACACATGGCTATTGTGACCCACAATATGAAAGGACAGGTATCTTAACCAAATAATCGGATGTGTATTCATTTGGGGTGGTTTTGTTTGAAGTTTTATGTGGGAGGTTAGCATGTGTTTTAAAGTATAATGACGAGCGACGATTCCTTTATCATCTGGCCCGAACATGCTACAAAAATGGAGAGCTGGAAAAGATTATATATCAGAGAATAAAGAAACATAGCAAACCAAGAACGTTGAGAAAGCTTTCATCTATTGCATATCAATACTTGCAAGAAACTCGAGCAGAACGACCTACAATTTATGAGGTTCTGCTCCAACTTAAGCAGGCCAAAGAAATCCAAGTAAGTTCAATTATTATTTTTCTCCTTCTAATTCCATTAAATACACACACATATTTTGTATACGAGGAAAGAAACAAAAGGCTATATATATAATCTAATCGTATCTTTTATTTTGTAACAGATGGAGGCCAATGTCATTGGGACTTCTTCTGAGCATTCTGACACGTCTGTCACCCCGTAATTGATCCATCCCTTCTAACCGGTTAAGGGTGTCCATCTTTATATCAAAGTAAGGGGTTGTTTGTTTATGACTTAATGAGCTCAATGGTATGGAGAGCTTATTCACTTAGCCATATTAGGGTGTATGTTTATTACTTTAATGATTAAACTTTCCTCAAATCAGCTCAATGGATTCAGCCAATGTCCCCTTGAAATAACTGACATTATCCTTATCTCTTGGAATGTCTAACAATGCTCTAAGGCTTACATCATTTTCTTTTTTCTTTAAGGGACAGGGGAAAGATCTTGGTTTAATTTCTTGCAACCACATTATGTCATTTCTTGGAACAACATGGCTAGAAAATTTTTTGAAAAAATATTTTCCTCTCACTCGGAATACTAAGTTCAAAAACAAAATTTTCTTGTTTAAGCAAATGGACGATGAAGTAGTTCCCAATGCTTGGGAAAGGTACAAGGAGTTGGTGAAAAAATTCTCTCACTATAGCATTTCTTACTATATTCAACTTGAGACATTTTACAATGGTTTAAATACCACTGCTAAAGAAATGTTCGAGGCGACATCAGGGGAACTTTCATAACCGGTACTTATAACGATGGATATGATATCTTTGGAAAAAATTCTAATAACAATGGTCATTGGATTGACGCGCACGTGCACTAATACCACGTAAAGCAATCGGAGTACATGATGTAGATGTTTATATAACGTTAACAGTCAACTACGTGTGTATTGTGGTGAAGGACATTCTTATGATCATTGTCCATCTAACTCTAACTCTGGATCAGTAAACTACGTGGGAAATCAAAACATATATGGATCGTGTTCTCAAACATATAATGTTGGATGAAGCTAACACCCAAATTTTTCATGGCACAACCCAGCAATGAATAGACCCAAGGGACCTCTAGCTTTCAACCACAACAACATCAGAATCAGTATAAAAAACCCAATGTACTTGCCTAGTTTAGTTTAGATCATGATGAATTATTCTGCAAAAAAACTTTCTTACCCTTATCAATTATCCCCTTGAAATGGCCGAAAATTTGGGTTTATAATAACAATAATCACTATAAAAGTTAGCCATTTATTATTGATTGTGAGAGGCTAAGGTTGGACCTAAGAGATCTCACAAAGTAACATGTTCTCCCATGAATGACCCCCTCAATGTGTGTGTGTGTGTGTATGTGTGTGTGTGAGAGAGAGAGAGAGAGAGAGAGAGAGGGGTTCAAATGATAATGCTAGCTAAATAAGAAGATAAGATGAAGAATGTCAGCCAATCACTTATTTGAATCATGTCTTAAATAATTTTCTTTTTGAAAATCACCCATAAGGGCATATGTGTCATTTGTTGCATATAGATTATATATAAAATTCATTTATTTCTATAAAGGGTTATTTAATGCATTTAATTGAGTTATTTATTTATGGTTTTTTTTACAATTTTTGTGAATTAATCATGATTAGTTTTTATTTCAAAATATTTATTTTTTATGACATTTAACATAAGGGTGATTTATTTTTTCATTTAAAATATTTGTTTTTTTTTTATCTAAGTAATTTATTTAAGTTTTTTTTTTCACAATTTCCGTCAAAAATAACATGTAATATCTAGAATTAATCAATGCTTTTACCAAAATTAATCAATGTGATATTGATAATACAAGAAACAGGAGTTTTAGCAACAACTTTTGTTATCACTAAAAGTCAATTTATTTTTAGAAATGATTTATCGAGACGCCGCTATAACTTCTTGTTGAAACGTGTCGTCGCTAAAGGCATTTCGTTGAAACCCACTTTTATCTACAACATTACATTTGATATTTGTAAATTATGGATTACGTTTTGAATCACATGTGATCTTAAACATATTAAATGTGTTCTTCTAACATCAAATGTGATTCTATTTCCATTCTTTTTCATTTTCAATATTTAATCTAAATCACGTGTGATTAGGAAAAAGATATGGAAAAAATCAATTAATTGTGAATCACATGCGAATTTGACAAAAAAATGTAATTTTTTAAAATATTGTCTTAAATAAAAAAAAATATATTTTAAATGAAAATTAAATTAAGTTTATTTTAAATGTCTTAAATAAAAAATAATTTTAAATAAAAAACTAAATCATACTAAAATCACAAAAAATGGTAAATGTTGTAGAATTATGTGTCATCATCAAAAGGAAATGATTGATATAATATTTTCCTAGTATGAGAAGTTACCATAATGAATGTTTCTTTTTCTTTGTAAACTTCTCCCTATTTAAAGGGCTTATGATTAATGAGAATTATAGATTTCATTGTCTCTCTATTATGTTGTTTTTCTGTTTCGTTTTTCCTTTAACACGTTACCAGCACGTAAGCTCAGATTTTAGCTTCTAAGTTCTAACTGCCACTATCTACCGCCACCAAACTAAACAATTATTGTGTTTGGTGTCTGCTAGAAAAAAGAGTTTATATTACATCTCATTATGTAAAAAGATTTTATAAAATAAAATATGGAAAAAGATAGATTTTATTTTATAAAATATGGAAAAATCATTATGAGATGTAATACAAAAAATTACGGAAGAAAAAAGATTTTATATTACATCTCATTAATATAGATTTAAATGTAAAATCTACATTTAAAATAGATTATGCTAATATAAAAAATATTTATATTAATAAATGAATATTCATTCCACAAATAGATGATTATGTGAGATACTGTGCTTGGAAAGGTTGTACCAAAGCACTAAGAAATTGTAAATTAAGTAATTGGTTTTAATCAGTTGTATCTTGTGCTTAAAATGTTGTAATTAAGAGTTTTTTATGTCGTTTTTATAATATAGTATAGATATAGATAGATATTGATATATTATAGATAAGTATAATACTATGTCCTTGTTTCGTCTCACTTTTCTTTGAAATCAAAAACCCCCAAAATTGAAACAACCCTTTCATTTCCGAATCCGATGGCTATTGCAGAAATCTTTCTCACCGCATTCATCACTGCGTTATTTGACAAGCTCGCCTCAGCTGACTTGATCAAACTCGCTCAATCTCAAGGAATCAATTCTCAACTCACCAAATGGAAGAAAACCTTGTCCCAGATCCAAGCCCTACTCGCCGATGCAGCCCAAAAGCAGATTAAAGAAACACATGTTGATTTGTGGTTGCACGATCTCCAAGATCTGGCTTACGAAATTGATGATCTACTCGATGATTTAGCCACTGAAGCTATGCATCGCGAGTTGAATCGAGAATCTTATGCCAGCACCTACACCAATAAGGTATTGAAGTTAATCCCAACTTGTTGCACTAATTTCACTCCTCGTAACTTTATGTATGGTCGTAAGATGAGTTTTAAGCTAGAGGAGATTACGATCAAATTGCATAATCTTGCTGAGCAGAAAAATACGTTGGGTTTGAATGCAAATGTGAATGTTGAAAGGTCAAATAGAATAAGAAGCCGATTGGAGGAAACTTCGTTGGTTGATGAGTCCAAAATTATAGGCAGGGAAGGGGATAAAGAGGAATTGCTCCGGAAGTTATTGAGGAATGAAGCATGTAATCAAGATGTCAGCATCGTGTCCATTGTTGGTCTCGGTGGGATAGGCAAAACCACTCTTGCTAAAGTTTTGTACAACGAAGAGAAAGTGAAGGATCACTTTGAACTGAGGGCATGGGTTTGTGTTTCTGAAGAGTTCGATGTATTTAATATTAGCAAGGCTATTTTTCAAGCTGTAAATGGGACAAATCAAGATTTTGCTAATCTAGATCTCCTTCATGTGGCACTTAAGGAAAAACTTTCAAAGAAAAGATTCCTAGTTGTTCTAGATGATGTATGGAATGAGGACTACAGTGAGTGGGAACTCCTCCAGAGCCCTTTTGCTGTAGGGGCACCTGGAAGTAGAATTATCGTGACAACCCGAAAGACCAAGGTTGCATCGGTGATGAACTCTTTTCAACCTTACAATCTAAAGGTTTTGTCAAATGAAAAGGCTTTGTCTTTATTTGCTCAATACGCACTAGATGAACAAAACTTTGACAATCATCCAACACTTAAATTGCATGGTGAAGGTATTGTGAAGAAATGTGGTGGATTGCCTTTGGCTTTGATAACACTAGGGAGGGTATTGAGGACAAAAACATATGATGATGAATGGGAGGAGGTGTTGAATAGTGAGATATGGAATTTACAGAATGGAAATCAGATTCTTCCGGCTCTAAGATTAAGCTACCATGATCTCCCTCCACATTTGAAGCAGTTGTTTGCATATTGCTCCTTATTTCCCAAGGACTACGTGTTTGACAAGAAAGAACTAGTCCTACTGTGGATGGCAGAAGGGTTTTTGTACCAATCAAATGTTAGTAAATCAATGGAGAGTTTGGGTCACGAGTATTTCGCAGAGCTGAAGTCGAGGTCACTTTTTCAGCCTTCAACTAACGACCAAACACAATACATAATGCATGACCTGATTAACGACCTGGCCACAAATGTTGCAGGAGAGTTTTTCTTTAGGTTGGATGATAAGGATATATATGGTGGAAGTGAATCTCTTGATAAGTTTCGTCACATTTCATTAATAGGTCAAGAATATGGAACATATAGAACGTTCAAGGCATTACATAGAGCTAGACGATTACGAACCTTCTTACCAGTGCCATTTAATCTTTGGCAGAGTTTCCATTTATCAGACAATGTTCTTGGCGAATTACTTCCCCAACTACAATTCCTAAGGGTGCTAAGCCTACGTAATCATTCAATCACTAGCGTACCACAATCCATTGGTAATCTCAAGCACATACGGTACCTCAATTTTTCCAAAACTGGCATTGAAAGATTACCGGAACAAATCGGCGACCTCTATAATCTACAGAGCTTGTTGCTTTGTGGTTGTCATCATTTATCTGGCTTGTCGGTCAATTTTGTAAAGTTAATAAACATGCGACATCTTGACGTTAGTGATACTCCAAAGTTGAAGAAGATGCCCTTAGGGATTGGTGGGTTGGTGAGTCTACAAACTCTACCCAAGGTCATTATTGAAGGGGCTAATGGGTTTCAAATATCCGAGCTTAAGGGCCTATTTGAACTTCAAGGCCGACTTTCTATTATGGGACTGGACAAAGTGATAAATCCAATACAAGCAAAGGATGGCAACTTACAACAAAAGAAGGGTCTTGTTGATTTGGAGATGAAATGGAGCGATGTCTTTGAAGATTCTCAGGATGAGACGATTGAATATGACATACTTGAAGGGCTAAGGCCTCATCATAAGTTGAGACACCTGAAGATTTGGTTCTACAAGGGAACCAATTTTCCTAGTTGGGTCGGTGATCCCTCCTTTCATTACTTAACAACGCTTGGATTAAGTGGTTGTAGAAGGTGTACACATTTACCAGCACTTGGAAGTCTACAGTCACTTCGTAAGTTGTTTGTGTCAAGAATGGATAAGGTGAAGAATTTGGGTTCTGAGTTACTTGCACCTACTAATTCTTTCCATGCTATTGCATTTCCATCGCTTCAAATTTTGGAATTCTATGATATGAAAAGTTGGGAGAGTTGGGAGAGTAGTATTGGTGGGAAAGATGGAACTTTTAGGTCATTTCCTTGTCTTCGTGAGATTTCTATAGGAAATTGTCCGAAACTAGTTGAAGTGTCGATTGACTTATTACCATTACTTCGGGTTTTACATATAGGAGAATGTTCTGAAGTGGTGTTAAGAAGCATGGTTGGTGTGTCCTCGTCAATTGAGATGTTGACAATGGATAACATTAAAGGACTTACTCAACTAGATGGAGAAGTTTTAAAACATCTTGGGGCGGTTGAAGATATATGCATCAGAGACTGTGACGAATTGAGATATTTGTGGGAATCAGAATCAGAGGCATGCAAGTTTCTTGGAAGTTTAAGAAAATTGGAAGTATTTGATTGTAAACATTTGGTATCATTGGGGGAGAAAGAGGTTAATTTGGGGATTAGCATGGACAGCGTTACAGAAGTGGAACTTCTTTGTTCCAAGACACCGGAGAATTACAATTGCTCAAATAGTGCTGAGAGGTTGGATATCTGGAAATCTTCTTCGTTCTCATCCACTTTGAAGTTCCTTTGCATTCAAAATTGTGATAATCTGAGGTTGTTCCCTCAAGGATGGTTTGTTCATCTCACCACATTGAAAATCTGGAATTGTGATAACATAGAATCCATTCCAGATAAAGGTTTTGGTTTTCTCCCCTTGTTTTGCCTAAAAAGTCTCTGGATCAGTAGTTGTAAGAATCTAAAGTCATTTCCTCATGAGCATTTGCAAAGTCTCACATCTTTGGAAGAGTTGTGGATAAATGATTGTCCAAGTATAGACTACTCCTTTCCTTGCGGGTTGTGGCCTCCTAATTTAAGAAGCCTAAGAATAGGATGCTTAAATAAGGCCATGTCAGAGTGGGGGCTGCAAAATTTCCCAACCTCACTTGTTGAACTAGACTTGTATGGCAAAAATTCAAGAGTGGTTTCATTTGCAGAGATAGAAGATGTGAGGAATAGCAACAATACTACTTCATCGTCTTTTCTTCTTCCGCCATCTTTAATTTCTTTATTCATCATAGGATTTGAGGACTTGGAATCAATTTCAGAAGCGTTACAACACCTCCCCTACCTTAAGCAACTTCATGTTTGGTCATGCCCCAAGCTTAGAGATCTTCCGGAGACGACTACTATCAGCTCATCATCTTTGACAGTAACAATGCATCAGTAGAAAAAGGCAACTACTACCGGCTGATCATCTTCAAATCCTTGACGCCAATGTTATTTTTTCACGGTATGTCAAACCCTTACCCAGTACCTGTGTCACTTTCTCTTGAAGGGTTATTTAGAAAACATAAAGGCGCCATTTTTCATCAGTATTTTAGAAGTTTTTGCGTTTTGACTATTTTAATCATGTTAGATTGCGAAATAAATGTTTTATAATTTATTTACACATGCATGTTGTCTGTATAAGAAATAAAAAGAATATCATTCTAACTTATTTCCCATTCAGAGAATGCGAAATTTATTGCGAAAATTTGAGTTTGAAAAATGCGAAATGATACTAACTTCTCGTTTATTTTTTCTCAGATTTAATTGATACTCTAATGTCTTTTCATACCAAGAACTTGTATGCTAATGTCTTCTCATGCTCTAAAGAACTTGTAAGCTAAGTTGGAAATTTCATATGATATTTGTATATAGGTGAGGCTAATTCCACATATGTTTGCAAGGATAATCAATGTGGCAGAAAGAGGGAATTGAGAGCTTTTTTTTTTTTTTTTTTTTGATACAGAGGGGGGCGACCCCTCCGATCAAGAATTTGAGAGCTTTCAATGACAAGTGGGAAAAAGAGGCATGGTTTTATGTGTCATTTCCATTTAAAGACACCAAAAGACTTGTAGCTGAGAGTTACTTGTATCCACCACATTCAACAACCCACTGAAGGAAGAGTATTATCAGGTTTTCAGAGTTGTGACAAGTGGAAAAAGAAACACATGAGTTGTTTTTTGGTTGCTATTTGGGATCCTGGTTGGGGGTCATTACCCTGGTGGATCTTAGCTTTGCATTTATGGTGTTCAAATGGCTTCTGATTCTGTGGTATAATCTGGATATGCAAGTTCTGTGTATAAATTTGATGTTGCAAGCTGCTGTTTGCATTTGAGCTCTGCTAATGGATTATGTTTTTGTCCATGATATCAGGTTGAACAAGCCTGTTGGTGGTGGCTGCTGGTTTTCTGAATATGATGCTGTGAATTAAGGTTGATCCTATTGGTTTTGTGGTTACTACTGGTGGGAATTTCATTTATAAGCAGATTGGTGCAGGCAGGGGTTAATCTTCATATGTTTGCTGTCTTGGAGGCAGTTTAGTAGCAGAGTTCACTTTGGAGGGTTAGGTCAGAGATGGTGATGGTTTTTCACTTTTACTGTTGATATTGATCTCTTTTTTTGTTGGTTATCATGGATGCAGAGGGGTCTAATTTTGGTGCATGCATTAGTGATTAATGTGATTACTTCTAATGGGTGTTGTTCTAAATTTTGGAGTTGAAAACTAAAAGAATGCTTTATAATGCCCTTAATCAGGACCAATGTTGTTGGTGGATCTGGGAGAGATGCTTACTTTGATTAATATGGACCAATGTGGAAATCATATTGCTTCCCTTTAATGTGCTTTGGTTTGTGACTGTTGTTTTTGTTCCTGGTGTTTGGACAGATTATATTGGTTTGGTGTAAAAGGGGGATTTTGTTTGTAAGCTAAGTTGGAAATGTCATTTTTTTATGAGAAATGTGAGAAATGGAACATACACTTAGGGGTTGTTTGTTTTTAAAAAAAAATATCTTAATGACTCTCTGAATCGTTCAGACCTTTTTACACACCACCTCTTATTAATCATAACTAAAATAAGACTTCAGACTTTAGATCTCTTAAAAAACAAACGACACTTTAATATAATATAACATTTGCATAATATATATGTAAATGTCTTTATATTGTGTGAAAGCTTGTGGAGTGACCATTTTTACAAAAAAACCGATAAAAGTGCATGTTCAGTTCTTGTAAGATTAAATTCGTCATTTCTCATGCTTGTTACCAATAATCTCTTTTTTTTTCTCACGTTATCCCAATCTGATAAACATACCTCCAATGTCAAATAAATATATTAAGAATGTAAATATTTGATTGTGACATAAAAGGAGAATTCACATAAATTTATTTAGCTAGTAGCCCCCCTACTTTAAATGGTTCAAACTTTCATTTTGACCCCTACAACACCAGGTTATTATAAATGGGTGTTGCTATATGCACCTCTATTTATGTCAATCGAGTCAAATCATGCATTAGAAATGTGAAAAATATGTTTTGATATAGATGCGCATGAGGAAGAAATACGTAAGTAGGAGTGCATTTAGCCTACGTCAAGTAAATACATGATTTTACTATTTTTCCATTTTTGTTGGTACAAAGGAATCATTTTTTCAATTGAATATAATGTTTCTCTTCTTCCTTTGATCTTGATTTTTTCAAACAAAAGAAATACATAGGATTTCACCATCTATATACCTTGGATTGACGTTTCAGCTCAGTTCAAATCATGTCTCAGATGGACGAGCTAAACCACCTCGAAATCCCGCTCCAAGCCATAAAAATTTCTACCCAGCTTCAATGAAACAAACTTGATTAGGAAAGGTGAATATGGAAGGGTCTACAAGGGAATCCTCCCCTGGGCTGATTACCAAAATCGGCCGGTTACAATAAAACAACTAGATGTCACGGGGTTTCAAGGTCAAAAGGAATTCTACACAGAGGTCGTAATGCTTTCACAACAAGATGATAGCAACGAGATGATCCTTGTCTATGAATACGCAAGCCATGGAAGCCTCGATACATACGCTATGTTGGGACAACTATCATGAGAAAAATGTCTCAATATATGTGTTGGTGCTTCTTCTGCATTGGATATGCAATATATGAATGGGAGATATGACATTAATGGTAAACCTCCATGGCCTTAAGGTAGCGTTTGGTACGCAGACTGGATTGGACGGGACGGGACTAACAGTCTGTCCCACAAACTACTTTAGGATTAAAATCATATGTTTGAAAGAGGGTAATATTGTAATTTTACATTTAGTCTAACTAAAAAACTTAAATTTTGTCCCATGAAATTTGATTTTTGTCCCATGTTGTCCCATGTGATTTTTGTCCCATGACATACCAAACATGAGACTATTTTTTTTGTCCCGTCCTGTCCCACCCAGTCTGCGTACCAAACGCACCCTAAGCGTTTTTGGCAGTGCTTGGACTCGAACCAAGGAAGATGAGATTTTCACTACATCCCGTGAACCTTAACCAGTGGGCCACAATGCAAGTGGTTAGAACTCGTGTCATCTTCTTGACGTGTAGGTATGTTCTACAATCCAACCCGAATATAAATTCGGTCCAACACCATTAGTGCATTAAATTTAATCTCAATTTCAATTTAATTTCGACTACCAAATAGAATATCATATGATCTCGACTTGAATGAAAACATATTCAAGGTGGATCTCAAAAGTTCTCGACATTTTTTAATATTATTTCACTTGATAACCTGGAATTTGAACTTATTTTTATAGTCAAAATACATTCCATTTTATGAGTTACCTAATTCCCTTATTATAGTAAATACCAAATATAGTAATTAACTTTGAAAAAACCCATGCTCCGACCGATAGACTCCCTAAAAAGATAACATTTGTTTATAACTTATGTAATATAGGAAGAATCAAGAGTCTTACCCACGAAGACTCTTACCATCGTTAGCGCTTACTGGGAAAATTATTGCATAAGATATCGTTTTAATTGGTGGACGAAAATCTTACCTGATAAGTAAGTGATAATGTTGGATCTTACCGGTAAACGCTTACCCGGATAAGTGTTTGGCAAAGGATCAAACATATATAGTATTTCTTTTGTACGAATCAAGTTTTTTCGAACTATCATCAATTATATCAGATTCTTCATTCAAATTTCATATTATTATATATGTATGTATATATGACTTGAAAGTGTAAAAATCTTTATAAAGTAAATATATAAATTTACTTTATTTGTGTCATTTATAACTATTGTATATTATATAAAATGATCAGACAATTTTTAAAGACAACTTGTCTAGTTTTGTCCTATCCGGTCCTAGTTGTACCAAACATTAGACAGAAACTATTGTCCAATCTTATCTCGTTCAGTCATGTCCAATCATGTCTGTGTACCAAATGTTACCTTAACTCTAACAACCTTAGTTACTTGTCCACAACTCTACGGTCTATCGTCGTTCCTCAATAGCCGCTTGTATTAGATTATTAGTGAATATTTGTATTATATGAAGGTTATTTGAATGATTGTATAGGTAGCAATAAGTGGTACAACAGATATCTACATGTTTATGTGAATGCTTGATGGTTTTAGTATACGTATATCTCGTTAATAAATATGTCAATATAAATAAATTTGTAACTTCAACTTTGACAATGTTGGATAAAACTGTACAAACAGAAAAAAGTTGGTACCACATATTATTGGTTGATACATGTTATAAAATTTTATGTACCAATTATAATATGTTGGTACATTCTATATGAAAATATATATATATATAATATCGTACCATATTCATCCCTAAAAAAATTGCATCCAGATGAATAAGAAAACCTAAAAACGTGGATTTTAAAAAACTTAATTTCAAAAATACACTTGTTTTTTTTTGAAGGCATAGCGGCATCGAACTAACGAACGACTACCACGAACACACGCACACCTCCCCGGCGGTATCGGGCATCCACGGGCAGCCCACTAATCCGCCGCTGTCCCGGCCCAGCTTACGCTGAACCTAGAGCCCTACCACAGTCTATGACTGGGCTGGGGGCAGCTCAATCAACGACTGGACCAGCCCAAGGACTGGGTACTCCTAATGCCCTCAAATTGACTCCCCTTTGATTCGAACCCGGATAGATTGGGATACCATTCACAACCCCCGGATGTTACCGCCCTTGGGAAACCAACAGAGTTATACATGATTTGTAAAAATACACTTGTTTTTGTTTATATTTTTTTTAAAGGAGTATAAATTGCGGATATAACCGTACGTGCGCATATAATAGATGCCAACCTCTTAATCTCCTAGTTTTCTGATGCATTCAAATTATAACGTAGATTGAATGAATACAAATATGAGAATGCAATTTTCATCACCCTGATCGTTTTTCTTAGAAGAAATGGGGAAGAAAAAGGCGGTGTTGATCGGATGTAACTACGCCGGAACCAAGGCGGAGCTTAAAGGATGCGTCAATGATGTCAAGAGAATGCATCGTTGTTTGATCGATCGTTACGGCTTCGAGGAATGCGATATCAAGGTTCTCATTGATGCCGACAGTTCATATACTCAGCCCACCGGCCGTAACATCCGCACCGCGCTCTCTGATCTTATCAAATCGGCCGATTCCGGAGACATTCTCTTTGTCCATTATAGTGGTCACGGCACTCGACTCCCTGCCGAGACCGGTGAGGATGATGATACCGGCTACGATGAGTGCATTGTTCCATGCGATATGAATCTCATTACTGGTATGGTACCTCTTTAGATCTATCGATTAGTTACCTTGTCGATCTATAATTTGACGCTGAATTTAGGGTATTGAATCGAATTAACTTGATTTAGGGATTTTTATGCATGATTGCGAAGATGTATGATGTATCTGGTTTATTAACTATCTTTGACAATTGATCCAACGATTTGGCTCCATTTTTTGACATTCAAAAATCAGATTTACTTTCTGAAAGGAAAAAATAGCAGATTTAGCCGGTGTGGTTTTCCAATTTAATTCGATGTAATGACTTTGATCTTACCTTCGTAGATTTGTCCATTTGTTTTTATTTGATTTCCTCAATCTGACCATCTCGTTTTCTCAATTTTGTTCCTTTGGTTTATGCTCAATCCTTCTACGATTAAACTGTTTCTCTTGATTTAAACATGATTTTCTATTGTGTTTGCTTTACCTCGATGGGATCGTATCGTAGAGGTGGATGATCAGTATCTCTTTTGCACACACATATTCACTATACGCCCACTGCTACGTTCCGTTTGTTGTTATGGACTATGGAGTTCGAAGCTTTTTTTTCTTTGAAGGGTGTCCTAGGCTATGTCTAAACTAATACTTTGGCAAATTATGACCGTAAGACATCAACCCTGATTAAACCTCACCACAATTGTTGTGTACGCCTAGATTCGAACCCTGAGCAGATAAGATATTCCACCACATCCCCATGGCCTTAGCTAGTACGCCACAACCCTTGTGGTTATGGAGTTTGAAGCTTGCAGACTTCTTTCACCCACTTACCTCATCATTGGCTTTCCAGTCCCGTTTGTGTGCTAAACGCACCCTAATTATAGCAACTTGTACTTGTAGTTTTATTGTTTTATTGTGGTTTTGACCTCGTATCACATTCGTGTGGGAGCATTCCAGATGATGACTTCAGGGAGCTTGTAGATCGAGTACCACAAGGTTGCAAATTAACCATAGTATCGGATTCTTGCCACAGTGGCGGACTCATTGATGACGCTAAAGAGCAGATTGGTGACAGCTGCAAAGAAGATTTGTCCGAAGAGAAAAAAGAAGCCGAATCAGGTTCTGGAATAGCGAATTTTCTACAAAAGACCGAAGATGCAATAGGATCAATATTTAGCCGTAAAGGTGATAGTGAAGAGGATGATTTGAGTGTAACGAACAGAGCTTTGCCTCTTGAAACCCTCGTAGATATCCTGAAACAAAAAACCGGCAAAGATGATATAAATGTTGGGAATGTGAGGCCAACTCTGTTTGATGTATTTGGGGATGATTCAAGTCCAAAGGTGAAGAAGTTCATGAAGGTCCTCCTCGAGAGCCTCCAAGGCAGCGGGGGCGATGGTGGTGGGGGCGGTTTTCTCGGAAAAGTCAGTGGTTTGGCTCAGCAATTCCTAAAGCAAAAGCTTGAGAGCAACTCGGACTATGGGAAACCGGCCATGGAAACGGAAGTTGGTGGCAAGCACGATGCGTATGCCGGATCAAAGAAAAAGAAGCTGCCAGAAAACGGGATTTTGATTAGTGGTTGCCAGACTGATCAAACCTCGGCTGATGCCACCCCGGCTGGGAAGCAAGAGCAATCGTTTGGTGCGCTCAGCCATACGATTCAGGCGATCGTGGAAGAATCGAATGGGAAGATAACGAACCACGAGCTCGTGATCAAGGCCAGGAATTTGATGAAGAAACAAGGGTTCAAGCAACGACCTGGCCTGTATTGTGATGACAAACATGTCAACGACCCGTTTATCTGCTGATTTTAGTACCTAATGATGACGTGAAGCAAGTCGAATAATATTATGATTATTGTTGTTTGGAGTATAGTAATAAAAATTTAAGCTTAATAATGTTGTAGGTAATAAATGGATAGAATAGGTTAAACGGATCAAAAGTCATTTAAAGTGTATTGCAATGGTTACAATTTTGTAAATCATTTTCTAAATCATTTTATTTAGAAAATGTATAGTATTGTTTTAATAATTTAGTTCTGTAATCAATGTTATTGGGGTTTTAAAAGGTCACAAGGTCTAAAACAAACAAAGTTGCAAACTTTGTTCGAAAACAAAACAATACGTGACTTCTAGCTACCAACAACCGAGGGCGGAACAAATTGAACAAACAAGATGAATAATGTGATATATATAGTAAACGAATAAGAATAGCACAATAAAATAACTCATTGTCTATATCGTTAAACCACAGGATAGTTGTGTACGTGTACGTCCACACATGTGGAGAATGTTCATTTACCAAAGAGAAATTTAAAACTGAAATAGGATTACAAACCGAAATCACAAATTGTGATTAAAACTCTCAAAGATATTAAGCTAATCCTCACTATGTGATTGTCTCAAATTTCAATATACAAAAGTGCATAAGAAAAGGGTTGTACTTATACTAGAATTGCCACGAATCTCAAATTCGGTCTGAAATTTAAAAGATTGAAATTTTGTCTTTATTTCCATCACAACCATGAAAGGCACACGAAAGGTTTTCATTTGCCACTAATCATCCTCTTCACGTGCATGAAGGTCCTTCACGGTTGTGAAACAACCTTCATGGGCATGAAGTAGCATGAGCGGCTTATTAGGAAGTTGATTGCGTACCGGTTGGTGTCTAAGTGTCTAAGCAACTAATCAGTTCTCATGCTTTGTTGTTTTATATTAGATTTTTAACAACTTTATTATATTATATTATTAATTAAAAAGTTACAAATGAAAATAAGGTTTGTGGATTAATTCAACCAAACTTGATCCGTTTTGACCTGTATTTACAGATAATTATCGTGTTTGATTTGAAATCATTTTTATCTGTTCTCGGACCATTCAATCCACCCATTTGGCCATGGCTGAAAAATACTTATATCTAACAAAGTGTACATGTTTCGTGCCCATTCGTTTTATAGCCTTGAAGTGTACCTTCGCCATTTTAATTGAAAAGAGTCATCTCCACATGCATTAACATAATATAAGGCTACGATGATCATTTGCATTTTTGGGCCGGGCCTAACATGTTTTTATTATCCAACAGATGTAATAGTAAAACCGAAACATGTTTTTGTGGGCTTGAGAATTATGTTTGTACCCGTCCGTCCTACAAACGGGCCTGTTTTACCAACAGGCTAACAAGCCTAACAATTTTACATTTAAAAAATTTGATATAAAATGGTTAGTTATGTAAAACCATTCAAAATAAATAATCTTATTTCCAACTAAAAAATACGTACAATATATAATTGTACACAGGTTCAGAAACCCAAAGATGATGCTTGTGGTGGTGTGATTCACCGTTTCAGATCGGGGAGGACAAAAGGGTTTCAAGAACATGGCTTTTCACGGAGGGGGTTTGTCAATAATGAGGGCAGTAGGATTCCAAGAACAGGGGTATTCACGGAGGGGTGAGGTTTGTAGGAGAAACAATGTTGGGGGATGGATCATTTTGGGCTTTAAAACATGAAAAAAATGGACTAACAGTGTACTTAACAAATTGTAGAGATAAAGACCAAAAAGTAGCCATAGACTGGGGACAAAAAAATGTAACTCACTCTAAATTTAGGCATAAAAAATGAAAATGCCTCTCAAGGGCGCATGACAAACTTAACATAGCCTTCTTTAACGGTGTTAAGTGAAGGGACCAGTTTAGGTTCCGAAATACAAAATTTAGACCAATGGTGTACTTTTACGAACTTTAGGATGAAAACCAAAGAGTAACAAGAAAAAGATAATTCACTTTTTTTATTATAATAATTTTTAGAACCCATTGAGCAAATAGAAATTTAATGAGAAAACGTTATTAATAATTTGTCTTCCAACGGTCGGTAACATCCTTGGGGGGACAGTGGATGACATCCCTGTCTACCCGGGTTCGATTCCTAGGGGGAACGGGTGGCGATACCCCAGTCCATGGGTCGGCATTCGGGTCAGGCATGGGCGAGGCTATGGATCGGTAACGGTCCATGGTCGCGAGGATTAGTCGGGTGCCCGTATGGATCCCGGATACCTCGTCGACTTCGGTCGGGGCGGGTGTGTGCGTTTAAGCTGCCGTTCAAAAAAAACAATGAAAATAACCAAACAACATTTCAACCCGTTAATTATAATCATTGTGGAAAAACAAATATTTTTTAGTGAAGTAATTCTTACGTAAAATAATATGAAAGTGACACAAAATATAAAAGAAGGAATATTAAATCTAAGAATAAATTACATTATTTATTTATGTTACCATTCACTATTAATTTTAGCACATATGAATTAAATATAATTTTGGGTATTATGGTTCTCAATCTGTTTCATTTTGATCCATTAGCTTATGGACCTTTAAACCTTTTTTTTTTTTTTTATCATTTCTCAAAATTTCACTTAAAAAATTAAATAAATATGTTATTATTATACTATAATATTATTTTATTATGATATTGTAATAAATATTGTTATTATTATTCTATTATATTTATAGTATATTATTATTATTATTAGAGTAAATTACAAACTTTGTTCATGTGGTTTGCTGCAAATTACGATGGTGGTTCCTGGACCCTAAAATTCATGGATAGGGTCCATGTGGTTTCACTTTCATTACGATGAAGATTCTTGAAGCTAACTTCCGTTAAACAATCTTGTTAACTCACGGGTATTTTCGTTTTTTTTAACTTCCTTTTATTTTCTAAAATATATGTTGATCTCAACCATCAGATTTATAAAATAATACAACTAGCATCCGATTAAACACTTAGAAGAAAATTTCTTAACATTTGTTTTGTAATGATCATATCCAATATATATCATTTATCAGATTTGATACTTCATGTGCTAACATACGAACCTTGTATAACAAAGGATTTTATTAGTTCAAGGTCTCAGATCTTAGTCATCATCAGATTTACAACTAAGATAGTTTGTTGGAATTAAACTTCAGTTTTAATTCTCGTGAAGAATCCGATTGATCCATTCATATGGTCAATCAGTCACAAAAGAACCAACAATTATTCTAAGTTATTTTGTAATATGATGACTTTACTTCATAAATAGTCTATAGCTATAACCCGATGTTATTCAAGTCACCTAATGATGTTATAGGATTACACCTCTGGTTCCTGGTTTCAGTTTTAGTGCACATATCGCTTCGGCATCATCTCAAACCTCCGCATATACCTTTAGTGTCTACTCCAAAGAGTTACACCTCAAGGACACATTAAACCTTAATGCACTACCCAAGTTAGATGAGTTCCACCTTAACGATCCATGGTCTTTTAGTGTCTACTCCCTAGAATCCAAAAATGGACATACTCATAACCAATATGGAGCTCTTCCAAATCCTCATGCATAAGGAGTTTGGGCTCAATAACTCATAAGATCATATTATATAGTTAAAGCAAGTCATGATATTGTAACACAAAGGTATTCCATATCCACATAATTAGAACTCATCACAATATTATCACATGACATGCTCTACGACACATATACACACTTGATACTCATGGGATCCCAAAATAGCTAACATGGTAATCCAATACATCTATTTTACAACCATATGAATTTATCACATGAATAAACACATAGGTGAGCCAAATACTTCATATACTCAAGTCTATAAATCATTTTAGGTCATATCCTTCTCAAAAACTATAACATTTCTTTTAGGTTAAACATTCATCAAAAACCCTAATTACCATTTTAGATCAAAACTTCAAATTATCATCACATATAACTCACATAATGATTAACATTGCTATAACACAATTATGATGAAAGGACATAAAAGATGAACTCACCAAGTAGGTTTGTTAGAGAAAACCTTAGAATAGAGAAAACCCTAGTGAAGAGTAGAAGGAGATTTAATCCTAGAGAACACCCAGACCTTGCAATAAATGATGGTAGACCCCTAGAAATGCAATAACTCTCCTTTGATTCCTTGGACTTGCATTCAATGAAGAAAGATGAAGGAAAAGGTTGAAAATAGCCTTTGAGAGGGAGAGAAAACGTATTTAAGAACTCAACAAATGATCTAATAACTCTCCAAGAAATTAGATCTAATTAAGTGACAGTGCCCGACGGCGACTATGACACGTGAGAGTGCTCTTGGTATTCTCGTCGGGTACTCTCGCCAAGGGTGTACAACGGCCTAGACTCTGCTCGCGATTATGAACAGCAAGTATGCCCTTGGCACTCTCGTCGAGCATTCTCGCCCCACCTATACCGAGAACCGACTATCCCCCACGATTGTGACACCGCGAGAATGCCTCTGGCAATCTCGCTGGGCATTCTCGCCCAAAGTGTCTAAAACCTCCATTTTGCTATTTCGACCCAATTCGACTCTAATTACTCTTGTCCAAAGATAAGACTCGTAACCTTACACTCCAGGCATATAAATATACATGTATATAAAACTAAGGTGGCGTTTGGTTCACAGAATGTTTTTGGATGGAATGAAATCTGTCAAAAGAATTTGACTTTGAAGGAATTGGAATGGAATGTTGTTAGGTTTGACCACCTGTTTGGTTGACAGAATTGGAATGAAATATGTTAAAGGAATTTGAATATGTCTGTTTAGTTCACAAAATGTAGGTTTGGAATTGGAATGAAATGTTGATAAATGACCAAAATACCATTTTTTATAATTTTAATTTGTCTAAACAAAACATGCTTTAATAAAATAGCCATTAAAAATACTTTATTTGTAACGGTGGTTCAGATTGGTGGTGATCAGTGGCGGTTTAGAACGGTGGTTCAGATCGGAGGTGATAGGTGGTGGTTCAGATTGGCGGTGGTTCAAAATGGTGGTGGTCGACGATGGTCGGTGGTGGTTCAGATCGGCAGTGGTCGGTGGTCGGAGGTGGTCAGTAGCGGTCGGCGGTGGTCGGAGGTGGTTCAGATCGACAGTGGTCGAGGATGGTTTAGAACGGCGGTGGTCGATGGTCGGTGGTCAGTGGTGGTCGGCGGTGGTCGGCAGTGGTTTAGATCGCTGGTGGTCGACGGTGGTTTAGAGAATGAACCAATTGAGGCATGGTTATATTGGATTGAGGGCATATGTGGTATTATGAAAAAAAGGAATTTCATTCCATCAAAATACCTTGTAGTTGCTAAGGAATGTTAGATTCCCTCATTTGTGGAATTTGATGGAATTTAGATATTCCTTTCGTGAAAAAGAATGAACCAAACAAAGGGATGGAATTTGGTCAATGGAATTCAACATTCCAATTCCATCAGAATATGCGAACCAAACGCCACCTAAAGGTCACCTAATAATTGACGATCCTTGAGTTATCAATTACAATGAAGGAATTACTTACCCAAAATTTGGGGTGTTACATAAATCAGATCTATAATAACCTCTTCCTTTCCCATCCCTAATCCCAAACCCTCGCCGACGTTTTCCCAAGACCCCCTCTAAAAAAACAGCCACCACACATTGTACCGCTCCACCCGCCTCACACCTGAAACCACCAGTGCTCCATTCCCCACGCCCTAAAAACGGCGACACTCCACTCTCTAGTGAACCAACTGTAACACCCTGAATTTTGAGACCAAATGCCTAATTTACGTATAAGTTTTATTGCTATAATTCCACCCTGTGATCCGTTGCGTATCTGGTTTTGAACTGTCAAGTTTTGTGTGAGAAGAGGCTCTCGACGACAGTGCCCTTGGGCATTGTCGTAGGTCACAATCACCAAACTCAACCAACTTTCGGTACAGTTTCAGCGAGAGTTCCTAGCGAGATTGCCAATGGCACTCTCGCGTGTCACTATCGCGAGTGTCCTAATCCGCGGACATTCGGTACATACTCAGCGAGAGTGACCGGCGAAATGCCCTTGTCACTCTCGTGTGGCATTCTCGTCGTCGGCCTGCAGATTTTAAAAACTCAGCCGAAAATTAGGTGGTCATTTTGTAACTTTGGGAGCCCTTGGATAGGTCGTTTTTCCTCTCAACTCTACGGTAAGTTCCAAGTCTTAACCTCTTCTTTTCTCATTAAATGCAAACCCAACCATAAATTCTTGACATTTATGGTTCTAGGGTTCTTGGGAGTTAACTAGCTACCTTTGGAAGCCCAAGATACAACCTCTATTTCTAGGGTTTTGCTATATTAGGGTTTTCACCTTACAAACCCACTTGGTGAGTTTCCTAACTTCTATTATATCATGTCTATGTGTTCTTAACTGTTGATATGGTGATTATAGGTAATTTGAAGTTAAATCAAAACTAGGGTTTTGTGAATCTTACCAACATATGATTACTCATTCTAATGGAAGGTGCTTAATGTTATTAGAGGTACTAAATGCTTGTAAAACCATAAAATGAGTTATACATGGGTAAAGAACCATCTTTCATATCAATGAATTTTGAGCAAATGACTATCTTAATGGTCAAACTTGACATGTTGGTTCGATAATGTCTTTTATGACAAATGAATCGTGTATATGCGTATGGTTATAAGAATGTGTATTACCATGCTTTAAAATGGAATATATTATACAAATGGTGTACTATCTTTATTTGGTTATGACCTAATTGTGGAGTAAATGTCTATTTCCTTGTGCACGAGGATTTAGATGGCATAATTGATTATAACTGTTGACCGTTGGGACACTAGCGAGTAGGCAATAGGGGACGTAAGTTTTCGAGTTGTAATTCATCTAGATTAGATAGACACTCATGTCTGTAAGTCCTTGAGGTGTAACTCGACGGAGTAAGCACTAGAGACATAAACAGTTTGAGGATAGTGTTGTCTGATATGGCATGGGAACTAGAACCCGGATATGTGGTGAAATCCAATAACATCACGGGTGACCCCATTCACGTGTTCTCGTCACCCAAGATAGTAACAGGTCTCCCCCGTCTTTCGAGAGTTGTCTCTCATGTATTTGTACAGGAAACGGAACCTCTGTTCCAAATGGAATGTTGACATCGGTCCAATCTATGGGTACTCCGGTAACAATTATTTACACTGTATATACTTGCGTTATAAACTGTTAAGTCTATGTTATATCTCTAGACTTTGACCTAACACTTGTGTCATATTTGGCTCACAGGTTCTGCTAGCGGTGTGCATAGGGCACATTGATTCGTCGGAAGCGCACCTAGGAACACCCATAGACCGGACATTTTTGGGAATTTGAGAGAAGAGTGTTTTGGAGACATAGCAACACCCACATTTAATCTAGTTGAATATATGTTCTAGATTAATTAGGTTGTTGTGTATTATGTGTCATTTTACAGCTACTACATTTGTTACAAACTACCCCATGTTGTTGGGTTATAGTTGTCCATATCCACAGGGTTTTAAACCTTTATATTTTAGACGTTATATTGTCAAATTTTTAAGTTTTAATTTTACCAAATTTTTAGGGTGTTACAAGTTGGTATCAGAGCTCTAGTTTAAGTGAACTAGGTATACAAACTCTATGACTAGAATTAAGCTGAGACCAATAGGTTATGGATTGTGAGAATGGGGTAGAACTTTTAAGATGAGACGACCTTAGAGTCAACAGAAACTACGTCGTTGAGAATTGTAAAAGTGGTAGCGAGAATCTTTATGTAGTGTATGCTCATAACTTCAACTAGCTATTGATGTTATGAATGTATGATTACATGAATATGCTTGAATTACTATGATTATGATAATTGATGAACCATATTAGTATGTTTCTTGTGTCTAATTTAGTGTAACTACCTCATACTCTCTCAATTGTGTGGCAGACGAAAATGGTAAATACTCGGAGTCGATCGTTGAACGAAGGGAAAATTCATGAGGATAGCACATCCAGCCCTAATCCAGTGGCCAGGGCGGGGAACGTTGTCACTCCCAATATGCCGCCGATATTCACCGGAGAGGTGGAGCACATACCCAGAGTGGAGTTGGCATCCACGAACCCAGTTATTCAAGAGGCAAACCCACAAGCCGATATAATGGCCAGCGTCATGCAAATGGTGATGTCGGCTATGGAAAAGCAACAAGAGGTATTTTTGAAGATGTTAGAGGAGAGGGATGCTAGTCTCAGAAGGCCATAAGGGGTTGCTGAGAATGTTGTGGCCGGTTCGAGTGGTACCGGAGACGAGAATCGTACTGTTGGGTTAGTGACCTTGGAGACAAGGGCAACCCGGGAATGGTTGTTCCTACAAGTCCTTTATGGGCTGCAAACTGCCATAATTTGACGGGTCCGATGATCCCGTGGCTTGCATGAAATGGCTCAGAGATATCGAGCATGCCTTTAGGGCTTGCGGTTGTGAAGAGAATCAGAAGGTAAATTTTGGCTCTCAAATGCTATAGGGTGCGACTCTAATCTGGTGGGATATTTTCACCGCATCTGTAGAAGAATCCGTTTTGACAAAGATGACTTGGGAAACATTCAAGAAGAAAGTTTTGGAATAATACTGAAACGAACAAGAGATGGATTTGATAGAGGAGGAGTTCTGAGCTTTAAAGAAGGGGGATATGCCAGTGAGGGAATACACCCGACTCTTCATGGAAAAGTTAAATCTTGTGGGGCATGTGGCCCCAACCGAGAAAGACAAGGTGAAGGCCTATCTGAAAGGCTTACCCACGGACATGATGTCGAGGGTCCGCAACTCAAAAGCTACAAACCTTCGGGAAACTATCGAGGAAGCCAAACTCATGGAAAAAGTCTATGTGTGAGACAAGGAAGAGAAGTTGAAGGTCGTGGGGAAGAGAAAGTGGGAGAGCCCACCAAGTTCATTCAAGAAGCCAAAATTTCAACCAAGTGGTAGAAGCTTTGATAATCGCTGGGAGGCGAAATGGTGTTCCAAGTGCAAAAGCAAGCACTTTGGTTTTTGCAACCCCAATCCCAACCCAGTCTCATGCTACAAGTGTGGCAAACCGGGTCACACTAGTCCGAACTATCCGATGCAAGGGACAACTTGTTATGGGTGCAAGGAGGTGGGGCACGTAAAGAGGGATTGTTCCAAGCTAATGGGGGAGCAAGAGGAGGAAACCCGACGATCCAACCGAAGAAGAAAGCCATCCCTAAAGCTCAAGGGAGGGCCTTCCAAATGACGAGAGAGAAGGCGAAGGAGACCACCGATGTGGTTTCGGGTACGTTCTTACTCAACTCCCTTGCCGCTAAAGTGTTATTTGATTCTGGTGCCAATTTCTCTTTCGTATCCCTTGAGTTTTGCAAAGCCTTGAATGTACCCACTAGTACCCTTAGTGATGCATTGATAGTAGAAGTAGCAAATGGGGAGCAAGTGATCTTGCGAGAAGTTTTGGAAACGTGTCATTTAGAAGTTAGTGGTGAACTTTTCGAAGTGAATCTAATTCCCATGGCAATCGGGAGTTTTGACGTGGTGATCGGGATGAACTGGTTATCTCAACACAAAGCAGAGATTTTATGTTCGAAGAAGCTGATCAGATTACCGACCTCAAGCGGGGATTTTGTCTTTGTGTACGGGGAGAAGCGTAAGGGTGAAGTGGCTCTCATTTCATCCATCAAAGCAAGAAAGTGTTTGTTGAAGAAATGTTCGTCGTTCTTCCCCTACGTATTGGATGCCAAAGCGGAAAAGAAGAAGATTGAGGACGTGCGGATCGTTAGTGAATATCCAGATGTATTTCCTGACGACCTTCCGGGTTTGCCGCCCGACCGCCAAGTAGAGTTCCGGATCGATCTACTCCCGGGAGCGGCACTGATTGCCCGTGCACCTTACCGCCTTGCCCCGACCGAAATGCAAGAGATGATGTCGCAACTTCAAGAATTGTTGGAGAAGGGATTCGTGAGGCCGAACTCTTCGCCTTGGGGAGCTCCGGTACTCTTCGTCAAGAAGAAGGATGGGTCGATGCGAATATGCATCAACTATCGGGAATTAAACAAGGTGACCGTGAAGAACAAGTATCTACTTCCTCGAATAGACGATCTCTTCGATCAATTGCAAGGAGCCGGATGTTTCTCCAAGACCAATCTCCGATCGGGATACCATCAAGTGAAGGTTAGAGAAGAAGACGTTTCCAAAACCGCCTTTAGAACCCGTTATAGTCACTACGAGTTCTTGGTGATGCCTTTCGGGCTAACTAATGCGCCGATCATGTTTATGGACTTGATGAATCGAGTTTGCCGACCCTTTCTAGACAAGTCAGTCATTGTGTTCATCGACGACATCTTGGTGTACTCAAAGAATGAAGAGGAGCACAAGCAACATCTCAGGGAAGTGTTGGAAGTGTTGAGGAGCGAGAAGCTTTACGCCAAGTTCTCTAAGTGAAAATTTTGGTTGCATGAGGTTCAGTTTTTAGGTCATGTGGTGTCTAGCGAAGGAGTAAAAGTGGATTCGTCGAAGATTGAAGCTATGATGAATTGGGAACCACCTATGAGTCCCACGGAAATTCGAAGCTTCTTGGGTCTAGCCGGTTACTATCGGAGATTCATCCAAGACTTCTCCAAAATCGCCTCTCCATTAATGTCTTTGACAAGAAAGAATGTGAAGTTCCTTTGGACCGAAAGTCAAGAGCAGGCCTTTCGGACTCTACAAAAGAAATTGTGCGATACACCAATCTTGTCCCTACCCGAGGGATCGGAAGTTTTTGTGGTCTACAGCGACGCGTCTAAGATAGGCTTAGGGTGTGTCTTGATGCAAAGGGGTAAAGTAATAGCTTATGCATCAAGGCAATTGAATGAACATGAGAATAACTACCCAACCCACGATCTCGAGCTAGCGACGGTAGTGTTCGTTTTGAAGTTGTGGCGACACCACCTTTACGGTATAAAATGCACTCTCTTTATTAATTAATTATTACAACAAATGTTTTTAATATATTTTAAAGACATTATTACATACAAATCTTACGAAATCCCATGAATACTAACCACTCCCGTGGGATTTCAAAAGCTTATGTTTGTTGGATTTCATTGAAATCCTGGAATTTCAAATCCTGAAAATCCTTCAAACCAAACATGATATTAGGATGAAATTTAATTCAAAATCTAATCCAATTCTGTAAATCAAACGTGACCTTAGGACTTCAGAGGCTTGCATTAGATGGAGGGTTCATGTGTGTTGTCTTACTTGATATATGATTCTGTTATATCTTTGTGCCTTTTTCTTCATTTTTTGTTTTTATGTTACTTATTATGTGTTAATCTTGATTATCTTCTTAGGTTTGACTAATTTTAACTCCTACTTTTGTACATGTCAAGGGTTTTCACCATTACAATCGCTCTACTTTTGTGGCAAAGGTCAAAATGCGTATCCTTCTTTTAAGCAGGATATACTAAGTTTATTTGACGTGGTTTGAGTTTTTCTGCCTAAAACATATTTTATAACATATAATCCAAGTAGCTTATCAAAAAGTTAGCTTATAAGCTAGCTTATGTTCATTCAAACATATACCTAGAAAATAAGTTAGCTAATTTTTGTCAAACGATGCCTTAGAATATTTGTTGCGTTTGGTTTGTAATATTCTAGAATGAAATTAAATTTTCTGAATTCTTTATTTAATTTAGAAACACAAATTATATATAATTTATAAAAACAGTTAAATTATCTATTATTAATTAATTATTACAAAAAAAATTATTTTTAACATATTTTAAACATTATTACAGACATATAATATAAAATAATGTGAAATAAGAATTTCTAGATCCAATATTTAGAAAAGAAAAAGAAAATTATTGAAATCCTTGGATTCAATTCCTAACTTTCCCTTAAATCGAATGCAAGGTTAAAGAAAATTATTGAAATCCCTTAACTTTCTCTTGGATTAGTCGGTGCTGTCCAATTGGATGTCCGGATACTGTGGGGGTGTGTGTGTGGGCTTAGCCCAAATTGCCGTAAAAATAAAAAAAAAAGTTTAAAAAAAATAGTTCTAAACCCTCATAAATCTTATCAAATTTCACAAACCAAACAATTCTTAGTTTTTATAGTGATTGTAATTTACAATGCTGAAATACATTTAATTACAAGTTTTTTTTTACTTGTCTTCTATTGTCGTATACATGAATTTGAATGATAACGGAATTTATCATCGGCGGAATTTAACAAAGAGCAAAAGACCAAAATGCCATCAAGAACGCCACCCCACTCGCAATGCAAACCACGTCAAGCCGCCTCTCTCTCCTCTCCCTCTCCTCTTTTCTCTCTCTCCTCCTCTCAATATACTCCTTGTACCTCTTTTTCTCTCCCTCTCCTCCGCCGCCACGCCTCCGTTCTGCCACCATAAGTCCCTGTAAAATTACCAAACTGTCCTTCCCATTCAAACACGTGCCATCCACGTCCTGTAACGTTAAACTCACCCCACTCACGTACACCTCCCCGCCGCCTTCTTTTACCCCACATGCGATTTCTAGGTTGCAGTTCACGTACTCGTAGTTATTATCACGGGTCACGACGGCGAAGGTCAACTCTATGTCGTCGGTCAACCAGTTGCGTTGAACGGAAACGGGTTTTATGCTGGACAGATTTACCGCCCGGTTTTGGATCGGGTCTATCAGGATCCAACTCAACGTCACGTGTTGTTCGAGATTCGACTGCATTACGTGATCGTCGCCGGAGAATTTCACGGCGGACGACGGAACGAGTTCTTTGGGTTCGAGAAGGTCGATACGAAACGGCGACGTTTGGAACCAGTTGCTGCTGGGTGTGGTGTTCGTAGATTCGACTTTCGAAAACACAAATTCCTCGCGGTATCGCAGGTCAACGGCGGAGATGAGTTGAGAGGTTGGAAGTGATGACGTGGCGGTGGTGGTGGTGAGGCGGTGGGAGGGAAATGGGAAGGAGTCGGAGAAGAAGGAACGGTGCCCGGAGGGGAAGTTGGAGATGACGTGGCGGAGGAGAGGGTGATCGGTGGAGGGCCAATTGGAAGAGCAGATATCGGACCATAGTTTGTCGTCGGAGCAAAGGGATTGTAGTTGGGAAGATACGGCGGCGGCGGCGGAGAGAGTTTGACCGTCGAGTCTGGTCAAGATGTGGGTTTGAATGATCTCTTCATGGATTTCTGCGATCGCCATGGAGATTTCTTTCTTTCTACAATGGCCAAAAGGAATTTGTGAAAGCGCACGAATGAGGCAAGGGGTATATATAATTCTTTTTGTAAAATGAATAATTACAGAAAATATCCTTTTACTTTTACAATGTTACACTTTAAGCTCTTGTACTACCACAATATGCATACTAATACCATAAACGTTTGTCAAAATATTAATCTCGAAAATGTTAGACATCGTTAAGGAAATGGGGATGAGGGTTAGAGGCAAACGTAACCCCAATGCTCGTCAAGCCCATTCCCATGTGTCAATAAATCATACCACGTTAGTGTCATCCCTAATAAAGGTAAAGACGATAACTTTATTTTTAATATATAATATTTATCAAAAACTCAGACTTTTAATTATTTGGATTTTTTAATCATTAATTTTCAACGAAAGACCAGTAAATGGTCTTTTTGTCATTTCATGTTACGATAATCAAGTATCCATACACACATTTATAAATAGGAATTAAAGAGCGTTGTTATATAGACCTTAATTTATTATTTTCTAAATAGGAGTTTGTAGAAAAGCAAGACTAGAGTAGTAGTAAATTTAAGATACATGGTTGTAGCTAGTGTGAATAGGAAATAGGTTGTTAAGGAGGGTGAGGTGAGGGTAGGACATGGGGAGGTTTAGGGAGTTGAAAGTTAGGGGGTGTTTGTTTTGATAGAATGATTTCGATGGATTTGGATTTCATAGAAGAATTTGAATTTAGAGGGATTTGGATTTGGATTTGATAGGATTTGATTTGTTGGTTAGTAGGATTTGGAATGGAATTGAATTCCATTCTTTATAAATAATTTATAAAAACAAATTACAAATAATTAAATAACTTTTTTATTAATTAATTATTACAAACAAATGTTTTTAATATATTTTAAAGACATTATTACATACAAATCTTACGAAATCCCGTGAAATACTAACCACTCCCGTGGGATTTCAAAATCTTAGGGGCTATTTGGTTCATGAAATTTAAAGGAATTGGAATGGTCAATTCCATTGACCAAATTCTAAGCCTATGTTTGGTTCACGAAATGAAAGTTATGGAATCCTTTAAATTCCATTGAATTCCATAATTTTAGGAATATATAATTTCTTGGCTTTAGTGAAGGAATTGAATTCCTACCAACCAAACATATGGTCAAATTCCATTAAGGGGTTGTTTACCATATTTTTCATTAAGTTCTGTATGGATAAATGTGTCTGTCTGAATAAATTTGTCTGTCTGGATAAATTGATGATGTTGTTTACTTTTTTTATCTGAATAAACAATCTGAATAACATAAATGACCAATCTACCCCTCAATCAAATCTCATAACCAAAAATCAATCTAATGTTTGAACTGATTTTTGTTTACTCTCATTTCAATCAAAATTAAACAATAGCAATCCAATGAAATATCAAAACCAAATGTCAGAGATCCACTATGAGGTCGAATGAAATCTCAAAATTAGAAATTGAAGTACAACAAGATAATCCAATGAAATCTCAAAACCAGAAATCGCAGAACCATATGTGGGGAGGAGATTCAAAAAAATTAATAATAATATATTTGCAAGCCCTACAATACAGTGAAGCATTTCACACCATTCTAGATATGAAGTTTACATGATAAGAGGAAGAACCTTAGATAAAAATAAGAAAAAGAGAAAAAGTCTATAACATCGGAGAATCATCGAGCTTGATAAAAGCAGTCATAGGGTTTCCTTTTTCTGTTCGTGTAAGAGGAAGAACCTTAGATAAATCTGAGAAATCCGAATAATGGACTCCTTTGCGATCTTGAGTTTACGTCAGATCGTGGGAACAGATGCAGTCGTCGGAAACATTCGCCGGAGGGAAGCGTGGATGATGGAGTAGTGGCCGGTGGATGATGGAGGTGTGGAATTTGGGAGGGAAGCGATTAGGGTTAGATATCTAATAGGTTTTTTTGTTAAGGTTAGAAATGTCAAAATTGTGTCTTAATGGGGACAACACCTATTTTCTCTACTAAGCAAATAAGTTGTTTTCGTCTGTGCGAATAAGCCATTAAGCCACAAGTAAACACCCCAAACGTCTGCGCGAATAAGCCACTTTTGTCATTAAGACCATTAAGCCACAAGTAAACACCCCCTAAATTCCATTCCAATTACTTCAAAGTCAAATTTCTTCGATAGATTCCAATTCCATCAAATTTCATTTTATGAACCAAATGCCCCTTTATGTTTGTGGGATTTCATTGAAATCCTGGAATTTCAAATCCTGAAAATCCTTCAAACCAAACATGATATTAGGATGAAATTTAATTCAAAATCTAATCTAACCTTGTAAACCAAACGTGACCTTAGGGTTTCAGAGGCCTGCATTAGATAGAGGGTTTATGTGTGTTGTCTTACTTGATATATGATTTTGTTGTATCTTTGTGCCCTTTACTTCATTTTTTGTTTTTATTATTAGATATATTGAAATATCAATGTGAGATATTGAAATATCAATGTATATTTTGTTTCTGTTAATGGTTCCATGTAATTAGTGTCGGTTACCTAAGATCATGCCATGCGATTAGTGTAACCGACGGAATACCTTGTATATAAATATTGTCTCATATTTCAATATATGACACGGTGAAAACACTTTTATGGTATCAGAGCTATCATCCTCGTTCTTAATCTTTCTTCGATTTTTCACTTTATTCTTGTCATTATGGTTAACACCGATGACAACACCGACGACCATTGGTACATGGATTCTGGGGCAACGTCTCATATGGCGTCCAACCAAGGTAAGTTCTCTCATCTTTTTAATTTGTGCAACCCACGTCATATTATAGTGGGTAACGGTAATTCTATTCCTATCACTGCGTATGGCAACTCCAAATTATCTTCACCTTATACTCCTTTTTCACTAAATAATGTTCTTCTCGTTCTTAATATCATTAAAAATCTAGTTTCGGTTCGTCAATTTACAAAGGATAATTTTGTTTCTATTGAATTTGACCCTTTCAGTTTTTGTGTGAAGGATCTACATACGGGGACTCCTCTTATGAGATGTAACAGTACTGGAGATCTTTATCCAATTCCATCTACCGGTCGATCATCCTCTACGCCATCAACATACTTTGCCGCCGCCACCTCACTTTGGCATGCTCGTCTTGGCCATCCCGGCTCTACTCCTTAGCAAATTATATCATGAGTCATGACAAGTTAATTTCTAGTCCTAGTTTTTCTTTTCTGAGTGTTTGTGTTTCTTGTCAAATAGGTACTATCTTTTATTTTTGGATGACTATACAAATTTTGTATGGGTTTTTTCCGATGGCACGCAAATCTCAAACTTTCTCGTTTTTTCTTCAATTTCGGCAATACATTAGAACTCAATTTGACAAAGAAATCAAAACCTTTCAATGTGATAACGGCCGAGAATATAATAATTCCATGTTTCATCAACTTTGTAACCAACATGGCATCCGTTTTCGTTTTTCTTGTCCCTATACTTCTTCCCAAAACGGTAAGGCGGAACGTAAATTACGAACTCTAAACAACATGTCACGGACATTACTCTTACATGCTAATCTCCCACCTATGTTTTGGCACTATTCGGTCAACATGGCCACATATCTCCATAATATTCTTCCATCTCAAGTTATTAACTATTATTCTCCAACCTCTCTTTTATATCAAAAAGTCCCGTCTTATTCTCATTTACGTGTTTTTGGTTGCTTATGTTTTCCTGTAACACCCGTAATTTTCAATAAGTAAATGTCACCCGGACATTTCTCTGACTTGTAAACAGTGGGGTTTTGTTGGGAAATGTTTTGTTTGAAGTCCCTAGGAGTATCGGGAGTCTTGGCAGTGAAAAGGTCGGGTTTACGGGATCCGAGAGGGTCCCGCGACAATGCCCGGCGACTATGACAGTGTCATAGTCGCACTGTCACAGTCGCAGGGGAGGTACCGCGGCCTGGGGGCACCTGGCGACATTGCCAGCGACATTGCTCTGGGCAATGTCGCATGGTCAATGTTGCATGCAAGGTGAAGGGTGTTGTTAAGTACGGGATTTCAGCTTATTTCCTCATTTCTCACTTCTATCTTCTCCCCTTTTCTCTCCCAAACCTCAAAGACGAACCCTAACCTATTTTGAGGGTTTTTCTCCCTTGAACCACATGATTCTTCATCATCTAGCTAGTGGGATCTTGAACCACAAAACCTCTATCTTCATCTTCCTCATCAAGTTCAACGTGTGGGAGCTCGGGTTGAAGAGTTGGAATGGGTGTCCTCGGAAAGTCTCATCATCTAAAATGGTAAGCTTCCTTGATTTAATGTTATAAATGCTCCATTGATGTGTCCCTAGTGTTTGGTTTATCAAATCTCGGATTCGATAGTTTTGGAGAAACTAGGGTTTTGATCTCGTTGGGGATTTTAGTAATTAATGTTTGGGGAATGTTTCTAAATGGTTAAATATGGGTATTTATGGTTTGGAATGTATGGATCTAGGTTTTGAAAGTTTTCGGCTTGAGGATTCAAGTGCCCTTCAAAGGAGCTCAAGTTGGGAGAAATCTAGATTTAGCCTAAATCTAGCGAGGTGAGTTCAAGTTGATTTGTGAAAACGGTGTACATGCCAAAATGTTTATTTTAAAGTGTTTTGTGTTTTACATGAAATTGTTAACTGCTGATAAGTTTTGTGTATTTTGAAGTAAAAATATATTTTACTTGGTAGTTGTCAAAGTGTGAGTATTTTAATAAGTTTTCATATTTGGTAAACTTGGGTTGTAGTAATCTCATGAAATGCTCATATACAAGTTTTGAATATTTCAACAAGTAAATAGCATGACTTATGCATTCTTGGTGATTTTGTACAAATAAATTCTATTTTAAGATTTATGCATCTTCGGTGATTTTTGTACAAATGAAGTCTAACTCATGATGTACGATATCTTGATGTATTTGAGTTCATAAACCGTTTGGGAAAAATCCCTGGTTACAATACGTGACGAGTTTGGGTTAATTACATCTTTGGGTCACGTGTATGCATGAACGTCGTTTAAAGGCACTTCATTATATTGGGGTTCATTGTTTATTGGTCAAATGGATTTTGAGCATTTTAGCTCGGCGTTGACTTAAAAGAGTCTTGAGAACATTTGTCCGGTTTTAATGGCTCGATGTAGAGTCCAATCTATGAGTTGTATACTAATGCATTTTATTGCATATTTATGATAATTACATGCTCGAGTGCGTTGGTCATTCATGTGTAGTCATGTAATGTTTAGACTGTGTTGCATTGGATCCATAGGCACGTAAGTCAGTCTTATTTGATGGTCAATTGGGTGGTATGGGGTTAGACCCCGAGACTCATGTTTTATGACCAAAACTTGACAAGGAGGCACTAGGAGGGTTGAGTCTGGATAGTGTTGCCTGGGAGGTGAGTACTGTGACCTCCGCCATTTGGGGAATTTCCTTAGTTGTAGTCCCCGGTGTGTTGAGCCTTTTGGAGTAGAGTTCTTTGTAACTGCCACCAAGGTCAACTATCTCTTTTGGTGAACTTGTCAAGAGGTCGTAGGGGCACTTGGGCTAGCATGTCGTGAAGTGTCATACGATCAACGTTGTTTGAATGGCATACTTTTGTGTTCCTCCGCTCTCAACGGATACGGGTATCCCCCGTTGTCGGCCCGCTATATTTTGGATATTTAATTGTCCATGCTTTAATATTTGGATTTCATTCCATTTTATGGTCGCGTGAGTATTAAGTTTCAGTTCTATGTTTTAATGGCGTATCATATTTATATGGATTGTTTTCCGTTATTTAAGGGTCGAGTATTATGTCCCACCCGAGTTTTGGGTGTTTTGGGATATGAAGTATTATTTACATTTTCACAAATTTGAGTATCGAACTATGAACCCGTTTTGGGTGAGTTACGTGTTGCATTGTTTTATAAGAAACGTGTGTTCGGGAATATTGTCTTTAAAAGTGCATATTATGGGAAAATGTGTCGTTTCCATTTTGAAGTATAATATTTCGAAGGATCTTGCTTTGAACTGAATTCCTTTCTTTTAAAGATATACTCATTCATGTTAAAACTCTTGAGCTCACTAGGCGTTAAGCCTAACCCTTTTATTTGTCGGTATGTGCATCAGGTTCCTGTCGGGGGTTCGGTTCTAGCAAGTACTGTGAGGAGTTGAGCCTTAGTTTTATATAAGAGTAAGTAGCTGGTGAAGTCTTCCGCAGTTTGGAGATAGTGATCGTTATTGGGTTTAGTAACACCCGTCCTTTTCATAGATGGTATGTATAGGATGAATGTGTGTATTAAGGATAATTCTCAAATTGTGTCTGTAGTCAAAGTATTTATTGATGTACTTAGAAATTTTTAATAAGTTGCTATCTTCAGATTTAAGGGTGTTACAAGTTGGTATCAGAGCTTAAGTGGAATCCGTCACTAATCGGTTTTTGGCCACCACTAATCCAATGTTATAACGTAGTAAAAATCTAAACTAGAAGTTAAATATAAGAATGTCAAACATCGCTCATCAAAGTGGAATCCGTCAATCTTTCAAGGCTTTGAAGTCTTCCACAATTTGGTCGTTTAGAAACTCATCGTCCATTTTATTCTGTAGTTTGGAGAAAATTGTAATTGTTTATTCAACCAAGAACTTGTATGTTACAGTAATTCCAAAGGATCCAAGAAATCAATTACTACTCATCAAACGGTTGTTTTTCATATTCCTAACGCAAACTAATCCAAATTCCCACCTCATCATCATCCAACTTTATAAACAACCATCCATTCTTTACATATCTAAGTGATAAAGTGAACAAGCAAAATCCATTCGAAAAAAGAAAACCAAAATGGCACCCTCTTCAGCTTTGTGCAAAATCAAAATGGTAGCCTCAACTTCAGCTTCATCGAAAGTAAGTTTAAAGCTACTAATTTGGCCATAATCTGGATAGCACCTATTGCTTTATATTTTTTCCCCAAAAACACGAATTTGGTCATAATCTGGATGGGAAATCAAAGATTAAACGGTACATGGATTTCTGGAGACTGACCTGCATGGCTGCACCTACTACTGTTGCTATGGAGGCTGCCGGGTGCCGGCAGTGCTGCTACCGATGCTGCCAGTCGCCGGCGGTGCTGTTACTGTCTAGAACTCTAGATGGTGCGATAGCCGATAGACTATAGAGGTCAGATATCTTCTGTGGTTGTGTCGTTGTGCGAGTGCGATAGTGTGATAGCCGATAGAGACATCGTCGACTGAGAAGGAGATGAGGGTTTGGACTTTGGTCTGTCTTTGGACCGAGTCTTTTAGAGCTTTAGTTATTCTTAATTTCTTGGGCTGCACTGAAGCGGTGACCTGAAGGTGGGGGGGCCCAAACCAAAAAAAAAAATTATAACTTGATTGCATCCTCCTCTCTATATCGATTGCAAAAAACCGTAGGGGCCTTGGCCCCTAATAGCCCTATGAGGCATCTGCCCCTGGTCTACTAGCTACTGTAAGTTTTTTCATTTATTTCTTTTACATACGTATAGGTATACATATATAGAGTCGGGTTCAAACAAGAACAATACCTATTTAAAAGAACACGAGAACTAACAAAATAATTAGTGATTTTACATTAACACACGAAAAAAGGACTTTGGCCACATAAATATATATATTATGTATAT
Organism: Arctium minus; assembly: GCA_954870635.1. Classification (NCBI taxonomy): domain Eukaryota; kingdom Viridiplantae; phylum Streptophyta; class Magnoliopsida; order Asterales; family Asteraceae; genus Arctium; species Arctium minus. The sequence goes on from OX941088.1 coordinate 31,323,764, forward strand.
ATATATATATACACACACCTATTTATATATAGAGGGATATTCTTTTGTAAACCATAATAAAATTGTAAACTTTGTAAACCAATGAAATTTAATCCAAACCGTAGATCATCCCATTTTTAAAGAGTGTTTTCATTTTTTATTTTTTAAATTGTAATTGTCTCCATTCTAACCGTTGATTGCTACGGCTATAAACGAACCGAACGTTCAGCGAACTGTTCGACAGGAAGTTCGTTATGTTCGTTTATTTAATAAATCAACGAACATGAACACATTTTTTTGTTCGTTTAGTTAAATGAACGAACACGAACAATGGTCTCGTTCGTTCATTTACGTTCGTGAACGTTCGTTCATTTATGTTCATTAATGTTCGTTTACGTTTGTTTATCTTCATTTATGTTTGTTTATATATATACTAGAAGCGTACTCGCGCAATGCAGCGAGATACATCACAATTTTAATGTTTTATTTTATTTTTTTGTCGATTTACAGTACGATTTTGGATGGTTTTGAGAAAATGATAATGTGTTTTTATAAATTTGTTTAATTTAGGCTTAATAATATAATGTTTTTTATATAAAAAAATTAAGTATTTTGTTAGAATTCAATGATTATCTTATATATTTTAATGACATCTAGAAAAAATAACCAATTACATATTTAATAATATAATTAAAACAAAATTATAGTAATATAATATATTAATTAATAATGATACATGGAAGGGTCTGCATAAAAGGAAGACCATGCACATACCAAATTGGTGGGTGTTAGAAGCATGCAGTAGTAATATGTATCTTGTGCTTTGATACTTGTAAATTAAGAGATTTTTAAAATATTGCATAAAATGATGGTACCTTGTGCCTAATAATTTGTATTTAAGAGTTTTTTATCCGTGCTTTATAATATAGTATAAATATATATATATATATATATATATAGAGAGAGAGAGAGAGAGAGAGAGTCGGGTTCAAACGAAAACAGTACCTATTTAAAGAAACACGAGAACTAACAAAATCATTAGTGATTTTATATTAACGTGCAAAAAAGCCACGCGAACCTGAAGCCGCGGTCAAAGTCCTTTTTCGTGTGTTAATGTAAAATCACCAATGATTTTGTTAGTTCTCGTGTTCTTTTAAATAGATATTGTCCTCGTTTGAACCCGACTCTCATATAGAGAGAGAGAGAGAGAGAGTTAGGTTCAAACGAGAACAATACTTAATTAAAGAAACACGAGAACTAACAAAATCATTAGTGATTTTATATTAATGTGCAAATAAGCCACGCGAACCTGAAGCCGCGGCCAAAGTCTTTTTTTCGTGTGTTAATGTAAAATAACTAATGATTTTGTTAGTTCAATTCTCGTGTTCTTTTAAATAGGTATTGTTCTCGTTTGAAGCCAACTTAATATATATATATATATATATATATATATATATATATATATATATATATATATATATATATATATAAACGGAGGTTCAAGGAAAAACCTCAAATAAATGAAAAACTAAAAAACACCTTATCAACCGTTAGATTAGATGATCTGTTGGATATGATTAAAAGGGTGGTTACATCAATATTTTTTAATTAAAAAAACCTCCACCCCTATTTTTTTATTCGAAAAAATACAAAAAATGAACAAAATTCGAGCGAAATAAATTACACCAAATAAACGATCATATTTTTCTCGTTAAATTGACATCCATATTCATATACTTTTTCATTCGTTTTTTCGTGGTTTTTCGGTTTTTCATTTATTTAGAGTTTTCCCTTGAACCTGACCCTATATATATAATTCAAATAAAAACTTGAAATCCATTAAAAAGTTTAAACCCAAAGAGAAAAAAGAATACACATTGTGATCGTAGAAGACAAAAAAAAATACAGATAAAGAATATAACATAGGTTTTTTACTCACAACAATGGGATGACACGTTGTGATAAAAATATATGGGTGTGACATATATGATTGTAAAATACGTATAAAGAGATGAATAAGCCAAATCAAATCAATGGAACATATTAGAGTCTGTTTGTTTGTGGCTTAATGGGTTGTATGGTAGATATGGTTGATTCGCACAACAATATCTAAGTGTTCGAACCGGCTTATTCGGTCGGCCGATAGCTGAATTGGTCAGCTAGAAAAATGAAGTCCTTTGTATTCAACCACTTATTTACATTTTTATTCCTTTTTTACCCTCCACCCTCTATTATCTTCATTCTCATTTACCCCTAATACAGCTCTCTTAAAACACGCCTCATCTCCCACAGTAGACCTCCCCTTTACTTCTACTTCCTTCACCATCACCGGTCTAGGTTCCAACCCTCGACGTTGCCGGTGTTCAAGCCATCGTCGTCGTAACCGGTGTTCCAACCGTCGCCGGTGTTCAAGCCCTTGTCGTCGTCACCGGTGTTCAAGCCATCGTCGTCGTCACCAGTGTTCCAGCCCTTGCCGTCGTCGTCACCGGTGTTCCATCCCTCGTCGTCACCTGCCTTCATATTCCAGTCTCGTCAACAAATCTGTTTCTTGGGGACTTAGCAGAGAGGTTTGGATCTCTCACCAACAGATATGTTTCTTTCTTCTTGCTGCATTGTCCAACATATGGGTTTTGTTGCCAAAGAAAAGAAACCTCTCTGTGGATGGAGAAAGAAGATGAAGTAGCTTGGAGAGACATTAGAGGTTAAAATGTGAAGTGGGTTTTGTGTAAAATATCTGAGAAAGATTGTTAAGATGATGTATCTTGTGATGGGTTTTATTAATTTTGATGCTCTTGTTATTGTCTATCATCAGTAGGAATATGATTGGGAACTTGGGACAATGAACAAGAAATTATTTTTTTTGTTGATGAAAAAATAGAAAGGGTAAAATGATCATTTATACTATTCAGACAGTTAATTCAGCACAATAATCGAACAACAATTTATCTGTTATCGTACAGACAACTTTATCCATACAGGTCTTGATAAAAAAACGAACCGAACAAGATAATTATGGAAAGATTATCTCACCATGATGTGTGTCACCAACCACCTAATTAGAAGATTTGCTTTGTTGTTATCAAAAGATAAAATTTTAATTAACCCCTTCATTATTAATTAAATAAATATACTTAATTATCATAAATGATTGGTGTCTATTGGATTTCATAAACCTCACAAAATTTTGAGTTCTGATTTAATTAAGCCATTTATATATATTATCACATATATACACACATAACACGTATCACATATTAATCACAAGGGTTGTGGCGTACTGGTTAAGGTCTTAGGGGATGTGAATATCACATTTGGCCAGGGTTTGAATCCAGGCGTACACAACAATTGTGGTCATTGACGTTTAATTAGGGCTGATGTCTTACAGTCATAATTTGTCAAGTATTAGTTTAGGCTTAGCCTAGGACACCATTTCAAAAAAGGAAAAAAAAACACTACGTTATGAATTTTTATGGAAAATGACTGACGATCTTTTAAATTTGACTATTGAATTCATTAAAGAAACGTAGCTTCAAAGATATTATAAAGGATTTTGAAAGGAATTGGCCCTCCAAATGACTTATATTTTCTTCCTTTTGTACGGTAGTTAGTTATGTTTTTAGTTAAAAATGAAAAATATTTTTGAATTATATAATTTAGCACAAAAATTAAATGGATATAATATAAGATTAAAACCTTGTTTCTTATCGGTTATATATGTTTTCACAAAAAGAAAAAAATAATCAGATTAGATATAATAACACTTCAAGTTATTAAAGGGCTACTGGTTCACCTATAGTTGACAACCTCATCTTTTTGGATGTCAGGTGATATAGAAAGGATTCGAGAGTCAACAAACTCTGTCATTGATCAATAAGAAAAAAGAGAGCGAGCTTGAAAGAAGCTTGGATCTCTGCTTCGTAAAATGGAACACAATCACTTACGCAACTTTTCTCACGACCTGGGTTGCATGCAAGGTCGCACATGTATCCTGATGAGTCTCGTACATATTGCATTCATTTGTTTGTCTCCTAAATTTTTTAGTATTATTATTACTATTTAGTTTCTATTTTTAATTATTATTTAAATATTTTAATTGTTGGTTTAGTATTAGTATTATATGTTTGATTTTAAATTTCTAGTTTATCTTCCAGTTATCTCTAAGTTAGGTGTCGTTTGTTTTTTAAGAGATCTGAAGTCTTATTTTACTTCTGATTAATAAGAGTCGATGCTGAAGTCTGAAACCTGAATCAACAAAACTGTATGTTTTTGTAACGTCTGGAGGCGCCTTGAGAGAAAGAAGATCATATAAACTGAGGTGACGATAAGAGGTTTTAAGAAGTTAGGTCACCACTTCTTATTTAAGATGTATTTAAGAGTTCAGATGTTCTGAAAACTGGAAAAAAAAACAGTTTAAATCTAAAAAGGTCTAAACGATTCAGACTTAAGAATCTTTAAGAAACAAACAACCCCTTAGTTTAGTCTATAAATAAAGTTTATTGTTTTCTCTTTCAATTCATTTGATGATTAATAAATAAAATCTTCTAAAGTTTTATCTCTAATTTTAAGAGTTTTCTCTTAATTAATTACCCAAGCAATATGCTTATATCCTATTTTATTTCAAGAGTGAATTGTGGATTTGGTCCCTGTGGTTTTGTAATTTCTTTGACCATGATCCTCATTCTATGTTTATTGTGGATTTGGTCCTTGTAGTATTCAATTTGTCTTGGTCATGGTCCTTCTGACTAACATCTCCGTTAACTTCGTTAAATCAATGACCATTTTCGCCATTTGCCATTTTTTTGTTCTTTTACGATAAGAAAAAAAACAATACTTTTATACACACACATATAAGGATATCAAAATAAATAAAATAGAATATTATTGTATGATTTGATTGTTTAACTTTTTTAAAAGATTAACTCTATTAATACAATTTAATTTTATTATTAAATTATAGCATAAATAATGGAAATACTTTAATTTATAAAATTACTGGATATTTGTTAACTTTTATATATTAGGCTAATATAAAATTTGTCAAAGATTATATTTCAAAAAAGGGGTGGGTGAGGCCAATTACACCCCTACCTATTATTTTTCTCCTCTTATACATTTACATCAAATTTTATTTTTTACATTTTCAATATAATTTGATTTGATTCGAACATTTAAAAAAAAGGAGGAGGAAGGTGCATATAACATTTGTGATAGCATTACCCTTATAAAAAAGATTGAAGAGAAAATACTATAGCATGTACGGCGGTGAGAAAAATGTGTAAGTTGTCGTTATCGGTTCAATAATTAAAAACATTCAATCGATCGATGGAATGAATATAATTCTCTATCATTTGTGACAACTATGGTTTATTTTATATTTACAAAAAATGTACATTGATAAATATATCATTTGATTTAATTTTATTTTGTAAAAAATAAAATTCAGTCTAATAAAAAAAAGAAAATATCACCTGTAGCTTTTGTCCTTGTCAAATAGGAAAATTGAATTGAAAATAAACTAACTTTGAACTTGGACTTCCGAACTAAATTTCGAAGAATAGTATTTCTCAAAAGAAGACATGAAAAAGAATTGAAATTCCTTACTACAATGCAAGGAATTTAAATTCCACTATATGCGGAATTGGACTTCCGAACTAAATTTCGAAGAATGAACTACGCGCATATATGTAATTTGGTCAATTTCCAAATCTTTAAGATCTCCCCGGATTCCAACAAACCAAATACTACGATAAAGTTCGCTACATATTGAATCCCAATACAAGATCTCCATCCTAAACAACTTGGGTTTTTCATCATCCCCCATCATCAGGGACGAACCGAGAAATTTTTTCATACAGTAGCACCATATAATATAGAATTTTTTTACAAAAAACACGGTTTTAATCGATGTGTCTTCATCTTTATACCGACATTCAATATTGGCTGATGTGTTTTTAGCCTAATTCCATGATTTCGAGATATTTTTAAAGTTTTTTGCTTGATTTCGATGTATTTTTAAGTTTTTGTTATCGATTTTCATTATTTATGCTATATTTATGCTATTAAATCGTATTAATAAAATTAAATCGTATTAATATAGTTAATCTTTTAAGAAAGTTAAACAATCAAATCATACAATAATATTCTATTTTATTTATTTTGATATCGTTATATGTTTGTATAAAAATATTGTTTTTTTCTTATCGTAAAAGGACAAAAAAATGGCAAATGACGAAAATGGTCCTTGATTTAACGAAGTTAACGGAGATGTTAGTCAGAAGGACCATGGCCAAGACAAATTGAATACCACAAGGACCAAATCCACAATAAACATAGAATAAGGATCATAGTGAAAGAAATCACAAAACCACAAGACCAAATCCACAATTCACTCTTATTTCAATGATTTAGACTCTTGTCGACCCTTCCATAATTTCCTGTTAAATTTAAATTTTACCAAAGAATAAAAATGAGGAATATATTTTTTTTTGAACGACAAATTAACACACGCACATGTTCCTGGGGTATCCGGGCTCCCACTTAAGGGTGTCACCCGACTAATCCCCGTCGACCACGACTCAGCCTAATTAAGGGTACCACTAAGTGGCAGACCCATGATCTAGATATCACAACATGCTCACCACGGGGTTCGAACCCGGTTAGTCGGGTTCAAACGAGAACAATACCTATTTATAAGAACACGAGAACTAACAAAATCATTAGTGATTTTACATTAACACACGAAAAAAGGACTTTGGCCGCAGCTTCAGGTTTGTGTGGCATTTTTGCACGTTAATATAAAATCACTAATGATTTTGTTAGTTCTCGTATTCTTTTAAATAGTTATTGTTCTCGTTTGATCCTCCCTCTTATATAAACATTTATAAAACCATAACGTACAAGTTTAGGAGTCGATAAGTCAGAACATACTAATCATTGATTAGTATCCAATTAAAATACTTACAAAGGTAAAAAAATAGCTTTTACATATCCAAAGGGTTTGAACTTTAAACACTACAACAAATTGGGTTTTTTAGAATATTGAAACCATCTTTAACCATCTTAATAAAATATTTAATAAGAGTTTAAGTTTATAAAAGTTAAACTCTAATGGTCAAGTTGAACAACGTGATATGACATAAAAAGTAAATCGTCATAATAATATTTTCATATATATATATATATATAGAGAGAGAGAGGTGTTCAAATGCAACTCATTTATATGGTGCAACCCCTCTATCCACCACATATTTTATGTAATTAAAAAAAGGAAAAAAGATAAAGTAAAATGTGTGGTAAATAAAGGGGTTGCAAGGGTTGCATCATGTAAAAGGTTGCATAATAACATACCCCTATATATATATATATATAGACTTGGGATCACGTGAGACCAACATATTTTCGTGAGACCCATGAGACTAAGATTTTATACTTGAAACTTCACAGTAAATACTGTGAAGGTAAAAACCTTCACAACAAAACACTGTGAAGGTTCGAACTTTTTTTTTTACCTTCACAGTGTTTTGCCGTGAAGTTTCAAGTGTAACATCTTGGTGTCACGGGTTTCACGAAAACAACTTGGTCTCACGTGAATCCAATCCTATATATATATATATACACACACAAACATATAAGGGGTCATTCAAGGGAGATTTCGGTTATATGTGGTAACCATGAGATCCAATTTTAACCAAAAATCAGAAGATAAATTAGGAAATCAATAATTTTGGTAATTTTAATTAAAGGGTATTTTAGGTATTTTAGAAACCTCCTCTCTCCACTATCTTCTCTCATCTCTCCAGCGAATACATGATGCACACTATGACACACTTTATAAACATCGAAAATATGTGATGCAGACTGTGATACACTTTGTAAAGATCGAAAATACATCAAAAATACCTGATAGCACACTATGATGCCCTTTTGTAAACATCAAAAATACGTGATAGCTGTAACAACCCAAACTTTCTAACAATAAGTGGAGTCTTCTAGATCGGGAACCGCTTACGCTTTCTCTTTGCCTTTAACCGATCCTTCTACCTGGCGCGTCCCTGAAAAGGTTTTTAGATTTTGAAAGAGCGAGGGTTAGACCAACGGTCTAGTGAGTCCCCTCTAAGCACACTGATATCAACAAGATTTATAAAAGATATTTCATGCAACAGAAGAAAACCCATTCAGATAGAAGAGTAACAGTGCTGAAGTATCACGCATTCCTAGTACACACCACTGTTACCTGACGATAACGGCGTAACCAACTCATACTGCCTTAGCTAGGCACACACCCCCATCTGGCATACGGGACACACCCCCCGGTATGAGTTTACACGGGCCACCCCCCCGATAATTTCCACAAACGGGACACACCCCCGGTAATTACCACAAGCGGGACACCCCCCCCCCCCGGGATAATTGCGCAATTCCCCTTTTGAAGTTTATGCATACACACAAATAGGATAACAACATATATGCACACTCAACAGATAACTTCATAAGTGTTTAAGCAACATAATTAACAGTACATTAAGTGAAATTCACGAGTATTTAACCACTTAATTACAAAGGGATTTAGTTTAGAAAACTCACCTCGGGTTCTTGCTGCTTTTTGATCTAGCGATCTCACAACCTACGAAAAAGTGAAAAAGGGTAAGACACTGCTTAATCCCAACCACCGACGGGTGAACCCAACAGACCCTCTATAAAAGTCAGAAATCCTAATATGAGGTTTCAATGACTGGTTCCCCCGGGGTGCCCCGACCCCCGGTCTCCCTCTCCGCCCGGTACACACCACCCCGGGCTCTCAACTCCCGGATCTCCCTAACTCACCCCCGGGTTCGGCCTCACCCGGTCACGCCGACTCCCGGCCCCTCCCTTGCCCGGGTTACGCCGACCCTCGGCTCCCCATTTCCCCCGGGCTAAGCCGACTCCCGGTTCCCAACTTCGCCCGGGGTCTCACCGACCCACCCCGACTCCCGGGGTGCTAAACCCCCGGTCCCCCCGAGGTCACCCCTCCGGGGGATGTTCGTCCTATGTCAGAAGCACGGTTTCGCTCGAACAAAACCCCCTCCCAACTCGACTAATCCCAACATAGACAATAGGGTATTCCCATATCTGAAATCCTCCCACAGAAGGTTTTCCCTCAACACTACCAGATGAGGATTTCGGAGCTAATCAAACCGATTTCATCATCTTCCTAAGCTCAAAGATTCGATGAATTCAGGGGTCCAATAGGGTTCTACCTTTACCAAACTCTAATCAAGATTAAGAGAGTACTTATCAATCTCAATAACAACAGATTAAGGATTGGTTTGTTACCTTCAAGATCCAAATACGAAAATCTCCTTCAACTCTTCCTCTTCTCGATTTCTTCAGACCGTTGCCTCTTCTCTCTCTCTCTCTCTCGGTTGATTCCCAGCCGCCAACAATGAAGGTAAATGGGTTTCCTTAGGGTTAAACCCCCTTCAAATCAAATTTACACCCTAACCCCTCAAGTTATAAACTCTTAACTTTGCCCTCAACTTCTCGACTTATTCAATTTTAACACGGTTATTACAATAGCACACTATGATATCCTCTTGTAAACATCTAAAATACGTGATAGCACACCGTGATACACTTTGTAAAGTTTAAAAAAACATCGAAAATAAGTGATGCACAATGATACACTTTTTGTAAAGATCGAAAATACATGATAGTAACACTATGATACCCTTTTGTAAACATCGAAAAAACATCAAAAATACGTGATAGCACACTGTGATACCCTTTTGTAAAAGGAAATGAGAAAATTTAGGAATTATGTTATATGGTAGAGAGAGAAAGAGATGATACATATAAGAGAAAAAGGAGAGATTTTAGGAATTAAACAAATTTACTAAAATACCATTTTCTATTTATTTAAAATTAATATTAATTATTCTAAATGTGTGGCTCACATTGGATCTCACATTTACTACAAACTACATAGTTCTCATTTGATTAGACCCCTATATATACATATATGTATATAAAACACATTTCAAAAGTGTTATATAAAAATACTAATAGAGTAATCTATTTTTTATGTCTTATTAGTTCATCTAACTTCGTAAATAAAACATGTTAGGGCGTTTAACTTTGTCTTAACAACTTATTATATAACCTTGAGCGAATTACACTGGTGGTTCTTGTGGTTTGCTCAAATTTTGTATTTGGTCTCTAAACTGAAATATATATACCGATGGTCCATAAGTTTTCAATTTCATAACACTCATTATCCATGAAGTTAACCTTATCAGTTAGCAACCGTTATGAAGGACAAATCAGTTTTTGGGTAAACTATAAGGACCAAAAATGTAATTCACTCTAAAAGTTTATAGTCATTAACATGTTTTCAATTTTTCTTTATTAATAATACTAAAATATTGTATATATCCAATCACAACTCAAATTTATTTAATTAAAGTATATATTAAATAAAAGTCTATTTATTTTAAAAACTATTAGATTGACAAAATGATTTTTGCGTTATAAAATCTCAAGTTTAGAAAAATAAAAGAAATTAAGAGAAGTTTACATATCTTTTAGGTTGAGCATTGAAATATGCAAGAAAAATATACTGGAAGTTAAGTACGGTTAGTGTGGGATAATTATATATTAAAATTTGTTTGTTGGAATAAATAACTTTTTTTTATGAAAAAAGTAATTATGTTTTAAAAGTTAAAATATTATGAAACATTATTAAATTGAATAATCAAATAATTGTGAATTAGCTACGACAAGTAATTTGATATGATAATCAAAATATTATTAAAGACGTAATAACTTGAAGAATTTCATATGGTTCTTGGAAAAAAAGAAGAATTTTTTTTAATATACTACAATTTTCTGTATTTTTGAATAACAAACGTTTTCTTTATAGGTGTTCATATAAGTATACATTATTCTTGTAGAATTTGGTAATAGTTTTTCTTAATTGTATGAATAGTCGATGTTTTTTTAGTCTTTATAATTGTTTATATGTCCAAAATGTTACGTTTTTATTTTTATTTTTTTTGTTATTATTTTAATTATTTGTAGTTTGACTGTATATTTTATAATAACATGTTAACTATACTTATTTTCCAATAATGTCCAACCCAAGAAATATGTGAACTTCTATTAATTTCTTTGTTTTTCTCACTTCGGGATTTTCAAATGCAAAATTCATTTTCTCAATTTAATAGTTTTTTTTAAATAAATACAAAGTTTTTTTTCATTTAATCATACTTTCATTTAAGAAATTTGATTTATGATTGGATATATAAAATATTTAATAAAAAAACTTAATAAAAATAAAATCAAAAATAATTTTAGAGTGAATTATACTTTTGGTACTTGTAGGTTGACCAAAAACTGATTTGTCCTTCATAACGATTGTTAACTGACATTATTAACTCCAATGACCATAGGTATTATGAGATTGAAAAATTATGCACTATCAAAGTATCAATGTAGATAGTTTGTTTTAGGAACCATATCTGAAATTTGAACAGTGACAAACCACATAAACCACCTGTACAACTTTAATAAAACATCATTTTTTGATTATATTAATTAAGATCCCATTAAGTATTATATTATTATGCATATACATTCTGAAAGACACATTTTATATTAGTGAAACTTTAAGCTATGTTCGGCAAAAAAAACTAGCTTATAAGCTAGTTTTTTTTGCTGGTACGTGTTCAGATGACCATAAGTTAGCTTATTGAAACGCTACTCAAAGTAGCGTCTTGAAAAGCTAGCTTATCAGCTACAAGCTAGATTATAAGCTAGTTTGCTGAACATAGCCTTAGTTTTTATGCAATAAAATTATTAACGAATACGTTAAGATACAAAAAATAAAAAAATAAAAAATCATAACAGAAATTGGTGTTTGAATTTTTTTATTTTAAATATTGGTTTGTTTTTTATTTTTTGTTTAAAAAATATTTTTCTTTCGTCATTGTTTTTACTTTTGTCATGGATGCATATATTATATTATTTAAAAAAAAAACTCCTAAAAACAAGTCTTAAAGCTTAATGTATTGCTATTTAATGCTAATTACTTAAAAAACAACCATAAAAACTGTATGTACTACATTTAATGTTATTCATTAATTTTTAATCATTATCTCTAACCATTTTAACTCCCCTAAAATCATTTCCCACTTTAACTCCCCTAAAATAACTCTCAGCATATTTTAGATATAAAAAATCTAAAATATAATTAAAAAATCTTACAGAATATTTTATAAAAAAATATTATATTATTAAACCAAAATAAATTACATTATATTATTAAGTCTAAATTAAACAAATTTATATAAAAAAATCATTATCACTCTCTCACAACCATCCAAAATCATAATGTAAATCAACAAAAAACAGAAAATAAAATGAAATATTAAAATCATGATGTATCTAACTGCATTGCGCGAGTACACTTCTAGTTATTAAAAAAACATTATTTTTGGTTTAGAAAATATTTTGCTTTCGTCATGGAAGCGTTTCAGATTAAATAAAAGAAAATTTATTTTTGTTTTTGGTTTAAAAAATTGTTTTTAGTTTCACTCATGGGAAGGATTTATTATTAAATAAATAAGAAATAATTGGGAAAAGAAAAATATAAGGGTCAGACTCGTCATGCAATGGCTGTATTTTGAATTTTATAATAATTAGAGCAGTCCAGAAGGCCATCACATCATATTTGACTTCAATTACGCAATTTCGTGAAGGCTTATGTCCAATTTCCTCCGATGTTTCTTAATTATTTTATTTAATTACTAGATTCGTCCCGTGTAATACACGGGGTAATTTAAAAAAATTAAATCATGCTAAAAAACTTATCTTACAGATATGAATGATCATCGAAAGTACGATAACTATTTTTTCAAACTTTTTTCCCTTCAGAGTTGTTTTTTTTTTCAGCTGGTTACAAAATGTCATTGTTTTAGACAATTTTCACAAATGATGTTTTACAAAAAAATAATAAAAAATATGAATAAATATTAAGAATTTATAAAATAAAATTTATAATAGAACGTAAATGAAATTATGGAAAAGTGCATAGTTAAAATATTAATAAAATAAGAATCACGTATCATCTATACTATCTTAAAACCAGATTTGAAAATCTCTTAAAAACAATCAACAAAGCTTATGGTACAACAATTTTAAGCTTGCCTTTTGAAAATCTCTTAATTACAACCTGAGAAACATGTTGTACAACTTGTTTATGCTTCACTCAGTTTTCTCTTTCCCAAAGCCAACAACACGTTTCCTCTTTTCCAAGGCCCACCATGCGTTTCCTCCTATCATAGCTCAAGGTGATTCATAGATTATCTCCTGACGACGATTCACAAATCATCTTCTCAAAGACGACGAGTCAACCTCTCAATGCGATGGTTCATTATTAAAATCCATCTTCCCCATGTTAGGGTTCTCTTCATCATTCAATTCTTGCTTTCACCTCCATCTTCTTCTGATTCAATTCTACAAAACTCATATCAGGTAAGGTTTCATAGATTTCTCCATCTCAATTTCGATCATCTTTGCCTAAATTTGAGTTTGTTCCTCAAAATTCTTTCTTGATTTAGATTAACTTTTATTGATTTCTCCCTTTGCATTGTGTAGATTTGTATACCCTTTCATGTGTTTCCATCCAAAGGATATCTACACTTACATCCTCTGTGTTTATGCTTAGTTTGTTTTAGGTTTTGATGAGGAATTTCTTAAAAAAAATGTTTGCTGGTCTTGATCCATTTAGCATAAAGTTTAATACTCCTATGCAAGGTACTGTCTTCAATTTAAATATTGAATCTTTGTTAATGTGAGAGCTTCCTAAAGCAAGCAATAAGCACTTAAATGAAAGGTAATTGACTTTCTTTGAGTTGATACTCAAGGTTTTTTTTTCCTGTTCTTCAATTATATTTGTAAAAATCATGTTTTGTTTTGTAGACCATGAGGTGATTTCAGCTTTTAAGCTTCTTAAAGTTGATGTTGTGTATGAAGTATTTACATGCAGGTAGGATATAAAGTTGGTAAACATACTATGTTAATTAGTTCCCTTTGATTTTTGCTATAGTGGTCCGAAGATCTTCTACCTGGGCAAAAGGTGGTTGATGTTTTTGGTTGTAAGATTGATTTGGAGAAGGGAAAAGATGTTTAAAAGATAAAAGACACCCATTCACATGCTATATACACATTGTAGTGTAGTGATATATCGATCAAGATTATCAAATTATCACTAACTTTTGAAGTTCGCTCTATTGGAACCCATGAAATTAATTATGGTTTATATAAAAAGGTTAGGTAATTTTGGATTTAGGGATTAAATCTGAGAATTTTGTAACTTCAACTTGCAATTGTGGATTTAGGGATTAAATCTGAGAATTTTTTTCACATATGGTAGGTAATTTTCTAAAAAGGTTCCATTTCATTGGAGTTTAGATTGACGCATATGTGGTTTCGAAGTCGTTTAAGAGTTTCAAAATGGTGGCAGGCGTTTCCATTGTTTTGGGTTTTGATCAACAAATTACGTGATTTGTTTGCAGCTCCTCCATTACGTGAAATCATTCTGGTCAACACAATTTGCCACGTTTCTTCAGGTAAATCTCTCATGAATTGAATCTACCAATCTCACAATTGATCTATTAATTTCTCTGTTTGATTTGTATCGATTCATAAACCATCGATTTGCATCTGTTCAATTTACATCTGTTATAAACCAACGATTTTCATCTGTTTCATTTGCATCGATTTATTAAACAATTGATTTTAAACAACGATTTGTATATATTTGATTTGCATCTTTTCATTTGCATCGTTTCATAAAACCATTGATTTTAAATGAATCCTTTTGATTTGCATATGTTTTAAATAGTCTTTCACATTAATCTAATTCATAAAGAATATGCATTTGTTGCATTTGTTTTAATATTAATTGTCGACCATTAAGATAATGTCTTTGGAATAATATGAATTGATGGAAATGGGAGTATTTCTGGAATAATGTGAACTAGATTTATCATTAAAATAAAAGGAAATACTATTGGTTATAAATGTGTATAACTTTTGAAGCAAATGCTTTATAATCTCTTATCATTTTGGGGTTTTACACTGAACTTGATTAGCAATTACTTGAATCCCTTTTGAACTTTCAAACTACAATTACGTATTTTGCCCTTTGTCATTGTTACAAAAATACAGGATCCATAGGATTCTGAAGTTTGTCATTTGAAGGGTATTATGGAATTTTTAACAGTCAAAAATCTACTAAAACTACATGTAGAACTAAGATTTTTTTTAAATGCATTAAGTTCTGAAGAATCCATTGTTTGGTAGCTCGTACAGGTCCTAAAAACGACCAAATGGTCCAAATTGAAACCAAACAGGTTTAAACAAGAATGAGGGTTGATATCTGTTCAATTTTTCTTTTTTAAAAGTTACTGTTTTACTCATAATTTTCATGGCTTATCTTTTCACTGAGATATACATGGGAATCATATATATACAAAAGTTATCTTGCGTTTGGTGTCTATATATACATGTGAATCAAACATTACCAAAGCCTTTTCAGTTATTACTTCTATAATATGTGTTTTTGTTTTAATCAATTTTACTTCTAGATCAGTTTGAGTGAGCTCTGGTTCCATTTAGTCTTCGGTTACTGTTTGTACAGATTTCGGTTTCAGAATTGGTCTGCGAATCAAAGATAAATGAAAAAAACTTTTCAATATATGAATGTCCATCAAAGAACTGCAATGAAATTGTATAGAAAAAACTCTTTTTATTTATTGGTTTGTTTTTCACTTGCTTTGAATGCTTGAAATTGTTACAAAAAACCCAGAAAATTAAAACAAATGGTGCTTGATTGATCTTTCTATTAGTAAATCCATGAAAGATGACTATAGTCGTCTTGCTGTTTGAACAACATGGAAGAAACCAGATTTATTGAATGATATTTTTCTAGATGAATCCTGATGAAATCACACCTTTTTGTAGGTTGTACACTTTGATTTGAAGGATGTTTCTTCCAATATTCATCAAGGCAGTCTTTTTGAGGGGAGACTCCCGGACAAGGGTGTTTATGTCTTTTCACAGGGTAGTGCATTAACATATCTTGTTACTTGCACGATGTGGATTCATATGTAGCAGAAGAAAAGGGTAGGATTCGGTGAACCCATTCCAGCAGTTGAGCTTTATTTTATGTCCGCCTAAGAAAAGAATAACCAAGATGCTCAACTAGCTCCTCCACATACCAGACCCATATAACCAAACTGATTGATAATTGGTTGATCAGTGTGGTGGTTAGGCCAAGAACTCATCCTACCATGTTGCCTGATTCATCTTCTCACCATAAACATCATAGAAAACACTTATCATATAGGAGACAAGAAAATATAGATGCCAACACGAATTCAAAATCTTTGACTTTCGGCCAAGATCAACCTTCTAGGGGCGGTGGTGGTGATGAGGATGATGGTGATGATGATATTGCACCAGGATTTGCCCTTGCGTGGATGATTTGCCCGAGTTTAGTTTCTCCAAAGGCTCAACTCATCTGGCCAATGTTAGTTGCCCAAGCCGGGTTGTACTTTATTGCAATTTTGTTGGACAATTTACTTAACCATGACTGTTGCTTTAGGAAATGTAATTGGGTTTGACGATAGTGTGGAAGATGAAGACGAATTTGTTTGGTCTTTACATGTATATAGTATTTGATTTATTGGTATTTCTATGTTTGAGAAAGATGAGTTGCTATCTATAATTAAAGTAATTTTAAGGGTTAATTGTTATTGTTTTTAACAATTTTAAAAGATTATGGCAATTGTTGGTTGATTAATTTTTTTTGGAAGAAAAAAATAAAGCATAATGAAAAAACAAACATGATGGGTAAATTGGTTATTATGATGATTAAGTCGGTTTATGATAAAAAAAGGAAAAACTGTATTATATAGTTCGAGTATGACAACAAATTTAAGTCCTACATTTAGGTGCCAGAGAAGCCTCTTTATCACTTGTGGTACAAGAATGCATGTGTAAGGGGTTGTTTGTTTTTTTTAAAAACCTTTTATTGGCTCTTAAGTCTAAATCGTTCAGACCTTTTTACACATCATCTCTTATTAATCATAACTAAAATAAGACTTCAAACTTTAGATCTCCTAAAAAACAACCGGCACCTAAGTTTTATCCATTTAGACCCTACCGACTATCAAGTATGTTCAAGTTTGTTTTTTGATTCACACAAAAAAAATGGATTGGCATCCCGCCGCATTGCGCGGGCAAATGACTAGTAAATTATCAAATACTTCTTTATATACAACATTTTTTGTTCTATTGCTAATTATACTTTCATCATCTATAAATAATATTTTTAAAATTAAAATATCATAATGTCAAGAAAATAAAATTAAAAATGTTATTTTATAAAACTTCATGATAAAAATCAAAATTCTTGTATAAAAATTTAAATAGGATGAGGTTTTTATAAAAAAACTCTTGAAGTAAAAATTGATATGAAATAGCCAAAAGAAAATTAAGACAATTTAGTAATTATTAATTTGTATATGTTTATGATATTTAATAATATAATTAAATCAAAAAATACTCAATATTGGACTCATTTCGAAGATATTGACGAAACGATTAGAATTGTATAATTTGTAAAAAATAAAAAAGTTTTTTAATGCATTTTAGTTCATATACATTATTTATGTTTATATGATAAATGTCTAAAATGAAAAATAAAAAAGTAAGAGATTAAAAGTAAACTACACACCTAATTATAAAGGTAGTAAATGTAAGGTATAAATTAAAAAAATTGAATTAAGGAAAGATTTAAGGAGGCGTGAATGTGGATGTGCTAAATGAACTTATAATGTAAAATGCGTCCAGATACATATTTAGGCGGGAAAATGAAAAAATGGGCTCACGAGAAGGCAACACGTGTCCTTCTAGTTACTTATTTATTATATATATATATATATATATATATATATATATATATATATATACTAAATATCATAATGTCAAGAAAATAAAATTAAAAATGTTATTTTATAAAACTTGATGATAGAAAAAATATATATATACTAAATATCATCACGACATATTAATTCGTATATATTTATGATATTTAATTATATAATTAAATCCAAAAATATTCAATATTGGACCCATTTCGAAGGTATTGACGAAACGATTATAATGATATAATTTATAAAAAATAAAAATGTTTTTTTCAATGCAATTTAGCTCATATACATCATTTATGTTTATATGATAAGATTCTAAAATGAAAAATAAAAAAGTAAGGGAATAAAAGTAAACTACCTATCTAATTATAAGGGTAGTAAATGTAAGGTATAAATAAAAAAATTGAATTAAGGAAAGATTAAATAAGGAATGAATGTGGATTTGCTAAATGAACTTATAGTGTAAAATGCGTCTAGGTTCATGTTTAGGCGGGAAAATGAAAAAAATGGACTCACTAGAAGGCGACACGTGTCCCTCTAGTTACTTATTTATTATATGTATAGATTTTCCCGAATAATCATCTATCTTTATCAAGAATCTATTTATCTATGAAAATCATTTGCCAACAGTTTTTTTAATGAAATTATGAAGACATTGGTTTTAAATTATGTTTTATGTAAAGCTTGAATGGTCCAAGAATCCGTATAGAACCTGAATCGAAAATAAAGTGTTTGTGTTGTTGGGATTTTAACTAGAGAATGATCCCACATAGGAAGGAAAGGTTACTTTGATAACTTTATATGACTTGTTCCATATGACTTATCAAAATGGATCAAAGCCCATTTAAGGGACTTGGTTTGGTTTGTAGCTTGACACATAAATATTTAAATGGTCAAAGATTGGGCCTTGGGGGCTCTTGGGGTATCTTGACCTTAAATGGAATTTTTCGACAGTGCATCCTGCGGCTTCCCATTCGGCCCTTAGTCGCGGTGAAACACGCGTAATCTTCTGAAGTTCGAAACAGCGACTTGCGCGACTAGTGCCACGAGCCTACCCACGGGAAGCCCCTGCACAAGTCAAAATTCTTTTTAATTGTCATTTAACTGCCAAAACCAGATATGCCATAGTTTCTCTCCTAAAACATCCATGGAAGCATAAGGAAACTCGACAGATTCACGTTCTCGTGCAAGAACGTGAATAGATAGTTGTATCCTCTAAACGGACGCTCAGAACTATGCACGAGTAGGGGCAAAAATTTTAAGGACGTTGCATTGCAGGCCTCTGTCTAGTCATATTCAAATCGTCGATTTCAAGTTAGTCTCTCTATTCTCCTTGATAAGTATTTCAATATATATATATATATACACACATATAGATACGTTTTTGTTTTGTTTGATAGATTTCACGATTTTGCACATATTCATGTACATATATTTCTGATTTCTCTGGTTCCATAACCTTGGTTCTAACAATCTTAAACATAAATTTGTGATGGATTCTACATCCATGATGTAACACCCGTAATTTCAATGTTATGTATAAAATAAATCTAGAGAAAACGGTCGGTGAACGGTCGGAAAAACGGTCGAGGAACGGCCGAGAAAACGATCGGTGAACGGCCGAGAAAATGGTCGAGAAACGGTCGACAAAACGGCCAGTACAAGTATGGCGAAAGTGCCAAGTGAAAGTGACATATGTCACTTTAGCCAGGCACTCTCGCTAAGTGTAAAACTCTTGGTACATCTGGCGCGAGAGTGCCTAGGGAAAGTTACACATGTCACTTTAGTCAGGCACTATCGCAGAGCGGGTCAGGAGGTTAAAAATCAGACTTTTGGAGGTTTTCTTCATTTCCTCATATCTCCTTCACCATAACTCTGTTTGAGACGACTCTTTTTGCTATGGTTTCGTATTTGAGAGCTTTTCAAGGATAAATTGGTAGTTTTGGGAATATTCAAGAGTATTTTATGGTGGATTGGAAGCAAAGGTCAAGAGCTCATCATCATTACCTCCACCTTCAAGAAATTTGGGGTTTTCTAGGTTTTAACCAAAACCTATATGGTGAGTTAATCCTCCTAGTTTCTAAACTTTATTATAAGTTATAAATGCTCCATTGATGATCTCCTAGTGATTATGTTTCTCAAATTTCGGATTTGATGATTTTGGAGAATTTGGGTCAAAAATTAGGGTTTTGGCCAAATTGGGGATTTTGATGTAAAATGTTTGGGGATCAATTCTAAGTAGGGGTGAGTAGGACCCAAGATACCCGAACTGAAATCGCCATCGTATCTGAGTTCTCGAGTCTCGACCCTAATATCCATCGCCATCGGCGATTCCTCCGATGACTCTCGTCTCAACTACCTTCTACGTTCTGCCTTCAGACTCCGGCGACTAGACGACATCGACTTCGACATTGATATCAGACTCTGTAAGTTGAACTTTACTTGTTCTTGAATTCTAACATCGATTTTCTTTGCCATTAAAGATTGTTTGTTACTTGATAATCGATTGGTAATTTGTTGGCATGGATTCTTAATTTCTTATTTTGGGTTGTTTTTGGAATGAAATTTATACTTCATTTATGGACTGGTATTTGGTAATTTGGTTTGGTATTATAGATTTTTCATTTGTTTGTTTTATAGTAACTCACAATGACAACATAATCAAATTGTTTTCTTGTTTTGGAATGAAATTTATACTTCACAATTCACACTTCATAGAAGGCTACTGTTTCATGTTTATGTAAGGCTACTGTTTCATGTTTGTGTACTTGTTAATTGTTGACTTGTTTCATACTTGTTTAGTTGTTTCATACTGTTTCATGTTTGAGTTGAGAGTTTGACAAATTGACAGTAAGGCTGTCGGTCCGTGTGATTGAACATGATCGTTACCAGATAATCAAACAACAAACATATATAGATTACCAACCTGTTTCGATTACAAATAATGGATTACAATGTTGATGTTCTTCACTGTTTAAGATCTCTCTCACTTTTCTCTTTTCTCTCTAGATTATGATGAACATTGTTTAGACGATTGATTAGATTGTTGTGTAAGATTGTGATATGTGAGATATGAGATATGAGAATCTCACCTAATATCTAAACAACATAATATCTAAACTAGATATTATCTAATAACTAAATATCTAATACTAATATCTAAACTAATATCCCTAAATATCTATTAATTAGATATTTAGGAATAATACAAAATACAATAATTAAGACAGTAATTAACTTTGACATTTATTACAAACTAACATTAGACTAATATCGAGAGTGACTTTTCAGCTTTAGCTTCAGATTCCAGTCTTCAGATTGGATGATCTTGAATCCAATAAATCTGTGATCTAACAATCTCCCCCTTTAGATCAAGATCATTACTAAAATGATTTAGCAATTCAGTCTTCTCTTTCATCTCAGAAGATGGAATCTCTTTCTTTCTATTCAATATGTAATAGTCTCCAGTTTTAGCTCAGAATGCTTTAGCAAAGTATTTTCAAAGAAAATTTCTCTCAGATCAACATGTCTTTAGAATACTTTGAAGAATCTTTTCTTGGTTAGCTCTTCTCCATTCTATCTTGGACAATTCTCTAAACTTTTGATTTAGCTCCCATTTCTTGATTAGCTTTCTCCCCCTTTTTGATGAAAAGTGCAACGACTTCATCAAAACTTTAGCAAGAAATGTCTTTCATCAAGAGCTTTTGATCCGTCAATTTAAAAGATGTTCATCTAGATCTTTGCAAATCCAGACAAAATAATCGTGTAACACCTGAATCAACAAATGAATTAGTTAAAATGTCTGTCAGTAACACTAAGTCACTGTGTGTAACGAATACACATTGGAAAGGAGCTTTTTGATGTTCACTCCCCCAGGGCTTCCATTCAATCATCGAAACACTACAAAGGTAATTTCTATAAACGTTATGACAAAGAAACAAATTCCTTGTGTGTTTGTGCATGTGATAGAAAGAATTAAGCACGGATGATTGCTTATTAAGGCTCAAAATTGTGTAAACCACTGAGACAACAGTAAGTTAAACACAGACTCAATGTGCATGATTGAAGTGCGAAGGTGGGGCAGACTTCCTTCTTTTCAATATCCAGATTTTCCAAATGAAAATCAGATAGTAAATGTGCTGCTTCCCCTTTTGAAAATGTGAAACACTTTCCTTTTAAGAAGAAAATGAGTAGTTGGTGAGGTTTAATCAAGAGTTGGCATGAGCTAGTTGCCTTTTTCATTAATGTTCACCAAAGAGTTGTGAAACATTAGAATTGTGGCTGCCCGATGCAGAAAAAGTTGGTGCAGAGTTCTGATATTTTTTTAACTTTGTTCTCACACCCTCTTTCTTTTAAATATTAAGCTCACTCTAACCAAACGCTCTTTTTCTGTATATCTCATCACACATTCCACACTCATTTCTTTTCGATTTCTCACACTCAATCACTATGGATTAAGTTCTTGGGTAGAAATCACTGGTTAACGTGATTCCATAGAAGTTCAAGTAAGTCCTAGCACAATGAAATCCCATGTTTTCCTAGAAAGCATGTGATGCTCAAAATGGTTTAACTATATCAGTTAAAGCACAAAGTAGATCTAGAAAACATTTAGAATCACACTTCCAATTCATGAAATCGGTTTGAGAATCGGGAATTGGTTTGATCATTTAAGAACAATGTTTTCTATGATTGAAAGTTGTTCTCCTTTCAACCATATATGAGATTAAGATAAAGAATTATACATTTTCGTGCAATCTTACATCTCATGAAGCCAAGCTTAAAGTCATAAAGATATGATCTTGTAAGCGTCTCTCAAAAATCTGCAAAAGTCTTATGTCATAGTCAAAGCAAATTTATTCACTTAAATTAAAAAGACAAAAAGCAGTAAAACAATGAAAGTACGAGTTATGATCAGAAATAATCAGAAGTCATAAGTCTTTTACTCCCCTTGAAATTATGCATTTGAAAATTATCATTTGAAAAAGATATGCATAAAATTTCAGACAAATATGTATGTATTCCCCCTTGATGGTTGATTTTCTCATTGTAGGATTGGAGTACAATCTCTTATCAGCACAGGAGTAATGTCTTTTGATCACTGAAGTACGAGTCCTAAACTCTTGTGTTTAGAAATCATTCTTTGTTGAAGTACGGGTTTTGAACTGCTGTGTTCAAAAGCCATTTCTTGACATTGATTTGCGGGTCTTGAACTGTATTATTCAAGAGCCTTCTTGACATTGATGTCCAGGTCTTGAGCTGATTTACTCAAGAACCTCTTTTCTTGTCATTGAAGAACGAGTCCTGATCTGTACATAATCAGAAGTCGACATTCTTTGAAGTTCGGGTTCTGAACTGAAGTATTCAGAAGCCTATGTTCTCCTACTCCCCCTTGACAGTAGGTGCCTGCAACACAGAATCATCCCTTTTCTTTGGTATCCATTTCCACTTGGATCCAGCTGTGTTAGCACATGATTTTGGTACCCATTGGAATCTGGGTCCTCTTTGCTTTTGAGAATCAAATGAAGAATTATAATGATGAGAGGGAACATGATATGTTCCAAACCAAACATCAGAATCTTGACAAGAAGCATAATCATGTTTATCATAATATGAAGACTTTCTAGCAGACAGACGTAACTGGAATAATTGCTTCATAGAATATTTCTTGCGTGAAACGACAAGATTTGGTTTTATAAAAGCAACATTCGTAATCAAATCGTCTTTACTAGTCGTAGTCTTATTACAATCAACACTTGAAAAGGTTTTAGTAGTCTCGTCAATTTCCTGTTTTGGTTGCCACTTAGATTTAACTCGTAGCCTTTTCTTGCTCAGATCTGAAACATTTGAAATTGTTGAGTTAGACTTCTGAGCACCAAATGAATGCTTCTTCTTTGTTTTATCAGTAGTGATCGGTTTCTGTGAATGCTGAGATTTCTTCTTACCTTTAGCATACTTAGTGTTCACAGAGACTGATTTATCAACTTTCGTTGATTTTGCACCTTTTACAAACATACTTGTTTTTCCCAAGGATTTCACAACTAAAGATGAATGATTAGGAAGTTTGGCACTAAAATCAAATTGATCAAAACAATCATCTAAAACACCATCATAGTTTAGAAAATCAAACCCTCCATCAGCTAGACCAAAACTATCTTTAGATTTTGAAGCCTTAGAAAGAACAACAATTTTAAGCACAGTTGAAAACACTTTTTGTTCAATCTCAATAAAGAGTCTTTCATCTGCTAAAGATGTCTCAAGTTCAGAAATTTTACTTTCCAAAATGAGAGGAGGGACGTAAAGTTTACCTTTAATAGGCTTCGCCTCCATTTCTTTTACAGAATAACTCTGAAAGAAGTCATTTGAAAGAGATTTTGATTGATATTTAGGATCATCATTATAACTATTATTCAGCTTCGCATAGTAAAATGGAAGGTGAACTTTAGATGATTTCTTTCGTTTTTCAGTTTCCTTGGCTTCATCCTCTTTAGACAGTCCAGTACAAAAAACTTTAAGTTCAGGGAATCGGTGAGAAAGCCTTAAGAATGTAAAATCATAAAGTGCAGGCACTTCAGATATACCATTTTTAAGGTAGTGAGGGTTCTCATAACCAAGTCCCCAACCCTCTTTACTCTCTTTGGGTTTGTTTAGATGAATGGTTTGCTCAGTTTGACCCAGTGAGTATAACTTCTTTTCCAAAGCATTTAATTTTGCAAGTAAAGATTTGTTTTCTTCGGTACACGAAGAATACATTTTCTTAAGCTCTTTGAAATCAAACTCACTCTTTCTCAATTTAGTCTTTGTTTCAGTATTCTCTTTAAGAATTATGGTCTTTTCTTTTGCGCTGGTGTCAATGTTTCTATGTAAAACCTCAATTAATACTTTCTTCTCAGCAATATCATCGCTAAGTTTCTGTATTGATTGGTTTTTGTCGTTATTAACACCCTTTTCACGTTTAAGTTTCGAATCTAATTCTTCGAGTTTTGTCATCATGTCATTCATTTGATTTGAGAAATCTGATTTGGTTAAATCACATACCTCTTCATCAGAATCAGTTTCGGTTTTTATCTTCATCTGACTTATCAAGCACAAGTGTGCTGTCTCTTTCTTCTCTCTTTCTGCCTCCAAGGCATAAATCTTTCCTTTGTAAAGTACAGGTGTATTCTCATCCATACTGATTGAATTAGCTTTGCTGAAAATCATTCTGTTTTGATTATTATGCAATAAGAAACTTGTACTTGAATGTTAGTCCAGAAAAAATCAAATAAAATTTCCAAATTTAACCAAGTATAGAACTGGCGCAAAAAGCTTGATTTGCGCTAAAAGGAGGTAGCACAAAAGACATGTTTGCGCTAAATGAAGGTGGCGCAAAAACACACTTTGCGTGAGAAGAAGGTCGCGCGAGATGGAATTTTGCGCGAGTCGTGGTTGGCGTGAAATGAAGTTTGCGTGAGAAGTTGGTCGCGCGAAAGGACTTTTGCGCGAGACGTTGATGGCGTGAATTGAGGTTTGCGTGAGACGTGTATCGCGCAATGTGAGTCGTCCGGTGTGTAGTTGCGACCGAAGATGGTGTGACCGGTATATCGACCGAGGTGTGGTCGACCGGGGCGATGTATTCGACCGGTGTTTAGAGTGACCGGGGTAGAGACCGGATTGTAATAGTAGCGACCGGTATTATGATCGACCGGATGAGATGTGAGAGTGACCGGTGTTACCTTCGACCGGATGATCAACCGGAGTCTTGAGTGGTGCAACGGTAGATTTACACGAATAGTGTGTGGCGCAAAGTAAGGTTTGCGCGAGACTTGTATGGCGCAAAACACACTAATGAACTGGCGCAAACTCGTTTCTCGCGAGTTTGTCCCTGTTCTTCGAAAATTCGATCTGTAATTCTCAAATAAACCTGATTTTCAACGATTAACAGTCCCAAATTTTAACAAATTGACCACTAACAGTTTTAGAACAGTTTACAACCCTTTGATCTCAATAAAAATCACTTTTCGAAGATTTGATCTATGGAACAGTGTCTACGAACTCGTGAACAATTTTGCAACAAAATCACAAATATTGAATCGATTGATGCTCTATAATGAAATTAAACTATTCCCAATCGATCTAGACCACAAATCGATCACAACTTGAACGATTTCAACTCCAAAAACACACTAAAACTCGAAAAAGATTTTGAAAATGAAGAACACAGAGTCGAGGTTTTTAAAACTTTGATTTTGATCTGGTTTAAGCTCTGATACCAATTGTCGGTTCGTGTGATTGAACATGATCGTTACCAGATAATCAAACAGCAAACATATATAGATTACCAACCTGTTTCGATTACAAACAATGGATTACAAGGTTGATGTTCTTCACTGTTTAAGCTCTCTCTCACTTTTCTCTTTTCTCTCTAGATTATGATGAACAGTGTTTAGACGATTGATCAGATTGTTGTGTAAGATTGTGATATGTGAGATATGAGATATGAGAATCTCACCTAATATCTAAACAACATAATATCTAAACTAGATATTATCTAATAACTAAATATCTAATACTAAAATCTAAACTAATATCCTAAATATCTATTAATTAGATATTTAGGAATAATACAAAATACAATAATTATGACAGTAATTAACTTTGACATTTATTACAAACTAACATTAGACTAATATTGAGAGTGGCTTTTCAGCTTTAGCTTCAGATTTCAGTCTTCAGATTGGGTGATCTTGAATCCAATAAATCTGTGATCTAACAAAGGCAAACCTAGTGTATCTGTATGTCTGTAAGACAATGTTAGTTGTTTCAATGCTAATGTAAATTGTTAGACAATGTTGAGTTGAGTGCTAATGTTAGTTGTATCACCTTGTTAAACTTTGATAGTTGGATTGGATTGTCACCTCTGTTTGTTTGGACACGAAGTCGTTACACTTTACACATTACATTACAGTGTTGACATTATTGAATATGTCTCAATCTCAAGCTGAGAGTAGTGCAACTGTACCCCTGAACCAAAGAAGCGTAAAGCTACAGAAACAAGATCTCAGGTATGGGATCATTTTGAAAAAAATTTAAGCCCGGATGGTAATTTGATCAAAGGGATGTGCAAATACTTTGGAAAACATATGCGGCCAACCCGAAAAAGCATGGCACGTCCTCATTAAAGAATCACTCGATTGCATGCCTTAAGAACCCACAGGCCAAAGAAACTAGACAATCCATGTTGGCATTTGGTAGGGGTGAAAGCAATGAAAGTGTTTTAACCAATTGGGTGTTTAATCAAGAGAATGTTAGGAAAGCAATGGCTAAGATGATCATCATGGATGAACTACCGTTCAAATTTGTAGAGGGTAGGGGGTTTAGACAATTGATGCAAGAAGCTTGTCCTATGTTTAAAATATCGTCTTGATGGACGGTTAATAGGTACATATTTGCCATCTATTTAGAAGAGCGGAATAGCCTTAAAAAGTTTTTTAAGGAACACTCCCAACGTGTTAGCTTGACCACCGATACTTGGACTGTTAGAGCATAAATATGTTGGATACAAGATCATGAAGACAAGATGTCAAAGTACAAGAAGTCAAAAGCTGAAAAGTCAACTCTTAGTAAAAGTCAAAGTCATTTTGTAATAAAAGTCAAAGTCAATGTATTGTTTTGTTTTGTATTTGTTTGTTTCCTTTGTTCTTGTTGCTAGGTATAAATAGTTTTTCTTTTATTAGATAGATGACTTGAGAGGACTAGAGAATTGAATACGCATCCTGAGAGAGAGTTGTAGAGAGAGAAAAGAGATTTGTAGAGAGAGAAAGAGAGAAACTGATTTGTAATTGTTTGAATTGGATAATTGAATTGAAATAGGTAGTTCAATAATCTTGTTGTGTTTGATTAATTGTAATTAGAAACTTGAATCAGGGACACACATGGACATCCGTGCAACGGATCAATTATATGTGCATAACTGTACATTATATTGATGCCCAATGGAAGTTGAACAAAAAGATAATATCTTTTGTGCCAATACAATCACACAAAGGGGATGCAATAGACAAAGCTTTAGAGGTTTGTTTGGTTGAGTGAGGCATAAAAAACATAATGACCATCACCGTAGACAATGCATCTAGTAACGATGTTGCCCTAGTGTTTTTGAAAAGCAAACTAGTATCATGGGGGTGTTCATCTGTAAGAGCTCAAAATTTGCATATGAGATGCATTGCACATATTCTGAATTTGGTTGTCCAAGATGGGTTGAAGATGGCTGACTCGACACTTAAGAAGCTTAGGGATACTGTGAGGTGGGTAAGGGGCTCTCCGGCTAGATTGGCCAAGTTTAGGGAACTTGCTACTTTACTTGGTGTTGAAGAAAGAAGTTCTCTTTGTCTTGATGTTCTTACTCGATGGAACTCAACTTACATGATGCTCAGAAATGCCATTCCTTATCGATACGTGTTTGAAACTTATGACGACCATGATGCATCGTTCAAGATAGATCTAGGTGATTATGTGCTTGCGGATTATGATTGGGTGTATTTAGAGAGCTTCATTACCCTTTTGAAGACCTTTTATGAGATGACTATTCGGATCTCAGATTCTCTTTATGTCACTTCTAATTCTTACCTGACTGAGATATGTGACTTGGGGTTCTCGCTTACGGAGATGATTGCTTCTCCAAATTTGACTGAAAAGGTACAATTCAATCTCAATTTGGCTTACTTTATTAGTCCTAATTTATAATGATAATTTCATATAGTTCTGTAATTCTTTTGATTTTTCTATAAACATAATATGGGCCAAAAAATGAAGGTTAAATTTGAAAAATATTAGGGTGATGCGGAGAAGATGAATTTGGTAATTTTCTTTGCCAACATTATGGATCCAAGAGATAAAGTGGAGTACATGCCATCCCAGTTCGATCAGTTATTTGGTGAAGAAAAAGGTGAGGCATGTTTTAGAAAGGTAAAATCCCAACTCACTACCTTGTTTGAAGATTATGTGCAACAATATTCCGAACCTTCTCAATCTCAATCTCAATCTCAAACCGAATCACAATCACAATCACAATCGGGAAAAGGTCTTCCCCCTCTTGTAAGATCACAATCCAAGTTTAAAAGTTTGTTGAAGAAACAAAAACTTGAAAGTGGGGATTTAGATGGCAAAAGGAGTGAGCTTGATGTTTACCTAGGTGAGGCAATTGTAGATGATAATGGGAAGGAATTTGATTTGTTGATGTGGTGGAAACTGAATAGTGCACGATTTCCCATTCTTTCAAAACTTTCAAGAGATGTCCTAGCCGTACCCATTTCCACAGTTGCGTCTGAATCAACGTTTAGTACAGGTGGTAGGGTTTTGGATAATTTTAGGAGTTCTCTAACTCCTAAAATAGTTGAAGCACTTATCTGTACCCAAGATTGGTTAAGGGGTCCTAGTGAACCACTTGCGGTGGAAGAAAATTTGGTGGTCCTTGAGAAGTTTGAGAAAGGTACGACATTACTTTATGAGTTAGTTATTATCTGTAAATTATAATTACGACATTAGTTTATAATTATAAGTTATCATTACGTGCAGAAATTGATAATTTAAGAGTTGGAACTTCTTCTACTCGTGGTGAAGATAGTCCTAGTACTGGTACACAGGCATCTGATTTTGGGGGATTTGTAGAAGTTGATGTTGATTCATGATTGAGAAAGGTACTTTAAATTTTACATTATAAATGATTTTCATGATTCATGATTTGTTATTTTTTATTTTATAGGATTCAAAATTTCAAATGAAGTTGGTGTTACTTGTTAGTTGATCACTTGGTTGGAACTTGGAAGTTGAAGCTGGAACTTGGACGTGGATGGGAGGGGTGGACGATTGAAGGTTGAATGGTTGATCATGGAAATTGGTAAGCGAAAATCAAATATTTTGGACTTTGGTAATGGTACTTTGGTTTTTGGTATGGTTGTTTGTTTCAAACTTTCAATTGAATTGGTAGATAAGTAGTTTGGTACTTTGGTTTTTGGTATGGTTGTTCCGTTGTTTGTTTCAAACTTTCAATTGAATTAATAGATAAGTAGTTTGGTACTTTGGTAATTTAGACTTTGATAACTTGGTATTTTAGATGTAATTTAGACTTTGATAACTTTGGTTCATAGTTGTTTGTATTTTGTAATGTAAAATAGTTGTTTGTATAATTGTATGTAAAAAATAGTTGTTTGTTTAGGTTTTAACAGGACCAAAAAAAGAAGCCCAAATCAGGCCCAGACCCGCCCCACCCGATCCGCCCCACCCGAACCCGAACTACCCGAACTGTATTCGGTCGGGTTTCGGGGTTCTCTTCCCACCCGAATATCCGATCGGGTTTAGGGTTTAGGCACCTGACCCGACCCGCTCGATGCTCAGTCCTGATTCTAAGTGGTTGATGTAACACCCTCAAATTTGGAAATAGCGACTAATTAAAAACTTTCAAAAATACCTTAAAGGTTAATAAAGTCTCTTACTAAAAGTCCATAATTGAAATACAATTCTAGGTTGAACCATCAACAAATAATTAAAGTCTTACATAAAGACTAACTAAAGTCGAGTGTTACTATAACCCAATAACAATCGCTATCTCCAAATATAAATGCGGAAGACTTCATCAAGCTAATCACCTCTTCGAGCATACAACTAGCACTCATCGCTTCACAGTGTCACTAGAACTATTTCCAACCGGAACCTGTTGCACATGCTGACAAATAAAAATGTTAGGCTAACGCCTAGTGTGTTCAAGAGTTTTATATCATGATTATACAGGAAAACGTAAAACGGAAGCATTGTAACTTATAATCATGATCATTTAAAATGATTTATTTTAAAATAAGAGAACAACTCATTCTCCAATAATATGCATTTTATAGATGGACGTCTCAACGCCAAAACATTCTTTTATGAAATAATCCAACCCAACGCTTACTCAAAACGAGGATAATGGTAATGCTCAAATAATGACATTTGAATAACTTTATAAAACAAAGGACCGAAAATATGAGTAAACTCAAGTCTCCAAGATTGTAGCATAAGGGAGATAACCCAAACTCAAAGCGTTACTGAAAACATGGACAAAACTAAATACCCCAATACAACACCTCTCGGTGACGGGGGAATCCCGAATTCCAAGGCTAGTGGCGGAACACAAAAGTAGGCCACATTCCAAGTTATTGAGCTCACCATACTAGGATCAAGGCCGCGAACACGCTGGCTCGAATAAAGATGTGGGGGGATGGTACCCAATGATCCTAGTCATACTCATTCACTAGGATTTACCTTTACGACCCACGGCTAGTAACCGGTCCCACATAACCGTACCAAGTTGCCCTCTAGGGTCCAATGTCTCAACTAGCTACATACGGGAGTTTCCCCCAAATAATAAGTCAACTAAATACCTATGGATCCACTAGTAATAGTCTAGACTCGTCATAATACACTTGTGACCAACTATAATCAAACATATAGTTCATATTGCCATATAGTTCCCAAATCACATTTTGATGGTTAACTGCTGATAAGAATGAAAATCATAAAATGAGACTATATACATTCTTTCGTGTACCTCACATAAATGTGCAAGTAATAATTTATAAAACATCATCTTTCATGAATGATGCATAAACCCGACAAACACTTAAAAGTGTATTTTCGACCAAAGACCCATTTATGCAATAAATCATCAAAACTCATTCATTTATGACACATTTATCGAAATGCCCAAAAATCCCAAATGTGGGTGTTTTACAAAGTTTATAAAGTTCAATACTTCAAATAATCAAAGATTACCAACTAACCCAACATTTGATAATTTCATGTAAAACACATAAACACTTTAAAATAGACATTTTGGCATGTACAACGTTTTTAAAAATCAACTTGAACTCACCTTGCTAGGTTAAGTTAAACCTAGGTTTCAATCCCCAACCATTGGCCTCCAAAAGCATATATCCCACCCAAAGCTTTCCGAATACATCCATTCCAACTCTTCAACTCAAGCTTCCAAAACCTAGATCCACACATTTCCGACCATAAATAATCATATTCAACCCTTAGAATTGTTCCCCCAAGTATTTACATGAACATTTCATCTTATACCCCCAAAACCATAATTTTCCATACATGAAGAAGAAGAAGATTACCTCAACTACTAGCTTGAATCCACCAATCAAAACACATGTAGGTCACCAAAACGAACCATAAGCTCCCAAACTTCAAATGATGAAAAGGTTAGATGAAACCCCCAAGAGCTTGGTGAGGAAAATGAAGATGAAGATGGAGATGGTGAATAAATGCTCAACTCGAACCCCTTTGATGAAGTACCCAACAATTAGCAATAAATGGGGTAGAGGAAGGTAAATGGAACCCTAGGTTCGGTTTCTATGAAAGGGAGAAGTTGAGAGAGAATAACAAAAGAGAGATTGAGTTTTGAATGAGAAATGAAGCCAAAAATCAGATTTTAACTCGCCAGACCCAGCTCGCGACAGTGTCTGACGATAGTGACTTTGTCACTATCGCGTGGCACAATCGCGCGGATTGTACCGCAGGTAGAATTCTCCCCACGATAGTGCCCTGGCGATAGTGACACTGTCACTATCGCGTGGCACAATTGCGCCATAGGTACCGAAACCTAAAATGTCCAAAAACTCGCGATTCTCGCATGGGTCGATTTAAGGCTCGAAAGCACAACATTTTTCACCCAAAAAGATAGACGGGAGGAGGAGGTTACCAACAAAGGGCGGAAACTTACTTTGCGAAAATCTGGGTGTTACAGTTGAATATGAATGTTTATGGTTGGAAACTTGTGAATCTAAGTTTTTAGAAGTATTTGCTTGTGGATTCAAGTTTCTTCAAGGAAACTCAAGTTGGGGTAAAATCTAGATTTAGCCTAAATCTAGCAAGGTGAGTTCAAGTTGATTTGTGAAAACGTTGTACATGTCAAATGTCTATATTAAAGTGTTTATGTGTTTACATGAAATTATCATTCGTTGAGTTATTTGGTGGGCTAAATTGTTTGAAGTGTTTGATTTTATAAACCTTCTAAAACCCCCACATTTTGGACTTTTGGACATTTTGGTAAATAAGTCATACATGGAAGTGTTTTAATAATTTATTGCATAAATGGAGACTACTTGGTAAAAATGCATTTTAGTGTTTGCTGGTGTTAGAGCACATATTTATTGGATTCAAAATCATAAAGATTGAAGACTAAAGGTCAAGAAGTCAATGCTGGAAAGTCAACTCTCAGCAAAGTCAAAGTCTTTGTAATAAAATGGCAAAGTCAATGTCTTTGTATTTGTATTTGTTTGTTTCTTTGTAATTGTATAGAGGTATAAATACCTTGTGTTCTTGTCTTTGTAATCAGATGTACACGAATTAGAGAAGAGGTGTTTAGAATATCATTCTAGTGAGAGGGTTTAGAGAGAGAAAGCATATGAGATTGTAAAATGTGAGATATGTGATTGAAATCAATGAATGTGATTTAGATTCTCATCTTGATTGTGTTTGTGTAGCAATTAGAACTTGAAATTGGGAATAACAGCTGGAAATATGCATAGTTTGTGTTATGAGAGGTTTGAAAGCATCAACGGGTGAGTCATTGGGTTTTTTGTCATTCCTGATCTTGTGAACATTTTGGAAATTTCAAATCTTTTGTTTTGGGGAAAAGATGTATTTTAAGTATTTCAATGAGTAAATTTCGAGCATTGGAGCACGTGTCTATGGTATAACCTTGTTTGGAAAATGATCTGTCTTATTCTAAGTTGTGTTGGAGTTTGGTCGTGTACTTTGGAGCATGTGTTTGCATAAACGTTGGTCAAGTGTGTTTTATTGCATTTTATTTCTTTTGACAATGAGTCATTTGGTTGTTTGAGCCTGTGGCTTGGTATTTGGTTATGATTGGGTTTTGGGGACATTTGTCCAGTCTTGATAGCTCAACGTAGAGCTTTGGTCATAATTTATGATTATTGAAGATTTACATATTTTGAGTGCATGTGTCATTCAATTGGGGTCATGTAATGTTCAACCCTGTCTTCTATGGATCAATGAGCACTTTAATTACTTTGTCCGATGATGGAACGACTAGTTTTCCACATTGCGGAACGTTAGGCATCGGATGTGGTGTAAGTTGAGACCGAGAGATGAAACTTATCTTTTTATAGATAACTATGTTGTTGCTCGAGAGAGAATAACAGTTATTTTGGTGATTGTGTATTCATTTAATTGGATTAGTTTGATAACAGTCATAAGTGGAGTGTTCTTTGTGAAAACCATTGGAATTCCAACCCTCAACTGCGTTCTTCCCGAAAAGTTTCCAACTTTGTTCTTGCTTTTACTCTAGAGTTTATTTTCATTAATTTAGTTATTATTTAATCATCAACAATTCATCAATTGGATCGTCCAGTAAATAGTGATTATAGTCATTATGATACTCAGTTTCTAATTCCCTTGGTTCGATACTCGTACTTCCAAGTACATATTACTTGATTCGACCCGTACACTTACGGTAAGATTAGGGGGTGTAAACCCGCCTATCAACATGTAACTTGGGATTTTTATCAGTTTTCCTAACTAATGAAGCATATGATTTGGGTTTTAATGCTATTGTAAGTCTGATCAACTTTCATCTGATTTGTTCGTTATAAATTAAATTCGAGAGAACTAATTGTTAACAAGAACTAGAATTATATGCTTAAGGTGAGAAATTGGATAGAGATATACCAACTAAACCTTAGTATCATTATAATCTGGAACTTAATGTGTTTTGAACTCATGTGTTAAGATTGAGAGATGAGACCTGTGTTTTCAAAATAAAATCCGTTGTTGCTTGAGAAAGAACAACGGTAATTTTTACAGATTAGATATTCATTAAAGAGTTTAACTGATAGTTATTTTGAGAATATCGTTCATTAGTGAAAACCATAGGATTTCCAACCCTCAATTATTTTCTCCATAAAAAGTTTCTTAAGTCGTTTCTTATACCGCTCTTAATTTATTTTGTTAGTATTTGATAATTTAATTCCAAAAATTCAATCTTTCGGACCGTTCAGTTAATAGTGAATATAATAATTATGATACTCAGTTCCTAGTTTCCTTGGTTCGATACTCGTACTTCCAAGTACATATTACTTGATTCAAACCGTACACTTACGGTTAGATTAGGTGGGTGTAAAGCCGCCTATCAGAACTCCAAGTCATCACTCACGAGTTGGAAGTGGAAGGTATGGGAGTAAACTCTAAGGGGGCATTTGGTTCACATGATTCCAACGAAATCTGAAGTAATTGGAATGATCAATTTCGTTGACCAAATTCCATTTGAGTGTTTGGTTTATCTATTGAACAAAATTGAATTCCACACATTCCAGCATTTATGGATTTGGTCATTCCATCACAATGAGAAGGAATTCAATTCCATTCCATCCTATTTTCTCAAAAATACAAAACTTTCCACATCTTCCCTACTTGATTTACCCAGACCCATATGAACCTCCGTCGACCACCATCTCTCTGAACTACCACCGACCATCACCGATCTTAACAACCGTCGACCACCGATCTGAACCGCCACCGACCACCACTGATCTGAACAGCCGCCGACCACCACCGATATGAACCACCGCCGACCACCACCGATCTGAACCGCCACCAACCACCACCAATCTTATTTTGTCTTTTTGGGCGACAACCTAATATCTTGGTCAGCAAAAAGACAAGCTACAATATATCGCTCCAATGTCGAAGCCGAATATCGGGGAGTAGCCAATGTTCTTGCCGAAACATTTTGGCTCCAAAACCTCCTCCTCGAACTCTCATGCCCACCTCAAAAAGCTACACTGGTCTACTGTGACAACGTCTCTGCTGTCTACTTATCTGGTAACCCGGTTCAACACCGACGAACCAAGCATGTAGAAATGGATATCCATTTTGTTCGTGAAAAAGTGGCTTTAGGACACATACGAGTTCTCCATGTACCTTCCTCCTACCAATACGCCGATATCTTCACCAAGGGGTTACCTCGACAACTGTTCCTCATTCCCCGATTTTCGGTCCAGTCTAAGCATACGACCTCCTCCCGCTTGGACTGAGGGGGTGTGATAGAGAATAAATCAAAGATATGATTCTCCTTACATCTTTGGATTGATTGTGTTAAATATGGCTAATGGATATAATTTGTATAAAATAGGAATATGTATATTTGTTATGTTTATATCCTTGTGTACATATAGTGATGAAATGAGAAGGAAGAGTCACAATTGAGACTCCCATTTTCATAAACCTCTACATGACCATCTTCAGTGGATCACTAGTTTTGATAGAAAAAATATGCTTATGAATAGTAAAAACCATCAAATTTGATGTCATACTATTTATCTACGTCATATTTATTGAGTTTTCGTAATTACAAAATGGTCTTTTCATTTTGGGATTTATTTATTTTTATTGCATAAATAATCTAAACGTGATGCGTTGAAAAATGAAACAATGTCATATAAACTGAAACAATACGAAAATTGTTCCGGTAAAAAATCCATATTCCCGACCGACTAGGATAATATTCATGACAGTCAATATCCCCGACTGACTAGGATAATATCCACAACAGTCATATCCCTGACCGACTAGGATAATATCATTGACGAGGGTATCCTCGACATATGATTGTTTATAACCACGACAACTGGTTATCTAAATACATATTGTATCAAGTCATTCGAGATGACGTCTTAACATCTCACGACCACCTGTTGCATGTCCCATGTTACATGTCGTCTGTATCATGTCTCTTGTCCTAAAACATGACTTTTAGTCATAGTAAACGAAGACAACTCAAGAAGGTAATTGTATTATTTAGAATCCTCATTAATGAAGTGGTTACATCATTAGGAATGATAATTATGACATTACTTATTATCATGGATGTAACTCTCGATATCATTATCATTATGATCGTAACTCTTTCATGTTCCTAGGATATCATTTACGACTATGATATCATGAACTCACGATTATCCATAACAGTCATGGTTATTAGATAACAACGACAACTTATAGTTTTAGTTAACATCGATTGTCGAAGATATTATCCTCGACGGGACTACCTTCAACAATTGGTCGCTGATATCTCAGACGATACTAATATCCATGACAGACGATCACCGACAGTCAAGATCATAGATAATTATCCTCGAGTAATACAAACGCACAATTATCTTTGACGATTATCTTTCTTATCTATTGTAGGTTCCTTTATAACTAAAGAGTTATGACCAAGATTCGTCTCATCAATACATCATGTTAATGCCAAAAACCACCCAAAGGATAATTTAAGGTCGGTGTGGAGCTTTATCCAACTAAAGAAAGTAACCAGACGACAATATGCATAATAATAAACAAAATAAAGAGACAAGAGATTTTGTGACGCGGAAAAACCTCAATGAGGAAAAAACCGCGGACGACAGGGAGATGTCGTCGTGCACTATGATCACCAAGCAGGGGTGACGTCCTTATGTATTACAATATTTTACACGATGAATACTAAAAATAAGTGTATAAACTAAGAACAAATATGGATCGTGTATGAAAACAATTATGTCGTGTGTATAGTATTACTGTCGTGTATTGCGAAAGTAAGATTGTGATTGTTCTTCGTATCACTTATGAATTCTGGAATTCAGATATCAGATGTCCCTATGAAGTGTGTATATTTTCGGTATTTATAATCTTGGATCTTCATAAATGTGTCTTTGTAATGGTCGATTCTTCATAATGGCTTTGATGGTTCTAATCGGTTATAGCCGCTGGCATTTATGAGTATTAAACCTGCATTAAATGAACAAGAGAAGAACGTTGAGTCGAACGTTAGTATGATCGTGGTCGAGAGTAAATCCTTGCGACGGTAGTCGACGCTCGACCGACCTTCGAGATAGTGTTGACGAGTGTCGAAGTTATGTTTGGTCGACAGGACCTTATCTTAATCCAAGACAAGTCGTGCGAAATGTGCATTAAATGTCTTTCGTCGTGGTCGTGGATTTTTGACCCAAACACATCAAACGTAACCGACGATCAATATTCAATTTTATCATCAAAACACGACGGTTGCAATCATTATGATCATTAAATTGAGAGTTACAAATGCTCAAATATAAATAGAGAGGTTAATACATTGGAAGGGGGACATAATCATTAGCTAGTGTTCTCAAGGAATTCTCTACAACCAAAATTGTTAATTTATTATTCACGACACATGTATTATCCATGTCTGTAACAACAACAACAACAACAATTATTATCCACGTCATGTAACGACAACAGTTATTATCGACGTCTGACGTGTTTATTCACGATCTATAATTGTAATAATTGTTATTAAGGACGACATCCCTGATTGACGTCCATAGTGCATCGACGATACTTATTATAGTCCCCAATTTTTACCTTCGACGAGGTTTTCCGCGTCACTAAGTCTCCTATCTCGTTTATCTTTATATATTGTTTGTCATGTTTTATTCCGAAAGATATATCTTTTGTTGAGTAGCCTCACAATCCAAACCTTAGATCGTTTTTGTGCGATTTTTTTACATAAATAGAAATAATTATAGACAAATGAACGACACCATAAATTGGCGATATCCAAAACCTTGAACATGTAAAAACCACAGGTAGCATCAATTACCACCAATCCACTAGTACATTAAGTAGTGTCAATTGTTATGGATTCGGTTAGAGCTAGTAAAGTATAAATACAATGTGGTAGTGAAATTGTTACAATGTATGCTTATAAGTGAATAATAATAAAGAACTTCTTCAATCTAGATAGGTAATAAATGCATTGTGAGTGAGAATATCCTCTCTCTTTTATAGTGCTTTCGGATGTTGTCGTTATTCCATAATCCCTGTGTTCTAGGAAGATCTTATCTATATTGTAACTACCTTGGATCATTCCTTTGAGTCGTTATTTGACTTGATCTAAACATAGATTGTTTCAACTGCCACATGTTGGATCTGGCGTCGCTTGTAATGGTATCGCTCTGGGTTGCGACATTTGGTCTTGTCGTTAGTTATGGAGACGTGTCTTATTATGGAGGTCGTGATACACCTAGTGTAAGCATTCGACGTTTGTGTTACTATCGTGTCGGGCAAATTTGACCCCAACAAAGATGCCCTAAGGTCATATTCACAATTTCTTTTTCTTCTACCTGTTATTACTTTTGGGATGTTTACGCCTTATTTTGATCACCCTTTTATTCGATCTGGAATTGTTTTCAACACGGTCAATCCCATTTATTTCAAATATTTGAACGTAAAACCTTAAAATCAATGAGTTTTTCGATCAATCCTAAGCATTTTAATTGGATCTTTCTCCTTGACTTATGTTTTGGAATATTTTCATCAGGGATTGCGACGACCTATGTTGTAACAAAGGAGATAAGGTGAACCAACTTCCTTTGGTTGCCTTCTTGTCATAGTTGCTTGTTAGGGTAGACAACATGGAGCAACAGTCATCTTGTATATAAAAGGCTATCTAACTGGAATGATGAAGAAAAAAAAGGAGAAAGCACCTACAAAATAGTGGGTGAGTGTTCCGTGTAATTATTAATAGTATGAAAGTGAAGGTTCTCTGATTCAGTTTTATATGAAGAAGGAAAAATTCACCAAAATAAGGAAGTCATCAAAAAAATCTAAAACAAACAAAAGTAATAAGGGATTGTTTGGCAAAAATAAGCTGACTTATTTTCTGGGTACATATTTAGATGGAAATAAACTAACTTATAAGCTAGTTTTTTGATAAGCTACTTAGGGTAGCTTATGAAGAGTTTTTTGTAATTATTCCAATTATATCACCATTAATATTTATTATTATATATTAACTATTAATTATAAATAAATATTAATTAATATTATCTAAAAATTATAACATAAATTTTAATTATACATTGATATTAATTTTTAATGATTTAGAATTATTGATAACTATTTCAATTTTTTTTAATATTGATTAATATATTTTAGTTATCAATTATTATTATTTTTGTAATTATTATTTGATTATTTTTTTCATATTATATGTAACGGTTAATTTAGTTTTTTTTTTAAATTTGGTTTAAAATTCAAAATTTATAATATATATAATAATAAAATTAAAATTCTTTTAATTAACATATTATATTATTTACTACCTTATTTGTATTAATTAATATATTATATTACTATAAATTTGTTTTAATTATACTATTAAATATTTTAATTGCTTATTTTTTTCTAGATATCATTTTTGGAACTAGTTTTTGCCAAACGTGACTTCTTCATCAATTAGCTTATCAGTCATAAGCTAGTCTATCAGCTAGTTTGCCAAACATAGCCTAAATGGGTTTTGTAAAGTATCTTCTACAAAATATATTTATTTCAAATTACGAAATATTAAACATGTTTTTTTAAAAATATATCCTCAAAAATAACAATTGAATAAATTATGCTCATTTTACCCTAGAACATATAGACTGATAAAACATAGAGAACTCTCTTACATTACAAAAATTTATCTAAATATACGTAAATAAGAAAAACGGTGGTAGTAGGATGGATTTGCACATAATAATAAAAAAAATCCATTAATCAAATTTAATTAAAAAAATATCATAAAAATAATAACAAATCTATCATATTTACCCAAGTATAGAGCCATGTTGTTCGATTGGTGTGCTCACGATGGGCTTACTACTTCCATCAAAACGAACAAGTACAATAACAGCTCTCGACTGTCTAGCCCTTTGGACCTCTTAAGGTTCGTATCATTAAAAATGGAATCGATAAAAGAATATCGCCAAATAAACGTACGGTGAAATTTTACTAGTACGTTTGTTTTTCGGCATCTAGATTTCGAAACCGAATGTTAAAAAACTTAAAAGAGAGCAAATGACCAAAATGCCACGAAGAAGGCTACCCCACTAGCAACACAAGCCATGTCAAGCCGCCTCTCTCTCCTCTCCGTTTTCTCTCTTCTCTCTCTCCTCCTTTCAATATACGCTTTATACCTCTCTCTCTCCTCCTCTCCTCCGCCGCCGTATTTCCTACTCCACCGTTGCGCCACCGCAAGTCCTTGTAAAATTACCATACTGTCCTTTCCACTCAAACACTTACCATCCACGTCCAATACCGTTAAACTGACCCCACTCACGTTTAACTCGCCGCCGCCTTCTTTTACCCCACATGTGATCTGGATGTTGCAGTTCACGTAATCGTCATCATGTACGGACGAGATGACGACGGCGAAGGTCAGCTCTATCTCGCCGGTCAACCTGTTCCGTTGTACGGAAACCGGGTTTATGCTTGAAAGATTCACCGCCCGGTTCTGGGTCGGGTCTATCATGATCCAACTCAACGTCATGTGGTTTTGTAAATTGGATAGAATCACCTGATCATCGCCGGAGATCTTCACCGCCGACGGGACGAGTTCTTTGGGTTCGAGAAGATCGACACGAAACGGCGACGTTTGGAACCAGTTGCTGCTGGGTGTGGTGTTGGTGGATTCGACTTTCGAAAACACAAGTTCGTCGTGGTATCGTAGGTCAACGGCGGAGATGATTTGAGAGGTTGGATCAGGTGATGTCGTGGTGGTGAGGTGGTGGGAGGGTGATGGGAAGGAGTCGGAGAAGAAGGAACGGTGGCCGGAAGGGAAGTTGGAGATGGTTTGGGTGAGTAGAGGGTGATCGGTGGAGGGCCAATTGGAAGAGCAGATATGGGACCATAGTTTGTGGTCGGAGCAAAGGGATTTTAGTTGTGAAGATGTGCAAGCGGCGGCGGCGAGAGTTTGACCGTCGAGTCTGGTCAAGATGTGGGTTTTGATGATATCTTCATGGATATCGGCGATCGCCATGGATTCTTTAT
Organism: Arctium minus; assembly: GCA_954870635.1. Classification (NCBI taxonomy): domain Eukaryota; kingdom Viridiplantae; phylum Streptophyta; class Magnoliopsida; order Asterales; family Asteraceae; genus Arctium; species Arctium minus. The sequence goes on from OX941088.1 coordinate 31,365,598, forward strand.
CGGAAGTGATGACTATGGGATTTCTAGAATGGATTTGCGAGAAGTGGAAATTGTGGCTATGGGGTATATATTCTTTCGTAAATTCAATAATTGCAATAAACACCCTTGTACTTTCACAAAGCTTCATTTGTGTTTGTAAAAAATTAATTGATAAATAAGTTTAAATAGGAGATAAACGTTAGGGATTCGGAAAGGCTAATGACACCCAATACTTTTCTAATGACACTCTTATAAATGATTTTTTCCTCACACATATCAACATCAAAATCTGACTTTTACATTTTCAATTCATGAATTGACCTGACATTAAAAAGGGTGCCATTAGTATCAAGGGTGGAGCCAGCCTTGGCCCAGGGATTGCACCGGCCCACCCTCACTTATTTTATTTTTTTTAAAAAGATTTTTTTTTAACCCAAATCCACTCACATTAATATACTTCAGCCTAAATCCAATTAATGTATAACCTCTCTGCCTCGGTTCTCGATTGAAATTAGAACGGCATAAGACTCTCGCTTTACATCACCGTGCAACTGTTTCTCGACTGATCTCTTCACGTACGACAAGAAAACATCACCGGTCGGCACACCACCGGCTGGCAGCTGCTGTACATCGCCGACGCCACAACCACATGCCCTCCACAGTCCGCCCTAACCTGCACAAATGCACTCTCTCTTTGTCATTCGTGAGTTTCTTATTTCTAGGGTTTCATTTTCTGATTATGTAAATAGAAAATACGTTATGTTTTGTATTGATTTTGTTTATTTCATGGTCCATTTGTAATTGTATTAGACTATTGAGTTTCTTATTTTTAGGTTCACTTTTAGTCTTTCACAGTTCACTTTCTGAGTTTTGTTTCTTATGTAGTTTTTGTATTAGATTATGATTTATGAGAAATAGAAATTTGAATTTGATTATTGATTATTGAGTATTGAGTATTTGAATTTGATTATTGAGTATTTGATTATTAATATATTGAGTATTTGACACAAATTGGCATAATTGAACTTTCTATTGATACTTGATTGTATTTGCAAATTGTTTAGGATATTTGACTACTATGGATAAGTTTTTTACAAAAAGAAAAGCAACTGTAGATTCGGAGCCGAGTAATATTGATAATTCTAAACAAACTCGTATGGAAGTCAACTTAGCCGATCTTCCGATCTTCCCGTCGAGGTCATTGTTGAATCGTTAAGGTTAGTGCACCACTTTTGTAATATATACATTTGTTTTTTGACCGAACGTTGCTATCGATATAATAGATTTTATATTTATTTTTCTATTTCATTAATAAGGACCCCCCGTTAAACAAAATTCTTGGCTCCGCCCCTGATTAGCATTGCCCGGATTCGCCACGTTAAGTATGTGACACGTCATGGCCTAATGCGAGGTTATTGTAACGGGATATTTGATTATTTTTTTAACGTTTTTAGTTGTCTTATTGCTAGTTTTTAATATATACATATATATGACCTAATTCAACTTGTTTATTATTATTGACTCATTGAATAATAGTAAGAAATATGTTTCTATATATAATGCTATATATGATATAGAGATTTGTCGTCATAAGTAATGTCCATGACTCCTAAGTTTTGAGGCTTGGCCTCACCGACATGTCATGACTCACGCCAAGTACAACCTTGCTAATACCACATAAGAGACGTTTTCAAATATAAATCATGCTTATACAATCAATATATTAATTATGATTGAGATGTTTATGAAATATGATAAGGTTCATTTATTATGATCATAGTTTTAGATTAGGAAAGAAAATGGAATCGAATATTTATTAGACTAAATAGACGACAAAGATTGGTTTGTATGATTTTTAAAAATTATATGATTTGTAAAATAAACAGCCCTACAACATAATACTTTATATACTATCTAATTCTTTTAAAAGCACAAAACTATAAAGTAAAATCGAGATAGACTATTAAAATTAACCGTCTCATATACATAGGTGATAGGTCCATATAAATTTGACTAACAATTGTTTAAAATTTATATATTAATATGTATATATCTATCCATTTTTACAGATAAAATTAAATAAATCGATCGGCTGATTCAATTAACATACAACAAAAAGTAATTACATATTCGTATATAAGTTTTAAAGTTTTTGTTTTTTTTTTTTTTTTTTTTTTAATTTAGTAACCGAATCAAGCCTGCAAGTGTCAACGAATAGAATAATAGATAGGGGGTATTAAATGAAGAAGAAAATAAATATACAAGTCAAAATTAGCAGCTGGAATAAGAATTTATAAATACGGCAAAGCAAAACCACAACATATTTGACTTCACATGGACGGTTACGTACTTTCCTGGTGCTGTCTACAACTTCCTTAACAGTAATAATTTTTTTTATTAAAATGATATATAATATTTTTTAATAATAAATTACCTGTTTAGTAATTAATAACTTTGATTTTAGTTCATAAGCACGAGGATATTGAATTTTGTACGCTTAAAATGTGTACGTTCATTAATAGAGTGTCGAAATGTCAACATCAAAACGGCCAATATGAACTGCGTTCGGTATTATCCCTAACCTAATGATAACTAGGGGACAGTTTGATTGCTCGCTTTTTTAGAACAGCTTAAAAATATTCTTATAAGAATCCATCTTTTGTATTTTTTTTGTCACATAAGTCTAACTCATCATATTAAAAATCTAAATAACAGTATAAAATACCAAAAATATTAGTAATTATAAGAATTTCTTTTGTGGGTCTCATGCTTTTTTCTAACATCAATAAATAATTATATAGTCAATAAAATATATAAAAGAACTAACAAAATGTCATTTCACATCAAGTTCGAGGTAAGAAACAAGGTTTTTGAACAAGAACTCAAATGACTTAAGGTTCTTAGAACAACTCTCTCCAATGATGATTCTTCTAAGAACTTACACTTTTTTTTTGGAAAGCAAAGGCTAATTCATACCAACCACAAAGGAGCAAAAAAACACAGTCCCAAACAACCAACAACTAACAAGTAACACCAAACAAAAAAAGCAAGAGGGAGGTTTGCAAGGAGCAAACCATGACCAAACAAAAAAGCGCCCATACCACATGATCACAACAAAACAGAGCCGCAACAGTACAGAAAACTCATCAGATGTCCGAAGCAGAAACAAAGAGCAACAACATGATCGGGACGCTCAAAGCCTAACAACACTAACCCGAACTCAGCACGCACTTTGGGGCTGCTAGCCAAAGGTTCTAGTCGATCTTCTTCCGGCGGATTCTTCAAAGCTTCTTCTCTGAAATTCGGGAAAAAAAGTCACACTTTTTGCTTATAAGAGTAATATAATTAGGATGGAAGTCGACGCAGAACTTAAGCAAGCCTCGAACCACTAACACCATTTCCCGCCAAAACCCATTTGCTCCATAATGTCTCGAAGATAACACCAATTAATGCAATCACAGGCTTTTCTTAAATTAACTTTGAAAATTGCTGGCTTAGTCGCATTCTTTCTAGCATAAGCCAAATAAGCATTCGCAATTAAAATCTCATCTAAAATGTATCTGCCCTCCAAAAAGGCGTTTTGTTCTTCATTGATTATCTTCCCGGTTACTTTCTTGAGTCGCTCCTCCAAAGTTTTTTGCATTACGCTTATTCCGAATATAGCGGATCCAATTCATTTCGGGAACTTTAGACCTATCCATTTAATTGGAGCTTGTATTAGATTTAAAATTTACTTCAAAATAGAATTTCATTTACCAATAATTAATTTTGGGTTCTTTTCAATTCAAAACTCACATCACTAAGTCACCACATACCAATTTGTGAGTATGTATGACGTATGGACTATAGAGCATGGAGTATGATTGATTTATTAATTTGTACTTACTATTTTAAACTACATATTTGGATATCCTTTTGTAATTCATAATTTAAATCTGAAAGCCCGTAATTGGTATAAATCAACTAAACAAAATTAGACCATATCGCATACTTATGATCAGTTAGACTGGTCTCGAAACACCTGTAATTCTTATAACTTGATGATTTTTTTTAATAAATTTAATACGATTATATTTTATGAACAACTAATAGTTATTGTATAAAAAGTGATTAAGAGTTATTTAAGAGATGTTTTAAAATAATATATTATGTGTAACACCCCGAATGTCGGTAAGAAATTCTATCTAGCCTTAGTGTGTCAAACGTCTTCCTTCCTTTCTAAATCTTACCTGAATATTGTGTACGTTCGGGGTTATTAGCGAATACCCTTTGATATTTGAAAAGTTGACTTTTTAGTTTAGACCTTGAGATTGGATGGAATCAAATTTAAATTTGAAAAAAATTGGGCTCGATACAGTGTGTTATGCCTACGTCCTTGCCAATGGCATACTCGCATGGGCATTGTCGCGGGGGTTTACCACCCTTCGGTACGTTTGGCATGATAGTGTCGGCAATTGTGACAGTGTCAGTCTCGCCGTGGCACTGTCGCTAGGGGAGATAAAGTCGCGGTACAATTTGCGTGATTGTGCCCGACGATTGTGACAATGACACTATCGCCCGAGGTCCAGACCCCTTTAAAACCCACTTCATTTCATTCCTTCTTTTTCACAAAATCAGTTCAACTTTGGGGAAACGATTTCTTCTTCACCTAGGTACGATTTTCATCTCTTCCACCTCTCTCCCTTGCATTTATTGCACCCTAACTCAACTTGTGATCATTAAATGTTGATCTAAGGTTTCTACTCCAACTTGTGTCAAGATCCATCCTCCATTTAAAGCTCAAGACTTCCTCTTTAACCACTTCTAGAGCCTACAAAATCTAGAGTTTTCCCATATAAAACCCCTAGGTGAGTTCTTTAACTTATAAGTCTTCATCTATATACTTGTATGCTAATTATATACATATACATTTAATTATGGTTTTGACCTAAAATCTAGGGTTTCATGAGATATAGTTGTATAAGCACTTTGACCCTTTATTGTTGCATTTAGTGTTCATATTGTAGACTTATTACTCGAGAAAAATGGTTGGGTTAGCTAACAGCATGGAATGAATAACATTTAAAAATGGGAAGTTTTACATAACAAACATCATGCTCTTGGGTTGGGAAGTGAAATATGTATGGGTGTGGTTATCTATTTGGTAAATGTTAATATGTTGGGAATTTTGACTTCTATATCCTTGTGCATGAGGATGTAGACTTGTATGATATATGTGTTTAAGATAGTTGGCCATTTTGGGTCACTAGCGAGTAGGCAATGGGGAACATAATTTTCCTTGACGTGTAACTCGTCTAGATTGGATAGGCAATAATGCCCGTAAGTCCTTGAGGTGTAACTCGAATGAGTAGGCAATAAAGGCAATGACGGTTTGAGGTTGTGATGTCTTTAGGGCATGAGAACTAGGACCGGGACATGAGGTGTAATCCAATAACATCATGGATGACCCCACTCACGTGCTCTCTTCATCCCGATGGAAACGGGTCTCCCCCGTATTTCAAGAGGTATCTCTTTTGTGTTCATGTTCAGATTTTGAACATCATTGCAAAGTGGACTCTTGGTATTTATAACATCAACGGGATTCGGTAACAGTAATTCTTATATTATGAACATTCTGTATATGAGCTAACTAATTTATGAGATCTCACTAGGCTTTGGCCTAACACTTGTTGTGGTGTCTTGTTGGCTCACAGGTCCCACTAGCGGTGCAATCTAAGAGGTCATGACTTGCCGTCGTGCACATAGGAATCCTTGATGTGCCGGGCTTTTGGGGGTTTTGTGAAGAGTGAATTATTGGAGATAAAGCAACACCCGATGTTAATCTAGTTAAAGTAGATTCTAGATTAAGTAGGTTGTTGTAGTTCTTATCTCATTATTGTCCCCTTTGGAATTTGTACAAACTGCACCGAGTTTTATGGGTTGTAGATGACTTACTTTGGAAATTTTATTTTGGTTATTTCCAGAATTTACCTATTCTCTGATGGAAAATTTTAAGGTGTTACATTATGAATCAATAGTTTGGTTTTTAAATAGATATGATTAATTTACAATTCAGATGACTCTTTTAAGTTTTTTTTTTCTTGTTGTGGTCCTTATATATAAAAAGGTTCAAACAAATATCACAATCAATTTATATATATATATTGGAATAATTGAATACGCACGCATTATTAAGTCAAATTTCAAAGTAACCAACAAGATTTGATTATTTTTGGTATTTGTTTCCATCAATATTAACGACTCATTGGGGCCAAACTGTTAATACCGTCGTATAAATCTGTTATTCATATTTATGCATTAAATTTAGAGTAAATTACACCGTTGGTCCCTGTAGTTTGCTCAGAATCTGGATATGGTCCCTATCTTAAAATAATTACACTAGAGATCCTTGTGGTTTGCATTTAATTGCATTCTAGGTCCCTGATACTAACACCGTTAAAAAAAGTCCGTTTGTTGAAGGGCAAAATAGTCATTTTATCTATCACTTAAATATACCTTTTAAAAAACCAATCATTTGATGAAATATACATCTTATTTTCTTTTGACTTTTCTCTCTCTTTGATCGTATCCCCTTCTCTTTTTTTTACCCTACCACACCTGCAACATAATATGTATATATATATATATATATATATATATATATATATATATATATATATATATATATATATATATATAGACTTAAGTTCGCGTGAGACCAAACAGTTTCCGTGAGACCGGTGAGACCAAACTTTAAAGTATGAAACTTCACACCAAAAAACTGTGAATATAAAAAAATCGAACTTTTCATAGGAAAAACACCGTAAATGTTACGTTCACGGTGTTTTTCGCTGTGAATGTTCGTTTTTTTACCTTCACAGCGTCTTCACTGTGAAGGTTCGGATATACCTTCACAGTCTTTTATCTGTGAAGGTTTTATTTTTTTTAACTTGGTTTAGGTTTTTTTTTACCTTCATAGTGTGATTACATTATGAAGGTTCGAATGTTTTTTACCTTCACAGTGTTTCGGTGTGAAATTTCTTGTTTTAAGACTTGGTCTTACGTGGTCTCACGGAAACAGCTTGGTCTCACGTGAACCTGACCCTATATATATATATATATATATATATATACGTGTGTGTGTGTGTGTGAGAGAGAGAGAGAGAGAGATAAACACCTGCAACTTATCAAAAAAAGGTATAGATCATACAAACTCCTCAACCTTTTTCTCTCTTCTAACTTATATATATACACCCACACCCACATATGTACAAACCTGCACCTCTCTCTCATATATATATAGGGGAGCGATCAAATGAAAATCACTTTAATTTTGAAAACCGTGGAAACCTTCGATTTCATTGGTTAAATTAATGAAATTGTTTCATGAAATTGTTTAGTTTGATGAAATTGTTTCATATAATTCTTTTATTGATGAAATCGTTGCATATATTTGTGTTTTTTGTGTAAAAATGAAAAAAGTTTCATCAAACTGCGAAAATACATGAAACAATTTCATCAGAATGAGAAAAATAGATGAAACTACATAAAAAAACACACAAATATATGAAACGATTTCATTAACAAAAGAATTATATGAAACACCTTGATCATATTAAACAACTTTATGAACCAATTTCATTAATTTAACCAATGAAATTGACGGTTTCAAAGTTTCCAATCTAATATGGTTTTCAATTGAACTCACCTCTCTCTCTCTCTCTATATATATATATATATATATATGTATGTGTATATATTATACATTTGAAATACATGTGTGTGTATGGATATGTTTTCTTTTTCTTTTTAATGGTGGAAAATAGGTTTTTGTGTTGAAGGGGAAGGGGAAGGGGAAGGGGAAGGGTGGGGGCGGGCGAGAAAAAGGGGGATTGGGTGGGGGTAGAGTGGGGTTGAAGGGATAGTAGGTCTATGGAAGAAAATGTTTATGACACGTGTCATTACCTAAATGGTGTTTCAAAAATAATTTTTAATATATATGTAAATTGACCAATCTACCCCTTAATTAACGGAAGGTTTTTAACAGAGTTAGCGGTAGGGAATTAGGGTGAAACAAAGTGCAAACCACAGAGATCTCTGGTGTAATTATTTCAAAATAAGGACCATATCCAGATTCTAAATAAATCACAGGGATCCAGAGTGTAATTTACTCTTAAATTTATGACCCTATAAATAATATGTACGTAACGACAATTGCATCTTTCGTTCTTTCAATGAAATAAATATATAAATACGGTAAACTAAATTACTCATATATTTCTCATTTTTATTCTTTGGTAAAATTTAAATTTAACAGGAAATTATGGAAGGGTGGACAAGAGTCTATGGGGTTGTTTGTTTTTTTAAAAAAACCTCTTAATGACTCTTAAGTCTGAATCATTCAGACATTTTTACACACCGCCTCTTATTAATCATAACTAAAATAAGACTTCAGACTTTAAAACTCTTAAAAAACAAACGACACCTAAATCATTTAAATAAAAGAGGATATAAGCATATTGCTTGGGAAATTAATTAAGAGAAAACTCTTAAAATTAAAGATAAAACTTTAGAAGATTTTATTTATTAATCATCAAATGAATTGAAAGAGAAAAAAATAAACTTTATTTATAGACTAAACTAAGGGGTTGTTTGTTTCTTAAAGACTCTTAAGTCTGAATCATTCAGACCTTTTTAGATTTAGATTTGTTTTTTTTTTTTTTTTTTTCAGTTTTCAGAACCTCTTAACTCTTAAATATATCTTAAATAAGAAGTGGTGACCTAACTTCTTAAAATCTCTTATTGTCACCTCAGTTTATATGATCTTCTTTCTCTCAAGACGCATCCAGACGTTATAGAAACATACAATTTTTTTTATTCAGATTTCAGAATTCAGCACAAACTCTTATTAATCAGAAGTAAAATAAGACTTCAGACCTCTTAAAAAACAAACGACACCTAACTTAGAGATAACTGGAAGATAAACTAGAAATTTAAAATCAAACATATAATACTAATACTAAACCAACAATTAAAATATTTAAATAATAATTAAAAACATAAACTAAATAGTAATAATAATCCTAAAAAAATTAGGAAACAAATAAATGCAATATGTACGAGACTCATCAGGATACATGTGCAACCTTGCACGCAACCCAGGTCGTGAGAAAAGTTGCGTAAGTGACCGTGTTCCATTTTACGAAGCAGAGATCCAAGCTTCTTTCAAGCTCGTTCTCTTTTTTCTTATTGATCAATGATAGAGTTTGTTGACTCTCGAATCCTTTCTATATCACCTGACATCCAAAAAGATGAGGTTGACAACTATAGCTGAACCAGTAGCCCTTTAATAACTTGAAGTGTTTTTATATCTAATCTGATTATTTTTTTCTTTTTGTGAAAAACATATATAACCGATAAGAAACAATGTTTTAATCTTACATTATATCCATTTAACTTTTGTGCTAAATTATATAATTCAAAAATATTTTTCATTTTTAACTAAAAACATAACTAACTACCGTACAAAAGGAAGAAAATATAAGTCATTAGGAGGGCCAATCCCTTTCAAAATCCTTTATAATATCTTTGAAGCTACGTTTCTTTAATGAATTCAATAGTCAAATTTAAAGATCGTCAGTCATTTTCCATAAAAATTCATAGCGTAGTGTTTTTTTTTTCTTTTTTGAAATGGTGTCCTAGGCTAAGCCTAAACTAATCCTTGATAAATTATGACCATAAGACATCAGCCCTAATTAAACGTCAATGACCACAATTGTTGTGTACGTCTGGATTCAAACCCTGAGCAGATGAGATATTAACATCCCCTAGGATCTTAACCAGTACGCCACAATCCTTATGATTCATGTGTTATGTGTGTATATATGTGATAATATATATAAAGGGGTTTATGAAATCCAATAGACACCAATCATTTATGACAATTAAGTATATTTATTTAATTAATAATGAAAGGTTTAATTAAAATTTTATCTTTTGATAACAACTAAGCAAATCTTGTAATTAGGTGGTAGGTGACACACATCATTCATGGTGAGATAATCTTTCCATAATTATCTTAATATGTTCCATTGATTTGATTTGGCTTATTCATCTCTTTATACGTATTTTCAATCATATATGTCACACCCATATATTCTTTATCTGTATTTTTTTTGTCTTCTACGATCACAATGTGTATTCTTTTTTCTGTTTATGGGTTTAAACTTTTTAATGGATTTCACCTATTTATATATAGAGGGATATTCTTTTGTAAACCAATTAAATTTAATCCAAACTGTAGATCATCCCATTTTTAAAGAGTATATTCATTTTTTATTTTTTTTAAAAATATAATCGTCTTCATTCTAACCGTTGATTGCTTAATTGGGTGGTGTAGATACAATTACATAGTTGATAATATTTTTCTGGCTTAGAGAGAGAGAGAGAGAGAGATTTAAATACAAACTCTTTAATTAATACATACATAAAAATACTTTAGAGAATTCATTTATTATGATCTGAATATTTATTAGAAATGATTAGAATTCATTCACTATAATCAACACTTTAAATCAGGAAAAATTCGAGAAATATTTATGAAACTAGATATTTATTAGACTTGATGTACGATTGAGACTAGTTTTTATGGTTTGTAGTTTATATTTGTCTCTCTCTCTCTCTCTCTCTCTCTATATATATATATATATATATATATATATATATATATATATATATATATATATATATATATATATATATACAATTTAGATAAAAACTTTTAGTTTCAAGTATACTACATATATGAAATATTAAAAAGTACAAATTACTAATACATTAAAAATTATGAACTGAAGGTCCTTAGGATTAATTTAGAACATCATTTTGCCATAAATTCTTTTCCAAAAAAAATTCAAATTAATTTAGCATATTTAGTTATTAGGTACAAATTATTTACGGAGTATAAAGATAGCGAAAAAATGATGAAAGTTTCATTAATAGAACCAGTATCTATACATGAGGACTACAAAGATAAAGCTAAGCTTTCATAACAAACTAAGGGGCCGTTTACTAACTACTTACCCGGGTAAGCGCTTATCGGTATCATTCACCTTACGGTCCTTACCTATTGAACATGAAACCTACCTATAATCTTACCCGGTAAGAGCCAAGGACCTAGGGTCTTACCCGGTAAGTGAGAGAAATAAGTCTTACCCGGTAAGCACTTACTGGGTTTAAGACGCTTACCAACAATCAATTTTGATGGTCGAGAATGCTATACAATAAGGTAAGCAAGGGTAATGTGGTTTTGGTTGTGACACTCATTAGAGGTCGAGTAGACACTAGGATCAGTGGTGTCTTGCGGTGGTAGCTCAGAGGAGCCGGATACGGGGAACCATGGTCTTATGTGAAGCTCGAGAACATTGATACGTGGCTTAACTTTGTGTGCCCGCCACATTCGATGGAATTCGGGTATCCCCCGTCACCGAAAGGTGTTGTTTTTGGATATTGAGCTTTATTATCCAAGTTTCGGTGACGTTTTGTATAAATGGATCTTATCTATGATTTATGGGTTGAGTATTATGCCCCACCCGTGTTTCGGGTGTTTCGGGATATAAAGTTTTAACCGTATCTTCACTAATGTTGAGTTCGATTTTCTATTCACGTTTTGAGTGAGTTTCGGGTTGAGATTAATTTATGAAAGAACGTTTTATTTTGGGATCTTGTCCTTGGGGTAATTTGGATTGGAAAACGTTTACATCGGTGTTTCCTTGCCTAAAATGCATATTATTGGAAAATGAGTCGTTTTCATATTTGAGATATCATTTTGAAAGATTATGATTTAGATTGCATTACTCCTTCCCAACAATACCTTTATTCATGTTGAAAACTCCTAAACTCACTAGGCGTTAGCCTAATCTTTTTATTTGTTGGCATGTGCAACAGGTTCTCGGTTGAGAATAGCTCTAGTGACACAGTGTTGAGAGGAGCGCTAGTGCTATGCTCGAGAAGTGGTTATCTTAGTGAAGTCTTCCGCACTTGTTTCGGGAAGAGCAACTTGTGTTTGAGGATTAAGTAGCACCCGACTTGGTTTAGTCTTTGTGTATTATTGGAGTTTGAATTTGTTTGAGATTAAATAGAAAGTTTTATTTTGGAGGTTTACCTTTTACTTGATGTATTATCGAAATTTTAATTAGTTGCTCTTATCAAATTTTGAGGGTGTTACAGCATCTACTACTACGTTGGCCGTATCAGGGTGGTAAAGCAACTCACAGTCATAATCCTTCAAAAGCTCTAACCATTTCCTTTGCCACATGTTGAGGTCCTTTTGGTCAAATATGTAGTTCAAGCTTTTGTGATCGGTGAATAATGTACACTTCGTCCCATAGAGGTAGTGTCGCCATAATTTCAAAGTAAATACTACTGCCGCTAACTCCAAGTCATGCGTAGAATAATTCTTCTCGTGGTCTTTGAGTTTTTGCGATACATACGCTATCACATTTCCCCTTTGCATTAAAAGACACCCAAGGCCCAATTTAGAGGCGTTGATATAAACCACAAAATCGTCGGATCATTCGAGTAAGGATAGGATTGGCGCCTCGCACAGTTTCCTTTGAAGTGTCCGGAAGGCATTCTCTTGCGTTTCGGTCCATAAAAACTTGACGTTCTTCCTTGTCAATGACGTAAGCGAAGAGACGATCTTTGAAAAGTCTTGAATGAACCGTCGGTAGTAGCCGGCCAAACCCAAAAAGCTTCTTATTTCTGTTGGACTCGTCGGCAGTTCCCAATTCATCATCGTTTCAATCTTCGTCGGGTCTACTTTCACTCCGTCCTTGGATACTACATGGCCTAAGAATTGGATCTCTTTAAGTCAAAACTCGCACATCGAAAACTTTGCGAATAACTTCTCTTTCTGAAGAATCTCCAAAATTTCCCGCAGATGCTGCCGGTGTTCGACCTCATTCCGCGAGTAGATCAGAATATCATCGATGAAGACTATAACGGACTTGTCCAAAAGAGGCCGACATACTCGGTTCATCAAGTCCATAAATACGGTCGGAGCGTTAGTCAACCCGAATGGCATGACTAGAAACTCATAATGATCGTATCTTGTCCGAAATGCCATCTTTGGAATATCGCTCTCCTTCACCCGCACTTGGTGGTAACCGAACCGCAAATCTATCTTGGAGAAACACCCCGCTCCTTGCAATTGATCGAAGAGGTCGTCGATCCGAGGGAGTGGATACTTGTTCTTCACGGTGACCTTATTCAGTTCACGGTAGTTGATACATATTCGCATGGACCCGTCCTTCTTCTTCACGAACAAAACTGGAGCTCCCCACGGTGACGAGCTCGTTCGTATGAATCCCTTCTCGAGAAGTTCTTGTAGTTGCGTCATCATATCTTGCATCTCCGTCGGGGCTAGACGATAAGGAGCACGAGCAATCGGAGCGGCATCCGGAGTGAGGTCAATGTGGAAATCTACTTGACGTTCTGGCGGTAGCCCAGGTAGGTCTTCCGGGAAGACATACGGGTAGTCTCATACCACCTCCATATCCTTCCCGTTCTTCTTCTCGAGCTTCGCGTCAATCACGTAGGTCAAGTAGGACGTACACCCCTTGGCTAGGCTCTTCTGTGCTTTGATTGACAAAATGATCATGTTTGCCTTCTGATTCTTCTCCCCGTAGATTATCACTTCCTCGCCCTTCGGCAAGGGTACTCTAATCATTTTCTTGGAACAAAATATGTCGGCATCATGCTTGGATAACCAATCCATCCCAACAATCACATCAAAACCCCCGATATCCGCCGGTAACAATTCTAGCACAAAGGATTCCCCATCTAAGTCTAAGGTGCACCCAACATAGCATTCCCGAACTAACATATGTTCCCCATTCGCTACCTCTACCATTAAAGCATTAGACATCAAGCTAGTCGGAGTACTGAAATTTTTGCAAAAAGAGGTAGGCACAAAGGAAAGGTTCACACCAGAATCAAACAAAATGTAGGTAGGTAGAGAGTTCACTAGAAACGTACCCGACACAACATCTGTCGTTGTTCTCGCTTCATCCGCCGTCATTTGGAAGGCCCGACTTGGCGCCTTCGGTGGAACCTCTTTCTTTGGCATGACTCCGCTTGAAATCCCTTGAGGTCCTCTCGCCAGCTTGGGACAATCTCTTTTTATGTGTCCCGGCTCCCGACACTCATAGCAAATTCCTTGGGAGTGGCAATCCCTACTCATATGGTCCTTCTGTCCACACTTAAAGCACTCCATAGCGTTAGAGAAGGGTTTCGGATTACAAGGCACGAAATGCTTACTCTTACACTTAAGGCACCACCTCGCCTCATGTTGTGGCTCTATGTTCCTCCCCCCGTTAAAGGGTATGGACGATCGAGCGGGCCTGGTTGTCCCTTCCCATTTCCGCTTCTCTCCCTGTTGCCCCTTCTCTTCTCTCTCTTGAATTATGTCGTCCTCCACAAATTGGGATGTTAGTGTATAGTTTAGATCAATTGTATTGTCAAGTTGTTGACTTTTCTACGCAGAGTGATTGCGAGAAGTGAACTTCAGAACTCACGGGCCTCAATCTGCGACAAGTTAGAACTCGCTGACCACTATCTGCGACAAGTGGTCTTTGTTTTGCGACTTCTAGAGATCTGCGACAAGTTACTGTTCCTATCACAGTTGTTTGTGACTTCTGACACTTAGAATTTTTTTCTGAGTTTTTCCAGTGTTTGACCAAAGTTGACTTTCTAAGTCAAATTTATTTTTGAATTCTTTGGACGATCATTTCAAGCACTATATCAATATTTTTTTTCTCAATCAACAATATGTCTAGAGATCTTCTGAGTATGGGTTCAAAATCCAAACCTCCAGTGCTGCAAGCATATGAATATCAGCAATGGAGAAAGCGGATGATCAAGTTTTTGAACAATCAGGATAAGAAACTGATGAGCTCTATTATAGATGGACCACATTTCCCGCATGTTACTGTTGCGAGAATTCCGACAACCGACACTAATCCAGAAATTCGTGCAAGAATTGTGGCCAGAGAACCAATTCAATATAGTGAGCAAGACAGAGAATTAGTTGAGAGATATGCTCAAGCTTTGACTTTCTTGATTATGGCTATTCCGAATTATATCTTTAACAGAGTAGACAGTCGGGACTCTGCTAAAGAAATCTGGGATGAATTGGAAAGGCAGTTTCAAGGATCTGAAAAATCCATGAAGACAAAAAGGAACCAGAGCATCAATGCATATGAAGGGTTCAAGGCCAAGGAAGGGGAATCTCTGAGGGATGCTTACAATCGGTACAATATTATTTTGAATGATTTGCGGAGGAATGGGGTACATAAGTTAGAATTTGAGATCAACTTCAAGTTCATAAAAAATCTTCAACCAGAGTGGGATACTTATTCTATTCAGTTGCAGATGAACAAAGATATGGATGAAGAGAAACTCAATGATCTGTTTTGTGTTCTAAACTAGCATGAGGACAAGGTTAAGGAACAAGCTGGTGTGAACAAGGAATTGTTACAGATCAAGGAAAAACATAAGAAAGTTGAGGATTCTTTGGCTTTACTTTCTCAAGGCAAAGGAAAGATGTTCAAGGGAAGTTCAGTCTCTACAAAGTATGGAAAGCAAAAAGCCTTTGTTTATGATATTGTTGACTCATCTGACAGTTCTGAGGAGGAGGAAGAGGAATCTGAAAATGAATTGACTGAGTTTGCTGAGAAATTGGCATTGCTGACTTCAGACTTTCACAAAAGGTTTGGAAGGAATAAATTCTACAACAAGTCTAAACCTGATTCTTGCCGAGCTCACAAGTACAAAGGAAAGTTTGAGAAGGAAAAGGAAAGAAAAGATGAGAAGAAAGAAGAGAAGAGAGAAGAGAAAGAAAAGGAGAAAGGTGACAAATGTTTTAATTGTGGTAAAGCTGGTCACTTTGTCAGAGATTGTCCAGAAAAGAGAGTAAAGAGTTATGAATACTATGCCAAGAAAGCTCAGTTGGCTAAAGCTTTGGAGAAACGAAAAACACTGAAAGCCAAAGAGGAGATTTGGCTGGAATATTCAGATGAAGAGGAAGAAGTCAAAGTGAATCTTACTCAAGTTCACTACAATCTCATGGCTCATCTGAATGAAGATTCTGACTCCGAGGTAAACTAGCATTATGATAATTCTGATACATTTTCTGAAAATGAAGAGGTTATGAACTTGATGTCTCAATTAACCTTAATGAACTTTGAGTTTCAAAAATTGAAAGAAAATTTTCAAAAATAAAGTATCACTCAGGGACATCAAGATCAAGCTTTGATATATAAAACATTAGCAACAGAAAGAGAAGAAGAAAAGAATGTTCTAAAACTGGATAAAGTAAACCTTCCAACTAAGATATCTAAATTACAAAAAGAGTTAACATCATTGAAAGATAAAAATCTTGATGTAACATTGATGTATGATATTTTTTTGAAGGACATAACTGAAGCTTATGCAAAGATTAAGGAGTTGGAGGATTTAAATTTTAAAAGAGGTCAAACAGAAATACTTTGAAAGTTTTAACCAGTAATAGAAAAGATACTCGTTTTTATAATGCTAAAATTGGTTTGGGTCTTCAAGATATTGAGAATTTAAAGAAAGCACCCGAAAATCTTTATAGTTTTAAAACATTGGGTGATGCTCCTATCGTATTAATACCTCATATTCGTGAAACCTTTGTCAAGTTTGAGACTTCATCACCGGAAACTCCTAAGATAAGAACAGAAGAACCAGTGAAGGTTAAATCAGAAATTAAAACTGATTCAGATTCTCATGATTTTAAATCTATTGGTTTCAAATACGACGACTTAAATTCATCTTATAACAATAAAAAGAGAAGTTTCGTCGAATTTGAATTTTTTTTTTCCAAAATCACATGAGATTTCCAAATCAAGTTCTATATCTGATTCAATTGAAACTGTTATATCTTGTTCAATCATAGGAGACAAAGATGAGAAATCTCATTCTCAAACCAAGTCTGTTTCTGTTAATACTTCAAATTTTACTGATTTTGATTATCACGCAACTTTAAAAACCATTTTTGATTTGGAAAGGCAAATTTCAGCTTTCAATATTCTAATTGTTGAATTGGAAGATGCCAATGAAAACTTTGGGATGGAATTAGATTCAAGTATGATTCAAAATGAAATTTTGCAAAAGTTATAAGAGATTTAAAATCCCAAATTTTCAAAATTTCAAAAGGCAAAGAAACTTGTCCTGATCAGAATTCTCCATCTTCTGTTAATCTCAATGCTGATGTGAAATCTGACACTTCAACTATCCATACTCAAACTCCTCAAATTAAAACATCTTTAAAGATTTTAAAATCTTCGGAAAAGGAGTTCAATGTTAATGAAAAAGGAGAATGTTCGGAAACGAAATCTAATTCAGTTCCTAACATTTCTTCTGATCATTCTTTAGAAAAATTTACTTTCAATGATTCTAACGTTGGTTGTTCTTCAGATAACAAAGTGAAGAAGGAAGGTAAAAAGGGAAGGAAGATGAAAGTGGAGAAGAAGATGGATGCTTCTGATAGTTTGGCTTGTAATAGAGTAGTCAAAGTTTGTAATAATGCATGTCAACTTTGTTTGAATAAAACAAAAACTCTTTCCCGAAATGAGTTGTTGACACAAGCTACTACAAAATTACGATGCTCAAACTGTCATGAAAGTTCGTTTTCTTTGAAACCTACGTTTTCTAAGAAAAGAAAACCAATCCAGTTTGTGAAAAGAAAACTTCTGCTCATTCTACTGTTAATCATAAAGCTGAAGTTTATTATTTTCAAAAGAAAAATAATGATTTTAAAATGAACAAGTTAGTTGATGTAAAATTTGTGTGGAAGTGGATTCCAAAGTCAAAACTTAAAGCACAAATTTTATCAAAAGAACCCAAGTTTGAATGGCGGATCAAAGGGTCGTCAACTGATTTGAAGAAACTTAAAGATACTAACAAGAAAGGACCCCTATTCATATGGGTACCTAAATTGAAGTGACTGTTGCTTGTAGGCTTGTCATGTGTGGATCATAGATTCAGGAGACTCAAGACATATGACAACACATAAGCACCTGTTGTTCGACTATATAGATCATTATGCAGGTTCAGTCAACTTCGGGAATGAAATGAAAGGATACGTTAGAGGATATGGTGTTATCAAGAACAGTATGATTTATATCTCAAAAGTTATGTATGTGGAAGGATTGGCTTACAACTTATTCTATATCAGTCAGTTTACCGAGAAGAAGTGCAAAGTTGAATTTGATGAAGATTATTGCTATATCAAAGATCAAAGTGCAACACTGTTGATAAAAGCTGGAAGAATGGGATTACTCTATGGTGCTCACTTTCCAACTCTGAAAGATTCAAAGCCAGTTTGTCTTATTTTAAGACTTCAATAGAGGAAGTTGGCTGTGGCACCGGAGGTTATCTCATCAGCATTTTAGAGATTTGAATATGCTTAGAACTCAGAATCTGGTCACTGGTCTACCAGAACTGAAGATGGAACAAGACTCACTTTGTCCAGCATGTGAAAAGAGCAAGATAAAAACAGAGTTCTCATAAGCTGAAGATGTTATCAAGTTGTACTAAATCTCTTGAGCTTATTCACTTGGATCTCCAAGTTGTACTAAATCTCTTGAGCTTATTCACTTGGATCTCTGTGGGCCTATGAGGACATAATCTATAAATGGTAAAAAGTATATCCTGGTGATGATTGACGAATATTCCCGATATACTTGGCTAGATTTCTTAAGGCAAAATTCGGAAGCTTCATATATGATTATCAAATTCATCAAAAGAATTCAAGTTCTTCTTCAAAGCCAAGTTCAACAGTTGAGAAGTTACAACGAAACTGAATTTAAGAATGCAACTCTTCAGAGCTATCTTGATTCTGTTGGAATTTCACACAATTTTTTGGCTACAATGACACCTCAACAGAATGGTGTTGTTGAAAGGAAGAACGAGACGTTGGTAGAAGCAGCACGCACAATGCTTGTCTATTCTGTTCTACCTCCGTTTCTTTGGGCTGAAGCAGTAGCAACCGCGTGTTTCACACAAAATAGGACTATTATTAATAAGTGTTTTAATAAAACTTCTTATGAGATTATAAATGGTCGAAAAACCACTGTTAAATTCTTTCGTGTGTTTGGTTGCAGGTGCTATGTGCTCAATGATAGAGAAAATTTATCAAAGTTTCAACCAAAAGATGATGAAGGAGTGTTCATTGGATATTCTCTTCAATCTAAAGCATACATAATCTACAATACCAGAGCAAAGACTGTGATTGAAAGCATCAACGTATCGTTTGATGAATCTAAGACAAGGACTTCTGAACATTCCAGTTCAGGACTCGCACCTACCGATATAACTTCTACATCAAAAAGTGTAGAACCTGTGATCAACCAGAATAATATTTCTTCAACCTTATCTGAATCTGATCTTGATTTGTTATTCTTTGATGCTTTTAATGATATAATTCATGAAGATAACAAACAAGAAAATTTAACAAACACTAACACACCTACTACAAGTGCAGATTTATCTGGCCCATCTGAAGCAGTTGGTGAAACTTCAACTAGTCAAGTTCAAGATGTTTCTGAAAGTGCTACACCAGACAACTCATTTGATCCGGTCTCACCATCAGTTGAACCAACATCAACATCAGTTGTGTCTGGAGATATTCCATTAAAACACAACATCAAGAAGCTATTCCATCAACAAGTGCACAATATCCAGAGGCAAATGAAACTGACTTGCCTGTTGTACAAGATGAGTATGATGAGACAAACTATCAGACTGATATTGATCATCTACCAAGCACACACAGATGGACAAAGGCACACCCTCCAACAAATATTATTGGTGATCTGAATGCCAAGGTGTCTACAAGATCTACAACTGCATCTGTGAATTACTGCATGTTCGTAAATTTTCTAAGAAACATGGAACCAAAAAAACTCTCTGAAGTACTGAAAGATCCGGACTAGATAAATGCGATGCAAAACGAGCTAAATGAATTTAAAAGGAATGAAGTGTGGAGGTTGGTACCAAGACCCAAGGATAAAACCATTGTCGGAACTAAATGGTTTTTTCAGAACAAGAAAGACGAAACAAGTATTATTGTCAGAAACAAAGCACGACTAGTTGCAAAAGGTTACAACCAGCAAGAAGGCATAGATTATGACGAAACCTATGCACCCGTAGCCAGGATTGAAGCCATTATGATTTTTCTTGCATATGCCGCTCATAAAAATCAAGGTATACTAGATTGATGTTAAATCAACATTCCTGAATAGTATTCTTCATGAAGAGGTGTATGTAAGTCAACCAAAAGGTTTTGTTGATCCAAAGTATGCAAATCATGTGTATGTGCTTGATAAAGCTTTTTATGGATTGAAACAAGCACCTCACGCATGGTATGAAACTTTGATTGTTTACCTTTCTAAGTCTGGATTCCGAAAAGGTACAATCAACACCACTTTGTTTTTGAAAAAGAAAGGCGAGGATTTGATACTTGTGTAAATCTACGTAGACGATATTATTTTTGGGTCTATGAATCCTAAACTTTGTGATGAATTCCAAGACATCATGAAGGGTAGGTTTTAGATGTCAATGATGGGTGAGTTGAACTTTTTCTTAGGTTTGCAAGTCAAACAAACCCAGAAGGGATTTTTATTAACCAGTCAAAATATATTAAAGATATGCTAAAGAAATTCAATATGACTGATTCAACACCCATGAAGACTCCCATGCAATCTGGAAGTTTGTTGGATGCTGATATCTTTGGAAAATCTGTAAATCAACGAACCTACAGAAGTATGATTGGATATCTTCTGTATTTGACATCAAGTAGACCATATATAATGTTTGCTACTTGCTTTTGTGCTCGTTATTAGGCTAATTCCAAGGAATCCCATCTGGCTGCTGTGAAAAGAATCTTTCGATATATCAAAGGCATACCAAATCTGGGATTTTGGTATCCGAAAGATTATAGTTTTGAACTAATTGCCTATACAGACGCAGATCATGCAGGAAATAAATTAGACAAAAAAGCACATCCGGAGCATGTCAGTTCTTGGGAGAAAAGTTAGTGAGTTGGTCGTCTAAGAAGCAGAACTATGTTTCAACATCTACAGCTGAGGCAGAATATGTTACGACTGCTAGTTGTTGTTCACAAGTCTTGTGGATGAAGACACAACTTAAAGACTATGAATATAAGTTGAATAAAGTTCCCATATACTATGATTCTAAAATTGCAATAGCTATCACGACAAATCCGGTACAACATTCTAAGACCAAACACATTGATATCAGGTATCATTTAATCAAATATCATGTTGAAAAAGGTTCTATAGAAATGCATTTTGTTTCAACTGATTTTGAGGTTTCTGATCTCTTCACAAAACCTCTTGATGAAAAGAGATTTAATTTCTTAGTTAACAAGCTCGGAATGTTAAATTTGAATGCATGACTATAGATACCTATTTTGTGTTGAGGGGGAGTATGTTCTGAGTTTGTTTCTGTAAGTGTTTTGGTTGACAAATATGTTTTCTAAGTCTGATACATTTAATCTATGTGGACTCATGTTCAATGAGAACCAAGTTCATCATCTGTTTTGTAGGTCTGAAAGTTTCATGCAATCATAATCAAACAAGTTTAAGGACATTGACTTCTAATCAAGTCAGATCAGGACTCATACTTCAGTATGATGAGCTAAATGCATTACTCAAGGGGGAGTATACACACCTATGCAGACTTCAAGGGGGAGTATCAGATAAATGTCTGTAAGTGTGTAAGTGTGTGTGTGTTAAAAAGTTTTGAAATCTGAAAAAAAAATCAAGTGAGAGATGTTGATTTTATGCTTAAAAGTGAATTTGTGCAAAGTTACCATTTTTGGAAAGTAAAAAGTCAAGTGCAAAATTTCTATTTTTGGAAAGTGATTAAAAAAATTTCTAAGTCTCAGAACTCGCAAGCTTTGGTCTGCGACAAGTCACTTGGTGCAAACCATTGTCTGCGACTTCTTACTTGACGCACGCTTCGGTCTGCGACAAGTTACTTGACGCAAACCAAAGTCTGCCAAGTGAATAACGTGCAACCTTCGCTTTTTCTACTTCTAAGAACGTGCAAGCCTTGCTTTGCGACTTCTTTCTTCCACATCACTTGACGCAAATTGTATCTTGCGTCAAGTTCACACACACCCTTGTCATTGTTTGCGACAAGTGCTGACTTTCAATGGTTTGCGACAAGTGGGAAAACCAATCAACTCGTGCCACGTGTCAACCCCAATTTCGAGTATATATACGAGTTCTCAATTTCTATTTCCCCACTTGTTTCGGAACCTTTTTGTGACTTCTTGCACTTAGCATTTTTTTTCTCTCGATTCAGCCTCACGACTTCTCAGATTTCACGACTTCTTTCGATTGTCTCAGTGTAGGTTTCTTGGTTATATGTTTGTATTGTTGATTGTTATATCTTGTTTGTGATTGATTCTTGTTTCCATGATTCTTAAGTTGTTCGATTTAGGGTTATATGTTTTTGACTATTCCTATTCCATAACCCCTTCGAACTAAACACATGAATAAATGATCCTTGGACTGATAATCTTTGTTCTATTCCAAAATATAACTTGAATATCTTATTGGGGTTTCATAATTGATCACTTTGGAACTAATTTTGACCTAAAAGTCATTAACATTGACTTTGGATTATGAGATTTCAAGTATTGGACTGTTCGACTATATTGAGGACTAAGGGGGTGTTTACTTGGGGCTTAATAGGCTTAATGGGGTAAGTAGCTTATTCGCACAGACAAATGGAGTGTTTACTTGGGGCTTAATGGCTTAATCACACAGCTAAATTTGGCTTAATCGCTCAGTAGTGAAAATGGTAGTTGTCCCCATTAAGCCCAAAACTTGACATTTTTACCCTTCACAAAAAAACAAAAAGAAAAAACCATCAAACCCTTTTTACGCTCTCTCCTAACCTAATCTTTTCTTCCTCCCGGCCAGCGCCTCCATCGCCGGCGACCACTCTTCCGACCTCCATCCACACCGAACCTGCAGCAACACTTTCAGGTACGACATCAGACCCTTTTGCTATTTCTCACTACTTCATCTTCAGATCGAAATGGAAACGAGGTCAGATTATTTGTTCTTGAAATTAATCGAAAATCAGATTATTTGTTCTTGAAATTAATCGAAAATCAGATTATTTGTTGATTATTTGTTCTTGAAATTAATTGAAAAGCAGATTATTTGTTGATTATTTCTTGTTCATTGCCTTCGTTGGTAGTTGTTTCTTATCAGTTAGATTGATTATAGATTGATTATAGATTCAAGCTTATCTTGGGATCTTAAGATTAGCGTGTTAAGTTGAAAAACAACTTCGATATTGTGACTGAGAGGGTGAGACTCTATTTGAGCCTTTTAGTAATTGGTATTACCATAATTTTGTGATGGATTATACCAATTGCTAGTAAGATTCGGCCTCAAAAAATTTTGTTTAGCAAAATATGAAAACCAGTGTTGGGAGGGAAGTGATTTACTGGAATGTACCCAAGATTGTATTTATGAATAGTCACTTTCATCCTTTTCTTTTCTTATCATTTGTTTATTGGTTAATTATTATCTATGTATTTGTATTCACAATTTTGGTGTGTATCTATATATCTATGGGCGAAAATTTTATGTGTATTTTGATGTGTTGTGGTTTGTTACCGATTTTGTTTTAGGTATGGAACAAACCGGTGAATGACAACAACAAAAGAGAATTAGGATAAGTTGGAAAGATCTCAATGTCGTGAAAACTTTCCTAGAGGCTTGTATTTTAGAGGTGGGGTTAAATGGAAACGAGGGTACTAGTTTGAAGGCACTTTCTTGGAAGAAAGTTGCCGAGACTTTAAAAACCACACACAATTTTGTGGTCGATCGAAAGCAAATGCACAACCATTTTGATTATCTGAAAGGAAAATATACTGCTTGGTTGAAGTTAAAAAACAAAACTGGGAATGTCTATGATCCTATCACTAACACTTTTAACTTGACGCAAGAAGAATGGGAGTTGGAGATAGAGGTCATTTTCTAACTTTAGATATTGTTTTATTTTAATTCTTGTTTACTTTATTTGTATATTTATAGATGTTCTTTTTAACACAGACCAATAGGTATGTTGAATATTTGAGGACTACAAGTCTTCCATATCATGACTTGTGTGCACGGTTGTTTGAGGATGGTACGTCTACGGGTCTTGGAGGCCATGGTCCGTCATCACAGGACCCTTTGCCAACCTTTGAGCCTTTCGTGGTCGTTGATGAAGATACCATCGGTGTTGAAGGCAATGGTCCGTCATCAAATGATCAAGCTCCTGTGTCATCAACACCTTGTATATCCCGTGCTCCGGTTGAGAAAGTACAGGGTAAAAAGAGTACGAAAGCCACTTCGGAGCTTGATGAAAAGCTTATAAAGTTTTTAGATAGTATGTCGTCAAGATATGGGAACCCCGACCTTTTTACATATGACACATGCCTAAAAAAGTTGAACGGGCTTGGGTGGGAAAAAGATGATCCTTTGTACTCGATTGTTTTTTCTCTTCTTACGGACACTGTAATAGAGAAGCTTGGATGACAATATCGGAAGAAATTGCCAAATATTGGGTGAAAATAGTTGGGAAGAAACAAGGATATTGGTAAGGAGTTGTTTTAGGACTTTTGGTGTTAACTTTTGAACATGTGGTCTTAACTTTTGAACTTGTATGGTGTTAACTTTTGAACTTGTGGTGCCACGTTTTTGGTGTTTTTTGGGAACTTGTGATCTACTTTGATGGTACGTTTTGGATGTTTGACTGTTTGTATTAATGATATGCTATGTGGCTTTTGTTTGGATTTATGATATGCATTTTTATTGTTTTGGATTTATGATATGCATTTTTATTTTAACAGATGTTGACTTTTGAGGAAGAAATGCTCATGGTAGTTCTTATATATATATATATATATATATATATATATATATATATATATATATATATAAATATATATATATGTAAGACTAAGAAGAAATGCACGTGAAAGAATAGGAAGAATGCCAGATAATACTTCGGCATTGAGTGGATATGCTTACACCCAAGAGTTATTAACCGGACCTAGTACGCAATGTCAAGAGTTGATGCGCCTCTCACGTGAAGCATATATACTTTTATGCAATCATTTTAGGCCAAAAAAATTGGGTGAGAGATAGTAGACATGTTAGTGTCGAAAAGAAGATGGTGATGTTTTTGACGATGATCGGTCATAACGAACGTAATAGAGTGATTAAACGTAGATTTCAACGCTCTACAAGAACCGTTCATATTTGTTTCCATGAAGTTTTACTAGGAATGATGGAATTCGCAAAAGAAATGGTGGTTCCGACAACTTCTGATACAACTTCAAATATGTCGAGTAATCAAAGACGCTTGAGAGAAAAATTTCCGGTAAGATTTATTCTTGACATTTTAAAACATTATATATATATATATTTAATATTTTTCTATTATTGAAGGGTGCAATAGGTGCACTGGATGGTACCCTTATACATGCAATTGTGCTAACCAGTCATCAAACTGCTTACAGGGGAAGAGGAGGCGGTCGATGTTATCAAAACGTTTTAGGAATATGTGATTTCAACATGATATTCACCTTTGTTTGGGATGGATGGGAAGGTATAGCGCATGATTCGAGAATACTTAGGGAAGTTGCTTTTAACCCAAGATCTGGTTTTCCTTTTCTGCCACAAGGTATACGACTTTCTCAATCGATATATTCCTTTTTTTGTATATTATATATTTGATGTGGGTGGTTTTTCAGATAAATACTATCTTTGTGACGCTGCATATGCCAATGCTCGGGGATTTTTGGCTCCATATCGTAACACAAGATATTGGTTGGCGGATTCTCGACGTCGACGTGCTTTGACTAAAGAAGAAAAGTTTAATCATGCACATGCCCAGCTCAAGAATGTTATTGAACGTGCTTACGGTGTCTTGAAAGCGAGGTTCCCAATCCTAAAGCAGATGGAAGTGGAGAAGAATTGTTTACGGAGTGCAACGAGGACACCACATTGTTGAACGAAGAAGAAGTCGAAGGAAGTGGAGAAGAAGAATTCGATATATCTCAATGGGGTGCCAATAACACTCAATATATGGCTTCTTTGCGTGATGGAATTGCAAATAGTTTGGTTAATAATGTTTAAATTTTAAGCATTTGTGTTTGAACTTTGCTACTTTGTCTTTGAACTTTGGGTACTTTGTGTTTGAACTTTTCTAGTTTGTGTTTGAACTTGGAATTTTAAGTACTTTATGAATTTATGTTTTGATTTTTGGATTATATCAATGAATTTATGATTATATGGCTTAAAAATAAACAACAATTTATAAAACAACTTAAAATTAATATTCAGGGGTAAATTGGTCATTTCTGTTATTCAGACTGTTCATTCAGATAAAAAAGTAAACAACAACATCAATTTATCCAGACAGACACATTTATCCATACAGGACTTAAGGGCTGTTTACTTGTGGCTTAATTGTGCTTATTACTGAATTTGGCTTATTCGCATAGACACCTAGGAGTGTTTACTTGTGGCTTAATGGAAATCTAATGGGCTTTTTCGCACAGCCCATGGAGGTCACTTGTCCAGGTTCAGCCAAAAAAAAGACCTCATCTACCCTTGTAAAAAACACGCTTCCCTTTCTCCTCCTAGGTTTCACGACACCTTCTTCATATCTGGAACCCTAAATACGATTTTTTTCGTTTCTCAAACAGGTTACTTGTCGATTGTACCTTTCACCGGTGGAACGTCGACGTCGCACAAACCCCTATCCATCGCCGGTAAAGACGAAAAAGAGCAACGTCGATTTCTGCATCTCCTTCCCCGATTCTGCATCTCCTTCCCCATTTTTTGCATCTCTTTCCCCGATTTCTACATCTTCGCCGATTTCTACATCTCCTTCTCGGGCTTATGCATCTCCGGCCACGACCGATGATGTCTGCATCTTCTTCCTCTTTTTCTGATTTCTATTCTTTTGTAATAGTATCAACCCAAAACAAAAAAAATGAGGGACTGTTTAATGCCATATCTCTTCTCCTCTAATCGATTCAATTTTTTGCCAGAAGAAATGATGTTTGCATCTTCTTCCACAATTTTTTGCTAGAAGAATTGTGTTTGATGGTTACCATAAACTTTCAGAGAATTTTGGTTCCACAATTTCTCCTTCTATGGATTTCTACGAACTGAAAATTAGTATTTTTATGTGTTTGTATATCGATTTCAACATGGATTTTGCTTCCATGGACGTTCTTATCAATTTTTGTGTGTTTGTATATTGATCTCTACATAGATTTATTGCCATCTGTTGATTCAGAAAGATGGAGACAAGTAGAAAGATGCATTCATTATCAAATTGGGCATAATACATATCGAGGGTAAATTGGTCATTTTCTTCAATCAGACTGTTAGGTTCAGAAAAAAAGTAAACAACAACACTAATTTACACGGACAAACAAATTTATCTAGACCGACAAATTTATCCATACATGACTTAATGCAAATTTTGGTAAACAACCCCTTAATGGAAGATTTGGTAAACAAGCCCTAATTTGGACTTAATTGTTGCTTAACAGAACATAATCATCGAAATTAATATACAAATCTTGTTTCTAATGTTTAATCGAACACCAACTAATCAAAGTTAATGACTTAAATATGGTTTTAAGTGATTTCGATTTTTGAAATTTCAAAAATTTCAAGTATGAACTCTGCGAGTTCTTCATATGGTGCTTGCGAGTTCTTGGGAAGAACATAAGATTTTTGCGACAAGTTCATTGTTCACTGTGTTCTGCGATTTCTTGTGATGTCAAATTTTTTGTAAGTGTTTTTGTTGCAATAGTTTTATGCGACAAGTAATCATTGTTCTTTGCTTTGCGACAAGTACATTGGTCTGTACTTTCATGATTTTCTAGTCCTTTAGTATGCGACTTCTGGACTTAAAAAAATTTCAAAAGTTTTTTCTGAAAATCAAAGGTTTGGAATTTTACTGACATATTGGATCTATATCCAACAGTTTTTAACTTTTCAGGTATCATCATGGCTAGTGAGAACACAGTTGATCCTATTGTTCAGATGGATGAAAATGACCCAAATGCTTCCAAAGAAACTCCCATGCCATCATCCAGATCTAACTTTCAGTCAGCCATTGGTGAAAATCCAGATCTTGCACTGATCCATCCTTCTGACTACCTGTTGTTGTATCCAAACAATCGCCATGTTGATTTTGACAAACTCAACATCAATCCATTGGTGCTGGATATCTTAAATGGACATCCCTTCTACTATGCACTGACTGCAACTGCCAATGTGCCTCTTATCTATCTACAACAACCCTGGAAGTCCATTGAATTTGTCAGTGTCAACAACAAAATATAATTTGAGATTCAGATTGATCATTTCAAAGCAATCCTGATTTATCAAAGGCTGAGACTTATCGTTGATCTTCCAGAAGCAAATTCCAGACCAGGCAGAAACAACTTTGATCCATATCCAAATGATTCAGAAAATTTTGAAGGCATCCGAGCCTTAGGATATGTGGGTCAACTTACAAAGATCAGTGAGTTCAAGAAAATTAATCTACCACCATTTTGGTATCAACTCTTTTCCATCATCAACAGATGCTTAACTGCAAGGCACACCGGAGTAGACAACACTAATATGCATACACTCAGACTTTTCCATGCCATTGTGTACGATCTACACGTGGACTATTCCATTGCTATTTGGACTGAGTTGTATGACAAAGTGCTGATCAAGAGAACTATAAAGAAACCGATCTTTGTCCCATATAAGAGATTTCTACAACTCATTATCAGGAGTATGTTCAGATCTAACAGAGATATTCTAAAGAGGCTTCATCATGAAGTAGGACCTGAATTTGTGATGAGGTATCTACAAAAGCAGAAACGATCATTCAACTACTCAATGCTAGTTCCTGAGGCATTACTTGCTTATGCCAATCCGAACTCAAGGAGTGTAAGAGCTTATAGAGAGTCTATGGGACTACCAGAACCGGTTATCCCTACCCAAGGCTCAATCCTTAGAAGAGAGGAGTCTGTGAGGGTTCTTGCTACTGAGAGGGTACAAGAACAGGGATTGAAGAGGAAAAATTCAGAGAGGGGTACTGGTGGGGGTCGGAGACCTAGACTAGAGGCTTCAGGGTCATGGGTCATTACCCAACGGTCAGTGATACCTCCAGCCAATGAAGGTCAAGGCTTTGAAAATGAGTCAGATTCGGCAGCTAGAGCATATGACAGTGAAGAAATTCCTTCTGCAACTAGTGATAATGATGAATCAGTACATGATGATGTTAATGAATGACAATGAAAATGATGGAAATGATTCTGATCAAGATGATCAAGACCAAGGTGATGCTAGTATTCAAGCTGATGATACTGAGTAGGTTGATGTATTTGAGAAATTCTATGAAGCTGATGATATGGAAATTGATGTTGATTCAACCATCAGAAATGTTGTGGGATATATAAGGAGTAATGAGGGAGCTCTAGTTGAAAATTTAAATGAGAGGATGAGTGAGAATGTAGAAAAAAGAATATGGAGAGCGTGTGTGTAACCTAACCTACAAATCCAAAAGGGCAACCACATCTACTACTTCGCCGCATGTGTTGCGAGCAGGTATTGAACAAGACGTTAGTCGTCTACTAACGCAACTACACACCTAATCCATCCACTCTATCTCCTCTCAACAGGTGTTAGTTTCAATTCAAAACGGGGATTTATCACAAAGTCTACCTAGTTCTCACTCGGAGACCACAAGTATTGAAACCAGAGAACAACTGTCCCAGTTCTCAACTTCTTTCTCTGAACATGTGAGTCTAGAACCTATTGTTACATCTATTTCAATTCCTAGGATACATATACAAACTGCTACCATCGGAAGTCTTCGTGACCCGATCGGAACATCCATAGTAGATTAGCAATCCGGACTACGAGGATTGGATGGAAGTCCTGTCATTGCTAACATTCCGCCAGCTTTGAACATAGGCCACACGGTTGATTCATCAACTGCTGTGATAACGGAGAGTCTCAATGACCCTGGTGTTACTTTACCAGACTTTGTGTCAAAGGAATTCCTCAATGGCGCCTTAAAGGCTGTTGAAACGAAGTTGTTGGAGAAAATTGAAGAAGAGGTTGGTGGAGTTAAAAGGTTATTAAAGGGGAAAGCTTCAGTAGTTGAGTCTGAGATGGTACGTCAAGTTCAACCTACACCTCAGTCAACTTAACCAGCAGATATGTCTATTGATGAGCTGAAATCATTGTTGTTTACAAAGCTCTTATCCCAAGCCCTAGAAAATCAAACCAATGCAGATCTTTTATCACTTCTGCAATCCCAACACCAAACCCAAACACCACCATATGTGCATCCAGCAGATGTGGTTAGAGCCACAGAGTTTAATTCTTTCAAAGTTAAAGTTTTGCAAGCCTTATCTGATCTCACAAAGGTTGTGCAAACTTCATGCAAATCCCAGGAATCTGTTTCTAAACCTAGGCATGATCATGATTCGGATCATGACCATGAGGGAGAGATGAGGGAGAAACAGAGTGCTGATGATGATGTTATAGCTGTTGAATCACAAGAGAATGTTGAAAGAGAAAATACTGATCATGGTAATGTGATGAGTGATCAAGATGAATACAGAAAGATTGTTTTGTATCTTAATCCGGAAGTAGAACCAAGGGTTGCAAACCCTAAGGTTTCTACCAGAGCAGAAATATTGGAGATTACATAGATGAATGCAGTAGATATAATTGATTTATCTTCAGATGATGAGGAGGAATCTAATGAGAAGTATGAAGAGTTTTGGAAAGTTAAGAGGAGGAGAAAGAGAACTTAATGGATGATTCTGATGAGGAAAATGAAGAAGATGTTATTCCTGCTGATGAAGCTAATGCCCTAGATACTTTACTGGAAACTCCTGAGGACATTCAGCTAAGTCTTATCCATAATGATGTTCCTGCGCCTTCAAATGAAGCCCCAGTCATCCTGGCTTTTAAAGAATCAACTTTCCTGAAACCTCTGAAGTTCATGTCAATCAAAGTGTTCCAAGCCCTGTTAGAAATCCTAGCCCTGTGCAAAATGTTCAAACTGTTCAAAGCCCAGATCATAATGTTCAATCTGTTCAAGATGTTTCGAATGAAAGTGAGGCTGAGAAACCAGATGATGAAGCTGCTCATGTTTCTATAATGCCAGATCAAGGAGAAGCAGAACCTTCTAAGGTCCCAGAAGCACCACTTATCCCTTCAGAAGCTGAAATCAGACACATGAGACGTGCTCTTAGAGTTCCATTCCTGGAAGAACAGATGAAAAGAATATTTGTTCACAGGTTGAGACCGATGGATAAGTATAAAGTTTTGGGTGTTTCAAATCAGCAGAAATAATATCAGGAAGAATATGCTAATATGATGAATTGATTAAGACAGGTTGAGCGTACTGTAAAGAAGTCTGGAATTGTCACAGTCAGAGAAGTCAGACTGAAGAAGTTCATGCACATTTGGTATCCTGAGTTCTTTGTTCAAAGAAGAGATCTAAGTGAATGCAGGTTTACTGAAGCTGATTTCTGTTTCCCAAATGTTGACGATCTTGAGTATTTGTAACATCATTTCAGAAACATGGTCATAAGGAGGGAGAACATTATCTTTGCACTGGAAGCTATTAAGAGGTTCATGAGGAGACATATCTTTTACACGTACTGTTATGATTTCCAGTTGGGAATTGAAACAAATCAGAAAAAGGTCAACATGATCAAGCCAAATTTGACTCTTTCTGATATTGACAACTATGACCTGTTCAATGTGCTTGAAGAGCCTGAGTTGGGTGTGGTCTACAAAAATAGTGAGAATGAGAACAAGTTCTTCAAAGTTTCATAAATTGCAAAGTTCTCTGATGGAGCTCTTAAGGTGATTAGACTACAGCTCAATGACAGATATAAAGAAAGTGAAAGGTAGAGATTGCAAGGTGGTGATCGTTTACCAAGAAGGGTTAAGCTTGTAATGCTAAGGATTCTCGAAGCATTTGATGATAGGATTGAGTTCAGAAAAGGTATAAGGTGGTTCGAATCATTCTTGGGGATATGAAAAACTTCTTCAGGAAGATGGGACATATGAGTTTTTGACAATTTGATCTAAAAGGGGGAGATTGCTAATGTATAGATTAGATCAATTGTATTGTCAAGTTGTTGACTTTTCTATGTTTGTCTTGTATTGAGGTCAAGGCATGGTTGACCCTATATAAGTTTTTTGTTTCTAAGTCTTTTGTAACAATGTCTTTTTTAAGCTTGTATCTTGTAACCTTGTGATTGAGAGATATATGACATATGACTTTCTCTCTCTAGACTCTCTCTCTAAATCTTGTGTGTATTTGTGATCTAATTGCAAATCTTGCTTGAATCTTGGACTAACACGGGACTCCTCAATAACCTCTTGTAACGTACTCACCCGGGCATTCCTAACACCCGTCTTCATCTCCGCCGACAAACCTCTCAAATAGGCCTTTATCCTCGACCTCTCATCAGTCGCCAAGTGCTCAACCAGCCTCAGCTTCTCCATGAATTGCTATGAATAGTCAGCGATCGACAGACTACCCTTCTTCAGGTTTCAGAATTCCTCTTCTATCTTGTCGAGAGATCTTTCATTGCAATAATTTTCCATATTCTTCTTTTTGAAGGTTGGCCAAGTGAGCTTGGCCAAAACCTCCGGAGTAAGTGTCGTTCGAGTGACATTCCACCAACTCAATGTCTTCTCTCTCAATAGTTGGGATGCAAATTTGACTCTTTGGGAGTCACCGCATTAGTTTGACTCGAAAGCCATTTCCACCTCTCGTATCCAGTTCATACACGCTACTGGATTGGTTGTTCTGGAGAATTCTGGAGGTCGGCTACACAAGAAGGATTTATAGGAGCAACCCCCTTCTTTCTTCTTCTCCACTCTTACTGCTTGTTCTTCCGTCCCAATTGCATTTTCGGTACTACCCGATCCAATAACCGCATTATCCCCAACCGCTTCATGCCTCCGGTTTCTTGTATCCCGATCTTCTAACATCTTCATAAACTTTTCATCTCGTTTTTCCATCGCAGAGTTCATCATCTGCATTATGCTCGCCAATAGAACCGATTGGGGGTCCACTTCCTGGACGACTGGGTTCTCGGTTTCTAAATTCATTTGAGCAACTTGATCCACAACCCCCTCCAACAGGGTGGTCCTTTGTAGAATAGATGGAGCACCCGTTAGATTTACTCCTTTTGAAGTTCTCGGGGCCATGACATTCGCCTCATTACCCTCATCGGGTACTACCACCCGACTCCTTGTATTTACCATCGTGAACTATCACACATGATAAAGATCATACCGGTTAATATCATCGAAGATTAAAGGTTCACTACTACAAAGATCAATCATTATAATAACAATTTCAAGCACACTCACGTATTTATAAATTTATAATAACACCGGCCAAGTGAAATCGTGAACGTATATTACACAAGAATTCTCGTTGTCATCATCACAATTTTAAATCATTGCAATTCCATAATACTAATACTCTCCCCACCTAGGAGCATTCTACCCAAATGGACAGTGATGTTATAGGCACCTACAGTCTAAGTCTAGGCATACTAGAGTTGACAACTAGTTCACTTAAACCTGGCTCTGATACCAACTTGTAACACCCAAAAAAATTGGGACAAACAAAATTTTATGGAATTGAAAAAGTGGTATATAAAAAATAATGCTAAAGCACGAGTTTTCCCAAAAAGGGAACAACACACGTCTGTTAATTACAAGCTTATAATAAATGTGCAATGAGGGATAACAACCCTTTAATCTAGTTTCTAACTAGAAAGGAGATTCATCAAGTTGTCATCTAAATTCCCAAAACAATAGTCTTCTCTAGTTGGCGTCCCAAATATGCTCCCAAGCTCATATCTAAGGTCTACTAAACCTTCTTGGCGGTCGCGCCGCTAGAACCTGTGATACACATCAAAGCAATCAAGTGTTAGGCCAAACGAGCCTAGTGAGTTCAACAATAACATGACATGATTAGTTAAACAGTTATAGACAACACGATCCATAAAGGAGTCAATGAGGGAGACCCATCACACCAATGAGTTTCACCAAAAGTCAATGTACCTTGATGTTCACTCGCATGAGCAACATCCCGAAGGCCTGACACATTTGAAGACTACCTCCCATGTATTACTTCAAATGGTGGAGGTCTAGGTGCATACCGTCAAGGTGGCACCCTAAGACTACATCCTCCTAATGCTTACTCACGGTTCATCCAATGTTTATATACCGTCCATCAATGTACATATTCCACACCAAAAAGATGTATGCATAAGACTCCAATGACTCCAATCCCAATCTAAGTTCAAAACCCTTAAATCATATAATTTCACCATTTCATTCAACATTCATGTAGAATCACATATTATGTCTCAACTCTTACCAACAAATACCCTCATATAAATCATATCATGAATAATAACCAAAAACCCCAACATTTATCAAATAGGCAAATATAGGTTAAACTTATCAGTTGATTAACAAAACATGAGGAAACATGAAATAAAGTCAAGAAACATATAAAGAAGTGTATCTCATTTAAAAGAGTTAAGAAAGAACTCACTATATAGGTTTATATAAAACCCTAGAAAAGAAGTAGATGAACACTTGAACTCTTGAAACTTGGAGCTTTGATAGGAACCACAATGAATGCTTCATAACTACCCAACTAATTTCTTCTTAAATTTCTCCACCAACCAAACCCTATAATTTAATGAGGAATGATGATTGAGGGAAGAAAATCACCCTAAATACCTCCCAATCCCGTAAACAAAATGAAATAGAGTGGTATTGTGGTTTAAAATCGGCTAACAAGTCATGGGGCACGGTCGCGGTGTCACAATCGTGCGCTTCCCCTTAGCCGCGGTACACTTCAGGCGATAGTGACCAGCGATTGTGCCCGTGTCACTATCACAATGTCACTGTCGCACCACATACCTAGGCCGCAGCACAAGACCAGCGATTGTGCCCAGGGCACAGTCGCATGGTACTATCGCACCACACCCCCGAGGCCCGAAAATCTTGATCTGAGTCGATAATAAGCGCATGGTTAGACATTCCAAATAAAATATTTCAAGGTGTAAATCCAAATATAATTGTACACATTAACGAAATCCATGATCACGAGTTTAATATGATGTTTAAAGTACGAGGAGTGAATACTTACCTTAAATTGTCGGGTGTTACAAAACATTCTTCATGAAGTGATGTAACCCAAAACTCACTCTAAACATGAATATAAATTGAACTCGCAATTTATAAAAACGCGGGTAAAACTATATATTCCGAAACACCCAAAAAAAGGGTGGGGCATAATACTCAACCCATAAATCATGGATAAAAATCCATATGTATAAAACATCACTGAAAACATGGATACTAATATCAATACCCAAAACAACACCTTTCGGTGATGGGGGAGATCCGATTCCATCGAATATGGTGGAACACAAAGTTAAGCCACTTATCAACGTTCTCGTGTTTCACCTTGGGTCATGGATCCCCGTATACGACTCCTATGAGCAACCACCGCAAGATACACCAAATGACCCTAGTTCTACTCAACCTCTAGATGAGTGTCACCATAAAAGTCACAAGTCCCCGTATCCGACTCACCATGGGCACCACCATAAGACTTAGCTCCGTATACGGCTCTACAAAGCACCATCACAAGCTTACATAAAAACATGACTTGGGAACGACTCAAACGCGGACACCAAAATTCCACATTGAATAAACAGACTGGATTATACAGACATCGAGTTCAACCACCCACGATCTATACCTCGAGTCTTTCGCTAAAGGTTACACGGTCATCGAGTTCAACCAACAACAATCTATACCTCGAGTCCCTGTTAACCGTAAATATATTAAGTTTCAAAACAGGGATAAAGATCCCAATTAAACCAACTAACTGACTCATATGCCTATGGATCCAATGCATTACAGTTTAAAACGCTACATGACTTCAATGAACGAACTAATGCATTCAAAACATGTAACTCACAAATAAGATGCAACTAAGTACACTATACGATCAAGGCTCTTTATCAAGCTACTAAAACTGAACAAATACCCCAAAGACTCATCTGAGTATAAATCAAGCCCCAAATGCATAATAAATGTTTGGCTAAAATACGTGAGCCAATATGGTTACATAAACCAAATTACATCTCTTCCCAAAATCTTTGACTCTCAAATTCAAATTGAACTTCGGTTTACAATTTCCAAAATGTTCACAAGATCGGGAATGACCAAAATCAAATGACTCACACGTTCGTATTTCAAAACGTCCCATTATATAAACGATGCATATTTCCAACAAACACTAAAAGTGAATTTTGACCAAATAACCTTCATTTATACAATAAATCATCAAAACACTTTTGTTTATGATTTATTTATCAAAACATCCAAAATCCCAAATGTTGGTGTTTTACAAGTTTATAAAGTTAAACACTTCAAATAAACATAAACCACCAAATAGCTCAACGATTAATAATTACATGTAAAACACATAAACACTTTAAAATGGACATCCTTGGCATGTACAACATTTTCACAAATCAACTTGAACTCACTTTGCTAGATTTAGACTAAATCTAGATTTCCTCCCAACTTGAGCTCCTTTGAGGAAATTTGAATCATCAAGCCAAATCTTCTTAAAACCTAGATCCATAAGTTTTCAACCATAAATATTCATATCCAACCATCTATAATCGTTCCAAAACATCTTATATCAAAATCTTCATTTTGGCCAAAAACCCTAATTTCTTAGGTGAAGGAAAAGACAAGGTTACCTTAATCAAAACTTGAATCCACCAACAATATACTTCTAGGACACTAACGTGAACCTCAAACTCTAAATCTTCAAGAGAATGGAAAGGGTTTTGAAGAGGATTTGACGAAACCTTAGAAACTTGATGAGATGATGAAAATGAAGAGATCTTAGTTCTAGGTCCCAAAACCTTGCTAGATTATGAAGAATCACTTGAAATCCCAAGTCTTGGTGTCTCAAAAGCTCAACACCAATAATGGACACAAAGGAATTCATTTTAGAGAGAAGAGGAGAGGGTATGGTTGAAGTGAATATTGAAAAGAGGCTGAATTTCACATTTTAACTCACTGGACCCCGAATGCGACCTTGCCCGGCGATATTGCCTATGGCCCGCATAACCGTCGACATACTCGCCGTGAGCATACCGAAGCTCTCCCCTGGCCTACGAAATTCCCCAGCAAAAGTGCCCCATGGCACAATCGCGGGCATAGTCGTCGTGATCGTACCGAGAGGGGGTGGTCTCCCCGTAAAAGTGCCATATGGCACAATCGTCGGCATAGTCGCCGAACCCTTACTGAAGCTCGAAAAGTCCCATTTCTCACCCGAAACCTTTTCTACACTTCTAAGGATTTAAAGTAGGTCTCTCCATGTCCAAACCTTACTTTTGTAAACCATAAAAATAAGTTTGGCGCTGCTTTTAATTGATTAATTTACGGGTGTTACATTGATGCATCGACATTTCTTGTTTGTGTTTTTTTTATATTAAACCAAACAAGACTATTTCATCTTGTAAAAAAAATGTGAAGTATGATGATTGTTTTTGTACTCATTTAAATTACACCACTTCTTTTGTAAACCATGATATACTTATCGGTATTATATTTGACTTAAAAATATTTGGTTATTCAAATATTCAACTTAAAAATGTCATGGTCATCGATGATGACCTGAGACTTTGATGGCTTAGCTTAAAAAACTAATAGTTGCAAGTTTTAAATAATACAAAAGTCGCTAAGAAGCTTATGACAGTTATATTCGACTAAAAGAAAATTATAATATAAATATTTAAAAAAGGGTAAATTATTATTCATAGTAATTATTAAAAAAACGAAAGAATTTAATTTGAAAATGAGTAAAATTTAACTTTAGTCCCTGAGGTTTAGTGAAAGGTTTAGTGAAAAGTTTGAAAGTGGGACCTGAACTTTGATAAGTCTGGAAAGTATTATTGTGGTTCTCATTTTGCTCTGAATGTGGTCTCTGGTCGCTAGCACCATAAATTTTCTCTGTTGGAGGGAGGGACATTTTTGTCTATTAACGTTTTTACTAAAATTAGACAAAACAAAACATAATATTATATGTATAGTAATTATTATATAACATTATATATTACAATATATACACATATCATACCTTGAAACCCAAGCCCCCAAACTCTGGTGGAGTCACAGTCCCCGCCGATCTTCATCTCCGCTATCCCCCACCCCCACTTGTAAATCAAACTGTGATACCTCCAGACACTATGAACTCCTATCTCTTCATTTTTTAGAAGGGTGTCTTACGCTATGCCTAGACTAATCCCTTGGAAAATTTTGATTGTAAGACATCATTCTTGATTAAACCTCAGTGGCTACAATTGTTGTGTACGCCTGGATTCGAACCCTGGGTAGAAGGGATATTCCACCACATCTCACAGGGCCTTAACTAGTACGCCTAGTACGCCAACTCTTCATTCCCAGATGGTTCTTGTGATTTGGTCCCTAGAACAAACAATACAATCTGCAGTCCAGGTGATCATCTAGAAACCCTGAAACTCCCTTGGTCTTAACTCTTAATCAAGTTGGACTAGATTGCATCAGGTTTGTTTTATTGTTTGAATCATACAACCTTTATGTTGACTCATTTAAACTGCAGTTGGTTCAAAAACCTGAAAGGAAATTGACCCATGAATGATTTATGGCTATAACCAAGGTAAATTAGGAAAAAAAGAAATAGGAATGGTTTGTCTCAATTAATGTCATCAAATGCTTTTTCAATAAATTCAACTTTAATAACATCATTTTGTTCCTAAATAAAAGCACATATACATTTTGACTTTGGTTGTCCAAGACTCGACTTGCTAACTACGAATATGACATTTTTTAAGATTGAAACGGTTAACATTAAAATCTAATAAAATGATACTCTCTTAAATGGAAAAACAAAACAAAACCCATAACCAAACTTGTGAGATTTCGGATGAGGGAAGGAGGTGTCTAGTGAAATCAAACGATTTCATCCCTGTGAGATTCAATGGGAGAAGGTGACCAATTTTGAGGGTTGAGGAGAAGGTGATTTGAGGGTTAGGGAGAAGGTGAAGAGAAGTGTAGATGGTTCAGAGTTTCGTCCTTGTGATATTTTGATGGGAGGAAAATCTAGTCAGAGAATCGGAGAAGGTGACCGGTTTTTTTAAGGTTTGGTCCCTGTGAGATTTCGTTGACTATTATATATAAATCATTGATTTTAAAACAGATTCATATGCTTGGAATAAACATGCACATATGCACAAGGGTATAATTGTAAAAGGACACATCCAATTCAAAAGGGAAACGATTTCATCTCTCTTTCAATTCAGGTGTACGCACCGAACAACATGGGAGATTGGGTTGCAAGTGGTGCAGGAAAATTTCAGTTCACTAGGTCTGCAAATCTAATAATATGTTTGTAGTTATATTTTTATTACATATATCTAGTGCATATGTTGAAAATAATATTGATCCAGTGCATATGTTCACACTTGAATAATATTGATCCAGTGCATATGTGCACACTTGCATATGTGCATATTTACAGTGCATATGTGCACATTTAAAAATGTGCATACAATGCATATGTGCATACTTGCATATGTGCATACAGTGCATATGTACACACATGCATAACTGTTTCAATACTTAGACTACATATTTTGTGTCAAGAAAGAGGGGATTTTGTAATGAATTTATGCAAAAAAGTGCACTCTTTTTAAGTTGTTATATACATTCCAATAAAACTTACATTTATGGAGCCAAATTCAGAACCAATTCCATGGAAGAGTGTTGGTCCCGGAGGTGCTTAACAAGTTTGTAGAAGGGGGGGGGGGGTTGAATACAAACACAATATTTAAAGTTTAATAAATTGTTTATTGAATAATCAAACACAATTTACAAGTTTGTTGCGGAATAAGATTAAGACAGACTCAATCTAAACAAACTTAAGAAACACAAAGATGGTTGCACAAGAATATAGAGAAAGGGGGGTTTTAGAAGTATAGAAAACAAAGGTTTCTATCTTGGTTCAAGAATAGAGCACACTCTCAGATGGAGAGGTGGTCTTTCTATTTATGCCCTATGCATTAAATGCATGGCAGGGTACTTTACACGTGTCATTCAGTGATTGGCTTTGGTAGTCTGACTTTTGGGAGACATGCTTTCGGCCGTATCATGAACAGTGTAGTTGACAGAGTTGTTGTACGATTTGTGGCAGAGATATGTCCGTTCTGACACATCGTACTGGTTGTGCAAGGTAAGACAAAAGAAAACTTGAGGCATAAGCTTTGTGACCGATTGATTGCTGAATATCTCTTTCTTCAGAGATATAAAGAGGTTCAACTATCGCTGAAACTTTTCCTCATGTTCCTTCACGTATAAGTATAGTTGTCTTTGCTTCACTGATATCCGCATCAGGTCACTAGTAGACTTCTCTTTGTTCAGTGGCTTCGTCTTCGATTCAGCTATGAACATATGTTGACGCGAGACTTGTCTTCAGGGATTACGTTACTGTTTACATCAGAACTATCAGCGATAACTGAACAGACTCAGTTTGATCACTGATAGTGAAACACTAATACATATTAAATGTTTATAAGAAAGACTATCAGCGATAACTGAACATACTCAGTCTGATCGCTGATGGTGAAACACTAATACATATTAAAACGTAATTTTCACTAAGTATAGAAAAGGGTCGTTATCAAATCACTGAGAGAGTTTGGATCAACAATCTCCCCCTATTTGATAATGACAAAGTAACTGAAGAAAATTACTTTTAAAGTTCAAAATAAGGAATAATCAGGACTCATAACATACACGTCCCAATTACTATTTTGAGGGATCTTTTACAGTACTGATGGAGTTAAGTACATCACTGAAATTTTCATTAATCCAAGAAAAGAATGACAAGGTATGAAAATTACAAGTACAAGTGAAGAACTAACTACTGTAAGTTTAACTAATAGATTACTAGAAATAGGAAACTAATCTATCAGCTATCTAAAAAAGACTTGGGAGGATTGATCATATACTCAGGTATTTCTTCTCCTTTTTGCCTTCGATCAGAAGATTCTTGAGATATGATTGCCTTGATCAGTTCAGCAGAAGGAGAGAAATCACACCATAAGCACAAGAGATCCTTGAGATGACTGAGGGGACAGATAGGAATTTCAGAGACTCTCTGAAATCTGAGTTCATCCTCATCATCTCTGAAGAAGATTCCAAAAGGTTCTTTAAGAACTTGTCCTGCAACATATGGTCCACCAGGGGGCAGAGATAGATCGAGAACTGAAAGATCAGGAGGAGGACCGAACAGAGCTTCTCTTGAGAACTTGATGGAGGTTTCATTTCTAATCACTGCGACATTTTCAGAGGAGGAGGAGACATGCTTCTTTTTGAATTGCCTTGGTTTGGAAGGAAGAGCAGATGGTACTTTTGTTAGTGTATTATTGTATACAAGATTTAATTGGGAAAGTCATGTCAAGTAAAGTCAACAAAGTCAAAGTCTGTTTAGTCAAATATGAGTTTACTTAGCTTTTAAGCTTGTGATTTAGTCCTTGGTATAAATACCTATGGCCTTGTATTAGTTCATTGTATGCTTTAACATTGTCAGATATATGATTGGAACTTTCTCTCTCTATACTCTCTCTCTAGAACTTCATATTGTCAATATCTTGATTGTTAAATTGCTTGAATTCAGTGGGAATACAATTTCAGTTGGTATTTGTCAGGATCGAATTCTCAACAAGAATTAACTCTCAGAAACAATATCAAAGAAGTTTGCGGAATAACACTTTGATAATCAACACAGAAAATATGAATAACAAACTGTAAACTTTTATTGAATGCTTTGAAGTTACAAGATTTCTCACTCAACCTCAATATTGATGAACAGGCTCACCAATACGAATTCTACTTCTCTAGAATTAGGATCTATGCCTTGAGGTTGTTTTTCTCTAAAAGAATGAAAACTAAAAATTCAGAATTCTATCTAACTATTCTAAACAATATAATATATATACTGAATACAAAGATAATTACAATAAATAAAATATCTTCAGTATATCTTCTATGTATATCTCTAAGCTTCCATGTATATCCTTTCATACGAATCTTCATCATATAAGCAGTATTAATCTTCAGCAGCATTAACTTCCTTCTAGCAGCATTAACTACTAAGCAGTACTAACCACTAGCAGTACTAACTAGCTAAGCAGTACTAACTTTGTTCAAGCAGCACTAACTTTGACTAGCAGTATTAATAGTACTAGCAGTAGTAACACTCAGCAGTACTAACCGTTAAGTCTTCTAGCAGTATTAACTCTGAACCAGCAGCATTAACCATACTTGAGTTTTTCTTCAGTTCCCAACAATCTCCCCCTAACTTGACTTTTAGGAAGAGAAGTCAAGTTCTTCAGATTTTCTTCAAGATGCTCCCAAAACTCTATCAATGCCTAAATCCCAGTATTTGCATCCAATCCCAAACTCTGATTGATGGTTCTTTGAATCAAGTATTTAGCCATTTCTGAATTTTCACCACATCCAAGCTTCTTCTTCAACATTAAATGAAGTTTCAATCTGCTATGGTTGTATACTTTATCCACTAGGAAGTATTCAATGTGATTTCTATCCAAAGTCACAGAATATACTCCACTAGTTTCATACAAAGTCCAATTTGTAACTGCTTGAAAAACACTCCTTATGATCTCCTCCACTTCATCAGGTTTGAACATCATACACAGATACTCCATCACCAGTTTTGTAATTGAAATCCCTGGAGCTTTCAACTGATCTGCATATAACTTCATCCCTATATCAAACATTTCTTCAATATCAGACCTTGAGCATGTTCTGACAATTTTAGCCCAAGTACTGTAGACTTCATACTTTTCATCTTTTCTCTTCAGTCTGATATACTCCTTGCCATCTACTTCCAAAACATCCCAGTGAATGACTTCAGGAGGTTTAACTCCTACAGGTTCTGCTGCAATTGGTTCAGGCACTTTGTCCATCACAACCATGTACATCTTGACATCCTCAGTACTTGCAGGTTCTTTCATTGTAGATGACTCAGGTGCCTCTTTTTCTTCAGCAACCTTTTCAGCCTCTTCTTCCACTAATCTAGGCTTCTTTGTAGGCTTTCTCCTGGCAATCATCTTTGTTCTTTTTAAAGTCCTTAGACTTTCACCAATTGTTGTTTCCTTCTTTGGAGTTTCTTGCTCATCAGGGAATGGTTTTTGTAAGAAATCATTGCTTTCTTTCATTCTTCTCTCCATTTCAACCCTTGCAAGATCATCCCCTTGAAGTTTTATCATCTCAGCATCATACATCTTCTTGAGCTTCTCAAAAGACATCTTTGAAAACATCTCTACCTTGACACCTACTGCACCCTTGAGGAAAGTAATCATTTTCTTTCTCTCTTGAGCACCCAGGTATGTCTTTGAAGGTTGTCTTTTCCTTGCAGCCATTTTGATCTTAGCAGGCTTCCTCAAAGATGTGGCTTTCTGCTTGGCTTGTTCTGTTGCTAAGCTTTGTTGATAGGCTTTGTTTAACTCTGCAGCCATTGCTTTAGCTATCTCTCTATCCTTTTGCACTTGCATGGTTTCTGCTTCTTCAAGTTCAGCCTGTATCTTCCTAGCTAGAGCTTCATCTGATTCAATCAGCTTCTGCTTTTTCATTGGTTTATCAGATTCAACTAGCTTTGCCTTACCTTTCTCTTTACTCATCACCTTCTCAATGCTAGAGTTCTTTGCTGCATCACCTCTTTCTTTTATGACAACTCCTTTGGCCTTTGAGGTGACCTTGGGAGTATCATGTTTGGCTTTGATGAGTGTTTCTGCAACCTCAAGCTTTGTAAGGACCTCTTTTACTGTTTCTGCTGCTTCTTTCAGCTCAGCAGTATTAACCATTTCTGCTGCTTTACTTGAACTGGCAGTATTAATGGTTTCTGCTGCTGGCTCTGTTTCTGCTGCTTGCTCATTCTCCCCCTCAACATCATGTTTTTCCTCTTGCTCCCCCTTAGCTTTGGCATCAGCTTCTGACTCCCCCTTTTTGGGAGCATCAGTCACTGGTTTCCTCCTTCTGAGCACAAATTGTTTCTTCTTCCTTTGCAGAATCAGTTTCCTTACCATTTGCTTCAACTTGAGGATTTGTTCTTGTTGTGACAGAACTAT
This sequence comes from Arctium minus, assembly GCA_954870635.1. Classification (NCBI taxonomy): domain Eukaryota; kingdom Viridiplantae; phylum Streptophyta; class Magnoliopsida; order Asterales; family Asteraceae; genus Arctium; species Arctium minus. The sequence continues at coordinate 31,409,987 of OX941088.1, forward strand.
GAGTTTAAGCTCTTCTATATCTTTGCCCTGTTTGATTACATCCATGTTGATGTTGCCCATTGCCTCCATCAATTCATCATAGTTATATCTGTCCTCACCTTCTCCAGGAGTGTTACCCCCTATTGAAGGATCATTGGATCTTTTAGTAGTGGAAGTCTTCTGCCTAGCAGAAGCACTATCCACCCCTGTGGTTTCTTGGCACCAGGGACCTTCAAATGATTGCTCATTCAAAGTTGCCATGGGGGAGGTCTTATTGATGTTACCACTTTCCTCCTCTGTGCTAGCAGGAGTAGTGGCAGCCTCATCACCCATATGCTCTACCTCCTCCTCAGAGAGCACCTCCTTTGGGTTGGGAGACACCCTTGTGGATTCCCTTTGAATATTCTCTACTGGAGAATGCTCCAATAGAGGGCTTAAAGGCTTGGGGGATGATGGTACAAGAAGGGAAGGAGCCTTCTTTACCTGTTTTCGCTTGTAGGTTTGGGTGATGGGAGAGGTTGGTTTTTCAAGAAGGGACTGGGGAATTGATTTTGAGAGGGAAGGTTGGGCTTGGCTAGCAGTGGGTTGGTCTAATGGGGGCCTTGACCCTGCTGCCATACCTTCATTGGTTTGGGACACCACCATCATTGTAGAGAACAATGGGGTGTCAACTCCTTCAGAGTCCCCAGCAGATCTTCTCATATTTGAGAAAACCTTGCCTTTGGGGGGTTTAGGTACATATACCCCAACAGGTTGAGGTATATCCGTCAATTCATGGTTGATAACTGCTTGAACAAACCTGGGATACATATAAAAGCTCTTTTTGTTTCCCATGTTTGAGACAAGATCATTGAAAATCATTTGTGAAAAATTGTACCTTCTGGCAGTGGCCAAACAGACCAAAGCATAAGCAATGGGACTGCTGAACTCACTCCATCCAGTGGTCTTTTTAGAAATGCAGTGCATCAAGGTATGAACAAGAAAACGCCATTGAGGTGAGAATTTAGCTTTTGAGAACTTAAAAACACCCAATGGGCCTCCATACCCCATTTTTGTCAGAGTAGAAAACAGTTCATCATTAGGGATAGAAGTTATACCAGAGGCATCGTCTAGACGTAGACTGATGCGAATTATCTCTTCAGTAACTGTCAATGGATTGCCACATACTGTCGTCTTGATCATTCGCACACCATTCTCAGTAACAATGGTGGCATGTGCCCAGAATTGCCTTTGATGCTCAATATAGATTGTAGGTGATACAATAAGAGCATGAGCAATGTGGCTTGTCTTGAGGAAATCCACAATCTGATGAAATCCTGAAGCTTGCTTTGGCTTTTGTAGCATCGCAATCTCGTTGTGGTCGTCGATGAAAGTCATGGATGCCATTGATCTTAGTGAAAACTTGCCTGAAAACTTTGAACTTGAGAGAGAAAAGGTTTTGAGCGCAAGAGAACAGTATGCAAAGAGTCGTTATGAACTTTTAGGCGGGCAAAGAGTATTTATAGTATTCGGAATATAAGCAGTATTAACCTAGAGCAGTATTAACTACTAGCAGTAGTAACGGCTAGCAGTATTAACTAACTAGCAGTATTAACTGAAAGCAGTATTAACCACTAGCAGTATTAACTGAAAGCAGTATTAACCACTAGCAGTATTAACTGAAAGCAGTATTAACCACTAGCAGTATTAACTGAAAGCAGTATTAACCACTAGCAGTATTAACTGAAAGCAGTATTAACCACTAGCAGTATTAACTGAAAGCAGTATTAACCACTAGCAGTATTAACTGAAAGCAGTATTAACCACTAGCAGTATTAACTGAAAGCAGTATTAACCACTAGCAGTATTAACTGAAAGCAGTATTAACTACTAGCAGTATTAACTATACTTACTCCTTTTAAACTTTGCTAAACACTGAGTACTGCTATGCATATCCTGAAAAAGAAGATTAGTAACACCAAGAATAAAAATATACAGGTATAAAACCACTTTTTGAGAAGAAGATTATTCAGAGTTTATCATTCCCACACTTGTTACCAAGAAAGTGAATCTACCCACATCAAAAGCTTTAGTGAATAGATCAGCAAACTGATTATCAGTGTGAACTTTGACAACTTGAATAAGTTTCTTTTCATTACAATCTCTTATAAAGTGATACCTGATTTCAATGTGCTTTGTCTTTGAGTGCTTGACTGGATTATTTACAATGCTAATAGCACTGCTGTTGTCAATAAAGATTGGAGTGTGTAGAAAGGTTACCCCATAATCCAACATTTGATTCTGAATCCATAAGACTTGAGAACAGCAACTTGCAGCTGCTATGTACTCTGCCTCCGTTGTAGATGTGGATACTGTGGTTTGTTTCTTGCACTGCCATGAGACTAGTCTAGCACCCAAAAACTGACATCCTCCAGAAGTAGATTTTCTGTCCAAGTTTGCCCCACCTAAATCACTGTCTGAGTATGCTATTAGGTCAAATGGTGAGTTATGAGGATACCAAAGTCCCAATCTGGGTTGCCCTTTGAGATATCTGAATATCCTCTTAACAGCTTGAAAGTGAGATTGCTTTGGCCTAACTTGAAATCTTGCACATACACAGACTGGAAACATTATATCTGGCCTTGATGCTGTGAGATACATGAGAGAGCCAATCATGGATCTATAATGATGCACATCCATATCCTCCCCTCAAGATCTGCTGTGATCTGCTTGTGTGTTTCCATAGGTGTGCTGGCAGGTTTTGATTCTGAGAAACCAAACTTGGTTAGAATATCCTGCACATACTTGGATTGACATATGAAAATGCCATCTGACTTCTGTTGAACTTGGAGTCCAAGGAAGAAAGTAAGTTCCCCCATGGAACTCATTTTGAACCTTTGATGCATTAAATCCTCAAACTCCTTGCACATGTTGTTTCTTGTAGATCCAAAGATAATGTCATCAACATAGATTTGGACCAGCAAGATATCCTTCTTCTTTCTTTTGATAAATAGAGTCTTATCAATGACTCCTCTTTCAAAGTCATTTTCCAAGAGATAGGATGACAGAGTGTCATACCATGCTCTTGGGGCTTGATGTAGTCCATACAGTGCTTTCTTTAATTTGTATACCCTGTCTGGATAGCTTGGGTTTTCAAACCCTGGTGGTTGACAGACATATACTTCTTCTTCAATTGATCCATAGAGAAAAGCACTTTTTATATCCATTTGATAGACTTTGAAATTCATGTAAGAAGCATAGGATAGGAATAGTCTGATTGCTTCTATCCTAGCCACAGGTGCAAACACTTCTTCATAATCTATACCCTCTTCTTGAGTATAGCCTTGAGCCACCAGCCTTGCTTTGTTCCTTATGACAATACCTCTTTCATCTCTCTTGTTTCTGAAAATCCACTTTGTGCCAATTGCTCTGTGACCTTTAGGAAGGTCTACTAGATCCCATACATCTTGTAGCTTGAACTGTAACAGTTCTTCTTGCATTGCTTCTATCCAGCTAGATTCTTTCATAGCATCATGTGCCTTTTTAGGCTCAAGCTGGGATAGAAAACAAGAAAGGACTGTATGCTGTTGATCTTGCATTTCTTGAAGCCTGCTTTGATGTCTAGTCATCATAGGAGAAGAGATATCTCCTATTACCAGCTGTGGAGGATGATTCTTTTGAACTCTTGTGTTATGACTAGGTTCTTCATTCAGTCCAGCCTCTAGATTAGAGTCATGCAACTCAACTGAAGTGTTTTCAGATGCCACTTCTGATTCTTTACTTTCTTGAGTCTCCTCATCTCTAGTTTCTTCTTCACTCTGATTTGGTTCAGTAAATGATTCCTTTTCACAGTCTTCAACAGAATTCACTGTGGGTATGGGAAATATCACAGATTTAGATATACTTTCTGAGACTTGTGTGATCCCTGATTCTCCATATCCTGTTCCTGTAGAATCATCACTACTGAAACCAAAAGAATTAGTTAGTGAATCAATGTCAAATAGCCACTGAGGTCCAGATCCAACAGGATTTGGTGTGCTCTCATTGCATTTGACATTGTCACTTTCTTCAATTATTCTAGAAGAAGAGTTAAATATTCTGTAGGCCTTACTCTGAGATGAATATCCAACAAGAAATCCATCATCTGCTTTGCTATCAAACTTACCTAAGTGAGATTTGGTATTTAGAATTGTACAAGGACACCCAAAAGGTTTGAAGAAACCAATAAAAGGTTTTCTTTTATTTAAAAGCTCATATGGGGTCTTGTTCTTTTGCTTGACCACTAGAACTCTGTTTTGGACATAACAAGCAGTATTAACTGCTTCAGCCCAGAAGGTAATTGGCAATTTTGAATCAGCCAACAGAGATCTAGCAGCCTCTATTAGTGTTCTATTCCTCCTTTCAGCAATACCATTTTGTTGAGGAGTCCTAAGGGCACTATATTGCCTCTCAATACCTTTTTCTTCACAAAAGGTGTTTAGATCATGATTTTTAAACTCAGTTCCATTATCTAATCTAATGACTTTTACTCTTTGATTAGTTTGGTTTTCAATTCTTAGAATAAAGGATTTGATAAGACCACTTGTTTCATCCTTAGTCCTTAGAAAATATACCCAAGTAAATCTGGAGTAATCATCAACAATAACTAAGCAGTAAGATTTCTTGCCTATACTCATAACATTTGTAGGACCAAACAGATCCATATGCAATAACTGGAGACAAGTAGAAACAGAATTTAACTCTTTGGTCTTATGAGAAGTTTTGTGTTGTTTGCCTTTAAGACAAGCAACACAATGATCATCACATGAAAAGACTTTTGAAGGTAACCCTCTTACAAGGTTATTTTTAACAAGATTGTTCATAGTCTTGAAATTCATGTGACACATCCTTCTGTGCCATAGAGAGGATTCATCTACAGAAGCTTTTGAAACAAGACAATTTAGAGATGAATCACTATCAACATTGTTCATATCAAGACAGTAAACATTGTCCTTCCTTGGAGTTCTAAGTAGTATCATGCTTTCATCAACTACCTTGAACCCTGGAGCAAGAATCATACACTCAGTATTTGTAAATAATATACTATGTTGTTTGTCACAAACCTGTGATACACTTAACAGGTTGTACTTTAATTGATCAACATAGTAGACATCCTCAAATGTCATCTTACCTGTGGAGACATTACCTTTTCCACTTATCTTACCACCAGTAAGATTGTCTCCAAATGCAACATGTCCTCCATTGATATTCTTGAAATCCTTAAGGCATGACATGTTGCCTGTCATGTGCCTAGAGCAACCACTATCAACATGCCAAATGCTCTTTCCCTTGAGCTGTTGGTTGCCCTGCACATTAGATAAATCAATTACTATGATTTAGGAACCCAAGCCAAAGTGGTCTTGGGTACCCCTTTCTCATCAAAATATTTGCACTCTTTCTTGACAAGATTTTTGAACTTTAACTCCTCATTCTTGGAGTACTTTGTTACAATAATAGGCTTGGAACTATGTTTGCTAGTATCAGTACTAGTTTTAGAAGTACTAACTACCTTGGCAGCACTTGCATGCTTAGCAGCACTAACTTTGTTAGAAGTAGTAACTGTGTTAGCAGCAGTAACTGTGTTGGCAGTATTAACTTTTGAAGAGGTATTAACAGTATTAGCAGCATTAATATTTTCAGCAGTACTAACACTGTTAGCAGTAGTAACTGTGTTAGCAGTACTAATATTGTTAGCAGTACTAATACTGTTAGTACTTCTAGGCACCCACATTTTGATACTTTCTTTTAAAATCTTTTTCTTTAAAGTGCCTTTACTTTCAACATATTTCTTTATCACATGTTTCTTTCCAGCCTTCCTATAACCCACAGATTTTTGCACAAATCTTTGAAAGTTCATCTGTTGGTTAATAGGGTTAAAGTAACAATACTTAGCCAAATGATTCAACTTGCCACATATGAAACAAGGTTTTGGTCTATTGATTTTATTCAGATCAACTCCTTGTTTCTGAGCCCATTGATTATTCCAGTTTCTTTGATTTCCTCTTTTTAAACCAGAATTTAGGCTCTTGGCTTTATTGCAATCACACTGTTTGCAAGGAATAGGGTTCACAACAGTGGTCTGCTTATAGTGAACCTTCTTGTTCTTTCCCTCAGTCTTTTCTATTTCTTTGGACTTGATCCAGTGCTTTCCACATCCCTCATTGGTGATAATATGATTTTCTTTAGAAGTCTCACCACTCACAGTATTGTCCTTATCCTTGACAACTTCTTTCTCAGTTTTATCCTTAACAACCACTTCATCTAAGGGATCTATTTCAGTGGCTCCCTTAGGTAGATCCTTCCTATCCTTAGTATCTAACAGCTCTGAACTAGGAGGGATGTAGTTGTTGTTATAGGGTGGTGGTGTGGTATTGTACCCTATACCTCTTCTCAGTTTATCATGAATCTGAGTTTGTAACAAAGAATCCATTGCTTTGGAAGCATTAGAAAACTTTTCTACATCAAGTTTGACTTTAGCTAGCTCTCCTCTTAGCTTTTCACTTTCTTCTTTAGATCTGGTCAGTTGAAGCTCTAAGTCATTCTTCTCCCACTTCCAGTAATTTGTGTCATAAGAGTGTTGAAGCTCATTAGCTTGAAAACCCTTAATCTGTTCTTCAAATCTCTCAACAATCCTCACATAATCTTTTATGTCTTTTTCCAATCTCTTAAGGTCATCACTCATGTTCTGGTTGTGATCCCTATACCTTTTAACAGTGTTAATGCAATTTTGAGAGCAAAGATTGGAAGTTACCTCTATAGGGAGACTAGACACCTCTGCCATTAGAGCTTGATTCTGAATAGCCTCTTCAGCTTGATCACTCCAATCAAACCCCATACCTTGTTGAGATACAAGGGCTTGTGCAGAGTTTTTGTTGAAGCTTCCAGATTGAGCTTGTTGGTGGTTGTTATTCTGAGACATTCCACTTCTACATTCTCTAGCAAAGTGTCCCTTTTGATGGCATTTGTAACATTCTACCTTGGACTTGTCAAATCCTGCTCCATCTTCTCTTCTTTGGGAGAAGTTGTTCCTCCCAGTTCTTTTGATGAACTTTTTAACTCTCATGGAGAGCATGGCCATCTGCCATTCAATATCCATCTCTTCAAGATCATCTGGATTGAGTTGTTCAAAGTCATCATTAATGAGAGAAGAGTTTCCATGACTTGCCAGAAAGGCCTCAAACACAGTTTCAGTGCCTTTCTCTTGGTTTGTTCCATTGGCAGGACTAACTGATTCAAGGTTGGAAGTAGAATCAGTTGATGCTGAAAGGAGTGCAGCATTGTGAACATGCCCAGAAGGCCTCTTTTTAGCCTCTACCTCAGATTCAAAAACTCTTAGATCATTATAAAGATCATCAAGTTCCTTTTCTTCCAGTTGATCATTCTGTCTGAAAGACACAGTATACATGGTCCATTCATCACTCAAGGACCTTAGAAACTTTCTGTTCAGATCATCTTGATCAATTTGTACTCCCACTGTAGCTAGTTCACCAATAAGTTTGTTGAACCTGTCAAAAGTTTGAGTCATTGACTCATTCTTGGTTGACATAAAGTTCTCATATTGTTGTTTCAGGATGGCTTTCTGATTTCTCTTGGTACTTTTGGTACCAGAGAATCTCTTCTCCAGAGCATTCCAGAGCATCTCTGCATCAGTGCAGTTACAGAACTGATGTTGATATTCATTGGGAATAGCCAAGAGCAAGGTGCTCAAGGCTTTCATCTCTGTCTGTCTGATCTTTCTTTCTGCATCAGTTTTTGGTGGAGTTCTCTTTCCATCTGCACCAATCTTTCCTGCTTCAGAAGGACCATTCTCTATGATGTCCCACATAGAATAGTCAGTGAGGAGTATGTACTGCTTGATTCTGATATTCCACATATCAAATTCATTGGGTCTAAGCATTGGAACCTTTGAGACCAAAGTACTGCTTGATTCTGCAAGATTTTCCATGATGAATAGTTGTTTCTGAGAAATCAGGCTCTGATACCACTTGTCAGGATCGAATTCTCAACAAGAATTAACTCTCAGAAACAATATCAAAGAAGTTTGCGGAATAACACTTTGATAATCAACACAGAAAATATGAATAACAAACTGTAAGCTTTTATTGAATGCTTTGAAGTTACAAGATTTCTCACTCAACCTCAATATTGATGAACAGGCTCACCAATACGAATTCTACTTCTCTAGAATTAGGATCTATGCCTTGAGGTTGTTTTTCTCTAAAAGAATGAAAACTAAAAATTCAGAATTCTATCTAACTATTCTAAACAATATAATATATATACTGAATACAAAGATAATTACAATAAATAAAATATCTTCAGTATATCTTCTATGTATATCTCTAAGCTTCCATGTATATCCTTTCATACGAATCTTCATCATATAAGCAGTATTAATCTTCAGCAGCATTAACTTCCTTCTAGCAGCATTAACTACTAAGCAGTACTAACCACTAGCAGTACTAACTAGCTAAGCAGTACTAACTTTGTTCAAGAAGCACTAACTTTGACTAGCAGTATTAATAGTACTAGCAGTAGTAACACTCAGCAGTACTAACCGTTAAGTCTTCTAGCAGTATTAACTCTGAACCAGCAGCATTAACCATACTTGAGTTTTTCTTCAGTTCCCAACAGTATCAGAGCAAACCAAATCATTTCAGAAGGATCATTACATCAAAATTTGATTAAATTTTTCGAAATCTTGATTTTCACGAACTGTTTTCTTGAAAGTTACTGTTTGATCCGTGGTTTTATTGTTTTTGTACAATTAAATCAAGAAATTGATTTAATTGTATACGTTTTATCAATTGGATCAACTTTCGTTCTGATCACATTGTCTAATTCGAACAATTAGATTGATCAATTTGATCAAATAGCTATTTTTGTGAAACTCGAACTCAAACACTGTTTCTTGAATCAATTTGTTGATTTTTGATGTTTTAATGGAAATCTTGTGGTAGATTTGTGTTATAATTGATAATTCGATCATATTGGTGCAATTTCATGTTTAGATTTGCAGGTTTTGAGTCGAATTGGATCGATTTCATGAACAAAAGTGTTGAAACGCGCAAGATCTGACAAACGCGCAAGTTCATCAACAAACACGCAAGTTCATCATCAAACGCGCAAGTCAAAGAGATTTGATGTTTTGGCTAGAACGCGCAAGTGTCTGAAGAACGCGCAAGCAAAACGTGCGAGTTTGCTAAAACGCGCTAACTGAAGCGAGCGAGTTCTATAAACGCGCAGGGCGAAGCTTGCGAGTTTGGTTGAAACGCGCTAAGAGGCGTGCGAGTTTGGTTGAAACGCGCTAAGAGGCGTGCGAGTTTGGTTGAAACGCACTAAGAGGCATGCGAGTTTTATAGAAACGCGCTAAGAGGCGTGCGAGTTTGATCGAAACGTGCTACTAATGACCTGCGAGTTCTAGAAACGCGCACATTACCATTTGAGAGTTTCAGTGTGAATAGTGACTAGCGTGTTTAGTGGTCTGCGAGTACAGTGACCTGCGAGTTTCAATACTTAGATTTTTTTTTCTGAAAATTAATTTTTTTTTGTGTGATCCAAGTTTGACTTTTTAGTCAACATTTCTGAATTTGTTTGGGAACGATCATTCTATTCAAGCATTTCTTTCTAGAGAAAAATATGTCAGAAAAATTTTCTCTAGGGGAACCCCCGTGCTAAGTCTGCGAAGGGGGACATATTTTGATAGTGGTCATATTTTTCTGATTTTTGATGATCATTTTTTTAAGCTAACTTTTTCTTTCAAGATGCCAAAGACAGATGAGAGAGGGATTACAGTACTGTCACCAAGAGACATGGTTGTATTGTACATGCCTGAGATACCTGTTCTAGAAGCAGAAAGAGACAAACTGAAAAATCAGAATTCAGTGCTTCTAAAGCAGATTCAGGAGTTGAAATTAAATTTTTCAAATTATGATAAAACTCCTGTTTGTGCGAAATGTACTGATAATGCTAAATCTGATTTTGCAGGTATCATCAGAGCAAGTGAGAATGAAATTGAAATAAAAGAAAAAATCATAGGGGTAAAAGAGAAAATAATTTTACAAAAAGAGAGAAAGATAAGCAATCTTCAAAGCCAACTGAAGACGACTAAACAAAAATCATCTGAGCTAAAAGATGAATCAGTCAAGCTTCAAAACAAGTTGAAGGCTTTTGAAGATCAGATATCTGCTTTGGAGAAGAAAAATGTTGAACTGCAAACAAGTATCCAAGCAGAAAAAGAAAAATCAAATGTGAAGACATCTTCAACTCAACAGTCATCTGATATTTCCAAGAAAACTTTACAAGAGAAGAAGGATCTTGAGCTTAGATGCATAAAACTTTCCAAGCAAGTGTCTGATTTTGAAAAGATTCTAATTACTGAAAGAGACACATTTGCTAAGGAAAGAAAAGTTCTTGAAGATAAAAACACTAAATTTCCCAAACAGATCTCAATTTTACAAGACTTATTAGAAAAAGAAAGACAAAATTTTAAAGAAAAGAAAAAGTCTTTTGAATCTGAAAAGAAAAATTCTGAAAAGAGAAATGTTGGGATCTTCAATGAAATTTCTGATAAATCCAAGAACTTACAAAAAGAACTTGAGCAAGAACGTTCATATTTTGAAACTGAAATATCCAAGCTCATGTCCAAAATATCTGTTCTATCATCAGATATTCTTAAAGAACAGATGGCTAGATCTGATTTGAAACAAAAGTTTGACAGACTTTCAGATGAAAGAAACATTTTGATTAAAAAGATAAATGACTTGGAAGCTGCAAATATTGAATTGTCTGATAAAGTAACAGCTGATGTGATTAGCCAATCACCTATTGATAACTCAACAGAATTAGTCTGTTCTTTCAAAACAGCTTCAAGTTCTATTCATGAAAAAAATGTTTTGAAAAAGAAAAGTGTCAAATCACAAACTATCAAATCAAATCAGATTAGACCATGAAATCTATTTTATGACAAATCTGTTGATGGTTCAACGAACTTCTATGTCAAATCTCTTGGAAAGTCTTATAAGAAAAATCAGATGGTCTGGAGAGTGAAGAGTTCTTCAGATGAAGAGAAGAAGAATGACAAAGCATCTGCATCCACAACCAATGCCAAAAAGAACAGTGTGCACAAAGGTAAATCTTTTGGTAATTATGATATATATTACTCGACTAATCATTTGATCAGAATTGCTCAAAGGAAAATCTGTTGTTCTTACTGTGGAGCACATGACTTTGTAAGTAAAAATTTTGTTAATTACTGGTATGGTTCATATAATGTAACCCCCACAAGAACTGCAACTAACACTTCAGGACCCAAATACCAGTGGTTACAAAAAGCTAAAACTGTGTTGCAGGAACCCAAAGTTTAAAGGGGAGCATGATGTTTGACTTCTGATCATGTACAGATCAGGACTCGTATTTCAAAGTATAAAATTATGACTTCTGAGTAAATCAACTCATGACTCGAACTTCAAAGTCAAAGAATATTGCTTTTGAACACAACAGTTCAAAACCCGAACTTAAGTGTCAAGATTGTGGCTTCTGATCACATGACAGATCAGGACCCGTTCTAAATGTTCAGACATGGATTTGCAAATATCCAGGGGGAGCTTAATAGAACTAAATCATTCTATACTGATTTGAGGGGGAGCTTAAAGGTAAATATCTTCTAATCTTAGATCTCTGATTGTTTGAAAGAAGAACAACTTTCAAGCATGAAAAACGGTTTCTTAAATGTTCAAACCACTTCTCTATTCTCAAAAGATTTCATGAATTAAGAAGTGAGCTTTTAAATGTTTTTCATTATTAAGCTTTCATGTTTAACTGATCGTATGTTTCCAAATATTAATACTTGCGTATTATCTTTTCTATATACTGTCAAGTATTCATACACATCGGTTCAGTACTTCATTTGATTTTGTTATTACCATGTCTCTAAAAGAAACAATTTTTCGATGGTAATACTCCCGTTTGCAATTCACTGTTGTTGAGCAGCATTCATCATTTCAACTTGAGCGTTGATTGTTAAATTGTTTATATTCGTTCATATAAATAAACCATCAATTTCTTTGATACCCTAACCATTTCATTTGATCTGATTGATACATTGTCAGATTCTCAAAACAATTCTCTTGATTTCATTTCATTCATTCAATATTCTTGTTTTGAGAGATCTTCATTGTTCAAATGCTCAGATTTCATTCTTAATTTTAAATGAGAGTTTGGTTAGAAGTGAGCATAAATGTTAAAAAGAAAGAGGGTGTGAGATCAGAGTTAAAAGAATATCAGAACTCTGCACCAACCACTTTCTGAGTCGGGCAGCCACAAAATCTGATTGGTTCACATTCTTTGGTGACCATCATTGAAAAAAGGCAGTGAGCCCATGCCAACTCTTGCATTAACCCCACCAGCCACTCGTTTCTTTCTTAACAAAGAAATGTTTCATTTTCTTTGGGGACGCAGCATATCTGCTATCTGATCTTCACTCGGAAGATTAAGATATTGAAAAAGAAGGAAAGTTGCCCCACCTTCGCACCTCTTTCATGCACATTGAGTCCGTGTAATATCTGTTGCTGTCTCAACAATTTACACTATTTGAGCTTTATGAAACACAATCATTGTGCTAAATTCTTTCATACACAAGCGCAAGCACACAGAAAATTTGTTTTTCTGTCAGAACATTCATAGATAAACCTTGTGTTTTTCAATGATTGAATGGAAGTCCTGGGGAGTCATCATCAAACCAACTCCTTAAATTGTACATTTGTTGTACACAGTAACTCCGTGTTACTGACAGGCACTTCTAACTGTTTCATTTGTTGAATCAGGGTTACCAAGTTCATTATATCTGGATTTGAAAAGATTCGGGTATATACAGTTCATGATTCAACTATTCAGATCAAAGTGCAGAGAATGTTAAATGTATCTCAAAAGGGGAGATTGTTTGTAAAAGGGGGAGATTCAAAGAAAGTGTTGAAATTGAGAAAGTTTGGATGATCATGAAGCTCACAATCATCAAAAAGGGGGATAAATCTACAGAGATCAATTTCAAAGAATTTCAGAGTTATAATGTCAAGACTTGTGATGAATTTTCTGAAAAGTTCAAATCAGATGAAAAGAAATCATTCTCAAAGATTTCTGAAGACAAATCAAAGTTAAGATGATTCGTGAAAGTTTGTTTTAATGAAGACGTCCAAGAGATCAAAGAGATGAAGATAAAAAGTTCAAAGATCCCTCGAAGTTTCAAAAAGTTCAAAGTTTCAAAGAAGTTAAAGAATTTCAAAATTCAAATGATTCAAGACTTCAAATGATTTGTTTTTCAAGACTTGTTGACTTTCCGAGATGCAACGTGCAAAAGACTTTTCAACATTCTTCAACAACTTCAGAAAGAGCTTCAAAGTTCAAAGTTGTCAGAGACAAAAGATTGAAGAATCAAGTGCTGAAGACTTATGTCAAATTTTTATTAAATCTTGAATACAAAGGGGGAGAATGTTAGTGTATTATTGTATACAAGATTTAATTGGGAAAGTCATGTCAAGTAAAGTCAACAAAGTCAAAGTCTGTTTAGTCAAATATGAGTTTACTTAGCTTTTAAGCTTGTGATTTAGTCCTTGGTATAAATACCTATGGCCTTGTATTAGTTCATTGTATGCTTTAACATTGTCAGATATATGATTGGAACTTTCTCTCTCTATACTCTCTCTCTAGAACTTCATATTGTCAATATCTTGATTGTTAGATTGCTTGAATTCATTGGGAATACAATTTCAACTTTCAACAAGTGGAGACTCTGTTGATGAGGGCTTCTAAGATGCCTTCGACATAGCCTCTGCTGGTTGATTTGGATTTCTTCAGCGCTTCTTTGAACTCTAGCCATTCCATATAACCGAAGGTTTCCAGCTTTGACACGAACTTGGCCTTGCAGCTTCCATCCTCTCTGGTAATATCCATAGTGACAGAAACTCGATCCTTCTTCTTTTTCCCAAAGATAGTAACAACTATGATCTTCATTAGGTCAGAGCGATTGTCGATTTTTCTTTTACACCATTCGACTGAGCTATCGCTGACCCTTTGTTCTTTTGAGCGCTCCTCTTCAATCTCTTTTTCAAAAGAGCAGCCTGGACTTCAACTGGTTTCTTTTTCAGCTTCTTGTCTTTGACTTGAGAGGACTGAATCTTGAGAGCAAGAGTGGTATCTCTTTGACAGTCGGCTATCAGCTTCTCAGCCCTGACAGATTCTTCGATTTCAGCTTCAGTCAGGAACTCTAGATCTGTTGATTGAGAGGGGATCTTTAGTCGTTGATTCTCTAGATGAGAAATCATCTCTGTTCGTCTCTTCATCTCTTCCTCTGACCAGTGAGATGGTCTAGAGGGCCTCCCTGAATGTTGCAGGGACTCTTCTTCCTCATCTTCTTCATCAATCTCTCTTATAGAGATTGGGATTATTTGATCATCAGCTACAGCAGCTGGGATTATTTGGAGTTCTTTACCCTTAAGCAGGGGAGAGAACTATCTGGTCAGAAAATGAAAAGAAGGTTAGTTTATTTTTAGGGAAGAAGAGAGATAAAGGTTAGAAAGAGACAGGGGTGGGGTTTTATAGAAGGATATAGGAACAAGAGAAAGGCATACCTGAGAAGGAGTCTTCTCAGATAGTGAAATCGTCTTCAGGCTTCCCTCAGCAACTGCACCCTTGGTTTTGCTTTGGGAAGGGGTTCCTGATGGTGTTTCATGACTCCCCCCTGCTTGGACAACTTCTTTCGAAGTTATCGCTGATGATGTGACGACTGAAGAACGCCATAAAGATTGATCTTCTTCATCGTCATCATCATCATCATCCTGATGAGGTTGCTTTTCCTCTTGATCTTCAAGATCAAGAGCTTCATCTTCATCGTTCTCCTCTTCTTCATCATCGATTATATTGTAGAGAGAAGGAGGGGCTTTATCAGCAACCATCTTCCCCTCAACATGAGAGGGAGTTTCTTTCTGTTGGACCTCAGCAGCAGCTTCTATCTCCGTATTTTCTTCAGCTGCTTTCTCCCCCTCTTTGTCATTATCACGGAGGGAGAGATCTTTGGAAGGAGATGAAGTGTTTGCAGCGGCCAACTTCTGAACTTCAGCCTCTAAACTTTACAGACGGCCTTCAAACGCAGGAAGATCTGACGTAGCCTGATGAATGAACTCAACGGCAATGTTCAGAGAGGTACAATCGTTCTCTGTGAATGAGGGAGTAGGAGTCGGAGCTGGTGCCTTCAGGTGGGTCAGGATTTGTTGAAGAAGAACTTCACAGGAATCAACCTTGGTAGACAAGACATCAAACTGTCGCTTGAAATCCTCCTTCACTTGGTCAATCGCGGATTGAAGAGCAGAGATTTGAGAGGATTCAGATTTGGACGAGCACGTAGCTATCAATGTCTTCAGCTCTTCACCAGCGGTATTGACTGCGCTGGTGGTGCCATTGATGGCTGTCGTGAGAGAATCCGCCTTGATTCCCAAACTGTTGATATTGGCGTCAACAGTGGCCATATTAGGACCTGAAAGAAACGTTAGTTGCTGAGAAACAGGCTTATATGGAGAGTTGGGAGTAGTGTTTAGGGTTATATGTTTACCTGAGTTTTCAAACATTTTGTAGACTTGTAGAGATTCGTCAAACGTTTGATTATCAGGTCCTAGGGTTCCAAACGGTGGCTGTGTAGAAATAGATGGAGGGTTAGAGACCAAAGAAATAGAAGGATTAGAGATGGGGATAGAAGAAGTAGGAAGAGGAGTAGTTACCTCAGTTTGTTGCTGAACTGAGATTGTAGGTTACGTCACTGTTGTTGTGACAGCGACCGAGATCACTGGCACGGTTGATGATGTAGGTGCTGAGGATGTGGAGAAGATGACCACAAAATCATCCAAGGAAGTTTGTCGAGAAACTTCCTCAGGTCTTGAACTAGCGGCGATGGTCTCCTTAGTCATTTTGGCCTTCTTCGAAGGACCAAGGGAACTAACAGATGGTCGTTTGGAGGGGGTAGCGGCAGAGATAGTAGAAGAAGGAACCCCCTGCGTGGCCGCTGAAGAAGAAGAAGTGTGGAGAGAGAGTTGAGAGCGAAGATCATAAATACTTACCTCGTTGGGGAGCGGCTGGACCTCCAAGAAGCGCTGGCCCACTTTGGCAAAAGTGCCATCAGAATTAGTGGGGTAAGTAGTAGGGTAGAGGAACTTCAGGTACGCACAGATGAAGCGTACATAGGGGATCTTGGGATCCCTCTCCGTCTTCTCTATCTTTGACCTCAGATCGTCAAAGATAGCTGTGACGTAGTCGAAATTTCTTCTAGCGATCACGGAGTAGGCCATCTGGACCTGAATCTTGCTCGCTTGGTCCAGTGACCCACTTTTCCCACTCATACACTGAATGAAGTGAGAAAATATGTAGTTAAGCTGAGAAGACATGTTCGCCTTCTTTATGAGAGTCAGCTTCTTGTTGGGGATTGTCGTCCGCAGCTTTGGGTCCCAACAGTATTCCATTGTATCCAGAAAGTGGATGAGTTCAGCGTCAGTAGGCAAGGCATCGAACCTATTCCTGGGTTTGTCAGGAAATCGCAGAGCTTTCCTTAATACCAAGGCAGTCATCATCCCTGGTCCGAGATTAGTGCTGAAAGAAATAGCAGGAACCGGATCACCCTTTTTGTTGGTGACGGAGGTTTCTTCAGCGGTGAACCAGAATTGTTGGAGAAGAGTTTTTGAAGGCGTGGGATCCACAGTGATGGCGTAGGCAATGTAGGATTACTTTAGAAACTTTGCAGCGTCCACCAGATGTGGGTATTTGACACCATCAAATTCCAGTCGTGCGAGATGGTTGTTTTTCGGAATCTCAGAGTCAGTTATGGCGAACTTGACATTCTTGGAAGCGATGAGAGCAGATTGAGCCATTCTGTTGATCTTGAAAAGAAAAAAAACAGAAGAGTAGAAGAAAATGATTTAGTCTAAAAATAAAGAAGCTTTTACCAGTTTCTTTTTTAGGGAAGAAACATAGATAAACCAACATATTTGAAGATTAATGTGACGTTCTTAGAGGAAGATATAAGAACATTAAGAAAAACCAAAAGATTTTGAATGAAGAAAATCAAAAACAATGGTTTTGAAGGAATAAAATCAAAATAAAAATGATTTTATATGATAAAAATCTTATAAAACCCATAATGGCAGTCCATAAATGGAGTTTTAAATTAAAAAGATTTAGAATGAGAGTAAGAAGAAGAAGATCAAAAATAACCTGTTGATCTTGAAAGATGAAGATGATGCAGATGCTTGAGAATGCGAGAATGCTTCGAGAGTTTTCTTGCTTTGAAAGTTTTTCAGAAAGCGTAAAACAATAAGAATGGAAAAACATTCTTTTTATACGTAGAGAGTAGGAGAGAGAGAGAGAGAGGCGGGAAAACAAATGTTCATCATGACATGGACACGTCCCACGAAGTTGATTGGATAGAAGGGCAACAGACGAACGTGTCAGAAAAAGGCATGTCGTGGATTGTCGGTTCAAATGACGTCATAGGAGAGAGAAAAACGTTTCATTTGTCCGTTTTTGAAATTATCTCTGAAGAACAGTCAGAGATAGATTTTCCTTTAAAAAGAATCCCTGATGAAAATTCAGAGATTGAATTTTTTTTTTATTTCAGAGGGATCACTGAAGAGAAATGTCAGTGATAGATTTTGTTTATCAAAAAGCTTTTAATCATTTGAAGAAAACTTCAGTGATCAAAGTTTTATTTAAAACGTCTTACTGACTGAAGATTCAGTGATTTGGAGTAAGAGAACATACCTGAGAGTCAGAGTTTTAATCAGATATTGAGTGATAAAGGGGAACTTATGATCACTGACTTAATGCATGAACGCTGAAGATTTAATCTTCGAGATTCAGCATTCCAAGCTCACTGATGAGAAAGTTGAACCTTGTCTCATCAAGAGGTTTGGTGAATAAATCAGCAAGCTGATACTCAGTGGGAATAAAATAGAGTTCAATATCGCCATTCATCACATGATCTCAGATAAAATGATATCTGATCTCTATGTGTTTTGTCTTTGAATGTAGTACTGGATTGTTTGCTATAGCGATAGCACTAGTGCTGTCGCAATAGATTGGAATCTTTGATAGATGAAGGTCATAGTCCAATAGTTGATTTCTCATCCATAAGACCTGAGCACAACAACTTCCAGCGGCTACGAATTCAGCTTCAGCTGTGGAAGTGGACACTGAATTTTGATTTTTGCTTATCCAGCTTTCCTCCTAGGAGCTGACATCCACCAGTGGTGTTCTTTCTATCGAGTTTACAACCTGCAAAATCACTATCAGAATAACCAGTTAGATCGAACCCTGAGTCTTTGGGATACCAAAGACCGAGATTAGGAGTTCCTTTCAGATATCTGAAAATTCGCTTAACAACGATCAGATGGGATTCCTTGGGTTCAGATTGATAGCGTGCACATAAACAAGTAGAGTACATAATGTCAGGTTGGCTCGCTGTAAGATACAGGAGGAAGCCTATCATTCCTCTATAGGCAGTGACATTAACAGGTTTTCCAGATGGATCTTTGTTAAGTGTCAGAGGAGGTGCCATAGGGGTTTTCATTGCTGAAGTTTGTGTAAGATCAAACTTCTTCAACATATCATTAACATACTTACCTTGGTAGATAAAAGTACCTCTGTCAGATTGTTTGATCTGAAGACCAAGAAAATATGTCAGCTCACCCATCATACTCATTTTGTATTCTTTCTTCATTCTTTCAGCAAAGCGAGTACACAGAGATGGGTTAGTAGAACCAAATATGATGTCATCAACATATATTTGTACAAGAATAATATGACCTTTTATCTTTCTGAAAAACAATGTATTATCAATTTTGCCACGTTCAAAATTTTCAGAGATAAGAAAAGATGAGAGAGTGTCATACCAAGCACGAGGGGCTTGTTTGAGACCATAGAGAGCCTTATACAATTTATAAACATAATTTGGATACTTAGGGTCATAGAACCCTGGAGGTTGTTCTACATAGACTTCTTCATTCAGCTTTCCATTTAGGAATGCTGATTTTACATCCATTTGATAAACAATGAAGTCTTTATAGACTGCATAGGCTAAGAATAGTCGAATTGCTTCGATCCTAGCCACAGGGGCAAAGGTTTCATCATAGTCTATACCTTCCTCTTGTCTTTATCCCTGAGCAACAAGTCGAGCCTTGTTGCGGGTTACAGTTCCATGTTCATCTAACTTGTTTCTAAACACCCATTTGGTGCCTATAACAGTTTTGTCAGATGGTCTAGGAACAAGATTCCAAACTTTGTTACGAGTAAACTCAGTCAGCTCTTCTTGCATAGCGCTGACCCAGTGTGGATCTCTGAGGGCATCATCAACTTTCTTTGGTTCTATTAAAGAAATAAAGTTGACAAAAAGACAGATATTACCTGAACTTCGTCGTGTCTGAATACCTGCATCGGGATCACCAAGAATTTGCTCTATGGGGTGATCTCTGGTCCATCGCTGAGCGTGAGCATGATCGCTTACTTCAGAGATTGAATCGACAATTGGAATGTTCACTGATGATGATGCTTGAGGCTCATCAGTTATCAAGTGTTGAGTGTCAGATATAATATTGTTTTCAGAGAGGTGTTCAGATAAAGATGGTTCCGAGGGAATAAGTGTGTTTAGAGGCTCTGCTGAGATCCATGAGTTCGATTCAGCGTTAGGAGGTATGATGTTTGGATCATCATTAGCAACTGGAGGATCTGAATGTTGATGGTTTGAGGAGAAAGGTTTTGTTTCTCTGTAGTGAGAGAACATCCAAGCATTTAACTCTTCATTGTCAGCGATTGGTTTAGAGTTCGCTGAGCGAGTTTCATCAAAGGTAATATGAATTGTTTCTTCCACAGATTGTCTTCGCTTGTTGAAAACTCTGTAGGCTTTGGAGATGGAGGAATATCCAAGAAACATTCCATCATCTGCTTTTGGGTCGAACTTTCCAAGCTGATCTTTGTTGTTTAAGATAAAGCACTGACAACCAAAGATATGAAGAAAACTGATAGATGGTTTTCTTCCATGAAAAAGTTCATAAGTTGTCTTTCCAAATCGCTTTACGATCAGCGATCTGTTTTGAGTAAAACAAGCAGTGTTAACAGCTTCAGCCCAAAATTGAGTAGGGAGGTGAGAATCGCTGAGCATTGATCTAGCAGCTTCAATGATCGTTCGGTTTCTTCTTTCAGCGACTCCGTTTTGCTGAGGTGTTCTTACTGGGAAGAAATTATGAGAAATTCCCTTGTTCTCAAATAAATTGTTCAGAGAACTGTTTTTGAATTCAGTTCCATGATCACTTCTTATAAAGCGAACAGTAAGATTATTCAGCACTTCCATCTTTTTAACAAAAGATATTAGTTCTTCTGGAGTATCACTCTTGCAGCAAATAAAGATAACCCAGGTGTAGCGAGAGTATTCATCTACAATGACAAGCGTGTATTTCTTTCCAGCTATTGATTGGATGTTGACAGGACCAAACAGATCCATATGTAAGAGCTGAAGAGGACTTGTCACTGAGGAAACTTGTTTCGATTGGAAACTAGCTTTTGTCTGTTTTCCTTTTTCACATGACGAACAGAGAGATTCTTTAGCATATGAGTGTTGAGGAAGACCAGAAACCAGTTCCTTAGTAGAGAGAGAATTCAGGGTTTTGAATTTAGATGAGAAAACCTTTTGTGCCATAGCCAGTTGACATCAGAAGAGGCTTTAGAAAGAAAACATAAGTTTTCAGTGGTAGTAGAGTCCATATCTATTACATAGACATTTTCTCTGCGATAACCACTAAGAGCAAGTTTTCCTTTCTCATTCACCACTGAACATGCTTTCTTAGAAAAGCGAACTTCGTAGTCTTTGTCACATTGTTGACTGGTGCTTAGAAGATTATGCTTCAGTCCATCTACATAAGCGACTCTTCTGAAAGTAGTTGTCCCATTGCTGAGGACACCAAACCCTCGGGTATAGCCTTTTCCATTTCCACCAAAGGTCACAGAGGGACCTTTCTCTTCCTTGTATTCAGTGAGCAAGTCTTTTTGTCCAGTCATATGACGAGAACATCCACTATCGAGATATAAGATGCCCTTTGATCCAAGCACACATAAGGAAGATTAAGCGTTGTTTGGTACCCACTTTTCAATGGGTCCTTTTGGGTTAGTGGAGATGGAAGGTTCAACAATCTTCACAGCAGATAAAGATTCAGCTTCAGTGGTAATCTTCACTTTGGTTAATTTCTTAACCTTAGTCGTATTCTTCACCTTGGTTTTAGCTTTGGTGACCATCTCAGCCTTAGAGGCATTTATCTTCACTTTATCAGCTTTGGTGGCAGTTGGACATTTGCTTGCAATATGGTCAGTAAAACCACAGTGATAGCATTTTCTATATTTGAAAGTGGTTTTAGGACCAGAAGTAGAAGGTTTTGAGAATTTAAGATGAGAGGGGCCAAGTCCAAGAATGCTTTTCTCATGAGATCTGGAAGGAATTTTTATTTCTTCAGATCTCTTAGGCTTAAGGTCAATCTTTATCTTTGGAGGACAAAGATCAAAGATTTCTATCACAGAGCTAGAAGATTGATTTACTGAAGGTTTAGAAGGAACCTTCAGCTTTGCTTTCCTGGTAGCCTTTTGAGGATGAAGAATGGATTTTCCTTTATCCGCAGACTTAGAGCCTTTGGATATTTCTTCAAGGATGGGATTAGAAGAAGAACAGGGATAGAATTGATTATAAGAAGTGTCAGAGAAAGAAGTGACAAACGTTCCAAACTTAAGCATGAAACTTTCTTCTTTAGGCTCATACTGTGGTTTCCAAAAACCAAGACCAGTTCTATCACTTTCAGGAGTTTGAGCATTTATTATCTCAGAGATCTTTGTTGATGATTTGCACCATTTTTCAACATGTGCCTTTTCTGCTTTTAGAGCAGCGATGGCTTGTTCGCGTTCAATGCTGATGATTTCATTTATAATGACTTGATCTTTCAACTTTTCTTCTAAAAGATTCAGTTCTTTGATCTTTTCATGACATTTCTCTAACTGTTCAGCTAAGTCAACGTTTTTGTTCTCAGCTAGAGTTTTGCCGTTTAGAGCATTATAAAGATCAATAGTCAGCACATCAACAACGCGACTTCTCTCAGCTTCAGGTAGAGAGGGATTAGTAGAGATAGATACCTGAGATGATATATAGCTCATAGAAGTTTCAGCTGGTTCTTCCACTTCTTCTTTAATCTCAGCTATAAGGCAGAGATTAGCGACTTCTTCTTCATCAGAACTTGATTCTTCTGATTCAGCCCAGTCATGTTCTTCAGCAATGAGACCTTTACCTTTTCGCTTGTAGCTTTTCAGCTTTTGATATTTCTCTTTCAGCTTTAGGTACTTGTCATCATTGGATCTTCTTGAGGTAGAAGGTTTGAAGACTTTCTTTGACCTGCACTCACTTGCAAAGTGTCCAATCTTTTCATAGTTATAGCAAGTAGCAGAAACCTTATCAACAGGGGTTGATTTTGTCTTGTCAGTAAGAGAGAGAGGCTTATTTCTTTTGAAATTGCTCTTTCTTGCAAATCTCTTAAAAGAGTTTGTCAAGAGTGCTAAGGAGTCATCAAACTCTGAAAGATCAGGGTCTGATAGATCCTCAGATTCAGAATCTAACTCAGTGATAGTGAGAGTAGATCGCTGAGATGGAATTATTTCTGAAGAGACTAAAGCAATAGGAGTGCTTTTGGAGTCTTTAGAATCTTTTATAAGATTCTTCTTCAAAAGGTTTGATTGCTCATAGTTAAGCAATATTCCATATAAGGTGCTGAGAGAAAGAGAATTTAAGTCTTTTGTCAGCTTAAGACATATTGAATAACTGTCCCAGCTTTCAGGAAGACATTCTAGGAATTTGGTCAAGACCTCAGAATTAGAATAGGTCCTACCAACAGTTCTTAGATCTATGATTAAGCAGTTAAATCACTGATGAACATCAGAGAGAGATTCATTCTTACCAGCGATGAAACTTTCATACTGTCTTACCAAGTTAATCTTTCGAGTCTCTTGGATTTCAGTGGTGCCTTCGTATTGAACACAAATGGTTTCCCACATTTCTTTAGAAGTTTTAAGATGCATGATGGAATGGAAAACTTCATCAGGCAGAGCCATTAAGATAATGGTTTTTGCCCTTGCATCTATACCAACCTTCTTTTTGTTTTCATCACTCCACTGTCTTATCTCCTTAACTACATAGCGTTCAGGGAAAGCAGGAGTGGTGGCAGTAGCTGGAACTGCAGCTATAATTCTGACAGGTTCATAGGGTCCATTTTCTATAAACTCAGGTATAGTAGGATCTGCACCTTCAAGAAATAGCATCATTCGATTTTTCCATAGAGAAAAGTTATCTCTGCTAAATCGAGGAGGTTTAGAAAGTAAACCATTATCATAGTAGTTAGTGTTTGTGTTAAGTGCCATTTGAGAATAGAAAAGAAGAGAATAAAGCAAGATCTTGTTTATCAGATTAAATAGTCTGCTCTGATACCACTTGTTGGTCCCGGACGTGCTTAACAAGTTTGTAGAAGGGGGGGGGGGTTGAATACAAACAAAGTATTTAAAGTTTAATAAATTGTTTATTGAATAATCAAACACAATTTACAAGTTTGTTGCGGAATAAGATTAAGACAAACTCAATCTAAACAAACTTAAGAAACACAAAGATGGCTGCACAAGAATATAGAGATAAGGGGGGTTTTAGAAGTATAGAAAACAAAGGTTTCTATCTTGGTTCAAGAATAGAGCACACTCTCAGATGGAGAGGTGATCTTTCTATTTATACCCTATGCATTAAATGCATGGCAGGGTACTTTACACGTGTCATTCAGTGATTGGCTTTGGTAGTCTGACTTTTGGGAGACATGCTTTCGGCCGTATCATGAACAGTGTAGTTGACAGAGTTGTTGTACGATTTGTGTCAGAGATATGTCTGTTCTGACACATCGTACTGGTTGTGCAAGGTAAGACAAAAGGAAACTTGAGGCATAAACTTTGTGACCGATTGATCGCTGAATATCTCTTTCTTCAGAGATATAAAGAGGTTCAGCTATCGCTGAAGCTTTTCCTCATGTTCCTTCGCGTATAAGTAGAGTTGTCTTTGCTTCACTGATATTCACATCAGGTCACTAGTAGACTTCTCTTTGTTCAATGGCTTCGTCTTCGATTCAGCTATGAACATATATGTTGACGCGAGACTTGTCTTCAAGGATTACGTTCATGTTTACATCAGAACTATCAGCGATAACTGAACAGGCTCAGTTTGATCACTGATAGTGAAACACTAATACATATTAAATATTTATAAGAAAGACTATTAGCGATAACTGAACAGACTCAGTCTGATCGCTGATGGTGAAACACTAATACATATTAAAACATAATTTTCACTAAGTATAGAAAAGGGTCGTTATCAAATCACTGAGAGAGTTTGGATCAACAAAGAGTGTTCCTAATGCCAAACCCAATGCAATATATATACCAAGTCACAACCAATAGTATCCAATATCATGATTCATGTTTTTGAATGATCTTCTGGTGAGCACCAAGCGCTGTAATGAAATTGGCTTGCAGGCTTCCTTTTCTCTCAATTTGATCTCCTTCCTTCAAAAATCACATGTTAATTTCATTATCTTCTATTGTAATATGTAATGTGTAAGTTCGCTTAAAATATGGAAAAAGATAATTACCAACACAAGAAGATGAAGTTCCAATTTTAATTTTTAAATTATTCTATTTAATAAATAAAGAGATAATTACCAAATTAGAGATGTCCTTAAAATATGTAAACAAAATTATTAGGCGTGAAACAACAAAATACCATATTACCCCTTTATTAATTGATACGCGTGTACATTGATCAACTATTTAGAATGAATTTGATTGGCTGATAATTGGTTAACACGGTTAATACCAATGGCTTGGTTAACAAATGAATAAGACTCTCTTTCTCTTTCTCTCTCTCTCTCTCTATATATATATATGTATATATATAGGGTCCCCTTCTTTTGTTAACCAAGACATTGGTATTAACCGTGTTAACCAATCTTCACCGTTGATTATTTACATCCATGGTTCACATTTAATTAGAATTTTTATTTTAGAAATAATAAATTAAAAGGTTTGGGAAGAAAGATGCATACGAGCACAGGGGTAAATATGTAAAATAACAAATACCTATCCAATTAATGTTCACGAGTTACCAAATAAACAGGAGAAAAATTAGGGATTTGAACATCAACCAATTACTCTATTTAATAAATAAAGAGGATAATTACCAAATAAAGAGATACTTACCAAATTAAGTATTTTTGTCAATATTATAGATAAAATCGTTTAATATGCATAAGTTCATAATGTGAGTAATATGCATACGTGCACATAGTGTAGAATGTGCATACGTGCACTGTCAAGGAGTATAAAGTGTTAGGTCTTTGTGTGCATATGTGCATTAAGTATAAAGTGTCAATGTTGTAGAATGTGCCTACGTGCACTGTCAATGAGTTTAAAGTGTTAGGTCTTTTTGCACTCTACCAACAAATTAAAATGCATAAATGCATATCCTTATATGCACTGTTTAAAGAATATGCACATATGCACAAATGCATATATGCACATTCTTACATATGTGGATATGCATGTATGCACATTCATGCATATACACATGTGCACAAATGCACATTCATGCATATACACAAAATTTAAGTGTAAACGACACCTCTCCCCCCCCCCCTAACCCCCCCCCCAAACACACACATATATTTATATATATATATATATATATATATATATATAGTGTTTGGTTCATTTGAGAAATGGTAAATATATGAGAAATAGAGAAGTAATCCTAGCCATTCATATGGTCAAGATCGGATTTGACTAGTCAAATATTGCGGCTTTGACCGGTCAAAAGTTGCGGCTTTGACTGGTCAAAAGTTGCGGCTATCCCAAAAATAGAAGGACAATTTCGTAAATTTTACAAAACACACGGGCTGTGTTCATATATGAACATGTATAATTCACATATGAACTATATGTTCATATATGAACCAGTGCAATTCACAACTGAACTCTTTTAACTGATTCATATATGAACCTTTGTGATTCATATATGAATCTGTATGAATCACAAAGATTCATATATGAACCTTTGTGAATCACAAAGATTCATATATGAACCTTTGTGATTCATACAGATTCATATATGAATCAGTTGAACTAATTAACAGATTCATACAGATTCATATATGAACTCATCCCGTGTATTTTACGAAATTACCCCTCTACCTTCTATAGACCACACAAGGAATTATCCGGTGCTTCGCGGTCAAAGCCGCAAGAGTTGACCAGATGAATGGCTAAGATTACTTCTCTATTTCTCATATATTTACCATTTCTCAAATGAACCTCTCCCTATATATATATATATATATATATATATATATATATATATATATGGTGCGTTTCATTTGAAAACCAAACAATTCGTGTAAACTTTGCAAATCAATCTTAGCCATTCATCAAGTCTAATAAATATCTGATTTTATTATGTTTCCTAATTTAAAGTCATGATCATAATAAATAAACTTATCATCTTCCATATATATCACAATCATTATTAATGAATCATAATAATTATCCATAACTTCAAATGAAACGCGTCTCATATATAAGTATAGTAAATAACATAATACAAATATAAATAATATTATGATGTATATTTAATTTTTTCAAACAAGATTGAAAAAACAGGTAAAAAGACAAAAATACCCCTCACTTTAACGGAGAGTATTAACGAGTTAGTGACCTAGGACTATTTTTAAAGAAAAATATAAACAATAAGGACGCTTTCTAGACTATCAAAGTTCAAGTCCCAAGCTTTTAGACTTTCCACTAAACTTCAATGACTAAAATTAGAATTTACTCTTTAAAAAGGGCATTGCTATTTGCACCAAAAAGTGAAGTGTTGAATGCATTGTTTTTCGTTTCAATCATTTTTAATGAAAACATATGTCATTTCACTTGACATATATATGTGTGTGTGTGTGTGTGTGTGCGTTTTGATTTTATAAATTTATTAAATATATTTATAAATTTATTAAATTTGTAACTTTTGATTTTATTTTATTTTATAAATTTGTAACTTTTGATTTTATTTTATTTTATAAATTTATAACTTTTGATTTTATTATAATTTTGTAAAAGTGTAATTATTTCTTACGCGAATTGAACCGTAATTAAAAATAGCAACCAAAGATAGTTGGGGGGTTAAACCCGCCAATTAAGTAAACTCGTTATAAACATAAGTTGGTAAGTTCACGCCTTAGTTCAATGCAAGTTCACACTTTTTTCTTTTTTTATCTCTATCTCTCTCTAAAAATCTTTCCAAAATCTCTCTAGATTTGCTCTCAATCCATTGAAATAATCGACGAAACAATTACATATTCGGAATCTACGGTTCGAATCC
Organism: Arctium minus; assembly: GCA_954870635.1. Lineage (NCBI taxonomy): Eukaryota > Viridiplantae > Streptophyta > Magnoliopsida > Asterales > Asteraceae > Arctium > Arctium minus. The sequence goes on from OX941088.1 coordinate 31,437,501, forward strand.
TTCCTAGAGGTATAAACTTCTTCTTAAGTTATTTAAGTTGGTAAGTTAGTGTAGTTAAACCGGGTTATTACATATACAATATGATAAAATAGTATAAAAAGTGATAAAATAGTATAAAAAAGTATGGCGGCTTTGTAAACCGGGTTGTTATATATACAATATGATAAAATAGTATAAAAAATTGATAAAATCATATAATTGATATATGCTTCAAAATTGTAAAAATATATATCGATAACATTTACAATTACTATGCACTATTCACATCACTATTCATGTCACTATGCACGTCACTATTCATATCACTATGCACGTCACTATTCATGTCATTATGCAGTCGTGATTTTTCAATTTATTGGTTTAAAAATGGCGAATTGGGGTGAACATTTTCAATAGTATCATAATTCTAATAATGAGGTATTTCATCCACTACTTTATATATATATATATATAGGGGTTGTTTAATTTGCAACCCTTAAAAAGGTTGCAAACCTTGCAACACATATCTTAACCGTCGGATTCATGATCGACGGTTACAATAAATATGAGGTTCAATATTTTTAATTAAAAAAAAGAAAAATAAAAATAAAATAACCGTCGATCATAAATCCAACAGTTAAGATGTGGGTTGCAAGGGTTGCAAACATTTTTAAGGGTTGCAAAATATCCTTCCACTATATATATAAATATATATATATATTATGTTATCTCGTTTCATATTTTTATGTGTTTGTGTAGGATGATAATGTTAATTCAAACAAATCAACTGAAGCTTGTGAAATCCCTCAACCATCCGCATTTTCTACTGATATGGTATCTTTATGTTTCATTTTATCTTGTTAAATTATCTGGTAAAGTTAGTAGTTTGTAACAAAAAAAAACTCAATTTCAGGTGTTTAATTCTCGTAAAGATCTAATTGGTTGGGTACACAATATTGGATATTCACTTGGTTTCGTTATTGTTATTAAAAGAAGCAATGGTGATGCAAGTAGGGGCGAATACAAAGTAGAATTTCAATGTAATTGTGGTGGTACGCACGGGAGTAACAAAACCTCTAGTAAACATATTGGCACAAGAAAAACAAATTGTCCATTTAACTTGGTAGGGAATCATTTGGGTAGTGATTGTTGGACTTTAGTTATGATATGTGATGCACATAATCATGATATTGCATTACATTTGGAGGGACATGCATATGCAAGACGATTGTCTGAAAATGAAGCTCGATTGGTGGAAGATTTATCAACAAACAATGTGAAACCTAGAGATATTTTATCAACAATAAAGCAGCAATATCCAGATAACGTGTCTACAAATAAAACTATATACAATTAATGCCAGAAAATTCGACTTCAGAAGAATGCAGGTAGAACTCCAGTGCAAGTTATGATGTCATTTTTACAAGAAGAAGGATACGTTTTTTATGATCATGCAAACAACTCGACTAATCAATTGGAAGATTTATTCTTTGCTCATCCAGGATCACTGGAGATATGGCGTGCATTTTCACACGTGTTGTTGATAAATGCCAGCTATAAAACGAACATGTTTGAGATGCCTCTTCTTGAAATTGTTGGTGTAACTTCAACTAATTAATAAGACATTATGTGTAACATTTGTCTTTTTGCACAGAGAAAAGGAATCCAATTATACTTGGGCATTGAATTGTCTACAATCATTAATGGATGGATGTCTTTATCCACGTGTGATCGTCACAGACAGAGAGTTGGCACTGGTGAAAGCATGCAATATTGTATTTCCTGATGCTAAAAGATTGCTTTGTAGATGGCACATCTTCCAAAGTATTATAAGAAGTTGTAGACCAGTCATAACATCAAATCATGACTGGGATTCCTTTTACAATGCATGGGTGACATTGGTTGACTCAGTAACGGATGAAACATACATGTTTAATTTCTCACAACTTGAAGCAGTATTACGAAGCTATCCAGGTACGCCTTAATATATTATTATAAGTAAAATGTTACATGTAAGTTTAACAATTACTAAAAAAGTTAAATTGTTCTAATTTTCAGGTGTTCTTCCTTATCTGAATGACACATGGTTGAAACCATATAAAGAAATGTTTGTATCTGTTTGGACTGACAAATTTCTCCACTTTGGAAATCAGACAAGTAATAGAGTGGAGAGTCAACATTCCAAGTTGAAAACTTACTTGGATTCAGCGCAATCAAGTCTATCGACATTTATGAGCAAAATCAATCAACTCATTCAGTCACAAGATACAGAAATTAAAGCAAGTATCCAAGAGAGCAAAAGTGTCACGAAACATCGTCATCGCATACCACACTTCCAACAATTGTGGGGTTTTGTTTTACATTATGCATTAAACATAATATTCCAAGAGTATGAGCGAGCTCAATCTGTTGGCTTAATTTCTGAAAATTGTAGTTGTCTACTACGTACAAGTTATGGGTTGCCATATGCGCACGAACAAATGCAATACTTGAACAAAGGTCATCCTATCCCAATTGATTCAGTTGATGTATTTTGGACGACGCTTGATTTATCACCGTGCAAATCTTTACAAGATGATGACGTAGGTTGTGAAGTTGAAGTCCAAATGTTTGCTGAGGAATTTAACAAGCAATCGAGATCTGGTAAGTTCAGTTTTCTGAGGAAGATAAAAGAGATAGTCAGTGCATAAAAAACATGGGTTCGTGAACCTGTTGTTAACAAGACTACTCGTGGACGACCCTCGTTGAAGGATAAACTTTTCAGAAAAACTCATGTTGATCCCTCATTTACAACTCATGTTGACCCGTCTTTTACAAGTGAAAGACCCCTTAGACGTAGTAGTTTGAGCGCGTCTAGATTTGTTGACAAGGAAAAAATGAGCTACTAAGAACCAGCGAGACACAGTTCTTTCATGTTAAAAAGTTATAATGCACATCCATACATCAATCAATTTTCAACATTGTTTCACCCTTACATCAAGCAGGTACATGATGTGATAGGTGATAGAAATTGCGGATTCCGAGCAATAGTTGTCTCTCTAGGTCTTCATGAAGATACATGGCCCACAATTCGGTATAACTTGATGGAAGAGTTAGATACATATAAGACAGAGTACCTCAACGTTTTTGGAGGTGAACATTGGGATATTACTTATAACACTTTAAACTTCTTTCGATCAGATCAAGGTGCACCATTTGAACACTGGATGACAATGCCTGAAATAGGTGTCTTGATTGCTTCAAAATATAATGTGATATTACATGTTATAAGTATGACCGGCAGTGGGACGTACTTGCCGCATAGGTCCACTCCACCAACGTGGCATGAACATGTTGTTTTTACAATTGAGTACGTTAATGGTAACCATTATGTGAAATTAGATATGGCAGAAGGATACTCGTTTCCGCAAATTGTAGAACACTTTTTTCATTACAGTTATCCGTGTGTTGTTGGATGGGCTACCCCGTATTCAGAGCGAATACAGAATTACATGTGGCTTTTACGTGTTAATTGTACTACAGATAATGTTATTTTAGAATAATCGAATGTAATATAGATTATTTTATTTTCTATTTATATTTATATTTTAAATCACAATATTTATGTTCTACCGTTAAAAAAAATCGCAATATTTATGTTTTATTTTTATAATTATATAATTATAAAAAATTAGTAATATTCATATTTATAAATATTTATTTCTTATTAAATCAAACCAAAAAGTTAAAAAAAACTTTTAAAACTACATAATAAAAATAAATAAAAATATATAATAAAGATAAAAACAAAAGAAAAAAAGAAAAGACAACAAAAAGACAAAAAAACACAATCATTATCTTTATCATTAAGGTACAGATAGCAATTTTTTTGATGCAATTAGCCTCTCCTTTAAAAAACCATGTCATAAATAAAAGGATAAATGGTTCATCCGTCAACATGTCCAAAATTAGAAAATAATTATAAAAGTATAAATGGTTCATCCGTCAACATGTCCAAATTTAGTAATAAGACAAAAATAATTAATACTCCCTCGTCTTAATTAAGTTTCCACCGTACAATTTTAGTTTTTTCCCATTCGTTTTCGAAAGGAAGTTTTAGGGGTTGTTTGGTAGTTGCTGAATGGTTTGTGCAGAATAGTTAAGAGGTCAGAATGCTGAAGAGGCTCTGTATGATTTAGTGCAGAATGAAATATGACTGTTTGGTAACTGCTCTGAATGAAAGGTCTGAATGACAACAAATTACCATTTTAACCCTCTAAATAATTTAGTTATGAATGACATATAGTTGTTTGGCAGATATCTGAATAAAACAATTACTTTGCAAAACACATAAATTAAACCACATAAATTACTTTGCAAAACACATAAATTAAACCACAAAATCATTAAACAAAATCCATGAGGTTGTGGCATAAACACAGAAGTTAAACCACAGGGAAGAAAGCAAAATCCATAGACAATCGATAAACCACAGGGAAGAAAGCAAAAACGATAAACCACAAGATCCATTCAAAATCGATAAACCACAGGGAAGAAAGCAAAATCCATACAAAATCGATAAACCACGAGGAAGAAAGCAAGATCCATACAAAATCGATAAACCACAGGGAAGAAAGCGGCAAGAGAGAAACCACAGGGAAGAAACCAAAGGGGTTGTTGATAGATTAGTGAAAAACAGGGGCTGTTGAGTGATTAGTGAAAAACAGGGCCTTAAAACAGTAGCAAAAAAAGCCTTAAATCGAGAAGACCATCGATTCCAGGGGCTGCTTATTAGTGAAAAACAGGGGCTGTTGAGTGAGGGGATTAACACAACCCCACGATTCCAACGATTTTGAGAGTGAGGGAGAAGACACCTATGAGACAAACTTTGGATCTTGAGAGTGACGATTTTGAGACAAAGGGATGGAAGAATACTTGTGGCGTGAGTGTCGCTGTGAAAGTTAGGGAGACAACCGCCGGAGTAGATGGAGAAGACCTTGCCGGCGATTGATTTGGGAAGTAGAGTGGAAGGAGACGTTGGGAGTAAACGACGTGGGATAGAGTGAGAAGGGCAAATGTGGAACAATCCAAGATCTGAATCATTTAGTGTAACCTTAGGCTCATAATCGCTAAGAGGTAATTGTAACCAATAAGAGGACATTTTTTTTTGCCAAACACCCTCTCCCTCTTACCAATTAAGAGGTAGACTCTTAGGGGTTGTTTGTTTTTTTCTAAAAACCTCTTAATGGCTTTTAAGTCTGAATCATTCAGACATTTTTACACACCGCCTCTTATTAATTATAACTAAAATAAGACTTCAGACTTTAGTCCTCTTAAAAAACAAACGACACCTTAATGTAACCATTAAGAGCTAAACAAACAACCCCTTAAATTTCCTATTCTACTCTTAATTATAAGATGGTGAAAAAAAAAATTTATTATCCAAAATAAAAGTGTAATAATTACATATTTCTAAAAATGTATTCATTTTTATTATGTACATTTATTTTGAAAGAGAAGAAATATTAGTAATAAGTTATTATTCCATCCAATAAAAGAAGTTGTTTAATGGCTTAACTTAAAAGCGTTTGAAAATTATCACTTGAATATACCATTTTATTCAACCACAAATATTTATGGCATTAAACCACATAAATAACAATAAATATCTATCATCTCACTATTTGTTCTTAATTAGCGTAATTATATATGTTTCACGATGATTTGATGGGTTTTGGCCTGATTCATCCATAAACCCGAGAGACGGAAGTCTAAGGGGTCGTTTACCAAACGTTTACCCGGTTAAGCTTGCCAATAAAATTTAACACTATCACTTATTTATTGGGTAAGATTTTAGGCCACCAAAACGGTATTGTATGCAACAATTTTCCCGATAAGCGCTTACCGTGGTAAGAGTCTTCGTCATCACTTACCAGGGTAAGACTCTTGGTCCTTGTCTTAGCTCTTACCGGGTAAGATTCTTGTCATTGTCATCTTTATCCATAAGGTAATATGACTTGGTAAGCGCTTACCCGGGTAAGCGTTTTGTAAACGGCCCCTAAATCTTTGAAATTTTTTTATTATTATGAACGATTTGGAGATTTCTAATAATAAAGAGATGTTAAAACATTAATGATAACTCAACTTTAAACTTATTGAATTTGGTTTTTAGTGGTTGTTAGTTTGAGTCTTTACGAAGCTGTTGGATATTTGTTTGATTGTTAATTTTAGAAGTTGATGTACAATCAAATAGCTCTGAACAATTACAGTTATTAAAAAATGTACAAAAAATAATAGTTAGTCAAAAACTGATGCGATATGAATATTGGTGTAATAACATATACTACCTTGGAAAAGTTCTTGATTTTCATTGGAATTGTGTTTTAAATATCTAAAAGAAATAAATAAACATTTATTTAAATGAAAATAAATTTGGATAAGGTGTGATGGCGACCATCGAGCAACATGGTCCGTGCGGTTGTGCAGGTTCAACTTTAGCGGCCAAGGTCAAATATTGACTCTTAACAAAACATAAACTACTTCTCAAAAACCCTCTCCCTCCCCCCGAGCACACACATATATTTATATATATATATAGGCAGGTTCAAACGAGAAGCTAAACATTTTACGAGAAGACGAGAAGTGTTTAATCATATATGATACACAAGCTTAATCATATATAATTAAACACTTGTTATATTGGCAATACATAGACGTTTAATCATATATGATTAAACACACTCACAGGTCGTGTAATCGTATATGATATCACACTTTTAGCCTTCTCACAAAATGTTTAACTTCTTACGTGATCCTTCCCCTCTCTCTATATATATATTATATCATTGTGATGTCAACGAACACAAATGATTCAAGAACTACAATCACGAACAAATGATTCCTAACCTTATCCTCACACGTGAATATCTTCACCGAGTTTGTTGATAAGATTGACGATAATGATTGACGACAATGGTTCTTGTAGGAAGAAAGAGTGGCAACAATGCTATTTTGGGTCCATTGAAGGTTGTCCCATAAGAGTACAAGACAAAGTTTGTTCCAAAATAGTTCGACAAAGGGTGTAGGTTTGGAACGCTGACTACTCAACAAATTAAACATAATTGAGTTAGATATCGAACATGATCTTATCTATTTTTAGGTATTTAGGTTTTAATTTTAGAAGACATAGGGCATCTCCCGAAATAAACCTACCAAAAGCTTCATGGTTACAATTACAGTAAAAGCCTTACGTTTAAACCGACCACTTCATATGCATGAAGTGGCGCTATCGACTTGGATACTCTTATCATGGAGTGAAAGATTTAGGTTCGAACTGCTTTCGTGTTATCACTAACTAGGAGTGTCATGCCAATTTCCATCAAAGGAGATTGCTTAATTAAGTTTTATGTAACAGTAGAGTCGAATTTAATAGATTAGTTGGTGAAACTTGAATAACATAACTACTACTTAAAGAGACAGGATTTTACCATCATCTTTCCTATTCTTGTTAATAAATGGCAAGGACCACTAATATAAAGGTGATAAAAGAATAAATATGGGAATTAATACATAATAATAATACTGTAAATTGGAAAAAGAAAACGTTATATTTTAAAATTAAAAAATATCCAATTTAGGTTTGATATATAATTAGGTGTAGAGACTGGTGGTTTTGGACGACGTACGGTAAGGAGAGAGAGAGAGAGAGAGTGAGCGATCTGTGGTGGGGAAGAAAATTAAGGAGAATAGGGATATTAGGAGTGGTTAGCGGTAGAGGTGAATGGCTAGGACAATGCTAGACATAAACGGATAACATGGGTGTCTCTTTGTGTGCACAATATGTTGGGGAGCAATTACAACCATTTACAAATAAGAATGAGTAACAGATACAATTGACTTAGCGGTTCTAAGTCAGAAGAACCATGCCTAGAAGAAAACACAATCAAAGGCTTTGGCCGGCCCAGAGGCTCTGATCACTGGCCTTAGAAGCATTGTTCAAGTTTAGAGACTCTCATCCTAGACTTAGAATCTGAGCAAACTCAAAGGCTTTAAGCGTCTAAAACCTCTGATCCATACTTAGGCAATTTTTAGCTAAGTTAAGGAACAACTTCAAGAAGGTATCCAACCTTATGAAATCCGTCCAAATCGTCCCGAAACTCAAATTTGAAGTGAACCTCTTCTTAAAATCCATAGAGATAAACCGCCTCTTGACCCCCGCCATTTGTATATATAGGAGATGGATCAAATGCAAACCAAGCTATGTGTAAAAACCGTACAAACTGTCTGTCGGTTCATATATTTTTTGTTTCATGTAAAAATGAGAAATACATGAAAATATTTCATTTTTACATAGAAAATAAAAATATATGGAACAATTTCATCAAGAAAAATAATTATATGAAACAATTTCATCATATTATACATTTTCATGAAAGAATTTCATTAAATTAAACAATGAAATCGATGGTTTATACAAATGACTTGGTTTGCAAAGTAAACCACCCCTTTTTATATATATATATATATGTGTGTGTGTGTGTGTATTAATATTCACTATGTAACATCCCAGACAACCGTACCAGATATTTTCCGCTTTGTCCACACATCTGGACTCTCAATTTTAAAACGCGTCTAATAGATGAGGTATCAAGTCCCTTATAAGACAACATTCGTCCCCCTCCCCAATCATTGTGGGATCTTATAATCCACCTCCCCCTTGGAAGCCCAGTGTCCTCGCTGGCACACTAGTCTGGTTTCCTGCTCTGATACCATTTGTAACATCCCAGACAACCGTACCAGATATTGTCCGCTTTGTCCACGCACCTGGACTCACGGTTTTTAAACACGTCTGATAGAGGATGTATCAAATCCCTTATGAGGAAACTTTCATTCCCCTCCCCAACCAATGTGGGATCTTACAACATATGAATCTTAAATTGATTCAGAGTATCGATTATAAATTGTAAATTGATTCACGTACAAGTTATAATTAAGTTTCAAATGTGAATCTATGCTGGGATTCACATATTCACGTATGAATCTTAAACTGATTTAGAATCTCGATTATAAGTTATAAATCGATTCACATACAAGTTATGATTAGGATTCACATATGAATGTATTTTAGGATTCACATATGAATCTATGTTAGGATTCAAATGTTTACATATAAACTAATATACACCTAACTACCACCGGATAATGGCTTATTGGGATCATTTGCGTTTGGTTACATTTCAAACGACCAATAAAAAACATCGATGTTCGTGTTCACATATGATATTAGGCAAATGAGATTTAATTTAATTTGTATATTGTAAAATCGTCAATAATCTAATAGTGAAAAGTTGGATAAAAATATCGATGATTATCTATATCCATAAAATGTTATAAAAAATAGAATATAAATTATGATTTTTGATTTTTTTTATAATGATTTTGATTAGTGAAAAAAGACTTAAAAATATAAATTTTAAACCAGTGTTTGAGATTGTTTTTGCCTTCTGTAACACTCTAAAAATTCGGGTAATTTTAAAAATTGAAAATTTGGCAATATGACATATGTATTTTGAGTAAACCACCCAGAAAGGGTAAAAGAATATGCGTTTACAAAACCTGTATAATATGCATGGGAAATCGATAACAAATTAATCTAAACCAAGTCTATCTAGATTACATAGGTTGTCAACTCAATACAAAAAATATGAATAAATTGCTTCAAACGCCAAAACTCCAAATAATCTATCATTCAAAAATGCCCTCAAGAGACCACGCTCTTCACTCAACCCCTTGACGTCCCGCCGCTAAGGGAACCTGTTATACACATCATTTGAGAAAAAGTGTTAGGCTTAAAGCCTAGTGAGAACATACAATTTATAATTTACAGAAATATTGACAATGTAACGAAAGGAAATCTTTTCAAGACAATAGAGTTTATAATTGAAATATTTGCCACGAAAGGGCCTTTCGATCCAAAACTCATCTTACGATGACAAGGGGTAGCCGATTTACCAATGATTGTAGCGGAACACAAAGTAGGCCACAATCCAAGTTATGAGTTAAACACTCGGAATACATGGCCACAAACAACACCGGTCCGTACTAAGATGTGAGGGAGGGCCCCCGAGGAAATCCGAGTCATACTTGTTCACTAGAATTACAGTATGATCCATGACTAGTAACCGGTCTCACATAACCGTACCAAATGGCCCCCGATGATCAAATGTCTCAACCAGCTACAAGGGGAATAACATCCCAAAATTAAACCGACTCAATACCTAGGGATCCACTGGTAATAGTCTAGACTTGTCACAATTTCATTTGTAACTAACCGTAATAACACATAAAGTTCCAATAACTTTTATTTCCAAATATATATTTCCAAGTTCAACTCCTGATAAAAATGAAAATCATACATGAGATTATATACTTTCTTTCAAGTACCTCACCCTAAAGAGTGCAAGTAGTACTTTATTTTACCACATATGAAAATAGAACTCTTCCCTTTAACAAAATAGCAAGAACCCTAAAATCTCCAAAAATCCCATTTTTAGGTCAAAATGTAATAAATACCAATCAAAAGCCAAGGAGATATGTAGGAGTTTAAAATGCAAGTTTTGACATGTATAAGGTTTGTAAAAAGGTTATAAGAACTCACAATGGGTTTATTCTAAACCCTAGCAAAATTCTAGATGGAGAGATCTTGATCTTGAGAACTTGAAAGCTTCACACCAACACTTGATAACCTGGATTAAGCATTAAGGAATCTTAGGCTTCCAACAACTAGGAATAAATGAAGAGAGATGAGAGGAAACTCACCTAGGGCTCCAAAATCGCCCCACACTAGCTCTACACTTGCAATAAATGAGAAATGGATCGGTTGGTCGTTTTTATACCCAAATGCCCCCAACCGCGACCTTTCCTGTGAGAGTGACACTTGTCACAATCGCGGGGCACTATCGCCCGCGCCTAACCACCCGCAGTACAATCCCAGCGATAGTGACACTTGTCACTATCACGGTCACTATCGTGCCATATGTACCGCGATTCAATCCTCCCCAGCGATTATGCCGCGGCGATAGTGACACTGTCACTATCGCGTAAACCCTTCGGGCCCCAAAATTTCAATTTCCGAGCATCGGCACATACAAGGTCAATGCCCAAAGTCGAAGATAATCACACTAAGGGTTTCGTAACAAAATGAGGGAAGTATGAGGACAAAATTAGAGGAAATAACGTACCAAAAATCCGGGCGTTACACCTTCTCACTTGAAGCACATATTGTTAGTGAATGCCCAAAAGCTAATCATACGATGATTGTAATTTTGAGTTTTGTTTCATGAAATTAATAAATAAATAAAAGGTATTGCCCAATTTATTATGTATATGTTATATTCTGTGTTTTAATTATTCATAATAAATAACCTTAGAATAATGTATTCTAAATGTCCCTAGTTAAATATTATTTTGGGTTTTAAGGTTGAAGTAATATGATAATGACTAGCATATGTAGGGATTCATATAGAGATATTGAATCTGCATATGGGTACAAAATGGAGATTTTGTGTATCGGACGTGACTCGCTATGAGAACACTTCATTGGATGTCATGTGAGTGTCATAAGTGTTTCTCATGTGGTCAATGTACATGTAATTCTTTGACTTGAGAAATATGGAGTTTGCTATGTGTGAGTAATATATTTTGACATTTGTTCTAATCATTCCGTAACTGGGTGACAGAATTATTGTTGGGTATGTTATAAATCACATGGTAGAACTAGCATATATCGAGATAGGATTTGTCCCTCATTTATGACGGTAGTGATGTCTCTGGGCTCCTTGATAAATATATATACTAAGGAAATGCATGCATGCTCGGATAATTGATATGAGATATCATGATCTGTTTTATTAGTATATTAGGGAATCAAAAAACTAGAGATTGAACATAACGAGAATGACACATTTAATATCTCGTGTTCAATCTAGACATCAAGGACAAATGAATTAAATGTGTAAACTAAAATTGACTACAAAACGATAATTTGTTGTATCACTAATTCTCGTCATTTGAGTGACGATGATGTATTGCTAGATACCGCTCATCGTTTATAAATATAAATATGAGATTTATAATTATTACCAACATGTTGAGAACCCATTGAGTGTGACTCCAAGCTAACATTAATTGTCTTAAAACTCCAAGCTAACTAAATTGTCTTAGTTTTCTTTTGGCTATTTCATATCAATTTTTACTTCAAGAGTTTTTTATAAAAAATTCATCCTCTTTAAATTTTTATACAAGAATTTTGATTTTTATCATGAAGTTTTATAAAATAACATTTTTAATTTTATTTTCATGACATTATGATATTTTAATTTTAAAAATATTAATTATAGATGATGAAAGTATAATTAGCAACAGAACAAAGAATGTTGTATATAAAGAATTATCTGATAATTTATGATACATGATTCTTATTTTATTAATATTTTAACTATGCACTTTTTCATAATTTCATTTACGTTCTATTATAAATTCTTAATATTTATTCATATTTTTATTAATTTTTTGTAAAACATCCTTTGTGAAAACTGCCAAAACAAGGACATTTTGTAACCGGCTGCAAAAAAAACAACTCTGAAAGAAAAAAAGGTTGGAAAAATAGCGTCGTACTTTCGATGATCATTCATATCTGTAAGATAAGTTTTTTGACATAATTTAATTTTTTAAAATTACCCCGTGTAATACACGGGGGCGAATCTAGTATATATATATATGGTGCGTTTCATTTGAAAACCAAACAATTCGTGTAAACTTTGCAAACCACTATTCAATATATTGATTATTAATATTAATGTATGTTCTTGTATATACAACAACTATTCAGTATTAATACACTTAAATTATATTAAGGTGACGTTTATTTTTTAAGAGGCCTGAAGTCTAAAGTCTTATTTTATTTCTGATTAATAAGAGGTGGTGCTGAAGTCTGAAATTTGAATCAATAAGATTGTTGGTTTTCGTGGCGTTTTGAGAGAAATGAGAGCATATGAACTGAGGCGGTGATAAAAGGTTTTAAAAAGTTATTAGGTCACCACTTCTTATTTCAGACGTATTTAAGAGTTAAAAGGTTTTGATGAAAAAAAACAAACAATCTGAATGTAAAAAGGTCTGAACGACTCAGATTTAAAAGTCATTAAGAACTTTTTTCAAAAAAACAAACAGGCCCTAAGAGTGAGTTACACTTGTGGTTTGATCTCTAAAACAAACTATCTACACAAGTAAAGATTTATCCCTTCTAACGGTTGTTAACTGACGGTGTTAGCTCGAAAGATCTTGAGTGTTATGAAATTAAAAAACTAGAAAGCATCGATATAGATATTTTATTTTATAGATCAAATCTTAAATTTGAGAGTATAATTCACTCTTATATTAATTATTTTATATCCCCCCACGATTTCTTTTGTAAATTCGCCTCTATTTGAACGTATATACTTGGAGCAGCTGCAATGATCGTTGGACATGTGTTTATAAAGTAGTCAACATTCAACAAGCACGGGAACCATCGGAGGTGATCGTTCATATGGCATGTGAGTGTGACAGAGATTTAGATTTGGTGGAAAATTGATCGAAATAACCAAAATTTTGTCGGTAAGCTATTTTTTTTGAATGAATAAACATTGAACTGTTTTATTTTGAATGATTAAGTCTCTAAACATTATTTTTTGAACAAATAAATCATTGAACTTTTAAAAATTGGTTACTTAAGTTCTTTTAACCTAAAAGACTACTTGTAACCGGCTAGAAAAGTTCTAAAGTAAAAAAAAAAAACTTAAATCAGTTTTATCAAAAATTACATCATTCAAACCCCTCTCACCCAATGACATCGCTCCCCCTTCGTAGCCCTATCGTTAGACCTGACAAACGTGTCGTGTCGTGTCGGGTTCGTGTCGGGTTCAAAGTTAAACGGGTTGAGAATGCCTAACCCTAACCCGACCCGTTTAATAAACGAGTCAGAAAATCCCAACCCTAACCCGACCCGCCTAACCCAACACGACCCCCCCAACCCGTTTAACTCATTTAACATTTATAAAACTAAAAATTAAAAATCAAAAATTCACAAAAAAGTACAAATCCAAAATTCAAATGGAAGCATTATAAATCCAAATTTTATAGTTCAAACTTATAAGTTTTAACCAAATCTAAAACATTAAAAATCCAAAGCATTAAAAAGAAAACTTACAAAAAATATATATAAACGGGTTATTCGGGTCATTTTCGAGTTGAAATGTTTGACCCTGACCTTACCCGTTTAATTTTCGTGTCGTGTCGTGTCAACCCGTTTACTTAAACGGGTTGAAATGTATTACCCAAACCCGTTTATTTCGTGTCGAGTTAGCGTGTCGTGTCAGTTTTTGCCAGGTCTACCTATCGTTGTCCGTTCTCTATAACAACCATTGTCGTCGTTGGCCCATATAATCGGTCTTCCTCTTTTTTATTTGTTTTTGTCTTTTGATTACTCCTTTTACAATATTGTAATGGAGTACATATAGAGAAAATAAAAAATAAAAAAATTGATAAAATAGGGAGATTGATTAGCAACGGTGATAGAGAGCCGATGACGATGGGACGACAAGGAGGAGTGATGATGTTCGGTGCAAGGGGTATTTATGATATAGGATTTGATTCAAGCTCGAATCAAGCTTAAACTTGTTAAAATTTTAAAAGTTGTTGAACCAAGTCAATGGGCTCACACCACTGAATCCAAATAGACTCAACACATTAAACTCAAGCAAATGGGCTCAAGTCGCTAGGCTAACACCAATGATTGATGGAAAATCAATTGAAGTTTTAGGGAATGAGAGGTTGTATATATAATCAAGAGACGAAGCAAAAGGCTTCCTAGAGAAGCGATGTGGGATGGAATGCTAACAAACACATTGAACCCACCCACTAACCTACTGAATTGTAATGGTCCTATGTTTTTTTTATACTAGTTATGTACCCGCGCAATGCGGCGGGATGCAAATTTTGAATAAATATTAACAAAGTGTTGTAAGATCACTGAGAAAGCGTTAGGCGTGTACGGGTAATTGTTAGGTAAACAGTACTAAACCATGAGTGGTCAGATATTCAACAAAGTCATAGGAAAAAATCGTGAGAATTGCAAATCAACCAAGTAAACACAAGCACTCACAAAAATGTCCCAAATGAAACACATTAACAAACTCCACTTTGCAAAGATTGCAAGGAACTCTTTAATTAGACATTCCAATATTACAACCCCTGAATATAGAAGTAAGGGTCATACAATCGCTCACACTTTAACAAACTTTACATTGAATTTCAATTTTCAATACCTCATACTCACACTGCCATACATACTAAAATGAAACTGAAAACAGAAAAATTAATACAAACATTTGACTGAGCGTTGCTTATTGACTTCCTCAGTCTCTTCCAAATCCATAAGCAATTATTGGACGTTCGCTCCATAATTAAGAGTGAACAACTCAGCATTCTGTGAACAATCCACTTACAAATCATGAAACAAATTAGCAATCAAAATCTGAATCGAGTACCCAGATCCTGACAATTTAACAAATGAAATCAAAGAAATCAAACAAAAGAGTAAGGAATCAAGACAATTTAATACAAAATGTAGAAGAACGAAACAAAGAACATATTGACACTCAAGTTGTAGAGGTACTGCCAATGTTTTAAAACCCGGGTTGACCAGGCCGGTTCAACCGGTGAAGAGACCGGGTCAATTACGACCGGTTTTTTGGGAAATTACGGCCCGGATCGAACCGTCGGTTTTTTGATTGAACCGGTCTTATTTTACCGGTAAAAACCCGGGTTGACCCGGTTAAAAAATCAATTTCGTGTAACTGTAAGGTAGCGGCTAGGGTTAAAAAATCAATTTCACAAATCATTGACTCCACGCTCGATTCCATCAGTCCACGCTCGATTTCACATCAAATTCTTGGTTTTATATATATATGTATGTAGGAAAATGAAAAATACATAGAATTTCTTGAAACCGGGTCAACCACCCGGTTGAACCGTGATCCAGTCACCACACCGGATCAACCAAAAAACCGGTTTTTAAAACATTGGGTACTGCAGTATAGAGAAGAAAAGAGATGCATAAAACACATAAATGACATACCACCTGCCATCTCATAAGTTTTCTCGTTAATCCAAATAAATAAATAAAATTAAGAAACAAAAACCATAAAAAGCAAGAAAATGTGTAGAATGCCTTTGGAACACAAATAAGAAGGAAATGAGGAGGAGCAGAAACCCAACAAGGAAAAAAAAGACTGACATGGGGTCTAACCTTTTCAGGAACTAAAAAAGCTTTAATACTATCTACTTCAAGGACGTTTACAAGAAAACATTTATAAAAATTCATGAACTTGGGGTCTAACCTTTTCAGGATTTGTTCTAATCATCATCTTCTTCTATCTTTGATGATAGTTTCTGGCTGCATATAAGAAGACATACATCAAGACCACGAGCATGAAAAGATCAATTTAGAGCACCTTGTAACTTTCACAAAGAAAGAGACAAAATCAGCAAATACCCAAAATGTAGCTAAGAGAGTAGGTTCTTTAAGAGCAAAGAAGATCGTGCCTTTACCTGCAAAACCGCTGATATTTCTCTTCATCTACGGTTGTCGTTCACAAAGCCCAACACAAAGTACTTCAATTTGGAAAACAACCAGCAAAAGTTGTATGTATCAATTGTCACATGTAATATTTGTAACCAAAGTCATTTTCTAGCATCTTTTTTACTACAAATCTATCTGTTAGCTATATGTATATATAATGTATAGTTGAGGGATCAGTTTTGTCATTTGCTATTAGTTATAGTGGGTTTATAATCAGTGCTTTTTCTCTCCGGTATCGTATCGATCTCTTTAATCAATAAACCAGAGATGCTCTCTCAAATGGCTTCCTTCTTCATCCACCATATATCAAACTAACATGGTATCAGAGCACAAGGAAGAAATCAAGTCGTTTTCAACAATCTATCTGTCTCTTCATCTCTGGTATCGAAAGTTTTTTTTTCTTTCTCCTGGTAATATTCCTATCTTGTTTAAATTCATCTCCATATGCATATCACCATTGATAACAGCATTAGAGCCTCTGGTTTCACTTTGTTTCGTGATCATTCTCTTCTCCACAACCAGATTTCTACTGTTGTAAAACCCTAGACGTGAAATCTGCCTAAACCCTAGACGAACCCCTTTCTGTCCAGCTCTTTGTTTTTCTGTTTTGCATCATGTCTGACTCTCTTACTAGCAATTATAGACCCATTTCATGTATATTGGATGGTTCAAACTATGTACTATGGGCTAGACACATGACTAGTCACCTCAAGGCAAAAATGTTGTGGAAATACATATCTGGAACAACAGCTAAACCGACTCGTATAGCTGGTGAATCTGAACTCGAATTTGCTAAGAGAGAAGAAATTTGGGATTGCAAAAATGGGGAATTGAGTTCCTATTTTTACAACACCACCACTACTGAGATTAGTCAATTGTTTGCTCAACTCGACACAGGAAAGGAGATCTGGGATTTTCTAAAGGCAAGATACACTACTACTGATTTAGCTCACCAGTACCAACTATGGTCAAATCTTCATGGTAAAAGACAACAACCAGCTCAGTCAATTAGTTCTTTTCATTCTGAGGTTAAGGTGCTTTGGGACCAGATGGATCTTGCTATGCCATCTCTATGCACTGACTGCTCTAACAAAGCTAATTGCCATCGGTCTCAACAGAAACTTGTCATGTTCCTTATGGCTTTAGATTCACGATACGAGCATGTTCGAGCCTCCCTGCTTCATAGATCGCCTCTACCCACTCTTGATAGTGCCATATCTGAGCTTATTTGTGAAGAGACGAGACTGGGAGGACTGACTCCTTCATCTGAGAGTGTACTCTTCATTCCCAGACACAAAGGAAATCAACGTTTCCAGCACCAGACTCCAACTTCTCGATCTCCCATTCCTAATGGGAAAGGTGTCGCTGAGTGCTCGTATTGCCACTCTACCTCTCACCTACTGCTTGATTGTCATCTTCGATTCTGCAGATACTGCAACAAACAACATCCACGCCACTACCAATCTGACTGCTCAAAGAATCCTAATCGCAACCGAGCCAACTCTAGGATTCCTTCCGATTAAGATACTCACACACCACTTGAAGCAGGTTCTATCGAGCTCTACACATTCCTTGAGTACTCCTTCAGGTACAACATCTTGGTTATTTGATTCTGGATGTTGTCATCATATGACACCGCATTATGATCTTTTTGCTAGCAAACAATATGGTACATCTATTCCCTCTGTCACCACAGCTGATGGAACAAGGTTATCGGTCAAACATAGTGGACATGTTTCCACATCTAAGTTATCCTTACCCGATGTGCTTTATATTCCCAACCTCTCTATTAGCCTTATCTCCATCAGCCAACTATGTGATATGGGATTAACCGTTACTTTCTGTGACTCTGGCTGTTGTGTGCAGAATCCCAGGACAAAACAGACTTATGGGATAGGCCGTAGAGACGGGCAGATGTACGAGCTGGTCGATCTTCGTCTTCTAGAAACCAGCAAACCATACACTCTCACTACTTTCTGCAAAGACAATACTTTTGATACTTGGCATGCTAGATTAGGCCACATCTCTTTTGATAGACTTAAATCTATTGTTTCTTCTGGTATTTTGGGTCAAACTATTGTTAAACCTTTATCATGTATGCCATGTCAGCTGGGAAAACAACCTGCTCTTCCATTTCATATTAATGACACTACCTCAAGTGCTTGTTTTGATATTATACATTCTGATGTTTGGGGACCTTCACCTCATCCCACAATGGGGGGTGCTAGATACTTTGTCATATTTCTTGATGATCATAGTCGTTTTACCTGGATTTATCTTGTGAAACAACGATCCGAGCTTCCCCAGATTTATAAGACTTTCGCTCATATGATCTTTACCCAATTCTCAAAACATGTCAAAGTACTTCGTGCGGATAACGCCATGGAGTACAAGGAGCACTCATTTCTTGATTTTCTTCATTGTCAAGGAACTATCTCTCAATACTCTTGCCCTGGTACTTCACAACAGAATGGACGTGCCGAAAGGAAACATCGACACATTCTTGACACTGTTCGCACTCTTCTAATCTCTGCCAAGTGTCCTGAACGGTTTTGGGGTGAAGCAGCTTTATCTGCCGTATACACTATTAATCGTCAACCCATAAAACTTCTTAACCACAAATATCCCTATGAGAGTCTCTATGGTACCTCTCCTTCCTATGATCTACTAAAGGTATGGGGTTGTGCCTGCTTTGTTCTCCTTCAACCTCATGAACGTACCAAACTCGAACCCTGCTCTCGCCTATGTTGTTTCCTTGGATATGGCATAGAACACAAGGGATATCGTTGTTGGGATCCCATCTCCCAACGCCTACGCATCTCGAGGCATGTTGTATTTTGGGAAGATCATATGTTTTCTTCTGTTTCAAAGTTCAAGGTCCAATCTGATTCTCCTCCTCCATTCTTTACTGATATATCTATTCCTTTCTTTGACTCAACCCCACCACCAACTTCTTCTCCTCTTATTGACACCATCTCTCACTCACTTGATCACTCTCTTCCATCTATCTCCTCCGAATTACCTACTCCTCTTTCCCTTGGAGCTACATCTGATCCTCTATCTTTGACGAATCTTGATATGTCTGTGAGTCCTGATTATCTTGCTCCTGCTCCGGTTGATGTCCGACGCTCCCATAGGGTAAGGCAAATACCTTCACACCTTCATGATTTTCATTGTTACTCTACACTATTTTCTACCCACACTTGGGATCTTGTTCCCCTCCCCTCCGGCAAGGGGATTATTGGTTCCAAATGGGTGTACAAGATCAAAACAAAATCTGATGGTTCTGTTGATCTCTACAAAGCTCGCCTAGTTGCAAAAGGTTACAATCAGGAGTATGGGATTGACTATGAAGAAACTTTTGCTCCAGTAGCCCGTGTCACTTCCGTTCGCAGTCTTCTAGCCATTGCCGCTGTCCGCAAGTGGCCGCTCTACCAAATGGATGTGAATAATGCTTTTCTCAATGGGGATCTTTCTGAAGAAGTTTACATGACGCCTCCACCGGGCACTCCACATCCTCACAACCATGTTTGTCGTTTACGCAAAGCCCTTTATGGGCTAAAGCAAGCTCCCCGAGCTTGGTTTGAGAAGTTCAGCAATACCGTCTGTTCTCTAGGGTTCTCTGCTAGTCACTATGACTCTGGTCTCTTCACCAAAACTACCTCACCAGGCACCATTCTTCTTCTCTTATATGTTGATGACATGATTATCACAGGTAGCGATATTCAAGGTATTACTACATTAAAAACATCTCTTCATCAACACTTTGAGATGAAAGATCTGGGACCGCTTCACTATTTTCTTGGCCTTGAGGTTTTAACTCGTGACTCTGGGATCTATTTATGCCAAGCCAAATATGCTTCTGATCTTATCTCGCGTGCTGGTATCACCGAGATGGTTCTGATGGTTTTGTTGATCGCTACAAAGCTCGCCTAGTTGCAAAAGGTTACAATCAGGAGTATGGGATTGACTATGAAGAAACTTTTGCTCCAGTAGCCCGTGTCACTTCCGTTCGCAGTCTTCTAGCCATTGCCGCTGTCCGCAAGTGGCCGCTCTACCAAATGGATGTGAATAATGCTTTTCTCAATGGGGATCTTTCTGAAGAAGTTTACATGACGCCTCCACCGGGCACTCCACATCCTCACAACCATGTTTGTCGTTTACGCAAAGCCCTTTATGGGCTAAAGCAAGCTCCCCGAGCTTGGTTTGAGAAGTTCAGCAATACCGTCTGTTCTCTAGGGTTCTCTGCTAGTCACTATGACTCTGGTCTCTTCACCAAAACTACCTCATCAGGCACCATTCTTCTTCTCTTATATGTTGATGACATGATTATCACAGGTAGCGATATTCAAGGTATTACTACATTAAAAACATCTCTTCATCAACACTTTGAGATGAAAGATCTGGGACCGCTTCACTACTTTCTTGGCCTTGAGGTTTTAACTCGTGACTCTGGGATCTATTTATGCCAAGCCAAATATGCTTCTGATCTTATCTCGCGTGCTGGTATCACCGACGACAAGACATCTTCTACGCCCCTTGAACCGAACTTTCGGCTTACCCCTAGTGATGGTAGTCTCCTCTCAGATCCTACACGCTACCGTCAGTTGGTAGGTTCTCTAGTTTATCTCACTGTCACACGCCCTGACATAGCGTTTGCAGTCCACATTGTCAGCCAATTCATGTCTGCTCCTCGCACTTCTCATTATTCAGCTGTCTTGCGGATATTACGGTATGTTAAAGGTACTTTATTCCATGGTTTATACTTCTCTTCCTCATCATCCCTCGAGCTTCATGCCTTCTCTGATGCTGACTGGGATGGTGATGTCACTAATCGTCGATCTACAACCGGTTACTGCTTCTTTATTGGCGACTCCCTCATCTCTTGGCGCAGCAAGAAACAGTCTCTCATATCTCGCTCTAGTACCGAGGCTGAATATCGTGCTCTAGCTGACACCACTCAGGAATTGTTGTGGTTAAGGTGGCTTCTGTCTAACATGGGTGCACCTCAGTTATCACCCACAATTATCCAATGTGATAATCGTAGTGCTATTCACATTGCTCGTAATGATGTGTTCCACGAGCGGACCAAGCATATCGAGATCGATTGTCATTTCACCCGCCAACATGTTGTTCGCAACATTGTTCGACTCATTCCAGTCTCTTCCACCGAACAAACTGCAGACATCTTCACTAAGGCTCTTCTTCCGGGTCGTTTCTCAAACCTCGTTCGCAATCTCAAGTTGATTTCATGTGATCCACCTTGAGCTTGAGGGGGGTGTTAGCTACATGTATATATAATGTATAGTTGAGGGATCAGTTTTGTCATTTGCTATTAGTTATAGTGGGTTTATAATCAGTGCTTTTTCTCTCCTGTATCGTATCGATCTCTTTAATCAATAAACCAGAGATGCTCTCTCAAATGGCTTCCTTCTTCATCCACCATATATCAAACTAACACTATCAATAAAACAACACATCATTAGTGGTAGAGAGAGATGAGAGATGAGTGGACCTGCATAATTAGTTGCATTGATATATGAGTTTTATTTCTTGAAACAATATATCCTGCCTTTCGCAAGTTGTAGCCATAGCTAAGCACCATTCATCATATCGAACATAGGAATGCTGGCCTAATAAAGCTTGATGTGCAGTCACAACAGTAGAAGGATCAGGCAAAAATCATGAGAGCTCATCAAGAAGATCAGGTTGATCGTCAAAGTGTGCAACAACTTGAATAAATAACGCGAAGTGACTAACGAACTCTAGTATTTCAATGAACCAAAGATGATCCATTAACCATTTCTAGGAAAGCTTACAGAAGTTACCTCATGGTAGACTTCATTGATGCCCTTGTGATCTTTCTGATACATGTTCAAGATGTCCAAAAACAACTTGTAGACATGGTCATCATTTTGGAAACATTACTGCAAACCAGAGGCGTTAAAATGTACATACAACAACATTTATGCTAATTTTCATGTTGACAAATAAAAATAGAAACTTTACCTTTATTTTGTTTACAAAGCTTATAGCCTCTTAAACTCCACTGTTCTTTTTGGCGAGGCTCCTCCTCATCAATTACACCAATAGTATCAATTCTGCCCCAACCACCCAAACCTTAAAAAAGCTAAGAAATTTAGGGTTACATGCTTGATTTCCAAATCAGAAAAGATCGAAGACCTGGTTTATGGAAGATGCAACTCAAATATCCAACAATTTCAATTGCAAAATTTAATGCAAAACCATATGAAGAATCATAAATCCACAAAATCCAGAGCTATCATCACAATTAGTTCAAGCAAATAATCCATTCTGACGTAATCAACCACTATAAATGAATAAAAACCAACAAAATAATAACAATTCAGAGGAATTATTAGAGTTGAAGAACGTGTCTGCAAAAGGGAAAACCGAGAGAAAATATTAGAGAGTCTTGAAAGTAGACAATAACTACATTGAGCCGGTAAGAGGCCTGGGAAACAACCAACCAGAAATCTTTCACAAAGCATGAAAAAAAGAAAACCAAATCAAGATTGAACAAAGTAACACATAAAGATTGCAATTTAATAACTTACAATAAGCAACAATCTATAAAAGTTAATCTAAAGTAAGAAAAGATTCGAGGAACAAACTCAAAATAACTTGATTTATGGCGAGAGGACTAACTCTTGATGTTACATTTGGAATGACATTCCAGATCGAAGTAAGGTGAAATAAACCCTCTTTCCAACTTCATTCCCTCAACTGCTTTCAATTTATTGTAGAGACCTTGTCCATCCTACAACAGTTCCACGGTACATTCAAAACCATCACGGATAATAAAACATTATAATTTAGCAACAAAAGTAACATGAGAATAAATTCAATTCAATCCATCAATTTCTGTAAGTATAAAAAACTACAAGATGGTAAACATCGAAAAATAAATAAATAGGAAATAGAACAAAACTTTAATCTAGACATGAAAACTTAGAATAAAACCAGTGAGTTGACTTTGTTATCATAGAATTCAGATGCAGCCACATGCATTCCTATAAAAACCTGCAATTAAACGTTACAAAACTTTAAAGTTCAAACTACAATGCTCATTCAAAAACCAATAGATTTGAAGAGGTGAAAGAAAATACAACCTTTCCAGTATATCCAACTTTTGCTATTGGAGTCTTTAAAAGTGAAAGAAGAGTCAGTGTCATACAACTATTCAAATAAATAGCAGATAAGATATGTAAAAAGCCATTTCGTAGTCTTACCAACACCATCCACCCTCTCTGTTTTTAATGTATCCTTTTGAACTGGACCAATGGAGGTGGAGAGAAAAAGAAAGAAAGAAAAACAAAGAGATGGGAGAGAAATCGATTTGGAGATGTCCAGAATCAAAAATCGATTCTTTAAAAAAAATCAAACACAAGTTCGATTGATCAAACATGATGAAAATCAAATAAAGGAAGCCGATGAGAACCTGAAGTTTGTTATGACGGATGAGAGATCGTCGGTGGGAGGTGTTGGAGGCGCTTTCAGAATCAAAAATGAAAATCGATTTCGATTTTAATATCGATTTCAATACAATAACCAAGCAAAAATCAAAATAGAATGAGAGAAAACAAAAATCAATTAAGAGCTAACCCTAATGGTGTACCTGATGTGTGTTTGGCGAGAGCAGCGACAGAAGAGTTTGAATATGTGTTCGTCTGAAGCTCTGCATATTTGAGATCACTAATCGTTCCGAAGCGTCGTCTTGGAAGCAGAGAAGAGTTTGAAACGTTGTCTTGGGTAATGAGCGAGATGAGTTTTACGGGTTATGATGAGAAGTAAAGAGTTTATGTATTATGTAGTTGTATCTTAGGCTATTAAAGTTGTAATTAAGAGATTGTGCATTAAACAACAGTACATTGTGCAACAAAAATTGTTTTTAGGAGATTTTGAAATCTGCTTTATAAGGTAGTATAGATATAGATAATTATATATAATTTTAGTAAACTTTATTTTTGGTCCCTTTGTTTTTTTATCTACTTAGGCTTAGTCCTTGGAATTTGTTTATTACAAAATTTTACATTATATTTTATGAATTATAATATAAAATTAATTATATATAAAATATATTCGAGTATCTCACGAGCTTATCGAGTCGAGTATCAGGTCGCTTAACTCGACTCGTTAGTATCTCAAGTCGAGTTCGAGTTTGAGTCGAGCCTATTCGAGTCGAGTGTTGATCGAGTTTTGACCGAGTCGATCTCGAGTAGCTTGCAAGTTGTCTCGTCTCATTTACACCTCTATTTGAGAATGGTAAAACTGATTTAAGTTTTTTTTTTTACTTTAAAACTTCCTAACCAGTTACAATAGTTTTTTTGATTAAAAAGATATGTGTAACCAACTTCTAAAAGGTAAATTGTTAATGTATTAAAAATGTCCGTCCCTCGTAACCGATATTGGCATTGACAAGTTAGAACTCCATGGCCCAAAAAATGAGATAGGAAATTTAAGGTTTTAATTCTGTATGGATTTTGATTTTCTCTTGTATGATTCAAATCCTTTTTCCCTTATAAAAGAGTACGTACACGGTATACCCGCCGCTACAAAAGTGAAATTTATGGTTTATGTATGTAACCAACTTCCCGTACACCAGAACAATCTTATTTTGTAAGGAAAAATGAATTTGGGGTATTAAAGGTGTACCTACTAAAAGTTGAAAGGTACTCAGTGATATTAGAAAATACAATGAACATCAATCAAAAATCCAAAAAAGTCCCTCGAAGTCAACCAAAAATCCGAAAAAGTCCCTAAAGTCAACCAAAAACTGAAAACGACCATCGAAATTAACCAAATGTAACATCCCCCGTCCCCGTGGTCCGGAACGGGTGATGTCACATACGAGACTTAACATAAATATACAGCTAAATTCAAAGCTATTAATAAACTCTAAACATATATTACAATCTAAACTAGTATACCTCAATAAGTCTTTATAAACTTATAAAGTTATAAAATAAGGTGAGTCTAAAAACTCCAAAATATCACGCTCAATCTCAAGTCCCGTCCCCGTAAACTTCACTTCGAACCTGCCGTGTCAGAAAACAAAAACACGGCTGAGCACATAACTCAGTGAATGGATTATAATATAAGTTCGTAAATAATAATGAAAACATCAATAACGAAGCGGAAGACTTAAAAATTCATTCGATGAAAGTTCTTGAAATTCAAGTTCATAACAAAAGAAATGTTCAGTAATTTTCAAAGACAATAATTTCAAGAACAGTTCACACTTTAATTTCAAAACGTAATATAATTAAAGTCCGTCAATTCATGTTGTTGTGTTCGTGGGGTCGCCAAACCACACGAACTGGGTCGGCATGCAGGCACACACAACGGATCCCCCGTGAATTTAACCACGGTCACATATTCTATGGGTAAAATCTAGAATCGATTCATCCGCCCTAGAGCCAACAACGTCAGCCAAGTCTCCCCAGAGTGGGTTCACGTAAGCCACATAGGCTTAACTCTGGTGGACCGTCATCTGCAGGACGCTATGACAACAAAGCCGCCATAGAAGGCATCCCAAATAATGTGCCCATTTATTGGGTTCTTCTAAAATCAACGAAAACTAAACAAATGCCACTTACCTAAATGGCAATCACAGAAATTATAATCTATATAATTCACATTTTTCATAAACAATCTCATACGAGACACATTTTAATAAAACATCAAAATGTTCAAACAATTTATTCAATAAACCAAAATCAATGTGTATGTGTGTACAATTTCGCATTTGTTGATCACATTCAGTTGATCAATCACAAGGCGGTGAACCACCTTCTGGAAGGGTCAACTACAACAAATAGTCGCCCACGATTCAAAAGAATTGAAATCCATACCTTGATCGGATTGAGATGTAACACGTGATTAATCGAGACCGACTACGAACTTTAACTCGTTCGATTGCCTATTTAAACCATCAATTATTAATAATCGCATAACCTAAAACTCAATGGTTATATTATAAGCTTAAGCACTGATTATGTTCACTTAGGCATTAAACCGATCACTTGGTGTGCGGTTAAACATCTAGATACAAATATCACCGTTTTAATTCTAAACTTTACCCGTTTGTAATTTTGACAAAAACAAACATTCCTATACATGTTTATGATTATAACTTTACAATATATAATCATAATCTACCAACCAACTTCAACTACCCTAACTTACCAACTTAAATAACTTAAGAAGAAATTTATATCTCTAAGAAGGGCTCCTCACGTAGATTCCGAATATGTAATTGTTTCTTCGATTTGCTTCACGAAATTGACATAAATTTAGAGAGATTGAGAGTTCTAGAGATAGAGAGAAAATGAAATGAAGGTGAGAATGGCGGTTTAATTACAGGGACGATGGAATTGTAGTTTACTTGTTATTTTTTTTTTATATATATAATTATTAGAAGTTTGAGCAAATGACGGTTTTAACCCGTAACTATCATGGGTTGCTATTTTTAATTATGGTTCAATTCGGGTAAGAATAATTATATTTTTTTAAACCGAGTCTTACACCAAAAAACTTCAAAAATTCCTCGAAATGGTGGAATAAGATAAAAACACATCGAACGACTTTGATCCACCTAAAAAGTGCCCCCGTTTGACAAAAATCTTTGATTTGCTACTGTCCATTACATATCATACACCATGGAGTCCGAATTTGTAAATTCATTTAAAAGTCAATAAAAAAAAACCTAGTTGATTGTGTAAAGCAACGGCAATGAAACTGTAATGCAATGGGTCGACAAGATGTGATTCATTTTGCCATCGGACAACAAAAATTGTCTTATCCTTCAATTGGGTTTGTATATGTTGCCGGACCCATTGGGACCAATGAGAATGTCATGGTTCAATTTGGTCGTGGCTTCGGAGAGATTTGCAAAACCAGTTCATTATGTTTGGAAAGTGATTCCGGTTTTAATTACTTAGAAGTTAAATAATTAGTTCTGGAAAATTAGTTTGATACAGGTTATAACAAAATAGCTTATTTAAGGTCAAAAATAGGATTACTTATTTACCCCTCTTTTTTTACCCTAAATTATCATATTTTAAACTTAAATACTTCAACAATATATAAGAATGTTGCCGAACCCACAGTTCTTTGGGGGTTTTCAGTTGAAGGTACTCCCATCGAAGACTGGGATCGATGTGTCGTCTCAAGAACATTAAGGCATTTGCTTGTACCTTTTCTGACGGTTTGTTTTTAGGGTCAGTAAGAGGGTTGATTGTGTAGCTATAGTCCTTGCCAAAGAAAGTGGTTTCTACATCGGATACCCATCTGTGGTATTCAAGTCCTTCTGAATCCAGGATATCAAATCCGGGGCGAGTTGGTTCAGCCATCTACATAAACAAGAGATAAGGTATTCTTATTTTATGAGGGAAAATGATGCACATGAATTATCATGGCAATATAAGATTGTATTTCAAACATTTCTTTTGCTGAAAATGTTATCTTAGCATCTCAATATTCAAAAATAAATCGCAAAAACACTTTTGGATTTCCAGGTAAGGAGGGGAATCACGTGGATTATTTAAATTCCTGCAAACCTTTAGAGTTATTTACACTCGTTTTGACAAAATCTTTCAATGCAATGCGATTACTTTTGTTGTTTATGAAATATATGAATAACTTTTGTGAAATGTTTGAAGTTTTAGAAAACATTAATTTTCTTTTGATAATGTTTGGAAAAAAAAAGTTTTAAAAATTTTATTCAAAAAACGGTTGGATTTTGATAAGTATATCAAAATTTTAAAATATCATTAGTTATCGAATAAAATTTATTTTCCCTTTTTTTTCACTTGCTTTTATTTTAAAAACGTTTGCATTTATCGTAACATAATAAAAACAATTAAAAAAAACAAGCACAGGATAAACAATCACACCAATTGATAATATATGGTTTTGCCCCCCTAAAGTGGTGTTGTGAGACAACCACCACGGTTAGTCTAAGGACATCTTGAAGTTTCCATCGACCTCGTCATTTTGGTGAACTCCAAGGACTCCGTCTTGATTCTTGGAACTCCGTCTTCGGATGATTACAAATTTTTTTAATAGGAAACAACAATATCTATTATATTTCCATTTGTCCCTATCTAAAAAGAAATTAAAATTACAACCCTTTGCAATTAATACATTTTAATTTTCCAAATATATATATATATATATATATAAAATCAACCAAACAAACCACAGGTCTTGGGGCAAACCATATATTATTCTCATATTTAATATTTGATTTATATCAAAATATAATATAACATATAATATCGATATTAGTAATAAGATATTCACGAAACATATATTTTTAGCAATTATAAAACATTATGGATTAAGATGAATATGTGAAAATTATTGAAGCAAATTGTAACACCCAAAAAATTGGGATAAACAAAAATTTCCATAAAAGGGAAACATGATAATCAAATACGCCATAGCATGAGCTCTTCCCAAAAAGGGAGACAATAACGCCTGTTAAAAATTACAAGTTTGTAATGAATAACAATTTAAGGGAACACAACCCTTTAATCTAAATCCTAACTAGGAACAAGATTAATACATGTTGTGATCCAATCCAAAAATAAGCTTTCTAAGCAAGGCGTCCCAAAAATGTCCCCAAACTCGCATCTAAGGCATCTATACCTTCTTTGCGGTCGCGCCGCTAATACCTGAGATACATATCAAACCAGACAAGTGTTAGGCCAAACGGGCCTAGTGAGTTGTACAAAAGCATGACATAATATTCGATAAACATAAAGTAGCATAATTAACGACTCAGTCCACATGGTCATACTGGAATCAATGGGGGAGATCCATCACACCAATGAGTTTTACCTCAAGTAAATATACCTTGATGTTTAGTTCGTATCAACAACATCCCAAAGGCCTGGCACACCGTCCCGGTGGCGGGGGCATTGGGTGCATACCGTCCCGGTGGCACCTAAGGCTACATCCTCCTGGCACATACTCACGGTTCCTCCAACATACATATATATATATATATATATATATACCTCCTTTCCATACATATCTCGCATCAACAAGATATATACACATATTAACTATCCCTATACATATTCTGCATCAACAAAATACATATGTAAGGATTCTCATGACTTCAAACCCATGTTAGACCCAACACCCAAGCATGTAGGTTTAACAATAATCTCCACTTAATCCATGATATTGACCATCATACCCAATAATAACAATGTTAACAACTCAATGACTCCATATGTAACTCCATAGTCAAACCCCCAAATACTCATGAAAGATAGCATTTAAGTCAAACTTATCAGGTGATCAGATTTGTGCATACATAACAAGTAGTACAAGTAAACATTCAAGATATGTATCTCATTTAAAGATTTTGGTAAAGAAAACTCAATATCTAGGTTTTATAGCAAAACCCTAGAAAACTTGGAAGGAACCTAGAAGCTTGAATGAAGAAGATGATCTTGGAGCTTGAGACCTTGGGTTGAAATCTTTGCTTGGAGGTTGCTTGATTCTTGCAATAAATGTGGAAGATTGGTGGTTGAAAGGGGTTTTGGGAGAGAGTAAATGAAGAGAGAGTTTGGGGAGAAAATGTGGTTGGGTAATGAATGATAAGGAGGCTGAAAACCCTATTAAATCCGCCAGGCTAATTACGCGGGTTGTGTCGCGGGTCTAACTCGCGAGCCACTCGCGAAACTCACTGCTTCTTTCGCGGACAGAACATTACGCGGGTTGTGCCACGGGTCTAACTCGCGAGCCACTCGCGAAACTCACTGTTTCTTATCACTCCATACGGGTACTTGATCGATCTGTCAGCAAGTTGGAGTGTGATGGTTGTTGGCTGCACTTCTCCTAATCCAAGCTTCCTGGAAATAGACAACGACATGAGATTAATACTCGCACCTAAATCACATAAAGCTTTGCTAAATTCAGAAGTCCCTATATGAACAGGAATAGTAAAACTCCCTGGATCTTTTAGTTTAGGGGGAAGCTTGTGTTGGATGATGGCACTGCACTCTTCAGTAAGTGCAACTGTGGCCTGCTCTTCTATCTTCCTTTTGTTGGAAAGGATATCCTTTAGAAACTTCACATAAGATGGCATATGTGCCAAGGCATCTGCAAAAGGGATATTAATATGTAACTTTTTAAACACTTCTAGAAACTTGGAAAAATTTACATCATCCTTGTGAGCCTTCAGACGGTTAGGATATGGAACTTTAGGGATAGTAGGCTTGATTGGCTGCTTCACGGTAGTGCTTTCTTGCTCTTTTTCTTTATCCTTAACTTTTGGCCTTTCCATCTCTATCTCTTCATCCGCCTCACTCTATTCCACTTAAATTGGATCCATCTTAGTACCTTTGCCTTCAGGGTTATCAACAACTTGTTCTCGAGTCGGATCTCTGATAAATTTCTTACCACTTCTCAGATGGATAGCCTTGCAATCCTCTCTTGGTTTCCGTTCTGTCTGACTCGGGAATTGGCCCTGATTGCGAGATTGTAAAGCTTCAGCTATTTGACCCATCTGTCTTTCTAAGATCTGGATGGAAGCAGTATTCTGTTCTGTTGCTGCTTTTACAGTGCCGACAGTAGTAGTCAAATTGCTTACGGAAGAAGTTATTCCATCAACAGTATTGTCCATCTTTGTGATGAACTTCATCAGAACATCTTCTAATCCAGGCTTCTTCTCTCCAAATTGTCCTTCCTTCTGCCTTCTCTGATTATAACCTGGGGGACGATAAACATTATTAGCATGGGAAGAGGAATTAAAATTAGAAGTGTTACCATACTGTTGTTGTTGCTGTCCCATAGTCTCTCTCGGTTGATTTTGCGGTTGATTCCATGAGAGATTGGGATGCCTCTTCCACCCTTCATTGTAGGTTTTAGAGAATGGATCATTCTGAGGGCGGTTATTCCGATTTTGTAAGAATTGAACCTGTTCAGGTTCATGAGAAGCAGGGAACAAATCGGGAATGTCTCCCTCATAGTGATGTGCAGGTTGGATGGAAGCTCCTTTCACCTGATTGGTGATGGCGGCCAGTTGGACTTTTATCGCCTTTAGTTTATCAGATTCCTGAACATTAGCTACACCTCTGGTATCGGCTCGTGGAGTGTCATAACTGTGTTCAGCCAAGTTTTCAATCAGCTCAACCGCCTCTTCATAGGTCTTGTTCATCAAGGCCCCACCTGTTGCTGCAGTAATATCATTTTTGTACTGCGGGTGAAGTCCACCAAAGAAAGTCTGAATTATAACCCAGTCGTGTAACCCATCATGCGGACACTTTTTGAGCATGTCTTTATATCTTTCCCATGCCTCATAGAGTGTCTCCTGGTCCCATTGAGCAAAGTGAGTAATTTCAGCCATGAGTTGGGTTGTCCTACCCGGTGGAAAGAACTTCTGAAGGAATGCTGCAGTCATTTCGGCCCAAGTAGTAATCTGACCGTTGTGTAGGCTATCTTCCCAAATTTGTGCCCTTCCCTTCAGTGAGAAGTTGAACAACCTCAGTTTAAATGCATCGTCTGACACCCCGTTGATCTTAAATGTATTACAGATCTTTTCGAATGAACGGAGATGTGCATGAGGGTCTTCTGTTGGTGCTCCACCAAACTGTTTTTGTTGCAGCATCTGGATCGTGCCATACTTGATTTCAAAGTTGTTTGCTGCTACTGCAGGGGCTTGAATGCCTCTGTTGATCGCGGCCATATTCGGATTAGCAAACGATCTCATTGGCACTCTTCCCGGAGGCGGAGGTGGAGGTGGTGGTGGCATCTCTTCATTTAAAGGTCTTTCTTCACCCATTAGTATTCGCCTTCTAACTCTTGATGCTTTTCTCCGATGGCGCACGGTTCGTTCGATTTCTGGGTCTATAGGCTCTAGACTTTTTCCTCGAATACCTCTTGGCATAAACCAATTAGTACCTGCAAAAATCAGAAAAGAGAATTTAGTAACCAGAAATCAAACAATAAGGAGAACTGAAATAAAAAAAATGTTCAATGTAATAATGCCTATAGCTGGTAGTGCTATCAGTGCAAACTAGTTCCCCGGCAACGGCGCCAAAAATTTGATAGGCGGGTTTACACCCCCTAGTTTAACCGTAAGTGTACGGGTCGAATCAAGTAATATGTACTTGGAAGTACGAGTATCGAACCAAGGGAACTAGGAACTGAGTATCACAATGATTATATTCACTATTAACTGAACGGTCAAAAAGATTGAATTTTTATGAATGATTAACGGAGTAATGATAATAATAAACTAAAATAACACGTTATTCAAAAGAAACGACTTTGGAAACTTTTATGGAGATTAATAGTTGAGGGTTGGAAATCCTATGGTTTCACTAATGAATAGTAGACTTGAAAATAATTATCAGTTAAACCCTTTAATGAAAATCAAATCTGTAAAAATCACTATTGTTCTTTCTCAAGCAACAACAGATTTTATTTTGAAAACAAAAGTCTCATCTCTCGATCTTAACACATGAGTTCAAAACACATTAAGTTCCAGATTATTATGATACTAGGGTTTAGTTGGTATATCTCTATCCAATTTCTCACCCTAGACATATAATTCTAGTTCTTGTTAACAATTAATTCTCTCGAATTGAAATTATAACGAACAAATCAGATGAAAGTTGGCCAAACTCACAAAAGCATTAAAACCCAAATCATATGCTTCATTAATTAAGAAAAACTGATAAAAACTCCCAATCACATGTTCATATGCTTAAACCATAATCAAACCAACCCCCAACATCTAAAGATTAGTTCATGTTGGGGGTATTAAACAAGAAAATACTAGAAGAATTCATAAATCTAAGAAAAGTTCTATCAAACATCAAAGATTGAAAAACTCCCTTTTGAATATGTAATACCGATGAAGAATTGGAAGAATTTGTGTAAGAATCGTGACCCAAGATCTTTCCTAGCTTCAATCCGGTGTTTTCCTCTTGTAAAAATCGCCCAAAATTTGTCTCCTTGCTTCCTCCCGTCGCCAACTTGAGAATGATATGATAAGTGACTCAAAACCCTAAGAGATATGCATAAAAACGTCCAACACCATTCTCGTGGGTTGCTCAGTAGGTTAGCTTCAGCAACTCACGTAAAAAGGTACCCTAATTTTCATTCTGGTAGGTTGCTCTGTGGGTTCAACTTCAGCAACCCACATCAAAGGTACTTCAGCCACTAATTTTTGCTTACAATTGGGCTTGAAAAATCCTTCTTAACTTCACTTTTTCACCGGCCACTTCTCGGGTTTGGACTTACCGTTCAGAAAAATACTTTTCGCATTCATTCTTGGCTATCTCTTGATATGATGAAATTCCTGAAACACTTGATTTAAATCGTAAAATTCTACTAACTTTACTTGGAAAAAGCAATTTTACCCAATTAGTGATATGAAAATAACACCAAAAATTGGTGTTATCACTTGTAATAACCAACATACCGAAATTTAGAGTGTTACAATCCTCCCCACCTAATGAAGATTTCGTCCCCGAAATCACTACTGCTCGAATAAATGGGGGTATCTCCTCTTCATATCCTCCTCCGACTCTCACGTTACATTTGTACCCCGGTGGTGTTTCCATTGGACTTTCACCATGGTTACCTCCTTGTGGCGCAATTTCTTCGTCTTGGAGTCTAATATGGCTTCCGGCTCCTCGATGCATTGGTTGCCGTTGTCCACCCGAATTTCCGTCAACGGAATAACGCTCTCTTCTTCCGCTAGACATTTTCGAAGATAGCATACGTGAAATGTAGGGTGAATCCTGTCCATTTCCGATGGCAAGTCTAGTTTATACATTTGAAGTCCAATCTTTTCTAAAATCGTGAAGGGTCCCAGAAAACGGGGGCTAAGTTTCCCACGTTTTCTGAACCGGATAATCCCCTTCTAGGGGGACACCTTTAACATAACTCGATCACCCACTTGAAAATCGACCGGTCTCCTCCGCTTATCTGCATAGCTCTTTTGACGATCTTGCGCCACTTTCAACCGTTCTCGGATTCCTTTAACCTTGTCTGCCGTTACTTGGACTATTTCCGGTCCTGCAAACTGCCTTTCTCTCGCCTCAAGCCAACTCACCGGTGTCCGACATTTTCGTCCATATAGTGCCTCAAACGGTGCCATCCCAATGCTCGAGTGGTAGCTGTTGTTGTAAGCGAATTGCACTAATGACAAGTGAGAATCCCAACTTCCTCCAAAGTCTATGACGCAAGACCGAAGCATGTCCTCAAGGGTTTGGATAGTTCTCTCGCTTTGCCCGTCGGTCTTAGGATGATAGGTCGTGCTCAACTTGACTTTCGTACCCAATTCCCTTTGCAGTCCAACCCAAAACTTCGATGTAAACCGACTATCTCTATCCGAGACTATGGACAACAGAACACCGTGACGAGACACCACTTCATCAATATAGTGCTTAGCTAACTTATCCATCGGTAACGTCTCCCGCATTGCCAGGAAATGTGCACTCTTGGTAAGTCTGTCCACCACCACCCAAATAGTATCATGGCCCCTCAAGGTCCTCGGTAGCTTAGTGACGAAGTCCGTCGTGATGTGTTCCCACTTCCACTCCGGAATGGTTAACGGCTGCAAGCTCCCATAAGGATTTTGATGTTCCGCCTTGACTTGAAGGCAAGTGACACACCGTTCCACATAATTGGCCACATCGAGTTTCATCACCGGCCACGAATAATGTAATTTTAAATCCTGATACATTTTGGTGCTACCGGGATGTATGGAGTACTTTGACTTGTGCGCCTCTGCCAAGAGCAACTCGCGGTTTCCCCCGATTCTAGGCACCCAAATCCTCCCTTGAAATAACATGAGATCGCGGCTATCCTCCGATAACAACTCCCGTTGCTTCACCATGATCTCGGCCTTGAGATTCTCCTCACGAAGTGCTTCGGCTTGGCTCCTCTTGATGTCTTCTATAAGGCTTGACATCACCTCGATTCTAGCGAATGTCACCTTACTTTCCCCTCCGTAACTCTTTCGGCTCAATGCGTCCGCCACTACATTGGCCTTATCGGGGTGGTAAAGAAATTCAAAATCGTAATCTTTCAAAAGTTCTAACCACCTTCGTTGCCGCATGCTGAGGTCCTTTTCGTCAAAGATGTACTTCAAGCTTTTATGGTCGGTAAATAGGGTACACTTCGTCCCATAAAGGTAATGTCGCCAAAGCTTTAAGGCAAATACTACCGCCGCTAGCTCCAAATCGTGCGTAGGGTAATTCTTCTCGTGATCCTTGAGTTGTCGTGAAGCGTACGCGATCACCTTTCCCCTTTGCATCAATACACATCCAAGACCCAATTTGGAGACGTCGCTATACACCACGAAGTCTTCGGAACCTTCGGGTAATGATAGGATCGGTGCTTCGCATAATTTTCTTTGGAGGGTCCGGAATGCTCTCTCTCGCGTTTCGGTCCACAAGAACTTAACATTCTTTCTTGTCAGCGTCATGAGCGGAGAGGCGATCTTCGAGAAGTCCTGAATAAACCGTCGGTAGTAACCGGCCAAACCCAAGAAACTTCGTATTTTTGTTGGGCTCGTCGGTGGTTCCCAATTCATCATTGCCTCTATCTTGGTCGGATCCACCTTTACCCTATCCTTTGACACCACGTGACCTAAAAATTGAACCTCTCGGAGCCAAAATTCGCACTTCGAAAATTTCGTGAACAACCTTTCCTTCCGGAGAATTTCCAAAACCTCCCGTAAATGTCGCCGATGCTCCACCTCGTCTCTCGAGTAAATCAGAATGTCGTCGATAAAGACTATGACATATCTGTCCAATAAAGGTCGGCATACACGATTCATCAAATCCATGAAGACGGCTGGTGCATTAGTCAACCCAAAAGGCATGACTAAGAATTCGTAGTGGCCATATCTAGTCCGGAACGCCGTCTTCGGAATGTCGCTCTCCTTCACCATCGCTTGATGGTAACCCGACCGCAAGTCTATCTTAGAGAAGCATCCCGCTCCTTGGAGTTGATCGAAGAGATCGTCGATCTGGGGAAGCGGATACTTATTCTTCACGGTGACCTTGTTGAGCTCCCGATAGTCGATGCGCATTCGCATCGACCCATCCTTCTTCTTCACAAATAGGACTGGAGCTCCCCACGGCGACGAACTCGGTCGTATAAATCCTTTCTCGAGAAGTTCTTGAAGTTGCGTCATCATTTCTTGCATTTCTGTCAGGGCCAGAAGGTAAGGAGCACGAGCTATCGGAGCTGCTCTCGGAGTGAGGTCGATGTGGAACTCTACTTATCGTTCCGGTGGTAGTCCGGGCAGGTCTTCCGGAAAGACATCTGGGTATTCTCGCACCACGTCCACATCTTCTACCTTCCTCTTTTCCAACTTCGCGTCGATTACGTAGGCCAAATACGATGCACATCCCTTGACCAGGCTCTTTCGTACCTTAAGGGACGAAATAATCATACTGGCTTTTTGGTTCTTCTCCCCATAAATAATTACCTCGCCACCAACCGAAAAAGGTACTATAATCAGCTTTTTGGAACAGAAAATACCGGCATCATTCTTGGATAACCAATCCATCCTGACGATTACGTCAAACCTTCCGATGTCCGCCGGTAACAAGTCTATTACAAAAGACTCACCATCTAAACTTAAGGTACACCCAAAGTAGCATTCCCGAACTATCAACTGTTCCCCGTTGGCTACCTCTACTACTAACGCATCACACAACAAACTAGGAGGTGTAGTGAAATTCTTGCAGAAAGATGAAGATACAAACGATCGGTTCACACTCGAATCAAATAAAACACGGGTAGGTAGAGAGTTTACTAAGAATGTACCCGACACTACATCTGCCGTCTCCCTCGCCTCATCAGCCGTCATTTGGAAGGCCCGACTTGACCCCTTCGGTTGGGTTTCCTTCCTCGGTATTGATACACCTGGAGCTCCATGATGACCCTTTGCTAGCTTCGGGCAATTCCGCTTGAAGTTCCCTGGTTCTTTACACTCATAACAGACTCCCGACTGGGAATAGCAATCCTTACTCAAGTGGCCTTTTCGACCACAGTTGGAACATTCGATGGAGTTGGGCAAGGATCTCTGACTGCAGGGCCCGAAGTGTTTACTCTTACACCTAGAGCACCACTGTGCCTCGCGTTTCGGCTCTACACTCCTTCCCCCGATGAAAGGTTTGGATGGTCGCACGGACCCGGTCGACCCTTCCCACTTTCTCTTTTCTCCTTGTTGCTTCTTCTCTTCCTTGTCTTGTATCATGTCGTCCTCTACTAGTTGAGAGGCCTCGATTACCTTTTACAAGGTCCCCTTGTTAGCATTTCTCACATCCGTCTTCATGTCAGCCGGTAATCCTTTCACAAATGCCTTTATCTTTGACTCTTCATCGGTTGCCAAGTGTTCCACCAAGCTAAGTTTATCCATGAACTGTTTCGCATAACCGGCAATAGACAAATTGCCCTTCTTCAGGTTTCGGAATTCGTCCTCTATCTTGTCAATGGCTCTCGCATTACAATACTTCTCCATAATTTTCTTCTTGAAGATGGGCCATGTGGCTTGGGCCAACACCACCGGTGTGAGTGCCCTCCTAGTTACATTCCACCAACTCAGCGCATCTCCCCGAAGCAATTGAGATCCAAACTTGACCCTTTGAGAGTCCGCACAATCACTGGACTCGAATGCCATCTCGACGTCCTGAATCCACCTCACACATGCTAACGGGTCGGTCATCCCGGAGAATTCCGGAGCCCGACTGCAAAGAAAGGTCTTGAAAGAACAACCCCCATTCCTTCCGCTTATCAACTCTAACCGCATACTCCTCCGTTCCCGGTGCATTATCAACACCACCCGATCCCACCACTGCATTGTACCCCACCGTCTCGTGCCTCCGGTTACTTGCATCCCTGTCCTCGAATGCTTTCATGAGTTTCTCGTCCCGTTTGTCCATCGCAGAGTTTATCATCTGCATTATGCTGGACAATAGGACTGACTGAGGGTCCACCTCTTGGACAACCGGGTCCGCTGTTTCCAAGTTCACTTGAGGAATCGGATCTACGATCCCCTCTAGCATTGGGGGTATCGGCGGAATGACCTGGTTCATTGCTTCGTTTGCTCATCGAGTAACCTCCGGGGCGGTTACACTCGCCTCATTTGCATCCTCGGCTTCCCTGACTCGACTCCTTGTGTTAACCATATTGAACTGCCAAGCACAATATGGTTCATACCAGTTAGTTATTTAAAAGATAACCGGTTCAGTACGTACTACTTACAAAAATCAAATATCATAACAACAACTTCAAGCATGCTCACGTAATCATATATTCAGAACAACACTGGCCAAGTGAAATTGTGAATGTACTTTACACAAGAATTCTCGTTATCATTATCATAATTTCGATCAGTGCAATTTCCGAATTCCTACTACTCTCCCCACCTAAGAACGCTCTACCCGAATGGACAATGATTCTATAAGCATAACCAATCTAAGTCTAGGTATAATAGAGTAGACACCTAGTTCACTTAAACTAGAGCTCTGATACCAACTTGTAACACCCCAAAAATTGGGGTAAACAAAAATTTCTATAAAAGGGAAACATGATAATCAAATACGCCATAACATGAGCTCTTCCCAAAAAGGGAGACAATAACGCCTGTTAAAAATTACAAGTTTGTAATGAATAACAATTTAAGGGAACACAACCCTTTAATCTAAATCCTAACTAGGAACAAGATTAATACAAGTTGTGATCCAATCCAAAAATAAGCTTTCTAAGCAAGGCGTCCCAAAAAATGTCCCCAAGCTCGCATCTAAGGCATCTATACCTTCTTGGCGGTCACGCCGCTAACACCTGAGATACATATCAAACCAGACAAGTGTTAGGCCAAACGGGTCTAGTGAGTTGTACAAAAGCATGGCATAATATTCGATAAACATAAAGTAGCATAATTAACGACTCAGTCCACATGGTCATACTGGAATCAATGGGGGAGACCCATCACACCAATGAGTTTTACCTCAAGTAAATATACCTTGATGTTTAGTTCGTATCAACAACATCCCAAAGGCCTGGCACACCGTCCCGGTGGCGGGGGCATTAGGCGCATACCATCCCGGTGGCACCTAAGGCTACATCCTTCTGGCACATACTCACGGTTCCTCCAACATACATACATATATATATATACCTCCTTTCCATACATATCTCGCATCAACAAGATATATACACATATTAACTATCCCTATACATATTCCGCATCAACAAAATACATATGTAAGGATTCTCATGACTTCAAACCCATGTTAGACCCAACACCCAAGCATGTAGGTTTAACAATAATCTCCACTTAATCCATGATATTAACCATCATACCCAATAATAACAATGTTAACAACTCAATGACTCCATATGTAACTCCATAGTCAAACCCCCAAACACTCATGAAAGATAGCATTTAAGTCAAACTTATCAGGTGATCAGATTTGTGCATACATAACAAGTAGTACAAGTAAACATTCAAGATATGTATCTCATTTAAAGATTTTGGTAAAGAAAACTCACTATCTAGGTTTTAAAGCAAAACCCTAGAAAACTTGGAAGGAACCTAGAAGCTTGAATGAAGAAGATGATCTTGGAGCTTGAGACCTTGGGTTGAAATATTTGCTTGGAGGTTGCTTGATTCTTGCAATAAATGAGGAAGATTGGTGGTTGAAAGGGTTAGGGTTCGGTTTTGGGAGAGAGTAAATGAAGAGAGAGTTTGGGGAGAAAATGTGGTTGGGTAATGAATGATAAGGAGACTGAAAACCCTATTAAATCCGTCAGGCTAATTACGCGGGTTGTGCCGTGGGTCTAACTCGCGAAACTCACTGCTTCTTCCCGCGGACAGAACATTACGCGGGTTGTGCCGCGGGTCTAACTCGCGAGCCACTCGCGAAACTCACTGTTTCTTGCAATAACCAATATACCGAAATTTAGAGTGTTACACAATTCAATTCAAAATACTTAAATTATAACTAAATCAAAAAATAAAAAAAAAACAAATGAGCAACTTAATAACAACAACAAGCTGTGAATTAAATCCAAATTTAAATAATTTAAGGGGAATAAAAAAAAGAACTACAAAATCCAGGGACTGAAATAGTCAACTTTGCATTATTGTTTTTTATAGAACGGCTAATTTGGTTTTTATATTGTGTCAAAGTTTTTTTTTAAGAAACCCTAAAGCCCCCTTTTTTTTCTCTCTCTCTCTCTCTCTCCGCCTCTCCAACAAGAGGTACTGGTTCAAGATGCTAAAAAAAATTACTATGGTCAGAATTTCGTCAAACAAAATTTACCTACTCTTTGTGGATATTTAATCTACGATTACTCGGTTGTATTTTTGCCGAAACAACAAGTGAAGATGAAGATTGAAGATACAGAAGAAGAAGAGAAAAAAAAGGTTTTATGGTTCTTCAAAATCAATTTATGTAACTGGTTTTGGTTAGATCTTGTTTACGATACAAAAAAAAAACGAAATTTATTTTGAAGGTTAACATTTATGTTCGGATTTTTAACGATCGGTTTTGATTTTGAATATTTTTTTAGGACACCCAGATCCAAAAAAAAACAAGTTCTAAGGAATTAAAAGTATATATATTTTAAATTAGGATTATATGCTATAATTAGCTATGGGAAAAAAACACCTACTTTAAGCACAAGGGGGGAAGGAAAACGTGGACACTGAAGGGAGTAATGATAGTAAAAAAAATTACTTGTAATTTTTTTTAATAGACAGAGCAAGTATAGAATCGAGAGGATTATTACCAACGTAGGATTCTGAAGTATAAACAATATGATGCAGAAGTATAATCTAAAATAAGGTGTAATTATGAGCATGTTAGTAACATGAATTAGAGATGAATATAGGAATGCATACTTGGATTGTAGTAGTGGCGATGGAGTATCGTTGAATTATCTGAATGAGTGTACGTGCGGATGACGTGTTACAGGACAATCAATATAGAGAGAGAATAGAAAAGCTGTAAATCCTCATTAATCATAAACCCTTTATATAGGGATGGATTACAGGTAGATAACTAGATATTCTAGTTCTAATCTAACTCTGATATATTGTATTTCTATCTCTATCATTATCTCTATCTTTATCGTCATATCCTTTAGACGATGACACACTTATCCTATAACACTCCCCCTTGTGCCGAGTCAAAGGAGTGATGGTGTAATATCGTTGCCTCGTTAAAACCTTGCGTCAAAATAAAAACCCAATGGGAAAAAAAAGGACGAAGGAAAGAGTACAACACACCTGTGTATAGACTATTCCTTTAGTCTAGTATTCCCTTAGATTTGTACATCAATCATGGGAGTTATATAAACTGTTGCCTCACTAAAACCGTACACCAAGGAACAAAA
Organism: Arctium minus; assembly: GCA_954870635.1. Taxonomy (NCBI): domain Eukaryota; kingdom Viridiplantae; phylum Streptophyta; class Magnoliopsida; order Asterales; family Asteraceae; genus Arctium; species Arctium minus. Next base: position 31,479,550 of record OX941088.1, read on the forward strand.
CCCATTGGGAAAAATAAAACCTTGGGTGAAGGAAAGAGCACAACATATTAATATCACATGTATAGTAGACTTCCCCTTTTGTCTACTACCCCCCTGATGCGTACGTTAATCAAGGGAGTTTGGAAAGTCTCCGCATTCCAATGCTTTCCACATGTTTTTCAAATGTAGCCTTAGGCAATGATTTGGTAAACAAATCAGCCACATTCTCCTTTGATCTTACTTGATTCACTTGAATCTTAAGGAGAGTCTGTTGTTGGTGATTATAGAAAAAATTTGGCGAAATATGTTTTGTATTATCACATCCGTCCGGATTGTTTTAATCCATAGAGTGAACGCCTTAGTTTAATTGCAAACGCACTTTGTGGTTTACTCGAATCGGGTAGTGGAAGGCCATTTGGCACTTTCATGTATATCTCTGAATCCAGATCCTCATAGAGATATGCAGTAACCACGTCCATAAGTTGCATTTCCAGTCCTTCGGAAACTACTAGGCTAATTAGATAGCGGAACGTTATTACATCCATTACAGGGGAGTATGTCTCCTCATAGTCAATCCTAGGGCGTTGTGAGAAACCTTGCGCCACAAGGCGAGCCTTATATCTTATGACTTCATTTTCTCATTAAGCTTTCTGACAAAGACCCATTTATGTCCTACAGGCTTTACACTTGGTGAGGTTAGCACTACCGGGCCAAATACCTGTCTCTTTGCCAAAGAATCTAGTTCTGCCTGGATTGCTTCTTTCCATTTAGGCCAGTCTGCTCTTTTCTTACATTCTTCAACTGAGCGTGGTTCGATGTCATCGTGCTCTATGATCTCATGAGCAACAGTATATGCAAATATATCATCAATGAGTATGGATGATCTTTCCATCAACTCGTGTGCATTCTCATAATTCATTGAGATTTCTTTGTTCTCTGGAATCAATATTGACTTCGGAGCGTCCTCCAGTTATGATTCATGGACATAATTGTAATCAGAGACAATCTCATGAGAAGGGTTTTCAGTATTGATGATAAGTGGGTCAGATTGTGCCTTACTCTCCCTTTTCTTTCTTGGATGAGTATCTATCAAACCAAGTGGCCTCCCCCTTTTCCTTTTGGGAGCCACGGCCTCAACCACACTTCCACAGTATGTGGTTGCAACACTCTTTCCGATGGTGTTGTGCCCCTGTTTGGGGACTTCTAACCTTCCGGGTACATTTGCAGCGGGTATGTGTGATCTTGTCACTTTTGCAATATCAGTGAACGCATCAGGTATCGAGTTTGCTACGTTTTGAAGATCTAGTATTCGTTTGACTTCACTTTCACATTGTGAAGCGCGGGGATCAAAATGAGACAGGGTGGGAACATTCCATGACAATTCCTGTCGTTCTCTTGGAAAATCCTTTTTCCTATCTCCCCCTAACGACGGGAAGACTGTCTCATCAAAGTGACAATTCGCAAATCTTGCGATAAATAGATCACCCGTTATGGGTTCTAAATAGCGGATAATTGTTGGAGATTCATATCCAACATATATACTTAATCGTCTTTGAGGACCCATTTTGGTGCGCTGTGGGGGCGCAATTGGCACATATACTGCACAACCAAATATGCGTAAATGTGAAATATTAGGCTCATATCCAGTTACCAACTGGTACGTAGAAAATGGTTGGCTAGTAGTGGGTCTAAAGCGAATAAGTAAAGCTGCATGTAATATTGCATATCCCCATGCAGAAGTGGGTAAATTGGTGCGCATAACCAATGCACTGGCTATCATCTGTATCCTTTTGATGGTAGCTTCTGCGAGACCATTTTGTGTATGCACATGGGGTACGGGATGCTCTACATCGATCCCAATAGACATGCAATAATCATCAAATGCTTGTGATGTAAATTCTCCAGCATTATCAAGTCGTATAGACTTGATAGGATAATCAGGGTGGTGAGCCCTCAGACGTATAATTTGTGCTAGGAGTTTTGCAAATGCAGCGTTTTGTGTGGACAATAGTGCGACATGCGTCCATCGTGTCGAAGCATCAACCAGGACCATAAAATACTTGAATGGCCCGCACTCTGGATGTATAGGTCCACAAATATCACCTTGTATACGTTGTAAGAATGTAATGTTTTGCTTTGTGTGTTTAGCATAGGATGGTCTCGATCCTGTTTTAGCTAAGGAACATGCTTTGCAAAAGCTAGGGTTATTCAAGGAGGCATATTGTGATGATGTTGTTGCTTCTTGTGCTTCAGAAGTCAACGATTGCAATTTCATACGAAATGATTGATTTTTATAAACTATACGAAATGATTGATTTTTATAAGCTATACGAAATGATTGATTTTTATAAACTATACGAAATGATTGATTTTTATAAACTTCAACCTTATTATTTTTCATTTGGATTTCATGATAATATTTTACTTGCAAATAACCCATAATTTAGATGGTATAGAACATTCTATAAATAATCGTATTGATTTTTCAATCACAATTTACAAGAAAGTTTAACACTCGTGCCACATCGCGCACGGGTACATGACTAGTATATATATAGAGGAAGAATCATACAGGAACTTAAGCATTTTGCGAAAAGGTGAGAAGTGTGATATCATATATGATTAAACGTCAATGTATTGTCAATGTAACATGTGTTTAATCATATATGATTAAGTTTGTATATCATATATGATATCACACTTCTCGTCTTCTCATAAAATGTTTAGTTTCTCGTTTGAACCTGTCCTATATATATATAGATAGATAGACAGACAGATAGATAGATTCAAATGAGAATGCTAACTATTTAAGAAAACAAGAAAAAGAAAACAACAAATCATTTACAAAATCATATGTGATTTTACATTAACCAAAAAAACGACGCGGGTGACTTTGGGCGCGACCTAAAGTCACGCACAAAGTCACGTGAATCATATATGATTTTGTATGTACTCGGCTGTTCTCGTGTTTTCTTAAATAGATGCATATTAGTTTCTTAGGCTGTGTCTATGTTTGGCATATGTGACCGCACAGGCTATGACATGACAAAAACTCAGTTTTCCACGTTTGACATGACATGAGATATGACAAAAACTCACCATTCCACGTCTAGCACGACAAATCCTAATATGATATTTGGTTAAACAGTCATGACCGCCCACCATCGTTACCGGCAGCCACCTCCACCTCTGCCTCACTTCCAGTCACCACCACAACCTCCACCTTCATCTCCACCCCATCGGAAGAAGTCCCCATGACAGTGGCTTCCAACTATTGGAACAAAATAAAAGATACAACTTTGAAGTTGATTAATTAAGCCCATTTCGAAGGAACTGCAAAAACCAAAAACAAAAACAACATTCAAACTTACCTGGATTTCTTTCGCCTGCTTGAGTTGAAGCACAACCTGAGCAATCGTAGGTCGTTCTTCTCGAGTTTCTTGCAAACACTGATATGCAATAGACGAAAACATGCTCAACGTTCTTGGTTTTATATGTTTCATTATTCTCTCATTCATAATCTTCTCTACCTCTCTATTTTCATAGCATGTTCTCGCCAAATGAGGAAGGAATCGTCGTTCATCATTGTACTTGATAACACACGCCAACCTCCCACACAAAACTTCAAACAAAACCACACCAAATGAATACACATCTGATTCTTTCGTTAAAATACCCGTCCTTTCATATTGTGGGTCACAATAGCCACGTGTGCCAGCAAGGTCGGTGATCACAAACGTGTTTTGTTGATTTGCTAGACTTATCCTTGATAACCCAAAATCCGAAAGTTTTGCATTCCAATTCTCATCCAACAAAATGTTAGAGCTTTTTATATCACGATGGATTATTCTATGTCTTGCTGCCGTGTGATTATGAAGATAGTCCAACGCACATGCCACACCAATGCATATGTCAAGGAGTTGTGGCCATGACGGTTGACCCGACATAGTTGCATCACTTAAATACGTGTCAAGGCTCCCACGGCTCGCATATTCATAGACAAGGATCCTCTCCTTGCTATCGTCACAAATCCCTATAAGGGTAATAATGTTCTCGTGCCGATATTGTGAAAGCAACGTGACCTCACTGAAAAACTCCTTGTTGCCTTGAAACCCGGTGACATCTAACCGTTTTACGGCAACCAGCTGGTTTTTGTGATCTGCCCAGGAGAGGATTCCCTTGTAGACCCTTCCGTATCCACCCTTTCCGATGATGTTTCTTTCACTAAAATCTTGTGTGCCGTTTTTTATGACGTAAAGGGGGATTATGAGGAGGTCTAGCTGCTTCACCTGGGACATCATCGGGGGTAATTACTAATTAGTATCGACCTGATAAAACCCTAAGGATGCGTTTGGTACGCAAAGGGGACGAGACTGATCCGGAAAGAACCGGACATATGAGAGCGAGGTAGGCGGGTTACAGAATTGTGGAAGGTTTTACAGTTTTATTTGACATTAGTAGTTTAGCAATTTACCAATCTTGTTACATCTCTTGATTTTTGTTCCACCTATTTTGATGGGTGATTTCTTTTTATCACACTCAATCATTTCGTGTCCCAGTCTAAATAAAGAACATGTGTCTCGTTATGTCCTGCCCCATCCTGTTCCACTAACCAAACGCACCCAAGGCAATATTACATGAACGAACCACAAGGATTGTGACATACTCCTGGGGATGTGGTGGAATATCCCATATGTCCAGGGTTCGAATCCAGGCGTACACAACAATTGTGGCCACTGAGGTTTAATCAACGCTGATGTATTACAGTCATAGTTTGCCAAGGGATTAGTCTAGACATAGTCTAGGACACCCTTCCCCCAAAAAAATATTACATGAACGAACCTCAGGATAACTCAACATCGCTTGGTCTGAACTACCGGGTTCAAGTTGAAGTGTATCATAAGAAGCATATATTTCCATCTTCTTAACAATCTCGGTGTGTGATTCCAAGATCTATGCACACATACACAATAATAATTCATCAAATTTGCATAACAAAAGTACGTAATCATCATATAAATTTCTTGAAAGAAGACGATAATCGAGCTTTTACCTCTCTATCTACCTCAACAGATCCTGTCAGACATACAGCCTTTAAAACCTCAAAGATGTTAAAGAGTACAGAAGCAGTTCGATAAACTTTTCGAAAATGGACACTGAAATTATAAGTTAATTTTCTGCAATCAGAAAAGGGAAAAATGAAAAGAAGACACAAAACCAAGAAAGAAAGATGATTACTTACTGGTCAGCCATATTATCAGTAGCATTTTGCAGGACTTGAAAGTGCTTTTTATAGTATTGCTGATAAAAACTCTGCATTTCAAGAGCATCTGTTTCTCTTTCTCGAGCGAATATTGATGTTTCCTGTTGCTGAAAAGGGTAAAAAGTTGGGAGTTTATATGCTCTGGGATTGAAGTAAATGTTAAGTGATTTTAGTATCATCAAGCATTTGCATTTGGTGTAATTGTGATTTACAAGGGATTGACTAGGTAACGTGTCATATATAATGTGAACTAGGAGATACGGAATGCATACTCATAAATGTTGTCTCTATCATCTTAGATTGCCATAAGACGGGCGCTGGTGATGGTCCCCAGGGGACTACTTTGGAAATTTGAGTTTCCGAAGAAGGTTAGAATCTTTCTTAACTTTGGTCAGAAACTTAAGAGTTTTGGAGACCAAATAAACGCCGGTCTTTCATATAATATATAAAAAGTTTAATCTAGGATATATACTTGAGTTTTTTTGCCTTAATTACTAGAGTAAATTTTTGGATTATCACAATACTAATTTCGTGAAATCTATGGTTGTAAAGGGTCGAAATATAGTATTTGAAAAGTGTACACACGATCCAAGAACTTATCCAAGTGATTGTTACCACAAATACCCATATTCTCAACAGTAAATAGAGTGCAGCCTGACTAAAATTAAGACCTTTGTTTATGCAATTCCACTATTTGAGAAAGGAAACAAATTATGGCATCAGGTTATCAATTCATAAACTTTAACGTAAAATATTCCACGAAATTTGCCACCGCCATAGCTGTTTCAAAATGCTAATGAACACGGAAAGAGAGAAAGCACAAAATTTTGATAACTGATGAGCGATGCAAAAGAAGAGAACACGTACCCTTTCTAAGCGATCATGTAGATCAGACTTGAATTTACGAACACCAGGATCACTTGATCTTGGATCTTGTCTGAGAGCTTTATTCAATGCATAGGACCGACCTGATTATGCATATATGATTACGTTTCTTAATGCCATTGAATGTAAGCAAGCACAATGAAGGAACCAAAAACGATAATCAAAGTGTTAGGCTTTATTAAGTGACTTTTATTTTCGTTTGGCTCCTATGTGGGACAAGGTGCCTTTTATAAACAAAGTTCCAAGAGTAAGTTTGGGACTCAATACTAACGTAGTGCATGTATATGTATTTTAACCATTTGAATGCACACACACAGAGATTGCAAAACCATTCATTCCTAAAAGCAAAAATAAAAACAACAGGTAAATACACAACACAAATAGGGACTTACAGAGGAAGGCAACCCTTAAGTTGAGCGGTTCAACTTCATTAGCAAGACGAAGAATAGGCACAATCTCAACGAGAGATGAAGGAACCACTTCACCATCCATCACAACCTATATACCTAAACAATCAACAACTTTTGAAATATATATATATATATATATATACGCGAAAGATTGTGAGATGAGAAGTTGAGGTTAATGTGAGAAACTATAGAAGTGGATCTGAACTGTTGATCAATTTTAATCAAATCCCCTCTCATGAATTGCGGCTTAGAAGGGAATGGATCCGATGCATCTCATCTTACTGTGCATCAATTTCATCCAACGGTTGATAACCATTTCTCACGTTAATCTCAACTTCTCTCCGGAACTCAACCCTATATTATATATATATATATATATTGTTAGGGACTTGGGGTCACGTGAAACCACGTTTTTACACTTGAAAGTTGAAACTTCACAGTAAAACACTGTGAAGGTTCGGATTTTTTTACCTGCACAAAGTTTTGTTGTGAAGTTTCAAGTGTAAAATCGTGGTCTCACCAAAACATGTTGGTGAACCCAACCCTATTGTTAGGAGGGGAGGAGATAATATATATATACATATAAATTGCTACATTTTTATTGTGAACACCAAGTGTTTGAACTTTCTTGAATTGCTCAGTCATCAATTCCTGTTTTATTTGAGGAAGGCAAATGATCAAGTTTAATCCGAGTAAAAATTGACAAGATGCTGGTTATTGTTTTTGAATAATAAGTAAACCAACATCTACTGCAACTGACAGAACTAGAAACAAATAGACACTGTCCATTTTTTTAGCAACTCCACTGGGGCAGTTTGGTTTGATGAAATCATGAAATGTTTGAAAGATTTTGATTTATTATTTATGAAATCATGAAATGTTAGAATATTTGATTTCTTTAGTTTGTAGGATTTGGAATGAGATTGAATATCATTCTTTATAGTTTATTTTTATAAAAATAAATTATAAATATTTAATTATCTTTTATTAATTGATTATTACAATCCAAATATTTTTAACACATTTTAAAACATTATTACAATTAAAACCAATGAAATCCTTTGAAACACCAACTACTCCATAAAATCCAATTGGAATTTCTTGTAAACCAAATACACGATTCGATTGGATTGGATCGAATCCAAATCTTGCAAATCCTAAAATTTGTTAAATGGCAACTCTTAGGGACCATTTGGTTTGCAGGATTTTGTTAGATTTATTGACATTTAAAAATGGATTCCATTACAATCTTGGGTTTAGTTTAAAGGAAATCTGCAATTAAAATTCCAGGTTTTTCAATGGAATGCCACAAACTTGGATTTAGAAATCACATGGGATAGTTGGTATTTATCATTGAATTTATTTGTAATAATGTTATAAAATATATATGTCAAAAGCATTAGTTTTATAATAATCGGTTAATAAAAAAAAGTAATTTTTATGAATTACTTATAAAATATCGAATTCATTTTAATTTCAAATCTTACAAACCAATCACATAAAAGAAGAAAAAGACGAATATTATTAAGATGAAGAAGCGGAATGAACAGAAATTCCTAATTTAGTTACCTTTTACAAGGGAAGAGCACTGGAGGGAGGTGTGGTACGACGTCTATGGAATGGAGGAGAGAAATCCAGCAATAATTAGAATATATATATATATATATATATATATATGTGTATGTGTATGTGTGTGTGTGTTTTAAGTTGTCGACTCATTCAAAACTTGATGATGAGGTCGTCAAGTGGGTGAAAACCATTCTCCAACCAAATATTGTCAACGCCCAACCCATCCCTACAAATTCTTTAAAATTTCTTTAAAATTTTAAAAAATATATTACATAAAACTATAATTATATCTTGAGTAATAATTACAAATTTCATTCATGTGGTTATGTAAAATTTTGAATTGGGTCCCCCAAACGAAATAATTACGTGTATGGCCATCATGGTTTTACCTTTGTTATAGATTGGGTCCCTTGTTCTAACACAATTAAGGGGCTGTTTGGCAGTTACTGAATGGTTTAGTGCAGAATGATTAAGTGGTCAGAATGGTAAAGAGGCTCTGTATGATTTAAGTGCCAGACAAAAAATATTGTTTGGAAACAACTCTGAATCAACAGTCTGAATGAGATAAAATTACCATTTTACCCCAGTCCTGTTTTGAGTGAATATTTCACATTTGACAAAAGTTCTAAAGAAAATTTTAAATTAAAATAGAAAATAAACAATAATTTAACACAATACATGATATCATATCAATCCAAACAAAGATAACAATAATTGTTCAAGTTTTGGTCTAACAAAACATCACATGCAAAGCAAGTTAAAACACAATATTTTGTGCAAAATCTAATTTGAAGCATTTAACACCAATTGATTTGCAATCCCATCACGCAAATTACTCATGTACTCATTGTCTTGGGGACCCCATGGCGTTGCATCCATTTCTTCTTCCTCGCCTCCCTCGATTTGTTCTTCGGCTTCATTAATGAACATGGGATTATTGTCGTAGTCCATGAATAATTGATCTTGCATATTGCATCTTCTTATAAAATTATGGATCGCAAAACAAGCAATTGCAATGTTTCTTTGTATTCGAAAAGGATAAGGGGCCATTTGCTTCAAAATAGGGAATCTTGCTTTCAATACACCAAAAGCACGTTCGATAACATTTCTGAGTTGTGCATGGGCATGATTGAACCTTTCTTCTTTAGTCAAGGCACGTCGACGTCGGAAATCGGCTAACCAATATCTCGTATTGCGATATGGAGTCATGAATCCACGAGTATTGGCATAAGCAACATCACAAAGATAATATTTGTCTACATTAAAAATGTGACAAACAATTATTGTTAATTAAAATGTATAATAAATAAATACTAGTTGATTTTAAGTAGAAAAATTAAAATACCTAGCGAAGGAAATGGAAAGCCGGATGTTGGATTAAATGCAACTTCTCTTAAAACTCTAGCATCATGTGCTATGCCCTCCCATCCAGCCCAAACATAAGTGAATACCATATTAAAATCACAAATCGCTAAAATGTTTTGATAACATTCACCTCTTCCTCTACCTCTATAATGAGCTTGTTGGTCAACGGGCACAATTGCATGAACGAGAGTTCCATCTAACGCACCTATTGTGCCCTTTTAAAAAAAAATATAAAATATAAGAAACTCTTTAACTATGTTTTGATTTTGCAAAGTGTATAAACGAAAAAATACCGGAAATATTCTTCTATGATTTCTTTGCCGTTCTGATATATTGGAGCTCTCCTCATTGGACATTGGACGTACGACTTCTCTAGCAAATTCCATCATTGCTCGCAATACTTGACGAAAATACCTATGGATGGTCTCCGTTGAGTGTTGAAATCTTCGTTTAATCATTCTATAACGTTCATTGTGACCTATTATTGTTAAAAAAATTGCCATCTTCTCCTCGACACTTGCATTTCTACTATTTCGCAACCAATTCTTTTGTTTAAAATGGTTGCATAGTAGTATATAAGCATCACGAGAAAGACGCATCAATTCAAGACATTGCGTATTCGAACCATTTAATAATTCTAAAGTATACGCATGTCCGGTCAACGATGAAGTGTTATCTCTAATCCTTTCGATTCTTGATGTAGCTTTTCGTTTCAAATACAAGTAAAAAAGTAACAAAAGCAACAATTCTTCTTCAACGTCCATAAAACACCTTGCAAATAAAACAAATTACAAAACAACATAATATCAAAAAACAACATCATCCAAAGGTTATATGTTCTAAAGTTGCATCATCCAAAAGTCACATCATCCAAAAGTTACATGTTCAAAAACATAAGATCATTCAAATTCAAAAGCTAGCATCTTATCAAAACACAATGTTACAACTTCCAACTACACTAACCCATACTTTCGTCCTATCGTTCTAACCCAACCCTCCGGTTTTAAGCACAACCACACTTTCCTATAATCGGCACTTTCGCTAAAGATAAAAGTAGCTACATGGTACAACGGGTGCTCTGTTCCCCATCCAAGTCCATCCAACTTTTCCAAGCAAGCAGGCACATCATTCGAATATTTTTCCATAATTGCTTTCACAGCCTTAGAAATATCTTCTTCAACTTGTGAGTTACTTGCTTGTTTACTTTTTCGTTTTTTATTTTGTATTTTTGGACGAGAATCACACTCTTGTCCTGAAGTTGGGGTCGGGGTTTGTTGAGTATTAGGTACTACCTCAACGTCTCCACTTGAGTGATCAGAAAGTGGGTCAGAAATGTCAGGAATACTAGAATTTGGCCCGTGACTTTCAATTCCTGTTACTTGAACTCCATCAAATAGTTGAACACAAAGATCGGGAAAAAGCAGTCCTGTACTCCTCAATGGTTCTACATATTTGCTTCTCTGTTTTAACAATATTATATAAAAATTATTAAGATACCAAATGAAAAAGGATTTAAAATTGTAAAACTATAAAATTATAAAGAATTCACCTCAATTTCTATCTTCCATTCTTCATCGGTAAAATTAAACGTGTTGGTTGTTGGGTCATACACGTTGCCCGTTTTGTTTTTCAGTCTCGTCCATGTATTGTATTTGGCTTTCAAATAATCATAATGATTTTTCATTTGTTTTTGATCTACGATGAAATTATGTTTGTTCTTAAGTGTCTCCGCAACATTCTTCCATGAACGCGACTTAAGACTAGGGCCTTCTCGTCCATGTATAACGACCTCATGTATACATGCTTCAAGAAAAATTCGCACCACGCTTTCTTTTTTCTAGTTTATCCTACGTCTCTTTTATTGTGGACCGTCACCAACATTGTCCATACTTTCAACTATTATCCAGAAAATAGCAAACAAATTGAAATCCTAACATACGAAAATATCATATAGCAAATTAAATCCACAACTAAACTTGTGAATGGTAAGTATGAAAATCACACATGTGATACATCAAGTAATACACATCAAGCAATATACATCAAGTAATACAAACCAACTAGTACACGTAAAGCAACACCCACATAAGAAAATTGGAACCTTTTTTTGGATGAACCTTCAAAATTCATTCCCTTTTTGGTTTGGAAAATCAATCAAGAGTACTTTTCAAATCCAAAATTGGATCCCTTTGGTTTGAGCTTACTGTATCAACCATAAATGAAATCCATTTTTGGTTTGAAAATTCAAGAAAGTACTTTTCAAATCCAAAATTGAATCCTTTGTTTTGACCTTTTACTGTAAGCCAACAAATGGAATCCTTTTTGGTTTGAAAATTCAAGCAAACTACTTTTCATATCTAAAATGGAATCCCTTTGTGGTGTCCTTTTTATGAACATTATCAAAACAATCTTTATAAATATAGGTGTGTGTATCTATGTAACTACTTTGCTGCACATTCATTCAAACAATTTTCTGCACATTCATTCAAACAATCATAGAAACAAGTCGAGAGAAGCTTTCTGCACATTCATTAATTTGATCACTTTCTGTTTATATACACATATAATTAATTTTAACACAAACATCAATTTTTTTCCCAGTAACATCACCAATACCCACAAAAGCCATTTGAGCAAGATACATACATATACATATGGTGAAAAACAAACACAATCTGCAGGACCAAACAAAACCCATTTCAGAGATGAAATTATACTCCCATGGTGGAAATAAAATCTAGGGTTTTAAGACTTGGAAAACCCATCACAGATTGTGTTTATTTTCAGAAAATCAAACATGATTCATGCCACAAAACATCAAGAAGGAGAAATCGAGAAGAAGGGAATCGATTTGGATGATTGATAAAGCAAAAAATCGAGACATTACCTTGTAAATCAGAAGAGGCCTGGTTCACTCTGGATCGACAGTGAAGCGATGTCCAATGTGTGTAGTCGATGAAGGAGAAAGGAGAGCGTTCTTGGAGAAATGAAGAGGCAGGGCTATTCTTGGAAAAATAAGGATCTGAATCGTATAGGGGTGCTAGAGGTGAATGAGCGATTAAGGGGTTTTGTATCATTCAGACCCTTTTAAAAAGTGTTGCCAAACAAGATTGGATCTGACCGATTCAGACAATTACATCTGAATGGCATCATTCAGATGTAAACAAACAGCCCCTAACTTTAGTTCCGTTAATTGAGGGTATTTTGATCCTTTTTACTTTTTTTCTTTTTAAGTTTTTCTCTCCCTCTCCACTTCCCTTGGTTGGCTATTTACATAAATTGTCCTGACGGTAATGATACCCCTATTCACCTCAGCTAGTCCTCTCCCGTGCAGTGCACCTCAGCTATCAGTTAAGGTTAATTAATTTTGATAGCTGAGGTGCACGAGAGAGGATTAGGATGTGACAGTGAGGATGTGGCTATCAAAACCACAGAACAAAACCAACTTTACCAATCCACATATCAAATTTATCAAAATCAATATAACTCCATCATACATAAAAACCAAAATCAAGACAATTATATATATCAAAACCAAAACAACCCCATCTACAATTCTGTACATCAAAACCAAAATAAAAACCACTTTTATATTAACAACAAATCCATATATCTACCAAATTAATTAACCTTAACTGATTAGCACCAAAATGAAAACCAAATTAAGAAAAATTGACATACAAGTTTACTGTTTCTTCATGGGCTTTTCAATACATATGAAGTGGGTTTTTTGAGATGATCTAACCCTAGTAAGATTCCTGCTCGAACTTGCTTGCAAGGGTAGAGGTTCACCTGCGATGACTCCGGGTCATTCATGGTCGTTCGGAGATTAGTCGGTGTGCGTAAGCTGGCCCGAAAATCCACGGTTACAAAAAAAAAAAGAGTAGTTCTTTTTTTTTTTTTGCTGCTTCCAAGGGTAGTTTATGTAATGGGTTTTCGGTTGAAATTGAAGAGGATATGAAGTCGGATTTATGGAAAAGTAAATTAATTATGTATGCACGTTGCACACCGACATGTATTAAATAATAATGAATCATTTAAATTAGGATTCAAAACCAATGTTAATTTTGGTATACATGCAGTATTACTATTTACTACTAGCATTATAAAAGAATAGTGATTATTATTGTATAAATTATATAACTACAGTTTTTTTAATAATTTTACAAAACGTACCGCTGTATATGGTTAATAGAGATTACACGTTTTAGAATTTTCGATAACTCTGAGTCAATCCAATGGGTTGTTACGCATATATAAGAATGTGGAAAGCCGTGTGGTGTGCAGTACACACGATATCAAATTAGAAAACATTTGTTGCATTTCTAATTGTGCCATTTTCCACATTTGAACACCATATCCTCTTAGAGGTTGACGACTTACCATATCCTCTTAGAGGTTGATGACTTACTGGTTTCTAGCGAGGTTGTAGCGTTTCTTGGACCAACTTGGTTAAACGGGGGTTGTCAAATAGCCCAAATGGAGACCCTTGGATGACCCAATGTGTTGTTATTTTTCAGTCCAAAAACACATCAAACAAACAAATTGCGCCCTGTCTAAAGTTGAGTTCATATCGGATATACTACCGCTTTTAACGTCGGGCATGGTTTATTGGTGTGACACTTCAGTAGCTAATTTTCTTCCTCCGTAAGGAGAAATCGACACTTTTTGCATTATTTCTTTTGTTTTCCACTTTGAAGAACCACCAAACTGAATGCATCCTAGTTGACTACTTAGCCGTAAGGGCTTGAAGAAGATAAGGGCATGGAGATTGACCCAACTCATCGACCTTCTATTAAAGCTAAGCAGTTAGCACCTTAAAGACTAAACATTGGATTTTCGTCCGTGTTCGACAATGACTTGAATAAATGGATCTTTCTCGAATAAAGCGTCAAGGTTGTCAAAGGATGCCATTTGTATATTTGTTGGAACAAAAATATGAGATTACGAGATTAGTAATGAAAATTGAGAGTGTAAACCAAAAAAACGAGCCAAAATCATGAATTATAGCGAATATTGAAAGCATTTTATGATTCTAAGAGTTTGATACTTTTTCCAGCATCCCCCAATGCTTATATACTCTCTAGGATGGTCAAAAAAATGGCTAGTTTTGGCTGTCCAACGACTACTTTTTGAAAAACTCGACTCGGGTTTTTAGCCGTTCCCTCACGCCTTTTTTAACCGAGCTTTAGCTCATGTAACTGGACAGTGTTGGGTTTTATTTAATTGGGACATTAACAGAAATAACCATTTTATCCGACCAAATTTAACTCTTAGCCATTTATCTTCCAAGTTTTCAAAAAAATCACTACCTCAGAAGTAATCAATCCTCAACTTGCGGAGTGGTCAAAAAGTAAAAAAAAAGGTTTCTGAACATGGTCCACAAGTATAGGGACCAAATCTATAATTTTGTCTGCATCCGCAAGTAAATGGTCCGCAAGTTGTGGAAATATTTAAATTAATTTACATATTAGATCCTTGTACTTGTAAAACATGTTCAATTTTTTTTTAGTTTTTGACCCCTTCACAAGTTGAGAAATTGTTACTTGCAGAGGTAGTGACTTTTTTAAAAACTTGTAAGAGAAATAACTAAGAGATAAATTTGGTCGGGTAAAATGGCTATTTCTGTCATTTTTCCTATTTAATTGTTTTTGGCCCATGAAAAATAGTTATAATAACCCAACAATAGTGTTTCAATACAAGCTATATATATTTCCTTGTATCCTAGGGTTTTGTAACAATACGGAAAAGTCCATAAAATACAAAAGTGAGAAAAAAAAGAGAACTCGACTGCACTTTTCGAGCAAACGCAACCGTGCCGTTTTGTCTATTACCGGAGTTTGAACCGTTCACTACAAAAAAAGGTACTTTTGCCGAAGGAAAATGTGGTCGGCAAAAGGCTCGAAAGTCGCCGGCAAAAGTTCAAAACCTTTTGCCGGTGGACTTTTCCGTCGGCAAAAGTTGTCATGAAAAGTTGGCCTCTAAAAGGGTTTTTACCGGCTAACAATATGGGTCTTAGGTAAAGATTCTTTTGCCGGCGAAAGATAGTCGTCGGCAAAAATTGAAGTCGTCGGCAAAAACATCTCTCAAGTAATCGTATAAAATCTTTTTCCCGACGACTAAATGTTTTTGGCGGCGTAAATTTTTCCGTCGGCAAAAGTTTTTTTAATTTTTACGCATAACTTTTTACCGACGCAAAAGTTCGTCGGCAAAAGTTAAAATTTTACCGAAGGCTTTCGTCTAAGTCGTCGGTAAAAGTAACTTTTACCAACGGACTTCCCAAACCCCCCGGTAAAAGTGTAGTTTCTTGTAGTGCGTTGGATCATCATGATTTTTGGGTCGTAGCTTCTCGGCATCTTCTTATACATTCTGAGCGGTGGAGATTGGTTTTAGACGTCCGAAAGTCTTTCTTTTGCTATTCGACATATTGTAATTTTTTTGGGTGATATTTCTTCCTCTTTTCCTTTTGATTTGATTTTATACTTCTTGATGATTTTTTTCCAAAAGTATGATTATTGTGGCATGTCTCTAGTTTTATCTGGAGAATACTTTTGTATTGTTTATTGGTGGTAGTAGACTTTAAGCGGCCTAAGGATCATGTGGTTTTACTGTCACCTTGAGAGGTTTCCACACTAAAATCCATGTGTTCCATGTGTGCTTGATTGTTGCTTATTTCTGATTTTGGTGATTGATTACCATTGCATTTAGTATACCTTATTTGTTTTCATCCTCAATGGTTCATTTAAGTCGGGAAATTTTTGTCCAATGAAGGTTTATTTCGCATTTGTTGTTAACGTTGTGACGCATTTTTCCCATCAGAGTGGTATTAAAGATTTTGGTTGTTATTGGGTTTGGGTTATTTGAACGATGGAAACTAATACAAGTAGGATGATAAGTTTAAATGGTTCTAATTATCATGTTTGGAAAGAAAAGATGGAAGACCTTTTTTATGTGAAAGATTTTTACTTGCCTGTTTTTCCAATCGAAAAACCTGAGAACTAAATAGATGCAAAATGGAATATTTTATATAGACAGTTTTGTGGGTATATTTGGTGATGATAATGTTATGAACCATATTAGCGGGGATACTCATGCTCGTACTCTGTTGGAACAAGCTCGAGTAGTTATATGCTCGAAAGACCGAAAATAATAAGTTGTTCTTGATTAAAAAGATGATCCAACTTAAGTACCAAGATGGAACTTTTATCACAGATCATTTGAATGCATTTAAGGGGATTACTAATCAGCTTGCAGGAATGAATATCAAGTTTGAATATGAAATCCAAGGCTTATGGATCCTTGGTACTCTACCGGATTCTTAGGAGACTTTTAGGACATCATTGTCCAACTCCATACCCGATAATGTTATTTCCGTGGATTTGGCTACAGATAGTTGTTTAAATGAAGAGATGAGAAGAAATTTACAGGCTTCCTCTTCACAATCAGACATTTTGGTCATAGAAAGGCGGGGGAGAATTCAGAGTAGACATCCGAGTAATAGAGGTAATCACCGGCCGAATTCGAAAGGAAAATCTTTTGATTGTGAGTCTACCATTGTGGTAGAAAAGGGCACACGATATGGTTATGTAGACAATTGAAGAAGGAGAACAAAAAGGGCATCCACAACAATCATAATAAAAGTGACAGTAGTAAGGACAATGTTGAAGTTAATACCATCATTGAGGACCATTGAGGAGTTCTTTCTTTGTTGTGATGATGATATGGTCAACATTGCACATGATGATTCAAGTTGGGTTGTTGATAATGGTGCTTCATGTCATGTTACATCACGAAGAGACATTTATTCATCTTACACTCTAGGTGACTATGGCATAGTTAAAATGGGTAATAATGATCTATCAAAAATTGTTGGAATTGACGATGTCTATTTGAAATTTGATACTGGGATAGAATTAGTTTTGCAGAATGTAAAACATGTCTCGAATATGAGACTTAATGTGATTTCTGCAGACTTACTCGATGATGATGGTTACAACAACAACTTTGGTAATGGTTTGTGGAAACTCACTCGTGGTTCCTTGATCGTAGCAAAAGGTAAGAAATGCCCAAAGTTATATGTGACACATCCAAAAATCTCCAACAACATTGTTAACGCTGGAGAGAATATTGACATGACAGATTTGTGGCATAAGAGACTTGGTCACTTGAGTGAAAAATGATGTATCTTTTGTCAAAGAGAAATGTGTTATCCGGTGTGCATGATGTTCATTTAAAGAAGTGTTCTCACTATTTGGTAGGAAAGCGGACTAGTGTTACTTTCTAGAGCCAATCTCCTTCTCGAAAAGAGAATATACTTGATTTGGTGCATTACGATGTTTGTGGTCCTATAAAAACTAGGACATTTAATGGTTGCTCATATTGTGTCACATTCATCGATGATCACTCAAGGAAGGTACAAATTTATACCTTGAAGTCTAAAGATCAAGTATTAGATGTATTTAAGTAGTTTCATGCCTTAGTAGAGAGACAGACTGGGAAGAAGCTCAAGTGCATTCAAACAAATAATGGAGGTGAATACATTGGGCCTTATGATGTTTATTATAGAGAACAAGGTATTGGGTACCAAAAGGATCCTCCAAAGACACCGCAGTTACGTTGAATGCTTTAGTGGAACAGATGAACAAAACATTAGTTGAGCAAGTTAGATGTTTGCTCTCACATGCAGGGTTGTCGAGTTCTTTTTTAGGTGAAACTTTAAATACGACAGTACATGTTATTAATCTAACCCCTTGTGTTCCTTTGCATTGTAATGTTCCTGACAGGGTTTGGAGTAGCAAAGATGTTTCGTATCATCACTTACGGGTCTTTGGGTGCAAGGGCTTTTGTGCATATTCCCAAAAATGAAAGGTCAAAGCTTGATGTGAAGACTAAACCATGTGTATTCCTTGGTTATGGATAAGATGAGTTCGGTTATAGATTTTATGATCCAGTTCATAAGAACCTTGTTCGAAGCCCAAATGTCGTTTTCATGTAATATCAAACTTTGAAAGATGTTGAGGAGGAAGAGACGATTCCTCAACATAATGATGATCTTACTGATTTGGATCGAGTTCCTCCTAAACATGTTGAGACACATGATGGAGATGATGTTTAGAATGATGAACAAGATGACACTGATGATGTTGATGTTCTAGAGAAAATTGAGATGAATGTAGAAGTTCATCGAGAGTTACCAATTCTAGGTATGCCATCATTTATCTCACTTAGGAGTTCTACGAGAGATTGCCATCCTTCTACACGATACTCTACTGATTAGTATGTCTTACTCACTGATGGGGGAGAGCCTAAGTGTTACGCAAATGCCATGGAAGATGAGCACAAGAATGAGTGGGTAGAAGCCATGCAAGACGAGATGAATCCCTTGCATGAGAACAATACCTTTGAGTTGGTAAAGTTGCCTAAAGGAAAAATAACTTGAAGAACAAGTGGGTCTATAAAGTGAAGACAGAAGAACATACTTCACTACCCAGGTACAAAGCTAGATTGGTGGTCGAAGGCTTCAGTCAAAAAATAGGTATTGACCTTGATGAGATTTTCTCTTCGGTCGTGAAGATGGAATCTATCCGTGTAGTTGTTGGGTTAGCAGCTAGCCTTGATCTTGAGATTGAGCAAATGGATGTCATCATGTCAAGACAGCTTTCCTTCACGGCGTCATGTCAAGACAACTTTCCTTCACGACGACTTAGACAAGGAAATCTACATGGAGCAACCTGAAGTCTTTCAATTTAAGGGCAAAGAAGATTATGTGTGTAGACTTCATAAAAGTGTATATGCCTTGAAGCAAGCACGAAGATAGTGGTACAAGAAATTTTAGTGGGTTATGGAGGAGCACGACTAACGAAAGACAACTTTAGATCACTGTGTTTTCTTTCAGAGGTTTGGAGATGATGATTTCATCATTTTGTTGCTAAATGTTGATAACCTGCTGATTATTGGTAGGAATAAAGAAAGGATTTTCTAATTGAAGTAGCAGTTGAGCAAGTCTTTTGCAATAAAAACTCAGGGCTAACAAAACAGATTCTTGGTATACGGATCACCCGAAATAGGGCTACCAAGAAGCTTCACATTGTACAAGAGCAAACATTGATAAGGTGTTTTTCAGATTCAACATGGATAAAACTAAAGTAGTCAGTTCATCCCTAACTACCAACTTTAAGCTAATTGATAAAGATTGTCCCTCTTCAAAGAAGGAGATTGTGGCATGCCTCTAGTTTTATCTAGAGAAGACTTTTGTATTGTTTATTGGTGGTAGTGGTCTTTAAGGCCTAAGGGTCTTGTGGTTTTACTCTCACCTTGAGAGATTTCCATGCTAAAATATGTGTCTTTCGTATGTGCTTGATTGTTACTTATTTCTGATTTTGGTGGTTGATTATCTTTGCATTTATTATACCCTATTTTTTTGTATCCTCAAAGGTTCATATAAGTCGGGAAAGTTTTGTCCAATGAAACACTACAAGAAAAATGGTAATTAGTGACAAAAAGAAATTGGTCACTAACGATAGAAAATTGGTCACTAATGTCGTTTAGTGACCAAAATTTCGGTCGTCACTTTTCGTCACTAAAGGTCCGTCACTAATTGACAATAGTGACGAAATACAAAATTGGTCACTAATTAGTGACAAAATCAAAGTGGTCACTATGTTTGTGACAACTAAAGTGGTCACTAAATTTCGTCACTAATTGTTAAAAGTCGTCACTAATTGTCAAGATAACGGCTCAGTTAACGTCCGTTAACTTTCATTAGTGACCAAAAAATGTGGTCACTAATTATAAAAAAATGAATAAAAAATTTGTCATAAATTTATACGGTTATTGTTATTGCAATATAACTAAAACCTGCTAATTTGTAAAGATGAAAATCTAAAATTAATTTCATTTGCAAAAAGTATAATTCTTTGATCCAACAAATATAATTCTTTGATCCAAACAAGCATGTCAAAGTCATCAATTTATTTATCACTAAATCAGATGACTAACAAAAATACAACATAGACTTCTTAGTTTTGAGATCCCAATGCAGATAACTTTGACAGTTGTGCCATCATGAGGTTCATTTTGTCTTTCATTTGGTTCTGCTCCTCTTGAAATTTCAGTTGCTCCTCTTTAAATTTCGTCTGCTCCTCTTGAAATTTCACTTGCTCCTCTTGAACTTTCAACTGTTCTTCTTTGATTCTCTTAACTTATTCTTCTAAAGCCTTTGATTTGTTCTTTTCTAATTCCAACTCTATTCGCAGATTTTCTGTGGCTAAAACATGTTTTGTCGAAGCGGCACGTCCCTTTATATATCCCGGAATACAATGTAGCTTTTTCAAACAAATTTCTGCCGGGGAACAAGAAGAAGCAGCTTCCTCACTTAGTAATTCATTCTGCATGACAAAAGAATAAGAACAAACTCATCAACAACTCCATTAAGATCTATCAATCAGCCTATTAAAGACACTTTGCATGCGTCTTATACGCTCCTACGATTTGATTATAATTAATTCAGCACAAAGAGACAAAGGATATGGCTATTGCACAAAGAGACAAAGGGTATGGCTATTGCACAAAGAGACTTGATTTGCTGCATAAATCTGGTGGCTTTTACTGATCAGCTAGTATCTAGTTCAACATCTTAAAATTCATTTTAAAAATGGTCAATCTACTCAGATGAGGGGAGAACGAGGAAGGATTGTCTGGTTAGGATCATTTTAAAAATGGTTGCCGGTATTGTCGAATAATTATTAGGACTACGGTTGGTATTTATTTTCCATTTATTCTTGTCATCTATATGATTGTTTTATTTCTGGGACAATTGTTAGTGGGATATTATTGTTAATTCATGATACAGCCAAAACGAACATGATAAATACCACATGAAGTGAGGTCTGGTGTTAGTTCACTATATAACGACTGTAATTCCCATGAGTGGTGATTGAATAAAAAGGGTAGTTTCTACACTTCCATTATTACAACTGTGAAGCAATTGCCCTCAATACTCTTTCTTAAATTCTGATAGAAACCTAGTTATATTGTGATTCAAAGATGTTACATGTGAAGGAGTAGAGACCCATTATGTGCTATTGTGCTATAACAAAGTCTAGATTTAACATCTACCAAAATGGACACATTTCTGTTACCAAGAAGATGAATATACAAAGCCATTAATTAAAGAATGAAAAATGATAAACTATTGGACAAATTCTGTGCTAATTTGATATCATTAAGCTCAAAATCAGCAACCGTTATCAGCGTGACCACATGTACATAACAACAAAACTAGGTTACGGAAGTTCCAGTCGTTATTCTGATCGATTACTGGTTAGCCACAACTATGCTTGAATATAACGATATTTACACAAAACAACATCATAAACAGTAACAAAGTAGTGCACATACCTGTCCTAAAAGGCTTCCATGTGTAAATAGTAGCCATCAACTTGTAAGTTGTAACTTAACATATCACCATACACTCCGCTAACCTGCATACTTTCCTAAATTCTGTTCATGTCTCTGTTTCACACTTGGGATATGAAGGCATATGACTACATGGAAACACACTAAACAAACTTTTGAATATATAATGTTTATCTTTTTATTGTCTACATGTTATTCTACTTCAACTTAGTTCATTGACTTGCCACATGCATTAATCATCAAACTAGGGAAGGGGAACAAAAGGACGGGACGCTTGAAGGCCTTAACAATTAGTTTGTTTGTAGTCAATCAAAGAATTTAACATGAAAATCTTAAAAAGTAAAACAAATTATATTGGTAACTCGTGTGTAGAAAATTGTCAACCAACAGAAAGGGTACATTTATAAAGGGACGAACCAAATGAACAAGGTAACAATGTTGAACATAGAGTTGTAAATAGTAGTGAAAAATACCCAAATTTCATCGGCCTTCTCATTGACCATTTTATTTTTCTTTGCTGAAAAATGGCCAATCTTGTATTGTTCAATTGCTGATATTTGTTCTCCTTCTCTCCTTCTCTGTTTCAAATAAAAATAAAAATACAAATAAGATAAATATGCAGAAAAAAATGGAAGATTTTAGTTCTAAAAAGCTACTTACCTTATCAACTATCCGTGCAATGGAAACTGTGCCAACAACGGGTGGAACTTCATTCATTGATCGATTTTTCTTATTTATAGCGCTTCTTTTCTGCAAAGTTAAACAATCAAAAATAATTTATAATTTGTAAATGTTTCTTATCAACAAATTTACAAAGCTAGAAAAACAAGTGCCAAGTAAAAACCTGAAACTCTTCGCTTGAAAACTTTCCACACAGCTCTACCCAATCAGTGTCGGTTATACCATTTGGGGGATGTCTGATTGCATCCTCTTTGGTAGCGAACTTTTTGTAATGAACATGCAACCTACACAATCTATTCCTGTGTTGGTTGGCCAACTGTGTATTTATAGCACGTACCATCAACCGACAATTTGGATCGTAATTTGAATTTTCCTGTAATCCATTTACTCAACGAACCACTTTATTGATCCACATATTGTAAAGATTCATGTAGATTATAACACATAGAAGAAGAGTGTGTAAATTAGTGTACCATGTTATCAAATATAATCTTAATTGAAAAATCAATTAATAATAACACTTTACCATGCATTTATTGATGATATCCTCCTTCAACAGCTCTGATTGATTTCTCCAAGTGGTTCCATCGAATTTTGCATGCTCACGCACAAGACACCCGCCCTTGGTGATAAATCGTTGGTTATCTTCCCCAACGATACGTACAACACATTCATCAACTTCAAAAACAAATCGCCCCTTATTCAAGCGTCTCTTTCTCGTTTCACTTAAGACTCTTGTTTCTTTCCGAGTAATGGATGTGCCTAAACAATTTATTCAACGCAAAAATGATTGGTTATAAGTTACATTAATCACATACTATTCTAATTCAACTACTTCAATTATACTAAAATAATGAACATACCATAAGAAGTTGAACCAATGTTCTCTTCCAACTGAGGATCACTAATGTCCATCTCCATAGAATCAATTTCTTGATCCTCTTCATCTAGGCCTTGGTTCTCCATCAGAATATCTTGACTGCTACTTGTCTCATGAGGTGATGGAATGTTGCAGTTGTTACTTGACTTATGAGACTTTGGAACATCATGGCTACTACTTGACATACGAGGTGGTGGAACATCACGACTGCTACTTGATTTCTGTGGTTGTGGAACTTGATGGATGCTACTTGACATACGAGGTGGTGGAACATCACGACTACTGCTTGATTTATGTGGTTGTGGAACTTGATGGATGCTACTTGACATATGAGGTGGTGGAAGATCATGACTGCTACTTGAATTATGTGGTTGTGGAACTTGATGGATGTTACTTGACATATGAGGTGGTGGAAGATCACGATTGCTACTTGACATATGAGGTGGTGGAAGATCACTATTGCTACTTGACTTATGAAGTGGTGGAACATGGCGGTTGCTACTTGACTTATGACCCTTCGGAACATCGCGGTTGCTACTAGATTTCTGAGGTTGTGGAACACCATGGCTGCTACTTGATGTTTGTGGACCAAACCTTTTCAATGCTCCTTTTCCAGGGCCAACCATCTAAATCAGATATCTGCAAAATTAAACATGTCTATTCAGAATCAGTACAATCATCTTGCCATGAGTCCTCTTTTTGAGAAGATTCTGAATCTGTTGGGTTAATGTCATCATCATCATCAACAAGCCATTCATCCATGACACGAGGGTTTTGACTTAATCTCCTACTTGATTCATGACCAAGGCCTGATGCATCAACTAATTCCAATGGGTCAGTTCCTCTTGCTAGCAATGGTTGATCAAAATGCATTGTCAAATCCACGATTAGATCTAAATGTGGCTCTTGTTCTTGATATACTTCTTCAATCTGTATAGGAACATCATACAATGTTCGAGGGGTACTATTTTGCACCACATGCCAATTGTTGCCCAATTTTAAGTCACGTGCAAAAAAAACTTGTTTGGCTTGTGATGCAAGTATGTATGGTTGATCTATGTACCATTTCCGAGACATATTAACAGTAGCAACCCCAGATTCTTTGTCAATTTGTAGTCCGTTCCCATCACCAACATTAAACCAATCACATTTGAATACTAACACTCTCTTATTTTCTCCCAAGTATTCCACCTCTAAAACATCTTGCAATATCCCATAAAAACCAATAATATTTTCCCCATGATCACCTTGTACTACAACTCCACTATTTTGAGTTTTCCTATTCTCTTCACGACTTCGGGTGTGAAACCTATACCCATTCACCATACATCCACTATACCGATTCACAACATGTAATGGTCCACGCGACAATATACGAATTTCAGATGCAAATGATTGTGGACAAGAATTCACTTGAATAGATAGAACATATAATTAGTTAACCAAGTTTAAAACTGTTAGATATTTTTAAAAATAAATCTCAAAAGTAGGTCTTACACGTTGTTGAAGCCATGAAGCAAATAGTTTGTCATGAAGTTCATTTACATTGTTACAGGTTTTTTCTTCAAGTTCAATTTTGTGTGCACTGTAGAAGTCAAACAAATTATACAACGTTATTATACTAAAAACAAAAAATATATAAATCACAATTACATGATAAAAGGGTACTTACTTTATTAGCTCTTCCATTTCATGGCAATTGTTCAAAATGTATGTATGAATCTTCTCTAGTTCGGTGTCACTTATTTCACATTTTTGATGACTACCCAATGGACGCCCTCTACATGAGAATACAGAAATGTCACCACTATTGTCCATCATTTCATTATTGCGCTCAATCTTGTTGAAGACTGTATCCACATCATTCAAATACATGGAACAAAAAGTTAGACATTCATTGTCTATGTATCTCTCAGCAATACATCCTTCTGGACGAGCTTTGTTTTGAACATATCCTTTTAAAGTACGCATTTTCCTGAACAGATGATAAGAAATTAATAAAAGAAAAAGTGAATAATAGCTTTAAACATTTCAAGAAATATAATTACCTTTCAAAAGGGAACATCCATCGGTATTGAGGGGGCCCTGCTATCTTTGCTTCATATGGCAAATGAATCAAAAGATGAGTCATGATGTCAAAGAATGATGGAGGAAAGAGCCGCTCCAACTTACACAAAATGACAACAACTTTTTCCTCTTCTTTCTCAAGAACATCTAAGTACATGTTGCGGGTGCATAATTTCTGGATAAACTCACTTAGTTCGTACAATACAAGTCGAACTTCCTTTGTCAAGCAACCCCTAATTGATAATGGCAACACTCGTTGGATGAAGACATAAAAATCATGACTTTTCATGCAAGACGACCGAAATTCTTCCCCTTTTATGCATCTAGATATATTCGAGGCAAATCCATCTGGGAACTTGAGCGACTTTAGAAAGTTTAATACTTTGTGCTTCTCATCCTTCATCAAGTGGTAGCAAGCCATAGGCATTATGAACGAATTACCATATGGTTGCAAATGTAAACTCTTCTTCATCCCTTGGTCCATCAAATCCTTACGAGATTTCCATGTATCCTTAGTCTTGCCTTTAATGTTGAATAGTGTGGCTGTCAAACTCTCAGTTACATTCTTAACAACATGCATGATATCTATGTTATGCCTCAATTTTAGCACAACCCAATATGGAAGCTTAAAGAACACACTTTTTTTCTTCCATCCTCGTTTGCCATCAACATTCTTACGTTTTCTTCTATTAACAAAACAATATGGCTCATTAATAGTAGAATCAATATCCAACAATATTTCACGGTCGGACTTCGGTGCGATTGGCTCCCGAATATCAACTTTGCCATCAAAATTCTTTTTATCCCTTCGCCATTGGTTTGAGGATGGCAAAAATCTTCGATGACCCATGTAACATATTTTTCTACTATGAGTCAAGTAATGAGATGATGTTTCATTCATACACATTGGGCATGCATTGTATCCGTTGACACTCCAACCAGAGAGCATACCATATGCAGGAAAATCATTTATTGTCTACAAAAGAGTTGCACGTAGTGTAAAACTTTCTTTTCTATGTGCATCATAAGCATTCACACCAACTCACAACTCATTTAGTTCATCAATCAATGGTTGTAAGTAAACATCAATATTAATGCCTGGTGATTTGGGACCAGGAATCAACATAGACATGAACAAGTACGGGTCTTTCATACATTTCCAAGGAGGAAGATTATATGGGACAACAAAGACCGGCCATATGCTATATGAATTGCTTAAGTTGCCAAATGGATTAAATCCGTCGGTTGCAAGCCCTAAACGTACATTGCGTGGATCATTGGCAAATGAAGGGAACACTCTATCAAGGTGTTTCCAAGCCTCGCTATCTGGAGGATGTCTCATTATGTTATCATCGTTAACTCGCTTCTCCTTATGCCACCTCATGTCACAAGCAACTTGTTTATCTATGAATAACCTTTGAAGCCTAGATTTTAGAGGAAAGTATCGAAGCACCTTTCGTGGAACCTTCAAATCATTTCCGCTAAATCGAGGCTCTTTGCAGTCATCATTTGGACATTGGGTAAGAGATGCATACTCATTTCGGTAAAGAACACAATCATTGATGCATGCATGTATTTTTTCTCCCCCAAACCCCAAATCACGTATGTATTTTTTAGCTTCATAGAAGTTCCTTGGAACTAAGGCTGAAGTTGGCAAGGCTTTTTTGAATATATCAAGCAAGGCATCAAAGGATTTGATGGACCAACCACTCATTGTTTTTAAATGTAAAATAGTAACAATGAACGAAAATTTTGAATAAGTTTGGCATCCTGTATAAAGCTCTTGGTGTGATTCATCGTCTAATCTACGAATGGTTTCTAAATCTTTGTCGGAAGTAGAAGAAGATCCACCACTAGTATGCCAATCATCACCCCATGTACTTTGACCTATGTTATTTAACATCTCATCAAGGTCGTCATCGTTCATATCATCATTAGCCTCACCAGTTTCATTGAAGGATATATCATCATCACCATCATCCGAAACATCACAAGACTCACCATGATATATCCATCTATCATAACTAGCAGAAATCCCCTTTTGCATCAAATGAGAGAATACAGTGGTTTTATCATGGTGGCGGAAATTGTTGCAAGTTTTGCAAGGGCAAGGAATTTTGGATGACTCCTCTTTGTCACGGTATGCAAAATTAAGAAATTCTTTCACACCTACTTCATATTTGTAATCCTTTGTCCATATCCTTAGTTAAAAGAGAAGTCCTAAAAAAAGGATATATACATATATACCTACTTGTCTTTGTCCTTGCCTCCGATTAAAAACTTGTATCCACTAAAGATAAGTAATCCCTACACAGATAAAAGATAAATACAGAATAAGAAACTGCATGTATTGGAAAAACAGCCATAAGTAAACAACAAATTTGTTTAGTTCATTCAACCACATGATCACACAATACCTAATATATATATGGTGTGTCTACATTAAATAATCATGAACTTCCTGCACATTGAGACACATTAACCACAGAAAAGGATAAGGTGAGAAGCCATACCAATAGTCAAAACATATTAGTGACTAGTGAAAATGCACAGTGCACAAAACAACTTTGTTTTGATGTTCTTTCATAAGGTTATGGCATTACAGCAGCATAACATTATGCATGGGTTCTAAGGTCAATACTTTTTAATTCATTGCCATTTACGAGTTGGATTTCTACTTGCAGGTTGTGGATGCTTTAAACTACTGGAAGACAAAAACATAGCAGCTTCAGACACCACAGATTTATCTCGTACTACTTATACAACACCTTTTAAAACTGCTGAAAGTAAAGCTGAACGGAAAAGCATAAGTGTGTCAGGTCCAGTCAAACCTTTCCATTCTCGAACTTCTGTGTAACACCCCGTTTTCACTATTATAATTACAAAAATACGTCCATTTAACTATCTTAAATCTTTAAGATAAGTGTTAAATATGATGATATATAATCGATAATTTAAATTATGTTTTTCGATAAGGAGATGTTTACGTCGGATACAAATTTAAAGTTAAGATATTTATCCGGTATCGAGGTATTTACATCGGATTCAAAGTTAATATTTTAATATCGAAAAGTGATTTATTGAAAAGAGGATATTTCAAAGATTTAGAAAATATTTGTTTTAAAACAAAGAAGAAAAAGATATATCTGATTAATAATTATAAAAATAAAATATTTGATATAGTTAAATATATATTAAATATTTTAATATATATTATAAAGTTAATTAATATATATATGAAATCGTATATATATATATATTTAATGATTTTATATTATTATTTCTATTTAAAAGGTTTTGTCGTTTTACTCAAAATAACTAGTCGTATGGATTTTTATGAAATGCGACTAATATGTTTTTGTGACCAGCGATTTATGACGGTCACAATGAAACTTTCAGATTTGAAAACTGACAAAGTTTTATTTATAGGACTGATTCGATATTAAATATATCGTTTTTTATTAATTTCATTGCTCAAATGGATTTAAAAGTTATACAATGCATATATAATCGGAATCAACGATTTATGTAGGACATAATGACACTTTCAGATTTGAAAAAGAATAACGTTTTTATTTTAGGGTCACTTGAGCAAAACTATAGAAATGTGTCATTTCTGGATTATAGAAATATCGGATTTATACTAAATTTCATATTTATATATGTTGAAAAGTATAGATATTATAAATGTCAAAAAGATCAAAATATGGCTACGGAAATTTGTACAACTCAAAAAAAGGTATAACAATAGCATGCCTATGGGTAGGTACTATCACATAGGTCCCAAATATATGTTTATATTAAGGTTTAGGGTTACATATATAAAGTTGTACTCAATAAAATATACATATTATATATATACTTGTTCCAAAAGCAAATTTATGATAAAAGGTATACGTGTTAATTTTATCCAAATTATCTTTGAAGTTTAGCCGCCATCAATAGTCGGTTTTTTTGGTGTATATATATATGGGATCATTTCATGTTAATTAAGAAACATGGAAGAAAAATGTGTGTATATATATATGTATATATATAAGTGTATCCTTAAGAGATACTTAGCATATATTGAAGAATTAAGGTGATGATTCAAGTGTCGAGGTTAAGCAATTAAAGTGAGTACGTTATGAGATTTACTGGGATACATATATGGTATATAAATGTTTTTATGCATGATAAATATTTGAAATGTTGTTTTGGCATGTTTGCCTTGTACGAGATAAGGTTATGCTTATAATGCATTTTATGAGAAAGACATGTATTTTAGATATGGCATATGAAATATTTTGTGCATGTGAAAGTATGGCCATGTAAAATACCCGACGGGGTATAAGAAATGAGGACGTCTAGCAAAAAGGACGTCAGGGGGAAGATCCTTCGCGGAACCCCAGGGATCTAGGATCCTGTTGAGAATGTTTGGCATACTTACACATATGAGATCTCGCACTAAAAGAAGATGTTTTTATAGAAATAGTTTTATGCATCAATGTTATTATGCATAATTATGAGAAGTGTATTGAATTGTTATTCTATGCACTAAAACCATATATTTTATGAAAGATCATTTCTTCATGAAACCATAATTGCTCACTAAGCATAAAGCTTACGTATTCCATATATGTATCTCAGGTAAGATCAGGATAAGACATGAAGGGATCGCATGAAGAGTTATAGTTCTTAAAATAGCCGTTGTACGTGTTAGGCTATTGTTAGAACGCTTCCGCAGATGTAAAGGTTACGATGTTATGATGGTTATGGAAAAAGAAAAAAATGGGACGTCACAAGTTGGTATCAGAGCATTAGTTTAAGTGGACTAGGGTTGCCTTAGATTAGATATATAGACTTCAACTTTGAGGACGACACTGAGTTTTAGAATACTACATTGCCTTAAAATAATTAACTTATATATAAACTCAATCAGATTATTCCGCTAATTGCTTATCCTGGTCGATATAACCATATGGGATGGTGTCTAGAAAGATTGAAACGGCTGAGTTGTGGACTTCCGAAAAGTCGCAGATTATATTTGCACCGAAAGGTTCCTAGCTCCCCGTGATACCGGCCTGGCTATTTCATATTGGTAGTCAGATGGATTTGTAAGAAGTGATGATCTGAATAAAAAAAAAGATCCATGGTATAAGATAAATAGATTATCAGCTCGTGCAAGATTAAAACCTTAGGATTTGAGATTATATGCTCTGATAAAATACTATAGAGTTCCTTTACTATGTTGGAGAAAGATATCAAATATCCCACACTTAAGTAATATGTGAGATGACAATTGATAATCATGTTGATCAGGTTTAACCAAAGGATTATTCTCAAACGTACTCAATATATGTTTAGATAAATGCGATCGTTTTTCAAAATAACAGACTATGTTAGGAGTAAATATTATTTAGTCCAAAATTATTATTGAAGGTATTATGTGTTAATACATCTAGCATACACAACTACGACTCAGAAAGAGGATTATGGAACACTTATATGTTGTCATTTTTTTTAACAAGAATGTCTAGAAATGAATGGTAGAACAACATATGAGGGTGTCATGAATGTAACCATGCTGCTAAATGTTTTGGTATGCCAAAGTTATGATAAAAGTTGAGGTAAAGGCTGAAAATTGTTTTGTCAGATCATGAAAATTTTGTAAACTACTAGAGGATGCGATAGAGGCTTATGTTAAGAAGAAGACTTTGAGGTTGTAACCAAAGATGTTATAGGTGGAAAATATATTGATTAACCATCTATGGTCAAGAAATATGCATAAAAATCCGAGTTAGCTATCTTATGTACAATAAGTTTAGGAGCTTGTGATTGTGCCGAGTAAAACTATAAGCATTGGGTTTTACATATGTGAAAAAGTTAGGACACACAAAAAGGAGTCTATAGAGAGATGTACTTGCCATAAGTATGATGGGGTCGGATCAAGTTACTCTAAGCTTCAACATAGTATAGAGGTTGGCATGAGAAAGTTTAGTTAAGAGTGAAAATGAGAATGAGGAACCAGAGGTAAGGATTATGGAATATGTCAGTACAACAAACGAGGCCAAAGGAATTACTGACAATATTTTGGGTGCATTTATTGTTAATAACTATTGTGCCCTAGTTTATTCAATTCAAGTACATCTAGAAGATTAATTTCCGCTACTTTAATAGATAATCTAAGCAACTAGATTAAGAATTATGTAGTTCCTGTTGACATTGGTCAGATAAAGGTTAAAGAAATTGTTAAGGATTGTTCAATCAATATGGATTGTAGAGTTACCTTGTTAAATTAATGTATTTATATGAGTTTGATACGATTTTGGGGTGGAATAGTTGACAAAGAATGACATTAAGGTGACATGTAAAAAAAAAAATATGATTAAGATATGTAACTTGAATGGAGAATCAGTGCATAATGTTAGATAGATAGGTGAAGTGGGAATTATATTAGGGATCAAAATAGATAGGTGCTTGAAGAAAGATGTGTTGCATTTATGTTATACATAAAAGATGTTAAGTAGGAATGGAAGTTATAGAATGTGTCAATAGTAAATGAAAATGTAGAAATGTTCGTCAAAGATTTTTCTATAATACCAATAGAAATTTTTGCCGACTTCGAAATAGACCTCGTGCAGGAAGCGACACTAAATGTATAGTCATATAGCACCGATAGAGATGCATAAATGATGTTAACGTGAAAAAAAAAAAGATTTGTTCATGCTATGCGAGGTTGATTTTAAAATATGTTTTCATAGATGCATGAACATGAAACTGGTAAATGTTTTACTAAACGCAGTGGTAGTGGTTGTTAAAAGTTTGCCGTTAGAGCAGGATAAGTGGGTTATGCCAGGATATAAGTTTACAGTGAGAGTGTGGAAAAGTGTGTCACGCCCGATGGATCACAACCATTGTGTGTAGTATACGTTGTCAAGGTTATTTTAGAATGTTGCATGTGTAAAAAAAATGAATAAAAGTTTTAAATTATGTGATAAAGGATATGGTTTAAATAAACAATGTACGAATGAATTATGGTATATTGCTAAAGCAATAAGAAATTAGAGCTGCATGGGTAAAACAATGTTTGATGTATCAGCAATAGTTAAATAAGAATACGAATTATAGTAAAATAAAGAATGTATGAAAAGGATCAGAGTGCGCAGCGAAAGCATGATGTTGCTAGTAGAGAAGAAATATATTTTTCATTACTACTATTTTAAATACCAATATGGTATGACACAGGAGAAATGTATAGAAACATAATTGTGATTAGTAAAGACTAGATAAAATTTCTAGTTTGATACATGGTTGCTTAAATCATTTCCATTTGATACTTTATAAATATATATATATATATATATATATATATATATATATATATATATATATATATATATTATAGTGTCAAGAAATACAATGCTGAGAACGTTTTACATGGTATTGGCAAGTATGGTTGGTAGGATAAATCTGTAAGCCAATGAAGTATGGATAAGTAGTAAGAGTAGTAATTTTGACTGTCAATTGTCAATAAGAGATATCCAATTTGCAGACAAACTAGGATATCTATAAATGATAGAATTTGAATCT
The DNA here is from genome assembly GCA_954870635.1 of Arctium minus. Taxonomy (NCBI): domain Eukaryota; kingdom Viridiplantae; phylum Streptophyta; class Magnoliopsida; order Asterales; family Asteraceae; genus Arctium; species Arctium minus. Next base: position 31,512,638 of record OX941088.1, read on the forward strand.
AAATCTAAATGTAATTTAACCATATAGTAGGAGGTATAATTATATCCAAATTGTATTCGATAGTTATGAATCACGATCGAGAAGGGATTTTGGATAAAGTATATGAAGATGTTCAGATAGTAAATAGCGTCAAGAAATGTTTGATGAAATTATTGCTCTATGATAAGTTATGACGAAGAATCTAGTGTCAGGAAATACAATCTAAGAACCTAATGTTTGGTATATGCAATTGTGGATTAGTAGAATAATTTTTTTAGTCATTGATGTAAGAATAAGTACTGACGTAAGGTGATCATCAGATGATTAAATATTGGTAGAAGATTTCCAATTTGTTGAGGAGTTAAGATACCGGTAAATAAAGATGTTTGAATATATGTAAATGATAGGGGTAATTGAGTGTATCCAAAAGAGATCGACATTTAGTAATTGTGATCTAGTGCTATAAAGGATTAAGAGTAAAGTATATGATGATATTTAGATTGTAGATAACATTAAGAAGCAAGAGAAAGAAAAAGAAAGAAAAAGAAAGAAAAAAAAAGAAAAAAAAAACGATGAAAGTTTGAAGTATTATATTTAAGACTATGATATTTATAAGTTGTAAATTGAGAAACTCCGGAACAACGTAATAATCTGGATGTTAGTCAATTGTAAGTATCATCATGAACCAGAGGCTACTAAATGGGAAATATAATAAGAAATAAGAAATTAAAGTCGACAGCTAGTACGAATCAATTTCGAGAACGAAATTTTTATAAGGAGAGGAGAATTGTAACACCCCGTTTTCACTATTATAATGACAAAAATACGTCCATTTAACTATCTTAAATCTTTAAGATAAGTGTTAAATATGATGATATATAATCGATAATTTAAATTATGTTTTTCGATAAGGAGATGTTTACGTCGGATACAAATTTAAAGTTAAGATATTTATCCGGTATCGAGGTATTTACATCGGATTCAAAGTTAATATTTTAATATCGAAAAGTGATTTATTGAAAAGAGGATATTTCAAAGATTTAGAAAATATTTGTTTTAAAACAAAGAAGAAAAAGATATATCTGATTAATAATTATAAAAATAAAATATTTGATATAGTTAAATATATATTAAATATTTTAATATATATTATAAAGTTAATTAATATATATATGAAATCGTATATATATATATATATTTAATGATTTTATATTATTATTTCTATTTAAAAGGTTTTGTCGTTTTACTCAAAATAACTAGTCGTATGGATTTTTATGAAATGCGACTAATATGTTTTTGTGACCAGCGATTTATGACGGTCACAATGAAACTTTCAGATTTGAAAACTGACAAAGTTTTATTTATAGGACTGATTCGATATTAAATATATCGTTTTTTATTAATTTTATTGCTCAAATGGATTTAAAAGTTATACAATGCATATATAATCGGAATCAACGATTTATGTAGGACATAATGACACTTTCAGATTTGAAAAAGAATAACGTTTTTATTTTAGGGCCACTTGAGCAAAACTATAGAAATGTGTCATTTCTGAATTATAGAAATATCGGATTTATACTAAATTTCATATTTATATATGTTGAAAAGTATAGATATTATAAATGTCAAAAAGATCAAAATATGGCTACGGAAATTTATACAACTCAGAAAAAGGTATAACAATAGAATGTCTATGGGTAGGTACTATCACATAGGTCCCAAATATATGTTTATATTAAGGTTTAGGGTTACATATATAAAGTTGTACTCAATAAAGATAATAATTATATAATATAATATAAACTGTTATATATACATATTTTATATATACTTGTTCCAAAAGCAAATTTATGATAAAAGGTATACGTGCTAATTTTATCCAAATTATCTTTGAAGTTTAGCCGCCATCAATAGTCGGTTTTTTTGGTGTATATATATATGGGATCATTTCATGTTAATTAAGAAACATGGAAGAAAAATGTGTATATATATATATGTATATATATAAGTGTATCCTTAAGAGATACTTAGCATATATTGAAGAATTAAGGTGATGATTCAAGTGTCGAGGTTAAGCAATTAAAGTGAGTACGTTATGAGATTTACTGGGATACATATATGGTATATAAATGTTTTTATGCATGATAAATATTTGAAATGTTGTTTTGGCATGTTTGCCTTGTACGAGATAAGGTTATGCTTATAATGCATTTTACAAGAAAGACATGTATTTTAGATATGGCATATGAAATATTTTGTGCATGTGAAAGTATGGCCATGTAAAATACCCGACGGGGTATAAGAAATGAGAACGTCTAGCAAAAAGGACGTCAGGGGAAGATCCTTCGCGGAACCCCAGGGATCTAGGATCCTGTTGAGAATGTTTGGCATACTTACACATATGAGATCTCGCACTAAAAGAAGATGTTTTTATAGAAATAGTTTTATGCATCAATGTTATTATGCATAATTATGAGAAGTGTATTGAATTGTTATTCTATGCACTAAAACCATATATTTTATGAAAGATCATTTCTTCATGAAACCATAACTGCTCACTAAGCATAAAGCTTACGTATTCCATATATGTATTTCAGGTAAGATCAGGATAAGACATGAAGAGATCGCATGAAGAGTTATAGTTCTTAAAATAGCCGTTGTACGTGTTAGGCTATTGTTAGAACGCTTCCACAGATGTAAAGGTTACGATGTTATGATGGTTAGGGAAAAAGAAAAAAAATGGGACGTCACATTCTGGTACCCTGTTGCTTTCTCCACTGACCTGAAGGATGACACAATGGTAAGCCATGTTAGTTATAACTTGGAGTTTAGTAGGCATCAAAGAGTAATCATGTTTTTATACTATCATTTAAATTAGTAACTGAACAAAATGCAAATACAGTACTGAAATAGTTCCATAAACAAATCTTCCCAAATTAGACTTCCCTTTCCAAATTGTTCGTGGTTGAATAAGATCTTTTGATTTGATATTGTAGATACCTATAGAGTGCTTTGAAGAACCTTGGGTAAAAGTCACTTATATTTGGTCTCGTTTCATACTTGAGTAGGGTAGAAAGTTTCCATTTCAATCCCCCAACGGTTCCATGTTCATCTTCAAAACCAAGAAAATCTTTGGCAAAGATAATGGTGCTCATTAACAAAACCTTAAAGGCAACTTTATAGTAATTTCAGGGTCATAAACTACGGAAACCCACTCGGACTAATTCAAATAAATGGAACTTTAAAGAAAGAAGCAATATCAACAGTACCAAAAGAGTTGATACTGTTAATTTTGGTGTGATCGGATTTTGATGAAAACAAATAAGTTGATGAAAGGGGAAAAATTGAAGTGGAAAGAATAGCATAACACTTGATCAATTGGTTGTTGCAGAAGCTAAAAGGAAGTAAATGACAAGCAGCAGTTGGGTCTGGATGAGGAAACAAGTGATGTCAAACATTAGCATGTACAATAATGATTACAGACCAAACTTTATTGCCAATATTTTTTTCCCTTTCCAATACTTTAAAAAGTTAAGTTGAAAAATTATGATTGTTTGATAAAAGGAAACACCGAAACTTTCTCTTGAGACAATCAACAGGCAGTAACTTTTGGAATTTTTACTACTATAATAATTAATTTACTCAACAAATGAATATAGTTGACCAAATAAAGTAGAAGGAAGAGTAAGCGTGATCATAGGCGTTAGGAATTGCTCGAGAAGAAAGAAGGCGGTCTTGAGTCTTGAGAATTCCAAAGGCTGCTTCTGGTGAAGACGCCACCACAAGAAGTTGAGAACCCAAGTGGAGTGAGATGAGAGGACCATATTGTTGAGCAAAGATGGCCATGGAAACTTGAGGGCTCTTGCCTACTTGGTGTATGTTTCCGATGATCGGCCATGGTGGTGGCCCTGGCGGAAGGTTTTTTGTAGATCTGGAATACTTTTTAATGATGAAGAATATGAAGATGGGTGTTAAGAGAAGAAAGAGACAGGACAAGGGAACGTTTCCCATGAGAAAATGTGCGATTTCCATTAGAGTGTTGGGTCGCTTCCATTATTCAAGTGTGTATACTTGTTTATAACCATTCAAACGTACGAAAACTCCATCACATACGAACACAGGTGAGGAAGTTAGAGCATCTTGGTATATTGTTATTATAATAAAAAAAGTGAAATGTTTTGTAGTAACTATCATTTGTGAAGAAATCTTATTCAAAATCTTGTAAAAGCTGGTTCTTACCTTAACTCTGTCTGAGATAACATTTTAATAGTTATAAAAGTTACTTTGTGATATAAGAAATAATGAAATTAAGCAGAGCAGCTAAAAGATCTCAGAACCTTATGCACTTAAATATCAATGGTGTAGCTAAAATGGTATGCAGTGGATGTCTAGAAGTGATGACATTTGAAGTCCATGCATTGCCCAGATAGTCAAAGTAACCACAAGTAAGAAAATTTCTTAAGATGGATAAAGTACTGACATTTTAGACAAGTAATTCAAGATTGACTTGGATGCTTTACGTAGGGATGGTCATAATTGAAGTCAACCAATAAAGGTAAGAAGGGTATGATCAAATGCACCTCGCTATAGAGAAGTGATAGACTGATGTTTCAGCTAGCCCCTGGAATAATATTGATTAAAGAGTATCACCATCTGACTTTTCACTTTTTAATCCACCTTTGATTTAGTACACCCATGCTTATTTGAGTGCAGAATATCATAACAATGAACATTGATGGAAAAGCCAAATTTCTTTATGCCTTCACTTGTTGCTGATCAATGTGAGATAATGTCCCATTGAACAGGACATTGTTTAAACTAAAATAATCCCACCTTAAACATGCTCTGCCGCTTAACAAGTTTTAAATGTGATAAGAGTTACAGTTAACTGAAGTTCTTATAATTTTCTCCTCCCCTTTATGTTTCAAGCATTCAGGCGTACTTAGATCTATTGTACCCTACGGCAGAATTTGGATTTGCACTTGCATTTCATGGAAATAGTTCCACAGATTATATCCGGTACCAAATTTACCACTAAAAGGCAGTAGAATCCACACTAGTAGACACAGTGATATGATTTTGTATGAACAATAGTCTCCATCCTAGGGGTTACCAGGCAATAGAAAACTAAATCCGAGTCCAGATAGTTTGAGATTGCAAAACTATATGCTAAAATGAGGTTTAAAATCTGTACATTGAAGTAAACAAACAGGCATTCTGCTAAATGCTAAGGTAAAGGTGAATCTGTTGAAACAAATCTGGTGATCTACATATTGCGAAACAAAACAAGAGTAGAAAAGAGTTGGACCTTTGAAGATCGATTGTTCCAAAGCTCTGTGGAGAAGTGTGTGTAGCAGATCCCTAGTCGCTACCACGAGGAAGAGCAACGGTCGGAGATCGGATGGATGTTCAGGGGCGATCGAGAGAGAGAGCAACTAGGGTTCTTCGGGTTTGAGAGAGAGACCCGGGTCAGATCCATTCTGCGGTTTTAAAATGAGAATAGAAACTCTATAGTTTTAGTCCCTGGACTTCAGAATTTTATATTTATGTCATGATTTTGTTAATAAGTTACCATTTTTTGATATACCATTAAGGGGCTGTTCGGTAACGGCTTAATGGACTGTATAACAGATATGGCTTATTCGCTCAGCCATATCTAGTTGTTCGGTAGGAGCTTATTCGCTCAGCCATCAGCTACAAAAACCAACTCATATAGACTCAGACATTAAATTAGGTTACTTTTCCCTCAACTACCCTTTCTCTCCATGGTTCAAGGTGAAGAAGCTTTGCTGCTCTCCATCAATTCACCCCTTTAATCCATCAAAGATTTGTTCTTCATCCAAAATCGTCAGCCATAAACACCATCACCAACTTAGAAATCTTAAATTGGATTTGTTGCTCAATCAATATGAAATGGCAGACCTGTTCGAAGAGGACAGAGAGAGGCAAGAATCAAAATATGAGATGGCAGACCTTCATCTTCTTCCCCATCGAGACCTGGTGGTGCAAAAAGAAAAAGGCAGAGAGATTTTCCTTCCTTCTCAACGGAGATCTCTCTTGCTGCTGCATTCCTCAATGGACCAGACTCGAGCCACTTCACCTGTTTAAATGGTTTCTGCAATGGGGTGAAAAAGACAGAGATAGAGATGAATGGCAAGGAAAAGAAAGATGAAGGAGATGGTTGTGAAGGTGAAGTGCGGCTGCTACCTGCTAGGGTTGGGTAAACCATGGAAGGAAAAAAAATGAGTTGAATTTCTTTTCTTTTTCAACTCATGTCTTCAATGGGAAAGAAAGTATTAATTATAGGATATATTAATATAAAATTGTTGATTGTTTCATTTATTAATCAAATATTAAAGTTCATTGAGATTTTTTCAATGCGGTTCAATTACAAGTTTATAATTTGAAGTGAATATTTTCATCATTTTTGTTAAATTGTTATTTCAATTAGACAAAACAATGAACTGAAGGGTAAAATAGTCATTTCCAACATTCAGACTGTTTATTCAGCACCATAACCGAACAACAACTTATCTGTTAACACCCAGACAACTATATCCATACAGACAGCTATATCCATGCAGGTCTTAACAGAAAACGAACCGAACAACACCTTAGTGACCATTACTTTTTGTCACTAACACATACAATTAATAACCATCATTTTAGTGACAACTATTTTTTGTTACTAACATTTTTATTTAGTGACCACTATTTTGTTGTCACTAATCTATTCAACTAAACTACTAAATTATATGTAGTGATACTAGGTTTGGTCACTAATTCTTTGAAATTAATAACAACTATTTTTGGTCACTACCACTTTCATTTTAGTTACAACTATTTTTTGTTACTATCATTTTTATTTAGTGACCACTATTTTGTTGTCACTAATCTATTCAACTAAACTACTAAATTCTATGTAGTGACAACTAGTTTTGGTCACTAACTCTTTGAAATTAGTGACAACTATTTTTGGTCACTACCACTTTCGTTTTAGTGACAACTATTTTTTGTTACTAACATTTTTATTTTAGTGACCACTATTTTGTTGTCACTAATTTATTCAACTAAACTACTAAATTCTATGTAGTGACAACTATTTTTAGTCACTAACTCTTTGAAATTAGTGACAACTATTTTTTGTCACTACCACTTTCATTTTAGTGACAACTATTTTTTGTTACTAACATTTTTATTTAGTTACCACTATTTTGTTGTCACTAATCTATTCAACTAACATGAACTCATAAATACTATGTAGTGACAACTATTTTTGTCACTAACTCTTTTAAATTAGTGACCACTATTTTTTGTTACTACCACTTTCATTTTAGTTACAACTATTTTTTTGTTACTAAAATTTTTATTTTAGTGACCATTATTTTTTGTCACTAATCTATTCAACTAACGTGAACTCCTAAATGCTATGTAGTGACAACTATTTTTTGTCACTAACTCTTTGAAATTAGTGACGAAAAATATAATCGTCACAAATTTAGTCATTAAATTATATATATAGGAATAATCTTTTTTAACCATAAGAATTAGTGACCATTCTAGTGACCAAATTTTAGTTTTTGTCACTATATTCATATTAGCGAACAAATTTTAGTGACAACCTTTTTTACTGTCACTAACGTTGAAATTAGTGACCAAAAAATAAGTCGTCACTAAAATTCTGGTCACTAATTACCATTTTTCTTGTAGTAAAGTTTATTCCGCATTTGTTGTTACCATTATAATGCGTTTTTTTCCATCAGACCGGTCCCTTAACTGGTTTCCTTAAAAAATCAGATATGGATTCCAATCGGGCCTACCGATTCCGGCCCCATAAGGTTCCATGTGGTCCTAGTTCCAGTCAGTCTGGTCCGATCTAATCCGATCCTTCGACTTAAGCGGTCCTGCTTGGCCAACTCTACAAAATTCTATCACATCAACTTTCCCTCTCTTACATATTTCATAAACCTATAAACCAATTTCTTCCTCAATCATGAACCAGTCAATGATTTATGTGTGGGTTCCACATTTTTCATTTATTGATTTCTTGTAAAATAATAAAAGTTACTCCCTCCGTCCCAAAATAAATGTCCACAATGAAAATGACACACAATTTTATGAATGTGCAATTATTACACTTTTTAAATAACCAAAATACACTTTTACCCTTGAAAATAGAGAGAGAAACTTTCTCCACCTTATAATTAAGGGTAAAATGGGAAATTGGAAACTTACTTTTGAAAGTGGACATTTATTTTGGGACAAACTAAAATAGTAATGTGGACACTTAATTTGGGACAGAGGGAGTACTTCGTTAAAAAAATATACAACATAATAAAAATGATTATCAGAGTAATAAGAATTAAAAGCAAAAAAAAAATTAACTCGTTAAACACAAAAATTTATTTTTTATTTGTTGTATAATTATTAAATATTTTTTTTCAAATTATTACAAAATACATTTTATTTTATTTATAATTTTAAAATAATTCTTATCCCTGTCATATTCCTCGGATTATTTACAACTGATATTCAAGCTCTAATTTTTACAACTTTAGTCGTGGCATATAAGTGAATCCATGGAGGACATAAAATAATTTATTTAATAATACATAAAACTTATTTTTCAAAATAAAAAAAGCAAAAAACAGAAACAAGAGAAAGATCGATTCCAATTGACGTACCAAGTCCATGCCATGGACTACTTCCTTACAGTGGCTTAAAGTAAATAAGAGCGTAGAAAATCCGTCTATAGATTTTCTTAGAAAGATTGATGTGAATTATTCGTGCCACCACAAAATTATTCGTGCTTAATGTAATGTTTTTTATGGTCCTTAAATCATTTTGTTTTATTGTGTGCTACGATGCCACCGGCTATTCTAGATCAGTTTTGCCCTCCACCTCTTTGAAAAGAACGAAACGAGAACTATTCTACCAACCTCCTTTACTAATATTTTTTTTTCTTATCGAAAGCTTGTAGAGAATAATTGTTAAAAACAAATCAATCCTTCAATCAATCAAGAAAACAATTCTAACTACTCCAAATCAATAACCATATGACTTTAATGAGTGTCATCATTAAAAAAAATTCTCATACAAGTAAGTTTCACATAACATTTCAATCACATTAACATCAAGGCAATATGATCATATATTGTGTTTATATAGTATTAATCAACATTCGTCTCAGTATCTATTGCAAAAAAATAATCCCAAGATGAGGATGATGGTGGGGTTATACTTCCCGGTGGTGGTGGCGGCGACGACGGTGGAGGTTGGATAGAATTCTTGATGACAGTGCCTTCAATCTGACCAAATAAATAATACATTTTAAGTGGTGTATATATATTGTGTACATAATCTTAATTCTTTCTCGGATTCAAATATGTTCGTTTTGATAGAATTGATATAAGTAATAGGCAAATAACAACTAACTTTTCTTTTGTTCTTATTTGGAGAACATGAATTTGGTCACTGAGTCCCTTAAATTATTATTTTTGAAAGTTGGTTATTCATAGTACAAATGGAAACAAAACTGGTTTCATTTCAATGCAATTTGTCATAAAAAAATATTCAAAAACTTACTTGAATTTGCCTAGCCTTCTTCAATTCAAGCGCTACCGTAGCAATCGTTGGTCGTTGTTCTCGAGCTTCTTGCAAGCATTGATATGCAATATCTGAAAACACTCTACACGTTTTTGGTATAATTTGTCCCCTTAATTTAAAATCAATAATCTTGCCTACCTCTCCATTTCTGTAGGAGGTTCGAGCCAAATGGTGGAGGAATAGTCGCTCATCTTGGTACATGGAAACACATGCTAATCTTCCGCACAAAAGTTCAAACAGTACAACACCAAATGAATATACATCTGATTCTTTAGTTAAAATACCAGTCTTTCTGTATTGTGGGTCACAATAACCATATGTGCCAGCAAAGTTAGTGACCACAAAGGTGTTCTCTTGATTTGCTAGACCTATCTTAGATAACCCAAAATCTGCAAGTTTTGCATTCCAATTCTCATCCAACAAAATGTTAGCGCTTTTTATATCACGATGTATTATTCTGTGGTCTGCTGCCACATGATTGTGAAGATAATCCAATGCAGAGGCAACACCAACACATATATCAAGACGTTTTTCGCATGATATTTGTCCCAACTTGGAAGGGTTGCATAAATACGTGTCGAGGCTTCCACGACTTAGGTATTCATAGACAAGTATCATCTCCTTGCCATCGTCACAAAACCCTATAAGGGTTACAATATTCTCATGTCGATATTGAGAAAGCATTAGAATCTCCGTGTAAAATTCCTTTTTGCCTTGAAAGCCTTTGACATTTAGTTGTTTTACTGCAACCGGCACGTTTTGGTAATCGGCCCAAGAGAGGATTCCCTTGTAGACATTTCCATATCCACCCTTTCCTATGAAGTTTGTTTCGTTAAAGTCTTGCGTAGAATCCTTGATGGCTTCGAGGGGGATTTTGAGGTGGTTTAGCTCATCCATCATAGACATGATTTGAAGTAATCAAAGATTGATGTGATCTGAAACATTAAATCAAAATCAACCCAACAAATCCAATTATACTTGATTTCGTTTGTTTTTACAATTTTGAAAAGCATTAAAACCAGCTTCCATATCCATCGAATCAAGTTCTTGGTTGAGAAATTGAGAGCATTTGCTCATTAAAAAAACTCCATGTATTAAGAGCTGATTTAAAGAATATAATTTAATATGTGCTTAATTATAAGCACATCTATATATGTACTTGGTGCTAATACAGTTTATAAATCCATCTTATCATCCATCAACATAAGTTATTATATGTCTTCTCCATTTTACCTCCTTCTACTTAATCCGTTAGACTCAGACGACATTAGTTTCACAAGAAATTGATGGGGATTCAGAAGTCTAGGAGGCCATTTACGAAACGCTCACCAGGGTACTTACTGATCAATTACTTTACGGGTGAGCATAGCAAGGACTGAGAATCTTACCCGGTAAGAGGGAAAATAAGTCTTATCCGGTAAGTGAGAGTGATGACTCTTATCCTCTAAACGCTTGTTGCAACAATCAATTTTGATGGACAGTAATGTTGGCTAAAATGACCTCTAAGTGTTTATTTCATTTCCTAAACTAAAACAATCAAACAATAGCAAATCAATCCACCAAATCTTAATAAAAACAAAATCCAAATGAAAGCACATATCAATAATTTTATTAAAGAGATGGAAATGAATGAACCTGAAATCGTAGATCCAAACCCAAAACAGATGGGGAGTGGAGATGATGAAGGAGATTGGCGCTTTGTTAGATATTGAGCTAGTTTTTTGGCGTTGACTCCATTTATGTTATCCACACACACGCCTTCACACGTATCCAAACATATATTATTTCTGAAATGTTTCATTCAAATGTATTTATTTCGTTTAAAAATAAATACTCTTTGTTGTAGGATTATGTGTCATCATAAAAAAAAAAGTAATTGATATAATATTTTTCTAGTATTAGAATTTACCATAATGAATGTTTCCCTTTCTTTGTAAATTTCTCCCTATTTAAAGGGTTTATGATTAATGAGAATTACAGATTTCATTGTATCTCTATTATGTTGTTATTCTGTTTCGTTTTTCCTTTAACACGTTATCATCACGCACGCTCTACGAATATCATCAAATCCGGCACCAAACCTAAGTAGTCGTTTCTGTTAGGAGATGATCTCGTGTACGATATAGTCTTGTCAATTAAATCAGGTATTTTTTCGGTTCTTTCACATTTTATATTCTAATGAAATTTGGTACCCTCAACCGTTAAAACTATATTGTTGCATACATGTAGTTTCACATAAAAACTTAATTGATATTGCAATTTTAATCCACTTTTTAAATTAAAAATAATTTCTTTTAAAGTGAATCACCGGAAAAAAAAAACAGAGAAGCTGATAAAAACCGGTCTACCAATTTTAAAATCTTGATTATCAAGTCTTGATTTGTTTTATATGTGTTCATTCTTGTAAACTGTTCTTTCTTGGACGGTAGCTTTATTATTACCGTAATATGTTACTTTTTTTCTTTAAATTGTTTATTTAATGGTTGATTATTTATATATTAAATACTATATACAATTTTATTGGTATTATTTTATTGTGACGTAAGTTAATCTATATTATATTATAAAACAGACATAAAAAACTCTTAAATACAAATTATTAGGCACAAGGTACCATAATTTTATGCAAGATTTTAAAAATCTCTTAATTTACAAGTATCAAAGCACAAGATACATATTACTACTGCAGGCTTCTAACACCCACCAATTTTGGTATGTGCAGGACCTTCCTTTTATGCAGACATTTTCATCTATCACTATTAATTAATATATTATATTACTATAAATTTATTTTAATTATATTATTAAATATGTAATTGATTATTTTTTCTAGATATCATTAAAATATATAAGATAATCATTGAATTCTAACAAAATACTTAATTTTTTTATATAAAAAACATTATATTATTAAGCCTAAATTAAACAAATTTATAAAAAAAACATTCTCACTTTCTCAAAACCATCCAAAATCGTACTGTAAATCGACAAAAAAATAAAATAAAACATTAAAATCGTGATGTATCTCGCTGCATTGCGCGAGTACGCTTCTAATATATTAATCAAACATAAAACAATTATAATCGTTAAAGCATTATGGTATGTTCAATATCAATTAAATTATTCATCATTATGGAATGTGAATGTTATTTATTTGGGTCAATACATATTTACTTACTTTAAAACTTATTACTATAATTAGTTATTGTTCTTTAATATTATGCAAGTTGATTTATATGGTCGATTTTATATATTTCTTGTTAGAATATGTCAATTAAATCATTTAAGTTTAATATAGATATCTTATTTTTTTTTGGTGTTATCAAATTAAATAAAGCTCATCTTTGTTATTAATAAAACTATGATGGGATAATAGTGTAATAATTCAGCTTGGATAATAATATTCAAATGTTTATCTTAATTATAAGTTATTACTTATAATTCATATAATAATTTTTCGACCAAATAGTTATTATTCATTTTGGATCATTGTTACTTAGTTTTGTTTAAATAAGTCAATTTGTATTAAGCTTATTATCTATTTCAGCATGCTTAATTAGTTTACAATATTGACATGTTTATTTGATTAGTATAATTATATCATTGCTATTTACTTATTTGCTACACAAATTTGATTTAGACCATTTAAATCGGATTAATATATTGCTCTTAGATATGATAATTTATTTGTTCAAATGTTTATTTAGTTTATTAAATTGATCTTTCTACATAATATTCAAATGCTTATATTAGTTATAAATATCCACAGTCTTATAAACAAATTTTTGGAAGTTACACTTCCAACCCCCATATATTTAGTCTTTTACCAAAAGCTCTCCAAATACTATTAAGATGTTAAAATTAAATTTGGCCTTATGTCAAAACCAATATTTATTTGTTTAATGGCTAAATATCTTAAAACACTATTAAGGTATTAAAAAAAAATTAAAATTGGCTTCATATGCCAAACTCAGTCATTTTGGCCTCATGTCAAATGATCTATAATTAACAATGTTATATTTAAATTACATAAGTCACAAGATATTGACTGGATTTTGTCAAACGGGTGTAAACAGCCCTAAGGTTTGTAGGGACTTAAGAAATCCATGTGATTCCCCTACTACCTGGAAATCCAATAGATTGAGTGATTTTTTTTCGCAAATTGAAATATTGATAAAGTATTATCAACAAAATATAAACATACAAAAATCCAATATTGTTATGATAATGAAATTTCATAACTATAATCCATTTTCTTATCAAAAAGAAAATCATATATTATCTTTTATATATGTAAATGGTTGAAACAACTCATCCCAAAATCAACGTCGTAAACTCAAAAGAATCTGAGTATCATAAATGAGTATATAAACCTTTTTTTGAAAAGGTACAAGAAAATAACTAAAGTCCATCAACTCCCTAATTGACTCTAAAACCAACCTCTTGAAAAGGTACAAGCAAATACCCTCATCTTTTGAGACGACATATAAATCCTAAGTTTCATAGTAATACCTTTACTAGAAACCCCCAAAGAAATGTGGGATGCCTCGAAAGGGATAATAGGGAGTACTCATGAATATGTACTTTCCGAACTAATCGTACAGTGGAATGAAACTCACTTACTCGATTACAAAAAGGTAACTGATTTCAACAAAGAAATGTTATATCCAAAACGCGTCTCAATCTCTGTGGCAAGGAACTCACAGAAGATGACATGATTCTTAACATTATTTTCACCTTTCATATATCAAAAATATTAATGAACTAATATAAGTTGGAAAGTAACCTTTAGACAAACTCATCAACCTAATGCAAGTGGTTGAGAGACATATCAAGGTTCTTTCGAATAACAACACCACATATGTCGAGACAAAGAAAATTCTCGAGATCAATAATGAAAGCATTAAAGGTGGAAACAACTCCAAAGAACTGAGAGTTAAAAACAATTTCACACATATGATATTTATGCACTATGTGGACGAAACCCTAGAACGGGGTCAGGGTCTTGGTAAGAGTCGGAAATGATTTTTCAACATCTGGAGTAGAGATACAACTACCACCCCAGGTGAAAATGGACAGTAAAATAAGAAATGCACTAAAGAGTGCTCCTGTCGAAAAGGGAACAGGTTAAAAATGAACTATATCATATTAATTTAAGAAATGATAAAGTATAGGTTTCTTTGAAATTTATTTTATAGCATTTTAGCTAATTTCTTTTGCTTAAGTAAAATCGAATATGTAATCATTATAGATGTAAAGAAATACATTTAAATAAATAAATAAATAACAAAACTATCAATATTTTCTGTTCCATATAGGAATGTATCGAGGAGAACTTGAGTTTTTGTAGAATATTCAACACAATCTAAAATGATAGACAAATACTTATTTTATAATTCATTCAACCGAAATACTTAAACGATGAACTGTCATTTTCTTGTCGGTACAAGATCAATAGGAACCTTGTAAAGATATTCGTATCAAATGGAAATTATAATGGAAATGAGCATATATACATAAGTTCTAATGAATACGAAAGTAAACATATATCATGGAAACTATGTGTCAAACTAGCTAGTAGATTATTGAGTAATCGAAACATTTTTGTCACCAATAAAGAACTTTAGGGAAATGACACATATATGTTTCGACATGACCATGTGGGACACCATGGTTATGACATAGTGATCCGTGTATTTCAAAATACACATAGACACATTCTCTTTCGAGTGATAGACAAAACGAGGCAAATTGCAACTGTTGACTTCTGCAGCATAAGAAACAACATTGCCATCATAATATGCCCTCTCAAATACCTAAAACTTTTGTATATACCCTAATCCTTAGCTAAGACAGGAATGAGATCATCCTAAAGCTAAGGACATAATACAAAAATATTCCATTGTTACAACGAATACAATGTATATTTATGGACATAAACATCCAGAATGCGGGCCATTAAAACTTTATGGTTCTGGTTTCGACACGATGAACTCATGTCGTATTATTGTCCACATGAAATACTGCACTCCTAGCACTAGCTATACGTTTAAGGGCTCACCACCCTGATTATTTCATCAAGTCTACATGATTTTGAATGCTGGAGAATTTACATCATAAGGATTTAATGTTAATTGCATATGTATGAGGATCAATGTAGAGTTTCATATACTCCATGTGTATATTTAAAATGGTCTCATAGAAGTTGTTATCAAAAGAATATGATGACATCTAGGGTATTAGTAATGCGCACCAATTTACCCACATCTACCTGGGGTTATACAATTATTATATGCAGTTTTTTTTCGTTTTTAGACCCACTGCTTGCTAACCAACCTCATGCGTACCAGTTGGTAACTGAATATAAGCCTGATACTTTACATTTACGCATGTTTGATTATATGTGCCAATTGCGCCCCCACAGCGTATCGAAATGGGTCCTTCAAGATGATTTGGTATATGTTGGATATGAATCCCCAACAATTATCCGCTAATTAGAATATTTGACTAGTGATCCCTTTACCGCTAGATTTGCGGGTTGTCACTTTCATGAGGCAGTCTTCCTGTCGTTAGGGGGAGATAGGAAAAAGGATTTTCTATGGGAACGACAGGTAGTGTCATTGAATATTCCCACTCTGTCTCATTTTGATCCCAAAACTTCACAACATAATGTTGAAGTCAAACGAATCAGACTCGATACCTGATACGTTTAATGTTATTCCAAAAGTGACAAGATCACATATATTAGCTGCAAATATACTCACAAGGTTAAAAAGTCCCCAACAGGGGCACAACGCCATTGGAAAGTGTGTTGCAATCACACATAGTGGAGGTGTGGTTGAAGTCGTAGCTACCAAATGGAAGTGGTGGAAGCTACGTGGTTCGATGAATACTATTCTAAAGGAAGAGAATAGTTAGGCACATCCATTTATCATCAATACACAAAACTCTCATGAGATTGTCTCTAATTATAATTATGTCAATGAATCATCACTGGAGGGCGCTCCGAAGTTAATATTGATTCTAGAGATGAATATTAATCTTAAATGAACTATGAGAGTACATATGAGTCGATGGACAAATCATATATAATCATTGATGATTTATTCGCAAATACGATGGCTCATAAGATGATCGAGCACGACGACATCCAACTAGACTCAGTTGAATAATATCAACAAAGAGCATATTGACCAAAATGTAAAGAAACAATCCAGAAAGAATTATATTCTTTGACAAAGAATCGGGTATTTGGTCTAGTAGTGCTAACCTACCAAGTGTAAAGCTCGTAGGACATAACTCAGTCTTTGTCAGAAAGCGTAACGAGAATAATGAAGTCCTAATATGTAAGGCTCTCTTTTGGCGCAAGGTTTCTCACAACGCTCTAGATTGACTACAAGGAGACTTACTCTCTCATGATGGATGCTATGATATCCGAATAGTTTGTTAGTCTAGTAATTTCCAAAGGACTGGAAATGTAGCTCATAAATGTGGTTACCACATATCTCTATGGGGATCTAGATTTAGAGATATATAAAAGTGTTTGATGATATTACATTACCAAAATCAAGTAACTCTAAACCACGAAATGCGTTTACAATTAAATTGAAACGCCCACTTTAGATTAAAGCAATCTAATTTATAAAGGATATATAAGAACTAATGGAATACTTGATTGGGAAAGGATATATAAGAACGATGAACTGTTCCCTTGCGTATTTATTATGGAAAACAAGTTCCAGATTTTCAAAGTAGCTCTATATGTTAATGTTATGAACATAATAGGCACTCTTGATGAAATAAAAGGAACCACAAGCTACTTGAAATCTGATTTTGAGAGGAAAGATCTTTGGAAAACTTGGTTTTGTCTAGATATTGGAGCTAGGACACCGAGTTTGTGAAATATTAATTCACCGATTGCATATGTCCAGAAAATAATCAGGCAATTTAATATGGACAAAGCGCATCCGGTTAGCACTCCCATGATCGGTCGAAGTGTCGGGTATAAGGAAAGATCCATTTCGTCTAAAAGGATGATGACGAAAAATGTTGGGAGTTGGAATTCCCTATCTAAGTATAATATGCGCATTATTGTACTTAGCACAATACACTTGACCGTATATTGTATTTCTCAGTGAATTTGTTAGCTAAATTTAGCTCAGCGCCAACGCAACGTCATTGGAATGATATCAAATTAATCTTTTGAAACCATTGACATAGTCTTATACTTTCCCTATAGAAAGAAAAATGAGATTGATAATGAAACTTCAATACCTACTTAGAATGTAAGCAGCAAAAGTACTAGCTCTTATAGAAAAATACCAAACAATGTCTTGGTATGTCTTTGCTGATATTAGGTATATGTCTGACCCATACAAAGGTTGTTCCCAAACTGGATAAAGAATTACCACAAGGAACACGCCGATTGCTTGGAAGTGAATTAAGCAATCCTTTGTAACTACCCCCTTGAACTAATCCAAGAATATTACTCCTCATGATAATTAAATAATGTATATGATTAAGGACTATCATTGCATATATTAGAGGAGCTAGTAATTCTGGGTTCAACCAGTATCCTACTTGCATATATGGAAATAATGCATCATGTATCAAAGAAATGAACATAAGATACATCAAATATTCTACTTAAGTCTTATACAATCAGCAATAAGAAAACTCTCATCGAGATTCAACTGAATCAAGTAAGATGTCAGGAGAACATGACACATTTTACCAAATCATTACCTAAAACCATATATTAGGAAACATGTAGAAAGCAAGTGCAAATGTTTTCCAAACTTCATTGATTAATGCACGAATTAGGGGAAGTCTACTATATTTGTAATAATGGTATATTGTGCTCTTTCTTTCAACCAAGGTTTTATTTTTCCTATTGGGTTTTGTTCCTTGGTGTAAGGTTTTAGTGAGACAACTGTTTATATACCATCATGCTTTCCTAACTCTCATGATTAATGTACGAATCTAAGAGAAAACTAGACTGAAGGAAAAGTCTATATATATATTGCAAAGAAACTGGTGCGTTGTACTCTTTCCTTCGTCCTATTTTTTTTATCCCACTGGGTTTTTATTTTGGCGTAAGGTTTTAACGATTCAACAATTGTGCACCATCACTCCTTTGACTCGGCATAAGGGGGAGTGTTGTAGGATTATGTGCCATCATCAAAAGGAAGTGATTGATATTATATTTTCCTATAGTGAATTGTGGATTTGGTCCTTGTGGTTTTGTGATTTCTTTGACCATGGTCCTCATTCTATGTTTATTGTAGATATGGTCCCTGTGGTATGCAATATATTGTGGCTAGAGTCTCTAAACACTAACATCATTAACTTTGAAGGGTTAAAGGCATCATGTGCCTTGCACACTATGGGTATAATAGTCATTTTATTTTTCACTTTCAATTTATTCTATACACATTTAAAACAAACAATACTAAATTGTGGATTTGGTCCCTATGCATCATTCATCATCTTTAAAACACATTTACCATCTCTCTTAATTTTTTTTCATCCAATCTTCATTGTTAAAGTACAAGAAAAACTAATTTGTTAAAGTGCAAAAAAAAAAATTACTTGCATTTAAAAATAACAATTGTTTGAACCCAACACTACATCCTAAAAAGGACAACCTATCAAAATAACAATTGTTTGAAACCAATATTACATCCCCAAAAAGACAACCCATCAAAATGACAATTGTTTTATATCAACATTTATGTAGTAGTAGTTGTTGGCAACGGTTTTATTTATTTTCTTGATGACATCTAAGTGACTTGAGTATGAAGTACATTAATTCTTCTCATAAAATACATAGACCATTTGGAAATGTGATATAATCATCTTCATTTTGGAGATCCAAACTTCATTATATAGTGCATTAGATATTAAAATGCTAATTGAAAGGGTATGGATCCCTAGCAAGTGTCAAGTGACTTGTTGTGTAATTCAAGTATGACTATTTAGAGCATCTCAAACCACAAAACCAAATTTAACACAAAAATATCAAATTTGGTGGGTCCATCAACAAAAAACCCCCCAACTCCAATCACACTTTAAAAAAACATCAAATATATATTAAATGTATATATAATTTACTTAATATAAATATGTTAATTTTAAAATCAAATTATTAATGTTAAAATGTTAATTTTGGTATAAATAAATTTTGATAGGCGATTTAACGGCCGGTTGGAGATGCTCTTATGACACTATTGTCTTCCCTTCAACCTCCTATGTCATAATATATTTGTGTTTACAGATGTCAACTGACATGCATATAAGCCTTTTCCCACATCATGGTTTCCAAATGGTCTATGCATTTTATGAAAAAGATTAATGTACTTCATACTCAAGTCACTTAGATGTCGTCAAGAAAATAAACAAAACCGTTGCCAACAATTACTACATAAATGTTGATATAAACAATTGTCATTTTGAAGGGTTGTCTTTTTGGGGATGTAATATTGGTTTCAAAAAATTGTTATTTTGATATGTTGTCTTTTTTAGGATGTAGTGTTTGGTTCAAACGATTGTTATTTTTAAAGGCAAGTAAATTTTTTTTTTTTTTGCACTTTAACAAGTTAGTTTTTCTTGTACTTTGACAATGAAGATTGGATAAAAAAAATTAAGAGAGATGATAAATGTGTTATAAAGATGATGAGTGATGCATAGGGACCAAATCCACAATTTAGTATTGTTTGTTTTAAAGGTGTATAAAATAAATTGAAAGGGAAAAGTAAAACGACTATTATACCCATAGTGTGCAAGGCACATGATGCCTTTAACCCTTTAAAGTTAATTATGTTAGTGTTTAGGGACCCTAGCCACAATATATTGCATACCATAGGGACTATATCCACAATAAATATAGAATGAGGACCATGGTCAAAGAAATCATAAAACCACAGGATCAAATCCACAATTCACTCTATTTTCCTAGTATTAGAATTTACCATAATGAATGTTTCCTTTTCTTTGTAAATTTCTCCCTATTTAAAGGACTTATGATTAATGAGAATTACAGATTTCAGTGTCTCTCTATTATGTTGTTATTCTGTTTCGTTTTTCCTTTAACACTCTTAACTTTTTAATTAATTTTTTTTAAAAGCAGCATATTACTGAAAATACATACAGTACGGAGCAGATTAAGACTATAAATAAGACGAGACAACTCACGAGTTACTCGAGATCGACTCGATTAACATTCGACTCGATTAACATTCGACTTGAGTAGGCTCGACTTTAACTCAAGCTCAACTCTGTATACTAACGAGCAGAGTCGAGTCGAGCTACACGATACTTGACTCGAAAAGTTCGTGAGATACTCGATTTTTTATATATAATTAGTTTTATATTATAATTTGTAAAATATAATGACTATGTTTGACAAACTAGTTGGTAACTGATAAGTTAGCTTATAAACAAATCATGTTTGGACAAAACTAACTTATAAACATGTAAAATGATCAAAAAAAGCATATTGAAAAAAAAATAGTCAATTACAAATATTTTATAATATAATTCAAATAAAATTATAATAATATACTAATTTTAAAAAATTCTAATAATATAATATGTTAATTCATACAAACAAAATAGTAAAGAAAAATTAATAATATAAAATGTTAATTGAAAGAATTTAAAATTGATTTATATATATATATATATATTATAAATTTTGAATTTGTTAAAACAAATTTTAGAAAAAATCTACATTAATCTATGATTTCAAAAATATTAAAATTATTATATTTACTTTTTGGTATTTAAATATATTGAATAATAGTTAAAAAATAATAATTCATATAATTAATAACATTTATAAATAATAATAATAATTAATATTAATCAGAGTTATAATTGGAAAAAAATGTCAAAAAACTTCTCATAAGTTACTCTAAGTAGTTTATCAAATAAGTTAGCTTAGAGCATCCACAGTCATCGACCTCTTAAGAGGTTCATGATTTTGCCACATCAGTTTTCTCTCTCTGCCACATTAGTTTTTTCTTTCCTACACATTTTATAAACCTTTTACTCTAAATCATTAACTGGTCCATTGTTTCCTAAACCCTAATAAAAATTGTAATGCTTAACTTTCACTTATTATATTTAAAAAACAATAATTAAAAACTAAACGTAATTAAAATTTACAATATTGAAATTCATAATAATTAGAAACTCAAAATTGATTATATAGTAAAAATAATTAAAAGTTAACAAAAAAATTAATTAATTAATTTAATTAACTTATTTTTGAAGATTGTATATTAAAAATAAAAAATAGAAAATTATTTTGGTTTAAATATCATTGATTAAATAAGATAAAAAAATAGACATGTTTGCTTTTTTAATGGAGTTTTATTAGTGGGACCTACACTTTTAAACTTAAGGAGTGGTTCCTCTATGAGGACTGAGGACCGCTCCATTGACATGGGACCTCCAGCTCACTCCCTCAATAGCATCTCAAAAGCATGGATCGATGAGGTGACAAAAAAAAAACTTACCACTGCAGATGCTCTTATGTGCATCCAAACGATTACACAAAAAATAGGCTAACTTATTTTTGCCAAACGATGTCAATGTAAAAAAATAGTAATAAACTTACCAATAAAAGAAAAACATAATATATTTTTAGATATTTGAACAAATATGTACATTTTTTAACCATAGCAATTAGTCGATTATATTTCGTTAAAATCATAATTAAAAGAAAAGACAAAAAAATATAAAAGTGGTAGTAAAGTTGTCCCACGTTAGAAAAGAGATAGTCAAGGAATGGTGAAGAGATGTTATAAAAAGAGAGGTTGGTGACTGAAACTTGAGGGAAACCCCTTGAGTTTTATAAATTTTAAGAGTACAACATTTAAGTTTTATAATTTATAGGAGTAGACTCTTAAATTTTATAAGTTTCGATGGGTAAGCTTGATTCGAGCTTGATGCAAGTTTGAGTTCGAACTTCAATCGAGTTCGAGTTCCAATTTAGAAAATTGCAATCGAGTTCGAGTCAGGCTTGGATTTTAACCACTCGCAAGTTTTTGAGTCGAATTCAAGCTTGGAAAATGACTTTTGAATTCGAGTTGAGTATACAAATACTTGAACACGACTCGCATCATATACACTCCTAAATCAGATACAAAAATTCTCAATAAATACAACTACGATATGTAGTTAAGAAGAGGGCAAAAACAAAAAAGGCTAAAAGCAACAATCAAATACCAAAAAAAGATCAAACGTAAAAAAGTCAATAAACATACAAAACCAAAAGGCAAACCCAACTTTTTAATTCAATTAGTTTTAAATTAAGTATACATCTTTAAAATTAAATATTTGTAATTTATTTGTATTAAATTCTCAGTTCCGTCGTTACTAACCCACGAATATAGTCAAATAGAGTTCATGAAATTGGATGAGACAATTGTTTCAAGAGCCTCCTGTAATATATATTATAGGTAAATTTGTCAAAAAAAAGTAACAAAAAATAACAACTATTGTATATTTTTAAAAGAGTGAGTTATAATCATGGTTCATGTCAGGGTAGTGCTTTAGGGTGTGCAGAGTGGTTCTATCGCTTAGGGCCTGCGATCGTTGGGGCCTCGGAATTGTTTTTTAATTTTTTTATTTATAATAAGAAATACTATATAAATAATTTAATGCAAAGCTTTACAAAAGATGTCTCTAGTGTAATGGCAAACGTGTGTGTGTTGTTGTGCAAGCTACCAGGGTTCGAATTTGTTGCTTTGCAACTCTCTTTTTTTAACCCCATGGTTTGCAATTCGTTTCTTTTTTCGTCTATCTGACTAACTCTATTAAAAGATCAGTTAATATCTGGGGAATTTTTGTCTTTTCCATATTTCTTTAATTTTTAATTTCTTTTTCTTTTTCTTAATTTTTTATTTAATTTTCATTCTTCTTCATATGAAAAATGGAAGACACCAAACGACCCTTCTCCGGCCCCGATAGCTTCTGTCTAGTTCCCAAAATCCAAATATGGCCATGAGGTGTAAATTGTCGCTAAAATTCTTGAAGTCGGTTTCGTTTTACACACCTTCAACGATTCATGAAGGGGGAGGAGGTCATAGGGTCCTGCAACGATGGAGGTCAATTGCAACTGTTGCAATGGTGGAGGTCACTGGTGATGGTGACCGATGTTGTCTCCATTCCCAGCCTTTGTCTCCATCTCCAACTTTCATTTCCATGTGCGACGACGTTGCCTCCATCTTCAACCTTTTCGTTGCTTTTTCTAGGATTCGTTTAACACATCAATCATATAGAATCCCATCAGAACTTAATCCCATCTGAAGAATAAAATAAGTAGGGGTTGTGTTTGGATGAATGACAACAACCAATGGGTTGTTTTCAAACTAAATGGGATGAGAGGTGAAGGCTGAGATGGCATCCCCAACAAAGCGCCTATATCTCTCTACCCCATGTATTTCTTGTTGTGGTTGTGTTCCATAACAAACCCAAAAGCCATAAAAGTTGATGCTTGGAACAGTAGAGAAACTAAGAGAGGGTGGAACATGGGGAAGAACAAGAAAAAAACATGCATGGGAGGGTTACCACTTTATGGCTTTTGGGTTTGCTACGATGGTGGTTACCACTTACCAGCAACAACAGAGGAACATATGTAGAAGGTGTTGTGGTTGGTCCTGGTAACAGTAGAGGAGGAGAAATGAAATAGTTACAGGGCGGTGGTTCTTGTGGAATAAATATGGAGGTAGGATGCCAATAAAAAAATAAGAATAAGAAAAAAAAGATGAGAGGTAGAGAGTGGGAGCCTGGGTGGTGTAGTTTTATTTTAGGCGGTGGGGTTGTTCACGTGGGTTAGTGGAGGCTAGAGGTTAGGTGGATTTTGTTTTTATTAATTGTATATTGTTTAATAAATTATAAATATAATAAAATAGTGAAAGACCAAATTACCCTCGATTTAATGGATTTTTTTAACATTGTTAGACTCAAGGACGAAAAAAGAAACAAACTGGAAACCACAAGAATGAAAAAAACAGTTTTTAAAGACAAGGGACAAAAATTGTTATAAACAACAAACCACAAAGACTAAAATTGTAGTTTTGTAATAACCCAAAACATAACAATGAAGTAAGCATAACATTGCTCAAACATGGGTCCCAATACAAAACTTTCTGGAGTAAAGGATTAACATTGTTTACACATCCACATCTCTAATACAACCGAGAAGCTAATAATAAAAGTTTAGTTGTCTACGCTGCTAATAAGGCCCGCTCTCCAACAGCCTAGCTCCTAACATTTCTCTTTTCCTTTTGAAGATCCAGAAGCAACCCTGGTACCTGAAAATGGGTTTTAAGAAAAGTGGAAACGAGGATTAGACCGAAAGGTTTAGTGAATTCCCAACCTCGTCCATTTTATAACAACAGAAAACACATGCAATTTCACAATGTTAGTTTCACAAACTTCGTATCACAGGAGGTGACTAGTTCCACGTCGAAATTCATCATCAAGAGACATGACTACTCGTCCTCGGGGGCCCCCGGTAGATCCCCATACGCCCCCTAGTCGATGTCGTTACTGTGTGTAAGGAAACGAATTCCATCACACGGTTCAACCATCCCCGATGATTGAAGATAAGCCATGGCGCCCAGTTCATAAGACAATACCAATTCTCATACGATAAAACAGTAAGAAAGTACGCATGCATGATTTCGAAATAAACTCAGTCCATCTGATAACTCTCAAATATTGAGAGTTAATTCCTCTCTTTTTATATTCGTTTTACCACATTTCCCCCCGTTTTGTCTCTCATCTCCTTCATTTGGTCTTAATTGTTCAAACATGATGATAAAGTCTCAAGAATGCAAAAATTTCGGTTTCACTAACTTTTGTGCAGAAAGTGGCCACCTTGCTGGCACCTTGTCATCACGTTGAACATGGGCTGAAAATTTGTTGATAAGTTCCAGCCATTTTCGGAAAGTTGACTTCTGAAGGAATGTAAAGAGTCTTCTGATCTTTCACTAGAATATTCAAGGAAGAGGACATAAAGTGGAGGTCCAAGGAAAGTTCAACACTCTTCCTTAAAAGCTACTTTTGAGGAATAGTCACATCAACACTTTTCTCTTCCTTGGGCTATAAATGAGGGCTTGGAGGAACCATTTGGGATATCACAACTTCCAGGAGCATTAAAGACTTCTGGAGCTTAAGCATTTAATTTCTAGTCTTTCTTTAAAGCTTGTAATTTAGTTGCATTTAATTTTAACTTCTTTGTAAAAGTTGTCGCCAAAGTGGCCACCTTGTCACCACTTTGGCAGTAGCTCTTTAGTTATTTATGTACTTTATGTTTATGTTTTCTCCTTCTTCTCCCATGTCTTTTACTGTTGTTATGAGCTAAGCACCCCTTTGGGTGTGGGTATGAGCCAAAGCTAAGACTAGTAGGCAACACTTGGGTGTTGCTATCGTTGCTAACTCTTAGACTTGGTCACTTGAGTCGGGACTTCAACTCAACGCGGACAAGCCGATCACTTGTTAGTGTTAGTATTAGATCTTAGACCTCGAGAGGGGCAGATCTGAAATACGGCTTAGGTGATGCAAAGAAGATTTGAGAAAGTCTTTTATAACCACGTAGAGATACGGGTTTTTGCATGACTGTAACTAAGGTTCAAATGTCGGTTGATATGAGTGTCACAAAGAGATTTGGGTGTCCATATCTATACTGGTGGAACTGAAATCCTTAGAGGTTTACTTAGTTAAGTCGGCAAGTCTAGAGTTGGCCATCGTGGTGACAAAGTGGGGACAACGTGGCCACGTTCCGAGGAAACTCATTTTCGAGAGAAAAGGGTTTTTAAGGCTGTCATGTGTCATTTTGTTTCTGACCAAGTTGTTACTACATCAGTCTTAGTTAATGCTTGTACCCACATCCTGCCTTTAATACTGTTAATTCCATTTAATCGTTGTTTAGTTGCTTAAAACCCACAATTATTGATTTTGTTCTCAAAACTTAACCAAGCACTAGAAGTTCATGAAAAAGTCTCTGATTCTTAGTTGACTAGTCCTTGTGAAAACGATCTCGGTACTCTACCACTTTATTACTTGTAGCGATCATAGTGTCCGGTGTGCACTTGCACCGCCACTGTGGCAACATAGTGGCCACTTTGTGGACCTATACGATTTTCCGCTATCAAGTTTTTGGCGCCATTTCCGGGGACTAGCGCGATTTTAAATCCTAAGATATTGACTTTTCATTCGAGCCTGAGTTGCTTGTGTCTTTTATTTTTAGTATTTTCCGTGTTGTATGCCAAGGCTACAACACGGTGAACTTGTACCTCTTGACGCCGATATTGAAAGAACCGTTAAAAGACGAAGAAGAGGTAGAAGAGGTCGGCAAAATCAAAACATGGCTGGAAATGGTGGAGATCCTCCACCACCACCTAATGAAACGACCATAAGAATTGTCGACGATAAAGAACGGGGAATACGGGACTATGCAACACCCGAATTTGATCAATTAAAATCGGGTATTCTTAGGCCCAACATGGTAGCACAAACTTTTGAACTAAAACCGGTAATGTTTCAAATGATCCAAGCAATGGGTCAATTTGGAGGGTTACCGTCGGAAGATCCGCACTCACATTTAAAATCATTTTTAGAAATGACGGATCATTTTCGCATTCAAGGTGTTACGACAGAAGCCTTACGGCTTACGCTCTTCTCTTACACATTGAGAGATAGAGCCAAGGCTTGGCTAAATTCTCAACCTCCTCACTCCATTGATAGTTGGACAAGTTTGGCCGAAAAATTTCTAAAAAAATATTTTCCTCCAACTAGAAATGTGAAGTTTAGAAATGAAATCTTGATGTTTCTACAAGAGGAGGAAGAAGCGGTTTCGGATGCATGGGAGAGATTCAAAGACTTAATTAGAAGATGTCCTCATCACGGAATCCCTCATTGCATCCAATTAGAGACATTTTATAATGGTCTTACTAATGCCGCCAAAATTATTCTTGATGCTACGGCCGATGGCGCTTTCACCTCTAAAACTTATAACGAAGGATATGACATTTTGGAGAAAGTGGCCAACAATAACACCAATTGGTCAAACCCACGCGCTCTTGCGCCCAAGAATGCATCGGGTATTCACGACATTGATGCCATCACCGCCTTAAACGCACAAATTGTAGCTTTAACTAACTTGGTAAAAAATAACATGAACTTAAATAGAGAAAAGAACCAAGTCCAAGCCATAAATGAATCTTGTGTGTTTTGTGGTGAGAATCATGCTATTGAGTGTTGTCCCGGTAATCCCGCCCCGGTTAACTATGTAGGAAACCATTCTAGGAATAGCCCATTTTCTCCAACTTACAACCCAAATTGGAGAAATCACCCGAACTTCTCATGGTCGGGTAAT
Source organism: Arctium minus (assembly GCA_954870635.1). Taxonomy (NCBI): domain Eukaryota; kingdom Viridiplantae; phylum Streptophyta; class Magnoliopsida; order Asterales; family Asteraceae; genus Arctium; species Arctium minus. Next base: position 31,540,617 of record OX941088.1, read on the forward strand.
CAAGGACTTCAACCCCCCGGGGTTCATCAAGTTCCAAACCGACTACCAAATCCTCCGGGATTTCAACAAGGACCGTCTCATACGTACCAAAGTGGGCCATCCTCACAACCGTATGTACCGAGACAACAAAATGCATCGGAGAGTAATGGTTCACTTGAATCTTTACTCAAAGGTTTTATAAACCAAACCAATGCAACTTTGAGAGGTTTTGAGACTCAACTGGGGCAATTTTCCGCCGAATTGAAAAGAAGACAAGTGGGCACCTTACCTAGTGACACCGAAACCCCTAAGGGTAAGGAACACGTTAAGGCCGTGACTTTAAGAAGTGAAACTAGAGCACCCAAACCCAGTGAGGAAGTCTTAGTTGATACCGTTGTGCAAGAAGATACCACACATGCTTTTGACAAAGAAAACTTTCCATCACTTTTTCCAGCCAACGTGGCTGGAAAGTGCCCACCTTTGGGACAGAATGTAACAGCTCCTTCAAGGACTGTTTTGCCATCATATCAGCCCCTCCAAAGTGGTGAGACAGTGCCCACCTCACAGCACAAAAAGGCAAGTTCTAGGCAACCGGATCTAGACTTAAGAGACCTCCCTTTTCCCTGTAGGATGAAGAATAAAAATGTCGATAATCATTTCAAAAAGTTTTTGGACATTTTTAAACAACTCCATATTAACATACCTTTGGTAGAAGCTCTCGAGCAAATGCCAAGCTATGTTAAATTTTTGAAAGACATCCTTAACAAAAAGAAAAGGTTGAGTGAATTTGAAACGGTAGCTTTGACAAAAGAGAGTAATGCCCTCCTCACGTGCAAAATTCCACCTAAGCTAAAGGACCCGGGTAGTTTCACCATCCCTTGTTCGATAGGAGGTAAGGAAGTTGGTCATGCCTTGTGTGACTTAGGAGCAAGCATAAATCTCATGCCATTATCCATCTTCAAGAAATTAGGAATAGGAGACGTTCGACCCACCACCGCGACCTTGCAATTAGCGGATCGATCGTTGGCTCATCCCAAGGGAAAGATTGAGGATATTTTGGTCCAAGTTGACAAATTCATTTTCCCGGTCGACTTTTTAGTTTTAGACTATGAAGCCGATAAGAACGTCTCCATCATTTTAGGGAGACCATTTCTTGCCACGGGTAGAACTTTGATCGACGTCCAAAAGGGTGAGTTAACCATGAGGGTAAATGATCAACAAGTAACATTTAACGTTTTTAAGTCCCTTAAGTTCCATGATGAAGTGGAAGATTGTTCGGCCATAAATTTGTTGAGCGAGGACCTAGGTGTAGATATTGAAATGTGTGGTGAAAGGTTTGGAGAAGAAAGCGAAAATGAGCTTCTATTTGAGAGTCCAAAGAAAATCCAACCACCAATAAGAGGGAAACCGTGTTTGAAAGAAATGAGACCGAGCCACCATAAACACAAGAAAAAACATTTTTTGTCCAATGGTGTGTCATCACCTTCTAAACCCTCTTGTTGAAGTTCCTTCGAGAAGGCTAGAAATAGCCTTTTAATAAAATGTTTTTTTTTCCTTCTTTCCAGTCCTTTTTAGTATTACAACTTTCAATTTTTGTTGCAAAAAAAAAAACTTGGAAAATTTCGGAGTTATGCAAAGTGGCCACTTTGGTCGCCACTTTTGGGGCTAAGCTGTTGGAGGGAATATGTGAAATTTAATTTTCAGATCTGTTTTAAATAATTTTCATGCATGGATGAAACTCAATTTTGTCCTCTAGTCATCCCATGCAACTCTCAAGATTTTCAGCTTTGTCCAAGTCCCTCTTTGTCCTTTGTTTTTTTATTTATCTTTGTACTTTATTATTTTCTTTATGTATTTCTTGTGCAAGTAGTTTTAATTTTCAGAAGTTATTGGAAAAGCCAAGGGTTAAAAAGGGTTTCTTTAAAAAAAAAAGGTTTTCTAAAAAGAAGACATCTTTTCAAGCCAAAAGGTAGCCACATTTTTGTCCCATCACTCTTTCTAACCATCATCACTCTCACTATCTCTCATATACCCATTTACTTTTGCAACCCCCAACCGTAGGTTCATCATCACCATTGCAAAAAAAAAATCCCAAGAATCCAAAAAGCAAACATCAAGTCTTTTTTTTAGCAATCATCATCCTTGACCCTCTCACCCTCTCTAAATCTCTAATCCCATCAACCCTTTTATTTTTTTTTTCTCATCACTTAATTCCCCCACACTTCTATTTTTTTATGTAAATTGAAGTCATGAAAAAAAATCAAAAAAAAAAAAAAGAAGAAGAAGAAGAAATTGGTCTGCACACATTTCTGAATACCTGGATGAGTCACCGACAGTCGACGGTGGAAGCTTCGACTACCACACCATCGATTTTTGCCGTCGGTTTCTACCATAAGCACCACCGCCCCTTCATCTACCGTTCTGCAGCTACGGCCTCCGAGGCTGGCCCTTCTGCCAAGGTGGGTAAGCCGTGAGTATTCTTGGTTCATCATCATCCATGTTTGAACTTTGTCTGGTTAATACTTTTATGTTTTGTGGTATTTTGTTGTTACTCTGACTCATTCTATGTTGGTTGTATGCTTGCTCTTATCACCGTACTCGTATACCGTCTCTTTGGTTATTTCTAGTACTTTTGTTTTGCGTTCAGTTCTTTTGCAGGTCTGCTCCTTGGATTGCTACCGATTTTTGACTGATGACGTGATATAGGCCTTTCTTTCCTGGATGTTAAGCCCAAATACTTTCCAAATTGAAACCTAGCCTTTTACTGTAGCAATATCGACACATCTTTCATTTTTCAATGAGGACATTGAAGGGTTTCATTTGGGGGGTGGGGGCTGCTGAGAAAGTAGAAACAAACCGTTCTTCCGATAGCCGAAAGCCAAGGTGGCCACTTTGTCGCCACGCTGTCACCACTTTGGCAGAAAAAAAAGGATGAAAAATAAATTGGGGATCGGTCAAGGGTCAAATGGTCAAGGCAATACAAAGAATAAATAGTCAAACCAAAGAAAATTGGAGTCATGCAAAAAGAAAAGTTTGAGGGTCATATCGAGCAGTTAATTTGAAAACCCAAAAACAAAAACCCAATTCAAGCCCTATTGATTAAAGTCAAATTTTCGGGATGCATGAAAAGAAGCGGTACCTTTTTCAAACAAAGTGCTTCGCTCAATCAAGAAACATCAAAGTACTCGGTATGAGTTTTCCATTCATCAAAAGTAAGCAACCATTTTTTTTCGTATCATCTTTCGAATCCTTTTTGTTAATCCTTTTTTTTTTTTTACTTGAGGACAAATAATTACTCAAGTTTGGGGGTGTGATAACTCTCAAATATTGAGAGTTAATTCCTCTATTTTTATATTCGTTTTACCACATTTTCCCCCGTTTTGTCTCTCATCTCCTTCATTTGGTCTTAATTGTTCAAACATGATGATGAAGTCTCAAGAATGCAAAAATTTCGGTTTCACTAACTTTTGTGCAGAAAGTGGCCACCTTGCTGGAACCTTGTCATCACGTTGAACATGGGCTGAAAATTTGTTGATAAGTTCCAGCCATTTTCGGAAAGTTGACTTCTGAAGGAATGTAAAGAGTCTTCTGATCTTTCACTAGAATATTCAAGGAAGAGGACATAAAGTAGAGGTCCAAGGAAAGTTCAACACTCTTCCTTAAAAGCTACTTTTGAGGAATAGTCACATCAACACTTTTCTCTTCCTTGGGCTATAAATGAGGGCTTGGAGGAACCATTTGGGATATCACAACTTCCAGGAGCATTGAAGACTTCTGGAGCTTAAGCATTTAATTTCTAGTCTTTCTTTAAAGCTTGTAATTTAGTTGCATTTAATTTTAACTTCTTTGTAAAAGTTGTCGCCAAAGTGGCCACCTTGTCACCACTTTGGCAGTAGCTCTTTAGTTATTTATGCACTTTATGTTTATGTTTTTTCCTTCTTCTCCCATGTCTTTTACTGTTGTTATGAGCTAAGCACCCCTTTGGGTGTGGGTATGAGCCAAAGTTAAGACTAGTAGGCAACACTTGGGTGTTGCTATCGTTGCTAACTCTTAGACTTGGTCACTTGAGTCGGGACTTCAACTCAACGCGGACAAGCCGATCACTTGTTAGTGTTAATATTAGATCTTAGACCTCGAGAGGGGCAGATCTGAAATACGGCTTGGGTGATGCAAAGAAGATTTGAGAAAGTCTTTTATAACCACGTAGAGATACGGGTTTTTGCATGACTGTAAGTAAGGTTCAAATGTCGGTTGATATGAGTGTCACAAAGAGATTTGGGTGTCCATATCTATACTGGTGGAACTGAAATCCTTAGAGGTTTACTTAGTTAAGTCGGCAAGTCTAGAGTTGGCCAACGTGGTGACAAAGTGGGGACAACGTGGCCACGTTCCGAGGAAACTCATTTTCGAGAGAAAAGGGTTTTTAAGGCTGTCGTGTGTCATTTTGTTTCTGACCAAGTTGTTACTACATCAGTCTTAGTTAATGCTTGTACCCACATCCTGCTTGTAATACTGTTAATTCCGTTTAATCGTTGTTTAGTTGCTTAAAACACACAATTATTGATTTTGTTCTCAAAACTTAACCAAACACTAGAAGTTCATGAAAAAGTCTCTGATTCTTAGTTGATTAGTCCCTGTGGAAACGATCTCGGTACTCTACCACTTTATTACTTGTAGCGATCATAGTGTCCGGTGTGCACTTGCACCGCCACTGTGGTAATATAGTGGCCACTTTGTGGACCTATACGATTTTCCGCTATCACCATCGCAGTTCAAATTTATAATTGACGGAAAACGGTAAACATAATAAACGTTATCAATAAAAGCCATTTCCAGATTTCAAGAGTTTTAGAATAAGGGAACTCACCTGTTTGGAAAAACTCAGCACACACACACGAACTCTAGCCTTGCAAAGATCGAATTCCTACATTCCAAATAATAAGGCCATTAAATTACTCGATCCTAATCCCAAGAGTTTTCTAGATCAAGGTTCGACTAAGAGAAGGTGTGGGTTCGATCCTACTAGCACCACATCCCCTGGTTCGTAAACCTCGGGGTGCTCTCGGTCTTTGGTTTCCCGGGTAACCCCGGTCAATAGTTCCCTGGGTAAACCCGGTCATCACTACCCCGGGCGACCCCAGTCTCCACGACCCCGGGCGACCCCGATTCCTTAACACCGGGCGACCCCGGTCCCTTAACACTGGGTGACCCCGGTGCATTAACACCGAGCGACCCCGATGATTGAACCCAGATTGATACATAGAACTCGATGGCAACAACAACAAACTCCACTAATCGATAATCGATAACATAATTTTAGCTTACCCGATTAACCTCTAAACTCAATCAAAATTTTAACCCTAAGCCACCCAACATAATCGACCTTTAGAACAAAAAATCTCAGGTTTACTCGAACTGATAATCGCCCCTACCCAAACTTCAAAAATAGAAAAGGTTTCAATCAATAAACAGGGATTTGAGTGCTTACCTCTTGAAGAACCTCACCAAATGATACCGATTTCCCTTTCTCTTTCACGATTCCAAAATTTCTCCCAAAAGCGTCAATATCCCCTTCTTCTCTGTTCTTGCGCCGCACACACAGAAGAAAGATCCAAACTGATGGATCAGTCTAGGGTTTTGAGCCCTTTTTATGACCTTATTTACATTCAAGTCCCCCAACTTTCTTATTTTAATACTTTTACCCCATTTACTAAATTACCCATTTAACTCCAAGGATTTACGATCGTTACAAGTTTACTCTTTTTTTTGGTATATAAACCGTTTAACGATTTCTTTACTTTCATTTTCTTTTGAAGATGACTTAAATGTATCATTTTTTATTTCTCTTTTTTACTATGATAATTAAATTAATTATGTGATTGTTTTTAAAATGTTTTCTATGCGATTTATCCTTCAAAATTCAAATCTAAAGTTCTTAATTTATATCTTAACTTTTAATTTTGTATAATGTTTTTCTAAAATGTTTTGAGATAATAAACTTATTAAATATTTTAATAATATAAATAATATTAAAATTTTAAAAATAAAATAGTTATCGGAGTTGAATGTAATTTTCTTAAAGACATTAAATTTAGATTGCATATTTTAGAAAAAATTATAAAACGGTTGATAAAGATGCTCTGAATAACGTTAGTTGTTTACTTTTTTTTAAATGATATATCTTATATTTTTCTTTGAATATTTAATAGATTTAGATTTTTTAGTATTTGTCGATTTTTCCATATGTTTTTTTTGGCACACTTTTAATTTTTAATATATTGATTTTTAATGATACGTTCTTGTTGATATGAGTTTTGTAATCACCGATAATGGTTGATCAATTCTATAAAAAGACAATTGTTTCATGTCTTCTCCCCACTTATATACCATGTTATCTCCTACCTCCTTAGAGACCCCTCATTGGAGGAGTTATGAAAGTTAAAACACTAACATTAATTAAAAGTTAAAAAATCAATTACAAATTTTGAATCCACACTAACATAATAACATTAAAAATTAAAATTTAGTGTCCAAAGAGAATAAAAGATGGACAATTTTATCAATTTTAAAAATAAATTATCGGTAAATTTTTAATAAGAGAAATATGAAAAGAAAATTAAAAGCACATTTAATTTTTCGTACAGGGCCTCCAAAATATAAGGAACGACCATGGTTTGCTCAAATTTTAGATTTGGTCTTTAAAACAAACTATCTACACTGATTATCTCAAACTTTTCATTTTCATAACACCCATGGTCCCTCGATTTAATAACGTTAGTTAACAACCGTTATAAAGGATTGGTTGCTCTTTAAACAAATTTATAATCTGCTCTAAAATTTACTGTGATTCACGATTTTTTTTTTAATTTTTATTATAAAAATATTTTATATATCCATTACAAATCAAATTTCTTAAAATAAATTATATATTAAATAAAAATCTTATATTCATTTAAAAGTTATTAAATTCACAAAAAAAGAATTAGCGTTAAAAAAATCTCAAGTTTTGAAAAACAAAGTAAATCAAGATAAATTTCCATATTTTTTTGAGTTGGGAATTGAAATATGTGAACAAAATATTGAAAATTAAGTTCGGTTAACGTGAGATTATTAATATATAATCAATCAACAAATATTAACAACAAAATAAAAATTATAAACTAAGATTAAAAAACACTAAAATATTAAGAAAAATTATCAATACAACAAAATTAAGTTTATATGACACCAAAAAAATTAAGCGTCTTAATATACCACTTTATAAAACTTAATTTATAGGACAAAAAAATAAATCGCCATATTTAAACGCATTAAGACGTTTTTGGACGTCTTAACAAATTTTTAGGACACTTATAATACAAAGCATCGCATTAACAATTTTATATGGCAGTATTTAAAAAAGTTTTCTATAAAAACAAATGTCCTATAAAAAGATGGGTGTTTAGGACATTTAACTTTTTTGGCTTCATATAAACCTAAATTTATTGTAGTAATAGTTTTTCTTAATTGTTTAAATAATCAGTGTTTTTTAATCTTAATTTGTAATTTTCATTTTATTGTTATTTTAATTATTTATAGTTTGACTATATATTAGTAATCTCATGTTAACCGAAATTAATTTTCAATATTGTGCATGTATATATCAATTCTTAACCCAAAAGATATGTGAATTTATTTTGATTTCATTTGCTTTTCTTAAACTTGGGATTTTTTAAAACACTAAACTTTTTTATGAATTTAATAGTTTTTAAATAAATATAAAGAATTTATTTAATATATATATATACTTTATTTAAAAAAAATTGATTTATGATTAGATATACAAAATATTTTTTTAATAAAAAATTAAAAAAATTCATGAATCACATTAAGTTTTAGAGTAGATTACACTTTTGGTTCCTCTATAGTTTGTTCAAATACCGATTAATCCTTCATAATGGTTGCTAACTAACGTTGTTAAGTGGAGCAACCATGGATGTTAAAAAAATGAAAAGTTAAGGACCATCGGTTTAAATAGTTTTGTTTTAAAGACTAAATTCAAAATTTGAGCAAACCACAGGACCACCCGTGTAATTCACTCTTTCTAAAGTTATGTGTTTTAAGAGTGAACATTTTTAGTTTCTAAAATTTTTCTTTTTTCTTTTTTTCTTTTTTCTATACTTATTAAATATAAAAAGGTTATGCTATATTAATCCATTGTTACAATTAAAGTATGTTACATTTTGATTTTTAAGAGTAAAAACATTTTTTCCTTATGAAAGAAATAATTTTAATTAGAACTACATTAGGCTTTTTAGTTTCACAAATTGACGGGTGTTGAGACCGTCAAATAATAACTATATATTTTTTCCAACTATCGACTAATTACAACCAAGATTTCAATAGCGGTAAGTCGGGTCGAATCCACAAAGATCGGTCGTGACAATTGTTAATGTATATGTGTAGAGGGCCTAGACCCATGTCAGTATAGGGCCCAAGCCCATATAGTCTATGTATAAATATATTGTATCTTGTAGTCTAGGTTAGATTACTCATTATTTACTTTTCATATTGTACGTTTTCTCTCAATCAATATATCGAGGTATCAAACCTTCAGCATATTTATCGTCTCCTTCAATCATATTCATCTTCTCACATGGTATCAGAGCTGTAGGTTTATTCTTCGATTTCACTGTTCATCGATTTACTGTTCATCATCACTGTTCATCACTATTCATCCGAACCGTATCAATTGAATCGATTTTGTCTTGAATCGATCGCTTGCCATCGCCTTTGAATTGATTTTGTTTTGAATCGATTTTTTTGAATCGTTTTTCGATCGAGCATTCTATCGATCGATCTGTGTGTTTTGAATTGTCGCCGCCGCTGTTTGTTTGTTTTCTGAAACCCTTGCCGCAGAACCGGAAGTTTACCGGTCAAAAACTAATACCGGTCGAAAACATTCTACCGATCGAACCCTTTACCGGTCGAAGCACTCTACCGGTCGCATCTCTTTACCGGTCGAAACATTCTACCGGTCGCAACTTTTACCGGTCGAAACATTCTACCGGTCGAACCCTTTACTGGTTGAAGCACTCTACCGGTCGCAACTTTTACCGGTCTATACCGGTCGCACTTCTTTACCGGTCTATACCGGTCGCACCTCCCGGTTCATACCGGACGACCCTCTACCGGTCTATACCGGTCGCATCTCCCTGTCCATACCGGACTCTAGTGCATATCTGAACTATTTCTCACTTCCATGGCTGCCAATCTCAGTCACTCAAATCCCATCTCAGTTATTTTCAATGGTAGCAACTACATTCTCTGGCATCATCATATGACAATTCTGCTAAAATCCCATGGCCTTTACACCTATGTTACTGGTGCATCCAAAGTTCCAGTTCAGGAAGCAACTGAGAATGCTGTTGACTTTGCAAAACGCATGAATGAGTGGGACATCAATAATACTCGTATTCTGGGCTTCATTAATGCCTCCACTACTCCTGAGATCAACCAACAGTTTCTTGGTTATCTTACCGCCAAAAGTCTCTGGGATTTTCTCGCCAAGTGGTACACGTCATCGGGCCTATCTCATCAGTATCAACTATGGACCACCTTTCAGAGCAAACGCCAGCTTCCTGATCAATCCATAAACTCTTATATCTCTGAAATGCAGTCTCTCAGAGATCATATAAGTCTTGGAGCACCACAAATCTTTGATGAAACAACTCAACAATTCACTGCCTACTTCAACCAACTACATTTGATCACTATTCTGATGGGTCTTACTGATAAGTTTGAGAATGTTCGTGGTTCTCTTCTTCATAGGCAACCATTAACTACTCTTGAAGAAGCAATATCAGAATTGATAAGTGAAGAAACCCGTCTTCACATGCGCTCACCGATGCCCGCTACTGATAGCGTTATCTACACGTCTCATTCCAAGGCCAAAGGCAAATGGACAAACAACAATCATTCCAAATATGTGGGAAATACGAACACATCTGAGTGTGCCTTTTGCCATTCTACTGCTCATCTTCTTCTTGATTGTCCTATCCGTAAGTGTCGTAGGTGTGGCATCACTCATCTGTGTCATTATGAATCTGACTGCCCGAAGAACTCAAAGCACACTGGTTGTCAGAACCGGACTCACGCTGTTGCTGGGCCTACCATTACTGATACCGAGGTTTATCCAGCCTCCTCACCTGACCTAATGGAACTGATGCGTCGCAATCAGGAACTCATGGAGCAGATCATGTCTGGTTCTATGGGTATGAATTCTCCACACTCAGCTGCATCAGGTAATGTATGGCTTTTTGACTCTGGGTGTTGCAATCATATGACATCTTGCCCTGATGGTTTCGTTTATAAGAAACCACCTCAGCAATTTACTTCAGTAAGAACTGCTGACAACACTGGCCTACCGGTATCCTCTAGTGGAAATGTTTCCACTCCTCATATACAGTTATCGGATGTTCTAAATGTTCCGAAACTATCTCTGAGCTTAGTTTCGATTACGCAGCTTCTTGAATCTAATTTGATCATTTTATTTCATTCTTCTGGTTGTGTTGTACAGGATCCAAAGACCAAGCAAATCCTTGGACTCGGCCGTAAAGTTGGACGGATGATTGAAGTGGTCTACATTCGTCTTCCATTACCCTCTTCAAGTCTTGTTGCCTCAGTTTCCAGCACTTCTTCTTTTGAGTTGTGGTATGCCCGGCTGGGTCACTTATCTCTAGCCAGAATAAAATCATTAGCTCATTTAGGGGTGTTAGGAAATTGTGTATCAACTGACAATATTTCTTGTTTATCATGCAAACTTGGCAAACATCATGTTTTACCTTTTGAAATGAATGAGTTTAATTCTACTTCTTCTTTTGATCTTATTCATTCTGATGTATGGGGACCAGCACCACATCCATCCATGGGGGGTGCTCGATATTTTGTTATTTTTATTGATGACCATACACGTTTCACATGGATATATCTCATGAAACATCGTTCGGAACTACCCAAAATTTATATTATGTTTGCCCGGATGATTCACACCCAATTCTCAAAATCTATAAAGATTCTTAGAGCTGACAATGCTATGGAATATAAAGAGTCATCTCTTCTCTCCTTTCTTCAATCTCAGGGGACTCTCTCTCAGTACTCCTGTCCCAGCACATCTCCTCAAAATGGTCGTGCCGAACGCAAACATCGTCACATACTTGATACGGTTTGCAGTCTTCTCATCTCTGCTAAATGTCTAGAACGTTTTTGGGGTGAAGTTGCTTTCACTGTAGTTTATACTATCAATCGTCATCCTACTCCCATCCTTAATAATAAGTCTTCTTATGAGGCTCTTCATGAGGTCCCCCCTGCCTATGAACTTCTAAAAGTTTGGGGCAGTGTTTGTTTTGTTCAACTATAATCTCATGAACATACCAAACTTGAACCTCACTCCAGACTTTGCTGCTTCCTTGGATATGGTATTGAGCACAAGGGTTATCGCTACTGGGATCCTATCTCCCAGCGTCTTCGTATATCTCGTCATGTTACCTTCTGGGAACATGTTCCTTTTTCTTCTATATCCAAGTTTCGTGAGTCTCCTAACTTCACCACTCCGTTCTTCATTGATGCTTCCGTCTCATTGGACTCACTCCAATCTGACATCATATCACCTCCACCTGTTGTTCCAACTCCTTATGAGTCTGCCTCTTCTTCAGAGTCTCCTGCCCCCACACAACCTGCCTCTCCTAGTTTTCCTGATCAACATCAATCATCTGCTCCATCCGCACAACCAACATCTGAAGTGCCTGCTGAGTCTTTGGCTCCTGGAACTTCTCAATCTCAGAATGTTAGACGATCAGATCGGGTAAGACAAGTTCCTTCTCATCTTCGTGATTATCATGTTTATGCTACTCTGCTGTCAAATCATGAACCTACTTCCTATAAGGAAGCCCCCTCTAACCCTGATTGGTAGAAAACTATGGATGAGGAACTTCAGGCCCTTGACAAAGCTCAGATGGGAATCTGTCCCTCTTCCACCAGGCAAGTCACCCATTGGCTCCAAATGGGTGTTCAAAATCAAGAGAAAATCTGATGGCTCTATTGATCGGTACAAAGCTCGTCTTGTGGCCAAGGGATTCAATCAAGAGTACGACATTGATTATGAGGAGACATTTGCACCTGTTGCTCGAGTCACTTCTGTTCGCAGTCTCCTAGCCATCGCAACTACAAAACAATGGCCTCTCTTTCAGATGGATGTTAAGAATGCCTTTTTGAACGGTGACTTATCTGAGGAAGTCTACATGACACCTCCTCCAGGCGTTCGACTTCCACAAGGTCATGTTTGTCGTCTTCGGAAGGCTCTTTATGGACTCAAGCAAGCTCCGCGACCTTGGTTTGAGAAATTCAGTTCCACAGTCACCTCTCTGGGCTTCTCACCCAGCAACTATGATTCAGGACTGTTTACTCGGACCACTAAGGCTGGTACAATCTTACTTCTTTTGTATGTGGATGATATGATTATTACTAGCAGTGACTTTACATGCATAGCTAATCTCAAGACATCTCTCAGCTTTTGTTTTGAGATGAAGGATCTTGGCTCTTTACACTATTTTCTTGGTCTTGAGGTGCTCTCAGATCCATCGGAAATTTATCTTTGTCAAGCCAAATACACCTCAGATCTTTTGTCAAAAGCTGGGATTACTGACAACAAAACTGCATCCACTCCTCTTGAGCACAACCTTCATTTGGCTCTGAATGTTGGACCTCCTCTGCGTGATCCTACTTTATATCGCCAGTTAGTGGGGTCACTTGTTTACCTGACAGTAACTCGACCTGACATTGCCTATGTTGTTCATACTGTCGGTCAGTTCATGTCTGCACCCTGTTCTGATCACTACGCTGCTGTCCTGCGCATTCTTCGATATTTAAAAGGGACCATGTTTCATGGTCTTCATTTTCCATCCACCTCATCATTGACTTTGCGAGGTTTTTCTGATGCTGATTGGGACAGTGACATGACTGATCGTCGCTCCACTACCGGCTATTGTTTCTTTCTTGGAGACTCTCTTATATCTTGGCGGAGCAAGAAACAATCTCTCACAGCTCGATCCAGTACTGAAGCTGAGTATCGAGTACTAGCTGACACGGCTCAAGAACTTGTGTGGTTACGCTGGCTACTCTCTGACATGGGGGCTCCTCAACAGTCTCCAACTCCATTGTGGTGTGACAACAACAGTGCGATTCAAATTGCTTACAATGATGTCTTTCACGAGCGAACGAAACATATTGAAATTGATTGTCACTTTGTTCGTCAACATGTGACTCGTAAGACTATCCAGCTTCTTCCTATTCAACTCTTGATCAACCGGCCGACATTTTCACTAAAGCTCATCTACCAGGACGGTTTCGTGATCTAGTTTCCAAACTCCATCTGGCTCATTCTTCTCCTGATTGAGTTTGAGGGGGGATGTTAATGTATATGTGTAGAGGGCCCAGACCCATGTCAATATAGGGCCCAAGCCCATATAGTCTATGTATAAATATATTGTATCTTGTAGTCTAGGTTAGATTACTCATTATTTACTTTTCATATTGTACGATTTCTCTCAGTCAATATATCGAGGTATCAAACCTTCAGCATATTTATCGTCTCCTTCAATCATATTTATCTTCTCACAAAAATTATTCGACTTCTACACTTTTAGTACTGATAGCGGAAAATAGTATAGGTCCACAAAGTGGCCACTATGTTGCCACAGTGGCGGTGCAAGTGCACACCGGACACTATGATCGCTATTAAGTAATAAAATGGTAGAGTACCAAGATCGTTTCCACAGGGACTGGTCAACTAAGAATCAGAGTCATTCATGAACTTCTAGTGCTCGTTTGAGTTTTGAGAACAATATCAATATTTGTGAGTTTTAAGTAAGCTAAACAACGATTAAGGAAATCAAATATTTGAAAGAAATGATGTGGGTACAAGCATTAACTAAGACAAATGTAGTAACAATATGGTCAGAAACAAGTGACACATAATATCTACAAAAACCCCTTTCTCTCGAAAGTGAGTTTCCACATAAAGTGGCCACGTTATACCCACAAAGTTGCCACTATTGCCAACTCAAGACTTGTCGACTTAACTAAGTAAACCTCTAAGGATTTTAGTTCCACCAGGATGGATATAGAAGCCCAAATCTCTTTGTGACACCTATATCGACCGACATTTTGAACCTTAGTTGAAGTCATGCAAAAACCCGTATCTCTACGTGGTTATAAAAGACTTTCTCAAATCTTCTTTGTATCACTCAAGCCGTATTTCCGGATCCGCCCCTCTCGAGGTCTAAGATCTAATATTAACACTAACAAGTGATCAACTTGTCCGCGTTGAGTTGAAGTCTCGACTTGAATGACCAATTCTAAGAGTTAGAAACGACGGCAACATCCAAGTGTTGCCTACTAGTCTTAGGGGGTGTTTGGTTGGTTTTCCATTAAGTTCTATATGGATAAAGTTGTTTGTGTGGATTAAATCTGTCTGTATAGATTTAGAAGGTTTTTATTTGAGAGAGTTTTTTCATAGATGGAAGGAACATGTTTTTTAATGAGAGGGACTGGTTTGGAAAAACTTGGCTTTCTGCAGAAAGATCCCCCTTGAAATCTTACTGAATAGGCCACTTTCTATATCATTAAGCCACTACCAAACAGTCATATATAGCTGACTGAATAAGCTGTGAGTCTCATTAAGCTGCAAACAAACAGGCCCTTGGACTTGGCTCATACCCACACCCAAAGGGGTGTTTAGTTCATAATAAAAGTAAAAGACAAGAGAGAATTAGAAGAATACATAAACATAACTTTCATAAATAAAAGTAGAAGGTTGTCACCACTTTGTCGCCACAGTGGTGAGAGTTGTTACAAGAAATTTAAATTACAAGGAAATTAAACGCAACTACACTAAAGACTTAAATGAGAGAATGAAAATTAAATGCAAAGCTCCAGATGTTAGAAACTCTCTGGAATGAGATCATCTTCAAATGGTGCTCCAAGCCTCTTTTTATAGTGCCTTTGAAGAAAAAGTAGTGATTTGACAAAACCCAAAAAGCTACTTTTGGAGGAGTGTTGAAACTTCCTTTGACCTCCATATTTTGTCATTTCTCTTGATTATTCTTGTGAAAGCTCAGTATCCTCATTCTTTTACTTCAAAAAGCAACTTTCCAAAAATGTCCAAGGCTTATCCACAAGCTTCCAGCCCACGTCGTCACTGTAGTGACAAAGTGGCCACTTTTCTGCATAAAAAGTTAGTAAAACCGAATTTTGCACTCTTGAAACTTCATCACCATGTTTGAATATATTAGACCAAATGAAGGAGGGAGAGGGCAAAAAGGGCAAGAAAGTGGTGAAAATAAGTAAGAAAAACAAGGAAATAACTCTCAAGATTTTAGAGTTATCACACCCCCAAACTTGAATAATTACTTGTTCTCAAGTAAAAAGAAATAAAAAATTGAAGCAAAGGAACTCGGAAGGCGATACACGGGTTGACGAATCAGATTTTTGCTTGAATGGAAAAACTTACATCGAACACTTCCATGACTCTTGATTTGAATGAAAAGGTACTACCTCCTTTCATGTAATCCATAATTTTGACTTTAATCAATAGGGCTTTGTTTTGGGGTTGTGTATTTGGGTTTTCAATTTAATTACTTAATATGACCCCCAAACTTGGCTTTTTACATGGCTCCAAACTATTTTTGGTTTTGACGAATATTTCTTTGTTTTGCCATTACCAATCGATTTTTGGTTGACCCCATTTTGGATTTTTCGTTTTTGCTCTTGCTGCCACACTGGGAAGTGGCCACTTTGGCTTTGGGTGATCAAAAAAATTATTTTGGTTTTTTTTGCAAACGTCCCCACCCCCAAACTGAAACTGTCAATGTCCTCATTGAAAACATGCAAGACAATTTGGTTTGAGTATTTGCTGTCTTGGTTTCAAGTGGAAAAGTGTATGGGAAAAAATCGATGAAAAAATGGCCTAAATCATTTTAAATCCAAAAATTATGGACACAATCCAGTTAGCGTACCTGAAAAAGAGATGTGAATAGGAACGAGAAATAGGTACAACAATCATGAGAACATCAAACAGAAGTCAACCATGAATAATGTAATACGACATAAAGTTCAAAAACCTAACGATTCACAAGTTAGAACAAAAAAACACCACAAAAGCCAAAAAATACATAACCAAAGAAAAGTTCCCAACACATATGATGATGATCCAAGGAGGCTCACGGTTTACTAACCTGAGAGCAGGTCGACCGACTTCGGATACCGAGGTGGCGGGTGGGTCGGAACTGGCAGTTGTACGTCGAGTAGGCGGGGTATCGGCTCCGGAGGTCTCGACCTTCAATCAATGGTGAACTCGCCGACTGTTTTGAAAAAGGGCGGTGAACGAGTTCTTTTTTTTTTTTGGTTTTTTATTGTTTTTTTTTTTGGCCCAAGGCTTCAAGTTCCATCTGAGAAAGTAAAATAGAAGTGTGGGAGGATGGAATGATGGGGTGATGAGAAAAAAGAAAGATAAAAGGGTTGATGGGATTAGAGAGGGTGAGAAGATCAAGGGTGATGATGGCTAAAAAGTAGGACTTGATGAATGCCTTTTGGATTCTTGGGAACCATTTTTTTTGCAAGGTGATGGTGGTAACCAACGATTTAGGGAGCCAAAGATGAAAGGGTATAGATTAGAGAAAAGCAAGTGAATGGATGTGGTGTGATGAGTTGATGGGTTGAAAAAGGTGATGTGGTTACCATACCAAGGCTTATGATAACCAACAAAGTAGATGGGATGTTTTTTTTTAAATTTCTTCTACACCCCAATGCTTCTTTACCTGCAATGAAAGGCTTTTGATATATTAAAAAAAAGGTACACACAACAAAGGGACTAATGGATTCTTAAAAGACAAAAGAAATTATGGACAAAAATAGTGGATCATTGGTTGCATGCTTAGAAAAGTGAGCCTTTGGACAAAAGATATGGATTTGCAACCATGTAGTAGGGAAAAAATCTTTCAAAAACACTTATGTTTTGAAGATCAAAATTTCAACGGTTCCCTCCAACAGTTCAGTCCTCACAGTGGCAACCAAAGTGGCCACTTTGCATAACTCCGATTTTTTTTGCAACAAAATTTGAAAGCTGTTAATACTAAAAAGGACTGAAAAAAAAAACATTTTATTAAAAGGCTATTTCTAGCCTTCTCTATGGAACTTCAACAAGAGGGTTTGAAAGGTGACAACACACCATTCAACAAGAAATATTTTTTCTTGTGTTTGTGGTGGCTCAATCTTACTTCTTTCAAACATGGTTTCCCTCTTATTGGTGGTTGGATTTTCTTTGGACTCTCAAACTGAAGCTTATTTTTACTTTCTTTTCCAAACTTCTCACCATACATTTCAATATCTACACCTAGGTCTTTACTCAACAAATTAATGGCCGAACAATCTTCCAATTCATCATGGAACTTAAGGGACTTGAAAACATTAAATGTCACTTTTTGGTCATTTACCCTCATAGTTAACTCACCCTTTTGGACGTCGATCAAAGTTCTACCCATGGAAAGAAATGGTCGTCATAAAATGATGGGGACGTTCTTATCGGCTTCATAGTCTAAAACTAAAAAGTCGGCCGGGAAAATGAACTTGTCAACTTGGACCAAAATGTCCTCAATCTTTCCCTTGGGATGTGCCAAAGATCTATCCGCTAATTGCAAGGTCACGGTGGTGGGTCGAACTTCTCACTAGTACAAAAATGATTTTTTGTGACAGTTTTAAAAAATAGGTTTGTAACGGTTTGATAAAAAACCGTTACAAAAAGTCACAAAAAAATTTAAAGAATTGTTTTAGTAACATTTTTTTTATAAAAAGAGTTACGATTACAAAAACTCTAGAAACATAAAGCAACGTTTTTTGATAAAAACGTTAATAAAAGGTCCCCTTAGGTAACGGTCTAGGACGGTTTTGAAAAAAACGTTGCTTTATGTTGTGACGGTTTTGAAAAACCGTTGCTATATAGGACCTTTTAGTAACAACTTTGTCTAAATCGTTGCCTTAGGTCGTAACGGTTTTGAAAATCCGTTACCGAAACTAAAATATATAATGCAACGTTCATTTGAAAACCGTTTCCAAAAGTCACCAAATTCTATGGCAATGGTTTTGCAAAATTTGTGTCGCAAAAAGGTAGTATATGGCAACGGTTTCTGAAATTTTTTTGTCACCATATGTCATGTTTTGATGACAGTATTAAGACATTTACGTCACCATATCTCAAGCTACATTTACGGTTTTGAATAATTTAAGTCACCATATGTCATGTTATGGTGACGGTTTTGAGTGCGTTACCATATGTCACTCTACAGTAACGTTTTTGAAAAATAAATGTCACCGCCTTGTTATGGTGATGGTTTTAAAAAATTACATGTCACAACGGTGACAGTTTTATATAATAAATGTCATCATATAACATGCTATGGTGATGGTTCGAATAATAAACGTCAAACTACGCCATGCTACGATGACGATTTTGTATAGTAAACGTGACCATATGTCATGTTGTGGTGACAGTTTTAAATAATAAATATCAGCGTATGTCATGTTACAATGACGGTTTTGAATAATAAGCATCATCGTACGTCATATTATGGTGAGAGTTGTGAAAAATAAACGTCAAGTTACCTCATGCTATGGTGACGGTTTTGAAAAGTAAACATCAACGCATATCGAAAAATTTACGTCACCATATGTCATACTACCATGACAGTTTATAAAAATAAATGTCACCGTATGTCATGTTATGGTGACAATTATGAAAATAAACGTTATCGTACATTATGCTATAGTGACAGTTTTGAAAAAGAGAAGTCAACATCTGCCATGCTATGGTGAAGTTTTCAAAAATAAACGTCAGTGTATGTCATGCTAAGGTGAAGATTTTTTGAATAATGAACGTCACTTTATGTCATCCTATGGTGACGGTTTAGAAAATAGCGTCACTCTATGTCATGCTACGGTGATAGTTTTGAAATCTAAATATCATTGTGTGTCATGCTATGGTATGGTGACAGTTTTGAATAATAAACGTCACCATATGTCATTTTATAGTGACGGGTTTGATAAAGTTATGGCACTGAATGCAATAATGCGGTGACGGTTTTGAGAAATTTATGTCACTGCATGTCATGATATGATGACATTTCTGAATAATAAATGTCACTATATGTAAGTCTAGGTTGACAATTTTGAATAATAAACGTCAATGTATGTTATACTGAGCAATTCCGGTATTTCGCCTGAAAACAAACAGAGCAAAAGAATGAGACAAGTTAGCGAATTGATTCAAAATCTCTTTGCTTTAAATTTGAAAAATCAAAATATCAGTTATCAACAGATGGTTAGGTAATGATATTTTCAAAGTCAAATTGTTATGCTTCCCGTCAATTCACTTTAAATTAATCTTTCATAATAGTTGACTTGGTTATAATTATATAAAAAAATTGATTGATATTATTATAAAATATAAATATACGATTGATATAGATATTATTTCTATGTTATGGTTGTTTAACATTTATATTATATATGTTACAGGTTTATCCCTTAATGATGATCAAGTCAAAAACTTGACATTGTTTGAGATTGAAAAGATTTTACTTCGTAACAATTCCAGCCTAAAAAAATTCACCACTATGCCTTACCCTGATGATGATTCTGATGAGTCTTCAAACAATCGTTTGATTACGGAGGAGCTAGATTACGACATAGCTAATCTAAAGAACGAGTTTCGTCAACTTCTAGGTGCTTTAACAAACGAGCAACGAGGTGTTTATGACGATATTATCACATCGGTTCAAAATAACCAAGGAGGTGTGTTTTTTGTATATGGTTATGGCGGAACACGTAAAACATTTATATGGAAGACATTATTTGCATCAATAAGATCTAGAGGAGAAATTGTTTTAAACGTTGTTTCGAGTGGTATTGTTTCTTTACTTCTTACAGGAGGTAAGACAACACATTCTCGCTTTCAAATTCCTCTAATTCTTAACGAAGATTCTCTTTGTTACATAAAGCCAGACAGTGATGTTGCCAAGTAAATAAAGAAGACTAGGTTGATTATATGGGATGAAGCACCAATGGTTCATCGACATGCATTTGAAGCATTAGATAGAAGTATGAACGATATTTTTGGTAGTCAAGGCATTACTGACTCAGAAATGCTTTTTGGTGGCAAAGTAGTTGTTTTTGGAGGAGATTTCAGACAAATTTTGTCGGTTATTCCCAACGCAAGTAGACAAGACATTGTTAATGCATCGTTAAATTCATCTTATATTTGAGAAAAATGAAAAGTCCTAAGGTTAACTAAAAACATGATGTAACACCCCAAAAATGGGATAACAAAAATTTCTGAAAAATGAAAATGTGGTATTTAAAATGCCATAGCATGAGTCTCCCAAAAATATGAAAATATGAATACCTGTTTAATTACAGTTTGTAATTATAAGGAAAATAAACAACAACATATTAATCTAATTCCTTAAACAGAGGATTACAAAAGGGGTGTCGTCTATAGTCCAACAAAGATCTTCACAAAAAGTGCACCCACTTGCACTCTCCAAGCTCACTCGAGACCGCCTAAACCTTCTTAGGTGCGATGCCACTAGAACATGAGATACACATAGACACAAATCAAGTGTTAGGCCAAAGAGCCTAGTGAGGTTAAATGACAAGTAATAGATGCATAAATTGCAGTTACATAGCTTGTTACCGTTAATCATAACCATAATTGGAATCAATGGGGGAGACCCATAACACCAATCAAATTACACCCAAGAGACGAGATACCCTAGTGTCCACTTCCATGAGTGACACCACAAGGCCCGACACACCCGAGGATACAACATAGGCATTGCCCCAAGTGGCGGAGGTCTAGGCACATACCAACACGGTGGCACCCAAGACTATGTCATCCTAGTGCCTATTTGACTTGGTTCATCCACACAACTCATCTGTGACCAAAGGAGCAATTTTTCCCTTATAAGGTGTATACAATACCAATACACATCACATGGTCCAAGTATTCATACCCATAAGACAAGTAAATGCAAGGAATATAACCTCTTACACACCAATCATCTAAATGCATTTAACCATAAATAAAGTTTACCCACAATGGGAATATTTCCCAACACTTTGAGTAAAGCAAAACATCAAATTGTATGAGAATAAATCTCATCCCTCAATTTGTTCATATTACCAACACATACGTTCTTCCACCTTCCAAGGTTAACCCTTCATATCTCATGGCAATATTAGGTCAAATTAGTAAACATGGGAAAACCCTAGTTCCGTTTGATAGAGAAAATCAATGTTTATGCAAGTAAATACATGTATCTCATTTATAAAGGTTTAGAACACTCATTATCTAGTTGATGGGGGGTGAAAGGAGGTGAAGTCTTGAGATCCCCAAGCTTGAATGATGGCTCTTATATGCTCCGTAGAAGTGGTTTGATGGAGATTTATTGCACCCAACACTCTATAGTGTATTAATGAAGGAGAGAGTGTAGAACTGAGTGAAAATCTCCCCCAACTATGCTCCCAATCGAACCTTAATATGATTTGTGAGAAATGTGAAGTAAAAACGAGCTGAAGTAGGTTTTTAAACAATCAGATCCCGTGGGCGATAGTGCCATGCGACATTGCCACTGGCACTGTCGCCATGGCATAGTCGTCGTCCCAAACCCACTATGGGTACAATCTCGGCGATTGTGACCGACGAGAGTGCCCTGTGGCACAATCGCGATCAATCTCGCCTGAGATGTACCGCAAGCACCATTCCACCCGCGACAACGTCTCGCGACCTTGACACATGTCACAGTCGCCGACAAGGTCTCTAAGAGGGGTTGGTCTCTCAATTTTGGTCCGCATTCCTTCGTTAACAATTAATAGTAGCCCTTAGGATTAATTCTATGATTGGAAGATGCAATTACTTCATATAAGACCCATTAGAGCGACACAAAGAGAGAGTTAGTTCTAAGTCTTACTTACCTAAGAAATTTCCGGGCGTTACACATGAGGTTCATTGTTGACAGTCAAGCTTCTGATATCGAACAAACAATGATTTTTGCAAAATGGATTTTGGATTTAGGAGAAGGCAAGGTTGGTAGTGTGAATGATGGTGAGACAATTATCGATATACCTGATGATCTTCTCATTACCGATTTAATGGATCCTATATCTGCATTAATTGAATTTGTCTATCCTTCTATTATTGTAAATGTCAAAAATTCATCATATTTTCAGGAAATAGCAATACTTGCACCCAAGTATGAAGTCGTTCAAGAAATAAATGATCGTTTGCTATTATTGTTTCTAGGAGACGAAAAGGAGTACCTAAGTTCAGATAGTCTGTGTGAATCAGAGCATCTTCACGAACAGTTTGATCTAACTTTGTACTCACTTGATGTCTTAAATGGTCTTAAATTATCGGGTTTGCCAAACCATAAGATAGTACTAAAAGTCGGTGTTCTAGTTATGTTACTAAGGAATATTGATCAGAAATCTGGGTTATGTAATGGAACTAGTCTACGGGTGTTATCTTCGGGAAATCGGGTTATAGAAGCAGAGATCATATTTGGAAGCAATATTGGAAGCCAAACATTTATTCCAAGAATGTCTTTGATATCTACAGACAAAAGGATTCCGTTTAAGTTTCAAAGAAAACAATTTCCAATTGCAATATGTTTTGCCATAACCATAAATAAAAGTTAGGGATAGTCATTATCGAAGGTTAGTTTGTTTCAGAGACAACCAGTCTTCACCCATGGTCAGTTGTATGTTGTTTTATCTAGACTAAAAAGTAAGCAAGGTTTAAAAATATTAATTATAGATGAAAGGTATAATTAGCAATAGAACAAAGAATGTTGTATATAAAGAAGTATTTGGTAATTTATGATACGCGGTTCTTATTTTATTAATATTTTAATTATGTACTTTTCCATAATTTTATTTACGTTCTATTATAAATTTTGTTTTATAAATTCTTAATATTTATTCATATATTTTATTAATTTTTTGCAAAACATCCTTTGTGAAAACTGCCTAAAACAAGGACATTTTGTAACCGGCTGCAAAAAAAAAACTCTGAAAGGAAAAAAGTTTGGAAAAGTAGCATCGTATTTTCGATGATCATTCATATCTGTAAGATAATTTTCTGGTATGATTTAATTTGTTTAAATTACCCCATGTAATACACGGGTTCGAACCTAGTTTGGTTAATATAATTGATCATTTTAATTTCTTTGAATTCTGTCGGAATCATACGAACCAAACTCCCCTTAAGAATCCTTAAACTTTTTCATAAAAGGATATTTTTTGAACATTTAACTGTAACCAAATATGTTTTTTTTTGTAACCGTGGGTTTTCGGGCCAACTTACGTGCACCGACTAATCCCCGGGCGACCACGAATGCCTGGAGTCATCGCAGGTGAACCTCCATGGCCACAAGAGCTTTGACAGTGCCTGGATTTGAATCGTGGGTAGATGAGATCTTCCACTACATCCCCCAAAGGTTTTACCAATGCACCACAACCCAAGTGTTAGTTAAGCTAAACGTGGTATTTAAAAAACAAAAGTAGTACAACTTAAATATAATTTAATTAACATTTTTGAATATGTAAGATCTTAGAAAAAGAACAATTTATTGGAGTGTTTTTAGCTAAATCTCGAAAATAAAAAGTAGGAATTTGATGTTTTTTATTTTGTAACTTATAGAGCATCTCCAATAATTATGTTATTTTAGAAAATTTGAAGAAATTTTTTTTAAAAGAAGAGAAAATATAGCGAACTTGTTTGGAGATTCTCTAAATCAATCAACAAAATGAGCAAAGAGTCTTTCGCTTATCCGAGAGCATCTCCAACAACTTCTTCAAAATGGAGAAAATAGATATTTTGAACAACTTTTTGCTCTAAAAAACTTCTCTAAAACTTTCTCAAAAAATGGAGAAAATAGGAGATAGAGTATAATTTTCTTCGAATTTGAAGATATCCCTAAAAATGATTACCAAGAAAAAGAAATGATTTTTTATTATATCACACAAAATGAGAAACTTTGAAATGAAATTTTTAGGTGAGATTAATAATATTTTATCAAATATATAAAATATTTTAATAATATAATTAATAATTTATCTCCAAAATGGGAAATCTTTTGGAGATAGATGTAATTTTTTTCTGAAAATTTTGACTATTGTTTCTCTATTTTGAAGAAATTTTGAAAAATCTGTTGGAGATGCTCTTAGAGATTCAGAAGTTTAAACCTAATCATATATAACAAATGTGTGTGAGTTTATTTGTTATAAAAAAAGAAAAAAAAGGGAGACAAAAGAAAATTTTCTTCATATTTGGAGGAAAAAGAATATATATTAGTTGTAATTTACTTATTTTAGAAAAGAAAGGAAGAGAAAAATATGAAAATTTTTATTCAATAAATAAAAGTGTGTTGAAAAGTTTGTTGGAATATTAAATAAATATTTAATAATATAATTAATGGGGGTTATATAAAATATCTCAATCAAATCTTCCTCAATCATATCGAAATTTACTTACAATTCTATATATATGTATGTGTGTGTTCTCAAGGTGAATTGTGGGTGAAAGATAGTGCAATACAGAGATTTGGGGTTTATTAGCTTATTGGATAATGATATGGGTGATGATAATAATATGGTTATCGCTCTTGATTTGAACCAGGAGCCTTATGTTGACTCATCACCACCGTCACCCCCGACGCCTCCATCTTCAGATGAACTTGAAACCTCACAAGTCGGGATAGTGGATCGGATTAGGCAGCTGCAGGCAGTTACCGCCAGAGCTAATCAACGCCAACGGTGGCGACAGTCTAAGAACAATCCAGAGTTAGCTTACTACATCCCAGTAGTAATCAAGCCGACTGTTGACGAGAAAAACAAAAATCAAGGTGACAACAGTGGTAGCAGTGGTGGTGAAGAAAGAGTGAGGAGTTGCAAAAGGGATATCAGCCATTTGGCGAAAGCATTGGAGATGGATTTAGATGCTAAGAAACCCGATAATGGGAGTTTCTTTGACTGCAACATATGCTTAGTTATGGCTAAAAATCCGATTTTGACCTGTTGTGGTCACTTGTTTTGCTCGAGTTGCTTTGATCAGGTTCCATACGTGGATTCAATCTCAAAAGAATGTCCAACTTGCGAAGGAGAAGTAACTAATTCAAATATCATACCAGTTTATGGCAATGGAAAGAATTCAAGGTGGTTTTGAAGTTAAAAGAGGAAAGTCTTATTTATAGATCCAATCTAGTAGTTCTTTTTTTGTTTTTACAAGACTATGTAGAAGTCCATATGCTTTCATGCAGATTTCAATATTGAAATTGTCTCTAAACTCTGCAAGTATTCAACAATTGAAATTACATAAAGTATTGTACAAATTTTTTTTACGCAGACGTCTGCATGGAACCATGCATCCATATATCATCTATCTTGAGTTAGAAATCCAACATATTTGAGTTTAAAAAAAACAACATAACTATCTCATGGATTTAAAAGCATTCAAGTGTGAAATACTCGTATCCTAAAAGTTAACTTTTAATCACTTGAACTTATGTTGATTGTTACACGTAATTAATCTTCTTTATTGTGTGAGCGATCCACTTAATATTAATCTTTTGATTAATACTTGTTTGTAAGAGTAAAATATCATCATTATATTAAACCAGAAGCGTACTTGCGCAATGCAGCGGGATACATCACGATTTTAATGTTTCATTTTATTTTTTGTTTTTTTTGTTGATTTACGGTACGATTTTGGATGGTTTTGAAAAAGTGATAATGTTTTTTTTTATAAATTTGTTTAATTTATGCTTAATAATATAATGTTTTTTATATAAAAAAATTAAGTATTTTATTAGAATTCAATGATTATCTTATATATTTTAATGACATCTAGAAAAAATAATCAATTACATATTTAATAATAAGATTAAAACAAATTTAGAGTAATATAATATATTAATTAATAGTGATACAATGGAAATGTCTGCATAAAAGGAAGGTGTTGCACATACCAAATTGGTGGATGTTAGAAGCCTGCAGTAATAATATGTATCTTGTGTTTTGAAACTTATAAATTAAGAGATTTTTAAAATCTTGCATAAAATGATATTACCTTATACCTAATAATTTATATTTAATAGTTTTTTATCTGTGATTTATAATATAGTATAGATGAATACACAAAAGTTTATAGTACACCTCTCTTTCATTATGAATTTTGCATTTAAAAATTAAAGTTTTGTTATAAAACTTGAAATTGAGTTAATTAACCTATTAGACTTATCTTTAGTGATGACCTGAACCAACTTCATTGAGGAATAGGCAAAAAAAAATTAAAATTAAAATTAAAATTAAAAAAATCAGAAAGTAAATAAAAGTGAAGGATCTGATTGTTTGGTGACCCGATGTTGCTCAGAATATTTGGAGAGGTGTCCACTTTTCATTTATTGTTTTTTTCTTGTTTAATAAAACTTAATTTGATCAAAAACTACACTTTACTTTTATTTAAAAAAACAAAATATACCAAAATTATGATTTTAATTAACTTCAAATTTAGCTTAAAACTGTTATATTTTTATATACAATTGATTATTACAGTTGTAGTTTATTTTTGTATTTTGTAAACTATTTTACGAAGTCTAGAAGTACATTAAAGTAGTCAAGATTCATTTAGAAAAATTGATGAAGTGGCCGGAGCTAGTGAAAAATAGGGAGTTTGCAAAATCACTTTGCAAACTTTGCTTATTTTCTATAAAACCCGAAAAAATTGATTATTCTGTAATAGGACCCTTTCGATATTGAATAAGTCATAAATGAAATGAAACAAGTTAACATCAATATAAATATTAATTCAAGGCTCAATCACTAAATGGAAACAAATTAACAAAAAGACTCAATTAATCTGGAAATATAAACAAATAAACAGTATTTGATCAAGGTTTAATTTCAAAATAGAAACAAATTAATATCAATATATTAATAGAAGTAGATGGGAGCAACAAAAATAAATAAATAAATAACATTTAAAAGAATGCATAAATCTCAATTGAATAGTTAGGGTTAGGGTAACTCAAGGTTCAATCTCAATATTTATCGTTGTACATAACGGAAAAATGGTTTCACCGTAAAGGAGCTAAAAAAAATTACACTATGTTGGACAGCTTCTGGTAGCTACCACTGGACGAAATGTGAATCCGCCCCCTAGGTCATGTCATCAGGTTTGACGTAGTTGTCCACATGTAACAGTTTTTCACGTAACCACTCATCAATGTCATGTGTGCATATCGATTTTTACCGGATCAAACGTTACCCTAAATTGGAAAATATAGAAAGTGTGAGTCATTTTACGGTTGGTTGTGTGAGATAAAATTATGACCAAAGTTCGTTGCTTTTCTATGTAGTTTGCTTGTTTTGGGTATTAGACCACACCCTTGATAATTTGTTCGAGTAAAAACGTGTTGTTATTGTTCTTTATTCTTCTTGTTTCGGAACATGCGACATCTTGCATTTTAGAAGTAACAAAAAGTATTTTTAAATTATAAGTTCGATATGATTTTTCATGTAAAATAACATTATACATCAAACCAACAAAAAAGGAAGAAGTGCATGGGGTGAGAGTTCCAACTCAAAATTAAAAGATGAACAACGATCTAGATTATTATAGATACAAAGTGAATATGCGTCAATTATTGGTTTTTTAATTTGCATTAATGTTAAATATTTAGTATATTTTGTCTTATTTTATTTGATTTTGAAGTTTTACCGGAGGAATATATGATAGCAGGAGTGCGATGACTTTGAGCTTCAGCCAAAGACCATAAGGTTATGTTTGGAGGTAATGTAACTGTACGTTTATCTACATCTACCTCCAGTGGCGGAGCCACTTGAAGGCCAGAAGGGACCAATGATCCCCCAGGTTTCTGAAAAAAAAAATTTAGATATATATTGAGAGTCATAGTGATAACTGATAAGTGATAGCAGCAAGCCCAAAACCTCTTTGATTGGGCCCTCCCTAAACCAAACCCATACCACATATTTTAAAGTCTGTTAACAAATAAAGAAAAGAACAACTGTAAAAATTTATTAACCCCACGTGTGACGTATATGACTCCCGCTTTATACCATTTACTGATTTTAGTACCTCTCGGCTTTTCTAACTCCATGTCTCCATCTCTCACTTTCTCGCCCCTGCCCACTGATGAGTGATGACTGACGCTGACCGAGACCAATAGCTACCGCAGGCCACTGCCGCCGGCGACAGCCGGAGCTCACCGACCACCACTCCTTCTCGGCCACCACCAGTTCTACTCCCAAAATTTCCAAATTTTCAGGTTAGGGTTCCTATTTTGTCAGCTTGTAAATTGTAATCTGTCCATATCAATTTATCATTTGAATCTTTTAATCTGCTAAGTGCTAATCAGTAATCACCAATTTTGTTTTGTTGAATCTGTTAATATGCTTTATTCATGTTTTTTAATTTGCTAAGTGCTACTTTAATCTGCTTTGGAAATTGGAATTGATTCATGAATTGTAATTTGTAAACATAAAACATTGTTATATGATATGGTATTGAATAATGAATTGTAATTTGTAGTCTGCTTTAGTCACCAATTTTGTTTTGTTTTCTTTTGTTTTGTAAACAACCTTGCAATTGGTATTGTTTTGCAACTGTGTTGTCAATAATTTGTAATAGTTCTATTTTCATACTAATTTTAAATAACTTTTAACAGTAATGGATAAATATTTAATTAAAAAAAACAATTGGGGGATTCATCATTGATGTCGGAAAAGAATGATGCTGATAAAAGTAAGCAAAGTTGTGTGGAAACCAACTTAACTGACCTTCCCGCCGACCCTGGTTTATGCAAAAAGGATTTTAGATTTCAATTCTAATACTCGAAGCCATGATTTTCGTTACACTTTATTTGGGAAAAAATCACGAAGATTCAACCCTGCTTGGTTTGATGAATTTTCTACTTGGCTTGAGTATAGTGTCAGTAAAAATGCAGCTTATTGTTTATGTTGCTATTTTTTAAACCAAGTGTTGGAGATCAAGGAGGCGGTGAATCTTTTGTTGGTTTAGGCTTCACAAATTGGGCAAAGAAAGAAAAGCTTACCATCCATGTTGGAGGCGTTAATAGTTCTCACAACCAAGCTTAGGGCAAGTGTGAAGCTTTGTTGAACAAAAAACAACACATTGAATCTGTTATCATCAAGCACTCAGACCAAGCTAAGAGGGATTATAAGTTACGATTGATTACATCGATTCACTGCATTCGGTTTCTCTTGAGACAAGGTCTTGCATTCCGAGGACATGATGAATGCGAAGATTCAAATAATATAGGGAACTTTATTGAGCTATTGCAGTTTCTGAGTGATCATAATGAAAGCATCAAGGCAGTTACTCTTAATAACGCTCCTGAGAATTTGAAGTTGACTTCACCAGATATCCAAAAAGACATTGTTAATGTTGTTGCAACAGAAACAGTGACACTTATTGTACAAGATCTTGGTAATGATTTTTTCGCGGTGCTCGTCGATGAATCTCGTGATGTTTCAACCATAGAACAAATGAGTGTTGTGTTGCACTATGTGGATATGAAAGGATGCATAATTGAGCGCTTTTTAAGTATTGAGCTTGTTCCAAACACTACATCTCTCTCACTTACGGCGACACTTGAAAAGTTATTTTCAAGACATGGATTAAGCATCTCTAAATTGCGTGGGCAAGGTTATGATGGGGCAAGTAATATGCAAGGTGACATTGGTGGGCTCAAGACACTAATTTTGAACGAAAATAGAAGTGCACATTATGTTCATTGTTTTGCTCATCAACTTCAACTTACTCTTGTTCTTGTAGCGAAAAAGCACCCAAAGATCTCTGATTTCTTCTTCTTAGCAAACAATGTTGTCAATGTTGTTGGAGCCTCATGCAAACACCGTGATATGCTTCGAGAACAACAAGCTGCCAAAGTTTTTGAAGCACTTAATTCTGGTGAAATCCCAAGTGGCCGAGGCCTCAATCAAGAAACTTCTCTTATTAGAGCAGATGACACACGTTGGGGATCACACTATGGTACTTTGGTCAGTATGATTGCATTGTTTCCATCTGTGATAGATGTGCTTCAGATGATAGAAGAAGATGGATCAACCTGGAACAAAAGTCTGAAGCTCGTCTTTTATCATACTCTTTGCACTTATTTGATTTTGTGTTTTGTTTACACTTTATGAAAATGATATTGGGGATCACCAACGAATTATCCCAAGCATTGCAAAAGAAAGAATAAGATATTGTAAATGCAATGAAGTTGGTTGGAGTTTGCAAGCATCAACTACAATAAATGATGGTTGAAGATAACAAATGGGATTCTCTACTCAATCAAGTTACCTTGGTTTTTGAGAAGCATGATATTGATGTTTGTAACATGGACGAAATGTTCTTACTTCACGGAAGGTCACGCCGAAAAGCTCCACAAATGACAAACTTGCACCATTACCGTGTTGAGTTATTTTTTGCGGTCATTGATTTGCAACTTATGGAATTGGAGACTCGGTTTACAGAGACTAACACTGATTTGCTTATTTCCATGGCATGTCTAAATCCAAGCGACTCTTTTCAGCTTTTGATAGGAGCAAATTGATTCATCTTGCTCATTTCTATCCGGATGATTTCTCTGAAATGGAACTTTTGATACTTGATGATCAGCTTGAGACTTATATCGTTGATATGCAGACTACATAAAAGTTTTCTAACCTAAAAAGGATCAGTGAACTTGCACAGAAAATGGTTGAAACAAAAAGGATAAGGTGTTCACTCTCGTGTATTTGCTTATAAAACTAGCAATGATATTACATGTTGCGACTGCGACTGTTGAGAGGACATTTTCATCTATGAACATCGTAAAGAATAGGTTGCGCAATAGAATGGGAGATCAATGGATGAAGGACTGCTTGGTTACTTATATTGAAAAAGATGTTTTTACTGAGATTGATAACGAAGATATCATAAATAAGTTCCAAAAAATGAAAACTCGTCGAGGTCACTTTAAATCTGTAAAGGTCAAATATTATCAATATAAGTATATAACATTGTTATTTTTGCTATTTTCATAATGTTGAATTTTTTTTCATATGGTGCTCCCCCCGAAACAAATTCCTGGCTCCGCCCCTGTCTACCTCAAGGTGCTTATAATGCTACAAGCTTACATAGAAGAGTACCACCGTAACTTTACGCTACTCATTTTGTAATGTTATGCCATTTCGTCAATATTTGAATTTTGTTTGTTTCAATCTAGAGCACCTTATAGATTTTCCAACACTATACTTGAACTGGGTTAGAGATCTAAGGTACTTGGTACGTGATCTCCATGTACGTATCAGTTGGAGTTAAGATGTTCCTTCGAGTCATGTTGTATTTGGTATTGATTTTTCTTTTTTATGGACACACCAGAATGTGTAAACACGAACATACGTGTGATCTTTTCGGGACATGTCATGGTCATAAAATCTACCTTCTCAAAGGCGATTGGCTTGGTAGTTTGAAGAACTAAATTTGATTTTATTGTTTGTTTTTTTGGTCGTTCCGACCTTTTTGTGGTCTTGTAACTTTTGATGATTCGATTGGTAATAAATTGCTTTGCCTTTAAAAAAAACTATAAATAAAGTCACTAAACTTAAATTTGCTTTAATAATATATTTATGTTCCAAGGTAAAACATGCAGACTATAAGGAAAATGAGAAACTTTTAAAAACAATAATTTGTATAAGGAAAATGAGAAAGTTTTAAAAAACAACCATTTATGGGTCAACCAGGCTTGTTACCTATTATGATGTGTACCTATTATGATGTGTAACAGTGTAAGAAACTTACCCCTCCCCCTCCCCCTCCCCAAAGATAAAATAAAATATCTTTTTTTTAAGTATGTAATATTTATATACAACAAATGCAACAAATAAACTCACATACCCTACTCACCTTTGGTGAGGTTTGAACCCCTGACCTCTTAGGATATCACACCCCTAAAACCAACCGGGTCGTAACGAAACGTCAATACTTAAAACATACGTCTTCTAAAATAAGTCGCAGCGGAATATTAAACATTACATCGGATAGTCTTTTAAGAAACATACGAAATACTAATCAACAACTTAAGAACATAAACTTAAATCCAAATTCAAGCAGTCTGCCACATAACCAGTCCTCATGCCAGACCTTTGCCCTTATCGACCCCGACCTTTCCTGATCCTGAGATACACGCTAAAGTTAGCTTTACGCTAAGTGAGTTCATGGTTTTCGCATCGTCATCGATCAATCATGAAAATAATTCAGATATAATAGTCATATCATAATTTACACACAACGTATCATGCATTTTAAAACATATCTTGCAATTATGAGAAAAAAGCAGCATGCCATCACTTTATATATTTACGTCCATTGGCATGGTGGGGCTCCGTCATCCCGTCCATCTATTGTCAAGCTCAGAGGTGCTCTCAAGCATATGTCTTGACTACCGTCCCATAGTGCAGTCCAGAGGTGCCCCTTCCGACACATGTACTGACTATATTCGTCATCTGCGGTTTCCCGCCGTCCAATACCGGCGTCCCGATAATGAGCCCCACACTTATAGCCACATCACTTCAGTTCAATTTAATCAATCACAACACACGTTGTACGTAGCATACATTTCGTCCAATATTTAGAATAATGGCATACCCAGATAACATCACCATACATGCACTTGTGCATATAAATACATATGAATAAACTTTGTATGCATATCGGTCACAACAAAATGTAACACGTTCATGTAGTCGTCATTCCATGCCTCATCCAAAAACTAGCATGTTTTTCATATTTAAAAAGGTTATAGCATGCTTGTAACGTTCGTTAGCAAGAGACTCTTTGTAAAATTTGTTTTGTTATAAATAAAAGAACTATGGTGTTGAGTGGGGAAAATAAAAGAGTTAAAGGGGTTAAAATGGAAATTTGGGATTTTAGAGCCTAAAACCCTAGGACACTGTTCATTTCTTGAAAATAGAAAACAATAAACCTTTGGGTGAGGGTGCGGCGACTTAGAGGAAGAGAAGGGAGATCGACAGAAGCTTGAAGATTCGGAAACGAGAAATCAAAATCGCAGTAGATACATTCCAAGAGGTAAGTGTCTAGACTTCTAAAAACCTTATCATACTGTTTCTTCTAAGTATTGAGGAGTAAAATGATTAGAGTTGGGGTTTGAGTCTGGAAGAGTTGGGAAGAGATTTAGTGGTTATTAATCGTGAAATCCATGTTAAATTAAGGTTGGAGGTTAATGTAATTGTTTAATTAATGAAAGAATGGGAGAAATTCGAGAGTTCCTTCGGCTGTGTATGTCTCCGAACTGTTGTAAAATTCTTCGCTGCAAAAGTTAGTCGTCGTGACCGGTATCACTCGACCGGTATCACTCGACCGGTGTCATGGTGACCGGTATCACTCGACCGGTACCACTCGACCGGGGTCGACCGGGATTGCTCGATCGATACCATCCGACCGACCGGTGTCACCACTTGACCGGGGTGATCGTTGACCGGTATCGCTTGTGAGAGGTCGACCGAGGTCGACGGGGTGTAGTTGTTTAGGGTCCTTTATTCTGTAAACCGATCAAGCAAGAAATCATTCCATAGTGTAGTTTATAATGTTGTTATATTATTAAATGTAGGATTTCCAATTCTGGGGTAGTGGTTTGCTGTGGCATACATCCTTCGGACCAGGTGAGTTCCTAATTGAAATTTCTTACAAAACTGGAGGTTTACTTTACGATCAGTAAATTAGATCTAATGTTTATAACTTTCAATAGGAGTTATTATTGACGATATGCATTTAAACACTGTGGGTGTACTTTATTTTATTGCTCTTTGTTTGAGTTGTTATTGCATTGTGAAATAAATACCATGGTTAAATCTCAATCATCGGGGATGGTTGGGTCGTGTGTACGGAATTCGTTTCCTACACATTGGTAATGGCATCGACTAGGGGGCCGTATGGGGATCGACTGGGGGGCCCCGAGGACGAGAGGTCCTGAGTTACTGATAAGGCTTGCAAAGTGAAACTAATCGTTCTTTTTATAAAAGTTGAAAATATTTCTTATCAATATGTTTATATTTCTGAAATATTTATAAAGCGGGCGAGGTTGGGAATTCACTAGACCTTCTGGTCTAATCCTCGCTTCCTATTTTTCTTTTTCCTTAAAACTATTTTCAGGTAACAGGGTTGCTACCGGTTCGTCTAAGGGAAAGGAGAAGTGTTAGAGGTGTCTAGAGCCAGAAAGCTGGATATAGAGGCGACATAGAATTAGGGGGTGTTTGGTTGGGGGTATTAGAAGGTAATCAATGGGAATGATATCCATTATATCTGTTTGGTTCAAAAAGGTAATGAAAATGGAATGATTGATGATGTTTGGTTGCAAGTAAGGCAATCAATCATTATAATAGAAAGTCCCAAAATCCATTCCACTTCAAATTGGGTGGAATGAACCAATTCCTCTCTCATGCTCAATTCAGACTACTTTTCTCATGAGTTTTCTTCCAAATACATCCATGGCGTGTACTATTCAACAACAACACATCTTCCTTCTCTCTCATCTTCTACATTGTGGGTTTGTTTCTCATCTTCTCACCTTCTACACTGTGGGTTTGTTTGATTTTCTTTGTGAAACCCTAGATAGAAATCGATTTTGGGTTTTAGGAAGGAATCGAAATTTGGGTTTAGTCACAGGCATCGATCTTGTTCCTCGTCGTCTGGGTTTGTTCTTCATCTTCGATTTTGGGTAGTCAATGGGTTTTGTTGCTCATATTCGAAGGTAGTCAATGGGTGTGTTCCTCATACTCGATTTTGGGTAGTTAATCATTTATTCCGATTTATCTTTCACAATTAGAAATCCAATCTTGTGGGTTAGAGATGAAATGATGGTGATGGAGATTAATCGGGAGATGAAATCAGAGGTGAATCACTGGAGATTAATGAATGGGGAAGATGATGGTGCACCCATTTTTTGTTGGCGATGAGGAAGTTTTTTTCTTTTTTTCTTTTTTTTTAGCATTAGTAATGGAAGGAAATAACCAGTAATATAATGGAATAGAATAAAAGTAATCATTCCTATTCTACTTTATTTTCATTTTCATTTCCATTTCCATTCCTTGAAACGAACCAAACACCCCCTTAGTTTTCTTTAAATTCTCGGTTGTAATAGACATATTTGGATTGTGTTAACTCTTCCGTATTACAGCATTAGGTTGGGACCAAGTTATGGAATTTAAACTCTTACCTTATTGTTGTGATTGTTTTCTGATCGTTACAAATTGGTATCAAAGCCAAGTTTAAGTGATTTAGGTGGCCTGTTTGGACCTAAACTTAAACTGTAAGTGGGTCAACCGAGAATTAGGGTACTGTAGGATCGCTACTATAGGAACTGTTGTAATGAGGGATGGGAACTAACATGTAAGGTAGAATTGAGATTACACTTGGCCAATGTAATCGCAAATCTACAGGTACATGTGTGTGTGTCTATGAATCTCGTTACTGATAGGGTAGTTAACCTTACAGGATATCTTTTTATGGTGTGCAGTTGTCGCTATGGCGTATCGAGTTTTGAGAAGTAAGGCAGGACCGACGAGGGAAGATATACCGGCAGTTGAGATTCAGGCTGAAATACTGAGGGACCCTCCTATAAGGCCGACAACTCGGGGACGGGGCCGTGGTCGAGGGCGTGGTCCCGCTAGGACTACCCGAAGGGCTACAACCCAAGTGGAGGGGAATAACACGAGAAATAGGGGAGGAGTCAACACTCGAGTTAATAGGAGAGTGAGGAGCGATGAGGCTATTGGAGATAGGGAAGTATCGCATCAAGAGAGTTCGGTGACAGTGAGGGGTCGAGGAAATTCAAGAGCTTGGGGCCGGGGAAGGAACCAAGCCTTTGTGACTCATGAAATGCTCGCCGCTGAAATGGGAAAGCTTCAAGAGACCTTGCAAGCGCTGCTGGCTGATAAAGAGAAGACAACTTCGGGGAGTAAAGATAAGAGTGAGAGCAAAGAGGTTACAGAGCTGTCAAGTCCGCCGGTAACTAAAGTAGGAGGAAATTCGTCAACAGGGAACGTGGCAGCAGCCCGGGTAGTAGCAAAGGGTTGTAGTTATAAAGAATTTGCAGCCTGCAAACCCCCTACTTATAAAGGGGAGTGTGACCCAGTTTTGGTGATGAAGTGGGTCAAGGAAATGGAACTGGTGTTCGCTACAAGTAAATGCGCCCAAGAAGACAAGGTAACGTATGCTCTATCTATGCTGAGGTCTGAAGCGACGTTGTGGTGGGATGCTGAGACTGGCGGAATGGGGGTGGCGGCCGCTGAGGGTATGACTTGGGAAGAATTCGTGGGGAAGTTCAAGACGCAATTTTGTCCTCTAGCAACGGTAAATAAGTTGCAAGAAGAGTTTCTGGGACTGGAATACAAGGACATGACAGTAAGGGAGTACACCACCAAGTTTATCGAGAAGTCCCGTTTTGCTGGGGCCTACCTTCCAGATGAGGAGAGTAAGGTAGAACGTTTCATTTTCGGTCTAAGGAGTAATTTGCGCGAGTGGGTCTATGCTAGAGAACCAACAACTTTCAGGTTGTCGTGCATGCGGCCGAGATGACAGAGAAAGAGAAAAGTCGTCAGTTAATTGATCGAGTGGGTGACAAGAGAAAGTGGGACGAACCCACCGCAGACTCAAGAAAGGGCAAGAATGCTAGATCAGAGCCACGGGGAGGTCGTGGATTTGGGGAAAAGCCGTGTGGAAAAGGTCATCGGGTACACCGGGGAGATTGTGGTTCTGGGGACAGATCATGCTTTCAATGTGGAATGCCATGACACATGTCTAGGGATTGCCCAAACAAGAAAAACTGCTACCAGTGTGGGTCACCAGACCATCTTCGGTCTGAGTGCCCGCAGTTCAAGCAGGGTGGACCAATTCAGTCTAGGTAACGTGGGGGAGGAAGAAGGGACGAGAAGAAAGAGGAGTTGACTCGTCCGAAAGGGAGGGCCTTTAACATGACAGCAATGGAGGCGGAAGAAATCCCTGATGTGGTGGCAGGTACGTTTCTGGTAAACTCTACTTGCGCTAGAGTATTGTTTGACTCCGGAGCGACTTGCTCATTTATATCTCCTGCTTTTGCTCGACGTTTGAGGTTAAAATCTAGGCGGTTGGGACGAGGATTCGAGGTAGACACCGCTGATGCTAATCAGGTGGCGATTAGGGAGGTGTTTGAGGGATGTATGATAGACATAGAAGGGAGTCTAGAACCAGTGGTACTATACCCTATGCCGATGAGAGAATTTGACGTGGTTCTTGGGATGGATTGGTTGGCTAGAAATGATGCTAGTATTGTTTGTAACAAGAAGATGATTCGCATGGTACTACCGGAGAAAGGGGTGGTAGTAATATATGGGGATAGGCGGGAAAGAAATTCTAGTTTGATCTCCATGATCAAAGCAAATAGGAGTTTGAGAAAAGGGTGTTGGGGATTCTTAGCATATGTGATCGATGCTAAGAAAGAGAAGAGTAGAATGGAAGAGGTGCGGGTGGTGAGTGAATATCCGGAAGTGTTTCCGGAAGACTTGACGAATCTACCCCAAGATCGTCAAGTCGAATTTTGAATTGATTTGGTGCCAGGTGCCGCTCAAGTAGCACGTGCACCGTACCTTTTAGCCCCCTCGGAAATGAAAGAGATGATGTCTCAATTACAAGAACTATTGGATAAGGGGTTCATTAGGCCTAGTACTTCGCCATGGGGAGCGCCGGTGCTCTTTGTGAAAAAGAATGATGGATCTATGCGAATGTGCATAGATTACCGAGAGCTCAACAAGTCGACGATCAAGAATAAGTACCCGATCCCACGAATAGACGACTTATTCGATCTGCTTCAGGGAGCAAGTTTCTTCTCCAAGATCGACTTATGGTCGTGGTATCATCAACTCAAGGTGAAAGAAGAAGATATATCGAAAACGACTTTCCGCACGAGGTATGGACATTACGAATTCCTTGTAATGCCATTTGGGTTAACCAACGCTCCTGCAGCCTTCATGGATTTGATGAATAGGGTGTGTCAACCCTATTTAGACAAGTTCGTGATTGTATTTATTGACGATATTTTGGTATATTCGAAAACCGAGAAGGAGCACGAGGAGCATTTGTGATCAGTATTGGAGCTACTAAAGAGAGAGAGACTCTACGCAAAATTCTCGAAGTGCGAATTTTGGTTACGAGAAGTACAGTTCCTGGGTCACATCGTGTCCCAAGACGGGATCAAAGTGGATCCGGCTAAGGTGGAAGCAATTCGAAATTGGGAGGCACCACGAAATCCATCGGAAGTCCGAAGTTTCTTAGGACTGGCCGGATATTACCGGAAGTTCATAAAAGACTTCTCTCGAATAGCCACCCCGCTAACTGCATTGACGAAGAAGAACGTAAAATTTCTATAGACGGAAGTGCAGAGGGAGGCTTTCCAGAGACTCAAGGATATGTTAAGCAGTGCTCCGATTCTGGCCTTGCCAAACGGTATGGAAGATTTTATAGTGTTTAGCGTTGCGTCAAGACTGGGTTTGGGATGCGTACTTATGCAAAGAGGAAAGGTAATTGCTTATGCATCTCGTCAACTGAAGGATCACGAATCGAGATATCCTACCCACAATTATTCGCCGAGGAAATTCCGAGGACGGAATTCTATTAACGGGGGGAGTGTTGTAACGTTCGTTAGCAAGAGACTCTTTGTAAAATTTGTTTTGTTATAAATAAAAGAACTATGGTGTTGAGTGGGGAAAATAAAAGAGTTAAAGGGGTTAAAATGGAAATTTGGGATTTTAGAGCCTAAAACCCTAGGACACTGTTCATTTCTTGAAAATAGAAAACAGTAAACCTTTGGGTGAGGGTGCGGCGACTTAGAGGAAGAGAAGGGAGATCGACAGAAGCTTGAAGAATCGGAAACGAGAAATCAAAATCGCAGTAGATACATTCCAAGAGGTAAGTGTCTAGACTTCTAAAAACCTTATCATACTGTTTCTTCTAAGTATTGAGGAGTAAAATGATTAGAGTTGGGGTTTGATTCTGGAAGAGTTGGGAAGAGATTTAGTGGTTATTAATCGTGAAATCCATGTTAAATTAAGGTTGGAGATTAATGTAATTGTTTAATTAATGAAAGAATGGGAGAAATTCGAGAGTTCCTTCGGCTGTGTATGTCTCCGAACTGTTGTAAAATTCTTCGCTGCAAAAGTTAGTCGTCGTGACCGGTATCACTCGACCGGTGTCATGGTGACCGGTATCACTCGACCGGTGTCATGGTGACCGGTATCACTCGACCGGTGTCATGGTGACCGGTATCACTCGACCGGTACCACTCGACCGGGGTCGACCGGGATTGCTCGATCGATACCATCCGACCGACCGGTGTCACCAGTTGACCGGGGTGATCGTTGACCGGTGTCGCTTGTGAAAGGTCGACCGGGGTCGACGGGGTGTAGTTGTTTAGGGTCCTTTATTCTGTAAACCGATCCAGCAAGAAATCATTCCATAGTGTAGTTTATAATGTTGTTATATTATTAAATGTAGGATTTCCAATTCTGGGGTAGTGGTTTGCTGTGGCATACATCCTTCGGACCAGGTGAGTTCCTAATTGAAATTTCTTACAAAACTGGAGGTTTACTTTACGATCAGTAAATTAGATCTAATGTTTATAACTTTCAATAGGAGTTATTATTGACGATATGCATGTGATTCATTTAAACACTGTGGGTGTACTTTATTTTATTGCTCTTTGTTTGAGTTGTTATTGCATTGTGAAATAAATACCATGGTTAAATCTCGATCATCGGGGATGGTTGGGTCGTGTGTACGAAATTCGTTTCCTACACATTGGTAACGACATCGACTAGGGGGCCGTATGGGGATCGACTGGGGGGCCCCGAGGACAAAGGTCCTGAGTTAATGATAAGGCCTGCAAAGTGAAACTAATCGTTCTTTTTATAAAAGTTGAAAATATTTCTTATCAATATGTTTATATTTCTGAAATATTTATAAAGCGGGCGAGGTTGGGAATTCACTAGACCTTCTGGTCTAATCCTTGCTTCCTATTTTTCTTTTTCCTTAAAACTATTTTCAGGTAACAGGGTTGCTACCGGTTCGTCTAAGGGGAAGGAGAAGTGTTAGAGGTGTCTAGAGCCAAAAAGCTGGATATAGAGGCGGCATAGAATTAGTTTTTTTTAAATTCTCGGTTGTAATAGACATATTTGGATTGTGTTAACTCTTCCGTATTACAGCATTAGGTTGGGACCAAGTTATGGAATTTAAACTCTTACCTTATTGTTGTGATTGTTTTCTGATCGTTACAATGCTCAACAAAATCATCATCAATATAAAAAGAACATACTTTTGTACATGCGTGTATCCCAGTTAAAAGTCACATGAAACTCACCTCAATTAATGTCGGTTTACTCGCTACTTGGTAGCTCCCAATCCTACACAAAATCACAACGTTTTATCTAATTATACACTTTTAACAAATAATCGCTAAACTATCAAAGTTCTCAAACGAGTTCCTTAGACTCATCATTTTCTAATGGGTCGAATGTCTAGAACTCATTCCTCATACCGATTTTACCCTCGCTTGCAAATATGAAATATGCATATATATATATATATATAGAGAGAGAGAGAGGGGGGGGGGGGGGAGGATCAAACGAGAACAGTAATTATTTAAAAGAACACGAGAACTAACAAAATCATTAGTGATTTTACATTAACGTGGAAAAAAGCCACGCGAACCTGAAGCCGCGACCAAAATCCTTTTTTTGTGTGTTAATGTAAAATCACTAATTGTTTTGTTAGTTCTCGTGTTCTTTTAAATAGGTATTGTTCTCGTTTGAACCTGACTATATATATATATATATATACACACACACATAAATATGCATAATTCTCCAACCATTGTTTTTTTTTCTTTTTTTTCAACATCCAACGCCATAAGTGCCACATATATATATATATATATATATATATATATATATATATATTGGAAGAATATTTTGCAACCCTTGCAACCCACATCTTAATCGTTGGATTCATGATCGGCGGTCATGAAATATTGGGCCCCATATTCTTTTTCTGTTTTTTTAATTAAAAATATTGGGCCCCATATCTATTGTAATCGCCGATCATGAATCTGACGGTTAAGATGTGGGTTGCAAGATTAATTACACTTTCAAAATAAAACACCCCTATATATATATATAGGGGTTGTTTTATTTGCAACCGTTAAAATTCTTACTTACCGAAAAGAAAGACTAGTTAGGTACCGTAGGTAGAGCATATTCCAACACTTCGGATAACCACTTGACATTGACACCTTGGCCCTGTGAGGGGCACCATATTTGCTTCGCATGAATATAGCCCAAACCAATCTACATATGTCTCTCCCCGGTACTAGTTATTGTCATTTGGATTCCTTGACTTGATTTTCCAAGATAGCTTTGGATTACCAGCTTCTATCTGAAGGAAGAACTCCTCAATATATATATATATATATATAGGGTTGTAGGGGTTGCAAAATTATAATGGGTTGTAAAATAACCCTCCTCTCTCTCTATATATATAATGGAAACTATCATCATCACTTTGAGGCTACTGAAGCCCCGCGTCCATCCAATTCTCTTGCTCCATAAACTACTTGATATAATAACACTTATATACATACACATGTATATAATCAAGACCACCCCTTTTTTCTTGAACGAACAGTGGCCATGGCGCCCTTATTAAATCCATCTACACCTGCAATACTATTATATATATATGCATACATATAATCTAATATGTCCCTCCCAACGCATCATCCATAAGCAACGCACACAGGTGTATATATATATATATATATATACACACACACATATATATATATATATAATCACCATGCATCCTAGACTTTTAGTTTCGTGATTTAAACCTTTAGGGACGACGATTACGGATTTCTTTATTGCATCGAATTATCCATTCATAAAATGCTTACCAACATTCGATCGACTCAAGAGATACATGAACACCGTAACCATTGTCGGAGAACATAATTTCAATATATTTTACGGAGGTTTCTTACCTTGAATCGTAGAATTCTCGCGCCGAACTAGATAGCCGTTAACACTTGCTCTCTCTTCCTTCTTTCTCGATCGGTAGTGATGTCTCTGATGAAGACGATCGACTGACCCCTCCCCAGAAAATGGAAAGCTCCATCCTCTTTTCTTTGTATACGTAATCCTAACTGTTGCCGCCCCAAAAGTTCAAAATCCCTACTCCCACGTCTCAGTTTAATGCGGCGAGCTTTAAAATGGAATTTCAAATTCCATATTGATTACATCTGATAATTGCATCTATATGCCTAAATGTTTGAAACTTAACACTTTAGGCCCTTAAGCTTTTTTGAATTAATTATAATGAGACTTTGAAACTTGGGGTGTTATATAGGAGGCCAAAGGCTCCGATACCATTAGGCCAAAGACCCTTTGATAAAATAAAAGATCTTGTTTTGAGTCTCGTTAGCAACTTAGCATTATCACCTTTTCCATAAAGGATGATTTTGTTTTGTCAGGTGTATGTAACGGTAGATTCTGATTCCCTGATTTTAGTTTGTCAAAGATTATCATATTTACATAAAAAAAAACTAAGGAAAAATCTACGATTACAATTATTTCACCAGATAAAACAAAGCAACAAAATTATCAACTCTACTATTGTTATTTTCTCTTATCTACAAAAAAGAAAAGAAAAAATACTTCATTTAATATATCAGATCATGTGATTAATAGATTTAAACGAACGTATTAAAACACAATATGAATCATTTTTTAAACAATAATTATCATCTTTTTCGATCTTCTTCAAGGAAAAAAAACATGATTTTTGCACTAATTTTTGTGCAATGATTCGCATATTTACACTACTAGACACTAGACCTTTCTGACGTTCGGAAATCCACCGGAAAAAATGGTTACCGGCGGATTTCTAATTTCCGACAAATGAATCCGCCGATAATCCGCCACAAATATTTATCCTTATTTTCTTAATATTTCTTTCTTAATCAATAAAACTAATTACGGGTTTAAATTACCGAAAGATTTCTAGCGGAATATCCGTCGGCAATTAAAAAAATGATTTAGTTACTGACGAATATTCCACCGAAAAACAATCCACCGATAATTATTTTTTAAATATTTTTTTAATTAATAAAATCATCGGTGAATATTCCGCTGGAAATCAACCAACTCTAAAAAAAACTGCTGAAAACTGGAAATCAGCCTATAAATATTAAAAAACTGCTAAAAACTGGAAATCAAATTCATACATTAATTAAAGTCCATCAACGATTAATCGTGCAAAATAAATACAAATTTTTCAAATTATTCGATCAACGAAATTCAAGTACGATTGTTCGGTCATAATGTTGGGAACTGAAGATGTGACTAAGTCATTAATGCTGCTAGTTCAGAATTAGTACTGCCAGAGGATTTCAAAGTTAATACTGCTAGGTATTACTACTTCTAGTAGAATTAATACTTCTAGTCAAAGTTAGTGCTACTTGAACAAAGTTAGTACTGTTTAGCTAGTTAGTACTGCTAGTGGTTAGTGCTGCTTAGTAGTTAATACTGCCAAGACTCAGTTAATGCTTCCAAGGTGATTAATGCTGCTTCTGAGATAATGTGAAGATAATGTTGAAGAGATCGCGTCTGGGGATAAACATGGAAAGCTTGAAGATAATTATGAAGATTATTTTGAAGATCTTTTTATGTTTAGTAATTATCTTTTATCTTCAATATATGTATAGATTTGTTTAGAATAGAAAAGTAACTTTTGTGAGAATTTTTCTAAGTTTTTTGTTCTAGAGAGAATCAACCTCAAAGCATAGTTCCTAATTCTAGAGAAGTAGAATTCGTCTTGAAAGAGTCTGTTCTTCAAGATTGAGGTTGTGAGTGAAAAGCTTGTAACTTGAATCATTAAGTAAAGTTTGCAAGTTGTGATTCATACTGTTTTTCTGTTTATTGAATATTAAAGTGTTTTTTCGCAACTTCTTTAATATTGTTTATGAGTATTCATAATTCTTGTTGAGAATTCGATCCTGACAAGTGGTATCAGAGCCTGTTCTCTCAGAAACATTCATTCATTCATCATGGAAAACTTTGCAGAATCAAACAGTACTCTTGTCTCTAAGGTTCCAATGCTCAAACCCAATGAGTTTGACATG
Organism: Arctium minus; assembly: GCA_954870635.1. NCBI lineage: Eukaryota > Viridiplantae > Streptophyta > Magnoliopsida > Asterales > Asteraceae > Arctium > Arctium minus. The sequence continues at coordinate 31,584,989 of OX941088.1, forward strand.
TGGAAGATCAGAATCAGGCAATACATTCTCCTCACTGACTACTCAATGTGGGATGTCATTGAGAATGGCCCCTCTACTGAAGGTCAGATTGGACCAGATGGGAAAAGATCTCCACCAAAGACAGATGGTGAGAGGAAGATCCGACAGACAGAGATGAAGGCCTTGAGCACTCTGCTCTTGGCCATCCCCAATGAATATCAGCATCAATTCTGCAACTGCACTGATGCTCAGATTCTCTGGAATGCTCTAGAGAAAAGATTTGCTGAAACTAAGAGCACCAAAAGAAATCAAAGGGATGTTCTGAAGCAGCAGTATGAGAACTTCACTTCTTCAAAGAATGAGTCTATGACTCAAACTTTTGACAGGTTCAACAAGCTTATTGGTGAACTGGCTACTGTTGGAGTGAAGATGGAGCAAGATGATATCAACAGGAAGTTCCTCAGATCTCTTGGGGATGAATGGACTATGTACACTATCTCATACAGACAGAGTGACAATCTGGAAGAGAAGAAACTAGATGATCTGTATAATGATCTAAGAGTCTTTGAATCAGAGGTAAAAGCTAAGAAAAAGCCCACTGGGTATATTCATAATGCTGCACTTCTATCAGCATCCACTGATACTACTGCCAACCCTGAAGCAGTTAGTGCTGCTAGTGGGGTGAATTCAGAAAAAGGCACTGAAACTGTCTTTGAAGCCTTTTTGTCCAGTCACAGCAACAACTCCTTGATTAATGATGATCTGGAACAACTTCACCCTGATGATCTGGAGGAGATGGACATTAAATGGCAGATGACCATGTTATCTATGAGGGTGAAGAAGTTTATTAAAAGAACTGGGAGGAACAACTTCTCTCAAAGAAGAGAAGATGGAGCTGGTTTTGACAAGACAAAGGTGGAATGCTATAAGTGCCACATGAAGGGACACTTTGCTAGAGAGTGCAGAAGTGGTGTGCCAAATAACAACCACCAACAAGCTCAGAATGGAGGCCACAATCAAAACAAGAACTCTGCTCAAGCCCTTGTTTCTCAACAAGGAATGGGGTTTGATTGGAGTGACCAAGCTGAGGAAGCCATTCAGAATCAAGCTCTTATGGCAGAGGTGTCTGATCTCCCCTCTGAGGTAAGTTCTAATCTTTGTACTCAATCTTGCATAGACACTGTCAAAAGGTACAGGGATCACAACCAAAACATGTGTGATGACCTCAAAAGATTAGAAAAGGACAGAAGAGATTATGTGTTGATAGTTGAGAGGTTTGAAGAACAAATCAAAGGCTTCCAAGCCAATGAACTTCAACACTCTTATGACACAAACTACTGGAAGTGGGAAAAGAATGAGTTAGAGACCAAACTGTCTAAGTCCAAAGAAGAGAATGATAAGTTGAAAGAAGAACTTGCTAAGATTAAGCTTGATGTAGAAAAGTTTTCATATGCTTCAAAAGCAATGGATTCTCTTCTAAAGGCTCAGATTCATGATAAGATGAAGTCTGGTGTTGGATACAACAACACACCTCCTCCTTACAACAATAACTACATCCCTCCTACATCAGACTTGTTAGAGACCAAGGAGAAAAAGGACTTGTCTGAGGAAGCCTTTAAGATAGATCCTTTGGATGAGGTGGTTGTTGAGGATATGACTGAGAGAGAAGCCAGTGAGAATAGGAACAATGCTGTGAGTAAAGAGATACCCTTAGAAAACAACATTATCACCAATGAGGGATGTGGAAAAACTTGGGTCAAGTCTAAAGAGATAGAGAAGACCAAAGGAAAGGCCAACAAGGTCCATTACAAACAGACCACTGTTGTGAATTCTGGCCCTTGTAAACAGTGTGCTTGCAATAAAACTGAGAGCCTAAATTCTGGTACAAAGAGAGGTAATCAAAGAAACTGGAATAATCAATGGGCTCAGAAACAAGGAGTTGATATGAGAAAATTAATCAGACCAAAACCTTGTTTCATATGTGGCAAGTTGAATCATTTGGCTAAGCACTGTTTCTTTAACCCTATTAACCAAAAGATGAACTTTCAAAGATTTGTGCAAAAACCTGTTGGTTATAGGAAGGCTGGAAAGAAACATGTGGCTAAGAAATCTGTTGAAACCAAAGGCCACATGAAGAAAAATGTTTTAAAAGAGAGTATTAAAATGTGGGTGCCTAGAAGCACTAAAACTGTTAGTACTGCTACATCAAATAGTACTGCTGACAGGGATAGTGCTGCCAGAAGAAATACCGCTGCTACCAGTGTTAGTACTGCTGAGAATTTTAATGCTTCTAACACTGTTAGTATTTTTTCAAAGGTTACTACTGCTAACACAGTTACTGTTGTTGATACAGTTACTACTTCTAACAAGGTTAGTACTGTTAAGCATGCAAGTGCTGCTAATGCAGTTAGTACTTCTAAAACCAGCACTGCTTCTAGCAAATATGCATCCAAACCCATTATTGTGACAAAGTACTCCAGAAATGAGGAGTCAAAGTTTAAAAATCTTGTCAAGAAGGAATGTAAATATTTTGATGAGAAAGGGGTACCCAAGACCACTTTGGCTTGGGTTCCTAATCAATACTAACTGATTTATCTTATGTGCAGGGCAACCAACAGCTCAAGGGTAAGAGCATCTGGCATGTTGATAGTGGTTGCTCTAGGCATATGACAGGCAACATGTCATGCCTTCAGGATTTCAAGCATATCAATGGAGGACATGTTGCATTTGGAGACAATCTTGCAGGTGGAAAAATAAGTGGAAAAGGTAATGTTACAAAAGGTAAGATGACATTTGAGGATGTCTACTATGTTGATCAGTTAAAGTACAACCTGTTAAGTGTATCACAGGTTTGTGATAAACAACATAGTATATTATTTACCAATACAGAATGTATGATACTTGCTCCAGAATTCAAGGTAGTTGATGAAAACATGATACTACTTAGAACTCCAAGAAAGGACAATGTTTATTGTCTCGATATGGACAATGTTTCAAGTGATTCATCCCTGAACTGTCTTGTTTCAAAAGCGTATGTGGATGAATCCTCTCTTTGGCACAGAAGGATGTGTCACATGAACTTCAAGACAATGAACAAACTTGTTAAAAACAACCTTGTAAGAGGTTTACCATCAAAAGTCTTTTCATGTGATGATCATTGTGTTGCTTGTCTTAAAGGAAAACAACACAAAACTTCTCATAAGTCCAAAGAGTTAAATACAATTTCTTCTTGTCTCCAGTTATTACATATGGATCTGTTTGGTCCTACAAATGTTATGAGCATAGGGAAGAAATCATACTGCCTAGTTATTGTTGATGATTACTCTAGATTTACTTGGGTATATTTTCTAAGGACTAAGGATGAGACAAGTGGACTGATCAAATCCTTCATTCTAAGAATTGAAAACCAAACAAATCAAAAAGTAAAAGTCATTAGATCAGATAATGGATCCGAATTTAAAAATCTTGATCTAAACACCTTTTGTGAAGAAAAAAGGCATTAAGAGACAATATAGTGCTCCTAGGACTCCACAACAAAATGGTGTTGCTGAGAGAAGGAATAGGACACTAATAGAGGCTGATAGATCTCTGTTGGCTGATTAAAAACTGCCAATTACTTTCTGGGCTGAAGCAGTTAATACTGCCTGTTATGTCCAAAACAGAGTTCTAGTGGTCAAGCCAAAGAACAAGACACCTTATGAGCTCTTAAATAAAAGAAAACCCTTTATTGGATTTTTTAAACCATTTGGGTGTCCTTGCACAATTCTCAATACCAAATCTCACTTAGGTAAGTTTGATAGCAAGGCAGATGATGGATTTCTTGTGGGTTACTCATCTCAAAGTAAGGCCTACAGGGTTTTTAACACTTCTTCTAGAATAATTGAGGAAAGTGACAATGTCAAATGCAATGAGAACACACCAAATCCTATTGGGTCTGGTCCTCAGTGGCTGTTTGACATTGATTCACTAACTAACTCTTTTGGTTTCAGTAGTGATGATTATGCAGGTTCAAGTAGTGGAGGATCAGGGACTACACAAGTTCAAGACAACATACCTCAGTCTGTGATTTTTCCCATACCTACAGTGGATCCTGTTGAAGACTGTGAAAAGGAGCCATCTATTGAACCAAATCAGAGTGAAGAAGAAAGAAGAGATGAGGAGAGTCAAGAAAATAAAGAACCAGAAGTAGCTGCTGAAATCACTTCAGTTGAGTTGAACGACACCAATCTAGAGGTGGGACTCAATGAAGAACCTAGTCATCAAACAAGAACACAAAAGAATCATCCTCCTCAGCTGGTAATAGGAGATATCTCTTCTCCTATGATGACTAGAAATCAAAGCAGGCTGCAAGATATGCAAGACCAACAGCATACAGTGCTTTCTTGCTTTCTATCCCAGCTTGAGCCTAAGAAGGCTTATGATGCTATGAAAGATTCCAGTTGGATAGAAGCCATGCAAGAAGAGCTGCTACAATTCAAGCTGCAAGATGTTTGGGATCTGGTAGACCTTCCTAAAGGTCAAAGAGCAATAGGCACAAAATGGGTCTTCAGGAATAAGAGAGATGAGAGAGGAATAGTAATAAAGAACAAAGCAAAGTTGGTGGCACAAGGGTATACACAAGAAGAAGGAATAGATTATGAAGAAGTATTTGCACCAGTGGCTAGGATAGAAGCAATTAGATTGTTCCTGGCCTATGCTTCTTATATGAAGTTCAAAGTCTATCAGATGGATGTAAAAAGTGCATTTCTATATGGCTCAATTGAAGAAGAAGTATATGTCTGTCAACCACCAGGGTTTGAAAACCCAAGCTATCCAGACAGAGTATATAAACTGAAGAAAGCACTTTATGGACTGCATCAAGCACCAAGAGCATGGTATGACACTCTGTCATCCTATCTCTTGGAAAATGGCTTTGAAAGAGGAGTCATTGATAAGACTCTGTTTATCAAGAGAAAGAAGAAGGACATCTTGCTGGTCCAAATCTATGTGGATGATATCATCTTTGGATCCACAAGAGACAAAATGTGCAAGGAGTTTGAGGATCTAATGCATCAAAGGTTTAAAATGAGTTCCATGGGGGAACTTACTTTCTTCCTTGGACTCCAAGTCCAACAGAAGTCAGATGGTATATTTATCTGTCAGTCCAAATATGTGCAGGACATTCTAACCAAGTTTGGTTTCTCAGACTCAAAGTCTGCCAGCACACCTATGGAGACACACAAGCAGATAACAGCAGATCTTGAGGGGGAGGATATGGATGTTCATCACTATAGATCCATGATTGGCTCTCTCATGTATCTTACATCCTCTAGGCCAGATATAATGTTTCCAGTCTGTGTGTGTGCAAGATTTCAAGTTAGGCCAAAGCAATCACACTATCAAGCTGTTAAGAGGATATTCAGATATCTCAAAGGGCAACCTAGATTGGGACTTTGGTATCCTTATGACTCATCATTTGACCTACTTGCATACTCAGACAGTGACCTAGGTGGAGCAAACTTGGACAGAAAATCTACTTCTGGAGGATGCCAGTTTTTGGGTGCAAGACTAGTATCATGGCAGTGCAAGAAACAAACCACAGTGTCCACATCTACCACAGAAGTAGAGTACATAGCAACTACAAGTTGCTGTTCTCAAGTCTTATGGATTCAGAATCAAATGCTGGACTATGGGGTAACCTTTCTACACACTCCAATCTTTATTGATAATAGCAGTGCTATCAGCATTGTTAATAATCCTGTCAAGCACTCAAAGACAAAGCACATTGAGATCAGGTATCACTTTATAAGAGACTGCAATGAAAAGAAGCTTATTCAAGTTGTAAAAGTTCATACTGATAACCAGTTTGCTGATCTATTCACCAAAGCCTTTGATGTGGGTAGATTCACTTTCTTGGTAACAAGTGTGGGAATGATCAACTCTGAATAAGCTCCTACTTAAAAAGTGGTTCAATACCTGTATATAGTTTATTCTTGGTGTTACTAATCTTCTCTCTCAGGAAATGTATAGCAGTACTCAGTTCATCACAAGCTTAAAAGTGTAAGTATGGTTAATACTGCCAGTACAGTTTTAGTACTGCCAGTACAATTTTACTACGGCCAGTGCTCAGTTAATACTGCTTCCAGTTAATACTGCTCTCAGTTAATACTGCTCTCAGTTAATACTGCTCTCAGTTAATACTGCTCTCAGTTAATACTGCTCTCAGTTAATACTGCTCTCAGTTAATACTGCTCTCAGTTAATACTGCTCACTGTTAACACTGTTTTCACTAAATTTTTAGAGTTAATACTGCTTATAATCCGCAAGCTATAAATACCCTTTCCCCGCCTAAAAGATCATAACGACTCTTTGTCTACTGTTCATCTTCTCTCTCACTCTTTTCTCTCAAGTATTCAGTGCTCGCTAGTGAAGAATCCTTGCGCACAGATGGCTTCAATGGTGTTTATTGATGAGCACAACGAGATTGCCATGCTCCAAAAGCCAAAACAAGCCGATGGTTTTCACCAGATAGTCGATTTTCTGAGGTCAAGCCACATCGCTCATGCTCTCACTGTGTCTCCTACCATCTACGTAGAGCATCAAAGGCAATTCTGGGCCAATGCCACTACTAGCACGGAAAACGGAGTGACGTGCATCAAAACAAGGGTTTGTGACAAACCCTTGACAGTTACTGAGGAGACCATTCGCATCTGTCTACGTCTAGACGATACTTCAGGTATATCTTCTATTCCAAATGAGGATTTGTTTTCAAACCTCACCAGAATGGGGTATGAAGGCCAAATGGGGATTTTCAAGTTTTTCAAAGCTCAATTTTCACCCCAATGGAGGTTCTTTGTTCATACCCTGATGCACTGTATTTCCAAGAAAACTACTGGCTGGAGCCAATTTAGCAGTCCCATTGCCTATGCTTTGGTATGTTTATCTACTGCTCCAAAATATAACTTTTCACTGATGATCTTCAATGATCTTGTCTCAAACCTGGACAACAAGAAGAGTTTCTTCATGTATCCCAGGTTTGTACAGGCAGTTATAACAAATGAATTGACGGATATACCTCACTTTGATGAGGTATATGTACCTAAACCCCCTAAAGGCAAGGTCTTCTCAAACATGAGAAGATCTGCTAGGGACTCGGAAGGAGTTGACACTCCATTGTTCTCAACAATGATGGTGGTGTCCCAACCACAAGAAGGTATGGCCTCAGGGTCAAGGCCCTCATTAGACCAACCCACTGAGAGCCAATCCCAACCTTCCCTCTCTCAAATTTTTCCTCAGTCCTTTGCTGCTAAACCCACTCCTATGATATCCAAGACTTATGTCAAGAGAAAGGTACACAAGGCTCCTTCCCTTGTTCTACCTACTATTAACCAAGAGCCTCAAAGCCCTCTATTGGAGCATTCTCCAATAGAGAATATCCAAAGGGAAACCAATAGGGTGTCGCCCAACCCTGAGGAGGTGCTCTCTAAGGAGCTGAATGAGCATATGGGTGAGAAGGTTGCCACTACTTCTGCTAGCACAGAGAAGGACAGTGGTAACATCTCTAAGACCTTCCCCATGGCAACTTTGGGTGAGAAATCAACCAAAGGACCCCGGTGCCAAGAAACCAAGGGGGTAGTTGGTGCTTCTGCTAGGCAGAAGGCCACTACTACAAGATCCAAGGATCCCTCAAGGATGGGCAAAACATCCAAAAAGGGTGAGGACAGAACTGAAACTGATGAATTGATGGCAGAAGGTTCCAATGATCCTTCAAGGGTGGGTAAAACACCTAAAGAAGGTGAGGATAGCTATACTTACTTGGAATTGATGGAAACAATAGCCAACATCAATGTTGATGTGGTTAATCAAGGAAAGGAAATCAAGGCATTGCAGCAAGTGGTCATCTCCCAACAAGAGCAGATTTCAAAACTCAAGCAATTGGTGGGAAAACTTATTGTCAAGAAAAGAAGAAATCAGTTTGTTCTAAGGAGGAGAAAGGGGGCAAACAAAAAGGAGAAGGAGAATGCTTCCAAAAAGGGGGAGAGTTCAAGCTCAGAAAAGATGGATCAACAGTTTGAGGGGGAGAATGTTGAAGTACAGGGAGAGTTTGTTGAAGAGAGGGTTGAAGAAAAAGCTGAAGGTGTGATAGAAACAGAAACTGGCAAAGCAGCAGAAACAACACCAGCAGCAGTAACAAGCCCAGCAGTAGAAACTGTTACTACTGCTGAACAAAAAGGAGCAGCAGAAACTGTTAAGGCTGCTGAAACTACACAAGCAGCAGTAACAGGGTTAACGCCTGAAGAGGTTGAAGTAGCAGAGATGCTTTTAAAAACAAAGAATGACACTCCCAAAGCAAAGGGAGTGATCATAAATGAAGGGGGAGCAAAGAGAACAGAAAACAAAGACTTGGTTGCAGATGCAAAGAGAAAAGGGAAAGAAAAAATGATAGAATCTGATCAACCAACCAAAAAGCAAAAGATGGTTGAGTCAGATGAAGCATTAGCCAAGAAACTGCAAGAAGAGATAAATAAAGCAGAGAAAGAGCAGGTTGAGAAAGACAGAGAGATAGCCAGAGCACTAGCCAATGAATTAAATGAAGCATTTCAGAAAGGCTTGGAAACAGAGAAAGCAAAGCAAAGGGCAATAAGCATGAGAAAGGCTATGATGGCCAGATCAAGTGCAAAGAAGAGAAGGCCTTCACAGACTCACCTTGCAACTCAGGAAAGAAACAAGATGATAACTTTCTTGAGGAGTGCAATTGGTGTAAAGAAAGAAATGTTTATAAAGATGACTTTTGATCAAGTCAAGGGCTTATATGAGAAAGAAATGGGAAAACTGAAGAGTAATGAAAAGGCCAGAGTGAAGTTCGAAAAGAAAGCCAAGGAGAGGCATGATGTGAACATTAATCAACCCTTCTCTGAAAGTGAAGAGGGAACTCCAACAAAAGAAAAGGCAGAGATTAAGGAAGAAGAGACTTTAGCTCAGAAGATCAAGAAAATAAACAGAGTTAAGTCTATTGCTTCTGAAGGTCCTAGATCAGAGGAAAAGAAAAAGGAAGAAAAGAAGAAGGAAGCTACTATAGGGCAAAGTCAAAGGATTCTGAAGAGAACCAAGATGATGGCCAAGAGAAAGAAAATTGACAAGAAGCCTAGAGTAGAAGAAGAGAAAAAGGTTGCTGAAGAAGAAGAGGCACCTAAGAATGAAGAAAAGAGAGTTGAATCTCAGGAAGTACCACAGAGTTCAGATGTAAATATGTACATGGTGGTAATGGATAAAATTCCAAAGCCTATCACAGCTGAACCTGTTGGATTCAAACCTCCTGAAGTCATCCACTGGGATACTATGGTGGTGGATGGTAAGGAGTATATCAGGTTGAAAAGAAAGGATGAGAAGTACTATGTGTTTTCAACATGGAAGAAAATTGTCAGAGAATGTTCAAGATCTGATTTAGAAGAGATGTTTGAAGTTGGTATGAAATTACATGCAGATCAGTTAAAAGCTCCAGGGTTACCAATTGTGAAGCTGGTTATGGAGTATTTGTGTATGTTATTCAACCCAGAAGCAGTAAAGCATTTAATCAGAGATGTGTTTGAAACTGTTAGAGGATGGACTTTGTATGAAAAGAGTGGAGTCTATGAATTGGTCATGGATACTTTTCACATGGAGTATTACTTGGTGGATAGGATCTACAATCACACAAGTCTAAAGCTTCATGCCATGTTAAAGAAGAAGCTGGGTTGTGCACCAAATTCAGAAATGGCAAAGTATTTAATTCAGAGAACTATCAATCAGAGTATGGGACTGGATCCTAACATTGGACTGAATCAATGAAAGTTTTGGAAGCATCTGAAGAACTTGACTTCTCTTTCTAAAAGTCAAGTTAGGGGGAGATTGTTGGGAACTGAAGATGTGACTATGTCATTAATGTTGCTAGTTCAGAATTAGTACTGCCAGAGGATTTCAAAGTTAATACTGTTAGGTATTACTACTTCTAGTAGAATTAATACTGCTAGTCAAAGTTAGTGCTACTTGAACAAAGTTAGTACTGCTTAGCTAGTTAGTACTGCTAGTGGTTAGTGCTGCTTAGTAGTTAATACTGCCAAGACTCAGTTAATGCTTCCAAGGTGATTAATGCTGCTTCTGAGATAATGTGAAGATAATGTTGAAGAGATCGCGTCTGGAGATAAACATGGAAAGCTTGAAGATAATTATGAAGATTATTTTGAAGATCTTTTTATGTTTAGTAATTATCTTTTATCTTCAATATATGTATAGATTTGTTTAGAATAGAAAAGTAACTTTTGTGAGAATTTTTCTAAGTTTTTTGTTCTAGAGAGAATCAACCTCAAGGCATAGTTCCTAGTTCTAGAGAAGTAGAATTCGTCTTGAAAGAGTCTGTTCTTCAAGATTGAGGTTGTGAGTGAAAAGCTTGTAACTTGAATCATTAAGTAAAGTTTGCAAGTTATGATTCATACTGTTTTTCTGTTTATTGAATATTAAAGTGTTTTTCCGCAACTTCTTTAATATTGTTTCTCAGTATTCATAATTCTTGTTGAGAATTCGATCCTGACACATAAACATACAACCAAAGATATCAAGACTCTGGCGGTAGAGGCGACACAAACTGTTGAGACAAAAACTGTTGAATTTGGGTAAACCTTCTCATCAACTCCATCATATCCTCATGTTCCTTCTTGCGGGCCTCTTCTCGTTGAAGCACCTCTCGAGCCAGCTCTCTAATGCTTGATATTACAAAACAACTAGAAACGTTAGAATTTTTAATAAAATTATAAACGAAATAGATAAACATCAAAGGAAAAGTAGGTACACACCCAGGCATCAGAAGACCATGCAGCACTCGGGTTTCCATGTGTGGGTGCCCCCGATCAAGACCAAATTGGGATCATTAATGTTGTCCCTAAAGTCAAATAGTCTACCTTTTATGCTTCCCCCAACCGCCTGCTGCCACAGTTTTGTATCTACTATGGGATAGGAGTTGGCATCATTATCGTACTTTTAGGTGAGATTAGTTGAATAGTCCCTATGTGGTTTAAAAAATTACTACAAGTCAATTACGACAGCGTAACGACTGTAAATGGGATGTTTCTAAATAAAATAATCCTAACGTTTGCCCAACAAATAACAACCTAAACCAGATAGATGCATATACGAACATTCTAACTAAAACAATTTTTAATGTTTTCCCAATAAATTGCAATCTTTACTAAGATGGAGATATCTATACCAACATTTATACTAAAACAATTCTAATATTTTCCCAACAAATTTGCAACCCTAAATATATATATATATATATATATATATATATATATATATATATATATATATATTAACATTTTAACTTAAACAATCATAATGTTTGCCCAACAAATAGCAACCAAAACTAGACAGATATTTGGAATTAAAGGTAAACAATTATAAAGTTATAGGTATTCTATACTTACCACAACCTGGCTACACCTTGAAGTCACGTAATCCCCTAGTGACCTGCTATCCGAGAAGGAAAACTCTGTACTCTACCTCTTTCTATGTGTATGATTGAACAGGTCTGCAGCAGTCTTTGTCACGCCTTTTCTTGCTTTCATTTACAAAGGTAAAAAATCAACGAATATGTGTTAATTATAATGTACATATAAAAAACCAAACAACTAAAGTAATTGGTTTTAAGGACGTACTAGGCGAGCACCGTGCTCTAAAAACGAGATCTATCTGCTGGTGTGTTTGGATATTTCACCATCCACCTCAGACATCTGGTTCGCTGCAGCCACTCTGGATACTCCATTCCAATGGTCATTGTTCCAGCAATCGATCATCTTAGCCCAGAGACACTGATAGAGCCAAGCGATGGGGAAGTCCTTCAACAAATTCATATCCCTATTTAGGTTCCCTTCTTGATAGGGAAGAGATATTGGCTTGCGGCCTTTACGCCTATTTTTTCCTGGCTGCACTCATACCGTTATTGTAGTTCTTCATGTTTTTGGACTCCTAAATCTCCTGTATCTTGTTGTCTAACGCCGAATCCAATAATATAACCCATGTACGTATTAGTTGATTTTAATTTCAAAACTATAACAAGTTAAATACATACTAAAAACCTGAAATAACTCCCACATTCGGGCCCTAACATCAATATATAGGGATTTGCGTCCAAGTACACCTTGGCTCGTTAACCATGGACCGGTTTATCTGGCTCATCTGACGGATGGCATGGGGGTTGTTAAAGCTATATAATGAATTGAATTAGTATCGATACCCCAAAACAGTTAACTTGATCAATTAGTTAATAAAACACTTACTCATTGTGGTTTACCCTGATCTTCGTCCTTTGTGTCAGAAGTTGTTCCAGATTGGTGATGCCACAACCATTTCCAGACTCAAGTTCTTCTGGTTCTGTCGAAGCACTACTAGAGGCTCCTGCTCCTGTACCTCGCTTGGTAGGAGTAGAACTGCTCCCTACCTCGTCCATACCAAGCGCCCGACATTGTAGCAAGTTTACAAAACAACGTTAGAAAACATACAAGAATAATGCAAGTATACAACACAATGTTAGATTCCACCCAATACGATAAGCCAAACACAAACATTTTATCTCCAAATTCATAAAGGTAACAAATAAACAACTAAACATGTTTGCCAATAAACATTTAAAACACCCGGACAAAGTTTACTAATACTAAAATTAACTAGTATTTAATCATTTGAGGAGTGATTAGAAAATTCAGGTTCTTTGTCCTCTGAGTCTTCAAACTTTTCTTCTTTGTCGCTACTCTCATCAACATGTCAACTGTCGCGATGATCATTGGCAATTCCCATGTCTTCTTCCTTTGTGTCAAGATAGATAGGTTCATCCACGTCTTCATTCTACCTATAAATGTTATTATATCATTTTCTTGGAAAAATCGTTCCTCATCCACATTTTCATCGGACGGTACTTCAGACGCTAACTTATATATCCCTCTTCGATTTGTTTTCACCATAGACCACCAATATTTTAATGAGTTCGATGGATATGATATTTAATAGACATGTTCAGCATGTGATGCTAGGATAAATGGGTCATCTGAATGAAGTCTTGATCTAGGTTTAATGTCAACAAGATTATGTTTTGGGTCAACTCGAACGTCATTAACTATATCAAACCATGTGCATCTGAATAGTGGAACAACACAATAGCCGAGTCCATACCCATGATACTCTAGCTCAAGGACTTTATCCAAAAACCCATAGTAGTCAGACCCATACTCTGAGTAACATGAGCCTCTCACGCATGCTCCACTATTATGTGTGGTGTGACCGATGTTGTGACCGGTACCGTGAGTTTGCGTGTGAAACTTGTAACCATTTGCAAAAAAACCTGGGTGTCTCCAAACATAACGGAGCGGTCTGGTTGCCAAAACTTTCAGACGATCGGTAGTGAGGTCGGACCCAGACATAACCTATAGTGACAAATAATCATGTATTTGTAAAATCTTATTTAAAACATATAAATAAGGACGAATTATTATAATATGTATACACTTATGTAGCTCTCAAACTAGCCAACAAATTGTTCACCTCTACGTCTATCGAGCCATTCTTCACCAATATACGACTCGTTACATCTAACCAAATCATTGAACATGGTAATGCAAGGAAAAACTTCTTCACAATTAAGCAAGATGTTTGTGTGAGCCTTGTGCATATGTTCATCTTCTAACTGGCTGTCTTCCGGCCTTATCATATAGTGGACGACACAGTGTTTTAAATATGCTTAGTTGTTGGTCGAAAGACTCGCTAGTACAAAAAAGATCTTTTGTGACGGTTAAAAATCGTTACCGTAGGTATACGGTAACGGTTTTCGTGGACATAAAAAACGTTACCTATCTTTCCGTCACTTTTGATACACTTTTGGTTACGTTTAAAAAATGTTACCAAATCACATAAAAAACCGTTGCCATAGGCTAAAACCGTCATTTTAGGTGTATAAAAAAAGTTGTTTTTTTCCTAAAAACGTTACCACAGCATGACATAATGTGACCTTTTTTTTTAGAACCGTCACTGTAGCATGACATAAGGTGATGTTTATTTGTCAAAACTATCACTGTAGGATTACGTACAGTGACGTTTATGTGTCAAAAGCGTCACTGTAGCATGAAGTACGGCGACGTTTGTTCTTCAAAACCATCACTATATCATGATGTACGAAGACATTTATTTTTCCAAACCGTCACCTAAGATGAGTACCGTAATGTTTGTTTTTCAAAAGCATCACCGTAGGACGACATACGGTGACGTTTATTTTCCACACCATCACCATAGCACGACATACAGTGACGTTTATTTTTCAAAACCGTCATCATAGCACGACATACTGTGATGTTTAGTTTTCAAAACCGACACCCTAAAACGACATATCTTGACGTTTATTTTTCAGAATCATCACCGTAATACGATATATGGTGACGTTTATTTTTCATAATCATCACTATAACATGATATATGGTGACGTTTATTTTTTAAAACCGTCATCATAGCATAACATACGATTATTATTAAATATTGTCACCGAAGTATAATGTACAATGACGTTTATTATTCAAAATCGTAATCGAAATATAATGTACCATGACATTTATTATTCAAAACCGTCACAATAGCATGACTTACGATAATGTTTATTTTCAAAACCGTTACCATAACATGACTTACGGTGACATATATTTTTCAAAATCAATCGTATCATAACGTACAACAACGTTTATTTTTCAAAATCGTAACCCTAACATGACGTATAGTGACATTCATTTTTCAAAACCGTCGCTCTATAACATGACGTGCAGTAACATTTATTATGCAAAAACGTCGATGTAGCATGTCGTATAATGACGTTTATTATTGAAAACCACCACCATAACATTACATATTGTGACGTTTATTATTCAAAACAGTCACTATAACTAATGTACAATGACGATTATTTTTCAAAAACGTCGCTGTATCATGACATACGGTCACGTTTATTATTCAAAATTATCACTATAGAATGACATTGTGACATTAAATTATCAAAACCATTGCCTCTAGTCATCTTTTATTCATGGTTTTTATCATTTATATAATGATGACATGAGAATGAATTAGAAAACTCAATATGAATCAAATGATTAACATTGCATATAAGAAATTTAAAGTACTAATATACATTATATGAATAATGTATGAAAATACCAATAACAAAAGTTATAAATATCATAAACAACTTTTTTTTATCTAAGTTATACTCCTTGTTTGTTTCGATCTCTTCGCCATCCCGCTGATCATTGTATAACTGTTGTTTCGGTTCTTATGTTTATACTTCTCGTCATTAGGATTAGAAATCATTTGTGGTACCTACAACAAGATAAATCCAAATAAATATAACTAGAGGCACACCATAATAAACAATACAAAAAAATCCACTACCACCAATAAACAATACAAAAAAATCTTCGCTAGATAAAAGTAGAGGTACACCATAATCATCATACTCTTGGAACAAATCATCAAGAAGTATAGAATCAAAACCAAAAGAAAAGAGGAAGAAATATCACCCAGAAACCAGCAGACTTTCGAACAGAAAAATGGTGACCTCCAGATCTTCAAAACCGATCTCCACCGTTCAGAATATATATAGAGATTTCATGAAGCTACTATCCAAAAATCACGACGATCTGACGGTTCAAACTCCGTAAATAGGCAAGACGGAGCGGCTGCGCTTTGCTGAAAATTGTAGACGAAAATTCTCTCTTTTCTCTCACTTTTGTATTTGATGGACTTTCTTTTCTCTTGTTGTAAAACCCTAGGATACAATGCAATATATAGCTTGTATCGGGCCACTCTTGTTGGGCTATTTTAACTATTCCTAATGCCCAGAAATAATTAAAACATAAAACCCAACACCATGGACGACTGCGTGCAATCATGGACTAAACGCTGCAATCATGGAGACAAGTTTTTTAATAACAATGTTGGATTAAAATTTTTGTTTAAATTTTATTTAAAATATTAGATAGTTCAAACTTTAAGATTTTTAAAATCTAATATTTTTGTGAATTTTAAATAGTAGATATATTAATATAAATAATAATAAAAAACTAATTAGGATCTATTAAAGCCTAATTAGTTTCATTAAAATCTGATTGTATCCATTAAAACCCTATTGGATCATTTGGATCTATTAAAGCCAGATGGGTGCATTAAAGCCCAATTGGATCCATTAAAGTCCCAGTTGGATCCATTAAAACCGAATTGATCCATTAAAACTCAATCAATCCATTAAAGCCTGATTAGTTTCATTAAAATCTGATTGGATCCATTAAAGCCCTATTGGATCACTTGGATCTATTAAAGCCAAATGGAGGCATTAAAGGCTAATTGGATCAATTATAATCCAAATGGATCCATTAAAGCCCCAATTGGATCCATTAAAACCCAATCGATCCATTAAAGCCCAAATGGATCCACTAAAACCCAAGTGAATCCATTAAAACCCAATCGACCCATTAAAGCCCGATTGGATCCATTAAAGCCCGATTAGTTTCATTAAAATCTGATTGGATCCATTAAAGCCCTATTGGATCATTTGGATCTATTAAAGCCAAATGGATGCATTAAAGGCCAATTGGATCTGTTATAATCCAAATGGATCCATTAAAGCCCCAATTGGATCCATTAAAACTCAATCGATCCATTAAAGCCGAAGTGGATCCACTAAAACCCAAGTGGATCCATTAAAACCCAATCGATCCATTAAAGCCCCGATTGGATTCATTAAAGTCAAATGGATCCATTAAAGCCCCAATTGGATTCATTAAAACCCAATTGATCTATTAAAGCCCAAGTGGATCCATTAAAAACCAAGTGGATCCATTAAAACCCAATCGACCCGTTAAAGCCCAAGTAGATCGTTTAAAACCCAAGTGGATCCATTAAAACCCAATCGATCCATTATAGCCCGATTCAATCTATCAAAGACCGATTAGTTCCATTAAAGCCTGATTGGATCTATAAAACCTTATTGGATCATTTGGATCTATTAAAGCCAAATATGTACATTAAAGCCCAATTGGATCTATTAAAGTCCAAATGGATCCATTAAAGCCCCAATTGGATCCATTAAAATCCAATCGATCCATTAAAGCCTGATTGGATCAATTAAAGCCCAATCGATACATTAAAGCCCAAGTGGATCAATTGAAGCCCAAGTGGATCATTTGAAGCCCAAATGGGTCCATTAAAACCCAATCGATCCATTAAAGCCCGATTGGATCAATTGAAACCCAAATGGGTCCATTAAAGCTCAATCGATCCATTAAAGACGAAATGAATCCATTGAAGCCAAAATGGGTCCATTAAAGTTCAAGTGGATTCATTAAAACCCAAGTATTTATTATTTTTATTTTTATTTCTCATAAGAACCCAGACTTATATATATATATATACATAATATTTATTAAAATTAAATACTCTCATATTATCTATACTATCTATACTATATTATAAAGGATACATAAAAAAAACTCTTAATTACAACATTTTAAGCACAAAATACAACTAATTAAAGCCAATTACTTAATTTACAATTTCATAATGCCTTGGTACAACTTATCCAAGCACAGTATCTCACATCATCATCTATTTGTGGAATGAATACTCATTTATTAATATAAATATTTGTTTTTTATATTTAATGGACGATTTGATCAATATTATCTACTATCATCAATATTTATTTTTTATATTTATTGGATGATTTGATCAATATTACTATTATCAATATTTATTTTTTTATTTTATGATTTGCTCTTAATATATCTATATCTATATTAGTTATAATCTCATAACTAATATATCTATACTATATTATAAAAACATGCATTGATCTAATAAATATATTTTAATAAAAAATAAAACAGGTAGTTTATCTCATAGTGTTTATCATGTATTTAATATGTTTATTTGCAGTTAGTTGTATAAATAAAAACATGAGACTTTAATAAGTTATAATTATGTTTCACTAACTTGTAATTTTGAATTTTAACTAATATATATATATACTATATTATAAAGCATTTAAGCTAAACTCTTAAAAACTAATTTTTATGCATTATGCACCACTTATTAATACATATTACTTAAAATCCAAAAGTATAAATTGATTAAACATAAGTACAACTTATAAAAGCTCAATGTTTGAATTCGTGTAACTAACTGCAGATAAACACTTATTTTTATTTTCTAAAATATCTAAATTTTTTAACTACTGATATAATTAACCAATAAATATAAGAAAATTCGAGATAAAACACCTTATTTTTATTTTTTATTGAAGTATGTTATCTTTTTAATTTTAAATATAAAATATCTTAAATATAGTTATCATTTAAATTAAACATTTTTTGACCCGTAACAAAATACTTTATTATTATTTTTTATAAAAAACCATAATTAAACTAAACTAAAATGTACTTTTGTTTTAAATCTAGGTTTCTCAAAATCGTAAAATAAAATAAAAAAAAGACTAACAAAAAGTATGAATAATGATCGAGGGTTCGAGTTCTAGATTTCAGAAACCCGCTGCATTGCGAGGGTACATTTCTAGTATTATAAAGTACGGATAAAAAACTTTTAAAAACAACTGTTAAAACTTAAAATCTTTTCCTATTTAATCCTTATCTCTAACAAGTTTAACTTCCCTAAAATCACTCATTACTTCAACTACCCTAAAATGACTCCCTACGTAATTAAATACAGAATAAAAATCAAATTTTAAATATAAAAAATCTAAAATATAATTAAAAAAATCTAACAGAATATTTAATGCAAAAAATAAAATGAAACATTAAAATCGTGATGTATCTCGCTGCATTGCGCGAGTACGCTTGTAGTAATAATATAAAAATACGATAACAAGACAATGACCCAAGTTCTTAAATACATATCAAGGTTATTATAAGAAATTTTTGATTGAAAAAAAAAACTTTTATCGTTATCGTATATTCAAACACGTCCTCTCTAACAACTTAGAGGAGCCAATCATTATGGATGCATCATGTTTTAGGTATTTGCAATTTGACTAGATACTTTGAAAGTTCATAATTTTTATACGAATGAAAATTTTAGTGGATTTTGAATAATTTGTTAAACTTTTAAGAGAATTACATATTTTTTGTACATAAACATAGATATACCCATCTATATCCATTAAACATATATATATATATATATATACATATCATAAACACTTTTAATATATAAAATATATTTTTATTTTTATCATAATAAATTGTTGAAACATAATAAATATAAATATAAATACAAATACAAATGTAATAAATTATTATATAATTTTCTTACAAATATATTTTAAAATATTATCCAAAAATATACAAAATATTTGATTTATATATATATGTTATGTTGTGTTAAAATAAATAAATTAAATACGTGTGATTTATGGTTTAAAATAAAGTAATTACTAAATTTAAAAAAAGGATATTTCTAAACACATAAATGTAAAAAATGATGTTTTTTATAACTTATTATGTTCAACATGACATACGGTGACGTTTATCAATCAAAACCGTCGTTGTATCTTTCCACACTCTCACCCTAGTGCCTAGTATGACAAACGGTGACGTTTATTTTTCAAAACCTTCACAGTAATATGACATATAGTGATGTTTAGTATTCAAAGTTGTCATCTGAGCATAACATATAGTGACGTTTATTATTCAGAAGCATCATTATAATCTAACATATAGTGACATAAATTTATCAAAATCATCACTACATGTACATTATGATATACGGTGACATAGCTTTATCAAAATTGTCACAATAAATGACATATGCTGAAGTTCATCATTCAAAACTGTCATCGTAACATTACATATTGTGATGTTTTCCATTCAATACTGTTATTGTAACATGACATTCCGTAACATTTAGATGTCAAAACCATCACTGTAAAATGACATAGGGTGACGTTTACTTTTCAAAACCATCACCATTGGATAACATAAGATGGCATTCATTATTTAAAAACATCATTTTAACATGACATACATCGACGTTTATTATTTGAAAACGTCACAATAACATGACACAGGGTGACTCGTTTTTCGTCAAAACCGTCACCCTTGCTTAACGTACGATTACGTTTAGTTTCAAAACCGTCAAATAGCATGATGTGCGGTGACATTTATTTTTCTAAACCGTCACAGTAGCATGACATTAGGTGACGTAAATTTTTCAAAACCATCATTTTAACATCATATGCGGTGACGTTTATTTTTCAAAACTGTCACCATAGCATGAGGTACCTTGACGTTTATCTTTTATAATTGTCATTGTAACATGACGTACGATGACATTTATTGTTAAAACCGTCACTGTAGGATGACGTACACTGATGTTTATTATTTAAAATTATCACCATGACATTACATATGGTCACGCTTTTTATACAAAGTCGTCATCGTAGCATGACTTACGTGGACGTTTATTATTTTAACCGTCACTATAACATGATATATATTGACATTTATTATACAAAACCTTCATTGTGACATATAGTTTTTTAAAACCGTCACCATAACATAACATACGGTGACATTTACTTTTCAAAATCGTTACCGTAGAATGACATATCGTAACGAACTCAAATCCGTCACCATAACATGACATATGGTGACATAATTATTAGAAACCGTCAATATAGTTTGAGCTATTGTGATGTAAATGTTTTAATGCCGTTACCAAAGCATGACATATAGTGATGAAATTTTTTCAGAAACCATTGCCATACACTAACTTTTGGTGATGCAAATTTTGCAAAACCGTTGCCATAAAACTTGGTGACTTTTGGATACAGTTTTCAAATAAGCGTTGTTATACATATATTAGTTTTCAGTAATGTTTTTTTAAAACTGTTACGACATAAAGCAACAATTTAGACAAAAACCGTTACTAAAAGGTATTATATGGCAACGGTTTTTAAAAACCGTCACAAGATAAAGCAACGGTTTATCAAAACCGCCCTAAACTGTTACCTTAGGGAACCTTTTATTGACGTTTTTATCTAAAACGTTGCTTTATGTTTCTACTTTTTTTGTAATAGTAACATTTCTTTATAAAAACCATTACTAAAACAATTCTCTAATTTTTTTTGTGACTTTTTGTAACGGTTTTTTATCAAACCGTTACAAACCTATTTTTCAAAACCGTCACAAAAAGTCATTTTTGTACTAGATCCGGGGCAAAAAAAATCCACGGCTCACGGTTTAGCTGCGTCTCTACCGTGGGTTCAAAATACAACGAGCAATAGGTAGATAGTTCATTAACCAAATATGCCTCCACAATCGACCCTTCTACCCTTGCTATGTTTTTTACTATCCTTTTCAAGGACCCTAGACGTCTCTCATAGAGATACATTCATCTGTATTGAACTGAACCCCCAACTAGTGCCTCACGCGTCAAATGTCACAAGGTGTTCCATGGAATAAAATTACCCCGGTGGAAAGACTCTTTCCAACTTTCAGATAGTTTCAACTATAGTTTTCTGCAATTGAAACAAGTCGTCAACGTGTAACACTTTCAAGCATATTGCACGAAAGAATATACACAACTCAGTGATAGCATCCTATATCGGATCTGGTACCATCCCTCTAATGGAAATAGGGAGCAATCTTTGCATTGACACGTGACAATCATGACTCTTGAAGCCATAGAAACTACCATCCTCAAGGTTTACTAATGCCCCTACGTTGGAAGCATACTCGTCTGGAAATTTCAACTTTTTCAACCAATCACACACCTTTCTTACTTGATATTTGTTCAATGTGTTGGAAGCACTCGGTTTGAAGATTTAATTTTATTCCTCCCTTACATGCAACTCTGGTAGATTGAAATATTCTTCTATGTCTTTCCTTGCTTTGATATCGTCATTTGATTTTGGTTTGTCCATAATCGTGTGAAACAAATTATCGAACACATTCTTCTCAGTGTGCATTACATCCAGGTTGTGTCGGATTAATAAAGTGTGGCAATAGGGCAGCTCCCAGAAAATGTTTCGCTTTACCCAATTGTGTGTTACCCTAAAACCCACATGATTTTTATAGTGCTTTGATCCGTGTGGGACACCATCATAAACCGTAGGAAGGCTACAAACTTGTGTCCATATTTTCTCTCTGATTAGCAGTAGGGGTGAATTAGCTTTTTCGGTATGTCCGATACGAAATCGGTTCCTATCACGTTTGAACATGTGTCTCATACTCTCATTGGTAGAAACTTGTGGTGACAATAAAACCAACACGATTTCCTCCACTTTGTAACTGGAACGCACATGCATTACCCATGCAATATAAACAAGCCAACTTGCCATGTGTGCTCCAACCAGACAGCATGGCATAAGTAGGGAAGTCACTAACCATCCACAATAGTATGACCCTCATTGTGAAATTCGTCCTACAATAAACATCATAGGTATAGATACCCTCGAAGAATAACATCTTCAACTCGTTGATCAAAGGTCGAAGAAGTACATCCAAATTTTGTCTAGAGCTATTCTTTCCGAGAATAAGCAAGGCTAGGTGGACGTAGCACTCTTTCATGCACATCTAGGGCGGTAGATTGTAGTTTGTAAGAAAGACGGGTCATAGTGAATACGGATTTGATTTCGAATTATTGGGGTTGAAACCATCTGTACATAAGCCAAGACGAACATTCCCGATCTCTTGAGCAAAACTAAGATGCATGCTGTCAAAATGTTTCCAAGCCTCCCCATCACTCAGATGTACCATCTTTCCAACTGAGTCTGATGATCATTGTGCCAAGTCATCTCTTTTGCTATTTTCTTATACATGTACAACCGTTGTAATCTTGGTGCAATCGACAAATACATCATTACCAGATTAGGCACCTTATTGTTCTGGCCAGTTGTCTTGTAAAGAGGCTCCCCACTTACTCGACAACTGTTATCATTAGCATATTCCTTATAGAATAGCATGCAATGGTTTTTGCAAGCATGGATCTTTTCTTTCGGAAGGGCAAGTTGCTTCAACGTTTTCTTTGTCTTGTAAAAGCTACCAACCAGTTGCTCACCGTCGGGTAACATTTCTTTAACCATCAAAATGTTACGATTGTATGTTGACTATGATACATTGCAATCTGCCTTACAATTCAAAAACCTTGCGGCTGCCTGTAACTGTGACGCCCCGTTTTTTTTTCCTCTCCATAACATCAAAACCTTTACATATGCGGAAGCGTTCTAGCAACAGTTCAATAGCCTAACATTTATAATGGCTATCTTAAGAACTACAACTCTTCATGCAATCCCTTCATGTCTTATCCTGATCTTACCTGAGATACATATATGGAATACGTAAGCTTTAAGCTTAGTGAGCAGTTATGGTTTCATGAAGAAATCATCTTTCATAAAACATATCATTTTAGTGTATGAACAATAATTCCATACAATTCTCATATTTATGCATAATAACGTTGATGCATAAACCATTTCAGCAAAAACATCATCTTCTTTTAGTGCGAGATCTCATATGTGTAAGTATGCCAAACATTCTCAACAGGATCCTAGATCCCTGGGGTTCCGCACAGGATCTTCCCCCTGAGGTACGTTTGCAAGATGTCCTCCATTCTTATACCCCGTCGGGTATTTAACATGACCATACTTTCACATGCACAAAACATTTAATATACCACATGTAAAATACATGTCTTTCTCATAAAATGCATTATAAGCATAATCTTATCTCGTACAAAGCAAACATGTCAAAACATTATTTCAAATATTCATCATGCATAAAAACATTTATATAACATATACGTAT
Organism: Arctium minus; assembly: GCA_954870635.1. NCBI lineage: Eukaryota > Viridiplantae > Streptophyta > Magnoliopsida > Asterales > Asteraceae > Arctium > Arctium minus. The sequence goes on from OX941088.1 coordinate 31,608,832, forward strand.
CCCAGTAAATCTCATAACGTACTCACCTTGATAGCTTAATCGCAATGTTTAATTTACCACTGCAAATATGATGTAACTCATTAATTTTCGTTCGATATTGTTTTGTGTGTGAAATGAATCAAAGGAGAACTTGATATTTATAAAGATATGGAAGCAGGTGAAGTTGACGGTGAAGTTGGCGGTGGACATGAGATTATTTCAAATCTCAATTTTGCCTTCTTGCCTACGTTTCTTAACACACACATAATATATATATATATATATATATTATAAAAACAATATATTTAATATTAAATAAGTCCTATAGATAAAACTTTGTCCTTTTTCAAATCTGAAAGTTTCATTGTGATCGTCATAAATCGCAGGTCATAAAAACATTTTAGTCACATTTCATAAAAATACATACGCCTAACTATTTTGAGTAAAACGACAAAACCTTTTAAATAGAATTAATAATAAAATATTATTATTATTATTATTATTATTACATATATATACGTTATATATATATATAAATGTCTTGAAATATTAAATTTGATTATTTAATAAACAATTCAAATTATATTAAATTATGCTTTCATCTCCATAATTATTAATTATATATATATATATATATATATATATATATACTTCTCTCTTTTCAACAAAGATATTTTTTGAATATTCGAATTATCCTCTATTCAATAATATCAATAATTAATATTAAAATCTTAACTTTTGTATCTGATGCAAATACGTCCATACCAGATAAATATCTTAAATTATCTATCAGATATTAACACTGTTATATATCATCATGCTTAATATTTATCTAAAAGATTTAAGATTCCTAAATGATCATAATATTGTCATTACTGAAATAGTGAAAATGGGGTGTTACAGTAACTTTGAAAATCTCTGATATCCCTCCCACAATGGTTGGCCTGCAACTTCTAACATATCATAGAATTTTTGTGCACGTGGATTTGAATCTTGCTCGTCCTACTTACTTGATGTACCGGGAACATTTTGATGATCCGTCACCATTTGCTGAACACCATCAAACTCATTATAATCTTCATCCACTATTGTTTGTTGCAGTTGTTGGACTCCAGATGCTATTTCACCGTGTGCATACCAGTGAGTGTAAAAAAGTATAAATCCCTACTTAATAAGTCTACATTCACCTCCTCTCTCCCTTTGTATTTGAGAAGCTTACATTTCTTACAAGGACATCTTATTAGATCAACTTGCTCATTTGAGAACGCAAAATCCAAAAATCTAACTATTTCGTCAGTAAAACTGGATTTATTAGACCACCCCTACTTAATTGCTTATACACCCATCCTCCGACGGTATTAGTTGACATAGCTACAAATTGATGAAAGTGTGATTAGTCGACATGGCTACATGTAATGACCTATAGGTAATTTTTTTTGCTTATATACATTTATAGACTTGAAATAAAATTTAATTTAAATATATGTAACCATCTAAAGTTTGCCCAACAATTGGCAACACTTTTTCTAACACGAAATATACAACAATTTGATTTTTAAATACTTTTGCCTAAAGTTTGTCCAACAATTGGCAACCTAATTTACCCATTTTACATACAATTTACCCAATTCACATACACATTTTTACAAACAATACCAACAATTCACATACACAATTTAACCAACAATTTACCTAACAATTCACATAACAATTTTACCAAAAAGTGGATGTTTAGATTTACAAATACATAAATTATTTACATACACATTTACATATACATACATACATTATATACATACACATTTTGTAACACCCGTGATTTTAAAATATGTCAATGAATATCACTCCTGGGATTTTAGGTGAAAACATCGTTATATTTTGTAATTATTGGGTTCCGGAATATAAGGTCTAACTTCTTTGAGTTTCCTACCTAAAAGATAACATTTCTGGGGAGATTTGAGATTGATTAGTGGTCCGGGAGACTTACTTGGCGGCTAAGGCCACATGGTAAGCCGCATAAGATACTAGATGGTGGTCACTCGAGAAGGAACGAAAAAAGGAATGGGCGGCCTTGGTCGGGCGACATAGGCCGCATGGGCGGGGCATGGGGTGAAGGTGGTCATGGCACGGGAAAATCAGGGTGACATCAGGTTGCACGTGGCTAGTGAGGGGACATGGGCGACTTAGGCAAGGCGGTCGAAACAACACTAAAACCCCCACGAGCCTCTGGAGGTTTTAATTCACGTCCAACAGCCCCTTTCCCCCTATTTTTCTTATTTCTCTCCATTTACTTGTAACGCCCAGAAATTCGGTGAGTTTTGTGACGTCTTTCCTCATTTTGATTATTAAGCGTGAATGAACCATTATTATATTTCCTTGGTGACCGCTCGAACCACGAAAAGAAAACCCGAAAAAGACAGCATTCGGTACCTACGGGGTGAGAGTGCCCGACGACTATGCCGACTATGCCAAGGGCATAGTCGCGGTGTCACAATCGTGGCGTCCGTTTGGGTCTCGGTACATCCGGGGCGACAGTGTCCGACGATTATGCCCGAGTCACTGTCGCGGAGTCATTGTCGTGGGGTTGGTACCGCGGGGTTCTCCAAGTGGGCGACTATGCCCGACGATTATGCCAAGGGCATAGTCGCGGGGGCACTATCGCCGACAGGCTCCTGGCCATTTAAACCCCTTTCACTCCATTCTCCTCATTCAAGACTCCAACTACATCTCTTCCAAAACTATCTCTTCTCTAAATCCTCAATGAATATGTCCTTAGAAGCATTCAAGGCACCATTACCTCCATTTATTTCAAGGTTTGAGTCTAACCAACCAAGTTGGAAGCTAGGGGCAAAGATCCATCACCTCCGTTGTCATCTTCTTCAAGAAAGAAAGTTCTAGGGTTTTAGGTTTTTATCAAAACCTATTATTGTGAGTCTTCTTTCATTTTCCAAACTATATACACATTAAAATGCCACATTTATGTTACTTAAAAGAAAATATTTGGGAATAGGGTTTTACCTTTAAAAAACGAAGGAGAGAGCCAGAGGGGGAGCGCCGGAGAGGGGAGAGCCGGTGAGAGGCAGCGCCGGAGAGAAGGATCACCGGTGAGAGAACGCAGAAATCGGGGGGGGGGGGGGGGGGGGGGAGGGGGGGGGGGGTAGGGGAAGGGTTACATGTTTGTGTCTGTATGTTTGTGTCGAGCGGCTTTTATTCCGGTACTTAGAGCAGAAAGAAAATTGCAGGATTTCTGGCGGATTAGTGGCGAAAATATCCGTCAGAGATATTTTTTTATTTTAAAATATTAAAAATGGTTTTTTTATTAAATACTTAAAAAATTGGATTTTTGGTGGATATATCTATCGGAAATACTTTTCAAATTTTTAAAATTTAAAAATACCGCCTGTTTTTAGAAAAAAATTCAAAAATTTTAAAATCTGACCGAATATTCTGCCGGAAATTTGCCGGAATCGATATATCCGCCGTAATATTCATTTTATTATATTCATTATTTGTAACATCCCAGACCAATCGTACCAGATATTATCCGGTTTGTCCAAACACCAGGACTCACGGTTTTAAAACGCGTCTCGTAGAGGAGGTATTCAGTCCCTTATAAGGCAACTTCCGTTCCCCTCCCCAACCAATGTGGGATCTTACAGTCCACCCCCCCCCCCCCCGGGAACCCAGCGTCCTCGCTGGCACACCAGCCCGACTCCCAGCTCTGATACCATATGTAACATCCCATGCCAACCGTATCAGATATTGTCCGCTTTGTCCACACACCCGGACTCACAGTTTTAAAACGCGTCTGGTAGAGGAGGTATCCAATCCCTTATAAGGCAACTTTCGTTCCCCTCCCCAACCAATGTGGGATCTTACATTATTATTTTATTATTATTACAATTATTATTATTATTATTTTATTATTACTACTATTATTTTATTATTAATAATACTTGTTAAAGTCCAAAAAAATGAACTAAACCCGTCAAATCTAATAAAATCGAATAAAACCCAACTGAAACTGTTAAAACCAAATAGAACCCATTAAAACCCAATTGAATTGATTAAAGCCCAATAGAACCCATCAAACCCCAATATAGCCCAATACGAACCACTAAACCACTATTATAGCCTAATAAGACATTTTATGACTTATTAAGGCCAATAACACCAACGGTGACTTATTATGTGTTTGTGTGAGCATGTATGTACTACATAGATGCATGTGGTGTGTATTAGGCTCGATAAGACAGCTAAGACCCACTATACCCCAATGTGAACCACTAAGCCACCATTATAGCTCAATAATACATTTTATATTAAGGCCTAATAACACCATACGTAACTTATTGTGTGTTGGTGTACACGTATGTACTTACATAGATGCACGTGGTATGTACTTGGCTTGATAAGACAGTTAAGACCCACTTTACCCCAATACGAACCAATAAGACGTTTTAGTACTTGTAACACCCTCAAATCTGGAAATAACAACTAATTTAAAATTTTCTAAATACATCAATAAATGATTCATATACAATCACAATTTAAGGTTTAACCTCAACACACACAATTTATTCTCTACACTCAGTCTATAACAAGGACGGGTGCTACTAAAACCCAATACTAGTCACTATCTCCTAACTGCGGAAGACTTCACCAAATACTTACACTTGTGAAAAACTAAAGCACATCTCTTCATACTACTGCTAGAACCAAACCCCCAACTGGAACTTGATGCACATGCCGACAAATAAAAAAGTTAGGCTTAACGCCTAGTGAGTTCAAGAGTTTTCAACATATATAAATTAATCGTTTTAAAAGGAAGAATGCAAATAAAATCATAATCTTTCAAAATGATATGTTTCACTTATGAAAATGATTCTTTTACCAATAATTATGCATTTTAAACGAAAGAGACACCAAGTTAATCGCTAACTCAACCAAACTGTTTTAAAGGCGAAGATCCCAATATAAAACGTTCTTTCGTAAATTTAAGTTCAACCCAAAACTTGCTCAAAAAAGAAAATAGAGAAAGGACTCCCAATTTTATAAAACGCGATTAAAATGTTATATCTCGAAATACTCAAAACACGGGTGAATCATGGCACACAACTCATAAACATTAGATGAAAACCCATATAAATAAATATCGACGTGAACACGGACATTAGACCTGTAACACCCTCAATTTTGGAAAGAGTGACTAAATAAAAACTTTCAAAAATACCTTAAAGGATAATAAAATCTCTTACTAATAGTCCAAAATCGAAATACATTTCTAAATTGAACCATCAACAAATAATTAAAGTCTTACATAAAGACTAACTAGAGTCGAGTGTTACTAAATCCCAATGACAATCGCTATCCCCAAATATACGTGCGGAAGACTTCATCAAGCTAAACACCTCTTTGAGCACACAACTAGCACTCATCGCTTCTCAGTGCCGCTAGAACTAAACCCGGAATGAAACCTGATGCACATGCCGACAAATAAAAAGGTTAGGCTAACGCCTAGTGAGTTCAAGAGTTTATATCATGATTATAAAGGAAAAACGTAAAAGGGAAATATCGTAACTTATAATCATGATCCTTTAAAAATGATTTAGTTAACAAATAAGAGAACAACTCATTTACTAATAATATGCATTTTATAAATGGATGCCTCAACGCCAAAATACTCTTTCATGAAATAATGAAATCCAACACTTATTCAAAACGAGAATAACGGTAATGCTCGAATAATGAAATTCGAGTAAGCTTTATAAAATAAATGACCAAAATATGAGTAAACTCAAGTTTATAAGATTATAGCATAAGAGAGATAATTCAGACTCAAAACGTGGATATAAACTGACTCCCAATTTATGATAATGCATATAATACTTCATATCCCAAAACACCCCAAAACACGGGTAGGGATTAATACTCAACCCATAAAACATGGAATGAACTCATGTATGCAAAATGTCACCGAAAACAAATGTATAAAAGACTCTGCCCAAAATCAACACCTTTCGGTGACGGGGGAAAACCCGATTCCGCATAATGTGACGTGCACAAAGTAAGCCACACGTTACGTTAAAGTGGTATAAGTATCGGGCTCAACATCTTTCAGAATACACCCATAGATACTAGCATGGAGGACTTACACCATACCAAAGAAGCCAACCGCGCCTCAATGGGGAAAACCAAACGTTCCCCCATCGGACAAAGCAATAAATATATCGAGCTCAGCATCTTTCAGCATACACCCATTTGATACGAGCACGAAGGACTTATAACCCAATCCGATGCCGAATGTGCCTCGATGTGGAAAACTAGTCGTCCCAACACCGGAATAAAATACAAAAGTGCTCATGGATCCATAGCAGACGGGGCTGAAACATTACATGACTCAAAACGAATGACCTAATGCATTCAAAACATGTAATTCCCAAATAAGATGCAAAAAATGCAAATCATAACCAAGCGCTCTATAATAAGCTATCAAATCCGGACAAGTGTCCCCAAGACCCAACAAAACCCAAGCCGAGACATACGCTCAACAAATCCAAAGACTCAACGTTAAAAATCATAAAATGAAATCAAACGTAAACGACCCGAAGTAATGCAACCCATGCTACAACACACCCAAATAACTTGACATGATTTAGATTGGGACAAAACATTTTCCAAAATGGGTTTATACCTTTTATTCTTTCAAACCATCCCATGACACCAAATAGAACGCATTTATACTCAAAATTATGCTCCATGAAATAAATCATTTAAATACCCAAAATATATGATTTATTTATCAAAATGCCCAAATCCTAAATGTGGGTGTTTTATAAGTTTATAGAACTGAATACTTCCAACTAACCAAAATTTATCAGATGATTAGTAGTTAACCATTTTCATACAAAACATGCAAACACTTTAAAATAGACATTTTGGCATGTACACCGTTTTCACAAATCAACTTGAACTCACCTTGCTAGATTTAGGCTACATCTAGATTTTACCCACTTAGAGCTTTCCTTGAAGAAACTTGATTCTTCAAACTAAATCTTCCAAAACCTAGATTCACAAGGTTCCAACCATAAATAATCATAATCAATCACTTAGAATCATTCCCCAAACATTTTATACCAAAATCCCTAAATGTAGCAAGAACCCTAATTTTGACCCAAAACTCCCAAAATTATCCAAACCGAAATTTAGAGAAATCAAACACTAGGAAACCATCAATGGAGCATTTATAACTTACTTCATGGTTTAGAAATGGAAGGGATACACTTACCACTTAGGTTTTGATGAAAACCTAGAAAACCCAAAAATTCTTGAAGATGGAGGTGATGATGATGAACTCTTGATCCTTGCTTCCACTCCACCACAAAATACTCTTGGATCTTCCCAAAACTAACAATCTAACCTTGAAAAGCTCTCAAATAAGAAACCATAGCAAGTTGAATCGCCAAAAACGGAGTTGAAATGAGAAAGTTATGACCAAATGAAGAAAAACCCGATTTTATGCACAACAGGTTTGGCGCGACCCTGACATGCGACAGTGACATTGTCACTGTCGCGGGCACTGTTGCGCGAAATGTACCGAAAGTCATTAACACTGTTTTGGCCGTAACTTTTTCGTTATAGCTCCGTTTTCGCTCCGGAAAGGACCGTTGGACTCGTAATTGAATCCTTTATCCATCAAGACTATAAAATTAAGAATTCAAGCCCAAAATCAAATATCTTATTTTTCCTCAATATATCGGTTTTTGTATTAACTTGAAGTGATACCTTTCGAAAATCGGGGTGTTACAATCCTTCCAACCTTAAAAGAGATTTCGTCCTCGAAATCTGGAACCACCAAGCACCCAACGTCACACTTGGAAAGATCGATTGATTTCCTACCCAAAAGGAATGTCTTCATGAACCTCACCTCATATACGGACCCGATTACATTCCGGTTGAGGTTGTCGCTGAGTTTCTCATAACTTGCCGTTACGAACTCAATCTCAACCTTCGATATATTTCACCGACGTCAGGATGAACGTTGAGTCCTTGATTAATCATTTTCTTAATCTTTAAATCTCGGTTGCCTCCCAACCTTATGTTGCTCATATTACCTCAAGAGTAACTTACGACCTTAATCAGTCCTTTCCACCAAGAATACTCCAAAGCAAACATTTCCCTTAGATACCTCTAAATACGACGCATCAAGTTCTCCTCAATAATCGATTTGTACTTAAAGTCTATCTAGACATTCTCACTAAATGTATACAATAACATTACCACCAAACTCTCACCAAGCACTCAAGCATCGATTGCCAAATCAGCGAAAGTCCTGACAACTATCAAAACACCAATGATTGATTCTTAATTATCAACATCTAATTTCCTTAAGTTTACCGCTTGTCCTGCAGACACACCAGATCCAACGGAAATACCCTGAAGTACACCAACAGTTATTGTCCTCAAAATAGAGTCTCGACACCAATGTTCAAAACTTTTACACCTCAACCGTGGATATACCACCATAAATTTCCTTCCATAATTACACTGATGATTCAAAGTTGACACCTATCATGATACTAAATTCCGACAAACAATTCACCATAATTTCCTTATTCCTTAAGACTTACTCGGATGGTACACACCCAACCCATCGGCTCATACCCTACCGAAGTCAAGCAACCACCCAATGATTTATCCCGAAGGTTTACCGAAACAGAAATATCACCACTTAAATATATAGGAGAATACATAATTATACTACTTCAATTATTCGCGCGTGTACCGATTCATAAATTGGAATCCAAAATTCGGACTTACCACGGATTCGGATGATCCGACGCTTCATTTCCCAAGGACTCCTTAGTTCCTTAGTTACAGCTCATTTCACGACAAGGGTTTAAATCTATAGGCCTAATGAGTTCAAGGTTTTCAACAACTATGCCAATTTAAATCTTTATGAAACTTTCGAATACATAAGCTTTATAACAATTGCTTGTGCGGTAAAATCCACTACCGATCACTCGATAGGTTGCAAATTGATCACCGACGCTACACGTATAAAACCATTTCCAAAATTTGTTTGATCAATATTTTCGTAAATAAAATGGTGGCAAAAGATGTGTAGCAATATTCACACTATAAACATGAAAATAAATTCCGGTACCCCAAACACGTGAAATAAATGTTTGTACAACTCCAAAAGAGAACTTCACAACTTTTAACTCTTAACTTTTCCTTCTTTAACCGAAAACGTTGCGGCATAAAATTTTCAATAAGTCTTCTATGCATCAGTTTATTCCCCAAAACATGGGAAAGCAAATAAATTTTCAAATCTAGTTTAAAGCCTTGCCGCCTCGATAGAACACATTTGACCAGGATGGTAACTACAACGATATGAAATCCGAAAATTCATTCCATGCATTGCAGAAAATTTATAACAACAAAGTCCAAAATCGAAGCACGTTTAGATTAAAAGTTTAATATGAGATAACATAAATATTTCACATATTTACTCACGCGAGTGAAAACCATACCCAACCCAAAAGTATGCACATAAATCCGTGTGAAACTCAAGATGCAATCATGCGACATAAAGATTTTCGAGGTGCCTCTTACGGTTGCAAAAATGTAGGTGCAAGACTCGCATGAGACAAAGTATTAAACAAAACTCGTAAATTAACGCACACAATAATGCAAGTTTACCCGTTCCAAATTTTCTTTTTATTACGCGGTTTTATTGGTCATAAAATAAATCGCCACAAACCCAACTAAACTTTCATAAACTCATTGACGATAAAATCAAGCGGTGTCAAAATCCATGTTTCTCAACATAAAAAGCGTAAAACGACAATAAGTCTAAAAATGTCAAAACTCTAAAACTACCACGTAAGATAAAGTAACCATTTTTCCACAAAATTCTCATTAGATACGTCACCCAAAAGCTCGTAATTTATACGCCATAAAATTAAAACCCACACATCTCAAAATATACTCACGAACTCAAAAAGGTTGTAGAACTATACCCCGTAAAATTAAACACGACTCGTACAGACTAAAATTCTCCAAAAAAATTCCGACTCGAGAACAGTGGAATAACTCTTCCTTTAAAACCTTAACATACGTGGAGGAGATCCAATGTCCAGATTAAAAATTCTACAGTCACTTGCCCAATACCACATGTGGCATTAAAACACGATCTTAAGATGTCCAAAATAGCGTTAAACATAAAACAGGGACGAGGAGATTTTTCCATAAAAATTGCAATAACTTGCAACAAACAATTCCATGCATGCTTAAGCTCACGGTTTAAAATCTGATGAGTGCTAAATATTTTACCAAGACTTCAAAGTATAACACACTTTATGCTTCGAATACATGAGAAACAATTGATGCAAACTTATTTTAGAAATAAATTTTGTGCATGAACTTGGTCGGCACTCAGCATCTCAGGACTACACTCCTCCATTTTCCCGACATACTATTGCCATCCGGATACATCAAACATCTTAGAGCCACGAGTCCACTAATTGGGTTAACTCACAATGTCGCATGGAAATAGAATTGGTCTAACGAACTTACAGTTCTAATCCAACCAATAATTCTGACTCAAGATGATCAACTTAATGCCTTTATCACACTTAACTATCACTTCAATGTGACATTGCTATAGACATCAACGTTTCCTTAGGTTACTCGCTTAGAAACTTTCTCACTACCCTAACAGTCATCATACTAAGGTAGTTCAAGTATACACATGTGATATGTAGGTTCACCATAACACTGGTCAGGTGTCATTATGAACGTACCATACATGATCATCCTTACGACCCTTGACAATTTCCCGTTTCTAGCGACCCGATCAACTCCAAGATATCTTATCTTAGGGCGCCTAAGGTGCAACTTCACTTTCAATCACTTATAAGAACGCTAGTTTGAGTCTAGGCATCTAAAAATCAATACCTAAATCTCTCAAACTTAAGCTCTGATACCAACTTGTAACACCCTCAAATTTGAAAAGAGCGACTAAATAAAATTTTTCAAAAATACCTTAAAGGATAATAAAATCTCTTACTAATAGTCCAAAATCGAAATACATTTCTAAATTGAACCATCAACAAATAATTAAAGTCTTACATAAAGACTAACTAGAGTCGAGTGTTACTAAATCCCAATGACAATCGCTATCCCCAAATATACGTGCGGAACACTTCATCAATCTAAACACCTCTTTGAGCACACAACTAGCACTCATCGCTTCTCAGTGCCGCTAGAACTAAACCCGGAATGAAACCTAATGCACATGCCGACAAATAAAAAGGTTAGGCTAACGCCTAGTGAGTTCAAGAGTTTATATCATGATTATAAAGGAAAAACGTAAAAGGGAAATATCGTAACTTATAATCATGATCCTTTAAAAATGATTTAGTTAACAAATAAGAGAACAACTCATTTACTAATAATATGCATTTTATAAATGGATGCCTCAACGCCAAAATACTCTTTCATGAAATAATGAAATCCAACACTTATTCAAAACGAGAATAACGGTAATGCTCGAATAATGAAATTCGAGTAAGCTTTATAAAATAAATGACCAAAATATGAGTAAACTCAAGTTTATAAGATTATAGCATAAGAGAGATAATTCAGACTCAAAACGTGGATATAAACTGACTCCCAATTTATGATAATGCATATAATACTTCATATCCCAAAACACCCCAAAACACGGGTAGGGATTAATACTCAACCCATAAAACATGGAATGAACTCATGTATGCAAAATGTCACCGAAAACAAATGTATAAAAGACTCTGCCCAAAATCAACACCTTTCGGTGACGGGGGAAAACCCGATTCCGCATAATGTGACGTGCACAAAGTAAGCCACACGTTACGTTAAAGTGGTATAAGTATCGGGCTCAACATCTTTCAGAATACACCCATAGATACTAGCATGGAGGACTTACACCATACCAAAGAAGCCAACCGCGCCTCAATGGGGAAAACCAAACGTTCCCCCATCGGACAAAGCAATAAATATATCGAGCTCAGCATCTTTCAGCATACACCCATTTGATACGAGCACGAAGGACTTATAACCCAATCCGATGCCGAATGTGCCTCGATGTGGAAAACTAGTCGTCCCAACACCGGAATAAAATACAAAAGTGCTCATGGATCCATAGCAGACGGGGCTGAAACATTACATGACTCAAAACGAATGACCTAATGCATTCAAAACATGTAATTCCCAAATAAGATGCAAAAAATGCAAATCATAACCAAGCGCTCTATAATAAGCTATCAAATCCGGACAAGTGTCCCCAAGACCCAACAAAACCCAAGCCGAGACATACGCTCAACAAATCCAAAGACTCAACGTTAAAAATCATAAAATGAAATCAAACGTAAACGACCCGAAGTAATGTAACCCATGCTACAACACACCCAAATAACTTGACATGATTTAGATTGGGACAAAACATTTTCCAAAATGGGTTTATACCTTTTATTCTTTCAAACCATCCCATGACACCCAATAGAATTCATTTATACTCAAAATTATGCTCCATGAAATAAATCATTTAAATACCCAAAATATATGATTTATTTATCAAAATGCCCAAATCCTAAATGTGGGTGTTTTATAAGTTTATAGAACTGAATACTTCCAACTAACCAAAATTTATCAGATGATTAGTAGTTAACCATTTTCATACAAAACATGCAAACACTTTAAAATAGACATTTTGGCATGTACATCGTTTTCACAAATCAACTTGAACTCACCTTGCTAGATTTAGGCTAAATCTAGATTTTACCCACTTAGAGCTTTCCTTGAAGAAACTTGATTCTTCAAACCAAATCTTCCAAAACCTAGATTCACAAGGTTCCAACCATAAATAATCATAATCAATCACTTAGAATCATTCCCCAAACATTTTATACCAAAATCCCCAAATGTAGCAAGAACCCTAATTTTGACCCAAAACTCCCAAAATTATCCAAACCGAAATTTAGAGAAATCAAACACTAGGAAACCATCAATGGAGCATTTATAACTTACTTCATGGTTTAGAAATGGAAGGGATACACTTACCACTTAGGTTTTGATGAAAACCTAGAAAACCCAAAAATTCTTGATGATGGAGGTGATGATGATGAACTCTTGATCCTTGCTTCCACTCCACCACAAAATACTCTTGGATCTTCCCAAAACTAACAATCTAACCTTGAAAAGCTCTCAAATAAGAAACCATAGCAAGTTGAATCGCCAAAAACGGAGTTGAAATGAGAAAGTTATGACCAAATGAAGAAAAACCCGATTTTATGCACAACAGGTTTGGCGCGACCCTGACATGCGACAGTGACATTGTCACTGTCGCGGGCACTGTTTCGGCCGTAACTTCTTCGTTATAGCTCCGTTTTCGCTCCGGAAAGGACCGTTGGACTCGTAATTGAATCCTTTATTCATCAAGACTATAAAATTAAGGATTCAAGCCCAAAATCAAATATCTTATTTTTTCTCAATATATCGGTTTCTGTATTAACTTGAAGTGATACCTTTTGAAAATCGGGGTGTTACAAGACCCGATACTCACACAACCATAAAACGAAAGGAACCAAATACCGAAACGTAGAAATGACGTATTCCATTCAAACCTTAATATATGCGGGGGGAAACCCAATATTAAGGCCATCATTTACCGTCGACCACACAAAAACCAAAGTTGATAAGATACGACATTAACATTTAAAATACCACGGATCGACGACGGGGGAGACACTTATACGTTGAGAGTAGAGGAACACGCAAGTAGGCCGCCTATACAACTTACTTGCATGTCATCTCAACGTTTCCATCTTGGGTGGCAAGAACACGTGAGTGGGGCCACCTGTGATGTTATATGATTTCACCACATATCTCGGTCCTAGTTCCCATGCCATACCAGACATCACAATCCTCAGACCATTTATTGCCTCTAGCCATACTCCGTCGAGTTCCACCCCAAGGACTTACGGACATGGGTGCCTATCCAATCTAGACGAGTTTCAACTCGGAGGCTCGAGCCACCTATTGCCTACTCGCTAGCGAACCCAAGCGGTCAACGGTCATAACCAACCTTACCCGCTTTCCCAAAACAGACAGACCTACGTGCCTATGGATCCAATACAACATTGTCTAAAATTACATGACTCCAATTGAATGACCAAAACGCCCAAGACATGTAACTCTCAAATGACACGAAATAAACGCCATCATACTCAAAACTCCCCAACGGTTATTAACTCGAACAATTGTCCTCAAGACTCAAAATTAGCCAAAACCGAGCCAAGGGCCCAACAATTTATGTAAATAACTAATGAAAGCCAGTATAGACATCGAAACACGTTTGACCAACAATTATGCAAACACCACAACCAAAAAGGGTAATTAACCCAAAACTTCTCATTGGTTGAAACAAAACGTTTTCCAAATGAACTCTTTCTCTTCATGTTGCCAAAATGACTCATAGTACAATGATATGCATTTTCCAACGGTTTATAAAATCGTATGCACCAAATGGAAAATTATATAAAATGACCTTAATTTATATATTACATCATCAAAGAAACATATCAAAATGATTTATTTATCAAAATGCCCAAAAATCACAAAGATGTGTGTTACATAAGTTTATAAAGTTAAATATATCCAAATAACCAAAATTTATCAGCATTTAACAATTTAATGTAAAACACAAACACTTTAAAATAAACATTTTGGCATGTACACCGTTTTCACAAATCAACTTGAACTCACCTTGCTAGATTTAGGCTAAATCTAGATTTTACCCCACTTCGAGATCTTTTGAAGAAACTTGAATCTTCAAGGTCAAAACTTCCATAAACCTAGATACATAAATTTTCCACCATAAATATACATCTAAACCATATAGAATCGATCCCCAAACACTTTACATCAAAACCTCCATTTTGGTCAAAACCCTATTTTTGACCTAAATCCTCCAAAATCTTCCAAACCGAAAATAGAGAAACCAAACACTAGAAAATCATCAATGAAGCATTTATATCACCTAATAAAGTTTAGAAATGGAGAGGTTAAACTTACCACTTAGGTTTTGGTGAAAACCTAGAAAACTCCAAATTTCTTGAAGGTGGAGGTGATGATGATGAACTCTTGACATTTGATTCCAATCCACCACTTAATACTCTTGAATCTTCCCAAAACTAACAATCTAACCTTAAAAAGATCTCAAATAAGAATCCATAGCAAAAAGAATCGTCTCAAACGGAGTTATGGTGAAAGAGACATGAGGAAATGAAGAAAACCCCCAAAAATCGGATTTTTAACCTCCAGACCCGTTCCGCGATAGTGCCTGGCTAAAGTGACATATGTCCCTTTCACTAGGCACTCTCACGCCAGATGTACCGAGAGTTTTATACTCTCAGTGATAGTGCCAAGCTAAAGTGACACATGTCACTTTCGCTAGGCACTTTAGCCGTACTTGTATTGACCGTTGTTTTGGCCATAACTTCTTCGTTTTAGCTCCGTTTTTGCTCCAGAAATAACCGTTGTTCTCGTAATTGAATTCCTCATCTAGCAAGACTATAAAATCTAGAATTTAGTCCCAAAATCCCATTTCCTTTATTTCTCTCAAAAGATCGATTTCTATACTAACTCGAAATAGTACTTACCCAAAAATTACGGGTGTTACACCATTGACATAATTACATGGCACATTCGTTGGGACGACCAACCACTTGGTAATCTCCGTTGCTATTGTGACATATGTCACAACTGCATGACACTATAGCCGAGACGACCATACTCTTAGTACCATAGGTGCTATTGTGACAAATGTCACAACTGCATGACACTATAGCCGAGACGAACATACTCTTAGTACCATTGGTGCTATTGTGACAATGTCACAACCACATGGCACTATGGCCGAGACAACCATATGTGTTTCTTCTTTTACCGATTCACCCAATTCAACACTCTTTTCCGATTAGGATAAAAATTCTGGATGTTACAGTACTTATTAAGGCCCAATAACACCATACGTAACTTATTGTGTGTTTATGTGCACGTATGTACTACATAGATGCATGTGGTATGTATTTGGCTCGATAAAACAACTAAGACCCATTATACCCCAACACAAACCACTAAGCGACCATAAAAACCCACTAAAGCCCAACTTGACAATTTAATAGTCATTAAAACCCACTAACACAAAAAAAAGTCCATATATAAACATATATATATGTATGTATGTATGTATGTTTAATATACATAATACTGAATATGTTAAAAAATAAGAATAAGTATTTACAGAGAGAAAATGCGAAAAAGATACACAAAATATAATTTTTAATAAAATTCCATCACAAATCCACCATAAAATTCTTAAAAAAAGAAGTAAAAATAAAAATCAACCCATAAACTTTCCGACGGACAACCCATCTGTCAGAAATCCACGGGAAAATTTATGGACTGATATTTTTTAAATTTAAAATTAAATTTTAAAAATATTACTATGATATTTCCGACGGGGATTTCCGCCGGATAGAAGTGTCCACCTGAAATATGCCACAATTTTTTTTTTCATATTTAATTTTATAATAAAATTTTCAGGAAAATAAGTAAAATAAAGTTTCCGATGGAATTTAATTAGTGATTTAATTAACTAAATTCCACCGAAAATCCGTCGGAATTAATTAGTTTGATTAATCAGTTTAAAAAAACCAAACTTTTGTAGCGAATTTGTGGAGGATCTTTTTAAAAAATATATAAAAAAATAATTTGCCACAAATCTGCTGCAAATTATAACCGAAAATATTTTTTATTTTTCAAATAAACTTTTGTGGCAGATTTGTGATGGATTTTCACATGGATTTAGGTGGAGGTTGATTTTTTTTTACTTTTGGGTGATGTGCTAAAAGTCCGTCAAAAATACGCCAAAAACTTATCTAACAAATTATCCGTCAAAACGTCCTTCAATGAAACTGTCTTTTTTAAAAGTGATATAATTAGTTTGGGTTTTTACCAGTTTCAAACACATTTTTGAAAAAAAAAATTACACATCATTTTAATGTTTCATGAATCAAATTTATGTAGTAACCATTAATATGGCTTTATCTTTAACAAAGTTAATTAATTTATTAATCAATTTTTTTTTAATTTTTAAAATAAATAACACAATATATAGGATACATGTTCAATAAGTGTCATTTGACTAATAATTAAATACTAAAAAATCAATTAAAATTTGAGAAAACTTATGTATCAAGATCAATACCAACAATATCTTGTATTCATTAATTGTTCTAAAGGGATTTTTATACAAAATTTATATTGAAAGCATCCCAAACTAGGCAACTACGAGTAATATATACTTTACAATTTCTGCAAAATTAAAAACCAAAACTCTGAATTTTATTATAAAAACTTAATTCTTGCAGATTCTGATGAAATCTGATGGAATTGGAATTTCCAATTCTTTTGACCAAATTCAATTCCCTTGTTTGGTTCATTCTTTTCTATGGAAGGAATGTGTGAATTCCACCAAATTCTACCAATGAAGGATTTGAACATTCCATCCTAAAACCCAAGGATTTCAATGGAATGGAATCTTATATTTTGATAATTCCAAATTTACCCTTTACTCCAAACTAAACCCTACTAATATTGATTATCAGCAAACACCAACTATCTCTCTCATCTCTATCTCCCTCTCTCTCCTCTCTCTGCTCTCGCTATCTCTCTCTCCTCCCTCTCTCTCCTCTTTCTCTCTTCCCTCTCTCTCTCTCCTCTCTATCTCTCTCCTCTCTTTATCTCTCCTCTCTCTCTCTCTCTCCTCTCTCTCCCTCCTCCCTCCCTCCTCCCTCTCTCTCCTCTCTCTCTTCCCTCTCTCCTCTCTCTCTCCTCTCTCTTTCTCCTCTCTCTCTTCCCTCTCTCTTTATCTCTCCTCTCTCTCCTCTCTCTATCCTCTCTCTCTCTCCTCTCTCTCTCCCTCTCTCCTCCACTCTCTCCTCTCTCTCTCTCTCTCTCTCTCCTCTCTCTCCCTCTCTCCTCTATCTCTCCTCTCTCTCCTCTCCTCTCTCTCCTCTCCTCACTCTCTCGGCATCATTCATGTGCTAAAATAATAAAAACAATTTTTGTTAAAAATTAAACTATTTAATGACTATTTTATTAAAGTAATTTTTGTTTAAAAAATTAAAATAATCAAAAAGGGTATTTTGGTCATTTACCAAAATTCCATTCCAATTCCGAAGCTACAATCTGTGAACCAAACAGAAAAATTCCAATTCACTTAACAGATTCCATTCCAATTCTTTCAACCAAACAGGTGGTCAAACCTGACAACATTTCATTCCAATTCCATCAAAGTCAAATTTCTTTGACATATTCCATTCAATCCAAAAACATTCTGCGAACCAAACGCCCCCTTATATTTTAGAGATTTCAACAGTAATTATATCAATAAAATATTTAATATATTTAATACCCCCATCAAACTTTTAAATAAACCATAGAAAAAGAGAGAATACATATTCTATTTTTAAACATGTTTATCAGTTGATTACGAATTTGTTTTCTAAAGTTTAAACGTATTAACAGGTTGTATATATTATATAATATAGTAAAAATATTGTCATAATAATTTACCCGGTGATTGAAATTTTAAAAATCAGATTAAAATCATTGAAAATATTCTCTCTCTCTCTCTCTATATATATATATGGTATGACATTATAGAGAATAAAATTTCCGTTTTTACTTGCTTACTTAAAAAAGTTAATTTTATTTAAGGTAATTTAGGGGTCGTTTACCAAATTTTTGGATAAGTGCTGATTGGAGTAAGAGGTCTGACTAGAGTAAGTGCTGATTGAATTTTGTTGTTTACCAAGTTTTTTGTATTTAGTGCTGATTGAGTTATAAAGACCCTTATACCCCTCTGTCTGGAGTAAGTGCTGGTTAAAAACTATTGTTTACCAAATGTATAGTATTATGTGTTAACTAAAATTTGTTGTTTAATTTTTTTTTTAAATATAATTTCAAATTCCTTTCTACTTACGAAAATATATTAATACTCGATATAATAACATATTAGAGTTTTCATAATTTAAAACAAAAAGTCATTTCAAACCGTTAACATAATTGTTCGCATACACACGGTTCACCCTTACAGATATTAAGTTCAAGCATTCAACATTAATTGATTTGCAATCTGATCACGCAAATTACTCATATATTCATTGCCTTGAAGACCCCATTGTGTTTCTTCAATTCCTTCTTCCTCAATCCTTTCTTCCTCGATTACTTCACCTTGTTCTTCGATGGTAAACATGTTTTCATCATATTCCATGAACAGTTCATCTTGAATATTGCATCTCCTTATAAAATTGTGGATTGCAAAACAAGCAATCACTACGTCCTTTTGAATTGGGAAAGGATAAGGAGCCATTTGTCTTAAAATTGGAAATCTTGCTTTCAAAACCCCGTATGCACGCTCGATGACATTTCTAAGTTGTGCGTGAGCATGATTGAACCGTTCTTCTTTACTCAAGGCACGTCGGCGTCGAAAATCTGCTAACCAATATCTTGTATTGCGATACGGGGTCATAAATCCACGAGTATTGGTATATGCGGCATCACAAAGATAATATTTGCCTGCAATTACAAATACAACTTAAGAAAGATAAAGAAATAACAAGGTTCGAATGTCGAGAGAAAATGAAACATACTTGGTGGAGGAAACGGAAATCCTGAAGTTGGGTTAAATGCAACTTCTGTCAGAACTCGAGAATCATGTGCAATGCCTTCCCATCCAGCCCAAACAAATGTGAATATCATATTAAAATCACAAACCGCTAAAACATTTTGATAGCATTCACCTCTTCCTCTTCCTCTTCCTCTATACCTAGCTTGTTGACTAAGGGGCACAACTGCATGTATCAAGGTTCCATCTAACGCACCTATAGCCCCCTTTTTTACGAGATAGAAAATATTAGAAACTACTTATATATGTTAAGAATATTCAATATATCAAGATAAAACATACCGGAAATATTTCTTTGAGTCGTCTAAATCGCTCCGACATATTTGGGGTTCCATCAAAGGATGTTGGCCCTACGACTTCTCTCGCAAATTCCATCATTCCTCTTAGTACTTCATGAAAACATTTATTAATAGTTCGCGTAGAATGTTGAAATATCCGTTTAACCATTCTAAAGTGTTCATTGTGACCAATTATTGTCAAGAATATGGCCATCTTCTCTTCGACGCTCATATACCTACTTGATTGTACCCAATTTTTTTCTTTAAAGTAATTGCATAATAATATGTATGTGTCGCGTGATAAACGCATCAGTTCATGACATTGCGTATTGGATCCACTTAATAGTTCTTGTGTATACGCATGCCCGCTCAATGCTGATGTGTTGTCTCTTATCCTTTCTATTCTTGACGAAACTTTTCTTTTCAAATACAAATAAACAACCACCACAATCAGAATTAACTTGTTCCTATCCATAACCTTGCAAATACAAATCACAAGAAGAATCCGTCATTTTCCTTAAAATTAATAATGATTATAACTTTAACTCACAAGACTTCATACTGTGTGTTCCAAAATCTAGTTTCTTAAACAATAACAATCAAACAAACAAGATTCAAATCAAAGATTACCTGTTTGATTACTTTGAATTTCACAATTTACACTTTCTCTCTCTAGAACTCTTTCTCTCTCTAAAACGTATTCTCTCAAATTTGATATTACAATTTTTCAACTTCCAACCCTTTGATTCTACTGAAAACACAAGAAGAAAAATGTATTTATACTAACACCTAATACTAAGGAAACAACAAATACAAATACAATTAAGTTTGACTTATTACAAATAGACTTTGACTTTTAATGAGATTTGACTTTCTTCAGCTTTGACTTTCTCAACTTTGACCTTCAGAATACTTGATCTTGTATCCAACAGATTTATGCGCTAACAATCTCCCCCTTTGGATTCAAGATCATTGTTGAAAGATTTAGCAATTAAGTCTTCACTTTAAGCTCTGTCTGAACAATCTCCCCTTTTTCTTTGACGGTCTTCTTTCCAAAACTGTCTTCAAAAGAGTAACAATCTCCCCAAAACTTTCACACAACACTTTCAGACTTTGGAAAGAAAATTATCTTCAGATTCAGCTCACCTTGCTTTAACAA
Source organism: Arctium minus (assembly GCA_954870635.1). Taxonomy (NCBI): domain Eukaryota; kingdom Viridiplantae; phylum Streptophyta; class Magnoliopsida; order Asterales; family Asteraceae; genus Arctium; species Arctium minus. The sequence goes on from OX941088.1 coordinate 31,630,046, forward strand.
ATAATCTTCAAAGAAAATTTCCTCAAAAACTTCATAAATTCTTTGATTGTCTTCAAATCTTCCCTTTGAACTTTCTGACTTGAACATTTCAGAAAATCAACTTCACAAAACTTTATCAGATCTTGTTATCATCTCTTCCAAACTTCAAAACTTTAACATTTCTTCATATCATCTCCCCCTTTTTGATGATTTGAGCATCTATATCATCAAAACTTTTCGTCCAAGAAATGTCTTTGACCATTCTGATCTGTCATACTGAGCCTCTGATTCGGTAACCATAACCAAGTATTCATCTAGATCTTTGCAAATCCAGACAAAATAAGAATAGGTAACTCCTGAATCAACAGATGAATCAGTTAAAATGCCTGTCAGTAACACAAAGTCACTGTGTGTAACAAATACACAATATAAAGGAGCTTTTTGATGTTCACTCCCTCAGGGCTTCCATCCAATTATCGAAATACCACAAAGGCAATTTCTATGAATGTTATGACAAAGAAACAAATTCTTTGTGTGCTCGTGCATGTGTTAAAAGAATTAAGCACAAATAATTACTTTTCAATAAGGCTCAAAGTTGTGTAAACCACTGAGACAACAGTAGATAAACACAGACTCAATGTGCATGATTGAAGTGCGAAGGTGGGGCAGACTTCCTTCTTTTTCAATATCCAGATTTTCCAAATGAAAACCAGATAGATTATATGCTGCATCCCCAGAAAAATATGAAACATTTTCTTTTTGAGAAGAAAATGAGTGGTTGGTGGGGTTTAAGCAAGAGTTGGCATGGGCTATTTGCCTGTTTCAATAATGTTCACAAAAGAATTGTGAAACATTAGTAATGTGGCTGCCCGACTCAGAAAGTATTTGGTGCAGAGTTTGATATTCTTTTACTCTGATCTCACACCCTCTTTCTTTTAATCATTAAGCGCACTACTAACCAAACTCTCTTTTCCATTTTACCTCATCACACAACCCACATTCATTTCTTTTTGACTCCTCACACTCAATATCTATGGATTAACTTCTTGGGTAGAAATCATTGGTTAACGTGATTCCATAGAAGTTCAGATAATTCCTAGCACAAAGAACCCATATTTCCTATAAAAGCATAATGTTGCTCAAATGATTTAACTATAACAGTTAAAGCTCATATACAAATGTCAGATGAATGTATGCTCAGAATATAATCATGAAGATATGAGCATTTTAAAAACATCGAAGTATTTTCAAACAAGTATACTGAATGAATGATCATGAATGCAAAAGACTTGTTTGAAAATCTGACATTGTATGAAAATGATCAGAAATGAAATGATATATCAATCAAAGCTTAAGGTCAAGAATAATGGATATTGTCTATATGAACCAAGATATAGACATTCTTGAAATGACGTTTTGAAATGAAATGACGCTCAAAATTCTTTGAAGTACAAGCGGGGTGTCTTACCATCGAAAAAATTATGTTTCAATATGAGACATGGTAAGAACTATTTGAACAAGAAATCAAACCAGTGTGTGTGAATACTTGAAAGTATATGAAAAGACAATACGCAAGTATTTATCTTTAGAAACACACGGTTTATTTATCAATGAAGCACAAAAATAAAATGAAAACATTTAAAATCACACTTCCAAATTATAAAATTTGTTTAAGAATCGGGAAGTGGTTTGAACATTTAAGAACATGTTTTCTATACCTGAAAGTTGTCCTTCTTTCAAATATATTTGAGATTAAGATAAGAAATTTACCTGTTCGCGCAATCTTAATTCTCAGAAAGTCAAGCTGTAGTCATTTGGATATGATCTTGTCAGCTTCTCTCATCCTGCAAGTCTCAAAGTCTAGTCAAAAATTTATTCACAAAATTTATTCTAAAAGAAAATGACATAAAACAATAAAACGATTAATGTACGAGTTCTGATTTGAAGTAATCAGAAATCATAGTCTTACTCCTTTTGACTTAAAGGCTCCCCCTAAAATCATGCATCACAAAAATTTTGTTAGTTAAAATGTATAATGCAGAAATTAGTTTTGCTCCCCTCAAATGAATGTAGATCATCTAAAATCTTCTCTTAATCCCCCTGAGATCATGAGCAAACAATTAAAGTGCAGATATCTTTCAGAAATAAAGATAAAGAAAATGATGAAAAATAACAATTTGTAACTTTAGTAGGTAACAACCGATTACGTCTTAAGATTTAACATACCAAGCTTAGAGAAAAGAAAATTAAATCTCTTTTCATCTAAGGGTTTGGTAAATAAATCTGCAAGTTGATAATCTGTTTTTACAAAATAAAGTTCAATTGTTCCTTTTTCTACATTATTTTTAATAAAATGATACCTGACATCAATGTGTTTGGTTTTCGTATGCTGGATAGGATTAGCAGATATGGCAATCGCACTCTTCGAGTCACAGTATATAGGAATTTTGTCAAACTTAAAGCCATAGTCTCGTAGTTGTGTTCGTATCCACAATACTTGAGAGCAGCAACTAGCAGCAGCTACATACTCCGCTTCAGCAGTCGATGTGGAAACGCATAACTGTTTCTTTGAAGCCCAGCTAACGAGCTTGTCTCCAAGAAATTGAACGTGACCAGAAGTACTCTTTCTGTCCAACATGCAACCTGCATGATCTGCATCTGAATATGCAGTCAGTTGAAACCCTGTATCCTTAGGATACCACAGACCAAGATCTGCAGTCCCCTTCAGATATCTAAAAATCCGTTTGACAGCAGCCAAATGGGATTCTTTGGGAACAGCTTGATATCTAGAACATAAGCATGTTAAAAACATAATATTTGGTCTACTCGATGTAAGATACATTAACGATCCTATCATACCTCTATAAATCCTAACATCAACACTTTTACCCGAAAGATTAGTGTGGATGTTAGTACCTGGTGCCATCGCGGTTCCAATTGGTTTACAATTTTTCATTTTGTACTTCCGAAGAATGTCCAAAATGTACTTAGATTGGTTAATAAAAATCCCCGTAGAAAACTGTTTAACTTGTAGTCCGAGAAAGAAATTCATCTCTCCCATCATACTCATTTGAAAACGTGACACCATGAGGTTAGAAAAGTTTTTACAATATTTTGGATTAGTAGAACCAAATATTATATCATCAACATATATTTGAATAAGAATAATATCAGCTTTTTCTTTCTTGATGAATAAAGTAGTATCAAACTTACCTTTGGAGAAACCAGACTTGACCAAGAATTTGGATAAGACGTCATACCATGCTCGAGGGGCTTGTTTTAATCCATAAAGGGCTTTGTCCAAGATATATACATGATCTGGCTTATCTGAATTGACGAACCCTTCTGGTTGAGATACGTACACTTCCTCCTTAAGAATGCCGTTCAGAAAAGTTGTTTTCACATCCATCTGAAAGACTGTAAAGTTTTTGTGAGCTGCGTAAGCAAGAAACATTCTGATTGCCTCTATACGCGCTACTGGAGCATACGTTTCATCATAATCAATGCCTTCCTCTTACCGGTAGCCTTTGGCAACAAGTCTAGCTTTGTTTCTTATGACGATACCATCCTCATTCTTTTTTATTCTTGAAAACCCATTTAGTTCCTATCACGGTCTTTCCTTCTGGCTTAGGAACTAATCTCCAAACCTTTAGGGCTTCAAACTGATTGATCTCTTCTTGCATTGCAGATACCCAGTCCGAATCAGCAAGAGCCTCTGATACTCGCGTTGGCTCAATCTTGCTGAGGAACGAGTCATGCATACATTGGTTTAGAGTCGCTGACCTAGTTTGAATAGGCTTGTTAAGATCTCCAATTACTTGATGTAATGGATGGTCTTTGGTCCAGCGATGCTCATGAGGAAGTGGAGTAGATATTGATTGAATTTGATCATCATCTAGAAATCCACTTTCAGAATCTTCTGTTTGAATAACAAGAGGAGGGTTCTCAGTTGAAGGTTCATGTGCAGAAGTATCAGTTGGAATAGCAGACTCTGACTCAACTGAAACAATTACTTCTGGCTCAACATTAACTTGTGAAACTTCAATTGTAGGAGTAACATCAGGAATGTGAGTTTCTGACTGAACGGGGGATACTTGTTCAGTAAAGACCTCTGAAGTGACTGGATGATGACAGCTTGTATCTTCAAACCTGTCAGTCACAGCAGATTTAGATACATTATTTCCAAGAAACTCATCATAAAAGAATTCAAATAACAAATCTAAATCAGTTAAATGAGAAGTAGATGTAGAAGCGTTATCCGAATTTTTCGCTGTAGAAACAGGTTCTGGACTGATCTACCCAGAAGCTAATACTCCAGTAATAACGGGTTCTGAACTGATTTGATCAGAAGCCATATCTTCATCAAATGTGACATTAACGCTCTCAACAACTGATTTTGACTTCTTCAGATAAACACGATATGCTGCAGATGTTGAAGAATAACCGATAAAGATGCCTTCGTCCGCCTTAGCACTGAATTTATTCAGACTCGCTCTGTCATTAAGCACAAAACATTTACACCAAAATACGTGAAAATATTTGATAGTTGGTGTTCTGTTGTTGATCAACTCATATGGAGTCTTTTGAAACCGGCGGTGTATCATGGAACGATTTTGAGTATGGCATGCAGTCGACACAGCTTCTGCCCACAAGAATAGAGGTAAGTCCGATTGGCTGAGCATAGTCCGAGCGGCCTCGACTAGCGTTCGATTTCGCCTTTCGACTACTCCATTTTGTTCATATGTTCTAGCAACAGAATACTGATGTGAAATCCCAACTGATTCGAGATATTCATCAACAATCTTGTTCTTGAATTCTGTGCCATTATCAGTACGAAGAAACTTGACTGGTCGTTGCATTTTCACCTGGGTCTTCTTTAAGAAAGTAATGAGAACTTCCGGTGTCTCATCTTTTGAACGAAGAAATTTGACCCACGTGTATCTTGAATAATCATCCACAATAACCAACACGTATTTCTTTCCACCCAAACTCTGAGTTCTCATTGGACCACACAAATCCATGTGTAACAATTCTAACGGATAACTAGTGCTTGGTTCAGGCTTCGGTTTATGTGCGGCTCTCTTCATCTTACCCTTTTCACATGTTGCGCATAAGTGTTCTCGTTCATATTTTTCAGCTCAGGAAGTCCTTTGACCAATTTCCCACGAACCAGCTTGTTGATATAACGAAAGTTCAAATGAGATAAACGTCTGTGCCAGAGCCAACTTTGTTGCATTGAAGCTTTTGTCATCAAGCAAACTTGATTGTCAATCTGAACTTTGAACAAATTGATGGTGTAGAGGTTGGTCTTTCGATTTCCAGATAAGAGTTTTGTTCCATCTTCAGTGCGAACTGAGCAACTCTTAGACTTGAAGTTGACCTCTAACCCTTTATCGCAGAATTGACCTATGCTGAATAAGTTGTGGCCCAAGCCTTCGACATAACTCAGTTTACTGATCGTTATGTTGTCTTGAATAATGTCACCATATCCTAAGATAGGTGAAAGCTGATCGTTCCCAAATCTGACATTTCCACTGAATTTCTCTGTATAGTTAGACAATAAAGCTTTTTGCCCAGTCATATGCTTGGAACATCCACTGTCCAAGTACCACATATGCCGGGTCTGCAAGAGAAATCAGGCAATAACAATTTTAGGTACCCATTTAAAAACGGGCCCTAACGGATTAGTACAAGATTTTGGTATCCATTTAAATATGGATCCTCTTTTTCTTTGAAAGCTTTGAAAAACATTTGATCTCGAAGAATTAACATGATAAGATCTATATCATTCAGAAGAATTATGAGAATAAACAAAATCAGTTCTCCGATAATTAGAATAAAATGTAGTAGGAATAGGAGATAATTGAATCAATTGCTTTATTGAATATTTCTTGTAAGAAGTTACAAGGTTTTGTTTATTTGAAGCAAATTGATCAATTACATCATCATCACTACTAACTTGGCTAGTAAAAGAATTATCAGAAACTGATCCTGCTATCTTATCCTCCTTCCGTTTTGGTCTCCATTGGGATCGAGCTTTCAACTTTTTCTTGCTTAAATCTGAAACATAAGATATAGATTTATTAGGAAAAGTAGATTTCCGGGATTGAGTTTTCTTTTGTGTACCAGTGTATTCCTGTTTCTGTAATCGCTGTTTCTTATGTTTCTTACCGTGAGCATAGTAATCAACAGTTACAGAAACTGAATCACCAACCTTAGTTGATGTTTCACCAATATGAACATCACTTGGTAACACTCTTTCATTTTTAAGACAAGTAGAATGATCAGGAAGTTTAGAATGGACATCAAACATATCAGATTCTTCCATGCACCCATTATCAGAATTAAAAGAATCATTTGCAGACTCAAATAAATCATCAGAATTATCAGAGAAAGTTTGAGGTGCCTTTGAAACTGTAGAACACTTTGTTGATTTAACTTGAAAAATAGTGTTCTTTAAAACTGTAGAAAATACATTTTGTTCTATATCAACCAAAAGTTTTTCATCAGATAAAACATTTTCAAGCTCTACTATTTTGCTTTCAAGAATAGATGTAGGAACATAAACCTTTGCAATTGCAGGTTTTTCCTTCATCTCAGAAGTAGAATAACTAACAAAATAGTCGTTTGAAAGAACTTTGGGTGTTTCTGAAAGATAACTATCATTTAACTTTACATATTTAAACGGTAGTTGCATTTTCTTTTTATTCTTCCTATTTTCAGTTTCTTGGATCTCAACTTCTTCTGGTAATTTGGTAACAAATTTGGGTTTCAAATGAGTATGTTTACCAGCACATTTCAGAAAATCATAGTTATAGAGGGCTGGTTGTTTTCTGATAGCTCTCTTAAGATAATGGGGGTTTTTAAAACCAAGTCCCCATTTCTCTTTAACATCTTCCTCTTCATTAGGTGCATTGAGAAAAATGGTTTGATCTGTTTGACCTCTCGCATAAAGTTTTGCTTCCAGACCATTTACCTTCTTGTTCAAAAGCTTATTTTCAACCTGCAGTTTATGAACAGTTAGTGCAGATTCTCTTTTCTCAAACTCATATTTAGAAACTTTAGCTTCAAAATCAGAAATCTTCTTTTCAAAACAATCTACTTGAGATTTAGAATTAAAATCAGACTTGCGTAAAGAATCAATGAGATCTTTGTTCACAATAACAGACTTATTAAGCTCAAAGATCTTATTATTTCTTTTAACAACCTTTTCTTTTTCCTGTTTCAATTTATTTTGTAAATCTTGAAGCTCAACCACCATGGTTTCCATTTTAGTAATAAAATCTTTTGCAGTTAAGTTTAATACCTCATCAACGGTCTCGTCATCTGACACATCATTCTTCACTTCTTTTCCCATGAGACATAGATGAGCATTTTCTTCCTTTTCTTCCTCTTCACCTTCTGAATAATCCAGCCAAAATTCATCTTCAGCCATTAAAGCTACACCCGCTTCTTGCTGTTTTGCCAAAAGTAATTTGTTCTGATAGTACTGAGAGTTGCGAACTTTCGGCTTCTGACATTCTTTAGCAAAATGACCCATCTTGCCACAATTGTAGCATTTGATTGAGTCAGTTTCTTGCTTTTCAGCAGCAGTGTAATCATTCATGAACTTCTTCTTCTCATCGGGTTTCTTCTCCATATATCTTTTCTCTTCATATCTCTTTCCTTCCACTCTTTCACGATGCTCATGGTTCTTAGAACTTGATGAAGAATACCTTTGAGAATTTGATCCCGGCTTCTTGTAGAATTTCTTTTGAAAAGCACGGGTCAATAAAATCATTGCTGACTTCAGACTTTCACCATCATCACCATCTGATGCAGATTCAGATTCAGAAGATGTAAGAACTTTCTTCTTCTTCTTTTCTTTCTCCTTCTCTCCGGCTACCAAAGCAATATGATCAGGAACTTTTTCTGCTTTCTTTTTCTCAGCTCTCTTTTCCTCTACTTCTTCTTCATTCTGCCTCAGAGTCTCATACACTTCATGTAAAGGAATCTCATTCAGATCCTTCATCTGTTTCATCCTACGAGTATGCTTCTTCCATTCAGGTCATAGAATGCTAAGGAATTTGACATTATTTTCCAGCTGCTTCTTGTTCACCTTGTTCTTTGTCAGTTCATTCAGAAGCATAGTAAACCGTTCATATGTATCTTCCAGACTCTCATTCTCTTTGGCTTTGAATTCCTCGTAGCGATTGATGCAGTTAGCCACTTTCATCTAATTCCCTACTTTGGATCCCATCATCATCTTTTCCAATTGATCCCACATCTTCTTAGCATCATGCTTGTAGCTATCAATCTTGATGTAAATGTCATTAGGAATGCTTTGAAGTAGAAGAGACCTTGCTTGCCTATCTGCTTTATGCCGTTTCTTTTGTTCTTCAGAATATTCTGATAAATCCACTTTAGATGGTTTTGTCTTTAATTCTCTTTCCTCATCATCATTGACATTATCAGTTGAATCTTCATTAACAGGTACTTGAACTATGATCGGTTTCATAGGACCTTCTGTTATTGATAGAAGAATATTCTCTCATTTGCATGTCGGTCTATGAAATCCAAAAATCTGTCCTTCCATTGTTCATATTCTCCTTTAAACAGCACAGGAGGCTTGACATCGGTTCCAATGGAAAGTGCATCTTTTGAAGTCATCTTCTTTAAACCTGTTTGAAAAATATATCAAATAAGAAACTAGAACTGATCGTTAGTCCAAAATATGAAATCACAAGAAAAATCTTGAAAAAAAAAATTCAGAGATTTTGATCACAGAAAGAACTTTTGTCCCCCTCCGCAGACTATTAAAGGCCATATTACAGTTTTGAAAATTTCTCAGAAAATATTCTAAGTATAGAAACTCGCAAGTCACTATTCAAGCTTAAAACTCGCAGACTGAGAAACACGCAGATCGAGATTTACGCGTTTGATAAACTCTCAAGCAAACTCGCAGATAAACTCGCAAGCAAACTCGCAGGCAAACTCGCAGATCAAACTCGCAGATGATGAAACTCGCAAGTGCCTAAACTCGCTAAAAACTGTTCACGCTGAAACTCGCTAACAGAGGCTTGCGCGTTTACTAAACTCGCATGTCGAAGAACTAGCAAACCACCAAACTCGCACGTCGAAGAACTCGCTAATCACTATTCCTCCTAAAACTCGCTAGCTTCAATTAGCGAGTTTGTAGAACTCGCTGGCCACTACTAACGCGTTTCTTAGAACTCGCAGATAGCCCTTGCGCGTTTTAGACCAAAAATTTATTCCTTCGACTTGTGCGTTCTAGCTTATGAATCTTGCGCGTTTCACGACGAACTAGCGTGTTTCACGAAGAACTTGCGCGTTTGAGAGATCTAGCGCGTTCTTCCTTCTGTCGACCCAAAGACTAACTTTTCCATCTGATTTCGATCTTTTCTTGTTCAAACGATCTGTAACTTTGAACGAACCTTTGGAATCTACCCAAGAACAAGTTACAATACACGATTTTTACAATTAAACACTTACAAATCACATAGATTGATGAAACAGTGACTTACGACTTTGTGTATAAAAACTTAACAAAAAATCACAAAATTCGTGTGATTAACAATGCAATACAGAAATTGAATTACAAAGACTCGATCTAATACACTTTTAGAACAATTCCTAAACAAAATCTGCTCCAAAATCTCACTCAAACTCAAACTTCGATTTTCGGCTCAAGAACAGTGACGAACCAAGCTTTTCTCGAATTTCTTGATCTGATTTCACCTTTGGATCTGCTCTGATACCAATTGTGTGTTCCAAAATATAGTTTCTTAAACAATAACAATCAAACAAACAAGATTCAAATCAAAGATTACCTGTTTGATTACTTTGAATTTCACAATTTACACTTTCTCTCTCTAGAACTCTTTCTCTCTCTAAAACGTATTCTCTCAAATTTGATATTACAATTTTTCAACTTCTAACCCTTTGATTCTACTGAAAACACAAGAAGAAAAATGTATTTATACTAACACGTAATACTAAGGAAACAACAAATACAAATACAACTAAGTTTGACTTATTACAAATAGACTTTGACTTTTAATGAGATTCGACTTTCTTCAGCTTTGACTTTCTCAACTTTGACCTTCAGAATACTTGATCTTGTATCCAACAGATTTATGCGCTAACACATACAAAGACCAACAAATATCTTCCAAAGTTCAAACAAAGAACACATAAAAGATATCATCTTTAAAGATAACATTGATCATAGCATTCATTGATAATATTTATATAAAAATAAACATCTTCTAAAGTTCAAACAACGATAAACAAACCATCTAAGGTTTCAAAAGAGCGCCATCAAAACATCTAATGTGCATATAAACCATCTAAGGTTTCAAAAGAGCGCTTCAAAACATCTATATAAATATAAACCATCTAAAGTTTCAAAAGAGCGCATCAAAACATCTAATATGCATATAAACCATCTAAGGTTTCAAAAGAGCGCATCAAAACATTTTCTTCTAATGCCCAAACATACGTCGCAATAATTATATAAGCCCAAGTTGACCTCCAGTGAACTTAACCCAACCCACACACTTATCCTCCTTCAAGCATAACCAAATCTTCTTATAATCAGGGCCTAGACTAAACAGATGAAGTGCAACCTCATACAACGGGCTTTCCCACCCCAATCTCTCCAGTTTTTCAATGCAAGCACCCACCTCAGATTCAACTGGTTGTTTGTCCAAAGCATTTTGCACAGAAGTGACAACCTTAGATACTTCCTCATCATTTACCGAACTGCATGGTTGAACAATTTTTCGTTTTTTTCTTTGAGATTGAGAATGGGAAGAAGACTCCTGTACTGAAGGCAATGTTTCAGAACTTTGTTGCTCTTGTGTTTCTTGGGTTTGAGGAGCAACACGTGTAAGAAGTGATTTTGAACTTTGTTGCTCTTGTGTTTGGGGAGCAATGTATGTAGGATTAGGAACAAAAGAGGTCGGCCCCCAACTTCCAACACCCGTAGAAGCAACTCCGTCGAAAAGTTGTACACAAAGATCAGGAAATGGTAGTGGTGCGGTCCTCAACTTTTCCACATATTTATTTGACTGTTTACAGAAAAAGTTATGTGTATATAAATACAAAGAACAATTCCAAAAAATAAAAATAGAAATAGAAAAATAAAGAATATGACCTTTGTTTCCATTTTCCATTCCTCTTCAGACAACTTAAAAGAGTTTGTTGATGCATCATAGATATTTCCAGTTTTGTTTTTCAATTTCGACCAAGCTCCATATTTGCCTTTGAGGTAGTCGTAATGGTTTTTCATTTGCCTTTGGTCCACAATAAAATTATGTGTCTTTTCTAACGTTTCAGCTACGTTAATCCATGAAATTGCCTTAAGGCTACCACCCTCTCGTCCATTTATAGATATCTCTCGCAAACATGATTCTAAAAAAGTTTTCACCACATTTAAATCTTTTCAATTAACCCTAGCTCTCTTGGGTTGTGAAGATTCATCGAATTTTTCCATACCTATAAAAAATTAAACATACCTTAAACACAAATAAAACCCTCAAACAAATAAACAATTTTGACAACTATTATATGTCATCAAGTATAATTTTGTAACAAAAAGAGATGCATACATAAGAAATTTAAAATAGTCGCAAAGTGTCAGAGAGGGAGAACCATTGAGGTGCAATTTCAAAGCACAATTATCTAAATGCCCAATATGATATGGGTTTGTTGTTCTAAAATTATAAAGAAATTTATCCCAATTATTTACAATAATCTAGTATCTTTAAATAATATATCAAATCAATAATCAAAATTTTGTAATAACAAAAAATACAATATAACAATGGGTTTTTGGATTCAAAAGTGGTCTTGTGGGCATCTCTTGACAAGTATTTTCCAAGTTTGTTAACCCATGTGATTCTTCATTCTCTTTGCATGATAAAAGCTTCCCTTTTCTCTATTCTTTTTAAAACCAAACCCATTTCAAGATTTTGATTCTTGGGTTTTTTGTTTGATGTTTAAATCCAAAACCCATCTCATATTTTGATGGAATTCAAAAAACCAATTTCAATTATGCAAAATAATTGAACACCATTATCAGTTTTGGTGGTAAATTGTTGAAATCAGAGATAGTTGGGAGTGGTAAAGCTTCCCCTTTCTCTATTCTTTTTAAAACCAAACCCCTTTCAAGATCTTGATTCTTACGGTTTTTGATGTTTAAATCTTAAACCCATCACAATCATCAACAATGCTATTATAAACAAAAAGAAGAGCTTATAAACAAAAAAAAGAGCAGATAATTAACAAACAGAAGAAGAATCAAGCAGATTATAAACAAAAAAAATGAGCAGATGATTAACAAACTAGAAGAATCAAGCAGATTATAAACAAAAAAGAAGAATAATCAAGCAGATTATAAACAAAAAAGAAGAATAATCAAGCAGATCTTGCATAAGGAAGAAAAGTGGGATACCGTTGTTTCGGCGTTGGGTGGCGCCGTCGCAGCGTTGTTTCAATAGGAGGCTTTACACTATAGGAACCTGCAACATTAGAGGAATCATAACATTTAAGAAATATGAATAGAAATGTTCTAATGAGTTCAATGGATTGTGCATAATGACATGGCTAAGGTTCAAAACAGAGTCTACCCATAAAGTAAATTCTAAAGAAAACTTGTAGGATGTTTCTTACCAAGATAAACAGAAAATAGATAAAACACAACAAACAAAATGAATCTCATAACCCATCATCATGAATAAGAAGGATATTAGGTATATAATGAGAAACCCTTCCAACTGATGTGATGTACTTTAAAACCATAAACTCTGGTTGGTTTTATTTGTCAAAAATATTTATAGTGTCTTTTAATAATAGAAAACTAAAATAATGAATATCAAAAGCAAATATTTTTATTCTAGAACAGAAAACTTCATATAAAAACTACTCTTCTATACTAATGAATACATTAGTATAGAATACTAATGTATTGAATACCAAAAAAAAAACCAAAAATCGAAGCATTAGTAGAACCCAAAAAAAAACCCAAAAATCGAAATCGACAATGAAAATGGAAGCAGTAGTAGAACCCAAAAAACCCCCCCCCCTAACAAAATCGAAGCAGTACCTTGAAATCGAAGCAGTAGAAGAACCCAAAAAAAACCATAACGAAATCGAAGCAGTAGAAGAACCCAGAAAAAATAACGAAATCGAAGCAGTAGAAGAACCCATAAAAAATAACGAAATCGAAGCAGTAGAAAGAACATTTAAAGTCGAAATCGAAGAAACTCAAAGGAAAAATCGAAAATCAAAGAAATCAAAGCAACAAAAACCTGGAACCATAAAATCGAAGCAGTAGAAGCGAAGAAGCAGTACGTTGAAGCATAAAATCGAAGTAGTAGAAGCAGTTAGCATACATTATTATGTAATAAAAAATGAAAGAATATACAAGATTTCTTAGAGATCAAGAAGAAGAAGAAGAAAGAGCGTACCTGTGATGAAAAGTGAAAAGTGGCTGGTAGGGTTTTTTTTTGTGAAGGGGGTAAATAGGGAATCATCATCTCTTACCATGGTAAGATTCAAAATTTTATCTGCCCCTGGTCAGCACACGGTCAGCAATGTATTTTTTTTTTGGTAAACAGTCCAAACTCTTACCCAAGTAAGAATCACTTAATCTGATAAGAGATGATAAGTGATTAGTAAACGGGGCCTTAGTAATTTTTTAGTGGCTTTTCAAAACTTGATTCGTTCACTTATAAAAAAAATATTAATTTCTAAAAACTTTTTAAGCTTTTTTTTTTTTTAAATTTAATTTAAGAGCATCTCCAAAATTTCTCTAATACGAGGAATCAAAACTCATTCTCTATAGAAAATTACATCCAACTCTAACAGATTCTCCATTTTCGAGATTACAAAATTGATTATATTATAAAAACATTGTATTATGTAATAAGATATTATTTTTCTTATAAAAACATTGTATTAAAAACATTGTTTATTATTGGTTGGAATATAATAAAAAATATTTCTCTCATTATAATCATTTTTTTGGAATTCTTAAATTTGGAGAATTTCACACTCTCTCTTTAAACATCTCCAAAAGCTATGTCAAAATCTCTAAAAAAAAAAGAATCCATTCCAACTTTAACAACTATTCTATTTTAGAAATTGTATCATTTATTATATTATTAAAATAATCAATACATTAATAAAATATTATATATCTCTCCTAAACATTTACTTCAATATCTCTTATTGGTGGAAAAATTAAACTATTATTTCTTTTTCATAAAAAATGGGTTTTAAAGATTTCTCTAAATTTGGAGATTTCTTCAAATTTGGAGATTTTTATCTTCTTGCTCCACAATTTTCTATTTTAGCATATAAGATATCATAGTTATTGGAGAATTTTTTTTTTTTTTTGTTAAAAGCCCTATTTTTTTCAATTTTAATATGGTTGTTGGAGATTCTCATATCTTTTCTCCATTGATAGAACATAAATATTATCCAAAATCTCCATTTTAAAAAATGTGTTGGAAATATTTTTAATATTTTGAGAAAAAAAATATGGGTATTACAATATTTTGAAGATTTTGTAAGCATTATTTAATTATAAATATAATATTTTAATATTAAATAAAATGCTTAGTAGAGATAGATATAAATAAGAGTAATTTGATAGAAATTCTGGAATTAAATGCAACCATGAATTTGGTTCAACGAATACTTGAATACAGCCAACAAAAAAATCAAGGCGCTTGGGGGGTTATATGAAATATCTAGAGGTCTCTTCTTGCCGACCAAAATCTCTCAAATCAGGTCATATTTTAGTACCAATTCTATACGTTCTTACATGATCTTCTTCGGTTTAATATGAATTGTGGGTGAAATATTTTGCATAATAAAAAGATTTTAGGGTTTATTAGCTTGATGGATGACGATGATGATTTGGTTATCGGTCTCGATTTGAACCGGAATCCTTTTGTCGACCCATCGCCATCGTCACCGGCGCCGGCGCAAACCGGGATTGTGGATCGGATTAGGCAGCTGGAGGCAGTTACCGCTAGGGCTAATCAACGCCAGCGGTTGCGACGCTTTATCAACAATCCAGAGTTCAATTACACGTCCGTAATTGATTCGGCTGTTGCCGTGAGAAATGAGAATCAAGGGGACAATGGGGTTGTTGAGGGACCGATCAATGGTGGTGGTGAAGAAAGGGTGAGTAATTGCAAGAGGGATGTTAGCCATTTGGCGAAAGCATTGAAGATGGATTTAGATGGTAAAAAAGCCGATAATGGTGGGAATTTCTTTGATTGCAACATATGTTTAGATATGGCAAAAGATCCAATTTTGACCTGTTGTGGTCACTTGTTTTGCTGGGGTTGCTTTTATCAGGTTCCATATGTGGATTCAATCTCAAAAGAATGTCCAGCTTGCAAAGGAGAAGTAATTGATTCAAACATCACACCAATTTATGGCAATGGAAAGAATTCACAGGTTTTCGAGTTAGAAAACGGGGTTAAAATCCCTCCGAGGCCGCACGCACGCAGAGTCGAAGGCGTTAGGCAGCAGGGTTTTGGTAGGGATGTTTCACATATTCCGGTGGCGGATGCGCTTCGAAGGATTAGAATTGGTCTCGGTTTGATCGAGGAAAACGCTCATCCTCCTCCAGGTCTTAACGGTTTAGTTTCAACATCTGCAGCCAATCCTGTGGTAATGTCCGATGCTGCTTCGATTTCATCTGCAATAAACAGCGCAGAAAGATTATTCATAGAGGATCTTGAAACTTACATTTCGGTTGCTAATACGACTGTTAATATTCAATCAGAGCCCCAATCTGCAGAGATGAATCTTTCTGTGCCTATTTCTTCAAGGAGAAACCTTGCTACTACTGTTGTGCACCTGGGTAGTTTAGGAAATGATGGTTCTCTCGAGATTGATCTGACGATTGCTCGACGGGGTTCTTCTAGGAGACGGGGTGTCTCGAGTTTTGAAGGACAATCTTCTTTGGAACTTAGGAGGAGACAATTGAGGTGATGTTTCTTAGAATGTTGTATATGTAGTTCTAATGGGTATGAAGTCCCTTTTCTGAAATTGTTCATGGATTTGTTATTACAATAGTTTTTTCAATGATGAGAAAGGTATCTGTTTTCTTTATAATTCTCTGTTACTTTCATTGCTCAAAAAGAAAAAAAGTCGTTTACTTTATTACAGACTTGATGCATTGTGCACAATCTTGATGAAATGTGTCCCATTCTTGCAACAAATCTATGCTATTAAAGACCTTTAATTTGTTTTTCAGTGGATCAGAAAAATGTGAGAAATTTTGCAGGAAAAAGAAGCAACAAAGAAGAAACTACATCTCATATGTATGTGTGGATTGGTATTTGTTTATTTTGATCTGATTCAGTTTTGGGCGCTAAAGTTTATGATGTTAACATCAACGTTATTGGCCGGACGGACTAAAATTTGTTCGATTGATGTGGAAACGGTCCAGATTTTGGTGCATTCACATACCAAATTCATTGCCATTCACAACTTGATTATGTTCTCAAAAGAGTGAAATCTCTAGATGGTCCTGTTCATTGATGTTCTTCACTTGTATTTCTATTTGATTCTGTTTTAAGCATTAAAGATTTTTAGTGGTATACAGAAAATTGTAATGCCTGATTGTTGTTTTATCTGCTGAAGTGTACTTAGATTTAGGAGAGTTGCTATATGTGGTGGTACTTGTTGCAGTGGAGTGTATTTGCTCATGGATTCATTTGTGAATAATATGTATCTCATTATCTGCAATTATGCTTTTTTCCTCTTGCATATACTTTGGGTACTTTTGTAAGTATATGAAGCTCGAAAATATGTTCATAGTCCAGGCATCTTTACTGTAAAAACTAACTTTTTGAACCATTGTAGCTGGCTATCTTCTACAAAAAGTGCCAACTGTGATCATATTCCGTTTCCGTTGTTCGTCTATAATTGCTTATTCTTGCAAAGTGTTTTTTTTTTTTTCGCATTTTAGCAGGTTGGTTCTAGGGATGGGAACGGGGCGGGTTTGGGGCAGGTATCCCCTTACCCGGCCCCGGCCCCGGTCCCCGGCGGGTACGGGGATCAGATACCCGGCCCCGGTCAAAACCCGGTTAAAACCCCCGCCCCCGGTACCCGCTTACCCGGCCCCATTTAGACCTCTTTTTAATTATTTTTTTTTGACATTTTTGGATTGTTTTGGGGGCTTTTTTTGGGCTGTTTTTTGGGTCATTTTACAATTGAAAGTTAAAAAATTGCATAAACATCAAACATCAAAACATTTCAAACATAATTCAAGTTCACAAACATCAAAGTTAATACATCAAAATTTTAAAACATTGTTTCCAAATTCCAAGCTAGTGAGCAACACATCACAAGTTACCAACATCATCACATCATTCAACGTCTTCATCGTATCCAATCGTTTGATCAAATCCTTGTGATTCTCCGTCATTTTTATCTAAATTTAAAAATAATACAAGTTAGAAAAATAGTATATACACCACGTATCATATAACAATTTATATAATTATTACCTTCAAGTTCTTTTCTCAACCAACTTTGGGTACACATCAATGCTTCAACTGTTTGCGATTTTAGCCGACTACATTGTTTTGTTATCTTGTTTGCTCATGCTAAATACCGATTCTGATGCTACTGTAGAAATTGGAATGGCTAACACATACCTTGCAATACTCTGCAAGACAAGAAACTTAGTACCGTTGCACTTCCACCACGTCAAAATATCAAACCCCTCATCATCCAGTAACAATTTCTCCATCAAATAATCATCCAACTCCGTCGTCTCAAACATATCATCCTCGGATATCATATTCTTAAAACCTAATTTCCATGAAGCTTTGTTCAAAGAAGATGTCCCCCATGTGAGTGAGTAGTGCTAGATTTTCCTTTCCCTTTGTTGTTATCATGTTTCCTCTTGTACTCCTCAAATAAATCACTTCATAGGATACGTATCCTAGTAACCTCATCTTTTGAGTGAACACATAAATCATTGGAAAGAAATAATTTATCAACTTCATCTTATACCTGGGATCTAAAACAATAGCCACACACATAACATCATGTATGATATTTATCAAAAAAATTCAACATACTTGACGCCATGTTCCTAATAACGACATCATCATCATTTAGCCAACTCCAAAGAGATACTTTCATGTCACAAATCAAAGGGAAGAACAAGTTTGAAGTGGAATACTTGGACCCAAAGAATGTCTTAGTCACACTATAAAACAACTGCAATTTATCACAAACATTTGCCGACATTCTCTATTCCTCTTCAGTAGGTAAACTAACATAATGTTTTTATTTTTTGCTCAAACGAGTAAAAACATCTTTATACTCTAAGGCAACATTCAACATTATGTAAGCAGAATTCCATCTCGTCTTACAATCAAGCACTAACTCTTTTTCACAAACTACACCTACTTGTCGTGCAACGAGTCTAAAGTCTTGAGCCGTTTTAGGAGAACATGTCCAGAAAGAGACACCATCCCTAACTTTCTTGATTGAGCTCTCAATCATAGAAAACTCATCTTGCAAAATCAGATTTATGATATGTGCACAACATCTCATGTGAAAAAACCTACCCTTTAAAATCAGTGAGGAAGGAGAAAGGGTACCTAAGAGCCGGTCGACCAATGCATCATGTGAATTTATTTTCGTACAAACTTCGTTGTGCCTTAGTCATGTTGATGTATCCATTTTCCGTCAATTTGATTGCCAATTTTTGTTTTCGATGTTCTTCCTTTTTCTTCTCACGTCCTTTTTTTCTCATGTTCTTCTTTTTTCTTTTCTTGTTTTGCACAATGTCCGTGAATTTGTTTATTCCATATATTTTTTTCCTTATCAATATATGTGACACCCCAAAATGGAACAAATAAATATAAATGAAAAGAAAGGAAAATAAAAAGAAAGGGAAAATAAAATAAAATGTGTTTTATTTTATTAGATAAAAAATGTGAAGAAAAACGTGGAAAAGAGCCAATCGTATCATTTAACGAAAGTGAGAAGTGGGAAAAAAATGAGTTTATGATCAATTGGACTCAAAGTGAAAGAAAAAGTCAACAAAGGGTGAAAAGTGTAAGTTTGGCCAAACCTCTGAAGCCAAGGGGCCGAATGTAGTTTTTGAAAGTTTAGGGGCGATGTCAGACGTCAACAGGTCCAAACCAAAGGGACTTGTTTTGTCAATATATCAAATCTGAAAATTTTCATATTTGAAAATGACGGGACGATTTCTAGCTTTCCTATTGGCTCCACTTTTCAACTAGTAAGACAAAAAAAAATCAAATAAACAAAGGTAACCGGTTGGAAAGCATATGGGTTTAAGAAAATCGAGATTTGGTCGAGCTTAGAAGGAGAAATCGGAGGTTGAAGTTCGGTGTCGAAAAGCTCCGTTTATCGACGATTGGAGGTAAAATACTCAACTAAATTTCGAGTTCTTTATATGGTTAGCTTCGTTTTTAAGTCCTTTATCGAACCTTAATAGTCTTATGTTTCAGATTTTAGTTTTGGAGGCCAGATTTTGAGTTTTTTTAATCGATTTTCGAGTGAGTTTTTAACAGAAACTTTAAATGAGCAAATGGAACTCAATATTTGATGGTTTTCTTTGATTTTTGTTCCTATAGTTGAGAAAAATGATTTTCTAGAGTTTTAGAAAGAACAATCGTCGAAAACGACGACGAAACGAGGCCAAACAACCCGTTTTTTGGATTGGTTACTGTTGGGACGCCGGCTGGGTCGTGACCGGCGCTGGGCCGGCAAATCTGGGCTGGTCGCTGGCATGGGCCAAACTCTTTCTCCTATTGTTGGGCCGTTTTTGGCTAGTATTGGGCTGTTATGAATCATTGGGCCAACAAGAAAATTGTATAGGTTCAAGAACTTAGTTCGGTAATTACGTTTTTAGGCCCAATAAAATTATTTAATTTCATATTTTATTTATCATATTAAGGTTACATTAGTTAATTAATTTAATATCTAAATTTAATTAATATATTAGTTTATTTTAGAAAATTAATATTAACTAATTGATCTTTTCCTAGGTGGCTTATTAAATCATTTAGTAATTTAATAAGCATTTTTAAAGGTATTATAATTTAAGATTAATTTTTGTTTGAGACAACTTAATACATCAAATATGATTCTTTTAGTTAGTGAAAGGATAAATTGACCACAAGGGTCGTTATCAAGCATAACAGTTAGAGTTAGAGGCTTATTAAATTATCTTGATGGCTTAATAATGAGATTAAAATGTCGTACTTTATTTTAGGTGATTTTTGGGGCGCTCTAATTTGAAGAGATGTAATTATCTTAAATAATTTATTATATAATAAATAATTTAATAATCGCGTTTAAGGTGTCGTTGTAAGATTTATAAATTTTGAGTCACTCTAAGTTGGAACAAATAATTCCTTTATTTTTAAAAGGATCAATCGATGTTAGTCGTTATTGAGTGTAATGCTTAGATCTATTAAATTATTTTGATGATTTAATAATGGGATTAAAACTTCATATTTTGAATTAAGCATTTATTGAGATGTTTTAATTGGGAGAGATGCATTTATAAGATTATAAAATGATTATTTTGACGTTTTGGGTCGTCGTCGCGTTTTTGACATGTATTTCACTAAAGTTAGTCGAGGTTAACCGAGTTGACCAAGGGTTGACTTTTATCTAGTTCGACCCATAAGTATTTTAACGCTGAGATCAAAAGGAGATATTTGAGTTATTAAGAGACCCGATTTTGGAGTTTGACTTTAGGTCGAGTCGGTTTGACTATATTTGACTTTTTGAGAAATTAAGTCGTTAATCGGATATTATGATATAAAATGTGTAAGTTTTCGGATGAGAGCTATGAGTAGTTGGCCTACACACAATCAAGTGAGTCTTCATGAGACTTACAATGGGATGCATGCCTACGTACAAATTTACTTTCAACATTATATGATTTATATGGTGATGTGTACGTATGCATTATGTTTCAGTTTTCATACATGATACAATATATTTTACATGTATGTTATGTATGATCAGATGCATGTTATGTGTTTATTTTGTTTTCAAATAACTCTAGCATGCTATTTCATATGAAAGTTTTATGATTGGTTTTAACGGATGGGCATTTGATCAGTAAGTCACATGACAAGTGGCACGACCCGGTAATGGGTGTCTAGACAGGTGTAGGTCGGACAACCCAGGGAATGCTAGTGACAAAATGATTCATACCCGACGAGATAGTTTATGATATCTCTTTTTTCCTTTAAGTATCGTATGTTTTCAAAAAATGCATATTATTTGATACAACGTTTACAAGTTGATACATATTATATGAAATGATTTTATTCACGCAAACCATGAACTCACTGAGCTTTATAAGCTGACTATAGTATGCATCTCAGGGACAGAAGGTTTCAGGTTGGACAAAAGAAAATGGTAAACTTAGAGACTTGTCTAGCCTATCTAAGTTCAATATTTATGTCCAGACATCTATGGCAGATAAATATTGTAACGCAACTCGGTATGGGACGTTTATAACAATCTATTTTAATGGTTGAGAAACCCTAGTGAGGGTAGTGATTTTTGTTGGTAAGTGCCTAAATGATAAGGGTTTGATAAACGACCTCTTTCTCTTTCTCTTGAGCAAATCCCGGGTGAGTGTGTAAACTGTAAAACCATGTATTTTCTTCAGTTTGTTAAAACCGAATTCGTTATTACATTTTGGCCTCATTTTTCTTTTTGCATTTCAGGATTGATGCTAGTCCTATTCTTGTTGCATTTGTAGGCATTTCTTTAGTTGAAACAAGACCATTAGAGCCCAACATCTAATAAAGTGAAGGGCTCAAACCTCAACAAAGATTACATTGTATAAGCTAATTTACTGTATATAAATATTATATACCTGAAAAAAAAACATTCGGGGGGAAAATAGAGTGAGCCATTGAGCCATGGCATTCAAGCAGAGGTGGTATTGGTCCATAATAACGGAAACCACCATAGGTTTTGACTCCTTGTTGTGCCAAAAAGACATGGTCCATTAATTTATTGACTTAATTTTGGAAATAACACACACACATATATATATATATATATACACATATATAGGGTTGGGTTCCGATGAGAATAAGAGTTATGGTGAGAAAGGTAAGAAGAGATCTCCATCCTGCACATTAGGATGAGGTGCAACAGGATGAGATGCACCAGATCAATCATCGTATCAAGTTCGATTCATGGGTGGGTTTGAGATTAAAAGTGATCAAGGGTCCAGATCCCTTCTTACATTCTCATCTTAACTCTTCTTCTCACACTGTAACGCCCACAATTTCGGTATGTGATTAAAATGGTTTCCCCATGTTAAATGCTTGAGTAGTAATCTGAATATCGTCTTTAGTGAAGGTTCCTGAGTATGTCGTGAATCGAATCACCACCGTTTGAGAAATCGCTTGAAAAGTCAGGCCTCGGTACGTGGGGTGACTATGCCCGGCAATTGTGATAGTGTCACTCTCGCCAGGGCACTGTCACGAGGAAAGAATACCCTACGGTACAAGTAGGGAGACAATGCCCGACGATTGTGGCATTGTCACTCTCGCCAGGTCAATGTCGCGTAGGGTCGAGGGGTCGCGGTACCAAGCGAGAGAGTATGCCCCGCGATAGTGACATTGTCACTATCGCCTGTCAAGGTCGCCGACGGGCTCCAGAAGGTTATAACCCCATTTTTCCTCCCATTTTCTCATTCTTGTTCCCACCAACCTTCTTCCCAAACTCTCCTAAGCAAACCCCTACCATTAATTTCGGTCATTATAACACTTAAGGTCTTCCTCTTACAATTATTGCAAGGTTGGTCTACAACCATTGGAGTTTGGAAGCTAGAACTAAAAATCCCTTCATCTCACCTTCACCATCAATTTTCTAGGGTTTTCACCCAACCTTTTCCATCATTTTAAAGAATGAGAGTGTATGGCTCATCTTGGTGACCTAGAAGTATTTTGGTTGGTGGATTGGAGTTATGGTTAAGGTAATCTCCTCTTTTCTTCCTTTATGGAAATTAGGGTTTTGATATAATTTGATATTTTTATGTAAAATGTTTGGGGAACGATTCTAAATGGTTGAATATGAATACTTATAGGTGGAAACTTGTGGATCTAGGTTGTTGAAAGTTTTTGGCTTGAAGATCCAAGGTCCTTCAAAAGAGCTCAAGTTGGGGTGGGGGGGAATCTAGATTTAGCCTAAATCTAGCAAGGTGAGTTCAAGTTGATTTGTGAAACGGTGTACATGCCAAAATGTCCATTTTAAAGTGTTTATATGTTTTAAATGAAATTATCAACTATTGAGTTAATTGGTGAGTCTTGATTATTTGAAGTGTTTAATTTTATAAAATGTGTAAAACATCCACATTTGAGGTTTTGGGCATTTTGATAAATAAATCATACATATTGGCATTTTAATGATTTATTTTATGGAAGTAGATTTTTGAGTATAAATATATTTTATTGTGTGTTGTGGGACGTTTTGAAAAAGATAAATAGTATAAACTCACTTGGAAAATAAGTTGTCCCAATCTAAACTATGGCAGAGTCATTTATATATTTTGGAGCATGGGTTTGCATAAATGCGGGTTGTTTACGTTTGATTTCATTTTATGATTTTTAACAATTGGTCTTTTGATTTGTTGAGCCTACGGTTCGATTTGGACTTTGTTGGGTCTTGGGGACAATTGTCCGATTTTAATAGATCAATGTAGAGCATTTGGTTATGATTTTCATCAACTGCATCTTACTTGAGAATTACATGTTTTGAATGCACTAGTTCATTCGTTTGGGGTCATGTAATGTTTTAGATTGTAATGCAATGGATCCATAGGCACTTGAGTCGTTACGATCAATATTTGGACGATTACTTTCCCTCATTGTAGCACGGATAGGCATCGAGATTCATGGTAAGTAAGATGTGGACCTGTGGGGTCGGGCATTGTCCCATGAGCAGTAAGGTGTACCAAATATGCTTGTATGTTTGGTATGGATTTGGTTATCTCAAAGTATAGACCTAGAGGGGTTGAATTTGAGTCTCCACGGGCAAAAGATCTAGAGGGGTTGAGCTCGATATGTCTTATGAGTATAATCCATGCGTTTTGGTTTTACTACATAGTCATGTGACCTACTTTTGTGTTCCGTCACGTGCAATGTAATCGGGTCTCCCCCGTCACCGAAAGGTGTTGTTTTGGGTATGGAGTTTTATAATCCATGTTTTCGGTGACGTTTTGAGTATGAGTTGTTATCCATGTTCTATGGTTTTGTATATTGAACCTTATCCATGTTTTTGGATATTTTGGATGATAGAGTTCATCCACGTTTCCAGTAGTTGATTTTTTAAAGTATCAGTTATGTTTTACGTCAGTTTTGGGTTTTGCATTTAT
The DNA here is from genome assembly GCA_954870635.1 of Arctium minus. Lineage (NCBI taxonomy): Eukaryota > Viridiplantae > Streptophyta > Magnoliopsida > Asterales > Asteraceae > Arctium > Arctium minus. The sequence goes on from OX941088.1 coordinate 31,654,458, forward strand.
ATTCGAAGGTACGTTTGGTACCGTGGTTTAATCACGAAGATTGTGAATGTTGAAAAAGAGATTGTTCTCAGGCTTAATGTATTTCATTTTGGTTGCTTTCAGTCAGATTGTATTTCAGTTTGGAAATCACGATTTAAATAACATTCTTAAAATTTTATTGCTTTATGATGAAAACTCTTGAGCTCACTAGGCGTTAAGCCTAACCTTTTTATTTGTCGGCATGAGCATCAGGTTCTGGTTGGGGATAGTCCCAGTAACACTGTGAAGAGAGGAGTACTAGTAGTGTGCCCGATAAGCGAGTAGCATTGGCGAAGTCTTCCGCTTTGGATTTGTGAAAAGAAACTTGTATTGAGGTTAAGTAATACCCGACTTCGGTTTAGTCCTTGTTTAATGTTGGAGTTTATAATTGTTGAGGTTAATTATAGAATTTTATATTTGAGGTATGATGAATTTTGATTTTTATTTGATATTATATCGAGATTTTTAATTAGTTGTTCTTACCAAATTTGAGGGTGTAACACACACAACCATTCGTGTGTGTGTGTATATATATATATATATAGTTATAGGTTCAAATGAGAAGTACGAAATATATGAGAACTAGATAACTAATCCTAGACCTGCATACGGTCAAGATCGGATTTGACTGGTCAAGAATTGCGGGTTTAACTGGTCAAAATTTGTGTTATGCCAAAAATAGAGGGGTTGTTTCGTAACTTTTACAAATAGGCGACAAACGGGTTTATATGTGAACCCGTGTGATTAACATATGAACATAATGTAAACCCATGTAATTCACATATGAACTAATTAACATACGAACCCATAGGTTCATATACAACTCATATGAACCTAATTAACAGATTCACATATGAACCCTTGTGATTCACATATGAACTATTTAACTGATTCACATATGAACTCGTAGATTCATATGTGAATCAGTTAAATAGTTCACATGTGAACTAATCAACGGGTTCACATATGAACTTGTTTGCCGTCTATTTGTAAAAGTTACGAAACTATCCTTCTATCTTCTGCATACCATGTGAGGAATTATCCGGTGATTCACAGTTTAAGCCACAAATGTTGACCAGGTGAAGAGCTAGGATCACTTCTCTACTTCTCATATATTTAGCAAGTCTCATTTGAACCTCTCCCTATATATATATATATATATATATATATATATATATATATATAGGGAGAGGTTCAAATGAGAAGTAGTAAGTGTGTAAGAAGTAGAGAAGTGATCTTAGCCTTGGATCAAATGATCAAATTATCAAGTGCTTCATAGTCAAAGTCTTGTTCTAGTTTCTAGCAATCTAATAATACTCAGATTATCAAAACATCTTGTTTTTATTGATCACACAACTTACAAAGATTCATATACCTATTTAGTGCATTCAACACTTAAGCTCTGTGTGTGTGAGTGTGTTTGACAATGTTCTTACTCTGAGTTCGCGTATGATTATAACAAACTACACTAAGACCTTGCTATTTATATGGTCAACATGACCTTAGCATTTTGGTCAACTCTTAACAACAATTACATTATGAACCCACACACTTTACATTTTAGACCCTCCTTTTAATCTTGAATACAATTTAGCTCTAACAATCTCCCCCTTTGGATTCAAGATTAAAAAAAATTGACACGAATCTTTAGGTCTTCTTTTCTCAGAAAAATCTTCATCAAATAATCTTTCACGACTTTGACATCTTCAAATCTTTGACATTTTGATCAAACTTTGATAGGCTTTTTTTAAAAAATCTCCCCCTTTGGCTTTCCTTTTAATCATCCCCTTTGAGTAAAAATTACAATTTCAAATAAGCTCAACATTTCGACTTTAACTCCTTCTATCACTTCTTGCTTGACTTTGCTTTCTCATTCTTGTATTCTCCTACTTTGTAACATCTTGCTTGACTTTCGCTTAGAAATGGTTCTGACTTTGAAATCTTTAATTATCTCCCCCAAGCTCAACATTTCAACTTTAACTCCTTCTATCACTTCTTGCTTGACTTTGCTTTCTCATTCTTGTATTCTCCTCCTTTGTAACATCTTGCTTGACTTTCGCTTAGAAATTGTTCTGACTTTGAAATCTCTAATTATCTCCCCCTTTCTTATAAGATCAACTCTAATCTGACTTTGAAATCTTGAAATTCTCCCCCTTTTTGATGAGTTATGAGAATCAGAATCATCAAAACATTTCAAGGTCAACTTTGTCTTTTCTTTGAACTATCCCCCCAAATAATCAATGTAAGCTCAGTCTTCATGAACAATCTCCCCCATGTAGGAAAATATTCAATCTCCCCCAATATGATCTGATATTAAGATACTTCCGTCAATTCATGAATGTATTCATCCGAATCTTTTCAAATTCAGACAAATTAGGAATGGTAACCCTGAATCAACGAATGAAACAGTTATAAGGAGCTTGTGTGATGTTCACTCCCCAGGACTTCCATTCAATCATCAAAAAACACAAGGTTAATCTATGAACGTTCTGATAGAAAAACAAATTTTCTGTGTGTTCGTGCTTGTGTATGAAAGAATTAAGCACAATGATTGCTTTGATAATAAGACTCAAACTTATGTAAACCATTGAGACAACAAAAGTTATACATAGACTCAATGTGCATGAGAAAGGGTCGAAGGTGGGGCAACTTTCCTTCTTTTTCAATATCAGCATCTTCCAAATGAAGATCCAATAGATGATGTGTTGCTTCCCCTTGAAAATGTGAAACATTCTTTTGTTGAGAAAAGAATGAGTAACAGGTGGGGTTTTATGCAAGAGTTGGCATGGGCTAAGTGCCTTTTTCAATGAAGGTCACGAAGAAGTGTGAACCAACAGAGTATGCGGCTGCCCGACTCAGAAAAAGTTTGGTGCAAAGTTTGATATTTTTTACTCTGATCTCTCACCCTCATTTTCTTTTAAACTTTTGAGCTCACATCTAACCAACATCTCTTTTACATTTTACCTCAGCACACACCCACTCTCAATTCTTTTGACCCATCTCCCCTGAATCACTTAAGATAACTTCCGAGGTAGGAAACACAGGTTAACGTGAATCCATGGAAGTCTTTTAGGCACTCACACTGAATCCCATGTATATTGTCCTAAAAAGAATATGTTGCTCAACAGTTTATGTTGGCAGTTAAACACAAGATATCATATCAGAAAATGTATGCTCATGAATAATAAGAATGAAATTTGAGCAATGTGAACATTTAAGATCTCTCAAAACTTTGAACATTTATAATCATTCAATTTCATGGTTTTGAGAATCTGACAATGATTTAATCAGATCAAATATCATGAAGAAAAATATTTGGGATATCAAAGACCGAAAGTTGTTTATATGAACGAGATATAAACAATTTAACAATGAAAGCACATATATAAAGAAATGACGTCTGATCTCAAACAACATTGAATACAACCGGGAATATTACCATCGAAAGATTAATCGTTTGAGACATGGTAATATCAAAGTCAATAAAAATGAACTGAACCGATGTGTGTAAGAATACTTGACAGTATATAGACAAGATAATACACAAGTATTGATCTTTTCAAAACACATGGTCAGATAATCATCAAAGTATCCAAAAAATATTTAAAAATCACACTTCGAAATTCATAAAACATTTTGAGAACGCGAAGTGGTTAGAACGTTTAAGAAAACATTTTTCATACATGAAAGTCGTTCATCTTTCAAAGCATGGTAGAGTTTAAGAATTTAGAAATATATACCTTTAGCGTAGAAATTCTCAACTCCCCCCTAAAATGAATATTATCTTTTCAGCATCCTTGACAAAACATCAGATACTCCCCCTATGTATTTGTAAAAAGTCAGTTCATTAGAAAAATATGACAATGAAAGTGTAATTAGCGTTTCTTATCTCCCCCTTAAAGATATGACAGTGAAATCTTATAAACTCCCCCTCAAAGTAAAAAATTCCTTTTGAAAGATGTTATCTATTAAGCATCCTGAAGAAGAAAAACTTTTGAGAACGGGTTCTGAACTGAGCTATTCAAAAACCATCGTCACGTATTCTCCGGTAAGAATAGTAACTGTCCATCTTTATCATTGAAGACCGGGTCTTGAACTGCTTTGTTCAAAAGCCAATCATCTTGACATTGAAGATCGGGTCCTGATCTGTTGTAATCAGAAACCATGCTTTGATATTTGAAGATAGAGTCCTGATCTGTACATGATCAGAAGTCTATTTTGATCTTTTAGATATGGGTCCTAAACTGTAATGTTTAGAAGCCATTGTTCTTTCTCCCCTTAGTCTTTAGGTGCCTGCAACACAGATTTAGCTTTTGGTACCTATTGGTATTTGGGTCCTGGTTTGTTAGTTGCAGTTCTATTAGGAGAGATGTAGTAAGAATTTTTGCTAACAAAATCATTTCTACCACAGTAAGAACAATTAATTTTCTTTTGTGCTAACCTGATCAATTGATTAACAGTATAAACAAGATCAGGTTTGCCAAAAGTTTTACCTTTAGGAGCATTGTTCCTTTGAGCATTAGATGCATGCACAAATGATTTATGTTCCTTCTTGTCATCTGAAGATCCTTTTACTTTCTAGATCATTTTTCTTTTTCTTTCTCATCTTTCCTTCTCTAAAACATTTTCCTCTGGAACTTGTTCGTTTTGATGTTACCTGGACCATCAATAGATTTGTCATAGAAAAGGTTAGAAGGACGAATTTATTCTTTATGTTTAGAAGTATGATTATCATCTGTAATAACAAACAAAGTATTATTAGAAACATTTGTAAAAATTGAACTTGCAGCTGATTTAAATGAACATTCTGATGCAGCTGGATCATCTCTTGGTGATTGAACAATTGATTCTGGCGTCTTTTGCTCAGTCAGCTTCACCTTTAACATAATCTCTTCAAGTTCTTTGATCTTTGATGACAAGCTGTTTCTTTCCTTTCAAAGTAGATCAAACTTCTTGTGCAATTCAGACTTCGTCTTCTTTTCCTTTAGAACAGTTGATGGTAGATCAGATAGTTTTCCTGTCAGCTTGTTTATCTCAGCCACAAACACTTTCCTCTCTTCCTCAAAATCTTTTTCTACCGACTTTCTTTGTTCAGATATTTCTTTGAAGACACCAACATTCTTCTTTTCAGCATTCTTCTTTTCCTTCTCAAACTTGTCTCTCTCCATGATGATAACTTTCTCAAAATCTGACACTTGTTGAGAGAGTTTAACACATTTCAGTTCAATGGATTTCTTTTCTTCCAAGGACTTTCTTGAAAAGTCAGAAAATTTCTGAGCAAAAGCTTTTCTTTCTCTTTCAAATTCTTCTCTTTCTTTCTTTGACTTCTTTTCATCTTGAGATATATGTTCTTTCAGTTCAGTAATCTTCTTCTGAAGCTCAGTATTGTCTCTTTCTAAATCCTTTCTCTTCTTTTCAATATTCTTTATCTCCTCTTGAGCTCTTGAGTTGTTCATCTCTTTTGTGGCTTTTTCTTTCAACATATTTATTTCAACCTCAAGACTAAACACTCTGTCTCTTAACTTGTCTCTTTCAGAGAAGATTTGTGAATTTATCTTTTTCAGCTCGTCACACGTTTTTCCAGCAATGTTTGCACGTCTTCTAAGATTATCAAGCTCTTTCTGCATCAACTCCTTCTTTGACCATGTAGAATTTGCATTTAGTTCTTCAAACATCTTCAACTTGGTTTGAAGATTAGAAATCTCTTTTTCTTTTGATTCAATGATCCCTGCAAAATTGATTTTGGAGTTAGCAACACAATCTGAGCAAATAAAATATTTTTCTAAAACTTCAGAATTATCTTTCAATTTAATGATCTGAGCCTGAAGAGATGAATTCTGAATTTTTAGATTCTTATTTTCAGCTTCAAGGGATGGAATCTCTGGCATATAAGCGATAGCACAGTCTCTCTTGGTCAAAATAGTACGTCCTTTTTCATCAGTGTACGACATCTTGATATCTAAAAATTTTTTAGCTAGAAATGATCGTTAGTCCGACAAAATGAATTAACAGATGCAGAACTTAAAAATTTTCAGAAAATGAATTTTCCAAAAACTTCTAAGTATAGAATTCGTATAAAATGAAGATTAAAGAACAATTCGCATGAAAGTTAGTATCAGAATTCGTATAACATGAAGAATTCGTACAAAGGAAATCAGAATTCGCACAAAGTCCACAATTCGCACACAAGAGACAATTAAAAATGACACAATTCGCATGAACTAGTATGCGAATTCTAAGAATTCGTATATAGCTAGATGTGAATCCTTTACAATTCGTATAATTCTCTTAAGCGAATTCTTTACTTTGAAAATTTTGAGAAATAAGCTTTTCGCACAAGGATTTCGTATCACAGGATGATGCGAATTCTTTACTTAGAAAATTTTGAAATATCAAAAACTTTTCGCATCGATACGAAATCTGGACTTTAAAAAAAATTCAAAAACTTATGCGAAATCCTCAAGAATTCGTACTAGGCACATGTGCGAATTCCTCACAATTCATATCCTTCTATATGCGAGTTCTTCACAATTCGCATGAAGGTACGTACAAATTCTGTCCTTATAATTTTTAAGTCAAACTTTTCGTATCATGGACATCTGCGAATTCTAACTTTTAGTACATAAGAGTATGTGAATTCTGCACTTAAACAAATTTTCAATCAAAATATATATGCGAATTCTAGTCCTGCGAGTTCTTCATACGAAAAGTTAAGATCTTGCGAGTTCTTTGAGTTTCGATCCTAAAACTCACAATCTAGTCCAAAAATCCAACCAAATCCGTGAATTTGATGCTGTAAACTCACAGAAACAATCATGTTAGCATAAGAAACAATCCAAAACAATCAATTGCACAAAAACTACACTCAAACATCAAATTATGTGATCCAACAGTAACTTCGACTCGTTCGAACAAAAACTTTCAAAAATCAAAATTAAATGATCCAAATTGACTTACCAATGAAATGTAACCATAAGAAGTCATTTTAGAACAAAAATCGACCACTTTCCAAACAAAGATTTAACCAAAAACACCTTTGAACTCAAAATTCGATCAAGAACTCAAGAAACAGTTTTCGAACACTTTTTCTTTCAAATTGTCGGATAAGGCTCTGATACCAATTCTTGTTCCAGTTTCTAGCAATCTAATAATACTCTGATTATCAAAATATCTTGTTTTTATTGATCACACAACTTACAAAGATTCATATACCTATTTAGTGCATTCAACACTTAAGCTTTGTGTGTGTGTGTGTGTGTGACAGTGTTCTTACTCTGAGTTCGCGTATGATTATTACAAACTACACTAAGACCTTGCTATTTATATGGTCAACATGACCTTAGCATTTTGGTCAACTCTTAACAACAATTACATTATAAACCCACACACTTTACACACTTTACATTTCAGACCCTCCTTTTAATCTTGAATACAATTTAGCTCTAACACAAAGCCACAAGTCTTGACTATTTTTTTAACCAAAGGGTAATATGGTAAAGCGGCAATGATAGTATTAGTTTGGTAATGGTTGGAGCAGTAAACTCGGATTCAGCAAGAATCTCAGTTAGACCTGCAATTACCGGGTAGTATGCGACGACAGTTTATTGCCAGAAGAAGTTCAATCCATGGGTAAGAACTTATGCTCCGATTGGAACTTCCAGTTCCAGAACAGGTGGTTGGTATACTACAGAAAGCATGAATGCTCCCGAAAAGGAATCTATTGATTCGACATGATATAAGCGTGAAAGGGGTTCAAGAATCGGTTTTCTTTTTATAAGGGCTAAAATCACTTATTTTGGTCGGCGGGGGGCAGTCGTGCGATACGTAGATGCCTTAGCTAGTGATCCGGGTTGTTTCCCTCTCCACGGAGAGGAGCGATGGTGGTCCCCCCGGACCACTTGGATCCCACGAGTGAATCGAAAGTGATACAAGTTCTTCCCTTCTAAATCAGATAGATTCATATCTGAAAGAGGTTGACAATAAGTTCTTCTCTTAAGAGATAGTAAGCAAGACTTGGCTACGATCTTTCTTCTATATAATTATTAAAATATAATATAGTATATCATTCGCGTTCTTGTCCCCTATCACTTAAAGGCAGATCGATCCTTTAACCATTGATCACTTCATCGTCATTGTCAAAGATAACAACGGAAGTATGGTCGGCGATATAGATCTCGATCCCGTTAAAGATTATATCATCGATTTCACTTTATTCTTTCTCAACCATATATCGCAATTTTAGGCTATCTAAATTATCAAATTTCTTAATCTGTGAATCAATTAAATAGTTTATATGTGAATGACTTAAAAATAGTTCATATGTAAATCATTCGGGTTTATATATGAATCAGTTAAATAGTTCATATGTGGGGTTCATATGTGAATCAATTAAATATTCATATATGAACATGTAGTTCATATGTGAATCACACGAGCTCATATGTGAATCAGTTAAATATTCATATATGAATTACCCGGGTTCACATATGAACATATAGTTCATATGTAAATCACACAGGTTCACATATACATTTGTTTGCCGCCTATTTGTAAAAGTTACGAAACTACCCCTCTATCTTCCGCATAGTTGTTATTATTTGTTGCTTCACAGTCAAAGCCGCAAATCTTGACCATTTTTTTAGATGAAGGGCTAAGAGCACTTCTACTTCTCACATAGTTAACACTTCTCAAATGAACCTATGACTATATATATATATATATATATATATATATATATATATATAGTGTTTGGTTCATTTGAGAAATGGTAAATATATGAGAAATAGAGAAGTAATCCTAGCCATTCATATGGTCAAGATCGGATTTGACTAGTCAAATATTGCGGCTTTGACCGGTCAAAAGTTGCGGCTTTGACTGGTCAAAAGTTGCGGCTATCCCAAAAATAGAAGGACAATTTCGTAAATTTTACAAAACACACGGGCTGTGTTCATATATGAACATGTATAATTCACATATGAACTATATGTTCATATATGAACCAGTGCAATTCACAACTGAACTCTTTTAACTGATTCATATATGAACCTTTGTGATTCATATATGAATCAGTTGAACTAACTAACAAATTCATATATGAACCTTTGTGATTCATATATGAATCAGTTGAACTAACTAACAGATTCATATATGAATCTGTATGAATCACAAAGATTCATATATGAATCAGTTGAACTAATTAACAGATTCATGTATGAATCTTTGTGATTCATACAGATTCATATATAAATTTATCTCGTGTATTTTACGAAATTACCCCTCTACCTTCTATAGACCACACAAGGAATTATCTGGTGCTTCGCGGTCAAAGCCGCAAATGTTGACCAAATAATGGCTAAGATTACTTCTCTATTTCTCATATATTTACCATTTCTCAAATGAACCTCTCCCTATATATATATATATAGGGGTGGGTTCAAATGAAAACTCATTTTTCATTGTGCACGTGAGGATAAATCTTAGCCCTTGATGAAAACTTAGAAAACTAATCAATGGTTTAAACATAATAACATTAATTGAGAAGTGATTAGTGACAAAATTGGAAATTTGAATCAGCGCCTACCTTATTTGACTTTTTATTTTCTTTTTTAATTAAAAAACTTTTACCTCTTTAAAATTTAAAATAAATTATCTTAAAAATTACTAATATTTTAATCAAACAAATTATATCAAAAAAATGAGAATTTCGTGCTCTTCGGTATGACATCCATCTCGATATAGGTTTTTTTTTTCATTTTAACCGTTTTTTACGTGAAATTCTATATGTGTTTTATATTCATCATGAATATGTATGCACGTCCCCGGGTGTCCACATTCAGTATGAATAACAAAGTTGAACATTCATTCTTTATTCATGATGAATAATACAACATTCAGGATGAATAATACATGAATTCATGATTCATGTATTATTCATCATGAATCGTGTATTATTCACCCATAATGTTGTATTATTCATCATGAATGATACATTATTCATGAAGAATAATATGTGAATGCCCTGTGAAGGTGTGGACACATGACACACTCTCTTTTGTTTTTCGATTCACAGCCGAAATTTCGTTTAATTTATTATGAATATGTATGTGCATACTGGGGTGTCCCACATTCACTATGAAGAACAAAGGTGAACGTCCATTCATTATTCATGATGAATAATACAGTATTCAGGATAAATTGTACAACATTCAGGATGAATAATACACAAGTTCATGAATCGTGTATTATTCACCCTGAATGATGTATTATTCATCGTGAATGATACATTATTCATGATGAATAATACATGAATGACCCGTGAAGGTGTGGAGATGTGAAAAACTCTCTTGTTCCCCGGTTCACAACCGAAACTCGATAGGTTCTCGATTCATCTCGATAGGTGTTGGTTTACAGTGATGAAGAAACATAATGCCTTACGACGTTGAAGAAAGTGTTGAAGAAGATGATGTCGAGTTACGGACTTACGGTGTCGAGGTGTTGTACACACTTGAACGTATATAAATATTCATAATTAATATAACAGATATATAACATTTCACGTAAAAAATGGTTAAAACAACAAAAACAATATATCGAGATGGATGTCATATCGAAGAGCACGAAATTCTCGTTTTTTTGATATAATTTGTTTGATTAAAATATTTGTAATTTTTAAGATAATTTATTTTAAACTTTAAGTGGGTAAAAGTTTTTAATTAAAAAAGAAAATAAAAAGTCAAATATGGTAGGCATGAGTTTAAATTATTTTCCATTTTTACCCCTAATTTACTTTTAATCAAAAACTCTATTTAATATGAGTTGTTGGATCAATAGAGAGGGAGTGACCAAGATTTGTCCTCACGTGCACAATAAAAATTGAGTTTTCATTTGAACTTTTCTCTCTCTTTATATATATATATATATATAGAGAGAGAGAGAGAGAGGGGGGGAGGATCAAACGAGAATGTTAACTATTTAAAAAAACAAATGGACAACTCTCAGTCAATCATTTTTTAAAATAATTCTGAAAATATTAATTTCTAAAAATCATATTAAAAGGGTATTAAGGTCAACATTATTTTATGGGTTAATTTAGGATAGACTTGACTTCCTAAAATCAAGGGATCCCAATTCTACTTTCATATCAAATTCGTACGTATCAATTTCCTTAATTCAAACAAATCTTTTTTTTTTTGAGCTTGAGTATCACACAATTCGATATCCTGCAATTCGTTTTCTTCATCTTCCTTTTTTCAACGAAATCATGGATTCTTCAACCGGTAACAGAAGTAGTTCATTTGGTGATTGTCTCTTCAATGGAGTCATCCAACGAGTTACAGGTAAACGAATTGATTTTACGTGAAGCTAAAGAGTATGTGCATTCGGTTGATGGGATTGTGCCACCAAATCAGGTTAATATGTGCGAATTTATAGTTAACAAAGTGAGCAATGTGTGATTTTGGTGATGATACAGTAATGGCGGGAGTTGATGGTAATTTTTTTTTCAACTTAAATTAGATGGTTATTCGTGATTTGAGCTCATTTTAATGAGATGATCTTGATAGGTTTTAATTTAAAAGGGATTTCATCATGATGAATCAATCTTATGCAAGTTACTGTAATTAATAATCACTTGTGATTATTGTAATCTTGTTATTATTTTAGCTAGTAAACACTCTGTGTATGATGATATAAATAGTTTCTAGAATATGAAATTTTAGTAGATGATACCTGTATCACGATGAATAAACATCATGCAACTTTTTGTAATTAACAATCACATGTGATTATTTGAATGTTCTTATTAGTTTATTCAAAAATACACTGTATTTGAAGATATCATAGTTGACATTAAATATAAAATGTGGATTATATGCTAATTGTATGAAGATTGCATAGTTCCCGAAACTGAAATGTTGAGTAGATAAACATAATCATAAGATCACGTGTGAGGTTGTTCAATCTATAATTAATCATCTATGTTAACCAAGCCTAGTTGATCATGAATCATTCTTGATGTTTGATTTTCAGTTTGTGAAATTGGAAGACGATAGATCCTTGTCATGTTCTTGTTAACATTTCGAGTACTTTGGCATTCTTTCTTGACGCATGTTTGTTGTCTTATTCAATACATATGCTGAAGAGATACCTACCCATTATGTTAACAAACGATGGATGAGAGGTGTTATCTCCATGGACGTGCTTCGTTCTCGACGTATCCATGTTGGAAGCAATGAGCAGTATGATAGATTGACAAATGATATCCAAATTAAGTTTGATCAGATAATGAGTACAGTTTGTGGCGACGAAGAGAAACTTGCGCATTGGAAAAGAGAAATGGTTGCACCTGATATACGTTGGGTATGTCAAAGCCTAAGACCGTTGTTATACGTGCCTTAGAAGGTATTAAAAACAAAGGTTGCAGGATTGGTAAACGTTTGATTGGTGCCGAAGAGCGAGCTATAAAGAGTGCACTACATAAGAGGAAGTATAGATGATGTAATTAACTAACAAACCATGACTCCCGTAATTTCCCATTGAAGAAAGGAATGTCCGATCAATCGGATGATTGATGGAGCAATATTAATTTGATTATGTGTTTGACTATGTTAGACATTATTCGTATTTTGTTTTGTTTTGATTATGTGGTTGACCATTTTTAGACTTTATTTTAAAATTGTCTGGGCATATCATATTGGAATTGTATTACTTGTTCATTTTTTTAATTATTTGTATACTCATACTTATACATACTTTACTAATTTATATGCATGTTAATAAGAATAATCGTATATGGTTATATTGTATAGGAATTGGACAAAATGTTTAAGTATGTTCTACATGCTAAAATCATCAATGATTATATTGTACATAAATTGGACAGAATGTTCAAGTATATTCTTCAATCCAAAATCATCTATGATTACACTGTACAAAAATTGAACAAAATTTTAGGTATATTATGCATTCCAAAATCATTTATGATCATATTATACATAAATTGGACAAAATGTTTAAGTATTTTCTGCATTCCAAAATCATCTGAGAATATATTGTACAGAATTTGAACAAAATGTTTATGTATATTATGTAGTCTAAAATCATCTGTGATTGTATATGAGTAAGTTGGACAGCATGTTTAAGTGTAGTATGCATCAAGTAATCATATATGAATGTACTATTAATAAGTTGGCAGAATGTGGCAGGGATAATAATTTATGATTTGCATGTGCAGAAAGTGGACAAAATGTTGAAATGTAATATGCATCACATAATCACAAATGATCTTATTATGATTAAATTGGACAGAATCTTGAAATGTGGTAAATCACATAATCATATGTGATTGTATTGTGAATAAATTGTACAAAATGTTGAAGTCTAATATTCAAACCATAATCATATGTGATTGTAGTACAAATAAACTGGACAGAATGTTGAAGTCTAATATGCATCACATAATAACAATATTTGTCAAAAATTTCATCCATTTACCATTTCAAACAAACCACATCATTAACCCCTTAATAGTAAATAAGCTATTGTTTACCAACATTCTAATGTTAAGTCTTCATAAGACGAAAATAATATCCCAAAAGTAAATTGTTCATGAATTTTGCCAATTATCGATAAAAAAAACCACTGTCAATAATCAAGATCTAATGAAGAAGTGCATTATTGGTCTTCGTGCACTCTTGGTTTTTGATACATCTTGTATCATTTCCTCTGAACCCCATTTATGTTTTGCATTGTTGTTGCACGTTTGACATTGATCTTACCGCATTAAACAGGAGGTTTGGTGTTGTCCTCAAAGCATATTCCAATTGATTGCTTGACGGGCTGTTTCTCCTTTGTCATTGTGTCTGTTTGCGTCTCCTTTGACACTTTGTTTCCTGCTTTGCTTGATTTATGACTGTCAATGGCTTGCTTCTTCTTACCTTTCTTTTTCAATGTTATCATAACCAGTGCAACCTCGTTTTGGTATTTGTGAGGACTTTCCTGGTGCTAGTTTTCGCTTATTAGTTGAAGGTCCTACTCACATTTGATGAATTAGTGTTAGTTTATATGAATCACAAATGATTGATTACTTAAAACCAAAATATAGTCAATTAATGAACATATGAATGCTAATGCAATAATCCCAACAACAATCACATTGTTATTCAAAACCATATGTATATTACAAATTTTGTGAACCATACATGATTTTAAATACTACGAATAGGAACCCATGAACCCTAATTTCCTTTTGCGAACACCATATGCATATCTCAATAGTTGTAAATCACAAATGATATAAATAATATGAAAATGCCATCTCTATGGTATCAAATAAGAACACCATTAAACTCAATCTCAAACCACAAAACAAGTTCATGATACCAATATCAATTGTGATTAGTTTCCCTACTCATACAATAAGGAATGATCTGCAACATTTTGTTAGTCAAGGACCACATGAACACCAACCCCATGAATCTCAACCCCAATCAAATTGTTAATCAAATCCATATGTATATTACCACCATAGTGAATCACACATGAACCTATATTACATTTTGATCACACCATATGCATATTACAGCAAATTGTTAATCACATATGATTAGAAAACATATGATCATGCCACTTACGTTATATCAAATAATAACGTCATTAAACACAATCGAAAACCCCAAAACATTTTTATTTTACCAACATCACACTTGATTAGTTCCCATAATCATACAATAAGGAATGATCAGGAGCATTTGGTTTTGCAAGGACCCCATTAACCCCAACCTCATAAATCCAACTTGTAATCACATTGTCAATCATCCATATGCATATTACAAAGTTTGTGAATCACAGATGATTAGAGATATATGAACATGCTAGTTATACTTTTTCAATTGATAACACCATCAAACACAATCTTAAACCCCAGAGTAGTTTTATGTTATCAATATCACAATTGATTAGTTTCCCCTAATAATACAATAAATAAGGATTAACAACATTTGTAACCTCATGAACCCTAACACCATGAATACCAAACCTAAATCACTTTATGGATAAAAAAACATATGCATATTACCACTCTCTTAATCACATGTGATTATATCTACCATGAACAAGAATAACATGAACCCAACTTATATTACTTTCAACATTTTGTGAATCACAAATGATTATAAATCAAATATTTCAACATTGTTGATTTTAAAATAGTGAATGTAACTATCAATAATATCCCATATCATCTGTTTGAATAAGATATGCATAATACAATATTTTGTGAATCACACATGATTATTAATAATACTAATAAATGATTATTAATCAATATTGACAATAATCAATCACATAGGATGGTATCAAATACCCAATACGACAAAACAACCACACATCAATAATATTTTTATAATTATTGAAATGTTTACCAGGTTGCTTCATCAACGAGGGATTTGATAGGGTTGATCGTTGTCTTCACTAAGCTCCAAATCATTAATGTAAAATGGATTTTCACTGGTGTTTCGTAGTCCTTCAATGAACATCAAAACACCATTGTTACCACAAACCCTAGGGTTTACTTTCAATAAACCAAAATCGGGCAGAGTTTTGGAAGATAAAGTTGTAAATCGTACCTGTCACATCCATTGTTGAGATTCCAGAAGTTATTCTTGTGTAATATGATTTTGAACGATGCAGATGTTTAGAAGTTAAAGCTTCCATGGAGTCGAATGGGAGACGGTGAGATTTAATAAACTTGAAGCAAATCTTCAATCCATAGCAGGTATCAATCATGAATTTTTTTTGGGAAGTGATTTGGTCAGCAATTTGGGATATGATTATCCCTGGTATTTCGCACGCATAATGTAACTGGTTTAAAGTTTTGCATTTGTTCCCATTATACCCCTAAGATTTTTTGCCCACGGTGGAAAGTTGGGTTTCATCTCAATAAATTACAGATTTTGCCAATTGTGATTATAGCCATTGATTTGATCTAACAAGTGGTTGAGATTTATCCCTTTATTTTCTTAAATAGGTGTCATTCTCGTTTGAACCCACCTCTCTCTCTCTATATATATATATAGAGGGATAATCATTTGCATACCTTCTAAATGTTACAAACAATACAAACCCATCTAGGCCATCCGAATTTTTGATCAATGGTTGAGAAATTTTTGGATTTAAATTTATTAAGAAAATAGGGAAAGGATAGTTTGAGAATAGTTTTTAGGTATTTTATTTAAATTTTATTAATTAATTTGAATTTATCTAAATATGATTACAAGATTCCTTAATTTTCTCCATATTACCTTAATCTCTCTCTGTGTAAAAAAAAATTCGGCCACCAGCACCTTCACTTCGTCGGCGACCGAGAATACGAAATTTAGTTTTTTTGTTTGTAACCTTTAGAAGGTTTGTAAATGAATGTGCCTTTAGAGGGGGAGATAATTAAGAAAGTTAGTTTTTTCCCTAAAAATACGAAATTTATAAAAAGACATAAATGCCCTGGTTTGTATTGTTTGTAACCTTTAGAAGGTTTGTAAATGAATGTGCCTTTCTCTCTCTCTCTCTCTCTCTCTCCATATATATATATATATATTCATAGATTCAAATGAGAAGTGGTAAGTATATGAGAACTAGATAAGTGATTATAGCCCTCCATACGGTCAAGATCAGATTTGACTAGTCAAGAATTGCAGTTTTAACTGGTCAAAATCTGCTACTATGCAAAAAATAAAGGGGTAGTTTGTAATTTTACAAATAGGCGATAAACGGGTTCATATGTGAACCCCTGTGATTCACATATGAACTATATATTCATATGTGAACCCATGTAATTCACTTATAAACCATTTTAACTGATTCACATATTAATCCTTGTGATTCACATATGAACCCGTAGGTTCATATGTGAATCATATTAACTAATTAACAGATTTACATAAGAACCCTTATGATTCACATATGAACTAATTAACTGATTCTCATATAAACTAATTAACTGATTCACATATGAACCCCATACATTCATATGCAAATCAGTTAAATAATTCACATGTGAACTAATCAATGGGTTCACATATGAACCTGTTTGTCGTCTATTTGTAAAATTACGAAACTATCCATCTATCTTCTGCAGACCATGCGAGAAATTATCTAGTTCTTTACAGTCAAAGCCTCACATGTTGACCAAATGAATGACTAAGATTACTTCTCTATTTACCATACATTTAGCACTTCTCACAGGTTGTTTTATTTGCAACCCTTAAAAAGGTTGCAAACCTTGCAACCCACATCTTAACCGTCGGATTAATGATCGGCGGTTACACTAGATATGGGGCCCAATATTTTTAATTAAAAAAAACAGAAAAATAAAAATAAAATAACCGTTGATCATGAATCCAACGGTTAAGATGTGGGTTGCAAAATATCCTTCCACTATATATATAGAGGGGTGTTCAAATGCAACCCCTTTACATGGTGCAACCCCATGCAACTCCTCTATCCATCACTCATTTTATTTTCACTCTTTTAATTAAAAAATGTAAAAATAAAATGAGTGACGGATAGAGGAGCTGCATGAGTTACACCATGTAAAAGGTTGTATAATAACCTACCCGTATATATATATATTTGGTTTTACACAATAAGAAACAATGTACCAAATTTCAACTTAGAAAATGGTGGTCCCTCCGAAAGGCATGGCGACCATATTGAAAGGTAAGCAAGTGGGTACTTCACCAAGAAAAATGGGGTTAATTTGCTAGTCTTTTTGATCGACTTGTTCTCATCATTTCATTTTCACAACTTTTTCCAATTTCAAATGTATGTGTTTTTGACTTCTTTTTATTATTTATTTTCTTAAATTTTGACCATTAATAATTGACTATACTATTTTCAATTGGATACCAAGTCACCAACCGAAACTTACCAAATGTATCCAAAAATCTCACTCAAAATTAAAATTTATGATGGTTAAGTTGTATATAGATTATATCTTCATTCTTAAAAGTAGAGAGGTTGTTTTTGTTAAAAAAACAAATATATATCTTTGACTACAATAGCACATGGATAACGACATTTCTAGTATTGTAAATTAATGCTAATTCATAGATAGAGTTATAAAAGAATCAAACGTTTAGTGAATCGTTCATGAATCGGTTGTCGAGAAGTTTGTTAACTTAATATATGAACGAATATGAACCAGATTTTTTGTTCGTTTAAGTAAACGAATGAACACGAACAGTGGTCTTGTTTTTCAGTTACGGTCATGAACTTCATTCATGTTTGTTCGTTTATGATTGTTGTTGTTTTTCTTTTTGTTCATTTACTAAGGATAATTGGCAATCATGTTTAATAGTGTAGTGATGTGAATGGTAATTTCTTTAAATTTTTCGAGAGGAACGAGATGAGTAATGGCGATTGCTTTTCTGTTCATTTGTGTTCATCTATTTATGTTTATTTAGCTGCTTAGCGAACGAAGACGAACAAGTTTATTTTATTAATGAGCGAACACGAACAGAAAAGTTTGTTTGCATATATGTTTGTGTCCATTCTTTTGTTCAATTAAGTTAAACGAACAAACATGAACAAACTTTTGGGAAGAGGACGACACATCTCACAAGTTTAGATTAAAACAGAAAAATAACAACATAGCACTTGATCAATCACTTGGGACAGACCCCAAGGGAGAACGAGAAACAAACAACGATATGAACAACATAAAATCTGAGATGGTTGGAGCAACTTACATACCACAAACAAAGCAACCAAAAACAAGGATAAGCTAATACACCACGACTTCATACAAAAAGAAAAAACGCCAAAAGGAAAGCCAATAGAGAATAAGTTGGATCAACAAAAACCAGACATTCCACACACACAACATGAACAAGCTTTCGTTTCATGTTTGTTCGATTTGCTTACAACCCTATTAATGGACTGTGAAATCTACAAGTTTTTGTAATATATTTTTTTAAAGTTAGATAATTCAAATACCATATGGGGTTTGGGGACAAAGATGATAATAATTATGATTGTGGGGATCATAAGAGAATAAATAAAGTTAGGGTTCTAATTGTATGATTGCTCGTGGCAAAAAGTTATGATTACGACTGTTTTACATCCAATTACTAAAAATATAAATTTAATATTTGTTGATTTTTAAGGGGGAGGCTAATTGCACCCATGAATTTGCTAAGTGCACCATCATAATTAATTTTCTCCTCACACACATCAACATCAACATCTGCTTTTTACATTTCCAATTCATTAATTACACCCAACGCATGAATTGACTTGATTTTGACGTAATTTTAGTGCAAATAACACTCCTCATTTTTAATAGAGTCCATCCCTATGATTTGTTAAAGAGGGCTGTTATTTGCACCCCTATTGGTAGGGGTGCAATTAATTTAAAAGTTAAAAAATTCTAAAAAATATCATTAACTCACCTAAGAATTAAGAAAAACATCATTTCATTCTCTCTCTCTTGGTTTTTATTTTTATTTTTTTTATTAATAGGTAATAATAGTAATTAGTGCAAGTAATTATTATTTTATTTATATTATATATATATATATTTTTAAAATAATTAAACTAAAAAAATAATGTCTTGTTATTTATAAAAAAATAATGTCTTGTTATTTATAAAAAAAATAATATATCATTTATTTTACCGCTTTACAAATTCTATCTTTTTCAACTTTAAAACTTCAAGATTAATCAATCAATTATTATTTTAAGTTTTTGAATATTAAAAAATAATCCATCATTGTTTTATGAACTTTTAAAAAATCAGATAATAATTCATCAATTTTTCACCAAAATTTCGAATATAAATTAGTTTATGTTGTATCATCTTTTATTTATAGAAAAAAAATATATACTTGTAATAATAAATATAAAAAAAGGTATTGTTATATAATAATGATAATAATAATATAAAATAATTTTCTTTTAGTCATTTTTTATATTTGTATTTTTTTTAAAAACATATTATTTTTTTATCTTAAATATAATACAAAAAAAATAAAACTAAAGAATAATAATAATAAAACTAAATATAAATTAAAAAATATCTAACATAATATTAATTATAGTTTCACAATAATAATAATAATAATAATAATAAAAATAAAAAGCTTCATGAAAGAAAGGTAATAATAATATTAATATATAAAAAATAGTTAAAACACAAATAAATTTAAATATAATGATGCAATGATTGAATTATGATGAATAATAGCTAGGAAGTGGTGTCTTTAACACATAGGTAGGGATGCAAATATCTCTACCCTTTGTTAAAAATTATGATTTTCGTCAACGTGGTTTAAAATTTATAATTTTCATCCCTGAAGTCTGTAATTTATTGCTATTTTTGTCGTTATTATTTACAATTTATTATTGTTTTCACCCATGGGGTTTACAATTCTTTACTCTTGTTTCCTTATACTTAAAGGTGAGAATATACAGGGATAAAAATAACAATAAATTGCAAATCATAGAAACAAAGTTGTAATTTCTAAACTATATAGACAAAAATCAAAATTATTAACAAACCATAGGACAACATTTATAATTTACTATTATTAATATGATACATGATAGTTAAAATATATGAAAGGGGTCTCGATTGATGGTAACTTTAAACTTGGTGAAATTTAAGGGGTCTGAATGTAATTTTGCGAACTAAGGGATATTAATTAAATATTTAGCATAAATCCAAATATTCAATCATCTTCTGATAATTAAGCAAAAACATAAACATTGTCAATGACCGAATGAATAAATTAGGGGAGTGCTATTTGCACCAAAATTATGTCAAAATCAAGTTAATTCATGCGTTGGAAATGTAATTAATGCATTGAGAATGTAAAAAGCAGATGTTGATTTTGATGTGTGTGAGGAGAAAATTAATTATAATGGTGCACTTAGCAAAGTTATGGGTGCAATTAGCCTCCCAATAAATTATGTAGCTAATTAACCAAAAAGAAAAACATGTTTTAAGTTGCAAAGGAACAGATAACTTGATTAATGATTACAATGATTAAAAAACGTGACTTTTTTTTTTTAAATAAAAAACCGTGACATAAAAACTTTATAAAGTTACTTTGTAATAGTTAAAATTTTTAAACTAAAAAAATAAATAAAAAGTACATGACAAATAATGTAAGGGAATTTAATTAAAATGGGCGTATTTCAAATCCGTATTACCCAAATACCCCAAATCTCGTTCAAATCGCCGAAATACCCTTTATGTACGGGAATAGTGGCCGGGAATCCCGGGTTGGTCGTGTTCGAGGTTATGGCCGGGATTCCCGAGGTTATGGCCGGGATTCCCGGGGTTAGGGGCCGGGTTTCCCGGGTTAATGGCCGGATTAAACTTGAGAGCATATTTGGGAGATACCCATTGACCAACAACAAAGATTTCACCAAAGGGGTGTTAGCCTAGTGGTAAGGCATGTGGACTTGCTAGTAGCGGTCTCATGTTCGAACCCTGGGGGACACATCCTGGAGGTACGGGGGCTTCGACCCCGGGCTGCATGCTTTAGCAGTCGGGCTTCAGCCCAAATTGCCAGGGATTAGTCTGGGCCCAATGTGGTCTGGGATACCCTCTCCAAAAAAAAAAAAACAAAGATTTCAATATAATTTTAATATATCCGGGATGGAAGGGTTTCCCGGTGTAAGGGCCGGGATCGCCAAATGCTTACATATTAATATAATTTTATAAGATTTTAATATATAGTTACACTTTGTACCCCTAAAATTATTTAATTAGTTTACTTTATACCTTTTACTTTTCTATTTTTTATTTTACACTTTCACCAAATTAATACATATAATCGTATATTAACTAAAATACGTTAAAAAAATATGTTTTAATTTTAACAAGTTACACCATTATAATCGTCTCTTCGACACCTTCGAAATGAGCCCAATATTGAATATTTTTGGATTTAATTATTTTATTATATATTAACACATATAATCGTATATTAACTAAAATACGTTAAAAAGATACGTTTTAATTTTAACAAATTACACCATTATAACCGTCTTTTCGATACCTTCGAAATGAGTCCAATATTGAATATTTTTGGATTTAATTATTTATTATATATTATATCTGGTTTAGTTTTAATATCATTATTATTGTAAAAACTTTTAAGAATTATCGATTATACAGAGACGACAATTTTAATACATTTATTTTTAAAATGAGGATATTTGAATTTTATTTTTATTATATATTATATCTATTTTAGTTTTAATATCATTATTATTGTAAAATCTTTTAATAATTATCGATTATACAGATACGACAATTTCAATTCATTTTATTTTAAAATGAGGATATTTGAATTTTATTTTTATGTTTAATGGGTCAATGGTAAAAAAAATCAGGTAAAAACATAAGGTGAAATGATTGACCAAATTTAAGACATGTTTGTTAGCATCTTAATATGCTTAATAGGAGTCTCATCTTATTTGTTAGTTTTACATGATTTTTTTGTAGTGGTTTAATGATATTCAAAAACATTACTTATGTAGTATATATGATATATAATAAAATAATTAAATCCAAAAATATTCAATATTGGGCTCATTTCGAAGGTGTCGAAGAGACGATTATAATGGTGTAACTTGTTAAAATTAAAACATATTTTTTTAACGTATTTTAGTTAATATACGATTATATGTATTAATTTGGTGAAAGTGTAAAATAAAAAATAGAAAAGTAAAAGGTATAAAGTAAACTAATTAAATAATTTTAGGGGTACAAAGTGTAACTATATATTAAAATCTTATAAAATTATATTAATATGTAAGCATTTGGCGATCCCGGCCCTTACACCGGGAAACCCTTCCATCCCGGATATATTAAAATTGTATTAAAATTATATTGAAATCTTTGTTGTTGGTCAATGGGTATCTCCCAAATATGCTCTCAAGTTTAATCCGGCCATTAACCCCGGGAAACCCGGCCCCTAACCCCGGGAATCCCGGCCATAACCCCGGGAATCCCGGCCATAACCTCGAACACGACCAACCCGGGATTCCCGGCCACTATTCCCGTACATAAAGGGTATTTCGGCGATTTGAACGAGATTTGGGGTATTTGGGTAATACGGATTTGAAATACGCCCATTTTAATTAAATTCCCATAATGTAAATATTAATTTCCAAATACATTAATATTTAATTTATCGTTTATTTACGAAATTGTTTTTGTAAATAAACGTTAAACTAATTTTGGACTCTAAAGCTCATGGTTCTAAATAACTCGTTATGACGTCAAAGCTTGGGTTTACCGTCATGTTAACCCCTATGGGTTGACTTTAGAGCTTGACTTGCATTGTAAAACATTATGAAACGTTATGGCATGTTATAACGCATTGCGTTATAAGTTATAACACATTATGGCATATTATGGCGCGTTACACACATTATTTTGTAATGTGTGAAATTACTTTTAATATATAACTTGAGAAACTAATGATAATTATTTACAGAACTCAAGACTTCAATAAATCAAAGAAACTGCAAGAACTTTTTAAACCTTTTACACGGTTTTTTTAAACCGTGTAAAAATAAGCGTGTAATAAAGTCATTTCTGTAGTAATGAAATTCTTTAAAAATTGAAAAAATTAGTGAATAGAGATTCAAGAAATTTAATCTTGATTTTACATTCTTGATATCATTTTCTATAAGCTCTATATATTTGGTATCAATGGTCTTTTTTTTATTACTTTATATGAATTTAATTAGTTCTACGATATTATTCAGAACACTAACACACAAGTGTGTATTTGTGTGCGCGTATATATGTATACTAGAAGCGTACTCGCACAATGCAACGAGATACATCACGATTTTAATGTTTCATTTTATTTTTTTGTCGATTTACGGTACGATTTTGGATGGTTTTGAGAAAATGATAATGTTTTTTTTTTATAAATTTGTTTAATTTAGGCTTAATAATATAATGTTTTTTATATAAAAAAATTAAGTATTTTGTTAGAATTCAATGATTATCTTATATATTTTAAT
Organism: Arctium minus; assembly: GCA_954870635.1. NCBI lineage: Eukaryota > Viridiplantae > Streptophyta > Magnoliopsida > Asterales > Asteraceae > Arctium > Arctium minus. The sequence continues at coordinate 31,678,518 of OX941088.1, forward strand.
GACATCTAGAAAAAATAACTATATTTAATAATATAATTAAAAAAAAATTATAGTAATATAATATATTAATTAATAGCAATACATGAAAAAGTCTGCATAAAAGGAAGACCCTGCACATACCAAATTGGTGGGTGTTAGAAGTCTGTAGTAGTAATATGTATCTTGGGCTTTGATACTTGCATATTAAGAGATTTTTAAAATCTTGCATAAAATGATAGTATCTTATGCCTAATAATTTGTATTTAAGAGTTTTTTATTCGTACTTTATAATATAGTATAAATATAGATATAGATATATCCCCGCCTTAAGGTATGCCTTGAAAAATAACTTGTAAAGCTTGAAGTTTGAATACACCATTACATCACGTCTCACGTCGTTTAAAACCTTAAACTACATACAAAATTATAACATTAATATTTTATGTACAAAAAGAATTATGTATCAGTTTTGGTCCCTCGTTTTTTCAAATTATATCAGCTTAAATATTTATTTTTAAATAGATAATTATTTGAAAATTGTTTCTAATTTAAATACGAGTATCCATATACACCTGATTAATTTTTAAATAAATAAACAATTCAAAAATATTTAATTTAAATGAACATCCATGAATACCGGCAATATATTAATTACTCATTATTTCTGTTATTAATATGTACGGATACTCAAAAAAAATTATGAGTAAGATATTGGCAGTGGTGGGTAAATTCTGCCACCGCATACTTCCACCGGTGAGCGGTGGTCAAAGGCCATAATGATGAAGTCAATGTTTCAACCACCTCAAATACGCATCATTTAATTAATGATTTTCTACCCCAATAACTGCAATTCCCCTGAATCCGTGATAACTCTTCATTCATTGTACATGGAGAATCACTTTATATAAGTAAATTACATGTTTAGTCCCTGCGGTTCTGTGTTTTCTATGTTTCTTGTCTTTTTTTTAAAAATTCAACAGATCATATTCTTGTGGTTGTTCTTTCATAACGAATTGAGTAGTCATATGTTTTCTCCCGTTAGAGGCCAACATGTGCCCCTCACAGGCCATTTTCATCCATTCTATTCTTTCCTCTCATTCCCTCCTTTTTAATTCCAAGAATCGAGTATCATTGACAAGAAACCCTTGAACTCCACGTATCAGTCACACTTCAATGATAGCTTGATCCAAAATCGAATCAATCCAAGATTCAGTGATTCTTAAATCCATCTAATATCTAGAGTTCGTTAGCTTCTATTTCCTATCAAGATGGTGCGTTCATACATGGCAGGTTTGAAATCATTTCGACCCACGTGAATATCGTGAGGTATATGGTATGTATTGACATGAAATCCATTTTGTCCATTTTTTTTTACCTATATTATCATTGTGAGTTTGTGATAAGTCTCAACCATTGGATTTGTACATAATACATATAGACATTCAAAGATTAAAACACTTAGAAATAAACTATCTTCTTTGTCAACAAAAACATGTACAATCCGATGTATAGTCCAAACCATCGGATTAGACACTTAGGGGTCGTTTACCAAAATGCTTACCGGCACGAATATTACCCTCACTTGCCTTACCGTATAACATTCCTGACTATCAAAATTGATTGTTGGTAAGTGTCTTAAACCCGATAAGCTCTTACTGGGTAAGAGTCATTTCCCTCACTTACCAGGTAAGACTCTCGGTCCCTTTTATGGCTCTTACCGAGTAAGATTTTAGGTAGTTTCTATGCTCAATAAGCAAGGATCGTAAGATAAGTAATATTAGTAAGCGCTTACTCGAGTAAGTATTTAGTAAATGGCCCCTTAATAAGGTTCAAATCCGATGAAGCATTCAAAACCTATTACTCATCGGATTAAAATGCATACGGATAAAAGTCTCAATCTGATGAATGCTCTTAGGCAACCATCAGATTGATACTCTCAACAAAATCCCTTACTTCTTTGACTTATTCCATGCATTTAATATCTGACATAGTAATTTGTTCGGTAAAAACAATATTCTTTAGACTCATATTCCAATAGTAAATAAGTGAGAGAGTGGAGAGAGTGGAGAGAGTGGTCGACGAGAGACCGAGCGGGGAATGGCTGATCTGAGAGAGCGAGAGAGGGTGCGAGTGAGGAGATTTGTGGGGCATAGGAACGAGAATAGGTATATCGATCCACTGTAGATCCATTCAACCAATAGACATAGGAATCCAAGTGAGACCTCATTTCTGTTCTTCAACTTCCCAAGGAACTGGGAGGTAAGTGAGTTATGTAAAATCTTCAAGAAGTATGGGACGGTGTCAGATATTTATATGGCAAAAAAAACGAACGAAAAATGGTGATAGATTTGGTTTCATAAGATTCAAATTTATAGCGAATAAGGAGGAGATGGTGGAGATAAAGATAATGCTCGAGTCAGGTATAGATATCGTGGGAAAAGCTCGGTCGAGTCCGGGATGCAGGCCGAGGGAAAGCAGACAGATGGGAAAACACAAGTGAAGATTAACAACAGGTCCTTCGTGGAAGTGGTTAGAACAGGTAGATAATTGGGCCCGAACGAAGACAAACCAAATCAAATAGTTTTGGGAGAATGGGAAACCGATAAGGAAAACTTGGAGTATCTTCAAGAGTGTGCGGTGGGAATCCTAGAGTCGATGGACATTATACAGGCGGTTAAAGCGGTATGTAACCCGTAAAAGAGGGAAGGCGGGAGAGTGAAACTACTGGGGGGACGAAACATATTATTAAAATTCGACTCAATGGATACAAGAGACAAAGTGTTGCAAAATAAGACACGTCATACACCATTGGGTAAAAGACTTAAGGGCATGGTCGAATGGGTTCCGGCCAGCGGATAGGCTAGTTTGGTTGAGAATTGAGGGTATACCGTTGCATATTTGGAAAGAAGAGACGTTCATGGAGATTGTCGGTAAATGGGGGAGAGTTATGAAAATAAAAAGCGGAAGTTTGCTAAAGAACTTAAACTTAATGTGGGGAAAGGTGATGGCAAGTACAGGTGAAGTGTCTAAAATATCTGAATTAAAAAGCATTCGTGTGGGACATCTATTCTTCGTGATCAAGGTGGAAGAAGAGGAACAAAGCTTGATGGAAATCCAGACTAACGATGAGGATCGAGATGAGCCGTGGGACATCGAGGGGGATGAGAACGAGTTGACCGTTCCGTCCGAATGGAGCGAAGGGGTACCGGACGAAGATGAATACATAGAAGAAAGCGTCTTCCATGGCGAGACAATGAGAGAAGGAGATATCAATAGGTCGGGGGAGAAGCCCGAAGGAGCGAAAATGATGAAGTCAAAATCTGAAAACTCACCAGAAACCACATCGGAAAATTTGACAGATACTGGGGGGCGACAAGGAAAACATGTGGAAGCCGAATAGTCACCAGAAAAAATTGATGGGTATCGGGGGGCGTCAAGGAGAATAATCGGGAGTCGAAGAGTCGCCGGAGTTGATGGTTGATGGCAAAAGGGTAATCTCGAAGGTGGATTGTGTGGATCCCAAAAATCAGCCGACAGACAGATGCAAGTTTGATAAGCACGCCAATGATAATTCCTAAAGCAATTATTCAAAAGAGTCTGCAAAAGAACTTGGGACGTGTCATCTACATGAATTAATTGGAATCGGCGGGCCTCACATTGATAATCAAATTAATGCGTACAACTCAAATGGGATAGGAAGTATGGATGGGCCACCTAATGAAAATAATAACAATTCTCTTGGGTTGGATTGTAGATTGGGTGGGCCAACATCAGTAACATCAAATGAGCCCAACAAAAATAGGAGTAATTCTGAGGCCACCAAGTTTGGGGATTCAATCGATTCAACAAACAGAAAGCAGAATGGGAGTGAATTGCGACATCCAGGGAGGGGGAACAATAAACAGAAAAGCGATTCAAGAAGTGAGAAGAGCCAGAGATCAAGGATGATTATCAGAGATAAGTCGAATAGAAGGAAGACCGAAACAGTGGGGTTCGGCAGAGGGCGGGGTTTTCACTTCATGAAACAAATGGCAAGGAGTAGAAAACAACAATTAAGTCAAAAAAAGGAAGGCGAAGAAATTGGTGGCAAGAAAGAAGGGAAGAAAAAACCGAAAAGCGGGGGGGGGGGGATCTATCTCTGACTCGTCAAAAGTGGTTTTATTAAACGAATTAAAGAGTGTGGATAGTGAAGAAGGTTTGGAAGCGTTCGGAAACTTGATAGGAGTCACATGGAAACCAAAAGGCGGGCAAAGAAAGGAGAATGGCAGCAAGCAATAGCCATCGGGTATCCGGTAAGTATCGTAAGCTATCAGAAGAAATCATGAAAATTTTGTCGTTAAACATTAGGGGTTTGGGTTCGAAATGTAAGAGAGAGTGGGTAAAAGAAATCGTTAGGAAAGAAATCCGTGTATGATTGGCATCTAAGAGATAAAGATGAAGGATTTTAATGAAAGAACTAGACTAGACTTGTGGGGCATAAATGGTGGGGATTTTGTCCACGTCCCGGCCATCGGGAACTCGGGCAGACTTTTAATTGCATGGAACAAAAAATTTGTCAAGGGCGAGTACGTGATTCAGGACATAAACTTTATCGTGATCGTGGGGAAGTGGGGAGATAGACATGGATTAGTAGGATGTGTTAATGTGTAAGGACATCGGGAGCAAAAGGACAGACTGGAACTATGAGGAAAACTCGAAATTCTGTGTGAGAAAGACGAGGTTAGTTGGGTTCTCTTTGGTGACTTTAATGAAGTTCGCAACGGGCACGAAAGGCTGAACTCGACGGTAAATGAGAAAGGTACGGAGTAATTTAACGAATTTATTGAAAGGAGTAAGCTCTCGGACATCCCAATGGGAGGAAGGAAATTCACACGGGTAAGCGACAATAGCCTTCTAATTTCCGCAACATATATTGTAATTTAATGTTTGAAATAAATTAAAATTAAAAAGAGAAAATTTAATGTGTTTGTATTTACCCCCCCCCCCCCTTTCTACAAACACTTTCTGTGTGAGTCATTTTGGTCCAACACCAACAAGTGGTATCATAGCGGTTTGTTTAAATCATAAACAATATCTAATATGACTTCCACAACTTATGACAATGGTTCTTTAACCAAACCCCCTCGGTTTCAGAAAGCCAAATTTTCTCTCTGGAAAAATCGGATGCTTTTATTCTTGGAAGGAGTTGACGTTCAAATCCCATCTATTCTTATAAACGGACCTCATGTTCCTACCACCTTTGATTCCAGAGTTAGAGATTCTAATGATAATATCATTAACCAGGAAAGTTAATCATAAAGGAACAACGTGATTGGATAGATGATGACAAGAAGCACATGACACTGGACACCAAGGCCAAAACAATCATCATGATATCTCTTCCTGATGATGTCTACCACTCCATCATGAATCTTTCAACATCCAAGGAGATGTGGAACACTTTACAGTATTGTATGAAGGAACATCCAAGGTAAAGCAGAGTCGTTGATTAACCTTATCCGACAATATGAGCTTTTTGTCTCTAACAAAGATGAAAGTCTCACGGAATCTTACAACATGTTCAATTATCTCTTAAATGGTCTCAAAGTTCACAACAAAGTTTTCGATAATGTAGAAGTGTTGTGCAAATGTAGATCCCAGAAATAGTGCAATCACAGTAATAATCAATAAACAATAGATATTCAATCACAACTGCTGGTCATATGATTAAATTTATCAGTAAAAGGTTTAAGGTTTACAGAGAGAATTTCAATAAGGATTAGTAAACCTTTCAACGACCAACTCTAACCTAAAACTAGGTTAAACAAGAAAATAAATAAGGCGTGAAAGAACTTGGGCCCATAAATCCCAACAACTAACAACTTTAGATAAATTACAGTTTTCACCTCGAACTTCTATTTAACATAAAATTCACCCTAACAATCTCCCCCTTTAAATTGAAGTTCGTAATATTGCCACTTGGGAACATGAGTCTTCCGGAAACCGAAACTGATCTCGAAATGTCTCATTGAAGTTCTGTACTCCAACCTTTCTTTGATCTGGCCCAAAGCTTTGAGAACAATGCATCTGTATTTCGAATCTAAAGGTTAGATCCCTTTGTCATCTTGATCAATGGAACGCCTCAACTTGTCTCGAAGCAACATCAGTGTACCATTGCGGAATCGTGCAATCTGACTGAATCGGAAGAACCACATATCACCTTTCCTATTTGAGTAAGTCATGCCGAATTTTGGAAATTTGACCACTGTATAAGCAGGTACATTCTGAACATCTGGAGGAAGACTGAGATCAGGCTTAAGCAGATTTATCTTTGCTTGGTTGCTTTCTTAACCAATCTGGAAGTCTTCAATGGATGCAAGTTTCATAGCACACTTCTTGTATCTCTTAACAACTTCCAGTGCATCTGTAACTTCTCCTGGTCGAATGGTTCTGGTCTTCAAGTCTCGGAGCAAAAATAGAAGATCTGGTAACTCAAGACTTGCAAAGCCAGCTTCAGAAATCTGCCATTGATTGCCATCTTCTCTGGTCACAACAAAATAAGAATACCATATGCTCATGAAGCGGCAAAAGTAAATCTGATCAACAAATCTGATTCTGAGCTTTGTCCTGTCAATGCTTTTTCTTGGACTTTTGTATATAAAAATATGCTCGCGTTGCTTCTTTTGTCTGTCATTGACTGAAGACCAAACATAGCGACCTCATCATACGGGCGGATCCAATGGTCAAAGAGCTTTTTTTTGACTTTCTTCAAGAAATGGAACGTTGATTTTGACTCTTTCCCATTTCAATGGTGGAGCTGGCTAAGTACTTTCAGTTTCATGAACTGGTGAGACTGGCGGAGATCGGATGGGGTGCTCTGACTGAGATAAATCAGGATGAACTGATGAATAAGCAAGAAGGGGTAAAACGGCAGAATAGTGCTCGGCTGAATGATGATCATGAGCCACATTCTCTAAGTTGAATAACTTATCGATTTCAGCTTGAAAACTACCAATGATTTTTCTGTGTTGATCGGTTATTTTGATGGATCTAGATCTGAGTATGGATCAACAATAATTACCCAACTGTCCGGATTATAAGATGAACCTCTGTCACATTCCTCGGGCTTTTCAACCGTTGGATTGACGTCGTATTGCATTAAATCCATTACCTAATCCTGAGCCCGACCCTGTCCTTCATTTGGATTACCTGAACCCATCTCTGTCTGTCCCTCTACAATAACCACTGCATGTGCTGACTCGGGATCAGATGTGCGTTGGCGTTTCTCCCCCTCATAGTGATCAGGACCATCCTGGTCATCATGTCTGCGCTTGAGCCCTTATGCCTGACTTCGGTAGGTCGCCTCCAAAGATGACACCCTTTCAGTAAGTGCATCTAGAGATTGCTGCACAGACTAAAGAGTAGCGGTTTGGCGCTGGAAGGATTCAGGAGATATAGTGGGTGAGGTATAGAGGTTGATGCTTGAGAACGTAGGAGAGAGATTAGGTCGGCATCTTGGGATGGCTCAGTTTGGGATTGGGATAAGAGTTTGGCCAGTAACATGGATTTGAGGTCATTTATTGAGTAATCAGTGGGTGAAGGTGGTAGTGGTGGTGGAGGTAGTGTTTCAGGTTCAGTCATTGGGGCTTTACCTTTAATCATTCTTTTCAGAGCATCTACCTCCTCTTTCATTTCATATCGCATGATAGAATGGACATTCTTTAGGGCTCCGTCCAGATAATCCCTTGAGACAAACTCGGAAAAACTAACACCTGGGTCACGTAGACTTCCAGTTGAGGTAACGACTATGGAAGTCGTACCGCCTACGGTCACAACTGGCATGATGATAGCTGTGGTAGGACTTCCACCCTATCCTCGTAATCCACCAATAGGTAGAGTTACTATAGGTGTTCCGACTGGGTCACTAAGACGTCCAGGAGTGCCGAAGTAAGTACCCGTGTCATAGTAAAAGAAGTAATGTCATCGAGTGGCTCTAGACACCGTGCACTGAAAGAAGTCGAGGACTGGGGTTGTTGTCCTCTAGTTTCAATACCAGAACTCTCCAAGTGAGAGACAAGTAGAATATGTGCTGATTCCCCGTGAGAAAATGAAACTAACATCTGTTGAGAGACGTCGGAGTGGCTCGGTGGGGCGTGCAATTGCGTTGCAAGGTCCACGACGGCTTCTTCAATACCCTGTCTAAACATATGAGACTGGGTAGTAGATGTGGCTACCTGGCTGATGGTGGCTAGGGGAAGGTCAACCTGAGGTGGTTGCCTCATCACTTGTATACGCTCAAAATTATGTTTACTCTTCCTTTCCCTCTCTCTGTGTAGCTCTTCATTTTCAACTAGTACTCCCTTCGCTCTCCTTATGTCTCCGGGTGAGGGTTGGTCATCGTCATCATCAGAGTCAGATGACTCGTCATTTGGTTACGCTGACTCGGGTTCAGAGGTCAGCTGGGGTGGTTAACTGATCATCGGCCGCGTCAGATTCGGTGTGGGAAGAGGAATGGATCTGATCAGTTTCTGTCACGGTATCAGATGTAGAGTCAGTGGCGACAGTCTCAATCGCGGTATCGTCTACCGAAATATGAGGATCTGCCTGAGGTGGGGTAGGCGATCGGCGTGAAATGCTAGCCTCGCTTTGTCTAACGGCATTGCCCACTTCATTTCCCCTCACTATATTTTCTCTTAGCACACCCTGTCCGGGAGCCCCAGCTCTCCGAACTTTTCCTCCTCTCGTGCGTGGACCCTCATGTCGCTCATGGCATGCTTCTTGGGGAGGTCCTTCCGGTGCTGGATGGACCATAGGAGAAATTATACCGTGTGTGCGCCTATACTCTATCACACTCAGTGACGTTGGACTAGCATAGGCCAATAAACCATCAGAAATTCGCCTAGCGACTGTGTTGGTGATTTCGTTTCTAGTCGGAAGACGGTGAGTAGGATGGTGAGGACATACCGGATGAGAGGAGGGTCGAGCTATTGTGGGATGGATCTGCATGTAGTTCCTGATAAATATCTAAAGGAAACACATAAAAGGATTGAAGTTCCGTCGTTTGGTTGCGTTGTCACGGACCTTCTGATCTAGCTCGAACCAGAGAATGTCGGCATAGTCTATATGGCGGTGGAATGCAACACCGTGAAAGAGCCACAGAAAGTTGGCACTACTCTGATCGATGCCCTTGGTGATGGCATATAAGCATCTGTTGAGGAATGTGAAAAGAGTGTACCATAGTGGTGTTAGGTGCTGGCGGTTGAATGCCGAAGGGAATGGTAGAGGTACTTCATATCCCAGTGAATGGATATCCGCGCACAGTGTGGAATCTATGACGATGGGGTCGAAACTGTCTCTGCTCGGAATTAAGTCAACTGTTGGTAAGCGAAGAAATTGTCAGAAGAACTCCCGAGTGAAAAGTATCTGCGTGTTGTCAATTCGGGCCTCAAGATGGAATCCATCTTCTTCTTCGATATGAGTGAGAGATTGCCAGAACTGTTGGAGATACAACTGAGGAACATCGATAGTTGTAGTGAGAGCATAAGAGAGAGGGTGGCCTCTAAGGATCTGAATTACTACCTGGTGTTGGCCTTGAAGCTGTGAGAAGTACAAGTGGAAGTTGTTTGGAGTGAGAGGGAGGAACTAATTTGGATGGATCAGTGCGGCGTCGGCGACTGGATCAATTTCCGGATTCGGATTCTAGGCCATCGTTCCTGTTAAAGATAAGATAGTTAGCATAGAGTATAGTTTTAGGCAAGATTCTGTTATTGACAAGTCTGAACAAAGAATAGTCAATTTGAAGATCCGAGACTCAAAATTCTAGGATAAAGTCCAAATGAAACATAGGTCTTTCAAATAAGAGATCCCAACATAATCAGTGAATGGGAGGTTAACAATGAATCCCGAGAACTTTAAGCAAATATCAAGACACTTTCTTATTAACGAATTGCATAGGGTAATAGTTAGACATAGATCAAAAATTAAATAGCTAAACTGACTTGAGCTTGTACTAGACAATATTGATACGTCCCCATTTAATAAACCTTAACAATCAACACGGGGGCTGGGAGATTAAGACCCGGGAGTTCAAGACCTTGGGAAATGCCCGGGCGTCGGCTAATCCCGAGAATTGGTATGTCCCAGGAGTTCGAGGTACCGGGGGGGCAAAGGCTGGAGACAATACGGGAGAGGCTGAGGCCGGAAATCGGGAAACCCCGGGAATGGGTAAGTCCTAGGGGAGCGATAGCGGTAGAGGCCAGAAGGGAAGGTACCGAGAGTCGGTACGCGTCCCGGGGAAATAGACCAAAGAGGAGCCGGGAGAAAGTCTCGGGAGAAGGTCCCGAGAGCTCACTTGATACCGGGAGATGAAGGTGGTCCCGGGAGTTGGTGTAAGGCAATCCGAGCACCAAGGTACCGGTACCCGGTACATACCGATTGTCAAACATCCAGAGAATTTCACATCCCGGGAAACATAACAAAAAGTCTCGAATGCATAATAATCGACATCGATTGACAAATGATTTGAACCCAGAAGCATTATAGCACCAATAAAACCTGAACTAGTGACTAGAAATCCTAAATAGAATAAGAAACCAACCAAATTGAATCACGTAAACCCTAACTCGAATACCTAATCGAAAAAGTAAAAGGATTTCATCATTAATCCTGAGTAATCACTAATAATTTCAAGCATAATAAAAACTCAATCGATCCTTGTGGTGTGTATAGGAGACGAACGACGGGTTGGTATGACGACGAGTGGAATCGCCTGCCACCGCGGCGTCGGTGGTCGTCCGAAACCCTAATCCGGTGGAAGGGAGGGAACGATTGACGGTGGTGGCGCATCCGTTCCCCGAGAGATCGACAGGGTCGATGGGGCCGCGAAAGCATCGTGAGCTCCACTCGGGGAGGGGATCGATTAACCTAGAACTAATGAGAGAGAGAGAGAGAAAGATGATTACCTGGTCGATCGAGATTGAGAGGGATGAGCGAAAAGAGATTGAGAGAGCGAGATACCGGGAGGGATCAAGAGAGAGAGATCGATAAAAGAGGGTGCGATAGAGAGAGATGAGAACGATAGATAAAGAAGAAAGAGGAGAACCCAGGGATCCCAAACCCCGGGTTGAGGTTTTTGAGACAGACCGACATAGGTCGGTCCCGGTTTGGACCGGGTTCCCGGTTGGGCCAAAAATTTCGAGAAAGAAAAATTGAAAAAGAAAAAGAATTATATAAGACTAACGAAAAAAAACTTAAAAGAAACTCCTAAAAATTAAATAAAAAGGAATAAAGGTTGGATTTTTTTAAACACTCCCCCTCAAATGGAGAGATCTTTTTTCTCTCAAAAAAAAAAAAATTCTCCCCCTTGACGTTTGCTTAGCAAAATCAAAGCACAAGAAAAACCTGCTCCCCCTCAAATGAGGAACGATGAAAACTTATAGAATTTTACGCAGTGTGGCTCCCCCTTAACACATGAGCAAACTTTTAACTTTACCATAAACGACAGAAGCTTTAAGCAACTGAATTAACGAAGTAAAAGATGAAACGAAAAACACAGGAAACAAACGAAAATAGAAACGAACGAAATCTAACTTATTAATACAGAAGTTTGAAACTAGCACAGAACTTGACGAGTAAAATGAAAAACCCAATGAGTGTTGACTTGAGATCCAGAGAGTAAAATCACTGGATCAATAGGTCACATGCATTAGTTATTGAATGAGACTCGTACAGGTCTGTAGAAGGGTCAAACTTTCAGAGCAAGTATACCTAGCTTGGACACTAGATATTGAAAGCGTTTTTCGTCCAAGGCTTTGATAAATAGGTCTGCTATCTGAAGTTTTGTATTAACAAAGTAGAGTTTGATTGTACCTCTTTCGACATGATCTTTGATGAAATGATAGCACACATCTATGTGTTTCGTCTTTGTGTGTTGGACGAGATTGCTAGATATGGCAATTGCGTTCTTCGAGTCGCAGTAAATGGGGATATTCGAGTAGTGGAATCCATAGTCCTTTAGCTGGGTTCACATTCTAATCACCTGCGAGCAACAACTGGCGGCTGCTACATACTCTGCCTCAGCGGTAGAGGTTGAGACGCAGTTCTGTTTCTTTGATGCCCAGCTGACTAGTCAATCTCCCAAGAACTGAACATGTCCCAACGTAGTTTTCCGATCCACCATATTTTCGGCATGGTCAGCGTCTGAATATGCCGTCAGCTCAAAACCTGTCTCTTTCGGGTACCATAGGCCAAGATCAACAATACCTTTTAAATAACGAAATATACGCTTGACTGCAATTAGATGAGATTCTTTTGGTTTAGACTGAAATCTTGCACACAAGAATGTCGAAAACATAATGTCTAGCCTGCTAGTCGTTAAGTACATCAGGGAACCAATCATTCCTCTATAGGTCTTAGCATCCACATCCTTTCCGTCAGGATCAGAATGTAGCTTAGTACTTGTAGACATGGGTGTTTTCATGGGTGCATAATTTTCCATCTGGTATTTTCGAAGAATATCCGAGATGTACTTAGATTGATTTATGAAATTTCTGTGGCTAATTGTTTAACTTGTAGACCCAGGAAAAAAAACATTTGACCCATCATACTCATTTGAACATGTTTGCTCATGAGGACTGAGAAGTTATGACAATACTTGGGGTTTGTTGAGCCAAAGATTATATCATCGACATAGATTTGTACAAGAATGATATCATGTTTTTCCTTTTTAATAAACAAGGTGGTATCAATCTTACCTTTGGAAAATCTAGCTTTAATTAAAAAAGACAGTGCATCATACCAGGCTCGTGGTGCTTGCTTGAGACCATAAAGGCCTTGTCAAGAATTTAGATGTGATGTGGTTTGGCAGAACTCACGAAGCCTTTGGGTTGCAATACATAGACTTCTTCCTTGAGAACGCCGTTTAGAAACGCGGTCTTCACATCCATTTGAAACATAATGAAGTTCTTGTGAGTGGCGTAGGCAAGGAACATTCGAATCGCTTCAATCCGAGCAACCGGTGCGAACGTCTCATCGTAATCAATTCCTTCCTACTGGCGATATCTTTTGTCTACCAGGCGTGCTTTGTTTCGTACTACAATTTCATCTTCATCCTTCTTATTCTTGAAGATCCATTTTGTCTCAATCACCGTCTTGTTCTTTGGCTTGAGAATAAGTCACCACACTTTGAGGCTCTCGAATTGATTGAGCTCCTCTTGCATAGATATCACCCAGTCTGGATCATTTAGCGCTTCAGAGACGGTTGAGGGTTCGATGCGGCTAAGAAATGAAGAGAAGAGGTAGTCATTTGTGGTAGCAGATCTAGTCTGAACAGGTGCATTGGGGTCGCCTATGATTTGATGGAGGGAGTGAGCTCGTGTCCACTTGGTGGTGTGTGAGAGAGGTTGATATGTCTGTTGAGAAGTATCGGGGTCCACATAACCACCTGGGGGTAGATCTTGAACTGCTTCGAGTGACGAGTACCTGTGAAGTGGAAACTCTTGTGCTGGAGTCGTGCGAGTAACAGAGGACGACTTAACAGGTGATGTATCTGGAACGGTTTTCGGGATTGCCGGACATGGAGCTTCTGGAACAGCTTCAGCAGGGGTGAGTTCAAGAGCTGCTACTGTTGTCGGTGTTTCAGTAGTAGCTTGAGTAGTCGGAGTGGGATCACTCGAGCTTGGTGACTCTGATTCAATGACAGTAAGAGTGGCAACATCAGACAAGGTTGATTCTCTTGATATGGATGGACCAGTGACAGTTGTCACGTTCTGTACTTGGGGAGTTGCAATCCTGTTACATGATATATCATTAGGCTTAGGATTAAAATATTCATCATAAAATGCTCAAAAAGTAAATCCAAATATGAAAGATGGGCTTGTGACGTAGACGCTTGATTTGGATTTACTGGAGATTGTGTAGATCCTGGACGAAGTTGTCCAGAATCTAACACACCAGTTAAAGCGGGTTCTGAACTGAGGTGTTCAGAAGCCATACCAGCGGTCTCGTCAAAAGTCACATTCACACTCTCAATGACGGTCTTCGTCCGTTTGTTGTAGACTCTATAGGCTTGGGCTTGAGATGAGTAGCCGATGAACACTCCTTCGTCCGCCTTTGGGCTGAACTTGCCGAGATCGTCCTTGTCGTTCAATACAAAACACGTGCACCCGAATGCATGGAAATTCTTGATATTCGGGATACGATTGTTGATGACCTCATATGGCGTCTTGTTGAAATGCTTGTTGATGATAGAACGATTTTGAGTGTAGCATGCGGTTGCAACTGCCTATGCAAATAAGAAAAGCGGGATCTTGGACTGGAATAACATTGTACACGTGGCTTCCACGAGAGTTCGATTGCGGTGCTCTACTACCCCGTTTTGCTGAGGAGTACGAGCAGCTGAAAAGTTGTGGGTAATACCTACTGAGTTGAGGTAACCGTCAAGCACTTGATTCTTTAACTATGTGCCGTTATCCGTCCTGATGGTCTGAACTGATTGATTGAGATTGACTTGAACGCTCTTCAGATGTTAGATGATCAGTTCAGTAGTATCATCCTTGGATCGGAGGAATTTGACCCACGTGTATCGATAAAAATCATCGACCATGACTAGAACGTACTTCTTATGGTTGATACTCTGAACACGCATCGGTCCACACAAATCTATGTGGATGAGTTCGAGGGACCGTTAAGTACTCGGAGCGGCTTTAGGCTTGTGTGAAGCCTTCTTCATCTTACCCATTTCGCAGGCGGCACATAGGTGATCCTTTTCAAACTTGAGATCTGGCATACCTTTCACGTGTCCACCGAGCACCAACATGTTGATGTTCTTGAAATTTAGGTGCGAGAGTCTACGATTCCATAACCAATTTTGTTCAGTTGAAGCTTTGGACATCAAACAAACTTCCTTTTCTGCTTTCAGAGACGAGAGATCAATCGTGTAGAGATTTGTGCGATGCGTTCCAGCAAGTGATTCTTTTCCATCTTCAGTCCGGACGCTGCACCATTTGGCTTTGAAGTTGACCTCCAGATTCTTGTCACAGAATTGACCGATGCTGAATAAGTTGTGATCATGACCTTCGACATAGGACACCTTCTTGATGGTGTGGTTGTCCTTAATTATGTCTCCGTACCCCAAGATTGGAGAGTATTGATCATTCCCAAAACGTACGTTCCCACAAAATTTCTCGGTGAAGTTCGTGAGAATCTCCTTTCTTCCGGTTATGTGTTTGGAGCATCCTGAATCTAAATACCATACATGACCGTTCAGCAAAACACGTTAAGTCTTTTTAGGTACCCATTCGTAAATGGGTCCTTTGGGGTTAGGAGGAACACCCGTCTTGGATACCCGTTTGGACTTGGGTTTATTTCTACGACGTGGTGCATCAAACTTTGAACAATAATTAAAGACATGATAAGAACCAAACCAATCAGATGCATATCTACGATCAACGAAATCATTCAATCTACAGTTGGAACAACAAACACAATCACGAGATAGTTGAAGTAATTGCTAAATGAAATAAACTTTCAAAGGAAACAATCCATTACGTTCAACCAAAGTTTTAGAATTAAAAGCATCATGACTGTTATTGTTTTTCCTAGAATTCAAAACTGGATTAACTGATTTCGTCTTTGCCGTGCTCTCCTTAGACTTCTTAGCTACCCACTCGTATTTGACTTCTTTCCTTCGACCAAAAGTATCTGAAATACCGTTAAACTCATAGTCAGAATTTTTGAATTTTGAGGATTGTCTCTTGTTTGAGCGTCCGGTCTTTTTTTTCTTCTGTGAACGACTTTGTGATTTAGATTTGGAAGATTTGTTCACAGAAGTGTCTTGAGGGACTGATTTGGAACTTTCTCCCTTGTAAAAATTTACCGGAGGCTCACAAGTAGAATTTAAAAAATCAACATGACTTGGAAGTAAAGGATTGAAATCAAATTGGTCTAACTGATCGTCTGGACACACCTCGGAATTCAGAAATGTTTAAAATTCCATTTCCTCATCAGAAAGAACCTTATCACTTGTGAGATTCGAGAAACTGGAAGATTTTGTGCTTTGTAGAGGATCATGTGCGGAAGCATTTTGAAAATCAGAATGGTGATCCTTTTGGAAATACTTTAACTGAGACTCTTTTCCTTTATCAGAAGAATTTGGTGAAGAATCGCTTTACAGGAAGAGGTGTCTGAGGGTGGATAGGAATTTTTTGACAGATTAATTTTCTCACCTTGGAGTATGTCAGGCTTAGCTTCAAGATCAACTTTGTGAAGTTGTTCCTTTCATCTAGACCTGGCAAAAACTGACACGACACGCTAACCCGACACGAACTCGACACGAAATAAACGGGTTTGGGTAATACATTTCAACCCGTTTAAGTAAACGGGTTGACACGACACGACACGAAAATTAAACGGGTAAGGTCAGGGTCAAATTTTTCAACTCGAAAATGACCCGAATAACCCGTTTATATATATATATATATATATATATATATATATATATATATATATATATATAGGGAAAATTGCATGAAAATGTAACGTACTTTAGTCTGATTCCTGTTTTAGGTAACGTACTTTCAAAACTTCTATTTTGGTACCTGAGATGTGAAATCTCAAACTTTT
The DNA here is from genome assembly GCA_954870635.1 of Arctium minus. Classification (NCBI taxonomy): domain Eukaryota; kingdom Viridiplantae; phylum Streptophyta; class Magnoliopsida; order Asterales; family Asteraceae; genus Arctium; species Arctium minus. Next base: position 31,695,096 of record OX941088.1, read on the forward strand.
AAGTACCTAGTTACATATAAATGCTTACTAGGATTAGGTTTTTTTTGACATGACATTATTTATTTATTTTTCTAACGCCAACTAAGAATATAAATTCCATGTCATCATTTTTTAAAATGTAAAATTTATATTTTTTTAATTAAGAAGAAAATTTCATATAAAATTTTTTAATTCTAAAAACTTATCACAATTTTTTTATAAACTAAAAAAATCAAACTAACGTAATTTTTTTAAATCAATAAAATTTGTAGTTTTTTTCTTTATTAAAAAAATGACCATAAAATTTATAAAACTATTTAGATGATTGTAATTCTTGTAATATTTTTGTTTTATGGTATTTTTTTAATAAAGAATTATAAGAATTACAATCACCTAAATAGTTTTACAAAATTTATGGTCATTTTTTTAATAAAGAAAAAGAATTACAAATTTTATTGCTTTAAAAAAATTATGTTAATTTGATTTTCTTGGTTTTTAAGAAAATTGTGATAAGTTTAAGATATAAAAAAATATATATATGAAAATTTCTTCTTAATTAAAAAAAATAAATTTTATATTTTAAAAAATGATGACATGGAATTGATATTCTTAGTTGGCGTTAGAAAAATAAATAAATAATGCCATGTCAAAAAAAACCTAATCCTAGTAAACATTTATATGTAACTAGGTACTTAAAAGTTTGAGATTTCACATCTCAGGTACCAAAATAGAAGTTTTGAAAGTACGTTACCTAAAACAGGAATAATACTAAAGTACGTTATCTTTTCATGCAATTTGCCCATATATATATATATACGTGTGTGTGTGTGTGTGTGTGTGTAGAGGGAGGATCAAACGAGAACAATAAGTATTTAAAAGAACACGAGAACTAACAAAATCATTAGTTATTTTACCTTAATGCGCAAAAAAGCCACGCGGACCTGAAACTGTGGCCAAAGTCCATTTTCCGTGTGTTAATGTAAAATCACTAATGATTTTGTTAGTTCTCATATTTTTTTAAATAGTTACTGTTCTCGTTTGAACCCGACTCTCTATATGTATATATATATATATATATATAAGTTTTCCTTTTAATGCTTTAGATTTTTAATGTTTTAGATTTGATTATAATTTTGAACTATAAATTTTGGATTTCTAATGCTTTCATTTGAATTTTGTATTTGTATTTTTTTGTGAATTTTCGATTTTTAATTTTAATTTTATAAATGTTAAACGGGTTAGGCGGGTCATGGCGGGTTAGGCGGGTCGGGTTAGGGTTGGGATTTTCTGACCCGTTTATTAAACGGGTCGGGTTAGGGTTAGACACTTTCAACCCGTTTAACTTTGAACCCGATACGAACCCGACATGACACGACACGTTTGCCAGGTCTACTTTCATCAGATTAGCTGCCAAGGCAGATAGTTGTTAAGTAAGCTTGTTTATCTCTGTCTGAAGATATTCCTTTTCCTCCCTAGACCCAAATTCCTTTTGATCGAAATTGAGGCACTCAAGTTTGGATAATAAATCTTGTTTTTGCTTTTGGAAAATGATTATTTTCTGTGAAAATGACTCTTCTAGATGAACGATTTTCTTTTCTAAAATCAGAGGTGGAACATATATTTTGTGGTCCATCGATTCCTCCTCAAGTTCAACGGGTTTTGAATCAAGTTCAACCTGAGAATAGCTTCGAAAATAGTCATTTGCCATAAAAGTGGGTTTATCGGTGTTATATGGCGCATTCAATGAGTCATATACAAAAGGAAGTTGCATCGTGACAATATTTTTCCTTCTCAAAGTTTCCAGTTTCGGATCCTCATCATCAAGTGACCTGATCCATCTGATTTTGTACTCTGGATAAGTCTTGTCCAAACCCAAAAATTCAAAAGCATATAAAGTGGGTACATTGGACAAAGCCTTTTTCAGATAATGCGGGTTATCGTAATCGAGACCCTTTTCTTGATTAGAGTGCTGGAATTCTTTAGGTGCGTTCAGATGAATTGTGTGTTTAGTTTGACCAATTTTATATAGTTTTTGTTCGAGATCCTTTAACTTGTCAGTTATCTTTTTATTTTCATTTTTACACGAAACACATTGATTGACAACCTCCATTTTCTCATTTTCTGACATACGAAGTTTATCAGTAAGGTTATCTACTTTGGTATTTAATTCCTTGGACTCCTTTGAAAGATCTCACATTGTTCCTTTAGACTTGAAATTTCGCACAATTGTCCAGCATTTTCTGCAAGAAGATCCTCTAGGGTCTTCTTTTGAGTGGACACTCGAGTTTCTTAAGTGGAGATGAGATGAGAATTTTCTTTTAAGGTTCGCTTGTAAGAGTCTAATTTTTGCATGGTGATTTCCATCTGATTAATTAAGGTTTTATGGATAGAAGCACATACCTGACATGTGGAGTCGCGATCATCGTCGTCTGTATCAGACAGTGTCGAGTGCTTACCCATGAAACACATGTGAGCTTCTTCATCATCTTCTTCTTCATCAGACAGGTTGAGCCAATGGTCATCTTCTGCCATGAGAGCCTTACCAACTTCCTTTTCTTTGGCCAACAACATATTGGCCTTGTAGTATTCGGAGTTACGAACGACTGGATTTCAACATTCTTTGGCAAAGTGTCCCAGACGACCACAATTATAATATTTGATCGGCTCATCCTTGGTTTTCTCATCATGCTTCTTCTCGACTTTCTTTCCTTCATCAAATCGTTTCTTACCTTCATACTTCTCCTTAGGATCATGTCGCTTATGAGGTGTAGTGGAGTACCTCTGATTGTTTGATGATGGATTTTTGAAGAACTTCTTTATCTGAAAGGCTTGAGATAGGAACAACACAACTTCCTTGATCTGGGTGTATTCTGGATCCAAATCGCTGTCAGTGTCTTCTGGTTCAGAATCACTTTTTATTGGTTCCTTTTCGGATGCACGACTGTAAGATCGATTTCTTCTGTCTGAGACGAGTGCTAAGGGATCAACCACTTGCTTTTCGTCTGACTTTTGCTTTCCCATCAGTTCGAGAACTTCATCTTCATCATGTAAAAGCATTTCAAACAGTTCATGCAGGGGAAGTTTCTCCAGCGTTTGAGTATGGCGGATATGTGAAACAAACGTCTTCCATTCCGGCCGAAGGTTGTTTATGAACTTGATGTTGTTCTCAGTGTTCGATTTGCTGATTTTGTTTTTTTGCAGCTCATTCAGAAGGTGGTTGAACCGTTTGTATGTTTAAGTGAGCGTCTCGCCTTTTCTCGCCTTGAAGCTGTTGTATCGAGCAATGCAGCTAGTGACCTTCAACTGATTGCTTATTCTACTGCCTATAATCATTTTGCGAATCTAGTCCCACATTCCTTTTGTTGTGTCCTTGTGGCTGTCGATGCTTGCATATACATCGCTGGTCAAGCTTTGGAGAATGTACATTTTTGCGAGTCGTTCCCCATCATACAGTTTCTTTACTGGAACCGTCATTTGAGCGACTGTCTTTGGGACCGTACGAGCAGGTACACCGCTAGCTTCATTTCCAGGTATTTCAATCATTGGAGTAGTAGGCGGTCCTTCTGTCAGGGACTTAAGTATCTCGGGAAAAGAGTCCTTTGATTCAATAAAGATCATGAGCCTATCGTACCATTGTTGGTATTCTCCCGATAAAGCACTGGAGGTTTGCTATCGGTCCCAATGGCTAGAGCGTCTCTAGAATTCATCTTTAATGCACTGTATTGATCGTGACAAAGTATTTGATCCAAATAAAATCTTAGACCTAGGACCCAGGAGACGAGGACACAGGAGACGAGGATCCGGGAAACGAGAACCCGGGAGAGAACGTCAGGAATGCAAGGTCCCGGGATTGCAAGGTCCCGGGGTGCAAGGTCCTGGGGTATAATGTATCAGGGGAGTATATCCCGGGGAATGAAGATTTTATGGGTTCGAGTTCTTCGACAAAAACGGCGATAAACACAAAAAATCGACTAAAAACACCTTTTTATCACAAATTAATTGAAAATTTTGCTTAATAAACTCAAATTTAGTTTTAATTTCAAGAAAAAACCACTAAAATCATAGGCGTGACAACTTTAATTTGATGAACTAAAGAACAACGTGAAAAACGAAGAAAAATCTAGGGCGACGATTAACCAGAAATTCACACAGTCACTTTTAAAACCAAAAAATTTAACACAAATTATGCTTATCAAACCAAAACAAAACACAAACACAGATTCAATTTAGTTGCTAAACAACTAAAACTCAAGAAAAGGCATCGATTATGATAACTCAGAATATGATGAACACACCAGAAATCGGCTAAGTCGAATAAAAATAAATCGATAAGCAGAAGGGTTTTTAGACAAACATTTTGGATCAAAAATCTTGTCTCTTTGCTCTGATACCAATTGTAGATCCCAGAAACAGTGCAATCACAGTAATAATCAATAAACAATATATATTCAATCACAACTGCTGGTCATATGATTAGATTTATCAGTAAAGGGTTTAAGGTTTACAGAGAGAATTTCAATAAGGATTAGTAAACCTTTCAACGACCAACTCTAACCTAAAACTAGGTTAAACAAGAAAATATATATGAGCGTGAAAGAACTTGGGCCCATAAAGCCCAACAACTAACAACTTTAGATAAATTACAATTTTCATCCCGAACTTCTATTTAACATAAAATTCACCCTAACAGCAAATTTATGGATTTTCTTCCAGATTCATGGGAAATATAATAGTAAGTATCAAAACTTCCAAGATTTGCACAATGTGTCTCTAACTGCATTATATGGAACTCTATACAATTTTGAGCAAACAAAAGCCTTGAAGAAAAACCTCTTTCAAGAAACTAAAAGCAACAACATTGTCTTTGGTTCATCAGATCACAAAAGAATGGGTTCTTCAACAAGATCCATTCATAAAAATGAATCCGATAATTTTGAAATATCTCCGAAAATTTTCCTATTGATCTAAACGATGAAATCCGATGATGAGATGGAAAGTGTTTCAATGCAAGACTTAAGTGACTCTCTCTCTCTCTCTCTTGTTGCTTCTAACTTTAACAAAGTTGCTAGATAAAATAATTTTTAAAAGGATCCAAAAGATTCTTTAGGAGACTATATTCTATCAACCAATCCATGTCATATCATGGAAAGACTAATGATAAATGTTTCAACTATGGAAAGAAAGGATATTTTGTTGTGGACTGCAGAACTAGAAGATCAACATCATCTTTCTCCAAACCCTCTCAAGGATTTCAATCTTCCTATAAAGGAGGAAGAGAAGATTGAAGTGATTATAGACAATCCTTCAAAGACAGAAAATACAAGGGAATGATGGCGGAAGAACATGTTTGAGAAGAAAACTCTTCTTCATCCAACAATGAATATGAAGAAAAGGTAAACTTATGCTTCATGGCTCACCTGTCTGAAATGCAAGAGACTGAAAAGATCAAACTAAAAGTATCTTCTTCAGAAGGAAAATTCTCTTCCACCTTCTCTAACCAAGTATGTTCTTCTATTCTCTCTTATGACAATCTTTACGTTAAGATGTGTAATGCTCTTTTGAAACAGAAGAAAAGGTTGAAAGTACTGTTGAAAAACAAACTGTCAAACTATCTGAAAATTCTGAAAAACTCAAAAATCTCAACAAACTTAAGAATGAGTTAGCAGATATGAAGATTGTTTGCAAATATCTCAACAATGAAAGACATGTTTTAGCCAAAAGCCTAGCTATAGAAAAGGCCATCTTAAAAAGTTGGAATCAGTCCTCTTCTAATCAAAGAAAAATCATAGAATCTCAAATCACCAATCCTTGTCATGGTTTTGGATATCTTTCCTCCTCTAAAAAATCCATTAAGTCTTTCTCAGATTTCACCTGCTCGGGAAGAACTTCTGCCTGCTCAAAACTAGAAATCTGTAAGCCCTCCTCCTCCTCCTTTTAAAACAAAAAGAAAAATGAAAAATGGAGTGATTACAAATCTAAAGAAGCATCTGTCCGCTCTTCATTTATTTCTCATCTGATGAAAAACAAAGGTAATAAAGTCTCCAAGAACTTTTATGTTCCCAAAAGAAAAACTGATAAAGGTATTCTTGGACCAAAACCTTCTGTCACACATCCATTCTTTCGTTCAAAAGAAATTCTTCAAAAGCACCATCCTAGGTTCCAAAAATCTCTTTCTTCTAAAAAAATGTTTTAACTATAGGGAATATCCAGACTATGCTAAAGAATGTCCTCATGACAAAGTGATCAGATTTTCTGACAAAATCCACTTTTCTAAGAACTCATCAGAAGATGGGTACCTAAGAACTAAAAGTCTTTATATTATACCAGTTGTTGTACCTCAAAAGTACTAAAAGCCACTTTTCTCTTGTTGGTTCTCACTTGAGTTTGAGCTGAAGATACGGGAGTTGAGGATGTGGGTTGGAAACTAGAGATCTCCACTTCCTCATTACTGGAAACAAAGAATGGCTTGACAGAACGCTCAGGATCATTTGATAGCGGTCCAAAGCTTTTGATGCTCGTGGAAACACCGCCTTTAAACAATTGTATACACAACTCGGGGAATGGAAGATTCGTTGTCCTTAATGATTGAACATATTTATTTGATTGTGTTAAAAAAAAGTAATTATAAGTAACCAATTAAACTACTTTGAAATAGAAAGAAAAAAATATAACAAGAAAGTGACATGAATATCAAGTTCCCATTGCTCGCATGTCAAATTTAACGAGTCCTTTGAAGGATCATGGACATTCCCTTCTTATTTTTAAGCTTCAACCACACCCCATATTTTCCATTCAAATAATCGTAATTATTATGCATTTGCTTTCTATCAACTTCAAAGTTGTATATCTCTTTCTAAGTTTCAGAAACTTTCTTCCAGGACAAGGGGTGTAAATAAGACGAGACAATTTCTGAGTTACTCGAGATCGACTCGGTCAGAACTCGGTCAACACTCGACTCGAGTAGGGGCTCGACTTGAACTCGAGCTCGATTCAACATACTAATGAGTCGAGCTACCCAATACTCAACTCAAAAAGCTCGTGAGATACTCAATTTTCTATATATAGTTAGTTTTATAATACAATTTGTAATATATAATGTAAAAAATTAGTAATAAACTTACCAATGAAAGAAAAATATCGTATATTTTTAGATATTTGAACAATGTACATTTTTAACCATAGAAATTAATCAATTTTATTTTTATTAAAATCATGATTAAAAGAAAAGACAAAAAACTATAAAAGTCTTGGTAAAGTTGTCCCACATTGCGAAGAGAGATAGTAAAGGAAGGGTGAATAGATGTTAAAAAAAGAGGGGGGCGTGATTGAATTTGGTAATTTTGTCTACTTGATGATGAAATTTGAGGGACACCCCTTGAGTTTTATAAATTTCAAGGGTACACCATTTAAGGTTAATAGTTTATAGGAGTAGACCCTTAAATTTCTTAAATTTCAATGAGTAAACTTGTTTCGAGCACGATTCGAGTTCGAGTTTGTGTTTGAGCTTGATTTGAGCTTAATTTGAGTTTGAGTTCGAGCTTGATTCGAACTACAAACGCGTTTGAGTTCGAGTTTAGAAAATTGCTATCGAGTTCGAGTTGAGTTTGAATTTTAATTACTTGCAAGTTTTCGAGTCGAGTTCGAGCTTGGAAAATAGCTATCGAGTTCGAGTCGAGTATGTCAATAATCGAGCTCGACTCGCATCATTTACACCCCTATCCAGAACATTGATTTTTAGACTTCCACCTTCCTTTTCATTCAATGCTATTTCAAGGATACAAGTTTTTTAAAAAGGTTTTCACAACATCCTTGTTTTTCCCGCTTATCCTAGTCCTTTTCGGCTGTGTGTGAATCGGTTGTCTGTTCCTTACCTAATGATTTATATAAACAAGTAAACTACAAATAAACATAAACTGATGTATGTTCAAACCTGAAACAGATTCAAATAAACATAAACTGATGTATGGAACAGATTAAGATAAACATATATTGATGTATGTTCAAACATGAAACAAATTCAAATAAACTAATATATATATATATATATATATATATGTGTGTGTGTGTGTGTGTGTTCAGAAACTAGAAACTGAAACATATTCAAAAAAAACAAATGTATATATATGTTCAAAAACCAGAAACTGAAACATATTCAAATAAACAGATGTATATATATATATATATATATATATGTTAAGAAGCCAGAAACAAAAACAGGTTCAAATAAACACATGTATATATGTATATATATATGTTTAGAAACCAAAAAACGAAACAAATTCCTCTATGCCATAGAAACAATAAACATATATATATATATATATATATATATATATATATATATATATATAAAAGGACAATCATTTGAAAACTTTTTAAATCATGCAAAACTTACAAAGTCATCTAGACCATCTAAATTTTTGATCAACGGTTGAGGATTTTTTGGATTTAGATTTATTAAAAAAATAGGAAAAGGGTAGTTTGGGAATAGTTTTAACTATTTTAAATTTAAAATCTCTTAATTAATTTGAATTAATCTAAATATGGTTACATTATCTCCTTTATTTTCTCTCCATATTTACCTAACCCCTCTCTCTCAAAAATCCGGCCACTGTCTCTCTTTTTCTCTCTCAAGAATCCGGCCACCATGATGAACAAGAATCCGGCCACCATGCATGATGAACAAAAATCCGGCCACCATAATAAACAAGAAAGTGAACCCGACAGGGATGCCAAACTCCGGCGAATCCTTCTAAACTCCGGTGGGTTTTTTGCATATTCATAAATGGGTTCATATGTTTTTTCTATAAAACGTGAAAATTTCGAAATAATAATATATTTTTATATAATTTCATATATTATCATAAACGGTTATATATTTTTCTCTTATATAAATAATCGGATTTTTAAGTTTCATATATTTTCTTCTATATGAATATTCAGTTTTTTTTTTCGAAATAATCATATATTTTCGAAGTTTCATATGTTTTTTCTCATATGAATCGTGAAGATTTCAAAATTTCTTAGGTTCTTTCTCATATGAAAGTCGTCGGGAATGAGGGAGGTCGCTGGAGTGGGAGGAGGTCGTCGGAGTGGGAGGAAGTTGCCACCAGTGGGGGGACGTCGCTAGAAGTTGATGGTGAAGGTGGATCGTGAGATAGAGAGAGGGGGGGGGGGAGAGGGAGAGATAATTAAGGAAGTTGGTTTTTTCCTAAAAGTACGAAATTTGTAAAAAGACAAAAATACACGTGAGTTGCATAGTTTCTACTAATAAAAAGTTTCTATTTGAAGGAGCCTATATATATTGTGTATATATATGCATTTGAATCGGTAGAAAATCTATTCTACTGTGTATATCAATTTTATACTGTGTATATTGATTCTACTATACAGAGAAAAAATATCCATGCCATGAGGCAGAATATCGATGCATTTGAACCAGTAGAAAATTGATGGCTTTGCATTCAGTAGAAAATCAATGGCTTTGATCGTTAGCTTTGAAAATCGATATAGACAGTAGAAAATCGATCGCATTGAAATCGATAACTTTGAAATTCGATGGAGAGAAGACAATGGAGAGAAAGATACCTGTGGGTTTCTTCAATCGATGGAGAGAATACTGTAACACCCCGAATTCTGGGGGTCTTCGTCCTAATCCGATGTTGAGCGAAGTAGCCAAGAGGATGACAAAGAGTGCCGACAGTGTTCCGCGCGAGTGGAACCGCACGGTCATCCGCGTGGGCCTCTGTTTCGTCTCAACTCCAGAACCCGGCGCGGCTCTTTGGGCGGATCAAACCGCGCCGCCAACCGCCCGGATCCCCTGTGCGAATAAAAAGGGGGAAACCGGCTTTCCTCCCCATTTTCACCAAAAACCCTAAATCCTTTCCCCTTTTCTCTCCCAAACCGACCCCACCCTCTAAAAACCAATCCTAACCTAATTTTGAGAGTTTCCCTTCTAAAATCAATGATTCTTCTTCATCTAGCAAGAGTTGGGAGCTAGATCCATAACCCCTCCGCCTTCATCTTCCTCACCAAGTTCTTGGGATTTCATCCAACCGCTTTCATCATTTGAAGATAGGAAGTTTGTGGTTCATTTTGGTAACCTAGAAGTGTTTTGATTGGTAGATTCAAGCTATTGGTTAAGGTAATCTTCTCCTTCTTATATGGAAAATTAGGGTTTTTGTATAAGTTGAGATCTTCATGTATAATATTTGGGAAGCAAATTTTATATGGTTGAATGTAAATATTTATGGTCGGAAAGTGTGGATCTAGGTTTTGGAGGTCTTGGCCTTGAGGATTCAAGTTTCTTCAAGGAAGCTCAAGTTGGGGTAAAAATCTAGATTTAGCCTAAATCTAGCAAGGTGAGTTCAAGTTGATTTGTGAAAACGTTGTACATGCCAAAATGTCCATTTTAAAGTATTTATGTGCTTTACATGAAATTGTCAACTGTTGAGTTATTTGGTAACTTTTGATTATTTGAAGCGTTTAGCTTATTAAAATTTGTAAAACACCCACATTTGGGATTTTTAGGCATTTTAATAAATGTGTCATAAATGAATGTGTTTTGATGACTTATTGCAAAAATAGATATTTAGTCAAAAATGCACTTGTAGTGTTTGTCGGGTTTTATGCATCATTCATGAAATGGGATGTTTTGAAAGCACGGATGTGTGAGTCCTTTGATTTTGGTCATTCCCGACCTGGGGAACATTTTAGAAATCGTAAACCTTTTAGTTTTGGGCCGAAGGCCAATTGTGATTTGAGAGACAAAGATTTTTGGGAAAAGACGTATTTTGGTTTTGTAACCCTATTGGCTCACGTATTTTCGCCAATCGTTCATTATGCCTTTCGGGTCTTGGTTTACACTCAGATGAGTCTTTGGAACATTTGTTCAGTTTTTGTAGCTCGTTAAGGAGCCTTGGACGTATGGTGTACTTAGTTGCATCTTATTTGAGAGCTACATGATTTGAATGTGTTAGTTCATTCGTTTGAGTCATGTAATGTTTTAGACTGTAATGCATTGGATCCATAGGCATATGAGTCAGTCAGTTGGTTTAGTTGGGGACTTTATCCCCGTTTTGGGACTGGAAATTGTTTATGGCTAGCGGGAGCTCGAGGTATAGATCGTGGGTGGTTGAACTCGATAACCGTGTAACCTTTATTGAAGGGCTCGAGGTATAGATCGTGGGTGGTTGAACTCGATGCCCGTTTGTAATCCAGTCTGGTTACTCATCGTGGAATTTAGTGTCCGCGTTTGAAGTCTAGTAAGTGATCCCCAAGTCATGTTTTTATGGAAGCTTGCGGTGGTGCTCTGCAGAGCCATATAAGGAGTTAAGTCTTGCGGTGGTGCCCATGGTGAGCCGGATACGGGGACTTGTGGCTTTTGTGGTGACACTCATCTAGAGGTCGAGTAAACACTATAGGCATTTGGGTATCTTGCGGTGGTTGCTCGGTTGGGAGCCATATACGGGGATCCATGGATCTATGTGAAGCTCTGGAACATTGATAAGTGGCCTAACTTTGTGTGCCCACCACATTCGATGGAATTCGGGTCTCCCTCATCACCGAAAGGTGTTGTTTTGGATATTGAGTTTTATTATCCAAGTTTTCGGTGGCGTTTTGTATATATGGATCTTATCCAAGATTTCTGGGTTGAGTATTATGTCTCACCCGTGTTTTTGGGTGTTTCGGGATATAAAGTTTTATCCGCATTTCATAAATTGGGAGTCCGCTTTCTATTATCGTTTTGAGTGAGTTTTGGGTTAAATTTAATTTACGAAAGAACGTGTTATATTGGGATTTTGGTTCAGTTCAGTTTGGTTTGGAAAATGTTTATGTTGGTGTCTCCTTCGTCTAAAATGCATATTATTGGAAAATGAGTCATTTTTATATTTGAAGCATATCATTTTGAAAGACTGTGATTTCAGTTGCATTCTTCCTTTTTATCGATATATTTATTAATGTTGAAAACTCTTGAACTTACTAGGCGTTAGCCTAACCTTTTTATTTGTCGGCATATGTAACACGTTTTAGTTGGGAATAGTTCTAGTAACACTATGAAGAGAGGAGTGCTAGTTGTGTGCTCGAGGAGTGTATAGCTTGGTGAAGTCTTCCGCTTTTGTTTTGGGATGAGCAATTTGTAATTGGGTTAAGTAACACCCGACTCCGGTTTTGTCCTTGTATGTAAATGGAGTTATAATTGTTGAGGTTAATTATAGAATTTTACCTTGAGGTATTTGAGTTTTGATTTGTAGTAGGAAGTTTTGCGTTCCTCACTAGATGTTATATCGAAATTTTAAATTAGTTGCTCTTACCAAATTTAAGGGTGTTACAAACACGATGGCATTTCTCTCTTGAATCGGTAGTGTTTCTTCAATCGATGAAGAGCAGTGATGGAAATGAGAGGAGCGACTATGGATTTTTAATAGTAGGATTTCGTTAATGGTGAGTAGTTAAGAGAATGGATTTAATGGCGGGTAGTTGGGAAAAGGGTAGATAGGGAAAGTTAATGGCTTTGTACAAAGGAGTTACATTATTTAACTGACCGATTCAGTCATGGGGTGACCGCATAAGCACATACCGAATACCTGGATATGGCTGTGCGAATAAGCCATATCCCTTATTTAGCCTATTAAGCTGCTACCAGATAGCACCCTTAGTATTATATATGAACAATTTTTTTTTGAAGGAATATACGAACAATTTTTTTTAAAGCTTCATATTTGAACTCCTTTGTAAATACCCAAGTTTCCATAATAACTCTGATATCACTGTTTCATTTCAAGATCCTCTTAGACATAACACAATGGAAAATAAAACAAAAGTCACTGAGAATACACTGGTATCTCTACCAAATCTTCATAATACACTTTAACAAACTAAGCTTAATCCCAAAACTGTAATTCATCCTTGAAGTTCACATCCGAACAAATCTAAGAATCTCAAAGCTTTCTCTTATCCCGGATTACATGGATTTTCAATAAACGAGGGTTAGACTAAATGATCGTGTGAGTTCCATGGTTTTCATGCACATTGACGTTAACCACAACAATTCAAATTATCATGTTTACAATGTTTTGTTCATCAAAACACATTAACTTACATTTAACCATGCACATTCGTCCAAACATCACACGCATGTGATAAACCGGCAATAAACACATTTTTTCCAATATTCCACACAAAATGTGGGGCAAGAAACTCATTCTTGTGCATACATCAATCCCCATGCGGATTAATTGAATTTACATGGATTCATCGGTTGAAACAATGACAAAAATATAATTAAGCTTAGAAGTTACTATACGATCTGAATTGTGTTTCCCTTTTTTTAACAATAACATTTATCAGTATAGAATCATGCTACACCACATCATGATATTACTTTCGAAAATTTCCAAACCAACCCTTCAATTTGTTACTTTCTCATTATTTGCACCAAACTGCAATAATTCACATTTAAAACAAAAGTATTCATTTTAATAGACCCAGGGAGATTACAAAGTTCCCCCATAACAAAATTTCGTCATCGGAATTCACATTTAGAAATCGAGAATACAAGATCATTTGCACTTGTTGTGAACAACATTTCTCATTTTAAACTTACTTATTCTATTTCTTTCAATTACACATTAACCATTCATTTAGCACATTTCGTTTGCACCAGTTTGATTTAAACCACAAAGTTTTCATTATACTTGGTCCTCAAACCAATATTTACATATCACTCTTTTCTCAGTTGCTTCCTTAACAACTTTCCTTATATTCCAAATGATTCATTCGATTTATTTGATGGACCTTGAATCACCTTCAAGTATTTCAATGTTTTTGAAATACTAGATATTATGATATAATGATAAAAATGAGTTCTTTCGTCCTAAAGTCTGAATAACATTCATCATTCCATTTCAATAGGTAAATTTTCAAGAAAAGCGGACAATTAGCTAAACTAATAGAAAATTCTAAAAAATGACGTTGAAATCGATTTTTATTGACCAATTCGAATTGCCTCCCAACTTATTTTTGATCTTTGATGGTCTTTCTTTGCCAAGTTGAATTTCTAATAATGTATTTGAAATTTAAAATCTTTGAATTCTTCACAAATAAGAAAGCGTGATTTATGAATTATACGTACTCTCAATGGCCCATTCCCATTGGTAAGCAAATAATTCTTGAGATAACATAATTATTTGAAATGGATTTTATGTTGACATTTTGACGCATTTGATACTCCCCTTGTCAATGGTCAGTGTATCCTAATTTCAAAGGAATCATGAGTGTGTTTGAAAATTATGAGATGAAGACATGCTCAAAGTTTAAGGACTAATATTGGCATATTTAAAACTTCAAGGTTGATTTTGAGAGTTGTCAGAACTAAATCATCCATTATGGTAGCAGTACGCAGGGAAACACGAATTTGTCTTTCATCACGCACCTCTAAAGTGGCAAGAATTTCCATGACTTTCTACAATTATCTGTAAATATATTATTGTTTTTGTAAATTTATCTGTAAAAATAATATTTAGACGTCCAAAGTAATTGTTAAAATATTTAAAAAATAAAAATAGATAATTAATTATAATAAAGTGATTAAAAGGTAAAGATAATTAGATATTTATTTTAATATTTGCTTTTATAATTTACTCTTTTCGCAATAACTTCTTATCTAAGTGTAATTATTTTGGATCTAAAAACATGAAAATATTAAAATTAGAATTCATTATTAAATATTTTAAATTGGTTATGACAACCTTAAATCAAAATATTTATATTTGTGTCGCGTCTGGTGCCCTATATGTAATATCTTTATATATTGTGAATAGTAATTTTTTTTGAACGGCAGAAACATTTTTATTGCCACAATGCACCAAGAATTCACAAAAGAATACAACAAGACCAGGTCTAACCCGACAAGTAAAAACGAACAACGAGAGAGGCAAATTCAAAACAAGAAGCAAACATCAAGAAGGGAGGCGGCAGCGGAGCGCAAACAGCCGCTAGCCACCTGAAAATCCCGAATGAGTAGACGTAGAACAACCTCGAGCTTCACAGCACGTAGCCCACAAGAAGCGTCATGATCAGACCCGACTCGATCAGCTGTAGACCATTGACAGCAGCCAAACAACCGAATCCATCCCATTGAGGCTGTCGCAAACCAACCCCAATCGTTACTACACCTAATCCGTAATCATCCCAACTCGACCACAACTATAGTCCATTGGAATCGAATATGTGCTCCAACAGAACTCGCAGAAACAGTGCAGACATCTCTCCGCCGTAATCCAAACGCCAGCTGCATCGAACTATCCCCATCGTTTCCCGAAGTTTTAACACATGCCATTCTAGCATGATCTAGGATTCGATAACCAAGTTGTCCAGTCACATGCTATATGGCTATCCCCCTTTGTGATCCAATCGAACGTCTTTAACTGAAATTCAAAAAATCGATCCGAGATTTTTCCTTCTTTGTTTTCAAACACTACCCTATTTCGGTTCGTCCAGATTAGATACAACATACACCAACTAATCGCTTCCCCATATATGTGCTCCTTTCGTATTATCATCCAATTGCGTCGCTACACTAAACAGATCAGCCACTGAACCAATCGAACCCACCCTCAAGTTCCACCATCTTCCAACTTCTTGCCACAATTTTTTACCTCTTCACAGCTTACTAATGCATGGTCTACCGTCTCTACCCCGACCCCACAACGTGGACATAGAGTAGTGTCTAGTTCTATGCCCAATTTGTCCAACATCACTCTTGTTGGAATCCTCCCTAATCTCACTCTCCATATGAGGATGGCAATTTTCTTTGGAACCACCTTATTCCACTTCGTCTCCTCTCTAACCGCTCCACTACTAATCCTCCTATCCTCTAAAATTTGCCTTAGTTTTTTTACCGTAAACTCTCCATTATTGTCCAAATTCCACCGTACTCGGTCTTTTCCTTCTCTTTTTGGTGTCACGCTTTGTAGTAAGTCACGTAAATTCTCTAACTCCCCTATCTCCCTCCCCCACGGTTCCCGTCTCCAACCCCACTTCCACACCCATCCATCATCTCTCCATTCCCCTCTCTCTAACACCTACACTTCTTTAGACATCTCGAGATGGTAAAGTCGCCGGAATGTCTTTTTTAGTCTAAACCTTGAAATCCACATATCCTCCCAAAAACGCGTCTCTGAACCCTCCCCCACTTCTTTCCCAAAAGAGTTCGAGAATGGAATACCTTCTTTCTCCAACTCCCTCCCTACTTCCAAAATACTTCCCCAAATCGAACCTCCCTTCCCCCCAAGGTTCTATGAGACTCCCCTAGTAGACTCCCATCCTTCCATAGAGACTCCTAATCACCTCTACCTAAAACGCGTCTCCCTCCTTATGGAACTGTAACACCCCGATTTTTAGGAAGATATAATTTCAAGTTAATACAAATGGGTATTTTAAGGGAAAAAGAAGAAATGGGATTTTGGACTCGAATCCTATATTTTATAGCCTTGTTGGATAAAGGGTTAAATTACGAGTCCAACGGTTCTTTCCGGAGGAAAATCAGAGTTAAAACGAAGAAGTTATGACCAATACAGTGATCGGGCAAGAAAAATGAAAAAAATCGGGCGGCAGTGCTCTGCGTGGATCTCCGCGCGGATCGATCAACGCCACCATCCGTGCGGAGCCACTGTGTGCATTTAAAAGGGAGGAACCGACCCTAAACCTTATTTTTCACCAAAACCTCAAATCTTCTTCCCATTTTTTTCCCAAATCGACCCCCAACCTCCAAATTGAACCCTAAATCATTTTTGAGGGTTTTCCTCTTATATCTAAGTGTTTCTTCTAGCAAGTTGGAAGATAAACCTACAACCCTTTCATCTTCATATTCTTCACCAAACTTTCTAGGGTTTCATCCAACCCTTTTCACCACTTTGAACATTTGGGAGTTGTAGCTTATTGTGGGAATCTAAAAGGGTGTGGTTGATGGTTTCAAGCTATGGCAAAGGTAATCTTCTCCTTTCTTCATCTATGGTAGTTGGGGTTTTGGGTAAAGATGAGATCTTCATGTAAAATGTTTGGAAAACAATTCTTTATGGTTGGATGTATATATTTATGGTTAGAAATGTATGGATCTAGGTTTTTTGGAAGTTTTTGGCTTGAGGATCCTAGTTTCTTCAAGGAACTCAAGTTGGGGAAAAATCTAGATTTAGCCTAAACCTAGCAAGGTGAGTTCAAGTTGATTTGTGAAAACGTTGTACATGCCAAAAATGTCTATTTTAGAATATTTATGTGTTTTACATGATTATTATAAAATGTTGAAATCTTTGATGAATTTTGCTATTTGAACAAATAAGTTTAATAAATCTTGTGAAAAACCATATTTGGGATTTTTGGGCATCTTAATGAATAAGACATAAATGAAAGTGTTTTGATGATTTATTGCATAAATGGAAATTATTTGGTAAAAATGCACTTTTAGTGTTTGTTTGGGAGAAAGACTTGATTTTGTGTTATGGGACGTTTTAAAAGAATAAAGAGTATAAATCTATTTGGAAAACCATTTGTCCCAATCGAAACTGTATTGAAGTTTGCACATGTATTTTGGAGTGTGTTTGCATGACGTAAGTCGATTGCGTTATTTATTTGAGGATTGTTAATCGTTGGTGAAAAAGGGTTTTGAGAATTTTAGCTCGGTGTTGACTAAAAGTGTCTTGAGGACACTTGTTCGGTTTTAATGGCTTAATGTGGAGCCCCGTTATGATGTACATACTAATGCACCTTATTGCATATTGGTGTTGATTACATGCTCGAGTGCGTTGGTCATTTCGGTATAGGCATGTAATGTTAGACTGTGTTACATTGGATACACAGGCACGTAAGTCAGTCTGTGTTGGATGGTCAATTAGGTATTACGGGGCTGGACTCCGGTACCCATGTTTTATGACCGGAAACTTTACAAGTAGGCACTAGGAGGGTTGAGTCTGGAGGTGCTACCTGGGAGTTAGGCACTATGACCTCCGCTGCTTGAAGTAATGCCTGGGAGGATGTCTTTAAGTGTGTCGGGCCTTCGGGTGAAGTTCTTTGTAATGTTCACCAAGGCCAACTGTCTCTTGAGGTGAAAGTTGTTAAGAAGTCGTAGGGACACTTGGGCTTTTATGTCGTGAGGTGACATGCGATTAACATTGTATGGGTGGCATACTTTTGTGTTCCTCCACTCTCAACGGATACGGGTCTCCCCTGTCGTCGGCCAACAGTATTTTAAATGTTAACGCCTTACTTTATTATCGTTGGATTTGTGCGGTCGACTGTAAATGATGACCTTGATATTGGTTTTCCCCCGTGTATATTAAATTTTGAATGAAATACGTCATTCCCATGTTTTAGTATTTGGATTCCTTCCATTTCAGGGTTGCGTGAGTATTGGGCCTAATGTCCATGTTTTCGGTAACGTATCATATATGTGAGTTATTAACTATGTTGTATGGGTTGAGTATTTTATCCCACCCGTGCTTGGGTGTTTTGGGATGCAACGTTTTATCCACGTTTCTTAAATTAGGAGTCAATCTCCGTCCTATTCTAGAGTGAGTTTTGGGTTACATCAATTTATAAAGAATATTTTGTAGTGGGGTGTCCACCTTTGAAAAATGCATGATATTGGAAAAGAGTCGTCCCCAAGTTTAATATAAATCATTTGAAAGATTATGATTTTAATTGGGGTTCATTCCTTTAAAGATGTATTTGTTCATGTAAAATCTTGAACTCACTAGGCGTTAGCCTAACCTTTTTTTTTGTCGGCATGTGCAACACGCTTCGTTTGGGAATAGTTCTAGTGTCACTATGAAGAGGGAAGTTCTAGGGGTGTGATTGTGAAGTGAGTAGCTTGGTGAAGTCTTCCGCGTAGGTTTTGTGAATGGCAACTTGTATTTGGGTTATGTAGCACTCGACTTCGGTATAGTCCTTGTATCTTATTGGATTTTATATTTGTCGAGGTTAACTATAGAATTTTATATTGAGGTGTATTGAGTTTTGAATAGTAAGAGGAAACTTTGTCCCTCATTTGACGTTGTATCGAATTTTTAAATTAGTTGCTTTTACCAAATTTGAGGGTGTTACAAGTTGGTATCAGAGTTTAAGTTTGAGAGATTTAGGTGTTGATTTTGGATACCTAGACTCAAACTAGTGTTCTTTTAAGTGATCGATAGAGAGAGAGAATTTCACCAATAGGCACTTTAAGATTGGATGTTTTGAGGTTGATGGAGACACTAGGGACGGGAATCACGTCGAGAGTAGCAAGGATGATCATGTATAGTACGCTTATAATTGCACCTAGACAGTGTTATGGTGAACCTACGAGTTACATGTGTATGCTTGGACTACTTTGATGTGACGATCGTTGGGGTAGTGGAGAAGTTTCTAAGTGGGTAGCCGTTAGGAGAGGCTGAGGATTTTAGTGTTCGTCATTTGGAGTGACAATAAGCATGGTGATTGCATTAAGTGGACCTCTTCGGGTCAGAATGATTGGTTGGATTAGAACCATAGACATTGGAATCGACATTATTCGAGGAGAAATTATAAGGTGAACCTATGGAACCATTGAATTATTGTCCTAAGATGTTTGAGTATCCGGATGACAATAGTGTGTCGGGAAATTGAGGATCTTTGGTCTGGGGAGATTGAGGCACGTAGTTTCGAGACGTTGAGTGTCGATCAAATTCATGCACAAAATTTTATTCTAACATGAATTACATAATCTATTTCTCATGTTTCTGAAATCATCATGTGAAATTTTATAACGAAATTTTGGAAAGATGTTTAGCACACACAGGGTTTAAACCATGATTTTAAGCTTGCATAAAACCATTTGATTGCATGCGGTTGCAAACTTTGTTGAGACTTTCCTTACTCTCATTATTGCCCAATGCTATTTTCGGATATTGTGATGTCCGTACTTTGATGTTGTGTAGGGTCTTGGACAAGTAACTATGGTTTATGACCTTAACATTGGATCTCCTCCACATATGTTAGGGTTTTGGACGAAGAGTTATCCTACATTATTTTGATGTTTGATGTTTATTGGAAATTTTATTCTGTGTGAGTTTTGATGAGTCTTATGGAGTATTATTTTACGGTGTCTTGAATGAACATTGAAATGCGTAGGCTAGATTCATGGAGTGTGTTGGTTCATGGTATAGTGAAAATTTTATTTCACGAGAGTTTTGTTGGTGGATGTTACCCCATATGCTATTTTTGGAGTTTCAGTATCGTGTGATTTCTCTTTTGAGTTTTATACGAGCATATTTTGTTGCACACTACTTAGTACTACAAATGATTTATGCTTTTGGTGTGAGTAAGCATATGGATGATTTATGATGGTTTGTGTTAAACTTTTACTTTTAACATCTTTGGGTTGTTGATTTTACAGTTATAGTCTCACACAATGCATTATAATGAATTACTCGTGTGCATGGCATTATAGCCACCATCTTGGGTCAAAGAGCGTTTTACCGCTGTGGTTAAAAGTTGAAGTCGATTTAAATTATTCTATGTTTGACCAAATTGCAAGCACTTGTCGTTTTACTAAGTTTGGGAAATAAACCAATGTATATGAGTCTTGTTGGAAATTTTATCCCATGTCATTATATGGTTAAATAAGAAACTTTTTGGATCTGATTATGTGAATCTCCCTTCTGGTGTTTTGTACAAATGTCTTGTTGTACACTGTCTTCGTACGTAAAAGTATTTTTCATTCATGGCGCAAAGAGATGCATGTTGGGACCACAATGGTTCCTTTGAAAGGTTTGTTGAACGTCTTTCGTTGTCAACATTTTTAGCTTGAGTATTAATTAAACGGTTTTCGAAAGGATTTTATATGTGCGACGTTTGTGACCACTTTGTACACCTACCGAGTAAACCATAGTGGATTTTATTTGTGTGATTAATTGTTATAAAGCTTTGCAATTAGAAGTTTTATAAAGTTTTAAATTGCCATATTAGTTTGAAAAATCTTGAACTCAATCGTGGCTACAGGTTTAAACCCTTTTGTAGAACGAGTAGTGAGTAAGGACCAGAGGGGTCCTTTGGAAGTTAAGTGTTGGAGGACTGACTAGTGGTTAGTTTTGAAATTTTGGGATTTCGGTTGTGAACAAATGCACACATGAATGTTTGGTATATTAGAATTATGCGTTCTACCAGCTATTTAAATGGTAATCTTGCTATGTTGGTAAATCTTCGGGATAAATCATTGGGTGGTTGCTTGACTTCTGTGGGATATGAGTCGATGGATCAGATGTCTACCATCCGGGTGAGTCTTTCGGAATAAAGAAATTATGGCGATTCGGTTGTCTGAACTTTAATACCATGATAGGTGTCAACTTTATTTTGTCAGTGTAAATCTGGAAGGAAATATAGGGTGGTATATATCCACGGTTGTTGTGTAGACATTTTGAGGATACGTTTCGACATTCGAATTTGGAGGACAGTGATCATTGGGGTGCTTCAGAGCACTTCCGTTGGAGTTGGTATGCCTGTAAGTTAAGCAGTAACCTTAAAAATATTAGATACTGCAATTAGGGATCGATCATGGGTAATTCTGTAATCAGCAAGGTTCCTGCTGATTTGACAATCGATGCTTGAATGCATTATGGGAGTTGTGTAACCGTGGGGTTGAGGTAACCCGTTATCTGTAGATGTTGTGCTTGTATCAGCTTGAGGAACAGATTTATTGTGGATTAGACCAGATTAAACTAGTGTTAGGAACTTCGTCAGGGAGAGGATGATAAATCTTTGGTGGTGTTGATTATTGAAGAAATTTGGTAAGAATGTCGAGGTAGACTTTAAGTACAAACCGATTATTGAGGAGACCTTGATGTGTTGGAATTAGAAGTATCTAAGGGAAAAGTTTGCTTTGGGGTATTCTTGGTGGAAATGGCTAGTTAAGGTCGTAAGCTACTCTTGAGGTGATATGTGCAACCTAAGGTTGGGAGACAACCGAGATCTAAAGGATAGAAAAGTGGTTCGATAAGGACTCGATGTACTTTCCGTCATCTGTAAGGTATATCGAACGTTGAGATCGGGTGTGTGGAGGCCTGTTATGAGAAATACAGTGACAACCTTAACCGAGATCTAATCGATTTCGTATATGAGACAAGGTATCGTGAAAGTATCCCTTTTGGATAGAGAGCCAATTGATCTCACTAAATGCGACGTGGGGTGTTTGGTCGGGGTTAGATTTCGAGGACGAAATCTCTTTTAAGGTTGGGAGGATTGTAAAAACCCGATTTTTAGGAAGATATAATTTCAAGTTAATACAAATGGGTATTTTAAGGGAAAAAGAAGAAATGGGATTTTAGACTCGAATCCTATATTTTATAGCCTTGTTGGATGAAGGGTTCAATTACGAGTCCAACGGTTCTTTCCGAAGCAAAATCAGAGTTAAAACAAACAAGTTATGACCAAAACAGTGATCGAGCAAGAAAAATGAAGAAAATCGGGCGGTAGTGCTCCGCGTGGATGGATCAGCGCCTCCATCAGTGCGAGACTCTGTTCCCAGTGCTCCACGCGGATTGATCAGCGCCACCATCCGCGCGGAGCCACTGTGCGCATTTAAAAGGGAGTAACCGGCCCCAAACCTCAAACCTTCTCTCCATTTCTCTCCCAAATCGACCCCCAACCTCCAAATCGAACCCTAACTCATTTTTGAGAGTTTTCCTCCTAAATCTAAGTGTTTCTTCTCCACCTAGCAAGTTGGAAGATAAACCTACAACCCTTTCATCTTCATCTTCGTCTTCGTCACCAAACTCTCTAGGGTTTCATCCAACCCTTTTCACCAATTTGAACATTTGGGAGTTGTAGCTTATTGTGGGAATCTAAAAGGGTGTGGTTGATGGTTTCAATCTATGGCAAAGGTAATCTTCTCCTTTCTTCATCTATGGTAGTTGGGGTTTTGGGTAAAGATGAGATCTTCATGTAAAATGTTTGGAAAACAATTCTTTATGGTTGTATGTATATATTTATGGTTAAAAATGTATGGATCTAGGTTTTTTGGAAGTTTTTGGCTTGAGGATCCTAGTTTCTTCAAGGAGCTCAAGTTGGGGAAAAATCTAGATTTAGCCTAAACCTAGCAAGGTGACTTCAAGTTGATTTGTGAAAACGTTGTACATGCCAAAAATGTCTATTTTAGAGTATTTATGTGTTTTACATGATTATTATAAAATGTTGAAATCTTTGATGAGTTTTGGTATTTGAACAAATAAGATTTTATAAATCTTGTGAAAAAACATATTTGGGAATTTTGGGCATCTTAATGAATAAGACATAAATGAAAGTGTTTTGATGATTTATTGCATAAATGGAAATTATTTGGTAAAAATGCACTTTTAGTGTTTGTTTGGGAGAAATACTTGATTTTGTGTATGGGACGTTTTGAAAGAATAAAGAGTATAAATCTATTTCGAAAACCATTTGTCCTAATCTAAACTGTATTGGAGTCTGCACATGTATTTTGGAGCGCGTTTGCATGACATGAGTCGGTTGTGTTATTTATTTGGGGATTGTTAATCGTTGGTCAAAAAGGGTTTTGAGCATTTTAGCTCGATGTTGACTAAAAGAGTCTTGAGGACACTTGTCCGGTTTTAATGGCTCAATGTGGAGCCCAGTTATGATGAACATACTAATGCACCATATTGCATATTGGTGTTAATTGCATGCTCGAGTGTGGTGGTCATTTCGGTATAGGCATGTAATGTTAGACTGTGTTGCATTGGATCCATAGGCACGTAAGTCAGTCTGTTTTGGATGGTCAATTGGGTATTGCGGGGTTGGACTATGGTACCCATGTTTTATGACTGGAAACTTTACAAGTAGGCACTAGGAGGGTTGAGTCTGGAGGTGCTACCTGGGAGGTAGGCAATAGGACCTCCGCCGCTTGAAGTAATGCCTGGGAGGTAGTCATTAAGTGTGTTGGGCCTTCGGGGTGGAGTTCTTTGTAATATTCACCAAGGTCAACTGTCTCTTGAGGTGAAACTTGTTAAGAAGTCGTAGGGACACTTGGGCTTTTATGTCAAGAGGTGTCATGCGATTAACGTTGTATGGGTGGCATACTTTTGTTTTCCTCCACTCTCAACGGATACGGGTCTCCCCCGTCGTCGGCCAACAATATTTTAAATGTTAACGCCTTACTTTATTATAGTTGGATTTGTGCGGTCGACTGTAAATGATGACCTTAATATTGGGTTTCCCCCGCGTATATTAAGGTTTGAATGAAATACTTCATTCCCATGTTTTAGTATTTGGTTTCCTTCCATTTCATGGTTGCGTGAGTATGGGGCATAGTGTCCATGTTTTTGGTAACGTATCTTATATGTGAGTTATTAACCATGTTGTATAGGTTGAGTATTTTACCCCACCCGTGCTTGGGTGTTTTGGGATGCAACGTTTTATCCACGTTTCTTAAATTGGGATTCAATCCCCGTCCTATTCTCGAGTGAGTTTTGGGTTGCATCAATTTATAAAGAATGTTTTGTAGTGGGGTGTCCAACTTTGAAAAATGCATGATATTGGAAAAGAGTCGTCCCTAAGTTTAAACTAAATCATTTGAAAGATTATGATTTTAATTGGGGTTCATTCCTTTAAAGATATATTTGTTCATGTAAAACTCTTGAACTCACTTGGCGTTACCTTAACCTTTTTATTTGTCGGCATGTGCAACAAGCTTCGTTTGGGAATAGTTCTAGTGACACTATGAAGAGGGAAGTGCTAGGGTTGTGCTCGTGAAGTGAGTAGCTTGGTGAAGTCTTTCGCGTAGGTTTTGTGAAGGGCAACTTATATTGGGGTTATGTAGCACCCGACTTCGGTTTAGTCCTTGTATCTTATTGGAGTTTATATTTGTTGAGGTTAACTATAGAATTTTATATTGAGGTGTATTGAGTTTTGAATAGTAAGAGGAAGTTTTGTCCCTCATCTGACGTTGTATCAAAATTTTAAATTAGTTGCTCTTACCAAATTTGAGGGTGTTACAAGAACCTCCACCACCACTTTCCAAGTAGACCCCAATTTGCATCCCTCAACGACCCAATGTCAAGATAGCCTCTTTTGAAGCTCCCCAAGACCTTATCCCATTGTGAATAGTAATTGATTATTGTTTGTCATGAAATTACAATTTTGTGGCCAAGTATAAAATTTTTGTCAAGTTTGACCTCTTAAATCTTGAAAAGTAATAAGCAAATACCCGTAAATGATAACACTCATTTTGAGTGTTATTTACATTTCGTTAGTATGTCCTTTTATTCTCTTATAGTGTGTGTTTTCCCCTTACGTATTCGTGTTTCCCCTTTTTATTTTGATTAAACTATACTTTTGGTCCCTATGGTTTCCCGAATGTAACACTTTTTGTCCCTGTAGTTTCAAAATTACAGTTTGGCCATCGTGGTATGCAAAAACGACCAGATTTGGTCCCTCCCTCTAACTCCGTTAGCAACATTGCCGTTAACCCCCAGGCCCCACCACGTGACCTGCACACGAGGGTAATTTCGTCATTTCATTAAAACCCTTCCTCTTTTTTAATAGACGACCTCTCTATCTCTCTCTCCCCCATCTTGCTATCATCTTTTCCCTCCAAATTTGTCAAACATCGAGCTCGGAGGAGTCTTTCATGGTTGTGTGCAAATGTGGCTCCCCTACGATTGTCCAAACTTCATGGACTAACAATAACCCAGGTCGAAGGTTTTACGATTGTTCAAACCAAGTATTTGATTTCTTCTAACAAAAACCCTAACCTTTATCTCGAAATCGGTTTAGTTTCAGAAATAAAAGGTTCCCACTGTGGATTTGTTCTAAGAAAACCCTTACTTCATCCCTAATTATTTGGTAGGCTACGAAATGTGGATTTGTTGGATGGCTTGACCAAGAAATGTGTGAACGATCGATGTAGGTTATTCCTGGTTTACTAAGATCGAAGAATATGGTTGAAGCAAAGTTGAAGGAGAAGTCAATTGAAGCTCGTATAGACAATATTTTGTTGGTCTTT
This sequence comes from Arctium minus, assembly GCA_954870635.1. Taxonomy (NCBI): domain Eukaryota; kingdom Viridiplantae; phylum Streptophyta; class Magnoliopsida; order Asterales; family Asteraceae; genus Arctium; species Arctium minus. Next base: position 31,721,083 of record OX941088.1, read on the forward strand.
AGTTGGTTTTGTTTTTTGATTTATGTACTTGGATCTTTTGATATTTTGTAATGGAACAACCTTTACTGTATCTATGTACTTCGATCTTTTGATATTTTGTAATTGAACAACCTTTACTCTATTTAGTTGGATCTTTTGATCTTTTGATCTTTTGATACTTTATTGTAATGGTATACTCTATTTCAATGGTCTACTTTGCTTCAATTGAATGTGTCAACAAGAAACAGTTTCATCCAACAAGTTTCATACCAAAACAAGTAACCAACATTTTTTATTACCAAAACATACATCCAATAGATTAATTACCAAAAGACATACATCTAACAGTTTCATACCGAAACAATTATCCATTGATTAATGACATTACCAAAAGACATATAAATTAATTACCAAAAGACAATGGCTTTGTTTCCATCCAAGACAACCAACATAAACTATCCAAAAGACAAGCATCAGTTTCTATCTATCCAAGACAACAAACATAACTTATCCAAAACATAACCACCATAAAGTATCCAAAAGACAACACACATAAACAACCAACACAGTGGTCACAACCTTCATGCTTCCATGTCTTCTTGGCCCTTGCAAGTCCTTGAGTTATGCCCTTTCTTTGAACACTTTGTACAAGTAACAGTTTTCCCACTCCTTAATATCTTTAATTCATTAACAATTGGTTTGATTCAACTCTTCTGTAGTCTTCGTTCTTTTCTTGTTTGGACTTCCAACTAGAGTGTGATTTTTTTGGTGCACTTATAATGATAGGATAGTCAGATTGAGGTCAATGCTCCCTACCACTAATTGGGTCAACCATGAATGCATAAATAGACTTCCATGTATTTAGGTTGTAACTAGTATTCACACACATCTCTAGTATGTCAACATCTTCTCCATTTGATTGTATATACCATGTACAAGCCACTGCATGCTTACAAGGTATGCCTGTTAACTCCCATTTTCTTCATGTGCACTCCTTTTCTGTAGGGTTTACAACACATTAGTCCATATAGGGACCACTTACTTGATACTTGTTTCCTCCATTCCAGAGCACTGTGTATTGGGAAGCATGAGCCTTAACTTCATTCAATAGCTTGGTTGCTATGGGGGTAAGGATACCATCACACTTGTCGATCACCTTTCGTACGTTTACAATCCTTTTCATTAAATATTCCATAATATACACTAAAGGCATGATTATTGGTTTGTCTCTCCCATCAATAAGTTGCTTGTTAAACACCTCGCACATATTGTTTAATACTACATCACAATGGGCTCTCCCTGTCACATGAGAACACACTATGATTCAGAAACAACATTATAGCACACTTCACAACACTATAATTCATAAATAACAGGCAAACCTGTGAAGTGAGATCTACTCTAACTCCATGGGGGGATTTCTTTCAACTAATCATATGTTGCTCGATTCAAAATCCTCATCTCATTCATACACCTTCCAAACTGGTTAACAGTTGTTGTTGTAGCACACTTCCACAATATGTCTTTGCACTCCTTCCATTTCCAAGTTTTCTTCATGTTCTCATGGATGAGCCTCAAGCAAAAATTATAACGTAAAAGAAAATCCTTGCGATAGATGGTATGATACTCTATAACATCAACAGGTTAAAAGTATAGTTTTTTAACAGATCTATAGTGAAAAACAAAGTAAAATGAAAATTACCTTTTGTCGGTCACTTATGAAGGTGAAGTTAGAGTTTCTATCCAACTCTAAATCATCTTCCAAATATTCAAGAAACGAAGCCCATGAATCAGTTGTCTCTACCTTAACAATCACATAAGCTACCAGGTAAGTTCCATGGTTAGGGTCAATCCCAGCAGCAGTTAAGATTTGACCAGAATAGGGTCCTTTCATAAAATCCCCATCTATCCCCAACAATTCATTGTAGCAGGGTTTGAATCCTTTCTTGCGTGCACCAAAACATACATAAATCCTCTTAAACTGCCTGGTGTCCCTATCGAGGTTTGGTTCACTTTCAACCTCCAGTTTCACTGTTGTGTCTTGATTTGTTTTCATTAGCTCAAGAATGTAGTCTCTCAACATAGTGTATTGTGCACTGTAAGTACCTCGTGCCATTTCCATTTCCCTTGGCTTTGCCCTAAATACTTTCTGCCTTGAAAGGTTTAATTGTAGTTTTTCTTGAAGCTGGTCTTTTAGGGCTCTAATAGGAATATTAGGGTTGGGTACAATTGTTCCTTCGATTTGTTGGAGAGAAAAGTTGATGTGCATTGCCTCCTTCTTGCATTGAAGGCATTTATGCACATCATTTTAAGTTTTGACAACCCATGTTTTCTCTTGTTTGCTTGTTGAGATGTGCAACACCCAAGGATAAAGGGCCTACTTCCAGAAATCTTTGACTCTATTGACTTTGTATTACTACTCTCACCAGCTTCTTCATTACATATTGGCACTTACCCCTAGATATTGCCCTTACTCTTGGGCTATCATTCTTTACAATTGATATATATCTCCTAGTTTCAATTGAATGCTTAGCAATTAAGTCTTTAATCTCCTTCTTATTCCCAAATCATTGTCCAACATAAAAATTCACATTAAACATTATCTTTGTTGCTTGATGCTTTCTTAATTTCCTCAACCGTCTCTTCATGTCTCCTTCAAACTCAGAATCTGAACCATTATAAAATACATCTACTCCACTGGATCATGGTTGTCATCTTCTCCCAAATTGGATTCCTCACCTACTTTCTTCTTATTTCCCAACCAGTTAGCATCCCAGTCTATGATTGAATTGAAGTCTTTCATGTCTACATCAACATCCTCCATTTCATGGGTTTTATCAACCATGTAATCAGCATCTTCACCATCATCTTGTTCACATTCTTCTTCACTGTCATGTTCTACAAGCCTATCTATCTATTCATCATCTATATTAGGATGGACTTGTTCCTTAACTATACTAGGATTATCCAAGAAAGGATTAAGTTCTGGACATGATGATGTATCAACCTGTGGTCCAAACTCATGTCCTTCACCAGCACCATCTTGTTGTCCAAAGTCGTGTCCTGTACTATCAAACTCTGGTCTATATGATGATTTCTCATTAAACTCATGTTCCTTATCTATGGTTTTGTTAGTATCTGATTCAATCCATTCCAAAAGTAGTTATCTTTTTGCATGATGCACTTCCTTTTTCCTTAGGCATCCCTTGTTTTTGAGGAACTAGTTGAGGGTTTTCAGAAGGAAGTTCCACAAGAACAACAGTTGGTCTAAGTGGTGACTTTATGTATGTACCCACAGTTGTCCTAATCTGATCTGTGTAAACCTCAATGATCTTATGAGATGTGGTGTATTTCAAAAAATTCAAAATATCTTGATCATTTCCTAAGGCTCTTAAACCAATATCTAGGTTAGATTCAGGGGTATGAAAATGATAGTACATTGAATCTTTACCAGTGTAGCCTAGTTCAGTCATCATTGCGTCGATTTCATGGACACTGAGTTCATCAATGTCAACTAAATCGACGAATGTCGTCTTACCCTAAGTATATAGCCTTCCTGAACGTCTGGTAAACATCCCACCATGATGTATCTTCAACGTAATCAGATTAGGATAAATTTCTGCAAAAAAATCAAAGAACACCAAAAATCAAGTAAATGACTTATTCTGCAAAATCTTCAAAAAAACCCTAATTTTGCTTACCATAAATGTCATTCGGCACAAAATCTACAAAAATCCTACGAATAGTCCACATTGAAGGGGGCATCTAACAAGAACTTTGTTGCAGAGGCTTGTTTGAAGTTGAACAGGTAAAAGGATGAGAATGAAATTGAATAAAGGGGTGTCAATCGAGGTTAGCGTTGAGGTTAGAGGGAGGGTTTTAATGAAATGAAGAAATCACCCTCATGTGCAGGTCATGTGGTGGAGGTTAACGACAATGTTGCTAACGGAGTTAGAGGGAGGGACTAAGCCCGGTCATTTAGCTAGTTGTAATTTAATTTTCTGCAATTTTTACCTTATGTCCACTAATGTGGTGAGCTTGTAGCCACAGTTGTACGTTTTAGTTTCATGCAATTTCAGTTTCAGTATTTCTTCTATCTAATCATTTCTTCTATTTTAAGCATTAGCTAAACCCCCTCCCTTCGGTGTGGGTGTGAGCTAAGCCCGAGAGGAAAAATGTAACACTTGGGTGTAGCCACTTTTTGCTAACTTCTTCGTTTGGTCGTTCAAGTTGAAGTTTTAACTCAATGCAGACAAGCCGATAACTTGTGTGTGTTAATAGTAGATCTTTAACCCAAAAATGGGCGGATTTGAAATACGACTTGAATGATGCAAGGAGGGTTAAGAAAATCTTCAATAATCGCATAGAGATTTGGGTTTTTGCCTAATCATTACTAAGTTTAGATGTCGGTCGAGTTGGTGTGTCATAGAGATATGTGCATCTTTCCATACTGATGGATCTATGATCTTCGAGCTCTACTTAGTAAGGTTGGCAAACATAAAGTTAACATTTGTGGCCACTTTGTGGCGAGACTTTGACCATATCCCACACAACGTAGCGTCGAGAGAAGGAAATCATGCGGGGGATATATTGTGACCAGTTTATTCAACCATTTAAGTTACTATCATACTCTTGGGGAAAACTTACACTCATACCCAATTTCTAATACTTGTTAATTTAAATCACCAATATTCTCTCAAAAACAACCATTTTTTTTAAATCCAAACTTTGCCAACACAAGTTTGTGGAAATCTTATTCTTAGTAAGACCAGTCCCTGTGGGTATGATTTTTGGTATCTTACCATTATATTATTTGTAGGTAAATGTTGGTCCCGAAGGTGCTTAACAAGTTTGTAGAAAGGGGGGGGGGGGTTGAATACAAACACAGAAATTAAAGTTTAATAAATTGTTTATTGATAAATCAAATACAATTTACAAGTTTGTTGCGGAATAAGATTGAGACAGACTCAATCTAAACAAACTTAAGAAACACTAAGATGATTGCACAAGAAATTCAGAGAATGGGGGATTAAGAGAGATAGAAAACAAGGGTTTCTATATGGAGTTCAAGGATTGAGCACCCTCTCAGATGGAGAGGTAATCTTTCTATTTATACCCTATGCATTAAATGCATGGCAGGGCACTTTACACGTGGCGTTCAGTGATTGGCTTTGGGAGTCTGACTTTGGGAGACATGCTTTCGGCCGTATTATGAACAGTGTAGTTGACAGAGTTGTTTGTACGATTTATGGCAGAGACGTGTCCGTTCTGACACATCGTACTGGTTGTGCAAGGTAAGACAAAAGGAGACTTGAGGCATAAGCTACGTGATCTTTTGATCGCTGAATATCTCTTCCTTCAGAGATATAAAGTTCAGCTATCGCTGAAGCTTTTCCTCATGTTCCTTCGCGTATAAGTAGAGTCGTCTTTGCTTCACTGATATCCACATCAGGTCACTAGTAGACTTGTCTTTGTTCAGTGGCTTCGTCTTTGATTCAGCTATGAACATATGTTGACGCGAGATGTCTTTTGGGATTACGTTGATGTTTACATCAGAGACTACCAGCGATAACTGAACAGACTCAGTTTGATCGCTGATAGTGAAACACTAATACATATGAAATGTTTACAAGAAAGGTCATCAGCGATAACTGAACAGACTCAGTCTGATCGCTGATGGTGAAACACTAATACATATTAAAACGTAATTTTCACTAAGTATAGAAGAGGGTCGTTATCAAATCACTGAGAGAGTTTGGATCAACAGTAAACTCAATAGTTTGTATGAACTTGTACCGCTATTGTGTCACATTTACGTGTGTATATTGCTATCAGTAAATTAAGAAGAACGAATATTGCCATATTTTCAAAGTGGAGTGACTATATTTAAATAAAATCAAATTACATAAAAATTAAACGTCCATTATTTCGATCCATATCCTATTTTGAATAACTTACCTTGATATTACTTTAATAGATCAAAAATGGTTAAATTGGAGGGACATATTTGGCAAAACGGTGAAATGTTGAAAACGGAGATCTGTCGACAATCTAGGTTTTTTATCAAGACGAGAATGTCAACAATTTTTTTGAGTCTAATGATGTTACTGAAACACGTGAAATTATGATTATGTGTTGTATGTGGATTAGATGACTCGTTAGATCTAAGCATCTTTTGTATTATTTCCCGTGATAACTCAATAATTTCAATTTGCACGATGCCATACAGTTGCATTCCTTTAGAAAGATAGTTTGTATTTGCATGTTTCAATCAGATTGTCATGAGTTAATATTTATATGGTGGATTCTTCTACATGAGTTGTTGAGCATTCTATGATTGCTATATCTTTTTTAAAGGTTAGGGAAATTCTTTATACCGTAGAGCTTGTAACTTAGTAGTAGAGTGAGGGAAAACTACAAAGATGGAAAATTTATAATAATAAAAATTAGTCAAAACTCATTTCTCTTCTTAACAACTCTCTTACATGGTGATCTAATGAGTATTTTAACCTATTCTCACACAAGACAAGGCCAATTATGACATTTTGGAGGTTCTATACGAAAAAGTAAAGGTGGGCCTGTAAATTTATATAAAATGTAATAGAGTATTAAATAAAAGTTTTATTGGTAAAAAATAAATCTTTAAAGTTTAATACATATGAGTGGAAATAAAATAATTATAAATAATAATCCAAATAAAAAGCAAATAGATAATTACTTCAATAAATTCTTGTTTCTAATTTTTCTATGATTAATCTATTGATGAGAACAAAAAATAATTAATAACAAAAACCGGTCCTAGAGTGACGAGTGACAAGTTTAGGAAGCTTTCGGTGGTTGAAGCGGACAACTTAGAAAGGCCATTCACGGAAGACGAGATATGGGAAGCAATCAAGGGAAGGGATGTGGTAACAACAAATCCCGGGGTCCGGATGGGATCACGTTCACGTTTATTAAAAAGTTTTGGTGCATAATTAAAAATGATCTTTTAGAGGCGATTATGAGGTTTTGGGAGGCGATGGAGATTAGTGAGGGTTGTAATGCCTCGTTCATCACGCTTATACCAAATAATCCGAACCCGATTGGTCTTAACGAGTTTAGGCCGATTAGCCTAATTGGAGTGTATTATAAAATCATCTCGAAGCTCTTAGCGGAGAGAATGAAACAAATTTTGGGGAAACTTATAAGGGACACCCAATCGACATTTTTAAAAGGAAGATACACACTTGACGGGGTGCTAGTTGCAAACGAAGCGGTGGAAGATCTTTGAAGGTCAAAAAGAAAAGGTATGGTCTTCAAAGTGGACTTCGAGAAGGCCTACGATAGTGTGGAATGGGGTCCTTAATTGATGTTTTAAAAATCATGGGGTTCGGCCAAAAATGGTGTAAATGGATCAAGTCTTGCCTAGAGTCCTCAACGATATCGATTTTGGTCAACGACTCGCCTACAAAGGAATTCAAGATGGAGAAAGGTCTTAGACAAGGTGATCCATTAGCATCGTTCCTCTTCCTAGTGGTGGCGGAAATTCTAAATGTTCTCATGTTGGAAGCAAAGGAAAAAGTTATGTTTAAAAGAATTGAGGTTGGAAGAGATAAAGTGGTGTTGACCTATCTCCAATACGCCGATGATGTCATTTTTTTTCGGTAAGTGGAGTCTTCCAAACGTTAAAAACCTGATGAAAATATTAAAATGTTTTCATTTGGTTTCGGGATTAAGGATCAATCTTAGCAATAGTAAGTTGTTTGGGGTGGGAGTCGGAGTTGAAGAAGTCCAAGAGTGGACAAGCGGTTTGGGTTGCGATTATGGCACACTTCCGTTCATTTATCTTGGTCTTCCGGTGGGAGCAGCGATGAAAAGAATTGATAATTGGAAGGTCGTGGCGGAAAAAATGAAAAATAAATTGGCTTCTTGGAAGGCGAAGGTGATGTCGTTCGGAGGAAGATTGACATTAGATAAATCGGTTTTAGGTAGCATGTCATTGTACTACTTCTCGCTTTTTCGAGCCCCAAGAGGAGTGATTAGTGAGTTGGAAAGGATGCGAAGCCATTTTTTTTTTGGCATGGGGGCATCAGGTCTTATTAGGGGTGGCAATGGGTCAGGTTGGGTTGGGTTCGGATTCAACCCATTTATTAATTGGGTTGAAAATCTCAACCCAACCCAACCTGTTTAATTAAATGGGTTGAGATTTTCAACCCAACCCAACATGTTACTTAAATGGGTTGGTTGAGGGTTGACCTGTTTATGATTATCTCAACCCAACCTGTTAAATAAATGGGTTGAACATGGGTTGACCCATTTAATTTTAAATTTTTAAATAAAATAAAAATGATTAAACTACTTAATTTCATGACAAATACACAACCACAAAGTCAAATAAATTGTTCAAGGTTTCAATAAAACACAACCATAAATTCAAATAAATTGTTCAATGTTTCCCACAACCACAAAGTCAAATAAATTGTTCATAGTTTCAAAAAAGTTTAAAATACAGGTCGACTCGTCATGGAAGCCTAAAGCCTAAAGTCGCTGACTCGCTGTGGAACTGGAAGACTGGAACTAGGGTTTTCAAGGTATGAGGAGGCGACGCGACGTGTATGAGGAGCAGAGGGGGTGACGTGAGAAATTACAAAAAAGTGAAAGAGAGAACTAGTCAACTAGGTCAAATCTGATTTAGCCATTTAAGTAGCATATTTTTTTCTAATAATTTTTTAATCAGTAAACATATATTAAATTATTAATTATAATTAAATAATGATTAATAATTAAAATTAAAATAAAGTTATGTATATTATAAATGGGTTGAAAACAGGTTGCAAATAGGTTGAAATTAGGTCAAAATTTTCAACCCAACCCATTTACAGAAATGGGTTAGGCGGGTTGACCCATTTAACTTAAATGTGTTGAAAATCTCAACCCAACCTACTAATTTTGGGTTGGGTTGACGGGTTGGGTCACTTTTTGCCACCCTTACGTCTAATGACAATATAGGGGTGGCGTGGGTGAAATGGGAAAGAGTGTTGAGGGATTTCAAGAGAGGTGGCCTTAATGTAGGGAGCTTGCAATCGGTCAAATTGGGGTTTGTTGGGGAAGTGGTGATGGAGATTCTTATGGGAGAAAGAGGAACTTTGGGTGAGGATAGTTAAAAGCATTTTTGGGAGTGAGGGGGGCCTAGATGGAAGGGTAAATCTAAACATGGGTAGTAGATCGACTTGGGTTGGAATTGTGAAAATTGGTAAAGACTTGGGGAAACTGGGGATAGATTTCTTTTCCTTCTTTGGGAAAGAAGTAGGGAGCGGTATTGAGACTAGTTTTTGGTTGGATAGATGGTTTGGTAATGAGCCGTTGGAGGCTAAGTTTAAGAGGTTATGGCAACTTGAATCTAAGAAGGATGCCACAATTTCCGAGATAGGTGCTTGGGTCGGTGAGGAGGGGTCATGGAGATGGGAGTGGAGGAGGGAGCCGAGGGGGAGAGAGGGGGTGAATTACAAAATCTTTTGTCTTTGCTGCATGATTGGAAACCGAAAGCGAACTCTCGGGATAAAGCTAAACGGTTACTCGGATCAGACGGAAAATTCACTCTCCTTGCATTAAAGAAGTTAATTGATGACAAAGAGGAGGCAAGAGTAGATTGCGGAGAGGAAACAAGATGGTCTAAAGCGCTTCCAAAACATATTGGCATTCTAATTTGGAGAGCGAGGATGGGAAGAATCCCTTGCAGAGCAGTCCTCGACAAAATGGGTCTGGATCAACTCAACGTTATGCCCGAGATGCGAGAAGCAGGTACAGGTAGATCACGCATTGGTCCAATGTGAAGAAGTCAACAAAATGTGGCAAAACGTAGCTCGATGGTGGAGTATCGATTTAGGAAGCATCAGTTCACTTCATGACATCCTCGATTGGAATTGCGGTTTGGGAGGAAACGAGACACGTCCAAAACTGTGGATGGAAGTAACTTGGGTGTTTATTTACCTTATATGGATGCATCGTAAAAGAACTGTGTTTAATTGAGAAACTAGGAAATTGGGTGACCTTTTTTTTCGAATTTCAGAGAAGAAGCTTTGAATGGGTTGCGAGAAGAATCCGTCAGAAGAAGATCGACTGGAACCTTTGCCTAGCAGTCCCAAAGTGCGTGTTAAGTTCGGTTTAGTGGTGTTCGGCTCTGATCGTCCCGTTTTTGTTGCTGCTCTATGTTTCTGCTTCGGTCTACTGCTGAGTTTCAATACTGTTGCTGTTGTTGCGTTTCTTTTTCTTAATACGAGTGGGTCGTGATTTTATTTGTTGTGATCGTGTTTTGTGAGTGCCCTTTAGTTTGGATGGTTTGCACCTAGCAAACCATCCTGGTTCATGTTTCTGCTTGTTAGTTGGGTGCTTTCTGTTTGTGGTTGTACATGTTTGTTTTGTTTGTTCTTTTATGGTTGGTATGAAAAGTCTTTGTTTTCCAAAAAAAAAAAGTAATCAAAGAATGAAAAGTATTATCTTTGAACATATTTTGATTTTTGCTCTACTTGAATTGATTCTTCATCACGAGGGATATAGATTTTCAACACTTGTTTGATAATAAATTTATTAATATCCCCTTTTTTTACTTTGAATAAATTGTTTGTAATATTTGATGTTTAAAATAACCCAATTTAAAAAAATTAGCTGGAGGCATGGACGGACCTAGTGCTTTGAATATGGTGGCACGTGCATGCCATCGTATTATTTCTCCGGCGAAGGGTAAAAAAATATAGGTTTATGAAAGGTGCAACTGTATTGTTTTTGAAGGTGCTACCGTATTATTTTGGAAGTTTCAAGAAGGTGCAACCGTACCTCGTAATCAACCAAAAAAACTTCTTGAAATCAACCAAAAAACCGAAGAAAACTCTTGAAATCAACCAAAAAACCGAAAAAATCCCTCGATGTCAATAAAAAAAACTTAAAAATTCGTCGAAATCTAACAAAAAGCTTAAAAAATCCCTCGAAATGGTGGAATTAGCCTAAAAACATATCAGACAATATTGAACGTCGGTAAAAATATGAATACACGTCGATAAAAATCGTGCTTTTTGTAATTATTTTTTATCTATATTACATGGTACCACCGTATAAAAAAATTTATGGATCCATCCTTGACTGGAGGCATCTTATTATATAAACAAATGTAAATCATTGCCGGTAATCACAAAAAGAAGGTTTTGTGATTATTTGTTGTTAGAAGAACAAATTATTATTAATTTTTTTACAGATCAACAAACTTCAAAATTAAAATAAGAATCATAAATATTCGAATACATTTATAAGTGGAGCATTAAAAATAATCCATTATGATAAAAGTAAAATTTTGAAGTGGAAGTCAAGTGTCAACCATGGTGGCGTGAAACTCCAAAGACCAAAATCTAATATATGCTAAACAAGGTCAATGAAGATTTAAAAAAATTACCAAAACAAAGATGGAAGACATCAGTTTGTTACTTAGAAGAGGATCAACAACACAATGACGAAGAATAATCAGGAGAATTAAAAAATGAATTATCAACGTACCGTTAAATATATATAGAATTAAATCACAATTGACCCTTAAAAAACTCTAATATTGTTGAAGAATTATGTGTCATCATCAAAAGGAAGTGATTGACAGAATATTTTTCTACTATTAGAATTTACCATGATAAATGTTTTATTTTCTTTGTAAACTTCTCTCTATTTAAAGGGCTTATAATTAATGAGAATTATAGACTTATTCTCTCTACCTTGTTGTTATTCTCTCTATAGTGATTGTTCTGTAATCCTTATATTGCATGATTTGCGAATTATCACTTTGATGACAGTTTTACCGTCGTTAGGGGGAGATGGGAAAAAGTATTTTCCAAGGGAACGACAGGAATTATCATGTAATGTTCCAACTCTGTCTCATTTTGATCCTCACACTTCACAACGTAAAGTTGAAGTCAAACGAATCAGACTCGATACCTGATACGTTAAAATTATTCTAAAAGTGACAAGATCACACATACGAGCTACTAATATACCCGTAAGGTAAAAGTCCCCAACAGGCAACAGGGACACAACATCATTGGAAAGTGCGTTGCAGTCACACATAGTGGAGGCGTGGTTGAGGTCGTAGCTACCAACTGGAAGAGGTGGAAGCTACTTGGTTCGATGGATACTATTCTAAAGGAAGAAAATAGTGAGGCACATCAATTTATCATCAATACATAAAACTCTCATGAGATTATCTCTAATTATAATTATGTCCATGAATCATCATTGGCCGAGGACGCTCCGAAGTTAATATGATTATAGAGATGAAAGAAAATCTCAAATGAACTATGAGAGTACATATGAGTCGATGGACGGTTCATATATACTCATTTATGACTTATTCACATATAATATTGCTCATAAGATGATTGAGCACAACGACATCGAACCACGCTCAGTTGAATAATATCAACAAAGAGCATATTGACCTAAATAAATAATCCAGAAAGAATTATAGTCTTTGACAAATGATCGGGTATTTGGTCTGGTTGTGCTAACCCACCAAGTGTAAAGCCCGTAGGACATAACTAAGTATTTGTCATAAAGCGTAATCAGAATAATGAAGTCCTAATGTTTAAGTCTCTCCTTTGGCACAAGGTTTCTCATAACGCCCTGGATTGACCATGATGAGTCTTGCTCTCTCATGATGGATGTTATGCGTCCGAATAATTTATTAGTCTAGTAGTTTTTGAAGGACTGAAAATGCAACTCATGGATGTGGTTACCGCATGTCTCTATGGGGATCTAGATTCAGAGATATATAAAAGTATTCGATGATATTACATTATCAAAATCAAGTAACTCTAAACCACAAAATGCTCTTGCAATAAAAGTAAAACGCTCATTTTATATAGTGAAGCAATCTATATGAATGTTCTATAACCACCTAAGTGGATACTTGATTGGGAAAGTATATAATAACGATGAATTGTGCCCTTGCGTATTTATTCAGGAAAACAAGTTCTAAATTTTCAATATAGCTCTATATGTCGATGTTATGAACATAATAGACACTCTTGATGAAATAAGAGAAATAACAAGCTACTTGAAATCTGAATTTGAGATGAAAGATCTTGAGAAAACTTGGTTTTGTCTAACTATTTGAGCTAGAACATCAAGTTTATGGAATATTAATCCACCGATCTGCATGTGTCCAGAAAATGATCAGGCGACTTAATATGGACAAAGCGCATTTGGTTAGCACTCCCATGATCGGTCGAAGTGTTGGATATAAAAAGATTTATTTCGTCTAAAGGATGATGACGAAGAGGTTTTGGGAGTTGGAATTCCCTGTTTAAGTTCAATATGCGCATTATAGTTCTTTAACACAATACACTTGACCGTATATTGTATTTCTCAGTGAACTTGTTAGCTAGATTTAGCTCAGCGCCAACGCAACGTCATTGGAATGATATCAAATTAATCTTTTGGAACCATTGACACAGGCTTATACTTTCCCTATAGAAAGAAAAATGGGATTGATAATGAAACCTCAATATCTATTTAGAATATAAGCAACAAAAGTACTAGCTCTTACAGAAAAAACACCAAACAATGTCTTGGTATGTCTTTACTAATATTAGGCATGTGTCTGATCCATACAAGGGTTGTTCCCAAACTGGATAATGAATTACCACAGGGAACACTCCGATTGCTTGGAAGTAAGTTAAGCTAATCATTGTAACTACCTCCTTGAACGATTCCAAGAATATTACTCTCCATGAGACTGTTCAAAAGATGTATATGATTAAGAACTGTCATTACACATATTAGAGGAGCTAGTGATTTTGAGTTCAACCACTATCCTACTTGCATATATGGAAATAATGCATCATGTATCGAATTAATGAAAGTAAGATACATCAAAGGTGATAATACAAAGCATATTCTGCTTAAGTTTCTATGCAATCAGCAATAACAAACTCTCCTCTAGATTCAAGTGAATCAAGTAAGATGTCAAGAGAAAATGACACATTTACCAAATCATATATTGGGAAACATGTAGAAAGTAAATGCAAATGTTTTCCAGATTCCTTAATTAATGCACGAATCAGGGGGAGTAGTAGACAAAAGGGGGAGCCTACTATACATGTGATGTTGGTATATTGTGCTCTTTCCTTCAACCAAGGTTTTATTTTTCCCATTGGGTTTTGTTCCTTGGTGTAAGGTTTTAGTGAGACAACAATCTATATACCATCATGTTTTCCTAACTCTCATGATTGATGTACGAATCTAAGAGAAAACTAGACTAAAGGAAAAGTCTACGTATTGCAAATAAGCTGGTGCGTTGTACTCTTTCCTTCGTCAAATTTTTATTTTTTCCCACTGGGTTTTTACTTTGGCGTAAGGTTTTAACGAGGCAACAATTGTGCACCATCACTTCACTCATTTGACTTGGCACAAGGGGGAGTGTTGAAGGATTATGTGCCATCATCAAAAGGAAGTGATTGACAAAATATTTTTCTACTATTATAATTTACCATAATAAATGTTTCATTTTCTTTGTAAACTTCTCCCTATTTAAAGGGCTTATGATTAATAAGAATTATAGACTTATTCTCTCTACCTTGTTATTATTCTCTCTATAGTGATTGTTCTGTAACAAATATATATTTATAAAAGAATAGAATCAAATCGATATCCTATAAACCTTAATATAATTAAATAGAATAAAAAATAAATAAAAAACCACAGCAATGAGATTTGAATTCAAAGACAAGGAATACAACAATTAAACCAGTTACCAATGAAACTACAACACAAGTTTTCTAAATTAATGTATTTTTGATTTATATTCTAATTTTATAATGTTTAAAACATTAAGAAAATCGTCAGAGACCTCCGATGATCGGAGGCAATTTTATTACAAACACAATACTTGTGTCCAAATGGTAACAGATCAAATACATCGATATTACAATGATAACTATATATCAAATGATAGTCTAGTAGATGTTCCAACGTCCGAGCCTGCTGTCTCGACATACCAACCCTCGATGGGAGCTCGTTTCCTATAATTTGTGATATTTAAATATGTTTTAAGCAAATTTTTTATAATAATCATACTGTTTATCTTTTCAACATATAGTTATTTTAGTACAAAATTTTTCATGAATCATACATTTATTATATTACTAGGTCATGCTGAATCATACATTTATCATATTACTAGGTCACACAACTACCAAGAACGCATGTTTCATTACCGGCAAACTATTAGAATCGTCTACTTTTTCTAAATTAAATATTTTATTCTAATGGGATCGGTTAGCGAAATTGGTGAGGCGGCTTGCGAAATGACCCTTCAGAATCATATTTTATTCATAAAAGTACATTTCATAGATTTTGAAATGGACAATTGTGAAATCTTGGCTATTTTGATCAAATTGGAAAAAAAAGGCTAAAAGGTATAGAATGTTATCCAAAATGTGTAGGTTGGTAAATTTCCTTTTTTACGTATTAGTGTTTATGAGACAATCAACTTCGTCTGTGGGCGGTTTCGATACATAAGCGTTCGGGTCAAGATGCGATGTCAACATTCGGTTCATTTACCGTAATTGGGTCCTGTTGTTCGATTCCTTTTCTTTGCTTCTGTTAACTGTTCGTAGGTGTCACTACTAAAATTAATCGTATTACCGACGGCTGAAACAGTCGGTAAACCGTCAGAAAAAGGCTTTAGCGATGGTTTTTCGACGGGAATGATCGTTGGTAAAAAGCTGGTCGATAATATTCAGTGACGGTTTTCCGACGACAACTACCAATAGCTTACCGACGGTTCCAGTTACCGACGGTATTTACTTATTAAAAATAAATATAAAATAAAAAGAAAAAAACAATCGTCGGTAAGCCGTCGGTATTTCACTAATTTTTCCGACGACTTATTAAAAATAAATAAAAAATAAAATTAAAAAGATACCGTTGGTGCACTACTAAAATAAATCGTATTACCGACGGCTGAAACAGTCGGTAAACCGTCGGAAAAAGGCTTTAGCGACGGTTTTGTGACGGGAATGATCGTTGGTAAAAAGTTGGTCGGTAATATTCAACGACGGTTAACCACAAGGGATGTGGTGTGGTGGTAAAGACTTGGGGAGTTCATAGCGCTCAACCCGGGTTCGAGCCCCACTAGCAGCACTTGTGGCCACTGAGGATAAACTCAGGGCTGCACGCTTTAGCAGCTGGGCCAAAGGCCCTAATTGCCAGGGATTAGTCTGGGCCATAGGCCCAGGACACCCTTTCCAAAAAAAAAAAAAAAATATTCAACGACGGTTTTCCGACGACAACTACCGACAGCTTACCGACGGTTCCAGTTACCGACGGTTTTCCGACGGTATTTACTTATTAAAAATAAATATAAAATAAAAAGAAAAAAACAACCGTTGGTAAGCCGTCGGTATTTCACTAATTTTTCCGACGGTTTTCCGACGACTTATTAAAAATAAATAAAAAATAAAATTAAAAAGATACCGTTGGTAGGCCGTCGGTTTGCCGTCGGTAAATACCGACTGTTTTTTGCCGTCGGTAATTGTCGTCGGTATTTCACATTTTTCTAGTAGTGGTGGGCCGTCGGTTTGCCGTCGGTAAATACCGGCTGTTGGTTGTCGTCGGTAATTGCCGTCGGTATTTCACATTTTTCTAGTATAGTGTGGTTCGTTGGGGTTGGTTTGCCTCTGGCAAGCTACTATTTTTTGTTTTGCTATTTGTAGGGCAACTTTGGTTTTGACCACAGACACTATTGTATGTTTGGTGACTTGGTTTTTTGGTTGAATGGATTGCCTTTCAAAAAAAAAATGTTTTACACAATAAGAACCACTTTGACACATATGTTTTATTCTACATGTATATGATGGTGAAATGGAATTTTACATGCTATGTGTTTTACATGTTTTTGAAATTTGATAACGGTATCATACATTGTCCGCTTTGTCCACATCAAGATTTATGGTTTTAAAACGCGTCTGATAAATAAGATACACTACAAAAGAGAGGGCTATCACCGACGGACAAATCCGTCGGTGAAAGTCCGATCCGTCGGAAATAAGCCCTCGGAAATAATGTGGTCGGTGGCCGACCACATTTCCGACGGATCACCGACGACATGGAGTTTCCGACGGATCGCCGACGACCACTTATTATCGACAGATTACCGACGGTCAAATATTACCGACGGTTTAGTGACGGGCGGAGTTTCCGACGGATTAAGCGACGGATTTCCTACAGTATTTAACTAATTAAAATTAAATTTAAAAACATTTACCGACGGATAATCCGTTGGTAATCCGTCGGTGATTTAATTTTTTATAAAAAAAATAATTAAAAATTTATAATTTCCAGTTTAAAACATGTACAAAACCTGCCCATTTTTCATTTAATATCCAGTTTAAAACCTGTACAAAACTTGTCCATTTTTCATCTAATATCCAAAAATTAAAAATAAAACTGTTAAAGGAAAAGCATAATAGAATAACAATAATTAGAGAGAATGAAATCTATAATTCTCATTAATCATAAACCCTTTAAATTGGAAGAAATTTACAAAAAAAAGGAAACATTCATTAAGGTAAATTCTAATAATAGGAAAATATTATATCAATCACTTCCTTTTGACGATGACACATAATCCTACAACACTCCCCTTGTGCCGAGTCAAAGGAGTGATGGTGCACAATTGTTGTCTCATTAAAACCTTACGCCAAAATAAAAACCCAGTGGGATAAAAAATAGGACGAAGGAAAGAGTACACCGCACCAGTTTTCTTTGCAATATATAGACTTTTCCTTCAGTCTAGTTTTCTCTTAGATTCGTACATTAATCATGAGAATTAGGAAAGCATGATGGTATATAAACAGTTGTCTCACTAAAACCTTACACCAAAGAACAAAACCCAATGGGAAAAATAAAACCTTGGTTGAAGGAAAGAGCACAACATACCAATATCACAAATATAGTAGACTCCCCCTTTTGTCTATTACTCCCCCTGATTCGTGCATTAATCAAGGGAGTTTGGAAAACATTTGCACTTGCTTTCTACATGTTTCCCAATATATGGTTTTAGGTAATGATTTGGTAAAATGTGTCATGTTCTCCTGACATCTTACTTGATTCAATTGAATCTCGATGAGAGTTTTCTTATTGTTGATTGTAAAAGACTTAAGCAGAATATTTGATGTATCTTATGTTCATTTCTTCGATACATGATGCATTATTTCCATATATGCAAGTAGGATATTGGTTGAACCCAGAATTACTAGCTCCTCTAATATATGCAATGATAGTCCTTAATCATCTACATTATTTAATTATCATGGGGAGTAATATTCTTGGATTAGTTCAAGGGGGTAGTTACAAAGGATTGCTTAATTCACTTCCAAGCAATCGGCGTGTTCCTTGTGGTAATTCTTTATCCAGTTTGGGAACAACCTTTGTATGGGTCAGACAGATACCTAATTTCAGCAAAGACATAACAAGACATTGTTTGGTGTTTTTCTATAAGAGCTAGTACTTTTGTTGCTTACATTCTAAGTAGGTATTGAAGTTTCATTATCAACCCCTTTTTTCTTTCTATAGGGAAAGTATAAGCCTATGTCAATGGTTTCAAAAGATTAATTTGATATCACTCCAATGGCGTTGCGTTGGCGCTGAGCTAAATCTAGCTAACAAATTCATTGAGAAATACAATATACGGTCAAGTGTATTGTGCTAAGTACAATAATGCGTATATTGTACTTAGATAGGGAATTCCAACTCCCAACATTTTTCGTCATCATCCTTTTAGACGAAATGGATCTTTCCTTATATCCGACACTTCGACCGATCATAGGAGTGCTAACCGGATGCGCTTTGTCCATATTAAATTGCCTGATTATTTTCTAGACATATGTGATCGGTGAATTAATATTTCACAAACTTGGTGTCCTAGCTCAAAAATCTAGACAAAACCAAGTTTTCCCAAGATCTTTCCACTCAAAATCAGATTTCAAGTACATTGACATATAGAGCTACTTCGAAAATCTAGAACTTGTTTTCCATAATAAATACGCAAGGGAACAATTCATCGTTCTTATATATCCTTTCCCAATCAAGTATTCCATTAGTTCTTATATATCCTTTATTGATTAGATTGCTTTAATCTATAAAGTGGGCGTTTCAATTTTATTGCAAACGCATTTCGTGGTTTAGAGTTACTTTATTTTGGTAACGTAATATCATCAAGCACTTTTATATATATCTCTAAATCTAGATCCCCGTAGAGATACGTGGTAACCACATTTATGAGCTGCATTTTCAGTCCTTCGGAAACTACTAGGCTAACAAACTATTTGGATGCCATAACATCCATCATGAGAGAGTAAGTCTCCTCGTGGTCAATCCAGGGCGTTGTGAGAAACCTTGCGCCAAAGGAGAGCCTTACATATTAGGACTTCATTATTCTCGTTACGCTTTCTAACAAAGACTGAGTTATGTCCTACGGGTTTACACTTGGTAGGTTAGCACTACCAGACCAAATACCCGATCCTTTGTCAAAGAATATAATTCTTTCTGGATTGTTTCTTTACATTTAGGTCAATATGCTCTTTGTTGATATTATTCAACTGAGTCTGGTTGGATGTCGTCGTGCTCGATCGTCTTATGAGCCATCGTATATGCTAATAAATCATCAATGATTATATATGATATGTCCATCGACTCATATGTACTCTCATAGTTCATTTGAGATTAATATTCATCTTTAGAATCAATATTAACTTCGGAGCGTCCTCCAGTAATGATTCATGGACATAATTATAATTAGAGACAATCTCATGAGAGTTTTGTGTATTGATGATAAATGGATGTGCCTAACTATTATCTTCCTTTAGAATAGTATCCATCGAACCAAGTAGCTTCCACCACTTCCATATGGTAGCTACGACCTCAACCACACCTCCACTATGTGTGATTGCAACGCACTTTCCAATGGCGTTGTGCCCCTATTGGGGACTTTTTAACCTTGTGAGTATATTTGCAGCTCGTATATGTGATATTGTCACATTTGGAATAACATTAAACGTATCAGGTATCGAATATGATTCATTTGACTTCAACATTATGTTGTAAAGTTTTGGGGATCAAAATGAGACAGAGTGGGAATATTCAATGACACTTCATGTCGTTCCCATGGAAAATCCTTTTTCCTATCTCCCCCTAACGACGGGAAGACTGTCTCATGAAAGTGACAACCCGCAAATCTAGCGGTAAAGAGATCACTAGTCAAATATTCTAATTAGCGGATAATTGTTGGGGATTCATATCCAACATATACCAAATCGTCTTTAAGGACCCATTTCGATGCGTTGTGGGGGTGTAATTGGCACATATAATCAAACATGCGTAAATGTAAAGTATCATGCTTATATCCAGTTACCAACTGGTACGCATGAGGTTGGTTAGCAAGTTGTGAGTCTAAAAACGAAAAAAATGCATATAATAATTGCATAACCCCAGGTAGATGTGGGTAAATTGGTGCGTATTACTAATACCCTAGATGTCATCATATTCTTTTGATAACAACTTCTATGAGACCATTTTATATATACACATGGGGTATAGGAAACTCTACATTGATCCTCATACATATGCAATTAACATCAAATCCTTATGATGTAAATTCTCCAGCATTCCAAGTCATGTAGACTTGATGAAATAATCAGGGTGGTGAGCCCTTAAACGTATAGCTAGTGCTAGGAGTGCAGTATTTCATGTGGACAATAATACGACATGCGTTCATTGTGTCGAATCCAGAACCATAAAGTTTTAATGGCCCACATTCTGGATGTTTATGTCCATAAATATCACCTTGTATTCGTTGTAACAATGAAATATTTTGTATTATGTCCTTAGCTTTAGGATGATCTCATTCCTGTCTTGGCTAAGGATTAGGGTATATACAAAAGTTTTAGGTATTCGAGAGGGCATATTATGATGACAATGTTGTTTCTTATGCTGCAGAAGTCAACAGTTGCAATTTGCCTCGTTTTGCCTATCACTCGAAAGAGAATGTGTCTATGTGTATTTTTCAATACACGGATCACTATGTCATAACCACGGTGTCCCACATGGTCATGTTGAAACATATATGTGTCATTTCCCTAAAGTTCTTTATTGTTGACAAAAATGTTTCGATGACTCAATAATCTACTAGCTAGTTTGACACATAGTTTCAATGATATATGTTTACTTTCATATTCATTAGAACTTATGTATATATGCTCATTTCCATTATAATTTCCATTTGATACGAATATCTTTACAAGGTTCCTATTGATCTTGTACCAACAAGAAAATGGCAGTTCATCGTTTAAGTATTTCGGTTGAATGAATTATAAAATAAGTATGTGTCTATCATTTTAGATTGTGTGGTATATTCTACAAAAACTCAAGTTCTCCTCGATCCGTTCCTATATGGAACGGAGAATATTGATAGTTTTGATATTTTTTTAGATGTATTTCTTTACATCTATAATGGTTACATATTCGATTTTACTTAAGCAAAATAAATTAGTTAAAATGCTATAAAATAATTTTCAAAGAAACCAATACTTTATCATTCTTAAATTAATATGATATAGTTCATTTTTAACCTGTTCCCTTTTCGACAGGAGCACTCTTTAGTGCATTTCTTATTTGACTGTCCATTTTCACCTGGGCGGTAGTTGTATCTCTACTCCAGATGTTGAAAAATCATTCCCGACTCTTACCAAGACCCTGACCCCGTTCTAGGGCTTCGTCCACATAGTGCATAAATGTCACATGTGTGAAATTGTTTTTAACTCTCTGTTCTTTGGAGTTGTTTCCACCTTTAATGCTTTCATTATTGATCTCGAGAATTTTCTTTGTCTCTACATATGTGGTGTTGTTATTCGAAAGAACCTTGTTATGTCTCTCAACCACTTGCAGTAGGTTGATGAGTTTGTCTAAAGGTTACTTTCCAACTTATATTAGTTCATTAATATTTTTGATATATGAAAGGTGAAAATAATGTTAAGAACAATGTCATCTTCTGTGAGTTCCTTGCCACAAAGATTGAAACGCGTTTTGGATATAACATTTCTTTGTTGAAATCAGTTATCTTTTTGTAATCGAGTAAGTGGGTTTCATTCTATTGTACGATTAGTTCAGGAAGTACATATTCATGAGTACTCCCGATTATCACTTTCGGGACATCCCGCATTTCTTTGGGGGTTTCTAGTAAAGGTATTCCTATGAAACTTAGGAATTTATATGTCGTCTCAAAACATGAGGGTATTTGCTTATACCTTTTCAAGATGTTGGTTTTAGAGTCAATTGGGGAGTTGATGGACTTTAGGTATTTTCTTGTACCTTTTCAAAAGGAGGTTTATATACTCATTTATGATACTCAGATTCTTTTGAGTTTACGACGTTGATTTTGGGATGAGTTTTTTAAACCATTTACATATATAAAGGATAATATGTGATTTTCCTTTTTATAAGAAAATGGATTATGGTACCCCCCTACGACAAAACCAACATCAACACTCTCTTTCTATCTCTCTTCATCAGCGATACCAATCACTGACCCCGAATTCAACCTCCTCACTAATAAGGCGATTCAAAACAGTGGCTGCCAAGCGAGCCCAACCACCAAAACGTCAACGACTCTCACCAAGGCTCGAGGAGGACGCTGAGAAGTCAAAAGGTGACGAGACACCGACAGTGACCACACACACTCCACCACATGACTCTAGAGCCACTGTCTCCGAAAAGGGTAAAAAAAAGTGGATACCTCATCTTCTAACATTTTTCGTTTTTAATTGTTCAATTGGCATGAGGCTCTTTCCAGGCACCCTACATTTGCAAAAAAAAAATTGGTCAAACACCAAAAGTGTTCCATGACCATGCTTTGATTGCACACCCACAGTTCAAAGATACCATTGAGTCTTTGGGGTGTGTTAGTGCACATATTTGTTGGATACAAGATCATGAAGACTGAAGATCAAAGTCAAGCAAGTCAAAGCTCAAAAGTCAACTCTCAAGCAAAGTCAAAGTCTTTTTAATAAAAGTCAAAGTCAAAGTGTCTTTGTGTTTGTAAGCGTGTAAGCGTGTTGTTTTGTTTTCTCTTTAATAGATATATCTCTAGAAGTTAGTAGTTTGGTTAGCAGTTGCAAGTTAGAGAGAGAGAGGAAGTATGTGTAAACTGTAGAGAGAGAAAGTGAACTGGAAAGTTTGTATACGAATTCATCATTTGGAAATTGAAATAGGTTGAGTATTAATATGAATTAACATCTTGTTTGTGATTGTTATTGCAATGAGAACTTGATAATCTGGGAATAATAATTGGTATCAGAGCAAATCCGAGTGAAATCAATCGAGAAAATGGAGCCGACACTGTTTCATCGAGTCTAGGTCAAATTTTGAGTTTTTGAGTAAAATTCGAGTTGTAATTGATTTGATTATGTTTGTATTGTGTATTAGGTAAATCTTGTGTAGGTTTGATATTGAATTGCACTGTAATTTTCGTGAATTTTAGAATTTTTGTTCATTTGAAATACACGAGTTATGTCGCACTATATATTGAATCAATCTGTAAGATCGAGTGAACTTTCTTGAAACTCAGTGGTAGAATTCGAAATTCGAAGTTTAGATGGGTTTTTGAGGAAATCAGAGGGTATTTTCGACGAGATCTGAAGAACTCACAGATCATCTCAAGAACTCGCAGAAAGAACTCGTAGACATTAGATTTCGCATAATATTTGAGTTTCTGAAAATTCAAGTGTAGAATTCGCAGATGATGACATCAAGGGAAGCACTTGCGATCGGAACTGACGTAAAACCACTGGTACTCTTCAAAGAAGAGTATGAGCAGTGGAAAGATCGCTTCCTAGACTTTATCGACAGACACGACTTGGGTGAATATATCAGAATATCTCTAAAGGAAGGACTAATGAAAGTTCCAACAAAGACTCACACTGGTGTAAGACAAAATGGAGAAGAGGAACAGAGAGAGTACCCACTACCACGTGACGAGTACACAGAAGAACAGAGAAAGAGAGAAAAAGATGATAGACTGGCTAGATCTTTCATTCTACAAGGCATACCTAATGAGATCTACGTCAAGATTGATAGTTACAACGCCACGGGCAAGGATATGTGGGATCAATTAGAGAAGATGATGCTCGGATCAAATATTGGCAACCAGCTCAAAGTCTCCAACTGCCTCAACAACTACGAAGAGTTCAAGGCTAAAGAGGGTTAATCTCTGGAGGCTACATACGATAAATTTGTGACTTTGCTGAACGAGCTCAGGAATAACAAAGTAAATAAGTCAAAGATTGAACTCAATGTCAAATTCCTCAGCATCCTCTAGCCTGAATGGAAGAGGTTTACAAGACAAATGAAGCAGATGAAAGATCTGAATAAGATTCCATTTCATGAGGTCTACGAGACTCTTAGGAAAAACGGGGAAGAGGTGGAGGAGATCAAAGAGGAAAAGAAAAAGGCTGAGAAGGTAGTTGCTGATCCGATTGCCCTGGTTGTGAAGAAGAAATCTGTGAGCCTTAAAAAGAAGAAGAAAGTAGTAGTGTCTGAATCCAAGGAAGTGGACAGTGATAATAATTCTGATTCTAATGACTGTGAGAACTTGAAGCAGGCTATGTTAATGCTTACAAAAGCCTTTCAGAAAAAGTTACAAAAAGCCTGGTTTAAACAGTCAGAGGTATTCTTCGGGATCCAGAAACTATGAACACAAGGAGAGGGTAGAAGGAAAGAGAATAGAAGAGAAGAGGCCTGAAGAAAAGAGATACAAAGCTGAAGAGAAGAAAGAGCCAAAACCGACAAAGTGCTACAACTGTGGCAAACACGGACACTTTGCTAAAGATTGCAGAAAGCCCAAAGTCCGAAACTCTAAGTATTACAAGAATAAGATGCTCTTGGGCAAGCAGCAAGAGGCTGGCAAGGCACTTATGGCGGAGGATGAGTTATGGCTCGACCATTCAGAAGACGAGGAGGAGAAAGAAGAAAAAGCCTATTTGTGCTTCATGGGTAAGATAGAGATGGAAGTTGAAGCTGATTCTGAGGAAGAAGACACTGAAGAGGTATGTGATATGTCTAAATCAGATTTTCTTAATGCTATGCAAGCTATGATGATTGAACTCCAGGAAGTAAAGTCTAAACATGAACGCGAAAAAGGTATCATTAAAGAAAACAAACAGTCAATACTGAAACTTTGCAAGGATCTTGCTGAGAAGAACGTATTGATTGAAGCCTTACATAAAAACATCGATACCAGCGCAAAAGAAAAGACTATACTTCACAATGAATTATCTGAAACTACTTCAAAGTATAAACTGTGTCAATTTGAATCAAAAGAGATTGCTAAAAAGTGTTCATTTCTTTCAAAAAAAATTAAGTCTTTATCTGAAAAGGTGAATGTTTTGGAAGAAAAACTGTATACGTTGGGTCAAACTGAACAAACCATTCATCTAAACAAACCTAAAGAGAGTAGTGAGTGTTGGGGACTTGGTTACGAGAACCCACACTACCTCAAAAAGGGTATTTCAAAAGTGTCTGCGCTTTATGATTTCGGATTTTTAAAACTAGTACCATAATACCCCGAACTCAAAGTTAAGTGGACCAAACTATCTGACGAGGATGAAGCTAAGGAAAAAGGGAAACGGAAGAACACAACTAAAATGCAACTTCCATTCCGTTATGAGAAGTTGAATTATAGTTACAATTCTGATAAATCAAAATTTCTTTATAATGATTATTTTGAATGTTATTCTTCAAAAGAGTTGGAGGCTAAGCCTATTGAAGGTAAGATTTATGTACCTCCTCTCGTGTTAGAAAGTAAAATTTCTGAACTCGAGAATACTCTAGCAGAAGAAAGGATTTTGATGGATCTAGAACAAACTGTGTTTTCCATTGTTCTTAATTAAAAATTCTGTTATTTCTAAAAATTCCAAAGCTTCAAAATCTGATGATATTTCTGATCTACTTGATGAAGAGTTTGATTTCTTAAACTCTGAAGGTGAATTAGATGACTGTGTTGGTCAATTTGATTTTAATGCTAAACTTCCTGATCATTCACAGTTTATTATAAATTCTTTTGGATTACCCAGTGTGTTCGAGAAAGTTGAAACATCGACGAAAGTTGATTAATCAGTTTCTGTGAATCCCAAGAATGCTAGAGGTAAGAAAAGGAAATCTAGGCATTCATAGAAACAGAAAACCACTGGTAAGTCAAAGAAAAAACAATCTTCCAAATCTCACAGTTCTAACTCTAATGTTTCAAATGTTTCAGATGTGAGAAAGAAAAGAACTGGAGTTAAATCAGAATGGCGACCGAAACAGAAGATTGACGAGAATGCTAAATCATGTTCTGAATTGGAGTGTAATAGAGGACTTACTAGTAAAACTGATGTAGTTGAGAATGTTGCTTTTTCAAAACCAAAACTTGTAACTTCTTACAAGCGTTATTCAATAAAGCAATTGTTCCAATTATCTCCGTCTGCTAGATAGTCTTCTAACTATAAAAGAAATGATTATGATTCTCGTAAATATTATGATGTTTGGTTTGGCACATATCATGTATATTCTTATCATTCTGTTGCTTCAAATGTTTTTCAAAAGGTCAAACGGTCCATATATAAATGGATGCCAAAATCTTGTGCTAACTCTGTAGGACCCAAATTTAAATGGGTACCTAAAGTTGTTGTTCCCTGATTTCTCTTATGCAGACCCGTCATATGTGGTACTTGGATTCTGGTTGCTCCAAGCATATGACCGGGTGGAAAGATTTATTATCTAATTATACAGAGAAACATTGCGGAACAGTGCGCTTTGGAAATGATCGGTTTTCACCAATTTTGGGCTATGGTGATGTAATTCAAGACAACGTGACGATTACGGAGGTGAACTACGTTGAAGGTTTAGGACATAACCTATTCAGCATTGGCCAGTTCTGTGACAAAGATCTAGAGGTTAATTTCAAAGCCAAGATATGTTATGTGCGTACTGAAGACGGTAAGGAACTCTTGGTGGGCACGAGAAAGTCTAACCTCTACACGATTAATCTGTCAAAATTCCAGACTGACAATGAGGTATGTCTACTATCAAAAGCCTCACTGCAACAAAGCTGGTTATGGCACCGAAGGCTTTCTCACCTGAATTTTCGTTACATCAACAAACCGGTCACGAGTAAATTGGTAAAAGGACTTTCTGAGCTTAAATATGTAAAAGAACATCTGTGCGCAGCGTGCGAGAAGGGAAAGATGAAGAGAGCCGCTCATAAGCTGAAACCTGAGCCGAGTACAAGTTCTTCACTTGAGTTGCTGCATATGGATCTCTGGCGTCCTATGCGTACACAAAGCATAAACGGCAAGAAATACGTATTAGTTATTGTGGACGATTACTCGCGGTACACATGGGTGAAATTTTGAGATCAAAAGATGAGACACCCGAAGTCATCATCACATTTTTAAAGACTACCCAAGTGAATCTGCAAAAGCAAGTCAAGCTTCTTCGTACATATAACGGCACAGAATTCAAGAAAAAAACTGTAGAAGATTATCTCGAATCGGTCGGGATAACACATCTATATTCTGCTACCAGAACGCCAGAACAGAACGGAGTTGTAGAAAGACGGAACCGAACGCTAGTCGAGGTCGCTCGAACTATGCTAAGCCAATCGGATCTATCTATGTTTTTATGGGCCGAAGCTGTATCGACTGCGTGCTACACTCAGAATCACTCCATAATACACCGCCGGTTTGGTAAAACACCTTATGCTTTAATAAACAATCGTACACCTAGCATAAAACACTTCCATATTTTTGGATGCAGGTGCTTTGTGCTAAACGACAGAGAGAGCTTGAACAAGTTCGGACCAAAGGCTGATGAAGGCATCTTCATTGGATACTCTCAAACGTCTGCAGCATACAGAGTGTACCTGAAGAAGTCAAATATTGTGATAGAGAGCGTAAATGTTACATTTGACGAGGAGTTGGCTTATGAACAAAGCAGTTCAGAACCCGTAATTACAGGAGTATTAGCTTCTGGGCAGATCAGTCCAGAACCTGTACCTACTGAGAAGAAATCAGATGAAGCGTCATCGTCTACTTCACACTTATCTGATTTAGATTTATTGTTTGAATTGTTTTATGATGAATTTATTGGAACTAAAGTTTCTAAACCTATTGTGGTTGACAGATCAGAAAATTCACGAAGAAATCAACCAACCACTTCAGATATATCTACTGAATCAAACTCCCCGATTCAGCAAGAGATTCCAATTCAAACGCCTACTCCAACAGTTGAAGTTGTGAACATTAACGAAGAGACAGAAGCTGCTGAATTAGTTGGTTACACTGTAACGACTAATCAACAGCCAGATGTTGTTGTACCAACTGAAGCTTCTGCACAAGATACTTCAACTACACCCTATCAATTCATGAGCAAACTGATGAAGCTGAAAGTGGATTTTTAGATGACAATCATGATCAATCTACATCAAATCCACTTTCTCATGAACATAAGTGGACCAAAGAACACCCGATAAGCCAAATTATTGGACATCCATTGAAACCGGTGCAAACTAGGTCTGCTACATTAAATATGTGTATGCATGACTCATTTCTTAGCAAGATAGAGCCAACTCGTGTATCTGAAGCTCTAGCTGACTCGGACTGGGTAACTGCAATGCAAGAGGAGCTGAACCAGTTCGAAGCATTAAAAGTATGGAGACTAGTACCTAAACCCGAAGGTAAATCAATAATTGGTACAAAATGGGTATTCAAGAACAAAAATGACGAAGATGGTATTGTGATCAGAAACAAAGCAAGACTTGTTGCTAAGGGATACAAACAAGAGGAAGGTATTGACTATGATGAGACTTATGCTCCAGTGGCGTGGATCGAAGCTATTAGGATGTTTCTCGCATATGTCGCTCACAAGAACTTCACCGTCTATCAAATGGACGTGAAGATAGACTTTCTCAATGGAATCTTAAAGGATGAAGTCTACGTCTCACAGGCTGAAGATTTTGTTAATCCAGAGAAACCGTATCATGTATACATCCTGGACAAAGCACTTTATGGCATGAAACAAGCCCCTTGAGCTTGGTACGAAGTTTTATCTAAATTCCTAGTCAAGTCGGGCTTCACGAAAGGTAAAATCGATACTACTTTGTTTATCAAAAAGGAAAAAACTGATATCATATTAATTCAAATATATGTGGATGACATTATATTTGGCTCAACAAATCCAAAATACTGTAAGAATTTTTCTAATCTCATGGTGTCAAGATTTCAGATGAGTATGATGGAAGAGATGAATTTTTTTCTCGGATTACAAGTCAAACAATTTTCAACGGGGATTTTGATTAATCAATCAAAGTACATTTTTGATATTCTTAGAAAATTCAAAATGGAAAATTGTACACCTATTGGAACCCCGATGGCACCAGGATCTAAGATTGGCACTGATCCTTCAGGAAAAACTGTCGATGTTAGAACCTACCGAGGTATGATTGGTTCTTTGATGTATTTAACTTCTAGTAGGCCAGATATTATGTTCTCTACATGTCTATGTGCTAGATATCAGGCTAATCCCAAAGAATCCCATTTTTCTGCGGTCAAAAGGATTTTTAGGTATCTAAAGGGCACTGCAGATCTTGGTCTGTGGTATCCTAAGGATACTAGTTTTGAACTGACAGCCTACTCAGATGCAGATCATGCAGGTTGTATGCTTGACAGGAAAAGTACACTGGGGCACATACAATTTTTGGACGATAAACTCGTGATTTGGGCATCAAAGAAACAACTTTGTGTATCCACATCAACAGCTGAGGCAGAATACGTCGCTACGACGAGTTGCTGTTCTCAAGTGTTGTGGATGAGGACGCAACCACGAGATTATGGCTTCAAATTTGACAAGATCCCGATATACTGTGATTCTAAGAGCGCCATTGCCATATCTGCGAATCATGTTCAACATACAAAGACCAAACACATCGATGTTAGATATCACTTTATCAAAGACAATGTGGAAAAAGGTACAATAGAACTTTACCAAGCCTCTAGATGAAAAGAGATTTAATTTTCTCATTTCAAAACTTGGTATGATAAATCTCAAGACTTAATAGGTGATTACCAACTAAAGTTTTCTTATTGTTCTTTTCTTCATTTCTTTATTTTAATTCTGAAAGATATCTGCACTTAAGTCTGTTCATGATTTCAGAGGGAGTGTGAGAAGATGATTAGATGATCTACATTCATTTGAGGGGGAGTTTATAGAATTTGCATATGTTTATCATTGTTAAATTTGCTGATAAATATTTGCAGGGGGAGTTAAAAGACAAGGAGTATGGATTATGATTTCTGGTTACATCTGATCAGAACTCGTACATTAAAAGTTTTATTGCTTTCTGTCATTTACTTTTCAATAAAAGTTGTGAATAAAGTTTTGTACTTTGACGACTTTGTGACTTTTTGCAGAATTGAGAGAAAGCTTGAACGATCAAATCATATATGACTTAGAGCTGACTTGATGAGGTTTAAGACTGAGCGAAAAGGTTTATTTCTAATCTTAATCTCATACGTGTCTGAAAGAAGGACAACTTTCAGATATGAAAACATATTCTTAAATGTTCAAACCGCTTCTGATTCTTAAATGATTTCATGAAAATAGAAGTGTGATTTTAAATGTTTTCATGATTATTTGTGCTTCAATGTTAATAAACCGTGTGTTTCCAAAGATAAATACTTGTGTTTTATCTTTTCCATATACTTTCAAGTATTCACACACACCGGTTTACTATTTTTGTTGTAAATGTTATCACCATGTCTCAAATTGAACAAATTTTTCGATGGTGATACACCCCGATTGAACTTCAAAGAATTTTGAGTGTTGATTTGATTTCAAAACGTTTCTTTCAAGAATGTCTATATCTTGTTTCGTATAGACAATATCCAATTTTTGCTGACTTAAGCCTTA
This sequence comes from Arctium minus, assembly GCA_954870635.1. Taxonomy (NCBI): domain Eukaryota; kingdom Viridiplantae; phylum Streptophyta; class Magnoliopsida; order Asterales; family Asteraceae; genus Arctium; species Arctium minus. The sequence goes on from OX941088.1 coordinate 31,752,076, forward strand.
ATTGATAAATCATTCAGATTTTGATCTTTTTCATACAATGTCAGATTTTCAAACAAGTTTCTTGTATTCATTTCATTTATTCAATATACTTGTTTTGAAATATCTTCTATGATTAAAATGCTCAAATCTTCATGTTTATCTTCATGAGCATACAGACATCTGACTTGTATTTTGTGCTTTAACTGCAAAGTTAAACCATTTTTGAGCAACATGTTCTTTTAGGAAAACAACATGGGTTCATTGTGTGAGGACTTAAATTGAAACTTCTATGGATTCACGTTAACCAGTGTTTCCTACCCAAGAAGTTAATCCTTGAGTGATCGAAGAGTGAGGATTCAAAACAACTGAGTGTGGGTTGAGTGATGAGGTAAAATGAAAAGGAGAGTTTGGTTAGAAGCGAGCTCAATGATTAAAAGAAAGAGGGTGTGAGAACAGAGTAAAAGAATATCAAACTGTGCACCAACTTTTTCTGAGCCGGGCAGCCACATTACTAGTGTTTCACAATTCTTCGTGAACATTATTGAAACAGACAACTAGCCCATGCCAACTCTTGATAAAAACCCTACTAGCTACTCATTTTCTTCTCAAAAAGAAAATGTTTTAATATTTCAAGGGGATGCAACACATAATCTATCTGGTTTTCATTTGGAAAATCTGGATATTGAAATAGAAGGAAGTATGGCCCACCTTCGCACTTTGATCATGCATAATCGAGTCTGTGTTTAACTGTTGTTGTCTTAGTGGTTTACACAATTTTGAGACTATTAAAAGTAATCATCTGTGCTTAATTCTTTCAAACACTTGCACGAACACACAAGGAATATGTTTTTTTGTCATAACGTTCATAGAAATTCCTTTGTGGTGTTTCAATGATTGAATGGAAGACCTGGGGGGTGAACATCACAAAAGCTCATTTCCAATGTGTATTCGTTACATACAGTGACTTCGTGTTACTGACAGACATTTTAACTGATTCATTTGTTGATTCAGGTGTTACACTCATAATTTGTCTGAATTTGCAAAGATTCAGATGAATATCGTTGTGGATCATTTTAATGGTTAGAACAGATTAAAGACATTTCTTGTGAAAGTTTTGATGATCTCATGCTTCCAATCATCAAAAAGGGGGAGACAGAATCAAGAAATGTTATAGATGGGAGTCAGAATAAAGAAATGTTTGTGAAGTGATTAAGAAAATCAGGCCAAGATAGTGAATTTGAAGAAAGTTTGTTGAAAGATGAAAGAGCAAATTCAAAGAATTCTGAAGACGAGTTGATTTTACTGAAATTTTCTTTGAAGATAATTTGCTGAAGCAAACTGAGCTGAATCTGAAGATAATTTCTTTCCAGTGTCTGAAAGAGGTTTTACAACCTTGGAGGAGATTGTTATTATTCTTAAAGACAGACTTTGGGAGATTACAAAAGTTTTTGAAAACAGTTTTGTCAAAGAAAGGGGAGATTTTTTTGAGCTTAAACGGGGAGATTGTACTTCAATGTTTATTTCTCTGAAGATGATCTTTATTGTAAGAAATCTACAAAGGGGGAGATACGGTTGTTAAAGTTTGATCAAAGGGAGAGATTGTATTGCTAAATCCTTTACAAATGATCTTGAATCCAAAGGGGAGATTGTTAGTGCACATATTTGTTGGATACAAGATCATGAAGACTGAAGATCAAAGTCAAGCAAGTCAAAGCTCAAAAGTCAACTCTCAAGCAAAGTCAAAGTTTTTGTAATAAAAGTCAAAGTCAAAGTCAAAGTGTCTTTGTGTTTGTAAGCATGTAAGCGTGTTGTTTTGTTTTCTATTTAATAGATATATGGCTAGAAGTTAGTAGTTAGGTTAGCAGTTGCAAGTTAGAGAGAGAGAGAGTACGTGTGAACTGTAGAGAGAGAAAGTGAACTGGAAAGTTTGTATACGAATTCATCATTTGGAAATTGAAACAGGATGAGTATTAATATGAATTAACATCTTGTTTGTGATTGTTATTGTAATGAGAACTTGATAATCTAGGAATAATAGGGTGAGAAGTATTGTGTGTTGTCCCAAGCCCTTATAACATTGATTGGGTAAGGGATTTCTACACCGAAATGGCAGTTACGAATGGTGTAGACCTCTAGGTGAGGCAAACTGCAGTGAGCTACTCGGCCGCTGACATCAATGCACTCCTAGGCATGAACCCGCCTGCACAATCTGAGTTAGACCGATTGATATATCATGCCACTGATAGGGACCCTGAAATTGTCCTTAGAAAAATTGCTCATGAAGGGTTTGAGTGGTCGTTTAAGGGTAAAGCCAGAATTTTGAAAACTCACTGTCTAAAACCAGAAGCTAATGTATGGTTTTATTTCATGAGACACACATTGTACCCCACCACCCATGACTCCAGCTTATGTATGCAACGAGTGTTCATACTTTATTGCAGCATGGAGGGGTATAGGTTTGATGTAGGATGGCTCATCTCCAGAAATATCCATGGAGGTGTAAATAGGTCTAATGCAAGACTATTGTACCCTACCATCATCCATTCTCTCATGGCCAAAGCCAATGTTGTCACCCTTCCCTCTAACCAGCTCTCAAAGGACAAAATGATCATGGACAAACCCAACCTTGAGAGACTGTTGAGAAACAATGCATCCCTGCCTCATGAGAATGCACAGGAGGGTGATGGCTTTGCTTCCTTAGAAGCAAACATCAATTCTGTAAATGGTGAGCTCACTACAGCAATAAGGGAACAACGGTTGTTGATACATAAGTAGATCAAAGGGCAAGGAGAGGACATCACTAACCAACTTAAGGATCTGAGGAAAAGTTTGAGAGAGTTGAAGGAAGAAATACTGAGTTGGAGGAAGTATGAGAAATCCCGTGATGATGTGATGAGGGTCATCTGGATGAAGGAACATCCACAGCTAATGAAGGCACTTCCCCCATTCCCCATCCACCTACTATGGGAGCCTGCTGAACGCCCACATACTCATTTGGAGTAGGACAGGTTCCATCCCACTTCTTTCCCTTTTTAGTTTTAATAGTTAATTTTCAGTCCCTTGTTTACATGTTTTCTAATTTATGAGTCTGGGACAATTTGATTGTTGGAAAATTTGCCTGTTATCACATGTACATAGTATGTACACCAATAGATCAATAAGTTGATGCTAGTCTAAGTTTATTGTATGATAGCCTAAATAAACTGTTTATCTCCCAATATTTTTTCAAACCATCACTAGAACTAGCCCCACTTTTCTTTGCCTCCTCAATTTTTGTTAGAATCATTGCAAAACCAAACACTTTATCCATCTCTCATACATGCCTTTCCAAATCGGTTTGATCCACATTCAATGAGGACATTGAATAGTCCAAAGTTTAGGGGAGGATATGGCCATTTCCCAACCATATCATCCAAATCCACAAAGGCCACATTAATGCACATTCTTCTTTGCATGGGCCTCATACACACAAAAATATCAAAAATATGCACAAAAAGGGAAACTGAATAACAAGGAGCATAGCTCCACTTAGGGGTGTTCAAAAAAACCGTTTGGTCGCTCAAACCGGTCGAACCAAGTTAAACCGGACCGTTTTTGGCGGTTTGAGCGGTCTAGCGGTCCGGCCCGATCTGAAAAATAGCCAAACCGCTCGGTCCGGTCTGGTCTGTGGTTAGGCACTTTTTTTGAGCGGTCTGGACCGAACCGACCGCCAAGAATACACATGTTTTAATCATATTTAGTTTTCATGTTGTAGGCTCAACTTTTATGACTCAATTAAAAAAGTTCGTCAAAGGATTTTGTCTTTAGTTTTCATTTTCTCAATTGATTGTGTTATCTAAATTGACAAAGTTCTAAGATCCATTAAAAATTCAAATTTAAATCCAAATCGTCATTCGACTTTCTCAATATTTGTCCAAAATTCAACCATGTTGATGGACTTATGTAACTTTTTTTCAACTTACTCAATGTTTTTTTTAATTTAATATGTAAACGCTCTTTTATAATTCGATATACTATTTTTTTAATAATATTATATTAGTAGAAAATTTATTTTGGATATAGAGTTTATGTTTTTTAGTTTAAAGCCATAAGAGGCCCAAATCGCCTAAACCGGTCAGACCAGACCGCCTTCTGTAGTCTGGTTTGACCGGTTTAGTCACTTGCTACCAAACCACTCGGTTTGAGAATTTCCTAAACCGCCATTTGTGGGTTGGTTTGTGGTTCAGGGGGTTAAACCACCCAAACCGGACCGCAAACACCCCTAGATGCACTGATGTTTTGTGCATACAAAGAAAAGTGTCAAAGACACTAAGAGACCAATGGGTCCACATGCTCATCTCAAAAGAAAACATGGCAGAAAAATTGTGCCAATGAGAAAAACTGCATTGCAATACATGAAAGAGCCAAAGGCATACCCACCAAAACACCATTTTGCATGGATGATTCTAATTAGGCAAAGAAAGGTTAGGCTAGCTTATGGATTGATGTGTTTTATATACGAATGGTACTTGGGTTTTGACTGATTTGCCTGTGGATAGGAAACCTATAGGATGTAAATGGATATAGAAGATCAAAAATAGAGAGATATAAAGCCAAGCTTGTTGCCAAAGGCTATAGTCAAAGAGAGGGGTTAGGCTTGTTTGAGTCAGTTTATGTATAGTCCTCATCGGTCTCATCTTAAATTGGTTTTGAGAGTGCTTAGGTACTTAAAGTCTTCTACTGGAAGGGGTGTAAGTTTTACCAGGTCAGATTCCTTTGGTTTAGCTGTTTATGTGGATGCAGACTAGGGTAAGTGTCTCTCTTGTAGACGTTCTGTTTCAGGGTACTGTTTGTTTTTGGATAACTCAATGGTTTATTGGGAAAGTAAGAAACAAAATACTGTGTCCAGATCTTCAGCTAAATCTGACTATCGAGCCATGGCAGCAACAACTTGTGAGTTAATTTGGGTTTTTAAAACTTTAGCTGATAATTTACTTCCTGTAAGTTTGTATTGTGATAATAAATATGCTATTCAAATACTAGCAAATAATCCAGTTTTTTATGAGCGTACCAAACACATCGAAATAGATGTTCATCAGGTTCGAGAAAAGGAAAGTTCAGGTATGGTTAAAATTGTTAAAGATCATACCTTTCAGCAAATTGCTGACTTTACTAAATCTTTAAATGTTGTTCAACTTAATTTTTTGTGTTCTAAGTTGGTAATGATTGATTTGTTTAAATGTCAAAATTTAGGGCAAGTGTTAAATGTAACTCCCCAAAAATCTTCGGCCGGAAAAGAAACAGAAAAACATCAGCAGTGCTCTACGCGGGTCGAACCGCACCGTGATCCATGTGAGACCCTGTCCAGTGCTCCATGCGCCTCTCCGCGCGAGCCGTGCCGTGCCACCACTCGCGCACGAGCACTATGCGCACATAAAAGGGGAAAACCAACCCCTAAACCTCATTTCTCACCTAAAACTCAAAATTCTTCCCATTTTCTCTCCCAAATCGATTTTACACCCTCCCCCTTGAACCTTAACATATTTTTGGGGTTTTCCTCTTAAAACCAAGTGATTCTTCATCATCTAGCAAGTTTTGGAAGCTTGAACCAAAATCCTTTCATCTTCATCTTCTTCACCAAATTTTCTAGGGTTTCACCCAACCCTTTTTCCCCATTTTTAACCTTTAAAAGTTTGTGGTTTATTGTGGGGATCTAGAAGAGTATGGCTGATGGATTCAAACTATGGCAGAGGTAATCTTCTCTTTTCTTCATCTATGAAAATTAGGGTTTTGGAATAAGATGAGATCTTCATGTATAATGTTTGGGGAACGATTCTATATGGTTGAATATGAATATTTATGGTTGGAAATTTATGGATCTAGGTTTTTGGAAGTTTTGGCTTGAGGATCCAAGTTTCTTCAAAAGAGCTCAAGTTGGGGGAAAATCTAGATTTAGCCTAAATCTAGCAAGATGAGTTCAAGTTGATTTGTGAAAACGTTGTACATGCTAAAATGTCGATTTTAGAGTATTTATGTGTTTTACATGATTATTATAAAATGTTGAAATCTTTGATGAGTTTTGCTATTTGAACAAATAAGATCCAATAAATCTCGTGAAACACCATATTTGGTATTTTTGGACAATTTGATAAACAAATCACAAATGAAAGTGTTTCGGTGATTCATGGTGTAAATGGGTGCCATTTGGTAAAAAGGACATTTTAGTGTTTGTTGGGAACATGCTTGGTGGTGTCATGGAACGTTTGTAAGTACCAACGTGTGAGTCATTGGGTTTTGGTCATTCCCGGCCTTGTGAACATTTCGGAAATTGTAAATCTTCTGGTCTTGGGGAAAAGATGAATTTTAAGTATTTCAATGAGTAAATTTTGAGCATTGACATTTTTACGAGTTATTTTACAGGTGTAAATCATTTGGTGTAAATGCACTAATGATGTGTTTGGAGAAATATTCAACCTTGTGTTATGAGACGTTTGAAAGGGATCAATGGTATAACCTTGTTTGGAAAATGTTCTGTCACAACCTAGTTGTGATGGAGTTTGTTCGTGTATTTTGGAGTACGCGTTTGCTTAGACGTTGGTCGATTTCGTTTTATGGCATTTTATTGCTTTTGACAATGAATCCTTTGGTTGATTGAGCATATGGCTCGGTATTTGATTATAATTGGGTTTTGGGGACAATTATCCGGTTTTGATAGCTCAACGTAGAGCTTTTGGTCATGATTTATATCTATTTGAGACTTACGCGTTTTGAGTGTGTGTGTCATTCGGTTGGAATCATTACGTCCAATGGTAGAATGACTAGTTTTCCCCATTAACGCGCAGATCGGCAGTGGATGTGGCGTAAGTCCCCCATGCTAATTGTATCATTACGTCCGATGATAGAACGACTAGTTTTCCACATCAAGGCACGGTTAGGCATCGGATGTGGTATAAGCCCTACGTGCTAGTACATGTCATTGGATGAGGATAACTCAATGTATAGACCTAGAGGGGTTGAAGTTGACATTCCATGGGTGTACGTTTAAAACTACCGAGCCTGACATCCAATGCGTGAATTTGTTTTTATGACCTGGTCTTAACAACATAGTATGTGGCTTATTTTGTGTACCGCCACATTATATGGAATCGGGTCTCCCCCGTCACCGAAAGGTATTGTTTTGGGTATTGAGTTTTAGTATCAATGTTTTCGGTGACGTTTTACATTTATGGATTTCTATCCGTGATTTGTTGGGTTGAGTATTATGCCCCACCTGCATATTTCGGTGTTTCGGGTTATAACGTTTTAACTGAGTTTTCATGAACTAGGAGTCAATTTATATTCACGTTTTTTAGTGAGTCTTGGGTTGAATTTACCTTATGAAAGTATGTTTTGCATTGGGGCGCTCATCTTTGAAAATGTGTATTATTGGAAACAAGTCTTGTCATATTTTAAAGTAAATCGTTTGAAAGATTATGATTTTAAGTGGTGTTCATTATTTTTAAAGATATATTTATTCATGTAAAACTCTTGAACTCACTAGGCGTTAGCCTAACCTTTTTATTTGTCAGCATGTGCAACAGGCTTCGATTGGGAATAGTTCTAATGACTTTGAAGAGAGAAGTGTTAGTTGTGTGCTCGAGAAGTGAGTAGCTTAGCGAAGTTTTCTGCATTGGTTTTGTGAAGAGCAACTTGTATTGGGGTTAAGTAGCACCCGACTTCAGTTTAGTCTTTGTTTAATACTGGAGTTATAATTGTCGAGGTTATTATCGAATAATATATTTGTGGCATATTGAGTTTTGATTCGTAGGAAGAGGTGTTGTCTTTTATTTGATGTTATATCTAAATTTTTTATTAGTTGCTCTTACCAAATTTGAGGGTGTTACATTAAAACTTTATATATTTATGTTAATCTCGACATTTACAAGTTGTTAATGTGTTTTGTAAGGTAAAGGGTTGGTGTGTTCGTGTAAAGATTGTTAGAAGCTTGCGCTGCATGTTGCTTAGTTCAAGAAGGGTAGGGGAACAATTAAAGGATTCTTGGAGGACTATTTATGTAAATCTTTTTCTGTTGTGTGTGTGTGTATATATATAATGTGATTATGGTTTTTTAAAGATAGTTATTCATTCATCTTTGTATACGCTTGAGTTTTACGATCTGTTCATATTAGTGAGAGAGAGAGAAAGGGACATATTAGGTTGAGATTTGTATCGATTTGATTCTTTTATTTGTTGATTTTGGTAATAATAAATGGTTTGAGATTTTCTATACACACCAACAAATCGAAGCAAAAGAAAACATCATACAAAACCCAAATAAAGAAACCTAAAGCTTATGAAGCAGCCAAACGGGAGGAAACATGTAACACCTGTAAATTTATTGATCAGTTTACTTTGAAAACCCCTTACGTGTGGAAAGCGTTTGGTTGGAAAATGGGAATTTTCGGGGCTCAGTACAGGTAGGGCTATTATACCCAGCCCATCGACTATGACAGAGTCATTGTTGCCAAGGGCATTGTCGCGGGGATCCTTTGGCCTTCGGTACACCCGGGGCGACTATGCCCGACGAGAGTGCCATTGGGCACAATCGCAAGGCAAGGTCGAGGAGGACCCCGGGGCTTCGGTACGAATTCGGCGATAATGCCAACGACTATGCAAGGAAGCAATGTCGCGATCGGACCCAGATCCTTATATGTGTGATTTCTCTCTCTTTTGGCATTTAAGACTACAACCACTTCCCCTCATTCTCTCTCAAAACCTAAGCCCATTGCATTTACTCTGATTTTGGGAGCATTTAAGGCCTAGATTTGGAGTCCTAAAGTGACCCATCATCATCTTCAAGCTTGGATTTGCAATCTACACATCAAGGGTTCCTCATCCCACTCTTCCTTCAAGAAAGTTTGAGTTTTCTAGGTTTTTACCAAAACCTAAAAGTTGTGAGTTCATCCTATTTTAAATAAACTTTCTACATGTCAACTTATGGATTTTGTCTCCTATATACCTCCTAGCTCTATTTCCTATTTTTTATAAATGTAAATTCATTTTGAGGGTTTTATTTGGGTTTGAATGTTTGATATGGTTATTTTATTAACCCTATTTATATCACTTTCTTTTAGTTTTAAGCTAACTTTTATTTCCCCATTGAGTCTTTTCCTTAGTAATATATATATATAGTTTGAACTTAGCCTATTTTTCATGAAAATTGCCAAAAAGTAAAAGAAGTTTAAATGTGGTCCTCCAGGGTCAATTTTTGGTGCTGAACAAAGTGTTGCAGGACCATGCAGCAACCCTCAAGACTTGGGCTTTGGATCAGCGATTGGGCCGAATGCTATAGACTCGATTTTTGGGTTTTGCAACCTTCATCTTGGACTTAGTTAACTTGATTTTGGGCCCCTTTTGTGTGCATATTGGGCCCTAAGCCTCTTAGTGTTCCTATAAATACATTATCTTGGTTTGCATTAGAGGCATTCCATTACACAATCCCTCATCCCATTTTACTTCATCTCTCATTGGGAGAGATAAGTCACCTTGCTCTCATGTGTTGATACTCTCTCTCCCTTGGTGGGTTAAGCACTTTTGGTTTTAGTCTTCATTTCTTGAAGATTTTTTTATTATAATATTTGAAGCCTTTTAAGGTTAATTGTTAATATTTTGATTTTCATTTACGCATTATTAATATATTTCTCTTGCTACTCTCCATCTTTCACAGTTTTTACATATTTGGCATTTCACAATTTTACTTGCAAAATAAACCCAACAATCCGAATTCATAATATTGGGCCGAAACCCAAGTATGGTTCAATGTTTATTTTGTCATGGTAGCATTGTTGAAAGTTCAAGTGGTTAAAAATCATTTTACGACACTTTTCTTTAATTAATGATTTTAGATTAAATCTTTGGTTTATAAAGGAAGTAATTGCCAAGTAGTTATTTACTTTAGTAATCCAAAGTATGCATCCCTTAAGTAATCCATGCAATGGTTCCACATTTGAAACAAGACTTTTGGTGCGAATTTCCAATTATGTCTTTTATTTTTATCTTTATAATTCATGTTTTATTTTATTGTATTTACTTTATGCAATTTAATTTCCGCACTTTACTTTGTGCAATTTAAATTTCCCGCAGTTTACTTTACGCGCACTTTAATTATTGTCTTATATTTCAAGCAATTTAATATTAGCATTTCTTTTTATAATTAGTTATTTGTGCGACAAGTTTCCGTTTCTTAATTTGGATTATTGTAGTTTACTTGATGCATTTTCCATCTCCATTATTTGTTTTTAAGGTCATTACATCTCTTATAATTGGAAACCAAGTTATGATAACAACCTTAACTCGGGGTATAAAGTGAAATTAGGACCGAGATCGGTAAAAAGGTGTATCGTGAAGCATGATTGTGCGATGTTGTTTAAATCAAGGTTATATTTTATAATTACAATTAATCAATTGATAATTGGTTCGTTGTATGAAGGCTTATTTAAGTTGCATAAAATATCGACTTTGAGATAACAAATGAACGCTTTCTCATCTTTTTACCCGATCACTTGTTTTATCCTAATTGATCTTTATACCCCATGCTTTCTTTTATAATTAATTTTTCAAAGTAGTTGTTAAACCAAACCACCAACAAAAGATTTTCTGCTACTTCGCCATTTGAAACTAATTTTTAAGGACTGGACTTTAAGAGGAACTTACACGCTTCCCTGTGGGATCGATATTCGGTACTTTGTACCATTATAAATTGTTACAAAACGATAATAAATCAAGATGTATACTTGCGTTGAGATTTATTTGCACACATTTTGAGGTTGCATAAACCAGACAACAATGTTCTTGGTGATTATTTCTCAAGTGAAAGTCCAAATGAGTTATCAACTTATATTTATAGTTCCTCAAAGTTATTATTTCTCCATTACTCATACTTGGTTGATTTTGGGAAAAAACTAGGCCAAACTAGGGTTATGAATATTTTGAGTATTTTGGTGATATAATTATGGGTAGTTATTTCAAATGCATAAATGATACAAGTTTTATTGTTTGATGAGTTTTGGAATCAAATGGGTATTTTCCCCATGATTATGGTTCTTGGCAAAAATGAGGATTTTATTATTTGGTACTCCATGGTAATTACTTGTTAAGCATTGAACAATAGTTTGGTATAATTTAGAAGTAGTTGTTTTGTTGACTATAATGTAATGGATCCATAGGCTTAGAAGTCTTTTATGTTTTGATTAGGATGTCAAATTTCCATACTTAAATATGGAGTAGGCATTGAGTCTCGATGGGAAAGTAAGGTGCGGGCCACTTGGTCGGGCATCGCCCAAGAGCGGTAAAATGTAACTTCACTTCATAGTGATTAGGTCTATCTCGGGTTTTGGATATCTCAAGGTATAGATCTGGTGTGGTTGAACTTGAGACTCCATGGGTAACAGACTTGGAGTAGTTGAGCTTGATACATCAATTGGTTATAATTCATGAGTGTGTCTTATTTAACATGTGTTGTGGCTTACTTTTTTGTTCCGTCACTGATCGTGGAAATTGGGTCTCCCCCATCATCGCAAGATGTTATGTGTTCTACTTGGGTCCATTTCTGACTCAAATTGTAAATGTATTATTTTAAAGCTATAATTCCAATTCTTTTGCTTCCAGATTTATTTTGTAAATGTTTGATCTCACTAGGATTTAGTCTAACACTTTTTCTTAAATGACATGTATATCAGGTCATTCTAGTGGTGGGACTCCTTGGGAATGAGTGGAGAGCCATATGGTTGGTAGTGGCACATTTTGGTGAAGTTGTGCCATGACGAATTTTTGTTGGACATGATTCTTTTAAGAAGAAATAGCAACACCCGTCTTTAATCTGGACTAGAATAGTTTAGATTAGTAGGTTGATGTATTTATCTCCTTTATTTGATATTGTAAACGCCTTACCATTTCCCCATTATTGGGTGATCCATTTATATAAGTTTTAATTTTTCCCATATTCCGGTTTAAATTTACCCTCAATTTTAGGGGTGTTAGAAGTTGGTATTAGAGCTCTAGTTAAGTGAACTAGGTGCGAATGTAAGATGCATAGACTTAAGCTAAGATATTAAGTTGTGATTGGTGAGATCTGGGTAGAACTCTTAAGATATGATGGTTTTAGAGTCGACGGAATTATGAAAATAGACAATTGTAATAACGGTAACGAGAACTGTTGTATATAATATGTTCATAATTTCACTTAGCTAATGCTATTATGAATGTGTTGTTACATGAGCATGCTTGATTTACAATTGCTACGATAATTGATGAATGTAGTAGTATGTTTTCCTGGTTTTAATTCTATTCATAGTCATGCATTCTCATCTCCCTTCTCGTGTGTGACAATTTGAAATTGTAGACACTCGTAGTCGGCTAGAGGCTCGACAAGATGATGAAGAGGCGAGTGTGTCGACGCCTAACGTGATGGAAAGGGTGGAGACGGCGGTAAACCCACCCATACCTAGCATTTTGGGTGGAGGACCGGAGCATGTGACAAAGGTTGATTTGGCCTCCTCCAACCCAGTGGTACAAGAAGTTACTCCCCAGTCAGAGATGATGGCCAGTATGATGCTTATGATGAACACGACCATGGCAAAGCAACAAGAGTTCTTCATGAATCTGATAGAATACAGAGATGCTAGCCACCGAAGACACGAGACGGTTGTCGAGAATGTGGTTGTGGGATCCGGGGGTACCGGAAATGTGTTGAGGACGGACGAATAGGTTATCGCTGACGCAAGGCGAGGCAGGAGAACTTGTTCATACAAAAAAACTTGTGTAGCAAACCACCGGAGTTCTCAGATTCGGATAACCCGATCAACTATATGAATTGGATCCAAGAGACGGAGCAGGCTTTTGGGTTGAGTGAGTGTGAAAAGGGGCAAAAAGATCAATTTTGCCTCCCAAATGCTAAGAGGCCACTATCCTAGAGAGGCTATCATGGACCTCTTACAAAAAGAAGATAATGGAAGAGTATCACAATAAGCGGGTGGTGGATCGGATTGAAGAAAAAATCCGAGCTCTTCCGACGGGGGAAATGTCGTGAGAAATTACACCCAAAAATTCATATAGAAGTTGGATTTGGTGGGGCACGTGGGCCCAACCAAGAAGGAAAAGATAAAAGCCTACCTCAAGGGCTTACCCGCCGATATGATGGCGATGGTGAGAAATGTTAAAGCCTCTACTCTTCGAGATGCGATCGAAGAAGCTCAGATAATGGAAGATGTCTATGCTCGGGGTAAGGACGAGAGAGGTGGATTTGTGGAGAAAAGGAACTGGGAAGGCAATTCCGTTCACTCCAAGATCCCAAGAAACTTCCAAAACAACAATAACAATCATGTGGCCGACCCGTGCTGCCCAAAATGTCGGAGCAAGCATTTCAGGTCGTGCAACTTTGTTCGCGTTAGTTTCTACAAATATGGTAAGCACGGTCACTCAACTCGGGAGTGCCCAATCAAGGGACACATGTGTTTTCAGTGTAAAGAACCGGGTCATATATGAAGTGAGTGCCCAAAGTTGAAGATGGCAGGAAGTTGGGGAAAGAAAATGGATCCCCCGAGGGCGAGGGGTCGAGCCTTCCAGATGATGATCGAAGAGGCAAAAGCATTGACAGACCATGTGCTCACAACTTCCAACCTAAAAAGTCTTGGGAATAACTATCAAAGCCTAAAATTTCCCAACCATTTGTTCTTTAAAAAAGAGATATCCCCCTTCCAAAAAAATTCCAATCTTTTTCGTGAAAAAGTCTAAAAGTAGACACCAATTTTCCCTAAATCCATGCACATTCGTAAAAAAACCCAAAGCTTCCACTAAGCCAAGACAACTATTAGAACTCCAATCACTCATGCTACAGATCCTAATCACCCTTACCATAAATGCTTTTGATAACCCGAATCCAAAAATCCTCCTTACATGTCACAAGGCGCCACCACCACTTCCCGATAAGAGCCCAATTAGCTGCCTGGAGACTACCCCTACCCCTCGGCAAACAAAGTCTGTTTAAGATAGTTTTCCAATTTACCCAACCAAACCAAACAATATGTGTGTACCAGCTGTACCAATTTAATTAGTTGGTAATACCGTACCAAGTAGGCAAACTTGGTTGATACACGATATTGGAAGAAGTCGCCTATCACGATAACACCATAATATCCACTTATTTGATTATATTTAATTATATTATTTAACAATAAAACATATATTTTGATTCTTAATGTGAACCAATTCAGAAGGTTTTTGATCATCAATTTGGATCGATTTTCTGGAAATATTCAAGAACACGGTTCTTCTCTGTTGAATCAAATTTTCATTGAATTGTTGTTTTTAGAGTGTAAAAATGGTTTCATAGGATTCGTGTATTGAAATAGAATAGTTCTTATTCAATCTATTTCACGCATCAATCACTGCAACTAATTCAATGTTTGAAATTTTGGATTTTTCTTGAAAATGGATTCGATCACTGGTTAAATCAATTAGTTTGATTTGTTGTTGTAAATCAGAATTTGTTCTTAGATATGTGTTTAGTATTGATTTTCTATTGTATTGATGTAATTTTGAGAATCAATTTTGCAGGATTAAACTGATTTGAATCAATCTGAGTATTCACGCAAGGCACTGGCGCAATTCTTAATGAACTAGCGCAAAACTGTTTGAAGTTGGCACAAATTTCTTTGATACTGGCGTAGTATTAATAACAATCAGTGAATTGAAATTGTAAATGGTGGCTTTTAAAATGCTAATCGGTGGTATAGATTGTTCAATCGGTGGCTTATCAAATTGAGAATTAATTCGATTGGATGCTTGCTTATAGTGGGCCGGTGGAAGATGCCGCAGGATGAAAATCAAACTTCAAATTGAAAAGATTGGATCAATTGTGATTGGTTGAATCTTGAAAATGGGACGGTGATTCAATGAATTGCAGTTTCTCAATTTGTTTGCAATTTCTAGTTCCAATTCATATTTTTTGATTTGCACCAACTCTATCATTACTTTGCGCCACATACTTCTCACGCCAAACTCAAGTTCCAATTGGTGCTCAAAATTTAGTGGGTCTGTGGATTAAATAGCATTTGGTGGTGTTGATTAATCAATTCGGTGGTTGCAGGGTTAAAATGGTGAAATAAAATTCAATCGGCGGCAATTTCAATTCGGTGGATGCAATGTGATTGGATGAGCCAAAATATTCAAAGTGGGACGGTGCTATTGTGATCAAACTTTGTGCCATCCAAGTGATGCAATTTGTGCCATTCACTACTCACGCAAAGCTTAATTTTGCGCCATCTACTTCATCAACTTTGCATCATTCAAAGAAATTAATCAAATTCATAGACGGTGGTTGTAGTTTGTAAAATTTGCGGCTATCAAAATTAATTATTTGGTTTTGAATATATTTGGTCTGCAAGTTTCAAGTCTCAGTCTGAGAATTCCAGAGATAGATAATTCAAGTTCTTTGAGAATTTCAGAATTTATTTTTTTGTGTTGATCTGATTTTGACTTTCAGTCAAAATTTTCTGAATTATTTGGAAACGGTCATTCGTATCAAGCTGATTTCTCATTCAATTTTTTTTTCTGAGAGAGGAAATACTGTACTTTCAGTTAGATTTGTTAAGTCCAAATATTGTATCCAAGGTTTAATTAGGAAAGTCAATGTTAGAAGTCAACATTGTCAATGTTTTAGGAAAGTCAAAGTTGTATCATTTACTTAGTTGTTAAGTTTTAGTTTTGTTAGGTGGTTTAAATAGGATTAGGCTTTGTTAATCTTGTAAGAACTTCATTGTAAAAATCAAGATACGTGAGATATATGACAAGAGCTTTCTCTCTCTACTTTCTCTCTCTACTCTCTCTCTAGACTTTATTTGTTAATTCATTGTTTTGATTGAGAATTGCTTGATAATATGGGATAACAATTGGTATCAAAGCCGTACCAAACATTTTCAGAAATGATTTGAGCAGAAAATTGGATTGAAATCTGAAATTTTTGGATCAAAAAGTGGTATTTTCTTGAAATTTTCAAGAACACGACTGTTTTCTTTTGGTTTCTTTCTGATTGAATCAAATTCGTTTTTGTTTGTTGTTCTTTGATTGTAAAAATGATCAAGTTGTGATCGATTTTTGTTTAGAAACACAAAATATTCACAAAGTTTTCTGAATCAATCATAAAATATGTTTGATTTTTGAAATTTTTTGGATCTTGTTTGAAAATTTTTGATCACTGTGAACTTGAATCTAAATCTGAAATTTGATGTTTTTAGTCATGTTTGATGCTTAGAAAAGTGTTACAGGTTGTATTTCGATCATCGTGGATAAATTGGAAAATCAATTTTCAGGGTTTGAAGGACACGCAAAGCTGTTTGAAGCTTGCGCAAACCTGTTTGAAGGACACGCAAAGTTGTTTGAAACACACGCAAACCATACATCATACAAACTTGTGAATTGAAATTAGCTAATGTGTTTCATTTTGATTGGATGCATATTTCTATCACAAATGTTAGTGGGACGGTGACTTAAGATTTGATTTCATTTAGAAATCAAAGTTTGATTTTGATTGGTTGATTTTTTTTTTAAGTGGGGCGGTGGAGTTTTGGTTTTCAAAGTTTTGATTTTGATTGGTTGATTTTGATTGGTTGATTTAGAAATCAAAGTTTGATTTAGAAATCTTTGAAAACTTTGCGTTTCAGTCAACAATCGCAAACCTCAGGTTTGCGTCTCTTACCTCACACGCCACACGCAAACCCAAGAGATGTTCACAAATCACAAAAGTGAGATGGTGGAGTTTTTCAATTAATTTGAGATTTCAATTTGATATTGTGATTTGAATGTGATTGGTTGAAAGTTTCTGTGTTGCACCAGATTTTAAATTGATCTGATTCACGACTTACTGTTTTGCAGGTTTTGAATTATTTTGATCTGCAAGTTTCAGAGCTTTTAAAGTTTCATAGATTGAATTTTTCTGAGATTAGTTTTGTTGTGCTAATCTGAGTTTGACTTTAAGTCAAATTTTTCTGAATTGTTTGGGAACGATCATTGTTTATCAAGCTGTTTCTCATTCAAAGTTTTTTCTGAGAGAGAAAATTTTAGATTGTTTGAATTTTGTATTTGAATTCATTGCAATTAACGATCATTTTTTTTAAATCTGTTTGAAACAGGATGAGTTCTCCAATTTTGCTCAGAGGAAGATACGAACAGTGGAAAACTGATTTTTTTCAACTTTGTAGATACACATGAGCTAAGTTGTTATATCAGATTGTCGTTAACTGAAGGAGAGATGAAATCTCATACTCCAACAGAAGATTGTACTGAGGATCGAGAGAAAAGAAAGAATGCTGATAATATGGCTCGAATTTTTCTGTTGAATAGTATTCGTCATAAGATTAAAGGTCACATAAATACCTATCAGTTGACACGAAAAGATTTATACAAGTCAACAGGAAAGGAGATATGGGACTATCTTGAATGGACGATGTTAGGGCCAACAGTTGCGTCAGATCTAAAAGGAAAGATTTCTGAGTTGGAAACTAAAATTCAGCATACAGTCTCTGTTGAGAGCAATGAGCAGAAAGTTAAGAAATTGGAATCTGAGAACGTTGAGCTAAGAAAGAATTTATCTGATTTGGAAATACAGCTTGTTGCAAATAAAGTTGATTTTGATTCTGAAAAGAAAAAAATTTCGAAAAAGTTCTCAGATTTTTCAAAGAAATGTTTTGAGGAGAAGAAGTCGTTGGAGCTTAAATGTTTAAAATTTTCTCAACAAATCTCAGATTTTGAGAAAATTCTGATTTTAGAAAGAGAGAAATTTGCTCAGGAAAAGAAGGCCATAGAAAAGAAGAATGCAGGATTCTTTAAAGAATTATCTGGCCAGCGAAATGATTCTGAAAAAGGGTTTGAAGAAGAAAGGTGCTTATTTGAGAATGAAATCAAGAAGCTAACTTCAAAATTATCTGAACTGTCTGCATCTGCGCTGAAAGAACAAAGAACGAAGTATGAATTCAAGACGAAGATTGACCAGCTTGTGAAAGAAAGAGATGACTTTGCATCAAAGATCAAAGAGCTTGAAAAATCTGTTTCAAGTTCAAA
Source organism: Arctium minus (assembly GCA_954870635.1). Lineage (NCBI taxonomy): Eukaryota > Viridiplantae > Streptophyta > Magnoliopsida > Asterales > Asteraceae > Arctium > Arctium minus. Next base: position 31,770,127 of record OX941088.1, read on the forward strand.
TCAGATATTCGTTTCTTCACAAAGGTCAGTCAAATCATTTAATCAGATTCGTCGTACTAACCTTTTCTTTGATGAATATTTAGATGGTTCAGATTCTTATCCAAGGAGAAAAAGTTTCAAGAAAGAGAAACTGGTCTGGATGAAGAAATCAGTCAAAGATGACAAGACAAATGAGCTGAAAGAGAAGAAATCATGTGTACCTGTGCACAAAGCAAAGAAGAACAAAGCACTTAACAGTAAGAAATTTTATTGTTCTATTTGTTGTACACATGATTATTTTCATAAATCAACTGATCATTACTGGTATGGTTCTTACTCCATAACCCCCACACGAACTGCAACTAACATTTCTGGACCCAAATACCAGTGGGTACCAAAGAAGAAAATTGATTCTATGTTGCAGGCACCACAAGTCAAGGGGGAGTAAGAGAACGATGGCTCTTGAATAACACAGTTCAAGACCCGCACCTCAATGTCAAGAATTTGGCTTCTAAGCACATCAGCTTAGGACCCGGTCTTCAACGGAGTTTGACTTCTAAACACAACAGTTTAGGACTCGGACCTCAGTGATCAAAAAGACCTTACTCCTGTATGCTTGCATCCGATGGATATTGATGGTCTTCATCCCAAGAGAATTGATCTGATCTCTATCCTATACTTTTTCTTTGCTAGATTTTTTCGATATCGATGGTCTAACAATTCAAAAGGGAGTGTTTGATCTCTATCCTGTTTTACTTGTAATATTTCAGATGCTTAATTTAAGGGGGAGTAAAGGTGATGGCTTCTGATCACATGACAGATCAGGACCCGTTCATCAATGATCAAAGACGAATATTGTGCTAATATCCAGGGGGAGCTTAAAAGATTAAAATCTTTATATCTTGATTTGAGGGGGAGCTGAAAAGGTAAAAATCTTCTGATCTAGATCTCAGATTGTTTGAAAGAAGGACAACTTTCGAACATGAAAAACAATTTCTGAAATGTTCAAACCACTTCTTATTCTCAAAAGTTTTATGAATTTAGAAGTGTGCTTTTAAATGTTTTTCTAAAATTTTTGAGTTTATTGTTTAACTGACCGTGTGTTTCCAAAGATCAATACTTGTGTATTATCTTGTCCATATACTGTCAAGTATTCATACACACCGGTTCAATATTTTATTTGAAATTGTTATTACCATGTCTCAAATTCAAACAATTTTTCGATGGTAATACCCCCGTTTGAAGTTCAAAGTTGATGAGCATCATTCATCTTTTTCATATTTGTGCTTTCATTGATAAATTGTTTATATTTGTTCATATAAACAAATTTTCAATTCTTTGATACCCTAACCTTTTGATTTGATCTGAATGATTCATTGTCAGATTCTCAAAACAATTCTCTTGATTTCATTTCATTCATTCAATATCATTGTTTTGAGAAATCTTCATTGTTCAATTGCTCAAATCTCACGAGCATACATATTGACAATGGTATCATATATCTTGTGCTAAACTGTATCAGTTAAACTGTTGAGCAACCGTTCTTCATAGGAAATATCATGGGATTCGTGTGTGAGCTTAAATAGAAATTCCATGGATTCACGCAACCTGTGTTTCCTACCCAGGAAGTTATCCTTGAGTGATTGAGGGGTCAAAATCAAAGAGTGGGGGAGATAACTCATCCGGTTGAGTTATTCTCATTGTGTGGAGCGGAAAAATGGAAATGAGAGTTTGGTTAGAAGTAAGCAAAATGATAAAAAAAGAAAGAGGGTGTAAGAATAGAGTTAAAAGAATATTAGAACTCTGCACCTACCACTTTCTGAGTCGGGCAGCCACATCTACTGATTGGTTCACGTTCTTTGGTGACCATCATTGAAACAGGCAGTGAGCCCATGCCAACTCTTGCTATTACCCCACCAACCACTCGTTTCTTTCTCGAAAAAGAAATGTTTCATTTTCTTGGGGACGCAACACATATGCTATCTAATCTTCACTCGGAAGATTTAGATATTGAAAAAGAAGGAAAGTTGCCCCACCTTCGCACCTCTTTCATGTACATTGAGTCCGTGTATTATCTGTTGCTATCTCAACAGTTTACACAATTTGAGCCTTAATGAAACACAATCATTGTGCTAAAATTCTTTCATACACAAGCACGAGCACACAGAAAATCTGTTTTTCTGTCAGAACATTCATAGAATTACCTTGTGTTTTTCAATGATTGAATGGAAGTCCTGGGGAGTCAACATCAAACCAACTCCTTATATTGTACATTCGTTGTGCACAGTGACTCCGTGTTACTGACAGACACTTCTAACTGTTTCATTTGTTGATTCAGGGTTACCTCGTTCATTATGTCTGAATTTGAAAAGATTCAGATATATACCTTTCATGAATTGACGGCTATTCAGATCAACGGGCGGAGACTGTCAAAGGGGAGATTGTTATTTGTTCTCAAAGGGGGAAATCAAAGACTGTGCTGAAATTGAAGATGTTTTGATGATCATGATGCTCACATCATCAAAAAGGGGGAGACATTTTATAAAGATTCAATTTCAGATTTAAGTCAGAATTTCAAATGCATTTCAAAATGCTTCCGCTGATACAAAGTCAAAAGATTCTGAAGAAATTTTATTCAAAGATAAATCAAGATGATTTGTGAAAGTTTTTTTCTCTGAAGACAGTTAAGAGATCAAAGAAATGAAGATTCAATATCAGAGATTCCTCAAAGTTGTTTCATTATTCAAAGACAGTTTTCAAAGAACGTTCCAAAGTTTTTCAAAGATGTTTCAAAGTTCATTGTTTCAGAAGTTTCAAGAATTCTGTTTCTTATTCATGACATGTTGACTTTCAAAGCTTCAAAGTGAAAAACACTTTCCAAGATTCTTCAATAGCTGAAAGTTTAAAGATTGTGAAAGCTTCAAAGAGACAAAAGCTGAAGAATCAAGGGCTGAAGATTTGTATCAAATTTTTATTAAATCTTGAATACAAAGGGGGAGATTGTTAAGTCCAAATATTGTATCCAAGGTTTAATTAGGAAAGTCAATGTTAGAAGTCAACATTGTCAATGTTTTAGGAAAGTCAAAGTTGTATCATTTACTTAGTTGTTAAGTTTTAGTTTTGTTAGGTGGTTTAAATAGGATTAGGCTTTGTTAATCTTGTAAGAACTTTATTGTAAAAATCAAGATACGTGAGATATATGACAAGAGCTTTCAAGATCTACTTTCTCTCTCTACTCTCTCTCTAGACTTTATTTGTTAATTCATTGTTTTGATTGAGAATTGCTTGATAATATGGGATAACAAGATTGTCTGAATTTTGTTTTTGAACTAATTTCGACTAACGATATTTTTGTCAAATTCCTTTTGAATCAGGATGAGTTCACTAATATTACTCAAAGGAAGATACGAGCAGTGGAAAGTTGATTTTTTCAACTTTGTAGATAAACATGAGTTGAGTTGCTATATCAAATTATCATTAACTGAAGGAGAGATGAAACCTCTTATTCCAACAGAAGATTGTACTGAGGATCGGGAGAAAAGAAAGAGTGCTGATAATATGGCTCGAAATTTTTTGTTGAACAATATTCGTTATGATATTAATGGTCACATAAATACCTATAAGTTGACAGGAAAATATTTATACAAGTCAACAGGAAAGGAGATGTGGGACTATCTTGAATGGTCAATGTTAGGGCCAAAGGTTGTGTCTAAGCTTAAAGGAAAGATTTCTGAGTTGGAAGCTAAGATTCAACAAACAATCTTTGTTAATAGCAATGAGCATAAAGTTAAGGATTTGGAAAGTTCAAATGTTGATCTTCAAAAGATAATATATGATTTGGAGCAACAACTTGCTAAAGATAAAGATGATTTTGAGAGTGAAAAGAAATGATTTTTCAAAGAAGTTCTCAGATTTTTCAAGAAAGTGTTTTGAAGAAAAGAAGGTTGTTGAGCTTAAATGCATAAAGCTTTCTCAGCAAGTTTCCGATTTTGAGAAAGTACTCATTCTGGAAAGGGAAAAGTTTGTCAAAGAAAAGAAGGTCATTGAACAAAAGAATGTGGGATTCTTCAAGGAAATATCCGGCCAGAGGAACGATGCTGAGAAAGGATTTGAAGAAGAACGATGCATGTTTGAGAATGAGATCAAAAAGATGACTGTCAAGCTATCTGAACTATCTGAAAATGCACTGAAAGAGCAGAAAACGAAATCTGAGTGCACGACGAAGATTGACCTGCTTGTTAAAGAAAGAGACAGTTTTGCTTCAAAGATTAAAGAGCTTGAAAAGACAGCTTCAAGTTCAAATCAGAAAATTGTTTCTTCCAAGAGGTCAGTTAAATCTTTTGATCAGATTCGTAGTACTAACATTTTGTATGATAGAAATTTAGATGGTTCAGGTACATATCTGAGAAGAAGAAGTTATAAGGCAGAAGAACTGGTCTGGAAGAAGAAACCAGTTAAAGATGAGATGACAAATGAGCTGAAAGGAAAAAAATCATGTGTCCATTCATACAAAGCCAAGAAGAACAATGAGCGTAAAGGTAAACCTGATCATATCTACTCGAGAGATCAATTAATCAGGTTGTCAGGTAAGAAATACTATTGTTCTTATTTCCGTACACATGATCCTATTCACAAAATCAGTGATCATTTCTGGTATGGTTCTTACTCGATTACTACCACAAGAACTGCAACTAACATTCATGGACCCAAATACCAGTGGGTACCAAAGCCGAAAACTGATTTTGTGTTGCAGGCGCCTCAAGTCAAGGGGGAGTAAAAGAACCAAGGCTTTTGAACAAAGCAGTTCAAAACCCGGACTTCAAAGTTGAAAGATTATGGCTTCTAAGCACATCAGCTTAGGACCCGTACCTCAACGATTAAAGACCTTTACTCCTGTCGTGATATGAGGATTGTACTCCAATACTCAAATGAGGAAATCAACCATCAAGGGGGAGTACTTTCTTTTCTGAAATATGCATTAGAGAGATATGACGGACTACATTCCCGAAGGAATTGTAGATCTCTATCCTGTACTTTTTCACTGATAAATCTTACTGATATGACGGACTACATTCCAGAAGGAATTGTGGATCTCTATCTTGTTTTCATTGATAAATCTACTGTTGCATAATTTATAGGGGGAGTAAAGGTGATGGCTTCTGATCACATGACAGATCAGGACCCGTTCTTCAATGTTCAGACCTGGATATTTTGCAAATATCCAGGGGGAGCTTAAAAGACCTAAATCATTATTTCATGATTTGAGGGGGAGCTTTGAAGGTAAATATCTTCTGATCTTGATCTCTGATTGTTTGAAAGAAGAACAACTTTCAAACATGAAAAACAGTTTCTTAAATGTTCAAACCACTTCTCTATTCTCAAAAGATTTTATGAATTTAGAAGTGTGTTTTTAAATGTTTTTCATTTTTTGAGCGTTAATGTTTAACTGACCGTGTGTTTCCAAAGATCAATACTTGCGTATTATCTTGTCTTTATACTGTAAAGTATTCACACACACAGGTTCAGTACTTCATTTGAATTTGTTATTACCATGTCTCATATCAAATCAATTTTTCGATGGTAATACCCTCGTTTGAAATTCAATATTGTTGAGCATCAATCATCTTTTCTAAATTTGTGCTTTTATTGCTAAGTTGTTTATATTTGTTCATATAAACAAATTATCCAATTCTTTGATACCCTAACCATTTCATTTGATCTGATTGATACATTGTCAGATTCTCAAAACAATTCTCTTGATTTCATTTCATTCATTCAATATCTTTGTTTTGAGAAATCTTCAAAGTTCAATTGCTCAAATCTCATGAGCATACATTTTGACAGTGTTATCTTATTTGAGCTTAAATGTTCAAGTTAAACTATTGAGCAATCATTCTTTATAGGACATTCATGGGATTCGTGTGTGAGCTTAAACAGAACTTCCATAGATTCACATTAACTAGTGTTTCCTACCCATGAAGTTATCCTTGAGTGATTGAGGGGTGAGGGGTCAAAATCAAAGAGTGGGGGAGATAACTCATCCGGTTGAGTTTTTCTCATTGTGCTGAGCGGAAAAATGGAAAAGAGAGTTTGGTTAGAAGTGAGCTTTAAATGTTAAAAAGAAAGAGGGTGTGAGAACAAAGTTAAAAGAATATCAAAACTCTGCACCAACCACTTTCTGAGCCGGGCAGCCACATCTACTGATTGGTTCACATTTTTTGGTGACCATCATTGAAAAAAGGCTGTGAGCCCATGCCAACTCTTGCAATTACCCCACCAACAACTCTTTTCTTTCTCGAAAAAGAAATGTTTCATTTTCTTGGGGAAGCAGCATATCTGCTATCTAATCTTCACTCGGAAGATTTAGATATTGAAAAAGAAGGAAAGTTGACCCACCTTCGCACCTCTTTCATGCACATTGAGTCCGTGTAATACTTGTTGCTGTCTCAACAGTTTACACAATTTGAGCCTTATGAAACACAATCATTGTGCTAAATTCTTTCATACACAAGCACGAGCACACAGAAAATTTGTTTTTCTGTCAGAACATTCATAGATAAACCTTGTGTTTTTCAATGATTGAATGGAAGTCCTGGGGAGTCATCATCAAACCAGCTCCTTAAATTGTACATTCGTTGTACACAGTAATTTTGTGTTACTGACAGGCATTCCTAACTGTTTTATTTGTTGAATCAGGGTTACCACGTTCATTATATCTGAATTTGAAAAGATTCGGGTATATACAGTTCATAATTCAACCATTCAGATCAAAGGGCGACGACTACCAAATTATCTGAAAGGGGAGATTGTTAGTTGAATACAAAGGGGTGATCAAAGACTGTGTCGAAATTGAAAATGTTTTGATGATCATGATGCTCACAATCATCAAAAAGGGGGAGACATTTACAAAGATTCAATTTCAATGCCATGAAGAGATGTCAAAGTTTCAGAAAGTTTGTTTTTCTGAAGACAGTCCAAAGATCAGAGTGATGAAGATACAATTTTGAAAGATTTCTCAGAGATGAAATAAGTTTCAAAAGTTTTCAAAGATGTTTCAAAGTTTCAAAGGAGTTTGAAGAATTCTGGTTCGCTTTCAAGACTTGTTGACTTTCAAAGCTACAAAGTGCAAAAGACTTTTCAAAATTCTTCAAAGGCTGAAATACTGAAGATTGTTAAAGCGTCAAAGTTCAAAGTTGTCAGAGACAAAAGCTGAAGAATCAAGTGCTGAAGACTAGTGTCAATTTTTTATTAAATCTTGAATGCAAAGGGGGAGATTGTTAGGTCCAAATATTGTATCCAAGATTTAATGAGAAAAGTCAATGTGGTAAAGTCAACAATGTCAAAGTCTTGTAGAAAGTCAAAGTTGTATTAGTTTACTTTACTTTTAAGTCTTTGTAAGATTTGTGGTAAGAATCGTATTATAATATTTCAGACTTGTGGTTAATCAAGATCTACTTTCTCTCTCTACTCTCTCTCTCTAGACTTTATTGTTCATCTTACTGAAATTAGCTTGATTGTTTGGGATTTTACATTCACACTTAAGTTTTGAATGCTTAAAATCAAATGCATGAGGCGACGAGCAATAATTGCGTCCAAACTCTAAATTAATGCCAAATGCATAAATCTTAACATTTCAAAACATCTTTATATATATAAAAGGAAAACCATGGGGTATTGAGGTGGCACCATGAGGATTGAGTATTCTCAAATGGTGAATTGTGGTTGATTTGGAATTGTCCCACATTGGTGAGAAGTTGAAAGATTTGAACAACGTAGTGTGTATAAGAAAGGTGAATGAGATGCATTGTCTAAATTCATATGGTTTAACTCATGGGGTTGTCTATCTTGGATGACTTTTTTTATTGAAAAAAAAAATTAGTTTGATTCAAGGGGTTATTTTATTTTGGATGACCATCTTTTACAAAAAAAATAAATAAATTAGTAATCATTATCATTTTTATATATCTTTATATATATAAAAGGAAAATCTTGGGGTATTGAGGTGACACCATGAGGATTGAGTATTCTCAAATGGTGAATTGTGATTGATTTAAAGTTATCTCATATTGGTGAGAAGTTGAAAATTGGAATAAAGTGGTGTGTATAAGAAAGATGGACGGAATGTATTTGTATCTATATAAAAGGTTAACCTTGGTATATTGAAGTGACACCATGATAATTGAATATTCGAGATTGAGTTTTAATCACCGTGCAACGTGCGGTGCCGAAAACTAGTTTTTTTTAATAGCAAAAATTTATTACCACCAAAAAAACCACCAGGCTACAAGAAGCATATGCGACAACTAGAGTGGCACCAAACAAAAAAACAGTAAGTTTGCAAGCTGCAAACCAAAACAACAGAACACAACACCACCAATCAAAAAACTCAGATCAAGCCAAACTAAAAATTCACCAAGAAACCGACACGCAACAAACGTATTAACGCACTACATCGAACCGACCAAGAACGCAAAAAAGCATCAGCGTCGCCGCTCGATCATGTTGTATTTGAGTCCCCGAACAGTGTCAGACAGCCTCACCTCGACCACCCACTTCCGTTGCGGCTTCAATCTGTATTACATCGAGACTTTTTATTGACTTTACGTTGTCGCTATGGGATCTGCAAGCCATCGATTCCATTCCAACTTCCTGCCGCGACACCTCCTCGAGATCCATTCGAAGCTTTTCGTTTGTAAATATCATACGAAACATTTCAAAACATTGTTTGGTACTTCAGTTTGTAAATATCCTACGAAACACTTTTATTTAAATGTTTGTATTAGTTTTGTCTTTTATGATGTATATTATTTCTTGCAATGAAAAATCCTTAAACATGACACATGCTAACTAGGGGTGTACGCGGTTTGGGGCATTTTTACAACTCAACCCAATTATGGCGGTTTGGAAAAACTTAACCCAACCCAACTCATTCAAAAGTATAACCTAACCCAACCCTTGCAGGTTATGGCGGGTTGGGTGGGTTAGTAGTTTGCATAAAATTGTAAAATGAAGTACGATAAATACTATTAAGAATATACAAACGTTTAGCGAACCAAGAGGTTATTTGGTTAGCATTTAGCAGTGCTAGGGCTGTAAATGAACCAAACATTTGGCGAACCATTCGGGAGAATTTCGTTTATATTCGTTTATTTAAGAATTGATCGAACATGAATACATCTTTTTGTTCGTTTAGTTAAATGAACGAACATTAACAATGAGCTCGTTCGTTCATTTACGTTCGTTAATGTCTGTATATTTATGTTTGTTTACGTTTGTTTATATATATATATTATCATATTAATATGTAAAATCATTAATTATATTAAAATTTAAGAATTCATTTTTTTATTATTCATAAATTTACCCTAATTTTCATTTTGTTATGTTATTTCGGAATGAAATGATGATTAATGATGTTTTTTTTTGTTCATTTGTGTTCGTTCGTTTATGTTCGTCTGTTTACGTTCATTTAGCATCTTAACGAACAAACGTAAATGAACACGAACAAACACATGTTCTTAACGAACGCACATGAACACAAAAAATTACATTTTTTTACCGTTCGTGTTCATTCATTTGTTTGGTTAATTTTTTGAACGAACACGAACAAGCTTCCATTAGTCTGTCCGGGTAAGTAAAATGTATTTATTATATATATATATATATATATATATATATATATATATACATATATATATATGTATGTATGGTCAGGTTCAGGGGAAAACCTCAAAAAAAATGGAAAACTGAGGAACACCCTGGTAGCCTTTAATCTGGACGGTATGCACTTAATTTGCGGTTTGGCGGGTAGACGATTTAGCGATTGGGCGAGTTGAGTTTAATTGGGTTGTTAGCGGTTTGGGTTGGGTGAGTTTTACGGGTTGAAGGATTTTTTTACACCCCTAATGCTAACTGTAAACTCAAATTATCACTTAAAATTAGAACAAAATAATAAATTTCAGATCAATATGTAACTTGAAGTTTGTACAAAATCCAGTAACAATAGACACTTTACACAAATAAAACTTTACATGTAACTAATAATTGATTATTAAATAGAAAAACTTAGATATTGTATCAATCTATCCTATACAAAATAATGAATTTTTCTATGTTTAATGTAATTTTTTAATCTTAAATAGTTGATTTGTTTTAGAATTTAAAATGGGAATAATTTACGAGTTTTGGAGTAATTTTGGAATTAAATATTCACTAGTTCCAACACGACGAGAGAAGTTTAGGTCCACCCCTACCCCTACCCCTGGAATTTCTTTTTATTAATTATTGCCGTGGACTTATCCTTTTTCTACCTCAATACTATTATTTAAAAAAAAAAAAAAGTTATTCAATAGAAATTCTTCATTTTTTATTAAATGTTTTAAATAAATATAATATATATAAAATAATACTAATAATTTAAACAAGCGTGGTTTAAAGTCTCCATTAAAGACTCTTTCCAGTGCTCTCAATCCAAAATCTTTGAGTTCTTTGGCTTTTCTTTTCACCCTTCTTTCTCTCTCTATCTCTTAAATTTCCTTTGTGAGCTTGCAGATGAGACATGGAATTAGGTTTGAGCTTAGGTGATGCACCATCAAAAGCCAGTGACGGATTTGCATCCGCCGCCGTGGCAACCACCACACCGGTGAACAAGAGTCTAGGGTTCTGCATGGCCTTAGGGATGAACCCATCAAACGGAACCACAAATCAACACCTGGAGAAACCACAGAATCAAGATGATCAAGATGATGGCGATGAATATGATGACGATGATGATGATGGTGAAGAAGAACATGAGAAAGATGATCAACGGATTTTGAAAGAAAACGGAGGAATCAAAGAAATGATTGTTAGTAGTCAAATAATCTGTTCACTAAATCCCCCGGTTCAGCTTGATCTACTCCCTTCTGCACCTGTTCCTCGTCATACCCCTTTTCCATGGTCTTCCGACAACGGTTCTCTCTCTCTCTCTCTCTCTCTCTCTCTCTCTCTCTCTATACATATATATATATATATCTTACACACACATACAAAAACACCATATGTGCGTGTGGTTACACACAGTATAAAGATTCTAAAGGAAAAAACGAAAACTTGGCTAATGGGTTTTCTTTAGATAGTATTTCTCAATCTCTCTCTCTAGACACACACGTATGTATGTGTATATATATATGTGTGTGTGTGTGTCTGTGTGTATATGTTATATGTGTGTGTAAGGGGGGGTTTGTGTCCAAAAGATGAAATCTTTAAATGGAAATATATGATGTGGGTTTATGTGGGATGTATTTGATACAGGGAGTTCAGAGGGTGGTTCGTCGGGAAATGCGGCGGCGGGGAGAGGGTTCGATGTGAAACGGATGCCGGCAGCGGTGGGGACGGAGGAGGCCACGTCATCATTCCGGTTGGATTTTATGAGTTACAGAAGAATTGGAAACGTCAATGGTGGGAACAAGAATAATAATGATAATAATAATAATAAGAGGGGTTTTGAGATTGGAAACGACGCCGTTGAAGTGGAAAGAGCTTCTTCTAGGGCTAGCGATGAAGATGAGAATGGAATTTCCAGGAAAAAACTCAGATTATCAAAAGAACAATCTGCTTATTTAGAAGAAAGCTTCAAGGAACATAATACCCTTAATCCTGTAAGTACACATCTTTATCTTTATCTTTATGTGTGTGTCATTTGTCAACCATTATATCTTTTTGTAATATATCTTTTTTTTTCTGTGGATTTTCAAGAAAACAACGATTTCAAATGGTTTTTAATGATAAAATTTAAACCAATGTACGATCCATGATATGACTGTCACATGCAATGTTTATATCCATCGATTTCTTTCACAATATCATATAAATCACTCGATTTTATCATAATAATTTATGCAACATTAAAAAATATATATAGCCATTTTACATTTCAGCCAAAAACCTATATTTTTGTTATCATACATAAACAATATTAAGGTAATCAATTTCATCATCATCAAACCGTTTTTAATTTCTTCGTAGAGAAAATAAAACGATATAAAACTACAATAGTTTTACGTTTATGGTATATTTCTTTCCTGTGTTTTGAGTTTATTGTAAAAAAATATATTCCATATTCTTTTTTTTTAATTGAAAAAAGCATGATTAAGATTTGGTATTCTCCCACTGACCCACTAAATTGCAAGATCTTTTTGGTGATATCCCATAAAGCATGGTAATATTGTGGTATAGCACTTTTCAAAGATTTTCAATTTTATTTATCTGTTATTAACTATTACATATGAATAGATAACATTGATTTTAATTCATAAAAAAACTTGTCTTTTCCATTAAGTACTTCTAAATTTTGACAAGACGATCTTATAACTTCGTTGTAAAGTCAAAATGGTTGTAATCAAACATCAAAGTACGTATTTTTTGGAGTCTTATTGTATTTCTTGTTGTTGAAGCAGAAACAAAAGCTTGCACTTGCAGAACAGCTTAATCTTAGACCTCGACAGGTTGAAGTCTGGTTTCAGAACAGAAGAGCAAGGTACATATCGAGGAATGTTCAAACGAAAACGTTAACTATTTAAAAAAACAAGAGAACAATAAATCATATATAAAATCACATGTGATTTTACATTAACCCAAAGCTTTTTTTATCCCAACAAATTATGACCGCAAGAAATTAGCCCTGATAAACTCAGCGGCCACAATTATTATGTACGTCAGGATTCAAAACCTGGGCAGATGTGATATTTCACTCAGGGTTTTAACCACTATGCCATGAATTTGTACGTGAATCATATATGATTTGTATGTATTTGGTTATTTTCGTGTTTTTTTAAATATATATTGTTCATGTATGAACCCATCTCTAATTAATTAATTTATCAAGAAATAATTATATTGATATATAGATACATGATGTATGTATATATAGGACAAAGCTGAAGCAAACTGAGGTGGACTACGAGTACTTGAAGAGGTGTTGTGAAACCCTAACGGATGAAAACAGAAGGCTACACAAAGAGCTTCAAGAACTACGAGCTTTAAAGACCACCTCAAATCCATTTTACATGCAACTTCCGGCGACAACCCTCACCATGTGTCCGTCGTGTGAGCGGGTCGCCACCACCTCCGCCACCTTGTCGAAGCCGGTGGAGTCAAACTCAAAGAAACCTCTGTCGGCAAAACCAAGATCATTAACTTTTCCGGTTTCCCACGCGCCACCGTGTAATAACTCCCACCACCAGCCTGCAGCACCCTCATGAATAAGAGGGAGAAAAGTAGAGAAAGAAGACAGTCCATTAATTAATTATGTACATATACTCAAAAGCTTTAGTTTTTGTGATGTGAATTTTGTTGGATTTTGTTTATTTAGATTTCAAAGATAGGGGAACAGAAGATCCTATGAAAAGGTGTGGAGGAGGATAATTTTATTATAAGATTTATTTAATTAAAGAAGAAAAAGTTTTTTTATTTTTATTTTTATTTTTTGATTTGGGTGGAAGATAGAAATTTGGACAACCAAAATCTTCTTTTGAATTAAATAATTATATTTATTATTTTATTTATAACTTTTTGTTTATTATAATTTTCTTTAGCAAATTCAATTATGTATCATCGTTTGTACAAACATATTTTTTAATTAAATTAATAAAAAGGTAGCTTAAATTATGGAATGTTGTGGACTAAATGGATTCTTATATTTTTTAGGATGATTGTGAATAGACAAATAGTTTAATATGAAATCAGAATTTTCTAAAAATGTATGAGCAGTGTTGCAATTTAAAAAAAAAAATCAAAATAAAAATTGGTTTACTTTTTAAAAGATAAGCAAAAATGTAATTGCATTTTCAGTAACTCAAAATATTATTGTATTTCTTTTTTGGATAATCAAATATTCTCTATAGCTATCTTTTAATTAAAAATATCATTTACATAACACTCTTTTATAAACTATATATAAAGAAAATTGCATACTTCATTGGTGATGGGTATCAAGTCCATAACTATTAGTTCAAAATATACATTTAACATTATGATGTTTTAAATACCATTAGTTGTTGTGTCTTACGTTACGTCTTGAAGTTAATAAGGTATAATTTTACGTCTTCTACAAAAGATAAAGAAAAAAAATATTGTTTTTTTGTACAACATTTCCAAATTGTTTGTCCTTGAATATTAAAAAAAAGTATTAAAATAATAATAAAATGGAATTTGTATCAAGGGAGGCATGTTTTATTGTTTTAAGGCATGGTTGAGTTTGCTTTAAGAAAAGAAGGGCATGGGGGAGACCATTTTATTTGTTTAATGATTTGAATAAGAAAGAACACACAGTTGAAATGTGTTATGTGTGTGAGAGAGAAAGTAGGGACAAGAATGTCATATTTATGAAAAATTGTCTGGTAAAGGTGGTACCCTCGGAGGACCACCAATTATGAGGACACACAAGGAAAGTACAAGGCTTCATTATTGCCAATTTTAACCTTTCTACGTCACGTGACCTCTCACGAGACCAAACCCTCCTACATTCATACCCCCATTTGGTCCCAAAATAACCTACGATCATTCATTAAAATATTTTAATTTATTAAAATAAAATATAACATTCATATAAATGACAAAATATTAATATGGCATTAAATTCTAGCAAAATGAATTTTTGAAAAATAATATCATAATTCATAATTAGTTTCGATGATTTTAAAAATAAATGTAAAAAGTCTTTCAAATACATTATATTTACATTTTAAAATGGATAAAATAGTATTTATATATTAGAATAGAAAAGCATTACAACTTTCATATGAGTTACATGATCAGATTTGTGAAAATGGACTTTCTTCAAAAAAAAAAAAAAAAAAAAAAATTTATTAAAATGGAAACTATCTTTGAACAATGTTCATCATTGTCAAAAGTATTTGTCAAAAATTATCAACTTTGACTTTTTTTCACATGAAAATCTTAAGGTTTATTACTGCATCTCCGATGCAAGTTCTTATAAGAACCTCTTTTTTATACTTTTTAGTGTCATCTTATTTTCACCTCATCAAATTAAAAATTCACATAAAAGTCCACAATAATAGTTCTTATAAGAACCTATTTTTGTGGGTCTCATATATATATATATAAGTTAAATATATATAATATTAATAATTATTATAAAGTCAAAAAAAAATAAAAAAAAATAAAGATAATGTCACATCTCACACATTTGATGGTAAGAACCAAAGTTCTTATTTAAGAAACTAGAGGGATTTGAGTTCTTATTTAAGAACCTAGAGGGATTTGAATTCTTATAAGAAACTTTCCACAATGATAATTCTTACTAGCCACTACACTTTTTGCTTATAAGAACCTTGCATTGGAGATGTTCTTAGTGCATTTCCAATATATTTTCAAATTTTCTTCAAAATAAAGAACCTAAATTCAAAATCTCCAAAATAAATTTACATTCTATCTCCAATAGATTCCTCATTTTAAAGAATCCAACTTTGATTATAATACTAAAACATTCCATTAAGTATAAAATACAAAATTTTAATGATTAAATTTATTTTCCCTTCTAATAACTATGCTAAATGATATGTTAAAATAGAAAAAAAAAAATAAGAGATTAAGTTGAGAGAATCTCCAATTGCTATGCTATATTATTTTTTTCTAAAATATAGTATCAAAATTAAAATCTCTAAAAACAATCTTCCAACTTCAACATATATCATTAAATATTTTAATTACTTCCCACCAATAAAAGATATTGAAATTCTGTGTAGCAGCGAGAATTAATATTTTATCAATATAGTTAATGTTAGAATTATTAAAATAAAGGGAATTTAATTAAAATGCCCTAAGTTGAAAAATCAGTACCCAATATGCCCCAAATCTTGTTATTTTTGCCAAAAAACTCCTTATGTCCGCGTTTTTTGCTTGAAACGAGGCCTTGGTCCGCGTTTTGTCCTCGTTTCACTGTTACACGCGACCTTGGTCCGCGTTTTTTTCATTTCACCGAGAAATGGTCGACTTTTGGCTTCAATGCACCGGGAAACACATCGACACAGGTTGGGGCCGCGCTTTGCACTATTACACGCGGACTTGGTCCGCGTTTTTTACTGTTACGCGCGGACTTGGGGGTCGCGTTTTATCCTAGTTTGATGTTCCTTCAAAAATCAACGGTGGGGATTGAGTATTTGATTAGGGTTTAAATGACACCCTCCCTATAAATAAGTGAGGTCCCCCCATAAACCCCACCACCATCACTCTCAAAGGGATACCCATCTCTTTCACTCTCTCAAATATATCGTGTATAACACACGCTCGAATCTCGGCTCGGTTGGTTAGCATTTTTAAAAGTCGGATATGGGTTGACCACTTTCTTCGGTAAGTTTCCTTTAACCACGTTTTAATTTTATATTTATTTGAGTGATTATGTGTTAATTTTAGAGTGTTGCGTTTATGTTGATAATATGTTAGAGGTTGCGTTAATTTTAGTTTTACAGATTACGTTGATTTTAGAGATTGCATTTTTTTTATTGCGTTCATTGTAGAGATTGCGTTAATTTTAGAGATTGCGTTTTTTATAAAAATATTGTAGAGATTGCGTTTTTTTTATAAAATTATTGTAGAGATTGCGTTAATCTTGGAGATTGCGTTAATCTTGGAGATTGCGTTAATTTTAGAGATTGTGTTTTTTTTTTGTATAAAAAAACTGTAGAGATTGCGTTAATTTTAGGATTGCATTAATTTTATAAAATTATTGTAGAGATTGCGTTAATTTTAGAGATTGCGTTTTTTTTAGGGATTGCGTTTTTTTTATAAAATTATTGTAGAGATTGTGTTAATCTTAGAGATTGCGTTAATTTTAGAGATTGTGTTTTTGTTTGTATAAAAAAACTATAGAGGTTGCGTTAATTTTAGGATTGCGTTAATTTTATAAAATTATTGTAGAGATTGCGTAATATGTAAAGCTACGACGATTTAATATACTGACCGCACATCCAAGTGCAGCGAAACACAATTCGAAACGTCCGTTTGAATCCGTCCTTATTCTGGTGCGTGTACCCGAATTCTTCAGCTCCAAGTTATATAAATACGCAGGGAGTCGTTCGTACGACTCCTCGGGAGTGCATCTTACCATTAGTAGTGCCTTGCATCGCGCACGCCATCCTTGGTGGTAACCAATGTTGATCCCATACTGCTGATTTATATCGTTGACGATGTCCTTCGGCCGAAATGACCTGCTAGCGTCAAGAAACTTGTCTTTCAGTACGTGGCCCAAAGTTCTTTTGTTGGCCTGCCGGTGGCTGGCATTTAGTTGTGTCCTCGAACATGTGTGTACGTCGTTCAGTTTTCTAACGACAAACAACCCTCCTTTAGGGCCCACGGACTTCGTGGACATACTCCATTCACAATTTTGTTGGTCACAGACAACCTTGTATCTGCTTTTGTCGTATTTCTTCGCTCTAAACATGAAACCCTCTCGCAAGAACTTCATTCCCAACTGTACGGTCATTTCCTCCTTCATATGAAATATTTAACCTTCATGTATAGTTGTACTGCGATTGTAAGGTGCGGGTTGGTAGACTGGTATATGGGTCTCCAGGTTAGGAAGGGAAGGGGGCATATCAAAATAATCGTTTAACGCACCAAATGATTTATTGCTAGGGGTATATGTTTCTTCTTCTTCGTCCTCGTCGTTATCGGTATCTGATCTGTCCAGATCAGATATACCAGTTGTGAAAACATGTGTTTCGTCATCAGCAACTCCAACAAACCGTCTTTTTGGTTCTTCTTCTTCTTCTTCTTCTTCTTCTTCTTCTTCTTCTAGTTGCGTCTCCGGAACAACATCGGGATAAGAATCGTTAGGACGATATGAATGATCAGAATAAAGTGTGGTGTCGTAGGATGCCTGAAATTGAGAGTCAGGCTCCAGTTGACTACCACCGACATGGATTTCGTCATCATCTTCGTCATCACCTTCGTCATCACACATCAATGGTACGACATACACAAAAAGTCGTGGAGGTCTTTCTGAATCGGCTACAAGTAGCATAAAACCAAGGATTTCGTCATCGTTGGTTATCTCCATCAGTGAGCCATCTGCACGTCTGAACACCAACTTGCAAGCAGTAGAATCTCCGATTCCACACTTTCCCACGACGTAATCGATAAACGTCTTATACGAAACCATTACTGGAATATTTACACCACGCTTTGTGTAGCCAGTATAATCCCACCCATTGTTGTTTTGCACCCACTGACCATCGAAACATAATAAGAGCCTAGCTTTTTGAACAGATGAACTCATTTTTTCAGTAGTATGAAAAATGAAGCAATTCAAGTGGGTGTGATGAACGATTTTGCATGTAATCTTACTGATCTTTATAGGAAAAATTGAATGGAGAAGATGAATGTAAACCACAAATTCAATGACAATGGTACACTTATTGTATGACAATCAGACCAAAATGTGGAAAAAAAACAGTGAAATCATTCAAAAAATACGTCAGAAACAGTTGATAACACATGAAATAATAGCCCTGAAACCCTAGTTTTGGAACCCTAATACGTTTTACACTATTCAACGCGGCCCCAACCCTCGTTTTTAAGCAAAAATGTGGCCCCAACCCTCGTTTCAAGCCAAAAACGCGGACGAGGCCCTCATGTAACAGTGAAACGCCGCGTGTAACAGTGAAACAAGGACAAAACGCGGACCAAGGCCTCGTTTCAAGCAAAAAAACGCGGACATAAGGGTTATTTTGGCAAAAATAACAAGATTTGGGGTATATTGGGTACTGATTTTTCAACTTAGAGCATTTTAATTAAATTCCCAATAAATAAACTAGCTATTAAATGTATTTTTTTTATAGAAATTTTGACTTTTCATGTTATACTATAAAAAAATTATAGCATAGACTTTTATCGTCTAAGAAATAACGCTTTATGGGGTATTTGATTAAGAACTAAATGCCTAAAATATAATTTAACAAAGATATAACTTGTAAAACAAAATATCTATTAAATATAAAGGTTTTTTCTCTTCCAATAATTTCAGTTGTTTAGTCAATTTTGATATGTCTCTCATAATATGGTTTCTTGAGACAGGTAAGTTTTGTTAGTAATCAAATTTTTGTTCGAATATTATATATTTTTTTAATAATAAGAAATGAAACCTTATATTGCTTGAAAATATAACTTGTATATCAAAATGAAACATATTTTGTTCTATTTTTTATTGTGAGAAACTTACTTTAAAAAATTCTATTTTGGTGTCTATAACAAGACATTTCAGACAAGAAAATTAAATAATTTTAAAAAATAATTTTTTATTTACAAATTTGTATTACATTTTTTACAAAGTTATAGTATTTTTTTTGAACAACCGGGAATTTTTTATTACCAAACCACAAAGGACACACAGTCCTTACAACATAAAACACCATTCTTACCTGAGCATCGAAAAAACGCACAACACCTTACAACCAATAATTGCATCACCAAGAAGAAAAAGAACAAAATAGGCTCGGGTTTGCGAGAAGCAACCCCTCAAAACCAGCAGCAGACAACATCAAATAAACAGTCCGCACTCCCTTCGTAGCATCACGACGCCTCTGTCCATAAATCACACCGAATCAGCAACAAAAACAGCAACGAGACAATACCGAAACAGCAGTGAAACAGAACAAAACAGCAGCGACAAACTCCTGATCAAGCCAACATCGAACCCGCGTCGAAACAGCAGCGAACGACAGCGAACAATACCTAAATCTCAGCGGTAACATCACCAAATCTGCGCAGAATCGCCCAACACCGAGTGATCCAGCTTCACAGTCGATCCCATACCTGTTTGAAACTTTCAGACCTGCAACCATCTCGATGGCGTCTGTCCACTTCAAAATTATCGATCCTCACTATCCGCCCTTTTCCTCGTTACCCGACGATTTGGTCGTTGCCTGCGTTTATGTTACCCGCCAACCACATGAACCAGTCTGCTCTTTGTTTCCTCGATCTTCTACTTATCCATTCAAACACGATCCTTTTCCACTCGAAAAACTTTTCGTCCAGCCAACTCTTCTCCGTTTTAAATACGATTTTGTTCCTGTGATTCCAAATAAGGTATAAGAATGACCACTTCACCCCCTTCCAAACCATGCTTTCATTTATCCCCCCACCCCACCCGAATCCCCTTGGAACAACTCTTGGAGAGAATCAATTCCTTCTAACGATTTATTCCACCATCTCCCAACTCTCACCCATAGTCTTTTCACCTCTTCACACTCTACTAATGCGTGATCCCTACTTTCCGTTGCCTTCCCACATCGAGGACATAGGATGGAATCAAGATCGATACCCATCTCACTAATCACCAACCTACACGGGATCCTACCAAGTTTCGCTCTCCAAATGAACACACACACTTTTTTAGGAACCACGGGACACCACAATGTTATCAGCACACATCACGTTAAACCATAATTAGAGGAAATCTCTATTACCTAATTTGTATTATTCTGTAGCAATTAGCTAGTTAATGCTTTAAATTAGCTAGTCAATTAGATCCATAATCTTCTCCTGTAATTTCTCTCTTGATTGTTGTACTATGCTGTATATATATATATGGCCTCAATATTGAATGGTCAATTAACCTTCTTTACAATATTTACCAAATTCTGTTATGGTATCAAGAGCCATTCAAACTCCTTCGAGTTGATCCTGCTGCTCAACAGCCTTACTGCTCTTTTTTTTCCCGGCTAATCTAGCTTTTCTTTCCCGATCACCATGTCAACCCAAATCATCGACGTCATCTCTCAAACTCACTTTCCCATCGGACACCCTTATCGGATATGTTACCGGTACTATCACTACTCCACCCAAAACCGACGCATCCAAACCCAACCCGGCATATTCCCTCTGGTATCGACAAGATCAAACTCTCCTTGGTGCATTACTGGGTAGTTGTTCCGATCACATTCAACATGTACTTGCCTCTGCCGACACTTCCTTTCAGGCCTTCGAGAGGCTCTCTGCTAGCTACGCAAGCACCTCTCGCTCTCGCATTATCTCCCTCAAAACCCGCCTTGCTCACAACCCTAAAGGTTCCCGTTCAGTTGCTGACTTCCTGCATGACATGAAGACTATTGCAGATGACTTAGCCTTGGCCCAAAATCCTATCTCGGATGAAGATCTTGTTGTCCATATTCTCGGCCAGTTAGGCGATGATTATGCTCATGTTTCTGCCGCACTCAAAATGCGTGATGCACCCATCACTTTCCCAGATTTGTTTGACAAGTTGGTGGATCATGAACGGTCTCTCAAAGATCCATCTACATCTCCGGTTATCGCAACAGCTAATCAAACCTAGAAGATCTCTAATCGACCCCAAAACAGCAGACCCAACTCTGATGGTCGAGCCACAAACCGGTTCACCAACACCGGCTCTCGCTCTGTTCGTACACAAGGAAACACCGCAGCCAATTTTTACTCTTCAAAGGGTAATCGAAATTCATATTTTTGTCAATTCTGTTCTATTCCAGGTCACGACACCAAGGATTGCAGGAAGCTTGCAC
This sequence comes from Arctium minus, assembly GCA_954870635.1. Lineage (NCBI taxonomy): Eukaryota > Viridiplantae > Streptophyta > Magnoliopsida > Asterales > Asteraceae > Arctium > Arctium minus. The sequence continues at coordinate 31,791,642 of OX941088.1, forward strand.
GTTTTCTCAAAGACAATAATATCACTATTAACATGTCTCCACCAACAAACCCTATGGTGCATACATCTTCTGCTCGACCCACTTCGCCATCACAAGCTTGGATGTTCGATAGCGGTGCTTCCCACCATGTTGCCTCGGACCGCTCGGCATTACACACCCTCTCCGACTATGGAGGTCCCGATGAAATCCTCTTAGGAAATGGTACCTCTCTTCCTATCACTCACACCGGTCACTCCGTGTTATCCACATCCACTCGCCCTTTACATCTCAATAATGTTTATTATGCTCCTCACTTATGCAATAATCTCATCTCAATTGCTAAACTGTGTAAGATTAATCGTGTTTCGGTTGAATTTTTTCCTTGTTATTTTGTGGTTAAGGATCTTCGCACGGGGGTGCCTCTCTTGCAGGGAGTGAACATTGATGACATCTATTATGCCGCCTCCCACTCACTTCGCAATCTTCCACAAGTCCACTCCACAACTACTTCAACCGACTCACTTATCTCATGGCATCACAAACTAGGGCATCATTCAATCAAAATTCTCAAGTTTTTACTTAAGCAATTAGGCATTAGCTTCAATAAAATGTCTTCTTGTTCATTTCATTGTGATGCTTGTTCCCTTAATAAAAGCCATAAATTGCCCTTTGGCACAAACTCGTTTAATGTCACCAAACCACTTGAACTTATTTATTCGGATGTTTGGGGTCCGGTCACCAAGTCAAATGATGGTTATACCTATTATGTCATTTTTGTTGACTATTTTTCCAAATACACTTGGCTTTATCCAATAAAAAGAAAATCGGATGTTGCGAGCCTATTTCCTCAATTTAAACTATTGGTTGAAAAATTCTTTAACACACCACTTGTTTCTCTTTTTTCTGATAATGGTGGTGAGTATATTGGACTTATTCCATACCTCCAACAACATGGCATTTCCCATTTCACAACTCCTCCGCATACTCCCGAACAAAATGGAGTCGCCGAACGTCGCCATCGACACATTGTTGAAACGGGCCTATCCCTTCTCCATCATGCTCAACTTCCGCTCACATTTTGGTCCCATGCTTTCCAAACCGTGATTTACCTAATTAATCGCTTACCCACTCCTATCCTTGATCTCAAGTCTCCATTTGACAAGTTATACAATACCTTCCCCACTTACCTCAAACTCAAACCATTTGGTTGCTTATTCTTCCCATGGCTCCGACCATACACGTCCTCCAAACTTCAACCTCGCTCCATAAAATGCATCTTTCTTGGATATTCCGTCTCGAAGTCGGCATATAAATGTTATGACCCGGTTTCTCACAAGCTCTATCACTCCTGTCATGTGCATTTTGTCGAACACATCTTTCCATATCCCACCCATAATGCCTCTTCTTTCTCCCTGCCCAATGTGGACTTCTTTTTGCATCTTAAAACAAAAAAATCTTCTGATGCAATTTCCCCTCATCACCCATTACCTCCTGTCCACTCCAGCCCAGCCCAAACTTCTTCATCTACTACCCTATCTTCCCACTACTCGACCCACTCTACTCCTCAAACACCACCTCACACCAACCCCCCACATCGGCCCAATCAAACCAACCCATCTCTCCTACACTCTTAATACACACTCCCATTTCTCCTCACACATCTGTTTCCGACTCCTCCTCATCCATCAACCCTTCTTCCCCACACCCCATGCACTTCCTCTCACCCTCACCTGTCACCTCGACACACAACCCACCCGGTTCTACTACACATCACTCTCCATCCATTTCTCAACCTCGTCAACGTAAACCAAACCCGAAATACTTCAACAACAACTTCATTAACACTACTACCCTTGAACCCACTACACATAAACAAGCTCTAAAAGATCCAAAATGGCGCAACGCCATGGATCTTGAGTTCAATGCCCTTCTTCAAAACCAAACGTGGGAACTTATTCCACCCACATCTCAAACACCCATTGGTTGTAAATGGGTGTTTCGCATTAAACGCCACCCCGATGGTTCCATTGCCAAATACAAGGCTCGTCTCGTGGCGAAAGGCTTTCTTCAACACTATGGGAAAGACTATTTTGACACCTTTAGTCCGGTTACAAAACCGGTCACCATTCGTACCATTCTTTCTATCGCTTTGTCCAAAGATTGGCCTCTTCGTCAACTTGATGTCAACAACGCGTTTCTTCACGGGACTCTTCATGAGGATGTCTATATGATTCAACCCCCGGGATATGAAAACTCTCAATTTCCAAATCATATTTTCAAACTCAAAAAATCCTTATATGGGCTAAAACAAGCTCCCCGCGCTTGGTATCTTGAACTTGCCAACTTTCTCCTACGCTTTGGATTCAAAAAATCCCTAGCCGATGTGTCTCTTTTCATATACCAGTATTCCAACATTATATGTTACTTCATGGTTTATGTTGATGATATTGTTCTCACGGGTAACAATCCCGCTTTTCTTGACAAATTTGTTACCGCCTTTAGCAAAAAATTCTCCATCAAAGATCTGGGTCCTCTCCACCATTTTCTTGGTATTGAAGTTATACCCACACAAACGGGTCTCTTTCTCTCTCAACATCGTCATATTCAGGACATCCTAACTCCATTTCATATGGAAGGTGCTAAGGATGTTATGACTCCTCTTAGTACCACGGACCCGTTAATCTTCCATGATCCGTCCCCCACGGTGGAAGCAACGCCCTACCGTCGTCTTGTTGGATCTCTTCAATACCTCGCTTTCACTCGCCCTGACATCTCCTTTGCCATCAACAAACTCTCTCAATTCATGCATGCTCCACGTCAATCTCACCGGCAAGCCCTCAAACGTGTCCTTCGGTATCTAAAAGGTACTATTCACCATGGTCTCTTTCTCAATCGCCATTCTCCTCTCAAAATCTCGGTCTTTTCAAATTAGGATTGGGGTGGTGTTAATGATGCCGATCGATCTACTTCCGCATACATCTTATATCTGGGTACTAATGTTATTTCTTGGAAATCAACGAGACAAAAATCTGTCTCCCGTTCCTCCACCGAAGCCGAGTACAAAGCAATTGCAAATGCATCAGCAGAACTGCTTTGGATAAAAAAATCTTTTACAGGAACTTGGTATCTCCATTGCAGCTACACCTACACTGTTCTGTGACAACACCGGTGCTACCTACCTATGCGCTAATCCAATCTATCACTCACGCATGAAGCACGTTGCACTAGACTACCACTTTGTGCGAGAACAAGTCACGGCCGGTCACCTTAGAGTTCTCCATGTTCACTCACAAGATCAACTAGATGACATGCTAACAAAACCTCTCTCTCGGGCACCGTTTCTTCGAAATCGCTCCAAGATTGGTGTATCTGACGGATCCTCCATCTTGCGGGGGCATATCAGCACACATCACGTTAAACCATAATTAGAGGAAATCTCTATTACCTAATTTGTATTATTATGTAGCAATTATCTAGTTAATGCTTTAAATTATCTAGTCAATTAGATCCATAATCTTCTCCTGTAATTTCTCTCTTGATTGTTGTACTATGCTGTATATATCTATATATATATATATGGCCTTAATAGTGAATGGTCAATTAATCTTCTTTACAATAATTACCAAATTCTGTTAAATGTTTCTTCCATACTCTCTATCCCACCCCCTTCCCTCCTCAATTACGTCACGTAGTTTTTTTACGTTGAAACTGTTTATTTTATCGAACATCCATTCCCATTTGTCTCTCCTTCCTCTCGATGGATCCCATCCTTGTAACTTCCTCAACATCTCTTCCAACTCCCCATACTCTCTACCTCTCGGAGACCTTCTCCAATTCCATCTCCACACCCATCTATCCGCTACCCACTCCCCCCTTTCTGCTATCCGTGCCTTATTGTCAACATCCAACCTTGCAAGCCTCTTAAATTCCACTTCTAAGGGATTATTACCCATCCACTTTTCTGACCAGAAGCTAGTTTCCCTTCCATCACCGACTAATTTTCTAAAGGATCCCGAGAATTCCACACCCTCCGTATCCAACTCTCTACCCGCCCGAATGATATTAATCCAAGTCGAGGCCCCCCTTCGTTCCCCCATTTCCACCCCTATAATCCCTCCACTCTTCCCATAAATACTTTTGATTACACTCACCCAAAGGGCATCCTCTTCCGAGAGAAAGCGCCACCACCATTTTCCCAATAACGCCCGGTTCATTACCTGGAGCCTACCTATATTTAGGCCCCCGTTTTTAAAACTCCCCAAAGTACGATCCCATTTGACCCACGATATTCCCTTTTTACCGCTTTCCCCCAACCCTCCACCCTAAAAAAATCTATTTCGGATCCTCTCCAACTCACTTATCACTCCTCTCGGGGCTCGAAACATGGACAAAAAATACAAAGGCACGCTACCAAGGACCGATTTGACCAACATTAATCGACCACCGAATGACATAGTCTTTGCCTTCCAAGATGCTAGTTTTGATTTTACCTTCTCTATCACCGTTTTCCAGCTATTTAATTTTGATATTGAAGCACCAACCGGAAGGCCTAAGTACGTAAAAGGGGACGCCCCCCATTCGCATCCGACGCCTCTTGCCCAATCTTGAATTTCCGTCTCTCGAACACCCATTCCATATATCTTTCTTTTCCTCAAATTGATTTTCAATCCCGAAATAGCTCGGAAGCATTCAAGGACCTTCAACAAATTTTTTAAATTTGATAAATCCCATTTTCCGAAAAAAACCGCGTCATCCGCGTATTGTAAATGCGAAATCGACACTTCTTTAGCCCCTATCTTGATGCCTTCGAACAAACCTTTTTCCACCGCTTCCTCCATTAGAATATTCAAATTTTCCGCCACTACGAGGGATAAAAATGGGGCTAGCGGGTCTCCTTGTCTTAGCCCTCTACCCATCTTGAATTCTTTTGTTGGCACTCCGTTCACTAGAACCGACATCGTAGCGGACTTGAGACAAGCCTTAACCCATCCTACCCATTTTTTTTTTTTCTGAAACCCATATTTTCCATACTTTCTAAAAGGAAATTCCACTCCACCGAATCATACGCTTTTTCAAAATCCACTTTGAATATCAATCCTCTTTTTTTCTTTTTCCGAAAAAACTCCACCACCTCATTTGCTATAAGGATATCGTCTAAAATATGCCGATCTCTAATAAAAGCGCTTTGGACATTGCTTATTATTTTACCCAACACAATTTTTAATCTTTCCGCTAGGATTTTAGCCACCGTTTTGTAATACACCCTGATTAAACTAATCGGTCTAAAGTCACCTAGGCCCTCCGGATTATATATTTTTGGGATCAAAGTGAGAAACGACGAGTTACAACCAAGACTTATGTACTCCCTTTCCCAAAACCAATGAACTGCCGCCATCAAGTCTTCTTTAATTATCCCCCAAAAACGCTTCATGAATCCGAACGTAAATCCATCCGACCCGGGCGATTTATTATTGCCGCATCCTTTAATCGCATTCCAAACCTCTTTCTCCTCAAACGACTTCTCCAAAAATTCGGCTTCTTCGGTCGAGATTCTTTTAATTTTCCCACTATAGAAAGACGGACCATTGAAATTTCCATTACCAAACTTGCTTTTAAAAAACTCGAACATATGATTTTTGATTTGAGATGGGTCTTCCGCCCACTCCCCATTGATGTTCAAACCCCTTAACAAATTTTTTCGTTCTCTATACTTCATTATCGCATGGAACAACTTTGTATTTTCATCACCTTCTAAAATCCATTTCACTTTAGCTTTTTGTCTATCCATCCCGATTTTTTTCTTCTTCGAGATCTAGCCACTTTTTTCTTGCATTCAACCACTTATTCCTTTCCGACTCCTCCCAATGATTCGATTCCGCATTCAACTCCTTTTAGATGAATTCACTTTTTGCTCGGTATATATCTTTCTCCATGTTGCCAAATCTTTCTCTACTCTAACTTTTAAGTGCCTTTTTTACATTTTTCAATCTATCCCTAAACACACAATCCGGTTGGGATGAGTTTACCTCACTTCTCCATGCTCCACGTATCACCTCTTCTATTCCATCTTCTTTTAGCCAAACTTCGAAGAACTTAAACGGTTTCGGACCGAAATCTAATTTGTCTTCCCCCAACACTATTGGAACATGATCCGACCATACCCTCTCCAACGCCTTTACCCCTAAGTTTCTCCACGTGGCACCAAATTCGTTTGAGACTAGGAACCGATCGAGCTTGCTAAATTTGATTCCGTCGTCGCTAATTCTAGTGAACTTCCTTCCATGCATCGGTATCTCAATCAAACCACTTCGATTGATGAAATCGTTAAATTCCACCATGCCTCTTGGATTCGATGCCGCGTTTAATCTTTCTTCATCCCCTCTTACCTCATTAAAGTCCCCGAAAATACACCATTTCACTTCTTCCTTCGAAACAAGCTCCTCCAATTTTTTCCAACACTCCTTTCTTTCCCGAACCTCCCTCGGACCATATACATTAATAAAACCTAATAGGGCCTTCTTTACCCACCCAATGTCCCACCACCGCCACGAAGTCCTTTTCCTCCACTATGAAGTCGCAAGAGAATTTTTTCTTGTCCCATATTGTTAAAATCCCCCCCGAATTTCCGTACGCTCCTACTTGAGAAAAGTCTCCATCATCACTTCCCCACAAATAATTGATTTGGTTTGCACACCATTTTTCCATCTTTGTTTCTTGAATACCAATCAAGTCCGACCTCTCCTTCATGCTAATTTCTTTGACCCACTTTTTTTTAAACCGATCCCATTCCCCTTATATTCAAAGAAATTACTTTCATTATTGCAAGAATTGAACGCGATACTAACCCGTGGCAACCCGATGGTCTTATGTGGTACTTCTGTCCGCTGTGCCCTTGTTTATTTTCCTGCTCTTCCAATTCACCCCTGTCAGGATCTAATTCTCAACAAGAATAATGAACTCAAAAACAATATTAAAGGAGTTGCGGAATAACACTTTAATATTCAACAATCAATGTAACAGTGAATCAGAAATCACAACTTGTAAACTTTATTGAATGATCAAAGTTACAAGATTTCAAACAAAACCTCAATATTGATGAACATACTCACCAATACGAATTCTACTTCTCTAGAACTAGGGTTCTAAACCTTGAGGTTAATTCTCTCTAAAACGTATTAAAACAAAAGTTAATTCTATCATAGACTTCTATACTATTTATACAAGACATATTACAAGATAATTATCAAAATACAATTGATCTTCAGTCCATAATTATCTTCTTTACTTTAGCAAGTCTTCTATACAGCTGTCTTCATTCCATACTGAGTCTTCATCTCATAAGCAGCACTAACCTTCTTCAAAGGTATTAACCATCTTCAGCAGCATTAAAATCCTCAGCAGTAGTAATTATGTTCAGCAGTATTAACTTTGATCTGATAATACTAACTTCAGCAGTACTAACTACTAGCAGTACTAACTCTCCAAGCAGTACTAACTTTTGAAATAGCAGTACTAACTTGTCAAGAAGTATTAAATCTACTAGCAGTAGTAATCAGTTGTGCTAGAAGCATTAACCATACTTAAGCAATTCTTTAATTCCCAACAATCTCCCCCTAACTTGACTTTTAGGATGAGAAGTCAAGTTCTTCAATTATGGTCTTCAAGATGCTTTCAACACTACAGCTTAGTTGCCCAAATTTGGATTCAGACCCAGACTTTGATTGATTGTCCTTCTTACCACAATTCTGGCCATTTCTGATTCCTTTGCACACACTAGCTTAGCTTTCAGCATCCCATTCAGCTTCTCCTTACTATGATCATATACTTTGTCCACCAGGTAGTATTCATGATAACATTTATCTATTGTGATCATGTATACACCACAGTTTTCAAATAGTATCCAGTGATCAATCTTCTTGAACCCATACTCATGATGTAGATCCTTGATCCTGTAAACCACCTTTTCTGGTTCAAACATCATACATAGGTATTCCATTGCAACCTTGAGTAGATTTTCTTCAGATCCTTTCAAAACATGCTCATAAAGCTTCATTCCCACTTTATACATTTCTTCTAGGTCAACTCTTGAACAACTTCTGATTACTTTCCCCCAAGTTGAATATACTTCAAATACATCACCAACTCGTTTAAATCTGAAGTAATCCTTTCTGTTGTCTCTCAGAATGTCCCAAAAGATGATTTATGGTGCCTTCATAGAAACGGGAACAGCCTGCACTGGTTCTATTAAAGTCATATAAAGCCCCACATGTTCATCAGACTGACTTGTTTGTTGTGCACTTTGACTAGGTTGCTCTGTATGATCTGCCACAGATGATTCTGGATTCTGCTCTGGTTCTGCTGAAGGTGGAACAGAAGATTCTGCCTCTCTTTCTGATTCTTCAATCCTTGGCTTCTTGGACTGTTTCTTGGAAGCTATAGTCTTTACTCTCTTTGCAGATTTCATTTCCATTCCAACATTCTCTTGCTCTTCCTTCTTTTCTTCAACCTTTTCCTTTGAAGGTGTGGTTTCCTCAGGGAATGGTTGTTGGATGTTGAGATCATGCCTCTCTTTCATCCTTCTTTCTGCTTCTTCCCTTTGAGAGGAATCCCCTTGAAGCTTTATCATTTCCTTCTTATACAGCTCCTCAACTTTGTTGTATGCCATGTTAGTAAACATTTCTCCCTTTACACCAATTGAGCCTTTCAGAAAGTTGATCATTTTTCTCCTTTCTTGATTGGCCAAAAAGGTCTTGGAAGGTTGTCTTTTCTGCTTCTTGACTGGCATTCTTTGCTTGGAAGCTTTCACTGGTATTTTCTTGGCCTCAACTGCAGTTTTCATGCTCTTTTGATACTCTTCATTGAGCTTTCTGGCCATCTCCAGTGCAAGCTCTCTGTCCTTTTCTGATTGGAGTTGTTCTTCCTTTTCCATCTCAGCTTGAAGCTGTTTTGCCACTTCTTCATCTAACTCCAACTGGTTCTTCTTCTTTAAGGGTTGTTCATATTCAACCATCTTAGCTTTTCCCTTTGCATCCTTCAAATCTGCCTCACTCATTTCTTTTCTTTTCTTTTCAAGGCCTCCTTCTTTAATGACCACTCCCTTGGCCTTTTGAGTAGCCTTAGGAGTGTCATTCTTGGCTTTTACCAACGTTTCTGCAATTTTCAATTCTTCAACAGATAGCCCTGTTACTGCTGCTACCTGTTTTGTTACTGCTGCTTGTGATTCTGTTTCTACTACTGCTTGAACCTCATCTGTTTCTGCTGCTTGTGGTTCTGTTTCTGCTACTTTCTCCCCCTCAAAATCTAATCCCATCTCAGATGTACTTTCCTTTTTTGCTTCAGCCTCTTGATTCTCCCCCTTGTTGAAAGCATCATTAGCACTTGTTCTCTTCTTCAAAACAAACTGTCGTCTCCTCTTCTTGTGCACCAATCTTGTCACAATTTTCTTCAATTTGGTAATCTGTACTTGTTGAGACAGAATTACCAATTTCATCTCTTCTATGTCTTTGCCTTGTTTGATGACATCCAGATTAATGTTGCCCATAGTTTCCATCAATTCATTGTAGTCATATCTGTCCTCACCTCCTTTGGGTGTGTTTACTACCTTTGGAGAATCATTGGATCTTTTAGTAGTAGAGGTCTTCTGTCTAGCAGAAGCACCTGCTACCCCCTTGGGTTCTTGGCACCTGGGACCTTTGGATGATTGCTCATCCAAAGTTGCCATGGGGAAGGTCTTATTGATGTTACCACTGACCTCCTCTATGCTAGCAGGAGTAGTGGCAGCCTTTGCACCCATATGCTCATGCATCTCCTTAGTGAGCACCTCCTTGGGGTTGGGAGACACCCCTGTGGTTTCCCTATAGATATTCTCTAATGGAGAATTCTCCATTAGAGGGCTTGAAGGCTTGGAGGGTGAAGGTACAAGAAGGGAAGGAGCCTTCTTTATAGGGGTGTTCGCGGTCTGATCTGGGCGGTTTAAGCCTATTTTAACAGACCAGACCATAAATGGCGGTTTGAGATTTTTTCAGACCATGCGGTTTGGAATGAAGTGTCCAGACCGGTTAAACCGGACCACAAAAATGCGGTTTGGTCTGACCGGTTTTGGCGGTTTTTGCTTTCGACTAATTATTGGCTTTAAAATTAAGAAATCACATCCAAACTTAAAAATTCAAGTAAAATAAAACCAAATAAACAATTCTCCATTGTCCATTACCTCCAACACTTTCATTTCCAATGCCACCCCCGACGTTTTGAAAAGATAAAACCTTTTGCTTCTTGTCCTCTAATCTTAAAGGGGATTTTTTGCACTGTTTGTTCACATGGTTCCAAAGGGTACTAGTCCCGTTTCTTTTTTTATCGCTAGCATAATCTTTACCACAATAATTGCAGATGGCCCTTGGGTTAGTTGGGTCCTCCTCATTTCTTGAAAAGTGATCCCATACTTCTGAAGATTGTCTAGGTTTTCTTTTATTAGGCGGCAAAGGGGGTTTAGAATCACCGGTAGAATCAACGGTACTTGTGTTGTTAGATGGTATTTCCATCTAAAAGAATTAACGAAAAAACAAAAGATAAACATTAACCGAATAAAAAACTAGCACACCGATGATAATTTATTAAATAAACTTCCTAAAGGAATACACATTTGTTATCATAATCATTACAAATAACTCAATAATCTAAATTTGGTTTAGGCTATTTTTCTATTTAAATATTGTTAACATATTTGCCGCAACCTATTACATTTTACTTACATCATAAGTGACAATAACCTAAAAAGGTTGAATTCATACATGAAGTTGAGATATTTTATCTAAATTTTGAATGTAAAATTTTAAAGATTTATACAATACATACTAATAAAAAGATGAACACCTATGCTTCCAATCTACTATAAAATTTTGAAACTTAATTAAACAACATATATTAATACAAATCTTGATGCGTATATAGATTTTGACATGATTTATTCTTGTGCAATTAAGCAAAGCAATTGTTTAAGACTACCATCATCCATGTGGTGCATTCACCTAGGAAAACATGTATTCTCAAGAAAAAAAAGTGAGATAAAGTCCATACCTTTGATGAATTCCAATCGAATGAAAATGATTGCTTTGATCAAGAACCCTACAATCCTAAATTGATTGATTGAATGATGTTGTTGCGTGGAAGAGGGGACTCAAACTTCACGTTCACGTCTTCATGGATTGGAAGTCAAAAAAACTTCACGTTTACGTCAATGGAGACTTGGTCGACTTGGTCAATTTGAGCCTTTGAGGCTTTTGATCGATAAACAATTAAACATAAATGATAAACCCTACAATTCCTAAATTAAGGTTAGTGTCTAAATTATTAATGGCCCATAGTCCAATAGTATTTTCTTATAAGTAAACTTGAAGCCCAATAGCTAAATAATAGAGTGTGAGCCCAAATTTATTACATAAAAAATATATAAAATTACATATATATGTACTAGCGGTCCGGTCGGTTTAAACCACCCAATAAAATTGCTCAAACCGCGCACCGGACCGGACCGCCCGGTTTAGCCTTTTCTTAAACCGCACCGGACCGCCGGACCACCTAAACCGCAAAAAACGGTCCGGTACGGTTTGGTCCGACCGGTTTTCGCGGTCCATCGGTTTTTTTGAACACCCCTACTTCTTTACCTTTTTCCTGATGTAAGTATTGGTGATTGGAGAAGTTGGTTTTTGAAGAAGGGACTGAAGGATTGATATACTGATTGAAGGTTGGAATTGGCTTTCAGTGGGATGGTCTAGTGAGGGCCTTGACCCTGAAGCCATACCTTCTTGATTGTGAGACACCACCATCATTGTAGAGAACAATGGGGTGTCAACTCCTTCCGAGTCCATGGCAGATCTCTTCATATTTGAAAAGACCTTGCCCTTGGGGATTTTAGGTACATATACCTCATCAAATTGATGCATATCCGTTAATTCAGTGGTTATAACTGCCTGGACAAATCTTGGGTACATATAAAAACTCTTTTTGTTTCCCAAGTTTGACACAAGGTCATTGAAAATCATTTTTGAAAAATTATACTTTCTGGCAGTGGCCAAGCAGACCAAAGCATAAGCAATGGTACTACTGAACTCACTCCATCCAGTAGTCTTTTTAGAAATACAATGCATAAGGGTATGGACAAAGAAACGCCATTGGGGTGAGAATTTAGCTTTTGAGAACTTGAAAACACCCAATGGGCCTCCATACCCCATTCTAGTGAGAGTGGAAAACAGATCATCATTAGAGATAGATGAGATACCTGAGGCATCGTCTAGACATAGACAGATGCGAATTACTTCTTCAGAAACTGTCAAGGGTTGTCACACACCCTTGTCTTGATAACCTTTACACCATTTTCAGTAATAGCAGTGGCATTGGCCCAAAATTGCTTCTGGTGCTCAATGTAGATTGATGGTGACACTGTAAGAGCATGAGCGATATGGCTGGACTTGAGAAAGTCCACTATTTGATGGAATCCAGCAGCTTGCTTTGGTTTTTGGAGCATCGCGATTTCATTGTGTTCATCAATAAACGCCATTGATGCCATCGAGCTTGAGGATTCTTGACTGAAACTCAGTAAGTGCTTGAGAGAAAAGAGGTTAGAGAGAAGATGAATAGTATTCAAAGAGTCGTTATGAGCTTTTAGGCGGGCAAAGAGGCTATTTATATGATTCGGGAAAGAAGCGGTATTAACCACTAGCAGTATTAACTAACTAGCAGTATTAACGGAGAGCAGTATTAACCACTAGCAGTATTAACTAACTAGTAGTATTAACTGAGAGCAGTATTAACCACTAGCAATATTAACTATACTTACTCTTTTTGAAGCTTGTGTTAGTCTGAGCAAGGCAATACCACTTCCTGAGAAAGATGATTAGTAACACCAGAAATAACCAAATAACAAGTATACAATCACTTTTTAAATATGAGCTCATTCAGAGTTGATCATGCCCACACTTGTGACCAAGAAAGTGAATCTACCCACATCAAAAGCTTTGGTGAATAGATCAGCAAACTGGTTGTCAGTATGAACTTTAGCAACTTGAATTAGCTTCTTTTCATTACAGTCTCTAATAAAGTGATACCTGATCTCAATGTGCTTTGTTTTGGAGTGCTTGACTGGATTGTTAACAATGCTGATAGCACTGCTATTGTCAATGAAGATTGGAGTGTGAAGAAAGGTTACCCCCATAGTCCAACATTTGATTCTGAATCCATAGAACCTGAGAGCAGCAACTTGCAGCAGCAATGTACTCAGCTTCTGTTGTTGATAAGGACACTGTGGTTTGCTTCTTACACTGCCAAGATACTAGTCTTGCACCCAAAAGTTGACATCCCCCTGAAGTAGACTTTCTATCCATATTAGCACCTCCCAAGTCACTGTCTGAATATGCAATCAAGTCAAAGTTGGATTCATAAGGATACCAAAGACCTAATCTAGGTTTGCCCTCTTAAGTATCTGAAAATCCTTTTAACTGCTTGTAGATGTGACTGCTTTGGCTTGACTTGGAATCTGGCACAAACACACACTGGAAACATGATATCTGGTCTTTTGGCTGTTAGATACATGAGAGATCCAATCATTGATCTAAAAAGATGGACATCAACATCCTCCCCCTCAAGATCAGCAGTGATCTGTTTGTGTGTTTCCATGGGTGTGCTTGCTGGCTTTGAGTCTGATAAACCATATTTGTCCAGGATGTCTTTCACATACTTTGATTGACTTATGAAGATCCCATCTTTCTGCTGTTTCACTTAAAGCCCAAGGAAGAAAGTAAGTTCACCCATTGAACTCATTTTGAAGCTCTTGTGCATCAACTCTTCAAAGTCTCTACACATCTGATCTTTTGTGGATCCAAAGATGATATCATCCACATAGATCTGAACAAGTAGGATGTCCTTCTTTCTTCTTCTAATGAAAAGGGTTTTGTCAATTATTCCTATTTCAAACCCATTTTCCAAGAGATAGGTAGACAGAGTATCATACCATGCTCTTGGAGCTTGATGTAGACCATAGAGAGCTTTCTTCAGTTTGTATACTTTGTCAGGATATGATGGATTCTCAAATCCAGGTGGCTGACATACATATACTTCTTCATCAATTGTTCCATAAAGAAAGGCACTCTTCACATCCATTTGATATACCTTGAACTGCATATATGAAGCATAGGCTAGAAACAGCCTAATTGTCTCTACCATTGCAACTGGAGCAAAGACTTCATCATAGTCTATGCCTTCTTCCTGAGTGTACCCTTGTGCCACTAGCCTTGCTTTGTTTCTGATTACTATTCCTCTCTCATCCTTTTTATTCCTGAAAATCCACTTGGTGCCAATTGCTCTATGACCTTTTGGAAGGTCCACCAAGTCCCAAACATCTTGCAATTTGAACTGTAGTAACTCTTCTTGCATGGCTTCTATCCAACTTGAATCTTTCAATGCATCATAAGCCTTCTTAGGCTCAATTTGAGATAGAAAGCAAGAGATTACTGTATTATGCTGATCCTACATGTCTTGAAGTCTGCTTTGTTTCCTAGTAATCATAGGAGAAGAGATGTCTCCTATTACCAGCTCAGGAGGATGATTCTTCTGAGTTCTGGTCTGATGACTAGTTTCTTCATTGATTCCCACATCTAAATTGGAATCATTTAAGTCAGCTCAGGGAATCACATCAGCTGCTTCTGGCTCTTCATGCTCTGAATTCTCCTCATCTCTTCTTTCTTCTTCACTCTGAATTGGCTCAGTAATAGTTTCCTTTTCACAGATTTCAACAGGGTCCATTGTAGGTATGGGAAAGATCACAGACTGAGGAATACTATTCTGTATTTGTTCTTCCCCTGATCCTCTACTTCCTGAACCTGCATGATCATCACTACTGAAACCAAAGGAGTTAGTTAGTGAATCAATGTCAAACAACCACTGAGGACCAGAACCAATAGGGTTTGGTGTGTTCTCATTGCATTTGACATTGTCACTTTCCTCAATTATTCTAGAAGAAGAATTAAATACTCTGTAGGCCTTACTCTGAGATGAGTAACCAACAAGAAAACCATCATCTGCCTTGCTATCAAACTTTCCTAAGTGAGATTTGGTATTGAGAATGGTACAAGGACACCCAAAAGGTTTGAAGAATCCAATAAATGGTTTTCTTTTATTTAAAAGCTCATATGGTGTCTTATTTTTAGGCTTGACTACTAGAACTCTGTTTTGGACATAACAAGCAGTATTAACTGCTTCAGCCCAGAAAGTAATTGGAAGTTTTGAATCAGCTAACAGGGATCTAGCAGCTTTAATTAGTGTCCTATTCCTTATCTCAACAACACCATTTTGTTGTGGAGTCCTAGGAGCACTGTATTGCCTCTCAATTCCTTTTTCCTCACAAAAGGTGTTCAGATCAGGATTTTTAAATTCAGTACCATTGTCTGACCTAATGACTTTTACCTTTTGATTTGTTTGGTTTTCAATTCTTAGAATAAAGGATTTGATCAGTCCACTTGTCTCATCCTTAGTCCTAAGAAAATATACCCAAGTAAATCTAGAGTAATCATCAACAATAACTAAGCAGTATGATTTCTTACCTATACTCATAACATTTGTAGGACCAAACAGATCCATATGCAACAACTGAAGAGAATTAGAGATTGTGTTCAACTCTTTGGACTTATGAGAAGTTTTGTGTTGTTTGCCTTTGAGACAGGCAACACAATGATCATCACATGAAAAGACTTTTGAAGGCAAACCTCTTACAAGGTTGTTTTTAACAAGTTTATTCATTGTTTTGAAGTTCATGTGGCACATCCTTCTGTGCCAAAGTGATGATTCATTCAAAGATGCTTTTGAAACAAGACCGTTTAGGGATGAATCAGTTGACACATTTTCCATATCCAAACAATAGACATTATCCTTTCTGGGAGTTCTTAGTAGTATCATCTTTTCATCAACTACCTTGAATCCAGGGGCAAGGATAATGCATTCTGAATTAGTGAATAATATACTATGCTGTTTGTCACAAACCTGTGATACACTTAACAGGTTGTACCTTAACTGCTCAACATAGAAAACATCTTCAAAGGTTATTTTACCTTTTGTTACATCACCCTTACCACTAATCTTACCTCCATCTGGAGTATTACCAAAGGCAACATGTCCTCCATCAATTTTCTTGAAATTCTTGAGGCAAGCCATGTTTCCTGTCATGTGCCTAGAGCAACCACTATCAACATGCCAGATGCTCTTCCCCTTGAGCTGCTGGTTGCCCTGCACATAAGATAAAACAATTAGTATTGATTGGGAACCCAAGCCAAAGTGGTCTTGGGTCTCCCTTTTTCATCAAAGTATTTACATTTCTTTTTGATGAGATTTTTAAAATCAGAGCACTCTTTACTGGAGTATTTTGTCAAGATAATAGGTCTAGCAGCACAAACACTAGAAGCAGTACTAATTTTAGAAGTACTAACAGAGTTAGCAGCACTAACAGGTTTAGCATTACTAACCTTGTTAGAAGTACTAACAGAGTTAACAGTATTAACATTTGAAGAGGTACTAACAATGTTAGTTTTAGAAGTACTAAAACTCTCAGCAGCACTAACATTGGTAGCAGCAGTATTGCTTCTAGCAGCACTATCATTGTCAGCAGGACTATTTGTAGTAGCAGTACTAACAGTTTTAGTGCTTTTGGGAATCCACATCTTGACACTTTCTTTCACAGTCTTTTTCTTCATGTGGCTTTTAGATTTAACATGTTTCTTAGCCACATGTTTCCTTTCATCCTTCCTATAACCAAAGGGTTTTTGCATAGCTCTTTGAAAATTCATCCTTTGGTTAATAGGATTAAAGTAACAGGACTTGGCAAGATGATTCAAATTGCCACATATGAAACAAGGTTTTGGTCTGATGATTCTACTCAGATCAACTCCTTGTTTCTGAGTCCACTGATTATTCCAATTCCTTTGATTGCCCCTCTTTTTATCATGTTTTAGGGGCTCATCCTTATTACATGCACACTGTTTGCAAGGAACAGGATTCACAACTGTAGTCTACTTGTAATGGACCTTTTTGGACTTTCCCTCAGTCTTCTCTATGTCCTTAGATTTGACCCAGTTCCTTTCACAATCCTCATTGGTGATAATATTATCCTCTCAAGGAATCTCACCACTCACAGTATTATCCTTACCCTTACTAGCTTCTTTCTCTGTCTTGTCCTCAACAACTACTTCATCTAAAGGATCTATCTCAGTGGATCCCTCAGGTAAGTCCTTCTTATCCTTGGTCTCTAGCAGATCTGATTTAGGAGGGATGTAGTTGTTATTGTATGGTGGTGGTGTGGTATTGTACCCAATTCCTGGTTTAAGCTTATCATGGATTTGAACCTTTAGGATTGAATCCATTGCTTTAGAAGCATATGAAAAATTTTCCACATCTAGCTTAACCTTGTCTAGTTCTCCTCTCAACTTTTCATTCTCCTCCTTGGACTTTGTCAGTTGGATTTCTAGATCATTCTTCTCCCATTTCCAGTAATTGGTATCATATGTGTGTTGCAGTTCATTGGCTTGGAAACTTTTAATTTGTTCCTCAAACTTCTCAACAATTTTCACATAGTCTTTTATATATTTTTCTAATCTCTTAAGGTCATCACTCATCTTCTGGTTGTGATCCCTGTACCTTTTAACAGTATCTATGCAAGTTTGAGAACAAAGATTAGAAAGTACCTCAGTTGGAAGATCAGATACCTCTGCCATGAGGGCTTAATTTTTAATAGCCTCTTCTGCTTGATCACTCCAGTCAAACCCCATTCCTTGTTGAGAAACAAGAGCTTGAGCAGAGTTTCTGTTCTGGTTGAAGCTTCCAGTTTTAGTTTGTTGGTGATTGTGGGACACTCCACTTCTGCATTCTCTGGCAAAGTGTCCCTTCAGATGACATTTATAGCACTCCACCTTTGACTTATCAAATCCTGCACCATCTTCTCTTCTTTGGGAGAAGTTGTTCCTCCCAGTCCTTTTGATGAACTTCTTCACCCTCATAGAAAGCATGGACATCTGCCATTTAATATCCATCTCTTCAAGATCATCAGGATGAAGCTGTTCCAAGTCATCATTGATTAAAGAGGAGTTTCCATGGCTGGAAAGAAAGGCTTCAAAAACAGATTCAGTGCCTTTTTCTTGATTTACTCCATTAGCAGCATTAACTGATTCAGGGTTAGCAGTAGAATCAATTGATGTTGATAGGAGTGCAGCATTATGAACATATCCAGTAGGCTTCTTCTTTGCTTCCACCTCAGATTCAAACACTCTCAGATCATTGTACAGATCATCCAGTTCCTTTTCTTCCAATTATTCATTTTGTCTGAATGAAACAGTATACATGGTCCATTCATCTCCAAGGGACCTTAAGAACTTTCTGTTTACATCATCTTGATCAATCTGTACTCCCATAGTAGCTAGTTCACCAATCAACTTGTTAAACCTGTCAAAAGTTTGAGTCATGGACTCATTCTTAGTTGACATAAAGTTTTCATACAGTTGCTTCAATATTGCCTTCTGATTTCTCTTGGTACTTTTGGTACCAGAGAATCTCTTCTCTAGAGAATTCCAAAGCATCTGTGCATCAGTGCAATTGCAGAATTGGTGTTGATACTCATTGGGAATAGCCAAGAGCAGTGTGCTCAAGGCTTTCATCTCTGTCTGCCTTGTCTTCCTTTCTGCATCCGTCTTTGGTGGGATTCTTTTTCTATCTGCACCAATCTTTCCTTCATCAGATGGGCCATTCTCAATGATGTCCCACATGGAGTAATCTGTGAGAAGAATGTATTGTTTGATCCTAATCTTCCACATGTCAAACTCATTAGATCTGAGCATTGGAACCTTTGAGACAAGAGTACTGTTTGATTCAACTGTGTTTTCCATGATGAATGAAGGTTTCTGAGAATACTTGCTCTGATACCACTTGTCAGGATCTAATTCTCAAGAAGAATAATGAACTCAGAAATAATATTAAAGGAGTTGCGGAATAACACTTTAATATTCAACAATCAATGTAACAGTGAATCAGAAATCACAACTTGTAAACTTTATTGAATGATCAAAGTTACAAGATTTCAAACAAAACCTCAATATTGATGAACAGACTCACCAATACGAATTCTACTTCTCTAGAACTAGGGTTCTAAACCTTGAGGTTAATTCTCTCTAAAACGTATTAAAACAAAAGTTAATTCTATCATAGACTTCTATACTATTTATACAAGACATATTACAAGATAATTATCAAAATACAATTGATCTTCAGTCCATAATTATCTTCTTTACTTTAGCAAGTCTTCTATACAGCTGTCTTCATTCCATACTGAGTCTTCATCTCATAAGCAGCACTAACCTTCTTCAAAGGTATTAACCATCTTCAGCAGCATTAAAATCCTCAGCAGTAGTAATTGTGTTCAGCAGTATTAACTTTGATCTGACAGTACTAACTTCAGCAGTACTAACTACTAGCAGTACTAACTCTCCAAGCAGTACTAACTTTTGAAATAGCAGTACTAACTTGTCAAGCAGTATTAAATCTAATAGAGTAGTAATCAGTTGTGCTAGCAGCATTAACCATACTTAAGCAATTCTTTAATTCCCAACAACCCCGATCTTTTCCCCAAAGTCTTTCAACCCTTCTGTACTATCTTTACTTCCCAGTTCATTCGAAATTGATACGTGTGTCGCGGCCGACAATGTCTCCTTTTCACTCAATTTTCTTTTTGTCAATTTCTGTGTTTGATTTGAATTAGAACCTCTTTTCTGATTTGTTTTTTTTCCACTGCTTCTCGCCATTTTTTTCAACATATGGAAACTCACCCTACCCCTTCCCAAACCCGGCAATTCCAATCTCTTACCTTTCGATTTTTCTCCCACCTGTTTCAAACCTGTTGATTCGAAAGATAAATTTTTATCCATGATTTCCTTGCTATTCCCCATTTCTTCCAGCCCTGATTTATCTTTTCCTGCTACTGAGTTTGTTGAATTCTCTTTGTCAACTTCGATGCCTTCTTTTTCTGTTCCAGCGTGTTGGATACTTTCTAAATTTCCTACAGGCCCAACCTGTTGGACCCTAATAACTTCCCCAAACAGCCCACTATTTGACTCCCCACCCTTTTCAGAATGGGCTTGAGATTCCATCATGTATTCCTTGTTGACCTAGCTCACCATGTTCTTTTCAATTTCAGACTTTCCATTCAAGATTCTTTCTTCCTCATTTAATTCCATTGTCTCCTCGTGAAGCTCATAGCCACCTGCTTTTCTTTGAGAAACGAGTCCATCAATTCCGCCGGCCGACTGTTCGACTTTCTTGACCGTTGCCGGAGATCCCCCCGGATCTCCGGTCGACCCTTCCACCCCTTCACCATTGATGTGCTCTACAATTTTACCCCCGTTAACCGATCGGCCTTCGTCTTCTACGAATCTACTCTCTTCCCCCCATTCTGTTTCACTTACACCATCATCTTCCGATTCAAAAGGCTTATCAGAGTTTTCATCACTGCTATCGATCCCCACCTCTTCTTGCTCCGACGATTGATCCTCCATAAACGAAGAGAATGAACTGTCCTCTTCCTCTATTTTGATACGATAATAAAAATTACCCACTTTTATATTGATTAATTGGTCTATCGCTGATAAGATTGAAGTGCAGATTTGCACTTTACCCCTCGCTAGATTATCGTTTTCTAACAAGTCACAATTCATCGTTCTTACCACATCCCCCCATTTACTTGCGATTTTTGTAAATACGTCTTCCGTCCACCCATGAAGAGGCACCCTGGTTATTTTTAACCATATCAGTCTTTCCGCCGCCCGGTAACCTTTCGACCATCTTCTAATGTCCTTAACCCAAAAATTGATTCCGTGATTTTTGTCATTTACTATTCTTTGCACCTCTTCCTCCCTACCGAATTTGATCAAAATCTGCCTACCTCCAAGATATTTTACTTTGCAGCCGAACCATATATCCGCGCACAACTTCTTTATCACCTCTAAATGGTCAATTGAGAATACCCTTCCCACGACGCACATTTTTAGGAAATCGTTGTTGTTTTCTTCACTACTCCATTCATCGAGAACTGACTTTTGATCGAAGATTTGATCGACCTTTCTTCCGCCCTCGGGTTGATCTCCAGCAGCCGAATACTCCCTTTTATTGGGTCCATACTTGACCGCCTCCAAGTAAGACTTATTCGGTTTCCTTTCTTCTTCTTTTCTCTCTACACAACCACTATTTTCTCCCCTATGCTGCTGCCCTTGTCCTACCAAACTGCTCCTTCTCCTTCCATCTTCCGCCTTGAATATGCGTAGCTTAAAAGACCCAATCCATATACTTTTCAAACCATTCTCCAGTTGATTTTCTTCTCATGTTCTCTTGAATCTAACAAACCCAAAATTCTTTCCATTCCTCAATTTCTTCTTAGCCATGTAAATGTCCGTGATTCTCCCATACCTTTTGAACATTCTCCATAAGTGTGCCACTTCCCAATTCGTCGGAAAGTTAAAAAACAGGAAGGATACCTAATTCTGTTGGTTGACTCTGTTCGCAAATTGATCCGAAGCGTTGCCGTTGTACCTATCGTGCCATGCTTTGAGCCCTGACCTTACTCTCTCAAACCCCCTCCCCCCACTCTCTCTCACACCCTCTCTCTCTCTACTCTCTCTCATTTCTATCCAAGTTTGTTTACAAAGTTATAGTATGTTATCTTAATTACATTAAAAACACAATATGTGCCCTAAATCATATCAAAGATATAGTATGTTTCACAATATATTAATTTTGATGTAAATATGATCTCCAAAATAAAATTTGGAACAAAATACATTTTCTTTTGATACATTTTATTATTTTAGAACTATTCTCTAATAATAATTATTATATACATCTAAAAACAAATAAAGTAATTTCAAAGAGAGATGATATCAAAGTTTTGATTCAAATGCATAGTGTTTTCACTATTAGAACTCACGAAGTCTTGTACAAAAAGGGTCTTTGTAGGTGGCATAAATTTCGTGATTTTGAACCCTAAAGTTAAAGTCCATTTGACTCATTTATTAAAACTATAATGTTCTTTGATTTAATAATTAAATTTTTACTTATTTTATAAATTTTATCTATTTATAAAAGACGTTGATTATTTTTATTTTACTTTAAAGATATTTTCAATTTATCATAAAAATAAAGGTAAATAAGATACTTATGCACCTTCTTTAGGTCAAAATGGAGTCAAATCATGCATTGAAAATGTAAAGAGAGCCTTGAAATTATAAAAATAGGATTTGACCTCATTTTGTCCTAAAAAAGGTGCATATAACAACCCCATATAGATTGCAAAAGAGTCTCATTGTTTAGCTTTCATTTTGACTAATGCTTTATTTTTTAAAATCAAACAAATAAAATTCATTATTTAAATTCAACTTATTTTTATATCACACAAATAAAAGTTATAAATGAAATTACTAAATCGTCCACTAAGTTTTGAGTTGTCCATATTAAGTTTGAATATCTTAAATGCCAACCCTGGTTCAAAGTCTATATTGATCATGGTCGTATGCCAATAATTAATGTTCCATTTTTGACCCTTTCCGTATCGTTCCCAATTAATCACAATTAAGTTTCTTTCTTTCTTCTCTAAGTTTGAATATTTTCAATACCAATTAATCACATTTCAAAGTCCATATTCAACGCTACATGCATTTCAATGTTCATTACTAACCCATAATCTTTCCCAAAGTCTAGAAATGTATGATATTGCTTTCCTTCATCATTTCCAATATAATTAATGATGATGCCAAGGTGTGACATAGTGACGGATTAATTATGTGTGCATCAATATCATAGAAAAACCTTTGGTGGTTTGATCACTGAAAAACGTTTGAACTCTTTGCATTCTTATGCTATTGGATATGTTTTCACTTTTGAATAGGGGTGTTTGCGGTCCGGTTTGGACGGTTTAACCCCTCAAACCACAAACCAAACCATAAATGGCGGGTTAGGAAATTTCTAAACCGAACGGTTTGATAGCATGTGACCAAACTGGTTAAACCGGACCACAAAATGGCGGTCTGGTCTGACCGGTTTAGGCGGTTTAAGCTTTTATTGGGTTTTAAACTAAATAAAACATAACATCTATATCCAAAATTAAATTTCTACCGATATAACATTATTAAAAAGTTATATACCGAGTTATGAAATAGTCGTTCTCTAAAATTAAAAAAAAACATTGAGCAAGTTGAAAAAAGTTAAAAACAAGTCTACCATGAAATAGTTGAATTTTGGACAGACATTAAACAACTCGAAGGACGATTTGTATAACAACCCAAACTCACGGGAACATAAAATAAACGACAATGATATAAATCCATGCCAAACGGCCCCAAATCAACAATTCAAATAACAAGGTTTGCGAAAAATAACCTATTACACAACTGAGATTTAGAACAAAATAAACTAAGTCTGAGATCTAGCAAACAATCTTCTCCCATGCCATGCTCCCCGCCTACATCTTCTCTTTGCTTTTGCTAGAACCCTCTGTCGGGTATTTTCCTGAAAAGGTTTTAGTTTTTGAAAGAGTGAGGGTTAGACCGAAAGGTCTAATGAGTTCCCTTTAATAACAGTTCACACCAACGCCATAGAAAAAGATTTATGGAAATATAAACCAATTCAGTTTTTTAAAAAAACATCATACTTACAAACATGCTTCTGGCACACACTACAGTCACACGGAGGTGACAGTGTGTCTGGCTCATACTGCCTCATTTGGGACACCCCCCAATGGCATATACGGGACACACCTCCCGGTATGAGCACAGGCGGGACACCCCCCGGCTTTGGCCATCTCGGTAACAACAATGTATGCATACATTTTACATCATCATCAACACAAAAGGCTTAGCTCACGTTTAATAAATCTCGTATGCATAGTAAAAGCATATATATAACAGTAGAGATTTAAATAACTTCGCATGCGTACGATAGCATAAATATTCGAAAGAACTTTGGTTAGAAAACTCATTTGGATCTCCCGAGGAACTTTCCTTACTAACGCCTTATAACGAAAACCTACCAATAAGTAAACAGGACGGTAACGACCAGAACATCTCTCACAGGCCCCCCGGGCTCCCCGACTCCTGGGTCTTGTCCGGGTTTGCCGACTCCTAGCTAGGGGTGTTATTCAGTCGGTTAAATCAGTTTTCGGTTTAAACAGTTTTCAAACTTTTTAAAAACTGACCGATAACCAAACCAAATAAGGTTCGGTTTAATCGATTTCGATTTATTCAGTTTCGGGTTATTCGGTTCGGTAACCGGTTAAACCGAATAAGGATTTATATTTTTTTGTTAGACAAATCCGTCGGTAAATGGACGTCGGTATAGATGTGGTCGGCGTTCAGATTACCGACGGATCACCGACGACTTACTTTTCTGACAGATCGCCGATAGTCACCGACGGCGTGGGTTATTTCCGACGGATCACCGACGGCCTCCATTTACCGACGGATTATTTCCGACGTATTTCCTGTAATAACCAAGACTAAAGCCAATAATCTCAAAGTTGGGGTGGAGTGTGGTCAAAACCCATTTTGGGGGGGGGGGGGTAAGTGAAAATACTTAATATAAGGGGATAATCTAGGGTTTTGTGCAATCATTTGTTGGCGGCTAGAGAGGTCTGGGGAGAAAAGCTCGGAATCGCCAAATCGGAGAGGAGAAGCAGGGAAGACTCGCCTAAGAATTTTCTCTTGAGGTAACATCTCTGAATTCATCATCTTATCCTAAACTTCTTAGTTGTTTCCGTGCCTTTGTTAATAAGTGGAGTCTGATAGAGCGTAAGTTTGGGTTAGAAAGTAGAGATTAATGTTGCATTAATCTGGTGATTGATTCATGGAATATATTAGTGTTTATGTTAAATGTTGGGCGATTTAAGGAATTATAATCGATTTTTGGGCAAAGAATGCAATCGGTTGGGGAAAGGATTTTTTATCAAGGTCTGAGTATTTTTGGGTGTTCGAGAACCCAATCGGTTGGCGAATGCAGAGTCCGGTCGCAAAGACCTGGGTCGAGTAGACCTCGGTCGACTGCGGGGAGCCCGGTCAAGAGAGGACCCGGTCGTCCCAAGTGGTGGGGGACCGGGGAGGAGCAACACCGGTCAAGGGGGGGAGACCACGGTCGAACCCAACACCGATCAAGGGGGGGACCCCGGTCGAACCCAACACCGGTCAAGGGGGGAGACCCCGGTCGACCCCAACACCGATCAAGGGGGGAGACCCCGGTCGCGGTTCTCATACCGGGCGGCCAAAGGGCCCCGGGCCCGGGTTTAGTTACTGGGCCGAAGCCCATGTTCTTTTAATGGGGATTTAAGTGTTGGGTCTCATTTTGTTTTATGTATCGACCCATCTTCAGTAATGCAAGATATATTGGTCTCGAGTTTTTAGGCGTGCAGACCGATGATGTTTTTGGAATATAGTGTTGTGAGAATTTCGGCGGTAGGATAAAACTCGTATAAAATAGAAAGAATAAGGAGTTCACCGGTCAATGTTTCCTTTATAGGTTTCAGACCGAAATATAGGAGTAGACGCGAGATTCGAGCTAAGGACACCAGGTGAGTTTTCTGAACTAAAATTCTTTTGGTAACGGAAACATGTAAAGTTTAACTTATAAACTTTGAATTTATTTGCGATGGCATGATATTTATGAAATGTTTTAAATGTTTTATAAATCATTGTTATTTAAATGTATGCATACATTATATGTGGAGATTGTGACCTAAGTCGGGGAGTTTGGCCCGCCTACTCGTGCCGGGGAGTGTGGCCTGTTTATGCCGTGGGGGGGGGGTGTCCCAACATTAAGGCAGCGTGAGTTAGACATATCGTCTTTGACGGTCGTGTGGTCAGTAGCGTGTTTATTCTTGTGGATTTATTTAAATATTGTTTTAATTCTGGAAAGTTATTTTATTGTTATCTGTTAGAGGGGACTCACTAGACCTATGGTCTAACCCTCGGTCTTTCAAAATTAAAAATCTTTTCAGGCCGTCGTGAGTTAGACAGAGCTGCTAAGGGCAAGGAGAAGGTTTAGCGGGGCGGATAGAAGACCGACATTTAGTTTATTCTACTTTATCTCAGTTGTGTATAGGTTGCTTTTGCAAAACCTTGAAACTATTGTAAGCTTGGGGCCGTTTTGGCATGGATTATTATTAACATTGGTATTTTAATATTAAGTTTTATTTGTTAGTTGGTTGTTTCTGGTTGGGTTGTTATAGTTGGTATCAGAGCCATAGTTTAAGGGATCTAGGTGACCGGACGGGCCTAGACTTAAACTTAGAGAGTGAATCACAACTGAGAAATATGATGACCGTAGGAAGTCGAGTGATAGAGTAGTGAGGACTAGAATGTAAGGTAAATTTAAAATTACATTTGGCCAGTGTAATTATAAATTTACAGGTACATGTGTGTTGGTGCTTTATTTGTAGCTATGTCAGAAAGAGTAACTAGGAGCAGATCAATGCCAGCAGTAGAGGTGGCACCTATTAATGAAGTCATTGAGGATGGACCAGTTGCTCCTCCTCATGCAGCTGCTACTCGAGGGAAGGGTTGCGGACGACCTAAAGGGAAGACAACAAAGAAAGCGACCACGCAAGTAAGTGAGCCAACTACGGGAGCTAGAGGTGGGAAGACGACTCTTGTTGCGCGTCGAGCTAGAAGTGTTGATGCGAGACCTGAACTAGAAACCTCTCTTCAGGAAAGTTCAGCTTCGGTGAGGGGTCGAAGACAGGTAAGGAATCGTGGTGGGGGGCGAACGGTTATTTTCCAGGCTATGAGCTTCATCATGAATTTCTTCATTACTTTGATCAATAAGTTGAATGTCGTCATTACTCTGATCAATAAGTTTATCTTTAAATTTTAGGTAAATGATATCAAGATTCTGATGTAAAATAGTATTATCATGTTTAAGAAGTTTTACCTCTATTTTAAGATTTTCAATTTCTTTTTCTAAATCTTTTAAAGAAATAGTGTGTTCGCTAGAATGTTTTTCAGCTAGAAGTCTATTAACTTCTCTCATAGAATAATCCTGAAGATTTGGATTATAAGAAGAAGAGGGTTTTTTTTTTTTCAAATTCTTCTAAATTATCAATAATTTCAGTACGAAGAATAGGATCTTTTATCTTTTTTAAGATCTTTAAAATATTATCATCTGATAAAACGTTTATATTTAAATCTTGAAATTGAGAAGCAAGTGTATAAAATTCATCACCTTCTTTAAAATAAGAATTTGAATTATCGAGCTTCTCTTCTTTGAATTTTTCTTTTTCACAATGTTTGCCATAAGAACAAGCATTGCAATCTTTAATAGAAAAGTTTGACATAAGATCATCAATATCCTGATCTGAATCTTCATAAGAACTCGTAGAAGAATTATTATCTAAGAAATCTTCCTCATTATCAGAATCTGAAAGAAGGAAGATTTTATTCAAAGAATCTTTTACAGTTTGATCAATATCAAGGCTGTTAATCTTTTTCTTTGTCCAGCAATTTGAGGCGTAATAGCCTACTTTACCACATTTATGACAAACAATAGAACTAACATTTTTCTTTTTTGAAAAACGTTTAAAATCTTTTTTATCAGGATTTTTAAATTCTTTATCTATATGTCTTTTCCTTTTTCTAAATTTTTTTTATAAAAAAAATCTTTTTGTTCTCGATCTCGAGAAAATCTTTTCTTCTTTTATGAGAAGGCATATCCATTCCAAATTGATCACATAAATCACCAAGTTGTCTCTTTCCAAGAGACTGTTGGGTTTTTATTTGATTTTTTAGGGCTAACTCATTACATAAAGAAAGTCCTTCAGAAATACATACATTTTGTAATACCCATGTAAGACTCGGTTTTAAAAATATATAATTATTCTTACCCGAATCGAACCAAAATTAAAAATGACAACCTAAGATAGTTAGAGGGTTAAACTTGTCATTGCACACTTTGTTGATACGGCATAACCTGGATGTAATGCATATTGAGAAGAATGTGTTTGATAATCTGTTTCACACGATTATGGACACACCAAAATCAAAGGACAACATCAAGTCAAGGAAAGACATAGAAGAATACGGCAATCGACCCGAGTTGCATGTAAGGGCAGAACGAAATAAAATATTTAAACCGAAAGCTTCATACACTTTGAACAAAGGGCAAGTACGAAAGGTGGGTGAATGGTTGAAGAAGTTGAAATTTCCAGACGGCTATGCTTCCAACATAGGGTCATTAGTAAACCTTGAGGATGGTAGTTTCTATGGTTTCAAGAGTCATGATTGTCATGTGTTCATGCAAAGGTTGCTCCCTATTGCAATTAAAGGGATGGTACCGACCCAGATATGGGATGCTATCACTGAGTTGTGTACATTCTTTTGTGCAATATGCTCTAAGGTGTTACACGTTGAGGACTTGATTCAATTGAAGATAAATATAGTTGAAACGATATGCAAGTTGGAAAGAGTCTTTCCACCGGGGTTCTTTGATTCCATGGAACACCTTGTGGTACATCTGGCACAAGAGGCGCTAGTTGGGGGTCCGGTTCAATACAGATGGATGTATCTCTACGAGAGACGTCTAAGGTCCTTGAAAAGGACAGTGAGAAACAGAGCAGGGGTAGAAGGGTCGATCGTGGAGTCATATTTGGTGAACGAACTATCTACCTATTGCGCGTTGTATTTTGAACCAACGGTGGAGACGCGGCTAAACCGTGAGCCTCAAAATTTTGCCCCCGAATGTGAGCCTTCCGACCAGCGCACAAACCCAACCTTATATGTTCTATATGCATGGTTTGGGTTTCAAACAGCCCAATAGGTTCATTAAGGGCCTTTATGCGCACAAACCAAACCTTATATGTTCTATATGCATGGGTTGGGTTTCAAACAACCTAAAATGTGCATTTAGGGCATTTATGCGCACAAACCCAACCTTATATGTTCTATATGCATGGTTTAGGTTTCAAACAGCCTAATAGGTTCATTTAGGGCCTTTATGCGCACAAAACCAACCTTATATGTTCTATATGGATGGTTTGGGTTTCAAACAACCTAATATGTGCATTTAGGGCCTTTATGCGCACAAACCCAATCTTATATGTTCTATATGCATGGTTTGGGCTTCAAACAACCTAATAAGTTCATTTAGGGCCTTTATGCGCACAAACCCAACCTTATATGTTCTATATGCATGGTTTGGGTTTCAAACAGCCTAATATGTGCATTTACGGCCTTTATGCGCACAAACCCAACCTTATATGTTCTATATGCATGGTTTGGGCTTCAAACAGCCTAATAGGTTCATTTAGGGCCTTTATGCGCACAAACCAACCTTATATGTTCTATATGCATGGTTTGGGTTTCAAACAGCCTAATAGGTTCATTTACGGCCTTTATGCGCACAAACCCAACTTTATATGTTCTATATGCATGGTTTGGGTTTCAAACAGCCTAATATGTGTATTTAGGGCCTTTATGCGCACAAACCCAACCTTATATGTTCTATATGCATGGTTTGGGTTTCAAACAGCCTAATAGGTTCATTTAGGGCTTTTATGCGCACAAACCCAACCTTATATGTTCTATATGCATGGTTTGGATTTCAAACAACCTAATATGTGCATTTAGGGCCTTCATTCGCTCAAACCCAACCTTATATGTTCTATATGCATGGTTTGGGTTTCAAACAGCCTAATAGGTTCATTTAGGGCCTTTATGCGCACAAACCCAACCTTATATGTTCTATATGCATGGTTTGAGTTTCAAACAGCCTAATAGGTTCATTTAGGGCCTTTATGCATACAAACCCAACCTTATATGTTCTATATGCATGGTTTGGGTTTCAAACAACCTAATAGGTTCATTTAGGGCCTTTATGCGCACAAACCCAACCTTATATGTTCTATATGCATGGTTTGGGTTTCAAACAACCTAATATGTGCATTTAGGGCCTTTATGCGCACAAACCCAACCTTATATGTTCTATATGCATGGTTTGGGCTTCAAACAACCTAATATGTGCATTTAGGGCCTTTATGCGCACAAACCCAACCTTATATGTTCTATATGCATGGTTTAGGTTTCAAACAACCTAATAGGTACATTTAGGGCCTTTATGTGCACAAACCCAACCTTATATGTTCTATATGCATCGTTTGGGTTTCAAACAGCCCAATAGGTGTGTCCCATTATAGTCGTTATGCTGTCGAAATTGACTTGTATGTATTTTGTAAAAACCACAGGGTGGGTATTCGACCAGTGTCACCGAGAGGTACGGCGATGATCCCAGCCAGTATCCGACTTTTGATACCGAGTTGTGGCAGGAGGTTTCTGGGGAATGAGGAAAGGTCGTATGTTTGGGTTCGGGTACCACAAAGATCCCAACGCGATCTTGACTGGGACATCCTCGGGTGGTGCTTCTTCTTCTTCTTCCCGACAGGTGCGTACCACATTTCATTATATGAGCTTTATCAATTTATTTTATAATTAATGTTAAACTTCTTCTAATGTTTTTATTTTATTTTATAGGAAATTGAGGATCTGAAGACCCAACTTCAGGAGTTGAAGGAGCGGGAAGAGAGACGTGAGGCGGAGGAAGCCTCACGTCGGGCGAAGGAAGAGGCACATCAGCGGGAACGTGATGCGCAGTACGAGCATATGTGTGAATTGGTAAAGCGTTTCTGTTCTTCCCAGCCAGGGGCACCACCACCGCCATCCATGTGATGAGTTGTTTAATATTTGAACATTTGGAATGTTTTTTGGAACAATACTTTAACACTTGAACAATGTATTTTATGTTTATGTTAGTTGTATTTTATGTTTATTTATAGTTTTTGGCAGTTTTTACAGCTTTCAGCAGATTTTTACAGTTTTTAGCAGGTTTTTTAATGAAAAAACAAGTTTTTCCTGTTTTTTATTTTTAAGATTTTCGACGGAATATTCCGCCGAAAATAAATAAATAAATAGTTTTCGGCGGAATATTCCGCCGAAAATCCACCAAAACATTTCGCCGAAACACATTTTTCTTATTTAAATAAGAAATAAAAAAATCAATTAAAAATTTTTGGCGGAATATTTTGCCGAAATTTCGTCGAAAAGTTTAAAAACTATTTTCTTAATTCAACGACTTATTAAAAAATTAAAAAAATTTCGGACATGTTTTCGGTGGAAAAATCCGCCGAAAATTTCCTTTCCGCCGAAAAACATTGTTTGCGGCGCCCCAGTTTCCGTCCGGCCAAATCCGCCGAAATAGTGTTTTTCCGGTTGATTTGGTCGTCGGAAATACCGTGTTATTTTGTAGTGAAATATTGTGGTATATGTCATGTGGATTTGCGTGTTGTTACATTATCGTCGATTTTGATTTTGATTTTGATTTTGATTTTGATTTTGATTTTGATTTTGAATATGAATATGATTTTGATGAAAGATATAGTGAAATAAAAAATTTATTTGGTTCCATAAAGAAAAGAAAGTAGAAAAAGAAAAGAAAATTAAATAATTAAAAAGTTAAATCAAGGGATAAAAATACATGTTTTCCCTAACTCATGTGTAGTGCATGTGATGGCACTTATTGGAAGTCAAGTAAATGGTGTGAGTTTCGGGGACCATGACCATAACATATTGAATGCTAGAGATTGTCGTTGTAACTTTCATTAGAAAATAGGGTCCAAATTCGTAACTTACTGTTGATTTTAATTTGGTGAAAAAACATATTTTCAAACTAATATAAACCTGGTAATACTATTGAAGAAAAAGAGAAGCATGCAAAAAGAAGAGTAAGAGGGTTGAAATGTTAACATATAAAAAGTTGAAGGATCAAATACTAAATTATATAATTAGGGTTAATGTTGAATCAATGGTCTAGTAGAAATTAATAATTAAGGTGAGTTCCATATAATGTTATGGTTGAAGCTTTTAAATTCAGTCCCAAATCCTCTTCACTTTGTGGCCTTCAAATGATGCGAAATTACCAACCAAGAAAGTAATAATTTAGATAGTAAAAAGAAATATAAAATCAAAGAAAATAAGTTAACAGTAGATTGTTTTAAAGATTTCATGATTAAAGAAGCGATGAGATGGGAACCATCCGAGTAAACTCGAAGCAACCTCTAAATCTACTCTTCTTGAAAAATACTTTCGGTCTAGGTTGAGGTGAAACCCAACATATAAAAATCGTTTTCAATGAAACTTTAGGTTTTTTTTTTAATACCTCTTAATGACTCTTAAGTATGAATCATTCAAACATTTTGACATTCATAATGTTTGTTATTCTCCATTTTTCAGAACATCTTAATGACTCTTAAATACATCTGAAATAAAAAGTGGTGACTGTAACAACCAACAAATCAAGCACAACCATAACATGACATAATCTGAATACCAAAGGTTTACAATAGCAAAACAAAGTATTTAACAACGGAAGTCTTGACTACAACCGAGAGTTTCTAATATAAAAGTCAAATGTACTAAACTAAGCCTTCACTAGAGTCCGCTAACAGCTCTACACCTTTTCTTTTCCTTTTCCGTAAGCACCGTAAGAGTTTCTTCTTGAAAATGGGTTTTTAGGATTGAAAAACGAGGGTTAGACCGTAAGGTCTAGTAAATTCCTGACAAGCATTTAAAATCCAAGAAGTATAAATAAATACAACCATTTTAACAAAAATTAACATCCATGCTGCGTTCCAAAGCGGGAAACACAATGATCAGCTGTGTCCCATTTTCCCGTCACCTTATGCACATCCACGATCGGGGCCCAAGCAGACTCCCCTCTCGTCTCGGGGCCCAAACAGACTCCCCGCTCACATCAGGGCCCAAGCAGACTTCCCATCCACATGTGCAGGAAACGAATTCCACGCACATTGGTATTGTGAGATTTCCATGATCACCGCAATTTCAACATTTCCCAAATTATACATATAGTGCAGAAATTCATATATATTGCAAAATAAACAGTTAAACTTACGAGTACATTTTTCAAAATAACATTCAATTAACAACATATTCTCATTTACCCCAATTTCAGTTTCAAGACATTTCAAAAAGGTTAAGAGGTTGAGAAGTCAGAAAACGCACCTGCTTGCAACGTTGCTCACTTAGCTAAAGACTGCTTCCCTATAATTAAATAATGGAAAGAGAAAATTATTAACTGCGACAACATTGAAAAGAGAAACTGACACAAAACCCTCCGAATTCTCAAACACCTCTCGGTGTACCCCGGACCCCGGGACTCCCCCGGTTACGCCCCTCGGGTCCTCCCCCGGTCCCCTGCCCAACCGGTCACCCCCGGTCCCCGGTACCAACCGGCCTCCTCGGTTCGTAACTCGCCCGGGATCATCCGATCCCCGGCTATGAGTGCGAGTCTCAAATCCCCAAACTCAAATCGATCGAAGGCAACATACTCCCAAACCATACTTTAATTTAATCTCCTCCATCTAGAACTAAACGGTAGAGCTAATCAAACTTAATATCAATAAACACATCCCATGACTACTCCAATTAATCTGATTTCAATC
Source organism: Arctium minus (assembly GCA_954870635.1). NCBI lineage: Eukaryota > Viridiplantae > Streptophyta > Magnoliopsida > Asterales > Asteraceae > Arctium > Arctium minus. The sequence continues at coordinate 31,825,180 of OX941088.1, forward strand.
CCAACCTCAAACAAATAAAACCTTAAGGGTTCTAACATCAGACAACCCCAAATCACACCCCAAAACTAAATAAAAGATGAAGGAAACGATTAATTAGCATTTTATGGATGAAGACTAGCTAACCTTTGAGACTGAATTCCTCAAGAATCCAATTGCTCTCTTCACCAAGATCCCTAACCCGTCTTCTCAAAGCGCCGGCGAATCGACTTCAGCTCCTGTACTTCTTTCTAGCCTGAATGACTCCTAAACTAAAGGTTTTCATTATATCTAAAGTGTGCAGCGAGGGTTATATTATAGCTAGCCAGTCTTTACTTCACTCGACCCAAGCAATGCCCAAAGAGTCCCATGCCTTTCTTGGTCGGACCAAGCCAACTGGCGATTTCCGATAAGTCTTTCCTAATTTTTAGAGCAAGAAGCGGAACTGGAGAGGAAAGATGGGATTTACCCTATTTGGTATCTGATTACAATATTACCCTCTAGCCCCTCAAGATACTCCTTTTTAACAAATAAAACCCAAGGTTTACATTAATTAGGATGTTACACAAATGGTCCTTACAGTGACCTAACTTCTTAAAATCTCTTATCGACGCCTCATTTCATATGTTCTCCTTTCTCTCAAGACGCCTTCGGACGTTACAAAAACAAACAATCTTATTGATTCAGATTTCAGACTTCAACACCACCTCTTATTAATCAGAAGTGAAATAAGACTTCAGACTTCAGACCTTAGATAACTACTATCAATGCTTGCTCAAACTGAGAATCTCCATTTGCACCAAGTGTGAGAATAATAAGAAAACAAAAGCTATCTAATTTTCACCAAAAAATTTCAACGATTAGATCTCGAAAAATAGAACCTCTCGATCTGATTTGGGAGCGAAAAGTTATAAGAAAATGTTGTTACATATATATACGAGTTTTCACTTAATGAACATTAGTTAATAACGTTTGACGTAGTGATCGACTGAACCTGTAAGAAAGTTGAAACCATAATAACCAAAAAATATGATAAATGAACTATATAGTATCAATGATATCCAATAATGTCACATTAAAACAAAGCAAAATGTATAGTCTAATTGAGAACTTAAGAACCTATACCATATACAACCTTTTTGTATTACGTGCTAATTATTGGCCCGGTAATTAGACTCTAATTACTAGGAAAAAAACTTGATGAACCTTAATTTCAGATAATAATATATATATTTATCTTTTAAGATATATCTATTATACATGTAATTGAAATTGAAAACTAAATTTTTAACCGATGCTTAGTATGATTTTGTTGAAATAAAAAAATAGTTACAAAAAGCTCGATCAAGATAATCATCAAAATTCAACTTTTCTTTTAAATTTTTGTTTGTTTATCCTAATTAAATGCACAAGTGTTGTCAAGTGATCTTATGATCAATATGTTTTTTTAGACATGTATATAGCGTTAATAAAGCCCATATGACCTTATATGCATGCAATCCACTATTGTTTGTATCACATCTTCACTTAAGAGGTTGCAAATGATCTTAGATTGTTCAACTATCTGTAACCATCACATACTCGTTATAGATGACTTGGATCCTGAGTACATCAGAGAGAAGGTTGGCTCATAGAGAACAATATGCATTCGGTCGGCTTTAATCCATATGCTTGAAGGTTGATCATACAGATCATGCATTCTAACATAAAGGACAACTTATTATAAAAAATTTATGTAATCATGTAATAACATTTTTTGCTTTATAAAAACGTAATTGATTAAATAAAAAGAAGAACAAAATTGAATTGTATTAATATATGTCGATATCAATCTTTGGTACCGTTTGTTTTTTAAGAGGTCTAAAGTCTGAAGTCTTATTTTAGTTATGGTTAATAAGAGGTGGTGTGTAAAAAGGTCTGAATGATTCAGACGTAAGAGCTATTAAGAGGTTTTTAAAAAAAAACAAACAATCTCTAAACTCTCAACAATAAATTAATTAAATCTTTTGATTATATATATATATATATATATATATAGGGGGGGCCTTTCATGGGAGACCCTTGTATTTCGTGGTAACTGTGAGATCCAATCTCATCCATCCATTTAATTAATCAACGGCCTAATATAAATAATATAAAAAATATTTAAAAAACTGATTTTATAACACTAAATAAGGAAAAAGGGTAAATTTGTCAAATAACATTATAATTTATCCTTATTTGATTTACGTGGCAACCAAAAATTTAGGAATGGATTCAGTTGTGATACACTTCAAAAATTGAAACATAGCTATCATCGACTATCAAAAAAACCACCAGCTATTCAAACCTAGTTTCATATGGAGAGAATCGATTGAAAAGGGGTAAGGATCACAACATCACATAACGATACCCTAAACCCAAAATACATTGTGTTACACCGTGATTACCATTGTGATGCACTCAAAGTTACTGTGTTACACTGTGATTACTATTGTGATGCACTCAAAGAGCATTGTGTTACATTGTGATTAACATTGTGTTACACTGTGATTATCGTACAAATGTGATACCCATTATGATACGACAGTGATACCAACCGTGGTACCACTGTGATACCAACTGTGTTACATTGTGATTACCATACAAAATCCTCTATTTCTTCATCTTCTTCCCCATGTTTCCTGAAAAAATGGATCTGGGAAAATGGGTTTTTTAGTGTTTACAACTGTAGATTTTAAAAGTAGATCGGAAAAATGAATAGAAAACAAGATATGACAGTGAAAAGTGTTAGAATGTGTTTACGAAAAAGGATCTTACATAAACCCATGTACCACGTCTTAACACGTCAAAATAAAAATAAACTGCAGGCTGCTACTGTTATGGAAGAATTGAAACGAGATGAATAAAGAATAATGTCAACGATGGAAGAGATGAATGCAATCGATACTATGTTTAAAATTCAATTTGACCAAATCATATTATCAAAATAGAATCTCTCTTAATTAGTTAGTTGAGATAATGAAGAAAACAAAAAATTTAATTTATCATTGATTGATATCTTTCTGTTACAATTTTGATTTTAATATTAAGTAATTTAGTAAAAGACTAAAATATCCTTCATTATTAATTTAAAAAAAAATAGATGGATGGCTGAGATTGAATCTCACAGTTACCACAATCTAATAGGGTCTCATTTGATTAGGCCCCTATATATATATATATATATAACAAATAATTTACTTTGAAAGAAATTTAACAATTCGTTTTTTATTTGTTTAATAAATCATCCTATTCTCATCTCAATTAATTCACATAAACATTAACATGATATCTATATATATATATATAACAAATAATTTACTTTGAAAGAAATTTAACAATTCGTTTTTTTATTTGTTTAATAAATCATCCTATTCTCATCTCAATTAATTCACATAAACATTAACATGATATCTATTTATAGTACTGGATATTATCACATAAATTCTTGATCAGTTGGATATAACTTATTATTGGCATCTTCTTATCATTAAACCTAACTTCTTGTTCATAAATTAAATATTATTGCATTATAAAATACAAAATACAAAATTAAGATTGGTAATTTTTATATTTTAAGTTTTTAAGACCAAAATTTAAATATAACTAATAATTATTCTATGAATCACAATAACTTCAACAAGCTACAAATTCAAAATAAATTATTTCATACTTCAAAATTAAAAGGATAAATTTATTGTTAAATGGATTAAAAATAAGTTTATATATTGTAATTAACCATAAAAACAGACATGATTTATCTATTCCAAGTGTACATAGCAGAACAATAATTAAAAATATTCTCCAATGATTTTGTGCTGCTTCGACATGTCTATATTCATTAAATGATCAATTTAACTTTTTTTGAACGGCACAAATATAGAAAATAACGAAATGATAATAATAATATTATATTCTTATTATTAATATTAATTATATTATTATAATGATCATCATCACAATCTGCTCCTTCCCCTTCTCAGGAGACAATCATAATTAGAAAGATAATATCATTTTTATCTGACATCATATGGTTGATAATCTCCTCTTTAATTTAATTTTCCTTTACATTATTTATAGAGAAAATTAAAATTTGCATTTTTTGTCCTTGATCTTTATTTATTAAATTAATAGTCCAAAGTAGCAGTGGAGAGTGAAAAAAAATCATTTTTATTATCACCGGCAGTCTGTTCAGGGTTCCAAACTCAATGATGGCAACTAAACACGAGGGTTGCGCTCGTTGCGGGACTTAACCCACCCTCGATCCCACCAAATTTATATTCAAAAGTTTGTATCTCTTCTTTACTTTTAAGTGACAATGGGGTCCTCTTTCCTATCTATACTAAATTTTAGGCTAGCTATAAGATTCAAGTGCTATAAGATTCAAGGTTGGTACTAAAATACTTGTTGATCCCATTCATGGAGGAGATGCACAGAGGGCTCTAGTCTTTTCACGGGGAGAAAATCCCTTTTTCTCAATCTCTTCTAGTTAGTAGTACCTACCGGATGAATTACTTTCCTTAAAGGCCTACCTTCCTTGGCACATAGATTAGCATCCCGAAGTCGATGACTATTCATCGCGATTACCTTGACACCAAAGAAGAGTTCGACCCATATTTGTTCCCGAGCTTTTTGAAATTACTAAAAGAGGTAGAGTCTTTGGACAACTCTCTCTAAGGAACTCGGCAAAATAGCCCCGTAACTTCGGGAGAAGGGGTGCCTCCTCACAAAGGGGGTCGCAGTGACCAGGCCCGAGCGACTGTTTACCAAAAACACAGGTAGTTTTGCACCTTCTAACACGTGCGCCAAGAGCACATTCGATAGCATCCTCTTAAGGTTTAAAGATCCAAACCGGGGCAAAGAGAAGCGCTTTTGCTACTGAGAAAGCGAACGGTCAGCGCGAAGGTTCAAGACTTAGCCGAACGTTAGCAACGAGAATCACTTCGTTCCACTCTCCCAACAGGTCAGACTACGAGTACACATTGTATGATTGAAAACTGCCGCTGCATACTACCCGGTAATTGCAGGTCTTGTGGTTTGCATTTTATTTCTTTTTTCGTCTCTGCCCTAACGGTTGTTAGTGGTGATCCGTTAAGTTTTTTATTTCTATTTATTATATTAATTTCTTTTTTGTCGTCACCGGCCCACCCTTTTCTTTCTCATATGTTTAAAAAAGTATACACACAGACCATACATACACACACACACACACACATATATATATATATAAAGAGAGATTGCGACAGAGAAAGAAGAGAGAGAACATTTTCGGCGAGGGAGCATCGAGAAATCCTTCATTTTCGGCATTCTCTCCGGCTCACGCTCCCACACCTACCACAATGCTTCATCAATGGCACCTTTCATAGTTTCAGTTGTTGTTATTAACACACATGCACATACACACACTCTGCAAAAGACGCACACTCTGCAAAAGACGCACACTTACAAAACTAAGACGCACTTACAAAACTAAAACCCCAAACTCACTTATAAAACTAAAACCCACATCAAAACTAAACCCATAACTTCTGTTATTGATTCCCAATATGAGACCCATGTTGGGGAGGGTGCGGAATATAGAGGGAGAAGAAGAGAATGATCAGAACTCGGATAAATAATTAGAGATCGCGTGAGAGCTCGCTTTCCTTAAGTGATATTTCGACCCTATTCTGTCCGGGTATCACGAAATTCACTCGAGGATAATCTCAATTCACCGTATCGATTTAGGCAGAAATTGATCATATTTAAATACTTTGAGAATCGTAACGAACCCTATATTAATAATGATAAAAATACCCCATTGAATGGTATTGATTGTTGGGCATAATGGTGGCAGTTACAAAATTGATATCATAAAAGGACCGGTTACAAAATTGATTTCACAGTGCCCCACGCGGGTTGTGCCGCGGGTTAACACACGCGGGTCGGGTCAACCCGCGCGGGTCACTGTTCCGTCTCCACTTCCAGTGCACGGCACGAGTAGTCGCGCGGGTTAACCTGCAACACAACTCGCCCGCGTTGCGGAAAAAAAGCATATCAGTTTCAAAACTGATAAAACCGCCAAACATGACCATCCAACGATCCCGGGTCATAGTTAGCTTACACGAGTGTGCACTCCATACCTCCTAACTCATGTTATAGCTTAGCTATCAACCCCATTATTATCTTGTGAATCCAATTACATAAAATGAACCGATTATTTCACTAAAATCACCAACAATCCTCCCCCATTTTAGTGCAATCTTTGATTCACAAACAAAAGATAATATAGGAAAACAAACTCATGCATAAATGAAAATATCTAGAAGATTGAATTTTCATCTTAGTACATTACACATTTCAAATACTCGAGAATCCGGGTGTCCTATGGATTGAACCCTTCAACCCATTTTAGTACCAGAAAATAACATACACATGAATATAAATAATTCTCTATAGGTTAAACTTGACACTATACAGACCATGTGTTCTTATCCATTCGTGAGTGCATCAAAGCCAAGTCCAAGCTTCTTGAAGCTTCTACACTTCACACTCATATAGGTAGTTCCTTTCATCATGCACCTGCACATGCACATGCACTTTTACAAATGAAAAATTACCTCCTTCACTTGCAGTACTGAGCACATACCTTGGGATGATTATCTTGTGCTCTAATCCCTTAGAGTGAGTTTTCCCATTGAATTCAACTTCTAACGTTGTTTTAGAAGGGAATTGGGTATCTCACCGTTAGAGATTTAGATGGACTTTAATCCCATCCCTATCAACGACTTGTGAACCAAGTCCCTAGCTAACCCCTTCGTCAAGTGGTCCGCTAGATTTTATTGTGACTGAACAAATTCAACCGAAATCACCCCGTTCGTGATTAGCTCACGAATCATGCTATGTCTAACACCTAAGTGTCTAGACTTGCCATTATATACTTGACTATAAGATTTAGACAAAGTAGCCTCACTATCACAACGGATAGAAATGGGTGATATTGGTTTCGACCATAACTGAATTTCATGGACTAAATTCCTTAGCCACTCTGCCTCTTTACCGGCAGCGGCTAATGCCACAAATTTCGACTCCATAGTCGAACTCGTGATGCAAGTTTGCTTCTTGGAAGCCCACGAGATGACACCTCCCCCAAGCAAGTACACCCAACCACTCGTAAGAGTGATCTTCTAAGTTGGTAATCCAACTTGCATCTGAATATCCCTTTAATATCTTGTCCGCTTGGTTTAACATAAAACCGTTAGACAAGACAACCTCATCAAATTTTGATGCCATTGTTTGGGTGCGTGTTTCAGCCCATACAATGATTTTACAAGTTTACACACCTTATGCTCCATACCGGGTATAATAAAACCTTTTGGTTGTTTCATGTAAACTTGCTCCTCCAAGTCACCATTCAAGAATGTCGTTTTGACATCCATTTGGTGAATAACTAAATTGTGAATAGCTCTTAAGGCTAGCAACAATCTAATCATGGAGATCCTTGCAATCGGGGCATAAGCATCAAAATAATCGATGTCTTCCCATTGCTTAAAGCCTTGGATTACTAATCGAGCTTTGAACTTGCCGATTGATTCATCAGCTTTCATCTTCCTTTTGAAGATCCACTTGCATCCCAAAGGTTTACAAACCGGTGGCAAGTACGATAATACCCAAGTATTATTCCCCATGATGGAGTTCATCTCATCATTTGTTGCTTCTTTCCAGAAAGCAACATCTTGAGACTTCATAGCCTCATCAAATGATTTTGGATCCTCCTCAATACTATAACAGTAAGAGAATTGTGACCCAATATCATCTCTTGATCCCTCTACCAAGTATACATGGAAATCGGGACCAAAGGATTTTTCGATCCTTCCTCTTTTGCTCCTTCGAAGCATCGGAGATTCGGTTTGAAAAATTGCTTGTTCTTCAACCTCACTAGTTCCACTAGTACTTGGAACTATATCCTTTGGCCTAGGTATTGAAGAGAATCTAGTCTCATCAAATAATGCATCTCTCGATTCTATAATGGTGTGAATCGCTATAGAATCATTAGGTTCAATAACATAGAACCTATAGGCCTTGGAATGCTCGGCATATCCAACAAAGATGCAATCAATACCTTTCTTACCCAAACTTTTCCTTTTGGGTTCGGGTAGTCGAACAACCGCCCGACAACCCCAAACTCGAATATAACTAAAGTTAGGCCTTTTATTGAACCAAAGTTCATATGGGGTAATCTTGTTTCTTTTATTGGGAACTTGATTCAATAAGTAACAAGCCATTAACATGCATGGCTTCACCCCAAAATCCATCACTCAATCCCGAGTAGGATAACATAGAGTTCACCATTTCATTGAGAACTCTATTTTTCCGATCCGCCACACCATTTTGTTGTGGTGTATAAGGCGCCGTAGTCTCATGAATAATTCCTACGGATTGGAAAAACATGGGGTCGTAATACTCCCCACTACGGTCGGTGCGTAAACATTTTATAAAACAATTCATTTGCAATTCAACCTCCGTTTTATAAATTTTAAAATTTTCCAACGCTTCATCTTTTGAGTATAACAAAAATATATAGCAAAACCGTGAAGCGTCGTCAATAAAAGTAACAACATACTTTTTATTACCCAAAGACAGAGTTAAATGCAAATCACAAAGATCACTATGAATTAACTCAAGCACCGATGAGTCCCTTTTCCCGTTAGGAAAATGTTGCCTAGAGATCTTTGTTAACATGCAAGTTTTACACTTTTCGGTTTTAATGTCAAAGGCCGGAATAAGACCGTCTTTTGACATTTCAACCATTCTTTTAAAATTCACATGACCAAGCCTTGCATGCCATAAAATAGAATCAACAAGATTTTAATTTGCAACATAAACAGAGTTTGAAACAAAACTCTTTTTATTTAAATTTAACATAAACATATCATTCATCAAATAGTCGAATCCTACAAAAAAACCACCTTTTGACAAGATAAACTTGTCAGACTCAAATACTTGCCTATATCCTAACTTATTCAAGACACTACTGGAAACCAAATTCTTTCAAATTTGTGGTACAAACAAAACATCTAAAAGTTCAATTATTTTGCCAGAACTAAACTCTAGCCTAACTAAGTCGCGTCCAAGAATGGGAGCACTCAACTCGTTTCCCATGTGTAGCACAGATCTGTCTTCAACCGGTTCCAAAGTGGCGAACTAATGTCGATCATTGCACACATGACTCGTAGCACCCGCACCCGAGTCGATCCACCAAACAACATCATCATTCTGCACGTAAAATGAATCGGATATTAGTGGTACATAACTCAAATTTGAATTAAAACCAAAGTCAAGAAACTGAACTTGTCGTGGGTTTTGATCCTTGGATCCTTGCCCACCACCACTTGTTCTTGCTCCACTCTTATTCTTGACAACCCGACAATTCCGCTTGAGATGACCGGTCATACCACAGGTCCAATAGGTTAATTTAACCTTTTTGTTGGGCCCTTTCTTGGCTTCATTGAACTTGCGTTTTCCCTTGAAGTTGTTGGATTTTCCATCTTGGACCATGTTCATCGAAGGGGCAGAAACCTATTTTATCTTAGGTTTCTCAGCCTCTTGCGCCCGAAGAGATTCCTCTATGCGCAAGTGACTATCTAGTTATGCAAGGGACAACTCTTCCTTCTTGTGCTTCAACATGTGTTTGAAATCTTTCCAAGAGGGGAGCAATTTATCAATTATGCTCGATACGGAGATGGATTCATCCATCTTCATATTATGTTGAGCATATTGGCCTAGAATGCGTAGGTGCTCATTATATTGCTCTATCACATGCCTTGAGTCCCTCATCTTGTAATTGTTAAAATTACTAACGAGGTACTTCTTACTAGAAGCATCATCCGCCATGTATTTGTACTCAAGAGAGTCACATATCTCTTTGGCAGACTCAACGTTTTGATAAATGTCAAAGAGGGAGAGACACATACCGTTTAAGATGTGGCTACGACAGATGTAGTCATCGTTTTCCCATTTACCGCGACGCCGGGTCATCTCCAACGTCTCGTCTTCCATCACATCTGGCATCGGCGTGCTCAGCACGTACACGACCTTCAACGTGGTCAGCAAGAAGTGTATCTTCTTCTATCATCGTCAAAAATCGACGCCTTCGAACTTCTCAAGTTTGGTGAACTTGGTCGTCATATCTCTCACGGATTGATCACTCACCATCTCTCTCACGAAGAACAAAATATCACTCAAAATTGTTGGGGAGGGTGCAAAATATAGAGGGGAGAAAAAGAGAGTTATCAGAACTCGAATAAAGAATTAGATATCGCGTGAAAGCTCGCTCTCCTTAAGTGATATTTCGACCCTATTATGCCCGGGTATCACGAAATTCACTCGAGGATAATCTCAATTCACCGTATCGATTTAGGCAGAAATCAATCCTATTTAAACACCTTGTGAATCGTAACCGACCCTATATTAATAATGATAATAATACCCCATTGAGTGGTATTAATTGTTGGACATAATGGTGGCGGTTACAAAATTGATATCATAAAAGGAGCGGTTACAAAATTGATTTTACAGTGCACCACACGGGTTGTGCTGCGGGTTAACCCGCGCGGGTCACTGTTCCGTCTCCACTTCCAGTGTACGGCGTGGGTAGCCGCACGGGTTAACCCGCGGCACAACCCGCCCGCGTTGCGGAAAAAAAGCATATCAGTTTCAAAACTGATAAAACTGCCAAACATGACCATCCAACGATCCTGGGTCATACTTAGCTTACACGAGTGTGCACTCCATACCTCCTAACTCATGTTATAGCTTAGCTACTAATCCCATTATTATCTTGTGAATCCAATTACATAAAATGAACCAATGATTTCACTAAAATCACCAACAACCCAGACCCTTGGTTTACCTTCTTTTCATTTCTTCATTAGAACCTTTTACAATATTTCGAGTTTGACTCCATGCATCAATGGTGGTGGTAATCTTTTACCTTTTTCTTTTTCTTTTCTTCTCTCCTTTAAAATATTGTTCTGATCCAATGAAGAAAAATCAATGATACTTTCAGTTATGATTTGATGAAACGAAATGATAACAAGGTCGATGATCACAACGAGAACTAGATAAAAAAATGCCAAAAAAAACTCTACCTAAACCCTCCGAATGAACAAGTCCTGATCCTTACAAGAGTGTGTGTGTTTGATCGGAGTTGTATGTATGTGTTTGACCGGAGCGGTATGTGTGTATGTGTGCGCTTCAACGAAGATGATCGATTGTTTTATGGAGCTCGAAAAACAGATATGGATATGGTTTGCATTTCGTTGCACTGTGTATCATTATAATCAGGGACCATTAACTAGTTCTTGTTAACAATTAATTCTCTCGAATTTAATTTATAACGAACAAATCAGATGAAAGTTGATCGTTAGCCTCCATACACACACATCTGATTTACAAGTCAAAAGTGATTCCCTCTTGGTGGTCAAACAAGAAGTAGTTAGTTGGCTTCCATATCTGGTCAATCAAACGTAAACCACCGACGTAGCTGGAATGCAGTACATTTAAAGAAGTATTGCTTTTAAGTTGCTTATCTTTATTTCTTACGAAGACGTTACTAACTTAAGCATCGGAGGGTCATTGGCTATCGTTAACATTGCTTTGTCATAGGAACGCACGACAAGATAGTACGTTCGATGATAACTCACGACCAACCTAGCACAAGACTTGGATAATCAAAACTCCACCCGAATTGTTAAGGTACTATTGGTGAGGTTGGATAGAATTCTTATGATAAGAGTGGACGGAATTGAACTAATTGAGAATTGTAATGATGGTGACGAGAATTCTTGTGTATAACGTGTTCATAATTTCACTTAGCTAATGTTATTATGAATATATTATTACGTGAGTATGGTTGACTTACTATTGTTATGATGATTGATGAATGTATTAGTACGTTTCTCACGTATCTCTTGATAGTATCTCTTACCTTCTTTCTCGTGTGTGAGACAGTCTCAAATGGTTAAGAAACGGAGTAGACGGGCAACCGAGTCAGATGGGCAAGAGGCAAGCATATCCAACCCGAATCAGTTGGATAGAGTTGTGAATCATATTCCTCCACCTTTACCGCCATTGGCCGACAAGAGAATAGAGCACATACCTAGGGTAACCTTGGCTTCTTCCAACCCCGTTATGCAAGAGGTGAACCCTCAGACGGAGTTGATGACTAACGTGATGCATATGGTTACCTCTGCAATGGACAAGCAACAAGAAGCCTTTCTGAAGATGTTGGACGACAAGGATGATAGTCTTCGGAGGCATGAGACCATCGCCAAAAACATAGTGGCAGGTTCCGGGGGTACCAAAAATGTGATAAGAGTCGAGGAACACATGGTCATCGATGCTAGGAGAGGTGGGAGAGTTCGTTCCTACAAGACCTTTCTTTGTAGCAAGCCACCGGAATTTTCAGGGTTAGACGATCTGATCGCTTGTATGAACTGGATCAAGAGATCGAGCAAGCGTTTGGCTCTACTGAATGCGAGGAGAGCCAAAAAGTGAAGTTCGCCTCTTAGATGTTAAGAGGCTCTTCTCTCAGATGGTGGAATGTTACCAAATCCACTCTTGATGCTACCATTTTGGCCCAACTGTCATGGGTCATGGTCAAGAAGAAAATAATGGAAGAATACTGTAATGAGTCGGCGATCGACCTCATAGAAGAAGAGTTCCGAGCCCTCAAAAAAGGTAACAAGACAGTGAGAGAATACACCCGGCTCTTTATTGAGAAACTCGATCTTGTGGGGCACATGGCCCCAAGTTAAAAGGAGAAGATCAAGGCCTACCGGCCAATATGATGGCCATGGTACGGAACTCCAAGGCATCCACTCTCCATGAAACCATCGAAGAAGCTAAACTCATGGAGGATGTGTATGACCGAAAGAAGCAATAAGAGGTGATAGTCGAAGAAAAGATAAAGTGGGAAGGAAATTTTGGATCTTTTAAGAGATCGAGACTGTAACAACCCGATTTTCGAAAGTTATCATTTCAAGTTTTTACAGAAACCGATATATTAAGGAAAAGTAAGGTATTTGATTTTGGACTTAAATCCTGGATTTTATAGTCTTGATAGATGAAGGATTCAATTACGAGTCCAACGATTCTTTCCGGAGCGAAAACGGAGCTACAACGAAGAAGTTACGGCCAAAACAGTGAACGAGAAGAAAACTGGAAGAAGCTGCGACTATGACAAACGACATTGCCCTGGGCAATGTCGCCCAAACTGGCCAGGGGCTGTTAAGTTCGGGATTTCAGCCATTTTTCTCATTTCTCCTCATCCAAACTTCTTCTACTCTCTCCCAAACCGATTCCCTTCTTTTCCCTTCAAACCCTAACTTATTTTGGCTCAAACCCTTGGATTTTGTGGAGGTAAAACATCATCAAGTGGTAGGATTGAAAGCTATGGTCAAGGATTCACCATCTTCATCTTCATCTTCAACCTCAAGCTTATTTTGGGTTTTCTAGGTTTTCATCAAAACCTAAGTGGTAAGTGTATCCCTTCCATTTTTAAAACATGAAGTAAGTTATAAATGACCCTTTGATGGTTTCCTAGTGTTTGATTTCTATAAATTTCGGTTTGGTTAATTTTCGGAGTTTTGGGTCAAAAATTAGGGTTTTGCCCAAAATAGAGATATTGATGTTAAGTGTTTGGGGAACAATTATTTATGGTGGAATATGTATATTTATGGTTGGAACCTTGTGGATCTAGGTTTTGGAAGATTTGGTTTGAAGAATCAAGTTCTTCAAGGAAAGTTCTAAGTGGGTAAAATCTAGATTTAGTCTAAATCTAGCAAGGTGAGTTTACTAAACTTTTGTTAAAACTGGATACACATCATATTTGCTTATTTGTTGTTATTATCACATAATTGCTCAAATTGTTCATCTTTACGGGTTTAAGTAATTGATGGTATTTTCATGAGATTATGTGAGAAATATGATATAGAAGTATCATCCCATGATTTATCCTATTTTGTGGAATTATTTGGGGTTTCCATGATGTGTTATCAATATGGGTATTTTGACATGTTTAATGAGTACATGTTTGGATAATATGATGATTTCCATTTGGAATACTCTCTTGGTGATATCGTATCTACAATGTGGCTATGTGGATATTTAAGTCTTATGTTGGACTCATGCTATTGGGAGGGTGATATTGTACCCGCGGTTGGTATTGAATTATATTTGGTTGAAATATACGTAAGGACCTCCTAAATGCATTATGTTGGACGAACCAAGGCAAGTTCACTAGGAGGATGTAGTCTCGGGGAGCCACCGTGATGGTATGTGCCCAGAAGACCTCCGCCACTCGGAAAGTTTCCTTTACGGTCTGATCTTCGGGTGTGTCGGGCCTTTGGGGTGTTCCTTGTTAAGGGCATCAAGGTACATCGACTCTTTTGAGTGGAATTGATTGGTGCTATGGGTCTCCCCCGTTGACTCCATACATGTTGAAAATTGGTTAACTGCTGATAAGAATTGTATATGTTCTACCATGCTATTTATTGTTCAACTCACTAGGCTTTTTGGCCTAACACTTGTTTAGTGTCGATGTGTATCTCAGGTTTTAGCGGCATCGGTTCTAAGTTGGTTTGGTGCTTGGGTGAGAGACTTGGGAATATTACGTTTTGACTTACTTTTGGTAGGAGAACCTTTGGGTCTATAAATGACACCCTTAATTGTAATCTCTTTTCTGGTTATAGAAATTAGATTAGTTGGTTGTTATTTATTGTCCGTTTATTTACGATTGTATTTAAACAGGTTTGTATATTTTTCCCCATTTATGGGAGGCTCTTGCTTTGGCAATTTTAAATACCGCATGTCCGTTTTTCGGATTTTGTTATCCCTATTTTTGGGGTGTTACAAGTTGGTATCAGAGCTCTAGTTTAAGTGAACTAGGCATAAATGTAAGATGTCTAGACTTAGACTGAGTGCGTTAGGCAATGATTTCTGAGATGGGTAGAATTTCTAAGATGGGTTAGTCTTAGAGTCGATAGGAAATTAAGGTTATCAAGCGTTGTGGCGATGGTAACGAGAACCTTTATGTATTATATGTTCATAATCTCACCTAGCTAATGTTATTATGAGGATATTTATACGTGATGGTGCTTGAAGTGCCGTTACTGTGACAATTGGTAATGTAGTAGTATGTTCTCTTGTGCTTGGTTTGCTAATGTTATGATATTTGGTAGACGTGGTAGTACGTTCCTTCGTGTTCAATTCTGTTAATCTCCTTTTTATCCATCCTCGTACTTGTTGAACGGTCTTGGTATGTCGACCGTTGGGGTAGTAAGAAAGTTTCTGAATGGGTAACTATTAGAAAAAGTTAATGATGGTAAGTATGGTGATGGCGTTAAGTGATCAGTTCGAGTCGGATTAATTGGTTGGATTAGAACCATAGACTTTTTGAATCGATGTATTCGAGGAGAAATTGTAAGGTGAACCTAGGAGGTCCGTGATCTTTTCCTTAAGATGTTGAGCATCTGGATGACGATAGTATAACTAGAGAAATCGAGGAGCGTGAGTTCAAGTTGATTTGTGAAAACGGTGTACATGCCAAAATATCCTTTTTTTAAGTGTTTATGTGTTTTACATGAAATTATCAAATGTTGGGTTAGTTGGTAATCTTTGATTATTTGAAGTATTTACCTTTATAAACTTTGTATAACACCACATTTGGGATTTTTGGACATTTTGATAGAGGGTCACAAATCAATGTGTTTTAACGTTTTATTGCATAAAACGATCTTTGGTCAAAGAAATATACTTTTGAATGGTTGTCGGTTTTTATGCATCATTCATGAAATGGAATGTTTTATGAAGCATTACTTGCATATTTATGTGAAGTATTTGAAATTATGTATATAGTCCCATTTTATTATTTCTATTCTTACCAGCAGTTACACTTGGAAATGCATATTTGAAAATAAATGAGTCTTTAGGACTTCGGTCCGGTTTAATAGCTCAATTGTGAAATACCAAGTATGATGGCGGTTAATGCGCATCATTTGAGACGTACATGTTTTGAGTGCGTTGGTCATTCAATTGGAGTCATGTATTGTTTAGACTGTAATGCAGTGGATTCATATGTATATGAGTAGGTCTTTATTATTTAAAAAGAAAATGGGCTATTATTTATAAATTACTTATTTTAAAGTGCTTGTGTTTTACATTAAATTGTTAATTGCTGATAAGTTTTGGGTTATTTGGATATATTTAACTTTATAAACTTATGTAACACACATCTTCGTCATTTTTAGGCATTTTGATAAATAAATCATTTTGATATATTCCTTTTACAATGTAATATATAAATGGAAGTCATTTTATATAATTGTCCATTTGGTGCATACGATTTTATAAACCGTTAGAAAATGCATATCATTGAACTAGGAGTCGTTTTGGAAACATGAAGAGAAAGAGTTCATTTGGAAAACATTCGTTGCAACTAATGAGGAGTTTTGGGTTAATTACCTTTTGGGTTGTGATGTTTGCATATTTATGGTCAAACGTATTTCGATGTCTCTACTGGCTTTCATTGGATATTTATGTAAACTATTGGGTCGTTGACTCGGTTTTAACCAAATGGAGTCTTGAGAAAAATTTTCCGGTTTAAAAACAGTGGTGGAAATTTTATTGGCATCCAGTGGTATTATTTCCCTTTGAGTTTAGTGGGAGCAGTTTAGTTGCACATATCACATATGCATATTTTATTGGAAATTTCCGTTATGGTATTTCAGCCAATATTTTAGAACGATGAGAGCATGTTTATATTTGGCTTTGAACTCGAAAACGACATAAATTATTTCATGTTTTAACCGGATGCATACGCATATCAATCTACTAGTTTTGCGAAATAAACGGTCGCAGTTTTGTTGTGAAATCTTATTTCGTGCCACATTGTGACTAAAAGAGAGAAAACTGTAAGAGTTCGATATTATGAGCATGTTGTCTCGAGTTTTGCAAACATTTTATTTTTACAGTTTGGGATTAAACTAAATTACTCTTGAAATTGCTCAAATCGCATGCATATGCCTTTACTAAATTTTGGGGTTCGAGTTGGTGAATTTCCCTTATGTAGTTTTGTACGAACGTCTTGTTATACACTATTTTAGTACGTAAAACTATTTCTCATTCATTACATAAATTATACTGTTGATGTGAGTAATCGTATGAAAAAATTATGTTATTTCGGATGGAACTTTTGCCCATAACATATTTCAGTTATTGATTTTACTGATAGGAGTTTTCCGCAATGCATGAAATGAATTTCCGGTTTTCAGGTCGTTGTAATTACGATTTTGGGTAGGTACGTTTTATCGGTACGGCCCAAATTTGAAACGCGAATAACATATATATATATATATATATATATATACATTTATTTACGTTCCCATTGTGTTGCTACATTTGGGAAATGATCGGACATATATAGGTCTTGTTGGAAATTTTATCTTCCGACGTTTTGTGTCAAAGTAAAAGATTTTAAAGTTGAAGTTGCAAAACCCTCTTTTGGGAGTTGTACAAACTTTTATTACACATGATGGGACGGAAAGTTATTTTCATACGCGTAGCATAATTTGATGCATGTTAAGACCCTGGTAGCCCGTTTGAAAATTTTGTTACGCATCTTTCGTTATCGTTTTATTAGCGTAAGTACTGATCAAATGAGTTTTGAAAATTGTTTTATATGTGTTGCATTGGTGATCAATTTTGAAACCTATCGAGTGCACGATAGTGTATTTTCACCGCACGTTTAATTGTTATAAAACTTATGTATTTGCGACTTTTATAAATTTCAAATTGGCATACTAGTGTGAAAAACCTTGAACTCATTGGGCTATAGGTGTAAGCCCCCTCGTGTTAGAAGTCGATATTAAGGATTAAAAGAGTCCTCGGAGTTTGAGGCGTTAGACATGTGCTTTCTCCCAGTTAGTTAAGTAACGATCTCTATGCTTCGTTGAATCTACGGATTAAAATTGTGTTCAGTTGTTTGGGTATGGTTGGTTTTGGAATTGTGAGAATTTGGTACGACGACATGCTATGTGTCTGTGGTGTGCTATATTGTTTGGTATTCTTGAATGATGATGATGTTATGGTTGACTGGTTGATTTGGGTGACTACTTCCAAGAGTAGGTGTCAACTTTGAATCGACATTGCTAATCGGGAATGAAATATTTGGTAGTATAACCACGTTTGCATAATGGTCATTCCAAGGATAGGTGTCGACACTCTATTTTGAGGACAATAATTGTTGGTGTGCTTCAATGTATTTCTGTTAGATCTGGTGCGTCTGCAGGACAAGCGGTAAACTTAAGGAAATTAGATGTTGATAATTAAGAAATCAATCATTGGTATTTAATAATTGTCAGGACTTTCGCTGATTTGGAAATCGATGCTTGAGTGCATGGTGGGAATTTGGTGGTAATGTTTATTGGATACATTTGATGAGAATGTCGAGGTGGACTTTAAGTACAAATCGATTATCGAGGAGACTTTGACGCATTGCGTTTAGAGGTATCTAAGGGAAATGTTTGCCTTGGGGTATTCTTGGTGGATATGACCGACTAAGGTAGTAAGTTGTTCTTGAGGTAATATGAACAACATAAGGATGGGAGGCAACCGAGATTTAATGTTAAGAATGTGATTAAGCCAAAACTTAACGTTCATCCCACTTTGGGGTGAGTTATATGGAAAGTTGAAGTTGAGTTGGCGATGGTTCGTTATAAGGAACGCAACGACAACCTCAACCGGGATGTAATCGGGTTCGTATATGAAGTAAGGTTTAGTGAAGGTATTCCTTTTGGATAGGGAATCATTTGACCTCTCCAAGGGCGATATTGGGTGATTGTTTGGTGCTAGATTTCGAGGACGAAATATCTTTTAAGGTTGGGAGGATTGTAACACCCCGATTTTCGAAAGGTATCATTTCAAATTTTACAGAAACCGATATATTAAGGAAAAGTAAGGTATTTGATTTTGGACTTAAATCCTTGATTTTATAGTCTTGATAGATGAAGGGTTCAATTACGAGTCCAACGGTTCTTTCCGGAGCGAAAACGGAGCAATAACGAAGAAGTTACGGCCAAAACAGTGAACGAGAAGAAAACTGGAAGAAGCTGCGACTATGACAAACGACATTGCCCTGGGCAATGTCGCATGGGCAATGTCGCCCAAACTGGCCAGGGGCTGTTAAGTTCGGGATTTCAGCCATTTTTCTCATTTCTCCTCATCCAAACTTCTTCTACTCTCTCCCAAACCGATTCCCTTCTTTTCCCTTCAAACCCTAACTTATTTTGGCTCAAACCCTTGGATTTTGTGGAGGTAAAACATCATCAAGTGGTAGGATTGAAAGCTATGGTCAAGGATTCACCATCTCCATCTTCATCTTCAACCTCAAGCTTATTTTGGGTTTTCTAGGTTTTCATCAAAACCTAAGTAGTAAGTGTATCCCTTCCATTTCTAAACCATGAAGTAAGTTATAAATGACCCTTTGATGGTTTCCTAGTGTTTGATTTCTATAAATTTCCGTTTGGTTAATTTTGGGAGTTTTGGGTCAAAAATTAGGGTTTTGCCCAAAATAGAGATATTGATGTTAAGTGTTTGGGGAACAATTATTTATGGTGGAATATGTATATTTATGGTTGGAACCTTGTGGATCTAGGTTTTGGAAGATTTGGTTTGAAGAATCAAGTTCTTCAAGGAAAGTTCTAAGTGGGTAAAATCTAGATTTAGTCTAAATCTAGCAAGGTGAGTTTACTAAACTTTTGTTAAAACTGGATACACATCATATTTGCTTATTTGTTGTTATTATCACATAATTTCTCAAATTGTTCATCTTTACGGGTTTAAGTAATTGATGGTTATTTCATGAGATTATGTGAGAAATATGATATAGAAGTATCATCCCATGATTTATCCTATTTTGTGGAATTATTTGGGGTTCCCATGATGTGTAATCAATATGGGTATTTTGACATGTTTAATGAGTACATGTTTGGATAATATGATGATTTCCAATTGGAATACTCTCTTGGTGATATCGTATCTACAATGTGGCTATGTGGATATTTAAGTCTTATGTTGGACTCATGCTATTGGGAGGGTGATATTGTACCTGCGGTTGGTATTGAATTATATTTGGTTGAAATATACGTAAGGACCTCCTAAATGCATTATGTTGGACGAACCAAGGCAAGTTCACTAGGAGGATGTAGTCTCGGGGAGCCACTGTGATGGTATGTGCCCAGAAGACCTCCGCCACTCGGAAAGTTTCCTTTACGGTCTGATCTTCGGGTGTGTCGGGCCTTTGGGGTGTTCCTTGTTAAGGGCATCAAGGTACATCGACTCTTTGGAGTGGAATTGATTGGTGCTATGGGTCTCCCCCGTTGACTCCATACATGTTGAAAATTGGTTAACTGCTGATAAGAATTGTATATGTTCTACCATGCTATTTATTGTTCAACTCACTAGGCTTTTTGGCCTAACACTTGTTTGGTGTCGATGTGTATCTCAGGTTTTAGCGGCATCGGTTCTAAGTTGGTTTGGTGCTTGGGTGAGAGACTTGGGAATATTACGTTTTGACTTACTTTTGGTAGGAGAACCTTTGGGTCTATAAATGACACCCTTAATTGTAATCTCTTTTCTGGTTATAGAAATTAGATTAGTTGGTTGTTATTTATTGTTCGTTTATTTACGATTGTATTTAAACAGGTTTGTATATTTTTCCCCATTTATGGGAGGCTCTTGCTTTGGCAATTTTAAATACCGCATGTCCGTTTTTCGGATTTTGTTATCCCTATTTTGAGGGTGTTACAGAGACCGTTCAACAACAACCGAAGCAACGACCCAACGAAAGAGGCTAGGTGGTGCCCAAAATGAAAGAGTAATCATTTGGGCCCATGCCACTCTCGACTCTTGTTACAAGTGTGGGAAGTTTGGCCACACTTAGAGAGACTGCCCGGTGAAGGGGCCAATTTGCTTCGATTGTAAAGAGTCCGGTCACTTTTTGCAATGAGTGCCCAAAGCTAAAGTTGGGAGGAAATCCTGGGAAGA
The DNA here is from genome assembly GCA_954870635.1 of Arctium minus. Taxonomy (NCBI): domain Eukaryota; kingdom Viridiplantae; phylum Streptophyta; class Magnoliopsida; order Asterales; family Asteraceae; genus Arctium; species Arctium minus. Next base: position 31,846,261 of record OX941088.1, read on the forward strand.
AAGAGAGCTCACCGAGGGTGCCGGGGAGAGCCTTTCAGATGACAGCCAAGGAGGCTAAGGTGTCGACAGATGTGGTGTCGAGTACGTTTCTTGTTAACTCCATACTTGTGCATGTTCTTTTCGATTCGGGTGCCAGTTATTCCTTCATATCGATTTCCTTTTTGTCAAGATTGTCTATGACTGCTAGTACATTATAAGATGCTCTAGTAGTGGACATAGTGAATGGTAGTCGAGTCCTTGTTAGTGAAGTCTTTAACAATTGTGTTTTGGAGATTGAGGGGAGGAAGTTTCTGATAAAACTCTTTCCAATATCCATTGGTGGATTTGACTTGATAGTCGGGATGTACTGGATGGGAGAGAATCAAGACGAAATTCTTTGTTCAAAGAAATTGATATGAATTCTGTTGGTAGGAGATGACGAGGTCCTTGTGTACGGGGAGAGAAGGAAAGTAGATGTGGTGGTCATTTATATGGCCAAGGCGCAAGTTCTTGGTGAAAAGGTGTTCTTCCTACTTGGCATACATGTTGGATGCCAAGTTGGAAAAGAAGAAGCTTAAAGACGTCAAAGTCATTTACAAATTTCCGGATGTATTTCCCGATGACTTGCCCGGGTTACCACCCGACCAGCAAGTCGAATTACGAATAGTCTTAATTCCAGAGGCTGCACCAATCGCTAGAGCGCCTTAGAGATTGGCACCATCAGAGATGCAAGAGATGATGTCGCAATTACAATATCTCTTAGAGAAGGGATTTGTGAGACCGAGCTCGTCGCCTTGGGGAGCTCCGGTCCTATTCATAAAGAAGAAGGATGACACAATGAGAATGTGCATAGATTACCGAGAACTGAACAAGGTGACCGTGAAGAACCAGTACCCGCTTCCAAGAATCGACGACCTGTTTGATCAACTTCAAGGGGCGGGGTATTTCTCGAATATTGACCTTCGTTCGAGGTACCATCAGGTGAAGGTGAAGGATGAGGATGTGGAAAATACCGCCTTTAGAACATGATATGGTCATTATGAGTTTCTGGTAATGTCATTCGGGTTGACGAACGCACCGGCGGTGTTCATTGATTTGATGAACCGGGTGTGTCGACCGTTACTCGACAAGTTGGTGCTCGTGTTCATCGACGATATACTCGTCAACTCCAAGGATGAGACATAACACGAGCAACACCTTTAGGAGGTCTTGGAGGTTTTGAGAAGGGAGAGGTTGTATGCAAAATTCTCCAAGTGTGACTTTTTGCTAGAGGAGGTACAATTCTTGGGTCATGTAGTCAACCGGGACAGAGTGAAGGTGGACCCGTCCAAGATCGAGGCAATGACGAACTGGGAGCCACCCAAGAGCCATACGAACATCCGAAGTTTCTTGAATTTAGCAGGCTATTATAGGAGGTTTATTCAAGATTTCTCCAAAATCGCTTCCTCCTTAACGTCCTTAACCCGAAAGAATGTGAAATTCGTATGGGCGGATCAAGAGAAAGCCTTTCGAACCCTTAAAAGGAAATTATGCGAAGCTCTAATCCTGTCATTGCCAGAAGGATCGGAGGACTTCATGGTTTATAGAGATGCGTCTAAAATGGGTTTGGGTTGTGTTTTGATGCAACGGGGAAAAGTGATCGCCTACACATCAAAACAACTCAAAGATCATGAGAAGAACTATCCAACCCATGACTAGGAGCTAGCAGTCGTGGTATTCGCTTTGAAGTTATGGAGACAGTACCTATAAGGTACAAAATGCACGCTATTCACAGACGACAAGAGTTTGAAGTACATGATTGATCAGAAGGAATTGAACATGAGACAGTGGCGTTGGTTGGAACTATTAAAAGACTATGACTGTGAACTACTCTACCACCCGGGTAAGGCAAATGTAGTAGCGGACGCCTTGAGCCGTAAGGAGTATAGTAGTGGCATTCGGGCTACACTTAAGAATAGATTTGGTATCCAACCTAATTGACTGGATAAGTATGTCTCAAGGAGAGGCCTTGCTTGAAGAAAACCTCAAGATCAAAGTAATGGTAAAGCAACAATCACTTCTGACCGAGGATGGCCGTGACCTAAAGCTACACCAAGGTCGTATTTGGGTGCCCAAGATTGGGGGAAACCAAGACCTGTTATTAGATGATGCATACAAATCCAAGTACTCTATTCATCCGGGTAACACCAAGATGTATAGAGATTTGAAATTGATATATTGGTGGCCCCTTATGAAGTTGGATGTGGCGAAATACATGGAAAGGTGGGTGACGTGCCTGCAACTAAAAGCAGAACATCAACGACCCTATGGAAGCCTTCAATCCCTAAAGATTCCAGAGGAAGTGGGAGCACATCACGATGGATTTCATGAGCAAGTTGCCAAACACGCTGAAAGGACACGATACAATATGGGTTGTGGTGGACCGATTGACGAAGAGTGACCACTTTTTGACAATGCTAGAGAAGTTGTCCATAGATAAACTTGCCAAGTTGTACATCGACGAAGTCATCTCGAGGCATGGGGTACCATTATCAATTGTGTCCGACCGAGACAGTCATTTCACTTCTAACTTTTGGGACGACTTGCAAAAAGAGTTGGGTACGAGGGTGAAGTTGAGTACGGCCTATCACCCCCAAACTGATGACCAAAGTGAACAAACGATTCAAAATTTGGAAGACATGTTGAGGTTGTGTGTCATCGACTTTGGTGGTAGTTAGGACTCTCACCTACCTCTCATGGAGTTTGCCTACAATAACAGTTACCACTCCAGTATCGGGATGGCACCATTGAAAGCATTGTATGGGCGGAAGTGTAGGACCCTTGTCAGGATCGAAACTCAAACAAGAATTTAAATAACACACTCAGAAACTTATGTTAAAGAAGTTGCGGAAAAACACTTTAACAATAAATCAATCAAACAATATCAGAATTTAAATCACAAGTTATATTGATTTAACTTAATTATTACAAACAAAACCTCAATCTGTTGAACAAGACTCAACAGACGTTCTATACTTCTCTATAGAAAGGATCTAAACTATTCTTGAGGTTAATTCTCTAAAAACAAAACTTATGAACAATTGTTAATTCTAACAAAGACTTCTATACTATATATATACAGACTTGATTACAAGATAATTATCAAAATAAAAATTTGATCTTCAGCATCAATACCATAATTATCTTCATCTTTATCTTCAAGTCATCTTTATCTTCATAAGCATCACTAACCATTTTCAGCAGTATTAAACATCCACAGCATTAACATCCTCAGCAGTATTAACTATGCTTGCAGTAGTAATCTTCAGCAGTACTAACTACTAGCAGTACTAACTCTCCAAGCAGTACTAACTATTTAAGTAGCAACACTAACTTTTCAAGCAGTATTAATTCTACTAGCAGTTTAAAATTACAAGCAGTAGTAATACCTTTCAACTAGCATTAGTATCCATCCTTAGCATATTCAGACCCAACAATCTCCCCCTAACTTAACTTTTCAGAATGAGAAGTTAAGTTCTTCATGATGCTTTCAACACTTCAGCTCAGTTGCCCAGATTTGGATCCAGTCCCAGACTTTGATTGATAATTCTTCTAACTACTATCCTGGCCATTTCTGAATCCTTTGAACATATCATCTTTGCATTTAACATACCTTGCAACTTGGCTTTGCTGTGATCATAGATTTTATCCACCAGTTAGTACTCATGATAAGATCTGTCAACAGTGATGACATAGACTCCACACCTTTCAAACAACATCCAATTTTCTATTCTTTGAAATTTATTCTCCAGATGCAGATCTCTAACCACATGTTGAACTCTGCTAGGATCAAACATCATGCACAAGTACTCCATGGCTAATTTGATTAAGCTCATTTCAGCTCCTGTTAAGTCCTTTTCATACAAGCTCATTCCAACCTTGAACATTTCTTCTAAGTCTGATCTGGAACAACTTCTGATGATTTTGCCCCAAGTAGAGTAAATCTCATACTTGTCTCCCATCCTTTTAATCCTGAAGTATTTCTTCCTTTGATCTTCCAGGATATCCTAATAGATAATTTCAGGAGCTTGAACTAATATTGGATCAGCTTGTACAGGTTCTTCATCTGTCAAAGTCATGTACAAATGGACTTGTTCATTGCATTGTTGATTGGACTATTCTGGATTCTGCTCTGGTTCTGCTGAAGGTTCTGCTTTTTCACTTTCCTTCTCCTTTTCAACTTCTTCCATTCTTGGTCTCTTTGACTTTGGCTTGGTAGCAATAGATTTCTTTCTTTTTATAGCTCCAATCTGTTGAGCTAATGTCTCTTCTTGCTTAGCTTCTGCCTTTTCTTTAATGGGAGTGCCTTCTTCACTTTCAGGGAAGGGTTGTTGTATGTTGAGATCATGCCTCTCTTTCATCTTCCTTTCAGCTTCTTCCCTTTGAGTGGAGTCCCCTTTCAGATTGGCCATCTCCTTCATATACATCTCCTCTATCCTACCATAAGGCATGTTGGTAAACATTCCTTCAGGAACTCCAAGAGATCCTTTCAGGAAGTTTATCATTTTCCTTCTCTCTTGATTAGCCAGGAAGGTCTTTGAAGGTTGTCTTTGTCTTTTCTTTAATGCCAGCCTTTGCCTTGAAGCCTTCTTTGTAACTATCTTAGCAGCAGCTGCAGCCTTTAAACTATTTTGATACTCTTCATTGAGCTTTATAGACAGATCTAGAGCAATTTGTCTATCTTTTGTAGTTTGAGACTCTTCCTCTTATGTTAATTCAGCTTGCAGCTTCTTGGCTAGCTCCTCATCCAGCTCTATCTGTTTCTGCTTCTTTTGAGGTTTCTCAGACTCAACCACTTTCTCTTTTCCTTTCTTTTTGATTTCAGCCTCACTGATCTTTTTCCTTTTCTGTTCTAATCCTTCTTCTTTAATGACCACTCCCTTAGCTTTTTGAGTAGCCTTGGGAGTGTCATTCTTTGCCTTTAATAAAGTCTTTACAATTGTTATTTCCTCAATAGTCAGCCATGTTTCTGTTGCAGCTTTCTCTGTTTCTACTGCTGTTGTTACTACTTCTGGTGTAGTTACTGCTGCTGGTGTGGTTTCTACTTCTTTTGCTTTTTCTGCTGCTTTGCTACTTTTTGCTTCTGTACCCAACTCCCCCTCAAATTTAGATTCCATTCCAACAGGACTTTGTTTCTCCCCTTCAGCTTGTCTCTCCCCCTTGTTGAAATCATCTCCCCTTTTCTTCAATACATACTGCTTTCTTTTCTTTTTCTGCACCAACCTCAGAACCATCTTCTTTAGTTTGGTAATTTGCACTTGTTGAGACAGAATCACCAGTTTCATCTCCTCTATATCAGCACCCTGTTTGAGGACATCAAGATTAATGTTTCCCATAGTATCCATCAATTCATCATAAGTATATCTGTCCTCACCTCCTTTAGGTGTTTTAACCACCCTTGAAGGATCCTTGGATCTTTTAGTAGAGGTCTTCTGCCTAGCAGAAGAACCTGCTACCCCCTTGATTTCTTGGCACCTGGGACCTTGAGATGATTGCTCATCTAAAGTTGCCGTGGGGAAGGTCTTGGATATGTTCACACTGTCCTGCCCTGCACTTTGTGCAAAGTCAGTAGTGTGAGCCTCACTGCCCACATGCTCAACCTGCTCCTTAGTGAGCACCTTCTTGGGATTGGGAGACACCCCTGTGGTTTCCCTATCGATATTCTCTAATGGAGAATGCTCCATTAGAGTGCTTGAAGGCTTTGGGGGTGAAGGTACAAGAAGGGAAGGAACCTTCTTTACCTTTTTCCTTATATAAATTTTGGTGATGGGGGATTATGGCTTGTCAATAGGAAACTGAGGAGGATTACTTGAATTGAATGATGTGGGTAGGTCATCAGTTGGGTGGTAAGATGTGGGCTGTGACCCTGATGCCTCACCATGGGAATGAGACAAAACCATCATTGTAGAGAACAATGGTGTCTCTTGTCCATAAAGTCCTTGCTAGGCCTTTTCATGTTTGAGAATACCTTCCCTTTGGGAGGTTTTGGTACATACACCTCTTGAAAAGAGGGTAGATCCGTCAATTCCATTAGTATAATCTCTTGTACAAACCTAGGATGCATATAAAATCTTTTGGATTTGGTATCCAGGTTTGACATTAAATCATTGAAAATCATTTGAGCAAAATTAAACTTTCTAGAGGTCGCTAAGCAGACCAAAGCATAAGCTAAGGTACTGCTAAACTCACTCCATCCAGTTGTTTTTCGTGAAATGCAATGTTGTAGGGTATGAACAAAGAATCTCCACTGAGGTGAAAATCTGTTCTTGTAAAATTTGAAAACATCAGTGGGACCTTCATACCCCATTTGACTAAGTGCAGCAAAGAGATCTTCCTTAGGAAGAAAGGTAATACCTGAGGCATCATCTAAACGTAGATGGATGCGAATACAGCCTTCTGTGATTGTCAGGGGTTTATCACATACCCTTGTTTTGATGACCTGATTGCCCTCTTCAGATTGAATAGCAGCATTAGCCCAGAACTGTCTTTGATGTTCCACATAGATTGTGGGATTGACAGTTAGAGCGTGGGCGATGTCTGAGGATTTGAGGAAATCCACTATGGCATGGAAACCTTCAACTTGCTTTGGTTTCTGTAACATGGCGAGCTCGTTGTGTTCATCAAAGAATGCTCGTCCTGCCATCGTTCTGATTGATTCTAGTGTTCGAATCGTGACTAGGGTTGACACTGGTAAGCAAGAATTCAAGAGAAAGAGAGAGAAAGAACACTCGTAGGAAATTCAAAGAGCCGTTTGTATTTTGGCGGTCACAAAGAGTATTTATAGGTGGAGGTTTCAGTTAGAAGCAGTACTAAGTACCCTAGCAGTATTAACAAGCCCGCAGTACTAACCCATATTAGCAGTAGTAACTCATACTGGCAGTATTAACTCAGACTAGCAGTATTAACACACACTAGCAGTATTAACACACACCAGCAGTAGTAACACTGATTTAGCAGTAGAAATAAGGTAAGCAGTAGTAACTTTGCACTAGCAGTAGAAACTGCCTAGCAGTAGTAACCATACTTAACCATATTTAAACTGTCAACATGAGTAATATAGAGAGCAGTATTAACTTAACTAGAAGTACCAAGTATTCAATTTGAGCAATCTGAAACACTTAAAGACACAAGGTTAGAAGCACCATGCACTATCAAATCTTCAAAAGTCAACTTGCCTTTTGAAGCCATACCTTTGTCACTTATCATACCTCTGCTGGATCAAAAGCAACATGTCCTCCATTAAATCTTTTGAAGAATTTAAGGCAGTCCATGTTACTTGTTATGTGCCAAGAGCAACCACTATCTTCATGCCAAATGCTCTTCCTCTTGAGCTATTGGTTGCCCTGCACACTAGATAAAACAGTTAGTTTCTTGGGGCAACCCACGCCAAAGTGGTCTTGGGTTGCCCTTTTCTCATTAATATACTTATAATCAGTCATTTTAGTCTGGATGAGGTGATCAGATTTAGGAATCTCATGGCTGGAATACTTTGTCAGAATTATAGGTTTGGCAGCATTAACATTGGTAGCAGCACTATCCTTGTTGGTAGTACTAATTTGGTTAGCAGTAGTATTGCTATTAGCATCACTATTTCTGTTAGCAGTACTATTTGAGGCAACAGTACTAACAGGTTTCTTAACTTTTGGAACCCAAATCTTGACAAAGTTGTTTGCTTTCTTGTTCTGTGAGTTACTCCTTGACTTGCTTGGAGTATTTTCTTTTGATTTTGCAAACTTATTCTGATTATGAGATTTTGCAGTCCCAGTTTTCATTGGTACTGTTCTCATATTAGCAGCCATGTGATTTCTTGATTGCTTCCTATAACCAAAGGAATTTTGTGTTTGTCTTTGAAAAGAAAGTCTTTGGTTAATAGGATTGAAATAACAGTGCTTGGCTAGATGATTCAATTTGCCACAAATAAAACAAGGCTTTGGTCTATTGACTTTGCTTAGATCAATTCCTTGTCTTTGAGCCTACTGGTTATTTCTGTTTCTCTGATTTCCCCGTATTTTATCATGTTTATGGGGCTTGTTCTGTTGACAAGTACAGGAATTTATAACAGAGGTTTGCATGTAGTGAATTCCATGTACCTGTTCCTTTCCTTTCTTGGAGGTCTCAGCTTTCTCACTCTTAACAGTCTCTTTCTCAATCTTAGACCTCTCCACTTTATCACTCTTGACAAATGGTTTATCCCCTTCTTCATTGGTAAGAATATGGTTTTCAAGGGGAATTTCTTTTTGTTCTTCCTTATTCTTACCCTCAGAGTTCTCTTCTTCAGAAGAATCTGTCTCAACCACTACTTTGTCTAATGGATCTACTTTTGTGGCTCCTGTAGGTAAGTCATTCTTATCCATTCTTTCTAAGAGATCTGAGGTGGGTGGAATATAGTTATTATTGTATGGTGAAGGGGTGGTGTTATAGCCTATTCCTCTTCTCAGTTTGTCATGAACTTGAGTTTTGAGTAAAGAGTCCATTGCTTTAGAAGCATTGGAATATTTCTCAATATCTAATTTAGCCTTCTCAAATTCACTCTTAATTTTCTCACATTCCTCTTTGGACTTCTCTAGTTGAATCTCTAACTGATTCTTCTCCCACTTCAAGTAGTTGGTATCATATGAATGTTGAAGTTCATTGGCTTGATATGCCTTAATCTGTTCTTCAAACCTCTCAACGATCAACACATACTCTCTTATATCTTTCTTTAACCTTTTAAGGTCATCACTCATATTCTGATTGTGATCCCTGTACTTTTTAACAGTTTCAATACAGGTTTTAGAACAAAGGTTAGATGTTACCTCTGTGGGGATTGCAGTGTTTGAAGATTCTGAAACCTCAGCCATCAATGCTTGCCTCTGGATTCTGTTTGTGATGATTGTTGGTTTCTGAGTTCCTTAAGCTCTGATACCACTTGTCAGGATCGAAACTCAAACAAGAATTTAAATAACACACTCAGAAACTTATGTTAAAGAAGTTGCGGAAAAACACTTTAACAATAAATCAATCAAACAATATCAGAATTTAAATCACAAGTTATATTGATTTAACTTAATTATTACAAACAAAACCTCAATCTGTTGAACAAGACTCAACAGACGTTCTATACTTCTCTATAGAAAGGATCTAAACTATTCTTGAGGTTAATTCTCTAAAAACAAAACTTATGAACAATTGTTAATTCTAACAAAGACTTCTATACTATATATACAGAGTTGATTACAAGATAATTATCAAAATAAAATTTGATCTTCAGCATCAATACCATAATTATCTTCAGCCTTATCTCCAGTTCATCTTTATCTTCAAGTCATCTTTATCTTCATAAGCAGCACTAACCATTTTCAGCAGTATTAAACATCCACAGCATTAACATCCTCAGCAGTATTAACTATGCTTGCAGTAGTAATCTTCAGTAGTACTAACTACTAGCAGTACTAACTCTCCAAGCAGTACTAACTATTTAAGTAGCAGCACTAACTTTTCAAGCAGTATTAATTCTACTACCAGTTTAAAATTACAAGCAGTAGTAATACCTTTCAACTAGCAGTAGTATCCATCCTTAGCATATTCAGACCCAACAACCCCATTGTGTTGGCTCGAAGCAAGAGAGAAACAGTTTTACAGCCCTGAGATTGTCCAAGAGACCGACAGCGGATCAGGACCGACAAAAGAGTTACGCCGATAAGAAAAGAACATACCAATAGAATTCCAAGTGGGTGACCGTGTTATGTTGAAGGTGTCGCCTTGGAAGGGCATTATATGGTTCGGAAAGCGCGGGAAGCTAAGTCCCCATTACCTTGGACCATTTACTGTGTTGAAGCGTGTGGAGTTCCAAGCCTACCAATTGGAGCTACCACTGGAAATGGACAGGATCCACAACACGTTCCATGTGTGCTATTTGCGAAAATACTTGGCAGAAGAGGAGAGAATTATTCCTTTCTCGGAGATCCGGGTCGATGAAGGAAATTGTTGCATTGAAGAGCCCGATGCAATTCTAGAGAAAAAGTCGAAGAAACTTCGCCATAAAGAAGTATGGTCAAGGTACAATGGAAACATCATTGAGGCGCCAACGTGACTTGGAAAGACGAGGAGGATATGAAACGGAGATACCCCCATCTATTTGCATAGTGGAGATTTCAGGGACGAAATCAATTCCAAGGAGGGGAAGATTATAAAACTCGTAATTTTCGGTAAGAAAAGTTCACCTTTTGACCCATTGATCATGCCTTAGTATTCCCTAATTATCTTTTTTATAATAATTATAAGTTGGTTACGGTTACGTCTCGAATGTGAGGGCATAAAAGTCAAATTTTAGGACTCTAGGGTGTTGGCGCGAGAATGTCGGTGATAGTGACACTGACATTGTCGCCATGTCACAATCGCGAAGCTTTGGGGGCTTCACGGTACACATGCCGCGATAATCCCCCGTGATAGTGACAAGGCATTTTCTCTTAGTCAAAGTCGCCAGCCCTCAACATCCCGTGGTACAACCAGGGCTATAATGCCCCGCGACTATGCCCTTGGCATAGTCACATGTCATAATCGCTGACGGGGGTTTGCTGGTATTAATCCTCTAGCCCGATTTTAGAATGTCTTTTATTACAAAAATCAGTCTTGGAACCGATCCTCTCTGCATTTATGGCGATTTCTACCTCTTCTCCCTCCATCCTTATTTAACCCAACTTGAAGATTCATCAACGTCTTGAAAGGGACATCTTGTGGGGTCTTTCTAGCATTTAAGAGGAAGTAAAGCTCAAGTCTTGGCCCTTTTCAAGAGTTCTTCTATTCTTAGGGTTTTGGAGGTTTTTGACAAAACCTAACTTTGCGAGTTCATCTACTACTTTTTTACTTAATATAAATGTTAAAACACTATATTTGCATTGTTTCAAGATCTTAAATGTGTATCTTCTCATTTGAACAATTTTAGGAAAAACTAGGGTTTTGACGATTTTGAATAAAATGATGATATGACTATGGGATTTGGTTATGTATGTATAAATGGTGATTTCCTTCCATTTGGATGAATCTTGAGAAAGTTATGAACAAGAGTTAACTTGTGTTGAAATGTCAAAATTATGGATTTCTCTCATTTGTCGGTTTACTTGTACAAATGTTAATTGATGTTGGGTATATTTGGTACACTTTAGATAGTGTCAAATATCGGACTAGAGTGTATTGGATCCATAGGCACTAGTCAACTTGCATGAAATGAGATGTTGCTTCCCATTATGGCTAGACATGGAAATTAGATCATTAGGAACTCGAGCTATAGACCGTGGGTGGTTGAATTCAATAACCTTGTGATTCATAATACTTGACTTCTAGCGAATGAGTCTTTCTTAGACCTTTGGGAACTCGAACTAAAGACCGTGGTTGGTTGAACTCGATAACCAATGGTGCGATAATAGAAGCTCTATAACAGTGTAATGTGACCTACTTTTGTGTTCCTTCATTGTCAATGGTAGACCGGGTCTCCCCCGTTACTTTGTGAAATCTTGTTTCCTCCCAAGGGTAAATGGGACTCGATTTAATACTAAAATTCCCGTTGCTATCATGCATTGGTAATAAATATTTTTCTAACGGTGTTCTATAATTGTTTGAACTCACTAGGCGAAAGCCTAACATTTCTTTTAAATGACATGTATATTCAGGTTCTTTAAGCGGTAGGACTTCCAAGGCTTGAGGGGAGCGTCTATTTTCCAACTTGGGAATTTTTGAGGTTGATAGCTTGTGGTTAACTAGTGATACTTGGAGATGATTATACTTTTGGTGACGATAGCGACACCCGTCCTTAACCTAGCTTAGTTTAGTTGAGATTAGTAGGTTGTCGTTTATCATTATATTTGTTTGTAAACACTTTTACAATTTCCATTTTTTGGGTGATGATTTATATATTTTGTAATAGTTAGTTCGTTAAATCCAGGTTTTAAATTACCCCTATTTTTAGGGGTGTTACATGGATGGGTGGCGTCAAAGTCTCTGGTGAAAGAGGACGAACGTTTCTCCCTAGGATAATAAAGGATGTAGTAGTATGTGATTATATATATGTATATATATTATGTATTTAATTAATATAATATATTATAATATTTGTTGGGTCACCGACAGATTTGGTGGTGACCCTCCGACCGTCTTTCTAATTCTGCCGACACATATTTAATTAGTTTTTGGTTATTTACTTGTAAAAATTTCGGTATGTATTAATATGTTCAACGGCATCAAAGACTAGCTGATATCCAAAGAAGTGGATCGACCAATGCAGATATGAGATCTACCATCCGACTCATGCATCAATATTCCCTTTATGTAGTCGATTTTATTGATCGGATAGCCAAAAGGACTATCAGTCGATCATTCTGAAGATTCGTCTTCACTATCAGTTCTGACCAAATCGCACCAACCTTGTACTTGATAAAAGACATTTTTTGAGCATCTGGAAATGCATTGTCCCTTTACGCTTTTACTGCGATCTCTCAGTACTGTTCTAGATATGTTCAAAGACAAGTCCCTTTTGCTTGTACGAGGAAAGTGACTCTCCAACGTCCTCAAGTCATGTGGAGCATCTTATCCCCTAGTGATAAGTATCCTCATGCATTTTCGGTGGTATTTAAAGTAAAGTGCTCCTCCCATGCAAGGCTACGCTTTTGAAAGAGCTCTCTACATGGATCAGGCAAAAATCGGCTACTCTCTCTCTCTCAAGCAGTTAAAATTCTAAATGTTCTTTGAGTACTTTGTAATCTTTATGAAAAGGTTATTTAGGTTAGCTTAACTCAATTCAGTTTCCTTATTCTGCATCAATTTTTGTATTCTAAGTGTAATTATTAATATTATTATCAATAAGGATTAAATTAAGTAAAAGTCGAATAACTGTATTCAAACCCCCTTCCCCACTTGTTGGGTTATTGCACCAACGCATTCGAACAAACAATACTCCTTAATCTTAAAGAAAATGCAATAAAAACATAAAAGACCAAATTGCCCTTGAGTTAACGGACCTTTTAAACAAAAGTTAGATAGATATAGAAGGACCAAATTCGAAGCAACGTGGCAACCAGTGATCACAAATGTAATTACTTCAAAATGAAGACGATATTTGACAGTGAGTGACAACATAAGGACCAAAAGTGTATTTTACTCGTGTTGTAGTATCATTTTAGTTAGTATTATTACATGTGACAAGACACATGAACCCTAAAACCTTATAAAAATGGAGAATAGCAAATGATTGGAGGGTGGCCACTTCATCCTTGAAACTTTGTCGTGAATGAGCTTCTTATCTTAACGATCATTTGTATAATAATAAAAATAATAATAAAGTCAAAGAGAAATATGGTTTAATTTACAAAGTCAAACCAGACTCGACCTCTAATGACGAGGATCATGTCGTTTAGCCACCGCCCTTTAATTCTTAAATTCAATTTCTCGACTCTTCTGGATAAGATTAAGGCTTAATTAATTGCACCATCAATATTAATTAATATATAAATTCTGGTTGCTGTTGGGGCTTTTTATTTTATTTGGTTTTCTTTTAAATGAAATTGTTTATGATTTTTAGTGACAAAAATATGACATAAATTATATAAAAATAAAACGTACTTGTTTATGTGCATATTTAAATGACGAACTTTTAAAAAAATTATATTGACACCTAAGGTGTAACATTTCAAATATTTAAGATGTTCGACAACTATAAACCAAAATATTATTTCAATTTATCGAAAAAAACCTATAAGCTAGCTTTTGAAAATGTTATTTCTTTCGATAAGATTTATAAAGACTTTTTCACCTTTTTATTCCAATTATGCTCTTAAATTTTACCATACACTTTTGATTATTATACATTGTCATCAAGTTTAACACTAGCACAACTAGAAAACGGAACATCATCAACGGATATTCGTCGGTAAAATTTAAACAATTTTATTTGGAAAAACCGTCGGAAAGACGTGAGTAATAGGAACCATCGAAAAGCCGTCATAGGAACCACCGGAAAGCCGTCATAAAGGAGACCGTCGGAACGTCGTTAATAAATTGCTTTCATAAACACTCTCGGTTTCTTATATCGGTGAAGATTTGTTCTAAGTTATATTTTCGTAAATTATCCATTTCGGCGGTTTATCAACAGTACTTCCATCGGTAATAGAGAAAAACCGTCGATTAGTTTTACCGACGCACTATTTTCCGACCTGTTCACTACAAGACAACTGACTTTTACCGATGGAAAAATCCGTCGGCGATGATACCTCGGTGAAAATCCCTAGGAAGAAATGTCGTGGGAAAGGCATTAGCGACAGATCACTGACGGATATCAATGATGGATCACCAATGGATATGTTACCGACGGACCCCATCATCGACAACAAGGAATATTGATGGATCACAGACGGTTTTTGCCGATGGATTACCGACGGAACACCGATGGCCAAAAAATTAATTAAAAAAAGAAAAATAATTACCAACGGATATCCGTTGGATATTCGTTGGTAATCCATCGAGGATATGTCAGAACGGATATTTTGGCTGCCGGTAATATCTCTCGCTGAAAATCTGCTTTCTAGTAGTAGTTTTCTCGTTGAAAAGTCGTCGATAGAATCCATTTCCAATGGTTACATCAACGGTTTCATCCGTAGGCGACACCTTACTTTTTAGTAGTGATATAGTTTTTATCAAACTTGATTAATTTATCAACTTATTAGTCAACTATTAACTTGTTTTATATCATTTTAAATTGTGATCTAACTTATTATTCGGTTTTTATCACACGTAATTAATTATATATCAGCTAGTTTCATAGCCTAAGTATTTTATCTCTAATGACTTGTAAATGGTGATTTATTAGAATCTAGTCTAGTTTGGCTTATACCATGTTGCTTTTTTTATATAAATATTAATTAGCTAAGCAAAAAAATTTACTAGTCATTAATTAAGTTGAAAGAATTATAAAATAGTGTAATAACATATGTAACTCACTAAAATATATTACAGATTTCACAATCATTTACTAAAAAAAGTTTTTTAATGACGTTAAAAAAATCACCATTAGTTACGTCAGTAAAAATTGGATCTTAATCAACATTTACAACTCATCGGGTAAAAAATTTAGTTAACTGTTTGAGATATCATATATTAGTTATCAAAATTAAAGTTTTGAAATTACATTATTGAAAATAAAATTTGAAAAATTATACGTTTTATTTTCATTCAATTTGCTTTATAATATTTGTTACAGTTTGATATTAAAAATGATAATAATCTATCAGTTCAGAACCTGTGATTATATTAATGTTTAAAGTTAAAAAGTAACTTGTTAGCAAGCAAAAACCGATACAAACTCTTTTATTCAAAGAAAACGATGTCACTTGTTTAATATTTTATAACCAATTAGGTTGAAAACAATATAATCCAACAAATTTAAAAAAAAATGGGAATATTAGTTTTTTTTTCATGATAAAACTTGTCAAAATTAACTTTTCGTGATCTAAATCATGTGAGAATTATTTGTATATTATTATAAATTTTTTGGTATATATATTTAGTTACAAAAGTCAAAAGTCAAAATTAATATCATTATCTATGCGACGAATGATGAAGATATTGAAGATCTAAAGAAACTTTAGACTTGATTTCTTTAGCCACTAAAGACTTACTATACATGGTTGGGGGCAGGTTCAAACGAGAAGCTAAACATTTTGCGAGAAGGCGAGAAGTGTTTAATCATATATGATACACAAACTTAATTATATATGATTAAACACATGTTATATTAGCAATACATAGACATTTAATCATACATGATTAAACACACCTACAAACCGTGTAATCATATATGATTAAACACTTTTCGCCTTCTCGCAAAATGTTTAACTTCTCGCATGATCCTTCCTCTACATGGTTGATCCAACACATAAAGATGAGTTATGATTTTATTTTTATTTCTTTATACTTTAAAATATGATAAAGTAATTAAGTACAAATAATCTCATGAGAAGAAGAAAAAAACAATGTTTTTAACCGGAAAGTAAGAACTCGTCAACTTTGTATAAAAGTCAAATAATGCAGTTACGATATCATTATCAATAACGTGATTTATATATAGGTTATTACTAGTATTTATTGAATCTTTAATCGAAAGGTTAAGTTCAACTACAAAATAGTTGTTGAAGTGTCAAAACCGTAAACTGTTAAAAGGAAGAAATAATGACTTGATCATTAATCACGAATAAACGGACAATTCTTGAAATGGTCTACTTAATTAGCTCGATGAAAGCACAAATATACTTAATTTGATTTTGTTTGTATTTGAAAAGTTCACTTTAGTTTTAGATTATTCAATATACCATTTTAAGTTTGTTAATAATTAATCAATTTAGTTTAAAGTTAATTTATTTTTTATGGAATAATTAATCACTTAAAAAGAAAAACGTTGTTATGTGTTGAGAACTTACATTTAGATCTTGAGTTTGAAGAGAAGAGAAAGAAAACAAAAGACGTAATAAATTCTTTTACATGTTTTCAAGTAAGAAAGAAAGGAAAAAACGTTACATTTTTATTATATTTTGTATTCACAAGTAAGAAAGAATGGTAAAAAAAATTATTATCTTAAAATTTTCCAAATTCAAGAGAGTTTTTTATAAATAAATAAATTAGTCAAAAAGTTTTCCTCCAATTTTTTCTTGTTAAGTTTCTTATAAAAAGACCTAAGAAAACAAAAAAAAAAATCTAGATTCTCTATGATCCTTTCCAAATATTACTTTTTCTCTCCACTTTGTGTCGGGAAATTTTTCAAAATTGTGTATAAATCTTAGTTGTTTTAGGTTGAGTATTAATTAAGAAGAAGAAAAAATTATTTTGATGGATTACCATTAAGAGGTAACCTCTGAATCGTTAAGAAGTAATATTGTTTGACAAGAAAAGGTCTGCCTCTTAATAGTTCCAAAACTCTGTGAATGATTTTGTATTAACTCTGCCTTAACCATTCAGAGGCTTGATTTCATTCTAAACAATTAGCAAACAACCATATTTCATTTCATATTATATCATAAGAGCCTCTTAATTAATCATTCTGACCATTTAATCATTTTGCACCAAACCATTCAGCAACTGTCAAACAACCCCTAAATATGTATATATAAGTGGAATCATTTCTTTTATATTAACTCATGATTATGGGAAATGATGGGGTTTCACAAGGGTGCAGTGCAAACCCGTACGTATGTGCACGCGACCAAAGTGTACGGGTGATGTGACACTTTGATGGCACATACGCATCACCGTGAGCCACTTTGAGATGTAAAATTTCCTTTTTCATTGCTTGTGTGTGATTGTGGCATCAAATCGACACGATGAACAATCGTGAAGTCTCATGAAGAGGCGCACCTTAATAGCAACATTTGGCTAAATGGTGCCTATTTGATCGGTGCATGGTCTGAACCGTCACTTTGATGACAGGTGACAATTAGAAGGCTTGTCACAAATGTCTATGTATGTACACTTTCTACATTAAAATTTTACCTTTTGCCCACCAGATATTCTAGACATTGTGTTGCTATAGAAACACAATCTCTCTAATTTTTAAAATCCTTGAAAGTTCAATAGTTTAACCGGGAGATTATCACCAATTGTACATTGTTGATAATCATACTATATACGTTGCTTCATTGCATGTTGAAAAGCAATTCGTCAAAAACCTAAAGCACATTCGGTGAAAATGAAATTGCTTAAGACACAGATCACTCATCTTGAAAATAAAAAAGTATATTTTTATTTCTTTATTTAACCATTAAATTAGTACCAAAATTAACCAACACTTTCTAATCTCGAAAACACGGAGTTAAGGTTTAGGTTTATGGTTCTTGCATGTGATCTATGTTATTTTTGCATATATCTTGTCTATGTTTATCTACACATTATGATTTACTAGAAGCGTACTCGTGCAATGCAGTGAGATATATCACGATTTTAATGTTTCATTTTATTTTTTGTTTGTTTGTCGAATTACAATACGTTTTTGGATGATTTTGATAAAGTGATAATATTTTTCTTATAAATTTGTTTAATATAGGATTAAAATATAATGTTTTTTATATAAAAAATTAAGTATTTTGTTAGAATTCAATGATTATCTTAATTATATTTTAATGATATCTATAAAAAAAAATAACCAATTACATATTTAATAATATAATTAAAACAAATTTATAATAAGATAATATATTAATTAATAGTGATACATGAAAATGTCTGCATAAAAGAAAGACCTTGCACATACCAAATTGGTGGGTGTTATAAGCATGCAGTAGTAATATGTATCTTATGTTTTGATACTTGTAAATTAAGAGATTTTTAAAATTTTGCATAAAATGAAGGTACCTTGTGCCTAATAATTTGTATTTAAAAGTTTTTTATCCGTGCTTTATAATACAATATAGATGACAACTAAACCCATATAGAAAAATGAAGGAATAGATAAATCGCTATCTTTTAAAATTAAATTACCCAATCGAAATCAATAGTTTTAATGATAGATATAGATTTTATCCATATGATTTTATTTTATTTTACTAAAAGCTTGATGTTTGACTAAAAAAACGCAAATCATGGAAAGCTAAACTCAAAAAGTTCTGAAGGGTCCCAAAAAAGATGTGTAATGATTTGGGAACTTGAATGCAATAGAGTTGAAATTTAAATAGAAAAAAAGGGTTTTGATTAAAAATAAAACCATGTTCTTATCCCTAGAATTTCCAAAGAAGAGAGATGACTTTATGGCTCTAATATAAAGACAAAAGAAACAAAAAAAAAAAAAAAAAATATATATATATATATATATATATAGTGTTTGGTTCATTTGAGAAATGGTAAATATATGAGAAATAAAGAAGTAATCCTAGCCATTCATATGGTCAAGATCGGATTTGACCGGTCAAAAGTTGCGGCTATCCCAAAAATAGAAGGACAATTTCGTAAATTTTACAAAACACACGGGCTGTGTTCAAATATGAACATGTATAATTCACATATGAACTATATGTTCATATATGAACCAGTACTGCAATTCACAACTGAACTCTTTTAACTGATTCATATATGAACCTTTGTGAATCACAAAGATTCATATATGAACCTTTGTGATTCATACAGATTCATATATGAATTCATCCCGTGTATTTTACAAAATTACCCCTCTACCTTCTATAGACCACACAAGGAATTATCCGGTGCTTCGCGGTCAAAGCCGCAAATGTTGACTAGATGAATGACTAAGATTACTTCTCTATTTTTCATATATTTACCATTTCTCATATATATATATATATATATATATATATATATATATAAATAAAGGGGTGTACAAATGATAATTAATACAAATTTTAAATAAATATAAAAGACTATTTTAGTAAATTTGTTTTATACATTTAATTAAATTGATAAATCCTAAAATCTCTTATATTTTTAACCTTATACGTCTCATCTCTCTCTCTATCTACCATATTCATAAACCCTTATATATATATATATATATATATATATATATATAGGGTGCGTTTCTTTTGCAACCCAAGCAATTTGTACAAACTATGCAAACCAATCTTAGTCGTTCATCAAGTCTAATGAATATATGATTTTATTTTGTTTCCTAATTTAAAATCATGATTATAATGAATAAACTTAACATTTTCCATATATATCACAATCATTATTACTGAATCATAATCATTATCCATAAATATATCTATTGTTTCCTAATATAGTATTTTGCATAGTTTGTACAAATTACTTGGGTTGCAAAAGAAACGCACCATATATATATATATATATATCTTCCTTTTTTCTTCAAGAATGTTGTCGCCGTATGGGAGGATGGCCACTGTAATTGTTCTATTTTGGCACCATCAGTGTCTGACAAAATGGGATTCAATCCACCTTTGATAGGGTGAAGATAGATCTTAGATGAAAGCCTGATAATCATCAGTAGTGGTACAGATGTGGCACGAACTATGTGGACCCCAAGCAATGGCATTGACGTTGGCCTGGTTCCTTGCAGATCCACCAGCGGTTGCAGATCTACGGTCTCCCTCTCGATTTCCCAGATGGTAATGGTACAAGTGGCGCTTCAATGTAACTTCCGGCCAAGTCCCCGGAGAATGATCAACACTGATGCATTTCAGGGAACTCCGGTTGTAGAGGTATTGTAGTGGTATCATAGTGGTATCACCCTTGTTGCTATTACAATGTGTATCACAGTGAGTTTCTTTCTTAAAGTTTAGAATTAATGGGTATCACAATATGTATCATCGTTGTTTACAAAGTGTATCACAGTACTGTGTCTTCATTGTTTTATGAGGGGTATCACAATGTTTTTTCGATGTTTACATGTGTCTTCGATGTTTTACGAGGGATATCATAATGTATATTCAATGTTTACAAAGTGTATCAGAGTGTGTCATCGTTGTTTTACAAAAGGTATCACAACATTTCTTATTTATTTTCGTTATTTTCGATGTTTTTACAAAAGGTATCACACTGTGCATCATATGGTCACCAGAATAATGTTCGTCGGAGACTGAGAGAGGAGAGAGGAGAGAGGAAAATTTTATAATACCTAACATACCATTTGATTAAAATTACCAAAATTATTATTTTCCTAATTTATTCTCTGATTTGTGGTTAACATTGGATCTCACGGTTACCACAGATAACCGAGTTTTCCCTTGAATGACCCTCTCTCTCTCTCTCTATATATATATATATATATATATATATATATATTTCAAATGAGAATTGTAATAACCAAGTTTAATCTAATAAATTAGAGTTGGGGGTGAGAAGTGGTCTAAAGTCAAAGTTAAAGGGGGTTAAGTGTAAATGGTGTATAAAAAGGGTTTTATTCCTAGGGATTGCTTCATTTGCTCTTTGGCGGCTGAAGAAAAGGAAAGCAGTATTGGTGTGCGATTGGGGAAGAAGAAGAAGGACTGGAAGTTCTGCAAAAAAATTTCCTCTCAAGGTAAAACTCTAAGTCTTCTTCTATAGAAAGATTAGTATTGCAGACATTGTGTTGTTTCTCTCCTTGTTTGGGTTGATTCTGTGAGTCTAGGTCTGCGACCCCATCGGACATCCCTCTCGACCGATTGATGTTGTTTTATTAGAAGTGATTTTAATGATTTGATTATGTTATGCCGTACTCTAAATCATTGGGTTAAGAGTGGTGGATTGTTAAAGGATCCTAGTTATCTTGGATTTTTATTATTTCAATCGAAAACCATTGTCGCCTTCGGTCGGGGTGGGGGACCGGAGTGTATAGACCCCGGTCGAGTGGACCCCGGTCGCTTAGACCTCGGTCAAGTAGTTGACCCCGGTCGTTGAGAGACACCGGTCGTTCAAGATATGGGTCCGGTCGAGAGTTAAGTCTCCGGTTGAAGTGGGGGGTAGGCACCGGTCACCGGGGGGTGTAAACCCCGATCCTTATCATCGGTCACCGGGGGGTGAGACCCCGGTAG
Organism: Arctium minus; assembly: GCA_954870635.1. Classification (NCBI taxonomy): domain Eukaryota; kingdom Viridiplantae; phylum Streptophyta; class Magnoliopsida; order Asterales; family Asteraceae; genus Arctium; species Arctium minus. The sequence goes on from OX941088.1 coordinate 31,867,773, forward strand.
GCGTCCGCACCGGGCGGCGCCCCGGTCCCCAAGTTGTGAAGAGTGGGCTGAAGCCCAACCTAAAATTAAGTTTAAGTTAGTTTGGATTATTAAGTGTTGGGCTTTGTTAGCTTTGAGTTATTGGCCCACTTTCGGTTTATGCCAAGGCACCTCGTTGCGAGTCGATGTTCTAGTGGAATTTTTATTCTTTTAGGGAATAGGAAGTTAGGATGTTGGGTTAAGGACAAACTTGTGTAAATAGAAAGAACCGCGAGTTCACCGGCCAATGTATTGTTTTATAGGTTTCGGATAGAACTTTAAAAGTAAGCGCAGGATTTAAGCAAAGGACATCAGGTGAGTTTTTCTGAACTAAATCTTTTGTAAACGAAAGCATGTGAAGTTTAATTCTAAACTTTGATTTATTTACGATGGCATGTTTATTATGAAATGAATTAAGTGTGTTATAAATGTGTTGGTGTTTAAATGTATGCATACATTATATGTGGAGATTGTGACCTAAGTCGGGGAGTGTGGCCCGCCTACTCGTACCGGGGAGTGTGACCCGTTTATGCCATTGGGGGTGTGTCCCAAAACTAAGGCAGTGTGAGTTAGACACATCGTCATTCACGGTCGTGTGGTCATTAGCGTGTTCATCTTTATGTGCTTATAAATATGTTGATTTAAATTTGCTGGAAAGTTATTTTATTGCTTATCAGTTAGAGGGAACTCACTAGACCTATGGTCTAACCCTCGCTCTTTCAAAACTAAAAATCTTTTCAGGCAAGCGTGATTTAGAGAGAGTAGATAAGGGCAAAGGGAAGATGTAGCGGGAAGAGATAGAAGATCGTCATCTTAGATATTTATCTTTATTATCTCAGTTGTGTAGGTTGACTTCGAAAACCCTGAAATTTTATTGGAAGCTTGGGGCCGTTTCGGCATGAATTTTTATTCTGTTATTAAGATTTAAATTGTCGTATTGTCGTTTCCAGTTTGGTTGTTACAGTTGGTATCAGAGCCATAGTTTAAGGGATTTAGGTGACCGGACGGGCCTAAACTTAAACTGTGGAGTAGATGGACACAACTGAGATTTAGGAAGTCTTTAAGGAAGACCTTGATTATCGAGAGTCGTGATAACGATAGTGAGGATTCTCATGTAAGGTAAATTCAAAATTGCATCTGGCCAATGCCATTATGAATTTACAGGTGCATGGGCATACTCGATTTCTATTGTTGAGACAATCGATGGGTGTAGTTTTGGGTAGTGAGGTGTATCTTTGAATGATAAGTTGGTTTGGAATGTTGTGTGAGTTCGCTTATGGTGGTAAGGTTAACATCGTTTAGGATGAATATCGTGCGGGATGTAGATATTTCGTTGAGAAAGGACCTCATGATTCCATAAGGAAGAGAATGATGATAGGAGGTGAGCTTTTCGCTCCAAGGGAGTCTTCGGTTTGGTAAAGTGGTATGTCGATTAGTGAGAAGCAGGAGAGTGTTAATCCAAGAATCGAATGATAGAAATGAGGCTTCTAAAGTTTTAGTTAATTGAAGGGTGGTTGAGAGACGATATCAGTGTTGACTGATAATATGTAGTGAGGATCGGATGGAAATGAGCTATTGGTGGTGAGTTTGTTTGGGGCCAGAGTGGGGACGCTTGATTCGTGAATCAATAGTCACGGTGGTGACTAGTTGTTGGGCTTCCAAGATTGTTAGAAGACGTTGGTGCCGGAGGTTGTGGCACAGTAGAGGACTCCTACTGGTTGGTCGGAAGCAAGGAGTCAGGGATAAATTATAGTGAATGTAAAAAGTTGACCTTGTTAGAGTAAATAGCCTTCAATGTCATTGAGTCCCATGCATTGTGTGTCAAATAAATTGCTAGAGCTTTTCATATCATTCACATCAAATATTTTGGCGTGTGTGTGCCTTACGAGGTATTTGTTTAAAAAACGTGTTGACGCGTGCAAATGTATGTTGGATTGAAAAGACAAGTTTATGGCATTGGGTGATAAATTCCGATTTTTGGCGTGGGGAAATATTATGTATCTCTTCGTAAATGAGTTAACTTTTGGTTATGAAAATCAAAACAACATTTGATCGCATGATTTTATAAGTGGGTTTGGTACAGACATGTGTTGTCATAACAATGAGGGTGAGAGTCGTTTGTCACGCTCAGTGTAATCAATTTTGTAGTATTTTATAAATCGTGTGTGTAAAGTTCATCAGAAATATTTTCAAATGTGACAACACCGATATTGGGGTGTGGTGAAGAGAAATTTGTCGTGGAGTTGAGGTTGAACGATACTTGAAATCGTTTTGCATGGCTAAGTTAGTGATGGGTCGTGTACACTCAAGTTTGCTTCATAATGTAAGTATCTTCTAAATTTTTAAACGTGTCAGGAGTTTAAATAATTGTGTGTCATGCATGAAGGCTATGAACTCTCTAGGTCGTGTGGAAGGGTTGCAATTAAGAATGATGAAAGTTTTGAGAGTGGAAGTGTGTCGCTCGATCAGAGGGTAGTAAATACTTGATATTGGTATTCTTCTAAGTAAGGGTGGTGATTAGAGGAGGTGGTTAATGGATGCAATGACCTATGACGTTAAGGATGATGGTACTCTAATGGTTTACCGTTGGCTCCATAACTTGAGATGTGGATGTCGGCAAACGGTTGTGTCTGGAGTGGAATTTGAAGTCGTAAAGATATTTTTGGCAATTAGTTGCTGCAGTAGAAGATGTAGGTTTCAGTGGGGATCCTTGCTGGTGGGAGGCATAGTAGAAGTATCTCAATGTCGTTTGTTGCTGTGGAAGTCAGAAACCATTTTCGTGGTGAATGGCGGGACGCTGAAAATAAAGAAGTAGTTATGGTTAGTTTTGAGGAGCTTCGTGAGGAAGCGAAGAGTTATTCAGAAAAGGTGTGTACCTAATGTGATGTTGGACAACCTTGTGTGGATCTTACAAAAATGGAAGATCTCTAGTTCAGTCAGGTGGTTCTTTATCGGTGAGGTTTTGTTGGTTATGTGGGAGTGAAGTTTATATATCACGATTGGGAGGGGTTTGCGCTTTGAGCATTTAAGTCTTCGAGGTAGTACGCTTAATCTTTCGGGCTATTAGAGTTTGATCCCCGCAGGTTGCGAGGTGCCGACAAAGAGTGATATCTTATTGGATGGTTTTGAGGATCATAGTTTTGCGATTTATTCAGGTTCAAGAAAGACAAGATCGTGAAATGCCTTGAAGTCCGATTTTAATATTGCGACCAGTGTGAGTAGAACGACGTATGTGTGGTTGCCAAGGGGTCGTGGAGATTTGTAGTTGTTCTGGGATGAGGTAGTAGAGTGATGGTTGTAACCATGTGTTGGTGATGTCTTTATGACATACCGGGGAGTGAAAATCATTAAAGGGGTAAGGAGCTTCCTTGAGGATATGTATAAGGCTGGCGTTATTGTTATGGGAGGAGCGTCCTCGTCCGAAAATCTATGGGGAATGATTTGTAAGTGGTAAGTATGTGGTTGGAATGTGCCAATGTTTGGTTTGTATCGGGGTATTGCTAAGTTGAGAATACATTTTCAAATGCGGGTTGGCGGTTATCTAAGAGAGGAACCGTGTGTTCTGGGTTTCGGCAAGTTTTGGGCCGATTATCTTATATCCCTAGAATGATTGTTGAAAGTATCGAATTGATTATTTTAAGGGGGTTGTGTGGTAGATAGGAAACCTGTGAGCACGTTGAAGTATCCTTTGGGGTGAAGGGATTCTAGCAGATTGGGTAATCCTGTTTGGAGAGCGAGAATCATGTGGAGTTTTAGAGTAGTAGGTAATGTTTTGGAAGTATTGGGTTGACTATCTCGCGTAAGAGTTGTGGATAGTCGGTCAATCAAGCAAAGTAATGTAAATGTGATTTGATACGTTGGGAATCATCAAGGAATAGAGTAGGCAATATTGGGTGAACAGTGTTTCTTGCAGCAAGAAGAGAGGGAAGATATCATATCGGAAAGGTGGGAAATCTGAGAGTAAGAAGTTTGGCAAATGACACAAAATGTGTAGGTATGTTTTCAGATTCTGCTGTGAGCAAGTTTATAAATCCCTAGTGTGGGTATGAGAGAGAGGAGATGGCGTTTCGGTGCGGTGTGAGTGTTGTTAAATAAAAATCGTGCGGCTGGTCAAAAAGTTCACACAGCTAATCAATGAGTCGGCCGTTAGAAGTGGGTTTGAAGTCTTCAAGGAGGACGGTAGAGGTGGTGGAATATAGTGCACGGAACGAAGGACCATAATGTCAGTTTTGGTAATGCATGAAAAGGGGATTCTAAGTGAGACAATTGTCCAACGTTAAACTATTTGGAATAGTTTGTATGAGCTTGGCTGCTCTGTGTTGAGCGGGTGAAGCTGGGTTTTATTGCGCGTTTGGTCAAGTGATTGTGGATGCAATGAGAAAGGGAGGTATGCGTCGCATTATTTGGCCGGTTGGAACTGGTGGATTACGAGGGTTTTGAATTGTGGAAGTTTCTACCAATAGGTGAGAAATTGAAGAGATGACAATGGGGCGATGTATATTCAGCGTGTAAGAATTGGATAATGCCGAGGAGTTGAGTTCAATGTGGTACAATGCTTCTGCGTTGACTTATGTCGTGCTAAGAGGGGTTGCTTACAAGGGCAAGATTTGTTGTTGTTGTAAGGGCAAGATTATATGATGAAGAAACTCGTGACTGTTAGTTGTGGGTGATGTCTACAGTTGTCGACGTGTTATGTTGGCGAGTTGGGTGAGTATTTAGTCAGCGATGCATGTTGTCGTGGTGTGACTCCGACAAAATTCTATTGGTTAAGGAAGTTGATGTAATCGAGGGGTAAATCTGATGGTTGCGTACGGCTATGTGTTGATCAGAATGGCTTGGATAATTGAATGGTACTAATTGGGTTAGATGGAGAATTATGAGTCATTAGTCCCAGGCAGTGACAAATGTAAAGTTACCGGTCTCGCATTGGAAGGGTGTGACCCAATTCAAAAGGAAATGGAAGTTAAGACCTAGATTTGTTGGGTTGTTGCTATCGTGGAGCGCGTTGGGGAGGTAGCGCATAGACTGGATCTACCCGTGGACCTGCAGGGAGTGCACCCCGTTTTCCATGTATCTAATATGAAGAAAAGTTTAACAGATAGCGATGTTGTCGTGCCATTAGAGGATATTCAAGTAGATGAGAAAATAAGCTATGTGGAGGAACCGGGGGCCATCTTACATCGTAAAATGAAGAAATTGAGGAACAAGGAAATTCAATTGGTGAAAGTTCAGTGGCAATTCCATAAGGCCCAAGAAGCGACTTGGGAATTAGAGTCATCTATGAGAACTCAATACCCCAGTTTGTTCAGTGAAGGAATTCCGGGGACGGAATTCTATTAAAGGGGGGGGGGGGATATTGTAATAACCAAGTTTAATCTAATAAATTAGAGTTGGGGGTGAGAAGTGTTCTAAAGTCAAAGTTAAAGGGGGTTAAATGTAAATGGTGTATAAAAAGGGTTTTATTCTTAGGGATTGCTTCATTTGCTCTTTGGCGGATGAAGAAAAGGAAAGTAGTATTGGTGTGCGATTGGGGAAGAAGAAGAAGGACTGGAAGTTCTGCAAAATTGTTTCCTCTCAAGGTAAAACTCTAAGTCTTCTTCTATAGCAAGATTAGTATTGCAGACATTGTGTTGTTTCTCTCCTTATTTGGGTTGATTATGTGAGTCTAGGTCTGCGACCCCATCGGTCCTCCCTCTCGACCGATTGATGTTGTTTTATTAGAAGTGATTTTAATGATTTGATTATGTTATGTCGTACTCTAAATCATTGGGTTAAGAGTGGTGGATTGTTAAAGGATCCTAGTTATCCTGGATTTTTATTATTTCGATCGAAAACCATTGTCGCCTTCGGTCGGGGTGGGGGACCGGAGTGTATAGACCCCGGTCGAGTGGACCTCCGTCGCTTAGACCTCGGTCAAGTAGTTGACCCCGGTCGATAGTGAGACACTGGTCGTTGAGAGACACCGGTCGTTCAAGAGATGGGTCCGGTCGAGAGTTAAGTCTCCGGTCGAAGTGGGGGGTAGGCACCGGTCACCGGGGGGTGTAAACCACGATCCTTATCACCGGTCACCGGGGGGTGAGACCCCGGTAGGCGTCCGTACCGGGCGGCGTCCCGGTCCCCAAGTTGTGAAGAGTGGGCCGAAGCCCAACCTAAAATAAAGTTTAAGTTAGTTTGGATTATTAAGTGTTGGGCTTTGTTAACTTTGAGTTATTGGCCCACTTTCGGTTTATGACAAGGCACCTCGTTGCGAGTCGATGTTCTAGTGGAATTTTTATTCTTTTAGGGAATAAGAAGTTGGGATGTTGGGTTAAGGACAAACTTGTGTAAATAGAAAGAACCGCGAGTTCACCGGCCAATGTATTGTTTTATAGGTTTCGGATAGAACTTTAAAAGTAAGCGCAGGAATTAAGCAAAGGACATCAGGTGAGTTTTTCTGAACTAAATCTTTTGTAAACGAAAGCATGTGAAGTTTAATTCTAAACTTTGATTTATTTACGATGGCATGTTTATTATGAAATGAATTATGTGTGTTATAAATGTGTTGGTGTTTAAATGTATGCATACATTATATGTGGAGATCGTGACCTAAGTCGGGGAGTATGACCCGCCTACTCGTACTGGGGAGTGTGACCCGTTTATGCCATTGGGGGTGTGTCCTAAAACTAAGGCAGTGCGAGTTAGACACATCGTCATTGACGATCGTGTGGTCATTAGCGTGTTCATCTTTATGTGCTTATAAATCTGTTGATTTAAATTTGTTGGAAAGTTATTTTATTGCTTATCAGTTAGAGGGAACTCACTAGACCTATGGTCTAACCCTCGCTCTTTCAAAACTAAAAATATTTTCAGGCAAGCGTGATTTACAGAGAGCAGATAAGGGCAAAGGGAAGATGTAGCGGGAAGAGATAGAAGACCGTCATCTTAGATATTTATCTTTATTATCTCAGTTGTGTAGGTTGACTTTGAAAACCCTGAAATTTTATTGGAAGCTTGGGGCCGTTTCGGCATGAATTTTTATTCTATTATTAAGATTTAAATTGCCGTTTTGTTGTTTCCGGTTGGGTTGTTACAAGAATGCCATTATTTTATGAAAAGGTGAGAACATTCATATCACGTGTGATGTTGTAGTTCATCATATGTAATATTAAGTTAGAGACGTAGACAACCTTTAGTGCAACTTAGGTCGCAGGCCAAGTCGCTCGCACATCACCCGGTCTCATCACGTGTATTATCACATGTGATATGGGTGTTCTCCCATTTTCATAATGGTGTTCTCATTTGAAGCCACCCCTATATATATATATATATAGAGAGAGAGAGAGATAGAGAGAGAGAGAGGGGGAGGGGAGGAGGTTATTATGTTAACTCATTAAAGGTTGTTAAATTACGAACTATCATTGACCAATAAGAATTCTTTTTCATTTATGGTTGGTTTATACTTATGCAATAAATGTGTAAGGATATAATAGAATTTCATCAATTTGATTTTTTGGTAACCACATTAATGAGGAGTTACAAAACAACTTGATCCATGATTGTAGTTGTAATTGTGTTTCAAATATGAGTTTACATTTTCATGTTCAATATGTGTTTACATTTTGAACATACATTCACGTATTAAACATGGATTCCATTTCAATGTATATGAACATCAATGAACGTACGTAACTGATAAAATGGGATGAACATCAATGAAATGACGTTTTGAACATGAATGAACATACATATTGAACATGAATGAACAATTACATACAAATGAACATATGTATTGAACGTGAACGTGTATGTTCATCTTTGTTCAATACATTAATGAACATAGAGAACAAATGCGATCTCATAGATGTATCAAACGTACGTATGAATGAACGTGAATGAAAATGTGTCGATTTCGATATGTACAATAAATTGTCGGTTTCAATTTACTTAAGAGAAAAATTAATGAAGTAATGTTGGGGGTTATTTTCCTCAATTGATCCTTATCACTAGCGTTCGCGTATCCAAAATATTTATGAGTCTTCAATTAAGGGGTTTTATGTCAATTGTTATTTCAATCGTACATTTTCAAAATCAATGGATATGATCTGTTCATAACGTTAATAACAAAATTTTGGTTAACAAAATAACATGCCCCTATATATATATACATATATATATATATATATATATATATATATATATATAGAGAGAGAGAGAGGAGCTTCTTTTGTAAGCCCGTTTAATCTTGTGAACTATGTAAACCAATGTAGGTTATCCATTATCTTGATCGACGGTCAGGGGCGGAACACAAGCTTCACAACTGCAGGGGCCGGAGACCTAATGTATTATATAATTTTTAGTCCTTACCAACAGGGACGGATCCAAGAACTTTTTTATAGGGTGTCACAATCTTTTTTCATACGGTTTTTATTAACGTGTCTTCATCTTTATGTTCAATATCTTCCGATGTGTTTTCAGGCTAATTCCGCCGTTTCAAGGGATTTTTAAAGTTTTTTGCTTGATTTCGAGGGATTTTAAAGTTTTTTTTTTATCGATTTCGAGATACTTTTTCGGTATTTTTTGTGGATTTCAAGAGATTATTTTGGTTTTTTTGGTTGATTTCAAGAGTTCTTTTTGGTTTTTTTGGTAGATTACAAGTTACGGTTGCATATTCTAAAACGATACAGTTGCACATTTTACAGGCCTAACTGTTGTGTAATAGCGAACTCAAATTAAACTCAAATTAAGGGATAATAGACAATAGTGAACTCAAAATCTCAAATTAAACTCAAATAAGTTAACTGTTTGAGTACTGACCTGCTGTGTAAGTGAGTCCGTGAGTGTGTTCCTTTTTCCCGTCGGCCGTCGTTCCACACCCACTATCAAAATAAACCATGAAATTGACCATTAAACTCAAAATAATCAGTAATCACCTAAAATCCTAAATCAAATAATCAAACAACAAAACATAAAGTGTTGTAATCGATTAAAGTTCAGTGACCTAATCCCCTACATAAACATAACATACACATCTCACATCTGAACAATTGGAACTTCAAAGTGATAGTCCTTTGTCCCTGATTTGTCTATAATTTACAAATTGCAATACATAAATTATATTATTATAATTTATAAATACATTACAAACAAAACATAAAGCCTATTAGCCTAAAAAAGTAAAACTTACTGACATAACATACATTGCATATCTGAATATCTGATATTAGCCTAAAACAGAAAAAAAAACATACATTGCTATGTAAATGAGTAAATCGATTAAAGTTCATTGACCTAATCCCCTACATAAACATAACATACACATAACATACACTGATACACATCTAATTAAAGTTCGCTGACCTAATCAGTAATCACCTAAATGGCTAAATGCCTAAATCAAATAATGAAACACAGGGGCGACACATACATATCTGATACAGGCGTCGGCGGCAAATGGGCAAATGGCAATCGCAGGTACGTCGACGGTCGGCAAATGGCAATCGCATGTTGTCGTAAGTCATAACCAGGCGGCGGTAATCGATTTTTTAGTTTTTGATTTTTCAGGTTGAGGCGTCTCGAACTGGAAGAAAATTAGAAAACGATGATGGAGTAATGGACTGAACCGTATTCAATTTTTGTCTTTGAGTTTCAATTTGTTTGGGCTTCTCTTATTGGACTAACATATCATTAGTGGGGGGCCCAAATAAATTTTTTGTTTTTTATTCACTACAAAACTTTTTGTTGCTTCCTGCAGATTTTTAAAGTCCAGGGGCCCTGGCCCCTGGTAGCCTCCTTTGAGCTCCGCCCCTGTCGACGGTTGAGAAATTTCCAGATTTAAATTTATTTAAAAAAATAGGGAAATGGTAGTTTGGGAATATATTTTAAATATTTTAAATTTTAAATTTAATAATTAATAATTAGTTTGAATTTATCTAATTTTGGTTATATTATTTTCTTAATTTTCTCAATTATCTTCTAATCTCCCTCCCTCTCTGTCCCTCTCTCTCATAAAATTCCGGCGTCCTCTGTCCCTCTCGTACCCCTGAATTCCGATGACTTCCTCTCACGATCCATCCTTTCCATCCAATTTCGGCGTCCTCCTCTCAATGGCGGCGACCTCCTCCCACTGGCGGCGACCTCCCCCAATTCCGACAAGTTTTATAAACCATTTTTTTGAAATTTTCAAGTTTTTTAAGTTTCATAAACTGTTTTTTTCGAAAATTTCAAGTTTTTTAAGTTTCATAAACTGTTTTTTTGAATTTTTCAAATTTCATAAACGGTTTCATAATATGTTTGTTGGATTTTTAAATTTCATATATTTTCTCTCATATGAATAATCAGAAAATTTCAAAATAATCATGTATTTTCGAAGTTTCATTTATTTTATACCATATGAATAATCAATTTTTAAGTTTCATATATTTTTCCCATATAAATAATCAGATTATGAAACGTGAAAATTTCGAAAAAACAATTTATGAAAGTTAAAAAACTTGATTTTTTTTGAAAAAAGAGCTTATGAAAAAACAGTTTATGAAACTCGAACAGTTTATGAAATTTGTCGGAATTGGAGGGAGGTCACCGGAGTGGGAGGACGTCGCCGGGAACTGGAGGGTATGGTGGATCATGAGAGAGATATGGAGATAATTGAGAAAATTAAGAAAGTTGGTTGTTCCTAAAAATATGAATTATTTCTAAAATTATGAATTTGGGAAAGAAGACCCAAATACCCTTGGTTTACAAGTTCACAGGATAAAATGGGTTTAAAAAATAAATGGAAATCACTCTAATTTCATCAAATTAAACAATTTCATGAAACAATTTCATTAACTTAACCAATGAAATCGAGGGTTTCCACGGTTTTCAAAATTAGAGTGGTTTCCATTTGATCGCTCCCCTATATATATATAAATTGTTTCATATAATTCTTTTATTGATGAAATCGTTGCATATATTTGTGTTTTTTATGTAAAAATGAAAAAGTTTCATCAGACAACGAAAATACATGAAACAATTTCATCAAAATGAGAAAAATAGATGAAACTACATAAAAAACACAAATATATGAAACAATTTCATTAACAAAAGAATTACATGAAACAACTTGATCATATTAAACAACTTTATGAACCAATTTCATTATTTTAACCAATGAAATTGACGGTTTCCAAAGTTTCCAATCTAATATGGTTTCCAATTGAAACCACCTCTATCTCTCTCTCTCTCTCTATATATATATATATATGTATATATATAGTCTTAGGTTCATTTGAGAAATGATAAATATATGAGAAATAGAGAAGTAATCCTAGCCATTCACACGGTCAAGATCGGATTTGACTGGTCAAAAGTTGCGGCTTTGACCGGTCAAAAGTTGCGGCTCTTTCAAAAATAGAAGGACACTTTCGTAATTTTTACAAAATACACGGACTGTGTTCATATATGAACCTGTATAATTCACATATGAACTATATGTTCATATATGAACCAGTGCAATTCACATCTGAACTCTTTTAACTGATTCATATATGAACCTTTGTGATTCATATATGAACCAATTAACTGATTCATATATGAATCTGTATGAATCACAAAGATTCATATATGAATCAGTTGAACTAATTAACAAATTCATATATGAACCTTTGTGATTCATACAGATTCATATATGAACTCATCCCGTGTATTTTACGAAATTACCCCTCTACCTTCTATAGACCACGCAAGGAATTATCTGGTGCTTCGCGATCAAAGCCGCAAATGTTGACCAGATGAATGACTAAGATTACTTCTCTATTTCTCATATATCTACCATTTCTCAAATGAACCTCTCCCTATATATATATATATGTATGTATGTCTCTCTCTCTCTCTCTTTGAGTTCCGGTGAAAATAAGAGTTATGATGAGAATAAGACCTTCATATACATTCATCTACCTTTATTTACCTAGCTATTTTTATAATCATGACCAAAAATTTAACAAATTCATGTATGTGAAAGTGATTTAATGTATGTAAAGGTTTGTGAAAGATTAAAAGTGAAAATAGAGGTAGTTAAATATAGTTGAAGATAGATGAATATAGTTGAAGGCAGATGAAAGTAATTGAAGGTAAATGAAGTTAGATCAAAAAGTTAACTCATTCAAATGTTGAAATGTGTTTTCACCATTCTCATCATGACTATTATTCTCACACAATCCCCAAGTGTGTGTGTGTGTGTGAGAAAGACAAAAAAGATTGAAAAGTAAGAAAAGAATCTAAGGAACCAACTATTCATGATAAATAACACTGAAAAATAAAAAATTATTCATGATGAATGTCGTGATAGGTATATATTTATGATGAAAGTTATTCATAATAAAAATACATGATATTAATGATATGGAATATCTTAAATCTAAGATGACCCTATTATACCCTTCTGCCTAATATGGGCAAATACACCTATCTGGTTGAATATTTGTGGTGGTGATCATTCAACAATATATGAAGAAGGGATGAAAATGCGGTTAAATTGGTAGAAAATATGGTTTTGTTTCCACTTTGTCTCTATAATTAGAGTTGTTACGAGTTATTGTTATGTTTTTTGTACAACAGAATAGGGAAATGTAATAGTAAAGACGTAATCAAATCCAAGTTAGCAAACTTTTAATAAATTATCTAAAAAAATGAAATCGTAAAATCTTATAAAAGAGAGATAAACATATAAAAAGGTAAGCCTCCTCCATTGACTACTCCTCCTTATCCGGCCGCATCATGCCATATAAGATCTCCACCATATGATGGTGTTATGCCATCGCCTCTACTGCCACATCTACCGCAGTTGATGGGGTCTCGCCACCAACCAACTGTGAGATGAACCTACATGCTCAAGCACCACAATCACCAAGAGCGGAGCACTGTTGCGGTACATTGGTTGCGTAAAGCCAAGTGAACTCTCTGCTACGTGCTGCAAGTCCCGGGGTATCGATCATGGAAAAAATCGCTTCGCTACCTCGGAGAATCTGACCATCATCCCTCTAAATGTGTCTGCATACGAGGGGACCCGAACTATTGACGACCACCTTTTTAGGCGTACACTTCAATAATGGTATGGCCATCTACATATTCACGTATAGCAATTACGTCTTCATGAACATCAAGTGGTTATAGTCCACTATCTAAATCCGCATATGGCCTTTTAAAATAAATTCTCAAATATATTCTCTTCATAACCCGCCTCTTCCATTATTTGGTGAGCGAGTTGTATGAACAGATCGTCTACATCCAACATGTCAACATAAATTTCTAAACCATTAACGTAACGTCTACTCGGTGGTGGTGTAAAATACCCTTGATAGTGGACTTTCATGATGAACAACTGTGGATATTCGATTTTCAGAAAATATTAGCAACGATACAATATAACTCGGTAAGACAGTTTAGTGGTATTGGAAATGAAATACTAAGCATATAACTCGGTGGTACTTGTTGGAAGCGGTAGTGATAATGACCTAAAGCTCCATACATGAAGACTTTCGATGCCATTTAAAACAGAGATTAAGGGAAACTTGTATTTCGATGTGGTTTGGGATCGGTAATGATATATGCTATTTATAGCCAATAAACCCATTGAGGACGTAGATCTTGCGTACGTAGTGAAAATCCTTACAAATTCGCCTGAAAAGTCTTACAAATTCACCTGAAAAAGGCTTAGAGATTCCCCATAAACTTGTATATATAGGAAGCCTTTTGAGACCCAAGTATCATAATTTTCATACCATTCAGATTGAAGGCGATAATTATCTGCTTACTTACCAAACACAAATACATGGATGGAAACACATCCTCTTCAAACCCTCCCTCTTCCCAGATCATGCCTTCCAGAATGGTGAAATCTATTGAGAAAAATGAAGTTGATATCAAGCAGCTAGAAGTGAGGTGGTGGAAGAACTTTGAAAAGAAAGAGAAACTCATAACAGGGATAAAGGAGAAATGGAAGACGATAGCAAAGTTGTAGAAGGAGATCAAGGAAGGTGATGACTATGCAAAGAACTGTTGAAAGAGTTTCCAAAAATGCAATCACTGATTGATGAAAAACAAACATGGATTGATCAGTGTAAAACACTTTATCCATAGGATATCTCATCTTCGCTCTTGTACGTGTCGTCTGTCGCCTTTATGCGCACATGTGTCGCGTTTCATTTTTATGCACGCCTAAATACTATCTTTTAAATTTATGTGTCTCGTGTTCATGTTTTAGTTTCTTTTCAATAAAATGGTTTACATTTATGTGTGGTTTAACAATAATTGTGTAATTCATTACAAACAAAGATTATCAAATATGATACATTCATCGCTTAGGAAAATGTTCATTACAGACATGGTTTATTCGTTAAAATCAACGTTTAGATCAAAAGTATCATGACTAAAACTTCCATAATTCTCCTAGGTTGATACTGGTTTGAGTTTGTCTGCTACCATATGCTCTTTGACTACCCACATTTGCTGGTTGAGGAGATGGACAGTTTACCCGAGTATATGTCCGGTTTGTCCACACCGAGTACATCTTCTCTCGATGGGACCTTCACCACGTGATGGAATGAGACCATGGTTACTCGATCTGCTAACCCATCTCTTTATCAGCGATGGTTGAACGATCATAAGTGGGTAGTCTGGAACAACCCATGTTTCAGGAGGGCTAACCGAATGTATGAGCTCTCCGTATGTGCTCGAAAATTATTTGATGTGAAGTAACCACACGCCAAATGGATGCAATCTGTACACAGTAGATTTTTTGCAACGATGATTGCATGACCGCAAGGTAAACCAGAGAATTTCCATTTCATACACGAGCAAGTACAATTATTGTAATACACTTTTGCATTCCTACGGAAATCATGAACTTCATAGTAACCATGGCCAGCTTCATGTACAATCCAGGTTGTGGACTTGTTATGTCTCCTTTGAATTATAGCCTCCACCCACGGGGTGAGAGCATGAATCATTTCCTCTGCAAAAGAACGAATATTTTACGTCAGCAAAAAATGCATAAATTTAAATAGAGAAGTGTGACTATAATAACCTCCTTTAGCCCGACAACTTGAATATCACTTCTTGTTGAAATAATCGGAAGTAATCCATAAGGGCCACGATAGGTAGTTCCGAGAATAACTGGACAGTGCATTCACCGACTTGGAACTGTTTGAAGTCATTATGTTGCAACACATTTTTGGAAAATGGGCCCTTGACCATTTCTACGGCCCGACCTCGTCCATAAGTGAAGCTCCGACAGGTCGAGCGCCTCATAGACCAGCCATTGTCAATTCGATCTCCTCCACCGTATATGTTTTGCATGCCTTCCAAAATAATTTCTTCTTATATTTGACCCTTTTGTCCCTGCTTTTTACGTTCATCATCAGATGGCGACAACAAACTTCATAATGGGCCCTTAAGTACACTATTGTAATTGTTTTGTTTATTGAAACAACCATGTCGGATACGAACACCAACCCTTCCATTTCTCCGATACATTGCTTCAACATGGAAAAAAAACCAAGTCCAGACCTCCCCACTCTCAGACCTACCTACTCCGAAAGTGATGGGCACAATTTGGCTATTTGCGTCCATAGCAACGTCTAATAACATTGTGTCCATGTAAGACCCCTTCAAATGAGCACCGTCTATTATAAGGACCCGACGCAAGTCTGCCACAAACGAACGAATATATAATATTACATGGTTTACGTATTAGAAAATTATATTATCTAGTAGTGAAAAAATTTAAATTAAAGTTTACAATGCTGAAAAAGTTAGAAGAAAATTATAAGTCTCCGCAACTAATGGTAGCGAAACACATCTCAAAACGTTATCTATTATATGTCTTTATTTAGGTAACGGTACCAGGATTATGGAGCTCCGAATAATAGAGAAACATAGGGAGTTGGGTAAATGATTCATCAGGGAAATCACGCACCATTGTTAGTGCATGAGCTTTCGCACACTAAGCTTGCCAGTACGAAATATTTATTTTCAAGTGCTCTCTCATGTCGTTGACAATGTCGGATCCACGGAATGTCTTGCTAGTATCCTACACTTTAGGAAAAATTAAATGACCCAATATTTTTCTATTTGCTTGACGGTAGTTGTGATGCATCTGGATCTTTGAACAAATGTGTACGATGAAACATCTTGGTTTTTTCAACAGATGTCGCCATGATAGGCCAATCACATTTTTCTTGCATACATTTCGTCTCATATCTAGTTTTTGAAGATTTGTGCACTTTAAACTCGAAACCCTCTTCAAAAAACTTCAACCCGAGGGCGAGGCTCGTTTCTTCTTTTGCAGTGAATACATGTGCCAAACTTACTATTCCACTACGATTATAAGGTATGGGTTGGTTGGGCGTGATGACGGGTTCTGCTGTTAGAAGGGGGCGAGGCATACTAAAGAAATCATTTATCCTACCAAAATGATTTAACAGAACAAGTTTATGCTGTTGCTCTTTCATCAGTATCAATATCAGATATAACCAAGTGGTAAACATGAGACTCTTCATCATCTTTATCAAATTTTTTTCTTCTTCTTCTACTGTTTGTTCTGTCTCCGGAACAAAATCGTGGATATAGTCACTAAGACCGTATGTATGTTCCGTAATAAACTCGGGGTTATCAGAACTAAGACAATATGTATGCCCATTTTCTGAATCAAACTGAAAGACATAAGAAGTTTGATTCTGCTCAGGAGCATACACATCACCTCCGGTCTTCGAACTACCACCGATATTGCTTCCACCACATATCGAAAAATCGACATACACACAAAGTGTTGGCAAATTATTTGAACCAGTAGCAAATTCTATGAAAGACAAAATATCGTCAGTGTCACTAACTCATAAATTTCACCAGAATACTTGTACGTATTCTAGTCATACCAACAGAAGAGTTGATACCACATTTTCTTTGAACATAACTAATCAACCTCAGATGTGTAATGTTTGATGGCACCATGACGCAGAGCATCGGTTGATCAGAAACATACTCCCACTCTTTATTAATTTACTGCCATGAACCCCCACCACAAAGACGTAACCTAATTTTATCAGTTTCGGTACTTATTTTGAAAAAACACACAAGAAAATGTCTTGATTGAAAATTTGGATGAAAAGTTGGTGGTCTTCAACATTCATCGTTGGTCTTCTTATACAAAAATTTGATGGAATCAAATTGTACAAACACATTGAAATCATCCATCTGCTGAAATTGTACAATTTCTTCACATGTTGAAGAAATAGTGCACAACCACAAGAAAAACGTGCTTAAAAAACATGGAAAATGATATTTTCATGTAAATTTGCGGAACTGGGATTGAAGTTTGCGGACTTGGAGGGACGGGCCTATTTAGGGTTTCTTCCTGGTGATGACACGTGGCACCTCGCAATTGCGGAGGTGGGCTAGGTCCGCAATTGCGAAAATATGATTTGCGGACATAGTGACTTTTTCGTCAATGTGGGAGAGAAATGGCTAGCTAGAAGACCAATTTGACGGGGTAAAAAGGTTATTTCAATCTATTTCTTTATATATGTGTATTCAATGTTATCCATCATGAAAAGTAATATAACATGAAGTATTTTAAATAAAAAATCTGAAAATATTTGTCTTTTGTACATTGAAAATTTTGAAGGCAGGTTACATTTCCAAGATTTAATAATCCAAATTTTATTAAGATGGGAGAATTAGGGATCGTTTACCTAATGCTTACCGGGTAAGTGCTTACCAAGTCATGTTATCTTATCGATAAACATGGCAAGGACCATGAATCTTACCCGGTAAGAACTATGGCAAGGTCCAAGAGTCTTACCCGGTAAGTGATGGTTACGACTCTTACTCGGTTAGCGCTTACCGGATGATTTATTGCGTACGATACTGTTTTTCATTGACTAAAATCTTAACGGGTAAGGTAAGGGATAGTGTCGAATTTACCGATAAGCGCTTACCGGGTAAGTAATTGGGTAAACGACCCCTTAATCTTCTAGGGATGAGATCTTTTGTGGGTACTTATAAACCTCAAATTAACAATACCATGGATTATAAAGCTT
Organism: Arctium minus; assembly: GCA_954870635.1. NCBI lineage: Eukaryota > Viridiplantae > Streptophyta > Magnoliopsida > Asterales > Asteraceae > Arctium > Arctium minus. Next base: position 31,885,844 of record OX941088.1, read on the forward strand.
TATAAAGTAATCGTATTGATATATAATCATACAATAAAACAATTAATTAAGTATGCAAATTTAAAAACTACGTAAGACAATACTTTCTTTAATTTCCATCCTAATTAATCTGCTTCTGCTAAATTACGATTATTGTTTACTAATCTAATTGTTTTATTGAAATGATAACCTACTACGAACATCCCCCTTGGACACTTTGATGGAAGCATGCATGGGTTTGGCATGCCTATAGCATCAATTGACACCCACCCGTTAAAAATTATATATAATATAAATGTGTATATATGTTGATACTATAAAATATAAGTATAAAGACACCATCATTGCACAATGATGTTTCTCATTTTTATTGAGTTTGTCTTTTCTTTAAAATCAATAGGTTGAGTTAAAGTTTCATAAGTGTTGCGTAAGTTTATCGTTTCATATGTTGAAAGGGAAAAAAAAACAATATCATACATGCTATGATTTAAGGTTTCCATGCTCTTAATTTCCATGTGTATGGTAGTATATAGCATGATGATGAATGCTCCATTTGATGATGACGGAAAGGACCATGATGTACAATGATGATGGTGATAATTAATATTAATGATCATTACGATAATGATTATTGTTTTCTTCATTGTTAATAATGGTGTTAGAGGTATTGTATGTTGTTTTTATTTCATTTTTTGGTAAAAAAGAGTGAACTGGATGAAATTTTTGACAGTGTTAGACGAAAAAAATATAAGAATACAATAGTTATATATGATATATGAGTTTTGTATGAACTGTGTGGAGGGGATATTTTGCATGCATTTTGTATCCGAATCACATCAGAGAGTTAGACACATTAATACTGAAAAGGAATATAATGGTTGATACAAGATCACATGCCAACTAACGAAAATCATTTGAAAGAATATCAAAATCAATTGATCGATATATAACTAACTAAACAATAAACAAATCTGCTACATAACATAAGTCAAACATCGTTACCCCTTTTTGTAAGCCCTATTGAGTAATTATTCCACTTCTTAGATAGAAATTAGTATAACGGCATATCTTTTATTTAAAACATGAACATGATATTGATTTATGTACCATATATGTACAACCACCGTTCATGATTGTATCACAAATTGTTAAAACATCGACGACTCACTACAATAAAATTGGCTTTATAAGACTTAATTTATAGAACAAAAAATTAAAGTGTCTTATCTAAAGGCGTTGTAATAAGTTTATAAGACATTTTTAGACATCGTAACAAGTTTTTTAGTTAACGTTTTTGGTTGATTTAACGATTATTAGGTTACTTTGCTGCTTAACATTAATTATGATGTATTTCTGTTCAAATACAAATACACCTTCAATGTTGGATTTTAAACCCTTCCTAAATTAAGGTGATTAAAAGGCCATGTTTCACTTTCTGGCCTCATCACAGATTACACCATAAAGTCTGTATTCTTTCAATGTGATTCTTTGATTCTCTAGGCTTTGTAATTATATGAAAGAATTAAAGAAAGTTGTACTTGGTCCCCAGTTGTATAAAGCACAAGTTGCGTTGAAGCAAATTTTAGTGACTAATAAATATCAAGTGATCACAAACATGTTTAGTAATAAAGAGTTTACATACCTTTTCTTATGATCAATCAGCTGGTGCCTAAGACTCAAGGTTTTAAATGATGCAAGGTGTGGCGTGATGGTGAGGTCAAACCTCAAGTCTTACGAGTTGTGGCGAGACCACGATATTTTTTTTAAGGCGTGCCCTAAGACGGCAGATAGTTACACACACTTATGTATGTTAGTGTTTTAAATGATACCGTAGAACAATTAAAGTATATAAAGTAATAGAACTAAAAAAGAAAGAAGAAACATTGATACCAAATATATAGAGCTTTTAAAAAATGGTATCAAAAGTGCAAAATCGGGAATAAATATGTAGAATCTTTACTCACTACTTTCTTTAGGTTTTCAAAAAGTTTGTGTTCGAATCTTCGTGTACGGGAACGGGTTACCTATTTACGGTTTTAGTTTAAATTTCATTTTTATGTTTATTTAAGTCTTAAGTCTTCAGGTTATGTATTAAAAGTAATCTCACACCTTACAAAATAATGCGTCGTAACGTGCCATAATGCGTCCTAACGCTTTATAATGCCAGTCAAGCCTTACAACGGAGCCACATGTGTTAACTTGGCGGCAAACCCAAGCCCTGACGCCATAACACACCATAACGAGACCATAACTAGTTATTTAGAATCATGTTAAAACTTGACCAATTTATTATTTTCCGCCCAAGAACCATTGTTTTATTTGGTTTTGTTTTCCCAGCTAACTCTCCATTTTCAAGATCCTGATGCAATTAATTGATACATTAAGAGCTATTAGGTTTTCGGATTTTATGGAATTTGGAATTGGATTCCATTCCAATCCCGTGATTGGTTTAAAAGGAAGTCTCGAATTGAAATCCCAAAGAAATTGGATTTTAAAATTCCATTGGGTTACTTATATAGTTGGTAGCTTGATATTTTATGAGATTTCATAGGACTAGTTTGTAATATTGTTTTAAAATATGTTACAAATATTTGTTTTGTAATAATCAATTAATAAAAAGTAATTTAATTCTTTTATAATTTGTATCTATAAATTATCACTACTAGGAAAATGTTTAATACCGACCAAATATTACCGACGGAACACCGACGGAAATAAGTTATTTGCAACGGATGCAATATCCGTCGGTAAATATAATCATTTCCAACGGATCATCGACGGACAGAAAATTATTTTATTTTTGATTTTTTTAATATTTCAATCCGTCGGTAAACTTAATAATTTAATTAATAATTATTTTTTTCTGCAATCCGTCGGTAATCCGTCACAAATTACCGACGGATTTCCGACGGCCGTTAAGAAATCCATCGGTAATCCATCGGAAACTAATTTTTTTTCCTAGATCATTATGTATGTATGTATGTGTATGTGTATGTGTGTCGTATGCATATTAGTGTGTATGTATATCATGTACGTATGTATATATAGTATGTATATATGTATATATATAGTATATATATGTATATATGTATTGCTTGTATGTATATAGTACACACACACATATATATATATATGTATATCATGTATATACGTGTATGTCATAAGTGTGTGCGTGTGTATGTCTAGATCATGTATTGTATACATATGTATTGTTTGAATGTATATAGCACATATGTCTATATCATATCTATCTATGTATATACGTGTGTATATGTCTATAGATCATGTCTATGTATGTCTATAGATCATATCTATGTATGTGTGTATGTATGTATGTATGTATGTCTATAAATCATGTCTATGTATGTGTATGTATGTATGTATGTAGATGTATTGTATATATATGTATTGCTTGTATGTATATAACACATACGTCTATATCAAGTCTGTGTGTATGTATGTCTATAGATGTATTGTATACATATGTATTGCTTGTATGTATATAGATATGTCTATATCAAGTCTATGTGTGTGTGTATGTATGTATGTACGTATATATGTATGTATGTCTATAGATGTATTGTATATGTATATCATGTTTATGTATATGTCGTATGCATATGTATATCATGTGTATGTATGTATGTCTATAGGTGTATTATATACATATGTATTGCTTGTATGTATATGTCGTATACATATAAATGTGTGTATGTCATGTACATGTCTATATATGTATGTATGTATGTCTATAGATGTATGTATGTATGTCTATAGATGTATGTTTGTATGTGTGTGTATAACAATTTTGGTCCTTGATCTAACTGGAATTAACGAGAAAGATAACGGTCGTTAACTGTTTCCGTTAAGTCTATTTAGTTCAGGGGTATTTTAGTCAATTTAAATATAATTTGATAAATTAATAACTTATTTAATAATTTTAATATTAAATAATATAAAATATTTTAGAAAAAAATATAATTTAATAATTATTATTAATTTAATAAAATTTTAATTTAAAAAAAGATATTCGTCGGAAATCCGTCGGTAATTACCGACGGTTAAATTCCCTCGGTAATTACCGACGGAATATCCGTCGGAAATCCATCGGTGATTTTCCGAAATTTTTAAAAAATAAGGGTGGGTATCAAATTAAGTTTTTGTGTGAAACTACATATATGCAACAATATATTTTTAACGATTCAGGGTATCAAATTTCATTAGGATAAATATGAAAGAACCGAAAAGATATTTGATTTAATTGACAGAACTATAGCGTACACGAGATCATCTCGTAACAGAAATAACGGTTTAGGTTTGGTGTCGGGTTTGATAAAACATTCAATGTCAAAATAAAACATTCAATGTCAAAATAAATAAACTACAAAACATTTTAACAATTATATCATTATATGATCCTAAATCGCAAATATGACTACTAAGAATTCAAAGGACTTCAAATATGCTCAAATATTAATATAATATTTAAATATTACAATATAAATTATAGGAACGTATTTAGATTTACATATTCATATATAGTTGGTTTAAAATAGCAACTAGAATATTAAATAACTCATATAATTGAATCAAATAAATTATCATATCTTAAATTAACTTGTTATAAAACAATAAATATATGATAAAATTATATATTTTAAGAATATTTAAACAAATCTATAAATTATTTGATTAACCAAAATAAAATACCATAAAAGTTAAAACATATTGATTTTGGATTCTCTCTTTTTTTTCGCTAAGATCAATTGAACAAAAAAATAAAGTTCCCCCCCCCCCCCCCAATCGTTTAGGTGTTTAATCACAAAACAAATAAATTAAAATTTTCAAACGAAGTAGTAGATAATTCATAATATTAATTAAGCATATACTTTAAACATGAAATCATAGATGTGCAATAACATGATGTTAATCGGTTTATCAGGGTATCAAAGTTCATTACGATACTAAATGTAAAACACTCGATACTATACCTGATTTAATTGAAGGAGCAGTAGCATAAAAAGGCAATATTTTGGTGTTGGGTTTGATAATCTTCATAGAACGTACGTGCTGATAACGTGTTATAGGAAAAGCATGATAGAACAACAGTAAATAGAGAGAACGAAATCTGTAATTCTCATTAATCATAAGCCATTTAAATAGGGAGAAGTTTACAAAGAAAATGAAACATTCATTATGGTAAATTCTAATACTAGGAAAATATTATATCAATTACTTCTTTTTGATGATGGCACATAATCCTACAACAAATATTAAATAATATAAAATATTTTAGAAAACAATATAATTTAATAATTATTATTAATTTAATATTTTTTTAATTTAAAAAAAAAGATATTCGTCGGAAATCTGTCGGTAATTACCGACGGTTAAATTCCCTCGGTAATTACCGACGGAATATCCGTCGGAAATCCATCGGTGATTTTCCGAAATTTCTTAATGATGTTCCCTGAAATTCAAGTTTCTAAAACATAAACAATCAATCAAACAAGATGATTCACAAACCTGTTTTTGATTCAAATCAAAATCCACAGATTACAAACTGTTTTCTCTCTTGAAAAAGATTTTTCTCTCTCTCTAGAATACGGCTCTGATATGCAAACCTAATTTTTTCTCTTTTCCACTACACACACAAAGCAACATACAACACTATATATACCTACTACAAATACAAAGGAAATAAAACAAATACAATTGATTTTTGACTTTTATTACAAAATGACTTTGACTTTCCATGAGAGTTGACTTTCCAGCTTTGACTTCTTGAATCTTTCATCTTCAATATTTATGATCTTGAATCCAATAAATCTGTGATCTAACATTCTCACCCTTTGGATCAAGATCATTATTAAATAGATTTAACAATTCAGTCTTCTCTCTTTAATCTTGATTGAAATAAACTCCCCCTTTGTTCAATCTTTATCATCTCTTGAAATTTCCTTGTTAATCCAGATCATCTTCAGAAGTAAGGATAATCTTTGAAGTACAATCTCCCCTTCAGAAAATTCATTCTCCCCTTTTTTTTATAAGCACAATCTTCAAAACTTTGCATTTCTTGAATACTTATCCCATCTTTAACTTCTTACACATTTCTTGACTTTAGGACATTTCTTCAAACACTATGATCTCCCCCTTTTTGATGAATAGAGCATCGACATCATCAAAACCTCTTCCAAGAAATGTCTTTGACCATTCTGATCTGTTCAAGAGCCTCTGATTCTTTGCCAATTCGAACAATGTATTCATCCAGATCTTTTCAAATCTAGACAAAATAAGAATGTAATACCTGAATCAACAAATGAATCAGTTAACATGCCTGTCAGTAACACAAAGTTACTGTGTGTAACGAATACACATTGGAAAAGGAGATTTTTGATGTTCACTCCCCCAGGGTTTCCATCCAATCATCGAAACACCACAAAGGCAATTTCTATGAACGTTATGACACAGAAACAAATTCTTTTGTGTTCGTGCATGTGATAGAAAGATTTAAGCACGAATGATTGCTTATAAAGGCTCAACATTGTGTAAACCACTGAGACAACAGTAGATAAACACAGACTCAATGTGCATGATTGAAGTGCGAAGGTGGGGCAAACTTTCTTCTTTTCAATATCCAGATTTTTCAAATGAAAATCAGATAGTAAATGTGCTGCTTCCCCTTTGAAAAATGAAACATTTTCTTGTTAAGAAGAAAATGAGTGGCTGGTGGGGTTAATGTCAAGAGTTGGCATGGACTAGTTGCCTGTTTCAATAATATTCACCAAAGAATTGTGAAACATTAGAAATGTGGTTGCCCGACTCAGAAAGTAGTTGGTGCAGAGTTTGATCTTCTTTTACTCTGATCTCACACCCTCTTTCTTTTAAACATTTAGCTCGCTTCTAACCAAACTCTCTTTTCCATTTTACCTCATCACACATCCCACACTCATTTCTTTTCGATTCCTCACACTCAATCACTATGGATTAACTTCTTGGGTAGGAAACACTGGTTAACGTGAATCCATAGAAGTTCATTTAAGTCCTAGCACAAAGATCCCATGTTTTCCTAGAATGCATGTGTTGCTCAGATGATTTAACTTTAACAATTAAAGCGCAAATACAAGTCAAATGTTTGTATGCTCAGAATATAATCATGAAGATTTGAGCATTTTAAACATTGAAGTATTTTTCAAACAAGTATATTGAAAGAATGAACATGAATGCAATGAACTTGTTTGAAAATCTGACATTGTATGAAATGATCAGAAATGAAATGATATAGCATTTAAAGCTTATGGTCAAGAATAACGGATATTGTCTATATGAATCAAAATACAGACATTCTTGAAATGACGTTTCGAAATGAAATGATGCAAAAAAATTCATTGAAATACAAGCGGGGTGTATCACCATCGATAAGTTGGTCAATATGAGACATGGTGATAACTTATTCAACAAAAGAATTAAACCGGTGTGTGTGAATACTTGAAAGTATATAGACAAGAAAATACGCAAGTATTTATCTTTGGAAACACACAGTTTGTTAAGCACTGAAGCACAAAATAGATCTTGAAAACATTTAAAATCACACTTCCAATTCATGAAATCTGTTTAAGAATCGGGAAGTGGTTTGAACATTTAAGAATAATGTTTTCTATGAGTGAAAGTTGTTCTTCTTTCAACCATATGTGAGATGAAGATAAAGAAATATACCTTTTGCGTGCAGTCTTACATCTCATGAAGTCAAGCTTAAAGTCATAAAGATATGATCTTGTAAGCATCTCTCAAACTGCGAAAGTCTTAAAGTCATGTCAACTCAACTTTATTCACAAAAATTAAAAGATATAAAGTGTAACACCCTAAAAACTAGCGGAATAAAAATTCGAAATTTCTGCAATATAACGGCTATAAATAGATAAAAACCTGGGTATAAAACCTGCTATAATCAATCCCAAAGTATCATCCCGATAAAACGGGGAAACAAACTATAACCATTACAATTAACCAAATGAAGAATACAATAACAACCTAATAATCTAACTTAAATAAGAAAGATTAACATCGGGTGTTGTTATTCTTCCAAAAGTATGCCCGCTATCCCAAAATATCGATCTACACATCTCCCAAAAAGACCGCTCTTGGCCTCAAAGCCATCCACTCAGTCCCGACGAACCCCTTCGGAAACCTGACCTGTTATACATGTCATTTTGAGAAAAAGTGTTAGGCTAAAGCCTAGTGAGATCAAACATTTGCAGTTTAAGTAATCGAATGTAAAAGTGAGTAAACGAATTTATTTTTATACAACAACAATAATGGTAATAATAACAATAATGCTCTTTGAAATATAGCAAATACCTTTTTGGGTTAATGGGGGAGACCCGCTTACTAACACAAATGACGGAACACAAAAGTAAGACATTCGATGAGTCAGTAAAGCCAATAAACAATTAAAGTATACGCAAGGGATGTCAGGCTCAGTGGCTTTAAACGTACACCCACGGAAACTCAAGTTCAACCCTGAAGGGTTCCTACATCGAGCTCCTCATCCAATATCGTAATACTTGAGCACGAAGGACTTATAACCCAATCTGATGCCAAACGTGCCCCGACGTGGAAAACTAGTCGTCCCAACACCGGAACATAATAAACCAAATACGGGAACATGACTCCCAATGCATCAAATAAGCCAAATAATGCGCATAAGGCCCAACCAGAAATCCCAACAATGGTTAACATACAATAAGTGACATGAGGGTAGTTCCCACCAAAACTACTTCCATTGTTACCAAGAGACCACTAGTAAAAATATAGACGATTCCCTTTTTATTCCAAATCCCCAAAATATGAAGTGAGTTTAATATGCAAACTTATCAGCAGTTAACCACAATACCGATATTTCCAAATTCATAGTTTTGCATAGTGATGCTATTCTCTCAAAGGTATAACCCAATTAAAACAAGCTAAAGAACATTATTAAAGCTCATAGAACGTTATTTCCCAAAATCACCACAAACACTTATATCTCCAAAAGTTAGGTTTAGCAAGAAATTTCACAAATCAAATATATGAAAGAGGAGATATTAGGTATTCAAAATCAACCTTTTGACATGTATAAAGTTTAGTAAAATGGGTAAGAACTCACCTTAGTGGTTTTCTTAAAAGAAAACCAAACCCTAAAACGAAGGAGATGAAGATGAGTTGTATAATCCCTTGAGAGCTTCTTACCAACACTTCCTAAAAGTGTTAAGGACTACCATTAATGACTATGAACCAACATAAATGAGGAGAGAAGTCTAGATGAGAAACACTTACCGAAATCAATAGAGAGAATCGCTCCCAAACCCTAGAAATCAGATAAAAATGAATGAAAATCGCGACTTGGCTTTTTATACCCGAAACCCCCATCGGCGATAGTGCCCCGGCGATAGTGACATCTGTCACTATCGCGGGCAAGGTCGCGAGCGCCTCACCACCTTCGGTACAGATTGGGCGATAGTGCCCCGACGATTGTGACCATGTCACTCTCGTGGGCACAATCGCGATAAATGTACCAAGGCCGTAAGGCCTTCGTTGATAGTGCCCTCCGCGATTGTGACACCCTGTCACTCTCGTAGGCACAATCGCGAACAACCCCAAATTTCCCAAATTTGATGATTTTTAACCCACGATGCTTAAATCCCACTTTGTCGATATTAAGCTATTAAAATCGATATATATATATATATATATATATATATATATATATATATAAGTTTCAAAGCTAGTAGAATACTATATGGGTTCTCAGAATTCGGGGTGTTACAATCCTCCCCAACTTGGGAATGATTTCGTCCCCGAAATCCTACTAACTAAGCAAATGAGGGTACCTACGCCTCATGTCTTCTTCCGCTTCCCAAGTCACATTGGTGTCGCGGTGGTGTTTCCATTGAACCTTTACCATCGCTACCTCTTTATGTCGGAGCTTCTTGATTATCCTTTCCAAAATAGCCTCGGGTTCTTCGATGCAACGATTATCATCCACTCGAATTTCGGACAAAGGAATGACGCTTTCCTCTTCCGCTAAGCACTTCCGTAGATAACATACGTGGAATGTGGGATGAATCCCATCCATCTCCGGCGGTAAATCCAATTTGTAAGCTTGGAGCCCGATGCGCTCGAGAATAATAAACGGTCCTAGGAAACGGGGACTTAGCTTCCCACGTTTCCCAAACCGGATCAACCCTTTCCAAGGAGACACTTTCAACATCACACGATCTCCCACTTGGAACTCTACCGGTCTTCTCTTTCTGTCGGCGTAACTCTTCTGACGATCTTGTGCCGCTTTTAACCGCTCTCGAATTGATTTGACTTTGTCGGCCATCTCTTGCACAATTTCCGGGACGACAAACTGCTTCTCCCCCGCCTCTAACCAACACACGGGGGTCCTACACTTCCGTCCGTACAAAGATTCAAATGGTGCCATCTCAAGACTAGAGTGGTAACTATTGTTGTATGCAAATTCCACCAAAGGTAGATGGGCATCCCAACTACCGCCAAAATCGATCATGCATGATCTAAGCATATCTTCAAGCGTTTGAATCGTCCTCTCACTTTGTCCGTCTGTTTGTGAGTGATAAGCCGTGCTCAAATTCACTCGCGTGCCCAACTCTTGATGCAAGGCTCCCCAAAATCTCGACGTAAACCTGCTATCCCGATCAGAAACTATCGACAAGGGTATCCCGTGTCTAGAGACAATTTCATCTATGTACAACTTTGCCAACTTATCCATTGGCAAAGTTTCCCGCATCGCTAGAAAGTGAGCACTCTTCGTCAATCGATCAACGATGACCCAAATGGTGTCGTTCCCTCGCAAAGTCTTCGGTAACTTGGTCACGAAATCCATGGTGATCTTATCCCATTTCCATTCGGGTATTTTAAGCGATTGAAGGATCCCATAGGGTCGTTGATGTTCGGCCTTCACTTGTGAACAAGTCACGCATCGCTCCACATAATGAGCTACATCCAACTTCAAAATTGGCCACCAATAATGTAGCTTCAAATCCCGGTACGTCTTGGTGCTCCCCGGGTGGATAGAATACTTGGATTTATGCGCATCGTTCAAGAGTATCTCTCGGCAACCACCAAACTTTGGTACCCAAACTCGACCATTGAAGCACTTTATCCCTCGACTATCTTCGGTCAACAATAACCGTTGTTTTGTCATCACTTCCTCCTTGAGGTTTTCTTCCTTTAATGCTTCAGTTTGCGCTTCTTTATTCTTTTCCATGAGACTTGACACCAACTCAATTCTTGTAAGCTTGGCTTGAAGTCTCCCGCTATACTCTTTACGACTCAAGGCATCGGCCACCACGTTTGCTTTACCCGGGTGGTAGAGTAATTCACAGTCGTAATCCTTAAGTAACTCTAACCACCTTCGTTGTCTCATGTTGAGCTCCTTCTGATCAAAAACATACTTCAAGCTCTTGTGATCCGTGTACAAGGTACACTTTGTGCCGTAAAGGTAATGTCGCCACAACTTCAATGCAAATACTACCGCCGCCAACTCCAAATCGTGAGTGGGGTAGTTCTTCTCATGCACCTTCAATTGCCTAGATGCGTACGCGATTACTTTTTCTCTTTGCATAAGTACACATCCAAGTCCCCTTTTTGACGCATCACTATAGACCACAAAATCCTCCGATCCCTCCGACAAAGATAAGATCGGAGCCTCGCATAATTTTCTTTGCAACGTTCTAAATGCTTTCTCTTGATCCTCGGTCCACACAAACTTTACATTCTTCTTAGTCAACACCGTCAACGAAGAAGCAACTTTGGAGAAGTCTTGTATGAACCTTCGGTAATACCCCGCCAAGCCTAGGAAGCTCCGAATCTCGGATAGACTTTTGGGCGGTTCCCAACTCATCATAGCTTCAATCTTGGACGGATCCACCATCACTCCATCCTTTGAAACTACATGCCCCAAGAACTGTACTTCTTTCAACCAAAACTCGCACTTGGAAAACTTTGCGTAAAGCTTCTCCTTCCTCAAGATTTCCAAGACATCTTGAAGATGACGCGCATGATCGACTTCATCCTTTGAGTAGATAAGAATGTCATCAATGAACACGATGAACGACTTATCTAAAAAGGGTCGGCACATGCGGTTCATTAAGTCTATAAACACCGCTGGGGCGTTCATCAAACCGAAGGGCATTACTAAGAATTCATAGTGACCATAACGCGTCCTAAAAGCGGTTTTAGGAATGTCTTCTTCTTTGACTTTCACTTGATGATAACCCGAACGGAGATCGATCTTCGAAAAGCAACTCGCTCCTTGAAGTTGGTCGAACAAATCATCAATCATAGGGAGTGGATACTTGTTCTTCATGGTTACCTTATTCAACTCCCTATAGTCGATACACATACGCATGGTACCGTCCTTTTTCTTCACGAACAAGACCGGTGCTCCCCAAGGTGAGGAACTCGGCCTTACGAACCCTTTCTCTAAAAGCTCTTGCAACTGGCTCATCATTTCCTTCATCTCTGACGGAGCCAACCGATAAGGCGCTCGGGCTATAGGAGCCGCTCCCGGCGTCAGATCAATCTTGAACTCCACTTGATGGTCGGGTGGTAACCCAGGCAAGTTGTCCGGGAATACATCGGGAAACTCCCTTACCACTTCGACATCTTCTAGAATTTTCTTCTCGAGTTTGGCACCTATCGCATATGCCAAAAAGGATAAGCATCCTTTCGCCAAACACTTTCGCGCCTTCACCATACTAATGATTGCAACTTCACCCTTTCGCCTCTCGCCATACATGGTCACCACATTACCATTCCAACCCGGAATTCGGATCAACTTTTTAGCACAAAGAATTTCCGCGTGATTGGTCGACAACCAATCCATACCGACTACAACATCAAATCCCCCGATGACCATAGGCATTAGATCGATCGGGAACTCTTTCCCTTCGATTTCAAGTTTGCAATTTCTTAGAATATTCCGAACCACTACTTGATCACCATCGGCTAGCTCTACCACTAACGCCTCGTCTAAACTAGTAGTGGGAATGGATAGTTTTGGGCAAAACGAACTCGATACAAACAAAAAACTAGCTCCTGAGTCAAATAATACACGCGTAGGTACGGAGTTTAGGAGAAACGTACCCGACACTACATCCGCTGATGCCTTCGCCTCTTCGGTGGTCATCTGAAAAGCTCTCCCTGTTGCTTTAGGAGTGTCCATCTTTTTGCTTCCACTAAAGTTCTCCTTTAACTTCGAGCATTCATTCCTAACATGGCCCGACTCTTTACACCCGAAACAAATTCGCTCTTTGATTGGACAGTCACTGTAACGGTGGCCGGGTACACATAATGGGCCCTTAAGTACACTATTGTAATTGTTTTGTTTATTGAAACAACCATGTCGGATACGAACACCAACCCTTCCATTTCTCCGATACATTGCTTCAACATGGAAAAAAAACCAAGTCCAGACCTCCCCACTCTCAGACCTACCTACTCCGAAAGTGATGGGCACAATTTGGCTATTTGCGTCCATAGCAACGTCTAATAACATTGTGTCCATGTAAGATCCCTTCAAATGAGCACCGTCTATTATAAGGACCCGACGCAAGTCTGCCACAAACGAACGAATATATAATATTACATGGTTTACGTATTAGAAAATTATATTATCTAGTAATGAAAAAATTTAAATTAAAGTTTACAATGGTGAAAAAGTTAGAAGAAAATTATAAGTCTCCGCAACTAATGGTAGCGAAACACATCTCAAAACGTTATCTATTATATGTCTTTATTTAGGTAACGGTACCAGGATTATGGAGCTCCGAATAATAGAGAAACATAGGGAGTTGGGTAAATGATTCATCAGGGAAATCACGCACCATTGTTAGTGCATGAGCTTTCGCACACTAAGCTTGCCAGTACGAAATATTTATTTTCAAGTGCTCTCTCAAGTCGTTGACAATGTCGGATCCACGGAATGTCTTGCTAGTATCCTACACTTTAGGAAAAATTAAATGACCCAATATTTTTCTATTTGCTTGACGGTAGTTGTGATGCATCTGGATCTTTGAACAAATGTGTACGCCTTGCAATTTTCGTACATGAAACATCTTGGTTTTTTCAACAGATGTCGCCATGATAGGCCAATCACATTTTTCTTGCATACATTTCGTCTCATATCTAGTTTTTGAAGATTTGTGCACTTTAAACTCGAAACCCTCTTCAAAAAACTTCAACCCGAGGGCGAGGCTCGTTTCTTCTTTTGCAGTGAATACATGTGCCAAACTTACTATTCCACTACGATTATAAGGTATGGGTTGGTTGGGCGTGATGACGGGTTCTGCTGTTAGAAGGGGGCGAGGCATACTAAAGAAATCATTTATCCTACCAAATGATTTAATAGAACAAGTTTATGTTGTTGCTTTTTCATCAGTATCAATATCAGATATAACCAAGTGGTAAACATGAGACTCTTCATCATCTTTATCAACTTTTTTTCTTCTTCTTCTACTGTTTGTTCTGTCTCCGGAACAAAATCGTGGATATAGTCACTAAGACCGTATGTATGTTCCGTAATAAACTCGGGGTTATCAGAACTAAGACAATATGTATGCCCATTTTCTGAATCAAACTGAAAAACATAAGAAGTTTGATTCTGCTCAGGAGCATACACATCACCTCCGGTCTTCGAACTACCACCGATATTGCTTCCACCACATATCGAAAAATCGACATACACACAAAGTGTTGGCAAATTATTTGAACCAGTAGCAAATTCTATGAAAGACAAAATATCGTCAGTGTCACTAACTCATAAATTTCACCAGAATACTTGTACGTATTCTAGTCATACCAACAGAAGAGTTGATACCACATTTTCTTTGAACATAACTAATCAACCTCGGATGTGTAATGTTTGATGGCACCATGACGCAGAGCATCGATTGATCAGAAACATACTCCCACTCTTTATTAATTTACTGCCATGAACCCCCACCACAAAGACGTAACCTAATTTTATCAGTTTCGGTACTTATTTTGAAAAAACACACAAGAAAATGTCTTGATTGAAAATTTGGATGAAAAGTTGGTGGTCTTCAACATTCATCGTTGGTCTTCTTATACAAAAATTTGATGGAATCAAATTGTACAAACACATTGAAATCATCCATCTGCTGAAATTGTACAATTTCTTCACATGTTGAAGAAATAGTGCACAACCACAAGAAAAACGTGCTTAAAAAACATGGAAAATGATATTTTCATGTAAATTTGCGGAACTGGGATTGAAGTTTGCGGACTTGGAGGGACGGGCCTATTTAGGGTTTCTTCCTGGTGATGACACGTGGCACCTCGCAATTGCGGAGGTGGGCTAGGTCCGCAATTGCGAAAATATGATTTGCGGACATAGTGACTTTTTCGTCAATGTGGGAGAGAAATGGCTAGCTAGAAGACCAATTTGACGGGGTAAAAAGGTTATTTCAATCTATTTCTTTATATATGTGTATTCAATGTTATCCATCATGAAAAGTAATATAACATGAAGTATTTTAAATAAAAAATCTGAAAATATTTGTCTTTTGTACATTGAAAATTTTGAAGGCAGGTTACATTTCCAAGATTTAATAATCCAAATTTTATTAAGATGGGAGAATTAGGGATCGTTTACCTAATGCTTACCGGGTAAGTGCTTACCAAGTCATGTTATCTTATCGATAAACATGGCAAGGACCATGAATCTTACCCGGTAAGAACTATGGCAAGGTCCAAGAGTCTTACCCGGTAAGTGATGGTTACGACTCTTACTCGGTTAGCGCTTACCGGATGATTTATTGCGTACGATACTGTTTTTCATTGACTAAAATCTTAACGGGTAAGGTAAGGGATAGTGTCGAATTTACCGATAAACGCTTACCGGGTAAGTAATTGGGTAAACGACCCCTTAATCTTCTAGGGATGAGATCTTTTGTGGGTACTTATAAACCTCAAATTAACAATACCATGGATTATAAAGCTTTATAAAGTAATCGTATTGATATATAATCATACAATAAAACAATTAATTAAGTATGCAAATTTAAAAACTACGTAAGACAATACTTTCTTTAATTTCCATCCTAATTAATCTGCTTCTGCTAAATTACGATTATTGTTTACTAATCTAATTGTTTTATTGAAATGATAACCTACTACGAACATCCCCCTTGGACACTTTGATGGAAGCATGCATGGGTTTGGCATGCCTATAGCATCAATTGACACCCACCCGTTAAAAATTATATATAATATAAATGTGTATATATGTTGATACTATAAAATATAAGTATAAAGACACCATCATTGCACAATGATGTTTCTCATTTTTATTGAGTTTGTCTTTTCTTTAAAATCAATAGGTTGAGTTAAAGTTTCATAAGTGTTGCGTAAGTTTATCGTTTCATATGTTGAAAGGGAAAAAAAAACAATATCATACATGCTATGATTTAAGGTTTCCATGCTCTTAATTTCCATGTGTATGGTAGTATATAGCATGATGATGAATGCTCCATTTGATGATGACGGAAAGGACCATGATGTACAATGATGATGGTGATAATTAATATTAATGATCATTACGATAATGATTATTGTTTTCTTCATTGTTAATAATGGTGTTAGAGGTATTGTATGTTGTTTTTATTTCATTTTTTGGTAAAAAAGAGTGAACTGGATGAAATTTTTGACAGTGTTAGACGAAAAAAATATAAGAATACAATAGTTATATATGATATATGAGTTTTGTATGAACTGTGTGGAGGGGATATTTTGCATGCATTTTGTATCCGAATCACATCAGAGAGTTAGACACATTAATACTGAAAAGGAATATAATGGTTGATACAAGATCACATGCCAACTAACGAAAATCATTTGAAAGAATATCAAAATCAATTGATCGATATATAACTAACTAAACAATAAACAAATCTGCTACATAACATAAGTCAAACATCGTTACCCCTTTTTGTAAGCCCTATTGAGTAATTATTCCACTTCTTAGATAGAAATTAGTATAACGGCATATCTTTTATTTAAAACATGAACATGATATTGATTTATGTACCATATATGTACAACCACCGTTCATGATTGTATCACAAATTGTTAAAACATCGACGACTCACTACAATAAAATTGGCTTTATAAGACTTAATTTATAGAACAAAAAATTAAAGTGTCTTATCTAAAGGCGTTGTAATAAGTTTATAAGACATTTTTAGACATCGTAACAAGTTTTTTAGTTAACGTTTTTGGTTGATTTAACGATTATTAGGTTACTTTGCTGCTTAACATTAATTATGATGTATTTCTGTTCAAATACAAATACACCTTCAATGTTGGATTTTAAACCCTTCCTAAATTAAGGTGATTAAAAGGCCATGTTTCACTTTCTGGCCTCATCACAGATTACACCATAAAGTCTGTATTCTTTCAATGTGATTCTTTGATTCTCTAGGCTTTGTAATTATATGAAAGAATTAAAGAAAGTTGTACTTGGTCCCCAGTTGTATAAAGCACAAGTTGCGTTGAAGCAAATTTTAGTGACTAATAAATATCAAGTGATCACAAACATGTTTAGTAATAAAGAGTTTACATACCTTTTCTTATGATCAATCAGCTGGTGCCTAAGACTCAAGGTTTTAAATGATGCAAGGTGTGGCGTGATGGTGAGGTCAAACCTCAAGTCTTACGAGTTGTGGCGAGACCACGATATTTTTTTTAAGGCGTGCCCTAAGACGGCAGATAGTTACACACACTTATGTATGTTAGTGTTTTAAATGATACCGTAGAACAATTAAAGTATATAAAGTAATAGAACTAAAAAAGAAAGAAGAAACATTGATACCAAATATATAGAGCTTTTAAAAAATGGTATCAAAAGTGCAAAATCGGGAATAAATATGTAGAATCTTTACTCACTACTTTCTTTAGGTTTTCAAAAAGTTTGTGTTCGAATCTTCGTGTACGGGAACGGGTTACCTATTTACGGTTTTAGTTTAAATTTCATTTTTATGTTTATTTAAGTCTTAAGTCTTCAGGTTATGTATTAAAAGTAATCTCACACCTTACAAAATAATGCGTCGTAACGTGCCATAATGCGTCCTAACGCTTTATAATGCCAGTCAAGCCTTACAACGGAGCCACATGTGTTAACTTGGCGGCAAACCCAAGCCCTGACGCCATAACACACCATAACGAGACCATAACTAGTTATTTAGAATCATGTTAAAACTTGACCAATTTATTATTTTCCGCCCAAGAACCATTGTTTTATTTGGTTTTGTTTTCCCAGCTAACTCTCCATTTTCAAGATCCTGATGCAATTAATTGATACATTAAGAGCTATTAGGTTTTCGGATTTTATGGAATTTGGAATTGGATTCCATTCCAATCCCGTGATTGGTTTAAAAGGAAGTCTCGAATTGAAATCCCAAAGAAATTGGATTTTAAAATTCCATTGGGTTACTTATATAGTTGGTAGCTTGATATTTTATGAGATTTCATAGGACTAGTTTGTAATATTGTTTTAAAATATGTTACAAATATTTGTTTTGTAATAATCAATTAATAAAAAGTAATTTAATTCTTTTATAATTTGTATCTATAAATTATCACTACTAGGAAAATGTTTAATACCGACCAAATATTACCGACGGAACACCGACGGAAATAAGTTATTTGCAACGGATGCAATATCCGTCGGTAAATATAATCATTTCCAACGGATCATCGACGGACAGAAAATTATTTTATTTTTGATTTTTTTAATATTTCAATCCGTCGGTAAACTTAATAATTTAATTAATAATTATTTTTTTCTGCAATCCGTCGGTAATCCGTCACAAATTACCGACGGATTTCCGACGGCCGTTAAGAAATCCATCGGTAATCCATCGGAAACTAATTTTTTTTCCTAGATCATTATGTATGTATGTATGTGTATGTGTATGTGTGTCGTATGCATATTAGTGTGTATGTATATCATGTACGTATGTATATATAGTATGTATATATGTATATATATAGTATATATATATGTATATATGTATTGCTTGTATGTATATAGTACACACACACATATATATATATATATATGTATATCATGTATATACGTGTATGTCATAAGTGTGTGCGTGTGTATGTCTAGATCATGTATTGTATACATATGTATTGTTTGAATGTATATAGCACATATGTCTATATCATATCTATCTATGTATATACGTGTGTATATGTCTATAGATCATGTCTATGTATGTCTATAGATCATATCTATGTATGTGTGTATGTATGTATGTATGTATGTCTATAAATCATGTCTATGTATGTGTATGTATGTATGTATGTAGATGTATTGTATATATATGTATTGCTTGTATGTATATAACACATACGTCTATATCAAGTCTGTGTGTATGTATGTCTATAGATGTATTGTATACATATGTATTGCTTGTATGTATATAGATATGTCTATATCAAGTCTATGTGTGTGTGTATGTATGTATGTACGTATATATGTATGTATGTCTATAGATGTATTGTATATGTATATCATGTTTATGTATATGTCGTATGCATATGTATATCATGTGTATGTATGTATGTCTATAGGTGTATTATATACATATGTATTGCTTGTATGTATATGTCGTATACATATAAATGTGTGTATGTCATGTACATGTCTATATATGTATGTATGTATGTCTATAGATGTATGTATGTATGTCTATAGATGTATGTTTGTATGTGTGTGTATAACAATTTTGGTCCTTGATCTAACTGGAATTAACGAGAAAGATAACGGTCGTTAACTGTTTCCGTTAAGTCTATTTAGTTCAGGGGTATTTTAGTCAATTTAAATATAATTTGATAAATTAATAACTTATTTAATAATTTTAATATTAAATAATATAAAATATTTTAGAAAAAAATATAATTTAATAATTATTATTAATTTAATAAAATTTTAATTTAAAAAAAGATATTCGTCGGAAATCCGTCGGTAATTACCGACGGTTAAATTCCCTCGGTAATTACCGACGGAATATCCGTCGGAAATCCATCGGTGATTTTCCGAAATTTCTAAAAAATAAGGGCGGGTATCAAATTAAGTTTTTGTGTGAAACTACATATATGCAACAATATATTTTTAACGATTCAGGGTATCAAATTTCATTAGGATAAATATGAAAGAACCGAAAAGATATTTGATTTAATTGACAGAACTATAGCGTACACGAGATCATCTCGTAACAGAAATAACGGTTTAGGTTTGGTGTCGGGTTTGATAAAACATTCAATGTCAAAATAAAACATTCAATGTCAAAATAAATAAACTACAAAAAATTTTAACAATTATATCATTATATGATCCTAAATCGCAAATATGACTACTAAGAATTCAAAGGACTTCAAATATGCTCAAATATTAATATAATATTTAAATATTACAATATAAATTATAGGAACGTATTTAGATTTACATATTCATATATAGTTGGTTTAAAATAGCAACTAAAATATTAAATAACTCATATAATTGAATCAAATAAATTATCATATCTTAAATTAACTTGTTATAAAACAATAAATATATGATAAAATTATATATTTTAAGAATATTTAAACAAATCTATAAATTATTTGATTAACCAAAATAAAATACCATAAAAGTTAAAACATATTGATTTTGGATTCTCTCTTTTTTTTTCGCCAAGATCAATTGAACAAAAAAATAAAGTTCCCCCCCCCCCCCCCCCCCAATCGTTTAGGTGTTTAATCACAAAACAAATAAATTAAAATTTTCAAACGAAGTAGTAGATAATTCACAATATTAATTAAGCATATACTTTAAACATGAAATCATAGATGTGCAATAACATGATGTTAATCGGTTTATCAGGGTATCAAAGTTCATTACGATACTAAATGTAAAACACTCGATACTATACCTGATTTAATTGAAGGAGCAGTAGCATAAAAAGGCAATATTTTGGTGTTGGGTTTGATAATCTTCATAGAACGTACGTGCTGATAACGTGTTATAGGAAAAGCATGATAGAACAACAGTAAATAGAGAGAACGAAATCTGTAATTCTCATTAATCATAAGCCATTTAAATAGGGAGAAGTTTACAAAGAAAATGAAACATTCATTATGGTAAATTCTAATACTAGGAAAATATTATATCAATTACTTCTTTTTGATGATGGCACATAATCCTACAACAAATATTAAATAATATAAAATATTTTAGAAAACAATATAATTTAATAATTATTATTAATTTAATATTTTTTTAATTTTAAAAAAAGATATTCGTCGGAAATCTGTCGGTAATTACCGACGGTTAAATTCCCTCGGTAATTACCGACGGAATATCCGTCGGAAATCCATCGGTGATTTTCCGAAATTTCTTAATGATGTTCCCTGAAATTCAAGTTTCTAAAACATAAACAATCAATCAAACAAGATGATTCACAAACCTGTTTTTGATTCAAATCCAAATCCACAGATTACAAACTGTTTTCTCTCTTGAAAAAGATTTCTCTCTCTAAGCGCTCTCTCTCTCTCTAGAATACGGCTATGATATGCAAACCTAATTTTTTCTCTTTTCCACTACACACACAAAGCAACATACAACACTATATATACCTACTACAAATACAAAGGAAATAAAACAAATACAATTGATTTTTGACTTTTATTACAAAATGACTTTGACTTTCCATGAGAGTTGACTTTCCAGCTTTGACTTCTTGAATCTTTCATCTTCAATATTTATGATCTTGAATCCAATAAATCTGTGATCTAACATTCTCCCCCTTTGGATCAAGATCATTATTAAATAGATTTAACAATTCAGTCTTCTCTCTTTAATCTCGATTGAAATAAACTCCCCCTTTGTTCAATCTTTATCATCTCTTGAAATTTCCTTGTTAATCCAGATCATCTTCAGAAGTAAGGATAATCTTTGAAGTACAATCTCCCCTTCAGAAAATTCATTCTCCCCTTTTTTTTTATAAGCACAATCTTCAAAACTTTGCATTTCTTGAATACTTATCCCATCTTTAACTTCTTACACATTTCTTGACTTTAGGACATTTCTTCAAACACTATGATCTCCCCCTTTTTGATGAATAGAGCATCGACATCATCAAAACCTCTTCCAAGAATTGTCTTTGACCATTCTGATCTGTTCAAGAGCCTCTGATTCTTTGCCAATTCGAACAATGTATTCATCCAGATCTTTTCAAATCTAGACAAAATAAGAATGTAATACCTGAATCAACAAATGAATCAGTTAACATGCCTGTCAGTAACACAAAGTTACTGTGTGTAACGAATACACATTGGAAAAGGAGATTTTTTATGTTCACTCCCCCAGGGTTTCCATCCAATCATCGAAACACCACAAAGGCAATTTCTATGAACGTTATGACAAAGAAACAAATTCTTTTGTGTTCGTGCATGTGATAGAAAGATTTAAGCACGAATGATTGCTTATAAAGGCTCAACATTGTGTAAACCACTGAGACAACAGTAGATAAACACAGACTCAATGTGCATGATTGAAGTGCGAAGGTGGGGCAAACTTTCTTCTTTTCAATATCCAGATTTTTCAAATGAAAATCAGATAGTAAATGTGCTGCTTCCCCTTTGAAAAATGAAACATTTTCTTGTTAAGAAGAAAATGAGTGGCTGGTGGGGTTAATGTCAAGAGTTGGCATGGACTAGTTGCCTGTTTCAATAATATTTGTCAGGATCGAATTCTCAACAAGAATTAAATCTCAGAAACAATATCAAAGAAGTTTGCGGAATAACACTTTGATATTTAATCAAACAGAAAATCAACTCAGAAAATATGAATAACAAACTGTAAGCTTTTATTGAATGCTTTGAAGTTACAAGATTACTCACTCAACCTCAATATTGATGAACAGGCTCACCAATACGAATTCTACTTCTCTAGAATTAGGATCTATGCCTTGAGGTTGTTTTTCTCAAAAAAAATGAAAACTAAAAGTTATCTCACTATTCTAAACAATACTATATATATATACTGAAGATAAAAGCTAATTACAATTAATAAAATATCTTCAGAATATCTTCCATCATTATCTCCAAGCTTTCCATAATCTTCAGTTTATCTTCCATCATTATCTTCAAGCTTCCATGTATATCTCTAAGCTTCCATGTATATCTCTAAGCTTCCATGTATATCTCTAAGCTTCCATGTATATCTTTAGATTATCCAGCTGTTATCCTTTCATGCAGATCTCCATCTTATAAGCAGTATTAATCATAAGCAGCATTAATACTCTGAGCAGTATTAACTCTAGCAGTACTAACCATGCTCAGCAGCATTAATCTCTTCAAGCAGTACTAACTTTGAACTAGCAGTACTAATCTTGTTGAGCAACATTAACCATCAACTAGCAGCATTAATAACTAGAAGTATTAACTAGAAGTATTAACTGTTTTCTTCTAGCAGCATTAACTAGAAGTATTAACTAGAAGTATTAACTGTTTTCTTCTAGCAGCATTAACTTTGTCCAGCAACATTAACTTTGTTCCAGCAACATTAACTACAACTGGCAACATTAACCACAGAAGTAGTAACCTCAGAAGTATTAACCAAGTTCTAGAAGTAGTAACCATGTTGAACTAGAAGTAGTAACCATGTTGAACTAGAAGTAGTAACCATGTTGAACTAGAAGTAGTAACCATCCTTGGCATATTTCAGACCCAACAATCTCCCCCTAACTTAACTTTTCAAAACTGAGAAGTTAAGTTCTTCAGTATAGGGTCTTTATGATAATTTCAAAACTTTCTGCAATTACTAGTTCTTCTTGATTCAGTTTCTGCTGTTATTTTCTTTTTTGTTTCTGTTGTAGTTACTGCTTTGTTTCATCTTCTTCACTTATCTCCCCCTCAAAATAAGATTTCATATCAACTTGATTCTCCTTCTCAATTCTTCTCAAGTTCAGATGTTTAAGTCTCCCCCTTTTTTTTGAAATAATCATGATCTTTTCATCTCTTTTATCTCCATAATTTGATTGTGAACTTTCAGACAAATTGTACCAAGTGAATCCATCAATTCTTTGTAGTTAAACTGTCCTCACCTCCTTTAGATGTGTTTACCACCTTTGAAGGATCCTTGGATCTTTTAGTAGAGATCTTCTGCCTAGCAGAAGCACCTTCTACTCCCTTGGTTTCTTGGCACCTGGGACCTTTAGATAATTACTCATCTAAAGTTGCCATGGGGAAGGTCTTAGATATGTTCACACTGTCCTGTCCTGCACTTTGTGCAAAGTCAGTAGTGTGAGCCTTACAACCCATATGCTCTTGCATCTCCTTATTGAGCACCTTCTTGAGGTTGGGAGACACCTCTATGGTTTCCCTTTGGATATTCTCTAAAGGAGAATCCTCCCTTAGAGGGCTTAAAGGCTTAGTGGGTGAAGGTACAAGAAGGGAAGGAGCCTTCTTTACCTGTTTTCTTTATCTGTTTTATTGGTGAACTTGGCTTATGAAGTAGAGACTGTGGGATAGATATAGAGTGGGAAGGTTGGGATTGGCTAGCAGTGGGAATGTCTAATGAGGGCCTTGACCCTGCTGCCATACCTTTTTCAGTGTGGGACACCACCATCATTGTAGAGAACAATGGGGTGTCAACTCCTTCAGAGTCCCTAGCAGATCTTCTCATGTTTGAGAAAACCTTGCCTTTAGGGGGTTTAGGTACATATACCTCATCAAAGTGAAGTATGTCCGTCAATTCATTATTAAGTACTTCTTGTACAAACTTTGGATACAGATAAAAGCTTTTTGATTGATATCCAGGTTTGACATAAAATCAATGAAGATCATTTTTAGGTATAGAAAACTTACATTAGCAGTAGTAGCACTTATCAGCAGCATTAACACAGACTGGCAGTAGTAACACATACCAGCAGCATTAACACAGTCTGACAGTATTCACTGAACTAGAAGTACTAACTACCTTTCAGTATTAGCAACCTGAAACACTTACAGACACAAGGTTAGTAGTACCATATACCATAAAATTTTCAAAAGTTACTTTATCTTTTGAAACTATACCTTTTTCACTTTTCTTACCTTCTGCTGGATCAAAAGTAACATGTCCTCCATCAAATCTTTTAAAGAATTTGAAGGCAATCCATGTTCCTTGTTATGTGCCAAGAGCAATCATTATCTTCATTCCAAATGCTCTTCCTCTTGAGCTTTTGATTGCCCTGCACACTTGATAAATCAGTTAGTCTTTGAGGGAACCCAAGCCAAAGTGGTCTTGGGTTGACCTTTCTCATTAATATAATCTGTCAGTTTGGTCTGAATGAGTTGTTTAGGAATCTCATGACTGGAGTACTTTGTCAAGATTATAGGCTTGGCTGCATTACTACTAGAAGCAGCACTAGCTTTGTTAGCAGTACTAACTTGGTTAGCAGTACTAATCAAGTTAGCAGCACTATTTTTGTTAGCAGTACTATCTGGGATAGCAGTACTAACAGGTTTCTTTGCAATTGGAACCCAAACTTGAACAAAGTTGTTTGCTTTCTTTGTCTTTAAATTACTCCTTGGCTTATTTGGAGTATTTTTCTTTGGTTTAGCAAACTTGTTCTGAGCATGTGATCTTATAGGTGCTCTGTTCTCAGCCATATGATTCCTTCTCTGATTCCTATAACCAAAAGAGTTTTGTGGTTTTCTTTGAAAAGTGACTCTTTGGTTGATAGGGTTGAAATAACAGTGTTTGGCAAGATGATTCAATTTGCCACAGATAAAACAAGGTTTTGGTCTATTGATTTTACTCAAATCAACTCCTTGTTTTTGTGCCCACTGATTATTCCAGTTTCTCTGATTTCCCCTTGGTTTATCATGTTTTTGGGGCTCAGATTTATTGCAAGAACACTGTTTACAAGGGACAGGATTCACAACTGTGGTTTGCTTATAATGGACCTTCTCAGACTTTCCCTCAGTCTTTTCTATGTCCTTAGACTTGATCCAAGCCTTTCCACATCCCTCATTGGTGATAATGTTATTTTCTAGAGGAATCTCACCACTCACAGTGTTCTCATTACTCTTTTCACTAGAGTTCTCTACTTCAGAGTCTGTTTCAACCACCACTTTGTCTAAAGGATCTACCTTAGTGGCTCCAACAGGCAATTCCTTCCTATCCTTGGTCTCTAGTAAGTTTGATATAGGAGGAATGTAATTGTTATTGTATGGTGGTGGTGTGGTGTTATAGCCTATTCCTCTTCTAAGTTTGTCATGGATTTGAGTTTGGAGCAAAGAGTCCATTGCTTTAGAAGCATTGGAAAATTTCTCAATATCCAGCTTGGCTTTCTCAAACTCACTCTTTATCTTCTCATTCTCCTCTTTAGACTTTTTCAGCTGAAGTTCTAGGTCATTCTTCTCCCACTTCCAGTAATTTGTATCATAAGAATGTTGAAGTTCATTGGCTTGGAAAACTTTGATCTGTTCCTCAAACCTCTCAACAATTCTTATATAGTCTTTTATATCTCTCTCTAATCTTTTAAGGTCATCACTCATTGTCTGGTTGTGATCCCTGTACCTTTTAACAGTTTCCATACAAGTTTTAGAGCAAAGATTAGACATTACCTCTGTGGGGATTTCTGTGCTTGAAGAGTCTGAAACTTTAGCCATTGATGATTTCTGATTTCAAGGAAGAATGATGATTGCAGGTTTCTGAGAATACTAGCTCTGATACCACTTGTCAGGATCGAATTCTCAACAAGAATTAATTCTCAGAAACAATATCAAAGAAGTTTGCGGAATAACACTTTGATATTTAATCAAACAGAAAATCAACTCAGAAAATATGAATAACAAACTGTAAGCTTTTATTGAATGCTTTGAAGTTACAAGATTACTCACTCAACCTCAATATTGATGAACAGGCTCACCAATACGAATTCTACTTCTCTAGAATTAGGATCTATGCCTTGAGGTTGTTTTTCTCAAAAAAAATGAAAACTAAAAGTTATCTCACTATTCTAAACAATACTATATATATATACTGAAGATAAAAGCTAATTACAATTAATAAAATATCTTCAGAATATCTTCCATCATTATCTCCAAGCTTTCCATAATCTTCAGTTTATCTTCCATTATTATCTTCAAGCTTCCATGTATATCTCTAAGCTTCCATGTATATCTCTAAGCTTCCATGTATATCTCTAAGCTTCCATGTATATCTTTAGATTATCCAGCTGTTATCCTTTCATGCAGATCTCCATCTTATAAGCAGTATTAATCATAAGCAGCATTAATACTCTGAGCAGTATTAACTCTAGCAGTACTAACCATGCTCAGCAGCATTAATCTCTTCAAGCAGTACTAACTTTGAACTAGCAGTACTAATCTTGTTGAGCAACATTAACCATCAACTAGCAGCATTAATAACTAGAAGTATTAACTAGAAGTATTAACTGTTTTCTTCTAGCAGCATTAACTAGAAGTATTAACTAGAAGTATTAACTGTTTTCTTCTAGCAGCATTAACTTTGTCCAGCAACATTAACTTTGTTCCAGCAACATTAACTACAACTGGCAACATTAACCACAGAAGTAGTAACCTCAGAAGTATTAACCAAGTTCTAGAAGTAGTAACCATGTTGAACTAGAAGTAGTAACCATGTTGAACTAGAAGTAGTAACCATGTTGAACTAGAAGTAGTAACCATCCTTGGCATATTTCAGACCCAACAATATTCACCAAAGAATTGTGAAACATTAGAAATGTGGTTGCCCGACTCAGAAAGTAGTTGGTGTAGAGTTTGATCTTCTTTTACTCTGATCTCACACCCTCTTTCTTTTAAACATTTAGCTCGCTTCTAACCAAACTCTCTTTTCCATTTTACCTCATCACACATCCCACACTCATTTCTTTTCGATTCCTCACACTCAATCACTATGGATTAACTTCTTGGGTAGGAAACACTGGTTAACGTGAATCCATAGAAGTTCATTTAAGTCCTAGCACAAAGATCCCATGTTTTCCTAGAATGCATGTGTTGCTCAGATGATTTAACTTTAACAATTAAAGCGCAAATACAAGTCAAATGTTTGTATGCTCAGAATATAATCATGAAGATTTGAGCATTTTAAACATTGAAGTATTTTTCAAACAAGTATATTGAAAGAATGAACATGAATGCAATGAACTTGTTTGAAAATCTGACATTGTATGAAATGATCAGAAATGAAATGATATAGCATTTAAAGCTTATGGTCAAGAATAACGGATATTGTCTATATGAATCAAAATACAGACATTCTTGAAATGACGTTTCGAAATGAAATGATGCAAAAAAATTCATTGAAATACAAGCGGGGTGTATCACCATCGATAAGTTGGTCAATATAAGACATGGTGATAACTTATTCAACAAAAGAATTAAACCGGTGTGTGTGAATACTTGAAAGTATATAGACAAGAAAATACGCAAGTATTTATCTTTGGAAACACACAGTTTGTTAAGCACTGAAGCACAAAATAGATCTTGAAAACATTTAAAATCACACTTCCAATTCATGAAATCTGTTTAAGAATCGGGAAGTGGTTTGAACATTTAAGAATAATGTTTTCTATGAGTGAAAGTTGTTCTTCTTTCAACCATATGTGAGATGAAGATAAAGAAATATACCTTTTGCGTGCAGTCTTACATCTCATGAAGTCAAGCTTAAAGTCATAAAGATATGATCTTGTAAGCATCTCTCAAACTGCGAAAGTCTTAAAGTCATGTCAACTCAACTTTATTCACAAAAATTAAAAGATATAAAGTGTAACACCCTAAAAACTAGCGGAATAAAAATTCGAAATTTCTGCAATATAACGGCTATAAATAGATAAAAACCTGGGTATAAAACCTGCTATAATCAATCCCAAAGTATCATCCCGATAAAACGGGGAAACAAACTATAACCATTACAATTAACCAAATGAAGAATACAATAACAACCTAATAATCTAACTTAAATAAGAAAGATTAACATCGGGTGTTGTTATTCTTCCAAAAGTATGCCCGCTATCCCAAAATATCGATCTACACATCTCCCAAAAAGACCGCTCTTGGCCTCAAAGCCATCCACTCAGTCCCGACGAACCCCTTCGGAAACCTGACCTGTTATACATGTCATTTTGAGAAAAAGTGTTAGGCTAAAGCCTAGTGAGATCAAACATTTGCAGTTTAAGTAATCGAATGTAAAAGTGAGTAAACGAATTTATTTTTATACAACAACAATAATGGTAATAATAACAATAATGCTCTTTGAAATATAGCAAATACCTTTTTGGGTTAATGGGGGAGACCCGCTTACTAACACAAATGACGGAACACAAAAGTAAGACATTCGATGAGTCAGTAAAGCCAATAAACAATTAAAGTATACGCAAGGGATGTCAGGCTCAGTGGCTTTAAACGTACACCCACGGAAACTCAAGTTCAACCCTGAAGGGTTCCTACATCGAGCTCCTCATCCAATATCGTAATACTTGAGCACGAAGGACTTATAACCCAATCTGATGCCAAACGTGCCCCGACGTGGAAAACTAGTCGTCCCAACACCGGAACATAATAAACCAAATACGGGAACATGACTCCCAATGCATCAAATAAGCCAAATAATGCGCATAAGGCCCAACCAGAAATCCCAACAATGGTTAACATACAATAAGTGACATGAGGGTAGTTCCCACCAAAACTACTTCCATTGTTACCAAGAGACCACTAGTAAAAATATAGACGATTCCCTTTTTATTCCAAATCCCCAAAATATGAAGTGAGTTTAATATGCAAACTTATCAGCAGTTAACCACAATACCGATATTTCCAAATTCATAGTTTTGCATAGTGATGCTATTCTCTCAAAGGTATAACCCAATTAAAACAAGCTAAAGAACATTATTAAAGCTCATAGAACGTTATTTCCCAAAATCACCACAAACACTTATATCTCCAAAAGTTAGGTTTAGCAAGAAATTTCACAAATCAAATATATGAAAGAGGAGATATTAGGTATTCAAAATCAACCTTTTGACATGTATAAAGTTTAGTAAAATGGGTAAGAACTCACCTTAGTGGTTTTCTTAAAAGAAAACCAAACCCTAAAACGAAGGAGATGAAGATGAGTTGTATAATCCCTTGAGAGCTTCTTACCAACACTTCCTAAAAGTGTTAAGGACTACCATTAATGACTATGAACCAACATAAATGAGGAGAGAAGTCTAGATGAGAAACACTTACCGAAATCAATAGAGAGAATCGCTCCCAAACCCTAGAAATCAGATAAAAATGAATGAAAATCGCGACTTGGCTTTTTATACCCGAAACCCCCATCGGCGATAGTGCCCCGGCGATAGTGACATCTGTCACTATCGCGGGCAAGGTCGCGAGCGCCTCACCACCTTCGGTACAGATTGGGAGATAGTGCCCCGACGATTGTGACCATGTCACTCTCGTGGGCACAATCGCGATAAATGTACCAAGGCCGTAAGGCCTTCGTTGATAGTGCCCTCCGCGATTGTGACACCCTGTCACTCTCGTAGGCACAATCGCGAACAACCCCAAATTTCCCAAATTTGATGATTTTTAACCCACGATGCTTTAATCCCACTTTGTCGATATTAAGCTATTAAAATCAATATATATATATATATATATATATATATATATATATATATATATATATAAGTTTCAAAGCTAGTAGAATACTATATGGGTTCTCAGAATTCGGGGTGTTACAATCCTCCCCAACTTGGGAATGATTTCGTCCCCGAAATCCTACTAACTAAGCAAATGAGGGTATCTACGCCTCATGTCTTCTTCCGCTTCCCAAGTCACATTGGTGTCGCGGTGGTGTTTCCATTGAACCTTTACCATCGCTACCTCTTTATGTCGGAGCTTCTTGATTATCCTTTCCAAAATAGCCTCGGGTTCTTCGATGCAACGATTATCATCCACTCGAATTTCGGACAAAGGAATGACGCTTTCCTCTTCCGCTAAGCACTTCCGTAGATAACATACGTGGAATGTGGGATGAATCCCATCCATCTCCGGCGGTAAATCCAATTTGTAAGCTTGGAGCCCGATGCGCTCGAGAATAATAAACGGTCCTAGAAAACGGGGACTTAGCTTCCCACGCTTCCCAAACCGGATCAACCCTTTCCAAGGAGACACTTTCAACATCACACGATCTCCCACTTGGAACTCTACCGGTCTTCTCTTTCTGTCGGCGTAACTCTTCTGACGATCTTGTGCCGCTTTTAACCGCTCTCGAATTGATTTGACTTTGTCGGCCGTCTCTTGCACAATTTTCGGGACGGCAAACTGCTTCTCCCCCGCCTCTAACCAACACACGGGGGTCCTACACTTCCGTCCGTACAAAGATTCAAATGGTGCCATCCCGAGACTAGAGTGGTAACTATTGTTGTATGCAAATTCCACCAAAGGTAGATGGGCATCCCAACTACCGCCAAAATCGATCACGCATGATCTAAGCATATCTTCAAGCGTTTGAATCGTCCTCTCACTTTGTCCGTCTGTTTGTGAGTGATAATCCGTGCTCAAATTCACTCGTGTGCCCAACTCTTGATGCAAGGCTCCCCAAAATCTCGACGTAAACCTGCTATCCCGATCAGAAACTATCGACAAGGGTATCCCGTGTCTAGAGACAATTTCATCTATGTACAACTTTGCCAACTTATCCATTGGCAAAGTTTCCCGCATCGCTAGAAAGTGAGCACTCTTCGTCAATCGATCAACGATGACCCAAATGGTGTCGTTCCCTCGCAAAGTCTTCGGTAACTTGGTCACGAAATCCATGGTGATCTTATCCCATTTCCACTCGGGTATTTTAAGCGATTGAAGGCTCCCATAGGGTCGTTGATGCTCGGCCTTCACTTGTGAACAAGTCACGCATCGCTCCACATAATGAGCTACATCCAACTTCAAAATTGGCCACCAATAATGTAGCTTCAAATCCCGGTACGTCTTGGTGCTCCCCGGGTGGATAGAATACTTGGATTTATGCGCATCGTCCAAGAGTATCTCTCGGCAACCACCAAACTTTGGTACCCAAACTCGACCATTGAAGCACTTTATCCCTCGACTATCTTCGGTCAACAATAACCGTTGTTTTGTCATCACTTCCTCCTTGAGGTTTTCTTCCTTTAATGCTTCAGTTTGCGCTTCTTTATTCTTTTCCATGAGACTTGACACCAACTCAATTCTTGTAAGCTTGGCTTGAAGTCTCCCGCTATACTCTTTACGACTCAAGGCGTCGGCCACCACGTTTGCTTTACCCGGGTGGTAGAGTAATTCACAGTCGTAATCCTTAAGTAACTCTAACCACCTTCGTTGTCTCATGTTGAGCTCCTTCTGATCAAAAACATACTTCAAGCTCTTGTGATCCGTGTACAAGGTACACTTTGTGCCGTAAAGGTAATGTCGCCACAACTTCAATGCAAATACTACCGCCGCCAACTCCAAATCGTGAGTGGGGTAGTTCTTCTCATGCACCTTCAATTGCCTAGATGCGTACGCGATTACTTTTCCTCTTTGCATAAGTACACATCCAAGTCCCCTTTTTGACGCATCACTATAGACCACAAAATCCTCCGATCCCTCCGACAAAGATAAGATCGGAGCCTCGCATAATTTTCTTTGCAACGTTCTAAATGCTTTCTCTTGATCCTCGGTCCACACAAACTTTACATTCTTCTTAGTCAACACCGTCAACGAAGAAGCAACTTTGGAGAAGTCTTGTATGAACCTTCGGTAATACCCCGCCAAGCCTAGGAAGCTCCGAATCTCGGATAGACTTTTGGGCGGTTCCCAACTCATCATAGCTTCAATCTTGGACGGATCCACCATCACTCCATCCTTTGAAACTACATGCCCCAAGAACTGTACTTCTTTCAACCAAAACTCGCACTTGGAAAACTTTGCGTAAAGCTTCTCCTTCCTCAAGATTTCCAAGACATCTTGAAGATGACGCGCATGATCGACTTCATCCTTTGAGTAGATAAGAATGTCATCAATGAACACGATGAACGACTTATCTAAAAAGGGCCGGCACATGCGGTTCATTAAGTCTATAAACACCGCTGGGGCGTTCATCAAACCGAAGGGCATTACTAAGAATTCATAGTGACCATAACGCGTCCTAAAAGCGGTTTTAGGAATGTCTTCTTCTTTGACTTTCACTTGATGATAACCCGAACGGAGATCGATCTTCGAAAAGCAACTCGCTCCTTGAAGTTGGTCGAACAAATCATCAATCATAGGGAGTGGATACTTGTTCTTCACGGTTACCTTATTCAACTCCCTATAGTCGATACACATACGCATGGTACCGTCCTTTTTCTTCACGAAC
Organism: Arctium minus; assembly: GCA_954870635.1. Classification (NCBI taxonomy): domain Eukaryota; kingdom Viridiplantae; phylum Streptophyta; class Magnoliopsida; order Asterales; family Asteraceae; genus Arctium; species Arctium minus. Next base: position 31,919,292 of record OX941088.1, read on the forward strand.
AAGACCGGTGCTCCCCAAGGTGAGGAACTCGGCCTTACGAACCCTTTCTCTAAAAGCTCTTGCAACTGGCTCATCATTTCCTTCATCTCTGACGAAGCCAACCGATAAGGCGCTCGGGCTATAGGAGCCGCTCCCGGCGTCAGATCAATCTTGAACTCCACTTGATGGTCGGGTGGTAACCCAGGCAAGTTGTCCGGGAATACATCGGGAAACTCCCTTACCACTTCGACATCTTCTAGAATCTTCTTCTCGAGTTTGGCACCTATCGCATATGCCAAAAAGGATAAGCATCCTTTCGCCAAACACTTTCGCGCCTTCACCATACTAATGATTGCAACTTCACCCTTTCGCCTCTCGCCATACACGGTCACCACATTACCATTCCAACCCGGAATTCGGATCAACTTTTTAGCACAAAGAATTTCCGCGTGATTGGTCGACAACCAATCCATACCGACTACAACATCAAATCCCCCGATGACCATAGGCATTAGATCGATCGGGAACTCTTTCCCTTCGATTTCAAGTTTGCAATTTCTTAGAATATTCCGAACCACTACTTGATCACCATCGGCTAGCTCTACCACTAACGCCTCGTCTAAACTAGTAGTGGGAATGGATAGTTTTGGGCAAAACGAACTCGATACAAACGAAAAACTAGCTCCTGAGTCAAATAATACACGCGTAGGTACGGAGTTTAGGAGAAACGTACCCGACACTACATCCGCTGATGCCTTCGCCTCTTCGGTGGTCATCTGAAAAGCTCTCCCTGTTGCTTTAGGAGTGTCCATCTTTTTGCTTCCACTAAAGTTCTCCTTTAACTTCGGGCATTCATTCCTAACATGGCCCGACTCTTTACACCCGAAACAAATTCGCTCTTTGATTGGACAGTCACTTTAACGGTGGTCGGGTACACATAATGGGCCCTTAAGTACACTATTGTAATTGTTTTGTTTATTGAAACAACCATGTCGGATACGAACACCAACCCTTCCATTTCTCCGATACATTGCTTCAACATGGAAAAAAAACCAAGTCCAGACCTCCCCACTCTCAGACCTACCTACTCCGAAAGTGATGGGCACAATTTGGCTATTTGCGTCCATAGCAACGTCTAATAACATTGTGTCCATGTAAGACCCCTTCAAATGAGCACCGTCTATTATAAGGACCCGACGCAAGTCTGCCACAAACGAACGAATATATAATATTACATGGTTTACGTATTAGAAAATTATATTATCTAGTAGTGAAAAAATTTAAATTAAAGTTTACAATGGTGAAAAAGTTAGAAGAAAATTATAAGTCTCCGCAACTAATGGTAGCGAAACACATCTCAAAACGTTATCTATTATATGTCTTTATTTAGGTAACGGTACCAGGATTATGGAGCTCCGAATAATAGAGAAACATAGGGAGTTGGGTAAATGATTCATCAGGGAAATCACGCACCATTGTTAGTGCATGAGCTTTCGCACACTAAGCTTGCCAGTACGAAATATTTATTTTCAAGTGCTCTCTCATGTCGTTGACAATGTCGGATCCACGGAATGTCTTGCTAGTATCCTACACTTTAGGAAAAATTAAATGACCCAATATTTTTCTATTTGCTTGACGGTAGTTGTGATGCATCTGGATCTTTGAACAAATGTGTACGCCTTGCAATTTTCGTACATGAAACATCTTGGTTTTTTCAACAGATGTCGCCATGATAGGCCAATCACATTTTTCTTGCATACATTTCGTCTCATATCTAGTTTTTGAAGATTTGTGCACTTTAAACTCGAAACCCTCTTCAAAAAACTTCAACCCGAGGGCGAGGCTCGTTTCTTCTTTTGCAGTGAATACATGTGCCAAACTTACTATTCCACTACGATTATAAGGTATGGGTTGGTTGGGCGTGATGACGGGTTCTGCTATTAGAAGGGGGCGAGGCATACTAAAGAAATCATTTATCCTACCAAATGATTTAACAGAACAAGTTTATGTTTTTGCTTTTTCATCAGTATCAATATCAGATATAACCAAGTGGTAAACATGAGACTCTTCATCATCTTTATCAACTTTTTTTCTTCTTCTTCTACTGTTTGTTCTGTCTCCGGAACAAAATTGTGGATATAGTCACTAAGACCGTATGTATGTTCCGTAATAAACTCGGGGTTATCAGAACTAAGACAATATGTATGCCCATTTTCTGAATCAAACTGAAAAACATAAGAAGTTTGATTCTGCTCAGGAGCATACACATCACCTCCGGTCTTCGAACTACCACCGATATTGCTTCCACCACATATCGAAAAATCGACATACACACAAAGTGTTGGCAAATTATTTGAACCAGTAGCAAATTCTATGAAAGACAAAATATCGTTAGTGTCACTAACTCATAAATTTCACCAGAATACTTGTACGTATTCTAGTCATACCAACAGAAGAGTTGATACCACATTTTCTTTGAACATAACTAATCAACCTCGGATGTGTAATGTTTGATGGCACCATGACGCAGAGCATCGATTGATCAGAAACATACTCCCACTCTTTATTAATTTACTGCCATGAACCCCCACCACAAAGACGTAACCTAATTTTATCAGTTTCGGTACTTATTTTGAAAAAACACACAAGAAAATGTCTTGATTGAAAATTTGGATGAAAAGTTGGTGGTCTTCAACATTCATCGTTGGTCTTCTTATACAAAAATTTGATGGAATCAAATTGTACAAACACATTGAAATCATCCATCTGCTGAAATTGTACAATTTCTTCACATGTTGAAGAAATAGTGCACAACCACAAGAAAAACGTGCTTAAAAAACATGGAAAATGATATTTTCATGTAAATTTGCGGAACTGGGATTGAAGTTTGCGGACTTGGAGGGACGGGCCTATTTAGGGTTTCTTCCTGGTGATGACACGTGGCACCTCGCAATTGCGGAGGTGGGCTAGGTCCGCAATTGCGAAAATATGATTTGCGGACATAGTGACTTTTTCGTCAATGTGGGAGAGAAATGGCTAGCTAGAAGACCAATTTGACGGGGTAAAAAGGTTATTTCAATCTATTTCTTTATATATGTGTATTCAATGTTATCCATCATGAAAAGTAATATAACATGAAGTATTTTAAATAAAAAATCTGAAAATATTTGTCTTTTGTACATTGAAAATTTTGAAGGCAGGTTACATTTCCAAGATTTAATAATCCAAATTTTATTAAGATGGGAGAATTAGGGATCGTTTACCTAATGCTTACCGGGTAAGTGCTTACCAAGTCATGTTATCTTATCGATAAACATGGCAAGGACCATGAATCTTACCCGGTAAGAACTATGGCAAGGTCCAAGAGTCTTACCCGGTAAGTGATGGTTACGACTCTTACTCGGTTAGCGCTTACCGGATGATTTATTGCGTACGATACTGTTTTTCATTGACTAAAATCTTAACGGGTAAGGTAAGGGATAGTGTCGAATTTACCGATAAGCGCTTACCGGGTAAGTAATTGGGTAAACGACCCCTTAATCTTCTAGGGATGAGATCTTTTGTGGGTACTTATAAACCTCAAATTAACAATACCATGGATTATAAAGCTTTATAAAGTAATCGTATTGATATATAATCATACAATAAAACAATTAATTAAGTATGCAAATTTAAAAACTACGTAAGACAATACTTTCTTTAATTTCCATCCTAATTAATCTGCTTCTGCTAAATTACGATTATTGTTTACTAATCTAATTGTTTTATTGAAATGATAACCTACTACGAACATCCCCCTTGGACACTTTGATGGAAGCATGCATGGGTTTGGCATGCCTATAGCATCAATTGACACCCACCCGTTAAAAATTATATATAATATAAATGTGTATATATGTTGATACTATAAAATATAAGTATAAAGACACCATCATTGCACAATGATGTTTCTCATTTTTATTGAGTTTGTCTTTTCTTTAAAATCAATAGGTTGAGTTAAAGTTTCATAAGTGTTGCGTAAGTTTATCGTTTCATATGTTGAAAGGGAAAAAAAAACAATATCATACATGCTATGATTTAAGGTTTCCATGCTCTTAATTTCCATGTGTATGGTAGTATATAGCATGATGATGAATGCTCCATTTGATGATGACGGAAAGGACCATGATGTACAATGATGATGGTGATAATTAATATTAATGATCATTACGATAATGATTATTGTTTTCTTCATTGTTAATAATGGTGTTAGAGGTATTGTATGTTGTTTTTATTTCATTTTTTGGTAAAAAAGAGTGAACTGGATGAAATTTTTGACAGTGTTAGACGAAAAAAATATAAGAATACAATAGTTATATATGATATATGAGTTTTGTATGAACTGTGTGGAGGGGATATTTTGCATGCATTTTGTATCCGAATCACATCAGAGAGTTAGACACATTAATACTGAAAAGGAATATAATGGTTGATACAAGATCACATGCCAACTAACGAAAATCATTTGAAAGAATATCAAAATCAATTGATCGATATATAACTAACTAAACAATAAACAAATCTGCTACATAACATAAGTCAAACATCGTTACCCCTTTTTGTAAGCCCTATTGAGTAATTATTCCACTTCTTAGATAGAAATTAGTATAACGGCATATCTTTTATTTAAAACATGAACATGATATTGATTTATGTACCATATATGTACAACCACCGTTCATGATTGTATCACAAATTGTTAAAACATCGACGACTCACTACAATAAAATTGGCTTTATAAGACTTAATTTATAGAACAAAAAATTAAAGTGTCTTATCTAAAGGCGTTGTAATAAGTTTATAAGACATTTTTAGACATCGTAACAAGTTTTTTAGTTAACGTTTTTGGTTGATTTAACGATTATTAGGTTACTTTGCTGCTTAACATTAATTATGATGTATTTCTGTTCAAATACAAATACACCTTCAATGTTGGATTTTAAACCCTTCCTAAATTAAGGTGATTAAAAGGCCATGTTTCACTTTCTGGCCTCATCACAGATTACACCATAAAGTCTGTATTCTTTCAATGTGATTCTTTGATTCTCTAGGCTTTGTAATTATATGAAAGAATTAAAGAAAGTTGTACTTGGTCCCCAGTTGTATAAAGCACAAGTTGCGTTGAAGCAAATTTTAGTGACTAATAAATATCAAGTGATCACAAACATGTTTAGTAATAAAGAGTTTACATACCTTTTCTTATGATCAATCAGCTGGTGCCTAAGACTCAAGGTTTTAAATGATGCAAGGTGTGGCGTGATGGTGAGGTCAAACCTCAAGCCTTACGAGTTATGGCGAGACCACGATATTTTTTTTAAGGCGTGCCCTAAGACGGCAGATAGATACACACACTTATGTATGTTAGTGTTTTAAATGATACCGTAGAACAATTAAAGTATATAAAGTAATAGAACTAAAAAAGAAAGAAGAAACATTGATACCAAATATATAGAGCTTTTAAAAAATGGTATCAAAAGTGCAAAATCGGGAATAAATCTGCAGAATCTTTACTCACTACTTTCTTTAGGTTTTCAAAAAGTTTGTGTTCGAATCTTCGTGTACGGGAACGGGTTACCTATTTACGGTTTTAGTTTAAATTTCATTTTTATGTTTATTTAAGTCTTAAGTCTTCAGGTTATGTATTAAAAATAATCTCACACCTTACAAAATAATGCGTCGTAACGTGCCATAATGCGTCCTAACGCTTTATAATGCCAGTCAAGCCTTACAACGGAGCCACATGTGTTAACTTGGCGGCAAACCCAAGCCCTGACGCCATAACACACCATAACGAGACCATAACTAGTTATTTAGAATCATGTTAAAACTTGACCAATTTAGTATTTTCCGCCCAAGAACCATTGTTTTATTTGGTTTTGTTTTCCCAGCTAACTCAGATTCCATTTTCAAGATCCTGATGCAATTAATTGATACATTAAGAGCTATTAGGTTTTCGGATTTTATGGAATTTGGAATTGGATTCCATTCCAATCCCGTGATTGGTTTAAAAGGAAGTCTCGAATTGAAATCCCAAAGAAATTGGATTTTAAAATTCCATTGGGTTACTTATATAGTTGGTAGCTTGATATTTTATGAGATTTCATAGGACTAGTTTGTAATATTGTTTTAAAATATGTTACAAATATTTGTTTTGTAATAATCAATTAATAAAAAGTAATTTAATTCTTTTATAATTTGTATCTATAAATTATCACTACTAGGAAAATGTTTAATACCGACCAAATATTACCGACGGAACACCGACGGAAATAAGTTATTTGCAACGGATGCAATATCCGTCGGTAAATATAATCATTTCCAACGGATCATCGACGGACAGAAAATTATTTTATTTTTGATTTTTTTAATATTTCAATCCGTCGGTAAACTTAATAATTTAATTAATAATTATTTTTTTCTGCAATCCGTCGGTAATCCGTCACAAATTACCGACGGATTTCCGACGGCCGTTAAGAAATCCATCGGTAATCCATCGGAAACTAATTTTTTTTCCTAGATCATTATGTATGTATGTATGTATGTATGTATGTATGTATGTGTATGTGTATGTGTGTCGTATGCATATTAGTGTGTATGTATATCATGTACGTATGTATATATAGTATGTATATATGTATATATATAGTATATATATATATGTATATATGTATTGCTTGTATGTATATAGTACACACATATATATATATATATGTATATCATGTATATACATGTATGTCATAAGTGTGTGTGTGTGTGTATGTCTAGATCATGTATATACGTGTATGTCATAAGTGTGTGTGTGTGTGTATGTCTAGATCATGTATTGTATACATATGTATTGTTTGAATGTATATAGCACATATGTCTATATCATATCTATCTATGTATATACGTGTGTATATGTCTATAGATCATGTCTATGTATGTCTATAGATCATATCTATGTATGTGTGTATGTATGTATGTATGTCTATAAATCATGTCTATGTATGTATGTAGATGTATTGTATATATATCTATTGCTGGTATGTATTTAACACATACGTCTATATCAAGTCTGTGTGTATGTATGTCTATAGATGTATTGTATACATATGTATTGCTTGTATGTATATAGATATGTCTATATCAAGTCTATGTGTGTGTGTATGTATGTATGTACGTATATATGTATGTATGTCTATAGATGTATTGTATATGTATATCATGTTTATGTATATGTCGTATGCATATGTATATCATGTGTATGTATGTATGTCTATAGGTGTATTATATACATATGTATTGCTTGTATGTATATGTCGTATACATATAAATGTGTGTATGTCATGTACATGTCTATATATGTATGTATGTATGCCTATAGATGTATGTATGTATGTCTATAGATGTATGTTTGTATGTGTGTGTATAACAATTTTGGTCCTTGATCTAACTGGAATTAACGAGAAAGATAACGGTCGTTAACTGTTTCCGTTAAGTCTATTTAGTTCAGGGGTATTTTAGTCAATTTAAATATAATTTGATAAATTAATAACTTATTTAATAATTTTAATATAAAATATTTTAGAAAACAATATAATTTAATAATTATTATTAATTTAATAAAATTTTAATTTAAAAAAAGATATTCATCGGAAATCCGTCGGTAATTACCGACGGTTAAATTCTCTCGGTAATTACCGACGGTTAAATTCCCTCGCTAATTACCGACGGAATATCCGTCGGAAATCCATCGGTGATTTTCCGAAATTTCTAAAAAATAAGGGCGGGTATCAAATTAAGTTTTTGTGTGAAACTACATATATGCAACAATATATTTTTAACGGTTCAGGGTATCAAATTTCATTAGGATAAATATGAAAGAACCGAAAAGATATTTGATTTAATTGACAGAACTATAGCGTACACGAGATCATCTCGTAACAGAAATAACGGTTTAGGTTTGGTGTCGGGTTTGATAAAACATTCAATGTCAAAATAAAACATTCAATGTCAAAATAAATAAACTACAAAACATTTTACCAATTATATCATTATATGATCCTAAATCGCAAATATGACTACTAAGAATTCAAAGGACTTCAAATATGCTCAAATATTAATATAATATTTAAATATTACAATATAAATTATAGGAACGTATTTAGATTTACATATTCATATATAGTTGGTTTAAAATAGCAACTAGAATATTAAATAACTCATATCATTGAATCAAATAAATTATCATATCTTAAATTAACTTGTTATAAAACAATAAATATATGATAAAATTATATATTGAATATTTAAACAAATCTATAAATTATTTGATTAACCAAAATAAAATACCATAAAAGTTAAAACATATTGATTTTGGATTCTCTCTTTTTTTTCGCCAAGATCAATTGAACAAAAAAATAAAGTTCCCCCCCCCCCCCCCCCCAATCGTTTAGGTGTTTAATCACAAAACAAATAAATTAAAATTTTCAAACGAAGTAGTAGATAATTCACAATATTAATTAAGCATATACTTTAAACATGAAATCATAGATGTGCAATAACATGATGTTAATCGGTTTATCAGGGTATCAAAGTTCATTACGATACTAAATGTAAAACACTCGAAACTATACCTGATTTAATTGAAGGAGCAGTAGCATAAAAAGGCAATATTTTGGTGTTGGGTTTGATAATCTTCATAGAACGTACGTGCTGATAACGTGTTATAGGAAAAGCATGATAGAACAACAGTAAATAGAGAGAACGAAATCTGTAATTCTCATTAATCATAAGCCATTTAAATAGGGAGAAGTTTACAAAGAAAATGAAACATTCATTATGGTAAATTCTAATACTAGGAAAATATTATATCAATTACTTCTTTTTGATGATGACACATAATCCTACAACAAATATTAAATAATATAAAATATTTTAGAAAACAATATAATTTAATAATTATTATTAATTTAATATTTTTTTAATTTAAAAAAAAGATATTCGTCGGAAATCTGTCGGTAATTACCGACGGTTAAATTCCCTCGGTAATTACCGACGGTTAAATTCCCTCGGTAATTACCGACGGAATATCCGTCGGAAATCCATCGGTGATTTTCCGAAATTTCTTAATGATGTTCCCTGAAATTTAAGTTTCTAAAACATAAACAATCAATCAAACAAGATGATTCACAAACCTGTTTTTGATTCAAATCCAAATCCACAGATTAAAAACTGTTTTCTCTCTTGAAAAAGATTTCTCTCTCTAAGCTCTCTCTCTCTCTAGAATACGGCTCTGATATGCAAACCTAATTTTTTCTCTTTTCCACTACACACAGAAAGCAACATACAACACTATATATACCTACTACAAATACAAAGGAAATAAAACAAATACAATTGATTTTTGACTTTTATTACAAAATGACTTTGACTTTCCATGAGAGTTGACTTTCCAGCTTTGACTTCTTGAATCTTTCATCTTCAATATTTATGATCTTGAATCCAATAAATCTGTGCTCTAACATTTTCCCCCTTTGGATCAAGATCATTATTAAATAGATTTAACAATTCAGTCTTCTCTCTTTAATCTCGATTGAAATAAACTCCCCCTTTGTTCAATCTTTATCATCTCTTGAAATTTCCTTGTTAATCCAGATCATCTTCAGAAATAAGGATAATCTTTGAAGTACAATCTCCCCTTCAGAAAATTCATTCTCCCCTTTTTTTTTTATAAGCACAATCTTCAAAACTTTGCATTTCTTGAATACTTATCCCATCTTTAACTTCTTACACATTTCTTGACTTTAGGACATTTCTTCAAACACTATGATCTCCCCTTTTTTGATGAATAGAGCATCGACATCATCAAAACCTCTTCCAAGAAATGTCTTTGACCATTCTGATCTGTTCAAGAGCCTCTGATTCTTTGCCAATTCGAACAATGTATTCATCCAGATCTTTTCAAATCTAGACAAAATAAGAATGTAATACCTGAATCAACAAATGAATCAGTTAACATGCTTGTCAGTAACACAAAGTTACTGTGTGTAACGAATACACATTGGAAAAGGAGATTTTTGATGTTCACTCCCCCAGGGTTTCCATCCAATCATCGAAACACCACAAAGGCAATTTCTATGAACGTTATGACAAAGAAACAAATTCTTTTGTGTTCGTGCATGTGATAGAAAGATTTAAGCACGAATGATTGTTTATAAAGGCTCAACATTGTGTAAACCACTGAGACAACAGTAGATAAACACAGACTCAATGTGCATGATTGAAGTGCGAAGGTGGGGCAAACTTTCTTCTTTTCAATATCCAGATTTTTCAAATGAAAATCAGATAGTAAATGTGTTGCTTCCCCTTTGAAAAATGAAACATTTTCTTGTTAAGAAGAAAATGAGTGGCTGGTGGGGTTAATGTCAAGAGTTGGCATGGACTAGTTGCCTGTTTCAATAATATTCACCAAAGAATTGTGAAACATTAGAAATGTGGTTGCCCGACTCAGAAAGTAGTTGGTGCAGAGTTTGATCTTCTTTTACTCTGATCTCACACCCTCTTTCTTTTAAACATTTAGCTCGCTTCTAACCAAACTCTCTTTTCCATTTTACCTCATCACACATCCCACACTCATTTCTTTTCGATTCCTCACACTCAATCACTATGGATTAACTTTTTGGGTAGGAAACACTGGTTAACGTGAATCCATAGAAGTTCATTTAAGTCCTAGCACAAAGATCCCATGTTTTCCTAGAATGCATGTGTTGCTCAGATGATTTAACTTTAACAATTAAAGCGCAAATACAAGTCAGATGTTTGTATGCTCACAATATAATCATGAAGATTTGAGCATTTTAAACATTGAAGTATTTTTCAAACAAGTATATTGAAAGAATGAACATGAATGCAATGAACTTGTTTGAAAATCTGACATTGTATGAAATGATCAGAAATGAAATGATATAGCATTTAAAGCTTATGGTCAAGAATAACGGATATTGTCTATATGAATCAAAATACAGACATTCTTGAAATGACGTTTCGAAATGAAATGATAAAAAAAAATTCATTGAAATACAAGCGGGGTGTATCACCATCGATAAGTTGGTCAATATGAGACATGGTGATAACTTATTCAACAAAAGAATTAAACCGGTGTGTGTGAATACTTGAAAGTATATAGACAAGAAAATACGCAAGTATTTATCTTTGGAAACACACAGTTTGTTAAGCACTGAAGCACAAAATAGATCTTGAAAACATTTAAAATCACACTTCCAATTCATGAAATCTGTTTAAGAATCGGGAAGTGGTTTGAACATTTAAGAATAATGTTTTCTATGATTGAAAGTTGTTCTTCTTTCAACCTTCTTTCAACCATATGTGAGATGAAGATAAAGAAATATACCTTTTGCGTGCAGTCTTACATCTCATGAAGTCAAGCTTAAAGTCATAAAGATATGATCTTGTAAGCATCTCTCAAACTGCGAAAGTCTTAAAGTCATGTCAAATCAACTTTATTCACAAAAATTAAAAGATATAAAGTGTAACACCCTAAAAACTAGCGGAATAAAAATTCGAAATTTCTGCAATATAACGGCTATAAATAGATAAAAACCTGGGTATAAAACCTGCTATAATCAATCCCAAAGTATCATCCTGATAAAACGGGGAAACAAACTATAACCATTACAATTAACCAAATGAAGAATACAATAACAACCTAATAATCTAACTTAAATAAGAAAGATTAACATCGGGTGTTGTTATTCTTCCAAAAGTATGCCCGCTATCCGAAAATATCAATCTACACATCTCCCAAAAAGACCGCTCTTGGCCTCAAAGCCATCCACTCAGTCCCGACGAACCCCTTCGGAAACCTGACCTGTTATACATGTCATTTTGAGAAAAAGTGTTAGGCTAAAGCCTAGTGAGATCAAACATTTGCAGTTTAAGTAATCGAATGTAAAAGTGAGTAAACGAATTTATTTTTATACAACAACAATAATGGTAATAATAACAATAATGCTCTTTGAAATATAGCAAATACCTTTTTGGGTTAACGGGGGAGACCCGCTTACTAACACAAATGACGGAACACAAAAGTAAGCCATTCGATGAGTCAGTAAAGCCAATAAACAATTAAAGTATGCGCAAGGGATGTCAGGCTCAGTGGCTTTAAACGTACACCCACGTAAACTCAAGTTCAACCCCGAAGGGTTCCTACGTCGAGCTCTTCATCCAATATCGTAATACTTGAGCACGAAGGACTTATAACCCAATCCGATGCCAAACGTGCCTCGACGTGGAAAACTAGTCGTCCCAACGCCGGAACATAATAAACCAAATACGGGGTCATGACTCCCAATGCATCAAATAAGCCAAATAATGCGCATAAGGCCCAACCAGAAATCCCAACAATGGTTAACATACAATAAGTGACATGAGGGTAATTCCCACCAAAACTACTTCCATTGTTACCAAGAGACCACTAGTAAAAATATAGATGATTCCCTTTTTATTCCAAATCCCCAAAATATGAAGTGAGTTTAATATGCAAACTTATCAGCAGTTAACCACAATACCGATATTTCCAAATTCATAGTTTTGCCTAGCGATGCTATTCTCTCAAAGGTATAACCCAAGTAAAACAAGCTAAAGAACATTATTAAAGCTCATAGAACGTTATTTCCCAAAATCACCACAAACACTTATATCTCCAAAAGTTAGGTTTAGCAAGAAATTCCACAAATCAAATATATGAAAGAGGAGATATTAGGTATTCAAAATCAACCTTTTGACATGTATAAAGTTTAGTAAAATGGGTAAGAACTCACCTTAGTGGTTTTCTTAAAAGAAAACCAAACCCTAAAACGAAGGAGATGAAGATGAGTTGTATAATCCCTTGAGAGCTTCTTACCAACACTTCCTAAAAGTGTTAAGGACTACCATTAATGACTATGAACCAACATAAATGAGGAGACAAGTCTAGATGAGAAACACTTACCGAAATCAGTAGAGAGAATCGCTCCCAAACCCTAGAAATAAGATAAAAATGACTGAAAATCGCGACTTGGCTTTTTATACCCGAAACCCCCGTCGGCGATAGTGCCCCGGCGATAGTGACATCTGTCACTATCGCGGGCAAGGTCGCGAGCGCCTCACCACCTTCGGTACAGATTGGGCGATAGTGCCCCGACGATTGTGACCATGTCACTCTCACGGGCACAATCGCGAGAAATGTACCGAGGCCCTAAGGCCTTCGGCGATAGTGCCCTCCGCGATTGTGACACCCTGTCACTCTCGCAGGCACAATCGTGAACAACCCCAAATTTCCCAAATTTGATGATTTTTAACCCACGATGCTTAAATCCCACTTTCTTGATATTAAGCTATTAAAATCAATATATATATATATATATATATATATATATATATATATATATAAGTTTCAAAGCTAGTAGAATACTACATGGGTTCTCAGAATTCGGGGTGTTACATAAAGCAGTAAAACAAATAAATGAACGAGTTCTGATCTGAAGTAATCAGAAGTCATAATTCTTTTACTCCCCCTAAAATTATGCATCAGAAAAATTATCAGTGTAAAATATAAGCATTAACTCCCCCTCAAATGTAGATCATCATATCTGTCGGATGCATAAAATTTCAAACAAATATGTACTCGCCCTCGAATGTTGATCTTCTCAGATATGATCTAGGAGTACAATATCATTCAGCTTAGGAGTAAAGTCTTTTGATCATTGAAGTGCGGGTCTTGAACTGTTGTATTCAAGAGCCATCATTCTCTTACTCCACTTTAATTTCAGATACCTGCATCACAGATTCCTCTTTTGGTTTTGGTACCCTTTTGCATTTGGATCCAACTGTGTTAGCACATGATTTTGGCACCCATTTAAACTTGGGTCCGCTTTTCCTTTGAAAACCATATGAAGAATTAGAACGATAAGAATATACAAAATATGTTCGAAACCAATCATCAGAATATTTCCGAGAATCATAATCATTTCTATCATAATTGGAAAACTTTCTAGTAGACAAAGATAACGGGAATAATTGTTGTCTTGAATATTTCTTGCGAGAATCAACAAGTTTTGATTTAGAAATAGCAACATCCATAATTATATCATCTTTACTAGTGGTAATCTTATTACAATCAGCACTAGAAAATGATGTAGTATTATCATCCATCTTCTTCTTAGGTTGCCACTTAGACTTAACTCCATGATTTTTCCTTTTCACATGATGTGTTTTATATTAACCGTAAGCGTACGGGTTGTGTAGCATACGGGTCGATCACAGGGAGCAGTGGTTTAAGTACTAATTCTGCTATAAATCAAGAACTAGCTATGGGAATACAATTGATGGATATTTTTATAAACTAAGGATCAACCTATAAATCAAAGTACAGGTATAAAACATAAATACATAAAAGGGATTCGAACTATCTATAACAAAAACTATGAAAATTATAGTAGAAGATTAATTAGGACATGTATCGAACTAAGACATAAAGATGAGATGGAAGTGGTGACACCCAACAGTTATATCGAGGTAGAGGTTTATCTTTCTAAAAACATTTAAGACCCTCTTCCGAGGTGAAACAAACCTTCCTAGTTAAGCAGTTTGACTACTTCCGTGACATCCGACTTAACTAGAAGCATTAAGATTTTGATAAAACAATTTCTCCGATTCCTACTTTTATCTATTTCCATGATAATTTTAGAATCGTTGGTTAATCGACCAAAAGCCAAATTCAAACTTCCGTTTATAATTTGATTTGTTGAATAAAGGTTATCGAATAGTCAATCTCCGATCACAACCCAACTTCCGTTGGTGATGAACCGTAGAACCAACCTTCGATAACCGTCTCGTTTAACTTCGAATTAGCCAATTTCTCGACATAACTGTAGATTATCACCACACGATCTTATATGTGAAAAGAATTAAAAACGACTTTTATTAATTAAGAAACTAAACAAAATATATATATATATATATATTAGATACTAATATATAACAGAAAATATAAAGGAAAACATCAAACAATATTTCTACAAATATTTATGAATTAAGAACATAAACAGGAAAGAGATACAATACTAGATTGAAGAACACAATTGCAGAAATCCTCCAAGAGAAGAGTAAACCGGGAAGTTAACCCTCTAGAGAGAGTTTACTTCCGAAACGAGGATCCCCCTTTAGGGGAGAGGAGGGACCTCTATTTATACTAAAAAAACCAAAATATCCAAAATATCTAAATAAATATCTCGACAAATATCTCGACAAATATCTCGACAAATATCTTATTAAAGATCTAAACCAAGCTGCAGAAAAATTGCATGAAGCAAAAAACATTCTGGACAAGGCGCACGAGTCGTGCGCTGTTGTAGCCTGAAGTGCGCACGGGTCGTGCGCACCCACAGAAAGCGAATCCAGCCTTTGTTCTTTAATAGTTCTTCTCCACTTTCCACCTTGCTTCCTTCGTATTACTTGGCATTCTTTGTAACCGAACCGAGCGTTATTAAATCAACCTGAAATTTGAATAAACGCACAAGTTTCCCGAATATTACCCGAACACGGAACGAATGATAGATGCAATGCGATTTAAGCTAAAAATGCATAATTTAAGCTACACTAGGATGCAAAACATATTATATTAATAGATAAAATATGTACAAAATTACTAGCTAACATCACATCTGAAAAATTTGAAACTTCAGAGTTAGACCGATGAGAATCAAATAAATGCTTCTGCTTTGACTTACCAGTGTTGATATGTTTCTGTGAATGCCCAAAGTTCTTCTTTTTACCTTTGACAACTTTCTTTTCCTCAGGAACTGATTTATCAACTTTCGTTGATGTTTCACCTCTTTCGTACGCACTTGGTAATCCAAAAGAATTAATAACAAAAGATGAATGATCAGGAAGTTTAGAATTAAAATCAAATTGAGCAATACATTCATCTAAATCACCATTAGAGTTTAAAAAATCAAACCCATCATTAAGTAATCTAGACATATCATCAGAATTTGAAGCTTTAGAAGAATTAGAAAAATCAGAATTTTTCAACACAGTTAAAAGCACATTTTGTTCTAAATCCATCAAAATTCTTTCTTCTGACAGAGTATTCTCAAGTTCAGAAATTTTACTTTCTAAAAGGAGAGGAGGAACATAAATTTTTCCTTCAATAGGCTTTGCCTCCAACTCTTTTGAGGAATAACTCTCAAAATAGTCATCTGAAAGAAATTTTGATTTATTAGAACTATAACTATTATTCAACCTCTTATATCGAAATGGAAGTTGAACTTTAGTTGTGTTCTTTCTTTTCTCATATTCCTTGGATTCATCTTCTTCAGATAGTTTAGTCCACTCAACATGAAGATCAGGGTATCTTGATGCTAGACTTAAAAATGTAAAATCATAAAGTGCAGGCACTTCAGATATACCCTTTTTAAGATAGTGTGGATTCTCATAACCGAGTCCCCAACACTCTTTGTTCTCTTTGGGTTTGTTTAGATGAATGGTTTGTTCAGTTTGACCCAATGTGTATAATTTTCCTTCCGAAGCATTCACTTTTCAAGTAAAGATTTGTGTTCTTTTGAAAGCGAAGAATGCATTTTAGTAAGCTCTTTTGAATCAAACTCACACAGTCTATATTTTGAAGTTGTTTCAACTAACTCTTTAACAATGAGAGTCTTTTCTTTAGCGCTGGTATCAATATTTTTATGTAAAGTCTCAATCAATACTTTATTCTCAGCAATATTCTCGCTAAGTTTCTGTATTGATTGGTTTTTGTCTTTGTTGATACCTCTTTCACGCTTAAGCTTTGACTCTAACTTTTGAAGTCTAATCATCATGACATTTATTTGACCTATAAAATCCGATTCAGTCATATCACATACCTCATCAATTTCTTCTTCAGCTGACTCAGCTTCATCTTCAACTTCATTCACCATCCTTCCCATTAAGCACATGTGTGCTATCTCTTCCTTCTCTTCTGTCTCAACCTCTTCGTCTGAGTGATCAAGCCAAAACTCATCCTCTGCCATCAATGCTTTGCCAGCCTCTTGTTGCTTGGCCAAAAGCATTTTATTCTTGTAATATTCAGAGTTTCGAACCTTTGGCTTTCTGCAATCCTTAGCAAAATGACCCAATTTGCCACAGTTGTAGCATTTAGTTGCTTCTGGCTTCTTTGTCTCTTCAGCTTTAAACTTTCTTTCCTCTGGCTTATTCTCTTCCAATCTCTTTCCTTCAATTCTCTGCTTGTGCTCATAGTTCTTAGACCCAGAAGAGTATCTCTGACTGTTTGAGCTAGGCTTTTTGTAAAACTTTTTCTGAAAAGTTTTTGTCAGCATCAGCATAGCCTTCTTCAAACTTTCAGTCATCTGAATCAGAGTTATCTTCACTCTCTGCTTCTTCTGATTCAGAAAGTATCACTTTCTTTTTCTTCTTAAGACTTACACTCTTCTGTTTCACAACTAGAGCAACTGGATCAACAACTTCCTTCTCAGCCTTTTTCTTGTCACCCAAAATCTCATCAACCTCTTCTTCATTTTGTCTAAGAGTTTCATAGACTTCATGGAGTGGTATGTCATTCAAGTCCTTCATTTGCTTCATCTGCCTGGTAAATCTCTTCCACTCAAGCTACAAGATACTAAGGAACTTGACATTAAGCTCAATTTGTGACTTATTCACTTTGTTCTTGCTGAGTTCGTTCAACAAAGTCACAAACCGGTCATAAGTAGCTTCCAATGATTCACCCTCCTTAGCCTTGAACTCTTCATAGTTATTGAGGCAATTGTATATTTTTATGTATTTTGTTTTTCCCTAAATAGGTATATGGCCTTTTTAGGTTGCTAGGGTTGGGGTGTGCAAGAGTGTGCCAAGAATAGAATTATTAGCCGCACCTTTTCTAGAGAGAGAGAGAGAGAGAGAGCTTAGAGAGAGAAATCCTTCAAGAGAGAACTTGTAATCCTTTGATTGTGAAATCAAAATCAGGTTTGTTAATCTCTTGATTGTGATTAATTATATGTTTATTGTGATAAGAAACTGAATTTACAAGGAACATCAATTAAAAATAAGGGCGGGCATAAAGGAGCCCTAATTTATTTAATCGATTTCCCTCTCCTCTCTCTCGATTTCTCCGGCGAAAACGATTTCCCTCTTAAACTCTCTCTCGATTTCTCCGGCCACCATCCATCGAACGCCGACGACCATCTCAATCTCCCTCTCCTCTCGATTTCCCCGTCGATCGACGACCTCTCCTCTCCTCTCCCATCACCCCTGCTCACTACCATCATCCATCGGTCTGCTCACTGTCACCACCATTTTGCCGGCGTCCATAGCCGACGAGTCCGCAGCCTGCTCACTGCCACCATCCATCCACGACCTCCACATCCTGCTTACTGGCACAACTAACCAGGTAGTTTTTATCTCTATTTAAAGTTATTTAAAGGTATTATTTACATGGATTTAAGTTATTTAATGGTTTCGAATCAGGTCTCTCCATCGGAACTCTGGCGGTCGTCACCCTCTCTCATACTGTCTCGTTGACCTGATTGGTAAAAATCGACTACCTTATCGAGTTTTAGGGTTTGTATTTTCTGTTTTTGTACGTTTATGCTACATAATCTGGAATTTTATGTGAAAAGACTAAGTTTGTGATTGTTGCTTGAATTACTGAATTTGATGTGAAACTATTTCGGTAGGGTTAGGGACCGAGAGTTAATCTGGAATTTGATGTGAAATTGTTAGTTTGTGATTGTTGCTTGAATTAATTTGGAATTTGATGTGAAACTGTTAGTTTGAGTTTTAGAATCATAATGGAGGCCAATAAAATTTATGTTATGGTTTAAGGATTAACTAAGAAAAACTTGATTATTTGTTATGATTTGGTGTATGTTTACCAAATAAAACTCAATATCTCAATTGGCATATTTGTAAGATGTGATTTGGTGCATTGGTATTGGTTGGGGTACTTGAAATTGCCATATATGTAAGATGTGACATGGAATTGGCAATATTGTAGTGTACGGTCGTATATGTTATGGTTAGTAAGATGTGACATGGAATTAGCATGGTTACTAAGTTTGATGTCGATGTTGCTAATTTTGTTTCTTTATATATTACTTTGATATATTCTTATGTTGGTGATAATTTTCTTATACTTTCTTATGTAATTCAAAACTTGTGATATTAATTACCTGGGTTGTCAATTATTGGGCAAACATTATGCTTGATTTTATTTATTTATGTTAGTTGGGTTGCCAATTGTTGGGCAAACATTAGGTTGATATACGGAAATATTCATTTTATAGTCGTTATGCCGCTGAAATTTTATAAAACATATGTTGAAGTCATTCAATAGACTTCTAACTTCATTGACACCTACGGTTTGACTTTTAAATACTCAAACCATTAGACGTAGGGTTTAAAACTTTCAAAACACCTTTATTTGATTGTAACCTACGGTTTTGACTTTCCAATAGTCAAACCATTACACATAGAGTTTTAAAGTCATCCAAAGCTCCTCTAAACCTACGGTTTGACTTTCAAGTAGGCAAATCATTACATGTAGTGTTCAATAGACGTCTAACTTCAATGACACCTACGGTTTGAATTTTAAATAGTCAAACCATTAGACGTAGGGCTTAAAACTTTCCAAAACACCTTTCTTTGATTGTAACATACGGTTTTGACTTTCCAATAGTCAAACCATTACACTTAGAGTTTTAAAGTCATCCAAAGCTCCTCTAAACCTACGATTTGACTTTCAAGTAGGAAAACCATTACATGTAGTGTTCAATAGACTTCTAACTTCATTGACACCTTTCTTTGATTGTAACCCACAGTTTTGACTTTCCAATAGTCAAACCATTACACTTAGAGTTTTAAAGTCATCCAAAGCTCCTCAACAACTACGGTTTGACTTTCAAGTAGGAAACCATTACATGTAGTGTTCAATATACTTCTAACTTCGTTGACACCTACGGTTTGACTTTTAAATAGTCAAACCATTACACCACCTCTATCTTGATTATGTCGACTAACTACTTCTTTCTTTGTTGTAGTTGTTGAATATGTTGACAGATAGAGGATAGATGTATAGAAAGAATGACAGTCGGGGGTTTCTTAGCGTCGACTATATTGTTGCAATGGACAATTTTTTGGACTATTCCTATGCCAATGAAGGGACTGTTGAAAGGAAACCTACACGTGATGGGATAGTGCTTCGTATCAGATGCCCTTGTAAGAAATGTCAAAACTTACGCTATAAAGAAAGAGATGACGTGAGGCTGCATTTGATGAAACACGGTTTCATGCTTGATTATACCACATGGTGGGCACATGTTGAAACCTATTGCCATGCGCGCATGAAGACGTGGGTCAATCTTCTACTCCGGTAGTAGATCATAATGAAGGGTATGTTGAAATGGTGAACGATCACATGATACATGATGGCATGACATGGGAAGAAGAAACCCCTAATCCTTCTGCCCAAGGATTTTATGACATGTTACAAGCTGCTGACGAGCCATTATGGGACGGGTGTCCAAATTACTCGAAATTAGGAGCTGTGACGAGATTGTTGAATTGGAAGGCAGAATGTAATGTACCCGAGACGACTTATAATTGAGTTGTTCCTATAATTATAGAGATGCTACCCGAGGGTGACAAACTACCCGGTAACTTCTACGAGACGAAGAATAGCTTGAAAAAGCTTGCTCTATCGAAAGTAAAGTTTGAAGCTTGCAAAAACCATTGCATGCTATTTTACAAGCATGATTCTGAGTTGACTCATTGTCGGTATTGCAATGAAAGTTGTTACAAGACTGGTGGACGAAGCAAGGTCCCAAACTTGGTGTTGACATACTTGCGTATCGTTCCTAGACTTCAAATCTTCTATATATCAAAGAAGACGTCTAAAGAGATGACTTGGCACAAGGATCATCAGACAAAACCGGGTGTGATGGTACATCCAAGTGATGGTGTGGCTTGGAAGCATTTCGACATGGTACATCATGACTTCGCTTCTGAGGTCCAGAATGTGCGTCTTGGCCTATGCACCGACGGTTTCAACCCGAATAATTCAAATTCGAATTCGTATTCACTATGGCCAGTGTTTCTTACCATCTACAATTTTGAGATGAGGGATATACTTCTATGGACCGTCGGTGACTTCCCTGCCTACGCAATGTTGTCGGGTTAGAGCACGCACGGCAAGCTAGCCTGCCCGTACTGCATGGGTACAGTCGCTTCGTTTCAGTTAAAAAATGTAGGTAAATCTTGTTGGTTTGACTGTCATCGGAGATGGTTACCTAGTGCACACCCCTTCCGACGTGATCGAACAGGATTTTTTGACGGATCTAGGGTGTTAGTGATAGTGCGTAGAATACACCTGTAGACGTGTGCTAATTAAACCTCGAGGAAAGTATACAATGAGATCTAATATCGTATTTCAAGAAATAAAACGGTAAAGTATCGGATATCATCCCACAGAGATTGGAGTAAAAGTTTAATAAAAAGTAGAAGAAAGAAATGGCTTCAGGTGGCGATTTTGAAGACTTTGATTTGGTTTGGTTTGTCACTTGATTATAACTGATAATAAAGAAAGCAAGCAAGGGTGTAAGACTTATAGGTGAGACTTAAACACAAATTCCAGCAGACTTATACCACAGACAAGCTGCAACATGAGTTTGCCATAACTAGTTCCACCATCTATTTTGAGGGTATTCCTCTCAGACTTCAATATTCACACTACTGTTTAGATTCAACTCACATCTCTGTGTAGTCTCCAACTATTTATAGTATAGAATAAAGTCCTCAAAATATATGGATGAACAAATCTCTTTGCATCAAAAAACACTCTCTTGAGCCGATTCCCATATCATTCAAGTTGACATGTTCAAAGTGGCTTATCTCTAAGTCCACTACACTTTAACACTTTTGATTAGTGATCAACTTGTCGAGAATAAATTAGTTTGGAAAATATGATAACTCTCATTATCAGTAACTCTCTCAAGTCTACTTCTTATATCATTCAAATTGACGTGCTTTTGATGGCTTAATTATCTCTAAGTCCACCGCACTTTAACACTTTAGCAAGTGATCAATTCGTCAAGAAGTGTCATTGAATATTTATAAAACTTTGAAATGAAATGATGGAACATTGTTATTGCGAAACAATGTCCACCTTTCTTTGGTTTGAAATCTCACCTTTCCGTCTCACACCCAAGCTAATAAATTTAACTACTCATATTTAAAGACATAAAGCGATAAATGACGGAAAATAAAGGCATAAATGTAAATGACATAAATTAAATGACGAAATATAAATGACGAAATGTAAATTGCGTAATGTAAATAAAGCGTAATAAAGAAAATAAAATTACAAGAAATAAAGAAAGACGAGAAAGTAACTTCAAAAGATTAATAATATTGCAAGACTCGAAGAGTGATTCAAACTCTTTGAAATCTGATTTCTACATATTAAATGCACCAACCAACTCCTATTTATACTAGCTAAAAAAGGAGGGTAAAATGGTCAAAAGAAACAAAGCTTGGTGCTTAAGCTAATGAAAGTACAAATAAAAGTACACTAAAGTTAATAACCCAAAGGATAATAAGGATTAGAGTTTATCCAAAATACATCAGCCATAAATCAAGTCTAGAAGGTTCCAAAAATCAGATACAACAATCCCAAAAAGTCTTTCCACAATAAGCTCCTTCTAGCTTGTCCATTAAGCTCCAATCTCGGCTGCTGCAGGAATGCTGCAGACTACTACACTAATAAATTTGCCCAAAAATACACCAATTAGCTATCCAATGCAATAAAAAAAGTCATTCATATCTTTAGCTCCAAGAAACATGAAAAGGAAAAATAAGTGACTAAAATGACTAAAAGGTTGGGATTATAAGGTAAAATGCTATACTAAAAAGAAGATAAAAGAACATAATGGTACTAAATAATTAGTGCCATCACAACCCCAAACTTAGAACTATTGCTTGTCCCCAAGCAATTAAGACACAAAAAGAAAAATAAAAAAAATGACTCAAATTGGTAAGATTTGCAAGATGAATGCATTAAGTGCACACATGTAGATGATCAATCCAAGAATGCATCGTATAGCCCTTCATAAATCCAACGTGTCCATGATTTCTATCTACCATGAGTATGAACCATATGCTAGTAAGATTTTCTTTTTGTTATGGTACTCATATCTCACAATTAAGATCAAAAGGACTTTTAAAGAATTGAATCACTCTTTTATGGCTTTTTCTTTTCTCACTTTGCCTCTTATTTTCACCATTTGCATCATTTCAAAAGAAAAATCTTTTTCAGATTTGGCACTTTTGTGCTCTTTTGAATGCAATGCACTTAGCCCCTATGGGACTTTTTTTTGTGCCTAAGTCCATACATGGCAGATTTGAAAGAGCTATGCTTATTTTCTGTTTTTAAGCTTTTTCCATGGTGGACTTTCCCAACCACAAACTTGAAGATGTACAATGTCCTCATTGTATTGGTGTGAAAGTATATGGAGTGGGTGCAAGTGGCATAAATTTGGAGTATCAAAAGATGGCCTAAATCATTTCTTATGTAAAATGTGAAGCAAATTATGTCCCAAGTAAAACGATCCTAGTTCTAGCAAGAACTACATAGTAAGATATAGACCATGACTGTATGTATTTATTATGGATATAGATGCATGCTTAAACTGATCACCAATGCTCATTTTGTAAGAAAATAAATCCTAAAAACAGCAAAGACAATTCCTAGACTCAAAAATTAAAATTGAACAAAGAAAATGGAGCTAAAGGGTAATGAATAGAACCTGGCCTACTCCATTGGAGTAGGCCGTGGATCCTGTGGTGGTGCAACAGCAGAAGTGCCCTCCATTCCATCCTTGTAAGCCTTCAGCAGCTCCCTCATCTCTTGATTCTCAGTGCACAACCAATGGTTCTCCTCTTGAAGTCATATCTCCCCTTTTGGCATTCCTCCTTCACTTTATCTGCCAACTCAGTCCTCAAACTGTCAATCTTGTCAAAAAATTCATGTCTTTGATAAAAGAGTCCATCCATGAGAGTTGTTTTGGGACAGCAAGTCTTGCAACATGGATGGAATATCAGCAGCTTATCCTCCCCTCTCTCTTCTGTCTCTTAACGTGGAAACAACTTTCAGGTCTATTTCCCATCTTCCCCCACTTTCTTTCACAATCTAGTCCTCAACATACTGTGGCACATCTTTCTTCACCAACATTTGTGTGATAAGCTTAGGGAAATACATCTTTCCCCTTGTTTTAGTAGCACATCCCCTCAAATTTTTCAAGATTATCCTCCCAAAGTTTATTGTTTTACCTTGAATTAAACAAAACAACAAGACCATTCTCTCCACAAAAACCAAATGAACATGTGTGATGGGTGCAATTGAATGTCTTAGGAAGTTGATCCAGACATTTGCATCAGGCTTTAAGTTACTAGCCTTGAAATGCCTTATCATCAAGTTGGAATGATCATCCCAACTGGTTCCAGACAGTCCCAAAACAGTAGCCACCTCTCCCAAAACAGTTTATGTGGTTGTGCTCATTATCTTGTGAAAATCGGTGTTTTTAGGAGGATTTAAGTTTAAAAACCTCTTAATTTTCTTAGAGGTGAGGGGGAATTTAGTACCTCTGATCATGATATGTGATGTGCTATTGACTGCTACCTCAGAATAGAATTCCCTCAAGAGTGTGACATTGTAAGAGCTAGGAACTTCACACAGCTTGCTAAGTCCATGGGATTCCACCACAGTTTTGATGAAACTGTATTCAGCTAAGCTTTGGGGGTGGAATCCCTTGTCAGGTAGGCCCATCATGTTCTTAAATCTCTCAAACATAGTCACCACAGATTCTGAACTCAGGCCACCATGAGGTTTGTTTGTCATCTGAGGTTTGGCAGTGGGATTCTTGGTTGCAGGCCTTGATCTTAAGCTATGCTGCAGAATTGTTGCAACCCTTATCCCCATATTTCTAGTGGTCTCTCTTGGCCTTTTTCTGGATGTGCCTTCCTCAACAGGTTTGGACTTTGTGGCATGCTTTTTAGCCAAGGTTTTGGTCCACTTTTTAGTTGGAATCACCACAGATGGTGATTCACTGAAAGGCAAGTTTAAGTCTGGGATTTGGTCCCTTTAGAGGTTGTGTTTGTTTCCTCTAGTACCTCAGACTCTCTACGGTAATGTATTCCCATTTGATCAAGATTTTTATCAATAAACTCAAATCTAGGGAGTGATTTGGGTGCAATGATGTCATTCTCCATAGAGTAGGGCACAATGTCCCATTCCTCATGTACCACAAACCCATCAGGGTAAAGGTAGAGTGGTATACCCTCTGTGTTGTGAGAAACCTCCTCATCATCATCAGAGGCAGAAGTGAAATACCCATCAGGGTCCAATACACTAGTGGGAGATGATACCTGAGTCTCTTCAGCAAGTGTGGCTTGGACCTCAACAGGGGGTAGTCCTTCAGTGTTCTGAACAGGGAAACCACGACTTCTTCTAGTGGCACCTCATCAGCGGCTTCAATCAGTGGTTCAACAGGTCGAGGGTCGATGATGGTGGTTTTAGTTCCATAAACCCCTTCGACTGGTGGTTCGACCATCAGTGGTTCTTCAGCGGTCGATTCGATGGCTCAACAGGGAGAGTGGTGGTGACCTCGATGGTAGCAGATTGCAATGGTGAAGAAGAATCACCATCAAGGGTCACCATTTCAGGTTCACTTTGTGGGTTCGAAGGTGGTATCGCAGTCCTTCGTCGTTGGCTTCGTCAGACTGGAGTAGGGTTTTGGGCTCTATCTTGGTCGCGGATTGCAGGCCGTTTCACTCTGGCCATTGTATAGGGTTGTCGAGGATGGTAAAGAATCGTCGGAGGTGGTGTTTTTTGGTGGTGAGTCGTTTGGTTCGTCGAGAGAGAAAGATGAATGAGAAAGATGGGTTAGGATGGAAATGAGTTTTAGGGAACTGAAAGGTTTCTTAAAACTTATCTTACAAGATTTAGAAGGATCTTTTAAAATAAATCTCAGATATCTAGGTTGGTTATTAACAAAAAAAATAAGATTAAAATATTTTATGGGGAAGGTAATTTTAGAAGCTCATGATGTCCTGCAAAAAAGAAGATATGATGTTTCCTTTTTGGAAGGATTGGCAGATGACATCACATATGTGTACCTTCCTTAAAAATTTTGATCTTATCTTTATGGTTTCCCGCTTAAACTCAAAATCTGAATTTTTTTTTTGCAAAATTAGGGTTTCATGCTGCAAAGTTGTTGTAGCATGGGATCTTCTCATCCGTTCCATATTCAAAGCTGCAAAACTACACAAATGGATAAAATAAAAGTCTTAGAAAGCATTAAATGAAAAAATAACATATTTACAAACAAATTGGGACTTAAAAATGTCCACAACATTCTTGAAGCTTGTTTAGCACAATGCGACCAAATCCACATAACAGGGTTCTAGGATGGTCACAGGAGGATGGTATGCCTTAACTCTTTGTCCATTGACCTTGAACACAGTGTTGTCCTCAAGGTTAACTAGATCAATTGCTCCATATGGGTATACATGATGAATAAGGAAAGGTCCTGACCATCTAGACTTTATCTTTCCTGGAAACAATTTTAACCTAGAGTTAAACAAAATAACTTGTTGGTCTGCATTTAAGTCTCTGTGTTGTATCTTTCTATCATGGCATTTTTTGGTTTCCTCCTTATAGAGTTTGGCATTCACATAGGACATGTTCCTATGCTCTTCTAGCTCACACAGTTGTAACTTTCTTTTATTACTAGCATCATTTAGGCACATGTTTAATTCTTTGATTGCCCAATATGCTTTGTGTTCAAGTTCTAAAGGGAGGTGACAAGCCTTGCCAAAAACTAGCTTGTATGGGGACATACCAATTGGTGTTTTAAAAGTAGTTATGTATGCCCATAAAAGCATTGTCTAGTTTAAAGGCCCAATCTTTTCTGTTTGGCTTGACCACCTTTTCAAGAATTCCCTTTATTTCTCTATTGGATAGCTCAGCCAATCCATTGGTTTGTGGGTGGTATGCAGTGGAAATCCTGTGATTAATATTGTATTTTTTAAAATCTCTTGCAACATTTTGTTCCCAAAGTGGCTACCCTCATCACTGATCAGTGCCCTGGGGGTACCAAACCTTGTAAAAATTTGTTTTTGAAGGAACTTAATCACAGTTTTTGCATCATTTGAGACACATGCCACCTCCTCTACCCACTTGGATACATAATCAACAACAATCAGTATGTATTGGCATTGGTTTTATGGGGAAAATGGTCCCATGAAGTCTATTCCCCAAATATCAAACAACTCAACTTCCAAGATCCTATTTAGTGGCATTTCATTTCTTTGAGAAATAGAACCACTCATTTTCCATTCATTGCATCTTTGTGCAAAACTGTTGGCATCTTTGAAAAGAGTTGGCCAATAAAATCCAGATTGTAGTACTTTAGCTGATGTCCGTTGGCCTCCAAAATGGCCTCCATATTCAGATTGGTGGCAATGATGTAGGATTGTTGCCACCTTAGTTGTTGGTATGTATCTACTCAAGATCTGATCTGTACCAAGTTTAAACAAGAAAGGATCATCCCAAAAATAAGATTTAGTACCATGGATAAATTTCTTAAACATTTGGCTAGAACAATGATAAGGTATTATGCCACAAGCCAAGTAACTTGCCATGTCAGCAAACCATGGTGGCTCAAATTGTTGTAACATAAGAATCCTTTCATCAGGGAAGGTCTCAATGATTTCTCCTTCTCCTTTGTCTTCACTAGGCTTTTCTAACCTAGACAAATGATTTGCTACTTGGTTATGTACTCTTTTTTTATCCACAATTTCTAGGTCAAACTCTTGCAACAACAGAACCCATCTTATCAACCTTGGTTTATCATCCTTCTTTGAAATTAAGTACTTGATGGCAGCATGGTCACAGTAACTTTTGTTCCCATCAAGTATGATCTAAACTTTTCAATTGCAAAAACCACAACTAACAGTTCTTTTTCTGTTGTTGTGTAGTTAATTTGAGCTTCATTCAAAGTCTTACTTGCATAATAAATTGAATGAAAAACTTTTTCTTTTCTTTGACCCAAAACTGCACCAACAGCCCAATCACTAACGTCACACATGATTTCAAAAGGTTTGTTCCAATCAGGAGTGACAACCATTGGTGCAGTTACCAAAGCTTTCTTCAGAGTGTTGAATGCATTTCTACATTCATCATTAAAATCAAAATTTTGGTCATGTTGTAGAAATAAACACAAAGGTTTTGATATCTTTGAAAAGTCCTTGATAAACCTTCTATAAAAACCAGTATGGCCAAGAAAGCTTCTGATTCCTTTAACAGTGGTTGGTTGTGGTAGTTTTGCAACAATTTCAATTTTAGCTTTGTCTACCTCAATTCCTCTTTTTGAAATTACATGTCCAAGAACAATTCCTTCTTTAACCATGAAATGACATTTTTCCTAATTCAATACCAAATCAGTTTCTTCACACCTCTCAAGACTCTTTTTCAAATTTTCTAAACATTGATCAAAAGATGAACCATATACATAAAAGTCATCCATAAAGATTTCTATGGATTTTTCAAGCATATCAGAAAATATGGACATCATGCATCTTTGAAAGGTTGCAGATGCATTTCAAAGTCCAAATGGCATTCTTCTAAAAGCAAAAGTACCATAGGGACATGTGAAGGTGTTCTTTTCTTGGTCTTCTGGTGATATGGCTATCTGATTATATCCTGAGTATCCATCTAAGAAACAGTAATATTCTTTTCCGGCTAACCTGTCCAACATTTTGTCAATGAAAGGTAATGGAAAATGGTCCTTTTGGGTAGCATTGTTGAGTCTACGGTAGTCAATGCAAATTCTCCATCCAGAGACTACTCTAGTTGGAATGAGTTCATTTTTATCATTAGGGATGATTGTAATCCCTCCTTTATTTGGAACACACTGGACTGGACTCACCCAAGAACTACTGGCTATTGGGAAAATTATTCTTGCATCTAACCATTTCAAAATTTCCTTTTTCACTATTTCTTTCATGACAGGGTTTAGCCTTCTTTATGGTTCAATTGATGTGAAGTTCTTATCTTCTAAAATGATTTTATGTTGACAAATAGAAGGACTAATCCCTTTTAAGTCAGCAATGGTCCATCCTATGGCTTTGGTGTGTGACTTCAACATATCCACAAGTTGCTTTTCTTGATGCAATTCTAGGGTAGAAGATATGATGACAGGCAGTTTGTCCTCTTCCCCTAGAAAGGTATATTTCAAGTGAGATGGGAGTTGTTTCAACTCCAGGTCAGGTGGTGATATGACAGATGGTGTAAAGTTCTTTTGTTCATTTTTCTCCAATAGTTCAAACTTAGCAGCATAAACTAGGGCAGTTTCATCTTCCACTATGTCTCTATCTAAATCATCCTCAAGATTCTCATCATCATCATCCTCAATCTTACAAATCGTCCTAACTCCTTCCTCATGGCACAATGATTCAATCACACTCAAGGTTGAACAATCCTCAACATCATCGGGATATTTTAAAGAATTGAAAACATTGAATGTGACTTTTTGGTCTTAGAGGCTCATGGTCAGTTCTCCTTTCTAGACATCTATTAAAGTTCTTCTGGTGGCTAGAAAAGGCCTTCCTAAAAGGATAGGATTATATTTATCAGCCTCAAAATCCAAGATAATAAAATATGCCAGATATATGAACTTGTCAACCTGTACTAGAACATCCTCAATTTTCCCCTTAGGATAGACAATGGTCTTGTCAGCCAATTGGAGTGTAACTGTGGTAGGTCTGGCCTCTCCTATTCCTAAGTTGTTGAAAACAGATACGGGCATGAGGTTGATGCTATCTCCCAAATCACACAAAGCTTTCCCAACTTCTTTCCCACCTATTGAACAGGGAGTGGTAAAACTCCCTGGATCTTTCAGCTTATGGGGTATTCTACTGGTCAAGAGTGCACTACATCCTTCAGTAAGAGCAACAGTTTCATATTCATTTAACTTCTTTTTCTCACTTAAGATGTCTTTGAGGAATTTGGCATAACTGGGCATCTGCTCAATTGCTTCAACAAGGGGTATGTTGATATGCAATTCTTTAAACACATCCAAAAATTTCTTAAATTGCAGTTCTTCCTTTTATTCCTTAACCTTTGGGGGTAAGGTACATAGGGAGGAACTGGCTTTATAATAGCTTTGTTTGAATGTGTTGAGCAGCATGGGTCCTTTATGCCTTTTGTTTCACTCTCTTGTGGTTTGGTTGGAAGACTACTCTCTTCTAAATGTTCTCTAGGGGCATTCTCTGTAAATGATAAAGGATAGTCAGATCTAAGAAGGACAGGACTGGCTACATCAATCTCTTGGTCTTCTAGTGGCTTAGGTGGTATTTCAAAAATAGGGGTCAACGTTGTAGGATTGGGTTTTGACCTTATGGTTTTTTGAAATTCTAACTTAGTCATTAGTCCAAACTCTTTTTGCACTGTCTTTGTTAAATCCTTACCACTCCTAAGTGTCACAGCCTTTACATGTTCTTTTCCTGAGGCTCTTAGGACTTCTGTGTCACTGGGTAAAATTCCATTATCCGTACTATTTTGATTAAGTGCTATTTGGCTCACTTGTGTTTCCAAATTTCTGATGGTTGCATTTTGTTGATTAAAAAGAGCCTGATTTTGACTCAAGAGTTGTTGAGCTTGTGATTGAGCCACAAGGCTTTTTATCATAGCTTCCAAAGAAGATGATGATTCAGCCTGTGGATGTGGTTTGTTTTGAAAAGATGACTGATTATGTTGATAACCTTGATGATGATTCTGAGAACTACTTGCTTGATGTTGTGGTTGAAAACTTGAATTTCCTTGTGGTTGAAAATTTCCTTGTGGTTTTTGTGCAGGTGGATTTAAACATGGACTGTTCCAAGAAAAATTTGGATGTTGTCTCCAACTGGCATTGTAGTTGTTACTGTAGGGAACAGACTTATTATGAACATAGTTTACAGATTCAGAGTTTTAAGGATAATGTTCATAAGAATGTTCCCCACCACAACAAACACATTGCACAGACAGTACTGCCTGAGTAGAAGTAGCAGCAGCCAGCTGCACTCCTTGGCCGGAAGATAAATTTTTAGGCATGGTGGCCATTGAGGTGAGCTGAGCTGTTAAAGCAGTGTATACATCTACATCATGAATTCCATCAGTTTTCTTTTGTGGTTGAGCACGTGGATCAGCCTAATGTCTATTGTTGGTTGAAGTTTTTTTCAAGAATTTCATACCCGTCATTGTAGGTATTGGCTGTAAATGCCCCTCCTGAAGTCGCGTCGAGCATTTGTTTTGCCATGGGATTTAACCCATTGTAAAATGTCTCGAGTTGAATATAGTAGGGAATGCCATTATGAGGGAATTTCCTTAACAACTCCTTAAACCTTTCCCAAGCATCGGGAATTGCATCATCGTCCAATTGTTTAAACATGCAAATTTCGTTTCTGGACTTAGCATTACGGGTAGGTGGAAAATATTTTTGCAAAAAAAATTCGGCCATGTTGCTCCATGATGGTACAGAATCAGGAGCCAAATAATTAAACCATGATTTTGCCCGATCCCTTAGAGGGAATGGAAATAAAGTGAGTCTCAGAGCATCATTAGACACCCCAGGGATCAAGAAAGCATCGGTGATCTCCATAAAAGATTTTAAATGGGAATGAGGATCCTCCGATGGCATTCCGGCAAATTATCCATTTGTTTGCAACATATGGAACATTATGGGTTTAAGTTCAAAATGGAGGGTTGTCATAAGAGGTCTAACTATCCCTGAATTTAATTGCTCAAATCAGGGATAACATAGTCCATAATCTTTCCCTCTTTGGAATTTGCAAGATTAATTATGTTCGGAACTTCATTTCTTGGTTCATTGGTACCTTGAGATTCTACATCATCATCACATGGTTATAATTATGATTATGATTGTTCCCTTGATTTGGTGGATTTTGTTGAAAAGGATGCTCAGGTAGATTTCCAAAATTTGGAGGTGCATCATAAAATATTGGTGGTTGTCTTGGATTTTCTAAAAGTGGTGGTGGTCTAGGTCTTCTATTTTCAAATCCGGGTGGTGGTAATACCATGATGGGAGGTTCTAAAATCAATGAAACCCTTTGGGCCCTCCTTCTAATTCGGAATGTTCTTTCAATGTCCAAGTCAAATTCGAACAACTACCTACGTGGTACTCTTGGCATGCACACCAAACAAAACGTGATTCAAACAGTGGTAGAAAAATCAAATTTTTTTAAAACTTCTTAAAACTTTTAGCTTGCCAATCCCCAGCAACGACGCCAAAAACTTGATAGTGCGTAGAATATACCTATAGACGTGTGCTAATTAAACCTCAAGGAAAGTATACAATGAGATCTAATATCGTCTTTCAAATAATAAAACGGTAAAGTACCGGATATCGTCCCACAAAGATTGGAGTAAAAGTTTAATAAAAATTAGAAGAAAGAAATGAATTCAGATGGAGATTTTGAAGACTTTGATTTGGTTTGGTTTTTCACTTGATTATAAAGCAAGCAAGGGTGTAAGACTTATAGGTGAGACTTAAACACAAATTCCAGCAAACTTATGCCACAGACAAGCTGCAGCATGAGTTTGCCATAACTAGTTCCACCATCTATTTTGAGGGTATTCCTCTCAGACTTCAATATTCACACTACTGTTTAGATTCAACTCACATCTCTGTGTAGTCTCCAACTATTTATAGTATAGAATTGTTGGGAAATTCAGAAATGATCAAGTATGGTTAATGCTGCTACAATAGAATTACTACTGCTAGTAGATTTTACTACTGCTAGTAGTTAGTACTGCTGGAGTTAGTACTGCTAGAACAAAGTTAATACTGCTGAGCATGGTTAGTACTGCTGAACTTAATAATGCTCAGAGTATTAATGCTGCTGAAGATTAATGCTGCTTATGAGATGAAGATTCGTATGGCAAGGATGACAGCTGGATTGAAGATATTCATGGAAGCCTGGAGATAATGATGGAAGATTATAATGAAGATCTTTTATTATTTTGTAAATATCTTTTATCTTCAGTATATGTATAGAAGATAGATTTTTGTCATTATAAGTTTTCTAGCTTTCATAGAGAGAATCAACCTCAAGGTTAGAACCCTAATTCTAGAGAAGTAGAATTCGTATTGGTGAGTCTGTTCATCAATATTGAGGTTGTGTGTAAAAGCTTGTGACTTTCAATCATTCAATAAGAGTTTGCAAGTTGTGATTTTGATTTACTGTTTCATTGTTTTTCTGAATATTAAAGTGCTATTCCGCAGCTTCTTTAATATTGTTTTCTGAGTGTTTATTCTTGTTAAGAATTAAGATCCTGACAAGTGGTATCAGAGCCTGTAATTCTCAGAAATCTTATTCATCATGGAAAACGTAGTTCAATCAAGCAGTATCTTGGTCTCAATGGTTCCAATGCTCAGACCCAATGAATTCGATATGTGGAAGATCAGAATCAAACATCACATTCTCCTCACTGATTACTCTATGTGGGACATCATTGAGAATGGCCCATCTGATGCAGTAAAGATTGGTGCAGATGGAAAGAGAACACCACCAAAGACAGACACAGAAAGAAAGACAAGACAGACAGAGATGAAAGCCTTGAGCACTCTGCTCTTGGCTATTCCCAATGAATATCAACACCAATTCTGCAATTGCACTGATGCACAGATGCTCTGGAATGCTCTAGAGAAGAGATTCTCTGGTACCAAAAGTACCAAGAGAAACCAGAAGGCTATACTGAAGCAACAATATGAGAACTTTATGTCAACCAAGAATGAGTCCATGACTCAAACTTTTGACAGATTTAACAAGATAATTGGTGAACTAGCCACTGTGGGAGTACAAATTGGTCAAGATGATCTAAACAGGAAGTTCTTAAGGTCCCTGAGTGATGAATGGACCATGTATACTGTCTCTTTCAGACAGAATGATCAACTGGAAGAAAAAGAACTTGATGATCTATACAATGATCTAAGAGTTTTTGAATCTGAGGTAGAAGCTAAGAAGAAGCCTTCTGGGTATGTTCACAATGTTGCACTCCTATCAGCATCAATTGATTCTATCTCTAACCCTGAATCAGTTAGTGCTGCCAATGGAGCAAATCAAGAGAAAGGCACTGAATCTGTGTTTGAAGCCTTTCTGTCCAGTCATGGAAACTCTTCTCTGATTAATGATGACTTGGAACAACTCCATCCAGATGATCTTGAAGAGATGGACATTAAATGGCAGATGGCCATGCTCTCTATGAGAGTAAAGAAGTTCATCAAGAGAACTGGGAGAAACAACTTCTCCCAAAGAAGAGAAGATGGAGCAGGTTTTGACAAGTCAAAGGTGGAATGCTATAAATGTCATTAGAAGGGACACTTTGCTAGGGAATGCAGAAGTGGAGTGTCTCACAACAACAACCACCAACAAGCACAGTCTGGAAGCTTCAATAATAAAAGAAACTCTGCACAAGCCCTAGTCTCTCAACAAGGTATGGGGTTTGATTGGAGTGATCAAGCAGAAGAGGCTATCCAAAACCAAGCTCTAATGGCAGAGGTGTCTGATCTCCCAACAGAGGTAACTTCTAATCTTTGTTCTCAAAATTGCATTAACACTGTTAAAAGGTACAGGGATCACAACCAGAACATGAGTGATGACCTTAAGAGATTAGAAAAGGACATAAAAGATCATGTGAGGATTGTTGAGAGGTTTGAAGATCAGATTAAGAGTTTTCAAGCCAATGAGCTTCAACATTCATATGACACAAACTACTGGAAGTGGGAGAAGAATGACCTAGAACTCCAACTGACCAAATCTAAAGAGGAGAGTGATAAGTTAAGAGGAGAGTTAGCTAAAGTCAAGTTAGATGTAGAAAAGTTTTCCAATGCTTCTAAAGCAATGGACTCTTTACTACAAACTCAGATTCATGATAAAATGAGAAGAGGAATAGGGTACAATACCACACCACCACCCTACAACAACAACTACATCCCTCCTAGTTCAGACTTGTTAGAGACAAAGGATAGGAAGGACCTGCCTGAGGGAGCCACTGAGATAGATCCCTTAGATGAAGTAGTTGTTGAGGATAAAACTGAGAAAGAAACTGTCAAGAATAAGGACAACACTGTGAGTGGTGAGATTCCTATAGAAAACCACATAATTACCAATGAGGGATGTAGAAAGCATTGGGTCAAGTCCAATGAGATAGAGAAGACTGAGGGAAAGACCAAGAAGGTTCATTATAAATAGACCACTGTTGTGAACCCTATCCCTTGCAAACAGTGTGCATGCAATAAATCTGAGCCCCAAAAACATAATAAACCAAGGGGAAATCAGAGAAACTGGAATAATCAGTGGGCACAAAAACAAGGGGTTGATCTGAGTAAAATCAATAGACCAAAACCCTGTTTTATTTGTGGAAAACTTAATCACATTGCCAAATACTGCTATTTCAATCCTATGAACCAAAGGCTGAACTTTCAGAGACCTACTCAAGAACCCTTTGGTTATAGGAAGAAAGAAAAGAACCATGTGGCTAAGAAAGTTGTTAAATCTAAAAACCACATGCAGAAAAAGAATGTGGAAGGCAGTGTCAAGATCTGGATACCTAAAAGCACTAAAACTGTTAGTACTGCTACCTCAAATAGTGCTGTTGACAGTGATAGTGCAGCTAGAAGTAATACTACTGCTACCAATGTTTGTGTTGCCAACATTGTTAGTACTTCTGCAAATGTTAATACTGCTAACTCTGTTAGTACTGCCAACAAGGTTAATACTGCCAAACATGTTAGTACTGCTAACTTTGTTAGTACTTCTAAAGATAGTGCTGCTTCTAGTATTAGTGCTTCTAGACCAATAATATTGACAAAGTACTCCAATAATAAGTGTTCTGATTTTAAAAACCTCATCAAAAAGGAATGTAAGTATTTTGATGAGAAAGGGAGACCCAAGACCACTTTGGCTTGGGTTCCCAATCAATACTAATTGTTTAATCTTATGTGCAGGGCAACCAGCAGCTCAAGGGTAAGAGCATCTGGCATGTTGATAGTGGTTGCTCTAGGCACATGACAGAGAACATGTCATTCCTCAAGAATTTCAAGAAGATTGATGGTGGACATGTTGCTTTTGGTAATACTCCAGATGGAGGTAAAATCAGTGGTAAAGGTGATGTGACCAAAGGTAAAATGACCTTTGAAGATGTATTCTATGTTGAACAGTTAAGGTACAACCTGTTAAGTGTATCACAGGTCTGTGACAAACAACATAGTATATTATTTACTGATTCTGAATGCATTATCCTTGCTCCTGGATTCAAGGTAGTTGATGAAAAGATGATACTACTAAGAACCCCCATAAAGGATAATGTATATTGTTTAGATATGGAAAGTGTTTCATCTGATTCATCCCTAAATTGTCTTGTTTCAAAAGCTTCTCTGGATGAATCATCACTTTGGCACAGAAGGATGTGTCACATGAACTTTAAAACAATAAATAAACTTGTTAAAAACAACCTTGTAAGAGGTTTGCCATCAAAAGTATATTCATGTGATGATCATTGTGTTGCTTGTCTCAAAGGCAAACAATACAAAACTTCTCATAAGTCCAAAGAGGTGAACACAATCTCTAATTCTCTTCATTTATTGCATATGGATCTGTTTGGCCCTACAAATGTTATGAGTATAGGTAAGAAATCATACTGCCTAGTTATTGTTGATGATTACTCTAGATTTACTAGTATATTTTCTAAGGACTAAGGATGAGACAAGTGGACTGATCAAATCCTTTATTCTAAGAATTGAAAACCAAACTAATCAAAAAGTAAAAGTCATTAGGTCAGACAATGGCACTGAATTTAAAAATATTGACCTAAACACCTTTTGTGAAGAAAAAGGAATTGAGAGACAATACAGTGCTCCTAGGACTCCACAACAAAATGGTGTTGCTGAGAGAAGGAATAGGACACTGATTGAGGCTGCTAGATCTCTGTTAGCTGATTCTAAACTCCCAATAACTTTCTGGGCAGAAGCAGTTAATACTGCTTGCTATGTTCAAAACAGAGTACTAGTAGTCAAGCCTAAGAACAAGACACCTTATGAGCTTTTTAATAAAAGAAAACCATTTATTGGATTTTTCAAACCTTTTGGGTGTCCTTGTACTATTCTCAATACTAAATCTCACTTGGGAAAGTTTGATAGCAAGGCAGATGATGGTTTCCTTGTTGGTTACTCATCTCAGAGCAAGGCTTACAGAGTTTTTAATACTTCTTCTAGAATAATTGAGGAAAGTGACAATGTCAAATGCAATGAGAACACACCAAATCCTATTGGGTCTGGTCCTCAGTGGTTGTTTGACATTGATTCACTAACTAACTCGTTTGGTTTCAGTAGTGATGATTATGCAGGTTCAGGAAGTGGAGGATCAGGGGACACACAAGTTCAAGACATTATCCCTCAGTCTGTGATCTTTCCTATGCCTACAAAAGAACCTGTTGAATTATGTGAAAAAGAAACTATAACTGAGCCAATACAGAGGGAAGAAGAAAGAAGAGAAGAGGAATCTTCAGTGAATAAAGAGCTAGAAGTAGCTGAGGTGATCCCCTCAACTGACTTAAATGATTCCAATCTAGAGGTGGGAATCCATGAAGAACCTAGTCTTCAGACTAGAACTCAAAAGAATCATCCTCCAGAGCTGATCATAGGAGACATCTCTTCTCCTATGATAACAAGGAATCAAAGCAGACTTCAAGAGCTGCATGATCAACAACACACAGTAATCTCCTGCTTCCTATCCCAGATTGAGCCTAAGAAGGCCTATGAGGCAATGAAAGACTCAAGTTGGATAGAAGCCATGCAAGAAGAGTTACTTCAATTCAAACTACAGGATGTTTGGGACTTGGTGGACCTTCCAAAAGGTCATAGAGCTATTGGCACCAAGTGGATCTTCAGGAACAAAAAGGATGAGAGAGGAATTGTGATCAGGAACAAAGCAAGGCTTGT
Organism: Arctium minus; assembly: GCA_954870635.1. Classification (NCBI taxonomy): domain Eukaryota; kingdom Viridiplantae; phylum Streptophyta; class Magnoliopsida; order Asterales; family Asteraceae; genus Arctium; species Arctium minus. The sequence continues at coordinate 31,957,403 of OX941088.1, forward strand.
GGCTCAAGGGTACACTTAAGAAGAGGGCATAGATTATGATGAAGTGTTTGCTCCAGTGGCAAGGGTAGAGGCAATTAGGCTGTTCCTAGCCTATGCCTCATACATGAAGTTTAAGGTCTATCAAATGGATGTAAAGAGTGCCTTTCTATATGGTACAATTGATGAAGAAGTATATGTATGTCAGCCACCTGGTTTTGAAAATCCTACATATCCTGACAGAGTATACAAGCTGAAGAAAGCACTCTATGGTCTACATCAAGCCCCAAGAGCATGGTATGACACTCTGTCTACCTATCTCTTGGAAAATGGGTTTGAAAGGGGCATAATTGACAAGACCCTTTTCATTAAAAGAAGTAAGAAGGACATCCTACTAGTTCAGATCTATGTGGATGATATCATTTTTGGATCCACAAAAGATCAGATGTGTAGAGACTTTGAAGAGTTGATGCACAAGAGCTTTAAAATGAGTTCAATGGGTGAACTTAACTTCTTCCTTGGACTTCAGGTGAAACAGCAGACAGATGGAATCTTCATTAGTCAATCAAAATATGTGCAAGACATCCTGGATAAATATGGTTTAAAAGACTCAAAGCCAGCAAGCACACCAATGGAAACTCACAAACAGATCACTGCTGATCTTGAGGGGGAGGATGTTGATGTCCATCTATATAGATCAATGATTGGATCTCTAATGTATCTCACAGCCTCAAGACCAGATATCATGTTTCCAGTATGTGTATGTGCCAGATTCCAAGTCAAGCCAAAACAATCACATCTTCAAGCTGTGAAGAGGATTTTCAGATACTTAAGAGGGCAACCTAGATTAGGTCTTTGGTATCCATATGAATCTTCATTCGACTTGATTGCATATTCAGATAGTGACTTGGGTGGTGCTAACATGGACAGAAAGTCTACTTCAGGGGGATGTCAACTTTTGGGTGCAAGACTAGTATCTTGGCAGTGCAAGAAACAAACCACAGTGTCCTTATCAACAACAGAAGCTGAGTATATTGCTGCTGCAAGTTGCTGCTCTCAGGTTATATGGATTCAGAATCAGATGCTGGACTATGGGGTAACCTTTCTACAAACTCCAATCTTTATTGACAATAGCAGTGCTATAAGCATTGTTAACAATCCAGTCAAGCACTCCAAAACAAAGCACATTGAGATCAGGTATCACTTTATCAGAGATTGCAATGAAAAGAAGCTCATTCAAGTTGCTAAAGTTCATACTGACAACCAGTTTGCAGATCTATTCACTAAAGCTTTTGATGTGGGTAGATTCACTTTCTTGGTCTCAAGTGTGGGCATGATCAACTCTGAATGAGCTCATGGTTTTAAAAAAAAAAGTGTTCCTATACCTGCTATTTTGGTTATTTGTGTGCTGCTAATCATCTTTCACAGGAAGTTAATGCCTTGATCAGACCTCCATAAGCTTCAAAAGGAGTAAGTATAGTTAATACTGCCAGTGCAGTTTTAATACTGCCAGTGCACAGTTAATACTGCTAGTGGTTAATACTGCTCTCAGTTAATACTGCTAGTTAGTTAATACTGCTCGTGGTTAATACTGCTCTCAGTTAATACTGCTAGTTAGTTAATACTGCTAGTGGTTAATACTGCTCTCAGTTAATACTGCTACGTAGTTAATACTGCTCTAGGTTAATACTGCTTATGCCCCATACACTATAAATACCCTTTGCCCGCCTAAAAGTTCATAACGACTCTTTGAATACTGTTCACTTTCTCTCTAACCCTTTTCTCTCAAGAATCAAGTGTTTCAGGCAAGAATACTCAAGCTCAATGGCGTCTATGGCATTTATCGACGAACACAATGAAATCGCGATGCTACAAAAGCCGAAGCAAGTTGCAGGCTTTCATCAGATAGTGGATTTTCTGAAGTCTAGCCATATCGCCCATGCTTTAACTGTGTCTCCAACTATCTATATTGAGCATCAAAAGCAATTCTGGGTGAATGCCACCATAATCACAGAGAATGGTGTGCAGATTCTGAAAACAAGGGTGTGTGACAAACCCTTGTCAGTTACTGAAGAGGTGATACGCATCTGTCTACGTCTAGACGATGCTGAAGGTATTACTTCTCTTCCTAATGAGGACTTGTTCTCAAATTTGTCAAGAATGGGGTATGAAGGCCAATTGGGTGGTTTTAAATTCTCAAAAGCAAAATTCTATACCCAATGGCGTTTTCTTGTTCATACCCTTATGCACTGTATTTCCAAAAAGACTACTGGATGGAGTGAGTTTAGCAGTACCATTGCTTATGCTTTGGTCTGCTTGGCCACTGCCAAAAAGTACAATTTTTCTAGAATGATTTTCAGTGACCTTGTCTCAAACTTGGGAAGCAAAAAGAGCTTTTATATGTACCCCAGGTTTGTACAAGAAGTTATAACCCACGAATTGACGGATATGCCTCACTTTGATGAGGTATATGTACCAAAAATTCCCAAAGGTAAGGTCTTTTCAAACATGAAGAGATCCCCATTGGACTCGGAAGGAGTTGACACCCCATTATTCTCTACAATGATGGTGGTGTCCCACACTGAAGAAGGTATGGCAGCAGGGTCAAGGCCCTCATTAGACCATCCCACTGCTAGCCAATCCCAACCTTCCCACTCTATATCTATCCCACAGTCTCTACTTCATAAGCCAACTTCTCCAATCACCCAAACATATACAAGGAAAAAGGTAAAGAAGGCTCCTTCCCTTCTTGTACCTTCACCCACAGAGCCTTTAAGCCCTCTAAGGGAGAATTCTCCTTTAGAGAATATCTACAGGGAAACCACAGGGGTGTCTCCCAACCCCAAGGAGGTGCTCAATGAGGAGATGTATGAGCATATGGGTGAGCAGGCTGCCACTACTCCTGCTAACACAGAGGAGGACAGTGGTAACATAAATAAGACCTCCCCCATGGCAACTTTGAATGAACAATCATTCAAAGGTCCCAGGTGCCAAGAAACCAAGGGGGTGGATAATGCTTCTGCTAGGCAGACGACTTCCACTACTAAAAGATCCAATGATCCTTCAAAAGGGGGTAACACTCCTGGAGAAGGTGAGGACAGATATGACTATAATGAATTGATGAAAACAATGGGCAATATCAACCTGGATGTAATCAAGCAAGGAAAAGACATAGAGGAGATGAAAATGGTGATTCTGTCACAACAAGTACAAATTGCAAAATTGAAGAAAATGGTGACAAGGTTGGTGCAAAAGAAGAGGAGAAAGCAGTTTGTGTTGAAGAAGAGGTCAAATGATAAAGATGCTTCCAACAAGGGGGAGAAAGAGGCTGAAACAGAGAAAGAAAGTTCAGCTGAGAGGGCATTTGAGGTTGAGGGGGAGCAAGAGGTAGAAATAGAGAAAGTAACAGAATCAATAGCAGCAGAAAAGGAAACAGAATTTGCTCAAGCAGCAGAAACTGTTAATGCTGCTGAAGCAGCAGAAACAGTTAATACTGCTGAAGTAAAAGAAGCAACAGTAACAGAAGCAACAGTAACAGGGCTCTCTGTAGAAGAATTGGAGATTGCAGAGACATTAGTAAAAGCTAAGAATGACACTCCTAAGGCTAGTCAAAAGGCCAAGGGAGTGGTCATCAATGAAGGAGAACTCTCAAAGAAAAGAAAAGAAACAAGTAAGGCAAGTTTGAAGGATGCTAAGGGAAAAGCAAAGTTGGTTGAAACTGAACAACCCTCAAAGAAGAAAAGTCAGATTGAGCTAGATGAAGAGGTGGCAAAGCAGCTTCAAGAACAGATGGAAAAGGAGGAACAGCTCCAAACTGAAACAGATAGAGAACTTGCACTGATAATGGCCAGAAAGTTGAATGAAGAATATCAGAAGAGCATGAAAGTTGCAGCACAACAGGCCAAGAAATTACCAGTCACAAGAATGCCACTCAAAAAGCAGAAGAGACAACCCTCCAAGACCTTTTTGGCCAATCAGGAGAGAAGAAAAATGATAAATTTCCTGAAAGGTTCAATTGGTGTCAAAGGGGAAATGTTTACTAATATGGCATACAGTCAAGTGGAGGAGTTGTATAAGAAAGAAATGGCTAAGCTGCAAGGGGACTCCTCACAAAGGGAAGAGGCTGAAAGAAGAATGAAAGAGAGGCATGATCTCAACATTCAACAACCATTTTCTGAGGAAGTCACACCTACAAAAGAAAAGAAGGAAGATCCAGAAAATGTTGGAATGGAAGTTAAATCTGCAAAAAGAATGAAGACTATAGCTTCCAAAAGGCTGTCCAAAAGGCCAAGAGTTGAAGAAAGAGCAGAAACTGAAGCAGAAACTCATGTGACTCCTTCAGCAGAATCTGTGCAGAACCCAGAACAGTCCAATAAGCAATCTAATGTGCATCTTGAGCTTTATATGACTATAACAGATGATGAACCAGTTCAAGCTGATCCCATTTCTATGAAAGCACCAGAAGTCATCTTTTGGGATATTCTGGAAGATCAGAGAAAGAAATACTTCAGGCTTAAGAGAGTGGGAGATATATATGAAGTGTACTCTACTTGGGGTAGACTCATCAGAAGCTGTTCAAGATCAGATTTAGAAGAGATGTTTAAAGTTGGATTGGGTCTATATGAAAAGGAGCTGACAGGAGAAGGAATGAGCTTAATCAGATTAGCCATGGAGTACTTGTGATCAGAGATTTGCATCTACAGAATAAATTCCAAAGAATAGAAAACTGGATGATATTTGAAAGGTGTGGAGTCTATGTCATCACTGTAGACAAAGCTTATCATGAGTACTACTTGGTTGATAAAATCTATGATCACAGCAAGGGTAAATTACAAGCAATGTTGAATGCCAAGCTTATTTGTTCAAAAGATTCAGCAATGGCAAAGGTTGTGGTTAATAGAATCATCAATCAAAGCTTGGGTTTGGATCCTAATCTAGGGGTGTAAACTGAAGTGTTGAAAGCATCTTGAAGACTAACTGAAGAACTTGACTTCTCTTCCTAAAAGTCAAGTTAGGGGGAGACTGTTGGGAAATTCAGAAATGATCAAGTATGGTTAATGCTGCTACAATAGAATTACTACTGCTAGTAGATTTTACTACTGCTAGTAGTTAGTACTGCTGGAGTTAGTACTGCTAGAACAAAGTTAATACTGCTGAGCATGGTTAGTACTGTTGAACTTAATAATGCTCGGAGTATTAATGCTACTGAAGATTAATGCTGCTTATGAGATGAAGATTCGTATGGCAAGGATGACAGCTGGATTGAAGATATTCATGGAAGCCTGGAGATAATGATGGAAGATTATAATGAAGATCTTTTATTATTTTGTAAATATCTTTTATCTTCAGTATATGTATAGAAGATAGATTTTTGTCATTATAAGTTTTCTAGCTTTCATAGAGAGAATCAACCTCAAGGTTAGAACCCTAATTCTAGAGAAGTAGAATTCGTATTGATGAGTCTGTTCATCAATATTGAGGTTGTGTGTAAAAGCTTGTGACTTTCAATCATTCAATAAGAGTTTGCAAGTTGTGATTTTGATTTACTGTTTCATTGTTTTTCTGAATATTAAAGTGCTATTCCGCAGCTTCTTTAATATTGTTTTCTGAGTGTTTATTCTTGTTAAGAATTAAGATCCTGACAAGAATAAAGTCCTCAAAATATATGGATGAACAAATCTCTTTGCATCAAAAACCACTCTCTTGAGCCGATTCCCATATCATTCAAGTTGACGTGTTCAAAGTGGTTTATCTCTAAGTCCACTACACTTTAACACTTTTGATTAGTGATCAACTTGTCGAGAATAAATTAGTTTGGAAAATATGATAACTCTCATTATTAGTAACTCTCTCAAGTCTACTTCTTATATCATTCAAATTGACGTGCTTTTGATGGCTTAATTATCTCTAAGTCCACCGTACTTTAACACTTTAGCAAGTGATCAATTCGTCAAGAAGTGTCATTGAATATTTATAAAACTTTGAAATGAAATGATGGAACATTGTTATTGTGAAACAATGTCCACCTTTCTTTGGTTTGAAATTTCACATTTCCGTCTCACACCCAAGCTAATAAATTTAGCTACTCATATTTAAAGACATAAAGCGATAAATGACGAAAAGTAAAGGCATAAATGTAAATGACGGAATATAAATGACGGAATATAAATGACGAAATGTAAATAAAGCGTAATAAAGAAAATAAAATTACAAGAAAGACAAGAAAGTAACTTCGAAAGATAAATAATATTGCAAGACTCGAAGAGTGATTCAAACTCTTTGAAATCTGATTTCTACATATTAAATGCACCAACCAACTCCTTTTATTTATACTAGCTAAGAAAGGAGGGTAAAATGGTCAAAAGAAACAAAGCTTGGTGCTTAAGCTAATAAAAGTAAAAATAAAAGTACACTAAAGTTAATAACCAAAGGATAATAAGGATTAGAGTTTATCCAAAATACATCAGCCATAAATCAATTCTAGAAGGTTCCAAAAATCAGATACAACAATCCCAAAAAGTCTTTCCACAATAAGCTCCTTCAAGCTTGTCCATTAAGCTCCAATCTCGACTGCTGCAGGAATGCTGCAGATTACTGCACTTATAAATCTGCCCAAAAATACACCAATTAGCTATCCAATGCAATAAAACAAGTCATTCATATCTTTAGCTCTAAGAAACAAGAAAAGGAAAAATAAGTGACTAAAATGACTCAAAGGTTGGGATTAGAAGGTAAAATGCTATGCTAAAAAGAAGAGAAAATAGCATAATGGTACTAAATAATTAGTGCCATCAGTTAGCCGGTCTGTTAGTTCCAGTGATCAAGGTTTGATTGATTAGCAAAGGATTAACAAGAGATTGGGAGGGAACAGTTTGTTTATTCACAAAGTCTAGAGAGAGTTACAAGCTTTCTATCTCTAGAGAAACACAAACTTTGCGCACGACTACATTTTGAAATGACTTGGTTACAAACAATTACAAACATATTACTATTTATATCCCAATACCCTTCTATACATTTAAGCCCAAACCCAAAGTACAAGGCCCAAATACAAATTATAATGATTACTTCACAAAACTTCTAAACAGAACATTTATGTTCTAACATTCTCCCCCTAAGGTTTGTAAAGGAACCATCCTTTTCAGCTTCACCTCTTCTCCCCCTTGATTTCTTTAGAAAACTTAGCGTTGCTTAAACTTCAAAGTTCCTCTAGCTCCCCCTTGAAAGTAGCTCTTATCCTTGAGGTTTCAACTTTAATACCAGATCTGATGTAAACAATAACCTCGACTGAGTGCACATAAAGACAACTTTTAACTCTTGTTAATCCAACACATTCGTTATGCCCACAAGAAAGAAATGCGTGAATTATGGAGTGACAACCAAAGTGCATCTTCAGTTTAGAACACCGGATCTGTCTTTGAACCACGAGTTGAATAGGAATTCAGCTTAAGAACTTATTCTGATCACTTTGCAGGAGGAAGCATCTTGTAGCAAACACCACAAAGCAAGGGTTAGAAGACAGTTTTGACAATTGTTCAACAACTGATGAAAGATGCTCATTTTCTAACTGCTTTTCAGAACACTGAACGAACGAACTCAGAACTCCTTTCTTCACGAATCATCTGGATGATTATAAGCACTCAAGATTCTGAATCACAACCAAAGCATCAGAACAATTATTGCAGTCACTCACATTTCTAATTGATCAGGTCAGAAGAATGATTAAGAGCACTCAACGGTCTAACATCGTAGAGAAAAACTCCAGACTGATGATTTCAGATACTCAGGTTGTTAATTCAATCCAATCAGAGACTAAATCCAAACATCCAGTATCTGAAAATCTTGATAAGCATGAGTGTGTGTCCTGTTCTAGTTTCTAATCACAATCAATTAACAACAAACAAGATTTAATCCAATTACCTGTTTTGATTCACTTTCAATTTTCAACAAATACAACTTTCTCTCTCTAGAACTCTTTCTCTCTCTCTACGATTTTCTCTCTAAAAACTGAAATCTTCAACTAGACATCTAACTAATAACAAGGAAAGAAATGTATTTATACCTACAACTAATTACAAAGAAAACTAATGCAAAATACAAGACACTTTGACTTTTATTACAAATTAGACTTTGACTTTTAATGAGAGTTGACTTTCTCAACTTTGACTTCTTGTACTTTGACCTTCAGTCTTCTTGATCTTCTATCCAACAGATTTATGTTCTAACAATCTCCCCCTTTGGATTCAAGATCACTATTGAAAGGTTTTACAAAGTAGTCTTCTCTTTTAAGCTCTGCCAGATGCAATCTCTCCCTTTAATATTGTAATCTTCCCAAGTTTGTCTACGAAGAATATAACAATCTCCCCAAAAATGATAAACAAGGTCTTCAACAATCTCTTCAGTATTATTACAATACTCTTTCAGACTTTGGAAATAAATTATCATCAGATTCAGCTCGAATTGCTTTAGCAGATAATCTTCAAAGAAAATTTTCTCAAAATCAGCACATCTTCAAAAATTCTTTGATCTTCTTCAAATCTTTACTTTGAATCTTCTGACTTGGACATTTATTTAAAATCATCTCCCCATTTTTGATGAAATAAGCATTGATATCATCAAAACTTTCAGTAAGAAATGTCTGTATTTGATCTGACCACTGATCATACCAGAGCCACTGATTCACCGTCATTTCGAACAATGTATTTATCCAGATCTTTTTAAATCCAGACAAAATAGGAATATGTAACTCCTGAATCAACTAATGAATTAGTTAAAATGCCTGTCAGTAACACTAAGTCACTATGTGTAACGGATACACATAGGAAAGGAGCTTTTGTTATGTTCACTCCCCCAGGGCTTCCATCCAATCATCGAAATACCACAAAGGCAATTTCTATGAACGTTATGACAAGAAAAAAAATTTCTTGTGTGTTCATGCAAGTGTAGAAAGAATTAAGCACTGATGATTGTTTTTTAATAAGGCTCAACATTGTGTAAACCACTGAGACAACAGTAGATAAACACAGACTCAATGTGCATGATTGAAATACGAAGGTGGAGGCAGACTTCCTTCTTTTTCAATATCCAGATTTTCCAAATGAAAATCAGATAGTATATGTGTTGCGTCCCCTTAAAAATATGAAACATTTTCTTTTTGAGAAGAAAATGAGTGCTTGGTGGGGTTTTATCAAGAGTTGGCATGGGCTAGTTGCCTGTTTCAATAACGTTCACGAAGAAGTGTGAAACATTAGTAATGTGGTTGCCCGGCTGAGAAAGTAGTTGGTGCAGAGTTTGATATTCTTTTACTCTGATCTCACACCCTCTTTCTTTTAATCATTAAGCTCACATCTAACCAAACTCTCTTTTCCATTTTACCTCAACGCACAACCCACACTCATTTCTTTTAGACTCCTCACACTCAATCACTATGGAATAACTTCTTGGGTAGGAAACACTGGTTAACGTGAATCCATAGAAGTTCATTTAAGTCCTAGCATAAATAACCCATAATTTCCTATGAATCATAATGTTGCTCAAATGGTTTAACTATATAAGTTAAAGCTCAAATACATGTCAGATATTCGCATGCTCAGAATATAATCATGAAGATATGAGCATTTTAAACATTGAAGTATTTTCAAACAAGTATATTGAATGAATGAACATGAATGCAAAAGACTTGTTTGAAAATCTAACATTGTATGAAAATGATCAGAAATGAATGATATACCAATCAAAGCTTATGGTCAAGAATAATAGATATTGTCTATATGAACCAAAATATAGACATTCTTGAAATGAAACGTTCAGAAATGAAATATCGCTCAAAATTCATTGAAGTATAAACGGGGTGTCTTACCATCGAAAAAAATATGTTTCAAATTTGAGATATGGTAAGAACTTTTTGAACAAAAGTCAAACCGATGTGTGTGAATACTTGACAGTATATAGAAAAGACAATACGCAAGTATTTATCTTTGGAAACACACGATTTGTAATCAAGTAAGCACAAATAAATTTTGAAAAACATTTTAAAATCACACTTCCAATTCATTAAATTTGTTTAAGAATCGGGAAGTGGTTTGAACATTTAAGAATATATTTTCTATGATTGAAAGTTGTCCTTCTTTCAACCATATATGAGATTAAGATAAGAAATTAACCTTTTTCGCTTCGTCTTAAATCTCATGAAGTCACGCTGTAAGTCATAAAGATATGATCTTGTAAGCATCTCTCATCCTGCACAAGTCTCAAAGTCTAGTTAAAGCAAATTTATTCACAAAATTTATTCAAAATTAAAAGACATAAAGCAGTAAAACAATTAAAGTACGAGTTCTGATCTGAAGTAATCAGAAATCATAGTCTTACTCCTTTGACTTGTACACTCCCCGTAAATTCATGCATCACAAAAATTTGTCAGTTTAGTAAAATGCCGAAATTAGATAAGCTTCCCCTCAAAAGAATATTGATCAACTAAGAATCTTTACTCACTCCCCCTGAGAACAACAACATGTTAAAGTGCAGATATCTTTTCAGAAATATTGATAAAGAAATGATGAAAAATTACAATAGAAGAAACTTTAATAGGTAATTACTAATTAGACTTTGAGATTTAGAATACCAAGCTTAGATAGAAGAAAATTAAATCTCTTTTCATCTAAAGCTTTGGTAAACAAATTCGCAAGTTGATAATCAGTCTTTACAAAATAAAGTTCTATTGTACCTTTTTCTACATTATCTTTTATAAAACGATACCTGACATCAATGTGTTTTGTCTGAGTGTTATGCACAGGATTAGCTGATATGGCGATAGCACTCTTCGAGTCACAATATATCGGAATTTTATCAAACTTGAATCCATAGTCTCGCAGTTGTGTCCTCATCCACATGACCTGAGAGCAGCAACTGGCAGCAGCTACATACTCTGCTTCTGCAGTCGATGTGGATACGCATAATTGCTTCTTTGATGCCCAGCTAACGAGCTTGTCTCCAAGGAATTGAATGTGACCTGAAGTACTCTTCCTGTCCAGCATGCACCCAGCATGATCTGCATCTGAATAAGCAGTCAGTTGAAACCCAGTATCCTTAGGATACCACAGACCAAGATCTGCAGTCCCCTTCAGATACCGAAAAATCCGTTTGACAGCAGCCAAAGGGAATTCTTTAGGAGCAGCCTGATATCTAGAACATATACATGTTGAAAACATAATATCTGGCCTACTTGAAGTAAGATACATTAAAGAACCTATCATACCTCTATAAGTCCTAACATCAACACTTTTACCCGAAGGATCAGTGCTAATCTTAGTACCTGGTGCCATTGGGGTTCCAATTAGTTTACAATTTTCCATTTTGAACTTTCGAAGAATATCCAAAATGTACTTAGATTGGTTAATGAAAATCCCCGTTGAAAACTGTTTTACTTGTAATCCGAGAAAGAAGTTCATCTCTCCCATCATACTCATTTGAAAACGTGACACTATGAGGTTAGAAAAGTTTTTGCAGTATTTAGGATTTGTAGAGCCAAATATTATATCATCAACATATATTTGAATAAGTATAATATCAGCTTTTTCCTTTTTGATGAACAAAGTGGTATCGACTTTACCTTTGGAAAAACCTGACTTGACCAAAAATTTAGATAGAACATCATACCATGCGCGAGGGGCTTGTTTCAAACCATACAGGGCTTTATCCAAAATATAGACGTGATCTGGCTTATCTGGATTTACGAACCCTTCTGGTTGAGACACGTATACTTCCTCCTTAAGAATGCCATTTAGAAAGGCCGTTTTCACGTCCATCTGATAGACTGTGAAATTCTTATGAGCTGTGTAGGCTAGAAACATACGGATTGCTTCTATACGCGCTACTGGAGCATACGTCTCGTCGTAGTCTATGCCTTCCTCTTGTCGGTAACCTTTGGCAACAAGTCTTGCTTTATTCCTTATGACAATACCATCTTCATCCTTCTTGTTTTTGAATACCCATTTAGTTCCTATCACGGTCTTTCCTTCTGGTTTTGGAACTAATCTCCAGACCTTCAGGGCTTCAAATTGGTTTAACTCTTCTTGCATAGCAGACACCCAATCTGAATCAGCAAGAGCTTCTGATACTCGAGTAGGCTCTATTTTGCTGAGGAATGAGTCATGCAGACACTGGTTTAAAGTTGCTGACCTAGTTTGCACAGGCTTGTTAAGATCTCCAATTACTTGGTGTAGAGGGTTCTCTTTGGTCCAGCGATGTTCATGAGGGAGTGGATTAGAAGCATATTGATCATGGTTGACATCTAAATATCCACTGTCAGTCTCTTCTTGTACAATACTTGTTAGGGTTACTGCTGAAATAGTTGGTACAGAAGTTACAGTTGGAACAGCAGATTCTGGCTGTTGAGTAGACAATGTAGCACAACCAACTGATACAGTTACTTCTGGTTCAGCAATATCTTGCACCTCTTCAACCGTAGGAGTATTTATTTGAATTTGAGTTTCTGACTGAACTGGGGAATCACGTTCAGTTATGACTTCTGAAGTGACTGGATGATTGCAAGTTGTGACTTCAGACATGTCAGTCATAGCAGATTTAGGCAAATTAAATCCTAGAAACTCATCATAAAAGAATTCAAATAACAAATCTAAATCAGATAAATGACCTAGTAGACGTAGAAGCGCCATCTGATTTGTTCTGTTCAGGTACAGGTTCTGGACTGATTGACCCAGAAGCTAGCACTCCGGTTATCATGGGTTCTGAATTGAGTTGTTCAGAAGCCATTTCTTCATCAAATGTGACGTTTACGCTCTCGACTACTGTCTTTGACTTCTTCATATATACTCTATATGCAGCAGATGTAGAAGAATATCCAATAAAGATACCCTCATCAGCCTTAGCACTGAACTTATTCAGACTCTCACTGTCGTTAAGCACAAAATACTTACAACCAAATACATGAAAATATTTGATGGTTGGTGTTCGGTTGTTGATCAAAGCATACAGAGTCTTTTGAAAACGGTGGTGTATCATGGAACGATTCTGAGTGTAGCACGCAGTCAAAATAGCTTCGGCCCACAGAAATAGAGGTAAGTCAGATTGGCTGAGCATAGTACGAGCAGCCTCGACTAGCGTTCGATTTCGCCTTTCAACTACTCCATTCTATTCGGGCGTACGAGCAGCAGAGTATTGATGTGATATCCCGACCGATTCGAGATACTCTTCACCAGTTCGGTTCTTGAACTATGTGTCGTTATCAGTTCTGAGAAGCTTGATTGTTTTCTGCAGATTCACCTGGGTCATCTTCAGAAATGTAATGAGTACTTCCGGTGTCTCATCTTTTGATCGGAGAAATTTGACCCACGTGTATCGCGAATAATCGTCCACGATAACCAACACGTATTTCTTACCGCCTAAGCTTTGTGTTCGCATCGGACCACAGAGTTCCATATGCAACAACTCTAGTGGAGAACTGGTACTTGGTTCAGGCTTCGGTTTATGAGGAGCTCTCTTTATCTTTCCTTTTTCACATGCTGCACATAAGTGTTCTTTCTCATATCTCAGCTCAGGAAGTCCATTCACTAACTTTCCACTGGCCAGCTTGTTTATATAACGAAAATTCAGGTGTGATAGTCATCGGTGCCAAATCTAACTTTGCTGCATCGAAGCTTTTGTCAATAAGCAAACCTGATTGTCATTCTGAACCTTTGAAAGATTGATGGTGTAGAGATTTGTTTTTCGATTGCCGACTAAGAGTTCTTTGCCGTTTTCAATACGAATCGAACATCTCTTAGCTTTGAAGTTGACCTCTAACCCTTTATCACAGAATTGACCGATGCTAAACAAGTTGTGCCCTAAGCCTTCGACATAGCTCACCTTTCTAATCGTTATGTTGTCTTGAATGATGTCACCATATCCTAAGATCGGTGAAAACTGGTCGTTCCCAAATCGCACATTGCCACTTAATTTCTCTGTATAAATAGACAATAAAGCTTTCTGCCCGGTCATATGCTTGGAACAGCCGCTATCCAAGTACCACATATGTCGGGTCTGCAAGAGAAATCAGGAAACAATAGATTTAGGTACCCATTTAAAAACGGGTCCTAACAGATTAGCACATGATTTTGGTATCCATTTAAATATGGATCCTTTCCTTTGAAAACCTTTGACAACATTTGGTTTTGAAGAATAAACATGATAAGATCCAAACCAATCATTAGAATTATGATGATAAGCAAAATCATTCCACTGATAAGTATAAGAATTAGTAGTAGTAGGAGATAATTGGAACAATTGCTTATTAGAATATCGCTTGTAAGAAGTTACAAGGTTTTTATTTATAGAAGCAATAGAACCAACTATATCAGACACACTACTATCAGATCTATCATTAACTACATCAGGAATTGATTCCGCCTTCTCATCATTCTTCCTTTTAGGTCGCCATTCAGATCTTGCTTCTGACCTTTTCTTTCTTTTATCTGAAACAGAAGATTTAGATTTATTAGGAAAGTCAGATTTCTGAGATTGATTTTTCTTGCGTTTACCAGTGTTGTTCTTTTTCTGTGAACGTTGTTTCTTATGTTTCTTACCATTAGCATAGTAATCAGCATTCCCAGAAACTGATTCACCAACCTTAGTTGATGATTCAACTTTTTCATGAACACTTGGTAAAACTTCTCCATTTATAAGAAAAGTAGAATGATCTGGAAGTGAAGCATTAAAATCAAACATATCAATTTCTTCTAAACACTATCATCAGAATTGAGAAAATCATTTGCAGACGCAAATAAGTCATCAAAGTTATCAGTGGAAGTTTGAGGTGCCTTTGAAACTTTAGAACACTTTGTAGATTTAGATTGAAAAACTGTGTTCTTTAAAACAGTAGAAAATACACTTTGTTCAATATCTACCAAAAGTCTTTCATCAGATAAAACATTTTCAAGTTCAACTATTTTGTTTTCAAGAATGAGTGGAGGAACATAAACTTTTGCAACTGCAGGTTTTGCCTCCATCTCAGAAACAGAATAACTAGCAAAATAGTCGTTTGAAAGAACTTTTGGTGTTTCAGAAAGATAACTATCATTTAACTTTTCATAGTTAAACGGTAGTTGCATTTTCTTAATATTCTTTCTATTTTCAGTTTCCCTGGCCTCAACTTCTTCTGGTAATTTGGTAACAAATTTGGGTTTTAAATGAGTATGTTTATCAGCAACAACAAAAAAATCAAATTTATATAATGCTGGTTTTTTTCTGATGGCTTTCTTTAAGTAATGAGGGTTTTCATAACCAAGACCCCATTTTTCCTTAACATCAGCCTCATCATTAGGTGCATTAAGAAAAATAGTTTGATCTATTTGACCTCTTGCATAAAGTTTGGCTTCCAGACCATTTACCTTCTTATTTAAGAGCTTGTTTTCAACCTGCAATTTATAAACAGTTAGTGCAGATTCTTTCTTTTCTAAATTAGACTTAGAAAGTTTAACTTCGAAATCATAAATTTTCTTTTCAAAACAATCTACTTGGAGTTTAGAATCAGAAGCAGACTTGCGTAAAGAATCAATTAGATCTTTGTTCCCAAAAATTGATTTATTAAGCTCAAAGATCTTTTGATTTCTTTTTGCAACTCTGTCTTTTTCCTTTTTCAGTTTTATTTGTATATCTTGAAGCTCAACCATCGTGGCTTCCATTTTGGTTATGAAATCATTTTTAGTTAAGTTCATTACCTCATCAGCAGTCTCTTCATCTTAATCATCATACTTCACAGTGTTGCCCATCAAACACATGTGAGCTTCTTCATCTTTTACTTCCTCAACATCCGAATGGTCTAGCCAATATTCATCTTCTGCCATCAATGCTCTGCCTGCCTCTTGTTGTTTAGCCAAGAGCATTTTGTTCTTATAGTATTCTGAATTTCGAACCTTTGGCTTCTGACAATCTCTAGCAAAATGACCGACTTTGCCACAGTTGTAGCACTTTATCAGATCATCGGTCTTCTTTTCAGCACCAGCATAGTCATTCAGATATTTCTTCTTCTCTTCCGGCTTTCTTTCCACATACCGGTTCTCTTCATGTCTCTTTCCTTCAACTCTTTCCCGATGTTCATGATTCTTTGAACTAGATGACGAATACCTCTGAGTGTTTGAACCCGGTTTCTTGTAAAATTTCTTTTGGAATGCTCAGGTCAATAGAAGCATAGCTTGTTTGAGGCTTTCTCCATCATCACCATCGGATTCAGACTCTGATTCAGAACTTGAAACTACTATCTTCTTCTTTTTCTTCTTCTCTTTCTTTTTTTCTTTTTCTCTCCAGCTACCAATGCTATTGGATCTTGTACTTTCTCTGCCTTCTTTTAATCAGCTCTTTTCTCTTCCACTACTTCTTCGTTCTGCCTCAGTGTTTCATAAACCTCATGTAACGGAATGTCATTTAGATCCTTCATCTGTTTCATCCTGCGCGTATGTTTCTTCCATTCAGGTTGCAGGATGCTTAAAAATTTGACATTGTTCTCGATCTGCTTCTTTTTCACTTTGTTCTTGGACAATTCATTTAGAAGCAGGACAAACCGTTCATAGGTGTCTTCTAAGCTCTCATCTTCTTTTGCTTTGAATTCTTCATAGCGTTTAATGCAGTTAGCTACTTTTATCTGATTTCCAACTTTCGATCCCATCATCATCTTCTGAAGTTGATCCCACATCTTCTTAGCATTTGCCTTGTAACTGTCTATTTTGATGTATATCTCGTTCGGAATGCTTTGAAGAAGTAAGGATCTTGTTTGTTTATCTGCTTTAAAATGGCTTTTCTGCTCCTTAGAATATTGTGAAAAATCCATTGGAACTGTTTTCAACTTTTGCTCTCTGTCCACATCACCATCCTCACTGTCAGATGAATCATCATCAGGAATCTGAACAGTAGGTGGTATCATGGGACCTTCAGTAATTGAAAGCATAATGTTTTCCCCATTTGCATACCTATCCACAAAATCTAGAAATCTGTCTTTCCACTGCTCATATTCTCCTTTGAAGAGAACAGGAGGCTTTACATCCGTACCAATAGACAGAGCGTCCTTTGAAGTCATATTGTATGTACCTGTTTTGAAAAGATATGCAAGAAACTAGAAACTAATCGTTAGTCTAAATATGAAATCACAAGAATATAGAAATAATACAAAAAAAAATTGAAAATTTTGACTAAGTCCTGAAACTCGCAAAACACTATTCTCGGAGAAACTCGCAGAAGCCTATTCACGCAGAACACTGTTCACAAAGAAACTCGCTAATAGAGACAAGCGCGTTTGAAAAACTCGCATATGCCTATTTTCGCGTTTGAACAAACTCGCTAACCACTGATCGCGCAAAGGTACAAAACGCGCTAAACGAAGCTAGCGCAAAACTTGAAACTCGCTAGACGAAGGTTGCGCAAAACAAGAACTCGCAGGGGTTGCGTGTTCCAACACTTAGAAAATATTTCGAGAATTTCAAACTTGCACGTTGACTTGCGCGTTTTTCTTAAACTCGCAGATTAAACAAACTCGCAGATCACTGTTTCGAATAAACTCGCAAGCTTAGACTTGCGCGTTTGTAGAACTCGCTGATGACTACGTGCGCGTTTCAGCACTTAGAAACTTTTTCTAAAATTTCAAACTCGCAGACTTCGATCTGCGCTTTTCTAGAACTCACAGATAACCCTCTGCGCGTTTTGTCCAAAAACCAATTTCTTCAGCTTGCGCGTTCTTCCGATGAACTTGCGCGTTTCGAAGATCTTGCGCGTTCTTCCGTATATCGAACAAAATTCTATCTTTTCTCACAGATTTCGATCCAAAACTTGTCCAATTGACTTGAAACTTTGTAGAGATGCTCGATTTCAATATTAGAACAGGTTACAATACAAGAATTTCAAAGACAAACATTCAAAAGACAAAACGATCGATGATACAGTGTGTATGAACTCGTGACATAAAACTCAACAAAATCCAAAAATTTGAGAAAATTACAGTGCGAATTACGAATTCAACTATACAAACTCGATCGATTATACTCAACAAACAAATCCTTATCGATTATAACTCGAAATTTGCACTAAAACTCAGAAATTGATCTGGACTTTGACGAACACAGTGTCAATACATTCTTGAATTGATTTCAAATTGGATTAAGCTCTGATACCAATTGTGTGTCATGTTCTAGTTTCTAATCACAATCAATTAACAACAAACAAGATTTAATCCAATTACCTGTTTTGATTCACTTTCAGTTTTCAACAAATACAACTTTCTCTCTCTAGAACTCTTTCTCTCTCTCTACGATTTTCTCTCTAAAAACTGAAATCTTCAACTAGACATCTAACTAATAACAAGGAAAGAAATGTATTTATACCTACAACTAATTACAAAGAAAACTAATACAAAATACAAGACACTTTGACTTTTATTACAAATTAGACTTTGACTTTTAATGAGAGTTGACTTTCTCAGCTTTGACTTCTTGTACTTTAACCTTCAGTCTTCTTGATCTTGTATCCAACAGATTTATGCTCTAACAATGAGCACTCGTGAAAATTTAGATCAGTTGCTCAAAATATGTAACCAACGGAAGATAGGAATGATATCACATATGCATTACGCGGAAAATCTCAGGAACAGGGCAAACTTGTAGCAAAATGGGTTCAGAACAGTCACTTTTCGCATAGAGTCAAAAAAAATCCGCATAACCTTCACTATTCATGAGGAGCACAATTCACATGAGGCATTAGCCGAAATCCTCACAATTCGCATAGTCTTATATCCGAATTCCTGCTTCTCGCATACACTTATGTGCGAATTCCTCGCAATTCGCATCCTTCTATAAGCGAATTCTTACTTTTTGCATACTACTCCATACGAATTATACACTTAGAATTTATTTTAGCCTCAAAGAATTCTTATCGATGCGAATTCTGAACATTTCGCACATCACAGTCAAGCGAATTCTAGACTTAGAAAAAAAAATTGAATTCAAAGGCATTTCATGCGAATTCCTCAACATATTCATCATGCGAATTCCTTGATGTGAGTTCTTCCAATATCATGCGAGTTCTTCAAATATCATGCGAATTCTTTGGATCTACGATTGTTTTTCCCAAAAATCTTTGAATTCACCTTCAATACTTTGAATTATCTCACCAAAATTTGACATTATGTTCGTAGAGTGATCGATTACAACCCTTGAGAATCAATTTTACAAAAACGAACATGATCAATTAATTTTGATCAATATACAGTGTATGACGACCTAAACATTCTCAAAATCAAACAAATCTTCGAAATTGGTTGCAATTAAACAAAGTCATTGATTCTATATGATTCGACAATAAACTCAAAATCAATTTAATATCAAGGCTCGATCAAATTAACAACAAATCAAAAAATTCAAACTTCTCATAATTTGAATATGCGACAATTAACTATTATTGCAATCAAACTTGATCTAGATCGTTCCGTAGAAAGATTTCTTCGTTTGGCTCTGATACCACTTGTTAGTTCTAGTGATCAAGGTTTGATTGATTAGCAAAGGATTAACAAGAGATTGGGAGGGAACAGTTTATTTATTCACAAAGTCTAGAGAGAGTTAAGAGTTTTCTCTCTCTAGAGAAACACAAACTTTGTGTACGGCTACATTTTGAAATGACTTGGTTACAAACAATTACAAACATATTCCTATTTATATCCCAATACCCTTGTACACATTTAAGCCTAAACCCAAAGTACAAGGCCCAAATACAAATTATAAAGATTACTTTACAAAACTTCTAAATAGAACATTTATGTTCTAACACGGTCCACCACCCGAGTTAACCGGTGAAGAAATATGGGAGCAGGTCTGTCATCTTCCAACTGTTTACGATGGCTCCCCATTTCGATCGACCAATAGAAAAATTACCGGCTTCGGAATCACTCATAATTGGGTGAAGAGAATCATCTTTTGGGAGTTTCCATATTAGAAAACGTTGTTAGGACTGAAAGTCCTTGTGTGTTGAAAGTTGTATAATGCATTTATAAGGGGTCGAATTGTAATTGTTTGATAGTTAAGTTGTAATTGGGCCTCAAGCCCATTAGGCTTATGTGTTCCATATATAAATGTTTTGTTAACCTAGTTTTAGGTTAGAGAAGCTTAGAAGAGAGTTTTAGTCGTCATTATTATTCTAGTCGATAGGTTTTGATATTCCCAGATTCTAGTTTCTAATCAAGATTAATCAAACAAACAAGATTAACAATCAAATTACCTGTTTGATTTCAATTCAATTCCAAGATTACACTTTCTATCTCTACAATCTCTCTCTAACGAACTCTCTCTCTGATATTTCTCTCTCTAAAATACAACTGAACTCCACTTCTGTTTGTTGCTTATTTACTAATTACAAAGGAAAGGAAACTATTTATACCAACACCTAATACAAGGAAAATAAAATACAAAAACAAATACAAAGACGCTTTGACTTTTATTACAAAAGACTTTGACTTTGATAAGAGTTGACTTTCTTTCAGCTTTGACTTTCTTGAACTTTGACCTTCAGTCTTTTTGATCTTGTATCCAACATATTTATGCTCTAACAATCTCCCCCTTTGGATTCAAGATCACTATTGAAAGATCTAGCAATTCAATCTTCACTTTAAACTCTGTCAAAATAATCTCCCCTTTTTCTTTGACTGTATTCTTTCCAAAACTGTCTTCAAATGATTAACAATCTCCCCAAAACATTCACAACACACTTTCAGATTTTGGAAAGAAATTATCTTCAGAAACAGCTCGGATTGCTTTAGCAAATAATCTTCAAAGCAAATTTCCTCAAATCTTCAGAAATTCTTTGATCTTCTTCGAATCTTTACTTTGAATCTTCTGACTAAGACATTTCGGAAAATCTTCTCTCAAAACTTTATCATTTCTTGATACCATCTCCTCCAAACTACAAAACTTTAACATTTCTTGATATCATCTCCCACAAACTACAAAACTTTAACATTTCTTGATATCATCTCCCCCTTTTTGATGATTTGAGCATCTATATCATCAAAACTTTTCTCCCAAGAAATGTCTTTGACCATTCTGATCTGTCCAAGAGCCTCTGATTCTGTGATCCATAACCAAGTAATCATCTAGATCTTTGCAAATCCAGACAAAATAAGAACATGTAACTCCTGAATCAACAGATGAATCAGTTAATATGTCTGTCAGTAACACGAAGTCACTGTGTGTAACAAATACACAATATAAAGGAGTTTTTTGATGTTCACTCCCCCAGGGCTTCCATCCAATCATCGAAACACCACAAAGGAAATTTCTATGAATGTTATGACAAAGAAACAAATTCCTTGTGTGTTCGTGCATGTGTAGAAAGAATTAAGCACGATGATTGCTTTTATAAAGGCACAACATAGTGTAAACCACTGAGACAACAGTAGATAAACACAGACTCAATGTGCATGATTTGAAGTGCGAAGGTGGGGCATACTTCCTTCTTTTTCAATATCCAGATTTTCCAAATGAAAATCAGATAGATTATGTGTTGCGTCCCCAGAAAATATGAAACATTTTCTTTTTGAGAAGAAAATGAGTGGTTGGTGGGGTTTTAACAAGAGTTGGCATGGGCTATTTGCCTGTTTCAATAAGGTTCACTAAGAATTGTGAAACATTAGTAATGTAGCTGTCCGGCTCAGAAAGTAGTTGGTGCAGAGTTTAATATTCTTTTACTCTGTTCTCACACCCTCTTTCTTTTGATCATTAAACTCACTACTAACCAAACTCTCTGTTCCATTTTACCTCATCACACCCACACTCATTTCTTTTAGACTCCTCACACTCAATCACTATTGGATTAACTTCTTGGGTAGAAATCACTGGTTAACGTGATTCCATAGAAGTTCATTTAAGTCCTAGCACAAAGAACCCTGTCCTATAAAGCATATTGTTGCTCAAATGGTTTATCTTGAACATTTAAGATATGGAAAACATGGGTCAGATATGTGTATGCTCAGAAAATAATCATGAAGATATGAGCATTTTTAAACATGGAAGTATTTTCAAACAAGTATATTGAATGAATAGGAATGAATGCAAAAGACTTGTTTGAAAATCTGACATTGTATGAAAATGATCAGAAATGAATGATATAAGAACTAAGGCTTATGGTCAAAAATAACGGTATAGTCTATATGAAACAAAAATATAGACATTCTTGAAATGAATGCTTCGAAATGAAATAACGCTCAAAATTCATTGAATTACAAGCGGGGTGTCTTACCATCGAAAATATGTTTCAATATGAGACATGGTAAGAACAATTTGATCAAAAATTAAACCGATGTGTGTGAATACTTGAAAGTATGTAGAAAAGACAATACGCAAGTATTTATCTTTGGAAACACACGGTTTGTTTATCAATTAAGCAAAAAAAATAAAATGAAAACATTTAAAATCACACTTCCAAATTATAAAATCTGTTTAAGAATCGGGAAGTGGTTTGAACATTTCAGAACATGTTTTCTATATCTGAAAGTTGTCCTTCTTTCAGATACATTTGAGATTAAGATAAGAAATTTACCTTCTCGCTCAATCTTAATTCTCATAAAGTCACGCTGTAAGTCATAAAGATATGATCGTGTCATCCTCTCTCATCCTGCATAAGTCTCAAAGTCTAGTCAAAATTTATTCACAAAATTTATTCGAGAAAAAAAAATAAAAGACGTAAAGCAGTAGAACAATTAAAGTATGAGTTCTGATCAGAAATAATCAGAAATCATAGTCTTACTCCTTTTGACTTGACTTATATGCTCCCCCTAAAGTCATGCGTCACAAAAAAAAATTGTCAGTTAAGTAAAATGCAGAAATTTGTTATGCTCCCCCTCAAAATAATGTAGATCATCTAAAATCTTCTCTTACTCCCCCTGAGATCATGAGCAAACAATTAAAATGCAGATATCCTTCAGACATAAAGATAAAGAAAAATGATGAAAAATAACAATACATAACTTTATTAGGTAACAACCGATTATGTCTTAAGATTTAACATACCAAGCTTAGAGACAAGAAAATTAAATCTCTTTTCATCTAAGGGTTTGGTAAATAAATCTGCAAGTTGATAATCTGTTTTTACAAAATAAAGTTCAATAGTTCCTTTTTCTACATTATCTTTAATAAAATGATACCTGACATCAATGTGTTTGGTTTTCGTATGCTGGACAAGATTAGCAGATATCGCGATTGCACTCTTCGAGTCACAATAGATTGGAATTTTATCAAACTTGAATCCATAGTCTCACAGTTGTGTTCGCATCCACAAGACTTGAGAGCAGCAACTGGTAGCAGCTACGTACTCTGCAATAGCAGTCGATGTGGAAACGCATAATTGTTTCTTTGATGCCCAGCTAACGAGCTTGTCTCCAAGAAATTGAACGTGACCTGAAGTACTCTTTCTGTCCAACATGCAACCTGCATGATCTGCATCTGAATAGGCAGTCAGTTGAAACCCAGTATCCTTAGAATACCACAGACCAAGGTCTGCAGTCCCCTTCAGATATCTAAAAATCCGTTTGACAGCAGCCAAATGGGATTCTTTAGGAGCAGCCTGATATCTAGAACATAAACATGTTGAAAACATAATATCTGGTCTACTAGATGTAAGATACATTAACGATCCTATCATACCTCTATAAGTTCTAACATCAACACTTTTACCCGAAGGATCAGTGCTAATTTTAGTACCTGGTGCCATCGGGGTTCCAATTGATTTGCAATTTTCCATTTTGTACTTCCGAAGAATATCCAAAATGTACTTAGATTGGTTAATGAAAATCCCCGTTGAAAACTGTTTTACTTGTAATCCGAGAAAGAAATTCATCTCTCCCATCATACTCATTTGAAAACGTGACACCATGAGGTTAGAAAAGTTTTTGCAAAATTTTGGATTTGTAGAACCAAATATTATATCATCAACATATATTTGAATAAGGATAATATCAGCTTTTTCCTTTTTGATGAATAAAGTGGTATCAACCTTACCTTTAGAAAAACCGGACTTGACCAAGAATTTAGATAAAACGTCATACCATGCTCAAGGGGCTTGTTTTAAACCATAGAGGGCTTTGTCCAAGATATAAACATGATCTGGCTTCTCTGGATTGACGAACCCTTCTGGTTGAGACACGTACACTTCCTCTTTAAGAATGCCATTCAGAAAGGCTGTTTTCACATCTATCTGAAAGACTGTGAAATTCTTATGAGCTGCGTAGGCTAGAAACATGCGGATTGCTTCTATACGCTCTACTGGAGCATACGTCTCATCGTAGTCTATACCTTCCTCTTGCCGGTAACCTTTGGCAACAAGTCTATCTTTGTTCCTTATGACGATACCATCTTCATCCTTTTTATTCTTGAATACCCATTTAGTTCCTATCACTGTTTTACCTTCTGGTTTTGGAACTAATCTCCAAACCTTTAGGGCTTCAAACTGATTGATCTCTTCTTGCATAGCAGATACCCAGTCCGAATCAGCAAGAGCCTCTGATACTCGCGTTGGCTCAATCTTACTGAGAAATGAGTCATGCATACATTGATTAAGAGTCGCTGACCTCGTTTGTACAGGCTTGTCAAAATCTCCAATTACTTGATGTAATGGATGATCTTTGGTCCAGCGATGCTCATGAGGGAGTGGAGTAGATATTGATTGAACATGATCATCATCTAGAAATCCACTATCAGAATCTTCAGTTTGAATAACAGGAGGGGGTTTGCAGTTGAAGTTTCAGGTGCAGAAGCATCAGTTGGAACAACAGACTCTAGCTGTTGAGTAGACATTGTATTACACCCAACTGAAACATTTACTTCTGGCTCAGCATTTGCTTGTGCATCTTCAACTGTAGGAGTAACAGTAGGAATGTGAGTTTCTGACTGAACGGGGGATACAAGTTCAGTTATAACTTCTGAAGTGACTGGATGATTGCAACTTGTGTCTTCAGACCTGTCAGTCACAGCAGATATAGGTATATTAGAACCTAGAAACTCATCATAAAAGAATTCAAATAACAAATCTAAATCAGTTAAATGTGAAATAGATGTAGAAGCATTATTCGAATTATTGGCTGTAGAAGCAGGTTCTGGACTGATCTGCCCAGAAGCTAATACTCCAGTGATAACGGGTTCTGAACTGAGTTGTTCAGAAGCCATATCTTCATCGAATGTTACATTAACGCTCTCGACAACTGTCTTTGACTTTTTCAGATAAACACGATATGCTGCCGATGTTGAAGAATAACCAATGAAGATACCCTCGTCCGCCTTAGCACTGAATTTATTCAGACTCTCTCTGTCGTTAAGCACAAAACATTTACACCCAAATATGTGAAAATACTTGATTGTTGGTGTTCTGTTGTTGATCATCTCATATGGAGTCTTTTGAAAACGGCGGTGTATCATGGATCGATTTTGAGTATGGCATGCAGTCGACACAGCTTCTGCCCACAAGAATATAGGTAAGTTCGATTGGCTAAGCATAGTCCGAGCGGCCTCGACTAGCGTCCGATTTCGCCTTTCGACTACTCCATTTTGTTCAGGCGTTCGAGCAGCAGAGTACTGATGTGATATCCCGACCAATTCAAGATATTCTTCAACTATCTTGTTTTTGAACTCTGTGTCGTTGTCCGTTCGAAGAAACTTGACTTGTCGCTGCATTTTCACCTGGGTCGTCTTTAAGAAAGTAATGAGAACTTCGGGCGTCTCATCTTTTGATCGAAGAAATTTGACCCACGTGTATCTTGAATAATCGTCCACAATAACCAACATGTATTTCTTTCCACCCAAGCTTTGTGTTCTCATCGGACCACACAAATCCATATGTAACAATTCTAGTGGAGAACTAGTGCTTGGTTCAGGCTTCGGTTTATGCGGAGCTCTCTTCATCTTACCCTTCTCACATGCAGCATATAAGTGTTCTTTCTCGTATTTCAGCTCAGGAAGTCCTTTTACCAATTTCCCACTAACCAGCTTGTTGATATAACGAAAGTTCAAGTGAGATAAACGTCTGTGCCAGAGCCAACTTTGTTGCAATGAAGCCTTTGTCATTAAGCAAACTTGATTGTCATTCTGTACCTTTGAAAGATTGATGGTATAGAGGTTCGTCTTTCGATTTCCGACTAAGAGTTCATTGCCATCTTCCGTACGAACCGAACATCTCTTAGCTTTGAAGTTGACCTCTAACCCTTTATCACAGAATTGACCAATGCTGAACAAGTTGTGCCCCAAGCCTTCGACATAACTCACCTTACTTATCGTTATGTTGTCTTGAATGATGTCACCATATCCTAAGATTGGTGAAAGTTGATCGTTTCCAAATCTGACATTTCCACTGAATTTCTCTGTATAGTTAGACAATAAAGCTTTTTGCCCAGTCATATGCTTGGAACATCCACTGTCCAAGTACCACATATGCCGGGTCTGCAAGAGAAATCAGGAAACAATAACTTTAGGTAGCCATTTAAAAACGGGTCCTAACAGATTAGCACAAGATTTTGGTATCCATTTGAAAATGGACCCTCTGTTCTTTTGAAAACCTTTAAAAATATTTGATCTTGAAAAATACACATGATAAGATCCGAACCAATCAGAAGAATTATGAGAGTAAGCAAGATCATTTCTCCGATAATGATAAGATGTAGTAGAAATAGGAGATAATTGAATCAATTGCTTTATTGAATATCGCTTGTAAGAAGTTACAAGGTTTTGTTTATGTGAAGCAAGTTGATCAATTACATCATTATCACTACTAACTGATCTAGTACAAGAATTATCAGAAACTGATTCAGCTATCTCATCATCCTTCCTTTTTGGTCGCCATTCAGTTCGAGTTTTCAACCTTTTCTTGCTTATATCTGAAACACAAGATGTAGATTTATTAGGAAAAGCAGATTTCTGAGACTGAGTTTTCTTTTGTGTACCAATGTGTTTATGTTTCTGTAATCGCTGTTTCTTATGTTTCTTACCTTGAGCATAGTAATCAGCAGTTACAGAAACTGATTCACCAAACTTAGTTGATGATTCAACAATATTAACATCACTTGGTAACATTTTTTTATTTATAAGACAAGTAGAATGATCAGGAAGAGAAGCATTGAAGTCAAACATATCAATTTCGTCTATGCACCCATCATCAGAATTAAGAAAATCATTTGCAGACTCAAATAAGTTATCAAAATTATCAGACGAAGTTTGAGGTGCCTTAGAAACTTTAGAACACTTTGTAGATGTAGATTGAAAAATCGTGTTCTTTAATACAGTAGAAAATACACTTTGTTAAATATCAACCAAAAGTTTTTCATCAGATAAAACATTTTCCAACTCAACTATTTTGCTTTCAAGAATGAGTGGAGAAACATAAACCTTTGCAACTGCAGTTTTTGCCTTCAACTCAGAAACAGAATAGCTCGCAAAATAGTCGTTTGAAAGAACTTTTGGTGTTTCTGAAAGATAACTATCATTTACCTTTGCATAGTTAAATGGTAGTTGCATTTTCTTTACATTCTTTCTATTTTCAGTTTCTTTGGCCTCAACTTCTTCCGGTAATTTGGTAACAAATTTGGGTTTTAAATGAGTATGTTTACCAGCACATGCAACAAAATCAAAGTTATAAAGTGCCGGTTGTTTTCTGATGACTTTCTTTAAGTAATGGGGGTTTTGAAAACCAAGTCCCCATTTTTCTTTAACATCAGCCTCTTCGTTAGGTGCATTAAGAAAAATGGTTTGATCTGTTTGTCCTCTTGCGTAAAGTTTAGCTTCCAGACCATTTACCTTCTTATTCAAAAGCTTGTTCTCAACCTGCAGTTTATGAACAATTAGTGCAGATTCTTTCTTCTCAAACTCATATTTAGAAACTTTAACTTCAAAATCAGAAATCTTCTTTTCAAAACAATCTACTTGAGATTTAGAATCACAAGCAGACTTGCGTAAAGAATCAATTAGATCTTTGTTCCCAATAACCGACTTAATGAGTTCAAATATCTTATTGTTTCTTTTCGCAACTCTGTCTTTTTCTTTCTTCAGTTTTAATTGAAGATCATTAAGCTCAACCATCATAGCTTCCATTTTGGTTACAAAATCTTTTTCAGTTAAGTTTAATACTTCATCAGCTGTCTCATCATCTGATTCATCATACTTCACTTCTTTTCCCATAAGATAGAGATGAGCAGTTTCTTCCTTCTCTTCTTCTTCACCTTCTGAATGATCTAGCCAAAATTCGTCTTCAGCCATTAAAGCGATGCCTGCTTCTTGTTGTTTGGCTAATAACAGTTTGTTCTGATAGTATTGAGAATTGCGAACTTTTGGCTTTCTACAATCTTTTGCAAAATGACCAATCTTGCCACAGTTGTAGCATTTGACTGAATCACTTGCTGGCTTTCTACAACAGTGTAGTCATTCACATACTTCTTCCTGTCATCAGGTTTCTTCTCAACATATCTATTCTCTTCATATCTCCTTCCTTCCACCCTTTCTCGGTGTTCATGATTCTTGGAACTTGATGAAGAGTACCTCTGTGAGTTAGATCCCGGCTTCTTGTAAAACTTTTTCTGGAATGCACGGGTCAATAACAACATAGCCTGTTTGAGGCTTTCTCCATCATCACCATCTGATTCAGATTCAGACTCAGAACTGTTAATCACTTTCTTCTTTTTCTTCTTCTCTTTCTTTTCTTTCTTTTTCTCTCCAGCTACCAACGCAATCGGATCAGGAACCTTTTCAGCCTTCTTTTTCTCAGCTCTTTTCTCTTCCACTTCTTCTTCATTCTGCCTCAAAGTCTCATATACCTCATGTAATGGTATGTCATTCAGATCCTTCATCTGCTTCATCCTACGTGTATGCTTCTTCCACTCTGGTTGTAGAATGCTCAGAAATTTAACATTGTTTTCAATTTGCTTCTTCTTCACTTTGTTCTTTGAGAGTTCGTTCAAAAGAAGCACAAACCTATCATAGGTTTCCTCTAGGCACTCATTTTCTTTTGCTTTGAATTCCTCGTAGCTATTTATGCAGTTAGCCACTTTCATTTGATTGCCAACTTTGGAACCCATCATCATCTTTTGCAACTGATCCCACATCTTCTTAGCATTTCCCTTGTAGCTGTCTATCTTGATGTAGATGTAATTTGGAATGCTCTGAATAAGTAAGGATCTTGCTTGTTTATCTGCTTTGTATCGCCTTTTCTGTTCTTCAGAATACTGAGAGATATCCACTGCCACTGTTTTCATCTTTTGATCTTTTTCCTCAGTACCATCTTCACTATCAGAAGAGTCATCATCTGGTATTTGAACCATGATTGGTGCCATAGGACCTTCTGTGATTGACAACATAATATTCTCTCCATTTGCATGTATGTCTATAAAATCAAGGAATATGTCTTTCCACTGTTCATACTCTCCTTTGAACAGTACAGGTGGCTTGACATCAGTGCCAATTGAAAGAGCATCTTTGGAAGTCATCTTGTTTAAACCTGTTTGAGAAATATATGCAATAAGAAACTAGAAACTGATCGTTAGTCCAAATGAAACAATCAAGAAAATACAGAAAACTTGAAATATAAAATCAGAAATTTTGAACACAACCAGAAATATATCCCCCTTCGCAGACTTAGCACGGGGGTCCCACATTAAAGGGCATATTATAGTTTTGAAAAATTTGTCTAAGTCCTCCACACTTTGCGCTTCAAGAGGCAAACGCAAACCTTTACTTTGCGTTTCAAGTGACAAACGCAAACCTTACTTTGCGGTTCATGTGGGAAACGCAAACCACTACTTTGCGGTTCAGGAGGGAAACGCAAACCACCACTTTGCGGTTCAAGAGGGAAACACAAACCACCACTTTGCGGTTCAAGAGGGAAACGCAAATCACTACTTTGTGTTTCTCGTTACAAACGCAAGATACACTTTGCGTCTCTAGTTGCAAGCGCAAACCACACTTTGTCTCTGAGCCCAAACACTTCTACTTTGCGTTTTTCACTTTGCGTTTGTTTAAAAACGCAACTCTTACTTCTCGATTCTTGAATGAAACGCAAACCTGTACTTCTCGATTCTCAAATGAAACGCAAACTTGAACTTCTCGATTCTCAACTCTCAATGAAGGAAACGCAAACTTTTATGAACACACGCAATCCTTGATGAACACCCGCAAACCTGATGAATGACCCGCAAACCTCTAAAATCGAACAAAATCGCACCAAAAACTCATTTAGACCTAGAAATTCAACACTATACTTCGACAATTTGATCACCTAATCATTACGAACACAATACAAACAACTAATTTCGATCTAAAAACACAAAACTATACAAATCAATGTGAATACAGTGCGTGACAACTCGTGAACTCAAACTTCTTCAAAAACAAAATTACAAATCGATTACAGTGCAATTCACAAAATAAACTATACAGACTCGATCGATAGCACTTAGTAAACAAAACCTAATCGATTTCAGCACCTAATTTGCACTAAAACTCGAAATTCGATTCTCGCTCAAGAACATAGATACGAACTTTTTGAATTTCTTGATTTTCGATTTGGATCTGCTCTGATACCAATTGATATTCCCAGATTCTAGTTTCTAATCAAGATTAATCAAACAAACAAGATTAACAATCAAATTACCTGTTTGATTTCAATTTAATTCCAAGATTACACTTTCTATCTCTACAATCTCTCTCTAACGAACTCTCTCTCTCTCTGATATTTCTCTCTCTAAAATACAACTGAACTCCACTTCTGTTTGTTGCTTACTTACTAATTACAAAGGAAAGGAAACTATTTATACCAACACCTAATACAAGGAAAATAAAATACAAAAACAAATACAAAGACACTTTGACTTTTATTACAAAAGACTTTGACTTTGATAAGAGTTGACTTTCTTTCAGCTTTGACTTTCTTGAACTTTGACCTTCAGTCTTCTTGATCTTGTATCCAACATATTTATGCTCTAACAGGTTTACTTTTGCTTATCAGATATTCTCTCTGTAAACCTAAATCTTTATTGAATATCAATCATATGACTAGAAGTTGTGGCACATTATTTGTTCTTTATTGATTGATTATTGTTCGTGGTTGCACTTTACTGGGATCTACAATTAGTATCAGAGCAAAGAGACAGAAATTTTGATCCAAAAAGGTTTGTCTAAAACCCTTTAATTGCTTACTAGATAATATTCTTTTTGATCGATTCTTTTCTGGTCTGAGATTATTCATATCTGTTTTTCGTTTAATCTGCCTGAGAATTAATCTGATATATCGTTTTCTGCAAAATCAAAATTTCATGATTTTTGACTCTTCTGTTTTTTGCATATTCGATTTCCTGAATTAAATTTTTTTCCTGGAAAATCAAGTCTGGTTGAAGTCGATGTGTGAGTTCGGTCGATTTCTTGTTTAGTGAGATTCTGCTATCTATTTATCTTGATTTCTGGGTTAAGGTTCTTACAAATCAAGCTTCTGAACTCAGATCTACAATTGTTTGATCTTCATGTTTGATTTTTTGTTGATTGTCTGAGATAAGATTGTTGAAAATCGTCTTTTACTTGTTGATTAATTGGTTAAAGTTCAGAATCGATGTTTGAAATCTTTCTGAAAAACTAGTGGTCGACTGAGTTTCTGAATATCGATTCATTCAAGTTTCTAACTTCTTATTGATCTGCATAAAATCTGAGTTGATCTAATTTGATTTTCTGCAAAATCACATCTGGGTTTTGGGTCGATTTCTGTGTGGTTGCATATCGATTGTGTTTTTCTGTGATTGTTATCAACTTGATCTGTTTAATCTGCTTAATCATAAATCGAAAAGTGTCATTTGTTATCGATCGGACCCTTTGTTGACCGAACCCGACCGGATCCTTGTCGACCGGTGCTCTGCGACCGGATCCTTGTCGACCGGTGTCTGTCTTGACCGGTGCCCCTTGCGACCGGTTCCCTGTTGACCGGTGCGTTGCTCGACCGAACCCTGCGCGACCGGACCCTTGCGACCGGTTCCTTGTTGACCGGTGCTTGTAACCGGTTCCTGTTTGACCGGTTCCTTGTTGACCGGTGTCTTGTCGACCGGGTCCTTGCGCCCGGTGTCTTGTCGACTGGGTCCTTGCTTCAACCTAGTCCTCGACCGGATCCTTGCTCCGACCGGGTCCTTCTTCGACCGGGTCCTTGCTTTGACCGGGTCCTTGTCTGCTTATTATATATTTTTTGGATCAATTTGTTTGTATCACGATCGCTACAGTGCATTTAAGATTTAAAGAGTTAAGATGAATTCGAGAGACGCTCTAGCCATTGGTTCAGATCAAAAATCCCCGGTTCTCTATCGGGGAGAATACCCACAATGGCATGATCGCTTCATGAATTTTATCGAAGCGAAACCATACTATGAGGAAATACTCTTGTGCCTGAAAGAGGGGCCTCAACCCTGGCCGATGAAAGTCCTGCCTGGAAACCAAGACGAAGGTCGACAAGACCGTTCTGTTCGGAAAGCTCTCAGTGAGTTTACCCCTCAAGAAAGGAGCCAATATGACGCTGAAAAGCATGCAAAGTCCTATATTCTCCAAAGCCTACCCAACGACATATATGCCTGCATCGATAGTTACAAGGCTACTGCGAAAGGAATGTGGGACCAGATTGAGAAGATGATGATAGGTAGCCGAATAAGCACTCAGCTGAAGATCACCAACTGCATTACCCGATATGACGGTTTCAAAGCAAGACAAGGAGAGACGCTCACGGAAACTTATGAACGGTTCAACCTGCTTCTAAACAATCTTCAGTCAGAGTGGAAGACGTTCGTCTCTCATATCCGTCATACTCAAGCCCTGGAGAAGATTCGACTACATGAACTATATGAAATGCTTCTCCAAGATGAAGAGGAAGTTCTTGAGTTGATGGGAAATCAAAAAGTAGATGAAAAGTCGGTGGTTGATCCGTTAGCGCTTGTCTCAGACAAAAGAGGTCGATCTGTCAGTCGCACGTCTGAAAAGGAGCCAGTGAAAAGTGATTCTGAACCCGAAGACCCTGACAGTCACACGGATCCAGAATATACTCAGATTAAAGAGGCAGTGTTGTTCTTATCTCAAGCGTTCCAGAAAAGGAAGTTCTTCAACAAGTCTTCATCAAACAAGCAAAGATACTCCACCACTCCTCTCAATCGACGTGATCATAAAGAGAAGAATGAAGGAAATAGACGCGTTGATGAAGGTAAGAAGACTGAGAAAAGGCATGATGAGAAAGCAAAGGAGGAGCCGATCAAATGCTATAACTGTGGTCGGTTGGGTCACTTTGCCAAAGATTGTCGAAAGCCTGTCGTGCGCAACTCAGAATACTACAAAGCCAAGATGTTGTTGGCCAAAGAAAAGGAAGCATGTAAGGCTCTCATGGCAGAAGATGATTACTGGCTAAATGTATCTGATGAAGAAGAAGCTGATGAAGAAGCACACTTGTGTTTCATGGGCAAGCATTCAACATAGTCTGATACTGATGATGATGATCGTAATTCCCCATGTCAGGTATGTGCTCCTTACCAAGAAGCCTTAATTGATCAGATGAAAATCACTGTGCACAAATTAGACTCCTGCAAGCAAACCATAAAAGAAAATGAACAACACATCTCATCTATGGAAAAACGTGTGTCATCACAGTCTGAATGTATTGAAAAACAAAGTATATAAATTGCTGGCAACCTGTGCATAATTTCAAATCTAAAGGAAGAGTGTGAGCGTTGTTCAAAAGAATCAAAAGACTTAAAGACCAAAGTAGATGATCTTACTTACAAGCTTCGTATGTCAGAAAATGAGAAAATTGATATTGTAACTAAAAGCGTGGCTTATAAAAATGAAAATCAAAGGTTATCTACTCAGTTAAAGGATCTTGAACTGAAACTTTACAAAATTGGTCAATCTAAACAAACGTTGAATCTAATTGCACCAAAAGAATTCAAATATTCAGAGACGGGTATCGGTTACGATAACCCACGTTATCTGCAAAAGGCCTTAACCAAAGTTCCTACGCTATATGCGTTTGAATTTTTTGCAATAGACAAAACCTACCCAGAGTACAAAATCAATTGGACCAAACCACTTGATGATGAGGAAACGGAACAGGACAATTTGCGAAGGAAGAATTCTACCAAAATGCAACTTCCTTTTGTTTATGATTCATTGAAGGCGTCTTACAACGCTGAAAAATCTTGTTTCCTGTCAAATGACTATTTTCGAAGCTACACTCAAGCTGAACTTGATTCGAAAACCGTTGAAACTGAAGAGGAACCAATAGACCACAAAATTTATGTTCCACCTCTGTTTTTAGAAAAGAAAATTGTTCAGCTAGAAAAGTCATTTTAACAGGAGAGGAACATTTTTCAAAAGGAAAAACAAGAGTTATTATCTCAAATTGAGTGTCTCAATTCCGATAAAAAGGAAACTGGGTCGAGGGAGGAAAAAGAATATTATCAGACAGAGATTAATAAGTTTAAGTCATAACTGGCTGCTTTGGCAGCAGATTTGATGAAAGAGCGACTTCATAAAGTTGAGCCTCAAGCTAAGCCTGAAATTCTCCATGTTGAGAAACTCAATCTGTCGGAAAATTCCTATCCAACCTCGGACACCTCTTCCTGTAAAGCCTTTTTGGGTGACTCGTCACCAAAATTTTCAAACAAAGGAAAAGAGCCTCAATCTTTAGAAACGGATTATCATTCTGATCTTCAAAATGCTTCCGCTAATGATCCGCTTAAAGGAACAAATCCTTCCGGTTTTCCGAATCCTTCAAGTGATAAGGCTCCTTCTGATGAGGAAATGGAATTCTCAGCCTTTCTGAATTCTGAGGTGTGTCTAGACAGTCAACTTGACCAATTTGATTTTAATCCTTTACTTCCAAGTCACATTGATTTTCTAAATTCAACTTGTGAGCCTC
Organism: Arctium minus; assembly: GCA_954870635.1. NCBI lineage: Eukaryota > Viridiplantae > Streptophyta > Magnoliopsida > Asterales > Asteraceae > Arctium > Arctium minus. Next base: position 31,992,305 of record OX941088.1, read on the forward strand.
CGGTAAAATTTTACAAGGGTGAATGTTCCACATCTGCCCCACAAAACACTTCTGTGAACACTTCTTCAAATTCTAAATCCAAAAGACGTTCACAGAAGAAGAAAAAGACCGGTCGCTAACAAGAAACAATCATCAAAATTCAAATCTTCTGACTATGGGTTTAACGGTATTTCAGATACTTTTGGACGAATAAAAGAAGTCAAATACGAGTGGGTAGTTAAGAAGTCTAAGGAGAGCACGGCGAAGACGGAATCAGTTAATCATGTTTTGAATTCTAGGAAAAACAATAACAGTCATGATGTTTTTAATTCTAAACCTTTGGTTGAACATAATGGATTGTTTCCTTTAAAGGTTTATTCCATTCATCAATTACTTCAACTGTCTCATGATTGTGTTTGTTGTTCCAACTGTGGATTGAATGATTTCGTTGATCGTTGATTTGCATCTGATTGGTATGGTACTTATAGCATCCCGAATCCTCAGTTTAATCGCTTCAAAGCCAAGGCAACTAACCATCAAGGATCCATCACAGCATGGATACCAAAACCAAAATCTTCTTAATCTGTTTTGCAGGAATGTCATGTGTGATTTAATTCATATTATTCACGTCACATGACTACATTCAAGGGTTGTGCCACTTTTGAGGGGGAGTATCATGTTATTTATTTTTCATATTGACTTCTAGACAAAACAGTCTAGGACTCGTACCTCAAAGAACTATGGCTTTTGAACAAAACAGTTCAAAACCCGGACTTAAGTGTCAAGATTATGGTTTCTGATTATAACAGATCAGGACCCGTTCTTCAGTGTTCAGATAAGGATATTTTGTAAATATCCAGGGGGAGCTTATCTGACCTAAATCGTTTTATCATGATTTGAGGGGGAGCTTAAAGGTAAATATCTTCTAATCTAGATCTCTTATTGGTTGAAAGAAGAACAACTTTCGAACATGAAAAACGTTTTCTGAAATGTTCAAACCACTTCTGGTTCTCAAAAGATTTTATGAATTTAGAAATGTGATTTTAAATGTTTTTCAATTTTTGAGCATTAATGTTTAACTGACCGTGTGTTTCCAAAGATAAATACTTGTGTATTATCTTTTCAATATACTGTCAAGTATTCATACACACTGGTTCAGTACTTCCTTTGAAATTGTTATTACCATGTCTCATAACGAACAAATTTTTCGATGGTAATACTCCCGTTTGCTTTCAAATATTGTTGAGCATCAATCATCATTTCCAAATTTGTGCTTTCATTGCTAAATTGTTTATATTTGTTCATATAAACAAAATATCCAATTCTTTGATACCCTAACCATTTTATTTGATCTGATTGATACATTGTCAGATTCTCAAAACAATTCTCTTGATTTCATTTCATTCATTCAATATCTTTGTTTTGAGAAATCTTCAAAGTTCAATTGTCAAATCTCATGAGCTTACATTTTGAGAATGTTATCATACATTTTGTACTTAACTGTTCAGTTAAACTATTGAGCAACTATTCTTTTTTGGACGTACATGGGATTTGTGTGAGAACTTAAACAGAACTTCCATGGATTCACGTTAACCAGTGTTTCCTACCCCGGAAGTTATCCTTGAGTGATTGAGGGGTGAGGGGTCTTAAATCAAAGAGTGGGGGAGATAACTCATCCGGTTGAGTTTTTCTCATTATGCTGAGCGGTAAAATGTAAATGAGAGTTTGGTTAGAAGTGAGCTTTAATGAAAAAAAGAAAGAAAGAGGGTGTGAGAACAGAGTTAAAAGAATATGAAAACTCTGCACCAAACACTTTCTGAGTCGGGCAGCCACATCTACTGATTGGTTCACATTCTTTGGTGACCATCATTGAAACAGGCAGTGAGCCCATGCCAACTCTTGTTTTTACCCCCACCAACCACTCGTTTCTTTCTTAACAAAGAAATGTTTCATTTTCTTTGGGGATGCAGCATATCTGCTATCTAGTCTTCACTCGGAAGATTTAGATATTGAAAAAGAAGGAAAGTTACCCCACATTCGCACCTCTTTCATGCACATTAAGTCCGTGTAATATCTGTTGTTGTCTCAACAGTTTACACATTTTTTAGCCTGAGAAAACTAAGTAACTTCAATCATTCTACACTTGCACGTACACACAAGGAATGAGTTTTCTTGTCATAACATTCATAGAAAATTCCTTTGTGGATTTTCGATGATTGAATGGAAGCCCTGGGGGAGTGAATATCACAAAAGCTCCTTTCCAAAGTACATCCGTTGTACAAAGTGGCTCCGTGCTACTTACAGACATACTAACTGTATCATTTGATTCAGGATTACAATTCCTATTATATCTGAATTTGAAAAGATTCGGATATATACATTTCATGAATTGACAGATACTTAGATCAAAGGGCGGAGAATGTCAAATTATCATAAAGGGGAGATCAAAGAATGTGTTGAAATTGAAGAGTTTTGATGATCATGATGTTCACAATCATCAAAAAGGGGGAGAGATTTACAAAGTTCAATTTCAAAGTCAAATCTTAACTCTGAGGGTGAAAAGCCTTTGGATTCAAAGATTGCAGCAGGAAATATTTTATTGGTTCTTCTATCCCGTATCATGTGGTGTCTGCTACAAGTTTGTACCTCCTACGAGCTGATTGAAACAAGTTCTTAAGCTGAAAGTCTATTCAACTCGCGGTTCAAAGACAGATTCTTTGTTTTTAAACTGAAGATGCATTGTGGAATGTCACGTAACTCGCACATTATCTTTCTTGTGTGCTGATTCGATGTGTTGAGTTTCTACAGTAGAAAGTTTCTCAATAGTGCATTCAGTCGAGGCTACTGTACATTGAATCTGGTTACAAAGTTGAAACTATGAAGACCAAGAGCTTTATTCAAGGGGGAGTCTGGAAAGACATGAAGACATGCAACACGAAAGTTCTTCAAAGATTCAAGAGGGAAAGAAGATCAAGCCTGAAGATTTCAAGAAGATAAATGCCTTATTCAACTTTAGGGCGAGATTGTTAGGACTGAAAGTCCTTGTGTGTTGAAAATTGTATAATGCATTTATAAGGGGTCGAATTGTAATTGTTTGATAGTTAAGTTGTAATTGGGCCTCAAGCCCATTAGGCTTATGCGTTCCATATATAAATGTTTTGTTAACCTAGTTTTAGGTTAGAGAAGTTTAGAAGAGAGTTTTAGTCGTCATTATTATTCTAGTCGATAGGTTTACTTTTGCTTATCAGATATTCTCTCTGTAAACCTAAATCTTTATTGAATATCAATCATATGACTAGAAGTTGTGGCACATTCTTTGTTCTTTATTGATTGATTATTGTTCGTGGTTGCACTGTATTGGGATCTACAAACGTTGTTAATCCGACACAACCTAGATGTTATGCACATTGAGAAGAACGTCTTTGAGAATCTCTTTAACACTTTCATGGACACGTCAAAAACGAAAGACAATATAAAAGCAAGGGAGGATATAGAGATTTATTGCAACCGATCGCAGTTGCACATTGCCACGTCAAGCAATAAAGTAGTGAAGTCGAAGTCATCGTACACTTTGACCAAACAACAAGTAAAACAAGTATGTGAATGATTGAAGAGACTGAAGTTTCCGGACGGGTATGCTTTGAATAATGGGGGTGTGTAAACATGGCAGACTATTGCTTTTATAGCTTCAAGAGTCATGATTGTCTTGTGTTTATGCAATGATTGCTTCTTATTGCCTTACGAGGGATGATACCGACTCCCTTATAGGATGCGATAACAGAGCTATGCACATTCTTTCGTGCAATCAACTCAAGGGTGTTACACTTAGAAGACTTGATTCCATTGCAAACAAGTATCGCTCAAACAATTTGTAAGTTGGAAAAATTCTTCCCGCACGGATTCTTTGATTCTATGGTACACTTAGTGATACATTTGATACGAGAAGCCATAAATGGTAGGTCGGTCCAATATAGGTGGATGTATCTTTATGAGAGGTAAATGAACTTTTGCATTAAAATACTTTTCATTCAAATACTCACCCATTTATTTTCTAACACGTATTCAAATCGTTGCTTAGGAAACTTGGGTCGTTGAAGAGAACTATTAGAAACAAAGCAAGGGTGGAGGGGTCTATCGTTGAGTCTTATCTAGTAAATGAACTTTCCACCTGTGGCTCTCTATATTTTGATCCACAGATAGAAACTCGGCATAATCATGAATCAAGAAACTTTGCCCCAAATATTCCTAGTTCTTCAGGAATAGACGATCGATTGAGCATATTCAAGGTTCCATCTCGTAGATTATTCGAGAAGGGGGGGAAAAGACCATCTTGACTCAAACCGAGATTCACAAGTTCCACACATATGTGTTATTGAATTGTGAAGAAGCTCGACCTTTTCAATGGACCTTTGATGAGTGGATACGGCAAAGAGAACCTCATCTTGATGCAGTTGTACGAGATAAAGCTCGGGATGAAAGGTTTTCTACTTAGTTCGAACAACACATGAGTACAGAAATATGAAATTTACGTATGTAATGTTACACATATGTAATTCATTTCTTATTTGTGGTTTTATAGGTCATACTCGGATCAGGCGATTTCTCCGATCATTTGAAATCCCTAGCACGTGGACTGGGACGATATGCTTGGTCGTTTAAGGGATATTTTATCAATGGTTACAAGTTTTATACGGTAACACATGTTGTTGGGAGTGTCACACATAATAGTGGCGTATGTGTGAGAGGATCTTGTTATGACAACTCCGATTTTGACTATTACGGATTGTTGGACGACGTGTTAGAGGTGGAGTATTACGGTGTGGGCTATTGTGTTGTAATTTTGTTCAAGTGTACATGGTTTGATAGTCCAGGGGGAGTTAGAGTCGACCCTAAACATGGGTTGGTTGATATCAAATACAAGTCCAGACTCGGATGTGAGGACTATTACGTCCTAGCATCACAAGCAGAACAAGTATATTACACGCCCTATCCTTCAGGCAGTAAGGATTTAAAGGACTGGTGGGCAGTTGTGAAGACCAAAGCCCGTGGAATATATGAAGTTGTAGAAAGAGCTATCGATGAGTTGGATGATGATAACGTGGATGGAGAATCGTTCTTTCAAATCAACGCACGGGTAACTCATAATACAAACAATTGGGTGAATGAGGACCTCGATTCCGTCCCTCTTGTCACTGGGAGCTCAACGTAGTCGCCACAAATGACGAATCTAGAAACGAGGAAGAAGCATCATATCACGAAGCTAGCGACGAGGAAGAAGAATTTGAAGACGTGGACGATGATGAAGATAACGAAGACGAACTTATGTTATTTGATCAGTCGTCTGATCACTAGTGTGCCTTTCTTATGTAGACATTATTCATAATAATTATATCCTTATTATATGTTTGTACACTCATATTTTTGTGTCTTATGATTTATATACACTTATATCATTGTGTGCGAACCATTCTCTATTTTTAGATGGTGGACACGCACTGGGGGTACTAGGGGTAGGGGTAGAGGCTCTAGCAGGGGCAGTAGCAGCTCCGCCGGGCGTGGTGACCCCAGCGCCGACGAGCCTATGGACGAGTCCACCTTTGTTGCAGCTACCGACGAGGTACGCTGACATGATGAGAGATGCCCGTAATTAGGCCAGGGATAGGGCTTTAGCCATTGATGGTGTTCGGTTCAACGGACATGACTACACGATTCTTAGCTCACACAATCCAGAGGGGATCCGACATGATTTTTGGGTCGAGATGATTAATCAGGTTTGTTTTGTTTTAAATACTTGTATCTAGTTGTACTAGGATTTATGTTGATTTATGTCTTGTTTTTAACAGGTATGGAATACCAATGCGTTCAGGCGTGTATCTACGGCCAATACAGCCAATCGGGCCACCGAGTATGAGGGGATGACATCCAAACACACGTGCAGATCTATTAGTACTGCTATGCATCGGGACCGCATGGTAATTTATCATCCACTAGACTAAATGTATATAGTTAATGAATATATATAAATATATATATACATGATTTTGTTACCTACTAGCAATTTAAGTTGTCTATTGTAGAGAGATGCATGGGGTCGTGAGCCTACCGACGACGAGGATTGGGAGGCTACACACTGCACCAACAGGAAGCTTGTTCCGGGTGCGACTGGTCCGCCCACGGATCCTTCGATCTACGTTTACCCAAAGGCGGCTCGTATGGCGGTTAGTTCAATTATGTATGTCTAGATTTTTGTTTGTTTTATAAGATAGATAGAAATTATAGCAAACTTAGTTTGGGCGGGCAGACGATAGGATTGTTTTGATAAAAGCAGGTCATGGATATATATGTTCAAATTATAGTTGAAATGCTGCCGAATTTTCTATAGGTTAATTGACTTGACAATGTCTAATTTGGTAAATTGTAGGATAACTACCATCGGATTAAGGAGGAGGAGTACCCGGACTTAGCTCCTGGCACTGTACCTCCCAATGACGCCGAGTTGTGAGAGCACAGTGTCGGAGGACGGCGTAAAGGCTGTCTGTTTGGATGGGGGCCGGTCAGGATCCCTATTATGCTATGACCGGTGATTCAGAAGCCAGTACAAGCGGGATCTCGCGCGACCATCGCGATGAGGAGGTATGCTTGTCAAATGCTGTTAAACATTGTTAATTATATGTTTGTTAAATGTTGAATTTCAGTTGGATGAGATGAGACAGAGGGTAGAGGGACAGGAAGCAGAGAGGATCCGGATGCAGGACCGACTTGACCATTTTGAGGCGTTCATGAAGAAGTTTCAAGATCACCCCGCTCCCCCCCCCCCCCCGATGTAGGATAGTTTGTATTACATTATACTTGTTTTAGATATTAAGTTTTAATTTCAAGATATTAAATGAAAAATGGGTAGGTTTTGAACAGTTTTAAACTGGATATTAAATGAAAAATTGGCAGGTTTTGTACAGGTTATAAACTGACATTTATTAATTTTTAATTATTTTTTTAATAAAAAATTAAATTACTGACGGATAGTCCGTCGGTAAATGTTTTTTAATTTAATTTTTATTTATTAATGATCCGTAGGAAATCCGTCGCTAATTCCGTCGGAAACTATCCATCGGTAATGATCCGTCGATAATTGAAGACCGTCGGTAATCCGTCGGAAATATCCCATGTCGTCGGTAATCCGTCTCAAATACTAGTCGTCGGTGATCCGTCGGAAATATGGACGCCGACCACTTACTTTCCCTTATTGACGGATCACTGACGAATTTTTTCGTCGGTGATAGGCCTCTATTTTGTAGTGTATATATAAAAAATAGAATTCAATTTCATTCTGAATCCTATGAACCAAAGACACACCAAAATTTCCAAATCCTTCCACTAAATCAAACCCGTCAAAAACATTTTATCAAAACAAACCCCACCTTAAGGGTTGATTTCTTGGCCCTTAATAGATGAGTTATGGACTTCATTTCGTCAAAACAAACTACTTATGTGATTGATGAAACAAATAAAGATATGAGTTATAGATTTCATTTTAATTTTCTCTTTCCGTATTCAATAACTTCTTCTAAAATATATGTTGGACTAATGTGTATAAGGAGTTCTGTGATTCTCAATATGATGGTTATAGGTAGTTCCAAACAGTGATCATTTAGACCTTATTTTCTTAATAGAAAGTAATTTTGAACTGTATATATAGTTGTAGTTGAAGCATACATAATTGATATATTGTAGAGGAAAATGTTGAATAGATATTATATTTTAAATATAGTTCTTAATTTTTCAACAGAAACCGGCTTGGTATGTTGGTAAGTTGATCTATGTAACACCCGTCTTTTCGTTAAATGCAATTACGGGTTAATCAAGTCATGTTTGATGTATCAATATTGGGCTAATGGTGTTTATTCGTGTTTATTTATCTTGGAATGTTTTGGGGTCGAAAAAGGGAGCGAAATCGGGGGGCACGGGGTCACGTTGACTTGACACGAGACTTACGTCATGGCTAAAGTCGCCTAACCCACTGGAGTATTGAACTGGACGAGAAAAGCAAGACAGAGAGTTGAGAAATCTGGCCCGCGACCCAAGTTGCGGCCAAGGTTGCATGAAGCCCTTAGTGTGATTTTTAAGTCCAATTTTTAAGGTTTTCCATCAATTCTTCCACCTACTTCTTTCTCTCTCAATTTCGGGAGACTTTTGGTGAAATCTTGAAATTTTGTAAAAGGAAGAGTAGGCTTGGAGTTGGAAATTTGAGTTGGAGTCTTTAAATCCATATCAATGAGCTAAGGTTTTGGTTACTCTTCATCTCTTACCATTTTCTCTCCTTGTAGTGCAAATGTGAGGGCTTGGGTGGAGGATGAAATCTTTGGGATCTTGGAAGATTTGGAAGCTTGGATTTAGAAGCTTGTTAAAAGAGTTCAAGTTTTTCACCAAAAGAAGCTCAAGTTTTGGGGGTGGATCTAGATTTAGCTCAAATCTAGTAAGGTGAGTTTCAAGTTACTTTGTGAAAACTATATACATGTCAAAAATGTTTATTTTTAGCTTTCAAATGTGTTCCTTGTGATTTTATCAAATGTTGGTGATTATTTGGTATGTGTGCATCCTTGGTACATTTATTTTCATAAAACCTTGAAAATAGTTATGTTTGCGTTTTGAAACATTTAGAGATACAAATCACTAGATTGTGATATTTTGAAGGTTGGTATTATTCACTAATTCCAAGTTCTAATTGCAAATCAATTAACAAGATAACAACAATTCAAGAATAACAAACAACCTGTTCCAATTTGATTACTGGATTTCATATACAAAGAATTTTCTCTCTTCGAACTTTCTCTCTCTAGAAACTCTATGTTCGCGTACAACTCTAACTTCTAACTTCAAGTCATATCCCTATTTGACACGGGACACAAACTACTTATACAAAGCTATAAAACAAAACACTAAAACAAAATACATTGACTTTGACTTTGACTATTAGTACAAAGAGACTTTGACTTTCCTTGAGAGTTGACTTGAGCTTTGACTTGCTTGACTTTCAGTTTTCAATCTTCATGATCTTGTATCCAACAAATATATGCTCTAACAATCTCCCTTTGGATTCAAGATCATCTCTAAAAAGATTTTGCAATTTAATCTCTCCCTTTAAGCACAAAATTACAATCTTCTCCTTGTAGAACTCTTTCAACAGGAATTAACTTCAGAAAAAATAAGCATTTGAACAATCTCCCCCTTTCTTTGATAAAACTGTCTTCAAAAACTTTTTGTATTCTCCCCAAAGTTTGTCTTCAAGAATAGTAACAATCTCCCTAAGGTTGTAAATACCTCTTTCAGACATTGGAAAGAAATTATCTTCAAATTCAGCTCAGAAAGAAAATTTCAGTAAAATCAGCTTGCTTCTGGAATTCTTTGAACTTTCTCTTTTAGCTTTCAACAATCTTTCTTCATATTAACTTTCTTGACATAAATTTCTTCTTTAAGTTCCAACTTTTCTTTATCAAACCAAAACTGTTTCAAACTCATCTCCAGTCAACATTGAAATTGTAAACCCAATCACAATCAAGCAATTTAACTCTAGATTATAATATGACAGTATATATTTCTAGAGAGAGAGAGTAGAGAGAGAAAGTAACAATCGTATTATGACAATGAAAGCTCTTACAAGAATTACAAGAATAAACCTATTTATATCAACTATGAAACTCTCAAGTAACCCAACTAAACTCTCAAGTAACTTGAATAAGGATCCATTCAAACTCTCAAGTACTTAAGCACCCTCTAAAACTAATGTTGACTTTCACTATTTGACTTCCATTGACTTCCTTTGACTATTCTTTACAAAGCTTTTTACAAGACTTTCCTAATTAAATCTTGTATACAATTAATGCACTAACATTCTCCCCCTTTGTATTCAAGATTTAAAAAAAAATTGACACTTGTCTTCAGCGCTTGATTCTTCAACTTTTGTCTCTGACATCTTTAAAACTTTGAAGCTCTAACAATCTTCAGCCTTTCAGTATTTGAAGAATCTCGAAAAGTCATTTGCACTTTGCATCTTTGGAGAGTCAACAAGTCTTGAACAAAACTTTGAAATCTTTGAAAAACTTTGGAACTTTGAGAAATCTTTGACAAATATGTATCTTCATCTCTGCAATCTCTGATCAGTCTTCAGAAAAACAAACTTTCACGAATCTTCAGAACTTTCATCTGGCTTAGACTTTCAGAAATATTTTCAGAATTATCTTTCGAAAGTCTCTTTTCTTCAAATCAGCTTTGAAATTTGAATCTTTCAAAAATTTCTTCCACTTTTTGACATCTCATCTCTGAAATTGATAATCCCCTTTGTATTCAATTGTTTTGAATCTTTCAGAAATTTCTTCCACTTTTTGACATCTCATCTCTGAAATTGATCTTTGTAGATATCTCCCCCTTTTTGATGATTGTGAGCATCATAATCATCAAAACATCTTCAATTTCAACATTCTCTTTGATAATCCCCTTTGTATTCAACGAACAATCTCCTTCTTTATGATAATTTGACATTTTCCATCCTTTGATCTGAGTATCTGAATCATGAACTGTATATACCCGAATCTTTTCAAATTCAGATATAATTAACGGTGTAACCCTGATTCAACAAATGAAACAGTTAGAAGTGCCTGTCAGTAACACAAAGTTACTGTGTACAACGAATGTACAATTTAAGGAGCTGGTTTGATGATGACTCCCCAGGACTTCCATTCAATCATTGAAAAACACAAGGTTTATCTATGAATGTTCTGACAGAAAAACAAATTTTCTGTGTGCTCGTGCTTGTGTATGAAAGAATTTCGCACAATGATTGTGTTTCATAAGGCTCAAATTGTGTAAACTGTTGAGACAGCAACAGGTATTACACGGACTCAATGTGCATGAAAGAGGTGCGAAGGTGGGGTAACTTTCCTTCTTTTTCAATATCTTAATCTTCCGAGTGAAGATCAGATAGCAGATATGCTGCGTCCCCAAAGAAAATGAAACATTTCTTTGTCAAGAAAGAAACGAGTGGCTGGTGGGGTTAATGCAAGAGTTGGCATGGGCTCACTGCCTTTTTCAATGATGGTCACCAAAGAATGTGAACCAATCAGAAGATGTGGCTGCCCGGCGCAGAAAGTAATTGATGCAGAGTTCTGATATTCTTTTAAGTCTGTTCTCACACCCTCTTTCTTTTTATCATTATGCTCACTTCTAACCAAACTCTCATTTCCATTTTACCGCTTCACACAATGAGAAAAACTCAACCGGATGAGTTATCTCCCCCACTCTTTGATTTTGACCCCTCACCCCTCAATCACTCGAGGATAACTTCCTGGGTAGGAAACACTGGTTAACGTGAATCCATGGAAGTTCTTATAAGTTCTCATACGAATCCCATGTAAGTTGTCCTAAAAGAATGATTGTTCAACAGTTTAACTTTAACAGTTAAGCTCAAAAATGTATGCTCATGAGATTTGAGCAATTGAACAATGAAGATCTCTCAAAACAAGAATATTGAATGAATGAAATGAAATCAAAAGAATTGTTTTGAGAATCTGACAACGTATCAATCAGATCAAATGAAATGGTTAGGGTATCAAAGAATTGGATAATTTGTTTATATGAACAAATATAAACAATGTAGCAATGAAAGCACAAATTTGAAATGATAATTGATGCTCAACAACATTTGAAAGCAAACGAGGGTATTACCATCGAAAAATTTGGTCGTTATGAGACATGGTAATAACAATTTCAAGTAAAGTATTGAACCGGTGTGTATGAATACTTGACAGTATATAGACAAGATAATACGCAAGTATTGATCTTTGGAAACACACGGTCAGTTAAACATGAAAGCTCAAAATTAAAAAACATTTAAAAGCTCACTTCTGAATTCATGAAATCTTTTGAGAATAGTGAAGTGGTTTGAACATTTAAGAAAATGTTTTTCATGCTTGAAAGTTGTTCTTCTTTCAAACAATCAGAGATGTAAGATTAGAAGATATTTACCTTTAAGCTCCCCCTCAAATCATTATAGAATGATTTATATCATATAAGCTCCCCCTGGATATTTTGCATAATATCCTTGTCTGAACATTGAAGAACGGGTCCTGATCTGTCATATGATCAGAAGCCACAATGACATTAAAGTTCGGGTTCTAAACTGAAGTGTTTAGAAGCCAAACTCTTTGACTTTGAAGTCCGAGTCCTGAGTTAATTTACTCAGAAGTCATAATTTTGTACTTTGAAGTACGAGTCCTGATCTGTACATGATCAGAAGTCAAACATCTTGCTCCCCCTATACCTGTGGTACCTGCGAAACAGATTTAACAGACTTTGGTACCCACTGGTATTTGGGTCCTGGTATGTTAGATTTAGGAATCCACTTCTCATTAGATGTATATCTTTTAAAATCCGAAATCTGAGAAGTAATTCTATAAGAACCGTACCAGTTATGAGCAGATTGTTTCTGAACGAAGTCATTCTCTCCACAGTAAGAACAACAGATTTTCTTCTGTGCAATCCTGATCAAATGATTAGTAGAGAAATATATATCAGGATTACCAAAAGATTTACCTTTATGCGTATTGTTCTTCTTGGCATTTGTTGTGGATTTGAATGATTTGTCCTTCTTCTTCTCTTCATCTGAAGAACTCTTCACTCTCCAGACCATCTGATTTTTCTTAGAATTCTTTCCAAGAGTTTTAACATAGAAGCTCGTTGAACCATCAATAGATTTATCATAAAATAGATTAGATGGTCTGATCTGACTTGATTTGACAGTTTGTGGTTTGATACTTTTCTTTTTGAAAACATTTTTGTCATGAATAGAACTTGAAGCTGTTTTGAAAGAACAGACTGATTCTGTTGAGTTATCAACAGGTGATTGATCAATCACATCAGCTGTAATCTTTTCTGACAAATCAACGTTTGCAGCTTCTAAGTCATTTATCTTTTTAGTCAAAATGTTTCTTTCAGAAGTTAGTGTGTCAAACTTGTGTGTCAAATCAGATCTGGCCTTCTGTTCTTTAAGAATATCTGATGACAGAACAGATAATTTGGATGTGAGCTTAGATATTTCAGATTCAAAATTTAAACGTTCAAGCTCAAAATCTTTTTCCAAGTTCTTGGATTTTTCAGATATTTCCTTGAAAATCCCAGTATTTCTCTTTTCCGCGTTTTTCTTTTCAAGCTCATAAGACTTTTTGTTTTCTTTGAAGATTTGTTTTTCTTTTTCGAGCAAGTCTTGTAAAGTAGAAATCTGTTTGGGAAATTCAGTTATTTTATCTTCAAGAACTTTTCTTTCCTTAGCAAAAGTATTCCGTTCAGTTATCAAAATCTTTTCAAAGTCGGATACTTGCTTGGAAAGTTTTATGCATCTAAGCTCCAAATCCTTTTTCTCTTGGTGAGCTTTCTTTGAAAAATCAGAAAGCTTTTGAGCAGAGGAAGTCTCCAGATTTGATTTTTCTTTCTCTGCTTGGATACTTTTTATTAATTCTGCATTTTGTGTCTCCAAAGCAGATATTTTATCTTCAAAAGCCGTAAACTTTTGTTGAAGCTCAACTGATTCAGCTTGGAGATCTGATGATTTTCGTTCAGTTGTATTCAGTTGGCTTTTGAGATTTACAATCTTTTTCTCTTTCAACTTAATCTCTTTCTCACATGACTGAATAGTTTTTTCTTTTAAATCAATCATTTTCTCTCTTTCTTTAATCTCTTCCTCTTTCTCTCTTATGTCTTTCTCTTTCTCTCTTATCTCGTTCTCTTTAGCACTGATGATACCTGCACAATCGGATTTAGCATGATCAGTACATTTTGTACAAACAGGAGTTTTATCAGAATTTGACAATTTAAATTTCAACTCCTGAATTTGCTTAAGAAGCTCTGAATTCTGATCTTTCAGTCTATCTTGTTCAGCTTCTTTTCTTGGTATCTCAGGCACTATTTTCTTTCCATCCACTATAATACGTGGAATTAAAATGATATGCTCCGAATCTTTGTTGTTGATCATCCGCTTTCTCTCTGTAGAATGTTTTTCTGTAGAAAACATCTTGAATGATTAGCTTGATGCGAAAGATCGTTCCCAAACAGTTCAGAAAATTTGACTGAAAGTCAAACTTAGATTAGCACACAAAAAAAATATCAGATAAGCTCAAAAACTACATAAAATTGACTAAAAATGAAAGAAAAAAATGAAAATAGTTACTAAAATCGACAAAATACGAAACTAATACGAAAAACGAGGACTAAAAATGAAAAATACTAAGACTCGACGAAAAACGAGAACTAAAATGACAAAAACACAAAATATAAAATCTAGGGACTAAAAGCATAAAAACACAAAACTTATAAAAATTTGAAGGACTAAAAATGACAAAATATGAAACTTACAACTAGAAGGACCAGAATTGTAAAAACCTGAAACTATAAACTGCAGGGACTAAATCTGACAAGACACAGAAGTTAAACTCAAGGGACTAAATCTGACAACAATTAAAACTATTTAACTAAACTAACAAAGCTAACAGAATTGGACTAAAAAGTAAAGAAAATTAACGAAAAAATTAACAATTCTAACAACAGGGACCACAACTGACAACTTCACAAACTAGTTGACAAGACTAACTGAAACCAACGGAAAAAGGACTGAAATTGTAAAGAAAATTAACGAACTAACTAGGTTAGGACCAAAATGTCAGAAATCTAACGGACTTAACGACGGTCCGTTAGATTACTGTTCATCATCATCAACCTTACGATCTTTAACTTTGAACTTCCATATTTCCTTCAATTCTTCACCAAATTGAATGAAATTTGTTGCAAAACGATCCTTTAATCAATTCCAATTGATTCCAAGGAAAAAATTTCGATCATGCAACGATTCCGGTAATGCGATTTTACGGCGACATTCAAATTTTCCGGCGAGTTTCTTTTGGCATTTTAAGAGCTGTAATCTTCTGAAAAAAATGAAATAAATCACTAAGTGAACACGAATATGGAGTTATTACATCAAAAACAACAAAAACGGATTCCGGTGAATCGCATTTTTCCGGCGATTACTCCGGCGAGGTTTCAAACACCGATATCTTGCTTGTTTCTCGATGAAAATCGATTCTGAAAGTAGCTTTGAACTCCACATGATCCGAAGAAGAGAGTAGATGCAATTGGAACGATTAAAAACAAGTATATCGAAGACCCACTTCATGACTTATCGACTGAAAAAAAATTGAGACTTGCGTGTTTTGAACTGATCAAAAAAAAAAATAAGTAACAGAACTCGCAATGCCATTGCGTGTTTCAGGTCTGCGTGTTTTGCTAAACTCGCAAATCAAAGGCTCTGTGAAACATCAAACTCGCAGATGCTTATGAGTCAAGCTTACGTGGTCTGCGTTCATAAACTCGCAAGATGAAGGAACTTCAATATTATAACGCGCAGATAAGGTCTTGCGGGTTTGCTGAACTCGCAGAAGCCTATCTGCGTGTTTTCTCAAACTCGCAGAAGCCTATCTGCGCAGGGGCGGAACACAAGCTTCACAACTGCAGGGCCGGAGACCTAATGTATTATATAATTTTTAGTCCTTACCAACAGGGACGGATCCAAGAACTTTTTTATAGGGTGTCACAATCTTTTTTCATACGGTTTTTATTAACGTGTCTTCATCTTTATGTTCAATATCGTCCGATGTGTTTTCAGGCTAATTCCGCCGTTTCAAGGGATTTTTAAAGGTTTTTGCTTGATTTCGAGGGATTTTAAAGTTTTTTTTTATCGATTTCGAGAGACTTTTTCGGTATTTTTTGTGGATTTCAAGAGATTATTTTGGTTTTTTTGGTTGATTTCAAGAGTTCTTTTTGGTTTTTTTGGTAGATTACAAGTTACGGTTGCATATTCTAAAACGATACGGTTGCACATTTTACAGGCCTAACTGTTGTGTAATAGTGAACTCAAATTAAACTCAAATTAAGGGATAATAGACAATAGTGAACTCAAAATCTCAAATTAAACTCAAATAAGTTAACTGTTTGAGTACTGACCTGCTGCGTAAGTGAGTCCGTGAGTGTGTTCCTTTTTCCCGTCGGCCGTCGTTCCACACCCACTATCAAAATAAACCATGAAATTGACCATTAAACTCAAAATAATCAGTAATCACCTAAAATCCTAAATCAAATAATCAAACAACAAAACATAAAGTGTTGTAATCGATTAAAGTTCAGTGACCTAATCCCCTACATAAACATAACATACACATCTCACATCTGAACAATTGGAACTTCAAAGTGATAGTCCTTTGTCCCTGATTTGTCTATAATTTACAAATTGCAATACATAAATTATATTATTATAATTTATAAATACATTACAAACAAAACATAAAGCCTATTAGCCTAAAAAAGTAAAACTTGCTGACATAACATACATTGCATATCTGAATATCTGATATTAGCCTAAAACAGAAAAAAAAAAAAACATACATTGCTATGTAAATGAGTAAATCGATTAAAGTTCATTGACCTAATCCCCTACATAAACATAACATACACTGATACACATCTGATTAAAGTTCGCTGACCTAATCAGTAATCACCTAAATGGCTAAATGCCTAAATCAAATAATGAAACACAGGGGCGACACATACATATCTGATACAGGCGTCGACGGCAAATGGGCAAATGGCAATCGCAGGTACGTCGGCGGTCGGCAAATGGCAATCGCATGTTGTCGTAAGTCATAACCAGGCGGCGGTAATCGATTTTTTAGTTTTTGATTTTTCAGGTTGAGGCGTCTCGAACTGGAAGAAAATTAGAAAACGATGATGGAGTAATGGACTGAACCGTATTCAATTTTTGTCTTTGAGTTTCAATTTGTTTGGGCTTCTCTTATTGGACTAACATATCATTAGTGGGGGGCCCAAATAAATTTTTTGTTTTTTATTCACTACAAAACTTTTTGTTGCTTGCTGCAGATTTTTAAAGTCCAGGGGTCCTGGCCCCTGGTAGCCTCCTTTGAGCTCCGCCCCTGTATCTGCGTGTTTTCTCAAACTCGCAGATCAAAGAGTTTCAAACTTATGAACTGATAACGATGGAACTCGCAGATAACACTATAAAAAAAACTCGCAGATCACATAATCTGTATCAACCATGTGGTTTGCGTGTTTTTGCAAACTCTCAGATCAAAGAGTCAGTTTCCACCCCGTGCCTTGCGTGTTTTGCAAACTCTCATATGTGTTGAAGTTGCTGATGCAGTCAGATTGTTTGAGTTAGGGATCCCTTCTTTTTAGGTCACATGTGGCTGAATAATTCCTCCTACTCTTGAGGAACAAGTTTGATTTTTTCTAATTTACAGAGTCTCTCCTGTTTTGTAGGTCCAGTAAAGTAGTGGGTTTGTTATTTCCTTTCTGTTGCTCTGTAAGGCTATAAATAGCCATCGTAGTCTTCGATTAATAAATAAGTCTTTGAGTCATAATTCAGTGAACTATCTACTTCTCTCTCTCTCTCTGTTTTCAACATCTGGTATCAGAGCCAGTAGGGTGAAGCAACAAAGACATGGCATCTGAAAGGGAATTTGTGCAACCAGCCATTCCAAGATTTGATGGTCACTATGACCATTGGAGTATGCTGATGGAGAATTTTTTGCGTGCCAAGGAATATTGGAGCCTGGTGGAGACGGGAATTCCTGCAACAGCAGGAAAGGATCTCAACGAAGCAGAGAAGAAGGCCTTTGATGATCTGAAGTTGAAAGATCTGAAGGCTAAGAACTATTTGTTCCAGGCCATTGATCGACCGATCCTAGAGACCATCTTGAAGAAGGATACTGCAAAGGATATTTGGGATTCTTTGAGACAAAAGTATCAAGGCACAGCACGTGTAAAGCGGGCTCAGCGACAAGCTCTTCGCAAGGAGTTTGAAGTATTGCACATGAAGGCTGGGGAGTCTGTCAATGACTACTTTGGAAGAACTCTCACTGTAGCAAACAAGTTGAGAATGACTGGAGAGACGATAGACGATGTTCACATCATCGAAAAAATTTTGAGGTCCATGACATCAAAATTTGACTATGTTGTATGTTCCATTGAAGAATCAAAGGATCTAGACCTCATATCTATTGATGAACTCCAGAGCAGCATTTTGGTGCACGAACAAAGGATGAGCACGCACGGGGAAGATGAACAGGCTGTTCAAGTCTCTTATGGAGCAAGAGGTAGAGGACGAGGCTCCTACCGTGGAAGAGGACGAGGACAAGGACGAGGAGGTCGGTCAGCGTATGACAAATCTACCGTCGAATGCTACAATTGTCACGAATTAGGACACTTCCAGTGGGAATGTCCAAAGGACGGGAGTCAAACAGCTCATTATACAGAAGCAAAGGAGGAGATGTTGTTGATGGCTCTTGTGGATTGCAAGCAAACTAGTTCCGAAAACATGTGGTTTCTTGATTCTGGCTATAGTAACCACATGTGTGGCAACAAAAACATGTTTTCTGAACTTGACAGCAGCTTTAAAGAATCTGTGAAACTTGGGAATAACACTAGGCTTACGGTACAAGGCAAAGGTAAGATTCGAATGGAGGTAAATGGTGTTGTATTGGTAATCAATGGAGTTTTCTTTGTACCAGACTTGATGAACAATCTTGTGAGTCTCGGTCAGTTGCAGGAGAAGGGAATTGGAGTGTCGATTCAACATGGGATATGCAAAGTCTTTCATCCACAGAAAGGCTTGATCCTGGAAACAAAGATGACGAATAACAGAATGTTTCCGTTGTTCGCACGTTGTGTACCAGCCGAACAACGATGCTTCTCATCAATTATCACGGATCAAACAAGCCTGTGGCATTGTCGATATGGACACCTAAGTTGGAACAGCCTCAAAGTACTCCAAAGAAAAAACATGGTGAACGGACTACCAAGACTCGCAATCTCTCAAAAGGTGTGTGAAGATTGTTTAGCAGGCAAACAACATCGAACTTCGTTCCCCAACAAAAGCAAATGGAGGGCCTCCAGCATTCTCCAACTGGTCCACGTGGACCTATGTGGACCAATCTCCCCCACGTCAAGCAGTAAGAAAAGGTACGTTATGACTCTAATTGATGATTTTAGCAGGAAGACTTGGATTTACTTCCTAGTTGAGAAGTCAGAAGCATTTCCAACCTTCAAGCTTTACAAAGCAAGAGTTGAGAAAGAAGCCGAGACACCGATACGAATTCTGAGGACGGATCGTGGAGGAGAATTCACTTCGCTGGAATTCAAACATTTCTGTGAAAGAAATGGAATTCAGAGACAACTTACTGCTACGTATACCCCGCAACAAAACGGCGTTGCGGAGAGAAAGAATCGCACTATTTTGAATATGGTGCGAAGTATGATGTCTGCAAAGAAAATCCCCAAAACCTTCTGGCCTGAAGCTGTTAATTGGACTGTACATGTGTTGAATCGATGTCCGACTCTTGCACTAACAAACATGACTCCTGAAGAGGCGTGGAGTGGGATCAAACCATCAGTTGAGCACTTTCGAATTTTTGGATGCATCGGACATGTACATGTACCTGACGAGAGGAGAGTGAAGCTCGATGCCAAGAGCCGTCGATGCATATTTTTTGGGGTAAGTGACGAATCCAAAGCATATCGTTTTTTTGACCCTATTTCGAAAAAAATTGTTGTTAGCAGGGATGTCGTATTTGAAGAAGATCAGCAGTGGAGTTGGGATGATAGTCACAAGCAAGCAATATTGGCTGATCTTGAGTGGGAAGATGATGGAGATTCACGGGGCGAGATCGAAGGTGATGGAAAAGAGACAGTAGAGACCGAAGTGGAATCCATCCAAAGTGGAGAAGAAATGGAGAAATCACCCGCTCAAAGCAAGGAAAACACTCAAGATGCTGGAAGCTCACCCACTCAAAGTAACTCTTCAAATTTCGATTGTTCGCAACGTGAAGGACGAATACGGAAGAAACCAACTTGGATGACTGACTTTGAAACAGGTGATGGTCTCTTTGATGAAGAAGATGAAGAGATGACACATTTGGCGCTATTCACTGATCAAGACCCCGATCTCATGCTACTGTCCTTGTTCGCGGATCAAGATCCCACAACATACGAAGAAGCTGTGAAACATGAAAAATGGAGGCAGGCTATGAATCAAGAATTGCAAGCTATCGAGAAAAATGACACTTGGGAGCTAACGACGCTACCTCCAGGAGGAAAAAGCATCGGCGTGAAGTGGGTTTTTAAGACGAAGCTCAATGAAAATGGAGAGGTAGACAAGTACAAGGCGAGACTAGTCGCTAAGGGATACCATCAGCAATATGGAGTTGATTATGCTGAAGTATTCGCACCAGTAGCACGCTTGGAAACCATTCGGATGATCATTTCACTTGCTGCCCAGAAAGCTTGGAAGATTTGTCAGCTTGACGTCAAGTCGGCTTTTCTACATGGAGAAATAAGTGAAGAAGTATACGTCGATCAACCTCCAGGTTATGAACAGAAGGGGCAAGAATACAAGGTTTATCGACTCAAAAAAGCCTTGTACGGACTAAAACAGGCCCCCCGAGCCTGGTATAGTCGTATTGAGGCACATTTCATCAAGGAAGGCTTTAGCAAATGCCCTTATGAGCACACCTTATTCATCAAGTATGCAGCTGGAGGTAACATTTTAATCGTGTGTCTCTATGTAGATGATCTCATTTATACAGGTAATGATGAGAGCATGTTTGACGACTTTAAGAGATCTATGATGACGGAGTTTGATATGACCGATCTTGGAAGAATGAGGTACTTTCTTGGTATTGAAGTGTTACAGAAAACAGATGGTATTTTTATCGGCCAACGGAAGTATGCCCAAGAGATGCTGAAGAAGTTTGAATTTTTCTAATTTACAGAGTCTCTCCTGTTTTGTAGGTCCAGTAAAGTAGTGGGTTTGTTATTTCCTTTCTGTTGCTCTGTAAGGCTATAAATAGCCATCGTAGTCTTCGATTAATAAATAAGTCTTTGAGTCATAATTCAGTGAACTGTCTGCTTCTCTCTCTCTCTGTTTTCAACAATATGCCTGTCTGCGTGTTTTGTAGAACTCGCAGAATGTGTTAACATGAAACACGCAGATCAAACACTGAAAAATCAAACATGAACTCTCAGATCACCAACTGGAAATCGTATTTGGCACAAACATAAACTTGAAATCATAGATCACATGGAATTTGGAATTTTCAGATCAATTGGTCATTTGAACTTGCGTGTTCTTCATGATCTAGCTTGCGCGTTTGTTCCTTGAGTTTGCAGATTCGATCCAAAATATCAAATATCCTGCAATTTGATTTTCCAACAAATCCACAGCAATCGAAATACAACCTATAGCACTTTTGAAATAAGAATTTTTTTAAAAATAACAAGATCACACTTAATTTGATTCAAACAATGAACATTTTTCTTCGTGAACCTTTTTAAGAAAATTTTAAAAATCCAAAAATTGAATCAGTTTAAGTGATTGATTTGTGAATTTATGTGAACAAGAAAGACTCTACGACATCAAACGCATCCAATTGAATCATTTTTACAATTTAAAACAACAAACACAAGAAAATTTTTTATTCAACAGTGTCCTGTAAAATCGTTTCTGCATGTTCTTGAATTTCCAGAGAGTCGATCCAAATCTGATATGATGATCCTCCTGAATTTAATTTTGTTTTGGCTCTGATACCAATTGAAATTGTAAACCCAATCACAATCAAGCAATTTAACTCTAGATTATAATATGACAGTATATATTTCTAGAGAGAGAGAGTAGAGAGAGAAAGTAACAATCGTATTATGACAATGAAAGCTCTTACAAGAATTACAAGAATAAACCTATTTATATTAACTATTAAACTCTCAAGTAACCCAACTAAACTCTCAAGTAACTTGAATAAGGATCCATTCAAACTCTCAAGTACTTAAGCACCCTCTAAAACTAATGTTGACTTTCACTATTTGACTTCCATTGACTTCCTTTGACTATTCTATTACAAAGCTTTTTACAAGACTTTCCTAATTAAATCTTGTATACAATTAATGCACTAACAAACATTTCTTGCCAATAACTTCTCCCATATTCATTTCTGACACAAACATTTCTTGATCGTTTCTCCCCCTTTTTGATGATAAAGCACTGAAATCATCAAAACTTTCACAAGAAATGTCATTGACCTGATGTGATCACTGATCTGTTACAAGAGCCTCTGACTATTCATCGATCCAAAAGATATTCATCCGAATCTTTGCAAATTCAGACAAATTATGAGTGTAACACCTGAATCAACAAATGAATCAGTTAGAAATGCTTGTCAGCAACACGAAGTTACTATGTGTAACGAATACACATTGGAAAGGAGCTTTTTGATGTTCACTCCCCCAGGTCTTCCATTCAATCATCGAATAACACAAGTTTATTCTATGAACGTTTTGACAGAAAAACGAATTTCATGTGTGTTCGTGCTTGTGTATGAAAGAATTAAGCACAGATGATTGCTTTGTATTAGGCTCAAAATTGTGTAAACCATTGAGACAACAACAATTAAACACAGACTCGATTTTGCATGATCGAAGTGCGAAGATGGGGCAGACTTCCTTCTTTTTCAATATCCCGATTTTCCAAATGAAAACCAGATAGATTATGTGTTGCATCCCCTTTAAAAATTTGAAACATCTTCTTGTTGAGAAGAAGATGTGTAGTTGGTGGGGTTAAGTCAAGAGTTGGCATGGGCTAGTTGCCTGTTTCAATTATGTTCACCAAAGAAGTGTGAAACACCAACAATGTGGCTGCCCGACTCAGAAAAAAAATTTGGTGCAGAGTCTAATATTCTTTTACTCTGTTCTCGCACCCTCTTTCTTTTAATCTTTGAGTTCGCTTCTAACCAAACTCTCATTTCCATTTTACCTCATCACACCCACACTCATATATTGACTCATCGCTCTTCGATCACGCAAGGATTAACTTCTTGGGTAGGAAACACTGGTTAACGTGAATCCATAGAAGTTCAGTTAAGTCCTCACACAATGAACCCATGTAATCCTAAAAACACAATGTTGCTCAAAGAGTTTAACTTTGCAGTTAAAGCACATGTATACAAGTCAAATGTTTGTATGCTCAATGAGATAATCAAGAAGATTTGAGCATTTGTAATCATGAAGATATTTCAAAACAAGTATATTGAATAAAAGAAATGAATAAAAGAAACTTGTTTGAAAATCTGACATTGTATGATAGAGATCAAATAGAATGATTTAGCAATGAAGGCTTAGGTCAGCAAAAATTAAATATTGTCTATACGAAACAAGATATAAAAACTTTTGAAAGAAATGTTTGGAAATGAAATGAACGCTCAAAAATTTGAATATCAAGCGGGGTGTATCACCATCGAAAAATATGTTCAATTTGAGACATGGTGATAACATATTTGTTAGTGTATTTTATTGTATCCAAGATTTAATGAGAAAAGTCAAATCTAGAAAAGTCAACAAAGTCAATGTCTTGATAAGTCAATGTTTGTTTAAGTCAATCTTAGAGTTTGTAACTGTTTGTATCTTGTGATAGCATCCTTGGTATAAATACCTTAGGTGCTTTGTCATAGGAGGTAACCAATGCTTTAACTGTCAGATATATGAATACAGAAGACTTTCTCTCTCTACACTCTCTCTCTAAGATCTTGATACTGTCAAACATATTTTGATTTTGATATTGATTGATTTGATCTGGGATTACATTTTCAATTGGTATCAGAGCAAACCAAACAAAATCAGAGAAGGATTACACTTGAAAAAGATCGAATTCTTGAAAATTTTGAAGAAAACACAGAACGGTTTTTGGTTCTTCACTGTTGAATCTAATTCTCATCAGTTTGTTGTTCTTAGATTGATAGATTGGTGATGTAGTGATCGTTTAGTGTAATAGATCACTTGTTATTCATAATTGTACACAAATTAATCACTGAATTGTTTGAATTTTGAGATTTTTCATTTTTCTTGAAAAAGTTCAACGAACACTGTATTTTGATCAAATGCACTGTACTTTGATGTTCGTAATCATGTTTAGTGTTTAGAAAAGTATTTGATATCATATTTGATCATTGTGGTACAAATCTTGAGAATCAAATTTGCAGGTTCAATAGATTTGGATCGAATTGTGAAAGTCAGTGTCAAAAACGCGCAAGATCCACGAAACGCGCTAGTTCATCCGTAGAACGCGCAAGGTTCATCAATTGAAGAATACGCAAAGATTCTGAAGAACGCGCAAGCAAAGCCTGCGAGTTTATCACAAAACGCGCAAACGCCTTCTGCGAGTTTATCACAAAACGCGCAAGTTTTTCATCAAACGCGCTAATAGAGGCTTGTGAGTTTCTCAAAAACACGCAAGAAGAAGTCTGCAAGTTCTCGAAACGCGCATACAGTGGCCTGCGAGTTTTTCAAACGCGCACACAATGTCTAGCGCGTTCCAGAGTGAATAGTGGTTTGCGTGTTTAGTGTCTAGCGAGTTTATACTTTTGCGCTACCAATGATCTGCGAGTTCTAGTTTCGCGCTACCAACTACTAGCGTGTTCCTCAGTGAATAGTGTCTAGCGAGTTTTAGTGCCTTGCGAGTTTCAGTGTTGAATTTTTTTTTTTTTTTTTTGAGAAAATTTTATTTTCAAGTGGTGATTCAAGTTTGACTTTTTAGTCAACATTTCTGATTTGTTTGGGAACGATCATTTCATTTCAAGCACATCAAGATGGCAACTACAGACGATAGAGGAAATACTGTACTTTCGGCTAGAGATATGGTTGTATTGTACATGCCTGAGATACCTGTTCTAGAAGCTGAAGGAGACAAACTGAAAAATCAGAATTCAAAACTTCTCAAACAGATTCAGGAGTTGAAATTAAATTTGTCAAATTCTGATAAAACTCTTGTTTGTGCAAAATGTACTGATAATGAAAAATCTTATTTTGCAGGTATTGTCAAGGCAAGACAGGAAGAGATTAAAGATAGAGAGGAAATAATTGCTTTAAAAGAAAACACTATTCAAACGTGTGAAAAGGAATTAAAGTTGAAAGAGAGAAAGATAGCAAATCTTCAAAGCCAACTGAAGACGACTGAACAGAAATCATCAGAATTGCAAGATGAATCAGTCAAGCTTCAAAACAAGTTTAAGGCTTTTGAAGACAAAATGTCTGCCTTAGAGATACATAATGTTGAACTGTCAAAAAGCATCCAAGCAGATAAGGAAAAATCAAATTTGGAGAAATCTTATGCTCAAAAGATGTCTGAACTTTCCAAGAAATCTAACCAAGAGAAAAAGGATTTGGATCTTAGATGCCTTAAACTTTCCAAGCAAGTGTCTGATTTTGAAAATATAATAATCACTGAAAGAGACACTTTTGCTAAGGAAAGAAAAGTTCTTGAAGACAAATCAACAGAATTTCCCAAACAGATCTCTGTTCTACAAGACTTACTTGAGAAAGAAAGAAAAGCTTTTCAAGAAAACAAAAAGTCTTTGGAGATTGAAAAGAAGAAATATGAAAAGAGAAATGTTGGGATCTTCAATGAAATTTCTGATAAAACCAAGAACTTACAAAAATATTTTGAGCTTGAACGTTCACATTTTGAATCTGAAATATCTAAGCTCACATCAAAATTAACTGTTCTATCATCAGATGTACAAAAAGAAAAGATGGCCAAATCTGATTTGAAACAAAAGTTTGACACACTTTCAGATGAAAGAAACATTTTGACTAAAAAGATAAATGACTTGGAAGTTGCAAACATTGAATTGTCAGATAAAGTAACAGTTGATGTGATTAGTCAATCACCTGATGATAACTCAACAGAATCGGTCTGTTCTTTCAAAACAGCATCAAGTTCTATTCATGACAAAAATGTTTTCAAAAAGAAAAGTGTCAAACCAATCATTGTCAAATCAAGTCAGATCATACCATCTAATCTATTTTATGACAAATCTGTTGATGGTTCAGCAAATTTTTATATCAAATCTCTTGGAAAGACTTCTAAGAAAAATCAGATGGTCTGGAGAGTTAGAGGTTCTTCAGATGATGAGAAGAAGAAAGACAAATCATCTACATCCACAACCAAAGCCAAAAAGAACATAGCACACAAAGGTAAATCTTTTGATAATCCTGATATGTATTATTCTACTAATCATTTGATCAGGATTGCTCAGAAGAAAATCTGTTGTTCTTACTGTGGAGAGAATGACTTCGTTCAGAAAGAATCTGCTCATAACTGGTACGGTTCTTACAGAATAACTTCTCAGAATTCTGGATTTAAAAGATATAAGTCTAATGAGAAGTGGATTCCTAAATCTAACATACCAGGACCCAAATATCAGTGGGTACCAAAGCCTGTTAAATCTGTTTCGCAAGTACCACAGGTTTAGGGGGAGCAAGATAATTGACTTCTGAGTAAATCAACTCAAGACCCGAACTTCAAAGTATAAGTCATTGACTTCTAAGTACTACAACTTAGAACTCGGACTTCAATGTAAAAGATTTTGACTTCTAAGTACTACAACTTAGAACTCGAATTTCAATGTCAAAGACAATGGCTCTTGAATAATTCAGTTCAAGACCCGGACTTCAAAGTTAAAAGACTTTGACTTCTAGACAAATCAGTCTAGGACTCGTACCTTAAAGAACATTGGCTTTTGAACAAAACAGTTCAAAACCCGGACTTTAATGTAAAAGACTATGGCTTCTGATCACATGACAGATCAGGACCCGTTCTTTAATGTTTAATGATATAGATATTTTGCAAATATCCAGGGGGAGATTAAAAGAAAACAAATCATGATATACTGATTTGAGGGGGAGCCTAAAAGGTAAAAATCTTCTGATCTAGATCTCTGATTGTTTGAAAGAAGAACAACTTTCAAGCATGAAAAACAGTTTCTTAAATGTTCAAACCACTTCTCTATTCTCAAAAGATTTTATGAATTTAGAAGTGTGATTTTAAATGTTTTTTATTATTGAGCTTTAATGTTTAACTGACCGTGTGTTTCCAAAGATCAATACATGCGTATTATCTTGTCTATATATTGTCAAGTATTCATACACAACGGTTCAGTACTTTATTTGAATTTATTATTACCATGTCTCTAAACGAACCTATTTTTCGATGGTAATACCCTCGTTTGATTTCACTGTTATTGAGCATCA
Source organism: Arctium minus (assembly GCA_954870635.1). NCBI lineage: Eukaryota > Viridiplantae > Streptophyta > Magnoliopsida > Asterales > Asteraceae > Arctium > Arctium minus. Next base: position 32,019,467 of record OX941088.1, read on the forward strand.
TTCATCATTTCAACTTGAGCGTTCATTGCAAAATTGTTTATATTCGTTCATATAAACAAAATATCCAATTCTTTGATACCCTAACCATTTTATTAGATCTAATTGATACATTGTCAGATTGTCAAAACAATTCTCTTGATTTCATTTCATTCATTCAATATCTTTGTTTTGAGAAATCTTCAAACTTCAATTGCTCAAATCTCATGAGCATACATTTTGAAAATGTTATCATACAATTTGTGCTAAACTGTTCAAGTTAAACTGTTGAGTAACTATTCTTTATAGGACTTACATGGGATTCATGTGTGAGCTTATAAGAACTTCCATGGATTCACGTTAACCAGTGTTTCCTACCCCGGAAGTTATCCTTGAGTGATTGAGGGGTGAGGGGTCAAAATCAAAGAGTGGGGGAGATAACTCATCCGATTGAGTTTTTCTCATTGAGCTGAGGTAAAATGGAAATGAGAGTTTGGTTAGAAGTGAGCATAATGATAAAAAGAAAGAGGGTGTGAGAACAGAGTTAAATGAATATCAGAACTCTGCACCAACTACTTTCTGAGTCGGGCAGCCACATCTTCTGATTGGTTCACATTCTTTGGTGACCATCATTGAAAAAGGCAGTGAGCCCATGCCAACTCTTGCATTAACCCCACCAGCCACTCGTTTCTTTCTTAACAAAGAAATGTTTCATTTTCTTTGGGGACGCAGCATATCTGCTATCTGATCATCACTTGGAAGATTTAGATATTGAAAAAGAAGGAAAGTTGCCCCACCTTCGCACCTCTTTCATGCACATTAAGTCCGTGTAATACCTGTTGCTGTCTCAACAGTTTACACAATTTGAGCCTTATGAAACACAATCATTGTGCTAAATTCTTTCATACACAAGCACGAGCACACAGAAAATTTGTTTTTCTGTCAGAACATTCATAGAATTACCTTGTGTTTTTCAATGATTGAATGGAAGTCTTGGGGAGTTATCATCAAACCAGCTCCTTAAATTTTACATTCGTTGTACACAGTAACTCCGTGTTACTGACAGGCATTCCTAACTGTTTCATTTGTTGAATCAGGGTTACCAAGTTCATTATATCTGAATTTGAAAAGATTCGGGTATACACAGTTCATGATTCAGATACTCAGATCAAAGGATGGAAAATGTCAAATTATCATAAAGGAGGAGATTGTTACGTTGAATACAAAGGGGGTGATCAAAGAGAATGTTGAAATTGAGAAATTTTTGATGATAATGATGCTCACAATCATCAAAAAGGGGGAGAAATCTACAAAGATCAATTTAAAAGTCATCAAAGAAGATGTCAAAGTCAAAAAGACTTGCGGAGAGATTCTGAAGAAACAAAGATGATTCAAAGACAAATTCAGATAATTCGTGAAAGTTTGTTTGCTTGAAGACTGATCAGAGATTACAAGAGATGAAGATACATATTTGTCAAAGATTCCTCAAAGTTCCAAAGAAGTTTAAAGAAGTTTCAAAGATTAAGTTTTCTAAGATTTGTTCAAGACTTGTTGACTTTCCGAGATACAAAGTGTTAAAGACTTTTCAAGATTCTTCAAAGACTGAAAGGCTGAAGATTGTTAAATCTCATAGTTCAAAGTTGTCAAAGACAAAAGTTGAAGAATCAAGTGTTGAAGACTAATGTCAAATTTTTTTTAAATCTTGAATACAAAGGGGGAGATTGTTAGGGTATTTTATTGTATCCAAGATTTAATGAGAAAAGTCAAGTCTAGAAAAGTCAACAAAGTCAATGTCTTGATAAGTCAATGTTTGTTTAAGTCAATCTTAGAGTTTGTAACTGTTTGTATCTTGTGATAGCATCCTTGGTATAAATACCTTAGGTGCTTTGTAATATGAGGTAACCAATGCTTTAACTGTCAGATATATGAATACAGAAGACTTTCTCTCTCTACTCTCTCTCTCTAAGATCTTGATACTGTCAAACATATTTTGATTTTGAGATTGATTGATTTGATCTGGGATTACATTTTCAATATTCAATAAAAAAAATTAAACCGGTGTGTGTGAATACTTGACAGTATATAGAAAAGATAATACGCAAGTATGTATCTTTGGAAATACACGGTTTATTAAACATTAAAGCACATATAGCATGAAAACATTTATAATCACACTTCTATATTCATGAAATCTTTTTAAGAATCAGAAGTGGTTTGAACATTTAAGAATATGTTTTCATATCTGAAAGTTGTCCTTCTTTCAGATACGTATGAGATTAAGATTAGAAATAAACCTTTCGCTCAGTCTTAAATCTCATCAAGTCATCTCTAAGTCTTATATGATATGATCATGTAAGCTCTCTCTCAATTCTGCAAAAATCACAAGTTTGTCAAAGTACAAAGCTTTATTCACAAAATTTATTGAAAAGTAAATGACATAAAGCAATAAAACTTTGAAAGTACGAGTTCTGATCAGATGTAATCAGAAGTCATATTCAGTACTCCTTATCTCTTACTCCCCCTGAAATAATGCATCAGAAAATTTATCAATGATAAACATATGCAAAATTTATGAACTCCCCCTCAAATATATGTAGATCATCTTATCATCTTCTCACACTCCCCCTGAGATCATGAACAAACTTAAGTGCAGGTATCTTTCAGATTAAAAATAAAGAAATGAAGAAAAATAACAATAACATAACTTTAAAAGGTAATCACAGATTAAGTCTTGAGGTTTAGTATACCAAGTTTTGAAACGCGAAAATTAAATCTCTTTTCATCTAGAGGTTTGGTAAATAAATTAGCAAGTTGGTAATCTGTGTTTACAAAATAAAGTTCAATTGTACCTTTTTCCACATTATCTTTGATAAAATAATATCGGACATCAATGTGTTTGGTCTTGGTATGTTGAACAGGATTCGCAGATATGGCAATCGCGCTCTTCGAATCACAGTATATCGGGATCTTGTTGTATTTGAAGCCATAATCTCGAAGTTGTGTTCTCATCCACAACACTTGAGAACAGCAGCTCGCCGTAGCAACGTACTCTGCCTCAGCTGTTGATGTGGATAAACAGAGTTGTTTCTTTGAAGCCCAACTCACGATTTTATCGCCCAGAAATTGTATGTGTCCCGACGTACTTTTCCTGTCAAGCATACAACCTGCATGGTCTGCATCTGAATATGCTGTCAGTTCAAAACCTGTATCCTTATGATACCACAGACCAAGATCTGGAGTGCCCTTCAGATATCTAAAAATACGTTTAACTACAGACAAATGGGATTCTTTTGGAGAAGCCTGATATCGAGCATATAGACATGTAGAGAACATTATATCTGGCCTACTATATGTTAAATACATCAAAGAACCAATTATCCCTCGGTAGGTTCTAACATCGACAACTTTTCCCGAAGGATCAGTGTCAATCTTAATTCCAGGTGTCATCGGGGTTCCAATAGGTGTACAATTTTCCATTTTAAATTTTCTAAGAATATCAAAAATGTACTTAGATTGATTAATAAAGATCCCCGTGGAAAACTATTTGACTTGTAATCCGAGAAAGAAATTCATCTCTCCCATCATACTCATCTGAAATCTTGACACCATGAGGTTAGAAAAATTCTTACAGTATTTTGGATTTGTTGAGCCAAATATGATGTCATCCACATATATATGAATTAAAATGATACCAGCTTTTTCCTTTTTGATAAACAAAGTAGTATCGATCTTACCTTTCGAGAAGCCAGACTTGACTAGGAATTTAGATAAGACTTCATACCAGGCTCGAGGGGTTTGCTTCAGACCATAAAGAGCTTTGTCCATAATGTAAACATGATTCGGCTTTTCTGGATTGATAAAGCCTTCAGGATGAGAGACGTAGACCTCCTCCTTTAAGATGCCATTGAGAAAGGCAGTCTTCACGTCCATTTGATAGACGGTGAAGTTCTTGTGGGCGGCATATGCAAGAAACATCCGTATAGCTTCGATACGCGCCACTGGAGCATAAGTCTCATCATAGTCAATACCTTCCTCTTTCCTATATCCTTTAGCCACTAGTCTTGCTTTGCTTTTTATCACAATACCATCTTCGTCTTTCTTATTCTTGAATACCCATTTTGTGCCAATAATGGTTTTACCTTCAGGCTTAGGCACTAGTCTCCAGACTTTGAGTGCTTCGAACTGATTTAGCTCTTCTTGAATCGTAGTTACCCATTCTGAGTCAGCTAGAGCTTCAGATACGCGTGTTGGCTCTATCTTGCTCAGAAATGAGTCATGCATACATTGATTTAGTGTAGCAGACCTAGTTTGCATCGGTTTAGATGGATCTCCTATGATCTGATGTATCGGATGCTCTTTGGTCCACCTATGTTCATGAGGGAGTGGATTTGATGTATATTGATCATGATATTCATCTAAAAATCCACTTTCAGCTTCATTTTGTTCAGGTAGGGGTGCAGTTGAAGTAGATGATGCAGAAACTTCAGTTGATTGGACATTATTTGTCTGTTGAGTAGTCCTTACAGTGCAACCAACTGATTCAGCAACTTCTGGCTCTTCATTATTGTTCACAGCTTCAACTGTTGGAGTAGGCGCTTGAATTGGAATCTCTTGCTGAATCGGGGAATTGGATTCAGTAGATATCTCTGAAGTGGTTGGATGATTATTCGTTGAATCGTCCAATCTGTCAACCACAACAGGTTTAGTCACTTTAGTTCCAATAAATTCATCATAAAACAATTCAAACAATAAATCTAAATCAGATAAATGAGAATTAGACGATGACGCTTCATCTGCTTTCTTATCAGTAGGCATAGGTTCTGGACTGATCTGCCCAGAAGCTAATACACCAGTAATAAAGGGTTTGAAATGTCTTGAACAGAAGACATCTCCTCATCAAATGTAACGTTGATGCTCTCAACTACTAACTTGGACTTCTTTAGGTAAACTCTGTAAGTTGCAGATGTTTGAGAGTAGCCGATAAAGATGTCTTCGTCTACCTTTGGACTGAACTTGTTTAAGTTCTCCTTGTCATTCAGTACAAAGCACCTGCATCCAAAAATATGGAAATGTTTAATGCTAGGTGTACGATTACTGATTAAAGCATATGGAGTTTTACCAAACCGGCGGTGGATTATAGAACGATTTTGCGTGTAGCAAGCAGTCGATACAGCTTCAGCCTATAGAAACAGAGGTAGATCCGATTGACTCAGCATAGTTCGAGCGGCCTCGACTAGCGTTCTATTACGTCTCTCTACGACTCCGTTCTGTTCAGGAGTTCTAGCAGCAGAATACTGATGTGTTATCCCGACCGATTCGAGATAATCTTCAACAATTATGTTCTTGAATTCTGTGCCATTGTCTGTTCGAAGAAGCTAGACTGTATTTTGCAGATTCACTTGAGTAGTCTTTAAGAATTTGATGATGACTTCGGGCGTCTCATCTTTTGTTCTCAGAAATTTGACCCAAGTGTACCGCGAGTAATCGTCCATAATCACTAGAACGTATTTCTTGTCGTTTATGCTCTGAGTACGCATTAGACCGTAGAGATCCATATGTCGTAACTCTAAGGATGAACTTATACTCGGCTCAGGTTTCGACTTATGAGCGATCTCTTTACCTTGCCCTTCTCACACGCTGCACAGAGATGTTCTTTAACGTATTTGAGCGTTGGAAGTCCTTTTACCAAATTTCCCGTGACCAATTTGTTGATGTAACGAAAATTCAGGTGAGAAAGCCTTCGATGCCATAACCAACTTTGTTGCAGCGAGGCTTTTGACAGTAGACACACCTCATTGTCAGTCTTGACTTTTGACAGATTAATTGTGTAGAGGTTTGACTTTCTCGTCCCAACCAAGAGTTCTTTACCATTCTCAGTACGCACAGAACATCTCTTGGCCTTGAAATTAACCTCTAGATCTTTGTCACAGAATTGTCCAATGCTGAATAGGTTATGTCCTAATCCTTCAACGTAGCTCACCTTCGTAATCGTTACGTTGTCTTGAATCACGTCACCATAGCCCAAAATTGGTGAAAACTGATCATTTCCGAAGTGCACTGTTCCGCAATATTTTTCTGTATAATTAGATAATAAATCTTTCTGCCCGGTCATATGCTTGGAGCAACCAGAATCCAAGTACCACATATGACGGGTCTGCACAAGAGAAATCATGAAACAATTGGTTTAGGTACCCATTTATGGATGGGTCCTACATATGACGGGTCTGCACAAGAGAAATCATGAAACAATTGGTTTAGGTACCCATTTATGTATGGGTCCTACAGTGTTAGCGCAAGATTTTGGCATCCATTTGTATATGGATCCTTTGGTCTTTTGAAAATCATTTGATGCATATGAATAATAAGAATAGACATGATATGTTCCAAACCAAACATCAAAATATTGTCGAGAAGCAAAATCATTTCTATTATAATTAGAAGACTTTCTAGCAGACAGAGATAATTGGAACAATTGCTTTATTGAATAACGCTTGTAAGAAGTTACAAGTTTTGGTTTTTGAAAAGCAACATTCTCAACTACATCAGTTTTACTAGTAGTTCCTCTATTACAATCAGGATCAGAATATGATTTAACAGTCTCGTCAATCTTCTTCTTTGGTAGCCATTCTGATTTTACTCCAGACTTTTTCTTTCTCACATCTGAAACATTTGAAACTTTAGAGTTAGAACTGTGAGATTTGAAAGATTGTCTTTTATTTGGCTTACTAGTGGTTGTCTGTTTCTGTGAATGCTTAGATTTCTTCTTCTTATCTTTAGCATTCTTGGTATTCACAGAAACTGGTTCATCAACTTTCGTTGATGTTTCACCTTTCTCGAACACACTGGGTAATCTAAAAGAGTTTATTATAAATTGTGAATGATCAGGAAGTTTTGCATTAAAATCAAATTGACCAACACAATCATCTAAACAACCGTCAAAGTTAAGAAAATCAAACTCTTCATCAAGTAGACCATTAAAATCATCAGGTTTTGAAGCTTTGGAAGTTTTAGAAAAATCAGAATTTAGAAGCACAGTAGAAAACACAGTTTGTTCTAGATTAATCAAAATCCTTTCTTCTATCAGAGTGTTCTCGAGTTCAGAAATTTTACTTTCTAACACGAGAGGAGGTACATAAATTTTACCCACAATAGGCTTAGCCTCCAACTCCTTTGAAGAATAACTTTCAAAATAGTCATTAGAAAGAAATTTTGATTTATCATAACTATAACTAGAATTCAACTTCTCATAACGAAATGGAAGTTGCATTTTAGTTGTGTTCTTCCTTTTCTCTTTTTCCTTAGCTTCATCCTCTTCAGACAGTTTAGTCCACTTAACTTTGAGTTCGGGATATTGTGGTGCCAGTTTTAAAAATCCAAAATCATAAAGCGTAGGCACTTTAGAAATACCCTTTTTGAGGTAGCGTGGGTTCTCATAACCAAGACCCCAACACTCACTGCTCTCTTTAGGTTTATTTAGGTGAATGGTATGTTCAGTTTGACCTAAAGTGTAAAGTTTTTCCTCCAAAACATTCATTTTATCGGTTAAAGACTTGTTTTCTTTCTTTAAAGAATAATACTTTTTCGCAACTTCTTTTACTTCAAACTCACACATTCTGAATTTGGAAGTAGTTTCAGATAATTCATTGTGAATTATAGTCTTTTCTTTCGCGCTGGTATCAATGTTTTTATGCAAAGCCTCAATCAATACGTTCTTCTCAGCAATATCCTTGTTGAGTTTCAGTATTGATTGGTTTTTCTCTTTATTGATACCTTTCTCACGCTTAAGTTTAGACTCTAATTCCTAGAGTTTAACCATCATGACTTGCATTTCTTTGAGAAAATCTGATTCAGACATATCACATACCTCTTCGTTGTCTTCACCATCAGAATCAGATTCAGCTTCAGGCTCTTCTTTACCCATAAAGCACAAGTGAGCTTTCTCTTCTTTCTATTCTTCTTCATCAGAATGATCGAGCCAATATTCATCTTCAGCCATAAGAGCCTTGCCAGCCTCCTGCTGCTTGGCCAAGAGCATCTTATTCTTGTAGAATTCGGAGTTTGAACCTTAGGCTTTCGACAATCCTTAGCAAAGTGTCCGAGCTTTCCGCAGTTATAGCACTTTGTTGGCTCTGGTTCTTTCTTCTCTTCTGATATGTACCTCTTATATTCACTCCTTTTCCCTTCAATTCTCTCTTTATGTTTGTAGTTCCTTGAACCCGACGAGTATCTCTGACTATTCGAACCAGGCTTCTTGTAAAATTTCATTTGAAAGGCTATTGTCAGTAACAACATAGCCTGCTTCATATTCTCACAGTCATCAGAATCTGAATTTTCTTCATTATCCACCTCCTCGGATTCAGAAACTACTACTTTCTTCTTTTTCTTTAAACTCACTAATTTCTTCTTCACCACTAGAGCAACAGGATCAACAACCACTCTCTCAACCTTCTTCTTTTTATCTTTGATCTCCTCCACTTTTTCTTCATTTTGTCTAATAGTCTCATATACTTCGTGAAGAGGAATCTCATTCAAATCCTTCATCTGCTTCATTTGCCTAGTGAATCTCTTCCACTCTGGTTGCAGTATGCTCAGGAATTTTACGTTCAGCTCGATCTGAGATTTCCTAACTTTATTCTTACTGAGCTCATTCAACAGAGTCACAAATCTGTCGTATTAGCCTCCAGAGATTCACCCTACTTGGCCTTGAATTCCTCGTAGTTGTTGGGGAAGTTGGATACTTTGAGTTGGTTGTCGATCTTGGATCCTAGCATCATCTTTTCTAGTTGATCCCACATCTCTTTGCCTGTGGCATTGTAACTGTCGATCTTGACGTAGATCTCGTTTGGAATCCCTTGTAAGATAAATGATCTAGCCAGTCTATCAGCTTTGACTCTCTTTCTTTGCTCATCAATGTACTCATCTAAAGGCAATGGGTATTCCTTGTTTACAATCTCTTCCTCATTCTCTCCCTCAGTAGATAAGATCTTTGTGGGAGGTTTCATGACTCCTTCCTTCAAAGATAGCCTGATGTAGTCTCCCAAGTCATTGCAATCGATAAAATCTAGGAAGCGATCCTTCCACTGCTCGTACTCTCCTTTGAATAATACTGGAGGTTTCACATTAGTTCCAATAGCAAGTGCTTCTCTTGAAGTCATCCTGTTCCAAAAATGTACAATAACAACTTGAAAATGATCGTTAGTCCAAGTGAAATCACAAAATACAGAAAAACTTAGAAATTTCAGAAAATAAAATTTCCAAAAGTCTCCCAAGTATGGAATTCGCACAATACACTAAGGGGGCGTTTAGTTCGCAGAATGTTTTTGGATGGAATGGAATCTGTCAAAGGAATTTGACTTTGATGGAATTGGAATGGAATGTTGTCAAGTTTGACCACCTGTTTGGTTGACAGAATTGGAATGGAATCTGTTAAATGAATTGGAATTTTTCTGTTTGGTTTAAAGATTGTAGCTTCGGAATTGGAATGGAATTTTGGTAAATGACCAAAATACCCTTTTTGATTATTTTAATTTTTTAAACAAAAATTACTTTAATAAAATAATCATTAAATAGTTTAATTTTTAACAAAAAAATGTTTTTATTATTTTAGCACATGAATGATGCCGAGAGAGTGAGGAGAGAGAGGGAGAGGGAGAGAGAGAGGGTGGAGAGAGAGAGAGAGAGGGAAGAGAGAGAGGGTGGAGAGAGAGAGAGAGAGGGAAGAGAGAGGGAAGAGAGGAAAGAGAAAGAGAGAGGAGAGATAAAGAGAGAGGGAAGAGGGAGAGAGTGGACGTGAGAGAGAGGAGAGAGAGAGATAGAGAGAGGAGAGAGAGAGAGAGAGGAGAGAGAGAGAGAGAGAGGAGAGAGAGATAGCGAGAGCAGAGAGAGGAGAGAGAGGGAGATAGAGATGAGAGAGATAGTTGGTGTTTACTGATAATCAATATTAGTAGGGTTTAGTTTGGAGTAAAGGGTAAATTTGGAATTATCAAAATATAAGATTCCATTCCATTGAAATCCTTGGGTTTTAGGATGGAATGTTCAAATCCTTCATTGGTGGAATTTGGTGGAATTCACACATTCCTTCCATATAAAAGAATGAACCAAACAAGGGAATTGAATTTGGTCAAAGGAATTGGACATTCCAATTCCATCAGATTCCATCAGAATCTGCGAACCAAACGCCCAAGACACAAGCAATTCGCACACAAAATTCACACACAATCAAAAATAGCCAAGAATTCGCACACTACACACACTATCTTCAGAATTCGCACACAAGTAGAATTTCAGAATTCACATGCAACATAATTAGTATGAAGTTATATGCGAGTTATTAGAATTCGCACACAATACTTATGCGAATTCTTGACTTGGAAAAATATTAGAAAATTAACTTTTCGCATACACAATTCGCACAACAGAATGATACGAATTATGTACTTGAAACTTTTAAAAACTTTTCATGCAAATTCTAAGGAATTCGTATAGCTCTTTGATGCGAATTCTAAGAATTCGTATAACCCTATATACGAGTTCTTAACTTCTCGCACATTGAATTATGTGAATTCTGAACTTAGAAAATTTTTCATAGAACTTTTCGTATAAATGACTTATGTGAATTCTGACATTTCGCACATAGACTTGTACGAATTCTTAAGATTTCTTATCACACACATATGCGAATTCACCACATTTCGCATATCACACACATGCGAATTCTACACTTGAAATTTTTCAGACAATAATTTATGCGAAAACTAGTGATCTGCGAGTTCTTGGTGCGGGTTCTTGAGATCTCGATAAAATATCACTCTGATTGGCTCAAAACCCCATGAAATCTTTGAATTTCGATCTGTAACTTCGACAATTTGCTCACTAATGCATCTAGAATCTATTACAACCAATGAATTTCAACGAAATTCACTCAAATGAACATATTGATTCAAACACAGTGTGTACAAACACGTGAACTTTCGTATGAATAAAATTCAAAAATTTATGAAAATTACAATGCAAGAATTCAATTAACCTATACAAGATTTGTCTATTTCACTATACGAACTCAACAGACTCGATTACAATCCCATTTACACATAAAAACTTAAAATTCGATCCAAACTCAGACAACACAGTGCGACTCCATTTTCTTGATCGATTTCATTTTGAACTCTGCTCTGATACCAATTATTGTTCCCTAATTCCAAGTTCTAATTGCAAATCAATTAACAAGATAACAACAATTCAAGAATAACAAACAACATGTTCCAATTTGATTACTGGAATTCGTATACAAAGAATTTTCTCTCTTCAAACTTTCTCTCTCTAGAAACTCTATGTCCGCGTACATCTCTAACTTCTAACTTCAAGTCATATCCCTATTTGACACAGGACACAAACTATTTATACAAAGCTATAAAACAAAACACTAAAACAAAATACATTGACTTTGACTATTATTACAAAGAGACTTTGACTTTCCTTGAGAGTTGACTTGAGCTTTGACTTGCTTGACTTTCAATTTCCAATCTTCATGATCTTGTATCCAACAAATATATGCTCTAACAGTTGGTTCAAATAAACAGGAGTATTGTGATATATTCCCATTTTGATAAATGAAATTGCATAAATATGGAGTAAATTGAATTTATATTGGCTTATGTTGACTTTCATGGAATACTCAAGTAAGTTAGGGGGGGAGGGGTTGGTTTGAAATTGATTCAAAGGTGTTTTGGGACTTTGTTCCACACAAATGGTTCATTGGTGATATTTGAAAGGGTTTTTGCATATATTGCATATTTATTTGAGATTACATGTTTTTAAGTGTGTTGAGCATTCAAATCGGAGTCATGTAATTTGGAGTTGTAATGCAATAACTCCATAGGCATATGAGTCGATCATATTTATCAGTGTGGAATCTTGGAGTCATTTGATCTTATTGATCTATATTGATATAAGTTTTCTTAAAAGTATGGTATTCATGGTGTCGGGCATTTTATACATGTGATGTTATGCATATGTGAGGTGGATACATATGGAGTCGTTTAGCATGTTCAAGTTGTACATTATGAGTTATCTATATTTGTTGATACTAACCCAATGTTGAAAGGATTGTGAATAGCCGAAGGGCAAATGGAGGGAGTTTCTAGCGATCGAAAACTCTAAGGTATAGACAATAAGATTATTGAGTCTTGAGGTGTTAACCGTAGGGTAGGCATTAAGAACCATGAGCCTCGAGGTGCTACTCCGTAAGATAGGCACTAAGGACATTAGCCTTGAGCTAAAGCTCAAAAGAGTAGGTATTAAAGTCAATTGAATCTTGAGGTGATACTTCCCAACATTGATGTATGACTTACTTTGTGTTTCGACACAATTGATGGAAATGGGTCTCCCTCGTCACCGAGATGGCATTGAATGGCTACCTTAAACTCCCCACAAATTTTGTAAAAGTAAAGATTTGGATTGTTCTATCAACCTTGATCTTCATATGCATATTTTTGTAACATTCTTTTAAGGAATGAACTCTATTAAAATTGAAACCGAGGTTATTCATCATAAAGAAAAGTTATTTTGTAACACAAGCTTAGGATTTCGTTAGGGTTTATAATTCGTCTAGCCTTTTTTTTCATTAATTTCATATCCTGATCTCCATTTTGGATGTTTTATATCCATTTATCTCATACCATGAATGCAATACCTACAAAATGAGAATAACAAGTAATTCAAACACAATATGTTTAGAGAGATCAAACAAGAATAATTTTCATCAGAGGTTCATATGATTGATATGCATAAAGTTTACAGGCATCAAGAATTTTTTGATATGTCTATTTATCGATATGTCTACTTTATCAAAAAAGAGTATTAAGGTATTCAAACTGATATTCTCACTCTCACCTTGCCCACTTAGCTAGATATCTTATCTTGTCGAATCATATTGAGAAACCTCAAAAACAAAATTGAAAATCTTAAGAATTGATGAATTGTCGGAGAACCTAGGGTTCCATCTTCGAATTTCAACTCAAAAGTTCTTATATGTCTCCATACTTGAGTTTGACTCGTTATAGTTTACACACATTACTTGATATTTGACAAAGAAAATGTTGTGAAAAATGGGGTTGCGCTATTTTTCTGAACGTTCTTATCGTATCGGTCTCAAGACCATCATGAAGAATGTAAATTACAATTATGAAAATCCCCTCAAAAAACCAAGGACCAATATGCTAGTGGTACTGTAATAACCGTGCCCTAAATCCATTTCTTTATAGTTGAGAGAGTTAAGTTAAAATAAAAGGAGTTTGGGGGCTTGAGTGATAATAAGAGAAAAGGGGACTAAAACCCCTCATTCTCTCATTTTCCATTTTTGGGGGCGGCGGCTAGAAGAAAGAACCTGTGCAGATTTCCTCAAGGATTTGGGTATTAGAAAGAATTTGAAGAACATTGTGCAATTTTCTTCAAGGTAAGCTAATATCATATTTGTTCCATTTGAGCTTTGAAGTTTATTGCTAGATTAGAGTGATGTAGATTCAATCAATGAAATCTTCCCTGATCGAGTAAGTCTTGGGGAAATCTGATTTTTCTCATAGTGTTTCGCCTTAGAGAAATTAGGTTGGAACATTGTCAGGATGTGTAAGTTCATCGATTTGGATATTTCTCCTTTGAAATCGATTACTAGTTAGTTTTCGGTACTATGTTCGTATTCGGGAAAACCCATTAGCCGAAGACCCAGGGGTCGTGACCACCGGGTGAAGCTAGAATCGTCCAAGTCGGTCTAACTCGGAAGCCCCGGGAACGTACCGAATCCGAAAGCCCCAATATGCACCAACCCGGAAGCCCCAGGCGTGCAACAGAACCGGCAGCCCCAGAAGCGCGTTAACCCAGCATCCTTAGGAGGTGATGACCCGATAGGCCTGGGTGTGCCTAACCCCGGTTGACCCGGGAGATGTAAGCCCTGGCTAACTCGGGAGGGGTGAGTCCCGATCGACCCGGGAGTGTGAATCCCAGTTGACCCAGGAGGGTGGCAGACACAGATGCCAAATCGACATCGATTGAGACTCTTGCAGGTTCAATTAGAACTTTAGATTGTGTGTAGGAGTGAAACTTATTATTGTTTTATGTATGGGTTTAAATCTCTAGGTGTGCAATTTGGGGTGGGACTAATCGAAAAGAGCAGTAGCAAGGACACCAGGTGAGTTTTTCTTTACCGTGAATATCGTATGACATTTCGTTATGATATTTCGTAGTGTATTTATTGCATGTATAAATGACGATGGTGATTATAAAGAATAAATCGAAAGGCGTGTAGTCGCTAAATGGCTTATGTATATACATATGGGGAGTGTGACCCAAAATGAGTATATGAATCTGTTTCATGTATTCTAATTGATGGGTGGGTGTGTGCCCTAGCATATCGTCACTAACGTGTGGGTGACAATTGTACGTGTGCCTTAGAGGGATCTCACTAGACCATGTGGTATAACCCTCGTTGTTCATCTAAAACCCCTTTACAGGTAATCAGTTAGTGGAAGGCTTTAACAAAGGCAAGGGCAAGCTTTGAAGTAGGAGTTGCTTAAAGAGGATAGTCGATCCCGTCTAGTCATGTTTATTTTCTCAGCTGTACCCCATTTTTAAGTTTTGCAAAGACTTTAGTATAATTTTTCGCATGTATTGATGTTTTATATTAATGGTCGTGTAGTAAGAACCTTATATTTTTATGCTTGAACTTCATTGTCTATGTTGGGTTGTTACAGTTGGTATCAGATCCCTAGTTTAAGGGATTTAGGTGACTGGATGGGCCTAAACTTAAACGGTAGGGATAGGAGGTACAGCTGAAAACTAGGAGGACCGTAAGAAAGACTCTGTTAAGGGCATTAATAATAAGGAAGTGAGGACTATCATGTAAGGTAAATTTGAGATTACATCTGGCCAATGTAATTACGAATTCACAGGTGCATGAATGTGCTTATTTTACCTTATTATATGGAAGTTGTGAATAAGTCTTGTTTTGTGTGTCATTCTAGTGATCAAGATGTCTGAACGAATTACGAGGAGTAGGTTTATGCCAATTGCAGAGGAGGTTCCAGACAATTAGGTTCAGGTTGACGGACCAGTGGGCTCTTCGAGGGTAGCAACCACTAAGGGAAGAGGTTGAGGCCATGGAAGAGGAAAGGGGAAGATGCCTCAGCGAGCTTCCACTCAGGTGGAGGAGGCCACTAAGGGGACTTGAGGTCGTAAGAAAACCCGTGTTGTTCGTAGGGCAAGAAGCGTGGAAGTCCAGGGTGAGTTTGAGACTTCTCAACAAGAAATTTCAGCAACTATAAGAGGGAGGAGTCAGTCCAGAGGCCGCGGTCGAGGCCGCACTCAAGCCTTTGTGACCCATGAGGTGTTTGCAACCGAGATGAGTAAGTTGCAAGAAACCCTCCAAGCATTGTTGAACCAGCAAAACAGGTCCCCGGCGAAGGTTCAGGCTAAGAGTGGAACAGAAGCAGATGTGGAGATGTCCAGTTTGCCAATAACTGAAGTGGGTGGTCACTCACAGCTAACTCCACAGGAGCCTGGTGAATCGAAAATGGATAAGGGGTGTACGCTCAAGGCATTTCCAGCATGCAAGCCCCCTACTTTCAGTGGAGAACGCAACTCGGTGTTGGCTTTGAAGTGGGTTACGGAGATGGAAATGACTTTTGATACTAGTAAGTGTGTCAGGGAAGATCGGGTACTGTTTGCGATAGCCATGTTGAAATTTGATGCCATCTTCTGGTGGGACATCGAAACAGGTGGGAAATGATCAGAGGTAACTAAGGCGATTTCGTGGGACGTGTTTGTAAAGAGGTTTAGAGCTCAGTTTTGTCCTCTGGTGGCAGTCAAGAAACTAGAAGAGGAATTCTTGGGGCTTAAGCAAAAAGCAACGACAGTACAGAAATACACATCCAAATTTATCGATAAAACCAGGTTTGCAGAACTGTATGTGCCTAACGAAGAGAGTCGTATTGAAAGGTACATCTAGGGACTGAGGAGTAATTTAAGGGAGTTAGTTTCGGCAAGAGAACCATCCACATTTCAAGTGGCGGTTGATGCGGTGGAGATGACAGAGAAGGAAAAGAATCGGCAGATATCTGAAAGGGGTAGTGGCAAGAGAAAGTGGGAGGAACCGATGTGTGATACTAAGAAACCCAGGGCCTCAGGGTTTGAATCATGAATGAGCCCTAAGCCTTGGGATAATCTATGTAAGAAGTGCAACCGGGTGCATCGTGGAGAGTGTACCTTCGAGCCTGGTGGATGTTATAAGTGCGGGAAAGTTGGGCACATAGCACGGGAGTGCCCTAATCCTAGAGCTTGATATTTGTGTGGTTTGTCGGACCACATAAAGACCGACTATCCACAACTGAAGAAGGGTTCGGCGGGTAGCTATGGTGGGAATCGTGGAGGAGGAAGTGGGGAGAGGAGGATGGAGCCAGCAAGGGGAAAAGCCAGGTCTTTTCACATGACAATTGAGGAGGCAGTGGAGACGCCTAATGTGGTGACAGGTACCTTTCTTGTTAATTCGACTCTTGCTAGAGTATTATTTTATTCGAGAGCAAACCGATCGTTTGTATCGCCGACATTTGTATGGTGTTTAAATGTCAATCCTAGGCGATTCGAGTGTGGGTTTGAGGTGGAGATTGCGGATGATAGTCATGATGTGGTGAGAGAAGTGTTTGAGGGGTGTAGTATAGAAGTGGAGGGTCACTCTTTCCCCATGCGATTATACCCAATAGGTATGGGAGAGTTTGATGTCATTCTGGGGATGGATTGGTTGACTAGCCATAACGCCAACATTGTGTGCAATAAGAAGATAATCCGTATTCCTTTACCTGATTCGTCCAAGGTACTAATTTATGGTGATCAGCGTGAGCGTAAATCATGCCTCATCTCTATGATGAAGGCTAGGTGTTTCCTAGGTAAGGGATGTCCAGGGTTTATAGCATATGTTTTAGACGCTAAGAAGGATAAAAAAGGGGTAGATGATCTGCCGGTAGTGAGTGAATATCCGGAGGTGTTTCCGGATGACTTGACAGGTCTACCCCAAGACCGAAATGTCGAGTTCAGGATTAACTTAGTGCGGGGAGCGGCATCGGTAGCACGTGCGCCTTACCGATTAGCGTCGGCGGAAATGAAGGAGATAATGACGCAGTTGCAGGAATTATTGGACAAAGGTTTCATACGCCCTAGTTCTTCACCATGAGGAGCACCAGTACTCTTTCTTAAGAAGAAAGACGGCACAATGTGGATGTGTATTGATTACCATGAACTCAATAAGGTGACAGTCAAGAACAAGTACCCGCTCCCGAGGATCGATGATCTGTTCGACTAGTTGCAAGGGATGAGCTTCTTTTCAAAGATAAACTTGAGGTCTGGATATCACCAGCTGAAGGTGAGAAATGAAGACATCCCGAAGACAGCTTTTCGCACGAGATATGGACACTACGAATTCTTGGTTATGCTATTTAGGTTGACCAACGCCCCAGTAGTGTTCATGGACCTGATGAATTGAGTGTGCAGCTCGTTATTAGATAAGTGTGTGATAGTGTTCATAAATGATATCCTCATCTACTCGCGAGGAGCACTAATAGCACCTTCGTCTAGTGTTGGATCAGTTGTGGTGTGAGAAACTGTACGCCAAATTCTCAAAGTGTGAGTTTTGGTTAAGGGAGGTGTAGTTTCTGGGTCATGTGGTGTCGGGGGAAGGTATTAAGGTGGATCCATCCAAAGTTGAGGCCAATAAAGGATGGAAGCCACCGAAATCACCCGCTAAGGTGAGGAGCTTTCTTGGTTTGGCGGGCAACTATCGGAAGTTTATTCAGGATTTTTCCCGAATAGCAACGCCATTGACCGTTTTGACCAAGAAGAGTGTCAAATTCGAGTGAAATGAGACCCAAGAGTCGACGTTAATAGGTTGAAGGAGATACTGAGTAGCACGCCAATTCTATCGTTACCTAATGGGACGGAAGGATTCGTAATCTATAACGACGCATCCAAGTTGGGGTTGGGGTGTGTATTGATGCAAAATGGGAAGGTAATCGCCTATGCATTCCGTCAGTTGAAGGACCATGAGAGGAACTACCCCACGCATGACATGGAGCTGGCAGCCGTGGTTTTTGCACTAAAGATATGGAGGCATTACCTTTATGGAGTCAAGTGCCAGATCTACACCGACCATAAGAGCCTCAAGCATCTATTCAATCAGAAGGAGTTGAATATGAGACAGATGATATGGGTGGAGCTCTTAAGTGATTATGATTGTGAAATTTTGTACCATCCTGGTAAGGCGAATGTGGTGGTGGACGCCTAAAGTCGGAAAGAGAGAGGGGAGCAGCCTAAGGTGATAGCCTTTTGAGCTGAAGCGACTTTCGATCTCCTGAAAGAGATTAAGGAATCCCAAGAGGAGGTGCTTGCGGGAAAGGACTTGAAGAGCAAAAGAATGGTGGGATTTATGTCAGCCTTGGAGAGTAATAGAGGCGGTGTGAGGTGCTTAGGGAACCGTGTGTGGGTCCCTAATGTGGGAGGCTTGAGGAAAAGAATTCTTGAGGAGGCTCATAAGTCGCGCTATTCGGTGCATCCGGGAACCAATAAGATGTACCGCGACTTACGTCGGTTCTATTAGTGGCCGGGAATGAAAAAGGATATCGCTTACTTTGTAGAGCGATGTTTGACTTGTTTGAAGGTTAAGACAGAGCATCAGAGGCCTTATGGGCAGTTACCCCTAGAGATACCGATGTGGAAGTGGGACAACATCTCTATGGACTTTGTCACGAAACTACCAAGAATCCCGAAAGGGTACGATGCCATTTGGGTGATCGTGGATCGCCTCACCAATTCGGCTCATTTCTTGCCCACCAAAGAAGCCTATCCGTTGGAAAAGCTAGCCAAGTTGTATGTCGACGAGATCGTGACCCGTCACGGCATGCCTTTGACCATAGTTTCCGATCGGGATAGTCGGTTCACCTCGTCGTTCTGGAAAATCCTTCAAAGAGAACTGGGTACCCAACTTAAGTTGAGTACCGCTTACTATCCTCAAACGGATGGGCAGAGTAAGATGACTATTCAAACGCTAGAGGATATGTTTCAGGCTTGTGCAATCGACTTAAAGGCTCTTGGGAGTCTCATTTACCGTTGATAGAATTTTCGTATAACAACAGTTTTCATGCTAGCATTCAGGCGATACCATATGAAACCTTATATAGACGAAAATGTCGACGTCGGTGTGTTGGAACGAAGTGGGAGAAAAGCAGTTGGTGGGGCCGAAGATAGTACAAATAACCTCTAACAAGATCAATCAAATTCGCAAAAAGCTGAGGGTGGCACAAGATCGCCAAAAGATGTACGCTAACAAAAGGAGGAAACCGATCGAATTTCAAGTGGGGGACAGGGTGATGCTTAAGGTCTTGCCGTGGAAGAGTGTTGTTCGTTTTGGAAAGAGGAGGAAGTTACGGCTGAGATACGTATGATCGTTTACGATAATCGAGCGTGTAGGCGAGGTAGCGTATAAACTGGAACTACCCGAGGAACTTCGAGGAATCCACCCCAACTTTCATGTGTCAATTTTGAGGAAATGATTAGCGGAAGCGGATGTGATTATACCATTGGAGGATATACGAGTGGATGAGAAGTTAAACTATGTCGAATAACCGTTAGCGATCGTGGATCGAAAAATCAGGAAATTGAGGAACAAAGAGATATCTCTTGTGAAGGTTCAGTGGCATTATCACAAGGGCCAAGAGGCAACTTGGGAAGTGGAGTCGGACATGAGGCTCCGTTACCCACATTTGTTCAATGATGGAATTTAGGGGACAGAATTCTTTTGAGGGGAGGATGTTGTAATAATCGTGCCCTAAATCCATTTCTTGAAAGTTGAGGGAGCTAAGTTAAAATAAAAGGAGTTTGGGGGCTTAAGTGAAAATAAGAGAAAAGGGGACTAAACCCCCTAAAAACCCTTATTCTCTCATTTTTTCCATTTTTGGGGGCGGCGGCTAGAAGAAAGAACCTGTGCAGATTTCCTCAAGGATTTGGGTATTGGAAAGAATTTGAAGAAGAGTGTGCCATTTTCTTCAAGGTAAGTTAATCTCATCTTTGTTCCATTTCAGCTTTGAAGTTTATTGCTAGATTAGAGTGATGTAGATTCAATCGATGAAATCTTCCCTGATCGAGTAGAGTCTTGGGGGAATTTGATTGTTCTCATAGTGTTTCACCTTGGAGAAATTGGGTTGGAACATTATCAGGATGTGTAAGTTCATCGATTTGGATATTTCTCCTTTGAAATCGATTACTAGTTAGTTTTCGGTACTGTGTTTGTATTCGGGAAAACCCATTAGCCGAAGACCCGTGGGTCGTGACCACTGGGTGAAGCTAGAATCGTCCAAGTCGATCGAACCTGGAAGCCCCGGGAAAGGACCGAACCCAGAAGCCCCGGGGTGCACCAACCCAAAAGCCCCAAGCGTGCAATAGAACCGGGAGCGCGTTAACCCGGCAGCCCCGGGAGGTGATGACCCGGTAGGCCCGGGTGTGCCTAACCCCGGTTGACCCGGGAGATGTAATCCCCGGCTAACCCGGGAGGGTTGAGTCCCGGTCGACCCGGGAGTGTGAAGCCCGGTTGACCCGGGAGGGTGGCAGACCCAAACGCCAAATCGACATCGATTGAGACTCTTGCAGGTTCAATTCGAACTTTAGATTGTGAGTAGGAGTGAAACTTATTATTCTTTTATGTATGGGTCTAAATCTCTAGGTGTGCAATTTAGGGTGGGACTAATCGAAAATAGTAGTAGCAAGGACACCATGTGAGTTTTTCTTTACCGTGAATATCGTATGACATTTCGTTATGATATTTCGTAGTGTATTTATTTCATTTATAAATGACGATGGTGATTATAAAAAATAAATCGAAAGGCATGTAGTCGCTAAATGGCTTATGTATATACATATGGGGAGTGTGACCCAAAATGAGTATATGAATTTGTTTCATGTATTCTAATTGATGGGCGGGTGTGTGCCCTAGCATATCGTCACTTGCGTGTGGGTGACAATTGTGCGTTTTAAATTTATGAAAGATGCGCTTTAATATTTTACTGTAAATATTTATGTTTATTGTGAAGTAGTGTGCCTTAGAGGGATCTCACTAGACCATGTGGTCTAACCCTCGTTGATCATCTAAAACCCCTTTACAGACAATCAATTACTGGAAGGCTTTAACAAAGGCAAGGGCAAACTTTAAAGTAGAAGTTGCTTGAAGAGGATAGTCGATCCCGTCTAGTCATGTTTATTTTCTCAGTTGTATTGTTGTAACCCCATTTTCAGTTTTGCAAAGACTTTAGTATCATTTTTCGCATGTATTGACGTTTTATATTAATGGCCGTGTAGTAAGAACCTTATATTTTTATGCTTGAACTTTATTGTCTATGTTGGGTTGTTACAGGTACTCTGTACCCCACCTTTCTAAAGGTCAAATCTCACCAAAAATGAGAACTATGTAGGTCTAATAAATAAATAAAAATAACTGCCAAAGAAAAGGTTTAAAACTAATAGTCCAGAAAGGTCCCAAGATGGAGTCATCTTCATGCTTTTTGTAATCATTTGGGAGATGGAATGCAATACTTGAACTTTGTGCAAAAGAAAATGGTTTTTTTGTAATTATCCCATTAAATTGGCAATAGTAAATAAAAGACAAAAAGGACTTTATGGGATACAAATCCTGTGCTTAAAGTTGTTAACTTTATATTTTTCCACTTTATATGAATACATTCAGATGTATCTGTTGAAATTTAAAAGCAAGTATCCAAAGTTGAATATTTGCATTCTTTAAATTATATTTTCTTGAAAATGCATACTTTATTAATTGTCTTATTTTAATTTTAAACTTCTCTTTCATAAATACCAATTGTTTTCTTTCTATTACATGTTTTTGTATTAACTACCCAAAATCATCAACAAAGAGGACAATAAAACCATGGATATAAGGAATTCTTATAAACATCCTAGAAATGGTCATATAAACCTAAGTCATATCAAGTCAAATGACTGTTTCAAATGTGTCTCATTCGATGGTAAACATTCACAACAAACGACCAAGCTTTGAAATCCGGATGCTACTCGGCTTCAAGAAGTAGGGTCGTTTTTCGGTTGTTGGTCCACAACTGGGGGCAAGAGTAGAGCAAGACGGTCTTTGTACCTTTCGATTCTTTGTAGCCTTTGATTTCTTAATCTGCAAAAAAGCGACGAAATAACAAGATCCATGTTAATATCCAGATGTAGAAGTGGCATAATTGGACAAGATCCCTCATCCAAAAAAGTCGATATTTGAGTCAGATAACTTGCTATTTTTTACATTAATTCTCGGTTTACAAGTGAATCAAGAATCAAGAAAGCATACCTCACTCGAACCTTCTTCGCATGCTTAACATGCTGTTGCAGCAGTTCCTTAGCAGATAACTGCTCAATGTCTTCGGTTATCTGAGACCAAATAAGGGCAAAGCCGTCATTTCTTAGTGATGCGTGATCAAATACAAGTTAACAAAACGACTCTTTATCCAATCTTTTAAAAAAAGAAACGGTAATTTAGGATCATCAAATTTATCTTGATGTTAAATCTTGAAAAGAGGATCATAACCTTGAGAGACTGTAGATGATATTGGAATTCATTGTAAATAATGAAGCATCTTAGCATAATACCCAATTCACTGTAAGCAGTTAACGATACCACTTAAATCTCTTAGTTTAGGCTATTTAACATTTTTGTTTTCTAGATCCAGTTTAGCTTCTGTTTTTCTCCCTTTCTCATACCTTTCACTAGCCAAGGTTCTTCAAGGAAACAGTCTGCTATAATATTTAGGATAGAGGTCAGGTCTGTGTACATCTTACCCCCAAACCCCACCTCCAGATGGGATATAACGGTCTCGTTTGCTTTGGTTTTCTAAATCGCATTTATAAATGTGATTGCACGTCCCAATTGTTGAAGTGTGGAGGAACAAAGAGGGGACGGACAAATGGACAATGGAGGAAAATATGACCAAAATTACAGCACAGCAGATGAAGTAAATACCTCTTCTATCTCCATATCATCCTCCTTTCTTGCTTCAACCACGGATGCAGGCAATGGCTTTGGAAGAGACTTCACGCAATCCACGTATTGTGGCTGTCACCAAAGCATCGAGTTAACTTCTAAATCTATAAAACACACAATGAACAGGACAACATGGAGAAGCTGCAGACGTTGTAGCAAATAATTTATTTCTAGAACGGAAACATTATTCGAATCATCATATAAGAATATTTTGATTTTTCTGGTTTGTGTTTCATAAATGTAAAAGATATATTCAACAAATTAAAGTCATTGATGATGGAAAACGAGCAGCAAGGTCACTGACTTGATCAAAGATGAAGTCTGTAAAAATATTGACAAATAGAAAAGAAAATTGGTATCTGACTTTTTGAACCATCGTAACTGGCTTTTTGTAGAAACAGAACATCTTTCTCATGGAAAAAAAGAACACTACATTTTACAAGAACGAAATTTTCCTAAAACTCTCATTCTTGCAAACTAATATGTTCTTTTCATTTGCAAGAAGGATGGTTAGTTTGCAACGAAAAGCTAAGATAGGTCGATTTATTTTCATTTCTTCCAACACGAAATAGGTCAATTCTTGAAACAAATAGGTGAAAGAGTCTCCTATTTAGCCATTATTGAATGGTATTTTAAACAAATGTCAAATAAAAAAAATGCTATAACTAAATTGCTAACGTAGAACGAAAAGTGTGCAATTTTTATGAGATGCTTCTTTCATTCCATGAAAATTGTAACATTTCCCTTGTTTGGAAAGACTTCAAGTTGAAGTTACTTATTCACCCATTATCCATTTATCATTATCATGGAAAAGTTGATAAGTAATGATATGGGTCCACAAGATTCTTTTATTTTGTAATTGTCTAAAGAAAATTTGAGATATCTAAAAAATATTAAGATACTTCCGTTAAATTATGTATCAAGTCAAACGTTGCAATTTTCATTGAACGAATGGACTACATATGATTTGGAAATTATTTGAAATAACTATTTCTAGGGGCGCTTTGGTGCAGCCAGTAAGATTACTCTTTTGTGAGTGACAAAGGCTCTTTGCAAGAAGCAAGAAGATGACCACATGCATACAATTTTTTCCCTAACTCTCACAAAGTTAAGGATCCTTCGTGCATCATGGGCTGTGAACAAAGAGGTAATCGGATTTTCTAGCGTTGAGTAAGGGGGGTGGAGCTTGAAGAGCGAAGCGAGCTGTTATATTTTTATTGAGAAGAAATGTACATAATATATACAAAATTAGGTAACTATCTTCGGAATATATATATATATATATATATATATATATTCTAACTAGGAAGAGAAGCTCTAATTATCCGCTTTCAGCTAACATTCCCCCTCAAGTTGGTGGATAGATTTAAATCATGCCTAACTTGTTATAAAGATGATCAACAGGGACCCCATTTACAGCTTTCATGGGTGTCCCGTAATTGTTTACTAGTCTTCACATATTCAGTAGAAGTTAAGCCTTGTTGAATTTTTTCCATGGATAAAATTGATCTCAATGTGCTTAGTCCGATCATGAAACACAAGATTATATGCAATATGAAGAGCAGTTCGGTTGTCACATCACAATTTTGTTGGTACCGAAATCTTAAGGGATATTTCAGCTGAGGTTGGCATATCCACATTATCTAGCACATAGATTGTGCCATAGTTATATATTCTAATCCATATTCTAATATTGGTGCTGGATCTTGAGGCAACAGTTGGCTTCTTACTCATCCATGAGACCAAATTCCCTCCAATAAATATACAATATCCTAAAGTGGATCTTCTATCAATTTGGGACCTGCCCAATCTGCATCTCAAAAACATTCAATATGACTATGTCCATGATTCCAAGATACCACGCTTGGATGCTCCTTTCAAGTAACACAGAACTTGTTTTAACGTTACCCAATGATGAACTGTCGAAGATGACATAAACTCACGAAGCATCACCCTAAGATAATTCAATTTTCCAACCAAATATTGATATCTCTCAAAATCTCTGAATAGTTCCCCATCTCCTATAAGGTGAATGTTAGGAATCATTGGAGCAATACAAGGTTGCTCCCAATACTGTTGTAACTTCAATGTAAAAAAATACTTTAGCACCCCAAAGTCCTTTATCTGAAACTGGGTATGAATGAAACCTTAAAAGAGATTATATCCTTGAGTATCACTTTTAGGTGATGACAATGTGATCCACATAGACAACATAATGATACAATCTTCTGACTGCTAGTAAAACACAGAATGGTTAGACTTGCTTTTCTTCATACCAAACTTTTCAACAAGGAGATTAAAATTTACTGGCCAAGCACAAGAACTTTGTTTCAAGCGATATACAGAATTTCGAACTAGACAAACTCACCCCGACTCCCCCTAAGAAACAAAACCAAAAGGTTGCTCATATATGCCCCTCCTGAAAATCACTGCGAAAAAAAGCATTCTTAAAAAGAAGTTGATGCAAAGACCGGTGCCATTGAAATAAACAACTAAACAAAATGCCAATTTCGGAACACTAAAAAAAGTGTCAAATTAGTCCTCTCCATAGGTTTCAGCAAAACCCTTAGTCAGACGAGCTTATAGTCGGGCAATTGACCATCCAGATTTACCTAAACTGAGAACACCCATTTGCGTATGATAACCCATTTCCCTAAAGGCAAATCCACCCAAAGTACCATTGTCATTTAGAGCATTTATCTCCTCTATGCACTGTCATGGCATTATGCCAACCAAGATGAGATATATATATATATATAATTAATTAAGGGACACAATAAAAGAGGAGAAAACGACAAGTTGTTATATGAAACGAATGAAAAAAATAGAACAAGTACACAAACACTTACTTTTATGCAATGCAACAGGAACATCATTGCTCGACACTGGATTTGATGATGGATCAAATGTAGGTCAGGCTTCGAGAAATGAATGCTTATAGTAGACATGAGCAATTCTTGATACTATGAAAATTTGGCAAATTCCTCGGCATAAACAAGGACTGATTTCTCAGAGACATCAACATTTGATGCAAAATTCGCCACGAGTTTTTTCTGATTTTTTAAGACTTCTAATAGCCTGGTTAATGACAATAGTTGCACAAATTGTTTGCAACATTCATTGCTCGACGTTCAAATCTTCATGAGTTGCTACTTTTTGTTTCCACTATGAGTGGATAACCTCCCAAGAGTACAATTATTATTCCGACCAACCAAACACCACTATACGGAATGATTGGATGACCTCCCAAGAGTACAATTATTATTCCGACCAACCAAAGCACCCGTGTCAGCCAAATGAACATCTTTGCTGATACCCTGTAGATAAAGCCAAACTGACTTAGGGGCCGTTTTACTAAATGCTTATTGGGTAAGTATTTAATGGCAAGAGTTATCACTCTCATTTATCTTATCGGGTAACAATCAAGTGAATTGTTGGTAAACGTCTTTTCCCTCACTTACCGGTAAGATTCTCGGTCCTTGCTATGTGTCTATATACCTCTTGCAGGGTAAGATTCTTGGTCCTTGCCATGCTCACTCGGTAAGGTAAGCGACACCCAGTAAAGGCTTACCTAGTAAGCTTTTGGTACCCTTACTCCAATCCAAATAGTTCAAACCATTTAACTTATGGTTTGTGAATTTAGACATCGTTAGCACCTCATCCCTCACACTAAGTGTTATGTTGTCTTTCGTGCTACAAGGGCATATGTGTCAAAATAATCTAGTCCTTCCTTTTGTGTAAAGCCTTGGATACTAATCAAGCTTTAAACTTTTCAATGGTTCCATCAACTCTTAATTTCCTTTTGAAAATCCATTTATTCTTGATGGCTTTTGAACCAGAGGGGGTAGGGGGTAGGTCGACTAAGACCCGAGTATTGTTACCTAAGATGGAATCCATCTCATTTTTTATTGTTTCTTTCCAAAAAGATGCATCATGAGATTTCATTGCTTCCAAGTATGTACAAGGTTCTTCATCCAAGTTGTAAATTATTGCATATTCTTTTACTGAACCATGTCGATCCCCTTCAACTAAGTACATCTCAAAGTTAGGTCCAAAGATTCTTGCTCTTCGTTGACGCTTACTTCTTCTAGGTTCTACTGCTTGATGATTTGAGGAAGAATCATCACCTTCCCTTTCATTATTTATGGGAATTTTTGTAGACACGACTTCCTTTATGTGCCTTATGAATGCTTTTGAACCTTTGTCTCCTAACTTTCTCTTCTTTGATCTGGGAAGTCTTACAATCGCTCGACATCCCCAAATCCAAAGATAATCTAGCTTAGGTGTCTGTTTATTCCATAATTCATACGTAGTCTTTGACTTCTCTTGCATGGTATGTAAGGGTTGGTGGCAATTACAAAATCGTATTCAAGTGATTTATGGTCCCAAAGTAAAACAATAAACCACGTGCAACTAACCCAATACAACAAATGCGGAATAACGAGATCTAAATATTGTAAATTTCGGTCTTATGATATTATCAGGGTAGAGTGTTGAAAAACTTTATGTTTTTCTTGATGCTATACAAATCGCCAGTGTATATATGTTATATATGAAGATTAAATATGGACCACATGTTTTTCTTCTTGGGCTCCAAGTGTTGGATGACAACTTGCATCCATATGCCATACATACATACATGGGAGGACATGAAAGGATTGGTATTAGTGTACTTGCTCCTTCCTTCCCAAGTTTTGCCAACCCATACCCTACTTGCTCCTTTGTTCCATGCATTACTATAAATTGGCATGCATGGAAGACGTTTGATGAGAGCAAAAATTACAAAAGAAGACTTTAGTTTATTTCTTTGTTCTTCTTCTCCTTCTTGGTTTCCTCTTGTGATATATATATATACATCTCATTTATATATATATATACCCATATATATCTCATCCAAATATATATATATACGTGTATATATATATTTCGTTTGTTGAGGAAACATTTGGATAGCTGATTTGTTGATCCAATGATCTCGTAAACACGTTGTAATTTCTCCCGATTGGTAATATAAAGATCTCTCTTTCCCTGTGGATGTACACTATCACACCGATGGTGGAACCACGTTAAATCTTGCTGTCTCGATTTATATGCTGCTTTGTTATTTTTATCGTATATTCGATAACTACTATATTTACATTTGTGGATCGGTATGAATCATAAAACCGAAATATACAATATTTAGATCTCGTTATTCCGCATTTGTTGTATTGGGTTAGTTGCACGTGATTTATTGTTTTACTTTGGGACCATAAATCACTTGAATACGATTTTGTAATTGCCACCAATCCTTACAATTGGTATCAGAGTTGCTAGATCTAAATTTGTCTTAGATTGTATATTTTTAGTCTCACAACAAGTGCTCGTTAAAATGTCTGTTGTTTTAGGAAATCCGTTTGCCGCTTCAGTTTCCAACCCGAACCCAAATGTTTATCAAAAATGTGCTTTTAAATTATCGGGGTCCGGGATTAGAATAGAAAAGTTGAACGGGGAGGGTGATTTTGGTAAATGGCAGTTCACTACAGCGGCAGCACTTAGGAAAAAACGATGTTCACCCCATAATCTTTGCTCCAGAAGAAATAGATCTGGATATATCCACCTTAGAGGCTAAGGAAATGGAGGCTTGGGCCTTTACTACCTTACAGATGGCTATAGGTCCAAATGTTATTTCTGAAATCGTTTCTGAAAAGATAGCCACATGGATTTGGAAAAGACTCGAGAATCTTTATCTCAAGAAAACTTTGACTAACCGACTGTTATTGATGAAGTCGTGCATGTTCTTCAAAATGAAGGAAGGCACTACCATTCAGGCCCACATGACTGAATTCGAAGACATAATCATGAAGTTGAAGGCAACATATTCTATTTTTGCCACAGATAATGAGGCACTCCCTTTGATTCTGTTGTATTCACTTCCCGAGAAATATTCCTAGTTCACTAACAGTTTTATTTATGGAAGATATTCCATATCTTTGTCTGACGTGAAAGCAGGGATGATCTGTGAAGAACAGAGAATTCAGATGAAAATCGGTAACAGTTCGCGAGATAACAACCACAACAGTCATGGTCTATTTGCTGAAAGAGACCAAAACGATCAGCTCAGGGGAAGAACTCGTGGCCGCTCCCAATCTCGTAAACCTGGTCATCACAAGAAAGCTAAGCAACGTGGCAATTGTAATTATTGTCACAAACCAGGTCATTGGGTCGGAGATTGTCCGAGTTTGAAAAACAAAGACAAGACCAAAGCAAAATCTTCAGCAGTTGCAACCGAAAGAGATACAGGCTTCTCAGCAACGGTTACTGCACCGTAAGGCGACAGGCGTTGGATACCGGAGCTTCGTGCCATATGACACCGTTTCGAGATTGTTTCACTACTTTCAAGGAGTTCGAAGGTAACCATATTTATATGGGAAACAATACGCCGTGTGTCACTCAGGGCATCGGTTCGGTTAGAATCAAAATGTTTGACGGTACTATTCGAACTTTATCAAATGTTAAATTTGTACCGTCTATGACTCGTTCTCTTATTTCTGTTGGACAACTGTCCAAACTTGGCTGTAAGATTCGAATTGAGAATGGGAGTATGCACATCTCCAGAGAGAACATTATTGTGATGAAGGGTGGGCAGGCAGAAAATAACTTGTTCATCTCGTAGGTGAGACAGTCAGTTTTGATGCGTGTGTCGCGGATAGTTCGAGAAACTTAGATGCTACCCGTTTGTGGCATCTTAGATTGGGGCACACTTCAGAGAAGAACTTGGAGATTTTTAGCGCAAGCGGAAACTCATTGCAGTTGACACGCCTACAAGTCTGGACTTTTGTTCAGAATGTGTCTCGGGTAAACAGACGCGTGTTTCGTTTGGTGTTGGAAAACACAACACCAAAGGGATCCTTGATTATGTTCATACAGAGGTCTGGGGACCATCTTCGACACAATCCCTCGGTGGAAGTAAGTACTATGTTACTTTTATTGATGATTTCTTGCACAAACTTTAGGTGTATGTGATTTAGTTAAAGTCAGATGTTTTTGAAATATTCAAAACTTGGTTAGCACTAGTCGAAGTCGAGACTGGAAGAAAATTAAAAGTGCTAAGATCTGACAATGGTGGTGAATACACTAGTGGTAACTTTAAAGACTTTTGTTCACGTAGAGGTATTCACCGACACTACACCACACCTGGCGATCCGCAATCAAACGGAGTCGCCGAGCGGATGAATAGGACCATGTTAACATACATCTGGTTTCCTAAAATGTTTTGGGTTGAAGCACTTCACACTGTTGTACACATTGTGAATCGGTTTGGTGAGGACATGCAAGACGTTTAGAGTAGCCAATAAGAATTGCATCTTCTTTTGCAACCTTTGGAATCCTCCACCATCAAAGCGCTCTAACTTGACAACATCGCACGACATTTGTTGGAGATTCTTCATTGCCATCGTTGCTCGAAATTGCTTTAAGATTGTTGTTTTTGGGGTTCAAAACTAAAGGCATAAAACGACTTAATTGAATCTACTATTTATTGCTTCAAGGCGAGTAAGCTCTCTATCCTCAAAGCAATTTTGCCCCCACCGTTCAGTAGAACGTAGTGCTTTGGGTTTATGGCGAATTGCTTCCCAAAGATACAATGAAGCAACGTATGTAGTACAATTATCAACACCACACTTGGTGGCGATAATCCCGATGAATTATTGAGTTTGCAAGGATTTCTAGGAACTAAAAAGTCATGTTCCTATAGCAACACAACCTATAGCAATCTGGTGTAGAGAAAAAGTTGCTTTTAGAGATGTATAATAGGGGTATATATATGCATTTCCTAACAGCCCTATGAACCATCACGAACTGACAGTTTGTGACAGTTGTCACCTTTCCCGCGATGATGCGTGTGTGCGAAGTGCAAAGTGTCACATTGCGCCCATGCCCACGGTCGCGCGTGTGTAAGGGTGTGTTGCACCCTTGTGGGTTCCCCACCGTTTCCAATATATTAAATTAATATATAGAAAATGCTCCCACTTATTTTCCACTCTCACCTATGTGGGACAAGGTGAAACCTACCAAAAAAAAAACTTTTCTCTTTACCTATGACTCAACCCAAAATAAATAAGACTTATTATATTATTTCAAAATTTTCCCCAACAACGTGGTTTGTGACAATAGTTGCACAAAATGTTATTCATTACTTGACTTTCTAATCTTTATGAGTTGCTACCTTTGTTTCCATTATGATTGATGACCTCCGACGAGTACAATTATTATTCAGACCAACCAAAGCACCCGTATCAGTCAAATGGACATCTTTGTTGATACTCTGTAGATGAAGCCAAACAGACTTAGGAGTGGTCCTTTACTAAATGCTTATCGGGTAAGTATTTATTAGCAAGAGTTATCACTCTCATTTCTCTTATCGGGTAACATTCTTGGTCATTAAATGAATTGTTGGTAAGTGTTTTTTCCCTCACTTGCGGGGTAAGATTCTCGGTCCTTGCTATGTGTCTATATACCTCTTACAAGGTAAGATTATTGGTCTTTGCCATGCTACTTGGTAAGGTAAGCGACACCCGGTAAAAGCTTACACAATAAGCGTTTGGTAAACGGACTCTTCCTCTAATCCAAATAGCTCAAACCATTTAACTTATGGTTTGTGATTTTAGACGTCGTTAGCACCTCATCCGTCACACTAAGTGTTATTTTTTCGTCAAGGTTCAAAATGATGTGAGGCGTGGCGTGGCGGCGAGGTCAAGCCTCAAGCCTTACATGCCACGGCGAGGATGCAGCGTTTTTCAAGGCGTGACATAAGGCGGCAAATTTATGTCATAAAGAATTATATATATACATATATGTTTTTTGTATATTATCTAATCAAATAATGATATTAAAAAATGTAGATTCATATTAGAATAAGAAAAATCATATAGACTATTATTTAGGCAAAGTTACCCCCACCCATGAGCTATACGCCAGAGGCTATATAGACTATTATTACAAAAATAGTTTTTGATTAAGGATTTAAAATAGAACCTAGAAAGATAATTTTACAACTTCGTTTTAATAGCGAGTCCATAATGTTTATGAGTTTGTGAAACTGAGAGTTATGTGATTAGATAAATCTATACGAGTCTAAAATCTAAAGTTAAAAGTGTAAAAACACAAGATAAAAAACAAAAAAATTACAAAAAAACGTGCGCTACGGCACGCCATGGCGTGAGCTACGCCTTACAGAAACGCTATGGGTCATTTTGTAACAACGAAGACGCGTCTTACGCCGTATCGCCGCCATTGTGCGCCTTTTTGAACACCAGTTTTCGTCCATAACGTCATAACAAAGTGATTTTAACCTGACTACTAGAAGAAGCCAAAAAATCAATTTTCTTGAAATACAAGATGGCTTGTAATAATCTTTAAAGAGTATCAATAATTGTTCAACCCTTTCTATATGCTCAAATGGCTCGAACCAAGCCATTAGCAAGAAAAATCTACCAAAGGAATCCGCAAAGACTAGGCCTAAAATTCTGGTCCTGAGAGAAATAATGAAGCCCTAAAATGCAAAGCAGAGAAAGCGGCGGTAACGGCAATAGCAGACAGCTTGGGTTTCAAAATCACAATTCCGAAATCACCATGGCTAGAGTTTTGAAATGGCTATGATAACAGAACAAAAAGGCAATCGAATTTCTATATAGTTCTATTGAGAAGAGATGAAAATGAATATATAAAATCTAACTAGAAAGAGAAGCCTTGATTATTCATTTTTCAGCTAAGAGTCTCCGAAGTTTCAAGGTAAATATCATTAACCATTATATATGACATAAATTAAAGATCAAAATGAGTACTTGCCCAATCTCCAAATAAATGAAACTTTTGATTAGCAAAAAGTCTACTGAAAATGTTTTGACTTTAATCAAATATTTAAGTACCGACCAATAATCACAAAATCAAAGATTCTTGCAAACTAAAAATAACAGGATCAGTATTTCGTAACTTACTAACTGGCAAAATAGTATAATGGCCTATATGCTTTGAAAATGATTGTCCAAGGGTAGGTGTGGCAAAAATGCTTTTATGGTAGCCTAATTGGTAAAAGTGGGAAAAATGATGTGCCTAAGGGAGTCAAAAATTGTTGATAATAATCAAAAGGACATGTGTTCGAGTCCTAAACTTGTGTATTCCCCGGTCTAGGAGTGTGTCAATGGGCCAGCAGTAAAAGCTTCATCACCTCAAATGACATGTAGGTATTGCAACAAAATTTTAATAAAGACCATTCTCTTTGTCATGACTTTCAATCGCTAATATGCATTTCATGCTAACAGAAGCGAGAATAGAACTCACAAGATGCATCTAGAGGCTAGCCATTATGCATACCTGATTTTCCAAAGTAAACCCATTCTTTAACCATGATCGGCATTGGGCATAAAGAGAAGTGCCCTCAGAAACTTGAACCTACAAATATCCAAACGGAACATCATCAGCAAAAAAGAACAATTTATAACATTATAACGAAGAAGTGTCTTCATAAGATAGAATAGGCAAGCATGGTGATTCCTGTTTATAGTGACTTAGCCTACATAGAATAGTGACTTTAAATCTTGGTTGATGGAAATGTAGTGTGATGATGAGACAGTTATGCACATCTCTAAGAATCATATATTTCATGGGCAAACCCACAAATTAACTTTCTACGTGAGAAAGTGCAACATACTTCTTGAGAGCCTCCTATTAGACGGTTTGGGTGTGTGCAGGTTGCACATGTCTTGAAAGAGCCCCTACATAGAGCTCAAATTCCTATGTGACAAGTTGGGCCTACTTGGTATTTATGTTCCAACATAATTAGTGTTAGGAATGAAGGATATATGTACTTTTGTGAGAGATACTGAGATTATCTTTTTAGGTTTTCTATTTTAGCATATCTCCCCATTATATACACTATTATTCTGCTTTGATTGATGATATACACACACCTTTTGACAAGCATATTTCACAAACGAAAAGTTGGAGGGATGAAGAGACGCCTTGGAATCTAAAGGTTTTATGTTAAGTAAAACTAGGGCGGTTTTGACAATTTGATTATTCTCCGGGATAAGTGCTACAAACTGGAGAGCTTGATGAGGATGTCAGTCGTCTACAAAAGGGCGGGATGAATACAATGCTACCAAGATTCGATGGTCTTGTGTGATTTAAAAGCCCAATTGAACTAGGGAGGTGGTGAGACCTTCTATTACAGGAGAGAGTGTGGTGTGGCCACCAAAAAGAGAACAGATGCACAAGATAAGTATAACAGAAATCAGAATACTGAACAATGTGTTGTAGCCACATAAGAAGGGATGGGATCAGAAACAATGACACAGCTGGTTAACGAGATGCTACACAACACGACATGGGATGGTTTGATGAGCTTAAAGATAGACCTTGGAATGCCGCAATTAGAAGAGGAGACTTGTACCAAGAGGGTTGCCAAGATCAACATGTGGTAAAAAGATATTTTAGGCCTGGTATAATCATAGTGATATCTTGACTCGATTTTCTGACCTCTCAATCAATTTCCATCCCTCTCACACGCATACATAGACACAACTCCTAACCATCTTTTAAAAACACAAACATATCTTCTCTTTGTATAGAAACTAAGCTTACATCCTCCTATTTTGCTATTTTATCCATGATTTCTCTGATAATTTATGTGATAGTGCTACTGTGCCAGCCGTTTAACTTGATATTGGCTATGACTACACACAATCAGACATTTCTTAATGCAACATGCACTAGAGGGCAACCCTTAGAATTAATAGTTTACTTTATATTTATGTATATATTATATTCAACTGATAAATTGTGACAATTTATAAAGCTGTCAGTTTAAACAATGTTAGACCAGTACAAAAAGTTCTTCTCATTCGCATATATGCCAAAAGCAAGAGTTAATCCATATGGACAGATTGCCTAACTAGCAAATATCTTTATAGGTGGAAACAAATAATATATGCTGGTTGGTTTGAAGTCACAAACATCATTAAAAAAGTCAATTTCTTTTGAACTAAGAACAAAAGAAAGATGGGTTGGTCTAGATCTCAGATAAGACTTCATCATTATTAAAGTGCATGAATGCAAAAATGTAGTAAAGTATATTCAAACAAGAATTCAAATATATCTGCATGACATGTGCAAGATTCAAAAATATGGACACTTTTTCAAGTAATATACTCATCGTTTCTCCGTCAAATGCTAAACTGCTCAACTAAGCTTCTATATGGACAACTTTGAATTAGAAAAATAAACCATCGTCCGCTAAAGGCTTTGGTTCAAAGTAACAGTACCATATTTGTAAGATACCCTGACACTAGCATACCCAGCCTTAGCCAATTTGAAATTTCCATGTGTTTTTGCAATGGCAACATATTTTTTTGTGGCTATGTAACAAAGGAATGAGTTCTGCATAACATCAAGAACACATAAGGAGAAAAAAAAGTTCACCTTTCTATCTCTAATAATAACAAAAGTATCATCTCCATTCTTATCCCTACAAAGCCATAAATAAATTAAAGATTACTATTAGCTGAAGATAAAATGAGGACAGAAACTATGAAGACAAACTAAATAAGAAATGGTGTGAGGATAATGTGATATTACCTTATATTTTTTAAGCCATTATCATCAGCAACTGGTGACTGCCCAACAATCTATAGATGATAAAACATAATGAAATAGCAAACATCACAAACCATGTGACTAATCCAACAAAAATAAAGTAACAATAAAAGAGAAAGATGTAATAGAAATTACAAATCTACTAGAATCACAAATGTGTACAAAAAAATATCAGTTGGGGAGAGCCTGGAGCAACTACTGAACTTAACTGATGGAGGCCCATCAAGCAATAACAAACTAGATCCATTGAGGCTTTTGGTGATGCAACAAGCTTTTGGTGATGCTAGTTTCCAAAATTCAAGCTCAATCCAACGCAATGAAGATCGTGAAATAATTTTCAAGCTACAAGTTGGTGAATTTCTAGAAGCTCAAATGCATCAAGTTTCCAAGGACACAAGCTAGAATGAAGAACAAGGAAGTTCAAGTCCAACAAAGATCATAGGGAACACAACATTTGTTCCATCAAAATTTTGAATTCATTTTAAGTTTTTAGAATAATTTTGTAGCCAAATAAAGGCTTGGGGAAGCCCAATTCGTCCAAGGCATTAAAGGAGCCTTAACTTCTGTTAAAACCCCTATTTTGCCCTTTTCCTCCCTAGTTTCCTATAAATAGCTATCTTTTGAAGGATAAGAAAGAACCCTTCCATATATTTCCATATATGTTTAGAGACGTTCCCTTCATATTTTTATTCTAGTGTCCTTTAGAAAAAGGTTTCCTTTTGATTAAAAAACCTTAGTTTTGGTTCTAAGCTTCATAGCTTAAGGGTCATCGTGGATTCACACCATCAAACCTTTCTGATCGAAATTGACAGGTTTGATTATCGGAATTGGGAAAAAGGTCTCTTTCCAAGAATGCAAGGAAAATTATGCATATGAAGGACTACCACCTGAACCTTCAAAGCCAAGGAGCCTTGAGGCACAGGGTCAACCTTACGATACATGTAAAGACAAATATCTAGGTAGTATTGAATCACCTTAAGTTCTTCAAACTGAAAAAAACAACACTCCCTCATTTCTCTATTATTTTTCCTACTTTGACATTGAATGCCAAGCTTGTATTTACAAAAATTATAGTCATTATTTGTTCTTCTAGGTATTTTCATCAACGATTTTTTTATATTTATAATAATTATTGCACCTTTTGATGTAGTTGATTTTTCCTAAAGAATTAAATATAAATATTTAGTTTTAGAAAAATATTTGATCGACATCCAAACCCAAAGTAGCACAACTAATAAACTGTAAAAAAGTAGTGCTTAACAAAATCTGATTATATCTTTAGAATTAAGCTTTGTTGGGAATACATCTCGAATCCTTAACCATCTACAGGCTTTGTCATGTATAATAATTTGGGATGTATGTCTGAAGGAGAAAAAGCAAAACAACTGACAGAAAGGTGAGAACCAATTGCCACCATTATATACCTTAAATCATTTGCAAAAGAAGTCTTTTCTCAAGTGGACAATTATTTCATCAACCAAGGAGATCAATTACATCATAAATTATTCCAATAACCACGGAGGTAAAAGATAATTAGTAAAAAGGAAAAAAAAATCATAGTTATGATAAATCACAAGTATATAGCATGTTCATGTAATCATGTTATGAATTGGAGAAATAGAGCGATAAAATATTAAGACTAGCTTAACCTTGTTGTCTTCACGATTGAGGTGAAAATGTTAAGGACACGCTCATAGTTTTAAAAATCACAATCGGGACTCGAGGCGTTTTCCCTTTGCGAGGCAAGGCGTAAGCCTCGAGGCGTGTATATAATATATATATATATATGTGTGTGTGTGTGTGTGTATAATAAAGAATATATATGTGGAAAACATGATTTCATACCAAATAAAATTCATAAATATTAATAATAAGCAAAACATAATTCCATACCATATTTAAATTTCACAAGTTCATAAAATTTCTTCTAGAGAAGAGGAAATGACACCCCAAAGTGGATTTTTGTACTTATAAATTACTAAAAGTACACTTACTTTTGCTTTTGACTTTCTACCTTTGTAAATAAAAGTACAAGTTATTTTTTTTTAAATAAAAAGTCATGAGTCTATCACCAAATTCTCACAAAAAACAAAAAGCATCTAAGGTTTGCGCCTCACGCCTCAACACACCGCCTCACCGATTGAGGCGTGAGCCTCGTCCAGGGACCATGAGGCTTAAGCCTCATGAGCGGTTTTGGACCGCCTCGCCTCGAGGCGTACGCCTCGAACGATTTTTAAAACCATGGACATGCTAATAAGAAGAGTCTCACATGTTATGCAAGTTTCAGGGGCAGAGAACAAATCAGCTGTGGTTCCTAATATATTTTTCATCATGCAATCAGTGAGCAAAACCCCATGCTAATGAACCAAGATCAACCTAAAAACATATATACAAAGAATCTGCAATTTCCACCAGACCCCAATAAGGTACACGTAAAGGTAGGTACCCAACTGCTTAATTAGAACTAAACTATAAACCTATAAGATTGTACTCGTACGCTTCAAAATCGCAAGTTACTTTAAATCGACTTATTAATGCTACCATATTGTTTTGTTTCAGTAATGCCATATCTGCTTTATGGCAACCAGGATCGACATAGGAATGCAACGATGCAGGTGCACTTACCTTTGGTTGATCATCTGGATCAACTGTTTCTTCCTCTTCTGGCCTTTCATTTAAATCAATAAATAGCCGTTTAGCCACTCCTCTACCACTTCCAACGCCATTAACAAAACGTAATGCTCTATCCATGGCAAAAAAAAAACTTCAGAAAATTATGAAAGAAACCTAGGTTACAACCTTTCCTGCTTTTGTGACTCCTTAATATAGGTAGAAATTCTTCCAAATGACTAAAATATAATGCGTAAGGCGGAGCTAATTTGAAGATCAGGCAGGACCTTTAGAAATTGCTCCTTAAATGAGCAGTGATTATTAATAGATTTTATTCTTCTTTAGGATAGGGAATTAAACAACATTCTAAAATACCTATGACTCATTCATGTACAAATTTCTAGGCTAAATTTAGCATTTGCATATACATGGACAATGAGTTCCCTACCTTAGTCCCCTAATGTTTTTATGTGAAGTACTCATCTTTTTGGAGGAGAGACATAACCAGTAGACCACAATAATAAAACCGTATGCCTAAAATAGAACATCTAAATCTCCACACTTGGATGTTCTTTTAGCAAAATATCATTAAATATTCCAAATCTGACCATCCAACGGCTTACAGTGTCTCTGTTTTTTGCACTCTATCTACTTGGAAGCATTTAAATTAAACTCAATAGCTAGCACAACATGCAAATAAGTCTTCACTCTTCAATCCAATCACGAGCACATACTTTCCAATGTGACAGTGAGTAGGAAGCCCTAGAACATGTATTGCTTTCCCTATAGACATTTCATAACCACTAACTCAAGGATCAGTCACGGATCCTACCTTTTTTGGAGATATAGTACTAGCCATATATAGCCTTAGATGCCATTCACTGTAATAACAAAAAGTCAAGATCTTCCGAAATTAATAAATTCGTGTGATATTATTAAGAGAAGATACCAACTTCAAAAATTAGAATGTCTAATAAATCCCAAGTAATACAAAATCACAATGCTTGATGGATTCTTTGAGAGAAAGAAGCAACCTTGTAATCCTTTTTCCTAAACCAACCCAGTAATTCACACGCAGAGATAAGGTCTAGGGGTAGGATGTACGCAATAAACCTTTCCTCTACCCCAAGGGGTAGAGAGACTGTTTCCGTGAAGACCCCCCTACATAACAAAAAAGGGCACAAGAGAGCAGGCTACAAGTGTGAGTGTGTACAAACAAGCAACGGGAACGGTAAAACTAAATATGAGGAAATGGGTTAAAACAAAGAAGAAAACACAAAGTGCAACACCAACAACTACTAGTGCAAGAAGAAAAGCTAGGACTAGTACAGTGAAAGGTCGCACAACTAGATACAATAGTAGACATGAGGAGTAGGAAATATTAAGACGATCCACTAACGTAACGGCCATCACGCTACCCTTCCCCCTGTCTCACTCTTGATCTTCTCAAAACTCCCCTCCTTCTTTCCATGCTACAAGTCCCTACCCATAGGCCATAGTCCACTACCCCAGTCATGCATCTCCAAAAGTTCCTATCAGAACTCATGTCTTCATAAATGCCTAAGACCGCCATGTCCATCCCCAATCGCTCCTCCCATGTTCTCCTGGACTACCCCTCCTCCTCACTCCCTTAACTGCCATGCTCTCTATCCTCCTCAATTGTGTCGTAACTTCTCTCCTATGTACGTGTTCGTACCACCGCATTTTTTTCTCTCTCTCAATTTATCCGTGATAAGCACACCACCCAACTCTGCCTGAAAGGCATCATTTGGTAACTTGTCCAACAAGAGTATCTTCATTTATACAACTTCAAACTTCCTCTCAAGTGCCTTCTTCATTGCCCAACACTCTGATCAATGCAGCATAGTTGGTCTAATGGCTACCCTGGGGAATTTCCCTTTAGTTTTTAGCATAACTTTCTTGTCGCACAGAATTCCCATGGCAGCCCTCACTTTAATCACCTCGTCGATGTGTATTCTCGACCTCTCCCTCCTTTTGAATCATGGAGACTATATACTTGAATCTATGCGTTTGGGGCATCCTAGATACTTGTAATCTCTCTTTAAAGGATAAATTATGCACTCCATCACCCACAAGAAAATTAAAATCCCATCCAGGGATTGCAGAGATTTAACTGGTACCTGTAGTATCATTGAGGCAAAGGCCGCCTAAAAGATCTGTTGTTGCTTCGTATTACAGACCCTTTGCCCTTACTCACCTCAATTAATATGTTAATTGTTATTTCCTCTTAATTTTCAGCATCACCACACCTTACTTATGAAAGAAAGCTAGTTCTTGCAAAAAAGTGGTAACCAAGCCTCAAGCTCCAGTCATCTACACTTCCAATAAATACTCCATGTCCCATTGTCTAATCTGATCTATTCCTTGAAAGATTACCATTTTGAATCTGAACGTGTCATTAATATTTGAGTACTTCAGAATTCTATCAAATATACTAATCATTTTCATTTGATCAAGATAAATGAGAGGCTGCAATATAGCTCAAGCATCACAAAAGGCCATCCTTTATTCAGAAAGAGACTACACAAGATTTAGATCAAATTAATCAAGGCATTCAAATAGCAACTAACTCTAGGATTATAGTCCCGTTAATGCTAGTAGTAAGCTTGTCGATTTTCCCTTCTTAGCACCTATAGATGCAATGCAGTGAAATTCCACTCTATCAACTGCCAAAATACTAACAGGATCATATAAACAATAATAATCATACAACTTCGAACAGCTCGAGTAAAAATGCACATACGAACAGTTATTTAAATGTGGGTAACACAAAGTATTTGAACCTTTGGGTTTGCAGAAACTGAAACTCCCGTAGCAACAGTGGGCATCACAGCACCGCCCCCCATTCCCATAAAGGTTTGTTGCAAATGGGCGGAGGAGGGAGTAACCATTTGATGCGAAGGAATATCCGAATTCGAGAACCCATATGGCCGATGAACAGCATAAGGGTAAGCGGAAACAGGGCGAGGGGGGAATCCGCCATCAGAATTGGGTATCACATTCTGATCGGAACTGGGTTGTTGATGCTTCGATAGAAACCCCCTGCCGGAAGAAGCAACAGGATAAAGAAGCCCCCCCGCCCCCGCCGTTGATTGTTGATGTTGAGTTCTTAAATTGGAGTGAAGAGACTGCTGCTGGCGTTGTGTTGGTGGTGGTGGGAAAGCTGCTGTGGTGGCGGGTTGGTGATTGTAGAAGGTTTGGTAGATTGCTGGGTGCACGTGTTTTCGGGGTCTCTGTCGCGCTACCGATTTGAAGAAATCTGCGGTTGCGGTTGCGGCGGCTGTCGTGGTGGCGGTGGCGGGATTTGATGGGGGAGGAGATGACATTGGCAAAAAGGGTTTCAAGATTTGAAATTGTTTGACACCCCCCAATTTTTGAGGGAAAGATTTACTATGGAGTTCAAAGATGGAAAAGGGGAATTCCGCAAAAGAGTTTAGCGGCTTCTGGTTTTGAATAACATTCGAGTTTGATGGTGGCTTTTTTTGGAAGAGTTTCGCTTTTCACCGGAAAAAGAGAAAATTCAAATTTGTTTTTTTTTTTTTTAGGTAAATTACACGTACCTTGTTGATTTTAAAGGAATTTGTAATTTACAACTATTTTATTAGGTATTGAAGCAAAAACGTGTATTTCTCTCGGACACGTAAACCGGCCCACACAGGCTGTCAATTCCCAATGTGAGAGGCATACCTGACTCACTCAGCGGCAAGGCGATTGCGAGGGGACCTGAGATCGAACCCGAGACCAACGGCCTATTAGAGCAAACATCTTCTCGCCCCTTAATCAGCAGAGCTACACGACATTGTTCGCATAAATTAGGTATGTTTTTTATGTTCGCATAAATTTTTGTATTTCATTTCTTTCGCTTATGTTTTTCTGTTAAATTCAGTTGATTTATTTTAAATTATGTTGATTTATGTTAATATTTTTAAGGACATTTCAGTTAATTTATTATGTTCTCTTATTCTTATAAAAAAATAAAAATGTATATTATATTTATACATGTATTTATAATTTACTAGTTGTGTACCCGCGCAATGCGGCGGGGTGTAAATATTAAACAAGCATAAGCAAGAATACCGATTACAACACTTAGGTGTCGTTTGTTTTTTAAGAGGTCTAAAGTCTGAAATCTTAATTTAGTTATAATTAATAAGAGGTGATGTGTAAAAATGTCTGAATGATTTAGACTTAAGAGTCATTAAGAAATTTTTTTAGAAAAACAAACAACCCCTTACCCAATAAGCACTTAATGAGTCCTTAAGATGCAATCAATTTATCTCAAACCATATATATACTTTGAAAACAAAATTTTGTATCAACGTAGATGCTAACAATTAATTGATTTACAATTTTGTGAGGAAAAACAAAATTTGTTAGGAAAAGTGAACAAAAGTTACAAAATGAGGATTTTACATAATGAATATGTATCAACAGCATTTACAGACATAGAAGGAAAATGATCCGAGGATTGAGTCTTGTTTTTCTCAAATTTCTTACTTTTCGTCTTAAATTTTGGAGTTTTTACCTACCTTCTGTGCTTCGAAAAAGTTTGAAGGGTTCAAACACAGTTCCTTTATTGTTCAAGGGTTAGGAACCACCCACAAATCTATATGAATTTTATGAAATTTTTTGAAGATTTTTTTTCTTAATAGTGCCAATATTTAAACATTTTCTTGGGTCTACCTCTTGCAGAATCTGCATTTTAGATCTATTTGTTTGAGAACGAAAACAAAGGATGCAAAGCCACTACTTTTCAACCGCAAGCTTTATATTAAAAATCTCGATAAGCTAAGAGTTGATCAATGGAATACAGGTGACTAAATGACTTATTATTACATAAAGGGTTCATGTTGGACTTGCATCAACTTCAATTTGATAAACTTGTAATAACTTCTTGTTGCTTTTATGTTGATCTATTGAATTACGAATAGTGATCCAATGTCAGCAA
Organism: Arctium minus; assembly: GCA_954870635.1. NCBI lineage: Eukaryota > Viridiplantae > Streptophyta > Magnoliopsida > Asterales > Asteraceae > Arctium > Arctium minus. The sequence continues at coordinate 32,062,738 of OX941088.1, forward strand.
GCCAAAGGAGGCTGCAATGGTTGCTAAGAAGGCGAAGGAGGCTGGACTGTTGTTAGTAAAGAAAAGAATGATCAAATTATTCTAGAAGAGTCTTTAAATGGAGACGCAAAGTTTAGCAAGCCATTGAACAAAAAACATATATCATCATAGCAATTAATACAAAACCAGAACTAAAGCTTGCAGAAGTATTAATGACCACAAGTAAAAGAAGGGGAATAACAAAATTTGCAACTCATGCTTCTGGTTTTGTTTCTCGAGGCTGAATTTCCAGTTTACTGTTGGGCTTTTCCTAGACCTGTTCACAATCATAAAACTCAAAGTCAATAAACAACATCGTTGCATATCATGGTTAATGAGAGCAAAGCACAAATGCAATGGGATGAAAACTAAGGGGCTATTTAACAAACACTATGATGACAGAAAATGTTACTTGATAAGGTAAGTGAGGGTGATTATTTTTCCATGTAAGCATTTGGTAAACGGCCATAAACAAAAAATCAAGAACTATAAGAAGATGCAAATAACAGCAGAGCAAGAAGCCAAAGTTGCATGTGTTCTTCCTACCGAATGCCATAAAAAAGGTCTTGTCTCAGCGAATTATTATAAGAAAATGCAAATAACTGCTAGTTTAGTACTATAGCATTGAAAATTATTATCTATAAACATAGAGGTGTCTTAGAGAAAACATGTCTTCTGATAAAATGTGATCCAAACATATTAGTCACAGCCCGTGTTGCAAGTAATTCAAATACATTATTTACACCATTAAGATGTAGTAAGGTCAATAATACAGTTTTTCCATCTTTCATGTTTCGAGATTAAGGTGGGTTCAGGTAAATTGCAACGCCTTTTATGTTTTTCCAGCTTTCAAAGGTAGGTTCAACAACAAAATGCAAAAAAAAGTCTCCTTTTCTAGCTTTCAAGTGCAGGTGCAGCAACAAAATGCAAACAAAAAAAGTCTCTTTTTCTAGCTTTTAAGTGCAGGTGCAACAACAAAATGCAAACAAAAAAAGTATCTTTTTCTAGCATTCAAGTGCAGGTGCAGCAGCAAAATGCAAAACAAAAAGTATATTTTTTCAGCATTCATGTACAAAAGCTTTTACAGCACCAAAATACAAAGTTAACGACATGAAGTTAAGAAGAAATAAATAGAACGTTCGTACCGTGATGGCAACATAAATTTCATTGTTTCCATAGAGACATCACTTTTATGAATTGCATAATTTGAATGGACAGAGTTAGAACGAACTAAGAATGGACAAAGTTGAATTGGAATATATAACAACTAAAGTTGTTATCATCAATTCTTTCAATCCATTAAGCATTCAGAACAGAGTATTGCCCAAGAGTCAAGAGCGATGCATAGTTGAGAAATCAAAATTGGTAAACTCCCATTAAAAGACGCAAAGAAATTTTATAGATGGGTTCCTTATGGCAAATTTTCTTTATATATGTTATCATGAGCTGAAAATTATCTCATTCCATGATAGCAAAGACATTAATAGACAAATGCTTGAACATATTGTCTAATGTGAAAGCTTCACAACAACTTCCAGATAAAATAAAAGTCTCGATGCACATGTTAATAATGCACTGGTTCATTTTCTTTGCCATCATAGCAATATTTTTGTTGAATCGTATATACCTTATTTCAAATTAGAACACAAAATGAAACTATATGTATATCTGTAAATCAATTGCATCATGTATAAACTGAGTAAAAACCTAAGATCTTAGCAAAAGAGTTACATATGCATGACCATAATCAATATATCTCAAACCATATTGACGAAGACAGAAAACCAACATTAGAAAGACAACAAATCGACAAAGAATGAAACTAAAAATGGGAAATAATACCTGAAAATGGTTGGATATGCACAAATTTTCCTATTTCTTTTCCCTATTTTTATTTTCTTCACTTTATTTCTTTAACTCGTTCTGCCAAACTGTAAATGAAAGATTGAATAAAATAGAACATACTCCAAAAACTGAAATTATGATACAACAAATATTGAATCAAGTCTTTGGGCTTCAACATGTTGTATAATCATACAAGAAAAATACAAGTAACTAAACAGTAAAACAGGAAAGAGAAATGTATAAAAATGCAATCATAGGAAAGGGTAGAAAAGAGACCTCTAAATGTGGTATTGGGAGTCATATCTACTCAAGTCCTAATCTAGAACCTCATGACAATACCCAGCTTTAAAAACAAAAAGCCCTCTTAATCTGAAGTTGTACTATAGACTCTATCAATGGTACTTTCACCAATATTTAAATTGCTTCATTTTCTTCTTATTTTATGTTTGTCAAATGTTTGTGGGATTGTAACCAGCAACCCTCGAGTCGGCCCACACCGTCCTATTTGAAACCAAACAACAACAACTTAGAGGATAATGAGCCATATTGTGAGCCAGCGAAAATGCAATAATAAGAAATAAAATGGTTTATGATTATAAGAGAAACACGACTAAGTAACAGACACAATGTAGACTACAAGATCATGCTTATAACAAAACATTGAAAGGGAGAGTGCCATTGTGAACCAATTAACACCCCTAGCAAAATGTAAAATTTGATTGGCTTTGCACAGGATTTCTTCTCGAGAGGAAGGGGATGACCAAACCAAAAAAATAACAGTTGGGGTTGAGGTGTACCAATAAACTCAAAAATCAAAATAATCGAGAAAGTAAGATCTACAATCTTTTAAATGATCTTGCGTTCAATGGATCAGTTGAGGAGAGTTTGGATCAAAAATACACATGTTTCAGATTTTTATGAACTACCCAACCAAGTAGTTAAAAACTTAATATATACAAATATGTTTAGGAACAAGTGTTTTACAAACCTCCATATTTTTATTCTAGAGCTTCATATACAAATTTGAAAAATAAACCAATAATAAGTCAAACCATCCATCCCTTAATTCTGATGGATTGTTTAGAATTTCGAAATAAAGATTGTTTTTTATTTCTCTCTTTTTCGCTGGAAAGAACATAACAGGAACAAAACAGAAATTGAACTTACAGAACATGAACAAAATTCTGATGCAACCTCACTCCATCTTAAGGTCATGCTGTCTCGATGGAGCATGTTGAGTACACAACAGATGAATAGCGCAAAAGTACGAAGGGTAAATAGTTTCGATTAAGCAGTATGAAACCATGAATTTCACTTCAACAGAGCAGATCAACGAACCCATTAATTTCTAAATTGATTTAAAAAAAAAAACCTAGATTCACAAACAATAACAGAAATTGAACTTACAGAGATGAATTGAGATCTCCACGGATGAATCGATAGATAGGTACGATAATGGAGGAAGGATTCGAGAGCTCGAGCCGATGTGTTGAACCAGGAACGAAAAGGTATGACTTGTAGCTTGAACGATCGATATATATATTTGGAGCTTTTTTCTTGAATCATTTGAAGCGTCGCTTTGAAGAAATCACCAGAAGCTTGAAGCGGCGTCTTGGTAAATGGTAACCAATTTGTCGCTTTGGGGGAGGAGCTGAGAGGACTGATGAGCACGGGAAACATAAACTATCTTGATACAAATCATATGCATTTAAGAGTTGTACACCATGCTTAAAAGGTAGTTTTTAAGACTTTTAAGACTTTATGCTTGGAAGTGTAGTACTTTATGCTTTAGATGATGTATTTAAGACTTTAAGACTTTTAGTAAATCTGGTTTATAAGATAGTATAGATAAACATCTCCATTAATACCAGCTATACAAATTAATCCAAGTTATTCATTTCTTTGATTTATGGATAAGAATGAAGGAGGGCTATTTTTGTTAAGAATTTGGATGCATATTTCCTTTTTTCCGGTTTTAATTATTGAATAAGGCATTGTGGCCTTTTTTTGGTCAATCATTTGATATTTAAATAGAAGTTATCTTTAATCATTTTTATTTATTTTTTTGCTTAAGTAGATCAGTGTTTTTTTTAAGGGGAGTGCTATTTGCACTAAAATTATGTCAAAATCAGGTCAATTCATGCGTTGGGAATGTAATTAATGCATTAGGAATGTAAAAAGCAGATGTTGATGTTGATGTGTGTGCGGAGAAAATTAATTATGATGGTGCACTTAGCAAAGACATGGGTGCAATTAGTCTCCCCTTTTTTAATTCATACGTGGGTTTTTTTAAGATAAACAAATAATTTAGTTTCATGGATTAAAAAAATCATAAGTATTCTGGTTTCATGAATGAAATTAGGTTTTGTATTGGTTTCATAAATGAAATTTGGGTTTTTGTTTTATAAAATTCGGTTTCATAAATGAAATTGAGATTTTTTCTAGTTTCATGAATGAATTTGGGTTTTATACTTGTGTTAATGAATGAATTTTGGGTTTTGGGTTTTAAGATCCATACATGGTTTTGTGAATGAAATTGAGTTTTAATTATGAAACCACTACAAAACCCAAAATTAAAAAAATTGACGAATTTAGAATCTGCAAAATTAAAAAATGATTGTGAATACATTCCTAAAAAACTAAAAGACGAGTACCAATTAAAAAATAAATAAAAAGCTCTCATAAATAAGGAAACAGTTTCTCTAAATTATTTCCCATATTTTAAATTTCATTATCCACTAAACAAAAAAAGGACAATAATACCCTTTTAATTTTATAATTACTGCTAGAAAAAAAAAAGATTGAAATGATGGACGGCTAGATTTAGTTTATAAATGAAATACACTCTATATGTCCTTTGTATAAAAACTATAATGAAGCATCTCCAACTCTAGCAAACTCCTTCCACTCCAAGCACCACCACTGTCATCAGTGACAGATCCAGGAATTTTGGTGATTGGGGTCGAGCCTTAGTAAAATGTTTTTCTTTGGAAAGGCATAATCATGTGTTTGACAAAATCCTCTAATCTGATACTTTCACCTTATTTGATCTCTTTTTCATATGGATCTTAGAGAAAAACATTCATATTAATTTTTGAGCCAACAAAAGTTATGCTATATAATACCACTACAATTAGGTCTGGATGTTGATACTTTTTAAAAATATTTTTATTTTTACTAGTGGAATAACAAAACAAGTTAATAGATTAGCTCCATTCCATTGCATATAAAAGACAACTTTATAAGCAATAAAACATGTAAATAACATTAACACAAATACTTAATAAACATATAGTTTGACAGTCAAGAATTGTGGATTTGACTGGTCAAAAATCGTGGTTATGCCAAAAATAGAGGAGTAGTTTCATAACTTTTACAAATAGGCGGCAAACGGGTTTATATGTGAACCATGTGAACCCATGTGATTCACGTATGGACTATACGTTTATATGTGAACTCGTTTGATTCACATATGAACTATTTTAACCGATTCACATATGAACATGAACACATGTGATTCACTTATTAACTGATTATCATATGAACTCATTAACATATGAACCCGTAGGTTCATATGTGAATCAGTTAAATAGTTCACATGTGAACTAATCAACGGGTTCACGTATAAAAATATAGTTCATATGTGAATCACATGGGTTCACATATGAACTTGTTTGTCGTCTATTTGTAAAACTTTCGAAACTACCTCTCTATCTTTTGCAGATCATGCAAGGAATTATCTGGTATTTCACAGTTGAAGTCGCAAATGTTAACTAGATGAAAGGCTATGATCACTTCTCTATTTCTCATACATTTAGCATTTCTCATTTGAACCTCTCCCTATATATGTATGTATGTATGTATATGTTAGTCCCAAAATGTAATGACAAACAGTAAGTAACAGGTATTGTAGAAGGGGTTGAATACAATACACAAAAACTTCATTTAATTTTAATTATTTTATTGATATAAATATCAAGAATTACACATAGGAAAACAAGATTGTTACGAAAAAAAAACATATTAAAATCTATTCTAACAATTTTTCATGAAGAACAAAAAACTTAAGAAACACTAAGAACGAAGCTATGAAGTTCTTGAGAGATAAAAAGAGTTATGTTGATTTTGCTTGAGTGCACTAAGATCTCTTCAAAAAGCGTAACTTTGCATGGGAGGGGTCTTCACATTTACATACCACAATGTGCATTAATTGCTTTGGACACTTATCACTTTGGGATTGAATGCCATAGATGTCATTCAAAAAGATAGTGTCATTTTTGTCTTAACATGGAGCAGAGTTGACCTTCAGACTTTGTTGTAGACAACTTCTGAAAAAGATGTAAAAGACAAACATCATTTTTCCGATTCTTCAGAGAATGTCTCATCATTCCATGATTTGGTTTCTTTGCAAGAGAACAAAGGAGGATCCTCTTGATTTGTCATGAGGAAATCGGCAGGTAGGAATAGCCTGGTTGAAGATTGGAAGCTCATATTTGATCTGAATCTGAAGATCCACTTCTTGCTGATTTCGGCTAGTCTTCGACTTCACAGGTCTTTAAAAGCATGACTACACTATTACAAAGAACCTAAGAACTTTCTAAGTACAAAGATATATTTCAAAGATTATAAGTGGAATCGGGAGGTCATCTTCAAATCCTTGATGACCCAACACAATATGTATGTATGTATGCTGGATTTCATGAGGTGAAATAACATATAGATGAAAATTGTGTTTTATTCATGAGGTGAAATAGCCTGGTAACTGTTATCAAAATGATAATTATGTCTTTCTCTAATTAAAAACATCTTTAAATTAAAACCATATTGATCGAAATCAAATTATGGCTTAAATCAGTTCTTACGATTCTTAATCATTTTATGGTTCTTAATTCTCATTTAATTGTTGTCCTATATATAAACTTCAAAACAAGTATTAGAAACCTTAGTACTAAAGATTACAACTTTGTATTTTAATTTTAATATAGATAGCTTTAATTTTAATACTTATTAACTAATCAACTAACCCAACAAAATGGATTACTTTAATGTTTGTTTAATAAAAAAAATATAAAGGGGAATAATTGAAAAGATCGTTACTTGTTAGTAGTTTAGAGTAGCTTTAAGATGAAATTATGAAAAGGAAAGAAAAAAAATTAACATAGAGTAGTTTTTCAAGAGCAAGTGATTTTTTTTTCTATTGTGAATGCTTTAAAGGTTTTGTTTTCTATATATTCTTTCAAATAATATATTACGGTCAGATGTTTTGCTTGGTGGTTTACTGCCAATTCGTTCATTATTGATCCAAGTTTAGGTAAGATGGTTACAAACTCGTTTTTCTCACGAAATGCGTTAATTTGAGTTGCAAAAGTTGGAAGAAAATAATGGTTCTTGTGTCATAGTTTTGACGAGATCATTGTTGATGGTAAAAATGAGGGGAAAAAAGGAAGGGTGTCAATTGGGACCTGGTTTACGATGGCGTAGAAGATGGGAGAGGCGCCGAAGATGGGTCGTCGATTTTGATTTTTGCATGTTTTTGTTTGTCTCTGTGTATATAATATAATATATTTTAAAAAATAGAATTCAAAAAAAATAGAGAATGATAAATTGATCAAAAGACCCTTAATTTAATGAGATATAGGTGAGCACCGGAAGCGGGTACCTGCCTTTGGAACCGGAACCGCTTCGGAACTGTCGGTTCCAGAACCGGAACCGATGTGATTGGTTCCGGTTCCGGTTCCTAAAATATGGAACCGACCGGTTCCGGTTCTCATTTTTTTTGGAATCGTTACCTGCTGGGTACCCAAAATCGGAACCGACGGGTACCCGCTATTTTTATAATAAAATATATTTTATTTATTTATAAACATTTAATAAACTGTCTTTTAGTGAAACATCGTTTGTAATATTTATTAGCATCAACTAATTTTAATGACGTGAAGTATTTTGGAAGCACCGTTTGTAGTATTTATTTGTTTTGTAAGCAACGTTTGTAATATTTATTTGTTTTGTAAGCATCGTTTGTAGTATATTTATTAGTTTTCACGTTTGTGGTATTTATTTTTTACGTTTGGACTTTGTAATATAATTAATATTTACCTTTTTATAATATGAATGATAAAAAAAATTAAATTAGACACGTACCCGGTACCGGAACCGACGGTTCCGGTTCCCAGATATAAATAACCGGTGTAACCAGTTCCGATTCCTTCATTCCAGGAACCGCCGATTCCGGTTCCGGTTCCGATTCTGAAAATTTTAGGCAGGTACCAGCCTTTGCTCACTCCTAGATATAGTAGAAAAACTTAACAATCGGTAGTGGTAGAGACGAAATCCAAGAAAATTTGCAAAATTAGTGACAAATCTCTATTAAAATAATTATATGGACAATTCCGATAAAATTTACATAACAAGTTTGGTCCATGACGGTTGTCCGTTTTAACGGTTTAAATCTCTTAACTTCATTTATTCCATATTTGTATAAAATCCCTTGGTTTTAGTCTTTTCGTCTAACTACCGTTAATTTTTCGGTGAAATCCAGTTAAATAAAGAATATTTTAGTCATTTCAAACTTTAAATTTCAATAATGGACCACACGCTCTCCCCAGTCAAAAGTCACCAAACCACCACCACCAAAGGTCAATTCAAACATATTACAGTAAAACCCAAAACACATCAACATACAATTAGACCCGACAAAAAATGACACGACACGTTAACCCGGCACGAACTCGACAGGAAATAAACGGGTTTGGGTAATACATTTCAACTCGTTTAAATTGTTTATATATATATATATATATATATTATATGTTTTCTTTTTAATGTTTGGATTTTTAATGTTTTAGATTTGGTTAGAACTTTTAAGTTAGAACTATAAAATTTGGATTCATAATGCTTTCATTTGAATTTTGGATTTGTACTTTTTTGTGAATTTTTGATTTTTGATTTTTAGTTTTATAAATGTTAAACGGGTTAGACGGATCGTGTCGGGTTAGGCGGATCGGGTTAGGATTGGGATTTTCTGACCCGTTTATTAAACGGGTCGGGTTATTGTTAGACACTCTCAACCCGTTTAACTTTGAAACCGACACGACACGACACATTTGTCAGGTCTACATACAATCATAATTGAACATAAACAATTATGTATAAAGTCATTGTAAATTTTTTGTGATACAAATCCTAATTTAAACCTTATTAATCAAAAATAAAAACTATAATTCCTTTTCTCAATGAGTTAGGTACTATAATCAATCAATCTTCATTACATCCCATTATAATACAAAAAACACACACACACACACACAAATTACAGTTGAAACAATTGGAATCAACTAACTTGTCCATTTTAGTAACGTCGAAATCGGAATCACTAATGAGAGGATTTCAAATCCATGTATGAATTTAACAAGTGTGTAGTATATAAACACATCTAAGTTACTAGAGAATGAAATTTGAAACCTAGATTCAAGAAAGCTAATTGGAGGATAAGAAGTATCAATGCGAGCACCCATGGTTTAAAGTGCGCACCCCAAAATCTCTTTAACTAGTCCATCACTCGCCATGGAGCCACTGCATAATATAAGAGAAACGACATTTTCAAGAACTTGATCCAAATCCTCATGGCCTTGATTTCAAGAAAAAACAGGACTACGTATATGTATATATACATTGTATAAATATATAAATTATACGTATTTCTTTTAAATTATAGAGACAATAATGTTTCTCATTTAACTGCGTTTTAACAAAAAATAAAAATAAAGGTTGTTAGAGGAAGAGACTAAAACCAATAAATTTTGTAAGCATCATGGACAAATATAAAATAAATGAAACTACATGACGAAAACCATTAAAATTGATAAACATAATGGATCAAATCCGTAATTTACTCTATATTTTTATAGCCAAGCTCTAAGTGTAACACCCTCGATTCCGGTATGTATGTATTTTGATCATAAACTCATTTCTTAATCGTACAAATGATCGCGCGCGCATTCGGGTCAAAATCGGGTGGACTTTGGGTTCGGTACACCTGGGGCGATAGTGCCCGCGATTGTGACAGAGGTCACTCTGCGTGGCACTCTCGCGGGACTTGTACCGTAGGTATTGAACGCGGGCGATAGTGATCGGCGATTGTGACAGTGTCACTATCGCTGAGTTTGTACCGAGGGGTCGAGTTTTCAGGCGATAGTGACCGGCGATAGTGACAGTGTCACTATCGCGAGCGGGCTCCAAAGCCTTAAATGCTTGTGTTTCGAACCCTTAAGTCATTTGGTCAGTTTTGGGAGCTTTGAAGGGCGATTTTGGAGAGCTAAAAGGTAGAGTTTTCATCCTCCTTCATTGAATGCTCCTAGTAAATATTCTTATGGTTGGTTGGTGAATTTAATGTTAGGTCTTTGCTTGTGATTAAGAAGCTCAAATGTTTTCCTCCTCCCTCTCAAGTAGCACATCTAGGGTTTGGTGTATAACCCTTACAAGGTGAGTTTCTTAGACACTTCCCTTTCATAAATGTTATAGTTATGATATTTATTAATCTTCCTTGTCTCCTAATCATATTTGGGTTTTGTTGGGTTTTGACCTAACTAGGAGTTTTGAAGGTAACATGATTATTTGACTAAATAAAGCTCTATGGGATGGTATGTTAAAGAAAGTAATGGTAACCTCATTGTTCAAACATTTGTTAACTAATATTATTGTTTGGAGTATTGATATCATATAATGAGAAAACTAGGGTTTGGGTATAGTTGGTGTATTAGACTAATTATTGGACTCAATGACCTTTGGAATGAGATTTTGGTATTATCATTGATGAAATGTATTGCGAAGTTCCTCATCAAATATGAGATGAGCCATGCTAGTAACCCCCATGTGGGATTTTTGGTCTCATGGGGTGTATGCAAGATTTTATTTATGATTATAATGTTATGTTTGGTTATTGGTTAGTGCAATGGATCCATAGGCACGGTAACCCAATGTCTTGTCCGGACATTTGGTTACCCCTGGCACGGGATAGGCATCGGGCTCCATGGTAAGTAGGGTGTGGGCCTATACGGTCGGGCAGCGTCCAATGGACAGTAAGGTGTAATCCCATTGTGCCCGAGTTGCCCTGTTTTGGGAACTCTCAAGAATAGACCTGGAGTGGTTGACTTGATGTATTCGAGCTAGAGACTTGGAGTAGTTGATGCTCGCTATGTGGTTTTGAACTGTTGTCAGTATTTACTGAATGCTAATGGTTTATTGGATTTGTTTTGGTTTAGCTCACGGCTAGACTGGCTACATGACTGCAATCGGGTTTATTATTTAAATTATTTCCCGCTTATATATATTCTCACTAGGCTCTAGCCTAATACTTGTTTGGTTGTCATGTATGGCAAGTCACTCTAGCGGTGGGACACATCGGGATTGAGTCGTCGACCTTGGGGTCGTGAGCGGTCTTTTTGATGACGTAGTGACCAATACTTGAAGTATATAGGGATCATACTTTTGGAAGAATAGCGACACCTGACATTAATCTTGCTTATATAAGTTAGATTACTAGGTTGTTGAATTGTATTCTTCAATTGTTATTGGGTTGTAATAGCCATACTTAGTCCCCGTATTGGGTTGACGTACTTTGGGTTAGATTGTTACACTTTTATCTTACAGGTTTTGGATCTCCCTCTTTGGGTAGATTGGTTTCTTCTATTTACGGACGTTATATAGCCGAAATTGTTGCTTGCTATGGGTCTACTTCTTTAATTATCCTTTGCCACCTCAAATCTCATTACTCCACCTATGACATTATCTTTATTGGTTTGGGGGAGCCAGAAAAACTGGTTTGAGGAGGATTCAAAAGATTTAGGGGATAAGGGTTATTGATTTATTTTTAATATCTATACAAAATGAGGGAAAGGGAAAATGACCAGAATGCCCTTCACGTGAAGGCCAGGTGACTCCACTTAATGGTCAAAACATGGACGATGTTACTCAGCGAAACCCAATCCATAACGAATTGCAAACCATGGTGACCACCAGTGTAATAAATAAAATTGTAGGGATCCTAACCGTAACTTTCACTCACACATAAGAACCAATTATGTAACTTATAGGCCGTTTACTTAGGTGGCGTTTGTTTTTTAAGAGGTGCTGAAGTCTGATTTCACTTATGTTTTTAAGTGGTGGTGCTGAAGTCTGAAATACTAAGACTGTTTGTTTTTATAAACTGATAAACGTCTGAAATATGAATCGATTCTTTTTAATCAAATTATAGTATCATTTGTCTCTCTTTATTCAAGAATAAAAAAAAACAAAGAACAAAAAAAAGAAACATCACCATTGCTGCAAAAAAAAAACATCACCAATGTTTGCATTATCATTCCACCAAGAAAAAAAAACCCACCACCACTTTACACCATCAATTCTTCCACCAAGAAAAAAAAACCCACCACCACTTTGCACCATCAATTCTTCCACCGCTGCAAAAAAAACACCACCATCACCATCGTATGCAACAACATATATGGCAAAAACGATTTTCAAGAAAATACAGCAGAAAATCGAACATAGGGGCTTGAGAACACAACAGAAAATCGAGAGCACAGCTTCAAGAACACAACAGATTTGAGGGGCTTGAGAACACATCAGAAAATAGGGACTGGAGTGACATAGCTTCGAGAACACAGTAGAAAATCGAACATAGGGAGATCGATTTGAAGTGACATAGCTTCGAGATTTGAGGGGCTTGAGATCGATTTGGAGCTACTCAAGAATGACAGTATGAAGTTTGAGAGGAGATCTCGATCGATTTTGGGTAGCAATCGGGGAGGAGGCCTTAAATGAAAATCCGGACGATTTTGGAGATCGATAAGGATTTGGAGATGGAAGAAGATGCTATGAACTTTGGAGGAGGACACAAGGAGAAGAGGAATTCAGTGAAAAAAAAGTGATAGGTTTATCACTTTTTCGGTAAGTGCAAAATAAGTGTTAAGTGAATCTTAATTTATGAAAAAAACAAACGCACTTAATTGGGCAACCTCTGACCGAAAAAGTGATAAGTGGCTGTTAAGTACTTATTTTTAAAAAACAAACACACCCTAAATATTTACTCGGGTAAGCGCTTACTGGCGGTCCTTACCTATTGAACATGAAGACTACCTAGAATCTTACCTGGTAAGAGCCATAACAAGGATCTAGAATCTTACCCGGTAAGTGAAAAAAATGACTCTTACCTGGTAAGCACTTACCGGGTTTAAAACGCTTACCAACAATCAATTTTGATGTTCGGGAATATTATACATATGGTAAGTGAGTGTAATGCTCTTGCTGGTAACACTTATCCGGTAAGCATTTTGGTAAACCATCCCCTTACTCTAAAAATTTGTTCTATTTTTATCCATTATGTATTGTCTACAAGTAGATGAATCTTCAAGGGCCAATTTATGGATTGATAATTAGACATGGAAGGATAAGACCTTCAAGGATTGGTCTACGAGACCAAATTCAGTTAAGGACTTAAAACCTACAATCAATTAAGGAGCGAATGTCAGGTATGATTTATGACCGATTTGGGATCAAATCAAAATCCCGGTTTGTAAACGTATGGATGTGCAAGCATACTTCTATGGAAGCAATAACGGACTTTAAAGACAAAACAAAATCATGTTCAATATTATATTCAAATTGGTTTTCAAAGTGAGTGAACAATTCCATGTTATAATCAATATCTTCGTCCATTTTCATAAACGACAAATATAACAAGAATTGAAGTGATAAATTTACCTTTGAATTTTGAACTTAACGATCTCGGAAGACAATGAGTTGGAATAGAAACACAACCCGACCAACCCGAAATGGTTGAGTTGGGTTGGTTGAAAATTCTCAAACCGCCAATATTGAGTTGGGTTGTTGAAATACCTTCAACCCGATCAACCCAACCCGTGAGCACCGCTAATGTTTATACATAAAATTATTTAAAGATTTAGTTAATCCGTGTCAGTTATAATTATTATATATAAACATTAAACAATATTCAAGGGGCAAATCTAGTCATTTTAATATATATTTAACCTTGTCTTGTCCAGTTTATCAAATATTATACAAACAAATTGTTAAGTAATGTTCTAGCGTACCACATATAAGAGAAACAACTAATAGGCCAATCCAATTTACCATAGACGAGTCATAATTTACAAGCTAACGACTTAGTTTTCAACCACTTGGTAAAAAAAAAAGTGAGAATGAAACCAAGGACCGATTGTATGAGTTATTTCATTACTAGGGGATATGATATGACTTGTGGTATGAGTCTTGACATAATGTTAGATTTAGGGGTTGTTTGTTTTATTTAAAATACGCTCTTAAGTCTGAATCGTTCAGACCTTTTGACATTCAAACTGTTTTTTTTTTTCCAGTTTTTAGAATCTTTTAATGGCTCTTAAATACGTCTGAAATAAGAAGTGGTGACCCAACTTCTTAAAATCTCTTATCACCGCCTCATTTCATATGCTCTCTTTCTCTCAAGACGCTTCCAGACGTTACAAAAACAAACAGTCGTATTGATTCAGACTTCAGATCTCTTAAAAAACAAACGCCACGTTAGACTTTTAGAATGCAAATGAAAATTTCCTGACTTTTCGTTTGTCAAATGTGATAATCATAACTTGAGGGACTCAACTTGAAATAAATATATAACGTAAGAAGCACTAGTGCTATTAATACCGGTGTGACAAAGGCAAGAGCGGACTCGTTCAAATATCGGTGCTTAAACTTTAAAGCATAGAGATAGGTGGTGTTCAAGGCTGGTCATAAAAGATCCAAACTTTTTTGTCATTCAGATCATGATTTACGTTAATGGAGTTCGATTTCCGTCAGATTCATCTTCAATCGAGGTAATTTTTCGTTTGCAATCTACACTTTTTCATATTTTTTCTCCTATTTTTGTACAGCATTATTCGTGAAACGATTTTCCTCCCACTATTAGGCAGAAAAATTGATGTTAGAATCTGCCTCTATGCTTAGTTTTAGACACGAATTGTTGTACTTGTTTGGATAGAGATAAACGGTACAAAAAGTTGCAATTAGATTTTTTAACTGGTGAAGCGATTGAAGTTAGATTATTTCAGTTTCTGTTTTGATGATCTGATAGGATGCAGAGTGAATTATTTTTGAAAATTTTGACCTTGTACATGTTTTGTTTGTAGTACTTCCCAAATTGCCAATTTAACAAGGATTCTTCTTCAAATTTAATTCCGTGTTCTTTGAATATTCGTAGTACTTTTGTAATGTGTAATACTCCCTTGAGAAGAAGAACAAAGAGAGAGGCACTTGGACTTTGGAAATTTGGTATAGGAAGAGGATAAACAATAACCGCGTCTAGTTTTTATAACTAGCAATACAAGTAGAATAATGTAGGTGTTAGGTATGTGACATCTGTATTAATTTTGCATTTGCATTGTTGGTGACTTTAGTGGAATCATTGATTCATTTTATGTAATTAGATTCACACATGGGGTTGTTAGTTAAGCTATATCACGGGCTAGGAGGTGTGGAGTGCACATTCGTGTAAGCTAATTAGAACACGGGATTGCTGGATGGTGTCATTTGGCGGGGGTCAAGGGGGTAGCGCCCCTGGTGTGCAAAACTCAAATCTACGCATTTTCTGAACAGAAGTGATTGGGGAAAATGAGTTTCTAAATGTTCTTAGTGAAATTCAAAATCCTCCTAGTCTTGTTTTAGAAGCTTATAATTTTGAACTCGTATTGACTCAGAGCTTCTGATTCTGTAAAGCTCTGAAGCCTTATGATTCATGTGCAGTTTGTAATTGTTGTGCATTTAACCACCCACTGATTATTCCAGCAATCATTTCATTTAATGGGGTGATATTCTTGACATTAATTTTAGGAACATTTACAATTCTTAAGTTTAAAAGGAAACTATTTCTGCCAAAATCATGACTGAAAATCTGCGATTATCCTCGAGTTGATTTCGTGATACCCGGCAAATTAGGGTCGAAATACCACTTAAGAAAAATGAACTCTTACGTGATCTCATGGTTTTATCCAAGTTTTACTCACTGTTTTTCTGGGGTTGTTCGAAATTTCCTCTAACAACAAGGGATATTATTAGTACTTATTTATTGCAAACTTTAAGATTGCACATTGATTTGTGATTTTCAGAGTAGCCTATTTTCACAAAAACCCGGAGCGTATCTATTCTTTGGAACGAGGAGGTTGGATAACTTTTAGAAGTGTAGTCCATTCGAAATAGTTGGAGTTCGTCAGGTTTTGGAAGACGTGCTACTGAAGTAACTGATTGTCAACCCATTTGGTCTTTATAGAAGTTTGAAACTGGAGTCGTAGTGTTTCTTAGAAGCCTTTTCTTCATTGACTTGGCATGTTATGGTGTAATATATACTTATGCTGAAGGATTTGGGACTTGGGAGTTATATGCTGTAACCTCACTGCCATAATCTTGTTCGACATGTTACGATATCCTAGAAGAAAAAATGGATTCAAGTAATTTAAGTAGACTCATGTCTCTCAGATATGTAGTTTGAGGCAGAAACTTGGTTGTTGAGAATGTCTAATGCTTTTCTTGATGGCTTACTTATACTAAATAACTTTTATATATTATATATTTTATTACTACCAAAACTTACCCTAATGAGTAGGGTCTTGACATGGTAAATGCTTTACTGGAGCACCCACATTTGGTATCTGCTTCACAATCATTCCGTGCTGTACCAGAAAGGAAGTTCTCGGTTTCTGAAGGATCTGGGTCACAGGGCTCAGTGGTACCCAAATGTGTATACATCTTTCAAAGTGAATATGCTATTGCAGATCCTGCACTTGTGGAGGTATTCTTTTAATATGTCTTCCCAGAGTAATGTTTTATATGCTCTCTTCATCTGGTCTTTTCACCCTCTACCATTTATTCATCTTGTTCTTTCTGTAATTTCCTCTTTCTTACAAAGACTTGCACTTTCTGTTCTGGCCAGTACCCAAAGAAGTAGTTTTCTACTTCTGGGCTATTAATTGCCATGATTTCCTAATTTACTTTTTAATTGACCAATTGCCACATATTTGTTGATGTATAAAAGTGCAATTTAGTCAGTGAAATGAGACGTGCATAAATGTACTAAGCTGTCACTTCTCTAAATGTAGGTTTCTTTAACAGCATGAAATTGTATTTATCAGTTAAAACTATCCATGCTCAGCATAAAGCTTCAGAAGAAAAACGTAGATTTATACTTCACTTTGTGATGAAAGAAACTTCACTTTCTAGAATAAAACGTGTCAATGTTTTTTGTGAAGCACGGTTAGTAACCTGTGGGATCTCCTGTTTGGTGCATAATATATGTTAGGAAGCTCAAATTTCATGATAAATTCGATAGATGGCCTTGTAGGTACTTAAGTTTGAGCTACCGGTTGTAGCCGGTGCAATTTGAGGGCCGTTTACAAAATACTTACCCGGGTAAACGCTTACCGGTATCACTTATCTTACGATCCTTACCTGTTGAGCATGGAAACTATCTAGAATCTTAACCGGTAAGAGCCATAACAAGAACCTAGAGTCTTACCCTTAAGTGAGAGAAATGACTCTTACCCGGTAAGTGTTTACCGGGTTTAAGACGTTTACCAACAATCAATTTTGATGGTTGAGAATGTTATACGATAAGGTAAGTGGGGGTAATGTCCTTGCGGTAAGTGCTTACCCGGTAAGCATTTTGGTAAACGCCTATGTGTGCTGGTCATTGTGCGGTTATAGTCATATTTCTGTAAGTGTTAGCTTGGATGGGATCACCACAATTTCATTGAAGCATATGAAAGTTCACTTTCCGCTCGCTCGATTGGAAAGAATCCCTTGTACGTTATCCTCTTATGTTAGTCCTTGTGACATGGTTGTTTCCTTGCACATTAGGTTACTTTATTTTGGTTTTCATATTTTCCATTTGCTTTAGATTTTATGGAAGCAAGTTGACCCATGCTCATCAAATGGGAATAGTATGTCACCTTGTATATGAAATATAGATAGTATAATGAGCCTTTATTATTTTTCCTTAAAATGTGAAAATGGAAGGGCGTTATTAAAGAAAAAAAAATATTTTTGAAGCTTTATTCTATTTAAAAATTGATCTTCTTTTGTCTCCTCATTATGAAGGTCGTTGGCACTGATGAAGCAACAACCTGCGTTGGCATTGTGGTTAGAAATTGCAAAAGTGGCATGTAAGACATTTTTGAGAAGCTAGCATCTTTGTCATCTTAACTAATTTTTGGTCATTATCAATTCTAAACTTCTGAAGGGTGGTTACAATGACTGTAGGACATCTATTGCCCATATGGATTCTCCAAAGGTTGTTGATATTGGCCTCTCCCAGATGTTGTCATTAGTTTCAGATTGTGATGATGCTATTTTGGATGTACTATTCCACATCCTTGTATCTTTAATATGCTTTGATTTTTCATTTGATGGTTTAAACTTGCTTAGTATTTAAGGGTTGGGTTCCGGTAAGAAGTTGAGTTAACGGTGAGAAGTGTGAGAAGTGGTTATCAACCGTTGGATGAGAAATGGACGAACATTAGGATGAGATGCACCGAGATGCACCAGATTAATTCCCTTCTAAGCCGCAATTCATGGGAGGGACTGAGATTAAAAGAAATCAATGATTCAGACTTCAGATCCACTTCTCATGCTTCTCACCGTTAACTCAACTTCTCACACGATCCTTCGCCTAGTATTTAATATCTACTTAAAATCTGCATTGGAATGCAGGTTCATCTAGTTGGTGCATTTGAGGATTCTGCTACTCAAGTCTGGTCCAACAGCCTCTACTTTGCCTTTGAATTTAAGGATATTTAGTTTCACCTCACTCTTTTATCTATTTCAAGGGAAGTGTTTGGCCATATTTTACTCACAAAACACTTTCAAGTGTAAGATATGGCTCACCCACTCAAAAGTAAAAATCTGATCCCAGACAATAGATAATGAGCGTGGTCTTAAACATTCACAAGTGATAGAATTAAATTCTACTCCCTTTTACGTTTCTTTCAGCGGGGAAATTATGATACTAGATCCAAACAACATTCGAAAATGGAAGGATATTCTTTACAGCTGTGTATCAAAATAGTAGAAAAATTAGCAGAGAGCAAAGAGAACTTCCAAATTCAAAATTTTCAAGTGCTTAAGCATAACACAAGATGCGACTCTGAGGGAAATGCAAACCCAATCTTCCATGGCCTTGCGGTTAGTTGTTTTTTCCTTAGTGAACCAAATTCACTTTGATATATCGTTATTAGATTCAAAGAGCCCAAGAACCAATGAACAACAAGATTCAAGACGCAATGTTATTCCCACAATTGTTCTTTTCTCCTCATGGGGCTCTTAGTTGGTTGATAGGATATTACAGAGTTAGTTAGACTTGTGAACACTAGATATGCTTGCAAACATTAACATCACAGGCAAATGTATGCCTTCAAACTAATTTATTAGGGAAATTTTATTTGTACCAGATGTGTCCAATCTCTAATAATTGTCTGTACCTTGACTTTAGGAATACATCTTTGTATATAAATAAGCTGTTTATTTCTGTAGAGACTTGTAGTAAAAAAACAAGGTGATTTTTTTATGATGTGGTTCTGGAGGCTGATCCATTCTCCCTAGATTGGACCGTTGTTTTCAAGCATCACCATCCTTGTCTTAAGTAATCTATGGTGATGTTTGAGCAGTGTGCATTAATCATCCTTGCAAGTGCCTAAAGAAGTTCTGAGCTTCAATTATGTGTATCGACAGTCGGGATATTAATTCTCTAACAAGTCATTCTCAGGTGGAGACATCCTGTGGTTCAGTCGTCCCAGCCAGTTTTGATAGAAGTACAAGATGTCCAGATGAAATCATCAGGAGGATTCGATTAGGTGCTTCCTTTGAGGACCCTGGATGTACTGGCCGGTTACTAGAGACATATGAAACTCAAACTGACCGATTTGTCATCGCACCATTTTCTTGGTAAATTTGGTCTTCCTATTTTTGTTTAAAGCCATTATTTTTAATTTAGTTACATCAATATGCACCAAAATCATAGAATAATGAGTTAATTTTGGTTTTCTCTACTTATTATGCACTCCGACCTGTTCAACTGTCGCTCACTCTTCATATTACTTTCTTTTTATTTGGTTGGATTCATTTGCAAATGATCTTTAAGTAATTATCTACAACCATGCAAATTGAAGGCCTTAGAAGTTAGAAAATGTCATTTTAATTCTAAACTTGAAAATGAATTATGGAAGACAGTATAATAGTAATTAGTACTTAGTAGATGCCCAATGTTGTGGGTGGGGTAGTAATATATCCACACACACAAAAGGATAAAATAATAGACTAAATAATTTACATGACCTAAATTTTGTTCTTGATTCAAATATAGTTGTGTAGGACCAAGGTGTGGTCTAGTGGGGGAGAGGGGTTGATAGCTTTACTTAACTAAAAATTTGTTCTTTTCAAGCTGCATGAGTATTGAGTTCTCTGCTCTGGATTTTTAAAGATGACATAAGCAGTGTAAAGAAGCTGTATTTTTAAGGGGTATTTAGTGGTCAGGAATACTACTATTTGTCTATTTGTGAAGGTAAACCAAACCAAATAAACCCGGTAAATCCCACGTAGTGGTAGGGTCTTTTCTTTGTTTTTTTTTTTTTTTTTGGGGGTGGGTGGGGGGGTGGGTAGGATGTAATCAGACCTTTCCTCTACCCAAGAGGTAGATAAGTTGTTTCCTTGAAGATCCCTGACTTAAAAAAAGGAACAAGAGAGTGAGCTACAAGTGAGCATGTGTGCAAACAAGCAAAGGAAGAGTTGTAGGGTCAATCATGGTGCAATGGTGGTTTGCATTCCCTAGATAAATCGTGGTGGTCAAGTATCTGTCCCACAAGCGGCGTTATTGACCACGAACTGAACTAGAAGTAGCAGTCGAGATCGCTATTTTTTTGGCGGGTTTTGTTTTAGTTAACACATCGTATTAGAAGATTCAGGAAACAATTAGTTTAAACATTGGTCCCTTCCGCGCATGCTGATATCCTACTCGTGCTCTTCTTTCGTCATTCATCGACTTCCTGCTCGTGCTCATCACTCATTGCCTTCACATATTCTTTTACCAACTCTTTTGCTATTTTGTTTGTGCGAAACTTGACTTATTTAAGTTGATGTTTTGATGTTGAAACTATATATTTTTAATTGAATACATATAATATGTTAATTTATTATTTATTTATACGTGTGTATATATATAATTCTAATTATAATATGAGTCTCTATACCACCATTTTACCATCGCAATAACCGCTATATCAAATCACAGTCCTGATTTTATTTCAGACTTTGACCACTGTAACAGCGTAGCATACGAGGCAGTATGGACAAATGTGAGAAGAAAGGTTACAACAAAGAATGAAACACATATAGTGCGATACTGACAACTACTCTTGCAGGAAGAAAAACTAGGACCAGAGAAAGCCTTTGAGAAACACTCCTGATGTATCTTTAGAGATAGCTGTAGGAAGCGAACGACTTGTAGCATAAAAACCGAGTAATAAGGATAAATAAGCAAGTAAAGATGTGCAGAAAACATCACGCACAACGCTCAGTTCGAAGAACAATGCATCCTACTGCCACTTTTACCCCAGATAGGATTAGTGGTGTTTCACTAAGTTCAACTCCTAAAATCGCCAACTGAAGACGTCATGCAGTGTTTCACTTTCACACAGCAACTCAATTCTGGGTTGTTTTTCATTGTTTACCAAGATACAACCTTTTTCTCTCTCTTAAGATTGACAATCTCACTCTTCTGCCTACACCAATGCTCTCTTTCTTCCAGATCTAATATGCTCACAACCTTATTTCTCGAGGTAACTTGCTCTCTTTAAGATTCCCTCCAGAACTTTCAAACCTCTAAGGTTCAAAGTTCTTCTCACTTATTCCAGATAGGATTAGCGGTGTTTCACTAAGTTCAACTCCTAAAATCGCCAACTGAAGACGTCATGCAGTGTTTCACTTTCACACAGTAACTCAATTCTGGGTTGTTTTTCATTGTTTACCAAGATACAACCTTTTTCTATCTCTTAAGATTGACAATCTCACTCTTCTGCCGACACCAATGCTCTCTTTCTTCCAGATCTAATATGCTCACAACCTTATTTCTCGAGGTAACTTGCTCTCTTTAAGATTCCCTCCAGAACTTTCAAACCTCTAAGGTTCAAAGTTCTTCTCACTTATTCCAGGTCTTTGAAAAACGCTCTTATAGTTTCTTCAATTTTTGATCGATGTCACTCCCTGCTTGATGCCATCTACAAAGCTACTCAGTATTTCCGACTGTAGTCCAGTCTCCTTTAAGCACGCCTGGAGAGTTCTTCTTCCTTGTATATTTTAGCAATACTAATAGTAATAGATGTATATATTATGGGTGTCTAATTGCATTTTAAATCAAAACCAAATTGCTAACAAAGAAATAGCTTATTCTTGTGTCAACTTTTTTGTTGATATTACACTAGGATAACAATGATCTCTGTTATTAACAGGAGCATGCATATAGTACATATTGCCATGATGATGAGACACCGCTCTGATATGGAAATTCTCCTTACTACTTCTACATCACCTTCTGCCGAGGGTCCAGATTTTGTTGATAATCAGAAAAGGTACATTTTCTAAAGATACCTTGATGTACACAGGTATGCAAATTTAGAGGTCCAAATGTCCAATGTTCTTTCTCTCTTTAATCTTTCAAGTTCCAATCAGAATTTTGATATAATATACCTGCAAATTGCTGTTTCAATTAGCGCAAAATGCAACGAAAGTTTGGCTTCGTTCCAATCTAGTGGAAATTTTTTTCTTTATTAATTTATCAAACTTTCAAAATTTTCTATTTTCTATTTTTTATACCCATTTGACAAGTATTCTTTTAGGGTAAGAATGAACCACAAATTTGTTTAACAAAACTCAACCTACCTCCTTTGCAATTCTTAACGGGGAATTAAATACAAGAAAAATTAACTGCTTTAGCCTACATTCTAGGACTCCACTAAAACATCTTATCATGATAAAAACTGCCATGATTGACCCAGTAAACTATCTAATAGGATACCACGATGACAAAGTAACAAAAACAGAACATAAAGCAAAAGAGGTCATTGACTTGAGCCTATCACCATTTGACCGGTATCTATTACATCTGATGATGTAGATGTCAAGTTGTGAATCAATATATTTTTGACTGATAACTTGCTTATCCACCATTGTATTTTCTCAACAAATATAACTTGCCATCCACGTCATCAAATGTTACATCAGTAGTAGTAGTAGGTTACCGGTCAAAAATGGATACATAATAGGAAAATTTGAACTTTGTTACACTGATTGAGAAAAAAAAATTCAATACACTAAACTTTGTTAAATGTTGTTAACGGAAGTCATCTTTCAGGTTATGGCAGTACCTAATCCAACATCCAGATTGGAGAGAAACCTTTCCTTCAAAGTTACCACACATTTATGAGAGAACTGCAAGCAGGAATTGGGTAATGTCCTCGGAACAATAGTTGGTCGGCTTCTCCATACGTTGCTTGTTATTGATATCAGCAATGATATTTGAGTCGCTATTAACAGTTTGACTTCTTTTTTACAAGATAACAAGTTATTCCAAGATCCTGACTAACAGTGGGATCATGGTTTGGAACAAGTATCTTTGGAAATGTTGTTTAAGCTTTGTGGTTCTTATGAAGAATGTAGGATGATGGAAATGGTTAGAGAAATTTGTACCAAAAAGGGATTCAAGCCGATTCTATTAGGATGGAGAAGTAGTTCAATTGCAAAATACGAGGATGTGAAAACAAGCTTATTTTTTTGAGATAATAGCTGAAATGGC
Source organism: Arctium minus (assembly GCA_954870635.1). Taxonomy (NCBI): domain Eukaryota; kingdom Viridiplantae; phylum Streptophyta; class Magnoliopsida; order Asterales; family Asteraceae; genus Arctium; species Arctium minus. Next base: position 32,086,484 of record OX941088.1, read on the forward strand.
CAAACCACGGGGAGGGATTGGCCTCTTAGCCATCCCTCTCCCTGACTTGCAAAAATGTCCCAAGGGACGCAATGGAGCCCAGGGCGCAATTGCGCCCCTACTTGTTTTCAGTAAAAAAAAATGACTTGTTTTCAATAAGATTATGCGTAGGGGCGCAATTGCGTCCTTGGGGCTCCATTGCGTCCCTTGGGACATTTTTGCAAGTCAGGGAGAGGGATGGTTAAGAGGCCAATCCCTCTCCGTAATTTGGCCATTTCAACTAATTATTATATTTTTTTACCTTAGAAAGGTATAAAATTGTCTTTTCATATTCAAATCATAGGACTCTCACGACCTAACATGGCCTTTCCTTGCAAGTATTTGTTAGAATGTCAACAATAACGAGGGGTTGTTTACTTTTTTTCCTTCGAAAGAGTTATCTATCGGAAGGACAGGAGATCAATGAGGTTTGAAGTAGGCAACGAGAGAGGGCCATATTATTTTTGGGGGATTTTTGGTATTGGTTTGTTTGAGGTGACTTAATGGGTGAGAAATTTTGACTTATTCCATATAGCCATTTTAACCGTAAAGAAATATTCCTGCACGAGGGAATAAACCATCCAAACCATTTACTAAGTTGCAAGTAAAGAGCCCTAATGGCTAAGGCTACCGAGGCAAAGATTGTGACATTTGAACGTGAATTATCCATCAAATCTCCATATAGACAAAATGGACACTTAAAAACCAAGACACTATAATTTGCAATAGTAACTTCATAACCAAAACCAACACAGATTTGCCCATAAACTCAAATCATATCAACGAACACAAACTACTTAGAATAACATGCATGTAGTTTTAAACAATATATAGAATCACAGACAAGCATATTGGAATGCTACATAAAATCCTCGATAAAAAACACACCCATCTTCTTGGCAGTTGGCAGGCCAAGCCTTTTTCCTTTTAGAATGTGTAATAGATAAAAAGATAGTAGCAAAAAGCAATTCACCAAAACTTAAAAAGAATATCAAGGTTCCTAAAATAATCCTGTTTTACCACAAACTGCTTTCCTACAACAATATTCGCGACGACATAGGTGGTTATTTGGTTGAGAAATGACAGCACCAAATCGAGTAGTGAGTTGCCTACCTACGAAGCTCATTCGGTCCATGTGCAAAATGACACCTCTCCCCAAAGGTACACTGTCCCTTTGCAAAGTTCTCGCACATCTTCGTCTTGATTTTGTTTGCACCATGATGTCCCATCCCACCGCCCTGCTGCTGCTGCTGCTGGAAACCACCGCCAGATTTTCTTGGTGGAGGACCATTTGCACCACCACCACCAGAACCAAGGTTCACAATTAGTTCATGCACCATTGCACTTGCCTGTTTGATCTGATCAAAAGTTCCTTCAAGCTCAATGTTCCTTTGATTCTGGTCTGTGTCATGATCTCTTATAGCAAGCTTCACCCCAGTAAGACGGCATATCTGTTTAGAATTCACCCCGCCCTTCCCTATGATGGGCCCAGCAAGAGATGCATCTATGCTGATCTTGGCTGTGGCAGATTGACCAAAGTTGGCTGCAGCAGCTAGACCAGGTGGGGCTGGTTCCATCCGCCCTTGGTAGCCACCACCATAGTTGATGGGACCAGGTTGACCACGGGAATCTTCATAAGATGGGAAAGACGATTTACTACCAATCTCCACCTCACTGTGAGCAAAACGACACTTGTCTCCAAACTTGCATCCTTCTGGGGTGTTGATTTTGTTGCAAAGCTTGCTTTTGACTGGAGTGGCTGGACCATCAGCAAAAGGTTGCTGCATAGGAGCTTTTCTTCCAAGGGGACCTCCCACATTTGTAAATTGTTTCACGGCACTGTAGCCACCAGGAACATAGTGTAGGAAGTGACATCCTTCACCAAATGGGCAACCAGAAGTGCTGCATCACCCAAAAACACAAACATGAGAAACCAAAAAATGGTGAAACCTGTGTTTGTATAGATACATGAGAGCAAATAGTGTCAAGATCTAATGGCAATTTCAAAACCCATCATGGTCTATGATTACATTAAGGTCCCTAAAATCCAACTTTGACAAACCAGAACGTATGGTAACATCCAATAGATATTATACAAACCAATTTTTAGCATGTGCCATCATTATAAAAATAATTTGGAAAACGCAATTCCTGGAAGCATACAATTTTTGTCATGAAGCTTTTCTGATAAATACCAAGTTAAGCGCAACAGACTCAATCTATATACACATTTATTACATAACATATAGACATGCATGTAAGAACTTATGTAGTTAATCCCTTTAACTAGTAAAAGGCGCCTGGTTACTAGTCCAACCAGTTATATGCATCCACATTGATAAAACTGTATAGAACTAGAGGAGGCTCATTTTTTTGACATTGTCAGATCAGGAAGATAGCGGCAACTTCTACATGGCATCAAAGTTTTTATATATACATAGTAATGCTAAAATTTGATATAAAGCTATTAATAACAACCAGATATCACCCAAAGAACCAATAAAAGAGCACATCCGCAAACTATTAGCAAAAAATCAAAAATACAAGATTAAAATTCACCTCATCACTACCTCTATTTACTTTACCAATGAGACCAAGCAAAATAACTTTATATCACATATTAGCATGTATGCCAAGAAAACATTATAGGTGAATTAACATAAGAATCATAGATATAAAACTACTGCTCCAGTTCACAAAATCACATATGCTTATTTTACATGGTATATTAACCAGATGAGTGATTAACCTCCGGAATAAAGGTTTGAACTTCAAGAAAGTAACATTACCAGATAGCAGCTTTTCGATTACGTTTAATCTTTTATATTGAATAGTAGTCTGGTAGAATAATGGAAGCCATTACTAAGTAGCCTTTTTACAAAACTAATCCTTGAAAAATAACCAATATTGTAACTTCAGCTGCAACCACCATGGTTTACAATATCGCTCCCAATTTGCATCAGATGGTGTATTTAGACGTTGTACAAGCTTCACATTAGAACTTAAACTTAGACAATTATATGGTATTTGTCTTGTATAAGTTAAGATTATAACCTGAAAAACTTCGTGCACGGCTTTGATTTGCTTCCTACACCAGGTGTAAAGGACTCCATTTCTGTTGCAGAAAATTAATTACTTTGTTTCAGTTAAGTATTTGAATGACCTTCTGCCAATTAACAAACTTTTAAGAGCATCCAAAATTCAAAGAAAATTTAATTGTTCACCACATTATTAGAATTGATAACCATATATTGACAATGATTAGTAATTAATGGAATACATTATACCCAAATCCGTTATCACATTCCCTGTTCATTCAAGTTATTGACTCCGGAATAATGAGAACAAACCAAGTTTTTTCTCCGATAAAATAACAACTTTAACATACTTACACAGCCGTGTGTGTAAAAATAATGAAAAACATATACACCACCGTCGTATTTAGTTCCATTAATTCTTACTCAAAACTGATTCCACAAGATTGAAAACATTGGTTGAAGAAAGCAAAAAATCAACCATACAAGTCTTCTAATGCAGTTCTCTCCATGAGCGCAAACTCTAACTTAACTAAAGAGCAAAAGTGAAAGAACAAGAAATATAGCCCTAAATAATCTTGACAAACGGAACATTTAACTCATAGAAATCATAATCCTAAAGTGGAATTTGTTCTTTGGACGAAAAAACAATAAACAGATCTTAACAAATGATAAACTCTATTGGCAGGTATTACAAGAGAAAATTGACATAGCAAAGTGAGAATAAGACACTAACCGTCTCTAGGTCTCTTTGGTGCTCCATTCCAACCGCCATCTTGTCTGCCTCTCTTTCGTCCTCCAAAATCCATTCTTGTTTCAGATCTAAGCCCAAAAACTTGAATATATGTAAATCCAGAAAGAAAGGATATGAATTGGGAAAGAAGAGAGAAATGAAGAGGATAGTAGAAGCAAAAACCCTAGGGTTTGCAAAGGGGGAAGGAAAGAGGGGATTTGGCGGAACTCAAAGATTTGGATTCAGATTTGGTTAAGTTTCCCAATTCGAGCCCGCCCTTGCAATTCCAATCCCCTTTTATTTTTATTTTTTTCAGTAAATTACGTTTTTGGTCCCTGTCGTTTGTTAAAAATTGCAGATTTCATCCCTATGGTTTTAAAATTTCGATTTTCGTCCCTATAGTTTGCAATTCATTTCTATTTTCGTCTCTGCGGCTAAAACACTAGTTTTATGTACGAAAATCTAAAATAGAAATGAACTGTAAACCATATAGATAATAAAAAAATTAAATCTTAAATCAATAAGAATGAAAAAGGCAATAAATTACAAACCATGAGAATAAGAATCATAATTTCAAAACCATACAAACGAAAATAAAATTTTTCAACAAACCATAACGACTAAAAAGTTAATTTACTTTTTTTCTTTCTTTTTACACGTGTAAATCAAATTAAAGGGTTGTCTTATTCGAATTGATTTCATTAAATTACCTCTTAATAAAGTTATCTACCTGAATTGATATATTTGTATAAATTTGAAAAAAAAAATATTTGAGAGAGTGCTTTTCAATTATGCGGGACAAGTTTGAAAAAAAATTGACTTTCTGTATAAAGCTTCCCCTATAATTTTATTGAATAAGTCACTTTTTATATTATTAATTCACTACTAAACAGTCATATATAGTTGATTGAATAAGTTTTTAGTCTCATTAAACTGCTAAAAAACAAGCCCTAAGAAATTTAAATTAAAGGTTTGGTTCTTTAAAACTAATGAATAAATAAGAGATCAATTTGATATTTATATTAAAAAATAATAAATTAACTTTCTGAATTAACTATTAATAAAATGATTAGTTCATAATCATAGTGAATAAGAGAAAATTGCTATTTTTTAAATTAAGAGTTATTTTTTGTCTCTTTTATATTATTTTGAGATTTTTTTTTTGTCTTTTTCGGTTTAATCATAAACCGTCAACCCAATTGAACCAAACTATTATGTGGTTGGGCTATTCCGTTGGAATTTTAAAATTGTCAAATCGGTTTTAGGTTTTTTTATACACACTCTACGTTAAACAACAAAGAACAACACAAGTAAAGATTGGAATTTGAAGCAGGTCTTATGGATCGGAAATGATAAATATAAATTATGAATAACTGTGAAATTAATTTTAACAAAAACTTAATGACAAAAAGAAAATGTAACATATTTTTAGATAACCTTCTTAACAAAAAATTTTAATTAATTAATTAACTTTTTAATTAAATTGTGAGTTAAAAGTTGTAAATATTTTAATCAAGTTTATTTGTTTAAAACATGAAAAGGATCAAAAAAGTAGTTATCATCCAAAATACTTAGAACCATGAGCATGGTTACTCTACCAACCAAGCTAGAAAAGTTGTTTGAAAACAAACAACGACAAAATAAGGAAAAGCCAATTACTAACCAAGTCGGGTTTGTTCATCATTTGCTTAGAGGATAACCATCTCCATCATATCATGAAATAAAAAAGATAAATTTATTAAAAATCAACATCTTTAACTCGGTAAGTATTTTTTTAGCCGATAATAACAATAACTGCATAGTAAACACAACTCTGCATTCTAATGAAGAAGCTCCATCATGCATGGAACTCAAGAAACAACAAAAAGAGATTTTATGAATATCGGAAACTACCACCCACAAACATGTAATATCTTTTTAGTTAAGTTCTATTGATGTGACATGTGATAGCGATATCAAGTCTTAAGTCTTACGAGTTATGGTGATATCATAATATTTTTTAAGCCGTGTGTGTATATATATATAGGGTCCCCTTCATTTGTTAACCGTGACATTGGTGCTAACTGTGCTTACCAAATTTCGACCAATCAGAAGCTTCCTAGAGTTTTTGTTATGCCATTAATGCTCTTAAATCTGAAAGGGTAATATGGGAATTTGCTAAATATCGTCCCATTTAATCTGTTTCCGTATTTAAAAGAGTTTTTTAATTTGGTAGTTATCCTGATATTAAATATATTAATTTAAAATTTTATTTTGATTTGCATCTTATTAATTTTGTAATAGACAAAACTATGCATATATGCATTTGGGAAATATGTCCATATCCATATCCGATAGTTGTGCACATATGCATGTATATATGCCAGTATGGACATATGCACATATGCATTTTCAATTAATGTGCACATATGCATATATGATTAGAGTTTATTTATGGATACACCCAAATGTGCACGTATGCATATGTGCCATGTGCATATGTAATTTCTATATGGACAAACACAAACTTATACCATACAACCACAGATGCAGTGTGGACAACCACATATTGATTTCATACTCAATGTGCATAAATTCATTAGTGAAAACCTTTACCGCATTATGATACCATATTGCCTTAATAACAATGGAAAATCATGACATTGGACATTTATAGTGTCCATTCAAAAAAGATTATAAACACGGTGCCTCTAGGTATCAGCATACGAGAAAATACGAGTTTGAAGCAGCTTATCATCAGAATAGTAAACTCCAGGGACAATGATTGCAGGGCAGAAGGCAAGCTGTTCGTTCTCTGCAAAGAAGTTATCAATGTTCTTGTTCAAGACCATTCGACCTAGGGGTGTTCGCGGTCCGGTTTGGGCGGTTTAACACCTCAGACCACAAACCAAACTGCAAGTGGAGGTTTATTGATTTTTCAAACCGAGCGGTTTGACATCAAGTGCCCAGACCGGTCAAGTCGGACCGCGGTTTAGGCGGTTTGGTCGACCGGTTTAGGCGGTTTGGGCATTTTAGTGGACTTTTAAGTTTAAACATAAAAACATATAAAACTTTGAATTTTAAAGGCTCGTTGGCTTGAGTCCATTTGAAATAAAGAACAAAGTCCACAAAAGTTAACTAAATATCCGAAGACAAAACACTAAAAAAGTAATATGCAAAGTGCAAATAAAATCAACGACTTCACTTCTTCATTTTTCCATTCTTTGTATTCCACAATCCATAAAGATTTCAATCTTTTAAAATACCTTGGGCCTTGTTGTATATACTTAGACATTTGGGTTTTATATCATCTATTCTTTATAATAAAGATATATATATAAAAATAAAATATATATATTTATATATTTGGTGGTCGGTTTGGTCCAAACCGCCAAAAAAAACCTCCAAACCGCAGACCGGACCGGACTGTCGGGTTTAACAATTTTCCATACTAGACCGGACCGCCAGACCGCTCAAACCGCCAAAAACGGTCCGGTTTGACTTGGTTCGACCGGTTTGAGCGGTCCAACGGTTTTTTTGAACACCCTTGATTCGACCAACGGGTTGCAGTGGTAAGATGTCCCCCGACCAGGTCTTGGTTACATCAAGTGGGTCGAAATCGAACCTATCCTCATGATCAGAATCGATAGTCTGGTTGTTGTTTGTCGAACCTATCCTCAAGGGGTATTTTGGTTGTTGATTTCTTGAATTTTTGGTGTTTTGATGTTTGCCTAATCTGTTTACAGGAAGAAATCCCTAAATGTTAGGGATTTTATGATATTCACACGTGTTTCCCTAAATAAAAGGGGATAGTTATTTTACCAATTTAACCTTGTGCACTTGTGCATTTATTCAAATCAACCCCTATGCATAATAATTAATTGAATGAAAATTCAATTAAATATGAGTCGTGGATCATCATAATGTATGGTTGAGATTGGTTAGCACAGTTAGCACTAATGTCACGGTTAGCAAATGAATGAGTCTCTCTCTCTCTCTCTCTCTCTATATATATATATATATATATATATATATATAGGGTCAGAATAATTTGTTAACCACATTTTTTGTGTTAACTTTATTAACCAATTCAAGCCCTTCATCTTGGAAATCAACGGTTGAGATTGATTTTTTAAAAAAGCCTTATTAAATGCACAATTGATGAAAAATGGGGAATGAACCATAGTGATAAGGGTATTTTGGGAACAAATATCAATGAAATATTATGTCTTTATTCTCTCTCAATTAATGTTTCTCCCAAAAGAATTGTAAACCCCGACTCTACATCGATTCGTAACCCCCTATTCTACATCAATTAATGAGTTATGTTCTTTGTTCTATGCCATTTGAACATGTCGTTTTAAAATGAACAATATGTGCATTCTTAATCTATCCCATATGAAGATGATGTTATAAAATCAACAATGTGTCCATACATTATTCATAATCGCATGCACTCATGATATGAACACGTATGAAAATTACCTTAATGATATGTTCAACTAGAACAATAAAACATCAGTTACGTGCAACACATGTGTTCATACACATTTGACAGTCCAAAACCAACTTTTTTAAAATTATGTATAATTCACATCAGTTACGAACACATGTGTTCACAAATGTTCAATATGTGCACATTTGTTTCCCATGTGTTAATGAACATATGGACGAACACCACACACATCCAACTCCTCCATAAAATGAAAAAATATATTTTATGTATGAACCTCTGTGATCAACGATGTTAGACAGAAAACTAATGGGATGCTTAATTATTTGTTCCCATATGTTCATTAATGGTTAGGAATGAAAACATCATAAAATTAAATAATCAAAACAACTCGAAATCATTCAGAAAAACTTACAAACAAAAAATTTGTTATTCGATTCGACTATATCCACATTGCAATTACCGTTGCTTTCGTTTTGGTGCTCGTTCCTATTAAGCAGATTTTCATTGACTTCATTTCGTGTTGTTGTTTCCATAGATGATAAATTTTCAACAAACTCACCTCTATCGACGTCGTTAAGGAGCCCATAATACATAATATCGGTGGACGTTGTTGCGTTCATTTGTTGTGAAGTTGATAGGATTTGGGAATTAAGATGAATATGGACAAAGATTTGAATTAAAACCACTAGCTACTTGAGTACTTGTGATGTTCATATGATTTTAGCATGAAATTGATTATGGAAAAAAAATTTAATTTTTGTAACTCCTACATAAGTAGATTAAATATTGTTTAAATTATGATCTCCCTTTCTACCCTTTGTCATTAATTACACATAGAATCAAAACAACACATCAAGATACAATTCTATTGGTTGGTTTAGGTTCACAAAATTAACAACAATTTTATGTTTAATAAATGAACCTCTCTCTCTATATATATATATATATATATATATATGGGTCTTTCAAGGGAGAACTAAGTTATTTGTGATAACTGTGAGATCCAATCTCAACCACAAATCATATGACAAATTAGGAAATTATTAATTTTGGTAATTATGATTTAAATTATAATTAAAGGGCAATATAGGTATTTATAAAAAATATGCTCTCTCCTCTCTCTTGCCTCCTTTCTCCTCTCTCCGACGAACTCTTTTCTGATGAAACTTTTTCCGCCGAATTTTTTTCCGACAAACACATGCATTATGTGATACCCTTAACAAAATAATGAAAATAAAGAAAAAAATATAGTGTGATACACTTAGTAAAGCAACACCACCTTATACATTGTGATACACTTCAAAACAAAGGAAATACATTGTGATACCAATGTGATATCCTACTGTTATACCAAATGTGTTGGGATGTATTACGTAAATATCAAGTTTTACTGATTTAAACATCGTGGGTTGAAATTATCAAATTTGGGAAGATTAAGGTTTTTGGCGAAAGTGCACGCGATAGTGACAGGGTGTCACGATCGTGAAGGCACAATCGCCCGGGGGTCTTGAACTCTCGGTACGACTCACGCGATTGTGCCATGCGATAGTGACCTAGTCACAATCGCGGTGGAATTATCGCCCCGTTTGTACCGTGGGTCGGGGGAATCCATGCGATTATGCCCGCGAGAGTGACAAATGTCACTATCGCCGACACCCTTTTTGGGTATAAATTAGACAAGTCGCGAAATTCAGTCATTTTATCTGATATCTAGGGTTAAGGGGCGATTTTCTCACCAGAGTTTGGTAAGCATTCTTCATCTAGACCTCTTCCTTCATTTATGATACTTCATAGTCATTAATGGTGATCCTTGACACTTTTAGGAAGTGATTCTAGTGAGCTCTCAAGTGGTTTAGCATCTCATTTATACTCTCCTCCATTCTAGGGTTTGGCTTCTTCTTTTAGAAATCCCCAAGGTGAGTTCTTACACTTTTTATAAAACTTTATACATGTCAAAAGGTGGATTTTGAATACCTAAACATCTCCTTTTTCATATACTTGATTTGTGGAAACTTTGTATCAAACCTAACTATTGGAGATTTTAGGGTTTATGATAATATCTTGTAATGGAGGTGAATAACCTTGATAATGTTTCTAGTAGCATATTTATACTTGGGAAATGTATTTAAATGGATGGCTTGATCATGTAAAATTATGAAGTTGGAAAAGATGAACTTATGGTTAACTGCTGATAAGTTTGTAACTTGGGTTTTAGCATGTTTTGGAATTGAAGCATGTAAAGATTATTTATGTGTCAGCTATTGACCTTTTGGTAAACAATGTAGAATGCCTTTGTGAAAATCACCTATTATATCATCTTATGCATATTATCAAATGTCGGATCACGCGTTTGGCCTTACGGGCATTATGTGGCTTAATTGCTTGCATTGGGAGTCATGACCCCATATTTGTTGTAACTTTTGATCCGACGTTGGGACGATTAGTTTCCCATGTCGAGGAACGTTTAGGCATCGGATTGGGCTATAAGTCCTACGTGTTAAGTATTACGATATTGGATGAGGATCTCAACGTAAGGACCTTTCGGGGTTGAAGTTGACTTTCCGTGGGTGTAAGTTTAAAGCCACTGAGCCTGACATCCCTTGCGTGTACTTTATTTGTGTATTGGTTTTACTGACTCATCAAGTGGCTTACTTTTGTGTTCCGTCGCTTGTGTTAGTAAGCGGGTCTCCCCCGTTAACCCAAGAGGTAATTGCTATATTAAAAGGAACTTATTATTATTATTGTCTCGAATTTAATTCTTTCAATTACTCTTATCTTAGATTATTTTTAACTGCAAATGTTTGATCTCACTAGGCTTTAGTCTAACACTTTTTCTTAAAACGACATGTATATCAGGTCAAGCTTCCGGTGGGATTCGTCGGGATTGGGTAGATGACCTCGGGGTCAAGAGCGGTCTTTTTAGGAGATGTATTGACCGATGCATTTGATAGTGGACACATACTTTTGGAAGAATAGCAACACCCGATATTAATCTTTCTTGTATTAAGTTAGATTATTAGATTGTTAAGTAATATTCTTCATTCGATTAATTGTAAAGGCTAAAACTTTGTTCCCCGCTTCTCGGGATGATACTTTGGGATTGTTATTGCAGGTTTTGTGTACCTAGTTTTATCCAATTTATAGTCGTCATATTGCGAAATTTTCGAATTTTTATTTCTCTACGGTTTTGGGTGTTACAAGTTGGTATCAGAGCATTAGTTTAAGTGAACTAGGTATGGATGTAGGATACCTAGACTTAAGTTGTGACATTAAGTTATGATTGAGTGAGATTGGGTAGAATTTCTAAGATAGGATGGTCTTAGAGTCGACGGAAACTACACAAATTGAAAGTTATGGTAATGGGGATGAAAATTCTTATGTATCACATGTTCATAATTTCGCCTAGCTAACGTTATTATGAGGATATTTTACGTGATTATGCTTGTTTTCCATTGTTATGATGATTAATGAATGTGGTAGTACGTTTCCTTGTTTATAATCCGTATAACCTTATCTCACCTATATTCTCGCGTGTGTGTGACAGACTATGGTAAATACTCGTAATTGGCCTGAAGGTTAGGATACAGCGGCATCCATAGCTGATCAACCTAGAATGATCAATGTTGACTTGCCCCCGCCATTTGTAAACGTATTGGGTGGAGGACCAGAACACATACCCCAACGTAACTTAGCTGCAACCCATCCGGTTATGGAGGAGATGACTCCAGAGACAAGGACGATGGAGTGAATGATGCAAGCAATGAATGTAGCAATGACTCAACAACAAGAAGTGTTTTTAAAACTATTGGAAGACCGAGATGCTACCCACCGCAGGCACGAAGCGGTAGTAGAAAACATTGTAGTTGTGGGATCTGGTGGCACGAGACCCGCAATTCCCACTAATGAAACTACAACCCTGACCGCAAGACAAGCAGCAAGGACTTGTACTTTCAAGGCGTTCCTCGGGTGCCGACCACCGGAGTTCAAAGGCTCGAATGACCCGGCGGAATGTGTGAGTTGGATCAGAGAAATGGAGTAGGCTTTTCGCTCGAGTGAATGTGGGGAGGACCAGAAGGTGATTTTCGGTTCTCGCATGTTGAGGGGTTCGACTCTCACTTGGTGGGACGTGTACTCCGCCTCTGTTGAGGCGACCGTTTTGGATAAACTATCTTGGGAAACCTTCAAGGAAAAGTTACTAGAGGAGTACTATAACGAACGGTCGATGGATCGAATTAAGGAGGAATTCCAGAACTTGAGAAAAGGGGATCGGTCTGTGAAGGAGTATAACCGACTGTTCATGGACAAATTGGGTTTGGTGGGACACCTGGTCCCGACTGAGAAGGAGAAAATCAAGGCCTACACCAAGGGTCTACCATCGGGGATGAGGAATTTGGTGCGAGTTTCCAAGGTCGCTACCCTTCGAGCGGCAATCGAAGAAGCACAGTTAGTGGAGGACTCTTACGAGTCGAGCAGGGTTGAGAGAAGTGGAGGAACCGAGAAAAGGAAATGGGAGGGGAGTTCCGTACCCTCCAAGAGGTCAAAATCATTCAACAACAATCAAAGGGGAACCGGTCCTAGGTGGGACGTTCCGTGGTGCTCAAGGTGCCAGAGCAAGCACACCGAACCTTGCAATTCAGGGTCTGAACCGTGTTTTAAGTGTGGTAAGCCCGACCACAGTTTTCGTGATTGTCCAACCAAAGGGCAAATTTGTTTCGGTTGTAAGGAGTCGGGCCATATCAGAAGTTATTGCCCGAAGGCAAAGGCGAGCTTTAGCAGAGGCAAGAAGGTGGATACTCCGAAAGCGACGGGAAGAGCAATCCAGATGACCACCGAGGAGGCAAAGGCTTCGACGGATGTAGTGTCGGGTGCGTTTCTCCTAAACTCCGTACCTACACGTGTATTATTTGACTCGGGAGCTAGCTTTTCGTTTGTGTCAAGTTCGTTTTGCCCAAAACTATCCATGCCCACTACTAGTTTAGAGTATGCGTTAGTGGTAGAACTAGCATATGGTGATCAAGTAGTGGTTCGGGACGTTCTAAGAAATTGCAAGCTCGAAATCGAAGGGAGAGAATTCCTGATTGACCTAATGCCCATGGTCATCGGAGGATTTGATGTGGTTATCGATATGGATTGGTTGTCGACTAACCACGTCGAAATCCTGTGTGCTAAGAAGTTGATCCGAATCCCGATTTTGGATGGTGATTCGGTGACCGTGTATGGTGAGAGACGGAAGGGAGAAGTTGCAATCATTAGCATGACGAAGGCAAGAAAATGCTTATCGAAAGGATGCTCATCCTTTTTGGCATATGTTATAGATGCCAAACTTGAGAAGAAGAAGCTAGAAGATGTCGACGTGGTAAGGGAGTTTCCCGATGTATTCCCAGAAGACTTGCCTGGTTTACCACCTAGCTATCAAGTAGAGTTCAAGATTGATCTAACACCGGGAGCGGCTCCGATAGCCAGAGCTCCATACCACTTGGCCCCGTCAGAAATGAAGGAAATGATGGGTCAGTTGCAAGACCTTTTGGAGAAAGGTTTCGTGAGACCGAGTTCCTCGCCTTAGGGAGCACCGGTCTTATTTGTGAAGAAGAAAGACGACACCATGCGGATGTGTATCGATTATAGGGAATTAAATAAAGTAACCGTGAAGAATAAATATCCACTCCCTAGAATCGATGACTTGTTCGACCAACTTCAAGGAGCGGGTTGTTTCTCTAAGATTGATCTAAGTTCGGGTTATCATCAAGTGAAAGTCAAAGAGGAGGACATACCAAAAACCCCTTTTAGGACGCGTTATGGTCACTACAAGTTTTTAGTGATGCCTTTCGGCTTGACAAACGCCCCAGCGGTGTTTATGGACTTAATGAACCGCGTGTGCCGACCCTTCCTTGATAAGTCGGTCATTGTGTTCATCGACGATATTCTCATTTACTCCAAGGACGAATCCGATCACGCGCATCACCTTTAGGACATTTTGGAAGTCTTGAGAAAGGAGAAGCTTTATGCAAAGTTTTCCAAGTGCGAGTTTTGGTTGAAGGAAGTGCAGTTCTTGGGGCACGTCGTCACGAAAGACGGAGTAAAGGTGGATCCGACAAAGATTGAGGTTATGATTAATTGGGAACCTCCCAAAAGCCCCTCCGAGATCCAAAGCTTCCTAGGCTTGGCGGGGTATTACCAAAGGTTCATACAAGACTTCTCCAAGATTGCTTCTTCGTTGACGATGTTGACCAAGAAGAATGTAAAGTTTGTGTGGACTGAAGAGCAGAAGAAAGCATTTAGGACTTTGCAAAGGAAGTTATGCGAGACTTCGATCTTATCCTTGTCGGAGGGATCGGAGGATTTTGTGGTCTATAGCGATGCGTCCAAAATGGGCTTTTAACCAAACAACGGTTACTTTTAACCGAAGATATCCGAGGGATAAAATGCTTCAATGGACGGGTTTGGGTGCCAAAGTTTGGTGGAAGCCGAGAGCTACTTTTAGAGGACGCGCATAAGTCCAAATATTCTATCCACCCGGGAAGCACCAAGATGTACCGAGATTTGAAACTGCATTATTGGTGGCCGATTATGAAGTTGGATGTGGCACATTATGTAGAACGATGCGTAACTTGTTCGCAAGTGAAGGTCGAGCATCAACGACCTTATGGGAGCCTTCAATCGCTTGAAATACCAGAGTGGAAATGGGACAAGATTACCATGGACTTCGTGACCAAGCTACCGAAGACCTTGAGAGGAAACGACACTATTTGGGTTATTGTCGACCAATTGACGAAGAGTGCACATTTTCTAGCGATACGGGAAACTTTGTCGATGGATAAGTTGGCAAAGCTTTATATAGATGAAGTAGTCTCTAGACATGGCATACCCTTGTCGATAGTCTCCGATCGTGATAGCCGATTTACGTCAAGATTTTGGGGAGCCTTACATCAAGAATTGGTCACGCGGGTGAATTTGAGCACGACATACCACCCACAGACGGACGGACAAAGCGAAAGGACGATTCAAACTCTAGAGGATATGCTTAGGTCATGCGTGATCAATTTTGGCGGTAGTTGGGATACCCATCTACCCTTGGTGGAGTTTGCATACAACAATAATTACCATTCTAGCCTCGGGATGGCGCCATTTGAAGCTTTGTATGGGCGGAAGTGTAGAACCCCCGTGTGTTGGCTAGAGGCGGGAGAGAAACAATTTGTCGGCCCGGAAATTGTGCAAGATACGGCCGACAAAGTCAAATCAATTCGAGAACGGTTGAAAGCGGCACAAGATCGTCAGAAAAGTTACGCCGACAAGAAGAGGAGACCGGTAGAGTTCCAAGTGAGGGATCGCGTGATGTTAAAGGTGTCTCCTTGGAAAGGCTTGATCCGGTTTGGAAAACGTGGGAAACTAAGTCCCCGTTTCCTTGGACCGTTTACTATTCTTGAGCGTATCGGGCTCCAAGCTTACAAGTTAGACTTACCACTAGAGATGGACGGGATTCACCATACATTCCATGTGTGCTATCTACGGAAGTGCTTAGCGGAAGAAGAAAACGTTATACCTTTGTCCGAGATTCTAGTGGACGATAACCGTTGCGTTGAAGAGCCCGAGGCCATTTTAGAAAAAGTAATAAAGAAGCTTTGACATAGAGGTAGTGATGGTAAAGGTTCAATGGAAGCACCACCGTGGAACAAATGTGACTTGGGAGGCGGAAGAAGACATGAGGCGTAGATACCCTCATTTAATTAGTTAGTAGGATTTCAGGGACGAATCATTCCCAAGTTGGGGAGGATTGTAACACCCCGAATTCTGGGAATCCCGTTAACATTCTTTTCATTTTGAGACTTACCATGTGTTGGGATGTATTACGTAAATATCAAGTTTTACTGATTTAAACATCGTGGGTTGAAATTATCAAATTTGGGAAGATTAAGGTTTTTCGCGACAGTGCCTGCGATAGTGACAGGGTGTCACTATCGCGAAGGCACAATCGTCGGGGGTCTTGAACTCTCGGTACGGCTTGCGTGATTGTGCCATACGATAGTGCCCTAGTCACAATCGCGGTAGCACTATCGCCCCGTTTGTACTGCGGGTCGGGGGAATCCGCGCGATTATGCCTGCGAGAGTGACAAATGTCACTCTCGCCGTGTCACTCTCGCCGACACCCTTTTTGGGTATAAATTAGACAAGTCGCGAAATTCAGTCATTTTATCTGATATCTAGGGTTAAGGGGCGATTTTCTCACCAGAGTTTGGTAATCATTCTTCATCTAGACCTCTTCCTTCATTTATGATACTTCATAGTCATTAATGGTGATCCTTGGCACTTTTAGGAAGTGATTCTAGTGAGCTCTCAAGTGGTTTAGCATCTCATTTCTACTCTCCTCCATTCTAGGGTTTGGCTTCTTCTTTTAGAAATCCCCAAGGTGAGTTCTTACACTTTTTATAAAACTTTATACATGTCAAAAGGTGGATTTTGAATACCTAAACATCTCCTTTTTCATATACTTGATTTGTGGAAACTTTGTATCAAACCTAACTATTGGAGATTTTAGGGTTTATGATAATATCTTGTAATGGAGGTGAATAACCTTGATAATGTTTCTAGTAGCGTATTTATACTTGGGAAATGTATTTAAATGGATGGCTTGATCATGTAAAATTATGAAGTTGGAAAAGATGAACTTATGGTTAACTGCTGATAAGTTTGTAACTTGGGCTTTAGCATGTTTTGGAATTGAATCATGTAAAGATTATTTATGTGTCAACTATTGACCTTTTGGTAAACAATGTAGAATGCCTTTGTGAAAATCACCTATTATATCATCTTATGCATATTATCAAATGTCGGATCACGCGTTTGGCCTTACGGGCATTATGTGGCTTAATTGCTTGCATTGGGAGTCATGACCCCATATTTGTTGTAACTTTTGATCCGACGTTGGGACGATTAGTTTCCCATGTCGAGGCACGTTTAGGCATCAGATTGGGCTATAAGTCCTACGTGCTAGGTATTACGATATTGGATGAGGATCTCAACGTAAGGACCTTTCGGGGTTGAAGTTGACTTTTCGTGGGTGTAAGTTTAAAGCCACTGAGCCTGACATCCCTTGCGTGTACTTTATTTGTGTATTGGTTTTACTGACTCATCAAGTGGCTTACTTTTGTGTTCCGTCGCTTGTGTTAGTAAGCGGGTCTCCCCCGTTAACCCAAGAGGTAATTGCTATATTAAAAGGAACTTATTATTATTATTGTCTCGAATTTAATTCTTTCAATTACTCTTACCTTAGATTATTTTAACTGCAAATGTTTGATCTCACTAGGCTTTATCCTAACACTTTTTCTTAAAACGACATGTATATTAGGTCAAGCTTTCGGTGGGATTTGTCAGGATTGAGTAGATGACCTCGGGGTCAAGAGCGGTCTTTTTGGGAGATGTATTGACCGATGCATTTGATAGTGGACACATACTTTTTGAAGAATAGCAACACCCGATATTAATCTTTCTTGTATTAAGTTAGATTATTATGTTGTTAAGTAATATTCTTCATTCGATTAATTGTAAAGGCTACAACTTTGTTCCCCGCTTCTCGGGATGATACTTTGGGATTGTTATAGCAGGTTTTGTATACCCAGGTTTATCCAATTTATAGCCGTCATATTGCGAAATTTTTGAATTTTTATTTCTCTAAAATTTAGGGTGTTACATCAACCATAAACGACTCTCGGCAACGGATATCTCGGATCACGCATCGATTAAAGTACTTCAAGAACTTGGAGTTTTCATACGTCGGCTCCTTCATGGCCATGGTTCATTTGATGAAATCTTGTTAGGAAATAAAAGAAATAATGGAATGGTAGATAAGGGGAAAATAGAAAGGTGTGATGGGACGGCGGCAGGAAAGGGTGATAGGGTTATGAGTTGTCAATTGAATTAAATTACCATTATACCCTTTATTTTATTTTAGTAAACAACATTAATTATCTTAAATGATTGGCTCAAATTGGATTTCACGGTTATCACAAACTACTCAGTTCTCATTTGTTTAAGCACCTGTATATATATATATATATATATATATATATATATAGAGAGAGAGAGAGAGAGAGAGAGAGAGAGAGAGAGAGAGAGACCCATTTATTTGTTAACCACGACATTGATGTTAATCGTGCTAACCAATTTTCAACCAATCAGAATCATCCTAGAGTTTATGTCCTGCGTTCAATCCTATTAATTCTCAAAGGGTAATATGGGCATTTCATAATTAACGTCTATTTAATATATTTCCATATTTCAAGGAGTTATTAATATGGTAGTTATCTAAATATTAAATATAATATTTTAAAATTAAAATTGGATGTGCATCTTCTTTTTTCGGAAGTTATCTACTTCCTTATTTTAAGCAGATTTCAACTTTCTAACTGCACAACCTTTTACATTCATCGATTAGGGGCTGTTTTTTGTTGATTTTAGAACTGTTGTGGAAGAACTTTCTCGTTTCTAGTGAATAGCATAATGAGCGATAGTCGAATCACGTCTGTTGTTGATAATGAGAGCTTTGTGGAATCTATTTTTGAAAGTCAAGACGCTCCCCCGTTCCCCCGTCATAACGAGCCTGTTCAATATTTGAATACGGGATTATCTCAAGAGTTCGGTAATTCTACCGGACTTGATGACATATCACTCAATGAGACCAATTTCGACAATCGCCTATCTTCTAGTTCACTGTATCCATAATCTAATATCGGTAAAAGAAACTGTAATTTTTATTGAACACTATCCATACATTATGCATATATGCACAAGTATTAACCAAGTTTATTCGTTCATATGTTAAACTCGGGACATATCTTTAACTGCATGTTATGTGAATCCAAAATCCAATGTAGGTGAAAGATGTGACTTTTTTAACATTAATCGTACAATACGATTTTGTTTTTGATTTTTATTATGTTTTTTTGTAGTGTGCATAAATGCACAACTGTTATCGATATTTCATTTGTGCATGTGTTTAAATCCAGACTGAATTTTAACTGCATGTTATGTGCATGCATGACATTTTAGTCGATATTCATTTGTGCATGTGTTTAAATCCAGAGTGAATAATCTTGGTATTGTATGGTGCGTCATGTATTGTTGTTAAATAGTGCATGTGTTTATATTTGTAGTAGATGAGATTGATTTCGATGTCGTTGAGGATGTTGATGGTAGCAAATTATAGATACCGAAGGTACTTGATGAAGTTAAGCCAAAGTTGGGTGACCACTTTGTGTCTATTATCGAGGCTGAGGCTATGTATAGAAATTATGCTGACAAGGCGGGGTTTGATGTTTGGTTGAAGGCGAAGAAGACAAACAAGTACGGGTCGATCCAGACCCGATGGTTTGTTTGTAGTACGGAGGGTTTTCCGAATAAGAAGAATTTTGATTCTCTTGAGATTTGTTCCGATGACCATGGTGTTCGCAACTCGAATGTGAAACGCTCTGGTTGCAACGCTTGCGTGAAGTTACATTTGATAAAGGACAAATCTCGATATGAGGTTTATGAGTTTGTTGAAAATCATAATCATGTGTTGTTCAATGCTAATGATCGACGTTTTTCACGTAAAAATAGAAAGATGCAGTACACTGATTGTAGAAATGTGCTGAATAGCGCTAGTTATAAGGTCGGAGCAACAAGAGCTCATCGATTTCAAACTGCTTTAAAGGGTGGAGTTCAAAACGTTCGATGCACTGTTCTTGATTACCAGAATTTTAAGAGAGACGTTGATGTGTTTGTCGGAAACAAGGATGCGAAAATGTTGATTAATAAATTGACAAATAGGAAAGAGATAAAAAGCGATTTTTTCGAGTACAAGTGTCATGAACGTGAGTTGCAAGCAATATTTTGGGCGGACTAAGGGGCTCAGATTAATTATAGATATTTCGGAGATGTGATGTCGTTTGATGCTACGTATAGGACGAATGAGTGAGTGTTTTGTCTAAAATTATTAATTTTCCGTATTTTTATTTTAATTTAACGTTCTGTTTTATGTGTAGGCACGCGTTGGCCTATGTTCCATTTTTGGCGTTTGACAATCATAAGAGTTTGGTTGTCGTTGGGTCCGCATTGATTGCTAGAGAAACGATCGAGAATTTTAAATGGGTGTTAAGGGCATTTTTGAGATGTTACGAGAAGCAACCACTAATTGTCATTACTGACCAATGCTCTGCGATGAAACAAACTGTTCCGTTTGTGTTCACCGAGTCTATACATCGTTTATGTATGTGGCATATAATGAAGAAAGTACCTTCGAAGGTATGTTTTTTTATTCCATATGATGTTTACTCTATTTTAGCGATGTTGTTAGTCCGTTATATTTAGTTATATGTTCTGGTGCTGTTTTAGGTGAGCGTTGCACTAAATCAAGATACCGAGTTTAATCGCTTTATAAACAAAATCGTATGGAAAGTGAACATCAGGCCTGAAGATTTTGAGAGCCAGTGGCATACGATGATTGCCAAATTCAACCTTGTCCGTGACCCATGGTTCACTGAGATGTTCGAAATTCGTCATTCATGGATCCCTGCTTTTTATATGGATACACCGATGGTAGGTCTTATGAAGACGACTTCAAGATCTGAGAGTGTGAACGCCTTTTTTAACATTTATGTAGCATGACACTTTGATCTTGTTCAGTTTCTTAGCAACTATGATCATGCAATTGAGACGCAACGTGATAAACAATCTGGTAACGAGAATGTAACCAGGACCACGTGTAACACCCTAAAAATAGGGATAACAAAATCCGAAAAACGGACATGCGGTATTTAAAATTGCCAAAGCAAGAGCCTCCCAAAAATGGGGAAAAATATACAAACCTGTTTAAATACAATCGTAAATAAACGGACAATAAATAACAACCAACTAATCTAATTTCTATAACCAGAAAAGAGATTACAATTAAGGGTATCATTTATAAATCCAAAGGTTCTCCTACCAAAAGTAAGTCCAAATGTAATATTCCTATGTCTCTCACCCAAGCACTAAGCCAACTTAGAACCGATGCCGCTAAAACCTGAGATACACATCGACACCAAACAAGTGTTAGGCCAAAAAGCCTAGTGAGTTGAACAAGAAATAGCATGGTAGAACATACATGACTCTTATCAGCAAATAACCAATTTTCCACATGTATGGAGTCAACGGGGGAGACCCATAGCACCAATCAATTCCACTCCAAAGAGTCGATGTACCTTGATGCCCTTAACAAGGAACACCCCAAAGGCCCGACACACCCGAAGATCAGACCATAAAGGAAACTTTCCGAGTGGCGGAGGTCTAGGCACATACCATTCCGGTGGCACCCGAAGACTACATCCTCCTAGTGAACTTGCCTTGGTTTGTCCAACACAATGCATACAGGAGGTCCTTAGGTATATTTCAACCAAATATAATTCAATACCAACCGTGGGTACAATATCACCCTCCTAATATCATGAGTCCAATATAAGACTTAAATATCCACATAACCACGTTGTAGATACAATATCACCAAGAGTATATACCAAATGGAAATCATCATGTTATACCAAACATATATTCCTTATTCATGTCAAATACCCATTATGGCACACATAATGGAAATCCCCAAATAATTACACAACATAGAGTAAATCATGGGATGATACTTCTATATCACATTTCTCACATAATCTCATGTAAATACCATCAAATACTTGAACCCGTAAAAATGACCATTTTGAGCAAAGATGTGATAATAACAACAATTAAGCAAATATGATGCGTATCCAGTTTTGACAAAAGTTTAGTAAACTCACCTTGCTAGATTTAGACTAAATCTAGGTTTTACCCACTTAGAACTTTCCTTGAAGAACTTGATTCTTCAAACCAAATCTTCCAAAACCTAGATCCACAAGGTTCCAACCATAAATATACATATTCCACCATAAATAAATGTTCCCCAAACACTTAACATCAATATCTCTATTTTGGGTAAAACCCTAATTTTGACCCAAAACTCCCAAAATTAACCAAACCGAAATTTATAGAAATCAAACACTAGGAAACCATCAATGGGTCATTTATAACTTACTTCATGGTTTAGAAATGGAAGGGATACACTTACCACTTAGGTTTTGATGAAAACCTAGAAAACCTAAAATAAGCTTGAGGTTGAAGATGAAGATGAAGATGGAGATGGTGAATCCTTGACCATAGCTTTCAATCCTACCACTTGATGATGTTTTACCTCCACAAAATCCAAGGGTTTGAGCCAAAATAAGTTAGGGTTTGAAGGGAAAAGAAGGGAATCGGTTTGGGAGAGAGTAGAAGAAGTTTGGATGAGGAGAAATGAGAAAAATGGCTGAAATCCCGAACTTAACAGCCCCTGGCCATTTTGGGCGACATTGCCCATGCGACATTGCCCTGGGCAATGTCGCTGGTCATAGTCGCAACTTCTTCCAGTTTTCTTCTCGTTCACTGTTTTGGCCGTAACTTCTTTGTTATAGCTCCGTTTTCGCTACGGAAAGAACCGTTGGACTCGTAATTGAATCCTTCATATATCAAGACTATAAAATCAAGGATATAAGTCCAAAATAAAATACCTTACTTTTCCTCAATATATCGGTTTCTGCATAAACTTGAAATGATACCTTTCGAAAATCGGGGTGTTACAATCCTCCCAACCTTAAAAGAGATTTCGTCCTCGAAATCTAGCACCAACCAATCACCCAATATCTCCCTTGGCGAGGTCAAATTATTCCCTATCCAAAAGGAATACCTTCACTAAACCTTACCTCATATACGAACCCGATTACATCCTGGTTGAGGTTGTCGTTGCGTTCCTTATAACGAACCATCGCCAACTCTACTTCAACTTTCCATATAACTCACCCCAAAGCAGGATGAACGTTAAGTTTCGGCTTAATCACATTCTTAACATTAAATCTCGGTTTCCTCCCATCCTTATGTTGTTCATATTACCTCAAGAACAACTTACTACCTTAGTCGGTCATATCCACCAAGAATACCCCAAAGCAAACATTTCCCTTAGATACCTCTAAACGCAATGCGTCAAAGTCTCCTCGATAGTCGATTTGTACTTAAAGTCCACCTCGACATTCTCACCAAATGTATCCAATAAACATTACCACCAAATTCCCACCATGCACTCAAGCATCGATTTCCAAATCAACAAAAGTCCTGACAATTATCAAAATACCAATGATTGATTTCTTAATTAACAACCTCTAATTTCCTTAAGTTTACCGCTCGTCCTGCAGACGCACCAGATCTAACGGAAATACATTGAAGCACACCAACAGTTATTGTCCTCAAAATAGAGTGTTGACACCTATCCTCAGAATGACCATTCTGCAACCGTGGGTATACTACCAAATATTTCCTTCCCGATTAGTAATGTCGATTCAAAGTTGACACCTACTCTTGGAAATAGTCACCTAAATCCAACATCCTTACCCGTCAACCATAACATCATCATTATTCACGAATACCCAACAATATAGTACACCACCGATACATAACATGCCGTCGTACCAAATTCTCACAATTCCAAAACCAACCATACCCAAACAACCGAACACAATTTTAATCCGTAGGTTCAACGAAGCATAGAGATCGTTACTTAACTAACTGGGAGAAAGCACATGCCTAACGCCTCAAGCTCCGAGGACTCTTTTAATCCTTAATATCGACTTCTAACACGAGGGGGCTTACACCTATAACATAATGAGTTCAAGGTTTTTCACACTACTATGCCAATTTGAAATTTATAAAACTCGCAAATACATAAGTTTTATAACAATTAAACTGTAACACCCGGAAATTCTCAAGGTAAGTACTTATTTCCTTAAATATGTTAACTGTATTTATTTGAAAATACGAGACTTCATATACGCATGTGGTCATTGTTATTATGCTGTCAGGATCGAATTCTTAACAAGAATTAATTCTCAGAAACAATATCAAAGAAGTTTGCGGAATAACACTTTGATATTCAATGAAACAGTAAATCAATACAGAAAATATGAAGAACAAACTGTAAACTTGTATTGAATGCTTTGAAGTTACAAGATTACACACTCAACCTCAATATTGATGAACAGGCTCACCAATACGAATTCTACTTCTCTAGAATTAGGATCTATGCCTTGAGGTTGATTTTCTCTCTAGAATTAACACTTAGAATTAATTTAATTAATCTGCTCCAAAACTATTCTGTATCTTCTATACATATACTGAATACAAAGATAATTACAATAAATAAAATATCTTCAGTATATCTTCCATCATTATCTTCAAGCCTTCCATGAATATCTTGAATCTTTCCAGCTGTCATCCTTTCCATTCGGATCTTCAAGTCATAAGCAACACTAACTATGCTCAGCAACATTAATTCCTTCTAGCAGCATTAACTACCAAGCAGCACTAACCACTAGCAGTACTAACTAGCTAAGCAGTACTAACTTTGTTCAAGCAGCACTAACTTTGACTAGCAGTATTAATTCTACTAGCAGTAGTAACACTCAGCAATATTAACCTTTAAGTCTTCTAGCAGTAGTAACTTTGAACTAGCAACATTAACCATACTTGATGAATTCTTCAGTTCCCAACAATCTCCCCCTAACTTGACTTTTAGGACAAGAAGTCAAGTTCTTCAGAATTAATCTTCAAGATTCTTTTCAAGATGCTCCCAAAACTTCATAATGGTCTACATTCCAGTGTTTGCATCCAATCCCAAACTCTGATTGATGGTTCTTTGAATCAAGTATTTAGCCATTTCTGAATCTGGAACACATCTTAACTTTTTCTTCAGCATGGCATGAAGTTTCAATCTGCTATGATTGTACACTCTATCCACTAGGAAGTATTCAGTGTGATTTAAATCCAAAGTCACTGTATATACTCCACTAATTTCATATAGAGTCCAACTGTTGACTGACTTGAACACATTCTTGATCACATGCTCTACTTCATCAGGCTTGAACATCATACACAGATACTCCAATACCAGTTTTGTAATTGAAATCTCTGGAGTCTTCAGTATATCTGCATACAGCTTCATTCCTATCTCAAACATCTCTTCAAGATCTGACCTAGAGCATGTTCTGACAATTTTTGCCCATGTGTTGAACACTTCATACTTTTCATCCTTTCTTTTCAGCCTTATGTATTCCTTTCCATCCACTGTCAATGTATCCCAGTGAATGACCTCAGGAGGCTTAACTCCTACAGGTTCTGCTGAAATTGGTTCAGGCACTTTGTCCATCACTACCATATACAAATTTACATCATCTGTGTTTGCTGGCTCTTTCTGTTTAGATGACTCAGGTGCCCCTTCTTCTTCAGCAGCCTTCTCAGCCTCTCCTTCAGCTATTCTAGGCTTCTTGATTGACTTTCTTCTAGCCATCATCTTTGTTCTCTTTAAAGTCTTTAGACTTTCTCCCAGAGTAGCCTCTTTCTTAGGGGGTGTTTCTTGCTCATCTGGAAATGGCTTTTGACAATCAAAGTCATTACTTTCTTTCATCCTCTTCTCCATCTCCACCCTAGCAGTTTCATTTCCCTGAAGCTTTAACATCTCTGATTCATACAGCTCTTTGATCTTCTCAAAAGACATTTTGGAGAACATCTCCTTTTTGACTTTTCCTTGTTTCATAACATCTAGGTTGATGTTTCCCATGGTTTCCATCAATTCCTGGTAACTATATCTGTCCTCACCTTCTCTAGAAGTGTTACCCTCCTTTGAAGGATCATTGGATCTTTTAGTAGTGGAAGTCTTCTGCCTAGCAGAAGCACTATCCACCCCCGTGGTTTCTTGGCACCAGGGTCCTTCGAATGATTGCTCATTCAAAGTTGCCATGGGGGAGGTCTTATTTATGTTACCACTTTCCTCCTCTATGCTAGCAGGAGTAGTGGCAGCCTCATCACCCATATGCTCTATCTCCTCCTCAGAGAGCACCTCCTTTGGGTTGGGAGACACCCTGTTGGTTTCCCTTTGAATATTCTCTACTGGAGAATGCTCCAATAGAGGGCTTAAAGGCTTGGGGGATGATGGTACAAGAAGGGAAGGAGCCTTCTTTACCTGTTTCCTCTTGTAAGTTTGGGTGATAGGAGAGGTTGGTTTTTCAAGAAGGGACTGGGGAATAGATTTTGAGAGGGAAGGTTGGGATTGGCTAGCAGTGGGTTGGTCTAATGGGGGTCTTGACCCTGCTGCCATACCTTCATTGGTTTGGGACACCACCATCATTGTAGAGAACAATGGGGTGTCAACTCCTTCAGAGTCCCCAGCAGATCTTCTCATATTTGAGAAAACCTTGCCTTTGGGGGGTTTAGGTACATATACCCCAACAGGTTGAGGTATATCCGTCAATTCATGAGTAATAACTTCTTGAACAAACCTGGGGTACATAAAGAAGCTCTTTTTGTTTCCCATGTTTGAGACAAGATCACTGAAAATCATTTTAGAAAAGTTATACTTTCTGGCAGTGGCCAAGCACACCAAAGCATAAGCAATAGTGCTGCTGAACTCACTCCATCCAGTAGTCTTTTTGGAGATACAGTGCATAAGAGTATGGACAAAGAAACGCCATTGGGGTGAAAATTTGGCTTTAGAGAATTTGAAAACACCCAATGGGCCTCCATACCCCATTCTTGTAAGATTGGAAAACAGTTCATCGTTTGGGATAGAAGTTATACCAGAGGCATCGTCTAGACGTAGACTGATGCGAATAACCTCTTCAGTAACTGTTAGTGGCTTTTCACAGATCATTGTCTTGATCATTTGCACACCATTCTCAGCAACAATGGTGGCATTAGCCCAGAACTGTCTTTGATGCTCAATATAGATTGTAGGAGATACAGTAAGAGCATGAGCAATATGGCTTGACTTGAGGAAATCCACAATCTGATGAAATCCTGCAGCTTGCTTTGGCTTTTGTAGCATCGCGATCTCATTGTGTTCATCGATGAATGCCATGGATGCCATTGATCTTAGTGAAAAGCTTGCCTGAAAACTTCGAACTTGAGAGAGAAAGGATTTAGAGTGCAAGTGAATAGTATGCAGAGAGTCGTTATAAGCTTTTAGGCGGGCAAAGAGTATTTATAGTATTCGGAACATAAGCAGTATTAACCTAGAGCAGTATTAACTACTAGCAGTATTAACTGAGAGCAGTATTAACTACTAGCTGTATTAACTGAAAGCAGTATTAACTGAAAGCAGTATTAACTACAAGCAGTATTAACTGAAAGCAGTATTAACTACTAGCAGTATTAACTAACTAGCAGTATTAACTAACAATCAGTATTAACTAACTAGCAGTATTAACTACTAGCAGTATTAACTACTAGCAGTATTAACTGACTAGCAGTATTAACTACTAACTAGCAGTATTAACTAACTAGCAGTATTAACTACTAGCAGTATTAACTACTAGCAGTATTAATTGACTAGTAGTATTAACTACTAACTAGTAGTATTAACTTTTAGCAGTATTAACTAACTTACTCCTTTAAGCTTGTGAAATACTGAGTACTGCTATGCATATCCTGGAAAAGAAGATTAGTAACACCAAGAATAAAAATATACAGGTATAAAACCACTTTTTGAGAAGGGGCTTATTCAGAGTTGATCATTCCCACACTAGTTACCAAGAAAGTGAATCTACCCACATCAAAGGCTTTAGTGAATAGATCAGCAAACTGATTATCAGTGTGGACTTTTACAACTTGAATAAGTTTCTTTTCATTACAGTCCCTTATGAAGTGATACCTGATTTCAATGTGCTTTGTCTTTGAGTGCTTGACTGGATTATTAACAATGCTAATAGCACTGCTGTTGTCAATAAAAATTGGAGTGTGTAGAAAGGTTACCCCATAATCCAACATTTGATTCTGAATCCATAAGACTTGAGAACAGCAACTTGTAGCTGCTATGTACTCTGCCTCTGTTGTAGATGTGGATATTGTGGTTTGTTTCTTGCACTGCCATGAAACTAATCTAGCCCCCAAAAACTGACATCCTCCAGAAGTAGATTTTCTGTCCAAGTTTGCCCCACCTAGATCACTGTCTGAGTATGCTATTAGGTCAAAGGGTGAGTCATGAGGATACCAAAGTCCCAATCTGGGTTGCCCTTTGAGATATCTGAATATCCTCTTAACAGCTTGAAAGTGAGATTGCTTTGGCCTAACTTGGAATCTTGCACATACACAGACTGGAAACATTATATCTGGCCTTGATGTTGTGAGATACATGAGAGAGCCAATCATGGATCTATAATGATGCACATCCATATCCTCCCCCTCAAGATCTGCTGTTATTTGCTTGTGTGTTTCCATAGGTGTGCTGGCAGGTTTTGACTCTGAGAAACCAAACTTGGTTAGAATGTCCTGCACATACTTGGATTGACAGATGAAGATGCCATCTGACTTCTGTTGAACTTGGAGTCCAAGGAAGAAAGTAAGTTCCCCCATGGAACTCATTTTGAACCTTTGATGCATTAGATCCTCAAACTCCTTGCACATGTTGTCTCTTGTAGATCCAAAGATAATGTCATCAACATAGATTTGGACCAACAAGATATCCTTCTTCTTTCTCTTGATAAATAGAGTCTTATCAATGACTCCTCTTTCAAAGTCATTTTCCAAGAGATAGGATGACAGAGTGTCATACCATGCTCTTGGAGCTTGATGTAGCCCATAAAGTGCTTTCTTTAATTTGTATACCCTGTCTGGATAGCTTGGGTTTTCAAACCCTGGTGGTTGACAGACATATACCTCTTCTTCAATTGAGCCATAGAGAAAAGCACTTTTTACATCCATTTGATAGACTTTGAAGTTCATGTAAGAAGCATAGGCTAGGAATAATCTGATTGCTTCTATCCTAGCCACAGGTGCAAAAACTTCTTCATAATCTATACCCTCTTCTTGAGTATATCCTTGAGCCACTAGCCTTGCTTTGTTCCTTATGACAATACCTCTTTCATCTCTCTTATTTATGAAAATCCACTTTGTGCCAATTGCTCTGTGACCTTTAGGAAGGTCTACTAGATCCCATACATCTTGTAGCTTGAACTGTAACAGTTCTTCTTGCATTGCCTCTATCCAGCTAGATTCTTTCATAGCATCATGTGCCTTTTTAGGCTCAAGCTGGGATAGAAAACAAGAAAGCACTGTATGCTGTTGATCTTGCATTTCTTGAAGCCTGCTTTGATGTCTAGTCATCATAGGAGAAGAGATATCTCCTATTACCAGCTGTGGAGGATGATTCTTTTGAACTCTGGTGTTATGACTAGGTTCTTCATTCAGTCTAGCCTCTAGATTAGAGTCATGCAACTCAACTGAAGTGTTTTCAGATGCCACTTCTGATTCTTTATTTTCTTGAGTCTCCTCATCTCTAGTTTCTTCTTCACTCTGACTTGGTCATGTAAATGATTCCTTTTCACAGTCTTCAACAGAATTCACTGTGGGTATGGGAAATATCACAGATTTAGATATACTTTCTTGAACTTGTGTAGTCCCTGAACCTCCACTTCCTGAACCTGCATACTCATTACTGAAACCAAAAGAGTTAGTTAGTGAATCAATGTCAAATAGCCACTGAGGTCCAGACCCAACAGGATTTGGTGTGTTCTCATTGCATTTGACATTGTCACTTTCTTCAATTATTCTAGAAGATGAGTTAAAAACTCTGTAGGCCTTACACTGAGATGAATATCCAACAAGAAATCCATCATCTGCTTTGCTATCAAACTTACCTAAGTGAGATTTGGTATTGAGAATTGTACAAGGACACCCAAAAGGTTTGAAGAAACCAATGAAAGGTTTTCTTTTATTTAAAAGCTCATATGGGGTCTTGTTCTTTTGCTTGACCACTAGAACTCTATTTTGGACATAACAAGCAGTATTAACTGCTTCAGCCCAGAAGGTAATTGGCAATTTTGAATCAGCCAACAGAGATCTAGCAGCCTCTATTAGTGTCCTATTTCTCCTTTCAGCAATACCATTCTGTTGAGGAGTCCTAGAAGCACTATATTGCCTCTCAATACCTTTCTCTTCACAAAAGGTGTTTAGATCATGATTTTTAAACTCAGTTCCATTGTCTGATCTAATGACTTTTACTTTTTGATTAGTTTGGTTTTCAATTCTTAGAATAAAGGATTTGATAAGTCCACTTGTCTCATCCTTAGTCCTTAGAAAATATACCCAAGTAAATCTGGAGTAATCATCAACAATAACCAAGCAGTAAGATTTCTTGCCTATACTCATAACATTTGTAGGACCAAACAGATCCATATGCAGTAACTGGAGACAAGAAGAAACATAATTTAACTCTTTGGTCTTATGAGAAGTTTTGTGCTGTTTGCCTTTAAGACAAGCAACACAATGATCATCACATGAAAAGACTTTTGAAGGTAAACCTCTTACAAGGTTGTTTTTAACAAGTTTGTTCATAGTCTTGAAATTCATGTGACACATCCTTCTGTGCCATAGAGAGGATTCATCTACAGAAGCTTTTGAAACAAGACAATTTAGAGATGAATCACTATCAACATTGTCCATATCTAGACAGTAAACATTGTCCTTCCTTGGAGTTCTAAGTAGTATCATGCTTTCATCAACTACCTTGAACCCTGGAGCAAGGATCATACACTCAGTATTTGTAAATAATATACTATGTTGTTTGTCACAAACCTGTGATACACTTAACAGGTTGTACTTTAATTGATCAACATAGTAGACATCCTTAAATGTCATCTTACCTTTGGTGAAATTACCTTTTCCACTTATCTTACCACCAGTAAGATTATCTCCAAATGCAACATGTCCTCCATTGATATGCTTGAAATCATGAAGGCATGACATGTTGCCTGTCATGTGCCTAGAGCAACCACTATCAACATGCCATATGCTCTTTCCCTTGAGCTGTTGGTTGCCCTGCACATAAGATAGATCAGTTAGTATGAAATAGGAACCCAAGCCAAAGTGGTCTTGGGTACCCCTT
Source organism: Arctium minus (assembly GCA_954870635.1). Lineage (NCBI taxonomy): Eukaryota > Viridiplantae > Streptophyta > Magnoliopsida > Asterales > Asteraceae > Arctium > Arctium minus. Next base: position 32,117,704 of record OX941088.1, read on the forward strand.
TCTCATCAAAATACTTGCATTCTTTCTTAACAAGATTTTTGAACTTTAACTCCTCATTCTTGGAGTACTTTGTTACAATAATAGGCTTGGAAATATTTTTGCTAGAATCAGTACTGGTTTTAGAGGTACTAACTGCCTTAGCAGCACTTGCATGCTTATCAGTACTAACCTTGTTAGCAGTAGTAACTGTGTTGGCAGCAGTAACTGTGTTGGCAGTATTAACCTTTGAAGAGGTACTAACAGTATTAGCAGCATTAATACTTTCAGCAGTACTAACACAGGTAGCAGTAGTAACCATGTTAGCAGTACTAACAATTTTAGTGCTTCTAACCCTGTCATCAGTACTAACAGATTCAATGTTTCTAGGCACCCACATTTTGACACTTTCTTTTAAAATCTTTTTCTTCATGGGGCCTTTCCTTTTATCATGTTTCTTTATTACATGTTTCTTTCCAGCCTTCCTATAACCAACAGGTTTTTGCACAATTCTTTGAAAGTTCATCTGTTGGTTAATAGGGTTAAAGTAACAATACTTAGCCAAATGATTTAACTTGCCACATATGAAACAAGGTTTTGGTCTATTGATTTTATTCAGATCAACTCCTTGTTTCTGAGCCCATTGATTATTCCAGTTTCTTTGATTTCCTCTTTTTAAACCAGAATTTAGGCTCTTGGCTTTACTGCAATCACACTGTTTACAAGATCCAGGATTCACAACTGTGGTTTGTTTGTAATGGACCTTGTTATCCTTTCCTTTTTTCTGCTCTAACTCCTTGGACTTGACCCAGATTTTCCCACATCCCTCATTGGTGATAATATTGTTTTCTAATGGTATCTTTTTACTCACATCATTATCACTATACTCACTGGCTTCTTTCTCAGTTAAATCCTTAATTACTACTTCATCCAAAGGATCTATCTTAAAGGCTTTCTCAGATAAGTCCTTTTTCTCCTTGGTTTCTAACAAGTCTGAAGTAGGAGGGATATAATTGTTATTGTAAGGAGGAGGTGTATTGTTGTATCCAATACCAGGCTTCATCTTGTCATGAATCTGAGCCTTTAGAAGAGAATCCATTGCTTTTGAAGCATATGAAAACTTTTCTATGTCAAGTTTAACTTTAGACAGTTCCTCTTTCAGCCTATCACTCTCTTCTAAGGATTTAGACAGTTTGGTCTCTAACTCATTCTTTTCCCACTTCCAATAGTTTGTGTCATAAGAGTGTTGAAGTTCATTGGCTTGAAAGTCTTTGATTTGCTCTTCAAATCTCTCTACTATCAACACATACTCTCTTCTGTCCTTTTCTAATCTTTTGAGGTCATCACACATACTTTGATTGTGATCCCTATATCTTGTGACAGTGTCAATGCAAGATTTTGTACAAAGATTAGAAATTACCTCAGAGGGAAGATCAGACACTTCTGCCATTAGAGCTTGATTCTGAATGACTTCCTCAGCTTGATCACTCCAGTCAAATCCCATTCCTTGTTGAGAAACAAGGGCTTGAGCAGGATTCTTGTTTTGATTGTAGCCTCCATTCTGAGCTTGTTGGTGGTTGTTGCTTGGAACAGCACTCCTGCATTCTCTAGCAAAGTGTCCTTTCAAGTGACACTTATAACATTCCACCTTGGTCTTGTCAAAACCAGCTCCATCTTCTCTTCTTTGAGAGAAGTTATTCCTTCCTGTTCTTTTAATGAACTTCTTCACCCTCATTGATAACATGGCCATCTGCCATTTAATATCCATCTCCTCCAGGTCATCAGGGTGAATTTGATCCAGATCATCATTAATCAAAGAATTGCTGCTATGACTGGACAAAAAGGCTTCAAAGATAGTTTCAGTGCCTTTTTCTGAACTTACTCCACTGGCAGTACTAACTGCTTCAGGGTTGGCAGTAGTATCAGTGGATGCTGAGAGAAGTGCAGCATTGTGGATATAACCAGAGGGCTTCTTCTTGGTTTCTACCTCAGTTTCAAAAACTCTTAGATCATTGTATAGATCATCAAGTTCTTTCTCTTCCAGATTGTCACTCTGTCTATATGAGACAGTGTACATAGTCCATTCATCCCCAAGAGATCTGAGGAACTTTCTGTTGATATCATCTTGTTCCATCTTTACTCCTACAGTAGCCAGTTCACCAATGAGCTTGTTGAACCTATCAAAAGTTTGAGTCATAGACTCATTCTTTGAGGAAGTAAAGTTCTCATACTGCTGCTTTAGAACATCTCTTTGATTTCTTTTGATGCTCTTAGTTCCAGCAAATCTTTTCTCTAGAGCATTCCAGAGAATCTGAGCATCAGTGCAGTTGCAAAATTGATGCTGATATTCATTGGGGATGGCCAAGAGCAGAGTGCTCAAGGCCTTCATCTCTGTCTGTCTGATCTTCCTCTCACCATCTGTCTTTGGTGGAGGTCTTTTCCCATCTGCTCCTATCCTTCCAGCTTCAGAAGGACCATTCTCAATGATATCCCACATTGAGTAGTCAGTGAGAAGAATATATTGTCTGATTCTGATCTTCCACATGTCAAACTCACTGGGTTTGAGCATTGGAACCTTAGAGACCAAAGTACTGCTTGATTCTGTAAGATTTTCCATGATGAATAGATGTTTCTGAGAGAGTTTAGCTCTGATACCACTTGTCAGGATCGAATTCTTAACAAGAATTAATTCTCAGAAACAATATCAAAGAAGTTTGCGGAATAACACTTTGATATTCAATGAAACAGTAAATCAATACAAAAAATATGAAGAACAAACTGTAAACTTGTATTGAATGCTTTGAAGTTACAAGATTACACACTCAACCTCAATATTGATGAACAGGCTCACCAATACGAATTCTACTTCTCTAGAATTAGGATCTATGCCTTGAGGTTGATTTTCTCTCTAGAATTAACACTTAGAATTAATTTAATTAATCTGCTCCAAAACTATTCTGTATCTTCTATACATATACTGAATACAAAGATAATTACAATAAATAAAATATCTTCAGTATATCTTCCATCATTATCTTCAAGCCTTCCATGAATATCTTGAATCTTTCCAGCTGTCATCCTTTCCATTCGGATCTTCAAGTCATAAGCAGCACTAACTATGCTCAGCAGCATTAATTTCTTCTAGCAGCATTAACTACCAAGCAGCACTAACCACTAGCAGTACTAACTAGCTAAGCAGTACTAACTTTGTTCAAGCAGCACTTACTTTGACTACCAGTATTAATTCTACTAGCAGTAGTAACACTCAGCAGTATTAACCTTTAAGTCTTCTAGCAGTAGTAACTTTGAACTAGCAGCATTAACCATACTTGATGAATTCTTCAGTTCCCAACATATGCTATGATATTAGTTGGTTAGTATTAAAGACGCATGTGTTTAGACCTCGCACTCGTCCACGAATTTGGTTAGATTTTCGGGCTGTTTTGGGGTTGGCGCGATTGTGCCTGGGGATTGTGCCATTGGCACTATCGCCGGAGGCACTATCGCCAGGGATGTACCGTAGGTTGGGGAAGGCCAACGATTGTGCCACGCGATTGTGCCTTGGCACTATCGCCGAAGACACTATCGCCGAATTGGTACCGCGGGTGCCTAGTTCCTCGCGATTGTGACTCGCGATAGTGCCCTTGGCACTATCGCCGGGCACTATCGCCGACGGGGGGATTCCATTTAAATGAGTTCCAACCGATTTTAATTCATTGTCAACGCATTTCATTTCTCTCTTTGGCGATTTTGGCTCCAAGAAAACTGGTCCATCCTTTCCCAAACCCTAATCCACATTTATACCAAACCCTCTTGGTGGTTGGGGTCATTGATTTCTTGCATTAAATCACCTCAAGGAAGATTTCTAGGGTTTCTTCAAGGCAACTCCTAATCTCCAAGTTCATCCTCCAACTTCTAGGGTTTTCATCTTTTCTAGGTTTTGGTTCAAAACCTAGATTGTGAGTTTACTAACCCTTTTGTAAAAACTAGATACACATCATTTACTTTACTTGTTATCATTCTTGTTATTACTCAAGTGTTCTTATTTAAAGTACAAGTGTTTGGGGATTTCTATGGAAATATGTATGTGCCTAGACCTCCGCCGTCGGGGAATTTCCTAAGCGGTAGTCCCCAATGCGTGTCGGGCCTTTGGGTTGCCTTTGTTATTTGGCTTCAAGGTACATCGCCTCTTTGGGTGAACCCGATTGGAGACATGGGTCACTCCCGTTGACTCCACCTCTACGTGATTAAATGATTAACTGCTGATAAGAACTGTAACTGTTTCTGGCATGTTTTTACTTGTGCAACTCACTAGGCTTTTTGGCCTAACACTTGTTTGGTGTCGATGTCTATCTCAGGTGTTAGGGGCGCTGCTCCTAGGCAAGTTTAGATGCTTGGGCGAGAGCTTGGGGATTTTGGCACTTGAACTATTTCTGGAAGATTTGGGTTTATAGATGACACCCCTTTTTGTAATCTCTTTTCTAAATGTAGAAATTAGATTAGTTGGTTGTTGTTTATCTATCCGTTAAATTACATTTGTGATTAAACAGGCTTAGTGTACTATTCCCCTTTTTGGGAGGCTCTTGCTATGGCAATTTATATACCACTTTTCCTCTTTTGGAAAGTTTTTGTTATCCCTATTTTTAGGGTGTTACATAAACGTGCGGTGAAAATACACTATCGTGCATTCGATAGGTTTCAAAATTGATCACCAATGCCACACATATAAAACCATTTTCAAAACTCATTTGAGCAGTACTTACGCTAGTAAAACGATAACGAAAGATGCGTAACAAAATTTTCAAACGAACTACCAGGGTCTTAGTATGCATAAATTTATGCCATGCATATGAAAATAACTTTCCGTCCTATAACATGAGCAATAAAAGTTTGTACAACTCCCAAAAGAGGATTTTGCAACTTCAACTTTAAAATCTTTTACTTTGACACAAAACGTCGGAAGATAAAATTTCCAACAAGACCTATATACATCCGACCATTTCCCAAATGTAGCAACACAACGGGAACGTAAATATATATATATATATATATATATATATATATATATATATATATATATATGTTATTTGCGTTTCAAATTTGGGCCGTACCGATAAAACATACCTACCCAAAATCGTAATTACAACGACATGTAAACCGGAAATTCATTTCATGCATTGCGGAAAACTCCTATCAGTAAAATCAATAACTTAAATATGTTCTGGACAAAAGTTCCATCCGAAATAACATAAATTTTTCATACGATTACTCACACCAACAGTATAATTTATGTAATGAATGAGAAATAGTTTTACGTACTAAAATAGTGTATAACAAGACGTTCGTACAAAACTACAGAAGGGAAATTCACCAACTCGAACCCCAAAATTTCTGCAATTAGCCATGAAATGTCATGAGATAAAACTTCCCATTGTGACTCGCATACATCTGTTTATTCCCCAAAATTTAGTAAAGACATATGCATGCTGTCGGTCCAACAATACTAATATCAAGTTCTTAGAAACAACACAATAACGATTACCAACCTGTATTGATATATAGAAATGGTTACAAGGTTGATCAGATTAAACCTTGGATTTGTGTTCTCTGTTTTTCTCTCTAATACACCTTTAAGTGTGTGTTTGTATGTGTGAATTATGATCTGATAATATCTTATCTAATTGAGAGAGAGAGATACACAACTATCTAATCCTTGTGTGTTGGACACCTTTCCTTAAACTAATATCTAACTACTAAATATCTAGATATACAATATCTAGATATTATATAACTAACTAAACTAGATAACTAACTAAGTTATTACAATACTAGAAACTAGATCTAATATCTATTAGAAATAGATATTTAAACTAAGTTAACTAATATAATAAACAAATAATTACATTGACATTTATTACAAACGACATAGACTTTAATATCGAGAGTCGACGTTTCGGCTTTAGCTTCAGATTGCGATCTTCAGATTGGATGATCTTGAATCCAATGAGACTGTGTCTTAACAATCTCCCCCTTTGGATCAAGATCATTACGAAAATGATTTAGCAATTCAGTCTTCTTGTTCAGGTCGGAAGATGCAATCTCTTTCTCTAGGTCTGGAATCAACATGTCTTTTTCTAACATTCTCCCCCTTTGAAGAGTGGACGTGATTCTTGAAACATGTGATCTTTGCCATTTCTTGTGTAGTCATTCTCCCCCTTTTTGATGTTAAGTGCAACGACTTCATCAAAATTATTTGTAAGAAATGTCTATCTTGCAGTTAGAGCCCCTGATCCGTCAATTCAAAAGATATTCATCCAGATCTTTTCAAATCCTGACAAAATAGTCGTGTAACACCTGAATCAACTAATGAATCAGTTAACATGCCTGTCAGTAACACTAAGTCACTGTGTGTAACGAATACACATTGGAAAGGAGTTGTTTGATGTTGACTCCCCTAGGGCTTCCATTTAATCATCGAAACACCACAAAGGTTATTTCTATAAATGTTATGAAAAAGAAACTAATTCCTTGTGTGTTCGTGCTTGTGTTAGAAAGAATTAAGCACAGATGATTGCTTATAAGGCTCAAAATTGTGTAAACCACTGAGACAACCGTAAGTTAAACACAGACTCAATGTGCATGATTGAAGTGCGAAGGTGGGGCAGACTTCCTTCTTTTCAATATCCAGATTTTCCAAATGAAAATCAGATAGCATATGTGCTGCGTCCCCTTTGAAAATGTGAAACACTTTCTTGTTGAGAAGAAAATGAGTAGATAGTGAGGTTTGATCAAGAGTTGGCATAGGTTAGTTGCCTGTTTCAATAATGTTCACCACAGAATTGTGAAACACTAGTAATGTGGCTACCCGGCTCAGAAAAAGTTGGTGCAGAGTTGTGATATTCTTTGAACTATGTTCTCACACGCTCTTTCTTTTAAACAGTTTGCTTACTCTAATCACACTCATTTCTTTTCGCTTCTCACACTCAATCACTAAGGATTAACTTCTTGGGTAGAAATCACTGGTTAAGGTGATTCCATAGAAGTTCTGTTAATTCCTAGCACAATGATTCTTGTTTTCCTATGATGCATATGATGCTCAGATTGGTTTAACTATTTCAGTTAAAGCACAATTTAGATCATGAAAACATTTAAAGTCACACTTCCAAATCATGAATTCGGTTTAAGAATCGGGAAGTGGTTTGAACATTTGATAACAATGTTTTCTATGATTGAAAGTTGTCCACTTATCAACCATATATGAGATGAAGATATAGAATTATACCTTAACGTGTGATCTTTCATCTCATGAAGCTAAGCTTTAAGTCATAAACATATGAACTTGTAAGCTTCTCTCAAAAATTCTGCAAAAGTCTTATGTGAAGTCAAGGTAAAATTTAGTCACTTAAAATGAAAAGACAAAAAGCAGTAAAACTTTTTAAAGTACGAGTTCTGATCAGAAATAATCAGAAGTCATCACCTTTTTACTCCCCCTGAAATTATGCATTAGTACATTATCAGTTGTAAAAGATATGCATAAAATTTCAGACAAATATGTACTCCCCCTTGATGGTTGATTTCCTCATTCGAGTATTGGAGTACAATCTCTTATCAGCATAGGAGTAAGGTCTTTTGATCATTGAAGTACGAGTCCTAAACTGTTGTGTTTAGAAGTCAAACTTCGTTGAAGTACGGGTTCTAAGCTGATGTACTTAGAAGCCATTATTCTTCCTACTCCCCCTTGACAGTAGGTGCCTGCAACACAGGTTTAGTTTTCTTTGGTACCCACTGGTATTTGGGTCCATAAGTGTTAGTTGCAGTTCGTATGGGGGATACTGAGTAAGAACCATACCAGTAATGGTCACTAGTCTTGTGAACAGGATCATGTGTACGACAATAAGAACAATAAAATTTCTTACCTGACAAACTGATTAATTTATCTCTTGAGTAAACAAAATCAGGTTTACCTTTCAACGCATTGTTCTTCTTGGCAATCGGCGTATGTACACATGAGTTTTTACATTTCAGCTCTTCTTTAACTGGTTTCCTGTTCCAGACCAGTTCAGCTTCTTCCTGGAAGCTTCTTCTCCTTCTTTGATGTGTACCTGAAAAATCTTTATTCCTGTCATAGAAAAGATTAGTAGAATGAATCTGATTAATAGAATTAACTGACCTTTTGAAAAGAGCAGTTTTCTGATGTGAGCTTGCGACTGGTTTGTTAGAACCAACTGGATTATTTCTAGGTGAGTGGATTTTTGACTCTGGAGTCGTTCGCTCAGTCACCACCACCGTCTTTGAAATAATATCTTGAAGCTCTTTTACCTTTGAAGAATAACTGTCTCTTTCTTTGACAATAAGGTCAATCTTCGTTTCAAGCCCAATCTTCTTTTTCTTCTCTTTCTGTGCAAATTTAGACAATTCAGATAGCTTTGCATTAAGCTTCCTTATTGCAGCTTCAAAGGTGCTTCTCTCTTCTTCAAATCCTTTCTTAGCACCCTTTCTTCTATCTAATATTTCTTTTAAGAATCCAGCTGACTTTAGATCATTTGCCTTCTTCTCTTTGGCAAACTGATCTCTTTCCAAAATTATTAGTTTCTCAAAGTTACTAACTTGTTGAGAAAACTTTAGACATTTAAGCTCGAGTGTCTTCTTCTCTTCAACACTCTTCTTGGAAAGGTCTGAGAACTTCTTTTCAAACTCAGATATTTTCTTTTGAAGCTCAGAGTTCTCAGCTTCCAAAACCTTAAGTCTTGATGACACTGTTGATCCTCTCATCAACTTCTCAATATGTTCCCATAACAACTTTCCTTTAGTCTCTTTGCTTTCTAATGTAAAAAAGATCTTTTTTGAAATCTCCTCAAACATTCCATTCAGTAGGAAAGATAAAGCTAAGTTGTCAGCGTCATATCTCTTTCTTTGCTCGTCTGAGTACATACGAAGTGGTAATGGACAATCTAGATCTATTCGTTCTCCATTCGTCTTTGTAGTATAACACATTGTCCTTGGAGCTGTCATACTCCCTTCACTCAGAGATTTTCTAATGAATATACCCAGATCATGTCTTTCAATGAAGTCCATCAACCGATCTTTCCACTGCTCATACTCTCCACTGAAGAGTACAGGTGGCGTCGAGTCGGTTCCGATAGCTAGAGCTTCTCTTGAGGTCATCCTGTGTTTGACTAAATGTGCAATAAGAACTGTTTTGACCGTTAGTCCAGATAAAATTTGATCACATAAGAAATTTTGTCCCCCTAGGCAGACTTAGCACGGGGGTCCCACTACCCGGTTAGCGGGTGGGGTCAAGGGGCAACGCCCTTGCGGGGGTATGGGAGCAGCGCCCCTAGAGAAAAAATTTATGACAATTAAAGACCCTATTGCAGTTTTGAAAAATTCTCAGAAAAATATTCTAAGTATGTATTGGAGCAAAGAGGTTTGCGTGTCTAGCAAAGTGCGCAAAGATGAGGTTTGCGTTTCAAGTGGGAAGCGCAAAGTTGAGGTTTGCGGGTCTAGTTGGAAGCGCAAAGTGAGGTTTGCGGGTCTAGTTGGAAGCGCAAAGTGAGCTTTGCGATTGTAGTGGGAGGCGCAAAGTGAGGTTTGCGGGTCATTTGAGGAGCGCAAAGTTGGACTTTGCGTTTCACTTGAGACGCGCAAAGTGGGACTTTGCGTTTCACTTGGGACGCGCAAAGTGGGACTTTGCGTGTGTTGTTCTTCTGCTTTGCGTATGTTCGTCCTTAAACTTCGAAAATCGACTAGAACTTGATCCTGAAACGATTAGCAGTACCAAAACACTACCCTTATGTCTAGAAACACTTCTAGAACTGATTGTAAGCACTCGATCTCAATAACACACACTTTTTTTGAAACTAATTTGATAGCACAGTGACTTAAAGCTTTCGACTGTTTCTTCACTAAAATCACAAAATGGAACTCGATAGATGATTTAAAATGAAATCAAACAACAACAACTCTATCTAGCATGCTAATCGATCACAACCTGATCGATTTTAACACCTAAAACACTTAAACACATAAAATCGATTTTCAAACAAGAACACAGGGTCGTTTTTCAGAAAAAACTTGATTTGATCTTAATCAGGCTCTGATACCAATTGTCGGTCCAACAATACTAATATCAAGTTCTTAGAAACAACACAATAACGATTACCAACCTGTATTGATATATAGAAATGGTTACAAGGTTGATCAGATTAAAGCTTGGATTTGTGTTCTCTGTTTTTCTCTCTAATACACCTTTAAGTGTGTGTTTGTATGTGTGAATTATGATCTGATAATATCTTATCTAATTGAGAGAGAGAGATACACAACTATCTTATCCTTGTGTGTTGGACACCTTTCCTTAAACTAATATCTAACTACTAAATATCTAGATATACAATATCTAGATATTATATAACTAACTAAACTAGATAACTAACTAAGTTATTACAATACTAGAAACTAGATCTAATATCTATTAGAAATAGATATTTAAACTAAGTTAACTAATATAATAAACAAACAATTACATTGACATTTATTACAAACGACATAGACTTTAATATTGAGAGTCGACGTTTCGGCTTTAGCTTCAGATTGCGATCTTCAGATTGGATGATCTTGAATCCAATGAGACTGTGTCTTAACACATGCTATTTGAGCAATTTCAAGAGTAATTTAGTTTAATTCCAAACTGTATAAATAAAATGTTTGCAAAACCCGAGACAACATGCTCATAATATCGAACTCTTAAAGTTTTCTCTCTTTTAGTCACAATGCAGCACGAAATAAGATTTCACAACAAAACTTGCATGCGGCCGTTTATTTTGCAAAACTAGTAGATTGATATGCGTATGCACCCGGTTACAACATAAAATAATTTATGTCGGTTTTGAGTTCAAAGCCAAATATAAACATGGTCTCATCGTTCTAAAACATTGGCTAAAACACCATGACAGAAATTTCCAATAAAATATGCATACATGATATGTGCAACTGAACTGCTCCCACTAAACTCAAAGGGAAACAATACCATTGTTTTTAAACCGGATAATTTTCTTCAAAACTCCATTTAGTTAAAACCGAGCCAACGACCCAATGAAAGCCAGTAGAGACATCGAAATACGTTTGACCAACAATTATGCAAACACCACGACCCAAAAAGGTAATTAACCCAAAACTCCTCATTAGTTGCAACGAGTGTTTTCCAAATGAACTCTTTCTCTTCATGTTTCCAAAATGACTCCTAGTTCAATGATATGCATTTTCTAACGGTTTATAAAATCGTATGCACCAAATGGACAATTATATAAAATGACTTCCATTTATATATTACATCGTAAACGAAATATATCAAAATGATTTATTTATCAAAATGCCCAAAAATCACGAAGATGTGTGTTACATAAGTTTATAAAGTTAAATATATCCAAATAACCCAAAACTTATCAGCAGTTAACAATTTAATGTAAAACACAAACACTTTAAAATAAGTAACTTATAAATAATAGCCCATTTTCTTTTTAAATAATAAAGACCGACTCATATACATATGAATCCACTACATTACAGTCTAAACAGTACATGGCTCCAATTGAATGACCAACGCACTCAAAACATGTATTTCTCAAATGATGCACATTAACCGCCATCATACTTGGTATTTCACAATTGAGCTATTAAACCGGACCGAAGTCCTAAAGACTCATTTATTTTTAAATATGCATTTCCAAGTGTAACTGCTGGTAAGAATAGAAATCATAAAATGGGACTATATACATAATTTCAAATACTTCACATAAATATGCAAGTAATGCTTCATAAAACATTACATTTCATGAATGGTGTATAAAAACCGACAACCATTCAAAAGTATATTTCTTTGACCAAAGATCGTTTTATGCAATAAAACGTTAAAACACATTGATTTGTGACCCTCTATCAAAATGTCCAAAAATCCCAAATGTGGTGTTATACAAAGTTTATAAAGGTAAATACTTCAAATAATCAAAGATTACCAACTAACCCAACATTTGATAATTTCATGTAAAACACATAAACACTTAAAAAAAAGGATATTTTGGCATGTACACCGTTTTCACAAATCAACTTGAACTCACGATCCTCGATTTCTCTAGTTATACTATCGTCATCCAGATGCTCAACATCTTAAGGAAAAGATCACGGACCTCCTAGGTTCACCTTACAATTTCTCCTCGAATACATCGATTCAAAAAGTCTATGGTTCTAATCCAACCAATCAATCCGACTCGAAACTGTCCACTTAATGCAATCACCATACTTACCGTTACTCCAAGTAACGAATAATAAAATCATCAACTTTTCTAATAGTTACCCTTTCAGAAACTTTCTTACTACCCCAACGGTCGACATACCAAGGTCGTTCATACAAGCACGAGGATGAATAAATTGATGTGTTTTATATTTACCGCAAGCGTACGGGTTATGTAGCATACGGGTCGATCACAGGGAGCAGTGGTTTAAGTATTAATTCTGCTATAAATCATGAACTAGCTATGGGAACACAAATTGGTGGATATTTTTATAAACTAAGGATTAACCTATAAATCAAAATACAAGTATAAAACATAAATATATAAAAGGACTTTAACTATTTATAACAAAAACTAAGAAAATTACAGTAGAAGATTAATTAGGACATGTATTAAACTAAGATATAAAGACGAGATGGAAGTGGTGACACTCAACAGTTATATCGAGGTAGAGGTTTATCTTTCTAAAAACGTTTGAGACCCTCTTCTGAGGTGAAACAAACCTTCCTAGTTAAGTAGTTTGACTACTTCCGTGACATCCGACTTAACTAGAAGCATTAAGATTTTGATAAAACAATTTCTCCGATTCATACTTTTATCTATTTCCATGATAATTTTAGAATCGTTGGTTAATCGACCAAAAGCCAAATTCAAACTTCCGTTTATAATTTGATTTGTTGAATAAAGGTTATCGAATAATTGGTCTCTGATTACAACTCAACTTTCGTTGGTGATGAACCGTAAAACCAACAACCAATACCCATAACGTTTAACTTCGAATAGTCGATCTTCGATCACAACCCAACTTCCGTTGGTGATGAACCGTGCCAAAAACTAACCTTTGATAACCGTATCGTTTAACTTCGAGTTAACCAATTTCTCAATACAACCGCTAGTTATCACCACACAATCTTATATGCGAAAAGAACTAAAAACGACTTTTATTAATTAAGAAACTAAACAATATATATATATATATATACTAGATACTAGATACTAATATATAACAGAAAATATAAAAGAAATCATCAACAATATTTCTACATATATCTATGAATTAAGAACGTAAACAAGAAAGAGATACAATACTAGATTGAAGAACACGAATGCAGAAATCCTCCGAGAGAAGAGTAAACCCGGAGGTTAAACCTCTAGAGAGGATTTTCTTCCTCCCAAAACACACTTGAGATTACATTATCAGATTTTGAAATAAGTAGAGGGGAGGCCTCTACTTATACTACTAAAACAGGAAAATATCCAAAATATCTCGACAAATATCTTATAAAGAACTGAAATTAAGCTAACAAAACTTGCAGGAAGTAGAAAACATTCTGGACACAGCGCACGGGTCGTGCGCTTTTCAAGCTAAGGTGCGCACGGGTCGTGCGCACCACACAGAGGCGAATCCAGCTTTTGTTCTTTAATAGCTTTTCTCCACTTTTCCACCTTGCTTCCTTTACATTATTCGGCATCCATTGTAACCGAACCGAGCGATATCAAATTAACCTTAAATTTGAATAAAGTCATAAGTTTTCCGAATATGATCTGAACACGGAACGAATGATGGATGCAATGCGATTTAAGCTAAAAATGCATAATTTAAGCTAAACTAAGATGCAAAACACACTAGATTAATAGAGAAAATATGGACAAAAATATTGGCTAACAAATAAAAAGGGGATTAACAGAATTGAACACGAAGGAACGTACTACCACGTCTACCGAATATCATAACATTAGCAAATCAAGTACAAGAGAACGTACTACTACATTACCAATTGTCACAGTAACGGCACTTCAAGCACCATCACGTATAAATATCCTCATAATAACATTAGCTAGGTGAGATTATGAACATATAATACATAAAGGTTCTCGTTACCATCGCCACAACGCTTGATAACCTTAATTTCCTGTCGACTCTAAGACTAACCCATCTTAGAAATTCTACCCATCTCACAAATCATTGCCTAACGCACTCAGTCTAAGTCTAGACATCTTACATTTATGCTTAGTTCATTAAACTAGAGTTCTGATACCAACTTGTAACACCCTAAAAATAGGGATAACAAAATCCGAAAAACGGACATGCGGTATTTAAAATTGCCAAAGCAAGAGCCTCCCAAAAATGGGGAAAAATATACAAACCTGTTTAAATACAATCGTAAATAAACGAACAATAAATAACAACCAACTAATCTAATTTCTATAACCAGAAAAGAGATTACAATTAAGGGTGTCATTTATAAACCCAAAGGTTCTCCTACCAAAAGTAAGTCCAAATGTAATATTCCCAAGTCTCTCACCCAAGCACCAAGCCAACTTAGAACTGATGCCGCTAAAACCTGAGATACACATCGACACCAAACAAGTGTTAGGCCAAAAAGCCTAGTGAGTTGAACAAGGAATAGCATGGTAGAACATACATGACTCTTATCAGCAAATAACCAATTTTCCACATGTATGGAGTCAACGGGGGAGACCCATAGCACCAATCAATTCCACTCCAAAGAGTCGACTCTCGGCAACGGATATCTCGGCTCACGCATCGATTAAAGTACTTCAAGAACTTGGAGTTTTCATACGTCGGCTCCTTCATGGCCATGGTTCATTTGATGAAATCTTGTTAGGAAATAAAAGAAATAATGGAATGGTAGCTAAGGGAAAAATAGAAAGGTGTGATGGGACGGCGGCAGGAAAGGGTGATAGGGTTATGAGTTGTCAATTGAATTAAATTACCATTATACCCTTTATTTTATTTTAGTAAACAACATTAATTATCTTAAATGATTGGCTCAAATTGGATTTCACGGTTATCACAAACTACTCAGTTCTCATTTGTTTAAGCACCTGTATATATATATATATATATATATATATATATATATATATATATATATATATATATATATATATAGAGAGAGAGAGAGAGAGAGAGAGAGAGACCCATTTATTTGTTAACCACGACATTGATGTTAATCGTGCTAACCAATTTTCAACCAATCAGAATCATCCTAGAGTTTATGTCCTGCGTTCAATCCTATTAATTCTCAAAGGGTAATATGGGCATTTCATAATTAACGTCTATCTAATATATTTCCATATTTCAAGGAGTTATTAATATGGTAGTTATCTAAATATTAAATATAATATTTTAAAATTAAAATTGGATGTGCATCTTCTTTTTTCGGAAGTTATCTACTTCCTTATTTTAAGCAAATTTCAACTTTCTAACTGCACAACCTTTTACATTCATCGATTAGGGGCTGTTTTTTGTTGATTTTAGAACTGTTGTGGAAGAACTTTCTCGTTTCTAGTGAATAGCATAATGAGCGACAGTCGAATCACGTCTGTTGTTGATAATGAGAGCTTGTTGGAATCTATTTTTGAAAGTCAAGACGCTCCCCCGTTCCCCCGTCATAACGAGCCTGTTCAATATTTGAATACGGGATTATCCCAAGAGTTCGGTAATTCTACCAGACTTGATGACATATCACTCAATGAGACCAATTTCGACAATCGCCTATCTTCTAGTTCACTGTATCCATAATCTAATATCGGTAAAAGAAACTGTAATTTTTATTGAACACTATCCATACATTATGCATATATGCACAAGTATTAACCAAGTTTATTCGTTCATATGTTAAACTCGGGACATATCTTTAACTGCATGTTATGTGAATCCAAAATCCAATGTAGGTGAAAGATGTGACTTTTTTAACATTAATCGTACAATACGATTTTGTTTTTGATTTTTATTATGTTTTTTTGTAGTGTGCATAAATGCACAACTGTTATCGATATTTCATTTGTGCATGTGTTTAAATCCAGACTGAATTTTAACTGCATGTTATGTGCATGCATGACATTTTAGTCGATATTCATTTGTGCATGTGTTTAAATCCAGAGTGAATAATCTTGGTATTGTATGGTGCGTCATGTATTGTTGTTAAATAGTGCATGTGTTTATATTTGTAGTAGATGAGATTGATTTCGATGTCGTTGAGGATGTTGATGGTAGCAAATTATAGATACCGAAGGTACTTGATGAAGTTAAGCCAAAGTTGGGTGACCACTTTGTGTCTATTATCGAGGCTGAGGCTATGTATAGAAATTATGCTGACAAGGCGGGGTTTGATGTTTGGTTGAAGGCGAAGAAGACAAACAAGTACGGGTCGATCCAGACCCGATGGTTTGTTTGTAGTACGGAGGGTTTTCCGAATAAGAAGAATTTTGATTCTCTTGAGATTTGTTCCGATGACCATGGTGTTCGCAACTCGAATGTGAAACGCTCTGGTTGCAACGCTTGCGTGAAGTTACATTTGATAAAGGACAAATCTCGATATGAGGTTTATGAGTTTGTTGAAAATCATAATCATGTGTTGTTCAATGCTAATGATCGACGTTTTTCACGTAAAAATAGAAAGATGCAGTACACTGATTGTAGAAATGTGCTGAATAGCGCTAGTTATAAGGTCGGAGCAACAAGAGCTCATCGATTTCAAACTGCTTTAAAGGGTGGAGTTCAAAACGTTCGATGCACTGTTCTTGATTACCAGAATTTTAAGAGAGACGTTGATGTGTTTGTCGGAAACAAGGATGCGAAAATGTTGATTAATAAATTGACAAATAGGAAAGAGATAAAAAGCGATTTTTTCGAGTACAAGTGTCATGAACGTGAGTTGCAAGCAATATTTTGGGCGGACTAAGGGGCTCAGATTAATTATAGATATTTCGGAGATGTGATGTCGTTTGATGCTACGTATAGGACGAATGAGTGAGTGTTTTGTCTAAAATTATTAATTTTCCGTATTTTTATTTTAATTTAACGTTCTGTTTTATGTGTAGGCACGCGTTGGCCTATGTTCCATTTTTGGCGTTTGACAATCATAAGAGTTTGGTTGTCGTTGGGTCCGCATTGATTGCTAGAGAAACGATCGAGAATTTTAAATGGGTGTTAAGGGCATTTTTGAGATGTTACGAGAAGCAACCACTAATTGTCATTACTGACCAATGCTCTGCGATGAAACAAACTGTTCCGTTTGTGTTCACCGAGTCTATACATCGTTTATGTATGTGGCATATAATGAAGAAAGTACCTTCGAAGGTATGTTTTTTTATTCCATATGATGTTTACTCTATTTTAGCGATGTTGTTAGTCCGTTATATTTAGTTATATGTTCTGGTGCTGTTTTAGGTGAGCGTTGCACTAAATCAAGATACCGAGTTTAATCGCTTTATAAACAAAATCGTATGGAAAGTGAACATCAGGCCTGAAGATTTTGAGAGCCAGTGGCATACGATGATTGCCAAATTCAACCTTGTCCGTGACCCATGGTTCACTGAGATGTTCGAAATTCGTCATTCATGGATCCCTGCTTTTTATATGGATACACCGATGGTAGGTCTTATGAAGACGACTTCAAGATCTGAGAGTGTGAACGCCTTTTTTAACATTTATGTAGCATGACACTTTGATCTTGTTCAGTTTCTTAGCAACTATGATCATGCAATTGAGACGCAACGTGATAAACAATCTGGTAACGAGAATGTAACCAGGACCACGTGTAACACCCTAAAAATAGGGATAACAAAATCCGAAAAACGGACATGCGGTATTTAAAATTGCCAAAGCAAGAGCCTCCCAAAAATGGGGAAAAATATACAAACCTGTTTAAATACAATCGTAAATAAACGGACAATAAATAACAACCAACTAATCTAATTTCTATAACCAGAAAAGAGATTACAATTAAGGGTATCATTTATAAACCCAAAGGTTCTCCTACCAAAAGTAAGTCCAAATGTAATATTCCTATGTCTCTCACCCAAGCACCAAGCCAGCTTAGAACCGATGCCGCTAAAACCTGAGATACACATCGACACCAAACAAGTGTTAGGCCAAAAAGCCTAGTGAGTTGAACAAGAAATAGCATGGTAGAACATACATGACTCTTATCAGCAAATAACCAATTTTCCACATGTATGGAGTCAACGGGGGAGACCCATAGCACCAATCAATTCCACTCCAAAGAGTCGATGTACCTTGATGCCCTTAATAAGGAACACCCCAAAGGCCCGACACACCCGAAGATCAGACCATAAAGGAAACTTTCCGAGTGGCGGAGGTCTAGGCACATACCATTCTGGTGGCACCCCAAGACTACATCCTCCTAGTGAACTTGCCTTGGTTTGTCCAACACAATGCATACAGGAGGTCCTTAGGTATATTTCAACCAAATATAATTCAATACCAACCGTGGGTACAATATCACCCTCCTAATATCATGAGTCCAATATAAGACTTAAATATCCACATAACCACGTTGTAGATACAATATCACCAAGAGTATATACCAAATGGAAATCATCATGTTATACCAAACATATATTCCTTATTCATGTCAAATACCCATTATGGCACACATAATGGAAATCCCCAAATAATTACACAACATAGAGTAAATCATGGGATGATACTTCTATATCACATTTCTCACATAATCTCATGTAAATACCATCAAATACTTGAACCCGTAAAAATGACCATTTTGAGCAAAGATGTGATAATAACAACAATTAAGCAAATATGATGCGTATCCAGTTTTGACAAAAGTTTAGTAAACTCACCTTGCTAGATTTAGACTAAATCTAGGTTTCACCCACTTAGAACTTTCCTTGAAGAACTTGATTCTTCAAACCAAATCTTCCAAAACCTAGATCCACAAGGTTCCAACCATAAATATACATATTCCACCATAAATAAATGTTCCCCAAACACTTAACATCAATATCTCTATTTTGGGCAAAACCCTAATTTTGACCCAAAACTCCCAAAATTAACCAAACCGAAATTTATAGAAATCAAACACTAGGAAACCATCAATGGGTCATTTATAACTTACTTCATGGTTTAGAAATGGAAGGGATACACTTACCACTTAGGTTTTGATGAAAACCTAGAAAACCCAAAATAAGCTTGAGGTTGAAGATGAAGATGAAGATGGTGAATTTTTGACCATAGCTTTCAATCCTACCACTTGATGATGTTTTACCTCCACAAAATCCAAGGGTTTGAGCCAAAATAAGTTAGGGTTTGAAGGGAAAAGAAGGGAATCGGTTTGGGAGAGAGTAGAAGAAGTTTGGATGAGGAGAAATGAGAAAAATGGCTGAAATCCCGAACTTAACAGCCCTTGGCCATTTTGGGCGACATTGCCCAGGGCAATGTCGCTGGTCATAGTCGCAGCTTCTTCCAGTTTTCTTCTCGTTCACTGTTTTGGCCGTAACTTCTTTGTTATAGCTCCGTTTTCGCTCCGAAAAGAACCGTTGGACTCGTAATTGAATCATTGATCTATCAAGACTATAAAATCAAGGATTTAAGTCCAAAATAAAATACCTTACTTTTCCTCAATATATCGGTTTTTGCATAAACTTGAAATGATACCTTTCGAAAATTGGGGTGTTACACCACGTACCCGCAATTGGTTAGTCCCTGGCCAATTGAGAGGCATGCGGCCAAGTTGTACACAAGAAACATTTTTTTTATTTCCAGAAATAGAGAAAGAAGGCTATATTCGCTTGTGCTGTTGAACGTGTTGAATGTTCTAGTGACATGAAGATGTTTATCATTAGCCATATGAATAAGTTGGCGGTGTCAAAGATATTTTACAAGGTAATTTTCAATTGTATTTTTATTATTGTTACCCTTTATTTGCTTTTCTTTGAATAATCTTTTTTGTTTTCAATTTAACTTAGGTTATTCGCAGTTCTACAAATAACACCGTTGATGTGAATGTAAATTCTTTGTTCGGAATGGGTTCCTATGTCACCATGCGTTGAAGGTGTTGATGAATGAACAGGTCGATTGTATTCTAGATCAATATGTTGTCAGAAGATGGATGTCGGAGTTGGTACCTGTCCAACTGCAAACCGCTAAAGTAAGATACGGGGAGGTCGACCTGCAAAAGGAGGAGTTAATAAATGGCATCTTTTCGAGGATCGATGGAATTGTTATTCGTGTTCGGAACGAGAAACCATGGTTATGTAAAGTTACCCATATGCTTGATGATTTGAAACTTGAAATAGATAATCAACTAGAACCTGAAGATCCAGACAAACAGAAAGTTGATACAATTAATGAGTATTTGGATGTTGTTGTTCCTGATGAGGTTGACATATTTCCTCCTACTGGTCTTAGAAATAAGGGATGTGGTACCGGAAAGCGCTTGGTTTCGATTTCTGAGAAGATTCAGTCTAAAAGTAAAAAGCCAAAGCGTAAGTGCAAGAAATGTGGTCAGAGCACAAGACATGATTCCTGCAACTGTCCCGTGGATTCCCGATCGTGAAATGAATTTCAAGTATTTTCTAGTTTAATATAAAGAAGTTAGTTGAGATATGAAGAAGTTTTTTTTAATTGCACTTGCTTATGTACTAGATAATTGAATTTACATTTTTTTGGCTAGTTAATGCTTCCTTGTTTTTTTAGACAATGATGTCTTGTCATTAAATGAATTATTCAGGTGGTTTTTGTTACTGTCATAGTATATATTTTTTCATACCAAATCAGTATTGTTGCATACAAATATGGTAAGTTTTATGTTTTCTCCATGTTTGACTAATTTAGTAGACATTAATGTTGTTGGTTGGTGTAAGTCCATTTATTGTAGTTTGGTGAGGATTTGTTGAGTTGAGTTATATCTCATTAACTCACACGTCCATATGTTGGTTGATATAAAGATTGTGGTGGTGTTTTGCTTCAATTCATATAACTTGTTCTTTCAAAATGGCAAATAACAACAACCGAGAGAATGTTCATGGTAATGGTACAACATTATCACACATTGTCCAAGAGTACGAGAAGCTTGTATATGAGAACTGTAGCTTGCGTTTTCAATTGCAGCAGTTACATTTTAAAGTGCCACATTTTTTTGGCTTATGCTTGTTACGTTCTATTCGTTGTTTATAATTTCATTGTGTAAAAAAATTTGACAGGCTATAGGTGCTCGAGACTTTAAGGACTTGCAATTTAACCAACGAGACGAAGAAATCGCAGATATTCGTGTCGAGCTATAGCATGTTCGACATAAACTTGCCCATGCTGAATGGGATAAGAATTCGCTCAAGAATGAGTTCTGGATGTACAAGGTCAATTGGACATGCAAGGACTAGTCGGCGATCTAGTTTAGTTGCATAGATTTGATGGTGTTATGATGTTTGTTTACGCTAACACAACATAGTTGTGTAATAACTATATGTTTTTGGATTTCGTATGTTATCCATGATGCATGCATTGTGTTAAGATCATCTATCAAAGAAGTTTTAATGTTTATGCATGTTATTAGTGGTATAATAACATGGTGTTCTTGCATTTACTGAATATTCACGGTTATCGAGTTACGATGATATTTTTTCAGATGTGCAAGTTTGAGTATGGGTTTATATGATCGCATGATTTTTTCCTTATGTATATTGATTTTGCAGTAAGTATGATGGTATGTGTCGTCTGTGTAGATGATTGTTAAAAACATATGCATATACGGACGAAGTAATCCCTATAGGAATTGCAAATGCATGTGATAATTATATATAAGTTATGAACCTAAACATTTCCCCAAAAAATGAAATATACCAAAAACATTGTCACCCAAAATGATATAAACCTAAACATTGCATTAACCGTAGTACCTTGTGCTGATATGCACTAAACGTAAACATTGACACCACCAATGAAATAAACTAAAACATTGCTACCAAGATGATTACCTAACCCATAAAAGTCACAAAAAAGGCTATTATTATATGTTTATATGAGCTAAACCCGACCGAAAGTCAACCAAGTGTTCACCGACGTTTCCTTCGTGCCTTCAAAGTGGCTTCCATTGCCATAAATCTCTCAACTTCCAATGTGATTGCATGTTTTCTGATGTTCACCTCGCTATTCAGTATCTTCATTATGTATTTCGAACGAAGGGCCTTCAGCTGCCCCTTATGTTTTGTGCTTTTCCTATATAATCTGGTATCCCACTTGGTACCTACTTCACCATAATACATCTCCATGGTCAGCATCATGAGTATGCCCTTGTCATCTTGGTTCTTCTTTGCCCTCCATCTCATCTTTATAACAATTGATCCAACTTCTCTAAATGCACGCCAGTTTCTGTGGTTGTGGATTTGTAAATGATGAAGGATCATTGATTGCTGGAAGGAAAACAATTTAAATTAGTTGTTATTTCGATGTTTATAGATTCATTTGTTACTAATATAGCCATAAATTCTACATACCATTGCATCTGCCTCAATTTCATACAAATCTTCGTAATCTCCCTCACGATCGTCGCTGTCTATGATTGTAGCATATGGATTTTTCAGGTTGAAAGCAATGAGATAATAGTGTATACCATCTACAACCGGGAAGAAAACCTAAAAAGATAAAGCTTAGTTATTGTATTGTTCCGAAGAAGTAAAACAAGTACCATTATGCAATAAGAAGTTGTACCAAATAGTTGTTTAACATACCAGATCAACGTCCTTCATTGTTATCAACTCGAGATTATATTGTCCCCAATGATCGATATATTTCCAGAATGCTTCGTACCTTCTTACAGCTGGAAGTTGTAGGTCATTGAGCACCAGATCCATCTATTTTAACATTATTTTATAAATATTAATTCATGATGTCGTTAATCATATATCCATAAGTGCACAGTTGCCCATGTGCATATATGCATCTGTTATTTTACAACATATATGTATATGTATTGTTGTGCAAATATGCACACATTTGTTTCTCCACATATGATGTTCATGCAGACTAACTAATGTTAACTGGCCTACTAAATAAATGTGCACATATGCAAAAGTGATAACTTGTAATTGTGAGCAAGTTGCAACCATTAGTATGACTACTGGTGCACTGAATCTGTCTTAGTGTATTTAATGAATATGTTTCCTAAAGTGCGAATACGTAAGCATTTAAAACGTTTTGTTATATGTGGTGCATATAGCATTATAATTGTGTACTTATTAGTTACCGTTATGTTTGTGGTGAAGAAAAATCTGTGCGGTGAGTCACTGCTTCGAAGCCTCTCATCGTAATTCATAACCTTTGCCCATGCGTCAATGATTCGTTTTGGAATGGTTGTGTCCCCAACTAGGAACTGCATATCTCTACGTTCTATCATCATACCCATGTTATCTAAATACATTATTTCCCTGAAATGAAAGTAAAGCATGTTAAGTCTTATTGGAGTATTTAAATGTTATTAATAACATGTTGGATGAATATGTGTTAAGGAACTTACATTAATCCTCCAATACCCCTTAACACCCAACCTCTTAGATTCGTCTCGTCCTTTGTTACTTCAAAAGTGACTGATCGTTCTACATAAGGTTACCGGAAAAGGGATCCCAACTCCCAATCTCTTTGATCTTTTTCCAGGTCGCTCAGTGTCCGCTTCCTCGGCACGACCTGTCATTTGCACATCATGAAAAAATACATGCAATTATATTTCTTGTGATTTATCATATGTACATTCATTCCCATATTCTCATTGTAAATGCACATACAAACATGAATAACCATTTCCACTTATCTGCATGTTCCTTTACTCATAGATATATTGCATTTGTGCCAATATGCATTTGTGAATATGTGAATTGTTAGTGACAATATGCCATATGGATCATATGGCTAATAGTAGGTCAAATTTTGTGATCCGTGAAATAATAATCTGTAAACCTCTAGAGCATATTCTTCTAGAAGTCTATGAACAACATATACCTCTAGAACTTATGATTACATCAACATCCAACAAGTTTTCCTACATGTTGAACTTTCCTATGGTGAGGTTGAATTGAGAATACAACGGTGGGGTGGGGGTGGAGATTGTGGGGATCTAAATTGAGTGAAGCTACTCAAGCTTAAATCAGGCTCAAGCCCAACTCAGGTTTAGAGCAAATGGGAATGATGCACCATTTCTTTCTTCATGTTAAAATTCGCAAATGGATCTTTCAATTGAAAAGGTCATAAGATTTCTAGATGACAAGACTAATGTGTAATGACTCAGCCTTATAAAACACTGCTTTGAAAACCTTTTTCCTGAAAGGCAAGGACATTGAAAACCTATTATTCTATAAGTGCAATCAAAGTTAAAAATTCAAGCTGCATTCATTTAGAGTAACTAAACTTAAAATCAAGTTGAATCTAAGCAATTGTCAAAACCAAGCTATTCAGAATCAAGTCACTTACCACACAGTTCAGTTAAGCTCATTTACACCTACAGAATGGGATGTGAGGCTTTTCTGATCAAGCTTCTTGTGGATATTAATGAAATCAAAATCTCCCAGATATGTACTCTAATTTATTGCTTACGCTAGTGACAAACTCAGAATGTGTGTTTTATATTTGTTTACTTTCTCTCCAAATGATAAGACCACTAATTTTTTATGTCATTGATGTTTTAGGTTTGGTATTGAGCATTCTTCCCCTTGTTCCCCCAAGCAAAACCCAAGGGTTTCAAACTATTTCACTAAGAAGATTGGTAAGAGAAAGGTTATATAATTGTGTGCATGTGGGAGCTTATCACCTCATAGTTCTATGGCAAAAAAAAGGAGGCTTCTAGCAATGCCCTTAATGCCACTGTTTGACACAGAGACCAATCAAAACCTACCTGGAATGGTGCAGGAGAGCACGAGATGTAGAATCAGAAGACAACCTTAGTTGGAGACCGGAACAAATTAAACAGTCTGTGTCAGAATGCAGAAAAGTCAATAGTTACAGTTTATGAGTTTCACTTCAGAGCTAAAACAATCAACCATGTGCAGAAGTGAGTTATATATAAAATTTCCTCACATTATAAGCAACACAGTTCAACAAGTTGCAAACTTGGAAATAACCAAGAAAACAACTTATGTCTTATATGTGCCATGGTGCATATTTTTGTGTTTGCACATTTGTCTGCACATTTGTATTTTTTTCGTATGTTCATACAAACCAATTGTGCATATGTGCAGAAGTTTTGATGTGTATATAACCCAATTGTGCAAGTGAATAAGAACTTACCTTCCATGTTAGCTTCTTGTACTGCATCCTCTGGACTCTTTTGTAGGCTTATGCCTAGGTCGAAAGAGGGTGTTGAAATGCTTGGGAATGACAGCGACTGTGAATTGCCTGAAGTGTCCACCTGTAACTGTTTTCCCTTATCTACATTTGTTACAGTTGCTTGTAAGTGAACATATGCACATTCATTACCATATTCGCATTGATAATGCACATATAAACATGTCCTTGAACTTACCTTTCACGTTACATTCTTGTACTGGATGCTCCTGAGACTTTTGTGTGCTTATGCCTAGGTCGAAGCAGGGTGTTGATATGATTGCGAACGTCACCGGCTTTGAATTTCTTGAACTGACAACCTCTATTTGTTTTCCCTTAACTACATTCGGTACATTTGATTTGCCGTTATCGTTGTCCGTTCCATCGATATTCGCATTTGTTTTTGACATTATGTTTCCCGTCTTTTCAGCTGACAACATATCAACCTCTGCATGCACCGTTGGACTCTCTCAATAAGGTTATAACGGGGATTTGTGAGCCTGTTCAGTTGTAGGAGTTTTTTCGCACAAGGGGATACTGTAACACCCGAAAAATTCAGATAAGAATTATTGGCGTGTCGCATATCATCTTCGGGGTTAGAGGTGTCTCGAGCTTAATTTTCCGTCTAGAATCTCTCGATAATCCTAGACCCTTAAGCTTGGGCTCGTATGTGTCAAAACGAAGAGTTTTCGATGCGAATCAGGTTTGGCGCGAGAGTGACTCGCGATTGTGACAGTGGAACAATCGCCTGTCACAATCGCTTGGTCTGTACTGCGAAGGGGGGAAGGCTCGACGATAATGCCCCGGCGACATTGCCATTGGGCATAGTCGCCCCCGGCGTTTGTGTGTATAAAACGTGAACTCGGCTCATTCTAACCCTATTTCTTCTACCACTCGTTTTGGAGACGATTTTTAGAGGCTTAGGGACGATTTTCCCTCTTCTAAACCTTCTCCTTGGTCAAATCTTCATCTAAGGTAAGGGATTCATCTTCTAAGTCTCAAGTGCTATGTTTGGGTTAATTATTGAAAGGTTTCCTTGTGTAAATTTAAGAATTGAGACTCCTTCCTCTTTCCCCCTAAATTTCTAGGGTTTCATAATTTTATCTCCCATCTTTTGAAGAACTTGAGTTGATGTCATAGTAGTAACCCTAAAGGTTTATTGTTGGTGAATACAAGTGGTGGGAAGGTAATCTCCTCTTTTCTTCATTTATGGAAAATAGGGTTTTGATATAAGTTGAGATCTTTATGCAAATGTTTGGGGAACTATTCTAAATGGCTAAATGTGGATGTTTATGGTTGGACCCTTGTGGATTTAGGTTTTGGAAGATTTGGCTTGAAGTTCATATTTCTTCAAGGAAGCTCAAGTTTGGGGTAAAATCTTGATTTTGCCTAAATCTAGCAAGGTGAGTTCAAGTCGATTTGTGAAAATGATGTACATGCCAAAAACGTTCATTTTAAAGTGTTTTACGTTTTACATGAAATTGTTAACTGCTGATCATCTGATAAGTTTTAGTTATTTGGAAGTGTTTAGCTTTATAAACTTATAAACTACCCACCTTTGGGATTTTTGGGATTTTGATGAATGTGTCATAATGGAGACTTTTTGATAATCATTTTTATAAATTGAGGGTATTTGGTAAAGATGCATTTTTGTGGTTATTAGAAATAAGTGTATTATGTGTTGTGAAATGTTTTGAAAATACCAACGTACGAGTCCTTGGAGTTTGGTCATTCCCAACCCTGTGTACCTTTCGGTTATCGTAAATCTCTATGGTTTTTGGGAAAGATGTATTTCAAGTAATTTGTTGAGTAAATATTTAATAATGATGTCTTAACGATCTATCGTACGCATGTTAATCCTTTGGAGTGATTGTACTTTTAATGTGTGTTTGAAAAATGCCGACCTTGTGCTTTGGGACGTTTGAGAGAGCCAATGGGGTTATAAACTTGTTTAGAAAATGACTTGTTAAAATCTAAAGGGTGTTTGAGTGTATTCATGCATTTTTGGATAATGTGTTTGCATAAACATGGTCGGTTGCATTTTAATGCATATTGTGGATTTTAGCATATGGTCATTTGACTGGTTGAGCTTAAGGCTCGGTTTTCGGCTTTGTCGGGTCTTGGGGACTTTTGTCCAATTTTACTAACTTAAAGTGGAGCTTTAGGTGTGAGTTTCATCTATTGCACTTTATTTTGGAGAATACATGTTTTGAGTGCGTGTGTCATTCAATGGGAGTCGTGTATTTTAGACTGTAATGCATTTGGATCCATAGGCATGTGAGTCAGCCATATTTAAGGATGAGTAGTCTTGATATTCTCACCTTGGGAATTATGTCGTGTTGGCATCGTTGTTTCCCCGGTTGTTTGGCGAAGAGGAACTTTTATGGGTTGTACTTCGGGACCATGGGTCTTGTGATTGGATGTCTAATTCTTATGCACGAGGGTTAGACCTCATGAGTTATCAAGTGAGGAGCTGAGGCTCCTATATTGAATGCTAGGGAGTAGGCACTAGGGGTCAAATGAGTACCCTGAGGATGAAACTCCACTAGAGACCGAGCAAGCAATAAGATCGTGTATCCTTGAGGTGTCGCTCGGCGGAGTAGGCAATGGGGGATACGGTGTTTTGGGACTTGAAATAAAGACCGACTGGAGGTGTAGCTCGGCAGAGCAGACAATACAGTTACGATCTGAGGTGTAGTTCGACAACGTGGCTAGGTGGCTTAACTTTGTGTTCTGCCACATACCACGGAATTGGGTCTCCCCCGTCACTGGAATGTGTTACTTGGGTATTAAATTGTATTATTTTATTATCCACGTTTTCGATGACGTTTTGCATATATGGATTTGTTTAGTCAAGATTTATGGGTTGAGTATTATATCCCGCCCTTGTTTGGGATGTTTCGAGAAGTAAAGTTTGTTTCGTATTTTTATAAATCGGGAGTTTATCCATTATTCACATTTTGGGTGAGTTCAGGATTGGAGTTGTTTTACGAAGGAATGTATGTGCTGGGTTACATGTCTTTAAAACGTGCATTATTGGAAAATGAGTCTTCTCATATTTAAAGCAAATCATTTTGGAAATTCATGATTTGAATGGCTTCCTTTCCTTTAATATTATGTATTTAATTATATGGAAAACTCTTGAACTCACTAGGCGTTAGCCTAACCTTTTTATTTGTCGGTATGTGCATCAAGTTCCGGTTGGGGAGTGGTTCTAGTTTTGTTGCGAAGAGTTGAGTATTAGTTATATCCACGAGGGTGAGTAGCTTGGTGAAGTCTTCCGCATTTATCTTGGGAATAACAACTTGTATTTGGGTTTTAGTAACACCGACTCAATTTAGTCTTCGTGTAAGACTTTATTTATTTGTTGATGGTTAAACCTAGATTAGTAATTCAAGTTTGGACTTGTTGTGAGAGATTTTATCTTTATTTGAGGTTTTATTGAAAATTTTAAATTAGTTGCTCTTTCCAATTTTGAAGGTGTTACAAGTTGGTATCAGAGCTTAAGTTTGAGAGAATTAGGTATTGATGTTGGATGTCTAGACTCAAACTATCGTTCTTTTAAGTGATTGAAAGCGAAATTGCACCATTAGGTACCTTAAGATATGATATTTTGGGGTTGATCGAGTCGCTAGAAATGGGAAGCTTGTCGAGGAAAGCAAGGATGATCATGTATGGTACGTTCATAGTGGCACCTGGCCAGTGTTATGGTGAACCTACATGTTACATGTGTATACTTGAACTGCCTTGGTATAATTACCATTGGGGTAGTGAGAAAGTTTCTAAGCGAGTGGTCGATAGAAGAGTTGTTGTTCATAGTATTGTCACTTTTGGGTGATGGTTAAGCGCGATGAATACAATAAGTTGACCATTTTGGGTCGGAATTATTGGGCGAATTAGAACCATAGGCTTGTTAAATTGACTCTATTTCGAGGAGAAACTGTAAGGTGAACCGATGAAATCGTCGATGATTGCCTTAAGATGTTTGAACATCCGGATGACAATAGTATGACGGCAAGTTGAGGGACATGATTTCGGGATGTTGAGTGCCGACTAAATCTATGCACGAAATTTATTTCTAAAATAAGTTTGCATCAATTGTTTCTCATGTTTTCAAAGTATAAAGTGAGTTATGTACGAAGTCTTGGTAAAGAATTTGGCACTCATCAGGTCTTAAAAACCGTGAGTTTATGCATGCATGAAATTGTTTTGCTGTACGTGGTTGCAAATATTGTTTATTGAAAATCTCTTCATCCCCGTTTCGTGTCTAACGCTATTTTCGGATATTGTAATAAAAGCGTGTTAATGTTATTTGGGTATTGGGCAAGTAACTATGAAATTTTAACCTTGACATTGGATCTCCTCCACGTATGCTAAGGTTTTAAAGGAAAAGTTATTCCCATGTTCTTGAGTCGGAGTTTTCTTGGGAATTTTAGTCGGTACGAGTTGTGTTGAATTTTATGGAGTATTGTTTTACGACGTTTTCTCGACGCGTGAATGAACTTTGAAATGCGTAGGTTTTAATTTTGCCTCGGGTAAATTTACGAGTTTATTCGTCGTCATGTCCCATGCAAATTTTGTTGAAAAGTGTCACTTTATTTCACATTGCAGTAAAAAGGGTAACTCTTAGAACTTTAACATTTTTAGACATATTGCCGTCTTATGTTTAAAGCAAATCATTTTGGAAATTCATGATTTGAATGACTTCCTTTCCTTTAATATTATGTATTTAATTATATGGAAAACTCTTGAACTCACTAGGCGTTAGCCTAACCTTTTTATTTGTCGGCATGTGCATCAGGTTCCGGTTGGGGAGTGGTTCTAGTTTTGTTGCGAAGAGTTGAGTATTAGTTATATCCACGAGGGTGAGTAGCTTGGTGAAGTCTTCCGCCTTTATCTTGGGAATAACAACTTGTATTTGGGTTTTAGTAACCCTCGACTCTATTTAGTCTTCATGTAAGACTTTATTTATTTGTTGATGGTTAAACCTAGATTAGTAATTCAAGTTTGGACTTGTTGTGAGAGATTTTATCTTTATTTGAGGTTTTATTGAAAATTTTAAATTAGTTGTTCTTTCCAATTTTGTGGGTGTTACAAATACAACTATGGCTCTTTCCTCATTTAATTCTTCGACTGGTGCAAGCGACCTCATGGTATGGACCGACACACGTGTCTCGTTAATAGAAACTGGTGGCTGCTTTTCCACACCCACATTATTAGAGACATCCCACTTGATGTTCTTGAATATGCTTGACAGGTCTAACTTAAACCTGTCAAAGTCGGTGTCCCCTATACACAAATAACCAACACGAAAACAGTATCCATATGAACATACTATACCATATGCACATTGACAATTCAAATATTAAAAAACAGATTCCGACATTAGTGTGACAGTGAACATATTAACAGTGCACCTATTATTATGCATAGGGTGATAGTGTGCATATTGGAGCATTTCTATTTATTTATTTATATGAGCATATTGATTTCAATGAACATATGCACAGTACTTCCATGGAATTGTACAAATATTGATTTCAATGCACATATTGATTTCAATGCACAGTACCTACCATGGAATTGTACAAATATTGATTTCAATGCACATATTGATTTTAATGCACATATGCACAATACTTACAATGGAATTGTACAAATATTGATTTCAATGCACATATGCACAGTACTTAACATGGAATTGTACAAATATTGTTTTCAATGCACATATTGATTTCAATGCACATATGCCCAATGCAAATATGTGCATAGATTCACATTTGCACATTCATACAATCCATTTACATTCACACAGTTGCACATATGCACATGGGCAGTGCATATATTCTAATTCATTTACATGTACATATTGATTTCAATGCACATAAGCACAATACTTACCATGGAATTCTTCTATAGCTGTTGTGAGCTCGGTGTCTGCTTCCCATCGTGACCCATGAAAGTTGAATATAATGTCATCTATTCTTCTCATGACAATCTAAACGTTCAACAAAGAAACAATGTGTTGGGTACATAGATACACACTTTAAAAACCAATTGTTAATGCATAAGATAATGTTTGAATGTTTTTACCTTATTTCGTTCTGCTTTAGCTACTTCTTGATCAAATTCCTCATGTTGACGGTTGGCGTTTTCACTTTGTTCACCCACACCTCCAATATACGATAACTCCAAATGACCAAATCCTCCGTTGTGTAACTCGAGATCTTGTCTATGCCTCAGCCGGTCCAAGGTCCATCTCTTCGTCGGTAATTCCCCTTGTTGAACTTCAATTCCGGGACACCACGTGAATTCAACGTATAGGAGCTGCCACGATTGTGTGCAATGATTAATGGACCTAAAACAAATAGTGATTTGAAAAGTTTAGTGTAAATAGTTGTTGAGAGTTACTTACCGTAATCAATGTCAATGGTCTAGCATAAAAAGCCCGTGAGATTTCTCTCTTCCATTTTTTCTTACTGTACGGTATACAGTCATATATGTACTTGCACCAATCTATCTCAGGTATCATATGCACCCCAGTTATCTTTGACAAGAAGTCGGTCTTGCAACAATCCATCCGGCTACACTCTCCTATCATGTTCACCACAAGAACAAGGAAATTCAGCATCAACTTTATGTCCCCTACTTTTGTTCTTCGTATCTCATGTATGATGTCTTGTGGTGTCATCCGACCTTTTACAAATTGTCTTCTCTAGAACAAAGACAAGTTGTCATCCTCATCCAATGACTCTGCCTTCGCTAAGTCGATCCCCCCTGTTGGAAGTCCTAGAACCCGATGTACTGACTCCACTGTAATCGGTATCACCCCGTTACGAACTTTCAAATTCATCTTTGTTGTGTTCATGGCGTCGACTACGTAGTACCCTAACTTTGATGGGACGCCGTCAATTGTTATATCTAGCAAAGATTCCATTCCTATTGCCTTAACTGCACTTCTTTGTGTGTCATTCAAGCTTCGTATGGTTTCGTACAACGCCTTAGGTGATGTCCTTGTTCGTATTCCAGGTACTACCCGAGGATATTTTTTCTTTCTAACTTTTGTGGAATTCACATCTTTTTTCCCTTTTTGTTGTCCCTGCTCATCATTCTTGTTCTTATCCCTTGACTTCATAGTAGGTCGTTCTTCGAAATCGCTGTTCGTAGATATGCCTGTTTAATGAACAATGTCATTATTAAATTGCTTATGAATGTTTTATTTTCGTGTTTGTCATACTTACCTGTTGCCGACGACGCTTCGCTGTGTATTCCCTTTTTTGATTGGTTCCTGATAAGAGACCTTGTAACCTGTTGTTCACCGGAATCCTTACCAACCACCTTTTCTTTACCTGCAATATTAACTCATGCATTTATGCAAAATCCCAATCCTCATATGCAATAAAATAATTAGCCTATGAACGTAGCATACTATATGGAGATAATATACCATATCCCCAATTGACAGTGCACATAGTTCGAAAATCAGATTCCAACAGCACGGGTTCACAAAAAATACCTTTTTCAGCTTTACTACCGGAGCCTATTTCTGTTGTTACTTTTCTTCTTCTCTTCAATGGGGTACCTACACGTATTGCCAATGCAAATATACACATTGGCACAGTTCAAAATAATCCACACATTGGCACAGTTCAATATAATCCACACATATGTACATATTCACATTTTCAATTGCATATATTAACATTCATTTACATTGTGCATATTCATACTCCTTGCCATATGCACATGGGATTATTCCTCAACAAATGCACATATGCATTTTCACCTTACACCTATACTCTTAGACAATGCACAGACAGACCAAACACTTTAAACATATTTTATTAGATATGTATCATATGTCCAAATGAGCACCTCTTACCATATGCACATATGAACAATTCCTAATCATGCACATATGCATATTCAGCTTGCATACTCTTAAAGCATTTACATATGCATATTCAAAATTTGTAAAGAACTCAAACTGCATATATGCACATCAAGACTTAATAATTAAACAATGCACATATGCACAGAAATACCAAACACTTTAAACATTAAATTTGACACTTAGCATATGTCCAAGTGAGCACTTGTTACCATATGCACACTACATTAAGCATGCACATATGCATTTTCAGATTGCATACTCATAAAGCATGCACATATGCATATTCACAATTTTTAAACCATTTTCATATGCATTTATAAAGATCTCAAACTGCATATATGTACATCAAGACTTAATAGTTTAAACAATGCACATATGCATAGAAAGAGTAAACACTTTAAACATTAAGTTTGACACTTAACATATGTCCAGGTGAGCACTTCCAACCATATTCACTTATGCACACTACATTAAGAATGCACATATGCATTTTCAGATTGCATACTCTTAAACCATAATCACAATTCTTAAACCATTTTCATATGCATATTCAAGCTGCATATATGCACATCAAGAATTGATAGTTTAAACAATGCACATATGCACAAAAAGACCTAACACTTTAAATATTAAGTTTGACACTTAACATATGTCCAAGTGAGCACTTCTTACCATATGCACAATACATTAAGCATGAACATATGCATTTTCAGATTGCATACTCTTAAACCATATTCACAATTCTCAAACCATTTTCATATGCATATTCAAACTGTATATATGCACATCAAGACTTGATAGTTTAAACAATGTACATAGGCACAAAAAGACCTAACATGCACATATGCATATTCACAACTCTTAAACCATTTTATATGCCTAATCAAAAAGCATATATGCACATCAAGAATTATTAGTTTAAACAATGCACATATGCACAGAAAGAGCACACTCTTTAATCATTAAGTTTGACACCTCCCATATGTCCAAAGACGTCACTTCTTACCATATGCTCATATGCACAATACATAAAGCATGCACATATGCATTTACATATTGCATACTCTTAAAGCATGCACATATGCATTCTCATAATTCTTAAACCATTTTAATATGCATTTTCAAAATGCAAATATGCACATCAAGTCTTATTAGTTTAAACAATGCACATATGCACAGAAAGAGCAAAAAATTTGAACATTAAGTTTGACATCTCCCATATGTCCAAATGCTCATATGCACAACTGCTACCATATGCTCACTTCTTACCATATGCTCATATGCACAACTCCTAAACAATTCACATATGCACATACAAAATACTAAAATCATTTAACTATGCTTATTCAAAAGCCATAAAGATCTAAAATGCATATATGCACTACAAGAGTTACTAATTTAAACAATGAGTTTAACAATTACCACATTCAAAATTCTAAAAGCAGTACTCCAAAAAAAATCTAAAAGCAGTTAACACTTTATGAACACTGAAATAATTATGCACACAACAGTTTTTTATCCCAAACATATGACGTAATATCGAAAAAACACATATTGAACAGTATGATTGACAGCAATTGTCATAATCATACCTTCATCTTCCTATTCTGGAATTGTCGCCTCTGTTGGAAGTCCTGACTCATTTGAAATCTTTTGCACTAAGTTGTTCAGTTCACGGGTTTCTTCTAGGTCAACCTCAACAAGAGTATCCATTGTGTTCTTAAATTTTGAAAGACCACACTTCTTGAAGATTCTCTCACTCGGTTTACGGACTGCAACAATAAGGTTATTTTTGTTTAAACCCCTTTTATAAACCCTAGATATTTAGATTTTTACCTTTCCTTAGTCGATTCCCGCCTTCAATTTCAGCCATATCGTGCCTTTTCCAACCACGATAGAGATATTGTTTTCAGTTTTTGTCGATGATACAAAGCAATCAGGTGATGGATTTCACGATTGCCTCTTATTCCCAACCACGATTCCCCCTTTTTTCGCCGGATTTCGCAATCGTGAAGCTATCGATTTAGGGATTTGTTAGAATCTTTTTGTTTATCGAGTCGGATAACCCTCAACAGTTAGATGATCGAATCCCTAGTTTGTCGCCTCTTTTTTTTGGTAACCCGTGTAAATGAATTGGAAGGGTATTGCTTTTTTTACATTTTTACCACTGTGCTCTTATGCATCTTCATGTCCAAACCTTTTAATTTATAATTTCTATAATTATAATTCTAATTAATTGTGAACCATTGTATAACACCCGGAAATTCTCAAGGTAAATATTTATTCCTTTAAATGCATTAAATGTACCTATGTGAGTATATGAGCCTTTGTATGCGTTTTATGATAATTGATATGTTGAAATCACGTATAATCTGACTTACCGTCCTTAATTGTTCAAATCTCGCGTTAGTTATCGATTCAGGTCAAAATTCGGGACGTTTGGGGTGTGGCGCGACAATGACAGGCGACTATGACATGGTCACTGTCGCCGTGTCAAGGTCGCGGGGAGTGTACCGAAGGGGGCGTGTGTGCGGCGACTATGACACGATCAATATCGTCGTGTCAATGTCGCGAGGGATGTACCGAGCCCTCAGGGGTGTTCGCGATTATGACACGCGACAATGCCCATGGGCATTGTCGCCGGGGCATTGTCGCCCGCGGGGGACAATCCTCTTGGACTTAAACCCTTCTCAACCCTCATTTGTCACATTCTCACATTCAAAAAATGGGAGAGCTTCTCTTTGGGCACTTTTTGAGCCTTCCAAACACACACACATTTATTTCTAGGGTTTTGGGTTGTTGGGAGCATTAAGTGATCATCAAAGCTTCATCCAAGTGTTCCCATTGAAGTGTTCTTCAAGATTCTCAATTCTCACCTTCAAGTCTCATCTCCTCCAACTTCTAGGGTTTCCATATTTTCTAGGTTTTGGTCCAAAAACCTAGATTGTGAGTTTACTAACCTTTGTCAAAACTAGATACACATCATATACTCTTATTTGTTATTATTTTATCTCTATGCGTTCAAGTATTTGGGTTTTCTTTGTGGAAATAGTTAGAGATATGTATATTGATGATATGCCATAAAGTATGTTATATGTACCCTTATTTGGGGCTTTTCTCATGAATACATAATGTGGGTACCTTGATATGTTAAATGTATACATGTGTGGGTATTATGATGATTCTAGTTGGAATACCACTTTGGTGACATATTTATATACATGATGAACATAATTGTTATATGGGTCTTTGTTGGAACTCACGAGGATGGGATGGTAATATTATACCCGTAGTTGGTATTGAAATATGTTGGGTTGAAATACACCTAAAGGACCTCCTATATGCGTTATGTGGACGAACCAAGTAAGTACACTAGGAGGATGTAGTCTTGGGCGCCACTGTGATGGTATGTGCCTAGACCTCCGCCATTCGGGGAATTTTCTTAGCGATAGTTTTCGGGTGTGCCGGGCCTTTGGGTGTTCCTTGTTAAGGGCATCAAGGTATATCGACTCTTGGGTGGGACTTGATTGGTGCTTTGGGTCTCCCCTAATGACTCCACATATATTGAACACTGGTTAACTGCTGATAAGAATTGTAACTGTTCATGCATGTTTATTTTTGTTCAACTCACTAGGCTTTTTGGCCTAACACTTATTTGGTGTCGATGTGTATCTCAGATGTTAGCGGCGCGGCTCCTAGGCAAGTTTAGATGCTTTGAGCAAGAGCTTGGGGATTTTGGCACTTGAACTATTGTTGGAAGTTTTGGGTTTATAGATGACACCCCTTTTGTAATCTATTTTCTAGATGTAGAAATTAGATTAGTCGGTTGTTGTTTATTTATCCGTTAAATTACAGAATTGTGATTAAACAGGTTAATGGTATATTTCCCCTTTTTGGGAGGCTCTTGCTATGGCAAACTTTATACCACTTCTCCATTTTTGGAAAGTTTTTGTTATCCCTATTTTTAGGGTGTTACAAGTTGGTATCAGAGCTTTAGTTTAAGTGAACTAGGTATGGTTTAGCGTATCTAGACTTAAGCTTTAGACTTTATGACTTCACTGTCCACTTGGGGTAGAAATCCTAGGTGGGGAGAGCGTTAGGATTACGGAATTACTGTAATTGAAAGTTGTGATGATGGTGACAAGAATTATTGTGTATGGTTCGTTCATAATTTCACTTAGCTACTGCTATTATGAATGCATTGTTACGTGAGCATGCTTGGTTTACTATTATTATGATAATTGATGAAGGTAGTAGTACGTACAATGAGTTCAACTCGCTTAGTCTTTTCTCAATCTATTTCTCGTACGTGCATGGCAGATTATTAATGGTAAACACTCGAAGTAGGTTGCCGGACATGCAAGAGGGTTAACCAGAGGTGGAATCTGCAGCTGTACGACCTCCCGTGGGTGTAACCACCGATGACATTCCTGTACCCAGAATCTTGGGAGGCGGACCTGAGCATATTCCGTGCCGGAACCTCAATACGGGTAACGCCATCATGGAAGAAGTTACCATGGAGACCCGGCTTCGGGATAGCATGATGTTGGCCATGAATGCGGCCTTGGCTCAACAATAGTTGGCCATGACTTCGGCCATGACCCAACAGCAAGAGTTTTTCATGAAACTCCTAGAGGATCGAGACGCTAGCCACCGACAACCTGAGACGATGGCTGAAAACATTATTGTGGGGTCGGGTGGACCAAATGTGGTAACGGTTGAGGAACCATCCGCTGAAGGGATTCGGACGAAGACTAAGGGGTGCACTTACAAAGCGTTTCTAGGATGCCACCCTAAGGAGTTTGCGAGTTCAGAAAACCCGGTTGCTTGCAT
Source organism: Arctium minus (assembly GCA_954870635.1). Classification (NCBI taxonomy): domain Eukaryota; kingdom Viridiplantae; phylum Streptophyta; class Magnoliopsida; order Asterales; family Asteraceae; genus Arctium; species Arctium minus. The sequence goes on from OX941088.1 coordinate 32,155,793, forward strand.
GTACTGGCTCAAAGAGGTAGAGATGGCCTTTGAGTCAAGTGAGTGTGATCCCTCTCAACGGGTCAAGTTTGCTTCTCAACTACTTCGGGGAGAGGCTTTGATTTGGTGGAATCTCACTCGATCAGTCCTCACTCCTGAAGTTATGGCTAAGTTAACTTGGTCGGTGTTCAAGGAAAAGATTATAGACAAGTATTATAGCGAGCGTTCGATGGACAAGTTGGAGCGGGAGTTCCGAGATCTGAAGAAAGGGAATCTGTCTGTTGTTGGCTACTCCAAACTCTTCTTGGAGAAACTAAACTTGGTGGGACATCTGGTCCCCGATGAAAGGTCAAAGATTAAGGCCTATCATCAAGGGTTACCGGCCGAGATGCGAACGGTGGTAAGGAATGCCAAGTGTTCGACTCTGCAAGAGGTTATTAAGGAGTCCTTACTCGTTGAGGACGACATTAATGCCGAAAGGGATGAGAAGAAACATGTTGGTGAGAAACGGAAGTGGGAGGGGCCATCTGGGCCCGTTCGTCAATCAAGACCCTTTGTAAGCGGAAGAACGGGTGATCAACGCCGTGAAGATCGGTGGTGCCACAAGTGCAGGTCAAAGCACTCGGGGCCGTGCGCTACAAGGACTCTCTCCGGTCCATCCGGGTGTAACAAGTGTGGTAAGAAAAACCACACAACTCGAGAGTGTTCCCTCCGTGGGTCGGTATGTTATGAATGCGGAGAACCGGGGCATATGAAGCGAGAGTGCCCAAGGCTAGTTAGAGGAGGTGGTGGAAATTCTGTGGGTTCGACGGCTAGGGTCGAGCAACCATCAAGGGCACCGAGTCGAGCTTTCCGGATGACTACCGAGGAGGCAAAGGAGACCGCGGATGTCGTTTCGGGTATGTTTCTAGTAAACTCCATGTCTGCTCGTGTTTTGTTTGATTCGGGTGCTACATGTTCCTTTGTGTCGGATGCTTTCTGTAAACAATTCACCACTCCTATTAGTGTCCTTCCCGATGCGTTAGTAGTAGAAGTATCTAATGGGGATCAAGTGATCATTCGTGATCGTTTTTGTGATTGCACTCTAGAGATCGATGGGAGTTCTTTTGAAGTGGATTTATTACCTATGGCTATAGGAGGATTTGATGTAGTCATAGGTATGGATTGGTTAGTAGAGCATAGGGTGGACATCTTTTGTTCCAAAAAGATGATCCAAGTATCATTGCCGGAAAATGGTGTGGCTACCATTTATGGGGAGAAAGGAAAGAGGAATAATCCTATTATCTCATCTCTTAAGGCTCGCAAGTTTCTAGCGAAGGGTTACCCTTCATACTTGGCCTACGTTGTGGACGCAAAGAAAGAAAAGAAGTCGGTGGAAGATGTGGAGGTGGTGCAAGATTATCCGGAGGACTTACCCGGATTACCGCCGGAACGGCAAGTGGACTTTCAGATTGAACTCACACCGGGAGCGGCTCCGATAGCTCGTGCTCCGTATCGGTTGGCACCGACAGAAATGAAAGAGATGATGACGCAAATTCAAGAGTTGTTGGAGAAGGGCTTCATTCGACCAAGTTCATCTCCTTGGGGAGCGCCGGTACTATTCGTGAAGAAGAAGGATGGATCTATGCGGATGTGCATAGATTATCAGGAGTTAAACAAAGTCACGGTGAAGAACAAGTATCCCTTACTTCGCATCGACGACCTTTTTGATCAACTTCAAGGCGCGGGATGTTTCTCGAACATTGACCTTCGGTCCGGATATCATCAAGTGAGAGTGAAGAAAGAAGACATTCTGAAGACGGCTTTCCGAACGCGATACGGCCATTACGAGTTTTTGGTGATGCCTTTCGGTCTAACCAACGCTCCGGCCATATTCATGGATCTGATGAACCGTGTGTGTCGCCCATTCTTGGATAAATCCGTGATCGTCTTCATCGACGATATTTTAATATATTCAAGGGATGAGTCCGAGCATGGAAAACACTTACGGGAAGTATTAGAAGTTTTAAGGAGGGAGAAGTTGTTCGCGAAATTCTCGAAGTGCGAATTCTGGCTCCAAGAGGTGCAATTCTTGGGGCATGTGGTATCAAAGGACGGGGTAAAAGTGGATTCGGCAAAGATCAAGGCAATGATGAGTTGGGAACCTCCAACAAGTCCTACGGAGATCCGAAGCTTCTTGGGTTTAGCGGGTTCCTACCGACGTTTCATTCAAGACTTCTCCAAGATAGCTACACCGCTCACTTCTCTTACAAGGAAGAACGTCAAGTTTCTTTGGACCGATGCACAAGAGCAAGCCTTTCAGACGCTCAAGAGGAAGTTGTGCGAAGCTCCGATCTTATCCCTACCCGAAGGATCGGAGGATTTTGTTGTGTTTAGTGACGCTTCCAAGATGGGGCTTGGGTGTGTCCTAATGCAAAGGGGGAAGTAATAGCCTACGCGTCGCGACAATTAAAGGGTCATAAGAAGAACTATCCGACTCATGATTTGGAGTTGGAGGCGGTAGTTTTCGCGTTAAAGTTGTGGCGACACTACTTTTATGGGACTAAGTGTACTCTTTTCACGGATCACAAGAGTCTCAAGTACATCTTCGATCAAAAGGAACTCAACATGTGACAAAGGAGATGGCTAGAACTTTTGAAGGATTACGATTGCGATTTACTCTATCATCCCGGTAAGGCCAATGTGGTGGCAGATGCGTTGAGTCGAAGGAGTCATGATGGAGGTGTCAAAATGTCCCTTACCAGAATCGATGTGGTGTCGAGTTTGTTGGAGAGTATAAGAACGAGCCAAGCGGAAGCACTTAAAGAAGAGAACCTCAAGGCCGAGGTTATGTCCAAGCAAAAGGAACTCTTAACAGAAGATGGTCGTGGACTCAAACTCTTCCAAGGGAGAATTTGGGTGCCAAAGATTGGGGGAAATCGTGACTTACTTATCGAGGAGGCACATAAGTCGAAATATTCTATACATCCCGGTAGCACCAAGATGTATAGAGACTTAAAGTTGAATTATTGGTGGTCGGTGATGAAACTGGATGTGGCTAGCTATGTGGAAAGGTGTGTCACATGCCTTCAAGTCAAAGCGGAGCATCAAAGACCGTATGGAAGTTTGCAACCGTTGTCCATTCCCGAGTGGAATTGGGACAACATCACCATGGATTTTGTGACGAAACTACCAAAGACCTTACGTGGTCATGATACAATTTGGGTGATCGTGGATCGGTTGACCAAGAGCGCGCATTTTCTTGCGATGCGGGAGACCTTGCCAATAGATAAGTTGGCTAAGGAGTTGGGCACTAGACTGAATCTGAGCACGACCTATCATCCTCAAACGGATGGTCAAAGCGAGAGGACGATCCAGACGCTAGAAGATATGTTGAGATCGTGTGTAATAGACTTCGGGGGAAGTTGGGACTCACACCTACCTTTGGTAGAGTTCGCATACAACAATAGTTACCATTCTAGTATCGGAATGGCACCGTTTGAGGCTTTGTATGGACGGAAGTGTAGGACCCCAGTTTGTTGGCTAGAAGCGGGCGAAAATCAATTCACCGGGCCAGAAATAGTGCAAGAGACGGCGGACAAGGTGAAAGAAATTCGAGAAAGACTAAAGGCGGCGCAAGACCGACAAAAGAGCTATGCGGACAAGAAGAGAAGACCGGTTGAGTTTCAAGTGGGTGACTGGGTCATGTTGAAGGTGTCTCCGTGGAAGGGGATCATACGTTTCGGGAAGCGTGGGAAGCTTAGTCCTCGTTTCCTTGGACCATTCGTTATTTTGGAGAAGATTGGTTTGCAAGCATACTGGTTAGATTTACCGCCGAAAATGGATGGGATACATCCTACGTTCCACGTGTGTTACCTTAGGAAGTGCCTAGCCGAAGAGGAAAGCGTGATTCCTTTGTCGGAAATTCGGGTGGACAATGGGAATTGTTGTGTGGAAGAACCAGAGTCGATTTTGGAATCGAAAGTAAAGAAGTTGAGGCATAAATACGTTGTCATGGTTAAAGTTCAATGGAAGCATCATCGGGGTGCTAACATTACTTGGGAGTCCGAAGATGATATGAAGAAGCGTTATCCTCACTTGTTTAATCTAGTGTAAGATTTCGGGGACGAAATCCCTATTTAGGTGGGGAGGATTGTAACACCCGGAAATTCTCAAGGTAAGTATTTATTCCTTTAAATGCATTAAATGTACCTATGTGAGTATATGAGCCTTTGTATGCGTTTTATGATAATTGATATGTTGAAATCACGTATAATCTGACTTACCGTCCTTAATTGTTCAAATCTCGCGTTAGTTATCGATTCAGGTCAAAATTCGGGACGTTTGGGGTGTAGCGCGACAATGACAGGCGACTATGACATGGTCACTGTCGCCGTGTCAAGGTCGCGGGGAGTGTACCGAAGGGGGCGTGTGTGCGGCGACTATGACACGCGACTATGACACGGTCAATGTCGCCGTGTCATTGTCGCGAGGGATGTACCGAGCCCTCAGGGGTGTTCACGATTATGACACGCGACAATGCCCATGGGCATTGTCGCCCGCGGGGGACAGTCCTCTTGGACTTAAACCCTTCTCAACCCTCATTTGTTACATTCTCACATTCAAAAAACGGGAGAGCTTCTCTTTGGGCGATTTTTGAGCCTTCCAAACACACACATTTATTTCTAGGGTTTTGGGTTGTTGGGAGCATTAAGTGATCATCAAAGCTTCATCCAAGTGTTCCCATTGAAGTGTTCTTCAAGATTCTCAATTCTCACCTTCAAGTCTCATCTCCTCCAACTTCTAGGGTTTCCATATTTTCTAGGTTTTGGTCCAAAAACCTAGATTGTGAGTTTACTAACCTTTGTCAAAACTAGATACACATCATATACTCTTATTTGTTATTATCTTATCTCTATGCGTTCAAGTATTTGGATTTTCTTTGTGGAAATAGTTGGAGATATGGATATTGATGATATGCCATAAAGTATGTTATATGTACCCTTATTTGGGGCTTTTCTCATGGATGCATAATGTGGGTACCTTGATATGTTAAATGTATACATGTATGGGTATTATGATGGTTCTAGTTGGAATACCACTTTGGTGACATATTTATATACATGATGAACATAATTGTTATATGGGTATTTGTTGGAACTCACGAGGATGGGATGGTAATATTGTACCCGTAGTTGGTATTGAAATATGTTGGGTTGAAATACACCTAAAGGAACTCCTATATGCGTTATATGGACGAACCAAGTAAGTACACTAGGAGGATGTAGTCTTGGGCGCCACTGTGATGGTATGTGCCTAGACCTTCGCCATTCGGGGAATTTTCTTAGTGATAGTCTTCGGGTGTGTCGGGCCTTTGGGGTGTTCCTTGTTAAGGGCATCAAGGTATATCGACTCTTGGGTGGGACTTGATTGGTGCTTTGGGTCTCCCCTAATGACTCCACATATATTGAACACTGGTTAACTGCTGATAAGAATTGTAACTGTTCATGCATGTTTAATATTGTTCAACTCACTAGGCTTTTTGGCCTAACACTTGTTTGGTGTCGATGTGTATCTCAGGTGTTAGCGGCGCGGCTCCTAGGCAAGTTTAGATGCTTTGAGCAAGAGCTTGGGGATTTTGGCACTTGAACTATTGTTGGAAGTTTTGGGTTTATAGATGACACCCCTTTTGTAATCTATTTTCTAGATGTAGAAATTAGATTAGTCGGTTGTTGTTTATTTATCCGTTAAATTACAGAATTGTGATTAAACAGGTTAATGGTATATTTCCCCTTTTTGGGAGGCTCTTGCTATGGCAAACTTTATACCACTTCTCCATTTTTGGAAAGTTTTTGTTATCCCTATTTTTAGGGTGTTACACATTGATCTAAATAATCAACGGTTAAGATTGGTTAGCACGGTTAACACCAATGGCTTGGTTAACAAAAGAAGGGGACCCTATATATATATATATATATATATATATATATATATAGAGAGAGAGAGAGAGAGAGAGAGATTCATTTGCTAACCACGACATTGGTGTTAACCAATTTGTACCGTTGGTTATTTAGATCAATGGTTCACAATTAATTAGATATTTAATTAAAATAAAATATAAAAAACAGTTTATACAAATAAAATGCATGTATGCACAGGGGTATTTCGGTCAAAATACATTTCCTTTGGTAACATGCGCCTACCAAATCAAAACCTCAAATAATTAGGGATTTGATCCCACAAAGCCGATTTATCCAGTAAAACACACACCATCACCGATTCACTGTTCGACGTTGATCGCCGATTCACTGTTCAACGTCGATCGTCGTACCTAACTACCTTACTTCTGAAGAATTTATGGTGTTTCGATTCATCGCTCTCACGTTGATCATCACCTAGCTCTGACGGCTCTGCATCTTACGGTATGTTTTAAAAAAAATAAGAACATATCCAATTTTTGTGAATGATTTTTTCTTTACCTCATTCTTCAAAACCTTTTCTAAAATGAAGAAAAAAAGGAGGGAGAAGGTCAAATTCTCCAAATTTGAAGAACTCTTCAAATATAATTATTTAGAAAAGAGAAGTGATTTTCTATAATTATTTAGAACAGTGAATCGGTGATGGTGGAATTCCAGTGGAAGCTTCAAATATAAAGAAGTGATTTTCTATAATTATTTAGAACAGTAAATTTGTGCATATATGCAGTCTGTGCATATATGTAGTATGTGCATATATGTAGTTTGATGTAAATGTATATTCATATATGCAGCCTGTGCATATATGCAGCCTGTGCATATATGTAGTATGTGCATATATGTAGTTTGATGTAAATGTATATTCATATATGCAACCTATGCATATATGCAGTCTGTGTATATATGTCGTTCGATGTAAATGCGTATGAAATAGTATATTCACATATTCACAGTTCGATGTAAATGGTTGTGGATTAAGAAAGATATGATATGCTTAAAAAGGTAAAAGATAACTTCCAAATTAATCACATGCAAATCAAAGTTTAATTTTAAATTATTACATTTAATATTTAGATAACTACCATATTAAAAAACTCCTTGAAATATGAAAACATTTTAAATGGCCGAAAATTAGAAAATTCCCATAATACCCTTAGCGATTTAATAGCATTGATCGAATTACATAAACTCTAGAAAACTTCTGATTGGTCGAAAATTGGTTAGCACGGTTAGCACCAATGTCGTGGTTAGCAAATGAAGGAGACCCTATATATATATATATATATATATATATATATATATATATATATATATATATAGAGAGAGAGAGAGAGAGAGAGAGAGAGACCTTCAAATACAAACTTTTTAATGGTGCAAACCATGCAACCCACTTATCTACCACATATTTTGTTTTTACCTTTTTAATAAAAAAATGGGAACCCATTGAAATTGTGATAATCTTAAGAATTAGTGTACCAAATGATACTTCATATGATTTTTTCCATCTAATGCTATCATTTAGAATATTGATTAACATATATTTGTTTTACAATGTGGTTGGTTCACATATATTTGTTTTACAATATGAACTTTTTTAACCTCTTTTTGAAACAAAAGCTACATTGTGAACTGAATACATATAAAGCAAACACATTATGAAACAAATATATGTTCATCAATACATTAAATGTTAGTTTTAGATGGAAAAAAATATGTTAAACAATGTCTTAAGGTACAAGTCCTCACATATCTCACAAATTTTGAAGTTCTCAAATGATTAAGTCTTGTATATATGAGTAGTTTACTTTGCAAACCAAACTATTTGTACAAAACTTACAAAACATCCACATCTGTCGATTTCATTGATCAATTTCCATGATTAAAGAAGACTATTTGTGTCAACAAAAAAAATTTAATATGGTTTATTAATTAACAAGAGGCCGGAAGGACAAAAGCATCAAATGATTTAATTATAGAAACCGATTGATTATGGTTTTTTCTATCTTTTTAATTATGGTTTTTTAATATGTGTCATTGTATTTTTTTTAATTATTTTCGTCAATAATTTAATTATGACAATTATTTTTGTTTCATATATTTTTTATCTTGATGAAATTGTATCGTTTGTTTAATCTGATGAAGTTGTTTCATGTACTTGTTTCAAAAAATTGTTTAATTTTATAAAATTGTTTCGTGAAATTGTTAATATGATGAAATTGTTTCATATAATTATTCTTCTTAATTAAATTATTTTATGTATTTCTCATTTTGATAGGATTGTTTCATGAAATTAATATCCCTATTAGAGAAAATAATAATAATTTTTTTGTTTACAGAAATAATAATAAATTTTGTTTATTAAAATTTATCGGTTATAATATAATATATATGAAAATACAATGATAATAAATTTTTTGTTTACAAAAATAATAATAAAATTTTGTTTAGAAAAATACTAATAAAATTTGTTTTTTAATATTAATAAAAAATAATTTATTTCCAAAAAACGGTTAAACAATATTTACTTCCCAAAATAATAGGAGTTTGATACGTTCATTAATAAATGGATATCATGCATAATGACAAACTTTGACAAATTAATAAAAATAAAAGAAAAGCATAAAAAAATCTTATTAGTTGGATTGGGTTTTCACGATTTGTATGAATAGGGTGGTTTGCAAAAGGTCGTTGTAACACCCTAAAAATAGAAGTCAATTTAAACCTGAATAATTGTGGAAAAGACATTTCTATAAAGAAAGTGTGTCGTCCAAAGGAGGGGAAATAGTATGGCGTTTACAAACCCAAATGAAATAAAGGATATAATTCGACAACCTATTAATCTAAATCAAACTAATTCAGAATACAGTCGGGTGTCGCTATCCTTCCAAAATGATATCCAACCAAAACAGTTTACGCCGGTTTATACTTCTCCAAAAATGCTAACTCTCGACCACTTGGTCGTCCTCTCAATCCCGAAAAGTCATGCCGCTAAGATGACATGTCATACATGACATTTAAGAAGAAGTGTTAGGCTAACGCCTAGTGAGAACAAACATTTATTAGTAATAGTTGCAAAACCATTTGGAGAGAGTGTTATTTTGATAGCCGCAACTAAATAAAACAAGTGAGAAATTCATCAATAATCATACCATATTTAAAACAATATAACAATCACCTCTATGAGCTCAACTCCTCTAAGTCTATTGCTCAAGAAAACGCCAAGTCAACCCCTCTAGGTCTATTCTCGGAAGTTCCAAAACGGGAACTTATGCACCAAGGAATTACATCTTACTACCCATGGGACGTTGCCCGACCATATAGGTCTACACCTTACTTTACATGGTGACCCGATACCTATTCCGAGCTAAAATGACGAACTTGATGTTAAAATCATAACATTAAACCCATCGTGCCTATGAATCCATTACACTAAGACCAAAACCAAAACACAAGGGAATACCCCAACTATTAGGAATATACAAACACCTTGACATCAAAATTCAAATCACTACTATACCAAATTTAGATGTAGTAATCTCCCAATCTTGGAGGAGGTTTATAAATTTCTAGGACCCTACCAAATACCATGTATGATGTAACACCCTCAATTCTGAAAATAGCAACTTAATTAAAATTTTCTAAATACATCGATAATTGCTTCATCTACAAACACAATTTAAGATTTAACCTCAATATACACATTCATTCTATACATACAATCTATGATGAGGACGGATGCTACTAAAACCCAATAATAGTTATTATCTCCAACTTGCGGAAGACTTCACCAACTACTTACTCTTGTGTAAAGCTAAGGCTCAACTCTTCATAGAGCTGCTAGAATCCAAACCCCCGACTGGAACCTGATGCACATGCCGACAAATAAAAATGTTAGGCTTTACGCCTAGTGAGCTCAAGAGTTTTAGCATGAATGAATATATCTTTAACATTTAAAAGAAAGGAATTTAGTTCGAATCAAGATCTTTTAAAATGGTTTACTTTAGAAATGGAAACGACTCGTTTTCCCCAAAATATGCATCTTTAAAGACAATGCTCCAAAACAAACATTCTTTATAAAACGATGCAACTCATAACTCACCCAAAACGGGATTATAATTTCGACACCCAATTTGTGAAGACGTGGATAACACTTCATATCCCAAAACACCCAAACCCGGGTGGGGCATAATACTCGACCCTTAAATAACGAAAAACAATCCATAAAGATATGGTATGTCATCGAAAACATGTAACTCAAATTAATACTCACGCGACCATAAAATAGAATGAAATCAAAATATTAAAGCATGGACAATTAAATATCCAAAATACTACGGGCCGACAACGGGGGATACCCGTATCCGTTGAGAGTGGAGGGAACACAAAAGTATGCCACCCATACAACGTTAATCGTATGACACCTCACGACATAAACGCCCAAGTGTCCCTACGACTTCTTGACAAGTTCCACCCAAAGAGACAATTGACCTTAGCGAATACCACCGGGATTACCGCCAAAGGCTCGGCACACGGGGGATACAACGAAGGCATTGCCCCACATGGCGAAGGTCCCAAACACCCATCAGAGGACTACTCATAGTCATAATAGCTCAACCGGACTCAACCCTCCTAGTGCCTACTTGTAAAGTTCCGGTCATAAAACATGAGTCCCGGAGTCCAACCCCGTACCACCCAATTGACCATCAAATAAGACTAACTTGCATGCCTATGGATCCAATGCAACACAGTCTAACATTACATGACTACCCATGAATGACCAACGCACTCGAGCATGTAATTATCATAAATATGCAATAAAGTGCATTAGTATGTAAATCATAGTTTGGACTCTACATCGAGCCATTAAAACTGGACAAATGTCCTCAAGACTCTTTTAAGTCAACGCCGAGCTAAAATGCTCAAAATCCATTTGACCAATAAACAATAGACCCCCAAATAATGAAGTGCCTTTAAACGACGTTTATGCATACACATAACCCAAATATGTGATTAACCCAAAACTCGTCACATATTGGAACCAAGGATTTTCCAAAATGGTTTATGAACTCAAATACACCAAAATGTCGAATATCATGAATTAGACTTCATTTGTACAAAAATCACCGAAAATGCATAAATCATAAAATGGACTTTATTTGTACAAGATCACCAAGAATTCATAAGTCATGCTATTTACTTGTTGAAATATTCAAAACCTGTATATGAGCATTTATTGAGATCAATACAACCCAAGTTTACCAAATATGAAAACTTGTTAAAATACTCACACTTTGACAATTACCAAGTAAAATATATTTTTACTTCAAAAGATACAAAACTTATCAGCAGTTAACAATTTCAGGTAAAACACGAGACATTTTAAAATAAACATTTTGGCATGTACACCATTTTCACAAATCAATTTGAACTCACCTTGCTAGATTTAGGCTAAATCTAGATTTTTACCCCACTTGAGCTCCTTTGAAGAAACTTGGATCTTCGAGCCAAAAACTTCCAAAAACCTAAATCCATAAATTTCCAACCATAAATATTCATATTCAACCATATAGAATCGTTCCCCAAGCATCTTGTATCAAAATCTCCATTTTGGCCAAAACCCTAATTTGACCTAACTTTTCTCAAAATCCTCCAAACCGAAATTTGAGAAACATAAACACTAGAAAGTCATCAATAGATAATTTATGACTCATAATAAAGTTTACAAACTAGGAGGATCAACTCACCACTTAGTTTTGGTGAAAACCTAGAAAACCCCAAATTTCTTGAAGATGGAGGTGATGATGATGAACTCATGATCTTTGCTTCCACTTCACCACCATATACTCTTGGATCTTCCCAAAACTAACAATCTATACTTGAAAATCTCTCAAATACGAAACCATAGCAATTTGAATCACCAAAAACGGAGTTGAAATGAGAAAGATATGACCAAATGAAGTTAGGGCTGAATTTAAGCATTGCACCCCGACCGCGAGAGTGCCAAGCGAAAGTGACAGTGTCACTTTAGCTGTCACTTTCGCCAAGAAGGTAACGTGGGCCAATTTTTCCATGCTAAAGTGCTCGGCTAAAGTGCCAGTGTCACTTTAGCTTGGCACTTTCACCCAAAAGGTACCGAGAGCCATTTTCGCCCGTTTTCTCGACCGTTCTTTGCCCGTTTTCTCGACGGCTTTCCCGACCGTTTTCTCGGCCGTTCCTCGACCTTTTCCCAACCATTTCTCGACCCTCTCTTAGAACATTTGATGTCATTATTCCAGTTATCATGCCATTGTCATAATTTCATGGCACATTCGTTGGGACGACCAAACACTCGGTAATGCCGGTGCCATTGTGACGCATGTCACAACTGCATGGCAATATAACCGGGACTACCACGCTTCCAGTACCATTTGTGCTATTGTGACAGATGTCACGACTACATGGCACTATATCCATACTTCATATTTGGTTCTTCATTTACCGATTCACCCAGTTCAATACTTTTCCTCCATTAGGATAAAAATAAGGATGTTACATATGAACATTGTTTCGACATAAATAATCATTAAACCCAACTTGGGTCAAAATCCCAATCACCATGAAACCCTAGTTTGGTTGGGTTCTCTTCATATTCCAAAATTTATAAAATAGATGGAGAGATATCATAAGTAAAGATCATTAAATACCTCCCATCCCATTCCAACCACATTTATTGAGGTCAAACCTTAACATCTCTCAAGATTCAAAACAAGTTATTAGGTCAAAACCACCAAAATCAAAATATATGAGCTAGGAGATGTGTAGAAGTTTAAAATACCAAAATTTAACATGTATGAGTTTTAGAAAGTGGATGAACTCGCCTTGGAAGGTTATAACACAAATAACCTATTAAAATGGATGACTTGATAGAGAAATGAGAGGAGACTTGAAGCTTCAACCACTAGAGTTCTTAATCAAAGATCACCAACATAAACCAAATCCATTAATGTAACTGAGAAACCCTTTTAGTAGCAATGAATGAAGAGAGAGGAACCCTACCTTGCCTTCAAGAGGAAAATCTCCCAACACAAAGATAGAATGGAACAAATGAGCTAAAAATCAGGTTTGGAGCATTAAATTGCCTGAGGCCCGCTCGCGACAGTGCCTCGCGACTATGACAATGTCATAGTCGCTTGTCATTCTCGCTCCCCTCTAACACCCCTCGGTACAATCTTGGCGACTTTGCCAAGCGATAGTGACAGGGTGTCACAATCGCTGGCATTGTCGCCGCTCCACCCTGCCCTTGGTACATCCTTGGCGACTTTGCCAAGCGATAGTTATCGGATGTCACTGTCGCTAGCATTGTCGTTGGCTATGTACCGAGCCTGAAACCCAACTTTTATCTTCTACATGTTAACCCTCAAAACATGACGTGAAATCCATGGTTGGTCCCATACACTTACTTGTGAGATGAGACTTGACCAATTACCAATAACTAAACATTGGGAAGCATAAGACACAAAAGACACTTACTGAAAATACGGGTGTTACAGTCGTTCCCATACAATATATATATATATATATATATATATATATATATATATATATATATATATATATATATATATATATATATATATATATATTGGGTCGACGGTGGAGTAGAGAGGCGGTGATGATTACCTTTTGCTTCTTGGTCAACACCGATTAGCTTTTGTTTCTTGGTTCCCGTGGCGTTTACCATCTATTCAGCAACGAAAGAGAGCAGTGGTTGGGTGGTGCAGTGGTCGATCGTCGGAAAACGGGGATGGGGGATGGGGTCATGACAACATCAAAATATAAGAAGGGGGGGTTAATGGTATGTATATGTTTTTTGTTTTCTAATAAAAAATAAGAGAAACGATAAATTGACCACAATGTTTCTGTTTTAAATGAATTTAACGAAAAAAGTTAACGATCGTCCGTTAGACAGAGGGATCAAAACCGTTGAGAAATGACAAATGTGTGGGACCAATCCGAGTTTTCGAAATTTAGGGATGATATGCATTGAAATTGACAAACGTTAGAGACCAAAAGTGAAGTTTACTCTTATTTTTATATTTAGTTTAGTCTTATGTTTCGTACATAATTATCATGAGTAAAGTTCACTTTTGGTCCCTGACGTTTGTCATTTTCAACGGATATCGTTCATAAACTATTGAAACTCGGATTTGGTCCTTTACGTTTGTAATTTCACTTTGCTTTTGGTCCCTCCCTCTAATGTCCGTTAACTTTTTTCGTTAAATCCAATTAAATGAGGGGTATTGTGGTCATTTTACCCATTTTCTTAATTTTCTTGTTTTTACAAAACCATCAAACTTTAGGGGATGTTACATAATTATATCTAACACTTGGTTTTGTAATAACAGGCCCCTAAAATTTGATGGTTTTTGTAAAAACAAGAAAATAAAAAAACGGGTAAAATGACCACAATACCCTTCATTTAATTGGATTTAACGGAAAAAATTAATGGGCGTTAGTGGGAGGGACCAAAACCAAAGTGAAATTAAAAACGTGAGGGACCAAATCCAAGTTTCAATAGTTTAGGGACGATATCCGTTAAAAATGACAAACGTCAGGGACCAAAAGTGAACTTCATTCTAACCACGTTATATATATTAAAAAGAAGTAAAAAAAACCCACAAGCCATAACGCGCAAACACTATGTCTTGGAAAATTCGGGGTTAATGCAATTAGGCATGGTGATTTTTCCCCGCCCGTTGAGGTACCCGGTTCACCTCATCACCTGCCACGTTCGGGGCCGGGGATTCCTCGTGAAAACAGGTAGTGGGTCCGAGGCAGGGGATCCCTGACATGTTGTAAACTGGGGTTAGGACCAGGTAATGTTTTCCCCAACCCAACTTGCATCATCCCCATATACATATACATACATATATAGAGGAAGGATCTTTTATAACCCTTAAAAGGTTGCAACCTACTTTTTAGCCCTTGATTAAAAATCCTACGGTCAAGATCAATAACTATTAGGCCGAACAAAAACTGGGAAAGGGATTTGATTTCCTATACCCGCCGGGGACACGGAGCCAGGGAGTGCGTTCCCTGCCCCATTGCCATGCCTAAACGCAAGTCAAACCTTAAAATGTAGACATAGAGGTTAACATGGTGACAAAAGTCGAGCATCATCTCCATAACAAATTATTTAAAACCATGTTTTTATAGATTTGCGTGAATATTTCTATAAAAAAAATTAGTAATATTTTCCACGATAGTTGTCTGTTTTAGATTATCATTTTTTTGGTCTCGTAACATAAATATGTATAGAAGATCGTACGAATAATTTCTTCAAAGAGATTGAATATTGACATCACTAAAAACATAAATTAAGATTTGAAAATAAAGATGTTGAAATTCTAATGAAAGATCTCGGTTCAAATCTGGAGTGGACACCATCCACCTGTCTTTGGGACTATTTGACCTTTAAAAAAGAGCAGGCAAAAGTCAGACCAAGACACAGATCACAAGCTCATGCCCATAAAACCCTTTGAAATCAACAAAAAAGATGCACATTAATTTCTACAACCCAACATAAAAAATAACCAAACTACCCCATAAATTAACCCAAAGACTACTTTTACCAATTTACCACTACACATTATGAGCAATAACTTTTGTAACCTGAAGATTATGGCATTTTACAACAATTCCCTTCTATAGAATCTTTCATTTTCAATTTGTGTCACCCCCATCTGTAAAACACGCCTACGTGGCACAAACATATCTTGCCTTTGCGGGTTCCACATCTCAGGCCACTGCCGTTAGAATCTGCTACGCTAACTCCCATATTTGAACCCATTTGTCATTCTCGATCCATTGGCTGGCCACGCAAGAACCGACCACCTTCATCTGTAACAGAAACAATAGTTATTAACCAATATATCGCACTCGGAAACAGGGTGGAATGTCCTCTACCCCAAATGAACAATGACAGCTATCTGCAGCCTAAATATGCAGGTATAAGTATGAGACTCCATATGCAATGCCACAATGGTACAACTAAATGGTTAAACTGATCAATCTTCGATGAACTTGAAGGATTTATATCATTGAGCTTACAGGAACTTGATCTCTATGCACACATGTAAAAGTACTGGTCTAAATCATGACTGAGAAAATCTAATGTTAATAATCAAGTTTTATAAGCTAATAATAATATCGCATAAAAATTGTGAGGCTGGACTTGACACAGTTTGATAAAAAAGAGAACTCTCCAACGTCTGATATACACTTCAAAATTGACATAAAGGGGAATCTTGTGTACCAAAATCAATACCATCAATAGTATGTAATGATGATTGACAAACAGGATGCAATTAGTTCGTGGTTACAAAAATTGTAACCATTATACATTTATATCGGGCCACATATTAACCAATCACCATAGTCTAAAAAATGCAAGGAAAAAAATAACATTATAGCTAGCAAAAAATGCACAAATTAACCATTTGTTGGTAGAAACAAAAAGCAAAATGACCACCATTCTTGTTAACTTTTGGCTTTTGCCCATTTTCGCACATTCTGTCAAGCACAATGTTTTTTTCTTTTTGCATTTTTTAAAGTATGGAGGTTGGTTAAAATGTCATGGCCAATTCACTGAAATTAAAATTGTTGCATTTTTAACAAGAGATGTAGCTATAACTTGTAAAAAAACATTGCTGTGGCTTTCAAGTGCACCCTAAGCAGGTAGAAATATAAGTGGCCACCATATAAAGGTACACTTTCAAGAAGACTAGAGAGACTTGCAAAACTAAAAAGGACATGAATGCACATCAAAAGCTGTGAAGGAGAGAAATTTGTAAATTAAGGCCCAATATGCAGCCTACTGTTAGTTATGACAAGAATGATTAAAAGAACTTGATTTCCATTACAAGGTCGTGCAAATTTCTGATGCTAGAATATCTAGCTTACCAAATATGTGACCACAGTAAAATGTAAATTACAACCAAAATATCAAGTTCTAAATGCAAATTAGGCTGGCATTTCACTTTTAAAACAAACTCCTTCAAGAGCTTATGAAGGCAGCGACATTTTCAAGCGATATTTTCACAGAAACTTCACCAAAGGCAAGTTAGAAAATCCAAATTTTCTTGTGGCTTGAGAGTGGAGACACTTTGTACAATCATGATGTTCAAATGACCAAAACCAATATCTAGCAGCACGATTGGATTCAAGTATATGATGTTTTAGGGGTAAAATCATAGTAGATTAAATTGAGTTTGTACCACTTTCACCATCGGATATATCTGCAAGCCTTGTAATGGCATCAGCAAGCGCTTGTTCATGTTCCTGCATCAGAAAGAATGACTAATAAGCCCTCTCACCAATAAAAAAACAATTAAAAGATTCAATGTTGCAAACTACGAGTTTTTTTAACCTTCAGCACTTTCTTAGCTTTCTCTATTTCAAGAGGATCTGGATGACTAGAGCCAAATACCCTCTCCACCTGCACATATTAACCAGATGAGCGAATTGAAGGAAATGACTTTAACGTTATTTGTATCAATCCAGGTGCTTGTTATTACCTCCTTTATTAGAGCATCAGTGTGAAGTAACTGAATATCATCTGGACCCTTCTTTCCTATGCCATTCTGTGACGGTGGAAATTCCTTTCTCGTTTGACCTTTGGTCATCCCCCTACCTCTTCCGGCACCAGGACCACCATCACGTCCAACAGGTCTATTCATTCCATGACCTGATCGGCCGAAACCCCCTTTGTGAGGAATTCCAGGGTCTTCACCTTCCCATTGTATATCCTCAGGAGAAATCTGCATTAACAACAAAATATCAGTTAAAAGTTGAACAATTCTCAAATCATAAAAATCCTAGTAAATTGTTTGACCATTTAGAGGTTCTGACTCAAGAAGCATTACACACTTTAACATGATCACAATAAAGAATTAAGCTTTGGCACAGGAGTGAGGCTGTTATGAACAAGAATCAGAGGTAACACAGCTACTTGCAAATATGAGCCTCTCCATATATAATCTTACATCAGAGCATATCCATCCATCACCATAGCTGTCCAATTTTGATCCAAAGACTTCAAAATCCACCCACTTAACTTTTACCTTGTCCCCCTTATTTCCTGTGGCCCTGACACCCCCACGCGGAATTTTGGAAGCACACACTTCAGCTGACATTGGGCCCTGTCTTCATAATGTGGCTGGAAAGAATGATGACACAAAAGGGTATCCATCTTATGTGGCAGCACATTGATGCAAAAGTAAATATAGTTATGATTTATAAATCACTGACTATCATGATTGCATGCCCTTACAGGAGCAGCCAAATGGAACTTCATAATCCCATCAACCATAAATCAATCAACACCGAAAACCAACCAGCCATTCACATATCAATGATAGAGTTGAGATTTAACTCTCCAAAACAAAACTCCTCCTTATTTGCAAGATACTACTTAATCTGGCATAAATATGAAGAGCAAGATTGGATAATTGAGACCTTACGACTCCCCAATCAAATTTATCATGGATGCATCAAGAAAGCTACTGCATCAAGAACATAGATAAATAGCATCCCAATCACACAAACTTCTCGAACTTCCTCCTCTCTTGCCAAAGAACACACAAAAAACAAATAGACATAAGGAAAGCATAAGAGATGGTAGGATGCCATGCCAAAACCATAATGATAATACTGAATATAATTATTGCTACTTATCAATAAATAATGACAAGAACACCTAATGCCAACCAAATATACATATATATGTTTGTATCTATGGATCATAAATTTGGCACCTTGGCAGCACCCGTAAACATATTTTATTATACTCCAAAGCATTCTATTTTAATTAGCAATATAGTGACTATTTCTATACTTACCTCTGCAAGATTGACCCACTCCCAAGTCTCATTTGTTGTACCTATATCATAAACTAACGCATGCCGACCCTGAAAATGGTAATGAGAATTTTTTAGCACACAGTTTGGAGGCCGAGGGTACTGAATATATACATGTTGCAAATTCAAATTACCTCGACAGGATTGTAATCCGTTATAACAGCTTCATAGAAATTGTTGTCATCAGGCCACCTGGTTCTCACTTTTCTCCCAATCAATGGAGAGTATGATGCTGTCTCAGCAGACTCATTTGCAAGTGCACCAGAAGTCACACGATTACCAAGCTGACCTCTTCCGGTTGGACCTAAGGGAGGATACTGCATCTTCATTGAAGATGCTCCACCCATCATCTGAGCCTGTCAAAATTAAGGTCAAACTCGAAAAAAAAGCAATGTAGTGCCAAAATCACGAATCTCAGCTTACAGATTTCTTGTTTTTGCCCTTAGTTCCTGTCAAAGGTGCTCTTCTGGCAGCTGATGAAGATGGCTGGTTCGGTGCAGGCACTGGTTGTGGATGAAAAGGTGCAGGTGGTCCACCAAAAGATTGTGAAGCTCCTGATGGGTTCATCTTCTGTTTCTTACGAGATGCTGAGACAGAGGGACTGGGTGATGGATCATGAACAGCTTGCCCAGTGCCAAGAATCCCAGGTTGAAGCCCACCAGACTGTCTCCACTCCCTATTGGCATCATCAAAATATTATCCATCAGAAAATAGAAGAGATCAAAGCTCGCTGAAATCAATAAATAGGGACAATTGTCTGAAAATAATAAATCTTGTTTAGTAGCACCAATGGACCTTATTCTACGGATAACATCATCTGCATTTACTTTGCCCAAAAGCTCCCTGTGTTCTTCATTTGATAATCTCAGTTCTTTTCTGAGTTCAGTTATTAGACTTTCCTTCTCCTGAAGAAATCCATTTCGTTGAGCATTCAATAAAACGTGACTAAGCAAAAATTTAGATATCAGATTAGTGCATATATTTAGAAGTACCCAAGTGATGGCATCAGCTTGAGCTTTAAAGGCTCTTAAAACTGAACTGTATGCTTCTTGCTCAAGGTGGTGAATTTGGGCTTCCATATCAGTTTCCGCATACATCCTAGGATATTGGGTAGGACCCATAACTGCAGCTCTTCCATTTCCTGCAACACGCCCACCTCTTGGAATTCTATTTTGATGTGACGGAGGAAGATCATCATCAGTTCCTGCAACAATTTCAAATAATCTATCACGAGATTCAAGTTCACCAAGACAAAATGATATGTCAGGTGTAAATAACAAATAGCAAGCAAAAGAAAGGGGGAAAAGGCATCCAATCAGCACTCTGTGTAGACCATCTATGTAAATATTACAAGTATGGAGCAAGAAAGCCTAGTAGATAACTATCTAATACTCTCTTTTCCCCAAATCCAGTTAACAATATATCCAAGAATAAGCGTCATATTCAAAAGGATACTTCAGATAACAATATATACACTCTTTCAGGAGCACTACTTACATCCTATTGCATTGAATATGCACCTTTAGAAGTATTATTTACATCATATTTCAAAAGCATCACCACCACTGATTAGTTAAAGGCATCCATAGCTTAGGGCCTGTTTGTTAGCAGCTTAATGAGCTTAATGAGACTCACAGCTTATTCAATCAGCTATATATGACTGTTTGGTAGTAGCTTAATGATATAGAAAGTGGCTTATTCAGTAAGATTTTAAGGAGGAACTTTATGCAGAAAGCCAAGTTTTTTCCAAACCAGTCCCTCCCATTAAAAAACACGTTCATTCCATCTATGAAAAAACTCTCTCAAATAAAAACCTTCTAAATCTATACAGACAGACTAATCCACACAGACAACTTTATCCATACAGAACTTAATGTAAAACCAACCAAACAGCCCCTTAAACTTTGATTTTAGAGCAACACATAGGCATAGGTTACTATCTGAATCCTTATCACCAATTGCTTCTGACGTCCACCAATGGTAGTATCATTTTACATCTTTAGTTCTTTATCTTTTATGATACAATTCAAGCAAGAAGCATCTTTAGAGTTTTGTCCCTTTCTTGGTGGCAGGAAGGGGGTGTTACAGTTTAGATATGCAATTGGGAATATTTGTTGGTTTGTGACGCAGGTATGGGTACATTATTTTGCGTATCCAGTACATTAAACATATCCATATATACTTGTATTGGTGTAACATTGTTCTTGTGATGTAATCTCATTACTACATTATTTTAGGAATGTACTACACTGAATACTTGACGCAGTACATTACGTATATTCATATACAGTTGCATTCATGTGCATTCAAATATACGGTAAATACAAGAAGTCATAAATAACTAGCAAATAAGATGATTATAATAAAATAGGGAAACGGCATAGGTTCTATTGCCATGAAAAGGGAAATACTACATGCTAGAAAAAAGTATAAATTAAGCTAGGTGTAAATAGAATAAGGATGATGAAGTGATTAAGTAAATAAGGTATGGATGCGATTCAAATACCAATTTCTTTATTTTTGACCACCAATTAGCATCAGTTTTCTACTAATCGATGTAGGAACATAATTATAAAATATATTTAACAGTGACAAAAGAATGGACAACATTCCAGTTTAAGCATCCAAATTTGCTGAAAACGTTAGTCAAGTACACTGAGTAAACTGTCATATAAACTTTTATCTCCTTCACTGCACTTGTCCTTTTCTCTTCCTGCGTTTATGCATTTTCTGAAAACCCCACAAAGACCCTAATAAAAAGGAAACACCAGCCAGGAGAAGTGACTTGTAATTATTAAGAAGCTATCTCCTCTAAACATAATCTTGATTTTTTCTTGTCATTAAGTTCTCCATAACTTTTTGCAAGTTCTGGTATTGACAATGTGGCATAGACTACTTGACATGTAGATTCACCTACTACGTGTAATTGATTTCACATCTCAGAACACACGAATATTTTTGTGATTCATGAGGGAACCAGCAGGTCCCATAACATCAGTTACAATTAGATGATATGGTATGTGATTTTTCAAAACAGGTCTATCAACTTAAAAATACAATAACATTAACCCATTATCCCACATTAGCAACCACCAAAAATATACAGGAAACGTCTTATGAATTAATCCATTATCTCATGTTCTCACTGTTGCAAAAAAGAAATATTTTCCAAATGTAACATTAAACACATAGGCAGCATCAATTCTAATAACCAGTAGCCAGTTAAAGTCTCATCTAGAAAGCAGGGGTGATTCCACCACTGGCCAAAATCCCTATAGGGTGCTTTGCGGCACATTTATTAGGGGGTGCATGGCATTTACCACATCCCTAAATTATTGACCATGAATTTGTGGAGATACAAGAATTTCCAAGGAACCATTTTGCATATATAAGTTGTATGACTAAGAAAAAGAAAAACAAAAACAAAATAAAACAAATTAATCTTTCTGAAGTTTATAGGTTAAGTATGTAAAAGCAAATTCATGAGAACCTTGGATTTTAGTTTGTATTTATCTTATTTATTTAATATATGAATCATAAAGTAACCTTTTATTTCAATTTTCCAGGCTTAAGAATTTTAATTATACACACACATAAATGTATATAAACACACTGAGATCCTCAACTTTTTAGAATCTCCAAATCTCAGCATCCATGTATCATGTATTTGTATCCCCGCGCCCATATCCTTGCAACATGGGTTCAATCATACTTGTGGATGAAAAACTCCCATTGTTATCTTTCATTCACGCATGACATTGCAAAACTTGTTGACAAAAGTGCGGTTTCAGCTAGGTAGCTAATTAAGATATGTCTAATTCCAATGCTACCTGGTAGGAAAAATAAATCTTAAGTGAAGTTCAGCTGTGGTGGTGTCATACTATGGCCTTTTGCATATAGAAATTGTAGTTATTAGTGCTTAACGTGAAGTACTGTCACAAATCCAAGACCAAACACTAAATCAGCCATAATGCCCATTAGACCTACAATAGAATGAACTTGATTATCTTTCAATGATCCCACATTTATTTGTTAGAAGTATCATAAATAGATCACCAAACTCCTATTCCTTGCTTACAGTCTGAATACTTTTTAAGAAATGATGGTGTAATCTTCATTGGATAGCCCTTAAGTTCATTCATCACAGAGATTAAGAATTTATGAGACTCAAAAGACATTGCACCAAAGCATTGTGACGGACTATAATGCCTGTCTGTGCCCTGCAAGGGAAAGCAGTGTGTCTCAATTCTATGCTATATCCAATTAACCCTTAGCCAGCCAACAAGGACTGAGCAGCAAGTTACCCTTCAACCATCAATCCTATCAACTGAATAAATATATTATACAACATGGTTACCATGTGGACATTAGAAACATACAGCAGACTGCTATTTTGGTTCTCAAACACCACAAACCACCCAAAGAATGTTTGGAGCATTAATGCACTTTAAAACAAACTGACAAGATGAACAACGTGAAACAAAATACATGACCAGTTCAAATCCAAGTAACAAACATTAAGAACATTAAAAAAATCTTGAATTAGCATCAATGTTCTTCTGCAGATAGTGATAAAGAACAAGGCTTTACATGCTAGGAACTGAAAAGACCGACATGTAAGAGAGTATTGTGTGTTATGTTCAGCTCAAATTTCTGTAGCACTCACATATCTTTGTAAATTTTAGTTCACTCATCAATCTCACAAAAGTACGCCAGCAAATGAATCTAAAACCGCACAAACTCTACTTCTAGAGTTGGAGTTTTAAAGGTACAAACATCCTGATGAGTGATGACAACCAAAACCAGAAAAGATCAGGCATCCAAAAACAAAGGGTAAGAGGCTTTAAGGAATTGTATTCAGGCATAAGATGGCATGCCACATGACTAAGCAACACAAAGTAAACACCTTAAAAGAGATGCATGGAAATCGACAGCAAATGATCAACCAAAAAAGGAAAGCTTACACATGGTCTAAGGACCCTACTTGATCACAAGCCACATGCTTTTCTATTCTTTTGAACGAGAAACGATTGAGCTACTAATGACGGACCTCTTAGTTCTGAATTACTGTTATCTGGATTATCTCTGTTTGGTTGGAGGTATTTGCTTGCCACTTATCAATTCAAAAATTAAAATTTGCACGTTGCCACCAATGATAATTTCCAGTTATGAAGTTACATAAACCCCTATAATAACTAGCTAGTGGTCTATTTTGGGAAGGCAGTCTATCTTAATAAAACGTATTGGCTCCCCCCCCCCTTTTTTCTCTCTCTTGGTTATGCCAACAAGGTAGCTCTCAGGATTGAAGCATCACTTAATTCAAGAACATTGAACCTAAACTACAAGCTACTATTAAAGAAAACAACAAACTTCAGCTGCAGTCCACAACACCAAAAATAAGTGTCATCGTAGAAGCTACACTTGTCGTTCTCTTTATTCTCCTAGATGAAAAAACGTGCAAAAACTTTACACCAAAAAACACTAAACCCCGATTCAGAAAGAAAATGCTGGAAAATTCAAAACGAAAGCATCACATACTGATCAATAACAAATTCACCAAAAAAAACCTAGCTTACAACAAATTAAAGTTGGAAAAAATGGGATCTTTGTAGAGTTAGAGCTCACCGCTGCTATCGTAAGGTTCGTAATCCATAGCCAGATTGTAAAATCCCGAGACTATCAAGTTCCGCAAATATTAACCGAAGAAAACCCCTATTTTCGCATAAAGGTTCAAAGAAACATGAAATTGAGGGAATTTAACTCTAATTTACCGTGCGAATTGCTCTTTCGGTGTTGTGGTTAGATTAGGGGAACAACTGACGGCGAATTAGGGTTTGATTTTGAGTTTAGAAGAGAGAGTGGTGACAAGGGTGGGAGGAGGTCGGAGGAAGTGAGAGGCGCGGATTTGAAACAGATCTATAGGGGAATTTCGCGTTTTCGGTTAAACGTTGTGTTTGAGTTCCGCCTCCTTTATATGTTTTGACTCCTTTTTTACTTATGGGGATGATTGGGTACACAATTTTTACTACAAACCAAATCAAATACATGGGTTATTTGGTAACCATGTAATGACTTGATAAGAGTTAGGGTCTTAGGGATGTACATAAAACCGTCAATCCGTGAAACTCGTTAACAACTCAATTATATCTAACACGCCAAACCGTTAAATCAT
The DNA here is from genome assembly GCA_954870635.1 of Arctium minus. NCBI lineage: Eukaryota > Viridiplantae > Streptophyta > Magnoliopsida > Asterales > Asteraceae > Arctium > Arctium minus. Next base: position 32,180,794 of record OX941088.1, read on the forward strand.
CAATCCGTCAATTAAGATGGTTGAAATTGGGTTAGGCTCAATTCAACCCGACCAACCCGCCACTAATATAAGTTGCTTGTAAGTCTCCAAAAATCAAAGACAATGATGAATCAAACACATCTGAGAAAAAAGGAGATAGAACCTCAAACGTTTGGGATCATTTTTCAAAAAGGAGTATAGACGCATTTGTAATTGTTGTGGAAAAGGCTATGCTTATCATATTAAGTGAATGGGTACAAGTTCTTTATGGAATCACTTAAAAAATCAATGTCAGAAATACATGGATAGGGTGTGATGAAAAAAAATATTAGTTTTCATACTAGCAGTGATATTGATGTGTCATTTAATAAGGAGAATTGTCGAAAAGACGTGGCTAGGTTTTGTGGTGAAGGATGAAGTAGAGTTGTAGAGGATGAAGGATTTAAAAGAGTTGCAACATAAATTTGGTGTCTCTATTAGAATGACTGTTGTTAGAGGTATATATCGGTTGTTTTGTGAGGAGAAGATTAAATTGAAGAAAGAGTTAACAAATGTCATACAAATAGTATGTTTAACAACTGATTGTTGGACACCTTCCACACAAATGGGTTATATGTGTCTCACTGCATATTACATTGATAGTGATTGGCATTTACGTAAAAGAACTATCAATTTTTGCCATATTGCAAATCATAAGGGTGAGACGATTGGTAAGGTTATTGAAGCTTGTTTGCTTGGTTGGGGGATTGAAATGTTTTGTATATTTTTTGCATTATTTATCGTATATCATTCCACAATTTTATGTATACTATCAAACCGTTCAACCCGTCCAACCCGCCACACCTCGCAAGGGTTGGATTGGGTTATATTTTTGAATGAGTTGGGTTGGGTTGAGATTTTTCTAAACCGTCGTAATTGGGTTGGGTTGTAAAAATGACTTAAACCGCCCAACCCAACATGTGTACGACCTAATGAGAATATAAGCTTCAGGAGTTGTTTACTACTGCTTAATGGTTAAATGACTTAGACGAATTATTTGTTTAGTTATATATGAATGCTTCTTAATTGTTTAATGGTTAAGCTATTAAGGCATAATAGCTATATGGAATAAGTTAGTAAGTCATCAAACAAATTATTACCAGGAATATCCCATACATAATTTGGCCCTCTCTCTTTGCCTCCCTCAAATTCATCGGTCTCCTGACCCTTGATCACACAAATTTATCCTGATAAACAATTTTACTCATACATGATTTAATAGAAAGAAAAAAAGTAAACAACCCCTCCCTTAGCCATGCATGACTATATGTTTATGGTTTTTTCGTTCAACCAATTGCTTATCTACTTAGCCAGGTGAGTTTAATCCGAACAACTCTCGTTTTTCCATTTTTACCCTCCTCTATCATTCCCCCTGAAACACTCTTATAACATTCCTTCATATTGTTTTTGTTTCTCAAACGCTCTCCCTCCATCTTACCACTCGTGGTTGCTCCCTTATCCATCTCAACTATGTTTCTTGCCACATAAAAGGTTCAAATATGGGTTTCAACCAATATTTTAAATGGCGTGACAACGAGGTCAAGTCTCAAATCTTACGAGTTTATGACGGGGCCATGGTGTTTTTCAAGTGTGGCTTAAGGTGTCAAATCTCTCTCTCTATATATATATATATATATGTGTGTGTGTACACACACAAACATTTATGTGTGTCAGTGTTGAACAATATGATTAATAAATTATGTTCATATAAAATTATAAACAAAAGAAGAAATCATGGATTGATAATTTGATATCAATATACAAAGCTTTTACATAAATGATATTAAGAAATCATAACAGAAAGAATGTTACTAATGGTTTTTATAATCCATATATCTCTAATCTAAAATTATAACATCATATACAAAAAAACATGTTAGATTAGATAAAATGTATCATATAAAGAAACTATCCTTCCATGTTATCTTCATTGTTTTTATCCCAAAGTCTTTCGTCACCGGAATTGAATTCAAAATCTTTCTTGCCTTCAACTTGTGGTTAACGAATTCGCGCTTTCGATGAATAATCAGAATCATTGATATTTAATCTTATTAAGACATATAAATTATATATAGAAAAGTAAATAAAAAACCTCATTCACACCTTAACGCACCTTGAGAATAACCCGCCATAACGTACCATACAGAAAGCCACACCTCATAGTTGTGCCATGGGATTTAACGCGACGGCAAGGTCACGCCTTGATGTTGATGCGTTTTTTTAGAACCTTTGTTTCAACAAATGTATTTATGTCTTGACGATGGGCTCATTGAACAATAATGGTGCAGTCGTGCAGATAAGATGGTGAGGCGGATGCTTGAACGACTTAGAGGTGAGATAAAATGAGTACATTCAAACCAGAGTTGAGGAAACCGAATAAATTGTTTGATGAATCGATTTCTTTTAGGGTATTTGAATATTCCATTTGATTTATCAATATTGAAGAAAACAACAATGTATGCTGCTTAATTGGGGTATGTTGATTTTGAGGTGCATCTTATTCTTTGTTTTGTGTCTCGATCATATTTTCCCTTTTGGATTAGTTGTTATACCTCCATTGTGTAGCTTGTATTTGGTTTGGTGTTCTCGGTTTTCAATGATTGAACACCCTATTAGAAGCTTCAGTTAAGAAAACACAGAACTTGAGTTATCTAGACTCCTAGGGTTCGTTAGGTTTACAATAATGGATTTGGATTTTAAATCCATTACAATCCCGTGTTTGGGTTGCAGAATTGTCCAGATTTGAAATCATCAAATATGACTTTGAAATCCCAAAGGGGTGACTAGGATTTCAAGGGATTTCGTAGTATTTGTATATAATAATGTTTAAAAACATGTTAAAATCATTTGTTTTATAAAACCGGTTAAATAAAAGGTAATTTAATTATTTTTATAACTTTTTAACGATTTTTTTTACAAATAATGGAATTCAATCTCATTCCAAATTTTACAAGTCAAACACACCAAAGATTCCAAATCCAAATCCTTCCCCAAATTCCAAAACCCTCAAAACCATTCCATCAAACCAAACACCCCCTATTAGGGTCGTTTTGGTTTTTAGGAATTGAAAATTTTTGGGGGAATTTGGAATTCAAATACATTAAAATCCCGTGTTTGGTTTGCATGATTGCTCGGATTTGAAATCATAAGATTTCTTTGAAAAAACTAACTATAACCGGTTAGGAAGGTGTTAAAATAATTAAAAAAAAATCTTTATAAGCTTTACCGTTCCCAAACCTAGCCATTCAAACCCATGCACACAACGACATTGCTCCCCCCAACCACTCCTCAATGCCCCGTTGTTGTCCGTTCTCCAAACTTTTTGATCTATTTTTTTTTTATTTTTCGATTCTCGATCTTTTACAACAATTTAATGGAACATGTATAGACATATAAAAAAAGATGGATAAGCGAATAAACAAAAACAAAAAACAATAAGAAAGGAAGATCGATGGCATGGGTCAACAACGATGATAGAGAGTGGATGACGATGAGGTGGTGAGGGGCTTGAATTGATGTAGAGTTTGAAAACAATAAAAGTGATTTAGGGATTTTTTTACTTCATAACCTTCGTAGCCAATTTTAGGTAGTTTTTTTTTTTGTTAAAAGGATGCAGATAACCAATTTTTAAAAGTTCGATCGTTTTGCAGGAAAGGCCCAAAGCCAATCCCACGAACCAGGGAACAATGAAGCTTCATAAAGTATTTTGTAGGTAGTCTGCTTTTATTCACAAAAAAAGTTTCGAGGAATTGATCATTCAAAATAAGAAAATTAAATAGTTTTACATTAAAAAAATAGTTTAATGACTTAATTATTCAAAATGAAAAAGTTCGTTAAGTTTTTTTGAGCTAATCCAAACGAGTAAAGACTAAAGAGATACAATCTTGTAAAAACACGAGAGAAACAATTTTTTTAGTTGATTTTTAGACTTCGAAAAGAACTTAGAGACCAAACAATGGAATAAAGTGTTAGTAAATTTCCACTATATGTGTTTTAAATACATACAATATTACAACAAAAGTAATAACCAAATATAATCAACAAATGATTAGACAACGAATACAAAGGGAATCGACTAAAAGAATTAAAACGACTAAACCGTAGATGAAATTCAAATGATGCCGAGACTCGTGTTGAACATGATTCCCTTAAACAAATTCGCCCATTTTAGCCTACGAAAGTCTCAATCGGCACCCCCCCTGCACGCGGGTAGGTGATGGAGTAAAACCAAACAAAGGACTTGAAAGTCCCTTCCACATTTTTGGTTATAAACCACAAAATGTTTTACTCTCATTTCCTATGTGGGACAACTTCCCACACCACTTGGTTTCCACCAAATTCATCCAAAACACTCAACTTTGAGGATCGATATTTCATTCACACATATTCCGTTTTGGACACATAATATGTCGTTTCGAAACTCTCATATAGGAGAACACAAATTCACGAAGAGTTAGATATATACTATACATATACATGTATTTAATTGTGTCCAAAATTAACAAAAACTCATATTTTTACTAAATTTTTCCAACTTAAATTACCACTAAAAGAAAGGGTAAATGCAAATAGGAAACAAATAAAAGTTAAATGCAAGATATAGACATACATTTATAATTATAAAATTGTATTTATAGCGTTTTTTTTAAATTATTACAACAATGTATTTTTAAATAAATTTTTAAAACAATGTATTTTAAAAATCTATCCATTAATTTTCAAGACATTGCACCAATGCTCAACTCCGTTTCATCGAAATCTTGATTAAAATTTTCGAGTTGAACCGAATCATTGGAACATATAATTTTTTTCGACGTAAACAATTTTATATGTTCATAAATCATACAATTATAATAATTATCAAACTTGAGCCAATAAATAAATTAATCAATCTCAAATTCAAGCCCACAAACGATCTTATAAAGCTTTGAATTTATAATATCAATGTATAATACAAATTTTATTAAACCAACATCAAACAAACATTCAAAAAAAATATTGGAACTTGAATATGATATTATTTTTTTAGCCAACCTTAAATAATTATTCTTTCAAAAAAAAACCTTAAATCTATACTATATAATATGAAAATTTTATATGGTTATTGTACAATCTTTTGTACAATAACATTTACCACCCTTACAATGTTACATTTACCACACTTACAATTACTTATTTAATTTACTTTATATCTCTTACTTTTTCATTTTTCATTTTACACCATTATCATATTAACACAAATAATCGTATATGAACAAAAATGCGATGAAAAATACGTTTATTTTTCTACAAATTATATCATTATAATCGTCTCGTCTGATCTTCAAAACGAGCCAAATATTGAATATTTTTTAATTTAACCGTACTATTAAATATCATGAATATATACGAATTAATTTGTTTTCTATCCATACGTTTTATTTATTTTTCTACCATTAGCACATTAAAAATACATAATCATAAAATACGTTTCATTCTTATTATAAATTATATCATTATAATTTTTTTCGTCAATAATTGTAATATAAACTAATTATTGAATATCTTTATAGGTTTAGGGTTTTATAAATTGTGATTCTTAGGTTATGATTGATTGTTGATGACATATCTATAAGAAAGTAACATTAATTGTTCGTTCTTTACTTACATTCCGCTGCATTCCGCGGATATATGCCTAGCTATATAATGAAAATTCTAAAACGGTTATACGGTTATTGTACAATCTTTTGTACAATAACATTTACCACCCTTAATCTTTTGTACAATAATATTTACTACCCTTACAATGTTACATTTACCACCCTTACAATTACTTATTTAATTTACTTTATATCCTTACTTTTTCATTTTACACCGTTATCATATTAACACAAATAATCGTATATGAACAAAAATGCAATGAAAAAATACGTTCTTTTTTTTACAAATTATATCATTATAATCGTCTCGTCAATACCTTCAAAACGAGCCCAATATTGAATATTTTTTAATTTAACCGTACTATTAAATATCAGAATCTATACTATATAATAAAAAATTAAAACGGTTATTGTACAAACTTTTGTACAATTACATTTACAACTCTTACAATGTTACATTTATCACCCTTACAATTACTTATTTAATTTACTTTATATCCCTTATTTTTTTCATTTTTAATTTTACTTCATTATCATATTAACACAAATAATCATATATTAACAAAAATGCAATGAAAAAATACGTTCATTTTTCTACAAATTATATCATTATAAGCGTCTCCTCAATATCTTCAAAACGAGCTCAATATTGAATATTTTTTAATTTAACCGTACTATTAAATATCATGAATATCTACGAAATAATTTGTTTTTCTATTCATACGTTTTATTTTTTTTTCTACCGTTAGCACGTTAAAAATACATAATCGTAAAATACGTTTCATTCTTATTATAAATAATATCATTATAATTTTTTTCGTCAATAATTGTAATATAAATTAATTATTGAATATCTTTATGGGTTTAGATTTCATAAGTTATGATTCTTAGGTCATGATGAAATGTATATAAGAAAATAACATTAATTGTTCGTTCTTTAATTACATTCCGCTACGCGGGATATGCCTAGTAATTATTTAAAATCGACCAGGCCGGTTTACAACTACTCTTCTCCATGCTGCCAAGTTATGATAAAGATCGCAAGGGCGGTCGGAAGTCGGAACACCGTTCTGACCTGACAACGACTCTCCCTGAAAGAGGTTTTCCGACGAATGGCAACCACGCCGACTCTCAATTTGGGATCATCCATCCCCGTCCCAAGCATCAAAGAACTCCTAGCCCAACCACTCGCGGCCGTGCCTCTGCGGTATTTAAGGGATGTCGACGGTGACTTTCCTACCGCTGCCGGCGATTCTTCAGTTCAGGTGCCGCTCTTGGATATGGCCAAGCTCGTTGAACCACAGTATCAAGAAATCGAGCTTCGAAAGCTTCATGATGCGTGCAAAAATTGGGGCATCTTTCAGGTCAATGATATTCATCGGTTCTACTAGGGTGTTTGGGATTGCTTATTTAAAACAATACTTATTTTAAAAAGTGCTTATCAACTTATGCGGTGTCAAACCGGACTTTTTAAAAAATTGTTTGAATTAGCTTATTGTGGTACAAAAACGTAATAAGCTAATAAGTTGTTATTTAAAGGTGCTTGAGATGATCATACATATAAAATAACTAAAAAAGTAATAAGCACTTTCAAATAAGTTGATAACCAAATGAATAATCAAAAAGTGCTTTTCAGCGATTTGGCACCGCTCTAAGCCATTTTAAATTTTCCTCATCCAAACACTCAAAAGTGCTTATCTCCGGTGCCAAATCGCAATAAGCTAAAAAGCACCTCAAATAAGCCATTTTAATCATCTGGGAATTGAAACAGGATCACTCCTCAATCAAAAAGAGCCTTTTTAAACAATAAAGATGACAAGATTTTTTGATTTATATTTCTTGCCTGATAGCATGCCACTATATATATGGGAATTTTCAGTAGCATTTGCCTAACTTATGTAAGAGGCTGTTTGGTTGGTTTTCCATTAAGTTCTGTATGGATAAAGTTGTCTGTGTGGATTAATTGTCTGTATAGATTTAAAAGATTTTTATTTGAGAGAGTTTTTTCATAGATGGAAGGAACGTGTTTTCTAATGAGAGGGACTGGTTTGGAAAAACTTGGTTTTCTGCATAAAGCTCCCCCTTGAAATCTTACTGAATAAGCCACTTTTTATATCATTAAGCCACTACCAAACAGTCATATATAGCTGACTGAATAAGCTGCGAGTCTCATTAAGCTCATTAAGCTGCTAACAAACAGGCCCTAAGAGTCCCATAAAAATAATTTGGGGGTTTTACATATAATTTCACGTGGTATCATCTACTACGCACTCGACACCCATCCAGCCCCCTCTCGATAACTGCCCTTCTAACCTATGATGGAAGGCGCGTGTTAGAGTCCCATGTCGCCTTAGACTTGGATCAATTCTCCACTGTATATATTGGAACCTCCGCTCTTTTAAAAAGTAAACCGGGGTTCTATATATTCTCACAACTTACATGTTGTGAAACACATTTATACTCATGGCACAACTATTTTATACAAAGTTTAAGTTAGATCGGTCAAAGGGTTATTGGCCCAGTGGTATCCGGGTTACCCAGGTTATTGGTAGAGTCTAAACCTTACCATTAACAAAAGTGAGGAGTTTGGGTGAGTGTTTGGTGTATATAAATATTATATTCTTCAAAAAAGTTTAAGTTAGAATTGGTGAAAAGTTGCCTAGGGTCTCCGATTGTTTACTCTCACACTTATTTTTTGGGTTTAGAAAATCATATTCTATGGTAGAAAGGATCTTGAAATTTTGGGTGGCTAATTCCATCATCTCTGCTCTTTGTAAATCTTTTGTGTTCCTAATGTGTGTATAATGTACACTATTGCAACTTCTCTGTATTTACAAGCTATTGTAATGTGATCACATGTAGTGGCCAATATGCATTTCAGCATTTGTGCCTTATGATCTCATATTTCTTTTGTAAGTTGTTCGATAAAATTAAAAAGTAGCTTTTGTCAAGAATGAAGTCGATCGAACAACCCACTTTGTGATCGATTCTTACATGTTCTATGATCTGATTAACCTAGCTCTTACCTTGCAGTTAATAGGTCATGGAGTTCCTGATGAATCGCTAAAAGTTAAGCATAAAAAATCTCAAGAGTTCTTCGAGCTATCCCCTGAGGATAAAAAACGCTATGCACAAAAACCTGGAAGTCTAGAAGGTTATGGTCAAGCGTTTGTGATATCCGAAGACCAAAAGCTGGAATGGTGTGACATGATCTTCCTCAAGGCCATTCCCACTCACACAAGAAAATTAGAGTTTTGGCCTAAAGAACAACCTCACAATTTCAGGTATGATGATTACTTCTTCTTTTCCCCATGAAAAAGGGTCAAAAATACTAGTTTTCAAGTTCAAAATGGATATGGATTTTGATGCATTTACTTTACTTATAGTGTTTGTTAGGAACTAACACACACTACCAAAAAATTGAGTTTATAAGACGCCAAAAGTGTTCAAGTGTCCTAATAGACTACTTTATAGGACTTAAATTTATAGGACCAAGCTTTTGTGTGTCCTATTTAAAAAGTGTTGTAATAAGTTTATAGGACATGTTTGAGCATCTTAACAAGCATTTTAGGACTCGTTTAAAACAAATTTCCTATTAGCCCTTTATAGGACGCTTTGTTTTAAAAGACACATTTTCAAATAGTGTCCCATAAAAGGGATAATAGAACACTTTGCTTCAAAAGTTTTCTAAAAAGTTGTTAAAGACGCCCAAAAGTGTCATATAAACTTATTACAACACCTTTAGATAGGACATACAAGCGTTTGGTCCTATAAACTCAAGCCCTATAAAGTAATCTATTAGGACACTCAAAACATTTTTTGTGTCCTGTAAACTCGATTTTGTTGTAGTGACATATTTAGTTGGCTTGTTGAATAAACTATTTTTTGGCTACTCTACTATCAAATTCATTTATGTTGTTCGATGTTTGTGTTTCTTTGGTCCATTTTGAGTTCGAGTGACAAAAAAAGGAAGTTCTTTTATGTGATTTAGGGAAGCATTGCATGTATACTCGCATGATATGAGGAAGACTGCAGTTTCCATAATTGGGTTCATAACCATGGCTTTGGGGCTCGATTCCAAAGATTTTCTTGAGGCTTTTGAAGGAGGAAACTATGATGTGAGGATGAATTGCTACCCACCTTGCCCTGAGCCCGAACGAGTTATTGGTATATCGTCTCATGCTGACATATCTGGAATCACACTCTTGACTGATTGCGGTGATATCCCTGGATTGCAAGTCCTAAAAGATGGCCGATGGGTGTTTGTTGAACCTATAGCTCATGGAATCGTTGTAAATATTGGCATCATAATGGAGGTACGTTAACTCGTACTTTCTTTAGGAAGTAGTAACTTTGATTTTCAAGGTCCAATGAACTACTTCTTAACTTGAAATTTAGAAAAATTGATATCCACATTAACTTTATAAAAAATACTCCCTCTGTCTCATGAAAATTGCAATAGTTTCAATTTTAGGAAGAAATTATCAAGGTTTTGGTTACATATTTGGCCATTGAAGTCATTATGAAAAGTTGATAATGTAAACATGTTTTTTTGGTACTACTGTATAGTATATCTTCAGAGGGGGTTATTTAGGAGAATAACCTTCTGACAAGATCTTTTTTAAATGCATGACCTTCTAAAAGATATAAGAATAAGAATGTATCTGCCTAACAAAAGGATGCCTCAAAATATTGTCAGAAAATCATGTATTAAATAAAATATGTCAGAAATTTATTCTCCTAAAAACGTCCTCGGAGATGCATTGACCGCTTCGACCATATGACAAGGCAATGCACTTTCGGATGCATTTCCTTTTGTATTTAGCATCGGTTACAGTAAAGACATCATCCTCTTATTTTTTATCGGTGTTTTGATTATTGCAGGTAGTGAGTAATGGAGTTTATAAAGCTCCTTATCACCGAGCGGCAGTAAATAGACATAAAGACAGGTTTTCGATAGTCACATTTTGCTATCCAACCAAAAAGTTTGATATTAAACCAGCCAAAGAACTGATCAATTCAGGCTCATTGCCTTTATACAAGTCCTTTACAAATGACGAATATTTTCAAAGCTTCTACGAACGAACTAAACTCAGTGATGATGGGGTTCCATTCATCGATACGTTGAAACTCTAATGCCGTGAAGAACTTCAAATTCCTGTAAGTTGGAGATGACCACTTGCTTTGAAACTTCTAGAGTTATCGTATGCCTTATGAATTTCAGAGAGAGATATGTGAGAGTGTTTCGTTGTGATTGTCGTTCTATGGAATGTGAACCGGCCCCTCAATTTATATTGACGATTCGAAACCGAAATGATTAATTTCATTAACCGATAATAAAACAAATTAATCATTATAATTAATTCGTAATTAAACGAATTAACCGTTATAACCGAAATACTTAATTCGATAATTAACTAATAAATAAACGAATTAACTGTGCATCATCAATGGTTTCAATGGGGTTACAAAACGTGAACAGTGTTTGGCGCGGTTGGCCGCGCGGGCCACTGTTTTGAAACACATTCCAGTGCTCGGCGCGGTCTAACCTGCGCCACAGTCCGCACAAGCCACTGGATCGGAAAAAAAAATCGCAAAAACCACACACCCACTTGATTTCCACCAAATTCATTTTAAACACTCAACTTTGGGCATTGATATCTCACACACATATTCCGTTTTGGACACATAATATATCGTTTCGAGGCTCTCATATAGGAGAACACAAACCCACTAAAAGTTAGATATATACAATACATATACATGTATTTAAATGTGTCAAAAGTTAGTAAAACCCCATATTTTACTAAATTTTCCAACAAATGAGACCTAGAGTTGCATCTTCATTTCTCTTTCACACCATCCACAAACCAACAAGAAGCGGAACTAGATTTTTTTTTTCAAGTGGTGGCACCATTTGATTATAAAAAAGGAAAGCTATGGATTTTTTTTACAAAATTATCATCGGTGTGTTGGTTAGTTCCTTGCTTTTTGTAGATGAAGATTTGTGTTCGAGTCTTTTATCTAATTTTTTTAGAAACATAATATACTTGAAATTAAGAAGATGATACAAGTCACATTTGTCTTGAAAGGGAGAAAAGGTTATGAAACTAACTCTACCAAGAGAAACTTGTGTTATTATTGTAGTTTCAATGAATATACAATATTACAGTTGCACCTAACAAAATAATATGGTGGCACCTTTAACTTACCCTATACAACGGAGGAACGAAGCGGTGGCGTGTTCCACCGTATGGACCATAGTAGGTATGCCATGCACAAAACTTGCTACATGAATAATCTAAATAGCTATAACAAATAACTAGATGATGTACATTTTTATAATCATGAATTTGCTAAATAGCCATCTCTCCCCTTGGATGATACAACACCCTGTTGGTAGCGGAACCACATTAAATCCTCATATTCTTATTGTTTTCGCTTGTAGATTTTTATTGTGTTGTTGTGGTTTGTTGTTTGTTTTGTTGGTTGGTATTAATTGAATGGAACTTGAGAGCTATTTGTTTTCGCATTTTCGTTCGATTATTGCACTAGTTGTTTGTTTGGGACCATTGTGCTTGTGAAAGATGGAAGGATATCGGCCAAAGATTGGTAGCTTCGGGATATGAAAGGGTTCTTATACTAATTTGGGGGTCGGCCTTCTAATAGAAACATGGAATAAGGTCGGTGATTTTTGCAAATAGCAATGGATGACGAAAACGACTTTGAGGAGAAATCAGATGCATTTAATTGTGTATGCGTTGGATGAATTAGATCTGAACTTCTAACACAATGAATTGTTTGAATTATGATATGATATGTGTTTAGTCGAGTTATTGTATGTTAATAGCTTTTAAGTAATTCAAAAGGTTAAAATGATAATTTTTGTTATTTAGTTTTTAATTTAAAATACTTATTAAACAACCATTCATAATTTGATATTTATTTCCGACAAATAATTAAAAAAAGAAGCCTATGTCAATTTTTACTTATCTTTTAAACAAACAAATCTTCAATTAGAAATCTTGAACTTAACAGAAACAAAACAAATAAAAAAAGTTGATAGAGGGTTCACAAAGTAGCGGTTTTATTTAGGGGAAAGTCAACAGTGTTTGACCTCGGAAAAAGTCAATTGTGTCGATTTGGGAAATAAAATACATTTTCAAATGGATTCGACTTTGATATTTAAAATAAATTTATATTGCCTTGAAAACGAGATAAAAACGACTCTTAAGATGAATTTACAATTAAAAGAAAAATAAACCATGAAGAAAAGTTTTAAAATCAAAATGGGAGAAAGATATACAAGAAGTTGCCTCGGTGTAGTGGTAGTCAGGTTTATAATTGTATTTGAGGTTATGTATTCGAGTCTTGTATATGTATTTTTATTGTTAATTTTTATTAATAATATCGTAGGGTCCATGGGCCGACCCTGGGAAGAATTGAATATAGAATATCTTGTATTTTATCTAAGAGTATCTCCAACAGATTTTCTATAATTTTTGTAAAATAGGAACCAAAAGTTAAAATTTCTAAAAAGACTTACATTCGGTCCTAACAGATTCTCTATTTTAGAGATTTTAACACAATTTATATTATTATAATATTCTTTAATTTATCATCCTTATACACTTTAAAAATAAATTTATATAAAATAATAAAAAATTAATCTCTTTGGTGGGATTGAATAAGATAATTTAGAGAATTCTCTAAACTTGGAAATTTTTCAAGTTTCTCTATTATAAAGAACAAAGATAGCAAAACTGTTAGGATAAATTTAGAAAACAAAAACTACTTTTTTTCTATTTTATAGAAGCTATTGGAGACGCTCTACTTATCTAAACCATCTCATCCTGATTGATATTTGTTATAAATTTGGATGCCTAGCCATTTCTCTCCCGGATTGACGAAAATAGACTTAGGTCCACAGGTCCGCCACCATGCAGAAAAAGACAAAAAAAATAGACGATCCGAGCCAGATCCGCAACGGGTCGGGTCGGTAGGTCCGCCACCCGACCCAGGTCCGCCATACAGACACGTGACACGCTCTGATGCGACCACAGATCCGCCATTGCGGACCTAGGCTAGGTTCGCCATTTACCATTTTTTTGTTGATTTGTTTGTTTTTTGACGTACATTTTCGTTGCGGAGATGCATTATTTTGGTCCTATATAATTATCAGATATACAGTTTAGTGGTTGAATGCATTGAAGCATTTTGAACAAATTTGAAACCGTAAAGTTTTCCCCAAAAATAGCAAGCCTGAAAACGGAAGGTAAGCAGTTTTGCTTTCTGAGAAAAAAATTCAAAAACACCTGAAAACTTGAAGATGAGTTCTGTTTCTCAAAAAGTAAAGTTACGTATTTTGGGTGAAGGTTACTTTCAACAGAATGATCAACCGATGGTTCGCATCATGGTTCCGGCAACTATCACGCATTAAAGGTTGGTTAGTTATCTTCGTGAGAAATGTGGTATGAACACCATTGTTGGTACCACCGACATTATTTACATATATTATGGCCAAATGATTCAGCTAAGAGACGATGCCGATGTTTCGTGTTTCTTGCAAACTGCTATGGCTTTTACAACTCCGCCAACACTTTACGTTTACGACGATTACACCATTGGGGGCGGAAGCAACGTCGGTGGTGGTTCGAACATCGGAGGTGCTCCTGATGTGTATGCCCCCCGAGCAGAATCAAACTCCTTACATGCCTCGGTTTGATGCCGCTTTATTTCCGGATGTTGTTCTAGAGACAGAAGAATCGGTAGACGAACGAGAAGATGAGGAAGACGAAGCCGAGGAAGAATTTCATCAAGACCCCGATGAATCTCATGTTTTTGACCTGGGTATTTCTGATATTGATACGGATGAAGAAGAAGAAGAAACTTCTGAACCGAGTCCTGTTAAATCATATGGTGGGATAAATGATTTCTTTGGTATGCCCCCATCCCTTCCAGAAGACCAAGAGCCCGTCATCACACCAAACGAAGCACCCGTACATTATAACCGTAGTACAAGAGTGAATATAGGGGATGTTTTTCAAACGAAAGACGAAATGACCCTCGCTATCGGCATGAAGACCCTTGAAGAGGGTTTCCAGTTTAGAATTGAAAGATCTTCAAAATCCCGATACGATGCGAGATGTGTGCAGACTAACTGTAAGTGGTGTATTTATGCGGCGAACATACAGAATACCACTATGTTCCATGTACGAATTATGAATGACGTACACACTTATTCAAGGACCCAGATGAATCCCAACCACCGTAACGCTAATAGCAGAGTATTGAGACACATAATTAAGCCTAAAGTGAGTGATGAAAGCCGGAGAATACGTGGAAAAGACATTGTGAACGACGTGAAGGTGGACATGCACATAAAACTAATTAGTTTCATAACTTCGGTTGATGTTTTGTTGAATTATGGGTTTTATAGTTTGATTATTTGGTATTGAAATATTAAATTATGTTCTTTTTGGTTAATTGTTATTGATTTATGAATTTTATTGATTTATTTTTTGGGGCTTACGCTTCGACCACCTTAGGGATTACGCCTCACGTACCCAAGTGGAAAATGTAACATCCCAGGCCAACCGTACCAGATATTGTCTGCTTTGTCCACACACCTGGACTCACGGTTTTAAAACGCGTCTGGTAGAGGAGGTATCCAGTCCCTTGTAACTTTTGTTCCCCTCCCCAACCAATGTGGGATCTTACAATCCACCCCCCTTGGGAGACCAGCGTCCTAGCACACTAGTCCGACTCCCGGCTCTGATACCAACTTGTAACACCCTAAAACGGGCTAACAAAAATTTTCCGGAAACTGGAAAAGTGGTATATAAATGCCAAAGCATGAGCCATACAAAAATGGGGAAATCAAGATACATGTTTAATTACAAATTGTAATCATAAGGGAAAATAAAACAACAACCGCCTAATCTAATTCCTCAACGGAAACAAGATTACAAAAAGGGTGTCGTCTATAATCCAATGTCGGTCTTCCCAAAAATGAAACTTTAATCTCCCCAAGCTCACACAGACCCAACTAAGTCTTCTTGGCAACGGCGGCGCTAGAACCTGAGATACACATATACAACAAGCAAGTGTTAGGCCAAAAAGCCTAGCGAGTAATATGACAGTAATTGAATGCATGCGAACAGTTCCGACACTTAAATGTCAAAGATGGGTTCCATAATAGAAATCAATGGGGGAGACCCATAACACCAAACAAATTCCACCCAAGAGACGAGATACCCTAGTGTAGCTCTAATAGCCATACCTCAAGGCCCGACACACTCGGGAGTACAACGACATCATTTCCCCAAATGGCGAGGGTCTAGGCACATACCATTGTGGTACCTCCGTGATTGAATAATTACTTAAACTTGGCACCAACTGTAGTTGGGGAAGTAGTTCAATAAGAACTTTGTTCGATAAGTAGAATCTTTGCCAATGATCTACTATAACCGACTCTGCTAAGAAAGTTCGCAAACATCTAGCTCTTTGTAACGCCTTCAACTTTCTATATATTCCATATTCTTGACGAATGAATGAAAAATGGTGCAACTTCTCCAATGTTGCGTTCCTCATATTATCAATTTATCATCCAACCTAAAGAAAAACTCCCCCGCCAACACTTGTGGCCAAGTCATTTGTCATGACATGCATTATATATTGTGATTCATCATTAGTTAAATGCTGAAAAAACGACCTTGACTTTAGATCTTCAAAATACTCACGACCGAAACTCTCCATCGACTTGCTAGCATTTGGCTTGTCCAAAAACCCTTATGCCATCCATAGTAAGACTAGTTCGTCCTTGTCAGACATGTAGTCCTTGGGAATAAGCAGCAATATGCAAACAAGTGCTTCAAATGCGAAGGGATATCATAGTAGTTTAGTCTTAGAGCTGGAAGAATCTTACCTTCATTCTGTAAAATTCCATATCTCGCTGTTCAACAGCTCCTCCCATTCATCAACATTTGTTTTTGTCCTCAAGACCCTCCCAAGCGCTCTAAGAAATAATTGGAAAATAAAACAGAAAGTACAAAAATGAGTAATAACCCCTAGTAGAGGCTGGTACGATTCAATTCAACATTTTGTTCGTTTGGGTTTGATTGTGTCGTATCTTTATAATTCGGATTAGGTTTATCGTTGTATGAACTGCATTGCATTGCTGATATTGACCCCCAAAAAGAAACGGTGGGTACATCTAGGCAATTGGGGTTTGTCAGGGCCAATGCTACGAGCTTCAGGAAAACCGATGTCGTAGGTTCAAATCCTACAGAGCGTGATTCGGATCTGTTGGGCTGACACTGACACTGAGAGACGAAATCTAGGGGAGCGAATGGGATTAGATACCCCAGTAGTCCTAGCCGTAAACGATGGATATTAGGCGTTGTGCGTGATCCGTGCAGTGTTGTAGCTAACGCGTTAAGTATCCCGCCTGGGGAGTACGTTCGCAAGAATGAAACTCAGAGGAATTGACGGGGTCAAAGCCAAAGGCAATCCATCACATTTTTTCAAGATACCTTCACCATGCAATTTAAGTGTTGGATGCTTGTTAAAGTTTTGTTCACCTAGTGCATGTTGAGCAAACAAAGACAGACATTCGACAAAACCTGAAGACTATAAGCTAGAACAGAGTCCATCACTAATGTAACCACGGTATCCCTGGTTGTCACGATAATTTTAATTCCAGGTGCCCCTACAACAAAGGGCGTTTGAGGAGTTCCAACTCATTGTAGTCTTTGTTCCAAATGTCGTCTAGAACAAATAGAAACCTTTTTATCGAAAGTTTTTCTCTAAGGGACACTTAAAGCAGATATAGATTAGCAAAATCTTGATTGTCCCAACCTACAGCTTGATAAATAGCCTTGCTAATAGTAAATACATCGAACTCATTAGAAACACAAACCCATGCCATGAGTTCAAAGTGATCCTGCACTTTCTTTTCATTGTACAAAACTTGGGCTAGAGTCGGTTTGCCTATCCCTCCCAAACCAACTATGGAGACGACGTTGAAGTTTTTGTTGCATGTTTCATCCTCCAACAACTTACAGAACAATGCCTCTTTATCTTCTTCCCGATCCACCATCACGACCTGACCAGTGAAGTTTCCTCCAATCGTCTTGTTGTTCTAAATGCCTAGACTAATCCCTTGGCAAATTATGATTGTAAGACATCAACCCTTATTAAACCTCAGTGGCCACAATTGTTGTGTATGCCTGGATTTGAACCCTGGGCAGATGGGATATTCCACCACATCCCTAACGACCATCTTAGAACTCATCTTACGACCATACCTAACGTTATGAAGAGTGAAATTAGCTAAAGTTGGGATGATCTTCAATACCTTATTGGTGTTGGTGCTTGCATAAGATTCTTTATAAAAGTGGCGTCGCATAGCTTCGGTGGCCAGATCATATTGATTGATAAGTCTCCCTTCTGTCAATATATTGTTTTCCCTTGCAAATATAAATATGTGATGGCATGCCTCTTCTTCGTTTAAATAATACTATAAGCATTCTATTTTGCCTTCTTCCATGAAATTGTAACGTTTTCTTTTAAAGATTTCTAATTCAAATTAACTTGTTTGTCTCCAAAAACAGTTACTATAAGATATCATTAAAATTGGTTATAAGTAACAAAATTTCTCAATTTTATATCATTAGCTTAATCTGTATGATGGGACTTGCAGCCTAGTTTTCTTTCTTTCTTTCTTTCATTTTAGTGACTTGCAATTAAACATATTTGTTCCTTTTTTGCAGTTTGTATGTTCTTGATGAAGTTGAAAGATCATTGCATGGTGCTTCACTTGTGCTGAGTTAGACGCCTTCTCAGTACAATTATTGCTGATAATGCTGAGTTCATTGCTCAACTTAGTGCACAGTACCACAAAGAGAATAGCAAGTAAAACGAACATTTAGGCATTGTTTGGCAAACTAGCTTATAAGCTAGCTGGTAGCTGATAAGCTAGCTTTTCAAAACGTTACTATGAGTAGCTTTTCAATAAGCTAGCTTATGGTCATCCAAACATGTACCAGGAAAAAAAGCTAGCTTATATTTTGCCAAACATAGCCTTAATATTGGGACATGTAACACCCCGAGTTTTGAGAGGTATCAATTCAAGTTAATACAGAAACCGATATATAAAGGAAAAATAAGATATTTTATTTTGGACTTGGATCCTAGATTTTATAGTCTAGATGGATAAAGGATTCAGTTACGAGTCCAACGGTTCTTTCCGGAGCAAAAACGGAGCTATAACGAAAAAGTTATGGCCAAAACAGTATCGAGAAGAAAATCAACGGAAGTGGGCGACTTATGCCGCGACCTAAGTCGCGGCACAAGTCGCGAAATCCACTGTTCCAACTTAAATTGCGATTTTTCAGCTTCAAACTTCATTTCCTCATAACTTTCTCATCTTAGCTCCGATTTGGGTGATTCAAGTTGCTACGGTTTCGTTTTTGAGAGCTCTTCAAGGATATAACAAGAGATTGGAAATCTATTGAAGTGTACTAGAGTATTTTGTGGTGGTAAGCTTCTCATCTCTCACTATTCATCTTCTTCACCAAGTTTTCTAGGGTTTCACCCACCCTTTGTGCTTCCTTTCATAGATTGGAGATTTGTGGCCATTTTGGTGAACTAGAAGTGTTTTGGTTAGTGGATTCAAGCTTTGGTTAAGGTAATTTTCTATTCTCTTAAGTTATGGGAGTTAGGGTTTCGGTTTTAGTTGAGGTATTCATGCTCATGGTTTGGGAAACGATTCTTTGTGGTTGATTATGTTTATGTATGGTTGAATATGTATGGATTTAGGTTTTGGAAGTTTTGTCTTGAGAATCCAAGTGTTCTTCAAAGGAGCTCTAGTTGGGGGGAAAATCTAGATTTAGCCTAAATCTAGCAAGGTGAGTTCAAGTTGATTTGTGAAAACGTTGTACATGCCAAAACGTCTATTTTAAAGTGTTTATGTGTTCTACATGAAATTATCAAATGTTGGGTTAATTGCTAATCTTTGATTATTTGACGTATTTAATCTTTACAAACTTTGTATAATACCCACATTTGGGATTTTTGGGCATTTTGATAAATGTGTCACAAATGAATGTGTTTTGAGGTCTCATTGCATAAATAAATTCTTGGTCAAAGAAATACACTTTTAAATGTTTGTCGGGTTTTATGCATCATTCACGAAATGAAATGTTTTGGAAAGTATTAGTTGCACACTTATGAGAGGTACTTGAAAGAATGGTTATAGTCTCATTTTATTATTTTCATTCTTATCAGCAGTTAAAGTTGGAAAATGCATATTTTGTGTTATGAGACATTTGGAAAAATTATAAGGGTACAGGTTCATTTGGAAAATGGGTTGTCTCAACTAATGTTGAGTTTTGAACTAATCTTACTTTTGGTCGTTGTGTTGGCATATCCGTTGGTCGAGTGCGTTTTATCGTATTTTTATTTGCATTTATCAATGAGTCAATTGGATTGCTAAGCCTGCGGCTTGACATTGTTATTTTGATGGAGTTTTGGACAATTGTCCAGTTTTGGTAGTTCGACTTCGAGCCTTGTTGGCTTTATTGGATGAAGCACGTTAGGTATCGGGTGCGATGTAAGTCCTTCGTGCTGTACGTTAAGGTATCGGGTGCGGTATAAGTCCTTCGTGCTCAAGTATTACGATATTAGATGAGGGGCTCGACATAGGAACCCGACGGGGTTGAACTCGAGTTTCCGTGGGTGTACGTTTAAAGCTACTGAGCCTGACATCTCTTGCGTGTACTTTTGTTTATATGACTAGTCATAACAACATAAAATGGGCTTACTTTGTGGACCGTCACATTTTATGGAATCGGGAATCCCCCGTCACCGAAAGGTGTTGTTTTTGGGTATTGAGTTTTATTATCCAAGTTTTCGGTGACGTTTTGTATTATTGGGTTTTACCCTTGATTTTATGGGATGAGTATTATGCCCCACCCATGTTTTGGGTGTCTTGGGATATAAGGTTTAACCGTATCTTCATAAATGGAGAGTTCAAGTTATATTTACGCTTTGAGTGAGTTTTGGGTTAAAGCTATTTTATAAATGGGCGGCTTACATTGGTATTATCATCCTTGTAGTGGTTGGGTTTGGAAAACGTCCAAATTTGTGTTCTTTGTTTAAAATGCATATTATTGGAAAATGAGTCGTTTTCTCATGTAAGACGTATCGTATTGAAGGACTACGATTTTAACCGCATCCTTTCTTTTAAACGATTATTTTATATATGTTGAAAACTCTTGAGCTCACTAGGCGTTAAGCCTAACATTTTTATTTGTCGGCATGTGCATCAGGTTTCAAGGTTGGGAGTTGGTCCTAGCAATCCTATGAAGAGTCGAGCCTTAACTTTGTGCAAATGTAAGTAGTTGGTGAAGTCTTCCGCAACGTTGGAGATAGTAACTATTATGGGGTTTTAGTAGCACCCGTCCTTATCATAGACTTTTGTATAGAATGAATGGTTGTATTTGAGGTTAAGTCATAAATTGTGGTTGAAGATGATTTATTTATTGATATATTTAGTAAATTTTTAATAAGTTGCTATTTCCAGATTTAAGGGTGTTACAGGGCAATACTAACTTTCCAAGTTTAATGCTCCATTATTTGACCATAGATGTACTTTTTTTACCAAACTTCTTCATTGTTGTTTGATAATGAGAAAACAAGGGACTGTTGATAAATGCCAATGGATAAGTAACTTCAGAAAATGTTGTGATTTTCACATGATTGCAACTTTTCCTTGGTTGCTTTAAGTTTTATGTGAATCTGTGTTTAGTTCTCTTGCTACTTTGGGTTTGAGAAAGGGGGTGAAACCAAAAGAATGAAAGCTAAATCGTTGAGCATTTGGGAAAATATTACATACGATTATCAATTTTCGTGTGATTATGAATTGACAGAAGTTGTATTACATCGTGTGTGTTTCTTATACATAAGAATTGTAGTCATTTTGATGTAATAATGATGGTCGAGGAGTTGTCAAAGCTATAATACGACTTTCTGTTTGCCCCGGAGGTTGGAAAACCCGCATAGGAGATAAAAGATCTATAATGAATACACACACTATCCTCGCTAAAGAAGCAGGTGGTGTCCTAAATCGAGTCACTGATCTTGCGGTAAACCCCGAATTTTGGGTCACTGATTTAATTGGGTGGTTAAATCCCGATTTTGAGTTACTACTATCTCGGTTTATTTTATGATAGTTTCATTTGCGTTCCTTTTCACAAGTTCTCTTTCAAGTTTAGTTTAATGAATTCAACATGCTTAGATGCCTTAGGGGTTAGCCGATTGACCATTGTCACTAGTCAGACGTAAAGCTATGTTTATCAGAGAACAGTGGAAAGATGATTCACAAGAATAGTCTTTAAGAATAGTGGAAATAGTCTTTAAGACATGAGGCATTTATATGAAGAATTTGAAGTAACGACAATTTGTATTGTTACTTATCCTCCATAATGATTATAAGATATCTATATGTATACTATATTATAAAGTACGGATAAAAAACTCTTAAATACAAATGATTAGGCACAAGGTACCATCATTTTATGCAAGATTTTAAAAATCTCTTAATTTACAAGTATCAAAGCACATGATACATATTACTACTGTAGCCTTCTAACACCACCAATTTGGTATGTGCAGGGTCTTCCTTTTATGCAGACCTTTCCATGTATCACTATTAATTAATATATTATATTACTATAATTTTGTTTTAATTATAGTATTAAATATGTAATTGGTTATTTTTTCTAGATATCATTAAAATATATAAGATAATCATTAAATTCTAACAAAATATTTAATTTTTTTATATAAAAAAACATTATATTATTAAGCCTAAATTAAACAAATTTATAAAAAAAAAACATTATCACTTTCTCAAAACCATCCAAAATCGTACTGTAAATCAACAAAAAAATTAAATGAAACATTAAAATCGCGATGTAATTCACTGCATTGTGCGAGTACGCTTCTAGTTCTCCATAATGATTATAAGATATATTAAAAACAAAATAAACCAACAACGCCAATCTTAATTTAGCCCAAGCCCAAAGAGGTGATAATTGAGAATTTTGAGATACATTGGAAATAAAATTTAAAAAAGTGGCCCAATCATTTTAAGTTATTAGCCCAGAACATCCAACATAGTGCAAATTGCAAAAACAAATGAAGTATTAATATCATTTAGGTTTCACATTCTTGAGAGCATCCCCAATAGGTTTTAACTGAAGAAAAAGATATCATGATGTAAGCTTAATATTACTTGCCTCATATGTGTTGTTGCGTCTTGAGATCTTAATTTCCATGGTTCCGATGCATGACAAACGCCCAAGTTAGCTTGATAGTCACCTAAATGAGTCTCTTTCCTCTTTACATGATAAATTTCAACTCAAGATATATTGAGAAATGTTTTCTCTGGTAAAGCATAGGTGTTCAAGAGGAGTGGTCCTTCCATTGGGTAGCGGGATTACGCTTAATGGGATAGATCGATCATCACTTCCCAGGTCTCGCCAGTATTGCCTGTAGGTCGTGATGGGCCTTAAGATGACTATCTCCTTCCCGCCCCCGGGGGGGGGGGGGGGGGAATCCACTCTCGGGTCGTCGCTCTGTTGCGTTTGGCCGGTCCTCTAGGCCCACTTGAATATTGAATTTAGGCTTTCATTAGCTCCTTTAGGATGTGATTGCTATTTCAGCTCACTGGGTCCTATTTATTAAAAGACCAATTCATCTATTAGCTCCCTTTATCATACCCACTCCGTTTCTTCTTAGGTTGTCTATAAGTGTAGTTTGTGGTTCACGGATTAAAAGACAAGAATTTTGCTCTTTTTTGCTCTCCCTTAGTAGTAAATAATCGTTTTACTGTTACATAATACATTTCTCCATTAGAATCTAATGTAATTTAGAAATGAAGATATTTTTATGTGAAAATTCTATTTCAATTCAAATAAAAAATGTGTTGCAACTAGCTCCTTAACCTTCCTCGTACTGGTGGATGAAAGACCTCGTATAGGCAACCTATTTGCATCCTTCCAAAAAAATAACTTTGTAGCCACGTTACCGGTGCTTGGGATGATTTTAGGTGCGACGTAACTAAATTGGTGAAGTTGAATCCAATTGGTCCTCGATTAGTAGAATTTGTGGAAGATAGGGTATAATTACATTATCATTATATACGAGCGGTTTATTGATGAACAAGAAGGAAAATGGAATTTTTGGATTTTCTAACTCGCCCCTAACTATGATGATACTAGAAAATATGGTCTGAAGAATCTTGAGAGTAGTTCCATAAGCAATCCTTTGTGGGCTTAAAACGAATGTCATATAAGGAGAGGAGGAGGACCTTGATTCATTCAGTGTCTTCACTTGTGAACAACATGACTTATTCGATTGATTGCTTCTCTGCTCCAGGTCTAACAAACTGATTTTTCTTAAATTAAATAAATGGATAAATTTTGCGATGACATCTTAAATTAAATCAAAATATCAATGGACCTAATTTGATTATTTATAGATTGAACCTTTATTGTCGTTTGATATTAAGTGACACTTGTGTTTTAAAATAGAAAAACCTTAACCATATAAAAATGATATTACATACGATATTTTTGAATTAAATCAATTTGATTGATCTGATTTAATTATTTATAAAATGAACCATTGTCGTTTGATGCTAAGTGACACTGATTTAATTCAAAAAAACATTTAATGTAATATCTTTAATTTATTTTTTGTGGTGAAGGTTTTTCTATTTTAAAATGTAAGTGTCACTTAACATCAAACGGCAATTAGTGTTCAATTTAGAAATACCCATCAAAGAAAGTGATGCATTGCAACTATAAGGCTATGTTCGGCAAACTAGCTTATAAACTAGCTTGTAGCTTATAAGTTAGCTTTTCAAAACGCTACTTTGAGTAGCGTTTCAATAAGCTAGCTTATGGTCATCCGAACGTGTACCAGGAAAAAAAGCTAGCTTATAAACATATGTGTTATTTTACACATTTATTTGAGTCATTATAAAAATCATATATTTGTTACAGTGACAAATACAACTACAAAATATCCATAATTTTGTATGTACCTAATTCTAGAATTCAGCCATTCATGACTTTGTTAGCCCCTGGAACTATCCATCGAAATAAATGATTTTTCCCAGGCCTATTATACGACCAAAACAAGCAACTTGCTAACCTTGTCGGAATCTTCAACTAAATTCCAACAAAGAAATCATCTAATCAAACATAATTTTATTATCGCAACTAGATTGTGTTAAAACTATATACAGAAAGAGTTTTTAAATACAAACAGTCTAATTAGTACAAACCATATAATCAATCGCAATCATCCATCTAATCTAATAACAATCTTGTTTCATAGATATATCTGATTTAAAATGTTAGAGCATCTCCAACAGCTTCTCCAACATGGAGAAAATAATAAAAATATGGATTTTAAACTATAATTTTGTTCCAACTATCCCCAAATTGAAGAAAGTAGGAGAGAGAGAAGAAGTTTTTCTCCAAATATAGAGATAACCCAAAAAATGATTACTAACTGAGAGTACCAATAGAAAACTTTGGAATTAGATATTTAGACAGAGAAATAATATTTTAATAGATGACTGAAATATTTTAATCAATGTTGGATTCTCCAAAATGGAGAATCTTTTGAAGATGAATGTAATTTTTTTTTATAGATTTTGATTTTTGGTTCTCCATTTTAGAGAGTTTGTTGAATATGCTTTTAATTATAATAAATGAACTCTGATCCATCTTCTATGAATATACATATCATAGTAATAAATAAACTATTGTCATTTCCATAAATATCTCTATGGTTTGTACTAATTAGAGGGTTCGTATTTAAAGCTCTCTACATATATATAATCTAAAAATATTTGAGTTAAATACTTATATAGTGTCTACAAAGATGCATCAATTTTAAATGTTAAAATTCTATTTCTACAAATACAAAATCGTTCACAATGTAAAGTCCAATGGACACGGATGATAAAAGCTTCGTATTTTAGTCTCGAGTTCAGATACTTACATCGACGTGTATAAGATGATCGTTTAATTTTACTGAAATTTTAAAATATTTATATTCTAAAATATTATTTAATCCAATAGGCAAAATAATGGTAGTATAAGTATGATAGGCAAGTAGTAGGAATGAGAATAATAAGTTGTTAGGCAGGCAAAATAATCAAAGTAGGTGTACATATTATTGCTTTTAGGAATGATTCTAGTTGACGGTTTAACATCTAAAACCACGAGACATGAAAAACAGAAATATTTGATTTTTTAGAACAATGACGAAATTGTATCATCTTAATTTGAGCAAATTGAAGTTATTGAGTTCGTTTGATTAGACGATGGTATGAACCTACGTTCCGAAACCGTATTAGGGTAAAATAATTTTTAAAAAGTAGTACGTACTATAATTTAGAAAATAAGAGAACCGAAGGTAGGTATAATTTTGATATCATAGCATGTCTAGCCCAGTGGTAAGGTAACATCCTTGGGGGGTCAGTGGATGGTATCCCTGTCTACCAGGGTTCGAATCACGTGGTGAGCATGTGGCGATATCCAGATCATGGACCTAGTATACCCTTAATTGGGTTGGGCCGTGGTCGACTAATCTGTCGTTCAAAAAAAGGTATAATTTTGATAAAAGAAAAACAATATGAATAATAGAAAATAAATTTAAAAAAAAATAACAAGATGCTCAAGCACACCTTGTAACAGCTGGTATTCTCCATTATTTCCCTTTTACTTTTCCTCTATAATTCACCAATCATTGTTTTAGAAAATTTCAAACAAAAATTAATATACATATATACATGTATGTATCTATGTATGTATGATGTGAGCCTATGAGGTCTATTTATGTAGTTTTGAAAGTATTTTCTTATTTTAGTAACAAATATTTGAAATAATATATTTTCAAAGTTATTTTATACTTTACTATATAATTATGGAGAGATTTGATTATTATTAAGCTTACGAACTTGTTCTAAAATTAGTTTAGAGTTTAATTCGTAAATTATTTTCATTTATATGATACAACTTTAATTTAATTCTTTTGTTGATTGAGGTGTACGTATCTTCAAAACAACCCCCTGGTCTACACTCTCCATTCGGCTCCTTTTTGTAATTCAAAGTTTCAGTTATTATATATTTTGACTACACAAAACAAGAAGTAAATCGAGAACAAAAGGAAACGTGATGATAAATCGTTCACCAGACCGTTTGAAATCGTTTTCGATGGTTTGGTAACGGTTACATCCGTAACAAATAGTAAAGAGATTCAGCTAATTCTGTAAGAATTAATTTTATAAACTTTCAATAAATTATCAAAATACATCAATAAATAATAAACTATTTTACTTTTACATTTAGTATGTTAAAAAGAAGAAAAAGTTCTACACATCTATAAACTTATTTGAAAAAATAGATGTAATTCTTTAATTATTAATAAAATAAGTGCCACACAATTTCTTGTGAATTCTTTAATGAATTTGGATGTATGTGAATTTTATTGATGAAAAATGGAAGACCATATGCACCCAAAAAAGTATCAATATTTTATGCTTTCTTATTCATTTGGCCTTTAAAAATGGCTACTTTATGTATTAAATATTTGATAAATCAAGTTAAGTCACATTTGTTAAAATAGATAAAAATACATTTCATTCGTCGAATTATATATGTCTCATGAATATATCGAACTTTCTATTTTTATTTTATTTTTGACAATATTTTAAATTAAAGCTCATATACATCTATAGAGTTGGGTAAAGAGAAAAATCATAAGTTAACGTTTGTTAAGCACACACTTTTAGATTTTTAGGGGGTGTTTGGGATTGCTTATCTAAAACAACTTATGCTTATTTTGAAAAGTGTTTATCAACTTATACGGTGTCAAACCGGAGTTTTTTAAAAAATGCTCGAATTAGCTTATAGCGGTACCACACCGCAATAAGCTGATAAGCTCTTTTTAAGTGTTTGGCAAATTTAGCTTATACATGTAAAAATGACCAAAAATGACATGCTTCAATATTATTTATTTTTTTGTATTTTTAACATATAACAATTTACTTTTTATTATTTATAATAATATTTTTGACAAAAAATTATTCAATAACATCAATAATTTATTAAAAAAAATTCTAATCAAGTCTCATACAATGTTTCAGTTCATGTATGCAAATAAAACATGAAAAATGTATCATAGTTCATGTGAAGAATATGTTGGGGATTGTTTCTAATCCTTGGTTGTGATAAAAACATATTCTTTAATTTTGTAATTTTTGGAGAAATTTGATTCCCCAATCCATGATAGATCTTAAACAAAGAAATATGTGTAGATTAAACAAAGAAAGTCTTAAACAAAGAAATATGTGTAGATCTTAACAAAGAAAGTCTTTTGCTTACATGGTAGATCTTAAGAAAACGAAATCGAACAGAACAATCGGTGAACAAATCGAACAGAAAAATCAAACAATCAGTGAAAAATCAAACAAATCGAACAATCAATGAACAAACAAGTCGAGCAGAAAAATCAAACAGAAAACGAAATCAAAGAAATCAAACAATGAACAAATCGAGATCGATGAGACAAAACAAGAACAGATCGAACAGAAAACAAATCGAGAACGAGATAGAAAACGAAATCGAACAGAAAAAAATGAAAAAATCGAACATAAAACATACTTGAAGAGAAGGGACACGAACAAAGGTGAAGGTCGAGCGATGGCGATCTGTTCCTTCGTTGGAGAAGAAAGATGGAGAAGAACGTTAGAAGAGAAGAGAGGCGCAGAGAGGAACGAGATATCAAATATATCAAATTAGGGTTTAAAAAGGGGTAAAATGGTCATTTGGTTTTAAACTCTCATAAGTCAATAAGTCATAAGTTAGAACAAAATGACTTATCAAAAACAACTTTTCAGCGGTTTGGCACCGCTATAAGCTCTTTTCATATTTTTTCCATCCAAACACTCAAAAGTGCTTATCTCCGGTGCCAAATCGCAATAAGCTAAAAAGCACTTTAAATAAGCAATCTCAAACACACCCTAAGGCTGGATTGTACTTGACTGGACAAGAGGGTTATGGCACAATAGGTTTTCCCATCTGAACTTCTCCAATCTTGACAAACTGGCCAAGAATAAACTTGTTAAAGGTTTGTCATATCTGAAATTTGAGAGAGATCATCTATGTCCTGCTATCCCTAAACTTAAATCCACTATCACTGTTGGATCTGTCCTCGTCGTCGCATCTTCCGTTCCCAAGAAAACCAAAGGTCGTGTTTTCCGTGAAGAAACAGACGTCGTGCATTGAATTATATATGTATATGAGCTTTAATGGTTTACCAAATATGAATGAATAAACTTTTATAATTGATGATAGTTAGAAAAAACTTCGTTCGTACAAAAGAAAAACTATGTTTCTATTTGATTTGGAAGACTCTTATGAACTGGCAGAGGTGAGGTTGAGGTTATTGCGACGACAATGGTGGTGGGGGTAGAGGCGATGGTGACTAATGGAAGACGATGAATGTGGAGGATCTGAAGATGGTGGACGGTGGTGTTGGTGGCGGTCGGTGTGACGAAGGAAGCAATTGCGACTGGTGTAGTTAAAGTAGAGGTAGTATGGTGGTTGACAACGATGATTGTGGAGGATGTAAAGATGGTGGACAAGATGTGCAATGGAGGTTGGTGCAACGACAACGGTGGTGAAGGTAGAGGCGGTCATGGCTGGTAAACAACAGTAACTGTGGAGGATGTGAAGATGGTGGACAATGGTGGTGGTGGCCGACAATGGTGGAGGAGGTAGTTATGGCCGATGTGTTGAAGGCAAAGGTGTTGGTGGACGATGATAGTGTTAGCCGGTGGTGGTGGTTATGGTGTAGGTTGTCGATGGTGGTTGACGATGGCTATCGGTGGCTGCTGGTGGTGGTGGCGGCTTTGGTGGCGAGGGCGGGTCAATTGCGACCGGGTTTATGGCAATTTATGGCCCGGAGTAAACCAACCGGTTTTATCAAAAACCCGGTTGAACCGGGTGGTTGACCCGATAGTTGAACCGGTTTTTTTAATGTATTTATGAAAAACTTATGCTTATGTGTTTTTTTAATGTATTTGGTTGACCCGGTGGTTGATGTAACACTCTAGACTTCAAGATTTTCACTTTAGAACTTTTGGTGGCTTGTGGGAATAATTAGATAAGAGTAAGTTAGAACAGAGTGCGTTTATTTGGATGTTCACCATATTTGTAATCAATTAATTTAACTAGAATGCTCATCCTTGAACTCATGTTAGTATCTTTGAGGACCACTTAAAACCGAACCAAGTCAAGAGGTCAAATTAATTATTTAAACCATCAAAAGTAATACCCTGGATCGCCGGCGCGACAATGCCCGACGATTGTGACATGAGTCACTATTATAGGGGCAAAGTCGCGGGACCTCAACCCCTCTCGGTACACCGTGGGCGACAGTGTCCGACGACTATGCCCGGATCACTGTCGCGTGTCAATCTCGCAGAGTGTGTACCGCGGGCAGGGGAACGCGGGCGACAGTGCCCCGCGATTGTGCTCTGGGCACTGTCGCGGTGTCATAGTCGCCGAGATCCATCAGACTTAAAAACGAGGTTTGAGCCATTTTAACCTATTTCTTCACTTGGAGCTCGATTTTGGGGCAATTTTCAGTGACTCCTAGGTAAGTCTTCAAACCCTAGCACTTCTCCACATTTATTGTGTCTTGGGGGATTCATTAGAGACATTTATGACTTGTCTCTTAGGTTGTTGAACATTAAGTGTAAGGAATCACCACTCAATCTTCTACCTTAATCACTTCTAGGTTTGTGTAATCTAGTAATGTGAGTATCTGTCTTCTTGCCTATTATATACATGTATACATATTTATAACTTCATTTTGTGAACCAATAATCTTGTCTTTATGTTCCTCTTGAAGAGCTTATTAACAATATACAAATCTAGGGTTTCTCCTCATTTGAAAGAGGGATTCATGTGGAAATGGAGCTTGAAAGGTGTTGTAATGTACTTAAATGCTTGCTTTATATTATATGTATATTTGGAACTCCATGGAAAGGGGTAAGACACGAAACCCCGATATCTATGCTTAATAAAGTCATTTTATGAAGCACTCACATGACAGAGTCTAAATCTTGAGCTTGAATATCTATGCACGTATGGTAAGTAAAGGGAAATTTTAGTTTCCAAGGTACGAGGAGATTCTAATTTACGAAGATACCAAGAAATAGGCATGGGGTTCAAAAGGGTAATAGTTGTGGACATAAGTGT
Organism: Arctium minus; assembly: GCA_954870635.1. Taxonomy (NCBI): domain Eukaryota; kingdom Viridiplantae; phylum Streptophyta; class Magnoliopsida; order Asterales; family Asteraceae; genus Arctium; species Arctium minus. The sequence continues at coordinate 32,211,803 of OX941088.1, forward strand.
CGGGCAACGACCAAGGACCGTTAATTGTAATTTCTTGGGTGAGAGTGAAATCTAGAATTGGTGGTTTTACCATCAATTTGTAGTGGGGCTCGTAAGTTTTGTGGGTGACTTACTTTGTGTTCCGTCACCCACATGGATCATCGAACTGTCGTTCTATAACAATTGGTATGTGTTCACGGTGTCATGGTCACTCATAAAGATATGCTTGGGTAATGATTAGAATTCTTGCATAACTAAAGTTGCATATGTTCTTATTAAATTGCCATGCTCAATTTATCTCACTAGGCGTTAGCCTAACACTTTTCTTGGTTGTATGGCATAGCAGGTTCTAAGGGTAGCGGGCCGGCAAGTTCGTGAGGAGGGTGCTACTTGCCATTTAAAAAGGGCAATTTTTGGAGCACTCGCGTGTGGAGAGACATTTTGGAGAATTGAGATTAGAGTCTTTTTGGTGATCTTAGTGACACCCATCCTTAATCTAGATTTCGGTGATTTAGATTAGTAGGTTGTTGTCTAAGCATCCGATTTATTGTTGTAACTCCTTATTAACGCTATTTCCGTATATTTGGGAAAGTTTGGGTCTTGGATATAGTTTTGTGTTAATCCAGGTTTCTCCTAGTTTTAAACGTTATATTGCCGAATTTTCGAATTTCTGTTCATTAAATTTTTAAGGTGTTACAAGTTGGTATCAGAGCTCTAGTTTAAGTGAACTAGGTATGGTAGTAAGATGCCTAGAGTTAGACTGAGATGTTAAGTTGCGATTGGTGAGGCTTAGGTAGACACTTGGGGTTAAGGTAGTCCTATAGTCGACGGAAGTATGTAAATTGAGAATTATAATAATGGTAATTAGAATTCTTGTGTAACTTATGTTCATAATTTCACGTAGCTAATGCTATTATGAGTATATCTTTACACAAGCATGCTTACTTCCCTATTGTTATGATGATTAATGAATGTACTAGTACGTTATTAGTATATATCTGTTAACTTATTCTCACCCCATCCTCGTGTGGTTGGCAGTTCAGGATGGTTAGTACTCGGAGTAGACCACCAAATTGTGAAGACCCTCCGGAAATCAGTGTGATGGCTCCCGGCCCATCGAGACAAGGTGACGATCTTGAGCCCCCAATTCCACAAATGTTGATAGGAAGAGTGGAAACGGTGCCTCGAGTGAGCCTAGCCACCAACGACCCAGTCATCCAAGAAGTTGATCCTCAAACAGTGATGATGAACAATTTGATGCTAATGAAGAACGCCGCCATGGACAAGAGAGATGAAAGACTGATGAAGAGGTTGGAGGATAGAGATGCCAGGAATCGAAGGCCAGAGGTGGTGGCAGAAAACGCAGTAATGGGTTCCGGGGGTACCGGGAACAATGTCGGGACTGAAGAGCACGCTATTGTAGGCGCAAGAAGGACGGAAAAGGGATGTTCCTTCAAGTCGTTCCTTTGTTGCAAACCATCATAATTCTCAGGGGCGGCGAGTCCGTTTGCTTGTATGAAGTGGTTCCGAGAGATAGAACTAGCTTTCGAATCAACCGAATGCGGGGAGGCCCAGAGGGTTAGGTTCGCTTCCCAGTTATTCCGAGGGGAGGCCCTAGAGTGGTGGAATATGATCTGATCAACTCTAGAGCCGACAGTTTTGTCTCAACTCTCATGGAGTGCCTCCTAGAAGAAGGTAATGGACAAGTACTATAACGAAAAGGGCATTGGACCGGATAGAAGATGAGTTTCGGAATCTAAAGAAAGGTGACAGGTCAATAGAAGAATATTCCAGGTCGTTTGTAGAGAAGTTGGGTTTTGTGGGACATCTAGTGCTGGATGACAAGGCTATGATCAAGGCTTATATAAAAGTGTTACACTCTAAAATTCAGAGTAAATTAAAACCTGGAAATATGGAAACAAGACATCCGAATTGATATAAACTTCCCATAAAGGGGATCAGTCCTTAAGACTATACAAAACTCGCACGGATATAGAATTTATCAACAAAACTAATCTAAACATAACTGTCTAGACTACATCACTTGACGAACCAAAGTTCATTAAAAGATGGGACTTAAACAATGCCCAACGCCAAAATAATAGACATCTCAAAATGCCTCGAGTCTACGCTCGACTCTCAAAAACCCTGCAACCCACCGCTAAGGGAAACCTGTTATACACATCATTTGAGAAAAAAGTGTTAGGCTTAAAGCCTAGTGAGAACATACAGTTTATAAATTTCAAGAGATATAAACTTTTGTATCAAAGGGAATCTTTTCAAATAAGCATTTCCAAGTTAACTGTTGATAAGAATGAAATCCATTAAAAAGAGACCATAAACCTTCTTTCCAGAACCTCACAATTTAATGCACAAGTAGTTCTTTTATAAACTTCCCGAAATATAAACATCAGTATCATAAGGGAATCTTTTCATAAAGGTTTAATTTATAAAAGATAACATTTCGCCACAACCGGGCCTTTTCGGTCCAAAACTCATCATACGATGACAAAAGAACCATTTTACCAAGGATTGTGGTGTAACACAAAGTAGACCACCAATCCGAGTTATGAGCTAAACAATTGGAATCCGAGGATATGAACACATAGGTCCGTGCTACAACGTGAGATCTAGCCCCAAGCAAAACCAATGTATACTCCTTCACTAGGATCACTATGAACCATGGCTAGTATCCGGCCTCACATAACCGTACCAAGTTGCCCCCGAGGATCTTATGCATCCATAGCTACAAAATGGGGAATATGACATCCCAATAATACAGTCGAATCAAAACCTAGGGATCCGCTAGTAATGGTACAGACTCGTCACAACAACGTATGTGGCCAACCATAAATAAACATATGGTTATAAACACATTTTATAAACAAAATGTCATTTCCAGTTCAACTTTTGGTAAGAATGAAAATCGTTAAAAATGAGTTCTTAAACATTCTTTTCACATATCCACATAATGTGCAAGTAAAACATCATTTTACTTTAATAAGATAAGATCCATCATTTTAGTAAACATAATTGATCGGGAACCCTAAAATCTCCCAAAACTCAACTTATATCAAATATGTAGAAATCTTAAATCTGAAACCATTGAGATATATAGGAGTTCCAAAAGGTAACTTTTGATATGTATAAAGTTTAAAATGATAGTAGGAACTCACCCAATAGGTTTATACGAAAACCCGAAGAACCAGATATCGACCCTCTTGACAAGACGAAGCTTTCCACACCGGAACCTCGGATCGAAAACTAGATAATAATCACCAAACTCTAGAGAGAGAGAAATATCTAGAGAGAGGATGAGAGAGTTTGAGAAAAAGTGATAAAGATCCCAATGAGATATTTGATTGGAAAACCCTTAAGTCGGTCCAGGCAACCTCGCGGGTTATGCCGCGACCTCAACTCGCGGCATAACTCGCCCGCTAACACAAAACCAAACCCATCCAGAGGGTTTCGCGGGTTGTGCCGCGACCTCAAGTCGCGGTGCAACTCATGTAGTTCACTGTGGTTTGTCCAACCAACCAAAAGCCAAGCTCAAACTTAGAACCAAACGCGGTGCTAACGACAAAAGCTTAACACTAGAATACCAAGGTTACATAACGAAATTCGGGGTGTTACAATACTCCCAACCTTAGGTAGATTTCGTCCTCGAAATCTACTCTTCTCAATGGAACACTGTCCGCAGAGAAGATCGTTCTTAACCCATTGCCAGAATCATTAACGAGATCCTAATACCAACATCTACATTATCTACCCTTCTTGGGCACAATTCACTCCTAACCGAGCGAACACTCAACACTTCAAAGTAACCTTTACTCCCAAGGTTACGGTTGCCTCCCAACCTTAGGTGACAATTACTACCTCCAGGAAATTAGCGACCTCAGCTTTCCATCTACCAATTTCTTTCGAACTGCACGGTTCCGATCTCTAAGCCAACAGTCGACGCTAATCTTCCCAAAACTCTCAGATTTCACTGATCCATTCCTAATATCGATAAAGATATTCTTACAAGGCGCACTAATGCGTCTTTCCGGCAATCGGTTAACACAGATTTTGTTATCACTCAACTCCGATCCGACTCCAAATCTGGAAATAGCCCTTATTCAAATTTCTTAATACTTCCATAAATACTTCGTCTACAACCACATTATAAGGATTAACCTCTAAACATACCACCAATATATACATTCGGACTATAGAGGACGGGTGCTAATAAAACCCACAACAGGAATTTGATGCACATGCTGAAAATTAAAAAGAATTAGGCTTAACGCCTAGAGAGTTCAAGAGTTTTACATAAGTAAAAGCAATTAAATTGATGAACTTCTCTTTAAAACAGAACCTTTCAAATAATGAATTTTTAAAACATGGAACAACTTCTTTTCAAAGTTATGCACTTTCAAAGATGGATTCTTCATTTCAATGATGCTTTATAAAATGATACAACTTGTACTAACTCGAAGTATGAAACATTAGTAACACCATGCATACCGTACGTCCGAAATCATGGACATTAGGTCAAATACTCACGCGACCAAAACGAAAGAAAATTAAATACCCATACGCAGGAAAACACACTTCATTCAAACCTTAATATACGTGGGGAGAACCCAATATTAAAGCCATCATTTACCGTCGACTCCACATAACCAAAGTTTGGTAAAAATATGACCTTAGTGTTTAAAATACCCCGGGTCTATGACGGAGAGACCCGTACACAAAGAGAATAGAAGGACACGCAAGTAGGCCGCCCATACAACTTCCTCGCATGACCTCTAAACGTTTCCATCTTGGGTGGCAAGAACAAATGAATGGGGCCACCCGTGATGTTATTGGATTTCACCACGTATCCCGATCTTAGTTCCCATGCCATACCAGACATTACAACCTCAAACCGTTGTTGCCTCTAGCCATACTCTGTCGAGTTCCACCTCAAGGGCTTACGGACACGGGTGTCTACCCAATCTAGACGAGTTCCAACTCAGTGGCTCGTGCCACCTATTGTCTACTCGCTAGCAAACCCGAGCGGTCACTAAGTGTAACCCAAAACCTCAGGCCTTACTAAACAGACAGACTTACGTGCCAATGAAACCATTACAACACTGTCTGAACATTACATGACTCCAATTGAATGACCAACGCACTCAAAAACATGTAACTCACCAAAAACACGAATAAACTCCATCATACTAAAATCTTTCATTACGGTTATAAATACGGACAAATGTCCACACGACTCTTAGTCAAAACCCAAGCCAAAAGCCCAACACTTCACGTAAATTTCCAACGAAAGCCTCGTAATCCTTAAAACACATTTAACCGACATTTAACGTTTCCCCAAATAATGAAATGTCTTTAAACAATGTTTATGAAAACACACACCACAAGGGCATGATTCCTCAAAACTCAACACGTATTGAGACCGAAGATTTTCCAAAGGTTTATGAATGCAAATATACTAAGATGCATATGTCATGAAATAAACTTTGCTTGCACAAAATCATCAAAGATGCATAAATCATAATATAGATTTTACGTGTACAAAATCACCCAGAATACGTAAATCACGCTATTTATTTGTTGAAATATTCAAGTTCGACATGAGAAATTTATGATGTTAAAACAATCCAAATTATCGAATACGAAAACTTATCAAAATACTCAGACCTTGAGAAATACCAAGTAAAACATACGCAACAATTTACACTATAAACGTGAAGGTAGGTTCTTGCACTTCAACACGTGCAACAATTGTTTGTACAACTCCAAAGGGAAAAATCACAATTTTATCTTTAAAATTCCCCCTCTATAACCAAGAGACGTTGCAGCAAAAGAATTTTCAACTCACCCCATATGCAACAATTCATTCCCCAAAGGGCGGTAAAATAACGGGGATGCAAATAAAATTTCAAATCGAGTTTAAAAGCTTCACGTTGTAAAGATAAACACATTTGACCAAAATAAAAACTACAATGACAAAATACCGTTAACTCGCTAAATGCTTTGCGGAAATTTTAACAGTAAGAGTTAATGATGGAGATACAATCAGAATGAAAATCCTGCTTTAAAACTAACATAAATCGTTTATGCAATCATTCACACCAACGTTATACTTAAATCCAATGCACATAGTATACGACAGTTGACCTATGATAACACAACCCCGAAATTAACGCACGCAATGATGCACATGCACATGCCCTCCCAAAGTTATTTATGCGACACAAAAGTCGTAAGATGAGACACCATAATCCGACTGGATTTTCATAAAACTCATTAACGCTAAAATCAAGTGGTGTCCAAATTTCCATTTTTCAACACAAGGTAAGGCGACCATTTTGACAAGATTTTTGATGAGACACGACGCCCAAAGAACTCATAACTTGCACGCAATGAAATTAAACTCACACATCTCAAAATATACGCACGCGACAAAAGAATTCGTAAAACAAAACTTCAAGAAATTCAACACAACTCACACAACTAAAATTCTCGAGAAACTCCGACTCAAAAGCATGGGAATAACTCTTCCTTTAAAACCATTGACATACGTGGAAGAGATCCAATGTCAATGTCAAAATTCCACAGCTACTTGCCCATTAACTGAAAAAGCGTTAAAACACAAATATTTCGACATCCAAAAATAGCATTTAAACACAAGACGTGAATAAAGAGAGTTTTGATAACAATTTGTAATCAGGTGCAACAAAACAATTTTAAGCATGCTTATGCTCATAGTTTAAAATATGCTGAGTGCTAAATGTTTTTGCCAAAACGTTATAAGGTAATTTACTTTATGGTTGACGATCATGAAAAGCAATTTATGCAACCTTATTTTAGAAATAAATTTAATGCAAGAATTTGGTCGGCACTCACATCTTAATACTACGCTTCCCAACATCCCAACGTACTATAATCAACCGGATGGTTCAGTCATCATAGGGCAACCATCCCATTAATTAACTTACAAATCTCCTCGAAATATAATCGATCTAACAAGATATAGTTCTAATTCCACCAACGAATCTGGCTCAAGGTGATTAACTTAATGCGTTATACGCACTTACCATCATCCCAAAGAGACCTTGCTATAAACAACAATCATTCCTTACGGATTAGAAACTTTCGCACTACTCTAACGGTCAATATACCAAGGTAGAGCAGGTAAACACAAGCACGAGAAAGGGTAAGGAAGAGTTTAACTGAAACATGCACGAAAGAAACGTACCGCTACGTCTACCAATTGTCATAACATTAGCAAACCAATTACACTTACGTAAAATATCCTCATAATCACATTAGCTAAGTGAGATTATGAACATATAACACATAAGGGTTCTTGTTACCGTCATCACAACGCCTGATGAACATAACTTCCATCGACTCTAAGACTGTCCCATCTTAGAAATTCTACCCAATCTCACAATCAATGCCTATCAAACTCAGTCTAAGTCTAGACATCTTACATTCATGCCTAGTTCGCTTAAACTAGAGCTCTGATACCAACTTGTAACACTCTAAAATTCAGAGTAAATTTAAACCTGGAAATATGGCAACAAGACATCCAAATTGATATAAACTTCTCATAAAGGGGATCAGTCCTTAAGACTATACAAAACTCGCACGGATATAGAATTTATCAACAAAACTAATCTAAACATAATTGTCTAGACTACATCACTTGACGAACCAAAGTTCATTAAAAGATGGGACTTAAACAATGCCCAACGCCAAAATAATATACATCTCAAAATGCCTCGAGTCCACGCTCGACTCTCAAAAACCCTGCAACCCACCGCTAAGGGAAACCTGTTATACACATCATTTGAGAAAAAGTGTTAGGCTTAAAGCCTAGTGAGAACATACAGTTTATAAATTTCAAGAGATATAAACTTTTGTATCAAAGGGAATCTTTTCAAATAAGCATTTCCAAGTTAACTGTTGATAAGAATGAAATCCATTAAAAAGAGACCATAAACCTTCTTTCCAGAACCTCACAATTTAATGCACAAGTAGTTCTTTTATAAACTTCCCGAAATATAAACATCAGTATCATAAGGAAATCTTTTAATAAAGGTTTAATTTATAAAAGATAACATTTCGCCACAACCGGGCCTTTTCGGTCCAAAAATCATCATACGATGACAAAAGAACAACTTTACCAAGGATTGTGGTGTAACACAAAGTAGACCACCAATCTGAGTTATGAGCTAAACAATTGGAATCCGAGGATACGAACACATAGGTCCGTGCTACAACGTGAGATCTAGCCCCAAGCAAAACCAATGTATACTCCTTCACTAGGATCACTATGAACCATGGCTAGTATCCGGCCTCACATAACCGTACCAAGTTGCCCCCGAGGATCATATGCATCCATAGCTACAAAATGGGGAATATGACATCCCAATAATACAGTCGACTCAAAACCTAGGGATCCGCTAGTAATGGTACAGACTCGTCACAACAACGTATGTGGCCAACCATAAATAAACATATGGTTATAAACACATTTTATAAACAAAATGTCATTTCCAGTTCAACTTTTGGTAAGAATGAAAATCGTTAAAAATGAGTTCTTAAACATTCTTTTCACATATCCACATAATGTGCAAGTAAAACATCATTTTACTTTAATAAGATAAGATCCATCATTTTAGTAAACATAATTGATCGGGAACCCTAAAATCTCCCAAAACTCAACTTATATCAAATATGTAGAAATCTTAAATCTGAAACCATTGAGATATATAGGAGTTCCAAAAGGTAACTTTTGATATGTATAAAGTTTAAAATGATAGTAGGAACTCACCCAATAGGTTTATACGAAAACCCGAAGAACCAGATATCGAAGCTCTTGACAAGACGAAGCTTTCCACACCGGAACCTCGGATTGAAAACTAGATAATAATCACCAAACTCTAGAGAGAGAGAAATATCTAGAGAGAGGATGAGAGAGTTTGAGAAAAAGTGATAAAGATCCCAATGAGATATTTGATTGGAAAACCCTTAAGTCGGTCCAGGCAACCTCGCGGGTTATGCCGCGACCTCAACTCGCGGCATAACTCGCCCGCAAACACAAAACCAAACCCATCCAGAGGGTTTCGCGGGTTGTGCCGCGACCTCAAGTCGCGGTGCAACTCGCGTAGTTCACTGTGGTTTGTCCAACCCACCAAAAGCCAAGCTCAAACTTGGAACCAAACGCGGTGCTAACGACAAAAGCTTAACACTAGAATACCAAGGTTACATAACGAAATTCGGGGTGTTACAAAAAGGCTTACCCGCGAAGATGAAGACCACGGTAAGAAACGCCAAAGTAGCCACCCTTCAAGAAGCAATTGAAGAGTCTAAGTTGGTCGAAGATGACCTCGCGCAAGGCAAGGAGGAGAAAGCTCGAGTGGGTGAAAAGAGGAAGTGGGAGAGCCGTCTGGGCCCTCCTCAAAGACCAAAGATCTTTGTGGGAAATCTTCGTGCAGAACCTAGAAAAGAACCTAATTGGTGCTCAAAATGTAAGAATAAACACTTTGGCTCGTGCCGAAGCACCTTGAGCGAATGTTTCATGTAACACCCTCAAACTCGGAAATAGCAACTAATTTAAAATTTTCTAAAATACATCGATAAATAAATTATCTACAAACACAATATAGGATTTAACCTCAATAAACACATTTATTCTCTACATACAGTCTATAGTAAGGACGGGTGCTACTAAAACCCAATAATAGTCACTATCTCCAACTGCGGAAGACTTCATCAATCTACTTACTCTCGTGTAAGTCTATAGCTCAACTCCTCAAAGCACTGCTAGAACCAAAACCCAACTGGAACCTGATGCACATGCCGACAAATAAAAAGGTTAGGCTTTACGCCTAGTGAGCTCAAGAGTTTTCGTTAGAGATAAATAAAGCGATAACTTTAGGAATGTTATTTAAAATCATGAATTCTCGAAATGCAATACAACTAATTTAGAAACAACTAGAAATGAAATACTTTAAATCTTAAAACAATCTCTTTTCATCATTCACCCCTTTCGTGGTTAAAATCATAAAACACACGCCTCTTTAAATAAGGCCAAAACCCGAGGCGCACGTAAAACATAAATGATATTATAATGATCAGACGTTGAAAACGTAGATAACTCAAACTTCCAAGATATCCCAATAACTCGAATGAGTTTCAATAACCGAAACCTTATAACATAGATAAATACCCACACTCAGACGTCCCCGAAAACATGGATTATAAAACTCCATATCCAAAAACCACACCTAATGGTGACGGGGAAAACCCGGTTACATGGTACGTGACGGACACAAAGTATGTCACATAATTATGTAAGAAATCAAAACATGTGGGTTACACATAAAACACCCACCGAGCTCAACTCCTCTGAGTCTATCACTCGAAAACATCAAGTCAACCCCTCTAGGTCTATTCTTGAGAGTTCCAAAACGGGGAACTCTAGCACAAGGGAATTACACCTTACTACCCATGAGACGCTGCCCGACCGTATAGGTCCACACCTTACTTATCATGGTGACCCAATGCCTATTCCGTGCCAAGTGGCGAACCTAATGTCCAAAGCGGGGACATAGGAAAACCGTGCCTATGGATCCATTGCACTAACTAAACCATTACATGACTCACAACGAATGAACTAATGCATTCAAAACATGTAATTTTCAACTAAGATGCAGTAAATGCAAATCATAACCAACCGCTCAACATTGAGCTATTAAAAGCGGACAAGTGTCCTCAAAACCCAACAAAATCCAAACCGAGCCATAAGCTCAACAAATTCAAAGACCCAACGTTGAAATTCATAAAAATGGGGTCAAACATAAACAACCCATACTTATGTAAACTCATGCTCCAAAACATAGAATAAATTCCAACGTAGTTTAGATTTGGGACAAATCGTTTTCCAAGTGAGTTTATAACATATATCCTTTCAAAACGTCCCACAACACAAAACCATGCATTTCTCCAAAACACAAAGTGAACACATTTATACTCAAAATCTACTTCTATAAAATAAATCATTAAGATACCAAAATATATGATTTGATTATCCAAAATGCCCAAAATCCCAAAGATGTGTGCTAAATGAGTTTATAAAGTTAAACACCTTTAAAATACTCAACTTATCAGCAGTTAACAAAACTTATCAGCAGTTAACAAAACTTATCAACAATTAACAATTTTGTGTAAAACGCTTTAAAATAAACATTTTGGCATGTACACCGTTTTCACAAATCAACTTGAACTCACCTTGCTAGATTTAGGCTAAATCTAGATTTTACCCACTTAGAGCTCCTTTGAAGAAACTTGAATCCTCCAAGCCAAAAGTCTCTAAAAACCTATATCCATACATTTCCAACCGTAAATAACCACATTCAACCATATAGAAACATTTCTCAAACATTACACATGAAAGTCTCCATTTTGGTCCCAACCTAAATTTTGACCTAGATTTCTCCAAAACCATCAAACCCGAAATTGATAAACCACACACTAGGATAATCATCAATGGAACATTTATAACTTATGTAAAGGTTTAGAAATGGAAGGGATGCACTTACCACTTAGGTTTTGATGAAAACCTAGACAACCCAACAATGAGCTTGAGGTTGAAGATGAAGATGGAGATGATGAAACCTTGACCATAACTCTCCATATTACCACTTGATGGTGTTTCATCTTCAATAAAACACAAGGATTTGAGCCAAAATAGGCTAGGGTTTGAAAGGGGAAGAAGGAAAACGAATTGGGAGAGTATAGAAGAAGTTTGGGTGTGAAGAAATGAGGAAATAGCTGATTTTCGCGACTTAACAGCCCCCTGGAGTGTTTGGGCGACTTTGCCAGGCGACATTGCCCTGGGGGCAATGTCGGGCAATGTCGCTGACATTGCCCTGGGAAATGTCGCTGGTCATAGTCGCAGCCAGCCAGCCTTCTTCTCGTTCACTATTTTGGCCGTAACTTCTTCGTTATAGCTCCGTTTTCGCTCTAGAAAGAACCGTTGGACTCGTAATTGAATCCTTCATCCATCCAGACTATAAAATCTAGGATTCAAGTCCAAGATTAAATATCTTATTTTTCCTTGATATATCGGTTTCTGTATTAACCTGAAGTGATACCTTTCGAAAGTCGGGGTGTTACAATCCTCCCAACCTTAAAAGAGATTTCGTCCTCGAAATCTGGCACCACCAAGCACCCAACATCGCATTTGGAGAGATCGATTGATTTCCAATCGAAAAGGAATGCCTTCTTGAAACCTCACCTCATATAAGCACCCGATTGCATCTCGGTTGAGGTTGTCGCTGTGTTTCTCATTACGTGTCGTTGCAAACTCAATCTCAACGTTTGATACAACTCATCGATGACGGAATGAACATTGAGTCCTTGCTTAATCATTAAATCTCGGTTGCCTCCCAACCTTATGTTGCTCATATTACCTCAAGAGTAACTTACGACTCTGATCCATCATTTCCACCAAAAAATACTCCAAAACAAACAATTCCCTTAGATACCTCTAAATACAACGCATCAGGGTCTTTTCAATAATTGGTTTGTACTTAAAGCCTACCTCGACATTCTCACCAAATGTCTCCAATAAACGTTACCACCAAAGAGTTATTGTCCTTTGACAAATTTTCTTAACGACTAGTTTGGTCTGCACCAACACCATCGTAGATCCGAACCTCGAGTTTCCATAAGCACAATACCCACAGATAGCGGATTACTTCAACCCCACGGTTACACAGTTCTCATAATGCATTCAAACGTCGATTGATAGATCGGTGAAGCCTCGTAGATTGCAGGATTACCACTGATCGATCTTTAAGTATCAATATCTACTTCTCTTAATGTTACCACTTCACCTGCGAACACTCCAAATTCAACGGACGTGCACTGAGCACACTAACGGTTATTGTCCTCAAGAAAAGAGTCGATGCCTAATACCAGAATGGTGACATCAAAACATGGACATCCCGCCTAATACTTCATTCCAGAAGTATTGTCGCATTGAGGTTGATACTTAATAGAGGGCTAATGTTTCCAAATCTTACGTCCCTAATAGACGGACCACAAAATTCCTTGATCACGGAAGTCCATTAAGACGGTACACCGTTAACATATAACTTGATGTCAACCAGACAAGCAACACATCAATACGAACCCAACAGACGTAGGTAGTCACACAAAACCTCATCCCGAAGGTTTACTAACGCATAGAGATCATCTCTTAATTAACTGGGGAACATAATCTATTACCCCCATGATTCACGCATGGCCCGATTCAAAAACTGAAATTCAAATTCAAGGTTGACTACAAGTCGGATCATCCGACGCTTCAAATCCTAAGGACTTCTCTAGTCCCTTAATTGCAACTCCCTTCACGATAGGGGTTTTAAGTCAATAGCCCTAATGAGTTCAAGGTTTTTCAATAAGTATGCCAAGTCGAAATCCATAAAACTTTCAAATACATGAGTTTTATAACAATTAATCGTGCGGTAAAAATACACTACCGTTCGTTCGATAGGTTTCAAAATTGATCACCAACACTACACATATAAAACCATTTCCAAAACTCATTTGATCAGTGCTTACGTTAATACGGATAATAATAAAAGATGTGCAACAAAATTTTAAATGGACTACCGTGGTCCTAACATGCATAAAATTATACCATAAATGGGGAAATACTTTCGCATACCAAAACAGTTTATAGCGAGGTGATTGAACAAAACTCCCAAGAGACAAGTTACGTAATCCAGTTCTCAAAATTTCTCATTCGACTATATAAAAGTATGGAATAAGATTCCCAACAAGACCCGCATGCCGAGTTCACTTTTCAAAACTTAGCAACACAAAAACATGCATGCGATTGGTCAACATACAATAAATTTTAAACCAATTTTCAAATTTTAGGTCGTACAATGAAACGATGTTGTTCGAATATAGTGGCTACAATGACATGTATACCACTAACTCACTTAATGCATTGCGAAATTTATAACATTAAAATCGACAATTGAAATGCGTTCAAAGCGAAGGTCCAATACGAAACAACATAACTTTTCATATGCTTACTCACACCAACAATTTAAAACAACTCGAAAGTCATGTAGCATACAACGAGTAACACTTGTATAAAACCCAAAAGAGAAATCACATAATATTGGAACTTTCCAAAATAACATATGGGATAATATCTATTGACAAAACTCTCAAAACGTCTCTTACGGTTGCGAAAATGTCGATGCAAAACTCGCACGAGACAAAATATTAAACGAAAATTTATAAGTTAACGCACAAAATAATGCAAGTATACACCTCTCAAATTCAAGAGCACGATGCAAAACGTCGTAAAATGGAATTTCGTAAGACCCAATAAAACCTTCCATAAAACCCAAAGAAACACAATGATGCTCAACATCATATGGTGCCAAAACCGTCATTCCCGAAATCAAATAGCATGAAACAAAGTCATGACTAAAATGTCAAAATTCCAAAATTTTATCTTTTATCGCACATGATAAATATAAACGACACTTTCACCAAAATCCGCATGAGACTCAACGCTTCAATAAAACTCATAAACTTACACGCAAATAAAATTAAAACTCATGCAATTCAAAATATACTCGTGAGTAGCAAAGCGTCATAAAATAACGTTTCATGAATTCAACATGACTCGTACCGACTAAAATTCCAAGGAACATTTCGACTCAAGAACATAGGGACAACTCGTCTTTTAAAACCTTAACATACATGGAGGAGATCCAATGTCAAAGTCAAAAATTCCATAGTTATTTCCCAAACAACCCAAATAACGTTAAAACATGAATATTACAATATTCGAAAAAATAATGTCAGACATGAAACAAGGATAAAGAGATTTTGTTGGGAATTCAGAATCTGCACAAGTATGGTTAATGCTGCTAGTACAACATGGTTAGTACTTCTGAGACAGATTAATACTTCTAAACAAGATTAATACTGCTTGATGAAGTTACTACTGTTGAGCATAGTTAGTACTGCTAGTAGTTAGTACTGCTAAGGGTTACTACTGCCAACTTCATTAATACTGTTGAACATGGTTAATGCTTCTGAACATGGTTAGTACTGCTTATGAGATGAAGACTTCGTATGGCAATGAAGACAGTTGTATTGATTGAAGATATTCATGGAAAGCTTGGAGATAACTATGGAAGGTTATACTGAAGATCTTTTATATTTTGTAATTATCTTTTATTTTCAGTATATGTATAGACTTAGTCAGAATAGTTTAGTAAGTAATTTTTTTTTGAGTTTTTGTTTTGATAGAGAGAATTAACCTCAAGGTTTATAATCCTAATTCTAGAGAAGTAGAATTCGTATTGGTGAGCCTGTTCATCAATATTGAGGTTTTGTTTGAAAACTTGTAGCTTTAATCTTTCAATAAAGTTTACAAGTTGTGATTCACATTCACTGTTTCATTGATATTCTGAATATTAAAGTGTTATTCTGCAAACTCCTTTAATATTGTTTCTGGGTTCATTATTCTTGTTAAGAATTAGATCCTGACAAGTGGTATCAGAGCACAATATTCTCAGAAACCTTCAATCACCATTCTTTCTCAGAAACCTTCAATCATCATGGACAGTTCAAGTGATAGTGTTTTGGTATCAAAGGTTCCAATGCTCAGATCTAATGAATTTGACATGTGGAAGATTAGGATCAGGCAATACATCCTTCTCACAGATTACTCTATGTGGGACATCATTGAGAATGGCCCATCTAATGAAGGAAAGATTGGACCAGATGGAAAAAGAATTCCACCAAAGACTGATGGAGAGAGGAAGATAAGGCAGACAGAGATGAAAGCCTTGAGCACACTGCTCTTGGCTATTCCCAATGAGTATCAACACCAATTCTGCAACTGCACTGATGCACAGATGCTTTGGAATGCTCTAGAGAAGAGATTCTCTGGTACCAAAAGTACCAAGAGAAATCAGAAGGCTATTTTGAAGCAACTATATGAAAACTTCATGTCAACTAAGAATGAGTCCATGACTCAAACTTTTGACAGGTTTAACAAGCTGATTGGTGAACTAGCTACTGTTGGAGTGCAGATTGATCAAGATGATGTAAACAGAAAGTTCTTAAGGTCCCTTGGAGATGAATGGACCATGTATACTGTCTCTTTCAGACAGGATGAAAAGTTGGAGGACAAAGAACTAGATGATATTTATAATGACTTAAGGGTGTTTGAGGCTGAAGTTGAAGCCAAGAAAAGACCATCTGGATACACTCATAATGCTGCTCTCTTATCATCTTCTTCTTCTACTGTTTCTGCTGCTAATGCAGAATCAGTTAGTACTGCTTATGTATCTAAGCAAGATGTATCTAATGACTCTGTATTAGAAGATTTTCTTGCTAGTCATGCCAATTCTGGCTTAATTAATGATGATCTTGAACAAATTAATGCAGATGACCTTGAGGAGATGGATATAAAGTGGCAGATGGCTATGCTAACTATGAGGGTCAAGAGATTCATAAAGAGGACTGGAAGGAACAACTTTTCTCAGAGGAGAGAAGATGGTGCTGGGTTTGACAAGTCAAAGGTGGAGTGCTACAAGTGCCACAAAATGGGACACTTTGCAAGAGAATGCAGAGGAGGAATTCCTCAACAACATGGCAGTAACCATCAGCAAGCACATTCATCAAGCTTCCAAAACAACAGAAACTCCACTCAAGCTCTTGTTTCTCAAGAAGGAATGGGATTTGATTGGAGTGATCAAGCAGAAGAAGCTGTTCAGAATCAAGCCCTGATGGCAGAAGTCTCAGAATCTTCCAGCACAGATATTCCAACTAAGGTAAAAACTAAACTGTGCACCAAAGATTGTCTTCAGACTGTACAAAAGTACAGGGATCATAACCAAAGCATGTGTGACGACCTTAAAAGGTTAGAAAGAGATATAAGAGAGTATAAGGTGATTGTTGAGAAGTTTGAAGATCAAATCAAGGCTTACAAGGCCAATGAACTTCAACATATGTATGACACAAATTACTGGAAGTGGGAGAAAAATCAATTAGAGACTCAAATAGAAAAGTCTAAAGAGGAGTGTGAGAAGATAAATAGTGAGTATGAGAAAGCTAAGCTTGACATTGAGAAGTTCTCTTATGCTTCCAAAGAAATGGACTCTTTGCTTAAAGCTCAAGTTCATGATAAGATCAAAAGTGGTATAGGATACAATGCAACACCTCCACCTTATAACAATAATTACATCCCTCCCTTCTCAGATCTCTTAGAAAACCAAAATAAAGAGGACTTACCTATAGGAGCAACAGAAGTAGATCCTATAGATAGTGTGGTGGTTAAAGAAGAGAATGAGGAAGAGAAGTCTGAGAGTAAGAATGCAGAAGAGATTCCTGTAGAAAATCATATTCTTACCAATGAAGGGGGGTAAACCATTCATCAAGAGTGAAAAGGTGGAGAACTCAAAGAGAGAAAAGGGTAAGGTACAGGGAGTCCACTATATGCAGACCACAGTTGTGAATCCCTATACATGTAAACAGTCTCAACCCCAAAAACATGATAAAACAAGGGGTAATCAAAGAAACTGGAATAATCAGTGGGCACAAAAACAAGGGTTTGATCTGAGTAAAATCAATAGACCAAAACCTTGTTTTATTTGTGGAAAGCTTAACCATATTGCCAAATACTGTTATTTCAATCCTATGAACCAGAGGATAAATTTTCAAAGACATATACAAAATCCTGTTGGTTATAGGAATCAAAGAAGGAATCATATGGCTGAAAATGTAAAAAGAGCACCTGTAAAAGCTCTTGCTCAAAACAAGTTTGCAAAATCTAAGAAAAATACTCCAACTAAGCCAAGGATTAACTTTGTCCAAATATGGGTTCCAAAAATAAAGAAATTTGTTAGTACTGCTATTTCAAATAGTACTGCTGACAGAAATAACACTGCTGTAAGCAATACTACTGCTAACAATGTTAGTACTGCTAATCCAATTAGTACTGCTAATAATGTTAGTACTGCTAACAAAATTAGTACTGCTAATCCAATTAGTACTGCTAATGATGTTAGTACTGCTAACAGAGTTAGTACTGTCAATCAAGTTAGTACTGCTTCCAGTAACAGACCCATAATTGTGACAAAGTATTCAAGCCATAAGATTCCCCAGTCTGAAAAGCTCATCAAAACTGATTGTGAATATGTTGATGAGAATGGGAAACCCAAGACCACTTTGGCTTAGGTTCCTACTAAAAACTAACTGTTATACTTTATGTGCAGGGCAACAGCTAAAAGGGAAGAGCATTTGGCATGTTGATAGTGGTTGCTCTAGGCACATGACAGGCAACAAGTCCTGTCTACAAAACTTTAAAAGAATTGATGGAGGACATGTTGCATTTGGTGATAATCCATCTGGAGGAAAGATTAGTGGGAAAGGTAATGTATCAAAGGGTAAGATGACATTTGAGGATGTCTACTATGTTGAGCAATAGAGATACAACCTGTTAAGTATATCACAAGTTTGTGACAAGAAGCATAGTATATTGTTTACTTATACTGAATGTATTATCCTTTCTAAAGAGTTCAAGGTAGTTGATGAAAGTATGATACTACTGAGAACTCCAAGAAAGGACAATGTTTATTGCTTGGATTTAGAGAATGTATCTAATGATTCATCATTTAATTGTCTATTTTCAAAAGCTTCTGTTGATGAATCATCTCTTTGGCACAGAAGGATGTGTCACATGAACTTTAAAACAATGAATAATCTTGTGAAAAACAACCTTGTAAGAGGTTTACCACAAAAGGTATTTTCATGTGATGATCATTGTGTTGCATGTCTTAAAGGAAAACAGCACAAATCTTCTCATAAGTCCAAAGAGATAAATACAATCTCTACACCTCTCCAATTATTGCATATGGATCTGTTTGGTCCTACAAATGTGATGAGTATTGGCAAGAAATCTTACTGCTTAGTTATTGTTGATGATTTCTCTAGATTCACTTGGGTCTATTTTCTGAGGACAAAGGATGAGACAAGTGGACTGATCAAATCCTTTATTCTCAGAGTTGAAAACCAAACAAATCAAAGAGTTAAAATCATTAGGTCTGATAATGGAACTGAATTTAAAAACAATGACCTAAACAGCTTTTGTGAGGAAAAAGGTATTGAGAGACAATACAGTGCTCCTAGGACTCCTCAACAGAATGGAGTTGCTGAGAGGAGAAACAGGACACTGATTGAAGCTGCAAGATCCCTGTTGGCAGATTCAAAACTTCCAGTTACATTTTGGGCAGAAGCAGTTAATACTGCTTATTATGTTCAAAACAGGGTTCTAATAGTTAAATCTCAAGGCAAGACACCATATGAACTTTTTAACAAGAAGAAACCTTTTATTGGATTTTTCAAACCTTTTGGGTGTCCTTGCACAATTCTTAATACCAAAACTCACTTAGGCAAGTTTGATAGCAAAGCAGATGATGGATTTCTGGTTGGTTACTCATCCCAAAGTAAGGCTTACATAGTTTTTAATACATCTTCTAGAATAATTGAGGAAAGTGACAATGTCAAATGCAATGAGAGCACACCAAATAAACTTGGTACAGGCCCTGATTGGATTTTTGACATTGATTCACTAACTAATTCTTTGGGTTTCAGTTATGAGAATAATACAGGAACAGGGACAGAATCAGTACAAGACAAAAGACAAGAGTTTGTGCTATTTCCAATCCCTACAGCAGTTCCTATTGAACTCTGTGTTCAAGAGAAGAAAGATGCTGCAGATTC
The DNA here is from genome assembly GCA_954870635.1 of Arctium minus. NCBI lineage: Eukaryota > Viridiplantae > Streptophyta > Magnoliopsida > Asterales > Asteraceae > Arctium > Arctium minus. The sequence goes on from OX941088.1 coordinate 32,231,609, forward strand.
AAAGGATACTGAAACGGCTCAGAATGAAGAGGAGAGAGGTGAAAAGGAGGATCAACTTTTGACTTCAGAACAGCTAGAACTTGAGATGCCTGCATTGGCAGAAGATGATACTGATGATGAGAACTCCTCAGTGTTTGGTGGCAACACTCCAGAAAAGTATGACACCAATCTTGAAGTCAATCTTCAGGAAGAGGCTGTAAATGCTACAAGGACTCAAAAGAATCATCCTCCTCAGTTGGTGATTGGTGACATCAATTCTCCAATCATCACAAGGAATCAGAGTAAGTTGGGAGGATTAAAAGACATACAATCAGGCTTACTATCTTGCTTTATATCTCAGGTTGAGCCCAAAAAGGCACATGATGCAATGAAAGACCCAAGCTGGATAGAAGCAATGCAAGAGGAGCTGCTGCAGTTTGTACTGCAAAATGTATGGGATTTGGTAGAACTGCCTAAAGGACACAGAGCTATAGGGACAAAATGGATTTTTCAGAAACAAGAAGGATGAGAGAGGGATAGTGATCAAGAACAAGGCTAGATTGGTAGCACAGGGGTACACTCAAGAAGAAGGAATTGATTATGAAGAGGTTTTTGCACCAGTGGCCAGGATTGAGTCCATTAGGTTATTTTTAGCCTATGCCTCTTTCATGAAGTTCAAAGTCTACCAAATGGATGTGAAAAGTGCTTTTATGTATGGTAAAATTGAAGAAGAAGTATATGTCTGTCAGCCTCTAGGGTTTGAAAATCCCAGATATCCTGACAGAGTATAAAAATTGAAGAAAGCACTGTATGGACTACATCAAGCACCAAGAGCTTGGTATGACACTTTGTCTACCTATCTCTTGGAAAATGGTTTTGAGAGAGGAATCATTGACAAGACTCTGTTCATTCAAAGGAAGAAGAAGGACATCCTGTTAGTACAAATCTATGTTGATGATATCATCTTTGAATCCACAAAAGATCAATTGTGCAGAGATTTTGAAGAATTAATTCATAAGAGATTCAAGATGAGTTCTATGGGTGAACTTACTTTCTTCCTTGGGCTACAAGTTAAGCAGCAACAAGATGGAATCTTCATAAGCCAAACCAAGTATGTGCAGGACATTTTAACTAAGTTTGGATTCTCAGATTCCAAGCCTGCAAGCACACCCATGGAGACACACAAACAGATAACTGCAGATCTTGAGGGGGAGGATGTGGATGTTCATCACTACAGATCCATGATTGGCTCCCTCATGTATCTCACAGCTTCTAGACCAGATATTATGTTCCCTGTTTGTGTGTGTGCAAGATTTCAAGTTAGGCCAAAGCAATCACATTTTCAAGCAGTCAAGAGGATATTCAGATATCTCAAAGGTCAACCCAGATTAGGACTGTGGTATCCTCATGACTCACCATTCAACCTACTTGCATATTCAGATAGTGACCTGGGTGGAGCTAACTTGGACAGAAAGTCTACAACTGGAGGATGTCAGTTTTTGGGTGCAAGACTAGTATCATGGCAGTGTAAGAAGCAAACCATAGTGTCCACCTCAACAACAGAAGCCGAATACATAGCTGTTGCAAGCTGCTGCTCACAAGTGCTATGGATTCAGAATCAAATGATGGACTATGGTATGACATTTCTTCACACTCCTATTTTCATAGACAACAACAATGCTATTAGCATTGTCAATAATCCTTTCAAGCATTCAAAAACAAAGCATATAGAAATAAGGTACCATTTTATCAGAGACTGTAATGAGAAGAAGCTAATTCAGGTTCAGAAAGTACACACAACTAACCAGTTTGCTGATCTATTCACAAAAGCTTTTGATGTGGGTAAATTCACATTCTTGGTCACAAGTGTGGGCATGATGAACAACGAATAAGTATATTCTCATTCTCTTTATATACCTATATAGATTCCTCCTTAGTTACTTTCTTTAAATTGGTGCTATTAACCCCTGTGTGTTTAAGTGTTTCAGGTTGTTTTGAATGGGTACTTAGTTCTTCTATAACAGTTAATACTGCTAGTTAGTTAATACTGTTAGTGGTTAATATTGCTCTCAGTTAATACTGCTAGTTAGTTAATACTGCTATTGGTTAATACTTCTCTCAGTTAATACTACTAGTTAGTTAATACTGCTAGTGGTTAATACTGCTCTCAGTTAATACTGCTAGTGGTTAATACTGCTTATGTCCCGAATTGTATAAATATCCTTTTTGCCCGCCTAAAAGCTCATAACGACTCTTTGAATACTATTCATCTTCTCTCTAATTCTTTTTTTTTCTCTCAAGCACCTAGTAAGTTTCAGGCAAGAACACTAAAGCTCAATGGCACCCATGACGTTCATTGATGAGCACAACGAAATCGCGATGCTTCAAAAGCCGAAGCAGGCTGATGGATTTCACCAGATAGTCGATTTTCTCAAAACAAGCCATATCGCGTATTCCCTTACAGTGTCACCATCCATCTACATTGAGCACCAGAAACAGTTATGGGCAAATGCCACCATTGTTACTAAAAATGGTGTGCAAGTTATCAAGACAAGGGTGTGTGACAAACCCTTGACAGTTTCTGAAGAGGTAATTCGCATTAGTCTACGTCTAGACGATGCCTCAGGTATCTCATCTATCTCTAATGATTAACTGTTTTCAACTCTTACTAGAATGGGGTATGGAGGCCCATTGGGTGTTTTTAAGTTCTCAAAAGCTAACTTTTCTCCCCAATGGCGGTTCTTTGTCCATACCCTGATGCACTGTATTTCCAAAAAGACTACTGGATGGAGTGAGTTCAGTAGTACCATTGCTTATGCTTTGGTCTGCTTGGCCACTGCCAGAAAGTACAATTTTTCAAAAATGATTTTCAATGACCTTGTGTCAAACTTGGGAAACAAAAAGAGTTTTTATATGTACCCAAGATTTGTACAGGCAGTTATAACCAATGAATTGACGGATATGCCTCAATTTGATGAGGTATATGTACCTAAAATCCCCAAAGGTAAGGTCTTTTCAAATATGAGGAGATCTCCATTGGACTCGGAAGGAGTTGACACCCCCATTGTTCTCTACAATGATGGTGGTGTCCCACAATCCAGAAGGTATGGCTTCAGGGTCAAGGCCCTCATTAGACCATCCCATTGAAAGCCAATCCCAACCTTCAATCAGTATATCAATCCCACAGTCCCTTCTTCAAAAACCAACTTCACCAATCACCAATACATACATCAGGAAAAAGGTAAAGAAGGCTCCTTCCCTTCTTGTACCTTCACCCACAAAGCCTTTAAGCCCTCTAATGGAGAATTCTCCATTAGAGAATATCTATAGGGAAACCACAGGGGTGTCTCCCAACCCCAAGGAGGTGATCAATGAGGAGATGTATGAGCATATGGGTGAGCAGGCTGCCACTACTCCTGCTAGCACAGAGGAGGACAGTGGTAACATCAATAAGACCTCCCCCATGGAAACTTTGAATGAGCAATCATTCAAAGGTCCCAGGTGCCAAGAAACCAAGGGGGTGGAGGGTGCTTCTGCTAGGCAGAAGACTTCCACTACTAAAAGATCCCATGATCCTTCAAAAGGGGGTAACACTCCTGGAGAAGGTGAGGACAGATATGACTACAATGAATTGATGGAAACAATGGGCAACATCAATCTGGATGTCATCAAACAAGGCAAAGACATAGAAGAAATGAAAATGGTAATTCTGTCTCAACAAGTATAGATTACCAAATTGAAGAAAATGGTGACAAGATTGGTGCAAAAGAATAGGAGAAGGCAGTTTCTTTTGAAGAAGAGGAAAATTGCTAATGATGCTTTCAAGAAGGGGGAGAATTCAGAGGTTGAAGCAGAAAAGGAAAGTACATCTGAGATGGGATTTGATGTTAAGGGGGAGAAAGCTGCAGAAACAGAAGCACAAGCAGTAGAAATAGATAAGGTTCAAGCAGCAGCAGTAACAGAACAGGTAGCAGCAGTAACAGGGCTATTTGTTGAAGAATTGGAAATAGCAGAAACTTTGGTAAAAGCAAAGAATGACACTCCTAAGGCTACTTAAAAGGCCAAGGGAGTGGTCATCAATGAAGGAGGCCTTGAAAAGAAGAGACAAGAAAGAAGTGAGGCAGGTTTGAAGGATGCAAAGGGTAAAGCTAAGATGGTTGAATCTGAACAACCTTCAAAGAAGAAGAACCAGGTGGAGTTGGATGAAGAAGTAGCAAAACAACTCCAAGCTGAGATGGAAAAGGAGGAACAACTCCAATCAGAGAAGGACAGAGAGCTTGCACCGGAGATGGCCAGAAAGCTCAATGAAGAATATCAAAAGAGCATAAAAACTGCAGCTGAAGTCAAGAAAATACCAGTCAAAAAGCAGAAAAGACAACCTTCCAAGACCTTTTTGGCCAATCAGGAAAGGAGAAAAATGATAAATTTCCTGAAAGGTTCAATTGGTGTCAAAGGAGAGATGTTTACTAATATGGCATACAGTCAAGTTAAGGAGCTCTATAAAAAGGAAATGGCTAAGCTTCAAGGGGACTCCTCACAAAGGGAAGAGGCTGAAAGAAGGATGAAGGAGAGACATGATCTAAACATTCAACAACCATTCCCTGAGGAAGTCACTCCTACCAAAGAAAAGGCTGAAGACACTAAAGAAGAGAATGTTGGTATGGAAATGAAATCTGCAAAGAGAGTAAAGACCATAGCTTCCAAGAAACAGTCCAAGAAGCCAAGGGTTGAAGAAGTTGAAATAGAGGCAGAACCTTCAGTTACACCTTCAGCAGAATTTGTGCAGAACCCAGAGCAGTCCAATAAGCAATCTGATGAGCAAGTGGGTCTTTATCTGACTGTAATAGAACCAGTTCAGGCTGTTCCCATTTCTGTGAAAGCACCAGAAGTCATCTTTTGGGACATTCTGAGAGACAACAGAAAGGATTACTTCAGGCTTAAAAGAGTTGGTGATGTATTTGAAGTATATTCAACTTGGGGGAAAGTAATCAGAAGTTGCTCCAGAGCTGATCTTGAAGAGATGCATAAGGTGGGAATAAAGCTTTATAAACATGTTTTGAAAGGAACTGAAGAAAGTCTACTCAAGATTGCAATGGAATATCTTTGTATGATGTTTGAACCAGAAAAAGTGGTTTACAGAATCAAGGATCTACATCATGAGTATGGGTTTAAGAAGATTGATAAGTGGATACTCTTTGAAAACTGTGGTGTATACATGATCACAATTGATAACTGTTATCATGAGTACTACCTAGTAGACAAAGTGTATGATCATAGCAAGGAGAAGCTGAATGGGATGCTGAAAGCTAAGCTAGTATGTGCAAAGGAATCAGAAATGGCCAGAATTGTGGTAAGAAGAAAAATTAATCAAAGTCTGGGTCTGGATCCGAATTTGGGCAACTAAGTTGTAGTGTTGAAAGCATCTTGAAGACCATAAATGAAGAACTTGACTTCTCTTCTCAAAAGTCAAGTTAGGGGGAGATTGTTGGGAATTCAGAATTTGCACAAGTATGGTTAATGCTGCTAGCACAACATGGTTAGTACTTCTGAGACAGATTAATACTGCTAAACAAGATTAATACTGCTTGATGAAGTTACTACTACTGAGCATAGTTAGTACTGCTAGTAGTTAGTACTGCTAAGGGTTACTACTGCCAACTTCATTAATACTGCTGAACATGGTTAATGCTTCTGAACATGGTTAGTACTGCTTATGAGATGAAGACTTCGTATGGCAATGAAGACAGCTGTATTGATTGAAGATATTCATGGAAAGCTTGGAGATAACTATGGAAGATTATACTGAAGATCTTTTATATTTTGTAATTATCTTTTATTTTCAGTATATGTATAGACTTAGTCAGAATAGTTTAGTAAGTAATTTTTTTTTTGAGTTTTTGTTTTGATAGAGAGAATTAACCTCAAGGTTTATAATCCTAATTCTAGAGAAGTAGAATTCGTATTGGTGAGCCTGTTCATCAATATTGAGGTTTTGTTTGAAAACTTGTAGCTTTAATCTTTCAATAAAGTTTACAAGTTGTGATTCATATTCACTATTTCATTGATATTCTGAATATTAAAGTGTTATTCCGCAAACTCCTTTAATATTGTTTCTGAGTTCATTATTCTTGTTAAGAATTAGATCCTGACAGATTTTCAATAAAAATTGCAACCACGTGCAACAAAACAATTTTTATGTATGCTTAAGCTCACGGTTTAAAATCTGATGAGTGCTACACGCTTTACCAAGGCTTCATAGTACAACTCACTTTACGCTTCGAAAACATGGGAAACAATTGATGCAAACTTATTTTAGAAATAAATTTATGTGCATGACTTTTGTCGGCACTCAACATTCCGAAATCTTATTCCTCAATTTTCCATCATACTATTGTCATGCGGGTGATCACACATCTTAAAGCAATTCATCGAAGATTTCATCCGTTCATCGTACAATTTCTCCTCGAATAATGTCGATTCCAAAAGTCTACGGTTCTATTCCCTCCATTCATTCCGACCCGAAATGGTCCACTTAACGGTTTCACCATGCTTACTGTCATTCTAAGCGTCGAATACTCAATCATCAACTCTTTCTAACGGTTGCTCAATCAGAAACTTCTTTACTACCCCAACTGTTATCGTACCAAGGCAGTTCAAAGATACTTATGTAACTCGTAAGTTCACCATAACACTGGCCAGGTGCTATTATGAACGTACTGTACATGATCATCCTTGCCATTTTTGGCGTGATTCCCGTTCCTAGTGAATCCACTCACCTCAAATCATCAAATCTTCAAGTGCCTAATGGTGTGATCTCACATTCAAACGCTTAAATTACGCTACTTTGAGTCTAGGCATTCTAGAATCAATACCTAAATCTCTCAAACTTAAGCTCTGATACCAACTTGTAACACCCTCAAACTCGGAAATAGCAACTAATTTAAAATTTTCTAAAATACATCGATAAATAAATTATCTACAAACACAATATAGGATTTAACCTCAATAAACACATTTATTCTCTACATACAGTCTATAATAAGGATGGGTGCTACTAAAACCCAATAATAGTCAATATCTCCAATTGCGGAAGACTTCATCAATCTACTTACTCTCGTGTAAGTCTATAGCTCAACTCCTCAAAGCACTGCTAGAACCAAAACCCAACTGGAACCTGATGCACATGCCGACAAATAAAAAGGTTAGGCTTTACGCCTAGTGAGCTCAAGAGTTTTCGTTAGAGATAAATAAAGCGATAACTTTAGGAATGTTATTTAAAATCATGAATTCCCAAAATGCAATACAACTAATTTAGAAACAACTAGAAATGAAATACTTTAAATCTTAAAACAATCTCTTTTCATCATTCACCCCTTTCGTGGTTAAAATCATAAAACACACGCCTCTTTAAATAAAGCCAAAACCCGAGGCGCACGTAAAACATAAATGATATTATAATGATCAGACGTTGAAAACGTAGATAACTCAAACTTCCAAGATATCCCAATAACTCGAATGAGTTTCAATAACCGAAACCTTATAACATAGATAAATACCCACACTCAGACGTCCCCGAAAACATGGATTATAAAACTCCATATCCAAAAACCACACCTAATGGTGACGGGGAAAACCCGGTTACATGGTACATAACGGACACAAAGTATGTCACATAATTATGTAAGAAATCAAAACATGTGGGTTACACATAAAACACCCACCGAGCTCAACTCCTCTGAGACTATCACTCGAAAACATCAAATCAACCCCTCTAGGTCTATTCTTGAGAGTTCCAAAACGGGGAACCCTAGCACAAGGGAATTACACCTTACTGCCCATGAGACGTTGCCCGACCGTATAGGTCCACACCTTACTTATCATAGTGACCCGATGCCTATTCCGAATGCGTTATGGCCATTACGAGTTCTAAGTAATGCCATTTGGATTGACGAATGCACCGTTCGTGTTTATGGACCTGATGAACCGAGTGTGCCGCCCTTTCCTCGACAAGTCGGTGATCGTGTTTATCGACGACATACTCATCTACTCTAAGGACGAAGAAGATCACGAGCGACACCTCCGGGAAGTGTTAGAAGTCCTAAGGAGGGAGAGATTGTACGTAAAGTTTTCAAAATGCGACTTCTGGCTTAAAGAAGTACAATTCTTAGGCCACATAGTTACCTGAGACGGCGTGAAGGTGGACCCAACAAAGATCGAAGCCATGACGAATTGGGAACCGCATAAAACCCCATCCGAAATCCGTAGTTTCTTTGGCCTAGCAGGGTACTATAGAAGGTTCATTCAGGATTTCTCGAAGATTGCATCTCCTCTAACAATGTTGACCCGAAAGAATGTGAAATTCGTGTGGACTGACACCCAGGAAAAGGCTTTTAGGACGCTTCAGAAAAAGCTATGTGAAGCTCCGATTCTCTCTTTACCCGAGGGAACAGAGGACTTTGTGGTCTACAGTGATGCCTCTAAAATGGTTTTGGGTTGTGTGCTAATGCAACGGGGGAAGGTGATTGCCTACGCGTCAAGGCAGCTCAAGGAGCACGAAAAGAATTACACCACCCACGACTTGGAATTAGCAGCGGTGGTTTTTGCCTTGAAGTTATGGTGACATTACCTTTATGGAACCAAGTGCACACTTTTCACTAATAACAAGAGTTTGAAATATGTGTTTGATAAAAAAGAATTAAACATGCGCCAAGGTAGATGGTTAAAGTTACTCAAGGATTATGACTGCGAGCTACTCTACCATCCGGAAAAGCGAATGTCGTGGTTGACTCCCTGAGTAGGAAGGAATACAGTGGAAGCATCAAGACCTCGATCGCAAGGATATATGTGGTGTCGGGACTAATCGAGAAGATCAATATCTCACAAAACGAAGCTTTGGCGAGGGAAAACCTCAAGGAAGAACTAATGGTAAAGCAACGCACACTCTTGACGGAGGACGGTCGGGGAGTGAAACTTTTTCAAGGCCGAATATGGGTACCCAAGGTTGGAGGATGCCGAGAACTACTTATGGAGGATGCTCACAAATCTAAGTACTCTATACACCCGGGGAGAACCAAAATGTATAGAGATCTGAAATTGAACTTTTGGTGGCCCGTAATGAAGCTGCACGTGGCCAACTACGTAGAGAGGTGTGTGACATGCTTACAAGTGAAGGTCGAACATCAACGACCGTATGGAAGCTTACAGTCCTTGGAGATTCCCGAATGGAAGTAGGAGCACATCACCATGGACTTCATGACTAAGTTGCCGAAGACCTTGAGGGGCCATGACACGATTTGGGTAGTGGTGGACCGCCTGACTAAGAGTGCCCATTTCTTGGCTATGCGCGAAACACTTCCTATGGACAAACTGGCGAAGCTTTACATTAATGAGGTGGTATCTAGACACGGAGTACCTCTGTCGATAGTCTCTGACCGGGATAGTCGGTTTACTTCGAATTTCTGGGACGGCTTATAGAAGGAATTAGGTTCGAGGTTGAAATTGAGCACAACGTACCACCCACAAACCGACGGACAGAGCGAACGGACAATTCAAACATTAGAAGATATGCTTCGGTCATGTTTCATTGACTTTGGCGGGAGTTGGGACTCTCACCTACCACTAGTGGAATTTGCCTACAATAACAACTACCATTCTAGTATTGGAATGGCCCCATTTGAGGTTTTATACGGGCGTAAATGTAGGACCCCCGTGTGTTGGCTCGAGGCGGGGGAGAAACAATTCGTCGGCCCCGAAATTGTTCAAGAAACTGCCGACAAGGTTAAGTGCATTCGTGACAAATTGAAAACGGCTCAGGATCTTCAGAAGAGTTACGCCGACAAGAAGAGGCGACCCATAGAATTTCAAGTCAGGGATCGAGTCATGCTAAAAGTATCACCATGGAAGGGAATAATACGTTTTGGGAAATGTGGGAAACTGAGCCCCCGTTTCCTTGGACCCTTCACCGTATTGAAACGCGTGGGACTCCAAGCTTACCAATTAGAGCTACTGCCGAAAATGGACGGGATCCATAATACATTCCATGTTTGCTACTTACGAAAGTGCCTGGAAGATGAAGAAAGTGTGATACCCTTTTCTGATATTAGAATTGACGAAGGTAACCGTTGTGTTGAAGAACCGGACACGATTTTGGAGAAGAAGACAAAGCAACTTCGTCATAAGAGTGTCACGATGGTCAAGGTTCAATGGAAGCATCATCGTAGGACCAATGTGACGTGGGAGGCCGAGGAAGACATGAAGCAGAGATATCCTCATTTGTTTGTTTGATTTCGATTTCGAGGACGAAATCATTTCCAAGTAGGGGAGGATTGTAACACTCTAGACTTCAAGATTTTCACTTTACAACTTTTGGTGGCTTGTGGGAATAATTAGATAAGAGTAAGTTAGAACATAGTGCGTTTATTTGGATGTTCTCCATATTTGTAATCAATTAATCTAACTAGAATGCTCATCCTTGAACTCATGTTAGTATCTTTGAGGACCACTTAAAACCGAACCAAGTCAAAAGGTCAGATTAGTGATTTAAACCATCAAAAGTCAGACCCTGGATCGCCGGCGCGACAATGCTCGGTGATTGTGACATGAGTCACTATCGCAGGGGCAAAGTCGCGGGACCTCAACCCCTCTCGGTACACCGTGGGCGACAATGTCCGGCGACTATGCACAGGTCACTGTCGCATGTCAATCTCGCAGAGTGTGTACCGCGGGCAGGGGAACGCGGGCAACAGTGCCCCGCGATTGTGCCCTGGGCACTGTCGCGGTGTCATAGTCACCGAGATCCATCAGACTTAAAAATGAGGTTTGAGCCATTTTAACCTGATTCTTCACTTGGAGCTCGATTTTGGGGCAATTTTCAGTGACTCCTAGGTAAGTCTTCAAACCCTAGCACTTCTCCACATTTATTGTGTCTTGGGGGATTCATTAGAGACATTTATGACTTGTCTCTTAGGTTGTTGAACATTAAGTGTAAGGAATCACCACTCAATCTTCTACCTTAATCACTTCTAGGTTTGTGTAATCTAGTAATGTGAGTATCTGTCTTCTTGCCTATTATATACATGTATACATATTTATAACTTCATTTTGTGAACCAATAATCTTGTCTTTATGTTCCTCTTGAAGAGCTTATTAACAATATACAAATCTAGGGTTTCTCCTCATTTGAAAGAGGGATTCATGTGGAAATGGAGCTTGAAAGGTGTTGTAATGTACTTAAATGCTTGCTTTATATTATATGTATATTTGGAACTCCATGGAAAGGGGTAAGACACGAGTAACCCCGGTATCTATGCTTAATAAAGTCATTTTATGAAGCACTCACATGACATAGTCTAAATCTTGAGCTTGAATATCTATGCACACATGGTAAGTAAAGGGAAATTTTAGTTTCCAAGGTACGGGGAGATTCTAATTTCCGAAGATACCAAGAAATAGGCATGGGGTTCAAAAGGGTAATAGTTGTGGACATAAGTGTCGAGCAATGACCAAGGACCGTTAATTGTAATTTCTTGGGTGAGAGTGAAATCTATAATTGGTGGTTTTACCATCAATTTGTAGTAGGGCTCGTAAGCTTTGTGTGTGACTTACTTTGTGTTCCGTCACCCATATGGATCATCGGACTGTCGTTCTATAATAATTGGTATGTGTTCACGGTGTCATGGTCACTCATAAAGATATGCTTGGGTAATGATTAGAATTCTTGCATAACTAAAGTTGCATATGTTCTTATTAAATTGTCTTGCTCAATTTATCTCACTAGGCGTTAGCCTAACCCTTTTTTTAGTTGTATGGCAAAGCAGGTTCTAAGGGTAGCGGGCCGACAAGTTCGTGAGGAGGGTGCTGTAACACCCGATTTTTCGTAAGACAAGCTCCGTCCTTCGTTGGTTATCTCTCCGCCTTCCGTCTATCTTTTGAGTGGAAAAGGTTGTACTTTCGAACCTTAAGTCGACCCATGCGAGAATCTCGAGTTTCAACCTTTTCGGGGTTCGGTACGTGTGGCGCGATTGTGACTCGCGATAGTGACATGTGTCACTATCGCGTGGCACAATCGCCGGGGGTGTACCACCCGCGGTACATTTCCCGCGAGAGTGCTCTCGCGATAGTGACAATGTCACTATCGCGTGGCATAATCGTCCGCGGCCACTGGTTCCCTAAATGCCCGAATTTCTCACCATTTCTCTCACTTTTCACTTCAATCTTCTTCCCTTTTCTCTCCCAAACTCCAAAACCGAACCCTAACCCATTTTGGGGGTTTTTCCTCCCCAAACCACATGTTTACTCACCATCTAACTAGTTGGAATCTTGAACCACAAAACCTCCATTTTCATCTTCCCCATCAAGTCCATCGGTTGGGAGCTCGGGTTGAAGAGTTGGATTGGGTGTTCTCGGAAAGTCTCGTCATCTTTAATGGTAAGCTTTCTTGAAATAATGTTAAATGCTCCATTGGTGGTTTCTTAGTGTTGGGTATCTCAAATCTCGGATTTGATGGTTTTTGGGAAACTAGGGTTTTGGTCTTGTTGAGGAATTTAGTATATAAAGGTTGGGGAAATGTTTCTATATGATTATGTATGGATATTTATGGTTTGGATTTGTATGGATCTAGGTTTTGGAAGTTTTCGGCTTGAGGATTCAAGCGGCCTTCAAAAGAGCTCGTTGGGTGAAATCTAGATTTAGCCTAAATCTAGCAAGGTGAGTTCAAGTTGATTTGTGAAAACGGTGTACATGCCAAAATGTTTATTTTTAAAGTGTTTTACGTCTTACATGAAAATTGTTAACTGCTGATAAGTTTGATTATTTGAAAGTGTTTAACTTCATAAACTTATATAGCACACATCTCTGGGATTTTGGATACTATGATAAATAAATCATATATTTTGGTATCTTAAGGTTTTATTTTATGGAAATAGATTTTGAGAATAAATGTATTTCATTTTGTGTTTTGTGGAAATGCATGGTTTTGTGTTATGGGACGTTTTGAGAGGTAAATGTTATAAACTCACTTGGAAAATGATTTGTCCCAATCTAAACTACGTTGGAATTAATTATATGTTTTGGAGTATGGGTTTACATAAGTACGGGTTGTTTATGTTTGATTCCAATTTATGATTTTCAACGTTGAGTCTTTGGAATTGTTTGAGCTTATGGCTCGGCTTGGATTTTGTTGGGTTTCGAGGACACTTGTCCGCTTTTAATAGCTCAATGTTGAGCGTTTGGTTATGATTTACATTTACTGCATCTTAGTTGAGAATTACATGTTTTGGATGCATTAGTTCATTCACTTTGAGTCATGTAATGGTTTAGTTAGTGCAATGGATCCATAGGCACGGTGTTCCTATGTCCCCGTTTTGGGCATTGGTTCATCATTTGGCACGGAATAGGCATCGGGTCACCATGGTAAGTAAGGTGTGGACCTATACGGCCGGGCAACGTCCTATGGGCAGTAAGGTGTAATTCCCTTGTGCTAGAGTTCCCCGTTTTGGAACTCTCAAGAATAGACCTAGAGGGGTTGACTTGATGTTTTCGAGTGATAGACTCAGAGGAGTTGAGCTCGGTGGGTTTTTATTTGTGTAACCCACATGTTTTGATTTCTTACATGATTATGTGACCTACTTTTGTGTTTCGTCACGTACAATGTAATCGGGTATTTTCCGTCACCAGTAGTTAAGGTTTTGGTTATGGAGTTTTATAATCCATGTTTTCGGAGACGTTTGAATGTGGGTATTTATCTACGTTTTAAGGTTTGGTTTTGAAACTCATTCGAGTTATTGGGATGTTTTGGAAGTTGGGGTTATCTACGTTTTCCGTGTTTGATCATTATAATGTCAATTATGTTTTACGTGCGCTTTGGGTTTTGGCTTTATTTCAGGAGGCGTTTGTTTTATGATTTTTAATCATGAAAAGGGTGAATGATGGAAAGGAGATTGTTTTTAAGATTTAATGCATTTCATTTTGGTTGCTTTCAAACCAAATGTATTGCATTTTGGAAATCATGATTTTTAAATAATGTTCTTAAAGTCTTTGCTTTATATATCTCTAAGGAAAACTCTTGAGCTCACTAGGCGTTAAGCCTAACCTTTTATTTGTCGGCATGTGCATCAGGTTTCAAGGTTGGGAGTTGGTTCTAACAACCCTACGAAGAGTAGAGCCTTAGCTAGATCCGAAAGTAAGTATTCGGTGAAGTCTTCCGCATTATGAAGATAGTGACTATGCATGGGTATAAGTAGCACCCGTCATTTATAGTCCGTATGTATAAGATGGTATATGTGTATTGTAGTTGAATCCAAATTCGTGGTTGTAGATGATTCAATTATTGACGTGTTTAGAAATTTTAAATAAGTTGCTATTTCCAGAATTCAGGGTGTTACAAGGTGCTACTTGCCATTTAAAAAGGGCAATTTTTGGAGCACTCACGTGTGGAGAGACATTTTGGATAATTGAGATTAGAGTCTTTTTGGTGATCTTAGTGACACCCGTCCTTAATCTAGATTTCGGTGATTTAGATTAGTAGGTTGTTGTCTAAGCATCTGATTTATTGTTGTAACTCCTTATTAACGCTATTTTCGTATATTTGGGAAAGTTTGGGTCTTGGATATAGTTTTGTGTTAATCCAGGTTTCTCTTAGTTTTAAACGTTATATTGTCGAATTTTTGAATTTCTGTTCATTAAATTTTTAGGGTGTTACAGTTGAACCGTGACCCGGTCACCATATCGGGTCAACCAAAAAACTGGGTTTTAAAACATTGGTGACCATTAAAACAATTACCATATTATGATCATATTAAATGGATGTATATTAGTTATTTTTTTTAGTTTTTGTCTCATTCCTCTCATCTTGCTCCACCGATTTTGGTGGAACAAAAAATTTCCTTTTTGTCCTACCTTGTCCCATGCAGTCCTAGTCATTGTCGATATCTCATGTTGCATTAAACGTGGGACATTGGGTTTTTGTCATGTCCTATGTCGCGTCAAACGAAGGACAATCAAGTTTGTCCTATCATCTCCCCTCTCATCATAACTTATGGATCAAACGGAGCCTATAAAATGAAAAACTGAGGGAACTAACTAATAATCATGATGAATTTTAATCAAACAATTAATTGAAATAAAAACAAAATTTCCTTAATCAAAGGATAATTTCATACATTACACTATTAAATTATATTTCGGTTATATTTAAATCCCTAAAACCATGGGGAGTTACAACTATCATGTAATCTTTTCCCATATTGTAAAACTCATCTTTCCCATTCCACGATTAATGGAAAAACCTGCAAATGCTACTATTTGTTCGTCCAACTTCATGAAATTCATCTAAGATTCAAATCGCCAATTCTAATCCTTGTTCAAAAGCAAATAACCTTGAGAAACACCCAACATTCTTAGTTTGTGTTTGCTTCATTGAACCTTCAAAATTTTCCATACTCAAAATGAAAGTAACATCCATGAAGATGATTGTGTAACACCCAAAAAGTAGGAGTAAATTTAAACCAAAAGGGTCGGTACGAAATCGACACCTATATAAATAAAAGTCACCCAAGATGGAGAAATTTTAAAGCGTTTACAAATCAAAATATTATAAGATAAATAACAACCTACTAATCTAAACTATTCTAAGTTCATATTACGAACAGGTGTCACTATCATCTTCAAAAGAATCCTGTCAAAGTATAACGCCAAAATGACAATAGCTACCAGTCCTAAAAGTGTCTCTACCGTCATCCAAACTCTCCGCTCAAGACTTCGGAGCCCTACCGGTAAGAGAACCTTATATACATGTCATTTTAAGAAAAAAAATGTTAGGTTTGAAGCCTAATGAGATCAAACAGTTTATAAATGATGTAAATAACGAATATTGTAATAGATATAAGCTTGATTTGAATTCCAAGTCCATTTATTTCAAATAAGGACCATAAATTCCACATCATACGATGACGGGGGAGGCCCGATTTCCATGGATAGTGGAGGAACACAAATTAGACCACAATTCCATGTTGTAGAGTCACACTAAGGATTAATGGCCAATGAGTTCAACCAATCGTGATCTATAGCCCAAGTCCCCATATGATCCTAGTTATACTCATTCGCTAGAAATTACACCGTATGGTCAATGACCAGAATTCGGCTCCAAGAGTCCATACCATAATTCCCACGATGACCCAATGCCTATTTCAAGTTACAAGCGAAAACTATCTCATTTCAAATAAAATTGACTCATATGCCTATGGATCCTACATATAGTCTAAGCATGTTGTTTCTTTAAAACAATTTACTATGATCAAACACATAGTTTTCCCAACATCAATATCAACCGTAAACCATTAAACTCAAGATTTAATCAAAAAGACATTTAAAGTTTCTTGACCTCAAAACTATGTCAAAACCCAAGCAGATAATCAATAAGGATTCCACAGGTTTCAAAGCCCCAAACATTTCATCGCCCATACTAGTATTCTTTCCTTCTAAAATGTGACAATTTTCCATGAAATACCTTCAAGTTTCTGAAAATCAAATATAAACATAGATAGTAAAGTTTGAGTCTTATAATAACATTTATGTACTTAACACATAATTTATAACACATACTTGAAGATTTTATCATTTAATAGCAAAGGGTAAAAAAACCCAAATCTCCCAAAATATCCAAAATTGGTCAAAATCCACAAATATGTAAAATACATCATGTAACGCCCTAAAATTTGGGTTAACGGCACCTAAGAGCATCTCCAACGGCTATGCTAAATTTATTCAAAAATTGAGTAAGAACAATCAAAATCTCTAAAAAAAAATTGCATGCAACTCCAACAGATATTCTATTTTAGCAACTCTAGTATTAATTATCTTATTAAAATATTTAATTAAAATATTCAATATTCAATATATTGGGGGGTAATGATTAGTTTTGGGAGGAAACCGTCTATTTAAAGATTTCTCTAAATTTAGAGATTTTTAACATCTATTTACAATTTCTCTCATTTTTTCTCTATTTTAACATAAATGATTGCATAGCTCTTGAAGCAACAAAAATGCTAAAATTCCCATTTTTTCTATTTTAGCATAGTTGTTGGGGTAGATAATTGGTGTAATAAGTGGAATTATGATTAAAAATTAATGAATAAGCAATTGTAGACGTATGGTACAAGTTTCCATGGACCACTTAATGGTATGTCGTGTTTCTTCATAAGTCATAACTCTCTCATTAATCAATAATCATTGGAAGATAGAACTACAACTCCTATCACAAATATGATGTGGGTCCCATATCACTTGGAAGTTTAAACACATTATTATCCAATTAATTTAATTATAGTTTTAAAATAAATATTTAATTGTACTATAGTTTAAATTTTTCCATAATCTGAAAAATGTTTGTTTCAATGAAACTACTTTGAAAACATGTTAAGTTTAACTTAGAACAATTATCTAACAGATTTTTACAATGAAGAATTAAAAGTTTAAATTTTTTTAAGAAAAAATACGTTTATTTTTAACAATTTCTTCATTTTGGAGGTTATAATACGAATTATATTATTAAAATATTAAATATTATTTATTTAATATTATTTTTCTCTTCTAAACATTTAATTTCAAGTATTCTCATTGGTAGGAGGATTAAAAAATCATTCATTTTTCCTAAATAATCAGATTTGGAGAGTACTTCGAATTTGAAGAATTTGACCTTCTCTCATGTTTTCTCTATTTTAAAGAATGTTTTGGAGAATCTAATTGGAAGAAAAAATCTCAAAATCTCGAATTTAGAAAATCTGTTGGAGATGCTCTTAAAACATGCCAATTTTTCATGAAGGGACCATGTTTTGCAAGAAGGACATTATAAAATGTCTTCCAATTCAATAAGGACCTTTGGCTCAGGGTTAAATCAGCAATGACTTCAGTTACCTCTTCAACATTTGATGGTAAAATTTAATTATATACCTTTACCCATATTTTTTGGAAAAATGTTGTTCAAAATAAAAATTAAATCAAAATATATGTTTTATGTAATTTGTCCTTACTAAAAAAAATTATAATAATTTTATAAACATCCATATTCAAATCCATAAAAAGACGTTCACTTATTAATGTCTCATGTCAACTTTTTGAAAACAAATAAATTTATGATATATGTAAACTAATGCTATGTTTGGCAATCTAGCTGATAAGCTAGCTTATGATTGATAAGCTAGCTGATAGTTGATAAGCTAGCTGGTGACTGATAAGTTAGCTGGTAGCTGATAAGCTAGCTGATGAAAAAGTCACGTTTGACAAAAACTAGCTTATAATCATTTAAATTACCAAAAATGACATTAATTATTTATTTATAATTAAAAGTTAATATATAATAATGAATATTAATGAGGGGCATAATTGAAATATTTACAAAAAGTTCCTC
Organism: Arctium minus; assembly: GCA_954870635.1. NCBI lineage: Eukaryota > Viridiplantae > Streptophyta > Magnoliopsida > Asterales > Asteraceae > Arctium > Arctium minus. Next base: position 32,249,991 of record OX941088.1, read on the forward strand.
ATAAGCTACTCCAAGTAGCTTATCAAAAAATTAGTTTATAAGCTAACTTATGATCATCCAAACATGTACCCAGAAAATAAGCTAGCTTATTTTTGCCAAACAATGCCTACATTTTACATAAACAACGTATATCGAAAAGACTAGGATATAAAAAGAAGAAAAAAATAACCACATACTTATAAATGATAATGATCATATAATATCAATAACTTTATTGTTAATATACGTGTCACGTTTTATGTTGTTGGTGGATGTGACCACAATGGTGACTTTGTTTGTGGCGTTATCAAAACAATCTTTAATGATTATTTATTGTTGAAAATATATGGAATGTGTTAGAAGATGGTTTTCTTTTTATTATTGTTTTTATTAAGCAAAGTTCACTTGTTGCGGTATATATAATATATATGAAGCTTGAAACCGTAAACACATAACATATGCGTCAATTTTGTCTTGGGGATATAAGACATACCCTCAAGAGAAAGCTACAAAAATGATATACATATGTACAAGAAATGAGAACGAAACTGACATACATAAAAGACCAATGACTAATGACATAGGTTCATAATACAAGATAATCTCTATTTTTGTAACTTCGGTTTCTTTAAGATAGTAGTTATCTCGTATCTCTCACTTTAAAGATATGATTTTGTAATGAAGCAACGATACTTCAATTAAGAAAGTCAATATAATTGTTGGAAAAATAAATGTTTAAGACTACTAGGTACGTTGAATAGTGCAACCACTTATTACTGTAATCTGGATTATTGTGTACTTACACCGAATTACCATCATTAAAATTTTACACCACAATATGTTTCATTCATTACTTATATACAAAGGAAATGATTTATCATATCATGTAAAATGAATCTTACATCATTAAATACTGCTTTACTTCCGCTTTAATCAATTGTTTTCATAGGTTCATATAAAAGTACATGGACCATAATGTACATCCATAAAAGTACAAGGACCATAATGTTTTTATAGGATGTTTTCAAACTTCATAATGTGTTTTTTACCACTTTTATATATGAGCGGCAAGATATAGAGATATTTGAAACAATTAGGCTATGTTTGCCAAACTAGTTGATAAGCTAGCTCGTGATTGATAAGCTAGTTGGTAGCTGATAAGCTAGCTGATGAAAAAGTCACGTTTGACAAAAACTAACTTATAAACATTTAAATTACCAAAAAGAACATTAATTATTTATTTATAATTAAAAGTTAATATATAATTATAAATATTAATGAGGGACATAATTGGAATAATCACAAAAAGCTCCTCGATCATAAGGTACTCCAAGTAGCTTATCAAAAAGCTAGCTTATGGCCATCCAAACATGTACCCAGAAAATAAGCTACCTTATTTTTGCCAAACAATGTCTTAGGGGTTGTTTGTTTACCTCTTAATGGTTCCATTAAGAGGCAACATCTGAATCGCTAAGAGGTAAATCTTGTTTGGCAAAAAAAAGGGTTGCCTCTTAATGGTTCCAAAATCCTCTTAATGATTTTGTATCCTGACCCTCCCTTAACCATTAAGAGCCCTGATTTCATTATGAACAATTAGCAAACAACCATATTTCATTTTACACTATATCATAAAAACCTCTTAATCATTCAGACCACTTAATCATTCTGCACTAAACCATTCAGCAACTACCAAACAGCCCCTTAGTAAACAAATAAAGGAGTTGTTTGGCTTAGGCAGATAAATGAAAATAGGAATAAATTTTCATTCCCTTCTCCCCTCTCTCACTTTAACTTGGAATGAAAAGGGGACTCTCCCCTCCCCTAATTTAACCCGGATTGAAAAGTGGAAATGAAGAGCTGTTTGGCAGTTGCTGAATAGTTTGATGCAGAATGGTGAAGTGGCCAGAATGCTTAAGAGGCTCTCTATGATATATTACATAATGAAATATGACTGTTTGGTAACTGCTCTGAATGAACAGTCTGAATGATGACAGATTACCATTTTAACCCTCTATATGATTTAGTTTTGAATGAAATATAGTTGTTTGACAAATATCTGAATCTAAGTTCAGTATAAAAATTAACTCTTGTGGAGCATGATTTCTAAGTTTGGTAAAAAAAATTTAAATATTGTGGAGCACGAATAAACATTCAACAGTAGCATCAATCAAGATCAACAGTAGCATCAATTAATTTTTATATTTTCATTATTAACAACACCCATGGTTATATTTTCTTGCAACTACTGAGAGTTCAATTGCTCAGAAAGATTGGTGTTTTCTAATTCCAGCAAATCAGTTTTGCTTCTAAGGGTATCAATTTCACTAATCTTTGATTCAACTGCCGATTGGAGCTCCAAAGCCTTGAGGTTTTTCTTCTTAAAATCAGACAACTCAGTTTGCAACTTGTAACACCCTCAAATTTGGTAAGAGCACCTAATTTAAAATTTTGATATAACATCAAGGGGGGATAAAACTTCCTCCTACAAATCAAAACTCAATATATCTCAAGTTAAAATTCTATCATTAATCTCAACAAATATAAACTCCAATAAGATTCAAGGACTAAACCGAAGTCGGGTGCTACTTAACCCCAATACAAGTTGCTCTTCACAAAATCAGTGCGGAAGACTTCACCAAGCTACTCACTTCTCGAGCACACAACTAGCACTTCTCCCTTCACGGTATCACTAGAACTATTCCCAAACGAAGCTTGTTGCACATGCCGAAAAATAAAAAGTTTAGGCTAACGCCTAGTGAGTTCAAGAGTTTTACATGAATAAATATATCTTTAAAATGAATGAACTCCACTTAAAATCATAATCTTTCAAATGATTTTTACTTTAAACTTGGAGACGACTCTTTTCCAATATCATGCATTTTCAAAGATGAACACCTCATTACAAAGCATTCTTTATAAAATGATGCAACCCAAAACTCACTCACAACGAGAATAGGAATTGACTCCCACTTTAAGAAACGTGGATAAAACGTTGTATCCCAAAACACCCAAGCACGTGTGGGGTAAAATACTCAATCCATAAATCATGGTTAATAAACCACATATACAATACGTCACCGAAAACATGGACACTAGGCCCAATACACACGCGACCATAAAATGGAAGGAATCCAAATATCAAAACATGGGAATGACATATTTCATTCGGGCCTTAATATACGTGGAGAGAAATCCAATATTAAGGTCATCATTTACAGTCAACCACACAAGCCCAACAATAATAAAGTAAGGCATTAATGATTACAATGTTATTAGCCGACGACGGGGGAGACCCGTATCCGTTGAGAGTGGAGGAACACAAAAGTATGACACTCTTGCAACGTTAATCGCATGACACCTCACGACATAAAATCCCAAGTGTCCCTACGACTTCTTAACAAGTTTCACCTTGAGAGTCGGTTGACCTTGGTGAACATTACAATGAATTCCACCTCGAAGGCCCGACATACTTAAAGACTACCTCTAAGAAATTACTTCAAGCGGCAGAGGTCCTAGTGCCTACCTCCCAGGTAGCACTTCCAGACTCAACCCTCCTAGTGCGTACTTGAAAAGTTTACGGTCGTAAGACATGGGTCCCGGAGTCCAACCCTGCAATACCCAATTGACCATCAAAACAGACTGACTTACATGCCTATGGACCCAATGCAACACAGTCTAACATTACATAACTACACAGGAATGACCAACACACTTGAACATGTAATTAACATCAATATGCAACAAGGTGCATTAGTATGTAAATCATAAATAGGCTCTACACTGAGACATTAAAACCAGACAATTGTCCCCAAGACTCTTTTAAGTCAACACCGAGCTAAAGTGCTTAAAACCCTTTTTGACCAACGAATAACGGTCCCAAATAATACAACACAATCGGCCCACATTGTAACACCCTCAAATTTGGTAAGAGCAACTAATAAAATTTTCGATAAAACATCAAATAAAAGACAACATCTCTTCCCACAAATCAAACTCAATATGCCTCAAATATAAATTCGATAAATAGCCTCAATATAAACTTAACTCCAGTAAGAACAAAGACTAAACCGAAGTCGGGTGATACTTAACCCTAATACAAGTTGCTTTTCACAAAACCAAAGCGGAAGACTTCACCAAGCTACTCACTTCTCGGCACTCAACTAGAATTTCTCTCTTCACAGTGTCACTAGAAATATTCCCAACGAAGCATGTTGCACATGCCGACAAATAAAAAGGTTAGGCTAACGCCTAGTGAGTTCAAGAGTTTTCAACATTAATAAATATATCGTTAAAAAGAAAGAATGCAATTGAAATCATAGTCTTTCAAATGATGTGCTTCAAATATGAAAACAACTCGTTTTCCAATAATACGCATTTTAGACGAAGGAGACACCAATATAAACATTGCCAAACCAAACTGTTTTAAGGACTAAGACCCCAAAATAAAACGTTATGTCGTAAATTAATTTCAACCCAAAACTCACACAAAAGGATAATAGAAGGTGAACTCCCAATTTATAAAAACGCGGATAAACCTTTATTTCCTGAAACACTCAAAACATGGGTGGAACATGACATTTAACACATAAATCATGGATAAAACCCATAGACATAAAACGTCACCGAAAACATGGATACTAGAACTCAATACCCAAAACAACACCTTTCGGTGACGGGGGAGACCCGAATTTCATTGAATGCGGCGAGCACACAAAGTTAAGCCACATATCAACGTTCTCGAGATTCACATAAGGCCATGGATCCTCGTATACGGCTCCCAACCGAGCTATCACCGCAAGATACCCAAATGACCCTAGTGTCTACTCGACCTCTAGATGAGTGTCACCACAAAAGCCACAAGTCCCAGTATCCGGCTCACCATGGGCACCACCGTAAGACTTAGCTTCGTATATAGTTCTGCAAAGCACCACCTCAAGCTTCCATAAAAACATGACTTAGGGACCACTCACTAGACTTCAAACGCAGACACAAAATTCCACGATGAGTAACCAGACTAGATTACAAACGAGCATCGAGTTCAACCACCCACGATCTATACCTCGAGCCCTTCAATAAAGGTTACACGGTTATCTAGTTCAATCACCCACGATCTATACCTCGAGCTCCCGCTAGCCATAAACAATTCCCAGTCCCAAAACGGGGATAAAGTGTAACACCCGTAATTTGGAGACTTCCTTTAGTGATAGTTCGGGAGTCTTTTGGCTTTTGGAACGTAAAGGTGTTGGGAAATCAGATGAGATTTTCTATGGAATCATCGAGGATTGAATCAGGTGAGAAGACGCGAGAAAACCGAGATTTGGGTTGCCGCGAGTTGTGGCGCGACTTGGGGTCGCGGTACAAGTCGCGTAACTCACTGGAAGTGAGTTCTGGGGAAACGGGCGACTTATGCCGCGACTTAAGGTCACGGCATAACCCGCGTAACGCACTGGTTGAGCTAAAAGTCGATTTTTCAGCCATTAGCCTCATTTCTCTCAAACCCCAAACCCTAAATCTCTTTCCTTTTCTCTCCCAAACCCCAAATGACGAACCCTTACGTATTTTGAGGGTTTTTCCCCCTTGAACCACATGATTCTTCATCATCTAGCTAGTCGGATCTTGAACCACAAAACCTCCATCTTCATATTCCTCATCAAGTTCAACGTGTGGGAGCTCATATTGAAGAGTTGGAATGGGTGTCCTCAGAAAGTCTCATCACCCAGAATTAGGGGTGAGCATGGGACCAGTACCGTAGCAAACCGGTACCGTACCGAAAATTCCCGATACCGAAAATGTGGAAAACTCGATACCGAATACCGTACCGATTAGATCGGTATGGTACCGGTTCGGTACCGGTACCGGTAATAATAACGATATTTCGGTACTAGTACCCCATCAGTACCGAACCGATTACCGATTATAGGAAAAACATGGAACCGATTACCATACCGAAATACATGGGACGGTCCGGGATCGGTACGGTACCGGTTCGGTATCGGGATTTGGGACTCCTTGCTCACCCCTACCCAGAATGGTAAGTTTTCTTGAAATAAGTTATAAATGCTCCATTAATGGGTTCTTAGTGTGATTTCTCAAATCTCGGATTTGATGGTTTTGGGGAAACTAGGGTTTTGATATTGTTGGGGATTTTAGTAGTTATTATTTGGGGATGTTTCTAAGTGGTTTGGTATGTTTGGATCTAGGTTTTGGAAGTCCTCGGTTTGAGGATTCAAGCGGCCTTCAAAAGAGCTCGTTGGGTGAAACCTAGATTTAGCCTAAATCTAGCAAGGTGAGTTCAAGTTGATTTGTGAAAACGGTGTACATGCCAAAATGTTTACTTTAAAGTGTTTGTGTTTACATTAAATTGTTAATTGCTGATAGGTTGGTTATTTGGATATATTTAACTTTATAAACTTATAAAGCACACATTTTGGGATTTATGGACATTTGGATAAATGTGTCACAAAGGAAGGTGTTTTGATGATTTATTGCATAAATGAGTACTTGGTCAAAAATATACTCTTAAGTGTTTGTCGGGTTTTTATGCATCATTCATGAAAAGAAATATTTAGAAAAGTACGAATGTGTGAGTTCTTTGGTTTGGGTCATTTCCGACGTTGGAGAACATTTTAGAAATGGAAAACCTTTTTGGGTTTGGGCCGAAGGCCAACGGTAATTTGAGAATCAAAGATTTTAGGAAAATGTGTATTTTGGTTTATATAACCATATTGGCTCTCGTGGTTTAGCCAATCGTCTGTTAAGCCGTTTGGGGCTTGATTTGTACTCTATTGAGTCTTTGGGACATTTGTTCCGTTTTGGTAGCTCGTTAAGGAGCCTTGGACGTATGGTGTACTTAGTTGCATCTTATTTGAGAGTTACATGTTTTGAATGCGTTAGTCCATTCTTTTTAGTCATGTAACGTTTTAGACTGTAATGCATTGGATCCATAGTCATATGAGTCAGTTGGTTAGTGGGGACCTTATCCCCGTGTTGGGACTGGATATTGTTTATGGCTAGCGGGAGCTCGGGGTACAAATCGTGGGTGGTTGAACTCGATAACCGCACAACCTTTATTGAAGGGCTCGAGGTATATATCGTGGGTGGTTGAACTCGGTGCCCGGTTGTAATCCAATCTGGTTACTCATCGTGGAATTTAGTGTCCTCGTTTGAAGTCTAGTGAGTGGTCCCCAAGTCATGTTTTTATGTAAGCTTGCGGTGGTGCTCTGCAGAGCCGTATACGGAGCTAAGTCTTGCGGTGGTGCCCATGGTGAGCCGGATACGGGGACTTGTGGCTTTGGTTGTGACACTCATTAGAGGTCGAGTAGACACTAGGATCAGTGGTGTCTTGCGGTGGTAGCTCAGAGGAGCCGGATACGGGGAACCATGGTCTTATGTGAAGCTCGAGAACATTGATAAGTGGCTTAACTTTGTGTGCCCACCACTTTCGATGGAATTCGAGTATCCCCCGTCACCGAAAGGTGTTGTTTTTGGGTATTGAGTTTTATTATCCCAAGTTTTCGGTGGCGTTGTGTATATTTTGATTTTATCCTTGATTTATGGGTTGAGTATTATGCCCCACCCGTGTTTTTGGTGTTTCGGGATATAAAGTTTTAACCGTATTGTCATAAATGGATAGTTCAATCTCTATTCACGTTTCGAGTGAGTTTTGTGTTAAACCCGATTTATGAATGGGCGGTTTATGTTGGTTTCTTCATCCTTGAAGTAGTTTGATTTGGAAAACGTAAATTGGTGTTCTTGGTCTAAAACGCATATCATGGGAAAATGAGTCGTTTTCAAAGGTACACAAGGATGAGGAACAGTTCAAGAAATTTATTCACGTCTTCAAGAAATTAAGCATCAACATTCCTTTTGCAGAATCCCTTGCTCAGATGCCGACATATCTCAAGTTTATGAAAGATATTTTATCCAAGAAAAGGAAGATCGAGGGTAAGGCTACTGTGGCACTCACTGAGGAGTGTAGCGCGATTATTCAGAATAAGCTTCCCCTGAAGCTTCAAGATCCAGGGAGCTTTTCTATACCTATACAAATTGGAAAATTTTCTTTTGATAAGGTGTTATGTGATTTAGGAGCTAGTATTAATTTAATGCCTTTATCAATTTTCAGAAAGTTGGGTATTGGAGAAGTAAAGCCGACTTCAATGACATTACAATTGGCAGATCGGTCATTAAAGCACCCACATGGAGTAGTTGAAGATGTGCTGATTAGAGTCGGTAAGTTTTACTTTCCGGTTGATTTTGTGGTTCTGGATATGGATGAAGACAAGGAGGTCCCGCTAATATTGGGAAGACCATTTCTGGCCACGAGCAAAGCGCTTATTGACATGGAGGAATGTGAGATGACATTAAGAGTTGGAAGTGAAAAAGTGACTTTCAAGGTGTTAGAGAGTGTAAAGGGTCGAACTGGACAAGAAACGGGTGATCACGGAAAACCAGATGTGGGAGAATCTGCAGAAAACCGTATGTGTGGGCGGTTCAAATCCGCAAGCGATATCAAGCCAAGTTGAGAGCCACACAGTCGTGCCACGACTATAAATAAGGCGCTAGGTGGGAGGCAACCCACCAGGTTTATTTTCGTTTAAGTTTCATAGTTTTAATTTTCGTTATGTTTTAGTTGTTCATTATGTTTCAGTTTCGTGTCCTTGTGGTCTCTTGTCAAGGATCTGAGTTTTGAACGATTCCCAACGATTAACGCAATTTCGATGGAAATGGGAAGAAGCAACCCGACCACTACGATCTTGAGATGGTCGGCTTATGGCAAGCTTAGCAGTAGAAAAGGCCCGAGTACGTCAAGAGCCAAACACATATATCACAAGAAGAAGAGCGTTAACTGAAAAAAGAGAAGGGTACTAAACGAGCGTGGGATCCGAATTCAAGGACTCCTTGAGTTCCTTATACATTCTACTTATCGGTCGTATGGATAACTGTACCTAACTAATACTTCTGTCGCTACTCGCACTTATGTCATACTCTGATATGATCTGCTGTCTTTTGTTAAATTCTGCACATCTTATTGTCTTTAATCAAAACCAAGCCGACACATTGGGGACAATGTGTTGGTAAGGTTTGGGGTTGTAGGCACGGGTATACTCATTACTGTATAATTGCATTACACTATTTTGGGCAAACATTTTAAAACTTTCTTTTAGGATGAGGACACGAGATTCTATGAAAAGCACAAGTTTCACAAAATTTATATTGTTTTGCGAATCTGAGAACGATGATATAGTCTGTACCAACAATTAGGAGATTGCATGATTAGGAGACATTAGTGGAGACCACCCGTGAGATGTTGAGCCTAATGAACACCGATTCGATTCTGAGAGATATAATTCAAAATAGTCTATACACTTATCTGTTACTCTTTCATTGTAGTTATAGCTTGGTCTCACTATAAATTGCATCAAGTAGCAAAGACATCCATCAGGATATTGAGTAATGGTTTAGTCACCTATTCGTGTGGACCTTAAGACATGATTTCAGGCATTGTGTGTGAATTCTATGATTTAATTCTTTTGGCTATCGCTCCCTTGTTTTAATTGTGTGCACCTAACCCATTTTGCAGCCTTTTACTGTTTAATATTCGTTTCTTAACCCACTTTTGACCCCAGCCTAAACTCTAACCTACCCTTATCCTAAGACGTGTCAATCACAAGCGGTTAGTGGTCATGGTGATGGTAGATAGAAATGAATGAAAAAAGGGGGAAAGGATTGAAAAAAAAAATCATAGCCAATCAGGTTATAGAGCTGCTAATAAAAGAGGGCCAATGGTGCCCCATAAATAAATAAAAAAAAGAACGGGTAGTTACCCGAGCAAAAAAAAATTGGAAAAAAAGAAAAAAACAATAAAAAAAAAAAAGAAAAAAAAGAGCAGCAGAGTAGAGAAATACACCCAAAGGGTGTAATGGTGGAAGAAGGAAAGTGAAAAAGAAAGAAAAGGGGTGAGTAAGGTGAAAAGTCGTAGTACCGCATAAATTACTGACACATTTGGGCTTTTGTTCCACTTTGCCCATCGTTTCTTAGCCACAACCCCTAGCCCCATTACAACCCGTTAAAAAGACCTGGATGATCTTCTGGAAAATGTGATAAAGGTAGATTAACTCTCTTACTAATATTCCTTGTCTTGTTACTTGATTCCCTTCTGAGATCACCTTGAGTTCATCTGTGCGTTTTTCAAATTATACATCATGCAGTTATTACTTGATTTTCTTTGTTTATAACCTCCACCTGCATGAAATATATGTGTGATAGCCTAGGATTCGAGTGAATCGAGTGCATCCCGTGAGGTAAGGTCGAGGCGAAATCCTCTCTGAAAGTGTAGTTGAATAGTTGTAGTTCAGTATGGTGTCGTTGTTTTCAGTTCAATCTTCAATGTTTAGTTTGTTGTTAATTGTGCTATGACTGAATTCTTACTGTCTTCTTCTTAGTCTTCACGATTAGTTGGCACAATAATAGTTCAAACTTCATGATAAGTATACCCGTTGGCCACTGTTGCAGAATCAGCTTGCTTTTGATCTTTTCTTATTTTATCTTTGTCGCTAATTTGCTTGGGGACAAGCAACGCTCGGTTTGGGGTTGTTGATAACGCCAATTTCGGCGTTATTTTAGAGCCACTTTTCAAGTAATTATGTTTGTTTCTCCAAACAAATGAAACGTCTTTTCACATTTATTCGTGAGTTTTTCAGGTATCTATCTTTCGGGAATAAATTAAGAAAATGGGTCCAAAAGAAGCTAATTATAGACGAGAATGACACACCCGATGAGTTTAATGGCAAAGCAAAGCTCGTGCAAGTCAAATCTTGGGTCAAGGCTCGGAAAATGCATCAAAATGAAATTTTGGAGAAAAAGTGTTCACCGAGACTTTGATCGATAGTTAAGTCTCGGTGTAACTAGCATCAAAGCCTGGTTTTGGAGAAAAGTGCCTGCCGAGACTTTGACCGAGACTTAAGTCTCGGTACAACTAGCACCAGTGCATATCTTTTGAGAATCAGAGTTCACTGAGACTTTCACCGAGAGTTAAGTCTCGGTGAAAGTAGCGACAACATGCTGAAATCGTTTTTAAGCCTTATCTCCTAGGGTTTTTAATCACTTTTGATTCTATTCTCAAAATTGGCGACGGGGGAGAAGCGAGGGCGACTTTGGGGCGATTTTTACAAGGAGAAAACATCAAATTAATGCGGGGAAATCATCTGGGGACACAAGATTAACGAAGATCAAAGCATTGTTCGTGGGTATTACGATTCAACAAAAGGGAGTTTGTTCATTCTTAGATCTTTTGTTCAAGAGACCATGTTTTCTATGATTTTTCTTCCTATTGCTTTGAGTTTTAACACCCCCAACATGAACTAAACTTTAGATGTTGGGGGTTGGATGAACTTTGGTTTTTAAGCATATGAACACGAAATCTTGTGACTTTTATCAGTTTTTCTAATTAATGAAGCATATGAATTTGGTTTTAATGCTTTTGTGAGCCTGATCAACTTACAAAGTGATTTATTTGTTATGGATTAGATTCGAAAGAACTAGCTTATAACTTGAATTGGATTTGTATGCCTAAGGTGAGAAATTGGATAGAGATATGTCAATTAAACCTTAGTACCTTTTTTACAATCTTGTTCGTAATGAATTTCTGAACTCATAGGTTGAGATCGAGAGATGAAACTTATCTTTTTAGAGATAACTCTGTTGTTGCTCGAGAGAGAATAACAATTATTTTGGTGATTGTTTATTCATTTAATTGGATTAGTCTGATAATAGTTATAAGTGGAGTGTTCTTTGTGAAAACCATTGGAATTCCAACCCTCAACTGCTTTCTTCCCGAAAAAGTTTCCAACTTTGTTCTTGCTTTTACTCTAGAGTTTATTGTTATTAATTTAGTTATAAATTAATCATCACCAATTCATCAATTGGATCGTCCAGTAAATAGTGATTATAGTCATTGTGATACTCAGTTCCTAGTTCCCTTGGTTCGATACTCGTACTTCCAAGTACATATTACTTGATTCGACCCGTACACTTGCGGTTAGATTAGGGGGGTGTAAACCCGCCTATCAGTCAGCGGATTTGAAATTCGGTCAACGAAATCCTTTCCTGCATACCAAACGCAGGATTGGAATGGATTTGAAATCCAAATCCCTCCAAATCCATTCCAATACCGCAAACCAAACACGCCCTTAGCGATTTAGATGTTGCCTCTTAATGGAACTATTAAGAGCTGACAAACAACACCTAAAACACTAAAAAATGGAGGAAAAAAATGTTGGCCTCTATATTTGGAGATTAATAAAGTAGGCAATTAAAAACATATATTACTAAAATATTAAGTTTTTGTAATTATATATATATATATATATATTGATTAAAAGTTTAACATATTGATTAAATGTAGTTTTTAGTGTTTTTTTTTACTCTGTGGTTGAAGTAGATTATTTTTAGTGTTTAATTTTTAGTGGTTGGGTTGAAGATGATTTTCCAAAAACCTCCACTATGAATGCTCTTATAAGCTTGCAGAGACAAGGACGGACCTACAATATCATGAATTTTTTCGTCGTTTGTACATTTTACACATAAAGGTTTTTGCTTGAGTGAACGTATTAAAGTAAAATATAAAAGAAAAAAATTATTATTATAGTCAAAGTCTGTTTGTTAGCAACCTAATGAATTTAATGGAACTCATAACTTATTTGGCAAGTTATTCAAAATTGTTTGGTAGTGGCTTAATGACATGTAAAGTGACTTATTCAATAAATTTATAGGGTGAAGGACAGTTTTTTTTTTTCTAAACATGTCATTCTCATTTAAAAAACACATTTATTTCATCTATAAAAAACTCTCTAAAACAAAAACTTTCCTAATCTACACAGACAACTTTATCTATACAAATGCGTTTGTTACACTAGACATGACAGAACATAACAGAAATCAATAATGTTGCACGTTTGAGAGGAGTCTTATGTAGAACAGACAGAAACATATTGGAACAGACTTGTTCCACCTCCACCCCATCGAACAAGATGAAAAAAAGTGGAACAAGTTAATATTTTACTAATATAACTTAAAAATAAAATTTAAATCTTTTATAAAACATCAAATACTTTCCCTTTTTACATTTTAGTCATTCTTTAAATTTTATTTACTGTATTTTATATTTTTTAAGTTTTCACTTAGGAGTTGTTTGGCAGTTGCTGAATGGTTTAGTGCAGAATGATTAAGTGGTCTGAATGATTAAGAGGTTTTTATGGTATAGTGTAAAATGAAATATGGTTGTTTGCTAACTGTTCATAATGAAATCTGGGCTCTTAATGGTTAAGGGAGGGTCATGATACAAAATCATTAAGAGGATTTTGGAACCATTAAGAGGCAACCATTTTTTTGCCAAACAATATTTATCTCTTAACGATTCAGAGATTGTCTCTTAATGGAACCATTAAGAGGTAAACAAACAACCCCTTAATGTCCTCAAAATATTATTTTTATATAATTTTTATATGTTGGTTACTATATTTAATTTATTAAATATTGATATATAAAAAATATAGAAAAAGTATAAAAAATTGGAACTTTCATAAACTTTTTATTTTGTTGTCATTTTAAATATCTTGATCGTCAAACTTTTAATGATATACTGTTAAAATATTTATTTTATTATAATTTAATAAATTACATAAATTAATCAAATATAAACAACTCATTAGAGACAAAGTAGTCATTTTATCTGTTCTGTCAGTCCAGTTCTGTCTTACGAAATACTGGACAGTTCTTATGTTCTGTTTTTTATTTTATCATATATTGTCCTTTTTTGTCCTAATCTATCTGGATACCAAACATATACTATAAGATTTAATAAAAAACCAACCAAACATCCCTATAAATTGGGTCGAATTCAGGCGTAAACAACAATTGTGACAACTGAACTTTAATCAGAGTTGATTTTCTTACAGTCTTAAATTGTCAAGAGATTAGTCTAGGCATAACCTACTACACCCCTTCCAAAAAAAATCCCCATAAATTAATATATAAATTATGACGTATTTTGATTAGTAAATTTAACATTTTTAATAGTTTTGTGGCAAGGCAAGTATGCGAAAGCGCCATGACCTCGTACGAATGTGATTTTTCTTATTGGTTCGTGCCAACATGGCAATTGATGTTGGAACGTCGCTATCTCCACGTAGGATTAAAGAGCCAGCATAACCAATAGCTGGCATCTAATAGGACCATCGCGCGTTGAGTATGAAGAAAGTATCATTTTAAATCATTTTCATTTTTAATTATCTTAAATTAAATGTAAAAATAATATTTTATTAAATATTTTGGTTAAATTCATTTATTTAGTATAAAATATCATTAGTTCCATTTATTAAATTAAAATGTGAAGCAAAATATTATATTATTGGAAAATTTTAATAAAAGAAAAGAAAAAAGAAAATGTGTGCAGAACATGTACAATAGAACCCAGGCTGTCCGAGTAGACTAGTGGCATGGTACACCTCTTCACATGTTTTTTTTTTAATTATTTTTTATTACCAAAATTACGAAACTTTGACTTTTATTCTTGAAAGGTTTTGAGCAAATCTATTACCACATGATATAGACAACGAAAACATTTTTAAAATTATCATCTATGCTAATACAAACTAACAACTTTTTAGGATACATATGTTCTAGATGATTAACTACAAAAGAATGAACCAAGATTACTTACTTATTTATTGTGATTGTCGAAAACCACAATGATAAATCAAACATTTGATCTCGCTTCTTGGATGTTAAGGACCAATAGTATGAATCTCTCTAGTGGCTCACATTTAAGAACACCAAATACCAACAATCTAGAAAAGGTTTAAACCTTAAACCCTTATTAGGGTTTACGATTTTGGAAGAGAGAGAGAGGGGATCGACGGCCACATAAGAGAGAGAGAAGAAAAACTTATTAGGGTTTGATCCCTAGCAATTTATTTATAACCACTTTTCTGTTCTCTATTTTACACTTAGCCCTCTTGAACCGATAAGCTCGTTAAAACTATTTTAACCAATTATCATTTATCCCCTGTATTTTATATATAATTAATCTAATTAATTATATTTTGGCTTATAATTAATTTATCGTCAAATGACAAATTAATAAACTAATTGTTTCCCTTTATCCTTCTGATTGTTTATTTGAGTCTTACGGGCAACGCAAAAGGACTCTGCTATTATTATAAACCAATAGTTAATGACTTTAGACACTATATCCAACAATTCTTTCTTCATTTGGAGGTCATACGTCACGCTATTTTAAAATTTAATTGTACCAAAATTTTCAACAACATTAATTATGGAAGAACTTGTATTAAAGATGAACGTATTTCTATATAATTAGTATTTTTGAAAATATAAATCCAACTAAATTTTTTTAAAGTTCATTTAACAACCAATAGCTTGGAATTTTTATAACTTGAAATTTTACTTTAATAACTACATTAATTCTAACATAGAGGTTGTTGGGTTGGTTTTCCATTGTATAGATAAAGTTGGTTGTGTGAATTAATATGTTTGTATGATTGGTAAAGTTTTTGTTTCCAAAGGTATTTTCATGGATGGAAGAAACGTGTTTTTTAGTTGGGAGAGACAAGTTTAGACAAAAATTTGGCTTTCTGCATAAAACTCACCCAATAAGCTTACTGAATCAACCACAAGGGTTGTGGTGTGGTGGTAAAGGCTTGGGGAGTTCATAGCGCTCAACCCGGGTTCGAGCCCCACTAGCAGCACTTGTGGCCACTGAGGATAAACTCAGGGGTGCACGCTTTAGCAGCTGGGACAAAGGCTCTAATTGTCAGTGATTAGTCTGGGCCATAGGCCCAGGATACCCTTTCCAAAAAAAAGTTTACTGAATCAGTCATTTTCTGTATCATTAAGACACTACCAAACAGTCATATATGACTTATCAAATAAACTGTGAATCTCGTTAATCTGCTAACAAACAAATCTTATGTCACATTCATAATTAGTACTAAAATATAAAAAAATCAAACTATGAAATGAGGTTCTTGTCTTTTTAGAAGATAGTTTTCCAAAATAAAAACACAATAAACTATCAAAATAATTTTCCTCGTCGAAATGTTACATATTTTAATACAGAAAATTGATTAATAATCAAGTATGGGTACTTTTTAAGTAAATTTGAAAGGCTAAAAAGTTTGCTTAGTGGAAAAAATATTAAAAACCTGTTATAACAAGGTATTTTGTTTAAAGAAGAATTAAAGTCTAAATTTTTTTTGTAACAGGGTAATACAATATTTTCTTTTTTATAAAATTCCTATTCAAGTAATATTTTGTTCATTACTAATCATTACATATTATTGGTCATTTTGGTTTTATAACCGAAAGTTTATCTTATTTTGTTATTATTTATACTTGTTTTAAATATTTATAAGTTAGTTTTTTTTTATATGTTTGGATGATCATAAACTAGCTTATAAGATAGCTTATTAAAAAGCTAGTAATAGTAGCGTTTTGAAAAGCTACTTTATCAGCTAGTTTGCAAAACATAGCCTTAATGAGTACTTGTATATTTTCAATAACATCTTAGATCAAAACATTATGTGACGTTTGTTTCGTAGAATGAAATTTGATGGAATTAAAATTTATTGAATGAATTTTACTTTAAAGGAAATTGGATTGAAATTTAAAATATTTTTTTTTCTTTTTTGAAAAGCAACTTTATTTTACAAGGGCAGTCAAAGATAACACTAGAATGGAATTTGTCACATCAACTTTCCAGTTTCCATGGGTTTTTTTAACGGGAGTTCTATTTGCACCAAAAATATGTCAAAATCAGGTCAAAATCATGTGTTGGGAATGTAATTAATGCATTGGGAATGTAAAAAGCAGATGTTGATGTTGATGTGTGTGAGGAGAAAAATAATTATGATGGTGCATTTAGCAAATTTATGGGTGCAATTAGCCTCCCCTTTTTTAATCAATTGCTAACATTTTATGATTAATTTATCACAAACATAAAATAATCTTTCAAGTAGTTATCAACTTAGCTCCTCAATAGAGACACCAGTGCTTAAAAAGTTTTAAATGAACATTCCTTTGGATCAAATAATGTATTTACAAATATATAATAAATACTTGATTTTGATGAATCTAAATGTGAGATTGAGACGCAATAGATGAGGTTTCATTTGCAATGCCACCATTTTAAAACATGGTATTAGACACAAAATACATATCAATTTGTCCCCAAATTCCACCTTTCATCGATAAACCCATAATATCATCACTTTATTACATACTAGAAGTGTACTCGCGCAATGCAGCTAGATACATCACGATTTTAATGTTTCATTTTATTTTCTGTTTTTTGTCGATTTATATTACGATTTTGGATGGTTGTGATAGAGTGATAATGATTTTTTTATATAAATTTGTTTAATTTAGACTTAATAATATAATTTAATTTATTTTGGTTTAATAATATAATTTTTTTTTATAAAATATTCTGTAAGATTTTTTAATTATATTTTAGATTTTTTATATCTAAAATATGCTGAGAGTTATTTTAGGGGAGTTAAAGTGGGAAATGATTTTAGGGGAGTTAAAATGGTTAGAGATAATGATTGAAAATTAATGAATAGCATTAAATGTAGTACATACAGCTTTTATGGTTGTTTTTTAAGTAATTAACATTAAATAGCGGTACATTAAGCTTTAAGACTTGTTTTTAAGAGTTTTTTATGCCATCTTTATAATATAGTATAGATATGATGAATTTTAGTACGTGTAATTTGGATTTTCAGATACATTGACGAAAGGTAATGGGTACAATTATAATCGTCTCAAATTTTTATTGTTAATAAAAATGTTTTAGAATTTCAATGTAATTCATAAGTTAATTAATGTTTACACACATAATAAAATTGTACGAATTTATATATAGTGATTTATTATATAGTACATTGCATAGTTGCCACTGTCCGCTACACGACACGTAGCTTTCTCAGATACGTCAGAAGAGAGGGAGAAAACTTTACTTTTCACTTTTTAACCCTCATGTTTTGTTACCTGACACCCGTACCCTTCATGTTTTTTTTATAGGAAAACTGACTCAAATATTCGAAGTAGACAAAAAAGAAATTTTGATTTTCTAATCATTTGGCTCCCAATTTTATACTCATGTCACTACCTCCACATTATTCAGTTCCGTAATTGTGGACATGGGCAGTTTTTATTTTATTTTTTGTAAAATTTTCCTATTAAAAAAATATCAGGGTTCGCAATTACGGATGTGGGGTCTGCAAATGCGGATCTGGGTTCACAATTTTTTATTTTGTTTTTTAAGTAAAAAATGACTAGTTATTTTTTCCTTTGTCGTTTATCTAGGTCCGCAAGTTGCAGACCTGAATATTGCGGAAGTAATGATATTTGTATGAAACCGGAAAAGAAATGGCTAAGAGACCAACTTCTTTGTCTATTTTAATTATTTAAGTCAATTTCCTTTTTTTAAAAGCTGATGTTAGTACAATATGAGTCCATCATCACAACATTTCAAATAAGTGATTTAAAAATAGGAAATTGACTCAAATAGCCAAAGTAGACAAAGAAATTGGTTCCCAACCATTTCTCTCCCGATTTTACGGTTATGTCACTAGGTTCGCAATGCGAATCTAGATAGAAAATGAATTTTTTTTCAGATCTTCTAAAAAGAGAAAAAATTATATGGGTCTGCAATTACGGATGTGGGGTCAGCAATTGCAGATCTGGGTCCATAATTTTTTTGTTTTATTATTTAAGTAAAAAATGACTAGATTCGTTTTTTCTCTTTGTCATTTAGCCAGATCCGCAATTACGGACCTGAATATTGCGGAATTAGTGATATGTGTGTAAAATCGGGAAAGAAATGACTAGAAAACCAAATTTTTTGTCTACTTTAACTATTTAAGTCAGTTTCCCTTTAAAAAGTGGTCTATAATATAGATTATGGAGTAAATTATGTTTTTCGACCATACAACATGTGAGTAATAGAAATTGCGGTTTTTCTACTTGTGGTTATTAAATTGTGGTTTTCGTGTTTATGGTTTATAATTTATTGTTATTTTCGTTCATGGGGCTAACTCATACCTTTATGTTGTGTTCTCAAGTCCTGAAAGAAAAGAAAATTTAAGAAAAATAAAACCGATTTTCCTCCCACGTATGTGAAGAAAAGGAATGAAAGGAAATGAAAAAATAAAAATAATTATAAATACTAATAAAATTATACATCTACCAACATCTTTCATTTCATTTATCTAATATTCATGAACATGAAACTTTATTTCTCTTTCTTTCGCTCCCAAGCACACAAATAAATATTTATTTTTCCTTTCTTTTTTCAATTTCTTTTCTTTTTAAATTCGATAACACATGGTTATGTATGGTTGTATGAGGGATAAATGAATTGAAAAGTACAAGGAGGAGAATAGCAATAAAATATATATCATAAGAACGAAAATAACAATTGGTTATAAACTATATGGATAAAATTATAATTTTAAAAGTATATGAACTTAATAGCAATTTGAAGCACAAGGACGAAAGTCGAATTTACTCTAAGTTATGATAATCTTGTAAAACTACCAACTTTGTTTATTATGAAAAAAGGATATGTAACACCCTAAAATATGAAAATAACGACTAATTTATTTTTTTGGTAATACATCAAATAAGGATTTTAATTCTTTTCTAAAGGTCAACATTTGATTACCTATAATGACAGTCTATATTTAACATTAATATGTAATATTCCAAACCTTGTAGAAGTCTATATTTAGGACGAATGTTACTAAAACCCAATAATTGTCCCTATTTACAAATTGCGTAAAACATCACCCAATAGCTATGTCATTCTTGTGCATCTAACGAACACTCAACTCTTCACGGTGCTGCCAGTATCATTTTCCAATAAGGACCTGATGCAAATGCCGAAAATGGAAAAAAGTTAGACTTAACGCCTAAAAAACACCCAATAATTTATTGGGTACTGTACGAAGTATTTGAAATACGGGAAAGAAATCTAAGAGGAGGTTACTTAATTTCTCATAGTATTGCCCTTCTTCACTCATGCGATATTGCTGGATCGGGCTTTTTTAAAAAAATTCATCAGTTAAATAAAACGGTAAACTGAAAGAATGTTGTTTCCAAAATAAAGTGTATTAAATATGAAAGTAATTTTTTTCCCAAAACCCATCGTTTTCGTGATTAAATCTAGGTGGTCGAGCACCCATTTAAACATGAAATTAAACTCAACACTCACACCATACATGAAGAATGCTTGATATTTAAATACCAGAAAACAAGGATAAAGCTCAAGTATCTCAAAGCAACCAAATGTAAACAATAAACAACATTGGAAGCGTCAAATCAGTGATACTCTTCATACCCAAAATAACACGAAAATATGGTTAAAATATCATATCCAAAACTCACCTTTCGATGACGGGGATATCCGATTCCACTCAATATGACGGAACACAAAAGTATGTCACATATTTATGTTATATGAGTGTCACTTACAGATTACACATTCATTAACATCAACCTCTCCGGATCTATAGTTAATGGGTTAATAAGCTCAACAATTCCATGTGTATTGCTTGTGGAGTCCCAAGTTCAACCACACTAGGTCTGTACCTTGGGATGTCCAAATCCGAGTTTAGAATTGTTCACTATGAAATTACATTTCACTGCTCATTGTCCGATGCCTTACTCTAGGAGCTCGCCCACACCTTACTTCCCAACAGAGACCCAACGCCTATTTCAAGTTACAAAGGGGAAATTAGTATCCCAAGATAATTTCCACAAGAAATTACATTTTACTGCTCAATGGTCGATGCCCGACTCAAAGAGCACACTTTACTTTCCAATAAAGGCCCAATGCCTATTTCAAGTTACAAAGGGAAAATTAGTATCCCAAGACAATTTCCACAAATAATTGCATTTTACTACTCAATGGTAGATGCCCAACTCAAAGAGTCCACACCTTACTTTCCAATAGAGACCCAATGCCTATTTTAAGTTACAAATGGGATATTAGTATCCCAAGACAATTTCCATAAGAAATAACATTTTACTGCTCAATGGCCGATGTCCGACTCAAAGATTCCACACCTTACGTTCAAATAGAGACCCAATGCCTATTTCAAGTTATATTACGAGATTGCTCATCCCACCCAAACTTACTCTTGTGCCTATGGATCCATTGCATTACAGTCTGAAACATTACATGACTCCAAAATAATGACTAACGTACTTAAAACATGTAATTCTCAAATAAGATACAATAAATGCAAATCATAATCAAAGCCCCACGTTGAGCAATTAAAATCGGACAATTGTCCCCAAGACCCAACAAGATCAATACCAAGCCAAAAGCTCACCAAATCAATTGACCCTTCAGTAATAGTCAACTTAAACAATAAAAACGTATTTAACCAACGGTTATGCAAACACATGCTCCAAATGCATGATTAATTTAAAACGCAACTTTAGTTTGGGACAAATCATTTCCAAATGGAATCATACCATTTGTATTTTCAAACGTCTGATAACACAAGAATATGTATTTTTTCCAAACCATACGCACTAAAAGTGCATTTTCACCAAATTATCTCCATTTATAATAAATCATTAAAGTACCTACACTTGTGATTTATTTATCAAAATGCCCAAAAATCTCAAATATGGGTGTTTCACAAGATTTATAAAATCAAATACAACAAATAGGCAAAGCTCATCAAATAATCCAACATTTGATATTTATCAAGTAAAACACATAAATACTTCAAAATTGACATTTTTGGCATGTACATAGTTTTCACAAATCAACTTGACTCACCTTGCTAGGTTAAGTTAAACCTAGGTTCCAAACTCATCTCTCGCCATCAAAATGGTGAAGACATTAGATCCATAACCAAAACCCATCAAGGAAACTTCTCAAGACTAAAACCCAAGTGAAAGAGACACAAACCATTACTCCAAGATTCAAATCCACCAAAGAAACCCAAATATAGATCTTAAAATGCTCAGAAGACTTACCTCTTCAAATATGCAAAACCAACCACTATGATTATTCCTTCTCCGAGATCTTCCTTTCATTTGCTCCATAAGTCTCTAAAATAGCCACTCAAAGTGCAAAAAATCACCTTAAATAGGAGGAAAGGGAAGAGAGGCAGATAAATGAGGAAGAACCCTAAAAAAATCGTATTTTTAAAACACCCAGACTAATTCCCGTGGATTTGTTCGCGACCTCAAGTCGTGGGCCAAGCCACACGTGCTCCTAAGCTACACACCACAGGGACTTGCGCGATCTGCGACACGACCTTAGGTCGCGTAACTTTTTGCTGCATACCATCTTTCTGAATTGCATGCCCAATTCGGTCCTTGAAGGTCCCACTATGATAAATACGTAAAACATCAATAATTCCATCTTAGATGTTCAAATTGAATGCATGGATCATAAAAGAAAGCCCCTAAAGATTCACGGGTGTTACAAAATATATTACATTTTGTTAAAGGAAAACTAAATAGAACAACAATAAATGGAGAGAAGAAATCTATAATTCTTATTAATCAAAATCCCTTTAAATAGGGATGAGTTACAAATAGATAACTATGAAATATATCAATTATAACTAACTCTAATATATTTATCCCTAGCTCTATCGTAATATCCTTTAGACGATGACACACTTATCCTACAATACTCCCCCTTGTGCTGAGTTAAAGGAGTGATGGTGCACAATTAAGTATCTATTGAAGTTCCATTATCAATCTCATTTTTTCTTTCAATAACGAAAGTATAAGCCCATATCAATGGTTCCAAAATATTAACTTAATATCGTTCCAATGACGTTGCGTTGGCGCTGAGCTAAATCTAGCTAACAAGTTCACTGAGAAATACAATATACGGTCAAGTGTATTGTGCAAAGTACGAGGTTTTCGCTGATTTGGCAACCGGTGCTCGAATGCATTATGAGAGTTGTGTAACCGTGGGGTTTGGAGTGAACCACTATCTTCAGTTATTGTGCATGCGTCAGTTTGGGGGAACAGGTTTATTGTGCATTGGACCAAACTAGACTAGTGTTAGGAATTTCGTCAGGCAAAAGACGATAGATCTTCGGTGGTGTTGATTATTGGAGAAATTTGGTGAGAATGCCGAGGTAGACTTCAAGTACAAATCGATCATGGAGGAGACCTTGATGTGTCAGAATTGGAAGTATCGATTCTATAACAACAAGGGATGACCAGCTCAACAGTTTTATAAGGATTCCTGCACCACCCGAGTAAGGTCAGCATGGTTGCGAGTACTCAGAACTGAAATGTAACACCCTCGCAAATGAACAGAGCAACTAATTTAAAACTTCCAAATTATACAACAAAAAGGATATAATCTATTTTACAAACATCAGCTGAGACACCTCAAACGAAAATTGGATTTAACTTTAGCAACTAAAAGGCCAAGTCTCGCATAAAGACTAATTCAAAGTCGGGTGTTACTAAAACCCCAAAGAAAACAGTTGCTCTTATCAACGACTAAAGCGGAAGACTTCGTCAAGCTACTTACCCTTGCACAAACTCTTAACACTCAACACTTCACCAAAACGCTAGAACCTCTTCCCTCATCCGGAACCTGATGCACATGCCGACAAATAAAAAGGTTAGGCTAATGCCTATTGAGTTCAAGAGTTTACAACATGAAATAAATATATTTGTTAAAGGGAAAGAAAGTAGTTTAAATCACAGACCTTCCGAAAGATTTACTTTAAATATCAAACGACACCATTTTCCAAAAGTACATCTTTAGAACAAAGAACCCAATATGAACCTTTTTCTCGTAAAAACCACTTTAATCCCAAACTCAACCAAAACATGAATAAACAAAGCGCTCACTTTATAAGAGTATGAAATAAACTTTACTTCTCGAAACCCTTCAAACATGGACGGGTCATAAAACACAACCCATGAATCTTGAGTAACCAACTCCCCAAAAGTAAAGCGTCACCGAAAACATGGATGATAAAATGACACAATTAAAATACCCAAAAAGCACCTTCCGGTGATGGGGGGATACCCGATTCCATTGTACGTGGCGGAACACAAAGTTAAGCCACATAACTATGTTGTCGAACTACACCTCAGATCGTGACCGTATTGCCTGCTCTACCGAGCTACACCCCTAGTCATGACTATATTTCAAGTCTCCACCACACCGTATCCCTTATTGCCTGCTCTGCCGAGCTACACCTCAAGGATACGCGATCTTATTGCCTGTTCGGTCTCTAGGGAGTTTCATCCTCAGGGTGCCCACTTGACCCTTAGTGCCTACTCCCTATCAGTCAAGATAGGAGCCTCAACTCCTTACTTGATACACCCGATGTCTAACCCTCGTGCACAAGAATTAGACATCTAAACACCACACCCAAGGTCTCGAAGTACAACCCATGAGGGATCCTCTTCGCAAAACAACCGGGACAACACCAATGCCAACACGACATTATTTCCCAAAGTGAGAATCCCAAGAGCCCTCACCATTAAACACGACTGACTTACATGCCTAAGGATCCAATGCAATACCGTCTATAATACATGACTCCAAAAGAATGACTCACGCACCCAAAACATGTATTCTCCCAAAATAAAATGCAATAAATGCAACTCACACCCCAAAGCTCCACTTAGGTTATTAAACCGGACAAAAGTCCCCAAGACCCGATAAAACCGAAAATCGAGCTAAAGGCCCAACAATTTACATAACTCTCCAATGGAATTGAGCATAAACATTGAAACGCGTTTTACCAACAATTATGTAAACACTACAACCCAAAAGTAATTAACCCAAAACTTCTCACTGGTTGAAACAAAACGTTTTCCAAATGGACTCATCCCCTTCATGTTTCCAAAATGACTCTTAACGCAAATGATATGCATTTTCCCATGGTTTATAAAATCGTATGCACCAAATGGACAATTATATAAAATGACCTCCATTTATATAATGTATCATCAAGGAAACATATCAAAATAATTTATTTATCAACATTTCCAAAAATCCCAAAGATATGGGTTATATAAGTTTATAAAGCTAAACATTTCCAAAAAGCCAAACTTATCAGTAGTTAACAATTTAGTGTAAAACACAAACACTTTAAAATAAACATTTTGGCATATACATCGTTTTCACAAATCAACTTGAACTCACCTTGCTAGATTTAGGCTAAATCTAGATTTTACCCCGCTATAAGCTTCCTTGAAGAAATCCGAGTCCACAAGCAAAATTCTTCAAAAACCTAGATCCATAGATTTCCAACCATAAATAAACATATTCAACCTTCTAGAATCTGTCCCCAAACATTTAAACATAAAAACCCCAACGTGTACCCAAACCCTTATTCCATATTACGAGACATTACCTTACCATAGGTTGAATCTATCAACTATACATCTCTTGGTCACCCACGGAAGCCACCACCACAACCTTTGAGAGAATGGAGAGGGTCATACGGAGGGTTTGATAAAACCCTAGAAAGTTGAAGGTGAAGATGATAAAGTGGATAGATTGAGCTTAAGCTTCCATAACCTTGTTAGATGGTGAAATAACACTTGAAATCCCGAGATATTGAGTATCAAAAGCTCAAAATCAACAATGGTGGTCAAGAGGTTCCGTTTAGAGAGAAAAGAGAGGGTAGGGTTGAAGGAGGTTGAAACAAATGGAATGAGATAGACAAAATTCGAGCTTTAAAGGCCCCTGCCCCCGACCGCGACAATGACCGGCGACTATGCCCTTGGCATAGTCGCGTGGCATTGTCGCTCGCGTCCAGGAACTCGCGGTACCATCCCCGCGATTGTGCCACACGATAGTGACATATGTCACTATCGCCGGGCACTGTCGCCCAAGTTGTGCAGAGTTCCGAATTCCTTCCTTTTTCGCGTTCGAAAGCTCCCGATACTCCAAGGGACTTTAAATAATGATTTCCCACCAAACATCCCACCATTTACAAGATACAGAAACTTCTGGGTGGCCACTACTTACCGAAATTACTGGTGTTACATGAAAGGAGTATGGGCAAGCGATGGTTTGATCCCTTCTGCAAGATGGTTGTGTTTGGAGGCAAGGAAATAATATAACGACACTCCATAAAGGACGATTAGAAGTATTTAAAGGTAAATTTTGCTTTGGGGTATTCTTGGTGGAAGTGGTTAATTAAGATCGTAAGTTGCTCTTGGGGTGATAAGTGCAACCAAAGGTTGGGAGGCAAACGAGATCCTAATGATAGGAAAATGATTTGATAAGGACTCGATGTTCTTTCCGTCATCGGTTTCGTTTATGAGGCAAGGTATCGTGAAGGTATCCCTTTTGGATAGAAAACCAATTGATCTCGCTAAATGCGACGTTGGGTATTTTGGGTCGAGACTAGATTTCGAGGACGAAATCTCTTTTAAGGTTGGGAGGATTGTAACACCCCGAATTCTGGGAGTTTTCGCCCTAATCCGATCTTGAGCAAAGTAGCCAAGAGGATGACAGAGAGCGCCGACAATGTTTCGCACGGCCCTACGCGCGGGCCTCTGTCCTGTCCCAACTCCAGAACCCGGCGCGGCTCTCCGCGCGGGGTCAAACCGTGCCGCCAACCGTGCGGAGCCATTGTGCGCATTTAAAAGGGATAAACCGGCCCCAAACACCATTTTCTTTCCAAAACTCAAATCCCTTTCCCCTTTCTCTCCCAAACCGACCCCAACCCCAAAATACCAAACCCTAACCCATTTTTGAGGGTTTTCCTCCTAAAATTATGTGTTCTTTCTCTTCTAGCACGTTGGAAAGCTAGAACCACCATTCTTCCGTCTTCATCTTCCCCACCCAATTTTCTAGGTTTCATCCACCCTTGTTCTCCCTTTTGTAGATTGGAAGTTTGTGACCATTTTTGGTGATCTAGAGGTGTGTTGGTGGTGGATTCAAGTTATTGGTTAAGGTAAGCTTCTATTTTATTCATTTATGGAAATTAGGGTTTTGGGTATAGATTGTCCAAAAGATTGTCCACGACGAGACTCAACTCTCCACTCAAGGCTTCGCCACCCCACCGCTATTAGAACATGATAAACACACCAATGCAAACAAGTGTTAGGCTTGGAGCCTAGTAAGAACATCCAAAATGTAAATATAAAGAAATACAATGTGTAACACTCTAAATTTTGTTATAGTGGGTGAATACAAGAAACAGTGAATGTCACGAGTTTCCGCTCGGGTTAAGCTGCGGCACAAGTCACGACAAGCACTGTCCGCGAGAAGAATCAGTGGATGTCGCGAGTTACCGCGCGGGTTAAACCCGCGGCACAACCCGCAAGAAAGTCCTGGCGAATTTAATAGGGCTTTCAGCCCCCATTCCTCATTTACTCCCCAACCCTTTTTCTCTCAAAACTCTCTCTTCATTTACTTCTTCCCAAGATCGAACCTAGCTTCTTCCCAAACCACCATCTACCACATTTATGGCAAGAATCAAGCATCCTCAACCAAAGATTTCAACCCAAGGTTTCAAGGCTCAAAGATCATCTTCTTCATCCATCCATTTCTAGGGTTTCTTCCAAGTTCCTAGGGTTTTTCTATAAAACCTAGATTGTGAGTTTTCTTTACTAAAATATTTAAATGAGATACATATCTTGAATGCTTACTTGTATTATTTCACATACATGTACAAATCTGATCACCTGATAAGTTTGACCTAACTGCTACTTATATGATATTTGGGGGTTTTGGCTATGGATTCACATGTGGGATTTGTTGAGTTGATCTATATTATTATTATTGGGTATGATGGCGTTATTTCATGGATTTTGTGAATATTATTGCTGAACATACATGTTTGGGTGTTTTCGACTTAACATGGGATTGAAAACATGAATAGTATGTACATATATCTTGTTGATGCGGGATATGTATAGAGATGAATAACATGTATATGTATCTTGTTGATGCGAGATATGTAGAAGAGATGAATATATATATATATATATATATATATATATATATTGGATGAACCGTGATCAGGTTCCAGGAGGATGTAGCTTTAGGTAGGTGCCACCGGGACGGTAGGCACCTAAGACCTCCGCCACCGGGACGGTGTGCCGGGCCTTTGGGGTGTTGTCATACAAACAACATCAAGGTACATTGACTTGAGGTAAACCTCATTGGTGTGATGGATCTCCTCCATTGATTCCAGTATGTCCAAGTGGACTGAGTCGTTATTAATGCTTTAACTTGTCTCTTGAATATCATGACATGCTCTTGTACAACTCACTAGGCCCGTTTGGCCTAACACTTGTTTGGTTGATATGTATCTCAGGTTCTAGCGACGCGACCGCCAAAAAGTCTAGATGACTTAGAAGCGAGCTTGGGGACATTTTTGGGACGCCAGTATAGAAGCTTATTTTTGGATTGAATCACAACCTTTGTTAATCTTGTTCCTAGATAGGATTTAGAGTAAAGGGTTGTTTTCCCTCATATTGTTACACATTACAAACTTGTAATCTTAGCAGGCGTTTATTGTCTCCCATGGGGGGAGGAGCTCATGCTTTGGCATCTTTTGTTACCATGTTACCCTTTTATGGAAATTTTTGTTTATCCCAACTTTTGGGGTGTTACACAATGCATGGGTGAACTTTAATTAAACAACTAGGATATTCATAACCAATTAGTATTCCAACGTTTGAACCTATATGCAAGACGGGGGAGACCCGTTCCACCATAGGTTGTGACAGAACACAAAAGTAGGCCACAAAGCATACAACACACATAGCAAGAATGGTCATTTACCGACGTCAACTCTATCCAAGTCTTTAGTTCAATGTAAACGTGGGTTCAACTCTATCCAAGTCTTTACCCCAAAGAAATCCAATTTTAACCCCGTCTAGGTCTTTACCTTGAACCCTCACCATCCTCCATGTTTCATAAATTACCAATTAACGGTTTGCCTTTAGCAACAAACCCAAACATGCAAGCCTCATATATCATCATGCCATTACAAGGTAATTACAACCAACATGTACATCATCTCTTTCCACATGATTTCAACATATCCAAATGTAAAGTATTCTAGTAGAATAATTCATGTGTAAAATACCAATAGTACCAAGAAATCCATAAACTCTCAAACTCATCTTTTTACTTCATAAATATACTTTTATCACAACACCCCCTTTGGGGTTCCCACATAAAACAAGACTCATTATTAACCATCTATATAACCACTCATTCATTTGCATCAACATTTCCCAAGGTATCTCAAATATTGACAAAACCCTAATTTTGACTCATTAGACCAACTAATCCAAATAATAAGAAAATCGTGTAATAAGTTTAAGCGATGTAGAGAAAGGTTTTTGATATACATGTATAGCATTTAGTAGGGAAGATGGACTCACAAAATTGGGTTTTGATGAAAACCCAAAACCCTAACTTCCTTTCTTGAAGAGAAGATGACAATGGAGATGGTAGCTAGGAGATCCAAGCTAGATTATTTGGTTGGTGAGCTTTAATTCTTGAAGTAAATGAGGGAGGAGGTGCCTTGAACAACCCTATAACCGGATTTGATGAAGAGGGAGAATATTGAGAGAGTATTGAAGGAGGTAGATGGAAGGAATAAGTGAAGAGAGCTGAAAAACGAGTTAATAAACTCTCAGATCTCGCAGACGACTGTGCCAAGCGTACCGAGAGTTGGTTAATTTGACTCGGGCGATTGTGCCAAGCGAAAGTGACCATGGTCACAATCGCGAGGCACTCTCGTTGAACCTGTACCGAGAGTCCACCACCCCAGCGACAGTGACATTGTCACAGTCGCCGGGCACTATCGCCCCGAGCGTATCGAGGCTAAAATCCCATTTTTCTCCCATGAGTTCACACCCGAAACAAATTAGGATTAAAGGTAAGAGTTTCCATATTAGAATTGCGATTATGCTAATAACAATCCATGGTTCAAGATAAGAATCCTTACCAGAAATTCGGGTGTTACATACACGATAAGGTAAATACAAATAAATCTCTTGCCGGTAACCACTTACACTGTAATGATTTGATAAATGGCCCTAGCTCTTTTTTATAAAAAACATATAGATAAATGGAAGTGTCGTCATCGGTTTCGAAACTACCAATGACTTTCTCTACAAATCTTTAGTGTTATAATATATGGAGGTATTTTTAATTTCTAATAAATATAAAAAAACACGTTTTGTCCGTTTCTTTGAATATATTTATTGTTTATCTTATCAATCATTTTGATGATAATATCGTGTATTCAAGTATTTAATAGATATTTTTTTTTATATATAACGTATTTTAAAACAGCATTTGACACCTTGTATACGTTGGTAACTTACCTTTGTGTCTAATGCTCATTATGAAGTCCTTAAAACCAACCATCACTATATGTTGGGTCATAGAAATTAAAATCAAATTGGTCATACTTAATAGTATCAGTTAGTCAAATACAAGCTGCTAAACTAAAGTTAAAGAAAGTAAAATCCTTTTAGCAATATGAAAACCAATGTCTTTATTTTACTGTAGCTAATAGTAAAAAGAGATATTGTACATTTCATACATTTTTTTTTTCATGCATGGGCATTCTGACTCAACAGAACATGCATGTGTGCGTACCTTGACGAATTAAAAGGCGAAATATGTACAAAACTAGTAGATTAAAGAGCGTTAAATGCGACACCTATAGTATTAGCGCACAGTGATCTTCATTTGAAGATGTTGAACTTACAAATTATGAGTGAGATAAATAGGCTTTCAACAAGTGAACTTTGTGAAAATATTGATCTTAGTGAAAGAAATACTTAGGTCCCATTTGGTTTGCAGGAATAGAAAAGGATTTGGGGGGATTTGGAATTCCAATCTTCTGTTTGGTTTGCAAGATTGTTGGGATTTGAAATCCCAAGGGAGTTTGGGTTTGAGGGAATGGTTTGGGGGAGGAATTTGGGTTTCGTGGAAAGATTTGGAATTGGAGGGATTTGGATTTCGTAAACAATGATTCATTGACTTATTACGTACTTGTATGTGATTTTGAAGATAATTTTCATACTCAAAAAGTATGCCAAGAGATATTTGAGACATAGTTATAGTAAAATTAACATCATTGTCTATATCATTAAACGAGAAAATCAAAAAATTAACAATCAAACTATTTGTATTTTTTATAACCAAAATCTCATTCAATAAATCACTCATAAAACATAAATCACGAAACATCAAAAAACATGACGTGACATAAAACAATTTTCTATTTAGATATTATACTCTACAACTCCTTTACCATTCCCTGTCACATTAACAATTATCAAAAACCAATTTTCTATTGAAAAATCATACTCACAACCACCATAATTTCTTAATTAGAAATCCTACGTAGCGATTAGAAATTGTTAGAAATCGTTGTAGTAGATGGTCTTTGAACACATAATAAGAGTATTTAATATCAAAATAATTTATCCTTCTAAATTACCTTTCTAAATCTTGTTCAATCTTTTTTAATCATTATTTGATCTCTATAGATTTATTGAATTACCTATATATATAAATCTTGTTCAATCTTTTTTAATTCTTATTTGATCTCTATAGATTTATCTCATAATTTCTAAATATTTTTTTTATTCATTTCTAATACAAAACCATGCATAGTAGGAAAAGTTTTATAAGAAAAAACGTTTTTTGTTCACCATTCTTCCTTTTGGAGAATAAACCAAATATTTGAATTAATTAGAGCATCTCCTACAACGTTTCTAAAATTAATGATGAAAAATGAAAATTTTGAAGATTTTAACATTTTTTTTTATCTCTAATGGATCCTTCGAAATTGAGAAAATATGAATTTGTGGATTTTTTTTAGAAAATTTTCTAAAACCTATTTTTTATTATTCCCAAAATATTTATCTCCACCCAATCAATGAAATTAAATGAAATAAATGATAGAGAAAATACGTTTGTTATATCATTATATATACTTTAGTAATATAATTAATGTTGAAATTATCCTAATAAGTAATCTGTTGGGATTGAATATAATTTATTTGTAAAGATTTTGATTTTTTTCTCCATTTATGAAGAAATTGGGTATAAGAGCATATCCAAAAGATTTGTAAAATTTCTCCAAAATGGAGAATAAAACTTCAAAATCTCTAAAACAAAAATACATCCAACTCCAATAGATTATCCATTTTGTAGGTTATAACATTAGCTATATTATTAAAATATTTCATTTATCTAATAAAATCTTGTTTATCCCTCTAAATATTTAATTTTGAAGTTTTCTATTAGCGGGAATACTTAAAAAATATTTTTATCTCATTGTAATCGCTTTTAGAGAGTTATTCAAATTTGGAGAATTACATTATATTTCATACTTTCTCTATTTTGAAGAAAATTTTTATAAAATCGGTTGAAACAAAAAATATACCCAAAATCCTTATTTTAAAAAATATATTGGAGATGCTCTGAACTATTAGAGATACTCTAATAAAACTTTTCCTTAGATAATATATTTATAGCAATGGAGTAATAATTAAAATGTATTGGACAAGAGTTGGAAAGGTAAAATAAAATGAAATATCATTTTTTATATTAAATACTCTTATTATGTAGAAACTGATTTACTACTATAGTTACATACAATATCTTTCACTTTCTAAGCTATTACTATTTTGTATTCTCTAAAAGTTAAGAACAAAGTTTTTGAAAATCTTTAATATATATCTTTAGACTTTAGGCTATGTTTGGAAAAAAAAAAAAAAAAAAAAACTAGCTTATAAGCTATCTTTTTTTTCTGGTATATATTTTGATGACCATAAGCTAGCTTATAATCTAACTTATTGAAAAACTACTTATAATAGCGTTTTAAAAAGCTAGTTTATCAGTCACCAGCTAGCTTATAAGCTAGTTTGCCAAACAATGCCTTAATATATGGGTAATCAACAAATTTTACAAATTTATAGTAATTTTTTTTTTATCTACTTTCATAATATTTAAAGAAAAACTATGCAAAATATTTTCTACTTCTTTTTATTACATTTAGAAAAAAAAATATCCGATATATATATATATATATTAATATTATTACTTATATTTTTTACAACGATATTCATCGTAATATTTTTGTTGTATGTAATTAAATTGTCTACAATTAATAACGATTTAAATAAATAACAATTTCTTCATCATATTGTTGTTTTTTCACCTTTGCTTCTCTTTGGGGTTGTTTGTTTTTTTTTTAAAAAACCTTTTAATGGCTCTTAAGTCTGAATCGTTCAGACCTTTTTACACACCACCTCTTATTAATTATAACTAAAATAAGGCTTCAGACTTTAGACATCTTAAAAAACAAACGGCACCTTAGTGATCATTTATGCTATTAAATCTGATTATAGTTAAACAAAAATATTTATAACCAGTATAATTATGAAAATATAAATATGTAACGGATAAAATGTTTTTATTTTTTTATAAATTAGAGTATCAATTAATTGACAATGATAATATCTTGACCATTTTCGAAATTGATAAAATATATTTTTCTTGAAGTAAATTTAATGCATAATGGGATTGATTTTCAAAATAAAGTATCCACTAAAATTCAAATAAACAAAAGAGTAAATTACGTTTTTAGTCCCTGTGGTTTGTTGAACTTTTATATTTTCATCCATATGGTTTTAAAATTATAATTTTCATCCTTATAGTTTTTTATTCATTAACTTTTTCGTCCTTATGATATAAATATTATTGCTTTTTTCATCCATATGGTTTACAATCCATTTCTATTTTAGTCCTTCATATTTAAAAGTAGTGGTTTGGATTCAGGGACCAAAATAGAAATGAAATGCAAACCATAGGGATGAAAACTGAAATTTTAAAACTATAGGGATGAAATCTGCAATTTTCCATAAACCACAGGGACAAAAAAGGTAATTTACTCTAAACAAAAAATAAAGTAGGGCCCACCAAACCCTTTCGGCCTATATATATATAAATCACATTCCTCTATACATATATAATATACTAATTAACAACACACATTTCTACTATCCTTCCTTTCTTTCTACTCTTCCGACCAAACGCGGATTCTTGGTCTCTCTCTCTCTCTCTCTCTCTCTCTCTCTCTCTCTCTCTCTCTTCCCGCCGTCTCACTTTCTCTCTCTAAAACTTTCCAGGAATTCCTCAACTTCCCACATACCATATAAAAGACCAACCAAAGAGTGTATTCTTTCTTGATTCAACCTTGTTTTTGTTGATTTTTCAATGGCTATTTCAAAGAGTGTAAACAACAAAAAGCAGCAGCAGCATCATCATTGTTACATCTCTGTACCTTCTGAGATCATAAACTCTTTATCATCTACCTCTCTTCAATCTCTTGTTGTTTCACCGAAGAAAGCAGCTGCTGCTTCCAGAAGTTTTGGGTTTTCAAAAGCAAGGATCCTTAAGAACCCCAGGATTTGGTTTTTGTTGCTTTTTGTATTTGGGTTTTTGGGTATGTTGAAGATGTGGTATAATTTTGATCCTTTTTCACCCTACCCATGTGGGAGTATTGATGAAAAGGATGATTTGAAGTTAATCTCGAATGGGGTTTTAAGTTCGGTGGTCAAAGTTGAAGAAAAAGTGGAAAAAATGGAGGAAAAGAGTGATTTTTGGGAACAGCCAGATGGGCTTGGGTATAAGCCTTGTTTGGATTTTAGTGCGGAGTATAAGAAAACAAGTGTTGAGATTTTGAAAGACCGAACGAAGTATTTGGTGGTGGTGGTTTCAGGTGGTATGAATCAGCAAAGGAATCAGATTGTTGATGCTGTTGTGATTGCTAGAATCCTTGGTGCTACTCTTGTTGTACCGATCTTGCAAGTCAACGTTATTTGGGGAGATGAAAGGTATTGTTTTCTATGTTTTCAATCATGATTTCGGTTCATGTTTTTCATTTTGGATACCTCTTGCATCGATAACAAAATCTATGTAGTCTACCTGTTTGTGAAAAGTCCTCAACGAGACTTGGGAACATGTTTGAATCAGGGTCTCTCAAGATTACTGTGTGTTAAATCCAGAATTCATCGAATTGTTTCGATTTGTGTTGATTCAATTGCTTTGAAAATAGATTCATGTGAGACTTTTTATGTGATATGTGTATTAATTGGATTCCTAATTTGTGGGTGCAGTGAATTCTCTGATATATTTGATGTTGAACACTTCAAGAAAACTCTAGCAGATGATGTTAGAATAATTTCTTCGTTGCCATCGAACCATTTGATGTCGAGGCCAGTAGAGGAAAAACACACTCCACTTCATGTTTCCCCTCAATGGATTCGCTCTCGATACCTCAAAAGGGTATGCAAAATCTTCTTCGCTATTCGAATCATGTTTCATATGAAAAAACACTATGCAACTTTGAATCTTTGATGATGCCAATAATCGTAACGAAAATAACTATGAATTCCATCAATGGGTTTGTTTATAATTGTCTACTTGGTCCAGATTCCAAATTAAACATGGGATAACTTGATTAACATAGAAAAGCATCAACTTTTGTTGAATTTAGCCGATTATGAACGAATCTTGATTTGCTTAGTGAGTCAATGATAGCGAATTATTTCTAAATTGTGGTATGTTTTGTTTGTTTTTTTGCAGATGAGGCGAGAAGGTGTTCTACTTCTTCGAGGTCTAGATTCAAGGCTTTCTAAAGATCTTCCTTCTGATCTCCAAAAGCTTCGATGCAAGGTACAACGGAAGCTCATATTTCTTAATAATTCATGTGAATTTGCTCATCAGGAAGAATACGGATGTAAATTAACTAGTGTTTGAACGTTTGTAGGTTGCGTTTCATGCGTTGAGGTTTGCACCGCCGATCTTTGAACTGGGAAATAAGCTTACGGAGAGGATGAGAAGCAAAGGGACTTATCTTGCTCTTCATCTTAGAATGGAGAAGGATGTTTGGGTGAGAACAGGATGTCTTCCGGGGTTGAGCTCAAAGTATGATGAGATAATCCGTAACGAAAGAAAGCTTCGCCCTGAGCTCCTAACTTCAAGATCCAACATGACTTCCCATGACCGAAAGCTTGCTGGTCTATGTCCTTTAAATGCTGTGGAGGTTACACGGTAAGCTTCTTTTACTATCTATTAACCTTCTCTCCAAGTTTTGTTTATAAGGTCATAGATTCCGTATTAGAAGTGTTTGTGTGTGTATATATAGATTTGATAGTGCGTGTCTAATCGATGTGGGATTATAACATGCCCCCTCAAACGTAGGTAAAAGGGTGTGTTGAGTCCCTAGATGCGGACATGTGGTAGGCCGTGCTCCGATACCATATTAGGTTATGTGGAACCCTTTTTGGTTCTCTCTAAAAGGTCCCTTGTAGAGAGAGATGTGGTGTGTGTGTATATATATATATGTATATATATATATATGGTCAAGTTTAGGGGAAAACCTCAAAAAACCGGAAAACTGAGGAACACCCTGGTAGCCCTTCATCTATCTAGACCTTATTGGGTCCCTAGATGTGGTAGACCATGTTTTGATACCATATTAGGTTATGTGGAACACTCGTTGGCTCTCTCTTTAAAAGATCCCTTACAGAGAGGAACGAGGTTCCTTCATATATAAAGGCTTGGTAGTCCGTATCTAACTGATATGGGACTCAAATAGGAAAGACAAAATGAATTAAGTAAGGATCTTATTGGAATCCTAATTGATGGATACTTTGAATTTTCTTTTAGGCTCTTGAAAGCTCTACGAGCTCCCAAGAACGCACGGATCTTTTGGGCGGGAGGAAATCCATTAGGTGGCAAAGAAGCGTTGGTACCATTGACGAAAGAATACCCACATTTCTACAACAAAGAAGATCTCGCCTTACGCGGAGAGCTAGAACCGTTCACTAACAAAGCTTCCATCATGGCTGCCCTCGACTACATTGTTTCTGAAAACAGTGACGTCTTCATGCCCTCTCATGGCGGAAACATGGGCCACGCTATCCAAGGACACAGAGCTTACGCAGGGCATAAAAAGACGATTACACCCAACAAGAGACAAATGCTGTCGTATTTCTTGAACCCTTCACTTCCTGAAGCGGAATTCAACAGGATCATCTTTGATCTGCACCGTGATTCCATGGGGCAGCCGGCAATCAGAACTAGCAAAGCAGGACGTGATGTTACAAAGTATCCGATACCCGAATGTATGCGGAACGATTTGATGGTTCAACGATCGTTATGAGGTTCGGGTCCACAACCAAAAGTTGACCAAATTGGAACTGGGATGACATCTTGAAGGTGATGATGTCTTCTGGAATTATATTTCTATACATACAAAACAGGCATATCCTGTTTTTGGTTCTTGGATCTTGAGGTTCTTATTTGATTGATTCATTATTTTTCGTTACACGGGTGTATCGTAGATGAGTAAGATGTACATAAAAAGTTACAGATATATATACATTGATTTATACGATCAACAAAGCAATTCTTCGATTGATTTCATTTCAGGCAAAGGTCACAAGAAACTCAATTCTGACTCTTAAAACAAGATTAAGATGAAACGTAATTCTCATCCATATTTCATATACTCATCTCCTTCCTGACCTATCATCTTCTCACCAATATAGATAACCAATAAAAAAATTTAAGAATTTCCTAATAATGTAACATGATTCACATCATCATCTTTTGTTTTGTATACTGAATATTGATATATATTAATGATATAGATAGCTTTTTTTCCCAAAAAGAGGGTTGGCTCCATGAGTTTGCAGGTCGGCCAAAATAAATAAACGACGTGAGTTTAGAGGATCGACCAAGAAGAGCCGACCCCATTAGGTGTCCCAAAGGCATCTCTACCTTCTTTCACATACTTATATAATATTTGCAATATTTCTCTCTCTCAATCAATATGGAACGGACAAAAACTCAAACCACAAGTAGGGGTAAATAAAAAGCCTGGCCAACCTTAACCCAACCCAAAGCAACTTGATACTTAGTCGAGTTTTAAAATCTTCAAACTATTGGAATTGGGTTAGGGCCATTTGAACCCAACCAACTCCATAAGCCCAATGTCTTTCTATACCATGAATAATATGATTGTTAAATTATTAATTAATATATGTAGATAAGACATTAGACCAAACCCATAATTAGATCTATTCATAATTATATCACAGTTTCAACCGTAATTTTACTTTCTTATTTGTATGAATTCAACTTTCTTCTTTTGATTTTGTTAACCTTGTTTGTATGCTTTCATTTTTCTTGATAATAAGTATCATTATGCAAGCAAACATGCAAGCCCAAACTCCCCCAACCAAGCAGTGCCCTCTTTTCAAGTGTTGCATCAACCATACACACACCATGTGAGCACAAATTATGCTGGATTTCACCATGGAAGGAGGTTTATTCATATCAAAAACACACTTTTAAGCTCATAAATCTTATGCCCATTTTGAGTCTAAACATAGCTATCAGCATTTAGTAACTAAAACCTTATTTGGTGCCAATAACCTCAAAACACTTGAAGAGATATTCATTTCGTAGCAATAAGGCCATCAATCTTGCATTCGATGTGTGCTTCATGGTCTTCAAGCCGACCTTTAACTTCACCGTTCTCCCACAAGATTAGAGTTGGTACTCCTTTCAGCTTGAAGTTTGAGTCCACCCTCCATGGGTGATGCGGGTTCCTCCATGTGGGTCTGTCGCCAACGTAAGCCCTCAGGAGCGCCACGTCATCAGGAGATGATTCGAGTTTTTTGTATATAACTGGTTCAGCTCGCACACAATCTGTCAAAAAAAAGAAGATGAAGACAATGAAATTGCAATTATCTAACACAATGGGACCGGTTACACATTTTGGGTCAAGGACTTGGACTTGTTATGCCATATTTTGGTCGGACAAAGAAAATGCATTTTTTTCCCTTTGTTGGAACAAGTTTTTGTTATGTAATGTCTTATTTTGTCCGGCATACCAAACGCACCCAATTGTCAATACTTACAAAATTAATAATCAATTAACATATTTTGGTCTTGGGGAAGATAGACTGCAGTTTGCAACATTTTACATGGTTAATTCATCAAAAAGTTGAATCAGCATAGAAGGCACAATTGTCTACATTCAAAAACCATTTCAAGAGACCTCAATTTTTCACAGATGGAAGAACAAAACTGTAAAATGGGTTGAAAAAGAAAGTAAAAAAACCAGTCTACCTGCACTTCAATTTTCAGCAAAATTTCATTTTCTTACTCCCCAAAAAACAGTAAAAAATTCATTAACTAATTTTGACTTTTGAAGTCAAACAGGCAAATCTCTAGTTTCAAAATCACTATGAACTTATCCAGTTTTTTAAGGGGAAAATAACTTAAAACTACAATTAACTTCAAAACAATCAAGTGAAACAGTAACCCTAGGTGTCAAATCAATAGTAAAACCATATCAAATTCGAATTCCATTACTACTGAAGTCAAAGAGCAAAAGAGAACCCTAAGATCAAGGAAGCAAAATCGATTAACAATTGCACAACCCATGAGACACAGTTTAAGAACGATAAGATAACACAAACCGCATTTACAAATCTAACAAACAAATTAGAAGAAATTTACCAGGGCACCAACTGCGATTAGTGGAAGGTTCAATATCCGCCAAGAACAGGATCAGATTGCTTTTGTTGTTTGGTGCTTCAGATTTGAATTTCTCGAAAACTGTGTTGAAGGTCGACAAGGTCGCGTCCACCATTTTCAAAGGCATCTTTGTTTGCGTCAATTCCTCGGGTTTCTTCAGAAAATTGTGATATGATTGTTCTCCTTGCTTTTCGAGGATATATATATAGGGGATGATGAGATGAAAGATAGCCAGATACTCTCCTTATAGTTTACGAGATGTACAATAACACCCCCTGAAGTTTGATAAAACTGCTTTAGGGTACCTACTTTTGTTGCTAAAATTTATATTAAAAAAAAAAGAGTAAATTACAAATTTCGTCCATGTGGTTTGGTGAAATTTTGGATTGGGTCCCTCAAATGAAATAGTTACAGAGATGGTCACTGTGGTTTCGTTTTTGTTATGGATTAGGTCTCTCATGTTAACAGTCGTTTGAAATCTTTGTTAACTTAAAAGTATTTTCATGTTTTTGCTACCTTATGAAAGTTTTAATTGCTTGAAGGACCTATGTTGACAAATTCTAAACTCAAGAAACTCCATCTCTCTCTCTCTCCAACCTCTTCCTAGGTTGACATGAACAAAAACAAACCCAAAACCCATATATAAAATCAAACAAAAATGAAGATTCAAACCTAGATTAATTAAGGGAAAACTTATTTGCACCCTCAAATCCTTATATACACCCCACCCCACCTCTCATACTTAACTCCATATGTTTGACTTTTTATGTTTCAATGTAACTTTTTATGTTTCCAATGTAATTTACACCCAAGGTTGGGTGTAAACAATAGGACCCTTAATTAATTGGTCTCGCTTCCTTGGGAGTAACTCCTTAACCCACATCAATATCGGTTACATTTTGAGCAATTAAAAAACTACTTAGATTAGTTAATTCTTTATCAATTACAACTTTCTTAAAAACCAATTAATTGATTACAACCAATTTCTTTAAAAAAACATCAAATGATGCTTTCTCATTGATAGACAATATTAAAACTTTTATAATAGAACCAGTTAAAATAGTTTTTCCTTTTAAATACGACTAAGGTGTCATTTGTTTTTTAAGAGGTTTAAAGTCTGAAGTCTTATTTTAGTTATGATTAATAAGATATGGTGTGTAAAAAAGTCTTAATGACTTAAGAGTCATTAAGATGTTTTTAAAAAAAAAAAAAAAAACCCTAAGAGAGCTATAAATGATTAGTTACACGTCTGCGCTTTTTGACCATGACTGATTATAATCGGTTAACAACTAAGTCATAACCATTTTTTACCTATTTCAACAGACAGTGGTCCAGGGGGGGGGGGGATGAAAGATCAAAAATCAGTTGTACTCAAGCAAAAGATCTTGTTTGTCAACATCTAATTACATGTAAAACCTAAATATCCTACACAGAAAGGGAAAAAACAATTAAATCACTTCTAAAAATTCAAAAAAAAAAAAAGAAATCAAATAAAAAAAGAACAGCAGATTGAATACAGCAACTCATAGCACTTCTTCCACTAGTAATCAGGTAATCAGAGATCCAAACCATTTACATAGATGATGATGATGATGAACACCAACTGCAAAACTGTTGACAGCCTTCTTGAATTCAAAACTGCTGCTTCAAAAGCTTAGAAGTCACCTTCAGAGTTATATCACCATATGCTTCATCTTGCTTTACATCAACAAGCTCACAGCTCTTCAAGATCTAAACCATATACGAGCTAAATTCGTAAAAAAAATCTTTAAACTAAAAGTTTCAACTTTTAGGGTGTGTTTGGTACTCAAACAGGACTGGACTAGACAAAGTGTGCCTAGAATGTACATGACTAGACAAGCAAAAATGAGGTACGCAGGTGAAAGAAATCTAAAAGGTTATAATTTGACAGGGGTACTTTAGTAATTTATCAGTGTTGCGTTATCTTCATGATTTTTGTTTTAACTATTTTGTTAGGATAAGAAAAAATACATTTTTGTCTTGCTCAGGTCATGTCCTAGCTTAATGTCGCACTAAACGTGGAACAAGTTTTTGTCCTGTCATGTCCTATTTTGTCCTGCCTTGCATACCGAACACTTATGACTCTTATAAACATACTCCCAAAAGGAGCATAATTCAAGCAAGAACTTACCAATGTCTCCATGAACATTCGAGCACATACTTTTCTTCTTTTTCCGTCAAGGATACTGTTCAAACTAACAGCTCCTTCACGTTCTGGTGTAGAAGAGGTAGCCGATGACTTTTCTTTTATATATTGTGCCACGGCCCTGCACCGCCATCATCAGATGCACATCAAATACAGGCCACAAAACTAAATAAAATCACATTAGGTTCGAGAACACTACCTAGTTCTTGCCAACAATGAGCCAATTTCTGGTGGTGTTCTTTGTTTTCCAGATGAGTAATCCGCTTCAAGGGTACCCCTCGATCCTGTATACTCGTGAGTAAGACATAATATTTGTGAAAAGAAAATAATTTATTGCCGGTTTTTAAGTTAAAAAACTCATTTACCCCTCAAAAGTCAATTTTAAACCCGTTTTCGGACAAAAGTAGCAATAAATATCAAAATATAAACTATACCAGTGCAGAAAACCAGACTTACTCATTGGCGTAGGCATAGCCTCGTCGTCTTCCAAAAAGGTCAGTTCCTGAAATAGCAATGCAATAGAGTTCAAATATTGAGCACAAGAAATATTAACATAATTTGGCATATATATACATATATATAGACGGAGGTTCAAGGGAAAACCTCAAAAAAAGAACAAAACTGAAGAACACTCTGGTAGTCTTTCATCTGGACAGTATGCACTTGTGTATACAAGTAAATTACATGTGCATATGTATGTGTGCATGTTACAAATTACTTGTATGTACAAGTGCATATCAGGGTGTTCTTCAATTTTACACTTTTTTGAGGTTTTCCCCTGAACCCGACCCTATATACATCTATATATTATACTTCAAAAATAAAATAAAAATATTGAGCACAAGAAACATACTCCGGCGTCATCCACTTCAGGGATATCAGATAAACCGCCACTGTTCTCAAAACCTTGCTGACCTTGAGAGAATAGTGTAGGTGTTTCCATATCAGAAAAAACATAGGTGCTAGACGATGTGGGGTCTGATGTGGATCCCAAACCGGTCCCCACAGACGTCTGAGCCTGATAAGATTTCGACCCTACGTCAGTGCCAATGGGAGGGGTATATTCGTCCATTTCACGTGGAGAAGAGAATGCTCCATTATTCGGAGAAGGTATGCCCGTCATTTCGCCCGGAGAATATGTTGGTATTGTATTGTTGTCATTGGGACCCACAAAGTCACGAATACGTTCAACTTCCATATCATCGGAATGAGGTTGCTCAGTCTCGATTAGCCGAGGTTTTGTAGACTTGTAGCCAGTCTCGAACATTTGGCTAAGATTATGGCACAACCCTGCACATGTTCATGAAAAATATTCATTCAGGTAAAGGTTTAACACCAAAAAGAGTTCTCTTTTGTGGAATATTTTATCAAGTTCAAACGTAGTTGTTAAATTTCTTAAAAGCACAAGTAATTCGTGCCAATGTTGAAATTATAAGTTGGGCAAGTTGCATTGCAAATTGCATGTAATTTGGTCTGATTCCTATTTTGTGTAACGTGTTTTCAAAACCTTCATTTTGCTAGCTCAAATATGACATCTCAAACATTTAGATACCTAGTTTGCATCTGAGAATGCATGAAAAGAC
This sequence comes from Arctium minus, assembly GCA_954870635.1. Lineage (NCBI taxonomy): Eukaryota > Viridiplantae > Streptophyta > Magnoliopsida > Asterales > Asteraceae > Arctium > Arctium minus. The sequence goes on from OX941088.1 coordinate 32,293,375, forward strand.
AACGTACTTTGATATGATTCCTATTTTGTGTAACATACTTTGGTCTATGTGTTTGAAAGATTACATTTGATGTACTGAAATGGAAGGTTTTGGAAGTACGTTACACAAGATAGTAATCAACACAAAGTGTACTCTTTGGAACAAAAGCAGGATAACGAAACAAAAAATACCACAAAAACCAACTAACCGGTAATAACTGGGTCAAAAATAACTTTTTCCTTTTTGATAGTATTGTTTAACTTCCAAACATCCAACAAAGAACAGACTCCTTTTCTTTTCCGTAACAAATTGCTGGGATCGTCTAAAGATTTCTTCATGAACCTAAATTAGCCATAAAACCACCTCATCAAGAACAACAGTCAAAAGAACAAAATAACATCATCTTCATGAAATGTAAAATAAGACCATACTCGTTAGTCAAGACTGTAGCTTCATCGTATTGTATCTTTCTCCGTTTTACCCTTGGCTGCTCAGCTGCTGGAGCTGGTTCAACCGATGGAGACGGCTGGACAGCCATCGGAGATGATGCTAGCCCTGATACCATATAAAACACGATAACTCAGGTGATGCTCGCACTAGCTGTAATTAAATATCAATAAAAACCACACACTACAACGAAATCAGCTTTATAGAACAACAAAAACATCATAATAGACTCGATTGTTTGATCTTATAAACCTAAGTCCTATAAATCAGTATTTAATACATTTATACATTTTTGGCGTCCTATAAAGCTGATTTTTGTGTAGTGACACTAACCAAATGAAACATGTGGGTCTGAGTTATCGTTGACAGATCCTGAATGAGCCAAATCGAGCGGTGTCGTTTTTTTATTAATTGGCGACAAGTGTCCACCAGAAACCAAGATTTCACCGAATGCTGGTGAACCGTTATTGTTTTCTAAAGACAACTGTTTCTCCAACACTAGGTCCGGTTCCACCCTGTCTAAAGGCATTAAAGAAGCCATATCCAAATAATCGTCATGAATGGCATCACGCAAAACTTCCCGAGTTATATTCTCATCGTCAATTAACCTGTCACCAGATCCCATTTGATTATTGGGATCGGGTTCTTGAACAACAGTAGTTGTTTCTGGTGTAGGAAGAACGTGAGGGCTGCATATTAGCAAGATAACCAAATCATTATTTCCACAATATTAATAGTCATAAGACCATCAACTACGATAATTTCTATCAGAAACATACCTTGCTTCCATGGGCATTGGAGTTCTAGAAACATCCTACAAAAACCAGAGAGATCAAAGATTAAACTTTCATGAAAAACAGCTAAAATGACTCAATTGTCAACCAAAACAAGATACAACTATCACACTTACCTCACCAAGCGAAATCATAATATATCCTGAAGGAGTTCGATCTCCGTTTTTTGATAAACTGATTGGACTTTGATCTGCAGATATCTAAACTTTAGAGATCAAACTTTCAAGTTTCAATAATAGATACCAAACTTATAGTCATAACTTCTTACCTGTGAGTGAAATATCCTCATGGCGCCTAAGATGGGTGTCAGGGGACCTATGAATCAAAACCCACCGATTATATACGCTCTAAATAGTCAAGATGATATCGATGAGATTCTGAAAGAAGAGAAAAAGTGCAATTCATACCCGTATGGATCGTAGTCATCAACATTCAATACGTCAAGCGCAAAATTCTCAGGCAAAGTGATGGATTCGAATTTCGCTTGATTGGCATCTTCTGGGAGATTAATGTCTGCGTATGTATAGGCCTTGCTTATATCTATACGTAGGACATTATAGTCGTGCTGGAGATATTCGACCTTCTTTGAATATATCCGAACAACACCAAGCAGAAGATGACCAGACATCCTCAATGCAATCGGGACCTGTGGATTCATTATTTGCTCTACAAAAAATATGTTAAATGTGTGCATTAGACAAGTATCCAAGATATTCTCATGATAATCTTGAAAACAGGACCGAAGAATATTTCAAAAAACATATAAAATCCTCAAAAACAAATAGACAATGCATTTGAATTTGATCATGAACAATTGGGTTTCTTTGAATCTCCAACAAGTAGACAGCTTTTTAATATGTTGATTAAATGGAAATTTGTTAAACTCCCATTGCCAAAAACTTGTGAATTATAGCACTTCTAACATTTTTAGAAAAGCCAAATTACAGTTTTCCAAGAAATCTCACTATACATTGATCGTATTCGATAACTTCCTAAATCAACAAAACAAGGGAATTTAAGGGACCTAGCCAGATCAAATGCAAATGGGCAAAAGTGTAATTGAACTGTGAAAATTTTCAAACAAAACTGTTGCAATTTTCAGTATCTGAACATGGAATTGTTTTGATCTTTATGCAACCAATGGAGTTTTTTTTTCCAATTTATGTATATTTCTAAAGAATAAATGACTATAAAGAACGCCATAAACCTAAACAACTGATAAAACAGTAAATCAAAGATTCAAGATTCACAAACAGTAACATAAATGTGTCACCCAATTGAAATAAGAACACAAGAAATTAAGCAACAATGACTCAGAAAGAGAACCAAATCCAAAATTACTAAAGAACGTAAATTTCTACCATAAAGAAGCAAAAAAAAAAAGTTAAGGATTAAAAGAAAGAAGCAGTTGAAATGAAAGAACGAACCAACAGTGGAGGGGATGTTGACGGTAACATAGTTGGATTTCTTGAGTTTGTTTTGGAGATGGGCGGCGCACCAAACGGTACCCAGTGGACCTTTTCTTGCAAGCAGATTGTGCGAGTAGAACATTTTCAGAGAGACAGAAGGGGATTCAGAAGTGGGGTTTGTTCAAGATTTCTTGAGAAGTGAGTGAGGGGGTGTAGAGAAAGTGAGGTTAAAATTGAAAAAAAAAATTTGGGGGAAATTAAGCGGGGCGGGAAGGAATTGGCGCCATTTGAGGTTCAGAATTCGTATGATGTTGATGTGGGCTGGATTCTTTGATTGTATGGGCCGAGTGGTTATTTTTGGAATATTCGCCCTAGTTTTGTTTTGAAGGTGTATCAATTATCATCATCATGTGAGATTCAGTTTTTCTTTTCTGTTTTAAGTGGCTATTGGCAGTTGTTGAATGGTTGAGTGCAGAATAGTTAAGAGGTCAGAATGGTTGAGAGGCTCTGTATGATTTAGTGCAGAATGAAATATGGTTGTTTGGTAACTGCTCTGAATGGACAGTCTGAATGACAACAAATTACCATTTTAACCCTACCAGGAAAATCAATAAGCCACACGAAAATCCATACAAAATCGGTAAACAAAATCCATACAAAATCAATAAACCACACCAAAAACCATACAAAATCGGTAAACACAGGGAACAAAATCCATATAAAATTTCATACAAAATCAATAAACCACACCAAAACCCATACAAAATCGGTAAACACAGGGAACAAAATCCATATAAAATTTCATACAAAATTCATACAAATTTTACAAAATCCACACAAAATCCATGTTTTTACAAGGAGATACCTTTCGATGGGGTGAATTTCGATGGGGTTTATTGATTGGTTAGCCTGTGATGGGGTTTACAAGAGAGGATGTCGATGGGGTGAATTTCGATGGGGTTTATTGATTGGTTAGCCTGTGATGGGGTTTACAAGAGAGGATGTCGATGGGGTGGATTTTGATGGGTGGTCTGCCTGCGACGGAGAGAGGATCGCCGACGGGGTGGCCGGCGATGGAGAGAGGGCCGCCGACGGGGTCGCCGGCGCTGGAGAGAGGGCCGCCGACGGGGATTGGCCTCGTCGTTCACACAGGGAAGAAGCATGGGAGGAAGAATGTTGTTGTTGTGTTTAAGGGGAGGGCAATTGGGGAAAAAATGAGGCTCTGAACCATTTTGCATAACCCTATACACTCAATCATTAAGAGGTCATTGTAATGGTTAAGAGGTGTTTTTTTTTTTTTGCCAAAGGTGTTTTTTTTTTTTTTTTGCCAAACAGCCCTAGCCTCTTACCGATCCAGAGGTGAGCTCTTAATGTCACCATTAAGAGCTTGCCAAACAGCCCCTAAACTTTGATATCGACATTTTAATACCTATTAACTGGAACTGCACAAAGTATAATAAAAGTGAAACATGTTTGTTTCACCATCACTATATGGAACAAGGTGGAATGTACTTATATTTTACTTGTATTTTATATTTTATTCATTTTTAAATTTTATTTATTTTATTTTATGTTCTTTAAATTTTCACTTTATTGTCCTCAAATATTATTTTTATATAGCTACTCTGTTTTAATTAATTTATTTAAATTATTAAATATTAATAGTAAAAAATATAGAAAATGTTAAAAAAAATAAAAAATGAAAACTATATAAACTTTTTATTTTGGTATCATTTTAATATATATCTTGAAAAAAAAAACTTTATAGTTTCAAATATTGTATATTGTTATAAAAAATATTTATTTCGTTATAATTCAATAAATTACATAATTAATCAAAATGTATATATAATATATAAACAACTTATTACGAGTAAATTGGTCATATTATCTATTTTGTCCAGATCTGTTTTACCATACGTTGTACAATTGTTTTGTCATGTCACGTCACGTCTTTTTCTATCTTATCTGCACATCAAGCGCACCCTAAAATAGTTTCGGTGTACTTATATAGAATATAATGTGATACATCTCAATTTTAATATTTGTTTGTCTCTGTCAATTTTATGATATGATTTGATGTGGTTTTGATAAAGCGATAACATTTTCAGTTGTTTATTAATTTTAGGAGTACTATAAATGTACTCGCGCGATATATCTCGGTTTTACATTTTCATTTTATTTTTTGTCTTTGTCGATCTTATAACGGTTTTGTGTGGTTTTAAGAAAAACGATAATGTTTTTTCATAAATTTGTTTAAGTTGTTTTTTTTTATTTTAATTTAATTTAGGCTTAATAATGATGTAATTTCTTTGGTCTAGTAATATAATGTTTTTTTTTAAGATAGTTAAGTATTGTGTTAAAATTCAACGATTATCGTAATTATATTTTAGATTATTTATAATTAAAATGTAATGTTTATCATGTATTTTATTATATTTATCAGTTAGTTATGAATTCAAACATGGAACAGTTAATTATTAATTCAAACATAGAACTTTTAAAAAGTTGTACTCATACATCATTTACTTGTAAGGTTGAAAATTAAGCAATTAAACATTAAATAATAGTACATAATGCTTAAAAAGTTGTGTTTGGGACCTTTAACCTAGGGGTGTAAATGAATCGAGTCAAGTAGTAGGTTAATCAAGCCGGACTCAAAAAATTAATATTGAACTCGAGCTCGATTAACTTTTCAATGTCGGGCTCGAGCTCGAATATTTTTTGAGTTATCTAGCTCGAGCTCGATACTCGTTTATGGGTTCGAACTCGCGATCGATTAACTCGTTTATCAGCTTGAGCTCAATAATTTATATATTTTTATTATATGATTATGAGCATGTTTGGCTCGAAAAAAAATATATGCTCGAATGGCTTGGCTCGACTCGACTCAATAAAATTGAATCAAGTTTTCGAACGAGTCGAGTCGAACATTGGTGTTACAAAGCTCGGCTCGATAAGTTAAACGAGTTCTATTTTCTGTTCGAGATCGACTTGAGCTCGAGAATAATTAAGCTCGATCTCGAGATAAATGAGTTCGAGCTCAAGTAGCTCGTTAAAAGCTCGACTCGTTTACACCCCTACTTGAACCAAATATTCTATAAGAGGTGGGTTTCATGCGAGGAGGGCACCTACATAAGAAAAATGAGTAAACTCTAAATTTGGTCCTCGTGGCTTAGTGAAATATTTGAAAGTGGTACCTAAACTTTGATAGCTCTATAAAATTGTCCTCGTGGCTCTCGTTTTGCTCTGAAAGTGGTAACATGTCACCAACTCTGTTGATTTTCTCTGTTAGTGGTAGGGGTATTTTGTCCATTTACATTTCCTTTTTTGTTACCAGATCCATTAAGCAAATCGATTAACCAATATAATTTTTGTATATGTAATATGTATGTGTATGTGTGTGTGTAAAATCTCACTGGAATAAAGCCTTTTGTAGTCACCGGCACATCCCCATTTCTCAGTTTGTTTTCGAATTCAAAATGTGAAAGCTTCTTATTTCCATAAAAAATAGAAGAATCAGGTGTCATGAATAGTAATGACGATGTGGGTATTGTTGAAGATGACGAAAACGAGGGTTTTATGAGTACTCATCGGCCTGGAAAAAAGGCGCAAGCGAATGATGGAATATTCCGACAAGAAAGAGAACGAGTTAAACCCCTTGTCAAGATAGGAGATGTTAATGTTTTCAGTTATGAATAGTTTGTAGTTACGTTTGTAAGTTAATGACGTTGTGAATTAAACACCAAGTTGATATATATACATATATACCTTGTTTGAATTTGTAGGGTTGTTTAGGAGTTTTGGATGGGAATTAAATTAAAGTTACACCTCTTAGTGATGAAAAGCCTCGTTATCGCACAAGAACGGGTTGCATTTCAACTAATATGTTAGGTGTTTGTTGCCCGAACATGCAATTCATAAATGTTTTACCTTGTTGCGAATGTTCTACTCATGATGGTTGTGTGCTTTGAGACGCAATCTCAAGGCCTCAAGGTCTAAGAGTTCCTCGAGGTTCTTATTATTTGATTGGTTCTGGATATAGTAATGCAAATGGTTTTCTTGCTCCTTATCGTGGACAACGATGTCACCTAAAAGAGTTCAGTGGCCATCGACCAAACATCGTCGAGGAGTATTTCAACATGGAACGCTCAAAAGCAAGGAATGTGATTGATAGATGTTGTAAATTGTTAAAAGGAAGATGGAAGATCCTCCCCCCCCCCCCCATTCTTCTCAATTGAAACCCATGTTTGAATTATAATGGCATGTTGCCTCCTACAAAACTTGATTCGAAAGTTCATGAGACATGATCCCCAAGAGTCAGCCCTTGAAAAAGAAGAAGAATAAGAAAAAAACAAATAGCGAGGATAAACTAATGAAGTTGAATACATTACAAACATTAGTCCACCCGATAAGTGGCTAGTGTTTAGAAATATTATGGCTACCAATATGTTTAATGCATGGAGAAATACATTAGATTTTGTCACGATTGTACTCTAATCTTTCATCATTACAAGCATTAGTCCAATGATGAGTGACATTATGTTGTACTTGGTATTGTCTATTGTGTTTCATTATGTTGTGTTTGACATTATGTTTTATTATGTTGTATCATTATGTTGTATTTAACATTATGTTTTATTATGTTGTTTATAAATTGTAACACCCTCAAATTTGGTAAGAGTAACTAATTTAAAATTTTGATATAACATCAAGCAAGGGACAAAACTTCCTCCAACAAATCAAAACTCAATACACCTCGAATTAAAATTCTATAATTAACCTCGACAATTGTAAACTCCAATAATATACAATGACTAAACCGAAGTCGGGTATCACTTAACCCAAATACAAATTGCTCTTCATAAAGCCAATGCAGAAGGCTTCACTATGCTACTCACTTCTCGAGCACCTAACTAGCACTCCTCTCTTCACAGTGATAATATAACTATTCTCAACCCGAACCTGTTGCATATGCCGACAAATAAAAAGGTTAGGCCAACGCCTAGTGAGTTCAAGAATTTTCCTCAAAATTAAATACATCGTAAAAAGGGAAATGATACTACTCAAAATAATATTTCAAATGGTTTACTTTAAATATATAAATGTTTTGTTTCCAATAGTATGTGTTTCCAAAGACGGACGCCCAAATGCAAAACGTTATTTCATAAAGTAAATTCAACCCAAACTCACTGCAAACGTGGATAAAACTTTATACTCCGAAGCACCCGAAGCACAGATGTGGCATAATACTCACCTCATAAATCAAGGAATAAAATCCATATATATAAAATGTCACCGAAAACATTGACACTAAAACTTAATACTTCAGATAACACCTTTCGGTGATGGGAGAGACCCGATTCCATATAATGTGGCGGAACACAAAGTAAACCACATACTATGTTAGAAAAACCCACTGTGCGGTCACACCCATATTGGATATCGAGCTCAACATCTTTCAGCAAACACTAATGGTTTATCGAGCTCAACATCTTTTAGCATACACTCGTGATCTATCGAACTCATCATCTTTCAGCATACACTCATTATTTATCGAGCTCAGCATCTTTCAGCATACACTCATAATTTTATCGAGCTCAACATTTTTCAGCGTACACTCATGATTTATTGAGCTCAACATATTTCAGCATACACTCATGATTTATCGAGCTCAACATCTTTCAGCATACACTCATAATTTATCGAGCTCAGCATCTTTCGACATACACTCATGATTTATTGAGCTCAACATCTTTCAGCGTACACTCATAATTTATCGAGCTCAACATCTTTCAGCATACACTCATAACATGTAAAACTCAAATATATATAAATCACGACCCAAAAGCTCTACGTTGAGCTGTCAAAATTGGACAAATGTCCCCAAAACCCAATCATAATCAAATACCGAGCCACAAACTCCAACAACCAAATGACTCGTTGTCAAAAGCAATAAAATGCAATAAAACACACTCGACCAACGTTTATGCAAACACGTTCTCCAAAGTACACGACCAATGTAACACCCTCAAATATGGAAATAACAACTAATTTAAAATTTTCTAAATACATCAATGAATGATTCATCTATAAACACAAATTAAGACGTAACCTCAATACACACATTCATTCTACACATACAGTCAATAATAAGGACGAGTGTTACTAAAACTCAATAATAGTCACTATCTCCAACTGCGGAAGACTTCACCAAACTACTTAATCTCGTGTAAGTCTAATGCTCAACTCCTCAAAGCACTGCAAAAACCCAAATCCCAACTGGAACCTGATGCACATGCCGACAAATAAAAATGTTAGGCTTAACGCCTAGTGAGCTCAAGAATTTTCATTAGAGATATGTAAAGCAATAACTTTAGGAATGTTATTTAAAATAATGATTTCCAAAATGCAATACATTTAATTTGAAAGCAACCAAAAATGGAATACATTAAATCTTAAAACAATCTCCTTTCATCATTCACCCTTTTCGTGATTTAAAATCATAAACACACGCATATTTAAATAAAGCCAAAACCCAAAGCGCACGTAAAACATAACTGACGTTATAATGATCAAACACTGAAAACGTAGATAACTCCAACTTCCAAAACATCCGAATAACTCGAATGAGCTTCAATAACCAAAATCTTAAAATATAGATAAATACCCATATTCAAACGTCTCCGAAAACATGGATTATAAAACTCCATAACCAAAACCACTCCTATTAGAGATGGGGAAGACCCGATTACATTGTACGTGACGGAACACAAAGTAGGTCACATAATTATGTAAGAAATCAAAACATGTGGGTTACACATAAAACACCCACCGAGCTCAACTCCTCTGAGTCTATCACTCGAAAACATCAAGTCAACCCCTCTAGGTCTATTCTTGAGAGTTCCAAAACGGGGAACTATAGCACAAGGGAATTACACATTACTGCCCATGAGACGCTGCCCGACCGTATAGATCCACACCTTACTTATCATGGTGACCCGATGCCTATTCCGTGCCAAGTGGCGAACCTAATGTCCAAAACGGGGACATAGGAACACCGTGCCTATGGATCCATTGCACTAACTAAACCATTACATAACTCAAAGTTAACGAACTAATGCATTCAAAACATGTAATTCTCAACTAAGATGCAGTAAATGCAAATCATAACCAAACGCTCAACATTGAGCAATTATAAGCGGACAAGTGTCCTCAAAATCCAACAAAATCCAAACCGAGCCATAAGCTCAACAAATCCAAAGATCCAACGTCGAAATTCATAAAATGAAATCAAAATAAACAATTCCGTACTTATGTAAACTCATGCTCCAAAACATATAATTAACTCCAACGTAGTTTGGATTGGGACAAACCGTTTTCCAAATGAGTTTATAACATTTATCCTTTCAAAACGTCCCATAACACAAAACCATGCATTTCTCCAAAACACAAAATGAAATACATTTATACTCAAAATCTACTTCCATAAAATAAATCATTAAGTTACCAACATATATGATCTATTTATCCAAAATGCCCAAAATCCCAAATGTGGGTATTTTACAAGTTTATAAATTTAGATACTTCAAATAATCAAAATTCAGCAAATAACTCAACAGTTAATAATTTCATGTAAAACATGTAAACACTTTAAAATAAGCATTTTGGCATGCACACCGTTTTCACAAATCAACTGAACTCACCTTGTTAGGTTAAGTTAAACCTAGGTTTTAATCCCCAACCATTGGCCTCCAAAAGCATATGGATCCCACCCAAAACTTTCTGAAGACATTCATTCCAACTCTTCAACTCAAACTTCCAAAAACCTAGATCCACACATTTTCGACCATAAATAACCATATTCAACCATAAATATACTTATACCACCATAAATAATTGTTCCCTAAGCATTTTACACAAGCTCTCATTATATAACCAAAACCCTAATTTCCATAAATGAAGAAAACAAGAGGTTACCTTAAACATAAATTCAATCCACCAACCAAAATACCACTAGAACACCAAGATAGCCATGCACTCCCAATTTTCAAGAACAAATAAAAGGGTTAGGTGAAAACCCTATAAATTGATGAAGGTGATGAAGAGGATGAAGATGGAAATGGTGAATAAGTGCTCAACTCGAATCCCTTTGATGAAGTACTCAACAATTAGCAACGAATGGGTAGGGGAGGGTAAATGGAACCCTAGGTTCGGTTTTTATGTAAGGGAGAAGTTGAGAGGAAATAACAAAAGAAAAGATTGAGTTAGAACGAGAAATGAGACTAAAATCAGATTTTAACCCGTATGCACCTCTCTCGCGATTGTGCCCGGCGATAGTGACATTGTCACTATCGCGAGTCACTCTCGCGCGGAATGTACCGCGGGTGGTACACCCCCGGCGATTGTGCCACACGATAGTGACACATGTCACTATCGCGAGTCACTCTTGCGCGCACTTGTACCGAAGCCCAGAATGTCCAAAACTCGTGATTCTCGCATGGGTCAAAAGTACAACATGTTTCACCCAAAAAGATTGACGGGAGGAGGAGGGATTACCAACGAAGGGCGGAAACTTACTTTGCGAAAATCTGGGTGTTACAATCCTCCCAATCTTAGAATGATTTCGTCCTCAAAATCTAGACTTCCACGAAACGTTATCCGCATAATAGACTGCCCCTATTCCGCTAGCCAAACTATCCCCATAACTTTCTATGTTGGTCCTCTCGATAAGTGTCTCATTAGGCACATCATACTTACATTCGAGTGAGCGCTCGACTCACTAGAGTAGTCTTTACCCATAAGATTACGGCTGTCTCCCAACCTTGAGCAACACGTACTACCTCAAGGGCATCTTGTGACTCCAAATCCTCATCGAACAACACCCCAGCTCAACATACATCTGAACTCAAACCATAGTCTGACATCAACCCCAAAGGAACATCTAAATCCTCCATACTCGGTCCTTGATATTGACGAGGCCATCCTTCCGAGGCGTATCAATATGCTCTCCCTATAACTGGTTAGGGGGTGTTTGGGATTGCTTATTTATTTGGAAAAGTGCTTATTTAGAAAAGTGCTTATCAGCTTATGTGGTGCCAAATCGGTGTTTTTTAAAAAGTGTCTGGATTAGCTTATTGTGGTACCAAAACGTAATAAGCTAATAAGTTGTTATTTAAAGGTGTTTGGGATTGCTTATACATATAAAAGAACCAAAAAAGTCATAAGCACTTTTGAAATAAGTCATAAGTTACAACAAAATGACTTATCAAAAATGGCTTCTCAGCGGTTTGGCACCGCCATAAGCTGTTTTCTTTTTGTTCCATCCAAACACCCAAAATAGCTTATCTGCGGTGCCAAATCGCAATAAGCTAAAAAGCCCTTCAAATAAGCAATCCCAAACACCCCCTTAATGCAGATCCGACTATCTCTCCATTCCGATCTACTTCTGACCTCGCACATACCATCACAAGATGTTTACCCTGCCAGAAAAGCTGATACACATCGATACTTAATTACTAAGATCTAATCTTCCTTTAAATTTTCATCGCCAAGGGTCGAATTTTCTCTTGAACCAACCGGGATGCTTCCAAACATTCCAAGATTCATTGACTTCACGAAACGAGTCGACGCCTAATTTCAAAAAGATGACATCAAAACGTGGACATCTCGCCCAATATTTCATTCCCAAAGTATCATTGCTTTAAGGTTGACACCTGGCAGAGGACTATCATTCCCGATCTTACATCCCTAACGAATGAACCACAATAATCCCTTCATTCGTGAAAACCCATAAAAACCCGACGGGGAACCAGGAGGGGGGGCGGGGGCGGGGATGCATTTCAGTTTCGGGGATGGGGGACGACAAACCCGCCCCGTTGCCATTCCTACGTCAAATAAGCACAACAAACTTTCACCTAGAAGGGAAATTTACAAGAACAGTAAATCACATTCAATTCAATATACCATTGACAGAAGGTTAAATGAATTTAATTCCAAGTTTGAGTCTATTTGTGGTCAACTGATATCACAATATGTTGCTATTGCCAATGTTTTGACCGATGCTAACAAATCTGATTCTTTGAGTGATTAGAATATGCAATAAGTCATAAATGAACTTCTTAGTATTGGAATATCTACCGGTGATATTGGTAAAGCTCTTGAAATTTGCTATGGTGAACCTACCAAAGTTAAGGTATTTTTTACGTTGTCAAGTCGCATAAGAAGATCATACGTGCTTGGGTTATTGTATTCTGTTAGTTAATGAATTTGGATCTTAAACATAGTCTTTTGGTATGCATTTTGAAGTTGGTTGGCTATGTAAGCCTTATTTTGGTATTGTATTTTGAAGTTGGATGAAATATTGAATTGTATTGTATTTTTATTCACTGTTGTTTTCATTTTCAATCCGTCCCTGAACCTAACATGCCCTCACTCTATAACTTAAGAAAAATGATTAATTACCAATCATATATTTAAATTTGATGATAAAAGTAATACTAAAAATCTAAAATAAAAATTCAAGGAACGTGTCAACGTGAATAAAAAATTGGATTCTTCCATCCATATCTTCCTGATTCTTCTTCTTCTCCTCCATTTCTTTCACTTTCAGTACAAAAACACAGATCCTCCCCCTGTTTCTCAAACCCCATCTTTCCACTTCTTTCAGAAAACCAACCAACCCCATTACATTACAACAAAGTTTTGCAGAAAACACCCCCCATCATCATCATCATCATCATCATCATCATCTTCTCCTTCCTGTTTCATGCGTACAACTCATCGTTAATTTGCATACTCATTAAAGGTTTGATTTTTCGTTTCCTAATTTATTTCCACCATTTTCGTTTCACATCAATGCAATATCACGATATTATGAAATAAGAAACCTCCATTTCTGTTATTACTCTGTTTCATGTATGTTCTTACACTAGTTTCCATTTTTGTTTTCGTTTTAATGCATGAATCAAATCTTCATAGGTAAGCAAGTAACTGTGTATTTATATGATTTCCATCTTTCCCTCTTCGAAAATTGAATACCCAACGGTTATTTGTTGGAAATTTGATTTGTTTCCGTTTTTCCAATTTTATAGGAAAACCAGCATTATCTCTCTCTCTCTCTCTATGTATATTCTTGTTTTGTAACGGCTCTATAAACATAAATTTCTTAAGAAACCATTCGATTTCCCAATTGATTTTGATCAGATTTCTGTTTCAAATTCCCAATTGATTTTGGAACTCACTTGTGTTTTCCTCTGTTTTTGTTTCATCCAATCCAACCACTCCAGTTTTTCTACAATGGCAAGACAGAACCAGAATCAAAACCAAAATCAAAACCAAAATCGGAATCAGAATCAGAATCAGAATCAAAAGCAAAACCAAAACCAGAATCAGAACAGGAATTCGGATCCCAATTCGAACTCGAACACGAACGATGATTTCAGTTTGAGGGAGACGAGGCCGAGTTTAGGAGGAGGACGGGTTCCAGGCAATGATCGATTCGGAACAGCTTTTGATCTTGTGGAGCAAATGCATTACTTGTATGTAAGAATTGTGAAAGCCAAAAGTTTGCCACCAAAAACAGGTAATTCTAATGATCTTCCCGATCCTTATATCGAAATCAAGCTCGGTAATTTCATCGCTTCCACGAAACATTTTGAAAAGAACCCGAACCCTGAATGGAACCAAGTGTTTGCATTCCCGAAAGACCGGATTCAGTCACTTGTACTTGAACTCATCGCAAAAGACAAAGATGATAGCGCCGATGGGGATGATTTCATCGGTGGTGTCGTGTTTGATATCGGCGAGCTCCCCGTTAGGGTTCCGCCCGATAGTCCGTTAGCGGCTCAATGGTATCGATTGGAGAACGTTAATGGCGGGAGAGAAGGAGGAGAGTTGATGGTGGCTGTTTGGATGGGTACACAAGCTGATGAATCTTTCCCAGATGCTTGGCATTTGGATGCTCTTTCGGTTAATGGTGACGGGGTTACGAATATGAGATCGAAAGTTTATTTATCGCCTCGGCTTTGGTACGTTCGAGTTCAAGTGATCGAGGCTCAAGAATTGCAGAATATTAACAACGGTAACAATCGGCAGCCGGAGGTTCTTGTGAAAGGTGCGATCTCGAATATGGTTTTGCGGACTAAAGTTTTGTCGAAACCATCGTGGAATGAGGATTTGATGTTCGTTGTAGCCGAGCCATTTGAAGAACGATTGGTTTTGAGCGTGGAGGAGAAACTCGGAAACAAAGAGGAAGTGCTCGGGAAGTGTTCGATTCCGCTGCATAACGTGGAAAAACGAATGGATAATCGGGTCGTAACGAGCAAATGGTATAATCTTGAAAAGCATACGAGAGGCGAAGACGGGCAGGTGGATGTTGTCGTGTTGAATAGCCGGATTCATCTTCGAGTCTGTTTAGATGGCGGGTATCACGTTCTTGACGAGTTGACTCAGTACAGCAGCGATCTCCGGGCAACGTCTAGATTACTCGGATCTCCAAGCATCGGCATTCTCGAATTGGGGATCTTGAATGCTCAAGGATTAGCCCCGATGAAGACAAGAAACGGGCGTGGGGCGGTTGATGCTTATTGTGTAGCGAAATACGGGCAGAAATGGATTCGAACAAGAACTGTGATCGATTCTTTGAATCCCAAATGGAATGAACAGTACACTTGGGAGGTTTTCGATCCGTGTACTGTGATCACGATCGTTGTGTTCGATAATTGTCATCTTCAAGGAGTGGATAATGGCGGTGGTGGGTCGAAAGATTCACGAATCGGGAAGATAAGAATCCGGCTATCGACGCTTGAAACCGATCGAGTCTACACTCATTCATATCCGTTGATCGTTTTACAGCCTTCCGGTGTGAAAAAAATGGGTGAAATCCAACTTGCGGTGAGGTTTACGTGCGTATCGTTGCTGAATCTGATGCAAGTTTATTCGCAACCGTTGTTACCGCATATGCATTACATTCATCCGTTGTCGATTTTCCAGCAAGACAGTTTGCGGCACCAAGCGACTCAGATTGTGTCCATGAGGCTGAACCGGGCTGAGCCACCGTTGCGGAAAGAGGTCGTGGAGTACATGCTCGATGTCGGTTCGAACATGTGGAGTTTGCGAAAGAGTAAAGCTAACTATTGCAGGATCATCGAGGTTCTTTCGAGCCTTGTTTTGTTCTGCAAATGGTTCAATCACGTATGCAATTGGACTAGCCCATCGCTAACGGTTCTCGTGCACGTTTTATTCGTGGTTCTTGTCGTATACCCGCAAATGATCTTGAGCACGATGTTGTTTTACTTGCTTTTGATCGGGATTTGGAGGTATCGTTCTAGATCACGACAACCCCCGCATATGGATATCAAATTGTCTCATGGCGATAAGTCGAGTGCCGATGAACTCGATGAAGAGTTTGACGGTTTTCCAAGTTCTAAAAATGGCGACGCGTTAAGGATGAGATACGATCGGCTCAGAAGCGTGGGGTCGAGGGTCCAAACGGTTATCGGCGATTTAGCGACTCAAGGGGAGCGGATTCAGAATCTGATAACATGGCGTGATCCACGAGCCACAGCTATGTTTCTCTTATTCTGCTTTGTGTTGGCTATCGTTCTTTATGTCATTCCGATTAGATTGGTGGTTTTGGCGATGGGGTTCTTCGTTTTGCGGCATCCAAGGTTTCGACATCGGCTACCTTCGATGCCGATGAATTTTTTCAGGAGATTGCCAGCAAGAACAGATGGATTGTTGTGATAACTCAGATAATCACCATCATCGGGTTTTAAGTTTCAATTGGATTCTGGGATTTTGAATCCAATTTTTTTTGGTTTGCTGTTGGATTTTGGGAGTTCTTGATATGAATATTACTAGTAAAAAAACGAGCAATCTTTCTTATAGATTTGTCGAGTCGTCGTATGATGTTTTAGATTTGTGCCAATGATAAGAAACTAAACAAAATGATATTAATAGGATGATATCTATTCACACTTAGACCTGTATTTAAATATCAACACTTTTTTTTTATTTTATTTAATAGGGAAGCCGAATAATAAATGCCCCTAGGCTGTTTTAAACAAATGAAACGACAAAATATACGATTTTTTAAAGGGTTTGAAAACAAGTCAAGCTAGGCGGCTCATCTCTACGCCGATTTTTATTAATTAAAATAAAAAGTACAAAGGGGTGGGGGGGAATAAAACTATAACCCCAAATTACAAAATATAAACCTGCATCACCTAAAACGATGTCTTCGTGCATTTCTTAAAGCAAAAATATCAATCAATTTCTCATATTCGACATTCGTTAAAAATTTGCCTTCAATACTCAAAATTGTCAACCCGTTTAGCCTTTTTTGACTCATGGTAGACCGTAAATACGACTTCAATAACTTTAACTTTAAGAAACTTCTTTCAGCAGATGCTACCGTGACGGGTACGGTCAACAAAATCCTATACGCAAACAACACATTTGTAAACATATCCATCTTCTTTGCAAACTCCAAAATTTGAATTGATGTCCATAAATCTTCTCCTTTATATGCTTCCGACGGTAACATTGTCTACAAGATTTGCAATTCCATAAACAAATACATCCCATTAACATCACAATCATCACCATTTGTTAATGCAACTTCAAGATTCATACAAGTTTTCAATTCATCATCATATAAATAAACCAACTTTGACCCATCAAACAAGAAACCAAAAATTGATTCAAAATTTTTCGTTTGCTCAAATCTAGTCTTCAATTGAGATAGAGCCATATATACTAAAACAAGGAAATAATCAATGATCTTTGTTTAAGGCTGTACACCAAGTCACCAAACAGAAGCATTGTTTAAGGTTGTACAATTAACTTCATCTTTTTAAAACTAGGGGTTTTTCCCAAATTTCAACCAATATCAAGATTAAATAATGACCAATGACAATTGAAATACAGTGAACTTAAAGAGAAAAAAACTCATACCTGGAAGAGTGGAAGGATGTCGCACACACCAATCGGTTCCACAAAGACAAAGGATGTCGACCACAAAGACAGAGGCAAATTGCACAGTAAGATTTTCCTACGACAAAGACAGAGGCAAATCGAGACTTGAAATGTAGGAGGTTTACTTTCTTGTGCAGTTCTTTATTTTCTTGAACAATAAGATTTCCTTGCGACAGGATTAGTCAAAGAGCGGTATATATAGTCGACGACGTCATGACGGGCAAAAAACTTACCGTTAAGGCGTTAATCGTCTACGGTCTGCCTCCTCCTTTGGAACTGGAACGCCATTTGTTGCCCATCTTTGAAAATCGAAGTGATTTTGTTCATTTTTCGAACACCGAACATGAGAAATCAGGTAAGGGCAAGTGGGCAACGTATTCTCAGTTTCTTACTGCTTCAACCTTCACGACTTAGTGTATTACAAGGCCTTGAAAGCTTGGGCTTGGGCTTGTGTTTAACATTTTATGATTGAAGCCCCCAAGTATTAAATTATAAAATCCAAAGGTCTAAACTAATAACATATATATATATATATATATATATATATATATATATATACTAGGCATATACTCGCGCTCACGATGCGGTACGAGTGTTAAACTTTATTGGGAGTAATAGTTATATTTGACAGTGATCATAAACAAAGACTGACGATTCACTGTCTTGGTTCCTTGAAATGGACTAAACGTTACATTAAATTTAACATGTTTAACAAACATAAAGAGGAACGTTGGAATCTATTTGGATAAGCGGGTTGTATGGTGTGGCAAACTGAATATTCAAGCTAACAAGTAGGTGAACTGTCAATGATCAACAAGAGATACCTCAAGTCTTTGATGCCATAAAACAATTCTATTACAATATTGTTGGTTTTATGTGCTCAAGAATGATTATAAAATAATATTGCCGGTAATATATGATCCTATAGGGTCACACCAAAAAACAAGTAGACACCTAATTAATATTTATAAGAATTCGATTTTTGATAAATATTAAAAATTCTTGAAAATTATTATTGAATATGATTCATAATATTAGACGCAAATAAAAGATTCTAGTTTATTAATGATATGATGGGCTCATATGTAACTAGAATTACAAGAGCGAGTTCGAGCGCCACTAGCAGCACTTGTGGCCACTGAGGATAAACTCAGGGATGCACGCTTTAGCAGTTGGGCCAAAGGCCCTAATTGCCAGGGATTAGTCTGGGCCATAGGCCCAGGATACCCTTTCCAAAAAAAATTACAAGAGCGACTTATAGTAATAAAGTTTAAATTGTTAAAATTATGATTTTAACTAATTTAAATTAGGAGGGCTAAAGAGAAAATCTTGTATTGTCAAACTTTAAACTAGATGGTCTTAAATGAAAAATGGAAAACCATCTTAATTGAAACCATCAAACTTGAAACCATGGGAAAATGACAATAAAAAAGGGCTCTTGCAAGATCATTTGGTAGTTGCTTTTTATAACATAAAAAAGGCCATCTCTCTTTTCTCTCTAAGAAAACTTACGGCCACCACCACCAATATGGGTATGGTCTCTTTCTTTTACAAAATCTATTGGTTAGATTGTTGGTGGAAGGGTCTCTTTTGCATCATCAAGAAGAAACTAACATTATACAAAGTGTTGGAGCTTGTTGGTGGATACCGATAGAGGAACTCTACCTTGGGTTCTACCATCTTCATCAACGATCAACCTCCCGTGAGGATTCAAAGTCTTCAAAGGTTATATCTCCAAACATTCCTTTGTATTAAATCATATCTTTTCATTGCATGTAACAAGATATTTGGTGGGAATAAAATTGTTTTATGTTTTGTTCAAATTTATTTTTAGCTTCCGTTGCAATGAAAGATATTCTTAGTCTTTCATGAGTTTTTGAAACCCTTTTGAACATTAAATCCCAACAAATATATGTCAGATTGTTTTTTATTTTTGGGTTGCATTCTCACACAATAAACTTGTTTTCTAAAATCAATCTCACAATGGTATGAGGAAAACAAAATTTGACAGGAGACTACACATATATATATATATATATGATGGAATCAAGAGAAAGTACAACATCGGTGATGAAATCTATAAATTAACAACATAGAAGCCAAACAATGACAAGCTAAGCTTACTTACAGTTGCACTCAAGGATTTCCACTTCTCTCTGCCAGCTTTCCCGACCTATATGAGCAACTAGATGCATAAATAGACAAATAAAAATGAAATACCAAACACAGCCCCATAACACAGATAATGGATAGTGAATTAGGAAGTTATGTTTTGCCAATAAAGAAAAACAAGATCCATTCCTACAAGATGCACAACAGAGAAATTCAAGAGAAATTCAAAAACATGGAATTTGAAATGTAAACAGTGAAAATACAAATGGTTGAAGCACCACCAAGATAATGATGTCAAATGGATAATGTTGGTCAAACCTCTTAATAGCATTTACATGATGAAAGTGATATTACACTGACATGCATAGTATTGATACAAGGATGTGCATAAGCTGACATGCTTAGGTCTTACGCAGTGATATTATGAGCTCCTACAAGTTCATAAAGGTGTATTATGAAAAGCTAAAACTTCCTAATATAATAATTCGTTCTGAGTTTCCACAACTAATTCATGTTTTTTTTTCGTATGAATCTTGAAGAAAATAAATATCAACCACATGGATCAACAAATGTGGTGTTCCCAACACCCCCTCCCCCAAATAAAAAGAAGATAGAAAAGTAAAACCTAACCACTTTTCTAAATCAGTCAAGGCAAAAGAATCTGAATGCTTTCCAATTTACGATCTTATCTCGAATACATATACAAGGGCGGGTGTGTAGCATGTTTACTCTAGTTCTGTAAACTTGCAACCTTGAGAATATAGTATATAAAAGAGCATCTGTAATCACAAGTCCATTTGTGAGAGAGCACACATGTAAAATATAAAAACCTCTCTTGCTAATTCACTAAATGAAAGCAGACTATAGAAGAATGAAAAACTGAAATGAATGACATAAACAAAACCTTGATATCATAGCACAAATAATGGAGTCCAATAATTAGTTCACCATTTCAACCTAATTGCAAATGAAACTACTCACTCATATTTATAGCAAAATAGCACATGAAGCACAAGTTCATGTTCATGATTTACAATACAAAACTATAACTACAACTCCAACAACAAATATATTCAAAATTATTGAAGTAAAATTGCAATAAAAAAACTCCAACTACAACCCAGTAACAAATATGTTCAAAATTATTGAAGTAAAAGCATCCTGAACAAATGTGTAGAAGGTTGCAACTCAGATTTTGTTTGCTTTTCTCGTCATATATTCAAAGAAATTGAAGTAAAAGCTCCTTGAACAAATGTGTAAAAGGTTGCAACTCAGATTTGTGTTTGCCCCCTTGTCCTTTTCTTCTCAATGAACAAGTGTGTATAAATCTTCAATAACTTCAATGTCTTCTCTCGAACTTTTGATATTTTTTCGGTGAAGAAGCAGATGAACCAAAAATAGATTATGTTCTTCTCTCCTTAGAAGACATGATGGTTTTGCATCTTCCAGAGAATACGTGAAGAAGAGATGAACACATAAAATTAGCCTTTTTCCCTGCCACGAATAAGATACGTATATCTCCAAAAAGTTTTTGATGAAATCTCATAAAAGGGATATTTTCTAATTTAGTGTTATCAACTTGTTACTTTTTTATTCCTTTAACCAACAATGGTAGTGGTTTTACCTTCTTATCCCAGCAGCTTCTGTAATCTGTATCTCAGCAACAGATTGTAACTAGGATCCCTTTTGCAAACGCAGTTGTGCCCTTATTTATCAGCTAATATCGTATAATAAAAACCCTTCCTGCCCCTGGTGTTTGGAAATGACATTTCTGCCCTGCACGACCATTTGAAGTGGATGGGGCTTCTGCTGGAATTGCACATACATTTGAGGAGGTGTTGTGCTCCCTGTTGTTTCGATCAGTTGCTGTGATGTAGCACAACTATTTGTTGTTGAGCTGTCGTACCTCTAAGTGAATTAGAGGTTAGGACATCACTTTTTAATTCATATGTTATTTAGATATATGGGCCTCTGAAAATTAGAGAGAAAAAAAACGTTCTGAATACTTAAATGTCTGACCGGTTCAGACAAAAGTGTCAATTAAGAGTTGAATCCTAAAAAACAAACAAGGACATAGTATGCTAGATCGAAAACACCGATAAAGACAACATTTAAAAAGTTTGGAGATGTAGCAAAATCTAGTCTTTCATGGCAGAAATCTCATTGAGTAAAAATCTTGTATCAGCCGCAAATTCAACCGGGGCAGTATCAATGACATTTATCTTCTGTCGTTTCACATTCTTGTACTCCGTCTGTGCAACGCAAATTCGGAAAAGGAATGAGACCCATTTGGCTTTCTTCAATTGGCACAGGAAATTGGTTGCTTCTTCCTACAATGTCAGTTAATGTAATTACAACCTAACAAAATTATGAATTTTAGAGCACAATGAAATACGACAGTAAAAGGGAAAAATACCCGTGATTTCATTTTAGCAAGCTCATCGGCAGAACAACCAAGTAATATCTTTGCCTGCTCGTGGAATATAGAAAACCAAGCTTCACCAATTGCATCAGAAAACTTTGCAGACAATACATATCTAAACATTATAAAAAAAATAATGTAATATTCAACCATTCTTAATTATCTAACATCACAAGCTAGCGATTCAAACCTCAATGTAAATGATTCTTCATCCTTTTTACACCGTGCACACCAATAACCTTTTCCAGTAGATTCAATGACTTTCTTATTACATGTCTTGCATGCCCGATATGGCATAGTCTGATCAGGATCAATGAATGTCATAGACGCTCGTGTGTTAAAGTACACAGGATGCAACACAAATAGATTAATTTCTTCATAGTTGATGCATAATGGTAAACCACAAGCAATGTGTTAAGTGTATACCTTGTCCTCACCCAAAGATGGTTTGCTGGTTACATCGTGAAGTGTCACCCGATCGGAGTACATGGAGCGATTTTGACTTTTCATGAACGGGGTAAATGAAGAAGGCAATGCAGTTTCTTTACCTTCAGAATCAAACCTGTCAAACATGTATCTCAATCAACCATGAGGATTCCTTCTGATTTAGTAGAATTCATATTGTGTATGTGTATGCTTGAAGTAGTGGAATATGAGATAGGATTAACTGACTTATGATAGTGTATAGATGTTGGCCCTGCTGGGAGACGTTAGATTGAGAGCTCGGAAATTGGAACTTGAGAGGGTATGTGAGTGAGACTGAAAATGTTATGCATTTTGCCTTTCGGTATCATGTATTGAAGTATGGACTACTTACTTGTACATATATATGTTCATTGAAAGGAAAGGCGATTCTGAATTTTCCCAAGATCATTATTGTTGCCAAAAAAATTTAGTCTGAAACCCATTCCATCAAACTTAATTGTGAACAGGATGGAACTGGAATGGTTGAATTCCCCAAAAGTTTTGCACATATGTAAGAGAGAAAAAGTCACAGAGCTAGATTTTGAGATCATGTTGTGTGGATTGCTTATGGTTATGATTTATGAGTATGGGATTTATTAGGCTGGCAATCTAATAGCAATAGATTTTGACAAATTGTCTATTAAACTTGAACATCAGATGCATGCAATTCAAATATGAATAAGAGAGGGACGTAGCAAAAAAGCGAAATGCACACATAGTGGTTTAGTAACTTACCGTTGCAAATGCTTTGTATGAAGAAACTACATGGGGAAGAAAATGACTAATGTATCCATGTCAAATATAAAGCTTAGTAGATATAGAGCACTTAGACAATTGATTGCATTCGATGTCTTACCATGATCGCAACCTCAAACATTGTGGTATATCTGGATTTACCCGAATATAACTATTGCTCAGTGTAGATAAAGAAACGCCTGCAAGGTAAGAAGGAAAAATTAGAATAAAAAGTAAATCAACATAAGTAATCATGCTTCATTAATCACTTCAAATAAGGGTAGCAATATAGATATTATCACCTTCAAAGTTTCCAACCTTCAAAGCTTTCATTGCAACTATGGGGGATTTGTCGGCCATCTCTAAACGTTCTTGCCCAACATAAGTGGCATGTTCATAGACAAACAATAGCACTCTTCTTCCTAGAAGACCATTATATTAGAGTTTGGTACATTAAATAAAAGGCCACACAAACTATGAAGAATGTAAGAGACATAAGTAGTGTACGTGTCATCTATAATTCTTATATCCCTTTTTGGAATTATCTGTTGGTCACTTTTCCTTCGAATGCTTGTTGTTGCTGAAACATGGTGCACCACTCCGATTACATCTGTAATTACGTTACATGTAAATCGATATTTAGCACAAGGTGAAAAGACAATGTAAAGAAAAAAACATGCATCTCACCAACAAGTTTATTCTGATTGACATATCGCCCCAACTCATCAATCGGAACAAAGTTTAATGTTCTTTCAGGTACAAGCATCGATTCGTTGACCGCCTTGTCCACTTGAGAATTTTGATTTAGAATAATTTCAAAATTACTGGCAACGGTTCTATATTGGTTGTTAGCAACTTTTATCGTTCCTTTAGAAATGTAATAGACCTTCCCAATTTCAAAGACGGTGAATAACTTTATTGCAACCTCATTAAACATGGTTGCTTTCATTTGAGTATCCTGCAAAAGTAATGATTAAGGGATGTTTTAGTTTTATATTCTTCACTAATTATGGTGATCTGGTGATGTTATAAAACTCGAAATATGTACTCTTACATCTGCATCAGTTAACTCCACATTAAAAAGACAACCTTCACCCCTCGCGTTTGTGTATGTATGCATGGTACCTTTCTCTGTCAACAACACCTTGATTCTCAACATTGTTTCATAGGGGTTTAATGAAGCCAATGGTTGAACTTTACGCGTAATTGACAAACTACAGTCAGAAGAGAAGTAGTATTATCTATAAATCTTCTTGTGTAATAGATTGTGTCCTCAGATTTATGCCATGGGGATCAAATTTTTGTGAAACAATTATTAGCAAGTTGGCTTAAATATGTTAATATCAGTTTTGATTGTGCAAGATGGAATATGGGTTCTAATCATACGTGAATTTATCAATGAAGGTATGTTTTAGCAGTTTGTAATATCGAAGTTGATTGAATTATGGACAATCTTCAACAGCCCCTATGATCTATGTTTGGAGAGATAAGGGTGATATTATGCTCATCAGGTGGCTAAATTTTCTAACACTGGCCAAACAAGGAACCCAACCATGTATGAATTGTAAAAAAAAGAAACACACCTCATGTTGTGAAACGAAATTTTGGACGTTCTTTGATGTTTTGGATGATGTGATGCTTCCCCAAATCCTATAAGACGTCAACAACGACATCATGTTAAAGAATACAAACTTCCACTAAATCCACCTTCAGGTAAACTTAATAAGTGAAGGGAATTTACCATCAAATAAACAACAAATAAGTGAATTAATAGAATAATAGTTGATGTTTAAGTAACAAAGGTCCATCATTAGGATTATGCTACAATAAGGCAACCGATTTTTAACATCAATTTTGTAGAAAAGAACAATTCGAAGAAACTAAAACAGAAAGAGCAGGTTGATAAACTTACATTATCATACAACAAATCACATACAATGCAAAATTGCAAAGAGAAATGGGACTGTAATAGATTGGTTTCAGATGGATGTTGGAGGATACAATAGATGATGATTATGTGGATTACAAATAGAATAACTCTAATGAAAACTAAGAAGCCACTGTGAAAGAGACAATACTCGTTGAAGAAGCTATGGATAACAGTTTCTTCTTCATTAGCCATTGAGGGTCGTTTACTTATTGTGATTGACCAGTTTCAGTGGTCGTATATATCATGTAGCATGTGTTCTTTCCAAAACAAATTCTTACACAAATTGTAAGGATACTGCTCATGTGCATGCTTATTTATTTAATGGATACTCTTTCCTAAGTGACCTTTTCGTGATATCAAACATTCTATTGTCCTTAATTTTCGAAGTATACCGGTCTTGAGATTTTGCTCAATAAGATTTTCGAATTTGGATGCATTAGAAATGATATAAAAATGTCAAGCATAATGTCCATAGTAGAATGGTAACCTGTTAGCTAAGGACAAAATTTTGAAGTCATGTTTATGAGTTGACCAACTATTAAGCATACTCTGAATTCATGCTATGTGGTGAGATGTAGATAGTAATGAATTCCACGGGTAAAGAAATTGATTGGAAAATATGTTTAAGAGTATCTCTTTCAATAGACCTTCGTGGGAACATACCAGTCATTCATTTAGTGGACCTCCACTATTAAATCAACACATTGGTAGTGGTATCAGTTTAACTGTGAGAAAACCTAATGTTATTGCTTCCATAGCTCAATTTGTATCCATAATGGGAAACCAACTTCATTTTACATGAACCACTCATTGCTTAAGCACTTTCGGGAAACTTGTTTATCAACTTTCCAAGAGTTCGAAGCTCTCGCTTTTGTGTCTACACCAAGTACCCAAAATTTTAAGTCAACATGTTTCTCTTGGTCCATTAGCTCTACCAATCGGAAAGTTTAGGCATCATGCAGTTCCTATGGAGGCATTTGACGCTTCATTTGGATCTACGACTCTTGTTCTTGAGTCGGAGGTTGATGCAAGCACCATAGTTGGAGGGTGGGTTGAGATGAATAACTCGGATTCTAGAAATATACAATGGGCGGTGTCGATATCCGATCTTCCTGAAGACGAATTTGGATGGGGGTTGAGGGTGGGTGGATCGGTTAGCAATTGGTACCATTATGAGGTTGAAGCAATTTATAAGATGAAGTTTGGTGAAAAGTTGTCAATAGAGCCATCACTTGTGTTTGTGGTAGATGGTTCAGTTCAATTTTCTGCATTAATGTTGAAGTCTAGTTGGTCTTTTTGATTGCATTTCAATTATCTATTTGTTAAGAATAACATTTAAAAGAAAATTAAAGCTCAAAGACTGGTACCAAATTGGTCCAATATTTATCCAAAATTAATATTATTTCTATTCTCATGGCTTCCTGCTTGGTCTTAGCTTTTCATTTATCTTAGAAAAAGATGACTAAATTCTTAGGTTATTAACAATTTCTATTTGTTTACTTGAAAATGCCAAAATGGACCAAATTTTAGATGGTAATTTATCTTTGATGATTAAGGGGACTTTTATCCAAATGCTTACCGGCTAAGCACTTACTATTAGGAGTCAAGCTCTAACTTACTTTACCGGGTAAGGTTGTAGTTCATCAAAACGGTATCGTTACAAAAAACGGTATCATATGCAACAATTATACCCGGTAAGTGCTTATCGGGTAAGACTCTCTCTTTCCTTATCATTGCTCTTAGCAGGTAAAATTGTTGGTCCTTATCATGTTCATCCGGTAAGGTAAATGACCCTGTAAACGCTTACCGGTGAGCAATTAGTAAAAGGCTCCTGAGTGAGTATTAAAAACTTCCTGAAAATAAAAAGGGATCAAAAGTTAACAATAACATATTCAAATACTTGCACACAAAAGATGCTAATGGTAAGAAGGGCTCAAGTAAAATGAAAAGAGACATGAGCAGGAAACAAGGAGAAGGAAGCCAACCTTAGGTGAAATACTGAAACCCCAATATTTGCAGAACCTGGAAGCTGGCAACATTGTATTGGATAGCAAAAGTTCAGCAAAGAAAAAGAGGCAGAAATTAAAGAAGA
The DNA here is from genome assembly GCA_954870635.1 of Arctium minus. Taxonomy (NCBI): domain Eukaryota; kingdom Viridiplantae; phylum Streptophyta; class Magnoliopsida; order Asterales; family Asteraceae; genus Arctium; species Arctium minus. The sequence continues at coordinate 32,320,739 of OX941088.1, forward strand.
AAGCAACTAAAGGTGAACGTTTGACTACCAGTGAGAATACACAGGACTCCGTAGTTGCAAAGAAAAACATAGGTACAACTGAAGTTCTTGAAGCAACGAGTACTTAGTCAAAAAGAGAAGACAACATGGAAATTGTGAATGGTGAGAAGTATCTAAGAACAACTCCCCTTTATATGAAGATAGTATGTAGAAGAGAATAACACATAGGCTCAAGTGGAAACATAACTTTTGACGCTAAAACAATATCAAAAGTAGAAGAGTCCACAGGTATAAGTAGATTTGGTTTCGAATGTGTTATTTGGTGATAAACGATAATTTGAAGTTATGTAATGATATATAACCATGAATTATTATTTACCAACCTTATTTTGGATGCAGTATTCAAGAGACCATTCTTGGATTATTTCTTTAGTCAATGTGATATTACCATGGTTGCACATGTAAGTGAAATATTAAATGTGGACAGATTCAAGAAGATAAAAGAGAACAAGTGGAGCTAGTTAGAATAAGTCAAATTCCAAATGGCTACAACCTGTTCTTCAAATAACACATACTAATATAAGAAAACTAAAATAAGGAACAATTTGTTTATAAACAAAGAAACACACGCTACTCTAGCCAACTACTACCTTGCTACTACTCTACTTCACCAACTAGTCCTCGTGAAGGTTGAGAGTGTGATACTTGTTCTTTAACCACCTCTGGTAAGTGTTGTACGAAAATTAGTACCATAAATTACCCTCATCTGGTCCCTCCTCTAACCACATCATCCATTGATGAAAGTGCTCCCTGATTGCCATACAACAATCCACCATAACTCCCAATGGTACTTGAACCAAACTGCAACTCTAGTCCACCAAGGTCTCCCTAAAATGCGCCCCTCAATCACACTCTCTCTCCACTTTAACTTCCAATCTGCACATTTCTCCATAAGCTCTCTTATTTCATCCCGTAACTTCACTAATTCTTCGGTGGTCGACTCTATTATTCCCTCTCCCGTCCCAAAAGCAGAGATGTCGACTCTAACATGACCAACGGACTGACTTTCATTGCCAATTTTAGGTGCGGGTCTGTACTCTTCCGTAGGTGTATCTTGGTGTTCGGAGGGGTCATATTCTTCCTATATCTCAAAGTGTACAAGATCCGCAACCTGATGGTCTTTGCTAGCATAGCTACTACTCCTCATTTCCTACACAAATATAAGAAAATTTAGGCCATTACACAATAAACAAAAGGGTATATGGATTTAAAATATAGGGATCCAAAAAGACACTCTTTTCTACACTTCTCCTACCCTTTTTCCTTAAATGCTTTCTAAATGCCCACATGCTTTTACGCTCCTTCTCAGATTTCATTCACTAAATGTAACAAAAATTTGAATGTTGCAACAACCTTAGGGAAATATGAACAAAGAGAATCTAGTTGCATTCACTCCTTTTGGAAAGATTGGGAAACAACCCACTGATAAGATGATTTACATGTTAAAAAAGATAAAATACTCACAGATATATTATAAATCAATTCTCACACCATGCAATTGAAGTATATGATGCAGGAAAATAGACAAGCAACACCAACTGGACTGTAAGTAATGACCAACAATTTTTGGAACTTGTCAGGTTAATTTTTCTAGTAGCCAATCAAAAATTCCTAGAAACAAATGTACTACTACCTCATATCTGAAGCAAATTCAACAGCTCACATAACTCCAAAATAGGCGAGAAAACATACACTGCCAGCATATTATTAATGGCTGGTAAACTAATCACCATGTACCTGTGTTTGTTCCTTCTACCCGTTAGCTAACACTCTTGCACAAGCCGGTGGTCTTAATGGAACAATTGTTCTACTATTTTGAGGTAGATGTGAGATATGTGTATACACCACCCCCAACCGACCCTACTTTGAAGGCCAAATTGGCCTGTAATGTCTGATTTGGTTTCCTCCTTACAACTCTATGCATTTGATTTGGTATAAAAGAAGTGAATGCATTTGGATTTGTGTTGGACAGATGTGGATCTGTCATGGTAATGAAATAATCAGAACTCATCTCTGGTATTATATTGGGAAGGATCATGCTTATGATCTATAGTTTGGAAGAAGCAAATGAACACAATAGCTGCCAAAAATAAATGAAATTCGGGTGTGAAGATGTGATTTTTTTTCCACAAAGAAAGTTAAAATTTATTACTACTCAACAAAGTCACAAAGTGGCAAATTTCACAAATGTTCAAGTAAAAAACAGTAGAATACCTGATATGAAACGAAACCGTGAAAGAAACCCAAATTAATGAAGCTTTTAAAAAATAATCGTGCTTAAAGTTACATCTAAATTCATAGAATCAGGTTTAATTACTAAAATCCCAAATAATTTTCCCCAAATTAAATACAACTGCCATTTCAGAACCGAATTGGAAAACCCAAATCAATGCAGAAACGAAACTTAAGAAGAAGAAGAAAAAACCTAAATCGATGCAGAACCAAAACTGAAGAAGGAAAAACCCAAATCTATGCGTACCTGATATGAAATGAAACCGTAAAAGAAACCCAAATCAATGAAGCACTGCAAAAATAATCATGGGGTAAGGTAAATCAACGAGTTGTCGATGGTCATAAGAACACACCAAATGGGAGAACGAAAACATTGAAGTACCTTGGAAAAGCAGAGTGATCGTGCATCGTTGAGAGGTTCGTTTCATTGGTACTCTATAGCAATGCAAACTTGGGAGGAAGAGGGTCGTGTTAGGAGGACGTGGGAGGAAGAAGAACCGCGGGTTTCCAAAAACCGATTTTCCAAAAACTGATTTTCCAAAAACCGTTTAAGAATTTTGATAAGTGGTATAGATATATAACATATAAATTTGATGTCCCTATAGGCTTTGATGCCCTTGCGGCCGCACGGACTACACCTGCCCAGGGCCGGGCCTATAATCAGGGTGCAAAATTTTTGCGGAACCTATTCTATATCTCACAAAACACCTTCAAGACACGATCATGTTTGCAAAAAGTCAATGGAAAAAAGAAGAGTTCGCCCAATAAAAAAGAAAAAGAATAAAATGAGTCAAGAAAGCTATTTTAAGAATAAATAACAATAATACAAAAACAAGTATGTAAAATCGTACAAAAACTATAACCAAAGTAATATTCTAACTAGGACTAATAAATTAAGAGCAATGTTAATGGCAAAATCAGGTCAATTCATACATTAGGAATGTAAAAATCAGATTTTGATATTGATGTGTGTGAGGATAAAATCATTTATAAGGGTGCCATTAACCTCTCCTAAATTAATTACCGGGATCACTAATCCTACCCTGACTACCTCTCCAATTCCCATCCACATTATCTACATATGTACATCCCTAATTTGGTACTTAATTCAACTTTCTAAGGGACTGTTTGATTGTTTTTTATTAAATTATGTATGTATAAAATTGTTTATGTAAAATAATATGTCTGTATAAATTGAGAAGATTTTTGTTTGAGAGTGTTTTTAATTGGGGGAGACTGATTTGGGAAAAAAAAACTTAGACTTTCTTCATAAAGCTCCGCCCTAGAAACTTTATGAATAAGCCATTTTTTATATATAATTAAACCATTATCAAACAATTACATATAGTTGAATGAATAAGTTGAAACTTAAAAGTCTCATTAAACTCATTAAGTTGCTAATAAATAAACCGTAACTTATTTTTGATAATAATACCATATGTAACTTTCGTAAAAAAAAACTAAAAAAAATTGATTTTTTTAAAATTACAAATGGATGTCAAATAATGTTTTTGTATGGTTTATCTTTGTTAAAATTAAATGAAAATTTATAAAAAATTTATGAATATTCTATATGCTTTTTTATGATGTCTATCAATAATAGTCCATCTTCAAGGGCCATCATAAGCCCATCCGGCCCAGAAAGAAATGAATATGACAATTTTACCCTTTCAGTATTTTATCTTATATCCCCCAGCTCAGCAACTATGCACTAGGGTTTCTTCCATTTTCTTAACAGCCGATTGCACCCGCCGCACTTCAGCAGAGCAAATCACTTTCCGGTAATGTGATATTCTAAAGATTTCTCTATGTTAATTGCCTACAACTATGAAAATGTTGATTTTTGATTTATGTGTCTGTCTTGTGTTTTCAATTTACACAATCAAATCTAGGATTTATATCTAACTCGGCCTGAAAAGTATGTTAGTGCTCTTCAAATTGAGGTCTTTTTTTGTTGTTCAGTTTTTGGTTTATTGTATTGTGATTTTTTTTTATTAATATAGTTAGCAGAATTTGTGTAAAATGAGTTGCAACCCTTCGAATTTGTTTTTGTGGATTTTGGTAATGTCTGGAAAGTGTTGATTTAGCTCCTTGTGTGAAGTACTAGTATTTCTGAGCAAATTGAGGATTGCAATATTTCGAATACTGTCTACTTGGCACTGTTTGATTTACACTTTAGATTGATCAGCTAACTGCTTGCTTGCTAGTTGATGCCATATGGTTGTTTTGATCTGTGTAGTTTGTAATGTGTTTCTTGGTGACATTATCTAGTTTGAGTTGACAATTAGCAAAATTTGTTATAAAAACACCATTCTCTTTACAATTACATTGCCCATGTAGTGGATCATGATAATTAAATTCATGTGATTTTATGTCTAATGACACATATCCACCGAGTACCTCACATGCCGCATAAACACTTGTTTTTTTTTTTTGGGAAAGGGTATCCTGGGCTTATGACCCAGACTAATCCCTGGCAATTAGGGCCTTTGGCCCAGCTGCTAAAGCGTGCAGCCCTGAGTTAATCCTCAGTGGCCACAAGTGCTGCTAGTGGGGCTCGAACCCGGGTTGAGCGCTATGAACTCCCCAAGCCTTTACCACCACACCACAGCCGTTGTGGTTCGCATAAACACTTGTTGTCGGGTTAGAGTCGGCTTGTGTAAATTTAAAAAAATAGTCATGTTTAGACAGTGTATGTGTTTTGTGCCGATTACTAAATTTGTATTTTGATATGGGAGTTTAAAACCACTGATCGATTCCATTTCCAGACCCAGAATAGTGAGGGCAGAGGACCAATGGCACCAAAGGACAGAAAGCCCCATGTGTGCAGGAACCCTGACTTGATTAGAGGTGTGGGGAAATACTCACGCTCTAAGATGTATCACAAAAGGGGTCTTTGGGCCATCAAGGCCAAGAATGGTGGTGCTTTCCCTAAACACGAGAAGAAGGTTGCTGCTGCTGCTCCTGCCGAGAAGCCCCCAAAGTTCTATCCAGCTGATGATGTGAAGAAACCGCTTGTCAATAAGCGCAAAGCCAGACCAACTAAGCTCAGGTATATAAATAGATAGATAATATTTTTGCTGTGGATACATGTATCTCCTGTGATTGTTTTCCTGATTATTCATTCATCTTTAGGGCTAGCATTACTCAAGGAACTGTGCTGATTATATTGGCTGGGAGGTTCAAGGGCAAGAGGGTTGTTTTTCTTAAACAACTGACTTCTGGATTGTTGCTGGTTACTGGTAAAATACCTCTTTTCTGTTTTTGTATCTGTTTATAGAAATCCTGCTCTTTTACTTTCTAGATTTGGCTGCTAAAAAACTATGTTTTTTTCTTGAGACGGTTACATTTATCTATCTGATTCCTGATTTATTTACTTAAGGTATTTTACACATCTTTTTTTAAGACTTGCAGTTGATATTTACTGCTACTTTGCTTTTGTTAAATCTGTGTAATTAGTGAGTTATTCCATTTTGATGATAGGAAGTGATACAACTGTATTTGTATATGATATATATGTTGGTTGTGTTCTGTTCCTTTTTCGATATTAAGTTGTCGGTAGAGACTAGAGAGAAATATACAGTATCATATATGTACTAGAATAGACTACTTTCTGCAAAGTGATAGTATCCATTTATATTATTTTGGGCATTCAAAGATATTTTTGAAAGAATCATCGTATGCCCCGGAAGATAGATTGTTACGAACCATACTAGGCATGCGGGTATATACTTCAAAAGAAAATTGTCTAAAACTACCTATAAGGTGGTAGGGGTCGGGTTATTGATGTGAGATGGGTTCATAGTTCTAAGACAGATGAGACAGATAAACAGAAAGGACGTAGGTCTGCCTCTGGCCTAGATTAACCAAGTGAAATGAAGTATCTATCGCTCTAGTTAAAAATCAAATATGAAACTTCATACACCTTAAAGCTCATAGAACGAAAAGAGATTTCAAATACAGGGGTTAATTGTACTTTGGCGACTTTACGTAAGGCAGAGTTTGGTTTTTTTGGCTTGATAGTGGAAAAGTTGACAGATAAGCCACTCTTACTGCCACTCTACAGAACTGTACATGAGATTTTCACCTCAGTCTAATAATGTGTTATAATGGTTGATGAGTGAATATGAATCATGAAGATACTTTGACGAGAATTTTAATTCTGTATATATTGTCTTTTTTCCCTTTCAAGATTGACCATTGATTGAGAAATCAGTCATACGAAAATGCTTATGCAAATATGCAATATCATATAATATTAATACAAAACTGACGATTGAATTTCTTTAAGGTTTATTCATATATCAGATGCCTTTCTGGAAAGATCACATTGCATTTTTTAATATTTGCTGCTTTTTCTTCTCCGTGTGTCTCTTTGTAATCTAAATTCCTGTTCTTTTTTTGCAATCGTTGATGCATGTGTTGGTAAAGATGATGGTCACTCTTCTTTTCTAATACATCTTTCATTTTGTAGGTCCCTTTAAGATCAATGGTGTTCCTTTGAGGAGGGTGAATCAGTCATACGTTATTGCCACATCAACGAAGATTGACATCTCGGGGGTAAATGTGGAGAAGTTTGATGATAAATACTTCGGAAAGAAAGTTGAAAAGAAGAAGAAGAAAGGAGAGGGCGAGTTTTTCGAAGCTGAAAAAGAGGTAATGCTATCTTACTCGGTTTATATATAAACACCGTCAGACCCATAAAAATTGTAAAAATCTTTCCTCTCCTTTTAGGGAAATCCCATGTAGGAATCTTGTTGATATTTGATATTGAACTACAAAGTTATACTTTATGCTGAGAAGTGAAGAATTTTTTTGACGTACTTCAATTTTTAGTCATTTGAATAATAGCTGATAAAGCTATTTCAAGTAAGCTCATTAGTCTTTTAAAGTAATAGCTGATTACTCTACGCTGCAATTTCATCAGACACTTTCAGCAAATATGTTATTTTCTCTGTTGTATTTGTTCTTATTTCAGTGGTTTCTGCTATACTTTTACCTGATTCTTATTAATCTGTATTACAGGAAAAGAACACGCTTCCACAGGACAAGAAAGACGACCAGAAGACTCTAGATGCAGCATTGATAACATCTATCGAGGCTGTTCCCGATCTGAAAAGCTACTTGGGTGCAAGATTTTCACTCAAGGCAGGCATGAAACCTCATGAGCTTGTTTTTTAAGGGAAACTTGAAGAGCCATTACTAGAATTAATTTTGTTTCCGTAATCATGTCTATGTCAACATAGACGTAGAGGATCGATCGTCAGTTTTCTTGTAGTGAACGACTGAAATTATTTTTTTATGTGCTCCAGTACAATGGAATTTTGCAAAACATGTTTCATTCAATTGTTCTGTTGCTTGATTATATGTGAATCTGCTCGAAACTTGCAGCAGCCTCAGGAGTCAGGTCACTCTTGGAGCTTTGAAGCAACTTGCAAAGACTCGTTCTCTTTGACCAGAATCTACATTGATGCCGTAACTAATTCCAACATTGCATGGTAACTAAAGTAACAAATGCATGGTTTTTATTACAAAGAAAATATTTGTTAGCCTGAATCTTTTACTCCTACCTTTTCTAGAAAAGGCTTTGGAACTCACGTGTAGGTCACCTGCTCAAAACTAGTTGTTTGATGACTCATACAGTTGTTAAGAGTAAACCATCTGTTTGAGTAGGTGATCTTCTAAAGAAATTGTTTGAAACTGAAGGCAATTTGCTTCGTAGCTGAGGATGTCGAAACGTATACAGTCTGCCACCAACCTCACAAAAAGCCACCGGACTGCATTGGTGTGATGACATTCTATTCCATCCTTGCTGGAGCAGAAATGAACCTACTAGTGTGTGTGACAACATGAATATTTTTATTCTTTACACTTTTATCATTTACTATTATATGCGATAGATTGTGTGAGAAGTTGAGTTAACGGTGAGAAGTGGATCTGAACCGTTGAAATTTTTTATTCTCAATCCCTCCTATGACTTGCGGCTTAGAAAGGAATTTATCTGGTGCATCTCATTCTAATGTGCGTCCATTTTTCATCATCTCATCCTAATGTGCGTTCATTTTTCATCCAACGGTTGATAACAACTTCTCACGTTTCTCACCGTTAACTCAACTTCTCATCGGAATCCAACTCTACTATTATATTAAAATGATATTACAATTATTTTAATTTTTTTTGAAAATCCATTCTTTAAACTTAATGTACAACTTTTTAAGCCATGTACAATCACTCCATACCTACTCTCCATCAACCTCTCCTTAACTCACGTCACAATTTTTTTTTAATTACTAGAAGCGTACTCGCGCAATGAGCGAGATACATCACGATTTTAATGTTTATTTTTATTTTTTGTTTTTTTATTGATTTACAGTACGATTTTGGATTGTTTTTATTGAGTGATAATGGTTTTTATATATAAATTTGTTTAATTTAGGCTTAACAATATAATGTTTTTTATATAAAAAAAATTAAGCAGTTTGTTAAAATTCATTAATTATCTTATATATTTTAAATTTTTTTATATTTAAATTGAGATGTTTATCCTGTTTTGATTATGTTTATCAGAACTCAAATTTCATAATTTTAGGATTTGGGGATTAGAGATAAGGATTTTGAGGGATAAGGATGAAATTTATTAATTAGAGTTAAAAACATTTAAAAGTAGTACATATTGCTTCATTAATTGTTTTTTAAGAGATTTTAAGTAGATTAGCATTAAATAATAGTACATAATGTTTAATACATCACGATTTTAATGTTTAATGTTTAATGTTTATTTTTATTTTTTGTTTTTTATTGATTTACAGTAAGATTTTGGATGATTTTTATTGAGTGATAATGGTTTTTTATATATAAATTTGTTTAATTTAGGCTTAACAATATAATGTTTTTTATATAAAAAAAATTAAGTAGTTCGTTAAAATTCATTAATTATCTTATATATTTTAAATTTTTTATATTTAAATTGAGATGTTTATCCTGTTTTGATTATGTTTATCAGAATTCAAATTTCATAATTTTAGGGTTTGGGGATTAGAGATAAGGATTTTGGGGGATAAGGATGAAATATATTAATTAGGGTTAAAAGATTTACAGGTAGTACATTAGGCTTTAGTAATTATTTTTAAGATATTTTAAGTAGATAACTTTAAATGATAGTACATAAAGTTTAGTGAGTTGTAATTAAGAGTTTTTTTATGCCATCTTTATGATATAGTATAGATAAGTTGCTATTAATATCCTTATAACTAATTATTAAATTACTTTTAACTTTTATTTTTTCAATTTTCATTTTAGACTGTTATTATATTAACATAAATAATCGTATCTATACTTAAAGCATTTATTAAACTCTCTTAAACACAATTTGTAAAGCTTAATGTACCGCTATTTAATGCTAATTATTTAAAATCTCTTATGCTACATTTAATGCTATTTATTAACTTTCAATTCTTATATATAATCACTTTAACTCCTCTAAACTAAGAAACGATGGTCACAAGAGGAAATTCTATTTTTTTTAATTAATATTTGACACACAATTCTCAAAAAAAGTGGAGAATTTATAGACCACATACGGGACTCAAAAAACGGAATGACCAAAAAACTAGGCAGGATAAAAGGAAAGGATAAACATAAGAAAAAGATAGGATAGATAAAAGGAAAAAATATACGTAAGGAAAAGATATCCATCTTATGATATCCTGTACTCCTCTTCAAGATCCTCTTCAAGATGGAGCATGTAGGTTCTTAATGCCCATCTTGCCAAGTAGAAACTGAAGTTGGTGTGTTCCAAGACCCTTTGTGAACAGATCCACAACTTGCATCTTACTGTCGATGGGCATAGGCAAAATTTCTTTGGACTCGACTCTTTCTCGAACGAAGAAACAGTCCATCTCAACATGTTTCGTCCTCTCATGGAAGACTGGGTTGTTGGCAATGTCGCAAGTGGCCTGATTATCGCAGAAGCAGTTGGAGTATCGATGGTGACCCAGAAGTCCTTTAGTAACCATCGAACCCACAATACCTCACTAACCGTGGAAGCCATAGCCCTATATTCGGCTTCTGCTGAAGAGCGGGAAACAACTGATTGCTTCTTAGTTGTCCAAGAAATGGGCGCACCTCCAAGCATAAGTAAATAACCTGTTCTTGAACATCTCGTATAAGGGTATCCAAGCCAATCTGAGTCGCAAAAGGCAGTTAGAACCAACTCTCCGGCTCGAGGAAGAAGGATCCCTTGTCCTGATGTACCTTTTAAGTATCTTAAGACACGATTTGCAGCTTCCATATGATTGCGTCATGGGCGAGCAACAAATTGACTTAGAATGTTGACAACATACGTGATGTCAGGACGTGTAGCTTGGAGGTAAAGTAACCGTCTAACTAGTCGACGATATTGGCCAGCATCAACTTGAGTCTCATTCTCTCGTTTGTTTAGGTTTAAATTATGTTCGATGGGGAAAGGACTTGGTTTGCATCCCATCATTCCACTATCTTCAAGGATGTCCAGGATATATTTCCTTGGACTCAGAACTAACCCATCAGATGTTTTTGCAACTTCAATGCCAAGGAAGTATTTTAAAGGACCAAGATCTTTGATACTGAATGCTTCGTCAACTTACGTTTTGATGTCTTGGATTCGTTCAAAATTATTTCCAATTATGATGACGTCGTCTACATAGATTAAGATGGCAATAAAAGATTCTTCTTTCCCATACATGAACAAGGGATGATTAGCTTTGGATTGACGAAAATTTAAGTTCAAAAGGAAGGTGGTGAACTAGTGATACCAGTTCCGAGAAGCTTGTTTCAAACCGTAGAGAGACTTTTGTAGCCGATAGACTCATGTTTCATTTTCTTGGGAAAAGCCTTGAGGAACTTTCATGTAAACTTACTCATGCAGGTCGCCATGAAGAAACACATTATTGATGTCAAGTTGGTGAATGATCCAGTTTTTATTTGTAGCAATTGCTAAGAGAGTCTGTACGGTCACTAGTTTGGCAATTGGGGCGAACGTATCGTGATAGTCTACCCCTTCTATTTGAGTGAACCCCTTTGCAACTAGCCGGGCCTTGTATTGTTCCACTTCACCACTGGGTTTGTATTTTATTTTATAGACCCATTTCGAGTCGATTGCCCGCTTCCCTTTCGGTAAGTCTGTCAAAATCCAAGTCTCATTCTTCTCATAAGCCTTGATTTCTTGTTGCATGGCTTGTCGCCAACGTTCATCTTAAGACGTCTGCTTAAAACTTTTCGGCTCATCGTTGGAAGTAATGGCCATCAAGAATGCTTTGTGATTAATAGAAAAATTTTCATATGAAATAAAATTTGAGATAGGGTGTACCGTCGAGGCTTCTTGATTGGAGGCGGGTTGTTTGTGATCGACCGAAGGGGGAAGCTTCACGATGTAGTCATCAAAATGCTTTGGTTGTGATTTTTGTCTCCTAATCTGGGTCTCTGTTTGTCCTTGAGGCTCATCACCTTGAATACACTCATTCATGAAATCAAATTGGTTATCATGAGACTCGATTTCCACGCTATTGGGCTCTTCCTCACTTTGTATCTCTAGAGGGCCTGATTCATTGTCTACAAGCTCATTAGTAAGGGTGTCTTCACTATTATGGGCTTGTTGGTCTTCATCGTAGGCCGAGGTGTGCCTTTCATGGAAAATGCAATCTTGATGTTTTATGGAACCCTCATCCCTATAATCTTCATCAACTTTGATATTTTTTAAGAGAAAGCTCTCCTCACAAAATAACACATCTCTACTAATAGTGATTCTTTTATTTTCAATGTCATAAACCTTGTATCCTTTGGTTCCTATGGGATAACCTAAGAACACTCCTAGTTTACCTTTTTCTTCAAACTTGTCTCCCTTCATATTGGTGTTTTTGAAATAAACGAGACAACCAAAAACCTTCATATGACTATATTCAGGTGTTTGATTTCAAACCATTTCATAAGGAGTCTTGTTTTTAATTACCTTGGAGGGAAGACAATTAATTATGTACGCAACGGTAAGAATGCATTCTCCCCAAAATCTTTTTCGTAGGTTCACTTCGAACCTAAGAGCTCGGGCCGTTTCTAACAAATGTCGATGTTTTCTTTCCACAACACCATTTTGTTGTGGTGTATGTGGACAAGTGTTTCTAATAAAATTCCATTTTCATTATAAACCTCGATCATGGTGTTGGATGTGAATTCCCCACCATTGTCACATCTAACCTTCTTGATTTGTTTTCCAAATTAGACTCCCACCATTTTATGAAAATCAACAAGACACTTGCAAGCATCACTTTTATGTTTGATAAGAAAGACCCATAGTGCCCTACTAAAATCATCGACTATGGTGAGGAAATAATTTTCCTTTGTGTAGGACTGTATACGATATCCACCCCAAATATCGCAATGTATTAAATCGAAAATAACATTACTTTTAATCACACTGATAGGGAAAGGTGTCCGAGCAAGTTTAGTCTTTGCACAAGAATCACATATTTTGTTGCTAAGTTCAACGGAATTACTTTTAAAAAAATCAACTCTAGAAAGCTTTCCTTTTGATACGTGACCCAGTATTTTGTGCTAAGTGTCCACAGTAGTCGCCTTTGATCTTCTTTCTTTGATCATCCCCATTCGATACAATCCCCCTTGGCATCTACCCGCTCCAATCAAGTTCCTCGTCCGTAACCCATGCATGACACAAAAGTCAGGAAAGAAAGTTACAACGCATTGAAGATCTTTGCTTATGCGGCTAACAGAAAGCAGGTTGCATTTAAAGTTTGGAACACAAAGAACTCTATTAACTTTTACTCCCCCTGGGAGTGTACACTCGCCCCTTCCCTCGACGGGAATGGCTTCTCCGTTCGGTATAACAACCAGTGGTTCAAAGGAAATTCTTTCTTTGTTTTTGAGGATATTGGGTAAATGAGTTATGTGTTCGGTGCAACCCAAATCAATAATCCATTCTCCTTCCATTCCTCTTTTACCTGCCATGTTATCGATGCGCCCCGTTCCTTCGTTGTCGTCGGTTCCAGAAAAGTGCTTAATGAACAATTGATACTGTTCATTGGTTAGGCCTTGTATGGGACTCGAGTCGGACTCGGTGCAGGCGGATTTCGGTTGAACCTTCTCCCCTTTCTTCCCGGACCACCATTCCGGATACCCAACTAGTTTGAAACATCCATCTCATTTATGGTCGTTTCTCCCGCAATACGTGCAATGCTTGTTTTCTTTACTTTCTTTGTTGTCTCGGATAACTTCTTTCCTTTGATTGGTTGGCGATACTATGATCTCCTTTCTGTGAGGCCTTGAATGTAACACCCTAAAATTTAGAGTAATTTAAAATTTTGAAAATTTGGCAATATGACGTTTGTATTTGGAGTAAACCACCCGAAATGGGTAAATATAAAATAGTGTTTACAAAACCTGCGAATAAATAGCATAATCGACAACAAACTAATCTAAACCATTTACATCTAGATTACATTGGTTCTCAACCCAATTCCCAAAATAATAATAATAAGAATGTTTGTACGCTTGACTCCAAAATATCTATCATCTCAAAAATGCCCCAAGTCGATGCTCATCACTCAACCCTTCGGTGCCCCGCCACTAAGGGAACCTGTTATACACGTCGATTAAGAAAAGTGTTAGGTTTAACGCCTAGTGAGGACATACAGTTATAAATAATAATTGAGAAATAAGTTAAATTGCAACCAAGAATAATCTTTTCCAAAGAATGAGATTTACAAAAGGGGGTAATAATGTAACGCCCGTATTTTCGCTAAGCCTTTATTTTTCCATTCCTTACCAACCCCTAATCGAAAAACCATAATTATAAACCCCTTGTGAAGTTAGAAGCTTGGATCGGGGATGCTTCAGGTCGAAAAGTCAACAAATTGGATCTCGGTACGGTTTGGGCGATTGTGCCCGCGATTGTGATAGGGTGTCATTCTCGCGTGGCACTCTCGCGGCCCTTGTACCGAGAGTGGGGAGAAGCGGGTGATCGTGCCCGCGATTGTGACAGAGTGTTACTCTCGCGGGGCACTCTTGCTGTCGGGGTCCAGACTCCTTTAAACCCCTTTTTCTCGCTTTTCTCATTCATTCCCTTAACCCACTCTCTTCTAAACCCTCTCTCAACCGAACCCCACCCTCTCATATGAACCCTAATCCATTTTTGGGTATCTTTCCCCTAAAGCCTTGTACTCTCTCATCAACTATACTTGTAACTTCAACCTATTGAGCAAGATTCAAGTGCTCATCACCCCTTCTTGAAGATTCCTAAGTTTTGGGTTTTGCTCAAAAACCTAAGTGTAAGTTCATCCCCTCAATTTCTAAGCTCCTTTATGAGTTATAATCACATCATGGATGATTTCCTAATATTTTGTTTCTCTAATTTCGCTTTGGTTGACTTTGGGAAAGTTAGGTCAAAATTAGGGTTTTGGCCAAATTTGGGGATTTTGATACAAAATGTTTGGGGAATGATTTCTTGTGGTTGAGAACTTGTGGATCTAGGTTTTGGAAGAATTTTGCTTGTGGATTCAAGTTTTTTCAAGGAAGCTCAAAATGGGGAAAAATCTAGATTTAGCCTAAATCTATCAAGATAAGTTCAAGTTGATTTGTGAAAACGTTGTACACGCCAAAAGGTCCATTTTAAAGTGTTTATGTGTTTTACATGAAATTATCAACTGTTGATTTATTTGGTAATCTTTGACTATTTGAAGTATTTAACTTTCTAAACTTTGTAAAACACCCACATTTGGGATTTTTGGGCATTTTGATAAATAAGTCATAAATGAAAGTGTTTTAATGACTTATTGCATAAATGAATATTTGGTCACAAATGCATTCTTAGTGTTGGTCGGGTTATATGCATCATTCATGAAATGGGACGTTTTGAAAGTAAGAGTGTGTGAGTCCTTTGGGTTGGGTCATTCCTGACCTGGGGAACATTTTAGAAATAATAATCTTTTTGGGTTTGGGCCGAAGGCCAATGGCGATTTGTTAAACAAAGTTTTGGGAAAGATTTAATTTGGTTTATGTAACCATATTGGCTCTCGTGTTTTAGCCAAACGTCTATTAAGCCTTTTGGGGCTTGATTTGTAATCGGTTGAGTCTTTGGAACATTTGTTCAGCTTTGGTAGCTCGTTAAGGAGCCTTGGACGTATGGTGTACTTAGTTGCATCTTATTTGAGAGTTACATGTTTTGAATGCGTTAGTTCATTCGTTTGAGTCATGTAACATTTTAGACTGTAATGCATTGGATCCATAGGCATATGAGTCAGTCAGTTGGTTTAGTTGGGGATTTTATCCCCGTTTGGGGACTGAATATTATTTATGGCTAGCAGGGGCTCGAGGTATATATCGTGGGTGGTTGAACTCGATGCCCGATTGTAATCCAGCCTGGTTACTCATCGTGGAATTTAGTGTCCGCGTTTGAATTCTAGTGAGTGGTCCCCAAGTCATGTTTTTATGTAAGCTTGCGGTGGTGCTCTTAGAGAGCCGTATACGGAGCTAAGTCTTACGTTGGTGCTCTTGGAGAGCCGTATACGGAGACTTGTGACTTTGTGGTGAGTCTCATTTAGAGGTCGAGTAGGCACTAGGGTCATTTGGGTATCTTGCGGTGGTAGCTCGGTTGGGAGCCATATACGGGGATCCATGGCTCTATGTGAAGCTCGAGAACATTGATAAGTGTCTTAACTTTGTGTGCCCGCCACTTTCGATGGAATTCGGGTATCCCCCGTCACCGAAAGGTGTTGTTTTTGGGTATTGAGTTTTATTATCCAAGTTTCGGTGACGTTTTGTATAAATGGATCTTCTCCACGATTTATGGGTTGAGTATTATGCCCCACCAGCTTATTGGGTGTTTCAAGATATAAAGTTTTAACCACATTTTCACAAATGGAGAGTTCGATTTCTATTCACGTTTTGAGTGAGTTTGGGTTGAAATTAATTTACGAAAGAACGTTATGTGTTGGGACCTTGTCCCCGAAGTAGTTTGGATTTGAAAATGTTTATATTGGTGTTGTTAGATCCCATTTAGGCAAACAAAAGAAGAACTCCATATAAAAGAAGATATAAGAAAGAAATGAAGAACAATATTCATCAAAATCACATCTTATATGCTTAGATTGATTAACGATGGAGGAGAAATTGGAAGAACATACCACACTAAACATGAAGATGACTCTCATAAGAATTAGTCAGTGTGTGTAAATTGTGTGTTCTCTCCAAAAACCTAATGAGAAAATGAACCATGGGTACCTATTTATAGGGCCCATTTACAAAGAAAAAGGCTCAAGCCTATACAACAAATTAAAAAGCCCAAATACAATTTCTTTATAAAATATTCAATTAAATTGGGGGCTAATTTAAGCTAACAATCTCCCCCTAATGTTTTATAAAGAAAGCATCATCATATAGTCTCCCCCTTGTTTTCTTTAGAACCTTTGGTGTTCCATTATTTGAGTCTTCAAAGCATCACAAGCTCCCCCTCAAATGTAGGCTCATCTTCTTGAAAGACTTAGACGAACTAACCCATTTTGTCCACCTTTCATGTTTCAACTTCACCGCTGTTTTTTACCATCAAGGAGCCTGATTGAGAGAAAACATAAAGCATGCATATTGAAATCCAACCTTTTATCTTTCCAACGATATTTGATTCATCCATTTTGGATGAAAAATGAGTGAGTTGTGCAAGTTTTCCCTCAGCTATGCATAACGGTCGTCAAATCAGAAAATTTGACTCTTAAGATCCCATTGAGTAAGCGTTCAGCACCGAGCCTTAAACTTGAATAACATAGGAGAGAGTGACAATCAATGTGTCAAATATGTAGCTTGAAACCATGAAGAAACGATGAGAGAACACCGTTCTTGAAAGCGGAAAGAGCACGAGTGAAATGCAATGCTTTCGGTCCAGCATCCTAACACAGACTTTGACACTGATTCTGGCATATTAAATCAAGGAATTTGAGAAAACTCAAAACATCAAAGTCATACGTCTATGTTTTATTAATCCAACACAACTAGACTCATGTCATTTGGAGCTTCGAGTAAAAAGTTGTACGCGTGTTTCTGAAACAGCGCAATGCTATCAGAAAATCTGAAAAAAATTGGGCTTCGGTAGGCTCATTGCGACCTCTGGACCATCGACCTCTGAAATGCGTGCTTGGGTATACATCTGGTCCCCCCCCCCCCTTCTGGTCTCTGTTCTTCTGAAGTTTCGGTCCATAGAGGTTCTGTGGACAACTTAAGAGCATATTTGTGCCTCTTAAGAGCATCTATGAGATTAACCTCTGATCGCATAATTCTGGTTGTTCTGATTTATGATAGTTTCCCTCTTTATCAATTTTTGAGTACATGGCAGCCTTGCTCTAAATTCATTTGTGCACCTCTATATGCTTCTGCACGGCAGCCTCTGCACGTGCACAGAGCTTCTGGATCAGCTTCTGGATGGCCTACAGAGGCTCTACGACCTGCCTTTGATGTGTATTTTCTGCACCTCAGAACTTTTGCATGTGCTCAAAGGTTTTCTGCACTTCACAACCTCTGAAAGGTTCTGGACAGTCTACAAAGGCTCTGCAGAAGGTTTTGCACTTTAACATCATCCTCAGCAGCCTATAGACAGCTTCTGCATTTGTTTGGACTGCCTCTGCAGAGCATAAGCATCTCTGGACAACTTCTGTCATCGCGGGTCCACCAAACGGCTCACTTCCACTCTTTACTTTCACATCTGAGCCTTATTTAGAGTTCTCAGCAGCATCTTCTGCAGTTCAGCTCTGCTGCCTAATCAGGTTCTGCAACCCAAGATAAAAATGACACTCTTTCCCCATCTGAGCCTCTGTTGCACAGGTGCCATCTTCTGATTGTAACACCAGCAGGAGGATCACGGTACCCAGTTAGCAGTGCAAATACGTAGTTCTGTCCATTGTGACGAACTTTGGTGATCAGACTCAAATCTAGATTATAGGCCCCTCCATTAACAAATCTAGTTGCATTGTTCGAATTCTGAATAAGCAGAATTATAAATCTGGAAATGAACGATCAAAACTCTGCAGTCCATTGTAACAAATTTGGATACATTCAAATCCTCACAAATTTGGATCTGCAAGGCTAGACAAACAATTGAATTCTTCTAGATGGGTGCATGCAATAGATGGGCATCCAGTGGCTCTGCCTTGTTGACGATCGATGCAACAACAATATTTCCAAAACATGCAGTCATGACTCCTCCAATGATTCCTTCAGCTGAGATATGAGGATTAGAGAGGAAGGTGTCATAAGGTTGCACCATTTTCAACTTTGGTGCTCCACTTCTCCATATGTCGATATTATGTTTCAAAGAAAATGTAGTTGTGGCAGACAAACCAGGCTCTTGAAGCAACTTTCTGTTCGGGACAACAACAAATCTGCACAAATTTAATTTTGCACTACACAACGAATTAACAGCTCCCGTCTATTTTGTTTTACTTTTCAACACAGCAACTGTTCGAAAACCAAATCTGGATGCAGCAAAAAAAAACTCTGTTTTTATTCAAACAGCAGCAACTGTAGATCTTCTGCTTCATAGTTAGAACACAAACAACAGTAAAATCTGTTTTTTTTTTCCGATCATAATCCAAAATAGAATGAATTACTGCATTAACATAAATGATAGCAACAATCAACACTGTCTGGACAGCGGCAAACACTATTTCACTTTGAATGGACAACACCAAACTGTTTTGATCTGTAGAGTCTGCTCTTGTTCTCAAATTGTACACACTAACAGTTTGAAGATCTGTTGCAGAACACTTATGTCAATAACTCTTGACCAATGCTGCAGCAAATCACGTTTGGATAGCAGCAATAACCTGTTGGAATTGATCATAACTCTGATTCACAGGACTGCTGAAACGATTTTGTATTTGTTTAAACAATCGATAACATCACAAATTAGCAGTTGCATCAGAATTCTAAATAAGCACTACACAAACTCTGAATGAACAGATCGAAATCTGAGGAACTATGTAGGCACTTTTCGAACACAGAAATAACATGGACAACAACTTCAGTTTACACAGTAGCCTCTGCAGTCTTAGATTGATTTCTGGAATTTCATTATCAAATTCTGTTGCACAACATCAACATGATTCATGTGCACAAATTTCTGGAAGCACATGATTGCTGTCAAAAAAGTTGATTTGCACAACTCTGAAAACATTTTATCACAACTCTGAGGACATTGAATCAGAACCATGAATGGTCTGTCCTAAAACTCTAGACAACCTTTTCTGACTTTTGGAACATAACAAGGCTGTAAATCTGAATTCATTGAGTCTAAATCTGGATGCCTTGTTCGATAACAGAATTAAAAGCATATCATCAATTTTTTTTTTTTGCAATATGTGTTAACATATCTTATGCCTAGATGTATATCGAACACTTAATCAAATTTTGGATGACTCACGATCTGCACATTTAAACACATCAACATGGACATCATATATCAAACCTGTTCCAACATTATTTGAAATCTGTACAAACATCCTTGAAATCAATTTGCTCATATAGAAGATATGCCAAACGTTACTGTTTTAACTTTGGATCATCATTTCCTGTTATAGACGCATACACATAATCATGTAAACTGCAGGGTCTTTTGAACTCTGAAATGTTCAACAAAAACTCAACACGATCAAACATGAACACGATTATGAATCTGCCCGTTAAGTAGAACAATTACAACGACTATCACCAATATCTGATCTCTGTATTAGAGTTTGACCAGCCTATTGGCCACTTCAGAATTTGTACCCTGTTGCCTTTTATGGACAACCTTTAAAAATAAAGATCCAAGTAGTGACTTTTGAATCTGCTATTTAAACCTTTTGATTAACAACAGATTTCATAATTACAATCTGTCTATTGCTTCTCTTTTCTAATTTCATACTACCATCAATGATCTGTTCTATTACCAAGAGAGTGACAATTCTCGACCTTAATCACATTCCGATTACACATAAGCACACAAATCCAATTTGCAACTGATATTTTGAACATTTCAGCTTGATCAAAGAAATCTGAATAGGCTGTGAGAGAAAATTGGACAGCCATTAATCTGTCAAGAGTAACAAGTTATGCAAAATTTGGACGGTCTTGACTAAATACAGAAAGCATTTGCTACACACAAATTGATTTTGCACATTGAACTTGCTGTCTCAAAACTAAGTTAGCAGTCTGTTCAAGTCTGAAAGAATTATTCACTTTATAACCAAAATTTAGATCTGATAGAAAATGGAAAGCCAAACTTTGAGAAACACAAATTGAGTCCATATTGAATAACAAATGATGATTGATTTGAGGATTGGCCAGTCCCAAACAGATCTAAAATCTCACAAACCAAAATCTGAGTAAAAAGAGAGTCCAATCTCGGATATAAATAAAGCCAGATCAATGATCAACAGCCTTGAATCCAAGATGCCATAAAGGCTATGGACTAAAGCACACACAAGGATGGGATCATAGATCAACCATCTACTTAGTGCTTATCAAATGTTAGACCAATGAATGAGAGGGATCAAAAACACACACATGTAATAAAAATTGATCAAATTTAACCAAAATGAAATTAAATCTTCTCATAGGCATTTTATCAAACATGTGGTGTGCATAATTCAGATTTTGTAAGAAATCAATAAAATCTAGATCAAAGTTCATCCAAAACTCATCTAAATAAAAAAAAAATGGATCTCAATAAGCACAAAACAGTAAATAAATCACATAAATGATATTTGTGTTTAGGCTCGTGTGATTGAATCAATCTAAGCACAAAAACAACAAAATCAATCATCAATCTTCAATTGTTGCCATATATGATCAAATTGAAGAAAAGTTTCTTCAATTGGCTTTGATACCAATTGTTAGATCCCATTTAGGCAAACAAAAGAAGAACTCCATATAAAAGAAAATATAAGAAAGAAATGAAGAACAATATTCATCAAAATCACATCTTATATGCTTAGATTGATTAACGATGGAGGAGAAATTGGAAGAACATACCACACTAAACATGAAGATGACTCTCATAAGAATTAGTCAGTGTGTGTAAATTGTGTGTTCTCTCCAAAAACCTAATGAGAAAATGAACCATGGGTACCTATTTATAGGGCCCATTTACAAAGAAAAAAGGCTCAAGCCCATACAACAAATTAAAAAGCCCAAATGCAATTTCTTTACAAAATATTCAATTAAATTGGGGGCTAATTTAAGCTAACAGGTGTTTCTTTGCCCAAAATGCATATTATTGGGAAACGAGTCGTTTTCATATTCAAAGCATATCATCTTGAAAGATTATGATTTAAACTGCATTACCTCTTTTCAAAGATATCTTTATTCATGTGGAAAACTCTTGAACTCACTAGGCATTAGCCTAACCTTTTTATTTGTCGGCATGTGCAACAGTTCCGGTTGGGAATAACTCTAGTGACATTGCGCTGAGAGGAGTGCCTAGTCGTGTGCTCAAGAGGTGGATATCTTAGTAAAGTCTTCCGCACTTGTTTTCGGGAAGAGCAACTTATAGTTGGGATTAAGTAACACCGACTATGGTCTAGTCTTTGTATAAGACTGCAGTTTATATTTGTTGAAGTTAAATAGATAGTTTTATTTTGGAGAGTTATCTTTTACTTGATGTAATGTCGAAATTTTTAATTAGTTGCTCTTACCAAATTTGAGGGTGTTACAAATAATCACTTAAAGACCTTTCGGTCCAAAGTACATCTTGCGATAACGGGGGATACCCGATTTTCCAAGGATTGTGGCAGAACACAAAAGTATGCCACTTTCCAAGTTATTGAGCTCACCATACTAGGATTAAGGTCACGAACTCGCCGGCTCGTACTCAGATGTGGGGGAGGGCACCCAATGATCCTAATCATGCTCATTTGCTAGGATTTACATTCACGACCCACGACTAGTATCTGGTCCCACATAACCGTACCAAGTTGCCACCCTAGGGTCCAATGTCTCAACTAGCTACAAGGGGGTTTAACCCAAAGAATTTAAGTCGACTCTATACCTATGGATCCATCAGTAATAGTCTAGACTTGTCACAATTTCATTTGTGACTAACTATAATCAGACATATAGCTTCAACATAAACATGACCGCAAAATGTGCCTCTTGCTTTATCTTTACCTTTTCAAAGATTATTTGTTTTCATAACAATGATTTTCCAAATAACCATCCTCCAAACTCACTTTTGACAAATAATTTCTCCAAGTAAGTATATAGTGTAAATGTAATCAAAATGAACCTTTTCAACTTCCCAAATGTGTTTATGAGCTTAAATCATCTTTAGTAACACATATTATGAATCCCTTTTTATTATTTCACAAAAACATAATAAATCCCAAAAAACTCTTGAACTTGAAAGTTAGGTCAAATTTCACCGACATCAAGAATATTGATAGAAGAAGTACAAGTATTAGAAGTAACAACATTTTGACATGTATAAAGTTTTAAAGAAGTAGGATGAACTCACAAAGTGGGTTTTGAGCAAACCCTAGAACTCCTTCTTGGAAGGACAAAAGATGAAGATGAAGAGATGATGATTGAACTCTAGATTCCACAATCCTAGAATCACCATTAAAGAACCATATTAATAAACAAGAGAGTAAATGAGGAGAGATTGGTGGTTGGGGAGAATTTACCTTCCAAAAACCAGAGAAAAACGGGCTGCCAAAAAAGAGAGAAGAGTGCCAAATGACCTGAAATTTAGAGTTGGGCAATAAATACCCGTTGGGCACCTGCGACTATGACCATGCGGCAATGACATGGTCATTGTCGCCCCAGCCACCCCCCCCTTTCTATTGGTTTGGTACGACTATGACATGGCGACAGTGACTGGTCAATGTCACCCAGCACCCCTTCGGGCCCCGAAACTTGTCAAGTTCGCGCAGAAGGCACCCGGTTCACCTTGAGGTTCGAGTAAGGACTTTCCTAGGAGATAGAAGTTGGATAAGAATATCAACACAAGATTAAGAATCTTACCGAAAATCCGGGTGTTACATTGAATGCAACGGATTCGGGTGGTGTTCTTTTATCAGTCAAAATCGCCCTTTGTCTCTCATCTTCTACCACCATATGGTAGGTTGTTCCTAAGGAAGGGGGTGACTTAGTGGCTAATATTTGGGTTTTGATCACAGTAAAATCAACATCCAAACCCATAAGGAACTCGTACAAACGTTCCTTCTCTTGGTATTCTATCATCTTCTTGCCAATACCACAGGAACATCCGTCACATTCACAGCGAGGGAGAGGATGAATCGATTGGGTTTCATCCCACAATGATGGAAGATGGGTATAGTATGTTGATACATATGCGCCGTCTTGTTGGGTGGTAGCGACTTTTTGTTTCAGTTCGTAGGCCTGGGGGCGCTTTCTTTGCCAAACCTCTCAAGTAGGTCTGACCATATCTCCGAGGCGATGCTTGCATACTTTACGCTATTGCGGATGTTCTTTTCCATGGCGGTGGTAAGCCACCCTTTTATCATCGCGTCGCATCGCATCCATGACATGTAGTTGGTGGACCCTTTCTCCGGTTTCTTGATGGTACCGTCAACAAACTCAAATTTGTTTTTGGCGAAGAGAAAGTTTCCCATCGTTTACGACCAATCCGAGTAGTTGTTATCGGCGAGGATGTCGTTGACGTGAAGCTGTTTAGGATAGTCAGACGGATGGAGATAATAGGGTGAACTATGATCGATCATCCCGCCGGAGGTCTCTCCGGTTTTGGATTTGTTTGAGTCTTCGTCTCCTGCCATCCGACGAAGGTTGAAACAGGTTGGATCTTAGGGTTTCAAGCCCGCTCTAATACCATCTAAGAAACGATGGTCACAAAAGGAAATTCTAATCTTTTATTAATAATTGACAAACAATTCTCAAAAAAAGGGGGATAATTTATAGACTACATACGAGACTCAAAAAAAGGAATGACCAAAATACTAAGCAGGATAAAAGGAAAGGATAAACATAACGAAAAGATAGGCGGGATAAAAGGAAAGGATAAACATAAGGAAAAGATATCTATCTTATGATATCCTATAAAAATCACTCCCCACTTCAACTCTCCTAAAATCACTCCCCGCATAACTAAATACAGGATAAAAATCAAATTTTAAATATAAAAAATCTAAAATATAATTAAGAAAATCTAACAGAATATTTAAGGTTTATTTTATAAAAAAAATTATGTTATTAAACCTAAAAAAAATTACATTATTATTAAACTATCGAATAAACTCTTAAAAACAAGGTTTTATGGATTAAGTACTGTTTATTGATACACATTACATAAAATTCAAGATTACAAGTCATGGTACATGAGTACATGTAACACCCTCAAATCTGGAAAGAGCAACTAAATTAAAATTTTCAATAATGCCTCAAAAACAGATAAGATCACTTACAACAAGTTCATACTTGAAATATTAAACTAAGTCTAACCATCAAAGAAGGTAAATAAATTCTTTTACAAAGACTAGTTAGAGGTCGGTGTTACTAAAACCCAAATACAAGTTGCTATTCCGAAGACAAGGCGAAAGGCTTCACCAAACTACTCACCCTCGAGCACACGTCTAGCACCTCTCTCTCCACAGTGTTACTAGATCCAATCCCCAAACGAACCTGTTGCACATGCCGACAAATAAAAAGGTTAGGCTATCGCCTAGTGAGTTCAAGAGTTTTATATGAATAAACAAATCTTTTGAACGGAATAACCTCCATTTAAAATTACGTCCTTTACGATAATTTACTTTAAACCCAAAGACAACTCTTTCCCAATATCATACATTTTTTAAAACAAACATCTTGTTACAAACATTCTTTATAAATGATACAACCCACACTTACTCGATATGAGAATAGGGATTAATTCCCGATTTAAGAAATGTAAATAAAACATTGTATCCCAAAACACCCAACACACGGGTGAAACATGACACTCAACTCATAAGTCCTCGTTAAAATCCATATATGCCATACGTCAGAAAATCATGGACACTAGGCCCAATACTCACACGACCATAAATTATAAAGAAGCCGAACACCCAACATGGGGGTGACATACTTCATTCAAACCTTAATGTACGTGGAGGAAGATCCAATATTAAGGTCCTCATTTACTGTCGACCACATAAGACCAAAGATAATAAAGTAAAACGTCAACTTTATAAGACACCGTTGCCTGACGATGGGGGAGACCCATATCCGTTGAGAGTGGAGGAACACAAAAGTATACCACTCGTGCAACGTTAATCATATGACACCTCACGACATAACAACCCAAGTGTCCCTACGACTTCTTAACACGTTTCACCATGGAAGATGGTTGACCTTGATGGATCATTCCTAAGGACACCACCCCAAAGGCCCGACACACTTAAAGACTGCCTCTCAGGCATTACTTCAAGTGGCGGAGGTCCCGATGCCTACTTCTCATGTAGCACCCTCAGACTCAACTCTCGAGTGCCTACTTGTAAAGTTTCCGGTCATAAAACATAGGTACCGGAGTTCAACCTCGTAATACCCAATTGACCATCCTAAAAAGACTGACTTACGTGCCTATGGATCCAATGCAACACAGTCTAACCTTACCGGACTACACATAAATGACCAAAGCACTCGAGCCCGTAACCAACCTCAATACGTAACACAACGCATTATTACGTACGTCATAATTGGACTCTACATTGAGCCATATAAAACCGGACAAGTGTCCTCAAGACTCCTTTAAAACGACATGGAGCCAAAATACTCAAAACCTCTTTTTGACCAATGATTAACGTTTTTCAAGTAATAAACGTACTCGACCCATACCATGAAATCACACGCTCCAAAATACTTGAATGGACTCCAACACAGTTTAAGTCGGGACAAAATGTTTTCCAAATAGATTTATACTCTTTATCTTTTCAAAACGTCTCGTAACACAAAATTAAACCTTTTACCCAAACAAACACTAAAAATGTCTTTTAACCAAATAATCTCATTTATGCAATAAATTACCAAAATACGTCTATATACGTCTCATTTATCAAGATGCCCGAAAATCCCGAATGTGTGTGTTTTATAAGTTTATAAAGTTAAGCACTTCCATGTAACCAAAACTTATCAAGTAATCAGCAGTTAACAATTTTATGTAAAACACAAAACACTTTCAAATGAACATTTTGGCATGTACAAAGTTTTCGCAAATCAACTTGAACTCACCTTGCTAGATTTAGGCTAAATCTAGATTTTACCCAACTTGAGCTTCCTTGGAGCAAACTTGAATCCACGAGTAAATCCTTCCAAAAACCTAGATCCACAAGTTTCCAACCATAAATACACATATCCAAGTTTTAGAATCATTCCCAAAACATCTTATATCCAAATCTCCATCTTGGTCAAAAACCCTAATTTTGACCTAATTTCTCCCAAAACCATCAAACCCGAAATTTGAGAAACATGAACACTAGGAAATCATCAATGGAGCATTTTATAACTTATAATAAGGTTTAGAAGTGGAAGGGATGAACTTACCATTTAGGTTTTAGTGAACCTAGAAAACCCCAAATTCTTGAAGATGGAGGTGATGATGATAAGTTCTTGACCTTTGCTTCCAATCCACCACCAAATACTCTTTAATCATCCCAAACCTAACAATATAACAATGAAAAGCTCTCAAAAACGAAACTATAACATTTTAAATCGCCCAAAACGGAGTAGAAATGAGCAAGATATGACCAAATGAAGAAAATCCCGGTTTTATGCACTGTGAGATTGGCGTGACCCTGCCACGCGACAGTGCCATCTGTCACTGTAACGGGCACTGTCGTGCGGGATGTACTGAGGCCCCCTTGCCTCTCGCGACTCTGCCATGCGACAGTGCGCTATGGCATTGTCGCGGGCACTGTCGCCCGGGATGTACCGAGGTCTTTTTCGACGGCTTTTCCGACCGTTTTCCCAGCCGTTCTTCGACCGTTCTCCCAGGCATTCCTCGACCTTTATCCCGGACATTCCTTGACCGTTCTCTCGAAACATTTGATGCTATTATACCAGTTATCCTGCCATTGCCATAATTACATGGCACATTCGTTGGGACGACCAACCACTTGGTAATCGTTGTTGCTATTGTGACATATGTCACAACTGCATGACACTATAGCCGATACGACCATACTCTTAGTACCATTGGTGCTATTGTGACAGGAGTCACAACCACAAGGCACTATAGCCGAGACGACTATACTCTTAGTACCATTGGTGCTATTGTGACAGGAGTCACAACCACATGGCACTACATCCATACTCTATACGTGGTTCTTCCTTTACCTATTCACCCAATTCAACACTTTTCTTCAATTGGGATAGAAATTCAGGGTGTTACAGTACAAATGTGTAAAGCTATATGCTAGAATTCGTAACTAACTGATAAACATAATCAAAACAGGATAAAATATCAATTTAAATATAAATAATTTAAAATATATAAGATAATCATTGAATTCTAACAAAATACTTAATTTTTTTTTACATAAAAAGCATTATATTATTAAGCCTAAATTAAACAAATTATAGAAAAATCATTATCACTCTACCAAAACCATCCAAAATCGTACTGTAAATCGATAAAAAAACAAAAATAAAAGGAAACATTAAAATCGTGATGTATCTCACTGTATTGCGCGAGCACGCTTCTAGTATGTACTAAAACGTATTGAAAAATACATTTTTTACAACGTATACAATTGTAATTGTTTCATTAATATTTGCTAAATGAGCCCAACATTGAATATTTTTGTATTTAATCATATTATTACATATCATGAATATATATACAAATTAATTTATTTACATTTCTTACATTTAATTTTTCATTTTACACTTTCATCATATTAAAAATACACGATTATATATTAACTAAAATACATTAAATGCATTTTTTTACAAATTATACCATTATAATTTTTTCGGTAATAATTTCAAAATAAGTTCTATAGTATCCTATAAAAATTCTAAAACAGTTATTTTCAAGAATCTTGAAAATCTATATGTTAAGTCTGATGTACAACCCCTCCACACTCACTCTCCACCAACTTCTCCTTAACCCATGATTGCAATTTTTTTTATTTATAAGTTACAATTAAAAACCCTTATAATAAGTTATTTAATTTACTTTTTCATTCTTCATTTTAGACATTTATCATATTAACATAAATAATCGTATATGAACTAAAATGCATCAAAAAGATACATTTCTTGTTCTTACAAATTATATTATTGTAATCGTCTTGTTAATAACTTCGAAATGTACTCAATATTGACTATTTTTTTATTTAACCATCTTATTAAATATCAATATTGTATACAAATTAATTTGTTTTATATTTTCCTTACGTTTTAATTTTGCATTTCACACTTTTATCATATTAAAAATACATGATCATAGATACTAACTAAAATACATTATAAAGTGCATTATTTTTACAAATTATACCATTGCAATATTTTCGTCAATAATTTCAAAAAGTAGTTCATTATTGAATATTTTTTAATTTAATAATACTGTAAAATATTATAAACACGTATCGAGATTTTTCAGGAATGATGTATCAATTTTTTTTAAACTCGTAATTCATTTTACAACCTTATCTATATTTATTTATCTATACTCTTTTAAGAAAATTGTATTACCGTTATTTTTAAATTTTTGAGAGGTACAAATCTTAATACATAATGTACAAGTCTAAAAGCTTTAAAACCTCTCACGTTTAAAATTTTGAGAGGTACAAATCTTAATACATAATGTCTATATTGGGATATTTGTCTTTAAAAGTGTGTGTTATTGAAAAATGAGTCGTCTTATATTTAAAGTAAAACATTTTGAAAGATTTTTTAAATCGCCCTTAACAAATATATTTGTTCATGTTGAAAACTCTTGAACTCACAAGGCGTTAGCCCAACCCTTTTTATTTGTCGACATGTGCATCAGGTTTGGTTGAGGATTGTTGCAAGCAACTACGTGGTGAGATGAGTGTTAGTCCTGTGCACGAGAGAGTTGCTTGGTGAAGCCTTCCGCACTTTTGGAGATAAAATTGTTAATGGGTTTTAGTAACACCCGACTTTGATTTGTCTTTATACAAGACTTGACCTATTATCTGTTAAAGTTCAATCTAAAATTCTAATTGAGGTGACTCAAATGACGATTAGTAGAATATATTTTGTCTCTATTTGATGTATATTTGAAAATTTTAAACTACTTGCTCTTTCCAAATTTGAAGGTGTTACACAGACCGGGGTTACTCGACTAAGCATCCGAAAATCAGCCCATGTATTTCCTTGGATAGACCTAAAATTTCCAATTAAGCATCCCCCAATCAAATTTGCAGAACCATGACTTCGATACTTGCGAGACGCCAACAACTCTCAAACTCACCTCGCATCACTGCAACCACACTCATCCCGTCCCTGTAATCTGAATAACAGCCCACATGCCTGACAGCGGCTAATAGACACAACCCCTCCGCAAAGCTAAAACTAAATTTATTTAACTTGTCGTTTTAAAGTCTATGTCATATTTTTCAAAAACAAAAATTACTTAACTTGAAAAAATGAATTCATTAAAAAATGAAAGACGATAAATATATTATATCATATATATATACATATATATATATAGGAAGGTTCATGTGAGAATCCTAACAGTTTAAGAAAATCAGAGGAGCATTCTCAGCCAATCAAATTAGAATTCCCGTTTTATTTAAGGAAGGGTATTTGTGTCATTTGAAATCATATTGTATATCACATATGATTTACTAAGAGATTCCAGATTTTTTTTTAATCACGTATGATTTACTAGGCGTTCCTGACAACAATTCATCATATACTATCAGATTGTAAAACGAGATCACATATGATTAATAACTAAGTGACATCAGATTGTTAAACAAGATCACATATGATTAATAACTAACAACATTTCTTATAGATCACATATGATTTACTAAGAGATATCAGATTGTTCCTTAATCACATATGATTTACTAGGTGTTCAATCACATATGATTAATAACTAAGTATAACAGTTCTTATAGATCACATATGATTTACTAAGAGATATCATATTGTTAAACAATATAATTGTCCCTATACATCACATATGATTAATAACAATCCTAGTAAATCACATATGATTCAAGTCGAAGTCGAATCCATCGATGTTGCAGAAGTTTTGTTCGTCTTTTTCATATTATCGAACTTCTTTGAACTTCATTTCACTATTGATCTTCAACTCTGTAACGAATCGAGAGCAAGATTTCAGGATTGAAGCTTTTCGAAAGTTTCGGTGTGAAAATAAACTTTCCGGCACACAACACACATAATCAACTCCATCTTCATGTACTATTTCGATTATGTGTTTCTGAAAGGTTATTTTGCATCGGCGATCAGAATCGATTTGAGTACATCACACTCGTGCGTAGCTGTCGAATCCATTTAAGACCCTAAAATCAAACATGCAATAAAATCTCAAACCTGTCGAATCCATTGAATGTGTTATCGGAATCTTCTTTGTTTTCATATTCTCGACCTCGTTTGAACTAATTGTGTGTATTGATCTTCAAAATTTTACGATTTCAGGTTGAAGGTTTTGGGAGCGATTGAAGCTTCCTGGGTTTTCTCCTATTTGGTAGGGATGATGATTCCCTAAAATCAAATTCAAATATCACGTCCCTTTTTTTAGTGACTTTTCCAATTTTGCCCCTACATTTATTTATCCCGTGTCCATCTCACCTATATTTCATTTTTATTTTTATTTTTTGTCATATTTTAATCACAACCATTGATCTAATAAAAGAAGGGCTAAGATGCATCCCTTTATTTTCTTAAATAGGTCCCCTCCTCGTATGAACCCACCTCTCTCTCTCTCTCTATCTATATATATAGTGTTTGGTTCATTTGAGAAATGGTAAATATATGAGAAATAGAGAAAATAATCCTAGTCATTCATATGGTTAAGATCGGATTTGACTAGTCAAATAATGCGGCTTTGACCGGTCAAAAGTTGCGGCTTTGACTAGTCAAAAGTTGCGGATGTCCCAAAAATAGAAGGACAATTTCGTAAATTTTACAAAACACACGGGTTGTGTTCATATATGAACATGTATAATTCACATATGAACTATATGTTCATATATGAACCAGTGCAATTCACAACTGAACTCTTTTAACTGATTCATATATGAACGTTTGTGATTCATATATGAATGATGAATCAGTTGAACTAACTAACAGATTCATATATGAACCTTTGTGATTCATATATGAATCTGTATGAATCACAAAGATTCATATATGAATCTGTATGAATCACAAAGATTCATATATGAACCTTTGTGAATCACAAAGATTCATATATGAATCAGTTGAACTAATTAACAGATTCATATATGAATTTTTGTGATTCATACAGATTCATATATGAACTCATCCCGTGTATTTTACGAAATTACCCCTCTACCTTCTATAGACCATACAAGGAATTATCCGTTGCTTCGCGGTCAAAGCCGCAAATGTTGACCAGATGAATGGCTAAGATTACTTCTCCATTTCTCATATATTTTATATTTCTCAAATGAACCTCTCCCTATATATATAAATTTTGTTACTATATATATATATATATATATATATATATATATTTACTATATATGTAAATTTTGGGAATTCGATATTGGTGTTATTTTGATCGTCTTGATGATTTGTTTTAATAATGTATTTTGTCATAAAATATATTGATTTTATTATAAATATTTAATAAATT
Organism: Arctium minus; assembly: GCA_954870635.1. Lineage (NCBI taxonomy): Eukaryota > Viridiplantae > Streptophyta > Magnoliopsida > Asterales > Asteraceae > Arctium > Arctium minus. Next base: position 32,352,852 of record OX941088.1, read on the forward strand.
AGATTAATTAGTCAAAATGTGATAAGGTATCAAATGTAAATATGATTAGGAAGGTGCAAAATTTTTATCTTTATATATATAAAAGTAAGATCCGATGATGGTGTGACACTCTAAAATTTGAGTATTCTATATTCCTTGAATAGAGGTTGATTTTTGTCTATCCCATATTGATGGAGAGATGAAAATTTGACAATTGATATTAGGTATATGAAAGGAGGTTGAAATGTCTTTGGCATATCTCATGGGTTGGATCCTCTTGGCTAATCCCTTAAAATTATGTTGTTGGTTCATGTCGGCTAACCCTCCAAACTCATGGGGTTGCTTTATTTTTGCCAACCCTCTTTTTGCAAAAATGTTAATATATATAGAAAAAAATATTTTTATATATAAAAGAGTGATGGATGTCTTTGAAATCTATAACCATGGATGGAATCAAAACCAACCACATGGTTAAAATAAATAGAGAAACTAAGGATGATTACTTGGCAACATCCTTGGTTTGAGTATTTTTCAAATCTTGAAATAAGGTTGAGTTCCATCATATGACGGTTTGAAGAAGATATTTATACATATTAAAAGAGAAACCAATAAGGATTACTTGGCAAAATGAGGTATGAGTATTCCTCAAATCTTGAGATAATGTTGAGTTTCATCATCCCACATTGGTAGGAAGATGATAGTTTGGAAGAAGATGATGACTATATAAAAGAGTGATGGATACCTTTGAAATCTATAACAATTGATGGAATCAAAACCAACCAAATGGTTAAAATTAAAAGAAAAACCAAGGATGACCACTTGGCAACATCCTTGGTTTGAGTATTTTTCAAATCTTGAAATAAGGTCGAGTTCCATCTGTAACACTCTAAAATTTAGGAGGAAATAAAAATCTAAATTTCGACAATATAACGTTGGAAAAAATAGAGAAACTTGTCACCCTAAAATAGGGGATAATTTAAGCCTATAATAAAAGGGTAAAACAATTCAACCCAAGAGTAACATCCCATAACGGGGTATATAGTAAGGCATTTACAATTCCAATGATGAAGCATAAAACGACAACCTACTAATCTAAATTTGGTTATCTAGATTATGGTCGGGTGTCACAATCCTTCCAAAATGTATATCTTCAAAAATCAAGGTATGTTTGGTCACTATGTATCTCCAAAAAGACCACTCATGACCCCAAGGTCGTCCTCTCAATCCCGACGAGCCCCACCGCTAGAATGACCTGTCACATGACAACCAAAAACGAGTGTTAGGTTAAAGCCTAGTGAGGATAATTAAGCGAATATAGGAATTAAATGATAAACCCGGTCAAAGTCATACAACCGATCTAGTCGTGAGCTAAATCAGAACAAACCAAATAAACCATTAGCGTTCATAAAATGCTACCCACAATTCAAATCACATAGCAACTCAACTACTCCAAGTTTATTGCTCGAAAACATCAAGTCAACCACTCCAGGTCTATTTTTGAGAGTTCCAAAACGGGGGAACTCAAGCACAATGGAATTACACCTTACTGTCCATGGGACGCTGCTCGACCGTATAGGCCCACACATTACTTACCATAGAATCCGATGCATATTCCGTGCTAAAGTGGTGAACCAAACATCCCCAAGCGGGATATCGGAACATAGTGCCTATGGATCCTTTACACTACGACCTAAAATCAAAACATACTAACACATTCATTATCAGTAATGCATGTAAAGCTTAAGAACCCAAATCATATTGATATACATGGTTTCCAATGTGAAGTCTTGACCTCCACCATTGTGAAGTAATTAGAAATACAATTCCATCAACAATAATACATTAAGCATCATTACAAAAACCCAGATTATCAATATCTAGCTTATTAATTAAATCTCACCAAAACCCTAGTTTTCACTTTGGATTTTACCAAAATCCCATGGAACAAATATTAGTTATCAAAAGAGTTGGTAAGCATAGAAACCATTAGTCTTGTTTAAAGCACAATCCTTTAACAACTTTGTTTAGGCCATAACCCTAATATCTCCAAAATCCATGGTTAGGTCAAAATACAACAAAACCCAAATGTGATTAGGAGACAAATATGAGAGAGATAACATATAGACCTTAGTGTTTATGTAAGAACAAAGGGTATAAAAACTCACCTTAGAAGATCACAAGGAACCCTAGATTACAATACTTGAGCGTGGAATGTGGAAGAAGACTTGATGATTCAACCACAAGATTCTCAATTACCTTCACCAACCTAAACAAACCCAATAATTGCAAATGATAATCTCCTCTTAGAGTAATAAATGACAAGGGATGAAACCCTACCTTTTTCTCTCATCAAAATCGTTTTTCCAAAGCTCCCAAATGATAGAAATGAGATAAAAATTGTGAAAATGGCATTTAAGTGGACTGGAGGCCGACCGCGATAGTGACACTGTCACAATCGTGTGTCACAATCGCCTATGGGCCTCACGGTACAATCTTCGCGATAGTGCCACGCGATAGTGACACTTGTCACAATCGTGCCGAGCCATGGACTCGCGGTACAATCCCCGTGAGAGTGCCCCGCGAGAGTGACCTCTGTCACAATCGCGGGAACTGTCGCCCCAGGCGTACCGAGCCTGTTTTCACCCGACTTTGACCCGAAAAGCGCGCGACCAAAACGTAAGGTTCGATGGATGAATTTTACGAGTAGATTAAGAGCATACTGAAATCGAGGGTGTTACACCATCATATGATGATTTGAAAGTATATAAATGAGTGATGAATGCTTTTGATATCTATAACCATGGTTGGAATCAAAACCAACCAAATGGTAACAATTATAGTGCAAATTTTAAAAGAGAAACTAATGAAGTTGACTTGGCAGCATGAGGTTTGAATATTTTTCAAATTTTGCAGTAAAGTCACATTGGTAGGAAGATAATAGTTTGAAAGATGATTATGAGTATATAAAAGCGTGATGGATGCTTTTGAAATCTATAACCATGTTTGGAATCAAGACCAACCAAATAGTAAAAATAATAGTGCAAAACACATAGTTAATCTTTATATCTTTATATATTAAAAGAGAAACCAAGGAGAATGACTTGGCAACATAAGATTTGAGTATTCCTCAAATCCTGAAATAAATTTGAGTTTCATTATCCCACATTGGTAGGAAGATTATAGTTTGGAAGAAGATGATGAATATATAAAAAGTGATGGATGTCTTTGAAATATATAACCATGGTTGTAATCAAAACCATCCAAAAGGTTAAAATTAAAAGGGAAACCAAGGATAATCACTAGGCAACATCCTTGGTTTGAGTATTTTTCAAATCTTTAAAGAAGGTTGAGTTTCATGATATGATGGTTTGGGAGAAGATTATGAGTATATAAATGAGTGATGTATGGGTTTGATATCTATAATCATGGTTGGAATCAAAACCAACCAAATGCTAAAAATAATAGTGCAAAATTTGAAAGTGAAACTAATGATGCTGACTTGGTAACATGAGGTTTGAGTATTCCTCAAATCATGAAATAAAGTTGAATTTTATCATCCCACATTGATAGGAAGATAATAGTTTGAAAGAAGATGATGATATATAAAATAGTGATGGATGATTTTAAATCTATAACCATGGTTGGAATCAAAACTAACCAAATGGTTAAATTTATAGTGCAAAACACAAAATTAAATATCACCCAAAACACGAAGTTAAAACCTAATTATTCATTCCACAAAATAAAAATATTATGGATATCATTTTTGTTTTATAGGCCCACAATTATTGTTGCTCCATTATCTGGATTATTGGTCATGACTCACACGACGAATCAATCATCAATATCAACATTAAAGTAACAACCATGAGGAGATGATATGGCACAATGTCATTTTAAGTATTCATAAAGCGTGAAATGTGGTTTGAAGTTGGTTATCCTACGTTGGTGGGAAGATGATACCTTGAAAAAAGATGATGTTATAATAAAATAACAACCATGAGGAGATGATATGACACAATGTAATTTGAGTATTTATAAATCTTGAATTGTGGTTTGAAGTTGGTTATCCCACATTGGTGGGAAGATGATAGTTTGAAGAAAGATGATGGGTACATAAAAGAATGATAGATGCTTTTGAAATCTATAACCATGGTTGTAATTAAAACCAAACAAATGGTAAAACTTGTAGTGCAAAACACAAAGTTATATCGTGCCAAACACCAACTAAGAAACAAATTACTCAGTTCACAAAATAAGTAGTCAAAAAATAATATGGGTAACTTTTATGTTTTATAGGCCTATTGTAACTGTTGATCCACTATCTTTGATCATTGGTCACAAATCACATGACCAAATTCAAAATGAACTAATGATTAATTCAATGGGTTGAAATGAGTTCTTTTATTTTTGAAACCAAAAAATGTAGCACACTCATATATGTATGATTGTATGTATATGTATATGTTTTTGTATGTATTTACATATCTTAGATGATTCATAACGGTAATTGTTGATCAATTGTCACAACTCACATGACCAAATCGTTGCATCATAAGATCTTTTAAAATAATAGGTTTTGGAAATTGAACCAATTTTTTTTGTTAAATTAATGATTGGTTTAATGGGTTGAAATGAGTTCCTGAATAATTATAATTATTTTCTTAGCCAAAAATGTAAAATGCACATAGTTAATGTATCTAATATGATTCGTCTTTTTTTTAACTTCAAAATGAGCATTTAAAAATCTTTGACAGTTGCTTTCAAAGTGGTTAAAGACCCTTAAGTGAAGACACAATGAGTTTTAAAAAGGGCATGAGAATTAGATGACTTTATGGCAACTCATAGGTTGGTTCATCTTAGCAAAAAATAATAAACAAAAAATAACTATAAATGTATGACCAACTTTTTAAACCAACTAAGCTATCAATGTAATAAACAAAATATAACTAATGAGCATGAGGTGATAACCTTTTAGAATTATAATTCTTTTTTTTATTCCTCATTTTATGGTTTGCATCAAACACCGAGTAGATAAATAATCAAAAGTATACAAAAAGTACGAGCCCATTTTCCCCTTATTTATAGTTAGGATCTAACATCGGATGAGTGAATAAAAAAACAAGAGGGAGATGAGTTATAAGGAAAAGGCCAACAATAACGCTGTGTTCTCGAAACATTTAATGAATGAAAGGAAAGGGAAGGGAAGTAAAAAAAAAACTCGTGTTCTCGAAACTTTTTTAAGAGAGAAAGGAAAGAAAACGGAAGAAAATAATTGATAACTTTCCTCCCAAATGTGGGAGGAAAGGAAAAGAAATAGATTAAAACCATTTTAAAAGAATACTGAAATTATTAAAATTACAAAACTACTCAATCTTTTATTATAAGTAATATATTTTTATAAGGGCATATTTGTAAAAATAACATATTTTCTTCCCTTTTTCTCCTGTTCAAGAACATGAAAAACTAGTTTATTTCATTCCATTTTTAGAACACAAATAAAAAATTATTTTTCTTTCATTTCTTTTCCGTCCCTTTCTTTTCTTTTCTTTTCTCTCCATATTAGAGAACACAAGGTAAAACAAACATATTTTTATACATCTTTTGCTTTAGATCAATTGTATTATTTGTTTCTTTTTAGTCTCTTATTTCTTAACAAAATGAAATTACACAAAATGGTGCAAAACCATATATATTAAAGTAACAATCACAAGAAGACGTTGAGGGACAGACGACTAAATATACCTTTTAGCTGATTCTCCTTTTGCAACAATTCTATCTTTATAAAAAAATAAACTTAATACAAAAATCTGTAACTATGTACTTATATCTATATCTATATCAAATATCTTTATCTCTATATTATAAACAACCAAAGAACATGATGTGACAACTTCTAAGCATTAGAAATATTTTTTCTTCATAATAAAAGAGGCAAATAAAGATGGATACAAAAAGGGTCCAACAATGAAACTTATACATATTTATCGCTCTTTTACCAAGGTCAAGTGTATTACCTATTTTTACAAGTTTGTTCCCTACCAAAAAAAAAAAAAAAATATAACGACACCTCGCAACGCACGGTGTACAAGACTAGTGAAAATTCAAATGGAAAAAACTTTTGAACCAAAAGGTTGGAGTTCTCCAACCCTTTCACCTAAAACATTTTCAACCTAATGCATAAAACAACTTTCAAAAGCTTTTTAAAATAGTAAAAAGTTATTAAGAATTTATGCATTAGAGATGCTCTAAGTTCAGCCTGTCCCTTCGGTCCAGAAAGAACTGATTATGACAATTTCATGTATTTTATCTTAGAAATAAACTACAATTTTCATTATTATGGTTTGTTGTTTGTTGCTATTGTCGTCCCTGATCTTTAAAAACTGTTTTTTTTGGTCATTATGGTTGATTGGTTCTCATTTCGTTTCTTTTTTTGTCCCTCTGACTAAGGGGGTGTTTGGGATTGCTTATTTAAAGTGTTTTTTAGCTTATTGCGGTTTGGCACCGGAGATGAACAATTTCTAGTGTTTGGATGGAGAGAAAATGAAAGTGCTTATAGCGGTGCCAAACAGCAGATAAACACTTTTTCATAAGTCATTTTGTTTTAACTTATTAGCTTATTTGAAAAGTGCTTATGACTTTTTAGGTTACTTTATATGTATAAGCATTTCCAAACACCTTTAAACAACAACTTATTAGCTTATTACGTTTTGGTACCACAATAAGCTAATCCAAACACTTTTTTAAAAACTCCGATTTGACACCGCATAAGTTGATAATCACTTATCAATACAAGCATAAGTTGTTTTAAATAAACAATCCCAAACACCCCCTAACTTTGTTAAAAATGTTTATTAAATTAAGGGTAATTTTGTCTTTTAATCTTTTTACTTTTCTAATTAATATATTCATATTTATTTAAGAAAAAATAAACCTAACATAAACCTCTCCAACACGTGACTACCCCCCATCCCCCAAAAGGAAAAGCCAACACATGTATTCTTCTATCTTCCCCATCCTCCCTTTTATCAGATGTCAGTCATTTTTCTCCGATGACTTGGTTCTTCTCCGGTCAAGACTTGAGACAATTTCTTTTTAAAATCAACTGTTTCCATAAATGAAAACCACATTCCCATCTGTAGCTGACACCAACAATGAAAAAGCCCACTTTGTCTTAATAAAAAACCCATCAATAGAAGAAACATAAAACCCAAACTGACTGGAAGGTTCAAACAGATCAAACATAGGTAATGGAAGCATTATTGTTTTTGGGTTGGGATGGAGTGGAGAGGGGAGAAGCGTAAAAGGGAAGGGGTAGGGAAAAGGGGAATACGGAAGGGGATGTGGACGGTGGCGGTGAGGTATACAAGGAAGCGGAAGAACGCTGTATTTGTATGTGCTGGATTGCGCCGGTGCAAGGATGGCCATGACCACGACGGTGGAAAACGAGAGCTTTGTTCCTGTAGTTTCTTCCCATGGATAAAACCTTTTTGGGTTGAATTTGCTGGAGAAGAGAAAAGCTCGATCTCGATCACTGGAGAATAACGGGAGTGTCGCCGGAGAAGATCGAGATGGTCGCCGGATGGAAGGAAGGAAGGAGACGGGTACTCAATATTATCCTTAACTTAACGGATCTTTTCTAACAGAGTTAGCCTCAGGGACGAAAAGCGAAACAAAATGGAAAACATGGTTATGATAAAAAGCAATTTTTAAAGACTAGGGACTAAAGTAGAAACAAACAACAAACAACAAACCACAGGGACGAAAATCGTAGTTTACTCTTTATCTTATATATCCCCGGCTCAGCAATTAGGGTTTCTTTCCAATTTTCTTATCAGCCCATTGCACCCGCCGCGCTTCAGTGGAGCAAATTACTTTCCGGTAATGTGATATTCTAATGATTCGTTTATGTTAATTGCCTACAACTATGAAAATGTTGATTTTTGATTTATGTGCATGTCTTGTATTTTCAATTTACACAATAAACGCGTTGTATAATTCATCTAGGATTTATATCTAACTCGGCTAAAATGTATGTTAGTTCTCTTCAATTTGAAGTCCTTTTTTTATTACAGTTTTTGGTTTATTGTGTTGTGAATTTACCTTAATATAGTTGCAGCCATTAGAATTTGTTTTTGTGGATTTTGGTAATGTCTGGAAAGTGGTGATTGAGCTCTTTGTGTGCGAGGAAAGTGGTGATTGTGCTCTTTGTGTGTGAAGTACTAGTATTTTTGAGCAAATTAAAGGATTGCAATATTTCAAATCCTGTCTACCTGACACTGTTTGATTTACACTTAAAGATTGATCAGCTAACTGTTTGCTTGCTAGTTGATGCCATATTGTTGTTTTGATCTGTGTAGTTTGGTATGTGTTTCTGGTGACATTATCTAGTTTGAGTTGACAATTAGCAAAATTTGTTATAAAAACACCATTTTTCTTTACATTGCCCATGGCCATGTAGTAGATTATGATAATTAAATTCATGTGATTTACAGTCTGATGACACATCCACCGAGTACCTTACATGCTTCATGAACACTTGTTGTCGGTTTAGAGTTTGCTTGTGTAAATTTAGAAAGAATGAAAGATAGTCATGTTTAGACAGTGTAAGTGTTTTGTGCCGATTGCTAAATTTGTATGTTGATATGAGAGTTTAATACCACTGCCTTGATTCCATCTCCAGACCCAGTATAGTGAGAGCAGAGGACCAATGGCACCAAAGGACAGAAAGCCCCATGTGTGCAGGAACCCTGACTTGATTAGAGGTGTGGGGAAATACTCACGCTCTAAGATGTATCACAAGAGGGGTCTTTGGGCCATCAAGGCCAAGAATGGCGGTGCTTTCCCTAAACATGAGAAGAAAGCTGCTGCTGCTGCTCCTGTCGAGAAGCCCCCAAAGTTCTATCCAGCTGATGATGTGAAGAAACCCCTTGTCAATAAGCGCAAAGCCAGACCAACTAAGCTCAGGTATATAAATAGATAGATAATATTTATGATACGGATACATGTATCCTCCATCATGGTTTTCCTGATTATTCGTTTATGTTTAGGGCTAGCATTACTCCAGGAACTGTGCTGATTATATTGGCTGGGAGGTTCAAGGGCAAGAGGGTTGTTTTTCTTAAACAACTGACTTCTGGATTGTTGCTGGTTACTGGTAAATTAACTCTTTTCCATTTTTGTATCTTTTTCTAGAAATCCTACCTTTTTACTTCCTGGATTTGGCCGTTAAAAAACTAATTTTTTTTCTTGAGACAGTTTACATTTCTCTATCTGATGCCTGATGTTTAAAAACTGTTATTTGCTTAAGATAGTTATGTACCCGCGCAATGCGGCGGGATGTAAAGTTTTACTTTTATGTTCTAAATTGATTTAAAAAGTTACATAACATAAGACAAAGTGGCCATTGAAGATAATAGATAATAATCAATTCCAATAACTTCATGCTCAATATAATCAAACCATGGATAACAAATATCACCGTACAAAATTAATTGGTGATGTACTAATTTATGTGAAAAAAAACAATTTCATTAGTGGTTATGTGTGTTACAATGTAATTTTTTTTCAAAATAAAAATGAATTAGTTAACTATGAATAACTAATGACGTTACTCTTACAAAAAATTTATGCACCAAAATATTTTTCATCTAGATTATTCAGTCGGTTAGACAATACAAAGTGAAAAGATAAAACAATAAAGATAAGATAGATCCTACTCAATAAAGAGTAGTTATTTGTCACAAAACACACAAACGTCCATAAACAAACATATCATTCAATCACTCAAAAGCTACAACCTCATCTTTTGCACATCACCAACCTCCTCATAATCCTCCTCAAGAACTTGCAAATCCTTACTCATGAAACCAAGTTGGTCTAGTCTGGGGTTCACTCCCATCCACACATTCAAGGTACCATCGATGCAGTCAAGGATGAGATGACCTACACAACAAAAATACAAAGTTTAACAACACAAATTGTATTAAGTGCTAACATACGGGCCATTTACCAAACGCTTACCGCATAAGCGCTTACCGAAAAAAGTCATCACCTTCATTTACCTTGTGGTAATCCTAACTTACCAGGTAAGACCCTCAATTCTTGCTTTCCCTCGTACCGGTTAAGATTTTCAGCTTTTGTTATGTCTACCCGGTAAAGTCACCACCCTCATTTATCTTATGGTAATCCTAACTTACCAGGTAAGACTCTCAATTCTTGCTTTCCCTCTTACCGGGTAAGATTTTCAGCTTTTGTTATGTCTACCTGGTAAAGTAATTGAACCGGTAAACACTTACCAAGGCAGGGTAAAATACAAAGCAGCGTTGTGAGAACCATTTCATCAAACGTTATTGGCATTGCCAAGCACATATAGAAAATTACCTTTATAAAGCAGATTACAAAGATTACAGCCAAATGCAACGAAACCCATCATTTCTTCTGGTGTGCCGACCAGCAGATGCTTTATTGCAAAATGCAGCAGACGCAAGGCGCTTTCTAGTCGGAAGGGTCATGGAGTCCTCCATTAGGCCTAGATGGCAACATGTTTGACCAAGAACCAAGTACTTGAAAATGTAAGAATTCATCGATCAGAAAGCAAAAGAGACTTGACTTTTTGGGTGTTTAAAAATCCTAAATTGATTGAAAGTTCAATAATTGTAAAGAGGATTTAGCATAATGTAGAAGCTAATTACTGGATTATTGAAATCCTAACTAAAGAAAATGGAATGCAACAAATAAGGCATTCAAATTACCTTTATCAATTTTAAATATCTTTTGCAAGATTCAACCTAAAAACCTGTTTGTGGACTTCAAATTGCTAGTAAACTACCATTATCATACCCCATCATTGCATTCTAACCAGAAAATAGAGACAATGCTAAATTAAACAAAAAATACAAAAGGGAAAGAGGGTTGTCATACAACTGACTTCCTTCTTCCATTACTTTTTTCTTACACCTATTCAGATCAAGGTCCTCCATATGTGATGCACAAATAACCCAAGGCCGGTCCCACTTAGGCCCTGATCAAAAGACAGGTTGAATTATGCTCAAGAAAGAAATGGCCAATCCAAAGCACAACCACTCCTAAACTTATCTTGGCCTAACACAATCCTTTTAAACCTTTATAATTGAAATGTAAATCACACTTAATATCTGTATGATTTTAAGTCTAATATCTCTTTTAGCTTGTCACTTGTACAACTAAAAATTCTTGGGACCTGTCCAGACACCAACATGGTGGTCTCATTAGCTCTGCCTAATTCCTAGTGCAGGTACTCGAACAAGATCTATAACGGGGCTCATCTTAACCAGAAGGGGAGTCCAAATGCAACCTTTAAAATGCATGCCATATATATGCAAGCTCAGATATGAATAGAAAGCCATGGCCACTATGGAAATCCTAAACATCTTCCATAACAATCTCTTAACAAACCTCAAGAAACATGCCCTTCTCCTAACAGGCCGGAATCAAGAAGAAGGTCGTAATATCTTGAAGAAACTCTAGAATATCTCTCAATCCATAAATTTGAAAAACCAAATGAAAAAATGCTTAAATTTTATAGATTTTTGATAGAAAATCTTTGGAATATGGTTGGTTTGACAAAAAAGAATACAACAACAAATGGTCTACTTCCTCTCTCACTCATCCCACTTTTTCCCTTTCAGTTTGTAGGACCGATCAAAGCCATACAAAAAAAACTTTTATGGAATTACAACATACAAGTAAACTAATGCAAAAGAAGCCATATCAAGTTATTGGATTTTTGCCTCAACCCATCTAAATAGTAGAGTATAACTCTTATTTTTCTTGATTAAAAAGTCCATTTTATGAACCCAACAAACAATAAAAACCTATAACCACATCCCGCTTTCCCAAAAAACAAAGTAAACCTATACACCGCATATAATCGGTCTGAAACTAAGTTAAAATCGCACCAAGCATCCATCTGCAGGCCTAGATATAGGGTGGAAGAACACGGCCACCTACAAAAAAGTAAGCTTGAAAACACGTAAGATGATCTCAATTTTCAAATCAAACGCATTAGTAGGCAAATGACGACGAAAACAAGAAGGAATGCAAAATAATAACCAATTCTAGTAAACAATCAACTATTCAAACAAAAAATTTGGGTGCAGGTTGGAAACCTTACCATTTTTGGCAGTTTGAGGTGGAATTGAGAGCAAATTGTTACCTTGTGGATGGAAAAGGGGTACTATCGATCTTGGGAAAGTGGGATGATTCACATAGTGCAAATATAGAACTGCCAAAGCAAATAGAAACTCTTAGGCTCAAATCAAGTTGATGCAAAAACTAAGCATACTAATGGCAAAGCAATTAGTGAAATACATTAGTGTTATAGTGTACATGTACTATTACAAACCTTTGGTGAATATAGTTGTAAAAGGCTAAAACGAACACCGGTATATGATAAAAAAATATAGTAAATGCATATATTATATGCTACATCCATACATACCTCAAACTCTACTGCCACAATCTAAGCCCCTGTTTTAGCACCCGGTACAATTTATAAATGGAGAAACCCAGATGTGTAAGTAATCGAGCTAGATATGGAGAAACCCAAATGTGTAAGAAAATCATTGAATAAAACCATAAATAGGATAGGCAAACATCAAATACCACTAAAGAAAATTTCATTAGAAGAGAGAGGTCAAACCTGGAGAGCAAAGGTGAAACACAAATATGTAACAGAGAAAATCTGATTCAGGCATCAAACACCAAAAAAAACAACAATCTATGAATAATTCATCAAAGAAAACAACTATCCATTGAAATTTAACCAACAATAACCATTAAATCAAAAAAGCATTTGGTAGTCGGTCATATCGACGAAAACCTTAGTTCAATCCAGAAGCAGGGAAGGAAGAGAAGAAAAGATCGAGATGAGGAACAACGGTATGGAGAATGCGTGGCGGTGAAGAGCAGGAAGGAGTGTGAATCGCCGCATTGGGACTGTGAATCGACGCATTGGGAGGGGGGGGGTAGAAGATCTGAGGGTGAGGCGTGAAGGTTTTGGAAATATAAATAAAGGGTTTGGCATCGTTCAATTGTACATCATGCTTTTAACAGTGTAATTAAGAGATTTAAAGTTTAATGCATAAATTGGTAGTACATCATGCATCAAAAGTTGTAATTAAGAGATTTTAAGAGATTGTGCATAAAACAGTAGTACTTAGTGCATTAGGAGTTGTTTTTAAGAGATTCTCAAATCTGCTTTATAAGGTAGTATAGATAGCTTACACATCTTTTTTTTTTAAATATCTGCAGTTGTTGATATTTACTGAGTTGTTCCATCTTGATGATTGGAAGTGATAGAACTGTATTTGTAAATGCTATAGATGTTGTTGGTTGTGGGTAGAATGAAATACACAGAATCATATATGTACTAGAATAGAATATGTTTTGGAAAGTGATGGTATCTGTTTATATTCTAATAATGTGTTGTAATGAGTGAATATGAATCATGAATATGCTTTAACGAGAATGATAGTTGTATATATTTCTTTTTTTTCCCCAGATTGTCTAATTTTCCCTTTCAAGATTGGTCATTGGTAGAAAATCAGTCATACAAAAATGCTTATGCAATACCATGGAATATTAATACAAAACTGATGATTGGAATACCTTTAAAGTCTATTCATATATCGGATGCCTTTTTGGAAAGACACCTTGAATTTTTTAATATTTGCTGCGTTTTTATTCTCCATGTGTCTCTTTATAATCTAAATTTCTGTCCTTTTTTTGTGATTGTTGATGTATGTGTTGGTAAAGATCTCTTTGGTGAAGATGATGGTCACTCTTCTTTTCTAATGCATCTTTCATTTTGTAGGGCCCTTTAAGATCAATGGTGTTCCTTTGAGGAGGGTGAATCAGTCATACGTTATTGCCACATCAACAAAGGTTGACATCTCTGGCGTAAATGTGGAGAAGTTTGATGACAAATACTTCGGAAAGAAAGTTGAAAAGAAGAAGAAGAAAGGAGAGGGCGAGTTTTTCGAAGCAGAAAAAGAGGTAATGCTATCTTACTCGCTTTACATATAAACACCATCCGACCCATAGAAATTGTAAAAATCTTTTCTATCTTTTTAGGGAAATCCCATGTTGGTAGGAATCTTTTTGTTATTTGATATTGAACTACAAGTTGTACTTTAAGCTGAAAACTGAAGAACATTTTTGAAATACTCATTGAATAATAGCTGCTAAAGCTATTTCAAGTATTAAGCTCATTAGTCTTTTGAAGTCGTAGCTGATTACTCTGTGCTGCAATTTCATCAGACACTTTCAGCAAATATGTTGTTATTTTCTGTGTTTTATTTGTTCTTATTTCAGTCTTTCTGCTATACTTGTACGTGATTCTTAATTAATCTGTATTACAGGAAAAGAATACGCTTCCACAGGACAAGAAAGACGACCAGAAGACTCTAGATGCAGCTTTGCTAACTTCTATTGAGGCTGTTCCCGATCTGAAAAGCTATTTGGGTGCAAGATTTTCGCTCAAGGCAGGCATGAAACCTCATGAGCTTGTTTTTTAAGGGAAACTTTAAGAGCATTAATTTTGTTTCCGTAATCATGTTATGTCAACATAGATGTAGAGGATCGATCGTCAGTTTTTTTTTTTTTTTTTTGTGGTGAATGACTGAAATTCTTTTTTTTATATGCTCCGGTACAATGGAATTTTGCAAAGAATGTTTCATTCAGTTGTTCTGTTGCTTGATTATATGTGAATCTGCTCGAAACTTGCAGCAGCCTCAGGTTTCTCTTCGAGCTTTGAAGCAACTTGTAAAGACTCGTTCTTTTTGACTAGAAATTTACGTGGGTGAAGAAAGCCATTGATGCTGTAACTTATTCCAACATTGCATGGTAACTAAAGTAACACATGCATGGTTTTTATTACAAAGAAAACATTTGTTAGCCTGAATCTTAAACTCTAGCCTTTTCGGGAAAAGGCTTTGGACTTCCACGTGTAGGTCACCTGCTTAAAACTAGTTATTTTATGACTAGTACAGTTGTTAGAGTAAACTATCTGTTTGAGCAGGTAATCTCCTAAAGAAATTGTTTGGAGCTGAAGGCAATTTGCTTCGTAGCTGAGGATGTCGAAACATATACAGTCCGCCAACGAGTGCCACGACCCTAAATGGAGTTGCATAGAGGACCACCGCTGCACAGAGGCTGAAAAAGATGAACAGGCTTGTAGCTCGAGGGTCTCTCCAGGTAAGTAACGATCCAAATCTCTCTCCTTGTGTAGCTACATCTCCCACTACTGTTTGAATCCTTCCTGCCACGCTCCGAATCCTGTCATACCGCATACGAACGATGTCAGCCGTTCTTGTTGTCGGGAAAGTGTCGAACTCTTCGTCGAGTTCATCAGGATGCACCGCCTCAGCCCATGATAGTTTTGGGTCCATATGCGGTGGGTGTTTAGCCCGGGACCTGTAGTTCCATAGTCCAATCATGAACATGTAGAGACAGATAGTAGGTAGGATGAGCTCCGGATACCATATTAGAATCAGAAACAGGATGTGAACCAGTACGGATGTCACTGGATTTTTCCAGTGGCAGACGTCATTCAGCCACCGGCCAATGGAGAACAACCCTGAAAGCAAAGACATTAACCGGAAAAAGTTTGCTTTGCTTCTCCTCATACTCCACATGTGAGAATCCACGTCTAGCATGTACTCAACCACCTCTTTCCTAAGAGGCGGTTCGGCACGGCCAAGCCGAGCTGACACTATATTCATTGCTTGATATCTTAAGTTTTCAATCTGGTTCACCGTGAAAGGATGCAAATAATGCATTTTAGGCAGCAACGGGTTACCGTAGGTTGAAACCATGTTAGCCATGGATAGGGTGGTGAATCGAACCGCTAGGTTTAGCTCACCCATCTTTTTCACTCCAGAAGGTTGGAGTACAATAAGTGGGTAAGAATGTGTGTAAGTTCGATTAGCTTCAAGAGTTGATAACCGAATCCTTATCTTCCCGATCCTTGAATCTCTTACCGTGCTAGGGCCAGCACCACCACCACCGTGCTTCTCAGTTCCTAAGTGGCAATTGTCGAAAATGCCCAACGTGATGACTGTGCAAGGATCGTAAACTTCCCACGTGTACTGCTCGTTCCATTTTGGCTTGAGGGTATCAAGAATCGTTCTTGTCCGAACCCATTTCTGTCCGTACTTTGCCACACAGTAAGCGTCTGTAGATCCTCGCCCATCTCTGATCTTCATCGGAAGCAGCCCTTGTGCACCCAAAACCCCGACTTCCAAGATCCCACACGGCGGTTTCCATAACTGTTTAGCCGTGGGTCGTTGATCGCTTATATACAACGTTGATTCATCAAGAACATGGTACCCACCTTCTAAACAAGCCCGGAGGTGTACCCTACTTGAAAACTTCTGTTCTCTCCTTCTCTCACCTTCTAAACCACTGAACCCGTACTTCTCCACATTGAACCAACGAGAATGAACTGGTCGGTGGTCGAGTCGTTTTTCGAACGTAGTCAATGGTAGACTCAACGTCCCTAAAACCTCGTCTCTTGAAGTGTTCACCCGGTCCTCTATGGTAAGCACCAACAGTTCTTCAAAAGGCTCGGCGGCAACAAATACCAAATCTTCATTCCATATCGGATTCATCGTCCTCACCGAGCTAATCTTCGTTCTTAGAACTTGGTTTCCAACTTGTACCTTCACAGAGACATCCGGAACATGCGTGTTGTCGTTCAAGATCAAATCCTGAGCCTCAATTACGTTCACTCGGAGATACCAAAGTTTCGGAGAAACGTAAACCTTTGATCGAACATTGAAAACGCCTTCTCCTTGGACGGAGGAAGCGTCTGAGTGCCACGCCTCTGGAAAGGCTTCGTCGGCTTGTGTTCCCATCCAAACGGCAAGCATGAGTTCACCTCTAATCCTCTCCATTCTGTGCCACTGGGGAGCCAACGGGCTATCGGGTGGGACCCTTGTAGGAATCTCGTTCAAATCGAAAACCACTCTCCCAAGATAATCGGCTCTCCCGAACATCTCTTTATCTTTCACATAAACTTCCAAAGTCGAGGATTGAATACGGTCTTTCGAAAACGCAAACACCTGGTTCCATTCAGGGTTTGTCCGATGCTCTAAATGCCTTGTTCTTCCGATGTAGTTCCCGAGTCTGACCTCGACATAAGGGTCACTGCTGGCGAGATCTTTTGCCTTAACGACTCTAACGTAAAGATGATAAGTTTGTTCGACGAGATCATACGTGTTTCCAGATCTCTCTCCTCCCAGCCACCCTCTTCCACCATAGGTGCCGCCACCCAGCCACCTTCTGCCGCCAAGGTGTGGGTTCATGTCCTTCAACTCGTAGTCGTGATCTGCTTCAAGGTTACCACGAGGTTGCATCTTTACCGGCACAGATTCACGTCTTTTCGCCTCTGATCGCACTTCAATCACCGGAGCCGAATCAGGTGGCAAAGGAGCAATGACAGTACACGTTTCAATCTTTTTCAAAGGCTTGGAAGCTCTTTTCGCCTCCGATCGCACTTCTATCACCTCGTTAGTATCAGATTTCGAAGCTTCGATCCTCAGAACTGAATCAGGAGCTTCAAGCTTTTTCAATGGCTCGAATTCTGGTGAAACGTAGAGTTTTAAACCAACGTCACCTTTAACGAACGAGAACCACCACTTGCTTTCAAGTTGGAACTTCTGATACACTTCTTCGCCTTTCTTGACAACGTTCCCAAACGGAATGCTCACCCTTCCAAGAAAGATTCTCCCGAGGGTCGATTTGCCGTCGTGGTAAACCGTGATCTCGATAGATTGGTGGCGGCGTTGTTGGTTGTTTTGAAAGTGAAATGAGAGTTGTTGGTTCCAAATGGGGTTGAGGTTTTTTGGGACAGTTGTGGTTTTACTGAGTTGGTCTTGGAAATCGACTTCTACAAATGGACTGACTGATCCTTCACCATCTTTAGGCTTGAGATCATGTGCATCAATGACTTGTACTATGAGCATCATGGTTTGTTTTTTCTTCATTCTTTGCTGATCGGAGAAGCCACCAGACTCGCAAGCAACCTCGCAAAGAGGTTTCTGGTTCTGTCCAACAATGGAAAAAAAAGTGTGGAAACTGGAGGTAATTATGGCATATCAACTTTATTACAAGACACGTAAACCGTATTTTTAATTTTTTACGAAAAAGGAAAAGACTATTTTGTCCATCTTTTGTAAAGCGGATGAATCCTAGTGCATTTATTTTTTCATGGGCAATCTTGTCTTTTCAATTGAAGTATGTTAATAATTAATCATGTGGCTGAATTATACGGTATGTTTGACAAACTATTATGTGGCTGAATTATACGGTATGTTTGACAAACTAGCTCATATGTTAGTTTTTAACTGAAAAATTAATCGTCAATCAATAAATAAGTTAGATGTTAGTTAATAATCATATTCAATTTGATAAAAGTTAACAAATTAAATGAAAATATAAAATTAAACTATGTTAGAGGAATTTCTTTTTGGCACGTGGGGTAGATGTTGCACGTGCATTGGTGTGATGACATTCTATTCCATCCTTGCTGGAGCAGAAATGAACCTACTAGTGTGTGTGACAACATGAATATTTCTAAACGCAATTAATGTATTAAAGATTACTAAAAAAAACAATCTGAAAAGAAATATTTTAAATAACTTTTGTGTTAAATTAGATATTTTTTATTTAAACGGAGAATATTGTATACGCTTATGGCAAATTAATATCTATAAATATGTTAAATTATACTCTTTTTTGTGTTAAAACATATTTTTATTTTTGTTTGTTTCAAAATAAATGTCTGTTTTTAGAAGTAAATGTCTATTTTTTTATTTTATCTTAATTATAAGATAGATAAAAGTTATCTTTCTATTGTTAAGGACAAAACTGACATTTAGTTAATTATAAAATGTAATAATTTTAAAACTGTGTGTATATTTTATTATGGATATTTATATTAAAACAAAGGAAATAATAAATTAATATTAGAAAGGTTTGTTTAAATGAAACGTAATAAACAATTATTAATTTTGTATTAAAAAGTTTATACTAAAATTGTGTGTACCTTTTTTCTAAACACATTGTTTGAGAAAAATTTATTTTAAATTTGATGGGGTATCACTTATAAAAGGTCATACCTATACAAAGTACATGTCAATTAGGAGTTGTTTAAGATTCTAACTAAAATTTTCTTCTTAGCGGTATTTGCCAATTAAGGGGTTGGAATTGCTTATTTAAAACAACTTATGCTTATTTTAAAAAGTGCTTATCAACTTATGCGGTGTTAAATCGAAGTTTTTAAAAAAATATTTGGATTAGTTATTATGGTACCAAAACGTAATAAACTAATAAGTTGTTATTTAAAGATGTTTGAGATTGCTTATACATATAAAATAACCAAAAAAGTCATAAACACTTTTCAAATAAGTTGATAAGTTAAAACCAAATGACTTATTAAAAAGTGCTTTTTAGCGGTTTGACACCGCTATAACCCATTTTAATTTTTCCTCATCCAAACACTCAAAAGGGCCTATCTTCGGTGTCAAATCACAATAAACTAAAAAACAGCTCAAATAAGCAATCCCAATTCCCAAACACCCCCTAAACATTGTTTAATAGCGTTTTGGTTATTTGTTAGTTTATTTTTAACATGTAAATAGAATCAAACTAATAAATGATATAATTATGTAAGATGCTTTTAGTTTTTATAAACATAAAATGTAAGTTGATTTTTTTTCTTTACAAAATAAAATCATGAGTTTTTGGTAAATTTTATTCATATCTTCTCCTATAAAAAGTATGTCAGTGAGATAAAGAGTAAATAATAGATGATATGTGAATTAGAAGATGATATGAATAACAACCTCTTTTCTTTTTAGTCTTTATAAATAAGATCATATACTCATTTTTTTTCTTTTTACAAAATATAGAATTATGAGTAATTCTGAAATTTATTGAGGAGAAATAAAAACTTTTGGATTATGGATCACCTAGTAAAATATTAAGACCTCTTTAAATGGCTGAATTCAATAATCTGAATTTTATTGTTAATGTGTCCAACAAATTATCATGAATTAGTCAATAAAAAACAAATGGGGCCATCTTAATTTTTTTGGAGTCCATGTTAAAGCGGTATTAAAACTATAGATTGTTTTATCTGAGTAATAAATGAAATAAAATATAAAATTTCATGTCATATATCTTACAAATTAAGACAAAAGGTTTAAAATGAAAGTATGAGAAGAATACCAAAAAGTCGTTTTTGTTTTTATCGTAAAATCCTGAAATTAAATAACGCCTTTTTAATTTGAAAGAAATTAAATAGGTATTCATTAAGGTGGGTTCATAGGTTGGACTATATAAATCTGGGCCTCAAGCACAAGTAAAATCGAACCTTAAAATTTTGGAGTCCCATTCAAAAATCAAGATTTAACATGCTAATAGACGACCCTGATAACATTTATATGTTAACTATGATTTCTTGATTCTTTTAATAATAACGAAGATAAGAGCATCTCAACAATTTCTTTATAATTTCTCTAAAATAGTGAATTAAAAGTTACAATTTCTAAAAAAAGTTGAATTCAACTCCAACAGATCTTTAGTTTGAGACATTTCAACATAAATTATACTATTATACTATTCTTTGATTTTATCATCCCAATAGAGTTTTTAGAAAAACTTTATATAAAATAGAGTTAACTACATATTTGGTCCCTATGGTTTATTGGTTTTAACACTCTGGGTCCAAATTGAAAATATCTATGGATTGCATCCTCGTGATTTGCATTTTATAATATGTTAGGTCACTAAAACTAACTCCGTTTGATTTATCTCTGTTAAAGTTCCCATGTGCATGACACATGATGGGTATTTTTGTAATTTTATACAATTTCCTCATTTTACATTAAAATTTTAAAATAATCAAAACAACACACCAACAATGTATTGCCACGTGTCCCTCTTCCCTCTCCCTCTTCTCCTTTGTTCTTGCTTTCGATTTGTTCTTGATATCGAACCAATGATATCAGACCCAGATTTTTTTTGTTCTTGCTTTCGATTTGTTCTTGATATCGAACCCAGATTTGTTGTTCTCGATTTGTTCTTGATATCGAACCCAAATTTGTTCTTGATATCGAACCAATGATATTAAACCCATATTTTTTTGTTCTTGCTTTCCATTTGTTTGAAAAAAACAACAACTGATACCTTTCGATTTGTTCTTACTTTTTTTGTTTGAATCTAACTTTTTTGAATCACGAACCCAAGTTTGATATGTTTTAATCGAAACCTTCAAAGTAAAACCATCAAACCTATCTGGAATCAAAGCCTTCAAATCGAACCATCTTATATCTTTGAATCAAAATATTTGAATTGAAACCTTCAAACCGGAAATATCTAACCCGATCTGGAATCCCTTGAACTAGATCTGAAATCGTGGAATCTTTGTTGTGAAGAAAATGGATTTTTTTTGAACGACAGTTTAACTCACACACACGTTCCTGCGGTATCCGGGCATCCGAGGGCAGCACCAACTAATCCGCGGCGACCCGGCCCAACCCTTTGGACTGGACCCGTCCAGGATCCGACTAAGCCCGACCCAATGACCGAACCCGCAACCCATAGACTGGTTGTTCGGATACCTGGACCCGAGCCGACCCGAAGGCCAACCCAGAGTCTGTTGTCCATGTTGCTTCAATGGAGATGGAGATGGAGATGATGATGAATATACATATACATATATATTGTATATATGATAAGAGTAAATTACAGAGTTTGGTCCCTATGGTTTAAATAAAAAATGAGTAAATTACATAATTCATCCCTATGATTTTAATAGAAAATAAAAAATAAATGAAATGACTAAAATGCCCTCTAAACTAATTAAGTTAACAGTAAATTTTAATGGAGTTAGAAGTTAGGGACTCAACACATTATAATATGTAATTAACTCTATAAAATAATAATAACTCAATCTCATTGCTAGGATTAAATAAAAAAATCATGTCTCTCTTCTTACATCAAGTTTCAGATAATTTTTTGTTCTTTAAGTTTTTTCATGTTTTCTCTACTTAAAAAAACATTATAAAGAATATATTGAAGCAATATTGAGAACAAAACTTCTATCTTCTCTGCTTTAAAGAACTAACAACTTATTCAATTAATTATACATGATTGCGTGCTAGTACTTTAATAATATAGAATGCGACTTATTCGGTAAGCTTATAAAAAGGGAGCTTTATTCAGAAAGTAAAAAAAAAAAAACTCGTCTCCCAATTTAAAACTACACTCCTTTTATCTATGAAAAACTCTCACAAACAAAAACCTCACCAATTTATATAAACAAATTAATCTATATTTATAATATTTTTTATATAAACTTTAATAAAAAACCAACCAAATAAGCTTAAATTCTGGATTTTGAGTTACAAGTAACAAATAAGCACCTTTTTGGGTTGGTCAAAAGAGATAACACCTACCAAAATTGAGGTAATGTAATGATGGTATCTTGTTAGTGCACTCTCTTTTCCTATTAGGGAAATTAATTAAAATGCCCGTATTTGGACATCGTATTACCGAAATGCCCCAAATCTCGTCGAGTTTGCCAAAATACCCCATATGTCCGGGATCCGTGGCCGGGATGAGGCTCGATCCCGGGGTTAAAGTGGTTCGGCCGAATCCAGGTTGAGGCCGGGATTCCCGGGGTTAGGGGCCGGGTTTCCCGGGGTTAATGGCCGGGTTTCCCGGGGTTGTCATGACCGGGATTTTTAGGGTTTGAGAAAAAAATTAGGGTTTCAGGTGGGAACTATCATTTTATGTGTTTTCATTGTTTTTCACGTGTTTGTTGCCTGATTTCAATTGTTTTTCCACGTTTTTTTCCATTATTCGTAAAATAAATATATACTTGTCATCGAATGTACGATTCAATTTCATCGTTGGCTATAAATTTTTCCTATAAGAGTCAGTATAATTCAAGGTAAATACGTTCATCATCACATCCATTCCATTTTTCTTTCTTCCTTCATAGTTCATACTATTGAAAAAATGAGTTCACCTGTTGTAAAAGCTAAGCTCTATTTATGTTTCAATGGTCAGTGGGTTCAAAACAACAATGAGTGGGATTATATTGGGTACACAAAGCGTGGTGTACAGATTCCAGTAATCTATACATATAAGAGGTTTCTTCGTTACGCCATGGAAAAATGTGGAATCGAAGATTCTGATACTTGCAAGTTGGTGTTCAAACGTGCAGATCGCTCACTAGTGGAGCTAAACAACGACGAAGTGATACTTGGTTTTATGCAAATTGCAGTCGATTCTGAAAGACCTCTAAAAGTCTTTGTGTATGACGCAACATTGATGTGCGACGAAGGTGATGACGAAGATGATGTCGAAGGTGATGACGAAATCCACGTCGGTGGTAGTCAAAATGAGCCTGATCATCAATTCCAGGCATCATACGACACCACACTTTATGCTGATCATTCATATCATCCTAACGACTCTTATCCCGATGTTGTTCCGGAGACGCAACTAGAAGAAGAACAACAAGTAGAAGAAGTTGAAGAAGAAGAAGACGAAGAAAGACGGTTTTCTGGAGTTGCTCATGACGAAACCCATGTTTTCACAACGGGTATATCTGATCTAGACAGATCAGATACCGATACTGATGAGGACGAAGAAGAAGAGACATATACCCCTAGCAATAAATCACTTGGTGAGTTAAACGATTATTTTGATATGCCTCCTTCCCTTCCAAACCGGGAGACCAATATACCACCCTACCAACCCGTACCTTACAATCGCGGTACAAGTATACATGAAGGACAACTATTTGATACGAAGGAGCAAATGTCCATACAGCTCGGAATTAAGTTCTTGGAAGAGGGTTTCGTGTTTAGAACGGAGAAATCCGACAAAAGCAGATATGTGGCTGTCTGTGAGCAAACAAATTGTAAGTGGCGTATGTCGGCGAAGTCCGTGGGCCCTAAAGGATGGATGTTTGTCGTTAGGAATTTGAACGATGTACACACTTGTTCGAGGACGCAACTGAATTCCAGACACCGGCAGGCCAACAAAAGGACTTTGGGCCACATATTGAAAGGTAAGTTTATTGACGCTAGCAGGTCATTTCGGCCGAATGACATCGTCGACGATATCAACCAGCAGTACGGACTCAACATTGGTTACCACCAAGGATGGCGCGCGCGATGCAAGGCCCTACTAATGGTGAGAGGCACACCTGAGGAGTCGTACGAACGACTCCCTATGTACTTATATAATTTGGAACTGAAGAATCCGGGTACATGCACCAGAATAAGGACAGATTCGCACGGACGTTTTGAGTTGTGTTTCGCTGCTCTTGGATGTGCGGTATGTATATCAACACGACATATATTTAGATATTATAAATTATAATATTTACAAATTTGCTCCACCTACGTTATTTGCAGATCCGCACGTTTTTGGCAAACCTGCGTCCTGTCATCGTAATAGACGCGACCCATTTAAAGGGACCTTACCTAGGTATGATGTTCTTGGCGGTTGCCATGGACGGAAATAACAACATCGTGCCCTTGGCTTTCGGAGTAGGCAAGTCCGAGACGGGGGAGGAGTGGGGTTGGTTTCTGTCCAGGTTGAGAGAATGTATCGGAGTCCCGGAAGGGTTGGTGTTTATGTCGGACATGTCTCCTTCAATAAGTGCCGCAATTTCTGCGGTGTACCCATCGACCCCTCATGCCCTATGTTGTCGACATTTGGAGATGAACGTGAGAAGTGCGGACAGGCGTATTACTACAAACCGCTCGACCTACTGGAAGGCATGCAAAGCATATACGGTTACGGAGTTTGATCGGTACATGGATGCACTACGATATGAAGTAGATCGTGGAGCACAAGTTATGGACGCTGCTGGTAAGGAGAGGTGGTCAAGGGCCTATTTTCCTGCACATCGGTATAATATAATGACCTCTAATAGTGCCGAGTCGGTGAATGCACTGTCCCGTTTTGCTCGTAGGTTACCGATTGTCGGGCTTATGGAGTACTTCCGAAATTTTCAACAAGAGTGGTACCTACTTCGACGACAAAAGGGAGGTTGATAAACTATGAAATCTTGAACTTATATGTTATTTGGTTTTCTTTTGTTATTTATAAATCGTAGCATAATTAACACACACATGTTTGTAGGTGAAATGTGTAATCATCTTACACCAATGGCGGAGGCAAAGATTCTCAAAAGGGCAGGAAAATCTGCGCAATGGAGGGTTAGAGGGATTGGATATGATAGGTTCGATGTTCGGGATACCAGTGGACACGCCATTGTCGATAT
Organism: Arctium minus; assembly: GCA_954870635.1. Classification (NCBI taxonomy): domain Eukaryota; kingdom Viridiplantae; phylum Streptophyta; class Magnoliopsida; order Asterales; family Asteraceae; genus Arctium; species Arctium minus. Next base: position 32,378,185 of record OX941088.1, read on the forward strand.
GCTTAACCGTGTTTGTGAATGTAAGCAATGGCAATATTCTGGGTTACCATGCGGTCATGCCATCGCAGCTGCAAGGTCGGTGAGTCGTAGAGATTGCAGCGATCTAGCTCTAGGTTACTTCACGTCCCATACTTACCAGTCAACATATCAGGAAGTAATCAATCCGGTTGGACCCCCTCAGTCATGGGTTTTGCCGCACGTGCCCCTTCCTCCATGCTATCCACCGTTAATAACCAAGAGACGTGCGGGGAGGCCAAGCAAGAACGATCGGCGTCCATCTCGAGGTGAGGATCCGATACAGAGAACGTGTACTAGGTGTGGAGCAGTAGGACACACTCGTGGTGAATGTCCAACTCCTGCCCCTTCAACCGTTCCCAGGAGCAGAGCTACAAGTAGCCAAAGATTTCGCTCTCAGGGGCCATCGAGCCTAGAACCACATGGAACCCTAAGGCATGATAGCATTGACCTTAACATAGACTTCCCTTGATTGTAACGACCTCATCTTGTAGCTTATTTCTCTCTTTATTTTTGTGCAAGTAGTTAACAAGTAATTTATTTTAGTGTGAAGTGATATGATATTTATGTTCATTGTTGATTTTATCCACCTTTTCGTGGTTGTGGAATTATATTGTGTAAAAACAAGTTAAACATTAAAGCATCCTTTTATTAAAGCATCGATAAAGTAAACATTAATAAAAAAAAACATTAATAAAGAAACGAAAACATTAGGCCATCGTTACGGGTAGATTAACCACCCTTTGAGAAACCTACTACGGGTAGATTTCTCGGATGCTCTTGACCCAGCCAGCCTTTGCCTTCATCTGCTCCTCCATGCCGGTGTAGTTTTCTTTGATTTCTACCAATTCATCTTCTAATTTTTTAATCTCCTTTTGCTTCACCCTGACATCGCGCTTCATCATCTCCAACAACTCCTTCTGCTCCGAAATAATGGCCTCCTTATCTTTCTGCAATTCCATGTTGCGCAGCCAGTTCCTGCCGATATGTCGTATCTCCGCATTTGCCTCATCACATGAGTCTTTCAACTTTGTAGGCAGTACTTGAGACATTGGTAGACTCAGTCCCTGGTTAGATTGATACCTAGGTGGGGATTGTCCCCCATGAGCATTGTAGTATGCCTCTCGTGCAAAATCATACTGCTCCCACTCCTGAGGCGTAATTGGTTCATCATAAGCACTCATCCCAAATTGCGCCCATTCCTCCGTTGTGTCTGGTACTCCCCAGTCAACCCTCGTAGCTCCATCATTTAATTGTTCGATGTAGGCGGAGCGTGAAGTGCCTGCCCCATTCACTGACCTTCTCCCCCTTCCACGTGAACCTCCAGCCATTAAGTTATGAAATTGTAGATAATGTTTGTAAATGACAAAGAGAGTACAAACGATAGATAGCAAGTTGTGAATTACTACTTCACCGGAGCATCTACTTATAGTCCATGTGAAGCCTGAATTGATTCTTCTGCAAAGCCTGAATTGATTCCTCTGCAAAGCCTGAATTGATTCTTCTGCAAAGCCTGAATTGATGCCTCTACAAATCCTGAATTGATTCTTCTGCAAAGCCTGAATTGATGCCTCTGCAAAGCCTGAATTGATTCTTCTGCAAAGCCTGAATTGTTTTTTTAACAATTGCTCCATGTGGCTATAAATACCCGTGTTATAGCAGACTGTGAAATTCACAAAAACCACACACCATTTTCATATCATAAGTCTCCCCTTTCACCAAACACATGGCTGGAAATGCATCATCTTCAAACCCACCATCTTCACAAATAATGCCCTCGAGACTGAAAAAAGTGATAGAGAAAAGTGAAGCGGAGATTGAGCAACTTACTCAAGAGTGGAGGGAAATGATGGCGAAGAAGGACGAACACTTGAGAAGGATCGACGTGGACAAGAAGGAGGTAAAAAGGTTGAAAAGGGAGATCAAGGAGAAAGAAGACCGTATTCGCTACGACAATGAACAAGTCAACAAGATTATGCAAGACTTCGCAACACTGCAAGAGCAGGTAACAGAGAAACAAACTTGGATTGATAAATGTAAAACACTATATCCTTAGATGGTGTTTGTGTTTTTAGTTTCGTGTTTGTAGTTTCCTCTGTTGGTAGTTTGTACCAGGAGTTTATGTGTTGTCGTTTTGTACTTGTACTTTCAATGCTTTTGTTTCATTAATAAAATCGCCTAACGTATTTTGTGGGATTATGCGTTTATATTTTCTAAGTTCGTTTAGTTCACCAAACACGAAAAATCCAAGAAAAACAATATTAATATATATAAAAATGTTATTACATACATAAAAAAAACACCAAAAACAATCTACTCGTCTAAGTAGGAAGGGACAACGCATATAAGGTCTCCGCCATGTAACGCCGCCATTCATTGGCCACAGATTCAGTTGCATCTGGTGCAACTGCTGGGTGCATTCCTTCAACAAACTTGGATAAATTACGACACACCCAGACACCGCAATCCCCAAACACCCCTGACTGTTGTGGTGCATCATTTTCATACTGATGCTTTAATTTCTTGCTGGCATTTATACGACCTGTCGTGTCGTATATCTTCTTTAACAACTTTGGCAATTGTTTTTTGAAGATCTTAAGGCGGTCTTCCAAAGGCATGGTGTACCTGGAAGCTCGTAAGCTGTCATATATGACCATCGTCATTTCCTTAAGGCACAGAACTCCAAGCACCCAATGTTTGTCGCTAATGCAGATTGGGATGAATACCTGAGATTTTACAGTAACACACAAATAGTTAGTAACCAAAAAGTTAAACAAAAATTATGTAAATCGATTTCCATACCTTCTCGATGTCCCTCCAATGTGGATGGTTTGGCGTCATTCCATTGCAAGTTTCGTATACGGACTTGTATCCTTGCTCCGGCAGGGTGAGCCACTCAAAAAAGTTGCTGTCCATCACCGCCCATGACGCATGTGGAGAGCGGGACTCTAGGATCATCTTGACCCAAGCGTCGATGTGCTATACACAAAATAGAGATTGTTAGAGCTGTAACTAAAAATGTAATTGTTTATATGACTATATTTAAATACTAACCAAATCCTCCAAATCACCGTTACAGCCTACAGCAAGCAGTTTCCTAAAAAAACCGGTATCCATTTCAAGGTCGCCATAAAATGGACAACGCAGGTTGGGGAGCTGATCGTGGATACATTGGTGAACGATCTGTTTTGCCGAAACGTGCGTCGACTGTCCCGTTGGAGTCATCGTAGTGGACCCCCCAGCCTTGCCCTTACCCTTTTCCTTCATCCTTGGCTTGGGTATATGGGGAACGTAAGTTTGGTCCTGCTACAACGTTCCGTCTCCCCCTCCCAAGTGCTACGACCTCCGCCTGGTCAAGCATTGGAGCATCATCCTCGAAGTGATGCTCAATGATGTCACTACCCATAGGAGTGCTTTGTCGCATCGAACCCATCGAACCAGGGATGGAAGGTCCGAAAAAATCATCCATCATATCGGTAAGGGGGGACCTACCCTGATCGAAGTGTGCTGGCGGTGTCACGAACGACGGCCCCGGTACATTGTAGCTCGGCATCATTTGAGGTCTGTAACAATCCGTCTCCGGCATCCGAAACTGGGTGCATAGATTATAAGAAATTTTTATATTAATAACGAAAACAGAACAATAATGTAAACTCGAATGACTTACATCTTGCGGCAATGATGTGGTTGCCTGCGTCTGTCCGTAACCAGCCGACGTGTGTCCCCACCAACCCGAAGTCTGTCCGTAACCAGGGGACGTGTGTCCGTACCCAGGGGACGTGTGTCCGTACCCAGGGGACGTGTAGGTCGGCGCTGAGTTCGTTGCCAACTAATACAAGTATTAAACGTCATATCAATATACAAACCAATATACAAGTATGGAACGTAATATCCTCAAATTAAGTTAAACACTAACCTGAGTGTGGCGAAGGTGTGCGGTGAGGGCCTCGAGATCTCTTAGGCGTGTCTCGACGGACCCGTGGACGTAATCGTGCAGCGCATCATAGCGTACCCACCTGTGTTGGTACGGGTCGGGAGGCGGCGCTCCATGATGGGAGGAGCTAGGGGGAGCCTGATATCCCGTGCCATCATCGTCATCCTCATAATCATCGTCATCTTCATCACATCGTCCTCATCGTCCTCATCGTCCTCATCGTGATCAAGATCTCTTCGTCGGGACCTCTTCGTCGGTCGCCTGGCCTCCTCTCTTTCCAAATAGGCGACGCTGGATAGATACCAACGACTCTGTTGTTCGGCATCCGTAGGAGTGAGGCGCTCGAGAGCCGGATACCTCACCTAAATATATTGTAAAAACATATAAGATTTAATATGCATGACTAAATTAAACAATTAATTGTTCACTTTCTAAAATTAGAAACATAGTCAGAGAGCGTACGTCTGAAACTGAGTTGAAGATTGCAACGCATGATTTCTTATTTAGTACAATGTCTCGGTCCCATCGAGTTCCCCTAATGGCTCTGTCGGTGCGCTTGGTGAAATGGTGACGGCAGACAGGAAACATCTCCAAGATCCATACCTGAAATTACACAACATAGATTAGTATGTTAAAAAAAAAAAGATGACTTAATATTTAAGTTATAATACTTATCTAACCTTCAGAGCGTGTGCGAACCCACTCAACGTACTCTTGCTGATGTGCTTGTTCTTTTGTGTATGGCGTCTGGCGGTGGCTAAGTGTAAAGAGTTGTATGTGTGGGTCCAGATATGGCTACCCCACGGGTAGCTGTCAAATGTCATAAGGTCATCGACGGCCCTAAGGACAGTGTCAGAAACCAGCTGGTTTAGCTCACGACCCATAAACATGACTTCCACCATCACTACCAAGCAAACACGCACAACATCCTCATCGGATAGGTACTGCATGCCGCCTCTCATCGTCTGGACGACGGTTTTCACCTTCAAATGATCGGGGGCGTGATCAGGCCAAAGCCTCCTAACGAAGGACCCTTCCGATATGGCAGGTAGGGAGGGTGTTGGGCCGAAAAGGAGTCCTGTTATAAGACAAAACTCAAGACGACCAAAGCGCATGTGTTTCCCAAGGACTTTGAAATACATTTCCTCCGAAGCCGCATTGAGGACGTCGACCTCAAACTGTAGAAACATGTACACTAGGAGGGGGTCCTGTGCAGTATTTGTAAGCTCCAGCCATGGACCAAAAGGCGTTCGTCCAAATATTTGGTGTAAATTTTGTGCCCGTTCAGGTGGACACGCTGCAAAAATATCTCTAATTTCCTTGGCAAAGCCAAGGCGTGATTTGAAAGACAGATCGACGTAATGAAAATCCTCCTACATAGTAACGAATAAAAGACAACGACTTATGGTTATAGTTAATATTTATGGTTTTTTACAGAGTTAAGGAGGCCTAAGTTTTGTTGATTTCGTCTAGTGAGAGAGTTTAGAAAAGAAGCCACTCAATCTATTGGACTTCCAGGTAGTAGGGGAATCACGTGGATTGCTTAAATCCCTACAAACCTTAGGGCTATTGACACCCGTTTGACAAAATCCAAATCGATATGTTTTGAATTTACCAAGGTTAAGGGGACTAAATTGTAAAAAACCAAAGTCTAGGAGCCTAAGTTGTAATAAACCAAAGCCTAGGGGCCTAAGTTGTAAGTTTATCAAAGTTAAGGGGCCTATGCCATCTCTAAAAATATTTATAAAAAAAACACAACACTCTAAAAAAACGTAACACTCTAACATCTTATTAACGCAATCTCTAAAATTAACACAGTCTCCAAAAAACATGCCATCTCTAAAATATTTATAAAAAAAAAACACAACACTCTAAAAAAACGTAACACTCTAACATGTTATTAACGCAATCTCTAAAATTAACCCAATCTCCAAAAAACATGCCATCTCTAAAATATTTATAAAAAAAAAACACAACACTCTAAAAAAACGTAACACTCTAACATGTTATTAACGCAATCTCTAAAATTAACCCAGTCTCCAAAAAAACATGCCATCTCTAAAATATTTATAAAAAAAACACAACACTCTAAAAAAACGTAACACTCTAACATGTTATTAACGCAATCTCTAAAATTAACCCAATCTCCAAAAAACATGTCATCTCTAAAATATTTATAAAAAAAAACACAACACTCTAAAAAAACGTAACACTCTAACATCTTATTAACGCAATCTCTAAAATTAACACAGTCTCCAAAAAACATGCCATCTCTAAAATATTTATAAAAAAAAAACACAACACTCTAAAAAAACGTAACACTCTAACATGTTATTAACGCAATCTCTAAAATTAACCCAATCTCCAAAAAACATGTCATCTCTAAAATAAACTCAATCTCCAAAAAACATGTCATCTCTAAAATATTTATAAAAAATAACATATTATCCGACGTAAACATAACACATAATCTCATATATAAAAGCATAATCGAACATATAGTCTAACAAACATACAATAAATATTTTAGAAAATATAAAACTACAATAGGGTTAAGAAAACTTACAGAAGTAAGTAGACGAGACATATCCGAGCGTGATATACACGATTGCAATGAGAGAGTTAGAAATGAGGGAGAGAGTTAGAATGTTGTGTGGGGTGTCAAATGGTCCCCCTCTCCCTTTTATAATCGAACCCAACACTTATAACCCTAATTCCTTTTAATCCAAACCGTTCAATACCATCGATCACCACATACCCACTTTTCCCGGCCACCAACCCCGGGATTCCCGGCCATAAACCCGGGTTTCCCGGCCACGCGACCTAACCCGGGATTCCCGGCCTCGTTTCCCGTAGATAAGGGGTATTTTGGCAAATTCGACGAGATTTGGGGCATTTCGGTAATACGATGTTCAAATACGGGCATTTTAATTAATTTAAAAATTTAATTTTAAAAACTTTTATTAACGAGAATAATAAAAAATAATTTATCTCTTTTAAGGAGTCCTTGTTTGAGAATTATCTAAAGATTTGAAGATTTTTATCATCTAGATGCTACTTTCTCCATTTCAAATAATATTTTAGAAAAATCTAATAGGGATATTTTTAAACCTAAAATCTAATCTGTTGAAAATGTTCTTAGACTACAAATCAAAACAAGAAATTTCTAAAACCAATACCTTTGTCTTTTTTTTTTCTTCCCCATAACCTATATTTTTGGTCCATGTGGTTGCTACCCATTATAAAGTCTCGTCCCTATTTTCAACTAATTACACTTTTGATTACTATATAGCATTGTTAATTTATTTCACTTTTGATCCATGCGGCTAACGGTCGTTTAACAAGATCAGTTAACTCATGGGCCTTTTAATCATCATTTATTTAATATTCTATCAAATAATTAAACACATGTTATTTCTTATATCATGTATACACACCTCAACCCCTATCTTCACCAATACTACAATACACTTACCTCACCCATGTTTTCTTCCTATGTCATAGACCTCAACGGCTACCTAAGACCGCCCCCACCTGCAAGTCGTCGACCCCTTCTCTTGGATCTGCTTCATTGAAAAGACACCTCTATTATTCATTGGTTGAACAAACTCAAGTTCTGTTGTGTGTTCTACCATGAGGTCTTTGTTTTTCATCTTAATCTAATAAAACCAGATCTGCGATAGTGGTTCTACACACATGAGATCTTGTATGTATAAAACCACACCCCTACACTTAATTCATACATTGTCCTCAATGTATACAATATTAACAAGACACTCAAAAACATTAAAGAACAAGTGGAAACAGTAAACTCCCCTGATTGGCGAGTGGTCCTCCAATGTATGAATAATAGGGATGAGTGCATCCATTTAAGCTCCAAACTCGAGGGTAGATGTCCTGAAAAATAGATAATAGCTTGACGATAAGGGAAACTACATAAAGAAATAAAGACAAGTGCATAAATTTGAAAACCCATAGGTTGCCTTCCATGTAGCGCCTTTCTTTAACATCCTGGTCTAGGACATCTTCCTCAATCTATCCCATGTCTAATAAGTCCATGCCCCCACATACTTCTTCTCTAAACACCGGGCCTCCTTGGAGTCTGTCGGGATTTCAAGTGTCGCACACTAAGGATGTCTCCCGACAAAGGTATAATCTTCTGAGTTCGCCTTCTCATATTTAATTGTTGGTTCTTCAAGCTTCATGAAGGTTTCCCCGGTTTCCTCAATTTTCTTCTCCTCCTCCTTTTTATGATCCACCAAAGGTCTAACAGAAGGAAAAGGTACCACCATCAGTTCTCGTTTTTTTCACATATTCTCCCTTATTGTCATCGATGTGTGAACTAGATGTACTTGTGACCGCTTTTTTGTTCTCTTCTTCAATGCAGGTTTCAAGCTTTAGGTTTCAAGCTTTAGGTCCTCGGTCAATACTAACTCTGGATCATTTTGAGCTTCCCCCTGTAACACCCTCAAATTTGGTAAGAGCAACTAATTAAAATTTCGGTAATAATAATATAAGGAACAAAACTCCCTCATACAATTCAAACTCAGAATACCTCAAGTTAAAAAAAATTCTATAACTAACCTAAATAAATATAAACTCTAATGATAAACAAGTACTAAACCGAAGTCGGGTGTTACTGTAACATCCTAAAAATTGGGGTCAACTTGAAATTGAAAATTCGGCTATATAACGTCCGTAAATGGAAGAAACCAATCTACCCAAAGGGAAGATCCAATGACCTGTAAGATAAAAGTGTAACAATCTAACCCAAAGTACGTCAACCCAAAAACAAATGAAGAATACAATTCGACAACCTAGTAATCTAACTTGTATAAGCAAGATTAATGCCGGGTGTCGCTATCCTCCCAAAAGGTATGATCTCTATATACTTTAAATATTGGTCACTAAATCATCAAAAAGACCACTCTCGACCCCAAGGTCGACCGCTCAATCCCGACGCGTCCCACCGCTAGAGTGACCTGCCATACATGACAACCAAACAAGTGTTAGGCTAGAGCCTAGTGAGAATATATATATATATATATATATAAACAAAGAAAATGATTTAAACCATAAACCCGATTGCAGTCATGTAGTCGGTCTAGCCGTGAGCTAAGCCAAAACAAATCCAATAAACCATTAGCATTCAGTAAATATTGACAACAATTTAAAACCACATAACGAGCATCAACTACTCCAAGTCTATAGCTCGAAAACATCAAGTCAACCACTCCAGATCTATTCTTGAGAGTTCCCAAAACAGGGCAACTCAAGCACAATGGGATTACACCTTACTGTCCATGGGACGCTGCCCGACCGTATAGGCCCACACCCTACTTACCATGGAGCCCGATGCCTATCCCGTGCCAAGGGTAACCAAATGTCCGGACAAGACATTAGGTTACCGTGCCTATGGATCCATTGCACTAAACCAAAACCCAACTTACCATAATAACCATATACAATCATACATATACTTCATGAGACCAATTTCCAAAACATATGAGCTACTAACATGGCTCATCTCACACTTGTTAGGAAACTTCATAAACGTACTCCCACCAATGACAATGCCATAGTTTCTTTTCAAGAGCCATGGTGCCCAATAACTAATCTAATATACCAAATATTCCCAAAACCCTAGTTTTCTCTTCATGTGATATCAATACCCCAAATAACAAATATTAGTTAACAAATGATTGAGTAAATGTAAACACCATTACTTTCTTTAGCATATCATCCCATAAAACTTGTTTAGTCAAATAACCATAGTATCTTCAAAATCTCTAGTTAGGTCAAGACCCAACAAAATCCAACTATGATTAGGAGACAAGGAAAGATTATAAATACAACAACTAAAGCATATATGAGGGAGAAGTGCCTAAGAAAACTCACCTTGCAAGGGTTACACACCAAACCCTAGATGATACTTGAGAGAAGGAAGGAATGGCACTTGAGCTTCTTAAACACAAGCAAGAACCTAACATTAAATTCACCATCCAACCATAAGAGTCTTTACTAGGAGCATTCAATGAAGGAGGATGAAAACCCTACCTTTTAGCTCTCCAAAATCTCCCTTCAATGCTTCCCAAACTGACCACATGACTTAAAAGTTCGAACTCAAGCATTTAAGGCCCTGGAGCCCGTTCGCGATAGTGCCACGCGATAGTGACACTGTCACAATCACGTGTCACAATCGCCCGAAATAATGGACCCTCGGTACAACTTCAACGATAGTGCCACGCGATAGTGACTCTTGTCACAATTGCTGGTCACTATCGCGCCGAGTCCAAGACTCACGGTACAACTCCCGCGAGAGTGCCCCGCGAGAGTGACCTCTGTCACAATCGCGGGCACTATCGCCCCAGGCGTACCGAGCCCGAAATTCACCCAATTTTGACCCGAATGCACGCGTGATCAAAACTACGGTCCAATAAATGAATTTATAACCAAAATACGTACATACCGGAATTGCGGGTGTTACAATCCTCCCCAACTTGAAAGAGATTTCGTCCTCGAAATCTTGACTAGGTGAAGAGATGAGGGTATCTCCGCCTCAAATCTTCTTCAGCTTCGCATGTCACATTAGCACCCCGGTGGTGCTTCCATTGGACTTTTACCATCGTGACTTCCTTGTGACGAAGCTTCTTCGTCTTCTTCTCCAAAATTGCTTCTGGCTCTTCTACGCAACGATTTTCTTCATCAACTCTAATTTCGGAAAGTGGAATGACACTCTCCTCTTCCGCTAGACATTTACGGAGATAACACACATGAAAGGTGTTATGGATTCCACTCATTCCCGGAGGGAGTTCCAATTGATAAGCTTGCAGTCCCACACGTTTAAGCACCACAAAGGGCCCAAGGAAACGGGGACTTAACTTTCCGCGTTTTCCAAAACGTATAATCCCCTTCCAAGGAGACACCTTCAACATAACACGATCGCCCACTTGGAATTCTATCGGTCCACGCTTCTTGTCAGCATAACTTTTCTGCCGATCTTGTGCCGCCTTCAAACGCTCACGAATATCCCTCACCTTATCTGCCGTCTCTTGCACAATTTCAGGTCCAGCAAACTGCTTCTCCCCGCCTCTAGCCAACATACGGGAGTTCGACATTTGCGACCGTATAGAGCTTCAAACGGTGCCATTCCAATGCTTGAGTGGTAGCTATTGTTGTACGCGAACTCCACCAAAGGTAAGTGCGAGTCCCAACTACCCCCAAAGTCGATTACACACGATCTCAACATATCTTCTAACGTCTGGATTGTTCTCTCGCTCTGTCCGTCGGTTTGAGGATGATAGGTCGTGCTCAACTTCACTCGCGTGCCCAATTCCTTTTGCAACCTATCCCAAAAATGCGACGTGAACCGACTGTCCCGATCAGAGACAATAGATAACAATACACCATGATGAGATATTACTTCGTCGATATACAGTTTTTCCAACTTATCCATGGGCAAAGTCTCTCGCATAGCCAAGAAATGGGCACTCTTGGTCAAACGATCCACGATCACCCATATGGTGTCGTGACCGCGCAATGTCTTCGGCAATTTCGTCACGAAATCCATCGTGATGTGCTCCCATTTCCATTCCGGAATTTCCAAAGATTGCAAACTCCCGTAAGGTCGTTGGTGCTCGGCCTTCACTTGCAAACAAGTCACGCACCTCTCCACGTACTGCGCCACATCAAGCTTCATGACCGACCACCAATAGTGTAACTTTAAGTCCCGATACATCTTCGTGCTTCTCGGATGAATGGAATACTTCGATTTGTGGGCATCCTCGAGGAGAAGTTCTCGGTTGCCCCCGATCCTAGGCACCCGAACTCGCCCATTGAAAAGCTTTACCCCTCGACTATCCTCCGTTAAGAGTAGACGTTGCTTTGACATGACCTCCTCCTTGAGATTTTCTTCTAGCAAAGCTTCCAATTGCGACACTTTAATCCGATCGATGAGTGTTGATGTCAACTCAATCCGTGTGAAAGTAGCTTTAGAATTTCCTCCATAATCCTTTCGACTAAGAGCATCGGCGACAACGTTTGCCTTACCCGGGTGGTAAAACAACTCGCAGTCATAATCTTTTAATAATTCCAACCATCTCCGTTGCCTCATGTTTAATTCCTTTTGGTCGAAAATGTGCCTCAGACTTTTGTGATCCGTAAAAAGGGTACACTTTGTGCCATAGAGGTAGTGCCGCCACAACTTTAAAGCAAACACCACCGCCGCTAATTCTAAGTCGTGCGTTGGGTAGTTGACTTCATGGACCTTAAGTTGTCGTGACGCGTAAGCAATCACTTTACCCCTTTGCATTAGAACGCATCCCAAACTCATTTTTGACGCATCACTGTAAACCACGAAATCTTCTGTTCCTTCGGGTAGAGAGAGTATGGGAGCTTCGCAAAGCTTCTGTTGCAGAGTTCGGAACACCTTCTCCTGACTCTCGGTCCAAACAAATTTCACATTCTTTCGAGTTAAGGCCGTCAATGCTGAAGCTATCTTAGAGAAGTCTTGGATGAATCTTCGGTAGTATCCCGCCAGTCCTAGGAAACTTCGGATTTCGGACAGACTTCTGGGCGGTTCCCAATTTATCATGGCCTCAATTTTAGCGGGATCCACCTTCACTCCTTCCCTTGTAACGACGTGCGCCAAAAACTGCACCTCTTGAAGCCAGAATTCACACTTTGAAAACTTTGCATAAATTTTTTCTCGTCTTAAAACCTCTAACACCTCCCGAAGGTGTCGCTCATGACTCTTCCCGTCTTTGGAATAAACCAAGATGTCATCAATGAACACAATTACCGATTTGTCGAGAAAAGGTCGGCACACACGGTTCATCAAATCCATGAATATAGCCAGCGCGTTGGTTAGACCGAACGACATCACTAGGAACTCATAGTGGTTGTAACGCGTTCTGAACGCCGTCTTTGGGATGTCGCTCTTTGCCACCTTCACTTGATGATACCCCGACCGCAGATCGATCTTTGAAAAGCAACCCACACCTTGTAGTTGATCAAACAAGTCGTCGATCCTCGGAAGCGGGTACTTGTTTTTCACCGTAGCCTTGTTCAGTTCTCTGTAGTCGATACACATCCTCATTGAGCCGTTCTTCTTCTTGACGAACAAGACCGATGCTCCCCAAGGCGACGAACTTGGTCGAATAAGACCCTTTTCCAGAAGGTCTTGGAGTTGAGTCATCATCTCTTGCATCTCGGTAGGAGCCAGGCGGTAGGGAGCTCGTGCAATCGGGGCCACCCCCGGAATGAGATCAATTCTGAATTCCACAAGTCGATCGGGTGGTAAACCGGGCAAGTCCTCCGGGAATACATCGGGGAACTCGCGCACCACCCTTACGTCTTCTAACCTCCTCTTCTCGAGTTTGGTGTCGATAGCATAAGCCAAGAAGGATGAGCATCCTTTCGCCAGAAATTTCCGCGCTTTGATCATTGAGATAATCGTTACCTCACCTTTTTTCCTTTCACCATAATTGATCGTCGCCTCACCATTTTCTAAGGGTAGTCGAACCATTTTCTTGGAACACACAATCTCGGCGTGGTTTTCCGATAACCAATCCATTCCTATTACCACATCGAACCCACCTAATTGCATAGGCATCAAACTAACCGGAAATTTTCTACCATCAAATTCAAGAGTGCAATTCCTTACTACTTCTCGAATTATCACTTGGCCCCCGTTAGCTATTTCTACCACAATGGCTTCGTCTTAACTACTCATAGGCATGGCAATCTTTTGACAAAAGGCATCGGATATAAATGAGAAGCTAGCACCCGAATCGAACAATACATGCGTAGGTACGAAGTTTAGGAGAAACGTACCCGATACCACATCAGTAGAGGCTTTGGCTTCCTCAGACGACATTTGAAAAAGCTCTTTCGGCCACTCTTGGAGGTTCCGTCTTCTTTCCGCCGCTTCTGCCGGTCTTCAGTTTCGGGCATTCATCCCGAATATGACCCGACTCTTTACACTCGTAACATAAACGCCCCTTAACGGGACAATCCTTGTACGCATGTCCGAGCTTTCCGCACTTAAAGCAAGCCCCGGGAACAAAGTTACATGGACCGTAATGTTTGTTTCGGCACTTGGAACACCACTTAGCATCAGGTCTAGAATCTGCCTTCCGGTGGTAGTTGTTGTTGTTGAACGGTCTTGGTTTCTTGGAGGCTAAGGAATTTCCTTCCCATTTTATCTTTTCGTCTAGGCGAGAACCTTCTTCCCTTTTTAAGGTAGAAGCGTCCTCCAATAATTGTGCTTCCTCAATCGCCTCCCTGAGTGTAGAAGTCTTCGATACCCTTACCATTGACATCATGTCGGATGGAAGCCCTTTAATATAGGCTTTGATCTTTTCCTTCTCGATAGGGACCAGGTGTCCCACCAACCCCATCTTGTCCATAAACAACCGGGTGTACTCTTTCACTGACCCGCTACCCATCTTCAGATTTTGAAATTCATCCTTTATTCGGTCCATCGACCTCTCGTTGCAGTACTCTTCAAGAAGTTTCTCTTTGAATGTGGACCACGACAATTTGGCCAATACCGTCACTTCAAGAGAAGCGGAATACACATTCCACCAAGTGAGGGCCATCCCCCTCAACATTTGTGAGCCAAAAATTGCTTTCTGCCCCTCTTCACATTCGCTTGATCGGAATGCCTGTTCCATTTCTCGAATCCAACTCACACAGACCGACGGGTCATCCGAACCCTTAAACTCCAGTGGTCGGCAACCCAGAAAGGCCTTGAACGTGCAAGTTTTTGCCACTTGCTCAACTCTAGGGGTTGCGGTGACTTCATTAGGGTTCATAGGTCCAGGACATCCGGACCCTGCTACAACAACGTTTTCGTCCACCGCTTCAGGCCTTCGGTTGTTGATATCACCGTCCTCTAGGAGTTTGAGGAACATTTCTTGTTGCTGGGCCATCGCTCGGTTCATAGCTACCATCATGCGGTCCATCATCCTTGTTTCCGCCGTCACCTCCTCCAAAACGGGATCATACGTTTCTAAGTTGCGACGAGGAATGAACTCGGCCCCCCCGCCCAACACATTTACCACGTGAGGAGGTTCTTCCACAACAGTCACCCTCGGTTGGTTGGCCGTGGATACTGTGGCCTCTTGACCTTCCGGTTGATTTCGGGTATTAACCATGATTCTGCCACACACAAAATACCACAGAATGAGAGACAAGCCCACAAAAGTAACACAAGGAACGTACTATTACACTTATAAATTATCATAACAATGGTAGATTAAACATACTCACGTAAAACATCTTCATAATGACGTTAGCTAAGTGAAATTATGAACACATTATACGTAAGAGTTATCGTTACCATCACTACAACTTTCAACTTCTGCAAGTTCCGTCGACTCTAAGTCCAACCTATCTTAGTAGTTCTACCCCTTCTCACCGTTCATAGCTTAACAGTCACAATTTAAGTCTAGGCATTCTACCTTCATACCTAGTTCACTTAAACCAATGCTCTGATACCAACTTGTAACATCCTAAAAATTGGGGTCAATTTGAAATTGAAAATTCGGCTATATAACGTCCGTAAATGGAAGAAACCAATCTACCCAAAGGGAAGATCCAATGACCTGTAAGATAAAAGTGTAACAATCTAACCCAAAGTACGTCAACCCAAAAACAAATGAAGAATACAATTCGACAACCTAGTAATCTAACTTGTATAAGCAAGATTAATGTCGGGTGTCGTTATCCTCCCAAAAGGTATGATCTCTATATACTTTAAATATTGGTCACTAAATCATCAAAAAGACCACTCTCGACCCCAAGGTCGACCGTTCAATCCCGACGCGTCCCACCGCTAGAGTGACCTGCCATACATGACAACCAAACAAGTGTTAGGCTAGAGCCTAGTGAGAATATATATATAAGCAAAGAAAATGATTTAAACCATAAACCCGATTGCAGTCATGTAGTCGGTCTAGCCGTGAGCTAAGCCAAAACAAATCCAATAAACCATTAGCATTCAGTAAATATTGACAACAGTTCAAAACCACATAACGAGCATAAACTACTCCAAGTCTATAAATCGAAAACATCAAGTCAACCACTCCAGGTCTATTCTTGAGAGTTCCCAAAACAGGGCAACTCAAGCACAATGGGATTACACCTTACTGTCCATGGGACGCTGCCCGACCGTATAGGCCTACACCCTACTTACCATGGAGCCTGATGCCTATCCCGTGCCAAGGGTAACCAAATGTCCGGACAAGACATTAGGTTACCGTGCCTATGGATCCATTGCACTAAACCAAAACCCAACTTACCATAATAACCATATACAATCATGCATATACTTCATGAGACCAATTTCCAAAACATATGAGCTACTAACATGGCTCATCTCACACTTGTTAGGAAACTTCATAAACGTACTCCCACCAATGGCAATGCCATAGTTTCTTTTCAAGAGCCATGGTGCCCAATAATTAATCTAATATACCAAATATTCCCAAAACCCTAGTTTTCTCTTCATGTGATATCAATACCCCAAATAACAAATATTAGTTAACAAATGATTGAGTAAATGTGAACACCATTACTTTCTTTAACATATCATCCCATAAAACTTGTTTAGTCAAATAACCATAGTATCTTCAAAATCTCTAGTTAGGTCAAGACCCAACAAAATCCAACTATGATTAGGAGATAAGGAAAGATTATAAATACAACAACTAAAGCATATATGAGGGAGAAGTGCCTAAGAAGACTCACCTTGCAAGGGTTACACACCAAACCCTAGATGATACTTGAGAGAAGGAAGGAATGGCACTTGAGCTTCTTAAACACAAGCAAGAACCTAACATTAAATTCACCATCCAACCATAAGAGTCTTTACTAGAAGCATTCAATGAAGGAGGATGAAAACCCTACCTTTTAGCTCTCCAAAATCTCCCTTCAATGCTTCCCAAACTGACCACATGACTTAAAAGTTCGAACTCAAGCATTTAAGGCCCTGGAGCCCGTTCGTGATAGTGCCACGCGATAGTGACACTGTCACAATCGCGTGTCACAATCGCCTGGAATAATGGACCCTCGGTACAGCTTCAGCGATAGTGCCACGCGATAGTGACTCTTGTCACAATCGCTGGTCACTATCGCGCCGAGTCCAAGACTCACGGTACAACTCACGCGAGAGTGACCTCTGTCACAATCGCGGGCACTATCGCCCCAGGCGTACCGAGCCCGAAATTCACCCGATTTTGACTCGAATGCACGCGTGATCAAAACTACGGTCCAATAAATGAATTTATAACCAAAATACGTACATACCGGAATTGCGGGTGTTACAGTTACTTAACCCCAAACACAAGTTGCTCCTCCCAAAACAAATGCGGAAGGCTTCAACAAGCTAAACACTCTCTGAGCATGCAAGTAACACTCCTTTTGTCACAGTGTCACTAGTACTATTCCCAACAAAGCTTGTTGCACATGCCGACAAATAAAAAGGTTAGGCTAATGCCTTGTGAGTTCAAGAGTTTTCAACATTAATAAATTTATCGATAAGAAGGAAGAATGCAATTGAAATCAAAATCTTTCAAATGCTTCAAATGTGAAAATGACTTGTTTTCCAATAATATGCATTTTAGACGAATGAGACACCAACATAAATGTTTTCCAAACCAAACTGTTTTAAGGACCAAGATCCCAATATAATACGTTATTTCGTAAATTAAATTTTACCCAAAACTCACTCAAAACGAGAATAGAAAGCGGACTCCCAATTTGTGAAACGCGGATAAAACTTTATATCCTGAAACACCCAAAATAAGGGTGGGGCATAATACTCAACCCATAAACCAGGGGTAAAAACCCACCTAAACAAGACGTCACCGAAAACATGGATAATAAAACTCAATACCCAAAACAACACCTTTCGGTGACAGGGGAGACACGAATTCCATCGAAAGTGGCGGGCACACAAAGTTAAGCCACTTATCAATGTTCTCGAGCTTCACATAGAGCCGTGGATCCCCGTATACGGCTCCCAACTGAGCAACCACCGCAAGGTACCCAAATGCCTCTAGTGTATACTCGACCTCTATATAAGTGTCACCACATAATCCACAAGTCCCCATATCCGGCTCACCATGGGTACCACCGCAAGACTTAGCTCCGTATACGGCTCTGCAGAGCACCACCGCAAGCTTCCATAAAAACATGACTTGGGGACCACTCACTAGACTTCAAGCGCGGACACTAAATTCCACGATGAGTAACTAGACTGGATTACAAACGGGCATCAAGTTCAACCACCCACGATCTATACCTTGAGCCCTTCAATAAAGGTTACACGGTTATCGAGTTCAACCACCCACGATCTATACCTCGACCTCCCGCTAGCCATAAATAATTTCTAGTCCCAAAACGGGGATAAATTCCCCATCTAAACCAACTGACTGACACATATGCCTATGGATCCAATGCATTACAGTCTAAAATGTTACATGACTCAAACGAATGAACTAACACATTCAAAACATGTAACTCTCAAATAAGATGCAACTAAGTACACCATACGTTCAAGGCTCCTTAACGAGCTACCAAAACTGAATAAATGTTCCAAAGACTCAACTGAGTACAAATCAAGCATGTGATTTCCCAAGATCAAGTTCTTATCACAGAATTACGATTAAGATGACACAATTAGCAATTGAAACAATTTATATTAATCTTGAATTTCGAATATAGAGAATTCTTACACTTTCTCTCTCTAGAACAATATGCGTACAATTCTTGTCTGATATAACTTGCCATATACCTATTTTAAACACACTTCTAAAACACTACTAAACAAACACTTTGACTTTGACTTTATTACAATGACTTTGACTTTAGCATGAGAGTTTGACATGAGCTTTGACTTGACTTGACTTTCAATCTTCACGCTTCTATGATCTTGTTTCCAACATATATTTGCATTAACAAAGCCCCAAAAGGCTTAATAGACGTTTGGCTAAAACACGAGAGCCAATATGGTTACATAAACCAAATTACATCTTTTCCCAAAATCTTTGTTTCTCAAATTACCATTGGCCTTCGGCCCCAAACCCAAAAAGATTATTATTTCTAAAATGTTCCCAAGGTCGGGAAAGACCCAACCCAATAACTCACACACTCTTACTTTCAAAACGTCCCATTACATGAATGATGCATAAAACCCGAAAAACACTAAAAAGGCATTTTTGACCAAATATCCATTTATGTAATAAATCATCAAAACACATTCATTTATGACACATTTAACAAAAAGCCCAAAAATCCCAAATGTGGGTGTTTTATAAAGTTTAATAAGCTAAACACTTCAAATAATCAAAAGTTACCAAATAACTCCACAGTTGAAAATTTCATGTAAAACACATAAATACTTTAAAATGGACATTTGGCATGTATAACGTTTTCACAAATCAACTTGAACTCACCTTGCTAGATTTAGGTTAAATCTAGGTTTACCCAAATGTGATTATCCTTTGATGGAGACTTAGAATCTTCAAGGAATCTCTCATAGATGTTAGATCCAACACTCCCACAAGGTTTCCTTTACCTCAAGCTACCAAAATCATACCAAAGTTGAAGAGTGTAAGGAAGATGATAAAAACACCAAACCCTAGTATCTAAAGGAAGATGTGAGAAGATTATCTTGACCATAAACCCTTAGATCAATCCAAGATCACCAATACTCTTCTATTTCATCTTGAAAAGCTTCAAAAAACGAAACCATGGGTCCAAGAATCACCTAAATCGGACCTAGGATGAAGGAGATGCAACCAAATGAAGAAAACCCCAAAAATCTCGATTCTTAAACGTCCAGACCCTTCCCATGGCTTGAGGTCGCGGGGAAGCCCGTGCGTGTTCCCCTTTTGACCACAAAGACTTGCGCGGTTTGTGTCGAGACTTCTAAAACACGTACCAAACCACGAGAATCCATTTCCCCCGGTTTTCTCCCATTTTTGCGCCCGATTCAATCCCGGTGGCCCCACTACAAAAAAGGAAGTAAAACCTTACTAACCTCGATCATAATGGTCATACGGTTATGATAGTATGGGTTAAGGGTCTCCAAAAATCACGGGTGTTACACCCCCTGACTTTGGGAATTTATGTACGCACTAATCTGGTTCTCCAGACTCTAAATCTGGTCTCCTGTTGGAACTTGAATGTTTCATGCTGAAATGATTATAATTGCATACTAAAGGCTATTAATTGGACTATATCTTCAAGAGACATACCTGAGTTCTCAGAAAAGTGGTGTGTTGTCAATGATGTCTGTTCATAGCCAGTGAATGACTGCTTTTGCCATCCGTACTCGTACTCGTTCGGATTTGGATTGGCTTTCTATGTCGGATAGTAGGTGCTTGAGTACGGCTCATATAGATTGTGGCACGGGCGTGGAAATCCTCCATGATTGTAGGTCGACACGGAGTTGTAATGGAAACTTGGGAGTGAGTCCATTAGATATGCATGTTGAGCGTATGTCCCAAACATTCCCACCGGTGGTGCCTTTGCACAAGTTATCCACTTCACAATATCAGGTCCGAATTTTTTGACTCAAGTGAGGAGAGACATACCTCAATTGGATTGCATCCCGTGGTGGTGTATCGTGATCCGTAAGAATATGGATAATACGCCAGGATGAATATAAGAAACACTTAAAAACCACTTGGCCTTAGGTACACGATTAGCTTATAATAAAAACGAAAAAAATAAAGAAAAAGCTAAAAACACTTATCGATGCCAATCCCCGATAACGACACCAAAAATTTGACGGGTGTCGAGCCTGAACAAATAATAATTTCCTATTACCTAAAATTACAATATAAATCATAATAGTGGCAAGCAGGGTCCAGTTCAGAGAGATTGGTCAATAATGAGATTTGACTTCTATGCTTTATATAAAATGGGGGGGGGGGTGGATTGAGATATTTAAACTAAACCTGCTTGAATTTAAAACTGAAAACAATAATAAGAATAAAACAAACAATGAGTGTAAACCATTGATCGCACTGTGTATCATGGACTTATTCACAAAAGAATTTTCTCATTTTATTCCAGAACGATTGTAAGTGCTGACACACACCAAATACGCCATTTGTAACACCCGTAATTTTCGGTAAGTAAATGTCACCCGGACGCTTTTGTAACTTGTAAACAGTGGGGTTTTGTTGTAAAAAAGCATTGTTTAAAGTCCCTTGGAGTATCAAGAGTGTTGGTAGTGAAAATTCAAGTTTCGGGGCTCCGAAAAGGTCCCGCTACAATGCCCGACGACTATGACGAGTCACAGTCGCACATGGCACAGTCGCAGAAGGGAAGCAGTGGCCTAGGGCATGCTGGCGACTATGACAGGCGACATTGCTCTGGGCATAGTCGATTGGCAATGTCTCCAAGAGGGACCAGGATGCTGTTAAAACGAACTTTTCAGCCTTTTCCTCATTTTCTCTCATCCAAACTTCCTTCATTCTCTCCCAAATCGTTTTCCTTCTTCCCCCTTCAAACCCTAACTCATTTTTATCTCAAATCCTTGGATTTTGTGGAGATAAAACACCATCAAGTGGTAAGATTGGAAGCTTTGGTCAAGATTCACCATCTCCATCTTTATCTTCAACCTCAAGCTAAATTTTAGGGTTTTCTAGGTTTTCACCAAAACCTAAGTGGTAAGTTTATCCCCTCCTTTTCTAAACCTTAATAGGTGATGTAAATGCTTCGTTGATGGTTTTTAGTGTTTGATTCCTTCAGTTTCGGTTTGTAAGATTTTGGAAGGTTTGGGGTCAAAATTAGGGTTTTGACCAAAATGGAGATTTTAATGTCATGTGTTTGGGGATCGATTCTAAATGGTTGAATGTGATTATTTATTTGTGAAATTTGTGTATCTAGGTTTATGGAGGTTTCGACCTTGAAAGTTCAAGTTTCTTTAAAGGAGCTCAAAGTGGGGTAAAATCTAGAATTAGCCTAAATCTAGCGAGGTGAGTTCAAGTTGATTTGTGAAAACGGTGTACATGCCAAAATGTTTATTTTAAAGTGTTTGTGTTTTACATTAAATTGTTAACTGCTGATAAATTTTGGTTATTTGGGTATATTTAACTTTATAAACTTATATAACACACATCTTTGTGATTTTTGGGCATTTTGATAAATAAATCATTTTGATATATTTCTTTGACAATGTAATATATATATATAGGTCGTTTTATATAATTTTCCATTTGGTGCATACGATTTTATAAACCATTGGAAAATGCATATCATTGAACTATGAGTCATTTTGGCAACATGAAGAGAAATAGTTCATTTGGAAAACATTTTGTTTCAACCAATGAGAAGTTTTTGGTTAATTACCTTTTTGGTCGTGGTCTTTGCATAATTGTTGGTCAAACGTATTTTGATGTCTTTACTGGCTTTCATTGGGTATTTACGTAAATTGTTGGGTCGTTGGCTCGGTTTTGACTAAAGAGAGTCTTGAGGACATTTGTCCGGTTTAAAAACAGTTGTGAAATTTTGGAGTCATGTAACGTTAGACAGTGTTGTAATGGATCCATATGCATGTAAGTCTGTCTGTTTTGTAAGGCATGAGATTTTGGTTACATTTATTGACCATTTGGGTTCGCTAGTGAGTAGGCAATAGGTGGCTCGAGCCACTGAGTTGAAACTCGTCTAGATTAGATAGACATCCATGTCCGTAAGACCTTGGGGTGGAACTCGAAGGAGTATGGCAAGAGGCAACAAACGGTCTGAGGATTGTGATGTCTGGTATGGCATGGGAACTAGGTCCGGGATATGTGGTGAA
The DNA here is from genome assembly GCA_954870635.1 of Arctium minus. Lineage (NCBI taxonomy): Eukaryota > Viridiplantae > Streptophyta > Magnoliopsida > Asterales > Asteraceae > Arctium > Arctium minus. The sequence goes on from OX941088.1 coordinate 32,400,951, forward strand.
ATCCAATAACATCACGGGTGGCCCCATTCACGTGTTCTCGCCACCGAAGATGGAAATATTTAGATGACATGCGAGGAAGTTGTATGGGCGGCCTACTTACGTGTTCCTCTATTCTCAATGTATACGGGTCTCTCCGTTGTAGATCCATGGTATTTTAAATGCTAATGTCGTATTTTACCAACTTTGGTTTATGTGGTCGATGATAAATGATGGCCTTATTATTGGGTTTATGTGGTCGTATATTAAAGTTTGAATGAAATGCGTCATTTCCACGTTTCGGTATTTGATTTCGTCCATTTTATGGTCGTGTGAGTTTTGGGTCTAATGTTCGTGTTCACGGCAATATTTATTTATATAGATTTTCATCTATGGTTTATGAGTTGTGTATCATGTTCTTCCCATGTTGGGTATTTCGAGGTATAACATTTTTACCCGCGTTTTATAAAATTGGGAGTCCTCTCTCTATTCTCATTTTGAGCAAGTTTTGGGTTAAATCTAAGTTTACGAATGAACGTTTTATATTGGGATCTTAGTCGGTAAAACAGTTTGGGTTAGTTAACGATTAACTCAGTGTCTCTTTCGTTTAAAATGTATATTTATTGGTAAACGAGTCGTTTTCATAAGAGAAGCATATCATTTTGAAAGATTATGATTTTAATTGCATTCTTTGTTTTTAAACGATTTATTGATATATGTTGAAAACTCTTGAGCTCACTAGGCATTAAGCCTAACCTTTTTATTTGTCGGCATATGCATCAGGTTTCAGTTGGGGGTTTGGATTCTAGCAGTTCTATGAAGAGTTGAGGCTTAACTTTGCTCAAGGGTAAGTAGTTGGTGAAGTCTTCCGCAGTTGGAGGTAGCGATAGTTATTGGGTTTTAGTAGCACCCGTCCTTATTATTGACCGTATGTATAGAATGAAATGTGTGTATTGAGGATAAATCTTAACTCGTGATTGTAGATGAATCGATTTTCGATGTATTTAGAAAATTTTAATTTAGTTGTTATTTCCATATTTGAGGGTGTTACACCATTTATCCTAGAAATTAAACTAGCACCAGAATCCAGTGGATTAGTTCCTAATCGGTTAAGCCAATTCTAGTTACGAACATAGAATTAACCTACCATTTGCATTAGAATTGACACAAGCATCGGTCCTAACTAATGTTCGGATGCCAAACTATTTAAGAAAGATTACACAATTTTACAATGCTAAACAATTAATCTGGTGGTCAATTAAAGCGTTGTTTGCCACTTCATAAAACACAGAACAATTACGTATTCCATGTCTCGCCTAACAATTCACAACTAGGTTGATTAATACAAGGGTTATGACTTAAATCCATAACCTAACAATGATCAAACATTTAAAATAAGAATTGCATAAATAGAAATCAAATGATATTAAACATCAACAAGTCTCAACACAATCTCAATCAAATGGTTACGAACTCATTGCTTGAATGGAAGAAATTAATTAGGAAAGCAAAGATTAAACCTAAAATCTATATTACCTAATTAATGGAAAGAAAACGTAATTGAAGCCTCCAAAATCGCCTCATTTGCTCATCCCTTTGTTCTATGCCACATTATGATCGAGATCCCCAAGAAAATGCGGCTTATAACCCTTTAAAATCCCTAAAAACTGTCACCCCCACTAAATGATTTGTCCTTTGAAAAGTATGCTCAAGTCGATGATTATTTGAGAAATATGCATGCTTAAGTTGTCATTTGAGAAAATATTCCCATTGATAACACCATCTTTTGGCGTTATTCTGATACCATACTTCGATTATTTTGGCTTGTTTTCAAGCAAACGAAGCGTAGATCTTACAATTTCTTTCAAGATTGTACAGGATTCTAGAATAATAGCCAAATCAAGAGGTAGTGGGGTTTTTAACTCCAAAATTGTAACACCCTCAAATTTGGAAAGAGCAATTAATTTAATGTAACGGCCTAAAATTTAGTGATTTCAAAAACTTGAAATTTTTGCAAATAACGTTTATAACTTGAAATTTTTGCAAATAACGTTTATAATTTGGGGAGAGTATATGCGTTTACAATACACAAATGAAATGGAATGAGAACCAACAACCTACTTAATCTAAAATATTCTAGTTTAGATTATAATTGGGTGTCGTCATCAATTCCGAAAATATCGACAAGTAAAATGCACACTCTATATCTCGTCAAATGCTATGTCCCCAAAATGTTGACACAACTCTCCGCTCAAGGATTAGCAACCCCTCCGCTAACGGAACCTGGTATGTACACCAAAGTAAACAAGTGTTAGGCTTGGAGCCTAGTGAGAACATCCAGAAATATATATGCAAGAAGTATAATACATTGGTGAAAATTTAACAATAAATAGGGTAATAATAATAAATGAATCCTCCATCATATGAATTTTATGCGAGACGGGGGAGACCCGTTCCACCATAGGTTGTGGCGGAATACGAAAGTAGGCCACAACCCATATGGAGCACTTAGTTGGAATGGTTATTTACCGGCACCAACTCTATCCATGAATCTTTAGCCGTTAGAATATCAACTATATTCATGAATCTTTAGTTCAATGTAAATATGGGTTCAACTCTATCCGAGCCTTTACCCCAAAGAGTCACCAAGTTCAACCCTATCCATGGATCTTTACTTGGGACCTCACCATTTCCAAGGTTAACATGATTCACCAACATAACAAATTGTATCTTGCTATAAATTCCAAACACATGAATCTCATATAACACCACGTCATTACAAGGTAAACCCAACATACATGTATAACATTCCTTTTCATGTAATCTCATTCCACCCAATCATGGGGAAACATATTAACATAACGTTCCTCATACACAATGTCATTAACACATTTAGACCATAGACTCATAAATCTAATTTTCCAATGTAAACCCAAATAAATCATTTCACTCATTTGATTTCACAAGTTTCATAATACATAAATAATCCATGTTTGTCATCCCACCAACATTTTAGGAGATCATATCTCATAACATCACCATAGTGTCAAAAGCCTAGATTTTGACCTAGATAGTTCAAGAACACAAAATGGAGAAAAATGCAAATATTTATAGTATTGTAAAGAAAAGGTTTTCATGGAAGCACATAAGCATTTAATATGAAAGATGAACTCACTAATTAGGGTTTTGAAGAAAACCCTAGAACCCTATGACTTTTACTTGAAGGGGATGACAAAGAGTTGATGAGATGAAGTCCCTAGCTTCCAAACTTGATTGATAGCTCACAAAAATGGAGTAAATGAGAGTAAATGCCCCTCTTGAAACCCTAGATTTGGACTTAAATGAAGGGAGAGGTAGAGAGAGTGTTTTTGGAAAGTTAAGTTAGAAGTGATAAATGAAAAAGGGGGAGGAGGGGCTTTAAAGTCGTCCAACACCCGCCGGCGACTATGCCCTCGCGACAATGCCCTTGGCACAAACGCCGAGAATTATCTCCCGCTAAAGGACCCCCGTGGTATGAGCTTAGCGATAGTGACACCGCGACAGTGACCCTGGCACTATTGTCGGGCATTGTCGCCCAAGGTTTACTGTAACTCGGTTGAGAGTGGCGATTGTGACACCAAGACTCTGCCCTTGGCATAGTCGTCGGGCACTGTTGCCTGAGAGGTAATGGAGTCCAAAAGTTGGAATTTCAATGCTATAAGGAATCAAGGTTTATCGGAAAGGTGTTAATGCATCCCAAAACTCCATTAAGAATAAATATAAGGGAAATGATAACACTAAGACTTACCAATATTTCTAGGTGTTACATTTAAAACTTTCAATCATACCTCAAAGAATGATACAATTTCTTACGACGAGTTCACACTAGAAATATGATTCTAGATTTAGCCATCAACAAATTAAATAAACTCTTACAATAGGACTAACTAAAGGTCGGGTGTTACTAAACCCATCAAATATTGCCATCTCCAAATATGCAGAAGACTTCACCCAAGTTATTCACTCTCGTGCATGAACTAGCACTCATTTCTTCATAATGTCGCTAGTATCGTACCCCAACCGGGACCTGATGCACATGACGACAAATAAAGAGGTTAGGCTAACGCCTAGTGAGTTCAAGAGTTTTCAACATGAAAAACATTTCGTTAAAAGGAAAGAATGCGACTTAAAACATAATCTTTCGAAATGATTTACTTTAAATATAAAAATGACTCGTTTTCCAATAATATGCATTTTTAAGGACGAACACCCCAATACAAAACATTTTTTATAAAGTGATGCAACCCCATTCTCACTCAAAACGTGAATAGAAATCAGACTCCCAATTTATAAAAACGTGGATAAAATTTTACATCCCGAAACACCCAAAACACGGGTGGGGAATAATACTTAACTCACAAGTCATGGAAAACAATCCATATACATATAATATGTCACCGAAAACATGGAACTAAAATTCAGTACTCACGCGACCATAAAATGGAATGAAATCCAAATGTTAAAGCATGGACAACTAAATATCCAAATATTGTTGGCCGACAACGGGGGAAACCCGTATCCATTGAGAGTGGATGAACACACAAGTATGTCGCTCATACAACGTTAATCGTATGACACTTCACGACATAAAAGCCCAAGTGTCCCTACGACTTATTTCAAACAACACCCAAAGAGACAGCTGACCTTGGTGATCATTATCATGAATACCAACCCGAAGGCCCGGTACACTTAAGGACTACCTCCAAGGAATTACCTCAAAGTGGCGGAATCCCAAATGCCCTTCAACACAACGGCATAACTGGACTCAGCCTTTGATATGCATGGAGAAATCAATGAATCATCACTCTTTTTCTCTCTTTTAGGTTAGCTATTTTACCTTCAAATCCCTAATTTGAGTCTTTTTCTATATTATTTTCCACTTTTTTATATGAAGCTTAATGTGGTGATGATACTTATTTTACTCCAGTGGTATGCTAATTTTATCTTTGATTTTTAATATTTCAGCAGCAGTCAACAATATTCCCACAACATTACATGGCAGATGGCTTTTTAGATGGCTTAATGCATTCAACCACTTATTCTACTGGACCAGACATCTACAAATCGTGGGAATAATTTTGGAAAGTGTTGGTCCCGGAGGTGCTTAACAAGTTTGTAGAAGGGGGGGTTGAATACAAACACAGAAATTAAAGTTTAATAAATTGTTTATTGATAAATCAAACACAATTTACAAGTTTGTTGCGGAATAAGATTAAGACAGACTCAATCTAAAGAAACTTAAGAAAAACTAAGATGGTTGCACAAGAATTTCAGAGAATGGGGGATTAAGGAATATAGAAAACAAAGGTTTCTATTTGGGGTTCATGGATTGAGCACCCCCTCAGATGGAGGGGTGATCTTCCTATTTATACCCTATGCATTAAATGCATGGAAGGGCACTTTACACGTGGCGTTCACTGATTGGCTTTGGAAGTCTGACTTTGGGAGACATGCTTTCGGTCGGATCATGAACAGTGTAGTTGACAGAGTTGTTGTACGAATTGTGGCAGAGACATTCCGTTCTGACACATCGTACTGAGTTGTGCAAGGTAAGACAAAAGGAAACTTGATGTATAAGCTTTGTGATATCTGCATCAGGTCACTAGTAGACTTCTCTTTGTTCAGTGGCTTCGTCTTCGATTCAGCTATGAACATATGTTGACGCGGGACTTGTCTTCAGGGATTACTTTACTGTTTACATCAGAACTATCAGTGATAACTGAACAGACTCAGTTTGATCACTGATAGTGAAACACTAATACATATTAAATGTTTATAAGAAAGACTATCAGCGATAACTGAACAGATTCAGTCTGATCGCTGATGGTGAAACACTAATACATATTAAACATAATTTTCACTAAGTACAGAAAAGGGTCGTTATCAAATCACTGAGAGAGTTTGGATCAACAAACTCCCCCTATTTGATAATGACAAAGTAACTGAAGAAAATTACTTTATAATTCAAAATGATGGAATAATCAGGACTCATAACATACATGTCCCAATTACTACTTTGAGGGATCTTTTACAGTACTGATAGAGTTAAGTAATTCACTGAAATTTTCATTAATCCAAGAAAAGAATTACAAGGTATGAAAATTACAAGTACAAGTGATGTACTAACTACTGTAAGTTTAAACTAATAGATTACAAGAAGAAAACTAATCTATCAGCTATCTAAAGAGGGTTTAGGAGGATTGATCAAATACTCAGGTATATCTTCTCCTTTTTGCTTTCGCTCTAAAGATTCTTTGCTAATGATCACTTTGATTTGCTCAGCAGCAGGAGAGAGATCACACCATAAGCACATGAGATCCTTGAGAAGACCAAGGGGACAGATAGGGATTTTAGAGACTCTTTGAAATCTGAGTTGTTCCTCGTCATCTCTGAAGAAGATTCCAAAAGGTTCTTCAAGTACTTGTCCAGCAACATATGGTCCACTAGGAGGCAGAGATAGATCCAGAACTGAAAGATCAGGAGGAGGACCGAACAGAGCTTCTCTTGAGAATTTGATGGAGGTTTCATTCCTGATCACCGCGACATTTTCAGAGGAGGAGGAGACAGGCTTTCTTCTGATCTGCTTTGGCTTAGAAGGAAGAGCAGACGACACTTTTAGGATTGCAGCGACTCTGTTGATGAGAGCATCATTTATCCCTTCAACATAGCCTCTGTAGATTGATTTTGATTTCTTCAGTGCGTCTTTGAACTCAAGCCATTCCATATAGCCAAGGCTTTCCAGCTTTGAAACAAACATCGCCTTGCAGCTTCCATCTTCTCTGGTAATCTCCATAGTGACAGAAACTTTGTCCTTCTTCTTTCTTCCAGTGATAGTAACAACTATGATCTTCATTGGGTCAGAGCGATAGTCAATTTTATGCTTGCACCAATCAACTGAGTTATCGCTGACCACTTTTTCTTTTGAGCATTCCTCTTCAATCTCTTTCAAAAGAGCAGCCTGGACTTCAACTGGTTTCTTCTTCAGCTTCTTGTCTTTGACTTGAGAAGACTGAATTTTGAGAGTCAGAGAGGCATCTCTTTGACAATCAGTAATCAGCTTCTCAGCCCTGACGGATTCTTCAATTTCAGCTTCTGTCAGGAACTCTAGATCTGATGATTGAGAGGGGATCTTTCGCCGTTGATTCTCTAGATGAGAGATCATCTCTGTTCTTTTCTTCATCTCTTCCTCTGACCAATGAAGTGGTATAGAGGGCCTCCGTGGATGTTGCAGGGACTCTTCTTCTTCAACATCCTCTTCATCAATCTCTCTTACAGAGATTGGGATTATCTGGTCATCAGCTTCAGTAGCTGGGATTATTTGGAGCTCTTTACCCTTAAGCAGGGGAGAGAACTGTCTGGTCAAAAAATGAAAAAAAAAAGGTTAGTTTATTTTTAGGGAAGAAGAGAGATAAAGGCTAGAAAGAAACAGGGGTGGGATTTTTATAGAAGGATAAGGGAATGAGAGTAAGGCATACCTGAGAAGGATTCTCCTCAGGTAGTGAGGTCATCTTCAGGCTTTCCTCAACAGTTGCACCTTTGCTTTGGGAAAGGGTTACTGAAGATGTCTCATGACTCCCCCCTGCTTTGATAATTTCTTTCGAAGCTATCGCTGATGAAGTGACGGCTGAAGAACACCATAGAGATTGATCTTCTTCATCGTCATCATCATAATCTTGATGAGGTTCTTCCTCTTGATCTTCAAGATCAAGGGCTTCATTTTCATCGTCCTTCTCTTCATCTTCATCGATTAACTCATCGATGGTAGGAGGGGATTTTTCAGTAGCTATCTCCCCCTCAACATGAGAGGGAGTTTCTTTCTGTTGGACCTCAGCAGCAGCTTCTAACTCCGTATTTTCTTCAGCTGCTTTCTCCCCCTCTTTGTCATTATCACGGAGGGAGAGATCTTTGGAAGGAGATGAAGTGTGTGCAGCGGCCAACTTCTGAACTTCAGCCTCCATACTGTCCAGACGGCCTTCAAGTACAGGGATATATGACGTAGCTTGATGAATAAACTCCACAGCTATGGTCAAAGAGGTGCGATCGTTCTCTGTAAATGAAGGAGCAGGAATTGGAGCTGGTGCCTTCAGGTGAGTCAGGATTTGCTGAAGAAGAACTTCACAGGAATATCAGTGATAAATTTATTTTTCAAAAAGCTTTTAATCATTTGAAGAAAGTTCAGTGATTAAAGTTTATATTTTGAAAAACATCTTAACTGAATGAAGATTCAGTTGTAGGGATGGAGAGAACATACCTGAGAGTCGGAATGTTTATCAGAGAATGATAAAAGGGGAACTTATGAGTACTGACACAATGCATGAACGCTGAAGAATTATTCTTCGAGATTCAGCATTCCAAGCTCACTGATGAGAAAGTTGAACCTTGTCTCATCAAGAGGTTTGGTGAATAAATCAGCAAGCTGAAAGTCAGTAGGGATGAAATGAAGTTCAATATCACCGTTCATCACATGATCTCTGATAAAGTGATATCTGATCTCTATGTGTTTCGTCTTTGAATGTAGCACTGGATTATTTGCTATAGCGATAGCACTAGTGCTATCGCAATAGATTGGAATCTTTGATAGGTGAAGGTCATAATCTAATAGTTGATTTCTCATCCATAAAATCTGAGAACAACAACTTCCAGATGCTACGTATTCAGCTTCAGCTGTGGAAGTGGACACTGAATTTTGCTTCTTGCTTGTCCAGCTTACCAGCTTTCCTCCTAGGAGTTGACATCCACCAGTGGTACTCTTTCTGTCAAGTTTACAACCTGCAAAATCACTATCAGAATAACTAGTTAGATCGAACCCTGAGTCTTTGGGATACCAAAGACCGAGATTAGGAGTTCCTTTCAGATATCTGAAAATTCGCTTAACAGCGATCAGATGGGATTCCTTGGGTTCATATTGATAGTGTGCACATAAACAAGTAGAGTACATAATGTCAGGTCGGCTCGCCGTAAGATACAGCAGGGAGCCTATCATTCCTCTATAGGCAGTGACATTAACAGGTTTTCCAGATGGATCTTTGTTAAGTGTCAGGGGAGGGGCCATAGGATTTTTCATCGCTGAAGTTTGTGTAAGATCAAACTTCTTCAACATATATTTAACATACTTACCTTGGCTTATAAAAGTACCTTTGTCAGATTGTTTGATCTGAAGACCAAGAAAATATGTCAGCTCACCCATCATACTCATTTTGTATTCTTTCTTCATTCTTTCAGCGAAGCGAGTACACAGAGATGGGTTAGTAGAACCAAATATGATGTCATCGACATATATTTGTACAAGAATAATATGACCTTTTATCTTTCTGAAAAACAATGTATTATCAATTTTGCCACGTTCAAATTTTTCAGAGATAAGAAATAATGAGAGAGTGTCATACCAAGCACGAGGGGCTTGTTTTAGACCATAGAGAGCCTTATCCAATTTATAAACATAATTTGGATACTTAGGGTCATAGAACCCTGGTGGTTGTTCTACATAGACTTCTTTATTCAACTTTCCATTTAGGAATGCTAATTTTACATCCATTTGATAAACGATGAAGTCTTTATAGACTGCATAGGCTAAGAATAGTCGAATTGCTTCGAGCCTAGCCACAGGGGCAAAGGTTTCATCATAGTCTATGCCTTCCTCTTGTCTGTATCCCTGAGCAACAAGTCGAGCCTTGTTACGGGTTATAGTTCCATGTTCATCTAACTTGTTTCTAAACACCCAATTGGTGCCTATAACAGTTTTATCAGATGGTCTAGGAACGAGATTCCAAACTTTGTTACGAGTAAACTCAGTCACCTCTTCTTGCATAGCGCTGACCCAGTTTGGATATCTGAGGGCATCATCAGTCTTCTTTGGTTCTAATAAAGAGAGAAAGTTGACAAAGAGACAGATATTACCTGAGCTTCGTCGTGTCTGAATACCTGCATCTGGATCACCAAGAATTTGATCTATTGGGTGATCTCTAGTCCATCTCTGAGCAGGAGCATGATCGCTTAACTCAGAGGTTGGATCAACAATTGGGATGTTTACTAATGAGGACGTTTGAGGTTCATCAGCAATTAACTGTTGAGTATTGGATAGACTATTGTGTTAAGAGGTTCAGCTGAAACCCATGAGTTGGATTCAGCATTAGGATGTATGATGTTTGGATCATCATCAGCAGTAGGTGGTTCTGTGTGCTGATGGTTTGCAAAGAAAGGTTCTGTTTCTCTGTAATGAGAAAACATCCAAGCATTTAACTCTTCATTGTCAGTGATTGGTTTAGAGTTTGCTGAGCGAGTTTCATCAAATGTGACATGAATTGTTTCTTCCACGGATTGTCTTCTTTTGTTGAAAACTCTGTAGGCTTTGGAGATGGAGGAATATCCTAGAAATATTCCATCATCAGCTTTTGGGTCGAACTTTCCAAGTTGATCTCTGTTGTTTAAGATATAGCACTGACAACCAAAGATATGAAGAAAGCTGATAGAGGGCTTTCTTCCATGAAAAAGTTCATAAGCTGTCTTTCCAAATCGCTTTACTATCAGTGATATGTTTTGAGTAAAACATGCAGTATTTACAGCTTCAGCCCAAAATTGAGTAGGGAGATGAGAATCGCTGAGCATTGATCTAGAAGCTTCAATGATCGTTTTGTTTCTTCTTTCAGCGACTCCGTTTTACTGAGGTGTTCTTACTGAAGAGAAGTTATGAGAAATTCCCTTGTTCTCAAAGAAATTGCTCAGAGAGCTGTTTTTGAATTCAGTTCCATGATCACTTCTTATTGAATGAACAGTAAGGTTATTCAGCACTTCCATCTTCTTAACAAAGGATATTAGTTCTTCTGGAGTATCACTCTTGCAGCGAAGAAAGATAACCCAGGTATAGCGAGAGAACTCATCTATAATGACAAGCGTATATTTCTTTCCAGCTATTGATTGGATATTGACAGGGCCAAATAGATCCATATGTAAGATTTGAAGAGGACTTGTCACTGAGGAAACTTGTTTAGATTTGAAACTATATTTTGTTTGTTTTCCTTTTTCACATGCTGAGCAGAGAGATTCTTTAGCATATGAGTGCTGAGGAAGACCAGAAACCAGTTCCTTAGATGAGAGAGAATTCAGGGTTTTGAAATTTAGATGAGAAAGCCTTTTGTGCCATAGCCAGTTTATATCAGAAGAGGCTTTAGAGAGAAAACATAAGTTTTCAGTGGTAGTAGAGTCCATATCTATTACATAGACATTTTCTCTGCGATAACCACTGAGAGCAAGTTTTCCTTTCTCATTCACCACTGAACATGCTTTCTTAGAAAAGCGAACTTCATAGTCTTTGTCACATAGCTGACTGATGCTTAGAAGATTGTGCTTCAGTCCATCTACATAAGCGACTCTTCGAAAGGTAGTTGTTCCATTGCTGAGAACACCAAACCCTCGGGTATATCCTTTTCCATTTCCACCAAAGGTCACAGAGGGACCTTTCTCTTCCTTGTATTCAGTGAGCATATCTTTTTGTCCAGTCATATGACGAGAACATCCACTATCGAGATACCAGATGCCCTTTGATCCCTGCACACATAAGGAATATTAAGCGTTGTTTGGTATCCACTTTTCAATGGGTCCTTTAGAGTTAGTGAATATGGAAGATTCAGCAGTCTTCACAGCTGATGAAGATTCAGCTTCAGTGATAACCTTCACCTTGGTTAATTTCTCAACCTTAGTGGTATTCTTCACCTTGGTCGACTTTTCAGCTTTAGTGACCTTTTCAGCCTTGGAGGCATTCATCTTCACTTTAGCTGATTTATCAGCTTTAGTGGCAGTTGGACATTTGCTTGCAATATGGTCAGTAAAACCATAGTGATAACATTTTCTATATTTGAAAGTGGTTTTAGGACCAGAAGTAGAAGGTTTTGCAAGTTTAAGATGAGCGGGGCCAGGTCCAAGAATGCTTTTCTCATGAGATCTGGGAGGAATTTTCATTTCTTCAGATCTCGTGGGTTTAAGGTCAATCTTTATCTTTGGAGGACAGAGATCGAAGATTTCTATCACAGAGCTAGAGGATTGATTCACTGAAGGTTTAGAAGGAACTTTCAACTTTGCTTTCTTGGTAGCCTTCTGAGGACGAATAATGGATTTTCCTTTATCCGCATACTTAAAGCCTTTGGATTTTTCCTCAGGGATAGAATTTGAAGAAGAAGGATAAAACTTATTATAAGAAGTGTCAGAGATAGGAGTGACAAACGTTCCAAACTTAAGCATGGAACTTTCTTCTTTAGGCTCATCCTGTGGTGTCCAAAAACCAAGACCAGTTCTATCACTCTCAGGAGTTTGAGCATTTATTATCTCAGAGATCTTTGTTGATGATTTGCACCATTTTTCAACATGAGCCTTTTCTGCTTTTAGAGCAGCGATGGCTTGTTCGCGTTCAATGCTGATGATTTCATTTATAATGACTTGATCTTTCAACTTTTCTTCTAAAAGAGTTAGTTCTCTGATCTTTTCATGACATTTCTCTAGCTTTTGATTTAAATGAAAAATTTTATTCTCAGCTTGAGTTTTGTCGTTTAGAGCATTATAAAGATCAATCGTCAGCACATCAACGGCGCGACTTCTCTCAGCTTCAGGCAGAGAGGGATTAGTAGAGATAGATACCTGAGATGATATGTAGCTCATGGAAGGTTCAGATGCTTCTTCCACTTCTTCTTTAATCTCAGCCATGAGGCAAAGATTAGCGACTTCTTCTTCATCAGAACTTGATTCTTCTGATTCAGCCCAGTCATGTTCTCCAGCGATGAGACCTTTACCTTTTCGCTTGTAGCTTTTCAGCTTTTGATATTTGTTCTTCAGTTTTAGGTATTTGTCATCACTGGATCTTCTTGAGGTAGAAGGCTTGAAGACCTTTTTAGACCTACACTCACTAGAAAAGTGTCCAATTCTTTCACAGTTATAGCAAGTGGCAGTAGCCTTATCAACAGGAGTTGATTTTGGCTTTTCAGTTAGAGAGAGAGGCTTATTTCTTCGGAAATTGCTCTTTCTTGCAAATCTCTTAAAAGAGTTTGTCAATAGTGCTAAGGACTCATCAAACTCTTGAAAGATCAGGGTCTGATAGATCCTCAGATTCAGAATCTAACTCAGTGATGGTGAGAGTAGATCGCTGAGATGGAATTATCTCTGAAGAGACTAAAGCAACAAGAGTGCTTTTGGAGTCTTTAGAATCTTTTACAAGATTTTTCTTCAAGAGATTCGATTGCTCATAGTTGAGCAATATTCCATACAAAGTGCTTAGAGAAAGAGAATTTAAGTCTTTTGTCAGCTTAAGACATATTGAATAACTGTCCCAGCTTTCAGGAAGACATTCTAAGAATTTTGTTAAGACCTCAGAATTAGAAAAGGTCCTACCAACTGTTCTTAGATCAAAGATTAAGCAGTTAAACCGCTGATAAACGTCAGAGAGAGATTCATTCTTACCAGCGATGAAACTTTCATACTATCTTACCAAGTTAATCTTTCGAGTCTCTTGGATTTCAGTAGTGTCTTCATATTGAACACATATGGTTTCCCACATTTCTTTAGAAATTTTCAGATCCATGATGGAGTGGAAAACTTCATCAGGCAGAGCCATTGAGATAATGGTCTTTACTCTTGCATCTATGCCTACCTTCTTTTTGTCTTCATCACTCCACTGTCTTATTTCCTTAACGACATAGCGTTCAGGGACAGCTTCAGTGGTGGCAGTAGCGGGAACTGCAGCTATAATTCTAACATGTTCATAGGATCCATCTTCTATATATTCAGGTATAGTAGGATCAGCACCTTCAAGAAATAGCATCATTCGATTTTTCCATAGAGAAAAGTTATCTCTGCTAAATCGAGGACGTTTAGAAAGTGAACCATTATCATAGTAGTTTGTGTTTGTGTTAAGTGCCATTTAGAACAGCAAGGAAGAGAATAAAGCAAGATCTTGTTTGTCAGATTAAACAGTCTGCTCTGATACCACTTGTTGGTCCCGGAGGTGCTTAACAAGTTTGTAGAGGGGGGGGGTTGAATACAAACACAGAAATTAAAGTTTAATAAATTGTTTATTGATAAATCAAACACAATTTACAAGTTTGTTGCGGAATAAGATTAAGACAAACTCAATCTAAACAAACTTAAGAAACACTAAGATGGTTGCACAAGAATTTCAGAGAATGGGGGATTAAGGAATATAGAAAACAAAGGTTTCTATTTGGGGTTCAAGGATTGAGCACACCCTCAGATGGAGGGGTGATCTTCCTATTTATACCCTATGCATTAAATGCATGGCAAGGCACTTTACACGTGGCGTTCACTGATTGGCTTTGGAAGTCTGACTTTGGGAGACATGCTTTCGGCCAGATCATGAACAGTGTAGTTGACAGAGTTGTTGTACGAATTGTGGCAGAGACATGTCATTTCTGACACATCGTACTGAGTTGTGCAAGGTAAGACAAAAGGAAACTTGATGTATAAGCTTTGTGATCATTTGATCGCTAAATATCTCTTTCTTCAAAGACATCAAGAGTTCAACGATCGCGGAAGATTTCCTCATGTTCCTTCGCGTATAAGTAGAGTTGTCTTTGCGTCACTGATATCCGCATCAGGTCACTAGTAGACTTCTCTTTGTTCAGTGACTTCTTCTTCGATTCAGCTATGAACATATGTTGACGCGAGACTTGTCTTTAGGGATTACGTTACTGTTTACATCAGAACTATCAGCGATAACTGAACAGACTCAGTTTGATCACTGATAGTGAAACACTAATACATATTAAATGTTTATAAGAAAGACTATCAGCGATAACTGAACAGATTCAGTCTGATCGCTGATGGTGAAACACTAATACATATTAAACGTAATTTTCACTAAGTATTGAAAAGGGTCATTATCAAATCACTGAGAGAGTTTGGATCAACACCTATAGAGGAATGATAGGCTCCCTGTTGTATCTTACGGCGACCCGACCTAACATTATGTACTCTACTTGTTTATGTGCACGCTATCAATCTGAACCCAAGGAATCCCATTTGATCGCTGTTAAGCGAATTTTCAGATATCTGAAAGGAACTCCTAATCTCGGTCTTTGGTATCCCAAAGACTCAGGGTTCGATCTAACTGGTTATTATGATAGTGATTTTGCAGGTTGTAAACTTGACAGAAAGAGTACCACTGGTGGATGTCAACTCCTAGGAGGAAAGCTGGTAAGCTGGACAAGCAAGAAGCAAAATTCAGTGTCCACTTCCACAGCTGAAGCTGAATACGTAGCCGCTGGAAGCTGTTGTTCTCATATCTTATGAATGAGAAATCAACTATTAGACTATGACCTTCTCCTATCAAAGATTCCAATCTATTGCGACAGCACTAGTGCTATCGCTATAGCAAATAATCCAGTGCTACATTCAAAGACAAAACACATAGAGATCAGATATCACTTTATCAGAGATCATGTGATGAACGGTGATATTGAACTTCATTTCATCCCTACTGAATTTCAGCTTGCTGATTTATTCACCAAACCTCTTGATGAGACAAGGTTCAACTTTCTCATCAGTGAGCTTGGAATGCTGAATCTCGAAGAATAATTCTTCAGCGTTCATGCATTGTGTCAGTACTCATAAGTTCCCCTTTTATCATTCTCTGATAAACATTCTGACTCTCAGGTATGTTCTTTCCATCCCTACAACTGAATCTTCATTCAGTTAAGATGTTTTTCAAAATATAAACTTTAATCACTGAACTTTCTTCAAATGATTAAAAGCTTTTTAAAAATAAATTTATCACTGATATTTCTAGTCAGTGATCCTTCTTAAAAGAAAATTAATCCCTAACTTTCACATCAGGGATACTTTCAAAGAAAATCTATCGCCGACTTTTCTTCAGCGATAATTTCAAAACGGACAAATGAACAGTCTCTCTCTCTTCTATGATGTCATTTGAACCGACAATCCACGACATGCCTTTTTCTGACACGTTCGTCTGTTTCCCTTCTATCCAATCAACTTCGTGGGACGTTTCCATGTCATGATGAACATTTGTTTTCCCGCCTCTCACACTCTCTCTCCTTCTCTCACACGTATAAAAGAATGTTTTTCCATTATTATCGTTTTACGCTTTCTGGAAATACTTTCAAAGCAAGAAAACTCTCTCAAAAGCATTCTAGCACTCTCAAGCATTTGCATTGCCTACGCTATCACTGTGGATCCCACACCTTCAAAAGCTCTTCTCCAACAATTCTGGTTTACCGCTGAAGAAACCTCTGTCACCAACAAAAAGGGTGAAGTGGTTCCTGCTATTTCTTTCAGCACTGAACTTGGACCAGGGATGATGACGGCCTTAGGGATAAGGATAGCTCTGCGATTTCCTGACAAACCCAGGAATGGATTCGATGCCTTGCCCACTGATGCTGAGCTCATCCAATTCCTGGATGCTATGGAATACTCTTGGGAACCCAAGCCGAGGACGACAATTCCCAACAAGAAGCTGACTCTCGTGAAGAAGGCACTCATGCCTTCTCAGCTTAACTACATCTTCTCTCACTTCATTCAATGTATGAGTGGGAAGAGTGGGTCACTGGACCAGGCCAGCAAGATTCAGGTCCAAATGGCTTACTCAGTGATCGCCGGAAGAAATTTCGACTACGCAACAGCTATCTTTGACGATCTAAGGTCAAAGATAGAGAAGACCGAGAGGGGTCCCAAGATCCCCTATGTACGCTTCATCTGTGCGTACCTGAAGTTCCTCTACCCTGCTACTTACCCCACTAATTCTGATGTAACTTTTCCTAAAGTGGGTCAGCGCTCCCTGGAGGTCAAGCCGCTCCCCAATGAGGTAAGTATTTCTGAACTCCGCTCCCGTCTCTCTATCCTCACTTTTTCGTCTTCAGCGGCCACGCAGGAGGTTCCTTCTTCTGCTATCCCTGCCGCTACCCCTTCCAAACGACCATCAACTGGCTCCCTTGGTCCTTCGAAGAAGGCCAAGGTAACCAAGGAGAAAGGTACCTCTAGCTCAATACCTAAGGATGTTTCTCAACAAACCTCCTTGGATGCTTTCGTGGGTCTCTCCTCCACATCCTCAGCGATACCCACATCAACCATGCCATCGACTACGATCACTGTCACATCAACAGTGACACCACCCATCATCTCAGCTCCTCCACATCCTGAGGTGATCACAACGGTAACTACCCCTATCCCTACTTCTATCCCCATCTCTCATCCTTCTACTTCTTTGGTCTCTGACCCATCATCTACTTTTTCGCAACCACAGTTTGGACCCATAGAACCTGAACATCAATATTTTGAGGAATCTATGCAATTCTACAAAATGTTTGATAATTCAGGTACTCCTATAACCTTAAACACTACTCCCAACTCACCATATAATCCTGTTTCTCAAAAACTAACTTATATTTCAGGTCCTAATTTGGGGACTGTTGACACCAATGTCAACAGTTTTAGTGCAAAGGTGGAGTCTCTAACTGCCTCTCTCAACAACACCACCAGCGCTGTTCATACCGCTGGTGAAGCACTGAAGACGCTGACAGCTCAATGCGCCTCCAAAGCTGACGTCTCTCAAATCGCTACTCTCCAAGAAGCGATTGTCAAATTCAGGGAGGACTCACAGCAACAGTTTGCGGCCCTGTCTACAAAGGTTGAGTTCTGTGAAGTTCTTCTTCAGCAAATCCTGACTCACCTGAAGGCACCAGCTCCAATTCCTGCTCCGTCATTTACAGAGAACGATCGCACCTCTCTGAACATAGTTGTGGAGTTTATTCATCAAGCTACGTCAGATATCCCTGTACTTGAAGGCCGTCTGGACAGTATGGAGGCTGAAGTTCAGAAGTTGGCCGCTGCACACACTTCATCTCCTTCCAAAGATCTCTCCCTCCGTGATAATGACAAAGAGGGGGAGAAAGCAGCTGAAGAAAATATGGAGTTAGAAGTTGTTGCTGAGGTCCATCAAAAAGAAACTCCCTCTCATGTTGAGGGGAGATAGCTGCTGAAAAAGCCCCTCCTACCATCGATGAGTTAATAGATGAAGAGGAAGAGGAGGACGATGAAGATGAAGCCCTTGATCTTGAAGATCAAGAGGAAGAACCTCATCAAGATGATGATGATGACGATGAAGAAGATCAATCTCTATGGTGTTCTTCAGCCGTCACTTCATCAGCGATAGCTTCGAAAGAAATTATCAAAGCAGGGGGGAGTCATGAGACATCTTCAGTAACCCCTTCCCAAAGCAAAGGTGCAACTGTTGAGGAAAGCCTGAAGATGACCTCACTACCTGAGGAGAATCCTTCTCAGGTATGCCTTACTCTCATTCCCTTATCCTTCTATAAAAATCCCACCCCTGTTTCTTTCTAGCCTTTATCTCTCTTCTTCCCTAAAAATAAACTAACCTTTTTTTTTCATTTTCTGACCAGACAGTTCTCTCCCCTGCTTAAGGGTAAAGAGCTCCAAATAATCCCAGCTGCTGAAGCTGATGACCAGATAATCCCAATCTCTGTAAGAGAGATTAATGAAGAGGATGATGAGGAAGAAGAGTCCCTACAACATCCATGGAGGCCCTTTAGACCACTTCATTGGTCAGAGGAATAGATGAAGAAAAGAACAGAGATGATCTCTCATCTAGAGAATCAACGGTGAAAGATCCCCTCTCAATCATCAGATCTAGAGTTCCTGACAGAAGCTGAAATTGAAGAATCCGTCAGGGCTGAGAAGCTGATTACTGATTGTCAAATAGATGCCTCTCTGACTCTCAAAATTCAGTCTTCTCAAGTCAAAGACAAGAAGTTGAAGAAGAAACCAGTTGAAGTCCAGACTGCTCTTTTGAAAGAGATTGAAGAGGAACGCTCAAAAGAAAAAGCGGTCAGCGATAACTCAGTCGATTGGTGCAAGCATAAAATTGACTATCGCTCTGACCCAATTAAAATCATAGTTGTTACTATCGTTGGAAGAAAGAAGAAGGACAAAGTTTCTGTCACTATGGAGATTACCAGAGAAGATGGAAGCTGCAAGGCGATGTTTGTTTCAAAGCTGGAAAGCTTTGGCTATATGGAATGGCTTGAGTTCAAAGACGCACTGAAGAAATCAAAATCAATCTACAGAGGCTATGTTGAAGAGATAAATGATGCTCTCATCAACAGAGTCGCTGCAATCCTAAAAGTGTCGTCTGCTCTTCCTTCTAAGCCAAACCAGATCAGAAGAAAGCCTGTCTCCTCCTCCTCTGAAAATGTCGCGGTGATCAGGAATGAAACCTCCATCAAATTCTCAAGAGAAGCTCTGTTCGGTCCTCCTCCTGATCTTTCAGTTCTGGATCTATCTCTGCCTCCTGGTGGACCATATGTTGCTGGACAAGTACTTGAAGAACCTTTTGGAATCCTCTTCAGAGATGACGAGGAACAGCTCAGATTTTAAAGAATCTCTGAAATCCCTATCTGTCCCCTCGGTCTTCTCAAGGATCTCATGTGCTTATGGTGTGATCTCTCTCCTGCTGCTGAGAAAATCAAAGTGATCATTAGCAAAGAATCTTTAGAGCGAAAGCAAAAAGGAGAAGATATACCTGAGTACTTGATCAATCCTCCTAAATCTTCTTTAGATAGTTGATAGATTAGTTTTCTTCTTGTAATCTATTAGTTTAAACTTACAGTAGTTAGTACATCTCTTGTACTTGTAATTTTCATACCTTGTAATTCTTTTCTTGGATTAATGAAAATTTCAGTGAAGTACTTAACTCTATCGGTACTGTAAAAGATCCCTCAAAAGAGTAATTGTGACATGTATGTTATGTGTCCTGATTATTCCATCTTTTTGAATTATAAAGTAATTTTCTTCAGTTACTTTGTCATTATCAAATAGGGGGAGATTGTTGATCCAAACTCTCTCAGTGATTTGATAATGACCATTTTCTGTACTTAGTGAAAATTACGTTTAATATGTATTAGTGTTTCACCATCAGCGATCAGACTGAGTCTGTTCAGTTATCGCTGATAGTCTTTCTTATAAACATTTAATATGTATTAGTGTTTCACTATCAGTGATCAAACTGAGTATGTTCAGCTATCGCTGATAGTTCTGATGTAAACAGTAACGTAATCCCTGAAGACAAGTCTCGCGTCAACATATGTTCATAGCTGAATCGAAGACGAAGCCACTGAACAAAGAGAAGTCTACTAGTGACCTGATGCGGATATCAGTGAAACAAAGACAACTCTACTTATACGCGAAGGAACATGAGGAAAGCTTCAGCGATCGCTGAACTCTTGATGTCTCTGAAGAAAGAGATATTCAACGATCAAATGATCACAAAGCTTATACATCAAGTTTCCTTTTGTCTTAACTTTCACAACTCAGTACGATGTGTCAGAACGGACATGTCTCTGCCACAATTCGTACAACAACTCTGTCAACTACACTGTTCATGATCCGGCCGAAAGCATGTCTCCCAAAGTCAGACTTCCAAAGCCAATCAGTGAACGCCACGTGTAAAGTGCCCTGCCATGCATTTAATGCATAGGGTATAAATAGGAAGATCACCCCTCCATCTGAGGGTGTGATAAATCCTTGAACCCCAAATAGAAACCTTTGTTTTCTATATTCCTTAATCCCCCATTCTCTAAAATTCTTGTACAGCCATCTTAGTGTTTCTTAAGTTTGTTTAGATTGAGTATGTCTTAATCTTATTCCGCAACAAACTTTTAAATTGTGTTTGATTTATCAATAAACAATTTATTAAACTTTAATTTATGTGTTTGTATTCAACCCCCCCCCCCCTTCTACAAACTTGTTAAGCACCTCTGGGACCAACAATAGGCAGTGACATTAACAGGTTTTCCAGATGGATCTTTGTTAAGTGTCATGGGAGGTGCCATAGGAGTTTTCATCGCTGAAGTTTGTGTAAGATCAAACTTCTTTAGCATATCTTTAACATACGTACCTTGGCTGATAAAAGTACCTTTGTCAGATTGTTTGATCTGAAGGCCAAGAAAATATGTCAGCTCACCCATCATACTCATTTTGTATTCTTTCTTCATTCTTTCAGCGAAGCGAGTACACAGAGATGGGTTAGTAGAACCAAATATGATGTCATCAACATATATTTGTACAAGAATAATATGACCTTTTATCTTTCTGAAAAACAATGTATTATCAATTTTGCCACGTTCAAATTTTTCAGAGATAAGAAATAATGAGAGAGTGTCATACCAAGCACGAGGGGCTTGTTTTAGACCATAGAGAGCCTTATCCAATTTATAAACATAATTTGGATACTTAGGGTCATAGAACCCTGGTGGTTGTTCTACATAGACTTCTTCATTCAGCTTTCCATTTAGGAACGCTGATTTTACATCCATTTGATAAACGATGAAGTCTGTATAGACTGCATAGGATAAGAATAGTCAAATTGCTTCGAGCCTAGCCACAGGGGAAAAGGTTTCATCATAGTCTATGCCTTCCTCTTGTCTGTATCCCTGAGCAACAAGTCGAGCCTTGTTACGGGTTACAGTTCCATGTTCATCTAACTTGTTTCTAAACACCCATTTGGTGCCTATAACAGTTTTATCAGATGGTCTAGGAACGAGATTCCAAACTTTGTTACGAGTAAACTCAGTCAGCTCTTCTTGCATAGCGCTGACCCAGTTTGGATCTCTGAGGGCATCATCAGTCTTCTTTGGTTCTAATAAAGAGAGAAAGTTGACAAAGAGACAGATATTACCTGAGCTTCGTCGTGTCTGAATACCTGCATCTGGATCACCAAGAATTTGATCTATTGGGAGATCTCTGGTCCATCGCTGAGCAGGAGCATGATCGCTTAACTCAGAGGTTGGATCAACAATTGGGATGTTTACTGATGAGGACGTTTGAGGTTCATCAGCAATTAACTGTTGAGTATTGGACAGACTATTGTTTTCAGACGAAGGTAGATCTGATGGTAGCAGTGTGTTAAGAGGTTCAGCTGAAACCCATGAGTTGGATTCAGCGTTAGGATGTATGATGTTTGGATCATCATCAGCAGTAGGTGGTTCTGTGTGCTGATGGTTTGAAAAGAAAGGTTTTGTTTCTCTGTAATGAGAAAACATCCAAGCATTTAACTCTTCATTATCAGTGATTGGTTTAGAGTTCGCTGAGCGAGTTTCATCAAATGTGACATGAATTGTTTCTTCCACGGATTGTCTTCTTTTGTTGAAAACTATGCAGGCTTTGGAGATGGAGGAATATCCTAGAAATATTCCATCATCAGCTTTTGGGTCGAACTTTCCAAGTTGATCTCTGTTGTTTAAGATATAGCACTGACAACCAAAGATATAAAGAAAGCTGATAGAGGGCTTTCTTCCATGAAAAAGTTCATAAGTTGTCTTTCCAAATCGCTTTACTATTAGCGATCTGTTTTGAGTAAAACATGCAGTATTTACAGCTTCAGCCCAAAATTGAGTAGGGAGATGAGAATCGTTGAGCTTTGATCTAGCAGCTTCAATGATCGTTCTGTTTCTTCTTTCAGCGACTCCGTTTTGCTGAGGTGTTCTTACTGAAGAGAAGTTGTGAGAAATTCCCTTGTTCTCAAAGAAATTGCTCAGAGAACTGTTTTTGAATTCAGTTCCATGATCACTTCTTATTGAACGAACAGTAAGGTTATTCAGCACTTCCATCTTCTTAACAAAGGATATTAGTTCTTCTGGAGTATCACTCTTGCAGCGAAGAAAGATAACCCAGGTATAGCGAGAGAATTCATCTACAATGACAAGCGTATATTTCTTTCCAGCTATTGATTGGATATTGACAGGGCCAAATAGATCCATATGTAAGATTTGAATAGGACTTGTCACTAAGGAAACTTGTTTAGATTTGAAACTAGCTTTTGTTTGTTTTCCTTTTTCACATGCTGAGCAGAGAGATTCTTTAGCATATGAGTGCTGAGGAAGACCAGAAACCAATTCCTTAGATGAGAGAGAATTCAGGGTTTTGAAATTTAGATGAGAAAGCCTTTTGTGCCATAGCCAGTTTATATCAGAAGAGGCTTTAGAGAGAAAACATAAGTTTTCAGTGGTAGTAGAGTCCATATCTATTACATAGACATTTTCTCTGCGATAACCACTGAGAGCAAGTTTTCCTTTCTCATTCACCACTGAACATGCTTTCTTAGAAAAGCGAACTTCATATTTTTTTTCACATAGCTGACTGATGCTTAGAAGATATGGAAGATTCAATATTAAGCGTTGTTTGGTACCTACTTTTCAATTAAGCTTTGTTTGGTACCCACAGTTCAATGGGTCCTTTAGAGTTAGTGGATATGGAAGATTCAACAGTCTTCACAACTGATGAAGATTCAGCTTCAGTGATAACCTTCACCTTGGTTAATTTCTCAACCTTAGTGGTATTCTTCACCTTGGTCGACTTTTCAGCTTTAGTGACCTTTTCAGCCTTGGAGGCATTCATCTTCACTTTAGATGATTTATCAGCTTTAGTGGCAGTTATACATTTGCTTGCAATATGGTTAGTAAAACCACAGTGATAACATTTTCTATATTTGAAAGTGGTTTTAGGACCAGAAGTAGAAGGTTTTGCAAGTTTAAGATGAGCTGGGCCAGGTCCAAGAATGCTTTTGTCATGAGATCTGGGAGGAATTTTCATTTCTTCAGATCTTGTGGGTTTAAGGTCAATCTTTAGCTTTGGAGGACAGAGATCGAAAATTTCTATCACAGAGCTAGAGGATTGATTCACTGAAGGTTTAGAAGGAACTTTCAGGTTTGCTTTCTTGGTAGCCTTCTGAGGACGAAGAATGGATTTTCCTTTATCCGCAGACTTAAAGCCTTTGGATTTTTCCTCAGGGATATAATTTGAAGAAGAAGGATAAAACTGATTATAAGAAGTGTCAGAGATAGGAGTGACAAACGTTCCAAACTTAAGCATGGAACTTTCTTCTTTAGGCTCATCCTGTGGTGTCCAAAAACCAAGACCAGTTCTATCACTTTCAGGAGTTTGAGCATTTATTATCTCAGAGATCTTTGTTGATGATTTGCACCATTTTTCAACATGAGCCTTTTCTGCTTTTAGAGCAGCGATGGCTTGTTTGCGTTCAATGCTGATGATTTCATTTATAATGACTTGATCTTTCAACTTTTCTTCTAAAAGAGTTAGTTCTATGATCTTTTCATGACATTTCTCTAGCTTTTGAGTTAAATGAAAATTTTTATTCTCAGCTTGCGTTTTGTCGTTTAGAGCATTATAAAGATCAATCGTCAGCACATCAACGGCGCGACTTCTCTCAGCTTCAGGCAGAGAAGGATTAGTAGAGATAGATACCTGAGATGATATGTAGCTCATGGAAGGTTCAGATGCTTCTTCCACTTCTTCTTTAATCTCAGCCATGAGGCAAAGATTAGCGACTTCTTCTTCATCAGAACTTGATTCTTCTGATTCAGCCCAGTCATGTTCTTCAGCGATGAGACCTTTACCTTTTCGCTTGTAGCTTTTCAGCTTTTGATATTTGTTCTTCAACTTTAGGTATTTGTCATCACTAGATCTTCTTGAGGTAGAAGGCTTGAAGACCTTTTTAGACCTGCACTCACTAGCAAAGTGTCCAATTTTTTCACAGTTATAGCAAGTGGCAGTAGCCTTATCAACAGGAGTTGATTTTGGCTTTTCAGTTAGAGAGAGAGGCTTATTTCTTCGGAAATTGCTCTTTCTTGCAAATCTCTTAAAAGAGTTTGTCAAGAGTGCTAAGGACTCATCAAACTCTGAAAGATCAGGGTCTGATAGATCCTCAGATTTAGAATCTAACTCAGTGATGGTGAGAGTAGATCGCTGAGATGGAATTATCTCTGAAGAGACTAAAGCAACAAGAGTGCTTTTGGAGTCTTTAGAATCTTTTACAAGATTTTTCTTCAAGAGATTCGATTGCTCATAGTTGAGCAATATTCCATACAAAGTGCTTAGAGAAAGAGAATTTAAGTCTTTTGTCAGCTTAAGACATATTGAATAATTGTCCCAGCTTTCAGGAAGACATTCTAAGAATTTTGTTAAGACCTCAGAATTAGAATAGGTCCTACCAACTGTTCTTAGATCAATGATTAAGCATTTAAACTGTTGATGAACGTCAGAGAGAGATTCATTCTTACCAGCGATGAAACTTTCATACTGTCTTACCAAGTTAATCTTTCGAGTCTCTTGGATTTCAGTAGTGCCTTCATATTGAACACATATGGTTTCCCACATTTCTTTAGAAGTTTTCAGGTGCATGATGGAATGGAAAACTTCATCAGGCAGAGCCATTGAGATAATGGTCTTTGCTCTTGCATCTATGTCTACCTTCTTTTTGTCTTCATCACTCCACTGTCTTATTTCCTTAACGACATAGCGTTCAGGGACAGCTTCAGTGGTGGCAGTAGCGGGAACTGCAGATATAATTCTAACAGGTTCAGCTATGAACATATGTTGATGCGAGACTTGTCTTCAGGGACTACGTTACTGTTTACATCAGAACTATCAGTGATAATTGAACAGACTCAGTTTGATCACTGATAGTGAAACACTAATACATATTAAATGTTTATAAGAAAGACTATCAGCGATAACTGAACAGACTCAGTCTGATCGCTGATGGTGAAACACTAATATATATTAAACGTAATTTTCACTAAGTACAGAAAAGGGTCGTTATCAAATCACTGAGAGAGTTTGGATCAACAGAAAGCTTTTTGAAGACTAAAATCTGATTTCTTTTTATTTTAAGAAGAAGACAATGTTGCTTTCTTTATTGGTACTTATGTTCACTTTTGTGTAACCTTGGGCTCTAAGTAAGCCTTTATCTTTTGGACATTACCCATTATCTTTTGTATAAATAGATGGGTTTAGGTGATCTTTTGTATTAAGTTAGCAAGTCTTTTAAGTTAGGAGAAAACTCTGACTACTAAATCTTTTGGTTTCAAGTTGGAAGAAAGATCCAATCGGTCTTACAACCGATTATTACGATTCTCGCTAGTTGTTCTTAATATTTTAATTCAAGTCTCGCATTTACGTTACTTCTTACTTTCTCGTATTTATCTCTTTACGATTATTGCACTTACATTACGTCAATTAATTATTGTCATTTACATTACATAATTTACATTATGCCTTTAATTTTCGTTCTTTACATTTCTCGGAATTTACTTACCATTATGAGTAGATAATTTCATTAGCTTGGGTGTGAGACAACGGGTGAGTTTTTAAACCAAAAGAAAGTGGACGTCATTTCTCACTAACAATGTTCCACCGTTTCATTCTAAGTTTTATAAATCCAAACGCACTTTTTGAAGAATTGATCACTTTGAAAGTGGTAAAGTGTAGTGGACTCAGAGATGAGCCACATAAATACTGTAACACCCTCAAATCTGAAGATAGCAACTTATTAAAATTTTCTAAATACATCAATAAATACTTCCAACTACAAACATAAATTGAGAATTAACTCCAAATCTCACATTCATCCTATACATACATTCTAGGAAAAGAACGGGTGTTACTAAACCCAAAAACAATCACTATCTCCAATCTGCGGAAGACTTCACCAGCTACTTACTCTTGTATAAAGCTAAGGCTCAATCCTCATAGCACTTGCTAGAACCGAACCCCCAACTGGAACTTGATGCACATGCCGACAAATAAAAAGGTTAGGCTTAACGCCTAGTGAGTTCAAGAGTTTTAACATGAATGAATATATCTTTAAAAGACAGGAAATCAGTTTTAAAGCAAGATCCTTCAAAACCTTATACTTCACGATGGAAACGACACATTTTTCCATAATAAACATTTTTAAAGACAATGCTCCCAAACATTGCATTTCTTGTAAAATGATGCAACCCGAAACTCACCCAAGACGGGGTCATAGTTCGATACTCAATGTGCTAAAATGTAAATAATCCCTTATATCCCAAAACACCCAAAACACGGGCGGGACATAATACTCAACTCTTAAGTAAAGGAAAACGATTCATAATAATATGGTACGCCATTGGAAATATGTAACTCAAATTAATACTCACACGACCATAAAGTAGAATGAAATCCAAATACCGAAACGTGGAAACGACGCGGTCCATTCGAACTTTAATATACGTGGGAAGAACCCAAAATTAGAGCCAACATTTACCGTCAACCACTTAAAGACCCGAATCAGTAAAATACCACATTACCATGTAAAATACCACGAATCAACGATGAAGAGATTCGTATACACCGACAATAGAAAACACGCAAGTAGGTCGTTCATGTGACTTCCTTGCATATCATCTAAACGTTTCCACCTTGGGTGGAGAGAACACGTGAATGGGGCCACCCGCGATGTTATTGGATTCTACCCGAACACCCCGACATCCTGGTTCTCATGCCTCTACCGACATCATACCACGGACCGTTTAATGTCTCTGGCCTTACTCCATTGGAGTTCCACTTTCGAGGGCTTACAGGCGTGAGCGCCTATCCAAGCTAAACGAGTTCCAACTCTGTGGCCCAAGCCACATATTCCTACTCGCTAACAACCCGAGCGATCACTAAATGTAATCCAAAACCTCAGGCCTTACCAAACCGACAGACTTTCGTGTCTATGGATCCATTACAACACAGTCTAACATTACATGACTCCAATTGAATGACCAAAGCACCCAAAACATGTAATTCCCCAACGATACGAAATTAATCGTTATCTTATTCAAAACCCCCGCTGGTTATAATCCGGACAAATGTCCACACGACTCATTTTAAGCCAACACCGAGCTAAGATGCTCAAAATCCATTTGACCAATAATTATCGGTCCTCCAAATAATGAAATGTCTTTAAAATAACGTTTATGAAGACACACACTACAAATACGAGATCAACCCAAAACTCAACACATAATGGGACCAAGGGTTTTCCAAAGATTTTATGAATGCAAATACCCAACATACATATAACATGAAATAGACTTCATTTGTACAAAATCACCAAGAATACGTAAATCATGCTATTTAGTTGTTGAAATGTTCGAAACCCAATATAAGCATTTTGAGAGATTAACACAACCCCAAATTTACCAAATCTGAAAACTTATCGAAATACTCACACTTTGACAAATAACCAAGTAAAACATATTTTACTTCAAAATACTCTAAACTTATCAGCAGTTAACCATTTCAAGTAAAACACTTTAAAATAACCATTTTGGCATGTACACCGTTTTCACAAATCAACTTGAACTCACCTTGCTAGATTTAGGCTAAATCTAGATTTCACCCAACGAGCTCTTTTGAAGGCCAGTTGAATCCTCAAGCCGAAGACTTCCAAAACCTAGATTCAACATTCCAACCCATAAATAACCATAACCAACCACAAGGAAACATTCTCCAAACATAAAAATACCAAGATCCCAAACAAGATCAAAACCCTAATTTCTCTAAAACCATCAAATCCAAGATTTGAGATATCGAACCTTAAGAAACCACCAACGGAGCATTTATAATCTTATTACAAGAAAACTTACCCTTGAAGACAAAGAGGCTTCCGAGAACACCCAATCCAACACTTCAACCCGAGCTCCCAACCGTTGCACTTGACGAGGAATATGAAGAAGGAGGTTTAGTGGCTCAAGCTCCTAACTAGCTAGATGATTAAGAATCATGTGGTTTAAGAAGGGAAAAACCCCCAAAATAGGTTAGGGTTCGGTTTTGGGGTTTGGGAGAGAAAAGGGGAGAAGATAGAAATGAGAAATGAGGGAAATGGGTGAAAATCGCACATTTAACCCACTGGTACATGCAGGCTATAGTGCCAGGCGATTATGCCAGTGGCACAATCGCTGGAATAATCGCCAAGCATGTATCATAAGCTCCTCAGCTTCGGCGATAGTGCCAGGCTATTGTGCCCTCTGGCACAATCGCTGGCATGGTCGCCCGGGTGCCCCCGAACTCCAAAAACCCGACTTTTTCAATGCCCGAACTCCCGATACTCCGAGGGACTTTAAACAATACATTTCCCAACAAAACCCCACTGTTCACAAGTCACAGAAATGTCCGGGTGACATTTACTTACCGAAAATTACGGGTGTTACAAATACACGTCAATTCGAATGACATATGAAGTATACTTGGAAAAGTTACTTACCAAGAAATTTGGCATCTGTGCTCTTCAAATCGATATATCTCGACAAGTTGATCACTAGTCAAAGTGTTAAAGTGTAGTAGACTCAGAGATGAGCTACTTGGAACACGGCAACTTGGATGATATGGGAATTGGCTCGAGAGAGTGATTTTTAACAAAAAAAATTTGTTTATCCATATACTTCGAGGACACCGTTTGACACTACCACTAGTTTTGATACTGCATAGAGATGTGCCTGATAGAAGCTAAACACTAGTGCTACGGTGAGAATCTGAGAGGATCACTCTCAAAGTAGGTGGTAGAACTAGTTATTGAGAGACACAATGTTGTAGCATCCCTACGACATTGGTCCATAGAAATTTGTGTTTAATACTAACCAAAAATCTTACACCCTTGCTTTCTTTATTATCTGTTATCTTAGTTAATTGTTAACTCAAACCAAACAAAGTCTTCAAAATCTCCATCTATGGAACGATATTCAGTATTTTACCACTTTATTACTTGAGAGACGATATTGGATCTCATGTCTTAGAGGTATGCAAACATCCGCACCAATCCTCCTAGTGTACACTTGAAAGGTTTAGGTCATAAAACATGGGTCCCGGAATCCAACCCTGAAACACCCAATTGACCATCAAATAAAGACTGGCTTATGTGCCTATGGATCCAATGCAACACAATCTAACATTACATTACTACACAGGGATGACCAACGCACTCGAGCATGTAATTACCATTATTATGCAACAAGATGCATTAATATGAAAATCATAAATGGGGTCCATATTGAGCCATTAAAATCGGACAAATGTCCCCAAAACTCTTTTAAGTCAAAACGAGTTAAAGTGATTGAAATCCTTTTGACCAATAAATAACGGTCCCCAAATAATAACACGCGTTTAAACGACATTTATGCAATACATTCCTCAAATACAATATCAACTTAAAACATGAATTTGTTGGGACAAATCATTTTCCATTTTAAAATCCTCATCATATTCCCAAAATATTCCATGACATGACGACGTGAAATTTCCAAACGATTTATAAACCAATTACACCAAAATCTCGTTAACGTCAAATAACTTTCATTTGGGCAATAAATTACCAAAAGAATAAATGCTTGATGTTTACACGTCAAAACACCCGAAAACCAATGATAGACATTTTATACGATGTAACAACCTAAATTAACAATTACAAAAACTTTGCCAAATACTCAACACATTTGATAAATACAAAGTAAACACATTATTACTTCAAAATACACATTTTGACATGTACAAAGTTTTCACAAAGCAACTTGAACTCACCTTGCTAGATTTAGGGGTTGTTTGTTTACCTCTTAATGATTTCATTAAGAGCCAACCTCTGAATCATTAAGAGGTGAATTGTGGGCAAAAAAACAAAGTATACCTCTTAATGGTTCCAAAACCATTTGAATGATTTTGTATCTTGGGACCTCCTTAACCATTCAGAGCCCTGATTTCATTATGAACAATTACCAAACAACCATATTTTATTTTGCACTATATCATAAGAGCGGCCTCTTAATCATTCTGACCACCAAATCATTCAGCAACTGTCAAACAACTCTTTAGGCTAAATCTATATTTTACCCCAACTTGAGCTTCCTTGAAGAAATATGAACCCTCAAGCCAAATCTTCCAAAAATCTAGATCCATAAGTTTCCAACCATAAATACGCATATCCAAGCACTTAGAATCATTCCCCAAACATCTTATATCAAAATCTCCATTTTGGCCAAAACCCCTAATTTGACCTAACTTTTCTCAAAATCTTCCAAACCGAAATTTGAGAAACATAAACACTAGAAAGTAATCAATAGATAATTTATGACTCATAATAAAGTTTACAAACTAGGTGGATCAACTCACCATATAGGTGTTGGTGAAAACCTAGAAAACCTAAATTTCTTGAAAATGGAGGTGATGACGATGAGCTCTTAATATTTGCTTCCAATACACTACCAAATACTATTGAATATTCAAAAAACTAACAATCTATCCTTGAAAATCTCTCAAAAAAGAAATCATAGCAACTTGAATCGCCAAAAACGGAGTTGAAATGAGAGAGTTATGACCAAATGAAGAAAGAGGTTGAATTTATGCACTGCACCTCGACCGCGAGAGTGACAAGCGAAAGTGACAGTGTCACTTTAGTTGTCACTTTCGCTCAAAATGTACCATGGGCTAACTTTTCTCTACGAAAGTGCCCGGCTAAAGTGCTAGTGTCACTTTAACATGGCACTTTCGCCCAAAAGGTACCGATAGCCTTTTTTGCCCGTTTTTTCGACCGTTCCTCGATCATTCCTCGACCGTTTTCTCGATACATTGGATGTTATTATGCCAGATATATTGCCATTATCGTAACTTCCTGGTACATTCGTTGGGAGGACCAAACATTCAGTAACGTCGTTGCAGTTGTGACATTTGTCACAACTGCATGACACTATAGTTGGGACGACCATACTTCTATGATAAAGTAATACCCATTAGGATCCCAATCCCCAACTGCTTTCTTCAATCAAAGTTTTCATAATTTTAACATTCCGAGTTTGCAAAACTTCTGTTCTTTAAGTTTATCTTTAATTATTGCATTCATCAAATCTCAATTTTGGCCATCCAGTTACTAATGGTATAGTTATTGTGATACTCAGTACCTGGTTCCTTTGGTTCGATACTCGTGATTATCATGCGTATTACTTGATCGACGCCTTACATTTGCGGTTAGATTTAGGTGGGTGTAAACCCGCGCATCACCCATCTCTGTAAACATTTGAAAAACTAAGTTTCACAATGACTAATGTGAGTTTTGGTGCGACTAAAGTCGCCCAAAAAGTGGCATTAGCCACCTTTTCACCACTTTTCACCCCTTTCCCCTCCTATTAACCAATAAACATAATAGGGAACTTAGCTAGCTCCTAAAATGCATAAATATAATAAAAATGAAGGTATTTTGATAAAATAGGGGTTCAAAATGTATTTATCAATGAGTGTGGGGGGAGGGAAGGTTTTACAGGTGTTCACACACATACATGCACATACGTCCGGGGGGTGGACGGATCTAAGATGGAGGCGGTCGAGGGAGTCGTGAATGGGTGGATATCGCGGAGATTTCTATGGAAGGGGCGGGAGAATCGCCTAGGGAGGGGGGTTATCTGAATTTGATGTTTATAGTATGTATGTATGTATGTATGTATTGTGTGTGTATATATATATTAAATACAATAAAATAATATATTTGTTTAGTGTTAAATAGAAAATTAAATAAATAATACAAAGATCAAAATGCTCATAAGTTAACGGATCAAAATGACCTCTTATTTTGGGAATTGCTTGTAAGTTTATTATTTGAACAAATAGTCATAAGATAAAGAATCATGAGAGAAAGAGTTAATATGAGAAGTGTAAGAAGGGATGTGGACCCTTGTTCATTTTTAATCTTAAAGCAATCTATGAATTGCGCTTTAGAAGAGAATTAAACCAATGCATCTTATTAGTGTTGATCTTCAATTAGGATTGATCCAAGGGTGTGAATCCCTTCTTATCCTTCTTATCATAACTTTCATTCTCACTGTAACTCAACTCATAGTCATAATTTATCAAATACTTAACGTTATAGAAAACAATTATTATAACTTTAAATAGGAAACCACAAGGGTTGTGGCGTACTGGTTAAGGCTCTGGGGGATGTGGTGGAATATCTCATCTGTCCAGGGTTCGAATTCAGGCATACACAACAATTGTGGTCACTGAGGTTTAATCAGGGGTGATCTCTTACAGTCATAATTTGCCAAGGGATTAGTCTAGACAAAAGCCCAGAACACCCTTAAAAAAACTTTAAATAGGAGAATCACATACATACCTTAGATACCTATTGTCATTGTTTACAAATTCAAATTAGGTAAGTGTTAATTAGTAAATGGCCCCCTCAAAACCTAATGTGAGCCCAATTTACTTTGCAACATCTAGCCGACCCATATACATGTTAAAGTTATTTGTATACATTAATCGATAGATGTGATGTTAGATATTTGATGAATTAAGATTATGCATTTGTGTTAGCATTACATACAATTAAATAAATTAGAACTCTCTTCCACGAGAAGTTAGTTTGATCCATAATAATAAGAGAAGATAATACCAAGATGTTTGAATACAAATCAACCACTATATAATAAAAGTAGAGATGGAGTTTTGGACCGGATCGATGGACTGGATAGAGACCAGAACATGTCATCGGTCTTCATTAGGACGGATCACTTGTCTCTTTTGAACTAGGTTTATTTGAGCTAGACCGAATAATCTATAATTATTTTTCCAACCAGATAAAAACTTGATCAGTCCAAACTAAATAAAAATGGGTTCGTTTTTTTCTTCTTAAAATTCGTTAATATTTTTACCACGTATTAAAAAGTGCAAGACCAAACATCCATACTGAAACCGTTTTCAAATAAAAAATGATTTGGAAACATGACATGAAGATAGAGTAAAATCATGTAGTTAGATGTGTATCCAACACATAATTCTTACATATGGTTCTATAATATCAGGTTCAGGATGGTTGCCTTTAGAACGTTTCAATCATTAAAAATAAAACGAATGAAGAACTACTTACAAAAATATTACCATCTCAACTATCATTTTTTAAACAAAATGTCTCAATATATATATATATATATATATGTGTGTGGTTCTATAATAGCAGGTTCAGGATGGTTGCCTTTAGAACGTTTCAATCATTAAAAATAAAACGAATGAAGAACTACTTACAAAAATATTAGCATCTCAACTATCATTTTTTAAACAAAATGTCTCAATATATATATATATATATATATACTAGAAGCGTAATCGCACAATACAGCGAGATACATCATGATTTTAATGTTTTATTTTATTTTTTTGTCGATTTACAGTACGATTTTGGATGGTTTTAAGAAAGTGATAATTTTTTTTATAAATTTGTTTAATTTAGGTTTAATAATATAATGTTTTTATATAAAAAAATTTAGGTATTTTGTTAGAATTCAATGATTATATTATATATTTTAATGACATCTAGAAAAAAATAACCAATTACATATTTAATAATATAATTAAAACAAATTTATATTAATTAATAGTGATACATGGAAAGATCTGCATAAAAAGAAGACTATGTACATACCAAATTGGTGGGTGTTAGAGGTCTGCAGTAGTAATATGTATTTTGTGCTTTGATACTTGTAAATTAAGATATTTTTAAAATTTTGCATAAAATGATGATACTTTGTGTCTAATAATTTGTAATTAAGAGTTTTTTATATCTGCTTTATAATATAGTATAGATATATGTGTGTGTGTGTATATATATAGACTTTTGTAATTTATGATGCATATTTTCACACTTTATTTATTTTAATCGCCATGTTTCATATTCAAAAGCCATTTGTATGGTAATTTTACCTTCAGATTTGACTTTGTCGTATGTGTTAAAATTATTAAAATTATATCCAAGTTGTTTGCTCTTCAACATCGGTCATTTAATTGGATCTTCAAGCGAACAAAAGGTTTCAAATCGTCATGGTCAAAATAGTGTGGGGGTCATGAGTTTGACGGCTAACTCGGGTTATAGCTCTTGCTTCGTTTTGGGTAGCAGATGGCTTTGATGCTCGGGTGTTTAAGGGGTGTTTCATTTGTGCTTCGTTTTAGAGGTTCCTTTCTTTTTTATTCTATAATCTTATTCGGTGTTTGTTTTAGCTTGTCGGGTTTCTTTTTTATTTTGACCTGGTAGGTCCTTCAAACTTTGTTTTATTTCCCTTCATCCTGTTAAGCATATTTGCTTACCTTTTAAAAAGGGTGTTGTTATCCCTACCCATCTCCACTCACATATCCTCCATATCTCACTCATATACCCCCTCCTACCTCACTCATATATCCCCTAGGATATGTTTAAAAAAGGGTGTTGTTATCTGTAACACCCTAAAAATTGGGGTAATTTTAAAAATTGAAAATTCGGCAATATAACGTCTATAAATAGGATAAATCATCCACATAGTGGGCAAGGCGTGAACATTCACAAAACCTGCCAATGAGTATGGAAAAATGAAAACAAACCAAACCAAATCTATCTAGATTACATAGGTTGTCAACCCAATACCAAAATGAATAAATTGGTTTAAACACCAAGTCTCCAAATTAACTGACATCCAGACCTTTCCTCAAAAAACCAAACTCTTCACTCAACCCCTTGACGACCCGCCGCTAGGGAGCCTGTTATACACATCATTTTCGAAAAAGTGTTAGGCTTAAAGCCTAGTGAGAACATACAGTTTATAATTTGGAGAAATATATGCTGTTGTAACGAAGGGAATTCTTTTCAAGAGAATTAGATTACAATTGAACTGTTTGCCACAAAAGGGCCTTTCATATAAAATTCATCTTGCGATGACGGGGGATACCCGATTTACCAAGGATTGTCGGTGGAACACCGAGTAGGCCACAATCCGAGTTGTGAGTTAAATACTTGGAACCATGGCCACGAACAATGTCGGTCCGTACTAAGATGTAGGGGGGGAACCCGAGGAACCAAGTCATACTCGTTCACTAGGATACATTATGAACCATGGCTAGTAACCGGTCCCATATAACCGTACCAAAGGCACCCGAGGATCAAATGTATCCATAGCTACAATGGGGAAAAACATCCCAAATATATATATATATATATATATATATATATATATATAAGTCGACTCAATACCTAGGGATCCACTAGTAATAGTCAAGACTTGTCACAATTACATTTATGACTAACCAAAGCTAAACATATAGCTTCCATAACATTTATTTCCAAAGATGCAATTTCCAAGTTAACTGCTGATAAAAATGAGAAATCATAAAAATGAGATTTTATACATTCTTCCAAGTAATTCACCAAATAGGTGCAAGAAATACTTCATTTTATTTCATAACAAATGAAATCCTTCCATTTCGCAAGATATAGCAAGAACCCTAAAATCTCCTAAAACTCAAGTTAGGTCAAAATATGATTTTCATAAATCCAAAACCAAGGAGATATATAGGAATTCAAAATGTATATTTTGATGTGTATAAGGTTTAGAAAATGATAGTAGGAACTCACCAAGTAGGTTTTAGAAGAAAACCCCAAAAACTTAGATCTTGACCCTTTGGAGAAGATGAAGATGGAGATGGTGATGAACTCTTGACCCTTGCTTCCAATCCACCACCAAATACTATTGGATCTTCCAAAAACTAACAATCTAACCTTGAAAAGCTCTCAAATACGTAACCGTGGCAACTTGAATCGCTGAAATCGGAGCTAGGATGAGAAAGATATGAAGAAATGAAGTTTGGGGCTGAAAATCGGGTTTTAAGCTCGACCAGGGGATTTCGCGACTTATGCCGCTAGTGCAAGTCGCGCGTAAGTCGCGAGATGCACTGTTTGCCCGGTTTTCTTCTTGTTCACTGTTTTGGCCATAACTTCTTCGTTATAGCTCCGTTTTCGCTCCGGAAAGGACCGTTGGACTCGTAATTGAATCATTCATCTATCAAGACTATAAAATCTATGATTCAAGTCCAAAAGAAAATATCTTATTTTTCCTTGATATATCGGTTTCTGTATTAACTTGAAACGATACCTTTCGAAAATCGAGGTGTTTCATTATCCCTACCCATCTCCAGTCACATATCCTCTATATCTCACTCATATACCCCTCTTATCTCACTCACATACCCTATAGAAAGGGATATGGATATAATTCACCTTTTAAAAATTGAGTTGTATATGAAAAATAGAAGGTGAAAATGAAGTGCAAGTGGATGTAGGGCATCCCACTTGTTTTACAAGATAATGCATGCCCACCAATATACAATGAATGGCCTATATTTCAGTACAATATAATATTTAAATATTTTTATAAACTATCAAGTTATTAAAATATTTTTAAACTAAATAAAATCAAAATAAGTAATATGAAATAGGCTTATTATATGTTTTTAAATGGGTGATCTTAATAAAACCAAAATAAATAATATGAAAGATGTTAAAGTCAAAATTTGAAGTTCACCAATTTTGACTAGATGTTAGGGTTCTTAAAATCTATGAATAAAAGGGCATGACCCCATTTCAAATCCACAACCCCTCTTCTACCTATAACTCATTACTCATGTTGCTACTCTTCCTCCTTCTTTCGTCATCGTTGATCGTTCTTGCGGAACGTTGTCATCCAGATGATAAAGCAGCTATTTTAAAATTTAAAAATAGTTTTTCAAATGGACCTGAACTTTTGCCAATGTGGAGCCTAGATCGCGATTGTTGCAACATATTTGATTGTGATGAGGTCACTAATCGTGTCGTAGACTTCTCCGTCACATACTCTAACCTTGCAGGCGCAATTCCTGATGCCATTGGTGATTTGACGTATCTCAAGACACTTCGTCTGCACAAGATGCCGTTTCTTGTTGGTGAAATCCCCAGAGTTGTAGCACGACTAAAACACGTCACGTTTTTTGATATTAGTTGGACCAACGTGTCGGGCCACGTGCCTCCGTTTCTTGCTGAGCTCAAGAGTGTCATGTTTATTTATCTTTCGTACAACAACCTATCGGGTCCAATCCCATCCTCACTTTCCACTCTCCCGAATATGATTGGGTTAGATCTTAGTCGAAATAGACTTGTGGGACCAATCCCTGAATCATTCGGTCATCTTGTATCTCCATCCTTGCAAGGATTGAGTTTATCTCATAACATGTTATCCGGTGAGATCCCTACGTCCTTGGGAAATATGATAATCTACCGCATTGATCTATCGAGAAACAATCTCTCAGGGGATGCTTCGATGTTGTTTGGTGCATCGAAGAATACCAGTGA
Source organism: Arctium minus (assembly GCA_954870635.1). Taxonomy (NCBI): domain Eukaryota; kingdom Viridiplantae; phylum Streptophyta; class Magnoliopsida; order Asterales; family Asteraceae; genus Arctium; species Arctium minus. Next base: position 32,438,968 of record OX941088.1, read on the forward strand.
AATCAACATCTCTCGAAACAGTTTTGAGTTTGATTTCTCACGAGTAAGTTTTATGACCGAGACGCTAGTAACATTGGATATATCACATAACAAGATATATGGAAAGATACCATCCCAAATACTAAAAGCTTTCATGTTACAAGCTCTAAATGTTAGTTACAATAGATTATGCGGAGAGATCCCTTCAGGATGGAAATTGCGGTATCGATCTGAAGGCTTTGATAACTCTTCGTTCGTACACAACCGATGTTTGTGTGGATCCCCACTCACTCAATGCAAATGAGCGAAAAAACAAGTGTTCGTTCTTATAAACAACATTTTAATAAAATTTTCGATCCTAAGTTTACATTTTATCTTATTTCTTGGTAAATATATTGTTAATTTCCTTTAGAAAATTAAGAGTATTTAATCAATAAATATTTACTTCTATAACAAAAATCCAGTTGTTTAATTAATTACTTAACAAAAAATGGGGCTTCTTTAGTTCAAAAAAAAAATGGGGCTTCTAAAAATAATGTAGAAAACCAGAGTATTATCGGGAAATTGTCAATGAACAGACAACAACAAAGTTCACTAATTTATATGTTGTTTTATCATTTTTCTCATACACGTGTTCTCATTGAATACATTATAATATATATTGTCGCTATCTATACTATATTATAAATCACAGATAAAAAACTCTTAAATACAAATTATTAAGCACAAGGTACCATAACTTTGTGCAAGATTTTAAAAATCTCTTAATTTACAAGTATCAAAGCACAAAATATATATTACTACTGCAGGCTTCTAACACCCATCAATTTGGTATGTGCAGGACATTCCTTTTATACAGACATTTTCATATATCACTATTAATTAATATATTATATTACTATAAATTTGTTTTAATTATATTATTAAATATGTAATTGGTTATTTTTTCTAAATGTCATTAAAATATATAAGATAATCATTGAATTCTAACAAAATTTCTTAATTTTTTTATATAAAAACATTATATTATTAAGCCTAAATTAAACAAATTTATAAAAAAATATTATCATTTTCTCAAAATCATCCAAAATCGTACTGTAAATCAACAAAAAATTATATGAAAAATTAAAATCGTGATGTATGTCGTTGCATTGGGCGAGTACGTTTCTATTAAAAATATGATTCCAATACGCTATTCGGTTACTTAGGTGCCGTTTGTTTTTTAAGAGGTCTAAAGTCTGAAATCTTAATTTAGTTATGATTAATAAGAGGTGGTGTGTAAAAAGGTTTGAACGATTCAGACTTAAGAGTCAATAAGAGGTTTTTTTAAAAAAAAAAAAAAACCCGTAACATCATGTAAATGAGCAGACAGCGGTGCATGTAGGTTGGTTTGGGTGGGTTGTGAGTTGTGACATTTGAAAAACTGAACTCAATAATGTCGGTTTAGAAAAATCTTAACTCAAATTAACTGATTAAAAGTTATAATTCAATCCAACCCATTCTTTGTGGGTCGATTTGGGTTGGGCTAAATTGACGGGTTGATATTTAATAGTTGATACATAAATGATATACTAGAAGTGTACTTGCTCAATATCAAACTTAATTTTCGTTTTATTTTTTGTCTTTATATATTTTATAATTTGTTTTTGTGTAGTTTTGAGAAAGCGATAATGTTTTTTTTATAATTTTCTTTATTTAATTTCTAATTATAATTTAATTTAAGTTTAATAATAATATAATTTATTTTAGGTTTAATAATACTATAAACGTATTTGTGCAATGCAGCAAGATACATCATTATTTTAATGTTTTCTTTTATTTTTTGTTTTTTATCGATTTACAGTACGATTTTGGATGGTTTTGAGAGAGTGATAATGATTTTTTTTTAAATTTGTTTAATTTAGGCTTAATAATATAATGTTTTTTATATAAAAAAATTAAGTATTTTCTTAGAATTCAATGATTATCTTATATATTTTAAATTTTTTATATTTAAATTGAGATATGTATCATGTTTCGATTATGTTTATCAGTTAGTTATGAATTCAAATATATAGCTTTAGAAATTTGTACTCATGCATCATGACTTGTAATTTTGAATTTTAAGTGATATGTATCAATAAACAATACTCATTGCATAGAAGCTTGTTTTTTAGAGCTTTTTCGATTGTTTAATAATAATATAATTTATTTTAGGTTTAATAATATAATGTTTTTTTATTTATAAAATAAACATTAAATATTCTGTTAGATTTTCTTAATTATATTTTAGATTTTTTATATTTAAAATTTGATTTTTATCTTGTATTTAGTTATGTGGGAGTGATTTTAGGAGAGTTAAAGTGGTTAGAGATAAGAATTGAAAGTTAATAAATAGCATTAAATATAATACATAAAGTTTTAATTATTGTTTTTAAGAGATTTTAAGTAATTAACACTAAATAGTGGTACATTAAACTTTAACAATTGTTTTTAAGAGTTCTTTATAAATGATTTATAATATAGCATAAATAATGTTATTTTATAAAATAAACATTAAATATTCTGTTAGATTTCAATGATTATCTTAATTTTTATTTTAAATTTTTTATATTTAAAATTTTATTTTCATCCTGTATTTAATTATGTGGGAAGTGATTTTAGAAGAGTTGAAATGGTTAGAGATAAGGATTGAAAGTTAATAAATAACATTAAGGCTATGTTTGGCAAAAAAAAAAGCTAAGTTAGCTTATAAGCTAGCTTGTAGCTGATAAGTTAGTTTTTCAAAACGCTATTTTGAGTAGCGTTTCAATAAGCTAGCTGATAAACATGTACACTAGCTTATAAGCTAGCTGATAAGCTAGCTTATTTTTGCCAAACAATGCCTAAAAGTAGTACATAAATCTTTAATGGTTGTTTTTAAGAGATTTTAAGTAATTAGTATTAAATAGCGACATATTAAGCTTTAACATTTGTTTTTAAGAGATTTTTTTCAAATGCCTTATAATATAGTATAGATTAATTCATGAAGAAAAAAGAAGAGAACTCTTACAAATATCAAATAACGAGCAATTGTAGTCGTAGACATAGAGACAATAACTGATAAATGATCATTCTTGTTTATTATCTGATATATAATCTATATACTATATTATAAAACACGGATAAAAAAATCTTAATTACTACTTATAAAACACAAGGTACTATCATTTTATGCATACATTTCAAAAATCTCTTAATCACAACTTGGTATGTATAAGATACAACTCCTTAATGCACCACCGTTAAATCCACCAAAGTTGAAAAGATTCAAACTTTACTTTTTCACTTCCTTCCATATTCAAGTTCTTTTCCTCCCATTTGGGGTTTCTCCCAAAGAAGACAAGTTTTTTACTTGCTCAAATTAACACTCATTTTCTTTTATAAATTTGTTTTTTTGAGTTCAGGTTTCCAAGATCAGCTTTGTCTTCCCAAAATGCTATCAAATTCAAAATTCAAATTAACAAAATCTCCCGTATATAATGAAATCCCTCCCACATCCCAAATTCAAATTCAAATTCAAACTAAAATTCTCTTCTCGTAAAATCACTTATATAGGGTTTTGTAAACCAACAACAGAGTTTTCTTATTCTAAGTCATCTTCTGCCTTCATCGTCCCCTCTTTGTTCCATTTGAACAATTTTTATTTGTGTGACCAATGTTGTCTTTTAGTTATTTATTTTGCAGGAAATGTTGCTTGATTCGGATGGGGTAATCAATTTCATTTTTCGATTTCTCTCTGGTTAACATCAATTTCAGCTTTTTATAGTTAATATTTTGTTTTCCGAGAATCCATTTAGGTTCTTAACATGTTTTTATATCTAGAACATCTAGGGTCGATGATCGATTAAAAAAGATGTTGGCGGTGTTGCTTAACTTGCTTCGGGTTTGTTTCCTCCAATAATAATCGTTTGCCATGATTACCAATATTTTGATTTGTTTCCTCCAATGGGTTTGATGATGGGAGTTTTACATCATCTGTTGATATAATTTTGGTTCTTAGTTCTTGGTTTTAATTTTGGTTTTGTTTTCGTTTTTGATTTTGGCTTTTCGGTTTTGTTTTGTTTTTCATTTTGATTTTTCAGGGATGAAATCACCGGTGAACTCATCGGAAAAATATGGTTGGTCATCGGAAGAAGATGGTGGTTCACCGATAGAGGGTTGAGGTTGGTTTTTCACTTTTATTATGGCACAACTCTTGTTTTTATACGTCTTAAATCTTGTTCTTACTGGTGTGGCCTTGTTCACCGCCCAAAGTTTGATCTCCATGGCTGTATATATTCGTTGTTTAGTTGGCTCATGTTCTTTTCTAAGCATAGGTGCATGATGTTAAGAGGGATTTGACTTCATATTTTTGCTGGAAAATCCCAAAGGTTGTGGTTGTTTCTTTTTCTTTTCTTCTTTTTTTTACAAAAGGTTTTTTTTTGTATATTTTGGTTGATGGTGGACAACATCTTCAATTACTAAATTTGATTGGAGATAGTCAAGTTTTACAAAATTTGTGAGTATGGATTATCCAAATTTACTAATGGTTGGAGCTCTATTTATGTTATTTGGAAGGTCACAGAGTTTGAAGGTAATAAAGGGAAAAAAGGAGTATGATGTGTGGTTTTCAATGGCCCATTAGTATAATTTTATGTGATGTGCAGTGGATATAATTTTTTGGGTTTACAATACTACTGTAAATTTGTGTCATTAGAGTTGTATGGATTATCCAAATTTACTAATGGTTGGAGCTCTATTTATGTTATTTGGAAGGTCACAGATTTTGAAGGTAATAAAAAGAAAAAAGGAGTATGATGTGTGGTTTTCAATGGGCCATTAGTAGAATTTTATGTGATGTGCAGTGGATATAAATTTTTAGGTTTACAGTACTACTGTAAATTTTGTGTCATTAGAGTTGTATGTGACCTACATATTCTTATAGATTGCAAGTTCAATAAGGGAACACTTTAGCCTTTTAATCATCAAACAATAAAAGATATGAAAATCTAAAGCAATTCATAACCGTAAGCAATCCTTAGACCGACCAACATATATATTTTTATTAGTTAAATAATCTATACTATATTATAAAACATTTTGTTTAAAGTCCATAAAAGAACCATTTAAGCCTCAAATGTTGTTGATTAATGCATGTTTCTTTAATTATGATGGTACATGTATTTTCTTCATGTGTATAAGTTTTTAAAGCTTTTTGAATTATATAAAACTAACTAATAATGAACCTATATATACATTTAGATACAAAATAATATTATCCAACATTATCTTTGTTATTTTTACCTATTCTATATTACAGTATTTTGAAAAAATATTATCATTCGTTAGATATCGTTGATTAATACATGTTTTTAAAATTCAAATATACATTTAACGGTTACTTTAATATAATTTCTTAATGTTTCATGATTGAAAAAACTCAAATTATGCGTTTATCACTACTAATGTTCCATAAATATATGATTTACTCCATATATATCTTTTTTCTGACAATCTATTATATTAATTTTTTATTTTCATTTACAATTATTCACCTCGATGCATTGTACGAGTACACTGCTAGTATATTACAAATATCAAATAACGAGTTCATCGACTTATTTTTCAAGTTGAGTTGGATTAGGTTGTCGGTCTATGGGGTTTTTGGATAACCATACGATCCAAGCAAATTAGAACGTAATATGATAGATGCGGTCCAGCACCGGTTTGTTTTCATGAAGTGAACAAACCCAAACCCAAGCCCAAGCCCAAGCCCAAATTATAGGGTAACAACAAGAGATTAGAGATGGGCTTTTCCAAGTTGGGCTATTTATAAAAGGAGAAGGCATAACTCGAAATTTTCATTTGATGCTTTATTTTTCAATTACGGTATAAAATTAAATAAATAAATGTTAAATAATTATAAATCATTAATATTGATATAGAGGGAGGTTCGAGGGAAAAACTAAAAAAAAATGGAAAACCAAGGAACACCCTGGTAGTCTTTCATCTGAACGATATGCACTTGTGCATACAAGTAATTAATTTGTTTTTTTGGTTTTTATGCACGTGTGCATTATGCATTTATGCATATACACGTGTGCATGTTACAAATTACTTATATGAACAAGTGCATACTGTCCAAATGAAGGACTATCAGGATGTTTCTCAATTTTTTCATTTTTTGAGATTTTTCCCTGAACCTGACTATATATATTATTCCTCATTGGTTAACTTTGCCACTTAATGAATAATATATATATATATATATATGTTGGATTTAAATAATTGTGTAAAACCGTAAAATAGAGTGGATAAATAATTTAGGTTACAATTAAAAATCATGAAAAAAAATATTTTCTTAAAACTCAATACGAATCTAATAATAAGTTTAAATAAATGAAAAACATACCTTAGGATGTTTGGAAATGTATCTTTCAAATTTTGGCTAGGATGTGACAGAGCACTAAGAAATCAACAAATATTTCCTCTATAGTCGATTCACACACGAAGATGTTTATATCTTCTACCGTGTGCTAACCTAAGAACCCTATATCTATATGTATATTATAGAAAAAGTAAAAGGTTTATTCTTCTTTATATTTTCTGAAAGGCTAAATTCTAATTGATTCAATCATTTAGCCTATCATCTTATTCATATGGAGTGTCTTTCGATTGGTCTATAACTCAAATAAGTTTAGTGATTATCTGTAATAATTTATATAATTATCTTAAAACAATAATATAATTATACATATTTACAAATAATACCCTATAATTATTATAATCACATTTTAACACATATTTTTCAAAATTATCCTTCAAAAATAATTATTTTCACAACCAACTTGATTTTATCCGAGTTTCTACAAATGTATTCTTTGTGTGCGACCCTATAGGTTCACATATTCCTCAGTAGTATTCATGTGTGACACGTATCATGGGCATACAAAAACTTATAATATACAATAATTATTTAGTACACGGTATTGTAGAAATACTTGTGTATTTTTTTTAAATACCGATTAATATACCAAGGCTTTTTATGGAAAAATAATAGTAATAATTAACAAAAAAAGATAACAAACGGGTTGGTAATGATTATAGTTAATAATTTCAAGTAATTGTTAATATTTGACTATTAAAATTTTAGAGTGATTAATTGATTTTCACCGTGTATACACAGACGTCGGGGGTTGATGCTTGCTTTTAGAAACTTATTTTATACGTAACGATTTAAAACTTTGATTAGTAAAACGTGTCGAAAGATATTAATATATATAAAAACACGAAATATTGAAACTTTTGGTTGAGGGGCGGAACACAATCCTTTTAACATCGGGAGCCAAAGTTTTAATCCCTTAAACAAATTAATAAAATAAAACAAAATCGAGTCTAATTTACTTCAATCTCATAGATATACGTTTTAAAAAGTACAAAAGATACATTATTTAAAGTTATAACCTATTAAAACTTTAAAAAAAGATAAAAATGTAACATCTTCAAAAAAAAAAATCATGAATGACAGATTGGTTAAATATATCAGTAGAAAGTCGTCCATGTTTTCTAAAATCTAAATCACAAGACAAGAAATCAAATCAACCCTAAAAATGGTAAAATCCCTAATAATCTAAATCTAAAATCACAAGATAGAAATTCAATAAATCAACCCTAAACAAAAACATATGTTCACATTAAAATAGTAAAATTTAAAACTAAATCAAGAATTCAAGAAACTATGAATATGGCATAAAAATTGAAGTATAGCATGGAAGTTGAAAACTTAACTTAACCCATGAACATATCAAAAAACAAATGAATTATTGAAATTGACAACTTGAAGACTTAGGGGTTGTTTACCAAATTTTCCATTAAGTCCTGTACGAATAATTGTGTCTGTCTAGATAAATTTGTTTGTCTGGATAAATTGATATTGTTGTTTACTTTTTTATCTGAATTAACAGTCTGGATAACATAAATGACCAAGTTACCCTTGAATATGAATTTTAAGCTGTTTTATAAATTGTTGTTTATTTTTTAAGCCATATATTCATAAATTCATTGATATAATCCAAAAATCAAACAAAATTTCATTAAATACTTAAACTTCCAAGTTCAAACACAATGTAGCCAAGTTCAAACAAAAAATAGCAAGTATGAAACAAGTATGAAATCGACATTGTAGAAATCATGGTTACAAAAATCTACATTGCAGAAATGTCGAGCAGCTATGGAGAAGAAACAAGTATGGAACAAAAATCGACTGAAAAAACAAGTAAGGAACAACAATCGACTGAAGAAAACAAGTATGGAACAACAATCGACTTAAGAAATAAGTATGGAACAACAATCGACTGAAGAAACAAGTATGGAACAACAATCGAGTATGGAGAAGAAACAAGTATCGAACAATCAGTAAAATCCTTACCTTTGGAGAAATCGACCAAAGGAAATTATTGTCTAGGGTTGAAATTGAACCAACAGTGAATTGAAATAGTGTAATCGAACCATCAATGAACTCGAAGCAGTAAAATCGAACGAGCGGTGAAGATGAAATCGAGCAGCTAGGTTTTTATTGCGTGATTATTGAGTATGAAGGTAGGCATGTCTTTATTTTTAAAGGGTATAAATGTCAAAGATGTGTCTTAATGGGGACAACACATCTTTCCCCTACTTAGTAAATAAGTCGGAAACGTCTGCGCGAATAAGACGGTTTTGTCATTAAGCCCCAACTAAACATTCCAAACGTCTGCACGAATAAGCCGATTTTGTCATTAAGCTCATTAAGCCCCAAGTAAACACCTCCTTAGAAGGTAGAAAAATGAAACTTGCCATGTGATGATGTACTGGAGTGGGGATCAAGTAAAAGTATAATATAAAATACATATATATACTAAGGCATCCCTATTAAGCAGCAAAAAAGGCACAGGGGCCATGGCCCTCTTTGGCCTCCATTGTGATCCGCCATTGCTTCCAATTATACAAGGTGAATAAATAGGTCATATATTGATTATATTTTTTATTATATACTCGAACAAAAAGTTTATCATTAACATACTTATATTTCCAGAATTACCATCCATCTTTCATCTAATTTTAATCAAATTGATTAAAATAGATTGTCTATTACAAACAAGAAGACGAGAAGACTAACAATTAGATGCCGAGTCGTTCCTATAATGATGGAGGTATGAGGTAAAAAGTTTAGATGAAAATTGCACAAAAAACAAGTATTTTATTTTTCTTGACATCTTGATGTTTAAAAGCAAAATTACTTATCCAAGTTTTATATTCAATATGTTCTTATATATATTAAATAAAATAAGATTTTAATAACTCTAGTTTTGAAAAAAATTATTTCAAGAAAAGCTAGTGTAACACCCGGGATTTTCGGAAAGAAATTATGCATTTGGAAAGGTATACTCATCCTTGAAAGTGATGTTGAGATAAAGGATGTTTTATCTTGGACCCTATGCGTATCGAGAGCATTCGAATGCAAAAGAAAAGAAGTTTTTCGGGCCCTGCTTGGTCTAGGCGACAGTGCCCGCGACTGTGACATGTGTCACTATCGCGGGGAGGGGGAGCCTCTCGGTACACCTTCGGCGAGAGTGACTCGCGATTGTGACATTGGTCACTATCGCTTAGCACAATCGCGGAGAGCTGGGAACTCTCGGTACAAGCCCGACGATAGTGTCTCGCGATAGTGACCATGTCACAATCGCTTGGCACAATCGCATTTGGGGTCTGAGGGTTTAAAATCGAGATTTTGAGTTATTTTCTCATTTGTAACTTCTCCCATTTCATTCCCCCTCCCAAGAACCGAACCTCTTTACCCTCATCATCGATTTTGAGCATTTGAGGCACCAAAACTTGGGATTCCAAGTGATTCTTCATCCTCTAGCGAAGTTTTGGAAACTAAAACTAGAATCCTCTCATCTTCATCATCTTCATCTATTTTCTAGGGTTTTCACCCAACTCGATTTCATCATTTTGAAGATTGGAAGTTTATGGCTCATCTTGGTGACCTAAAAGTATTTTGGTTGGTGGATTGAAGTTAAGGTTAAGGTAATCTCTTCTTTTCTTCATTTATGGAAATTAGGGTTTTGATATAAGTTAAGATATTTATGTAAAATGTTTGGGGAACGATTCTAAATGGTTGGGTATGAATACTTATGGTTGGAAACTTGTGGATCTAGGTTTTTGGAAGGATTTGCTTGTGGATTCAAGTTTCTTCAAGGAAGCTCGAGTTGGAGTAAAGTCTAGATTTTGTCTAAATCTAGCAAGGTGAGTTCAAATTGATTTGTGAAAACGTTGTACATGCCAAAATGTATATTTTAAAGTGTTTATGTGGTTACATGAAATTATCATTCGTTGAGTTATTTGGTAGGCTAAATTGTTTGAAGTATTTGACTTTATAAACCTTGTAAAACCCCCACATTTGGGACTTTTAGACATTTTGGTAAATAAGTCATACATAGAAGTGTTTTAATAATTTATTGCATAAATGGAGACTACTTGGTAAAAATGCATTTTAGTATTTGTTGGAAATATGCATAGTTTGTGTTATGAGATGTTTGAAAGCATCAACGGGTGAGTCCTTGAGTTTTGGTCATTCTTGACCTTGTGAACATTTCGGAAATTTCAAATCTTTTGTTTTGGGGAAAGATGTATTTAAAGTATTTCAATGAGTAAATTTCGAGCATTGGAGCACGTGTCTATGGTATAACCTTGTTTGGAAAATGATCTGTCTTATTCTAAGTTGTGTTGGAGTTTGGTCGTGTACTTGGGAGCACGTGTTTGCATAAACGTTGGTCGAGTGCGTTTTATTGCATTTTATTTCTTTTGACAATGAGTCCTTTGGTTGTTTGAGCATGTAGCTCAGTATTTGGTTATGATTGGGTTTTGGGGACATTTGTCCAGTTTTGATAACTCAACATAGAGCTTTAGTCATAATTTATGATTATTGAAGATTTACATATTTTGAGTGTGTGTGTGTGTGTATGTCATTCAATTGGGGTCATGTAATGTTTCAGCCCTGTCTACTATGGATCCATGAGCACTTTAATTACTTTGTCCGATGATGGAACGACTAGTTTTCCACATTGTGGCACGTTAGGCATCGGATGTGGTGTAAGTCCTTCGTGCAAGTATCTATAGGTGTACGCTGAAAGATGTTGAGCTCGATACTTTAATTATTTTGTCCGATAGTGGAACGCTAGTTTTCCCCATTGTGGTGCGATTAGGCATCAGCGGTATAGTGTAAGTCCTCCATGCAAGTATCTATGAATGTACACTGAAAGATGTCGAGCTCGATACTTAATACTGATATGACCATATAAATGGTGTTAATAACATAATGTGTGGCTTACTTCATGTCCGTCACATTATATGGAATCGGGTCTCCCTCGTCACCAAAAGGTGTTGTTTTCGGTCTGGGGCTTTAATATTTATGTCTTCGGTGATGTCTTTTATGTGTGGATTATTGTCCATAATTTTATGAGTGAAGTATTGTGCTCCACCCGTGTTTTAGGGTGTTTCGGGATATGAAATGTTATTCATGTTTTCATAAATTGGAAGTCGATTCTACTCTCTTTTTGAGTGAGTTTTAGGTTGCATCATTTTATAAAGAATGTTTTGTAATGAAGTGTTCATCTTTGAAATGCATGATATTGGAAAAGAGTCGTCCCCAAGTTTAAAGTAAATCATTTTGGAAGATAATGATTTAAATTGCATTATTTCCTTTTAACACTGTATAATTATTCAGGTTGAAAACTCTTGAACTCACTAGGTGTTAGCCTAACCTTTTTATTTGTCGGCATGTGCATCAGGTTCCGGTTGGGGTATGGTTCTAGCGACACTGTGAAGATATGAGTACTAGTTACATGCACGATGGTGAGTAGCTTGGTGAAGTTTTTCGCAATTACCTTGGGAATAGCAATTTGTAATTGGGTTTAGTAACACTCGGCCTTTAATTAGTCTTTATGTAATACTCTATTCGTGTTGTTGATGGTTAAATTCTAGAATCGTATTCTAAGTATGAACTTGTCGTAAGAGATTTTATCCATCTTTAAGGTATTATTGGAAATTTTAAATTAATTGTTCTTTTCAAGTTTAAGGGTGTTACAGCTAGCTACTTTTAAATGTAAAGGTGCACAAGGACTAGGATTTAACCGGTTCTAAAAGACCCGGTTTTTTAGTGGGAAAAAGGTTTGCCACAAATTTAAGACCAAATCCAAACTGAGTCCTAATTGGTTTTTCAGGTTTTCTTTTTTTAAATTAACAAATTTACATATAAAAAAAATAAAGTAGATAATTATTTAAGAAAATATCTTGAACTTTCATTTAATTGTAATTTAATTAATCAAAATTAAAAATTAGTTAAATTATAACATTGTAAACTAATTAATTAATTTGACGTGTTCTTTGTTTATTTTTTATTTTTGAATATTTTTCATATCTTCAAATTGAGTTTTTGTTTTTTAATTTTCTCTCTTGACTATTTTTTTAATATATATTCTTCATCACTTTTAAGCCTTATTTAAGTGATTAAAAATTGGTTGATGTTAGATTTAAAGCATCTGATAGACTGATATCCTTTCTAATAAACCATCAGCTATTCCATTTATGTTGCATATTGGGTTTAAAGTCGAGACACATGAAAAAAGGGGCATATCTTTAAAATAGTTTACGATTTTTTCTTTCGTTAATTTCACTATTGCTAAATACAAATTATTATTTAAAAAAAATTAGTCATAATAAATAACTGGGATAAAAAGAGAGGGCTTTAACAAGTTTTTTCAAGCTTTAATCGGGTTTTTCGAGCTCTGGACGGGCCTTTTCAGGCTTTAATAATATTGATTTTCAATTAACAAATGACAGTTTCCGTACTTTATGCAGGCTTTTTTTAACCAATTAAGGACTGGTCGTAGGTTCAAAAATTAGGACCAACACAGGGTTTCACCTATAACCGGTCTTTTGGGTCGAACATTTTTTTACCGATCCTTTTTTGGACTGGTCATTGGTCATTATCGGTCCAAAGTCAGTTAACCTATCTTTTGTGCATCTAGTTAAAATGTATGGTTGATAGTATCATATACGCAATACATGCACTAGAAAAAAAATCCAATTCTTTTATGCAACTAAATATCTCAATTGAAGTATTAACATTTATATAAAGAGAAGTGACAGAGTAGTGACACCGACCGTATGACATTCCTTATATCACTTTATTATTTTTGGTGTTTTAAGCAACTTTTTAGATTATACTATTTTGGGGACTTGTAAAAAAATATAGGCCTTCGTATTTGAGGGTTTATTATTATGTTGGGCCCCACAACAATGTATGTCCTCTCAATGGAATCCTAAATGATATATAATATTCCACAAGTAATAGGTTGCAATAAAATACATACTCAAACGATTACAATTGACAAATGTAAGCAACTAAACCTTACTGCATCGAATTTTGTAGGGGGAGGGGATCACCGATGTGTTTGCTCTAAGTGCATGCACAATTGAACTCCAAGGCCAAATAACCCATACAACTCGATTTGTCATGTTACTTGCACAAACTACTTGAGGTTGCGTACCAAGATCGCCAAGTACCATACTTGGCCAAGCAACCTCAGATTGTCACCCTGTATCGCCAAACCCGTACCGTTGCTCCCTTCCTGAACACGACCTCTAGATGCGACTTGAGATCACCTACCAAGGCGCCCAACTTGCCAAACATTGAGTATCACATAAAATTCAACAACAATTGCCTTGATTGCTTTGATTTAGGGTCGAACATGATTTCATGACGATATTTTAATCATCCAGATCCTTATTGGTGATTCATATTTAATAATTTGATTAAAAATTATCGAAAATAAGGCAGTTGATGTAGAGCGTAAGTATGTTATTGATAAGTTTATATATTATAGCATATAATTAAAAATAAACATGAAAACACCAACTTTTTAAGTCTATTTTGCCTTTTGAAAACAATTGCTTTTGTCCAATATTGAAGTCGTCGCCATTAGAAAGACATTTGTGAAGTCATATTGTTTTCTCTCGACTAACATTAATGTAACAACCCAACAATTTCATCAACAATTGAAATAGATAGAATAATATCAAACATTCAACAATGGATCCCAATTCAGAAACTTCATATTCAAGTATTTAAATCGCCTAAATCTTAGTCTATTACAACCGAGAATTTCTATATCTTTATAAAGGAAAAGTAACTACGACGCTCTAAAGCCAGAACTCCCGCATACGAGCTTCTAACACTTTTCTTTTCCTTTAACCGATCCGGAAGCAACTAACTTACCTGAAAATGGGTTTTTAAAAAATGGGAAGCGAGGATTAGACCGAGAGGTCTAGTGAATTCCCAACCTCGTTCTTTTTGTATGAATAAACAACAGAATTAAATAAATGGTAAATATAAAATCTCACAACGTAGTGCCGCTGATTGTTCACAAGTAAAAGGACTACTCGTCCTCGGGCCCCCCAGTAGATCCCCATACGCCCCCCCCCCCATGTCGATGTCGTTTCCGTGTATAAGGAAACGAATTCCAAATACACGATTCAACCATCCCCGATGGTTATACGCATATAGCCTTGGCCAAAATATAATTGAATAACACGCCACATTAACATTTGATTACATACATGAAATGTAAACAACAACATCACATCGAAATTAAAGTATTACTTTATCAAAAGTTGCAATAGCCATAATAAGCAATGAAATATAAACCATTTCCAGTTCATAAATATAAAGCATTGTTTGAAAAATAAGGAACTCGCCTGATGAGAAACTCGACACACACACACGGATCCTATCCCCGGATCGATCGACTCCTACAATCCAGATTTAATAATACACCAAGTTGAAGGTTTAATGGTACTTACAAGACTTTCTAAAAATCATTGGGCTCTCACAGAAACTCTCCCTATAGAGACACCGGTTGCAACAAACCCTGGTCGATGGGAGTGAGACATCGGTCGCACCAACCCCGGTCGATGGGGTGAGACACAGGTCGCACCAACCCCGGTCGATGGGGTGAGACACCGGTCAAGGCGGCACCGGGCGGACCCCGGTCGATGGCGACATCGGGCGCCCCAGTCCACGCCCCGATCCCCGGATAGGAATCACCCCGGTCCACACGGGTCATCCATACTCTGGTCTACACCGGTCATCGATGGCGACTTAGCGATTTCGCAGGAACAAGGTAACATAACTCAACACAGACCCATCGAGACCCATCGAGAGACAATAATAGAGATTTCTCACTCTCCCATTTTAACATTTCTTGTCCGATTCTAAGACATACACCAGATATAGATAGATAACTAAATCATTAATCATAATCTTAGATTCATTAACTCCAACCCATTATTGATTCCCAGACCCCAAATCGATAAATCTTCCAATACCAGTCAATAGAAAAAGAAAACAAGGGTTTCAAATTCTATACTTACCTCTAGAAGATGAACTCCCCACGCGATTACAATGTCAGTTCTCCAATCTCGGCTTCAATCGATTTCACTTTTTCTTCCTTGAATCACCGCACACACACAGAGCACCTAAGCAAAACGGAAACGATACTGGACACCCTAGGGTTTTGTGCCCTTTTAATAACTTATTTGCCAACAAGTCCCCTAACTTCTTTATTTCACACTTTCATCCCAAAATAGAATCCCACTTAACTCTAAGAATTTAACAGTCGTTACAACACTCCCCCCTTCAAAAGGATTTCGTCCTCGGAATCTCTTTGTCGAACAATTCAGGGTATTTCGATCTCATAACCGATTCTAACTCCCACGTCGCTTCTCGCCCTTTGTGGAACTTACAATGAATTTTCACTAGACTGATATCCTTTGACCTCAGTCGTTTAACCTTATGATCCACTATAGACTCAGGTTCTTCGATGAAATTTAACTTTTCATCCACCCGTATATCTTGTAGAGGCACAGACATGTCAACATCTGCTAAACACTTCCTCAGATTAGAAACATGGAAAATACTGTGAATGCCCTTCAACTCCTCGGGTAGATCCAACTTATACGCCACTACGCCGACGCGTTCAATAATTCTAAACGGACCAATAAATTGAGGGTCCTTTCTTCCCAAAGCGAATTACCCCTTTCCAAGGTGATACCTTTAACATTACTTTATCACCCACCTGGAATTCTATGTCCTTTCGACGCTTATCCGCGTAACTCTTTTGACGGTCGCGTGCCACTTTCAGCCTTTCTCGGACTTGAACAATTTTGTCCGCTGTCAGCTGCACTAATTCGGGACCTGCTAACTGACTCTCTCCCACCTCATTCCAACACAGTGGAGTTCGACATTTTCTTCCATAAAGCATTTCATAGGGAGCAGCTTTGATACTCGAGTGATAGCTATTATTGTAGGCGAACTCAATTAACGGCAAATGGTTTTCCCATGAACCTTGGAAATCCAGGACACACGCCCTCAACATATTCTCTAAGGCCTGAATCGTTCGTTCGCTCTGGCCGTCAGTCTGCGGGTGATACGCAATACTCATCTTGATCTTTGACCCCATCTCTCGTTGAAAGCTCTTCCAAAAAGTTGAAGAGAACATACTATCCCGATCGGACACAATCGACAAGGGCACTCCATGTCGGACGACGATCTCGTCGATGTACAACTTTGCGAGTCTTTCCATGGAGTAGGTTTCCTTAATGGGTAGAAAATGCGTTGATTTGGTCAATCGATCCACAATGACCCAAATTGCGTCATAACCCTTCGGGGTTCGGGGCAACTTAGTCACGAAGTCCATCCTGATATGTTCCCACTTCCATACGGGAATTTCTAACGGTTGAAGATTCCCATACGGTTGTTGATGCTTTGTCTTTACTTGTAGGCACGTCAGGCACCTTTCCACATAATGAGCTATATCTTTCTTTAGTCCCGGTCATCAGTAATGTAGCCGCAAATCTCCGTACATCTTGTTCGCCCCTTGGTGGATCAAATATTTCGACTTATGAGCTTCCTGTTAAGTCTAAATATTGTATCCAAGATTTAATTAGGAAAGTCAAAGTTAGAAGTCAACATTGTCAAAGTCAATATTGTAAAAGTCAAAGTTTGTCTTGTTTTAGTTTCCTTAGTGGTTAAGTCTTGTATTAGATAGATGGTATAAATAGGTTTAGTTGCTTAGTTAATCTAGTAAGAATCTTGTAAGAATCATATTGTAATATTTTCAAACTTGTGGCTATTCAAGATCTACTCTCTCTCTCTCTCTCTACTCTCTCTATAGAATTCTTGAATGTTTGATCTTGTTTAGAGATTTAGCTTGATATTTAGGGAATAACAATTGGTATCAAAGTTGAACCAAACTTTTCAGAAATGATTTGATCAGAGTTTGAATTGAAATCTAGAATTTTAGATCGCAAATTTGAGATTTTCTGGAAAAAATTTCAAGAACTCGTGTTTTTACTATTCATCCAAATTTTGTTGAAAAATCGGTTTTAATGCAAGAAAATGGAATCATTGGATTCGAATTATGTTCAGGAGTGTTTCTTATTTTGATTTCATCTCACAATTTGAACAAATTCGATCTCAATTTTTGATTTTTGAACTTTCTTGAAATATCGAGTTCGACCTCTGTTCTTGAATGAAAATGTGTGAATTGTTGTTTTTAATCGAAATTTGATAGTATATTTGTGTTTCGTAGTGTTTATTGAGGTTTCTGATAAATTTTTGAGTTCAAATTTGCAGAATTGGATCGATTTGAGAAAGAAACAACCAAGAACTCGTTTTGCGCAAGTTCATCTTCGGTTTGCGCAAGTTCATATGATTTGCGCAAGTTCATAAGACGTTTGCGCAAGTATTTTCGGTCTGAAAATTTTAGTTTGCGTTTGAAGCTTATCACGCAAAGCTAAGTTTGCGCATCCTTCGCCTTTCGCAAATCTTCATTTGCGTATTGCTCTTATCACGCAAAGCTTCATTTGCATATCTGGCAGCTCACGCAAAGCAAAGGCACACGCAAATCATCTTTGCACCATTCGCGGATTGAAAGTCTCCTTTGCGCATCAAGGCCATTACGCAAAGTCTCCTTTGCGCATCAAGGCCATTACGCAAAGTCTCCTTTGCACATCAAGGTTATTACGCAAAGTCTCCTTTGCGCATCCTTCGGCTTACGCAAACCTACTTTGCATCTTCCACAGGTTCCGAGAAGTGTACTTTGCGCAACACACTGCTTGCGAGAATCTACTTTGCTCGTTACACTTATCACGAGAACCTGACTTTGCGTATCACATTGATTACGAGAAGCTATCTTTGCGCAATATCAAGTGTTGTTCTATTTTTAAAATTTTGTGCTAGATTTCAAGTTGACCTGATTTTTGATTTTCTGATATACAGTTTGGAACGATCATTCTTATCAAGCTGATTTTTTTTTTCAAGATGTCAAGATTGTACAAATCTGAGATATCTGTTATTGAATCTGAACAAAATGATCTGAAAATTAAAAATTTAGAATATCTCAAAAGGATTCAGGAGTTGCAACTTAAATTGTTCAACTGTGTTAAAACTCCTGAATGTATAAAGTGTACTAATAATATTTCTAAATTTTCAGGTATAGTCTACGAGAAGGAAAAAGAGATAAAAGAGAGAGAGAGAGAGAGATTATACATACGCACAAAGCTATGGTTCAGATACATATCCAAGGAGAAGTAGTTCCAAGAAAGAGAAACTGGTCTGGATGAAGAAATCAGTCAAAGATGACAAGAAAGATGAGCCGAAAAAGAAGACATCATGTGTACATACGCACAAAGCAAAGAAGAACAAAGAGCATAAAGGTAAACCTGATCTTATATACTCAAAAGACCAATTACTCAGGTTTTCAGGTAATAAATTTTATTGTTCTTACTTCTGTACACATGATCATATTCACAAGACCAGTGATCATTTCTGGTATGGTTCTTACTCGGTTACCCCTACACGAACTGCAACTAACATTTCTGGACCTAAATACGAGTGGGTACCAAAGAAGAAAACTGATTATGTGTTGCAGGCACCTCAAGTCAAGGGGGAGTAAGAGAACCATGGCTTTTGAACATAGCAGTTCAAAACCCGGACTTCAATGTCAAGATTATGGCTCTTGAATAACACAGTTCAAGACCCGCACCTCAATGTCAAGATTATGGCTTCTAAGCACATCAGCTTAGGACCCGTACCTCAATGATTAAAGACCTTTACTCCTGTTACGATATGAGTATTATACTCCAATACTCAAATGAGGAAATCAACCATCAAGGGGGAGTACTTTCTTTTCTGAAAAATGCATTAGAGATATATGATGGACTACATTCCCGAAGGAATTGTAGATCTCTATCCTGTACTTTTTCACTGCTAAATCTTACTGATATGACGGACTACATTCCAGAAGGAATTGTGGATCTCTATCTTGTTTTCATTGATAAATCTATTGTTGCATAATTTATAGGGGGAGTAAAGGTGATGGCTTCTGATCACATGACAGATCAGGACTCGTTTTTCAATGATCAAAGAAGGTTATTGTGCTAATATCCAGGGGGAGCTTAAAAGACCTAAATCATTATCTCATGATTTGAGGGGGAGCTGAAAAGGTAAATATCTTCTGATCCTAGATCTCTGATTGTTTGAAAGAAGAACAACTTTCAAGCATGAAAAACAGTTTCTTAAATGTTCAAACCACTTCTTATTCTCAAAAGATTTTATGAATTTAGAAGTGTGATTTTAAATGTTTTTCAAATTTTGAGCTTAATGTTTAACTGACCGTGTGTTTCCAAAGATCAATACTTGTGTATTATCTTGTCCATATACTGTCAAGTATTCACACACACCGGTTCAGTACTTTATTTGAAATTGTTATTACCATGTCTCAAATTCGAACCAATTTTTCGATGGTAATACCCCCGTTTGCTTTCAAAGTTGTTGAGCATCATTCATCTTTTTCATATTTGTGCTTTTATTGATAAATTGTTTATATTCGTTCATATAAACAAAATATCCAGTTCTTTGATACTCTAATCATTTCATTTGATCTGGCTGATACATTGTCAGATTCTCAAAACATTTCTCTTGATTTCATTTCATTCATTCAATATCATTGTTTTGAGAAATCTTCAAAGTTCAATTGCTCAAATTTCATGAATATACATTTTGACAATGACATCATACACTTTGTGCTTATTTGTTCACTGAAATTGTTGAGCAACCATGTTTTTTTAGGACTTACATGGGATTCGTGTGTGAGCTTAAACAAAACTTCCATGGATTCACGTCAACCAGTGTTCCTACCCAGGAAGTTATCCTTGAGTGATTGGAGGGTGAGGGGTCATAAATTAAAGAGTGGGGGAGATAACTCATCCGGTTGAGTTATTCTCATTGCGTGGAGCGGAAAAATGGAAAAGAGAGTTTGGTTAGAAGTGATCATAATGATAAAAAGAAAGAGGGTGTGAGATCAGAGTTAAAAGAATATCAGAACTCTGCACCTACCACTTTCTGAGCCGGACAACCACATATACTGATTGGTTCACATTCTTTGGTGACCATCATTGAAACAAGCAGTGAGCCCATGCCAATTCTTGCAATTACCCCACCAACCACTCGTTTCTTTCTTAACAAAGAAATGTTTCATTTTCATTAGGGATGCAACATATATGCTATATAGTCTTCACTCGGAAGATTTAGATATTGAAAAAGAAGGAAAGTTGCCCCACCTTCGCACCTCTTTCATGCACATTGAGTCCGTGTAGTACTTGTTGTTGTCTCAACAGTTTACACAATTTGAGCCTTAATGAAACACAATCATTGTGCCTAAATTCTTTCATACACAAGCACAAGCACACAGAAAATTTGTTTTTCTTTCAGAACATTCATAGATAAACCTTGTGTTTTTCAATGATTGAATGGAAGTCCTGGGGAGTCATCATCAAACCAGCTCCTTAAATTATACATTCGTTGTACACAGTAACTTTGTGTTACTGACAGGCATTCCTAACTGTTTCATTTGTTGAATCAGGGTTACCACGTTCATTATATCTGAATTTGAAAAGATTCAGATATATACAGTTCATGATTCGGCTCTTCAGATCAAAGTGCATAAACTGTCAAAGGGGAGATTGTTAGTTGATCAAAAAGGGGGAAATCAAAGTCTGTGCTGAAATTGATGAAATTTTGATGATAATGATGCTCTCAATCATCAAAAAAGGGGGAGAATTTTACAAAGATCAATTTCAAAGTTATGAAGTGTTGTCAAAGTGAAAAGTCTTGCGAAGAAATTCTGAGAGTTCAAAGAAATTCAAATGCTTCCGCTATTGCATTGTTAAAAGATTCTGAAGAAAGATAATTCAAAGTTAAATCAAGATGATTGGTGAAATATGTTTTTCTGAAGACAGTCCAGAGATCAAAGAGATGAAGATACAAGTTCAAAGATGTTCAAAGTTTGTGAAAGAAGTTTAATGTCAAAGATTTCAAAGATGTTTCAAAGATGAAGTTTCAAGTTCAAAGAAGTTTCAAGAATTATGTTTCCTGTTCGAGACATGTTGACTTTCAAAGCTACAAAGTAAAAAGACTTTTCAAGATTCTTCAAAGGTTGAAAGTGTTTCAAAGTTCAAAGTTGTCAGAGACAAAAGATGAAGAATCAAGAGCTGAATACTAGTGTCAAATTTTTATTAAATCTTGAATACAAAGGGGGAGATTGTTAAGTCCAAATATTGTATCCAAGATTTAATTAGGAAAGTCAAAGTTAGAAGTCAACATTGTCAAAGTCAATATTGCAAAAGTCAAAGTTTGTCTTGTTTTAGTTTCCTTAGTGATTAAGTCTTGTATTAGATAGATGGTATAAATAGGTTTAGTTGCTTTGTTAATCTAGTAAGAATCTTGTAAGAATCATATTGTAATATTTTCATACTTGTGGCTATTCAAGATCTGCTTTCTCTCTCTACTATCTCTCTAGAATTCTTGAATGTTTGATCTTGTTTAGAGATTTAGCTTGATATTTAGGGAATAACAATTCCGCTAAAATGATCCTCCTTAAATCTCCAAGTTTCGGAATCCAAACCCTCCCACGGTAGCATTTCAGTCCCCGACTGTCCTCTAATAGCGAATATGCAATACCCACCATTCTCTCGGCTTTAAGATTTTCCTGCCTCAAGGCCTCCACTTGAAATCTATTAATCTCTTCCAGAAGTGTTGGAGTCACCTCGGTCCTCATAGCGACCATCCTCAGACTCTCACTCCTTTCTTTTCGACTCAGAGCGTCTGCTACCACGTTATCCTTGTCGGGATGATACTCGATCTTACAATCATAGTCTGTTAGCAGCTCCATCCACCTTCGATGGTGCATGTTCAATTCCTTCTGATCAAACAGGTGGCAGAGGCTCTTGTGGTCCGTGAAGATTTGACATTTCGCTCCGTAAAGATAGTGCCTCCAAATTTTTAGCGTGAAGACCACGGCGGCTAGCTCCAAATCATGAGTAGGGTATCTCGACTCGTGATCCTTCAATTGGCGTGATGCATAGGCAATTACCTTTCCCCGCTGCATTAGGACACAACCCAAGCCCAATCTTGACGCATCGGTATATACTACGAAGTCTTCTGTGCCATCCAGCAGAGTCAAAATCGGAGCGTTACTTAACATATCCTTGAGTTTTTGGAATGCTTCCCTCTGAACTTCCATCCAGACGAACTTTACATTCTTCTTCGTCAACACCGTTAGTGGAGTGGCTATTCGAGAGAAGTCTTTTATGAACTTACGGTAATATCCGGCTAGTCCTAAGAAACTTCGGACTTCTGACGAGTTTCGTGGTGCCTCCCAACTACGAATTGCTTCTACCTTGGCCGGATCCACCTTAATTTCGTCTTGGGACATGACGTGACCAAGAAACTATACTTCTCGCAACCAAAATTCGCACTTCGAGAATTTTTCATAAAGTTTCTCTCTCCTCAATAGCTCCAACACTGTTCGTAAGTGACCCTCATGCTCCTCCTCGGTCTTCGAATACACCAAAATATCGTCGATAAATACGATCACGAACTTGTCTAAATAAGGTTGACACACCCAATTTATCAAATCCATGAAGGTTTCAGGGGCGTTGGTCAAACCGAATGACATTACAAGGAATTCGTAATGTCCATACATCGTACGGAAAGCCGTTTTCGATATATCTTCATTCCTCACTTTGAGTTGATGATAACCTGACCTTAAATCAATCTTGGAGAAGAAACTGGCTCCATGAAGCTGATCGAATAAGTTGTCTATCCTTGGGATCGGATACTTATTCTTGATCGTCAGTTTGTTGAGCTCTCGGTAATCTATGCACATTCGTATAGATCCATCCTTGTTTTTCACAAAGAGCACCGGCGCTCCCCACGGTGAGGTACTAGGCCTGATGAACCCCTTATCCATCAACTATTGCAATTGCGACATCATTTCTTTCATTTTTGAAGGTGCTAACCGGTACGGTGCACGCGCTACCGGAGCGGCACCAGGCGTCAGATCTATTCAAAATTCGACCTGACGATCCGGAGGTAGATCGGTCAAGTCTTCCGGAAATACTTCTGGGTAATCGCTCACTACCCGCACTTCCTCCATTCTACTCTTATCTTTCTTAGCATCTATTAAATATGCTAAGAATCCCCTACACCCTTTTCTCAAACTCCTGTTTGCTTTGATCATGGAGATCAAGCTATAATTTCTTTCCCGCCTTTCCCCATATATCACTACCACCCCTTTTCCCGGTAACACCATACATATCATCTTCTTGTTGCAGACAATACTAGCATCGTTCCTAGCCAACCAATCCATCCCAAGGACCACGTCGAACTCTCTCATTGGCATAGGATATAGGACCATTGTTACTAGACTCCCTTCTATGTCTATCCTACATCCCTCAAACACCTCTCTAATCTCCACTTGATTAGCATCGGCGGTTTATACATCAAATCCTCTCCCCAACCGCCTAGACTTTAACCCCAAACACCGAGCAAAAGCAGGAGATATAAAAGAGCAAGTCGCTCCTGAGTCAAACAATACTCTAGCACAAGTAGAGTTTACCAGAAACGTACCTGCTACCACATCCGGAACCTCCTTCGCCTCTATAGCCGTCATATTAAAAGCCCTCCCTTTCGGGCGAGCCGACTCCCACTTCTTTTCTTCCTTTCTTCCTTCCCCACGCTCCCCAGTTTGTACCGATTCGCCCCGCTTGAACTGCGGGCACTCGAACCGAAGATGGTCTGGCGACCCACACTGGTAGCAGCTTTTTTTGTTCAGACAATCCCTTGACATATGCCCTGGAATTCCACACTAAAATCATGATCGGTCTCCCGAGCTACAATCCCCCTTGTGCACCCGATGACACTTCCCACATGGCTTTTCCCTAAATCCACGACCTCCCTTCGGCTCTGACCTGAAATTTTTACCCTTTCTCGGATCTGCCGTCGGCCCGTCCCACTTTCTCTTGTCGCCTACTCTATCAGTTAGCTGGCGGTTCTTCTCTTTCTCTGTAATTTCGGATGTATGCACGGCAACCTGAAAAGTTGCTGGTTCCCTTGCAGAAACCCATTCGCGCAAATTGCTCTTCAGCCCGAAAATAAACCGTTCTACTCTACTCTCTTTGTCCGGCAAGAATGATCCCGCAAAACGAGACTTCTCGATGAACTTATTGGTGTACTCCCTCACTGACATACCTCCTTGTTCCAATCCCATAAATTCCTCTTGCAATTTCTTCACTGCCGCCAGAGGGCATAATTGAGCCTTGAATTTTCCCACAAATGTCTCCCAGGACATACCTTCAGCTGCAGCTACTCCCATTCCACTTGTCTCAACGTCCCAACATAATGTAGCCTCAGGCCTCAGCATAGACAAGGTGTAGGTTACCTTATCTCCCTCAGCGCACTTACTTGTAGCAAACACCAGTTCCATCTCTTTGACCCATTTCATTACCAGCACTGGGTCACATTCCCCTATGTATGTAGGAGGTTTGCAGGCTGCAAACTCCTTGTAACTGCAACCCTTAGTTGTCACTCTGGTTGTTGTCACATTTATCGACAAAGAGTTAACCCCGACTTCAGTTGCTGACGGGCTTGACAGTGCAGTCACTTCTCTATTCTCGCTCTTCTCTCTGCTTCCCGAGGCTGATTTCTCTTGGTGAGCCAACAACGCGTGCAAAGTCTCTTGTAACTTTCCCATTTCTACCGCAAACGTCTCGTGAGTCACAAAGGCTTGGTTTCGTCCTCGACCACTAGCCCTTGCATCTCCTCGTCCTCTCACAGTCACTGAGCTCTCTTGTTGCGACAATTCCTTATCCCCGTGAACCTCAGCACTCCTCGCTCTCCGAGCAGTTCGGGTGTTAGCTACTCCCCTATTTCCAGCATTAATTCCCTCCACTTGGGTCGTAGCCCTTCGAGTAGTCTTTGCCGGGCCACGCCCTCGACTACGTCCCCGTCCCCGAGTTGTCGGTCTTCCAGAAAGACCCCTTGGTAACTCAGCCCGAACCTCCTCTGCCGGTATATCTTCTCTGGTCGGTCCTGCCTTACTTCGCAAAACTCGATATGCCATAATGACAACTGAAACAATACAACGATAAACTTAAATTTTACATTCCTATACGCAACAATATCTTTATATATATGTACATGTACCTGTAAATTTGCAATTACATTGGTCAGTTGTAATCCAAAATTTACCTTACATGTTAGTCCCTATTTCTAGTTACATGAGCTCTTAACGCGACAATCCTATGTCACCCTATTTCTCGGTTGTGGTCCACCTACAGTTTAAGTTTAGGTCCCACAAGGCCACCTAAATCGCTTAAACTATGGCTATGATACCAAATGTAACAACCCAACAATTTCATCAACAATTGAAATAGATAGAATAATATCGAACATTCAACAATGGGTCCCAATTCAAAAACTTCATATTCAAGTATTTAAATTGCCTAAATCTTAGTCTATTACAACCGATAATTTCTATATCTTTATAAAGGAAAAGTAACTACGCCGCTCTAAAGCCAGAACTCCCGCATACGAGCTTCTAACACTTCTCTTTTCCTTTAACCGATCCGGAAGCAGCTAACTTACCTGAAAATGGGTTTTTAAAAAATGGGAAGCGAGGATTAGACCGAGAGGTCTAGTGAATTCCCAACCTCGTTCTTTTTGTATGAATAAACAACAGAATTAAATAAATGGTAAAAATAAAATCTCACAACGTAGTGTCGCTGATTGTTCACAAGTAAAAGGACTACTCGTCCTCGGGCCCCCCAGTAGATCCCCATACGCCCCCCCCCCCCATGTCGATGTCGTTTCCGTGTATAAGGAAATGAATTCCAAATACACGATTCAACCATCCCCGATGGTTATACGCATATAGCCTTGGCCAAAATATAATTGAATAACACGCCACATTAACATTTGATTACATACATGAAATGTAAACAACAACATCACATCGAAATTAAAGTATTACTTTATCAAAAGTTGCGATAGCCATAATAAGCAATGAAATATAAACCATTTCCAGTTCATAAATATAAAGCATTGTTTGAAAAATAGGGAACTCAGCTGATGAGAAACTCGACACACACACACGGATCCTATCCCCGGATCGATCGACTCCTACAATCCAGATTTAATAATACATCAAGTTGAAGGTTTAATGGTACTTACAAGACTTTCTAAAAATTACTGGGCTCTCACAGAAACTCTCCCTATAGAGACACCGATTGCAACAAACCCCGGTCGATGGGGTGAGACACCGGTCGCACCAACCCCGGTCGATGGGGTGAGACACCGGTCAAGGCGGCACCGGGCGGACCCCGGTAGATGGCGACACCGGGCGCCCCAGTCCACGCCCCAATCCGCGGATAGGAATCACCCCGGTCCACACCGGTCATCCATACTCCGGTCCACACCGATCATCCATACTCCGGTCCACACCGGTCATCCATACTCTGGTCATCGATGGCGACTTAGCGATTTCGCAGGAACAAGGTAACATAACTCAACACAGACCCATCGGGACCCATCGAGAGACAATAATAGAGATTTCTCACTCTCCCATCTTAACATTTCTTGTCCGATTCTAAGACATACACCAGATTTCTCATTCTCCCATCTTAACATTGATAAGTCATTTTGATAACTAAATCATTAATCAGAATCTTAGATTCATTAACTCCAACCCATTATTGATTCCCATACCCCAAATCGATAAATCTTCCAATACCAGTCAATAGAAAAAGAAAACAAGGGTTTCAAATTCTATACTTACCTCTAGAAGATGAACTCCCCACGCGATTTCGATGTCAGTTCTCCAATCTCGACTTCAATCGATTTCCCTTTTTCTTCCTTGAATCGCCGCACACACACAGAGCACCTAAGCAAAATGGAAACGATACTGGACACCCTAGGGTTTTGTGCCCTTTTAATAACTTATTTGCCAACAAGTCCCCTAACTTCTTTATTTCACACTTTCATCCCAAAATAGAATCCCACTTAACTCTAAGAATTTAACGGTCGTTACAATTAACATACGAGAAAATGTTCGATTTAGATACATCAACACTTTATTTTATAGGACCACGAAAAAAGTAGTATCAACTTCCAACCATTGTTTTTCCGTAATCGTAAACATCCACGAATCCCCATCATTTCCAAACAAAATGGCGAGTTCGTGGTTTCCTAACTAAGATGTATAAAATACGTGAAGTCGTATACAAGTGCCAAAATTTTGTTATACGTAACCTTTCAGATCTTAATTGTGATTTATGGAAATGACCAAATTGCCCTTGATACCGTCAATATTGATTTATGGAAAAGAAAATGAAACAACTACTTATTTGTCATTTTTTTTTTGTCGTATCTTATGAATAAAAACAATCAAAAAGGTAATATACATACAAATGAATATTTTACAAATAAATAAATTGAATGGCCCCTTCAATCAAGTTGACTAATAGGCTGACTTTTAAATTGAATTGATACTAAAAGGTTGCGAAGAGTCGATGTTGTGAAACTATAAGTTATGTGTTTATTATATACAAGTGAGATGAGTTTAAAGTATCAGTGATGAAGAAAATACTCCCAAATGCATAATATTTAATGCAATTGACTTATATCAAACTAAAAGTTTTTTAAGGATAATGGGCCCATTAACATATAAATGTATAATAAGTTCTATAGTCTTGTGAAACATTTATTCCGAAAGGTTGTTGTATAAATAAAATGCATCCTCGACCACGTGCAAAATCGTAATTTTATCCAATTTGAAGTGATCGGGAAACGCGTCATATTATAATGGGTTCCTAGCTGAGTTGAACATGACATCGAAAGTCTATTATATTGTAAAAAACAATGTATTTTGCTATTGATTTAAGAATTTGAAATGTCTCCTTCTAAGTTGGTTCGACCCATAAATAGTTGAACTATATGCTGGAATTTGTACTTGGATCATTGGAGGGACTTCATCATAAAGCTTATTGACAATTGGATGTAGATAATTGAAGTGTTTAAGTCATACAAATTGCTCGTGGGTATTCTTTTTCTTTTGCGTTTGTTGTTTACATGGTTTTCTGTTTTGACAAACAATCCATTACGAAGTAGCTGTTCTTTCCAATCATGCTCTATTTTTGCAAAAAAATATTTGTTATCATGATTCACGACAAATAAAAAAACATAGTCTACACCAATGTCTATCCTGATTGTTTCTTGTTGCATCTGCCAAATACTCGGTTATATATGGTAGCACTTGACTGAACCAATGTATGACCGAGTCATTTAGGGCATGTTTTTTATCCGCTTAATGAGACTCACAACTTATTTGGTCAACTATACATTGATTGTTTGGCAATGATTCAGTGATATAGAAAGTGACTTATTCAATAAACTTATAAGGGGAAGTTTTATGTAGAAAGTCAATTTTTTTTCTTCCAAACATGTCCCTCCTAATTGAAAACACGTTTATTCCGTATATGAAGAAACCCTCCCTAACAAAAAAAACTTCTCAATCTATACAAACAGATTATTTCATACATGCAATTTTATTCATATAAGATTTAATAGAAAACCAACTAAAGAACCCCTTAATTACAAACTCATACTCATTTTAAAAGGGCATGTATATACACGAAACATGCTTATGTTGTTATCAAGTTAAACCAACAAAAAAATAAACCCAACATGAATGAAAGGAAACATATTACTATGATTTTAAGACCTCTTTTTTAATTTACTTTATTAGTCCAACAAATCTTGAATTTCTTTAATTAGATACACGAGTGAATAACTATTTTCTCTAGGTTTCAACAATGAGGGGGCGTTTGGTTCGTTTCAAGGAATGAAAATGATAATGGAAATAAAATATAATATGAATGATTGTCTTTTATTATTAATGATTTCCTTCCTCGATTATCAGTGTTAAAAATAAACCCTAATCCTCCAAGACAAAAAAGTTGCACATCATCTTCATCTCCATTATGGGAAGCTTCTCCAACACATTTCCTTCTTCATTTCCATCATCACGTCTCCTCTACATCACAGTAACCCAGCAGTAAGCATTCCCACACATCTGTCCTTTTTTCATCTCCTAACCCAAAATCAAAATCGTCTCCAAACCCAAAATCGAAATATCTCCATATCCTATTTCATCTCTGAACACAAAAATCTACTCCATCTCCTATTCATCTCGAAAAACGAAGGGATGTTTTCATCCCTCATCAGAATTTATGGTTGGAGGTGATGCGAGGGGTTGGGCTAGGGTTCGAGAGAGAAATGAAGGGGGTACTTACATTTGCAAGTCGCCGGTGATAAGGTTGCAGAGGAGGTCGCCGGTGATGTGTGAGATGAGAGGAAAGTGGATAGTGCTGCCATGGAAACGGGAAGAGGAGAAGTAAAATGGATAGCCACTTATCTCTTCGAAGAAGTTTCTATTCCCCCCAATTTGTTGAGGAATGAATTTTACTTAAATTTATTATAATGAATGATTAATTTTCAGAAACCATACACCACTTTTCATTCCAGGTTTGAACCAAACATTAGCAATGATAATCATTTCCATTGATTACCTTTTAATACCTCCAACCAAACGCCCCTGAATCAATGATGACGGTGAAAATGAAAAGAACAAATGGGTATCAATTTGGGATTAAAAACCCAAAACAATTTTGTTTCATAATATCTACAAATCAAACCGACAAGAAAATCAAAATTCATAATTTATCAAATTAATATCTACTTTTATCAAGTCAAAATTTTACAAACCGAGATCTATAAAATTAACAATGAAAAGATTATTTTAAAATTAAAATTCATCAAAAAAATATTCTCCTACTTATCCAGTCAAATTTCAAATATTTGTTTAAAAAGTTTTTTTTAATTAAACGAATCTTGAAGTTCATAAATCTGTTATTATACAGATGATACAATGAACATATAAATAATTATAATACTTAATTTTCCAAAATAACAAAAAGTTACAAATTTATATAACAGACCACTTTAAAAAAATTTGTAATGTTTATTGATTTGAAATGTTAGCGATTGAATGAATAACCAAAGGCAAGCATGGTCAAACGATACTTGACCCGCAAAATAAAAATCACATTAATGAATATTTAGTAAGCCATAGGTTTATTTAAGAAATGAGAAATATATGAGAAATAGAAAAGTAATCCTAATCATTATACGGTAAAGATCGGATTTAACTGGTCAAATATTTCGGCTTTGACTGGTCAAAAATTGCAGTTTTGACTGATCAAAAGTTGCAGCTATTCCAAAAATAGAAGAACTCTTTCGTAATTTTTACAAAATACACGGATTGTGTTAATATATGAACATGTATAATTCACATATGAACTATATGTTCATATGTGAATCAGTGTAATTCACATTTGAACTATTTTAACTGATTCATATATGAACATTTGTGATTTATATATGAACTAATTAACTGATTCACACAGTTGTAAAAGCTTTTTACATGGTTTTAGAATCGTGTAAAAGTCCACCGTGTAAGAAAGTGACCGACTTTTCTATACGGCTTTGGAACCGTGTAAAAATGTTCATTTTTTACACGTCTCCAAAAGCGTGTAAAAAAGTGAAAAAACCGGTGTAAAATAGGGATATTTTTACACGGTTGTTAGATAAAACCGTGTAAAAAGATACTGTAATATTTTTTTTATATGGTTGTGTTGGCAAAACCGTGTAAAAATGTCACATATTACTACACGGGTGCTAGTCAAACCTTGTAAAAAGCTATAACTTATTTACACGGTTTTGATTAGCATTCATGTATAACAATGCAACTTTTTTACACGGTTTTGCCAAACAACAGTGTAAAAAAAATTCCATATTTTTACATGTTTTTTTTTCTTTCAAAAACCGTGTGAAAATGTTTTGACACATTTTAAAATGGTTTTTTCAAATAACCGTGTAAAATGCCTACACATTTTTACACGGTTGTGGAAACAACCATATAAAAAAATATTCGAACTTTTTTATATGGTTCTGTTACCAAAAAATCATATAAAAAATCTTTAAAAAAACACGGATACATTTTTACATGTTTTTTTTAGAACCATATAAAAACCGGTGTATAAAAAAACCATTTATGTAATAGTGTTTTCTACTCAACTCGACCCGGTTCGTTCCGACCCCCTAAAATAGAAGGCTTGTGTTTCGTCTCTGATACCAACTATACCAAATGTACAAACTTGGTTGACATGCAACACTAGAAATCGTAGACCATAATTGTTAAGTCTAAATATTGTATCCAAGATTTAATAGGAAAGTCAAAGTTGTAAAAGTCAACAATGTTTTTATCAAAGCTTGTTTAGTTTCCTTAGCCTTTAAGGCTTTGTAATAGATAGGTAGTATATATATGGTGTGTCTTGTAATCTTGTAGTAACGATCTAGAGAGAATCTCATACTTGTAATTCAGAGAC
Organism: Arctium minus; assembly: GCA_954870635.1. Taxonomy (NCBI): domain Eukaryota; kingdom Viridiplantae; phylum Streptophyta; class Magnoliopsida; order Asterales; family Asteraceae; genus Arctium; species Arctium minus. The sequence continues at coordinate 32,470,891 of OX941088.1, forward strand.
ATATGAATACAAGATCTATTTTCTCTCTCTAGACTTTCTCTCTCTAGTTCTTGATCTTTATTGCATATATCTTGAGTAATTGCTTGATTGATTGGGATTTTATGATTAACAATTGGTATCAAAGCTGAACCAAACTTTTCAGGAATGATTTTATCATGATTTGAATTGAAATCTGGTGTGTTTTGGATCGAAATTTTGAATTTTTCGAAAGTTTTTCAAGAAAACGAGTTCTAAACTGTTCATCCGAATTTCATGTGAAAAATCGTTTTTGGTGCAAGAAAATGAATTCTTTGAGTTCGATTTATGTTAAGGATCGATTCTTGTTTGGATTATATATTGTAAATTGAACAATTTTCAATTTCAATTTCTGATTTTTTTTAAGTTTTCTTGAAAATGAGTTCGAACTCTGTTCTTGTTCGAATTCGTGTGATTTGATGTTTTAATCGAAAATTGGTTGTATTTGTGTGTTTACAACTGTTTTTCGATGATGCTGAAAAGTTCTTGAGATTAAATGTGCAGGTTTCAATCAATCTGAGAAAGAATCTGTCGAGAACACGCTTTGCGCAACATTCATATGGTTTGCGCAAGATATATCGAAGGTTTGGGCAAGATCATCTGATTTGCGCAAGATTCATCGAGTGCCATCTTCGGTATCAAGGAAAAGCTAATTTGCGCATCAAGACCAATACGCAAAGCTTACTTTGCGTATCACACGGGGTCCGAGAAACTTACTTTTGCGCATCCTTCAGCGTACAAAAACCTTCCTTTGCGCATCAAGGTTGATCCGAAAACTTTCCTTTGCGCATCAAGGCTGGCACGCAAACCTTCATTTGCGCATCAAGGCTGACACGCAAACCATTCTTTGCGCATCTAGTTGGATCCGAAAACCTACTTTGCGCATCTCGTAGCTTACGCAAATCTCAATCTTGCACAAACAGTGTCTTTTCCATACTTAGTCAACTTTTTTTAAAACATTAATATGTCCTTTAAATGTGAAAAAAATTTCTCTGGGGGAGCTGCCCCCAGACCCCGCAAGGGCGTTGCCCCTTGACCCCACCCGCGTGCTAAGTCTGCGGAGGGGGACAAAAGTTCTTTTTGTGCAATATTTCAATTCAATCTGATTTTTGATTTTCTGATATATAGTTTGGAACGGTCATTCACTTCAAGTTGATTACTTTTTCAAGATGTCAATTTTATACAAAGCTGAGATATATGTTATTGAAGCTGAACGAAATAATCTGAAAATAAAAAATTCAGAATATCTCAAAAGGATTCAGGAGTTGCAACTTAAATTGTTCAATTGTGTTAAAACTCCTGAATGTATACAGTGTTCTAATAATCTTTCTAAATTTTCAGATATCATTTATGAGAAGGAAAAAGAGATAAAAGAGAAAGAAAGATAGATTATAACTCTTCAAAGCCAATTGAAGACGACTGAATAGAAATCACCTGAGCTACAAGTAGAATCAGTTGAGCTTCAAAACAAGTTGAAGGATTTCAAAGAGAATATATCTGTTTTGGAATCTGAGAATACTGACCTTAAAAAGAATATATCTAACTTGGATCAACAGCTTGCTGAAAATAAAGCTGAATTTGAAAAAGAAAATAAAAGTTTTTCAAAGAAATTCTCAGAATTCTCAAAGAAGTGTTATGAAGAAAAGAAGTCGGTGGAGCTTAAATGCATTAAACTTTCTCAACAAATCTCTGATTTTGAGAAAGTACTGGTCTTGGAAAGAGAGAAATTTGCTCAAGAAAAGAAGGACATAGAGCAGAAAAATGTGGGATTCTTTAAAGAGTTATCCGGCCAGAGAAAAGATTCATAAAAAGGGTTTGAAGAAGAACGATCAATCTTTGAAACTGAAATCAAAAGACTGACTTCAAAGTTATCTGAACTGTCTGCTACTGCGTTGAAAGAGCAGAAAACGAAGTCTAAGTTTTCAAAGAAGATTGACCTGCTTGTGAAAGAAAAAGACAACTTTGCATCAAAGTTCAAAGAGCTTGAAAAGTCTGTTTCAAGTTCAAATCATAAATATGTCTCTTCACAAAGGTCAGTTAAATCTTTTAATCAAATTCGTAGAACTAACATTTTCTATGATCAATATTTAGATGGTTCAGATACATATCCAAGGAGAAGTAGTTCCAAGAAAGAGAAACTGGTCTGGATGAAAAAATCAGACAAAGATGACAAGAAAGATGAGCTGAAAAAGAAGACATCATGTGTACATTCTCACAAAGCAAAGAAGAACAAAGAGCATAAAGGTAAACCTGATCTCATATACTCAAGAGACCAATTACTCAAGTTTTCAGGTAATAAATTTTATTGTTCTTACTGTTGTACACATGATCATATCCATAAGACCAGTGATCATTTATGGTATGGTTCTTACTCGGTTACCCCTACACGAACTGCAACTAACATTTCTGGACCCAAATACCAGTGAGTACCAAATAAGAAAATTGATTATGTGTTGCAGGCACCACACGTCAAGGGGGAGTAAGAAAGACTATGGCTTTTGAACACAACACTTCAAAACCCGAACTTCAATGTCAAGATTATGACTCTTGAATACTACAGTTCAAGACTCGTACCTAAATGTCAAGATTATGGCTTCTAAGCACATCAGCTTAGGACCCGGTCTTAAAAAGAGTTTGACTTTTAAACACAACAGTTTAGGACTCGGACCTCGGCGATCAAAAAGACCTTACTCCTGTATGTTTGCATCCGATGGATATGATGGTCTACATCCCAAGAGAATTGATCTGATCTCTATCCTATACTGTTTCACTGATAGATTTTTCTGATATGATGGTCTACAATTCAAAAGGGAGTGTCTGATCTCTATCCTATTTTAACTGATATATCTCAGATGCTTAATTTAAGGGGGAGTAAAGGTGATGACTTCTGATTAATTCAGATCAGAACTCATACTATAAACCGTTTTACTGGTTTCTTTTATTTTTCTTTTAATAAATGTTCTGAATAAAGTGGCTTCTGATCACATGACAGACCATGACCCGTTTTTCAACGATCAAAGAAGGATATTATGCTAATATCCAGGGGGAGCTCAAAAGACATAAATCATTATATCATGTTTTGAGGGGGAGCTTAAAGGTAAATATCTTATGTCATAGATCTCGGATTGTTTGAAAGAAGAACAACTTTCAAACATGAAAAACAGTTTCTTAAATGTTCAAACCACTTCTTATTCTCAAAATATTTAATGAATTCAGAAGTGTGACTTTTAAATGTTTTTCAATTTTTTTTTGAGCTTAATGTTTAACTGACCGTGTGTGTCCAAAGATCAATACTTGTGTATTATCTTGTCCATATACTGTCAAGTATTCACACACACCGGTTCAGTATTTTATTTGAATTTGTTATTACCATGTCTCTAAAAGAACCAATTTTTCGATGGTAATACCCCCGTTTGCTTTCAAAGTTGTTGAACATCATTCATCTTTTTCATATTTGTACTTTCATTGATAAATTGTTTATATTCGTTCATATAAACAAAATTTCCAATTCTTTGATACCCTAACCTTTTGATTTTATCTGATTGATTCATTGTCAGATTCTCAAAACAATTATCTTGACTTTATTTCATTCATTCAATATCCTTGTTTTGAGAAATCTTCAAAGTTCAATTGCTCAAATTTCATTCATATTTTTAAATGAGCATACATTATGACATTGTTATCTTTTTGAGCTTAACTGTTTCAGTTAAATTGTTAAGAACCCATGCTTCTTAGGAAATATCATGGGATTCGTGTGTGAGCTTAAATAGAACTTCTATTGATTCACGCAACCTGTGTTTCCTACCCAGGAAGTTATCCTTGAGTGATTGAGGGGTGAGGGGTTAAAATCAAAGAGTGGGGGAGATAACTCATCTGGTTGAGTTATTCTCATTGTGCTGAGTGAAAAAAATGGAAATGAGAGGTTGGTTAGAAGTGAGCTAAATGTTAAAAAGAAAGAGGGTGTGAGATCAGAGTTAAAAGAATATCAGAACTCTACACCAACTTCTTTCTGAGCCGGGCAACCACATCTACTGATTGGTTCACATTATTTGGTGACCATCATTGAAATAGGCAGTGAGCCCATGCCAACTCTTGCTATTACCCCACCAACCACTCGTTTCTTTCTTAACAAAGAAATGTTTCATTTTCTTTGGGGACGCAACATATCTGCTATCTAATCTTCACTCGGAAGATTTAGATATTGAAAAAGAAGGAAAGTTGTCCCACCTTCGCAGCTCTTTCATGCACATTGAGTCCGTGTAATACATGTTGCTGTCTCAACAGTTTACACAATTTGAGCCTTATGAAACACAATCATTGTGCTAGATTCTTTCATACACAAGCACGAGCACACATAAAATTTGTTTTTCTGTCAGAACATTCATAGATAAACCTTGTGTTTTTCAATGATTGAATGGAAGTCCTGGGGAGTCATCATCAAACCAGCTCCTTAAACTGTACATTCGTTATACACAGTAACTTTGTGTTACTGACAGGCATTCCTAACTGTTTCATTTGTTGAATCAGGGTTACCACGTTATTTATATCTGAATTTGAAAAGATTCAGATATATACAGTTCATGATTCGGCTCTTTAGATCAAAGTGCGGAAACTGTCACAGGGGAGATTGTTAGTTGATCAAAAAAGGGGGAAATCAAATTCTGTGCTGAAATTGATGAAATTTTGATGATTATGATGCTCACATCATCAAAAAGGGGGAGAATTTTATAAAGATCAATTTCAAAGTTCAAGTTCAAAGTTTAAGTCAGAAATCCAAATTGCTTCCATTGATTTAAAGTTCAAATCTGATAAATAAATTCAAAGCCAAAAGATTCTGAAGGAAGAATGTTCAAAGTTTAATCAAGATGGTTTGTGAAAGTTTGTTCTTTCAAAGATGGTTCTGATATCAAAGTGATGAAGATACTTGTTTGTCTGTTACCGTCAACATTTCAAAGATGTTTCAAAGATGAAGTTTCATGTTCAAAGATGTTTCATGTATTATAATTTTCGTTCATGACTTGTTGATTTTTAAAGCTTCAAAGAGAAAAAGATTTTCCAAGATTCTTCAAGAGCTGAAAGATTAAAGATTGTGAAAGCTTCAAAGAGACAAAAGCTGAAGAATCAAGAGCTGAAGATCTGTATCAAATTTTTATTAAATATTGAATACAAAGGGGGAGATTGTTAAGTCTAAATATTGTATCCAAGATTTAATAGGAAAGTCAAAGTTATAAAAGTCAACAATGTCTTTGTCAAAGCTTGTTTAGTTTCCTTAGCCTTTAAGGCTTTGTAATAGATAGGTAGTATATATATGGTGTGTCTTGTAATAACGATCTAGAGAGCATCTCATACTTGTAATTAAGAGACATATGAATACAAGATCTACTTTCTCTCTCTAGACTTTCTCTATCTAGTTCTTGATCTTTATTGCATATATCTTGAGTAAATGCTTGATTGATTGGGATTTTATGATTAACAATAATAATTACATATTGTTTTTTATATATTTAATTATTAGTTATATTTAATCAACTTCAATAACCCTAATTTTTGAGTTTTTTCCTTTTATAACTCTAGTTTGACTAAAAATTTCAATTCCATTCGTATCTGTATCAAATGATTCAAATCCATGCTCACAGTCACATGATTGCTCTCTCTAATAGTATGCCTTATTGTCGTCCTTTTTTTTTTTTTCGAATTTAAACGTTCTATTACATATTCAAAACACACAGTTTGATTTATTAAGTATTCACAAAACAATATTTTTTTCTAAAACTTTAGTTTTTAAAGTTTGAACATTATAATTTTAGAGTGTTGTGGATTTGGTCCACGTGGTTTTGTGATTTTTTTGACGATGATCCTCATTCTATGCTTATTGTGAATTTGGTTCTTGTGATATTCAATTTGTCTTGACCATGGTTTTTCTGACTAACATCTCCGTTAACTTCGTTAAATTAAGAACCATTTTCGTCATTTGTCATTTTTTTGTTCTTTTACGATAAGAAAAAAACAATACTTTTATACGCACACATATAACGATATCAAAATAAATAAAATAGAATATTATTGTATGATTTAATTGTTTAACTTTTTTAAAAGATTAACTATATTAATACGATTTAATTTTATTATTAAATTATTATAGCATAAATAATGGAAATACTTTAATTTATAAAATTACTAGATATTTGTTGACTTTTATAGATTACGCTAATATAAAATTTGTCAAATATTATATTTCAAAAAAGGGGTGGGTGAGGCCAATTACACGCCTACCTATTATTTTTCTCCTCTTATATATTTATATCAAATTTTATTTTTTACATTTTCAATATAATTTGATTTGATTCGAACATTTAAAAAAAAGGAGGAAGAAGGTGCATATAACATTTATGATAGCATTACCCTTATAAAAAAGATTGAAGAGAAAGGACTATAGTATGTACGGCGGTGAGAAAATGTGTAAGTTGTCGTTATCGGTTCAATAATTATAAACATTCAATCGATCGATGGAATGAATATAATTCTCTAGCATTTGTGACAACTATGGTTTATTTTATATTTACAAAAAATGTACAATGATGAATATATCATTTGATAAAATATTATATTTTAAAAAATAAAATTCAGTCTAATAAAAAAAAGAAAATATCACCTGTAGCTTTTGTTCTTGTCAAATAGAAAAATTGAGTTGAAAATAAACTAACTTTGAACTTTGACTTCCGAACTAAATTTCGAAGAATAGTATTTCTCAAAAGAAGACATGAAAAATAATTGAAATTCCTTACTACAATGCAAGGAATTTAAATTCCACTATATGCGGAATTGGACTTCCGAACTAAATTTTGAAGAATGAACTAAACGCATATATGTAATTTGGTCAATTTCCAAATATTTAAGATCTCACCGGATTCCAACCAACCAAATACTACGATAAAGTTCGCTACATATTGAATCCCAATACAAGATCTCCATCCTAAACAACCTGGGTTTTTCATCATCCCCCATCATCAGGGACGAACCGAGAAATTTTTTCATACAGTAGCACCATATAATATAGATTTTTTTTTACAAAAAACATGGTTTTAATCGATGTGTTTTCATCTTTTTATCGACATTCAATATTGGCTGATGTGTTTTTAGCCTAATTCCATGATTTCGAGAGATTTTTAAAGTTTTTTTTGCTTTATTTCGAGGTATTTTTAAGTTTTTGTTATTGATTTCCATTATTTATGCTATATTTATGCTATTAAATCGTATTAATATAGTTAATCTTTTAAGAAAGTTAAACAATCAAATCATACAATAATATTATATTTTATTTATTTTGATATCGTTATACGTGTGTGTATAAAAATATTGTTTTTTTCTTATCATAAAAGGACAAAAAAATGACAAATGGTGAAAATGGTTCTTGATTTAACGAAGTTAACGGAGATGTTAGTCAGAAGGACCATGACCAAGACAAATTGAATACCACAAGAACCAAATCCACAATAAACATAGAATAAGGACTATCGTCAAAGAAATCACAAAACCACATGGACCAAATCCATAATTCACTCATAATTTTATATTCTAAATATTGATCATATTCTTGCTTGTTTTTACTTAACATTTATGTATTTAACTTTTTTTAACAAAAAATATTTGACTTAATACATGATAATATTATATAATATTATTATTAAAGTACATAAATATTTAATTAGACCTTATTATAAGTAAATTGTAAAATAAAAGTATTGTTGATTTATGGAAAAACTCGTAAAGAAAACGAGAGAGCATGTGGGAATGACCTAAAAGTTGAGGAATTGAGGCGCAATTGCCAAAAGATTATTATTATTATTATTATTATTATTATTATTATTATTTTGACCCATTGAAACCAAAAATAAATCCATACATACACTGCACTCTCCAGACGCTAGCTAACCCCTCTTCTTACTTTCTTTCTTTCTTCTCTCAGTACCCACACGCTCGCTCTCTTTCTCTCTCTCGGCCGCCACAGCCTCCATCCCTCCTATTCTCTTCTCAATTACCCACTTTTCTCTTAATTCCCTGTATTTTATCCGCCGATTTCAATCGGTGATATACAAATACAGGTTGGTTTTTCTTCTTTTACTTCGATTCTTAAGTACCTATCAACATTTCTCCTCGAGGGTTTTGCTTCAAATTTAATGGGTTTTATACCTGAATCCTTTTTATGTCTATACTTGTTTTATATATCATATATGCCTATCGTTATATCTCGATTTTCGGTATTATTTTCTTTAGATTTCCGTCTTTTCTTGTTTGTTTATGTGCTCCACTTCATTGTTTATTACTGATAGTATGGGTTTATGTTGATGTTCATTGATACTGCTAATTTGGAATTTGGGTGATTTGTATTTTGATTGATATTTGTTGTTGCCTCTAATTTTCATTTGGTTTTTAGGTGATTGGGAAGTAGATATGGCTGGGAAATCAAGCAGAGGGAGGAATAAGAAAGTGTCACACAACACCACGAATGCTGTTGTTACTGAACAAGTGGTCGCATCCAATGGTCATGCTAAAGATAGCTTGAATTCTGTTGAAGAAACAAAGGTGGATGCTAATGGGGTCCCAGATTCCACTGAGATTCCTACCACTAAACCAGAAGTCAAGGAGTCAGAGAATGCAAGTTCGGAGAATCAGGTTAAGCAAGGTGAAGCTTCTTTAACAAATTCTGCTTTTAATCAGCAGGTTTTACTGTTAATTATTATTAATTGTTGATGAAAGGACTTTTTCATAATCTTTTTTGTTATTCATTTGAAGTTTTAATAAGCCTTGCATTATATTTGCTCCCCTCATCTGCATTATCGAACTTAGGGCCATTTAGTTGCATCAATAAATGTACACAGGGGAAAAATGATAGTGTATATATATAACCATGTATGAAGAATAATCATGATATATCTTCAACCATGATTTTGAGGAACGAAATGTAAGTTTCTGTCGAGTGACCAACCCACGCGTGTTTATGTTTGTGCACACATCATATATGTTCATGTGCTTCTTGTTTAATTAATTGACATATAGAAAATCGACATATAAATAGGAGGACTTGTAAAAAAATAATAACGGACAAGAAGCTGCGGATAGTGCAAAAGAAGGCATTAAAATTTGATTCAGCATATGTCATGTTGACGGGTTTCTTCATTTTTTGCATTTTCAACAACTGTCACTCATGGTTGTTTTTCTTTTCTATTTTTTGTCTGGGTTTGGCTCCATTGCAATTCAAGTGGCTGCTTATTTGTCGATATACATGGTTTAACTTGGTTGATGCTATATACTTCTTTCCATGATTGAAGCTCAACTTTGCAACATTTTGAAATTTGAATCATATGGGTTAACTTATGCTGATTTTGTTTTTGTGGTGTAGGTGACATTCATCTCTTCCCGGTTCAAGTCAAAACACAAGTTGGTGAAAAGCTTGAGTTACAAGTATGCTATCTTTAACTGTGATTTGTTATCACGATTTCTTAGTATTAGTTTTAGCTTCTTGTTCTTAGTTCAGCCTTGCTACCTTCGAATGAATACCGTTGATCAAATTTGCAGTTGAGTCCCAGTGATTCTGTTATGGACGTGAGACAATTCCTGCTTGATGCTCCTGAAACGTGTTTCTTTACTTGCTATGACTTATTATTGCACACTAAGGATGGGTCGGCTCATCATTTGGAAGATTACCATGAAATTTCTGAAGTTGCTGACATCACTGCTGGAGATTGCTCCTTAGAGATGATTGCAGGTATATTACACCCGGATCAGGTTCAGGGGAAAACCTCAAAAAAACGAAAAACTGAGGAACACTCTGGTAGCCATTCATCTGGACGGTATGCACTTGTGCATACAAGTAATTTGTAACATGCACTTGGTAGTCATTCATCTGGACGGTATGCACTTGTGCATACAAGTAATTTGTAACATGCACAAGTGCATAATGCACATGTGCATAAAAACCAAAAAACAACTTAATTTACTTGTATGCACAAGTGCATACCGTCCAAATTAAAGGCTACCGGGGTGTTCTTCAATTTTCCATTTTTTTGAGGTTTTCCCTTGAACCTCCGACTATTACACCCTTTTGCTTTTGTCTTCTTTGCGCGCAATGTGATGATCGTTCTTTATTCGTTCTGACTTGATAAATGAAAATTTTGCAGCTCTTTATGATGATAGATCTATCAGGGCTCATGTTCATCGTACCAGGGAGTTGCTTTCTCTTTCGACGTTGCATTCATCGTTATCAACATCACTTGCATTGCAACATGAGATGGGGCAAAATGCAACTGCAAATTCAGGAGGTTTGTTTGCCCGAAACTCGTCTTTTATTGATTAGTTTCTTGAAGTAAATCTCTGACTGATCATCTCAAATGCTACAAAATCAAAATAGATCCCGCCAAAACCGAAGTTCTAGAGCTTGAGAATTTGGGTTTCATGGAGGACGTATCTGGGTCACTTTCAAATTTGTTGTCGTCTCCTTCCAAAGAGATCAAATGCGTAGAAAGTATCGTGTTTTCGTCATTTAACCCTCCTCCGAGCTACAGAAGGTTTGTTTCCTATGTTTTTTGTGAAGAATATGGTGAAGTTAATCATGATTTTTATTTTTTAATGGTATACGTTTTAAACACACGGTATTTTACGTTCAGGCTTGTTGGGGACCTAATTTATCTGGATGTGATCACTCTCGAAGGCAGCAAGTTTTGTATAACTGGAACCACAACCACGTTTTATGTTAACTCGAGCTCTGGCAATACCCTTGACCCACGACCAACTAAAGCTGCTTCTGAAGCAACTACCCTTATTGGACTCTTGCAGAAGATTAGTTCCAAATTCAAGAAAGGTGAATAAGAATGTTCTATCTTTCTTACCCTTTAACATGGGAAGCAACTTAATTGTATCATCTTCTCTTCTTTGTTGTGAGTTGTTTTCCTTTGATGTTGTAGCTTTTCGTGAAATGTTGGAACGGAAGGCTTCTGCTCATCCTTTTGAAAACATTCAGTCTTTGTTGCCGCCAAATTCGTGGCTTGGATTGCACCCTGTTCCTGGTAATTTATATATTTTGTCCTCTGTTATTTGTAGGTTACTTTTTTTGTATGTATGGAAACTTGTTTCATTCCTTTTCCAACTACGTACACTGCTGGGATATTTGTGATTGCATTTTTAAGTCCAAAAATGAAGTCTCTAATTTGTTTCTGGGCTTTCGGTTCCGTAATTTTCAGCTTGGTTGCCCATTAGTAGATTGCTTGAATTTTATATTGCTTATTTGAGATGTAACACGAAATATTATTCTACGATATATCACATACTTATGACGAGTAATTCTACATTGTTTTTATGTGTAACTTTTAGTTGGATATGGCGAGTAATTCGATACTTGATCACTCATGTTTGGCTTTGTGCAAACTTTTTACCAATGACATCAATGCTGTTTTTTTTATTGCAATCGTTATCAATTCCCTTTTGCTTGTCTCATGTAGATCACAAACGCGATGCGGCTAGAGCAGAAAATTCACTTACTTTGTCCTTTGGGAGTGAGTTAATCGGTATGCAAAGAGACTGGAATGAAGAACTACAATCTTGTAGAGAGTTTCCTCATGCAAGCCCTCAAGAAAGGTGTAATAGTCTCTTCTCTACTGTTATTTTGTTTCATAAATTAATTTCTCATTTAAGTGTAAATTTGCAATGTTTTTTTTGCCTTGGAGTTGTCTCGGTTTTTTATGCAGAAGTTGTTGTTTATAGGATTCTGAGAGATAGAGCTCTCTATAAGGTATCTTCTGATTTCGTTGATGCTGCAATAAGTGGTGCTATTGGAGTCATTAGCAGATGCATCCCACCAATTAATCCAACCGATCCAGAATGCTTTCACATGTAAGTAGGATAACAAAAAGTGAAGCTATCGTTACATTTCTTTATGTCAATGGCAACTAAAATGCTCGAAGCATGTAACAAATACAATTATTGTTCACCCACCCACAACAATTTAATGTGTATCGTATGATAACAATTCTGTTTCTGCTTCTTAGGTATGTTCACAACAACATATTCTTCAGCTTTGCTGTTGACGCGGATCTTGAGCAGCTGTCCAGGAAGCAGTTGTCAGATTCGAACTTGAAGACCGAGCATGCAAGCTCATTACACGGTTCGTCTGAGAAGACCTCGGCCAAATCATCAAGTGGAGCTGCCAAGGTTAACGGGGAGAAGTCTAGTGTCTCAACTACGGAGAATCATAATCTCAACGGTGTCATGGAATCAGCTTCCGATGCACCATCTGAGGCACAATTGGCTGAGAGTGAACAAGCTACATACGCATCTTCCAACAACGATCTAAAAGGCACCAAAGCATACCAGGAAGCCGATGTTCCCGGATTGTATAATCTTGCCATGGCCATTGTTGACTACAGAGGTCATAGGGTAGTAGCACAGGTGCGTATGTTTTCCGTCACTGTTACTATATTTGAACGATCAAAATTGTTACATATGAAGCGTGTTTGTGGGATGTTCTTCTTTTGCTTTGTACTTTAACGAATGGGTTGCTGTGAGCATTAAAAAAACGTGCTTGTTTCTTATCTTCTCCCACAGAGTGTTCTACCGGGAATTTTACAAGGTGATAAATCAGATTCACTGCTATATGGGTCTGTTGACAATGGAAAGAAGATTTGCTGGAATAAAGATTTCCATTCCAAGGTCAGCAAGAATTAGAATTGATCCCCTTTTTTTTAATTTCTGCCCCTTATTGTCTTTTTGTTCGATGGGCTATTCTGCAGTTTTTATGGGATTTGTATTCACCGTATAAGAAGTTAATTTAGAACTTAGAAGTACTAATTACTTTTTCGAATAAAGTCAAAAAAACCAAGGATTTCTTATGTTGCATATTATTTTTATACGGATTTTCGTTGACAATTATTTGATGATTTTTATAGAAGTTGTGAACTAACCAATACACATACCTGGAATACGTAATTTGACCCACAGAACTTTCTTTAATCCATCTGGACTGAAACAGTTTAAATTGTTGCATAATACTAATGTATTTCTATATGTATGCTTTTCTGCAAGATGTGCTAAACCGTATCTAACTTTAGGTATTGGAAGCTTCAAAACGCCTCAGAGTGAAGGAACACACGGTTCTTGATGGATCAGGAAATGTATTTCAAATAGCTGCACCAGTTGAATGCAAGGGGATTGTTGGAAGTGACGATAGGTGAATTTTGATACATATATTCAGATTAATATCAGTAATTTACGCCCTTCATAGCTGCATCGTCTTAAAATTGTTTTTTTTTTGTTCTGAGATGATTTCTAATTAAATACTTACCATAAAAAATTCTTATGTGCTCTATGGTACCAATTAGAACTCAAACTACATGTAGAAAAAAAATCTTCTTCTGCTGGCCGTTGCTTCTTTTCTCTCTAATGGCCGCAAAGTTCGTAGGAAAAAGACAAAGTTTGTTACATTTGGTGCAGTTTCCCTCCTATTTCATATTGTTCTTTAAACTCTATGTAAAGTATCAATTGGTTAAATCTTTGAGTACTTTTTGACTCTTACGTGGTTGCAACTTTGGTTAATTGACTAATTTTTTGTGGTGGATCAGTTCGTGAAAAACAACTTTTTGTTGTATTTTTGTTTCTTCACTTCAATAGTAATCTTTTTTATTTTTGTATCACAATTCTTTGTGATTCACCTTTATTGTGTTGCTGGCTTGCCGCAATGCGTTAACTAGTCTGCAATTTGCAACTGCGTAGCTTCATAATCTGTTCTATTATGCTTGAATTTATAAGCTGAAAATGAAGTTATTTATGGTGTAAAATTTCAATGTCTAGGCACTATCTGCTGGACCTGATGAGAGTCACTCCTCGTGATGCAAATTATACAGGACAAAATTCTAAGTTTTGTATATTGAGACCTGAATTGATCACTGCCTTTTGCCAGGTATATATTTTTGTATATTTTGTAGAAATTATTTATAAATATTGTTTGCTCATAATATGTCATTTAAATGTGCTGTATGTGAGAAGGGTGAAGCAGCAAAGAATTCAAAATCTAAAAGTGAGCCGAAGGAAACACTTGAATCTACAGATTCTTCAAAGGTTGATAACGTTGAACAAGTGGACCAAACTGAGGCAGCCAAAATAGCTGAAACTTCTGATGCTAAGACGGTTAGATCTTCTTGTCATGCTGATAATACAATGTTATTTTCCTTAATCCTCTTTAATCTACTCATCATTCTGTGGGTCCCATTTCTCCTCACATAAAGTAAATTGGTCCCACAATCACATTTGGTTGGATTGGAGTAATTGGATGTCGAAGTTGGGCCTATCTGACATTCCCGAGCAATAGAAACACTCCCAACACTCACGTCGGTCGTATATTTCATACATCATCCTAGATAGATATCATATTCACTTTCAAGATTTCTTGGTGTTAAATTGGCACACCTTATAAATGGAACCCACAAAATAGAAATGTTAAATGATCTAAATGAATAGAACCATATCATCCTTCCCCCAAACGCAAGTCCTTTCGCTTTCAATTTCTCAAATAGTAGTTCTATTCAGTGGTGGACCTAGGATTTTAGGTGAGCGGGTGCACAAACGAAAAGCTTAAGAATTGTTGTCGATGTGTTTTTAGCTGAATTTTCCTATTGGGGGACTTTTTATGTTTTTGGTTGATTTCGAGGGATTTTTTAAGCTTCTGTGTTGATTCGATGGGCTTTTTTGGTTTTTTTGTGTTGATCCGAGGGATTTTTTGATTGATTTCAAGAGATTTTTTTTTATTTTTTGGTTGATTTCGAGAATAAATTTTGATTTCAAGTTTGTTTGTTTAACATACTATTTGTCGTGCAGCATGAGTCAGAAGATGAGAAAACGGTTGTTGAAGAATCTGGGTCTAAGACAGCTGACGTGGCAGATAAATCCGAGGATATTCGATTCAACCCTAATGTATTTACGGAATTCAAATTGGCTGGGAGTCCTGAGGTAAATCTGTTTCTTCTTGGTGACGTAAATGTGGTTCTGGACGTCCATAACATGCTCTCGTGCTGGAATGTAACAGGAGATCGCTGCTGATGAAGAAAGTGTACGGAAGGTCAGTTCATACCTCAAGGATGTCGTTCTTCCGAAATTTATACAAGATCTTTGCACGCTTGAAGTGTCACCGATGGACGGCCAGACACTGACCGAAGCACTGCATGCCCATGGAATTAACGTTCGCTATATTGGCAAAGTAAGATCAATTTATTTGTTTCTACTAGCTTATTGTCTTGATTACTAAAATTAGAAGTTGATTAGATCATTACTTTTGAATGTCAAATCATCAAGTTTTGCAGTGTAGTTTTTTTATAACAATTGATGCAAGTTTTTATATTATTTCCCAGGTAGCTGATGGTACGAAGCACTTGCCTCATTTATGGGATCTTTGTTCTAATGAGATCATCGTTAGATGTGCAAAACACATCCTTAAGGTGAATTTGATGATTTTAATGTTACTTAACCGACTGTTAGAAAGCCGAATTTGTGTGTATTTTACTAGTGGGCTCATGGCCAACATGTAGAACATTGAACATAGATAAAAGGCAAACCGACCAATATGTTATTTGGAAGTTGTTCCAAAAACAAAAATGGTGAAGTTTTCATGGGAATCCTGAGGAAATTTTGCAGTTTTCATGTGATGGAGTGAGTATCGACCATCAAGAACTAGTAGACTAATGATAGCATTTGAATGTGATTGATAGATGTTGAAAACTAGCTTTTGCTTGCATGCTATCGCTCTTTGAATGACGTAAGTAATTTTTTTGGTTATACAGGATGTCTTAAGAGATACAGCGGATCATGATATCGGACATGCGGTTGCCCATTTTTTCAATTGTCTATTTGGAGATTGCCAAGCAGTTTCTGGAAAAGGTGTTGCTAATACTACACAGTCCAAAAATCAGAAGAAGGTCGACAACCACTCCTTTATATCCCTTTAAATTCAATTTAATCGTCTTTAGATTACTAGAGTTTTGTTGATAGTCACTTTGTTTACTAGTGGTTACATTTTTAGTGGTATAGCGTGTTATTTTTTTAATCGTCATCATTTCATTTTCCTCTTTGTGGACCCGTCCCAATGATCTCACGTAAATGGGACCAAAGTCAAATCTTTACCCTAGACAAGTTAAAATTCTATCTTTGTTGATGGAACTTGTAATAATATGTGTAGCAGGACCTTTCGGGAAATCAAGCTTCAGGAAAATCGTCAAAAGGACACTCAAGGTCAAAAGGTGGTAATGTTGCTAGTAGAAAACAAGCGACTTGCATGAATCTCAGTTCTGAAAGTTTGTGGTCGGACATCCTTGAATTTGCAAAAGCTAAATACCAGGTAATTTAAACTTGGATCTACTCGTATCAAGTTTTTTGAGATTAGTTCTTTGATCTTTTATTGTATTGTTTCATGTTTAAACTATGTTCTCCATTTGTAGTTTAAATTGCCGGAGGATGCAAGATCGCGTGTGAAGAAAATTTCAGTTATCCGCAACCTTTGCCTGAAGGTAACACTACTAACTAGTTTAGCTTCTGCTGGTGTCCAGAATAATTGCTTTGCTTTCTAACGAGAATAGAACTGATTTGTTTAACTGCCGTTAACAGGTGGGGGTGACCATTGCTGCCAAAAAATACGATCTTAATGCAGGAACACCTTTCCAAACATCGGACATATTGAATCTTCAACCTGTAGTGAAGCATTCAATACCCATATGTTCAGAAGCAAAAGAATTGGTGGAAACAGGAAAGGTCCAGTTGGCTGAGGTTCGTATCGTTTTTTATCTAGCGGCTACTTTTTCACTCTAGATATCAATATGGTTTTGGAACTTGTGTATAAGTGCCCACTTACCAATTCTACCCTTAATTATGAGATGGAGAAATTCATTACTCCATCTATTATTAAGGGTAAAATTGTCGTTTAGTTGATTAAATTATTGTAATTGTGACACGTTTCTAACATGTGCGTCTTTTTTATTGTGGACATTTATTTTGGGACAGTGGGAGTAGTTATCTTACTTTGAAAACAATTTTCAGTCTCAATAATCTGCTGTCATCTACTTGCAGGGAATGCTTAACGAAGCGTACACTTTATTTACGGAAGCATTTACGATACTTCAGCAGGTACGTTTTCTGATCCCTTTCGTCTCATGTGGCGCATATGGGTGTGGTTGAAAAGGTTGTGTTTGTTATCTCCATTTGAGTGGCTTTGTTTTTATACGTAATATTGAAATACAGGTCACAGGTCCAATGCATCGTGAGGTCGCTAACTGCTGCCGGTATGATTTTTTACTTGAAAGTTAAATATGAGAAATTTTGTTGAATTTTTCAGCATGGTGCCAATTTTAGATGAACTTTTTGAAAGATAATTGTTAATATCTTACGAGATGATTCAGTTAAGTTGAGCTAAATATCTATTTTTTAACATTTTTTTTTTCTTATAGTTACCTTGCCATGGTTCTTTATCATGCCGGAGACATGGCTGCAGCCATTATGCAGCAGCACAAGGAGCTTATTATAAACGAACGGTGCCTTGGTCTCGATCATCCTGACACAGCTCACAGGTGCCGATTTTTTTGCATTTGCTTTAGCGTATCTGTCTTTCTGTGCTATTTGTATTGTTATTGCTTACCCGTTTGTAGCTTTCAAATTTTAATATTTCTGTATCTCCTTTTCACTGGCCGAGGGTCTTCACGGAAACAACCGCTCTACTCTTTAGGGTAGAGGTTAGGTTTGCCTACGTCTTACCCCCAGACCCCTCCTTCGGTTGGGAGATACTGAGCTTGTTTGGTTATGTACTTACGTCACATTTTGATTTTAGTGCCTATCATGTGATCACAAAGTTGAGAGGCTTAGAGCATCTCCAACAGCTTCTCCAAAATGGAGATTTTGGGGATATTTTGCTCCAACAGATTCCCCAAAACCTTCTCCAAAATGGAGAAAGCATGAGAGAGATGATGAAAATCTCCAAATTTGGAGATATCTCCAGAAATGATTACATATGAGAGAGAAATGGTTTTTTATTCATTCTACCAATGAAATTGCTTTAAATTAAATGTTTAGGAGAGAGAAATAATATTTTATTGGTTGTATTGAATATTTTAATAATATAATTAATTGTGTAATCTCCAAAATATAGAATCTGTTGGAGATGAAGGTGATTTTTTTAGAGATTTTCACTTTTTATCTCCATTTTGGAGAGCATCTCCAACAGCTTCTCCAAAATGGAGAAAATGGGGATTTTGTACAATTTTTTGCTCCAACAGATTCTCCAAAACTTTCTTTCAGATTTGGAGAATACTCCAAAAATGATTACCATGAGAGAAATGATTTTTATTATATTCCACTAATAAGAAACCTTGAAATTAAATGTTTAGGAGAGATAATATTTTATTAAATATATGGAATGTTTTAATAATATAATGAATGATGTAATTTCCAAAATGGAGAATCTGTTGGAGTTGCATGCAATTTTTTATAGAGATTTTAGACTTCGATTCTTCATTTTGAAAAACTTTTGGAGAATCTGTTGGAGATGCTCTTGCAGTTTGAATTAGCAAAAAATTTTAGGCTTTTGTGGTCGTTTCTGTTGTATTGTAGAGCGGTTTCTTTTTTACTGGTTTATGATGTGTAACCGTCTTTTGCAGCTACGGAAACATGGCCCTGTTTTATCATGGACTCAACCAGTCGGAACTTGCATTGCGGCACATGTCCCGTGCGCTGCTCCTATTAAGTTTGTCGTCTGGCCCAGATCATCCCGATGTTGCTGCAACTTACATTAATGTTGCGATGATGTATCAAGATATCGGAAAGATGAACACGGCTCTTCGTTATTTGCAAGAAGCATTGAAAAAGAACGAGAGGCTTTTGGGAGAGGAACATATCCAAACCGCCGTGTGCTATCATGCACTTGCAATCGCATTCAACTGTGTCGGAGCCTACAAGCTGTCTCATCAGGCATGGAATTTTAGCTACCGTTGTCTTATTTTTTTGCATTAATATTATATCATCAAGTGATTAACTTTTCAAACCATCGTACTTACAAAATTATAGAACTTAAGTTTATGAGACCAAACGATAAAGCGTCCTATTTAAAAGCGTTGCAACATAAAACCAAGTACGAGTGTACAATGGCTCCAAAGTTGCATGCTTTTATATCATCATTTGTGTTTATATCAACTGAAAGTGATCTCTTGTCCAACAGCATGAAAAGAAGACGTATGATATACTTGTTAAGCAACTCGGAGAGGATGACTCTAGGACTCGTGACTCACAGAACTGGATGAAAACTTTTAAAGTGCGGGAAGCGCAGGTAGAAATGTGTTTCATCAAATATTGTATGCTCTTTTGTTGTTATGTTTCTATTATTTAACTTTGTGATAATATGGCAATATAGATGAATGCACAAAAGCAGAAAGGACAAGCTGTAAATGCTGTTTCTGCTCAAGCAGCAATCGATCTCTTAAAGGTATGTAACGAACTCCATCACTAAGATATCTCGTTTTCTTGTAATATACCCTTAGTGGGCGTTTGGTTTGATGGAATTAGGGGTGTAAACGAGCCGACTCCGGTCGAGTAGTAGGTTAATCGAGCGGGGCTCAAAAATTACTATTGGGCTCGAGCTCGAATTTTTTTGAGTTATCGAGCTCGATGCTCGTTTATGGGTTCGAACTTGCGATCGATTAACTCGTTTATCGGCTTGAGCTCGATAATTTTTATATTTTTATTGTATGATTGATAAATATATGAGCATGTTTGGCTCGAAAAAGGGTATGCTCGATTGGCTCGGCTCAGCTCGAAAAATTGAATCGATTTTCGAACGAGCCGAGTCGAACATTGGTGTTATAAAGCTTGGCTCGTTAAGTTAAACGAGTTCTATTTTGTGTTCGAGATCGGCTCGAGCTCGAGAATAATTAAGCTCGAGCTTGAGTAGCTCGTTAAAAGCTTGACTCGTTTACACCCCTAGATGGTTTTGAGGGATTTCAATTTCATTGGAGGATTTGGAATTGGAATCGGAAGGATTTGGATTTGAAATGATTTGGAATCTTTGGTGTGTTTGGTTCGTAGGATTTCAGGATTTGGAATGGAATTGAATTTTACATTATTTGTAAATAATTTATAAAAAATTAAATTACTTTTTTATTAATTGATTGTTATAAAATAAATGTTTTTAACATATTTTAAAATATTATTACACACAAACCCTACGAAATCCCGTGAAATTCCAACAACCGCCAAGGGATTTTTGTATCCCATGTTTGTGGGATTTCAATGAAATCCTAGGATTTCAAATCCAAGCAAACTTTCAAACCAAACATGGGATTGGATTGGAATTGAATTCCAAATCCTATCCAATCCTACAAACCAAACGAGAC
This sequence comes from Arctium minus, assembly GCA_954870635.1. Taxonomy (NCBI): domain Eukaryota; kingdom Viridiplantae; phylum Streptophyta; class Magnoliopsida; order Asterales; family Asteraceae; genus Arctium; species Arctium minus. Next base: position 32,491,314 of record OX941088.1, read on the forward strand.
CTTAGGTGCGTGCACAATTGTCGGTTTTTGTTTTCATGTCATTTTCTTTCATTGCGAAGTCATGTTTTTGTTTTTCTTTTAAGACCTGAATATCGTGTTTCTTGATCCTGCTATTGAACCACTGATGTTTGTACAGGCTCACCCTGACTTGATACAAGCGTTCCAAGCCGCATCTGGTGGGGCTTCGGGTAGTAACAGTAATAACACGGTTGCCGGTGAAACCTTTCCTCGAGGTCGTGGAGTTGACGAAAGAGCTGCTCGTGCCGTTGCGGAGGCAAGGAAGAAAGCTGCCGCCAGGGGTTTATTAATCCGACCACACGGCGTCCCCGTCCAGGCTCTGCCTCCACTTACCCAACTTCTCAACATAATCAACTCCGGCATGACGCCGGAAAGCAGTGTCGGTGACGACACCAATGGTGCAACCGATGCCCCAACCCCAACCCCGGAGGAACCGGCGAAAGCAGAGGCGCAGCCACAAGGTCAGACGCCGGTGGGTTTAGGTGCAGGATTAGGTGCATTGGAGGCAAAGAAACAGAAGCAGAAGGCAAAGTAAGTTTGATTTATAGATATTTCTAACGAAGTAGCAGGCAGAGTGATGATGTTGGGATTTGGAAAGGATTTTTTGAGGGGTTTTCATTCTTTTTTCAATAATTATTGGTGATGAAGCTATTATTAGCGTTACGGAAAGCGAGTTTTTTTGGCTCTCTTTTTTAGTTGTAATTTTGGCGAGTGTGTCGTATGACACATGTAAAACTTCACATATCGAACGATGTTTTTTGTTTAGCTGAATTACTCATAAATTCCTGGCTGCGAAGGTTACTTACGGTTATGGTGGTTTGATCAAGATGGATGCCGAACCTTTTGTTATGCTGATAACAAAGTCTTTTTGGTTTGATTCTTGGTATGGGGTAACTTGAAATGTACAAATTTGAGTTGTGGTACGGGTCAAATTTAAATTAAGCTCATTAAGGGGTTGTTTTGGTTGGTTTTCCATTAAAGGTCTGTTTGTTAGCAGCTTTGAGAAGAACATTAGTAGAACATGATGCTGGATGTTTTATATCCAAACCCAAAAGGAAGAAAACTCGAAACCAGAAGAAAGATGATGGTGCTGGAAGAAAACCCAAAACCAGAAAATCAAGATTGAGATTATATTTGGAAGAACACGATGTTGGATGTTTTATATCCAAACCCGAAAGCCCAATAAGAAATTGAACCATAAGAAGAAATCGGTTACCACATGGAGAAATCGAACCATATGAAGAACAAACCATAAGAAGAAATTGATAACTACATGGTGAAATCGAAAACCTGTGATAGTAGAGACGCAGAGTCTTGAAGAAGATGAGAACGTGAATGGAATTGGAACTTGGAAGCCCTCTTTGAAATAGGTTTTTCTTATTATTATAAGGTAGTTGGGGGAATTAATGAGAAATTAGAGATGGCTGAATGTAAAGGAGTAGGGATTTCTAGTTGACCGATTAAACCACCAGTTGAGCGAATAAGCCACAACCGAACGGCTTTTTATGGTTGAGCGAATAAGCCATATAGGCTATACAGCTCATTAAGCCACAACCGAACAACCCCTTAAGGGGTTGTTTGGTTGGTTTTCCGTTAAGTCCTGTATGGATAAAGTTGTCTGTGTTGATTAATCTCTCTGTATAGATGATCGGGGACGGATCTAATCAAAGGAATACGGTGGCACGTGCCACCGTATTATTTCTCCGTCTAAAGGTTAAAATTTCTACGATTATGAAAGGTGCAACCGTATCGTTTAAAATATGCCACTGTATGATATTCAAAAGTTCAAGAAGGTGCAACTGTATCTTGTAATCAACCAAATCCCCCCCCCCCCCAAAAAAAAAAAAAACTCTTGAAATCAACCCAAAAAATCGAAAAAGTCACTCGAAATCGATAAAAAAAAAACTTAAAAATCTCTCGAAATCAAGGAAAAAGCTATAAAAATCGCTCGAAACGGTGGAATTAGGCCAAAAACACATCGGGCGATATTAAACATTGGTAACACGTCAATAAAAACTGTGTTTATTGTAATTATTTTTTTATCTATATTATATAGTGTCACCGTATGAAAAAAAAATTATGGGTTCGTCCCTGTAGATGATGAAGGTTTTTGTTTGGGATAGTTTATAGATGGAAAGAGCGTGTTTTTTAATTGATAGAAACATGTTTGAAAAAAGATTGGCTTTTTGCATAAAGCATCCCCCTGAAAGCTTATTGAATAGGTCACTTTCTATATCATTAAGCCATTATCAAAACACTCATGTATACCTGATCGAATAAGCTGTGAGTACTATTATCCTGTATGGATTAATTTGTTTGTATAGATTGGGAGGGTTTTTGTTTGGGAGGGTATTTTCATAGATGGAAGGAGGGTGTTTTAATTCAGAGGAGCACGTTTGGAAAAACATGGTTTTCTGCATAAATCCCCCCTGGAAGCTTATTGAATAAGTTGCTTTCTATATCATTAAGCTACTACCAAATAGACCCTAAATAAAGTCTCATTAAGCTGATAACAAACATACCCTATATACATATGATATCTTTTAATTAATTTAGTGAAAATAACTTGATTATTATTTTAAGAGAAAATTACATATTTGGTCCCTGGGTTTTGGTGGTTTTAACTGTGTGGGTCCCTAAAATGATATATCTATCGTTTGCATCCTTGTAGTTTGCATTTCATAACGTGTTTGGTTCCTAAATCTAACCCGTTAAAAACTTTCTGTTAACTAGTTTAAATAAAGGGGCATTTTAGCGTTTTTAGTAGTTTCTTTATTCTATTATTTTTTTTCTTTTTTTCTTTTGATTTGACATTATTAAACATCAAGAACACAATATGAAATTATTAACATCAAGAACACAACCTATTCAAACTCATTCTAATAAACTTGTAACACAAAATTATGTAAAATCAAATCCTATCCATAAAATTAGAACTCTAAATCCAGTTGGATCCTTAAAATCAAAATTTATAGAACTTTAAATCAAACCCATTAAACTCCAAATCAAAACCCTAATTTTTAGGGAAAAACACTCAACTTTGTTGTCCATCATCTTATCTATCACCCCCAATGCATTGACCTGGAGTTAAGAGGGTACTAGACATCGATGTACCCTTAGAAAATCGAAAGAACACGAAATGAAATCGAAAAAATTGAAAGAACACGAAATCAAAGCTTATGTGGTGATTGAAACCTTAAAAAAGTCGAAATCGAAGGATGGTGGTGAGTTATTGGAGATAGAAGACGAAGAACGATGGTCGAGGTGAGGGTCGGTGTTCTTCGAAACCCATATTTCGATTATGATGCATGTTTTCCAAAACCCAAATCTCGATTACCTGCTTCTCTTTCTACATCTCTAGCCCATGGTGGTGGTTGATGACTACTTGCATATTACCTACAAATATGGATGGAAGATGATGTAAGATCACCATAGGATATCATAAATGTTATTGTTGAAAGATGGAGAAGGAAGAAGATGATGGGTTCTTGGTGTATGATTTAGAAATTTAAAAATAAATTAAATGTTCTTGTGGTATGATCTGGGTGGGGGAGATGAAGGTGAAGGTGAAGGTGAGAGGGAAAAAAAGGCAAACGTGACACCATTTAATTGGTGAGTGGAAAAGAAAGTGGGGTAGTTATTGATAAAAAAATAGAATAGATTACATTATTGGTCCCTGTGGTTTTTATTGAAAATAAAAATGGGTTTTATTTTAAATAACATATTTGGTCCCTAAAGTAAAATGACCAATATACCCATCATGTGCAGTGCATATGATGGCTTTAACGGCTAGAAATCAAACGGAGTTGGATTTAGGGACCAAACACGTTATGAAATGCAAACCACGAGGATGCAAGCCATATATATATATATATATATATATATATATATATATATATATATATATATTTCATTTTAGGGACCCAAACTGTTAAAACCACCAAACCCCAGGGATCAAATATGTAATTTACTCTTATTTTAATAATATTAATTTTGTAATTATATTTGGATTACTAACTGTATATATAATTCAAAAATAGATAGCATATAAGTTGTTTGTTTTTGACTTATAGGTTTAGGGCGTGTTTGATTCATTTTGAGTGAAAATGAGAATGAGAATATAGGGGAATAAGAATAGGAATGAAGATTTGATTGATGTTGTTTAGTTAATACTAATAAATCACAAGTGTTGCAATATAGGGTTTGTGTTTCGTCTCATTCACGTTAGTATCCTTGTACTCGTCGTTCCCTTCTTCTTCACCAACATACCAACGCCTCCGTCATCGGTCGTCGTCTCCGTCTCCAATAAGGAAAAAGAGAACCAGGTTTATCAGAGATCAAGGGCTACCGAAAAAGAAAATCGAACGAGGGCTACTGGAGATCGAAAAAAATACATGCACCGGAGATTAGAGAGATCGATATGGAGAGGAGGAGGAGCCGATTGATAAAAAAACGGGACTGGATTTTTCATTCCCCCCAATTTCACCATGAATGAAAAAATGGGCTTTACAGGGAATGAGCTCATACCATTATATAAAACCAAACACACTCCTTTATTATCAATCTCATTAATTACTGGTTAAACCCTCCAAGGCTCCAACCAAACACCCCCTTAATCATTAATGCTTTATGTGCTTTAATTGGCAGATCATCTCCAAATTTTATAAGATGTAGAAAATATGAAAGATGGTAAAATTCTTTAAATGTTTATATGTTTATATGTAGAAATGTAACACCCTCAATTCGGTAAAAGCAACTAATTAAAACTTTCGACATTACATCAAATAAAAGATAACTCTCTAAAATAAAACTTTCTATTTAACTTCAACAAATATAAACTCCAGTCTTATATAAAGACTAAACCAAAGTCGGTGTTACTTAATCCCAACTATAAGTTGTTCTTCCCAGAAAAAGTGTGGAATACTTCACTAAAATTTCCACCTCTTGAGCACACGACTAGCACTCCTCTCAGCACAGTGTCACTAGAGCTATTCCTAACCGGAACTTGTTGCACATGCCGACAAATAAAAAGGTTAGGCTAATGCCTAGTGAGTTCAAGAGTTTTCCACATGAATTAAGATACCTTTGAAAAGAGTTAATGCAATTTAAATCATAATCTTTCAAATGATATACTTTGAATATGAAAACGACTCATTTTCTAATAACATGCTCTTTGGGCAAAAACACCAATATAAACGTTTTCAAATCCAAACTACTTCGGGGACAAGATCCCAATATAAAACGTTCTTTCGTAAATAAATTCCAACCCAAAACTCACTCAAATGTGAATAGAAATCAAACTCTCCATTTATGAAAATGCGGTTAAAACTTTGCATCCCGAAACACCCAAAACACGGGTGGGGCATAATACTCAACCCATAAATCAAGGATAAAATCCATTTACACAAGACGCCACCGAAAACTTGGATAATAAAACTCAATACCCAAAAACAACACCTTTCGGTGATATCGAAAGTGTTGGGCACACAAAGTTAAGCCACTTATCAATGTTCCCGAGCTTCACATAGAGCCATGGATCCCCGTATACGGCTCCCAACCGAGCTACTACCGCAAGATACCCAAATGACCCTAGTGTCTACTCGACCTCTAATGAGCATCACGATAAAAACCACAAGTCCCCGTATCCGGCTCACCATAGGCACCACCGCAAGACTTAGCTCCGTATATGGCTCTCCAGAGCACCACCATAAGCTTACATAAAAACATGACTTGGGGACCACTCACTAGACTTCAAACGCGGACACTAAATTCCACGATGAGTAACCAGACTGGATTACAAACGGGCATCGAGTTCAACCACCCACGATATATACCTCGAGCCCTTAATAAAGGTTACACGATTATCGAGTTCAACCACCCACGATCTATACCTCGAGCTCCCGCTAGCCATAAACAATATCCAATCCCAAAACGGGGATAAAGTCCCCAACTAAACCAACTGACTGACTTATATGCCTATGGATCCAATGCATGACAGTCTAAACGTTACATGACTCAAACGAATGAACTAACGCATTCAAAACATGTAACTCTCAAATAAGATGCAACTAAGTACACCATATGTCTAAGGCTCCTTAACGAGCTACCAAAACTGAACAAATGTTCCAAAGACTCAACCGAGTACAAATAAAGCCCCAAAAGGCTTAATAGACGTTTGGTTAAAATACAAGAGCCAATATGGTTACATAAACCAAAATACATATTTTCCCAAAATCTTTGTCTCTCAAATCTCAATTGGCCTTCCGCCCAAAACTAAAAGGTTTACCATTTTAAAATGTTCAAAGGACTCCCACAATCGTATCCTCAAAACGTCCCTTTACATGAATGATGCATATTTCCAATGAACATTAAAAGTTCATTTTTGACCAAAGATCTATTTATGAAATAAATCATCAAAACACATTCATTTGTGACACCTTTATCAAAATGCCCAAAAATCCCAAATATGGGTGTTTTACAAAGTTTATAGAGTTAAATATTTCAAATAATCAAAGATTACCAAATAACTCAACAGTTGATAATTTCATGTAAAACACATAAACACTTTAAAATGAACATTTTGGCATGTACAACGTTTTCACAAATCAACTTGAACTCACCTTGCTAAATTTAGGCTAAATCTAGATTTTACCCCCAAAACTTGAATCTCCTTTGATGAAGGCTTGAATCTCCAAGAAATATCTCTAGATCTTAGATCAAACACATCTACACGGTCACCTTCACTACACAAGTCAACAAAATCACACCCAATAGGAAGGATGAAAGGGAAGAGGATGAAATCATCAAACCCTAGCTTAACATTGAGAGAGATGAGGACCTTACCACCAAAAAATACTCTTGTATACTCCAATAGACTTCCAATATCTTGCTAAATCATTGAAGAGCTCTCAAAAACGAAACCATGGCAACTTGAATCACTGAAATCGGAGTTGGGATGAAGAAAATATGAAGAAATGAAGTTCTAGGGCTGAAAATTGGGTTTTATGCTCGACCAGGGGATTTCGCGACTTACCACGCGACCTTAAGTCGCGGCATAAGTCGCCCGCTTCCCTAAGTCGCGGCATAATTCCTAAGTCATGGCATAAATCATGAGATGCACTGTTCGCCCGATTTTCTTCTCGTTCACTGTTTTGGCCATAACTTCTTCGTTATAGCTCTGATTTTGCTCTGGAAAGAATCGTTGGACTCGTAATTGAATACTTCATCCAAAAAGACTATAAAATCTAGGATTCAAGTACAAAATCCTATATCTTATTTTTCCCTTACAATTACTGATTTATGTATTAACTTGGAACGATACTTTTCGAAATCGGGGTGTTACAAGAAAATAATATTTTATTAAATGTATCGAATATTTTGATAATATAATTAATATTATAATCTTTAAAATGTAGAAGCCTTTAGGGTTGCATACTTTGTTTTTAGGAATGTGATTTTTTATTATGCATTATATAGAATTTTTTTAGAACTTGTTAAAGATGTTTTTAGGCATAAATATGTGTGTCTGTTTGTGACTTGTTTATTCAGGTAATAACTTAATCGTTCATCCCAATACCACAACTCTCCCCAAACTAACGTTTCTGGCCCTCTTCTGACATTCATAAGGAAAAATAAATGTTAGATCTTTACTACTTTTTCCTTTGTTCTTCCTTTGGTTGATTTAGCACAATAGAGATTGCTTGTGTTCCAACTCCAAGATACCTCTCAATCACTTCTCTTGTTTAGTTGAATCAATGTTTATCCTCTTGCCTCGATGATCTCCGACTTTCTTCTCCTTTTGCCTCTGATTTTAGTGTTCTTTCCCTGTCCATTTATGTACATGTAAAACCAAGTATCTCAACATTTTAATTCCACACACTTATCTCCTTTTGCCTCTTGTCCTATTCACCTTTTTGTATGTATCAATTACTAATATATTTTTTTAAAGTTGAATTTGTTGTAAATTTGTTTAACAAAACACATCACTAGTACCTTATTATTTGATTACATATGCTTTTCTGTCTAGTTGAAGATTATCTTTGTATGATTTTAGTTGGTAATAATATTTAAGAAAACCCCTAAAATTGTTTTTGAGTTTTGTGCAAAACAAAGTAAGATATAATAATGCTAAACATAAAATTCCAACCAAGGAAGATGGGACTAGATTACATAATTGAAAGAATTATATTTTTTGTGTGTGTGTTTTGGCGAGCAAGTCTCGTATGTGTTGTTGTTATTAGGGGAAGGGAATTGAATACCGCCATGCCTGCAAACATCATTTACATGTTCCAATTGAGCCCTCTATCTTAAATTATTAGTTTCGCCGCTCACTCTTATTTATTACCCATCTTTAATGAAATAGGTAAAAACACATTGTCGTTATGTTTTCATAGTTTCATCTGATTTTTTTATTTTATTTTATATAAAAGACCTTTCAAATATTATCCTTTTGATTTATTTTTATAAAACTATTCACCATCATTATTGTTTGATCATATTAAGACCCCTCACTTCAACCTAATTTATGGAGCACATATTTGGTGTAGTTTGGTAACCTTCCTCTTATATAGTGAGTCCACATTTGTTTCATCATGTTTTAACCTTAGAGAGCACCTCAAATCCCCTTTGATGGATCCTGATTTTTCATAGATTGACATGATTATAAATAAACATGTTTAATCCTATAGACGGTCGTTCATTGTTGTAAAGTAGATGCACCTCTCTCCAAGAGATACGATTCTAAATCTGAATTGGTTGAAGGAGAGTGAGAGTTCAAAGTTTCCCTCGCAATGAGAAACAAAATCAAGAACATAAACGTAAGGTGGCTTATTTCGGGTTGGTATGTAACACCCTCAAATCCGGAAATAGCAACTAATTTAAACTTTCTAAATACATCGACATTTAATTCATCTACAAACATAATTTAAGATTTAACCTCCATACACTCATTCATTCTATACATACAATCTATAATACGGACGGGTACTACTAAAACCCAATCGTAGCCACTATCTCCAAACTGCAGAAGACTTCACCAACCACTTACACTTGCACAAAGCTAAGGCTCAACTCTTCATATCTGCTAGAACCCAACCCCCATCTGGAACTGATGCACATGCCGATAAATAAAAAGGTTAGGCTTAACGCCTAGTGAGCTCAAGATTTTTACATAAGTAAACACATTTAAGATAATGAACTTTACTTAAAATCATGACCTTTCAATTGATGAACTTTAAAACGTGGAAATAACTCTTTTCCAATGTCATGCACTTTCGAAGATGAACACTTCATTTCAAAACATGCTTTATAAATTGATGCAACTTAACCAACTTGAAACACAACTCATCATCAAACCATGTATACCGTACGTCCAAAAACATGGACACTAGGTCCAATACTCACGCGACCGTAAAGACTCAATGACAATAAAATAAGACGTCCTTAATTTAAAATACTGAAGCCGACAACGGGGGAGAACCGTATCCGTTGAGAGTGGAGGAAACACAAAAGTATGCCACCCATGCAACGTTAATCGCATGACACCTCCCGACATCCCAACCCGGTCTCCCTACGACTCCTTTACAAGTGTCAACCCGAGTCAGTTGACCTTGATGGATCATTCCGAAGAACTCCATCCTGAAGGCCCGACACACTTAAAGACTACCTCCCAGGCATTACTTCAAGCGGCGGAGGTCCTAGCGCCTACTATTCCGGTAGTACTAGTCGACTCAACCCTCCTAGCGATCACTTGTAAAGTTTTCGGTCATAAAACATGGGTACCGAAGTTCGACCCCGCAATGCCCAATTGACCATCCCAAAACAGACTGACTCACGTGCCTATGGATCAATTGCAACACAGTCTAACCTTCCCGGACTAAACATGAATGACCAAAGCACTCGAGTCCGTAACCAACCTCAATACGCATCACAGCGCATTTATACGTACGTCATAATTGGACTCTACATTGAGCCATATAAAACCGGACAAGTGTCCTCGAGACTCCTTTAAAACGACATCGAGCCAAGATGCTCAAACCTCTTTTGACCAAAGATTACGTTTTCCAAGTAATAAACTCACTCAACCCATACCATGAAATCACATGCTCCAAAATATTCGAATGGACTCCAACACAGTTTAAGTCGGGTCAAAAGGTTTTCCAAATAGATTTATGCTCCTTATCCTTTCAAAACGTCCCATAACGCAAAATTGAACCTTTTACCCCAAACAACACTAAAATGTCTTTTAACCAAATAATCTCATGCATGCAATAAGTTACCAAACACACTCATTTATGACTCATTTATCAAAACGCCCAAAATCGCAATAATGTGTGCCATACAGGTTTATAAAGTTAAATACTTTCAAAATAACCAAACTGATCAGCAGTTAACAATTTCATGTGAAAAGTAAAATACTTCAAAATAACCATTTTGGCATGTACACCGTTTTCACAAATCAACTTGAACTCACCTTGCTAGATTTAGGCTAAATCTAGATTTTACCCCGCTTTGAGCTTCCTTGACGAAACTTGAATCCTCCAAGCCAAAACCTCTAAAAACCTAGATCCAAACATTTTCAACCGTAAATAAGCATATCCAACCATATAGAAACATTCCCCAAACATACTACACCAAAATCTCCATTTTGGTCCAAACCCTAATTTTAACCCAATCTTCCAAATTCTTACAAACTGAAACTAGAGTAACATAATACTTAGGAAATCATCAAAGGAGCATTTACAACTTATATTAGGGTTTAGAAATGGAAGGGATGAACTTACCACTTAGGTTTTGGTGAAAACCTAGAAAACCTAAAATGAGTTAGAGGTTGAAGATGAAGATGGAGGTGGTGAACCCTTGACCAAAGCTTTCCATTTAACCACTTGATGGTGTTTCCTCTCCATAAAATACAAGTATTTGAGCCAAAGGTAGGTTAGGGTTTGAAGGGGAAAGAAGGAAAACGAGTTGGGAGAGAATAAGAGAAGTTTGGTTGAGAAGAAATGAGGAAAAGGCTGGAAATCCCGAACTCAACAGCACCTGGGCAGCTGGTGCGACATTGACCAGCGACATTGCCCTGGGCAATGTCGCCTGGCAATGTCGCCAGGTGTCCCTAGGTCGCGGTACATCCCCTGCGACTGTGACAGTGCGACTATGACACTGTCATAGTCGCCGGACATTGTCGCGGGACCTTCCCGGAGCCCCGAAACCCGACTTTTTCGCTGCCAATACTCCCGATACTTCAAGGGACTTTAAACAATACATTTCCCAACAAAACTCCACTGTTAACAAGTCACATAAGCATCCGGTTGACGATCACTTACCGAAAATTGCGGGTGTTACAATCCTCCCAACCTTAGAATGATTTCGTCCTCGAAATCCACTCTTCTCAATGGAACGTTGCCCGTAGGATAGATCGTCCTTAATCCACTTGCCAGAATCACCATCATAACCCTTATGCTGATACTCACGCTAGCCGCCCCTCTTGGACACATAACACTTATGTCCGAGTGAACACTTAGGGGGCGTTTGGTTCGCTGGATTCCGCCGGAATCTGATAGAATTGGAATGGTCAATTCCATTGACCAAATTCCATCCTGCTGTTTGGTTACCAATGGAATGGAATTGAATTCCATGAATTCTTTTAATCATGGATTTAGTCATTCTTTCTTAAAATGGATGGAATTGAATTCCATTCCATCAGATTTTCTCAAAATGACACAAATACCCTCCTTACCTTTTCTAAAAACCCTAGCCGCTTCTAAAACCCCCCTCTCTCTCCTCTCTCTCTCTCTCTCCTCTCTCTTCTTTCTCTATCTCCTCTCTCTCTTCTTTCTCTATCTCCTCTCTCTCTTCTCTCTCATCTCTCTCCTCTCTCTCTCCTCTCCCTCTCATTTCCCTCCTCTCTCTCTCCTCTCCCTCTCATTTCCCTCCTCTCTCTCTCATTTCCCTCTTCTTTCTCTCTCTCCTCTCTCTCTCTCTCCTCTCTCTCTCCTTCCTCTCTCCCTCTCTCATCTCCCTCCTCTCTATCTCTCTCCCTCCCTCTCTATCCGCTCCCTCTCTCCCCCTCTCTCTCGGCATCTAAAAAAATAAAAATAAAAGAAAGGGTATTTTTGTCATTTTTCAGAATTCCATTCCAATTCATTTGCAAACCAAACAGACATATTCCAATTCATTTGACTGATTCCATTCCATTCATGCCAACCAAACACTTGGTCAAACCTGATAACATTCCATTCCAATTCTTCCAGATTCCAATTCCTTAGACATATTCCATTCCTTCAGAAATTATTCTGCGAACCAAACGCCCCCTTAACTTGCTAAAACAGTCTTTACCCACAAGACTGCGGTTATCTCCCAACCTTGGGCGACGCTTACCCCCTCAAGAGTAGTTCGTAGCCCCAACTTCACACCGGTCAACCCACTTTAGCTGAACATGCTTCTGAACCCAAACCAAAGTTCGACATCAACCTTCAAAGAATTCCCAAAATTCTTAATGATCGGTTCTTGATATTGATAACACCGTCCTTTCGAGGCGTACCAATACACTCTTTAGGTAGTTGGTTAATGCAGATCTGGCTATCACTCACTCCGATCTATTCTCAACCTCAGAACATTCCCTTAATAAAATATTTACCTCCACGGAAAACACTTATACCCATCGATACTCAATCGTCAACATCTAACCTTCCTTTAAATTCCACCCTAGAGGGGTCAACATTTTCATGACCTAACGGGGATATTTTCAAACATTCCAAGATTCAATGACTTTTAGAAGACAAGTTGAAGCCTAAAGCAAAAATGCCGATATCGAAAACGTGGACATCCCGCCCAATATTTCATCTCAGAAGTATCGTCGCGTTAAAGTTGACACCTAACAGGGCACTGAGATTTCCAAATTTTACATTCTCAACAAAAGGACCACCATAATTACTTAAATCACGGAACCCACTAAGACAATACATCATCAACATACACCATGACGTCCAACATACAAGTAATCCATTTAATCGAACCCAACCAGATGCCGATAATTGCTCAAGACATTTTCCCGCAGGTCTACCGAAGCATAGAGGTCACTCCTAAGATAACGGCGAATGCATGAATCTATTTCCTCAACTATTCAAACGTGAACCAATTCAAAAATTGAAGCCCAAATTCAAGATAGATTGCAAGTAGGATCATCTAACGCTTCACATCCCAAGGACTCCTCTAGTCCCTTAATTACAACTCCTTCCACGACAGGGGTTTTAATCTATAGGCCTAATGAGTTCAATGTTTTCAAATAATATGCCAATTTAAACTTTTATAAAACTTTCAAATACATAAGTTTTATAACGATTAACCGTACAGTGAAATTACACTATCATTCATCTGATAGGTTTCAAAACTGGTCACCAACACTACGCATATAAAACCATTTCCAAATTCATTTGATCAATATTTACGTAAATAAAACGGTAACAAAAGATGTGTAACAAAATTTACACTATTAGTCATGAAAATAAATTATTGCATCCCAACATGTGCGATAAATGTTTGTGCAATCCCCAAAGAGAATTTCACAATTTTAGCTTTAAAGTTTTCCTCTTTAACCAAAAAAAAAAATGTTGCGGCATAAAATTCTCAACAAGTTTCATATGCGTTAGTTTATTTCCCCAAAACTCGGTAAACGATGGGAACGTAAATAAATTTCAAATCGAATTTAAAGCGCCAAGCCGCAAAGATAAAACACACTTGACCAAAATAATAATTACAATGATTCGAATACCGCTAACTCGTCTAATGCATGTGGAAAATTTCTAACAGTAAAATCGATGACTGAAATAACATAAATCCTTTATATGCTTATTCACACCAACAATATGGTTTAACCCAAATGCAAATAGTATATAACGATTGACTTTCGTATATAGCTCAAAGATAACTCTCGCAATAATGAAACTTTCCCAAAACAACATGTGAGATGACATCCATTAACAAAACTTGTTAATCAACGCACGCAAATGCATATGTACACGTACCCAAAATTTATTTACGCGACGCAAAATGTCGTAAGATAAAGGGACCGTTTTCAACAAAATTTTAACGAGGCACGACGCCCAACAAGTTCGTAAATTTACAAGCAATAATAAGAATTTAAAACCCACACATCTCAAAATACACTCACGAATCCAAAAAGGTTGCAAAACTACACCCCGTAAAATCAAACACGGCTCATACAAACCAAAAATTTTCCAGAAATTTCTGACTCAAGAACAGCGGAACAACTCTCCCTTTAAAACCCGAACATACGTGGAGGAGATCCAAAGTCAAGGCTAAAAATCCACAGTTACTTGCCCACTATCCCAAATGACATTAAAACACGGATCTTACGATATCCGAAATGGTGTTAGATTTGAAACGGGGATGAAGAGATATTTTTTTTGATGACAAATTGTAACCACGTGCAATAAAACAACTTCGTGCATGTTTACACTCACGACCTAAAATCCGGCGCGTGGCAAATATTTTTCAAACATGTCGTAATATAACTCACTTTATGTTTCAGGATATATGAGAAATAATCAATGCAATTTATCGTTAGAAATAAATTTCATGCATAAAATTGGTCGACTGGCATCCAGAAATCACGCTCCTTGGTTTTATACTATTGTCATCTGAATGCCCAACATCTTAAAGCAATACTCGAATGTTTCATCAATTCACCTTATAATTCCTTCTCGAATAACATCAATTCCATAAGCCTAAGGTCCTACTCCAACCAATTTTCCTATCCCACAATGGTCAACTTCCAGCATTCATCATGTCTTAACTATCACTCCAAGGTGACATTGCTATAAACATCAACCCTTCCTTAGATTACTCGCTTAGAAACTTTCTCACTACCCCAACGGTAATCATACCAAGGCAGTTCAAGTATACACATGTAGCATGTAGGTTCACCATAACACTGGCCAGGTGCCATTATGAACGTACCGTACATGCTCATCCTTGCGACCCTTGATGAGTTTCCCGTTTCTAGCGACTCGATCAACTCCAAAATACTTATCTTAAGGTACCTAATATGCAACTTCACTTACAATCACTTATAAAAACGCTAGTTTGAGTCTAGGCATCCTACAATCAATACCTAATTCTCTAAAACTTAAGCTCTAATACCAACTTGTAACACCCTCAAATCCAGAAATAACAACTAATTTAAATTTTCTAAATACATCGACATTTAATTCATCTACAAACATAATTTAAGATTTAACCTCCATACACTCATTCATTATATACATACAATCTATAATACGGACGGGTGCTACTAAAACCCAATCGTAGCCACTATCTCCAAACTGCGGAAGACTTCACCAACCACTTACACTTGCACAAAGCTAAGACTCAACTCTTCATATCTGCTAGAACCCAACCCCCGTCTGGAACCTGATACACACGCCGACAAATAAAAAGGTTAGGCTTAACGCCTAGTGAGCTCAAGAGTTTTACATAAATAAACACATTTAAGATAATGAACTTTACTTAAAATCATGACCTTTCAATTGACGCACTTTAAAACGTGGAAATAACTCTTTTCCAATGTCATGCACTTTCGAAGATGAACACTTCATTTCAAAACATGCTTTATAAATTGATGCAACTTAACCAACTTGAAACACGACTCATCATCAAACCATGTATATCGTACGTCCGAAAACATGGACACTAGGTCCAATACTCACGCGACCGTAAAGACTCAATGACAATAAAATAAGATGTCCTTAATTTAAAATACTGAAGCCGACAACGGGGGAGACCCGTATCTGTTGAGAGTGGAGGAAACACAAAAGTATGCCACCCATGCAACGTTAATCGCATGACACCTCCCGACATCCCAGCCCGGTGTCCCTATGACTCCTTTACAAGTGTCACCTCGAGTCAGTTGACCTTGATGGATAATTCCGAAGAACTCCATCCTGAAGTCCCGACACACTTAAAGACTACCTCCCAGGCATTACTTCAAGCGGCGGAGGTCCTAGCGCCTACTATTCCGGTAGTACTAGTCGACTCAACCCTCCTAGTGATCACTTGTAAAGTTTTCGGTCATAAAACATGGGTACCGAAGTTCGACCCCGCAATGCCCAATTGACCATCCCAAAACGGACTGACTCACGTGCCTATGGATCAATTGCAACACAGTCTAACCTTCCCGGACTAAACATGAATGACCAAAGCACTCGAGTCCGTAACCAACCTCAATACGCATCACAGCGCATTTATACGTACGTCATAATTGGACTCTACATTGAGCCATATAAAACCGGACAAGTGTCCTCGAGACTCCTTTAAAACGACATCGAGCCAAGATGCTCAAACCTCTTTTGACCAAAGATTACGTTTTCCAAGTAATAAACTCACTCAACCCATACCATGAAATCACATGCTCCAAAATATTCGAATGGACTCCAACACAGTTTAAGTCGGGTCAAAAGGTTTTCCAAATAGATTTATGCTCCTTATCCTTTCAAAACGTCCCATAACGCAAAATTGAACCTTTTACCCCAAACAACACTAAAATGTCTTTTAACCAAATAATCTCATGCATGCAATAAGTTACCAAACACACTCATTTATGACTCATTTATCAAAACGCCCAAAATCGCAATAATGTGTGCCATACAGGTTTATAAAGTTAAATACTTTCAAAATAACCAAACTGATCAGCAGTTAACAATTTCATGTGAAAAGTAAAATACTTCAAAATAACCATTTTGGCATGTACACCGTTTTCACAAATCAACTTGAACTCACCTTGCTAGATTTAGGCTAAATCTAGATTTTACCCCGCTTTGAGCTTCCTTGACGAAACTTGAATCCTCCAAGCCAAAACCTCTAAAAACCTAGATCCAAACATTTTCAACCGTAAATAAGTATATCCAACCATATAGAAACATTCCCCAAAGCTTTCCATTTAACCACTTGATGGTGTTTCCTCTCCATAAAATACAAGTATTTGAGCCAAAGGTAGGTTAGGGTTTGAAGGGGAAAGAAGGAAAACGATTTGGGCGAGAATAAGATAAGTTTGGTTGAGAGGAAATGAGGAAAAGGCTGGAAATCCCAAATTTAACAGCACCTGGGCAGCTGGTGCGACATTGACCAGCGACATTGCCCAGGGCAATGTCGCCAGGTGTCCCCAGGCCGCGGTACATCCCCTGCGACTGTGACAGTGCGACTATGACACTGTCATAGTCGCCGGACATTGTCGCGGGACCTTCTCGGAGCCCCGAAACCCGACTTTTTCACTGCCAATACTACCGATACTTCAAGGGACTTTAAACAATACATTTCCCAACAAAACCCCACTAGTAACAAGTCACAGAAGCGTCCGATTGACGATCACTTACCGAAAATTGCGGGTGTTACAAAGGGGGTGGATTGTAAGATCCCACATTGGTTGGGGAGGGGAACGAAAGTTGCCTTATAAGGGACTGGATACCTCCTCTACTAGACGCGTTTTATAACCATGAGTCCGGGTGTGTGGACAAAGCAGATAATATCTGGTACGGTTGTCCTGGGATGTTACAGATGGTATCAGAGCCGAGAACCAGACTAATGTGCCAGCGAGGACGCTGGGCTCCCAAAGGGGGTGGATTGTAAGATCCCACATTGGTTGGGGAGGGGAACGAAAGTTGCCTTATAAGGGACTGGATACCTCCTCTACTAGACGCGTTTTAAAACCGTGAGTCCGGGTGTGTGGACAAAGCGGACAATATCTGGTACGGTTGGCTTGGGATGTGTAACACCCCGAATTTCGTTGTTTTGCGAAGATGTTGGAGGAAGTGAGGATTCTGTTTCTGTCTACAAGGCGCACGGGTCGTGCGCCCTCCTTCAGAGAAAACGCACGGGTCATGCGCATGAATCAGGGTGCGAGGCAGTGGCTTGCGCACTGGCCGTGCGTATTTCCTTCTTTGACCGTGCGCCCTGTCAGGCCACTTTTGTGGATTGTTTAAATATCTTGAGTTAGAGATATTTTCAAAATATCTCAAAACTCAGTTCTCTCTCTCTCTCCTCTTTTCTCTCTTTTTCTCTTTCGATCTTCAAGATCTTGTTTGGTTGCTAGTTTTCGGTGTTTCAAGCAAGGGGTCGGTGTTTTAAGCTTCACCTCTACGTCGTGATCGTTATCTGGTTTTCCGGGTTTTATTCTGAAAACCTACCGGTGAGTTCCTACTACCATTTTACAAACTTTATACATGTCAAAACTCTTATTTGCGAAATCCGAAGCATTTCTACGGTATGATTTCATGTTCTCTACATTTTGATATAAATGAAGTTTTTAGTGATTCTCGGGGTTCCCGATCAGTTTTGACCAAAATGACGGGTTCCGCCTTATTGAAGTAAAATGATACTTTACTTGCACATTATGTGGATATGTAAAAAGAACTCATTTTAATGATTTTCATTCTTACCAGAAGTTGAACAGGAAATGGCATTTTGTTTATAAAATGTGTTAATACCATATGTTTATTTATGGTTGGTCACATATGTTGTTGTGACGAGTCTGTACCATTACTAGTGGATCCCTAGGTTTTGAGTCGACTGTATTATTGGGAGGTCATATTCCCCATTTTGTAACTATGGATGCATATGTTCCTAGAGGGCAACTTGGTACGGTTATGTGAGGCCGGATACTAGCCATGGTTCATAGTGATCCTAGTGAAGGAGTATACATTGGTTTTGCTTGGGGCTAGATCTCACATTTTAGCACGAACTTATGTGTTCGTATCCTCGGATTCCAATTGTTTAGCTCATAACTCGGATTTTGGCCTACTTAGTGTTACGCCACCATCCTTGGTAAAATGGTCCTTTTATCATTGTTTAACGAGTTTTGGACCGAAGAGGCCCGGTTGTGGCGAAATGTTATCTTTATGAACTAAACCTTTGTGAAAAGATTTCCTTATGATGCTAATGTTTATATCTTTTGAGCTTTATAAACTGTATGTTCTCACCAGGCTTTAAGTCTGACACTTTTTCTCAAATGATGTGTATAACAGGTTTCCCTTAGCGGTGGGTTGTCGGGGTTTTGAGTGATGGGTTTGGTCTCGAGGCATTTTGAGATGACTAGTATCGTATCAGGGCATTTGTTAAGTCTCATTCTTTTGGTACATTATGAATTGTTAACTGATGTAATCTTGATATAGGTGTCTAGATTAGTTTGTTGACAAACTCTATATCGATACAGGTTTTTGTAAAGTCTTAAGGACTGATCCCCTTCTTGGGAGTTTATTATCAATACGAATGTCATGTTGCCAGGTTTTTCAGGTTTTAATTTACTCTGATTTTTAGGGTGTTACAGGATGTTACATGGTAGTATACTCTATTCAAAGGTCTTTGACCGTTTATCTTTTATTTCAATAGTTCATTGATACTCACCGGTGGGAGACTACTATATACTTGTCATGTAATTCTTTTTTACACAACTATTATTTTTAAATACAAAACGCCCTCAGTTATTTTTTGATAATATCAAAATTCATCTATCGAAACCTATATTTAAGAACACACCTTTAAAGTAATTTTAGGAGTTGTTTTTTTTCTTCAAAAAACCTCTTAATACCTCTTAAGTCTGAATCGGCTAGACATTTTTTAGTTCAAACCGTTTTTTTTTCCAGATTTCAGACCCTCTTAACTCTTAAATACATCTGAAACTAGAAGTGGTGACCCTTGAAAACAAGCGCCGCCTCTTATTAATCAGATGAAATAAGACTTTAGACTTCAGACCTATTAAAAAACAAACGCCACCTTAGTTTGTTTTTTTAATGCAAACTCTACATAGCAACCCGAATCACCTAGGAAGGATCTTGATGTCATCGTTGTTCATTTGTTTGTCATTCACGTGTCCTTGTATAATGAAATCGAGATACTAAATGAAATAGAAGCAAAAAAAGTACCATTTTGTACAAGTTATTAAAAGATTCAAGACTTGTTGGCATTTCAAAACGTCAAAAGGGCTAAAATTGAAAAGAATAAATTACATATTTGGTCCCTGGGGTTTATTGGTTTTAACACTTTGGGTCCCTAAAATGAAATATCTATGGATTACATTCTCGTGGTTTGCATTTTATAACGCATTGAGTCCCTAAAACTAACTCCGTTAGAAATCTCTCCGTTAAAGTGGTCATGTGCAAGGCACATGATGGATAGTTTGGTCATTTTATGCATTTTCCTAATTTCACATTAAAAAATAAAAACAACCACAATAAACACCAATAACATATTGACATGTGTCCATCTTCATCTCCCTCTTCCCTTCCTTTGATTATCATCTTCAAAATCATGAACACCAAGAAATCAGATCTTTATGAACACCAAGAAAACCAAAAAACCTAAACCTATGTATGTATATCAACCAATCGAATCCATTGAACGATATTACAAATTCATTCCAAAATGTGTCTGATACAAAAAAAAAAAAAGAATCAAACCCCTAAAATTAATACCCTAAATCAATGTTCTAAAAAGTTACAAAAACCTAAAATCAACAACAAGAAGAAGAATAGACATATCTACATCTTGCTTCTGATATAGACAACAAAAGAAGGCGAAACAGTTGGATTCTTGCTTTTGATGTCTGATAAAGACGAAGAATGACAACAACAATGATTTTGGGTTTTGAAAGTAGTTGACGGAGGATTATTGCAGTACTTACCTAAAAGTGGGACCTGGTTACTTTTGACAGACTTGAATTTCTCCTCATCCTTTCCCCCTTCTTCTCCTCTGCCTCCATTGATGACCATGAAGATGGTGAAATCAAACTATTGCCTCCATTGATGACCATTAAGATGGTGAAATCAGACTGAAAGATCCAAAAAAACTTCTCCCCACTACCACCACCGTTTTGCTGTTCTTGCTTGTTACCAAGAAGAAACTGTTGTCCACCACCGGAATCGTTGTTTGGACTCCAACCACTGCTATAGTTACTGTCGAAAGACCCTTCTCTCTGCCCCTTACGACGTCGTTCCTTGGAAAATCTGAGAGAAGAAAATGAAAGCAAGGATTTGGGACCGAAATCTCCGGGACCGTCAAGGACGGTTGTTGGGGGAGGGGTACGCCGGAGGGGGTGGGGTGAAGACGATGGTCGGTGTGAGGGTTGGCGTTTGTGCGAAAGAGAAGGAGGAGAGGTACGCCGACGTTCGTTCTCTCGTGGGTTTAGTTTATCTGGGTTGTTTGAAGATGGAATGGAGGAATCAAGATTTGTTTCAAGACCTGCTTCTCAAATCTCAAGTGATGAAGATGAAGGTTTGGAGATATTTTTGGGTTTTTTTTAAATGATTTTTTTCCAGTTTTTTATTAGTGGGTAAAAGCTAGAAATTAAATTACATGTTTGGACCCTGTGTTTTTATTACATATTTGGTCCTTATAATTAAAATGACTAAAATGCCCTCTTAATTAATCTATTTAACAGAACAAATCAAACGGAGTTAGATTTAGGGACCTAAGGAGTTATAAAATGCAAACCATGAGGATGCAATCCATAGATAATTCATTTTACTATTTTAGGGACCTAGAGTGTTAAAACCAATAAACCCCAGGGACCAAATATGTAATTTACTCAATTGAAAATATCTCTCACTGAACCTTTTTGAAGGACTACCAAGTCCCAACGACGTTGTGTACACGTGTTCGATTGCGATTCGCCACAATTACACAACACGGATTATAATCCGCATACATCTATTATATCGCATCTCAACCGTTTATGAATCATCAGAATCGACGGACTAAAATCACTTTCAAAACTTCAAAATCCCTCGCACCGACTCCCCCCACATATATATACTCCTCCAATCTACCAAATCATTGATCAATCTCATCTCTCTCTTCATCCTACTTTCTCTACAACTTATCGTCAATGGCTCGTACAAAGCAAACTGCTCGTAAATCAACCGGAGGAAAGGCTCCAAGGAAGCAACTCGCCACCAAAGCCGCTAGGAAATCGGCGCCGGCGACTGGCGGAGTGAAGAAGCCCCACAGATTCCGTCCAGGAACGGTGGCGCTTCGTGAAATCCGAAAGTACCAGAAGAGCACCGAGCTTTTAATCAGGAAACTGCCATTCCAGAGACTGGTTAGAGAAATCGCACAGGATTTCAAGACCGATCTGCGATTCCAGAGTAGCGCCGTCGCTGCGCTCCAGGAAGCCGCCGAGGCTTATTTGGTCGGGCTTTTCGAAGACACAAATCTGTGTGCGATTCACGCCAAGAGAGTGACGATTATGCCCAAGGATATTCAACTTGCTCGAAGGATCCGTGGCGAGAGGGCTTGATTTACTTATAAACATTTCATTTGTTGGGTTGGTAAGATTATGGGTTTGGGGATGGTTTAGGGTTTAGTGAATAGTGCTCTATGTAACTCAACTTGGCTGCTATTTGGATTTGTAGTTTGATGTTATAAAGTTTATTATATCTAAAGCGTTATATCAATGAATCTATTACATATTTGTAATCTTGTTTGAAATTGGTTGTTTTATTTCACTATATTGAATCTATTCCAACCGTAGCAAATCTTTTCTCTCAAAATCTTCATGGCATCAGAGTCGTTTAATCATTGATTTGATGTATTTTGTCGAAGGAACATTAACATTGCCCATAACTTTTGTTGGTTAATGTGTTGAAAGTTACCAAACATAGTTTTAACTTTTATCGATATATTTTTAAGCGGTAATACTAATTGTAAGATTGTACTATGTCATATTAAGATGTGGCTCTAGTTTTGTGGTTTCTAATGTCCACATATATTCGTATGTCGATGCAAGAATATTTACTTTCATAATCTTACCGTTTTTTTTTTTAATTTTCACAGTAACTTTCAATTGAATGCATTCCTTGTTGACATTGAATCAAATCAATATTTTGAATAACATCTGATCTATTAAATTTATTTGTTGTCGAGAATTAAATGGTATAGCAAATGAATACCTTAGGTTTCTTTGAAGAACCATCTAATAAATTATAGTCTAACAATCTATTCGTTCCGTTAACTAAAAAACCCTAAAAAGCAATATAAAGTGAACTAGTGAGGTGGAAAAAGAGAGCAGTTATGTTCTTTCTGCCGATTTTATAATGATCCAATATTTTTTCCGAAGGCATAAGTATGATAAAGATGATGACTCGTGAAGAAATGATGGATTATTCTATCAACTTCGCAAATATAACTATTTTCATTCTAATTTAGGATGTGCTCTTTTCTTTTTTTTTGACAAAATCCAAAAAGGAATTAAATTATGCCCTACGTCCTTTATTCTTTAGGAAATCGAGAGGAGAATTGATGTACTTGTTAAATTCATCATGCTAACAGCGCCTTGACGTGTTGGTGCTTTGGCTTATTGAACTACAATAACAAGTGAATCATAAGGAAACTAAAGCACGTTTTTGAATTTTTTTATTCTCTCTTATCATGTATTTCTTAAAAGCAAATGGATTTCACCATCTAATGGTAGATTAGCGAATTGTTGGGCTGAGCTAAATTTAAACCAATGTAGATATATTGTTAACGAATTTACACTATGTCCCCATTAAACACTTGGGTGTCGACCCAACGCCTTATTTTATGATGAGTATTAGACGATTTAATATTGTCATCATCCAACCTCTCCCCCCAAGAGGGATTTGAGCCTTTCTTGTCTTTGTGAAAACGGGAGATCGTGAAAACCGGTGGACCATTCACAAAAAAAGTCGAACATGTGTAGAGGGGTAGAAGATGAGCAAATCGAAAGCTCATTACCTATTTTGTGTTTAATGGTAATAGCACTTTACCATTAAAATATACAATCTTGAAACTTGAAAAAGAGAGACGAGAAAGACCGATGAAATCAAGTATCTAAATCAAACTGAAAAAAATTGTCGAGAGCTTTCTCTTTTTCTTTCATGATCCACAACTTTACCACGAACATGTAGTGAGAAATCAATATATCATTTAGTTAGCACAATTAGTTGTATTCCGCCTTAAGTCACATTGTTGGTTGACTATGGAAAGGAAAAGCAAAAGACTGTTAGACAAGTAATTTTTACATGTGTTTACGTACAATAAATATAAGTTCATATGGTTTTTTGGTATTCAATATTCAAGTTTGTATATATATCTATACTACCTTATAATGCATTTATATCAAACTTTTAAATACAAGTCACAAAGCATAAGGTAGTAAGGTACTACTTCTTAAAGCATGTTTTAAAAAAAACTATGAATTACAAGTTAAGATGCATAATGTACAAGTTGATGATACAATAACTTATTAAAGAAAGGTTCAGACTTTCTTTTTAAGAAAACAAAAAGCCAGGTTTCTTTCTTTGTGAATGATCCTTTCCAATACCTAGCGGGTCTATATTTCAAGTTGGGTTTCAGGCTTAGAGACAATTACAGATGGGAAATGGATGTTCTGATTGTTGTTTCAAGACTTGGGGTTTCATTCAAAATTCAAATTTCCATCTTCCAATTTCCTTAATCTGCATCTTTGGTAGTCATCAGCTCTCTCCATCTCTCCCTCTCGATTCTCGCCTCCCTTTGCCGATCCTGTTGATAAAGGATACCTCCCTCTCACTGCTTCTGCTTCCCCGGTATGGTTTTTACATTCTATATGGTGAGTTGGTGAGTTTCAATCTTCTACCCATTTTGACATAAAATCATAATGAAAATTGTTGTCTAATGCGTTTTTTATTCTATTAAATGATTTACTTATTTTCTCAACTCCCGGTACATGGTTAAATGATTTACTAGCGATTACAGTTTATCTAAATGGAGAGCTCAAAAATCTCTTGGTTAGTGATTAAATGTATGATTGAGCCCATTTTTTACTTTAGTTTTTTTTTTTATTGTTTGTTTAATTTAGGATTTGAAGGATATGTGTTAAGAGATTGAACGAAAAGATGGGTTGGTGGCAAAAATGGAGAAGGAGATGGCAATAAATCAAGGTATCCCCAATTCATGGGTTCATGATGTTTTTAGCTCTTTGTGAAGATGTTTTTAGCTCTTTGTGAAACTGGATATGCTTTTGCGTATGCATCTTACATAACCCTGTAGTTTCAGTTAAATGGTTGCAAGTTTACGTGGTTTGCTTTTACTGAGTTGACATTCTACCTTATGTTGGTCTATCTTTTTACAATTTTGATATGATTAGATTAGTTTCGATCTAAAGCATACAAAGATGGGTACAATTTTCATGCGTCATTGATATGCGCAAACATCATTTCCCTTTAACCGGTTTGAAAAAGTCGGTGTATCTAGGAATTCAATTATAACCCAACCATTTTTTAAACAGAAGTTCAATCATTGTCTGTGATTTCTCATGTGTGCAGAGTTTCAAGTTAAATGAGTAGAGTCAAAACAATGAAAGGGAGTGTTTAATTTCTTATGTGTGCAGAGATTCAAGTCATTGTCTGTGAAAGGGAGTTGAGCCTACAACAACTTATAGTAATTTGTAATTGCCCGTCGAGTGCTTTGGAGCTTTGGAATGGGTATTTCCTACTTGGGCAAAGACACATGCTCTGTTAATATTTTAAAAGGGGCAATTGTCACTGCTTATCGAATATTAACTGTTAGCCACGCAACATATTATGTTCAATGTTTACTTGGGACTTCCCACTATGGATATACTTAATATCTTAATGATCTTTTGATTTATTGATCTTTTTATCTAGGGTTATTCTTAGGAAATAACAACCCTAGAAGGTAGATATGCTCTAAATGAGCTACCGAGTAGCCAAAAGTTTGTTGTAGATGGTATGCAGTAAAAGTTGAATTCTATTCATTATATTCACATGAATATATTGAGGTGAATTAGTAGCAAGGATTTAAGGGGACTTTTCCCTCTGACTTTCAGATTTGGTGAACTCACATGTTGTGGTGTGATGAATGATTCACGTAACAATGAACCCTCACTCCTAATTGAAATAATAACACGTATGTATGTTTGATTTACTATCCAAAATTTGAATTTGTAAGAAGTTTCTTTGCTTCACTTGGCAAAAGTTCGCTGCTTCTACCAAACATTTATATCCTTATTTATCTTTATATGCTATTAACTAAAGCAAATAACATCCTGCTTATGTTCTTGTTACCAATTTAGGAAACTGATATCTGCAGTGTTGACAACACTAGCACAAACATCCATAACGAATGGTGTTTCATCATTTTTACTCTATTGCTATGATTAAGTTCACTTGCAGTAGTTTGCTCAATGCATTTAATTTGTGTTGGTAGCATAAAGGACTTTATCATAATACTCTTTTGTTGGAGAATTAGGAAATGCTTGCAAACTACTTGTGTGAATGGGCAACATATTATCACATGGATACACCTCATGTTTTAGACTATAACATTTACCCAGGTAACATTTTGATTCTTCTTTCACATAGCTTTTGTCCCATGGAAATTGTGTTTCTTATTTATGCAAAATTTCAAGATGAATTTATTTTGTTTCATAATGCTTTTTTATGCCTTGATAATAAAATGGCAGATATAAGGTGGAAAATCTATCTTGAGGAGGTTGATGTCAATAAAGTTCATTTGCAACTGTTTTATGGAGCTATATATGACATGATGTCCATTCTAGATAATTATTTTGGATGCAATGGCCTTTGGCCGGATTGCATTTTCTTGTTTGTGTTTTCTTGGTTTGGGCGTTTGGGTTTTTAGCTCTATTATCAGTTTGGAGTTATGACGGCATAACTCCAAATCATTATGGAACCAAATAAATTCATCTTGAAAATTTGCATAAATAAGAAACACAATTTCCATGGGACAAAAGCATTATGTGAAAGAATAATCAAAATGTTACCTGGATAAATGTTATAGTCTAAAACATGAGGTGTATCCATGTGATAATTTGTTGCCCATTCACACAAGTGGTTTGCAAGCATTTCCTAATTCTCCAACAAAAGAGTATTATGATAAAGTCCTTTATGCTACCAACACAAATTAAATGCATTGAGCGAACTACTGTAAGTGAACTTAATCATAGCAATAGAGCAAAAATGACGAAACACCATTCGTTATGGATGTTTGTGCTAGTGTTGTCAACACTGCAGATATCAGTTTCCTAAATTGGTAACAAGAACATAAGCAGGATATTATTTGGTTTAGTTAATAACATATAAAGATAAATAAGGATAAAAATGTTTGGTAGAAGCAACAAACTTTTGCCAATTGAAGCAAAGAAACTTCTTACAAATTCAAATTTTGGATAGTAAATCAAACATACATACGTGCTATTATTTCAATCAGGGAGTGAGGGTTCATTGTTACGTGAATCATTCATCACACCACAACATGTGAGTTCACCAAATCTGAAAGTCAGAGGGAAAAGTCCCCTTAAATCCTTGCTACTAATTCACCTCAATATATTCATGTGAATATAATGAATAGAATTCAACTTTTACTACATACCATCTACAACAAACTTTTGGCTACTCGGTAGCTCATTTAGAGCATATCTACCTTCTAGGGTTGTTATTTCCTAAGAATAACCCTAGATAAAAAGATCAATAAATCAAAAGATCATTAAGATATTAAGTATATCCATAGTGGGAAGTCCCAAGTAAACATTGAACATAATATGTTGCGTGGCTAACAGTTAATATTCGATAAGCAGTGACAATTGCCCCTTTTAAAATATTAACAGAGCATGTGTCTTTGCCCAAGTAGGAAATACCCATTCCAAAGCTCCATAGCACTCCACGGGCAATTACAAATTACTATAAGTTGCTGTAGGCTCAACTCCCTTTCACAGACAATGACTTGAATCTCTGCACACATAAGAAATTAAACACTCCCTTTCATTGTTTTGACTCTACTTATTTAACTTGAAACTCTGCACACATGAGAAATCATAGACAATGATTGAACTTCTGTTTAAAAAATGGTTGGGTTATAATTGAATTCCTAGATACACCGATTTTTTCAAACCGGTTATAGGGAAATGATGTCTGCGCATATCAATGACACATGGAAATTGTACCCATCTTTGTATGCTTTAGATCGAAACTAATCTAATCATATCAAAATTGTAAAAAGATAGACCAACATAAGGTAGAATGTCAACTCAGTAAAAGCAAACCACGTAAACTTGCAACCATTTAACTGAAACTACAGGGTTATGTAAGATGCACATGCAAAAGCATATCCAGTTTCACAAAGAGCTAAAAACATCATGAACCCATGAATTGGGGATACCTTGATTTATTGCCTTCTCCTTCTCCATTTTTGCCACCAGTCCAGCTTTTCGTTCAATCTCTTAACACATATCCTCCAAATCCTAAATTAAACAAACAATAAAAGCAAAAAAAAAAAGAGACTAAAGTAAAAAATGGGCTCAATCATACATCTAATCACTAACTAAGAGAATTTTGAGCTCTCCATGTTGATAAACTGTAATCGCTATTAAATCATTTAACCATGTACCGGGAGTTGAGAAAATAAGTAAATCATTTAACAGAATAAAAAACGCGTTAGACAACAATTTTCATTATGATTTTATGTCAAAATGGGTAGAAGATTGAAACTCACCAACTCACCATATAGAATGTAAAAACCATATCGGGGAAGCAGAAGCAGTGGGAGGGAGGTAGCATTTATCAACAGGATCGGCGAAGGAAGGTTAGGTGAGAATCGAGAGGGAGAGAGCTGATGACTACCAAAGATGCAGAGTAAGGAAATTGGAAGATGGAAATTTGAAATTTGAAATTTGGATGAAACCCCAAGTCTTGAAACAACGATAAGAACATCAACTTTCCCAGATGTAATTGTCTCTAAGCCTGAAACCCAACTTGCAATATAGACCCACTGGCGAAGTGGGAAGGATCATTCACAAAGAAAGTAACCTGACCTTTTGTTTTCTTAAAAGAAAGTCTGAACCTTTCTTCGATAAGTTATTGTATCATCAACTTGTACATTATGCATCTTAACTTGTAATTCATAGTTTTTTAAAAAACATGCTTTAAGAAGTAGTACCTTATGCTTTGTGACTTGTATTTAAGAGTTTGATGTAAATGCATTATAAGGTAGTATAGAATTGAATATATATATATATATATATATAGTGTTTGGTTCATTTGAGAAATGGTAAATATATGAGAAATAGAGAAGTAATCATAGCCATTTATATGGTCAAGATCGGATTTGACTAGTCAAATATTGCGGCTTTGACCGATCAAAAGTTGCGGCTTTGACTGGTCAAAAGTTGCGGCTATCCCAAAAATAGAAGGACAATTTCGTAAATTTTACAAAACACACGGGCTGTGTTCATATATGAACATGTATAATTCACATATGAACTATATGTTCATATATGAACCAGTGCAATTCACAACTGAACTCTTTTAACTAATTCATATATGAATCTTTGAGATTCATATATGAATCAGTTGAACTAACTAACATATTCATATATGAATCTGTATGAATCACAAAGATTCATATATGAATCAGTTGAACTAATTAACAGATTCATTTATGAATCTTTGTGATTCATACAGATTCATATATGAACTCATCCCGTGTATTTTACGAAATTACCCTCTACCTTCTATAGACCACACAAGGAATTATCCGGTGTTTTGCGGTCAAAGTCGCAAATGTTGACCAGATGAATGATTAAGATTACTTTTCTATTTCTCATATATTTACCATTTTCTCAAATGAACCTCTCCATATATATATATATATATATATATATATATAGTTACACATACACTTCCATATTTAAAAAGGGAGTAAACTACAATATAGTCCATATGGGTTACATAAAACTATCAAAATCATTTATGTGCATAAGTACAAAAAAGTTAATATGTTCTGGTTTAAAAGAGGTTCATGACACTAACTCTATTAAAAATGTCTGTTAAGTAACGACATTAACGACATTTTAGTTTTTCTACCTCTTTTTTTGTTAAATTGATTTTCAATGTACAATGCTTAAGGCATATGCATAACCTTTTAATGCACCATAGCCCCACCACTCTTCTTCCTCTCGCCGCTCCTACTATCTGATGACCCTCTCAGGCGACCCTTCCAGTTAATTTATCTGATAAACCAAGTTGCAAATCTATAACCCAAATATGAAACCTAAATCAATCCTAATTCTAAATTTAAAATCTAAATAAAATACAAATAATAAATTCTAAATTCTAAATAATCCTTTGGCTTGAAATATTTGAGTAGAGGCTTTTCGGATCCCTTTTTACCACATAATAATTAATGTATATAAACATGTAACCTATATATCAAAACTGAAAACAATAAAATTGAACGTGAAATCAGTCAAACTACAAAAAAATTGAATCTTCTTGCATGCAAAACTTGTTCAATCACAATACAAACAACATAAAACAACATTTATAAAAATACCGACCAAACTAAAGGGAAATAGTGTGGGAAATTACATAAATAAACGTTAAATCAAGCTTAGAGATGGCAACATAATATGACATGACAAATACCTAAATGAAAAAATGTTTGTAGAAAACTAAATTGAGCCACATTTAGAATTTTACTCCCTATATTAGATGATTTTAGAAAATAATAAAGGAAGAAATTTTAAGTAATTTTTTTGTTAAAGATATAAAAGGACATGATTGATTTTTTTTTCTTTTTCCAACTGTTGTTATTAAAAACGTGGCAACGGAGAATCTACTGGAAGTGTTGAGGTTGCCGACTTCATGTTTTGTTCCTTCGACCAAATGCAAATGTCTAGGGTGGTTCGCTTTCTATTCTTCCATGTGGAATTGAAAGAGAGGTGTGGAGTGATTGTGGAATTAAAGGACAATGGTGCTGCTGGTTTGGGACGGATGTGAAGGACGGGGGAGTCATCGTGGATAATTGAAAAAGAAGGGGGGGGGGGGCGTGAAAGTTATTTTATATTATATATGTATATATATATATATATATAGATACAGACGAATGATTTTGTGAGAAGAACATCTAAGGTGAGTAAGTAAGAATGGATCTAGACCTTTAATCACTTTTATATTAAACTCATCCATGAATCACTTTTGATATGAGAATTGATCTGGTGCATCTTATCTTATTGTGCATTCAAGAGTGGAGATCATTTTTTACCTTTTTCATCGGAACCCAACCTGATATAGAACAAAAATGCAAACAGTAGTGAGAAATCTGTATTTTTTGAAATCTAGGGACCAAAACCAAGATTTTTTGACAAACCACAAAGGACCAAATTGAGGTTTACTCTAATATGAAAAATAGAACTAACTAGTTACTTAATACATTGTAAACACAAAGTAATCTAACAAATATCATTAAGTAACACATTGTGATCACATGACAAGCACCAAGTAACCTAACTAATATCACCAAGTAAAACATTTTGACCACCTTATCTATATATATACTATATTATAAAAACGACATATGTACAATTAATTAAAGTCAATTACTTAATTTACAATTTCTTAATGCTTTGGTACAACCTTTACAAGCACAT
Source organism: Arctium minus (assembly GCA_954870635.1). Classification (NCBI taxonomy): domain Eukaryota; kingdom Viridiplantae; phylum Streptophyta; class Magnoliopsida; order Asterales; family Asteraceae; genus Arctium; species Arctium minus. Next base: position 32,522,806 of record OX941088.1, read on the forward strand.
TATCTCTCATAATCATCTATTTGTGGAATGGATACTCATTTATTAATATAAATATTTGTTTTTTTGGTAAAGGATTTTATAAAATAGATTTTATATTAGCATAATCTATTTTAAATGTAGATTTTACATTTAAATCTATATTAATGAGATGTAATATAATTTTTTTTCTTCCGTATTTTTTTATATTACATCTCATAATGATTTTTCCATATTTTATTTTATAAAATCTTTTTACATGATGAGATGTAATATAAACTTTTTTTTCTTCAGTAATTTTTTTGCTAATATAAAATCTATTTTATTTTATAAAATTTACACGTATTTTTTTTGCTAATATAAAAGTTACACGTATTTTTTTTTCACGAGCATTAAAAGAAGAAAAAAGAATGTTGATATGAATTAAAAATAAAAAATAACCGCAATACTTTAAAATAAAAATATTCCGCAATACTTTCCAAATTAACCAAGTGTAAAGAAAATAAAATATAAACGATGTAGATATAAAAATATTCTTCCATATTTTTAATATATTTACATTTAAATGTAAAATCGAAAATGAAAATAAAATATTTTAAAATATTCTCTACATTCACTATAAATATATATAGCTTCTCTATGTATCATCCGAATACAAGAAGAAGACGAACGGTCGGGTGTCAATAACGGAACCTACAACTGAACAAAAGATATTCCACTATATTTTTGTTTATTTGAAAAACTACTTTTTTATATTTTATTTTATTTACTGAGGATTTGTTTATATTTTTCAAAACCCACAATCATATTTTTCGAAGTAGGGGAATAAGCTATATATACATATCTTTATTTTTATCAACTAATACTATGAGGTCTTGAAATCAATAGTCAGATAAATTTTCAAGTGGTACTGAGTGAATTTGAACTATAACAGTTGAGTTGTCAGTTACAAAAGATAAAAATCATTTATTTTCTTTGTCATATTTGATGTGGGTTGAATGTTGTTAATTAATCTACATATTTATACGTTCAAAGTGATTATCAAGTGTTGTCGAGGAGGTTTCAGAAAAATTGCAAAATCTGTAAAAGTGTATATTCATATTTATAATTATTTCAATAATAGTGATATGTTATGAGACATGTCGTTTGAGTTTTAAATAATATAATACAAAACTATTACCAATATTATTGCACAAACTCATAACAACCAACGATTAAAAATATATGCAAGTTAACCACTTATGAAAATACATTCGTTTTTCACATTGTATTTCATTAACTGTTAACAGAGTAATTACGTTTCATTTTATCTCGGTTCAATATTCCAACAAAAAATTTATCCTCCCGTGCAATGCACGGACCCAACACTAGTTATATTACAAAACACGGATAAAAAACTCCTAAATACAAATTATTAAGCACAAAGTATCACCATTTTATGCAAGATTTTAAAAATCTCTTAATTTACAAGTATCAAATCACAAGATACATATTACTTCTGCATGATTCTAACACCCACCAATTTGGTACGTGCAAGACCTTTCTTTTATGTAGACCTTTCCATGTATCACTATTAATCTATATCTATATCTATACTATATTATAAAGATGACATAAAAAACTCTTAAAAACAAGTCTTAAAGCTTAATGTACCGCTATTTAATGCTAATTACTTAAAAAACAACCATAAAAGCTGTATGTACTACATTTAATGTTATTCATTAATTTTCAATCATTATCTCTAACTATTTTAACTCCCTAAAATCATTTCCCACTTTAACCCCCTAAAATAACTCTCAACATATTTTAGATATAAAAAATCTAAAATATAATTAAAAAATCTTACATATTATTTAATAAAAAAATTATATTATTAAACCAAAATAAATTACATTATATTATTAAGTCTAAATTAAACAAATTTATATAAAAAATCATTATCACTCTATCACAACCATCCAAAATCGTAATGTAAATCGACAAAAAACAGAAAATAAAATGAAACATTAAAATCGTGATGTATCTAGCTGCATTACGCGAGTACACTTTTAGTTAATATATTATATTACTATAAATTTGTTTTAATTATATTATTAAATATTTAATTGGTTATTTTTTTCTAGATATCATTAAAATATATAAGATAATCATAGAATTCTAACAAAATACTTTTTTTTTAATATAAAAAGGTTATATTATTAAGTTTAAATTAAACAAATTTATAAAAAAAAACATTATCACTTTTTCTCAAAACCATCCAAAACCGTACTGTAAATCGATAAAAAAACAAAAAATAAAATGAAACATTAAAATCGTGATATATCTCGCTGCATTGCGCGAGTACGTTTCTAGTGAAAACATAATAAAAATATAACTTAAACCTTTTTTGTAATTTTGTGTTAACCACATAAACCAAAATTGTAGTTTACTATTAGGGTTCGAATCCGGGGGAAGACAAGATGTCTTTTCCGGTGCAAGCTTGTAGAGGGATGACTTGTAGGGTCCACAAAAGTGGACCACGGGGCCATGGATCCCCGCCAATAAACCTTTACTTTACTTGTAAAAATATGATATATATTTTGAAAATAGCTTGTACAACTTCCATATGTATGGTTGTGGAGTCATTACTTATTTATTTGTAGAACTGTAAATGAACCGAACGAAAATTTTTGTGTTCATGATCATTTGTTAAGAAAATATGGTTGTTCGTGTTGTTTATGTTCGTTCATTATGAGCTAAACGAACATAAATGAACGAACACAAATGAACATGAAACAACCACCGTTACTCATCATTTCGTTCGTAAATAACATAACAAAATGAAAAACCGGGTAAACTTATAAGGTATAAAAAAGGAATTCTAAAATATTAACTTAATTGATGATTTTACATATGAATGTCAAAATATATATAAATATATTTATATATATAAACGAACGTTAACGAACATAAATGAACGAACGTTCATGAACGTAGATGGACGAACGAGACTATTGTTCATGTTCGTTCATTTAATTAAACGAACAAAAAAAATGTGTTCATGTTCGTTCATTTATTAAATAAACGAACTTCTGCCGAACAGTTCACGAACGATTCACTGAACGTTCAGTTCGTTTACGACCCTATTTACTTGTATATTCCGAATACTATCTACCAAAGACCTTATGTACACGTGTTTGATTTCAATTGGCTACAATTACCAGAACACGGATTCTAATCTGCCCTCCATTTAACATCTCATCTCCACCGTTCACTCCTAGCGTCTAAATCCACGGACTGAAACCAGTTTCAAAATTTCAAAAGCCCGCGCGCTACACACAAATATATACTCCTCCGATCTACCAGATTATTCACAGATCTCAGTTTTCACAATCTCCGCCTCCTACTTTCTCTACAACTCATCGTCAATGGCTCGTACAAAGCAAACCGCTCGCAAATCAACCGGAGGAAAGGCTCCAAGGAAGCAACTAGCCACCAAGGCCGCTAGAAAATCGGCGCCGGCGACTGGCGGAGTGAAGAAGCCCCACAGATTCCGTCCTGGAACGGTGGCGCTTCGTGAAATCCGAAAGTACCAGAAGAGTACAGAGCTTTTGATCAGAAAACTTCCATTCCAGAGACTGGTTAGAGAAATTGCACAGGATTTCAAGACGGATCTGCGATTCCAGAGTAGCGCGGTTGCTGCGCTCCAGGAAGCCTCCGAGGCTTATTTGGTCGGGCTTTTTGAAGACACAAATCTGTGTGCGATTCACGCTAAGAGAGTGACGATTATGCCTAAGGATATGCAACTTGCTCGAAGGATTCGTGGTGAGAGGGCTTGATTGACTTAAAACATTTCATTTGTTGGGTTGGTAAGATTCTGGGTTTGGGGATGGTTTAGGGTTTAGTGAATAGTGCTCTATGTAACTCAGCATGTTTGTTATTTGGATTTGTGGTTTGATGTTATAAATTTTATTATATCCGAAGCGAAGTTATAATCCAACCAAAATATGTTCTTGTTAAGAAATTCATTCTCTTTAAAATCTGATTGTGATACCATTGAAACAAGATCAAGCTTGGTGAAAGGTTAGAACAAAACCTGTATCCTTTTGATTGAGAATATTATTGTTTGTGAGCAAAACCATTGGAATATAGTATTAGGCTTTTGTTGTATTTAGTGATTGGGTTGAGTTTTGATGAGAAGTTGAGTTAGCATTGATAAATGTGTGGATGAGAAATGGATACACATTTGGATGGGATGCACTATGATAACATGCACTGTGATGCACCATACCATCTCCCTAAGTCACGATTAACGGTAGAACTTGAGATTAAAAGAGATCAACGGTTCAGATCCATTTTTCATGATTCCCACCGTTAATCAACTTCTTACACAATTTTTCGCCTTAGATATTAAAGTAATTTAGTCTGTTTTTGTTAGTTTACCCTAATATGTAAATATCAATATAGTGTAATGTTCATTCTAATGTAAATAAACCAAAAAAAGCCATAGCAAACCTTTTCTGTCGAAATCTTCATGGCATCAAAGTCGTTTAATCATGGATTTGATGTATTTTGTTGAAGGAACGTTAGCATTGCCCACAGCTTTTGTTGGTTAATAAGTTGAAAGCTACCATTGTTTTTACATTTATTGATATAGTTTCAGGATGTAATATTAATTGTAAGACCGTAGTATTTCATATTAAGACTTGTCTTTAGTCTTGTGGTTTCTAATGTCTTTCATATATTCACATGTCAATGCAAGAATATTTACTTTCATAATCTTGTCTTTTTATTTATTTATTTTTACAATAATTTCGGATTTAATCCAATAGAGAATTAGACATGGTGAATCTCAATTCAATGAATGCATTCCTTGTTGATGATTTTAAATCAGATCAATATCATGAATAACATCTGAACTATTAAATTTATTTGTCGTAGAGAATTGAATGGTATAGCAAACGAAGATCTTTCATTCGTAGTGAATCCAAGATTTATTTTATCGCCAAAATTCATTTATCTATCCTTTTTTTTTTGTAACCTACTTTACATTTCCTTGAAGTACCATCTAGTAAATTATCATCTGACCATCTATTCGTTCTGTTCACTAGAAATTAAAACTCCAAAAACAATACAAAATGAAGTGGAAATAGAGAGGAGTTATGTTCTGTTGGGTCATCTGAAGATTTGAAGATGACCTCCTGATCTTCCATCTTATATCATACTACTTAGAATATGTTTGAGGTTCTTTTAGCAGCTTGGTTTCTATACAAATGTTCGGTGAAGTCGAAGATCAACCGAAGAAAACAAAGGAGTACATCTCTCAAAGCGGATTGAAGATAGTCTCCTCAGCCTAAAGCCAAACATGCCCAAGTGATCAACACCATCGGCCAGGATGGTGTCAATCTCATATCTTCAGGAGTATGAAGGTGTTCTCACATCTTCAGGAGCCGAAGATCTCTCAAGTCTTCGGCAGCCGATGATCTCTCCTTAGAAGCTGAAGATGTTCTCACATCTTCAGGAGCCGAAGATGCCTGAAGATTTCTTTCAAACACATTATACTTTTCTGACAAAGTATATATGTGATATCTTGCATTGACGTGGACCTCATCCCAAGATCAGAAAAAGTAAGTTTGTCTCTTACACTCTTTTAAGGAAAGGTCCACACCATCCCTGCAGGTCAACACTTCAAGACAAAGTCACTCAAAGACAAAAGGTACATCATGTACCATGCAGAAGACCTGTGTCCATCCCTTGCTCAACAGGTGTCTCATGCATTAAATGCATGAGGCACTATAAATATGATGGATGCTTCAACATGCAAGATAACCAGCTCTACTACCTTCAAGTTCTCTAAGTGCCTGACAACTTTCTCTCTACGAAGATCTTATTGTTTTCTAAGTGTTTTACAATTGTTCTTCATTCTCTATGTGTAAGATACATATCTCATATGTTCTCTTCCGCAACAATCAAAGTTTTCTATGTGTAATTCTTGATTTCAAATGAATAAGAATTAAATTAAGTGAAAAACTGTGTGTATTGTATTCAAGCCCCCCTTCTACAATACTTCTTTTATTTACTTACTGCTATTTGGGACCAACAAGTTCTAACTGTCGATTTTATAATGATCCAATTTTTTCCAAAGACATAAGTATGATAAAGATGACGACTCGTGAAACAATGATGGATTATTCTATCAACTTCGCTACTATAATTATTTTCATTCTAGTTAGGGTTTGCTCCTTTTTCAACAAAATCCAAAAAGGAGGGGGATCTTCGGAATTAAATTATGCCCTATGTCCTTTATTTTAAAGAAAATCGAGAGGTGAATTGACGTACTTATTAAATTCGTTGTATTAACGCGCCTTGGTGAAACACTCCGAATTCTTTGGTTAAAAAGGAGACGAAAATTGGCGGCAGTGTTTTGCGCTCCTGCCCGCGGGAGACCCTGTTCAGTGCTCCGCGCACCCCTCTGTGCGAGCCAGGTCGCGCGACCATTCTCCCACGAGCACCATGCACACATAAAAGAGGAAAATCGGCCTCCAACCCCATTTCTAACCTAAAATCTCAAACCTTTTCCCCCTTTTTCTCCCAAATCGGTCCCTATCCTCCCAAACAAACCCTAACTCATTTTTGGGGGGTTTTCCTCCTAAAACCATGTGATTCTCCTTCATCTAGCAAAGTTGGGAACTAGAACCATAACCTTTTCATCTTCATCTTCTTCACCAAGCATTCTAGAGTTTCATCCAACCCTTTTCACCATTTTGAAGATTGAGAGTTTGTGGGATCTAGAAGAGTATGCTTGATGGATTCAATCTATGGCAAAGGTAATATTCTCTTTTCTTCATCTATGGAAATTAGGGTTTTGGGTAATATGAAATCTTCATGTAAAATGTAACACCCTCATTTTTGCCATGAATAATGTTACGTCATTATCGATAACATATCTATAATACTCCAAAATGGCGGCTAAATCAAAACCGTTTACAGCGGAAGCTTTTAAAAACAATTGATATGTAACTTAAATGCTAACCCGTACCATACCGAGTTGCGTTACAAAATTTATCCAACATAAATGTCCAAACATAAATGCTAATCCTTAATGGATAGGGAAAGTATCTACGTGCACCCTTTTCCTTTTTCCAACCTTGAACCTTATGTCCCTGAGATGCATACTATAGTCAGCTTAAAAAGCTCAGTGAGTTCATGGTTTGCGTGAATAAAATCATTTCACATTTCACATGTCAACTTGTAAACTCTGTATCAAATAGTATTGTCAGGATCGAAATTCAAAACAAGAATATAACTTAACACTCAGAAACTTTGTTAAAGAAGTTTGCGGAATAACACTTTAACAGTAAATCAATGGAACAGTGTATGACTGCAAATCACAAGTTATATTGAATTAACTTAATGATTACAACCAAAGCCTCAATCTGTTAAACAGGCTCAACAGACGTTCAATATTTCTCTAAATAAATGATTACTAACAATCTTGAGGCTAATTCTCTCTAGTAACAAAAACAATACGCAAATCTAGATCTACTTTCATCAATAAACTAATACTATTTATACAAAACAGATTACAAGATAATTATTAAATTAAAGTTGATCTTCAGCATCCAGACCATAATTATCTTCAATCTCCTTGTCTTTCGCTTTAAGCAACCAATCCATCTTTATCATCAAGAGCAACATTAATCTTCAGCAGCATCTTCTAATCAATAGCAGTACTAACCATGCTTGCAGTATTAACTCTTCAAGCAGTACTAACTACTAGCAGTAGCAATCCTTCAAGTAGCAGTACTAAAGTCTTCAGCAGTAGTAATCTTCAATACTTAGCAGCACTATCCAGACTTAGCTCATTTCAGATCCAACAATCTCCCCCTAACTTAACTTTTGTAAACAAGAAGTTAAGTTCTTCATGATGCTTTCAAAATAAATGCTCAGATTCCTAGATCAGGATTCAACCCCATACTTTGATTTATTGTTCTTCTGATCACAATTCTTGCTATTTCTGAACGTTTAGGGCAGACCAACTTAGATTTCAGCATCCCTTGCAATTTTGCCTTGCTGTGGTTATACACCCTATCAACTAAGTAATACTCATGGTACATTTTATCAATGGTTATGACATAAAATCCAGATCTTTCAAACAACATCCAATGATCAATACTCTTAAATCCATTTCTGATAAGATACTTAACTCTATCAGGGTCAAACATCATGCACAAATACTCAAGGACCATCTTTGTTAGACTCATCCCTGCTCCTTTCAACAAGTCACCATATAATTTCAACCCAACCTTATACATTTCTTCCAAATCCACTCTGGTACAACTTCTGATGATCTTTCCCCAAGTTGAGTAAATCTCATATTTGTCACCCATTCTCTTGATTCTGAAGTACTCTGTTCTTTTATCCAACAAAGTATCCCAATGGATGATTTCTGGAGCTTCCACTGAGATAGGATCAGCTTTAACTGGTTCTTCATCTGTCACTGTCATATACAAATCAAGCTTCTCATCAGATTGTCTTGGCTGTTCTGAAGATTGTTGACTTGTTTGCTCTTGACCCTTCTCTTGAGTTTCAACTTGCTCTGCAGGAGTTTCAACATGCTCTGCTCTTGATTCAGCTTCCATTCTTTCACTTTTCTGCTCTTTCTCACCTTCTCAGTTCTTGGCCTCTTTGCCTTTTTCTTGGGAGCAATTGACTTCATTCTTTTAATAGCTCCAATCTTTTGAGCTAAAGTCTCTTTCTTCTTTACTTCAATCTTTTCTTTTGTAGGAGTGCCTTCTTCACTGTCAGGGAAAGGCTGTTGAATGTTCAGATCATGTCTTTCTTTCATTTTCTTTTCAAATTCAACCCTTTGACTAAAGTCACCTTGAAGCTTGGCCATATCCTTCTTGTACAAGTCTTCTATTCTGCTGAAGGACATTTTTGTAAACATTCCTTCAGGAACTCCAATAGATCCTTTCAAGAAGTTGATCATCTTTTTTCTTTCTTGAGTAGCCATAAAGGTCTTTGAAGGCTGTCTTTTCTTTGAAGCTTTCATAGTAACCCTTTTCACAACAGTTTTCAAGCTCTTCTGATATTATTCATTGAGCCTTTTTGCCAACTCTAATGCAATCTTTCTGTCTTTGGCTTTTTGGATTTCTTTCTCCTTTTCAAGTTCCTTTTCAAATTGTACATTTAGCTCCTTTGCCAACTCTGCATCCAAGTCAATTTTCTTCGGCTTCTTCACTGGTTTCTCAGGCTCAACCATCTTCTCTTTCCCTTTCTTCTTTGCATCTGACACACTGACCTTTGTATTTTTCTTCTCTGATTCTCCTTCCTTGATCACCACTCCCTTAGCCTTTTGAGTGGCCTTAGGAGTGTCATTCTTTGCCTTCACCAAAGTTTCTGCAATCTCTATTTCTTCTATAGTCATTTCAGTTTCTGCTGCTGCTTTTTCTGTTTCTACTGCTTTGGCAGTTTCTACTTCTTTTGCAGTTTCTACTTCTGATGCAGTAGTTACTGCTGCTTCTATATTTTCTGCTTCTTTCTCTGTTGTTTCTGCTGCTTTAACTGTTTCCTTCTCACCCTTCTTTTCAGATTCACCATCAAACTCCCCCTCAACTTGAAATTCCATAGCCTCTGAAGTCTCCCCCTTTTGGAAGCATCATGTGCATTTCCCCTTTTCTTCAAGACATACTTCTTTCGCTTCTTTTTGTGCACCAAACTGAATACCATCTTCTTGAGGTTGATTATCTGTACTTGCTGAGAATTGATCATCTGTTTCAACTTCTTTATCTCCAAGCCCTGATTGACTACATCCAAGTTTACATTGCCAATTGTTTCCATCAATTCATCATAGTTATATCTGTCCTCACCTCTTTTGGGTGTGTTTACCACCCTTGAAGGATCATTGGATCTTTTAGTAGAGGCCTTATGCCTAGCAGAAGCACCTGCTACCCCCTTGGTTTCTTGGCACCTGGGACCCTTAGATGATTTCTCATCCAAAGTTGCCGTGGGGAAGGTCTTAGTTATGTTCACATTGTCCTGTCCCACACCATGTGCATAAACAGTAGTGTGAGCCTTACTGCCCACATGCTCTTCCTTCTCCTTAGAGAGCACCTTTTAGGGGTTGGGAGACACCCCTGTGGATTCCCTTTGGATATTTTCTGATGGAGAATGCTCCATCAGAGGGCTTGAAGGCTGTTGGGGTGTAGATACAGGAAGGGAAGGAACCTTCTGTACCTTTTTCCTTACATATTTTTGAGTGATGGGGGGAATTGGCTTAACAACAAGGATCTGAGGAGGATCAATGGAAATGAATGGTGTGGGTAGGTCATCAGTGGGTTGGTCAGATGTGGGCTGTGACCCTGATGCCTCACCATGGGGATGAGACACAACCATCATTGTAGAGAACAATGGTGTGTCTTTTCCAGAAAAGTCCTTACTAGGCCTTTTCATGTTGGAAAACACCTTCCCTTTGGAAGGTTTAGGTACACACACCTCTTGAAAAGAGGGTAAATCCGTCAATTCCTTGTTTAGTACTTCTTGTACAAACCTTGGATACATATAAAATCTTTTAGTTTTGGTTTTTGTATCCAAGTTTGACAGTAAATCATTTAAAATCATTTGTGAAAAATTAAACTTTCTGGAGGTAGCTAAGCAGACAAGAGCATAGGCTATGGTACTGCTGAACTCACTCCATCCAGTTGTTTTGCGAGAAATACAATGTTGCAGATTATGAACAAAAAATCGCCACTGAGATGAAAATTTGCTTTTAAAAAACTTGTAAACCTCAGTAGGACCTTCATACCCCATTCGACCAATTTCGAGAAATAGGTCTTCCTTTGGGAGAGTAGACATACCAGATGCATCATCTAGACGTAGATGAGTGCGAATGCAGCCTTCTGTGATTGTGATAGATTTATCATAGACCCTTGATTGAATGACCTGATTGCCATCAACATTTTGGATGGATGCGTTTGTCCAGAACTGTCGCATGTGTTCCACATAGATGGTGGGATTGACTGTGAGTGCATATGCAATGTGGGATGATTTCAGGAAATCCACAATTTCATGAAAACCCTCAGCTTGTTTGGGTTTTTGCAGCATTGCAAGCTCATTGTGATCGTCAACAAAATCCAGTCCTGCCATCGTTCTTGGGTTTGAATCAACACTAGGGTTTATGCACTAGGAAGCAAGAATGTTAGAAAGAAAGAGAGGATGAACACTCAATAGAAATTCAAAGGACCGTTTGGGTTTTGGCGGTCAAAGAGGGTATTTATAGGGTATGGGATTCGGTTAAAAGCAGTACTAAGTACCCTAGCATCATTAACCCATACCCGCAATATTAATCCATATAAGCAGTAGAAATACATACCTGCGGTATTAACACTTACTAGCAGTATTAACACATACTAGCAGTATTAACACCTTTTGGCAGTAGTAACACATAGCATTAGATACATATACCAGCGGTGGGAACTCCTCTCAGCAGTAGTAACATATACCCGCAATATTAACACATACTAGTAGTATTAACACTGTCTGGCAGTAGAAATAAGGCAGGTAGTAATAACTTTGCATTGGCAGTATAAACCACCTACACTTAAAGACAAAGGGTTAGCAACACCAGGCACAATGAAATATGAGAAATGAAACATTAAAGAAGCTATACAGAATTGGTACATGAAGAAAATCAACAGATGCTTATTCAGTGTTTATCATGCCTACACTTGTGACCAAGAATGTGAATCTACCCACATCAAAAGCTTTGGTGAATAGATCAGCAAATTGGTTACTTGTGTGTACTTTCAAAACCTGAATTAACTTCTTTTCATTGCAGTCTCTAATAAAATGGTACCTGATTTCTATATGCTTGGTTTTTGAGTGCTTCACTGGATTATGAACAATGCTGATAGCACCGTTGTTATCAATGAAGATGGGAGTGTGAAGAAAGGTAACACCATAGTCCAACATTTGATTCTGAATCCATAGCACTTGTGAGCAACAGCTTGCAGCAGCTATATACTCTGCTTCTGTGGTAGAGGTGGACAATGTGGTTTGCTTTTTACACTGCCATGAAACTAGCCTTGCACCCAAAAACTGACATCCTCCTGATGTAGACTTTCTATCCAAGTTTGCACCACCCAAATCACTATCTGAATATGCAATCAGATCAAATGGTGAGTCATGAGGATACCAAAGACCCAACCTAGGTTGTGCTTTGAAATATCTGAAGATCCTTTTGACTGCTTGAAAGTGAGATTGCTTAGGCCTCACTTGAAATCTTGCACACACACATACATCAAACATAATGTCTGGTCTTGAAGCTGTGAGATACATGAGGGAGCCAATCATGGATCTATAATGATGAACATCCACATCCTTCCCCTAAAGATCTGCAGTGATCTGTTTGTGTGTTTCCATAGGTGTGCTTGCAGGCTTTGCTTCTGAAAATTCAAACTTTGTAAGTATATCCTGCACATACTTGTATTGACTTATGAAAATACCATCTGGCTTCTGTTTAACTTGTAGCCCAAGGAAGAATGTTAGTTCACCCATAGAGCTCATCTTGAACCTTTTGTGCATTAACTCCTCAAATTCCTTGCACATATGATCTTTTGTGGATCCAAAGATGATGTCATCCACATAGATTTGTACAAGCAGGATGTCTTTCTTCTACTTTTGAATGAAAAGGGTCTTGCAATGATTCCCCTTTCAAAACCATTTTCCAAGATATAGTTAGACAGAGTGTCATACCATGCTCTTGGTGCTTGATGCAGCCCATAGAGTGCCTTCTTTAATTTGTATTCTTTGTCAGGAAAGTCAGGATTCTCAAACCCTGTAGGCTGACAAACATACACTTCTTCATCAATTTTCCCATATAGGAATGCACTCTTAACATCCATCTGATATACTTTGAACTTAATGAAAGAAGCATAGGCTAGAAACAACCTAATTGCCTCAATTCTGGCTACTGGTGCAAATACCTCTTCATAGTCTATTCCCTCTTCTTGTGTGTACCCTTGTGCTACAAGTCTGGCCTTATTCTTTATCACTATCCCTCTCTCATCTTTCTTATTCCTGAAAATCCATTTAGTTCCAATTGCCTTGTGTCCTTTGGGAAGGTCAACCAAATCCCATACATTTTGCAGCACAAACTGCAACAGCTCCTCTTGCATAACGTCTATCCAGCTTGGGTCTTTCATTGCATCATAAGCCTTCTTTGGCTCAATTTGAGATAGAAAACATGACAATAACCCTGAATGTAAGTCTTTCAATCCTCCTAACTTATTTTGATGCCTTGTGATTATGGGGGAATTGATATCACCAATCACCAACTGAGGAGGATGATTATTCTGAGTTCTTGTTTGATGGGCAGCCTCCTCATTAATATTGGCATCTAGATTAGAGTCATTCTTTTCAGGAGTGTTTCCACCAAATACTGAAGAATTTTCTTCATTAGTATCATTTTCTGACACATTGGACATTTCAGGACCTGTTTTTCCTGAATCTGAAGGGTGAACATCCTCCTTGCCACCTTTATTCTCTTCATCACCTTTATCGTCTTCAACCTGTTCTGGTTCAGACTCCTCTGAATCTGAATCATCCTTCTTTTCTTGTTGACAAAATTCAACAGGATCAACTGTAGGTGTAGGGAACAACACAAACTATGGTCTTTGTTCTTGTACCTGTTCTGAACTTGTTCCTGCAATTTGCTCATTACTAAAACCCAAAGAATTAGTTAGTGAATCAATGTCAAACAGCCAATCAGGACCTGTACCAATCTGATTTGGTGTGTTCTCATTGCATTTGACATTATCACTTTCCTCTATAATTTTGGAAAAACTGTTAAAAACTCTATATGCCTTACTCTGAGATGAGTATCCAACAAAAAATCCATCCTCAGCTTTGCTTTCAAACTTGCCTAAATGAGATTTGGTGTTGAGAATTGTACAAGGACACCCAAAGGGTTTGAAAAATCCAATAAAAGGTTTCTTCTTTTTGAAAAGTTCATAAGGTGTCTTTCCTTGGGATTTGACTACTAGAACTCCCTTTTGGACATAACAAGTAGTATTAACTGCTTCTGCCCAAAACGTAATGGGTAATTTTGAATCAACCAATAGAGATCTAGCAGCGTCAATCAATGTCCTATTTCTCCTCTCAGCAACACCATTTTGTTGAGGAGTCCTAGGAGCACTGAATTGTCTCTCAATACCTTTAGTCTCACAAAAACTGTTTAAGTCACTGTTTTTAAACTCAGTTCCATTTTCAGATCTGATGACTTTAACTCTTAGATTTGTTTGGTTTTCAATTCTAAGAACAAAGGATTTGATCAGTCCACTTGTCTCATCCTTAGTCCTCAGAAAATATACCCAAGTAAATCTAGAGAAATCATCAACAATGACTAAGCAATAGGATTTCTTACCAATACTCATCACATTTGTAGGACCAAAAAGACCCATATGCAATAACTGAAGGGATGATGAGATTGAGTTTATTTCTTTGGACTTATAAGAAGTTTTGTGCTGCTTACCTTTAAGACATGCAACACAATGATCATCACATGAAAACACTTTTTCAGGCAAACCTCTTCCAAGGTTGTTTTTCACAAGATTGTTCATAGTTTTAAAGTTCATGTGACACATCCTGCTGTGCCAAAGAGATGATTCATTTAAATAAGCTTTTGAAAACAGACAGTTTAGTGATGAATCAGATGAAACACTTTCTAGGTCCAAACAATAAACATTATCCTTTCTAGGAGTTCTAAGTAGTATCATATTTTCATCAACTACCTTGAATCCTGGAGCAAGGATAATACATTCAGTATCACTAAATAATATATTATGTTTCTTGTCACAAACCTGTGATACACTTAACAGGTTGTATCTCAACTGCTCAACATAGTAAACATCTTCAAAAGTCATCTTACCTTTTGAAACCATACCTTTACCACTTATCTTACCTCCTGCTGGATTGTCACAAAAAGCAACACGTCCTCCAACAAATCTTTTGAAATTTTGAAGGCAGGCCATGTTACCTGTCATGTGCCTAGAGCAACCACTGTCTACATGCCAAATGCTCTTCCCCTTGAGCTATTGGTTGCCCTTCACATAAGAAAAATCAGTTAGTTTTTGAGGGAACCCAAACCAAAGTGGTCTTGGGTTGCCCTTTCTCATCAACATTTTAATAATCAGTAAGCTTAGTCTGGATGAGATGATCAGAATTAGGAATCTCATGGCTGGAATACTTTGTTAGAATTATAGGCTTGACAACATTAACACAAGAAGCAATACTATCTTTGTTAGCAGTACTAACTTGGTCAGCAGTACTAACTTTGTTAGAAGTACTAACTTGGTCAGTAGTACTAACTTTGTTAGCAGTACTAACTTTATTAGCAGTACTAACTTGGTTAGCAGTAGTACTAGTATTAGCAGCACTATTTCTGTCAGCAGTACTATTTGAGGTAGCAGTACTAACAGGTTTGGTGCATTTTGGAACCCAAATTTTGACAAAGTTGTTTGCTTTCCTATTCTTTGAGTTACTCCTTGCTTTGCTTGGAGTATTTTCTTTTTCTTTATCAAACTTATTCTGAATATGAGATTTTGCAGTCCCAGTTTTCATTGGTGTTGTTCTCACATTAGCAGGCATGTGGTTCCTTGATTGCTTCCTATAACCAACAGAATTTTGTGTTTGTCTTTGAAAAGTAATTCTTTGGTTAACAGGATTGAAATAACAGTGTTTGGCTAAATGATTCAACTTGCCACAAATAAAACAAGGCTTTGGTCTATTGATTTTGCTTAGATCAATTCCTTGTTTTTGAGCCCACTGATTATTTTTGTTTCTCTTATTTCCCCTTATTTTATCATGTTGATGGGGCTTGATCTGTTGACAAGTACAGGGATTTACAACAGTAGTTTGCATATAGTGATCTCCCTATACCTTTTCCTTCCCTTTCCTGAAAGTTTCTCCATTCTTACTTTCAACATTCTCTTTTCCTATATTAGGCATCTCCACTTTCTTACTCTTGACAAATGGTTTACCCCCCCCCCCCTCATTTGTAAGAATATGGTTTTCTAAGGGAATTTTCTTCTGGTCTTCCTTATTCTTATCCTCAGTATTCTCTTCTTCAGACTCTTTCTCAATCACTACTCTATCTAGTGGATCTACTTCAGTGGCTCCTGCAGGTAAGTCCTTCTTTTCTTGTCTTTCTAAGAGGTCTGAGGTGGGTGGAATGTAGTTGTTATTGTAAGGTGGAGGGGTGTTGTTGTAGCCTATACCTCTCTTCAGTTTGTCATGAACTTGATATTTGAGTAAAGAGTCCATTGCTTTAGAAACATTAGAAAATTTCTCAATATCTAATTTGGCCTTCTCAAATTCACTCCTTATTCTCTCACATTCCTCTCTAGCTTTTTCTAGCTTAATCTCTAACTCCTTCTTCTCCCACTTCCAATAGTTGTGATCATATGAATGTTGAAGTTCATTAGGAATTGCCAAGAGCAGAGTGCTCAAGGTTTTCATCTCAGTCTGCCTCATCTTTCTTTCTCCATCAGTCTTTGGTGGAGGTCTCTTGCCATCTGCTCCGATCTCTCTTTCACTTGAGGGACCATTCTCAATGATATCCCACATTGAGTAGTCTGTAAGAAGAATGTACTGCCTGATCCTGATTTTCCACATGTCAAACTCATTAGGTTTGAGCATGGGGACCTTTGAAACCAGAACACTATCGCTTGATCCGTCCATGATGATTATTGATTTCTGAGTTCCTCTGCTCTGATACCACTTGTCAGGATCGAAATTCAAAACAAGAATATAACTTAACACTTAGAAACTTTGTTAAAGAAGTTTGCGGAATAACACTTTAACAGTAAATCAATGGAACAGTGTATGACTGCAAATCACAAGTTATATTGAATTAACTTAATGATTACAACCAAAGCCTCAATCTGTTGAACAGACTCAACAAACGTTCAATACTTCTCTAAAGAAATGATTACTAACAATCTTGAGGCTAATTCTCTCTAGTAACAAAAACAATACGCAAATCTAGATCTACTTTCATCAATAAACTAATACTATTTATACAAAACAGATTACAAGATAATTATTAAATTAAAGTTGATCTTCAGCATCCAGACCATAATTATCTTCAATCTCCTTGTCTTTCGCTTTAAGCAACCAATCCATCTTTATCATCATGAGCAACATTAATCTTCAGCAGCATCTTCTAATCAATAACAGTATTAACCATGCTTGCAGTAGTAACTTCCAACTTGCAGTATTAACTTTTCAAGCAGTACTAACTACTAGCAGTAGTAATCCTTCAAGTAGCAGTACTAAAGTCTTCAACAGTAGTAATCTTCAATACTTAGCAGCACTATCCAGACTTAGCTCATTTCAGATCCAACAAGAATGCATTTTCTGAAAACATGCAACGCTGAAAACAATTGAGATCTCATAAATTTCTGGTCGGGTATGGGTCATTTTGTCACTGACACGCCCTGGGTTGAACTTTCTGTTTTGTTCTATCACCCACTTGTCTGGGTCATGCCACTTGTCTGTGACTTACTGGTCAAATGTCCATCCCTTGAAACTTATGATAAAACTGTCGTATAAAATGGCATGCTAGAATTGTTTAAAAACAATAAATCATAAATAACATACATGTAAAATATATTGTAGCATGTATAAAAACTGAAACATCGTGCATTTATACACACATCACCATACAATTCATATAATGCTTAAAATAAATTTGTACATATGTATGCATCTCAGTGTAAGTCTCATAAAGACTCACATGTCTGTGTAGATCGACTATTGATAGCTCTTGACCAAAGACCTACACATTTCATATCATTATATCCAATTAATGGTTTAATCTCCAAAAGTCAACTACGGTCAAACTCGATCCGACCTAAAGTCAAACTCGAAACCCGAGTCTCTTAATTTGTCTCAAATATCTCTATTTGATTTCATCGTTAAAATCCTTGTGGGTCACACTAGGTAAAAGTCAACCCTCGGTCAACGTCGACTAACTTTAGTCAAAGCCCAACTCTAAAACTTGATAACGTCCCAAAACGTCAAATTAACTATTGTATAACTATATAAAGTTACCATTCCGGATTAAAGTGTCTTAATATTATTTAAACCCAAAGACGACACATTTTAATCCCATCATTAAATCACTTAATAAAATGATTTAATATAATCATTCCCTTAGAAAATAGAAAACCAAAATACCAAGTCCCAATATAGACCATTTTGGTACTTTTATAAAAGCAAAATACCCAAGTATTGCTTAAAATACCAACTCTTTAATAAGAAGGGCATTTTAGAAATTTTATAATCTCCATAATTTAAAATCGGGTCAAACTTACATTTTATAAAGTCCAACGACTCTCTAAAACTTATTGAAAATTTATCGTTGTTGAACTCGAATTTTCGGTAATAACAGTTTTCCAATACTTTGAAAAAAACAAATAAAATCATTAGAATACTGATAAAGCATTGTTCCTTCAAACTAGAGATGGTAGGTTCAAACCCAACTCCATACAACATCTTTTCTTTTTAAAGAAATGAAAATAACAAGAGTATCATTGGCTACAACTTTTCAAGCTTTCGAGCTCGATTTTGACTCATTTCTTGTTTTTTTTCCTTCGTTCTTTTTGCATCGAACCGTTAGTAACATTTTTACCAACATCTTATCATAAAGAACATAATTTTTCATCATATAATAAGTTCCATATTCTCATTTGAAGTTAGGTTTTTAAAACTAAAACCCAACAACTTTGAACACCAAATCAACCCCAAAAAAACGTAACCCTAAGAAATGACGTTATCGGAATTTTATAGAGAACTTAATGACGAAGCTATAAACATAAAAATCACAAGAGGAAGTTAAATATAATACCTCAAATCGAAGAAGTACCAATGTTTAACTCTCATGAATTCTTCCATGCCTCTCCCTCTAGCTTTCAATCTTTTTTTTAAGTGTGAATGATCAAGGTAAATCGTATTACCAACTAGAAGGATATATATATATATATATATATATATATATATATATATATATATATATATATATATATTACATATTACATATGTACTAATATATTATATAAAATTTAGATTTGGTTATAAAAAAAATATATATGAGAGCATGGTCATTCGGCCACCCACCCCGAAAGCCATACCCATCACCTCTCAAATCTTATTTTTCATATTTTCTTGCAAAACAAACCCTCTAGTTTGGAGATTTTTGCTATTTTACACCCTCAACTTTCTATAATTACATTTTAACCTTTGTTAACATAAAATCTTAACATTTATGATACAAGTGAATATCAACCCTTTTATTCACTTATATTTTTCATTGAATTGTAGAATTGACCCTTCAAAACTACATTATTTACACTTTTCGTCTAATAAAATAAAAATTCATTTTAATTTATTTTCCTTTTCCTTATCTTTTCATATTTATTTATTTACCCCATTTTGGGGTGTTACATAAAATGTTTGAGGAACGATTCTACATGGTTGAATATGAATATTTATGGTTGTTAATTTGTGGATCTAGGTTTTTGGCTCGAGGATCCAAGTTTTCTTCAAACGAGTTCAAGTTGTATCAAAAATTTAGATTTAGCCTAAATCTAGCAATGTGAGTTCAAGTTGATATGTGAAAACTATGTACATGCCAAAATGTCCGTTTTTAAGTGTTTATGTGTTTCATTTGCTAATTATCAAACGTTAAATTATTTTATGAAATTTACTTATCTGGAATATTTGATCTTATAAATCTTGTGAAACACCCATTCTTGGAATTTTTGGGAATTTTGATAAATAAATCATAATGAAAATGTTTTGATGAGTTGTTTGCATAAATAGATGTTATTTGGTAAGAATGCAATTTTAATGTTGTTGGAAATATGTGTATTTTGTGTTGTGGAATGTTTTGAAAATACCAACGTGTGGGTCATTGGAGTTTGGTCATTCCCAACCTTGCGAACATTTCAGAAATCATAAACCTTTTGGTTTTGGGGAAGGATGTATTTCAACTATTTTGATGAGCAAATCTTTGAAATTGATATTTTAACGATTTATTGTAGGACTGTAAATCCTTTGGAGTAATTGTACTTTTAATGTGTATTACGGGAAATGTTTGATCTCGTGTTATGGGATGTTTTGAAAGAGTTAATGGGATTATAAACTTATTTGGAAAATGATTTGTCCTAATCTAAATTGTGTTGGTGTTTATTCATGTATTTTGGAAAATGTGTTTGCATAAACGTTGGTCGATTGCGTTTTATTACATTTTGTGGATTTTAACATATGGTCATTTGATTGGTTGAGCTTAAAGCTCGGTTGTAACACCCTGAATTTCTATTCCAATTGAAGAAAAGTGTTGAACTAGGTGAATATGGAGTATGGCTATAGTGTCATGTGGTTGTGACACCTGTCACAATAGCACCAATGGTACTAAGAGTATGGTTGTCTCGGCTATAGTGTCATGTGGTTGTGACATTTGTCACAATAGCACCAATGGTATTAAGAGTATGGTCGTCTCGGCTAAAGTGACATGTGGTTGTGACATCTGTCACAATAGCACCAATGGTACTGAAAGTGTGGTAGTCCCGACTATAGTGCCATGCAGTTGTGACATATGTCACAATAGCAACAACGATTACCAAGTGGTTGGTCGTCCCAACGAATGTGCCATGTAATTATGGAAATGGCACGATAACTGGCATAATAGCATCAAATATTCCGAGAGAACGGTCGATGAATGGTCAAGAGAACGGTCGTGGAACGGTCAGGAAACGGTCGGGAAAGCCAATGAGAAAGCAGTCGAAGAACGGTCGAAAAACTCTCGGTACGAGTCTAGCTACAGTGCCCAGCGACAGTGCCATGGGGCACTGTAGCATGGCAGGGTCGCACGACGTAAGGGGCCCTCGGTACATCTCGGGGGACAGTGCCCGCTAGGGGTGTAAACGAGCCGAGCTGAGTAGTAGGTTAATCGAGTCGGGCTCAAAAAATTAGTACTGGGCTCGAGCTCGACTCGAGCTCGATCAATTTTTCAATGTAGGGCTTGAGCTCGAGCTCGAATATTTTTTGAGTTATCGAGCTCGATGTCGTTTATGGGTTCGAATTCGCGATCGATTAACTCGTTTATCGGCTCGAGCTCGATAATTTTTATATTTTAATTGTATGATTAATAAATATATGCGCATGTTTGGATCGAAAAAGGGTATGCTCGAATGGCTCGGCTCGGCTCGACTCAAAAAATTGAATCGAGTTTTTGAACGAGTCGAGTCGAACATTGGTATTATAAAGCTCGACTCGATAAGTTAAACGAGTTTTATTTTGTGTTCAAGATCGACTTGAGCTCGAGAATAATTAAGCTCGAGCTCGAGATAAACGAGCTCGAGTAGATCGTTAAAATCTCGACATGTTTACACCTCTAGTTCCCGCTACAGTGATGGCACTATAGCATGTCAGTGTCGCGTCAATCACACAATGCATAAAATCAGGATTTTCTTCATTTGGTCATATCTTGCTCATTTCTACTCCATTTTGGGCGATTCAAAATGCTATGGTTTCTTTTTTGAGAGATTTTCAAGGTTAGATTGTTAGTTTTGGGAATATTAAAGAGTATTTGGTGGTGGATTGGAAGCAAAGGTCAAGAGCTCATCATCTTCACCTCCATCTTCAAGAATTTTGGGGTTTTCTAGGTTTTCAGCAAAACCTAAGTGGTGAGTTCATCCTCCAAACTTCTAAACCTTATTATAAGTTATAAAATGCTCCATTGATTATTTCCTAGTGTTTATGTTTCTCAAATATCGGGTTTGATGGTTTTGTAAAAATTAGGTCAAAACTAGGGTTTTGGCCAAAATGGTGATTTTGGTATATAATGTTTGGGGAACGATTTTAAATGGTTGAATGTGGATATTAATGGATGGAAACTTGTGGATCTAGGTTTTTGGGAAGTTTTGGCTTGAAGATCCAAGTTTCTTCAAACGAGCTCAAGTTGGGGAAAATTTAGATTTAGCCTGAATCTAGGAAGGTGAGTTCAAGTTGATTTGTGAAAATGGTTTAAATGCCAAAATGTTCATTTTAAAATGTTTATATGGTTTTGCATTAAATTATCAAATGTTGAGTTATTTGGTGAGTTTCAGTTATTCGAAGTATCTAACTTTATAAACTTTGCAAAACACCCATATTTGAGATTTTGGGCATTTTGATAAATAAATCATAAGTCTTTGTATTTTATGGCAGTGGACATTTTTAGTATAAATTCACTTTTAGTGTTTGTTTTGGAGAAACATTTAATTTTGTGTTGTGGGGCGTCTTTGGAAGAATAAATGGTATAAATCTATTTGGAAAATAATTTGTCTCAATCTAAATCGGGGGGGGGGGGTTATTCATGTATTTTGGAGCGTGTGTTTGCATAACATGAGTCGATTGCGTTTTATTGTTTGGAGACCGTTATTTGTTGGTCAAAAAGGATTTTGAGCACTTTAGCTCGATTTTGACTTAAAAGAGTCTTAGGGGGACATTTGTCTGGTTTTAATGGCTCAATGTAGAGCCCATTTATGATTTACATATTAATGCCCTTTGTTGCATATTGATGATAATTACATGCTCGAGTGCGTTGGTCATTCCTATGTAGTCATGTTATTTTAAACTGTGTTGCATTGGATCCATAGACACGTAAGTCAGTCTTTATTTGATGGTCAACTGGGTATTTTGGGGTTGGACTCCGGGACCCATGTTTTATGACCTAAACTTTTCAAGTGTACACTAGTAGGGTTGAGTCCGGTTGTGCCATTGTGTTGAAGGGAGTTTGGGCCTCCGCCACTTTCAGGTAATACCTTGAAGGTAGTCCTTAAGTGTGTCGGGCCTTTGGAGTGGTATTCATGGTAATGATCACCAAGGTCAGCTGTCTCTTTGGGTGTAGCTTGAAAGGAGTCGTAGGGACACTTGGGCTTTTATGTCGTGAAGTGTCATACGATTAACGTTGTATGAGTGACATACTTTTGTGTTCCTCCACTTTCAATGGATACGTGTCTCCCCTGTTGTCGGCCAACAATATTTTGGATATTTAATTGTCCATACTTTAACATTTGGATTTCATTCCATTTTATGGTCGTGTGAGTATTGAATTTTAGTTCCATGTTTTCGGTGGCATATTATATTTATATGGATTATTTTCCATGATTTATGAGTTGAGTATTATTCCCCATCCGTGTTTTGGGTGTTTCGGGATATAAAGTTTTATCCGTGTTTTAATAAATTGGGATTCCGTTCCCTATTCACGTTTGGAGTGAGTTTTTGGTTGCATCACTTTATAAAGAATGTTTTGTATAGGGGCGTTTGTCCTTAAAAATGCATACTATTGAAAAACGAGTCATTTTCATACTTAAAGTAAATCATTTCGAAAGATTATGTTTTAAGTCGCATTCTTTCTTTTTTTACGAAATGTTTATTTATGTTGAAAACTCTTGAACTCACTAGGCGTTAGTCTAACCTTTTTATTTGTCGGCATGTGCATCAGGTCCCCGTTGGGGTACGGTACTAGTCAACCACAAATAAACATAATCAACCACAAATGATCGTTTCCCAAACCATATACATGAATACCTCAACTAATACCGAAACCCTAACTTCCATAACCGAAGAGAATAGAAGATTACCTTCACCCAAGCTTGAATCCACCAACCAAAACATTCTAGTTCACCAAAATGGTTACAAATCTCCAATATATGAAAGGAAGCACAAAGGGTGGATGAAACCCTAGAAAACTTGGTGAAGAAGATGAAGTGGGAGAGATGAGGAGCTTACCACCACAAAATAATCTTGTATACTCCAATAGACCTCCAATCTCTTGCCAGATCTTTGAAGAGCTCTCAAAAACGAAACCGTAGCACTTTGAATCACCCAAATCGGAGCTAGGATGAGAAAGATATGAAGAAAAGAAGTTTGGGGCTGAAAATCGGGTTTTAAGCTCAACCAGGTGCATTTCACGACTTATGCCACTAGTGCAAGTCGCGCGTAAGTCGCGAGATGCACTGTTTCCCCCGGTTTTCTTCTTGTTCACTGTTTTGGCCATAACTTATTCGTTATAGTTTCGTTTTCGCTCTGGAAAGAACCGTTGGACTCGTAATTGAATCCTTCATCCATATAGACTATAAAATCTATGATTAAAGTCCAAGATTAAATATCTTATTTTTCCTTGATATATCGGTTTCTGTATTAACTTGAAGTGATACCTTTCGAAAGTCGGGGTGTTACACAATGAATCTTTGGAATGCTGGAAGTACTTCTGTTGGATCATAAGAAGTGTCTACCTCACAGTGGTGGAAATTTAAGGAGATTAAAAGTTGGTAATAAAGTATCGATGAGTAAGACTTTCTTGCCATGGTAAAGGTTTATATCGATTGAATGATTGATGTCTGAGTATGGTATGGAGTTGATCATTGAAATACGAATTCAGAATTGAGTTGAGTTGGGTCGGATTAGTCAATGAGAAGTTGAGATCACAAGCTACCCTTGAGGTAGTACGTGTCACCTAAGGTTGGGAGGCAATCGAGATCATGTGGTTAGAAATTGCTCCTGTAAGATTTGATGTTCTCTCTGGTATGAGTGTAACGTATCGGGATGGATATTGGATGTGAGAGTCTTCAAAAAAATCATCATGACAGGTTTTGTAAGGTGGTTATCGAACATAATTTACGGATGAATTGGGATAGAAACGCATCCTTGGAGGGAATGAATTGGCTGTTTTGTGAAAATGATGTTATTTGAGGCTTATATCTTCAGAATGTTACCCTTTTAGGACGAGTATATGACAAGACAACTATCGGACTGATGCTCAGTATTGTGTAGTATTAAAATGTTTTGTGTATGAATTAGATTTCGAGGACGAAATCTCTTTTAAGGTTGGGAGGATTGTAACACCCTGAATTTCTATCCCAATTGAAGAAAAGTTTTGAACTGGGTGAAGAGGTAAAGGAAGAACCACATATGGAGTATGACTATAGTGGCATATGGTTGTGACACTTGTCACAATAACACCAATGGTACTAAGAGTATGGTTGTCTCGGCTATAATGCCATGTGGTCGTGACATTTTTCACAATAGGACCAATAGTACTAAGAGTATGGTCGTCTTGGCTATAGTGACATGTGGTTGTGACATCTATTACAATAACACCAATGGTACTGAAAGTGTGGTAGTCCCGGCTATATTGTCATGCAGTTGTGACATATGTCACAATAGAAACGGCGATTACCAAGTGGTTGGTCGTCCCAACAAATGTGTCATGTAATTATGAAAATGGCATGATAACTGGCATAATAGCATCAAATGTTCCGAGAGAACGGTCGAGGAATGGCGGGGAGAACGGTCGTGGAACCGTCGGGAAAACGGTCGGGAAAGTCGTCATGAAAGCGATCGAAGAACGGTCGAAAAACTCTCTGTATGAGTCTGGCTACAGTGCCATAGGGCACTGTAGCATGACAGGGTTGCACGAGGCAAGGGGCCCTCGGTACATCCCGGGCGACAATGCCCGCTACGGGTGTAAACGACCCGAGCCGAGTAGTAGGTTAATCGAGTCAGGCTCAAAAAATTAGTACTGGGCTCGAGATCGACTCGAGCTTGATTAACATTTCAATGTAGGGCTTGAGCTCGAGCTCGAATATTTTTTGAGTTATCGAGCTCGATGCTCGTTTATGGGTTCGAATTCGCGATCGATTAACTCGTTTATCGGCTCGAGCTCGATAATTTTTATATTTTAATTGTATGATTAATAAATATATGCGCATGTTTGGCTCAAAAAAGGGTATGCTCGAATGGCTCGGCTCGGCTCGAAAAATTGAATCGAGTTTTCGAACGAGCCGAGTCGAACATTGGTATTATAAAGCTTGACTCGATAAGTTAAACGAGTTTTATTTTGTGTTCGATATCGACTCGAGCTCGAGAATAATTAAGCTTGAGCTCGAGATAAACGAGCTCGAGCTCGAGTAGCTCGTTAAAAGATCGACTCATTTACACCCCTAGTTCCCGCTACAGTGACAGATGGCACTGTAGCAAGTCAGGGTCGTGCCAATCTCACAATGCATAAAATCAGGATTTCTTCATTTGGTCATATCTTGCTCATTTCTACTCCGTTTTGGGCGATTCAAAATGCTATGGTTTTGTTTTTGAGAGATTTTCAAGGTTAGATTGTTAGTTTTTGGAATATTAAAGAGTATTTGGTGGTGGATAGGAAACAAATGTCAAGAGCTCATCATCTTCACCTCCATCTTTAAGAATTTTGGGGTTTTCTAGGTTTTCACCAAAACCTAAGTGGTGAGTTCATCCTCCTAACTTTAAACCTTATTATAAGTTATAAAATGCTCCATTAGTGTTTATGTTTCTCAAATTTCGGGTTTGATGGTTTTGGAGAAATTAGGTTAAAACTAAGGTTTTGGCCAAAATGGTGATTTTGGTATATAATGTTTGGGGAACGATTCTAAATGGTTGAATGTGGATATTAATGGATGGAAACTTGTGGATCTAGGTTTTTGGGAAGTTTTGGCTTGAAGATCCAAGTTTCTTCAAAGGAGCTCAAGTTGGGGAAAATCTAGATTTAGCCTGAATCTAGCAAAGTTAGTTCAAGTTGATTTGTGAAAACGATGTAAATGCTAAAATGTTCATTTTAAAATGTTTATATGGTTTTGCATGAAATTATCAACTGTTGAGTTATTTGGTGAGTTTCGGTTATTCGAAGTATCTAACTTTATAAACTTTGCAAAACATCCATATTTGGGATTTTAGACATTTTGATAAAATAAATCATAAGTATTTGTATTTTAGTGACTTATTTTATGGGAGTAGACATTTTTAGTATAAATGCACTTTTAGTGTTTGTTTTGAAGAAACATTTAATTTTGTGTTGTGGGACGTGTTTGGAAGAATAAATGGTATAAATCTATTTGGAAAATAATTTGTCCCAATCTAAACCTGGGGGTTTATTCATGTATTTTGGAGCGTGTGTTTGCATAACATGAGTCGATTGTGTTTTATTTTTTGGAGACCATTATTTGTTGGTCAAAAAGGATTTTGAGCACTTTAGCTCGGTTTTGACTTAAAAGAGTCTTAGGGGGACATTTGTCTGGTTTTAATGGCTCAATGTAGAGCCTGTTTATGATTTACATATTAATGCACTTTGTTGCATATTGATGATAATTACATGCTCGAGTGCGTTGGTCATTCCTATGTAGTCATGTTATTTTAGACTGTGTTGCATTGGATCCAGAGACACGTAAGTCAGTCTTTATTTGATGGTCAACTAGGTATTTTGGGGTTGGACTCCGGGACCCATGTTGTATGACCTGAACCTTTGAAGTGTACACTAGGAGGGTTGAGTCTGGTTGTGCCGTTGTGTTGAAGGGCGTTTGGGCCTCCGCCACTTTGAGGTAATGCCTTGGAGGTAGTCCTTAAGTGTGTCGGGACTTCGGGATGGTATTCATGGTAATGATCACCAAGGTCAGCTGTCTCTTTGGGTGTAGCTTGAAAGGAGTCGTAGGGACACTTGGGCTTTTATGTCGTGAAGTGTCATACGATTAACGTTGTATGAGTGATATACTTTTTGTTCCTCCACTCTCAATGGATACGGGTCTCTCCCGTTGCCGGCCAACAATATTTTGGATATTTAATTGTCCATACTTTAACATTTGGATTTCTTACCATTTTATGGTCGCGTGAGTATTGAATTTTAGTTCCATGTTTTCAGTGGCATATTATATTTATATGGATTGTTTTCCATGATTTATGAGTTGAGTATTATTCCCCATCCGTGCTTTGGGTATTTCGGGATATAAAGTTTTATCCATGTTTTAATTAATTGGGAGTCCGTTCCCAATTCACGTTTGGAGTGAGTTTTGGGTTGCAACACTTTATAAAGAATGTTTTGTATTGAGGTGTTTGTCCTTAAAAATTTATATTATTGAAAAAAGAGTCGTTTTCATACTTAAAGTAAATCATTTCGAAAGATTATGTTTTAAGTCGTATTCTTTCTTTTTTTACGTAATGTTTATTTATGTTGAAAACTCTTGAATTCACTAGGCGTTAGCCTAACCGTTTTATTTGTCGTTATGTGCATCAGGTCCCGGTTGGGGTACGATACTAGCGACACTAAGAAGTGTTGGTCCCGTAGGTGCTTAACAAGTTTGTAGAAGGGGGGGATGAATACAAACACAAAAATTAAAGTTTAATAAATTGTTTATTGATAAATCAAATACAATTTACAAGTCTGTTGCAGAATAAGATTAAGTAGAACTCAATCTAAACAAACTTAAGAAAACACTAAGATGGTTGCACACGAATATAGAGAATGGGAGATTTTAGAAATATAGAAAACAAGGGTTTCTATATCTTAGAAAGATGAAGGCGTCAAGTGAGACCAACTTCAGATGGAGAGGTAATCTTTCTATTTATACCCTATGCATTAAATGCATGGCAGGGCACTATACACGTGTCCTTCATTGATTGGCAGAGATGGTTTGATTATGGGAGACATGCTTTCGGCTGTATCAAGAACAGTGTAGTTGACAGAGTTATTGTATAAATTGTAGCAGAGGTATGTCCGTTCTGACACATCGTACTGGTTGTGCAAGGGAAAGACAAAAGAGATTTGAGGCATAAGCTAAGTGATCATCGATCACTGAATATCTCTTCCTTCAGAGATACAAAGAAGTCCAGCTATCGCTGAAGCTTTTCCTCAGGTTTCTTCGCGTATGAGTAGAGTCGTCTTTGCTTCACTGATATCCGCATCAGGTCACTAGTAGACTTGTCTTTTGTAACACCCCGATTTTCGAAAGATATCGATCCAAGTTAATACATAAACCGAGATATTAAGGAAAAATAAGATTTTTGATTTTGTACTTGAATCCTTGATTTTATAGTCTAGATGGATGAAGGATTCAATTACGAGTCCAACGGTTCTTTCCGGAGCAAAAACGGAGCTATAACGAAGAAGTTATGACCAAAACGGTTTCAAGGAAATCATGGGCGCACTGAAGGGGGCGCACGGGCCGTGCGCGGGCCCTTCACAAAAACGCACGGGCCGTGCGTTGGGGTCAGAGGCGCGGGTTAAAAGCCTGGTTCAACCTCATTTCACCCAAAAACTTCATTTCCTCATATCTTTTGATCCAGAGCTCCGATTTGGGTGATTCAAGTTGATATGGTTTCGTTTTTGAGAGCTCTTCAAGGATCTAGCAAGAGATTGGAAGTCTATTGAATTATACTAGAGCATTTTGTGGTGGTAAGCTTCTCATCTCTCCCTATTCATCTTCTTCCCCAAAATATTCTAGGGTTTCATCCACCCATTATTCTCCCTTTCATAGATTGAAGGTTTGTGATCATTTTGGTGAACTAGAAGTGTTTTGGTTGGTGAATTCAAGCTTGGGTTAAGGTAATCTTCTATTCTCTTCGGTTATGGAAGTTAGGGTTTCGGTATTAGTTGAGGTATCCATGTATATGGTTTGGGAAATGATTGTTTATGGTAGAATATGTATATTTATGGTTGGAACCTTGTGGATCTAGGTTTTGGAAGATTTGGTTTGAAGAATCAAGTTCTTCAAGGAAAGTTCTAAGTGGGTAAAATCTAGATTTAGTCTAAATCTAGCAAGGTGAGTTTACTAAACTTTTGTTAAAATTGGATACACATCATATTTGCTTAATTGTTGTTATTATCACATAATTGCTCAAATTGTTCATCTTTACGGGTTTAAGTAATTGATGGTATTTTCATGAGATTATGTGAGAAATATGATATAGAAGTATCATCCCATGATTTATCCTATTTTGTGGAATTATTTGGGGTTTCCATGATGTGTAATCAGTATGGGTATTTTGACATGTTTAATGAGTACATGTTTGGATAATATGATGATTTCCATTTGGAATACTCTTGGTGATATTGTATCTACAACGTGGCTATGTGGATATTTAAGTCTTATGTTGGATTCATGCTATTAGGAGGGTGTTATTGTACCCACGGTTGGTATCAAATTATATTTGGTTGAAATATACCTAAGGACCTCCTATATGCATTATGTTGGACGAACCAAGGCAAGTTCACTAGGAGGATGTAGTCTTGGGGCGCCACCGGGATGGTATGTGCCTAGACCTCCGCCACTCGGAAAGTTTCCTTTACGGTCTGATCTTCGGGTGTGCCGGGCCTTTGGGGTGTTTTTTGTTAAGGGCATCAAGGTGCATCGACTCTTTGGAGTGGAATTGATTGGTGCTATGGGTCTCCCCCGTTGACTCCATACATGTTGAAAATTGGTTAACTGCTGATAAGAATTGTATATGTTCTATTATGTTATTTCTTGTTCAACTCACTAGGCTTTTTGGCCTAACACTTGTTTGGTGTCGATGTGTATATCAGGTTTTAGCGGCATCGGTTCTAAGCGGGCATAGTGCTTGGGTGAGAGATTTGGGAATATTGCAATTGGACTTACTTTTGGTAGAAGAACCTTTGGGTTTATAAATGACACCCTTATTTGTAATCTCTTTTCTAGTTATGGAAATTAGATTAGTTGGTGGTTATTTATTGTCCGTTTATTTACGACTGTATTTAAACAGGTTTGTGTATTTTCCCATTGTTGAGAGGCTCTTACTTTGGCAATTTTAAATACCGCATGTCCGTTTTTCGGATTTTTATTATCCCTATTTTTATGGTGTTACATCTTTGTTCAGCAACTTCGTCTTCGATTCAGCTATGAACATCTGTTGACGCAAAACTTGTCTTCGGGGATTATGTTTATTTGTTTACATCAGAAATAATCAGCGATACTGAACATACTCTGTATTTAAGCGCTGATGGTGAAACACTAATACATATGAATGTTTACAAGAAATATCATCAGTGATAACTGAACAGATTCAGTCTGATCGCTGATGATGAAACACTAATACATATTAATAAACGTAATTTTCACTAAGTATAAAGGAGGGTCTTTATCAAATCACTGAGAGAGCTTGGATCAACAAGAAGAGATGAGTGCTAGTTCAAGCATGAGTGTGAATAACTTGGGTGAAGTCTTCAGCATATTTGGAGATGGAAATGTTTGATGGGTTTAGTAACACCCGACCTTTAATTAGTCCTTATGTAAGACTTTATTACTTTGTTGACGGTTGAATCTAGAATTAAAATTCAAGTATGGACTTGCCGTAAGAGATTTCATCCATATCTGAGGTATTATTGAAAAATTTAAATTAGTTGCCTATTTCCAAATTTGAGGGTGTGACATCGATTTTCGTCTTTATCTGGTTTTGGGGACATTTGTCCGATTTTTAATAACTTAAAGTGGAGCTTTGGGTGTGAGTTGCTTTTATTGCAATTTATTTTGGAGAATACATGTTTTGAGGGCATGTGTCATTCATTTGGAGTCATGTATTTTAGATTGTAATACAATGGATATGTAGGCATGTAAGTTAGTCGTATTTATTGGTGAGGAGTCTTGACATTCTCATCTTCGGAAATATGCCGTGTTGGCATTGTTGTTGTCCTAGTTTTATGGAGATGAACCCTTAAGGGTTGTACTCTGGGACAATGGGTTTTGTGGTTTTGATGTTCTAATTCTTGTGCACGAGAGTTAGACATCATGAGTTATAAAGTAAGGAGTTGAGGCTCCTATCTTGAGTGCTAGGGAGTAGGCACTAGGGGTCGAATGAGATCCTTGAGGATGAAACTCCACTAGAGAATGAACAGGTAATATGATCACGTATCCTTGAGGCATAGCTCGACAGAGCAGACAATGGGGGATACGGTGTAATTTAGGGCTTGAATTAAAGTCCGACTTGAGGTGTAGCTTTTTAAAGCAGGCAATACAGTCACAATATGAGGTGTTGTTCGACAACATGGTTATGTGGCTTAACTTTGTGTTCTGTCGCGTATAATGGAATCGGGTCTCCCCCGTCACCGGAAGGTGTTATTTGGGTATTAAATTTTATTATTTTATTATCCATGTTTTCAGTGACGTTTTACATATATGGATTTTATTCATGATTTATGGGTTTGAGTATTATGCCCCACCCGTGTTTTGGGGTGTTTCGGGAAATAAAGTTCTAACCACGTTTTATAGATCGGGAGTTAAATTTCCATTCACGTTTTGAGTGAGTTTTGGGTTTAATTTAGTTTACGAAGGAATGTCTATGTTGCGGTACTTGTCTTTAAAGTGTGGGTTATTGGAAAACGAGTCGTTTAATATTTAAAGTAAATCATTTTAAAAGATTACGATTCAAACTGCATTCTTTCCTTTTAACAAATGTATTTATTCATGTTGAAAACTTTTGGGGGCGTTTGGTTCGCATAATGTTTTTGGATGAAATGGAATCTGTCAAAGGAATTTGACTTTGATGGAATTGGAATGGAATGTTGTCAGGTTTGACCACCTGTTTGGTTGACAGAATTGGAATGGAATCTGTTAAATGAATTGGAATTTTTCTGTTTGGTTCACAGATTGTAGCTTCGGAATTGGAATGGAATTTTGGTAAATGACCAAAATACTCTTTTTGATTATTTTAATTTTTTAAACAAAAATGACCAAAATTTACTTCGAGAGAGTGAGGAGGGAGAGGGAGAGAGAGAGGGAGAAAGAGAGTGGAGGAGAGAAAGGAGAGATAGAGGATAGAGGGAGAGAGAGAGGAGAGAGTAGAGGAGAGATAGAGGATAGAGTGGAGGAGAGAGAGATAGAGATAGGAGAGAGATAGGAGAGAGTGGAGAGAGAGAGGAGAGGGTGAAGGAGAGAGAGAAGAGAAAGGGAAGAGAGAGATAGGAAAGAGTGGAGGAGAGAGGGAGAGAAAGAGAGGAGAGATAAAGAGAGAGGGAAGAGAAAGAGAGAGGAAAGAGAGAGAGAGGGAGGAGAGAGAGGAGGTGAGAGAGAGGAGAGAGAGATAGAGAGAGAGGATAGAGGGAGAGGGAGAGTAGAGAGAGGAGAGAAAGGGAAGAGAGAGAGAGAGGAAAGCGATAGGAGAGAGGGGAGAGATAAAGAGAGAGGGGAGAGAGAGGAAAGAGAAAGAGAGAGAGGAGAGATAAAGAGAGAGGGAAGAGAGAGAGGAGATAGTGGAGGTGAGAGAGAGGAGAGAAATAGAGAGGAGAGAGAGAGGAGAGAGAGGGAAGAGAGAGAGAGAGGAGAGAGAGTTAGCGAGAGGAGAGAGAGGGAGATAGAGATGAGAGAGATAGTTGGTGTTTGCTGATAATCAATATTAATAGGGTTTAGTTTGGACTTTGGAGTAAAGGGTAAATTTGGAATTATCAAAATATAAGATTTCATTCCATTGAAATCCTTGGGTTTTAGGATGGAATGTTCAAATCCTTCATTTGTGGAATTTGGTGGAATTCACACATTCCTTCCATAGAAAAGAATGAACCAAACAAGGGAATTGAATTTGGTCAAAGGAATTGGACATTCCAATTCCTTCAGATTCCATCAGAATCTGCGAACCAAACGCCCCCTTGAACTCACTAAACGTTAGCCTAACCTTTTTATTTGTCGGCATGTGCATCAGGTTTTGGTTGAGGATTGGTACTAGCAACTTGGTGGAGAGTTGAGTACTAGTTATTTGCATGGTGAAGTCTTCCACAATTATCTTGGGAATAACAACATGTATTTGGGTTTAGTAGCACCTGACCTTCTTATTAGTTTTTATGTAATACTCTATCCATTTTGTTGATGGTTAAATCTAGAAGAGTATTTCAAGAAATGACTTGTTGTAAGAGATTTTATCTTTCTTTGGGGCACTATTGAAAATTCTAAATTAGTTGTTTTTTTCCAAATTTGAGGGTGTTACACTTGACGTGATGATGCTCTTGCTTATTGAACTACAATAACAAGTGAATCATAAGGGAACTAACGGAAAATTTTGAATCTTTTTATTCTCTCATATCATGTATTTCTTAA
This sequence comes from Arctium minus, assembly GCA_954870635.1. Classification (NCBI taxonomy): domain Eukaryota; kingdom Viridiplantae; phylum Streptophyta; class Magnoliopsida; order Asterales; family Asteraceae; genus Arctium; species Arctium minus. The sequence goes on from OX941088.1 coordinate 32,556,708, forward strand.
GAACAAAAGGATTCCACCATCTAATGGTAGATTAGCGAATTGTTGAGTCAAGCTAAATTTAAACCAATGTAGACATACTATTAACGAATTTACACCCTGTCTCCATTAACCACTCGTGTGTCGAACCAACGCCTTATTTCATGATGATTATTAGACCTTCAATATGGTCATCATCCACCCTCTCTCCCACAAGAGGGATTTGAGCCCTCCTTGTCTCCGTGAAAACCAAAAGTCGTGAAAACGGGTGGACCATTCACAAAAAAGTCGAACATGTGTAGAGGGGTAGAAGATGAGCAAAGAGAAAGACTCGTTAACTATTTTGTGTTTAAAGGAAATAAAATTTTACCAATAAAATATACAATCTTGAAACTTGAAAGAGAGAAAGACGAGAAAGTCTGATGAAATCAAGTATTTAAATCAAACTAAAAAAATTTGTCGAGAACTTTCTCTTTCTCTTTCATGATCCACGACTTTACCTCGGATTTGTGGTGAATAATCAATATATTATCACAATTAATTGTATTCCGCCTTAAATCACATTGTCGGTTGACCATGAAAATGAGAGCATTAAGAAAGCAAGAAGACTCCAAGACAAGTAATTTTTGCATGTGTTTACATATAATAAATATAAATTCTTATGGTTTTTTGGTATTCAATATTCTAGTGTGTATATATATACACACATACACACTTATGTATTAAAAAGGGGACTAAACTACAATATTAGTTCATGTCGTTTACACAAAACTATGAAAATCATCTATGTGCATCTATAAGTACAAGAAAGTTAACTTTTTTTTTGTTTTAGATGAGGTTCATGACACTAACTTTATTAAAAAAATGTCTACTAAGTAAGAGCATTTTAGTTATTTTACTTCTTTTTTTTGTTAAATTGATTTTCAATGTACAATGCTTAAAGCATGTCATAACCTTTCACTGCACCACAACCCCACCCCTCTTCTTCCTCTCAGACGACCCTTTCCAGTCATTTTCTCCGATAAATCAAGTTGCAAATCTAAAACCCAAATATGAAACCTAAATCAATCCTAAATTCCAAATTTGAAATATAAATCAAATACAAATCGGAAAATACAAATCAAAACCCTAATTCAAATGAAAACCCTCTGTACTGTGCCATGAGCAGCGAAAGGAACAAATAAAACTTTACCTTTGGCTTGAAATGCCTGAGGCTTTTCGGATCCCTCTCTAACAAGTAATCATGTGTATAAACATGTAACCTATTAATCAAAACTGAAAACAATAAAATTGAACGTGAAACCAGTAAAACTACAAAAAGTGTAAATTTTCATGCATGCAAAACTTGTTCAATCACAATAGAAGCAACATAGCACAAAATTTATAAAAATACCGACCAAACTAAAGGGAAATACTTTGGGAAGTTACACAAATAAAGGCTTAGTCGAGCTCGCGGTGGCAACGAAATATGACCTAACAAATACCTAATTGAAAAAATGTTCGTAGAAACTAAATGGAGCCACATTTAGAATGTTATTCCATATATTAGATGATTCTAGAAAATAATAAAGAAATAAATTTTAAGAAACAAAATTGTTAAAGACATAAAAGGACATGATTGAAAAGTTGTTTTCTTTTTCTATTTGTTATTATTGAAAACGTGGCAACAATGAATATACAAGAAATGGTGAGGTTGCCGACTTCATGTTTTGTTCCTTCGACCAAATGCAAACCTCTAGGGTGGTTTGCTTTATGTTCTTCCATGGGGAATTGAAAGAGAGGTGTGGTGGAGTGGCTGTGAAATTAAAGGATGGGGGTGCTGTTGGTTTTTGACGAACGGGAAGGGTGTGGGAGTCATCGGGGAGAACTAAAAAAAGAAGGGGGAGAGGTTCACACACACACACACACACACACATATATATATATATATGAACGATCTTGTGAGAAGAAGAATTAATGTGAGAAGGTAAAAAGGGATCTGGACCCTGATCAATTTTGATTTCAAACTCACCCATGAATCACACTTGATATGAGAATTGATTCAGTGCATCTCATCTTAATGTGCATCAAATGGTGAAATCCTTCTTACCTTTCTGAGCATAACTTTCATTTTCACTGAAACCCAACCCGATATAGAATAAAAATGCAAACAGTAATGAGAATTTTGTACTTTCTGAACTATATGGACCAAAACCTAGATTTTTGACAAACCATAGGGACCAAAATTGAGGTTTACTTTATAATAAATAGATCTAAAGTTAACAAGTTACTTAGGTAGCGTTTGGTACACATACATGATTGGTCGGGACTGGATAGAATAGGACAAGAGGCTAGGATTGCACTCGACATGACAGGACTGGACAAGACAAATGTCTATCTTATGTTGGTACGACTAGGGCTGGATATGACAGGACTGAACAAGTTCTCCTAAAAGTTGTTTGATGATTTTATATGTCACATAGTAGTTATAAATAACACAAATAAAATATATCTTTAAATAATTTAATTAAAAAACATTTTTATTTTTTACACAATTTTCATTCATATAAATACATACAAAAAAATGGTAGGAAATTTGAATGAAGAATCTGAAATAATTAATGTTAGTTCAAAAAAATCTAATTCATATAAAGAAAATATAATATCTGGTTTAATTTGGAAGATCTTAATGGATTGGCAGATGCATAGTTGCAGCGACAGGTAAAGATAAAGACGATGGGTGGTGAAGGACGCTAGTTGTGAAGAACGTGAAAGATAGTGGATAGTTGTGGTGCAGGAGGTTGTTGTGGTGGAAGTATAGATGGTCGATGATGGTAGTGGGGTGGCGGTGGACAGTGGTAATAGAGGTTATTGTAGTTGAGGAAGAGGCGGAGGTCACCGACGGTGGTTGACGATGAGCGTCGATGGTGGTGACGACAATGGGTGGTGGTGATCGGTGGAGGTGGTGATAGGTGGTGGTTGTGGAGGTGGTGGAGGAAGTTGTTGTAGTGGTGGAAGAGGTGGAAGTGGTCGACGATGGTTGGTGGTGGCTACTGGTGGCCGTCGATGGTGGTGGCTACTGGTGGCCGTCGATGGTGGTGGTGGCCATAGGTGGTGGTTATCGGTGTTAGTGGATGTGGTCGACGATGGTAGTGATGGTGGCGATGGCCGATGGTTGTGGAGGTGGTTGTTTTGGTGGAGAAATAATTAGAGGTGGTCGACGATGGTTGGCGGCGGCTACTGGTGGCCGCTGATGGTGGTAGTGGCGGCGATGGGTAATGGTGACCCTTAAGACTAATACCATATTAGGATTATATATCAAATGACAGTAGATCAGTGATTTTTAGTTTCTATCTCATTTTTGTTCCATGTTGTTCCACCTATTTTGGTGGAACAAAAAAATACCCATTTTTGTCCCATCTTATCTCACCTTGTCCATTCTTTGTCCCTGTCCCATGTCACACCAAACGTGAGACAACAAATTTTTGTTCTGTCCCATGTCATGTCAAACGTGGGACAGTAAGTTTTTGTCTCGTCCCGTCCCATCCAGTCTGTAAACCAAACTCACCCTTAATTCATTGTGAACACCAAGTAATTTAATAAATATCATCAAATAACACAATATAATCACATGATGAACACCATGTATCCTAACTAATATCACCATGTAAAACATTTTGACCACCTTGTAAAAACATAATAAAATATAGAGTAAACTACACTTTTGGTCCCTATGGTTTGGTGTTTACAACACATTTGGTCCCTACATTTTAAAAATTACACTTTAGCCACTACAATTAGCTATTTCGTCCGGATTTTGTCCCTCTGACAAGCGTCCATCTATTTTCATACGTTAGGGTAGATCATGTGAGTTAGGCGTGAGGGTAAATCAGTCTTATTAGGTTAAAACCCTTGTAAAACCTTTGTATGTATTTAGTCCATATCCTTTACCTTCTTCATCGTATCCATCTATTCACCATCTTCAAACCATCTTCATCGAATGCAACCTGCAATGTGAACTATCAGGTCAGACCTTAAAGATTTTGCTCTACATTTCGTCTATGGTAAGTACATTCTTGACAAAGTTTGCGTTTTTTCAAGTGTATAGAGGATTAGAACTCATATTGCTTACTGTTGGTGTTTTATTGCAGAGCATTACCCTAATCTCGTTACATTGAAGATACACCATGGTAGGCTTTTTACAAAAAGACATGGAAGGAAGTATATTGAAGGTAAGACTAGTTATGTTGATTTCGTTGATGTTGATGAGCTTAGTGTCCATGAGATCAATGCCATGGTGAAGGAGCTTAGATACACTGGTAACTATCCCATGTATTATGTAACACCCGAATTTTCTCTTAGTAAGTTTCCGTTCATCTTTAGTCATCTCTTCGTCTTTCGTTTATCTTTTTGGGTGAAATAAGTTGTACTTTCGAACCTTAAATCGACCCATGCGATAATCTTGAGTTTTGACATTTTTCCGGGCTCGGTACGTGTGGCGCGAGAGTGACTCGCGATATTGACATGTTTCACTATCGCGTGGCACAATCGCCGGGAGAGTACCACCCGTGGTACAATCTCCGCAAGAGTGCCCTCGCGATAGTGACAATGTCACTATCGCGTGGCAAGGTCGTCGTCGACCCTGTTTTGGTTAAAAATACGAATTTTGACCCATTTCTCATTTCTATCTCATTCTTTTCATTTATTTCTCTCCCTCTTAGCCTTCCCCTTCCAAGAACCGAACCTAGGGTTCCTTTAACCTTCATCTACCTCATTTATTGCTTGTAGTTGGGTGCTTCATCAAAGGATTCAAGTTTGTGTATTTATTCACCACCTCCATTGTCATCTTCTCCAAAGGTTCAACTAGGGTTTTTGGTTTTCTCCAAAAATCCACTTGGTGAATTCATACTACCATTTATAAACCTTATTATGAGATATAAATGTTTCTTTGGCAATATCCTAGTGTTTTATTACTCCAACTTCGATTTGGTTGATTTTTGAGAGATTAGGTCAAAACTAGTGTTTTGATCAAATTGGGGATTTTGTTATAAGATGTTTGGGAATCGATTTTTATTGGTTGAAGTAGTATATTTATGGTTGAAATTTATGGATCTAGGTTTTTGGAGGTTTTGGCTTGAGGATCCAAGTTTCTTCAAGGAAGCTCAAAGTGGGGGTAAAACCTAGATTTAGCCTAAACCTAGCAAGGTGAGTTCAAGTTGATTTGTGAAAACGGTGTACATGCTAAAATGTTTATTTTAAAGTGTTATGTGTCTTACATGAAATTGTTAACTGCTGATAGGTTTGATTATTTTGAAAGTGTTTAACTTTATAAACTTATATAACACACATTTTAGGATTTTTGGACATTTTGATAAATGTATCACAAAGGAATGTGTTTTGATGATTTATTGCATAAATAAGTATTTGGTCAAAAAATGCACCTTTAAGTGTTTGTCGGGTTTTATGTATCATTCATGAAATGGAATATTCGAAAAAGTATGAATGTGTGAGTCCTTTGGTTTTGGGTCATTTCCGACTTTGGGGAACATTTTAGAAATGGAAAATCTTTTTGGGTTTGGGCCGAAGGCTAGTAGTGATTTTGAGAAACAAAGATTTTGGGAAAAGATATAATTTGGTTTATGTAACCATATTGGCTCTCGTGCTTTAGCCAATCGTCTAACAAGCCTTTTGGGGCTTGTTTTGTACTCGGGTGAGTCTTTGGAACATTTGTTCAGTTTGGTAGCTCGTTAAGGAGCCTTGGACGTATGGTGTACTTAGTTGCATCTTATTTGGGAGTTACATTTTTGAATGTGTTAGTTCATTCGGTTGAGTCATGTAACATTTTAGACTGTAATGCATTAGATCCATAGGCATATAAGTCAGTCAGTTGGTTTAGTTGGGGACTTTATCCCCGTTTTGGGACTGGATATTGTTTACGGCTAGCGGGAGCTCGAGGTATAGATCGTGGGTGGTTGAACTCGATAACCATGTAACCTTTATTAAGGCCTCGAGGTATATATCGTGGGTGGTTGAACTCGATGCCCGTTTGTAATCCAGTCTGGTTACTCATCGTGGAATTTAGTATCCGCGTTTGAAGTCTAGTGAGTGGTCCCCAAGTCATGTTTTTATGTAAGCTTGCGGTGGTGCTCTGTAGAGCCGTATACGGAGCTAAGTCTTGCGGTGGTGCCCATAGTGAGCCGGATATGGGGACTTGTGGCTTTTGTGGTGACATTCATTAGAGGTCGAGTAGACACTAGGGTCATTTGGGTATCTTGCGGTGGTAGCTCGGTTGGGAGCCGTATACGGGGATCCATGGCTCTATGTGAAGCTCGAGAACATTGATAAGTGGCTTAACTTTGTGTGCCCGCCACTTTCGATGGAATTCGGGTATCCCCCGTCACCGAAAGGTGTTGTTTTTGGGTATTGAGTTTTATTATCCAAGTTTCGGTGATGTTTTGTATAAATGGATTTTATTCATGATTTCTGGGTTGAGTATTATACCCCACCCGTGTTTTGGGTGTTTTGGGATATAAAGTTTTATCCATGTTTCATAAATTGGGAGTCTACTTTCTCTTCTCCTTTTGAGTGAGTCATATGTTGAAATTATTTTACGAAGGAACGTTGTTATTTTGGGATCTTAGTCCTTAAAACAGTTTGGTTCGGAAAACGTTTATTATGGTGCCTCATTCGTCTAAAATTCATATTATTGGAAAACGAGTCGTTTTCACATTTGAAGCATATCATTTTAAAAGATTATGATTTCAATTGTATTCTTCCCTTTTAAACGATTAATTTATATATGTTAAAAACTCTTGAGCTCACTAGGCGTTAAACCTAACCTTTTTATTTATCGGCATGTGCATCAGGTTCCAGACGGGGGTTTGGTTCTAGCAATTCTATGAAGATAGTGACTATTATTGGGTTTTTAGTAATACCCGTCCTTATTATAGACTGTATGTTTAGAATGAATGTGTGTATTGGGGTTAAACCTTAAATTGTGATTATAGATGAATCATTTATTGGTGTATTTAGAAAATTTTAAATTAGTTGCTATTTCCAAATTTGAGGGTGTTACATATTACCATTTTCTTACCCCTAAATCTAACCTAGATATTGGACTTAGAGCCTTAGGAAATGATCAAGATATAATCAATCTGATCAAGTACAGCTTAACTACTAAGATGATTGAGGTATACACAGAGCAAATTAGGACAACTGTGGGTACCTACAACAAGTCACCAGGTGGACCAAAAGTTGTAATTGAGGAACTTCCTAATGAAAATCCTCCTCTAATTACTCATCCAAGAAAAAAAGGAAGTTCCTCATGCAAAACGAAGTTACTGTTAGAGTGGAAGGAAACAGAGGAATACACACCTATAGTTGAGAGTTGGTTGGGACAACAATATGGGATTGATGAGTTAGTACTTGAAAGTGGATTGGGACAAGATTTAAATCAACAGTCATTTGAATTTGATCCTTTTTGGGAAGAACATGGTAATGAGCAACCATCTGTCCAAAAACCACCTATCTAAGAACCATCTGTGCAAGAACCACCTATCTAAGACACAAGCTTCCCAATACACTGTGCTATGTAGTGGGGGGCAGAAGTATCAGGTTATTGGCCCCTGGATGGAACAATGTGTTGTAGATCCTATTGAGAAGGTATGCACATGCAGGAAATGGGAACTGACAGGCATACCCTGTAAGCATGTTGTGGCTTGTATATGGTACATGCAAGAAAATGGAGAGGATGTTGAGATACCAGGGAAGTGGGTGCATCCTAGTTACAACTTCAATACTTGGAAATAAATTTATGCATTCAACATTGAGCCAATAAGTGGTAGAGAGAATTGGCCTCAATCAGATTGCACACTCACTCTCACTGCACCAAAGCATCACACTCCTGTTGGGAGGCCCAAAAGAAAAGAAGAAAAACTGCAGAAGAGTTGAGTCAACCTATTGTGAAGGGTACAAAGCTTGTCGGGAGGGGGAAGACAGTAACATGCAACAAGTGCATGAAGAAATGTCACAATTCTAGGACCTGCAAAGGGCAATAAGATAGGGCAACATAGAGGGTGCATGGGACTGTTATGGTTGGTTGTTTTGTTTTGGTTGGTTGTTATGTAGTATGTTTGATTTGATCAGTAGAACAATTTGGTATCTTTTGTTTTGGTTGGTTGTTATGTACCATGTAGCACATATATGGTTTGTTTGGTTGGTTGTTATCAATTCCACTGTGTTAAATAATTGTGCTTGTTTTGGTCACTTCCCCTATTTTTATCAATTTCCTCTGTTTTATCATGTATGTTTGATTTGATCATGTAACACTCCGTAATTTCAGGAATTATCCTCGACGGTGTTACGAGAGTCGGTTGACTCTTGGGACGTAAAGATAGGGGGAAATCATGTAAGTTTCATAATGGAACAATCGAGAATCAAATCAAAACGTGTTTTTTGAATGTCGTGGGTTGGTGCACGACTTTGGGTCGCGGCATAAGCCGCGTAACTCACTGGAATTGAGTTTCGGGAAGCGGGCGACTTGCTCCGCGACTTGCAAGTCGCGGGCAAAGTCGCGGGAACCTGTCTGAGGGTTTTAATCGCGATTTTCAGGATCTAACCTCATTGTTCTCATAACTTCTTCCTCCCAAACCCGATTTGAGGGGTTCTTGAACCTAGGGCTTCGTCTTTTGGAGCTTTTCAAGTGGAGAAGGAAGTAGATTGAAGTTATTGGGTGAATCCAAGAGTGTATAATCAAGGTAATCTACCCATCTTTCCATCTCTAAAGTTAGGGTTTAGTGTTCTTCATCTTGTTTTGCATTCTTAGGGTTTGGTATAACTTGGTGAATGTTTATGGTAGTGGATCTGTAGAAAGCTTTGGAGCTAGTGAAAGGATCCGAGATCTCCTCTTCAAAGGAACTCAAGTTTGTGGGTAAAACCTAGATTTAGTCTAAATCTAGCAAGCTGAGTTCAAGTTGATTTGTGAAAACGTTGTACATGCCAAAATGTCTATTTTAAAGCATTTATGAGTTTTACATGAAATTATCAACTGTTGAGTTATTTGGTAACTTTTGATTATTGAAGTGTTTAGCTTATTAAACTTGTAAAACACCCGTATTTGGGATTTTTGGGCATTGTGATAAATGTGTCACAAATGAATGTGTTTTGATGATTTATTGCATAAATAAGTATTTGGTCAAAAATACAGTTTTAAGTATTTGTCGGGTTTTATGCATCATTCATGATATGGGGTGTTTTAAAAAGTACGAAAGTGTGAGTCCTTTGGTTTTGGGTCATTCGCGACTTTGAAGAACACTTTAGAAAATGATAATCCTTTTTGGGTTTTGGGCCGAAGGCCAATTACGATTTGAGAAACAAAGTTTTGGGAAAGATGTATTTTGGTTTATGTAACCCTATTGGCTCACGTATTTTAGCCAAACGTTCATTATGCCTTTTGGGGTTTGGTTTACACTCAAATGAGTCTTTGGAACATTTGCTCAGCTTTGGTAGCTCGTTAAGGAGCCTTGGACATATGGTGTACTTAGTTGCATCTTATTTGAGAGTTACATGTTTTGAATGCGTTAGTTCATTCTTTTGAGTCATGTAACGTTTTAGACTGTAATGCATTGGATCCATAGGCATATAAGTCAGTCGGTTGGTTTAGTGGGGACTTTATCCCCGTTTTGGGACTGGATATTGTTTATGGCTAGCGGGAGCTCGAGGTACAGATCGTGGGTGGTTGAACTCGATAACCATGTAACCTTTATTAAGGGCTTGAGGTATATATCGTGGGTGGTTGAACTCGATGCCGGTTTGTAATCCAGTCTGGTTACTCATCGTGGAATTTAGTGTCCGCGTTTAAAGCCTAGTGAGTGGTCCCCAAGTCATGTTTTTATGTAAGCTTGTGGTGGTAGCTCGGTTTGGGAGCCGTATACGGAGCTAAGTCTTGCGGTGGTGCTCTTGGAGAGTCGGATACAGGGACTTGTGACTTTGTGGTGAGACTCATTTAGAGGTCGAGTAGACACTAGAGGCATTTGGGTATCTTGCGGTGGTAGCTCGGTTTGGGAGCCGTACACGGGGATCCATGGCACTATGTGAAGCTCGAGAACATTGATAAGTGGCTTAACTTTGTGTGCCCGCCACTTTCGATGGAATTCGGGTATCCCCCGTCACCGAAAGGTGTTGTTTTTGGGTATTGAGTTTTATTATCCAAGTTTCGGTGACGTTTTGTTTAAATGGATCTTATCCATGATTTATGGGTTGAGTATTATGCCCCACCGTGTTTTGGGTGTTTCGGGATATTAAGTATTAACCGCATTTTCATAAATGTAGAGTTCGATTTCTATTCACGTTTTGAGTTAGTTTGGGGTTGGAGTTTATTTACGAAAGAACGTTTTATATTGGGATCTTGTCTCCGAAGTAGTTTGGATTTGAAAACGTTTATATTGGTGTTTTTGCCCAAAGTACATGTTATTGGAAAATGAGTCGTTTTTATATTCAGAGTATATCATTTGAAAGATTATGATTTAAACTGCATTACCTCTTTTCAAAGGTATCTTCATTCATGTGAAAAACTCTTGAACTCACTAGACGTTAGCCTAACCTTTTTATTTGTCGGCATGTACAACAGGTTCCGGTTGGGAATAGCTCTAGTGACACTGTGCTGAGAGGAGTGCTAGTCGTGTGCTAAAGAGGTGGAAATTTTAGTGAAGTATTCCACACTTGTTTCCGGGAAGAGCAACTTATAGATGGGATTAAGTAACATCGACTTTGGTCTAGTTCTTATATAAGACTGGAGTTTATATTTGTTGAAGTTAAATAGAAAGTTTTATTTCAAAGGGTTATCTTTTACTTGATGTAATGTCGAATTTTTTTAATTAGTTGCTCTTACCAAATTGAGGGTGTTACAGACCAGTTCTATTAACAAAAGTGCAACAATTCCCATTAACATAGATTTTTCAAAAAGTACATCAATTTGATCAAGCTTGTTCTAACAAACCATTACAAAAACCACCAAAACACCCAAAAGTACCTAAACGATCTAAACAACATCCCATTTTGATCAAGCTTGTTCTAACTGAAATAAATGAAGATAAACAACACCCAATTGATAATCAACAAAAGTTTCCACTTTCGAGCTTCAGTTGTCTTCTCCTTCAACTGTTGATCAACAATACTCTTACTTCTTATCAACCCAGGAATCACTTGCATGGCACGTTGACATATTGGTCTGTCAAGCCATCTTAGGGGCTGTTCGGTTCATTTTCTGTTAAGACCTGTATGGATAAAGTTGTATGTATTGATAAAGATGTCTGTATGTTAACAAATAAGTTGTTGTTCGGTTGTTGTGTTGAATAAACGGTCTGAATGTCAGAAATGATCATTTTAACCCGACCTTTATTTTTGTCTGAATAAAACAACCATTTGATAAAAATGTTAAATAAATAACTTTTAATCATAAAAAATATCAATTTAAATTAGGGGAAATAAATTTTATATTGTTTATTCAATTTTACAGGAATCAAATAAATTTAAATTAGGTACCATGACTTGACTTCCCTGGAAGAACCCAAATACAAAAAAAAAACCCAATTCCAAAAAAATAACCCATAAATCCATGAAACCCCCCCGCCAAACCCCCCCCCCCCCCCCCAAGATGGAAGGTCTTGCGATGAGAACTCCAACGCGGTGCTTCAACAAATTGGGAGGCGACTCACCAGTGGAAGGTCTTGCGATGGTGTGGGAGGCACCAGTGAGAGCTTCAATAGATGGGAGAAAGGTCTTGCGATGGTTTCTTTGAGATGAGAGGGAGGCATGACTCAACAGATGGAACAGTGAGAAATATATGAAATCGATGTAGAGAAGTATATGAACTCGAAGTAGAGAAGTCGATGGAAAGAAAGGCTTTGAACCAGTAAATCGATGTAGTATTGAAGGAGATAAGCAATGGAAAGGAGGAGCAGTCTTGAGGGTGGGTAGTTGGGAGAAGGGTAGATAGGGAAAAATATGGGCTGAATACAGAGGACTAATATATTTTAGCTGACCGATTCAGCCATGGGCTGACCGAATAAGCCGATACCGAACACCTGGATATGGCTGTCCGAATAAGCCATATCCATTATACAGTCCATTAAGCTGCTACCGAACAGCCTCTTACAAACCCACACTTTGTAGCCTGTCACAAAAAAATAGAATAAATTTTTAGGAAGGATTTAGAGTTTTTAAAAGGGTTTGAGAGCACACGACTTACTGGGTTTGAACAACAATAAAACCTTCGTCCAGGGTTGTTGTTCGTCCACGAGGTTCGTAAACCCGCAGGGTAGCCACACATGCATATCACCATTGTTGAGAGCTTACTGAATTGAGAGAGAAGAGAGGGGCCGAGGGGTTTTTAATTTGGAGGGAAATGAATAGTGTGGGTAATGAGGGGTTTTTAATTAAAAAGACTGATTTACCCTCACGCCTAACCCACATGATCTTTCCCTAACGTCTGACAATAGACGGATGTTTGTCAGAGGAACCAAATCCGGACGAAATAACTAATTATAGTGGCTAAAGTGTAATTTTTAAATTGTAGGAACCAAATATGTTATAAACACCAAACCACATGGATCAAAAGTGTAGTTTACTCTAAAATATAATTGAAACGTTTTTGGTAATTTTGTGTTAACCACATAAACCAAAATTGTAGTTTACTTGTAAAAAGATGATACATATTTTGAAAATAACCTGTACAACTTGACAACTCTCATACGTTTGGTTGTAGAGTGATTACTATGTATCTTCCAAATACCATCTACCAAAGACATTATGTACACGTGTTTGATTTCAATTCGCTACAATCACTACAACACGGATTTCAATCCGCCTCAGGTTTATCATCACATCTACACCGTTCACTCCTAGCGTCTAAATCCACGGACTGAAATCACTTTCAAAATTTCAAAATCCCGCGCGCCTACACCCAAATATATACTCCTCCGATCTACCAGATTATTCACAGATATCAGTTTTCACAATCTCTGCCTCTTACTTTCTCTACAACTCATCGTCAATGGCTCGTACAAAGCAAACCGCTCGTAAATCAACCGGAGGAAAGGCTCCAAGGAAGCAACTCGCCACCAAGGCCGCTAGGAAATCGGCACCGGCGACTGGCGGAGTGAAGAAGCCCCACAGGTTTCGTCCTGGAACGGTGGCGCTCCGTGAAATCAGAAAGTACCAGAAGAGTACCGAGCTTTTGATCAGGAAGCTCCCGTTCCAGAGACTGGTTAGAGAAATCGCACAGGATTTCAAGACCGATCTTCGATTTCAGAGTAGCGCCGTCGCTGCGCTCCAGGAAGCCTCCGAGGCTTATTTGGTTGGGCTTTTTGAGGACACAAATCTGTGTGCGATTCACGCTAAGAGAGTGACGATTATGCCTAAGGATATGCAACTTGCTCGAAGGATTCGTGGTGAGAGGGCTTGATTGACTTAAAACATTTAATTTGTTTCTGCAAATATGCTGTTTTGCTATTGGGATTTGTATGTTTCAAGCTTTGAATTTTGGTGAATGAATGACAGATCTGAAATCTTGTTAGAAACTGGTTGTTTTTACTATGAATCAATGTACCAAATATAGTCTCGCCATGATTTTGAGTATTGTTGATGATATCTTTGAGAATGAACTATATGCGTGATTCTTATAATTTTTTATGTAACATTGATCAGTGTAAGGTTTTAGAGATTTCATTGCCGTGAAGCAACAAGAAATGCCATGATGTGTGAATGAACTTGCATAATGATTTATAAATCCGATTACAAAAAGATTAAATGCTGTGGATGCCTCCTAAGCATGGTGAAAGGGATACAATAAAGTTCTGAATGTTGCCATTCAAAGGCTACATTTGAATCGATCAGAGACCACAATTGTTTTGTATAAATGGCTTTGAATCTTTAATTCTCTGACATCCATTCAAATCATTCAGAAGCTTTATATTTCCCCCGTTGTGCTTAGCTTTTCTTGTCTTGAGGTTCTCGTCTCCTAAATTTGTCTCTCAACTTCTTGGTCTTAACTGTTATAATCTCTTGTGCCTAGTCCATCTTTACTCCCTGCAATTGTTGCAGATTTTAATTAAGGTTTGATGGATGGTCTACAAATTGCTAGCCTATTTTATCACAAAAAGGGGTACACGATCACAAATGGAAGTATTTTTGTACCTTTAGAAGAAAAAAATGTAGTTAAAGGGTAAATGTGCTTACCCCTTTGTTTAGGTTTTGGAGAACTCATGTATAATTATTTGCTTTAACAAGTTGAAAGTTACTTCTTTTTGTAAATTGTGAGTGTTGGATCAATTTGTATGTACCTTAACTAGTTAAACACTACAAAAAGGAAAAACAATTTTTACCTCTATTATTTTCATAGAAATGATATGATTGCGAGTCTCTAACTTGTTATATTATTACTTATCTCTTGTATTGTGGTTTTGAATGTTTATATATCACAAAATTAATTGAATTATATATATATATATATATATATATATAGAGAGAGAGAGAGAGAGAGCGAGGTTCAAACAAGAACATTGATCAAATAAGAGAAAGTGAGAAGTGTTAGAAAACCTAGAGTGATTGAAAGAAAAGATGCAGAAGACAATAGAAAAACTAGAGTGATTGAAAGAAAAGATGCAGAAAACAACGATTAGAACGTGAAAAGAATCACTTTTCGTAGGATATTATTAGCCCCCACTATCAAGGTTGTTTGGGTATTGGCTAATACACCCCCAATAATAATCTATTCAAAAGGTGTTTAGCAGCAAAACATATTCTCCAAGAACACTTTTGCAGAAAATCATGAAGAGAAAGAGGAGAATCAAGAGAGGATTAGAAAAATAAAAATATGAAGTGCTAGTGTTATCTTTTGACCATTAAATGTATTTGTAAAATCCACCCAGAAGGCCAAATTCCCTTTAGTCTATTTGATCTCTTAAACAACTCTAGAAGTTGTTTAAGGATTATAAACAAAGAAATAGTTTATCACTCTTCCAATGTGGGACAAATGATAAGCCTAAAATGTATACATATATATAGCTCACCAAATCAAGTAAAATTCTACTATTATTTCTATGTGGGACAAATCTCACTATGAAGACTATATATATAACAATCCCCCACTTAGATGGTGTTTGGTTCGCAAAATGTTTTTGGATGAAATGGAATCTGTCAAAGGATTTTGACTTTGAAGGAATTGGAATATAATGTTGTCAGGTTTGAGTTTTGACCACTTGTTTGGTTGGCAGAATTGGAATGAAATATGTTAAAGGAATTGGAATCTGTCTGTTTGGTTTACAGAATGTAACTTTGGAATTAGAATGAAATGTTGATAACTGACCAAAATACCTTTTTTGATAATTTTATTTTTTCTAAACAAAACATGCTTTAATAAAATATCCATTAAAATACTTTATTTGTAACGGTGTTCAGATTGGTGGTCAGTGGTTATTTAGAATGGTGGTTCAGATCAGCTGTGATCGGCGATGGTCGACGGTTGTTCAGATCGGCGGTGCTCGGTAGTGGGCAGTGGTTCAGATCGGCGGTGGTTGACGGTGGTTCAGAACGGCGGTGGTAGGTAGTGGTTCAAATCGGCGGTGTCGGTGGTGGTTCAAATCAGCGGTGGTCGGTGGTGGTTCAGATCGGCCGTGATCGGTGGTCAACAGTGGTTCAGATCGGCGGTGGTTCAGAACGGCGGTGGTCGATGGTGGTTCAAATCGGCGGTGGTCAACGGTGGTTCAGATCAGCGGTGGTTCAGATCGGCCGTGATCGGTGGTGAGCGGTGGTTCAGAACGGTGGTGGTCGGTGGTCGACGGTGGTTTAGAACGGCGGTGGTTCAGAACAACGGTGGTTGACGATAGTCGGTGGTGGTTTAGATCGGTATTGGTCGGCGGTGATCAGTGGTGGGTCGGCGATGGTTAAGAATGACGGTGGTCGGCGGTGGTTTAGATCGGTGGTGGTCAACGGTGGTTTAGAGAAGGAACCGATGGAAGCATGGTTTAGTCAGATAAGTTTTATGTGATTAGGTTATATTGGATTGAGGACATATGTGGTATTATGAAAAATAAGAATTCAATTCCATCAAAATACCTTTTAGTTGCTAAGGAATGTTAAATTCCCTCATTTGTGGAATTTGATGGAATTTAGAGATTCCTTCAGTGAAAAAGAATGAACCAAACAAAGGAATGAAATTCAACATTCCAATTCCATCAGATTACTTTAGAATCTGCGGACCAAACGCCACCTTGATCTTCATCAAATAAAATCAATTATGCATAAATTGAAGTATCTTTCGATTTGAACTTTAACTTAGTGTAAATTACTCAAAGTTCTATTTAAATCTATGGTGACTAATAGCTTTTGAGCCAAGATTTATATATATTTAAACCGGAATAATCATACACACAATTGATTATCAAGACATGTTCTTAAACATATAGCACCATTATGGCCATGTGTTCATCCTGGATTCATGAATATTTACAAAAGTCGACCTATACTTTGGTTAGAAGCGACACCACCTCTTATGTTCATATAGGTGAAATTCACTAACCATTGAATTTCATTAAGAGTTGAACACTCACCCTAAAACATATACCAGAGTTAACTAGTATGAACCTAATTGGATATCAACAACTTGTTATTACCACATTAAACTTTTGTCTAAGGGTATACTTAGAAAAAGGTTGGGTTTCCGTTGTTGCCAACTAATCAATAGGTCTCAATCCCATATCACGACTTGTTCCAAATACCATATCTTTTGAGAGTCCTATGCTAAATGGATCAGTCAGATTATTAGAAGTTCTTACATACGTAATTGTTATTATCCCGTCGGATATTAACTCTCTCACATACGCATGTCTCAAACTAATATGTTTAGATTTTCCATTATAAATCTTATTATATGCTCTAGAGAAGGTTGCCTCGCTATCACAATGCAAAGAAATGGCTGACATCGGTTGTGGCCACAACTTTATATCCAATAACATATTTCTAAGCAATTCTGCTTCTTTGCCTGCCACTACTAAGGCTAAAAACTCATATTCCATGGTGGAATGTGTTATACAAGTCTGTTTCTTTGAGGCCCAAGAAACAACACCACCACCAATCATAAAAATCCAACCACTCATGAATTTATTATCACTATTACCAGTAATCCAACTAGCGTCAGAATACCCCTCTAGAGCTGAAGGAAAGTTTCCATAGTGTAAAGCCAGTTTTTTAGTTCTTTTTAAATAACCAAACACTCTTCCAATGGCTTCCCAATGTTCTAGACTAGGATTACTAGTAAATCTTGAAAGTTTGCAGACATCATAAGCAATGTCAGGTCTAGTACAATGTGTAGCATACATCAAATTATCAATTGTGTAACACCCTAAAAATAAGGATAACAAAAATCCGGAAAACGGACATGAGGTATACTAAAATTGCCATAGCAAGAGCCTCCCAAAAATGAGGAATATATAAGTATAAATAACCTGTTTAATCACAATTGCAATTTAACGGACAATAAACAACAACCAACTAATCTAATTTCTACATCTAGAAAAGAGATTACAAAAAGGGTTGTTATTTATAAACCTAAACAGTCTATATCCAAAAGTATAACGCGTCCATGTGCAATTCCCCAAGCTCTCACCCCAAATCAACTAAACCTGCTTAGGACCGCCACCGCTAGAACCTGAGATACACATCGACACCAAACAAGTGTTAGGCCAAAAAGCCTAGTGAGTTGAACAATAATAAGCATGCATGAACAGTCACATTTCTTATCAGCAGTTAACCATAGTTCAACAAATGTGGAGTCAATAGGGGAGACCCATAGCACCAATCAAGTCCCACCCAAGAGTCGATATACCTTGATGCCCTTAGTAAGGAACACCCCCAAAGGCCCGGCATACCCGAAGACTATCGCTAAGAAAATTCCCCGAATGGCGGAGGTCTAGGCACATACCATCACAGTGGCGCCCAAGACTATATCCTCCTAGTGTACTGACTTGGTTCGTCCACATAACATTTATAAGGGGGTCCTTTAGGTATATTTCAACCCACATGATTCAATACCAACTACGGGTATAATATTACCACCTTATCCTCGTGATGTCTAACCAAAGACCCAATGTAAATCATGTTCATCATGCATATAAACATATCACCAAAATGGTGTTCCAACTAGAATCATCATAATGCCCATATATGTATACATTTAACATATCAAGGTACCCACATTGTGTATCTATGAGACAAATCCCAAATAATGATACATATAACAATAATCATGGCAAATCACCCATATATATATACATCTTCCAACTATTTTCATGAAGAAATCCCCAAACATTTGAACATATAGAGATAAAGTAACAAATAGGAGATTATGATGTGTATCTAGTTTTAACAAAGGGTTAGTAAACTCACTATCTAGGTTTTGTACCAAAACCTAGAAAATATGGAAACCCTAGAAGTTGGAGGATGAACTTGAAGATGAGAAGTTGCCTTGAAGAAACCCTAGAAACCTTCCTTGGATGATAATAAATGCTAGTATTCAAGTCCCAACCACCAAAAGGTTTGTATTTAAGAGGGTTAGGGTTTTGAGAGGAAGAAATCGGTTTGGGAGTTCCCAAAATCGCCAAAGAGAAGAGGGTGTTTGATAACAATGAATTAGGAATATGATAAAGGCTCATTTAAGGTACTGCACCCCGATGGCGAGAGTGCCCGACGATAGTGCCAAGGGCACTCTCGCGAGTCACTATCGTGAACACCCACACACCTACGGTACAAATTCGGCGAGTATGCCTGGCGATAGTGACAATGTCACTATCGCTATGGCACTATCGCGAGACTCCTATTGTCACTATCGCGATGGCACTATCGTGCCAAGCTCATCCCAGCCCGAAAACTTAGCAAATTTTGAAATGAGCACGAGGTCTAAACGCATGCAATTATTATATTAATCAGGTAGCATCTTAGTCCCATAATCAAGATCATATGCATATATAAAAACTCACATTTTCAGATAAACACAATTGAAGTATTAGAGGACAAATATTTACCTTATAAATTCCCAGGTGTTACAAATTGCACTAGTGTATTCAAGTTGAGCTACAACGCTTCCACTATTCTTACTAAGTTTACAAAAAGAGTCATATGGGGTGTTAGCTTCTTTAAATTTTAAATGCTCAAACTTGGCTAGTATTTTCTCAATATAATGGCATTGATTTAAAAATAACCCCCACTATTTTTCTTAACTTTGATACCTAATATAGTATCAACCTCATTCAAGTCTTTCATTTGGAAACATGTACTTAAATAAGTCTTAGTCTCATTTATACCTTTCATGTTTGTTCCAATGATTAACATATCATCAACATAAAGGCATACAATGACACAATAATCCTTTGTAAACTTAGAATATATGCATCTATCCGCTGAATTATGAGTAAAACCACGTTTTAATATGTAACACTCGTAATTTTCGGTAATAAAGGCCTCCCAGACGTTTTTGTAATCTATAAATGGCAGGATTTTTGTTGGGAAATCATTATAAAAGTCCCTTAGAGTATCGTGGGTATTAACGTTGAAAAAGTCGAGTTTTGGAGCTTGGTACGGGCACGACTACAATGCCCGACGACTATGACAGTGTCATAGTCGCACCTGGCAAAGTAGCAGCAAGAAACAGATTGTGGAGGAGGGCTGGCGACAATGACCAACGACAATGCCCTGGGCATTGTCGCACCAGGGGAGAGATATGCTGTCAAATACTGGATTTTTGCTCATTCTTCATTTCTCACTTCCCCTTTTCACTCCCAACTCTCTCTAAGCTCTCCCAAGAACACCTACCTTCATCTATGGTGATTTTGGAGCATCTTTGGCTCAAATCCTTTGCTATTGTGGAAATAAACCATCACCAAGTGGTAGATTGGAAGCTATGACCAAGAGTTCACCAAAACCTAAGTGGTAAGTTTATCATCTCCATTTCTAAACCTCTTTATAAGATATAAATGCTTCATTGATAATATCCTAGTGTTTTATTCCTCCAATTTCGGTTTAGAAGATTTTGGAGGATTTAGGTCAAAAATTAGGGTTTTGGCCAAAATGGAGATTTTGATGTAAAATGTTTGGCAATCGATTCTAAATGGTTGAATATGTTTATTTATGGGTGGAAATTGTGGATCTAGGTTTTGGAAGGATTTTGCTTGTGGATTCGGAGTTATTCAAGGAAGCTCAAGTCGGGGTAAAATCTAGATCTAGCCTAAATCTAGCAAGGTGAGTTCAAGTTGATTTGTGAAAACGATGTACATGCCAAAATGTTCATTTTAAAGTGTTTTGTGTTTACATGAAATTGTTAACTGTTGATTATCTGATAAGTTTTGGTTATTTGGAAGTGTTTAACTTTATAACTTATAAAACACCCATCTTTGGGATTTTTGATAAATGTATCATAATGAAGATGTTTTGATAACCATTTTCATAAATGGAGGGTATTTGGTAAAAATGCATTTTGTGGTTATTGGTAATAAGTGTATTTTGTGTTGCGAAATGTTTTAAAAATACCAATGTACGAGTCATTGGAGTTTGGTCATTCCTAACCCTGTGCACCTTTCGGTTATCGTAAACCTCTGTGGTTTTGGGGGAAAATGTATTTCAAGTAATTTGTTGAGTAAATCTTTGATATTGATATTTTAACGATTTATCGTACGTATGTTAATCATTTGGAGTAATTGTACTTATAATATTTGTTATGAAAAATGTCGACCTTATGCTTTGGGGACGATTGAGAGAGCCAAGGAGGTTATAAACTTGTTTAGAAAATGAATGGTCAAAACCTAAATGGTGTTGGAATGTATTCATGCATTTTTGGAGCATTTGTTTGCATAAACATGGTCGGTTGCATTTATCGCATTTTGTGGATTTTAGCATGTGGTTATTCGATTGGTTAAGCTTATGGCTCAATTTTTCTGGCTTTGTCGATATTGGGGACTTTTGTCCGGTTTTAATATCTTTAAGGGTAGTTTTCGGGTGTGAGTTGCATTATTGCAGTTATCATTTAGTCATGTATTTTAGACTGTAATGCATTTGAATCCATAGGCATGTAAGTCATTCATATTTAAGGGTGAGGAGTATTGATATTCTTACCTTGGGAATTATGCCGTGTTGGCATTGTTGTTGTCCCGATCGTTTTGCAAAGATGAACCTTTATGGGTTGTACTTCGGGACCATGGTTTTGTGATTTGATGTTCTAATTCTTGTGCATGGGGATTAGAGATCATGAGTTATCAAGTGAGGAGCTGAGACTCCTATCTTGAATGATAGGGACTAGGCACTAGGGGTCGAATGAGTACCCTGAGGATGAAACTCCACTAGAGACCGAACAGGAAATAAGATCGCATATCCTTGAGGCGTAGCTCAACAGAACAGACAATGGGGGATACGGTGTTTGGGACTTGAAATAAAGTCCGACTGGAGGTGTAGCTCGGCAGAGCAGGCAATACAGTCACGATCTGAGTTATAGTTCGATAACATGGCTATGTGGCTTAACTTTGTGTTCCGCCACGTACAATGTAATCAGGTCTCCCCCGTCACCGGAAGGTGTTACTTGGGTATTAAATTGCATTATTTTATTATCCACTTTTTCGGTGACGTTTTGCATATATGGATTTGTTTACTCAAGATTTATGGGTTGAGTATTATACCCCGACCATGTTTGGGATGTTTCGTGAAGTAAAGTTTGTTTCGTATTTTTATAAATTGGGAGCTTATTTATTATTCACGTTTTAGGTTAGTTCGGGATTGAAGTTGTTTTACGAAGGATTGTCTGTGGTGGGTTACGTGTCTTTAAAGGTGCGAATTATTGGAAAATGAGTCGTTTAATACTTAACGAAAATAATTTTTAAAGATTATGATTTAAACTGCATTCTTTCTCTTTAACAAATATATTTGTTCCATGTTGAAAACTCTTGAACTACTAGGCGTTAGCCTAACATTTTTATTTGTCGGCATGTGCATCAGGTTGGTTGAGGATTGTTGCTAGCGACTTCGGGGTGAGATTAGTGCTAGTCCTTTGAACGAGATAGTTTAGCTTGGTGAAGCTTTCCGCACTTTTGGAGATTGCAAATGTTATTAGGTTTTAGTAATACCCGACTTTGATTTCTCTTTATACAAGTTTTGACCTATTATCGGTTAAAGTTTAACCTAGAATTCTGATTGAGATGACTCAAGTGGCGATTAGTAGAATAGATTTTATCTCTAGCTATTTGATGTATATTTGAAAATTTTAAATTACTTGCTCTTTCCAAATTTGAGGGTGTTACATAATATAGCGGAATCAAATTTCTCTTGCCATTGCTTAGGAGCTTGTTTTAAACCATACAAAGATTTAACAAGCTTACAAACTTTCTTTTCATTTCTTGGAAGTACAAATCCTTCCGGTTGTTTCATGTACACCTCTTAATCTAAATCACCATTTAAGAAGGATGTTTTTACATCCATTTGATGTACATACAAATCATAGATTGAAGCCAAAGCTAAAAGTACTCTAATAGATGTAAGTCTAGCCACTAGTGCATAAGTGTCAAAGTAATTAATAACTTCTCTTTAACTAAAACGTTGTGCTACTAGTCTAGCTTTGAAAGTTTGAACGGAACCATCAGTGTTACGTTTTACTCTAAATACCCATTTACAACCAACTGCTTTTGAACCCGGAGGCAAATCTGAAACAACCCAAGTTCTATTGGCTATTAAAGATTCCATTCCATTGTCTATTGCCTCTTTCCAAAATGCATAATTTCTAGAAGCTATTGCTTCTTGAAATGTTTTGGGATCATCTTCAACATTAAAGAAAATGGGTATTTTATTTGCAACAATCTCTCTATTTCCTTCTACAAGATAGGAAATAAAATCAAAACCAAATTTCTTTTCTTTCCTAGCTCTTCCACTTCTTCTTGGCTCAATTTCATTTGAAGAAGTTCGTTTGTCACTAGTAGAAGGCTCAAACACATTATCTCCAAGTGTTGTTTGCCTTATCTCATCAATATTTGTAGTGTCACTTTTGAACTTAGTCTCAAAAAACTCAACATCTCGTGACTCTACAATTACATTGGAATCCAAATCCAAAAGCCGATAAGCTTTTGAATTTTCTGCATATCCTACAAACACACTTTTCAAAGCTCTACGTCCGAACTTAGTTTTCTTAGGATCGAGAACTTTATAATAAGCTAAACATCCCCAAACTCTAAGATAACTTAAATTAGGCTTTCTACCTTTCCATAACTCATATGGAGATAATTTTAGCTTCTTAGAAGGTATTCTATTATGCATGTGACATGCTGTCAACAAGGCCTCACCCCATAAGTTTAGTGGCAAATGTGAATTAACTAACATGGCGTTAACCATATAATCTAAAACTCCATTTTGTTGAGGTATATAAGGTGCACTAACTTGATGTATTATACCATGTTTTTCACAATAGGAAACAAAATTGGTAGGAAGGTATTCCCCACCTTTATCACTACGCAGAATTTAAGTATTCTTCCCTTTTGTGTTTCTACCATGGTTTTATACAATATAAACATATCAAAGGTTTGATCTTTTGTTTTCATCAAGTAAACATAAGTAAACCTAGAGTGATCATCAATAAATGTTATAAAATATCTACATCCACCTCTAGTCAATGTGTCATTGAGTTCACATATATCCGAATGGACAAGTTCTAAAATTTCAGAATTTCTTTCAATCTTTGGGAAAGGCTTTCTTTTCATCTCAACTTGCACACACATTTCACACTTATCATTATGTCCATTTTGATAATAAATTAATCCATCTCTATTCATAAACTTCATAGTTTGATAGTTAACATGTGTCAAATGATTATGCCATAGATTGAAATTAGAACATTCAATATTAAAATTAGAACTAAATTGTGACACATCAAAGTAAGCAGAATTTCTAACTTTATTTATAGATAGTTTAAACATGCCATTAGATACATATCCTTCCCAACAAATGATCCAACCTTAGATACTATGATTTTATCGACTTCTATTACAACCTTTAAACCAACTTTGCATAAGACAAAACTGGACACCAAATTCTTCCTCATTTCGGGAACATGAAGCACGTTTGTGAGAATTATCTTCTTTCTAGAAGTAAAAGATAATTCCACACTTCCTTTGCCTTGAACCTTGGCGCCTTGGCGGTATGATGATCTCCCATTAAGACTTCATGACCATTTGAAGTCTCTATGTAGTCCTTGAAAAAGGAACGATTGTTGCACACATGGGTTGTTGCATCGGAATCATACCACCAATCGTTGCTCATAGTTGCAGCAACCATGAACCTCTTGGATCATACTAACATGCAAGTCCGAAACCATAACAATGATTTCATTGGTATTTTCTACCAAACTTGCACTTCCACTTGCTTCATTTCCTTGAGTTTATTCCTTCTTAGGATTTCGGCAAAATCGTCGTATGTTTCATTTCTTTCCACACTTGTGACACACGATTTTCGAAAAATCCCTCTTCCTTTTCTTGTTGTTTGAACTTGATGTACTCAGATCATATGTCTTTCTCTTCTGATTTTTCTGAGTTACGTAGTGCACTTTGGAACTTGAAGGACCATTGAGATTCTTCTCACGATTACTCGTTTCTTCTTCAATCCGGAGATGTTTCTGGATTTGTTCCAAACTGAAATCCTCAGTTGTGTGAAGAAGTTTTTTCCCCCCGCTAATCATTCCAAGAAGGTGGTAACTTGGCAATGATTCCACCAACAATCACTTGGTCGGGAATGGATATCTTCAAATCCTTAAACTTAGAAATAAGGATTAGAAATTCATTAACTTTATCTAAAATAGAGACATTATCAACCATAGAAAACTAAAGAACTTAAACGTAATGAACTTATCTTCCCCTTGCTTCTCCGTGTTGTATTTGAACTCTAAAGAATTCCAAATCTCTTTAGCGGACTGAATTGGTGCGTAGAGATCGTAGAGACGGTCTGAAAGGGAGTTCAAGATGTATCCCCTACATAGCAATTCGTCCTTTCCGCTGCTCTCTATTCGGTGTCTTTGCTTGAAAATGATGGTAAATCTTCCAATTCCGGATCCAAAATATAGATGACTTTGAAAGCGGTGAGTAAGAACTTCATCTTTTCTTTCCAACGAAGGAAATTCGTACCATCAAAACGATCAAGTTTAATTGAACCGTTTCCCAATAACTTCATGGTATTATGAACACTATCCATGAATCTTTTATTAATAATATCCTAAGATTGTTAGAAAAACTAGAGTGATTGAAATAAAAGATGCAAAAAACAATGATTAGAACGTGAAAATGATCAGTTTCTTTAAGATATTATTAGCCCCCACTATCAAGGTTGTTTGATGGTATTGGCTAATACACCCCCAGGAATAATCTAATCAAAAGAATATGTTTAACAACAAAACATATTCTCCAATAACACTTTTGCATAAAATCTTGAAGAGAAAGAGGAGAATCAAGAGAGGATTAGAAAAATAAAAATATGAAGTGCTATTGCTATCTTTTGACCGTTAAATGTATGTGTAAATCCACCCACAAAGGACAAATTCCCCATATTCCATTTGATCTCTTAAACAACTCTATAAGTTGTTTAAGGATTATAAACTAAGAAAGAGTTTATCACCCTTCCAATATGGGACAAGTGATAAGCCTAAAATGTATACATATATATATATATATATATATATATATATATATATATATATATATATATATAGCTCACCAAATCAAGTAAGATTCCACTATTATTTCTATGTGAGACAAATCTCACTATGAAGACTATATATATAATAAGAAGAGTCAAATTGATAACTCTCATTTTGAGCGTTATTTACACGCCATTTGTGTGAGTTTTTCTTATATTTTATTTGTGTTTCCTTTTTATTTGTTTGTGTTTTTCCCTTTTATTATTTTATTTTCATTTGGAGTTGTTGAGAATGTTTTTATGGTTAAACGCATCATTTTTTGGTTAAAAACGTCACTGTTCCGCAATGGGCACCCGTGGGACCATTGGGTACAACTGTTGTCCAGCTTTTGCTAGTTGTAAATTGCTGGAATTTGCTGGATCATGTGGCTGGAAATTAAGTTAATGATGTCCACACAATTTTTGGGGCAATCCTCACCTTTGGATTTTCAAGATTTCAAGTATAAATACAAGACTTTGGAAGAGCATTGAAGGAACCCCTCATCTCATCTTCCATCATCAATAAAGCAAGAACAATATGTTCTTCATCTTCAAGCATTTACTTTCATGGTTGAAGAGATGAATTATTAGTGTAGAATTTAATTTTCGCATTTAATTTTCATCTTTTATTTTCCGTCTTTTATTTATCGTATTTACTTTCCGTACTTACTTTAATGCATTTAAATTCTGAACTTTACTTTCTAGTTACGCTTGTAGTTTATCTTTATTTAATGCAAGTAGTTAACAAGTATTTCTTTTCTTAAATTATGTCTTTTATTTTTATTATGAGTTAACCATCTTTTGGGTAAGGGTGTGAGCCGACTTGAGACTAGTAGGCAACACTTGGGTGTTGCCATCATTACTAGCTCTTAAGCTTGGTCACTTGAGTCGGGACTTAAACTCAACGCAGATAAGCCGATCACTTTGAAGTGTTAATATTAGATCTTGACCTCGAGAGGGGCGGATTCGAAATACGGCTTAAGGGATGCACAAGGATTTGAGAGAGTCTTTGATAACCACGTAGAGATACGAGTTTTGCATGATTTATTACGGTTCAAACGTCGGAGGAGATTTATATCACAAAGAGATTTGGGTGTAAATCTCCGTACCGGTAGAACTTGATTTATTTCAACGTAGTTAAATCGGTAAGATTAAGAGTTGGTAACGATGGATACTTTATGGGCATTTTGTAGGACCGGTCTTTAAAAATCCACTTTCGAGAGATAAGGCTTTTTATAGACACTTCGTGCTACAAAGTAACTAACCATTTTGTTACTACGAAAATCTCAAGGAAAACTTACACCTATACCCATTTTCGTTTCTTATTTGTTTAGTTTTTGTTGTTAAAAACCCCAAACTCGCTCAAAAAATATTTTCTTCTTCTCTCACTGAAATCGATGTATTCTCGACTTAGGACTCGAAACTTTGAAGTCCAATCCCTGTGGATATGATCTCGGTATATTTACCACTTTATTACTTGTAGCGATCATAGTTTCGGTGTATACTTGCGCCGTTACTGTGGCTTATACGGTTTTCCGCTACCAAGTTTTTGGCGCCGTTGCCGGGGATTGGCGTATTTCCAGAGTTTCTTGAGTTATAAGTTGAGTTTTTCATTGAATTTTCTTTCACCGTAATGGATGGTTTTAGTTGGGATGCCCCATATTTTAATACTTTCGATTATTCATGGGAACAACATCCTAACTTTTTGGCAAATATTCAAGATGATGACACCTACCTTTCATTTTCACCTCCCTATCAAGATTGGAATGATACGTTTATAAATACATTCGGCCAATCATGGGAGGGGAATTTTGACTATTCGTGTGATTTTCAAGGGAGTGATCCTCATTATGAATTCACGTCCTTTGTTTCCAACTACCCACCCGAGAATGTTTTTGAACAACCCGAACCATCTCACTCTTTTGAAACTTTTTCCCCAAGCGTAACGGAAAATTTTACAATATTTTTGGGAAATTTCACATCCTCTTTTGAAGCCTTGATTACTAAGATGGGATAACTAGTCGACGAGTTGAAAAATCAAAGTAGAGGTCCCTTACCAAGTGATAATGAAAAATCAAAATTTGTTGGTAAGGATGAGAGTGATGTTGAGAAAGAGTTGGAGATTTTTGAGGCAATTTTTGAGCACATGAGCATGCCTTCTTTACTCCCCAATAGTGAAGAGGTGCTTCAAGATGCTAAAATTCCTAACTTAATGATTTTTGCTCATGCTGTGCAGCCTTCTTTTTGTGATCACAATGTTCCTACAGGGATCATGCCATGGACTGTTGGGAGGGTTTGTGTGATCAAAAGTTCGGGAATTTTGCCTAGATCGTGTTCTTTGGGTGGTGGACTTGTTGGAAGAAGCTTTGGTATGGTGAATGTGACTATTATCTTGAAACCACTCCACTTTTGGAAGATGCACTCGTGGGGTGGTGAATCACATCCTACATAACCTTGATGCAAACTCATCTTCTTCTCTTAACTCCAATTTTGTGTCTTTTATTTTACATTTTTGTGTGTGTAATGTGAGTCTATTTTTTTTTTACTAGTATCAATTTCTTTTTGGGATCAAAAAAAAAAGAAAAAAAGAAAAAAAGTCACTTGCATCTTATATCCTTAGATTTTTTTTTTGTTTCATAGTTTGAATAATCTAACCATTTTGTTACTACGAAAATCTCAAGGAAAACTTACACCTATACCCATTTTCGTTTCTTATTTGTTTAGTTTTTGTTGTTAAAAACCCCAAACTCGCTCAAAAAATATTTTCTTCTTCTCTCACTGAAATCGATGTATTCTCGACTTAGGACTCGAAACTTTGAAGTCCAATCCCGGTGGATACGATCTCGGTATATTTACCACTTTATTACTTGTAGCGATCATAGTTTCGGTGTATACTTGCGCCGTTACTGTGGCCTATACGGTTTTCCGCTACCATAAATCATATGTGATTTTACATTAGAATTACATGTAACTCATGCAACTTTGGTTGTGGGCCAAGCATCTGCTAACCCTTGCTTTGATTGGGTTCCGTAATTACACGTGATTTCATTGCAAAATCACACATGATTTTGTCGTTTCGTGTTTTCTTATTTTAACTTTATTCACGTTTGATATATATATATATATAGAGAGAGAGAGAGAGGGAGGGAGGGAGAGAGAGAGAGAGAAAGAGGGGGGGGGAAGGTTCAAACAAGAATTCTAACTATTTAAGAAAACAATAAAACAATAAAAAAACATCAGATTATGTACAAAATCATATACTGTATGATTGTACATTAACTCGAAAAAATCGGACACGGACGATGCTGGGCACGACCTAAAATCGCGCTCAAAGTCGTGTGAATCTTACATGATTTTGTACATGAAACATATATGATTTTGTATGTAATCAGCTGTTATCGCGTTTTCTTAAATAAATATTGTTCTCGTATGAATCCACCAGGGGTGGAGCCAGAAAATTAATATAGAGGGGGCTAAAGAAATGAAAGGAAATCAGTGTTTTCACAACCGACAAGATTGTTTTAAATTTTCTTTTTATTAAATGCTTATCCACATTTAGTAGCTATTTGGACAAAAACTTGGTTACCAACAACCCAACTGGCCCAAACAGAATCCGCCTCCAAGGACACCAATGCGAGAGGGCATATTTTTGCCCACTCACCGGTTGAGTCTAGTATAAGACCTCATGATTGAACTTAAGACATGTCTTGTATTTGGGCATAGTCGTATCACTCATTTACTCGTCGAAGGCCGGACCATATTTAATAGCTAATAAAATTCAAACAAACTACAATTTTACATTTATAATTACATTAACATAATTTCATTCAAATAAAAAAATTTAAACTAAGTTAATTAATTAAAATTTAGATAATTAAATTTTTGTAGACTTTTATCATTTGATTAAACAAACCAAATACAAAATACTTGTTTTTTTATTACTATTGGCTACGCCTTGTCCCCCCATTGGCTACGCCACTGGAATCCACCATCTCTATATATACGTGTGTGTGTTTTTAATTTAAAATATACTAGAAGCGTACTCGCGCAATGCAGCGAGATACATCACGATTTTAATGTTTCATTTTATTTTTTTGTCGATTTACAGTACGATTTTGGATGGTTTTGAGAAAGTGATGATGTTTTTTTTATAAATTTGTTTAATTTAGACTTAATAATATAATGTTTTATATATAAAAAAAATTAATTATTTTGTTATAATTCAATGATTATCTTTATATATTTTAATGACATCTAGAAAAAATAACCAATTATATATTTAATAATATAATTAAAACAAAATTATAGTAGTATAATATATTAATTAATAGTGATACATGGAAATGTATGCATAAAAGGAAGACCCTTCACATACCAAATTGGTGGGTGTTAGAAGCCTGCAGTAGTAATATGTATCTTGTGCTTTGATATTTGTAAATTAAGAGATTTTTAAAATCTTGCATAAAATGATTGTACCTTGTGCCTAATAATTTATATTTAAGAGTTTTTTTATCCATGTTTTATAATATAGTATAGATATAGATAACATATTTACATCCTCATTCATTTTGACGAATGAGAATGGAATAGGAATGCAGGAAAATGAGATGTAGGAGAATGGAAATATGAAGAAAATTTTCATCATATTAGTCAGGTATGAAAATTAATGGGTATGAGGAGATGAGCCCATTATATCATATCAAACCAAGCCACATTTTTCATTATTATTTACATTTCTTACCCCTCAATACTCCCAACCAAATGCTCCTAAGTGTTGATCGGATAGTAAAACAAATCAGAGGATCATCACCATATCAATAGGTGACTCAACATAACTTCATATGACAATGCTATGAATCATGTTCAACATTATCAGAATAAAATCGTAAAATAATACACTTTAATTAAAAGGGTTGGGTTCCGATGAGAAGTTTAGTTAACGGTGAGACGTGGTTATCAACCGTTGAATGAGAAATTGACGCACATTAGGATGTGATGCACCGAGATAAGATGCACTGAGTGTAACACCCAAATTTCAGGTAAGTATTGGGAACCCGTTAAGCCTAATTGTATTTTACTTGATTAATTGAAATTAATTGTATCCTTTATATTACTTTTCTAATTGAGGCTTTTATCTGTATGCATGTTGCTTTGTGTGACTCTTGTAGTACTGTTATATTTGGTAATGGTAGTCGTGCGTGAGTCAGCTGCCCTTCGTTAGGAAAACCAGACTCTGCAGGTAGGGGGCGACATTGCCCCAGCGACAATGCCCTGGGCATAGTCGCCCAGGGTGTACCGTAGGGGTTGGTATTTTGGTGACATTGCCCCAGTGACAATGTCCTGGGCATAGTCGCAGACTTTGTACCGTGGGTGGTGGTGAGACCGCGACAATGCCAGGGGCATCCAAGTCTCATTTCTGATTTTAATCCAAATCTGATACCTCATTTCTCACTTCAACATTCTAAAAACGGGGAAACACTCTCATAGGCGATTTTTGAGCATCCAAGTCTTATTTCACTTCAAAGCTAGGGTTTGGGTTGGTGATCTCATTAATTGTTCTTCAAAGCTCCATCCAAGTGCATTTATTGAAGTATTCTTCAAGGATTCTCACTCTTCTCCATCAAATCCATCTTTGGCAACTTCTAGGGTTTCTATTTTCTAGGTTTTAACCAAAACCTAGATTGTGAGTTTACTAAACCTTTTGTTAAAACTAGATACACATCATAATCTACTACTTGCTATCATCTTGTATCATACTTGGAACGTTCTTATTAAATGTTCAAGTATTTGGGGGGTTTTCCTTATGAACACATATTTATATGTAATGTGCTTAGTCTTAATGGGAAATGTATATGTGCATCTTGTCATGTAAAGGATATCTTATTTGGAACCTCATTTAATGGGTTGAGAATTTACCTGATTAATTGTGGTCATATTAGTCTTGTTATAGACTTTACATTAAATGGCTTAATATTATTATACCCATGGTTGATATGGAGAATATTCTTGGTCATATTGTGCCTTGAGGCCTACTAATAAATTTATGTTGGACGAACCAAGTCAGTAGACACTAGGAGGATGTAGTCTTGGGTGCCACCGTGTGGGTATGTACCTAGACCTCCGTCATTCGGGGTAATGCCATGGTTGTAGTCCTCGGATGTGCCGGGCCTTTCGGATGTCACTCGTAGTAGTTGGCATGAAGGTATATCGACTATTTGGGTGGAACTTGATTGGTGCTATGGGTATCCCCTATTGACTCCACATTTAATGAACAATTGGTTAACTGCTGATAAGAATTGTATGTGGATTTATATGTTATTCCTTGCATATGCTCACTAGGCTTTTTGGCATAACACTTGTTTGATGTCGATGTGTATCTCAGGTTCTAGCGGCGCCGGTTCTAAGCAAGCATAGTTGCTTTGGGTGAGAGCTTGGGGAAAACTTGCATTTGGACATATATTTTTGGAGAAGACGTTGGGTCATAGATGACACCCTTTTTGTAATCTATTTTCTAGATTTAGAAATTAGATTAGTTGGTTGTCGTTTAATTGTCCGTTGAATTATACAACTGTATAAGAAAATGGCCCGTGCATTGCACGGGAAAATAAATTTTTTGTTGAAATATTGAACCGAGTTAAAATGAAACGTAATTTCTCTGTTAATAGTTAATGAAATACAATGTGAAAAACGAATGTATTTTCATAAGTGGTTAACTTGCATACATTCTTAATCGTTTGTTGTTATGAGTTTGTGCAATAATATTGGTAATAGTTTTGTATTATATTATTTAAAACTCAAACGACATGTCTCAAAACATATTTATCTGACTATTGACTTCAAGACCTCATAGTATTAGTCAATAAAAATAAAGATGTGTATATATATCTTATTCCCCTACTTCGAAAAATATGATTGTGAGTTTTGAAAAATATAAACAAATCCTCAGTAAATAAAATAAAATATAAAAAAGTAGTTTTTCAAAGAAACAAAAATATAGTGGAATACCTTTTGTTCAGTTGCTGGTTCCGTCATTGACACCATACCGTTCGTCTTCTTCTTGTACTCGGATGATACATAGAGAAGTTATATATATTTATAGTGAATGTAGAGAATATTTTAAAATATTTTATTTTCATTTTCGATTTTACATTTAAATGTAAATATATTAAAAATATGGAAGAATATTTTTATATCTACATCGTTTCTATTTTATTTTATTTACACTTGGTTAATTTGGAAAGTATTGTGGAATATTTTTATTTTAAAGAATACGATCATTTATTAGTGTATCTCGTTATTTTTTATTTTTAATTCATATCAACCTTCTTTTTTCTTCTTTTAATGATCGTGAAAAAAATACGTGTAGATTTTATATTATGCTAATATAAAATACATGTAGATTTTATAAAATAAAATAGATTTTATATTAGCAAAAAAAAATACGGAAATAAAAAGAGTTTATATTACATCTCATTATGTAAAAAGATTTTATAAAATAAAATATGGAAAAATATTTCATAAAATAAAATATGGAAAAATCATTATGAGATGTAATATAAAAAAATATGGAAGAAAAAAGATTTTATATTACATCTCATTAATATAGATTTAAATGTAAAATCTACATTTAAAATAGATTATGCTAATATAAAATCTATTTTATAAAATCCTCCACAAAAAAAAAACAAATAGTTATATTAATAAATGAATATTCATTCCACAAATAGATGAGTATGTGAGATACTGTGTTTGGAAAGGTTGTACCAAAGCATTAAGAAATTGTAAATTAAGTAATTGACTTTAATTAGTTGTAACTTGTGCTTAAAATGTTGTAATTAAGAGTTTTTTATGTCGTTTTTATAATATAGTATAGATATAGATATAGATATATTTGGAAATAACTTATACAACTTCCACACGTTTGGTTGTTTAAGGATTCCTTGTATCATTAAAATACAACCTTATTAAAGTGTTTTTTATTTATTTTATTCTTACTCGTGTTATTTAAGTATTATATATGATTGAATCATTTTCTTATTTTTTTTATTTGGTTATTATTCTTATGAACTTGAATATATATGTTTTTTTAATATTAAATTTAAAAATAAAAGATTAATCTAGAAAAAGTAATTTAAATCTATATATTTTAAAATCCTCAAACTATATAAATATATTATTTTTTATTAAAAGAAGTAAAATGAAGAAGTTTATTTTGAATTTACTTATGTTAATCAATTGGTTATATAAATTCAAATGAATCTTTAAGAATTTACACCCATAAACAATTAACATGTATTCTTCAATTTTAAGTAATACATAATAATTATAAATAATAAAAAAATATACAATGTAATAAAAAAATTAATTTGATAAAGAAAACTGTGAATAAAATATTAATAAAGACATAAAACTATTATAATATGATATATATATAATATAATATGATAATATTAATAAAAAAAAATATATATATATATAGCCTTAGGTTCATTTGAGAAATGGTAAATATATGAGAAATAGAGAAGTAATCCTAGTCATTCATACGGTCAAGATCGGATTTGACTGGTCAAAAGTTGCGGCTATTTTAAAATAGAAGGACACTTTCGTATTTTTTACAAAATACACGGGCTGTGTTCATATATGAACTTGTATAATTCACATATGAAATATATATTCATATGTGAATCAGTGTAATTCACATCTGAACTCTATTAACTGATTCATATATGAACTAATTAACTGATTTACATATGAACTAATTAACTGTAAGTTTATAGACAATGCAAGGAATTATCCGGTGTTTCGCGGTTAAAGCCGCAAATGTTGACCAGATGAATGTCTAGGATTACTTCTCTATTTCTCATACATTTACCATTTATCAAATGAATCTCTCCCTATATATATATATATATATATATTATATAATATATATATATAGGCAGGTTCAAACGAGAAGGTAGTCAATTTGGGAGAAGGCGAAAAGAAATACGAGCCACATAATTTATTAATTAAAAAATAGCATAAATAATTTTTTTTTTAAAAATTAGGATAATTACAATTTGAATTGGATAAATCCTTAAAAATCTCATAATATCTTTTAAATTTATTTATTTTTTAATTTTAATAAATTCATAATTTTTTTTTATCAAATTTATATTATTATTTTCTAGATAAAATCATAATTTTCATCAAATATCACATGTGATCCATAACTAATTCATTATTTATTTCACCATTTTTTTTCTCTATTTTTTAGATTTACGTTTTGAATCACATGTGATTAATATCGTTTAACATGTGATATATTATTATGTATCACATATGATCACACTAGGTGGATTTTTGTAAATATCACATATGATAATATATGTCTGAATATAAATGACGCATAATCACATGTGATAATATTTACATCACAAAAAGATCTATAAATATAAATATACATAATCACATATGATTAACTAAAATATATACAATTATCATATGTGATAATATTTACATCACAAAAAGATCTATAAATAGAAGTATACATAATCACATATGATTAACTAAAATATATACAATTATCACATGTGATAATATTTACATCACAAAAAGATTTATAAATAGAAGTATACATATATAATCACATATGATTAACTAAAATATATACAATTATCACATGTGATAATATGATATGTGATATGAATAAATATTCATATAATGACATCACATGTGATATTTGGTTAAAATTGTGAATTTTTTTTAATTAAACGTATATGTAGAAAAAAAATAATAAATAAAATAATAAATAATTGAAATTAAAAAATAAATAAATCTAAAAGATATAATGAGAATTTTAAAAATTTATCCAATTTAAAATGATAATTATCCTAATTTCTAAAACTATTTT
Source organism: Arctium minus (assembly GCA_954870635.1). NCBI lineage: Eukaryota > Viridiplantae > Streptophyta > Magnoliopsida > Asterales > Asteraceae > Arctium > Arctium minus. Next base: position 32,592,298 of record OX941088.1, read on the forward strand.
TTATTTTTTTCATGTTTTTTTTAATTAATAAATTATGTGGCCCACATTCCCTCTCGATTTCTTGTAAATTAGTTTGCTTCTCGCATGATCCTCACTCTGTCTCTATATCTATATCTATATCTAAACTATATTATAAAAACGACATAAAAACTCTTAATTACAATATTTTAAGCACAAGTTATAACTAATTAAAGCCAATTACTTAATTTACAATTTCTTAATGCTTTGGTACAACATTTTCAAGCACAGTATCTCACATAATCATCTATTTGTGGAATGGATACTCATTTATTAATATAAATATTTATTTTTTTGGTGGAAGATTTTATAAAATAGATTTTTTATAGCATAATCTATTTTAAATATAGATTTTACATTTAAATCTATATTAATGAGATGTAATATAAAATATTTTTTCTTCCGTATTTTTTTTATATTACATCTCATAATGATTTTTCCATATTTTATTTTATAAAATCTTTTTACATAATCAGATGTAATATAAACTATTTTTTCTTCCGTATTTTTTTCTAATATAAATTATATTTTATTTTATAAAATCTACACGTATTTTATATTAACATAGTATAAAATCTACACGTATTTTTTTCTAATATAAAATCTACACGTATTTTTTTTTCACGAGCTTTAAAAGAAGAAAAAAAAGGTTGATATGAATTAAAAATAAAAAATAACGAGATACACTAATAAATTAGCGTATTCTTTAAAATAAAAATATTCCGCAATAATTTCCAAATTAACCAAGTGTAAAGAAAATAAAATAGAAACGATGTAGATATAAAAATATTCTTCCATATTTTTAACATATTTACATTTAAATGTAAAATCGAAAATGAAAATAAAATATTTTAAAATATTTTCTACATTCACTATAAATATATATAGCTTCTCTATGTATCATCCGAGTACAAAAAGAAGACGAACGGTCGGGTGTCAATGACGGAACCTGCAACTGAACAAAAGGTATTCCACTATATTTTTGTTTCTTTGAAAAACTATTTTTTTATATTTTATTTTATTTACTGAGAATTTGTTTATATTTTTCAAAACCCAAAATCATATTTTTCGAAGTAGGGGAATAAGATAATACTATGAGGTCTTGAAGTCAATAGTCAGATAAATTTTCAAGTGGTACTGAGTGAATTTGAACTATACCAGTTGAGTTACCGGTTACAAAAGATAGAAATCATTTATTTTCTTTGTCATGTTTGATGTGAGTTGAATGTTGTTAATTAATCTACAGATTTATACGTTCAAAGTGATTATCAAGTGTTGTCGAGGAGGTTTCAGAAAAATTGCAAAATCTGTAAAAACGTATGTTCATATTTATAATTATTTCAATAATAGTGATATGTTGTGAGACATGTCTTTTGAGTTTTAAATAATATAATACAAAACTATTACCAATATTATTGCACAAACTCATAACAACAAACGATTAAGAATATATGCAAGTTAACCACTTATGAAAATACATTCGTTTTTCACAGAGAAATTACGTTTTATTTTAACTCGGTTCAATATTCCAACAAAAAATTTATCCTCCCGTGCAATGCACGGGTCCAACACTAGTATCTATACTATATTATAAAATGGCATAAAAAACTCTTAATTACAACTCACTAAGCTTTATGTACTATCATTTAAAGCTATCTACTTAAAATCTCTTAAAAATAACTATTAAAGCCTAATGTACTACCTGTAAAGTTTTTAACCCTAATTAATATATTTCATCCTTATTCCCCAAAATTCTTATCTCTAATCCCCAAACCCTAAAATTATGAAATTTGAATTCTGATAAACATAATCAAAACAGGATAAACATCTCAATTTAAATATAAAAAATTTAAAATATATAAGATAATTAATGAATTTTAACAAACTACTTAATTTTTTTTTATATAAAAAATATTATATTGTTAAGCCTAAATTAAGCAAATTTACATATAAAAAATCATTATCACTCAATAAAAACCATCCAAAATCGTACCGTAAATCAATAAAAAACAAAAAATAAAAATAAACATTAAAATCGTGATGTATTAAACATTATGTACTATTATTTAATGCTAATCTACTTAAAATCTCTTAAAAAATAATTAATGAAGCAATATGTACTACCTGTAAAGCTTTTAACCATAATTAATAAATTTCATCCTTATCCCCCAAAATCCTTATCTCTAATCCCCAAATCCTAAAATTATGAAATTTGAATTCTGATAAACATAATCAAAACAGAATAAACATCTCAATTTAAATATAAATATTTTAAAATATATAAGATAATTAATGAATTTTAACAAACTACTTAATTTTTTTTATATAAAAAACATTATATTGTTAAGCCTAAATTAAACAAAGTTATATATAAAAAACCCATTATCACTCAATAAAAATAATCCAAAATCGTACTGTAAATCAATGAAAAACAAAAAATAAAAATAAACATTAAAATCGTGATGTATCTCGCTGTATTGCGCGAGTACGCTTCTAATATATATATATATAACATCATTTCTAATAGTAACGTTGATGTTTTATATTGAGATTTGAGCATAAAAATATAAAATCATCTATCCTAAATTTTCACTCTACCGATACCATAAATAATAAATAAATACATATAATTGAAATATGATTGAAGAAAAAATATGAACATAAAATAAATAAATTTAAAATAAATAAAAATATGATACGGCTAAGATTTGGTTTTCCATCGGAAGTGGAACTGTTTCCCAAACTAGATGCTAAACTGCGCCGGTACGCAAGTGGTGCCGTAAAAATAAATTCTCCCGCCATCATCCAAATTATACATACATTCTCATCTTCTTGGATCTCGACCACTTTTCCCTTTCCTCTACAAAAGTTGAAGTAGAAATCAGTGATCCATCACCTAAATGGAGTTACCGGTGATCGATCTGGAGCCCTATTTGGATGTCATATCCGGCAACTATTGCGGCGACGAGGTCTTAAATCCCCAACTGAAGACGATTTGCTCGGAGGTTAGTCAAACCCTAAGAGAAACCGGAGCTCTGCTTATTAAAGATCCCCGATGTTCTGCTCAAGATAATGATCGCTTTATCGATATGATGGAGAAGTATTTCGAACAGCCTGATGATGTTAAACGCTTCCAAGAGCGTCCTCATCTTCATTATCAGGTTTCTTTCACTTATCGAATTCTCAATTAACCTAATTTGCTGTTTGTGCGTGTTGTGTGAATCTGTATATGTGATCGAATTGCATTGTGAGAGATCGATCAATTATTTATAGATAGTCGTCCTCGTCCCTTCGATCGAAATATGACTTGTTCAATTTAGAATCCATTGGTGTTGCAAAATTGTCAACGATGTATTTTGAGTTCAATTGTAGTGGGGATTTACTCTCTCTTGATTGGCCAACTGAAATGCAATTGAGTTGATTTGGGTTTCTGAACAAAAAATGATTTAGGTGTTTTTTATTTGCAACCTAAAAACTGATTTTAAGGCTTTTTGTTTGATAAAATAACAGGTAGGTGTGACACCTGAAGGAGTTGAAGTTCCTCGTAGTTTGGTTGATGGGGAAATGCAGAAGAAGCTGCAATCGTTGCCAAAAGAGAGCCAGCCTTTGATTCCAACAGGTCCAGATCCTAAGTGGCGATACATGTGGAGAGTTGGTCCCCGACCATCAACTACCCGGTTTCAGGTTTAGCATAGCTTTTCTCTTAAACCAGTAGTGTCTTTGATAACTGTTGTTGATGTGCATCTCTTATATAGGAACTGAACTCCGAGCCCGTTATACCTGAAGGTTTCCCTGAATGGAAAGAGACCATGGATTCTTGGGGTTCCAAAATGATATCTGCTATAGAGGTGTGTAAAAGCAGTGATTTTCTACCTTTGTTATGATCAATTCTTGAGTGTTATATAATTCAAAACTCAATTTGCTCAGGCTGTTGCTGAAATGGCAGCAATTGGCTTTGGCCTACCAAAGGATGCATTCACTGGTCTAATGAAGCAGGTGAGTGTTTATTTATCTTTTCTTAGGTGCCTTCCTGTGATCAAAAGCAGAAAATGACAATCTCATTACATTAGATTGCGTAAACTTAATTTCTTATCTGAACTTGCAATACTCGGATACTCTGCCTTTTCTTTAAATAGTATGTGTAGCTTCTGGGAAAGTATATCCAAGGGATACGAAGTACCAATACTCTATGGAGGTCTGCTTATATTAGTTGGATTCTGGTTGGGCTTTGATGTTCTCTTGAGAAATTGAGACTTGATGGAATATGGTCAAGGTTGTAAATGCAAACATACTTTACTAAGTCAAGTGTCTATTGTGGATCTCATTACTTTAGACTGGGAAATATGTAGAGAATAATCTATCTGTATTCTAATTGAGTTTGAGATGCAGCAAGATGAAATTTAGGTATACGTTGAATCCCAATTGTTCTGTTTCTTAGTGTGTCTGTCTATATTGTTGTTGGCGTGTATTCAGCTGATCCAAATTATTGGCATTGGATGAAGGCTGAGTTTGGTACCTTGATCCATGCATATATTTATGCTTTTGTCTTGAACAAATTTCAATTCTTGGGCACCGCCTAATGGGCATTATCTGCCCATATTTTTTGTGCTGGCTTCTCTTTCTGATTGTGTAATCTTCAGAGATGCATGTGGCATAGATTTTGCATGTTATTGTGTTTATATGTCAGATATTACTCACTTCTTACTTAAAAGGAATGATGGCAAGAATTGAATCTGCCTGAAATTTACCTAATAACAGTTCCCTGAGTGTGAGAAGTGCCATTATTTGGTATATAGTTTTAATGGGTTAGTGATTAGACCAGTTTCTTGAGTTTAAGAAGTGCCATTATTTGTACATAGTTTTCCTGTTTGTCAAGTGATAAGAGCAGCAAATTATCCTTATAGATGTGACAAAGGCTCCAAAACTTCTTATCATCATATCCATGTTTGTACATAGAAAATAATCTGTATTTGTACTTGGTGTTGGAGAGAATCAAGTAGCCAGTTACTTCACTACTTGATAGCATGTTTCAATCAGCTATTCCCAGCTGGGGAATAAGTTGGACTTGGTCAAGGCTCCAAAACTTCTTATGCCCATCTGCATGTTTTCTTCTAGAATGAAGAGGGGATGGAGTTGTATCAAATGCATGAGGGAGTTCATTGATCAATTGATATGTAGCTTATGATCATTTCCTAATTAGGTTAAGTGATCAAATTTGGAATTCAAGAAGTTGCTTTGGTAATGATGGGCACAATATTTTTGTCAATGATGCAGGGCACTTGCCTCTGTCACTTCTATAAGGATTATTTCTTTTCCAACTTTATTCACAATTAAAACGTACATTTCTCAATTTCAGGGTCCACATCTTCTTGCTCCAACAGGGAGTGACCTACGACGTCATGGCAAAGAGGGTACCGTGTTTGCAGGTTATCATTATGACCTTAACTTTCTAACAATTCATGGAAGAAGTAGATTCCCTGGTCTAAGTATTTGGCTAAGAAATGGGAAGAAAGTGGAAGTGAAGGTTCCAGTTGGGTGTCTACTTATTCAGACTGGAAAACAGGTAAAAATATCAATGATTTTGGTTCAATAGTATTATAGGCTAACTCAAGATTGATTTACTTTAGCTTTTCCACTAGATGGGTAAAGCATTAATTCCCAATCTGAAGTATTATGGATGTGAAATGAATCTAAATCCAGAATGTCCATTAGTTCCCATTTTATGCACATTTTCAACCTGACACTAGCTGCAGTTTGCAACTGCTGATCCAATGTTTTGGTTTTGGTTTAGGGTTATGAAATGTAAATTAATCTGCAGCCTTTCATGATGGCAAGATAATGTTTATCTGCTCTATTGTTTTTCCATTTGCAGATAGAATGGTTGACAGCTGGAGACTGCATAGCTGGTATGCATGAAGTTGTGGTAACTAACCGAACACTTGACGCAATTAAAGCAGCATCACAGGAAAATCGAAGCCTTTGGAGAGTATCCTCAACAGTGAGTCCATCAATCTTCATCCCGCCAATTACATATAAACTTTTTATGTCATATGGAGTAAATATAACATCAGTTTCACTCGTGAAGCTTCTTAAAATAACTCTGTTTGAACCCACAAGTCAAAAGTGTACTTTATAAACTTAATTGTGGTTTAGAGAATTTCATTCTTAACGTAGACTTCATTTTCTTGTTTGTTTTGCTAGTTATTTGCTCATATAGCATCTGATGCTGTGCTGAAGCCTCTGGGCCATTTTGCACAATCGCCTCTTGCGGACAAGTATCCACCCATTTGTACTGGAGAATTTGTAGAACAAGAGCTTGCGGTGATTAATCTTAAAGGAAACAGAGGAGAGCTTTAAGGAGTCTTTTCGTGAAGAAAGGTACACCCATGACGAAAAAAACAAGGAATCGAAGCTGAATTATGTTTATTTCATTGAAAATGGCTTGAAAATCAAGACCTGCTGTTGATTTAACAACTATGTAGTCTATTTATATCTTTAAGGATGATAATCAAGACAATTCTTCTGATTCTAGTTTATAAAAAAGTAACGCTTGATAAATCATGAGACATGGATTGATTTGACACGTTGATAGCGTGAACAAGTTCCCATTCGTGAGTCACAACTTGTGGGTTTGGCAACTGTTTCGTTAAGCATGCGAATGATGCTGAGTTAAGATGAGGCTTAGGAATGACATGAAGCCATTGTGATACAGGATTAGGACTTAGGCACGCAATGGCTCGCATCATACACACACAGGCACACATCTATAAATGGTGCATGAAGAGTTATTACAAACAAAAGTGAGTTAAATTCCAAGTGAAGAATGGAAAAGAAAGAAGTTGTGGTGATGGTGGTGGTGGTTTTGGGAGTGATGGTGCAGGGAACCATGGGGTTTCCATGTGGGAGTACATTCTTCTCTGCATTGGTGCAACTGATCCCTTGTAGGGCATCGGTTGCACCGTTTAGCCCCATCCCTCCAAACGAAGCTTGTTGTAATGCTTTGAGAGTTCTGGGACAACCATGTTTGTGCGTGCTTGTAAACGGGCCTCCCATTTCTGGCGTTGATCGCAGCATGGCTATGCAACTTCCTGAGAAGTGCAATGTCAATTTCGGACCATGTAACTCTCTCTCTCTCTTTATCTCTTAGTATAGTGTAGCAGTTGAATGCAGGTAAGGGCTGTTTACCAACATTAACGGGGTAAATGTTTACCGAGTAAGAGTCACCATCCCACTTACCTTACTCGGTAAGATTCTCTATCATCAAAGTACTTTCTCCATCCCAAAATAAGTGTTCATATTTCTATTATAGTTTGTCCGAAACTAAGTGTCTGTATTTCTATTTTAGTTTGTCTAAAAAGTAAGTGTCCACCTTTAAAAGTAGGTGTCCATTTTCTAATTCTACCCTTAATCATGAGATGGAGAAAATTCTCTTATTAGGAGTGAAAGTGTCATTTAGTTAATTAAAAGGGGTCATAATTACACAGTCTTGAAACTCTGTATCATTTTAATTGTGGACATTTATCTTTGGATGGAGGGAGAAACATAGTATAAGCGTCTCTTACTCGTAAAAAATTACCACCCCTCACTTATCGGGTAATATTCTCGGTTAGCAAAGTAAGATTGTTGGTAAAGACCATCACCTCTTACCAGGTAAGCGTCTGTACCGCCGCATAGTTCAAATCAACTTAAAATCATGGTGAAAGTTGTTCATAGCTCATAACTTTGAGCTTAACTCACAAATCTAATTTTCTATCCATGTAAGCGGGTGTCTCTTACCCAATAAGAGGCGAGAAGTGTTTTGTAATAGTATGGGAGTTTAGTGCAGGTAAATAAAAAACTATTAATTGTTAATCATTAATTGTGCAGGTGAACTTGTGAAGGAGAAAGAGAGGACATAGAGAGCAAGTTTCTACTACTACTATTATCACTAACAGAAAAGAGAAGAGAAGAGAAGAGAGAAGTAGAGAATAAAGTGTGTGTTGGTTGTGGTTTGAGGTGCTAAATAAATATGTATGCATCTACTATCTAAGTAAAGTATTATTAGTTTTGTTATTTAGTTTCCAAGTACTACTATAAACATTCCACTTGTATTCAAATCTTTCAATGCAACTCTAATATTTTCTACTAAAATACACCATCATAAACTCATATCTATAAAAGCATATTCCTTCCTTGTAAAGCTGGGCTACCGCTAATCCGATACCACTAATTTGAGTACTGTCGAGTCAATGACTTTTGATAGTTGGTTATATTTATATACCTAAACAATCGGATTTAATATCTAAGGCGTTGTAATCAAAACGAGACTTGCTCTATGTACATATATTTATATCAGAAATAAATCAAATCATACATTAAAAATGTAAAACAATTTTTGATGTTGATGTATTTAAAGAAGAAATTAGTAAATATAATATATATATGTAATTAGCAAATATAAGCACCTTATTTAGCCTAACCAACCAACCAACCCAACCAAAACATAATTAGCATAATCTTGGTTTGGTAGGTCTGATGGAGTCCAACCACTTTCAACATAATAATTATGTTATTATAAAATGATTGTTTATTGTATTCAACAATATATCGTTTTGTTCATTAAGCATATGTGGACGTCTGATAGTCACACAATCTATAAAGTTTTATATGAAACAGTTGTACTGGGTGGGTAATTATGCAACTATTTACATGATGTAATCCCTTTATCCACCATATATTTTACTTTCACCTTTTTTTTAATTACATAAAATGTGTGGTAGATAGAGGGGTTGTAAGGGGTTGCACCATGTAAATGAGTTGCATTTGAACACCCTCTTTACACTTGCACCATGTTTGTGTAATTATTTTAATTAAAAACTACCTATTATTGAAGAAACTCTCTATTTAAAATATCTAATTATTAATTCAAGCAATAGTAGATTTGATCAAGATGCTTTACAAGTTTTGGCCACAATTTCTAGACTCGAAATCAAAGAATTGTATCACATGTAAAAATAGATGGATGTTCACACGAGAAAACCTTTATTTTACGAAAATGGAAGAACATTTTAATTATACATGATAGACTATAATATCATATTAATTATAGTAAAATGATGTTCTTGTGTTATCAATAAACAAAAATGTTATGTTTCAACCCTTTAATTCCTAAGAGCATCTCCAACAACTTTCTTATAATTTTCTAAAATAGAGAACCAAAAGTGAAAATCTCTAAAAAATATTACATTCAACTCCAACATATTTGCTATTTTAGAATTTTTAAAACAATTTATATTATCATAATTTATACTATATTATAAAAGAGACATAAAAACTCTTTAATTACAACATTTTAAGCACAAAATACAACTAATTAAAGTCAATTACTTAATTTACAATTTCATAATGCTTTGGTACAACTTATAAAAGCTCAATGTTTGAATTCGTGTAACTAACTGCAGATAAACACTTATTTTTATTTTCTAAAATATCTAAAATTTTTAACTATTGATATAACTAACCGATAAATATAAGAAAATTCGAGATAAAACACCTTATTTTTATTTTTTATTGAAGTATGTTATCTTTTTAATTTTAAATATAAAATATCTTAAATACAATTATCATTTAAATTAAACATTTTTTGACCCGTAACAAAATACTTTATTATTATTTTTTATAAAAAACCATAATTAAATTAAATTAAATTAAATTAAACTAAACTAAAATATATTTTTGTTTTAAATCTAGGTTTGTCAAAATCGTAAAATAAAATAAAAAAAGACTAACAAAAAGTATGAATAATGATCGAGGTTTCGAGTTCTAGATTTCAGAAACCCGTTGCATTGCGAGGGTACATTTCTAGTATTCTCTAATTGGTCATCCCAATACACTTTATAAAAAAAACTTAATATAAAATAATAAAAATTGAATCTCATTGGTAACATTGAATAAAATAATCATTTCTCTCTCCTACCATCGAGTTTTAAAGAATTTTCTAAACTTAGAAGTTTTCTCTATTATAGAAAACAAGATAGTAAAACTATTGGAAAAGTTTAGAGAATAAAAATTAATTTTTTTGTATTTTAGAAAGGGAAATTAATTAAAGTAGCCATTTCAGAAAATCGGGTTTATCTCCTAGCCATTCTCTACCTTATTTTATTAAAATAGCCATTAAGTTCGTGAAAGGAGTTCGTATATACGAACTCCTCCTTTGAAGTCAAAAGTTTGATCCATATTCTTGATATGTGTTCGTATATACAAACTAAACTTAAAAACTCATAAAAAAATGACTTCGTAAAAGAGTTCGTGGAAGAAATTAAAGAAGTAAAGAAATTTACCTTTTTGGCCCACGTTCGTGAATCCCATAATACACTAACAACATTTCTAAAACAAATAAGAAAATTACAATTTTGACCCCTCATCTTTAGAAAATAATTAAAGTATGTTACATATAGTCATATATCACGAATATGGGGCCAAAATCGTAATCTCCTAATTAAAGTATGTTAAATATATAAAAGAACAGGGGCCAAAATTGTAATTTATTTAAAAGGACTTTTTCAACATGTTCGTATACCACGAACATGCCACGAAGTGGGGCAAAAAATGTAATATATTTTAATTATTTTCCAAAGATGAGGGGCTAAACTTGTAACTTTCTTATTTTTTTTAGAAATGTTGTTAGTTATGGAATTCACGAACATGGGCCAAAAAGGTAAATTTCTTTACCTCTTTAATTTTTTCCACGAACCCTTTTACGAACTCATTTTTTTATGAGTTTTTGAGTTTAGTTCGTATATACGAACATATATCACGAATATGGATCAAACTTTTGACTTCAAAGGAGAAGTTCGTATATACGAATTCCATTCACGAACCTAATGGCTATTTTAATAAAATAAGGGAGAGAATGGCTAGGAGGTAAACCCGATTTTCTAAAATGGCTACTTTAATTAATTTCCCTTATGATTTACTACCTTATTTGTATTAATTAAGATATTATATTAATATAAAATTGTTTTAATTATATTATTAAATATTGTAATTAATTATTTTTTTTAGATGTCATTTTTGGTAATTTTACATGTTTATAAGTTAGTTTTTGTCAAACGTGACTTTTTCATCAGCTAAGTTTATCAGTCACCAGTTAACTTATCATCTAATTTATCAATCACCAGTTAGCTTATCAGCTAGTTTGTCAAATATAGCCTCCAAATATTCTTATAATATTTATATAAAATTATTGTGTTCCATAATAAATCACGTGCAATTTTTTTTTGTTGTTGAATGATTATATTTTGTGTGATAATTTGTTTTGTTATTCCCCACGTTCCGGACCTGTTGTCTTTGTCTCCCCCTCGCCCACTTCAATTATTCACCCCACTTCCTTCAAATGGCTATGGAAACCGCCAAAAAATCCTCAACTTTTCCACTATTCACCACGAAAATAACATAAATATCACATCACATTATTTAATTCAATGTTTTTTTAATATAAATTAATATTACGTATGGTTATAGTCTTTCCAACACCTTTTCTAAAAGGGAAATTAATTAAAGTAGCTATTTTAGAAAATCGGGTTTACCTCCTAACCATTCTCATCCTTATTTTATTAAAATAGCCATTAGGTCCGTGAAAGGAATTCGTATATACGAACTCCTCCTTTGAAGTCAAAAGTTTGATCCATATTCGTGATATATGTTCGTATATACGAACTAAACTCAAAAACTCATAAAAAAAATGAGTTCGTAAAAGAGTTCGTGGAAAAAATTAAAGAGGTAAAGAAATTTACCTTTTTGGCCCATGTTCGTGAATTCCATAACTAACAACATTTCTAAAAAAAAATAAGAAAGTTACAAGTTTAGCCCCTCATCTTTGGAAAATAATTAAAATATATTATATTTTTTGCCCCACTTCGTGGCATGTTCGTGGTATACGAACATGTTGAAAAAGTCCTTTTAAATAAATTACAATTTTGGCCCCTGTTCTTTTATATATTTAACATACTTTAATTAGGAGATTACGATTTTGGCCCCATATTCGTGATATATGACTATATGTAACATACTTTAATTATTTTCTAAAGATGAGGGGTCAAAATTGTAATTTTCTTATTTGTTTTAGAAATGTTGTTAGTGTATTATGGGATTCACGAACTTTGGGCCAAAAAGGTAAATTTCTTTACTTCTTTAATTTCTTCCACGAACTCTTTTACGAAGTCATTTTTTTTATGAGTTTTTAAGTTTAGTTCGTATATACGAACACATATCACGAATATGGATCAAACTTTTGACTTCAAAGGAGGAGTTCGTATATACGAACTCCTTTCACGAACCTAATGGCTATTTTAATAAAATAAGGTAGAGAATGGCTAGGAGATAAACCCGATTTTCTGAAATGACTACTTTAATTAATTTCCCTATTATATATAATATAATATGTTAATTAAAAGAATTTGAAATTTATTATTATATATATTATAAATTTTGAATTTTAAACCAAATTTAAGAAAAAATCTAAATTAACTTATGATTTTAAATAATCGTTACATATAATATGAAAAAAAATAATCAAATAATAATTATAAAAAAATAATAATTAATAAATAAGATATATTGATAAATATTAAAAAAATTGATATAATTATCAATAATTCTAAATAATTAAAAATTAATATCAATGTATAATTAAAATTTATGTTATAATTCAGATAATATTAATCTATAATATATTATAAAACACGGATAAAAAACTCTTAAATACAAATTATTAGGTACAAGGTACCATCATTTTATGCAAGATTTTAAATATCTCTTAATTACAAGTTTCAAAGCACAAGATACATATTACTACTGCAGATTTCTAACACCCATCAATTTGGTATGTGCAGGACCTTCATTTTATGCAGAACTTTCCATGTATCACTATTAATTAATATATTATATTACTATAAATTTGTTTTAATTATATTATTAAATATACAATTGGTTATTTTTTCTAGATGTTATTAAAATATATAAGATAATCATTGAATTCTAATAAAATACTTAATTTTTTTTACATAAAAAACATTATATTATTAAACATAAATTAAACAAATTTATAAAAAAAACATTATCACTTTCTCAAAATCATCCAAAATCGTACTGTAAATCAACAAAAAAAACAAAAAATAAAATAAAACATTAAAATCGTAATGTATCTCGCTGCATTGTGCGAGTACACTTCTAGTTAATTAATAATAATTAATATTTATTTATAACTAATAGTTAATATATAATAATAAATATTATTGAGAACATAATTGAAATAATCACAAAAAGCTAGCTTATAAACTAACTTATGTCCATCCAAACATGTACTCAGTAAATAAGTTAGTTTATCAGCTAGTTTATTTTTGTCAAACAATACCTGAATCAATTATTCATCTTTATTTATAAAAATATATTAATAATGAAAATCTATAATATAAATAATAAAATGCATCATGGATTGCAATTGTATTGCATTACTTTATCAAATGCAAACATTTAAAACATCTTTAATAGAGTGACTCATGAAACCTATTTTTATACTTTCTTATTGGTAGAACATTTTCAACAAATTTTCTAAATTTTTTCTAAAATGAAGAACTAAAAGTCAAAATTTAAAAAAAAAATTACATTCATCTCTAATATTTCCCATTCTAGAGAAGCCAAGCATTGATTATAGAGTAAATTATGCTTTTTGTCCTTGTGGTTCACCAAAAATTGCATATTTTGTCCCTATGGTTTTAAAATTTTGGTTTTGGTCCCTATGGCTTGTATTTCATTTCTATTTTCGTCCTTGAGGTCAAAACACTACTTTTTAATATGAAGAACTAAAATAGAAATAAATTGTAAACCATAGGGATGAAAAAAGTAATAAAATTTAAATTCTAAGGACGAAAAAGGTAATAACTTGTAAACCATAGGGATGAAAATCGTAGTTTCAAAACCATAAAGACGAAAATAGAATATTTCAACAAACCATAGGGACTAAAAACATAATTTACTCTGATTTAGTAATTATTTTTGGGGTTATCTCCATATATCGAGAAAAACATTTTTTTCTTTCTCATACTTTCTCCATTTTAAGGATAGTTTTGGGGAAGCTGTTAGAACAAAATTATAGCTCAAAATCCCTATTGTTTTCATTTTCTCCATTTTGGAGAAGCTGTTGGATATGCTCTTATCAACTCATCAAATTATGAATCTCATATTTTCATAAAACTTCAATAATTACATATATAAAAGTCAAAAATATATATAAAAACTAGGGCAAATTGCATGAAAAGCAACGTACTTTGTCTTAATTTCTATTTTGGGTGACATACTTTTAAAATATCTGTTTTGGTACCTAGGTTGTGAAGTTTCAAATATTTAAGTATCCAAGTAACCGGTTACCATGCTGATGTGGCAAATGATATGGATTATAAGGCATTGTTTGACAAACTAGCTTATAAGCTAGCTTTTCAAAGCACTACTAATACTATGAGTAACTTTTCAATAAGTTAGTTTATAAGCTAACTTATGGTCATCTAAACATGTATCAGAAAAAAAAAGCTAGTTTTTTTTTTGCCAAACATAGCCTAACTCAATATTATTTGATGACGTAGCTATTTACATGGATTTTTAATCTAAAATTAGTTTTAAGTTTATTCCCAATCTAACATCTCCCTTAAAAACAAGGTTATTTTCATCTCTTGCTATTTTCTTTCTTTTTAATATTATTAAATCGTAGTAGAAAACGCCTTCCCCATGTATTCGATCCGTGCCGTGGTTAAGTCTCCAAACGCCCCATGTTTTTAAGGGAGATGTTAGATTGGGAATAAACTTAAAACTAATTTTAGTTTAAAAATACATATTAATAGCCAGGTCATCAAATAATATTGAGTTGGAAGCCATATCACTCGTAACATCAACATGATAACCAGTTAATGCCTAAACTGGTTACTTAGGTACTTGAATGTTTGAAACTTCACATTTTAGATACCAAAACAAATGTTTTAAAAATACATCACCCAAAATAAAAATTAAGACAAAATACGTTACATTTTTTATACAATTTACTTAAAAACTAATAAAAAATATCATCTCAACACATGACTTCTACTCTTTCCCTTCTATCATTGACATGTGCATAACACATGACTTTTTTAACAAACATCATTAATACCATTATGTCAAGGGACCAAATTCGTATAGAAAAAGTATTATAAAGGTGAAATATTTTGTAAATTGTGAAATAAACCAGGGACCATTTGTACAATTTAAAGCTTTATTCAGAACACAAAAAAGTGGAGCAAGTTGAAGGGTTTTGATATTTCTTCAGAATCGTATGGTATCAATCACGTTAGGGTTTGGGTTTGATTTCTCACTACAATCCAAAAGAATTGCAAATGTGTGGTCATCGCAGTAATGGAATCCCCAAGCATCATCCCCCCCAAAAAAAAATCTCCACACACATTAGCACCACCATAAATGCATGATCATGGAGTTCGATATCGATCACTGTTTCTTCACTTGTCTCCAGAAAACGAGTGATTATGGATATTCCGGTGATTGATCTGACGCCGTATGTGGATGCTGTATCTGGCGAATTTTGTTTGGACGGGGTTCTGAATCCCGAACTGGAGAAGGTTTGCTCGGAGGTCAGTCGAATCCTAAGAGAGACCGGAGCTCTACTCGTTAAGGATCCACGATGCTCTGCTGAAGATGATGCTCGATTTATTGGTATGATGGAGAGGTATTTCGAAATGCCTGATGAATTTAAGCGTCTTCAAGCGCGTCCTCACCTGCATTACCAGGTCTACTTCATTTATGGATTTCTCGTTAACCTAATTTTATCGTATGTATTGTTTGAATCTATGCATGTGGACGAATTAATTGGCAACCAGAATAGAATTAACGATGAATTGAAGAAAAGTATATGACATTGTGTAATCAGCTACATGCTCAAGTATTCACATTATAGGTAAAGAGAATTAATAAAAACGAACGTAATAAAGTACATGTAAATGAAGGCAGATAACCTTTGGCAATTCAACACAGTGAAGGTCATCAATTTAAAAATATATAACAGTAAAATGGAAATAAGCTTGGATTTAAATCTTAAAAAATTGTAAAACAACCCAAAGGAGACGAAGGTGCAATGATGTTACTAGAGCATCTCTAACAGTTTTTCTATAATTTCTTTAAAATAGAGAACCAAAAATGAAAATCTTTAAAAAAAATATTATATTTAACTTTAACAGATTTGCTATTTTAGAAGTTTTAAAACAACTTATATTATTATAATATTCTCTAATTTATCATCCAATACACTTAAAAAAAACTTAGTATAAAATGATAAAAGTTGAATCTCATTTGTGGGAATGAATAAAATAATCATTTTTCTCTCCTATCTTCAAGTTTTAGAAAGTTCTCTGTATTTAGAGATTTTGTCATGATTTTCTATTATAGCAAACAAGAGAGCAATTCTTTTGGAGGGATATCTATACTATATTATAAATCACGGATAAAAAACTCTTAATTACAAATTATTAGGCACAAGATACCATCATTTTATGCAAAATTTTAAAAATCTCTTAATTTACAAGTATCAAAGCATAAAATACATATTACTACTGCAGACTTCTAACACCCACCAATTTGGTATGTGCAGGACCTTCCTTTTATGCAGACTTTTCCATGTATCACTATTAATTAATATATTATATTACTATAATTAGATAATCATTGAATTCTAACAAAATACTTAATTTTTTTTATACAAAAAACATTATATTATTAAACTTAAATTAAACAAAATTAAAAAAAAAACATTATCACTTTCTCAAAACCATCCAAAATCGTACTATAAATCGACAAAAAAATAAAATGAAACATTAAAATCGTGATATATCTCGCTGCATTGCGCGAGTATGCTTATAGTAGAAAACAAAAACCCAATTTTTTCTATTTTAGCAATGTTGTTGGAGATACTCATACCAATCTTACAATTTTGATTCCACACTTTACCCTTTTATATATATATATATATATATATATATATATATATATATATATATATTGGAAAGATATTTTGCAACCCTTAAAAAGGTTGCAACCTTACAACCCACATCTTAACCGTTGGATTCATGATCGACGGTTATTTTATTTTTATTTTTCTCTTTTTTTAATTAAAAATATTGGGCCCCATATCTTTTATAACCGCCGATCATGAATCCGACGGTTAAGATGTGGGTTGCAAGGTTTGCAACATTTTTAAGGGTTGCAAATGAACCTCTCCCTATATATATAATTATAAAGAGTTTGGACAAATGACGGTTTTAACCCCTTAACTATCTTTGGTTGCCATTTTAATTACGGTACAATTCTGATAAGGTGAAGTACACGTTTTTAAAACGTTGTCTTACAATTATTAAGAGTTTTCCGGCTTTTGACTCCTCTACTGCGCAAAGATTTTGATCCCCCATTTAGTGAGTCATGGGGAGTTGCGATTGCAAATACGTAGGGCCATAGTAATGATATGGGACAACAATTATTCGTCTTTTGCAAATACGTAGGGCCATATATAGTAATGATATGGGACAACAATTATTCATCTTTTGGTCCAAAGTTTGGACAATATGCCTATGTACAAATATATTATAGTTGTATGTTTGAAGTTATTTGTAAAAATATGTTCGGTTTATCACAATTTGTATGATTTTTTCCACAGAATTTGCTAAATTTTAATAATAGATGGCAGGTTTAGACCAAAATACATCATCATTACTTAAAAGTATCAAATTATGATATGTTAAGTTGAATCATCATTAACAGTAGCAGATAATCCAACTGAAACAAGGTGGTTTCTTTATATCGCTTATCTTCTTCGTTAAATCCCTTTCCAGATAGAAAAAGTTATTGAGGTCATGATACCATGAACTCCATCTTGCTATTATCAAACTGAAACAACTCAAGCCAATACGGGCTTTTTAACGAAAATTTGACTGGTTATTTTTTGTTTGAGACAAAAAAAGGTGACATTCTACATTTTTTGTGTAATAAAATAACAGAATGGTGCGACACCAGGAGGACTTGAAGTTCCCCGTAGTTTGGTTGTTAAGGATATGCTAAAGAAGGCAAGAGAATTGCCCAAAGAGCACCAGCCTTTGATTCCAACAGGTGCAGATCTTAAGTGGCGATACATGTGGAGAATTGGCCCTCGACCATCGACAACTCGGTTTGAGGTTTAGTACATTTCTTCTCTTTTTGTATCACTAGTTTTCTTGATGATTATTGATGATGTGCACCTTTAATTTAGGACCTGAACGCTGACCACATCATACCTGAAGGTTTCCCCGAGTGGGAAGAGACTATGGATTCATGGGGTTATAAACTGATGTCTGCCGTAGAGGTGTGTTACTGGCAGTGACTTCCTACATACTGTTGTGTGTTTATTTCTTGAGTTTCATACAGTTTCATTCGATTTGCTCAGGCTGTTGCTGAAATGGCAGCAATTGGGTTTGGCCTACCAAAGGATGCATTCACCAGTCTCTTGAAGAATGTGAGTCTATTTATATAACTTTCTTTTGGGGTAAACACAACTCGGATTTTTGGTGGCTTCCGGTGGTCAAAACTGGAAGTTGAAGTATAAATATTAATTATGAGTGATCTCAATAGATTGTGTAGAATATAATACATATATTGGTCGTTTTAAAGTGAAATTAGCAGTTTGTGTTTTCTTAGATCAGAAGAAACAATGCATGGATGCCTGCTTATATTAGTTGGACTTGGACTCATGATAGATTATGAGGACTATCCGGTGCCACCGGCTTTTTATGATTTTTTTTGTTAACATGCAAAATGTATGTTGTGTAACTACTAGAAATAGTGTATTTACATAAACTCTTTTAGGTATCCTTGAATTTGTACAATTAGCCCTGATGTCGAATACTTGTCTTACATGCAACTCTCTGCATATATTAAAGCATAGATCATGATATAAAAAACATATATATAGCATAAACAAATGTGAATGTCTCTTGTAGCATGCACCATGTTTTCTGTTATATTTTGTAAATTAGTCTCAAAGTTCAGATTCTACATTCGTTTTGTCGATGAATATTGAAGTTCTTGATGCTAGTTTTGAACCGGTAAAGCCACTCCTTCAATTCGTCATCCGAAACAACCTCTTTCATAAAGCAAAGAAAGGTTGCACGATTGCAATTCCAAGGAGCATGCACCATGTTTTCGACTATAGTTCAATCTAAGATTGGTGCACCAATCCTTAATACAAGATAAAATTTACGACTATAGCTCAATCTCTTTTGGATTTTTTTTTGAAAGGCAATCTCTTTTGGATTTGGGTTCAAAGAGTTCTTGATATGAAGAACCTGATGGCTAATGTTGCACTTGTGTGTGCTTATTTGATCTCTGATTGTTCTTTGATAATATCGGTGATCCCAAGAAGTGGATTTTGTGATGACAAATTAAATAATTTTGTTGGTCAATGTATAGTTCATTGCAACAATTAAACCAGAGATTTGTGACTTGCAGGGTCCACATCTTCTTTCTCCAACAGGGGGTGACCTTGGGAGTCATGGCAAAGAGGGTACTGTATTTGCAGGATATCATTATGACCTTAACTTTCTTACAATTCATTACAGAAGTAAATTCCCTGGTCTATACATTTGGCTAAGGAACGGGGAGAAAGTAGAAGTGAAGGTTCCAGAAGGGTGTCTGCTTATTCAGACAGGCAAGCAGGTAATAAATCTAATTACATTATCTTGGTTCAAGATGTTGTAAACAAACTCAAAATGATCATGTTACTTGGGGTTGTTTGTTTTTAAAAAAAAACCTCTTAATGACTCTTAAGTCTGAATCATTCAGACATTTTTACACACCACCTCTTATTAATCATAACTAAAATAAGACTTCAGACTTTAGACCTCTTAAAAAACAAACGGCACCTTTAGCTTAACCAGTAACCACTACAGAGGTCGAACATTGATTCCTAATGTAACATATGATGGATTTGATATGATTCGTCTTTCAGTCACTTTCATTACACCAAGCAAAGAATAACCAAATCAAACGAGCTTAGTATATATATATATATATATATGTGTGTGTGTGTGTATCCTACCCAAAGGTGGGGTTTGAGGGTATTATGTATGCGGACTTGAACTCTACCACAAAAGGTAGAGCAGATGTTTCTGTGAAGGCCCTGAGTTTGTGAAAAGTGTGTGAAAGAGAGAAAGTTGGCCCAAAATATTTATTAGTTCCCATTATGCAGAAAGTTCTTGTCTCCCTACTAGCATTGTAGTTTGCATCTTGTTGATCTAATTTTATGGTTATAAGATGTAAATAAAATAAATCTTCAGTCTTACAAGCTAATGTTGAAACTTGGTTTCATGTGGGATATATATTGTTTTTGATTTGCAGTTAGAATGGGTGACTGGTGGAGACTGTATGGCTGGTTTGCAT
This sequence comes from Arctium minus, assembly GCA_954870635.1. Classification (NCBI taxonomy): domain Eukaryota; kingdom Viridiplantae; phylum Streptophyta; class Magnoliopsida; order Asterales; family Asteraceae; genus Arctium; species Arctium minus. The sequence continues at coordinate 32,612,794 of OX941088.1, forward strand.
GAAGTTGTGGTAACGAAAAAAACAATCGAAGCAATTAAAGCAGCACAAGAAGAAAATCGAAGCCTCTGGAGAGTATCCTCAACAGTGAGTACTGCATCAAACCAATTACATGTTTGACTTCAATTTGATCTCATTTCGTTATAACAAAATAAATCTCACTTACGAAACCTTTTAAACTTGCTCCATTTGAACTACTTCAAAGACTTAGTATCGTTGGAAATGTGAAACCAAAGTATATCCCACTCGCAGGCAGCGTGACTTTGGTTGATTGTTTTGTTCGCAGTTGTTTTCAGCTGTAGCATCTGATGCTGTAATGAAGCCTCTGGGGCATTTTGCACAATCGCCTCTTGCTGATAAGTATCCGCCCGTTTATGCTGGAGAATATTTCCAAAAAGAGCTTGCTGTGATTAAACTTAATGAAAAAGGGGGAGATCAGCATTAGAAATTAAGGTGTGTACATCCATCTGCTGTATGATGAAATATGCCATGGGAGAGAGGTAATAAACAAGGAATTATGTATATCTTTTGTGGAAGTCATTTGGCAACTATATATGTATATCTATTTACCCAAGTATTTAAATAATGTATCTGGTTTTCATTCTAAAACAATGGTTGATAATTAATTAAATGTTAGTAAATGATTGTAGTACACATTTCTTCACCACATCACTGCTTGTCAATGGCCCTTTATACATTTCGTTTCTCATACTTAACGGTAAACCACTGACGAAGTTATAGCCTCATAGTCGAAAACAAAAATGAATTGCAAACCACAGGATGGAAATTCGTAAAGGGACAAATGTTGTAATTTTTAAAAAACCACATGGACGAAAATCATAATTTACTCAAACTATTATATATCTTCCTGTCTTGAAATAAATGTCCACAATGAAAATGACAAACAATTTTAGGATTGTGTAACTATTACCCTTTTAAATAACCAAATGTCACTTTTACTATTGATAATAGAGAGAGAAACTTTCTCCATCTCATAATTAAGGGTTAAATGGAAAAATGGAAACTTACTTTTGAAAGTGGACATTGATTTTAAGACAGTCTACAATAAGAATGTGAACACTTAATTTGAGACGGAAAGAATAATAGGTAATATAACTTTCTTTATTTGATAGAAGAAAAAACTGAAGACCAAAGAGAAAAACAAGGATAAGAAGATGACTTAAAAAGTGAGGATGTACAACAAGGGAGACAGGGGGAATTCATTGGAGTCATGACAGGAAGAAAAGGAACAAAAATTATGAGAGTTGCAACCATGGTACACTAAAAAAGAAACACAAATAAAACATTCATTTTCTCTATTTATATAATGTTGGAAAGTTATGTGGAGGTTAGAAGTTATTCTTCCATCCCACATAGGAGGAAAAACAAACTAGGAAGGATTTTATAAGTCCATTCTTGGTAGTAGGTCTTGAATGTTATAGAGAGCAAATGGTGGGGGTCTCAGTGAAGTGCAACGCACACGCGGGCGCGGGCCTCGCGATGAGACACACACTTTGCATCAGAGTTGAGGAGCTTCGCCCCGAGCTACGAGTTATTTTTTGGAGATATTATAGATAAAGCAAAATAACTTAGTGATAATTATCAGAAATTAAAGATAATTATTTGAATTTTAAATTCTTTTTTAAAACTTAAAAACGTGCTAATTAAAGTTTGTTGGAGACTTGGTCTCCTAAATCTCCAAAACGTGGCCTAAACTTAGGGAATAAGTTTAGGTTGTTAATCCAGTATAAAAACTGGATTAACCCTCTTTTAAAAACACACAGAAAACTCAGAAAATAGCTCTCTTCTCTCTGCATTCTATTGCCTCCATGTTCTCCACATCTGTTTTGCTTTAATTTTCGTGTTCCTAGCTGTTGGTACACTGAAAAACGCTGCATCAAATCATGGGGTTATCGACGTGTGACTCTACAGCCATTTGGAGTGTTGTATAAACCTTAAAGGGCAGGTTTAGACCGTGTAGTTTTCTTCTTCACCGTCTGCGAAAAACAGGTTGGTGTTTATGTTTTCTGTACTGTTCTTTACTTTCGTCCAGTAGAGTGGACAATCTCTTTTCTACCCCTTCTTCTAACGATTCTATCGCGAAGGATAGAAACGTTTATAGGAATCACTGTTTGTTAATTTTCGACAATCTAAAACTGTTTTTCTTAATGAAGTTCAAACCTTAATAAGTTAAAGTTGTGATCTTTATTTATAAAACTGTTTTTGTTGTTTATTATTGAATTTTTTAATTATTAAAATTCAACATATAATCTATTGGATATATTTTAAAATTACTATAAAGGAACCTAACGATAATTGTCGATCTTGGGACCGTTTACTAAACGTTTATGGGTCATTTAACCTTCCCAAGTGAACATGACAAGGACCGTTAATCTTATCCGATAAGAGCTATGATAAGGATGGAAAGTCTTACCCGGTAAGTGAAGGTGACTACTCTTACCTGATAAACACTTAGCGGGTAAATTGTTGCATAGGTCGCTATTTTGATGGAGTAAATTCTTACCTTGTAAAGTAAATTAAAGTGTTTACTCTTACCGGTGAACACTTACCAGGCAAGCGTTTGGGGGTAAACGACCCCTTAAATCACTACATTAGAGATGCTCTGATCAATCATTGAAATGAACCAATCTAAGATAAGGACCAATATTTCAATATATATATATATATATATATATATATAGAGAGAGAGAGAGAGAGAGAGAGAGTGAGAGAGGGAGGTTCATTTGTTAACCAACATTTTCTTGTTAACTTTGTGAACCACTCCAACCAATAGAATTGCACCTTTTTATGTTGTTTGTATTCCATTAACCATTAATGACAAAGTGTAAAAAAGTAAATCTAAATATATATAATATTTATTATAATTATGTGGGAGTTACAAAAATTTAAATTCCACAATTTTAGCTTTCTTTGATAACAATTTTTTTTTCTTCTATAATCAATTGCTAAAATTGTATGAACATCACAAGAAGTATAGTAGCTCTATCTCAACAAATCGAAACAATTGTAGGTGAAGTGCAGTGTCTCATAGGAGAGACCCCATGAAGAACACATGCATGCTTTTCTTTTATTTTCTCCCAGATACATGTTTTGTGAAAATGGGATTTGATTTTTGATTTCCTTTTTCTTGGATGATTTATGTGTAAATTTTATGGGTTATTTTCTGTAAGTGCGATGAACCCATTTTATGTTGTTGGTATGAATCTGAACCTGACCCCTTTTGGGTTCTATCCATGTTTACATTAACGTCAATATATTGTATTGCCACTCGATTCATGTTCATATTTGTTCATTCTATTCATGTTCATATTTGTTTACATGAATCTTATGGGTTCTATTCATGTTTACATGAACAACAATATATTGTATTGCCACTCGATTCATGTTCATATTTGTTCACTCTATTCATGTTCATATTTGTTTACATGAATCTTATGGGTTATATTCATGTTTACATGAACAACAATATATTGTATTGCCACTCTATTCATGTTCATATTTGTTCACTTAAGTATGATGTCAGTTACGAATCGAGGGTGAATGAGGGTGAATCGGGGGTTACGAATGGGGGTACAATTTTTTGGAAGGATAATTAATGGAGAGAATAAATAAGCTTAATTAATTGATTTTTCCCCAAAATACCCCCAACACCATAGTTCATTCCTAATATTACATTAAATGTACATTTATTACACTCTCTAAAAGATATTTAAATCTCAACCCTTGATATCCAAGATCAAGGGCTAAAAATGGTCCACAAAGTTAACAAGAAAATGTTGGTTAACAAATGAACCTAACCCTATATATATATATATATTTAAATTTAAATTAAATTTTACAAACTTATATTGAAATTTAATAAGCAGTTAGATTAATTAAAAAGTTCTATATAAAATCATAATACCATTTATTCAAAGGACATCACTAAAGAAAAGAATATTTCAAATTTGATAATCAACATCCGTAACTAAGGTGACGTTTGGTTCGTAGATTCTGAAGAAATCTGATGGAATTAGAATGTTAAATTTCATTGACCAAATTCCATTCATTTGTTTGGTTCATTCTTTTTCATGGAAAGAATTTCTAAATTCCATCAAATTCCACAAATGAGGGAATTTAACATTCCTTAGCAACTACAAGGTATTTTGATGGAATGAAATTCTTTTTTTCATAATACTAGATATGCCTTCAATCCAATATAACCTAATCACATAAGAACCTATCTGATTAAACCATGCCTCCATCGGTTCCTTCTCTAAACCCCGTCGACCACCGCCGATCTAAACCATCGCCGGCCTAAACCACCGCCGACTACCACTGACCACCGCCGACCACCACCGTTCTGAACCATCGCCAATCTGAACCACCGACGACCACTACTGACCACCGCCAACCATCGACCACCGACCACGCCATTCTGAACCACCGCCTACCACTATCGACCACCGTCGACCACCGCTGACAACCGCGATTCTGAACCGCCACCATTCTAAACCACCACCGATCTGAACCACCACCGACCATCGACCACCGTCGATCTGAACCACCGTCGATCTGAACCACCACCGATCATCACCGACCACCGCCGTTCTAAACCACCGCTGATCTGAACCACCGCCAACCACCGTCGATCTGAACCACCACCGACCATCGCCGATCTGAACCGCCGCCCACCACCACCGATTTGAACCACTGCTGACCATATCCGATCTGAACCACCGTTACAAATAAAATATTTTTAATGGCTATTTTATTAAAGCATTTTTTGTTTAGAAAAATTAAAATTACCAAAAAGGGTATTTTGGTCATTTATGAACATTTCATTCCAATTCCAAAGCTACATTCTGTGAACCAAACAGACAGATTCCAATTCTGTCAACCAACAGGTGGTCAAACCTGACAGCACTCCATTCCAATTCCTTCAAAGTCAAATTCCTTTGACATGTTCCATTCCATCCAAAAACATTTTGAGAACCAAACGCCATGTAAATTAACTTTTATAGTGTTTTTAGGCATATCGTGGCATAGCATGGCACGCCAATGGAATTTTTTTCATTAAAAAACAAATTTACTGATTTAAAATTATTTTCTTTTTCTAGTAAAATATGTATATTAATATATACTTTTATTTAGGGGTGACAATTTTGTATCAAACTAAACCAACCAACATATATACCAGCTGCACCAATTAAATTGCTACCAATCTAATTGGTACCGATTATAGCCGGTTGGTAGTATCGTACCAAGTATGGAAACTTGATTGGTACATGGTATTAAAAATCGGGTATCATGGTACCGACTTATTTATTCTTTATTAGTTTTTTTTTTGTTTTTTAATGTATTAGATATTAAACAATAAACATTGTAACTTTAATAATTTTATTTGAACATTTAAATGTTAGCAAGTTTATTCCTTCATTTTCTTGTAGTTAAAACCCTTAAACTGTAATAACTTTATTCCTTTATTTTGAGAAAACAAGGAGTTGAAGGTGAAGTGTGTAAATTTCCAAACTTCAAGGGATCAATGCGCAATTTTGGTGAATGAAAGGGTTTTGATGTTTTATTGCATAAATGGAGATTATTTGGTTAAAAGGCACTTTTGGCGTTTGTTTTGGAGAAATGCTTAACTTTGTGTTATGGGACGTTTTTGAAGGAGTAAATGGTTTAAATTCATTTGGAAAGTAATTTGTCCCAATCTAAACTATGTTGGAGTTTATTCATGTATTGTGGAGCGTGTGTTTGCATGACGCGAGTCGATTGCATTTTATTATTTGGGGACCGTTATTTGTTGGTCAAAAAGGGTTTGAGCACTTTAGCTCGGTGTTGACTTAAAAGAGTCTTGGGGATAATTGTCCGGTTTTAATGGCTCAGTGTAGAGCCCAGTTATGATTTACATACTAATGCACCTTGTTGCATATTGATGTTAATTACATTCTCGAGTGCGTTGGTCATTCCTGTGTAGTTATGTAATGTTAGACTGTGTTGCATTGGATCCATAGGCACATAAGTCAGTCTGTTTTGGTGGTCAATTGGGTATTGCGGGGTTGGACTCCGGGACCCATGTTTTACGACCGAAAACTTTTCAAGTAGGCACTAGGAGGGTTGAGTATGGAAGTGCTACCGGGGAGGTATGCACTAGGACCTCCGTCGCTTGAAGTAATGCCTTGGAGGTAGTCTTTAAGTGTGTCAGGCCTTTGGGGTAGAATTTATTGTAATGTTTACCAAGGTCAACCGACTCTTGAGGTGAAACTTGTTAAGAAGTCGTAGGGACACTTGGGCTTTTATGTTGTGAGGTGTCATGCGATTAACGTTGCAAGAGTGACATACTTTTGTGTTCCTCCACTCTCAACGGATACGGATCTTCCCCGTCGTTGGCCAATAACATTGTAATTATTAACGCCTTACTTTATTACCGTTTGACTTGGGTGGTTGACTGTAAATGATGACCTTAATATTGGATTCATTCCACGTATATTAAGGTTTGAATTAAATATGTCATTCCCACGTTTTGATATTTGGGTTTTTCCATTTTACGGTCGCGTGAGTATTGGGCCTAGTGGCCGTGTTTTTGGTGACGTATTGTATATGTGGGTATTTAACCATGATTTATGGGTTGATCATTTTGCCCCACCCGTGCTTGGGTGTTTTGGGATAAAACGTTTTATTCGCGTTTCTTAAATTGGGAGTCAATTTCCATTCTCGTTGCGCGTGAGTGTTGGGTTGCATCATTTTATAAAGAATGTTTTGTAATGAAGTGTTCATCTTTGAAAATGCATGGTATTGGAAAAAAGTCGTCTCCAAGTTTAAAGTAAATCATTTGAAAGATTATGATTTTGAGTGGAGTTTATTTCTTTTAAAGATATATTTATTCATGTAAAACTCTTGAACTCACTAGGCGTTAGCCTAACCTTTTTATTTGTCGGCATGTACAACAGGTTCCGGTTGGGAATAGTTCTAGGGGCACTGTGAATAGATGAGTGCTAGTTGTGTTCTCGAGAAGAAAGTAGTTTGGTGAAGTCTTCCGCATCTCATGGGGTTAGCAACTTGTATTTGGGTTAAGTAACACCCGACTTTGGTTTAGTCCTTGTATAAGACTGAAGTTCATAATTGATAAGGTCAAATGTAGAACTTTATTTGGGGGTATATCAAGTCTTTGATTTATAGTAAGAAGTTTTATCTTTTACTTGATGTAATAGCGAAATTTTTGATTAATTGTTTTTTCCAAATTTAAGGGTGTTACAGATCGATCTTTATTTGCATAATAACTGTAACTAATTTTGGGGTTTCATTTATAAAGATCCCTAACATCGTCTTTTTTCTTGTTTTGTTGGTTTTCTACCACTTAAAGAAACGGCAAAAAGGAGATGTTACATAATCAACAAACAATTACAAAATACAACAATCATTTACTTATAGGACTCTGCCCGTTTGTCATATTATACCAACCATTCACGAGGGAATGTTATCTATAAACAAGGCAAAACTCTAACTTTATTATTCCTTCTTGCAACTGAACTAACATTCAAGAACCGTTTTGCAAAAGACAACTCTGTTTACCAAACTAGAGGGAAGAAAATGTAAAAATCTAAATCTGAATTACAATCATAATTAAAAATCTAAATTCTAGATTAGTTGCATAATAACTTGTATGGGATTTGAAGAGCAAGTCTAACAAATCTAGATGTAAAATCAGTTTCTAACACATGGACAAATAATAAGATATGAAGATGCTAACATTACCACCATTACAATCACCAACAAAACCATTGACACAACCATTCTCTTAACATAAAAGTGGAGTGATTTATCCTTCACAAAACAAAGAACAAATTTTTTCATGGTTCGTATTTTTCACGAGATATGAGAGAGAATTATTTACATTTTTATATATGAATAGACACGATACATGTTTTTTTAGTGGTGATATTCACTAACACAGTTGAGTATAGGATCGATCCGACCCACATGTTGAAATGTGTGCAAAGTGATTTATCCCACGTAGATGGGAGAGGAAAGCTTTCGTTCCTTTATTGATTGGAGTCAAAATCTTTAAGCTGATGTTTGTGCATTGATTTATTCGATAAGTCGTATAATATTGTTTGTTTGAGATTTAATATGTAAATCGTATCACATTCAACCATGTTTTTTTCATAATACTAAATCTACTACTGTGTATTTAAGATCTTTTACCTTTTTAAATATAATCCAGAATATGCATACAAGTAAAGATTTACCCTTAATTAGATTTTATTACAATGATTCCTTTTTACTTATCAAAATCTGATTACTTCAATCCTAAAACATTTAAAAGATTGGAATTTGACACTAGACAATAATATTCCTCATCATCGTGGTTTAGAAACAGAATAATTTGAAGACTTTGGTGGCGTTTGTTTTTTAAGAGATGCTGAAGTCTGAAGTCTGATTTCACTTCTGATTTTTAAGAGGTGGTGCTGAAGTCTGAAATCTGAATCAACAAGATTGTTTGTTTTTGTAAACTGACAAACGTCTGAATATGTATAATTGTATATTTTATCCCTAAAAAATTCAACTTAAATACATCAATTGAAGTGAGCATCGATGATCGAAGGATGGAACGGAAAAAAAAGAAACAAAAGAAAGATGCTAACAGATTTGCGAGGTTGTGGAGTTTTAATCATATCTCAAACACTAAAGCGCCGATTTAAGCGATTCAAGATGTTTTGGAAAGTCAACACACAAATCTACAATATTTATGTTTTGCGTTTTTGCAAATTCAGGATGCATTTGGGCTAAAACCGACGTTGAAATCGAAAGAATGATGCTGGACGGAAATAAGAGGTAATTAAGTGGCTGAGGTATCACTTAATTATTCAGAGGACATTAAGGGTTAAGAGACTCTAAAAATAAAGAAAAAAACAAACAATCTAAATTATTTTATGTCTGGCCGAATCAGACATAAGTGGCAATTAAGAGCTTATTTTGAAAAAACAAACACCACCTTTGAAAAATTGAACCACATGCCGAAATAAATAATTTTTGTTGTCAAATTAACTTTAAGAATAATAATATTTTTTAATATTTAAAATAATAATAATCTTTTCAATAAAACAATTTAAAACGTCAAAAACATCTAAGTTTTCTCCATTTTTACCCATCTTTCATATATAAACTAGTATCCAAACTAATCAAATGCTACAAGATCAACAGATTATCGATTAAAATGAATACAAAATATAAAATTTTAAAATTACGTTACATCTATTGAACTAAATAAAAATTAAACCAAATTTATGGAATTATGATACATTTTACCCTTTAAACAAATCTAAACTTTTAACCACATAAACCTTGGGCTTTGGGCACCCGTCCTAATCCCTCCAAAATCATTAGGGATTTTCCATACAGTTTTTCAGAACCTATAAAATTAATTAAGATACAAACAAATAATATACTTGTCTGTAATTGCGGACCTAGCTCAAAACACAAATAATACGAATATGATCCATTTTTCTTTAAAAAAAAAATAATTTGCGAACCTGGAGCATATATATATATATATATATATATATTTGGTGTTTTTGAGCTAGACCCGCAATTGTGGACCTGTATATTGCGAAAATAACAACATTTGTACAAAACCGAAAAAAGAATAACTAAGAGACAAAATTTATTGTGTACAATAACTATTTCAGTTAATTTTCCTTATTAAAAAAGACATTCAACCACAGAGATTTTTATGTTTTCCATATTTAAGTGGTCAGATGTTGATGATAACACATTTAAAGAATTAATCCTGTCGAATTTTGAAAGGAAATATAATTAAGGACACTTGTTATCCTCCCATACGTTACTTTTTGCAATTGTGTGACTTTTCACCCTTTCTCCTCCACCCAAGTGTCCTCCATACTTGTGGTTTTCTGGTTTTAATGGCACATGAAAAGCATGCATCAATTTGTTTACAGTACCATCATCATCACATGTAGATGGAGATAGGAATACTCTACTTCTTCTTAAATTATAATTATAATTATAATCGTATAACACAAAATTGAGCTACGAATATATATGATGATTCCGTATATACTATCTATCATTCCATTATTAATGAGGTGAAATGTGTGGTCTATCTCTGTAATAGGAATTCCCCACCACCATCAAAAAAATCTTCACACAACCACCATAAATGGAGGATCATCGTCTTCGATATCCCGCACATCTCATCTTCTTCCATTCCATTCCATTCCATTCTCTCTAGAAAACTTAATAACCAGTGATTGATTTGAGAAATTAAATTAATTAATGGAGTTACCTGTGATCGATCTGGCGCCGTATGTGGATGTAACCTCCGGCAAATTCAGCTGCGACGAGCTCCTGCATCCGGAACTGAAGAAGGTGTGCTCGGAGGTGAGTCGGATCCTGAGAGAAACCGGAGCTCTGCTGGTCAGAGATCCGAGATGTTCTACTGAAGATAACGATCGATTTATCGATATGATGGAGAAATACTTCGAACAGCCTGAAGAAGTTAAGCGTGTTCAAGAGCGTCCTCACCAGCATTATCAGGTCATCAACTTCGTCTCCAAATTCCGATTATTTTAACCTAATTTACCAGATATATATATCTGTGCATGCAGGTAGGTAAACCATTGGATTGGGGATTTCTTAGATCGAACTATAGATTTGGAGAAAAGTGATGAAATTCCAAGGGTTTAATGGAAACAAAACGATATTGAGGAAGGATACCGTACATTTAGCCGGCTCAATTATATATTCTGTCATGCTCATTAAGTCCACCACCTAATATCTATAAATGGAGAATATATACAGTATATACGTACGGTATTTGTTAAGACTGGTTTATTAGATATTTTTTTTTTATAAACCGATAAAAACTAAACATTTTGTGTTTGTCGTATAAAATCTATTTATACGGTACATGGACAATAGCTGGCGTATTTTCTTTTCTTTTTTTACTAGTTTTTTTTCTTCGTAAATTGTTAAATCAGTATCTATGACCTATTAAATAGGGATTTGGTCGACCGAATCTTTTTTAAAACTCCATCACTTAAGAGCTAGACTTTTCATGGCTCGATTATTCAACGAGTTAGAGAGTGGTTCAACGGTTTCTCCGTGTGCAAAAATATTCAAATTGTTCTCCTCCCTCCTATTTTTTAAATAGTTTTTTTTATAGATGTGTTTATTGTGTTAAAATTCGAAAATAACGTTTTTCATAATTGCTATAAATGCTTTTGCCTCATACTAATGTTACGATTTAATAGTGGTCAACAAGTTTTGAGCTCATGTCTGGGTTGTTCTGTTGACATACGTCGATAAATAATGTGAGTTTTAAGTTTAATTCAAAAAGATTTGGATAGATCCAAGTGTATATGTGTATATATATACATAGGGAGAGGTTTAAATGAGAAATGTTAAGCAGATGAACAACAACAAAACGAAGCTTGCTGTTCAAAAAAAAAATGAGAAACGTTAAGTGTGTAAGAAATAGAGAAATGATCCTAACCCTTCATCTAGTCAACATTAATCAAATAGTCACTATTTCTATTTATTGGATCATATCCATTTACGTGGGCTAGTATTGGATATGACTAATTGATACAACTGTTTTCAAATCTATATTTATATGTTCTGACTCGTTTGCATAGATGAAAAAGAAAACGATTTATTAATTCAGCATATAATCTAACTGATTAACTGTTAAAATCAAACACTTGATCTAATTTGGATCAGATCCATTTAAAAAAACGAAGGAAATATATGAACTAAAAGTTAAATATCTATACATGTATCGTATACATATTTTTTATAATAAGATCGACTTCGTATATTTTTAAATAGCACATAGGTTTTTTTCCACATAATCTAAACTATACAATTGTAAATATACCACCAATTTTCACTGAAACATAATTATTAAAAACAATATAAATCTAGCTTTCTTTAGTTTCAAAAAGGACTGAGTTTGATATACTAGTATTTTTTAAAATCAGAATAAGAATTAATTAATTATAATCAGGTAAGAGATGTCACTGGATATAATATTCTCATCTACCTTACGATCCAACCGAGGTGATGTTAATTGATAGTTGAAGAGTCAGTACCGAATGGAAGAAGAAAGATAGGGGAGTTGCCGAAAGGATCAACTATGAATGACAAAAAACTAGTTAATGAACAAACAAATAGTTTTATTTTTTGACTTGTTAAGAACCTCATAATCATTAAGAGAGAAACAAACAATGTTTATTTTGTTATGACCAACAAACTATAAATATAGCTTAATTCATAATACAAATTGATCAAAATCATCAATATTTGTCAAGATGAACCCACTTTTCATATGTTAGCCCTCCTTTTTAACAAGTTATTTCGTTCTGCCTACTGCATTTTCTTTTCTAAATTGTTATTTAAAACATGATAATTTTTATACTAAATTGTTATTCATACACCTTACTTACGGTTTTTTTTTTTAAACCTCTTAGTGGCTCTTAAGTCTGAATCATTCAGACATTTTTACACACCACCTCTTATTAAACATAACTAAAATAAGACTTCAGACTTTAGACCTCTTAAAAATACAAACGACACCTTACATACCATTCATATTTTATATCCCCTCTTCACTTATACCACTCATATTTCATACTCCTTTTTATTCACCTACTAGTCATATGAGAATAATTAATAATAAAACTGACTTTTTATAATTATAAAATCTATAAATTTTAACTAGTAAAATACAGTTATGCACCGCTTTAAAAAGTTAGAAGTCATGAAACCAATCATGTTTGAAAAAGTTATGACTAGACAAAAGTACTCGTACTTTCTAAAACTTATTGTGATCATATTTATTTAAAAAACTTTAGTGGTGGCCTTTTTCTTTCAATTTTTATATTTTAAACATATGATTTTACTTTTAAAAGGGTTAATATAGCATCACTTGAACTTTATCAAATGGCTCATATACTTAGGCTATGTTCGGCAAACTAGCTTATAAGCTAGCTTGTAGCTGATAAGCTGACTTTTCAAAACGCTACTTTGAGTAGCGTTTCAATAAGCTAGCTTATGGTCATCCAAACGTGTACCAGAAAAAAAAACTAGCTTTTTTTGCTGAACATATCCTTAATAGAATTGTTGTAATTTCAGTCACATAAAAACATGGGCCGTTTTAAAAGTTTATTGTGATAAAATCACTTATAGTCAATTCAAAAAAGAAAAACAACATCATGAAACCAATCAAATTTTTATCATAATTCAGATCTTATTTAAAAATATATTTATACTTTCAAAATTTGTTATAAAAATACATCATGAGTTTTAAATTTTGTATTAAAAAGGTATTCATATTTTAAAATTTATTGTCAAAAAGATCTTAAAATAAATTGTCATATAATAAGAATATAATCATGTATTTTTGATCTATTATATTATGTAAATAAATCTAATCAAAACTCGATTAAAACTGATGTTATTTATATATATGTCTAAATATCGAAACCATTGATTACTTAGCAATTTTAGGAATTTTTAGAAACATTAGTATTATGTTCTAAATCTTATAAATGTATTCATATGAAAAAGTACAACCCACATAAAAAATATGTTTTGTTATTAATTATCAACTTTTTTCAATAATGAATGGACTATTTAAATAGATCATGATTTATTTAGTTGGATGCATAATTAAGAGTGGGAAAATCTTAAAAAAACGAAAAACTGAAAAATACGTTGGGAATCCTTTGTCTGGACGGTATGTAATTGTACATACAAGTAATGCACTAATGTGTAACATGCATACATGTACATATACACAAATGTATAATGCACACGTGCTTAAAAAAAACAATTTAATTACTTGTATGCACAAATACATACCGTCCGGATCAAGGGTTATTAAAGTGTTTCTCAATTTTCTATTTTTCTTGAGATTTTTCATTGAACCTCCTCGTCACTAGTATTACTTATCGTTCAATCTTTTATTTGTTTGTTATTATAGTTTAAATTAAAAAATTATTAGAAGGGAAATATCATTTATAACAGTAAATTCTACTTTTCTTCTATTTTATCTTTAATTTTTATTAATTAAAAAGTATAAAAATTAGTTAGAGTAACAAAAATTTCATGATGATTGAATAATGGTTGGGTTTTGACATCTCTTCAAGATTCAGCTTTCATCCAAGATCAATGCGTTCGACTGGTTTAATCCATCATCAATTTTTGGTTAAAAATCACTCAAAAATTCAATTCGTAAAACTGTTTATGGAACACAGGTTGGTTCGACACCAGGAGGAGTCGAAATTCCCCGAAGCTTGGTCGACATGGAAATGCAAAAGAAGCTGCGAGCATTGCCGGAAGATCGCCGGCCTGCAATTCCAACTGGCCCTGATCTCAAATCGCGATATATGTGGAGGGTTGGCCCTCGACCAACAAAAACTCGATTCCAGGTTCAGTATCTTTCAAAATCGTCAGTTTATTGGATGATTCTTGTTGTTTAATTAATCTATGTATGTTCTTATGTAGGAATTGAACTCTGAGCCCGTATTACCAGAAGAGTTTCCCGAGTGGAAAAAGATCATGGATTCTTGGGGTTTTAAAATGATATCCACTGTAGAGGTGTGTTAATGGTATTACTCACTTCCTTTTGGTGTTATTTTCTGTTTCTTGATTGTCATACAATTCAACTCGATTTTCACAGGCTGTTGCTGAATTGGCAGCAATTGGATTCGACCTACCAAAGGATTCATTTACCAATCTAATGAAGATGGTGAGTTGTGTTTCTTGATAGATTTATGTGTTATTTGTGGAAACGCCCACCATCTGTTTGTTAAATTGCCGCAATGAGCCTTTTTTGTGTTTTCTTCAAAAGCATATTGAAAGATTACTTGCTATGAGCTACAAAAATGGATGGTTTGTTGTGATCTTTTGCAACTTCAACTAGAATTGAACTGAATATTTCTGAATTGCAGGGTCCCCATCTTCTTGCTCCAACAGGAAGTGACCTCGGACGCCATGGTGAAGAAGGAACCGTGTTTGCAGGATACCATTATGACATCAACTTTCTAACGATTCACTATAAAAGTAAATTCCCCGGCTTAAGTATTTGGCTTAGGAATGGGGAGAAAGTAGAAGTGAATGTTCCCGATGGGTGTCTACTTATTCAGGCTGGAAAACAGGTAAAAAAGCTAGTGATCTCATGTGATTTCGGCTCCCCATTATGTTACTTTCACATTGCGGTTTGTAGTCGTTATTAGCCTTTCACGATGGCAAGCAAATACGAGTTTCATGATCTTGGATCTTGTTTTACCATTTGCAGTTAGAATGGATGACTGCTGGTGACTGTAAGGCTGGTATGCACGAAGTTGTGGTAACTAGCAGCACCCTCGAAGCAATTAAAGCGGCCAAAGAAGAAAATCGAAGCCTCTGGAGGGTATCCTCAACGGTGAGTTAACCGGAATGAACACACTAGAACAAAATCAATTTTATAGGACGCCATATATAGACGTATGAGTGTCTTAATAGACTGCTTTATAGGACTTAATTTTATATAACTAAACAATAGTGTATTCTATAAAAATGTGTTGCAATAGAATGTTAGAACGTATTTGGGCATCCTAACAAGCTTTTTAGCACACTTTTTATAGGATAATTTTGAGAAGTGTCTCATGAACATCTTTTTATAAGATTTTTGTTTTCCAAATAGTGTTGTATAAAAAGAATAAAAAAAACCCTTTACTTTAAAAAATGTCCAAAAAAACTTGTTAGGACATACAAAATGTTCTATCAAGTTATTTCAAGATACGTACAATTGTTTGGTCCTATAAACTTATTGTAAGACTTTACATAGAACGTATAATTGTTGGATCCTATAACCTTAAGTCCTATAATACAGTCTATTAGGATAGTCAGACATATTTGACGTCCTACAAAACCGATTTTGTTGTAGTAACATGACAAAATGTGAGATGTTTCAAACTTATAACTCCATGTGAACTCAAATTTACTTGAGTTGGCGTTGTTTTTGTAGCTATTTTCCAATGTTGCATCGGATGCAATGCTGAAGCCCCTAGGCCATTTTGCAAACTCGCCTCTTGCTGAGAAGTACCCACCGATGCACGCTGGAGATTATTTTGAAAAAGAACTTTCCGTGATCAATCTTAAAGGAAAGAACGAGGTGCACTAGATTATAATGAGGCGTGTTTGAGTGAAGAAAGGTCCATCTATATATATCGTATTGTTGCTTGGAAGATGCCATGGCGAATAAACAAGGTCTGTTTCGTTCAAAGTGTGTTTGCTATATATATATATATATCTATTTGTGTCTCTAAGGATATGATGAATGTATGTGATTTCCTTTCGGGATTATGTAAACCATGTTTGTTAAATGTAAAACTCATGAATATGTTATGATTTTTGGACCTACGTATGAATAAAATCAATTTATGTTGGTTCTTCTATTATAGATTTGATGATGACACTTTAAGCTAATTGGAGCATCTCCAACAACTATGCTAAAATAGAAAAAATTGGGATTTTAGCATTTTTATTGCTCCAACAGCTATGTTATCCTCTATGTTAAAATAGAGAGCATCTCCAACAGCTATGTTATAATTTTTCTAAAATAGAGTATAAAAAGTTGAAGTCTCTAAAAAAAAATTACAATCAACTCCAACAACTATTATATTTTAGCAATTCTATCATCAATTATATTAATAAAATATTATTTATCTCCCCTAAACATACAACTTCAATATCTTCTATTGGTGGAAAAGAATAAAATATTATTTCTCTCTCTTCAATATGGGGTTTTAGAGATTTCTCTAAATTTGGAGATTTTTACCTTCTCTCTCCTTTTTTCTCTATTTTATCATATGATATAGCATAGCTGTTGGAGCAAAAAAATTGTTAAAGTATCACTTTTTTCTATTTTAGCATAGTTGTTGGAGATGCTCTAAAAATCTTTAAATTTAAAGAAATCTCTAAAAAAAAAAGTTTCTCCTAAAACTAATTATTACCCCTAAAAAGCAAACTTTTCCTATCTCAACTTTTCATATATTGAATATTTTAATAATATAATTAAATAAATTGAATATTTTAATAAGATAATTAATACTAAAGTTGCTAAAATGACATAGTTGTTGGAGTTAGATGCAAAGTTTTTTAGAGATTTTGGTCTTTTTTACTCTATTTTAGAAAAACTTTAGCATAACTATTGGAGATGCTCTTAACACTTGGGTCGCTGACACAGAAGCCCATTGATAGACGTGTAAGCGCATCTTGAACACATTCTCCAAAATGGTGATTCAAAACTCAAAATCTCCAAAAATAAATTAATTCAACTCCAACAGATTTTTGGAGACTAAAACATTGATTATATTATTAAAATATTTTTTACATGTAATAAAATATTATCTCTTTTATAAACATTCTACATCAATGTTTATTATTGGTGGGAATATAATAAAAAAACATTTTCTTTCATGGTAATCATTTTTGGGAAGTCTTTTCAGATTTGGAGTATTTACACTATTTCTCATGCTTTTTTTTTTTTTATTTTGGAGAACCTGTTGGAGCAAAAATTTATCCAAAATCTCTATTTTAGAGAATTTATTGGAGATGATCTAATATAAACATCTTGTGCTCAGTGTACTTTTCGGATTATGTAAACGGAGTGTGGTAAATGTAAAACTCATGAACATGTAATGATTTTCGGACATATGTGTGAATAATATCCATTTCGTCGGTCGGTTTACAATAAGTTTTGCAATTATTTCCTTGAGCAATGATCAGCATGTCAACACAAGTGAGTTTTATGTACTTGTCATTAAACATTATTTATATGAATATGACTATTGATCAAATTTTATATGAATTAATATCATATAAGTAAAGAAAGTTAACATCATTTTATCATATGGACATTAAATAAGGGGTAGGCTAAAACCCCCTATGCATTGCTAATTGCATCATATGATCCTATCCATTTACTTCCTTTTCACACATGTTAACATCAACCTTTTCAATTTCCAATGCATAAATTGACTTGATTTTGACATTAGAGTGGGTGCCATTAGCATTACGTAGGAGATCCAAATCATGAGGCTCTTCCAAATCATTACCCTAGGAGATCCGATTTACTTGATTGAATGAACAAAAAAATGAACTAACATCGATTATTGATTCAAATTAATCGTTCGATTAATCAATTGAAAAGAACCCTGAATACAACCTTTAAATATCAACTATTGATTCAAATTAACCGTTTGACACTAGTGAAAAACATTATTACCATCAATTAACATTCTTTTTGCAACTTTTTAATTAATAACATAATATATTTTTTATGAAATAACATGCAAAATCGAATGAAGAATCTTAAAGGCGAAAAAGGGTTCATGAAAGACATGATGTCTTGTCTTCCAACAAGGATCATGGGTGGCTTTGTACCATACGAGCGATATCCAAATTTCTTTAAATAGGAAATCAAAAAACTTTAAAAAAAATTACTTTAAACTCATTTTATTATTTTAAAGATTACAATATAACTAAATTGTTAATATATTTAACGAATTTAATATTCCAATAAAACATTATATAAAATAGCAACATAATTTACTATATTGGTGGACACAATAAAAAAAAAAAACATTTTTCTCAACCAATTTTGGAATTTTTTTTTTCCTTCTCAATAAAAAGATTTATCACTCAACATTACATTTTTATATCCAAATTTTAATCAGATTAATTAACATAAATAATCATATAATTATTTATTTATGAATATATAAAATATTGGTCAAGAATTTGTTAAAAATATACGGCGTAAAAGGCTTAAAATTCACACTATAAAGTGGGTGTCCTAACAAACCTTCTTTAATTTCAATCCTTTATTATAAACACACACACCTCTCCCTCTCTTTCCCTGCACCACCATTCATGGATTTCCTGCATTTCTCCCTTATCCTCCTTTCTTTTCCAGCTATCCATGCAGCCATTTTCACCTTGCAAAACAACTGCAACAATACCATATGGCCCGGGATCCAACCCGGTGCCGGTCATCCTTTGATTTCCGACGGTGGTCTACAACTCAAACCACATTCCTCGTTCAATCTAACCGCTCCACACGGGTGGTCAGGCCGCTTCTGGGGTCGAGACGGCTGCACGTTTGACGACTCCGGTAACGGACGCTGCGCCACTGGCGACTGTGGAAACGTCCTCCAGTGCAAAGGTGCAGGTGGCGTACCACCGGTTTCCTTAGCCGAGTTCACCCTCGATAGCCCGATGGATTTCTATGATGTCAGCCTTGTGGATGGCTACAACCTGCCCGTCTCGATTATCCCATTGGGTGGGTCGGGTAACTGTTCGAGTGTTAGGTGTGTGACGGATTTGAACGTAAAGTGCCCAGATAGTCTGCAGGTGAAAGGGGATGGTGGAAGTGAGGTGGTTGCCTGCAAGAGCGCCTGCACGGCTTTTCAGAAGCCGGAGTACTGTTGCACCGGGGAGTTTAACAATCCCACGATATGCAAACCGACGAATTATTCACAAATTTTCAAGGAGGCTTGCCCTACTTCTTATAGTTACCCTTATGATGATGCAACAAGCACTTTTACCTGCAAACAAGCTAATTACTTGATTTCATTCTGTTAAGTTGTTGATCATGATTCTTATATTACAAGTGATCTTTAAAATCAATAGTAAGAAATTCTTTATTTGGAGTTCGAAACATATTCTAGACTTGAACGAACCGCTTCTCCTCAATATACGTTGAAACCTCCATTTTCTCCTCAAATGATCTTTTACAAAGTAATCTAATTAGGGGTTCCACATATTCTAACATAGTATCAGAGAGCCAAGGTGTACCACTCTAGTGAGTAGTAACCCAAGAATTTGGGATAATTTGTGCCTGTCTAGCCTTTGTTGGAGGGGCGTGTTAGAGTCCCAGATTGACTAGACTTAGGTCATTTCTCCTCGATATATGTTGAAACCACCGTTCTCTCCTCAAGGGCTTTTTTATAAAGTATTCTCACACTTAATTCCATATGAAAAAACCTGAATTTGGAATTGATCTGGATTTTGTTACACACTTGATACACAATTTTTTTTCTACTTTATAGTACTTGACATGAATTGTAAGTTTGTAACGTGGTATACTCTTCTTTGCGGAATGAGGGAAACAGAAAAAGAAATTCAATTACACAATTTCAGACACGAATTTACCTGAGTCGTGGCATAAACATGTTCTACGAAGATGTGCAACAGCCGAACTTGGTTCCTCCGGATACAGGCTCCGGACCAGGAACAAGAATATTGGTGCCCTTAAGGAGGGCGGAATTACCCTCTGCTTCCTCATTAGCGACAAGAGATTTCTTACTGACTGTTCGATAAATCTCAGTAAGGATGGTGAGAAAAGCGGGTTCCACGTTTGTGGCCTCAAGGGCAGATGTTTCCATGAAAAAGAGACCTTCCCTTTCTGCAAACTCTTTTGCGTCCTCGGTGGAGACATCACGTTGGGAATCCAAGTCAGATTTGTTGCCGATGAGCATGATGACGATGTTATTATCCGCGTGGCCTCTTAATTCCTCTAACCACCTGGCTATGTGATCAAACGATTGACGCTTGGTTATGTCATAGACCAGCATTGCTCCCACGGCTCCTCTGTAATAGGCGCTAGTCACTGCTCGGTATCTGTGATCATTAAACAAAAATTTCAATATAAATGTCGCAAATGCATTTCTAATTTGAAACTCAAGGGGAGAGAAATTAAAACTCGCATATGCAGCCAACATAGGTTCCCCTGATAATTGCACCATAGTATTCGGCATCATGGTTACATATTAATTCCCCAAGTCATTGCATAATTACCATGGTTAGATATGGTATACCAGGGATAAATACCACCCAAATTTTCAAAACATCCGTTGAGATTAGGCCAAGAAGTACATTCAACGTCGTAAGGGGACTTCCATGGGGATCAAGATCCAAGACGCCCCAAGTCTCCACCTTGATCGTTATGATGTGCATAGATATTATTTCAAGTTGCAAGATTTGTTAAATCAATATGAGTATCCCAATTCCATTATGAATAAACAACCAGAGAGTATCATGCTAGAAGAACTAAAATCCAAAAATGTCAATGCAAAGTCAAATATGCTGATATTTTAAGTTATTTGTTTAAGCACGTCGTTAGTATATCAAACCAAACGAACCTGGTATATCCCACTAGGAAGTAGGGTCTGAGACGGTTAAGATGTATACATACCTCAACAGTGAATTAAGCACTTCATTAGTGACGAGTTTAAAAAGAACTTTGAAGTGATACAAATGTACTCCTGGTATTATAAGAATCATTTATATCGGTTTATGCTTTTTGGTGATTTTGGATGAGATTTCCCATGGATTCATATGTTATTTGTCTGGCGACATCACACCCGTATTTAAGGCGAAGAGAGAAGTGACCACAAAGTTGGAGCAGTGGAGAGCATCATCGGAGACAAAAGGCTTGTGCATTAACTGCTCTAAGACCGAATACTATGGTTCAATTTCAGCATGGAGCCTAACGAAGAGGGAGTAGAAGTCAACATTGAGGAACAAAGGTTACCCAACAGAACAGTTTCAAGTATTTAGGCTCCATGATAGAGGAGGGAAATGCTAAAGACGATGTTACACACCACATAAGGTTGGAAGTTGCAGAAATGAGGATGTTGGAAGGATACCGAACAAGGTTTTAAGGGCAGAGCTAGGAGTTGCACCGATCATAGATAAAATGAGAGAGGGAATATTGCGGTGGTTTGGCCACATTAAGAGGACACAGTTGTCGGCATTGGTTAGAGAACGTAACAATCAAGAGAGTGAGGATGGGCATACCAAGAACATGAGACAAGCAGTTGAGGTATATAAAAATCTATTACAAAAGCAACAAATGTTTCTGTAGATGTATAAGCCAAGTTTCAAGTTACTCACAATATTAAAACACCAGTCACCAGAGTCTTGAACAACAATCACCTTATCTCAATGCAGCATAAGATGAAGCAAATCTAAACGTCACAACACACAAGTGGCAAGTGACTTGTCGGAAATCGCCAGTTGGCTTGGTCTGACCAAGAAAGGCAGTCACAGACCTCTTAGATTTTTCCAGAAAGAACCAAAAAATTCTCTTTAAGGTCCCATAGATAGAACCTGATACGAAGTACTGAACATAAGACCTATGTAAGGGAGTCGGTCCGACGCCTGATTGTGAGTCTCATAGCCATACGAGAGCTTGGAATTACACCCTAAAAGGAGTTAGTCTAAGCCTTCCTAAGGATCAATTGATAGACATTTTTTTTTGAGGAAGAGAATCCAGGATGAACGCTTTTTTCATTCGCTATGCGCTCTCGGTTCTTGAGCATGTTGGGGGATTAGGCGGCAGTTGAAAGAGCTGCTCGAAAGATTGACGAAGAAGCGCAAAAACCTATATATCTTTATCATGTGTTCTTTCTCTCCTCCCCTCAGCCATAGAGTCATCTTTCCCCCCTTTTTTTCTATTTTTTTTAGGCATTGAACCCCACCGCTCCGTGGGGTGCTGAGTGATGATATATGTTGCAGAATCCATAGCATAAGTTTCCTCAACTTCATACAGAGGTATTCCAACCATTTATGTTGAATCAAAATTTTTACTTCCATCCCCTGATTTATATATATGCTCTATAAATGGTGTAAAACTGTGAAATACGGTTTGGTTCCTCACATTAGGAGCAAAAAGATAAGGCGAAATAGCGTGTCATTTTGGAACCATTCATAAGCTTTTGATTGTCTAATGTAAAAGAAAAGGCCGTCATCTGGAGAATTTTGAAGGTTGAATTTACAATTTCATTATTAGTTAGTTTTTATTTTGGTTCAGTGGCATCCCCATGGATACAAAGCTTCTTTGGTGACAATACCGAATATCATTGAATTTAGCTTGAAAGTCTAAGTATGCACTTCTAAACTTTCATTTGTAAAGCCATTTTACCCACAGTTCTTGATTCATGAAGAGACACCCCTATCAAGGCACAGATCAATGCCAAAAGAACCCTCACTTGTCTCACCCCAATGAAGGCTTTTCTTGATTCATTCTCATCATAGCAACACAATCAGCATATATATATATATATGTGTGTGTGTGTGTGTGTGTGGGCATCTAAAAAGTATTATAACAGACTTGATAGATATCTTTATCTCACCCTTTGCGATCAGTCTGTCTGCCTCACATCAATATCTCAACTTCTCTAAGATAATTCATGAGAAAACATAATTTCACTACAGTGGGAACTTGAAACAAACATTTGGGTCATTTACTCAAACTCGAAAAGAAAAAATTTCAAGAACCAAACAAGTATATTTAACTAAGCAAAAAGTAAAATCGGTGATCTCAAAAGAGAAGAGCAAAGACCTTTCTTGACCAGCCGTGTCCCAAATCTGAGCCTTGACGTTCTTGTGATCGATGACCATAGTCTTGGTCTGGAACTCAACACCAATCGTTGCCTTGGAATCCAAACTAAACTCATTCCGAGAAAACCGAGCCAACAACTGAGATTTACCCACCGCAGAGTCCCCAATCAGTACGATCTTAAAAACATAATCAATCTTCTGATTAAAATCCCCATGGTAATTCGCCATCTCTCATCAATCAAACAAGATCAACAAACACCTTCACCTCCAATTCCCAAATTAGGTATGAAAGAACCTCAACGGTGAACAACTAAATTGATCAATCGCTCATCAAGTTTACAGATTATGGTTCAGGCGGCAGGTATGAGCCTGTGTGTGTTTGGTGTGTGAGGGTTTGGGCATGAAAAGGCGACGAAGATGACGACGAACAGCAGAAGAAAAATAAGAGAGAAGAAAAGAAAGCCGCGTATGTGTAAGCCAACGGCTGTCTTTGAGCCGCCTTGTTTTAACTGCTCTACAAGGTACAACTTTCTAAGGCATCGTTTCTCTTTAGGGTACAAATAACGCATTGCATATTTTACCATCGTGTTAAAATAAAAAATCACGTGAGATTTGTAATTTTACTTAAACATGTTTTTCAAATTAATTATGTGATATAATATTGATTGGATAGAGTAATAAAAAAAATTGAATGTGTTTATATTGTTTAAGTTGTAGTAATTATTTATCTGAATATTTAACAAATTATACAATAGACTTGAGGATCACGTGAGACCAGTCTGTTTTCGTGAGATCGTAAGACTATATTTTTACATTTGAAATTTCACAGGAACACACTGATAATAAGTAAAATGAGAATAAAAATGATACTATTGTAGAACGAGAAAAACTAAAATGAGAATAAAAAGTTTATCATATTATGTTAAAAAGAATAGGTAATTTTATTTTACATGATATTCATTTTGTTGTGACTCATATAAAAGTGATGATCGAGAGCCGATTATTTAGCTTCTAATTAAATAATAAAAAACAGAATTAGTTTATTAAAACATGAAAAACAGATTACTATAACTTCGAGTATGCATGTATGTGTGTGCATCTTCCCGAATAATAGCCCTAGATTAATTCTAAAAATTGTAGAAAAATGTGCAAGCATATGTTAGTTTACTATTATGGTTATTTGATCCGAGTAGAGCAACGAATTAAACGTAAATCCAAGACCTATGGCTAATTAAACTCCAAATTAACGAGTGTACATTAGTTTAGCAATGGCTGCAGATTGATTAGTCAAAGATTTATGGTTTAAAGTGGTAAAAGCCACCGTTTTCATCTTCTTTAAGGGTGGGGATTTGACTAAACTTTTACAATCCCAAAATAGATCGATTCTTTTAGTAATCAAGTGTGTATCAGTGATATTGAAAACAATCAAACACACAGAATTCTCATAGTTTTCATGGCAACCAAGTGTTTGTATAGTTTGATCATCGACCACCTAATTAGTTAGGACAATCGAGACATACTTTTAGTCGTACTAAAGTACATTGTTATAAATTTAGTACAATAATTATGATTTTGTAAAGATCAGTTAATGACAACACGCGTTCTTTAAAATATTGTTTTTGCAACATGATGTTATAAATAATCAGCGTATAAAATTTTGGCTTATCCGTTCAATTATCTATAAATTAAGGATTATTGAAGCATTCTTGCTACGAAACTGTAGTAAGCATAAAAAGGCCGGTCTTTGGCAGACAACATGTGATTCACAAGAGAAAAGGAGATTTTACATGTCATAAAATAGACCTACCATACAAGTAAAAGAGAAGGCCTTTGCCAACAAATTAGCAAGAGAGAACGTATGAGGGAAAATCATTTGTTCAAAAATGTTAAGAGCGATCATGAAAAAAAACATATATATATATATATATAATATGCAAATTATGTGTGTTGTCGTTGACTTTTTGTATGTGAATAAAATTGATATATTTTGATACATGATAGACCCCGAATTTCACTAGTTCTTGAGCTTACCATCTAAAACTAGGTAACAACAAGGTTGACGAGTTATGTGAAATTAATTTAAAGAATAGAAAAAGAAGAAAAAATTAAACCTAGAGGCAGGCATCTCAATACAAGTTGTTGTGCAAGTTTCTCAAGAAAAGAGGTAATTAACTTTTATGCAACAAACACACCGAAAAGTTAGGTGTTATATATCAATTATATTATATTATTTGTTTTTAATTTTAAATGAAGTTATCTAACACAGTCACCATTCATGATATTATTAGAACTTTTTTTTTTTTTTTTTTTTTTTTTTTTTTTTTTTTTTTGCACAGCAAGAAAAGTCAATATATTACCATACCCACAAATTGTTCTTAGAAACAAACAGACCCCAAGAAACACAAAAGCCAACACTACCAGTTCACTACATCGACCAAAAAAAATAGGAAACATCCAGACCCGAAAATAACAAAGCAACGGGTGTTTGCGAGAGGCAAACAACCACTACTGCCTACGACCTCATCTGCTGCAGCAACAGCTAAAACTCGACCTACTGCAGGTCCAGCCGAACCAATCAATGAGCCAAACCACAAGACAGACCTGAAATATTTTCTGGATACCAACGACCATTGCGAACCAGAATACCGAAGGCACTTTGTGCTGTTGTCGCGACACAGTATCTCATAGTCCCTATCTCCTTTATACGATCGATGCCCATTGCTAATCTCCGTAAGTCTACAGCCAGGTCACCCAATTGATTCCCGATTCCCGATCTTTTCTTGTGATCCATTCGAACGCCTTTAGTTGATATTCAAAGAAACGGTCTGAAATATAACCCCTTTCTTTTTCGAAAACCACTTTGTTACGGTTTGCCCACACTAGGTAAAGAAAACACCATACTACCTCCGTCCATCTTTGTGCTCCTTTTTCATTACCCACCAATTGTTCAACCACACCCAAGATATCACTAATGGAACTAACCGAATCTAAGTTTAAGTTCCACCATCTTACTGTTTTCAGCCACAGGTTTCTCACATCTTCACACTTTATAAGCGCATGATCAACCGATTCTAATTCTTTGTCACATCTTGGGAAAAGTGTTGAGTCCAACTCCATCCCCATGCTATCCAAAACCACTCTCGAGGGGATCCTTCCTATTCTCGCTCTCCAAACGAACACACAAACTTTCTTTGGAATAGTCTTTATCCACTTTGTTTCTTCATTGTTGCTCCCTGCCAAACCTCTATTTCTTCTAAAATGTTCGTAAGCTTCTTAACAGTGAACATCCCTTGATTGTTCAAACTCCACTTAGCTCTATCTTTCAACCCTCTTTTTGGAAGATACCCCCTAATTAAGTTATCTAAATTCTCCAATTCTCCTAACTCCCGACCTCTCGGTTCCCTCCTCCGATCCCATTTCCATATCCATTCTTCACCCCTCCACTCCCCCTATCCTTAACTAAAATATTTTTGTTTGTTTCTATAGTCGTTGGAATTCCTCCCTTAATATACGATTTTCTACCCACCTATCCTCCCAAAAGCGAATCTCCGACCCATCCCCAATTTTTTTACCAAACGACCCCGTGAATTGAATTCCTTCCTTGTCCATATCCTTCCCGACTCTTATGATATCATGCCATGCCGAACTCCCTCCCGAACTTCTTGATAATTCTTCTATCATTCCCCTTCCCCGACCGTACAAGCTTCTAATTACTCTAACCTATAACGACTAATTTTCTTCATGAAACCTCCACCACCATTTTCCGAGTAAGCCCCAATTAATATCCCTTAAGTTACCAATGTTTAGCCCGCCTCTCTTGAAGCCTCCCAACACCCTTTCCCACTTAACCCAAGCTAGGCATTTTTTTTAAAACTTCGTCACCCCCTCCCCCCCCCCCCCCAAAAAAAAAAAAAAAATTTGACGTCTCACACTCTCAAGGACTTTTAGAACACTTTGCAGGGCGCGAAACAAAGAGAAAAGATATAGTGAACTACTTCCAAGAACCGATCTCACCAATGTCATCTTCCTCCAAAAGAAATCATTTTTGCCTTCCACATTGCTAGCTTTTTTTTGACTTTCTCAATAACCAACTTCCAATGCTCATGTCTCCTCATTGAGGCTCCAACCGGTAACCCTAGATACGTGAATGGAAGAGTGCCACTTCCACATCCCAACCCTCTTGCCCATGCTTGAACCTCTACTTTCGACACCCCCATACCGAAAATCTTGCTTTTGGACATGTTTATTTTTAGTCCTGAGACTAAGTGAAAGCATTTTAACAACTTCATAAGATTTTTTAGATTTGTGAGTTGCCACTTTCCAAAGACGATCACGTCATCCGCATATTGGAGATGAGATATTGCAACTCCCTCTTTACCCACCTTGATTCCTTCGAACATCCCTTTCTCCACCGCCTCTTCCATCATAACATGCAAACTTTCGGCTACCACCAAGAAGAGAAAAGGAGCAAGTCGATCTCCTTGCCTCAAACCTTTCTCCATTTGATATTCCTTTGTTGGTGCTCCATTTATCAACACCGAAATCTTTGAAGATTTTAAACAAGCCTTCATCCACCCTCTCCATTTATTCCCGAATCCCATCTCTTTCATAACATCCAATTAGAACGACCATTCAACCGAATCATACGCCTTTTCGAAGTCAACCTTGAACATCAAGCCTTTTTTCTTTGTTTTCTTCAAATAAGCCACCGTCTCATTAGCAATAAGGACACCATCTAGGATGAATCTACCTTTTATGAAGGCACTTTGTTCTTTACTTATTAGCTTGGTCATTACCTTCTTCATTCTTTTGGCCAACAATTTTGAGATTATCTTGTAAAAGATCCCAATGAGGCTAATTGGTCGAAATTCGTTCAAGCCAATCGGATTTGTGTTTTTTGGGTTTAAAGTAAAAAAAAAAGAAGCATTACAACCTTCGCTAATTTCACCTTTTTCCAAAAACCATTCTATAGCCGCCATCAACTCCCTTTTTATTAATCCCTAAAATCTCTTTATAAAACCAATTGTGAAACCTTCCGGCCCCGACGACTTATTGTTCCCGCACTCCTTTATCGCGTTCCACACCTCCTCTTCCGAAGTAGTTTCCTCTAAGTTTTTGGCTTCCTCCTCCGTCAATTTCTTAAAGCGATCCAACCTCAACTTTGCGTCAACCCTTTGATGGCATGCATATTTTCTTTTGAAAAAATTGTACTTGAATTGCTTTAACACCTTCAGTTCCTCCACCCACTCCAAGTCAATGTTAAGCCCTCTAATACAATTCCTCCTCGCTTTATACTTTATTGCCGCATGGAAAAATCTCGAGTTCTCGTCCCCTTCCTTGATCCAACGTACTTTGGCCTTTTGTTTGGCAATCTCTCTACTTTTTTCTTCCAAGTCAAGCCATTCGTTTCGAGCCTTTATCCATCTTTGTCTCTCATCCTCCCCAATCGATTACCGTCAGCTTCTTCTTCCCATTTCCTTACCTCTTTCTTCTTGAGCTCTAGATCTCTCTCGATATCTCCCCACTTTGCACCATTCCATCATTTTAGGATAGTTTTGACGTTCTTAAGTTT
The DNA here is from genome assembly GCA_954870635.1 of Arctium minus. Lineage (NCBI taxonomy): Eukaryota > Viridiplantae > Streptophyta > Magnoliopsida > Asterales > Asteraceae > Arctium > Arctium minus. Next base: position 32,641,784 of record OX941088.1, read on the forward strand.
GTCTCGGAAAATGCAGTTCGACCTCTTTGAGGACACTACCTTTCCCCACGCTTCCTTTACCAAATCCTATAGACCCTCGTCATTTATCCAATCATCAAAGAATTTAAACGGCTTCGGGCCAAAGTCGGCCCATTTGTCACTTAGCATGATGGGGAAGTGATCTGACCATTTTCTCTCTAAAGCTTTTGCCCCTATATTTTTCCAAAGGCTCTCGAACTCGTGTGTGACCAAAAACCTATCTAACTTACTAAACTTTTTTCCATCATCACTCACCCGGGTGTATTTTTTTCCTCCCAGCGGAAAATTTGTTTCTTTTGATGAAATCATTAAACTCTTCAGTCCCTTTTTGATTTATAATTGAATTCATTCTTTCTTTCTCATTACGGACCTCGTTAAAGTCTCCAAATAACACCCACCTCACTTCCTCCTTCCCACAAAGATGATCTAATTTACCCCATAACTCTGCTCTATCTCGTTGTTCCCTCGGCCCATAGATGTTAACACATCCCACTAGATCATTTATTTTATCCCATTTCCCTACTATTGCTATGAAATTATCATCTTGTATTACAAACTCACATTGAAACGACTGTTTTCCAGATCAATAGAAGTCCACCTAATTTTCCTGTTGGAACTTGAACAAAATCCCCATCTTTGTGCCCCAAAGATCTGCAATGTACGGATTGTCAACTGTTTTCAATTTGGTCTCTTGAATAGCGATTAAACACGGTTCCTCTTTTTTACAAATTGCTTTCACCCAATTTCTTTTCTTCATCGATCCTAGGCCTCTTATATTCATGGATATAATTTTCATAATTATCGCAGATTATTCGATACTCACCCACTTCTGTCGAGTCACAGCCTTTTGCTCCCATCGCTTGATTTCTGTCCAAACTTTTGCTCCCACGAAATCCCTAGATTATTCCCAAATTTCTCCAGCCCCTCCATACTGTCCAAGCTTTTGAGTTCATTTGACAGAGTCGCTTTTGTTGACGTCGAGATCGAGCCCCTGTCGCTTTTCGATCTTATACTGCATGTTTCCCCATTCTTTTTCTGTCCTTTTTGCGTCCCTTTCGATTGGAAATTACTTCTTGCTCTTTGCTTCAAGTAGTGGAAGCTCACCCGTCCTCTACCGAATCCAAGATTATCTCTCCTCCTTATTTTCTGAGTTTCTCCGCTGGTGGTCGACTCCCTCTGGCTATTTCCTCTAATTGATCCTCTCTGTTTATCGCTCACATCTCCAGATTGCTTCCCCATTTTTTCTTTTTTCCTTTTATAAATTTTATTTATAAGCCCATTGGAATTGAGTCGATCTTCACCTGATTTCCTATTCTCTTCAGGCCCATCTATTTTATCTTCCACTAACTTCAACGGTCCAATAAATTTACCATTGTTGTCCAAATAATTTTCCTGTCTATTTAAGTTATCAGGCCAACTTATTTTTGTCCTATTTAAGTTTCCATTTATCTGAGTATTAATATTAACCGACCCATCCTTAGCCACATATCTATCAGATGCCATCTTAAGCCCATCTGATTGAGGCTTTATTACGTCTGTTTCCAAAAGGGGATCATGGCCGCCTTTTTCCTTCTTTTCCAGATTGCTTGCTGGTTGTTGTACCTCAGGACTCCTCAAGATTGTTGTCGAACAAGAGTCTTGACCATTATAATCGTTGTCTTTCGACTTTTCATCTTCCCGCTTTTTCCCAAGCATCGTCGATCATCTCCCAACTGCAGGGCTCAAGTTTTCCGATGACTTATCCGGCGAACTACTCGCCTTGCGTTCCAGATTTCCCTATCCGCCCTTATCCTTCTCTCCTTTTGTTCCCCCCTTTCACTTCCATCTACTTCTTGGAATTCCCCGATATTCCCCCGTTTGTCTTTGTCGTTATCAAAAATGCTTTCTTCCACCATCCATTCTTCTTCCGAATTCTCTTCTCCTTCCGACCATTCTGACGATATGGACGATTTGATCCCTGTCTTCCTCGCTGCCCCATTCTATCCCCTCTTCGTCCTCCTTTGTAACACCCGTAATTTTCGGTAAGTAAAGGTCACCCGGAGAGTTTTGGGATCTTATAAAACGACAATACTTTTGTTGGGAAATCATTATTTAAAGTCCCTTAGAGTATCGAGGGTGTTGGCGTTGAAAAAGTCGGATTTTTGGGGTTCGGGGGCACCCGGGCGACAATGCCAGCGACAATGCCAGAGGGCACAATAGCTTGGCACTATCGCCAAGCCAATTGGCCTCGCGGTACATTCCTGGAGATTGTGCCAGCGATAGTGCCACTGGCTCAATCGTTTGGCACTATAGCCAAGTGGTACCAACAGGTTAAAAGTTGCGATTTCAACCATTTCTCTCACTTTTTCATTTCTAATCTCTTCCTTTTCTCTCCTAAACCGATCCCTCACCCTTTCCCACGAACCCTAACTCATTTTTGAGTGTTTTTGTCATGAAACCAAGTGTTCCTTCATCTTCTAGCAAGGTTTGGAAGCTAGAACTAAGATCCCTCCATCTTCACCTTCTTCACCCAAGTTTTCTAGGGTTTTATCCAACTTTCCATCATTTTGAAGATCTGGAGTTTGTGGCTTGTGTTGGTGTCCTAGAAGTGTTTGATTGATGGATTCAAGTTGTGGTTGAGGTAATCATCTATTCTCTTCATTTATGAAAATTAGGGTTTCGATATAAGTTGAGGTTTCATGTAAAATGTTTTTTTTTTTGGGGGGGGGGGGGGAAGATTCTAGATGGTTGAATATGGTTATTTACGGTTAGAACTTTTGGATCTAGGTTTTTGGAAGATTTGGCTTGAGGACTCGAGCTTCTTCAAAAGGAGCACAAGTTGGGGAAAAATCTAGATTTAGCCTAAATCTAGCAAGGTGAGTTCAAGTTGATTTGTGAAAACGGTGTACATGCCAAAATGTTTATTTTAAAGTGTTTGTGTTTTACATTAAATTGTTAAGTGCTGCTAAGTTTGGGTTATTTGGATATATTTAACTTTATGAACTTATGTAACACACATCTTTGTGATTTTTGGGCATTTTGATAAATAAATCATTTTGATATATTTCTTCGATGATGTAATATATAAATGGAGGTCATTTCATATAATTGTCCATTTGGTGCATACGATTTTATAAACCGTTGGAAAATGCATATCATTGACCTATGGGTCGTTTTGGCAACACGAAGAGAAAGAGTTCATTTGGAAAACATTTTGTTTCAACCAATGAGAAGTTTTCGGTTAATTACCTTTTTGGTCGTGATGTTTGCATATTTGTTGGTCAAACATATTTCGATGTCTCTACTAGCTTTCATTGGGTATTTACGTAAATTGTTGGGCCTTTGGCTCGGTTTTGACTAAATTGAGTCTTGAGGACGTTTGTCCGGATTTAATAACCGTTGTGGGGTTTTGAGTTTGATGGCACATTTTCGTGTCATTGGAGAGTTACATGTTTTTGGGATCTTTGGTCTTTCAATTGGAGTCATGTAGCGTTAGACAGTGTTGTAATGGATCCATAGGCACGTAAGTCTGTCTGTTTTGTAAGGCCTGAGGTTTTGGGTTACATTTAGTGACCGCTTGGGTTTGCTAGCGAGTAGGCAATAGGTGGCTCGAGCCGCTGAGTTGAAACTCGTCTAGATTGGATAGGCATCCATGTCCGTAAGACCTTGGGGTGGAACTCGACGGAGTATGGCAAGAGGCAACAAACGGTCTGAGGATTGTGATGTCTGGTATGGCATGGGAACTAGGACCGGGATATGTGGTGAAATCCAATAACATCACGGGTGGCCCCATTTACGTGTTCTCGCCACTCACAATGGAAACATTTAGATGACATGCGTGGAAGTTGTATGGGCGGCCTACTTGCATGTTCCTCTATTCTCAATGTGCACAGGTCTCTCTGTCGTAGATCTGTGGTATTTTAAAATGTTAATGTCATATTTTACCAACTTTGGTTTGTGTGGTCGATGGTAAATGATGACCTTAATATTGGGTGTTCCCCATGTATATTAAGGTTTGAATGGAATGCGTCGTTTCCACATTTCGGTATTTGATTTCGTCCATTTTATGGTCGCGTGAGTTTTGGGTCTAATGTCCGTGTTCACGGCAATATTTATTTATATCGATTTTCATCTATGGTTTAAGAGTTGTGTATCATGTTCCACCCGTGTTGGGTATTTCGAGGTATAACATTTTTACCCGCGTTTTATAAAATTGGGAGTCCTCTCTCTATTCTCATTTTGAGCAAGTTTTGGGTTAAGTCTAAGTTCACGAAAGACGTTTTATATTGGTATCTTAGTCTGTAAAACAGTTTGGTTTGGTTAACGATTAACGATTAACTCGGCGTCTCTTCTGTTTAAAATGCATATTTATTGGTAAACGAGTCGTCTTCATAAGAGGAGCTTATCATTTTGAAAGATTATGATTTTAGTGGCATTCTTCTTTCCTTAAATGATTCATTTATATATGTTGAAAACTCTTGAGCTCACTAGGCGTTAAGCCTAACCTTTTTATTTGTCGGCATGTGCATTAGGTTCCAGTTGGGGGTTTGGATTCTAGAAATTCTATGAAGAGTTGAGCCTTAGCTTTGTGCAAGTGTAAGTAGTTGGTGAAGTCTTCCGCAGTTTGGAGATAGTGACTATTATGGGGTTTTAGTAGCACCTGCCCTTATTATGGATTGTATGTACAGAATGAAACATGTGTATTGAGGCTAATTATTAATTAATAAATTGTGATTGGAGATGTATCATTTATCGATGTATTTAGAAAATTTTAAATTAGTTGCTATCTCCAGATTTGAGGGTGTTACATCCTCTAACTGGACTTCCACCATACAATTATCTTCTTCTTCGATTTTAATCACATAGAAAAATTCTCCAACCTTTATACTTTTTATTTCGTTTATCCTTGCGACAAAACCCGAACTAATCATTACTTTACCCCACATCAGATTTGAGCTTTCCTCCATATTGCAATTCTTCATTTTCAAAACTCTTCCCTAGTTGCTTGCAATTTTTGTAAACGTCTTTTCTTTCCAAGCATGCAACGGTACTCCTTCTATTCTTAACCATACTAGTCTTTCAGCAACTCGGAAACCAGTCGACCACTTCCTCAAATCCTTGACCCAATAGTGTAGCCCATGTACTTTGTTCTTTATGGCTTTCTCGATCGCTTCCTTCGACTCAAATGTTAATAACACATTTCTTCCTCCCACGAGCTTTACTCCCCTTTCGGCCACCTTTTCCACTTTACATATCGATTGGATGCTCTGTAGGTTGTCCATTGTGGTAAGACTTCCAATCGCACATTTACTTAGGATTTGTAACCTTGATTCTTCTGCTACCCACGACCCCAAAATTTCTGACTTTTGCACATTGGCTGCCATTTTCAGCTGATTCCCTTTTTTTACCACTTCTGCAAAGGTTTTTGTTCCTACCTTCCTTATTATTGTTGTTCCTCCTTTGCGACCTACTGAATCATTTACCCCAATTGTCCTAGACTCTCTTTTCGCCACTCTTCCATTATTGTTCTCCTTGGGGTGTCCTTGGTGGAAGTAGTTAATTAAGATCGTAAGTTACTCTTGAGGTGATAAGGGCAACCTAAGGTTGGGAGACAACATAGATCCTAATGATAGGAAATGATTCGATAAGGACTCGATGTTCATTCCGTCATCTGTAAGGTATATCGAACATTGAAGATCGGGTGTGTGGCGGCCCGTTATGAGAAATACAGTGACAACCTTAACCGGGATGTAATCGGTTTTGTATATGAGGCAAGGTGTCGTGAAAGTATCCCTTTTTGGATACAGAGCCAATTGATCTCGCTTAACGCGACGTTGGGTGTTTGGTCGGGGTTAGATTTCAAGGACAAAATCACTTTTAAGGTTGGGAGGATTGTAACACACCGATTTTTAGGAAGATATAATTTCAAGTTAATACAAATGGGTATTTTAAGGGAAAAATAAGAAATATTATTTTGGACTCTAATCCTATATTTTATAACCTTTTTGGATGAAGGGTTCAATTACGAGTCCAATGGTTCTTTCCGGAGCAAAATCGGAGTTAAAACGAAGAAGTTATGACCAAATCAGTGATCGGGTAAGAAAAATGAAGAAAATCGGGCGGCAGTGCTCCGCGCGGATGGATCAGCGCCACCATCAGCGCGGGATTCTGTTCCCAGTGCTCCCGCGGATCTCCGCACGGATGGATCAACGCCACGTCCGCACGGAGCCACTATGCGCATTTAAATGGGAGGAATCGGCCCCAAACCTCATTTTTCACCCAAACCTCAAATCTTCTCCCCATTTCTCTCCCAAATCGACCCTCCAACCTCCAAATCGAACCCTAACTCATTTTTGAGAGTTTTCCTTCTAAATCTAAGTGTTTCTTCTCCATCTAGCAAGTTGGAAGATAAGCCTACAACCCTTTCATCTTCATCTTCTTCACCAAACTTTCTAGGGTTTCATCCAACCCTTTTCACCACTTTGAACATTTGGGAGCTTGTGGCTTATTGTGGGAAGCTAAAAGGGTGTGTGGTTGATGGTTTCAAGTTATGGCAAAGGTAATCTTCTCTTTTCTTCATCTATGGAAGTTAGGTTTTGGGTTAAGATGAGATCTTCATGTAAAATGTTTGGGATTCAATTCTTTATGGTTGAATGTAAATATTTATGGTTGGAAATTTATGGATCTATGTTTTTTTTTGGATGTTTTGGCTTGGAGGATTCAAGTTTCTTCAAAGAAGCTCTAAGTGGGGTAAAATTTAGATTTAGCCTAAATCTAGCAAGGTGAGTTCAAGTTGATTTGTGAAAACGTTGTACATGCCAAAATGTCTATTTTAAAGTGTTTATGTGTTTACATGAAATTATCACTTGTTGAGTTATTTGGTGGGTTTAATTATTTGAGGTGTTTGGCCTTGTAAATCTTGTAAGACCCCCACATTTAGGACTTTTGGACATTTTGATAAATAAGTTATAGATGGAAGTGTTTTAATAATTTATTGCATAAAAGGAGATTTCTTGGTAAAAATTCATTTTTGTGGTTGTTGGAAAATATGCATAACTCGTGTTTTAAGACGTTTTGAAAGGGGTCAATGGTATAACCTTGTTTGGGAAAATGATCTGTCTTATTTTAAGTTGTGTTGGAGTTTGTGTACTTTGGAGCACGTGTTGCATAAACATTGGTCGAGTGCGTTTTATTGCATTTTATTGTTTTTTACAATGGGTCCTTTGGTTGTTTGAGCCTGTGGCTCGGTATTCGATTTTGATTGGGTTTTTGGGACATTTGTCCAATTTTGATTGCTTAACGTAGAGTATGGGTGAGCATCGGTCGGGTCGGGGCCCAAAATCCCGAACCCAATCGGATATCAGGTAACGAGGAAAAGCCCCGAAACCCGACCAAAAGAAATTCGGGTTGTTCAGATATTGGGCCATCGGGTTTCGGGAATATCGGGTTGGGTTTAGGGTGATTTCGGGTTTAGGGTTTCTTCATTCTTCAATTACCAAAATCAAGATTCAATCATACCAAAATCAAACCAAACCTTCAATCTTTCCTCGTGAGTAACTAAATTACCAAAATCAAGATTCAATCATACCAAAATCAAACCAAACCTCCAACCTTTCCTCATATAGGTGAGTAACTAAATTACCAAATCAAGATTCAATCATACCAAAATCAAACCAATCCTTCAACCTTTCATCATACAGCCATATAGGTGAGTAACTAAATTACCAAAATTAAACTTTTCCTCATAATGACTAGAGAGACTGAGAGAGAAGAGAGTAGAAAAAACTAGAAATCAAACTTAGTAACTTACAGTAGAGGCCGCTGGTGGGAGGCTGGGAGCAGGGCAGTGGGCGCTGGTGGCTGGACTGCCGGTGAGCGGTGGTTGGACGTGGGTCAGTGGTTGCCTGGCTGGAGTTCTAAGGAATGCCGATTGAGAATTTGAGTTGAGATTTAATGAGTTGAGAATTTGAAATAGGGAATAAGGGATTTAGGTTTAATGAAACTGAAACTTTTGGATATTTCGGGCGGGGCAGGTTTGGGTTTTAGATACCCAACCCGATCCTGCTTTACCCGACACTTTTAGCGGGTCGGTTATCTCGGGTTCCTCGGATTTCAGATATTGTGCCATATTTCGGGTCGGGTCGGGTCGGGTTATTCGGGTTTTGCTTACTCCTAACGTAGAGCTTTGGTCATAATTTATGATTATTGAAAATTTACATATTTAAGTGAGTATTTCATTCAATTTGGGGTCATGTAATGTTTTAGCCCTGTCTGTTATGGATCCATGAGCACTTTAATCACTTTGTCTGATGTTGGAACGATTAGTTTTCCACATTGCGACACGTTAGGCATCGGATGAGGTGTAAGTCCTTCGTGCAAGTATCTATGGGTGTACGCTGAAAGATTCCGAGCTCGATACTTTAATTATTTTGTCCAATGGTGGAATACTAGTTCTCCCCATTGAGGCACGACTAGGCATCAGATGTGGAATAAGTCCTACTAGGCATCGAATGAGGTATAAGCCCTATCAGGCATCAGATGTGGTATAAACCCTACGTGCTAGTACATCAGGCATCAGATGAGGTATAACCGTATAAGCCCTGCGTGTACTTTATTATGCATTTGGCATTACTAACATAGAGTGTGGCTTACCTTGTGTCTGCCACATTTTATGGAATCGGGTCTCCCCCGTCACCGAAAGGTGTTGTTTTGGGTATTGATTCTTAGTATCCATGTTTTCGGTGACGTTTTTACATTTACGGATTTTATATATGATTTATGGGTTGAGTATTATGCCCCACCCGTGTTTTGGGTGTTTCGGGATATAAAGTTTTATCCACGTGTTGGGTCTGAAATATGCCAAGGATGGATACTACTGCTGAATGTGTTAATACCGCTAGTTCAACATGGTTGCTACTTCTGAAGTTAATGCTGCTAGTTGAAGTTAATACTGCTGGAACAAAGTTAATGCTGCTAGAAGAAAACAGTTAATACTTCTAGTTAGTACTTCTGTTATTAATGCTGCTAGTTGATGATTAATGTTGCTCAACAAGATTAGTACTGCTAGTTCAAAGTTAGTACTGCTTGAAGAGATTAATGCTGCTGAGCATGGTTAGTACTGCTAGAGTTACTACTGCTCAGAATATTAATGCTGCTTATGATTAATACTGCTTATAAGATGGAGATTTGTATGGAAAGGATGACAGCTGGATAAACTGAAGATATTCATGGAAGCTTAGAGATAATGATGGAAGATATTCTGAAGATATTTTATTAATTGTAATTAGCTTTTATCTTCAGTATATATATTGTATAGTTTAGAATAGTGAGATAACTTTTGATAGTTTTTAATTCTAAGTTGTTTTTAGAGAGAATCAACCTCAAGGCATAGTTCCTAATTCTAGAGAAGTAGAATTCGTCTTGAAAGAGCTTGTTCTTCAAGATTGAGGTTGAGTGTGTAATCTTGTGATTTTAATACAAGTTTGCAAGTTGCTAATCAAATACTGTTTGTTTACTGTTCCATTGAATATCAAAGTGTTATTCCGCAACTTCTTTGATATTGTTTCTGAGACTTTATTCTTGTTGAGAATTCGATCCTGACAAGTGGTATCAGAGCAAGTATTCTCAGAAACCTACATTCAAATTCAAAGCATCATGGCAAAAGAATCAGAATCTTCAAGCACTGCCATTCCCACTGAGGTAACATCCAATCTTTGTTCTAAATCCTGTATTGAAACTGTTAAAAGGTACAGGGATCACAATCAGGTTATGTGTGATGACCTTAAAAGATTAGAGAGAGATATAAAAGACTATGTAAGAATTGTTGAGAGTTTTGAGGAACAGATTAAGAGTTTCCAAGCCAATGAGCTTCAACACTCTTATGACACAAACTACTGGAAGTGGGAGAAAGATCAGTATGAATTTAAGCTTAAACAGAAAGAAGAGGAGAATGAAAAGATAAAGAGTGAGTTTGAGAAAGCCAAACTGGATATTGAGAAATTTTCCAATGCTTCAAAAGCAATGGACTCTTTGCTCCAAACTCAAATCCATGACAAACTTAGAAGAGGAATAGGCTATAACACCACCCCACCACCATACAACAACAACTACATCCCTCCTATATCAGACTTGCTAGAGACCAAGAATAGGAAGGAATCATCTGATGGAGCCACAAAGGTAGATCCATTAGAAAAAGTGGTGGTTGAAACAGACTCTGAAGAAGAGAACTTTATTGAAAAAAATAAGAAGAACACTGTGAGTGGTGAGATTCCTCTAGAAAATAACATTATCATCAATGAGGGATGTGGAAAGGCTTGGATCAAGTCTAAGGACATAGAAAAGACTGAGGGAAAGTCTGAGAAGGTCCATTATAAGCAAACCACAGTTGTGAATCCTGTCCCTTGTAAACAGTGTTCTTGCAATAAATCTGAGCCCCAAAAACATGATAAACCAAGGGGAAATCAGAGAAACTGGAATAATCAGTGGGCACAAAAACAAGGGGTTGATCTGAGTAAAATCAATAGACCAAAACCTTGTTTTATCTGTGGAAAGCTTAATCATGTTGCCAAATACTGTTATTTCAATCCTATCAACCAAAGAGTTAATTTTCAAAGACAAACTCAAAACTCCTTTGGTTATAGGAATCAAATAAGGAATCAAATGGCTGAGAAAAGAGCACCTAAAAAGTATCATGCTCAGAACAAGTTTGCTAATACAAAGAAAAATGCTCCAAATAAGCCAAGGAGTAATTTAAAGACAAAGAAAGCAAACAACTTTGTTCAAGTTTGGGTTCCAATTGTAAAGAAACCTGTTAGTACTGCTATCCCATATAGTACTGCTAACAGAAATAGTGTTGCTGCAACCAATACTACTGCTAACAAGGATAGTGCTTCTACTAGTATTAATGTTGCAAAGCCTATAATCTTGACAAAGTATTCCATCCATGAGATTCCTAAACAACTCATCCAGACCAAACTGACAGATTATATAAATGATAAAGGACAACCCAAGACTACTTTGGCTTGGGTTCCATCAAAGACTAACTGATTTATCAAGTGTGCAGGGCAACCAAAAGCTCAAGAGGAAGAGCATTTGGAATGAAGATAATGGTTTCTCTTGGCACATAACAAGGAACATGGACTGACTTCAAATTCTTCAAAAGATTTGATGGAGGACATGTTACTTTTGATCCAGCAGAAGGTAAGAAAAGTGAAAAAGGTATAGTTTCAAAAGATAAAGTAACTTTTGAAAATTTTATGGTATATGGTACTACTAACCTTGTGTCTGTAAGTGTTTCAGGTTGCTAATACTGAAAGGTAGTTAGTACTTCTAGTTCAGTGAATACTGTCAGTCTGTGTTAATGCTGCTGATAAGTGTTACTACTGCTAATGTAAGTTTTCTATACCTAAAAATGATCTTCATTGATTTAATGTCAAACCTGGATATCAATCAAAAAGAGCTTTTATCTGTATCCAAGGTTTGTACAAGAAGTACTTAATAATGAATTGACGGACACACTTCACTTTGATGAGGTATATGTACCTAAACCCCCTAAAGGCAAGGTTTTCTCAAACATGAGAAGATCTGCTAGGGACTCTGAAGGAGTTGACACCCCATTGTTCTCAACAATGATGGTGGTGTCCCAACCACAAGAAGGTATGGCAGCAGGGTCAAGGCCCTCATTAGACATTCCCACTGCTAGCCAAACCCAACCTTCCCACTCTATATCAATTCCCCAGTCTCTACTTCATAAGCTAACTTCACCAATAAAACAGATAAAGAAAACAGGTAAAGAAGGCTCCTTCCCTTCTTGTACCTTCACCCACTAAGCCTTTAAGCCCTCTAAGGGAGGATTCTCCTTTAGAGAATATCCATAGGGAAACCACAGGGGTGTCTCCCAACCTCAAGAAGGTGCTCAATAAGGAGATGCAAGAGCATATGGGTTGTAAGGCTCACACTACTGACTTTGCACAAAGTGCAGGACAGGACAGTGTGAACATTACTAAGACCTTCCCCATGGCAACTTTAGATGAGAAATTATCTAAAGGTCCCAGGTGCCAAGAAACCAAGGGAGTAGAAGGTGCTTCTGCTAGGCAGAAGATCTCTACTAAAAGATCCAAGGATCCTTCAAAGGTGGTAATCACACCTAAAGGAGGTGAGGACAGTTTAACTACAAAGAATTGATGGATACACTTGGTATAATTAGTCTGAAAGTTCACAATCAAATTATGGAGATAAAAGAGATGAAAAGGTGATCACTTCTTATCACTAGCAGATAGATCATATCAAGAAGTTGGTACTGAAAAACAAGAAAATTAAAGTTTGTATTGATATGAAATCTTATTTTGAGGGGGAGATAAGTGAAGAAGCTGAAATAAAGCAGTAACTACATCAGAAACAGAAAAGGAGATAACTGAAGAAACTGAATCAAGAAGAACTAGTAATTGCAGAAAGTTTTGAAATTATCATAAAGACCCTATGCTGAAGAACTTAACTTCTCAGTTTTGAAAAGTTAAGTTAGGGGGAGATTGTTGGGTCTGAAATATGCCAAGGATGGATACTACTGCTGAATGTGTTAATACCGCTAGTTCAACATGGTTGCTGCTTCTGAAGTTAATGCTGCTAGTTGAAGTTAATACTGCTGGAACAAAGTTAATGCTGCTAGAAGAAAACAGTTAATACTTCTAGTTAGTACTTCTGTTATTAATGCTGCTAGTTGATGATTAATGTTGCTCAACAAGATTAGTACTGCTAGTTCAAAGTTAGTACTGCTTGAAGAGATTAATGCTGCTGAGCATGGTTAGTACTGCTAGAGTTACTACTGCTCAGAATATTAATGCTGCTTATGATTAATACTGCTTATAAGATGGAGATTTGTATGGAAAGGATGACAGCTGGATAAACTGAAGATATTCATGGAAGCTTAGAGATAATGATGGAAGATATTCTGAAGATATTTTATTAATTGTAATTAGCTTTTATCTTCAGTATATATATTGTATAGTTTAGAATAGTGAGATAACTTTTGATAGTTTTTAATTCTAAGTTGTTTTTAGAGAGAATCAACCTCAAGGCATAGTTCCTAATTCTAGAGAAGTAGAATTCGTCTTGAAAGAGCTTGTTCTTCAAGATTGAGGTTGAGTGTGTAATCTTGTGATTTTAATACAAGTTTGCAAGTTGCTAATAAAATACTGTTTTTTTACTGTTCCATTGAATATCAAAGTGTTATTCCGCAACTTCTTTGATATTGTTTCTGAGACTTTATTCTTGTTGAGAATTCGATCCTGACACCACGTTTCATAAATTGGGAGTTCAGTCTCTATTCTCGTTTTTGAGTGAGTTATGGGTTGCATCACTTTATAAATGATGTTTTACTTTGGGGAGTTCATCTATAAAATGCCTGTTGTTGGAAAACGAGTCGTTTTCATATTTGAAGCATATCATTTTGAAAGGTTATGATTTAAATTGCATTCTTTCTTTTCAATGATGTATTTATTATTGATGAAAACTCTTGAACTCACTAGGCATTAGCCTAACCTTTTTATTTGTCGGCATGTGCAACAGGTTTCGGTTGGGAATCGTTCTAGTAACACAGTGAAGAGAGAAGTACTAGTTGTGTAACCGAGGAGCGAATAGCTTGATGAAGTCTTCCGCATTAAGTTGAGGGGAACAACTTGTATTTGGGTTGAGTAACACACGACTCCAGTCTAGTCCATGTAAATTATTGGAGTTTGTATTTGTTGAGGTTATTTACGAATTTTATGTTTAGAGGCACACTAAGTTTTGAATTATAGGAAGATGTGTTGTCTTTATTTAATGTTATATCGAAAATTTTATTAGTTGCTCTTACCAATTTGAGGGTGTGACAAGTTGGTATCAGAGCTTAAGTTTGAGAGAATTAGGTGTTGATTTTGGATGCCTAGACTCAAACTAGCGTGCTTTTAAGTGATTGAAAGTGAAATTACACCATTAGGCACTTTAAGATTGGATGTTTTGAGGTAGATGGAGACACTAGGGACGAGAATCACGTCGAGAGTAGCAAGAATGATCATGTACAGTACGTTCATAATTACACATGGCCAGTGTTATGGTGAACCTACGAGTTACATGGGTATGCTTGGATGATGTGACGACCGTTGGGGTAGTGAAGAAGTTTCTACGTGGGTAGCCATTAGGAGAGGCAGATGATTTTAACGTTCGTCACTTGGAGTGACAATAAGCGTGGTGATTGCATTAAGTGGACCATTTCGGGTCAGAATGATTGGTTAGATTAGAACCATAGACTTTTGAAATCGACATTACTCGAGGAGAAATTGTAAGGTGAACCTATGGAACCCTTGAATTACTGTCTTAAGATGTTTGAGCATCCGGACGACAATAATATGACTCGGAAAGTGAGGAGCATGGTTTCGAGATGTTGAGTGCCGATCAAATTCATGCACAAAACTTATTCTAAAATAAATTGCATCAACTATTTCTCATGTTTCCAAAATCATCATGTGAAATTTTATTACGAAATTTTGGAAAGATGTTTAGCACACACAAGGTTTTAAACCATGATTTTAAATATGCATAAAACTATTCGATTGCATGAGGTTGTAAACGTTGCTGAGATCTTCATTATTCTCATTATTGTCCAACGCTATTTTCGGACATTGCGACATGCGTATTTTGATGTTGTTTAGGGTCTTGTATAAGTAACTGCGGTTTATGACTTTAGCATTAGACCTCCTCCACGTATGTTAAGGTTATGGACGAAGAGTTATCTTCTATTATTTTGATGTTTGAGTTTTATTGAGAAATTTATTTTATGAGGTTTTGCGGATTTGATATGGTGATTTTAATGGCATTCAGTGGTATTGTTTTCCTTGAGCTTTGTGTGGGTTGTTTGGTTGCATATAGTATACATACATGTCTATTTGGAACTTCTGTCGTAGTGTTTTTAACCAACATTATAGAACGATGAGAGCATGTCATTATTTAGCTTTGAACTTGAAACCGACATAGATTATTTCATGTTTTTAACCAGAGCACATGCACATATCACTTTACTAGTTTTGTGAAACAAACCGTCTCATGCAAGTTTGGTTGTGGAATCTTATTCCGCGTCTTGTTGTGACAAAAAAAAAACTTTGGGAGCTTGATATCATGAAATTTCTATTGAGTTTTGAAATCATTTTTTCGTATACGGTTTAGTGCATGAATTATTTTACACCATAGCGTGAGTAAACGTATGGAGAGTCTATGTTAGTTCATACTCAATATTATTTGGTGCGTTTATGGTTGTTAACACCATTTTAAGGGTTCACACAAGCACGTTATGTTGGCTTATGAGTATATATGACTATAACCACTATTTTGGGGCAAAGAGTATTTTATTCACGCGGCCTAAAGTTTGAAATCGATTTAAAAGTTATTAACGTTTGATAAATCGCATGTACCTATCATTTTACTAAGTTTGAGAAATAAACTGACGTATGTGGGTCTTGTTGGAAATTTTATTTAATGTCATTATATGATTAAATGAGAAATTTTTGGAATTTGAGTATGTGGATTTCCCCTTCTGGAGTCTTGTACAAGCGCCCTGTAATACACTGTTTTAGTACGTAAAAATTTTCTCATCTGTAGTGCAAATTAACGCATGTTAGGACCATAGTTGTCCATTCGAAAAGTTTGTTGTATACCTTTGTTTATTGTCATTATTAGTTTGAGTAATGACCGAACGGTTTTCGAAATGATTTTATATACATGATATTAGTGACCACTTTGTACACCTACCGAGTAAACGGTGTCGGATTTTTATTCGTATAACTAATTGTTACAAAGCTTTTGAATTTAGAAGTTTTATTAAACTTCAAATTGGCATAGTAGTTTGAAAAACCTTGAACTCATTAGAGCTATATAGGTCGTGATTCAGGACTAAATGAGTCCTCAGAGGACTTAACCTATGGTTAGTTTTGAATTTGGATTTCGGTTTCAGGGCCAAGTTCATGCAGAGGTAATTGAGGTGTTAGATTTATACTTTCTCCAATTTAATTAAGTGATGATCCTTCCACTTCGATGATCCTTCGGGTTAAAACCTGGCGCGGTTGTTTACGTATGGTTGGATATGAATTGGTGGGTTAATGGTACGACAACATGCTTTGTGCCTGTGGTGTACCATCTTAATGGGTATTTCGATAATGATGGTATGGTTGGCTAGTAAAGTTGTATGATTTGGGGTTTTAATTCCATGAGTAGGTGTCAAGTTTATTTCGACATTGCAATTCTAGAATGAAATAATTGGTGGTATATCCACGTTGCAGATAGTTGTTTTGAGGATAGGTGTCGACCCTCGATTTGGAGGACATTGACCGTTGGGGTGCTTCCGTGCACTTTCGTTGAATTTGGTGGGTCTGCAAGTTAAGTGGTAACCCTAAGGATATTAGATGAATGGAAATTAGGGATCGATCATTGAGGAGACCTTAATTTTTTGAAAGTAGAAATATCGTTTTATGACAACAGCGGGTGACCGACCCAACAAATTTTATGCGGTTTCCTTATCACTCAAGTAAAGTCAACCTGGTTGCGGATGCTTGTTATTGAAAGGAGTATGGGCAAGAGATGGTTGGATCCTTCCTGCAAAGGTTGTTGTGTTCTTGAAGGCAAGAAGAGAGTGTAACGTAATTCCATGAAGGACGATTAGAAGTAATTAAGGGTACAGTTCGCCTTGGGTGTCCTTGGTGGAAGTAGTTAATTAAGATTGTAAGCTACTCTTGAGGTGATAAGGGCAACCTAAGGTTGGGAGGCAACATAGATCCTAATGATAGGAAATGATTCGATAAGGACTCGATGTTCATTCCATCATCTGTAAGGTATATCGAACGTTAAAGATCGGGTGTATGGCGGCCCGTTATGAGAAATACAGTGACAACCTTAACCGGGATGTAATCGGTTTCGTATATGAGGCAAGGTATCATGAAAGTATCCCTTTTTAGATACAGAGCCAATTGATCTCGCTTAACGCGACGTTGGGTGTTTGGTCGGGGTTAGATTTCGAGGACGAAATCTCTTTTAAGGTTGGGAGGATTGTAACACCCCGATTTTTAGGAAGATATAATTTCAAGTTAATACAAATGGGTATTCTAAGGGAAAAATAAGAAATAGGATTTTGGACTCTAATCCTATATTTTATAGCTTTGTTGGATGAAGGGTTCAATTACGAGTCCAACGGTTCTTTCCGGAGCAAAATCGGAGTTAAAACGAAGAAGTTATGACCAAATCAGTGATCGGGCAAGAAAAATGAAGAAAATCGGGTGGCAGTGCTCCGCGCGGATGGATCAGCGCCACCATCAGCGCGGGACTCTGTTCCCAGTGCTCCCGCGGATCTCCGCACGGATGGATCAACGCCACCGTCCGCGCGAAGCCACTGTGCGCATTTAAAAGGGAGGAATCGACCCCAAACCTCATTTTTCACCCAAACCTCAAATGTTCTCCCCATTTCTCTCCCAAATCGACCCTCCAACCTCCAAATCGAACCCTAACTCATTTTTGAGAGTTTTCCTCCTAAATCTAAGTGTTTCTTCTCCATCTAGCAAGTTGGAAGATAAGCCTACAACCCTTTCATCTTCATCTTCTTCACCAAACTTTCTAGGGTTTCATCCAACCCTTTTCACCACTTTGAACATTTGGGAGCTTGTGGCTTATTGTGGGAAGCTAAAAGGGTGTGTGGTTGATAGTTTCAAGTTATGGCAAAGGTAATCTTCTCTTTTCTTCATCTATGGAAGTTAGGTTTTGGGTTAAGATGAGATCTTCATGTAAAATGTTTGGGATTCAATTCTTTATGGTTGGATGTAAATATTTATGGTTGGAAATTTATGGATCTATGTTTTTTTTGGAAGTTTTGGCTTGGAGGATTCAAGTTTCTTCAAAGAAGCTCTAAGTGGGGTAAAATTTAGATTTAGCCTAAATCTAGCAAGGTGAGTTCAAGTTGATTTGTGAAAACGTTGTACATGCCAAAATGTCTATTTTAAAGTGTTTATGTGTTTACATGAAATTATCACTTGTTGAGTTATTTGGTGGGTTTAATTATTTGAGGTGTTTGGCCTTGTAAATCTTGTAAGACCCCCACATTTGAGACTTTTGGACATTTTGATAAATAAGTTATAGATGGAAGTGTTTTAATAATTTATTGCATAAAAGGAGATTTCTTGGTAAAAATTCATTTTTGTGGTTGTTGGAAAATATGCATAACTCGTGTTTTAAGACGTTTTGAAAGGGGTCAATGGTATAACCTTGTTTGGGAAAATGATCTGTCTTATTTTAAGTTGTGTTGGAGTTTGGTTGTGTACTTTGGAGCACGCGTTGCATAAACATTGGTCAAGTGCGTTTTATTGCTTTTGACAATGGGTCCTTTGGTTGTTTGAGCCTGTGGCTCGGTATTCGATTTTGATTGGGTTTTGGTGACATTTGTCCAATTTTGATAGCTCAACGTAGAGCTTTGGTCATAGTTTATGATTATTGAAAATTTACATATTTGAGTGCGTGTGTCATTCAATTTGGGGTAATGTAATGTTTTAGCCCTGTCTGCTATGGATCCATTTGTCCGATGTCGGAACGACTAGTTTTCCACATTGTGGCATGTTAGGCATCGGATGAGATGTAAGTCCTCCGTGCAAGTATCTATCGGTGTACACTGAAAGTTGTCGAGCTCAATACTTTAATTATTTTGTCCAATGGTGGAATACTAGTTCTCCCCATTGAGGCACGACTAGGCATCGAATGTGGAATAAGTCCTACTAGGCATCGGATGAGGTATAAGCCCTATTAGGCATCGGATGTGGTATCTTGAATTAAGTATCATGTTTCCATACTTTAAGTATCTTGAGACATTTATTGTATTTCATCAAGACATTTTTTCTTCTATTAATTATATTGTCTATTTTCATAATTATTATAACTTTAATTATAAAAATAATCAAATAATTTCCTTAAAAATACTGATAAATACATGATATTTTTTTTAAAGTTTTAGGTTTAAATCTTCTAAAACTAATATTTTTTTATCTATTGATATATTAAAAAAAATTTATTTATTTTAAATTACCATTGGAAAAGGTTCAATAAAATTCGAGAAAAAATACTCTTATTTTATATATATCAAGGTTCTAAATAGCATTAGATTTAAGATTTGTGTCTCACGTCACGTTAAGTCTGTGACACGTCATGACCCATGATTTTTATAGCACCATATTGAAATTTTCTTATCCTTTTATTGTCTTATTTTTTGTTGTTAATATGTAACTTAATTTAAGATGTGCAATATCATTATCGAGTAATAGTAGAAAACAAAGATTTTGCAAATGATCACTCCCTATATATATATATATATATATATATATATACATACATAGGGATTAAATCATGTGAGAACCAAAAAAAGATTGAAAATCGTGAGAACCAATCTAAGTCGTAATTTGGCTTTGATCCAATGGTTTTAATTAAAAGATGATTCACCACATGAAAAGGGTATAATCGTCATTTTAGTAACATTATTCACCAGATGAAATATACAGATTTATTCATCAGATGAAATACAGATTCATCAGATGAAACACATAATAATTTTATTTCACCACATGAAATCAAAGACAAATTTCATTTATAATCTATTTTCACCTAATGAAATCAAATACAATTTAAGATCGTACCACCCTTAATTCCTTTCGACTTCCAATCAGAACCTAAATTCGAACCAGATGCAACTTTAAGGTCACCACTCGATTTTTTTACCAAGAATCAAACCTGCAACAGGAGTCGATTTTAGCTTATCACCATCTGATCCAGATCGATACATTCCATCATATCTATTTATCATGCTTTTCACAAAATTTTCAGAATCGACAACATATCGCAGGTTCTGGGAGAGGTTTTCTTTATTGGAGTCTTCAACTTCAATATTACCGTCGATATGGGGGGGATTTGAGTTCATCCCATCAGATACATTCTTCCCCGTAAAACTCTTCTTCAATCAACCCCACTTCGGGTTTCCCCACTCGATCCGCTTCACAAACGGTCCTTACCCATCAATGTCAAATCACCTTCACTCACCACATGCCGCCATCACCTTCACTCGCCACACACCGCCGTGCCGTAATTTCGGGCGTGGCCACTGCCCCCAAATTTGACTACTGTCGGAGCCGCCATTGTAGATCGATACCAAAACCCTAACCAAACATCCAAAAACAACGACGATACGATACAAGTACAAATAATAAATCAAAAACCTAAGAAAATTGCAGATAATATAAATTACAAAGAGAGAAGGAGAGATGGAAATGTAAACAAAAAATCCATACCATAATCAAGGATCGATGTGTGAAGATGAGGTTGAAGTGAGAGAGAAAAAGAGAATCGGTCTTGTTCCTCCTTATTTTTTATCGGTTGATTTTTTAATGAGGTGGGAGGGTTTTCACGTCCGATAAAGGGAGGGTAGGGGTAGAGTTTCGCCGGAGAAGGGGATGAGGGTGAAGGTTCATTGTCGGAGAAAGAAGAATTGAGAGAGGGCGTTTTTCTACTATGTTCTTTAATTTACTTATTAGCTAAGCACCTCCTTGGATGTGGGTGTGAGTCAAACTTAAGACTAGTAGACAATACTTGTGTGTTGTCATTATTGCCAACTCTTAAGCTTGGTCATTTGAATCAGGACTTAAATCAACGTAGATAAGCCGATTACTTTGAAGTGTTAATATTAGATCTTTGATCCAGAGATAGGCGGATTCGAAATACGGCTTAAATGATGCACAAAGATTTGAGAAATCTTTGATAATCACGTAGAGATACGGATTTTGTATGATTTGTTAAGTTTGAAACATTGAGCTAGATATATATGACAAAGAGATTTGGGTATAAATCTCCATACTAATAAAACTTGATATTTTGTCAATTTAGTTAAATCGGCAAGCTTAAGAATTGGTAGTAGGGGGCACTTTGTGGGCACGATCTATAAAAATTCACTTTCGAGAGATCGGGATCGTTATAGATATTTTTCGTGCAACAAAGTGTCTGACTATTTTGTTACTACAATTGTCTTAAGTGAAACTTACACCCATACCAATTATAGTTTCTTGTTTACATTTCGTTGTTAAAAGCACCAAACTTGCTCAAAATATTTTCTTTCTTCTCTAATTGAAAATTGGTGTATTCTCGACTTAGTACTCGAAACTTTGAAGTACAATCCCTGTGGATACGATCTAGGTATTTTTACCACTTTATTACTTGAAAGCAATCATAGTGTCGGTGTATACTTGCGCCCCCACTGTGGGAACACAATAGCCACTCTGTAGACTATACGATTTTTCGCTACCACCTGCCTATTCCTTTTAAATGGTTTATTCATCCACAATTAGTATACATGTAACAACCGTTAGTTCTAGTGTTAATGTCAAAAAATCTTAAGTTTGGTTATTTTCGGAAATAATAGGAAGTTGGAGGACCTCTTTGGGAAATTGGTCCAAATAAGACCTATAACGCTAAACCTTTCCTCGTTTGGATATTTTCTTGGTGATGCGGCGCTGAAAGAAGGAGAAAAGAGAGTGGAGGAACTTTGTTGAATTTTAGACCATTGAAGAGCTTGTTCTTGGAATCAGAGTTTTCAGCTAGTGAAGTTTCTTCTTCAAAAGGTAAGAAATCCATTTTCGTTCTAGGTTGAAATTTTGGTCTGATGAGAAATCTTTTTTTATCAAACCCTTGTAATGATGGTCTCAAGAAATGAAATCTGGTATTGGGAATCTGAGTATTGAGTTGATAAAAATCATGGAGTCGTAATGGGTTGGGGTAGTCCGATTAAGATTGGTGGTGTTATTGTTTATTTTGTATTTCCTTTTTTGTGTGTAAGTGACCGAAAGGAGAAACGATGGGGATGCCACCCATCCCCAGTCGCGTACCGCTCAACCCGGGAGCAACCGGGAGCACCAAGCCCGGGACCAACCGGGAGGTGCCGAGCAGGGATCAACCGGGAGGTTCCTCAAACCCGGGTCACCCCGGGAGTACTTCCACCTAGGTACCAACCGGGAGTTACCCCACCCAGAAACCGGGCCACACTCTACCAGCTGGGAGCGTCGACCGAGAAGGACCCGGGAGCTCGTGAACCGGGACCCGGGTACCTGATTCGATAGGATCTTTCTGTTGGGCCGAACGTGAAGGGTGGGTTTCCTGTTTGGGATTAGCAAGGGACATCAAAAGTTAATCAATAGTAAATTCTTAAAAGTATATTCTCCGTGTAGGAGCTCATATCACTTTAGGGTGAGTCCGGTTTGAGTATCAAGTCTCGTGAATCTAGGTGAGTTCCCTTATCAAAACCTTTATAACTGGAAATGGTTTTTTTTATGACGATGTCAATTATAATTATTACATGTCGTATTTGATTTATACCACTATCATGCATGAGATTTTCTTGTATGCTTGTTCGTATGTGAAATGGTGTTATTGATGAATTGCGCGCCATGGCTTAACTTCAATCATCGGGGATGGTTGAACCGTGTGTTTGGGATTCGTTTCCCTACACACGGGCACAACATTGACTAGGGGGCCGAATGGGGATTGACTGGGGGTCTCGAGTGTATGGACAATCCGAGATTTATGGGAATCGATTCCAGACGCGGAATGATTCATTTTATGTGGTGACTAAATTCTCGTTGAGACGAAACTTATTATCTGGTTTCCCGCTTTTATATTTTTTTAAATGTTCGCGGTTGGGATCTTACTAGACCCTTTTGGTCTAACCCTCGCTTTCAATTTTCTAAAACCCATTTTCAGGTAAGGAAATTGTTGGTGGTTCGTCTAAAGGGAAAGAGAAGTGTTGAGAGCTAGCCAGACGGAGGGTGTTGCCTTAGTTGTGGTGTGTAACACCCCGGATTTCCGTTATGTAATCTTGTTACTCTTGTGTTTAAGCGTTGTCGTTAGCACCGCATTTGGTTTGGAGTTTGAGGTTGGTTTTTGGTGGTTTTGTGCAAAACACAGTGAACTGCGCGAGTTGCACCGCAACTTGAGGTCGCGGCACAACCCGCGAAACCCTCTGTATGGGTTTGATTTCTGCAAGCGGGCGAGTTATGCCGCGACTTGAGGTCGCGGCATAACCCGCGAGATCCCCTGGCCGACTTAGGCAAGTTTCAGCCTAAAATATCTCAAATATCTCAATCTCTTTTCTCTCTTTTTCTCTCTCTCTCTCTCTTTCTAGATCTCGTTTATACCTCGTTATTTGCTGGTATTAAGTGCATCTAGCAAGGATTCGGTATAGAAAGTTTCGTCTTCTCTCGGTGGTCGATATCTGGTTTTCGGGTTTTATTTCTAAAACCTATTTGGTGAGTTCCTACTACCTTTTTCTAAACTTTATACATGTCAAAACTTACATTTTAAACTTCTATATATCTCCATGGTTTTAGATCTAAGTTTACTACATTTTGACATAACTTGAGTTTTGGGAGATTTTAGGGTTCCCGATCATTTTCGATTAAAATGATGGGTTCCATCTTATTTGAAGTAAAAGGAGGTTTTACTTGCACATTTATGTGGATTATTTGAAAGAATGTATATAAACTCATTTTTATGATTTCATTCTTACCAGCAGTTAAAGTTGAAAGAAAGCATTTTGTTTATAAAATGTTTTTATACCATATGACTATCTATGGTTGGTCACATATGATATTGTGACGAGTCTGTACCATTACTAGTGGATCCCTAGGTTTTGAGTCGGCTTTTATTATTGGGATGTCGATTCCCCTTTCTATAGCTATGGATGCATATGATCCTCGGGGGCCATTTGGTACGGTTATGTGAGACCAGTTACTAGCTATAGGTCATGATGTAGTCCTAGTGAACGAGTATGACTGGTTTCCTCGAGGGCCCTCCCTCACATGTTAGTACGGACCTTGTTCGTGGCCATGGATTCCATGTATTTAGCTCACAACTCGGATTGTGGCCTACTTTTGTGTTCCGCCGCAATCCTTGGTAAATCGGGTTTCCCCCGTCATCGCAAGATGAATTTTCGGACCGATCAGTCCTTATGTGGAAAAGATTTCTTTTGTAAATCGAACTTATTGAAAAGATTTCCTTTTGATACAATTGTTTATATCTCTTGAAATTTTATAAACTATATGTTCTCACTAGGCTTTAAGCCTAACACTTTTTCTCAAATGATATGTATAACAGGTTCCCATTAACGGTGGGTTGCCAAGGGCTTGAGTGACGAGCTTGGTCTCGGGGATTTTTGAGATGACTAGTATTGATGTTGGGCAATTGTTTAAGTCCCATTCTTTTGGTGATATTGGATTAACAACTGATGTAATCTAGATAGTTTATGTTTAGATTAGTTTGTTGTTGAGTTCAATATCAGTATGCAGATTTGTACAGGATTAGTACATTTCCCCATTTGGGGAGGTTTATACCAAGTGTTGATGTTTAATTGTCCAGTTTCCGCGTTTTAAATTCACTCTGGTTTTTAGGGTGTTACAAGTTGGTATCAGAGCTCTAGTTTAAGTGAACTAGGCATGAATGTAAGATGTCTAGACTTAGACTGAGTATGTTAAGCATTGATTCGTGAGCTTGGGTAGAACTTCTAAGATTGGTTTGTCTTAGAGTCGACGGAAATTATAGTTATCGAACGTTGTAGCGATGGTATTAACAACCTTTATGTATTGTATGTTCATAATTTCACTTAGCTAATGTTATTATGAGAATATACGTGATTGTGCTTAAGGTACCATTACTATGACAATTGGTAATGTGGTATTCGTTCCTTCGTGTTTATTCTGTTGATCTGTCTCTTATTCTTTTCGTGCTTGTGTGGAAACCATTACTTAGGTATGGTGAACACAAATGGTCGTCCGTCGGGCGTCGGAGATCTTCACGATGTTAGTTCGCGTGAGCTGAATCCTGTGGTTAGAGTGTCAGCAGTCGTTCCTCCGGGCATGCCACCGATATTTACTGGGGAGGTAAAGTTGGGGCCAAGAGTAGATCTGGCATCCACCAGCCCCGTTGTTCATGTGGCAAACCCTCAAGCTGATATGATGGCCAGCGTCATGCAAATGGTGACGTCGGCCATGGAGAAACAGCAAGAGGTTTTTCAGAAAATGTTGGAGGACCGGGACACGAGCCTCGGGAGGCATGAGGCAGTGGAGGAGAATGTGTAGGTTGGCTCTGGGGGCACCGGGAACAGGATCAGATCTGAAGAGCAAAGGGTCGTGGGTGCTCCGAGAAGTGGGAAGAGTTGTTCCTACAAATCTTTTCTGGGTTGCGGACCACCAGAGTTCTCTGGTTCCGAAGACCCAGTTGTGTGTGTCAAGTGGATCCGAGCTATCGAACAGGCCTTCGGTTCATCCGAGTGTGGGGATGACCAGAGGGTAAGATTCGGTACTCAAGTGCTCAGAGATACAACGCTGACGTGGTGGAATGTTATCCAGACCACCCTCTCTCCTACTGTTTTGGCTCAACTGACTTGGGGCGAATTCAAGGTAAAACTTTTGGAAGAATACTGCAATGAGAGGGCTATGGATCGGATCGAGGCAGAGTTCTAAGCGCTGGAGAAAGGGAATTTGACGGTGAGAGAGTATACCCGTCAATTCATGGAAAAGCTGGGGTTAGTGGGGCATGTGGCCTCAACTGAGAAGGAGAAGATTAAGGCCTATCAGAAGGGTCTACCGTCGGACATGATGACTATGGTCCGAAACTCGAAGGCTTCTAACCTTCGGGAGACTATTGAAGAGGCACAGTTTATGGAGGAGGTTTACGCGAGAGGTAAACCGGAGAAGGCTGTAGCAGTTGTTGAGAAGAGGAAATGGGAGAGCAGTTCAGTACCTCCCAAGAGAACCCAACCTTCTTTCGGAAACCGAAGCTTCAGCAGTTATGAAGAAGCTAGGTGGTGCCAGAAGTGCAGAACCAAGCACCACAGTAACTGTAACACCACTCCTCAATCTTGCTACAAGTGTGGTAAGTCTGATCACACCACTCACGACTGTCCGATCAAAGGGCTTGTGTGTTATGAGTGCAAGACACCGGGGCACATGAAGAGAGATTGCCCGAAGCTCATGTCGGGTAGCGTGCCAGTGAAGAAAGAGAATCCATCTAGGGTTCCGGGCCGAGCATTTCAGATGACGGCTGATGAGGCCAAAGCATCAGCTGATGTGGTATCGGGTACATTTCTTATAAACTCAGTACCTGCTCGTGTTTTATTTGATACGGATGCCAGTTTCTCTTTTATATTTGAGTCGTTCCGTCAAAAGATTGTTATGCCCACTACTAGTCTTGAGGATGCATTAGTGGTTGAGATAACAAATGGTAGTCAAGTTCTGATCCGAGATGTTCTGAGGAAGTGTACTTTTGGGATCGAAGGGAGAGATTTCCCTATTGATTTGTTGCCGATGTTAATCAGGGGTTTTGATGTTGTGGTCGGCATGGATTGGTTATCGAGCAATCATGCCAAGTTTGTTTGTTCCAAGAAATTAATTCAACTTCCCAATCCCAGTGGCGAAGTTGTTGTGATTTATGGTGAAAAGAGGAAGGGAGATGTGGCAATAATCACCATGACTAAAGCACGCAAGTGTTTGGTGAAAGGATGCTCGTCTTTCCTAGCCTACGTGATCGACGCCAAGCTAGAGAAGTTAAAGCTTGAAGATGTGAAGATTATGCGTGAGTTTCCAGACGTCTTTCCGGACGACTTGCCCAGGTTACCACCCGATCGTCAAGTGGAGTTTCAGATTGATCTCGTACCGGGAGCGGCTCCTGTTGCTAGAGCCCCTTACCGGTTAGCGCCAGCAGAGATGCAGGAGATGATGGCACAACTCCAAGAACTTTTGGAGAAGGGTTTCGTAAGACCGAGCTCGTCGCCTTGGGGAGCTCCGGTCTTTTTTGTCAAGAAGAAGGATGGCACAATGAGAATGTGCATCGATTATCGTGAGTTGAACAAAGCAACAGTGAAGAACAAATATCCGCTTCCCAGGATTGATGACTTGTTCGATCAACTCCAAGAAGCGGGGTGTTTTTCCAAGATTGACTTACGTTCGGGTTACCACCAAGTGAAGGTAAGAGAAGAAGACGTTCCGAAGACAGCTTTCAGAATGCGTTACGGCCATTATGAGTTTCTTGTAATGCCTTTTGGCCTAACGAACGCACCAACGGTATTTATGGATTTGATGAATAGGGCGTGCCGACCATTCCTCGACAAGTCGGTCATCGTATTCATTGATGATATATTCGTGTACTCTAAAAGCGAGTTAGAACACGAGCAACTCCTACGCGAAGTTCTCGATGTGCTGAGAAAAGAAAGATTGTACGCCAAGTTTTCCAAGTGCGACTTTTGGCTTGAAGAAGTGCAATTCTTGGGTCACGTTGTCACTCGAGACGGAGTGAAAGTGGATCCCTCCAAGATTGAAGCTATGATGAATTGAGAGCCTCCCAAGAGTCCGTTCGAGATCCGCAGTTTCTTGGGTCTGGCGTGATACTACCGGAGATTTATTCAAGACTTTTCGAAGATCGCTTCTTCCTTGACAGTTTTAACTCGGAAGAATGTGAAGTTTGAATGGACCGAAACGCAAGAGAAGGCGTTCCGGATTCTACAAAAGAAGTTATGCGAAGCTCCAATCTTGTCATTGCCTGAAGGGTCATAAGACTTCGTGGTCTATAGCGACGCTTCGAAGATGGGATTAGGATGTGTGTTGATGCAAAGAGGAAAGGTAATCGCTTACGCCTCGAGGCAACTTAAAATACACGAGAAAAACTACCCTACCCACGATTTGGAGTTAGCAGCGGTGGTGTTCGCCTTGAAGCTTTGGCGACATTACCTCTATGGCACAAAATGTACACTCTATACGGATCATAAGAGTCTAAAGTATGTCTTTGATCAAAAAGAGTTGAATATGAGGCAAAGGCGGTGGCTCGAGTTGCTCAAGGATTATGATTGTGAATTGCTTTACCATCCCGGTAAGGCGAACGTGGTGGCCGATGCGTTAAGTCGGAAGGACTATTGCGGAAGTATTCAGGCTACCCATTCGAGAATCGAGTTAGTGTCTAGTCTTGTTGAAAAGATCAAGACATCGCAGGTAGAAGCTTTGTTGGAAGAAAATCTCAAGGAGGAATTCATGACGAAACAACGTTTGCTCTTAACGGAAGATAGTCGTGGGGTAAAATTGTTCAGTGGTCGTGTGTGGGTGCCCAAAGTTGGGGGTAACCGTGATCTACTGCTTAAGGATGCTCACAAGTCCAAGTATTCCATTCATCCGGGAAGTACAAAGATGTAGAGGGACTTGAAGTTGCATTATTGGTGGCCAGTAATGAATCTTGATGTGGCGCGTTACGTGGAACGTTGTGTGACGTGCTCGCAAGTTAAGGCCGAACATCAACGACCGTATGGGAGTCTTCAGTCCTTAGAGATTCCCGAGTGGAAGTGGGAACACATTACCATGGACTTCGTGACAAAGTTGCCTAAAACTCTTCGAGGTCACGATACCATCTGGGTAATAGTCGATAGATTGACTAAGAGCGCTCACTTCTTGGCTATGCGCGAGACTTTACCGATGGACAAGTTAGCGAAGCTTTACATCGATGAAGTGGTCTCGAGGCATGGAATACCCTTATCGATCGTGTCGAATCGCGACAGTCGGTTCACTTCGAACTTTTGGGATGGGTTTCAGAAAGAGCTTGGTACGCGAGTAAAGTTGAGTACGACTTACCATCCACAAACCGACGGGCAAAGCGAAAGAACGATCCAAACGCTGGAAGACATGTTGAGGTCTTGTGTCATCGATTTCGGGGGTAGTTGGGACCCTCACCTACCTTTGGTGGAGTTTGCTTACAACAATAGCTACCACTCGAGTATTGGGATGGCACCTTTTGAAGCATTGTACGGGCGGAAGTGCCGAACTCCCGTGTGTTGGCTCGAAGCGGAAGAGAAGCAATTCGCCGGACCTGAAATCGTACAAGAGACGGACGATAAGGTCAAGTGCATTCGTGAGAGATTGAAAGCGGCCCAAGATCGGCAGAAGAGCTATGCCGATAAGAAAAGGCGACCGATGGAGTTTCAAGTGGGCGACCGTGTGTTGCTTAAGGTATCGCTAGGGAAGGGCATTATCAGGTTCGGAAAACGTGGGAAGCTGAGTCCCCGTTTCCTTGGACCTTTCAAAGTGCTTAAGCGGGTGGGTTTGCAAGCCTACCAATTGGAACTGCCACCGGAGTTGAGCATAATCCACAACACGTTCCATATTTGTTACTTTCGGAAGTGTTTGGCGGAGGAAGAAAGCGTCATTCCCCTCTCAGAGTTAAGAGTGGATGAAGGTAACCATTGTGTAGAAGAGCCTGACGCTATCTTAGAGAGAAAGTCTAAGAAGTTGCGTCACAAAGAAGTCACTATGGTCAAGGTGCAGTGAAAGCATCATCGGGGAGCCAACGTGACGTAGGAAGCCGAGGAGGATATGAAGCGAAGATATCCTCATCTTTTCGAGTAGATGGATTTCGGGGACGAAATCATTCCCAAGTTGGGGAGGATTGTAACACCCCAGATTTCCGTTATGTAATCTTGTTACCCTTGTGTTTAAGCGTTGTCGTTAGCATCGCGTTTGGTTTGGAGTTTGAGGTTGGTTTTTGGTGGTTTTGTGAAAAACACAGTGAACTGCGCGAGTTGCACCGCGACTTGAGGTCGCAGCACAACCCGCGAAACCCTCTGTATGGGTTTGGTTTCTGCAAGCGGGCGAGTTATGCCGCGACTTGAGGTCGCGGCATAACCCGCGAGATCCCCTGGCCGACTTAGGCAAGTTTCAGCCTAAAATATCTCAATCTCTTTTCTCTCTTTTTCTCTCTCTCTTTCTAGATCTCGTTTATACCTCGTTATTTGCTGGTATTAAGTGCATCTAGCAAGGATTCGGTATAGAAAGCTTCGTCTTCTCTCGGTGGTCGATATCAAGTTTTCGGGTTTTATTTCTAAAACCTATTTGGTGAGTTCCTACTACCTTTTTCTAAACTTTATACATGTCAAAACTTACATTTTGAACTTCTATATATCTCCATGGTTTCAGATCTAAGTTTACTACATTTTGACATAACTTGAGTTTTGGGAGATTTTAGGGTTCCCGATCATTTTCGATTAAAATGATGGGTTCCATCTTATTTGAAGTAAAAGGAGGTTTTACTTGCACATTTATGTGGATTATTTGAAAGAATGTATATAAACTCATTTTTATGATTTCATTCTTACCAGCAGTTAAACTTGAAAGAAAGCATTTTGTTTATAAAATGTTTTTATACCATATGACTATCTATGGTTGGTCACATATGATATTGTGACGAGCCTGTACCATTACTAGTGGATCCCTAGGTTTTGAGTCAACTTTTATTATTGGGATGTCTATTCCCCTTTCTGTAGCTATGGATGCATACGATCCTCGGTGGCCATTTGGTACGGTTATGTGAGACCGGTTACTAGCTATGGGTCATGATGTAGTCCTAGTGAACGAGTATGACTGGTTTCCTCGAGGGCCCTCCCTCACATCTTAGTACGGACCTTGTTGTTCGTGGCCATGGATTCCATGTATTTAGCTCACAACTCGGATTGTGGCCTACTTTTGTGTTCCGCCGCAATCCTTGGTAAATCGGGTTTCCCCCGTCATCGCAAGATGTATTTTCGGACCGATCGGTTCTTATGTGGAAAAGATTTCTTTTGTAAACCGAACTTATTGAAAAGATTTCCTTTTGATACAATTGTTTATATCTCTTGAAATTTTATAAACTGTATGTTCTCACTAGGCTTTAAGCCTAACACTTTTTCTCAAATGATATGTATAACAGGTTCCTATTAGCGGTGGGTTGCCAAGGGCTTGAGTGACGAGCTTGGTCTCGGGGATTTTTGAGATGACTAGTATTGATATTGGGCAATTGTTTAAGTCTCATTCTTTTGGTGATATTGGATTAAGAACTAATATAATCTAGATAGTTTATGTTTAGATTAGTTTGCTATTGAGTTCAATATCAGTATGCAGATTTGTACAGGATTAGTACATTTCCCCTTTTTGGGAGGTTTATACCAAGTGTTGATGTTTAATTGTCCAGTTTCCGCGTTTTAAATTCACTCTGGTTTTTAGGGTGTTACATGGTGTTAGTCGTTTGTTTATAGTTTCTCGGTTGTGATAGAACTAATTACTGAGGCGGGTCCATTCTTTTGTTAACCAAGGTTTTAGTGTTAACTTTGTTAATCCATATAGACCAATCAGATTTCACCTTTTTATTTATGTTATTCAACAGTTTATGCAATAATAAAGGGTAGTTTAGGAAATTTTTGATTTTTAGAGACCGTGAAGCATGTGGTTTCCTTGATTATCTAATAGATAATCATGGAATGTTTTTAAAAGACATTTTTTTACTACAATATGTGGTTTCCTTTCGTTGGTAGTGACGCACGTATAGTTAATTTTGTATGTTCATATATGAACTTTTAATGTTCGTTGAATCATGTTCGTAAGCAATCAATTACATATTGTTTGTGCAAAACACTATAATTCTTTCACATGTGAACATTCATGTTAATCATTTCATATGAAGAATTCCCAAGAACATTCATTTCAAACATTTTATGTTCATATGCGAACTTGATTCAAATTCATAAGTGAACTTAAACAATGAATTATATATTGTTTGTGCAAAACATTGTAATACTTTCTATGCAAACAATCATGGTAATCATTTCATATGTGAACAAGAAATTTCAAAAACAATCGTTTCGAATGAAATTTCCAAAACAATCCTACCGTGAAATCATGGTTTTATATTCTTTCCTTCTACCAACCCATTATGCTATTCGACTATTTTACCCATCTTCATAAATGAAACCATCCATATGCCCTTATTCACTTAAATATTTTGAATTAAAAAACCTGAAGAAATGGAAGCCATAGATCTAAATTATGAGCAACCTAGATTGGTTAACATAGTTAACACTAATTATTAAGTTAACAAAAGAAGGGAACCCTATATATATATTCATCTACAAATAGGTTAATACCTTCAAATAATGATCAAAACTTCACTTCTGGTTTTAAGAGCTGTTTGTTTACCTCTTAATGGTGTCATTAAGAGGCAACATTTGAATCGCTAAGAGGTAAATCCTGTTTAGCAAAAAAAAATGTCTGTCTCTTAATGGTTCCAAACCCCTTTGAATGATTTTGTATATTGGCCCTCCCTTAACCATTCAGAGCCCTAATTTCATTCCGAACAATTAGCAAACAAATGTATTTCATTTTGCACTATATCATAAGAGTCTCTTAATCATTCTGACCACTTAATCATTCTGCACCAAACCATTCAACAGCTACCAAACAGATTTTGACCATTTGTGAACCGTGAAGGCCATTTTTTTTGGGAAATGCTACTTTTTTTTTTCTTTTCATTGAACCACCTCACTTTTTTCTCTAAAGATAAAAGGATTTCTTTATTTTCACTCAAACAATGCTAGCAAACAGCTAGAAACGATGATCTCGATCACCAAAAGGAATTTTTCATCTTGTTGTAAAGTATATTTGCAGGTTTGTGAAGATCATATCGGAAAGTGGTTGAGATCCTATCCCATGTCATCATTAATAACTGATTTAAGAAACATATCATTTTTTCACAATACAAAAAGTTACCTTGCATGCTTCATACTTATGAAAATGGAGATCCAAAAAAAGAAATCAAGAGGATTCTAAAAAGATAATCGTACATCAAACCTATTGTTAAAAAATCAGTAACCATGTCTTGACAGATTTTTTAGCGTCATAAAATAACTTTGAATGGTATTGTTATATATTAGGATTGTGTGAGCTAGCAACAAATATACATCAACAAAAAATTCAAACAGTGATAAGAAAATATAATACCCCATGTGTTTACGCACATTGTCTACTCTTGGATGATGGGGTTTGCCCATGATCCTCGACTCAAAGTAGAATGTTTGATCTAATACACATAAACTATATTGTCTACAAAAAGCTATTATTTGTTTACATCATTTACCTTATTTTATGGGTCCCATCTTAATTTTCCTTATATATGGGATACATAATTATATTTTCACATACTATGACATCATAAATAACAGAAGGAAAATCTAGAGTATTGAATGACATAAATGGACTAGTTTAAAATGGATGAATATACATACGCTTTGCTACACAACGGCTTGTTGATAGTTTTCGTGTTCTTCGATGCTAAGGCTTAAGTTATGAGGTCGAACCTCTCTGTAATTGTTTGCTTGAACATGTGCACCTTGCTCGAGCATTGTTGAGAGTCTATATGCCGAACAAAAAAAAGTTCACGAAAATCATTAATATATAGAGGTAAATCATTTCGATGATAGAAGGAATATGACTTATATTCATGCATGCATCATTCATTCTATGTTTTGACATTTTTAGTGGTAGAAAAAAAAACTTACTAAAATGTGATATTATTTGTATACCTGCAAATTCTTCTGGAGATCTTTAATGTATTGAACAGCTAAATCTAACATGTCTGCTGTGCTTGTTTGCTGCAAATGGTTAAAGAAAAACATGATCAGTTCTCGTCATTACTTGAGTCCACGCCCATTTTCTAGGATTATGTGCATCCACAACGGAGTTTTTTGGATTGGTTTTTGAAGAGCTTATTACTCCTCACAACAAATGTTATCTTTTTCCTAGTAACCATACAAACTCTCAATAAAGTTTGTTTTGCTAAAGCTTGTAGGTCCCACTTTTTATTTTTTTGAAAAAGCTTTAGTGAAATTTCTTTACTATTGTGGATGCTCTAATGTAAAAGTGAAATTATGTATTGAATATATGTATAACCCAGGAAGCATGATTCCTAAAATAAACTAAAATTATATTGTTGAATGTCGAGGTCCGAACATTTACCTTGTCCATGGTAGGGAAAAGCTCTTGTAGCTTTTTCATTCTCTCACTTATTCGGGTTCTTCTGACCTGCAAATTGCACATACATGTTAACCCTAGGCATTAAGTGATACCCAGAATGATATATATATATATATATATATATATATAGAGAGAGAGAGAGAGAGAGAGGGGGGAGGAAGGATCATGCGAGAAGTTAAACATTTTGCGAGAAGGCGAAAATTGTGATATCATATATAATTACATGGCCTATAAGTGTGCTTAATCATATATGATTAAGGGGCTGTTTGTTTACCTCTTAATGGTTCCATTAAGAGACAACATTTGAATCGTTAAGAGGTAAATCTTGTTTGGCAAAAAAAAGTGTTGCCTCTTAATGGTTCCAAAATCCTCTTAATGATTTTGTATCCTGACTCTCCCTTAACCATTAAAAGCCCTGATTTCATTATGAACAATTAGCAAACAACCATATTTCATTTTACACTATATCATAAAACCTCTTAATCATTCTGCACTAAACCATTCAGCAACTGTCAAACAACCCTTAAACGTCTATGTATTGTCAATATAACATGTGTTTAATCATGTATGATTAAGTTTGTGTATCATATATGATTAAACACTTCTCGCTTTCTCACAAAATGTTTAGTTTCTCGTTTGAACCTACCCATATATATATATATATATATATATATATATATATATATATATATATATATATATATATATATATATATATATAGACGGATGTTCAAGGAAAAACCTCAAAAAAAAAACGAAAAATTGAAGAACACTCTGGTAACCTTTCATTTGGACGGTATGCACTTGTGCATACAGGTAAATTATGTTGTTTTTTTTTTTGGTTTTTATGCACAAGTGCATAATGCACTTGTGCATGTTACAAATTATTTGTATACACAAGTGCATATCATCCAGATGAAAGGCTACTAGAGTATTCTTCAGTTTTCCGTTTTTTTGATGTTTTCCCCTAAACCTGACCCTGTATATATATATATATATATATATATATATATATATATATATATATATATACACACACACACACACACATATATAGAGGGAGAATCATACGAAAAGTTAAACATTTTGCGAGAAGGCGAGAAGTGTTTAATCATATATGATTACACGGCTTGTAGGTGTGTTTAATCATATATGATTAAGCTTGTGTATCATATATGATTAAACATTTCTCGCAAAATGTTTAGGTTCTCGTTTGAACCTACCCTTATATATATATATATATATGAAACATATCCAATAATTAGTGGGTACTTTTATGGACCAATGAAAGAAAGAAAAACAAGTCATAAAATGATTAAAAGAACCTAGCTTAAAAAGGCCATAACTTTTGATCCATTAAAAGTTACGGGCTCATAAAATATGCACGAAAAGTCGAAAAGGCAACTCTAGGCGTTCCGGGCTCGAGGACAAACAGCCCATGGTGGTTTCGCCCAACTTTCAGCCCAAAATCTTCATATGGATCCCTGGATCCAACTTTGAAGATTTTCTTTTCATGATTTTCAGTTTTCTTTATCTCAGTTAAAATAATTAGTCACATGAAATCTTAGTTTTTGGGTTTCACGTTTCTATTTAAGCAAGAACGAAAGTGTTTTTTATTTATTGGTTTTTAGTTTCTTCATTATTGGCCACCTGCCAAAATTATATCTTACCTTAAATTATGTATTATTGTAATTTTAAAAGTATTGAATAATATTATCATTTTCACTCAAAGTGTATGTAAACGTTGTCTTTGTGTATTTTGCTTTCATTCTGTCTAACGAAGCTAGTGGCAGATAGAGATAATAGAGTAAAGGAAAAATGGATGAATATTTTGCTATACTTTACACCATCTCCAATGAATATATCAAATTTTATACTATACATATTTTCGCATCATGCAAATTCTCTCCAATGAATACACTATTTTTTGCATCATTGTAGTGTTACGAATAGTAAAACACCAAATTTGATGTAACACTATTTATCAACATTAGTTTTTTTATTAAAATTTTGATATTTACAATGAATACACAAAGATTTGATAGAAGTGCTATTAGCAATGTATAAGGATGTCATTAGCCTCTCCGCCTAATTGCGTTTAGATAGTAGAAATTAAGGTGTAAGAGGATGTTGAAGTAATGGATGACATTGATGACCTATACGATTATGCCATTCTTAGTTTTAAAATTTTCTAAGACTCAAATTATATGGTGGGCACTATGGGATTACAATGCTATGCCTATGTAGACAATATTAAAATAAATTAGAATGATAAAGAAATGGTATCAACGTATGAAAGTTAAGATGTGCGTACCCTCTCCGCAATGCTTCTTGGGTGTGTGGCACATCCTCTTTTTGCACGTGTCTTGCAAGGAATCGAGTCTTGTTGAAATCGCAAGAACTTTTCGGCAACTGCCATTTCTGAAGAAGTTTTTGGCAAGCTCATATGGTGAACTAAACTTGGAGTGTAATGTCCAGATGCTCCATTCTGAAGCAACAAATTAACATCATATATATATGGCTCAATTCAAATGCAATTAATAGCATATATGCAATTATTACACAAGGGGTATTTTAGGATCATGAAATCAAGTGAAACCTGTGTGTCCATCGTTATTGAGTTATGGAACATCTTTGAATCACCATCTCTGGTCCTTTTCAAGCTCCTAAATGTGGAATCATTCATCTCATTCCTGTTTTCGGCAATTTGAGGCAAGTACATTGGAGAAGATGGTCCTGATGAGAAACTGATATGATTATTATTTAACCCACTTGACGAAATGCCTTTGTCCACATCTCTCATTCCTGCGAAAAACCAGATATCAAGATTTCAAGCAATTTGTTGGCCTACAACATATTATAACATACTTCCACATCTACAATCGTTCCCAATTACAAATAAAAGCTTGAAAATTTTATGCTAGAAATGAATTAAGGGGCTGTTTATCAAATGCTTACCGTGAGTGTTATTTGTTGGCCGGGTATGACAAGGATCAGTTTCGACAAAGTTTTCTATTTTATTTTTATTTTTTTATTATGCAGAATAAAAATTACTTTTTTCAATTTGAAAATTGATCAGATTTTTTGGAAAATATTGATTACATAGAAAATAAACATATATTATAAAGGAAAAGAGATTATGCTAGAAATATATAAATATAATTGCACAACTTTATGCCACTAGCATGTGGGGTCATTGGACTACTAAAACCTTTTTTTCTATACAAATCTATGCAAAAATTAAAGAGTCCTAATATTATATATCAAAACAAAGTCGAAAAAGGCATGACCAAAATAGATTAT
This sequence comes from Arctium minus, assembly GCA_954870635.1. Taxonomy (NCBI): domain Eukaryota; kingdom Viridiplantae; phylum Streptophyta; class Magnoliopsida; order Asterales; family Asteraceae; genus Arctium; species Arctium minus. Next base: position 32,678,986 of record OX941088.1, read on the forward strand.
TTACAATTAAAAAAGAAAGCATACAACACTTTGCAGGAGGTATTTCGTTAAAAATTGTGCAATATGTTCCATGCCATGTGAATTTTATGCATAAATCTTTCAAAAAAGTACTGTATGTTCTAAAACATTGTTAAATAACATACTAAATTCCATATAAAATGTTGACAGTTAACAACCCCTTTTTATATTTTTAATTGACTTCTTAATGATCTTTCTAAGATCCAAAAGGCAAACGAAGTCAACTACAATTAGACAAGATTTCGCCAAGTTTTTTTTATGTTAAGTTTCCATAACCCTTTTTATTTAATTTGCAATTAACCACTTGCATCATTACAAAATCAACTACTCTCTTCTTGCTACCGATCAAAGTTTTCGGCATTGTTTGGCAAAAAAAGCTAGCTGATATAAGCTAGCTTTTTTCTTTGATACATGTGTGGATGACCAAAAGTTAGCTTATAAATTAGCTTATTGAAAAGCTACTCATGATAGCATTTTGAAAAACTAACTTATAAAACATAGCCTTTAACTGAACATAGTATTCCCATCATCCCTCAAAAATGCCACCAATATGCTTTCATTTAAATTCTTTTAACCTTTTCTATTCAAAAAAATAGTTTTTCTAAACATTAAAAAAAACAATGCATCGATTTCATTGGAGGGAGTAAACTAATTATTTTTTAATGCCTGCAAGTTGAAATAAACAAAGATGACAAAGAAAGTGAAAATTATAATATAAATTTAAATAAAAATAGTAATAACTATAGCAACTTCTCTAACTTCAGAGAGCAACAATTGGTGTAGAGTGAGTGGGGAGTGTGTTTGAAGGTTTGCAAGTTGAAATAAACAATTACTTCTGGAAAAAAAATAATTGAAAATTACCAGTTTCAGCATTCAAGGAGGACCAAAATCCAGCTGGAGAGCTACTCTGTCTAATGAGATTCGTGCTTGTTGAATTCATCGCTCTAAATGTTGACGAACTCTCCAAATTATTATGATCTGTATGATTAATGTAGCTACCGTTACCGTTGCATTGTGGCAAATGAGGTGCTTGCTGCGAACTACCACCGTACATGGCCGTAGACACCGGCGGGAGATCCAATTTCTGAATCCCTGCTTCTTTTGTTTCTAGCTTCGTAGATGTTGATTCTGATGCATACTGTAGAAATTCATTGGAATCCGATCTGAATTTCTGTTGTTGATGCTGATTATGACTGGAGAAGAACCTTTCCTCTGGCTCGTGGTTTGACGAAGGAGCGAAAAAGTCATCGCATCCACTTTCGTCAAGTAGATTCGCGTAAAAGGAGCTTGGAGCAGAGCGGTAACGCATTAGCGAGCTTTCATTTTGTCCGCCAAGGTCATTCCGCTGATGATTGTGATTTTGATTCTGATTCTGATTCCGACTGTGATTGTGATTGTGATTATGCTCATGATCATTGTAGTTGGAATACGAATCTGAAGAAATCAACTCCTTGATCTTCGCAAACTCACTCTCCGAAGGATGCTTAAACGTAGACGAATGCAGCAGAGAGTTCATATCTCTCGCTATCGCATCCGATGAGCCACCATCACCATACATGATGAAACTCGCACAAATCCAAAAACAAACTGTATAACAGAAAGCAAACAACTAAACCAACGGATCAGACTTTCGGCCAAATCTGAACAGATTCGGTTCGCACTTAATTAACCAATCCCAAACAGCCCAAGGAAATCCGAAAGTTCAAGTAACAAATGTGATTGAATTTAAACTGATTTTTCAGATTGTTGTGTGAACAACAATACATAATCAAACTCGTAAAAATCCAAAAACAAATAGCAAATAACTAAACGAACTGATCAGATTTTGTGCAAATCTGAACGGAATCAGGTCGCATTCATTCAATCTCAAGTAACCGATGGATTTCGCAACTTGAGCTGACACACAAGGATCAATTGGAACAATTTTTTTATTCCAGCTTTTTATGTTTTTTTGTTGTTTGGAAATCAGAGCCTGAAAAGAAAGATGGAAGTGAAAGTTGAGAGAGAAAGTGGGAAGAAAAGCGGAGATTTATATAATAAAGCATGAGAGATGGAATATGGATGAATTACCGAAAATGCCCATGAATATTGGAGTAAATTACGGGTGCGGATACAAGGAACCTAGTGATAAGTGTAAGAAAATCCGACGTGGAATGGGTGGTTTCAAGGGCGGCGGCCGCCGGTGTTTCGGTTTCCCTAATACCGTTCTCAAGTTTCCCTTGATGAACCTTTCACGGTGGTGGGGTACTGTAGGGGTGGAATCGGTATGGTACCGACTTTTTTTTTTCCTAATATCGTGTACCAACCAATTATAATTGGTTTGCAAAATCTTATACCATATACCAACCAATTGTAATTGGTACCGACTTTTTTCGGTTGGTACCGGTTTTATACTAACTTCATGTTACATATACGAAATAAGAAAAAACTAATTCAAAATTCGCAAATGATCAAACAAAAAAGTTGAATGTGGCATTGTTTAATATTCAATACATGATCAATTGGGTTTCTAATTAGGTTTTTCACTTTTTTAGGCCTTTAGGCGATATGGTGAAAACTAAAAAAATTAAGGATTTTCAAATTTTAAACTCAAAATTAATAATAGCATTGATTAATAAAATTAATAATTAATTAAATTATTAAAAATGTCGGTACCACGGTACTACCGTGGTACACAACATTCAATACCGTGTACCAACCAAGTTCAAACACTTGGTACGGTACAACTAACCAATTTAAATTGGTACCGATTTAATTGGTACCGATTTAATTGGTACGGCTGGTACACATGTTGGTTGGTTTGATTTGGTACAAAATTGCCACCCCTAGGTACTTGTATGTATGTTGTAAGAGCATCTCCAACAGCTTATCCAAAGTGGAGATTTTGGGTTTTTTTTGTTCCAACAGCTTCCCCAAAACCTTCTCCAAAATGTAGAATCTGTTGGAGATAAAGATGATTTTTTTAGAGATTTTCACTTTTTACTTCTCCATTTTGGAGAAGCTGTTAGAGATGCTCTTAGAGCATCTCCAACAGCATTGCTAAAATAGAAAAAAATTGTTTTTTCTTTGCTATTTCTCTCCAACAGCTTTGCTATATGGTTTGCTAAAATAGAGAAATCTCAAAAAATCTCTATATATAGAGAATTCTCTATAATCTCTAAATTGGAGAGATAAAATATTATTTTATTCAATCCAACCAATAAGATTTAATATTTAACATTTTATTTTAAGTTTTTTTAAAAAATGAATTGGGATGATAAATTATGGAATATTATAATAATATAAATAATGATTGATTTTCTAAAATAGAAAAGTTGTTGGAGTTAGAAGAAAATGTTTTTAGAGATTTTGACTTTCCATTCTCTATTTTAGAAAAAATTTAGCAATGCTGTTGGAGATGCTCTAACAACCTTATTATTTTTGTTTTTATACAAGGTAATGCAATTTGCACCAAATTGAATAGTGTTAAATGCATTGTTTTTCGTTCCAATTATTTTTAATGAATCATATGTCATTTCACTTGATACATACATATATATATATATATATATATATTATTGTTTATATATATACACATTATCTATATAGAGGTGGGTTCAAATAAAAACTCATCTTTCATTATGCACATGAGAATAAATCTTAACCATTGATCAAAACTTAGAAAACTAATCAATGATTAATACATAATAAGGTTAACTGATAAGTGATTAAGGACAAAATTGTAAATTTGAATCAACGCTTACCTTCTTTGACTTTTTAATATTATTTTTAATTAAAAAAAATATATCCCCTTAAACTTTAAAATAATTTATCTTAAAAATTACTAATATTTTAATCAAACAAATTACATCAAAAAACGAGAATTTCGTGCTCTTCGATATGACATCCATCTCGATATAGTTTTTTTTTTCGTTTTAACCGTTTTTTACGAAAATTCTATATATGTGTTATATTCATTATGAATATGCATGCACGTCTTCGGGTGTCCACATTCAGTATGAATATCAAAGATGAACGTTCATTCACTATTCATGATGAATAATACCGTATGCAGGATGAATAATACAATGTTTAGGATTTTTTCGTTTTAACCGTTTTTTACGTGAAATTCTATATATGTGTTATATTCATTATGAATATGCATGCACGTCCTCGGGTGTCCACATTCAGTATGAATAATAAAGATGAACGTTCATTTACTATTCATGATGAATAATACAGTATTCATGATGAATAATACAATATTCAGGATGAATAATACACGAATCCATGATTCATGTATTATTTATCATAAATCGTGTATTATTCACCATGAATGTTCTATTATTCATCCTGAATGATACATTATTCATGATGAATAATATATGAATGACCCGTGAAGGTGTCAATACATGACACACTCTCTTTTGTTTCCCAGTTCACAACCGAAATTTGGTTTAATTCATTATGAATATGTATGCGCATCCCCGGATGTCCCACATTCAGTATGAATAACAATTGTGAGCGTTCATTCATTATTCATGATGAATAATATAGCATTCAGGATGAATTACAACATTCACGACGAATAATACACGAATTCATGAATTGTGAATTATTCACCCTGAATGTTGTATTATTAATCCTGAATGATACAGTATTCATGATGAAACATGAATGACCTGTGAAGATGTGGAGACGTGACACGCTCTCTTTTGTTCCCCCGATTCACAATAGAATTACTCGATAGGTTATCGATTTGTCTCGATGGGTGTTGGGTTAAGGTGCTGAAGAAACGTGATGCCTTACGACGTTGAAGAAAGTGTTGAAGAAGGTGATGTGGAGTTACATACTTACGGCGTCGAGGCATTGTACAAACTTGAACGTACATAAATATTCATAATGAATATAACACATATATAGCATTTCACGTAAAAAACGGTTAAAACGACAAAAAAAACTATATTGAGATGGATGTCATATCGAAGAGCACGAAATTCTCATTTTTTGATGTAATTTGTTTGATTAAAATATTAGTAATTTTTAAGATAATTTATTTTAAACTTTAATTGGGTAAAAAGTTTTTAATTAAAAAAGAAAATAAAAAGTCAAATATAGTAGGCGTGTGTTTAAATTTTTTTTCATTTTTACCCCTAAGCATTTTAAAATTAAAAATTCTATTTAATATGAGTTGTTTGATCAAAAGAGATTGAGTGGCTGAGATTTGTCTTCACGTGCACAATGAAAAATGAGTTTTCATTTGAACTTTTCTCTTATCTTTATATATATATATATATATATATATATATATATATATATATATATGAGGGAGGATCAAACGAGAACAGTACCTGTAACACCCCGATTTCGAAAAGTATCGTTTCAAGTTAATACAGAAATCGGTAATTTTAAGGGAAAAATAAGATATAGTATTTTGGACTTGAATCCTAGATTTTATAGTCTTGGTGGATGAAGGATTTAATTACGAGTCCAACGGTTCTTTCTGGAGCAAAATCGGAGCTATAACGAAGAAGTTACGGCCAAAACAGTGAACGAGAAGAAAACATGGCGGACAGTGCACTACGCGACTTGTACCGCAACTTAGGGGAAGCGGGCGAATTATGCCGCGACTTAAGGCCGCGTGGTAAGTCGCGAAACGCCCTGGTCGAGCATAAAACCCGATTTTCAACCGTAGAACTTCATTTCTTCATAACTTTTGCATCTCAACTCCGATTTTGATGATTCAAGTTTCTATGGTTTCGTTTTTGGGAGTTTTTCAAGGTTAGATTGTTAGTTTTGAGAATATCCAAGATTATTTGGTGGTGGATTGGAAGCAAAGGTCAAGAGCTCATCATTATCACCTCCATCTTCAAGAAATTTGGGGTTTTCTAAGTTTTCACCAAAACCTAAGTGGTGAGTTGATCCTCCTAGTTTGTAAACTTTATTATGAGTCATAAATTGTATATTGATGACTACCTAGTGTTTATGTTTCTCAAATTTCGGTTTGAAAGATTTTGAGAAAAGTTAGGTCAAATTAGGGTTTTTGGCCAAAATGAGAATTTTGATATAAGATGTTTGGGGATTGGTTCTAAACACTTGAATATGATTATTTATGGTTGGAAATGTGTGGATCTAGGTTTTAGAAGGATTGTGCATGTGGATTCAAGTTTCTTCAAGGAAGTTCAAGTTGAGGTAAAATCTAGATTTAGCCTAAATCTAGCAAGGTAAGTTCAAGTTGCTTTGTGAAAACTATGTACATGCCAAAATGAGTATTTTGAAGTAAAAATATGCTTTACTTGGTATTTGTCAATGTGTTGGGTATTTTGATAAGTTTTCATATTTGATAAACTTGGGTTATTTTAGTCTCATAAAATGCCCATATTTGGGATTTGGATATCTTGATAAGTATTAGCATGATTTATGCATTTTTGGTGATTTTTGTACAAATGAAGTCTAATTCATGATATACGCATTTTGGTGGATTTGAGTTCATAAACTATTTGGAAAATATTTGGTCCCAATACGTGATGAGTTTTGGGTTAATCACATCTTTAAGGTATGTGTCTACATAAACGTCGTTTAAATGCATTTCATTATTTGGGGGACCGTTATTTGTTGGTCAAATGGATTTTGAGCATTTTAAACTCGGTTTTGACTTAAAAGAGTCTCGTGGACATTTTTCCCAGTTTAATGGCTCTTTGAAGAGTCCATGTTCGATATACATCTTAATGAATTTTATTGCATATTTATGATAATTACATGCTCGAGTGCATTGGTCATTCATGTGTAGTCATGTAATGTTAGACTGTGTTGCATTGGATCCATAGGCACGTAAGTCAGTCTTTATTTGATGGTCAACTGGGTATTACGGGGTTGGACTCTGGACCCATGTTTTGTGACCTTGACCTTTCAAGTGTACACTAGGAAGGCTGAGTCCGGTTGTGCTATTATGATGATGGGCGTTTCATAATGGGCGTTTGGGACCTCCACCATTCGGGGTAATGCCATGGTTGTAGTCCTCGGATGTTTTCGGGCCTTTGGCGGTATTCATGGTAATATTCACTAAGGTCAGCTGTCTCTTTTGGTGTAGCTTGTAGGGGGTCGTAGGGACACTTGGCTTTCATGTCGTGACGTGTCATACGACTAACGTTGTATGAGTGGCATACTTTTGTGTTCCTCCACTCTCAATGGATATGGGTCTCCCCCGTTGTCGGCCATCAGTATTTTGGATATTTAATTGTCCATGCTTTAATATTTGGATTTCATTCCATTTTATGGTCGCGTGAGTATTGTATTTCAGTTCCATGTTTTCGATGACATATTATATTTATAAGGATTGTTTTCCATTATTTATGAGTTGATATTACGCCCCACCCGTGTTTTGGGTGTTTCGGGATATAAAGTTTTATCTGAGTTTTTATAATTGGGAGTCCGTTTTCTATTCACGATTGAGTGAGTTTTGGGCGACATCATTTTATAAAGAATGTTTTGTATTGGGACATTCATCCTTAAAAACGCATGTTATTGGAAAACGAGTCGTTTTCATAGTTAAAGGAAATCATTTTGAAAGATAATGGTGTAAACTGCATTCTTTCCTTTTAACGATATATTTATTCATGTTGAAAACTCTTGAACTCACTAGGCATTAGTCTAACCCTTATAAGACACATACTTATAATATTAATATTTTAATTAATCAATGATTCACCATAATCAAAAATAGAGGATCCGTATGATTAAAATTTGTTTTCCTAAATTAAATATCTCATTTTTACATTAATAAATGACTAACATTACCATATATAAAATAAATTAAAAATAAATAATTATTAATATAATAATAATAATAACAATTACCATATATATTATGAAATTATGTAAAAGACTAAAATAACCTTATCAATTAAAAAAAAAATAAAAAAAAATAAATTCAATGATTGGTTGATTTCGGTTTCCAAAGTTTCTAATGTAATACTGGTTTCCAATTGATCCCTCCCCTATATATATATATATATATATATATATGATTAGAGTAAATTACTACATATCGTCCCTTAGTTTATAACCATCACCGCCTTCTTCTTCTTTTTTCATATCTCTCTCTCTCTAAAAATCTCTCCAAATTCTCTCTAGATTTGCTCTCAATCCGTTGAAGTAATCGACAAAACAATTACATATTCGGAATCTACGCTTCAAATCCTTCCTACAGGTATCAATTCTTCTTAAGTTATTTGAACACTGGATGACAATGCCTGAAATAGGTGTTTTGATTGTTTTAAAATATAATGTGATATTACATGTTATAAGTACGACCGGCAGTGGGACGTACTTGCCGTTTAGGTCCACTCCGCCAACGTGGCCTGAACATGTTGTTTTTACAATTGAGTACGTTAATGGTAACCATTATGTGAAATTAGATATGGCAGAAGGATACCCGTTTTCGCAAATTGTAGGACATTTTTTCCATTACAATTATCCGTGTGCTGCTGGATGGGCTACCTCGTATTCGGAGCGAATAAAAAATTACATGCAGCTTTTACGTGTTAATTGTACTACGGATAATGTTATTTTAGAATAATCGAATGTAATATAAATCATTTTATGTTCTATTTATATGTTAAATCACAATATTTATGTTTTATTTTTATAATTATATAATTATAAAAAATTAGTAATATTTATATTTATAAATATTTATTTCTTTTTAAATCAAACCAAAAAGTAAAAAAAACCTTTTAAAACTATATAATAAAAATAAATAAAACTATATAATAAAAATAAATAAAAGAAAAAATAAAAGGCAACAAAAAGACAAAAAAAAAACGCAATTATTAAGGTGCAACTAGCAAAAAATATGGTGCAATTAGCCTCCCCCTTTATATATCAACGTTACATTAACGAAACAAAAATATCAATAAAATTTCTAAGTAATCTTTCTATTTTTTTGTAAATGATTATATAACTTAATTTATCGAATAGTTGTGTCTCCGTTGCAGATCCAAAAATTTCTTTGAATAAGTGCATCTTTAAGATGGATAAATACGGGTTGACCCAGGAAAAAAGTCAATTGTATCGATTTGAATAATAAAATATATTTTTCGAATGACATCAACCTTAGGCATCGTTTGACAAAAATAAGCTAACTTAATAATTTAAATCCATCCAAACATAAACATGTATCCAGAAAATAAGTTAGTTTTTTGATAAGCTACTTGAAATAACTTAGGAGGAGTTTTTTTATGATTATTTCAATTATGCATTCATTAATATTCCTTATTATATATTAACTATTCATTATAAATAATATTAAATATTAAAATTTATTATTATTATTAATTAATTAATTAATATTATCTAAAAATTTTAACATAAATTTTAATTATACATTGATATTAATTTTTAATTAATTAGAACTATTGATAATTATATCAATTTTTTAAATATTGATCAATATATTTTAGTTATCAATTATATGTAATTATTATTTGATTATTTTTCCATATTATATGTAACGGTTATTTAAAATCATGAGTTAATGTAGATTTTTTTAAAAATTTGGTTTAAAATTCAAAATTTATAACATATATAATAAATTTAAAATTCTTTTAATTAACATATTATATTATTTACTACCTTATTTGTATTAATTAATATATTATATTACTATAAATTTGCTTTAATTATATTATTAAATATTATAATTCATTATTTTTTCTATATGTCATTATTAGTAATTTTACATGCTTATAAGCTAGTTTTTTGCTAAACGTAACCTTTTCATCAACTAGTTTATTGATAAGTGGGTTTTAACCCCCCCTCCCCCCTCTTTTAATCTAACCGCAAGTGTACGGGTCGAAATCAAGTAATAGTAGTAAGTACAAGTATCGAACCAAAGGAACCTGGTATTGAGTACCACAATTACTATATTAATTATTAACTAGACTAACAAAATTGATTTGAGTTCAAATGAACAAAAAGATTTAGCTAAACACACTAGAATTGTAACTTTGAGAGACAAGAAGACAAATTCAGATTAGGGAAAATAGTTGGGGATTGGAATCCTTTTGGGTTCATCTAACTCAAAACGGTGTATGGGTCAAGCACTATTATCAAGAGTTCAATGAAATTAATCACGGAAAATAGCTACTATACTTTCTCAAGCTATAGTAACCTTAGTTATTGTGAATAATGTCTCATCTCTCGATCTCAACAGTTTATCCCAAATTAACCACAAGAGCAGAATTAAAACGAATAAGATCTAAGGTTAAATTGGTATATATCTATCCAATTCATTCCTTAGGCATATAACATTGACATCAAATCTTTAAATACTTTCTCAAATAATAAAAAGATCAAGATAATATTCATTAGTTGATCAGGCTAACAGATTCATTAAAAACCATGTCATATGCTTCATTGAATCACTTGAACTAAAGTACAAAACCCAAATCACATGTTTAAGAGTAACATACACCCAAAATTCATCCAACCCCCAACATGAAAAGATTAGTTCATGCTTGGGGTATTACAAATCAAAACACACAGAGAAATGATTGAAATTCCAAACATTATTCTAAAAGGAAAAAATACTCAAAAGTACAAAAACTCCCTGAGATCTCAACTCTCTAATCATATGTATTGTAAATCGCTTGAGTGTGCGTTTCCACCAAGATCTCCCCACCTTTTTTCTTCGTTTCTGTCACTTCGTCCCTTCAAAAATCGCCTCCAGCCGCCGTCTAACTTTTTCCAAAATTTTTGTAACCCCTAACCCTAGCTGAAACAGTCGACAAAACCGTTTCAGCTCGTGGCGCAGGTTGGGTCGCGCGAAAAGTCGCCCGCTTCATCTAACTCGCACGGATCCAACAAGTCGCGCAGTAAGCCTTGCAGGGTACTGTTTCGTCAATTCAGCACTTCAGGTTCTCATCAAATTTTCCCAAGTTGGTAATGGCTTTCCAAATCAACGTTTTAGTTGATTTTATCTTGAATTTCACTTCTTCTTCTCATCCCGTCTTGACATGTACTTTTCTTCAAAAAACCAATTAACTTCGTCACTATTTCCCTTGGGATCGTGCATTTTCCACTGGTTTTAGAATATAAATAATGTTGAATTTCGACATTATCAATAACCCCAAACCAAGCGTTGCTTTTTCGGATCTCCGCCTCTCTATTCCCCCAATCTCCATTCCCATTCATGCGGAGGGATGATGTAATGATGTTGTTGTGCTCGTCATCATTGGGGACCCCAGGAACTTGAGAAATCCCATAGCTGAGGCCTAAATTGCGTGGTCGCTCAACCCCAAAGTGATCACAGATGTCTTCCATCGAAAGGCGCACTGTCACCCCCCCCCCCCCCGCATAACCACAATATATAATTCATTGAATGTCGGCGGTATCATGGACGCATAGAATTCCTGCACCAATTGGGGGTCGTATAGCCTTGGGTTCCGAGCATATGGGATCCAGCCTCGTTGATGAGAGATATCAATGACTCCATCATTGGGGATGTCTTCAAACTTGATTCCCCTCTCAGGCCAAATCTTGCGCTCTGCAAAGTTTCTCAACCTTTCTCCATACTGTGGGTTTGTGAGTATGCGCAACTAGTGACGTTGAGCATCAGTTAAATCAAAGTACTTATGCCATGTACCGATGGTTGCGGGAATTATCCTCATCCTAAAATTAAAACAGAGGTTGTAAGCATATGGACATCCCAACCACCCCAAACCTAGTCCAAATAATAGGTTTGTATTGACAATGGGATGGTTACACGAGCATCATTGATAGAACCCCAAACCTATGGTTTGGTTGTCTTTCAACTTGATGGTAAGTAAAAGAAATAATTCAACCCCCAACATCATAGAGTAAATATTAAATACACACAATATCCCCAACTTCATGCAATCATCGATCCCAACCCCCTTTAACATAGCACAACAAGAATTTTCATAACTTTTCAATTTTCAACCCAAAAATTCTTTGCTACATTTATACAAGACCACAATCAACTACACATATTTGAACATGCAACTACCCAATAGAATTAGCATCATTCATCAACTAACTTGTCAAAAACTCAAAACCCCAAAATTCTAAAGTAGAAACATGCAATAACAAACATTTATTGAAGTAGAGAGCAAACATTACTTTTAGCATGAAGAATTTCAAACCTTTGCTTGAATGGGTAAGAAACCCAAAATTTGACAAAATTCTAAAGAGATAATGGGTAGAAACTTACCTTGTTCTTTCAAGAAGAAGAGATATGGGGAAGAAATCAAATGATGCCAGAGGTTTGGCCGGAATGTTTCCAGAAAATCGAGCCTTGGTGGAGATTGGTGGTAGATTTTGGGAGAGAAAATCGAATTTGAAAGGAGAATTTTAGGGTTTTTGGAAATATGCGCCCCCCTTTCTAAAACTTGCAGACCGCACGGGCGGTTTGCCGTGGGTTAGGCCGCGCCAAAACTGAAGTACAAAACCCAAATCACATGTCTAAGCGTAACATACACCAAAAATTCATCCAACCCCCAACATGAAAAGATTAATTCATGCTTGGGGTATTACAGATCAAAACACACAGAGAAATGATTGAAATTCCAAACATTATTCTAAAAGGAAAAAATGCTCAAAAGTACAAAAACTCCCTGAGATCTCAACTCTCTAATCACACGTATTGTAAATTGCTTGAGTGTGCGTTTCCACCAAGATCTCCCCACCTTTTTTCTTCGTTTCTGTCACTTCGTCCCTTCAAAAATCGCCTCCAACCGCTGTCTAACTTTTTCCAAAATTTTTGTAACCCCCAACCCTAGCTGAAACAGTCGACAAAACCGTTTCAGCTCGTGGCGCAGGTTGGGTCGTGCGGAAAGTCGCCCGCTTCACCTAACTCGCGCAAATCCATCAAGCCGCGCGGTAAGCCGCGCAGGGTAATGTTTCGTCAATTTAGCACTTCAGGTTCTCATCAAATTTTCCCAAGTTGGTAATGGATTTCCAAATCAACGTTTTAGTTGATTTTATCTTGAATTTCACTTCTTCTTCTCATCCCGTCTTGACATGTACTTTTCTTCCAAAAACCAATTAACTTCGTCACTATTTCCCTTGGGATCGCGCATTTTCCTCTGGTTTTAGAATATAAATAATGTCGAATTTCGACATTATCATTTTTCAGCTACCAACTAGCTTATCAGCTACCAGCTAACTTATTAGTCATCAGTTAGATTAGAAGCTAGTTTGCCAAACATAGCCTTAATCTCTAAAATAAATATATGCCATCTTAAAAATGAGATAGAAAAACAACGATTTTTAAGATGAATTGACATCGATATGGACAAAAACCTGGAAAATGTATCAAGTACCTCTATTATGCATACAAACATTGCAATTTCTTGAGATAATATATAAGTAATATAAAATAAGGCGAAAGATCGTGTGAGAAATTGAGGTTAAAGTGAGAAGCATGAGAAGTGGATCTGAACCGCTGATCACTTTTAATCTGATGTCCATCCATGAATTGCGCCTTAGAAGGGAATTGATCAAGTGCATCTCGACACATTTTTATCTCGGTGCATCTCATCCTAATGTGCATCCATTTCTCATCAAACGGTTGATAACAAACTTATCACACTTCTTACGTTAATCTCATAACAAACTTATCACACTTCTTACGTTAACCTCAACTTCTCACCGAAATCTAAGCGTATAACATAAAGTAAATTTATATTAATTATATTATGTGGTATGTAAGTGAAGAGGGGCTACGAATATAATGCACCATTTAAGTTAAAATATCGGACTAGTAATAAAGTTTTCTTGTTAAAAATCAATTATAAAAATAGGCCTTGATTTCTGTTTTTTCTAAAATAGTTTTTTATTGTAGCCAAAATTAATAAGTGTCTGAATATTTATTTTAAATCATTAACATTTTGGAACAAATTATGTATTAGAACTAGTGGCGGACTTGGTACGATACCAAGTTTTTTTTTTCTCCAATACCATGTACCAACCAATTATAATTGGTACGTAAAATCTTATACCATGTATCATCCAACTGTACTTGGTATCGACTTAATTGGTACCAATTTTTTTGGGAAATTAATTAAAATGCCCGTATTTCAATCTCGTATTACCTAAATGCCCAAAATCTCGACGGTTTTGCCGAAATACCCAATTTGGTCATGATTTCACTATTCATCCCGGGTTTAGTCCGGGATTTCACTATTCATCCTGGGGTTAGTCCGGGATTTCACTATTCATCCCGGGGTTAACCTAATTTATCTATCAATCTCACCGTTCATTGTTAATCGTAAGTCCATTGTATTGATCCTGGGGTTAGGCCGGGATTTCACTATTCATCTCGGCCAAATTGGGTATTTTGGCAAAACTGTCTAGATTTTGGGCATTTAGGTAATACGAGATTGAAATACGGACATTTTAATTAATTTCCTAATTTTTGTTTGGTTGGTACATGTTGGTACCGGTTTTATACCAACTTTATGTTACATGTATGAAAATTACCATTTTATTCAAATTTTAAGTGAAAATTTGAGTTTTTAGATAACATTGTGATGTTTAAAGGGTTTTAGTGTGATGTTTAAAGGGTTTTAACTTCAAGGAAATGAAGGGAATAAAACTTGTAAACATTCAAATATTCAAATAAAACAATTAAAGTTACAATGTTTACATTAAAAATACAAAACCCTAATAAAAAAAATTAATAAGTCGGTACCATGGTACGTAATTTTCAATAACGTGTACCAACCAAGTTTGTATATGTGATACGGTACTACCAACCGAATGTAATTAATACCGGTTAAATTTGTACCAATTTAATTGTTACCGTTGGACTTGGTATACATGTTGATTGGTTTTGTTTGGTATAAAATTGTCTGCCCTAATTAGAACAATTAAATTTGGATCTAAACGTATTTAGAAAATATTATATATTTTTAGAAAGAAATAATATAAAAAGGATTAGATGTATTTTGAAGGGTAGGATAGTTTAAGACATTGGCAAAAAGACAAGCAATCAATAAAAAACAAAATTGTGGATGTCTTTTTCCAACAATTTAACCGGATTTTAGCCATGGGTCTACATCGTATCAATGAGTTTTATTTTATTTTCCAATTTAATATCAGTAGTTATTGTTTTCTTTATTAAAAATTAGAAGCGTACTCGCATAATGCAACAAGATACATCACGATTTTAATGTTCATTTTATTTTTTGCTTTTTGTTGATTTACAGTACTTAGATGGTTTTGAGAGAGTGATAATGTTTTTTTTTATAAATTTGTTTAATTTAGGCTTAATAATATAATATTTTTTATTAAAAAAAATTAAGTATTTTGTTAAAATTCAATGATTATCTTATATATTTTAAATTATTTATATTTAAATTTAGATGTTTATCCTGTTTTGATTATATTTAGGTGAATTATATCCATACCCCCCCTCCTATAAGGGTATGTGAGTGGGGTAGGAGGGGGTATGTGAGTGAGATAGGAGGGGGTATGGGGGGTTTTGTGAGTGAGGAGGGGGTAGGGATAGCAACACCCTTATATTTATCAGTTAGTTATGAATTCAAACATATAACTTTAGAAATTTGTACTCATGCATCATGACTTGTAATCTTTAATTTTAAGGGGGTGTTTGGTTCATTTTAAGGAATGAGAATGAAAATGGGAATAGGAATATAGGAGAATAGGAATAGGAATAGGAATGAGGATTCCATTGATGTTGTTTGGTCAATATTTATAAAACACACCTATTGCATTTTTCAAAACTGTTAAAGCACAGAGAATCTGAAGAAGTGTTAGATGAATAATCGATTTGAAGAGATCATCTTTCAAAATCTCTCTTTCCCTTCTCATTCCCATTGTTTTCCCTCTGCGAATAGGCTGGAATTTTTCATCTCCGACCGAGTTTTCGGCCAAGTTGCAGGTCTTCGGGAGTGTTTGATAAACCCCACGCATGACCCACCGCCTACGATACCTTACACCTCTCCTCCCATCACCGTCATTCTCACTTCATCCTCCTCCCATCACCGCCTACGATACCTTACACCTATCCTCCCATCACCGTCTGCATTGTAAGGGATAGTGTTGCCGGAGAAGTCTCCAATTTCGGAGTAGTCTCGACACCTGATTAACTTGTCGGAGAAGTCTCCAATTTCGGTTCTCTGCACGAGAATCATGATTCCATTGGGGATTACAGTAGAAAATGAAGAGATATGTGTGAGAAATGACGATGAGCGGGAATGAAGTTTCATTCTCCCCAATTTGGATGGGTATGGAAATTAATGGGTTTAAGGTAACGAATCCATTATAATGTGTTAAACCAAACAACACTTTTCAATATCATTCTCATTCCCAACCCCTCAATACCCCCAAACAAACACCCCCTAAGTAATGTGTATCAATAAACAATACTTGTTTGGGTAAAAATACACGAACACGACGATAGAACATTTCACGCATATTTCACACGATCAATCTTATATCAAGATAAGGTCCTGTCGACCAAGCATAACCTTGACTTCCGTCGAGTATAATTCGAAGGTCGGTCGAACGTCGTACAACCATCACTCGACCTCGACCACGACCATACTAACGTATAAACCAACGTTCCTCTGTTGTTCCTTTAATGCATGTTTAATACTCATAAATGCCAACGGTCACAAACGGTCAGCACCATCAACGACATTCATGGAGCACGACAGTTACAAAAGAACACATTTATAGAGGATCAAGACTATAAATACTCAAGATCAACGCCTCATTCGGACAATCTGAATTGAGATATTTACAACGCATACAACTGAAGCATACAACTTACAAGATCTTCGAATACATTCATGGTTTCGTTCATCAACAACGATTTACACACGACATACACTTGTTTCGCAATTGTACATCTATTTCTAGTATAGATCGTGTCATATGCTGTAACAACGAAGGATATCACCCCTGTTTGGTGATCATAGTGCACGGCGACACCTTCCCTGTCGTCCGCGGTTTTTTCCTCGTTGAGGTTTTTCCGCATCACCAAATCTCTTATCTCTTTATCTTTTTGTTTATCGCGCATATTGTCAAACGACTACTTTCTTTAGTTGAATAAAGCTCCACGTCGACCTTAAATTATTCATTGAGTAATTTTTGGCATTAATAGTTTGGCGCCCACCGTGGGGCCTCATCTAAAGAAAATCCTGAGACAATAGTGCACTGAACTAATGATTTCCACGAGTGTTTTTGTATTTTGAGGACAAATGGCAGCTCAAGGAACTCAGAAACAGGCCATGGCTCAGATGAACATGGAGTTAAACGCGGCTCGTGCTCAGATTGATGCATTGACAAATCAGCACGGGCGAGCGGTAGAGGAAATCGAATCTCTAAGAAACCGCAATGCAAGCAATGCAGCAGGGTCGTCGCATAATCAAGGTGGATCTAGCATGTCCTGGATACGACCTCCACCTCTCAATTTCTCTCGGCCCAGTCAGCCTATGCCGACGTTGCCGCCGCCATTCATGCCACCTCCACCACCATTCTTTCCCTCAATGCCATCGGTGACCACGATCCCGCCGTTCTTCCAGTCGACAGCACCGATGCCCTCGAGGCCTCCACCAACATCAATTCCCGCGATGTCGATGCCTTCCTTCCAGTTCAACGGTTACACCTCTGATTCGTCTCAGCGAAATGGGTTCCAGAACTCAGGACATCATCTGTCGGGTGTTTAAGGAATTATTCCAGATGACCCAGTCACCCAGAAGTTGAAGATGCTGGAAGAGCAAAATGAGCGTGTTCTATCGCTTCTTGCTAAACTTCCAGGAGCAGCAGTTCTAGTCGACGTCGAACCTCATACAGGGTTTCAGGCGTCGCCTTTTGTAGACGAGATCGCAATGATCGACGTTCCAAAGAAGTATAGTATTCCTACATTCACACCAAAATACTCTGGTGTCACGGATCCAACTGAACACGTCGCTCAGTATAAACAACTAATGTGGACAGTCTCGATCCCTCACCAGTATCAAGAGGTGTGCATGTGCAAAAGCTTCGGAGCAACTCTTACAGGTGCAACTTTGCAGTGACTAATCGGTCTCAAACCAAAGTCAATTGGATCATTTGCCAAGTTGGTGAACCAATTCTCACAACAGTTCGCCAATAGTCGCAAGATGGAGAAGCAAACTAGCGACCTCTATTACATCGTGCAGAAAACTGGAGAATCCATCCGTAATTACTTCAACAGATTCAATGTAGAGATGATCAGCGTCCGTAATTGCGACATCAAAACCGCGATCGAGGCCTACAAGCGTGGCCTAGACGAGAGTTCGGATCTCTACACCGACCTGACAAAGTATCCCCCGGAGAACTTTGAAGACGTGCGCGCAAGAACCTTGGCTTATATGAGGGTTGAAGATGACGCAACTTTTCGTCGTAAGCATTCTAACGACAAGAAGACATTGAGCGTAAAGAAGCCCGAATTCAAATCCAAATCGATAGTTAAAGCCGAGCCGTCGAGACAAATTTCAAACGTCAGATTCGATAAGAAGAAAGTCTCGACTTCGACCACGTTCCAGCAATACTCTAAAATCTCCTCATATGGATTCAAGGGTACAACCAAGGATCTGGTCGACGCTTTAAAGACCTCGCAAACAACTATTCGTTGGCCGAAGAAAAGTGACAAGGCCGATGACAAGAAGGATAAGACCAAGTGGTGCGACTTTCACGACGACCATGGTCATACCACCGACGACTGCATAGCACTCAAGAAAGAACTCGCTTGGCACATCGCCAAGGGTAACCTCTAGGGTATCCTCGACGAACAGGCGACACCAGACAGAAACACTCGACCACCGTCACCCGATCATGAGAAATTCGTGAACTGCGTGACTGGTGGGTCAGATGT
This sequence comes from Arctium minus, assembly GCA_954870635.1. NCBI lineage: Eukaryota > Viridiplantae > Streptophyta > Magnoliopsida > Asterales > Asteraceae > Arctium > Arctium minus. The sequence continues at coordinate 32,697,869 of OX941088.1, forward strand.
ATATGGTCTAACATACTCGGCAACAAAAAGACACGCGTCTCAGAGTGCAAGCAATTTACCAATCCCTCGATCCTCACGATCGAAAGAAGAATTAGAGCTCGAATCTATGAAGATAACATTCGACCAAGATAATTTGGATGACGCGTATCAGAAACATCACGATGGGTTGATCATCCAACTCAAGATCGGTAATTGTCTAACCCGACGAGTATTGGTTGACGGAGGAAGTTCAACGAATATCATCTTCCTCGACGCCATCAAAGCTATGGGCCTCGACAAGTCCGATATTGTCCGACGTTCAACAACGTTAGTAGGTTTCAACGGAGACGCGACGAACACCTACGGTGAGATCGTCTTGCCAGTCTATGCCAAGGGGATCAACAAACAGACGAGATTCAGTGTCATCGACTGCTCTTCAGCATACAATATCATTCTTGGTCGACCCTGGATCCATGATATGAAAGCAGTCCCCTCTACGTATCATCAGACGATGAAGTTTTCAACTCCATGGGGGATCCAGTAGATCAGGAGTGAGCCAAAAGTCGCTCGAGATTGCTACAAGGCGACGATGAAACCCAGGAAGAAGTCCATCTAGCAATTACAGAACCAGGATAGTCCCGATACTGTCGACGATTATCGTTTGGAGGAAGTTATCCTTGATCAAAACAAGCCAGAGCAAGTCGTCTTCCTAGGTTCGACGCTCGATCCTTCTATTAAAAAAGTGATAATCTCTTTTTTGCAGGAATATGTTGACTGTTTCGCTTGGACGCACGAAGAAATGGTCGGCATAGATCCTGACGTTATTTCACATAAGCTAAATGTGGATCCATCGTTTAAACCGGTAAAGCAAAAACGCCGGAAATTCGTTCCAGAGCGATACAAGGTGATCAATGATGAAGTCGACAATATCCTTAAAACCGGGACGAGAAGTAAAGTACCCCGACTAGTTAGCCAATGTGGTGGTCGTACAAAAGAAAAACGATAAATGGAGAGTTTGCATAGACTTCACAGATCTTAACAAGGCGTGTCCCAAGGATCCATTTCCTTTGCCACACATTGAAGCACTGGTTGACGCAACTACTGGGCATGAACTCTTAACATTCATGGACACCTATTTAGGCTACAATCAAATACTCATGTATGTTGAAGACCAAGAAAAGACAGCCTTCATGACAGATCGTGGTATCTACTGTTACAAGGTTATGCGTTTTTGTCTAAAAAATGTAGGTTCCACATACCAAAGACTAGTCAACAAGATGTTCAAAGATCGACTGGGTGATACTATGGAAGTGTATATTGATGACATGCTCGTCAAGTCACGACTAGCTATCGATCATATTGAACACTTACGACAGTCGTTCGACATCCTTCGCCAATACCACATGAAACTCAATCCTACAAAATGCTCCTTCGGAGTTTGTGCTGGGAAATTCCTCGGATACATGGTGACTCGAAGTGGCATTGAAGCTAATCCCGACCAGATTAAAGCAATCGTCGAGATTAAATCACCAAGAAATTTCAAAGACATACAACGTTTGACGGGTCGAGTAGCAGCCTTGAACAGGTTCATATCTCGATCGTCAGACAAGTGTCACTTGTTTTACAACGTCCTGCGAAAGAACAAAGGCTTTCATTGGACAGACGACCATGAGCAAGCATTGCAAGAGTTGAAGGAATACATGGCGTCTCCGCCACTATTATCAAAGCCACAGGATAACGAGGTCTTGCAGTTATACCTAGCCATAAGTGCTAATGCGATTAGTGCAATCCTGGTACGAGAAGAGGATAAACAACAACTGCCTATATACTATGTAAGTAAGTCCTTACTCGACGCCGAAACCAGGTATTCCTCTATGGAAAAACTACTACTATCGCTAGTTACTGCCGAAAAAAAGTTACGACATTATTTCGAAGCACATCCTATAAATATCGTTACTAACTTTCCACTCAAGTCTTTCTTGAGAAAGCCTGAGTTGACAGGTCGTTTGGCGAAATGAAGTATCTACCTTAGCACTTATGACATCGATTTTAAACCCAGGATCGCGATCAAATCACAAGTCATAGCAGACTTTGTCGCTGACTTTAGTCCAGAACTAAGGACAGAAGCACAAAGCGAAGTTTGTTCTGTGGCGACTCATGACGACAAACCCTGGACTCTACATGTCGATAGTTCGACCAACGCTAGAGGCACAGGGTTAGGCGTCGTCTTAAAGTTGCCACAGGTGGGCAAGATGGTGTACTCCGTACGATGCGATTTCAAGGCAACCAACAACGAAGCCGAATACGAAGCCTTGATCGTTGGAATGAACATGGCACACGACTTGGGGGCAAAGGGGTTACATGTCAAAATTGACTCTCTCCTTATAGTAAATCAAATGAATGGCGAGTTTGTAGCTAAAGACTCAAAGATGACAACATATCTCAGAGTAGCAAAGGAAAAATCCACGAAATTTAAGCCTTTTTCGATCGAACAAATCCCTCGAGATTTAAATACGCAAGCGGATGCTTTAGCCAATATCGGATCGACACTAAGCAAACCATTGTTCGACACAATTCCCATGGTACATCTGACGAAGTCGTCCGTTGATCACGACGACATTGGTCAAATCGACAACGACGAAGAGGATTGGTCGAACAGTGTCATGAACTATCTAACTCGCGACCAACTCCTAGAAGATAGAGCAGAGGCTCGGAGGATAAGATTCAAAGCATCACGATATGTCGTGATACAGGGCAGACTCTATCGACGATCGGCTACCGGACTCAACTTACACTGCATCACGAGCAAAACATAAGTCCGAAATATTCTACAGGAAATGCACGACGGTGAGTGCGGTAACCACTCAGGTGGTCGTAGCTTGGCTAATCGAGTGTCTCGATAAGGCTATTAGTGGCCGACACTACGACAAGACACAATCAAGTACGTACATAGTATTGACACATGTCAACGACACTCAGGTTCGACGCATAAACCTTTTGAACCCTTACACACAATACTAGTTCCATGGCCCTTCATGCGATGGGAATGGACATCATCGGTAAGTTACCACCTGCCCCTGGGCAGAAGGTATTTATACTTATTCTTACAGATTATTTTTCCATGTGGGTAGAGGCAGCCACTTTTTCCCAAGTTTGGGACAAAGAGGTAATATTTTTTATCCAGACTAACATTATCTGCAGGTTTGGAATACCATCTGAGATCGTTTGTGACAACAGATCTCAATTCATCAGCAAAAGAACTCAACAGTTATGTGAGGAATACAACATCAAACTCACGACATCGACACCACGATATCCTCAATCAAATGGTCTTTCCAAGTCGAGTAATAAGACAATCATAAACTCGATCAAAAAACGTTTGAAAGCAGAAAAATTAAGATGGGTCGAAGAACTTCCTTCGGTACTTTGGGCAAATCGTACGACTCCGCGTACGTCCACTGGAAAAACTCCCTTTTCCTTAGCCTATGGTTGTGAAGCAGTTTTACCCGTCGAGGTACGACTACCTACATTCAGACATATGTTGGTCGATCATAACCTGGTTGACATGAGCTACGATCTCGACGCTCTCAAAAAGCTAAGAGAATCAGCTTTGATTCGTATGGCATCACAAAGGCAGACAGTCGAACGACACTTCAACAAAAATGTACAGACTAAAGTCTTTCAGGAAGGCGACTATGTCTTGCGACGAGTGTTTCAAAACACACAAGAGACGAACGCAGGTAAACTTTCCATCAAATGGGAAGGCCCCTATCATATATCTCAGGTCGTGGGAAAGGGTGCCTATAGGCTCCGAACCCTCGACGACCAAGAAATCCTACGTAGTTGGAATGCAACACATCTAAAAAGGTATTTCTTATAAACCTTCAATTATTTCTTTACGATTATTCTCATCAATCAAGTACTGACTTAAGCATCGGAGGGTCGTTGGTTAGCCAACGACCAACCTCTGACATTGTTTCCTCACAGGTTCGCACGACATTAAGTCTTTTGCATGACTTAACAAAGCACCAGAGGGTGTACAATCTAAGTTCTCAACTGAGAATTATTTTCATTGAGGATAAAATGCCTTAGTCGCACGTATCCTTGATTAAATTATGATTACATGCCTTGGTCGTACGTATCTTTGGTCGAATAATTATCTTTTATGTTATCTATTTGGTCGTATGTCTTTCGAGGCCTTAAGTCGCCTGAATCGCCTTAGATGCACGTATCTTTGGACGACATCTGTTTAATATGACTTAGTCGCAAGTATCCTTAGACTATTTTGCAAATGTCCATAGATGATTTATGTTTTATTTTCTCTGTCGTTCTTAAAAGTCTTAAGTACTTTTTTAGCCTTTTTTGTTATCGCTCGATGGCAAGGCTATTATGTAAATACTATTTACTCGACTATGTAGCAAAAAGATTCATTGATATTTAAGATTGATGTTTACAATGCAAGGCTTGACCACCAACGGTCGACCTAAGGGAAACACGAAGAAACAAGACTAAAGTTTAAGAAGAAGGAGCGCCCTCTGTTGGCTGCGACTAGTCACCAGCTCTCTCCATGACCTCCATCTCCTTCTCATCCTCGGAGTCTAGGTACTGCTCAGTCCTGACATCCGCAAGATAAAGCTTGAGGTCTTCAGAAGCATGGGCCAAAGGATCATTCCCATTCAGGTGACGTCTCATTATGGCCGCCTTGGTCGTCTACCGGGTGAAAACCTCAACGGCTTTCAGCTCCTCTTCTAAACTCCCGATCTTACGCCCCTGCTCATCCATCTTCGACTTGAGGTCCTCGGTCTCTTTTTTATTCTCGACCAAGGACGCCAAGGTCCACTCCAACTCCATCCACGTCTTTTTTACTGTATCACATGACACGTCGAGACGGATCTGCTGATCAGATCTTTGGAGGTTGACAACCTCCAAAATCTTTTGGGTCTCTTCGAGGCGGCTATGCAAGGACTCTACGTCAGCTTTGGCCACCCTCTCTCTAACTAGAGCCACTTCCTCCCTCTCCAGCGCAACTTTCTCTCTCTCCAGGACCTTCGGCACAAAACGCCGGATTTTGTCCATCTCATTGTAGAGGCCAAGAGAGGACTAAAAGGCCTGCAAACATGTGTAACAAAGTGGTCAAATAGTTGACAGAAGAAAAGCAAAGTAAGTTAAAACCTTATCACTTACCAAGAAAGATAGGCCCATGACGTGTGACTCCACGTCTTCGACGACCATTTCTCCAAACTCCTCCCTGAAATACGGGAGTAAATACTTCTCCATATGAGGGAATAACTTTGCTCGGTCCAACGAACTATCCCTCATAAAGTCCGACGACAACGTGAAGTTGACCGTCTGGACCTCTGCAGGGCCCTTCCCCTTATCACTAGACAGGGGAGGAGGATCAGAGGCCTCCGGCGCCTGATTAAGGCACCCGACATGAGGGTCCTTAAAAACCTTCGCCATTAGAGGCTCAACACGAGTTTCCTGAACGGCAACCCAAGGATCGACGGTCGCCTGAACGGCAACAAGAGGATTGACAGTCGCCTGAATGGCAACACGAGGATCGATAGTCTCCTGATCGACAACATCCATCTTCGTTACCCGAAGAAAGGCAGTGCTCGACAACCGCGTACGCTTCGGAAGGTCTAGCCCTGAAGCCTTAAGCGCCTTCCTCTTCTCCTTGCCCTTCCGGGCTAACTCCAAGAACGCCTTCTTTTGGTCGGCCACATTGGAGGACTTTGAAGGAGAAATGCCTGAGAATGACAAAACGATTACACAAGACAAAATGAGAAAGAAAAATCGCAAAGAAAGGAAAAAAGGTTAAACACAACACCTGACATCTCCCTTCTCCCTTATTTTTCTTATTCTCTTTCCTCTTTCTCCTTTACAAGAGATGCAGTAGACGATCCAACAAACTGCAAGTCATCGTCCAAATCCCAGTCGGTAGTTGGACGAACGGTAAAAAAAGAGCGTTCCTTGATTCTAAGCTCGAAAAATCGCTCGAACTTGTCAGCTGAATCGTCAGAAGGCTCGACAACAGTAAAATCGATCACTGAAAAAACAATGAGACCAAATGTCAGTAAGATCGAGCAATCAAACGGTAAAAACAAAGTAAGGTTCTAGAATCTTACTCTCGGTGTTCCATCCTGAGGTGAGCCACTGGATATCACCGTCGATCGAAGCTAATCAACCAAAGACATACTTGGTCTTTCAGTTTCGATTGTTAACTATGGTCTTGTGAACTAGAACGCGATACCCCTTAAACCTAGAGGACAGGCTATAATGATGGTTCGGCTCCGACTTGACAGAGTAGGTCAGAAGCAAGTCATAGACAGTGAATGGCGATTCACATTCACTCGTCACCCGTTCAATTACTTGAACAACCCTCCAAAACTGAGGCATTATCTGCCCCAGAGATAGGTCGAAAAGTGCAAGAAACGACCTTGCTAAGGGAGAATATGGCCATGAAAACCCTATCTCGAAGGGATACTCGTACATCACAAAATATCCCTCCGGACACTGCTCAGGACGAAGCAACACCGGTGGACTAATGGTTATCGCTTCTGGAATCTTAGCTAAACGTCTAAAGGATTCGAGGTCCTCATCCTCACAAATCACACTAATCGTATCTAGAGACATGGCGAAATTGGGATCCTAGACAGTTGCGACGTAAAAACCAAGGGCGTCCTAACCCTTCCTAGGCTTTCGAGCTAAAGTCTTAAATCGCATGGATTAAAAAGGCAAAAGATATCGTACCTTATATAGTCACCCTAATACCTCAAACTTTGGCAACGACAATATTTTCGGCAAAGATCTACTCAACGAAATATCTCTCTGAAAATATTTTGGAAACGTAAATGGAAATGATCCTGAATATCTTCCATTTTATACAGAAAATGTCGAATCAGACATATTTGCCCGATGATCGACATGTGTTGATCGACTCTTCAAGAACTTGCCTGGATGATCGACACCTGTCACGCATGGCTGTCATGCGTATTCCCTAGGTACTCATGACATCACACATGTCAGAGCCGCCGGTTAGAATCGAACCGATTCAGTTCTGAAGTGACGAAAACCTTTCCCCAAGCGACACGTAGCACTCGACAAAAATTTAAAATTCCCGTCAAGAAAATTTTAAATTTTGGGGGCAAACTGTTTGGGTAAAAATACACGAACACGACGACGGAACATTTCACGCATATTTCACACGATCAATCTTATATCAAGATAAGGTCTTGTCGACCGAGCATAACCTTGACTTCCGTCGAGTATAATTCGAAGGTCGGTCAAACGTTGTACGACCATCACTCGAACTTGACCATACTAACGTATAAACCAACGTTCCTCTGTTGTTCCTTTAATGCATGTTTAATACTTATAAATGCCAACAGTCACAAACGGTCAGCACCATCAACGACATTCATGGAGCACGACAGTTACAAAAGAACACATTTATGGAGGATCAAGACTATAAATACTCAAGATCAACACCTCATTCGGACAATCTGAATTGAGATATTTACAACGCATACAGCTGAAGCATACAACTTACAAGATCTTCGAATACATTCATGGTTCCGTTCATCAACAACGATTTACACACGACAAGATAGTTTTTACACACGACATACACTTGTTTCGCAATTGTACATCTATTTATAGTATAGATCGTGTCATACGCTGTAACAATGAAGGATATAACCCCTGTTTGGTGATCATAGTGCACGACGACACCTTCCCTGTCGTCCGCGGTTTTTTCCTTGTTGAGGTTTTTCCGCGTCACCAAATCTCTTGTCTCTTTATCTTATGGTTTATTGTGCATATTGTCAAACGGCTACTTTCTTTAGTTGAATAAAGCTCCACGTCGACCTTAAGTTATTCATTGAGTAATTTTTGGCATTAACAGTACTTAATACATAAAAGTTTGTTTTTAAGAGTTATTTCGATAGTTTAATAATATTGTAATTTATTTTAGGTTTAATAATATGATTTTTTTAAAAATAAACATTAAATATTTTCTTATATTTTCTTAATTATATATTAGATTTTTTATATTTAAAATTTGATTTTATCCTACATTTAGTTATACGAGGAGTGATTTTAGGGGAGTTGAAGTGAGGAGTGATTTTAGGAGGGTTAAAGTGGTTAGAGATAATGATTGAAAGTTAATAAATAACATTAAATGTAGTACATAAAACTTTAATGATTGTTTTTAAGAGATTTTAAGTAATTAGCATTAAATAGCGGTACATTAAGCTTTAACATTTGTTTTTAAGAGTTTTTATAAGTATTTTATAATATAGTATAGATAATCATAGTGATCGTATTTTAATTACAAGAATTATAATCGTGAAGTATAGTTCATAAATAAATCATGCATGATTGGTGTTCTGCATATACAAAAAAATTAAAGCGTTACATGGAAGTGCAATCAATTGGAAATACAATTAGGGCATAAATTTCAATCATTTATCTGAAAATGAGTTGATTGGTCAAATGAATAAACCATGGAGAGAGAGAGAAAGAGTGGGAGAGAGAGCAACCGGAGTGTGGGAGAGAGAGTGGGAGAGAGAGCAGCCAGAGTGTGGGAGAGAGAGTGGGAGAGAGAGCAGCCGGAGTGTGGGTGAGAGCTGGTTGGGATGGGAGACCGAGAGTGAGACAGGGAGTGCTTTTGAGAGAAGGGGTAAGGAGAGGCGATAACAAAGACAAAGCGATACTCAGTTCCAGGCTATATCAAAGCAAGTTTAGCGACCGAAAAATGACTTCATATCTATTCTTCAATTTCCCGGAAGAATAGGAGGTTCCTCAACTTTGGAGAGCATTCAAATATTACAGAGATGTTGGAGATATATACATGGCTACAAGACGAATGTTAAACAAGAAGAAGTTCGGGTTTGTGCGCTTCAAGAATGTAAACAATGAATCCGAGATGGAAAGGAAACTAAATGGAATTTGGATCGGGTCCTACAAACTGAGGGTGTTCTTATCGACTAAGGAGATATGAAAAGTTGGGAAGGGAGATAGGAGAAACAAGTCGCTGCCACGAGTAGAAGAACACCATAGCTTGACGGAAACAGGGACTAAATTGGACCGTAGATCATACTGTGAAGTGGCAAAAGAGAAGAAATACAAGAGAGAATGGGTGGAAGAAGAAAGGAAAACAGTAATGAAAGAAGTCCTCGGTTCGTGGCAGCCGGATGTAAAAGCGAGATGTAGTCTGACCAAATGTGCAGTAGGGTACGTGTCGTCACTCGACAAATTAGAGGTGATATAAAAGTTGTGCAAATCGGAGAACTTAAAGGAGTGCTCATTGAAACACTTGGGGGAAGGAACGTCTTACTAACCTTTGAGAACGAAAAAACCATGTTAAACATTCTAAAAAATAAGGCCCACGGTTTACACTATTGGATTAAAGACATGAGGCGTTGGTCGAAAGGTTTAATGCTCCTCGGAAAGGGTAACGTGGCTGAGAAATTACGGTGTCCTGCTACATGCATGGAAGCAGGTAATATTCAATGACATCGCGAGCAAGTGGGGACATACATTAAAATTCATCAACTACGAATTTGAGGAAAACACTAATTTGGAGTACGCAAAGGTTTTGGTAGTGACATCCCTACGATCCAGAATCGATGAAATTCGCAGCATAAAAGTGGGAAGCCTTTTCTACTGAGTGAGAGCGGTGGAGGAAGGTATTGGGACGGTGATGATACTGTCAAACGTTGACAGTGAAAGTGAGGAGGAGGACGTAGAAAACACAAGTGAATCAGAGTGGGTGGAGGAGGAGAGCGAATAGGAAGATTGGATTGTGGAGGAAAGTGTTCTCCAAAAGCAAGATCCTGGAGAGGATAATCTGGAACACGAGAGATGCGAAACATGATCGATGAATGACGGAAGAGGAGTTAACATGAACGACAACGAAAAAAATGGGAGAATCGTCTTCGTCGATCAACTTCGCCGGAATTTCGTCTCCGGCACCGAAAGTCAGAGTAGTAGGCCAAAGGTCATATTTTGAAAAAAAACTTCATTAATCGAGGAAGGAAACAGGTTGGATGCAGGCAATGATGACATTGGAAAAGGCAAAAAAAACGACTAGGGAAAGGGATGTTAGCGTGCAAGGTACTGGTCAAGAAGGGATATCAGGCGATAGGCTTGGGAGGAAAAATGGCCCAAATATAACAGAGGTGGCCCAATTGGATCTAAGTGGTGACAAAAAATGGGGGTTTACCAACATTTGTATAATAATTGCATTTCCATAAAATGCTCCCTAATGAGTCATTTAAACCGGACAACGTCCCAAAACTCGTTAGTGTACAAATCAAGCTGTACGGCATCATAAAACATTTGACACTCAAATAGAGCCAATATGGCTACACAAGCCGATGTACAACTTTCCCAAATTTAGCACTTTCTCCAGATATTCACAAATTAAAAGATACTCATTCCAACAACTCACACTTTTAAAGTCAAAAGACTTAAAGTTTTCAATTATAAAACCCGTAGGTTGAGTAGAGCCCCAAATGACCATATTTCAATGATCATTCTTAAAACTCCCTAACTCACACTATAATTCCATTTAAAATCATTTATACTCCAAATCTTCCCATATTAGGGACCCTAGCAACACAATACCCAAATTCTTCAAATGTTCAAGAAACATGTATGGTAGATCAAAATCCCCCTTTTGGTAACTCAAACATGTAACCCATTTTCAAAGATTTATAACTCAAATATGTGTAGTGTACAACTGTTCACAAACTTATCAAAATGAAGTAAACTCATGGATATACTTTTAAAACCCCAAAATATGTGCATTTTGACATGTATATAGTTTTTCAAAGCAACTAGAACTCACCTTGCTAGATTTAGACTAAATCTAGGTTTTACCTACAAACTTGAGTTCCTTTGAAGAGAAGATCTTGGATCCTTCCACTAGCTCCAAGCTTTCTGCAGATCCCTTACCACGAACATTCTTAAAGTTATACCAAATCCTAAGGATACAAAAACAAGATGAAGAACACGAAACCCAAACTTTTTAGATGGAAAGATGGGTAGATTACCTTGATAGTAAACCCTTGTATCCACCAAATATCTTCAATCCACTTCTTTCTCTACTTGAAAAGCTCCAAAAGACAAGACTCTAGGTTCAAGAATCACTCAAATCGGATTTGGGAGGAAGAAGTTATGAGAAAATGAAGTTAGGTTCCAAAAATCATGCTTAAAACTATCAGATGGGTTCCCGCGGCCTTGCCCGCGACTTGCAAGTCGTGGGGCAAGCCGCCCGCTTCCCATAACTCGATTCCAATGATTTACGCGGCCTGGGCCGCTGTAACACCCGTAATTTTTGGTAAGTAAAGGTCACCCGGACGTTTTTACAACTTGTAAATGGTGGGATTAATGTTAGGAAAACATTACTTAAAGTCCTTGAGAGTGTCGAGGGTCTTGGTGTTGAAAAATTCGAGTTTTAGAGCTTGGTACGGGCACGGCTACAATGCCCGGTGACTATGATAGTGTCATAGTCGCACCTGGAAATGTAGCAGGAAGAAACAAAAGGAGGGGTGCTGAGTGCGACAATGACCAGGGCATTGTAGCATGTCAATGTCGCACAAAGGGTGCTGAATGCTGATAAATCCGATTTTTCAGCTCACTTCTTCATTTCTCCTTCCCATTTCTTCCCAAACTTTCTCTAGAACAAACCTAAACATATTTGGTGATTTTGTGTCATCTTTTGCTCAAATCTTTGGGTATTATGGAGGTAATGAAAGTCCAAGAATCACAAAATCTCTAGAGAGAGAAAGTAGAGAGAGAGATAGAGAGTAGGTACGCTCCAAGTAAACTGATATTCAAAATGTAAGGTTCCAAAGTTACAAAACAAAGGACAAAGGGGACTTAAATACCCCTTGCCTTAACAAAACAGATAAGAACTCTAAACACAGTTTAGACAAGAGAAATAAATACAATGATTACTACAAAATTAGACTTAACAATCTCCCCCTTAGTAATCATTGACGCTCCTCTCTTTGATGAAGTCGATTCAGACCAATTAAAACTTCTAAGCGTCGCAGAGTGGAACGGAAATTCAATCTCTCTTGAATTGTATCTAATGTCTTCTGGAGAAGTCAAATTTCATCATTATCAACCAGAAATGCATTACATCTTGTTTCCAAAAATTTTCTTTTAGCCTCCTTCAGACGTTGCTCCAACTGAAGCTTGATCACTTTCAAAGTTCCATCAGAGTAATGAGCAATTTCTTCAAATCTGAGAAATCATTTTTCATTTGAGCCATTCTTGTACACAACTCCATATGGATCTTCAACTATGGTGAGAATAGGATAAGACTCTAAGTTTGGCAAGTTTCGGTTGGGCCTTTTGTAACACCTCGATTTTCGAAAGGTATCATTTCAAGTTTATACAGAAACTGATATATTAAAGAAAAATAAGATATTTAATTTTGGGCTTTAATCCTAGATTTTATAGTCTAGATGGATGAATAATTCAATTACGATACCAACGGTTCTTTCCGGAGCAAAAACGGAGCTATAACGAAGAAGTTATGGCCAAAACAGTTTCGGTATGCGCTAGGCTATAATGCCCGACGATTGTGACAGTGTCACAATCGCCTGTAAAGATCTCCGGAGCCCAAAAACTCTCGGTACAATCTCAGCAATTGTGCCCGGAGATTATGACATTGTCACTATAGCCTGGCATAATCGCCTGGGTGTTTCAGGATGTTAAAATCGCGATTTTCAGTCCCAAACTTCATTTCTTCATATCTCTCTCATTTCAACTCCGATTTTGGTGATTCAACTTGCTACGGTTTCGTTTTTGAGAGATCTTCAAGGATCAAGCAAGATATTGGAAGTCTATTGAAGTATTGTAGAGAATTTTGTGGTGGTAAGCTTCTCATCTCTCCCTATTCATCTTCTTCCCCAAAGTTTTCTAGGGTTTCATCCACCCTTTGTTCTCCCTTTCATAGATTGAAGGTTTGTAATAATTTTAGTGAACTAGAAGTGTTTTGGTTGGTGAATTCAAGCTTGGGTTAAGGTAATATTCTATTCTCTTCGGTTATGAAAGTTAGGGTTTCGGTATTAGTTGAGGTATCCATGTACATGGTTTGGGAAACGATTCTTTGTGGTTGATTATGTATATTTATGGTTGGAACCTTGTGGATCTAGGTTTTGGAAGATTTGGTTTGAAGAACCAATTTTCTTCAAGGAAAGCTCTAAGTGGGTAAAATCTAGATTTAGACTAAATCTAGCAAGGTGAGTTTACTAGACTTTTGTTAAAACTGGATACACATCATATTTGCTTATTTGTTGTTATTATCACATATTTGCTCAAAATGTTCATCTTTACGGGTTTAAGTATTTGATGGTGTTTTCATGAGATTATATGAGAAATATGTTTTAACAAGTATCATCCCATGATTTACTTTATTTTGTGAAAGTATTTGGGGTCTTCATTATGTACACCCACAATGGGTATTTTGGGTTATCTTTTATGAGTATTTGCCATGATTTGCTCTATTGGTCGAATATTTGGAACTTGATCCATGAATGTACATTGTTGGCATTTTGGAATGATATGGATTATATGTGGTATAGCAGATGATAAATTCTACTTGGAATGCCTTCTTGGCGATTTAATTATTGAACATTGAATATGTTGGAATTTGAGTCTCACATTTGACTTATGTGAGGATGGTAGCATAGTACCCATGGTTGGTATCGAAATGCATTGGTAGATATATATACCTAAAGACCTCCTATATAAATTATGTTGGACGAACCAAGGCAAGTTCACTAGGAGGATGTAGTCTCGGGGCGCCACTGTGATAGTATGTGCCCAGTAGACCTCCGCCACTCGGAAAGTTTCCTGTACGGTCTGATCTCCGGGTGGGCCGGGCCTTTGGGGTGTTCCTTGTTAAGGGCATCAAGGTGCATCGACTCTTTGGAGTGGAATTGATTGGTGCTATGGGTCTCCCCCGTTGACTCCATACATGTTGAAAACTGGTTAACTGCTGATAAGAATTGTATATGTTCTACCATGCTATTTATTGTTCAACTCACTAGGCTTTTTGGCCTAACACTTGTTTGGTGTCGATGTGTATCTCAGGTTTTAGCGGCACCGGTTCTAAGCGGGCATATTGCTTGGGTGAGAGATTTGGGAATTTCGCAACTGGACTTACTTTTGGTAGTAGAACCTTTGGGTTTATAAATGACACCCTTATTTTTAATCTCTTTTCTAGTTATGGAAATTAGATTAGTTGGTGGTTATTTATTGTTCGTTTATTTACGACTGTATTTAAACAGGTTTGTGTATTTTCCCATTGTTGGGAGGCTCTTTCTTTGGCAATTTTAAATACCGCATGTCCGTTTTTCGGACTTTTGTTATCCCTATTTTTAGGGTGTTACAAGTTGGTATCAGATCTCTAGTTTAAGTGAACTAGGCATGAATGTAAGATGTCTAGACTTAGACTGAGTACGTTAGGCAATGATTTATGAGATGGGTAGAATTTCTAAGATGGGTTAGTCTTAGAGTCGACGGAAACTATGGTTATCAAGCGTTGTGGCGATGGTAACGAGAACCTTTATGTATTATATCTTCATAATCTCACCTAGCTAATGTTATTATGAGGATATTTATATGTGATGGTGCTTGAAGTGCCGTTACTGTGACAATTGGTAATGTAGTAGTACGTTCTCTTGTACTTGGTTTACTAATGTTATGATATTTGGTAGACGTAATAGTACGTTTCCTTCGTGTTCAATTCTGTCAATCTCCTTCTTATTCATCCTCGTGCTTATATGAATTGCATTGGTATGTCGACCATTGGAGTAATAGGGAAGTTTCCGAATGGGTAACTATTGGAAAAAGTTGATGATTTTAGTATTCTTTACTTGGAGTGACGGTAAGTATGGTGATTGCATTAAGTGGACAGTTTCGAGTCGGATTAATTGGTCGGATTAGAATCATAGACTTTTTGAATCGATGTATTCGAGGAGAATTTGTGAGGTGAACCTATGAAGTCTGTGATCTTTGCCTGAAGACGTTGAACATCTGGATGACGATAGTGTAACTATAGAAATCGAGGAGCGTGAGTTCAAGTTGATTTGTGAAAACGGGGTACATGCCAAAATGGTTATTTTAAAGTGTTTTACATGAAATGGTTAACTACTGATAAGTTTTGAGTATTTTGAAGTAAAAATGTATTTTCTTGGTATTTGTCAAAGTGTGAGTATTTTAATGAGTTTTCATATTTGATAAACTTGGCTTATTTTAGTTTCATAAAATGCTCATACTTGGGATTTGGACATCTTGATAAGTAATAGCATGATTTATGCATTTTGGAGATTTTATACAAATAGAGTTCATTTCATGACTTATGCATCTTGGTAATTTTGGTAAAGATGGAGTCCATTACATGTTATATGCATCTTGGTGTATTTGCGTTCATAGACCCTTTGGAAAACCTTTGATCTCATTATGTGTTGAGTTTTGGGTTAATCACGTCTTTGAAGTATGTGTCTTCATAAACGTTGTTTAAAGGCATTTCATTATTTGGGTGAAACTTGTCAAGGATTCTTAGGGACACTTGGGCTTTCATGTCGTTAGGTGTCATACGATGAACGTTGTAGGAGTGGCATACTTCATGCTCTTCCACTCTCAACGGATACGGGTACCCTCGTTGTCGGCCACTATATTTTGGATATTTAATTGTCCATTTGGTGCATATGATTTTATAAACCGTTGGAAAATGCATGTCGTTGAACTAGGAGTCGTTTTGGAAACATGAAGAGAAAGAGTTCATTTGGAAAACATTTTGTTGCAACCAATGAGAAGTTTTGGTTATTTTGGAATGTTTAGTTTTATGAACATGTCGAGACATCCATTTTGGAATCTTTGGGTATTTCGGTAAATGAATCATATTGAAATGTTTACTTGACGATTTTACATATATAATTGGAGTTCAATTGACGTAAGTGTCATTTTGTGTATTTGATATTATAAACCTTTTTCAGAAAACACATATTATTGTGTTATGAGGAATTTTGAAAACATAAGAGTATGAGTTCATTTGGGAAAATGGTTTGTCTCAACCAGCGATGAGATTTTAATTATTTATACTTTTGGTCGTGTTTGCATATTAGACGGTCAAACGGGTTCCAATATTTATATCGGTTTTTATTTGGGTATTTATGTAAAGTGTTGGGCCTTTGGCTCGGTTTTGACTAAATGAGTCGTGTGGACATTTGTTCGAATTTATAACCGTCGTGGGTTTTGAGTATGATGACGCTTAATTCGTGTCATTGGTGAGTTACATGCTTTGGGTGCTTTGGTCATTCATTTGGAGTCATGTAATGTTAGACCGTGTCGTAATGGATCCATAGGCACGTAAGTCTGTCTGTTTTGGAAAGCCTAAATTTTTGGTTACTGTGGTGACCACTTGGGTATGCTAGCAAGTAGGCAATAGATGGCTCGAGCCGCTGAGTTGAAACTCGTTTAGATTGGATAGGCACCCATGTTCGTAAGACCCTGGAGTGGAACTCTACGGAGTATGGCAAGGGGCAATAATAGGTCTGAGGATTGTGATGTCTGGTATGGCATGGGAACTAGGACCGGTATGTGTGGTGAAATCCAATAACATCACGGGTGGCCCCATTCACGTGTTCACGCCACCCAAGATGGAAACGTTTAGATGACACGTGAGGAAGTTGTATGGGAGGCCTACTTGCGTGTTTCTCTATTCTTATTGTTTACGGGTCTCTCCGTCGTAGACCCGTGGTATTTTAAATGTTAATGTCGTATTTTACCAACTTTAGTTTTTATGTGGTTGACGGCTAATGATGACTTTAATATTGGGTTTTCCCCACGTATATTAAGGTTTGAATGGAATGCGTCATTTACATGTTTCGGTATTTGTGTTCGTCCACTTTTACGATCGTGTGAGTTTGGGTCGAATGTCCGTGTTCACGGAAAATTTTTATTTATATAGATTTTATCTATGTTTTATGAGTTGTGTATCATGTTCCACCGTGTTGGGTATTTCGAGATATAATCTTTTACCCACGTTTTATAAAGATTGGGAGTTCTCTCTCTATTCTCATTTTGAACAAGTTTTGGGTTAAATCTAAGTTTATGAAAGAACGTTTTATATTGAAATCTTATTTCATGCCGCATTGTGACTAAAAGAGAGAAAAATTAAGAGTTCGACACCATGAGCATGTTGTCTTGGGTTTTACAAATTTTTATGGCACATGTTATAGGAGGGAAAATTATTTTTCATATGCATAGCATAAATTGATGCATACTAGGACCCTGGTAGTCCGTTTGAAAAATTCGTTACACACCTTTCTTTACCGTTTTATTAACATAAGTACTAATCAAATGAGTTTTGAAAATGGTTTTATATGCGTGGCATTGGTGATAAATTTTGAAACCTATCGAATGCACGATAGTGTATATTTACCGCATGTTTAATTGTTATAAAACTTATGTATTTGAGAGTTTTATAAATTTCAAATTGGCATGGTAGTGTGAAAAACCTTGAATTCATTGGGCTATAGGTGTGAGTCCCCTCGTGTTAGAAGTCGATATTAAGGAATAAAAGAGTCATCAGAGTATTGAGGTATTAGACATGTGCTTCCTCCCAGTTAGTTAAGTGACAATCTTTATGCTTCGTTAAACCTACGGATTAATATTGTGTTCGGTTGTTTGGGTATGGTTGGTGTTGGAATTGTGGGAATTTGGTACGACGGTGTGCTATGTGTCGGTGGTGTACTATATTGTTGAATATTCGTGGATAATGATGATGTAATGGTTGACTGGTAAGGATGTTGGATTTGGGTGACTACTTCCAAGAGTAGGTGTCAACTTTGAATCGACATTGTTAGTCGGGAATGAAATATTTGATAGTATACTCACGTTGCAGAATGGTCGTCTCGAGGTTAGGTGTTGGCGCGTGATTTTGAGGACAATGATGGTTGGTGTGCTTCAATGTACTTTCGTTAGATCTGGTGCGTCTGTAGGACGAGTGGTAAACTTAAGGAAATTAGATGTTGATAATTAAGAAATCAATCATTGGTATTTTGATAATTGACAGGACTTTCGCTGATTTGGAAATCGATGCTTGAGTGCATGTTGGAGTTTCGTGGTAATGTTTATTGGAGACATTTGGTGAGAATGTCGAGGTAGACTTTAAGTACAAATCGATTATTGAAGAGACCTTGATGCGTCGTAATTAGAAATAACTAAGGGAAAATGTTTGCTTTGGAGTATTCTTGGTGGAAATGACTAAATAAGGTCGTAAGTTACTTTTGAGGTAATATGAGCAGCATAAGGTTGGGAGGGCATTTTTATGGTTAAGAAAATGATCAAGCAAGGACTTGATGTTCATTCCGTCATCGGTGAGTTATGTCGAACCTTGAGATTGAGTTTTGTAATGGTTCGTTATGAGAAACTCGACGACAACCTCAACCGGGTTGTAATTGGGTTCGTATACGAGGAAAGGTTTGGTGGAGACATGTTTATGGTAAATCAATCGATCTTGCCAAATGCTATATTGGGTTCTTGGTTGGTGCCAGATTTCGAGGATGAAATCTCTTTTAAAGTTGGGAGGATTGTAACACCCCGATTTTCGAAAGGTATCATTTCAAGTTTATACAGAAACTGATATATTAAGAAAAAATAAGATATTTAATTTTGGTCTTGAATCCTAGATTTTATAGTCTAGATGGATGAAGTATTCAATTACGAGACCAACGGTTCTTTTCGGAGCGAAAACGGAGCTATAACAAAGAAGTTATGGCCAAAACAGTTTCGGTACGTGCTAGGCTATAATGCCCGGCGATTGTGACAGTGTCACAATCGCCTGTCAAGATCGCCGGAGCCCAAAAACTCTCGGTACAATCTCAGCGATTGTGCCCGGAGATTATGACATTGTCACTATAGCCTGGCACAATCGCCTGGGTGTTTCAGGGTGTTAAAATCGCGATTTTCAGCCCCAAACTTCATTTCTTCATATCTCTCTCATTTTAACTCCGATTTTGGTGATTCAACTTGCTACGGTTTTGTTTTTTATGGTGTTTTCATGAGATTATATGATAAATATGTTTTAACAAGTATCATCCCATGATTTACTTTATTTTGTGAAAGTATTTGGGGTCTTCATTATGTACACCCACAATGGGTATTTTGGGTTATCTTTTATGAGTATTTGCCATGATTTGCTCTATTGGTCGAATATTTGGAACTTGCTCCATGAATGTACATTGTTGGCATTTTGGCATGATATGGATTATATGTGGTATAGCAGATGATAAATTCTACTTGGAATGCCTTCTTGGCGATTTAATTATTGAACATTGAATATGTTGGAATTTGAGTCTCACAATTCTGCCTCTTCTTCATCTTTTGCATCAATGAACACTGAATCATCTTCTGTATCAGAAATGATAATAATATCATCACAATCTTCTATCTTCACTTTACAGACTTTTTCATACTTAGAATCATCATCATCATCTGAATTAATTTCAATAATGTTCGAAAAGAAAGACTTCATATCAGATACAATTTCAGCATTAGCAACTACAACTGGATTAGAAACAATGTCTGGATATTCATAAACCACAATCTTCCAGTTTTTCTCTTTGTTCTGTTCAAAAACTTTTACAAAGTCAGACATTGAAGAAGAATCAACCCTATCAATCAACAAATTCACCAAGTCATTAACGTTGCAATCTTCAACATTTTCAGCACTCTGTTCAGATCCACCAACCGCTTCTTCTTGAGTTTGATTAGCTCTCACTGAAGAAGTTCCTTCCATTCTTGGTCTCTTAGACATCTCCCCCTCATGGCCTTGATGATCGGGATCATCTTGGTCATGTCGGCGCTTAAGAGACGGGCCGGCCTCTATTCTGCAGCTTTGTTGAAGAATATTAAACCGGTTAGCAAGATCAAAAAAAGACTGAGTCATGAAAGACCTTAAATCTGCAAAACTGGTTCGAACTTCTGATCTGAAAGAATGGAATTCTTCAAATAACGTTGTAATCCTGTCAGAATCAGATGAAGGCGCTTGAGGTTGGAAATTTCTCAGGAGAGAAAGCAGATCCTGATCTTGATGTTCCGACGGAGATATGGAAAGAAGACGTGCATACAACAGATCAGATAATTCAGAAATAGGCAGATCATGCAAAGAAGACCTGAAAGCTGTAACAGAAGGAATTGATGTGGAGAGTCCAGCAGACATAGTGAATACGGGAGGAGTCGGTAGAGAAACTATTGGTGAAGCTGTAGAAACTGGGACAGACGAAGAATCTCTGATAATAACTCCAGTAGGTTTTCTGAAGGGAATTTCTGGAGGAATGAGAGACGGATCAATCTCAGGCATCTTGCCTTTGAAGAATGTATTCAACTTCTGAATTTGTGTTTCCTTTTCTGCATCCATTCTCTCTGATAACTGACGAATGACTTCGTTCAAAGTAGAAATTTTCTCAGAAGAAACCCGAGCTTGAACAGAAGAAAGCTCTACAGCTGAAACTGTTGTAGACTGAATAGCCGCAAGCGAAGTTGCTGGAGCTTGACTTTGTACCGAAGCTGAGGTTTGATCAAATGCTGTATCCAATTCATCTACTTGAAGACGAGCAACAGAAGGATTAACAGGAACAGAATCATCTTCAGAAATAACTTCTGTTGAAACACCAACTTCTGGTTCCTTGGAATGTCTTACATAGACCCGAAGACTTGGTTGATCAGCATCATCACCATCATCACCCTCAGAGTTATCATCATGCACATCTTCATCTCTAGGAAAATCATCACCAATATTGGCATCTCTATCACCATCTTCAGCAGAAGCATTAACAGCAGCATCAGAAGTATCAGAAATATCATGGACAGAAGCAGCAGGTTCAGAATGAATAGAAGCAAATACATCAGCAATATGTTGAGTAGCAACAGTTTCTTGAACCTCTTGATCGGCAAAATTTACGTCAACTTCTTGTTCAACAGCAGTTTCAACTTCAACCTCTTTGTCAGCAACAACTACTTCAACTTCAACCTCTTGAGTAGCAGCAGCTTGTGTGTCATGTGTTGGGAACTGAAGAATTCATCAAGTATGGTTAATGCTGCTGGTTCAGAGTTAGTACTGCTAGAAGATTTAAAGGTTAGTACTGCTGAGTGTTACTACTGCTAGTACTATTAATACTGCTAGTCAAAGTTAGTGCTGCTTGAACAAAGTTAGTACTGCTTAGCTAGTTAGTACTGCTAGTGGTTAGTACTGCTTAGTAGTTAATGCTGCTAGAAGAAAGTTAATGCTGCTGAAGATTAATACTGCTTATATGATGAAGATTCGTATGAAAGGATATACATGGAAGCTTAGAGATATACATAGAAGATATACTGAAGATATTTTATTCATTGTAATTATCTTTGTATTCAGTATATATATATTGTATTGTTTAGAATAGTGAGATTACTTTTAACTTTAAGTTTTCATTCTTTTAGAGAAAAACAACCTCAAGGCATAGATCCTAATTCTAGAGAAGTAGAATTCGTATTGGTGAGCCTGTTCATCAATATTGAGGTTGAGTGTGTAATCTTGTAACTTCAAAGTATTCAATACAAGTTTACAGTTTGTTCTTCATATTTACTGTGTTGATTTACTGTTTCATTGAATATCAAAGTGTTATTCCGCAAACTTCTTTGATATTGTTTCTGATAATTAATTCTTGTTGAGAATTCGATCCTGACAAGTGGTATCAGAGCCTGATTTCTCAGAAACAACTATTCATCATGGAAAATCTTACAGAATCAAGCAGTACTTTGGTCTCAAAAGTTCCAATGCTTAGATCCAATGAATTTGACATGTGGAAGATCAGAATCAAGCAATATATTCTCCTCACAGATTACTCTATGTGGGACATCATTGAGAATGGCCCATCTGATGAAGGAAAGATTGGTGAAGATGGCAAAAGAACCCCTCCAAAGACAGATGCAGACAGGAAGACAAGGCAGACAGAGATGAAAGCCTTGAGCACACTGCTCTTGGCCATTCCAAATGAGTATCAACACCAATTCTGCAATTGCACTGATGCACAGATGCTCTGGAATGCTCTAGAGAAGAGATTCTCAGGTACCAAAAGTACCAAGAGAAATCAAAAGGCAATCTTAAAGCAACAGTATGAAAACTTCATCTCAACTAAGAATGAGTCCATGACTCAAACTTTTGACAGGTTTAATAAACTAATTGGTGAACTAGCTACTATGGGAGTACAGATTGATCAAGATGATGTGAACAGAAAGTTCTTAAGGTCCCTTGGAGATGAATGGACCATGTACACTGTGTCATTCAGACAGAATGATCAGTTGGAAGAAAAAGAACTTGATGATCTGTACAATGATCTTAGAGTATTTGAAGCTGAGGTGGAGGCAAAGAAGAAGCCTTCTGGATATATTCATAATGCTGCACTCCTATCAGCATCAATTGATTCTACTGCTAACCCTGAATCAGTTAATGCTGCTAATGGAACAAACCAAGAGAAAGGCACTGAAACTGTGTTTGAGGCCTTTCTGGCAAGTCATGGAAACTCTTCTCTCATTAATGATGACTTGGAACAACTCAATCCAGATGATCTTGAAGAGATGGATATTAAATGGCAGATGGCCATGCTCTCCATGAGAGTTAAAAAGTTCATCAAAAGAACTGGGAGGAACAACTTCTCCCAAAGAAGAGAAGATGGAGCAGGATTTGACAAGTCCAAGGTGGAATGTTACAAATGCCATCAAAAGGGACATTTTGCTAGAGAATGCAAAAGTGGAATGTCTCACAACAACAACCATCAACAAGCTCAATCTGGAAGCTTCAACAGAAACTCTGCACAAGCCCTTGTATCTCAACAAGGTATGGGGTTTGATTGGAGTGATCAAGCTGAAGAGGCTATTCAGAATTAAGCTCTAATGGCTAAAGTATCTGATCTCCCATCTGAGGTAAGTTCTAATCTCTGTTCTAAAACTTGCATAGACACTGTTAAAAGGTACAGGGATCACAATCAGAAGATGAGTGATGACCTTAAGAGATTAGAAAAAGATATAAAAGACTATGTAAGGATTGTAGAGAGATTTGAAGATCAGATCAAAGGTTTTCAAGCCAATGAACTACAACACTCATATGACACAAATTACTGGCAGTGGGAGAAAAAGGATTTAGAACTTAAACTGACCAAATCTAAAGAGGAGAGTGAAAAACTGAAAGAGGAGCTAACCAAGGTTAAGCTTGATGTAGAAAAGTTTTCTAATGCTTCCAAAGCAATGGATTCTTTGTTACAAACTCAGATTCATGATAAACTGAGAAGAGGTATAGGGTACAATACCACACCACCACCCTATAACAACAACTACATCCCTCCTAGTTCAGAGTTGTTAGAAACAAAGGATAGGAAGAATCTACCTAAGGGAGCCACTGAAATAGATCCCTTAGATGAAGTGGTTGTTAAGGATAAAACTGAGAAAGAAGTTGTCAAGGATAAGGACAATACTGTGAGTGGTGAGATTTCTAAAGAAAATCATATTATCACCAATGAGGAATGTGGAAAGCACTGGATCAAGTCCAAAGAGATAGAAAAGACTGAGGGAAAGAACAAGAAGGTTCACTATAAGCAGACCACTGTTGTGAACCCTATTCCTTGCAAACAGTGTGATTGCAATAAAGCCAAGAGCCTAAATTCTGGTTTAAAAAGAGGAAATCAAAGAAACTGGAATAATCAATGGGCTCAGAAACAAGGAGTTGATCTGAATAAAATCAATAGACCAAAACCTTGTTTTATATGTGGCAAGTTGAATCATTTGGCTAAGTATTGTTACTTTAACCCTATTAACCAACAGATGAACTTTCAAAGATTTGTGCAAAAATCTGTGGGTTATAGAAAGGCTGGAAAGAAACATGTGATAAAGAAATATGTTAAAAGTAAAGGCACTTTAAAGAAAAAGATTTTAAAAGAAAGTATCAAAATGTGGGTGCCTAGAAGTACTAACAATATTAGTACTGCTAACACAGTTACTACTGCTAACAGTGTTAGTACTGCTGAAAATATTAATACTGCTAATACTGTTAATACCTCTTCAAAAGTTAATACTGCCAACACAGTTACTGCTGCTAACACAATTACTGCTTCTAACAAAGTTAGTGCTGCTAAGCATGCAAGTGCTGCCAAGGTAGTTAGTACTTCTAAAACTAGTACTGATTCTAGCAAACATAGTTCCAAGCCTATTATTGTAACAAAGTACTCCAAGAATGAGGAGTTAAAGTTCAAAAATCTTGTCAAGAAAGAGTGCAAATATTTTGATGAGAAAGGGGTACCCAAGACCACTTTGGCTTGGGTTCCTAAATCATACTAATTGATTTATTTAATGTGCAGGGCAACCAACAGCTCAAGGGAAAGAGCATATGGCATGTTGATAGTGGTTGCTCTAGGCACATGACTGGCAACATGTCATGCCTTCAGGATTTCAAGCATATTAATGGAGGACATGTTGCATTTGGAGACAATCTTACTGGTGGTAAGATAAGTGGAAAAGGTAATGTCACCAAAGGTAAGATGACATTTGAGGATGTCTACTATGTTGATCAATTAAAGTACAACCTGTTAAGTGTATCACAGGTTTGTGACAAACAACATAGTATATTATTTACTAATACTGAGTGTATGATCCTTGCTCCAGGGTTCAAGGTAGTTGATGAAAGCATGATACTACTTAGAACTCCAAGGAAGGACAATGTTTACTGTCTTGATTTGGACAATGTTGATAGTGATTCATCTTTAAATTGTCTTGTTTCAAAAGCTTCTATAGATGAATCCTCCCTATGGCACAGAAGGATGTGTCACATGAATTTCAAGACTATGAACAATCTTGTTAAAAATAACCTTGTAAGAGGTTTACCCTCAAAAGTCTTTTCATGTGATGATCATCGTGTTGCTTGTCTTAAAGGCAAACAACACAAAACTTCTCATAAGACCAAAGAGTTAAATTCTGTTTCTACTTGTCTCCAGTTATTGCATATGGATCTGTTTGGTCCTACAAATGTTATGAGTATAGGCAAGAAATCTTACTGCTTAGTTATTGTTGATGATTACTCCAGATTTACTTGGGTATATTTTCTAAGGACTAAGGATGAAACAAGTGGTCTTATCAAATCCTTTATTCTAAGAATTGAAAACCAAACTAATCAAAGAGTAAAAGTCATTAGATCAGATAATGGAACTGAGTTTAAAAATCATGATCTAAACACCTTTTGTGAAGAAAAAGGCATTGAGAGACAATATAGTGCTCCTAGGACTCCTCAACAGAATGGTGTTGCTGAAAGGAGAAATAGGACACTAATAGAGGCTGCTAGATCTCTGTTGGCTGATTCAAAATTACCTATTACCTTCTGGGCTGAAGCAGTTAATACTGCTTGTTATGTCCAAAACAGAGTTCTAGTGGTCAAGCAAAAGAACAAGACCCCATATGAACTTTTAAATAAAAGAAAACCTTTTATTGGTTTCTTCAAACCTTTTGGGTGTCCTTGTACAATTCTAAATACCAAATCTCACTTAGGTAAGTTTGATAGCAAAGCAGATGATGGATTTCTTGTGGGATATTCATCTCAGAGTAAGGCCTACAGAGTATTTAACTCTTCTTCTAGAATAATTGAAGAAAGTGACAATGTCAAATGCAATGAGAACACACCAAATCCTGTTGGGTCTGGACCTCAGTGGCTATTTGACATTGACTCACTAACTAACTCTTTTGGTTTCAGTAATGAGTATACAGGAACAGGTAGTGGAGAATCAGAGATCACACAAGTTCAAGAAAGTATATCTAAATCTGTGATTTTTCCCATACCCACAGTGCATTCTGGTGAAGACTGTGAAAAGGAATCATTTACTGGACCAAATCAGAGTGAAGAAGAAACTAGAGATGAGGAGACTCAAGAAAATAAAGAATCAGAAGTGTCATCTGAAAACACTTCAGTTGAGTTGCATGACTCTAATCTAGAGGCTGGACTGAATGAAGAACCTAGTCATAACACAAGAGTTCAAAAGAATCATCCTCCACAGCTGGTAATAGGAGATATCTCTTCTCCTATGATGACTAGACATCAAAGCAGGCTTCAAGAAATGCAAGATCAACAGCATACAGTCCTTTCTTGCTTTCTATCCCAGCTTGAGCCTAGAAAGGCACATGATGCTATGAAAGAATCTAGCTGGATAGAAGTAATGCAAGAAGAACTGTTACAGTTCAAGCTACAAGATGTATGGGATCTAGTAGACCTTCCTAAAGGTCACAGAGCAATTGGCACAAAGTGGATTTTCAGAAACAAGAGAGATGAAAGAGGTATTGTCATAAGGAACAAGGCAAGGCTGGTGGCTCAAGGCTATACTCAAGAAGAGGGTATAGATTATGAAGAAGTTTTTGCACCTGTGGCTAGGATAGAAGCAATCAGACTATTCCTAGCCTATGCTTCTTACATGAACTTCAAAGTCTATCAAATGGATGTAAAAAGTGCTTTTCTCTATGGATCAATTGAAGAAGAAGTATATGTCTGTCAACCACCAGGGTTTGAAAACCCAAGCTATCCAGACAGAGTATACAAATTAAAGAAAGCACTTTATAGACTACATCAAGCCCCAAGAGCATGGTATGACACCCTGTCATCCTATCTCTTGGAAAATGACTTTGAAAGAGGAGTCATTGATAAGACTCTATTTATCAAAAGAAAGAAGAAGGATATCTTGCTGGTCCAAATATATGTTGATGACATTATTTTTGGTTCTACAAGAAACAACATGTGCAAGGAGTTTGAGGATTTAATGCATCAAAGGTTCAAAATGAGTTCCATGGGGGAACTTACTTTCTTCCTTGGACTCCAAGTTCAACAGAAGTCAGATGGCATTTTCATATGTCAATCCAAGTATGTGCAAGATATTCTAACCAAGTTTGGTTTCTCAGAATCAAAACCTGCCAGCACACCTATGGAAACACACAAGCAGATCACAGCAGATCTTGAGGGGGAGGATATGGATGTGCATCATTATAGATCCATGATTGGCTCTCTCATGTATCTCACAGCATCAAGGCCAGATATAATGTTTCCAGTCTGTGTATGTGCAAGATTTCAAGTTAGGCCAAAGCAATCTCACTTTCAAGCTGTTAAGAGGATATTCAGATATCTCAAAGGGCAACCCAGATTGGGACTTTGGTATCCTCATAACTCACCTTTTGACCTAATAGCATACTCAGACAGTGATCTAGGTGGGGCAAACTTGGACAGAAAATCTACTTCTGGAGGATGTCAGTTTTTGGGTGCTAGACTAGTCTCATGGCAGTGCAAGAAACAAACCACAGTATCCACATCTACAACAGAGGCAGAGTACATAGCAGCTGCAAGTTGCTGTTCTCAAGTCTTATGGATTCAGAATCAAACGTTGGATTATGGGGTAACCTTTCTACACACTCCAATCTTTATTGACAACAGCAGTGCTATTAGCATTGTAAATAATCCAGTCAAGCACTCAAAGACAAAGCACATTGAAATCAGGTATCACTTTATAAGAGATTGTAATGAAAAGAAACTTATTCAAGTTGTCAAAGTTCACACTGATAATCAGTTTGCTGATCTATTCACTAAAGCTTTTGATGTGGGTAGATTCACTTTCTTGGTAACAAGTGTGGGAATGATAAACTCTGAATAATCTTCTTCTCAAAAAGTGGTTTTATACCTGTATATTTTTATTCTTGGTGTTACTAATCTTCTTTTTCAGGATATGCATAGCAGTACTCAGTGTTTAGCAAGTTCAAAAGGAGTAAGTATAGTTAATACTGCTAGTGGTTAATACTGCTTTCAGTTAATACTGCTAGTGGTTAATACTGCTTTCAGTTAATACTGCTAGTGGTTAATACTGCTTTCAGTTAATACTGCTAGTGGTTAATACTGCTTTCAGTTAATACTGCTAGTGGTTAATACTGCTTTCAGTTAATACTGCTAGTGGTTAATACTGCTTTCAGTTAATACTGCTAGTGGTTAATACTGCTTTCAGTTAATACTGCTAGTGGTTAATACTGCTTTCAGTTAATACTGCTAGTGGTTAATACTGCTTTCAGTTAATACTGCTAGTGGTTAATACTGCTTTCAGTTAATACTGCTAGTGGTTAATACTGCTTTCAGTTAATACTGCTAGTGGTTAATACTGCTTTCAGTTAATACTGCTAGTGGTTAATACTGCTTTCAGTTAATACTGCTAGTGGTTAATACTGCTTTCAGTTAATACTGCTCGTGGTTAATACTGCTTTCAGTTAATACTGCTAGTGGTTAATACTGCTTTCAGTTAATACTGCTAGTTAGTTAATACTGCTTTCAGTTAATACTGCTAGTGGTTAATACTGCTTTCAGTTAATACTGCTAGTGGTTAATACTGCTTTCAGTTAATACTGCTAGTGGTTAATACTGCTTTCAGTTAATACTGCTAGTGGTTAATACTGCTTTCAGTTAATACTGCTCGTGGTTAATACTGCTTTCAGTTAATACTGCTAGTGGTTAATACTGCTTTCAGTTAATACTGCTAGTTAGTTAATACTGCTAGCCGTTACTACTGCTAGTAGTTAATACTGCTCTAGGTTAATACTGCTTATATTCCGAATACTATAAATACTCTTTGCCCGCCTAAAAGTTCATAACGACTCTTTGCATACTGTTCTCTTGCGCTCAAAACCTTTTCTCTCTCAAAGTTCAAAGTTTTCAGGCAAGAATCTTCAAGGTCAATGGCATCAATGGCGTTCATTGACGAGCACAATGAAATCGCAATGCTCCAAAAGCCAAAACAAGCAGAAGGCTTTCATCAGATTGTGGATTTCCTCAAGACAAGCCACATTGCTCATGCTCTCATTGTATCACCTACAATCTACATTGACCATCAAAGGCAGTTCTGGGCCAATGCAACCATTGTTGTGGAAAATGGTGTGCAAATGATCAAGACAAGAATCTGTGATCAACCACTAACAGTTACTGAAGAGGTTATTCGCATCAGTCTACGTCTAGACGATGCCTCTGGTATAACTTCTATCCCAAATGATGAACTGTTTTCAAATCTTACAAGAATGGGGTATGGAGGCCCATTGGGTGTTTTCAAGTTTTCTAAAGCAAAATTCTCTCCCCAATGGCGTTTCTTTGTCCATACTCTAATGCATTGTATATCCAAAAAGACTACTGGATGGAGTGAGTTCAGCAGCACTATTGCTTATGCTTTGGTGTGCTTGGCCACTGCTAGAAGGTACAATTTTTCACAAATGATTTTCAATGATCTTGTCTCAAACATGGGAAACAAAAAGTGCTTTTATATGTATCCCAGGTTTGTTCAAGCAGTTATCAACCATGAATTGACGGATATACCTCAACCTGTTGGGGTATATGTACCTAAACCCCCCAAAGGCAAGGTTTTCTCAAATATGAGAAGATCTGCTGGGGACTCTGAAGGAGTTGACACCCCATTGTTCTCTACAATGATGGTGGTGTCCCAAACCAATGAAGGTATGGCAGCAGGGTCAAGGCCCCCATTAGACCAACCCACTGCTAGCCAAGCCCAACCTTCCCTCTCAAAATCAATTCCCCAGTCCCTTCTTGAAAAACCAACCTCTCCCATCACCCAAACCTACAAGAGAAAACAGGTAAAGAAGGCTCCTTCCCTTCTTGTACCATTACCCACTAAGCCTATAAGCCCTCTAAGGGAGAATTCTCCCCTAGAGAATATCCAAAGGGAAACCACAAGGGTGTCTTCCAACCCAAAGGAGGTGCTCTCTGAGGAGGAGGTAGAGCATATGGGTGATGAGGCTGCCACTACTCCTGCTAGCACAGAGGAGGAAAGTGGTAACATCAATAAGACCTCCCCCATGGCAACTTTGAATGAGCAATCATTTAAAGGACCCTGGTGCCAAGAAACCACAGGGGTGGATAGTGCTTCTGCTAGGCAGAAGACTTCCACTACTAAAAGATCCAATGATCCTTCAATAGGGGGTAACATTCCTGGAGAAGGTGAGGACAGATATAACTATGATGAATTGATGGAGGCAATGGGTAACATCAATCTAGATGTTTTGAAACAAGGAAAAGAAATAGAGGAGATGAAGCTGGTGATCCTGTCACAACAAGTCCAAATTGAAAAACTGAAGAAGATGGTGACCAGGCTGGTTCAAAAGAAAAGAAGGAAACAGTTTGAACTCAAAAAGAGAGACAAAGTTCAAGATTCTTTCAACAAGGGGGAGAAGCATGAAGGGGAAACTGTTGAAAAGAAAGCTGAAGTTGAGGGGGAGACAGAGGAAGAGATGGAAACAGAAACTGAAGCAGCAGAAATAGGGCTCTCTGTGGAAGAAATGGAGATAGCAGAGACTTTAGTAAAAGCAAAGAATGACACTCCTAAGGCTACTAAAAAGGCCAAAGGAGTGGTCATCAATGAAGGAGAACCTCAAAAGGAGAAAATGAAGGAGGATATAAAAGGAAAAGGAAAGATGATTGAACCTGAACAACCTTCAAAGAAGAGAAGTCAGATTGAAAGGGATGAGGAGATGGCAAAGCAGCTTCAAGAGCAAATGGAAAAAGAGGAGCAATTTCAAACAGAAACTGATAGAGAGCTTGCAAGGATAATGGCCAAGAAGTTAAATGCAGAATACCAAAAGAGTTTGAAAGAAGCAGCTCAGACAGCAACTCAGGTCAAGAAACTCCAAGTTAAGAAGATGCCAATTCAGAAACAAAAGCAGAAAAGACAACCCTCCAAGACATTTTTGGCCAATCAGGAAAGAAGAAAAATGATAAACTTCCTGAAAGGTGCAATTGGTGTTAAGGGGGAGATGTTTACCCACATGGCATTCTCTCAGATTGAAGAGTTGTATAACAAGGAAATGGCCAAGCTTCAAGGGGATTCAGCACAAAGGGAGGAGGCTGAGAGAAGGATGAAAGAGAGACATGATCTCAACATCCAACAACCATTCCCTGAGGAAACCACACCTTCCAAAGAAGAAGCAGAAGAAAAGAAGGAAGAACCTGGAAATGTTGGTAGAGAAGCCAAGTCTGGAAAAAGAGTGAAATCAATTGCTCCAAAAAGGCAGTTGAAAAGGCCTAGGGTGGAAGAAACTGAAAAGGAAGCAGAACCTTCAGTCACATCCCCAACAGAGCCAGTACAGAGTCCAGAGCAGGTCACTAAGCAAACTGATGAAAGTATGGATCCGTACATGACAATAGTGGAACCTTTGAAAGCTGTTCCAATCTCTATGCAAGCTCCAGAGATCATCTTCTGGGATATTCTGAGAGACAATGGAAAGAATTTCTTCAGAATCAAGAGAGCTGATGGTTCATTTGAAGCTTATTCAACATGGGGGAAAGTCATCAGAAGTTGTTCAAGAGATGATATGGAAGAACTATATAAAGTTGGGATGAAACTTTATGAACCTGTGTTGAAAGGTACTGAAGAGAATCTTCTCAAAGTGGCAATGGAATACTTATGTATGATGTTTGATCCAGAGAAGGTGATGCATAGGATTAAAGATCTTCATCATGAGTATGTGTTCAAAAAGATTGATCATTGGATACTCTTTGAAAACTGTGGTGTATACATGATTACTATTGACAATTGTTATCATGAATACTACCTAGTTGACAAAATATATGATCATAGCAAGCAGAAACTTGAAGGGATGCTGAAAGCTAAGCTAGTATGTACTAAGGATTCAGAAATGGCCAGAATTGTGGTGAGAAGAACTATCAATCAAAGTCTGGGCCTAGATCCAAATTTGGGCAACTGAATGAGAGGTGTTGAAAGCATCTTGAAGAAGATCTGAAGAACTTGACTTCTTTTCCTAAAAGTCAAGTTAGGGGGAGATTGTTGGGAACTGAAGAATTCATCAAGTATGGTTAATGCTGCTGGTTCAGAGTTAGTACTGCTAGAAGATTTAAAGGTTAGTACTGCTGAGTGTTACTACTGCTAGTACTATTAATACTGCTAGTCAAAGTTAGTGCTGCTTGAACAAAGTTAGTACTGCTTAGCTAGTTAGTACTGCTAGTGGTTAGTACTGCTTAGTAGTTAATGCTGCTAGAAGAAAGTTAATGCTGCTGAAGATTAATACTGCTTATATGATGAAGATTCGTATGAAAGGATATACATGGAAGCTTAGAGATATACATAGAAGATATACTGAAGATATTTTATTCATTGTAATTATCTTTGTATTCAGTATATATATATTGTATTGTTTAGAATAGTGAGATTACTTTTAACTTTAATTTTTCATTCTTTTAGAGAAAAACAACCTCAAGGCATAGATCCTAATTCTAGAGAAGTAGAATTCGTATTGGTGAGCCTGTTCATCAATATTGAGGTTGAGTGTGTAATCTTGTAACTTCAAAGTATTCAATACAAGTTTACAGTTTGTTCTTCATATTTACTGTGTTGATTTACTGTTTCATTGAATATCAAAGTGTTATTCCGCAAACTTCTTTGATATTGTTTCTGAGAATTAATTCTTGTTGAGAATTCGATCCTGACATCATGAGATGGCTCATCTTGTGCAGCCTCCATAAATTCATTCTCCATGCAATATTCTATGACGTTATCATCAGTCATGTCGGCGTAGTTGGCGATTAGGGCATACGGAATGGTCATAGAATAGTTGAAAGACCTCTTCAGCTTCTGAATATAAGTCATTTCGGTGTCTGGAACCTGAATCCAAGATAACCTGCGTGGAATTGACGGATTGCTTCTGAGTACACTTCTAACGATCAACTTCAAGAATCTGATAAAAGGAATGAATTTGCGCTTCTTGTTGGTAAGCTTGTCTTGTACCCTCTCCGAGAGTTCTGTCTAGAAAATGAAAGTGTAGTCGACATGCAAATCATAGATGATTGCATGGAACAAGCGGAGATAGATTAGACTGGAGCTGTCCGTTCCAGAATGTTTAGCCGAAAGGCACCTGATAATAACAGAAAAGAGAGCATACCAAACCGGAGGAAGATTAGACTTATCAAAATCACGAACTCTGTTCAAAGTACCAACATAGCCGAGATTACGAATTCCTTCAAACACTTCCACTTTAGACGGAAAGCTGTCATAAGATGTTCGGCCCGGTCTGGAGTTGGGCTCAGGAAGCTCCAGTATCAGTTGTAGACGCTTGTATGAAAGAAATGAATCATACTGGTCAATTTGTAGATCAAATCGGTGCAGACGAGCCAGCTCATTCTTTGTAATAGTGTGTCAGGCCTGCTGAATGTATACCTCTGGGACTTCAGCACATGATGTAAGAGCCTGTGCAAGTGGATGACCTCTGAGAATAGCACGAATGACTGGATGAATTTTGATTCTGTCAAAATAGTAGTTGTTCGGCTTGTAAGGTAGGATGTACATCAATGATGGAAAGACGTCGTTCGGAGTGCGACGTGAAGCAGACAGATTCACCCCGACAGAAGGAACAGATGGCATCGGCGTATCATGTGATGCTTGATCAGACGAATCCTCGAGAATGACATTCTCGTCTTGGATCATGGGATCAGTATGGGTATGAGAAGACATTTGAAGACCTGTAGAACAAAAACGAAGAAGAATTAAACAAAGTAAGAAAACTGAAAAATTGAAAAATTTTCTAAGTCTGGTTTGCGCATCTAGTTAGATACGCAAAGGACGGTTTGCGCATCATGCATGATACGCAAACTGAAGTTTGTGTATGCAGTTCATTACGCAAACTAAGGTTTGCGTGTTGAACGTGATACGAAAACTAGACCTGAAAAATTTTCAACACAACACAAGGTTTGCGGGTCACTAAGGTTACGCAAAGTACACTTTGCGTATCCAACAGGTTACGCAAAGTAGACTTTGCGTATCCAAAGTGTTACGCAAACAAAACTTGAACAAACACACTAAAACACGGAGGTTTGCGGATCAAGTTAGATACGCAAAGTACGCTTTGCGTAACCAACAAGATACGCAAACTGGACTTTGCGTGTCCTGTTGGATGCACAAAATAGACTTTGCGTAAAACACACTTGATCCGAAAACCTTAGGTTTTCGGGAAGACGAAACGAAAAACATAAAAACTCAAAATTAAATCTATTAAACGTAAAATCAGAGTGTAAGAAATCATACCTGGGGTTCGAAAATGTTATCTAATTGAAACCCAATACCCAATATGAGCAAATAAGCTCGAATCTGATGATTTTAGAGATGATGAACAGTAAAAAACGAGAAACACAGTAAGGAATACGAATAACAAAATCAGAATAACAACTATGTTATACTAAACAAAACACAAATCAAATGCAAGAAAATAGAAAACAAACCTGATTAATGAACAACACTGAAGACAAACACCAGAAATGTTAGCGGCGCACAGTGATAAACTTGAGAAAGAAGATGAACAGTGCGAAGGGTTCAAAATAAGGAATGAAGCGAAAAAAGAGAAAAACACACACTTCAAAACCATTTATACTATTCTAAAAAAATAAGCACTAAAAAAAATTCTAAAAAAATAGTAAACTGAATAAAAATAATCAGATAACATACCCGTCAAGCTCTGTTACTCCCCCTACACAAATGCACAGAATTTATCAAAGCATATCAGCATTTGTACAAAAATATCAGAAATACTTACCTGATTAAAATCTGATCAGTTCGAGAAGTATTTTTATTAGCTTAGTTCACTCCCCCTCAAAAACAGACTGGTTCATAAAATCTTTTCAGATTGGCACTCCCCCTCGAAATATGCACAGACCATTTAACAAAAATATGGATACACAACCATATAAACATCAGTGTAAAAAGAAAATGATAATGAATATAAATTTTGAAACAACTGAACATATAAAATTTTAAACATTAAACAAATTAAATGCTACTCAGTAAAATTTCACACATTTATCAATCAAATGAAATCAAACATATGTTGTTGGATACAAGAACAAGTTTAATTGCATATCAAGTTAAGACATGTTCAGTTTCAAAAACTTCCATCTACCTATTCAGTGTGCTCGCATGTGAACTTCAATTAGCTTCAAGAAAAATGAAATTCTAAAAATCTTATAGAGAACTTTGCATGTACTGACACTAAGTCATCAAAAATTAAGACTTTCACAAATTTACAGGTTTATCGCAACTCAAACATATCACCAAGTATCATGAGATGTGTGCTCATTGGCATCTTTTTAGCAGTGTGCACATTGGCATCTTCACATGAGTGTGCTCTTTGGCATCTTTTAAGCGATGTGCACTTTGGCATCTTTTAATCAAAGAGTTCATTAAGTAAAGAACATGTTGTAAACGTAACTTTCTATCTGACCCTATTGCAGGATTTGGGTCAGCCGCTCCCAGACCAGTTGGCCTTAGGGGACTAGGTGTCAAGCACCCCTTGGAACTTACTTTCCCGGATCAGAAAGGCTACATCGACACATCCTAAACCCATTCATACCAGTAGAACATGACTTTCGATCTGGTTCTATAGAAGGAGTTTGGTTCGATCACTCCCAAACCAAATGACCTTAGGGGACCAGATGACAAGCATCCCACAGAACTTACTTTCCCAAACCAGAAAGGTCACAAGTACAAACTTTTAAACTCAGAGATTTCTATATTTTAAGAATTTATTATTCATCTCAATCACTCAGATCAACGTCTAAATGCTTAGACCATATTTTCATTCCGATCTATAATTCTAATCATTTAGGTAGTCTAAGCAAAGTAAACTATAAAAATCCTGACTCACATATCTTTAAAGCAAAATCAAAAGCTACAAACATGTTGCTGACTTTTCGACTTTTGTAAGACTTGAAAGTTGAACATATAAAACTTTAATATAAACAAAGAACTTGTAAAAGATCCTAGACACACATTTTATTCAAAAGAAAGAAAATCTGTAAAATTTTTACTTTATATAATAAAATTTGTAAAGATTTAAACTTTTAAATTCAACATGCCAAGTTTTGAAAGCAAAAAGTTAAAACGTTTTTCATCTAAGGCTTTTGTAAAGATATCAGCAAGTTGATATTCAGTTGGTACAAAATATAATTCAATAGTACCTTCTTTAACATGATGCTTTATAAAAATGGTATCGCATATCTATGTGTTTGGTCTTTGTGTGTTGGACCGGATTGACTGATATGGCAATTGCGGACTTGCTGTCACAATATATTGGCACTGTTTTGTACAACATCCCGTAATCCCGAAGTTGTGTCTTCATCCATAGGACTTGAGCGCAACAACTAGCTGTGGCGACGTATTCTACCTCTGCAGTCGAGATAGAAACACAGTTCTGCTTCTTCGACGCCCAGCTTATCAGTCTGTCACCCAAAAACTGAAGATGACCTGAAGTACTCTTCCGATCCAACTGATTACCGCCAAAATCTGCATCAGAATAAGCAAT
Source organism: Arctium minus (assembly GCA_954870635.1). Lineage (NCBI taxonomy): Eukaryota > Viridiplantae > Streptophyta > Magnoliopsida > Asterales > Asteraceae > Arctium > Arctium minus. Next base: position 32,734,277 of record OX941088.1, read on the forward strand.
CAATTTATAGTCAGAACTTTTAGGATACCATAAACCTAAGTAAGGAGTTCCCTTGATATATCTAAATATGCGCTTGACTGCTAGCAGATGAGATTCTTTAGGCTTGGCTTGGAATCTGGCACATAGGCACGTGGAGAACATTATATCCGGGCGACTTGCTGTAAGATACATAAGTGATCCGATCATCCCTCTATATGTCTTTTGATCCACAGCTTTTCCATCTGGATCAAGTCCGATTTTAGCACCATGAGCCATCGGCGTGCCGATTGAAGTAGATTTGTCCATCTTGAATTTCTTCAAGATGTCAAATACATACTTTGACTGGTTGATGAAGATTCCATCTGGAAGTTGTTTCACTTGTAAGCCGAGGAAGAAATTTATTTCTCCCATCATGCTCATTTGAAACCTAGAAGTCATTAGATCAGAAAACCAATTACATAAAGATTTGTTAGTCGCACCAAAGATAATATCATCTACATATATTTGAACTAAGCAGTTATCCAAGTTTGATCTATAAATGAAAAGAGTGGTATCTATTGATCCTTTGGTGAAGCCGAATTTGATCAAGAAGGCTGACAGCTCATCATACCACGCCCTCGGTGCTTGTTTCAGGCCATACAATGCTTTATCGAGAAAGAATACGTGATCAGGACGGTCTTTGTCAACAAACCCCTCTGGTTGAGATACATAGACTTCTTCTTTCAATTTCCCGTTGAGGAAGGTTGTCTTGACGTCCATCTGATACACAGTAAAATTGCGATAAGCAGCAAAAGCAAGAAACATGCGGATAGATTCAAGTCGAGAGACTGGCGCGAATGTTTCATCGTAGTCAATTCCTTCTTCTTGTCGGTATCCCTTGGCTACTAATCTTGCTTTGTTTCGAATAACGATACCATCTTTGTCTTTCTTGTTCTTGAATATCCATTTTGTTCCAATTATGCTCTTTCCTTTCGGCCGTGGTACAAGTCTCCAAACTTTGAGTGCGTCAAATTGATTGAGCTCCTCTTGCATTGCTATAATCCAATCCGGATCCTCCAACGCTTTAGAAACTTTTGTTGGTTCAATCTTGCTTAAGAAGCAAGTGAAGAGACATTCGTTGGAAGTAGCCGTCCTGGAACGTGTAGACACACTGGCATGAGGATCTCCAATAATTTGATGAATTGGATGAGATCTTGTCCATTTTGTGGTGTGAGGGAGAGGATCAATAATGTCTTGAACCACTTCTAATTGTTGAGAGGGAGGTTCAGAAGCTTCAAAGTCAGTTGAAGAGATAGACACAGTTTCAACTGGAGGAGGAGGTAACTCAACAACATCTGGATCAGATTCTGGAAGAGTTTGTTGAATAACATCATTCTGTTCTTCTTCCTGAACTGATTCCTCTTGAACAGATTGTTCAAGTTCAGATTCTGCATGAATATGTTCTTCATGAATATGCTCAGTTTCTTATTGTGTCTGATCAACAGGATGAACTGGAACAACATCAGGTTCAGAGATAGATGCAGCGGAATTGGAAGTAGATGTGTTCTCAGTTTCCTGATTCAAAACATTTGAGACATTTTCAGAGTTAGATCTAGGCACATCATCATAAAAATTTTCAAACATAAAATCAAGATCAGAAATATTAAGTGAAGAAGAAGAAGAATCCTGATTTGACGGTTGTGGCGAAGCTTTTGAACTGAGTTGTTCAGAAGCTGAATTTCCAGTAAGTGCGGGTTCTGAATCTGATTGACCAGAAACCAAATCAGCAACTTCGTCAAATTTGACATATACACTCTCTATCACTTTTCTTGCTGAGATCAGAAAGACTCTGTAAGCAGCAGAGTTAGAAGAATAACCCAGAAAAATACCCTCATCTGCTTTCGGACTAAACTTGTTCAGATTATCCCTGTCATTCAGAACGTAACACTTACACCCAAAAGACTTGAAATATTTGACATTCGGTTTGATACCGTTCATCAGCTCATATGGTGTTTTGTTGAATCGGCGATGTAGAATCGATCTGTTCTGAGTATGACATGCAGTTGAAACAGCTTCAGCCCAATGAGACAAAGGAAGACCAGAAAAAGCAAGCATAGATCTTGCAGCCTCGACAAGCGTTCTGTTTCTTCTTTCAACAACTCCATTCTATAGCGGTGTTCGGGCAGCAGAAAACTGTTGTTGTATACCTTGATCCTCGTAGAATGCTTGAAGAGTACTGTTCTTGAATTCAGTGCCATTGTCTGATCTGACAACCTTGACTTTCTTTTGCTTGTTGGTCTGAATTGTTTTGATGAGGTTGATGAGTATGTCTAGGGTTTCATCTTTGGATTTGAGAAACTTCACCCATGTATATCTTGAAAAATCATCAACAACCACCAAGACGTATCTTTTCTTACCAATACTCTTTGTCTTCATCGGTCCGCATAAATCAACATGCAGTAGATCAAGTATGTCTGAAGTGCAGGGTTCAGGATTTGGCTTGTGAGGAGCTTTCTTCATCTTTCCTTTCTCACAATCCTGACAGAGGTGGTTTTTCTGAAAACGAAGTACTGGAAGACCTCTCACTGAATCATTCTTGACCAGGCGATCCATATACTTGAAGTTGAGATGAGCTAGTCGACGATGCCAAATCCAACTTTCATGAACTGAAGCTTTAGACAGTAGACATATGTCTGATGGGATGTTGACTTTGGAAAGATCAATAGTATACAGATTGGATCTTCTCTTTCCAACTAGTAGATCTCGGCCACTATCATTCTTCACAGCAACTCTTTTAGATTTGAAGCAAACTTCAAGATCTTTATCACAGAACTGTCCGATGCTGAATAAGTTGTGGCTTAGACCTTCGACGTAGCTAACTCTCTTGACTGTTATATTACCTTGAACTAGATCACCATAACCAAGAATTAGAGCAGTCTCACAGTTTCCAAACTTAACACGACCGCAACATTTTTCTTTAAAATTGGACAGAAGTGATTTGTTGCCAGTCATGTGTTTAGAACACCCCGAGTCCAGATACCATAATTGACAAAGCTTCACATACATAAATTACACAATTTTAGGTACCCATATGCTTATGGGTCCCTTCTTGTTAGATTTGTGTCTTTTATTTTTCACAGATTTATCATTCATATAAACATGAAAGCAATCATCAATAGAGGAAAAAACACAATCATCAGAATCAGAATTAGAATTAGAATTAGAATTAGAAGAAGAATATGAGTCACTCTTTGCAATATGAATCATTTGCTGAATTGAATATTTTGTATTTTTATTACAAATGACAAATGTATCAGATTCACAAAGACTTTCTACACATTTAACTCCTAATAATTCGGACTCTGCTGTTTGCTGTTTAACCCTCCATATCTGCTTTGGTGACTTCTTCACAGTCCGATCTGAAACAGAAAAATCAGAAGAATTAGAATTTTCAGACAAGACACTATCATGTTTCCTTGACTTCTTTTATCTTCTTCTTTTACGCTTCTTTTTATAATATTGAACATTTAGCGTTAAAGAATCATCAATAATTGAAGCAGAAGAAGAAACTTTATCTAAGAAATCAGCCTGAGCATTCGACATTGAAGAACTAGCCTCGGAGTGAGAATTTTCAAAAATCACCAAGTCAGGAGGAGGTTTGCGCAAACTGAACTTTGCGCTATCAACGGCATGCGCAAAGTGTCGGTTTGCGTAACCAACTGGTTGCGCAAATGCACACTATTTTTTAAAACATGAGTACTTTCCTTAAAATCTTTAGAAAATCCAGTAGAAATTTTTTCTTCAAAACTTGTTTTCATTATAAAAAGGAATAAGTCGTTTTCTAAATCATTTTGAAGACTTTGTTCTTCCAATTTATCTTCAAGATCAACTATCTTACCTTCTAACACTAATTGGGGGAATGTATCTCCTAGAATCATAAGACACCGGAGATGCATTTTCCTTATTAGCATTAGCAAATATATCAATAAATTCGGTTGGTAATGAAGATTTATTGGAAGACTTGACATTTGAAATATTTTGAGATTTTCTGGATTTCTTTGATTGGTCAGGAAAATACTTGGCATTTTCAGAAGTGTAAACAAATGGCACTTCCATTCTCTTGTTTGTAATTCTTCTCTCATTTTCTTCATCTGAAATTTGTTTTTCACTAGTCCAGAAGAATTTAAACTGATGGGCATATCTTGCAAGACCAAGATAATCATATTCATATAAAGTCGGAACTTCTGTTTTACCAAGATTTAAATAATGCGGATTTTCAAAACCGAGTCCCTACTTTTCTTTTATAGCTTCTTCACTCCTTGGTTTGTTCATGTAAATGGTTTGCTCAGATTGTTCTCTCTTATACAATTTCTTTTCTAAAACAACTATTTTATCAGAAAGAGTTTGATTTGAAGAGGTCAGTTAAGTCAAAGAATCACGATAAGTCTGATTTGAATTTTCTAAAACATCCAACTGCTTCTGAAACTTCTCTTTTGTGTCTGTTAAAATAGTCTTTTCATCTTTCAAAGAGATTTTCAATTTTTCGATCAAAACAGACTTTTCTTGATTATCAAGCTTTTCAGATATGAACTTAGAACGAAAATCATGTAAAGCATTGACAATAACATTCAATTGAGAAGAAACGAAGTTAACATGAAACTCAGAAATTACCTCAGACTCATCTGTGGATGTATCATCTTCTTCATCATCGCTTTTGTCATCACCTATGAAGCACATGGCTGCGGTCTCTTCATTTTCAGTCTCGTTGTCTGAATGATCCAACCAATACTCTTCCTCTGCCATCAGAATAGTTCCGTTTTCTCTCTTCTCAGCCAGTTCCATCTTCTTTTTGTAGAAAGCTGAATCCTTGATTACCTTCACTCTACACTCTTTAGCTAGGTGCCCGGGCTTTCCACAGTTGAAGCAGTTCATCACCTTTTTCTCTTCCTTTTTCTGTTCAGCCACCTTAACAGGTTCATACTTTGGAATGTAAGCCTTTGATGGAGCACCAGGTTCTACTTTCTTTGAACCGGAAGTAAACCGAAGGTTGTTTGACCCAGATCTGTGTTGGAATCTTTTTTGATAATGCTGAGTGAGAAGTATCATGGCCTTTTCTAAAGCTTCGCCATCATCATCCGTTGACCCATCATAAGCAGATTCAGTTAAAGCTTGCTCAGCCAGTTGGCTAGCCAGAAGAGCAATTGGATCCACTGGCTTAGTATTATTCTTCTTATCCATATTTGCCTTCTTTTCTATCACCATTGTCTCATCTGACATCAGAATTTCATACAATTCCTGAATTGGTATAGTAGATATTCGGACATCATTTCTCATCCTATGGCATGACTTGTTCCATTCTGGTTGTAGTGCATTCAGAAACTTCAAGTTAGCTTCCAATTCAGTCTTAGTAACTTTGATCTTGTACAGATCATTGATGACAGCCCAAAATCGGTCAAATACACTCTTCAAGCTTTCCCCATCCTTAGCCTTGAACTCTTCAAAATTATTCATATACCTTGTTTGGCGCAACTGAGTTGACATAGCTGTACCAAGCATAATCTTTTCCAGTTGAGTCCACATCAGCATAGGATTCTGTTTGAAACAATCAATTATGTTGTATATCGAATTGGGTAGAGCAAGAATCAGATTTGATTTGGCCTGACTGTCAGCTTGATATCTCAGAAGTTCATCAGCATCATATTCTCTAAGAGACTTCTCAGCCCATGTATCCTGAATATTTCCTAATGCTGGAATTTCTTTCAGAGGCTTTATCATAGGACCCTCAGTCAGAGATTTCATCATGTTATCCCCATTCGGTTGTCTCTCGATGAAGTTAATGAATCGGTCCTGCCACTGTTCGAATTCATTCTCGTTGATCAGAACAGGAGGACGTGTGTCAGACCCCAATGACATCATCAGGTCATTCTTGTACACTTGAGCTTGCAGAGACATTTTTGAAAAAATCAGAAGTTCAGAAAAACTCTAAGTCTGAAACACACGCAAACTGAAGGTTTGTGTAACAAGAGAGATCCGTAAAGTGAACTTTGCGTAGGCAGAGTAATACGCGAACCAAACTTTTCGGATCCAGATGGTTGCGCAAACTTAGATTTGCGTAACCTAAGTGATGCGCAAAATGATCTTTGCATATGCTGAGTGATGCGCAAAATGATCTTTGAGTATGCTGAGTGATGCGAAAACTGTACTTTGCGGAACCTTGATGATACAAGAACTAAGCTTTTCGGATTGCACTTTATGCGAGAAGTGATCTTTTCGGATTGCACTTGATACGCAAAATGAACTTTGCGTATGTGGCTTGATGCGAAAACCCTGAAATGCACTAACACAAAGATTAGTACTATATGAACTTGCGCAAAGTAATATGAATCTTGCGCAAACCACTAAGAACATGCGCAAACCTACATGAACTTGCGCAAAGCATAAAAATCAAGAAATTTTTCGCAAGATCGAATGAAACAAAGCAATTAAACCAAGAAAAACACACACTGATTATCGAAACCCACTTTTTAACACTTTTCAAACAACAATTTCGATTAACAACCACTAAATCACAGATTCGATGAATGAAACAGTACGAGAACACGAGTTTTCCAGAAAACACAAAATCGTAAAATCAATGATCAAATATTGAAATTCATGCAACGATATATGAATCAAATATTATCGATTATCAAAAACGAATCTAAAGAAACAAATTACACACAAATTCGACCACAATCCTATCCAAATTTGATGAAAAAGCCAAAAAACAAGATTTTCTTGAAAAAATCAAGAAAATCAATCAAGTTTTCTGCTTCAATCCACAAATTCAGATAACATGATTTATGCATTTTTGATAAGTAATAACATGATTTATGCATTTTTGGTGATTTTGTACAAATAAAGTCTATTTTATGATTTATGCACTTTTGGTGATTTTTGTACACATGAATTCTATTTTATGAGTGATGCATTTTGGTGTATTTACCATTTGGAAAATGTATGTCTCTGTGTTATAAGACATTTTGGAAACGTAAGGGTATGAGCCCATTTGGAAAATCGGTTGTCCCAATTCGTGATGAGTTGTGGGTTAGTCACATCTTTGAGGTGTGTGTCGGTGTAAACGATGTTCAAATACGTTTTATTATTTGGGACTGTTATTTGTTGGCAAAATGGATTTTTGAGCATTTTAGCTCGGTTTTGACTCAAAGAGTCTTGAGGTCATTTGTACGATTTTAATGGCTCAATATAGAGCCCCATTTATGATTTGCATCTGAATGCATCTTGTGGTATATTAATGATAATTACATGCTCGAGTGTATTGGTCATTCCTGTGTAGTCATGTAATTTTAGACTGTGTTGCATTGGATCCATAGGCACGTAAGTCAGTCTTTATTTGATGGTCAATTGGGTATTACGGAGTTGGACTCTGGGGCCCATGTTTTATGACCTTAACCTTTCAAGTGTATACTAGGAGGGCTGAGTCCGTTTGTGCTATCGTGTTGATGGGCGTTTGGGGCCTTCGCCATGTCGAGGCAATACCTTGGTTGTAACTCCCAACTGTGTCAGGCCTTTGGTGGTATTCATGGTAATATTCACTAAGGTCAGATGTCTCTTTTGGTGTAACTTGAAGGGAGTCGTAGGGACACTTGGGTTTTTATGTCGTAAAGTCATACGATTAACGTTGTATGAGTAACATACTTTTGTGTTCCTCCACTCTCAATGGATACGGGTCTCCCCCGTCGTCAGCCAATAGTATTTTGGATAATTAATTGTCCATGCTTTAACATTTGGATTTCATTCCATTTTATGGTCGCGTGGGTATTGAACTTTAGTTTCATGTTTTTGGTGGCACATTATATTTATATGGATTGTTTTCCATGATTTATGAGTTGAGTATTACCCCCCACCCGTGTCTTGTGTGTTTTGGGATATAAAGTTTTATCCGCGCTTTATAATTGGAAGTCCGTTTTCTATTCACGTTTGAGTGAGTTTCGGGTTGCTTTACTTTATAAAGAATATTTTGTATTGGGGCGTTTTGTCCTTAAAAATGCATGTTATTGGAAAACGAGCCGTTTCCATATTTATAAATCATTTTGAAAGATTATGATTTAAATTGTATTCTTTTCTTTTAAAAGTATACCTAATCATGTTGAAAACTCTTGAACTCACTAGGCGTCAGCCTAACCCTTTTTATTTGTCGGCATGTGCATCAGGTCCCGATTGGGGAACGGTACTAGCGACTCTGTGAAGAGATGGGTACTAGTTTAATATATGAGGGTGATTAGCTTGGTGAAGTCTTCCGTAATTATCTTGGGAATAGCAACATGTTTTCGGGTTTAGTAGCACCCGACCTTTATTTAGTCTTTAGATAAGATTTGAGTGGTTATTTATTGAGGTTAAATCTATAATTATATTTGAGGTAATCCAAGCTTTGATTTGTAGAAAAAGGATTTTTATCCTTCATGTGTTGTAATGATGAAAATTTTAAATTAGTTGATCTTTCCAAATTTGAGGGTGTTACAAGTTGGTATCAGAGTTTGAGAGATTTAGGTGTTGATTTCGGATACCTAGACTCAAACTAGTGTTCTTCTAAGAATATGAAAATGAGAATGCACTATTAGACACTCTAATATAGGATATTTTGAGGTTATTAGAGACAGTAGAATCGGGAATCACGACAAGGGTTGCAAGGAAAATCATGTACGGTAAGTTCAAAATTGCATCTGGTCAGTGCCATGGTGAACTTACATGTTACATGTGCGTGTTTGGATCGCCTTCATGTGATGACCGATGGGGCAGTGGATGAATTTCTAAGGAGTAGTAGCTAGAAGAAGTTGATGTTTATAGCATTGTCACTTGGAGTGACAGTTAAGCATGATTAATACATTAGGTTGACCATTTTGGGATCGGGGCAATTGGTTGAATTAGAACCATAGGCCTATTGAATCGATTTTATTTCGAGAAGAAATTGTTAGGTTAACCAATTTAGTTGCCTATTGTTACCCTAAGATGTTGAGCGCCCGGATGTCGGTAGTGATTTGATGGGCTTGGTGTACTAAGTCCTAAGACTTTGGGTCTCGACCAAAATTCATGCACGAAATCTATTTCTAAAATAAGTTTGTATCAATTATTTCTCATATTTCTCAAATCATAAAGTGGGTTATATTATGAAATTTTGGAAAAATGGTTAGCACGCACCAGATTCTAAACCGTGAGTTTAATCATGCATTATATTGTTTTATTGCACGTGGTTGCAAATTTTTATTGAAGATCTCTTCATCCTCGTTTCTTGTCTAACGCTGTTTTCGGATATTGTAATATCTGTGTTTTAATGTTAATTGGGGTATTGGGCAAGTAACTGCGAAATTTTAACCTTGACATTGGATCTCCTCCACGTATATTAATGTTTTATAGGAAAAGTTATTCCTATGTTATTGCGTCTGAGTTTTCTTGGAAATTTTAGTCTGTATGAGTTTTGTTGAGTTTTATAGGGTATTATTTTACGACGTTTTCAACGCGTGAATGAACTTTGAAATGCGTAAGTTTAATTATATTGCGTGTAAATTTATGAGTTTATTAAGCGTCATGTCTCATGCAAGTTTTGTTGAAAAGTGTCACTTTATATTACTTTGCGATAAAAGGGAAATTCTTGGAATTATGACATCTTAGTCATAACTTCGTCTTATGCTTTTACGTGGGAAACAAAGATTTTGGCACCGCTTGATTTTTATTGTCATTAAGTTTGATGAAAATTTTTAGTTGGGTCTTATGGAGTTTCATTTTATGGCGTTTTACGTCGCGTAGATGAATTTTGAAACACATATACTGAATTTTTGTGTGTGTCAACTTACGAGGAGTTGTTTCACATTATTGTCTCCTGCGAGTTTTGCACATTTCTTTTTGCAACCGCAAGAGACGTCTTGAGAGTATTGATGTTGCATTATTGCACTTTTAGGTTTTTATACAAGTGTATTTTGTTGTGCACTGCATGATAGTTGAATTGATGTATACTTTGGTGTGAGTGAACATATGAAGGACCTATGATGGTTCGTGTTGAACTTTTGCTTTATACCTTCTTCGGTTGTTGATTTTGTTGTTATTGTTTCATGCAATACGTATTCTGGTTTATTGACATGCATGACATTGTAGATACTATTTTAAAACATAGAACATATTGGCGGACCGGTTTAAAATTTTTAGTTGATCTAAATTATTTTACACTTCGACCAAACGCATGCACGTTTTGCCTTGTTAAATTTTTAGAAATGAACTCAGGCATGCAGGTCTTATTGGAAAGTTTTCTTCCATGTCATATTGTGGTTAAATGAGAAATTTCTGGGACTTGATTTCGTAAACTCCTTCTTTGGTAGTTTTGTACAAACACTTTGTTGCACATTGTTTTAATGCATAAAAATTATTTCACGTATACGACATGAATCGATGCATGTTAGGACCATAGTAGTCATTTGAAAATTTTGTTGCACATATTTTGTTATTGTCATTATTAGCTTGGGTAATGGTCAAATGGTTTTCGAAATGTTTTGTATGTGTGGCGTTATGACCACTTTGCACAACTACCGAGTAAGTGGTAGTGAATTTTTACACATATGATTAATTGTTATAAAGATTTTGTGTTTGAAAGTCTTATAAAATTTCAATTGGCATATTTGTTGAGTCCTATAGTTGAAAAACCTTGAACTCATTAGAGCCATAGATTTAAACCTCTATCGTGAAATGAGTTGTAATTAGGGACTAGAGGAGTCCTTGGGAATTGAAGCGTCGGATGATCCGATTTGTGGTCAGTTTTGAATTTTGGGTTTCAGTTTATGAATTGGTGCACACATGAATGATTGAGGTAATAGATTCATGCTCCATCCCAGGTAATTAGGTAGCGATCTTTCCGTTTCGGTGAACCTTCGGGTTAAAGTCTGGTGTGGCTGCTTGCATATGGTTGGATTTGATTCGATGGACTATTCGTTTGACGGCATGTTGTGTTTTGGTGGTGTACCATCTTGAAGAACCTTCGCGAACAAAGGAAACATTGTGGTTCGTTGTTAGAGATGTAAGATTGGAATTTTAGTGCCATGATAAGTGTCAACTTTAATTCGACAATGCAAATCCGGGATGAAGTAATTGACAGTACGTCCACGGTTGCAGTATAGTTGTGTTGAGGATAGGTGTTGACACTCGAATTTGAGGACAATGACCGTTAGGGTGCTTCAGTGCACTTCCGATGAATCTAGTGTGATCGCAATTTATGTGACAATTTTAAGGGTATTAGACGTTAGCAATTAAGTATCGATTATTAAGATTGTCTTGTTATGGTAAAGGTTTATAGTGGCTGAATATTGGATGTTTGAGTATAGTTTGGAGTTGCGCAACAATCGAATTGGAATAAACCGGCTCCTTGTAGATCGTATTGGCACGTCCCTTGAAGGAAGGCTCTGTCAATAGCAATGGCGAATTACTAAGGAATTTTGGGGATTCTTTGGATTTGGTGTTAACCAATGGAATTCGGATTCAGAATCATGTTGAGCTAGAACGAATTTGTCAGAGACAGGTTGAGGTCACAAGCTACCCTAGAGGTAATAGGTGTCACCTAAGGTTGGGAGGCAACCGATGTCGCATGGTTGGAAATTGCCCAGTAAATTTTAACGTTCACTCTAGTAGGAGTGTAGCGTATCAAGACGGATATTGGATGTGAGAGTATTCACGAAAATCAGTATGGCAGTTGCATCAGGAAGTCATCAGGTTTTGGCAAAAGGATGAAGTGGATTAGAGACAATCCCTTGGGAAGGGATACAGTCGATCTGGGAGAATAGCATCTTTGAGGTCTACAATTAGTTCATTACCTTCTTGGGGACCGATGAAACCCGATAAGTGCTAAGGGTGGTAATGAAATATCTTGGGTGAGATATAGATTTCGCAGACGAAATCATTCTAAGGTTGGGAGGATTGTAACACCCGTAATTTTCGGTAAGTAAAGTTCACCCAGACGTTTTTGCAACTTGTAAATGGTGGGATTTATGTTGGAAAAACATTACTTAAAGTCCTTGAGAGTGTCGAGGGCCTTGGTGTTGAAAAAGTCGAGTTTCGGAGCTTGGTACGGGCACGACTACAATGCCCGACAACTATGACAGTGTCATAGTCGCACCTGGAAATGTAGCAGGAAGAAACAGAAGGAGGGGTGTTGAGTGCGACAATGACCAGCGACATTGACCAGGGCATTGTAGCCTGTCAATGTCACACAAAGGGTGTTGAATGCTGATAAATTCGATTTTTCAACTCACTTCTTCATTTCTCATTCCCATTTCTTCCCAAACTCTCTCTAGAACAAACCTAAACATATTTGGTGATTTTGTGTCATCTTTGGCTCAAATCTTTAGGTATTATGGAGGTAAACCATCAACAAGTTAAGGATTGTAAGTTATGATCAAGAGTTCACCATCTCCATCTTCATCTTCAACCTCAAGCTCCATTTTAGGGTTTTCTAGGTTTTCACCAAAACCTAAGTGGTAAGTCCATCCTCTCCAGTTCCAAGATTCTTTATGAGTTATAAATTCTCTATTGATGCCAACCTAATGTTTTATTTCTCCAATTTCGGTTTGGAAGATTTTGAGAAAAGTTAGGTCAAATTAGGGTTTTTGGCCAAAATGGAGATTTTGATATAAGATGTTTGAAAAATGATTCTAAACACTTGGATATGAATATTTATGGTTGGAAACTTGTGGATCTAGGTTTTTGGAAGTTTTGGCTTGATGATCCAAGTTTCTTCAAAGGAGCTCAAGTTGGTGAAAAATCTAGATTTAACCTAAATCTAGCAAGGTGAGTTCAAGTTGCTTTGTGAAAACTATGTACATGCTAAAATGTGTATTTTGGAGTAAAAATATGTTTTTACTTAGTAATTGTCAATGTGTTGGGTATTTGGATAAGTGTTCATATTTTGTAAACTTGGGTTGTTTTGGTCTCATAAAATGTCCATATTTAGGATTTGGATATCTTGATAAGTAATAGCATGATTTATGCATTTTTGGTGATTTTGTACAAATAAAGTTTATTTTATGATTTATACATTTTTGGTGATTCTTGTAAACATGAAGTTTGTTTTATGAGTTATGCATTTTGGTGTATTTACCATTTGGAAAATGCATGTTTCCGTGTTATAAGACATTTTGGAAACGTAAGGGTATGAGCTCATTTGGAAAATCGGTTGTCCCAATTCGTGATGAGTTGTGGGTTAGTCACATCTTTGAGGTGTGCGTCGGTGTAAACGCCGTTTAAATACGTTTTATTATTTGGGGACTGTTATTTGTTGGTAAAATAGATTTTTGAGCATTTTAGCTTGGTTTTGACTTTAAAGAGTCTTGAGGTCATTTGTCCGGTTTTAATGGCTCAATATAGAGCCCCATTTTCGATTTGCATCTGAATGCATCTTGTGGTATATTAATGATAATTACATGCTCGAGTGTGTTGGTCATTCCTATGTAGTCAAGTAATTTTAGACTGTGTTGCATTGGATCTATTGGCACGTAAGTCAGTCTTTATTTGATGGTCAATTGGGTATTACGGGGTTGGACTTCGGGGCCCATATCTTATGACCTTAACCTTTTAAGTGTACACTAGGAGGGCTGAGTCCGGTTGTGCTATCGTGTTGATGGGCGTTTGGGGCCTCCGCCATGTCGAGGCAATGCCTTGGTTGTAACCCCCGACTGGGTCGGGCCTTTGGTGATATTCATGGTAATATTCACTAAGGTCAACTGTCTCTTTTGGTGTAGTTTGAAGGAGTCGTAGGGACACTTGGGTTTTTATGTCGTGAAATGTCATACGATTAACGTTGTATGAGTGGCATACTTTTGTGTTCTTCCACTCTCAATGGATACGGGTCTCCCCCGTCGTCAGCCAATAGTATTTTGGATAATTAATTGTCCATGCTTTAACATTTGGATTTCATTCCATTTTATGGTCGCGTGAGTATTGAACTTTAGTTTCATGTTTTTGGTGGCACATTATATTTATATGGATTGTTTTCCATGATTTATGAGTTGAGTATTACCCCCCACCCGTGTCTTGTGTGTTTCGGGATATAAAGTTTTATCCGCGTTTTATAATTGGAAGTCCGTTTTCTATTCACGTTTGAGTGAGTTTCGGGTTGCTTTACTTTATAAAGAATATTTTGTATTGGGGCGTTTCGTCCTTAAAATTGCATGTTATTGGAAAACGAGTCGTTTCCATATTTAAAGTAAATCATTTTGAAAGATTATGATTTAAATTGTATTCTTTTCTTTTAACAATATACCTAATCATGTTGAAAACTCTTGAACTCACTTGGTGTCAGCCTAACCCTTTTTATTTGTCGGCATGTGCATCAGGTCCCGGTTGGGGAAGGTACTAGCGACTCTATGAAGAGATGGGTACTAGTTTAATGCATGAGGATGATTAGCTTGGTGAAGTCTTCCGTAATTATCTTGGGAATAGCAACATGTTTTCGGGTTTAGTAGCACCCGACCTTTATTTAGTCTTTATATAAGATTTGAGTGGTTATTTGTTGAGGTTAAATATATAATTATATTTGAGGTAATCCAAGCATTGATTTGTAGAAAAGGATTTTTATCCTTTATGTGTTGTAATGATGAACATTTTAAATTAGTTGCTCTTTCCAAATTTGAGGGTGTTACAGCCGCGGCCCAAAGTCGCGTACCAACCCACGACACTCAAAAAGTCGTGTTTTCTCGCGTTTTTCGCGCCTGATTCGATCCCTGGTGGTTCCATTGTAAAACTCACCTGATTTCTCGATACCTTTACGTTTCAAGAGTCAAACGACTCCCGTATTACCATCGAGGAGAAATTCCAAAATTACGGGCGTTACAAGCTTGCTTGGAGTCTTCAACGGTGTCGGTATTGGTCAACAGATCCCCCACAAAGGAGTTCAAATGGAGAAGGGGCTTAGGCAAGGCGACCCACTAGCACCGTTCCTATTCATAGTGGTTGTCGAATGTTTGAATGTGTTGATGCTAGAAGCTAAAGAAAAAGGTGTGTTCGAAGGTTTGAAGATCAATAAAGAAGAAGTAGAGTTGACACACTTACAATACGCCAATGACGGAATCTTTTTTGGTAAATGGAGCATCAAGAATTTAAAAAACCTTATGAAAATTCTTGATTGTTTCTTTGTGGTGTCCGGACTAATGATTAATATAGGGAAGAGCAAGCTATACGGCTTTGGAGTTGGTCTAGAGGAGATACAAGAGTGGGCGGGAGGATTGGGATGCGGCTACGGTGAATTACCTTTTTCTTATCTCGGCCTTCCGGTGGGGAGTAACATGAGCAAGATCGAAAGTTGGAAGGACGCAATAAAAAAGGTACAAAACAAACTTGCTACATGGAAGTCAAAATTGGTCTCGTACGGTGGTAGACTTACACTGGTAAAGTCGGTACTTGGTAGTATTGCTTTGTATTTTTTTCTCGCTTTTTAGAGCCCCAAGAGGTGTGATTAGTGAACTAGAGAGGGTAAGATATCAATTCTTTTGGGGATGGGGGAAAAGGTCTGAATCCAAAGAGAGGGGTGGCTTGGGTAAAATGGGAACGGGTTGTGAGAAGCTTCAAGAGAGGTGGACTAGACGTGGGTAGTTTACAAATTTTTAATTAGGGTTTATTGGGAAAATGGTGGTGGAGGTTCGGAGTGGAAAAGGATGCATTGTGGGTAAAGGTGATAAAAAGCCTTTATGGGAGGGAAGGGGGATAAGAAGAGAGGTGAGTAACTTTGGGAAGGGGGACCATTCGGTGTGGTGCAACATCATCAAAGTAGGCCAAGAGCTAGAGAGGATAGGCTTGAACTTCGCCTCTTCTTTCGGGAAAGAAGTAGGAAGGGGGGATGAGACTTGCTTTTAGGTGGATAGGTGGAAAGGGAATGAAACGTTGGGTGAGAGATTCAAGCGCCTCTTTTTACTTGAAACAAATAAGGAAGGTTCAATAATCGAGAAGGGGGAATGGGTAGGCGGTAGTTGGCATTGGAAGTGGAGTTGGAGGAGGTAGCCGAGGGGTAGGGAGGCAGGAGAACTGGAAAGCTTAGGAGAGGTACCTCAAGGGTGGGAACCAAAGGTAGAAGTCCGAGATCAAGTAAAATGGGTAGAGGGAGGGGATGGGCAATTTTCGGTGCAAGAGTTGAAGGAGTTGATCGAGGAGAGATTGGCAGTACTAGGGGAACCCATGAAGAAATGAAATGGTCAAAAACAGCCCCAAAAAATGTATGCATTTTCTTTTGGAAAGCCAAACAAGGTAGGTTACCATGTCGGTTGGTTCTTGAAAAGATAGGCGTGGACTTAAACTCCATGCTATGTCCGAGATGCGGGATAGAGCCAGAGTCGGTTGATCACACATTGGTGAAGTGTATTGAGGCTAATAAAGTGTGGCAAAAGGTTCTTCAATGGTGGAATCACAAGGAAGAAAACATCAACATGGTGCAAGATTTAATGGAGGTCAACTTTTCTACATCAGGTATGATTTTGCAACCAAAACTATGGCAGGAAACGGTTTGTTGCTTTCTTTATTTTATTTGGTCACATCGCAACCAAGTGGTGTTTAAAAATGAAAGAAACAAGTTGGAGGATCGATTCTACGCAATGCAATGTCGTTGTTTCGAATGGTTTGTGATTCGGATAAGAGGACGAAAGATCGGTTGGACCTAGTGGCCGACTGACCCAAGGGTGGTGCTGTAAGGGGACAGTAGGGGTTGTTCGAGAAGTTGTTTGTCCTTAGCTGCTGCTTGTTCACGGGTGGTCATGGTCGAACAGTGGTGATCGGGACTCTTTGTCATTTTATGTGATCTTTGGTATTTTTTTTTTGGGTGCAAAACTGCACCTATAAGTGTCCTATTTGCAAAGGTTTGTTTCTGAAAAACTTAGGGGCTGTTTGGCAGTTGCTGAATGGTTTGATACAGAATGATTAAGTGATCAGAATGATTAAGAGACTCTTATTATATAGTGTAAAATGAAATAAGGTTGTTTGCTAATTGTTTTGGAATAAAATCAGGGCTCTTAATGGTTAAGGGAGGGTCAGGATACACAATCATTCAGAGGGTTTTGGATCCATTAAGAGACAGACAATTTTTTTGCCAAACAAGATTCACCTCTTAACGATTCAGAGGTTGTCTCTTAATGGAACCATTAAGAGGTAAACAAACACCCCCTTATGCAGGTTTGGTACTGTTTTTGCTTTGGCCTTTTTGGTCTTCCTTGACTTTTGTATTTGGTTGGTTTGTGGTAATATATGCATGCCTTTCAAAAAGAAATTAAAAACTAACTAAAACAAGAAGCAAGTCGAATTGTTTATAGTCGTTGTGGAGCATACTTAAGCATTTATAACCTCATAAATTGTGCTATTAAAAAAATTAATAATTGTTTTAATTAATAGTTTTGTAGATTTTATTTCCTATTTCTTATTTATGAAATCCAAAAATAAAAAAAATGTTTGCATTTCAATTCAATCTAATGTAACATGTTTTATCCGTTTGAAATTTATTTATTTTGATCATTTACCTAAACTTGTATCATTCGCCCATTTTGCCACTTATACTCCAAATGGGAATCATGGGCTTTTATAAAGATTGCTCATTTAAATAATATCCATAAGACTTATAGGAGGTGTTGAATATGGATGAAGCTTTAGAGTACACATATGAAACTTCGTTAACTAGCAAAAATAGATATCAAGTCTTGAAATTGGATCCTCAAATATTACACATTAATTAATATAGATCTCCAAATACCTAGCCAATGGAATGGCGATATGGTGGCAAATGTGGAGGACTAATAGGACAATTCAAATCAAATACAGCGTATGGATATTCCGAATCTCCAAACTTATTCAGATTGGATCTCTTGGATCGACTCAATTCAATTGAAGAGGGAGGTGTTTTTGTGTTTCGAGACCGTTATGCTTACCACTTTATGGTCTATATGGGTGTTTCGGAATGATATTCTCTTTGGCAACCCGAAGCCAAGGAAGGCGATGCTTTTTGAGAACATTTTAACCCGTGCTTACTTTTGGGTAAATCATAGAAGTAGCAATTTGTCTATTAATTGGGTTGGTTGGCTTACTAATCATTCCCTTGCCATTACTTCGATGTAATTGTTTCTTTTTCTAGCTTCTTGCTAGTTTTATATAATTCCGCCGTTCAAAAAAAAAGTTGGATAGAGCAACAAAAGCTCAAATATCATCAATCCAAGAATCTAAAAGCTCATCACATGAACATACAGTCTTAAACTCGAATCTCATATTCCTGTTATAGAATATTGTCCGAGTAAACTTTGATTGAATTAACAAGTAAAACATATTTTTAGTTTCAAATACTCTCTCTTCCTTTTGGGGGATGACCAAAATATTCTCCAATATAGCAATGATTAAAGAAAATCGTATGTTCTTGAAACATAAAGAAACATTAAATAGAGAAGAGAATTGGAATACTTAAACAGTTTTTGGACCAATGGTCGAAATCAATCGAAAGACCTTGCTGGAGTCGATGAAAATAATCAAAAAAGCAAACTCTATTGATGCTAAAAGTATTAAGAAGTAAAAGAGCATCATATTCTATACAGATAAAATTTATCTTTTGTTTCAATCAGACATAATAGACATAGATTGTGCTTTGTCTAAGCCTATCTTCATACCATTCTTTGTCTTGAAAAAGACCTTCAAGAACACTCCACTTAGACCAAAATCGGGTGCTATAATTTGACCAAACCATGTTAGCTCGAGAATAGACCGATCCTTTGCTTAAACATGTAAGAGTCAAAGAACCATCGATTTTCAAGAGGGGTGTTTTAAGCTAGAATTTTTATTAAGCATGACCTTAATATCAAATTCTTGTGATTTTTTTTAAAAACAAATTTACTGTTAGAATAGTTTTCATATACGACACTTTATGCCTAGTAATAGAAGGTACCTTTATTTCATTCTTGTAAACAATAATGTTTTTTCACATTTACAAAAGACGATGACATTGTCTTGCAACAAAAAGTCATAGGAGGTCTTATGTTCAATCCTTGTTATATTAGAAAGTTCAAGTAGTTTATATGTTTGACAATCAAGTCAATAACGAAAATAATGATTTTTGGAATATGTGAAGTAAGATATTACTAAATCCAAACAGAATCCATGTATGAGAGTAATATAACATGCAGGAATCCATATTATAAGTTGCATGGGTGTTAAATATTTGTTAAAAATCCCAAGTTAATTCTTGATTAAAAAAACCATGGTTGAAGCGTGGATTGTGCATGACGTTAAGGTCAAGTTTTAAGTCTTACATGTCTCATCTATATATATATATATATCTATACTATTATATTAAAATTCTATTACGAAAAAAAAAGTAGTTATTGGAAAACGGTTTTTGGAAAGCTATTAATGTTAAATTTTACATTTATCACCCTTACAATTAATTATCTAATTTACTTTCTATCCCTTGTTTTTTTATTTTTCATTTTACACCCTTATTATTTTAACACAAATAAATCGTATATAAACAAAAATGCAATGAAAAATTCGTTCCTTTTTTTACAAATTATACCATTATAATCGTCTCGTCAATACCTTCAAAACGAACCCAATATTGAATATTTTTAAATTTAACCGTACTATTAAACATCATGAATATCTATGAATTAAATTTCTACTACTATATAAAAAAACTAATACGGTTATTGTACAAACTTTTGTACAATAACACTTATCATCCTAAGCTTTTATACAATAACACTTATTACCCTAAGTTTTTATACAATAACACTTATCACCCTTATAATGTTACATTTGTCACCCTTACAATTACTTATTTAATTCATTTTATATCCCTTATTTTTTTAATTTTTTATTTTACATCATTATCATGTTAACACAAATAATCGTATATGAACAAAAATGCAATGAAAAAATAAGTTTCTTTTTCTACAAAGTATACTATTATAATTGTCTCATCAATATCTTCAAAACGAGCCTAATATTGAATATTTTTTTAATTTAACTTTACTATTAAATATCATGAATATCTACGAACTAATTTGTTTTCTATCCATACGTTTTATTTTTTTCCACTATTAGCACATTAAAAATACATAATCGTAAAATACGTTTCATTTTTATTATAAATTATATCATTATAATTTTTTTTGTCAATAATTATAATATAAACTAATTATTGAATATCTTTATGGGTTTAGAGTTTCATAAATTGTGATTCATAGGTCATGGTTGATTGTTGATAACATGTCTATAAGAAAGTAGCATTAATTGTTCGTTATTTACTTACATTCCGCTGCATCGCGCGGGTATATGCCTAATATCGACTTCCTTGTTCATCGTTATTTCAGTTTCCATTGCCAGATTCAATCATGCATCACTCTTGTTCATCGTGCTTTCAATTTTAATTATCAGATGTGCAAAATTATTATAAAACAAAAAACTAAACGTTAATTAACAAAAAAAGGAAAAGTGAAAAAGATTGAAAATAATCTGCACGATAAACAATAAAAATAAGGGAATCCATAACTTCCAAGATTAATGCATTCAAATCCCATATTTTTAGGGGCCACTTTTAATAATTATCGAAATAAAAATTAATAAAAAAATGAAATAAAAACCGTTTTACATAAATGCCCTTTTGATAATTTATAATAAATTAATAATTAAAAAACCAATGAGATTAGATGGACGGTTGTGATCTAGGTTGCAAGGGTTGCAACCTTTATGAGGGTTGCAAAATATCTCTCCTCTCTCTCTCTCTCTCTCTATATATATATATAGGGATGGGTTATATTGCAAACCAAGACATTTGTACTAACCATTATATTAGGAAATAATTGAGATGTTTATGAATAATAATCATGATTTATTAAATACGATTGAGATATATATGGAAGAGGATAAAGTTCATTTATTATGATCATGACATTGGTTAAGAAAACAAAATAAAATTAGATATTCATTAGACTATATGGACGGCTGAGATTAGTTTTTAAGTTTGTACAAATAAAGGCGGTTTGCATTTGATCGCTCTTATATATATATATATATATATATATATATATATATAGTTTTTGGTTCATTTGAAAAATGATAAATATATGAGAAATAGAGAAGTAATCCTAGCCATTCATATGGTCAAGATCGGATTTGACTAGTCAAATATTGCGGCTTTGACCGGTCAAAAGTTGCGGCTTTGACTGGTCAAAAGTTGCGGCTATCCCAAAAATAGAAGAACAATTTCGTAAATTTTACAAAACACACGGGCTGTGTTCATATATGAACATGTATAATTCACATATGAACTATATGTTCATATATGAATTAGTGAAATTCACAACTGAACTCTTTTAACTGATTAATATATGAACATTTGTGATTCATATATGAATCAGTTGAACTAACTAACAGATTCATATATGAACCTTTGTGATTCATATATGAATATGTATGAATCACAAAGATTCATATATGAATTTGTATGAATCACAAATATTCATATATGAACCTTTGTGAATCACAAAGATTCATATATGAATCTGTATGAATAACAAAGATTCATATATGAATCAGTTGAACTAATTAACAGATTCATATATGAATCTTTGTGATTCATACAGATTCATATATGAACTCATCCCGTGTATTTTACGAAATTACTCCTCTACCTTCTATAGACCACACAAGAAATTATCCGTTGCTTCGCGGTCAAAGCCGCAAATGTTGACCAAATGAATGGCTAAGATTACTTCTCTATTTCTCATATATTTACCATTTCTCAAATGAACCTCTCCCTATATATATATATATATATATATATATATATATATATATATATATATATATATATATATAGTCGGGTTCAAACGAGAACAATACCTATTTAAAAGAACACGGGAACTAACAAAATCATTAGTGATTTTACATTAACACATAAAAAAAAGTATTTTGGCCGCGACTTCAGGTCTGCGTGGCTTTTTTGCACGTTAATGTAAAATCACTGGTGATTTTGTTAGTTCTCGTGTTCTTTTAAATAGGTATTGTTCTCGTTTGATCCTTATATATATATATATATATAGAGAGAGAGAGAGAGAGAGAGAAAAGAGTCAAGGTTCATAGGAGAACAATAATTAAATAAGAGAATAAGAAAACCGTTGAATCACATGTGATTTTACACTACGTGACTTGGGCCGCGACCTCAAGTTGTAGGCCACGTTGCCGCACACCCTTGTGTTGACCGTTAGTGTAAAATCACATGTTATTTGACCGTTTTCTTATTCTCTTATTTTGTTATTGTTTTCGTTTGAACCCCCTCTATATGTACACATATGTTTTCTATTTATTATTCAATAATATGATGATATTAAATTTTTTACATTCATATCGAAAGAAGAAAAATCATATAATTATACCATGAGAGTTTTTATTATATTCTCACCAATAAGAAAATTTGATGTTAAATGGTTATGAGAGAGGAATAATATTTATTACATGCCTATAATATTTTAAAATATAATCAATTGTAATCTCCAAAATACATGATATGTTAGAGAGTTGAATGTAATTTTTTTTTTTGGAGATTTTTGTTTTGATCCTCCATTGGAGATTCATCATCGTGCTGATTCACAGGTCCCATGGTCTGTATATGCATTATCAGAGTAGATGTGTATATAGGCCTAATCAAATGAGAACTCAGTAATTTGTGATAATCGTAAGATCCAATATAAACTATTTATTTGAGAAGTTTATTTTTTAATTGATATGAAAGGGTAATTTAGTAATACCTTTACTTTTTTTTTTTACAACTCACGCAATTTTTCATTCCTAAAAATAAGTTACTGACCTAATTTTATTCTAAATTTTTGTAAATAATTATTAGGGAAGAGCAGCCAACAAAATAGCCTTCCCCAAGCCTTCTTCCTCGTCTCTCCAGCAGATCGCCCCTCCCTCACATCTTCCATCTTCGGCATAAATACAAAGCAGACATGTATCGCCGAAGATGTAACCCAGATTTCGCCGGTGGACTAGAACCTCGATCTTGCCGATGCACTATAACCCAAATCTCGAAGAAACCTAGATTGCAACTCCAATGAAGTGTATCACAACGTGTATTTTCAGGTAGCGTTGTTTTACGAAGTGTATTATAATGTGCATTTTCGTTGGTTCATGAAGTGTATCACTGTGTATTTTCGTTGTTTTACAAAGTGTATCACAATGTATTTTCTTTTTTTTATGAAGTGTATCACAATGTATCAAATAGTGTTGTTTTACGAAGTGTATCACACTATGTTTTTTTCATTGTTTTATGAAGAGTATCACAATGTGATCATTTTTTCACATGGTGTTCGCTGGATAAGGTTCGCCGGGGAGAGGAGATTTCTAAAATACCTAAAATGTCCTTTAATTAAAATTTTAAATCAAAATTGTCAAAATTATTAGTTTCCTAATTTATCCTTTAATTTGTGATTGATATTGAATCTCACGGTTATCATAAACATCCAAGTTCTCCCATAAATGGTCCCATATATATATATATATAGAGAGAGAGGGCAAGAAACATTTGTTAACCACTCATTTCTTGTTAACTTTATAAACCTTGTTCAACCAATAGAAATGCAAGGTTAGTTGTTTAATTTGTGTTTATATTTAATGTAAAAGGGTAGAAATGTCATTTTGTAAGTAACCAATATTTCATTAATTTTATTGGGATGAACATCCCTGAAATGAACGCAACATCCCTAAAATTTATTTGGTATTCATTTTAATTTTATA
Source organism: Arctium minus (assembly GCA_954870635.1). Taxonomy (NCBI): domain Eukaryota; kingdom Viridiplantae; phylum Streptophyta; class Magnoliopsida; order Asterales; family Asteraceae; genus Arctium; species Arctium minus. The sequence goes on from OX941088.1 coordinate 32,758,022, forward strand.
GAGATGAACACATATGTTCATCTTACAAACATTGATAGATAGGAACATCGATGAACACCTTACAAACATTGTCAACCATCTTACAAACATTGATAGATGGGAACATCGATAAACACCTTACAAACATAAAACATTGCATAAAACACATATGTTCATCTTTAATTTTGAATTTCTACCCTTCCGCCATGAATGTTCATCGGTTACAAATTGTGGTGTAAGGAAACATTAATGAGCATTTTTAATGGGTTTTAAAAGAATGAATGTTTTAATCCCCAAACTACCCTTAACCACAAATGTTCACATATCTATTTAATAAATAAAACCTATTTTATTAATTAAAAATCTAGTTTTAATCTCAATCATCCATTGTTAAGATTGATGGTTTAGATTAGTTCATATAGTTAACAACAAAACTAAGGTTAACAAAAGAGCCTAACTCTCTCTCTCTCTCTCTCTTTATATATATATATATATATATATATATATATATATATATATATATATATATATATATATATGTGTAGAGGTGGGTTCATATGAGAACATTATCTATTTAAAAAAAACATGAGAACTACTGAATCAATACAAAATCATATATGATTTACGTACAAAATCATATATGATTCACGGGACTTTGTCCGCGACGCCGAAGTCGCCCGCGTCCATTTTTTTGGCCGTTAATGCCAAATCATATATGATTTTGTACATGATTTGTTGTTTTCTTATTTTTTAAATAGTTAGCGTTCTTTTTTGAACCTTCCTCTATGTATGTATATGCCATGGAGTTCAACAAGTCTGAAAGGTTGTTGACATTTCTAATGTGATGTTAGTTAAAGACATAGGTTACATAACTAAAATAAAAACTGATTGTATGAAAAACTAATCCCTGGATCCTAAGGTCAACTAATTAAGGAGTCGCTCGCCAAACACTTTCCGAGTAAGCGTTTATCGGTAAGAGTCACCACCCTCACTTGCCTTCACAGATAACATTTCCGGCCATCATAATCCGGACTATTGGTAAAGATCTTTTACCCGGCAAGCGCTTCCCGGGTAAGAATCTTCTCCCTCATTTACTGGGTAAGATTCTTGGTTGTTTGTCATGCTCAACCTGTAAGATAAACGACATCTAGTAAACGCTTACCACCCGGTAAATGTTTGGTAAAACTGCCCCTAAATCTCATTTTTCCACAAATTTTTCGATCATTAAACTGAGTGTCCACTGTGTGTTATTGCATGAGGAGAGTTGTGCTTTGAGTTGGGAAGTAATTGTCATCACATAAAAATACCAATTCTTGACACCTGGTAAAATTTGAACTTAGTTTAAATTATTGTTAAGTATTTACTAGCAACAGTTACTTGATTGGAGTTATCTAACCGAGCTTTAACAACTTAAGTATTTACTAGCAACAGTTACTTATATAGCCTACATGGAATGGTCGATATACAGCTCTTACAGAACCATATTACTTGAACGTTTCGTATATGGGCGAGTACACATTTGTCCAAACAAGTTTTTGACGCTGTTGTTGGGGACTATTTCTATTGATCGTTTGAGTTCAATTAGTGTTTCTTTTGTTTCCAATTGTGATACTAATCGCTTATATCTGTGTCTTGTGAAGGTACTATATTCTGGCCAAACAAAGGAAACAAATACCAGTTATTGAGTTTGATCCTGAACCAGAGAAAGCGTTGAATGAACCACCCAATAGTCAACCCACAAATCCAAGCCGATGATTTTGAGCTGAAACTCGTTATGTTCCAAATGCTCCGAACAATAAGACAATTCGGAGGTACACCCAACGATGATGACCCACATATGCATTTGAGGTTAATTAAGTAGTTATTTAGAACTTTAGGAGTAGAGGGCCCGAGGATGCGATAAGGATGAGACTATTCCCTTATTCACTTGATATAGTTCGTGATTGACTTAATTCTTTGCCATCTGACTCTATTGCAACTTGGAATAACTTAGCTGATGATGTACTTCGCACCTACTAAAGAATGCTAGACTCAAGGAATTCGATTTATAAGGCAAAATGACGAGTCGTTAGGGGAGGTATAGGAAAGAGTCAAGGAGTTGCTACGGAAATGTTCGCTATACGAGAGATTTGATACAAATGGATTGATTCTATAACAGTTTGGATGCACATACAAGAAGCTTAGTGGACACATCAGCAAGAGGAGCATTGTTGGACAAGACCCACCAGGTTTTAATCAATAATCTGGACAGCAACACAACTGTCAACATAAACTGCCAATGCGGCTTCTGACTATGTTTATCGACAAGAAGTTGGAAATTCCCCTTTTAAGAGATGACTTCCATAGAGAAGATGTTAGCTGAGTGCATAGCTAGAAATGATGCGGCAATTCAAAACAAGCAACTATGATCCAAACCTAAGCTGCTTCATTGAGAAATTTAGAGCATCAGTTGGTGAAAATGGCGAGCGCATTCAACTCAAGGGTACATGCCACAGGGATCATTACACAATATCAATCCCAAAATAAGAACAAAGGGAACTATAATGACATTACATTAAGATCTGTGGAAGAGTTAAAGGAACAAGAAAAGACAAAATGAGAACATTACACCAGCTGTGGTAGGAGTAGAGTGGAAGAAATGATACGAGATTGAAGATATTACTAATATCAGAGGGAAGTATATGGACCAAAAAAGAGGACCGAACCAGCTGTAGCAAATCAGAAAGTTCAAGCATCGGTTGATCACAAGTTGAAGGGTAAGGTGCAACAACAAGAAGTGACACCCAAACCACCTTTTCCACAAGGGGTTGCCCTAGTTGGGGATCCAAGATTTTTGCCAAGCGGGTTAAGGACCGCAAAGTCGCCCAATATGTTTTTAGCCGGATTCCACCTTTTCGAGAGATTTTTTTTAATGTTTTTTGGTTGACTTCGAGGGACTTTTTCGGGTTTTTGGTTGATTTTGAGGACTTTTTCGGTTTTTTGGTTGATATTCCTTGTATTTTTTTAATATCCCGGTGAGCACCCCTCACCCCTCAAAGTTTAGCAGGAGCATCTTTCATATCCAAAAAAATTCTACTTGTGAAAATAAGTTGAACGGGTGCACGGACCCTGCTCGGGGCTCCATAGGTCAGCCACCAGGTTGCACAAGAAAAGTAGGATGGACAGCTCAAAATTTTCTTAAAGATGTCGAAACATCTACTTTTACCAAAATAACATTTGAGCAAGTTAAGTGATTCTATTTGTGTTATTATTCATTGATTGATGATTCTAATTCAGTAACATGTATATTAAAGATGATAATCGTAATTTAGTAAACATGGGATTAAAAGTAAAAAACTGTACAAATGTAAATTTAACATCTTCGATTATAAAACCTGAACATCATGTTTATAATTACAAGAAGAAAAAACTTAGGTTATTAAAAACACATGCTCCATGGAGGATATGGGTGTAGGAAATGTTAACCGTATATGTGACCCCAAGTCAACTGACGGATAAGTGATTAATGTCTTAATTTATTTAGAAAATTATAAGTTTAGCCTTAACATATATTTGACTAATATGATTCAATACATAATCAGTAGGATATAAAAAGGAAAATTCCTAGTGGAAATACCTGTAAAGATCCATTAATGTGGTTGAGATTGGACCTCTCCACTTGTCCACAAAAAGTCTTCATCCACATCAAGTCAACTCCTTGGCTTCATCTTCCAATTTTCATCTCTTTGAAATCAAAACCCCCCAAGAAAGAAACAATCTTTGCTTCTCCAATGGCTGTTGCTGAAATCTTTCTCACCGCATTCATTACTGTGCTATTTGAGAAGCTGGCCTCTGTTGACTTGATAGAGCTGGCTCGATCTGAAGGAATTTATTCTCAGCTGAACAAATGGAATAAGACCTTGTCCCAAATCCAAGCTGTGCTTGCTGATGCAGGCCAGAAGCAGATTAGAGAGAGAGCTGTTCAATTGTGGCTGCACGATCTCCAGAATTTGGCGTACGACATAGACGATCTACTCGATGATTTAGCCACCGAAGCTATGGAACGTCAGTTGAATGAAGAATCTTATGCCAGCACCAGCACCGGTAACGGTAAGGTATTGAAGATCATCCCAACTTGTTGTACTAGTTTCACTCCTCATACCATTATGTATGGTGGTCAGATGAGTTCTAAGCTTGACGAGATTACTACCAAGTTGCATAGCCTTGTTGACGAGAAAAATATTCTCGGTCTGAATGTGAATGTTGAAAGGTCGGATAGAACAAGTAGACGGTCGGAGGAAACTTCACTGGTAGATGAGTCTATAATTGTGGGTCGGGAAGGGGATAAAGAGGCTTTGCTCGGAATATTGTTGGTGAATGAAGCATATAATCAAAATGTCAGCATCGTGTGCATTGTTGGTCTAGGAGGGATAGGCAAAACAACTCTTGCCCAAGTGTTGTACAACGAAGAGAAGGTGAAGGATCACTTTGAACTCATGTCATGGGTTTGTGTTTCTGAAGAGTTCGATGTATTTAATATTAGCAAGGCTATTTACAAAGATGTGGGTGGGGACGACAAAAAATTTGAAAATCTAAATCAGCTTCACGAGGCCCTTAAAGAAAAGCTTTCTAAGAAAATGTTCCTATTTGTTCTAGATGATGTGTGGAACGAAAACTATAAGGAGTGGGAACTCCTCCGGCGCCCTTTTCTTGTAGGGGCATCGGGAAGCAAAATTATCGTGACAACCCGAAAGACTAAGGTTACATCGGTGATGGACTCTGTGCAAGCTTACCCTCTCGAGGTTTTGTCAAACGAAGCAGCTTTATCTTTGTTTGCTCAACATGCACTAGGTGAACAAAACTTTGACAAACATCCAAGACTTAAGTTGCATGGTGAAGGTATTGTGAATAAATGTGGTAGATTGCCTTTAGCTTTGATGACGCTTGGAAGGGTGTTGAGAAAAAGAGAAAATGATGAAGAATGGAAGGAACTATTGAACAATGAGATATGGAATTTACCAAATGAAAGTCAGATTCTTCCGGCTTTAAGACTAAGCTACTATGATCTCCCTTCGCATTTGAAGCAGTTGTTTGCATATTGTTGCTTATTTCCCAAGGACTACGTCTTTGACAAAGATGAGCTAGTCCTATTATGGATGGCAGAAGGGTTTTTGCAAGAGTCAAATGTCAACAAGTCGATGGAGAGTTTTGGTCGCGAGTATTTTGAAGAGTTGAAGTCAAGGTCGTTTTTTCAACATTTTGCTAATGACGAATCACGATATACAATGCATGGCCTCATAAATGACTTGGCCACGAGTGTTGCCAGAGAATTTTTCTTTAGATTGGATGATAAGATGGATAATGAAGCATCGGAGAAGTTACACCACTTTTCATTTATTCGTCAACATTATGGAGTATATAGAAAGTTCAGAGCATTACAAAGAGCTACAAGATTGCGAACTTTCCTATCAATATCATTGTCCAATAGGATAGGTTCATGGGGAAGTTTTTTCTTATCAAACAAGGTTCTTGTCGAATTACTTCCCCAATTACGGTTTATAAGGGTGCTAAGCCTAACTGATTATTCAATCAAAGAGGTACCACAATCTATCGGTTGTTTCAAGCATATGCGGTACCTCAATTTTTCCCGAACCGACATCACATATTTACCAAATGAAGTGAGTGACCTTTATAATCTACAGAGCTTGTTGGTATGTGGTTGTAATGAGTTAGAGAGCTTGCCAGTCAGTTTTGTAAAGTTAAAAAACCTCCGACATCTTGACATTAGCGACACTCGATTGTTAAACAAGATACCTTTAGGGATTGGCAGGCTGACGAGTCTACAAACTCTATCAAAGGTCATTATTGAAGAAGCTAATGGGTTCAAAATATCGGAGCTTAAAGGCCTAGTGCATCTTCGAGGGCAACTGTACATTAAAGGGTTGCATAATGTGAGAAATGGAATAGAAGCAAAGGAGGCCAACTTACAGCAAAAGAAGGGCCTCGATGATTTGGAAATGGAATGGACAAACGACTTTGATGTTTCTCGAAATGAAATGAATGAATATGAAGTACTTGAAGGGCTAATGCCTCGTAGTAATTTGAGAAACCTGAAAATATGTTTTTATGGGGGAACGAAATTTCCAAGTTGGGTCGGGAATAACTCATTTTTTCGGTTAACACAGTTCACATTACATGGATGCAGAAGTTGTACATATTTACCAACACTTGGACATCTAAGATAACTTCGGAAGTTGTTTGTAGAAGGCATGAATGGGGTGAACACAATGGGTTCTGAGCTACTTGGACCTACTAATTCTTTCCTTGGTATTGCATTCCCGTCGCTTGAAGTTTTGGAATTTAAAGATATGCAGGGTTGGGAGAAATGGTCAACTAGTGGTACTGTTGGATCTTTTCCTTGTCTTCGTGAGATCTCTATAGTAAATTGTCCGAAACTTGCTGAAGTGAAGATTGATTTAATACCATCACTTCGGATTTTATATATAGGAGGATGTTCTGAAGAGGTGTTAAGAAGCATGGTTGGTGTGTCTTCATCAATTCTTAGATTGACAATGTGGGATATTAAAGGACTTACTCAACTACATGGAGAAGTTTTAAAACAACTTGAGGCACTTGAAGATCTACATATCACATGGTGTAATGAATTGAGATACTTGTGGGAATCAGATTCGGAGGCATGCAAGTTTCTTGTGAGTTTAAGGAAGTTGGAAGTAAACTTTTGTAAAAAGTTGGTATCATCGGGAGAGAAAGAGGTTGATTCACGAGTTAGCATGGAATCTATTAGAGAAGTGATTTTTCATGGTTGTGAGAGACTAGAGAGGTACATTTGTCCAAATAGTATTGAGAGGATGAAGATCTTGAAGTGTCCTTTAATGACATTGTTGACCTTCCCAGAACTGCAGGACGTCCCGTCCACTTTAAAGTTTCTTAGCATCGACAAATGTGAAAACTTAGAAGAGAGTTGGCTTCTCAACAACTTCTTGTCATCACTTGAAATTCTTATAATTTGGAGTTGTGCTAATCTGAATTCGAGGTCATTTTCTGAAGGACACTTTGTTCATCTCACTACATTGCAAATCTGGAATTGTGATAACATAGAATCCATTCCAGATGAAGGTTTTGGCTTTATTCCCCTGTTTTGCCTAAGATATCTTCGGATCTATAAATGCAAGAATTTGAAGTCATTTCCTCATGAGCATTTGCAAAGTCTCACATCTTTGGAAGACATGTGGATACATGATTGTCCAAGTATGGCCAACTCCTTTCCTTGTGGGTCATGGCCTCCTAATTTGAGAAGCCTAAGAATAGGATGCTTAAATAAGCCCATGTCTAAGTGGGGGCAACAGAATTACCCAACCTCGCTTGTTGAACTATATTTATATGGTGGCAAAAATTCAGGAGTGGTTTCATTTGCAAAGCCTGAAGATGTAAGGAATAGCAACAATACTACTTCATCAACATTTCTTCTTCCACCATCTCTAACTTCTCTAGAAATCAAAGGTTTTATGGACGTGGAATCAGTTTCAAAGGGCATACAACACCTTACCTGCCTTGAAAAACTTCATATTGCATCATGCCCAAAGCTTAGAGATCTACCAGAGAAACTGCTTCCTTCACTTTCATCTCTAAGTGTGAGAAATTGCCAAAAACTAGAGAAAAGATGTCATAGTGGAAAAGGCAAGTACTGGCCGATCATCTCCCAAATCCCCCTCCTTACTATATATGGTTCATAATGGTACGTCCTCTCCTTGTCCATCATCTTTGTTTTATGATTAGTATAAATAAATTCAATGCCTTTTTCTTATCATTGTATGTTAAGAAGATGTGGAAAAGGGTTCTACAACTTCAATTTATGGTCATAAACTCATAATGTGTGTTTTATATGTAATTATGTATAACATCCATTTTCCTATAATCAATACAAAATTTTCTGCAAATAAATATAATACTTCTTTTTACTGCAATCTGTATTTTTTTCTACTTCAAATAATCAGTGCAAAATGGTGGTATTAGTAATTTGAAGATTTTATCTGTGTTTTACTTGTTAATTGGTAGTGTAAATATTTAACTGCTAACCAAGACCAAATAGCCTTGTTAAATTATACAAAGTCAATAGTTACATGTATTTCATTTAGAATAAGTACTTCCTAGCAACAAATACATATTGCCTTTCATGTCAACAAAACGAAGAGACAAGTGTAATATTAATTTGAAGATTTATATGTTTTGGCCAAATAATATAACGTTGTAATTAAATTTATAACTTTGTCGAAAATTATACTTTTGAAACTGTACATGCATATTCCAAAAGTAAATGTAGCTTCATTAGATGGACTAAAATGTTTTTTTCTTTGAGAAGACAGCTAAAAACAAAGAAACATAGACACACTGACACACACCCTATTAACATTGAGTGTTGAATGCATAATCATTAATTCACACAAAATAGAAACAAACATACACAGATTATGAACTTATAAGCTAAGTTGGTAATTATGTATGATGTGTGTACATAGGTGAGGCTTTCATTTACAAGAGTTCGTTTGATAGAATCATAGCAAGAGGGGAGAATCAATGTGGTAGAAGTGGGATTGGAGCTTTCAGGAGCAGTGGAAAAAGGTAAACTCGTTTTGTGTGTAATTTACTTTTAAGATACCAAAGGTTTCCACCAGATGAAGCACTTTGAAGTACGGAGTTGTTAAGAAAAGTGTTGGCAATTACATATTGGAGATAGTTCCATCATTATGTGGTTGTTCATAACTTCCAAATTTGGTTCCAGGTTATGTTTGTTCATGTAAGCTTTCTTATTCCAGGTTGTATAGGTTGGTTGATGACACATATCTGTGATTTTAAGTTTGACCTTCTTGTTGGGATTTAAACTTCTTTCTTTTATTGTTGATAGTACAAGAAGTTGTGTGTGATGCTCTAATTAGAGGTTTTATGGCAAAAATAATTGGTCTTGGTAGATATTTTGTTGAGTAACGAAATCGGAGATCCAAACCATATTTCAAGATGACAACAGGGGTAGTATTACAAACTTTGTCCCCTAATATTGATCAAGAATTTAAAAAAACACACGGCTTTCTTTTTCTATATTATTAGAAAAGAACTCTACCATGATCGAGAGGATTATACGAGGAATTCATATATAACCTAGGCTGGGGTTATTCTTTGCATAAATATTGCTCATTAATGGGTCAATAAAAGATAACTTTAGACATTTAACTTTGCTATATGAAGTTCTATTTTCATCTCACCAGTCACCACATTGAAAATTGGGAAATATGACAACATATAATCCATTCCAGAGAAAGGTTTTGGTTTTCCTCCCCTGGTTTGCTTATGATATTTTCAGATCAGTTGCTGCAAGAAGTTTAAACTCATTTCATCCTGAACATTTAATTTGCAATGTCTCACATCTTCGGAAGACCGTTGATATGTATTTGCACAAGTAACTAATACTCCTTTTGTTGTGGGTTGTGGCCTCCTGATATAAGGAGCCGAAGAATAAGATTCTTATATAAGTCCATGTCAGATTTGGGAGCAAGCTTTATTTGGCGAATTGATAGTTATAACTTGTAAATAATAAGATGTATTATAGTTTGCTCATTGTTTCCGCAAGGACGATTCTTTCATGATATTTTATGACATTGGAATATTTCATGTTCAATTATCACAGGATCTATAAGTTTCGGAAATTCCATTCTTCTGAATGCATTTTGGAGCTAGTGTTGGTGTTTCCAATATTGGAGTTTTTGTTTAATTGGAATGGGGCATGAGAGGTAGCAATTTGAAAGGTTGTGTTGATATACCGTTATGACCCACCCTGAAAATCCTAGCAGAAATTAGTTCTTTTTATTGAACTACAAATTTGGACACAAGGCATAAAACACCTAGCTTTGTGAAAGCTAAAAAAGGATAACTTGTATGAGGCTACATATTTGCATACTTCAACTTTAATGGCCACAAAAACTATACAAAACACACATGGAAGCATCATGCCTCAAGCAAGGACATGGCACCTGAGATCTATGAGTAATAATGACCTTGTCCTGGTAAACCTGTCTCCAAGAGGTTAGTCTATCTAGTATTCTCTTGCCATTTTGATAGACATGTTCTGTAGGGATCCTCGTTAAGCATGTAGCACTTAATACATGCCAAATAAGCTTAGCACTTGTCTCTTCATCTAGCAATCAACATATGGTGCTTAAAATGCCATAATTCATCAATGTAGAAACATTTTCCATGTTCATTCAAGATGATAAAAACGGTAATATCACGCCCTATACATAGTATGCTATCATACGAATGACAAACAACAACAATCACAAAGGCAGAAATGCTAGAAGAATATAAAATATCGAAAAGCCAAAAGATTTAATCTCTGATTCAAGAGGGTATAACCGATTTCGAACTAATAAATGAACGAACATTATAACATGATTGACATAAACAATTCAGTATCTCTGGGGGAAAGGATTGGGAAAGAGGTTTCATTCTCCTATATTGCATACATATGATGATGGGGAACGGTCTACGAAAGAATTATGCATGAAAGAAAAACATCATAAGCAACATTCAACGAAATTATTCAATATTCGTTAATAATAAAACTAGCATTCAAGATATCAAACTGTAATCTGCTCATAGAAGTACAACAAGTTCATTTTATTGTGTAACCTGTAGCCAAAATATAACGTGTGCGTCAGATATGGGACATTCACCTGAAATCAGAGAGAGCTTGCTTGCGGCATCCATTTGTTAATATTTGCGGCATCCATTTCGAAATTACTCAATATTGTTAATCCTGATTCGAACCCTAGAATAAGTTTGCAAATCACAGAAAGTAGTAGAATGGCCTATTTTCACAATCGCACAGTTTTACTTCAAAATACAAACGACATTTAAGCAAAACATTCATTGAGCTCTACATCGGAAACCATCTCGATTGTAATTTAATGGCAGCTCAGAATGGAGGTACAGATGCAAACAAAGACAATACGGAGTACGGACCATCTAAGGAAGTCATGGAAGAGAGATTGGTAAAGAGAAGGTAAACGCGTTTAAAACCTTAGAAAAAAGAACTCTTGTATCAACTGTGTTTTGAAAAAATAACCTGCAAATTTGGTTATTATACATAGGTTATAGGATTGTTGGGTTTCGATGAGAAGTTTAGTTAAAATGAGTTTGAGAAATGATTATCAATCCTTGGATGCAGATTAGGATGAGATGTATCGGGATGCAACGGACAATTCCATGTATCAAGTGTGATTCATGTGTGGGCTTGAGATTATAAATGATCAAGGGTTCAGATCAACTTCTCAATTTAACTAACTTCTCACACGTTAACTCAGTTTCTCACGAAAGATCGTATGAGAAGTTGAGTTAACGTGAGAAGTGGATCTCAACCCTTGATCACTTATAATCTCAAACCCATCCATGAATCACGCTTGATATAGGGAATTGGTCTGGTGCATCTTGGTGCATCTTGGTGCATCTCATCCTAAAATGCATACAACAGTTGATAACCACTTCTCAATGGTGAAGGATCGTGTGAGAAGTTGAGTTCGTGGGAAGCGTGAGAAGTGGATCTAAACCGTTGATCACTTATAATCTCAAGACTACCCATTAATCGCGCTTCATACAAGGAATTGGTCCGATGCATCTAATTCTAATGTGCATCCAAAAGTTGATAACCACTTCTCACATTTCTTGTTGGGGAGGGGTGCAGAATATCGAGGGACACAAGGAATGATTAGAACTCGGATAAAAAATTTTAGATCGCGTGAGAGCTCGTTTTCCTTGAGTGATATTTTGACCCAATTATGCTCATGTATCACGAAATTCACTCGATGATAATCTCAATTATCGTTATCGATTTAGGCAGAAATCGATCCTATTTAAACACATAAAGAACTGTACAAAACTGATATCATAAATAATTCCCTTTTAAATGAGATTGATTGTTGGACATAAATAGTGGTGGTTACAAAAATTGATAACATTTACAAAACTAATGAAGCCGCACGGTCATGCAAAACCAATTTCAAGAGGAAAAACGCACGGTCGTGCACAACCTTCTGACGACAACGCACGACCCATGCCATTTTCAAGAGAAAAAAAGCACGAGTCATGCAAAACCTTCTGTTGACAAACATACGGCACATGCTCCTTTTATGAACAAAAACCGCATGGGTCGTGTCATTTACAAAAGGAAAAATGCACGGGTCGTGCACATCCATTTTCCACTTAGTAACTCAGCAAACATAATCATCCAACGATCCCGGGTTCTAGTTAGCTCACACGAATGTGCAATCCACACCTACTAGCTCATGTTATAGCTTAGCTACCAACCCCATTATTATCTTGTGATCCAGTTACCTAAAATGAACCGACTAAAATCACCATCATTCCTCCCCCATTTTAGTGCAATCCTTGATTCACAAACAAAAATTAATACAGGAAAACAAACTCATGCATAAATGAAAATATCCAGAAGATTGGATTTTCATCTTAGTACATTACACATTTCAAATACTCGAGAATCCGAGTGTCCTATGGATTGAACCCTTCAACCCATTTGAGTACCAGAAAATAACATACACATGAATTTAAATAATTCTCAAAAGTTTAAACTTGACACTTAACAGGTCATGTGTCATTATCCATTCGTGAGTGCATACAAAGCCAAGTCCAAGTTTCTTGAAGCAGCCACACTTCACACTCATATAGGTAATTCCTTTCATCATGCATCTACACATGCACTTTTACAAAAGAACTATTACCTCCTTCACTTGCAGTACCGAGCACATACCTTGGGATGATTATCTTGTGCTCCAATCCCTTAGAGTGAGCATTCCCATTGAATTCAACTTCTAGCGTTGTATTAGAAGGGAATTGGGTATTTCACCATTAGAGATTTAGATGGACTTTAATCTCATCCCTATCACTGACTTGTGAACCAAGTTCCTAGCTAACTCCTTGGTCAAGTGGTCTGCTAGATTTTGTTGTGACTGAACAAATTCAACCGAAATCACCACATTCGTGATTAGCTCACGAATCATCCTATGTCTAACATCTAATTGCCATATACACCTGACTATAGGCTTTAGCCAAAGTAGTGGCGCTATCACAATGGATAAACATGGGTGATATTGGTTTCGGCCGTAACGGAACTTCATGGACTAAATTCCGTAGCCACTCCAACTCTTTACCGGCAGCGGCTAATGCCACAAATTCCGACACCATAGTCGAACTTGTGATGCAACTTTTCTTCTTGGAAGCCCATGAGATTGCACCTCCCATAAGCAAGTACACCTAACCACTCGTAGAATAGTGATCTTCTAAGTTGGTAATCCAACTTGCATCCGAGTATCCCTCTAATATCAAAAGAAACACGACATATGACAAACCATAATCAATGATTTTGTTCAAGTATTTAAATACTCGTCTTATCACCTGCCAATGATGAATACTAGGATCACTAGTAAACCTATTCAACTTTCCTATGGCAAAAGCGATATCCGACCTAGTGTTTGTCACGACATACATCAAACATCTAATAGCCTTTTAGTACTCGAGTTGTGACACCATTTCACCTGAGTTGGGCATAAGCTTCACTCGGATCAAATGGAGTACTCATCGGAGAACAATCAAAGCAATTAAATTTATTTAATACTTTCTCAACGTAATAAGATTGCGTAATTACAATCCCTTTGTTATCATACTTGATCCTTATTCCAAGGATCACCTCCGCTAACCACCGTCGACCGCCACAGTTGTCCACCATTGACCGTCGTCGGCTGCCATCATTGACCACCGTTGACCGTCGTCGGGCGCCATCATTGACCACCGTTGACTGCCGTCGGCCGCCACCGTTTTTCAGGCTATTTATAGTCGGTCCATCCATCTCATTTTCACACAACAAATTTCATCAACCTTTAAACAATACCTGGAACATCTCGTTCTGGATATAAACCACCAACAACTGACGAGGAGCGGTTGAGGGTTCTCGTGTCTAGAGCCGAACTTCTAATCACAGACGAGGAGTGGGAGATGTTCAACACGAGTTACGATAAAAGAGAAGCTGAAAAGGGACCCCTAAAAGTGCCCGAAAAGTTGCCATCGGCATCAAACCCTCCTTCGTCTCAGATCATGGCTTCCAGGATGAAAAAATCCATAGATAAGACTAAGTAGGGATAAAAGAGATAACTGGTCAATGGCGGAAGAACATGGCTGAGCAGGATACCATCGAGGCGGAGATAGAAGAAAAAAAGAATCACGTTAAGTTGATGCAAAGAGAGATTCAAGCTGATAAAAAACGTGTGAAAGAGTTGTCCGATCAGTATCCTATCATGCAGGAAATGATCAATGAAAAACATAATTGGATAGCCTCATGTAAGGCACTGTATCCAGAGGGACACTAGTTGTTTGGTGAACTCATTATTACCTGCTTTATTCTATGTTATTTTCAGACTGTAATGTTTGTTTGGCATCAGGGAATATCTAATCTAAATTAACATTAATGTTAGTCTTGTTCATGTTCTATCATATGTTGTGAAACATAAAATATAACAAAGGGAGAAATTACATTTATAAAAACAAATACATTATTTACGACCCTAGATCATAAGTTGGGTGAACATAGTCTTATGTATCATCCAGTTGTGATGGATGATACTGGGTGGTACGAGGCTCGGGTTTCCTACGACTACTAGACGATCCAGATGTACGCGAAGGGGCTAGCATCGGACTTGAACAATTGTAATGAAAATGTCCCTTCTGGCCACAACGACTGGAGGTTATCACGATCGGTTCCTCGTCTCGTGACGGGATACGGTCGCAGTTGCGTGGTCTTCCGGCGTTTTGTATGTTCATGGGAGGCGGGCGGCATGTCATACGTTCTTCGGGTAACACGTATTTAGATGGCGACGGAAGTGAGTTCACTTTCTCATCATATGTTTCCCGATAAGCATGCATTGTGAACCAGCTTGAAGCCTATTGGCTGCAATTTGTAAGATTGAGTTGTCGCGTAACCGCTATCAGATGACCACACGGGATGCCAGACAGTTGCCATTGCATGCATGTACATGTATGAGATTGCAAATCAACTCTGTCATTCTTATGCCAGTCATGAACTTCGAATTCTTCTTCAGAAATGGGATACACCCTCCATCTTGCGCTCCTATTGATTCTTTTCTCGATCTTTGCCTCCACCTACTGTGTCAGTATGGTTTGGATTTGCGTTGTAGGAAAACTGATAAAACGTTACGTTAAATTAACAAATGTTCAATTTGGAATACGTAATTGTGTATATAAATATACCTCCATCATGGTCGCGCTTGTAATACCATTGCTGCAATGTCGAACGTTAAAACTTGACCAACATTGTAATCGACAGGTAACGCGTAAATCAAATCAACGCGTTCACGGACTCCGCACTGTTCGAAGTCATTGCGTTGTACCGCAGGCCAAAAAACATTGATCGTGCCCATCTCTCGTACCCAACCTCCTGAAGGTATGCATCCGCGCTCGATACACTATGATGCATCAAATCCATTGTACTCTCGAAGTCTAATAATCAGTACGCTTTGCATGCCTCCCATAACATCCACTTCCTTGCTTTCTCTCTTTTTGAGGTTAGTTTCAAGTTAACGAGAAGATGTCGGGCACAAAGACCATGATAGGCATTTGGGTATACTGTTCTAATGGAAAAATCGATTGAAGTTGACGATCCGTAATAAACGTTAAGTCGGCTGGTTCACCAATATATTCTCTCAGCTTCGTTAAGAACCAAGCCCAAGCCTGGTTGTTCCCGTTCAATGCGACCACTAGGAACATGGTGCCTACATATGTACCTCCATTCAGATGGGCACCGTCCATTATTAGCAACAGTCGTAGACCATACAAAAATGAATGGATCTGCAGATGCTTAAAGTCACATGTACGAACATTAAACAATTAGTAAACTAGAGAAAGTTAATTAAAATTTTTTTACCGAAACACCGAGTGCCACGAACAGCATATCAAACCGTCCTGCAACATCTAAGGCGATTTCAGCTACAGTTCTAGGATTATGTAGTTTAAGATAGTCCAAGGATTGTATAGTTTAAGATTGTGGCATGTAACACCCCGATTTTCGAGAGGTATCATTTCAAGCTTATACAGAAACCAATATATTAAGGAAAAGTAAGGTATTTGATTTTGGACTTAAATCCTTGATTTTATAGTATTGATAGATAAAGGATCCAATTACGAGTCCAACGGTTCTTTACGGAGCGAAATCGGAGCTAAAACGAAGAAGTTATGGCCAAATCAGTGTTCGGTACGTGCTCGGCTATAGTGCCCGGCGATTGTGACACTGTCACTATATCCTGTCACAATCGCCATAGTCCAAACACTCTCGGTACAATCTCGGAGATTGTTCCCGGCGATTGTGACATTGTCACTATAGCCTGGCACAATAGCCTGGAGGTATCAGAGTGCATAAATCGCGATTTTCAGCCCCAAACTTCATTTCTTCATATCTTTCTCATCCTAGCTCCGATTTCAGTGATTCAAGTTGCCACGGTTTCGTTTTTGAGAGATATTCAAGGATCTATCAAGATATTGGAAGTATATTGTAGTATGCTAGAGTATTTTGTGGTGGCAAGCTCCTCATCTCTCCCTATTCATCTTCTTCACCAAAGTTTTCTAGGGTTTCATCCACCCTTTGTTCTCCCTTTCATAGATTGGAGGTTTGTAACCATTTTGGGAACTAGAGGTGTTTTGGTTGGTTAATTCAAGCTTGGGTTAAGGTAATCTTTTATTCTCTTCATTTATGGAAGTTAGGATTTCGGTATCACTTGAGGTATTCATGTATAAGGTTGGGAAACGATTCTTGTGGTTAATTATGATTATTTATGGTGGAATATGTATATTTATGGTTGGAACCTTGTGCAACTAGGTTTTGGAAGATTTGGTTTGAAGAACCAAGTTTCTTCAAGGAAAGCTCTAAGTGGGTAAAATCTAGATTTAGTCTAAATCTAGCAAGGTGAGTTTACTAATCTTTTGTTAAAACTAGATACACATCATTATCTTCTACTTGTTGATGTTAATGCATCTCTCAAATGTTCATATTTAATGTTTCAAGTATTTGGGGGTTTTTACCTATGGATTTATGTATATGAAAGTTACCATGTTATATATGTGTATATCATGGTATGTTGATGATTCCTTCTTAGAATGCCTTTTTGGCGACCTTATATTCTCACGAAGTATTTGCATGGATATTATGTCATATGTTGGGTCTACATGAATAGGATGGTAATAGTGTGTTCTTGGTTGATATCTAAAATTTTGACGGATTGAAACACATCTTGAGACCTCCTAAATGCATTATGTGGACGAACCAAGTATGTGATTCACTATAGGAATGTAGGTGGGTGACATTTGGAGAATTTCCTAAGCGATAGTCTCCTATGTACCTAGACCTCCGCCGTCGGGGAATTTCCTAAGCGGTAGTCCCCGGTGCGTGTCGGGCCTTTGGGTTTCCAGTGAAAGTGGCTTCAAGGTGCATTGCCTCTTTGGGTGAACCGGATTGGAGATATGGGTCGCTCCCATTGACTCCACATCTACGTGATTAATTGTTTAACTGCTGATAAGAACTGTAACTGTTTCTGGCATGCTTTTACTTGTTCAACTCACTAGGCTTTTTGGCCTAACACTTGTTTGGTGTCGATGTGTATCTCAGGTTTTAGCGGCATCGGTTCTAAGTTGGCTTGGTGCTTGGGTGAGAGATTTGGGAATATTGCATTTGAACTTACTTTTGGTAGGAGAACCCTTTGGGTTTATAAATGACACCCTTATTTGTAATCTATTTTCTAGTTATAGAAATTAGATTAGTTGGTGGTTATTTATTGTCCGTTTATTTACGACTGTATTTAAACAGGTTGTGTATTTTTCCCCATTGTTGGGAGGCTCTTGCTTTGGCAATTTTATATACCGCATGTCCGTTTTTCGGATTTTTGTTATCCCTATTTTTAGGGTGTTACAAGTTGGTATCAGAGCTCTAGTTTAAGTGAACTAGGCATGAATGTAAGATGTCTAGACTTAGACTGAGTGCGTTAGGCAATGATTTGTGAGATGGGTAGAATTTTCTAAGATGGGTTAGTCTTAGAATCGACGGAAACCATGGCTATCAAGCGTTGTGGCGATGGTAACGAGAACCTTTATGTATTGTATGTTCATAATCTCACCTAGCTAATGTTATTATGAGGATATTTATATGTGATGGTGCTTGAAGTGTAGTTACTGTGACAATTGGTAATGTAGTAGTGCATTCTCTTGTGCTTGGTTTGCTAATGTTATGATATTGGGTAGACGTGGTAGTACGTTTCCTTCGTGTTCAATTATGTTAATCTCCTTATTATCCATCCTCGTACTTGTATGAACTGCCTTGGTATGTCGACCGTTGGAGTAATAAGAAAGTTTCTGAATGGGTAACTATTAGAAAAAGTTGATGAGTTTATTATTCGTTACTTGGAGTAACGGTAAGTATGGTGATTGCATTAAGTGGACAGTTTCGAGTCGGATTAATTGGTTGGATTAGAACCATAGACTTTTTGAATCAATGTATTCGAGGAGAAATTGTAAGGTGAACCTATGAGGTCCGTGATCTTTTCCTTAAGATGTTGAGCATCTGGTTGACGATAGTGTAACTAGGGAAATCGAGAAGCGTGAGTTCAAGTTGATTTGTGAAAACGGTGTACATGCCAAAATATCCATTTTAAAGTGTTTATGTGTTTTACATGAAATTATCAAATGTTGGGTTAGTTGGTAATCTTTGATTATTTGAAGTATTTACCTTTATAAACTTTGTATAACACCACATTTGGGATTTTTGGGCATTTTGATAAAGGGTCACAAATCAATGTGTTTTAATGTTTTATTGCATAAAACCACCTTTGGTCAGAGAAATGTACTTTGAATGGTTGTCGGTTTTTATGCTTCATTCATGAAATGGAATGTTTTATGAAGCATTACTTGCATATTTATGTGAAGTATTTGAAGGTATGTATATAGTCTCATTTTATGATTTATATTCTTATCAGCAGTTACACTTGGAAATGCATATTTGAAAATAAATGAGTCTTTAGGACTTCGGCCCGGTTTAATAGCCCGATTGTGAAATACCAAGTATGATGGCGGTTAATGCGCATCATTTGAGAATTACATGTTTTGAGTGCGTTGGTCATTCAATTGGAGTCATGTACTGTTTAGACTGTAATGCAGTGAATTCATATGCATATGAGTCAGTCTGTATTATTTAAAAAGAAAATGGGCTATTATTTATAAGTTGCTTATTTTAAAGTGCTTGTGTTTTACATTAAATTGTTAATTGCTGATAAGTTTTGGGTTATTTGGATATATTTAACTTTATAAACTTATGTAACATACATCTTTGTGATTTTTGGGCATGTTGATAAATAAATCATTTTGATATATTTCTTTTACGATGTAATATATAAATGGAAGTCATTTTATATAATTGTTCATTTGGTTCATACGATTTTATAAACCGTTGGAAAATGCATATCATTGAACTATGAGTCATTTTGGCAACATGAAGAGAAAGAATTCATTTGGAAAAACATTTTGTTTCAACCAATGAGAAGTTTTGGTTATTTTGAAATGTTTAGTTTTATGAACATGTTGAGACATCCATTTTGGAATCTTTGGGTATTTTGGTAAATAAATCATGTTGAGATGTTTCTTCGATGATTTTACATGTATAATTGGAGTTCAATTGACGTAAGTGTCATTTTGTGTATTTGATCTTATAAACCTTTTTCAGAAAACACATATTATTGTGTTATGAGGCATTTTGAAAACATAAGAGTATGAGTTCATTTGAAAAATGGTTTGTCTCAACCAGCGATGAGATTTTGGGTTAATTACCTTCTGGGTCGTGGTGTTTGCATAATTGTGGTCAAACGTATTTCGATGTCTCTACTGGCTTTCATTGGGTATTCATGTAAACTATTGGGTCGTTGACTCGGTTTTAACCAAATGGAGTCTTGAGGAAATTTGTCCGGTTTAAAAACAGTGGTGGAAATTTTATTGGCATCCAGTGGTATTATTTCCCTTTAAGTTTAGTGGGAGCAGTTTAGTTGCACATATCACGTATGCATATTTTTATTGAGAATTTTCGTCACGTTGTTTTAGTCAATGTTTTAGAACGATGAGAGCATATTTTATCTGGCTTTGAACTTAAAAATCAACATAAATTATTTTATGTCTTAACCAAGTGCATGCGCATATCACCCTACCTATTTTGGGAAATAAACGGTCGCATGCAAGTTTTGCTGTGAAATCTTATTCCATGTCGCATTGTGACTAAAAGAGAGAAAAAATTAAGAGTTCGATATTATGAGCATGTTGTCTCGGGTTTTGCAAACATTTTATTTATACAGTTTGGAATTAAACTAAATTACTCTTGAAATTGCTCAAATCGCATGCATATGTCTTTACTAAATTTTGGGGAATAAACAGAAGTATGCGAGTCACGTTGGGAAGTTTTATTTCATGACATTTCATGGCTAATTGCAGAAATTTTGGGGTTCGATTTTGTGAATTTCCCTTCTGTAGTTTTGTACGAACGTCTTATTATACACTATTTTAGTACGTAAAACTATTTCTCATTCATTACATCAATTATACTGTTGGTGTGAGTAATCGTGTGAAAATTTTATGTTATTTCGGATGGAACTTTTGCCCAGAACATATTTCAATATTGATTGTACTGATAGGAGTTTTCCACAATGCATGAAATGAATTTCCGGTCATGTCGTTGTAATTACGATTTTGGGTAAGTACGTTTTATCGGTACGGCCCAAATTTGAAACGCGAATAACATATATATATAAATTTATTTACGTTCCTATTGTGTTGCTACATTTGGGAAATGATCGGACGTATGTAGGTCTTGTTGAAAATTTTATCTTCTGACGTTTTGTGTCAAAGTAAAAGATTTTAAAGTTGAAGTTGCAAAATCCTCTTTTGGGAGTTGTACAAACTTTTATTACGCATGTTATGGGACGGAAAGTTATTTTCATACGCATAGCATAATTTGATGCATGCTAAGACCCTGGTAGCCCGTTTGAAAATTTTTGTTACGCATCTTTCGTTATCGTTTTATTAGCGTAAGTACTGATCAAATGAGTTTTGAAAATGGTTTTATATGTGTGGCATTGGTGATCAATTTTGAAACTTATCGAATGCACGATAGTGTATTTTCACCGCACGTTTAATTGTTATAAAACTTATGTATTTGCGAGTTTTATAAATTTCAAATTGACATAGTAGTGTGAAAAACCTTGAACTTATTGGGCTATAGGTGTAAGCCTCCTCGTGTTAGAAGTCGATATTAAGGATTAAGAGAGTCCTCGGAGTTTGAGGCGTTAGACAAGTGCTTTCTCTCAGTTAGTTAAGTAACGATCTTTATGCTTCGTTAAACCTACGGATTAAAATCATGTTCGGTAGTTCGGATATGGTTGATTTTGGAATTGTGGGAATTTGGTACGACGACATGCTATGTGTCGGTGGTGTACTATATTGTTGGGTAATTGGATTAATGATGATGTTATGGTTGACTGGTAAGGATATTGGATTTGGACGACTACTTCCAAGAGTAGGTGTCAACTTTGAATCGACATTGCTAATCGGGAATTAAATATTTGGTAGTATACCCACGTTTGCATAATGGTCAATCCGAGGATAGGTGTTGACACTCTATTTTGAGGACAATAACTGTTGGTGTGCCTCAATGTATTCCCATTAGATCTGGTGCGTCTGCAGGACGAGCGGTAAACTTAAGGAAATTAGATTTTAAAGTTGAAGTTGCAAAATCCTCTTTTGGGAGTTGTACAACCTTTTATTACGCATGTTATGGGACGGAAAGTTATTTTCATACGTATAGCATAATTTGATGCATGTTAAGACCCTGGTAGCCCGTTTGAAATTTTTTGTTACGCATCTTTCGTTATCGTTTTATTAGCGCAAGTACTGATCAAATGAGTTTTTGAAAATGGTTTTGTATGTGTGGCATTGGTGATCAATTTTGAAACTTATCGAATGCACGATAGTGTATTTTCATCGCACGTTTAATTGTTATAAAACTTATGTATTTGCGAGTTTTATAAATTTCAAATTGGCATAGTAATGTGAAAAACCTTGAACTTATTGGGCTATAGGTGTAAGCCCCCTCGTGTTAGAAGTCGATATTAAGGATTAAGAGAGTCCTCGGAGTTTGAGGCGTTAGACAAGTGCTTTCTCTCAGTTAGTTAAGTAACGATCTTTATGCTTCGTTAAACCTACAGATTACAATCATGTTCGGTAGTTCGGATATGGTTGATTTTGGAATTGTGGGAATTTGGTACGACGACATGCTATGTGTCGGTGGTGTACTATATTGTTGGGTAATTGGATTAATGATGATGTTATGGTTGACTGGTAAGGATATTGGATTTGGACGACTACTTCCAAGAGTAGGTGTCAACTTTGAATCGACATTACTAATCGGGAATTAAATATTTGGTAATATACCCACGTTTGCATAATGGTCAATCCGATGATAGATGTCGACACTCTATTTTGAGGACAATAACTGTTGGTGTGCCTCAATGTATTCCCATTAGATCTGGTGCGTCTGCAGGACGAGCGGTAAACTTAAGGAAATTAGATGTTGATAATTAAGAAATCAATCATTGGTATTTTGATAATTGTCAGGACTTTCGTTGATTTGGAAATTGATGCTTGAGTGCATGGTGGGAGTTGGTGGTAATGTTTATTAGATACATTTGGTGAGAATGTCGAGGTGGACTTTAAGTACAAATCGATTATCGAGGAGGCCTTGATGCGTCGTATTTAGAGGTATCTAAGGGAAATGTTTGCTTTGAGGTATTCTTGGTGGATATGAACAACATAAGGTTGGGAGGCAACCGAGATGTAATGTTAAAAATGTGATTAAGCCAAAAATTAACGTTCATCCCGCTTTGGGGTGAGTTATATGGAAAGTTGAAGTTGAGTTGGCGATGGTTCGTTATAAGGAACGCAACGACAACCTCAACCGAGATGTAATCGGGTTCGTATATGAGGTAAGGTTTAGTGAAGGTATTCCTTTTGGATAGGGAATCATTTGACCTTGCCAAGGGCGATATTGGGTGATTGGTTGGTGCTAGATTTCGAGGACGAAATCTCTTTTAAGGTTGGGAGGATTGTAACACCCTGATTTTCGAGAGGTATCATTTCAAACTTATACAGAAACCAATATATTAAGGAAAAGTAAGGTATTTGATTTTGGACTTAAATCCTTGCTTTTATAGTCTTGATAGATGAAGGATCCAATTACGAGTCCAACGGTTCTTTCCGGAGCGAAATCGGAGCTAAAACGAAGAAGTTATGGCCAAAACAGTGTTCGGTACATGCTCGGCTATAGTGCCCGGCGATTGTGACACTGTCACTATAGCCTGTCACAATCGCCAGAGTCCAAATACTCTCGGTACAATCTCGGCGATTGTGACATTGTCACTATAGCCTGACACAATAGCCTGGAGGTATCAGAGTGCATAAATCGCGATTTTCAGCCCCAAACTTCATTTCTTCATATCTTTCTCATCCTAGCTCCGATTTCAGTGATTCAAGTTGCCACGGTTTCGTTTTTGAGAGATCTTCAAGGATCTAGCAATATATTGGAAGTATATTGTAGTATTCTAGAGTATTTTGTGGTGGTAAGCTCCTCATCTCTCCCTATTCATCTTCTTCACCAAAGTTTTCTAGGGTTTCATCCACCCTTTGTTCTCCCTTTCGTAGATTGGAGGTTTGTAACCATTTTGGGAACTAGAGGTGTTTTTTTTGGTTAATTCAAGCTTGGGTTAAGGTAATCTTCTATTCTCTTCATTTATGGAAGTTAGGATTTCGATATCACTTGAGGTATTCATGTATAAGGTTGGGAAACGATTCTTGTGGTTGATTATGATTATTTATGGTGGAATATGCATATTTATGGTTGGAACCTTGTGAAACTAGGTTTTGGAATATTTGGTTTGAAGAACCAAGTTTCTTCAAGGAAAGCTCTAAGTGGGTAAAATCTAGATTTAGTCTAAATCTAGCAAGGTGAGTTTACTAATATTTTGTTAAAACTAGATACACATCATTATCTTCTACTTGTTGATGTTAATGCATCTCTCAAATGTTCATATTTAATGTTTCAAGTATTTGGGGGGTTTTTACCTATGGATTTATGTATATGAAAGTTACCATGTTATATATGTGTATATCATGGTATGTTGATGATTCCTTCTTGGAATGCCTTTTTGGCGACCTTATATTCTCACGAAGTATTTGCATGGATATTATGTCATATGTTGGATCTACATGAATAGGATGGTAATAGTGTGTTCTTGGTTGATATCTGAAATTTTGACGGATTGAAACACATCTTGAGACCTCCTAAATGCATTATGTGGACGAACCAAGTATGTGATTCACTATAGGAATGTAGGTGGGTGACATTTGGAGAATTTCCTAAGCGGTAGTCTCCTATGAACCTAGACCTCCGCCGTTGGGGAATTTCCTAAGCGGTAGTCCCCGGTGCGTGGCGGGCCTTTGGGTTTCCAGTGAAAGTGGCTTCAAGGTGCATTGCCTCTTTGGGTGAACCGGATTGGAGATATGGGTCGCTCCCGTTGACTCCACATCTACGTGATTAATTGTTTAACTGCTGATAAGAACTGTAACTGTTTCTGGCATGCTTTTACTTGTTCAACTCACTAGGCTTTTTGGCCTAACACTTGTTTGGTGTCGATGTGTATCTCAGGTTTTAGCGGCATCGGTTCTAAGTTGGCTTGGTGCTTGGGGTGAGAGATTTGGGAATATTGCATGTGAACTTACTTTTGGTAGGAGAACCCTTTGGGTTTATAAATAACACCCTTATTTGTAATCTATTTTCTAGTTATAGAAATTAGATTAGTTGGTGGTTATTTATTGTCCGTTTATTTACAACTGTATTTAAACAGGTTTGTGTATTTTTCCCCATTGTTGGGAGGCTCTTGCTTTGGCAATTTTATATACCGCATGTCCGTTTTTCGGATTTTTGTTATCCCTATTTTTAGGGTGTTACATGGCAATAGATCAGGAGTTGGGGAAACGATGATTCTGGGGTCCTCCTCAACAGCTGCAATGCATGCATCTTTGCTTGCCATGCTTGGTTGTAAGAGATGTTTACGCCGAAGTGTTGCCTGATGTCTTCGATGATTTCGTTTCCACGATATAACCTCCTATAGTCCTTCAAAATCCCCTGCAATACATGACCCAAAACCTCTGGTGTCGCATTACGGTTGTTGGAGTGGACTTGGGTTCTTGAACAAGTATGTTCGTCATGCAGTTTTCTTACTTGAAACAGGGGACTACTATCATCGACAACAACCGCTATTAAATGTCATTTGCATCCTTCGACGTTACAAACCGCCTCATTCTCGGACTGGATCTTTTTACCCTCACTTGAAAGTTCTCGTGAAGGCATTTTAACCCTACTGCAAGCTTCAACGCTTCTTTCATCTCGAACGTCTGTTGGACTTTGACATGTGATGTAGGTTGGTAAGACATGGTGTTTCTAGGTTTTATAATGAGGGTTGGGCAGGGTAATGGGTCATGCATACCCCAAAAATTATCCCTTATCCCAATTTCCTCATCATGTGAACGATCGGTTCTTCTCAGGGAGTCAGTGGTTAAATTAATGATTTATATTAAAACCGAATGCACTTGTGTCACAAAGATTAGCTACCCAATTTATCGATTTAAGCTCAAGACTCACTAATTAAAACCGAAAAAGCTACTTGGCACAAATACATTACTTTAAAAGGTTTGGATTTAGAAAGTTGTAATAACTATTAAATGAACATATAACGAAACTTTATACTATACTTAACTAACGAAAACAAACGAGAACTTTATCTATCAAACTAACATTCAAGAAAAGAATATAAATTCAACTAGAACTTTTATCAAACACTTGGCGTGCAATCCAAAAACCATGAACCAAAAACTTCATTGAATAGAGAAAATCAAAACCACATCAATTCAATTATGAATTCCAATAGAAACTAACTCAATCAATGATCAACAACCAATCCAACACTTTTAAAACTAATAATACCAAAAGCAACAACTTAGAATTTATCTTAAAACTAAATTTAAAACCAAGAAATATGTTATGACTAATTGAAACTAACGAGAATTAAAAGTAGGATTAAGCGGAAACAAATGAAATAACTTGATGAATGCAAAACAACCCAAATCCTGAGTTTACTTACCTGTTCGTTTGTGGCTTAATGGTCTGTATGGAAGATATGGCTGATTCGCACAGCCATATCTAGGTGTTCGGAATCGACTTATTCGGTCAGCCCATGGCTTAATCGGTCAGCTTAAAATTTGGAGTCCTCTAGATTCAACCATTTATTTCCCCAACCTACCCTTCTCTCAACTACCCACCATTAAAAAAAACCTATTCTTTTCTCCATCGATCTGCTACCTTTTCTTCTCCATCGTCTACCTTTTCTTCTCCATCGTCTCCATCAATCTGCTACCTTAAAAAAAACCTATTCTTTTCTCCATCGTCTCCATCTATCTGCTCCCTCTTCTCCATCGATCTGCTACCTTTTCTCAAACATCGATCTGCTCCCTCTCCACAAACGATGAGATGGATCTTCAATAGCATAGATCTTCTCTCAAACATCTCCATCGATCTGCAACAGCATAGATCGATTTGCTCCCTTTTCTCAAACATCTCCATCGATCTTCTCTCAAACCACGAAGGGTTTTCGTTTTGACGATTTGGTGCCACAAATGATGAGATCGATCTTCAA
The DNA here is from genome assembly GCA_954870635.1 of Arctium minus. Taxonomy (NCBI): domain Eukaryota; kingdom Viridiplantae; phylum Streptophyta; class Magnoliopsida; order Asterales; family Asteraceae; genus Arctium; species Arctium minus. The sequence goes on from OX941088.1 coordinate 32,784,901, forward strand.
CAGCATCTCTAAAACTTTTCGTTTTGATGATTTGGTGCCACAAAATCGATGAGATGCCACAAAATTGATGAGATCGATCTTCAACAGCATCTCTAAAGCTTTTCGTTTTGATGATTTGGTGCCACAAAATCGATGAGATGCCATAAACGATGAGATCGATATTCAACCGCATCGATTTTGTATTGAATGTTTTGTTGACATCGATTTTCTTTGTATAGATTTTGTATTTCAAATCATGAGTATAGAAGGGTTTGTTTGAGTTATGGGAAATCCAAAGAAAGGGGCTGAAGAGGTGATCTGATACTTTTCTTTGAAAAAGAAATCACTGAATCTGAAGATAAAGATTAAAATTTAAACTTTTCAACATATTTTATAAATAAGGGTAAAATGGTCATTTTTCTCATTTAAACTGTTTATTCAACACAACAACCAAACAACAACTTATCTGTTAACATACAGACAACTTTATCAATACAGACAGCTATATCCATTCAGGTCTTAACAGAAAACGAACCGAACAGCACCTTACTTTGGTTAACAAGAAAACGCAGCAGCAAAAAACTCTGATCAAGCCACAAAATCGACGTTTTTACTGTTGTCAAACAGCCCCAATCAAGCTTGAAATTGATGTTCATGCTGTTGTCTTCGTCCGCTTGTTTCCAGCCTCCGTTTTCTGCAACAAAACAGTCCCAAATTCGTGCGTGAAACAGACCGAGAAATCAGCTTTGAACCCTCCTTTGAATCCCCTTCAATTGATCCTCTCAAAACCCCAAGATTGTTGTGTTTTTGGCTGCTGTTTTGTGTGAAAATCATCCCCTCGTAGGCTCGAATTCAGTAGTCAAAATCATCCCTTAGACCTCTCCAATCGCCTCCCCTTTTCTTCCTTCGTCGTGTAGAATGCGACCCCTCTGTTTCTCCCCTTTTTCTCTCGATCTTGCACCCTTTTTAATCTCCTTTTTTTTGCCAACTTAATCTCCCCACTAAAGAAAGTGGATCCTTCCTCTCTTTTCTTTTTTTTCTAAACCATTCACGACTTCCCTTTTTTTTCATTCCATAATCCTACCATGAGTGTAGGAGACAAATCCCTAAGCTCACACTTTCCTTTTCTTTCATTGGCAGCCCAAACACACCAAGCCCGTATATTGAGTTTTTCAGATCCAAAAAGAAATAGACCTGCTTTGTTGGTTTGTACCATGGTTGGACGCTATTCGGACTTGTACATTTTTTCTTTTGATTATCTACTGTCCAGCATGATGATTCCTACTTCGAGGTCAATTTCGACCCATATGTATTCCAATTTTGAGAAAACACAAAACATCAAAGTCTTAGCCCCGTCTGTTAGGTTTCCGGATCATCTTGAATCGCCTTAAACGGAGCTCGGACGAGTGAGATATGCTCGAAACTTCACAGTCACGCAAATCTGTCAAAAATCCTCGTTTTGTTCTTTTTCGCTCCAAATTGTTCCGAACCTATAAAAATATAAAAAACGCATTAATATAGTTCAGTTTTATCATTTTAGCATATTAATGAGGGGCGATTGACGATAAAATGAAGTAAGCCTTAATGACCGATCATGAAATATTCAAAATCTCAAAGGCAACGACAACTTCATCTTCTATGCCCCCCTCGTTCAAATCTGGAGTCTCGTCCAAATCTGAGATGAGGATGGTGTCATGGTTGATCGCAGGTTCAAAGTTGGGCTGTTGTGGGAACTGTAGTATGAAGGTTTTTGGGTACTCTAGTTGGAACTGTTGATAACCAGTAGATAGAAAGAAATTATTTGTTTGATTTCCGGACAAATATGGGTTTCCATTGCTGCCTCCGTATGGGGTAGGATTGATCATGCCACCAGATCCATCTCCACCATTTTCACCACCACCGACTACAAAAACCGTCAACGTTTGTGGCAGAATGTTGTTGACCACGTATGTCAACCCCGGAACATCCTCTTCAACATTAAACGAGAAGATCTCACCACCCATTAGAGGGTTTTCGTAAAATAAGCTGAACTCACTAACTAAACGTAATCTTCTCGCCACCCGCTTACACAATGAATAATATGTTAAGGGGGAAGGCAAATGTAATAAACATTTCGGATCGCCATTAATGAAATTCGTAACACCATTGTTTTTTAAACGAACCGCCACTCTGAAGATATATGCTAACAATTTCACTAGGACGAGAATTCATATTTGATTCAAATATGAAAGGAGATCTTAAAGGTGTATATAGGGATAACTTGAAGATGAGATAAATTGAAGATGAAAGATGATGTGTTTGTTTTCAAATGGGTTGGGCTCTTTATATAAGGAAAAAAAGTAGCTGGTTTGATACATATCATAAAAATTAAAAGGAAAAAACAATAGTTAGAAGAATCTTTTCAGACGAATCTTTTATGGTTTTCGCCAACGCGGACAGCTCGTGATGGGACGAGACGGTGTAGAGGAATCTTTTCTGGTTTTCGCCGACGCGGACAACTCATGATGGGACGAGACGTGCAGACGAATCTTTTCTGGTTTTCGCTGATGCGGACAGCTCGTGATGAGACGAGACGTGCAGACGAATCTTTTCTGGTTTTCGCCGACGCAGACATCTTGTGATGGGACGAGACGTGCAGACGAATCTTTTCTGGTTTTCGTCGACGCGGACAACTTGTGATGGGACGAGATGCTGCAGACGAATCTTGTCTGATTTTTGTCGGCCCGACAGCTCGTGATGGGACGAGACGGTGCAGACGAATCTTGTCTAATTTTCGCTGACAGCTCGTGATGGGATGAGACGGGGCATACGAATCTTGTCTGGTTTTTGCCGATGCCACGGGTAACGATTCCATGCATGGAAATCGTCAAGCAGAACTAAACACCAATCATGGATGGTGAAGTCGTTCTGTCTTCCAAGAATACTCTATCAAGTACTAACTAAAGACAGACACGGATAGTGTCATCGTCCGATAAGGCATTGAACAAATTGTCGTTTTCAAATAAGTTAAAAAATTCGGTGACCTTAATCTCTCTGTACGCAGCTACGTGAGAAAACAATCTACCTCTAATAGCCACATGTGTGTTACTTGGTGGCCGTAACTCGGGCCCAAATCAAAGGCCGATAATTAAACAAAAATTTAATCTACAAAAACGCAACATAAAACCTCCTACACAAAACAAAATTTCTTCCCTTTCTTTTTCCGAATGACCTGATATCGGAGAATTCTATGGATCAACATAGGATCTCCATGAAAATGTTGAATGTCCAACCAATTCCCGAAACACGTATCTCTAAACAGATTGAGACGATGGGGATTTGACTGTAATTTCTGCTTAATTTTCTTAAGCAAGTTCATTTGTCCCCTAAACGTCACATAAGAATGCGCCTGAAACAAACAAACTGTTACATAAAGTATTATAAAAAACGTTATATGTAATAACAATAGTTTTGAAAGAAATCGAGATTTTATTTTCTCTACTCATTTTGTCAGCCATTTTTTAAAATTATGGCGGTCAACGGTGATCAACGATGGCGGTAGACGACGGTCAATGGTGGTCACTCAAGACACCCTTAGAAAGATTTTTTGGGTGGGAAGGGGTGATATTTATGTCACTCATGTTGTAGAAATACCAAAAAATCGAGTATTTAGTAACAAAATCGAGTATTTAATACAAAAAATTAGAATTTCGGTAAAAAAAACCGTGTACAAAAATGGTCAAAATATATCTGATTTTTTTCATTGAGCTGTCATTTCAAAATATATTGGAAAATGGTGAGATTTTTCGGGAAGAGGAGGAATCTTGATGGAATATTGGGTAGGCTTTATGTCACATCGGCGAAATGGGGGCGGGGGCGGGGTAGGCTTTATGCGGCGAAGAGGGGGGGGGGGGATTTCGCCGACGGCGATGGCAGGTGGGGGTTTGAGAGGTTGTCGGTGGGAAATATGAGTTGTGTCATCCTCTTAGCCACGTGTCGCTCGTTTATAAAGCCAACGCGGTGTGGAAAATTGAGTCATTTTCGCCGACGGCCGGCTAAAGGGTCTGACGAAAATGGGTGTTATTTTAGCAATTTTTTTAAATGTGTTATACCCTCAATTGAGTTGGTCAAATGTGATATCTCAACCATTTTCCCTTGTATAAATGTTTTATCCCTCATATATTAGTGCTTTTGAGGCAGATCGGTATACATATATATATATATATAGGGGTGGGTTCAAACGAGAACATAGTGTGTTTAAAAGAATAAAGGGACAATTCTCAGCCAATCATTTTTTAAATTAATTCCAAAAATAATAGTTTCTAAAATTAAGAGTAAAAGGGCAATAAATTCATATTATGTTATGGATAATTTAGGACAGTATTAACTTAAAAAAAAAAAGGATTATAATATTTAATTCAAATAAAAAAAGAAATTCCTTCCTAATTTATCTCAACACGTCTCAATCTCTCCCCATTTTTTCTTAAAATAAATTCAAAATTCGTTTATCATGGTAAGCACAAGTGATTCGTTGCTATAATGAATTCAAATTTGGTTTATCATGTTAATCACAAGTGATCTGCTGCTATAAAATTCAAAATTCGTTTATCATGGTAATCATAAGTGATTCGCTGCTATAATGAATTCAAAATTGGTTTTATCATGTTAATCACAAGTGATTTCGTACTAAATAACTTGGATATAATACTTGACACCAAAATCACATGTGATTTTGTTCTAAATACTTAACACCAAAATCATATATGATTTCGTACTAAATAACTTGGCTATAATACTTAACACCAAAATCATATGTGATTTGTACTAAATAGGAAGAAAAGTTGATTAGTTCAAATACGAACTATACATAATTAATATACATATGAAAAAATTGTGGCCACTATAGTAATTGGCACATAGTATAATCAGCACCGGCAACCGGTGGCAACAAAGCAGCACCGTAGTCAGCAGCACCGGCCACCGGCGACATCGAAGGAGCACAGCAGTAGGTTTCAGTCAGCTTTTCGATCTACTGTTTTTTACTGGAGAAGAAGACCACTAGCTTGAAGAACGTCTGAAACATTTCCGGCCACCACCTGCATAAGTTTCGATCTACTGTTTTTTTCTGGAGGTAAGTGTCGATCTATCACCGGAGATCCATACAAAAGTTTAAATTTGAATAAAGGATTTTTCGATCTACTGGAGATAAGTATCGATCTACTGGTTTTTATCACCGGAGAATCGATTCTCGGCTCTCACACTGTAGCACGCCCTCCCTATACGGCTGGACGACCAACATCTATTGGTCACCGCCTGAAAACTCTCCGGCAACCAACTGCTTAGCGATCTCCAGTTGGCATCTACGGCTAGAACATGAGAACTCCGGTTGGCATCTCATGCTATAACATTAGATCTAGTGCATTATAATCATCATCAACAGCTAGAACATGAGATCTCCAGTTGGCACCTCAGGTGGTAGCGGTGGCGGTGGCGGTGGTGGTGGCGAAAGAGAAAGAGGTGGGAATTGGTTAAAAATGTGAGATTTGGTGGAGTTGATAGATAATTAGGAAATCCCTTATATTTAGGAGTTAGAAGATTATCCTAAAATAAAAGATTATCCTAAAATAATCAGAGTATAAAAAGACCAAAATACCCTTTTATAAACTTTTTTATTTAAAAAATTAATTATTAATTTCTTAATTATGATTGGTCCAGAATTGTCCCTTTATTCCTTTAAATCGTTATTATTCTCGTATGAACCTATCTCTCTCTCTATATATAGGGTTTAGGGTTTAGGATGAATTTCAAAACTTGGGGACCCAGAATTCATGAAATATAATTCATAAATGAAATATAAAACTGTTTGCCACAAAACCCAATATCATACTCCTCGAAATGATGATCTTTCCACCTGAAAATTAGATGTTGGAAATTAAAACTATCAATTATCTGTTCCACTTACTTAAAACTGACCACATGATTCATCAGAACATTGCACCTTCTTATTATTAGTTTGAGATTTATGTAACATGCTACCATCCCCCATTCCTCACTGGATATCCATGGAACTCAAATGAAATTATCAACATTAACACATACTCAAACCATGGGAATCATTGATGATTGCTTTAACCATTTATGCATATCATTCAAATTTGATATTACCAATGCAGGCATGGAGACACTTAAGCAAGACTTGACAATGGAGGATAAGAACACCACTAAGGAGGAAGACAATGGTAAGAAATTCACTAACAATGCATACAACTTGGTTTACATATATGCCAACATTCATAACAACCAAAATTCTTTATCATTGCTCAGCACTATTTTAAATTATAATATCTGATGGATACCTAAAATGGTCAATGGTGTGGATTTCAAAGATACAAAAAAAATAAGGGGCTGTTTTTCGTAGAACAAAAATAACAAACAAGGAATCAACTAAATGTTTCTTGATTTGAAGGAAAAGCACGAGATGTTGGTTCAAGTACACCGAAGACTCTAAAAACATACACACGGAGAAATAAGAAAAAGCGAGGTACAAAACCGTATATTCCACTGTTATTGTTTTTGTTACTTTGTAATAAGAAATGAACATACGAATTTCTTATGTTTTATTGTGAAGTTAAAACCCCGTAGGACAGTGACTTCAAACAAGAACCGGTAATCGAAATTGGGAGCCCATCCAGATGCACACGAAGCACATCAAGATCAAAGCAAAATAAGGATGAAACCCCAAAGAAAGAAAACAAAGATGATACTGTCATACTATCAGATAGCAAATCAAAAGTGAAGTGTGAAGGTTGAACATATAAATCTCTATTATAAACATTGTCTATACTTGAAACTTTCTTTGAGCTGAATGTTATTCAATTCCTTGGCAGGAAGTTCGGTTTAAGGAGATCCAGTTAGCAAGGAGAGTAAGAATACAGATTCAGAAGACCAAGAGAAGAAGAGAAAAACAAACAGCAAAGACTCAACTGACCCGCTGAGAAAAAGGACATATATTGCAAATCTCAGAACTCGTACCTCACCCCGCACTCTAAAAGAAACCGTAACAGGTTTAACAGACGACCAAGAAAAGGCAGCAAGGGAACTCTGCTTAGGTTCACTACTAGAAATGGCTCTCGATGGTGTACCATTGAAGTTAGGATTTTTCGTCGTAGATAAACTTGATACTAGGAAAATGCAACTAGACATCCTGTCTGGAAGCATAGCAATAACCGTTGAGTCTATACGTGACCTTTTAGGACTGCCAATGGGTGGAATTGACCTTCTATACTCAGACGATAGGTCTTTCGGACTAAAATTAACAAAAGATTGGCAAAGGCAATTCCAGAAGCTAAACATACGGCCTTCTGATATTATGCGTCTGATACTGCAGACAAATAAGTTAGACTTTATGTTCAAGATGAACTTTATCGTCTTGTTTGTAAACCTTATGGCAGATTGTAACAGCATGGGAAGTTGCAACTTGGGATTCATATCAAAGATAAAGAACGAAGAAATGGTGATGAAGATAGATTTGATTATACTAACTGATTGCATTTATACATCTGGTGTTTTACCTGATGATGAAGGCTGGCCACTTTTATGTGGTGGTGTTCAACCTGAAAAGTCCGGAGACAATAATCATCGACAATAAGCATGCAAAGCCAATGGACGATGATGAACTGCTGAAGAGTTAAAGATACGAAACTGACATCCTGGTAAGACATTTAATGCAAAGGTACTTTAACTCTCAATTGTTACTATCACAAAATATTAACCACATAACAATTACTCAAGCAATCTGCAGCAAATGCTGATGATTAAACATATCGACACCATCGGCCATCCATCCAGTTGGAAGGGATCTCGAAGAACTTAGCCAAATCAGATTGCAGATGGACTGGCAAACACACCACAATTACCAGGACAGCGGAGTGTTTGAGATGAGGGTTATGGAGACGTTCATGGGGGATGTGAAGACTTGTCGCACATGATTTGATCGATCAATTGGAAAAGAAGCAGGAACAACAGCTGATAGACTAAAAGACAAAGTTGATCCAAATTCTTCTTAGCAACTGCAACAAGAAGAAGGCGTATGTTCAAGGAGAGGTCGCAAAGTTCTTTACCATTAGACATCTACTACCTAGTTGATAATACTTTAGCTTTTAATTGTTGCCTTTTGAGTTTGAAAACAATTTGCTTTAGACATACTGCCTTCATATCTATCTATTAGGTTTGCAAAGTTGGAGTTTATAAACAACTTTATCAGTCCTATTAATGTTTCTGAAGTTTATTGACATCAAGTGGTAACTAATTCATCCTAACATGGTATAAACCTCATGAAACAGAACTCATAAACTGGGTTTCACACACAAAAAAAAATCCTCCCATAGACTTAATTATTCCGAATCCAACTCAAAAAATCATGCACCTACTCTATAAAATATCAAGAACTACTATTAACCAAATTAAGAAATCTCAAACATGAAAAATAATTCATGCAAAACCCTATTCGTGATTCGTTACTCGTATCGAGAACTACTATTAACCAAATAAAGAAATCTCAAACGTGAAATAATTCATGCAACCCTATTCGTGATTCGTTGCTCGTATCAAGAACAACTATTAACCAAATTAAGAAATCTCAAACAAGAAAAAAAAATCATGCAACCCTATTCGTGATTCGTTAGACATATCAAGAACTACTATTAACAACAATAAGAAATCTCAAACATGAAAATTAATTCATGCAACCCTATTCGTGATTCTTTACTCGTACCAAGAACTACTATTAACCACATAACGAAATCTCAAACGTGGAAATTAATTCATGCAACCCTATTCGTGATTTGTTACTCGTACAAAGGAAATACCCCATGAAAACCAAAACATTATATACAATTATGGAACAAATTATTATAAAATACATTACACGAATCCAAAAATGTACAACCCGAATTATAATCATCGTTACATGATCAAACTAAAAAAACAAATAAAAATAACCCACCTTCCTCTTCAACGAACTCATCGGGTACAAAACATTCTTCGACACGATAGACTTCAACCGGTTTCGAAACTCCATCCACTACTTCAACAGTACTACATTGAAGGGAATCAAAGGCCAAAACGACCTCTTTGCTACTAGAGGTCGATGCAGACAACACACTGAGTTCTTCGCTGATATCAAGGTCTCGATTATTTCCAACGACATCAACATCCGTCGAGCGGCATCCATCACTACGTTCCAATCCAACGCCCTATATGCACTTCCCGACGATCCCAGGTTGAGAATCCATAGCCAACCAAGCTAACAACGAACAAACTTCCGCAAGAACTGTGAATATATTAGACTGCAACAAGAACCTAAACCCTAAAACAAAACACAACAATGAATCTTCTAAAACGGAAACTGAATCAAAACATGAATACTAATGACATGGTCAATGATTACGAAAAAAAAAGAAAAGAAAAAGAAGAAAATTGAATACAATCAGTTATGATACAAAAACACGATCTCAAACATCAAGTCAATGATTACGGAATATATTAAAAAAAAAACCAAAAAAAAAAACAGCCGGTTAATAAAACCTACCATTAATAACCGCATAAAATATGGAAACGGTTAACCTCCATTAATAATTATTGAAATTAAATAAATATCCAATTTTGAAAAAGACAAATATACTCTGAATTAATAATTATCAATAAATAAAATAAATCCAATCTAGATCTAATCAACGGTTGAGATCTAGGTTGTAAAGGTTGCAAAACATTCTTCCCCTATATATATATATATATATATATATATATATATATATATATATATATATATATATATATATATGGTCACATTCATTTGCTAACCAACGCATTAGTGCTAACTATGCTAACCAATCTCAACCGTATATTAATTAGATCAATGGTCCAGATTTAATTGATTTTCTATTTATCTAAAATATGGAAAATGTTTTATAAAAATAACTTGCATCTATGCACAAGGGTAATTTTGTCCAACTACCCTAATCTTTTAACTTAGTAAGTCGGTGTAATCTAATTAGCCCAAGAAATTAGGGATTTTATCCCTAAAAATCAGCTTCCTCAAACAAAACCCCTTACAATCATTTAAATATCAATTAACAGTACATGCACATGAGCGATATGTATGCTCTCATCAATATTTCTATTTACAATCATTTAAATATCAATTAACAGTACATGCACATGTGCATATGTATGCCCTCATCAATATTTAGAAATTGTACATGTTTTACAAATTACAAAAATAACTATTTTCATTATGACTTGAGTATATGTACATGTGCATATGTATGCCCTCATCCATATTTAGCAATTGTACCAGCTTTACAAATTACAAATAAATATTTTCAGTATGACTTGAGTATGTGCACATGTGCATATGTACGCAATTTCACAAAGTATGCACATCTCTCACAAAAGGAACGATATAAAACAAACAAATTCTATAAAATAGAGGAATTGAATTGTAAAAAATCTGCATATATGACTTAAAGCCAATACGTAGTAATAAATGTTTTTTGCATATATGCAATAACACGTGCATATGTGCAGCAAGTTTATGTGCATTTTTACCACGACATGAAGCTATGTAATTTATATGAACATTGTCTTCTTCAAAAATAAATTGCAGTTCATCTTACCTGAATTAAATTTTGTATGCATTGTACTAGAAGACGGGAAATTCTGGAAATTGGTCTCGAGGGAGATGTCATCAAGACCTGTAGAATTATCGTACTCTATCACTAATCCGGTATTCAGCGGTTGAACATTCTCATCAAGTCGTGTGCACGGAGCAACTTCATCACTTTCAAATATCGATTCCAATAAACTCTCGTTATCAACAACATACGTAGTTGGATTGTCGCTCATTGTGATGTTACGGATAAACGAAATTTTTTTAACTCACTAACCTAATAACCAAGAAATCTGAAAAAAAAAAACTATTGACTGATCCGATTGCTAACTAAATAAAAAAATGATAGAATGAAAAAATTTTTGTAAAAGATATGCAAAGATTTATGATAATCATCAACAAATTTGAATTTCAAATAATTGTATTTAATATACAATATCATTACCATAACAAACTTTTATGTAAATATGGAAATTATTCATCTATACGATTTTAATGATTTATATGTGATGGGTGGATATTAGGTAAATTACAATATTACCCTTGTATATTTAATATAATCAAAGGCATTACCAAACCTCTAGGAGCATTCTGATTGGTCGAAATCCGGTTAGCACGGTTAGCACTAATGCGTTGGTTAGCAAATGAATGACCCTCTCTCTCTCTCTCTATATATATATATATATATATATATATATATAGAGAGAGAGAGAGAGAGAGGGAGGATCATACGAGAATGGAGGCTATTTAAAAGAATAAAGGGACGAATTTCAACCACTTGTTAGATTAAATCAATGGCTATAATTAATAATAGCAAGATCAGTAATTAATAGCAAATAAACCCAACTTTCCACTATGGTCAAAATATTTTAGAGGTAAAATTGGAACAAATTAAAAAAATTGAAAGGAATATTTATGGCGTGAGAAAAAGGGGATGTGATTATCCCTATCAAATAGGGAAATGTAACAATTTCCATGTTTATCTCATCTTCATCTTCCTTTTTTCAATTTATCTTGCGAGTTTTTCTTGGGTCATCAGAGTCACGGGAAGAAGAAGAAGAAGCAACAGTTGGCCGCTTTCGTTAATTGGTTGGTGGAGAAGAAAACTAATTCCGGAGGCGGTTCAGACTCCGGTCATGTGAGGCTGAACAACAACAACAACGATCACGACGACGTCGTTTTCAACTATCTATTGCCGGTGGCGACTACTACGGTGAAGGATGTTATCGACGATGATTGGTGTAGTCATGTCTCCGACGTCGATTTTCATCATCCAACCACACAAAAAAGTATCGATCGGCAGAATAGTAATGAGAGTGATCGATTCTCCGGTGTTGTTAGAGATCACCGGAGTTTAGGCGATTGACAGGTTTCTCTACACCAGTTATCGAGTGATGTCGAAAGTAGTTACACAACGAGTTTGTTTTCTGGCACGACTGCGACGTTGATCTCTGCTAATTTTTATAAGGATTCACTGACGGAAGAGACGATGGGGATGAGGGAGGAGGATGTGGTGGTGGGGACAGTGGCTTCGCGCAACTGTGCTAGGAGCCAATGATGGTTTAGTTTCGGTTTCATCTTTGATGATGGGTGTGGGAGCCGTGAAACATGATGTGAAAGCCATGATTCTTACGGGCTTTGCTGGTCTAGTTGCAGGTGTGTGCAGCCTTCCAGACAACTTCCAAGATGAAGATGAAAGATCGTTGTTTGGAATCTGGTATGATTATTTTGGAATGTTACATGGATGGAATTTTTTGGAAATTAATCATGGTTATTTTAATCTTATTTGGATGAGCACATATGATTTAAAGTTTCAAATTTAATAGAAACATTTTGTCCAAGTTAGTTAAAACAAAATCACATATGATTTTGGTGTTAAGTATTATAGCTAAGTATTCTGTTTAATTCGTTTGTAGTCTAATCAGAAGTGATTTAGTGTTGCAAACTAATAACATCATTTTATTCGAACTATTTATCATAAAATCACATATGATAAAGTGAAAAATATCAAATATAAGGATCTGTTTAATTACTATAAAATATAATCACATGTGATTTACTGATACATACTACACTTAAACAATCCGTCAAATTTATTTACAATATAATCACTTGTGATTTTGGGTTGCATATTTGTAACACCCTCAAATCTGGAAATAGCGACTGATTTAAAATTTTCTAAATACATCGGTAAATGCATTATCTACTATCACAAATTAAGATTTAACTTCAATACACACATTCAATCTATACATACAGACTATAAAAGGACGGGTGCTACTAAAACCCAATAAAATAACTATCTCCAACTTGCGGAAGACTTCACCAAATACTTACTCTTGTGAAAAACTAAGCACATCACTTCATAGCACTGCTAGAACCAAACCCCCATCTGAAACCTGATGCACATGTCGACAAATAAAAAGGTTAGGCTTAACGCCTAGTGAGCTCAAGAGTTTTCAACATAAATAAATTAATCATTTAGCAAGGGAGGATGCAACAAAAATCATAATCTTTCAAACAATATGGTTCACTTATGAAAACGACTCGTTTATCAATAATTATGCATTTTAAACGAAAGAGACACCGAATAATCGATAACCAAATCAAACTGTTTTAAAGGCGAAGATCCCAATATAAAACGTTCTTTCGTAACTTTAAGTTCAACTCAAAACTTACTCAAAATGAGAATAGGAAGAGGACTCCCAATTTTATAAAACACGGGTAAAATGTTATGTCTCGAAATACCCAACTCGGTGGAACATGACCCACAACTCATGAAGCCAAAGGTAAAACCCATGTAAATAAATATCGCCGTCAACACGGACATTAGACTCAAAGCTCACGCAACCCTAAAATGGAAAGGAACCAAATACTGAAACGTAGAACTGACGCATTCCATTCAAACCTTAATATACGTGGGGAAAACCTAATATTAAGGCCATCATTTATCGTCGACCACACAAAACCAAAGTTGGTAAAAATACAACATCAACATTTAAAATACCACGGATCTACGATGGAGAGACCCATATACAATGAGAATAGAGGAACACGCAAGTAGGTCGCCCATACAACTTCCTTGCGTGTCATCTAAACGTTTCCATCTTGGGCGGCGAGAACACGTGAATGGGGCCACCCTTGATGTTATTGGAGTTCACCACGTATCCCAGACTTAGTTCCCATGCCATACCAGACATCACAACCTCAATCCGTTTTACTGCCTCTAGCCATACTCCGTCGAGTTCCACCCCAAGGACTTACGAACACTGGTGCCTATCCAATCTAGACGAGTTTCAACTCGGAGGCTCGTGCCACCTATTGCCTACTCGCTAGCGAACCCAAGCGGTCAACGGTCACAACCAACCTTAAACGCTTTCCCCAAACAGACAGACTTATGTGCCTATGGATCCATTACAACACTGTCTAACATTACATGACTCCAATTGAAAGACCAAAGCTCCCAAAACATGTAACTCTCAACTGGCATAAAATAATCGCCATCATTCTCAAACCCCACAACTGTTTTTAAACCGGACAAATGTCCTCAAGACTCCATTTGGTCAAAACCGAGCCAAAGGCCCAATAGTTTACGTAAATATCCAACGAAAGCATTTGTAAACATTAAACCACGTTTAACCAACGGTGATGTAGACACAACGACCGAAAGTACAATTAATTCAAACTCAACATTGGTTGAGGCAAACCATTTTCTAAATGGACTCGTTACCCTTATATTTCCAAGATGCCTCAACATAATAATATGCATTTTCCAAAAAGGTCTGTAAGATCAAATACACAAAATGACACTTGCATCAATTGAACTCCAATTATATATGTAAAATACCCATCGAGACATATTACATGATTTATTTACCAAAATTCTTAAAATCCCAAAATGAGAGCTTCACCATGTTTATAAAACCAAACATTTCAAAATAACCAAAACTTATCAGCAGTTGACAGTTTAATGTAAAACACAAACACTTTAAAATAAACATTTTGGCATGTACACCGTTTTCACAAATCAACTTGAACTCACCTCGCTAGATTTAGGCTAAATCTAGATTTTACCCCGCTTTGAGCTCCTTTGAAAAAACTTGAATCTCCAAGCAAAAACTTCCGAAACCTAGATCCATAAGTTTCCAACCATCAAAACATATAACCAACCACATAGAAACATTCCCCAAACACTTAATCATCCAAATCTCTATTTTGGACAAAACCCTAATTTTGACCCAAGACTCCCAAAATCTTTCAAAACGAAATTAGAGGAAATCAAATACTAGGTTGACATCCATCGAACATTTATAACCCATAAAGAAGTTTAGAAGTGGAAGGGATGAACTTACCATTTAGGTTTTGATAAAAACCTAGAAAACCCCAAAATTCTTGAAGATGGAGGTGATAATGATGAGCTCTTGGTCTTAGCTTCCATTGCACCATTATAAGTTCCCAAAACTAACCATCTAACCTTGACAAGCTCTCAAAAACTAAACCATAGCAACTTGAATCACTGAAAACGGAGTTGGGATGAAGAAGATATGAAGAAATGAAGTTTGGTGGCTGAAATTCGGTTTTTAGCTCGACCAGGGGGTTTCGCGACTTATCTCGCAACCCTAAGTCATGACATAAGTCGCCCGCTTCCCCTGGTTTTATTCTCGTTCACTGTTTTGGCCGTAACTTATTCGTTATAGCTCCGTTTTTGCTCCGGAAAGAACCGTTGGACTCGTAATTGAATCTTTTATCCATTAAGACTATAAAATCTAGGATTCAAGTCCAAAATCAAAAATCTTATTTTTCCCCTTTAAGGCTACTGATTTCTGTATTAACTTGAAATGGTGCTTTTCAAAATTCGGGGTGTTACAATATTGTACCTAAACAATCTGTCTAACTTATTGTCATATAATCATCTGTGATTTTGGGTTGAATATTCGGGATTTGCTTGAAGAAACAAATAGGACCAGATGAATTACCGAAATGGATTAACCAGATTTGCTGGAATAAATGAAAAGGATAAATACGATTTTGATTTGAATGAATATTATGATCCCTAATTTTTAGGAAATCAATGTCATCCTAAATTAACCCATAACATAATATGACCTTAATACCCTTTTTGATCTTAATTTTGGAAACTATTATTTTCGGAATTATTTTTAAAAAATGATTGGTTGAGATTCGTCCCAGTATTCTTTTAAATAACTCCCATTCTCGTTTGAACCCACCTCTCTCTCTCTCTCTTTTATATATATATATGGAGAGGTTCATTTGAGAAATGGTAAATGTATGAGAAATAGAGAAGTAATCCTAGCCATTCATCTGGTCAACATTTGCGGTTCATGAAGCACTGGATAATTCCTTGCGTGGTCCATAGAAGATAGAAGGGTAGTTTCGTAAAATACGTGGGGCGAGTTCATATATGAACCTGTATGATTCCTTACGTTCATATGTGAATCAGTTAATTAGTTCATATGTGAATCACAAAGGTTCATATATGAATCTGTTAACTAGTTCAACTGATTCACATATGAACCTATAGTTAATTAGTTCATATATGAATAACAAATGTTCATATATGAATCAGTTAAAAGAGTTCATATGTGAATTACACTAGTTCACATATGAACTTGTGAATCATACAAGTTCATATATGAACTCGTCCCGTGTATTTTGTAAAAATTACGAAATTCCCCTTCTATTTTTGGAATAGCCGCAACTTTTGACTAGTCAAAGCCACAATTCTTGACCAGTCAAAGCCGCAATATTTGACCACTCAAATCCGATCTTGACCGTATAAATGGCTAGGATTACTTCTCTATTTCTCAAATATTTATCATTTCTCAAATATATATATATATATATATATATGGGGGAACGATCATTTGAAAACCACTCCTAAAATGTAGACTTTGAACAGCAATATTAACCAATCAATAAATTTCTTTTTATTTTCTATTTTTTTTAATTTACAAAGGTGTAATAGTCATTTGCTTAAAACGGTTATATATATGGTAGTTATATTTTTTGAGTTATTTTAGGAGTTATTCATTGTTATAGTTTAATTATGGTAATTAAATAAATCAATAAAGAAAATATCAAATATGCAAGTGAGAAACGACATCACCATTTTCAAAAGCATATCACCATTTTCATAGCCATCACCATTTTCATGCGGCAACACCATTGAGATGCGGTATCACCATTCTCGTCGGCGATTAGGATAAAGCAAAACCACACGTAAGTAGTTCATCACTCGTACTAGCACACCAGATTTCACCATTCTCGCCGGTACCACAAATTTCATCACACCAGATTCATCACATCGTCGTTCATCTCCGCGTCATCTCGGTTTCATATCCGTTTTCCTCTCCATTCATCGTCGTTCATCTTTGTGTCATCTCGATTTCATATCTATTTTCATCTCTGTTCATCGTCGTTCATCTTCGTTTCATTTACGTCATCTCTGTTTTCGTCTCCGTTCATCGTCGTTTCATCTCCGTTCATCTCCATTTTCATCGGTGAAGCGTTAGATTTCTAATTGATAAAACACAGAGGAATCAGTGAAATCGTTGAATGTTACCTCCTTGCAACCGAATCAGGAAATAGTTCAAGTGCTCTTCGACTTTTTGGTAACTACAATTGAAGATTTGAAATTGAAGAAGATTTGAAATGGGAGATAATATCTTCCCTGAAAATTAGCAATTTCATTTTGTTTTCATATCTGAAATTAAATGTTAAAAGGACTATTATACCCTTTCCGTCCATTTTTTATTTATTTTTATATTAAATTAATTATTATATTAACATAAATAGCACAAAATGATCTTAACCATTGATTGATTTGATCTACGACTTAAACAAGGGTTGCATAGTTTTCATTATAAGGGTGGTTTGCAAATGAAACCACCTCTATATATATAGAGTTCCATTCATTTGTTAACCAAGTCATTGGTATTAACTGTGTTAACCAATTATCAACCAATCAAAATCCATTATTTTTTTATGTTGAGGGCCACACATCTTAAACATAGGAGGGGTAATTTAAGCATTTGTGTTTATTAAAATAATATTTAAATAGAAACCGTATTTTATGGAAATTTTAAACATGGTAGTTATCTCAATTTAGTTTAAATGATTATTTTAAATTTTAAAATGGGTAGTTATCTCATTTTTTGTCAATTATGTTGTTGAATATCTCCACTATTTTTTTGTTGAAGATAAGCATGGGTTGTATTTTGAGTTGATTAGTTTTTTATATGAAGAAAACCTGCAGAGCTTTGTTTCTTGAAGTGAATAGATTTATGTATTTATCTGGATAATTAGGAAGTGTTTGAAGTAGTCTAAATCTGCGATATAATAGAATGCACGACGGTTGAATAATGTTTGTTGTTGATAACGAGAGCCTTTTAGAATCTATTTTCGAAGGTCAAGACGGCCCTCCGATCTGCTATGATAACGAGGTTGTTTTTTCTTTGAATACGGGATTAACCCAAGAATTCAGTAATTCTACCGGGTTTGATGGCATATCACTTGACGAATCCAATATCGATAAACCTCCATCTTCTAGTTCAATGTATCAACAATCGAATATCGGGATTAGTAGCGGTAAGTTTTTACCGAAAAATAATGATATTCTGTTTGGTTCCGGTTCATGCATATGGAACATTATAAAGAGACAAATGTATGGATACATTAAGATTTTGTTTTTGATTCTTGTTCTGTTGTTTTTCCTATTGTGCATATATGCACAATTCATAATATATGCAGTTGTGCATATGTTTAACTTCATACAAATCTTAAACTACATATTATGTGCATGCATGAAATTTTACATATGCACATTCCATACCATTTTCACATTGAAAGTGCGTTTACCATAAACTTACCATATGGAAGTATGCACAATCCTTACCATATGCTCATATGCACATTTCTTACATTAAATGCACATATGCACAACCATTTGCCATTCACACATCTGCACATAAGTACATTTTTCAGTGCACAGATGCACATTCATGTCCATTTATACATTAACAATGCACATATGCACAGTCCTTATGATATTCACATATGCACATAGTTTGATTTGATTAGATGCACATATAATGACACTAAGTTAACTTATCTAATGAATACACACAATGATTAAGGTTGTGCACTCGAAATTTGCGTGTGTGATAGGTGAATGTAAATGTATTTACACTTAGCTTACACATAGGACTAACCATATTAAATCCCTAAATTATCTCCGTGTTTTTGGGCGAGGTCGTGGTGTCTCCTTAAATGACCATTTCCTTTTTTCCTAATTTACCCTTGTGCTCATATGCATCAGATTTTCAAACCGTGTAATTATTAATTTTTAAAATAAAAAACTGATTTAATATGAACCATAAATATAAACAATCAATGGTCTAAATCAGTTAACATGGTTAATACCAATGGTTTGGTTAACAAAAGAAGGGGACCATATATATATATAGAGAGAGAAGTGAGTTATTGTGCAACCTTTTTTAATGGTGCAACCCACCTATCTACCACTCATTTTATTTTCACATTTTTTAATTAAAAAGGTGAAAACAAAATGAGTGGTAGATAGGTGTGTTGCATGGGGTTGAACCATTAAAAAGGGTTGCATTTGAACACCCATCTCTCTCTCTCTCTCTCTATATATATATATATATATATATATATATAGAGAGAGAGAGAGAGAGAGAGAGAGATGAAAGTTCAAATGAAAACTCATATTTCATTGTGTATGTGAGGATAAATCTCAGCAACTCGATCTCTTTTGATCCAACAACTCATATTAAATAGAGTTTTTAATTTTAAAATGCTTAGGGGTAAAAATGGAAGAAAAAATTTAAAAACACGCCTACCATATTTAACTTTTTATTTTCTTTTTTAATTAATTTTTTTTACCCAATTAAAGTTTAAAATAAATTATCTTAAAAATTACTAATATTTTAATCAAACAAATTACATCAAAAAAACGAGAATTTCGTGCTCTTCGATATGACATCCATCTCGATATAGTTTTCTTTTGTCGTTTCAACCGTTTTTTACGTGAAATGTTATATATGTGTTATATTCATTATGAATATTTATGTACGTTCAAGTTTGTACAATGTCTTGACATCGTAAGTATGTAACTCGACATCACCTTCTTCAACACTTTCTTCAACGTCGTAAGGCATCACGCTTCTTAAGTACCGTAACCCAACACCCATCAAGACGAATTGAGAACCTATCGAGTACTGTTGTGAATCGGGGAACAAAATAGAGCGCGTCACGTCTCCACATCTCACAGGTCATTCATGTGTTATTCATCATGAATAATGTATCATTCAGGATGAATAATACAACATTCAGGGTGAATAATTTACGATTCATGAATTCGTGTATTATTCGTCATGAATGTTGTGTAATTCATCCTGAATACTATATTATTCATCATGAATAATGAATGAACGTTCACATTTGTTATTTATACTGAATGTACGACATCCGGGGATGCGCATACATATTCATAATGAATTAAACCAAATTTCGGTTGTGAATTGGGAAACAAAAGATAGTGTGTCATGTGTCTACACCTTCACGGGTCATTCATATATTATTCATCATTAATAATGTATCATTCAGGATGAATAATAGAACATTCAGGGTAAATAATACACGATTCATGATAAATAATACATCAATCATGGATTCGTGTATTATTCATCCTGAATATTGTATTATTCATCCTGAATACTGTATTATCCATCATGAATAGTGAATGAACGTTCACCTTTGTTATTCATATTGAATGTGGACACCCGAGGATGTGCATGCATATTCATAATGAATATAACACATATATAGAATTTCACGTAAAAAACGGTTAAAACGAAAAAATCCTGAATATTGTATTATTCATCATGCATACGATATTATTCATCATGAATAGTGAATGAACGTTCATCTTTGTTCACACATAAATGTGTGTGTGTTTAATCATATATGATTAAGCTTGTGTATCATATATGATTAAACAATTCTCTTTTTCTTGCAAAATGTTTAGCTTCTCGTTTGAACCTGCCCCTATATATATATATAGTCTCATTCATTTGCTAACCACCGCATTGGTGCTAACCGTGCTAACCAATCTTACCCGTAGATTGATTAGATCAATGGTCCACAATTAATTGATTTTCTATTAAATTAAAATATGAAAAATGCTTTATAAAAATAATATGCATGTATGCAGAAGGGTAATTTTGTCCGACTACATTTATTTTTAATTTGGTAACACGCGCTGTAAACTAAATAGACCCCAAATCAGCTTCATCGAACAGAACCCTTCATTCGACACTTTCTTGATGAAATCAACATCATCGACATCGCGATTAATCAGGAGGAGATCAGGAAAAATATTTGCCATATACACGATAATCGTAAAGCTCGGAATCAACATCTCAATCGTGGTTTGTAGGCACAAAGATGAATGTTGAAGGCGGGAATCGATTGCAAAGAGGTAAATTTTTTGAAAAACTAGGGTTTATATGAAGGGGGAAAACATTGAGATTTTTAACACATTGTTGCAGTTCGCAAACTCAATGAGCGAATATTCAAGAAGTGTGGACTATCGAGGTTTAACACAATGTTTATGTATATTTGCAATGGTGGTGCCTTTTGAAAATTTGGTATGTAAACATATGGGCATACTTGCAAACAACTAGCGAACACGAAAAATATATGTGCATACTTGAATATAGTGCATATGTGCATGTGGATTGTAGAAAAATATTATATGCATATATGTGCATACTTGCACATAGGATTTATGTATATTGGCTATGGTTGTGCATCTCGAATTTTTGGGATGTGCATAATGCATGTATACACTTTTTATTGGCATATGTGTATGTTTGAATTGCGAGTATGTACATGTCTTATGTGTGCACATGTGCATTGATGATTTGCTAATTTTAAAGTAACTTCTGGTCAATTTGGATAGTGCACATATGCATATGTGCATACATGTTGTAACACCCTCAATTCTGGAAATATCAACTAATTTAAATTTTTAAATACAACGATAATTAAATCATCTACAATCATAAATTCAGATTTAACCTCAATACACACCTTCAATCTATACATACAGTAAACAATAAGGACGGGTGCTACTAAAACCCAAAACATGTCACTATCTCCAACTCGCGAAAGACTTCACCAATTACTTACTTTTGTGTCTAGCTAAGGCTTTACTCTTCATAGAACTGCTAGAACCCAACTCTCAACTGGAACCTGATGCACATGCCGACAAATAAAAAGGGTTAGACTTAACGCCTAGTGAGCTCAAGAGTTTTCAACAAAGATAATTTAATCATTTGGAAAGGGAGAATGCGGATAAAATAATAATCTTTCAACATGATATGCTTCACATATGGAAACGACTCATTTATCAATAATCATGCATTTTATACGAAAGAGACACTGAGTTACTCATTAACCAACCAAATTGTTTTAAAGGCGAAGATCCCGATATAAACGTATTTTCGTAAATTTAGATTTAACCCAAGACTTGCTCAAAATGAGAATAAGGAGGGAACTCCCACTATTTATAAAACGCGGGTAAAACATTATATCTCGAAATACCCAACAGGTGTGGAATATAATACGCAACCCATAAATTATAGATGAAAATCTATATAACTAAATTTTGTCAAGAACACGACGTTAGACCTATAACTCACGCGACCATAAAATGGACGAAAACAAATACCGACACGTGGAAAGGACGCATTCCATTCAAACCTTAATATACGTGGGAAGAATCCCAATAATAAAGTCATCATTTACCGTCGACCACTTAAAAGCCCAATTTGGTCAAATACAACATTACCCTTTAAAAATACTACGAATCAACGATGAAGAGATTCTTATACTGTTGGGTATGAAATATGCTAAGTCCAGTTAGTACTGCTAATTATTGAAGATTACTACTGCTGAAGACTTTAGTACTGCTACTTGAATATTACTACTGCTAGAAGTATTAAGGATTACTACTGCTAGTAGCTAGTACTGCTTAAAGAGTTAATACTACAAGTTGGAAGTTACTACTGCAAGCATGGTTAGTACTACTATTGATTAGAAGATGCTGCTGAAGATTAATGCTTCTCATGATGATAAAGATGGATTGGTTGCTTAAAGCGAAAGACAAGGAGATTGAAGATAATTATGGTCTGGATGTTGAAGATCAACTTTAATTTAATAATTTTCTTGTAATATGTTTTGTATAAATAGTATTAGTGTATTGATGAAAGCAGATCTAGATTTGCGTATTGTTTTTGTTACTAGAGAGAATTAGCCTCAAGATTGTTAGTAATCCTTTCATTAGAGAAGTATTGAACGTCTGTTGAGCCTGTTCAACAGATTGAGGCTTTGGTTGTAATCATTAAGTTAATTCAATATAACTTGTGATTTGATCTCATATACTGTTTCATTGATTTACTGTTAAAGTGTTATTCCACAAACTTCTTTAACAAAGTTTCTGAGTGTTAAGTTATATTCTTGTTTTGAATTTCGATCCTGACAAGTGGTATCAGAGCTAAAGGAACTCATAAATCAATAATCATCATGGACGGATCACATAACAGTGTTCTTGTTTCAAAGGTTCCCATGCTCAAACCTAATGAGTTTGACATGTGGAAAATCAGGATCAGGCAGTATATTCTTCTTACAGATTACTCAATGTGGGATATCATTGAGAATGGTCCCTCCAATGTAGGAGAGATTGGAGCAGATGGCAAGAGACCTCCACCAAAGACTGATGGAGAAAGAAAGATGAGGCAGATTGAGATGAAAGCCTTGAGCACTATGCTCTTGGCAATTCCTAATGAATATCAACATCAGTTTTGCAACTGTGCTGATGCCAAAATCCCGTGGAATGCTTTGGAGAAGATGTTTATAGGCACCAAAAGTACTAAGAGAAATCAGAAAGCAATTCTCAATCAACAATATGAAAATTTTATGTCTACAAAGAATGAGTCTATGACTCAAACCTTTGATAGGCTCAACAAGTTGATTGGAGAATTGGCCACTGTTGGTGTCAAGATGGACCAGGATGATGTCAACAGAAAGTTTCTAAGATCTCTTGGTGAAGAATGGGTAATGTATACTGTATCATTCAGACAAAATGATAATCTGGAGGATAAGGAACTAGATGATCTCTATAATGATCTCAGGGTGTTTGAAGCAGAAGTTGAATCTAAGAAGAAGCCATCTGGATACTCTCACAATGCTGCTCTTCTATCATCTACTACTGATTCTTCTGCTAATACTGAATCAGTTAGTGCTGCTCATGGCTCAAAACAGGATGGATCCAATGATTCTGTTTTGGAAGCTTTCCTTGCTAGCCATGCTAAATCTACTCTTATTAATGATGATCTGGAGCAGATCAATGTTGATGATCTTGAAGAGATGGACATCAAGTGGCAAATGGCAATGCTCACCATGAGAATCAAAAGATTCATTAAAAGAACTGGAAGAAACAACTTTGCCATGAGAAGAGAAGATGGTGCTGGATTTGACAAATCCAAGGTGGAATGCTACAAGTGTCATAATCTGGGACACTTTGCAAGAGAATGCAGAGGAGGAATTTCTCAACAACATGGAAGCAACAATCAACAATCAAAGTCCACTAGCTATAACAGGAACCCATCTCAAGCACTTGTCTCACAAGATGGAATGGGATTTGATTGGAGTGATCAAGCAGATGAGGCAATTCAGAATCAAGCATTGATGGCTGAGGTTTCAGAGTCTTCAAGCACTGCAATCCCCACAGAGGTAAAATCTAAATTATGCTCTAAAGCCTGTCTTGAAACTGTTAAAAAGTACAGGGATCACAATCAGAGCATGTGTGATGATCTTAAAAGGTTGGAGCAACACAGGAGAGAGTCTAATTTGATCATTGTGAATTTTGAAGAACAAATTAAGGCATATCAGGATAATGAACTTCAACATTCATATGATCAAAACTATTGGAAGTGGGAGAAGAAGGAGTTAGAGATTAAGCTAGAGAAGGCTAGAGAAGAATGTGAGAAAGTCAGAAGTGAATTTGAGAAGGCCAAATTAGACATTGAGAAATTTTCCAATGCCTCTAAAGCAATGGACACTTTACTCAAATCTCAAGTTCATGACAAACTGAAGAGAGGCATAGGATATAATAACACCCCTCCACCTTACAACAACAACAACTATATTCCACCCACTTCAGACCTCTTAGAAAGGAAAGATAAGAATGACTTACCTGCAGGAGCCACAAAGGTAGATCCACTAGACACTGTAGTAGTTGAGGCAGAATCTGAAGAAGAGAACAATGAGGATAAGAATAAGGAAGACCAGAAAGAAATTCCCCTAGAAAACCATATTCTTACAAATGAGAGGGGAGGTAAACCATTTGTCAAGAGTGAGAAAGTAGAGAAGTTTAAGATTGGGGAAGAGACTGTTAAGAGTGAGAAAGTTGAGACCTCCAGGAAAGGGAAGGAGAAGGTACAGGGAGATCACTATATGCAAACTACTGTTGTAAATCCCTGTACTTGTCAACAGAAAAAGCCCCATCAACATGATAAAATAAGGGGAAATCAGAGAAACATAAATAATCAGTGGGCTCAAAAACAAGGAATTGATCTAAGCAAAATCAATAGACCAAAGCCTTGTTTTATTTGTGGTAAGTTGAATCATTTAGCCAAACACTGTTATTTCAATCCTGTTAACCAAAGAATTACTTTTCAAAGACAAACACAAAATTCTGTTGGTTATAGGAAGCAATCAAGGAACCACATGGCTGCTAATGTGAGAACAGCACCAATAAAAACTGGGACTGCAAAATCTCATATTCAGAATAAGTTTGCTAAAGAAAAAGAAAATACTCCAAGCAAAGCAAGGAGTAACTCAAAGAATAGGAAAGCAAACAACTTTGTCAAAATTTGGGTTCCAAAATGCACCAAACCTGTTAGTACTGCTATCTCAAATAGTACTGCTGACAGAAATAGTGCTGCTAATACTAGTACTACTGCTAATCAAGTTAGTACTGCTAACAAAGTTAGTACTACTGACCAAGTTAGTACTGTTAACAAAGTTAGTACTGCTGACCAAGTTAGTACTGCTAACAAAGATAGTAATGCTTCCTGTGTTAATGCTGTCAAGCCTATAATTCTGACAAAGTATTCCAACCATGAGATTCCTAATTCTGATCATCTCATCGAGACTAAGCTTACTGATTATGAATATGTTGATGAGAAAGGGCAACCCAAGACCACTTTGGCTTGGGTTCCCTCAAAACACTAACTGTTTTATCTTATGTGCAGGGCAACCAACAACTCAAGAGGAAGAGAATTTGGCATGTAGACAGTGGTTGCTCTAGGCACATGACAGGTAACATGGACTGCCTTCAAATTTTCAAAAGGTTTGATGGAGGACGTGTTGCTTTTGGTGACAATCCAGTAGAAGGTAAGATAAGTGGTAAATGTATGGTATCAAAAGGTAAGATGACTTTTGAAGATGTTTACTATGTTGAGCAATTAAGATACAACCTGTTAAGTGTATCACAGGTTTGTGACAAGAAACATAGTATATTATTTAATGATTCTGAATGTATTATCCTTGCTCCAGGATTCAAGGTAGTTGATGAAAATATGATACTACTTAGAACTCCTAGAAAGGATAATGTTTATTGTTTGGACTTAGAGAGTGTTTCATCTGATTCATCACTTAATTGTCTGTTTTCAAAAGCTTCCTTAGATGAATCATCTCTTTGGCACAGAAGGATGTGCCACATGAATTTTAAAACTATGAACAAACTTGTGAAAAACAACCTTGTAAGAGGTTTGCCTCAAAAAGTGTTTTCATGTGATGATCATTGTGTTGCATGTCTTAAAGGCAAACAACACAAAACTTCTCATAAGTCCAAAGAAATAAACACAATCTCATCACCTCTTCAGTTATTGCATATGAATCTTTTTGGTCCTACAAATGTGATGAGTATTGGTAAGAAATCCTACAGCTTAGTCATTGTTGATGATTTCTCTAGGTTTACTTGGGTATATTTTCTGAGGACTAAGGATGAGACAAGTGGACTGATCAAATCCTTTGTTCTTAGGATTGAAAACCAAACAAATCTAAGAGTTAAAGTCATCAGATCTGATAATGGAACTGAGTTTAAAAACAAAGACTTAAACAACTTTTGTGAGAATAAAGGTATTGAGAGACAATACAGTGCTCCTAAAACTCCTCAACAAAATGGTGTTGCTGAGAGGAGAAATAGGACATTGATTGAGGCTGCTAGATCTCTGTTGGCAGATTCAAAATTACCCATTACTTTTTGGGCAGAAGCAGTTAATACTGCTTGTTATGTCCAAAACAGAGTTCTAGTTGTCAAATCCCAAGGTAAGACACCTTAGAAAGTTTGAAAGCAAAGCTGAGGATGGATTCCTTGTTGGATACTCCTCTCAGAGTAAGGCATATAGAGTATTCAATAGTTCTTCCAGGATTATAGAGGAAAGTGACAATGTTAAATGCAATGAGAACATACCAAATCCAATTGGTACAAGTCCTGATTGGCTGTTTGACATTGATTCACTAACTAACTATTTAGGTTTTAGTGATGAGCAAATTATAGGAACAAGCTCAGAAAAGTTACCAGAACAGAGACAAGAGTTTGTGTTGTTCCCTACACCTACAGTTGATCCTGCTGAATTCTGTCAACAAGAAAAGAAAGATAATTCAGAAACAGAGGATTCTGAACCAGAACAGGATGAAGATGATAAAGGTGATGAAGAGGATATAGGTGAAAAGGAGGATGCTCATCCTTCAGGATCAGGAACTGCAGGTCCTGAAATGCCCAAATTATCAGAAGATGATACTGATGAAGAAAACTCTTCAGTATTTGGTGGGAACACTCTTGAAAAGAATGACTCTAATCTTGATGCAAATCTTAATGAGGAGGCTGCCCATCAAACAAGAACTCAGAAGAATCATCCTCCCCAGTTAGTGATTGGTGATATCAATTCTCCCAGGATCACAAGGCATCAAAGTAAGTTAGGAGGATTGAAAGACTTGCAGTCAGGTTTGTTATCTTGTTTTCTATCTCAGATTGAACCTAAGAAGGCCTATGATGCTATGAAAGAACCAAGCTGGATAGAAGCAATGCAAGAGGAGCTGATGTAGTTTGAGCTGCAAAATGTGTGGGATCTAGTTGACCTTCCACAAGGACAAAGGGCAATTGGAACTAAATGGGTTTTCAGGAATAAGAAAGATGAGAGAGGTATAGTGATAAAGAATAAGGCCAGGTTTGTGGCACAAGGGTATACATAAGAAGAGGGGATAGATTATGAAGAAGTGTTTGCACCAGTAGCCAGAATTGAGGCAATTAGGCTGTTTCTAGCCTATGCTTCTTTCATGCAGTTCATAGTATTTCAGATGGATGTTAAGAGTGCATTTCTATATGGGAAAATCGATGAAGAAGTGTATGTTTGTCAGCCTCTAGGGTTTGAGAATACTAATTTTCCTGACAAAGTATACAAATTAAAGAAGGCATTCTATGGGCTACATCAAGCACCAAGAGCATGGTATGACACTCTGTCTACCTATCTCTTGGAAAATGCATTTGAAAGGGGAATCATTGACAAGACTCTTTTCATCAAAAGGAAGAAGAAGGACATCCTGCTTGTTCAAATCTATGTGAATGATATCATTTTTGTATCCACAAAAGATTATATGTGCAAGGAGTTTGAGGAGTTGATGCACAAAAGATTCAAGATGAGCTCTATGGGTGAACTCACATTCTTCCTTGGGCTACAGGTTAAACAGAAGAAAGATGGCATTTTCATAAGTCAATCCAAGTATGTGCAGGATATACTTACAAAGTTTGGATTTTCAGATTCAAAGCCTGCAAGCACACCTATGGAAACACACAAACAGATCACTGCAGATCTTGAGGGGGAGGATGTGGATGTTCATCATTATAGATCTATGATAGGCTCCCTCATGTATCTAACAACTTCAAGGCCAGACATTATGTTTGTTGTATGTGTGTGTGCCATATTTCAAGTGAGACCTAAGCAATCTCGTTTTCAAGCAGTCAAAAGGATCTTCAGATATCTCAAAGGACAACTTAGGTTGGGTCTTTGGTATCCTCATGACTCACCATTTGATCTACTTGCATATTCAGATAGTGATTTGGGTGGTGCAAACTTGGATAGAAAGTCTACATCAGGAGGATGTCAGTTTTTGGGTGCAAGGCTAGTTTCATGGCAGTGTAAAAAGCAAACCACAGTGTCCACCTCTAAAACAGAAGCATAATATATAGCTGCTGCTCCCAAGTGTTATGGATTCAGAATCAAATGTTGGACTATGGTATTACTTTTCTTCACACTCCCATCTTCATTGATAACAACAGTGCTATAAGCATTGTTAATAATCCAGTGAAGCACTCAAAAACCAAACATATAGAAATCAGGTACCATTTTATAAGAGATTGCAATGAAAAGAAGTTAATCCAGGTTTTAAAAGTACATACTAGTAACCAGTTTGCTGATCTATTCACCAAAGCTTTTGATGTGGGTAGATCCACTTTCTTGGTCACAAGTGTAGGCATGATAAACACTGAATAAGCCTCTTTTGATTGTCTTTATGTACCATTTCTGTATAGATTTTTCATGCTTACTTTCCCATATTTCTTTGTGCATGGTGCTGCTAACCATCTGTGTTTAAGTGTTTCAGATAGATGTGCTGATTAAATACTTGGTATTTCTGGTTAAGTTAATACTGCTCTCTCTATTACTCATGATGACAGTTCAAATATGGTTAAGTATGGTTACTACTGCTAGGTGGTTTATACTGCCAGTGCAAAGTTACTACTGCTTGTCTTATTTCAACTGCCAAACATTGTTAATACTGCTAGTCTGTGTTAATACTGTTGGTATGTGTTACTACTGCTAGTCTGTGTTAATACTGCTGGTATGTGTTACTACTGTTGATATGAGTTAATACTGCGGGTATGTGTTAATACTGCTAGGGTACTTAGTACTACTTTTAACTGAATCCCTTACCCTATAAATACCCTCTCTGACCGCCAAAATCCAAACGGCTCTTTGAATTTCCAGCGAGTTTTCATCCTCTCTCTCTCTCTCTCTCTCAAACATTCTTGCTTCCCAGTGCATAAACCCTAGTGTTGATTCAAACCCAAGAACGATGGCAGGACTGGATTTTGTTGATGATCACAATGAGCTTGCAATGCTGCAGAAACCCAAACAAGCTGAGGGTTTCCATGAAATTGTGGATTTTTTTATCACAATCACATATTGTGTATGCGCTAAAGGTAAATCCCACCATCTATGTGACTCATATGCAACAGTTCTGGGACAATGCCTCCATACATACTGTTGATGGCAATCAGGTCATCCAATCAAGGGTCTGTGATAAACCTATCACAGTCTCAGAAGTCTGCATTCACACTCATCTACGTCTAGATGATGCCTCAGGTATTACTTCTCTTTCAAAGGAAGATCTCTTCCAAGGTATTGGTAGAATGGGGTATGAAGGTCCTACTGATGTTTACAAGTTTTTCAAGAGCAAATTTTCAACTCAGTGGTGATATTTTGTTCATACTCTGCAACATTGTATTTCCCGCAAAACAACTGGCTGGAGTGAGTTCAGCAGTACAATAACTTATGCTCTTGTCTGCTTAGCTACCTCCAGAAAGTTTAATTTTTCCCAAATGATTTTCAATGATTTGCTGTCAAACCTGGATACCAAAACCAATACCAAAAGATTTTATATGTATCCAAGGTTTGTGCAAGAAGTACTAAATAAGGAATTGACGGATTTACCCTCTTTTGAAGAGGTGTATGTACCTAAACCTCCCAAAGGGAAGGTGTTTTCCAACATGAAAAGGCCTAGTAAGGACTTTTCTGGAAAAGACACACCATTGTTCTCTACAATGATGGGTGTGTCTTATTCCCATGGTGAGGCATCAGGGTCACAACCCACATCTGACCAACCCATTGATGACCTACCCACACCATTCATTTCAAATGATCCTCCTCAGATCCCTGTTGTGAAGCCAATTTCCCCCATCACTCAAACATATGTAAGGAAAAAGGTACAAAAGGTTCCTTCCCTTCCTGTATCTTCACCCCAACAGCCTTCAAGCCCTCTGATGGAGCATTCTCCATCAGAGAATATCCAAAGGGAATCCATAGGGGTGTCTCCCAACCCCAAGAAGGTGCTCTATAAGGAGAAGGATGAGCATGTGGGCAGTAAGGCTCACACTAATGTTTCTGCACATGGTGTGGGACAGGACAGTGTGAACATAACTAAGACCTTCCCCACGGCAACTTTGGATGAGAAATCATCTAAGGGTCCCAGGTGCCAAGAAACCAAGGGGGTAGCAGGTGCTTCTGCTAGGCAGAAGGCCTCTACTAAAAAATCCAATGATCCTTCAAGGGTGGTCAACACACCTAAAGGAGGTGAGGACAGATATAACTATGATGAATTGATGGAAACCATTGGAAATGTCAATCTGGATGTCATCAATCAGGGTAAGGAGATAAATGAGATGAAACAGGTGATTATTTCTCAACAGGAGCAGATAGCTAAACTAAAGAAGATGGTGCTTAACTTGGTGCATAAAAAGAGGAGAAAGCAATTCATCTTAAAGAAAAGGAGAAGTACACATGATGCTTCCAAAAAGGGGGAGAATCCAGAAGCTGAATTTGAGAAGGAAAGCCCTATTGGCATGGAATTTCAGTTTGAGGGGGAGGAAGCAGAAACAGTGAAGGCAGCAGAAACTGAGAAAGAAGCAGAAACTGAGAAAGCAGCAGTAACTCAGTCAGCAGCAGAAACTATAGAAGCAGCAGTAACTACTAAGCCATAAGTAGAAACTGCAAAAGAAGTAGAAACTGCCAAAGCAGTAGAAACAGAAAAGGCAGCAGCAGAAACTGAAATGACTATAGAAGAAATAGAGATTGCAGAAACCTTGGTGAAGGCAAAGAATGACACTCCTAAGGCCACTCAAAAGGCTTAGGGAATGGTGAACAAAGAAGGAGAATCAGAGAAGAAAAAGACAAAGACAAAGGTCAGTATGTCAGATGCAAAGAAGAAAGGGAAAGAAAAGATGGTAGAGCCTGTGAAAGCATCAAAGAAGCAAAAGCAAATAGAACTGGATGAAGAGTTGGCAAAGAAAATGCAAGAAGAGCTTGAAAAGGAGAATGAGATTCAAACTGCCAAAGACAAAAAGCTTGCCTTAGATCTGGCAAAAAGGCTCAATGAAGAATATCATAAAAGCTTGAAACTGGCTGCAAAGAAGGTTGCAATGAAAGCAACAAGACAAAGGAAGCCTTCAAAGACCTTTCTAGCTGCACAAGAAAGAAGAAAAATGATAAACTTCTTGAAAGGATCTGTTGGAGTTCTTGAAGGAATGTTTACAAAAATGTCTTGGAGCAGAATAGAAGACTTGTACAAAAAGGAGATGGCCAAGCTTCAAGGAGACTTCAGTCAGAGGGTTGAATTTGAAAGAAGGATGAAAGAAAGACATGATCTGAACATTCAACAGCCCTTCCCTGAAAGTGAAGAAGGCACTCCTACTAAAGAAAAGGTAGAAGTGAAGAAAGAAGAAACACTAGCTCAGAAAATTGGAGCTGTAAAAAGAAAGAAGTCTATTGCTACAAAGCCTAAGGCAAAAAGGCCAAGAACTGAGGAAGGTGAAAAGGAGCAGAGTAGTGAAAGATTGGAGGTTGAATCATCAAGAACTACTGTTGCACCTTATGTAGAGCAGCAGAAACAAGCTGAGCAGGTTGAAAATCAAGAGAAGAGTCAAGAACAATCAAGTCAACAGCCTTCAGAACAGTCAAGACCATCTGATGAGCAGTGTGACTTGTATATGACTGTGACAGATGAAGAACCAGTGAAAGTAGATCCTATCTCAGTGGAAGCTCCATAAATCATCCATTGGGATACTTTGTGGGATAAAAGAACAGAGTACTTCAGAATCAAGAGAATGGGTGACAAATATGAGGTTTACTCAACTTGGGGAAAGATCATCAGAAGCTGTACCAGGGTTGATTTGGAGGAGATGTATAAGGTTGGTCTGAGCTTATATGGTGACTTACTGAAAGGAGCAGGGATGAGCATAACAAAGATGGCCATGGAATATTTATGCATGATGTTTGACCCTGTTAAGGTTGAATATCTTATCAAAGATGTGCATCATGAAAATGGATTTAAAAGTATTGATAACTGGATGCTTTTTGAAAGATGTGGAGTCTATGTCATAACCATTGACAAAAGCTTTCATGAATACTACTTGGTTGATAAGGTGTATGACCACAACACAATAAAGTTGCAGAGGATGCTGAAAGCAAAGTTGGTCTGCCCTAAAGGTTCAGAAATGGCAAGAATTGTGATCAGAAGAACCATCAATCAAAGTTTAGGTTTGGATCCTAATTTGGGAAATTGAGCAGTTATTTTGAAAGCATCATGAAGACCTTTATTTTGAAGAACTTAACTTCTTGAATTGAAAAGTTAAGTTAAGGGGAGATTGTTGGGTCTAAAATGTGCTAAGTCCAGTTAGTACTGCTAAGTATTGAAGATTACTACTGCTGAAGACTTTAGTACTGCTACTTGAAGATTATTACTGCTAGAAGTATTAAGGATTACTACTGCTAGTAGTTAGTACTGCTTGAAGAGTTAATACTGCAAGTTGGAAGTTACTACTGCAAGCATGGTTAGTACTGCTATTGATTAGAAGATGCCGCTGAAGATTAATGCTGCTCATGATGATAAAGATGGATTGGTTGCTTAAAGCGAAAGACAAGGAGATTGAAGATAATTATGGTCTGGATGCTGAAGATCAACTTTAATTTAATAATTATCTTGTAATCTGTTTTGTATAAATAGTATTAGTGTATTGATGAAAGCAGATCTAGATTTGCGTATTGTTTTTGTTACTAGAGAGAATTAACCTCAAGATTGTTAGTAATCCTTTCATTAGAGAAGTATTGAACGTCTGTTGAGCCTGTTCAACAAATTGAGGCTTTGGTTGTAATCATTAAGTTAATTCAATAGAACTTGTGATTTGATCTCATATACTGTTTCATTGATTTACTGTTAAAGTGTTATTCCGCAAACTTCTTTAACAAAGTTTCTGAGTGTTAAGTTATATTCTTGTTTTGAATTTCGATCCTGACATATACACTGAGGATAGAGTAACACGCAAGTAGGCCGTTCACGCGACTTCCATGCATGTCTTCTAAACGTTTCCATCTTGGGTGGCGAGAACACGTGAATGGGGCCACCCGCGATGTTATTGGATTTCACCACACATCCCGACATCCTAGTTCCCATGCCACCACCGACATCACAATCCTCGGATCGTTTAATGCCTCTGGTCATACTCCGTCGAGTTCCACCTCAAGGACTTACAGACGTGGGTGCCTATCCAATCTAGACGAGTTTCCCCCTCCGCAGCTCGTGCCACTCGTTGTCCACTCGCTAGCAAACCCGAGCGATCACTAAAAGTAACCCAAAACCTCAGGCCTTACATAACCGACAGACTTACGTGTCTATGGATCCATTACGACACTGTCTAACATTACATGACTCCAAATGAACGACCAAAGCACCCAAAGCATGTAACTCAACAATGACACAAATTAAGCGTCATCATACTCAAAACCCACGACGGTTATAAATCCGGACAAGTGTCCACACGACTCATTTAGTCAAAACCGAGCCAAAGGCCCAACACTTTACGTAAATCACCAACGAAGCCTTTGTAAACATTAAAAACACATTTAACCGACTAACGAAGACACAACGACCCAAAAGTGTAAAATAACACAAACTCAACATTGTTTGAGGCAAACCATTTTCCCAAATAAACTCTTTACTCTTATTTCCAAAAATACCTCGTGACACAGTTATGCACATTTTCCAAATAGACGTAAGAACAAAATCATGTAAATGGCATTTACATCAAATGGACTCCATTTATATAAAATACGTCAAAGAAACATGTCAACATGTTTTATTTGTCAATATGCCTAAAATCACCAAGATGCATGTTTCATGAGTTTATAAAGATAAATATAACCAAATACTCAAACTTATCAGCAGTTAACAATTTGGTGTAAAACATAAACATTTTAAAAATAACCATTTTGGCATGTACAACGTTTTCATAAATCATCTTGAACTCACCTCGCTAGATTTAGGCTAAATCTAGATTTTTACCCCGCTTTGAGCTCCTTTGAAGAAACTTGAATTCTTCGAGCCAAAACCTCAAAACCTAGATCCAAACATTTCCAACCGTAAATAACCATATTCAACCACATAGAAACATTCCCCAAACATTATACATCAAAATCTCCATTTTGGTCCAAACCCAAATTTGACCTAATTTTCTCCAAAACCAACAAACCCGAAATTGATAAACCAACCACTAGAATAATCATCAAGAGAACATTTATAACTTATTTTAAGGTTTAGAAAAGGAAGGGATACACTTACCACTTAGTTTTCGAAGAAAACCTAGAAAACCAAAAATAAGCTTGAGGTTGAAGATGAAGATGAAGATCCTTGATGTCTAACTTTTACTCTTAAGCTTGATGCCGGTTTACCACCAAGATATCCAAGGGTTTGAGCCAAAATACCCCACAATATTAAAGGGGTGGTGCTAAGTCGTTCTTGAGAGGTTTGGAGAGGGTTTGGAACTGATTTGGGTGAGGAGAAATGAGAAGAACACTGAAAATCGCGACTTTAAGGGGCTTGGCACACCCTGGCGACATTGCCAGGCGACAATGCCAGTGGCATAGTCGCTAGGCATAGTCGCTGGAGTGTACCAGCCCTCGGTACCTCCTCAGCGATTGTGACATGCGACTATGACACTGTCATAGTCGCCAGTCATTGTCGCGGAATCCCTCCCAAGTCCCGAAACTCGACTTTTCCAATGCCAACACTCCCGATACTCCGAGGGACTTTAAATAATACATTTCCCAACAAAACCCCACTGTTTACAAGTCACAGAAATGTCCGGGTGACAATTACTTACCGAAAATTACGGGTGTTACACATGTGCACAGTGTTTCTATATATTGTCTATAGTTGTTCATTTTGAATCTTAGTAAAACAAAAAAAACCAAATTGGTGAAATTGGCTATGGCGTGAGAAATATATCAAATGCTAAAATTAAGGAAAAAGATAACTTCCATATAAACACATGCAAATCAAACTTTAAATTTGAATTAATACATTTATTGTTTAGATAAATACCAAATTTAAAACCTCCTTAAAATATGGTATGCATTAAATTGGGCGATTTTATAAAATTCCAATTAAGCCCTTCGATATTTAATAGGCTTGATCGATTAACATAAACAAATGAAAGTTTCTGATTGGTCGAAATTTGGTTAGTACGGTTAGCACCAATGCGGTGGTTAGCAAATGAAGGGGACCCTATATATATATATATAAAACAATATGTGGATTTCCTGTTACAAACCATTATGTAGGAACTTTTACATACAATTATACAAAATTATTAAAAAATAACGATTAAAGTAAAAAAAAAAATGTAAGAATTGTGACAATTGTCATCGACCCTACCACATTAATTGTGGAATAAAAACAAAACTTATAAGTCATTTACCAAATGCTTACTGCGGCACTTAACTTTTCGGATGAACATGACAAAGACCGTGAAATTTACCAGCAAAAGCAATGGTAAGTACCAAAAGTCTTACCTGGTAAATGAGGGCGACAACTTTTTCCCTTAATCGTTTACCAGATAAATGTTGCATACAATGTCGTTTAAATGGACTAGAATTTTATCCAATAAGATAAGTAAAAATATTCGGATATGCGTTCGGATAAAAAAAACCCTAGCAAATCTGTTTCAGTTATGCTACTAGTAATTGATGCCACCCCAGATTATTCCATCCTCCCAGTTTTATTTTTTATAATTCATAAGATAATACCAAACTTTGCACCTTTTTACTCATTTACAAAAACAAATGAATAAACAAGTAATATACCCTACTTTTATTTAGTTCATAATTTGACGATAATATTTTTAAAATACATTATTTATTTAAGTATGTAATTAGAATTTGTCAATTTTATGATGCAACTATAATATGTTTCCTGAAATATAAATTTAATGTAAAATAACGTTAATCTTTATATTGCTTACCCCGGCCTCATATATAATATTTGTGCTGAAAGGTAATTTATTCATGGTTTTTAACTTCCGATATGATTATATGAAACTCCTTATTCAATTATTTATCATATATATGTGGCCCATTTTATTTCAAAAGAAATAGATACAGAACAAAACGTTGGGAATAATAGAGGAAAAAGGTAAATAAAAGTGATCCCCACAAGTCATCTCCATAATCAATTACTTTTAGCAACAACTGGAACATCGTCATGAGATTGGACATATGTACTCTATATTCAAACAAGCTCAACTCTGTATTCACACAAACTCAAGTCTACACCTATTGCTTCATCTCCCAATCTGCATCCCTGCTGTACTCTTTGTAATCAAAACCTCCACCGAGATTAAGAAACCTTTTGATCCAATGGCTGTTGCTGAAATCTTTCTCGCCGCATTCATCACTGTGCTTTTTGAGAAGCTGGCCTCTGCTGACTTGATCAAGCTGGCTCGATCTGCAAGAATCTATTCTGAGCTTGAAAACTGGAAGAGCACCTTGTTTCAGATCCAAGCTGTGCTTGTTGATGCTGGACACAAGCACATAACACAGATTCCTGTTCAAGAGTGGCTGCATAGGCTCCAGCATCTGGCTTACGACATAGACGATCTACTCGATGATTTGGCCACAGAAGCTATGCGTCTCCGTATGAATGAAGAATCTTATGCCAGCACCAGAATCAATAAGGTATTGAAGATCATCCCAACTTGTACTAATTTCACTCCTCGTGCCATTAAGTATGCTCGCAAGATGAGTTGTAAGCTCGATGAGATTACGGCCAGATTGCATCATCTGGTTGAGGAGAAAAACCTTTTGGGTTTGATTGATAATGTTGAATGTTCAAATAGAACATATAGACGATCATATGAAACTTCATTGGTTGGTGAGGTCAAAATTGTGGGTCGGGAAGGAGATAAAGAGGCATTACTTCGGAAGTTGTTGGGTAATGAACCGTGTAATCAAGATGTCAGCATCGTGTCCATTGTCGGTATGGGAGGGATAGGAAAAACGACTCTTGCCCGGGACTTGTACAATGAAGAGAAAGTGAAGGATCACTTTGAACTCATGTCATGGGTATGTGTTTCTGAAGAGTTTGATGTATTTAATATTAGCATGGCTATTTTCATAGATGTGGGTGGAGATGACAAAAAAATTAAAAATCTAAATCAGCTTCATGAGGCCCTTCTAAAAAAACTGTCGCAGAAAAGGTTTTTAATTGTTCTAGACGATGTCTGGAACGAAAATTATAGACATTGGGAAGTCCTCCAACGCCCTCTTCTGGTAGGGGCACCCGGAAGTAAGATTATTGTGACAACCCGGAAGACTACGGTTACATCAGTGATGGGCTCCGTTCAAGCTTACCCTCTGGAGGTTTTGTCAAAGGAAGCAGCTCTATCTTTGTTTGCTCAACATGCGCTAGGTGAACAAAACTTTGACAAACATCCTACACTTAAGTTGCATGGTGAAGGTATCGTGAGTAAATGTGGTAGGCTGCCTTTGGCTTTGATGACACTTGGGAGAGTGTTGAGAACAAAAACAAATGATGAAGAATGGGCCGAACTCTTGAACAGTGAGATATGGAATTTACCGAATGAAAGTGACATTCTTCCGGCTCTAAGATTAAGCTACTATGATCTCCCTTCGAATTTGAAGCTGTTGTTTGTATATTGCTGCTTATTCCCTAAGGACTACGTGTTCTACAAGAATGAACTAGTCTTGTTATGGATGGCAGAAGGCTTTTTGCACGAATCAAATGCCAACAAGTCGATGGAGAGTTTTGGTCGTGACTATTTTGAAGAGCTAAAGTCAAGGTCGTTTTTTCGGAATTACAAATCACGATATATAATGCATGACCTCATACATGACTTGGCCACGAGTGTTGCAGGAGAGTTTTTCTTTACGTTGGATGGTAGAATGGGGAATGAAGGATTAGAGAAGGTCCACCACTTATCATTTATTCGTAAACAATTTGGAATATATAAAGAGTTCGAGGCATTACAAAGAGCTAGACGATTGCGAACTTTCTTATCAGTATCAATGTCAGATAGGAAACAATTTTCTGATTTAGTAGTGAGAAGTTTCTTCTTATCGAACAACGTTCTTTTTGAATTAATTCCCCAATTAGAGTTTCTAAGGGTGCTAAGTCTAACTGATTATTCAATCGAAGAGGTACCGCAATCGATTGGCTGTTTCAAGCATATGAGGTACCTCAATTTTTCCCGAACTGACATCACATGTTTACCCGATCAAATCATAGACCTTTATAATCTGCAGAGCTTGTTGGTGAGCGGTTGTCGTAGGTTATCTAGCTTGCCAAATAGTTTTGCAAAGTTAATAAACCTGCGACATTTTGACCTCAGTGATACTCCACAGTTGAACAAGACACCATTAGGGATTGGTGGATTGAAGAGTCTACAAACTCTATCAAAGGTCATTATTGAAGGAGCCAACGGGTTCAAAATATCGGAGCTCAAGGGCCTATTGCATCTTCGAGGTCAGCTTGTCATTGAGGGGCTGGAGAAAGTGATAAATCCAATACAAGCAAAGGATGCCAAGTTACAACAAAAGAAGGATCTTGATGATTTGGAGTTGAAATGGAGTGATGCCTTTGAAGATTCCTGCAATAAGAAGATTGAATATGAGGTACTTGAAGGGCTAATGCCACATCATAATTTGATAAACCTAAATAT
This sequence comes from Arctium minus, assembly GCA_954870635.1. Classification (NCBI taxonomy): domain Eukaryota; kingdom Viridiplantae; phylum Streptophyta; class Magnoliopsida; order Asterales; family Asteraceae; genus Arctium; species Arctium minus. The sequence goes on from OX941088.1 coordinate 32,824,485, forward strand.
TTCATTCTATGGGGGAATTGAATTTCCTAGTTGGGTCGGGGATTCTTCATTTGATCGGTTAACAGCTCTTAGATTACGTGGTTGTAGAAGTTGCACATATTTACCGACACTTGGACATCTACAATCACTTAAGAAGTTATTTGTGTCGGGCATGAATGAGGTGAAGACTTTGGGTATGGACTTACTTACCGCCACTAATTCTTCCCATGGTATTGCATTTCCATCACTTGAAGTTTTGAAATTTGAAGATATGCAGAGTTGGGAGAAATGGTCAACTAGCGGTGGTGACAACAATGGTACCTCTGGATCTTTTCCTTGTCTCTGTGAGATTTCTATACTGAATTGTCCGAAACTTGTTGATGTCTCGATGGTATTAATACCATCAGTACGGATTTTATATATAAAGGGATGTTCTGAAGAAGTGTTAAAAAGTATGGTTGGTTTGTCTTCATCAATTAAGACGTTGATGATGTATAATATTAAAGGACTTACACAACTACATGGGGAAGTTTTAAAACATCTTGGGGCAGTTGAGTATCTATTCATCAAAGACTGTGATGAATTGAGATACTTGTGGGAATCAGAATCGGAGTTCCTTGTGAGTTTAAGGAAGTTGGAAGTACGTAATTGCAAAAAATTGGTATCATTGGGAGAGAAAGTCGAAGTTAATTTGCAAAATAGCATGGAACTTGTTAGAGAAGTGATTGTACGTGGTTGTGAGTCATTGGAGAGTTACAGTTGTCCAAATAGTATTGAGAGATTGGAGATCGAGGACTGTCCTTTAATTACATCCTTGACGTTCCCAACAGTAGTAGTGCAGGAATGCACTCTCAAGTTCCTTTCGATAATTAAAAGTTGTGAAAACCTGGAGGAGAGTTGGCTTCTAAACAAGTCTCTGTCATCACTTGAATCTCTTACCGTATGGAGATACGATAATCTGAGATCGTTTCCTGTAGGATGCTTTGCTCATCTCACCAAGTTGCAAATTTTTGATTGCGATAACATAGAATCCATTCCGGAGAGAAGGTTTGGTTTTCTTCCCTTAAGATGTCTTAAGATCTATAGTTGCAAGAATTTGAAGTCTTTTCCTCATGAGCATTTGCAAAGTCTCACATCTTTGGAAGAGTTGTCAATATGTAATTGTCCAAGTATGGACTACTCCTTTCCTTGTGGGGTGTGGCCTCCTAATTTAAGAATCCTAGAAATAGGAGGCTTAAATAAGGCGATGTCAGAGTGGGGGCTGCAAAATTACCCAACCTCACTTGTCGAACTAATCTTAGAGGGTGAGAATTCAGGAGTGGTTTCATTTGCAGAGGCAAAAGGTCATGTGGCTTCATCATCATCATCATCTTTTATTCTTCCACCATCTCTGTTATCTCTAGAGCTCTGGGATTTTGAAAATTTGGAATCAGTTTCAGAGGGCCTTCAACACCTCATTCGTCTTGAACAACTTACAATTGAGTTTTGTAACAAGGTTAGAGATTTGCCAGAGCACCTTCTTCCTAAACTCTCATCTTTGACTGTGAGAGGTTGCTCTAATAAATTGAAAAAAAAGTGTGGTCGTGGAAAAGGCAAGTATTGGCCCATCATTTCCCAAATCCCTCACCTTTATTTAGATGGTGATAATTATAGGTACGTCCTCTCTTAATTATCTTTCAGTAATATTCTTTTTATTAATTATTAATAACATCCACCCACTCATCTATAACTTAATATAAAAAAATGCAGTATTTGTATATGGCCACATTCCAGAAACTACTATTTTCTGAGATGGGATAAAATGTTCTTTTTTTTTTTGCTTAACCATGTCTACAACTTTTTCCTCCTTCAGCTACTCTGATACACCACGGACGATACCAAGTAAAGTTAGCCAGACTTGACTGCTTGCTGTATCCTTGTTACCGATGGACATCACATTCGTTTTAAATTGAACGTTCTTCGTAATTGATTCAGGGTTTAAGGTTATTTCAATATTGTGCTTTTGCAAACTGATGAATTCACTTTGGGTTAGGGAAATTCTACACTTATTTAGTTCTTTCCCTTGATCTTCACATCAGATATGTGGTCGTTGAAGTGCACAGGCAGATCAATTTTCGTGATTATTTCAAGCAACGGGTACTTCAAAACAATCAAGCTTAACCACAAGGGTTGTGGCGTACTTAACCCCTGGGAGATGTGGTGGAACATCCCTTCTGTCCACGGTTCGAATCCAGATGTACACAACAATTGTGGCCACTGAGGTTTAATCAGGTCTGCTGTCTTACGGTCATAATTTGCCAAGGGATTAGTCTAGGCATAGCCTAGGACACCCTTCTCAAAAAAAAAAAAAAACAATCACGCTTTTGTTCAACCGCTGTTCTCTTTATAACATATTCGTGACTTCGTTTATCTGCGATTTACAGAATGGTGAAAAAAGGCTGCTGGCATTTACTAGAAGAGGGACAAACATTCTTTCCGTAAGTCACCTGGACTCATAACGGTTTTTCTAATATATAATCATCTTTACATATTGTGTTAAGTCCCACATCGAAAAGACTTGAACCATATTTCCTCCATATATTTTGGAACCACCATTCTCACATGGTCTCAAAGCAAGGTCTTCCACTTCGGGACAATATGTGTGGCTCTAGCTAGCCTCGGGTGGAAGGGGCGCTTAAATTCTGTAATTTGGAGAGTAATCTGGGTTCTACATATTCTAACATGTTGTAAAACTGAAACCTGTGTCATTAATATGTTCATTTGATTGGTTCGCATTACAATCGACAAAATTAACCTCAATGTTAGCCAATTAAGAAAACAATGGCCAATCAGTAAAAGGGAAATGAAAATGCTAGATAGATGGTTATCGAATTCAAGTGTGAACCACTTGGGTTGTGGCGCACCGGCTGTGAAATCCCTTGTGGCTATGGAGGTTTACCGCAATGACTCTTAGGCCATTTGTGGTCGCATGGGGGATTAGTCTGTGTATGTAAGCTGCCGTGAAAACACATGGTTACCCAAAAAGAAAAAGAATAATTACCCTGTGTGTTAAAAATTTCACCTAAAAATCAAACCTATTTAACCATCACTACTAACACAACATAACCTATTGCAAGTGTGACAACATTTCTTGAAGACAATCAACTGCCCCTGCTTGTATAAGTTGTCTGAAGTACTCTTTCAATCCATAGAAATGGTAAATTTTGACTTGGCACAAAGTAAGAAAATGTTTTGATTATTTGTCAAACGTCTAAAATACCCATCAATATAATGCAAATAAAATAATCTTGTTAAATCAATTTACCTGTCCCTTCTGCATACCAAACGCACCATTAACATCTTGAAGTTACTTCTTGATCCACTCGAGACTTTCTTGGTCTTAGTTGTTATAAAGTTGAGTTGGATGCATGCAGGATTTTTCGTACAAGAGAGGGGACCGGCACGTATTCGGGTCAGAAGCCACTGCCTTCCACCCGAAGTCCCAAAGCTTCGCTTGACTGCAGAATGAACCTCTTGGTGGTGGTACAGTTAAAATTCCGATGATCTAAACTTATGAAGATGTCTGAATCTATCTGTTAGTGTTGGCCTTGGTCTATATGAAGCTTCAAGTCAGCTAAACTACCAGTGATCTCAAACCCATGGGCCATGTCGTATCCTGTAACAATACTGAATAATTGCCTTTTGTCAAAGTTATTTTTGCTTCATCTAGTTGTGTTCCCGTGCTCTACAGCGAGATAGTAAATTTTACCTAAACTCGAATATTAATGTAATTTCTCGTTAGAAATGGAAATCTGCAAGTTATGTTTGAACAAAATAGAAATTACTTAAATATGTCTTGTTGATCTCTTTATTAATCAAAAAAGGGAGAATCAAAAGATAAAAAACAAATCAAAAGGAGGGAGATCGATGGCAGAGCCAACAGTGTGATAGACGGGAAAATAGACAACGATGGGGCAACGAGGAGCGACGAGGGGGAGTGATACCAGCATTTGTGGGGGATTTGGATGGAGTGGAGTTTGGGAACTGTAAAACTTATTTAGGTTTTTTTTACTTTAAAACATTCCTAGTCGGTTAAGGATAGCTTTTTAGGGTTAAAATGATGTAAATAACTGTTTTCTAAAATTTTGATGGTTTATTTTATTGAAAAAAGAATATTCAAGGACTTAATCATTCAAAATAATAAAGTTTAATGGTTTTTTCATTCATAAAATAGTTCAGGAATGTTTTTTCGGTTTAAAAAATAGTTAAGGGACTTAGGGGGTGTTTGCGATTGCTTAATTAAAACAACTTATGTTTTTCTGTAAAAGTGTTTATTAACTTATGAGGTGTTAAACTGGAGTTTTATAAAGAGTGTTTGAATTAACTTATGGTGGTACCAAAACGTAATAAGCTAATAAGTTGTTTTTAGGGGTGTTTGAGATTGCTTATACATGTAAAAGGACTAAAAAGCTAATAAGTTGTTTCAAATAAGTCAATAAGTTAGAATGAAATGACTTATCAAAAACTCCTTATCATCGGTGCAAAACTGGTATAAGCATTTTTCTTTTCTTCTCATCCAAACGCTAAAAACTATTTATTACCGATACCACACTGGAATAAGTTGATAAGCACTTATCATTCAAAATGGGTTAGTTCGTTGGGTTTTTTTTTGAACTTTTCAGATTTTTATTAAATTTAAGTATTTCAGATCTAAAATTAACGGTAAAATGCGCGAAATAAAAACCTACTTTCATAAATTTACTTATTATAGTATTGTACTTTTATTTTTCCATATTATAGTAATGTACTTTCAAATTATTTTTTATTAGAGCATTGTACTTTAGAAGTTTTACCCATTATAACATTGGGTAATCTGTTACCTTTTAAACCGGTTTCCTTGCTTACGTGTCATATATAAAATGATGTGGAAGACATATAGGTAGCGTTTGGTATGCATATACGATAGGACATGACAGAATAGGACATGACGGAATAGGACAAGACGGAATAGGACAAGACTGGACAGAACAAGAGGGCACAACAAGACCGGACAACATTGGACAAGATAAATGTATGTTTGATGTTTGATATGACTAGGACTAGAAACTAGATAGGACAAGATAGACAAGTTGCCCCTAAAAGTTGTTTGATGATATTATATATCATATAATAGTTATAAATGACACTGTAGGGTTGTAATCAAATTTGTAACCGATAAACGCAGCGGGAATTAAAATAATTTTGGTTACAACGAAAGAAAATTATCTAAACAATTAAAACCCAAACGGATCCAATGATGTATTTAATCAAAACTTAAAACCACACCATAGGGTGTTTAGAGATGTATCTTTCAGATCTATTGTGGTTGAACTAGCTGAGCACTTAGAAACCAATCTAGGTTTCCTCTAGTGGTATCCACACACGAACACACGAAATTCCACCGGGTGCTAGCCCAATAACCCTAGATCTATATGTGTTTTACAGAAAAGAAAAGGGTTTGTTTTCTGTATTTTTCTGAGAGGCTATTCTAACTCAAATTGTATATAAATGGTTTAGCCTAACCCCTTATTTATATCAGAAGAATTATAGTTAGACTATAATTCAATTAAGGATTAAATAAGGTTTAGTAATTATCTGTAATATTCAAATTCAAATTCAAATTCAAATATATATATATAATATAATTATATAAGTATATATAATTATCCTTTTAAACTAAAATATAATTTATATAATTACAGATAATTCCCCGTAATTAACATAATTACGTTTTCACCCTGTAGTTATCATAATTACAGTTTAACACACATTTTCATAAAATTCGGGTTTCTACAAATGGAAACAAACGCATTCTTTGTGTGTGACCCTATAGGTTTACATACTCCTCAACAATATCTCTGTGTGACACGTGTCGTGGGCATATAATAACTTACATTCTCCCACTTGCACGAGATACACAGTAACACAGACGATGGTAAGCGTCTAGCAACACGTCACCGCCCCTAAGGTTATGTAAATGTGCTTTTACATTCTAGCAATTTGATTGATCTAATCAATCATATAGTAGAATCATTCATTATCCTTTTGCTTCACGATATTTTATTTTGAACTTAGGGCATAGATCTATCTCATCATTTATAGCTCAAAGATTGTGTTTCTCGATCCCAACATATATGGTTATACAAGTGTCATTAGTCCAAGTAATCCACTTGTTCATGCATGTAAATCATAATATGTAATCGAGGGGGCCAGAAATATCTCTCTCATCTTGAGAGGAGCAAATCCCATATTGCATGTACACGACTAACTACACAATTCATGTTATACCTAATATAGCCCTTATGATTACCCGGTCATGGGTAACGTTAGAATATATCAAAGTATAACACTCCTTGTGCATTAGATCCCAATGCACATCTCAGGTCTGAGGATAAATACTGTTGTACCATTTCAAGACTCACCTTATGACGCCGATCTATGAAGTAATCTTGACTGTGGGTCTTGTCCAACGCCTTGTGCTCCGACAAGCGCATGTGACTCTGGTTGCACCTAGTGCACTTCCAACTTGGACTATGACCAAAATTCACAATGATATTGATTTATTACTAGTCCCCCTAGTAATAAGTGATCAAGGACAGTTCTAAATAATATGATCATCATATTTATTTAAGGATACTTAAACATGCTAAAACGAACATAGAGATGTTTAATTAAATACTCATATCCAATATGCCATAATTGTAAAACATAACTGTTTTAATGTTCACAAAGTAAAAGATTACTAAAATTTTACAAATCAGACTAAATTATTACAAAATCTCAAGCCTATTGAGCTAATGTGAGCATCATGCTTGCTTTGACTCAAAGGTTTGGTTAGAGGATCTGCTGGATTGTCTTCTGATCGAACTTTACATATCTTTATGTCACCTCTTTCAATAATCTCTCGAATTAGGTGATATCTTCTCATGATATGCTTGGAGCGCTGATGTGACCTTGGTTCCTTTGCCTGGGCAATGGCACCTTCATTGTCGCAATAGATCTCGACAAGGTCACATATGCTAGGGACTACTCCCAGATCTGTGATGAATTTCTTCATCCAAACAACTTCCTTTGCGGCGTCCGACGTTGCAATGTACTCCGATTCTGTAGTTGAATCCGCTATTGTGCTTTGTTTGTAGCTCTTCCAGCTCACAACACCCCCGTTTAACACAAACACGTATCCCGACTGTGATTTATAGTCATCTCGGTCGGTTTGGAAACTAGCATATGTGTATCCTTGAATACACAGATCTCTTTCTTGACCTCCGTACAGTAAGAACATTTCTTTAGTTCTTCTCAGATACTTTAGAATATTCTTTACTACTACCCAGTGAACATCGCCTGGGTTTGACTGATACCTGCTCGTCATGCTTAGGGCATACGAGACATCTGGTCTAGTACATAACATGGCATACATAATTGAACCGATGGCCGAAGCATAGGGAACACCCTTCATGCGATTCATGTCCTCTTTAGATATAGGACTCTGAGTTTTGCTTAGATGTACACCATGTACCATTGGTAAGTTTCCTCTTTTAGAACCCTCCATCTTGAGTGTCTTAAGATCTTGTCAATATATGTACTTTGGCTTAATTCAATTAAGCGTTTCGATCTATCACGATAGATCTTTATACCAAGGATATAAGTTGCTTCTCCTAGATCCTTCATCGCGAAACACTTCCCTAACCAGGCTTTTACACCTTTAAGGGTAGGGATGCCATTTCCGATGATCAATATATCATCGACATATAGGATCAGGAATACTACTATGCTCCCACTGACTTTCTTGTATACACAAGGTTCATCTTCGTTCTTTAAGAACCCAAATTCTTTAATCTTTTCATCAAAACGAAGATTCCAACTATGAGATGCTTGCTTCAGTCCATAAATGGACTTTTGCAACTTACATACCCTTTCAGGAAAATTTGGATGTTTAAAACCTTCTGGTTGTACCATGTACACGTCCTCGCTTAAAGTTCTGTTAAGGAACGCGGTTTTAACATCCATTTGCCATATTTCATAATCATGAAATGCAGCTATGGCAAGAAGTATCCTGATGGATTTAATCATGGCTACTGGAGAAAAAGTTTCATCATAATCTACTCCATGAGTCTGAGTGAAACCTTTAGCTACCAACCTAGCCTTATAGGTATGTACAATCCCATCTATGTCAGTTTTCTTTTTGAATACCCACTTATACCCTACGACTTTGCAGCTGGTAGGTGCATCTACCAAGTTCCAAATTTGGTTATCTGACATGGATTGTATTTGAACCTTCGTGGCATCTTGCCATTTATCAGATTCTAAACCTGATACGGCTTCCTGATAGGTTACGGGCTCATCATGAACCGTATCGTCATTGCCAATGAGATAACCATATCTCTCAGGCTCTTGACGACTCCTATTCGATCTTCGGATTGTTTGTATCTCGTCATTACCTTCAACAACTTGTTGAGGCTCAATGTTATGTTGATTATCAGTATTAACCATTGTTTCATCTTGTGGTTCTTGAATTTCTTCAAGATCTACTGTATCCCCCGTTGTGGTTCTCGATAGAAAATCATTTTCTAGGAACTCACTGCGGCACGCAACAAAAACTTTGTTCTCGCTGGGTTTGTAGAAGTAATATCCAACTGTCTCTTTTGGATATCCTACAAAGATGCATTTTTCAGACCTTGAATCAAGCTTCCCAGAATCTTCCCGCTTAACATAAGCTTCACAACCCCATATTTTCATATATGACAGTTTTGGGATCTTCCCAGTCCATAGTTCGAGGGGTTTTGTTGGTCTTTTTGGTTGGCACACTATTTAGTATTCGGGCAGAAGTTTCTAGGGCATAACCCCATAAACTTTTAGGCAGATTGGTACGACTCATCATAGAGCGAACCATGTCCAACAAGATTCTATTCCTTCTTTCGGACACACCGTTATGTTACGGTGTTCCGGGAGGATTTAATTGGGATATTATCCCGTTATCTCTTAGATGGTCAATAAACTCTTGTCTTAGATATTCCCGACCCCGGTCCGATCGAATTGTCTTTATCTTTTTGCCAAATTGATTCTCTACTTCATTCTGAAACTTTTTAAAAAAACTCAAAGCTTTCAGATTTGTTTTTCATTAGGTAAACATACCCGTATCTACTGAAGTCATCAGTAAAGGTAATGAAGTAGCGATGACCATTTCTTGTGGTTGAACTAAAGGCCCCACACACATCAGTATGTATAATCCCTAATAGTTATGTTGCCCTTTCGGGGTTGCCTTTAAAAGGCGCTTTTGTCATCTTGCCCATTAAGCAAGATTCACATACATCATATGAATCATCACATGATTCCAACACTCCGTCCGCCTGGAGTTTGGCTATGCGTTTCTTGTTTATGTGTCCAAGACGACAATGCCACAAATAGGTCTGGTTTAAGCCTCGCTTAATTCGTTTATTGTTTACATTATATATTGATTCATAATTACAACTTGCATATCAATTTCATAAATACCATTGTGTGGTTTGGCCATAAAATACAAAACATTGTTAAGATAAGCTGAAATTGAGTTATTACTGAAAGTAAACATAAATCCAGTTTGTTGTAACCTAGAAAAAGAAACGATATTCCTAGTAATGCTAGGTACATATAAACACTTGCTAAGTGCTAAAATAAGACCATTTGGCAGCTTCATGTAACAAGTCCCTTGAGCAATAGCAGCTACCTTAGCTCCATTCCCCATTCGAAGCTCCATCTGGCCTAGTTTCATTTTCTCTTCACTTCTTAGTCCCTGAAAAGTAGTACAAATGTGAGTACCACACCCAGTATCCAATACCCAAGAATCAGAGTCAGAAGTGAATAAATCAATGGTAAAACATACCTGAAGGTCCGGCTCCATTAGCCTTCTGCTTCTTCATTTCTGCCAATAGGGCGGGGCAGTTTCTCTTCCAATGTCCCTTCTGGTTGTAGTTGAAGCAAACTACTTCCTCAGAAATCTTTCCCTTACCCTTTTCCTTGTTGGAACTTCCAACTTTTCTTTTACCCTTGGTAACCACCCTTTTCTTCTTGTTTATCCTACTTTTACGTTTGATCATCAATACCTGTTTTGGTTTGGATAAATCCAACTAGGATTTCATATTTCTCTCAACAGTTTTAAGCATGTCGTGAAGCTCCGTGAGAGTTTTCTCCAAACCATTCATATTGTAGTTCAGAACGAACTGGTCATATGACTTGGATAAAGAATTGAGAACCATGTCGGTTGCCTATTCTTGACCCAGTGGGTATCCAAGACGGGTTAATCGGTCAATATACCCTTTCATTCTTAAAACGTGGGTACTGACTGATGAACCCTTAGTCATCATGCAAGCATGCAATGCCCTGACTGTATCGAACCTCTCTTGCCTTGCTTGTAACCGAAACATGGATTTCAGAGAGGATATCATATCCCAAGCATTCATGTCTTCACGTTCCCTCAGTAGCTCAGGGAGTCATGGATGCTAGCATCAGACAGCTAACAGGTAGTGAGTCATTGAGATGCTTATCATAAGCAACCCTGACCTCAGCTGAATCATTTATAGTAGGAGGGTTTGGAGGGGGGGGGGGATTCGAGAACGTACAACTTCTTTTCGTGCTTAAGGACAACCCTCAAGAAACGAAACCAGTCCACGAAGTTCGTAACGTTTAGTTTATCCTTGTCAAGATTTGATCGTAAGGTAAATTGGGATAAGTCGTTTGTGCATACAGTTTGGTTGGAGGCGTTAGCGGCCATCTACAAAATAAGTTCAATTTTAGTAATTCTTTTAAAATCTCAAATTAATTAATATCACCTTTCCAAACATAAAATTTAATTTGAGCTAAGATCCATATATCACCTATTTCCGTAAATGGCCAAGCAACTGTTTACGGAACTAGGTTATTTAGGTAGGAATCATCCAGTTATGTTCAACATAACTCTTAGATATCGTGGGATTTCTATTAATATATCATATGTTAAAAAGCATGTTTAATCCCACTACAACACCTTGAAAGTACTCATAGATGGCTAAGCACTGTCTATGATATTTTCAAGTAAACTAACCATATTAAGATATCATGATCCCACATAGAGTTTTAACTTAGGGTTTATTGGGATCAATCGTCCAAAATATGACTATTTAAGTGAATGGCCAAGCAACTGTCCACTTAAATATCGTTATCCTGGCGCCTTGTCTTACACTACAATTATCTGATATGATTGGCTAAGCACTGACCATACTGGACTCTTGTAAGTTCAACAAGTATCTTAAATGGATGGCTCATAGTTTACATTTGTGAAAGGTTTAAATTTTAGATAACTATTTTCTTTTAAAACGTTTGAATTTATCTCTAAAATTTTGTTTTAAAAGATTATTTTATTAAATCGGTTTGAGTTTGATAAACATATCAATTTAAAATATCATATTTTTTTTACCGATTTAAAATTGTTTTGCGTTTAATTTTTATTTTAAGCGTTTGCAATTATCATAACAATAATAAAGCAATAAATAAAACCAAACACAAAATAAACACAACAACAACCACAGTCAATTCTAAGGACATCTTCAATCTTCTCCCACTGGCCTAGCCATCTTGGTGAACTCCAGGGTCTCCGTCTTGATTTCTTGAAACTCCGTCTTCGTGTAAAATAGAAAAATATAACAAATTATATCTATTTACATTTTTCCCTATCTGGAAAATTAAATTAAAAATTACATCCCATGCAATTAATACATTTTAATTTTCCAAAACAAAATAAATCAACCACGGGTCTTTTCGGGGCAATCCATATATTATGCAATAATTTAAACATAAAATAAAACAACCGGCCGAAATAACTAACATAATTAAAAGACCAATTAATGGAACAAATTTTCATATGGCAAAATTAAAATTGACCTGATTTAGATGTAGGTTAACAAAACATGACCCAAAACTTTTGGACATAAGCCGAGTCAATTTAGCCACAATCAATGGCAGGAATAAAGTTGAGAAAATACATTCGGCAACAGCCGTGTTGTCCAATATTTTAACCGCAAGCGTACGGGTCGATCACAGGGAGTAATGGTTTAAGTACTAAGTCTGCTATAAATCATGAACTAGCTATGAGAATACAATTTGATTGGGATTTTTCTAAACTAAAGATTAATCTATAAATCAGAATACAAGTATAAAACATAAACACATACAAGAGATTTAGACTATCTATAACAAAGATGTACAAATTTACAATAAATGAGTAATTGGAATATGTATTGAACTAAGACATAAAGACGAGATGGAAGTGGTGACATCCAACAATTATATCGAGGTAGGGGATTATCTTTCTAAAAACGTTTAAGACCCTCTTCTGAGGTGAAGTAAACCTTCCTGGTTAAGCGGTTGACTACTTCTGTGACATCCGACTTAACTAGAAGCAGTAAGTTTTGATAAAACAATTTCCCCGATTCCTACTTTCATCTATTTCCATGATAATTTTAGAATCGTTGGTTAATCGACCAAAAGCCAAATTCAAACTTCCGTTTATAATTTGATTTGTTGAATAAAGATTATTGAATAATCAGTTTTTGATCACAACCCCAACTTTCGTTGGTGATGAACCGTAGAACTAACATCCAACAATCATAACGTTATACTTTGAGTTAACCAAATCCTCATTACAACTGATGATTATCACCACACAATCTTATATGTGAAAAGAACTAAAAATGACTTTTATTAATTGAAAGGCTAAACAAAAAATATATAAATACTAGCTACTAATATATAATAGAAAATATGTAGGAAATCATCAAACAACATTTCTACATATACTTAGGAAATATCTAAACATATGCAGTAAGTAAAACAATTCTTGTTAACATACATGATTATAATCTAGAAAGTATCATTTGTGTTGTTTGAATTATAGAACAAAGATGAATCAAAGTGTATGTAAACATGTATAAGATAACAAGAATTTATTAAACAAGAGGAATAACATAAAATAGAAAAGAGATACAATACTAGATTGATGAACACAAGGTAGGATCCTTCAAGAGAAGAGTGATCCAGGGAGAATAAGAACTAGAGAGAGTTTACTTCAAACAAAAGATGGATAATAAGAAAGGGGAGACACTCTACTTATACTACTAAACAACCAAAATATCCAGAATATCTACAAAAATATCTTTAAAATATCAAGACAAATATCTTATAAAGATCTAAACTTGAGTTGCAGAAAAATTGCATGAAGCAGAAAACTTTCTGGACAAGGCGCATGACTCGTGCGTTTTTTGGCCTGCAATGCGCACGGGTCGTGCGCATCAACAGTGGGTCGTGGTGGCTTGTTTCTTTTATAAATCTTCTCCATTTTCCACTATGCTTCCTTCGTTTTACTTGGCATCCTTTGTAACCGAACCGAGCGTTATTAGATCAACCTGAAATTTGAATAAACGCGTAAGTTTCCCAAATTTGACCCAAACACGGAACGAATGATGGATGCAATGCAATTTAAGCTAAATATGCACAATTTAGTCAAACTAAGATGTAAAACATATTAGATTAATAGAGGAAATATGTACAAAATGACTAGCTAACAAAATCCCCCAAGCTAAACTCTTTCTTTTCCTCAAGGAAGCATGTTGTTCATTAAGTCAAAAATGGGAGAAAACAACAAATGAGACAAACCTTAAAAGTAACAAGACAAGCTAACCATATTTCCAAAAAGAGATAATCCGTTATTTAAGTTCATTAATGCACAAACGCAACCAAACCCGCATGTCAATTACTAAACGTAAGAAAATACAATTGTTTTACACAAAGGTTAACACTAACACGACACTTGAATCAATAAATCACGCACACGGCCTTGCGAGAATTTGTGAACATACCGTAATCACTAAGGGAGTGGGATAAATGATCATACTGGATGGATACTCGCATAATCCACTCAATTACTTTCATGTGTTTAAGGCAAGGTGTATACGCTCAAATAGCCTTCCTAACCAAGAATGTATTTCACTCTTGACATTTTTGAAATGGTTCTCAAAGTCTAGATGTTTCCACAAAACTACATGTACAGAGGACTTTTTAGGCTCAAAAGGGGATTTTTTGGTTAAAAGGAAAGTCTTGGGTTGGATGGTGTCTTTACAAATTCAGTTTTATCCTTTTGCCTTTCTTTTGATCTTGGCTTATTTTGATAATAAACATAGCCTTGAGGGGCTAATCTAATTCAAGATTCTTTCGGTTCCCTTTGTGAAACTCTTCTACTGCATCCCCCCAAGCTATATTCTTTCGTATATATATATATATATATATATATATATATATATATTTATATATTATATATAGTTTTTGCGGTGAAGGGAATGATAGTGGGTGCTAAGGGTGAGTTCAAAGAAAAATGATGGCCTCAATGTAGTTTCATAGTTAATCTAAACGAGAATCAAGTCAAAAACCTAGAGCTACGTTTTGGTGGAAGGTACCTCACAAGAAAGAATAGATTGGGATTGATTATAGATGATTCAATCCAAAACGGCCCAAAGGCTCACTGGGTGAGGTCCATCTAAGCAATCACATATGTAATGTAGGGGGATTACGGTATGCGTACTAATCCTAAAGGTTACGTGCGGTGATATAGTGAGAAGTGCGTGTAAGTATCTTCCTAATAGTGAAACAATGCTTTCTATACAATTTATATCTTAACTAGCTAGGAATGGGGTGATGTACAAGCAATGAACTTAAATGTTGATTATACCTAGTGTGAACAGGTTATCTACATCTTGAAGCTAAAAAGGTTCATCCAAAAAAATATTTTTGAATTTTATATATTTTTTTTTGATTTTTTTAGATACTAAGAAACAAGAAACAAGAAACAAAAAAAATGCATGGAGAAACAAGAAACAAAAATGCATGAAGAAACAAGAAACAAAAATGCATGAAGAAGAATGACACCCCCCCTAAGCTAGAATTAAGCATTGTCCTCAATGCTTAGAGGGATGTCGCGGTGTTTAAGGCCATGGGTCATTTCGGCGGTCCGGAAAATGGTTCTGGCTAATATGCCAATCGTACATGTGGTCCATCATCCGTCGCATATGCCAGTTATGTTCTTCGATGGCATCCAATCGATTAAGGATTTGGGCATGAGGAGGTTCAGGCTGGTAAACTTGGGGGCCTGGTGCTTGCTCAACCGCTTGTTGGTCGGGAAAGGAGCAATCCGTGTGGCGAGATACTTCCGTTCTTTGTGGGTCGGGTAGTGCACAAAGTGGCTCGCGCTGCCGACCATGCAACCAAGTGAACTGGCATTCCCCTTCAAATCTTATCATGTTCATCCGCTCCATAGAATCCAAATCTAGTCGGACTAACCCCTCGATTTTAGGAGTATTATCGGGAATGTTGATTGACAGACAAGACTTTGTAATCGACCAAGTGATTACTCCGCCGCAACATATGTCTCCCGATTTTTGCTCACTAATTCTGACCAACCGTCTAACAAGCCAAGCGGCTCCATTAATGGGAATAACTGGGGGGTCATGCTCAAGGTCAGCTGGATGCTTAGTCATAGCCCATAGAAAATAAAGCTTATCGAGTGTTACAGTTCCCGTTTCTAAGCGAGAAAAAATAACACAAGCGATAATCTTGTGGGCTATTCGAAGACATGGATGGCGAATAGAAGAAGATTTGGCAGTACGTGCCTCCCATGATCGTTCGTTGGTAATGTGCATCCAGAATCCTAGGGGGTTGAAGTCCGGATGGTGAGCATCGTCGGGTCCTAGTGTCCCATCACTATCAAACTCAAATGCCGCATTGATTTGGTCAAAATTTAGTCGTCGTTCTTGATTAAAAATTCTGAAAGTGATGGTATCCCGTGTTGGAGTCCTAAGGGTGCTTAGGAATTCTAGGGTGATCCTAGGAAATGTATCCGCCATAAGTACAAGGATTTTTGCTAATCCAATATTGTTTAGAAGCTGGAATATACCCCTGGCGACTCCTAAAGCGACTAAGTCGTTGCCCTTAGGGAATTTGGTTGTTGAGATAACCCTTCGCGCTAACTCTTTGAACCTTGCTTTGTCACTAGGGTCGGTGAAGACGATGCCTAAGCTAGAGGGTGTGGGCGGATTTGGATTTCGAGTCGATGCCTGTGGTTCAGAAGAATCACCTCTGGCCCTCTTTGACCTACTAGATGATGCCATTTGAACGGGAAATACACGTACGATTGACAAAAATAAACAAAAACCAAGCCTATGTCTGTCCCAACAAACTTGACAGCCCAATCTAAACTAAAACTTAAGATAAATAATAATGCACACAAAAATAAAGAAAAATGAACGAAGTTACTGCCTTTAAAGATGAAGATTTTCAGACTTGAAAACGGTAAAAGCTCCAATCTTTTTTCTACAAATGCAACCTGAAAAGAAAGATTGCACAAACAAAACCACAAAATACCCATTTTTTTTAGGTTTAGGTTCCAATGGGGTAAAATTGGAACAAAATTGATGAAAGGAAGGAAAATAGGAGAGGGTTAGAGGAAAAGAGTGTGAAATAGAAGAAGAAATCAAGAAGATTTGGGTTTAGAAGATGGTTTTCGGTGGGTGTGGGGTTGGGGAGTGAGTTTTATCAAAAATGGAGATTTTGGGGTTGAAAATGGTGAAGAAGATGATGAATATGATGAAGATGATGAAGTTTTGACAAGAAATTAGGTTTTGATTTAAGATTTGTGTGAGATTTGGAGAAGAAAGAAAATGGGGGTTAGGGTTTCTTGGGAGAGAAATCGATGAAGAAGAAGAAGAAAGATTTGGGAAAAAATGAGAAGAAAAGAAAAAAAAAACGTTTTTGGTGGACTGGTGAAGGCGCACGGGTCGTGCGTCATTTAGGCACACACAATGCATGGGTTGTGCGTACATACAAAGAACCAAATCTGATTCAACGCACGGGTCGTGCGCTGTTTATTCTTCACCCACGCACGAGTCGTGCGTGAACAGTACCAAATTTTTTTATTAAACAATATATATATATATATATATATGTGTGTGTGTGTGTGTGTGTGTGTGTGTGTATGCTCCCTTTTTTTCGCCATGAGGTTTTACAGAAGAAACGAACGAGCGCCTTACTCGTCACTGAGCCATGGTGGGTTGTGCAAACGTGTGTGATATGGGCCCAATGATTGGTTCACCCGCAATGTAATGTTTTAAACGTTGTCCGTTTACCTTGAAAGTGTGGGATTCGCAGGATACTTCGACTGTGCCATATGGGAAGAAACGAACTACAATGAATGGACTAGACCAACGCGAACGGAGTTTTCCAGGGAAGAGTTTGAGTCTTGAATTAAATAAGAGTACTAGATCCCCTTCATTAAACTCCTTGCGTTTAAGTCGTCAATCGTGCCATCTCTTCGTTTTTTCCTTGTAGATACGTGAACTTTCATATGCGTCAAGACGGATTTCATCCAATTCAGAAAGCTGTAGAAGTCGTCAGTCCTTAACATCCTCAAAATTGAAGTTTAGGCTCTTGACAGCCCAAAATGCTCTGTGTTCGAGCTCCACCGGGAGGTGACATGCTTTCCCATAGACTAGTCGGTAGGGCGACATTCCAATAGGAGTTTTAAAAGTTGTCCGGTATGCCCAGAGTGCATCATCGAGTTTTACAGACCAATCCTTTCTTGAAATTGCTACAGTTTTTTCAAGGATTGTTTTCAACTCTCGGTTTGAGATCTCAACTTGTCCACTCGTTTGTGGGTGGTAAGCGAGTCCAACCCGATGATGGACGCCATACTTTTTAAGGAGGGCCTCAAACTTATTTTCAATGAAGTGTCGTCCCCCATCGCTTATAACAACTCTCGATACACCAAACCGAGGGAAGATTATTCGCTTAAAGAACTTGGAGACTACACGGGAATCATTGGTGGGGGAAGCTATGGCTTCCACCCATTTGGACACATAATCCACTGCTACAAGAATGTACTTATTCGAATAGCTAGACGGAAATGGTCCCATGAAATCTATGCCCCAGACATCGAATATTTCAACCTCAAGAATAGAATTTAAGGGCATTTCATTTCTTTGCGCGATGTTGCCAGTTCGTTGGCAACGATCACAACTCTTGACATAGGTATCCACATCTTTGAATAAGGGAGGCCACCAGAAACCACTTTGAAGGATTTTGGCTGATGTTTTACTCGTACCTGCATAACCACCATAAGGTGAGGTATGACAATGAGACATGACAGATTCAGTTTCATCTTCTGGAATACATCGTCGGATGATGCCGTCAGAACAAGACTTGTACAGGAAAGGATCATCCCAAAAGAATAGCTTGACATCGTGAAAGAATTTCTTACGCTGATAAGAAGAAAGATCATGTGGTTTGACATCACAAGCTAAGAAATTCACGATATCTGCAAACCAAGGCGTGACACTAAGGGCTAGAGCGAACAATTGATCATCAGGAAATGAATCATCAATGGGAAGAGAAAGAGTGTCACTATCAACGTAAAGACGCGAGAGATGATCAGCCACAGAGTTATCCACGCCCTTCTTATCCTTGATTTCAAGATTGAACTCTTGAAGCAACAGAATCCACCGAATCAGACGCGATTTTGCATCTTTCTTGCTCATGAGGTATTTGAGAGCTGCGTGATCGGTGTGGACAATTACTTTTGAGCCTACAAGATACGATCTAAACTTTTCAATGGAAAATACTACCGCCAACAGTTCCTTCTCGGTCGTAGTGTAGTTACTTTGAGCGGGATCGAGGGTTTTACTAGCGTAGTATATGGCATGCAACTTATTATCTCTCCTTTAGCCAAGGACTGATCCTACGGAAAAATCACTAGCGTCACACATAAGCTCAAAAGGGAGAGACCAATCTGGCGGTTAAATGATCGGTGCCGAGATGAGGGATCTTTTCAAAGCGTCAAATGCTTCATGACGTGAGTTAGTGAAGACAAAAGGAGTGTCATTTGCTAGTAACTCAGTCAAAGGCCTCACGATTTTGGAAAAGTCTTTGATGAAACACCTATAGAAGTTTGCGTGACCGAGGAAACTACGCACCCCTTTGACGTTTACCGGGGCGGTAATTCTTCAATTACTTATACCTTAGCCTTATCTACCTCTATGCCTCGATTTGAAACTATATGGCCTAAGACAATACCTTCATTGACCATAAAATGGCATTTTTCCCAATTTAGAACCAAATTAACTTCTTGACACCTATGGAGGACTTTTGTCAAATTTGAAAGGCAACTATCAAAGTTAGTGCCGTGGACTGAAAAATCGTCCATAAAAACTTCCATGGTGTGCTCAATAAAGTCGGAAAATATTGCCATCATACATCTTTGAAAGGTGGTTGGTGCATTGCATAACCCAAAAGGCATTCGACGGAATGCGAAGGTACCAAACGGGCATGTAAACGTGGTTTTTTCCTGATCGTCCGGATGAATTGGGATTTGGAAAAATCTCGAATATCTATCTAGATAACAGAAATATGCATGGTGCGCCAACCTTTCTAGCATTTGGTTAATAAAAGGGAGAGGAAAGTGATCCATCCGGGTGGCCAGATTAAGTTTTTTGTAATCTATGCATATACGCCACCCGGTTACCGTTCTAGTCGGGACTAGCTCATTCTTGTTATTTTTAACAACTGTAATGACACCCTTTTTGGGTACTACTTGAACAGGGCTAACCCACCTATTATCATAAATATCATAGATTATACCTGCTTTAAGCAACTTCAAGACTTCTGTCTTGACAACCTCCTTCATATTTGGATTTAAACGCCCTTGGCATTCAATGGAGGTGGCACTCTCGTTGTCTAACAAGATTCGATGAGTACAAAAAAGGGGACTAATCCCTCGCAAATCATCTATTGAATATCCTAAAACACTCTTAAACTTTTTCAAAACATGCAGTAATTGATCAAGTTCAATGTCAGATAAGGATGCATTTACTATAACCGGATATGAACTATTGCTACCAAGAAATGCATATTTTAAACTAGAAGGGAGAGGTTTTAGATCTACCTTTTTTGGAGTGACATCTGCTCCTTCTGTCGTGGTCGCTTCCAGTACATCGAGGTACGTCTGGGACTTTTTGTAGTGCGAGCTAACATCAAATAGTTTGCCAAATTCAATAGCATCTTTGCTCGTTTCGCCCAACAATCCACAAAGATAATTTTGCAGTGGATCCAAAGTTGACATCACGACCGCATCATTATCGGTCAGATCAACAACAAGATTTGCATAGTTACAATCGTCAAACAACCTTGGCAAGCCGAGAGACTTTTGCAGCTCAAAGTCCACTTTTTCCTTTCCAACATTCAACGATAATTTGCCATTCTTCACATCAATCATGGCACCAGCGGTGGCCAAGAATGGACGACCAAGTATAATGGGAACATTCACGTCCTCAGCCATGTCCATTACCATAAAGTCACAAGGGATAAGTAGACCACCCACTTGTAATGGTACATCTTCCAACACTCCTACCGGATATTTTATCGAACGATCGGCTAGCTGAAGAGAAACTTTGGATGGTTTAATCTCACCCAATTTAGCTTTGAGGACAATGGATAAAGGCATAATGCTCACGCTTGCACCTAAGTCACACAAAGCTCGTTGAATAGATACATTTCCAATAGGGCATGGAATTGAGAAACTGCCTGGGTCCTTCAGCTTTTCAGGAAGTGGAACAGAGAAAAGTGCACTACATTCTTCAGAGAGAATGACTTTCATCTTCTTCTTTTGAGAAAAAAGGTCTTTTAGAAACTTTGCATATGAGGGGATCTCAGAAATTGCATCTAAAAATGGTATGGTGATGTGCAACTGCTTCAGAGTTTCCATTATTTTAGCATACTTGCTTTCAAGCTTTGCTTTGGATAAACACTGAGGATATGGGATATGAGGGAGATGGACGGGTGAAGGGATTTTAACGAATTCTGGTTCCTTCACTTTGGGGATTTCCTCAACGGTAATATCTTCTATTACCACATGCTCTTTACCGCCCTCTTGTGATGCTTTTTCTACCACTACCTCTTCAAGGGCCTTTACCCTACGAAGTGTAACAGCATTCATTTGGGCTCTTGGGTTTTGCTCAGGTTGTCCAGGAAGTTGGGTACCAGGTTTAGAGAGATTAGCAACTTGTTGGGCCAGCTGGGAAATTTGAGTTTCGATCATTTTATTATGAGATGCCACGAAATCGAACTTCGAATTCACCTGTTGAATGGAGTTGTGGAAATGATCGTTTTTCTGCCCTTGGATAGCAATGAAGTTCTCCATCAAAGTCTCAAGATTAGACTTTAATGGAGGATGCTGAGATGACTGAGGTTTAGGAGATGGGGTTTGAGGGCGCTGTTGGAAACCGGGAGGCTGAAAACCTTGAGATATCTGTTGAGGGGGTTGCTGAACGTTGTTTAAACGATAAGAGAAGTTTGGGTGCTGCTTCCAACCAGGGTTGTAAGTTTGGGAAAAAGGGTTATTTCCCGAGTTGAACCCCCCTTGTGGCCTTTGTTGATTGTAGACGGCATGCGCTTGCTCTAGTGTCATGCCTTGTGAAACTTGCATGAAAGCTGGACACCCTTCTAAGTCATGGCCTTGTACACCACAAGCTTCACAAAAATTGACCGACTAGCTAGATCCCACTTGATTAACATTCATCTTAGAGATTTGGTTCATCAATGCTTCAACTTTTTCAGAAATCATTGTTAAAACATCATATTCAAACTACACCGATTTGCTGATCGTTACTCCAATGATAGTTGTTAGAAGACATTTCTTCTAACAGAGTCCTTGCTTCATCGGGAGTTTTAGCCATTATAGCACCTCCAGCTGCTGCGTCAATAGATATTTTCACCTCATTCTTCAAACCGTTGTAAAATGTTTGGATGAGGAGCCATTTCGGAATGGCATGATGTGGGAATTGACGTTGAAGCTCTTTGAAACGCTCCCATGCTTCATATAATGATTATTGGTCAGCTTGATAAAAAGAAGTGATCTCGTTTCGGAGCTTGACTGTCTTTCCTGGTGGGAAAAACTTGGTTAGAAAGGCCTTGGACAAGGCTGCCCAAGTAGTGAAGGTGTCAGCATCATGGCCAGTTAACCATTTCTTCGCTTTATCTCTTAGAGAAAAACCAAATAGTCGTAGTCGAATAGCATCAGCAGAGGCTCTATTTATCTTGATGGTGTCACATTTTTCATCAAAAGAATTCAGATGATCATTTGGGTTCTCCATTGGGTTTCCTCCGAACTGATCTTGTTGAACGAATGAGAGGAGGTTTGTTTTTATTTCAAAACTAGTTGCTTGAACAGGTGGTCTGGTGATGCTTGATGTAGACTCATGCTTGGGTGTAGCAAAGTCCATCAAAGATTTGGGTAGCGGAATATCTTCCATTGCTTTTTGTCTTAATCTCCGTCTCCTCTCAGCGTTTCGTCTACGTGTTGTCGCTTCGATCTCCAGGTCGTAAAAGAATGACTCGTCAGCGCTACGCGCTCTCCGTCTCATGCACGAGAAGTACTAAACCTAAGGAGAAATTCAAGATTAAGCAGGGTGAGAAGATATTAAAATAAAGTAAACCATGAAAAATAGAATAGATAGAGACATAGTCTAGTTAATCTATAACTAAATCCATATTAAACCGATTGCTCCCCGGCAACGGCGCCAAAAACTTGTTGTCCAATATTTTAACCGCAAGCGTACGGGTTGTGTAGCATACGGGTCGATCACATGGAGTAATGGTTTAAGTACTAATTCTTCTATAAATCATGAACTAGCTATGGGAATACAATTTGATTGAGATTTTTCTAAACTAAAGATTAATCTATAAATCAAAATACAAGTATAAAACATAAACACATACAAGAGATTTACACTATCTATAACAAAGATGTACAAATTTATAATAAATGAGTAATTGGGATATGTATCGAACTAAGACATAAAGACAAGATGGAAGTGGTGACATCCAACAGTTATATCGAGGTAGGGGTTTAACTGTCTAAAAACGTTTAAGACCCTCTTCCGAGGTGAAGTAAACCTTCCTGGTTAAGCGGTTGACTACTTCCGTGACATCCGACTTAACTAGAAGCAGGAAGTTTTGATAAAACAATTTCCCCGATTCCTACTTTCATCTATTTCCATGATAATTTTAGAATCGTTGGTTAATCGACCAAAAGCCAAATTCAAACTTCCGTTTATAATTTGATTTGTTGAATAAAGATTATTGAATAATCAATTTCTGATCACAACCCCAACTTCCGTTGGTGATGAACCGTAGAACTAACATCCAACAATCATAACGTTATACTTTGAGTTAACCAAATCCTCGTTACAACTGCTGATTATCACCACACAGTCTTATATGTGAAAAGAACTAAAAACGACTTTTATTAATTGAAAGGCTAAACAAAATATATATAGAAATACTAGCTACTAATATATAATAGAAAATATGTAGGAAATCATCAAACAACATTTCTACATATACTTATGAAATATCTAAACATATGCAGTAAGTAAAAAATTCTTGTTAACATACATGATTATAATCTAGAAAGTATTGTTTGTGTTGTTTGAATTATAGAACAAAGATGAATCAAAGTGTATGTAAACATGTATAAGATAACAAGAATTTATTAAACAAGAGGAATAACATAAAATAGAAAAGAGATACAATACTAGATTGATGAACACAAGGTAGGATCCTTCAAGAGAGGAGTGATCCAGGGTGAATAAAAACTAGAGAGAGTTTACTTCAAACAAAAGATGGATAATAAGAAAGGGGAGACACTCTACTTATACTACTAAACAACCAAAATATCTAGAATATCTACAAAAATATCTTTAAAATATCAAGACAAATATCTTATAAAGATCTAAACTTGAGTTGCAGAAAAATTGCATGAAGCAGAAAACTTTCTGGACAAGGCGCACGACCCGTGCGTTTTTTGGCCTGCAATGCTCACGGGTCGTGCGCATCAACAGTGGGTCGTGGTGGCTTGTTTCTTTTATAAATCTTCTCCATTTTCCACTATGCTTCCTTCGTTTTACTTGGCATCCTTTGTAACCGAACTGAGCGTTATTAGATCAACCTGAAATTTGAATAAACGCGCAAGTTTCCCAAATTTGACCCAAACACGGAACGAATGATGGATGCAATGCAATTTAAGCTAAATATGCACAATTTAGTCAAACTAAGATGCAAAACATATTAGATTAATAGAGGAAATATGTACAAAATGACTAGCTAACAAACCGAGACTTAGCAATTTCACCTTTGATACCCACATAAATAAAAACACAGTCCATTTTAGCACAAAACTACTGACGATTTAGAACCAATCGCTTAGCTCGGTGGCCAGATGCGCAAGGTACCGACATCACTGCCATACATACCAAAATCTTGTGACAGCAGTCATCGACTGTCGTCGGTGGCGAAAGAGTAACGGCAATAGCCTCTTGGCTTCAGCCAAGGGTGGAGCCGTGAGCCACCAGAAAACGATGCCAATCCACATATAATGGTGGTCGGCGATTACAAAGTGGAAAAAATAACACCACCGTGGAAACATGAAGCAGAAAAAAAAACTACCAACACTAGTTGTACCTCGTGATAGAACTAAACCCCGGCAAAAGAACAACGCCAGTGGATGACGGTCGGCGGCGACCAAGACACAGGGCCCGTTGATCAGCGACAAAAAGTGAACATCGACAACATCCATGGCATGGTCGACGGTGATCTGGTTGGTATCCACAACATGACCAGTAGCAATAGCCACAGGTCTTCTTGGTTGAAAACGGTGACAGTGGTGGTTGGGGTTGAACCAATACCCACTGCCATCGATGGTGAAGAAAATGGGTTTGGCGGCTGACTTTAGAAAAGGATGCAGGTGATAGGGAAATTAGGTCTTCAAAAATCCTCTTGTACTTTATTTAAGTAGGAAAACCTTTTAGGAAAATTGGTCCAAAAGATATTTGGGTCCAATTAAAATTGTGTTTAATCAGATTAAAATTTGCCATATAAAAATTATAATTCCTCTTTTAATTAAATGACATCAAAGTGGCTCTGATACCACTGTAGGGTTTTAATCAAATTTGTAACCGATAAACGCAGCGGGAATTAAAATAATTTTGGTTACAACGAAAGAAAATTATCTAAACAATTAAAACCCAAACGGATCAAATGATGTATTTAATCAAAACTTAAAACCACACCATAGGGTGTTTAGAGATGTACCTTTCAGATCTATTGTGGTTGAACTAGCTGAGCACTTAGAAACCAATCTAGGTTTTCTCTAGCGGTATCCACACACGAACACGCAAAATTCAACCGGGTGCTAGCCCAATAACCCTAGATCTATATGTGTTTTACAGAAAATAAAAGGGTTTATTTTCTGTATTTTTCTGAGAGGCTATTCTAACTCAAATTGTATATAAATGGTTTAGCCTAACCCCTTATTTATATCAGAAGAATTATAATTAGACTATAATTCAATTAAAGATTAAATAAGGTTTAGTAATTATCTGTAATATTCAAATTCAAATTCAAATATATATATATATATATATATATAATTATCCTTTTAAACTTTAAAATGTAATTATATAGGGGAGCGATCAATTGGAAACCAGTATTACATTGGAAACTTTGGAAACCGAAAATCAACCAATCAGTGAATTTCTTTTTTTTATTTTTTTTAATTGAAAAGGTTATTTTTGTCTTTTACATTATTTCATAATATATATGGTAATTGTAATTATTATTATATTAATAATTATTTAATTTTAATCTAGCTTATATATGGTAATAATAATCATTGATTAATTTAAAAATGAGATATTTAATTTAGGTAAATTATTTAATTTTAATTTAGCTTATATATGGTAATAATGAAACAATAATGCTAACACGATGAACCTGATGAATCTATTTTCATTATGAAACAATAATGTTAACACGATGAACTTGATGAATCTATTTTCATATACGGATATGCAACTGAACAGGTAATGAAACAAAAATGAGAAGTTAACAAAAATGGCACAAATTCATTATGTTTCATTATGAAACAATAATGCTAACACGATGAACCTGATGAATCTATTTTAATTATGAAATAATAATGCTAACATGATGAGCCTGATGAAATCTGTAATCCAATTAAATCTGTAATCCAATTAAATCTGTAATCCACAAATTCATTCTGTTTTATCACAATATTAGATTGTGTAGGAAATTTTATAATAAAATGAAATTAAAAAAAAATATTTTCTTACATTTTAAAAGAAAAATATTTTTTTTTGATGAAAAGACAAATGTTCCTTGTTTTCATAGTAACAAAAATCAAAATTTAGATTGCGTGGGAAATTTTATTTTGGTTTCAAGTAATCTAAATAAAATAAACCTTTCTTGCCATATTTGAGACACAAAATCAAAAGACATATTTACCCTTTTCATCTATTATTTTTATTTATTATTAATAAATTAATTAATTTACTACCATATATAATTCAAATGAATCCTAACCATTGATTATAAAGATCAATGACTGAAATTTGGTTTCCAAAGTTTCCAATGAAACTTGGTTTCCAATTGATATCACCCCTAATTATATAAGTATATATAATTATCCTTTTAAACTGTAAAATATAATTTATATAATTACAGATAATTCCCCGTAATTAACATAATTACGTTTTCACCCTGTAATTATCATAATTAGTTTAACACATATTTTCATAAAATCCAGGTTTCTACAAATGGAAACAAACGCATTCTTTGTGTGTGACCCTATAGGTTTACACATTCCTCAGCAGTATCTCTGTGTGACACGTGTCATGGGTATATAATAACTTACAGACACAAATAAAGTATATAGTTAAATAATTTAATTTATATGCATTTTTAGTTTTTTACACAATTTTAATATACAAAAATAATAGTACGAAACGTTAATGAAGAATCTGAAATAATTGATGATACCTCGAATAAACTCAATTCATACAAAGGAAATACTATGTATGATTCAATCTGGAAAATCTTTATGGATTGGCGGAGGAATGGTTGCAACGACAGGTAGACGTAAAGGCGATGGGTGGTTGGTGAACGACGATGGTTGTAGAGGACGTGAAGAAGGTGGATAGTCATAATGGAGGTGGTAATTGTGGTCAATGTGGCAGAGAGGTATAGGTGGTCGTGGGTGGGATTGATCATTGGAGGAAGAGGTGGTCGACGATGGTAGTGGCGATAGACGGTGGTTATGGAGGTTGTATAAGAGGTTATTATAGTGGAGGAAGAGTTGGAAGTGGTCGTCGGTGGTTGGCGGTGGCTACCGATGACCGTCGGTGGCGGTGGCGATAGGTGGTGGTGATAGGTGGTGGTGATCGGTGGAGGTGGAGGTGGAGGTGGAGGTGGAGGTGGAGGTGGAGGTGGAGGTGGTCGACAATGGTAGTGGTGGTGCGATGGGCGATGGTTGCGGAGGTGTGGAGGAGGTTGTTATAGTGGAGGAAGAGGTGAAAGTGGCTGATGGTGGTTGTGGTGGCCATCGGTGGTGGCGATAATGATGGGTGATCGGTGGTTGACGATGGCAGTCGTCGTGGCGATGGGCGATGGTTGTGGAGGTTGTGGATGAAGTTTTCGTAGTAGAGGAAGAGGTGGAGGTGGCCTATGGTGGCTACCAATGGCCGCCGATGGTGGTGGTGGCAGCAATGGGTTGTGATGACCATTAAAACAAATACCATGTTAGATTTATATATAAAATGAGGGAAGATTAACATTTTTTTAGTTTCTGACTCATTCTTGTCCCATGTTCCACATGTTTTGGTAGAACAAGAAAAAGTCTTTTTTGTCTCATCACGTCCCACCCTGTCGCATGTCGCATTCCTTGTCTCTGTTCCATGTCGCGCCAAACGTGGGGACGTAGAATTTTTGTGAGTTTTATCTCGTCCCGTCCCTTGTATCAAACACAACCATAAGAACCTCCTTTTTGTGGGTCCCATGTATTTTTTCAACTTCAATAAGTTTTTATACTATATTATAAAGCATGCATAAAAAACACTTAAAAACAATTGTTAAAGCTTAATGTACCGTTATTATAGCCTAGTTACTTAAAATCTCTTAAAAATAAGAATAAATTACAAATTTCGTCCCTGTGATATTAAATATTTTGAATCAGGTCCCTCAAATGAAATAATTACATGTATGGTCACCATGGTTTCATTTTTGTTATGGATTGGGTCCCTCAACCTAACTCCACTAACAGTTGCTGCATCAAGTCAAGGGTAAATATGTCATTGTCCGTTTTTCTTTAAAAATATAAACATAATATTATATGTTTAGGTATAGATATGCAATATATAAATATAGATACATATGTATATGGGCATCGTCCCTCCCAAGAATGAACTCAACATCGTCCCTCCCAAGAATACCTTCGTCGGCCAACTACCTTCCTCCGATGAATACCATCTCCGGCCACCAGCTTTATTCACCTTGTCCCCTCCGGTAATTAAATCTGGTACTCTCCGTTCTACACCAAGTCTGTGTTGGGATGTAGGCTTCGGCCTTGTTGGGATGTGGGCTTCGGCCCCTTGATCAGAATAAGGGGAGGCGCAGATGGGAGCCGACCCTAGGCCCTCTACCCTAGTTTCCTTAATTAGGAGATTACCCTAATTATCTTTCTCTATATATTAATCTCATTGTACTTGTAAACATTATAGCACCTAATATAAAGAAAACCCTAGTTGCTCCTGTGGACTAGCACGATCACCGATGAGAGATCTTCCTCCGACTCCGAGAAATCGGTCAAGCGGGAGGGAACAAATGACGTTTAGGTAAACTATCTAGAATGGTTGTTCATGTTTCGCGGGGAACACTCTGCCCCTTCACCTGCAAAAGGATCCATTACCGGAGTGCTTCTTAGGGTCGTCTGAGTCAGAGCAACCCCGCTGGGGTGCAAGCAAGCTGGCCGCACAACGTCCTCAAATCATTCAATGTCATCAGCTGGGACAAAAGAGAAGAAAAAAGGTAGTTTACTTGCTTAGTGCTTGTGCGTTAAGGGAAGATGGATCGAAAAGTCAACAGAGATGCGTGGGTTCCATTCCCTCTGTCCGGAGGGCTTTCACTATATATAGAAGCCCCTTAGCACTCGTACAATAAAAAAATGGAAATTGAATTTAGTGATTGAGATAGCGACAAGTTAAAGCTGAGAGGGCGCACCCATTCCCGAATCCACTTTAATTAAAGCCTTTTCGAAGGCGCGAAAGTTCGCATTTTATCTTTTCTTCAAGCTTTCGCTTGTATTTTCATAGAGTAAGTTTTTCGCCCACCCGTTTCATTTCCATCACCCTGATCGTGTGAACCACGTAAAATTCTC
This sequence comes from Arctium minus, assembly GCA_954870635.1. Taxonomy (NCBI): domain Eukaryota; kingdom Viridiplantae; phylum Streptophyta; class Magnoliopsida; order Asterales; family Asteraceae; genus Arctium; species Arctium minus. Next base: position 32,853,814 of record OX941088.1, read on the forward strand.
GTGTTTTTTCTTCTTGCTTTCGGTTTTGTGTGATTGTGTGTGTAACGTTTAAACCCTAACAACTGGTATCAAAGCCTAGGCTCTTGATCTGTTACACTCAATCACCGCCTCTTTGCCGCCCGTGACGTCCCACACCGCCGCCTGTGCTGCCGTCCCACGCCGCCCCGCGTCGCGCCTCCTCACGCCGCTGCTGCACCGGCTTGTGCCATCTCTATGCCACTGCCCTTGTTTTTTCTGTTTGTCTATCGCCAACAGTTTGGGATAATGGCTGAAGATGGAAAAACCAGGAATGAAAAGTTTGACGAACAAGATTTTGGATGGTGGAAGATGCAAATCGAAGATCTGCTGTGTTAGAAGGACTTGGATCAAGCCTTCACAAAAATAAAACCCGAGAAGAAGGAAGACGCTATATGGGCTTTCTAGACAGAAAAGTTGTGGTTGTTATCAGATTTACACTGGCCAAGAATGTGGTCTTTAACATTGTGAAGGAAACTACTGCATGTGGATTGATGAAAGCTTTGTCAAACATGTATGAAAAACCTTATGCTTCTAACAAGGTATTTTTGATAAGACAGTTAGTACACACCAGAATGAGAGAAGGTATGTATGTTACCTCACACATTAATGATTTTAATACCATTATATCCCGTTTGTTATCTATTGATATTAAGTTTGACCATGAAGTCCAAGCTTTGCTTTGTTATCCTCATTACCGGAAAGTTGATCGGGAACTGTCACTGCCATTAGTGGTTCAACTGGAACCTCTAAACTCACCTTTGAGGGCATATGTGACTTCATCCTAGGAGAGGACATAAGGAGATGAAGTTCTGGAGAATCATTTAGTGCTTTGCTAAGCACTGAAGGGAGAGGTAGAAAGACAGAAGGAGGTAATGGCAAAGGCAAATCAATGTCTAGAAAGAGGAGTCAGTCAAAGCTAAGGAAATACATCCAATGTTGGAAATGCAAAGAAACTGGGCACTTCAGAAATAAATGCCCTAAATCAGATGGAAACATAGAGGTGAACGCAGCAACTGATGATTCAGAAGAAGCCCTTATCTACTGTGTTGAAAATTCAGCAGAATCTTGGATCATGGATTCCGGTGCATCCTTTCATGCTACTTTCAGCACGAAGATAATGAAGAATCTACGAACAGGTAACTTTGGTAAAATTCTTTTAGCTGACCATCGCTCTCTTGACATCACATGAATAGGTGACATAGACATAAAGACTCCATTGGGTACCACGTGGCCTTTGAAGGACGTTCGGGTCATTCCCAGCCTTAAGAAAATGTTGATTTCTACTGGGCAGTTAGACAACCAGGGATTTAAAACTATCTTTGGTGACGGGCAATGGAGGTTGTCAAAGGAAACCTTGTAATCGCCAGGGGTAAAAATCGAGGCACCTTATACATGGGTGATGTTCCTGATAGCGAGGTGAATGCAGTAACCAGCAGGCTGAATCTATCCAGATTGTGGCATCAATGACTCGGCCACATGATTGAAAAAGGAATGAAGATACTCGTTGAAAAATGGAAGTTTCCTGATTTAAAAAGGGTGGATTCATAATTATGTGAATCCTGTGTACTTGGGAAGAAAAATAAGGTATCCTTTGTGAAGACGGGTCAGATACCGAAAGCTCAGAAATTAGAGCTTGTTCACACAGACGTTTATGGACCAACACCAGTTTCTTCCTTGAGAGGATCAAACTACTATGTGACCTTCATCGATGATTCGACACGCAAGGTATGGGTTTACTTTCTTAAGAATAAGTTTGGTGTTTTTAATACTTTTAAGAAATGGAAAACTGTTGTTGGATTAGAACTAACCTGAAGGTAAAGTGCTTGAAGTAGGATAATGGTGGGGAATACATTAGCACAGAGTTCACTGACTATTGTGCTGAACACAACATTCGGATGATAAAGACAGTTCCAGACACTCCTCAATAGAACGGAGTGGTCAGAAAGAATGAACAGAACTTTGAATGAAAGGGCCAAGAGTATGAGACTTAATGTCGGGCTTCCAAAGACATTCTGGGTTGATGTAGTTAACACTGCAACTTATCTTATCAACCGAGGAATATCAGTACCATTGGGATTCAAGATACCAGACGAAGAGTGGAAAGGTGAAGCAGTGAAGTATCAACACTTGAAGGTGTTCAGATGCAGTGCCTATGATATGATGAAAGATGGTGACAAGTTGGATGCAAAAGCCAAGAAATACACCTTCATTGGATATGACTCAGATAGTATGGGCTACAGGCTTTGGGACTTTGAAAGCAGAAAGGTAGTCAGAAGTAAACATGCAGCGTTCAACGAGGCTTAACTTTATAAAGACAGGAGAACAATCAACTCAAATGATCAGAAAGAACAAGTTGAGTTTGAAAGTGATGACATCATAATGAGAGGGTCAGAAGATACTCAGGATAGTGGGAGTATTGAGCCTGATTTTTAGAATAATGATGAGTCTGAAGATGTTTATGAAGACAGTGAAAGCTCAGAGGATGAAGAAGAAACATCTTCTCCGGCACAAACTCAACCAGTTGAATCACACTGGGTCAAAAGATCCACCAAAGTCTCTAAGACTCCTGAAAAATACACTCCATCAGTCAATTATCTTCTTTTGACTGAGAATGGTGAACCAGAAAGTTACTCTGAAGTAGTTAAGCTGAAAGATTCATTGCAGTGGGAGCGTGCAATGAAAGAAGAAATGAGATCTCTAAATGAAAACAAAACTTGGGTTTTAACCAAGCTTCCGCAAGACAAAAGAGCGTTGCAGATCAAATAGGTATTCAAAATCAAGGAAGAGCATGATGGGTCTAAACGGTATAAATCCCGTTTAGTGGTCAAGGGTTTTCAACAGAAAAAGGGGATTGATTACAATGAAACTTTCTATCCAGTGGTGAAAATGACCACCATCAGATTGATCTTAAGTATTGTAGCTGCAGAGGGCTTACATCTAGATCAACTAGATGTCAAGACAACATTTCTACATGGTGACTTTGAAGAGGATATCTACATGGCACAGCCTAAGGGGTTTCAGGTTGCTGGTAAAGAAGATTGGGTCTGCAAACTGAAAAAGAGCTTGTATGGTCTAAAACAAGCACCCAAGTAGTGGTACATGAAGTTTGATAACTTCATGGAGAGGACCGGGTACAACAAATGTGAGATGGACCACGACTGTTATGTGAAGAAATTCAAGGGCTCCTATATCATTCTACTTCTCTATATATATGATATGTTAATTGCAGGTGCAGATATGAAAGAGATCTGCAAGTTAAAGTAACAAATGTCTGAAGAATTCGAGATGAAAGACTTGGGTCTAGCCAAACAGATACTCGGTATGAGCATTGCTAGAAACAAGAAAGATGGATCTTTGACACTATCCCAGGAGAAATACATCGGTAAAGTGTTAGAAAGATTCAAGATGAACGATGAGAAAACAAAACCTAGAAACACACCCTTGGGAAGTCATTTCAGGCTTACCAAAGACCAATCTCCTAGATCAGAAGATGAGAAAGCAGATATGGCTAAAGTTCCTTATGCATCTGTTATTGGTAGTCTCATGTATGCCATGGTTTGCACGAGGCCAGACATAGCCCATGCCGTCGGGGTTGTTAGTCGCTTTATGTCAGATCCAGGAAGAGAACATTGGGAAGCAGTCAAATGGTTGCTCAAGTATTTGAAGGGTACTTCAAAGTAGGGATTATGTTTCAAAGGTAAAGATTCAGTTCTCAGAGGATATACTGTTGCTGATTTAAGTGGATGCAAAGAGACATTTAAAAGCACTATTGGGTACGTCTTTACAGTGGGAGGAATAACGATCAGTTGGATGTCCAGAATTCAGAAAAGTGTGGATTTATCAACAACAGAAGTTGAATACATGGTAGTTGCTGAAGCCAGTTAAGAGCTAGTGTGGTTAAAGGACTTTCTTGAAGAACTTGGGAAAAAGCAAGTTGATTACTTGTTACACTGTGACAATGAGAGTGTGCAGTGAAACTTGCTAAAAATCTAGTCTATCATGAGAAAACAAAGCACATTGGGAGGAGGTATCATTTTGTCAGAGAATTGATCCGCGATGGTACAATGAATTTGAAAAATATCTCAGGTGCAAAGAATCCAGTAGACATGTTCACCAAGTTTGTGATGTTGGATAAGCTGAAGTTCTGTATGACTTCAGCTAGCCTTCAGGAATAGTGTTGAGAAGGCAAGTGGCAACTAGGGGGAGCTCAAGCTCGGTTGGTGTTTACAGAAGTACCGAGGAGTGCAGGTGAATGTGTTTCAAAGCCTCCAAGTGGGAGATTGTTGGGATGTAGGCTTCGGCCTTGTTGGGATGTGGGTTTCGGCCCATTGATCAGAATAAGGGGGAGGCACAGATAGGATCCGACCCTAGGCCCTCTACCCTCGTTTCCTTAATTAGGAGATTACCCTAATTATGTTTCTCTATATATTAATATCATTGTACTTGTAAACATTATAGCACCTAATATAAAGAAAACCCTAGTTGCTCTCGTGGACTAGCACAATCACCCTGATCGTGTGAACCACGTAAAAATCTCGTGTTTTTTCTTCTTGCTTTCGGTTTTGTGTGATTGTGTGTGTAACGTTTAAACCCTAACAGTTTGTCCATCTTTCGACCTAGTTCGACGAGAAATATAAGAAGTCCGTACTAACATGGAAGCTTGATCGACTTATTTTGGCGAGAAAGTACAAACATGGAAGTTTGTTCTACACCATAGTCGCCAGTCTTTATCTCATCTCTGCCTATGACTCCACCTTCTCTGTCACCAACCCTTTTTCCATCTTGGTCCCCTCTAGAGTTCACGATAAATCGAGGAAAACCGATGCAGATCGAGGAAGAAGGAAATGGGACGAAACCGTTAAACAAACACCGGCATCTCCAGGTAACCATATTGAATGCGAAATTTCATCGAGTTTGGAGAATGGAACAAAACCAGGTTTAGATCAAGGATGAGATGAAACCGGATTCATGTCGAGACTCCAACTTACATTCATTACGATCACACTGTACATGAATCTGATGAATAAACTCTCCACAAGTCCTTGAATCGCTATGTGTTTGTTCCACGGCTGAATCCGCTTTGATCCGACGTCGTTTTCGCCGACCGACGTCTCTTCTTCCGTCTCTCCCGCTCATCAATCTCTCTTGAATTCTCCATTTTTTCCTCAAACCCTAATCGATCAAATCATCAAACTTAAACACCCGCTTCAATTTGGAATTAGACGCCAAAACGTGAGAAATCGAAAGGGATTCTGATGGCGACGGGTCTAGAAATCAAAAGTGATTCTACAAAGGTTTTGCGAGAATGGAGGTGAAGAATTTTAGATGAAATCAAATTACTTCAAAGAGAGGGCATCTCTCCCACCTCTTCTTCAAAAACTTGGATGGAGTTCACAGTATAGAGATCGGTAAATAACAGTAAACACACATAACTTCATTGTATAGAGTTGTTTCATTAGGGTTCTTGGATAAAGTGCACTTGGAATTCGGTCTAATTTCCATCACAAACAAGTAAAGATTCACTATATGTTAAGTCCTTTGAACTTTAGAAAGTTAAATATCAACATAATCTTTAAACTATAAGCAAAAGGCAACACACTTTGAGGTTAAAAAATCATCGATTCGGGGGAAAACGGATCTTAGTTCCAGCATAAGAAAGAATCACCTGTCGATGAATGACATCAGTACGCGGATCTTTTCATTATCAAGTAAATTTTAGGAATCAACAACAGAAAAAACAGAAGAGAAAGAAGTTGTTGGAAAAAAATTTGAATATTAAAATGAAGGGAATTCTTAAGAGATGGTGCTGTAGAAATGAGAGGATTGTGTGCTGGAAAATTTTGAGCATTAGAAAAGGAAGAGAATTGACTGTGCCGGAGAAACTCGAGTGCACCGGTGAATTCTTGGGGATATATAATAAATATATATACATTATTTTAATATAATAAAAATATGTATAAAATATGGGAGATGATATTGCCACGGCAACAATTGATTCTTCCACTGCAATTTTTACAAATTTACTTTTTTACCCTTTTCTTTCCCCTAAATAAATTACCCCAATTAAAACATGAATTAATTGCCGCCTCCTTTTCCCTCCATCCACGAAGTCGCACCACAGAAACTGAATAGTCGCATCCTCTTCTGTCCTCCGGCCATTGTGGTCGCCGGTTCTGGTCATCGTTGATTCATCTCCTCCGATTCTAGTCGCTGTCGGTTCTGATTCATCGTCGCAGATCGTGGTTTCGCCTCCGATTCGCTGCTTCGGTTCTATTTTGCCACTTCCTTAATGGCCGCTGAACCTGGTTTCTCAGTTCCTGCTTCTTCCACAAACATTGCTCCAAACCATCAAATAGTAAGAATCAATATTGCTACTGTTGTTATACATAGAATCCATATATATATATATATATAGTTGATTTATTGCTGTACATTGATTGTGGGTTCAATATGAAGAGGGAAAACAGATACAATATAAAACTTATTTGTTGTTCATATGTGGGTTTTGAGTGGTACTTTGCTTTATTATTTTAATACATACATTAACATTTGAGTGGTAGTTTGCTGTATGTGGATTTCAATGATATGAGAGTATTTGTTGCTGCATGTGGGTTTTAATATGAGTATATTGTTAGCCTCATGTTACTTTGCTATTAGTTTATTTTTCTTTAAACTATTTAATATAACTTGTGATTTGAGGTTTCTTTTAACTTGATTCAACAGATTGGTATAATAGATTCATCAAGTGATACGATGCAAAATGAAGAACATTATCTAGCTAACTCCAAATTTGAATCATATGATGAATTGCTAAAAAGTGTACGAGATTTTTATTATACTAAAGAATATGGGGTATCTATTCGAGATTCAAGGAAAGACAAATATGTCACTTTGCAATGTGATCGAGGCGGTTCCTATCGAGATAGATTGTGTATTGGAGATAAAAGGAAGAGGAGCACTGGATCTCGTTTGATCGAATGCCCCTTTCGGATTGTAGGTAAAAAGGAAAATGATGAGCTTGTAGAATCATCACAAACACACAATCCTTCAAGTGCTACACATGTCTCCCAAACGAACAATGAAGTGGCTGAAAACATTAGTTATATAAGTCATGAAAACAACTTACTTGATCTAAATGCATATCCAGCTTTTTCAAGCGATGATATGCTATTGGAGTAGGGTGAATTCTACTTTTTTTTAACATTATTGTTATTTGAAGTACATCGTTGTGTTTGTTTGAAATTGTTTTTTTGAGAAAACATTGTATTTAAATATATTAATTTTTTCCCTCAAGATTTAGCTGTGGCGCGTCTATTTCTACTTGTTTTGATAGATTTCAGGTTGAGTAGTTCGATTGTTAACTTCAGATCCAATCAGTCACGATACCTTGTACAACAAAAAAAAGTCAGATCGTTAACTTCAGATCAGATCCGATCAGATCGATTTCTGCTGCTGCTGCTTGTTGTGTTTCAAAAAAAAGGAGAAAAAAAGGAGAGTTGATAGGATTGTACAACATATGGTGGTGTGCCAAGTATAAAAAAAATAGTTCAGGGGCTAATTAAAAGAATCTACATTTTGATGGAGGTGGAAATAAAGGGTATTAAAGTGGGGTTGTTTTTGACTGTCAGAATCTCTCTCTCCTTAGTATTTAGTATAAGGGTAAAAAAGTAAATTTGTAAAAATTACAGTGGAAGAATCAATTGTTGCCGTTGTAATATCATCTCCCATAAAATATATATTGTTTTTATTTATTACAAAATAAGTTAAAAAAAGAAAAAGACCATATTACCCTTGGTTTAACAAAGCTGAGATTAATGATGTTAGAGGAAGGAATCAAATCCGCAATAAAATTGAAACCACGATGATGATATTCGTAATTAATTCGTTTGAGGGACTTAATCCAAAAATTTTGATAACCGGACGAATTATGTAATTTACTCTAAAAGTAATCATTAAAGCTTTATGTACTACATTTATTGATCTTTATTAACTTTTAATCTTTATCTCTAACCACTTTAACTCCCCTAAAATCACTCCAATTTCAACTCCCCTAAAATCACTCCCTGCATAATTAAATACGGGATAAAAATCAAATTTTAAATATAAAAGTTCTAAACTATAATTAAGAAACTATAACAGAATATTTAATGTTTATTTTATAAAAAAAACATTATATTATTAAACCTAAAATAAATTTAAAATTACAAGTAATGATGCATTAGTACAAATTTCTAAAGCTATATGTTTGAATACATAATCAAAACAAGATAAACATCTCAATTTAAATATAAATAACTTAAAATATATAAAATAATAATTGAATTCTAACAAAATACTTAAAAAAAATTATATAAAAACATTATATTATTAATCCTGAATTAAACAAATTTATAAAAAATCATTATCACTCTTTCAAAACCATCCAAAATTGTACCGTAAATCGACAAAAAACAAAAAATAAAGAGAAACATTAAAATCGTGATGTATCTCGCTGTATTGCGTGAGTATGTTTCTAGTTATTATTAAACTATCGAATAAACTCTTAAAAAACAAACTTTTATGCATTAAGTACTTTTTATTGATAGACATTACTTAATAATTAAGATTACAAGTTATGATGAATGAGTACAAATTTTAAAGTTATATGTTTGAATTCATAACTAACTGATAAACATAATTAAAACAGGATAAACATCTCAATTTAAATATCAAGAATTTAAAATATATAATATAATTATTGAATTTAACAAAATACTTATTTTTATTTATAAAAAAATATATTATTAAGATTACATTAAACAAATTTATAAAAAAAAATCATTATCACTATCTCAAAACCATCCAAAATCGTATTGTTAATCGACAAAAAATAAAAAATAAAATAAAACGTTAAAATCGTAATGTATCTCGTAGTATTGCGCGAACACGCTTCTAGTTATTATAAATAAATATTTAGTTTAAATACCAATTATAAATTCAAGAAAATAAACAAAACTAGCAAATATATCACTTCACATCCACATCAAAGTAAAAAACCAAGGTTATTATTTAAAATTTTAAAGACAATGGGGTTTTTATAAGAAACTCCACAATAATATTTCCTACAAATTACAAAGCAATTCACTTTTTACCAAATCTTTTATTAATCCCTATGTGGGTTAAGTTGTTTATTTAGATAAATTTGTTTGTTTAGATAAAATTGTGTTGTTTTTTTTTCCTGGATCAAACTGAATGACATAAATGACCATTTTACCCGTAGTATGAAATAAACATCTTTTGATATTTTAAATGAAAAAAAGTTACTTAAATATAAAAGTACGAACACAATTTTTTAAACTTAAGAAATGATTAACTTAAAAGAGAGAACACGTTGTTTATAATCTCAATCAAACCTAAAAAAAAAATTATCACATCAAGAGAAGCAATTTACATACATTTTTAAATTTACCCAAATAAAATATTGTGAGTGAATCATCTCAAGCAAAAAACCATTATATTACATACTTGTTAAAATTTACCTAAAAATAAAGTATGAGTGATGGTGGTGTCTGGAAAAAAAAACACACGTCGGAAATGGAAATGGAAAAGGAAATGGAAATGGAAATGGAAATGGTGGTGGCGTGCGAGTGAATCACCATGGTGGTGGAAAACTAGGAATCACAAAAAGTAGGGGCAGAAAAGGGTGGGTAAAAAAAATAGACAAACAAAAAAGATGGTTTGGGATGATTTGCGTGAGGAGTAAAAAGCTCCACCAGCTATGTTAAATTGTTAATGGGGGAGAAGAGAGTTTAACAGGTAAAGACGTAAAGTAACTTTTTAATCTTAATGGGGACAAGAAGAGCCCTCTCTTGACTGTGCCAATAAGTCATTAAGCCTGTAAAATCAAAAGTAACAGCCCCAAAGTCCTCTTGATGGCCAAAACTTTTGAATGGTCCGGAAGTTTATGGAACTCAGCTTGTATTGCATTCGTACCTTAATCACTTGCATAATCTTGGAAAAGTTTTGTTTCTTTCATTAATAATTTTGAAGTTCTTTGTTATGTGCACATCGATTTGGGTACTTTTGATGAATCGAAATTCAAGGATAAATAAATGTAGAACGCTTGCTTGCTTTGGATATGAATCGAATTTGTAAATTATAAAGTTGAATCGACTTGAATTAGTATCACCTGTGTAAGATGATTCAAACCACACTTTTTAGCAGTTCTGAAAAAAGAATCCCTAGCGAAACTGTCAACTCAACTTAAAGAAACCCTTTAGCACTAGAACCAAGTTCAGAATATTTGCTTCAGCCATTTCAATCGGAAGTTCGAAACATCATCGAAAAACATTTCTTGCCAAGTCAGATAACCCCATTTGCCTTGCTGAATTATCCAAGGTGTTCTTAAGATTCTAGGTTTACAGTTGGCACTAGCTCTGTTTTACCATTCCACCTTCGCAAATTTTCCAGGATTAAGGACAAATGTAGCCCGTTTGGTTTGATGAAATGTTTTCGAGGGATCTAGATTTTATGGAAAAATTTAAAATCGAGAGGATTTGGATTTTTTGATGTGTTTGATTGGTAAGATTTGGAATGGAATTAAATTCCATTATTTAAGAATAACTTATAAAAATATAAAAATAATAGTGGCCTCTTTATTAATTGGAAATTACAAAAATAGTGTTTTGAACATATTTTAAAACATTATTATAAATGAAACACCAACTACTCCCGTGGGATTTCTGAAGCGTGAGTTCGTGGGATGTCATTGAAATCCCGAGATTTCAAGTCCGGACTTTCTTTTAAACCAAACACGGAATTGGAATGGAATCCAATTCCAAATCCTACGAAATCCCACAAACCAAACAGGTCCTTACTAGAGTTTTACCTTTGTGCACACTGCTACTTGTTCCATCCTCTATTCATTTTTGTTAGATTAAATTTGCACAAATTGGACTCTTTGCAGTATAAATTTGCTAAAATTGCTAGTTGCAGCATTTACTTATTTTGCAATTTTGTTATTTTACAGTTACATATTTCCCATGATGAAATTGGTTTCGGTCACAAGATTTCTCTAATTATCCATGGAACTGGAAGTTGCAGCATTTACCTTTGTCTTCATAGATCCGCCCTTATTGTAGGTTTTTAGTTAATGTTTATGTTTTGTTATAGTGTAGTCTATGGTAAAGTTGTTTGCTTATGGGGTATTAGCACATGGATGTTGTTCTTTGTACTACAAAAGCAACCCAATGCATTCGATCAAACATCACCTAAAATAACAAGCTTAAAGGGACATACTTGATAGTAAATATTTTGTAAATAATGTATTTTGTGAAGTTTCCTAGTTTATGTATCTTTAGGGTATTTACTATCAATACTTAATAACCTAAGTACCATTTGATTTCTCAAAATATATAATAAATTGGTTAGTTTATTATTAGTTACAATGAACTGTAAGTAAAATAGGTGAAACTGGTGAATTAGACTAAGGGGCCGTTTACCCGAACGCTTACCGGTAAAAATTAACATGTTCACTTGCCTTTTCCCGTAAGATTTTAGTTCATTTAGATGGCATCATATGCAAAAATTTACCTGGTAAGTGCTTATCCGGTAAGAGTTGTCGCCCTCATCGGGTAAGACTTTCGGCCTTTGCCATCGCTCTTACGGGGTAAGATTCTCGATACTTGTCATGTTCATCCGGTAAGGTAAGTGACTTGGTAAGAGTTTACCGGGTAAGATTTTGGTACACGGTGGCCGTTTACCAAAATCTTACCCGGTAAGCGCTTAACGGCAAGAGATTCACCTTCATTTACCTTATCATGTAACATCGATCATTGGCCATGAAAATGGATTGTTGGTAAGCATCTTAAACCCGATAAGTGCTTACCGGGTAAGAGTCGTTTTCCACACTTACCGGGTAAGACTCTTGGTCCTTGCCTTATCTCTTACCGGGTAAGCTTCTCGGTCCTTTCCATATTCAATCAATAAGGTAAATGATATTGGTAAGCGCTTACCTAGTAAGCATTTAGTAAACGGACCATTAACCGAAGTATCATTTGTATGCCTTTTACTCTTCAATTTATTAATTATTTTAGGTCAAAGTATAAAAATTATACCAACAACTCTTAACTCTATTGATTTCCATGGTATATCACAGTTGCTTTCGGATGATATATATACCTGCGAAGCAACGAAGATTCGAGTCTAATATTCGAAATATGAGAATTACAATTCCATTATGGTGCGTCTGGTATGTAGACAAGACAGAAAAAGATTGCACTGAACTAGCGTGAGTGTGAGTGAGATAGGCGAGTGAAAGAATTCTACAAGGTCAGGGCCGACCCATATAGGGGGCGAGATGGGCCAAGGCCTAAGGCATCACAACCCAATAAGGCGTCACAACCCAAGGTTAAGGTATATATACCCATTAGTAGGCTCATTTTCTTTTCCTTTTTTCTAAAAAATTCAGTGTGCCTTGCCTTCTCTCTGCTCTCTATTTTGACTGACTAAATTAGTAGGCTTCCTCAAGACGAAATCAAAACGACACTCGCACTTCCCTCACATCGCTCAGTGCCTCACCCTCACCCTCATGACGCACGTTTCTCATTTCTCAGCCTCTCAGTCTCAGGCGCCGATGGCCGACCCCATACGTGCACTGTCGCACCGGTGCACCATAGTCCAACAATCCCCTTTTGAGTGATTTTGTTGTCGAGTGTGGAAGGCAACAATTCAGCGAATATAATTTCTACTTGTGAGGAAACCGTCGACCCAGTCCACGTGTTTTCCTCCTAGTTCTCACTTCTAAATTTCTTGTCTAATCCATTGATATTTGGCGATAATCTGCATATTTTGATATTTGGGTATTTGGTATAATCTGCATATTTTGATATTTGGGTATTTGACAATTTGGTAATTGGTATAATATGCAATTCTGCATATTTTGATATTTGGTTATTTGTTTATTTGATATAATCTGGATATTTGAATCTTGTCCTATTGGTTTAGCTTATTTCACTTTTTTGCATATTTGATTTCTTGAATTTTGATTGCTTGGTTGTTTGAACAATTTGCTTAAATATGTTTCCTATATCAAAACCATCGGGTGCCCAAAATAGAAAAAAAAGAAAAAAACATCAACAAGAAATTGCACAATCTTTACATGGATCATTAAATAAAATTTTTGTTAGGCAAGATAAAACAATTGAAAGTTCTAGTTCTAATGATAATGTGAAGAATCTTGTTGATGATCCAAATTCTAATGACTTTGTGGAAAATATTGTTGATGAGCCTCATGTTGATGAGCCACATGTTGATGACCCTCATGTTGCTTTGAAGGCATCACAACCTATTCTATTCTCTACTCTCTACCAACTTTTAAACAAGATAAGATTGGTCATGCTTCCTCTCCCAAGCCCCCGCACAACTACGACTATATTAAGATTATTTTTGAGCCAAGTGTGTGGGATAATTTGAATTCAAAAATGAAAGATTTCCTTAAAGAAAAAGGGCATGTTAGAGAAACTAATATTGATTTTCCCAAAGATGAACGAAATAGACAATTTTCGTGTACTCATTATATTCGTAAGCTACGAAATGGTGAATGCCATGATCGAAAATGATTGGTTTACTCTAAGGTGTTCAAAGAAGGTTGTTTGATATAAACCCTAGAGCTTTTTATATGTCTTGTGGATGTCATTGTCTTAATTTGGTCTTGTGTGATATGGTGTGGGGATGAGCCGCCTAGCTTGACTAGGTTCCAAACCTCTTAAAAAAAATTTGTGTTATTAGTTCATTGGAGGGCATATATGATAGTTACTTTGTACTTAAAAGTGGGATTTAAAAGCCCACTTTCTTTGCTTCTTTAGTTCCTAAAAAATGTATTTATTAAAAGCCTTCTCTTATTTTATGGAATCCAGGCCCACGAGAAGTCGTTGGCCCAAGATTTTAACCCATCTCCCTTGTTGGACTTTCCATGGTAGCCCCAAATCTTGTGAGAACATCAGTCGATCGAGAAGAGAAGCGGGCGACTTCCAGGCGCCACAAAACAACATTGAAATGTGGTTTTATTGATCCAGCCTCTACGCCTAAACCCGCCCAAAACCCGTCGGAGGCACTGTGGTTTGGGAAGAATTGATGCGGGCGACTCCTTACGCAGGTAAAGCCGTCCCAAACTCGCGATTTTAAGCAATCAGGGACCAAATCTATTTTTTTTCTACGATTTGAGCGATGATTTTTGGAGAGGGAAGGTATAAAAGTCATGGAAAACTGTCGATTAGGGGGAACCGAGAAAGTGAAAAAACACAACAGCAAGGGTGTGGATTTGCTCTGAGAAGCAATCCGGTAACGGATCCTTTTTGCAGGTGAAGGGGCAGAGCGTTCCCAGCTGTAACGCCCTAAAAATATAGGAGTTAAAAAAATCGAAAATTCGGCAATATGACGGCTATAAACTGAGCAAAACCTGATTAAACCATCACCTGTCAAGTTGATCCCAAAGTATCGTCCCGAAACGGGGAATATAACATAATGTTTACAACTCAAAGAATGAAGAATAAATATACGACAACCTACTAATCTAAACGGTTCTATTAGATTACGGTCGGGTGTCACTATCCTTCCAAAAATGGGTAACTATCAACACGTATACACCAGTCTCTAAATCTCCCAAAAGGACCGCTCTCAACTACGCGATCGACCTCTCATTCCCGAAGGTTCCTGCCACTAGGATACCCTGTCATACATGACAACCATAGAAACAAGTGTTAGGCTAGAGCCTAGTGAGAATGTATGATCGTAAAATAAATAACGAAATGGAATTACAACACAAGAACGTTCGTATTTTCATAGTTCTCAACTGATTTGCTTCACCTGTCATTGAACATGAAATTTCCATAAAATCTCGTCAACATACTTGTAAATTCCACCCAAGCCAACTAGCTTGATAGCATCAACCCAAACCAGATCTTTAGCTAATTGGGCACTCAACCCAAACCAAGTCTTTAGCCTTTTCGTGACGTCAACTCAAACCTTTAGTCTACTTATGACATCAACTCTAACCGAGTCTTTAGTCTATTTATAACATCAACTCTAACCGAGTCTTTAGTCTATTTATAACATCAACTCTAATCGAGTCTTTAGTCTATTTATGACATCAACTCTAACCGAGTCTTTAGTTTATTTATAACATCAACTCTAACCAAGTCTTTAGTTTATTTATAACATCAACTCTAACCGATTCTTTAGTTTACTTGCCAAGTTGTCAATATGACCAACATATAACCCAATGGCTACATACAACACATAATACATGCTAATAACTAGCATTTCCTCTAATACCCATCTTTTGAGACAATATCCCCAAATGGGGTTTTAGGTCAACTTTGCATGTACAAATCAAGAGGAAGTCAAATATGGATAAAGTTACTAGCACATCATTTAGCATATATATATATATATATATATATATATATATATACATACATACGTAGAAAAGTCGATAATACACTCACCTTGGTGATTTCTTAAAAGAAACCAAACCATAGAGATGGTAGATGTAGAGTTGAAGACTTGAGAAGTTGGTACAAGCTAAGATCCTTTCAACACCACACCTAAGGATGCATTTACTTCACCATTAATGCTCATGGAAGATCATTAAATGATGTTGGTGAAATTAGGGCAAGAATACTTACCAAAAATCGCAGGAGCAAACCCTCAATCAGCTTCCAAAATCTGTTCTAAATGAAGAAATCCCGTAAATGGGGTTTTTATACCCCAGAGGCCCGCCGCGACTATGACCCGGCGACAATGCCCTGGCTATAGTCGCTGGGCATTGTCGCCGCCCAGCACCCCCTCTCTGTCCGAATTCCAGCGGGTCATCCTTCACCCGGGACAATGACGTACGACTATGCCCTGGTGGCATAGTCGCCCAAGGCTACCATGCCGCTATTTCAACCCAAAACAACCCGATTCTTATACGAGGAACGTACAACCAAATACGAATACTCAAACCAAGTAACATGACAATACGGTAAGGTCAAACACCACCCTCATGAATTTTTGAAATAAGGAAATTTACCCAAATTTACGGGTGTTACAATCCTCCCCAACTTGGGAATGATTTCGTCCCCGAAATCCTAATTATCCGAACAAGTGAGGATATCGGCGTTTCATGTCCTCTTCCGCTTCCCAAGTCACATTTGCACCGCGATGGTGTTTCCATTGAACCTTCACCATGATGACTTCTTTATTTCGGAGTCTCTTGGTCTCTCTTTATAGAATGGCGTCAGGCTCCTCAACACAACGGTTGTCCTCCACACGAACTTCAAATAACGGTATGAAGCTCTCTTCCTCCGCCAAGCACTTTCGCAAGTAACATACATGGAAAGTAGGGTGGATTCCGTCCATCTTCGATGGTAAGTCTAGCTTATAAGCTTGAAGTTCAATACGCTCGAGGATAGTAAACGGTCCAAGGAAGCGGAGACTTAGCTTCCCACGCTTTCCAAATCGGATTAAGCCTTTCCAAGGAGACACCTTCAACATCACATGGTCTCCCACTTAGAACTACACCGGTCGTCTCTTCTTATTGGCGTAACTTTTATGGCGGTCTTGTGCCGCCTTCAAACGTTCTCGGATTGTTTTAACCTTGTCATCCGTTTCTTGTACAATCTCTGTTGGTCCCAGAGGTGCTTAACAAGTTTGTAGAAGGGAGGGGGGGTTGAATACAAACACAAAATTTAAAGTTTAATAAATTGTTTATTAATAAATCAAACACAATTTACAAGTCTGTTGCGAAATAAGATTAAGTAGAACTCAATCTAAACAAACTTAAGAAAACACTAAGGTAGTTGCACAAGAATATAGAGAATGGGGATCGGAGAAGTATAGAAAACAAGGGTTTCTATAAGATAGAAAGATGAAGGCTAGAGGTGAGCACTCTCTTCAGATGAAGAGGTAATCTTTCTATTTATACCCTATGCATTAAATGCATGGCAGGGCACTTTACACGTGTCCTTCATTGATTGGCTGAGAGAGTCTGACTTTGGGAGACATGCTTTCGGCCGTATCATGAACAGTGTAGTTGACAGAGTTGTTGTACGAATTGTGGCAGAGGTATGTCCGTTCTGACACATCGTACTGGTTGTGCAAGGTAAGACAAAAGGAGACTCGAGGCATAAGCTACGTGATCGTTTGATCGCTGAATATCTCTTCCTTCAGAGATACAAAGAAGTTCAGCTATCGCTGAAGCTTTTCCTCATGTTCCTTCGCGTATAAGTAGAGTCGTCTTTGCTTCACTGATATCTGCATCAGGTCACTAGTAGACTTGTCTTTGTTCAGTGGCTTCGTCTTCGATTCAACTATGAAAATCTGTTGACACGAGACTTGTCTTCAGGGATTCCATTAACTGTTTACATCAGAGAGTATCAACGATAACTGAACAGACTCAGTCTGATCACTGATAGTGAAACACTAATACATATGAAATGTTTACAAAAAAGGTCATCAGCGATAACTGAACAGACTCAGTCTGATCGCTGATGGTGAAACACTAATACATATTAAAACGTAATTTTCACTAAGTATAGAAGAGAGTCGTTATCAAATCACTGAGAGAGTTTGGATCAACAATCTCCCCCTATTTGATAATGACAAAGTAACTGAAGAAAATTACTTTATAGTTCAAAATAATGGAATAATCAGGACTCATAACATACATGTCCCAATTACTATTTTGAGGGATCTTTTACAGTACTGATAGAGTTAAGTACTTCACTAAAATTTTCATTAATTAAAAGATAGAATTACAAGGTATGAAAATTACAAGTACAAGTGATGGACTAACTACTATAAGTTTTACTAATAGATTATAAGAAGTAGGAAACTAATCTATCAGCTATCTAAAGAAGACTTTGGAGGATTGATCATATACTCAGGTATTTCTTCTCCTTTTTGCCTTCGTTCAGAGGATTCTTGACTGATGATAGCTTTGATTGGCTCATCAGAAGGAGAGAAGTCACACCATAAGCACAAGAGATCCTTGAGATGACTGAGGGGACAGATAGGAATTTCAGATACTCTTTGGAATATGAGCTCTTCCTCATCATCTCTGAAGAATATTCCCAAAGGTTCTTTAAGAAATTGTCCTACAACATATGGTCCACCAGGGGCAGAGATAGATCGAGAACTGAAAGATCAGGAGGAGGACCAAACAGAGCTTCTCTTGAGAATTTGATGGAGGTTTCATTTCTTATCACAGCGACATTTTCAGACGAGGAGGAGACAAGCTTTCTTTTGATTTGCTTTGGCTTAGAAGGAAGAGCAGATGGCACCTTTAGGATTGCAGCGACTCTGTTGATGATAGCATCATTTATCCCTTCAACATAGCCTCTGTAGATTGACTTCGATTTCTTCAGCGCATCTTTGTACTCAAGCCATTCCATGTAGCCGAAGCTTTCCAGCTTTGAAACGAACATAGCCTTGCAGCTTCCATCCTCTCTGGTAATCTCCATAGTGACAAAAACTTTGTCCTTCTTCTTTCTCCCTGAGATAACAACTGCTACGATCTTCATTGGGTCAGAGCGATAGTCGACTTTATGCTTGCACCAATCAACCGAGTTATCGCTGACCGCTAGTTCTTTTGAGCGTTCCTTTTCAATCTCTTTCAATAGAGCAATCTGGACTTCCACTGGTTTATTTTTCAGCTTCTTGTCTTTGACTTGAGAGGACTGAATTTTGAGAGTAAGAGAGGCATCTCTTTGACAATCAGCTATCAGCTTCTCAGCCCTGACAGATTCTTCGATTTCAACTTCAGTCAGGAACTCTAGATCTTTTGATTGAGTAGGGACCTTCAATCGTTGTTTCTCTAGATGAGAGATCAACTATGTTCTTCTCTTCATCTCTTTCTCTGACCAGTGAGATGGTCTTGAGGACCTTCCTGGATGTTGCAGGGATTCTTCATCTTCTTCATCAATCTCATTTACAGAGATTGGGATTATTTCTTCATCAGCTATGAGAGCTGGAATTATTTGTAGTTCTTTACCCTTAAGCAGGGGAGAGAACTGTCTGGTCAGAAAATAGAAAGAAACAAAGTTAGTGTTTATTTTGGGAAGAATGAAGATAAAGGCTAAAAGGAAACAGGGGTAGGGAATTTATAGCAGGATATGGGAACAAGTGAAAGGCATACCTGAGAAGGATTCTCCTCAGATAGTGAAACTGTCTTCAGGTTTCCCTCAGCAACTGCACTCTTAAATTTTCTTTGGGAAGGGGTTCCTGAGGATGTTTCATGACTCCCCCCTGCTGTGACAACTTCTTTCGAAATTATCACTGAAGATGTGATGGCTGCAGAACACCATAAGGACTGATCTTCTTCATCATCATCATCATCTTCTTGATGATGTTGCTCTTCCTCTTGATCTTGAAGATCAATATCTTCTTCTTCTTCATCCTCCTCCTCTTCTTCTTCATCGACTAAGTCTTTGAAAGAAGGAGGGGCTTTGTCAGCAACCTTCTCCCCCTCAATATGAGAGGGAGGATCTTCCTGTTGAACCTCAGCAGCAGCTTCAGCTGTTTTCTCCCCCTCTTTATTTTCTTCAGTTGCTTTCTCCCCTTCTTTGTCATTATCATTGAGAGAGAGAGATCTTTGGTTGGAGAGGAAGGTTTTGCAGAGGCCAACTTTCGGACTTCAACCTCCAGACTATCCAGGCGTCCTTCAATCACTAGGAGATCTGAAGTAGCCTGATGAATGAATTCAACAGCTATGTTCAGTTGGGTGCGATCGTCCGATGTGAAGGAAGGGGAATGAGTCGGAGCTGGTGCATTCAGCTTGTCAAGGACTTGCTGAAGAAGAGCTGTGCAGGAATCCACTTTTGTGGATAGAGAATCCATTTGTCGCTGAGTATCCTCCTTTACTTTGACAATCTCTTCTTGAAGAGTGGAGATTTGAGAAGCTTCAGCTTTGGTGGAGCAGGTAGCTGTCAATGTCTTCAGCTCTTCACCAGCGGTAATGACTGCGTTGGTGGTTCCGTTGATGGCGGTGGTGAGAGAATCCACCTTGACCCCCAAACTGTTGACATTAGCGTCAACATTGGCCATATTAGGACCTGAAGGGTGCGTTTGGTTTGCAGACTGGGTGGGACGGGACGGGACAGAAACTTACTGTCCCACGTTTGGCGTGACATGTGACAGAACAAAAATTCACTGTCCCACGTTTGGTGCGACATGGGACAGGGACAAGGACTGGACAGAGTGAGACAAGATGGGACAAAAAAGGGTATTTTCTTGTTCCACCAAAATAGGTGGAACAACATGGGACAAAAGTGAGACAGAAACTAAAAATCACTAATCTAACGTCATTTGATATATAATCCTAATATGGTATTAGTCTTAAGGCTCACCACTACCCATCACCGCCACTATCACCATCGACGGCTACCCGTAGCCACCGCCAACCACCGTTAACCACCTCTATCTATTTCTCCACCATAACAACCTCCTCCTCCACCTCCACAACCATCGGCCATCGTCACCTCCGCTAACATCATCGACCACCTCCATTAACACCGATCACCACCACCTATGGCCGTCACCACCATCGACGGCCACTGGTAGCCACCACAAACCATCGTCGACCACTTCCACCTCTTCCTCCACTACTACAACAACTTCCTCCACCATCGCCCATCGCCACCTCCACCGATCATCACCACCCATTGTCGTCACCACCACCGATGCTCACAGCCAACCATCGTCGCTTGTCGTCAACCACCGTCAGTGACCTCCGCCTCTTCCTCCACTACAATAACCTCTATTACCACTGACCACCGCCACCACCACTATCATCATCGACCACCTATACTTCTACGACATCAACCACAAGTACACCAACCTCTTGCATCACCACTATCCACTATCTTTCACGTTCTTCACAACTACCGTCTTTCACCGACCACCCATCGCCTTTATCTTTACGTGTCGCTTCAACTATGCATCGGCCAATTCATTAAGATCTTCCAAATTGAACCAAAATATTATATTTTCTTTATATAAATTGGATTTTTTCGAACTACTATCAATTATTTCAGATTCTTCATTCAAATTTTCTACCATTGTTTTTGTAAGTATTTATATGAATGATAATCAACTTCTTAATCGCTAAATCTCGGTTGCCTCCCAACCTTAGATTGCTCATGATATTTCGAAAGAAATTTACGATCTTATCTAGTCCTTTCCACCGAAAATGCTCCAAGGCTAACAATTCCCTTCGATACCTCTAAATACGACGCATCAAGGTCTCTCCAATAATTGATTTATACTTTAAAGTCTACTTCGACATTCTCACCAAATGTCGCCAATAAACATAACTACCAAATAGCTATGGTCCTTTGACGAAATTTCCTAACGAATAGTTTGATCCGCACCATCGCAACCTCAAATTTCGTTCCTCAAAACTGACCCAGACACAAAGTCTGCAAGAGCTCTCACACTTCCAAAGACCCAAACATTGTATTTCCACTTGAAACATACCATTACGCTCTACCGATAGCCGCTTAACCCCAAACTCCTAGGTTACACAACTCCCGCCATGCGCTCAAGCATCGATTGCCAAATCAACGAAAGTCTTGACAACTATCAACACACCAATGATTGATTCTTAATCAACCACATCTAATTTCCTTAATGTTACCGCTTGATCTGCAAACACATTATATCTAACGGAAGTACACTGAAGCACACCAACAATCATTGTCCTCAAAATAGAGTGTCGACACCTAACCTCGGAATGACCATTCTGCAAATGTGGGTATACTACCAAACATTTCATTCCCGATTAACAATGTTGAATCAAAGTTGACACCTACTCTTGGAAGTAATCACCCAAATCCAACATCCTTACCAGTCAACCATAACATCATCATAACTCACAAATACCCAACCACAGAGTACAATACCGTCACATAGCATGCCGTTGTACCAAAATCCCACTAATCCAAAACCAACCATACCCAAACAACCGAACATGATTTTAATCCGTAGGTTTAACGAAGTATAAAGATCGTTACTTAACTAACTGGGAGAAAGCACATGACTAACGCCTCAAACTCCGAGGACTCTTTTAATCCTTAATATCGACTTCTAACACGAGGGGGCCTATACCTATAGCCCAATGAGTTCAAGGTTTTTCACACTACTATGCCAATTTTAAATTTATAAAACTCTCAAATACATAAGTTTCACAACAATCAAACGTGCGGTGAAAATACACTATTGTGCATTCGATAGGTTTCAAAATTGATCACCAATGCCACGCATATAAAACCATTTTCAAAACTCATTTTATCAGTGCTTACGCTAATAAAACAATAACGAAAGATGCGTAACAAAATTTTCAAACGGACTACCAGGGTCTTAGTATGCATCAATTTATGCCATGCATATGAAAATAACTTTCCGTCCTATAACATGTGCAATAACAGTTTGTACAACTCCCAAAAGAGGGTTTCACAATTTCAACTTTAAAATCTTTCACTTTAACACCCAACGTCGGAAGATAAAATTTCCAACAAGACCTATATACGTTCGATCATTTCCCAAAATTTAGTAAAGACATATGCATGTTATTTGAGCAATTGCAAGAGTAATTTAGTTTAATTCCAAACTGTATAAATAAAATGTTTCCAAAACCCAAGATAATATGCTCATAATATCGAACTATTAAAGTTTTCTCTCTTTTATTCACAATGCGGTACGAAATAAGATTTCACAACAAAACTTGTATGCGACCGTTTAATTCACAAAGCTAGTAGATTGATATGCGAATGCACCTGGTTAAAACATGAAACAATTTATGTCGGTTTCGAGTTCAAAGACAAATATAAACATGCTCTCATCGTTCTAAAACATTGGCTGAAATACCATGACGGAAATTTCCAATAAAATATGCATACATGATATGTGCAACTGAACTGCTCCCACTAAACTCAAAGGGAAACAATACCACTGTTTTTAAACCGGACCAATTTCCTCAAGACTCCATTTAGTTAAAACCGAGCCAACGACCCAACAATTTACATAAATACCCAATGAAAGCCAGTAGAGGCATCGAAATACGTTTGACCAATAATTATGCAACTACTACGACCCAAAAAGGTAATTAACCAAAAACTTCTCATTGGTTGAAACAAAATGTTTTCCAAAGGAACTCTTTCTCTTCATTCTTCCAAAACGACCCATAGTTCAATGACATGCATTTTCCAACGGTTTATAAAATCGTATGCACCAAATGGGCAATTATATAAATGACTTCCATTTATGTATTACATCGTCAAAGGAATATATCAAATTGATTCATTTGACAAAATAAGAGAATAACTCATTTACTACTAATATGCATTTTATAAATGGATGCCTCAACGCCAAAATATTCTTTTATGGAATAATGAAATCCCACACTTATTCAAAATGAGAATACTGGTAATGCTCGAATAATGATATTTGAGTAAGCTTTATAAAATAAACATCAAAATATAAGTAAACTCAAGTTTCTAAGATTATAGCATAAGAGAATAATCTCAGACTCAAAACGAATGAACCAACGCATTCCAAAATATGAAATTCCCAAATACGATGCAATAAATACAAATCATAACCAGGCGCTCTACAATGAGCTATCAAAACAGGACAAGTGTCCCCAAGACCCAACAAAATCCAAAGACCCAACGTTGAAAATCATAAACTTAATTCAAAAGTAAATGACCCGAAACAATGCAACCCATGCTTCAACACACACGAATAACTCCAACATGATTTAGATTGGAACAAAACATTTTCCAAGTGAGTTTATACCATTTATCCTTTCAAATCATCCCATGACCCCCAATAAAATGCATTTATACTCAAAATATGCTCCATGCAATAAATCGTTTAAATACCCAAATTATATGATTTATTTATCAAAATGCTCAAAATCCTAAATGTGGGTGTTTTATAACTTTATAAAGTTGAATACTTCCAATTAACCAAACTTATCAGATGATTAGCAATTAACAATTTTTCACATAAAAATGCAAACACTTTAAAATAGACATTTTGGCATGTACACCGTTTTCACAAATCAGCTTGAACTCATGCTCCTTGATTTCTCTAGTTAAACTATCGTCCTCCAGATGCTCAACATCTTAAGGCAAAGATCACGGACTTCATAGGTTCACTTCACAATTTCTCCTCGAATACATCGATTCAAAAAGTCTATGGTTCTAATCCGACCCGAAACTGACCACTTAATGCGATCACCATACTTACCGTCACTCCAAGTAACGAATAATAAAATCATTAACTTTTCTAACAGTTACCCATTCAGAAACTTTCTTACCTCCCCTATAGTTGCCATACCAAGGTAGTTCATGTAAGCACGAGAATGAATAAGGTGGAGATTAACAGAATTGAACACGAAGGATACGTACTACTACATCTACCAAATATCATAGCATTAGTAAACCAAGCACAAGAGAACGTACCACTACATTACCAATTGTCACAGTAACGGCACTTCAAGCACCATCACGTATAAATATCCTCATAATAACATTAGCTAGCTGAGATTATGAACATATAATACATAAAGGTTCTCGTACCATCACCACAACGCTTGATAACCATAGTTTCCGTCGACTCTAAGACTAACCCATCTTAGAAATTCTACCCATCTCGTAATCATTGCCTAACATACTCAGACTAAGTCTAGACATCTTACATTCATGCCTAGTTCACTTAAACTAGAGCTCTGATACCAACTTGTAACACCCTAAAAAAAACAGAGTAAAATAAAACTTCGGAAGATAGGCAAAATGACGTTCGCAATTGGTATTAAACCTCCCAAAAAGGGGAAAAGTACTAAACCTTTACAAAACCTGAGAAAGGATAAGGAAATCAACAACAAACTAATCTAAATACATCTATCTAGATTACATCGGTTGTCGACCCAAAATCTCCAAAAGATGGGACTTAAACAATGCCCAACAACGACTACTAAACATCTCAAAAATGTCTCTAAGACATGCTCGTCACTCACGACCTTGGCATCCCACCGCTAAGGGAACCTGTTATACATATCATTTGAGAAAAAGTGTTAGGCTTAAAGCCTAGTGAGAACATACAGTTTATAGGTTTCAAAGGATATAAACAATTGTAACATAAGTAATTATTTTCAAGAGTTTTAGTTTACAAATGAAGATCTTTATCAAGAAAGGACAAACGGTCCAAAAGATCATCTCGCGATGACGGGGGATACTCGATTTACCAAGGGTGGTGACGGAACACAAAAGTAGGCCACAACCCGAGTTGTGAGCTAAATACTTGGAATCCATGACCACGAACACTTCGGAACGTACTAAGATGTGAGGGAGGGCCCCCGAGGAAACCAAGTCATACTCGTTCACTAGGACTACATTTGATCCATGACTAGTAACTGGTCTCATATAACCGTACCATAAAGGCCCCCGAGGATCAAATGCATCTATAGCTACAAAATGGGGAAAAGACATCCCAATAATATAAGTCGACTCAAAACCTAGGGATCCACTAGTAATAGTCTAAACTTGTCACAATAACATGTGTGACTAACCAAAGCTAAACGTATAGCTTCCAAAAACATTTATAACCAAAATGCCTTTTTCAAGTTTAACTGCTGATAAGAATGAAACCACAAAATGAGATTTATATACATCCTTTCAAGTAACCCATGTAAATGTGCAAGTAAAACTTCATTTTTCTTCAAATAAGATGAAACCTCATTACATTCCATAAAAAGATTAGGAACCCTAAAAATCTCCCAAAACTCAAGTTAGGTCAAAATGCAATAAACTTAAATCCAAACCCAAGGAGATATGTAGGAGTTCAAAATGTACGCTTTAATATGTATAAAGTTTGTAAAATGATAGTAGGAACTCACCAAGTAGGTTTTTAGAAGAAAACCCAAAAACTTAGACTTGAACACTTGGGGAAGATGAAGATCTTGAAGGATGCTTCAATGAAATCACTTGGAAGAACCTTCTATGATGATTTAATAATCTTATCAACCCAAAATCTAGAAAATATAAGGTAGGAGACGAAAACCCCAAAATCAAGCTTTTGGATACTTGAAGAAGATGAAGATGGAGATGGTGATGAATCTTCCAAACCGAAACCTTGGATGATGTTCTTAACTCTAGCAAAGAATGGTGATGATTTAGTGGTTGAAAGAACCTTAGAAGAAGTAGGTGAAGAGGGAGGGTTGAAAGAAGTAGATTTTCTGTCCAAGTTTGCCCCACCTAGATCACTGTCTGAGTATGCTATTAGATCAAAGGGTGAGTCATGAGGATACCAAAGGCCCAATTTGGGTTGCCCTTTGAGATATCTGAATATCCTCTTAACAGCTTGAAAGTGAGATTGCTTTGGCCTAACTTGGAATCTTGCACATACACAGACTGGAAACATTATATCTGGCCTTGATGCTATGAGATACATGAGAGAGCCAATCATGGATCTATAATGATGCACATCCATATCCTCCCCCTCAAGATCTGCAGTTATCTGCTTGTGTGTCTCCATAGGTGTGCTGGCAGGTTTTGAACCTGAGAAACCGAACTTGGTTAGAATGTCCTGCACATACTTGGATTGACAGATGAAGATGCCATCTGACTTCTGTTGAACTTGGAGTCCAAGGAAGAAAGTAAGTTCCCCCATGGAACTCATTTTGAACCTTTGATGCATTAGGTCCTCAAACTCCTTGCACATGTTGTCTCTTGTAGATCCAAAGATAATGTCATCAACATAGATTTGGACCAGCAAGATGTCCTTCTTCTTTCTCTTGATAAATAGAGTCTTATCAATGACTCCTCTTTCAAAGCCATTTTCCAAGAGATAGGATGACAGAGTGTCATACCATGCTCTTGGAGCTTGATGCAGTCCATAAAGAGCGTTCTTCAATTTGTATACCCTGTCTGGATAGCTTGGGTTTTCAAACCCTGGTGGTTGACAGACATATACCTCTTCTTCAATTGAGCCATAGAGAAAAGCACTTTTTACATCCATCTGATAGACTTTGAAGTTAATGTAAGAAGCATAGGCTAGGAATAATCTGATTGCTTCTATCCTAGCCACAGGTGCAAAAACTTCTTCATAATCTATACCCTCTTCTTGAGTATACCCTTGAGCCACCAGCCTTGCTTTGTTCCTTATAACAATTCCTCTTTCATCTCTCTTGTTCCTGAAAATCCAATTTGTGCCAATTGCTCTGTGACCTTTAGGAAGGTCTACTAGATCCCATACATCTTGTAGTTTGAACTGCAACAGTTCTTCTTGCATTGCTTCTATCCAACTGGATTCTTTCATAGCATCATGTGCCTTTTTAGGCTCAAGCTGGGATAGAAAGCAAGAAAGCACTGTATGCTGTTGATATTGCATTTCTTGAAGCCTGCTTTGATGTCTAGTCATCATAGGAGAAGATATATCTCCTATTACCAGCTGTGGAGGATGATTCTTTTGAACTCTGGTGTTATGACTAGGTTCTTCATTCAGTCCTACCTCTAAATTAGAGTCATTCAACTCAACTGAAATGTTTTCAGCAGCTACTTCTGATTCTTTATTTTCTTGAGTCTCCACATCTCTACTGTCAGGATCGAATTCTCAACAAGAATTAATTCTCAGAAACAATATCAAAGAAGTTTGCGGAATAACACTTTGATATTCAATGAAACAGTAAATCAAAACAGTAAATATGAAGAACAAACTTTAAACTTGTATTGAATGCTTTGAAGTTACAAGATTACACACTCAACCTCAATATTGATGAACAAGCTCACCAATACGAATTCTACTTCTCTAGAATTAGGAACTAAGCCTTGAGGTTGATTTCTCTCTCTCTTGAACTTAGAATG
Organism: Arctium minus; assembly: GCA_954870635.1. NCBI lineage: Eukaryota > Viridiplantae > Streptophyta > Magnoliopsida > Asterales > Asteraceae > Arctium > Arctium minus. The sequence goes on from OX941088.1 coordinate 32,881,716, forward strand.
AATCCTCTATATATTTTAAACTATTCTATACATTCTATACATATACTAATCAAAAGATAATTACAAGAAATAAAAATATCTTCAGTATATCTTCCATGTATATCTCTAAGCTTCCATGTATATCTTCAGATTATCCAGCTGTTATCCTTTCCTGCGAATCTTCATCATATAAGCAGTATTAATCTTCAGCAGCATTAATCTCTTCTAGCAGTATTAACTACTAAACAGCACTAACTACTAGCAGTACTAACTAGCTAAGCAGTACTAACTTTGTTCAAGCAGCACTAACTTTGACTAGCAGTATTAATTCTACTAGCAGTAGTAATACTCAGCAGTATTAACCTTGAAGTCTTCTAGCAGTAGTAACTCTGAACCAGCAGCATTAACCATACTTAATCTTTTCTTCAGTTCCCAACAATCTCCCCCTAACTTGACTTTTAGGACAAGAAGTCAAGTTCTTCAGAATTAATCTTCAAGATGCTTTTCAAGATGCTCCCAAAACTTCATAATGGCCTACATTCCAGTATTTTCATCCAATCCCAAACTCTGATTGATGGTTCTTTGAATCAAGTATTTAGCCATCTCTGAATCTGGAATACACCCTAACTTTTTCTTCAGCATGGCATGAAGCTTCAATCTGCTATGATTGTATACTCTATCCACTAGAAAGTATTCAGTATGATTCAGATCCAAAGTCACTGTATATACTCCACTAGTTTCATATAGAGTCCAACTGTTGACTGACTTGAAGACATTTTTTATCACATGTTCTACTTCTTTAGGTTTGAACATCATACACAGATACTCCATTACCAGTTTTGTAATTGAAATCTCTGGAGCTTTCAGTATATCTGCATACAACTTCATTCCTATTTCAAACATCTCTTCAAGATCTGACCTAGAGCATGTTCTTACAATTTTTGCCCAAGTGTTGAACACCTCATACTTTTCATCCTTCCTTTTTAGCCTTATGAATTCCTTTCCATCCACTGTCAATGTATCCCAGTGAATGACCTCAGAAGGCTTTATACCAACAGGTTCTGCTGAAATTGGTTCAGGAACTTTGTCCATCACTACCATGTACAAACTTACATCCTCTGTGTTTGATGGCTCTTTCTGTTTAGATGACTCAGGTGCCCCTTCTTCTTCAGCAACCTTCTCAGCCTCTCCTTCAGCTATTCTAGGCTTCTTGATTGACTTTCTCCTAGCCATCATCTTTGTTCTCTTTAAAGTCCTTAGACTTTCCCCCAGAGTGGCTTCTTTCTTAGGGGGTGTTTCTTGCTCATCTGGAAATGGCTTTTGAAAATCAAAGTCATTACTTTCTTTCATCCTCTTCTCCATCTCCACCCTAGCAGTTTCATTTCCCTGAAGCTTTCTCATCTCTGAATCATATAGATCTTTAATCTTCGCAAAAGACATCTTTGAGAACATCTCCTTTTTGACTCCTACAGCACCTTTGAGAAATATAATCATCTTGTTTCTCTCTTGGGTACCTAGGAAAGTCTTTGAGGGTTGTCTCTTCTTTACAACTGTTTTCACCACTGATTTCTTCATAGTTGCAGCTTTCTTCTGTGCAATTTCAGTTGCCAGACTCAGTTGATAAGCTTCATTCAGTTCAGCAGCTAGAGCCTTTGCCATCTCCCTGTCCTTTTCCACCTGAACTCTTTCTTCCTTTTCAATATCCTCTTGCATCTTTCTGGCTAAGACTTCATCTGATTCAACCAACCTTTGCTTCTTGACTGGTTGATCAGATTCCACTAGTTTAGCTTTGCCCTTTTCTTTGCTTATCACCTTCTCAAACCTGGATTTCATTACAGCATCACCTCTTTCTTTTATGATAACTCCTTTGGCCTTTGTAGTGACCTTGGAAGTATCATGTTTTGCTTTGATCAGAGTTTCTGCAATTTCCAGTTCTGTTAGTACTTCCTTCACTGTTTCTGCTGCTTTGTTTATGTCAGCAGTAGTAACTGTTTCTGCTGCTCCACTTGAACTAGCAGCATTAATGGTTTCTGCTGCTTGCTCACTTACTGCTGCTTTCTCCCCCTCAACACCATATTTCATCCCATCAAGCTCCCCCTCTTTTGTAGGTTCTTCCATATTGATCTCCCCCTTTTTGGGAGCATCATTCTCAGATTTCCTTCTCCTGAGTTGGAATTGCTTTCTCTTCTTCCTCTGTACTAGACTGATCATCATCTTCTTCAGCTTAGCAATCTGTACTTGTTGTGACAGAATGACCAGCTTCAGTTCTTCTATCTCTTTGCCTTGTTTGATGACATCATGGTTGATGTTACCCATTGTCTCCATCAATTCATCATAGTTATATATGCCCTCACCTTCTCCAGGAGTGTTACCCCCTATTGAAGGATCATGGGATCTTTTATTAGTGGAAGTCTTCTGCCTAGCAGAAGCACTGTCCACCCCCGTGGTTTCTTGGCACCAGGGACCTTCGAATGATTGCTCATTCAAAGTTGCCATGGGGGAGGTCTTATTGATGTTACCACTTTCCTCCTCTGTGCTAGCAGGAGTAGTGGCAGCCTCATCACCCATATGCTCTTCCTCCTCCTCAGAGAGCACCTCCTTGGGGTTGGGATACACCCCTGTGGTTTCCCTATGGATATTCCCTAAAGGAGAATTCTCCCTTAGAGGGCTTAAAGGCTTGGGGGATGATGGTATAAGAAGGGAAGGAGCCTTCTTTACCTGTTTCCTCTTGTAAGTTTGTGTGATAGGAGAGATTGGTTTTCCAAGAAGAGACTGGGGGATAGATATTGAGTGGGAAGGTTGGGATTGGCTAGCAGTAGGATGGTCTAATGGGGGCCTTGACCCTGCTGCCATACCTTCATTGGTTTGGGACACCACCATCATTGTAGAGAACAATGGGGTGTCAACTCCTTCCGAGTCCCCAGCTGATCTTCTCATATTTGAGAAAACCTTGCCTTTGAGGGGTTTAGGTACATATACCCCAACAGGTTGAGGTATATCCGTCAATTCATGAGTAATAACTTCTTGGACAAACCTAGGGTACATAAAGAAGCTCTTTTTGTTTCCCATGTTTGAGACAAGATCACTGAAAATCATTTTGGAAAAGTTATACTTTCTGGCAGTTGCCAAGCACACCAAAGCATAAGCAATGGTGCTGCTGAACTCACTCCATCCAGTAGTCTTTTTGGAGATACAGTGCATAAGAGTATGGACAAAGAAACGCCATTGGGGTGAGAATTTGGCTTTTGAGAATTTGAATACACCCAATGGGGCTCCATACCCCATTCTTGTAAGATTGGAGAACAGTTCATCGTTTGGGATAGAAGTTATACCAGAGGCATCGTCTAGACGTAGACTGATGCGAATAACCTCTTCAGTAACTGTTAGTGATTTTTCACATATCCTTGTCTTGATCATTTGCACACCATTCTCAGCAACAATGGTGGCATTAGCCCAGAACTGCCTTTGATGCTCGATATAGATTGTAGGGGATACAGTAAGAGCATGAGCAATATGGCTTGACTTGAGGAAATCCACAATTTGATGAAATCCTGCAGCTTGCTTTGGCTTTTGGAGCATCGCGATCTCATTGTGTTCATCGATGAATGCCATGGATGCCATTGATCTTAGTGAAAAACTTGCCTGGAAACTTCGAGTCTTAAGAGAGAAAGGGTTTAGAGCGCAAGTGAACAGTATGGAAAGAATCGTTATGAACGTTTGGGCGGGCAAAGGGTATTTATAGTATTCGAGACAAAAGCAGTATTAACCTAGAGCAGTATTAACGGGCAAGCAGTTTTAACCGCGAGCAGTATTAACTACTAGCAGTATTAACTAACTAGCAGTATTAACTGCGAGCAGTATTAACGGGCAAGCAGTATTAACTACTAGCAGTATTAACTAACTAGCAGTATTAACTGCGAGCAGTATTAACTACTTAGCAGTATTAACTAACTACCAGTATTAACTGCGAGCAGTATTAACTACTAGCAGTATTAACTAACTAGCAGTATTAACTGCGAGCAGTATTAACTACTAGCAGTATTAACTAACTAGCAGTATTAACTGACTAGCAATATTAACCATACTTACTCTTTGAAGCTTAGGCTGAATTGAGTACTGCTATGTATGCCCTGCAAAGGAAGATTAGTAATACCAAGAAACTATAATATTCAGATATCATATCTAAACAATAAACATTGTCCTTTCTTGGAGTTCTAAGTAGTATCATGCTTTCATCAACTACCTTGAACCCTGGAGCAAGGATCATACACTCAGTATTAGTGAATAATATGCTATGTTGTTTGTCACAAACCTGTGATACACTTAACAGGTTATACTTCAATTGATCAACATAGTAGACATCCTCAAATGTCATCTTACCTTTGGTGACATTACCTTTGCCACTTATTTTACCACCAGTAAGATTATCTCCAAATGCAACATGTCCTCCATTGATATGCTTGAAATCCTGAAGACATGACATGTTGCCTGTCATGTGCCTAGAGCAACCACTATCAACATGCCATATGCTCTTTCCCTTGAGCTGTTGGTTGCCCTGCACATAAGATAAAACAGTTAGTATGAATTAGGAACCCAAGCCAAAGTGGTCTTGGGTACCCCTTTCTCATCAAAATACTTGCATTCTTTCTTGACAAGATTTTTGAACTTTAACTCCTCATTCTTGGAGTACTTTGTCACAATAATAGGCTTGGAAACATTTTTGATAGAAACAGTACTGGTTTTAGAAGTACTAACAGCCTTAGCAGCACTTGCATGCTTAGCAGTACTAACCTTGTTAGAAGTAGTAACTGTGTTAGCAACAGTAACTGTGTTGGCAGTATTAACCTTTGAAGAGGTGCTAACAGCATTAGCAACATTAATATTCTCAGCAGTACTAACACTGGTAGCAGCAGTAATACTTCCAGCAGCACTAACCCTGTCAGCAGTACTAACAGTTTTAGTGCTTCTAGGCACCCACATTTTGACACTTTCTTTTAAGAACCTTTTCTTCATGGGGCCTTCACTTTCACCATGTTTCTTTATCACATGTTTCTTTCTATCCTTCCTATAACCAACAGGTTTTTGCACAAATCTTTGAAAGGTCATCTGTTGGTTAGTAGGGTTAAAGAAGCAATATTTAGCCAAATGATTTAGCTTGCCACATATGAAACAAGGTTTTGGTCTATTGATTTTACTCAGATCAACTCCTTGCTTCTGAGCCCATTGATTATTCCAGTTTCTTTGATTTCCTCTTTTTAAACCAGAATTTAGGCTCTTGGCTTTACTGCAAGCACACTGTTTACAAAATCCAGGATTCACAATCGTGGTTTGTTTGTAATGAACCTTGTTATCTTTTCCTTTGGTCTTTTCTATCTCCTTGGACTTGACCCAGATTTTCCCACATCCCTCATTGGTGATAATGTTGTTTTCTAATGGGATCTCTTTACTCACATCATTATCCCTATACTCACTGGTTTCTTTCTCAGTCAAATCCTTAATTACTACCTCATCCAAAGGATCTATCTTAAAGGCTTTCTCAGATAAGTCCTTTTTCTCCTTGGTTTCTAACAAGTCTGAAGTAGGAGAGATATAATTGTTGTTGTAAGGAGGAGGTGTATTGTTGTATCCAATACCAGGCTTCATCTTATCATGAATCTGAGCCTTTAGAAGAGAATCCATTGCTTTAGAAGCATATGAAAATTTTTCTATGTCAAGTTTAACTTTAGACAGTTCCTCTTTCAGCCTATCACTCTCTTCTAAGGATTTAGACAGTTTGGTCTCTAACTCATTCTTTTCCCACTTCCAATAGTTTGTGTCATAAGAGTGTTGAAGTTCATTAGCTTGAAAGCCTTTGATTTGTTCTTCAAATCTCTCTACTATTAACACATAATCTCTTCTGTCCTTTTCTAATCTTTTGAGGTCATCACACATACTTTGATTGTGATCCCTGTATCTTTTGACAGTGTCTATGCAGGATTTAGTGCACAGATTAGAAATTACCTCAGAGGGGAGATCAGACACTTCTGCCATAAGAGCTTGATTCTGAATGGCTTCCTCAGCTTGATCACTCCAGTCAAAACCCATTCCTTGTTGAGAAACAAGGGCTTGAGCAGGATTCTTGTTCTGATTGTAGCCTCTATTCTGAGCTTGTTGGTGGTTGTTGTTTGGAACAGCACTCCTGCATTCTCTAGCAAAGTGTCCTTTCATGTGACACTTATAACATTCCACCTTGGTCTTGTCAAAACCAGCCCCATCTTCTCTTCTTTGAGAGAAGTTATTCCTTCATGTTCTTTTAATGAACTTCTTCACCCTCATGGATAACACAGCCATCTGCCATTTGATATCCATCTCCTCCAAGTCATCAGGGTGAAGTTGATCCAGATCATCATTAATCAAAGAATTGTTGCTATGACTTGACAAAAAGGCTTCAAAGATAGTTTCAGTGCCTTTTTCTGAACTTACTCCACTGGCAGTACTAACTGCTTCAGGGTTGGCAGTAGTATCAGTGGATGCTGAAAGAAGTGCAGCATTGTGGATATAACCAGTGGGCTTCTTCTTGGTTTCTACCTCAGCTTCAAAAACTCTTAGATCATTGTATAGATCATCAAGTTCTTTCTCTTCCAGATTGTCACTCTGTCTATATGAGACAGTGTACATAGTCCATTCATCCCCAAGAGATCTGAGGAACTTTCTGTTGACATCATCTTGTTCCATCTTCACTCCTACAGTAGCCAGTTCACCAATGAGTTTGTTGAACCTATCAAAAGTTTGAGTCATAGACTCATTCTTTGAGGAAGTGAAGTTCTCATACTGCTGCTTTAGAACATCTCTTTGATTTCTTTTGATGCTCTTAGTTCCAGCAAATCTTTTCTCTAGAGCATTCCAGAGGATCTGAGCATCAGTGCAGTTGCAAAATTGATGCTGATATTCATTGGGGATGGCCAAGAGCAGAGTGCTCAAGGCCTTCATCTCTGTCTGTCTGATCTTCCTCTCACCATCTGTCTTTGGTGGAGGTCTTTTCCTATCTGGTCCTATCCTTCCAGCTTCAGAAGGACCATTCTCAATGATATCCCACATTGAGTAGTCAGTGAGAAGAATATATTGTCTGATTCTGATCTTCCACATGTCAAACTCACTGGGTTTGAGCATTGGAACCTTAGAGACCAAAGTACTGCTTGATTCTGTAAGATTTTCCATGATGAATAGATGTTTCTGAGAGAGTTTGGCTCTGATACCACTTGTCAGGATCGAATTCTCAACAAGAATTAATTCTCAGAAACAATATCAAAGAAGTTTGCGGAATAACACTTTGATATTCAATGAAACAGTAAATCAAAACAGTAAATATGAAGAACAAACTTTAAACTTGTATTGAATGCTTTGAAGTTACAAGATTACACACTCAACCTCAATATTGATGAACAAACTCACCAATACGAATTCTACTTCTCTAGAATTAGGAACTAAGCCTTGAGGTTGATTTCTCTCTCTCTTGAACTTAGAATGAATCCTCTATATATTTTAAACTATTCTATACATTCTATACATATACTAATCAAAAGATAATTACAAGAAATAAAAATATCTTCAGTATATCTTCCATGTATATCTCTAAGCTTCCATGTATATCTTCAGATTATCCAGCTGTTATCCTTTCCTGCGAATCTTCATCATATAAGCAGTATTAATCTTCAGCAGCATTAATCTCTTCTAGCAGTATTAACTACTAAACAGCACTAACTACTAGCAGTACTAACTAGCTAAGCAGTACTAACTTTGTTCAAGCAGCACTAACTTTGACTAGCAGTATTAATTCTACTAGCAGTAGTAATACTCAGCAGTATTAACCTTGAAGTCTTCTAGCAGTAGTAACTCTGAACCAGCAGCATTAACCATACTTAATCTTTTCTTCAGTTTCCAACATCTACTTTCTACTTCACTCTGACTTGGTTCAGTAGATGGTTCCTTTTCAGAGTCTTCAAAAGAATTCACTGTGGGTATGGGAAAGATCACAGATTTAGATATACTTTCTTGAACTTGTGTAGTCCCTGATCCTCCACATCCTAAACCTGCATAATCATCACTACTGAAACCAAAAGAGTTAGTTAGTGAATCAATGTCAAATAGCCACTGAGGACCAGTTCCAATAGGATTTGGTGTGTTCTCATTGCATTTGACATTGTCACTTTCTTCAATTATTCTAGAAGATGTGTTAAAAACTCTGTAGGCCTTACTCTGGGATGAATAACCAACAAGAAATCCATCATCTGCTTTGCTATCAAACTTACCTAAGTGAGATTTGGTATTGAGAATTGTACAAGGACACCCAAGAGGTTTGAAAAATCCAATGAAAGGTTTTCTTTTATTTAAAAGCTCATATGGGGTCTTGTTCTTTGGCTTGACTACTAGAACTCTGTTTTGGACATAGCAAGCAGTATTAACTGCTTCAGCCCAGAAGGTAATTGGCAGTTTTGAATCAGCCAACAGAGATCTAGCAGCCTCAATTAGTGTTCTATTTCTTCTCTCAGCAACTCCATTCTGTTGAGGAGTCCTAGGGGCACTATATTGTCTCTCTATACCTTTTTCTTCACAAAAGGTGTTTAGATCAAGATTTTTAAATTCAGATCCATTGTCTGATCTAATGATTTTTACTTTTTGATTAGTTTGGTTTTCAATTCTTAGGATAAAGGATTTGATCAGTCCACTTGTCTCATCCTTAGTCCTTAGAAAATATACCCAAGTAAATCTGGAGTAATCATCAACAATAACCAAGCAGTAAGATTTCTTGCCAATACTCATAACATTTGTAGGACCAAACAGATCCATATGCAATAACTGAAGACAAGAAGAAATTGTATTTATCTCTTTGGTCTTATGAGAAGTTTTATGTTGTTTGCCTTTAAGGCAAGCAACACAATGATCATCACATGAAAAGACTTTATATGGTAAACCTCTTACAAGGTTGTTTTTAACAAGTTTGTTCATAGTCTTAAAATTCATGTGACACATCCTTCTGTGCCATAGAGAGGATTTATCTACAGAAGCTTTTGAAACAAGACAATTTAGAGATGAATCACTATCAACATTGTCCATATCTAGACAATAAACATTGTCCTTTCTTGGAGTTCTAAGTAGTATCATGCTTTCATCAACTACCTTGAACCCTGGAGCAAGGATCATACACTCAGTATTAGTGAATAATATGCTATGTTGTTTGTCACAAACCTGTGATACACTTAACAGGTTGTACTTCAATTGATCAACATAGTAGACATCCTCAAATGTCATCTTACCTTTGGTGACATTACCTTTGCCACTTATTTTACCCCCAGTAAGATTATCTCCAAATGCAACATGTCCTCCATTGATATGCTTGAAATCCTGAAGGCATGACATGTTGCCTGTCATGTGCCTAGAGCAACCACTATCAACATGCCATATGCTCTTTCCCTTGAGCTGTTGGTTGCCCTGCACATAAGATAAAACAGTTAGTATGATTTAGGAACCCAAGCCAAAGTGGTCTTGGGTACCCCTTTCTCATCAAAATACTTGCATTCTTTCTTGACAAGATTTTTGAACTTTAACTCCTCATTCTTGGAGTACTTTGTCACAATAATAGGCTTGGAAACATTTTTGCTAGAAACAGTACTGGTTTTAGAAGTACTAACTGCCTTAGCAGCACTTGCATGCTTAGCAGTACTAACCTTGTTAGAAGTAGTAACTGTGTTAGCAGCAGTAACTGTGTTGGCAGTATTAACCTTTGAAGAGGTACTAACAGTATTAGCAGCATTAATATTCTCAGCAGTACTAACACTGGTAGCAGCAGTAACAGCAGTACTTCCAGCAGCACTAACCCTGTCAGCAGTACTAACAGTTTTAGTGCTTCTAGGCACCCACATTTTGACACTTTCTTTTAAAATCCTTTTCTTCATGGGGCCTTTACTTTCACCTTGTTTCTTTATCACATGTTTCTTTCCATCCTTCCTATAACCAACAGGTTTTTGCACAAATCTTTGAAAGGTCATCTGTTGGTTAGTAGGGTTAAAGAAGCAATATTTAGCCAAATGATTTAGCTTGCCACATATGAAACAAGGTTTTGGTCTATTGATTTTACTCAGATCAACTCCTTGCTTCTGAGCCCATTGATTATTCCAGTTTCTTTGATTTCCTCTTTTTAAACCAGAATTTAGGCTCTTGGCTTTACTGCAAGCACACTGTTTACAAGATCAAGGATTCACAATCGTGGTTTGTTTGTAATGAACCTTGTTATCTTTTCCTTTGGTCTTCTCTATCTCCTTGGACTTGACCCAGATTTTCCCACATCCCTCATTGGTGATAATGTTGTTTTCTAATGGGATCTCTTTACTCACATCATTATCCCTATACTCACTGGTTTCTTTCTCAGTCAAATCCTTAATTACTACCTCATCCAAAAGATCTATCTTAAAGGCTTTCTCAGATAAGTCCTTTTTCTCCTTGGTTTCTAACAAGTCTGAAGTAGGAGAGATATAATTGTTGTTGTAAGGAGGAGGTGTATTGTTGTATCCAATACCAGGCTTCATCTTATCATGAATCTGAGCCTTTAGAAGAGAATCCATTGCTTTTGAAGCATATGAAAACTTTTCTATGTCAAGTTTAACTTTAGACAGTTCCTCTTTCAGCCTATCACTCTCTTCTAGGGATTTAGACAGTTTGGTCTCTAACTCATTCTTTTCCCACTTCCAATAGTTTGTGTCATAAGAGTGTTGAAGTTCATTAGCTTGAAAGCCTTTGATTTGTTCTTCAAATCTCTCTACTATTAACACATAATCTCTTCTGTCCTTTTCTAATCTTTTGAGGTCATCACACATACTTTGATTGTGATCCCTATATCTTTTGACAGTGTCTATGCAGGATTTAGTGCAAAGATTAGAAATTACCTCAGAGGGGAGATCGGACACTTCTGCCATAAGAGCTTGATTCTGAATGGCTTCCTCAGCTTTATCACTCCAGTCAAATCCCATTCCTTGTTGAGAAACAAGGGCTTGAGCAGGATTCTTGTTCTGATTGTAGCCTCCATTCTGAGCTTGTTGGTGGTTGTTGTTTGGAACAACATTTCTGCATTCTCTAGCAAAGTGTCCTTTCATGTGACACTTATAACATTCCACCTTAGTCTTGTCAAACCCAGCTCCATCTTCTCTTCTTTGAGAGAAATTATTCCTCCCTGTTCTTTTAATGAACTTCTTCACCCTCATGGATAACATGGCCATCTGCCATTTAATATCCATCTCCTCCAGGTCATCAGGGTGAAGTTGATCCAGATCATCATTAATCAATGAATTGTTATTATGACTGGACAAAAAGGCTTCAAAAATAGTTTCAGTGCCTTTTTCTGGATTTACTCCACTGGCAGTACTAACTGCTTCAGGGTTGGCAGTAGTATCAGTGGATGCTGAAAGAAGTGCAGCCTTGTGGATATAACCAGTGGGCTTCTTCTTGGTTTCTACCTCAGCTTCAAAAACTCTTAGATCATTGTATAGATCATCAAGTTCTTTCTCTTCCAGATTGTCACTCTGTCTATATGAGACAGTGTACATAGTCCATTCATCCCCAAGAGATCTGAGGAACTTTCTGTTGACATCATCTTGTTCCATCTTCACTCCTACAGTAGGCAGTTCACCAATGAGTTTGTTGAACCTATCAAAAGTTTGAGTCATAGACTCATTCTTTGAGGAAGTGAAGTTCTCATACTGCTGCTTTAGAACATCTCTTTGATTTCTTTTGATGCTCTTAGTTCCAGCAAATCTTTTCTCTAGAGCATTCCAGAGAATCTGAGCATCAGTGCAGTTGCAAAATTGATGCTGATATTCATTGGGGATGGCCAAGAGCAGAGTGCTCAAGGCCTTCATCTCTGTCTGTCTGATCTTCCTCTCACCATCTGTCTTTGGTGGAGTTCTTTTCCCATCTGGTCCTATCCTTCCAGCTTCAGAAGGACCATTCTCAATGATATCCCACATTGAATAGTCAGTGAGAATAATATATTGTCTGATTCTGATCTTCCACATGTCAAACTCACTGGGTTTGAGCATTGGAACCTTAGAGACCAAAGTACTGCTTGATTCTGTAAGATTTTCCATGATGAATAGATGTTTCTGAGAGAGTTTGGCTCTGATACCACTTGTCAGGATCAAATTCTCAACAAGAATTAATTCTCAGAAACAATATCAAAGAAGTTTGCGGAATAACACTTTGATATTCAATGAAACAGTAAACCAAAACAGTAAATATGAAGAACAAACTTTAAACTTGTATTGAATGCTTTGAAGTTACAAGATTACACACTCAACCTCAATATTGATGAACAAACTCACCAATACGAATTCTACTTCTCTAGAATTAGGAACTAAGCCTTGAGGTTGATTTCTCTCTCTCTTGAACTTAGAATGAATCCTCTATATATTTTAAACTATTCTATACATTCTATACATATACTAATCAAAAGATAATTACAAGAAATAAAAATATCTTCAGTATATCTTCCATGTATATCTCTAAGCTTCCATGTATATCTTCAGATTATCCAGCTGTTATCCTTTCCTGCGAATCTTCATCATATAAGCAGTATTAATCTTCAGCAGCATTAATCTCTTCTAGCAGCATTAACTACTAAGCAACACTAACTACTAGCAGTACTAACCAACTAGCAGTAGTAATACTCAGCAGTATTAACCTTGAAGTCTTCTAGCAGTAGTAACTCTGAACCAGCAGCATTAACCATACTTAAGCTTTTCTTCAGTTCCCAACAACAGTGATAGCATTTTCTATATTTGAATGTGGTTTTTGGACCAGAAGTAGAAGGTTTTGAGAATTTAAGATGAGCGGGTCCATCTCCAAGAATGCTTTTCTCATGAGATCTGGGAGGAATTTTTATTTCTTCAGATCTCTTAGGCTTAAGATCAATCTTTAGCTTTGGAGGACAGAGATCAAAGATTTCTATCACGGAGCTAGACGATTGATTCGCTGAAGGTTTAGAGGGAACTTTTAGCTTTGCCTTCTTGGAAGCCTTCTGAGGATGAAGAATGGATTTTCCTTTATCCGCAGACTTAGAGCCTTTGGATTTTTCCTCAGGGATAGAATTAGAAGAAGAAGGATAAAACTGATTATAAGAAGTGTCAGAGATAGAAGTGACAAAAGTTCCAAACTTAAGCATGGAACAGTCTTCTTTAGGCTCATCCTGTGGTTTCCAAAAACCAAGACCGGTTTTATCACCGCCAGGAGTTTGAGCGTTTATTATCTCAGTGATCTTTGTTGAAGAATTACACCATTTTTCAACAGTAGCCTTTTCTGCTTTTAGAGCAGCGATGGATTTTTCGCGTTCTATGCTGATGATTTTATTTACAACAACTTGATCTTTCAAACTTTCCTCTAAAAGAGTCAGTTCTTTGATCTTTTCATGGCATTTTTCCAGTTGTTTAGTTAAATCATTGTTTTTGCTTTCAGCTAGAGATTTTCCGTTTAGAGCATTGTAAAGATCAATCGTCAGCACATCAACTGCGCGACTTCTCTCTGATTCAGGTAGAGAGGGGTTAGTAGAGATAGATACCTGAGATGATACATAGCTCATAGAAGTTTCAGTAGGTTCTTCCACTTCTTCTTTAATCTCAGCCATGAGGCAAAGATTAGCGACTTCTTCTTCATCAGAACTTGATTCTTCTTATTCTGCCCAGTCATGTTCTTCAGCAATGAGACCTTTACCTTTTCACTTGTAGCTTTTCAGCTTTTGATATTTCTCTTTCAGCTTTAGGTACTTGTCATCACTGGATCTTCTAGAGGTAGAAGGTTTGAAGACTTTCTTTGACCTGCACTCACTTGCAAAGTGTCCAATCTTTTCACAGTTATAGCATGTAGCAGAAGCCTTATCAACAGGGGTTGATTTTGGCTTATCAGTGAGAGAGAGAGAAAGGCTTATTTCTTTTGAAATTGCTCTTTCTTGCAAATCTCTTGAAAGAGTTTGTCAAGAGTGCTAAGGATTCATCAAACTCTGAAAGATCAGTGTCTGATATATCCTCAGATTCAAAATCTAACTCAGTGATAGTAAGAGTAGATCGTTGAGATGGAATTATCTCTGAAGAGACTAAAGCAACAGGAGTGCTTTTGGAGTCTTTAGAATCTTTTATAAGATTCTTCTTCAAAAGGTTTGATTGCTCATAGTTGAGCAATATTCCATACAAGGTGCTGAGAGAAAGAGAATTTAAGTCTTTTGTCAGCTTGAGACATATTGAATAACTGTCCCAGCGTTCAGGAAGACATTCTAAGAATTTTGTTAGGACCTCAGAATTAGAATAGGTCCTGCCAACGGTTCTTAGATCAATGATTAAGCAGTTAAACCACTGATGAACATCATAGAGAGATTCATTCTTACCAGCGATGAAACTTTCATACTGTCTTACCAAGTTAATCTTTCGAGTATCTTGGATTTCAGTGGTGCCTTCATATTGAACACATATGGTTTCCCACATTTCTTTAGAAGTTTTAAGATGCATGATGGAATGGATAACTTCATCAGGTAGAGCCATGGAGATAATGGTCTTTGCCCTTGCATCGATACCAACCTTCTTTTTGTCCTCATCACTCCATTGTCTGATTTCCTTAGCAATATAGCGTTCAGAAATAAATGGAGTGGTGGCAGTAGCTGGAACGACAACTATGATTTGGACAGGTTCATAGGGTCCGTTTCCTACGTACTCAGGTATAATGGGATATGCACCTTCAATAAATAGCATCATTCGATTTTTCCAGAGTGAGAAGTTATATCTGCTAAATCGATGAGGTTTAGAAAGTGAACCATTATCATAGTAGTTTGTGTTTGTGTTAAGTGCCATTTTAGAATAGCAAGGAAGAGAATAAAGCAAGATCTTGTTTATCACATTAAACAGTCTGCTCTGATACCACTTGTTGGTCCCGGAGGTGCTTAACAAGTTTGTAGAAGGGGGGGGGGGTTGAATACAAACACAAAATTTAAAGTTTAATAAATTGTTAATCAAACACAATTTACAAGTCTGTTGCGGAATAAGATTAAGTAGAACTCAATCTAAACAAACTTAAGAAAACACTAAGATAGTTGCACAAGAATATAGAGAATGGGGATTGGAGAAGTATAGAAAACAAGGGTTTCTATAAGATAGAAAGATGAAGGCTAGAGGTGAGCATTCTCTTCAGATGAAAAGGTAATCTTTCTATTTATACCCTATGCATTAAATGCATGGCAGGACACTTTACACGTGTCCTTCATTGATTGGCTGAGAGAGTCTGACTTTGGGAGACATGCTTTCGGCCGCATCATGAACAGTGTAGTTGACAGAGTTGTTGTACGAATTGTGGCAGAGGTATGTCCGTTCTGACACATTGTACTGGTTGTGCAAGGTAAGACAAAAGGAGACTCGAGGCATAAGCTACGTGATCGTTTGATCGCTGAATATCTCTTCCTTCAGAGATACAAAGAAGTCCAGCTATCGCTGAAGCTTTTCCTCATGTTCCTTCGTGTATAAGTAGAGTCGTCTTTGCTTCACTGATATCCGCATCAGGTCACTAGTAGACTTGTCTTTGTTCAGTGGCTTCGTCTTCGATTCATCTACGAACATCTGTTGACGCGAGACTTGTCTTCAGGGATTACGTTAACTGTTTAAATTAGAGAGTATCAGCGATAACTGAATAGACTCAGTCTGATCACTGATAGTGAAACACTAATACATATGAAATGTTTACAAGAAAGGTCATCAGCAATAAATGAACAGACTCAGTCTGATCGCTGATGGTGAAACACTAATACATATTAAAACGTAATTTTCACTAAGTATAGAAGAGGGTCGTTATCAAATCACTGAGAGAGTTTGGATCAACAATCTCCGGTCCGACAAATTGTTTCTCACCCGCCTCTAACCAACATACAGGGTTTCTACACTTCCTCCCATACAAAGCCTCGAATGGCGTCATCCCAAGGCTAGAGTGGTAACTGTTGTTGTAAGCGAACTCTACTAAGGGTAGGTGAGTGTCCCAATTTTCGCCGAAATCAATCACACACGACCTAAGCATGTCTTTCAAAGTCTGAATTGTCCTTTCACTTTGTCCGTCGGTCTGTGGGTGGTACGCCGTACTCAGGTTCACTCGAGTACCTAACTCTTGATGTAAGGCTCCCCAAAATCTTGATGTAAACCGACTATCACGATCGAAAACTATAGACAATGGTATACCATGTCTAGAGACCACTTCATCTATATAAAGCTTTGCCAATTTATCCATTGGCAAAGTTTCCCGCATTGCTAGAAAATGAGCACTCTTCGTCAATCGGTCGACGATCACCCAAATGGGGTCGTTTCCCCTCAAAGTCTTCGGGAGCTTGGTCACAAAGTCCATGGTAATCTTGTCCCATTTCCATTCAGGTATTTCTAACGATTGGAGACTCCCATAAGGCCATTGGTGCTCGGCTTTCACTTGCGAACAAGTTACGCATCACTCCACATAATGTGCCACGTCCAACTTCATAACCGGCCACCAATAATGTAGTTTCAAGTCCCTATACATTTTTTGTGCTTCCCGGGTGGATTGAATATTCGTATTTATGCGCGTCCTCCAAAAGTAGTTCTTTGTTTCCTCCAATCTTTGGTACCCAAACACGCCCGTTGAAACATTTGATCCCCCGGCTATCCTCGGTCAAAAGTAATCGTTGCTTGGTCATCACCTCATCTTTAAGATTCTCCTCCAACAAGGCCTCGTCTTGGGATGCTTTGATCTTTTCCATGAGACTTGACACTAACTCAATCCTTGTAAGCTTGTCTCAGAGCTTTCCACTATATTCCTTCCGGCTTAACGCATCGGCCACCATATTCGCTTTACCCGGGTGGTAAAGCAACTCGCAATCGTAGTCTTTGAGTAGTTCTAACCACCTCCTTTGCCTCATATTTAGCTCCTTTTGATCGAAGACATATTTCAAACTTTTGTGGTCCGTGTACAAGGTACACTTCGTACCATAGAGATAATGTCGCTACAACTTCTATGTGAACACTACTGCCGCTAATTCCAAGTCATGCGTGGGGTAATTCTTCTCGTGCACCTTTAGTTGCCTCGACGCATAGGCAATGACCTTCCCCCTCTGCATGAGCACACATCCAAGACCCATCTTAGAGGCATCGCTATAAACCACAAAGTCTTCCGACCCTTCCGGTAACGACAAGATGGAGCTTTGCAAAGCTTCTTTTGCAACGTCCGGAACGCCTTCTCTTGAGCTTCGGTCCACACAAATTTCACGTTCTTCTTGGTCAAAGTCGTCAACGACGAAGCGATCTTGGAGAAGTCCTGGATGAATCTTCTGTAGTAACCCGCTAACCCCAAAAAGCTTCTGATCTCCGATGAGCTCT
This sequence comes from Arctium minus, assembly GCA_954870635.1. Taxonomy (NCBI): domain Eukaryota; kingdom Viridiplantae; phylum Streptophyta; class Magnoliopsida; order Asterales; family Asteraceae; genus Arctium; species Arctium minus. The sequence goes on from OX941088.1 coordinate 32,899,088, forward strand.
TAGGAGGATCCCAATCCATCATGGCTTCTATCTTCGCGGGGTCCACTTTCACACCTTCTTTCGAGACTACGTGACCAAAAAATTGCACCTCATTCAACCAAAATTCACATTTGGAGAATTTTGCATAAAGCTTCTCTTTCCTCAAGACTTCCAACACATCGTGAAGATGTTGCACATGCTCAGTTTCATCCTTGGAGTAAACCAATATGTCATCAATGAACACGATGACCGACTTATCAAGAAACGGTCGGCACACGCGGTTCATCAAATCCATGAACACCGCCGGGGCGTTCGTCAGACCAAAGGGCATCACCACGAACTCGTAATGTCCATAGCTTGTCCTAAACGTGGTCTTCAGAATATCATCCTCCTTGACTTTCACTTGATGATAACCGGAACGAAGGTCGATCTTCGAAAAACATCCCGCTCCATGAAGTTGGTTGAATAAGTCGTCGATTCTAGGGAGTGGGTACTTATTCTTCACGGTCACCTTATTCAACTCCCTATAGTCTATGCACATTCGATAGTTCAATCCTTCTTCTTTACGAACAAGACCGGTACTCCCCACGGTGACGAGCTCGGCCTCACGAATCCCTTCTTGAGAAGATCTTCAAGTTGGCCCATCATTTCCTTCATTTTTGATGGAGCCAATCGGTATGGGGCACTAGCTATCGGGGCCGCTCCCGGTGCTAGATCGATCTTAAACTCCACTTGGCGATCGGACGGTAGTCCAGGCAAGTCGCCCGGGAATCCGTCGGGGAATTCTTTTACTACTTCCACGTCTTCAAGCCTTTTCTTCTCAAGCTTAGCATCTATAACATACACCAAAAAGGATGAACATCCTTTCGACAAGCATCTCCGTGCCTTCACCATGCTAATGATTGCTACCTCGCCCTTCCGTCTTTCACCGTACACAGTTACCGACCCTCCAGTCGAGGTCGGAATTCGAATAAGCTTTTTTGCACAAAGGATTTCGGCATGGTTATCCTCTAACCAATCCATTCCAATTACGACATCGAATCTCCCGATGGAAATTAGTATAAGATCGACCGCAAATTCCTTTCCTTCGATCTCCAACTTACAACCCTTAAGAACATCCCGAATTACTACTTGATCACCATCCGCTAGCTCTACCACTAAAGCATTCTCTAAGCTACTAATGGGTATGTTTAACTTTTGGCGTAAATAATTTGACACAAAAGAAAAGCTCGCGCCGGAATCAAACAATATATGTGTAGGTACGGAGTTTAGGAGAAACGTACCCGACACAACGACAGTTGAAGCCTTTGCCTCCTCGGAGGTCATTTGAAACGCCCTTCCCAATGCTTTAGGGGAATCCGTCTTCTTTGCCCCTCTTCCCCCCGTCTTCAACTTCGAACACTCACTCCGGATATGACCCGGTTCTTTGCATTCAAAGCACGTGATCCTTTTGTAACACCCGGTATTTTCACAATGTGAGTATCCGTCCTTCGTTGGTCTTTTATCCGTCTTCCATGTATCTTTTTGGGTGAAATGAGTTGTATTTTCGAACCTTAAATCGACCCATGCGAAAATCTCGAGTTTTTGGCATTTTTGGGCTTCGGTACATTCGGCGCGAGAGTGACTTGCGATAGTGACATGTGTCACTATCGTGTGGCACAATCGCCGAAGAGGTACCAACTCTCGGTACATTTCGCGCGAGAGTGCCTTGCGATAGGGACACTATCACTATCGCATGGCAAGGTCGCGAGCGGGGTACAGTGTGTTAAATGACTCCTTTCTCATTCAATTCTCATAACTCTCTTCACCAACCTCAAACTCTCTCTCACTTAGGCGATTTTTAGGGCTTTTATTGTTCTTCAAGATCCTTCAAGTAAATCCATCTTGGTTTCCAAGGGTTCTATCATCTAAGGGTTCTCGTAGTGAGCTTCGTTCATCTCCTCCATTGTCATCTTCTTCAAAGGGGCAAAAGTTAGGGTTTTGGGTTTTCTTCAAAAACCCACAATGTGAGTTCCTACTACCATTTTCTAAACTTTATACATGTCAAAACTCATGATTTTGAACTCCTATACATTTCCTTGGTTTTTGTTTATGATTATCACATTTTGTCCTAACTTGAGTTTTTGGGAAATTTTCGGTTTCTTGATAGATTTTGTTGAAATGAAAGGTTCCATTTTGTATATGTTAAAATAAGGTTTATCTTGCACACTTATGGTGTAGCACTTGAAAGAATATGAAAAATCTCATTTTATGATTTTCATTCTTATCAGCAGTTAAATTTGGAAAAATACTCTTTGGGAAGTATATGTTGTTAGAAGCTATATGTTTAGCTTTGGTTAGTCACAAATGTAATTGTGACAAGTCTAGACTATTACTAGTGGATCCCTAGGTATTGAGTCGGCTTATGTATATATTTTGGGATGTTTCTCCCCATTGTAGCTATGAGTGCATTTGACCCTCGGAGACCTTTGGTACGGTTATGTGGGACCGGTTACTAGCCATGGATCATAATGTAGTCCTAGTGAACGAGTATGACTTGGTTTCCTCAGGTGCCCTCCCCCACATCTTAGTACGGACCGGCGTTGTTCGTGGCCATGGATTCCAAGTATTTAGCTCATAACTCGGTATTGTAGTCTACTAGGTGTTCCGCTACACTCCTTGGTAAATCGGGTATCCCCCGTCATCGCAAAATGAATTTCGGACCGAACTGTCCTTACTTGGCAAAGTTTTAATTTATAAACTCATTTCTCTTACCAAGATTTTCTTTTATTACAAATGCTTATATTCCTTTAAATTATAAATTGTATGTTCTCACTAGCCTTTCAGCCTAACACTTTTTCTCAAATGATATGTATAACAGGTTCCTTTAGCGGTGGGTTGCCAAGGGCTTAGGTGACGAGCATAGCTTTGAAGCATTTTTGTGTTGACTAGTTTTTGGAGCTTGAGGCATTCGAATTAGTTCCATCTTTTGGTGATACTTGGGTTGACAACCGATGTAATCTAGATAGTTGTGTTTAGATTAGTTTGTTGTCAATTTTCATTCCCTCACCGGTTTTTGTACATGCCTTATACATTTTCCCACTTTGGGTGGTTTATTCCAGAAGCAAAAGTTATATTGCCGAATTTTCGAATTTTTAAATTACTCTAAATTTTAGGGTGTTACAAGTTGGTATCAGAGCTCTAGTTTAAGTGAACTTGGCATTAATGTAAGATGTCTAGACTTAGACTGAGTATGTTAGGCAATGATTTGTGAGTTGGGTAGAACTTCTAAGATGGGTTAGTCTTAGAGTCGACGGAAGTTATGTTCATCAAGCGTTGTGATGGTGGTAACAAGAACTCTTAGGTGTTATATGTTCATAATCTCACTTAGATAATGTTATTATGAGGATATTATACGTGAGTGTACTTGGGTTGCTGATGTTATGACAATTGGTAGATGTAATAGTATGTTTCCTTCGTGTTTATTTCTGTTAATCCCTCTCTTACTATTTCTCGTGCTTGTGTTGCAGCCACTATTCCTTATGGTGAATACACGTAGTCGACAGTTAGGCGACGGAGATCTTCGCGATGTTAGTTCGCCCAATCCGATCACGGTGGTTAGGGCGTCAGCTGTCGTTCCTCCCGGTATGTCGCCGATCTTTACTGGGGTGGTGGAGCACGTGCCAAGAGTGGATTTGGCATCCACGGACCCGGTTATTCGTGAGGCAAACCCTCAAGCTGATATGATGGCCAGCGTCATGCAGATGGTGACATCGGCTATGGAGAAGCAGCAAGAGGCGTTTCTGAAGATGATGGAAGACCGGGATGCGAGCCTCAGAAGGCATGAGGTTGTGGAAGAAAATGTGTTGGTTGGTTCTGGAGGCACAGGCAACAGAGTTAGGACTGAGGAGCATAGGGTGGTTGGTGCTCCGAGAAGTGGGAAGAGTTGCTCCTACAAATCGTTTCTTGGTTGTGGACCACCAGAGTTCTCGGGTTCTGATGACCCGGTTGCATGCGTTAAATGGATCCAAGCAGTTGAGCAGGCTTTTGGCTCCTCCGAGTGTGGGGATGATTAGAAGGTGAGATTCAGCTCTCAACTACTCAAGGATACGACACTCTCATGGTGGACTGTCACTCAGGCCACCCTCTCTTCTACTGTGGTAGCTCAGCTGTCTTGGGTTGAGTTCAAGAAAAAGCTTTTGGAGGAGTATTGTAGTGAGAGGGACATGGACCATATTGAAGCCGAGTTCCGAGCGCTTGAGAAAGGGAACTTGACGATGAGGGAGTATACCCGTCAATTTATAGAAAAGCTGGGGTTAGTGGGGCATGTGGCCCCAACAGAAAAAGAAAAGATAAAGGCCTATCTGAAGGGTCTGCAGGTGGACATGATGTTTATGGTCCGAAACTCGAAGGCTTCTAACCTTCGTGAAAGGATCGAAGAGGCACAGTTCATGGAAGAGGTTTATGCGAAGGGTAAACCGGAGAAGGCTGTGGTGGCGGTTGACAAGATAAAGTGGGAGAGCAATTCCGTACCTCCCAAGAGAACCCGACCTTTTGTCGGGAACCGAAACTTTGGTGGGCATCAAGAAGCTAGATGGTGCCAGAAGTGTCATAGTAAGCATTATGGCAACTGTAAACCCCTTCTACAACCTTGCAGCAAGTGTGACAAGTCTGGTCACGCTACCAAAGATTGCCCAATCAGAGGGCTTATCTACTTCGAGTGCAAGGCACTGGGGCACATGAGAAGAGATTGCCCGAAGCTCAAGTCGGGTAGTGTGCCGGAGAAAAGAGAGAACCCACCTAGGGTTCCGGGTCGAGCTTTTCAGATGACGGCTGATGAGGCCAAGGCATCCGTCGACGTGGTATCGGGTACGTTTCTTCTAAAGTCCGTACCTGCTCTTGTGTTGTTCGATTCGGGTGCCAGTTTCTCCTTTATATCTGAGTCGTTTCGTCAAAAGTTTGCCATGCCCACTAATAGTCTAGAGAATGCATTAGTGGTAGAGATAGCAAATGGTAGTCAAGTCCTGATCCGCGATGTTCTGTTGAAATGTACTCTCGGAATCGAAGGGAGAGAATTCCCGATCGATCTAATGCCAACGGTTATTGGGGGCTTTGATGTGGTGGTCGGTATGGATTGGTTGGCGAACAATTATGCCGAGATCGTATGCTCCAAGAAAATAATCCTACTTCCCAATCCCGATGGGGATGTTGTAATTTACGGCGAGAAAAGGAAAGGTGATGTAGCAATCATTACCATGGCTAAGGCGCGCAAGTGCTTGGTGAAAGGATGCTCGTCCTTCCTAGCCTACGTAATCGACGCCAAGTTGGAAAAATCAAAGCTTGAAGATGTGAGAATCGTGCGGGAGTTTCCCGATGTCTTTCCGGACGACTTGCTCAGGTTACAACCCGATCGTCAAGTAGAATTCCGGATAGATCTCGTGTCGGGAGCGGCTCCGATTGCTAGAGCCCCTTACCGGTTTGCGCCATCAGAGATGCAATAGATGATGGCACAGCTTTAAGAGCTTTTAGAGAAAGGTTTTATAAGACCGAGCTCGTCGCCTTGGGGAGCCCCGGTCTTGTTCGTCAAGAAGAAGGATGGCACGATGAGGATGTGCATCGATTATCGTGAGTTGAACAAAGCAACAGTGAAGAACAAGTACCCACTTCCGAGGATAGATGACTTGTTCGATCAACACCAAGGAGCGGGGTGTTTTTCCAAGATCGACTTACGTTCGGGTTACCACCAAGTGAAGGTGAGGGAAGAAGACGTCATGAAGACGACCTTTAGAACGCTCCGGCGGTATTCATGGATTTGATTAATAGGGTGTGCCGACCATTCCTCGACAAGTCGGTCATCGTGTTCATTGATGACATACTCGTGTATTCCAAAAGCGAGTTGGAACATGAGCAACACCTTCGTGAAGTTCTAGAGGTATTGAGGAAAGAGAGATTGTACGCCAAATTCTCTAAGTGCGAGTTCTGGCTCGAAGAGGTGCAATTCTTGGGTCATGTTTTCACTCGAGACGGAGTGAAAGTGGATCCCTCCAAGATCGAAGCCATGATGAATTGGGAGCCTCCTAAGAGTCCGTCCGAAATCCGAAGCTTTTTGGGTTTGGCGGGTTATTACCGGAGGTTTATTAAAGACTTTTCAAAAATCGCTTCTTCCTTGACGGCGTTGACGCGAAAGAATGTGAAGTTCGATTGGACCGAAGCGCAGGAGAAGGCGTTCCGGACTTTGCAAAGGAAGTTGAGTGAAGCTCCAATCTTGTCGCTACCAGAAGGGTCGGAAGACTTCGTGGTCTATAGCGATGCTTCAAAGATGGGACTAGGATGCGTGTTGATGCAACGAGGCAAGGTGATTGCTTATGCCTCGAGGCAACTCAAAATCCACGAGAAGAACTATCCTACCCATGATTTGGAATTGGCGGCGATGGTGTTCGCCTTGAAGCTTTTGCGACACTACCTCTATGGCACAAAGTGTACTTTATACACTGATCATAAGAGTTTGAAGTACGTCTTTGATCAAAAGGAGTTGAACATGAGACAGAGGTCGTGGCTCGAGTTACTCAAAGACTACGATTGTGAATTGCTTTACCATCCCGGTAAGGTGAACGTAGTGGCCGATGCGTTAAGTCGGAAGGACTATAGCAGAAGTATTCGGGCTACCCTTTCGAGGATCGAGTTAGTGTTGAGTCTTGTTGAGAAGATCAAGACATCTCAAGTTGAGGCTTTGTTGGAAGAGAATCTTAAGGATAAGGTGATGACCAAGCAACGATTGCTCTTGACGGAAGATAGTCGTGGGGTAAAACTGTTTAATGGTCGCGTGTGGGTACCCAAGGTTGGGGGTAATCGTGAGCTACTTCTTGAGGATGCCCATAATTCCAAGTATTCCATTCATCCGGGGAGTACAAAGATGTATCGGGACTTGAAGTTGCATTATTGGTGGCCGGTAATGAAGCTTGATGTGGCACGTTACGTGGAGCGTTGTGTAACATGCTCGCAAGTAAAGGCCGAACACCAACGACCGTACGGGAGTCTACAGTCCTTGGAGATCCCCGAGTGGAAATGGGAGCATATTACCATGGACTTCGTGACCAAGTTGCCCAAAACTCTTCAAGGTCACGATACCATTTGGGTGATAGTTGACCGATTGACCAAGAGCGCTCATTTCTTGGCTATGCGGGAAACACTACCGATGGACAAGTTAGTGAAGCTTTACATCGATGAGGTGGTTTCGAGGCATGGTGTGCCCTTGTCTATTGTTTCAGATCGTGACAGTCGGTTCACTTCCAATTTCTGGGATGGTTTTGCAGAAAAAGCTTGGTACGCGCGTGAAGTTGAGTACGGCCTACCATCCTCAAACCGACGGTCAAAGCGAAAGAATGATTCAAACGCTAGAAGACATGATAAGGTCTTGCGTTATCGACTTTGGGGGTAGTTGGGACTCTCACCTACCTTTGGTGGAGTTCGCATACAATAATAGCTACCACTCGAGTATCGGAATGGCTCCGTTCGAGGCCTTATACGGTCGGAAGTGTAGAACTCCCCTATGTTGGCTTGAAGCGGGAGAGAAGCAATTTGCCAGACCCGAAATTGTGCAAGAAACGGCCGATAAGAAGAGGCGGCCGATGGAGTTTCAAGTGGGCAACCGCGTGATGCTTAAGGTATCACCATGGAAGTGCATTATCAGGTTTGGAAAACGTGGAAAGTTGAGTCCCCGTTTCCTTGGACCTTTCAAAGTACTTAAGCGGGTGGGTTTGCAAGCCTACCAATTGGAACTGCCGCCAGAGTTGAGTAGAATCCATAACACGTTCCATATATGTTACCTTCGGAAATGTTTGGCGGACGAGGAAAACGTCATTCCTCTCTCCGAGTTAAGGGTGGACGAAGGTAACCGTTGTGTTGAAGAACCCGACACTATCTTAGAAAGGAAGTATAAGAAGTTGCGTCACAAGGAAGTCACTATAGTCAAGGTGCAGTGGAGGCATCATCGTGGGGCCAATGTGACATGGGAAGACGAGGAGGACATGAAGCGAAGATACCCTCACTTGTTCGTGTGATCAAGATTTCGAGGACGAAATCATTTCCAAGTTGGGGAGTATTGTAACACCCGGTATTTTCACAATGTGAGTATCCGTTCTTCGTTGGTCTTTTATCCGTCTTCCATGTATCTTTTTGGGTGAAATGAGTTGTATTTTCTAACCTTAAATCGACCCATGCGAAAATCTCGAGTTTTTGGCATTTTTGGGCTTCGGTACATTTGGCGCGAGAGTGACTCGCGATAGTGACATGTGTCACTATCGCGTGGCACAATCGCCGAAGAGGTACCAACTCTAGGTACATTTCGCGCGAGAGTGCCTCGCGATAGTGACACTATCACTATCGCATGGCAAGGTCGCGAGCGGGGTACAGTGTGTTAAATGACTCCTTTCTCATTCAATTCTCATAACTCTCTTCACCAACCTCAAACTCTCTCTCACTTAGGCGATTTTTAGGGCTTTTATTGTTCTTCAAGATTTTTCAAGTAAATCCATCTTGGTTTCCAAGGGTTCTATCATCTAAGGGTTCTCGTAGTGAACTTCGTTCATCTCCTCCATTGTCATCTTCTTAAAAGGGGCAAAAGTTAGGGTTTTGGGTTTTCTTCAAAAACCCACAATGTGAGTTCCTACTACCATTTTCTAAACTTTATACATGTCAAAACTCATGATTTTGAACTCCTATACATTTCCTTGGTTTTTGTTTATGATTATCACATTTTGACCTAACTTGAGTTTTTGGGAAATTTTAGGTTTCTTGATAGATTTTGTTGAAATGAAAGGTTCCATTTTGTATATGTTAAAATAAGGTTTATCTTGCACACTTATGGTGTAGCACTTGAAAGAATATGAAAAATCTCATTTTATGATTTTCATTCTTATCAGCAGTTAAATTTGGAAAAATACACTTTGGGAAGTATATATTGTTAGAATCTATATGTTTAGCTTTGGTTAGTCACAAATGTAATTGTGACAAGTCTAGACTATTACTAGTGGATCCCTAGGTATTGAGTCGGCTTATGTATATATTTTGGGATGTTTCTCCCCATTGTAGCTATGAGTGCATTTGATCCTCGGAGGCCTTTGGTACGGTTATGTGGGACCGGTTACTAGCCATGGGTCATAATGTAGTCCTAGTGAACGAGTATGACTTGGTTTCCTCGGGTGTCCTCCCCCACATCTTAGTACGGACCGGCGTTGTTCGTGGCCATGGATTCCAAGTACTTAGCTCATAACTCGGTATTGTAGTCTACTCGGTGTTCCGCTACACTCCTTGGTAAATCGGGTATCCCCGGTCATCGCAAGAAGAATTTTGGACCGAACGGTCCTTACTTGGCAAAGTTTTAATTTATAAACTCATTTCTCTTACCAAGATTTTCTTTTATTACAAATGCTTATATTCCTTTAAATTATAAACTGTATGTTCTCACTAGGCTTTAAGTCTAACACTTTTTCTCAAATGATATGTATAACAGGTTCCTTTAGCGGCGGGTTGCCAAGGGCTTGAGTGACGAGCATAGCTTTGAAGCATTTTTGTGTTGACTAGTTTTTGGAGCTTGAGGCATTCGAATTAGTTCCATCTTTTGGTGATACTTGGGTTGACAACCGATGTAATCTAGATAGTTGTGTTTAGATTAGTTTGTTGTCAATTTTTATTCGCTCATAGGTTTTTGTACATGCCTTATACATTTTCCCACTTTGGATGGTTTATTCCAGAAGCAAAAGTTATATTTTCGAATTTTTAAATTACTCTAAATTTTAGGGTGTTACACCCTTTGACCGGGCAATCACAACGATCATGGCCCGACTTTCCACACTTGAAACAATTTGACCCGCTTGAAGAGCACAAGCCAAAATGCTTGATCCGACATCTAGAGCACCATTTAGCTTCTCGTCCAATTTCGTTCCCGCGGTAATTGTTGTTGAATGGTTTTGTCCTCCTTAAAGGTACGGAATTTCCCTCCCATCTTCTCTTCTCAACCAGTCCACCCTTCTATATTCTGCTTGAGCCATAAGAGTCTTCCACTAACTGAGCCTCCTCGATTGCTCCATGAAGGGTAGAGGCTTTAGATACTCGAACTAGGTTCTTCATCTCGGTCGGCAACCCCTTGGTGTAGGCCTTGATCTTTTCCCTTTCAGTCGGAACCAGATGTCCCACCAATCCTAGCTTATCCATGAACTGGCGGTTATATTCTCTCAATGACAAGTTCCCCTTCCTCAGATTTCGGAACTCGTTCTCCATTCGGTCCAAGGCCCGTTCGTTGCAAAACTCTTCCATCAATTTCTCTTTGAAGGTTGACCAACTCAGTTTGGCCAACACCGTGGCCTCTACCGACGAGGAGTAAACATTCCACCACGTTAGGGCCGCCCCCCTCAACATCTGTGAACCAAATGTTGCCTTCTGGACTTCTCTGCATTCACTTGATCTGAAAGCCTATTCCATCTCTAGGACCCAATTCATACACACTAGCGGATCGTCGGTACCCTTGAACTCTGGTGGTCGGCACCCAAGAAATGTCTTGAAAGTGCAAGGCTTAGGCGTTTGCCTTGCTTCCTGAATTGGGGTCTCATTAGTGGGAATCACGGGTCTAGTACCCCCGGATCCCGCCACTAGTATGTTTTCCGCAACCGTCTCATGCCTGCGGTTAGTAGCATCACGATCCTCCAGTAACTTTAGAAACATTTCTTGTTGTTGTGCCATCGCTGCATTCATGGCTTGCATCATTTGATCCATCATTCTTGTCTCTAGAGTCACCTATTCCATTATCGGATGAGTCGAGGCTATATTATGCCGCGGTATTTGTTCGGGTCCCCCACACAAAACATTCTGCAGTCGAGGGGGAAAATCCGTTGTCGTAACTCTAGGGTGGTCGGTCGTAGATGCCGACGCCTCTTGCCCCTCCGGCCGATTTCGAGTGCTTACCATTGACTGCCACATAACACGAGAATATAGGTGAGATAAAGATTATACTACTTATAAACAAGGAAACGTACTGCTACATTCATTAATTATCATAATAATGGAAAACAAGCATAATCATGTAAAACATCCTCATAATAACGTTAGTTAGGCGAAATTATGAACATGCGATACATAAGAATTTTCATTACCATTACCATAACTCTCAATTTGTGTAGTTTCCATCGACTCTAAGACTATCTTATCTTAGGAGTTCTACCCAATCTCACTCAATCATACTTAAATTCACAGCTTAAGTCTAGGTATTCTACATTCATACCTAGTTCATTTAAACTAATGCTCTGATACCAACTTGTAACGCCCTAAAAATATAGGAGTTAAAAAAATCGAAAATTCGGCAATATAACGGCTATAAACTGAGCGAAACCTAATTAAACACAACAGCAAGGGTGTGTATTTGCTCTGAGAAGCAATCCGGTAACGGATCCTTTTTGCAGGTGAAGGGGCAGAGCGTTCCCAGCTGTAACGCCCTAAAAATATAGGAGTTAAAAAAATCGAAAATTCGGCAATATGACGGCTATAAACTGAGCAAAACCTGATTAAACCATCACCTGTCAAGTTGATCCCAAAGTATCGTCCCGAAACGGGGAATATAACATAATGTTTACAACTCAAAGAATGAAGAATAAATATACGACAACCTACTAATCTAAACGGTTCTATTAGATTACGGTCGGGTGTCACTAACCTTCCAAAAATGGGTAACTATCAACACGTATACACCGGTCTCTAAATCTCCCAAAAGGACCGCTCTCAACTACGCGATCGACCTCTCATTCCCGAAGGTTCCCGCCACTAGGATACCCTGTCATACATGAAAACCAAAAAAACAAGTGTTAGGCTAGAGCCTAGTGATAATGTATGATCGTAAAATAAATAACGAAATGGAATTACAACACAAGAACGTTCGTATTTTTGTAGTTCTTAACTTATTTGCTTCACCTGTCATTGAACATGAAATTTCCATAAATTCTCGTCAACATACTTGTAATTTCTAACCAAGCCAACTAGCTTGATAGCATCAACCCAAGCCAGATCTTTAGCTAATTGGGCACTCAACCCAAACCAAGTCTTTAGCCTTTTCGTGACGTCAACTCAAACCTTTAGTCTACTTATGACATCAACTCTAACCGAGTCTTTAGTCTATTTATAACATCAACTCTAACCGAGTCTTTAGTCTATTTATAACATCAACTCTAACTGAGTCTTTAGTTTACTTGCCAAGTTGTCAATATGACCAACATATAACCCAATGGCTACATACAACACATAATACGTGCTAATAACTAGCATTTCCTCTAATACCCATCTTTTGAGACAATATCCCCAAATGGGGTTTTAGGTCAACTTTGCATTTACAAATCAAGACGAAGTCAAATATGGATAAAGTTACTAGCACATCATTTAGCACACACATACACACACACACACACACACACATATATATATATATATATACGTAGAAAAGTCGATAATACACTCACCTTGGTGATTTCTTAAAAGAAACCAAACCCTAGAGATGGTAGATGTAGAGTTGAAGACTTGAGAAGTTGGTACAAGCTAAGATCCTTTCAACACCACACCTAAGGATGCATTTACTTCACCATTAATGCTCATGGAAGATCATTAAATGATGTTGGTGAAATTAGGGCAATAATACTTACCAAAAATCGCAGGAGCAAACCCTCAATCAGCTTCCAGAATCTGTTCTAAATGAAGAAATCCCGTAAATGGGTTTTTTATACCCCAGAGGCCCGATGCTACTATGACCTGGCGATAATGCACTGGTCATAGTCGTTGGGCATTATCGCCGCCCAACACCCCCTCTCTGTCCGAATTCCAGCGGGTCAAGTAACATGACAATATGGTAAGGTCAAACACCACCCTCATGTATTTTTGAAATAAGGAAATTTACCCGAATTTACGGGTGTTACACCAGCTCCCAAAGGTAATCTACCCGGCCCTTCCCCGGAAGATCACGAAAGGGAGACAGAGTCCTAACTAAATCATAACACAAGCTACCATTCCATCTATCATATGAGTCGAGTCGATCCGATTCGTTCTTATCTATAGATAACGCAAGAGAGAACTTATGACCTCACAGATGGAGAGGGATTTAAACCCCCGATATTCCTATCAATACTCCGGTTTTCAAGACCGACTCTTTCAACCGCTCAGACATCCATCCCCTTCGGTCTCGATAGAGGGCTAAATCACCTACTTAGGGAAGCTTTTGAAGTAGGATTCGAACGTACGCCCGACTAGTCAGTTACCAGCTGACCTCCGCGTTTCAAGTTCGTTATCCTAACCATATCCTCTGCTCCACTGGGAGCAACCGCACATGACTTCGAGAGTCATGATGATATTATTGAGGAACGTCTTTGTCATAATATTTTTGCTTCTCACTTCGGGTAATTAACCCCGAGTTGCATTAACTAAAGTGATCTATGATCACGGGGTTGCATTTGACGCCATTCATGAAGGATCTCGGCTATCATCAATTTTGGTAATTTCTTGCATATTTTGAATTGCTAACTAGCTTAGCTATATGTGGCTAATTTCTTCATTCCAACAATAGTTAAACTTTTGGTTTAAATGCAATTGCTTTGAGATTCCATGTAGTTGATTATGACATGTTCCTTTGCTGGATATCTTTGATTAATTTCAATTTTACTTGAATGTTGGGTGATTTGGCCAATTTCTTAATGTTCATGTGAATGTGCGTTAGTCAAATTTCTAAATACGTAATTGTGTAGAATTTTCAGCAAAGTGACAATTGAACCTACTTGATTTCAATAAGGTTTTCGAGATGGGTTCATGAAATCTAGCAATCAAGGTCATTTTAAGACGAGCTTGCATGCTTATAACTTTTAATTGGTGTTTTTCTCGTCTAGTAAAGCTAACTCCACCAGGAGTTTAAGAGCTTGTTTATGCTCCTATTTGCGATTAAGATTCGATTAAAGAGATTATTTTAATCGATGTTTAGTTAAGGAAAAACTTGGATTGTCAGAGTTTGTTGGCAATTTTTACCAGTTTGAACTTGTCCGTTTCGTTACAAATTTGGGATAGGTGTTTGTGTTTTTATCAAAGTACGCTATTTTTGGACGTTTATTCAATTGCATTTTTATAATCTCTTTGATTCGTATAAATGTGATAGGTTGTCTTTGGCTTTGATGATACTTGGGAGAGTGTTGAGAACAAAAACAAAGGATGAAGAATAGGCGAAGCTGTTGAACAATGAGATATGGAATTTACCGAATGAAAGTGACATTCTTCCGGCTCTAAGATTAAGCTACTATGATCTTCCTTCGCATATGAAGTTGTGGTTTGCATATTGTTGCTTGAACTAGTCTTGCTATGGATGGGAGAAGGCTTTTTGCACGAGTCAAATACCAAGTCAATGGAGAGTTTTATAATCTCTTTGATTCATATGTTAGTTTTAAATCAATCCACCCTGATACAGGGAGAATTCAATGGCTATGAAGGTGTTTCTTCTATCGTTGGAAAAGAAGAAAATGAGCTCGAAAGAGGCTTGAAAATTGGAATCGGAAAAGAGGCAAACAAAAACTACCGAGAGTTTCACCGAGACTTAAGTCTCGAGACAAGTCTCGGTGCCTATTGGAGAAAACATCCCCTACCGGTAGTTACACCGAGACTTAAGTCTCGGTACAAGTCTTGGTGACCGTTGGACCAGAAACTACCGAGAGTTTAACCGAGACTTAAGTCTCGGGACAACTCTCGACAACTTATTTCCTTCTTTTAATTATTAGGATAATTATTATTAGCTTTAATTATTAATAGGATTATTATTTAGTTTCCTTTTTATTAATTATTTAAATAGTTTCCTAGTTGGTTTAGGATTAGGATAGTTTTAATTTCCATAGTTATCTCTTAATTAGTTTAGCTATAAATAGGTTTATTGTTTTCTTTGTTAATCAGTTCAATTGATCAATAAAGTTATCTTTTTTGAGTTTTATCTCTAGGTTTAAGTGTTTTCTCTTATTTTTCGGGTTATACGCTTGTAGACTCGTTTATCATTTTGGATTTGACGTTTGTCGATCCTTCCGCGTATTCCACTGCGTCAGTTGGTATCAGAGCAGGATTCTTCTGTCTTTTCACTAACGTGGCAAATCAACAACCCGCTACCAAAGCAGATTTAGCCGAGTTAAACGTGGTTTTTACCGTGGCACTCCCTAATCTGACGGTGGCTGTTAACAGGCTTCAACCTAACATTGTCAACGACAACCGTCAGATAAGAGACAGGTTTAAAGGACCGGTTATGGCGCTATGCAATGGCAACCGTAATCAGGTCGATCTCTCGAGTGCCGAATCCAAAGAGGAGGAGGAAGAAGACCGCCAAGAAAAGATCAATATTGTGCTCCAACGAATACTTCTTTCGTCAAAGGAAGAAAGCCAACACGAAAATCTTTTCCAATCGCATTGTTCGGTGCACAAAAAGGTATGTGACCTAGTTATCTATAACAGAAGTTGTGAGAACCTCGTGTCCCGGAAGTTGGTCAATTACTTTAATCTACCCACTCAACCTCGTGAAGCTCCTTATTCTCTTGGGTGGGTCAAGAACGGTTTTCAAGTTAAAGTCACACAAACTTGTCGGGTACCCATCTCAATTGGCAAACACTATCGAGAAGAGGTATTATGTGATGTACTTGATATGGATGCTTGCCACATTCTATTGGGCCGACCGTGGCAATTCAATAATAATGTCACTACAAGGGTCGGGAAAACATTGTGCTATTCCGTTGGGGAAACCGAAAGATCGCCATGGCACCAGTTAACAACTTCGAGGAAAGCACCGATAAGAAAAGCAATAACTATAACCGTATTAAGGGTTCGATTTCTTTGCTCGTCAATCAACCGCCCGCATTGGAAAAACCACCCGAAAAAGACGAATTCTTGCCGGACATATTTGAAGAGAAAACCATCCCCGTCGTGACCGAGCCACAACTAGAAATCATTACCAAGACCAAAGTGTCTGAAGCAGATCTCAGGCCGGCCATCGAAGAAACCCAAAGTGAACCGGTTAAGGACAATCTCGAGCCAACAAAACTTTTGTCACAAGACGTCAAGAAGGTTGAGCCCGAATATGAGTTTTCCATTATTTCAACATGTAAGGTTTCGAATCAAATTGAAACAGTTCCTACTAAAAATATTGTTGCTTCTTACCCTTTCGAGTTGGATAAAGTATCACTTATATGGAAACAACCACAACAACATCTTTTGAGATTTGAAGATTGGTCAAGCTTTGCGAGTTCTGAAGATCGAGTTGTGAATCCAAGCATCGTGAAGAAACGAATGTTCTACGGGTCGGATGAAGATATTTTTCAAGTGAACTCGAGGTCGAGTTCTTTTCAAGTGAGGGTGACTGATACAGGGAGAATTCAATGGCTATGAAGGTGTTTCTTCTATCGTTGGAAAAGAAGAAAACGAGCTCGAAAGAGGCTCAAAAATTGGAATCGAAAAAGAGGCAAACAAAAGCTACCGAGAGTTTCACCGAGACTTAAGTCTCGGGACAAGTCTCGGTGCTCATTGGAGAAAACAGCCCCTACCGGTAGTTACACCGAGACTTAAGTCTCAGTACAAGTCTCGGTGACCGTTGGACTAGAAACTACCGAGAGTTTCACCAAGACTTAAGTCTCGGGACAACTCTTGACAACTTATTTCCTTCTTTTAATTATTAGGATAATTATTATTAGCTTTAATTATTAATAGGATTATTATTTAGTTTCCTTTTTATTAATTTTTTAAATAGTTTCCTAGTTGGTTTAGGATTAGGATAGTTTTAATTTCCATAGTTATCTCTTAATTAGTTTAGCTATAAATAGGTTTATTGTTTTCTTTGTTAATCAGTTCAATTGATCAATAAAGTTATCTTTTTTGAGTTTTATCTCTAGGTTTAAGAGTTTTCTCTTATTTTTCGGGTTATACGCTTGTAGACTCGTTTATCATTTTGGATTTGACGTTTGTCGATTCTTCCGCGTATTCCTACTGCGTCACCCCCCCTCTTCGTATTTACTTTAAATTTCCATTCTTGTATGTGAATTATCTGGTCGTAATAAGTTGAACTGAGTCCCTGTGGATTCGACCCGACTTATCACTGTTACAATTTTAATTGTTCTAGTCGGATAAATATTATTTGGTGGACTCGGCATCCATCAATATTTATGGCTCTCTGCACATCCAAAACCATTAGACCGGCCTTGTCCAAGAACTAGACCATCGGTCATTCAAGTAGCAAAGATGGGTCTGGTCTAGTCCTTTGGGCCTTAAACAACAGCTCCCCCTCAATCCTATTGAGCCATAATCGGTTACAACCGCTATATTATGAAATTTTGGATGTTCGCCTGATAGTTTTTGCAACATGAACATATGTGAATGTTCTTATTGCTCAAGTAGAAGCAACATCATTATTTTTTCTATAAAATAATTTGGGTCCGTAGTATTGATTAGGACCATTGGACCAAAAATCAGTCCTAGTTTGATAAGGACAAACTTTTGTTTTATTTTAGTTGCAAAAATGAAAATATCAACCAACGATAACCCTGCGAATCGATTCTTAGAGCATCCCCAATGGGAAGTTCATGATGCCAAGTCATCACATGAAGAACCACTTTGTTTTCTAACATACCATTGACAGGAAGAGGTCCATGCTTACATGGAATGAACCAGGTTCATGGTTAGGAACCGGTTCCTTTGTTAAAATTTGGTCCCATAACATAATAAATTTCATTAAACAATAAATAAACAATTATTAATTAACTTATTTTCATTTTATATTTTTATATATTCTCATACATATTACAATATAAAAGTAATTTATTTAATAACACATGTTATAATTATTCTATTTCAATAATTTTTTATATTTTGTCATAATTTTTATTTATTATCTTTTATTTTTTTTTTATGGTTTTCATTCATGTATCCTTCATTTTACATAGCTTTTTAATTATTATGATTTTTACAATTTTAATTTATAATTATTGTTTTTTAATTATAAAAGGTAATTATTAATTGTTATAATTTAATATTGTAGTTTTTTATTATATAAATCATGAACCGATCCATGATTGGGAAAGAAAAGTTTATAAAATGAGTATGAAAGAGAAAACTGATGTTTCAGAGAGAGAAAGCTGATTTGGCAAAGTTATGAACCTCTTTAGAGGTTCATGACTGCAGATGCTTTTATTCCTTTTACTCTTTTATTATTAATTAATTAGGAAAAATGTAAAATTTAGTCCAACAATTTTTACGTCTACTTGCTTTCATGGTAAATACTTTAATTGTGCTTTCCCGGTGTTATGCTTGCACAAACAGATGAAGTTCAAGTAAGGAAGTGGTAGTGTGAGAATTACAATTCCATTATGGTGTGTTGGGTATGTAGATGAGACGAGACCGGTGAACATGAGATAGGGCAGGAGAAAAAATTGTACAATGTTTTTATCATTTTAAATTGATATTGGCAATTTAGCAATATATCAATTGTCTCATCTTCCCGAATTTTGTTCCATCTATTTTGGTGAGATAAAAAAAAATGCATTTTATCTCACTCGGTCATGTCATGTCATGTCTCAGTCTAATATCATATCAAACGTTGGACAAATTAATTCTTGTTTTGTCTTGTCTCTTGTACCAAACCCATCTTTAGAGATTGTATTTCTTGTGGACACTTTGCTTTTAAAGCAAACCACCTAACGGGTCATTGTTTAAATGCTTTGTCCCTCAATATAATGCTTTTGAAGCAGACCGGTACATACCAATGTGTAGATTGTCGGTTACAAACCAATATGTAGGAACTTTTATTTTACATACGATTATACAAAATTATTTTAAAAAATAACGATTATTATTTAAAGTAAAATAATAAATGCAAGAACAGTGACAGTTGCCACCGACCCTACCACATTAATTTTGGAATTAAAGCAAAAACTTGAATCAATTTCAATTATGTTACTCCACCGACAACCCTAAGACCATCCTTCCAATTTTATTTTTTATAATTCGTAAGAAAATATTAAATTGAGCACCTTTTTTTTCTCTTTTAAAAAAACAAATGAATAAAAAAGTAATACACTTTTATTTAACATTTTTGGAATACGTTATTTAAAAATGTAATTTGAAGTTTCTCAATTTTAATTCCGGGACGATGTAACTAAACTTGATGTGGTTGAAAATACATTTTGCAAAATAGACGTATTTTTAAATTATTAATACCTAAACTCAATTTGTTTTAAATCTAGAGACCCTCATGCCTGGTATGCCAGAGAAAACAATACAAAGCCTACTTGTTTCATGTTTGATGATAAGACGTGGCTATGGTGATTTATTTACCATCTTGTAAAGAAACGTTGTAAATAATAGAGGAAGAAGGTAAATAAAAGTGACCCCCACAACACAAGTCATAGTCAATTACTTTTAGTGATAAGATTGGACATATGTACGTACTCTGTATTCAAACAAACTCAAGTCTACACCAATTTGCTTCATCTCCCAATTTGCATCCCTGCTCTACTCTTTGTAATCAAAACCTCCACCGAAATTAAGAAACCTTTTGTTGATCCAATGGCTGTTGCTGAAATCTTTCTCAGCGCATTCATCACTGTGCTATTTGAGAAGCAGCTGGCCTCTGCTGACTTGATGAAGCTGGCTCGATCTGCAGGAATCTATTCTGAGCTCGAAAACTGGAAGAGCACCTTGCTTCAGATCCAAGCTGTGCTTGTTGATGCTGGACACAAGCACATAACACAGATTGCTGTTCAAGAGTGGCTGCATAGGCTCCAGCATCTGGCTTACGACATAGACAGTCTGCTGGACGATTTGGCCACCGAGGCTATGCGTCGTCGAATGAATAAAGAATCTTATGCCAGCACCAGCACCAATAAGGTATTGAAGATCATCCCGAATTTAGCTACTTTCACTCCTAGTAACTTTATGTATGGTCGCAAGATGAGTTCTAAGCTCGATGAGATTACGGCCAGATTGCATCATCTGGTTGAGGAGAAAAAACTTTTGGGTTTGAATGATAATGTTGAATCTTCAAACAGAACATATAGACGATCAGATGAAACTTCATTAGTTGGTGAGGTCAAAATTGTGGGTCGGGAAGGAGATGAAGAGGCATTACTCTGGAAGTTGTTGGGTAATGAAGCGTGTAATCAAGATGTCAGCATCGTGTCCATAGTTGGTATGGGAGGGATCGGCAAAACGACTCTTGCCCGGGCTTTGTACAACAAAAAGAAAGTGAAGGATCACTTTGAACTCATGTCATGGGTTTGTGTTTCCGAAGACTTTGATGTATTTAATATTAGCAGGGCTATTTTTAGGGATGTGAGTGGGGACAACAAAAAGTTTGAAGATCTAAATCAGCTCCATGAGGCCCTAAAAGAAAAACTTTCACATAAAAGGTTCCTACTTGTTCTAGACGACATCTGGAACGAAAATTATAGAGAGTGGGAACTCCTCCAACGCCCTCTTCTGGTAGGAGCACCAAGAAGTAAGATTATTGTGACAACTCGGAAGACTAAGGTTACTTCGGTGATGGACTCTGTTCAAGCATACCCTTTGGAGGTTTTGTCAATCGAAGCAGCTGTATCTTTGTTTGCACAGCATGCTCTAGGTGAAGAAAACTTTGACAAACATCCTACACTCAAGTTGCATGGTGAAGGTATCGTGAGTAAATGTGGTAGGCTGCCTTTGGCTTTGATGACGCTTGGGAGAGTGTTGAGAACAAAAACAAATGATGAAGAATGGGCGGAGCTGTTGAACAATGAGTTATGGAATTTACCGCATGAAAGTGACATTCTTCCGGCTCTAAGATTAAGCTACTATGATCTCCCTTCGCATTTGAAGCAGTTGTTTGCATATTGCTGCTTATTCCCCAAGGACTACATGTTTGACAAGAATGAACTAGTCCTGTTATGGATGGCAGAAGGCTTTTTGCACAAGTCAAATGCCAACAAATTGGTGGAGAGTTTTGGTCATGAGTATTTTGAAGAACTAAAGTCAAGGTCGTTCTTTCAGCATTACAAATCAGGATATACAATGCATGACCTCATACATGACTTGGCCACGAGTGTTGGAGGAGAGTTTTTCTTTACCTTGGATGATAAAATAGGGAATGAAGCAATATTGGAGAAGGTCTATCACCTATCATTTATTTGTAAAAAAATTGGAGTATATAGAGAGTTCAAGTCATTACAAAGAGCTAGACGATTGCGAACTTTCTTATCGGTATCAATGTCAGTTAGGGAATATTTCGATCAGTATCAAGCATGTAGAAAATTCTTCTTATCGAACAAGGTTCTTTCCGAATTACTTCCCCAATTACAGTTTCTAAGGGTGCTAGGGGCCGTTTACCAAACGCTTACCCGGATAAGCGCTTACTAATAAAATTTAACACTATCACTTACTTAGCGGGTAAGATTTTAGTCCACCAAAACGGTATCGTATGCAACAATTTTCCCGATAAGCGCTTACCGGTAAAATTTAACATTATCACTTACTTGCCGGATAAGATTTTAGTTCACCAAAACGGTATCGTATGCAACAATTTTCCCGGTAAGCGCTAACCGTGGTAAGAGTTTTCGCCATCACTTATCATGGTAAGACTCTTGGTTCTTGTCTTAGCTCTTACCGCTAAAATTCTTGGTCATTGCCATCTTCATCCATAAGGCAATATTACTTGGTAAGCGCTTACTCGGGTAAGTGTTTGGTAAACGGCCCCTAAGTCTAGCTGATTATTCAATCGAAGAGGTACCACAATCCATTGGTTGTTTCAAGCATATGAGGTACCTCAATTTTTCCCGAACTGACATCACATGTTTACCCGATCAAATCATAGACCTTTATAATCTACAGAGCTTGTTGGTGAGCGGCTGTCGTAGGTTATCTAGCTTGCCAAACAGTTTTGCAAAGTTAATAAACCTGCGACATCTTGACTTCAGTGATACTCCAAAGTTGAACAAGACACCCTTAGGGATTGGTGGGTTGAAGAGTCTACAAACTCTATCAAAGGTCATTATTGAAGGAGCTAACGAGTTCAAAATATCGGATCTCAAGGGCCTTTTGCATCTTCGAGGTCAGCTTCTCATTGAGGGGCTGGAGAATTGAAGCTGTGGAATATTATATATAAGCGGTTGTTCTGAAGAGGTGGTAAGGAGCATGGTTGGTGTGTCTTCTTCAATTTGGGAATTGAAACTGTGGAATATTAAAGGACTTACACAACTACATGGAGAAGTTTTAAAACATCTTGGAGCAGTTGAGTATCTAAGCATCAGGTATTGTGATGAATTGAGGTACTTGTGGGAATCAGAATCGGAGTTTCTTGTGAGTTTAAGGAATTTGGAAGTAAATTTTTGCAAAAAATTGGTATCATTGGGAGAGAAAGTAGAAGTTAATTTGCAAAATAGCATGGAATTTGTTAGAGAAGTGATTCTATTTTCTTGCGAGTCATTGGATAGTTACACTTGTCCAAGGAATATTGAGAGTTTGGAGATACGTCATTGTCCTTTAGGTACATCCTTGACCTTCCCAACAGTAGTGCAGGACCACCTCCCATCCACTCTCAAGCTTCTTTACATTTCAAATTGTGAATACCTGGAGGAGAGTTGGTTGCTTAACAACTTCTTGTTATCACTTGAATCTCTTACCATTGAGAATTGTAAAATTCAATAATTGATTTTGTATTCAACTTACTTTTCTCATTCACATAAGGTGTATAAATACATAGAGGTACAATAACATCCTAAAATACACAAAGAAGAAAAAGGAAACATCATAAAGAGGATAGGAATTAAGGGAGGAGAATCAGGAAATAAAGAAGGAAATGAGACTAAAAATCATCTAAAAATAAGCTAGAAAAATTAAAGAATAACAAAATTTAAATTTGAATTTGAATGGTTGGAATGTGCTGGAATGTGCTATCTTCAACATCCCCCCTCAAGTTGGAGCGGGAGGACTATCGGAACGAACGCCTAACTTGCTAACCAGTCTTCGAAATTGATTTGCTCCCAAAGGTTTTGTGAACTGCAAGTTGGTTGGATGAAGAAATATATTTCGGGACTATGAGGCCAGATAGTATTTTCTCACGGACGAAGTAGCAGTCTAGCTCGATATGTTTCGTACGCTCATGAAAAACAGGATTTGCGGCAATATGCATTGCTGCTTCATTATCACAGTAAATGATAATGGGTTTAGTAAAGGGAAAACCTAGATCTTTAAAAAGATAACTAAGCCATTGAATTTCAGAAGTGAGATTAGCTAAGGCTCTATATTCGGCCTCAGCTGATGATCGAGAAACAGTAGGTTGCTTCTTTGATTTCCAGGATATTGGACTATCTCCGGCGAGTAGTTGGACATCCTGCCCAATCGGAATCTGTGTATCCATTTCAAGATAAAGAACTAGTTGCGGATAAGAATATTCCATGATTAATGGTTCCTTTAAGATAACGAACAACGCGATGTGCAGCGTTAAGATGAGTGGAAGTTGGATGTTGCATGAACTGACTTAAATAGTTAACAGCAAAAGACACATCAGGTCGGGTGACAGTAAGATATAAAAGTCTTCCGATCAATCGACGATATGATTTGGGGTCTTTGAGTGGTGTACCACCTGAAGTAGTGAGTTTAAGATGTTGTTCCATTGGAAAAGGGGAGATTTTGGCATTTGTGAGACCGGAGTCCGTTATGATATCCAAAATATACTTCCTTTGTCCTAGGAAAATTCCAGCAGTAGAACGTGAGACTTCAATACCTAAAAAATATTGGAGGCGACCAAGATTTTTTATAGAGAATTTTGTCTCGAGACGAGTTTTGAGAGATCTAATAAAAGTGTTATCATTGCCGGTGATTATGATATCATCTACGTAGACTAAAACAAAGATTTGTATTTTTGAAGATTTGAATGTGAAAAGAGAATAGTCTGCACGAGATTGGATAAAGCCTTCATCCAGGAGAGCAGCGGAAAATTTTGCAAACCATTGACGAGACGCTTGTTTTAGACCGTATAAAGATTTGTTAAGTTTACAAACCCTCGTTTCTCCTTTTTTGTTGAATCCCGGAGGAATTTTCATATAAATATCTTCAAGAAGATCGCCTTGAAGGAATGCATTGTTTACATCTAACTGGTGGAGAGACCTGTTATGGATAGAAGCTATCGATAGGAGAACTTGAACAGTGACTAATTTTGCTACAGGAGCAAACGTATCATGATAGTCAATGCCTTCTTGTTGGGTGTAGCCTTTTGCAACAAGTCTTGCTTTATAACGTTCAATAGATCCATCGGCTTTAAATTTTAGCTTATAGACCCATTTGCAACCTATGGCCTTTTGACCATCCGGTAAAGGAGTAAGGTGCCAGGTTCAATTTGATTCTAAAGCAGACATTTCTTTAGCCATGGCATCACGCCAATGAGAGTGCTTCATTGCCTCGGTGAATGTTCGAGGTTCATCAGTAATGATCACTGAAGTGAGAAACGCCTTATGGTTATGACTGAAGTGTTTAACAGATAAACAATTTGTCAGGATCTAAATTCTTAACAAGAATAAACACTCAGAAACAATATTAAAGGAGTTTGCGGAATAACACTTTAATATTCAAAGATCAATGAAACAGTGAATCAGAAATCACAAATTGTAAACTTTATTGAATGATTTAAAGCTACAAGATTTCATACACAACCTCAATATTGATGAACAGACTCACCAATACGAATTCTACTTCCCTAGAACTAGGGTTCTAAACCTTGAGGTTGATTCTCTCTATCAAAGCAAAAACTCAGAATATTGTCTAACTTGATTATTTTAAACTATTCTCAATAAGTCTATACATATACTGAAAATAAAAGATAATTACAAATAATAAAAGATCTTCAGTATAATCTTCCATACTTATCTCCAAAACCTTCCATGATTATCTTCAGACAATACATCTGTCATCCTTGCCATACGAAGTCTTCATCTCATAAGCAGCACTAACTTCATGAGCAGTATTAATATCATTCAGCAGTATTAACTTTGATCTGGCAGTACTAACTCCAGCAGTACTAACTACTAGAAGTACTAACTCTTCAAGCAGTACTAACTATTGAAGTAGCAGTACTAACTTGTCAAGCAGTATTAAATCTACTACCAGTAGTAAGAATATTGTACTGGCAGTAGTAACCAGTTGTGCTAGCAGCATTAACTTTACTTAAGCAATTCTTTCAGTTCCCAACAATCTCCCCCTAACTTGACTTTTAGGAAGAGAAGTCAAGTTCTTCAGATGCTCCCAAAACTCCATTATTCATATCCCTGTATCAGCATTTAACCCCAAACTTTGATTAATTGTTCTTTGGATCAAATACCTTGCCATTTCAGAATCTGGTGCACAACCAAGCTTTTTCTTCAACATAGCATGCAGCTTTAACCTGCTGTGGTTGTAAACTCTATCCACTAGGAAGTATTCTATGTGATTTGTATCCATAGTCAGTGCATATACTCCACTAGTTTCATATAGAGTCCAGTTGTTAACTGTTTGAAACACATTTCTGATAATATCCTTCACTTCTTCTGGCTTGAACAACATACATAGATACTCCATCACAAGTTTTGTGATTGGTATCCCTGGAGCTTTCAGTTGATTAGCATACAATTCCATTCCCACTTCAAACATCTCCTCTAGATCAGATCTGGAACATGTTCTGACAATCTTGGCCCAAGTATGATACACTTCATACTTCTCATCTTTTCTCTTGAGCCTGATATACTATGTTCCATCAACTTCCAGTGTATCCCAGTGAATTGATGGGTTTTATATAAACTATAAATAAACAATGCAGCGGAAACTATAACAAGAATCATATAACTAAACCCTACAAAGAAAACTTTAGTGAATGATATTAACAACAAGAAAGAAAAAGATCACCAACCTTTAATCCAAACTCGTAATTGGATTTATTCACGTGAAGAACTCGAACACTTCGATTCCAAATTGCTTAGGAAGGTAGTAACCAAAGGAGATTACCTCTAATGGTTTGTACCCAATTTGTCCAAGATTATTAGACTTTGGAATATCTACCCAAGTGTAGTAAGAGTACCCACAAGGAATGGAGCAAAGAGAGAAGAGAAAAACTCAAGGAAGAATGCTTGAGTTTGTACCCCTGATTTAGGAGTCATGGACCTCTATTTATAGTGGTAAGTAGCTTTAGGATTTAGAGAAAAGTCCTTTCACTTGCACTTTTAATTGGCACAAATTAATTCTAAATTAATTCCAGTTAATTCTAAATTAATTCCAGTTAATTCTAAATTAATTCCAATTAATTCTAAATTAATTCTAAATTAATTCCAATTAATTCTATAAAATTTCCATAATAATTTCTAATTAATTATTATCAAATAATAATTAATAAACTATTTATCTCTATCTCTTAATTATTCTAATAACCCTTGGACAATCGAGGGCAACCCAAAAAGGACCCTACTATTAATGGAAAGTCATGAGTAATTAGTTATGACTTTGGACACCCATTCCAACAGTCTCCCACTTGGACAAGTCATTAACTACTATTAGTCATAAACTAACCAAATAATCAGCAGAGAGTGCTTCCTTAGCAACTGTCGAACTCTGATTCAGAGACAGACCTAGATAAGTGATCAGCTTATTCCTTCGTTCTTCAAGATATCGTATGAACTGAGTCATGGACATGGATCAATCTCAAGTTCAAGGTTGTTTCCCGGTTTTCGATTTATGAGGACTTTATTAGACCACTGAATTGAACACATCAATCTAGTCCAGGTTGGGCCCAACACTATAATGTCGTCATTAAATCACCGAGGGGCCCACAGATATCGCTTTTCCATTAATAGACAAAAGGAACAAATAAACTTTGACTACATAGTCCAAATCTATTCTTCAAATCATACATGGCAACATCTTTTATAACTTCCAGTTACGGTAGCGTTTACATGTACCAATGCATAACTGAATCATAAACTTAAACTCATGCATCTCCATTTGAAGAATAACAGATATTATCATCTTAGAATTACTTGTGATTTTAATCCATTAAGTAATCTCTAAGTGCGGGTTTCTCTAATACTTAAATCTCTATTTAAGTACTCATGAGGGTTAGATGCATCTCTATACTATGTCTATCTCTATAGACATCAACTAACACTCCATGACAGTCTTAAATCAATACTTACTTCCAAGAGTATGACCGACTGTAGAGTTTTGAATATTCAGTCGCATTCTCATGCTATGTTTATCTCTATAAACATCGACTTAATACTCGGGAAGTTAAACATGCAAAAAAAAAAACACAATAATAAATAATTCGGATGGCAGTTCACTAACACATAAATAATCTCTATTATTCATCACCAAATCAATTACAATTTATTACTGTTACAATGTTTCGAATATCACTTAATTACTAAAACTGATATCTTGTCTCAAGCCAATGCTCCTAGCATGCAGGTCATGCTTGGTTTTGCTAAGTGCCTTTGTGAAAGGATCAGCCGGGTTTTCTTCCGATGATATCCTACTCACTAAGATGTCTCCATCCCCCACTCTATGTCGTACATAGTGAAATTTCCTATTGATGTGCTTGGTCTTTCCATGATCTTTTGGTTCCTTCGTAAGGGCGACAGCACCAGTGTTGTCACAAAAAATCTCTATGGGTTCACTGATAGTAGGAACGACTTCCAGATCACCAATAAAGTTTTTCAACCATGTAGCTTCCTTAGCAGCTTCAGAAGCTGCAATGTATTCGGACTCACAGGTTGATTCCGCCACAGTAGGTTGCTTGGAACTCTTCCATGTCACTGCACCTCCATTCAATAGAAACACCCAACCGGACTGTGAACAACTGTCATCCACATCCGTTTGGAAGCTGGCATCAGTATACCCGCTAATTCTAAGTTCCTTACTCCCACCGAACACCAAGAACATATCTCTCGTATTTCTCAAATACTTGAGAATATTCTTCACTGCTATCCAATGACTTTAGCCCGAATTACCCTGATATCGACTCACCATACTCAAAGCATACGAGACATCAGGGCGAGTACATGTCATGGCATACATGATCGTTCCTATAGCCGAAGCATATGGGACTCGACTCATTTTGTCCACCTGATCACGAGTGATGGGACATTGAGATCTACTAAGCTTTATGCCTTGATGAATGGGTAAAGACCCTTTCTTGGAATTTTCCATATTGAACCTTTTCAATACTTTATCCACATATGTACTTTGGCTTAATCCTATTAGACGTTTTGTTCTATCTCGATAAATCCTTATACCCAGTATGTACGTTGCTTCTCCTAGATCCTTCATAGCGAAACATTTCCTAAGCCAGGCTTTTACACCATTCAAGGTTGGGATATCGTTTCCTATAAGGAGTATGTCATCCACATATAAGACTAGGAAGATTATAATCGTACTCCCACTAGCTTTGACATATACGCAGGACTCATCTTCACTTCTAGAAAATCCAAACGCTTTGACCTTTTCATAGAAGCAAAGATTCCAGCTGCGAGAAGCTTGTTTAAGTCCATAAATAGACTTTTCAAGCTTGCACACTCTATTGGGATGCTTGGTGTCTACAAAACGTTCCGGTTGTGTCATATACACATCCTCTGAAAGTTTCCCGTTAAGGAAAGCAGTTTTGACATCCATTTGCCATACTTCATAATCATAGAAGGCGGCTATGGCAAGCATTATCCTAATAGACTTGATCTTGGCTACCGGTGAAAAGGTTTCATCATAGTCAACCCCTTGGGTTTGAGTATAACCCTTTGCCACCAGCCTAGCCTTGAACGTGTGTACATTCCCGTCCATGTCGATCTTCTTCTTGAAGATCCATTTACAATCGACCGTCTTACGACCTGGTGTTTGATCAACCAAATTCCAAACTTGGTTATCATACATGAATTGAATCTCGTTGGCCATTGCCTCTTTCCATTTAGCAGCCTCAAGGCCTTCCATGGCTTCCTTATAGTTAGCTGGTTCATCCAAATTAACAAGTGTTCTATCACTTATTAACGTATCCCCTTCCGCAGTAATATGAAGACCATAGAACTCAGGAGGGTGGCTAACTCTTGAGGATCTACGAAGAGGTAATGACTTGTCAACTGGCTCAACAGGTATTTCTACCTCGGGTTGAGTGCTAGTGCCAACGTCAGGTATTTCATCATTTGATTCTTGAATTTCTTCAAAATCAATGTTACTCCCACTGACTTCTTTAGCTATAAGTTCTCTTTCTCGAAAGACTCCTCTTCGAGCTACAAACACCACATTTTCAGTGGGTCGGTAAAACAAATAACCATAAGACTTTTGTGGGTAACCGATGAATAGACACTTCTCAGATTTGTTGGCAAGTTTATCTTGGCTCTTGTGACTCACGAAAACCTCACAACCCCAAACCTTGATATGTGCGAGTGAGGGTTTCTTCCTAGTCCACATTTCATGAGGTGTCTTTTCAACCTTCTTTGTTGGTACAAGATTTAGGATATGGGTGGCTGTCTCTAAGGCATATCCCCAGAAATAGGTCGAAAGAGGAGCTCGAGTCATCATGGAACGAACCATGTCTAACAAGGTTCGATTGCGTCTCTCGGCTACACCATTAAGTTGTGGTGTTCTAGGAGGCGACAATTGTGAAACAATTCCACATTCCTTAAGATACTCATTGAACTCAAGACTAAGATACTCACCACCCCTATCGGAGTGTAGTACTTTAATATTTCTACCCAACTGATTCTCTACTTCGTTCTTGAACTCTTTGAACTTTTCAAAAGTATCCGACTTATGTTTAATCAAGTAAACATAACCATATCTACTATAGTCGTCGATAAAAGTCACGTAGTAGCGATTGTCATCTTTTGTGGTGGATCTAAATGGACCACATACATCTGTATGTATTAGGTCTAACAATCCTTCACCTCTTTGTAAAGAACCGGTGAATGGTGACTTGGTCATTTTGCCAAGTAAACAAGACTCACATGCATTATTTGATTTTAAGTCAAATGATTCCAAAACTCCATCCTTTTGGAGTTGGGCGATGCGTTTCTTGTTTATATGACCAAGACGACAATGCCACAAAGATGCATGGTCTAACTCATTAGAAGAATCAATAGCTAGCACATTACTCAAGTTATTATCACACACAACAGATTCATAAACACCATTACAAGGAGTAGCTTTAAAAACAAACAAGTCATCTTTAAAAACCAAAATATCTCCATTCAAATTATCAAAGTAATAACGGAATCCTTGTTTAAACAATGCGTGAAATGAAATGATATTCCGAGACATATCGGATGAGTAACAGCAATTTACTAACTCTAATCTAAACCCACTATCCAAGACAAGCTCAAAAATCCCCATCTTCGTAACAGGTGCAGAACGCCCATTGCCCATGATGAGATTTAGCTTTCCTGGCTGCAACTCCTTGCATTCACTTAGTCCCTGTAAAACAGAACAGATGTGAACACCACATCCTGTATCAAGGACCCATAAATTTGAACATTTCAAATTAGTGTGTTTGATTAAGTACATACCTGAAACAGTGGCAGACGATTTGCCCTTGCTTTCTTTCAACTCTTGAAGGTATTTTGGGCAGTTTCTCCTCCAATGCCCTGGTTGTCCACAGTGAAAACACGTTGCCTGCTTCGTATCTTTGGAAGGCGGGATGTCACGATTAACCGTTCTCTTTGACCCTTTGTTGGACTCTCCAACATGGGCTTTCCCTTTCCAAGCGGGTTGAGTAGTGGCTTTTCGTTTCTTCCCTTTTCCAGGCCGAATGGCATTTACCTGTGCAACAACAGTTGAGCTTGATAAGACATGAGACTTCTTCATGCCTTGCTCAGCTCTTTGCAGAAGGTTATGCAGTTGCATCATATTGGTCTCACCATCATTCATATGAAACTGCATAATGAACGGATCATAAGAATCTGGAAGTGAATCAAGGACCATGTCAATGGCCAAGTTCTTGTCGAAATTCACATCCAGTTTCTCGAGTCTTTCAATGAGCCTTTGCATCTTTTGCACATGGGCACATACTGACTCACCATCCTTGTGTTGACACTTTTTCAGGGCTTTAAGAACCTCCAAGCGCTCTTGCCTTTGTCCCTTAGCGAACATTTCGCGAAGTTTCTCATTTATTTCATATGCCCAGCTCTCATCGAACATCTTTTGAAGTTCAGAGGACATGGTGGACACCATGATGCAAGATGCCTTGGTAGAGTCGGTGCAATGCTTGTTGTAAGCAGTAATTTCTTCGGGAGAGGCAGTGTTTCGATCGATTTCAACGATTTGTTCATCGAGTACGTATTCCTTGTTTTCATAGCGTAAGGTCAATCTTAGGGCACGCATCCAATCAAGATAATTGGGTCCTATAAGCTTTTCCTTCGCCAGAATAGGAAGGAGAGTGAAACCGGAGTTTCCGGTAGGAGAAGGAGTAGGAGGAAGATCATTATTGATTCCAGACATCTATAAGACAAGTGGTTTTAGTTAGTGATATTTAATTAATCCTTAACTATTTACCCAATTAATATATTAAGGCTAGGATCCAATTTCTAACATTCACTATATAAAGAGGGATGCCGTAATTATATATGAATTTAATTTAGGTAGGCATACAACTTGCCAATTTCATCTTTATGAAATTCCTGGAACGATAGAGACTCCTTGTACATTCAAGGGCATGTTTAGTCTCAGATATACATCTTACTCATTGTGGCTAGGGCGCCGAAGACCACAATTAAGATTGTGAATTAACCATGCAAAAAATCGCGTTGGCACATTCATTCTATTTATAGTTCTCAAATTGACGTGTCGGTTATCCACACACGCTCCATCAATAAACTATAAAACCGAATTGCCACATCACCTTGCCTATCATAGTCTCAAATTAATGTGCCGGTTATCCACGCATGCTCCATTAATAGACCATCTAGAAGTGATGTGAGTTTTTCATGGATTTGCATACATATTCACATTTTCTTATGTGTATCTAAGAAGGGAATTTAAATTAGATATAAGTTTTAGATTAATACTTTTAATCTTAACATCGACAATATTGGATCCATTCGATAACTCGCACTCCTTCACACAAAAAGTCGGTGAGCTGGCAACGCATGGCGTTTTGAAAGCCCTTCTCATTTGCCGCCATTTTATAGGCAGACTCCTAGTACCTTCTTATAGTTTTAGGAGTTTGATGGGTCTAGTAGTGATCCAACTACGATGTGTTTAACTTTAGGTTATACTATATACTGTATAAACAATTTATAAGTATAGGGTAAATTTTAAACATTTTAAAACTTACCAATTATTTATTCAAATTAATTCTAATTAACTAAGTAACCTAACAAGATAATTAAACATTCTAAACATGAGAGGTCACATATTAATAATTAACATTAAATAATACATGCAAAAAAAAAAAAAAACTATTTGCAATTCAATTAATCCTAATTATCAGATTGAATCATATGAAAATTTAAATCTAGCCAATTAAACTTAAATCATATGAGGACATATGATAATGATTAAAAAATATATATATATATATATAGAATGAAAACATGGTTGGCATATAAAAACTCTTTCAATTTTAAACCTTTTAAAATATGAGCCTATTAAATCTTTCAATTTTGCCAAATAATATAATAGCCATAATTATCCAATCTTTCATGTAATCCTCAAGATTTTCGGAAATCTTGACTATTAGATGAACATTGTATAATTGTCATTTAATAACGGTTTACCAAAAGTTAGGAGATAATAGCAAAAATACCAACATTTTTAACTAATAAAATGATCCTAATTTTCGATCAAACAGACATATATATATATATATATATATATATATATATATATATATACCGAAATTTAGCAAACAAGATTTAACCAAGTGCTAATATCATCTCAACTAATGGCTCTGATACCACTGATGGGTTTTATATAAACTATAAATAAACAATGCAGCGAAAACTATAACAAGAATCATATAACTAAACCTTACAAAGAAAACTTTAGTGAATGATATTAACAACAAGAAAGAAAAAGATCACCAACCTTTAATCCAAACTCGTAATTGGATTTATTCACGTGAAGAACTCGAACACTTCGATTCCAAATTGCTTAGGAAGGTAGTAACCAAAGGAGATTACCTCTAATGGTTTGTACCCAATTTGTCCAAGATTATTAGACTTTGGAATATCCACCCAAGTGTAGTAAGAGTACCCACAAGGAATGGAGCAAAGAGAGAAGAGAAAAACTCAAGGAAGAATGCTTGAGTTTGTACCCCTGATTTAGGAGTCATGGACCTCTATTTATAGTGGTAAGTAGCTTTAGGATTTAGAGAAAAGTCCTTTCACTTGCACTTTTAATTGGCACAAATTAATTCCAATTAATTCTAAATTAATTCCAATTAATTCTGAATTAATTCTAAATTAATTCCAATTAATTCTAAATTAATTCTAAATTAATTCTAAATTAATTCTAAATTAATTCCAATTAATTCTATAAAATTTCCATAATAATTTCTAATTAATTATTATCAAATAATAATTAATAAAGTATTTATCTCTATCTCTTAATTATTCTAATAACCCTTGGACAATCGAGGGCAACCCAAAAAGGACTCTACTATTAATGGAAAGTCATGAGTAATTAGTTATGACTTTGGACACCCATTACAACATGAATGACCTCAGGAGGCTTAACACCAACAGGTTCAGCTGTTATATGCTCAGGCACCTTTTCCATCACCACCATGTACAGATTCACATCAGAAGTACTTGATGGTCCTTTCTTAGTTTGATCTTCCTGTTCAACAGACTTAGATGCCCCTTCTTCTTCAGCTTCTTTCTGTTCTTTCTCAGCTTCTTCCACTCTAGGTTTCTTAGCTGGTTTTCTTCTTGCCATCATTTTAGTTCTTTTCAACCTCCTCAAACTGTCACCTAGAGTAGCTTCCTTCCTTGGTGTTTCTTGCTCATCAGGGAAGGGTTTCTGAATTAGAAGATCATGCCTTTCTTTCATCTTCTTTTCTGCTTCAACTCTTGCTCTGTCATTTCCTTGCAGCTTGATCCTCTCTACATCATACAAACCTTTGATTTGTTCAAATGACATCTTTGTGAACATTTCCTTTTTAACTCCCACAGCACCTTTGAGAAAAGTAATCATCTTCTTTCTCTCTTGAGTGCCAAGGAAGGTCTGTGAAGGTTGTCTCTTCTTTGCACCCATTCTGATCATTCCAGGCTTCTTTAGAGTTGTAGCTTTCTTCTTTGCTATTTATGTTGCAAGACTCTTTTGATAAGCTTCATTAAGTTCTGCAGCCAGAGCTTTTGCTATCTCCCTGTCTTTTTCCACTTGAACCTTTTCTTCTTGCTCAAGTTCAGCCTGAATCTTCTTGGCCAATGCTTCATCTGACTCAATCAACTTTTGCTTTTTAATTGGTTGATCAGATTCTACCATCTTAGCTTTGCCTTTGTCCTTGCTTTTTACTTTATCAGCACTAACTTTCTTGATAACTTCAACATTGTCTTTGATGACAACTCCTTTGGTCTTTGAAGTGACCTTAGGAGTATCATGTTTAGCTTTGATTAATGCTTCAGCTGTCTCAAGTTCTTCCACATTGCTGCTAAGAAGGTCTGTTAATACCTCTTGTACCATTTCTGCTGCTTCATTTAGTTCAGCAGTATTAACAGTTTCTGCTGCTTTCTCTGTTACTGCTGCTTTGATTGTTGTTTCTGCTGCTTGTACAAACTCTGAATCTTTTTCCTTATCTCCACTAACACCATCAAACCCCCCCTCAACTCCATGTTTCTCCTCCTTATCTGTAGCATCTTCCATGTTGAACTCGGCTTCTGACTCCCCCTTTTTGGGAGCATCATCCACTGGTTTCCTTCTTCTGAGCACAAACTGTTTCCTTTTCTTTTTCTGTACCAATCTCTTCACCATTTTCTTCAGTTTGGTAATCTGTACTTGTTGAGACAGAATCACCATTTTCATCTCTTCTATGTCTTTGCCTTATTGGATGACATCCAGATTAATGTTGCCCATAGTTTCCATCAATTCATTATAGTCATATCTGTCATCACCTCCTTTGGGTGTTTTTACCACCTTTGGAGGATCATTGGATCTTTTTGTAGTAGAGGTCTTCTGCCTAGCAGAAGCACCTGCTACCCCCTTGGGTTCTTGTCACCTGGGACCTTTGGATGATTGCTCACCCAAAGTTGTCATGGGGAAGGTCTTATTAATGTTACCACTGGCCTCCTCTGTACTAGCAGGAGTAGTGGCAGCCTTTCCACCCATATGCTCATTCATCTCCTCAGTGAGCACCTCCTTGGGGTTGGGAGACACCCCTGTGGTTTCCCTATAGATATTCTCTAATGGAGAATTCTCCATTAGAGAGCTTAAAGACTCTGCGGGTGAAGGTACAAGAAGGGAAGGAGCCTTCTTTACCTTTTTCCTTATGTAAGTATTGGTAATTGGTGAAGTTGGTTTTTGAATAAGGGACTGTGGGATTGATATGGTGATTGAAGGTTGGGATTGGCTTTCAGTGGGATGGTCTAATGGGGGCCTTGACCCTGAAGCCATACATTCTGGATTGTGGGACACCACCATCATTGTAGAGAACAATGGGGTGTCAACTCCTTCCGAGTCCAATGGAGATCTCTTCATATTTGAAAAGACCTTGCCTTTGGGGATTTTAGGTACATATACCTCATCAAATTGAGGCATATCCGTTAATTTATTGGTTATAACTGCCTGGAAAAATCTTGGGTACATATAGAAACTCTTTTTATTTGCCAAGTTTGACACAAGGTCATTGAAAATCATTTTTGAAAAATTGTACTTTCTGGCAGTGGCCAAGCAGACCAAAGCATAAGCAATGGTGCTACTGAACTCACTCCATCCAGTAGTTTTTCTGGAAATACAGTGCATCAGGGTATGGACAAGGAAACGCCATTGGGTATAAAATTTAGCTTTTGAGAATTTGAAAACGCCCAATTGGCCTCCATACCCCATTCTTGAAAGATTTGAGAACAAGTCCTCATTAGGAATAGAGGTAATACCTGCAGCATCGTCTAGTCGTAGACAGATGCGAATCACCTCTTCAGAAACTGACAAGGGTTTGTCACATACCCTTGTCTTGATTAACTGCACACCATTTTCTGTAATAGTGGTGGCATTCGCCCAAAATTGTCTCTGATGCTCTATGTAGATTGTTGGAGACACTGTAAGAGCATACGCAATATGGCTTGTCTTGAGAAAATCGACTATCTGGTGAAATCCATCAGCATGCTTCGGCTTTTGTAGCATTGCAATCTCATTATGTTCATCAATGAACGCCATAGTTGCCATCGAGCTTGAGTATTCTGGACTGAAACACTTGGTGCTTGAGAGAAAAGGGTTAGAGAGAAGATGAACAGTATTCAAAGAGTCGTTATGAGCTTTTAGGCGGTCAACAGAGTATTTAGAGTATTCAGGACATAAGCAGTATTAACCCAAACTAACTAGCAGTATTAACTGAGAGCAGTATTAATAGGAACCTGCAGTAGTAACTTTGCACTGGCAGCATTAAAACTGCACTGGCAGCATTAACTACACTTACACTGTTTGAAGCTTGAGGTACTCTGAGCAAGGTAATAACTTCCTGAGAAAGATGATTAGCAGCACTAAAGAATAACAAATAAAGGTATGTAAACACTTTTTAAAACATGAGCTTATTCAGAGTTAATCATGCCCACGCTTGTGACCAAGAAAGTGAATCTACCCACATCAAAAGATTTAGTGAATAGATCAGCAAACTGGTTGTCAGTATGAACTTTAGCAACTTGAATAAGCTTCTTTTCATTACAATCTCTAATAAAGTGATACCTGATCTCAATGTGCTTTGTTTTGGAGTGCTTGACTGGATTGTTAACAATGCTTATAGCATTGCTATTGTCAATGAAGATTGGAGTGTGAAGAAAGGTTACCCCATAGTCCAGCATTTGATTCTGAATCCATAGAACCTGAGAGCAGCAACTTGCAACAGCAATATACTCAGCTTCTGTTGTAGATAAGGTCACTGTGGTTTGTTTCTTACACTGCCAAGATACTAGTCTTGTACCCAAAAGTTGACATCCACCTGAAGTAGACTTTCTATCCATATTAGCACCACCCAAGTCACTGTCTGAATATGCAATCAAGTCAAAGTTGGATTCATAAGGATACCAAAGACCTAATCTAGGTTGCCCTCTTAAGTATCTGAAAATCCTCTTAACAGCTTGAAGATGTTATTCCTTTGGCTTGACTTGGAATCTGGCACACAAACACACTGGAAACATGATGTCTGGTCTTGAGGCTGTAAGATACATGAGAGATCCAATCATTGATCTATATAGATGGACATCAACATCCTCCCCCTCAAGATCAGCAGTGATATGTTTATGAGTCTCCATTGGTGTGCTTGCTGGCTTTGAGTCTGTTAAACCATACTTATCCAGGATGTCTTTCACATACTTTGATTGACTTATAAAGATCCCATCTTTCTGTTGTTTCACTTAAAGCCCAAGGAAGAAGGTAAGTTCACCCATTGAACTCATTTTGAAGCTCTTGTGCATCAACTTTTCAAAGTCTCTACACATCTGATCTTTTGTGGATCCAAAAATGATATCATCCACATAGATCTGAACAAGTAGGATGTCCTTCTTACTTCTTTTAATGAAGAGGGTCTTGTCAATTATTCCCCTTTCAAACCCATTCTCCAAGAGATAGGTAGACAGTGTATCATACCATGCTCTTGGGGCTTGATGTAGACCATAAAGTGCTTTCTTCAGTTTGTATACTCTGTCCGGATATGATGGATTTTCAAATCCAGGGGGCTGACAGACATATACTTCTTCATCAATTGTACCATAAAGAAAGGCACTCTTCACATCCATTTGATATACCTTGAACTTCATGTATGAGGCATAGGCTAGAAATAGCCTAATTGCCTCTACCCTTCCAACTGGGGCAAACACTTATTCATAGTCTATGCCTTCTTCTTGAATGTACCCTTGTGCCACAAGCCTTGCTTTGTTCCTGATCACTATTCCTCTCTCATCCTTTTTATTCCTGCAAATCCATTTGGTGCCAATAGCTCTATGACCTTTTGGAAGATCCACCAAGTCCCAAACTTCTTGCAACTTGAATTGTAGCAACTCTTCTTGCATGGATTCTATCCAACTTGAATCTTTCATTGCATCATAAACCTTCTTAGGCTCAATCTGAGATAGAAAGCAAGAGAGTACTGTGTGTTGCTGATCCTGCAGCTCTTGAAGTCTGCTTTGATTTCTAGTTATTATAGGAGAAGAGATGTCTCCTATTACTAGCTCTGGAGGATGGTTCTTTTGAGTTCTAGTCTGATGACTAGGTTCTTCATTGATTCCCACATCTAGATTGGAATCATTTAAGTCAGCTGAAGGGATCTCATCAGCTACTTCTGGATCTTCATGCACTAGATTCTCCTCATCTCTTCTTTCTTCTTCACTCTGAATTGGTTCAGTCATAATCTCCTTTTCACAAAAATCAACAGATTCCATTGTAGGTATGGGAAAGATCACAGACTGAGGAATAATGTCTTGTACTTGTACTTGTTCATCCCCTGATCCTCCACTTCCTGAACCTGTATGATCATCACTACTGAAACCCAAAGAGTTAGTTAGTGAATCAATGTCAAACAACCACTGAGGACCTGAACCAATAGGATTTGGTGTGTTCTCATTGCACTTGACATTGTCACTTTCCTCAATTATTCTAGAAGAAGAATTAAACACTCTGTAAGCCTTACTCTGAGATGAGTAACCAACAAGAAAACCATCATCTGCCTTGCTATCAAACTTTCCTAAGTGAGTTTTGGTATTGAGAATGGTACAAGGACACCCAAAAGGTTTTAAAAATCCAATAAATGGTTTTCTTTTATTAAAAATCTCATATGGTGTCTTGTTTTTAGGCTTGACTACTAGAACTCTGTTTTGGACATAGCAAGCAGTATTAACTGCTTCAGCCCAGAAAGTAATTGGAAGTTTGGAATCAGCTAACAGAGATCTAGCAGCCTCAATCAATGTCCTATTCCTTCTCTCAGCAACACCATTTTGTTGTGGAGTCCTAGGAGCACTGTATTGCCTCTCAATTCCTTTTTCCTCACAAAAGGTGTTTAGGTCATGATTTTTAAATTCAGTACCATTGTCTGACCTAATGAATTTTACCTTTTGATTTGTTTGGTTTTCAATTCTTAGAACAAAAAACTTGATCAGTCCACTTGTCTCATCCTTAGTCCTTAGAAAATATACCCAGGTAAATCTAGAGTAATCATCAACAATAACTAAGCAGTATGATTTCTTACCTATACTCATAACATTTGTAGGCCCAAACAGATCCATATGCAACAACTGAAGAGAGTTAGAGATTGTGTTCAACTCTTTGGACTTATGAGAAGCTTTGTGTTGTTTGCCTTTGAGACATGCAACACAATGATCATCACATGAAAAGACTTTGGAAGGTAAACCTCTTACATGGTTGTTTTTAACAAGTTTATTCATAGTTTTAAAGTTCATGTGACACATCCTTCTGTGCCAAAGTGATGATTCATCCAAAGATGCTTTTGAAACAAGACAGTTTAGGGATGAATCAGTTGAAACACTTTCCATATCCAAACAATATACATTATCCTTTCTGGGAGTTCTTAGTAGTATCATCTTTTCATCAACTACCTTGAATCCAGGAGCAAGGATAATGCATTCAGAATCAGTGAATAATATACTATGTTGTTTGTCACAAACCTGTGATACACTTAACAGGTTGTACCTTAACTGCTCAACATAGAATACATCTTCAAAGGTCATTTTATCTTTGGTTACATCTCCCTTACCACTGATCTTACCTCCATCTGGAGTATTACCAAAGGCAACATGTCCTCCATCAATTTTCTTGAAATTCTTGAGGCAAGACATGTTCCCTGTCATGTGCCTAGAGCAACCACTATCAACATGCCAGATGCTCTTTCCCTTGAGCTGCTGGTTGCCCTGCACATAAAAATAAACAATTAGTATTGATTGGGAACCCAAGCCAAAGTGGTCTTGGGTCTCCCTTTCTCATCAAAGTATTTACATTCCTTTTTAATGAGATTTTTAAAATCAGAACACTCTTTATTTGAGAACTTTGTCAAGATAATTGGCTTAGCAGCACAAACACTAAAAGCAGTACTAACTTGAGAAGTACTAACAGAGTTAGCAGTACTAACAGGTTTAGCAGTACTAACCTTGTTAGAAGTACTAACCTTGTTAGAAGTACTAACAGAGTTAGCAGTATTAACATTAGAAGAAGTACTAACAATGTTAGTTTTAGCAGTACTAATACTCTTAGCAGCACTAACATTGCTAGCAGCAGTATTGCCTCTAGCAGCACTATCTTTGTCAGCAACACTATTTGTGGTAGCGGTACTAACAGTTTTAGTGCTTTTGGGAATCCACATCTTGACACTCTCATTAACAGTTTTTTTCTTCATGTGGCTTTTAGATTTAACAGATTTCTTAACCACATGGTTCCTTTCATTCTTCCTATAACCAAAGGGTTTTTGCACAGATCTTTGAAAATTCATCCTTTGGTTCATAGGATTGAAATAACAGTATTTAGCAATATGATTTAGCTTTCCACAAATAAAACAAGGTTTTGGTCTATTGATTTTACTCAGATCAACCCCTTGTTTTTGTGCCCACTGATTATTCCAGTTTCTTTGATTACCCCTCCTTTTATCATGTTTTAGGGGCTCAGATTTAGTACAAGCACACTGTTTGCAAGGAACAGGATTCACAACTGTGGTCTGCTTGTAATGGACCTTACTAGAATTTCCCTCAGTCTTCTCTATGTCCTTAGATTTTACCCAAATCTTTCCACAACCCTCATTGGTAATAATGTCGTTTTCTAGAGGAATCTCACCACTCACATTGTTCTCCTTACTCTTACCATCCTCTTTCTCAGTCTTGTCCTCAACAACTACCTCATCTAAGGGATCTATCTCAGTGGCTCCCTCAGGCAAGTCCTTCCTATCTTTGGTTTCTAGCAAGTCTGATGTAGGAGGAATGTAGTTGTTGTTATATGGTGGTGGTGTGGTATTGTACCCAATTCCTCTTCTCAGTTTGTCATGAATCTGAGTTTGTAGTAAAGAGTCCATTGCTTTAAAAGCATTGGAAAACTTTTCTACATCTAGATTAACTTTGGCTAGCTCCCCTCTCAACTTTTCACTCTATTATTTAGACTTTGTCAGTTGGAGTTCTAGATCCTTTTTCTCCCACTTCCAGTAATTTGTATCATATGAGTGTTGAAGTTCATTGGCTTGGAAACCTTTAATTTGTTCCTCAAACCTCTCAACAATTATCACATAGTGTTTTATATCTTTTTCTAACCTCTTAAGGTCATCACTCATATTCTGATTGTGATCCTTGTACCTTTTAACAGTGTCAATGCAATTTTGAGAACAGAGATTAGAAGGTACCTCAGTTAGGAGATCAGATACTTCTGCCATAAGAGCTTGATTTTGGATAGCCTCTTCTGCTTGATCACTCCAGTCAAACCCCATTCCTTGTTGAGAAACAAGGGCTTGAGTAGAGTTTCTGTTATTGTTGAAGCTTCCAGACTGTGCTTGTTGGTGGTTGTTGTTGTGAGACACTCCACTTCTGCATTCCCTGGCAAAGTGTCCCTTCAGATGACATTTATAGCACTCCACCTTTGACTTATCAAAGCCTGCTCCATCTTCTCTTCTTTGGGAGAAGTTGTTCCTCCCAATCCTCTTGATGAACTTCTTCACCCTCATGGAAA
This sequence comes from Arctium minus, assembly GCA_954870635.1. Lineage (NCBI taxonomy): Eukaryota > Viridiplantae > Streptophyta > Magnoliopsida > Asterales > Asteraceae > Arctium > Arctium minus. Next base: position 32,940,911 of record OX941088.1, read on the forward strand.
GCATGGCCATCTGCCATTTAATATCCATCTCTTCAAGATCATCAGGATGAAGTTGTTCCAAGTCATCATTGATTAAAGAGGAGTTTCCATGGCTGGAAAGAAAGGCTTCAAACACAGATTCAGTGCCTTTTTCTTGATTTACTCCATTAGCAGCATTAACTGATTCAGGGTTAGCAGTAGAATCAATTGATGCTGATAGGAGTGCAGCATTATGCACATATCCAGTAGGCTTCTTCTTAGCTTCCACCTCAGATTCAAACACTCTAAGATCATTGTACAGATCATCAAGTTCCTTTTCTTCCAGTTGTTCATTCTGTCTGAATGAAACAGTATACATGGTCCATTCATCTCCAAGGGACCTTAAGAACTTTCTGTTTACATCATCTTGATCAATCTGTACTCCCATAGTAGCTAGTTCACCAATCAGCTTGTTAAACCTGTCAAAAGTTTAAGTCATGGACTCATTCCTAGTTGACATAAAGTTTTCATACTGTTGTTTCAAGATTGCCTTCTGATTTCTCTTGGTATTTTGGTACCAGAGAATCTCTTCTCTAGAGCATTCCAGAGCATCTGTGCATCAGTGCAATTGCAGAATTGGTGTTGATATTCATTGGGAATAGCCAAGAGCAGAGTGCTCAGGGCTTTCATCTATGTCTGCCTTGTCTTCCTTTCTGCATCCGTCTTTGGTGGGATTCTTTTTCCATCTGCACCAATCTTTCCTTCATCAGATGGGTCATTCTCAATGATGTCCCACACAGAGTAATCTGTGAGGAGAATGTATTGCTTGATCCTAATCTTCCACATGTCAAACTCATTAGATCTGAGCATTGGAACCTTTGAGACAAGAGTACTATTTGATTCAACTGCGTTTTCCATGATGAATAAGAGTTTCTGAGAATACTAGCTCTGATACCACTTGTCAGGATCTAAATTCTTAACAAAAATAAACACTCAGAAACAATATTAAAGGAGTTTGCGGAATAACACTTTAATATTCAAAGATCAATGAAACAGTGAATCAGAAATCACAAATTGTAAACTTTATTGAATGATTTAAAGCTACAAGATTTCACACACAACCTCAATATTGATGAACAGGCTCACCAATACAAATTCTACTTTTCTAGAACTAGGGTTCTAAACCTTGAGGTTGATTCTCTCTATCAAAGCAAAAACTCAGAATATTGTCTAACTTGATTATTTTAAACTATTCTCAATAAGTCTATACATATACTGAAAATAAAAGATAATTACAAATAATAAAAGATCTTCAGTATAATCTTCCATAGTTATCTCCAAAACCTTCCATGATTATCTTCAGACAATACATCTGTCATCCTTGCCATACGAAGTCTTCATCTCATAAGCAGCACTAACTTCATGAGCAATATTAATTCTGAACACGCAGTATTAATATCATTCAGCAGTATTAACTTTGATATGGCAGTACTAACTCCAGCAGTACTAACTACTAGCAGTACTAACTCTTCAAGCAGTACTAACTATTGAAGTAGCAGTACTAACTTGTCAAGCAGTATTAAATCTACTACCAGTAGTAAGAATATTGTACTGGCAGTAGTAACCAGTTGTGCTAGCAGCATTAACTTTACTTAAGCAATTCTTTCAGTTCCCAACACAATTTGTCAGTGGATAAGGGGAAGATGCAGTACAACAATTAATATCACATATGTAATCTTTCATCCAAGTAGGACGATGTCGAATACGACCTTGATCTTTATGAGTAACTGGATCATGAACTTCGTTCCCATTAGATAAAGTCTCATTAGATGATGATTGTGGCTCAAGAGAAGATAGTGGTTGCTCACTAGTAGGTGAGGGTGAGTGAAGTGGTGAGGATGAATGTGATCCATTATTGTCCATAGAGGAAGTAGGGTATGGAGATGAGATGGGTGTGGAAGGGATTAATGGATCATGAGATGATTCTAATGACCAAAAATAATTTTGATCGGAAAGATTAGAAGATTGTGGACTAGGTGAATATTTGGATATGTCATTGAATGGGAATACATGTTCATGAAAAGTTACATCCCTTGAAACATACGATGATTTTGATTCAATATCTAAGACAATATAGCCTTTCTTTCCAAACGGATAACCAAGGAACACGGCTGGTTTTGCTCTAGGATCAAACTTGATTTTAATATTGGTGTTTCTTGCAAAACAAAGACATCCAAAAACTTTTAAGTGTTGATAATCAGGAGCGGAACCCAAAATAATTTCAGGTGGACTTTTATTATGTAAAAGTGGTGTAGGCAATTTATTTATTAGAAATGTTGCTGTTAAGATACATTCACCCCAATACTCAATGGGAAGTTGAGCTTGAAATCGTAATGCCCTAGCAATATTGAGTAGGTGTCTATGTTTTCTTTCAACAACACCGTTTTGTTGTGGTGTGGAAACACATGTCCGTTGATGGATAATGCCATGAGTAGAGAACCATTTTTGTAATGGTTTTGATAGGAACTCAGAACCATTATCTGATCTAAAAGTTTGGAAACGAGGAGGACAACTATCTTGTTTAGCCGTGTTGATAGTGTGAATGCGCATTTGCTATTGAGTGATTGTGAAATTGAAGAAATAAGTTAGATATTTCAATGTTTCAGATTTATGATGCATTAAGAAAAGCCAAGTGCAACGAGAAAAGTCATCGACGATAGTGAGAAAATATTTTGATCCATTTGAAGAAGGTATAGGAAATGGTCCCCATATATCACAATGAATAATTTGAAAACAATAAGTAGAAGAAATACGACTTTTATTAAAAGATAAACGAGTTTGTTTTGCCATTGGGCAAACCGTACATTCATCAGATTTATTCGAATTTCGAACTAATGTAACTAAATTGCCTACATAAGAAACGAAATTTCTCGGAATTAGGATGCCCAAGTCTCCAATGCCATAGATCGAAGGGGGACTTTATTGAAAGAACTACGTCTAATGAAGTCGATAGATGATAAAGACCGGCTTGAAGATTAGCTCGACCAATCACTTGGTTCGTTTGTTGGTCCTGAAAATAGCACGAGTCAGGTGAGAAAAATGTCAAACATTTTAGTGATTTAGTGAGTTGGCTAACAGAGATGAGATTGAATTTAAATTCAGGTATGTGATATACATTAGTAAGAATTAAGGTGGGTGAAAAAGCAACCTCACCTATATGTTTAACTAATGCATGAGACCCATCAGGAAGGTGTACGGAGATGGGATGAATAGCCGGAATATACGACTTAAAAGATTTCAATGAACAAGTGACATGGTGTGTAGCACCACTGTCAACAATCCAAGATGATGAATATGATGATAAAGTTAAACATTTACCTGCCATGTTGATAGATGGTGTCATGTCCATGTTTTCTCCTGGCGGTGTTAAGAGGGCAAGAAGACGATTATATTGATCGGCCGTGAGAAGAGGAGGTTGCTGAACATTGTTGAGAACCTGTTGGTTTTGTGGAACTTGAAGTAGAGAAGCAACATTAGCAGCAACATTGGCACGATTATGTGGATTGTTGATTGGATTCTTTGGGGGAAAACCATGGATCTGATAACAAGTCGCTAAAGTGTGGTCGTGTTTGTTGCAATGCTCGCAAAAAGGCCTTGAACGTTTATTTTGAGATCGTTGAGAGTTGGAATTAGATCTCCCAACATGAAGAGTAGCAGCATCAATTTGAATGTTTGGATGTGCATTAATATTTTGTTATTCTTCCTCTTGTTTGACCAAGTTGAAAATTCGTTGAACCGAGGGAAATGGTTCGATTAACAAGATCTGACTACGAAGATTTGTGTACCGATCATGGAGACCTTGAAGAAACTCCATTGCTCGGTCACGTTCTTGTCTTTCAAGAAGGAACTTGTGAGCCCCACAAATACAAGGCTCTGCCGGGGCTAAAGAATCAAATTCATCCCACAAAGCCTTGAGACGAGTGTGATAGCTTTGGAGGGGAAGACCCTCTTGCCTTAAAGAAGAAATAGCATTGCGAAGTTGATAAAGTTTTGGAGCGTTTGAGTGAGAAAATCTTACCTTTAGATCGTTCCAAACGGTTTTCGCAGAGTCGACAAACATGCAGCTGAGACGTATTTCTTGACTAACAGAATTCAATATCCAACTACCAACCAAATCATCACATCATTTCCAATAACTTAAGTCGATTGGATCAGTTGGTGGAGGAAGAGATCCATCGACAAAACCGAACTTGCCTTTGGCATTCAGTGCCTTTGAGATGCCTCGAACCCATGAACCGTAATTATCTCCCTGCAGAATTGGAGAATAAAAAACAACAGTAGGACTATCGGACGGATGAATCAGATAAGGATCAGTCTTATAAGATGGGTTTGTGACTGTCATTGGTTCAGAAACCGTATCAGAACAGGAGTTCGTCATGGAGGAAGAAAGAAAAGTGAATGAAAATAAGAAGAAAAACGGATGAACAGGTCTTGAAGGAAAGGATCGATTCAAGCTGATACCATGTAAAATTCAATAATTGATTTTGTATTCAACTTACTTTTCTCATTCACATAAGGTGTATAAATACATAGAGGTACAATAACATCCTAAAATACACAAAGAAGAAAAAGGAAACATCATAAAGACAGGGTCGTCCCTGGAGGAGGGTGGGTCGGGCGTACGCCCAGGCCCCACCAATTTTTTTTTAACTATATAATAGTAGTAAAAAAGTTAGTTAACAAAAGAGACAATTTTTTTAGTATCTAATAGGACTCAAAGAATTTCGTATTATATAAGGGTCCAAACATGTATTAACTAATTACACTCGAAATGAAAAAAATATGTGAAAAGTTAATTGGTCGTTCATTTTACAATATTGATTATGGTTTCTTTAAGGGCTTTTTGTTAATCTAATACCAAAGTCTAAAATTACTTACCTAGAAAACCTTGATATATTATCCATAATTCATCTCTCACTGACTCTTTTGATTATTCAATCCATATGAATTCTATATTTCCTTAAGAATATGGTAAATTTCTTGATATTAACCAGGAGAACTCCTACTTTGTGTAAAAAATTACCAATTATAATAGATGATCCAACTTATATCTATACACTGTTTTTTCAAACATTACTGACTCTTTATTACCTAATAATCTAATATTGAGTGCATGAATCTTAAGTACTCTCATATCTCAAAAACAATAATAATATCTCAAACTATAACAACATGAGATTTTGATTCTAAGATTGATAATTCAAAAAAGGATTGTTTTAACCCTAAAAGTTTAAAATGGTGGTAGAAAAACATTAGGATGAGGTGAAATGGGAACACAACTGATTTATATTGATTTACATATAGTTGTACTCCGAATAGTCACACCACAAATAATGTCAATCTATATATTAAATATATATCATAAGGATGTTTTTGACGTTGGAACAAATTAATGATGCTATGGAAAAATGATATGGTAGATCATATTAATTTATAAATAATTATTGATTGATTTTGTGTCTAGGAATTCTCGGAAAAATGGTTTATATAAATTATTCGTATTTCTTGAATTCAATGTTATTTCTTATGATACAAAGCGATATATTAAATAATTTTTTCGTACTTATTGAGGGCCTTGTTTTACATCTCGCCCAGGGCCCAAAATTTGTCAGAATCGGGCCTGCATAAAGAGGATAGGAATTAAGGGAGGAGAATCAGGAAATAAAGAAGGAAATGATGACTAAAAATCATCTAAAAATAAGCTAGAAAAATTAAAGAATAACAAAATTTAAATTTGAATTTGAATGGTTGGAATGTGCTATCTTCAACAAGAATTGTGTCAATCTGAGGTCATTTCCTGAAGGATGCTTTGTTCATCTCACTAGTTTGGCAATTTGGAATTGTGATAACATAGAATCCATCCCAGAAAAAAGGTTTGGTTTTCTTCCCCTATTTTGCCTTAGAGATCTTACCATCGTAGAATGCAAGAATTTGAAGTCATTTCCTAGTGAACATTTGCAAAGTCTTGCATCTTTGGAATACTTGCAAGTACATAATTGTCCAAACATTGACCACTCCTTTCCTTGTGGGTTGTGGCCTCCTAATTTAAGAATCCTAGGAATAGGATGCTTAAATAAGGCGATGTCAGAGTGGGGGCTGCAAAATTACCCAACCTCGCTTGTTCGACTACACTTATATGGCCAACAATCAGGAGTGGTTTCATTTGCAGAGGCAAAAGATCATGTGGCTTCATCATCATCTTTTATTCTTCCGCCATCTCTGTTATCTCTAAAGCTCTCCTCGTTTGAAAATTTAAAATCACTTTCAGAGGGACTTCAACACCTCATTTATCTTGAGGAACTCAGAATTGATGGTTGTAACAAGGTTAGAGATCTGCCGGAGAAACTACTTCCTTCACTTTCATCTTTGACTGTGAGACGTTGCTCTAAATTGGAAAAGAAGTGTGGTCGTGGAAAAGGCAAGTATTGGCCCATCATTTCCCAAATCCCTCACCTTTCTATAGGCGATGATAAGTATAGGTACGTCTTCTCTTAATTATGTTTTAAATAAATAATATTATTATTAATTATTAATCAACAGCCACTCTTAAGAAAAAAAATGCAGTATTTCTTAGCTTTGCATCTTGGCACATTCAAAAAAACAACTATTGCTTCTGAGATGGGATAGAATGCTGTTTTTTTTCCTTTTACAAGGCATGCATGCCACTATAAACTAAGAAATAATAAACCCTCTAATTATTATTATTATTATTTTTGCTTAACTATGTCTACAACTTTTTCCTCCAGCTTCCTGGATTCGAGATGGACGATACCAAACTAAAGCGAGCTGGGCTTTACTATTGGCTGACTCCTTGTTATCGAAGACATCACACTCGTTTTAAATTGACTATTATTCGTAATTGGTTCAGGGTTTAAGGTTATTTCAATACTAGTAGTGTTTTTGCAAACTGATGAATTCACTTTAGACTATGGAATCTACACTCCTTAAGTTCTTCCCTTGATCTTCACATCAAATATGTAGTCTTGAAGTGCAAAGCTCATTGGCAAATTTGGAGAATAATCTAATTGGGTTCTACATATTCTAACATTTCATAAAACTGAAACATGTGTGATTAATATGTTCATTTGATGGCTTTGCATTACAATCGACAAAAATGACTTCAAGGTTAGCCAATCAATTAAGAAAACAAAATGTCCCTTGTTTTCTAGCATGAGTTATACAAGCAGCTTTTGTTGGTAATAGTAGGGGTACATCAGAGATGCAGGTCAAGAAATTCAAGATCGATGATGGATTTCCCCCCAAGTGAAATCTCAAGCGCTCATGCAAAATCCTTGCTGCTTAGTAAAAGTGAAATGAAAATGCTAGATAGATGGTTATCGAATTCACCAAGTGTGAACCACTTGGGTTGTGGTGCACTGGTCAAGGCTTGGGGGATGTAGTGGAAATCTCATCTTCATCGGGTTCGAATCCAATTGCTGCCAAAGCCCTTGTGGCCTTGGAGGTTCATCTGCAATGACTCCAGTTGAGCGTGGGGGATTCCTTGGTGTGCATAAGCTGAGCGGAAACCTGGTTACCAAAAAAAATTCACCAAGTGTGTTTAAAGATTTCACCTAAAAATCACACCTATTTAACTTATAGACAGTTTATAAAGCTACTGTTGTTGCCATCACTACTAACACAACAACATAACCTATTGCAAGGTTACAGCATTTCATGAAGCCTATCAACAGCTTCTTGTATAAGTTGTTTGAAGTACTCTCTCAATCCCATATAAGTTGCAATATTTGACTTGACACAAAGTAAGCAAAATGTTGGATTATTTGTCAAACGTCTAAAACACCCATCAATGTAATACAAATAAAATAGTCTTGTTAAATCAATTTACTTGTCCGTTCTTGAAATTACTTCCTGATCCACTCGAGACTTTCTTGGATTTGGTAGTTATAAAGTGGAGTTGGATGCATGCACGACTTGTCGGACAGTAGAGGGGACTGGCTTCTATCCGGCTCAGAAACCACTGGCCTTCCTCTCGACTGCCAAAACAAACCGTGGTTAAAATTCCGATGATTGAAACTTATGTAATTGAGATGACTGAATTTATTTACTAGTGTTGGCCTTGGCAGTTGGTCTATCTGAAGCTTCAAGACAGCTAAACTATAAGCGATTTCAATCCCATATTGTGTATCTTGTAACGATATATTGTATACCCGTGCGATACAACGAGTTGAGATAGGTAAATTTTATTGTAAGCCGAATGGAATATTGATGCAATTTCTCGTTAGAAATGAAAATATGAATGTTGTCTAAACATAATAGAAAGTACAAGCGGTCGTTGAATATGTCCTAATATTTTGAAGACCTGCTTAAAACGCGTAAAAATATATCGGTATGGGTCTTAAATTAATGTCTATAAAGTATTTCTTTTTTGATATGATTTATTTAATTCAGATTTTATTATAATTTTAGTATTTTAAATTTAAAATTTAAAATAATATAATTTATTGGAAATTGTATCAAAATGTTATTCACTCGGGTCTCATTCCTATTTTAGAAAACCAATTTTTAAAATCTACATTTTAAGGCTTAGAGCAAACTCTTCAATAGTCTACCGGATAATTATGACATGGCTTAAATAAATGTCAATTAAGATCTCATGTCAAATTTGAATTTAACAAAATATATCTGAAATAATATGACATCAATAATTATAACACAACACGGTTTTTTTATATTTGACAAAACAAAATCCCACATCATAGTCAAAAATTAAAATCTTGTTCTTTTAACCTTTCTCGTATATTTTTCAATTGACTTCTTTAATACGATAAAAAAAAATTCAACCAAAATTAATTTCCACCATAAAAAAAATCTATATTCAACAAATTTACATCAATTTCGAACTTTAAAATAATGATGTAACAGGGTGGCTTCACGAAAGGCACAACAAATACCAAAATCAATCAAGCAAAAAGTAGTTCAGAAATCTTGAAATTCAAGGGAAACAAGAGATTGTTACAACTATAACAAAGTGATCGCAGGTTTGGGTAAGAGCTTACCGGGTGTCACTATACCGGGTGAGCATGCTAGTGACCGAAAATTTTACCCGGTAAGTGGTATGACAAAGACCTAGAATCTTACTTTGTAAGCGAGGGAGAATACTCCTGCTCATAATCACTTAGCGGGTAAAAGACGTTTACTAACAATCCATTTTGATGGTCAAGAATGTTACCCAATAAATCAAAAGAGGCTGGTGACTCTTGCAAGTAAACGCTTACCCAATAAGCGTTTGGTAAATGACCCCTAAGTAGAAGTTGAACTTGAAGGTGGTACCACCAACAAAGATTGGATTAACAGAGAAAGAAGGCAGATGCCTTGTTCTTATATATATAATCTGCTCTTCCAGATGTTTTCACATCCTCAAGTTCACCTCTGCTTTCGCTCGTTTCTCTTCCGCAATCCTCGTGCTTGAATCAAGTTTGTTTATATACTTGAACCAATTATTTTTATTTGGAATTTGAAATTACGGGTGTGGATACAAGGAGATAATTAGTATACAAAAGAACCTGGTGATAAAGGGTAAACTGCATCGACTTCTTTTAGATACAGCAATTTTTAGGGATAAACAAGATTATAAAATGTTAATATCTTTTTAGGCAAATATGTACACTTATATGTTTCCTTTCTTTAAATCTACCTTGTAATTGATAGTATTGTTCGTATTTATGAATTTATCTTTTCAAATCAATTATATATTTGACTTAATTTTCTAATATGATCCAACACATAACGAGTAAGAAATAAAAAGGAAATTTCATTAGTGTAACACACCTGTAGAAGAGGGAGGCATGTGATGAGATCCCACATCTACTCTTGTACACATAAAGTCTTGATATTTGGGCTATGTTTGGCAAAAAAAAAGCTAGCTTATTAGCTAGTTTTTTTTTTTTTTCTGGTACATGTTTGGATGACCATAAGCTAGCTTATTGAAATGCTACTTATAGTAGCGTTTTGAAAAGCTAACTTATCAGCTACCAGCTAGCTTATAAGCTAGTTTGCCAAACAATGCCTTAATCCACAACAAGACTAAGGTCAACTCCTTTCCTTCATCTCTCACCTATTTATCCCTGCTTTACTTTGAGATCAAAGCCCAAGAAAGAAACAATCTTTCCTTTAGTTCTCCAATGGTGGTTGAAACCTTTCTCACCGCATTCATCACTGTGCTCTTTGAGAAGCTGGACTCACCTGACTTTATCACGACAGCTAAATCTGCAGGAATCTATTCTAAGTTGGATAGCTGGAAGAGCACGTTGTCCCTAATCCAAGCTTTGCTTGTTGATGCAGGACAGAAGCACATTACACAGATAGCTGTTCGATCGAGAGTGGCTGAACAGGCTCCAGCATCTAGCTTACGACATATATAAGCCGCGCTTTTTAGCAGTTTTAAAATAGGAATCTCTGGTGAAAATGTCAACTAAACCTAAAGAAACGCTTTAGTACTAGAACCAAGTTCAGAATATTTGCTTCAGCCACTTCAATTGGAACAACATCGAAAATAAACATTTTCTGCCCAGCTGAGGTGGTTGATGTTTACTCCGATAACCCCATTGCCTTGGTGCATTATCCAAGGTGTTCTTAAGATTCTAGGATTAACAGTTGGCACTAGCTCTGTTTTACCATCCCAATCCACCTTCGGAAATATGTGAGGATTGAAGACAAATGTAGCCCGTTTGGTTTGATGAAATATAATACTTCTTTTTACTGCAATTTGTATTTTTTTCTACTTCAAATAATCAGTGCAAAATGGTGGTATTAGTAATTTGAAGATTTTATCTGTGTTTTACTTGTTAATTGGTAGTGTAAATATTTAACTGCTAACCAAGACCAAATAGCCTTGTTAAATTATACAAAGTCAATAGTTACATGTATTTCATTTAGAATAAGTACTTCCTAGCAACAAATACATATTGCCTTTCATGTCAACAAAACGAAGAGACAAGTGTAATATTAATTTGAAGATTTATATGTTTTGGCCAAATAATATAACGTTGTAATTAAATTTATAATTTTGTCGAAAATTATACTTTTGAAACTGTACATGTATATTCCAAAAGTAAATGTAGCTTCATTAGATGGACTAAAAAGTTTTTTTCTTTGAGAAGACAACTAAAACCAAAGAAACATAGACACACTGACACACACCCTATTAACATTGAGTGTTGAATGCACAATCATTAATTCACACAAAATAGAAACAAACATACACAGACTATGAACTTATAAGCTAAGTTGGTAATTATGTATGATGTGTGTACATAGGTGAGCCTTTCATTTACAAGAGTTTGTCTGATAGAATCAAAGCAAGAGGGGAGAATCAATGTGGTAGAAGTGGGATTGGAGCTTTCAGGACCAGTGGAAAAAGGTAAACTCGTTTTGTGTGTAATTTACTTTTAAGATACCGAAGGTTTCCACCAGATGAAGCACTTTGAAGTACGGACTTGTTAAGAAAAGTGTTGGCAATTACATATTGGAGATAGTTCTATCATTATGTGGTTGTTCATAACTTCCAAATTTGGTTCCAGGTTATGTTTGTTCATGTAAGCTTTCTTATTCCAGGTTGTATAGGTTGGTTGATGACACATATCTGTGATTTTAAGTTTGACCTTCTTGTTGGGATTTAAACTTTCTTTCTTTTATTGTTGATAGTACAAGAAGTTTAATTGTGTGTGTGATGCTCTAATTAGAGGTTTTATGTCAAAAAGAATTGGTCTTGGTAGATATTTTGTTGAGTAACGAAATCGGAGATCCAAACCATATTTCAAGATGACAACAGGGGTAGTATTACAAACTTTGGTCCCCTAACATTGATCAAGAATTTAAAAACACACACGGCTTTCTTTTTCTATATTATTGGAAAAGAACTCTACCATGATCGAGAGGATTATACGTGGAATTCATATATAACCTAGGCCGGGGTTATTCTCTGCATAAATATTGCTCATTAATGGGTCAATAAAAGATAACTTTAGACATTTAACTTTGCTATATGAAGTTCTATTTTCATCTCACCAGTCACCACATTGAAAATTGGGAAATATGACAACATATAATCCATTCCAGAGAAAGGTTTTGGTTTTCCTCCCCTGGTTTGCTTATGATATTTTCAGATCAGTTGCTGCAAGAAGTTTAAACTCATTTCATCCTGAGCATTTAATTTGCAATGTCTCACATCTTCAGAAGACCGTTGATATGTATTTTCGCAAGTAACTAATACTCTTTTTGTTGTGGGTTGTGGCCTCCTGATATAAGGAGCCGAAGAATAAGATTCTTATACAAGTCCATGTCAGATTTGGGAGCAAGCTTTGTTTGGCGAATTAATAGTTATAACTTGTAAATAATAAGATGTATTATAGTTCCTTCATTGTTTCCGCTTCAAGGACTATTCGTTCATGATATTTTATGACATTGGAATATTTCATGTTCAATTATCACAGGATCTATAAGTTTCGGAAATTCCATTCTTCTGCATGCATTTTGGAGCTAGTGTTGGAGTTTCCAATATTGGAGTTTTTGTTTACTTGGAATAGGTTGATATACCGTTTGATATAGGAATTCTTCAATAGGTTGATCCTAATTCTAGAGAAGTAGAATTCGTATTGGTGAGCTTGTTCAACAATATTGAGGTTGTTTGTAAAAGCTTGTGACTTTCAATCATTCAATAGAAGTTTACAAGTTGTGATTTTGATTCACTGTCTCATTGTTTTTCTGAATATTAAAGTGCTATTCCGCAGCTTCTTTAATATTGTTTTCTGAGTGTTTATTCTTGTTAAGAATTTAAGATCCTGACAAGTGGTATCAGAGCCTGTATTCTCAGAAATCTTATTCATCATGGAAAACGCAGTTGAATCAAACAGTACCTTGGTCTCAAAGGTTCCAATGCTCAGACCCAATGAATTCGACATGTGGAAGATCAGAATCAAGCAATACATTCTCCTCACTGATTACTCTATGTGGGACATCATTGAGAATGGCCCATCTGAAGCAGGAAAGATTGGTGCAGATGGAAAGAGAACACCACCAAAAACAGATGCAGAAAGAAAGACAAGACAGACAGAGATGAAAGCCTTGAGCACTCTGCTCTTGGCTATTCCCAATGAATATCAACACCAATTCTGCAATTGCACTGATGCACAGATGCTCTGGAATGCTCTAGAGAAGAGATTCTCTGGTACCAAAAGTACCAAGAGAAATCAAAAGGCCATACTGAAGCAACAGTATGAGAACTTTATGTCAACCAAGAATGAGTCCATGACTCAAACTTTTGACAGGTTCAACAAGCTAATTGGTGAACTAGCTACTGTGGGAGTACAAATTGATCAAGATGATCTAAACATGAAGTTCTTAAGGTCCCTGGGTGATGAATGGACCATGTATACTGTCTCTTTCAGACAGAATGATCAACTGGAAGAAAAGGAACTTGATGATCTATACAATGATCTAAGAGTTTTTGAATCTGAGGTAGAGGCTAAGAAGAAGCCTTCTGGGTATGTTCACAATGCTGCACTCCTATCAGCATCAATTGATTCTACCTCTAACCCTGAATCAGTTAGTGCTGCCAATGGAACAAATCAAGAGAAAGGCACTTAATATGTGTTTGAAGCCTTTCTGTCCAGTCATGGAAACTCTTCTCTAATTAATGATGACTTGGAACAACTCCATCCATATGATCTTGAAGAGATGGACATTAAATAGCAGATGGCCATGCTCTCTATGAGAGTAAAGAAGTTCATCAAGAGAACTGGAAGAAACAACTTCTCCCAAAGAAGAGAAGATGGAGCAGGATTTGACAAGTCAAAGGTGGAATGTTATAAATTTCATCTGAAGGGACACTTTGCTAGAGAATGCAGAAGTGGAGTGTCACACAACAACAACCATCAACAAGCACAGTCTGGAAGCTTCAATAATAACATAAACTCTGCACAAGCCCTAGTCTCTCAACAAGGTATGGGGTTTGATTGGAGTGATCAAGCAGAAGAGGCTATCCAAAACCAAGCTTTAATGGCAGAGGTGTCTGATCTCCCAACAGAGGTAACTTCTAATCTTTGTACTCAAAATTGCATTAACACTGTTAAAAGGTACAAAACCAAAACATGAGTGATGATCTTAAGAGATTAGAAAAGGACATAAAAGATTATGTGAGGATTGTTGAGAGGTTTGAAGAGCAAATTAAGAGTTTTCAAGCCAATGAGCTTCAACATTCATATGACACAAACTACTGGAAGTGGGAGAAGAATGACCTAGAACTCCAACTGACCAAATCTAAAGAGGAGAGTGATAAGTTAAGAGGAGAGTTAGCTAAAGTCAAGTTAGATGTAGAAAAGTTTTCCAATGCTTCTAAAGCAATGGACTCTTTACTACAAACTCAGATTCATGATAAACTGAGAAGAGGAATAGGGTACAATACCACACCACCACCCTACAACAACAACTACATCCCTCCTAGTTCAGACTTGTTAGAGACAAAGGATAGGAAGGACCTGCCTGAGGGAGCCACTGAGATAGATCCCTTAGATGAAGTAGTTGTTAAGGATAAAACTAAGAAAGAAACTGTCAAGAATAAGGACAACACTATGAGTGGTGAGATTCCTATAGAAAACCACATAATTACCAATGAGGGATGTGGAAAGCATTAGGTCAAGTACAATGAGATAGAGAAGACTGAGGGAAAGACCAAGAAGGTTCATTATAAGCAGACCACTGTTGTGAACCCTATCCCTTGCAAACAATGTGCATGCAATAAATCTGAGCCCCAAAAACATGATAAACCAAGGGAAAATCAGAGAAACTGGAATAATCAGTGGGCACAAAAACAAGGGGTTGATCTGAGTAAAATCAATACCAAAACCCTGTTTTATTTGTGGAAAGCTTAATCACATTGCCAAATACTGCTATTTCAATCCTATTAACCAAAGGCTGAACTTTCAAAGACCTACTCAAAAACCCTTTGGTTATAGGAAGAAAGAAAAGAACCATGTGGCTAAGAAAGTTGTTAAATCTAAAAGCCAAATGAAGAAAAAGAATGTGTAAGAGAGTGTCAAGATCTGGATACCTAAAAGCATTAAAGTTGTTAGTACTGCTACCACAAATAGTGTTGCTGACAGTGATAGTGCTGCTAGAAGCAATACTACTGCTACCAATGTTAGTGCTGCTAACATTGCTAGTACTTCTACAAATGTTAATACTGCTAACTCTGTTAGTACTGCCAACAAGGTTAATACTGCCAAACCTATTAGTACTGCTAACTCTGTTAGTACTTCTAAAGATAGTGTTGCTTCTAGTATTAGTGCTGCTAGACCAATAATCTTGACAAAGTACTCCAATAATAAGTGTTCTGATTTTAAAAACCTCATCAAAAAGGAATGTAAGTATTTTGATGAGAAAGGGAGACCCAAGACCACTTTGGCTTGGGTTCCCAATCAATACTAATTGTCTAATCTTATGTGCAGGGCAACCAACAGCTCAAGGGGAAGAACATCTGGCATGTTGATAGTGGTTGCTCTAGGCACATGACAGGGAACATGTCTTGCCTCAAGAACTTCAAGAAGATTGATGGTGGACATGTTGCTTTTGGGAATACTCCAGATGGAGGTAAAATCAGTGGTAAAGATGATGTGACCAAAGGTAAAATGCCTGTTTGGGATTCTGTAGCATTGCAATCTCGTTATGCTCATCAATGAATGTCATGGATGCCATTGAACTTGAGTGTTCTTGTCTGAAACTTACTAAGGAGCTTGAGAGAAAAGGATTAGAGAGAAAGTGAACAGTATTCAAAGAGTCGTTATGATCTTTTAGGCGGGCAAAGGGTATTTATAGTATACGGGACATAAGAAGTATTAACCTAGAGCAGTATTAACTAACTAGCAGTATTAACCACTAGCAGTATTAACTAACTAGCAGTATTAACTGAGAGCAGTATTAACTGTGCACTGGCAGTATTAAAACTGCACTGGCAGTATTAACTATACTTACTCTTTTTGAAGCTTATGAAGGTCTGAACAAGGCAATAACTTCATGTGAATGATGATTAGCAGTACACAAGTAACCAAAATAACAGGTATATAAACACCGTTTTATAAACATGATCTCATTCAGAGTTGATCATGCCCACACTTGAGACCAAGAAAGTGAATCTACCCACATCAAAAGCTTTAGTGAATAGATCTGCAAACTGGTTGTCAGTATGGACTTTAGCAACTTGAATGAGCTTCTTTTCATTACAATCTCTGATAAAGTGATACCTGATCTCGATGTGCTTTGTTTTGGAGTGCTTGACTGGATTGTTAACAATGCTTATAGCACTGCTATTGTCAATAAAGATTGGAGTGTGAAGAAATGTTACCCCATAGTCCAGCATCTGATTTTGAATCAATAGAACCTGAGAGCAGCAACTTGCAGCAGCAATATACTCAGCTTCTGTTGTTGATAAGGACACTGTGGTTTGTTTCTTGCACTGCCAAGATACTAGTCTTGCACCCAAAAGTTGGCATCCCCCTGAAGTAGATTTTCTGTCCATGTTAGCACCACCCAAGTCACTATCTGAATAAGCAATCAAGTCGAATGAAGATTCATATGGATACCAAAGACCTAATCTAGGTTGCCCTCTTAAGTATCTGAAAATCCTCTTCACAGCTTGAAGATGTGATTGTTTTGGCTTGACTTGGAATCTGGCACATATACATACTGGAAACATGATGTCTGGTCTTGAGGCTGTGAGATACATGAGAGATCCAATCATTGATCTGTATAGATGGACATCAACATCCTCCCCCTCAAGATTAGCAGTGATCTGTTTGTGAGTTTCCATTGGTGTGTTTGCTGGCTTTGAGTCTTTTAAACCATATTTCTCCAGGATGTCTTGCACATACTTTGATTGACTAATAAAGATCCCATCAGTATGCTGTTTCACCTGAAGTCCAAGGAAGAAGGTAAGTTCACCCATTGAACTCATTTTAAAGCTCTTGTGCATCAACTCTTCAAAGTCTCTACACATCTGATCTTTTGTGGATCCAAAGATGATATCATCCACATAGATCTGAACTAATAGAATGTCCTTCTTACTTCTTTTAATGAAAATGGTCTTGTCAATGATGCCCCTTTCAAAGCCATTATCCAAGAGATAGGTAGACAAAGTGTCATACCATGCTCTTGGGGCTTGATGTAGACCATAGAGTGCTTTCTTCAGCTTGTATACTCTGTTAGGATATGAAGGATTTTCAAAACCAGGTGGCTGACAGACATATACTTCTTCAGCAATTGTACCATATAGAAAGGCACTCTTTACATCCATTTGATAGACCTTGAACTTCATGTATGAGGCATAGGCTAGGAACAGCCTAATTGCCTCTACCCTTGCCACTGGAGCAAACATTCATCATAATCTATGCCCTCTTCTTGAGTGTACCCTTGTGCCACAAGCCTTGCTTTGTTCCTGATCACAATACCTCTCTCATCCTTTTTGTTCCTGAAAATCCACTTGGTGCCTATAGCTCTATAACCTTTTGGAAGGTCCACCAAGTCCCAAACATCCTGTAGTTTGAATTGAAGTAACTCTTCTTGCATGGATTATATCCAACTTGAATCCTTCATTGCATCATAGGCCTTCTTTAGGCTCAATCTGGGATAGAATGCAGGAGAGTACTGTGTGTTGTTGATCCTACAGCTCTTGAAGTCTGCTTTGATTCCTTGTAATCATAGGAGAAGAGATGTCTCCTATTACCAGGTCTGGAGGATGATTCTTTTGTGTTCTAGTCTGAAACTAGGTTCTTCATTAATTCCCACCTCTAGATTGGAATCATTTAAGTCAGCTGAGGGGATCACCTCAGTTACTTCTAGATCTTTATGCACTGAAGTTTCCTCTTCTCTTCTTTCTCCTTCATTCTGAATTGGCTCGGATATAGTTTCTTTTTCACAGAATTCAACAGGTTCTTTTGTAGGCATAGGAAAGATCACAGACTGAGGTATAATGTCTTGAACTTGTGTAGCCCCTGATCCTCCACTTCCTGAACCTGCATAATCATCACTACTGAAACCAAAAGAGTTAGTTAGTGAATCAATGTCAAACAGCCACTGAGGACCAGACCCAATAGGATTTGGTGTGTTCTCATTGCATTTGACATTGTCACTTTCCTCAATTCTTCTAGAAGAAGTATTAAAGACTCTGTAAGCCTTACTCTGAGATGAGTAACCAACAAGAAATCCATCATCTGCCTTGCTATCAAACTTTCCTAAGTGAGATTTGGTATTGAGAATTGTACAAGGACATCCAAAAGGTTTGAAAAATCCAATAAAGGGTTTTCTTTTATTTAAAAGCTCACAAGGTGTCTTGTTTTTAGGCTTGACTACTAGTACTCTGTTTTGGACATAGCAAGCAGTATTTACTGCTTTTGCCCATAAAGTTATTGGAAGTTTAGAATCAGCTAACAGAGATCTAGCAGCCTCAATCAGTGTCCTATTCCTTCTCTCAACAACACCATTTTGTTGTGGAGTCCTAGGAGCACTGTATTGTCTCTCAATTCCTTTTTCTTCACAAAAGGTGTTTAGGTCAATATTTTTAAATTCAGTACCATTGTCTAACCTAATGATTTTTACTTTTTGATTAGTTTGGTTTTCAATTCTTAGAATAAAGGATTTGATCAGTCCACTTGTCTCATCCTTAGTCCTTAGAAAATATACCCAAGTAAATCTAGAGTAATCATCAACAATAACAAGGCAGTATGATTTCTTCCCTATGCTCATAACATTTGTAGGGCCAAACAGATCCATATGCAATAAATGAAGAGAAGAAGAGATAGTGTTTACCTCTTTGGACTTATGAGAAGTTTTGTGTTGTTTGCCTTTAAGACAAGCAACACAATGATCATCACATGAATAGACTTTAGAAGGCAAACCTCTTACAAGGTTGTTTTTAACAAGTTTATTTATTGTTTTAAAGTTCATGTGACACATCCTTCTGTGCCAAAGTGATGATTCATCCAGAGAAGCTTTTGAAACAAGACAATTTAGGGATGAAGATGAGACACTTTCCATATCTAAACAATATACATTGTCCTTTCTGGGGGTTCTTAGTAGTATCATCTTTTCATCAACTACCTTGAATCCAGGAGCAAGGATAATACATTCAGAATCTGTAAATAATATATTATGTTGTTTGTCACAAACCTGTGATACACTTAACAGGTTGTACCTTAACTGTTCAACATAGAATACATCTTCAAAGGTCATTTTACCTTTGGTCACATCACCTTTACCACTGATTTTACCTCCATCTGGAGTATTCCCAAAAGCAACATGTCCACCATCAATCTTCTTGAAGTTCTTGAGGCAAGACATGTTCCCTGTCATGTGCCTAGAGCAACCACTATCAACATGCCAGATGCTCTTCCCCTTGAGCTGTTGGTTGCCCTGCACATAAGATTAGACAATTAGTATTGATTAGGAACCCAAGCCAAAGTGGTCTTGGGTCTCCCTTTCTCATCAAAATACTTACATTCCTTTTTGATGAGGTTTTTAAAATCAGAACACTTATGATTGGAGTACTTTGTCAAGATTATTGGTCTAGCAGCACTAATACTAGAAGCAACACTATCTTTAGAAGTACTAACAGAGTTAGCAGTACTAACAGGTTTGGCAGTATTAACCTTGTTGGCAGTACTAACAGAGTTAGTAGTATTAACATTTGTAGAAGTACTAACAATGTTAGCAGCACTAACATTGGTAGCAGTAGTATTGCTTCTAGCAGCACTATCACTGTCAGCAGCACTATTTGTGGTAGCAGTACTAACAGCTTTAGTGCTTTTAGGTATCCAGATCTTGACACTCTCTTGCACATTCTTTTTCTTCATGTGGCTTTTAGATTTAACAACTTTCTTAGCCACATGGTTCTTTTCTTTCTTCCTATAACCAAAGGGTTTTTGAGTAGGTCTTTGAAAGTTCAGCCTTTGGTTCATAGGATTGAAATAGCAGTATTTGGCAATGTGATTAAGCTTTCCACAAATAAAACAGGGTTTTGGTCTATTGATTTTACTCAGATCAACCCCTTGTTTTTGTGCCCACTGATTATTCCAGTTTCTCTGATTTCCCCTTGGTTTATCATGTTTTTGGGGCTCAGATTTATTGCATGCACATTGTTTGCAAGGGATAGGGTTCACAACAGTGGTCTGCTTATAATGAACCTTCTTGGTCTTTCCCTCAGTCTTCTCTATCTCATTGTACTTGACCCAATGCTTTCCACATCCCTCATTGGTAATTATGTGGTTTTCTATAGGAATCTCACCACTCACAGTGTTGTCCTTATTCTTGACAGTTTCTTTCTCAGTTTTATCCTTAACAACTACTTCATCTAAGGGATCTATCTCAGTGGCTCCCTCAGGCAGGTCCTTCCTATCCTTTGTCTCTAACAAGTCTGAACTAGGAGGGATGTAGTTGTTGTTGTAGGGTGGTGGTGTGGTATTGTACCCTATTCCTCTTCTCAGTTTATCATGAATCTGAGTTTGTAGTAAAGAGTCCATTGCTTTAGAAGCATTGGAAAACTTTTCTACATCTAACTTGACTTTAGCTAACTCTCCTCTTAACTTATCACTCTCCTCTTTAGATTTGGTCAGTTGGAGTTCTAGGTCATTCTTCTCCCACTTCCAGTAGTTTGTGTCATATGAATGTTGAAGCTCATTGGCTTGAAAACTCTTAATCTGCTCTTCAAACCTCTCAACAATCCTCACATAATCTTTTATGTCCTTTTCTAATCTCTTAAGCTCATCACTCATGTTCTGGTTGTGATCCCTGTACCTTTTAACAGTGTTAATGCAATTTTGAGTACAAAGATTAGAAGTTACCTCTGTTGGGAGATCAGACACCTCTGCCATTAAAGCTTGGTTTTGGATAGCCTCTTCTACTTGATCACTCCAATCAAACCCCATACCTTGTTGAGAGACTAGGGCTTGTGCAGAGTTTATGTTATTATTGAAGCTTCCAGACTCTGCTTGTTGATGGTTGTTGTTGTGTGACACTCCACTTCTGCATTCTCTAGCAAAGTGTCCCTTCAGATGACATTTATAACATTCCACCTTTGACTTGTCAAATCCTGCTCCATCTTCTCTTCTTTGGGAGAAGTTGTTTCTTCCAGTTCTCTTGATGAACTTATTTACTCTCATAGAGAGCATGGCCATCTGCCATTTAATGTCCATCTCTTCAAGATCATCTGGATGGAGTTGTTCCAAGTCATCATTAATTAGAGAAGAGTTTCCATGACTAGACAGAAAGGCTTCAAACACAGATTCAGTGCCTTTCTCTTGATTTGCTCCATTAGCAGCACTAACTGATTCAGGGTTAGAGGTAGAATCAGTTGATGTTGATAGGAGTGCAGCATTGTGAACATACCCAGAAGGCTTCTTCTTAGCTTCTACCTCAGATTCAAAAACTCTTAGATCATTTTATAGATCATCAAGTTCCTTTTCTTCCAGTTGATCATTCTGTCTGAAAGAGATAGTATACATGGTCCATTCATCACCCAGGGACCTTAAGAACTTCCTGTTTAGATCATCTTGATCAATTTGTACTCCCACAGTAGCTAGTTCACCAATTAGCTTGTTGAACCTGTCAAAAGTTTGAGTCATGGACTCATTCTTGGTTGACATAAAGTTCTCATACTGTTGCTTCAGTATGGCCTTCTGATTTCTCTTGGTACTTTTGGTACCAGAGAATCTCTTCTCTAGAGCATTCCAGAGCATCTGTGCATCAGTGCAATTGCAGAATTGGTGTTGATATTCATTGGGAATAGCCAAGAGCAGAGTGCTCAAGGCTTTCATCTCTGTCTGTCTTGTCTTTCTTTCTGCATTTGTCTTTGGTGGTGTTCTCTTTCCATCTGCACCAATCTTTCCTGCTTCAGATGGGCCATTCTCAATGATGTCCCACATAGAGTAATCAGTGAGGAGAATGTATTGCTTGATTCTGATCTTCCACATGTCGAATTCATTGGGTCTGAGCATTGGAACCTTTGAGACCAAGGTACTGTTTGATTCAACTGCGTTTTCCATGATGAATAAGATTTCTGAGAATACAGGCTTTGATACCATTTGTCAGGATCTTAAATTCTTAACAAGAATAAACACTCAGAAAACAATATTAAAGAAGCTGCGGAATAGCACTTTAATATTCAGAAAAACAATGAGATAGTGAATCAAAATCACAACTTGTAAACTTCTATTGAATGATTGAAAGTCACAAGCTTTTACAAACAAACTCAATATTGATGAACAGGCTCACCAATACGAATTCTACTTCTCTAGAATTAGGGTTCTAACCTTGAGGTTGATTCTCTCTATGAAAAGCTAAAAACTCAGAATTGTTCTCTTTTTTTAATGTTCTAAACAATTCTATACATATACTAAAGATAAAGATAATTACAAAATAATAAAAGATCTTCAATATAATCTTCCATCTTTATCTCCAAACTTCCATGAATATCTTCAGTCCATTCAGCTGTCATCTTTCCATGCGAAGTCTTTATCTTATAAGCAGCATTAATCTTCAGCAGCATTAATACTCTGAGCAGCATTAAGTTCAGCAATACTAACTATGCTCAGCAGTATTAATCTCTTCAAGCAGTACTAACTTTGAACTAGCAGTACTAATCTTGTTCAGCAGCATTAACTTCAACTGGTAGTATTAACCTCAGAAGTAGTAACCTCAGAAGTAGTAACCCAGAAGTAGTAACCATGTTCTTCTAGCAGCATTAACTGTACTTAGCAATTCTTCAGTTCCCAACAAAGGTTGTGGTGATATACCGTTATGGCCCACCCTGAAAATCCTAGCAAAAATTAGTTTTTTTTTTATTTTTTTTATTGAACTACAACATTGGACACAAGGCATAAAACACCTAGCTTTGTGAAAGCTATAAAAGGATAACTTGTATGAGGCTACATATTTGCATACTTAAACTTTAATGGTCACAAAAACTATACAAAACACACATGGAAGCCTCATGCCTCAAGCAAGGAGATGGTGATAGCAACGGTCCAATACTTGAGGATCAGCCCACTGAACTAGAGGGCCCAACTAATCCACAACCCAAGCCTTGGAAATTATATGTGAGAAGGAAAAGCAAAGGAGGACAGGTGTACCGTGTATGGTGGAGATTAGAGAGTACTTAAGATAATACTAAATCATAACCCTTTTATATGGAAATATATTTTTTGTTTTTTTTTCAATAATAAACGCATATATTATTGTTTATTATGGTAACAAGTTTTTTTGGATATATACTAAATCTTAACCGTTTTTATATGTAGGATCAATTTTCATTTTTTTTTAAATTAAAGGACACTGTCATTGTTCTCGATCGAGTAAAATCCACACCGATTGACATTTGACACAAAACAGGTCGTAAACGAAGTGAAAGACCGATGAAAACGGAGATGAAACCGAGATGAACGAAGATGAAATAAAGATGAACGACGATGAATGGAGATGAAATAAAGTTGAACGACGATGAATGGAGATGAAAACGGATATGAAACTGAGATGAAACGGAGATGAACGACGATGAACGGAGATGAAACCGAGATGACACGGAAATGAATGGAGATGAAGCTGAGATGACATGGAGAACGACGATGAACGAAGATGAAACCGAGTAAAGAGATGAAATCGAGATAAAAAACGTTGAAGAACAAAAAAATTGCAACACTAAAAAATTGAAACAAAATTAAAAAACGTTGAGGAACAAAAAAAATATGCAACATTAAAAAATTACAACAAAATTAAAAAATGTTGAAGAACAAAGAAAAAATTGCAACATTATAATTAAGGCTCATTAATGAGAGTATATAATTCCAAAATTAAAATAAAATGATAAATACCTAAAATAAAATATTCTACTCCAAAATGACATCTAAGCCCTTCATAATAAATAAATAAATAAAAACTAGAAATTCAATGATTGGTTTAAAACAGTTTGCAAAGTTTGTTACGTAAGGTTGGTTTTCATATGATCGCTCCCATATATATATATATATATATATATATATATATATGTGTGTGTGTGTGTGTGTGTGTGTGTGGTTCATAATAGGTAGAACAAGATCTTGTCTTGTCTTGTCTTGTATACCAAACTCACCATTAAGGCTAATAGGCGTTTGGTTCGCAAGATTCCAACGGAATTCGAAGGAATTGGAATGATCAATTCCATTGACCAAATTCCGTTCATGCGTTTGGTTTACTTATGGAATGGAATTGAATTTCACACATTCCACCTTTAATGGATTTGGTCATTCCGTCACAATTGAGAAGAAATTCAATTTCATTCCATCCCATTTTCTCAAAAAGACAAAATTATCCCCATCTTTCCTACTTGATTTACCCAAACCACCGACACCGACCACCACCAATCTGAACCAAACCGACCACCATTGATCTGAACCTCCGCCCATTCCTGACATGTTGTAGGCCTGAGGCTTATATAAAAAGGGGCCCTCGCTAACTATATAATATTTAATAAATCATATAAAACAATTGTTCGAAATATTCCTAGATAAAGAATCAATTATAGTTTCTAAATCAATATTATGTATCATATATTTTTCACTACATAGCATTGTCAATTCCTTCCACCATAAAAGACATACTATAATACATATACCTTATATATATATATATATATATATATATATAAGAAGGATCAAATGAGAACATTAACTATTTAAAAGAACACGAGAACAAATAAAATCATAAGTGATTTTGTATTAACATGCAAAAAAGCTACGCACACCTGAAGTCGCGGCCACAGTCCCTTTTTCGTATGTTAATGTAAAATCACTAATGATTTTATTAGTTCTCGTGATCTTTTAAATATGTATTGTTCTCGTTTGAACCCGACTCTCTCTCTCTCTCTATATATATATATATATATATATATATATATATTGACATCTTTTAGGTCACAATGCTAACTTTTCGGAATAGCACTTTGTATGAAACAGTTTACATTTGAGTTTATATCTCACCGATAGGTTAATGGTTATCATCATGGTTTTTAACGTTTTGGGTTAAACAAATTTATGTGGAACCATTGATTTCAAACTGAAAGCTGAAGGCAATTATAGGTTAAAATCTTATTATTCGTTTTATTGATAAAAGAGTATCTAAGATTCACGTACTCAATATTAAGTAATTAGGAATAAAAGATGTAGGAAAAAAGAACGGTTTGAAATCCTTGATATAGATATGAGTTGGACTATCTACTATGGTTGGTAAATTTTCAAAAGTAGAAACTTTTCATAACAAGAAATATGTTTTATTTAGATACAAAAGGAGAACTCATGTGCATAAGGTAATTGAGAGTCCGAGAGAGTTCGTGGAAGATAAATGACGGAGAAGATTCTCAATAATTTATGGCAAGAAGACAAATGAATATTAGAGGCAATGTGTGAGAAACATGATTCTTTGAGACCCTATAAGAAAGAATAATGATTTGTAATAAAAGATTCAGGCTCAAAAAATGGTTCTTTGAGACCCTATGATATGCAAGCTCGAAAAATGGTTGGTTAAGCCGTTAAATGGGATTTCATTGTACATAGTAGAGTCGTAATAAAAGATGCAGAAATCAAGCAATTGATGAAAAGATATGAATGTCTTGTCTCTCCTTTTCTTGAAATATTTTGATTAAATGTTTATGAAACAGATAGATACAAGGAATAGTTTGAATGCAATTATCATGAATAATTTGTTGATCAATGAAACATGTCATAACTCATATGAACAATAGATGGATCGTCAAACAATAGATGGATTGTTAAACAACAAATTGCAATGACGATGAAATAATAGTACAATACCTTCTAATGGTCATTTAACATTTTAGAGATCTTATTATCCAATGTAATTATTTAATACATTTTTGGACCCTTGTTGCCTATTAAATTCTTTTAGGGCTTTTTTTTGAGAGGATCTTTTAGGGCTTTTATTATACATTAAAATACTAAAAATTTTGGACTACTACTATACACTAAAACAATTGGAAATTTTTGGGCCCTGATCACCGTCGATTTGAACCATCGTCGACCACCACCAATCTGAACCATCGTTGTCCTGAACCACCGCCAGATCTGGACCACCACCCGGTCTGAACCATCGTCGACCACCTCCGATTTGAACCACCACCGACCAAGCAACCACCGTATATCTGAACCACCGCCGACAACTGCAGATTTGAACCCCCGTCGACCACCGCTGATCTGAACCACCGCCGACCGCCGAAGGATTGAACCACCATCGACCACTGCCCGATCTGAACCACCGCCGATCTTAACCATCGTCGACCACCGCCGATCTTAACCACCGTCGACCTGCCAATCTGAACCACCGTTGACCACCACCATTCTGAACCACCAATCTGAACCACAACAGTTGGATTTCAGTTTTAAAATTTCAAAAAAAGTATTTTGGTCATTTACCAATATTTCCTTCTAATTCCAAAGATACATTATGTGAACCAAACACACATATTTCAATTATTTTAACATATTTCATTTCAATGTAATTTCAACAAAACAAGTAGTCAAATCTGATAACATTTCATTATAATTCCTACAAAGTCAAATTTCTTTCATATATTTATTCCATCCAAAAATCTTCTACGAACCAAATGCCCCCTAAGCAAACCACTTAATAGGTCATTGTATAAATGATTTGTCCCTAACATAATGTTTTTGAGGCAGGTATATACCAATATGTGGATTGCTGGTTACTAGAAGTCATTAGCTTTATGCTAGCCAACACAAGTTAGTGCCTCTTGAAATCTAATCCAATCAGTGAAGATACCGAGAATGGCCGTGTCTATATATGGAGATTACTAGTCTTGGTAAATGAGTGCGCTTGACTAATATAGAAAGTCATGACTCTAAGCTCCGCTCATCTTTACCAGCCTCAAAACATCTTTAGCTCGAACATGCCAACTGTCAACACTTAATCCTTTCCAAATTATGTAGGAACATTTACATGCAATTATTAAAAATTACTAAAAAATTAACGATTTTTATTTAAAGTAAAATAAAAAATGCAAGAATGGTGACTGTTACTAGTAAGTAATTGCATGCTGCTCCTAGTTATTCCATCCTCCCAATTTTATTTTTTGTAATTCATAAGATAATACCAAACTGTGCAACCTTTTTACAAAAACAAATGAATAAAAAAGTAATATATATATATATATACTTTTATCTAATTCATAATTTGAAGATAATAATTCCAAA
Source organism: Arctium minus (assembly GCA_954870635.1). Taxonomy (NCBI): domain Eukaryota; kingdom Viridiplantae; phylum Streptophyta; class Magnoliopsida; order Asterales; family Asteraceae; genus Arctium; species Arctium minus. Next base: position 32,968,189 of record OX941088.1, read on the forward strand.
ATACGTTATGTAATTTGATATTTGTCAATTTTATCATCCGATGTGTTACTAGCATGCATGCATGATGTAACAAAATTTGATACGTCTTTGAACATACACCTGTAAAATTAATATTTTTAAATTATTAACTCTTGAATTCAATTTTTTTTAATCCAGAAACACTTATGGCACGTTTGGTGGTCTTTTTGTTCCATGTTTGACACAATTTATAACTATAAGACGAGAGTGTGACAAATTATAATATGTTCCCTGAAATGTAAATCAAATAAAAATATGTTAAACTTTTATATAGCTTACCCCTCATAATATTTGTGTTACATATTATTCATGGTTTTGAACTTTCGCTTTTATTTGTCATGTTTCTAAAGAAATAAAAGTGATCCACACAAGTCATCTCAGAGTTATCAATTACTTTTAGCAACAAGTGGAACATAGTGATGAGATTGGAAATCTTTGCTCTACATTCACACAAACTCAAGTCTACACCAATCTGCTTCATCTCCCAATTTGCATCCCTGCTTTCCTTTGTAATCAAAACCTCCTGGAAATTAAGAAACCTTTTGGTCCAAATGGCTGTTGCTGAAATCTTTCTCAGCGCATTCATCACTGTGTTGTTTGAGAAGCTGGCCTCTGCTGACTTCATCAAGCTGGCTCGATCTGCACGAATCTATTCTGAGCTCGAAAACTGGAACAACACCTTGTTTCAGATCCAAGCTGTGCTTGTTGATGCTGGACACAAGCACATAACACAGATTGCTGTTCAAGAGTGGCTGCATAGGCTCCAGCATCTGGCTTACGACATGGACGATCTACTAGATGATTTGGCCACGGAAGCTATGCGTCGCCGTATGAATAAAGAATCTTATGCCAGCACCAGCACCAGCACCAGCAGCAATAAGGTATTGAAGATCATCCCGAATTTAGCTGCTTTCACTCCTAGTAACATTATGTATGGTCGTAACATGAGTTCTAAGCTGGATGAGATTACAGCCAGATTGCATCATCTTGTTGACGAGAAAGACCTTTTGGGTTTGATTGATAATGTTGAATCTTCAAACAGAACATATAGACGATCAGATGAAACTTCATTGGTTGGTGAGGTTAAAATTGTGGGTCGGGAAGGAGATAAAGAGGCATTACTTTCGAAGTTGTTGGGTAATGAAGCGTGTAATCAAGATGTCAGCATCGTGTCCATAGTTGGTATGGGAGGGATAGGAAAAACGACTCTTGCCCGGGACTTGTACAACGAAGAGAAAGTGAAGGATCACTTTGAACTCATGTCATGGGTTTGTGTTTCTGAAGACTTTGATGTATTTAATATTAGCATGGCCATTTTCATAGATGTGGGTGGAGATGACAAAGAAATTAAAAATCTAAATCAGCTTCATGAGGCCCTTCTAAAAAAATTGTCGCAGAAAAGGTTCTTAATTGTTCTAGACGATGTCTGGAACGAAAATTACAAGGAGTGGGAACTCCTCCAACGCCCTTTTCTTGCAGGGGCATCGGGAAGTAAAGTCATAGTGACAACTCGAAAGTCTAAGGTTGCATCAGTGATGGACTCTGTTCAAGCTTACCCCCTCGAGGTTTTGTCAAAGGAAGCAGCTGTATCTTTGTTTGCTCAACATGCGCTAGGCGAAGAAAACTTTGACAAACATCCTACACTTAAGTTGCATGGTGAAGGTATCGTGAGTAAATGTGGAAGGCTGCCTTTGGCTTTGATGACACTTGGGAGAGTGTTGCGAACAAAAACAAATGAAGAAGAATGGGCCGAGCTCTTGAACAATGAGATATGGAATTTGCCGAATGAAAGTGACATTCTTCCGGCTCTAAGATTAAGCTACTATGATCTCCCTTCACATTTGAAGTTGTTGTTTGCTTATTGCTGCTTATTCCCCAAGGACTACGTGTTTAACAAGAATGAACTAGTCTTGTTATGGATGGCAGAAGGCTTTTTGCACGAGTCAAATGCCAACAAGTCGATGGAGAGTTTTGGTCGTGACTATTTTGAAGAGCTAAAGTCAAGGTCGTTTTTCCAGCACTACAAATTGGGATATAAAATGCATGACCTCATACATGACTTGGCCACGAGTGTTGGAGGAGAGTTTTTCTTTATGTTGGATGATAAAATGGGGAATGAAGCATTAGAGAAGGTCCACCACTTATCATTTATTTGTAAAAAGTTTGGGTTATATAGAAAGTTCGAGGTGTTACAAAAAGCTAGACGATTGCGAACTTTCTTATCGGTATCACTTTCAGTTAGGATACAATCTCTTGAGTTTGTATGGGGATGTTTCTTCTTATCGAACAAGGTTCTTTTCGAGTTACTTCCCCAGTTAAAGTTTCTAAGGGTGCTAAGTCTAGCTGATTATTCAATCGAAGAGGTACCACAATCCATTGGTTGTTTCAAGCATATGAGGTACCTCAATTTTTCCCGAACTGACATCACATGTTTACCCGATCAAATCATAGACCTTTATAATCTACAGAGCTTGTTGGTGAGCGGCTGTCGTAGGTTATCTAGCTTGCCAAACAGTTTTGCAAAGTTAATAAACCTGCGACATCTTGACCTCAGTGATACTCCACAGTTGAACAAGACACCCTTAGGGATTGGTGGATTGAAGAGTCTACAAACTCTATCAAAGGTCATTATTGAAGGAGTTAACGGGTTCAAAATATTGGAGCTAAAGGGCCTATTGCATCTTCGAGGTCAGCTTCTCATTGAGGGGCTGGAGAAAGTGATAAATCCAATACATGCGAAGGATACCAACTTACATCAAAAGAAGAATCTTGATGATTTGGAGTTGAAATGGAGCGATGTCTTTGAAGATTCCCGTAATAAGAAGATTGAATATGAGGTACTTGAAGGGCTAAGGCCACATCATAATTTGATAAACCTAAATATTTCATTCTACGGGGGAATTGGATTTCCTAGTTGGGTGGGGGAATCCTCATTTGTTCGGTTAACGGCGCTTACATTACGTGGTTGTAGAAGTTGCACATATTTACCGACACTTGGACATCTACAATCACTTAAGAAGTTATTTGTGTCGGGCATGAATGAGGTGAAGACTTTGGGTATGGAATTACTTACCGCCACTAATTCTTCCCATGGTATTGCATTTCCATCACTTGAAGTTTTGGGATTTGAAGATATGCAGAGTTGGGAGAAATGGTCAACTAGCGGTGGTGACAACAACGGTATCTCTGGATCTTTTCCTTGTCTCAGTGAGATTTCTATAGTGAATTGTCCGAAACTTGTTGATGTCTCGCTGGTATTAATACCGTCGTTACGGGATTTATGTATAAAGGGTTGTTCTGAAGAGTTGTTAAAAAGCATGGTTAGTGTGTCTTCATCAATTAAGACGTTGATGATGCATAATATTAAAGGACTTACACAACTACATGGAGAAGTTTTAAAACATCTCGGAGCAGTTGAGTATCTATTAATCGAAGACTGTGATGAATTGAGATACTTGTGGGAATCAGAATCGGAGTTTCTTGTGAGTTTAAGATGGTTGACAGTACTTAGTTGCAAAAAATTGGTATCATTGGGAGAGAAAGTTGAAGTTAATAATTCACAAAATAGCATGGAACTTGTTAGAGAAGTGAATCTATATGGTTGTAAGTCTTTGGAGAGTTACAGTTGTCCAAATAGTATTGAGAGTTTGGAGATCGTGTCCTGTCCTTTAATTACATCCTTGACCTTCCCAACAGTAGTGCAGGACCACCTCCCATCCACTCTCAAGTATCTTTGCATAATGAACAGTTGTGAAAACCTGGAGGAGAGTTGGCTTCTTAACAACTTCTTGTTATCACTTGAATCTCTTATCATTGAGAGTTGTGCCAATCTAAGGTCATTTCCTGAAGGATGCTTTGTTCATCTCACCAAATTGGAAATTTGTCATTGTGATAACATTGAATCCTTTCCAGAGAAAGGGTTTGGTTTTCTTACACTAAGATGTCTTCATATCTGTGTTTGCAAGAATTTGAAGTCATTTCCTCATGAGCATTTGCAAAGTCTCACATCTTTGGAAGAGTTGCGGATAAATGATTGTCCAAGTATAGACTACTCCTTTCCTTGTGGGGTGTGGCCTCCTAATTTAAGAAGACTAACAATAGGATGCTTAAATAAGGCGATGTCAGAGTGGGGGCCGCAAAATTACCCAACCTCCCTTGTTCAACTACACTTAGTAGGCTTAGATTCAGGAGTGGTTTCATTTGCAGAGGCAGAAGATCATGCGGCTTCATCATCATCTTTTATTCTTCCAGCATCTCTGTTATCTCTAAAACTCTCATGGTTAGAAAATTTGGAATCAGTTTCAGAGGGCCTTCAACACCTCATTCGTATTGAACAACTTACAATTGAGGACTGTCACAAGGTTAGAGATTTGCCAGAGCACCTTCTTCCTAAACTCTCATCTTTGACTGTGAGAGGTTGCTCTAATAAATTGAAAAAAAAGTGTGGTCGTGGAAAAGGCAAGTATTGGCCAGTCATTTCCCAAATCCCTCACCTTCATTTAGATGGTGATGATAAACATGGGTACGTCCTCTCTTAATTATCTTTCAGTAATTAATAGAAACACTCACCGACTCATTTTTACTTTGTCAACTTAAGAAGAAGAAAAAAATCCATTCCAAAGACAACGTATTGCTTCTGAGATGGGATAAAATGATGTTGTTGTCTTTTATCTTTCTTTTACAAGGCATACAGATAAAAACTAAGAAAAAATAAACCCTCTAATTATCTATATTTTTCCTTCTTCAGCTTTTCTCCATGGACGATACCCAACTAAAGCAAGCTGGGCTTGGCTACTTGCAGTATCCTTGTTATCGGTACACATATATCATAGTCGTTTTAAATTGAATATTCTTAGTAATTGGTTCAGGGTTTAAGGTTATTTCAATACTAGTGTTTTTGCAAACAGATGAATTCACTTTGGACTATGGAATCTACACTTATTTAGTTCTTCCCTTGATCTTCACATCAGATATGTAGTCATTGAAGTGCACGGGCAGATTTTTGTGATTATTTCAAGCAACAGGTACTTCAAAACTTCAAGTTCTTATTCAACCATTATTCTTTTATAACCTATTCATAATTACTTTGATTAGCTGCAACGTACAGAACGGTGAAAAAAGGTTGCTGCCATTTATCAAAAGTGGGAAAAACATTCATTCTGTAAGTCACCTGGACTCTTACGTTTTTCTAATAATCATCTTTAAATATTGTGTTGAGTCCCCACATCAACTAGACTTAAACCATATATTTCCTCCATATATGTTGGAACCACCATTCTTTCGTCAATGGCTTGGATCGTAATCTAACGGGATTCCACATATATTCTCATCGAAGAAGCCGGTAAAAAGCTCATGGCGCCTGCTTGAGTCCGTGAAGGGCCTTATGCAATCTGTACACCTTTTCTTTTCTTCTTCCTTCTTTTCAAAGCCTTTTTGTTGGTGCACAAAGACTTCTTCTTTAAGTTCCCCTGAAGAAACGCACTCTTCACATCTAGTTGGAGCACTTTCCATTTGGTTGTTGTAGCTAAAATGAGTCGAATAGTATCAAGTTGAGCCACAGGTGCAAACACCTCTGTATAGTGGACCCCATATTGTTGTGTATAACCCTTGGCCACCAATCTTGCTTTATGTTTCTCTACTTCACCCTTCTCATTCAACTTGGTTTCGAAGACCCATTTGACTCCAATGGCTTTAGTTCCTTCCGATAGTGTTGTTAGCTTCCATGTTCCATTTTTTTCTATTAACTCGATCTCTTTCTTCATTGCATCTCTCCGGTTCTTCTTTTTCACACCCTCTTGATACGTGATTAGATCTTCTAGCACTGTCGTTATTATTAATTATTAATCAGCAGCCACTCAACTATATTTTAAGAAAAAAATGCAGTATTTCTTAGCTTTGCATCTTGGCACATTCAAAAAAACAGCTATTGCTTCTGAGATGGGATAGAATGTTGTTTTTTTTCTGTTACAAGGCATACATGCCGCTATAAACTAAGAAAAAATAAACCCTCTAATTATCTTTTTTTTTGCTTAACTATGTCTACGACTTTTTCCTCCTTCAGCTTCCTGGATTCGACATGGATGATACCAAACTAAAGCGAGCTGGGTTTTACTACTGGCCGACTCCTTGTTATCGAAGACATCACACTCGTTTTAAATTGGATATTCTTCGTAATTGGTTCAGGGTTTAAGGTTATTTCAGTACTAGTATTTTTGCAAACTGATGAATTCACTTTAATTAGACTATGGAATCTACACTCCTTAAGTTCTTCCCTTGATCTTCACATCAAATATGTAGTTGTTGAAGTGCAAACCTCATGGGAAAATTTGGAGAGTAATCTAATTGGATTCTACATATTCTAACATTTCATAAAACTGAAACATGTGTGATTAATATGTTCATTTGATGGCTCTGCGTTACATTAATCGACAAAAATGACCTCAAGGTTAGCCAATCAACAGAATGGCCCTTGTTTTCTAGCATGAGTTATACAAGCAGCTTTTGTTGGTAATAGTAGGGGTACATCAGAGATGCGGGTCAAGAAATTCAAGATCGATGATGGATTTTCCCCCAAGTGAAATCTCAAGAGCCCATACAAAATCCTTGCTGCTTAGTAAAAGTGAAATGAAAATGCTAGATAGATGGTTATCGAATTCACCAAGTGTGAACCACTTGGGTTGTGGTGCACTGGTCAAGGCTTGGAGGATGTAGTGGAAATCTCATCTTCCTTGGGTTCGAATCCAATTGTTACCAAAGCCCTTGTGGTCATGGAGGTTCATCTGCAATGACTCCAGTTGAGCGTGGGGGATTACTTGGTGTGCATAAGCTGAGCGGAAACCATGGTTACCAAAAAAAAAATCACCAAGTGTGTTTAAAGATTTCACCTAAAAATCAAATCTATTTAACTTATAGACAGATTATAAAGCTAGTGTTGCTGCCATCACTACTAACACAACAACATAACCTATTTCAAGGTTACAAACACCCATCAATGTAATACAAATAAAATAGTCTTGTTAAATCAATTTACTTGTCCGTTCTTGAAATTACTTCCTGATCCACTCGAGACTTTCTTGGTTTTGGTAGTTATAAAGTGGAGTTGGATGCATGCACGACTTTTCGGACAAGAGAGGGGACTGGATTGTATTTGGCTAAGAAACCACTGGCCTTTCACCCAAAGCTTTGCTCGACTGCAAAAACAAACCGTGGTTAAAAGTCCGATGATTGAAACTTATGTAATTAAGATGACTGAATTTATTTACTAGTGTTGGCCTTCGCAGTTGGTCTATCTGAAGCTTCAAGACAGCTAAGCTATAAGCGATTTCAATCCCATATTGTGTATCTTGTAACGATATATTGTATACTCGTGCGATACAACGAGCTGAGATAGGTAAATTTTATTGTAAGCCGAATGGAATATTGAAGCAATTTCTTGTTAGAAATGAAAATCTGAATGTTGTCTAAACATAATAGAAAGTACAAGCGGTCATTGAATATGTCCTAATATTTTGAAGACCTGCTTAAAACGCGTAAAAGTATATCGGTATGGGTGTTAAATTAATGTCTATAAAGTATTTCTTTTTTGATATGATTTATTTAATTCATATTTTATTATAATTTTAGTATTTTAAATTTAAAATAATGTAATTTATTGGAAATTGTATCAAAATGATATTCACTCAGGTCTCATTCCTATTTTAGAAAACCAAATTTTAAAATCTACATTTTAAGGCTTAGAGCAAACTCTTCGATAGTCTACCGGATAATTATGACATGGCTTAAATAAATGTCAATTAAGATCTCATGTCAAACTTGAATTTAACAAAACTAGTCCTGTACCCGCGCAATGCGGCGGGAATCATAAATGTAAACGGTTTTGAAGCTTTGGTGGTTTTGTTAGAGGTGATTTTAAGACATTATAAATATAGGATTTGTACTTACGGTCCGTTTACTAAACCATTACCCGGTAATTAATTACTTATCGACCATTACCCGGTAATTACTTATCGGGTCATTTACCTTACCAAAAAAATATGACAAAAGTTGACAATTTTTTCCCCGTGAATGCAATGATGAGAATATAAAAACATATCTTCCATTCATGAAAATTTCATGAAGCTCTACTTTAACATTCTAGAATCTCCAATCTTCATTTCCAAAACTCAATTTTCATTTAAATAAAACCCTTAGAAATTGATAACCCCAACCCCCCCCCCCCCCCCCCCCACACACACACACACACAAAAAAAAAAAAGTAAAGATGACTAAATCCACATTTTTGGATCCATCACACAAGTTGCCAAGCCTCCACATTCTTCCTCCCATAAAGTACAACCAAAAAAGCAGCAAACCAAGGTTTCTTTTGCAAATAAAATGAAAGAAAGAAATCAGAACCAATCCATTTTTCCATCTTCATTATATCACCACTACTGATCAAACAAAATCTGCAATCTAACCACAATCCATAGCTCATCAAACAAAAATTCAACCAGTAGGGAAAAAATATCAATTGGAGAGAAACAGAACAACATCTGAAGCATGATTAACCACCAACTAACAGCTAAAAATTGGTAGCCAAGATCATCAAGATGTTTGAAATCAATACATTCCATAGCTTCCAAAATGATTATTGCAGTGCCCTTGGCTAAAGGCCATTGTAATAACAGTCCAATGGATCTGCACAATTGTTCAAAGGCTACCATCACACAATTGTTTCTCTTCCTTCTCTTAGCTTCTCCTGTAAAAATTATCAAAACCCATCAGAATTAACCTATTAATAGAATGATCATTTTAATATAATGATCTTAGAGGAAAAAAGGCCATTGATAAAACCACGAAATAAAAGAATGTAGACAGTTTATTAATTGTCCTCGCAATCGTGATAAAAACCATAAGTGCTTGTGCATAATTAAGCTTAGATAAAGCAAACAGCTGAAAGATATTTGTTAAAGTGTGCCAACATTGTGTCAGATGAAGTGTTTCTGAGCCTGTCCTATGAAAACCACAATCTATTTTAATGTCATTTCAGCTTATAAGCTATTTCATAATAAGCATAAAGTAAGTAATATAATATAAATACACAAATAGTCTATAAAGGGCAAGAATGTAATTATACCTCATTCACGATAATCTCCACAGTTTGTTTGGTGGCTGGTTTAACAGTAACAACCGCAACCGCAGCTGGATCATCAATCATGAATTGTGGATTACAGTCGCAATAATCCACGCTAAGCCCACCATATTGTATTGGAACATGCTCTGGACTCATATCTACGTGAGAAGGTGACAAAAAAAACCAACTTCAAACTCAAAAACCAAATGCAACGACAATTTCTTTTTAGATTTATAAAATTGCAACAAAATATTTCAAGGAACAAACAAACCAACATACTTGAAAAGGGCTTCGGCAGTTCTTGCAGGGCTGGCAAACACAACCTTGCTCTTAGAATTTTGAGTCATGAATGGACTCATCATTGTATAGAAAGCCAAATACCACCACGGAACATTGATAGAAAACCTTCATAGATAAAACCCCACAAAAAGAATTACGGCTTATCACACCACAACAATCAATGAAATCTAATTAAGCATTTGATTTTGTGTGCATCAAGTAGAATAATTACTCCATAAATTAATCTACCAACTTACAATCATAAAAAAACCAATTAAAACCCCATAGTCTTTTACACGATACATTCAAGATTCATTTTTTGAATAGAGAAAGTATATCTTTAAGATGATACATTGATCTCATAGTCTTTTACATGCTTTTTATCAATCAATTAAAACCCCAAATTCATAAAGAATATGCCTAATTATCTTTAGGTCCACCAAAACCACCTCATTCTCACCTCATACAAGTTAGTGCTGCCAAAGTTCCCAACTTTTCATATTAGGATTTCACATGCAATAGATTTCACGAATTAAAAACAACAATTAATCTCCCAAAACATTAATGAAAGCTCTAATTATTTAACACAAAATGAGTATGACATTCTTTATCTTACAAGATTCAACCCTTTTCATTTAAACAACCAAACCATAGACCAGTAACCAATGGTCCAATAGTTTAAAATCTACACAATTTGGGGGTACAAATTCACCTGCTTTGCCACAAATTCAGGGTAATTATCCTACAACAGCTGCAAAGCTTGTTTTGTAGCCAACCGAAGCTCCCTTTTCCCCGGTCCCGGCGAATTCTTCGGATCACTCACCTGAAAAATTGTGTTAACGATCACAATATAATGCATGTTCATATTGTTCAAATGACATCAAGACCAAACAGAAGACTGCAGAAAAATAGAAACAACTCATTGCAAAAAAAAATTGCAGGAACTCATTAAAGAAAAAGGATTGAATTTTGAACCCATTTATATGCCCATTTCTCGATCTGTTAAGAATAATTGTTTAGCAATTAGTACCCAATCTCATAGAAGCTAATTTCATCCGTGATATACTTTAACCCATTTATACCCATTACAATGAGGCACAAAAGCAATGCAAAGACATGGAAACAAAAATATTTGAAGGCCTGCAAAATAAGCAACCATCAATAAGAAACGTACGATGACAAAAAACAGAAGAAAAGTGAGTACTTGAAGTAATAATGTCAACAAACATACCTTCAAGGAAAAATATTCATAAATGCCTGATGTATCTAGAAAGACCTAATCCGCCATCAAATGCTTCCAACTTATGTAGAGAATTGACAGCCTATATTTTAACTTCAACATAAAAACTAAATTACGTATAAGCTAAAAGTGTGGAAGTGATCACCTCTCAAAAGCAATAACTTTGAAGCGGGTTATGTTGAACAATAGCAATTCTCAGTATGCCTTCTTTAACAAAGTGCAAAACCTGAAACAAGCATATAAAATAAATTTTTTAAAGTTATATATCACATAACTCACAAGAAGAGTTATGTCAACATAAAAAGAATATCTTGATGCACATATGCATGAAGTAGAACCAGTGTAATCTGTCATAGAATGCATGATTTGATAAACTTTGGAAAACAGATAACCCTAACAATAGAATATGAGCTTTGAAATATCAAAACTGATTTCAAAAAATTTCTACAAATAACATACAAATAGCCATATGCTTGACCGAGAGATAAAGAGATAGTTAACCCTTCAAGTTAGAAAAGCATAAAAGCCTTTCACATTTAAAGTAGAACAAACAAATTAGTTGAGAATGAGGAGAAAAAGAAACCCAACACGAACATAAAGAAGGCAATCACCTAACGAAGATGATATGAACACAGAGGCTACGATGAGTGGCAGAGCAATCAATACAAAGAAATATCCCGTAGCTTACGGATGCCCAAGTTGGATTCCTCGTCTTACAATCAAAAGACGTCTGATACAATCAAAACAAATCAAAATTCATATATAAACCAAATGGCAGACTGACAAAATTGGAAAAGGAAAACAATTAATTCGAACTCCAACTGTAATAGAATCGCTAGAGAAATCAACACACAGTAGTAAGGATGGAAAACAAAAAAAATTACCTCGATTGGAATCGGTGGAAGGGAGATTGATCGAGAGTGAATCGGTAGAGAAATTAACACGATAATCAAACCCCTAACCTTATACATATATCGTCTTGAATCAAATCGGGAGTTGAATCGTCGTTTCAGGAATCGATTTTTCTGAATCGTCACTTTGGGATGATGAGAGCGTGTCTCTTGGAAACATAATTTCTGAGTAGAATCAAAGCGTGTCTTGAAGACAATCGAGAAGACAATCTTCAGATAGGATGGAAACGGAAGACGGAATTGAAGAGAACCCTAGCGGATCTTGAATCAATAAACATCATATTGGGAGCTTGAATCGTTGTATTGGGGAAATAATCTCTCGAGTTTATCATGACTGATAAGAGTGATGGGAGAGTGTTGGAGACCTTGAAATTTGAATCGTCGTTTGATGAGAGCGTTGGGTGTTGTTGGTACAGGGAAGTCCTTGGGAATACACACTATTTCAAAAAAAGGTAAAGCTTTGAAGGCTTGTACATGACGCATACAAAGTAGTTTAAGACTTTAAGACTTTGTGCTTTAGAAGGTTGTACTCTAGGCTTTAAAGGTTGTCTTTAAGACTTTTTTCAAATCTGGTTTATAAGATAGTATAGAAGATATAGATAGATATATCTGAAATAATATGACATCAATAATTATAACACAACACGGTTTTTTAATATTTGACAAACAAAATCCCACATCATAGTCAAAAATTAAAATCTTGTTCTTTTAACCTTTCTCGTATATTTTTCAATTGATTTCTTTAATACGATAAAAAAAATTCAACCAAAATTAATTTCCACCATAAAAAAAATCTATATTCAACAAATTTACATCAATTTCAAACTTTAAAAAAAATGATGTAACAGGGTGGCTTCACGAAACGCACAACAAATACCAAAATCAATTAAGCAAAAAGTAGTTCAGAAATCTTGAAATTCAAGGGAAACAAGAGATTGTTACAACTATAACAAAGTGATCGCAGGTTTGGGTAAGAGCTTACCGGGTGTCACTATACCGGGTGAGCATGCTAGTGACCGATAATTTTACCCGGTAAGTGGCATGGCAAAGACCTAGAATCTTACTTTGTAAGCGAGGGAGAATACTCCTACTCGTAAGCACTTACCGGGTAAAAGACATTTACTAACAATCCATTTTGTTCCAATTTTAGTCTGGGCCCAGGATACCCTTTCCAAAAAAAAACAATCCATTTTGATGGTCAAGAATGTTACCCAATAAATCAAAAGAGGCTGGTGACTCTTGCAAGTAAACGTTTACCCAATAAGCGTTTGGTAAATGACCCCTAAGTAGAAGTTGAACTTGAAGGTGGTACCACCAACAAAGATTGGATTAACAGAGAAAGAAGGCAGATGCCTTGTTCTTATATAATCTGCTCTTCCAGATGTTTTCACATCCTCAAGTTCACCTCTGCTTTCGCTCGTTTCTCTTCCGCAATCCTCGTGCTTGAATCAAGTTTGTTTATATACTTGAACCAATTATTTTTATATGGAATTTGAAATTATGGGAGCGGATACAAGGAGATAACTATACAAAAGAACCTGGTGATAAAGGGTAAACTGCATCGACTTCTTTTAGATACAGCAATTACAAGATTATAAAATGTTAATATCATTTTAGGCAAATATGTACACTTATATGTTTCCTTTCTTTAAATCTACCTTGTAATTGATAGTATTGTTCGTATTTATGAATTTATCTTTTCAAATCAATTATATTTGACATAATTTTCTAATATGATCCAACACATAATGAGTAAGAAATAAAAAGGAAATTTCATTAGTGTAACACACCTGTAGAAGAGGGAGGCATGTGATGAGATCCCACATCTACTCTTGTGCACATAAACTCTTGATATTTAATCCACAACAAGACTAAGGTCAACTCCTTTCCTTCATCTCTTACTTTTTATCCCTGCTTTACTTTGAGATCAAAGCCCCAAGAAAGAAACAATCTTTCCTTTAGTTCTCCAATGGTGGTTGAAACCTTTCTCACCGCATTCATCACTGTGCTCTTTGAGAATCTGGACTCACCTGACTTTATCACGATAGCTAGATCCTCAGGAATCTATTCTAAGTTGGATAACTGGAAGAGCACGTTGTCCCTAATCCAAGCTTCGCTTGTTGATGCAGGACAGAAGCACATTACACAGATAGCTGTTCGATCGAGAGTGGCTGAACAGGCTCCAGCATCTAGCTTACGACATATATAAGCCGCGCTTTTTAGCAGTTTTAAAATAGGAATCTCTGGTGAAAATGTCAACTAAACCTAAAGAAACGCTTTAGTACTAGAACCAAGTTCAGAATATTTGCTTCAGCCACTTCAATTGGAACAACATCGAAAATAAACATTTTCTGCCCAGCTGAGGTGGTTGATGTTTACTCCGATAACCCCATTGCCTTGGTGCATTATCCAAGGTGTTCTTAAGATTCTAGGATTAACAGTTGGCACTAGCTCTGTTTTACCATCCCAATCCACCTTCGGAAATATGTGAGGATTGAAGACAAATGTAGCCCGTTTGGTTTGATGAAATGTTTTTGAGGGATTGGATTTCATGGAAGGATTTGGAATCGAGAGGATTTGGATTATTTGATGTATTTGATTTGGAATGGAACTAAATTCCAATATTTAAGAATAATTTATAAAAATAATGATGGCCTTTTTATTAATTGGATATTACAAAACAAGTGTTTTTAATATATTATAAAACATTATGATAAACAAATCCTACGAAATACCAACTATTCCCGTGGGATTTCTAAATCTTGTGTTTGTAGGATTTCATTGAAATCCCGAGATTTCAAGTCCGGACTTTCTTTTAAACCAAACACGGGATTGGAAAGGAATCCAATTCCAAATTGTACGACATCCCACAAACCAAACAGGTCCTTATTAGAGTTTTACCTTTGTACACATTGCGTGTGTTTGGTAAGTAGACGAGACAGGACAAGATTGTACTCGACTAGCGTGAGTGAGGTAGGCAAGTGAAAGAATTTTACAAGGTTTTTTGTTTTAATTTGATATAGACAACTTAGTAGTTTATCAATTTTGTCCTATCATCGTGATTTTTGTTCCACGTATTTTGGTTGACAAAGAAAATGCATTTTTGTCCTACTCAGTCCTGTAATATCACAACCTTATGCTACACCAGATGTTGGACAATATGTTTTTGTTTTGTCTTGTCCATATACCAAATCCTCCCTTAGGGAATAGGGATTAGGCTCCTTAGAACATCTTCAACCCAACCACTATAAAGAGAACACTAGAAACACTAAAAGTGGTGGGTCCTTTGAACACTAATAAAAATCCAACTCCAACCATACACTAAAAAAACACTAAAAACATCTTTAATATTATAATAACAATAAAATAATATTATCTAATGTATTAAACCATTAATTTATATATAAAATATATAAAAGTTGAATAAAATATCATTATTTATAGGGGTGCTCAAAAAACCGACCAACCCGAAAAAACCTGGAAAAATGAACCTGAGGTAACTCAACATATAATCGATACCAATTAGAACAACCCAAATCTATTGGGTTGATATTGGGTTAGGCCAAAGTAACCCGACCAACCCGATAACCCGATAAAAATTCTAGTGACTTCTCTAAAATTATTTGTATTTCTCTTTGATATGTCCAGGTAGTCCGCATCTTCACAGACTACCAACTGAGCTATCCCGACTATCCCTTAATCCAAATCAAGGAACTATTCATACCTTGTTGAATCGAACTAAGGAATCATTTTTGGAGGAGAAACTATGCGTTTTTGGGATCTGTGTGCTCCCTTGGTTAGAACCTCTAGGGGGTCCAAATGGGTTGGACTTGAGTCGGACCAAAAACAACTCGACAATAACGAGCAATGGAACTTATAAGAGAATATTATTGGAAAGTTACACGTAATACCTATTTGATGAACTCGTATATTCTCTTGAATGATTGATCGTATTTCGATGGCAGAGTTCCTTATTTTTATGTTTTTAATGTTGTTTTTACTTTGTTCAAACACAACCCGACCAACCCGAGTAGGTTGGGTTGGGTTGCACTTTTGTTTGGGTTGGGTTGGGTTGGGTTGAAAAAGTTCAAACCGTCAACATTGGGTTGAGTTGTTCAAATGTCTTCAAACCGATCAACCCACCCCGTGAGCACCCCTAATTATTTAGTTTTAGAGGTCTATTTTATTGGCTTTCAAATATAGAGGTCACCTTTATTGACCTTCATTTTTTATAGTGTTTTAGTGTTAAATTGGAGAAGAAAACACCTCCATTTTTGTGTTTTTTGTGTCAGGTTGGAGATGGTATTACGGAGACTCCTTAAAGCAAACCACCAAACGGGTCATATATAAATGATTTGTCCCTCATTATAAAAGTACATGTGGAGATTGTTTTAAAAACCATTTTAAAGATGGAAAAAGGAAAAAAAAAAACACCTTTTGTAGCATGACCTGCAAGTTGGATTATTTTATGATTACTGATCAGCATACTTCATGGCACAAGAAATATAATATTCAAGTGGAACATAGTGATGAGACTATACTCTGTATTCACACAAACTCAAGTCTACACCAATTTGCTTCATCTCCCAATTTGCATCCCTGCTTTCCTTTGTAATCAAAACCTCCACGAAATAAACCTTTTGATCCAATGGCTGTTGCTGAAATCTTTCTGGCCGCATTCATCACTGTGCTTTTTGAGAAGCTGGCCTCTGCTGACTTGATCAAGCTCGCTCCATCTGCAGGAATCTATTCTGAGCTCGAAAACTGGAAGAGCACCCTGTTTCAGATCCAAGCTGTGCTTGTTGATGCTGGACACAAGCACATTACACAGATAGCGGTTCAACAGTGGCTGCACAAGCTCCAGCACTTGGCTTACGACATTGACAATCTACTTGATGATTTGGCCACCGAAGCTATGCGTCGCCGAATGAATAAAGAATCTTATGCCAGCACCGGCACCAGTAAGGTATTGAAGATCATCCCAACTTGTACTAATTTCACTCCCCGCACCATTATGTATGGTCATAAGATGAGTTGTAAGCTAGATGAGATTTCGACCAGGTTGCATCATCTGGTTGAGGAGAAAAAACTCTTGGGGAACGAACTGGGTCGACATCCTTTCAATCCACTATTTTCAAGAATGTCCAAGGTGTACTTTCTGTTGGGAATTTAAGATTTGTTCAAGTATGGTTAATGCTGCTAGTATATCATGATTACTACTGCTAGTAGATTTAATATTGCTTGAAAAGTTAGTACTGCTACTTCAAATAGTTAGTACTGCTTGGAGAGTTAGTACTGCTAAGGGATTACTACTGCCAACATGATTAATACTGCTGAGGAGTTTAATGCTGCTGAAGATGGTTAATACTTCTGAAGAAGGTTAGTGTTGCTTATGAGATGAAGACTCAGTATGGAATGAAGACAGCTGTATAGAAGACTTGCTAAAATAAAGAAGATAATTATGGACTGAAGATCAATTGTAATTTGATAATTATCTTGTAATATGTCTTGTATAAATAGTATAGAAGTCTTTGATAGAATTAACTTTTGATTGATACGTTTTAGAGAGAGAATTAACCTCAAGGTTTATAATCCTAGTTCTAGAGAAGTAGAATTCGTCTTGGTGAGCCTGTTCATCAAGATTGAGGTTTTGTTTGAAATCTTGTAACTTTAATCATTCAATAAAGTTTACAAGTTGTGTTTTCTGATTCACTGTTTCATTGATAGTTGAATATTAAAGTGTTATTCCGCAACTCCTTTAATATTGTTTCTGAGTTCATTATTCTTGTTAAGAATTAGATCCTGACAAGTGGTATCAGAGCTAGTATTCTCAGAAACCTTCATTCATCATGGACAACTCAGGCGAATCAAACAGTACTTTTGTTTCAAAGGTTCCCATGCTCAAACCTAATGAGTTTGACATGTGGAAAATTAGGATCAAACAATACATCCTCCTTACAGACTGTTCTATGTGGGACATTGTTGAGAATGGTCCCTCTGCTGAAGGTAAAATTGGACAAGATGGCAGAAGACCACCTCCAAAAACTAATGGTGAGAAGAAAGTCAGACAGTTGGAGATGAAAGCCTTAAGCACCCTGCTTTTGGCCATTCCTAATGAGTATCAACATCAGTTTCAACACTGCACAGATGCTCAGATTCTATGGAATGCCTTAGAGAAGAGATTTGCTGGCACCAAGAGCACTAAGAGGAATCAAAGGGATATTCTCAAGCAACAATATGAGAATTTTACATCTTCAAAGAATGAGTCTATGACTCAAACTTTTGACAGATTCAATAAGCTGATTGGTGAGTTGGCTACAGTTGGAGTTCAGATGGAACAAGATGATGTCAATCGAAAGTTTCTCAGATCTCTTGGAGATGCATGGACCATGTACACTGTCTCATTCAGACAGAATGACATGTTGGAAGAAAAGGAACTGGATGATCTGTACAATGATCTTAGAGTGTTTGAATCTGAAGTGGAAGCAAAGAAGAAACCTACTGGATATGTTCATAATGCTGCACTTCTATCAGCATCAACTGATTCTACTGCCAACCCTGAATCAGTTAATGCTGTCAGTGGAGTAAATCAAGAAAAAGGCAATGAATCTGTGTTTGAAGCCTTTCTTTCCAGCCATGGTAACTCTTCTTTAATAAATGATGACTTGGAGCAGCTTCACCCTGATGATCTTGAAGAGATGGACATTAAATGGCAGATGGCCATGCTCTCTATGAGGGTGAAGAAATTCATCAAAAGGACTGGGAGGAACAACTTCTCCCAAAGAAGAGAAGATGGAGCAGGCTTTGATAAGTCAAAGGTGGAGTGCTATAAGTGTCATCTGAAAGGACACTTTGCCAGGGAATGCAGAAGTGGAGTGTCTCACACAAATCACCAACAAGCTCAGACTGGAAGCTTCAATCAGAACAGAAACTCTGCTCAAGCCCTTGTTTCTCAACAAGGAATGGGGTTTGACTGGAGTGATCAAGCAGAAGATGCCATTCAAAATCAAGCTCTCATGGCAGAGGTATCTGATCTCCCAACTGAGGTACTTTCTAATCTCTGTTCTCAAACTTGCATAGACATTGTTAAAAGGTACAGGGATCACAACCAAAGTATGAGTGATGACCTGAAGAGATTAGAAAAGGATAGAAAAGACTATGTGAGAATTGTTGGGAGGTTTGAGGAACAGATTAAAGGTTTCCAAGCCAATGAACTTCAACACACATATGATACCAATTACTGGAAGTGGGAGAAAAATGATCTAGAAATTCAACTGACAAAGTCTAAAGAGGAGAATGAAAAGTTGAAAGGAGAGCTAGCAAAGGTTAAGCTAGATGTGGAAAAGTTTTCCTATGCTTCAAAAGCCATGGATTCAATTCTAAAGGTCCAAATCCATGATAAGCTTAGACCAGGAATTGGATACAATACCACACCTCCACCATACAACAACAACTACATCCCTCCTACATCAGACTTGCTAGAGACCAAGGATAGGAAGGATTTGCATGAGGGAGCCACTAAGATAGATCCCTTAGATGAAGTAGTTGTTGAGGACAAGACTGAGAAAGAGGCTAGTAAGAGTAAGGATAATACTGTGAGTGATGAGATTCCCTTAGAAAATAACATTATCACCAATAAGGATTGTGGAAGGGCCTGGATCAAATCCAATGACATAGAGAAGACTGAGGGAAAGTCTAAAAAGGTCCATTACAAGCAGACTACAGTTGTGAATCCTGTTCCTTGCAAACAGTGTGCATGTAATAAGGCTGAGCCTCTAAAACATGATAAAAGGAGAGGCAATCAAAGAAATTGGAATAATCAGTGGGCTCGGAAACAAGGAGTTGATCTGAGTAGAATCATCAGACCAAAACCTTGTTTCATATGTGGCAAAATAAACCATCTTGCCAAGCACTGTTACTTCAATCCTATCAACCAAAGGATAGATTTTCAAAGATCTATGCAAAAACCCTTTGGTTATAGGAAGGATGAAAGGAACCATGTGGCTAAGAAACCTGTTAAATCTAAAAGCCACATGAAGAAAAAGACTGTGAAAGAAAGTGTCAAGATGTGGATTCCCAAAAACACTAAAACTGTTAGTACTGCTACTACAAATAGTGTTGCTGACAATGATAGTGCTACTAGAAGCAATACTACTGCTACCAATGTTAGTGCTGCTAAGAGTATTAGTACTTCTAAAACTAACATTGTTAGTACTTCTTCAAATGTTAATACTGCTAACTCTGTTAGTGCTTCTAACAAAGTTAGTACTGCTAAACTTGTTAGTGCTGCTAACTCTGTTAATACTTCTAAAGTTAATACTGCTTCTAGTGTTTGTGCTGCTAGACCAATCATCTTGACAAAGTACTCCAGTAAAGAGTGCTCTGATTTTAAAAATCTCATTAAAAAGGAATGTAAATACTTTGATGAGAAAGGGAGGCCCAGGACCACTTTGGCTTGGGTTCCCAATCAATACTAATTGATTTATCTTATGTGCAGGGCAACCAGCAGCTCAAAGGAAAGAGCATCTGGCATGTTGATAGTGGTTGCTCTAGGCACATGACAGGGAACATGGCTTGCCTCAAGAATTTCAAGAAAATTGATGGAGGACATGTTGCCTTTGGTAATACTCCAGATGGAGGTAAGATCAATGGTAAAGGAGATGTAACAAAAGGTAAGATGACCTTTGAAGATGTTTTGTATGTTGAGCAGTTAAGGTACAACCTGTTAAGTGTATCACAGGTTTGTGACAAAAAAACATAGCATATTATTCACTGATTCTGAATGTATTATCCTTGCTCCTGGATTCAAGGTAGTTGATGAAAAGATGATACTACTAAGAACTCCCATAAAGGATAATGTCTATTGTTTGGATATGGAAAATGTTTCAACTGATTCATCCCTAAACTGTCTTGTTTCAAAAGCCTCTTTGGATGAATCATCACTTTGGCACAGAAGGATGTGTCACATGAACTTTAAAACAATGAATAAACTTGTTAAAAACAACCTTGTAAGAGGTTTGCCTTCAATAGTCTTTTCATGTGATGATCATTGTGTTGTCTGTCTCAAAGGCAAACAACACAAAACTTCTCATAAGTCCAAAGAATTGAACACAATTTCTTCTTCTCTTCAGTTGTTGCACATGGATCTGTTTGGTCCTACAAATGTTATGAGTATAGGTAAGAAATCATACTGCTTAGTTATTGTTGATGATTACTCTAGATTTACTTGGGTATATTTTCTAAGGACTAAGGATGAGACAAGTGGACTGATCAAATCCTTTATTCTAAGAATTGAAAACCAAACAAATCAAAGGGTGAAAGTCATTAGGTCAGATAATGGTACTGAATTTAAAAATCTTGACATAAACACCTTTTGTGAGGAAAAAGGAATTGAAAGGCAATACAGTGCTCCTAGGACTCCACAACAAAATGGTGTTGCTGAGAGAAGGAATAGGACACTGATTGAAGCTGCTAGATCTCTGTTAGCTGATTCAAAACTTCCAATTACTTTCTGGGCTGAAGCAGTTAATACTGCTTGCTATGTCCAAAACAGAGTTCTAGTAGTCAAACCTAAAAACAAGACACCATATGAGCTTTTAAATAAAAGAAAACCATTTATTGGATTTTTCAAACCTTTTGGATGTCCTTGTACCATTCTCAATACCAAAACTCACTTAGGAAAGTTTGATAACAAAGCAGATGATGGTTTTCTTATTGGTTACTCATCTCAGAGTAAGGCCTACAGAGTTTTTAATTCTTCTTCTAGAATAATTGAGGAAAGTGACAATATCAAATGCAATGAGAAGACACCAAATCCTATTGGTTCTGGTCCTCAGTGGTTATTTGACATTGATTCACTAACTAACTCTTTGGGTTTCAGTAGTGATGATTATGCAGGATCAGGTAGTAGAGGATCAGGGGATGAAAAAGTACAAAAGATTATTCCACAGTCTGTGATATTTCCCATACCTACAATGGAACCTGTTGAAATCTGTGAAAAGGAGACTGTTACTGAACCAATACAGAGTGAAGAAGAAATAAGAGATGAGGAGATTTCAGAGCATGAAGAGCCAGAAGTAGCTGATGAAACCCCCTCAGCTGACTTAAATGCTTCCAATCTAGATGTTGGAATTAATGAAGAACCTAGTCACCAGACAAGAACTCAGAAGAATCATCCTCCAGAGCTGGTAATAGGAGACATCACTTCTCCTATGATAACTAGGAATCAAAGCAGACTTCAAGAGTTGCAGGATCAGCAACATACAGTACTCTCTTGCTTTCTATCTCAGATTGAGCCTAAGAAGACTTATGATGCAATGAAAGATTCAAGTTGGATAGAAGCCATGCAAGAAGAGTTGCTTCAGTTTAAATTGCAAGATGTTTGGGACTTGGTGGACCTTCCAAAAGGTCATAGAGCAATTGGCACCAAGTGGATTTTCAGAAATAAAAAGGATAAGAGAGGAATTGTAATCAGGAACAAAGCAAGGCTAGTGGCTCAAGGGTACACTCAGGAAGAAGGCATAGATTATGAGGAAGTATTTGCTCTAGTTGCAAGGGTAGAGGCAATTAGGTTATTTCTAGCCTATGCCTCATACATGAAGTTCAAGGTATATCAGATGGATGTGAAAAGTGCCTTTCTATATGGTACAATTGATGAAGAAGTATACGTCTGTCAGCCCCTTGGATTTGAAAATCCATCATATCCTGACAGAGTATACAAACTTAAGAAAGCACTTTATGGTCTTCATCAAGCCCCAAGAGCATGGTATGATACACTGTCTACCTATCTCTTGGATAATGGGTTTGAAAGGGGAAACATTGACAAGACCCTCTTCATTAAAAGAAGTAAGAAGGACACCCTACTTGTTCAGATCTATGTGGATGACATCATATTTGGCTCCACAAAAGAACTGATGTGTAGAGACTTTGAAGAGTTGATGCACAAGAGCTTCAAAATGAGTGCAATGGGTGAACTCACTTTCTTTCTTGGACTTCAAGTGAAACAGTAGAAAGATGGGATTTTCATAAGTCAATCAAAGTATGTGAAAGACATCCTAGATAAGTATGGTTTATCAGACTCAAAGCCAGCAAGCACACCAATGGAAACACACAAACAAATCACTGCTGATCTTGAGGGGGAGGATGTTGATGTCCATCTTTATAGATCAATGATTGGATCTGTCATGTATCTCACAGCCTCAAGACCAGATATCATGTTTTCAGTGTGTGTTTGTGCCAGATTCCAAGTCAAGCCAAAGCAGTCACATCTTCAAGCAGTTAAAAGGATTTTCAGATACTTAAGAGGGCAACCTAGATTAGGTCTTTGGTATCCTTATGAATCCAACTTTGACTTAATTGCATATTCAGACAGTGACTTGGGATGTGCTAATATGGATAGAAAGTCTACTTCAGGGGGATGTCAGCTTTTAGGTGCAAGACTAGTATCTTGGCAGTGTAAGAAGCAAACCACAATGTCCTTATCCACAACAGAAGCTGAGTACATTGCTGCTGCAAGTTGCTGCTCTCAGGTTCTATGGATTCAGAATCAGATGCTGGACTATGGGGTAACTTTTCTTCACACTCCAATCTTCATTGACAATAGCAGTGCTATTAGCATTGTTAACAATCCAGTCAAGCACTCCAAAACAAAGCACATTGAGATCAGGTATCACTTTATTAGAGACTGCAATAAAAAGAAGCTCATTCAAGTTGCTAAAGTTCATACTGACAACCAGGTTGCTGATCTATTCACTAAAGCTTTTGATGTGGGAAGATTCACTTTCTCGGTCACAAGTGTGGGCATGATCAACTCTGAATGAGCTCATGTTTAAAAAGTGATTGTATACCTGTTATTTGTTTGTTTTTGGTGCTCCTAATCATCTTTCTCAGGAAGTGTATTACTTTGCTCAGACTACCACAAGCTTCAATAGTGTAAGTATAGTTAATGCTGCCAGTG
This sequence comes from Arctium minus, assembly GCA_954870635.1. Lineage (NCBI taxonomy): Eukaryota > Viridiplantae > Streptophyta > Magnoliopsida > Asterales > Asteraceae > Arctium > Arctium minus. The sequence continues at coordinate 32,991,705 of OX941088.1, forward strand.
CAAAGTTACTACTTCAGGTATCAGTTAATACTGCTAGTGGTTAATACTGCTCTCAGTTAATACTGCTAGTTAGTTTATACTGCTAGTGGTTAATACTGCTCTCAGTTAATACTGCTAGTTAGTTAATACTGCTAGTGGTTAATACTGCTAGTTAGTTAATACTGCTAGTGGTTAATACTGCTTCTTTCCCGAATCATATAAATACCCTTTTTGCCCGCCTAAAAGCTCAGAACGACTCTTTGAATACTGTTCATCTTCTCTCTCACTCTTTTTCTCTCAAGCACCTAGTGAGTTCCAGTCAAGAATACTCAAGCTCAATGGCATCCATGGCGTTTATTGATGAGCACAACGAGATCGCGATGCTTCAAAAGCCTAAGCAAGCTGCTGGATTCCATCAAATAGTGGATTTTCTCAAATCCAGCTATATCGCTTATGCCCTTACAGTGTCACCATCTATCTACATTGAGCACCAGAAGCATTTTGGGCCAATGCCACCACTGTTACTGAAAATGGTGTGCAGGTAATCAAGACAAGGGTGTGTGACAAACCCTTGACAGTTTCTGAGGAGGTAATTCGCATCAGTCTACGACTAGACGATGCCTCAGGTATCACATCTATCTCTAATGATGATCTGTTTTCCACTCTCACTAGAATGGGGTATGGAGGCCCATTGGGTGTTTTCAAGTTCTCTAAAGCTAAATTTTCTCCCCAATGGCGTTTCTTTGTCCATACCCTTATGCATTGTATTTCTAGAAAAACTACTGGATGGAGTGAGTTCAGTAGTACCATTGCTTATGCTTTGGTCTGCTTGGCCACTGCCAGAAAGTATAATTTCTCCAAAATGATTTTCAATGACCTTGTGTCAAACTTGGACAACAAAAAGAGTTTTTATATGTATCCTAGATTTGTCCAGGTAGTTATTACTTCTGAATTGACGGATATACCTCAGTTTGATGAGGTATATGTACCTAAAATCCCCAAAGGCAAGGTCTTTTCAAATATGAAGAGATCTGCCAAGGACTCGGAAGGAGTTGACACCCCATTGTTCTCTATAATGATGGTGGTGTCCCACAACCAAGAAGGTATGGCATCAGGGTCAAGGCCCTCACTAGACCATCCCACTGAGAGCCAATCCCAACCTTCAATCACTATATCAATCCCTCAGTCTCTTCTTCAAAAACCAACTTCACCAATCACCAATACTTACATAAGGACAAAAGGTAAAGAAGGCTCCTTCCCTTCTTGTACCTTCACCCACAAAGCCTTCAAGCCCTCTAATGGAGAATTCTCCATTAGAGAATATCTATAGGGAAACCACAGGGGTGTCTCCCAACCCCAAGGAGGTGCTCACTGAGGAGATGCATGAGCATGTGGGTGAGAAGGCTGCCACTACTCCTGCTAGCACAGAGGAGGCCAGTGGTAACATCAATAAGACCTTCCCCATGGCAACTTTGGGTGAGCAATCATCCAAAGCTCCCAGGTGCCAAGAACCCAAGGGGGTAGCAGGTGCTTCTGCTAGGCAGAAGACCTCTACTACTAAAAGATCCAATGATCCTCCAAGGGTGGTAAACACACCCAAAGGAGGTGAGGCCAGATATGACTATCAGGAATTGATGGATACAATGGGAAACATTAATCTGGATGTTATCAAACAGGGAGCAGACATAGAGGAGATGAAAATGGTGATTCTGTCTCAACAAGTACAGATTACCAAATTGAAGAAGATGGTGATGAGATTGGTGCAGAAAAAGAAGAGAAAGCAATATGTTCTGAAGAAAAGGAAAGATGCTTTCAACAAGGGGGAGAAACAAAGTGAAGGGAAGAAACAAAGTCCCATTGGTATGGAAGCACAAGCACAGTTTGAGGGGGAGCAGAACAGGGAAACAGTAACCAAAGAAGCAGAAACTGTTAACCTAGCAGCAGAAAGTAGTAAGGCAGCAGAAAGTAGTAAGGCAGCAGTAACTGAAAAGGTAGCAGCAGTAACAGGGCTATCTGTTGAAGAATTAGAGATTGCAGAAACATTGGTCAAAGCCAAGAATGACACTCCTAAGGCTACTCAAAAGGCCAAGGGAGTGGTCATTAAAGAAGGAGGTATTGAAAAGAAAAGAAAAGAAATCAGTGAGGCAAGTTTAAAGGATGCAAAGGGAAAGGAGAAGATGGTTGAATCTGAGCAACCCTTAAAGAAGAAGAATCAGATAGAGTTAGATGAAGAAGTGGCAAAGCAGCTTCAAGCAGAGATGGAAAAGGAGGAACAACTCCAATCTGAAAAAGACAGAGAACTTGCACTGGATATGGCTAAAAAGCTCAATGAAGCGTATCAAAAGAGCATAAAAACTGCATCTGAGACCAATAAGAGATCAGTGAAAACATCTAAGCAAAGAATGCCTTCAAAGATTCAGAAAAGACAACCCTCTAAGACCTTTTTGGCCAATCAAGAAAGGAGAAAAATGATAAACTTTCTGAGAGGCTCAATTGGTGTAAAAGGGGAGATGTTTGCTAACATGGCATATAGCAAAGTTGAGGAGCTATATAAGAAGGAAATGGCAAAGCTTCAAGGGGACTCCTCTCAAAGGGAAGAAGCTGAAAGAAGGATGAAAGAGAGGCATGATCTAAACATCCAACAACCCTTCTCTAAGGAAACCACTCCTTCAAAAGAAAAGAAGGAAGAGAATGTTGATGTGGAAGTAAAATCTGCAAAGAAAGTAAAGACCATAGCTTCCAAGAAACAGTCCAAAAGGCCAAGGGTTGAAGAAGCAGAAAAGGAGGCAGAACCATCTGTTGCAGGTCATACAGAGCAAACAAGTCAAAGTGCACAACAACCAAGCCAATCTGATGAGCATGTAGGCCTGTACATGACTTTAATAGAACCGGTACAAGTTGTTCCCATTTCTGTGAAGGCACCAAAAATCATCTTTTTGGATATTCTGAGGGACAACAGAAAAGATTACTTCAGACTCAAAAGAGTTGGTGATGTGTTTGAAGTCTACACAACTTGGGGCAAAGTGATCAGAAGCTGCTCAAGGGCTGACCTAGAAGAAATGCATAAGGTGGGGATAAATTAGTATGAGCCTGTTATGAAAGGAACTGAAGAAAGTCTACTCAAAGTTGCTATGGAATATTTATGTATGATGTTTGAACCAGAAAAGGTGGTGTACATAATCAAGGATTTACATCATGAGTATGGGTTCAAAAGGATTGATCAGTGGATGCTCTTTGAAAACTGTGGTGTCTACATGATCACAATAGACAACTGTTATCATGAGTATTTTCTGGTGGACAAAGTGTATGATCATAGCAAAGAGAAGCTGAATGGAATGCTGAAAGCCAAGCTAGTGTGTGCAAAAGGATTTGAAATGGCCAGAATTATGATAAGAAGAACAATAAATCAAAGTCTGGGGCTGGATCCAAATTTGGGCAACTAAGCTGAAGTGTTGAAAGCATCTTGAAGACAATATCTAAAGAACTTGACTTCTCTTCCTAAAAGTCAAGTTAGGGGGAGATTGTTGGGAATTTAAGATTTGTTCAAGTATGGTTAATGCTGCTAGTATATCATGATTACTACTGCTAGTAGATTTAATATTGCTTGAAAAGTTAGTACTGCTACTTCAAATAGTTAGTACTGCTTGGAGAGTTAGTACTGCTAGTAGTTAGTACTGCTAAGGGATTACTACTGCCAACATGATTAATACTGCTGAGGAGTTTAATGCTGCTGAAGATGGTTAATACTTCTGAAGAAGGTTAGTGCTGCTTATGAGATGAAGACTCAGTATAGAATGAAGACAGCTGTATAGAATACTTGCTAAAATAAAGAAGATAATTATGGACTGAAGATCAATTGTATTTTGATAATTATCTTGTAATATGTCTTGTATAAATAGTATAGAAGTCTTTGATAGAATTAACTTTTGATTGATACGTTTTAGAGAGAGAATTAACCTCAAGGTTTATAATCTTAGTTCTAGAGAAGTAGAATTCGTCTTGGTGAGCCTGTTCATCAAGATTGAGGTTTTGTTTGAAATCTTGTAACTTTAATCATTCAATAAAGTTTACAAGTTGTGTTTTCTGATTCACTGTTTCATTGATAGTTGAATATTAAAGTGTTATTCCACAACTCCTTTAATATTGTTTTTGAGTTCATTATTCTTGTTAAGAATTAGATCCTGACACTTTCGTTGGCTAAGGACCAAGCCTTCAGATGTTCTTGCAACTTCTATTCCCAAAAAGTATTTCAAAGAACCAAGGTCCTTTATGCTAAACTCTTTGTCAAGATGGGACTTTGTTCTTGCAATCTGTTTCATGTTGTTTCCTACAAGGATCACATCATCCACATATATGAGGGCTGCCACGTACACATCTGCGTCTTTGTAAATGAACAACGAATGATCTGCTCTTGATTGTTTATAACCAAGATTAATGAGTGACTTTGTGAACTTGTGACACCAATTTAGAGACTCTTGTTTCAAACCATAGATCGATTTCTTGAGTTTGCAAACCCTTGTTTCATTCTCGTTTGAGAATCCTTGTGGAATCTTCATATAAACCTCGTCCTCTAAATCTCCATGTAAAAAGGCGTTGTCCACATCGAGTTGTTGAATCTCCCACCCCCGTTTCACGGCAATAGCAAGAAGGTCCTCATCGTTACTAATTTAGCAACGGGAGCAAACGTGTCATGATAATCCACCCCCTCCATTTGCGTAAAGCCTTTAGCCACGAGTCTCGCCTTGTATCTTTCTACCTCACCACTTGGTTTGAACTTGATCTTGTACACCCATTTTGAATCGATGGCCTTCTTTCCCTTAGGTAAGTTTTCAAGAGTGTCCTTGGTGGGTTATGTGTTCGGTTGCGCCCGAGTCCACAACCCAGTTGTTATCGACCCTTATTCTACCTGCCATGTTAGCTATAATGTGTACTTCTCGGTTTTCTCCAAACAACTTCAGAAAGCTTGTGTATTGCTCCTCTGTCATGCCCGGTATAGGACACGGTTTCGTCTCTACCATTGCAGCCCTTGGCTTTGGTTTGTCCCTTTTTCCTTTTCCCGGTCACCACTCCGGGTAACCAATTCTTTTAAAACACCCATCTCTGTCGTGCCCATCTCTTCCACAATGACTGCAATGTTCGGTTTTGTCGACTTGAGGACCCTTTTCAGTCTTTGTCCATCCCTTTTCTTGTTGGTTTCGCGTTTGTTCTCGCCGCCCTTGAAAACTGGCTTGGAAAACAGCAGCTTCACGAATTGGCCTTTTTGATGCAGCAATGGTACGTTGTTGTTCGTCTTCCGCCACTAGGTGATAGACTGTGCTTAGTTTTGGTGTTGGTTTCATTGCCAATATTTGGGTCTTAATAACACTAAACTGATCATCAAGCTCCATTAAGAACTCGTAAGTTCTTTCTTTCTCCTTCAATTCGGTTAGTTTCTTTCCGAGCCCACGCGTACATCCATCGCATGAGCACCGAGGAGTAGGCAAAATCGATTCCATCTCATCCCACAAGACACGTAGTCTCTTGTAATAAGCAGAAACCGTCGTACCATCTTGTCGAGTCGCATTCAGTGATTGCTTCAGTTCATACGCCTTGGGGGCGCTTTCCTTTCCAAACCGCTCCTGCAAATCCTTCCAGATCTTAGTCGTTGTCTTAGCATATTTCACACTGTTACGAATCTCTTTCTCCATGGTTGTAGTTAACCAGCCTTTAATCATTGCATCGCAACGCATCCAAGGCAGGTATTTGTCCGATTCCATCTCTGGCTTCTTGATCGAGCCATCGATAAAACCAGTTTTGTTTTTAGCGAACAGAAAATTCATCATTTCCTGTTCCCAATCGCTGTAGTTCTTGTCGGTAAGCACATCGTTCACGTGCATTTGCTTTGGATAGTCGGAAGCGTGTAGAAAAAAAGGAGAGTTGTGGTCAATTGTCTCACCTTCACTCTTGTTCTTCTTTGCATCGTCTCCTGCCATTTGAAAACGATTAGGGTTTTTTTTTCTTTTTTCTTTTTTTTGGGGGGGTTTTGGATCGGTATGCTCTGATACCATAAACAGATTGGTACCAAATGTTGAATTCAATTATGACAAATCGTAATACATATACAACAAGAGACAGGAAACAAAAGGAAAGGAGCAAAAATTGAGCACTCTAAAAAGGAAACATATATACGATTGAGAGAGAATTATGAGAGAAAATTAAGGTTTCCAATAACATCGCCTAAAATAACAAGCGTAAGGGACATACTTGATAGTAAATATTATGTAAATAATTTATTTTGTGAAGTTTCCTAGTTTATGTATATTTAGGGTATTTACTATCAATACTTATTTTGATTTCTCAAAATATATAATGAATTGGTTAGTTCATTATTAGTGGGCCGGAACACAAGCCTTTTGATCGCGGGGGTCGAACCTAATTTTTTTACGTGTCACATGGACGAGTCTAATTTGATTTAATGTAATATACTAATACATATAGAGAGAGTTTCAAATACAAACCATTTAATTGTTACAAACCGTACAAACCAAATACCCTATTATATATAGAGTTTGTAACAATTACATAGTTTGTATTTAAAACTTCCTACATATATGTGTATGACATAAAAAAAAAACTATTCAAAGTTATAATTTATAACATATTAAAACTCTAAAACAAGACAAAAAAAATGTAATTTTTAAACATCATTCATCTAAAAGCTCGTTGATCTTTTAGAGCTTTAAGTCTTACACAATATCCTCCAAACTAATCTTTTCAGCAATTGCCCTTTCGATGAATCAAACCAAGTCACTCAAAACTAATCATCTTTTATTTTTAAAGAAATTATTAAACAACAACCTAATAATCTAATAGTAAAATTAAATAAAGAATGATTAATCTAAATGACTAGATCACTGACACAAAAGTAGTCTCTCAAATCCTTGTAAAATTTAAAGAAGCCTTAAATGAATTTACAAATAAACAATGAACACTAAGCCACAAGGGTTGTGACATACTAGTTAAGGCTTTGGGGGATGTGGTGAAATATCTCATTTGCTCAGGGTTCGAATCCAGGCGTACAAAACAATTGTGACCACTGAGTTTTAATCAGGGCTGATGTCTTCAGTCATAACTTGCCAAGAGATTAGTCTAGGCATAGCCTAGGACACCCTTCCCCCCCAAAAAAAATGAACACTAGCTACAAAATCGAATATTTTGACATTTTAAATATGATTTTTATATATTTGTACGTGAAGTTGTTGTGAATAGAAATCCAATTAATCTTTTTTGGGTTTACATTGGTAAAATTATGATGTTTAGACAATAACAAAACAAAGATCATTTTACACTCTTTTTTTAAATTCCGGTAGGCAAAATATGAACTTTGAAACCTTTAATTAAGAAACGATAGTAAAAAACTAAATTATGAAGCTCAAGGGAGAAAGCTGTAACTTTTCAAAAGTGTCTTTAAATACCCAACATGAATTGGGTCATCTTCTTGACCCATCCCTGTAAAAGCAACCCACCTCCATAGATAAATTTTAAAGCTTTAATTTTTATTTAATTTTTGTACAATTTTACTCTAGGAATTTTGTTCCTTACTCTTGCTAAACCATCCATAACAAATGGCATTGAAAAAAAGCTAGAAAGGAGGAATTGGAAGGTACAGGGCCAAGTGAAAAAACATGTAAAAATTCATTTGTTTACAAAATCAAACCTATTAAACATTAAAAAAAAGCAGGGGGGGGGGGGGGGGGGGGGGGGGCTATGGCCCCTCATAGCCCTAACTGTGTTCCGTCCCTGTTATTAGTTACATTGAACTGTAAGTAAAATAATTGAAAATGGTGAAATTAGACTGGGTTGTTTACCAAAATCTTACCCGGTAACCGCTTAACGGCAAGAGATTCACCTTCATTTACCTTATCGTGTAACATCCTTGGCCATGAAAATGGATTGTTGGTAAACATTTAAAACCCAGTAAGTGCTTATCGGGTAAGAGTCGTTTCCCACATTTACCGGGTAAGACTATTGGTCCTTGCCTTATTTGTTACCGTGTAAGCTTGTCGGTCCCTTCCATACTCCATAACGTAAATGATATTGGTAAGCGCTTACCGCTAAACATTTAGTAAACGTCCCCTAAATAACCGAAGTACCATTTGTATGCCTTTTACTCTTCAATTTATTAATTATTTTAGGTCAAAGTATACAAATTATACCTAAAGCTCTTAAATCTACTGTTTTCCATGGTATATCCGGTTGCTTTCGGATGATATATATACTTGCGAAACAACGAAGATTTGAGTATAACAGTCGAAATATGAGAATAACAATTGCATTATGTAGACAAGACATGACAAGATTGTACTGGACTAGCGTGAGTGAGGTATAGGAGTGAAATAATTTTACAAGGTTTTTTTGACAATTTAGTAGTTTATCAAAATTTTCCTATCATCTTGATTTTTGTTCCACGTATCTTGGTAGGCAAAGAAATGCAATTTTGTCCTACTCAATCCTGTAATATCACAGTCTTATGTTGCACTGGACAACATGTTTTTGTTCTGTCTTGTCCCCTATACCAATTAATCCTCCTTAATAGAGATTAGGCTCCTTATGGAGACTCCGTCCTAAAGCAAACCACCAAATGGGTCATATATAAATGATTTGTCCCTCACAAAAATCGGATTATAAAAGTACATGTGGAGATTGATTTAAAAAACCATTTTAAAGATGGAAAAAAACAAACAAAAACACCTTTTGTAGCATGACCTGCAAGTTGGATTATTTTATGATTACTGATCAGCGCTCTTCATGGCACAAGAAATATAATATACTCAGTATTCACACAAACTCAAGTCTACACCTGTTTGCTTCATCTCCCAATTTGCATCCCTGCTTTACATTGTAATCACAACCTCCACGAAATTAAGAAACCTTTTGATCCAATGGCTGTTGCTGAAATCTTTCTGGCCGCATTCATCACTGTGCTTTTTGAGACGCTGGCCTCTGCTGACTTGATCAAGCTCGCTCGATCTGCAGGAATCTATTCTGAGCTCGAAAACTGGAAGAGCACCTTGTTTCAGATCCAAGCTGTGCTTGTTGATGCTGGACAGAAGCATATAACACAGATAGCGGTTCAACAGTGGCTGCACAAGCTCCAGCACTTGGCTTACGACATTGACAATCTACTTGATGATTTGGCTACCGAAGCTATGCGTCGCCAAATAAATAAAGAATATTATGCCAGCACCGGCACCAGTAAGGTATTGAAGATCATCCCAACTTGTACTAATTTCACTCCTCGCACCATTATGTATGGTCATAAGATGAGTTGTAAGCTAGATGATATTTCGACCAGGTTGCATCATCTGGTTGAGGAGAAAAAACTCTTGGGTTTGAATGATAATGTTGAATGTTCAAACAGATCATATAGACGATCAGATGAAACTTCATTGGTTGGTGAGGTCAAAATTGTGGGTCGGGAAGGAGATAAAAAGGCATTACTTTGGAAGTTGCTGGGTAATGAACTGTGTAATCAAGATGTCAGCATCGTGTCCATAGTTGGTATGGGAGGGATAGGCAAAACGACTCTAGCCCGGGCTTTGTACAACGAAAAGAAAGTGAAGGATCACTTTGAACTCATGTCATGGGTTTGTGTTTCTGAAGAGTTCGATGTATTTAATATAAGCAAGGCTATTTTTGTAGATGTGGGTGGAGATGACAAAAAATTTCAAAATCTAAATCAGCTTCATGAGGCCCTTAAAGAAAGAGTTTCACAGAAAAGGTTCTTGATTGTTCTAGATGATGTCTGGAACGAAAACTACAAGGAGTGGGAACTCCTCCAACGCCCTCTTCTGGTAGGGGCACCAGGAAGTAAGATTATCGTGACAACCCGGAAAACTAAGGTTACATCAGTGATGGACTCCATTCAGGCTTACCCTCTTGAGGTTTTGTCAAAGGAAGCAGCTGTATCTTTGTTTGCTCAACATGCGCTAGGTGAACAAAGCTTTGACAAACATCCTACACTTAAGTTGCATGGTGAAGGTATCGTGAGTAAATGTGGTAGATTGCCTTTGGCTTTGATGACACTTGGGAGAGTGTTGAGAACAAAAACAAATGATGAAGAATGGGCGGAGCTGTTGAACAATGAGGTATGGAATTTACCGCATGAAAGTGACATTCTTCCGGCTCTAAGACTAAGCTACTATGATCTCCCATCGCATTTGAAGCAATTGTTTGCATATTGCTGCTTATTCCCCAAGGACTACATGTTTGACAAGAATGAATTAGTCCTGTTATGGATGGCAGAAGGCTTTTTGCACGAGTCAAATGCCACTAAGTCGATGGAGAGTTTTGGTCGTGAGTATTTTGAGGAACTAAAGTCAAGGTCGTTTTTTCAGCATTACAAATCAAGATATACAATGCATGACCTCATACATGACTTGGCCACAAGTGTTGGAGGAGAGTTTTTCTTTACATTGGATAATAAAATAGGGAATGAAGCATTGGCGAAAGTCCACCACTTATCATTTCTTCGTAAAAGATTTGGAGTATATAGAGAGTGCAAGGCGTTACAAACAGCTAGACGATTGCGAACTTTCTTATCAGTATCAATGTCAATTAGGGTACAATTTTCTAACTTAGCGTGGAGAAGTTTCTTCTTATCGAACAAGGTTCTTTTCGAACTGCTTCCCCAATTACAGTTTCTAAGGGTGCTAAGTCTAACTGATTATTCAATCGAAGAGGTACCACAATCCATTGGTTGTTTCAAGCATATGAGGTACCTCAATTTCTCTCGAACCGACATCACAAGTTTACCGGATCAAATCACAGACCTTCATAATTTACAGAGCTTATTGGTGAGTGGTTGTCATAGGTTATCTAGCTTACCAAAAAGTTTTGCAAAGTTGATAAACCTTAGACATCTTGACATCAGTGATACTCCACGGTTGAACAAGACACCCTTAGGGATTGGTGGCTTGAAGAGTCTACAAACTCTATCAAAGGTCATTATTGAAGGAGCTAACGGTTTCAAAATATCGGAGCTCAAGGGCCTATTGCATCTTCGAGGTCAGCTCCACATTATGGGGTTGGAGAATGTGATAGATCCAATACAAGCAAAGGATGCCAACTTACAGAAAAAGAAGGATCTCGATGATTTGAAGTTGAAATGGAGTGATATCTTTGAAGATTCCCGTAATAAGAAGATTGAATATGAGGTACTTGAAGGGCTGAAGCCACATCATAATTTGAGAAACCTAAATATTTTATTCTACGGGGGAATTGAATTTCCTAGTTGGGTCGGGGATTCCTCATTTGATCGGTTAACAGAGCTTAGATTACGTGGTTGTAGAAGTTGCTCACATTTACCGACACTTGGACATCTACAATCACTTAAGAAGTTGTTTGTGTCAAGCATGAATGAGGTGAAGACTTTGGGTATCGAATTACTTACTGCTGCTATTTCTTTCCATGGTATTGCATTTCCATCGCTTAAAGTTTTGAAATTTAAAGATATGTTGGGTTTGGAGAAATGGTCAACTAGTGGTGGTGATAATAAGATAGTGTTGGATCTTTTCCTTGTCTTCATGAGATTAATTTAGTAAATTGTCCGAAACTTGTTGATGTCTCTGTGGTATCAATACCTTCACTTAGGCTTTTACATATAGACCGATGTTCTGAGGAGGTGGTAAGGAGCATGGTTGGTGTGTCTTCTTCAATTCGGGAATTGAAACTGTGGAATATTAAAGGACTTACACAACTACATGGAGAAGTTTTAAAACATTTGGGAGCAGTTGAGTATCTATTCATCAAATATTGTGATGAATTGAGATACTTGTGGGAATCAGAATCGGAGTTTCTTGTGAGTTTAAGGAAGTTGCAAGTACGTAATTGCAAAAAAATGGTATCATTGGGAGAGAAAGTAGAAGTTAATTCGCTAATTAGCATGGAACTTGTTAGAGAAGTGATTCTACATGATTGTGGGTCACTGGGGAGTTACAGTTGTACAAATAATATTGAGAGGTTGGATATAGAGAATTGTCCTTTGATTACATCCTTGACCTTCCCAACAATGCAGGACCTCCCATCCACTCTCAAGTTCCTTCGCATTGTAAGTTGTGAAAACCTGGAGGAGAGTTGGCTTCTTAACAACTTGTTTTCATCACTTGAATCTCTTATCATTAAGAATTGTGCCAATCTGAGGTCATTTCCTGAAGGATGCTTTGTTCATCTCACCAATTTGGAAATTTGGAGTTGTGATAACATAGAATCCATTCCAGAGAAAGGGTTTGGTGTTTTTCCCCTATATTGCCTGAGATGTCTTAAGATCTATGGTTGCAAGAATTTGAAGTCATTTCCTCATGAGCATTTGCAAAGTCTCACATCTTTGGAAGAGTTGCAGATAAATGATTGTCCAAGTATAGACGACTCCTTTCCTTGTGCGTTGTGGCCTCCTAATTTAAGAAGCCTAACAATAGGATGTTTAAATAAGGCGATGTCGGAGTGGGGACTACAAAATTACCCATCCTCACTTGTTCAACTACACTTATATGGCCAACAATCAGGAGTGGTTTCATTCGCAGAGGCAAAAGATCATGTGGCTTCATCATCATCATCTTTTATTCTTCCACCATCTCTGTTATCTCTAAAAGTCTCATGGTTTGAAAATTTGGAATCAGTTTCAGAGGGCATTCAACACCTCATTTGTCTTGAACAACTTACAATTGAGTTTTGTAACAAGGTTAGAGATTTGCCAGAGAAACTACTTCCTTCACTTTCATCTTTGACTGTGAAATACTGCTACAAATTGGAAAAGAAGTGTCGTCGTGGAAAAGGCAAGTATTGGCCCATCATTTCCCAAATCCCTCACCTTCTTTTAGAAGAAGAAGATGATGATGATGATTATAGGTATGTCCTCTCTTGATTATCTTTTAATAATATTATTTTTATTAATTATTAATAACACCCACCCACTTATTTATAACTTAAGATTTAAAAAAATGCAGTATTTGTTAAGTTTGCATCTTGCCACATTCCAAAAACAACTATTGCTTCTGAGATGGGATAAAATGTTGTGTTTTTCTTTTACAAGGCATGCAAGCAGCTAAAATCTAAGAAAAAATAAACCCTCTAATCATCTATTTTTTTGCTTAACTATGTCTACAACTTTTCCCTCCTTCAGCCACCTTGATTCGGGCTGGACGATACCAAACTAAAGGGAGCTGGGCTTGACTACCAACTGTATCCTTGTTACCGCTAGACATCACTCATCAGTGTCGTTTTAAATTGAACATTCTTCGTAATTGGTTCAGGGTTTAAGGTTATTTCAATACTAGCGGTTTTGTAAACCGATGAATTTTTCACTTTGGACTATGGAATCTACACTCGTTTAGTTCTTCCCTTGACTTCACATCAGATATATATATATATATATAGTCATTGACATGCACAACTCGTGGGCAGATTTTTGTGATTATTACAAGCAATGGGTACATCAAAACTTCAAGCTTTTCTTCAACCGATATTCTCTTATAATTTACCTATTCGTGGCTTTGATTAATTATCTGCAATGTACAGAATTTAGTGAAAAAAGGCTGCTGGCATTTACTAAAAGAGGGACAAGCATTCATTCCGTAAGTCACCTGGACTCGTTACTTCTTTCTAATAATCATCTTTACGATTGAGACCTGCATTATTAATACGTTCACTTGATTGCTCTACAATACAATCATAGATGAAATCAGGATCATGCCCAGTTGAGCCACAATCGTCCTGAGTTTTTGTTACAACCTTTAGGTAGCGTTTGGTATGCAGACATGATTGGACGGGACGGGACAGAACTGGACAGGACAAGAGGCTAGGACTGGACTGGACAAGACAATTGTCTGTCTTGTGTTTGGTACGACTAGGACTGTATAGGATGGTTTGTGGTGGCTACCGGTGGCCATCGATGGTGGTGACATCCATAGGTGGTGGTGATCGGTGTTAGTGGAGGTGGTCGATGATGGTAGCAGAGGTGCGGAGGTGGCGTTGGCCGATGGTTGTGGAGGTGGAGGAGGAGGTTGTTATGGTGGAGAAATAGATAGAGGTGGTTAACGGTGGTTGGCGGTGGCTACTGGTGGCCGTCGATGGTGATAGTGGCGGTGATGGGTAGTGGTGAGCCTTAAGACCAATACCATATTAGGATTATATATCAAATGACGTTAGGTTAGTGATTTTTAGTTTCTGTCTCACTTTTGTCCCATGTTGTTCCACCTATTTTGGTGGAACAAGAAAATACCCTTTTTTGTCCCATCTTGTCCTACTCTGTCCAGTCCTTGTCCCTGTCCCATGTCGCACCAAACGTGGGACAGTGAATTTTTGTTCTATCCCATGTCATGCAAAACGTGGGACAGTAAGTTTCTGTCCCGTCCCACCCAGTCTGCAAACCAAACGCACCCTTAGAGTGCATTTGGTATGCTAGACGGGACATAACAGAATAGTTATGCGACATCAGACTGGAATAGGACATGACTGGGTGGGACAAAACTTCATTTTTTTATATATCCCACCAAAATAGTTGGAATAAAAAAGCAGGGAGATGAACAAAATTGGTAAATTACTATATTACTCGTGTCGAATTAAAACCCTAAAACCTTTCACAGTTCTTTCACCCGCCTACCTCACTCACGCCTGTCCCGTCCACCCGTCTGCCTACCAAACGCACCATTAACGTCTTGATATTACTTCTTGATTCACTCAAGACTTTCTTGGTCTTGGTTGTTATAAACTCAAGTTGGATTCATGCAGGGCTTTCAATACAGGAGAGAGGACTGGCTCGTATTAGGCTCGGAAACCACTGGCCTACCACCCGAAGCTTTGGTCAACTGCAAATGTGAAGCACTTGGTGGTGGTACAGTTAAAATTCCGATGATTGAAACGTATGTAACATGTCTGAATCTATCTGTTAGTATTGGCATTGGTCTGTATGAAGCTTCAAGACAGCTAAACTACCAGCAATTTTTCAATCCCATATCGTATCCTGTAACAATACTGTACAATTGTTCTTTGCCGAAGATATCTTTGCTTAATTTAGTTATGTATCCAATGCAGAGAGAGTAAATTTTATTGTAAACCGATGATGAAATATTAATGCAATTTCTCGTTAGAAATGAAAATCTGAAAGTTATCTTTGAACAAAATAGAAATAAAAATATATTGATATGGGCGTTAAATTAATCTTTATAAAGTTCTTATTTTTTGTTATAATTTTATTTTATTCATATCTTACTATAATTTAAGGGGCGTTTGGTTTGATGGAATGATTTTGAGGGATTTGGATTTCGTGGAAGTATTTGGAATTGTAGGGATTTGGAATGATTTGGAATCTTTGGTCTGTTTGGTTTGTAGGATTTGGAATGGAATTGAATTCCATTCTTTATACATAATTTATAAAAACAAATTATAAATAATTACAACAAAAATTAAATTACATTTTTAATAAGCAATTATTATAAAACAAATGTTTTCAACAAATTTTAAAACATTATTACACACAAATCCTACAAAATCCTGCAAAATACCAATAACCCACATGAGATTTATAAATCCAATGTTTGTGGTTTCAAATCCAAGCAATCATTCAAACCAAACATGGGATTGGAATGGAATTGAATTCCAAATCCCTCCAAATCTTATCCAATCCTACAAACCAAACGGGACCCAAGTATTTTAGATTAAAAAATGATGTAGTTTATTGGAAATTGTATCTAATTTACCAACATAGGTTTGATTCCTATTTTATGGAGCCAACTTTCAAAATCTATATTTTAGGGTTTGGAGCAAACTCTTCGGTGGTTTACTGACTATTAATGAGTATGACGACATGGCTTAAACAAATGTCAACAAAGATACAATGTCAAATATATATTTAAAAAAATATATCAATTTCAAATAATAACATGGCACAACACCATCTGAGAAATAAAATTCTACATCATATTCAAAAATTAAATAATTGTTTTGTTTAACCCCTTTCATATATTTTCAATTGATTTTTTTAAGATAGGATCAAAAAATTCAACCAAAATTAATTTCTACCACAAAAAAAAAAAGATCTATAATCAATAGATCTACATCAATTTCAAACTTCAAAATCAATTTTTGACCGTAAACCGATTATAAAAATTGACAACATTCAAAAGATAGGATAATGTTGATGACCAACATTGTATCAAAAAAAAAAAGTGTAGCACCCCACTACACGAAACACATAACAAATACCAAAATCAATTAAGCACAAAGTAGTCTAGAAATTTTAAGATCCAAGGGAAACAAGAAATTGCTACAACTATAACAAAGTAATCTAAGGGACTGTTTGCAGAACACTATGTTTACGGGTGTCACTTACTTTACCGGGTGAGCAATGCAAGGAACGAGAACCTTACCAAGTAAGAGGCATGGCAAAGACCGACTCGGTTAGTGAGATAGAAGACTCTAATATCATAGTTAGTTGGAAGGATAGTTTTGTAACTATACTTCGCCTTTTTCTATTTTGCAAGTGTGGTTAGCAGGTATTTTTTTTTCTCTGTTTCAGTAGTATAAATAGGGTTTAGAATGTATCCTTTGGTTTAATCATTACCAAGAACATATTTCTTCCATTTCCATGGTAAAAGATCTTTATTAACAATCTATTTTGATGGTCGATAATGTTACCCGATAAAGTAAATGAGGGTTGTCAAGGGATCAAGGAGTGTGTGTGAGTATTTGTTGTGTACTTGTATATAAATATTATATAATTCAAAGAAAAGTTACCTTGTGCCTTGCAAGAATAAAGAAAAGATCCCCAAACATTGACAACAAATTTAACAACTTTGAAGTATTTTCCTAGTTCTTATCACAGCAACAAATCCAACAGCACATTCAAATAATTTGAATGAACCAACATCAAGGACAAAAAAAAATCAATAGCAAGAAAAGAAAAACAAATCCAACAACAAGAACCAATGTGAGTGCATACAAAAATCCACAAAGCTCTTATCACAGCAAGGCAACAGCAGGGGAGGAAACCACAAGGGTGTGGCGTGGTGGTAAGAGCCTGGGGACTTCATAACGGTTGCCCGGGTTCGAGCCTCACACGCATCATTTGTGTTCCTAGCAACACAGGTGTCATCATTGTGGCCACTGAGGATAATCTCGGGGCTGCATGCTTAGCAGTCAGTTACTCGCCAAGGGATTAGTCTGGGCCGAAGGCCCAGGATCACCCTTATCAAAAAAAAAAAAAAAAAAAAAAAAACAGCAGGGGAGGTGAGACAGAAGCAGGCGGAGGTGTGTGCAACAGAAGGAGCAGTGGTTTGTACAGAGAGCATCGCTTGGAGGGGAAGAGTAGGGTAGAAGCATTGTTTTGAAGGAGGGGCAGGAAAGTCATGGATTAATGGATACACCATACACATCCGGAGATAAAGAATTTGAAGTTTTGAACCAGAAGCAGAGAGGGACGATCTTTGGAGCCTTGTTCTAATTTTTCTTCATTTTTAGGTATTTCATTTCGTTGCTGTTTTTATTAAGTTAGCACGAATCAAATGATGTTTGGATTTGTGTTTGAGACTTGGGATTCAAGTGTATGTCTTCCATTTCTGTTCACCTTGTTTAAATTGCTTCATCATTGTTGGATACTTGGATTATTCAACCTGATAGGGCCCATCTAGTTGTTTAGTCTAACTTTGAATTGCCGATCGAAATTAGAAATATGTAATTGTTCTTGGTTTTGTTGAAGTATCAACTAACACTACAAATGACCAGCAAATTGTTTGGAATGTGTTAAAGGGTTTCCATAATCTAGCTTAAATGGTTGGACATTTGATCATTAGCTAGGGTTGGTGTTTATCTAAATTTGAATGCAATTAGTAATTCATTTACTATGCTCGCTAACCAGAGTTGTTTTAATTAAACCAGACCAAACGGACATAGCGCAAAGGTAGGGTCTAGGGAGGGTAAAATGTAAGCATACCTTACCTCTACCCAAAGGGTTAGAGTTGTTTTAACTAATAAGGGATTTATGCATTGAGCTTCTTATGTTAATCTAAGCCAATTTGGATAAGTATGTTTTGAAAAGTCAACAATACATAGATCTAAACCAGCATTGGATTGTTGGTTAGAAGTCGTTGAATGTTTCTTATGATGTTTCTTTTTATTGAATTCCTACTCTTTTATAGGTTTATGTATGTTTTCATTAATTGAAAAACTCATCCCCCCCCTTTTATTTTCGTGATAACCCTGTTTAATTGGTTTGGATAGTATTGACATTTAATCCCTGTGGACTCGACCCCACTACCGCTATCTCAAGTAATTGAAATAGTAGTGGCTAAAGATATCATTTGCTGAAGCTTCGACGATGCTACCACTTTTACATAGACAAGGTATCATATTTGCATCCATAAACTTCAATGGTCAAAAAAAAAAAAAAACTATACAAATCACATATGGGAGCATCATCTCTTATGCAAGGACATGACACCTCATATCTATGAGTAATAATGACCTTGTCCTAGTAACCCTTTGTCCAAGAGGTTAGTCTATCTACTATTCTATTGCCTTCCAGATAGACATGTTCTATAGTAGTGAACCCCTTTAGGTGTTTAGCAATTAGCCCTTGGCACTTAGCATTAGGGGTGCTCACGGGTTGGGTTGATCGGGTTGAAGGCGTTTCAACAACCCAACCTAATGTTGGCGGTTTGAGAATTTTCAACCCAACCCAACCCGTTCGGGTTGGTTGGGTTGTGTTTAAACAAAGTAAAATCAATATTGAAAACATATAAATAAGGAAACTTTTCTTTGAAATACGATCCATCATTCAAAAGAATATACGAGTTCATCAAATATTTAGGTATTACATATAACTTTCCAATAATGTCCTTTTATGAGTTTCATTGCTCGTTATTGCCGAGTTGTTTTGGGTAACTTATACATATTAAAAGGAAATATAAATAATTTTAGAGAAGTCGCTAAAACATTTATCGGGTCATTGAGTTGGTCGGGTTACTTTGAGCCTAACCCAATATCAACCCAATAGCTTCGGGTTGTCCTAATTTTGTATCGATTATATGTCGGGTTACCTAGGGTTGATTTTTTCCCGGGTTGATCGGGTTGGGTTGGTCGGGTTGGTCGGGTTTTTTAGCACCCCTACTTAGCATATGCCAAATAGCTCGGCACTTGTCTCCTTTAGGCATCTAGCAATCAACATATAGTGCTTAAAATGCTAAATATCATTTAGTAACCAATAATGATGTTGCTGGAATCCATCAACGTAGAAGCATTTTCCAAATTCATTCAAGATTTGAAGATGTTAAAAACACTAATATTACTCCTTAAGCATAGTACGCTATCATATGAAAGGCAAACAATAAGTATCACAAAGGCTGAAATGCTAGAAGCATACAAAATATCAAAAAGCCAAAAGAAAAGTTTATGATTCAAGAGATTATGACTGATTAATCATGAAGGAACATTAGAGAATGATCGGCATGACCAAGTCAATATCTTTGGGAAATAAGGATCACATGTCACTAAGCTTCAAACTAGCACTCAATGGCGCAGAGGTTTCACTCTCTTATTTGCATACATATCCAACAATGATAATGTGGCGATCAATCTATGAAAGAATTATGCATGAGAGAAAACATCATAAGCAATATATAACGATTTCACTCGATATTCATTCATAATAAAACTAGCAAGCAAGATATGAAAACTGCAATCTGCTCATAAAAAAGTACAACAAATTTCAGAGTGTATACCAGTAGCCAAAATGCAACAGAAATGGGAAGTTCACCTGAAATCAGAGAGAGCTTGCGGCATCCATTTGTTAATCTTGATTGGAACCCTAGGATAAGTATATCGATTACTGAAAGTAGTAAATGGACTATCTTCAAAATTGCAGAGTTCTACTTTAAAACTCAAACGGCAATTAAAGAGAGACCTTATATATTAAACCCTACATACAGAAGCACCTCGGTTGTAAACTGGGGTAGTAATGTAATTCACCTTGAGGAATCACCGACTGAGTAGGATGAGCTTGGAGAATTCGGCATGGCAGGATGCGGAGGAGGTATTAGAGAATGACCTTGGACTCCGACAGGAAAGTAAGGCGGAATTGGAATAATTTAATTGGAATGGCAGAATTGGAATAATTTAACTAGGAATTGGAATGGTTTGACATATATTAAAATTGAATTTGTTAAAAGAATTGGAATATCTTTCGTTCAAATAATGTAACTTTGGAATTGAATGAAATATTAGTAAATGACAAAAATATTCTTTTTTTTATTTTGAAATCAAAATCCAACTACTGTGGTGGTTGGCGATGGTGGTTTAGATCGATGGTGATCGGCGATGGTTTAGATCGGTGGTGGTCGACGGTGGTTCAGATCGGTTGCGGTACAGATCGGTGGTGTCAATGGTATTTAAGAGCGGTGTTGGTCGGTAGAGGTTCATATGGGTCTTGGTAAATCAAGTAGAGAAGATGGGGATGGTTTTGTATTTTTGAGAAAATGACATGAAATGAAATTGAATTCTTTCTCAATTGTGATGGAATGACCAAATCCATGAATGATGGAATGAGTGAAATTCAATTTCATTTCATAGGTAAATCAAGCACTCGAATACAATTTGATCAATATAATTAATCATTCCAATTTTTTCAAATTTCATTGGAATCCTGTAAACCAAACGCACCGAATGTGATTCCTGATCGCTTTTAAACTTGGGCTTCAGCCATTAACAATTTCAAGCAACAATTTTTTTTTAGGGAAATAATTAGTGGAATCATGGATAGCCCACAGCCATAAATGAATTACTATTATCTAAACAATAAAATTAACAGGTTGTTGATTAGAGTTCTTTTAAGTAATAATTTTTTTTTTAAAGATGGCAATTAGATTAAAGAACAAAATAAACAATAACGTACAAGGGTAAAAGATTATATAAGAAACATAAACAAACAAGCCTATAAAACCAGAGGAAAACAAATGTAAAAACCAAAGCAAAGAAACAAGCAGCATTGAAAGGAGCCACCCGTGCAACCCCAACAGTAACACTAACAAAAGAACACAAGTGGACTACCCCAATCGAAGAAAAAAAAAACTAATATTAAGCAATAATTAATGGAACTCATTTCCTTGTAAGCCCAAATTTTCATTTCATATTAAATTAGAGATTTTCATTCTTTGTCATTTTTATTGTAGTTTCATATTCTAGCTTGAAGCAACCACCACTTAAGTCTTACATTAAAATATAATATTTTAAGTATATTTATTTTTATCTTATAAAAAGTTGATGTAAATAAATAATGTTACATCAAATTTGATGTTGTCACTATTTATTATACCAAATTTATTGTAAAATTTGGTTCCGTAACGGAGTGACTTGATATATGATGTAATATTTGATGTTTATAAATGGTCGTGGCATGTAAGGCTTGAACGTATGGTGTATGTCAAAAAAAATTGCTTAAAAACAACCAAAATATTTCAATATTTGCTTCAGCCACTTTGAGGATAAATATTTACTTCGGATGTGAATCAAATTTGTAAATTATAAAATCGAACCGACCAGAGTTCAGAAATAACAATACTTGAGGGGCCAAAATTGGTAAACCACAATACTTAAGACACTTGAATGAAAGAAAAACCCATATCTTATATGCCCGTTATGTTAACGAACACACGGCGAGTAGAACAGATTGGACGGAGACAATGGCGGGTCTTAAAACCCTAGATTTCATGACGACGCCGTTTTACTTACGTTCTTCTGGATTAGCTCCATTTCGTCTTCACCCATCCTTGTTGCTTCAACTCAAGAACAAATTTCATTCCCTTCATTCTCATTACTCCTTTCGTTCCTCTCTCCATTGTTCCCTTTGTATGTATACTCTCTCATCATAGTTATTTTGATTGATTGAGGTTTTAATTGACGTAAAACGAGGTTGAGCAATGATTCACGGCTCTGATTTGGATCACAGGTCACAAGTGTTGATGAACTACAAGTGACATTTAAGATTTTGTGTATTTTGCAGCTGAAAATTCAACCGCTAATTCTTTGGTTAATGGAATTGGTGTGGCGGGAAGCAAAGCGGCTGATGATAAACTTCTTCAAGTGGTTTTGGTTTCTCCTCAGGTAAAATCCATGTATTTCTGTTGCTTAAGTTTCAATTAAGCATTTTTTGCGCAGCTGAGAGATGATTGGAATTTAATTGGATAACTCCATTGCCTTGCTGAATTAATTACCGTTCTGTTCTTAAAGTTGTAGGATTAACAGTTGATCATTATATTCTGTTCAATAATTTTGATCATTTATATGTTTAAATTTGGTCAAATTATTTCTCCAAATTTATAGGCATATACATGATCCTTTGCAGATTCCTGGGAACACTGGGTGCATTGCTAGAAGTTGTGCTGCATCAGGTGTTGGATTACACCTGGTTGGGGTGAGCTTATGTTAACTTTTCGTTCTAAATAAGAAAATTTCCATATAATATAAGTTAATTTTGTGGGAAATTGATCAACATAAAATAATTTTATATATTTAATTATTGATCTGATCCTTCAAATATAGAACAAAGACCTCAATTAATCATCTATTTTTTGCTTAAGTTATTAGCTTTGATCCATCAGCTTAACCTTGTCCAACTTTTCCTCCTTCAGCCGCTGGGATTCGAGGTGGATGATACGAAACTAAAGCGAGCTGGGCTTGACTACTGGCCGTATCCTTGCTGATATATGGACCGATAGACATTACACTCGTTTTAGATTGAACGCTCTTCATATTTGGTTTAGGGTTCAGGGTTAGGCTATTTTAGTACTAGTGTGTTTGCTTACTGATGAATTCACCTTAGACTATAGCATCTACTCTGGTTTGGTTCTCCCCTTGATCTTCCCATCAGATATGTAGTCGTTAAAGTGCACAGCTCATGGGCAGATTTTCGCGACTATTTCAAGCAACAGGTACTTGAAAACTTTAAGCTTTTGTTTAACCGTTATTCTTGTATAACCCATTCACGACTTTTATTATATTTGATGTACAGAATGGTGAAAAAAGGCTCCTGGCATTTACTAAAAGAGGGACAAACATTCATTCCGTAAGTCACCTGGACTCTTACTTTTTTCTAGTAATCATGTTTACGCTTTCCATCATGTAGTAAACCTGAGACCTGCATCGTTAATATCTTCGCTCAACTGCTCTGCATTACAATCGTAGATGAAATGAGGATAATGCCCATTTGAGCCCCAACCGTCATGAATTTTTGTTATGACTTTTAACGTCTTGAAATTAGTTTTTGATCCACACATGGCTTTAAAGGTTCATTCGGTTAACACCATGTACCATTTTAATTTTTATGGGTCAGTTCGTGTAAAACATAGAAGTTATTATAGGTCTATTTACTTGATATAGGGAGAAGTTAAAGATGGGATCTGTAAAATGAAACATGAAGGAAAATAGTATAAATGGATAAACATCTTTTCCTAAAAATAATTCCTTGAAAAATATGATGAAATATCCAAAAATGTCGTCATAAATCTACTGAAAACAATAATTAGGCTAGGGTAATTAACTTTTCGAACCATTGGGCTAGGGTAGGGTATACGTACATGTTTGCATTCCTTGTCTAAAACTTTCCGTTACTACAAACTATAGTATCTTTTCTTAGCCATTTACAAAATGGCAAAATAAAACAAACTTTGGTTTACTTCTTATTTAGTAAAAAAAAAATTCTAAATCAATATAGCAAGCATTCAATCTTTCCTATATTGTATCTATTTTGACAGTAATCTACTGATCTTGTAACATTTGAGATTATGTATGTCAAGTTATCAATTGTATTGTAAAACTGTTTATACGGAGTACCAAGTCAGATTATAGTTTTATTATTAGTTTCTATTTCAATCACTCACGATATTTGATTTCACTTTTTCCATTCACATAGGCTGAAAACCGGTTTACGTGAGAGTTGTGACTATCCTTGCATTAGTTATGGTCTTGGTTGTTATAAACTCAAGTTTGGTTGCATGCAGGACTTTTCGTACAGGAGAGGGGACTGGCTCGTATTCGGCTCAGAAACCACTGGGCTACCTCCGGAAGCTTTGGCTGACTGCAAAAGCGAACAACTTGGTGGAGGTACACTTAAAATTCCGATGATTGAAACTTATGTAAGATGTCTGAATCTATCTGTTAGTGTTGGCATTGGTCTATATGAAGCTTCAAGACAGCTAAACTACGAGCAATTTCAATCCCATACCGAATCCTGTAACGATACTGAACAATCATCTTTCGCTGAAGATATTTTTGCTTAAATTCATGAAACTTGCATATCAAATGTCCCTCTATGTTGTGCTTGTCTATTCTTACATAAATAACCAAAATTTTGACATAATTTTTTTCACCTTTTTTTCCTTCATGGACTTTTTTCAAAAAAAAAAAAAAAAAAAAAT
Source organism: Arctium minus (assembly GCA_954870635.1). Classification (NCBI taxonomy): domain Eukaryota; kingdom Viridiplantae; phylum Streptophyta; class Magnoliopsida; order Asterales; family Asteraceae; genus Arctium; species Arctium minus. The sequence goes on from OX941088.1 coordinate 33,016,124, forward strand.
TATCCTGGACTTCTTTCACTTCTTTTTCACCTATCAAACCTTTGTATCAGACTGAAATAAAACTCCTTCCTAAACCCTTCATCTTCAACCAAATTTGAGATAACCTTTATGTAACTCTTTTCTATCTATTTCTTTTTTTATTTGTTTTTGTATTTCGATATGGGTTTTTTCATATAGGTTTTCAGTTAATGTTTACGATTGTTTATAGTGTCGTTTATGGCAAAGTTGTTTGTTTTTGGGTCGTTAGTACATAATTCTTTTATGTCATTTTATATTGTTATCCGACTTATCAACTAGTTTATTATAAAAAATGACTAGTTTATTAATTAATCAGCCAACGATTACAATCTGGATTATTTTAGAGACATCTTACATATGTCATATTGGATATTATAGGAAGCGAATTTCATTCAAACAAGATAATAACAATCTATCAAGAATCCACATCTGAAGATAGATTTTGATATGTTGTTGATATATTTCCTACCATACTTCTGAATGCTCAAATTTGATTTTTTCTTCACTACGAGTATTTGCTTAAGAAATGTTGCAATTTAATGTTTTGCTTATTAGTTTAAACATGTTTTAGTTCATTTTTTCGTCGACAAAAACATGTCTGTTTATATTATTATGTGATTCTAAATATCTTAAATAACTATGTGTTCTGTTACAATTACTTGAATGTTACATAGATAGGGGTTGTTTGTTTTTCAAAAGAAATCTCTTAATGGCTCTTAAGTCTGAATCGTTCAGACCTTTTTACATATCACCTCTTATTAATCATAACTAAATTAAGACTTCAGACGTTAGACCTCTTAAAAAACAAACGACACCTATAGTCTTTATCCATCAATTTATTGGACATAGAGGTAAAATTGGTGAAATGAGACTAAGGGCCTGTTTGTTTTTGGGTTTTCAGCTCTTAATGAGCTCTTTTCACTGAATCGGTCAGACAAGACAAAGCCAAATTCAGTGTGTTTGTTTTTTCTCTTTTTTCAGAGGCACTTACATCTAAAAGTCCTTTGTTGAAAAAAGTGGTAACCTACCCACTTAATTCCTCTTATTCTCTTTATGTCCGCCTCCAAAGTTCATAGCGTCTTCTTCAAGAGTCCATCTCCAAATCCTTATCGATCTCCCCTCTACTTTCATCCTTGTGTTGATTTCGACCTAAATCGAGACTAGATCCGTGTTGACATTGTCCCAGTGGTTCGACTAAACTGATTTCGTCCTTCGTCCTTGTGGTGTGCACCCTGTGTTGATTTCGACCCAAATCGAGACCAGATCGGTGTTGGCTTCGTCCCTATGCTTCGACCAAATTGATTTCGTCCCTGGTTTGTCCTTGTGGTTTCACTGATTTTGACCCAAATCGAGACCAGATCGGTGTTGGCTTCGTCCCTGTGGTTCGACCAAATTGATTTCGTCCCTGTGTTGATTTCGACCCAAATCGAGACCGGGTCGGTGTTGGCTTCGTCCTTGTGGTTCGACTCTGTGTTGATTTCGTCTCGATTTCTAGAGCGGTGTTAATTTCGTCCCTGGTTCGTTCTTGTGGTTCGACCCTGTTGATTTCATCCCTATGGTTCGTTCTATATTAAACATGTATATAATTTGTATACTATGCTTGAATCTGTATGGTAACAATACATAGAATTTGTGGTATTTTTTTTTTTTTTTTTTGTAAAGTGTATCCCAAGCCTTTGGCCCGGACTATTCACTTGGCAATTAGGGCCCGAGAGTCCAGCTACTAAAGCATGTAGCCCAGCTACTTGGCAATTTGTGGTATGTTATCATATGTAGAATTTGTTCCTTATTGAATATGTATGGTAATCATATTGTAACTAGGCAATTGATGAGTACCATTCAAAATGAATTGATGAAGTTATGCATCTCATTCCGTTTTTGTCAATTTTATGCGTCTTCCCTGTGTTGTCGAACTTCTGTTTGTGTCGAACACTATAGTTCGGCTTTTGTTTTTGTTTCTATCGATTTTATGCATCTGTCGAAGATTGTGGTTGGGTTTTATGTTGCGTGTTTCTGTCCAGCAGATTGTTAAACAAGATGATGGATACTTGATCACTAAAATGGTTATGTTTCTGTTGTGGTTATTCAGATTCAGACTTCAGCACCTCTTATTAATCAGAAGTGAAATCAGACTTCAGCACCTCTTAAAAACAAACGCCACCTAACAATAGAGAGAGAGAGAGAGAGAGAGAGAGAGAGAACAATTTCACATACAATCGGTTATGTTAAAAATAAAGTTTTTATTTCCTCTTATTTACATACAAATTGATAAATTTGTTGTTTTCAACAACTTTTTAATGCAATTTTCAGCGAGAAGATTAAAAATTTAGAAAAAAATTCGGTTATGATGCGATTTATAAAAATGTTCACATATGAAGCTACAATAAATGTACCTACCATTGCATATGCACTATCATGTGTAACCCTTAATTATAAGTGGTAAGTGGTAAGTGGTAAGCTAAATGAACATCTATCCTTATCCGAATCCAAACTCGAGAGCAACCCGAGAATCAGATCCAGGATGACCGGTCCTACAAGGACCGAACATGTGTCTACTCTAGTCTTCTGGGCCTTAACCCCCCCCCCACCCCCCCCACCCACACCCCCCCACCCACACACACACACACAACCTATTTTGAGCCATAATTGATTAAAGACCAAATTAGGTGAACGCTTTGCAATGTAATCATATTTGGATGACCGGATTGTTTTTGCAACGTAAACATACGTGCACGTTTGGATTACTTATATAGAAGCAACATAATAATTTTTTCATTAAAAAAATTGGGATCTGGTCATTATTGATTAGGACCATCCAACCCAAATCGGTCCTAGTATGATTGATACCAAGGACCAATTTTTGTTTTGTTCTACTTGCAAGGATTGGCCTAAGATAAGAAGACCAAATCAAGCACTAGTTCTACAGCAATGCATGATGTATATACATATATTTTAGATGTTATTTTTAGTATTTTTTCAAAATACATAATATTTTTTTTTAAATTAAGATTTACGGCAACGGTCTCGAATTGTTCGTTGAAAGGAAGAATAGTATTGGGTATTGCTAATTATGTTTTAGATTTCTAATGTATATGATTTATTTGAGTTTCTGAGATTGTTCAAATGTGCACGTATCAACCTCAATTATAGATCTTCATAGTTGTGTCTTATGTTATTTACTTTTTTAAATATAATTATTTTACAAAAATATAAAAATTATACCAATAACTTTTACATCTACTTGTTTTCATGGTACAAACCCTGTTGCTTTCAGGGTGATGTATTTGAACAAACAGCCAAATGTTCGAGTCTGACAGTCGTAGTTCGACAGTTGTAGTGTGAGAATTACAATTCCATTATGGTGCGTTTGGTTTGGTATGTAGATGAGAAGGGACCATACTTGTTCCACCTATTTTGGTGGGAGTAAAAAATGTATTTTTGTCTCATCCAGTCTTATCATGTCACACTAAACACAAACAAGTTCTTTTTCTATCTTGTAAGCAAAAAATGCATCCTTAGGGATTGGGCTCCTTATGGAGAGTATGCTCTTAAGCAAACCACCAAACAAATCATTGTATAAATAATTTATCCTTCACATAATGATTTTGAGAGCATCTCTAATGCAGAGTTCTTATAAGCAAAGAGTGTAGGTTCTAAAGAACTATCATGGGAGAGAGTTCTTATAAGAACCTTACATCTTTTGAGTTTTTGTATAAGAACCTTGATTTTTTCCTTGAACTTTGTGTGAAATTACTTTTTATTAGTTTTTTATATTCTTTTATTAACTTTATTACTATTGATGTTGAAAAAATATTAATAGGACCCACAAAAGAGGTTCTTATAAGAACTACTATTATGGACTTTTATTTAGGTTCTTAATTTGATAAGTTTGAAGTAATGTGGTAAGAAAAAGTACAAAAAGTATTTTTTTTATAAGAACCTCAATTGGAGATGTCATGAGGCCAATACATGAATTGTCTGTTACAAAACATTATGCAAGAACTTTTACATAGGGGTGTGTAGAAAGTCATCATATCCAATTTAAATCGACCGATCCAATAAGAACCGATCGATAATATTCGAATATCCAATTATAATTGGATCGGATTGGATCCAAAGTTTCAACATCCAAATTGAATTGTCGGTTTTTGGATGGCAGTTCGGAATTCAATAAGACTGAACCAATCCCATCCGATGACCATCCAATTATCATCCAACTACCATCCAATTAATAACCATATATACTTATTAACATTTTAGGATACCGTTTATTAGTTGATATTTATACGTAGTGGTTTTTAATAAATTAAAAGATATAATATGAATAATTGGTTCAAATTGTGGATCAGTTGGTTGAAAATTGTATTAAAATATTGAATAGAACCAATCTGATCCAATGGATGGAACCATCGGATCCAATCATCCACTGCTTTGGCTTGGATCAGATATTTAATGTTAATTGGATTGGATCGGATGATAAAATCCAACATCCATTGGATGATTGGATCGGACCAATGTTCAAAAAGGACGCCAATGACGCAATATGGCGCAAGTCGCAAGATATGTCTCCAACGATAAGGTCTATAGCGTATCTGTAAGGCGTGACTCACGTCATGGCATGCCGTAACGTACGGTTTTTACAAGACGTGACTTATTTCAAAAAAAAAATAGTTTTTTGTTAATTTTATTTAGTTTTTGTGTTTTTACATTCTAGTTTTAGATTTTACACTTTTATAGATGTATTTAATCACATTACTTACAGTTTCACAAATTAATACATATCATGGACTTACGATTAAAACGAAGTTGTAAAATTATCTTTCTAAATTCTATTTTGAATATTTAATCAAAGACAATTTTTTTAATAATAATCTATATGATTTTTTTAAATTGTAATATGAATGTAAATTTTTTAAAATCATTATAAGATTGAATAATAAATAGACCCCCCCCCCCATTTTTTTTTGAACGGCGGAATTTTATAAAACTAGCAAGAAACTAGAAAAAGAAACAATTACATAGGAGTGATGGCAAGGGGAGGATTAGTAAGCCAACCAACCTAATTAATAGACAAATTGCTACTTCTATGAGTTACCCAAAAGTAAGCACGGGTTATGATGTTCTCAAAAAGCAACGCCTTCCTTGGCTTCGGGTTGCCAAAGATAATACCATTCTGAAACACCCATATAGACCATAAAGTGGTAAGCGTAACGGCCTCAAAACACAAAAAAAAAACTCACTCTTCAACTTAATTGAGTCGATCCAAGAGATCCAATCGGAATAAGAATGGAGATTCGGAATATCCATACGCCACCAACGACCAATGAGAACCCACAAGTCTTTAGCAACAGGACATGAAAAGAAAAGATGATTGCAATCCTCCACTCTTATATCACAGTTAGGACATAAAAGAGACGAAACATCGATACCTCGTTTATCCAAATTTATCCGAGTAGGGAGCCGATTGAGAAGCAACCGCTACGCGAACACATTAACTTTGATGGGAACAAGTCTATTCCATGAACGTGTAAGGTTTGAGACTTGATTTCGCCACCACACACCTTTTTGAACCTTTGATCAAATGAGATCCACTTAAATTTATTAGATTTCAACGGATAAACACCCCTACATTTTCAAAGAACTTTTATAAAAGTTATTAAAAAACAGTGATTTATTATTCAAAATAAAATAATAAATGCAAGAACGATGACAGTTGCCACCGACCCTGCCACTATAATTGTGGAATAAAAACAAAATCTTAATCCATTTCAATTACGTTACTAGTAATTGCACGCGACTCCTAATTATTCCATCTCCCATCCTCCCCATTTTGTTTTCTATAATTCATTACATAATATTTTTAAAAAATTACTCCTTTACAAATTACAATAAACAATTGATTGAAAAAAGCAAGGGGAGTCCATTTGAGGGCATGAGGAATATCCAGTCCTAGGGCCGGTCCAGTCGTTGACTGGGCTGCCCCCCAGCCCAGTCTTAGACTGTGGTTGGGCTCTAGGTTCAGCGTAAGCTGGGCCGGGACAACGGCGGATTAGTGGGCTGCCCGTGGATGTCCGATACCGTCGGGGAGATGGCGTGCGTGTGTGCATGTGTTCGTTGTAGTCGTTCGTGGGTTCGATGCCACTATGCCTTCAAAAAAATGATTGAAAAAAGCAGTATACGTTTATTTAACTCATAACTTGAAGATAATATTTTCACATTATTAAAATTTTATAAAGGGTGGACTAAATGCATTCCTATATATTGTTAAATGCCCTTCTCTATTTATCGACTTACTTCTGACACATGTTAACATTAACAACAACCTTTTCAATTCTTAATACATAAATTGACTTGACTTTGACACTAGAGGAGGTGCCATTAACATTGGCTTTTTATAGTTTGAAAATCGTCAGTTTTAATACTTGACTTTGTTGGCAGGACGTGATAAGACTTGATATGTTTTTGAAAGTGCATTCTACAAAATAAAAGTTTTTTAGGTTAAATGACCATTGGATTGAATTTTTTAATCTTGATGCGCTATACAAAATAGTACAAAAACTTGTTGTTTCACATTTAACATAATATGAAATTAAGACAAGACAAAACATAAGTGGGACAAAAACATATTTTCTTTGTCCCACCAAAATATGTGGAACAAAAATCAAGGGATGAGACAAAAAATGATAATTTTAAACTACTTAGGGTCGTTTACCAGATGCTTACCGGTAAAGTTCAACATTATCACTTACTTATCAAATAAGATTTTAGTCCAACAAATCGGGTTCGTATGCAATAATTCACCCGGTAAGCACTAACAGTGGTAAGAGTCGTCACCCTTACTTACCGAGTAAGACTCTCGGTCCTTGCATTCGCTGTTACTGGGTAGGATTTGGTCTTTGCCATATTCATATGGTAAGGTAATGTGACATGGTAATCCCTTAACCGGATAAGCGTTTGGTAAACGGTCCCTATTTCTAGTTAAAACCCTAAAATCTTTCAAAACTATTTCACCAGTCTACTTTATTCATGCTCGTCCAGTCCAATGTCGTTCATAGGGTTGTACTAACCGAGCAAACACGAAAGGAAGTTTGTTTGTGTTCGCTCATTCAACTTAAGCGAACGAACACGAACGATAAACAAACATAATTTTTTTGTTCATGTTTGTTTATTAAATGAATGTGTTTGTTCGTGTTCATTGGTTAAGATGTTAAATGGATGAACATAAACGAACTAACACAAATGAACAAAAAACAACTATCATTACTCATCATTTAATTCCTAAAAAATAACATAAAAAAAATGAAAAACCAAGTAAAATTAGGAGGGATACAAAAGAAATTCAAAAAATTTAATTTAATTAATGATATTACATATTAATGTCATAATATATAAATATGTTTATATATTATGCCATCACAATATTTATGTTTTTAACTTTCGATATAAGTTATATGAAACTTGTTATATTTTATCCACAAAATATAATGTAAATATCAATATGTCTACACGATTAAGGGTATGTCTCGGTACTTTCAAGATGAATATTGCAATTTAAAAATCAAGGTTAAATAATTATTTAAGTTAAGTTACAAATAAATAAATAATGTTATATTATTTAAATAATTAATATTAACAATTACTTTTGATATTTTAATTCAAAATAATAAAATAACTATTTTAAACAGAAATAGGGTGGTATTTGGAGGCGATAAAAAAAAATTGTAGATCAATTATACGAGTTCCAAATGACCATTTGGGCGTGATTAAAAAGGCGCAACAACAAGATATCAGTGACCAAAGGGGTGTTAGCCTAGTGGTAAGGCATGTGGACTTGCTAGTAGCGGTCTCATGTTCGAACCCTGGGGGACGCATCCTGGAGGTACGGGGGCTTCGACCCCGGGCTGCATGTTTTAGCAGTCGGGCTTCGGCCCAAATTGCCAGGGATTAGTCTGGGCCCAATGTGGTCTGGGATACCCTCTCCAAAAAAAAAAAAACAAGATATCAGTGGACGGTACAAGGTGGTTCACGGCCCCGTATTCACTACTATAACCCGATGCGGGCAGTGCTGGAAAAGAGTGTGGTCGAGAGTTGTGGTAGTCGGGCAGCGGTCATCGGTGGGGTTCGACAGTTTACCTCTCGCAAACTTAGCCCTTCACGATGTTGTCGGTATTGGGTGTCGAGTTAATTAATTTTGCTTTTTTTTTTTTTTTTGTGGTTATAAAATTTACCTTTAAAAAAATATATTTTAAACAGTCACGTTACCTTAACAGATATATCCAACAAGGCGGTTATAACAAAACAAATACAATTCCTATTAAATGGGCGAATTTTGTTTTCATGTAGAATTTGATTGGTCCACGTGTCTTATTCCGATTCGCTAAAATCTGTCTGCCCTAGAACTTCAATGTGTCCTTGGCTGCCCATGTGTTATTTCTTAACTTTGGCGTTTATTTCTTTTTTCAATAATAATAAAAAAAAAAAAACATCCGTCACATTACATTAAATTATTAGTTTTTTCTTTCAAATATTTATTTAAAATAAATACGTTATTATTTATTGTTTATTTTTAAATACTTAATAATTATGGTAAAACCAAACTTCTAAATGGCGTGAGACGAGACAGATGTGACGTGGTGGAAGAGTCAAACTTTAAGTCTTACGAGTTATACGACGAGGTCATGCGTTTTCCAAGGCGTGGACTAAAGTGGCAAATTTGTATATAATATATATGTATATATACATGTGCATGTGTATTTATGTCAGTGTCCTGAACAATAATGATTAAGTTATTAACAATTTAACTTCACATAAAACGATAAACAAAAGAACTTCTAAATTCTAATCGATACCAATGGGAAAATTCTAATTGAATTTCGAAGTGCACGTATTTGAAGACGAAGATAAATATTTGTAACGTCATATCGTGCCATGGCGGGCCATGACATGCCATAACGAGCTCGACACCTCGTATCAATGCCAAGGGGGTAAACGTGGTTGCAAGGTCATCCCTCGGAGCCATGGTGGCGCTAATGCCCATTTTTCAGAACATTGGGTTTAACATTGAAAACAGTAATCATGATCCATAAAAGATTGAAATTTGACTCAAATAGTCATTTTACACCCTTAAATTGGTCTTATAATAATTCATCTCTCATTCTTACCAAAATGTCACTACCTCCGCAATTTTCAGGCCCAAGTTTGTATAAATTTTTTTAAAGGGAAATTGACCATATTCGTTTTTTTTTCTTTGTCTTTCAGCTAGGTCCGCAAATCCATATGTTTTTTAACGATTTATCTTATAATTAAATATTTGTATTAAATTATACATTTTGTTATATATATATATATATATTCCATTTTCAAAATAAAGATTCAAAGCACCTGTGTTTGAAGTGAATCATTTATTTGCTTTTTTATCGTATTTTTGTAAAGATATCCACTTTCTTATCTTTTAAGTTAAAGCCACGGTGACATTTTTTGCTTTTCTTATATCCCACATAAGTTATGTTACTCTTTTTTGCAGATAATCAATATCGAGCAAACACCCCGATCAAAAAACCTAACAATGTATAAAATTGAAGTTAAATCCCTTGTGACCAATGACAATGCAAGAATAGATAAATGATTGTTTTGTCCTCTTCTATTCACCATGCATCATCCTAATCTCGATGTTTGAAATATTCTCCTCTTGGTTTACGTATATTTTGCTTAATCGTTTTTATGAACTTTTGCATTTTTAATTGTGCAAATACCCTTCGACCTTTTTTCCAACAGGTTGCAGAACTTTCAACTCCCTAGTCATGTGTTATGTCTTTCAGACAATTTCCTTTGATGCTCCTAGTTGTCGTCATTTCCCCGTTGCTCGTCATGTGTCCTTACCTAACACATCTCCTTCTTGTGCTTTTTCTCTACTCATATTGAGTATAACAAGTATGCTAAGAAATCCTGATCTCCTTCTTGTTGGCACTAATAACACCTCCTTCAATTTTCTCGTTAATCTCCGATACTAGCTACAAGTAGATCAGAAATTGTCTGGATCAACACCGAAGACTTGTTCGAGGTCAAGGTAGAAATTATCAAACTCATGACGGACCTTGACCCAACGAAAAAGCTTCTGGATGGAGAAAACAATAGTTGATGGGAATTAAGCTTCTGAATGAAGTATCGGTATTTTAAATTGTTTTTGAAACAAAATCTTTAAAACATAATTAAATATATCTTTTACACAAACTCTTTTTGTTTTATTCCAAATCTTTGTGAAATCTATGTTTTGTCGTGTTTGTTATACTTTTGACCGAATCAAATAAATTTCCCTTCCCCTTTTCTTTCAATTGAGACCCATTTTCTTCCTTATCCCACTTCCTTTGCCACATTCATCGTATTCTTACCAACAACCATTTGGGTTGTGACGTACTGGTAAAGCCTTTGAGGGATGTAGTGGAAAATCTCATCTATCCAGAGTTCAAATTCAGGCGATGTCAAAGCCCTTGTGGCCATGGAGGTTCACCTGCGATGACTCCAGGCCATTCGTGGTCGCACGGAGATTAGTCGGTGCCCGTAAGCTGGCCTGGAAACCCACGGTTACAAAAAAAAACAATTACTTATTTAAATTAAGCCATTAGCTTCCAATAGTTTTTCAATTTTCTTACTGTAAATATATTAACAGTTTTATATAAATGCAACAAAATAAAATACACTATATAGAAGTACTTTAAAGGATTTACCTATAATTGAAAAATATCCAAAATTTATAGTCCAAATCCCTAGGAGGGAAAGGAGTTAGGCGTTGTTTGGAAGTTGTTGGATGGTTCAGTGCAGAATGATTAAGTGGTCAGAATGATTAAGAGAATCATATAATATATTGCAAAATGAAATATGTTTGTTTTTTAATTGTTCAAAATGAAATCAGGACTCTTAATGGTTAAGGGAGGGTCAGGATACAAAATCATTCAGAGGGTTTTAGAACCATTAAGAGACAGACATTTTTTTTGTCAAATAAAATTTACCTCTTAACGATTCTAAGGTTGCCTCTTAATAGAACAATTAAGAAGTAAACAAACAGCCCTTAGTTAGTTTATCCAAACTTATTGGAAATGGAAAGTATTTTTCAAAATACTCTAATTAAACTATAAACTTTTATTAAAAACATGTTTCATTTTCAATTACTTTGTTTTTCACTCGATATTATTCAAAAATTTGTATCTTGTCTTATAACTAGAGACGCACAAAGGAGAGATTAACCGCTTTTGGACCGATAAGGATTGAGGACCGGTTTAAAGAAAACCCGGCCTAAGGACTGGTTATAAGCAAAAGCTCGTTTTAATCCTAAACTTTGAACCTGGACCGGTTCTTAACTAGTTAAAAGAAGCCTGGATAAAGACTGAAAACCGATCCTAGGTTAACCCAAAAGAAAAAATGTTCAAGACCCGTTGCTTTTTCCCAAATTATTTTATTATGATTAAAAATTTGAAAAATATCAACAACAATAATTTGTGGTAATCAATTGTGAAATTAATGCATGAAAATTTATAAAACATGTTAAAGATATGTCTCTGTTTTTTTTTCGTGTGACCCGATTTTAAATGCAACATGCAACACAGATGGAGTCGAGAGTTAATTAGAAGAAATATCGAATGCTTTAACTCTTAACATAATTTAATTTAATCACTTGAATAAAGTTAAAATCGATAGAAAATTATTCAATACGAGAATTATAAAAAAATCAAAAAAGAAAAAAAAAACAAATACGTCAAAAGAATTCATTAGTTTTTGATGTGGTTTAATTAGTTTCTATATCCTATGATTAATTAGTTTACAATTAAATGAAAACTTAAAGTATTTGTTAAAATAATTATCAACTTCATTTCTATTATATAAGAACCTCTTAATCATTCTAATCACTATAATCATCTTGCTCAAAACCATTCAACAACTGACAAACAACCCCTCAGTCCGGTCCTTTTTCAGCTCAATCTTTTTTTTGCTAACGAGGACGGGTCTTTTTAGAAACCGTCCTTGTACACCTCTACTTACAATGTACCTAATTTTCTTCGAGTACTTGAACATATAGAATATTTTTTTCATTTTCATTAAATGTAAACAATTTTGAAATACGTTCAAGATTCTAGTATGATTGATATGCATATCAGTATATAAAACCGACATCACTATTCAAATTTTAAATATACACAAGGCCCATTTCGTTTTCTATCCTCCTTTTAGGGTGAAAGGCCATGTTATAAAGGAGGGCCATCCATGTGACTCCTTCCAAGATATGTCACAATGCAAATCTATAAATAGAAACTTGTACACTTTTTACACCCATTTTTCCAATTAACCTTTTTTTATTTTTACAATGATATTAATGATTATTATGTTAATTCAAATTCATTATTATTGAACTCAATCATGCAAATTTGATAGTATTTATTATTGTAGTGTGGATCACCTTGAGTCCAGCTAAGAAACACACAGATGTTTGTAAGCAGGTGTCACGTGCTTCCCCCACCCCACGACAATAAATGACCAATCAACTGTCCCATAGTCCCCCATTCGTAATTATGCAAAACTCCAGGGGGCCTTCTTCTTAACTCCATGTATATAGCACTCAAAAACTACTCCACTACCTTAATGCTTTTGGCCTCCCTACAAACTTATTAAAGTTAAAAAGAGAGGAGAAATGGAAGTTACCGGAGTATATTTAGTGGTGGTAGTCCTTGTCGCCGCCGTCAGCTCCACCGTTGTCAACTCCTGCCCACCGTCGGACCGGGAAGCGTTGTTGGCGTTCAAGTCCGCCTTGAACGAGCCGTACTTGGGCATCTTTAAGACCTGGACCGGAACCGACTGCTGCACTAACTGGTACGGTGTCAGCTGCGACCCGACTGACAGCCGGGTCAATGACATTAACCTACGTGGCGAGTCGGAAGATAAGATTTTCGAGAAAGCCGGCCGGTCTGGGTATATGACCGGTTCACTCTCGCCTTCTCTCTGTTCGCTGGACCGGCTTACGACGCTTGTGGTCGCCGACTGGAAGGGGATTTCTGGTGAGATACCTGCGTGTCTCACTTCTCTTCCTCACCTTCGCATCCTTGACCTCATCGGAAACAAGATCACCGGAAAAATTCCTTCCGACATCGGAAAGTTAGGAAAACTCACTGTTCTGAACGTCGCTGATAACAAAATCAGCGGTGAGATCCCGTCGTCGATTGTGAACCTCGGGAGCCTAATGCACCTAGATCTGAGCAACAATCAAATCACCGGCCCAATTCCGGCGGATCTCGGAAAGCTATCGATGATGAGCAGAGCTCTACTAAACCGCAATCAAATCACCGGATCTATTCCGAGCTCAATTGCCGGCATTTACCGTCTCGCGGACTTAGATCTGTCAATGAACAGGATCTCCGGCTCAATTCCTGCTCAACTCGGTTCAATGCCGGTACTCTCCACACTCAACTTAGACAGCAACCAAATCACCGGCGAAATTCCGGTAAGTCTACTAAGCAACACTGGTCTAAACATCGTGAACCTGAGCCGGAACTCTCTCGACGGCTACTTGCCGGACGTTTTCACTCCGCGAACGTACTTTTCCGTACTGGACTTGTCGTTCAACAAATTGAAAGGCTCGATACCGAAATCCTTATCGGCGGCGAAGTACATCGGACATTTGGATCTCAGCAATAACCATCTGTGTGGCTCGATTCCGATGGGGTTTCCATTCGATCACCTCGAAGCGTCGTCGTTTACCAACAATGACTGCCTCTGTGGGTCGCCGCTCATGCGCGTTTGCTAGTAGCACGACGTCGTATCCTATTGCGATTAATTGATTACCGTTACTTAACGGTGCACAATATGTGTGCGGCTTTCTGGGTTTTTTTTTAAATAAAAATTAAAAAAAATTATCCAATGTTAAGAAATGTTAATATTTGCACGTGATGACGTGAAGATGTGCCACGTGAGATTCTGTATATCTAAGGGCTACTTTGTAATTTTACCTTTGTTGTGTAGATCTACTTTTGGTTACATTGAAGTGTTGTGCATTTGGTTGCTTCATGATAATGCGCATCTCATGATAGAGCCAAAAAGTATCTACTTATTAATTTATATTTCTTATTCAAAAAGAATAAATATGATATTTGATCTTTTAATTAAATATTACTATTGACATTTTAATTTTATGTTAACATGCATCGATTTGTATCTCAGAATCATATAATTGAAACTTTTATCATGTCTTTATAGTTTTATTTTGATATGGTCGGACTTACTCAAGGGCATACGATGGAAAGGGCTATCACGTTATTATTTTGTTGCAACCAAAAAAAACGTTTCTAAATGGTCCTACTATATGTTTTCACTAACTTTTCTTTTTAATGACACATTAATGACTTTTTATTTATTGGAAATAAATTGATGACACAAGTTTGTGGTGGCAAAATCGGTTTGCATGGCTTTTTCCGTGTCCCAGGAATGGTTTTAAATCCAATGCTTACCATTTTCCTAGTTTTTTAACTTTTAATTTTGGGTAGATTATGTTTCTATTAATACAATTGGGATAAAAAAAACTATAAGGAGACTAAGAAAAAGACAATTTTATCCGTAAAACAAAGAAGCTACTAATAGACTAACGATGATTTTATGAAAATACTTATAACTTTGTTTTTTACAATAAAATGATGTCTATACCTTTAAATTAAAAAATAAATAAATAAATCTTAGATCGGTCTCAATATTTTGATATGCATTATCAATTGTATTCATGTCTTTTTATTACCGGGAACCCAACACCGACACATGGAGTTAAAAGAAAGATAGATTCAAAGTTGGCTTGAAACAATTTTTTCATTGCAATATTTTTACTTTTAATATTGGAAATAACATAAGAGCATCTCCAACAACATTGCTAAAATAGAAAATTTTGGCTTTTTTTTTGCTATTCCTCTCCAACAGCTTTGCTATATGTTTTGCTAAAATAGAGAAAGATCAAAAAATCTCTAAATATAGAGAATTCTCTATAATCTCTAAATTGGAGAGAGAAAATATTATTTTATTCAATCCAACCAATAAGATTCAATTTTTAATATTTTATTTTAAGTTTTTTTTAAAAGTGTATTGGAATGATAAATTATGAAATATTATAATAATATAAATAATGGTTGATTTTCTAAAATAGAAAAACTGTTGGAGTTAGAAGAAAATGTTTTTAGAGATTTTGACTTTCCAATCTCTATTTTAGAAAAAATTTAGCAATGCTGTTGAAGATGCTCTAAAATTTCAAATTCAGATATAACAAAAATAAATCAATAGAGTGAAAAAAAAATCACAAATTCAAAAATTTAAATCGTTTCAATGGTGTTATTCATCCAAATCAATTCGTCAATTTTTTAATTGAATTAATAAAACAGCTGAAAATTTAATAAACATTAATTGCGAAATGTCCGGTTACCCTATAATTGAACAATTATCAAAAAAATAATTGATTTTTGTTATGAATGAATATGGAATGGATGTCAATCATCTTTTGTATTTGGTAAAAATATGTACCATATATGTATTGTGTTTCTTGGTAGCTAAGCAATATGTATCTATATATATGTATCATCTATTGAATAAGAGAATAATCTTTTGGCCCTCATATCTCCATCTCTCTCTCTACTCTCAGTTATTCATAACAATTTTGATTATATTGAGTGTTTTCAATGAAGGGTTGGAAATAGTCTTATATATTTTAGTATAACTTATAAATATTTTTCTTTGGAAAGGTGTCCTAAGCTATGCCTAAACTAATCACTTGGTAAATTATGGCTGTAAGACATCATCAACCTTGATTAAACCCCAGTGACTACAATTGTTGTGTACGTCTGGATTCGAACCCTGGGCGGATGGGATATTCCACCACATCCCCAGGGCCTTAAGGTAGCGTTTGGTATGCAGACATGATTGGACGGGACTGGACAGGACATAACTGGACTGGACAGGACAAGAGGCTAGGACAGGACTGGACTGGACAAGACAATTGTCTGTCTTATGTTTGGTACGACTATGACTGGATAGGACAGAACTGGACAAGTTTCCCTAAAAGTTGTTTGATGATTTTGTATGTCATATAATAATTATAAATAACACAAATAAAGTATATCTTTAAATAATTTAATTAAAAAACATTTTTATTTTTTACACAATTTTCATACATATAAATACTTACAAAAACAATGATAGAAAATTTGAATGAAGAATCTGAAATAATTGATAGTAGTTCGAAAAAATCCGATTTATATAAAGAAAATATAATATTTTGGTTCAATTTGGAAGATCTTGATGAATTGGCCGATGCATAGTTGAAGCGACAAGTAAAGATAAAGGCGATGGGTGGTCGGTGAAAGACGGTAGTTGTGAAAAACGTGAAAGATAGTGGACAGTGGTAATAGAGGTTATTGTAGTGGAGGAAGAGGCGGAGGTCACCGATGGTGGTTGACGACGAGCGACGGTGGTTGGCTGTGAGCGTCGGTGGTGGCGGCGACAATGGGTGGTGGTGATCGGTGGAGGTGGCGATGGGCGATGGTGGAGGAAGTTGTTGTAGTAGTGGAGGAAGAGGTGGAAGTGGTCGACGATGGTTTGTGGTGGCTACCGGTGGCCGTCGATGGTGGTGACGGCCATAGGTGGTGGTGATCGATGTTAGTGGAGGTGGTCAATGATGGTAGCGGAGGTGGCGATGGCCGATGGTTGTGGAGGTGGTGGAGGTGGCTGTTATGGTGGAGAAATAGATAGAGGTGGTTAACGGTGGTTGGCGGTGGCTACTGGTGGACGTCGATGGTGATAGTGGCGGTGATGGGTAGTGGTGAGCCTTAAGACTAATACCATATTAGGATTATATATCAAATGACGTTAGATTAGTGAGTTTTAGTTTCTGTCTCACTTTTGTCCCATGTTGTTCCACCTATTTTGGTGGAACAAGAAAATACCCTTTTTTGTCCCATCTTGTCCCACTCTGTCCAGTCCTTGTCCCTGTCCCATGTCGCACCAAACGTGGGACAGTGAATTTTTGTTCTGTCCCATGTCACGCCAAACGTGAGACAGTAAGTTTATGTCCCGTCCCGTCCCACCCAGTCTGCAAACCAAACGCACCCTAATGAGTATGCCACAACCCTTGTGGTTAACTTATAAATATTTTATAAGTCAAGTATTTATAGAGTTTAAAAAAAACATTAACAAATCAACCTTTTTCAACCAAATTCTTTTTCCGCACATTAAAAAATTACGTTTTTTTAAGGGTGTCTCAGTCAATGCCCAGACTAATCATGACAAATTGTGACTGCAAGAAATCAGTCATGATAAACTCAGTGGTCACAACTGTTGTGTACGTCTGGAGTTGAACCTTGGGCAGATGAGATATTATATCACATCCCCTAGGGCCTCAACCACTACGTCATAACCCTTGTGGTTAGAATTACGTATTGTTTGTTTCTTACTTAGTAGACTTAATGGTATGTATGACTTAATTAGTCAGTCATATATGAGTGTTTGCTTATAGCTTATTCATTAAGGTGATGACTTGATCAGTTAGCCACTTGGGGCGAGCTTAATCCATTCATGACCTTTTCATATGTAACACCCCGAATTTCGTTTGGTTTTGTGTTGATGGAAGAAGGAAAAAGGGGTTGCCTGTGCTAGTCTACAGGGCGCACGGGTCGTGCGTCCTCCTTCAGAAAGAGCGCACGGGTCATGCGCAAGGTCAGGGGTGAAGGCCCGTGCGTAGCCCTTCAGCAAAAACGCACGGGTCGTGCGTCGTGTCAGGGGCTCCATCAGCGTGGGTTTTAATGAAATTTTCCCCAAATCTCATTCATTCTCATTTCTTTCTTCCTTTCCAAGTTCTCCTTTCTCTCCCTCCTCATTTACTCTTCTAGGGTTTCTCCAACCACCAATCTTCACCATTTATTGCTAGAGTCAAGGATTCCATCCAAGGTTTTGGTTTGGAAGTTTCAACACCACCTCCATTGTCATCTTCTCCAAAGGTCAAGATCTAGGTTTTTGGGTTTTCTTCTAAAACCTACTTGGTGAGTTCCTACTATCGTTTTACAAACTTTATACATATCAAAAGCTTACATTTTGAACTCCTACATATCTCCTTGGGTTTGGATTTAGGTTTATTGCATTTTGACCTAACTTGAGTTTTGAGAGATTTTAGGGTTACTAATCATTTTCTTGAAATGTAAAGGGTTTGATTTTATTGAAGTAAAAAGGGAGTTTTACTTACACATTTATGTGGGTTATTTGAAAGAATGCATATAAATCTCATTTTATGATTTTCATTCTTATCAGCAGTTAGACTTGATAAAGGCATTTTGGTTATAAATATTTTGGAAGCTATATGTTTAGCTTTGATTGGTCACACATGTTATTGTGACAAGTTAGACTATTACTAGTGGATCCCTAGGTTTTGAGTCGACTTATATTATTGGGATGTCTTTTCCCCATTTTGTAGCTATGGATGCATTTGATCCTCGGGGGCCTTTATGGTACGGTTATGTGAGACCGGTTACTAGTCATGGATCAAATGCAGTCCTAATGAACGAGTATGACTTGGTTTCCTCGGGGGCCCTCCCTCACATCTTAGTACGTTCCGAAGTGTTCGTGGCCATGGATTCCAAGTATTTAGCTCACAACTCGGGTAGTGGCCTACTATTGTGTTCCGTCACCACCCTTGGTAAATCGGGTATCCCCCGTCATCGCGAGATGAACTTTTGGACCGATTGTCCTTTCTTGATAAAGATCTTCTTTTGTAAACTAAAAGTTTTGTAAAGATTTATCTATGTTACAAATGTTTATATCTCTTGAATTCCATAAACTGTATGTTCTCACTAGGCTATAAGCCTAACACTTTTTCTCAAATGATATGTATAACAGGTTCCCTTAGCGGTGGGGTGTCAAGGTCGTGAGTGACGAGCATGTCTTAGAGGTATTTTTGGAATGACTAGTAGTCAATGTTAGGCATTGTTTAAGTCCCATCTTTTGGTGATTTTGGGTCGACAACCGATGTAATCTAGATAGATGTATTTAGATTAGTTTGTTGTTGATTTCCATATTCATTCTCGGGTTTTTGTAAAGGTTTAGTACTTTACCCCTTTTTGGGAGGTTTATACCAAATGCTAAGTCATATTGCCTATATTTCCGCAGTTTTATTTCACCTTGATTTTTAGGGCGTTACATCATATCTGACCCTTCTCTCGAAACAGCTAGGCCTACTATCTATATATGTCCTTCTTTTCACTACTCTTCATCGCGGACTCCTACTTTTCCTCTTCCTGTTTGTCGCTGTTGCGGCGTTGCCCCTTACCCCTTGTATTGTCATCATTGTCTTTTCCTTTCCTTTCCTTGACGTCGTCGTCACCTTCTCCTCCTTTGTTGTGTGTTGTTCTTCGTCTTTCATCATTGCTACTCTTCGTCTTTTTTCATCGCCACTCGTAAAAATCCTAAGAACCTCTCTCTCTCTCTCTACTTTTTACTAAATACCATGGAAACTTCATCGTCTTTTGCCACTGCTCCTTCCCATTTTCTTCACTATTGTTCCTCGTTTCTTCATCATCTTTCACTACTGCTTGTGATTTTCTATTGATTGTCTACTCATCTTAGCTTGACTCTTTAATTTAATTATTTTGTTCTATTTCCACATGCATTTTTGATAAATAAGCATGAGGGTGATGCTTGAGTATGTTAATTGTCAAAGATAACGATTATTATTTTTAATGAGGATTCAATTGAGTATCGTTAAGTGTATTTATATGAGTATTCTTGATTGCTTTGGTGCTTATGATTATGCTAACAAGGAAGAAAGTTTTATATCGTAAAACACGCAAAAACATAAGTTTGATAAAAATAAGAAGAAACAGTAAATTTGTAAGAAGTAAAATGATTATTTAAAATTTTTAGATAATTCTTCAGGTTTATTCAACATAGTATAATAAATTAACTTAATTTATTGAAACAAGTTAATACATAAACCCTCAACAACCACTTACATGTCTTAATCAATTATTTATCATATGTGACCCATTTATTTTGCCAATCTTTTTGAGATATGGATACAGAACAAAACGATGGAAATCTTACAGTAAAAAGGAAAAAAAGAAAAAAAAAAGTGATCCTCACAAGTCATGTCAGTAATCAATTAAGCAACCCACTACTCCAAGATTTGATGGTACTTGGTTGGACCCTTTTTCCCATCACTTATTTAATTTAAATTTAAAGGACGATTCTAAATGTAAACAAACTCTCCTAAAAGGATTTTAAAATAAGAGTAAATTACAATTTTGGTCCTTGAGGTTTACTTACACGTTGCTTTGAAAGTGGTCCTTAAGTTTCAATAACTACAGTGAGTGTCCCTACTATTGACATTTTGTTTTGAAAATGGTCCATCGTTATTAACTCCGTTAAAATCATCCGTTAAGTAAGGGTCATTTTGGTCTTTTTACCATTTTCCTTGTTTTTTTTTAATTATTA
This sequence comes from Arctium minus, assembly GCA_954870635.1. NCBI lineage: Eukaryota > Viridiplantae > Streptophyta > Magnoliopsida > Asterales > Asteraceae > Arctium > Arctium minus. The sequence continues at coordinate 33,036,635 of OX941088.1, forward strand.
TACTATTGATTTATACATTATTTTATATGATATACATTTACTATATACGAACTATATATAGCCACATCGTAACAACATCAAGCCTCACTCCGGTCACCGGAGACTGCTCCGGCCACCATCTCCGACAACCTGACTTACTCCGATCACCATCTCTGATGCCTTGAAACCAAAAAAAATTCGATCATCTTTAGCGGCCTAAATCAACACCGAACTAAAATCAAACCAGAAACACATATTTGAAACCATATCTAACCTAAATGAAATCTAAAACCCAACCTAAAACCAAAATCAAAATATGTTACACAACCTAAATCACATCTAATATTAGGTTTGACCGCTTGAAGTTATTTATGTAATACCCTTCCAAATTGCAGGTGCTCTCATCCTAATCCACTGTATCGGTGAGCCAAAGATCAAATTGAGATGATGATGGTGATGGATTGCACAAGCTTCAAGAATCATTTCCTCCATTCCAATATCTTAATTTATAACTCGTTACTCAAAATCCCTGTCATCACCTCCATCACATCTGTTAAATCTCACTGTCATCTCTGTGACGGGTACTCCTTGACGGAAAAGGCGGTGTTTGGTGATGAGGGGAAGGTGGTTTACGGCGCTCACGAGGATGAAACCCAGTTCCATTGATCTATCAATTGAGCTTCTGCTTTGTGGTCCCTGTGGCGATTACCACAGATTCAGCAATGGAAAGAGCAATGGTGGGTGGTCGATTGTCGGCGATGAGATCTCTTATTCAAGGATGCTGAGTAGTTGGGAAGATGGTCAAGGCACCCGTTGTAACACCCTCAAATTTGGAAAGAACAACTAATTTAAAAGTTTCAATAATGCCTCAAAGAAAGATAAATCTCTTACAACAAGCCATTTCTTGAAATACTATTCTAGATTTAACCATCAAGAAAATGGATAGAGTCTTACATAGAGACTAATAAGAAGGTCGGGTGCTACTAAACCCAAATACATGTTGCTATTCGCAAGATAATTGCGGAAGACTTCACCAAGCTATTCATCCTCGTGCAAATAACTAGTACCCAACTCTCCACAAAGTCGCTCGTACCAATCCTCAACCGAAACATGATGCACATGCCGAAAAATAAAAAGGTTAGACTAACGTCTAGTGAGTTCAAGAGTTTTCAACATTAATTAAATATATTTGTTAAAAGGAAAGAATGCAGTTTGAATCGTAATCTTTCAAAATGATTTATTTTAAATATTAAACGACTCGTTTTTCCAATAACCCACATTTTAAAGACAAGTACCGCAACATAGACATTCCTTCGTAAAGTAAATTAGATCAAAAACTCACTCAAAACGTGAATGGAAATTTAAATCCCAATCTATAAAACGCGGTTAGAACTTTATTTTCCGAAACACCCAAAATACGGGTGGGGCATAATACTCAAACCCATAAATCATGAATAAAATCCATATATGTAAAACGTCACCGAAAACATGGATAATAAAATAATAAAATCTAATACCTAAATAACACCTTCCGGTGATGGGGGAGACCCAATTCCATTGTACGCAGCGGAACACAAAGTTAATCCACATAACCATGTTGTCAAACTACACCTCAGATCGTGACTGATTGTCTGCTTTAAAAAGCTACACCTCTAGTTGGACTTTATTTCAAGCCCCAAATTACACTGTATCCCCCATTGCCTGCTCTGCCGAGCTACACCTCAAGGATACGCGGTCTTATTCCCTGTTCGTTCTCTAGTGGAGTTCCATTCTCAGGGTTCTCATTCGACCCCTAGTGCCTACTCCATAACATTCAAGATAGGAGCATCAACTCCTTACTTGATAACTCATGATGTCTAACCCTCGTGCCAAGAATTAGAACATCAAAACCACAAAAACCTACTGTCCCGGAATACAACCCTTAAGGGTTTATCTCCATAAAACTGGGACAACAACAGTGCCAACACGGCCTATTTCCCAAGATGATAATGTCAAGACTCCTCACTATTAAATGCGACTGACTTACATGCCTACGGATCCATTGCATTACAGTCTAAAATATATGACTTCAAATGAATGACACATGCATTCAAAACACGTATTCTCTAACATAAAGTGCAATAAATGCAACTCACACCCAAAGCTCCGCTTTAAGTTATTAAAAACCGAAAAAATGTCCCCAAGACCCGACAAAGACGAAAACCGAGCCTTAAGCTCAACCAATCAAATGACCATATGTTAAAATTCCCAAAATGCAATAAAACGCAGTTAACCAACGTTTATGCAAACACATGTTCCAAAATACATGAATAAACTCCAACACAATTTAGATTGAGACAAAGCATTTTCCAAATAAGTTTATAATTCCATTGACCCTTTCAAAACATCCCATAACACGAGATCAAACATTTCCCATAATACACATTAAAAGTACAATTACTTCAAAGGATTTACACTCGTACAATAAATCGTTAAAATATCAATTTCGAATATTTACTCATCAAAATAGTTGAGATACATCTTTCCCTAAAACCAAAAGGTTTATGATTTTCCGAAATGTTCACAAGGTTGGGAATGACCAAACTCCAATGACCCACACGTTGGTATTTTCAAAACATTCCACAACACAAAATACATATATTTCCAACAACACTAAAATTGCATTCTTACCAAATAACATCCATTTATGCAAACAAATCATCAAAACATTTTCATTATGATTCATTTATCAAATTTCCCAAAAATCCCAAGGATGGGTGTTTCGCAAGATTTATAAGATCAAATATCACAGATAAGTAAATTTTAAAAAATAATCTAACATTTGATAATTAGCAAATAAAACACATAAACACTTTAAAACGGACATTTTGGCATGTACATAGTTTTCACAAATAAACTTGAACTCACCTTGCTAGATTTAGGCTAAATCTATATTTTACCCTAACTTGAGTTTTCTTGAAGAAACTTGAATCCACAAGCAATTCCTTCCAAAAACCTAGATTCACAAGTTTTCAACCATAAATATTCGCATTCAACCATTTAGAATTGATTCTCAAACATTTTACATCAAAATCCCCAATTTGGCCAAAGCCCTAATTTTGACCCGAACTTACCAAAATCACCCAAATCAAAATTGGAGAAATAGAACACTAGGGAAACCATCAATGAAGGATTTATAACTTACAGAAAGATTTAGAAGAGAGAAAGATGAACTCACCATTTAAGTTTTGAGTAAAACCCCCAAAACCTAGAATTTCTTGAAGGTGAGAGTAAGATGGAGAGCTCCTAGTCTTAGCCTTCAATCCTTAGCTTGGTGATGATCAAACACCTTTAAACCCAAGGAAATGGTCCTAAAATGGTTAGGGTTCATAGAAAGGGAGTGAGGTTCGATTTGGGAGAAAAAGGTGGAGAGGAAGAAGTGAGAAATGAGGAGAAAGGCTGAAAACCCGACTTTAAAACAACCTGGTACCACTGGGCGACATTGCCACGAGACCATGGCATGGTCATTGTCGCGTGGCATAGTCGCACCAAGTGTACCGTGGGCCCACTTGTGCGATTATGACATTGTCATGGTCGCCGGGCATTGTAGTCGAACCCTTTCCAAGCCCCGAAACCCGACTTTTTCAACGCCAACACTCCCGATACTCTAAGCATCTCATAGCAATGATTTCCCAACATAAATCCAGTCATTTACAAGTCACAAAAACCTCCGGATGACCTTTATTCACCGAAAATTACGGGTGTTACACTCGTCGGGAAGATAAAGTGGAAGGGGAAGGCGACAAAGGGAGCTGAAGAGTGTTGGACGTGGTGATGTGATCATCGGAGGAGGGTGCCAGAAATGTTGTTGAACCAGTGACGGAGAGGATAGGGAGGGTTAGGGTGGTCGACGGAGTCGAAGAATAGGTTCGTCGGAGTTGTAAGTTGGCCGATGGTGGTGATCGGAGTCGAAGAAGAGGTCATCGGACATAGATATGCATACATATATATGGTGTGTGTATGTATATATGCATATTATATATATATGTGTGTGTGTGTGTATGTGTAAATTAATATAATATTAATATATATTAAAGTAAATTACAATTTGGTCCATTTGGTTTAAACAAAAGTGGCAACTTGTCCTTGTAAAGGAAAAAGACGGAAATACCCCTAACTTAACAGAAAAAATTTAACGGAGTTAGATTAGAGGGACCTAGGGGTAGCAAAACGTGACCCAACCAGTGGCGGAGCCATCTTAGCACCAGAAGGTGCATTGGCGGCCCCTGAAATCCTTTTTTTTTGATGTGGTAATATCGACCCTAATCTTTTATTATATAATAGGCTGGGCTCCACCTCAATGTCTCGACTCACAAAATACTTCTTGTTTTTAATCTTTATCAGTTAAACCTTGTGATCACTTTTTTATCAGATAAATTTTGCATTGATTTGAGCTTTGAAATTCAATAAATCCACCCATGAACTTAATGAAGAAAAACAATTTCACTTTGATTTTCAAAAAAAATGGTTACCCTCTGTTACAAATACACCACCAATTACACTATTCTAATGGCAGCACTTTATATAAAACATTCAATACTTAGGGGCCGTTTACCCAAACATTTACCCGGTAAGCACTTACCGGTTAAATTCGACGCTATCACTTACCTTATTGGGTAAGATTTTAGTCCATTAAAACGGTATCGTAAGCAAAAATTTACCCGGTAAGCGCTAACCGGGTAAGAGTCGTCGTCCACACTTACCGGGTAAGACTCTCGACCACTGCTTTCGCTCTTACCGGGTGAGATTATTGGTCATTATATTCATGTTAATGTAATATAACTTGGTAAACTTTGTAGTCTATTTTCGTAAGACCTATGAGACCACATTTTACATTTGAAACTTCAAATGCAAAACACTGTGAAAGTTTAGGGCAATCCAAACTATGCTTTAAGACCATGTCATATGGACGGTCAGAAATTCTTATCTCATTCCATTCCAGTGGCTCAACCAGTAACCAATGGCGAAAACTAAAAAATCCATGGTTTCTCGGTAGAACCCTATTTAGCCCAAGTTGTTTCAGAACCAGATAAGCATTGATTAGACTAGGTACCCATACATGCAAACACAACAAATAAAACCAAACAAAGATAGTTTATACCCATTAATGTTATTCTTCGTCCTACCTTGACTATTGGGAAATTTCCATTCGAGAAAGAGATGTACGAATAAAGGAGCGAATCTGACTCGACCGAACGGTAGAGGTTGTTTAAGAATCGAGATAGGCACCGTGAAGAGTCTCGTTTGGTTTCGAGAGCCTCCCCCTCCCCGTCCCTTACTCGTTAGTAAAAAATTTCGAACCTTCACAGCAAAAAACACTACGAATGTTACCTTCGCATTGTGAAGTTTCAAGTATAAAAATGTGGTCTCACCGGTCTCACGAAAACAAGAACAGGTTGGCCTCACGTGATCCCAAGTATATATATATATATAGGGAGAGGTTCATTTGAGAAATGGTAAATATATGAGAAATAGAGAAGTAATCTTAGCCATTCATCTGGTCAACATTTGCGGCTTTGACTGCGAAGCACCGGATAATTCCTTGTGTGGTCTATAGAAGGTAGAGGGGTAATTTCGTAAAATACACGGGATGAGTTCATATATGAATCTGTTAATTAGTTCAACTGATTCATATATGAATCTTTGTGATTCATACAGATTCATATATGAATCTTTGTGATTCACAAAGGTTGATATATAAATATTTGTGATTCATACAGATTCATATATGAATCTTTGTGATTCATACAGATTCATATATGAATCACAAAGGTTCATATATGAATCTGTTAGTTAGTTCAACTGATTCATATATGAATCACAAAGGTTCATATATGAATCAGTTAAAAGAGTTTAGTTGTAAATTGCCCTGGTTCATATATGAACATATAGTTCATATGTGAATTATACATGTTCATATATGAACACAGCCCGTGTATTTTGTAAAATTTACGAAATTGTCCTTCTATTTTTGGGATAGCCGCAACTTTTGACCAGTCAAAGCCGCAACTTTTGACCAGTCAAAGCCGCAATATTTGACTAGTCAAATCCGATCATGACCATATGAATGGCTAGGATTACTTCTCTATTTCTCATATATTTACCATTTCTCAAATGAACCAAACACTATATATATATATATATATATATATATATATATATATATATATATATAGATAGATAGATGCTCCCCCTAGACCCAAATCCTGGATCCGCCCCTGGACCCAACCCACCAACCCAATCCGAACCCAACCCAAAATTAGCAGGGTGGATTGAGATTTTCAACCTCTTTAAGTTAAATGGGTCAAACTGTCTAACTCATGTATGTAAATGGGTTGGGTCGAAATTTCCGACCTGTTTTCAACCCGATTGCAACCCATTTATAATACTACATAATTTTATTTTATTTTTAATTAATTATCATTATTTAATTACAATTAATAATTTAATATCTATTTAATAATTATAAAATTAATACAAAAAATATGCTTCCTAAAACCTAATTACATCCGCGGCAAATTGACAATTTCTTAACCACAAGGTTGTGGCGTGGTGGTAAGAGTCTGAGGACTTCATAGCGGTTGCCCGGGTTCGAGCCCCACTCGCAGCATTGTGGCTACGGAATGAATGCCCGCGGGCCAAAGTGGTCTGGGATACTCCTTTACCAATTTTTTTTTTTGACAATTTTACACATTGTTCAAAACAAATTTTTTCTCTTTCGTTCACAAGATTCGTCGACTCCTCAAAACCCTAGCCGACCACCGACTCTTGACGTCCTTCACGACCCGATGTGGCGATGCCCTTCCACGACCACCGACAACCGACGCCCTTCCGCGACGACAGTTGTCAAACGACTTCCACTGTTTGACTTCCATACGTTAAAACTTTGAACAATTTATTTGACTTTATGGTTGTGTTTTATTGAAACTTTGAACAATTTATTTGACTTTGTGGTTGTGTATTTATCAAGAAATTAAGTAGTTTAATCATTCTTATTTTATTTAAAATCTTAAAAATTAAATGGGTCAACCCAAGTTCAACCAATTTATTTAACAGGTTGGGTTGAGAGAATCATAAACAGGTCAACCAGCTACCAACCCGTTTAAGTAACAGGTTGGGTTGAAAATCTCAACCCATTTAATTAAACAGGTTGGGTTGGGTTGAGATTTTCAACCCAATTAATAAATGGGTTGAACCCGAACCCAACCCGATCTGACCCATTGCCACCCCTAGAGGGACCACTTTCAAACCAAAATGCAAACAATAGGGATGCTCACTGTAGTTATTGAAGTCTAGGGACCATTTTCGAAGTAACGTTTAAACCTCAGGGACCAAAATTGTAGTTTACTCTTAAAATAATTTTTTATAAATTCTCTAGAATAAAGATAACAAAAAGTAAAAAATCTCTTGGGAAAAAGAAAAGTTGTTTTTTCATTAGAGCATCCACAGTGTACGTGTTTTTCACCGAACTTTTTCATAACTTTTTTCTTACACATTATTGCCACATCAACAACTTAAAAACCTCCACTATGTGAAAAACCTCACCCAAGCTTTTTCATTACTTTTTTAAACTATTCAGGGTTCCACTATTTTAACTTTATATCATTTTTATTCTTATTTATAAAAATAAATACATTAAAATTCATACAAATACATATTTATTTAAATTTAAAAGTATGTATAACCGAAAATAAAAACTGGGTCATTAAGAAATCTGTTAGAATTATATAAATATGTCAAATTTGAGATATTATTTTAAATATATATAATATAATTACTTTCATTATGTATTTATTTATATTATTTATTTAATAATTATATTTAAATAAAATTACTTTAAATATATTAATAAATAAAACTGGTTAATAAATAAAACTGATTAAATACGAAACTTTTATAAAATTCTATAAAGTTAAAACTGATTAAATACGAAAAAGCAGGTCGTGCAGTTACGAGCTATGACGAAAAACCTCAATTGAAAAACCTCTCCACTATGTGAAAAACCTCAAAAGGAGGTTTTTGCTTTTTGAAAAACCTCCCAAAAACCTCACGAAAAACCTCCCAACGAGCACATTGTGGATGCTCTTATTATTCACACCACTTAAGATATCATTTCAATATAATTAATATTGGGGAAAACTTATTCCCACCATAAAATCCTTATATACACCCCATCCCACCACCCCACCCACGGGCGGAACACAGTGAGGGCCAAAGGGGGCCATGGCCCCTGCAAATTTAGGAACAAATATCATATATTAGTAAAAAAAATATGTATTTGGTGTTCTATTGAGATGGTTATCAATTTCATGGCCACCTGTGAGTGATCTTGGGTTCTAGTCCATGACTCCATGGTGCTAGTTCTTTTATTTTTACTACCAAATGTTATTATTTTTCTTTCATTACTTCTTTTCTTCCCATGTGCGATACATATTTATTGCATATAACTTTTATGAATCGTATAAAAATTTATAAATTTATTTGACTTCTATATAAATAACGTGAAATATCTAGATTTTAGTATTACATTCGTTAATCTTTGTTTCTATATCTAGATTTTATCAAATTTATTACTATATTATAGTACAAAAATATATAAACCATTGATATATTTTTTGTTAACGTTCTTACGCTTAACGAAGTTTTTTATATTTCTAATAAAATTTATTAGTAGATCATAGTCAAAAAAACATATTAGAATCTCAATGAATTTATATTGCTATATTTTCAGTCTCCAAAATTTTGTAATATCATTTTTCGGCCCCCGAGGCTCTGATGTCTGTGTTCCGCCACTGCCCCACCTCTCATACTTTACTCTATATGTTTGACTTTTTATGTTTTCAATGTAACTTTTTATGTTCTCAATATAATTTACACCCAAGGTTGGGTGTAAATAATAAAGAATTCATTAAAGTAATTGAATATATTTTTTTAGAGATTTTAGATTTGATAAAAAAAATGAAAAACACAAAACTTCTCAAAACCATACACTTAAAACTCTCTCCTCCAAACCCCTCTTGTGAAGCTCTCGCGCACTTTTGCCGAAGATGAACAATTCAATGCCAAACATAACAGTTTTCCTGACAAAAAGCCATTTTGCCCGTCTTTATACCGGTCTTTTGGAGTGATTTTGCTGACAAAACTCTATCTTTATAGGTCGATTGAAAATGCTTTGATGTACCTTTTTTATTACGTTTACTTTCATATATGTCAATATCAAAATAACAATTTTTAAAAGTTTTAAACATTAATCAGCTTAAAAAGTGTGAATAACAGCATTTTTAAAACGATCAGCCATCACATATGAATTCATTAGGATAATTGACATAAACCAAGTAAAAAGGGCATGCATTTGACTTTTGACTTTGACCCATGTTGTATGTGTGTTATGGGATTTGAAAATTAATTAATTAATTGAGTTATAATATATTAAAAAGAAACAAACAGGTAAAGCATATTAATGTCATGCAGGAGGTTTTAGACCAGTTCATGTTCCCATGTGAACTTGTCCCTTTTATTTTTATATAGAAAATATGTACAAATAAAATAATTGAGGGGATTGTTTTTTTTTTAATAATTATTTTATTTACTGTTATGTCAAAGATTTATGAAAAACCCTTTTTCATGACCTGATATATTTTATGTTTTTCTATTAACTGACATGGTCAAAGGCGGTTAATAAGATGCGGAATTAACTCTGATTTGATAAGGTATTAAGGTATGAAAAGATAATATTTTAACTTTTAATTATCGTAATAATTAAAATGTGTAACACTCCTAAATTTAAACGTGAATAATGACATTTACATAAACGGAATCACCTAAGAAGGGGAAAGTATGATCGTTTACAAATAAAAGAGTGGCGATACATAACAATCTACTAATCTAAGTTATACTAAGCGTAGATTATAGATAGGTGTCACTATCGTCTTCCAAAAGAATCTGCCAAGTATTTGTACGTCAAACTGGCCAAAATTCGTCTCTCACAAAAGAGCCTCTAGCGGCAACCAACTCTCCACTCAAGACTTCGGAGCCCCGCCGCTAAAGAAACATGATATACATACGATGATTGTAATTTTGAGTTTTGTTTCATGAAATTAATAAATAAAAAAAAGACATTGCCCAATTTATTATGTATATGTTATATTCTATGTTTTAATTATTCATAATAAATAACCTTAGAATAATGTATTCTAAATGTCCCTAGTTAAATATTATTTTGGGTTTAAAGGTTGAAGTAATATGATAATGACTAGCATATGTAGGGATTCATATAGAGATATTGAATCTGCATATGGGTACAAAATGGAGATTTTGTGTATCGGACGTGACTCGCTATGAGAACACTTCATTGGATGTCATGTGAGTGTCATAAGTGTTTCTCATGTGGTCAATGTACATGTAATTCTTTGACTTGAGAAATATGGAGTTTGCTATGTGTGAGTAATATATTTTGACATTTGTTCTAATCATTCCGTAACTGGGTGACAGAATTATTGTTGGGTATGTTATAAATCACATGGTAGAACTAGCATATATCGAGATAGGATTTGTCCATCCTTTATGACGGAAGTAATGTCTCTGGGCCCCTTGATAAATATATATACTAAGGAAATGCATGCATGCTCGGATAATTGATATGAGATATCATTATCTGTTTTATTAGTATATTAGGGAATCAAGAAACTAGAGATTGGACATAACGAGAATGACACATTCAATGTCTCGTGTTCAATCTAGACATCAAGGACAAAGGAATTAAATGTGTAAACTAAAATTGACTACAAACTGATAATTTGTTGTATCACCAATTCTCGTCATTTGGGTGACGATGATGTATTGCTAGATACCGCTCATTTTTATAAATATAAATACGGTATTTATATTTATTACCAACATGTCGAGAACCCATTGGGTCACACGCTTTGAACATATCCGAATAAGGAGTTTCAATAATTAAAATGTTTAATTATTATATCCGATTTGTATTGATTTAATCTGATTAAATAAAAATCAGATATTATTTTGTTGGACATGCAAGAAAGTGATAGTGCACCACTAATGTGATAGTGCACCACTAATGGTGCATGACCACTTTTACACTCAAGTAAGATGTGGAGATGATGGTGATCTTTTAGGCCATACTTCCATCACCATATATAATGCATGACATTGTATGCAATTCTTCTTCTTGCAATTCTCTCCAAAATCACCTACAACTATATGTTCCCTTTCCTTTCTAAGTTATGAAATCGTGACTAGCATCACGAGAAAGCAAAGGATTCAGATTGTTCGCGTGGATACCGTGGAGGCATGAAGCTTGTTTTGTTGCTGTGATTCAAAGTCTCGTTAACTGTGAGGTATAATTTCGAAACACCCGATTTATTCCGGTTCGTATGGGTCCTTGGAGGGTTACGGTTTTATTTTCCGCTGTGCTTGAGATCCCGTAACCCAACAGTGGTATCAGAGCTACTTACGAACCTCTAGATCGGTTTTTGATGACATGCATGCATTTTTAAAAACTGTTTTGCTGCTGTATGTTTTTGTTTCGTAAATGTTTTGGTTTTTTCGTCCCAGAAATATTCTGAATCTGAGAAAACTTAAAACATGAAAAACGTGGAGCTTTCTGTTAGGGTTCCACCGGATTTTTAATCACGTCATTTCGACTTCGTATGAATTATTTATGAATTTTTTACGACAGTGTCGCAATACTGTCCGAAAATCGAACCCACTACGGGTTTAACTTGATTTTCGACCCATAAGGGTTCTAGATCTTTGAAATCCTAAAACATAAAAGATGTGTATCTTTTTGTTGGTTTTCCAAAGAACTTTGAATTACCCTTTTTCGATATCGTATGAATTTTGTATTAATTTTATACGGTGGTGTTGCAAATCGGCTTTATGTTTCAATATGATTGAATATGTATAATGTGATTTGCTTGGTGAATGGTTATAGCCCTTAGTCATGGATGTATTATATTTGGTAAATACGACTTGCATGTCGTGCCTTTCTCTATATACTCTCTTTGTACATTCTCCTCTCATCCAATCCCCTCGAATGTAACTCGAGGTTTCTTTGTTTGAAATGTAAAATATTTTGTATAAAAGAAAGTGAGAGATGGAGGCGTTATGAAGTGATGAAGATGAGAAGACTTAGAACCATAAGAGTTTATTTTATGTAATGATATTCATACTTGGCTCTATGAATATCGCATAGGGGGGCTATAACCATCTCACATTTATTTTTATGCTTTATTTTACGCTTTATATATTATGATATATTATGTGTGGTTGTATGTATGTGATATTTGTTACAACATTTAAAAACAAATATGTTTTTAAAATATATAAGTAAAAGGAGTTTTACAAATCAAAATGAGTTTTGATAAAATAAAAATTGATATTTATATAAGATATAAAGTGGACCGTCGATCTTGAGTGATAAGGTCTTAGTACATCATAGTAAGATTTCAACCGGTTTTGTCATAAAGGCCTAAACCGCCAAATAAAGGAAGGTATTTAAGTGATCCTCCTCCAATCTGGATTCCGGTTAAATCAAACTATGAGGAAACGATCTATTACAAAAGAACGAATGGTAAAAATCAAACTAACTAAAATCCCTCACCAAAATATTAAGTTTAAGATGTCTTTCAAACATGGCACTTGTCAAGACTTTGATCATCGAGGGTGGGTTATGCTAAAGTTGGGTACTATCTTTAATCTTAGTAAGATAAGGTAAGCATAGGATTCCTACAAGCCATTTTGGGTCGGACTTAACCAAATTAAGCCTAATAGGATTGAGGATTTGGAGGCATGTGTTGGGAATATTCATATGATGAATTTAAATAAAAGTTATTTACCTAACTATCCAAGAGTTACATAGAGATGTAATTAGCAATGTTGTTGCTTACCTAAAACATTATTGGTTGATCGGTTAGCTAAAGTTAAATTGATCGATAATGAGAATATGGATCTTGGCCCGCTAGAAAGCTTATGACGTTTTCCGAAACAATAAAAGAGGGTTGTTGTTTTGATTAAAATAGTTGGGAGTTTGTTTGATGAAAGTCCTTATTAAACAATAAAATTTCATGACACTAAGAACTCTGCTTCTCTATTGTAGATTAACAATGGCATAAACCAACAATGGAAACAAAAACACTTTGCAATCGATTCTTGAGAAAGAAAAACTAAATGGAACAAATTTCATCAACTGGTATCGTAATTTGAGAATTGTCCTCAAAGCTGAAAAGAAACTGTATGTCTTGGAGCAACAAATCCCTGAAGAACATAATTCTAGTGCTCCTAGAACTGAAAGGGACACTTTTAAAAAACATGATGAAGATGCTTTGGACGTCTCATGCCTAATGCTAATAACCATGGAACCTGAGCTTCAGAAGCAACATGAAAACATGGGGGTGTTCGATATGATCGAACACCTAAAATTGCTATTCCAAGAGCAAGCTAGACATGAGAGGTACAAAACATCCAAGGAACTGTTCCGTTGTAGAATGTCCGAAGGTAGTCCTGTTGGCACTCATATGCTTAAAATGATTGGGCATATTGAGCGTCTTGAAGGACTAGGTTTTTCTTTACGAAAGGAGTTGGCCATTGATGTAGTTTTGCAATCGTTGCCAAATAGCTACAGTTAATTCGTGATGAACTACAACATGCATGACTTTGACAAATCCCTTCCAGAATTGCTCAATATGTTACGAACAACCGAGCAAGAGCTTGCAAAGAACAAGTCCACCATTTTGATGGTCCATAAAGTCAAGAAAGGAAAAGGCAAAAGAAAGTCCATTGCCAAACCCACTTCAAAATCTTTGAAGCCAAAAGGAGGCATTAAGAAACCCAAGGTAACTATACCTAAGGAGGGTGAGTGCTTTCATTGTAACAAACCCGGGCATTGGAAGAGGAACTGTCCTCTCTACCTTCAGGAAAAGAAGAAAGGAAGTGTAACTTCCACTTCAGGTATCTATGTGATAAAAGCTAATCTTTCTACTTCTTATACATCATGGGTATTAGATACTGGATGCGGTTCTCATATTTGTAGAAATGTGCAGGAACTCAAAAGGACTAGAAGGTTGAGTAAAGGTGAAGTTGATCTGCGTGTAGGAAATGGGGCAAAGGTTGCTGCTATAGCCGTAGGATCTATTTTGTTAACTTTACCGACCGGATTATTATTAGAACTTGATGATTGTTATTGTGTACCATCTATTTCTAGAAATTTGATTTATGTATCTTGTTTGGACAAGAAAGGTTTTACCTTCAGTATTGGAAACAAATGTTGTTCATTCTCTTTTGGTAATATATATTATGGTGACACAAGTTTGATTAATGGTCTTTATGTTCTTAATATGGATAATCCGATTTATAACATAGATAAAAGGGATATCAAATCGAATAGTTCAAATTTAACCTATCTCTGGCATTGTCGTCTTGGTCATATAAACGAAACTCGCATTTCCAAACTCCATAAAGATGGATTATTGAACAAATTAGATTTTGAATCATATGGGACGTGTGAAGCTTGTTTAATTGGAAAGATAACAAAGGCTCCTTTTGTTGGACAAAGTGAGAGAGCAAGTGATGTATTGGGAATCATACATAGCGATGTATGTGGTCCAATGAACATACATGCTAGAGGTGGTTATAGATACTTCATTACATTTACTGATGATCTTAGTAGGTTCGACTATGTATATTTAATGCGACATAAGTCCGAGTCCTTTGAAATGTGTAAAGATTTTCAAAATGAAGTACAAAACCAACTTGGAAAGAGTATTAAGATTCTTCTATCTGATCGAGGTGGCGAATACTTAGACCATGCTTTTCTTGATCATCTTAGAAATTGTGGTATTGTATCACAACTCACTCCACCTGGAACACCACAATGGAATGGTGTCTCCGAAAGGAGGAATCGTACACTGTTAGACATGGTACGATCTATGATGAGTCAATCTAACCTTTCGAAATCCTTTTGGGGATATGCTCTAGAGACATCGACTTTCACACTAAACCGAGTTCCATCAAAATCTGTTGAAAAGACACCATATGAGATATGGACTGGGAAGAGTCCTAAGTTATCTTTTATGAAGATTTGGGTTTGTGAGGTTTACGTACGACGTCTAATCACAACTAAATTAGAACCAAAATCTGATAAATGCATATTTGTAGGATATCTCAAAAAACTATGAGATACTAGTTCTATCATCCTCACGACAATAAAGTGTTTGTTGGGCGTACTGGTATCTTCATGGAAAAGGAATTTATTTCCAAGGGTATTGGTGGGAGGAATGTAGAACTTGAAGTTGTTCAAGATCAAAATATTTCAACACAGATGGAACTAACACAGACACCACAAGTAATTGTGGATCCACAAAGCGATGTGGAAAGGAAGTCTGATGTCGTAACACAAAGTGCTCGTAGATCTAGTAGAAAACGGAATGAGCCTGAGAGATATGGATTTCTCATCACTCATACCGGGGATGTGATGCTCATGGATGATGAGCCCACTAGTTACCAAGATGCTATGGCAAGAACTAACTCCAAGAAATGGCTAGAAGCTTTGAGAATAGAAATGGACTCCATGTATGAAAACCAAGTTTGGAACTTAATTGACTCACCCAACGAGGTACGACCTATAGGGTGCAAATGGGTTTTTAAGAAAAAGACCGACATGGATGGTAATGTGATTACCTATAAAGCACGATTGGTTGCAAAAGGTTTCAAACAAATTCAAGGTGTTGATTATGATGAAACTTTCTCTCCAGTCGCAATGATTAAGTCTATTAGAATTTTACTAGCCATTGCATCATATCACAATTATGAGATTTGGCAAATGGATGTCAAAACAACTTTCCTTAATGGAAAGCTACTTGAGGATGTATATATGATACAACCTGAAGGTTTTGTCGCTCCTGAAAAATCTCATATGGTATGCAAGTTGCAACGATCTATTTATGGATTGAAGCAAGCTTCAAGGAGTTGGAATCATCGTTTTGATGAAGCAATCAAAGAGTTTGGCTTCTTAAAAAATGAGGATGAACCTTGTGTCTACAAAAGGGTTAGTGGGAGCACCGTATCATTTCTTTTATTGTATGTAGATGACATACTACTCATTGGAAATGATATTCCGACGCTTGAGTTTGTAAAGGCTTGGTTAGGAAAATGTTTTTCAATGAAAGACTTAGGTGAAGCTGCCTATGTATTAGGCGTTCGGATCTATAGAGATAGATCGTGAAAATTACTTGGCTTAAGTCAGAGTACATATATAGACAAAGTGTTGAAACGGTTCAACATGTCTGATAGCAAGAAAGGGTTCTTACCAATGTCTCATGGCATATCACTTTCTAAGACGTAGTGCCCTACTACATCTCAAGAGAATGAACGAATGAGTAAGATTCCATATGCTTCGGCAATTGGATCTATCATGTATGCTATGATATGTACTCGACCTGATGTATCGTATGCTTTAAGCATGATGAGTAGATACCAATCCAATCCAGGTGATGGTCACTGGATTGCCGTCAAGAATATCCTAAAATACTTAAGAAGAACAAATGATTCATTCTTGGTATATGGCGGTGAAGAAGAGTTAATTGTAAAGGGTTACACTGATGCAAGTTTCCAAACGGATAAAGATGATTTTCGATCGCAGTCGGGTTTTGTGTTTTGTTTTAATGATGGTGCTGTGAGCTGGAAGAGTTCCAAGCAAACAACAATAGCTGATTCTACAACAGAAGCTGAGTACATCGCAGCATCAGATGCAACCAAGGAAGCCGTTTGGATCAAGAAATTTATTTCTCAACTTGGAGTTGTTCCTAGCAGTGATTGTCCTATAGACTTGTTATGTGACAACAATGGAGCTATAGTACAGGCCAAGGAACCTAGATCTCACCAAAGATCCAAACATATTCTTAGAAGATATCATCTCATTAGAGAGATTATTGAAAGAGGCGATGTTAGTATAAGCAGTGTGTCAACTGACAACAATGTTGTTGATCCACTAACTAAGCCGTTAACACAGCAGAAGCATGATGACCACTGTAGATCCATTGGTATACGATGCATGGATGATTGGATTTAGTGCAAGTGGGAGATTGTTAGTGAATGCCCAAAAGCTAATCATACGATGATTGTAATTTTGAGTTTTGTTTCATGAAATTAATAAATAAATAAAAGGCATTGCCCAATTTATTATGTATATGTTATATTCTGTGTTTTAATTATTCATAATAAATAACCTTAGAATAATGTATTCTAAATGTCCCTAGTTAAATATTATTTTGGGTTTAAAGGTTGAAGTAATATGATAATGACTAGCATATGTAGGGATTCATATAGAGATATTGAATCTGCATATGGGTACAAAATGGAGATTTTGTGTATCGGACGTGACTCGCTATGAGAACACTTCATTGGATGTCATGTGAGTGTCATAAGTGTTTCTCATGTGGTCAATGTACATGTAATTCTTTGACTTGAGAAATATGGAGTTTGCTATGTGTGAGTAATATATTTTGACATTTGTTCTAATCATTCCGTAACTAGGTGACAAAATTATTGTTGGGTATGTTATAAATCACATGGTAGAACTAGCATATATCGAGATAGGATTTGTCCATCCTTTATGACGGGAGTAATGTCTCTGGGCCCCTTGATAAATATATATACTAAGGAAATGCATGCATGCTCGGATAATTGATATGAGATATCATGATCTGTTTTATTAGTATATTAGGGAATCAAGAAACTAGAGATTGGACATAACGAGAATGACACATTCAATGTCTCGTGTTCAATCTAGACATCAAGGACAAATGAATTAAATGTGTAAACTAAAATTGACTACAAACCGATAATTTGTTGTATCACCAATTCTCGTCATTTGGGTGATGATGATGTATTTCTAGATACCACTCATTGTTTATAAATATAAATACGATATTTATATTTATTACCAACATGTCGAGAACCCATTGGGTCACACACTTTGAACATATCCGAATAAGGAGTTTCAATAATTAAAATGTTTAATTATTATATCTGATTTGTATTGATTTAATCTGATTAAATAAAAATCAGATATTATTTTGTTGGACATGCAAGAAAGTGATAGTGTACCACTAATGTGATAGTGCACCACTAATGTGATAGTGCACCACTAATGGTGCATGGCCACTCTTACACTCAAGTAAGATGTGGAGATGATGGTGATCTTTTAGGCCATACTTCTATCACCATATATAATGTATGACATTGTATGCAATTCTTCTTCTTGCAATTCTCTCCAAAGTCACCTACAACTATATGCTCCATTTCCTTTCTAAGTTATGAAACCGTGACTAGCATCACGAGAAAGCAAAGGATTCTGATTGTTTGCATGGATACCTTCGTATGGGTCCTTGGAGGGTTACGGTTTTATTTTCCGCTGTGCTTGAGATCCCGTAACCCAACAATAGTCCCCCGAGATGTACTGCCAGTGCCCCCATTCATGCGATTGTGACATGGCGAAAGTGCCAATGTCACTCTCGCGGGTCACTCTCGCACATAGTATACCGAGAGGACTACAAGCCCCGCGATTGGGCCACGACGATTGTGACCATGTCACTCTCACCAGGCACTCTCGCCCCAGACCTACCAGACCCCAAAAAGTGACTTTTCACACCCGAGCGTTCTCGACTCAACTAACGAAGGAAACTAGAACCTGTTCTAAGCACTAGGCTAAACAATTAAAGTTACCGAAGGCATTAAAGGTCAACTTAACTTACCGAAATTCAGAGTGTGACAATCCTCCCCACCTTAAAATTGATTTCGTCCTCGAAATCTTCGTTCCACGAACAAATTGGATACCTTCTCTTTATATTTTCATCTGTTTCCTAAGTCATGTTGGCGCCACGATGATGCTTCCATTGCACTTTGACCATCATGACTTCCTTGTGATGAAGCTTCTTTGATTTTCTCTCTAGGATAGCGTTGGGTTCTTCAATACACCGATTACCCTCTTCCACTCTTATCCCTGAGAGGGGAATGACACTTTCTTCTTCCGCCAAACATTTCCAGAGATAACAAATATGGAACGTATTATGGATCTCATTCATTTTCGGTAGTAATTCCAATTGATAGGCTTGGAGTCCCACATGTTTTATTACAGTTAATGGTCCAAGGAAATGGGGACTCAGCTCCCCGCACTTTCCGAACCGAATGATACCCTTCCAAGGGAACACCTTCAACATCACTCGATCCCTTGCTTGAAATTCCATCAATTGTCTCTTCTTGTCGGCATAGCTCTTTTGTTGATACTGAGCCGCTTTCAACCGCTCCTGGATGCCCTTAGCTTTGTCAGCCGTTTCTTGCACAATTTTGGGACAGTGAACTATTTCTCTCCCTCTTCTAGTCAACATACGGGAGTACACTTCCGCCTGTATAAGGCTTCAAATGGTGTCATCTCGATACTGTATTTTTAGTTATTGTTGTAGGCAAACTCCACCAAGGGTAGGTGAGAGTCCCAACTACCACCGAAGTCAATCACACACGATCTCAACATATTTTACAGCGTTTGAATTGTCCGTTCGCTCTGGCCATCAGTTTTGGGTTGATATGTCGTACTCAACTTTACTCTTGTACCCAACTCCTTTTTCAAGACATCCCAAAAGTTTGAAGTAAACGACTATCACGATCTAAGACAATTGAAAAGGGCACCCCGTGCCTAGAAATCACTTCATCGATATACAAATTTGTCAACTTCCCCATCAGTAAGGTCTCACACATAGCTAAGAAGTATGCACTCTTGGTAACTACTACCCAAATGATGTTTTGTGAATTATGTTTATGAATAATTTATTAAATGAGATTTTGGTTATAAACAATCCAAATAGCTTGATTGGTAATCCTTCAATTTTCTCGTTTGATAATATAGGCGATGATGTTAATTTTACTATAACTATACCTCAAATCTCTCATAACATATTTGCTGAGTATGAAAACTATCTCCAACAAGTACGTAATAAGTCAACGAATCATTGTTTACGATCAAATTTGGTTGACGAAATGTTGTGTGTTTAATATAATTTTTCTTTTTTTATCAATAAATTAAATAAATGTAAATAGATTAAAATTACACGAAACGTCAAAAAAATTAATTTTTTTTATATATAATTATAAACATTTATTGAATTAAAAATATTTTATAAATCAAATTACATGTTTTATTATTTTATTTTATTATAATTATTTAATTAATATATTATTTGGTATTAAGTTATAATAAAAAATATTTAATTGTAGTTTTGCTGTTATCTATACTATATTATAAAGCATTTGGTTAAAAATCTTAAAAACAACCTTTTAAGTTTTATGTACTGCTACTTAATGCTAACTTACTTAATTTTCAATTTTACAAGTTCTTAATTTCTTATTGCTTTAGTACAACTCTACCAATGCATAAAATCTTTCAAGATCATAACCACATATCTCTTTATCTTAGACGACGATTCAGGCATCAAGACGACGCTTCGCGCCTCCAAGATCATTGACGATTCACAATTAATACTCTCTCAGAATTTGGTTATAGCATCACTTCTCCTCTAGCTACTCTCAACGAAGGTACACAGACAAAGACACACATCAGGTTATCGCATTTAGGGTTTCTTGGATCATCGATTTTGTATGCTCCTTTCTGGTTATCGCATCTCAGACACAAGTCAGGTAGATTTTTGTTTGCTCCTTTCACGAAAGTGACGGTTTCTGAACACCTCCATCTCTCAACTCAATATGGGTTGGATTTAAAAGTTATTTTGTTTTTCATTTGGGTTTTCTATTCATGGTTTTGATTTAATTTTTGGTTTAGATATTGTGGAATTATGGGTATCTATATTTCATATCTTAAAAGTTGATTTTGTTTTTCATTTTGGTTTTCGATTTAGGTTTTTTATTTTTATCTTTGATTTAGGTATTATGGTTCATTTATGGAATTATGGGTACTTTTAGCAAAGGGGACTCTTTTGCAAACTTGCTTTTTTCTGCAACCAGTAACTTCATCGGTACTTGACCCTGCGGAGAGATTTCTATTCTCTGAAAGTGCAGATGGCAGGATACTAATGAGCCCATTTGATGTTGCATTGATGAAGGAACTACTATTATTTGAAGGATCAAAAGTTGAATTGAATGGACACAAGTATGTTAATGCTTGTTAAATTAATTATATACATTGTGTTAGTTTGTGAACAATATTTTATAGACGTTTGATGTTATTAACAATAACATGCACTGGGATGTTGTTCAGTAGATCTGACCTTATTACTGCCTCAGAGGATTGTTCTGCCTCCTTAAGGGATGTTGTTGAGGGTGTGATCATTCGAATATTTCTTTTTTGCGGTACCTACTGTTCCTTTTCTACCTTGCTAATGGATGTATGTAGCATACTAAAATTACTACTCCATGTGACCAATTAAATAAACAATGCTTTCCTTTTTATGAAGTTTTCAAATATCATCTATTTGAACATTTATGTTCATTAAAATGAATTTTATGGCACTGTTTTGGTATACAAGATTCGTTTGTTCTTTCTTCATTGAAGGGTATTTTGGACACGCCACAAATAGTCAAATAATTTTCTCTATAATTTTATTTTTTACATTCGTGTACTTTTGGCCTTATTACTTCTAGCTAATAGTCAAACAAATTTTGTTAGTGCATAAATATGTTGGATCCAAGATCATGAAGAATGAATGCCAAAGTGAAAGCTCAAGTCAAAGCCTCTTAAAACAAAAGTCAAAGTCAAAAGTTGAAAGTCAACTTGTCCAGTGTTTAGTTTGTGTCTTTGTAATAGTATGTATAAATACCTTGTTTTTGTTTGTAGACTCATATGACTAAGAGAGAGGAAAATTCTAAAGGGAGAAATATTGTACAAATTGAGAGCATCATGTACTGTGGACTTTGTGATTAATAGAAACATATTGTGATTGAATTCAGTTGTTGTTTATCTTGATTAGAACACATTTGGGATACACAATTGGTATCAGAGCAAGCACAATTTAGAAATCATGATAATAATATGAGAATTCGGTCGAAAACATCAAGAACTCGTAACTCACCTTTCATCTTTCAATTTCTTGTATTTTTGTTGTTTTTGGAGTTGTAATCACTTGCACAATATTCATTTTGTGTCATAGAACATATTTACTTTAAATCATATCGTCCAATTCACAACATGTTTGTGTGAATTTGGATTTGAGTGAAATTTTGGTCGAAAGTTTGTAAGTACCGTGTCTAGATCAAATAGCAATCTTTTGTTAATTTGTTTGTAATTTTCAATTGTAGTATGTTTGAAATGTGTTTGAGATCAAATCTGCAAAGTTTGGTGGTCTATTTTGGAGTATTGAAGGATTTGAGACTGAAAAAGTAAGTTTGCGTTCAAAGTTCTGAAGAACTCGCAAGATCCAAGGAAGTCGCAAGATTCATAGTTGAAGAACTCGCAGAGGGCAAGAACTCGTAGAGTGTGATTTGCGACAAGTTTTTGTTTGATTTATTTGGTTTGCGACAAGCAAGAACTCGTAGGACGTTGTCTGCGACTTCTTGGTGTTTGTTCTCTTTGATCTGCGACAAGTTTCTTGGTTGAAAATTTTCTAAGTATAAGAACTTGCAGACGCATTGCGACAAGTTAATCATCGAAAACTTTTCTAAGAGAACTCGCAGATGCTTTGCGACAAGTAAGTCTCAGAACTCGCAGACCTCTATCTGCATCAAGTAAGAACTCATAGATAGCTATCTGCGACAAGTACAAAACTCGCAAACCGATATTTGTGATAAGTCCAGAAGTTGTAAGCTTCAGTCTGCGACAAGTGAGAACTCGCACGCTTCAGTCTGCGAGTTCCTCATTTCTTAGATCATTTGGTTTGCGACAAGTGGGTTCGTAGTGTTTTGCGACAAGTACTCTCTAGTGCTTTGCGACTTTAGTACTTAGTCAAATTTTGGCTATTTTTAGAATTTTTGGAAAATTTCTGTTTCTGTGTTTAAAGATCAGTGTTCAGTGCAAGATGACTTCAAAGGATGCTCTTGCTATCGGTACATATGTTAAACCACCAGTTCTATTGAAAGGAGAATATGAACAATGGAAGGATAGATTCCTGGATTTCATAAATAGACACGAGAAAGGAAAATACATCAAACAGTCAATTGATGAGGGTCTGATGAAACCAATAATTGCTGTAGTGCCTGATAAGGACAATGAGAGTTCAGATAGTGAAGATGGTACTGAGAACAGAGGAATAAATATTAAAGAGATTGTGGTGGATTTTTCAAGCTATACACCCGAGCAAAAAAGGAGATACAAGGCAGACAAGCAAGCCAGATCTTTACTTCTTCAGAGCATTCCAAATGAGATCTATATTCAGATTGATAGCTACAAGGCAACTAATAAGAAGATGTGGGATCAGTTAGAGAAAATGATGATGGGATCAAAGATTGGCAACCCAGATGAAAGTGGCTAACTGCATAAACAACTATGAGGAATTTAAAGCCAAAGTTAGAGAAAGTATTGAGGAAACCTATGAAAGGTAGGGGTGAGCATCGGAAGCGGGTACCCGCCTTTGGAACCGGAACCGCTTCGGAACTGTCGGTTTCGGAACCGGAACCGCTTTAGAACTGCCGGTTCCGGAACCGGAACCGATGTGATTGGTTCCGGTTCCTAAAATATGGAACCGATCGGGACCGGTTCCGGTTCTCATTTTTTTGGAACCGTTACCCGCTGGATACCCACCGGGACCGATTTCGGGACCGGGTACCCGGTCCTGCTGGGTACCTAGAACCGGAATCGGCGGGTACCGGCTATTTTTTTAATAAAATATTTTTTATTTATGTATAAAAATTTAATAAACTACCTTTTAGTGAAGCATCGTTTGTAGTATTTATTAGCATCAACTAATTTTAATGACATGAAGTGTTTTAGAAACATCATTTGTAATATTTATTTGTTTTGTAAGACCGTTTGTAATATTTATTTGTTTTGTAAGCATCATTTGTAAAATTTATTAGTTTTTAGTTTTTATCTTATTAGTTTTCATGTTTGTGGTATTTATTTCTTTACGTTTGGACTTTGTAATATAATTAATATTTATCTTTTTATAATATGAATTATAAAAAAATTAAAAATTAGATAATGGGTACCTGGTACCGAAACCGGAACCGACATGTAGTTTATGAAACCTTGAGGCAGAATGAGGAGGAAGTAGAGGAGGATAGAGAAGAGAAAAAGAAGAGTGAAAAGAAAGTTGATGATCCAGTGGCTTTGATGGTTGATAGGAAGAAAGACAAAGAGAAGAAATATAAGAAAAAGAAGAAGAAATTTGTGATTTCTAGTTCCGGTAACTCTGACAGTGATAATTCAGATTATGATGATGGAGAGAACCTTAAGCAAGCCATGATTTTGCTCACCCGAGCCTTTCAGAAGAAATTTAATAAGAAGTCGGGTTCAAACAGTCAGAGGTACTCTTCAGGATCAAAGAACTTTGAACACAAGGAAAGAGTGGAAGGAAGGAGATCTGAAAGCAAGAATTATGTGGAAAGGAAGTCGGAAGAAAAGAGAAGGTATGTAAATGAGTATGGAGACAAGAAGAGTGAGAAGCAATCAAGTGCTACAACTGTGGCAAGATAGGCCACTTTGCCAAAGGCTGCCGGAAGCCAATTGTTAGAAATTCTGAGTACTACAAGAATAAGATGTTTTGGGCCAAGCAAAAAGAAGCAGACAAAGCATTGATGGCTGAGGATGATTACTGGCTAGATCATTCAGATTATGAGGAGGATAAAGAAGAGACTGCTCACATGTGCTTAATGGGAAAGGAAGTCAAATATGATGAATCTGATGAGGAGACTTCCGAAGAGGTAAATAACTTTTCTGAATCTGGTTTTTTAAGCAAATGGAAACCATGATGGTCGAGCTTCAGGACTTACAAGCTAAACTCAAAAAGGAGAAAAGTAGGGTTGCGAAAAAGCGTCAAACAATTTTTGATCTCAACAAGGAAATTGCTGGGAACAAAAACTTGATTGACTCTTTGAACAAATCTGCTACTGTTTTTGAAAAAGAAAAAGCTTGTTTTGAAAATCAAATATCTGAAACAGTTTCTAAGTTTAATAAGTCTGAACTTCAGAAGAAATAGTTTATTGTCAATTATAATAAATTACAATCTGAAAACAAATCTTTGCTGAAAAAGATTAATGGTTTGGAAGCAAAAATTTATACTCGAGGTCAAACTGATCAAACCATTTATCTAAACAAACCAAAGGAAGTTACCGATTTCAAAGATAATTGGGGTATTGGTTACGATAACCCACATTATCTGAAGAAAGAAATCAGAAAGCAACCAGTTTTATATAACTTTGGTTTCTTACAAGTGGCTGAAAATGTCCTCATTTGAAACCCAAATTTGTTACAAAATCATCTGATGAGGTTGAGGCTAAGGAAGATGAGAACAAAAAGAATACAACCAAAATGCAACTACCATACTGCTATAAAAAGCTGAATGAGAGTTATCTTTCTGAGCAACCAAAATTTCTATCAAATGATTATTTTCAAAGCTATTCTACTGAGGAGATGGAGGCAAAACCTATAAAAGCCAAGATTTATGTTCCTCCACTCGTATTGGAAAGTAAAATTTCTGAACTTGAAAACATCTTAGCGGAAGAAAAAATTTTGGTTGATCTTGAGAAAGTTGTGTTTTCTACTGTCATCATGAACACTAGCTTCAAATTTGAAGTTACAACTGATAAATCCGAATCAGAAAGAGTTTGTGAAAACAACTCCACTGATTCAGATGCATCATCTTGTAAAGTTTTTATGGGAAATGTTTTTACTAATCCTAAATCTTCAGATTGTGCTAAAGTGTCTTATCAAAAGAAGTGTTCTCAAAAGCCAAATGATATCAAATTTTCAAATTCTTCCAAAGCACAACAATTTGATGAGGATGTTGATGACTTGTTTGCGGTTGAAAATGATTTTTTAAATTCTGATGGTTGTTTGGATGAAAGTGTTGATAAATTTGATTTCAATGCTAAACTTTCAGATCATACTTCTTTTGTGATCAATAATGTTGCTTTACCTAGTGTTTTTGAAAATGGTGAAACATCAACTAAGGTTGATGATTCAGTTTATGTGAGTACCTATTATTCTAAAAGTAAGAAACAAAAGAAAAGGCGCTCACAGAAACGGACCAACACAGGTAAGCACAAGAAAACTCAGACTCTTAAATTTCATGTTTCTAACAAAGCTAAATCTTGTGTTTCAGAATTGAAATGGAAAAAGTCTGAAGCGAGATTGGAATGGAGATCAAAAAGAAAGATTGAAGAGATTACAAAATCATTTTCTGATTCAAAATGTAATAGGATTTCTGATAGTTTTTCTGATGTAATTGGTCAAGTTGCTTCCCATAAAACAAAACTTGTAACTCCTTACAAGACTTATTCAATAAAGCAACTGATCCAATTATCTTCGTCTACTACTCAGTTTTCCACATATGGTCGAAATGATTTTGTAACTCACCAATATTTTGATTGTTGGTTTGGATAGTATCTTGTTTATTCTTCAAATGTTTTTCAAAGTAAAAGAGGACCCAAATTCAAATGGGTTCCAAAATCTTTGTTAACACGAAAGGACCCATCTATAAATGGGTACCTAATATAAACCTGTTGTTGTCTGATTTCTCTTGTGGAGACTCGTCATATGTGGTACTTGAATTCAGGATGTTCCAAGCATATGACAGAGCAGAAAAATATTTTATCTAATTATACAGAGAAATTTTGTGGCAACGTAAGATTTGGAAATGACCAGTTTTCACCAATCTTGGGATATGGAGATGTCGTACAAGAGAACGTAACGATAAAGATGGTGAGTTATGTTGAAGGATCAAGACACCATTTGTTCAACATTGGTCAGTTCTGTGACCAAGATTTATAGGTGAATTTTAAGGCCAAGCAATGTTGTGTTAGAACGGAAGACGGTAAAGAACTCTGTTAGTGCATAAATGTGTTGGATACAAGATCATGAAAGTTGAAAGAAGAAAGTCAAGTCAAAGAGCTCAAGTCAACTCTCAAGCTAGAAGTCAAAGTCTTTGTAAGGTAAAAGTCAAAGTGTTAGTGATGTAAGAGTTTCTGCTTTGTAAGTGTTTTAGGTATAAATAGATTTTCGTTAGTAGACTCATTAGACTAGAGATGCGCGTATTGGATTAGAGAGAGAAATATTTGAGAGTTTCTTTGTAATCAAATTGAGAAGTGAAATTGAAATCATTTGTTGAATTAATCGTTGTCATCTTGATTTGCACTGATTGTGGGACACACAATTGGTATCAGAGCATACAGAAATTCAGAAATCATGATCTAATTCGAAGATTTTTGGTCGACTTTTCAAGAACTCACGAGGATACTGTTCAGATTTGATTTTTGAGCTACAGTGATCTTTTTTATCTGAATTTGATTTGTTTGTACTCGACTGGTTGTTTAAAACACTTTTTGTGTGTATTGTTCTTCCTAATTCACATCAATTTGGTGTGAATTTTGGATTTTCTTGAGTTTTTGTTCAAAGTATTGTAACATCCCGCCTGCCTCGACAACAATATTGTCCGCTTTGCCCCTGGATTTAACCAACGTGTAGCGCACGGATTTGTTTCTAGTGACCTGGTGAGAAACTTCCCAGGGGGTCACCCATCCTGGGACTACTCCCACCCAAGCACGCTTAACCTCAGAGTTCCCAGAACCTGACGTGCTTGTGGCCCCAAAACGCGTTGTTGTTAGGAAGGCCAAGATATTACTTATAACACCCAACATCACTCCTGTCCACGACCGATATGGGATATGCCTAAGGTGTTACAAACACCCCCCCCCCCTTGGGACTCATCGTCCTCGATGAGGTTTGCCCCATATCCCGAACGGCACAGGAGTGACTCTGATACCATCTGTAACATCCCGCCTGCCTCGACAACAATATTGTCCGCTTTGCCCCTGGATTTAACCAACGTGTAGCACACGGATTTGTTTCTGGAGACCTGGTGAGAAACTTCCCAGGGGGTCACCCATCCTGGGACTACTCCCACCCAAGCACGCTTAACCTCAGAGTTCCCAGAACCTGACGTGCTTGTGGCCCCAAAACGCGTTGTTGTTTCCAGGGGCAAAGCGGACAATATTGTTGTCGACCTTATAGGAGTTGAAAATGCATTATTGGTGGCCGATTATGAAGTTGGATGTGGCACATTATGTAGAGTGATGCGTAACTTGTTCGCAAGTGAAGGTCGAGCATCAACGACCTTATAGGAGCCTTCAATCGCTTGAAATACCAGAGTGGAAATTGGACAAGATTACCATAGACTTCGTGACCAAACTACCGAAGACCTTGAGAGGGAACGACACTATTTGGGTTATTGTCGACCGATTGACGAAGAGTGCGCATTTTCTAGCGATGCGGGAAACTTTGCCAATGGATAAGTTGGCAAAGATTTATATAGATGAAATAGTCTCTAGACACGGTATACCCTTGTCGATAGTCTCCGATCGTGATAGACGGTTTACGTCGAGATTTTGGGGAGCCTTACATCAAGAGTTGGGCACGTGGGTGAATTTGAGCACGGCGTACCACCCACAAACGGACAGACAAAGCGAAAGGACAATTCAAACTCTAGAGGACATGCTTAGGTCATGTGTGATCGATTTTGGCGGTAGTTGGGATACCCATCTACCCTTGGTGGAGTTTGCATACAACAATAGTTACCATTTTAGTCTTGGGATGGCGCCATTTGAAGCTTTGTATGTGCGGAAGTGTAGAAACCCCATGTGTTGGCTAGAGGCGGGGGGGGGGGGGAAACAATTTGTCGGCCCGGAAATTGTGGAAGAGACGGCCGACAAAGTCAAATCAATTTGGGGACGGCTGAAAGTGGCACAAGATCGTCATAAAAGTTACACCGACAAAAAGAGGAGACCGATAGAGTTCCAAGTGGGAGATCGTGTAATGTTAAAGGTGTCTCCTTGGAAAGGCTTGATCTGGTTTGGGAAGCGTGGGAAGCTAAGCCCCCGTTTCCTTGGACCATTTACTATTCTCGAGCGCATCGGGCTCCAAGCTTACAAGTTAGACTTACCGCCGGAGATGGATGAGATTCACCCCACATTCCACGTGTGTTATCTACGGAAGTGCTTAGCGGAAGAAGAAAGCGTTATACCTTTGTCCGAGATTCGAGTGGATGATAACCGTTGCGTTGAAGAGCCCGAGGCCATTTTGGAAAGGGTAATCAAGAAGCTTCGACATAAAGAGGTAGCAATGGTAAAGGTCCAATGGAAGCACCACTGTGGCACCAATGTGACTTGGGAGGCGGAAGAAGGCATGAGGCATAGATACCCTCATTTATTTAGTTAGTTGGATTTCGGGGACGAAATCGTCTCCAAGTTGAGGAGGATTGTAACACCCCGAATTCTGGAAATCCCTGTAGCATTCTTCTCATTTTGGATTTTTCTGTGTATTGGGATTTAGTAGCTAAATATCGAGTTTTACTGTTTTAAGCATCGTGGGTTGAAAGTATCAAATTTTGGGAAAATTGGGTTGCTCGCGACAGTGCCCGCAATAGTGACAGGGTGTCACAATCACGAAGGCACAATCGCCGGGGGTCTTGGACTCTCGGTACATCTCGCGCGATTGTGTCAGGCGAGAGTGCCTTGGTCACAATCGCGGGGCACTATCGCCCCGTTTGTACCGCGGGGTGGGGAGTCCGCGCGACTATGTCCGCGAGAGTGATAAATGTCACTCTCGATGTGTCACTATCGCGGCCGGGGTTCTAGAGTATAAAAAGATTAAGTCGCGATTTTAGGTAATTTCATCTTATTTGGGGACTGCTAGGACGATTTTCTCCTCTGATTTTGGGTAAGTTCATCCTCTTGTTTCTCTCTACCATTAATGCTTCCATCTACCTCTAGCTTTGAGCATTTATGAATCTATTCTAGGTATTGTGAAGTTGAAGTGGAAGTGTTCAAGTTAGCTAGTCTTAAGTTTTCACCTTCTTCATTCTAGGGCTTAGTTTTCTTTTGGGAAAACTACCAAGGTGAGTTCATACACTTTTATAAAACTTTATACATGTCAAATGTGGATTTTAAATGCCTAAACATCTCCTTTTTCATATACTTGATTGGTGGAATTTTGTACCAAGTCTAACTTTTGGAGATTTTAGGGTTTGTGATAATTTTATTGAATGGAGGTTAATGAGCCTTGATAATGTTGTTATTAACTTACTTACACTTGGGAAATGTATTTCAAAGGATGACTTCAATCATGTACAACTTATGGATTTGGAAATAATAATCTTGTGGTTAACTGTTGATAAGTTTGTATTTTGGGATTTATCCTATTTAGGAATGAGACTTATAATAGTCATTTATATTTCAACTAATGATCTTTTGGTAAACAATGGGGATTGCCTTTGTGAAAATCACCTCTTATATTGTACAATGCATATTATCACATGTTGGTGCATTCATTTGGCCGGATGGGCATTATGTGGCTTAATTGCTTGCATTTGGGAGTCATGACCCCGTATTTGTTGTATTATTTGGTCCGGCGTTGGGATGATTAATTTCCCACGTCGAGGCACGTTTAGGCATCATATTGGGTTATAATTCCTACGTGCTCAAGTATTACGACATTGGATGAGGATCTCAACGTAAGGACCCTTCGGGGTTGAAGTTGACTTTCCGTGGGTGTAAGTTTAAAGTCATTGAGCCTGACATCCCTTGCGTGTACTTTATTTGTGTATTGGCTTTACTGACTTATCAAATGGATTACTTTTGTGTTCCGTCATTTGTGTTAGTAAGCGGGTCTCCCCCGTTAACCCAAGAGGTACTTGCTACATTCAAGAACATTATCATTATTATTATCACAAATGGATTTCTTTTATTTACTCTTACGCCCGATTATTTGTACTGCAAATGTTTGATCTCACTAGGCTTTAGCCTAACACTTTTTCTTAAAAATGACATGTATAACAGGTCAGGTTTCCGGTGGGATTCGTCGGGATTGAGTGGATGGCCTTGGGGTCAAGAGCGGTCTTTTTGGGAGATGTTTAGACCGGTGTTTTGATAGCGGACACACTTTTGGAAGAATAGCAACACCCGATACTAATCTTTCTTATTTAAGTTAGATTATTAGGTTGTTAAGTATATTATTCATTTGATTAATTGTAAATGCTACAACTTTGTTCCCCGTTCTCAGGATGATACTTTGGGATTGTTTATGTCAGGTTTTGTATACCCAGGTTTATCAAATTTATAGCCGTCATATTGCAAAATTTTTGAATTTTATTTCTCTAAAATTTAGGGTGTTACAGAAGTACTGTAAGAATTTTTTTGCACTCATGGTATCACATTTTCAAATGAGTATGATGGGAGAGATGAACTTATTTCTCGGATTACAAGTTAGACAATTCTCCACGGGGAATTTTATAAATCAATCGAAGTATATTGCTTACATTTTAAAGAAATTTAATATCTCAAATTGTACTCCTATTTCAATCCCGATGACACCAGGTACTAAAATCGGAGCTGATCTTTCGGAAAAAGTTGTTGATCTTAGGACTTATAGAAGAATGATAGGTTCTTTAATATACCTAACGGCGAGTAGACCGGATATTATGTTTTCTACATGCTTATGTGTTAGATATCAAGCTTCGCCTAAAGAATCCCATATGTCGGCTGTAAAGCAGATATTTAGATATCTTAAGGGAACTACAGATCTTGGTTTGTGGTATCCTAAAGATACAGGTTTTGAACTAACAGCGTATTCAGACGCAGATCATGCAGGTTGTATATTAGACAGGAAAAGCACATCGGGTCACATTCAATTTCTTAGAGACAAGCTCGTAAGTTAGGCGTCAAAGAAACAACTATGTGTTTCCACTTCAACTGCTGAAGCAGAGTACGTAGCTACTGCCAGTTGCTGCTATCAAGTTTTGTAGATGCGGACACAGCTTCGAGACTATGGATTCCAATTCAACAAGATTCCTATATATTATGATTCGGAGAGCGCCATAGCCACATCAGCTAATCATGTTCAGCACACAAAGACTAAACATATAGATGTGCGTTATCATTTTATCAAAGATAATTTTGAAAAAGGTATAATTAAACTTTACTTTGAAAACACATATTATCAACTTGATGATTTGTTTACCAAGCCGTTAGGCGAAAAGATATTTAATTTTCTCATTTTGAAACTTGGCATGTTAAACCTCAAGACATAATCTGTAGTTACCTAGTACAGTTTATGTTTGTTATTTTTTCTTCATTTCTTTATTTTTAATCTGAACGATATCTGCAATGAAAGGTTCTGCTCATGGTTTCAGGGGGAGAGTGATACAAAATTTTGACGATCTACATTCTAGGGGAAGTTATAGAATATCTTGCATATATATTGTACTGATATATTTTGTGATGTATGTTCAGGGGAGTAAGGACATTGACTTCTGATTACATCTGATCATAACTCGTTCTTAAAATGTTTTACTGCTTTATGTCTTTAATTTTTCAATAAATGTTTTTGTTTCAATAAGACTTTGTTGCTTTGACGACTTTTTGACTGAATGCAGATTTTGAGGAGAAGCTTACATGATCATATCAATTATGACTTTAGAGCTGACTTTATGAGATTAAAGTTGAGCGTAAGGTCTATTCTAATCTTACTCTCATTGTGTTTGAAAGAAGGAAAACTTTCAGACATGAAAACATGTTCTTAAATGTTCAAACCACTTCTTATTCTCAAAACAGATTTTATGAATTTAAAAGTGTGATTTTAAATGTTTTCATTGTTGTGCGCTTTTATTGTTAACTAACTGTGTGTTTCTAAAGATAAAAATACTTGTGTATTATCTTTTCTATATACTGTCAGATATTCACACACACCGATTTAGTAATTTATTGACCATGTTCTTACCATGTCTCAAATTGAAACAAATTTTCGATGGAAAGACACCCAGTTTGAAATTCATTGATATTTGAGCATGAATTCATTCAAAGCGTTTCTTTCAAGAATGTCTATATTTGGTTCATATAGACAACATCTAATTTTTCATGACCTAAGCTTTTTAATGATAAATCACTCATATTTGATCTTTTTTATACGTTGTCAGATTCTCAAAACACATCTACAGACTTCACTTTATTCATTTAATTTCTTTGTTTTGAGAGAATCTTCCATGTTTAAAATGCTCAAATCTTCATGACTATTTTATGAGCATACTTACATCTGACATATACTTTGTGATTTAACTGACATTGTTAAATCTCACACATTGATTCTAATTTCTTCAAGTTAAACTGTTGAGCAACATTTTCTTTAGGACTAAATACATGGGAATTGTGAGATTTTAATGAACTTCTATGGATTCACGATAACCAGTGTTTCCTACCCATGAAGTTATCCTTGAGTGGTCGAGAGGCGATGGGTTAATATCTGAGTGTGGGTGTGTGCTGAGATAAAATGAAAAGAGAGATTGGTTAGAAGTGAGCTCAATGTTCAAAAGAAAGAGGGTGAGAGATCAGAGTAAAAGAATATCAAACTCTGCACCAAATTTTTTCTGAGTCGGGCATCCATATTACTGTTGTTTCATAATTCTTTCGTGAACTTCATTGAAACAGGCACTAACCCATGCTACCTCTTGACTTAACCCCACCAGCTAGTCATTTCTTTCTCAATAAAGAGATGTTTCAATTTTTCTTGGGGATGCAACACATAATCTATATTGTCTTCATTCGGAAGATGTGGATATTGAAAAAGAAGAAAAGTTTCCCCACCTTCGCATTTCGATCATGCATAATTGAGTCCGTGTAATACTGTTGTTGTCTCAATGGTTTACACATTTTTGAGCCAGATAAAGCAATCTTCTACTTAATTCTTTCATACACAAGCACGAACACACAGAAAATTTGTTTTTCTGTTGGAACGTTCATAGAATAATCGTGTGTTATTCGATGATTGAATGGAAGACTTGGGTAATGAACATCAATAAAACTCCTTGTACAGTACATTCCTTGTACTAAGTAGCTTTGTGCTGCTTACAGACATTTTAACTGATTCATTTGTTGATTCAGGGTTACACTCTTACTTGTTTGAATTTGAAAGGATTCGGATGAATACATTATGAATTGACGGATGGTTCAGATGCTTATTTGCAAAGATCAGTAGTTAGAAAAAGGTTCATGACATTTCTTAAACAAGTTTTGATGATTTCTAAGATCTTCATCATCAAAAAGGGGGAGAGATAGTCAAGAAATGTTATATATGTGAGAAATATAGTTCAAGAAATTATGTCTAAAGATCAGATTGTGAAAGTTTCAAGATAAAATATTCAAGAAATGACATATTTGAAAGATTTATTGTCCGAGTTATGGGGAGGATGGTCAGAATAATAGAGAAAGTTCAAGGAATTCTGAAAGCTTAATGAAAATTGCTGAAATTTTCTTTGAAGAGTATTTGCTAGAACAAAAGTGAGATAAATCTGAAGATAATTTTGTTTCTAAAGTCTGAAAGAGGTTCGTATAACCTTGGGGGAGATTGTTAAAATTCATGAAGAAGATAATCACAGACTTTAGGTGAGATTACAGAAAGTCTGAAGACAGTTCAAGGAAAGAAAGATTTTGAAGATGATCATTGTTAGATACATAAAGAGGAAGATTGTTTGTGAATACTGAAATTTAATTTCAATCCAAAGGGGGAGCTTTAATGCTTATTCCTTTTGAAGATGACCTTGAATCCAAAGGGGGAGATTGTTAGTGCGTAAATATGTTGGATCCAAGATCATGAAGAATGAATGCCAAAGTCAAAGCCTCTTTAAGCAAAAGTCAAAGTCAAAAGTTGAAAGTCAACTTGTCTAGTGTTTAGTTTGTGTCTTTGTAATAGTAGGTATAAATACCTTGTTTTTGTTTGTAGACTCATATGACTAAGAGAGAGGAAAATTCTAGAATGAGAAATATTGTACTAATTGAGAGCATCGTGTAC
The DNA here is from genome assembly GCA_954870635.1 of Arctium minus. Classification (NCBI taxonomy): domain Eukaryota; kingdom Viridiplantae; phylum Streptophyta; class Magnoliopsida; order Asterales; family Asteraceae; genus Arctium; species Arctium minus. The sequence goes on from OX941088.1 coordinate 33,071,667, forward strand.
TGTGGACTTTGTGATCAATAGAAACATATTGTGATTGAATTCAATTGTTGTTTATCTTGATTAGAACTAGCGGTGAGCAAAGGCGGGTACCCGCCTAAAATTCTCGGAACCGAAACCGGCGGTTCCTGGAATGAATGAACCGGAACCGGTTACTCCGGTTCTTTATATTTGGGAACCGGAACCGCCGGTTCCGGTACCGGGTACCCACCGTCTAATTTTTAATTTTTTTAATAATTCATATTATAAAAAGGTAAATATTAATTATATTATAAAGTCAAAATGTAAAGAAATAAATACCACAAACGTGAAAACTAATGAGATAAAAACTAAAAACTAATAAATTCTACAAACGATGCTTACAAAACAAATAAATATTACAAATGGTGCTTACAAAACAAATAAATACTACAAACGGTGTTTCCAAAACACTTCACGTCATTAAAATTAGTTGATGCTAATAAATACTACAAACGATGTTTCACTAAAAGGTAGTTTATTAAATTTTTATAAATAAATAAAATATATTTTATTAAAAAAATAGCGGGTACCCGCCGGTTCCGGTTCTGGGTACCCAACAGGTACGGGTACCCGGTCCCGACGGGTACCCAACGGGTAACGGTTCCAAAAAAATGAGAACTGGAACTGGAATCGGTCCCGATCGGTTCCATATTTTAGGAATCGGAACCAATCACATCAGTTTCAGTTCCGGAACTGGCGGTTCCGGTTCCAAAGGCGGGTACCTGCTTACGATGCTCACCCCTAATTAGAACACATTTGGGACATATAAATTTCTCTATAATTCGTAACGATTTATTTTCTTTTTTGATTCAATGTTTGATATGATTATTGTTTTTTTCTTCTTTTTCTGTCTTGCTTCTTTGACAGGCATGATTATTCATGCTATGAAGTGTCTACCGGCAAGGTAAACTGTAACACCCGGATTTTCACTTAGTAGGTTTTCGTTCATCTCCATCCATCTCTTCACCTTCCGTCTATCTTTTGGGGTGAAATAAGTTGTACTTTCGAACCTTAAACCAACCTATGCGAAAATCTCGAGTTTTGGACATTTTTGGGCTTCGGTACATGTGACGCGAGAGTGACTCGCGATAGTGACATGTGTCACTATCGTGTGGCACAATCGCCGGAGGCGTACCAACCGCGGTACAATCTCCGCGAGAGTGCCCTCGCGATAGTGACAATGTCACTATCACGTGGCAAGGTCGCCCGCGGCATCTGGTCTTCTAAATGCCCTAATTTTCACCCATTTCCATCATTTTCATTTTCTAATCCCTTCCCTTTTCTCTCCCAAACCTCAAAGTCGAATCCTAACCCAAATTTGAGGGTTTTTCCCTTGAACCATATGATTCTTCATCATTTATCTAGTGGGATCTTGAACCACAAAACCTCCACCTTCATCTTCCTCCTCAAGTTCAATGATTGAGAGCTCGGGTTGAAGAATTGGATTGGGTGTCCTCAGAAAATCTCATCATCTAGAATGGTAAGCTTTCTTGAAATAATGTTATAAATGCTCCATTGATGTTTCCCTAGTTTTTGGTTGCTCAAACCTCGGAACTGTTGGTTTTTGGGGAAACTAGGGTTTTGATCTTGTTGGGGATTTTAGTAAATAAGATTTGGGGAATGTTTCTAAATGGTTAAATATGGGTATTTATGGTTTGGAATATATGGATCTAGGTTTTGAAAGACTTCGGCTTGAGGATTCAAGTGCCCTTCAAAGGAGCTCAAGTGGGGTAAAATCTAGATTTAGCCTAAATCTAGCAAGGTGAGTTCAAGTTGATTTGTGAAAACGGTGTACATGCCAAAATGTCTATTTTAAAGTGTTTACATGTCTTATATGAAAATTGTTAACTGCTAATCATCTGATAAGTTTTGGTTAATTGGAAGTATTCAGTTTTATAAACTTATAAAACACCCACATTTAGGATTTTGAGCATTTTGATAAATAAATCATATATTTTGGATATTTAAATGATTTATTGCATGGAGCATATTTCTGAGCATAAATGCATTCTATTGGGTGTCATGGGATGGTTTGAAAGAATAAAAGGTATAAACCCACTTTGGAAAATGTTTTGTCCCGACCTAAATCATATTGAAGTCATTTGGGTATGTTGAAGCATGGGTTGCATTATTTTGGGTCGTTTACGTTTGATTTCAACTTTATGATTTTCAACGTTGGGTCTTTGGGTTTGCTGAGCTTATGGCTCGTTTGGATTTCGTTGGGTTATGAGGACACTTGTCTGTTTTATTAGCTCATTGTAGAGCGTTTGGTTATGATTTGCAGTTATTGCATCTTACTTGGGAATTACATGTTTTGAATGCTTTAGTTCATTCGTTTTGAGTCATGTAATGTTTCAGCCCGTCTGCTATGGATCCATTAGCTCTTTTGTTATTTTGGGCGATGTTGGGACGACTATCCTCTCACATCATGGCACGTTGGCATAGGATTGGGATTGTAAGTCCTTCGTGCAGTATCTATGGGTGTATGCTGAAAGATGTTGAGCTCGATACTTTATTATTTGTCCAATGATGGAACGCTAGTTAACCCCCATTGAGGCGCAGTTTGGCTTCATCGGTATGGTGTAAGTCCTCCGTGCTATTATTTATGGGTGTATTCTGAAAGATGTTGAGCCCGATACTTAATACCAGTTTAACGTAATGTATGGCTTACTTTGTGCACGTCGCATTATGCGGAATCGGGTTTCCCCCGTCACCGAAAGGTGTTGTCTTTGGGATGTCTTTTATATATTTGTTTTCGGTGACATTTTGCATACATATATTCATTTCATGTTTTATGGGTTGAGTATTGATCCCTACCCGTGTTTTGAGATGTTTTGGGATATGAAGTATTATTTACATTATCATAACTTGGGAGTCAATTTATATCCATGTTTTGAGTCTGAGTTATCTCTATTATGCTATAATCTTTGAAACTTAAGGTTACTCATATTTTGGTCGTTTATTTTATAAAGCTTACTCGAATTTCATTATTCGAGCATTACCATTATTCTCGTTTTGAATAAGTGTTGGATTTCATTATTTCATGAAAGAATATTTTGGCGTTGAGGCATCCATCTATAAAATGCTTATTATTAGTAAATGAGTTGTTCTCTTATTTTGTTAAGTAAATAATTTCAAAGGATCATGATTATAAGTTACAATATCTCCATTTTACGTCTTCCCTTTATAATCATGATATAAACTCTTGAACTCACTAAGCGTTAGCCTAACCCTTTTTATTTGTCGGCATGTGCATCAGGTTTCATTCCGGGATTAGTTCTAGTGACACTGAGAAGCGATGAGTGCTAGTTGTGTGCTCGACAAGGTGATTAGCTTGATGAAGTCTTCCGCACGTATATTTGGAGATAGCGATTTTCATTGGGATATAGTAACACTCGACTTTAGTTAGTCTTTATGTAAGAATTTATTTATTTATTGATGGTTCAACCTAGATTTGTATTTCTATTATGGACTAGTAGTAAGAGATTTTATTATCTTTTGCGGTATTGTTGAAAGTTTTAATTAGTCGCTCTTTCCAATTTGAGGGTGTTACATAAACCTATTTTCATGTTTATGTCTAAACTAATGTGAGTCATAGTAGATACTAATCAATTTTGAGAACCAACATCAATTTCACAGTTTGTTCAATAAAATACGGGTTTACATAAAGCACACAAAAAGTTGCATTGTTGTCTACTAATACTATAAGCGACCAACAATATGCTTGTATCTCCGTTTTCACATCAGAAACCAATAACTAACATTACAAAACATCCAAATTTGAGCTAGAAATTGGTAACCAGTTTAAATCGATCTACAATCAACGAACAACAATATGCTTATATCCTCTTCTAATAAAGATAATCAGTTTACACGAAAACACAAGAAGTCCAATTTTGGTTCTATTTTGCCCGTTTTTATAACAAAAGACCAGTTTATCCTAGAACCACAAGGCATCGAAAAGATGAAGCCTGATCTAAAGCTAATTATCAATAATAAGTTTACATCCCCCTTTTCTAAAAAAAAATAGGTGTACAGACAAAAAATATGTAACATCCTAAAAATTGGAGTGATTTTAAAAATTAAAATTTCGGCAATAAGGCGTTTATAAATATGAAATAAATTAAACCTGAAGGAATGACGTAAGTTTGACATTCTTAAAATGTAATCACCCAAAAAGGGGAAAAGGTGTAACAACGTTTACATCATATAAATCGAAATGATAATTTGACAACATACTAATCTAAACCTTCCTAGCTTAGATTACAGATGGGTGTCGTCATCAATTTCCCAAAAGCTTCTATAATGGTATATACACTAAATCTCCAAAAGTGATCTATTCCCAAAAGTTTGCCTTCTAGAGGACTCAACTCTCCTCTCAAGATCTTGCTACCCCGCCGCTATGAGAACCTGATATACACATCATTTTAAGAAAAAGTGTCAGACTTGGAGCCTAGTGAGAACAACCGGTAAGTATGAAATTATGAAAGTCAAAGCAAAGATAAATAACTTTAAAAGTCTCATTCCAATAAAATGCATATATTTTAACCTTCAATACTTGATTGCCCTTATGTAAGACGGGGGAGACCCGTTCCACCGTAAGTTGTGACGGAACACAAAAGTAAGCCACAACACATACGGTCCCCACATCAAGGATAGATATTTACCGGCATCAACTCTATCCAAGTCTTTAGTCGTTTGAACATCAACTCTATCCAAGTCTTTAGTTAATCATAAATACGGGTTCAACTTTATCTAAGTCTTTAGCCCAAAGAATCCCAAGTTCAACCCTATCCATGTCTTTACCTTGAAATCTCACCATTCTTGACATTTCGTACAATACAATAATCACCACTTATACTTAGCATCAAACCCAAACATACAAGTAATATATATGGTTACCTTACCCCCACCACATAAATTTGACCATTATGCCTATGAATCTATTACACATTAGTTTAACATAACCACTTGGTTTTCCATGCCAAATTACCACCTATTGTACAATAATACTTTTAAACAAATGAGGCCATAAACACTTGAGTTCATCTTTATCACCACCAAATCATTTTTATTCCCAAACCCATTTGAGTTCCAAAACCCCCTCAAGGTCGTGAAGAAACCATCATTTACAAGGAATAAACCATTTTTCACCATTTTTATACCATTATCCATGTTAGGTCATCAAGGATTTGAAGATGACTTCCTCTTTCGGCTTGTAACTTCATATCTGCAGAATGTTGTACATTTCCATACTTAGTTTATTTTAAGATTCTTTGTAATAGATTAGTTGTGCTTTAAAAGATCGGTAAAATCGAAGACCAACCGAATTCAACAGGAAGTGAGCCTACTGATGCGGATCAAGACAAACTTCACAAGTTCTAAACTATCCCTGCCAAAGAGATACTCATTCTTCGGCAGACTATACCCCTGTCAATATCTTTTTGTTTTTTCGGCATGACTCTCTTCTATCGATCCTCCTCATTCGACAGACCTCCCTTCTGCCGATCCTTCGACAGACAAACCTTATGTCGAATTCTCTCTCATAATTCGGCTATCTCCTTTTTAGCCAAATCCTCATGATTTGACTATACCTTCTATTTCCAACATCCTTCTGACAAAAGGAATGAAACCTTCTATTGCACAGAGGATATTCACCCAAGTTATGAATTGATAGATACTTTCTCCAAAAGATCTCAAAAATATTTATACCAGGAATATTTTATTGAGATGTTGTCTTATCAAAGTACAAAAGCTCTTTTTGTATCTTGATAAGTCACTTCAAATATCTTATAATTTATTGAAGAAAATCTCAAGGATTTAATCTTGGTTTGACAAGTGTCCTTTGCATTTAATGCATAAGGTAGTATATAAAGGTGAATACATCCTCCATGCAAGCCACACTTTCAACAAGAGAACTCAGTGCATTCAAGAAAAGTTGGCAACTATTTTCTCTCATCTTCATAGCTTTTAAACTTTGTGTTTTCCAAGTTGTGTTCTAAGTTTCTAAGTGTGAGATTGTTAAAATAGTTTACATGTTCTTTTCCGCAACAATCTTTAAAGTTTTCTATGTGTAATTCTTGATATTTATATCAATAAAGAATTAAAATTAAGTGAATTTTTTATGTATTGTATTCAACCCCCTTCTACAATACTTGTTTTACTTATTCGGGACCAACAATCCAAAATATACTCAAAACCCTAGTTTTGACCCCAATACACCAAAATCATTCAAAGTTGATACAATGCATCCAAAACATTTAGAAAGCATAAATAATAAGTTTTAATGTGTATATAGTTTAGAAAAGTGTGGATGAACTCACAATAATGGGTTTTGAGGAAAACCCTAAAACTCTAGAACCTTTACTTGGAGAAGATGACAATGGAGATGGTGAGAAGGTAACCCTAGCTTCCAATCTTGATTAATGACACCAAATCTTCGAAATAAATGAGAGCAACTACCCTTTGGAAACCCTAGAATCATTATTCAATGAAGAGGGAAGTATAGAGAGTTTTTAAAGGGAGTATGAAGTAATGAATGAGAAAATGAATGAGGAAGGTCTTAAAGTCGTCCAGCCCGTCGGCGACCTTGACATGAAACTATGTCCTTGGCATAGTCTCCAAGGTACTCGCGGTACACTTCTAGCGAGCATGCCACCGTGACAGTGACCTGGGCACTATCGCTAGGCACTATCACCCCATTTGTATCGTAGCCTACCTGGAGGCCGCGACTATGAGTCACTCTCGCTCACTTGGTACCGAAGGCTAAAAAATTCATAATTCTTCACTCGGTTCGATTGCGGCTTAAATCGTAATGTGATAGCTCATCTCCATAACTCAAAATGCGATAAAACAAACAAAAGAGAGGAATGACATCACCAAAACTTATCGAGATTTCCGGGAGTTACGAAATACACTCTTAAAAAGTTGGTATTTCATCAAGAATCGATGACCAAGAATATGCTTGTATCCCAAAATTCAAATTGGAATAAGGAGTTTAAACCAGTAAATTTACATCCAATTTTGGTGATCAACAACATGAAAAAACCAAGAAGTTAAATGATCATCCAAAATCAGTTATCAAGAATTTCTTTAAGGAAAAGACCGGTAAAGAAATATTGAAACTAAAATTTTGAGCATTTGGATTCAGTTCACGTGGAATTAAAATTTTACAAAATCCTACTAGTAAGAGTTCGACTTTCTCCAACTTTAAAATTTTCTACTGGATTATGAGTTGTATGCCTTTCTACAGGTAAGAGTCTGACCTAATTTTTCTCTTAGTTAAGTTATTTCAAATAATTTTCCTTCCATTTTTTCAATTCACAGTTTCACAAGAACCCTGCTTCAGCTCACAGTTTCACGAGACGTGTGCGAAAGTTGGAGTAGACCCACCGACATCAAATGAAGGTTTATGGGCTTAGCTCTTAGAGATCAATGATTTATATTATGAACTTGGTAGGTGCTTGTTTTGAAAATTCCGATCCTATAGTTTAAGACAAAACCATTGTATTTATATCATTAATGTAGATATTTTTATTACTGCTTCTGTGTACACATATATCTACCCTTGGAGTTTTCCAGTTTTGTGGAGATCTAATGATAAAGAAAATTTAGAATTTTTTTTAGTTCTATTATTTACTTAAATTTCAATGATTCCACATGATGTGTTTAGGATATAACATCTTTCTGCATGATTATGTGATGTCGGAGTGTATAATATTACATCCTCATGTAGTTCCTTTTTGCTAGATCACGTATCTGTTGCATTAATATTTCTAAATGTGGTGCTTAACCACTTTTACATTTATCCTTCCTATGCTTGTGAAAAATGGGGTTTCTTTTTGTTGAGTAATTGTCTGAAAGCTACGAAGCAAAAGTCTCGATTTGAGACTCTGCCTCAACCTGTTTCAGATATTTCAGCCACAACAGTGAAATCCATGATTGGGATCTTTCATATGTGTAACACCTTTAGCTTTAATGTTGCATTTTTTCTAATTTATATCTATATTAAAGCAAAACCAAAGTAGGATGACGTGGCCTCTTGAGGGATCAAGAATCACTTCTCCGGTTTTTCTCAATTTTTGTATTTTTTAATGCTTTAATTTGTTAAGAAGGTTATATCTTTCATCTTCCATATGATTAACCTCCAAACCCTTCGTATGCTCCTGGTATGCTTCCTCCTCTCTACCCTTTTGTCTTTCAATTTCTACGTATTCCTCCTCTCCCTTTCCCTCTCCCTCTCGATCTCGAAACATCCAGACTAGAGATCCATATACACACATCCAATCAAACTCTCTCAATTCCAAATCCAATTGATTTGAACAACAATGGCTCCAGGTTCGACATTCAGTGGTGATAAAACTGCACATTTCTTTGCATTTCTTGGCACCGCTGCCACCTTTCTTCTCCTATATGTTGATTCAATCCTTAACCCGACTTTTTTTTTCTTAGCGGCAACATAATAGAAGAATTAGGGATAGTCACAACAGAGAGGAGGCATTTTTCCAATTTGTTGCATGCCTTATGTTTGTTTTTATTTGTATTTGCATGTCTTCTATCTTTCCTGAGTTTTTATTTCTTTTACATAAGAAATCCACATATTGTCTGTGTATTTGTGTTAATAATCGTATAAAATTGTCATTGTATTTGTGCCCTATTTTCTATTTTCTGGTAGTATTTTCAGATTGGGGTCTTTCATGTTACTCTGTATTTGTGCTAATAATTGTACAAAATTGTCATTGTATTTGTGCCCTATTTTCTATTTTATGGTAGTATTTCAGATTGGAGTCTTGACCATGGAAGTAAAATTATCTTACCGGTTTTATGTAGAAATCATGATTAAAGTAACTTGGTTTTGATCATGATGTTTGATTTTGTTCTGTAATATACCTAAATGTAACAAGCCAAGATTTGAAACAAGAACATATATAAAGATTTCCCAAAATGGGTCCGAATACAAATGGTTCAAGATAAAATAACGAAATTGAACAGCGAAAGACTCAACTACAACCGAGAATTTCTATAACTAGATAGCCTTCTAATTCCAGAACCATCGTACTTTCTACTCGACATCCACTTCCACGCTTCTACACCTTTCCTTCCCTTTTTGCAGAAATACTACCGACACTTTTCCCTAAAAATGGGTTTTGAATTTGAATAATGAGGGTTAGACCATAAGGTCTAGTGAATTCCCAAGTAAAACAATTATATCCAAAACTTTTAGCATTAATAAATAATACAATTTTAACACATCACATAACCCTAACACGGGAATTGCGCGTGTAACGGTCCCATCATTTCACATTCTAAAATATCTGCAATCGGGGCCCAAGCAGACTCCCCTCTCACCCCGGGGCCCAAGCAGACTCCCTATTTCCCACATGTGCAAAAAAACGGATTTCACGCACATGTGGTTATTCGTACATTTCGAAGGAATCAATAAGGTCCCACGACATTAACCACCGGTCCACATAAACACAATTCCATATCATAGAAGCAATTTCATCGAATTTAAAGCGTACATATACATAAATTGCGGAATAAAACCAAGCTTCTCATTTAACCCATAACAGAGTTTCAAGCCATTATAAAACTTTAAACAAATAAATTTGTTGTCGGGAACTCACCTGATCACGGAGGCCAAGTGACACAAAATATTCAGAATTCCTACATTAGATAAAAGAACTCATATAAATTAAAGGGAACTAAATTAATGTGGCCCGCTTAAACAGATTCAAGCCCAGCCTAAGCAATCGACCCAACTCCTAAAAGACCACAACCCAGCTTACCAGCCTAAGCTACTGGCCCGCGTCCCATCCCCAAACCCGGGTGGGGAGAATCGGGTCTCGATGGATGCCAAACCTGGCTCGGGGCTGCCAAACCGCCTCATGGCGAGGCCCGGGTCCAAGGCACACCCGCTTATGGTGAGGTCCGACTGCAAGATAACTCTCGACCCCCGGCTCATGTGAACCCCGAGTTCGAGCTTGGGATTTAGCTTTCGAGTTCGAGTCGAGTATAATGATACTCGAGCTCGACTTGCATCATTTACACCCCTAGTAGTGAAGGAAGTAAGTATCTCCATAGCCATCATATTCAAATATGTTTTTATTTTTTACTTTTCATTGTTTCTGCAAACCACAAGTTTTTACAATGTTATTAGTCTATATGTATTTTCTTATATCAATGATAATAATATTTTGATAGTTAATATATATATATATATGTATATATATATATACACATACATAGTCTTACCGTGTTTTGATTTGCAAAATAAAATTTTAAAATTGTGCTTTTTGGTTGTTATTAATGTATCTATCTCATATTTCACATCAATCTTTGAATGTTGTGACAGTGGCATTGAATGCAAAAGAAAGCAATTCTTTGATTCTTTCGCTTAACAAGGGATCAGTCCTGAACTATTCTAGCCATTTGTTTAGTTTTCTTGCAACTCCCTTTATTTTGTATGATAATCTATGTTTGGTTTTTTCGCGCACATGTGTATGGTGTAAGTAGAACTGTCAAGATTACATATATGGAATTAATGCTAATGACATCTAGACCTAATGATGATGGTAAAGACATTGCTTAGATTTCTTATAGTGTTGTAGGGTTATGGAATATTTGTATAGTAAATGAAATTTATTGATTAGTATTTAAACACATTTACTTACATTAATTTGTAACTTATAAATTTGTATTAATAAAAATTTAATATTTGTTTATATTATTTATAGACATCATTAGTCTTTTAATGATAAGAGTATTCCCTATAGTAATTCATATTGATGATCAATTAATGTATTTTCAAATGATTTATGGACTAATTTTTGTTTGTACATATTTTATTAGTTATCGTACCATTTAGATATACATATGTTTCTTTCTTAATTAATAAATAGGCAAAGTACCATCCTATTTTCAAAATAAAAAAAACTTATTGAAGGTCATTAATTATACAAATAATGAATAATTATCCATGCACCCATCGCTAATGTGACGAATGATCGTACGAGAAGAAGAGTTAAGGTGTGAAGGTAATAAGACCCTTAATCATTTTATTCTCAAACTCATCCATGAATTACGTTTGATACGGAAATTGATCCAATACATCTCTGCGCATCTCACTCGGTAACTTTTATTCTCAACAGAACCCAACCCTTGCTAATGTTATATATTATGTATATATATATATATATACACACACATATATTAAAATTACACTAATTAAATTATACTAACCTTTAGGAATAACTTGAATATGATTTGTTAATTATATTAACAACTAACATTTATTTATTTGGATAATCTACATATCATTATCCAACTTAACCATACTATATATCACGTAACGAGCGATTTTTATACTAGTTATCAATGAAAGGAAATTAACGTTGTAGGCATTAAAATAATCTGGGGAGGTAAAAAGTCATGCAGTATTTAAGAACACGCACCGAAGGATTTATACATTATTATTATTATATTATAGTTGTTGTTGGGATTGTTGGTCTTGATAAACTAAATACTTCTTAACTATATTTGGGTGTAGTTAAATTATTTTACATTATCTTGAACAGTCATTTTTCAATTGATGTACAAGAAGAGTAAATTAAACCCCATTTTCTACCATAAAAGGAAGAGAACTCAATCGGCTTAGGAGGTACTACACAATCATTTTTTGACATTGATCAACATATGTTGAATCTGAATTGTTATTGCTCACATATGGCACTATGTGGCTGTGTGGATCTCTATGATGAACATGTTCTATAACATAACAAATACAAACACGTTTTGACATTTCAAAATGTAGTTACATTTGATATCATTTTTCTCGTTCTTGGTTAGTGTTTGGGTAGAAATTCCAACAGTCCACCGTCGTACGACCAACGATAACCGACACCCTTCCAGTAGGCGACCCCGACTAAATGACTTAAAACCCACCTGACAAATTCTGTCGTACGACCTGATTTCAGTTATTAACTTATGATATACGTTATATCATGTTTAATGCAGGATTCAAAAGACATTCATGACCAAAGATTGTAACGGTTGCCATCATCAATAACAACGGACATAACGGACGCTATCATCAATATCAAACGGTTATTAAAGATACGCATTCAAGACTTGCCAACGGAAAAATAGAGTATAAATATGAAGATGGAACCTCACATTCGGGACATCTGATTCTTAGACTTTACAAGCTCACGAATTACATTCTCAAGCTCACTCAGTTTCTCTCAAAGTTCATAAAACCTACTGCCGTTTGTTGCACGACGCACGACCGAAGTCTAAACGCACACAACGCACGACCGACTTGACTTTATTGTACTGTTTTACATCGTATTACACTTGTAACACTTGTTATAAAGGACGACGTCCCTGATTGACGTCCATAGTGCACGACGACTCACACTCGTCCGCGGTTTTTACCCATTTCAAGGGTTTTCCGCGTCACCAATTCTCTCGTCTCATTTACTTTATTTTTCTTTATTGTCGTACGATTATTGGAGTTACTTTCTTTGGTTGGATCAGGCTTCACATTGACCTTAAATTTTCCTTGGGAGATTTTTGGCATAAACAGTTTGGCGCCCACCGTGGGGCCCCATCCAAAGAAAGTCTTCGATAATCTTACGACGTATTAACGTTTTCTTTCGAGTGTTCTCTTTTTGCATCAATTCAGGACAATGACATTCCAAGGAACCCAAGATCATGTTGTGGCCCAGATGAATATGGAGCTGACTGCTGCTCGTGCTCGTATTGACGCCCTAACAGCTCAGGCTCGACAAGCAGCTGAAACCATCGAGCATCTAAGAAACCAGAACAGAAACAATGTGACAGGGACTACGAATGCTTATGTCGGTGCTTGGAACGTGCCACCTCCATTGCCCAATTATCCTCGTCCACCACCAGTTAATCTTGCGACCTTCATAATCCCAACCATGCCTATGGCGTCTATGCCATTCAATGGACATGCCTCTGATTCCTCGTAGCAGACTAGCTTCAACGGATCAGGTTATGTTCCATTGGGTGTCCCAAGTGGCATAGTAAAAAGCTGAGTTTTGAGTCTCTAATGTATCATCCTTAGCTAAGTTCGAGTATGACAACAATGAAGTTAAGTCTCACATTAGTGTATATCTTATCCACTCAGACCTTGATTTTGAATGAGATATACCGAGATGTTTAATCATGTTTTTCGATTCTGGATAAAGTTTGACATTCCGCTGTATTGTGCGGGCATACAATTAGTTTGATTAAAATATAGTTTTTTTTTATGATGAGATATCACTTAGAAATTAGTTAGAAATTCTTGCAGTGGAGAATAATTTTTAAAGCTAGCTTGGCACTTTATAAATTGTGTTAGAAATTGTATTTTGGGGGTGTTTGGAATTGCTTATTTAAAACAACTTATGTTTTTTTTAAATGTTTATCAACTAAAGTGGTGACAGAAAAAAGTTTTATAAAAAGTGTTTGAATTAGTTTATTGTGGTATTAAAACGTAATAAGCTAATAAATTATTATTTACGAGTGTTTGAGATTGCTTATACATATAAAATAACCAAAAAAGCCATAAGTTGATAAGTTAGTTTAACTTATCAAATACTCTTTATTATTGTATAAATCGTCAAAGCTGGGGCTGTCGTGACTTCCCTTTTGGGTGTCTTTAAATTTGTTTCTCGCAAACTTCCCTTTTGTAGTTTGCCGAAAGTGGGGATCGGGGTTGCTGACAGTAGACGAAGAGTTAGTTGGATTCATGTTACAAACTGCTTTTGGTTGAGGTTTAGGCTGGGCAGTAGCATAAACTGCTAACTGGGTTTTGGTCACGATTGGGGCACGGTAGCAACTGCAGATGGGCTGTTCTGTCCTGTTTCTTCTTCGAGGCTCGGCGGGATCAACAGCAGCATCTTGGAGATGCTGTGATAGTTTGGTCTGGTGGTTGTTGTCAGGCAGACAACTTGCTGCTGTCCGGCTTGCGGGCAGCCTTTTGGGTCGCTGTGTAGGGCGGGTTTGGAAGTGGTAGCGAGTGCAAAGTGGCATCGAGGGCTTTTGGCGGTCTCTAAAGTCCTCTGTCCAGGCATTTTGGCATCCGCGTTTTCGGTGGTTCGTTGGAGTTCGGCGTCATTGGGCTGCCTCGGGTCAGTCCTGTTGGTTTGCGGGTTGGTTTTGTCGGTTGTTTTATCGGGCTTTTCGATCTTTTTGTGATGTGTTTGTTTGCTGCTCGCAAGCTTCACTGACTTTTAATGCCTCTTACTGTTTGTTCTCGTTCGGATCCTTTCGTTCTGTTTCATTTGTTTGGTCCGTTGTAACCTTTTGGTTTACTTCCTTGGGTTGTTATGGTAATATTAGTGGTTTTGTTGACGTTCAAATTTTTTTTTTCTCCTAACACAAACACTAAAAATAGTTTATTTACAATGAAAAAGCGATCCCATAATGGTAAACTAGGGTTTTGGTCCATAGTTAAGAGTCTGCCATCGACGAACCAACCAGTGTCCTTCCAATTTCTCGCTTTTCCTCCTCTCTGTCTCTCGTTGTACCCTCTTCGAGTGTGCCAGTCATACTCGGAGAAGTTCCCTGTGTCGATCCTTCTTCACAGACTCACCGTAAGTACCAGCTGCGCCCTAACTAACATATGTTTCTGGTTAACTACCGGATTAAAGTGTTTACAAATTGTTTCGTAGAACATGAACTTATGTTGTCTGTAGGGATAATCGGTCTGTTTAGTTGATTGTGCTGAAATCAGTGACGTTTATAATTGAAGATGTGAAGCTTTGAATTGAAATATATTAACTAAGGGCCGTTTACCTAAGTGCTTGCCGCTTACCAGTAAAATTCAACAAACTCGCTTGTCTTATCAAGTTATCAAGTAAAACTCTAGTCTATCAAAACGAACAAACTCGCTTGTCTTATCAAGTTATCAAGTAAAACTCTAGTCTATCAAAACGACGTCGAATGCAATAATTTACCCGGTAAGCACTAACTAACTGGGTAAGAGTTTTTGCGCTAACTTACCGGGTAAGACTTTCAGTCCTTGAAATCGCTCTTATCGTAAGTGACTCGGTAAGCAAGCATTTGGTAGTCGGCCCCTAAATTTCAAATGGTGAAACAACTATTTTTCATGTACTATCTTTTCTAAGAATATCATGATTTTAATATTCGAATGGCCTGGTGGATATATCATCTATGGGGAATCTAGGGCACACATTTTTTTCTCTTGCTGTTAATGTGGTATAATCATACTAGGTTTTTATGTTTTTTCCCCAAGTTAGTGGTATACCAACATGTTTTTTTTTTCTTTTTTCTTTCAAATCTTTTTTTGGAGAAAATGCTATACTAGTCAAATGCTTGGGAGTTGCTCTGTGTTTTTTATTATATGTCTTGATCCTTGCAGGTTTCAATTTGGTGGTGAAATTCTGATTTTGCAAGGATAAGTTTTGTTCTAGTTGATTGTTAGAAATATTTCACAATGGTAAGGTCTCTGTCTCTCTTTATCTCTCTGTCTCTCTCTCTCTCTCTCTCTCTCTCACACACACACACACACACACACTCTGTTTGTGGGAACTTCAGTCACACTTCCACACACCTAACAAACAGCCTAGAAAACGAATACATTAATATTGAAACCATCTCTTTTTCATTGGAGGGATGGAGAGATCAATGTATAAGACTAATTGAGGTGGCCGTCTCCAATAACACAGGTAGTTGGCCGTAACTGAGAGCACCCAAACTTATAAGTTGCGTTGCAAATCCTACTAAAACTAGAAGTGGAATCTGAACTGCATTAATTGCAGTACACCATTCTTCCTCTTATATAGAAATAGAATAGATCACTTATCACACCATGGAGTCAATTTCAGTCTATCTGAGATCCTAGATGTCTATCAGTAGGAGCTCTTTGCATTAGATGTAAATGCAGAGTCTTAATGTTCCAGATGTTAGTGCTGAACAAGTGCGTCTATTTGTTTCTCGCATATCTCTTTTTCAGGCAGGAAGGAAGGAAACAGTTCTAAATCTAGCAAAATTTGTTGACAAGGGTGTCCAAGTTAAGCTCACTGGAGGAAGGCAAGGTTAGTAACCACACTGTAGTTATTTTTTTGTATTGCATGTTAAACATGACACAAATGGGTTATGTGACCTAAGTCACCAGTTTTGACACCAAAGTGGGTTAGGACAAGTCTATAATGAATGACCAGATCCTTCATTTTTCATGGGGTTAAAGTCAAGCCACCTTATGTAATCTGTTTCCTGGTCTATTAGCTATACCATGCATAGTAGCAAGATTTTCTTGGAACTCGTCTTCATTTTCTTTCTCTAGCTAAAAAAGTCGATGACCGAATCAAGATGAATATAATCTTTCAAGGTTCGGGACCAAGTTGAGTCTCAGGAATTCTATTGCTACAGAATTTTCTGGATGAATCAAAACTTGGTTGGTACCTAGAGCAGGGACTTCATATTTGGATTTAATGCATTATGGATGATGATGAATACAGGATTACATGGGAATGGGAGTGTGAAGGGAATTTAAAATGTCATTCATGTCTACCAAATGTCCTCATAGTTTTATTGAAGTTTATGTTTTTATCATCGACGTTTCTAGTTGGATGTCTTGCTGAATGCATTACTACTTAATACTTGATGAAGAACCTCTGCGATAAAGAATCTGTGTCCATCTTATGCATAATACATAATGCACAATTGCAACATATATTATGTTATGGTTATTTTTTTCCATTGTATTATTTACCATGCATGGGAGCTTCTAGCTGCACCACAATCTTGGCTATTCTGTTTTGACTTTAGCACTTATGAGAACCACATTATTATTATTATTTTTTTATCAGTAACAGGGATGCTTAAAGGATATGACCAATTGCTGAACCTTGGGTTGGATGAAGCTGTAGAGTTTCTCAGAGGTAGCAATTTCATGTTAACTATTGACTTATAATAGCACATTTTTGTCAGTTTGTGTGCATGTTTATGATTCAAAACTTTCAAGATTCTCAAGTCATATGGTGTTATAGCAAAAGTAGCTATGAATAGTGCCCTATCCCACAGCTGCACTAGTTGGGGGCAGAGGAGTCAGATACCATTATAAAAAAAGTAGCAATGGTCCGCTTCTGATTTTTGGAATTCAAAGAATACTTTTGAAAGTGACACTTGACATAGAATTATTCATAACTTAATTCTGAGCTTATACTCTAATGTATTAATCATTTTCTTTCTTTTGTGACCAAAACGATTTTTAATATGATTGAATTGTTGTATCAATTTTAGAGTAAAAAACAACCAAGACACTTAAAAGTCAAATGCAGACTCTTTTTGGGCACAAATGGAGTAGTATTGTTGATTGTGTGGGGATCAGTCTAGGATGGCATTTATGATGGTGGATTGAGTTTTTAAATTTTCAATGTGCAACTAGGGCTTGAGCTGGTGACTGTGATTTCCATGTAGATTGTTGTTGAGAGCTCAGGTTGGGTACAAAGTGTTCCAACTGTCAATAAGGGAAAGCGAGTAGTAGTTGAAACGACATGCAATTCACAGTTGGTAACTTTCGCAAACCTTTCAGCCCTCGTCTTCGACCTAGGCATAAGCCCACCGAAGATTCACGTGGAGGCAGGACAAGACCAGGGAAGATCGTGTAGAAGAAGTTGGAAATGAGAGAGTTGCAAAGAGATAAAAAAGATTGGCCTGTTCTGGTTACCTTACGTGAAACGATCAGTGAGTTTTGATGTAACAAAGGATGGGACACATTTAAGAGATTGGGTGTTGAGAGGATATGGATGCAACATTTAAGTTCTTAAATCTATATTCATTTAGAATGTTAATAATAAGCTTTCAATATTATGCACATCATTTACGTACATTTCAGGGAAATAATGTTTTTAGATCATATGGGTATGACAATAGATCGTAGGGATATGCAGTTTCTAGAGGGATATGCAGTTTCTAGCCGGAGAAACGGATGTTCCAAGATGGATAATTGACGTATGGGTGAAAGTTATGAATTATGAAGAGAGGTTTCGCAGCAATGATTCACCACACATGTTCTTTTTCACAACGGATATTACGGTATGCAATTTGAACAATTAACTATTGCTAGATTATGACACCGTTATTCACTTTCGGATGTTGCACAATTTATGCACATAGGAACAGTGGTGCATCAAAGGTGTCAATATGTGCATGTATACACAAACTTAAGGAATACACATAGATTCACATATGCACATTACACCCAAACCCTTGGCAACAAATGCAGATATGCACATATTTCCATGTGCAACAAGTGCACAAATGCACATATTTCCATGTGCACATATGAACATAATCAAATGTGCACATATGCACAATGTATACTTGAACTTAATAAATGTGTGATTATGAGCACTTAAACAAAAACTTAGCAGCAAATGCGCACATGCACGGATTTATATTTGCAGCAAATGCACATATGCACATACTCACATGTGCACATACGTGCACATCCTATGGTTATTATGTGTGATCATGTTGCTTAAACCGCTTTAATACCTATTTGAGTTATTATAGTTAACAAATGCACATTTTCTGTTAGTAAAAACATACTCCAATATGGTATGTGCACAAGTGCACAGTTGAACTATGTGCATAAATTAAAGGATACAGAATAGTTATGTACAATAATTTTTGTTAATTAATTTAACATAAACATCAAATGCATGCAGAAATTTCACCTTCGACAAATACTAAAAACTTCATATCATTTAATGTAAAAACATAAATGGTAATCGTGTTTGAAGTTCACATCAAAATCTAAAACCAAACAAAAAATCATAATGTAATATAATAAGGGGAATTTGACTAAAATTAAAACTTCATTACTACTTGAACTTAAAACAATTCATACAACATTGATAACTTACAAAATACGTAGATAGATAATTATAAATGGAATGTGTTTGGTAACTCAAACAAACATCATAACACCAAAACATATAAGGAACGAAACGAGATATACGGTTAACAGGTACAATTGACTTTGTACATAAGAACTCATTCTTGAGCGAACACTTATCCCATTTCGCACAGGCAAGTTTCCGTCGAACATCCCATAACTCCTCATGAAGATCTGTGTTTTCCTCTTCTTGCGGTTAAGCTGTAGTTCCTTAAAGTCGCCTACATCTTTAGCTTGCACAAATTGTTTTAGGTATTAGAAGTATTACCATTGCATATAAGCCAATGAAGCACTCACAAAAATATATGGTACTTTAAATATGTACCTGCTGCAACTGAACACGTAAGTGAGGATTCTCATCTGACAGTCTCTCGTACTCTTGGACAGTACGTGGTAATGATATCCCAATACCATAGACATGCTCATGGTTGTTGTTAGAATCCATGTTGCAAAATATATATATATATATATATATGTTTGTCTATGATACTGATTTGCTATAACCAACATATATTATACAAGTAACATAAAACACCTAAATAAAACCTCAAGTAATCATAACATATATATTGTTCACAAATGCACTGACACAAAAGTCCGAGCAAATATAATATTCATTTTATAAAAATCGGTTAAAATTTGTACGACAAGAACATGCTGCAAAAACACACACACACACACAATATTGAATGCAATGTCTTCTTTCATAAACAATCAAAATAATAACCATTATTGAAATCTCATCTAAAAATATTATTCATATACTCAACTACTATATATTAAAATATGGAATACTGGAAATGCATTTCAAGATCGTGAACCTAACGGACAATTACGGGAATCGTGTCCTGGGCACTGTCCACATTTCTTACATTTACGTTTTGGCTTTTAACTCTTCAACTGAACCTTTTCGGACATTCCAACCAAACGCTTGCGTGTACCACATCCCTTGTTCCTAACACCAGTAGGGGAAATATGTCAACATCATCCGGAACCGGAGCCCCTAAATACTCATTAATTGCATCGACCTTCTGCCTGCCCTGGATCTTCGTATGGTAATTGATTATCTATTTCGATTTTGAATTCTTCAAGAATTTGGGAAAGCTTACTTATACATGATTTATCATTTCGATCACGACTAAGAATGTCATCGAGCTTCGAATAGACACCATTAATTAAATTCTCTTTTTCAGCGTTGACCTCCTCGTATCTTATAAGAGCAGTTTGAAGTTGGACAAGTACCAACTCTTGAGTCCACCTTCTGACAACATATTTATCAGGTATGGAATCAACCTGCTCATTTATCAACACCTTCAATGCATGGCGATATAAGAACCTATTCCGGATAAAGAAGTTACATTCGCAATCAACATTGTTATTTATAGAACCGCGAATAACCTAACGAAAAATGAAAACATAAATGCTTATTTAAAACGACAAAAAATAAGGTTAATATTTAAAAAAGAAGACGTGAAAATTACTTTGTAAAATACCTTTGACAACCCCAACTTATTCTTATGGCTAATAATGTACGTCTTCATATCATCGGAACATTCAACCCCCTCAATCATGCAAGCCAACATAGCCTTCTTTATCTCTTTCTGGAAATCAAAGAATATGTTTCTTGTGTACTACAGCGTCAGTTCGATTAGCAAGGGACTAACTAACTGTGGATACGTCATCCTGGTCTCAATTGCATTATCATAGTTGCTAAGCAACTCAACAAGGTCAAAGTGCCACGCTACACAAATATTAAAAAAAACGTTCACACTCTCGGATCTTGATGTCATCTTCACAAGACCCGGCATCGGACTCAGAGTATCTCTATAAAAGACATGTATCCATGAACGACGAATGTCGTACATCTCAGTGAACCATAGGTCACCGACAAGGTTGAATTTGTCAATAATCACATGCCCTTGCCTGATTCAGGACTGATATGCACATTCCAAACAAGTTTGTTAACGCGATTAAACTCGGGGTCTTGGTTTAATGCAACACTAACCTAACACAACAACCACCACAAAAAATATCTCAGTGAACCACAGGTCACCGACAAGGTTGAATTTGTTAATAATCACATGCCATTGACTCTCAAACTATTCAGGACTAATATGCACATTCCAAACAAGTTTGTTAACGCGATTAAACTCGGGATCTTGGTTTAATGCAACACTAACCTAACACAACAACCACCACAAAAAATATAAATATAAACGACTAACTCTATCGATAAATTAAAGATAACATAAGATCGAATAATAAATAAACAAACGTTGCCAGGTACCCTCTTCATTATATGCCACATGCATAAACGATGCCTAGATTCGGTGAACACAAACGGGACGACTTGTTCATAGCAGAGCATTGGTCAGTAATCAAGACCAAACACTTGCTTCTCATAACATCTCAAAAAGGCCCTTATCACCCATTTAAAATTCTCGATCGTCTCTCCAGCAATCAACGCGGACCCAACGACAACCGAACTTTTATGATTGTCAACCGCCAAAAATGGAACAAAAGCCAATGCGCGCCTAAAAATAAAATAGAACATTAGAATCAAACAAAATATGCCAATTCAAGAGTTTTATCAAAATACTCACTTATTCGTCCTATACGTAGCATCAAACGATATTACATCTCCAAACTCTCTATAGTTAAGCCGGGCAACTTCATCCTTCCAAAATATTGCATGCAACTCTCGTTCGTGACACTTATACTAAAAAAAAGAAGTCAATTTTTATCTCTTTTCAATTTGTCAACTTATTAATCAAAATTTTCGCATCCTTGTTCCCGACAAACATATCAACATCTCTCTTAAAATTTTGGTAATCAACAAAAGTACAACGATTGTGTTCAATTCTGCCTTTCAAAGCAGTTTGTATTCGATGAGCTCTTGTTGCTCCGACATTATAACTAGAGCTATAAAAAACATTTCTACAGTCGGTACGACATCTTCCTATTTTTTCGTGAAAACGACGGTCATTACTATTTCGCCAAACTCGTAAACCTCATATCGAGATTTGTCCTTTATCAAATGTATCTTCACACAAGCATTGCAACCCGAACGTTTTACATTTGAATTACATGCACGATGATCATCGGGACGAATATCAAGAGAATCAAAATTCTTCTTCTTCGGGTAACCCTCTTTACTACAAACAAACCATTGTGTTTGAATCGACCCATTCTTTTTTGTCATCTTCGCATTCAGACTAGATTCATACTCGATGGTTTGTTTGTAGTAAAGAGGGTTACCCGAAGAAGAATAATTTTGATTATCTTGATATTCGTTCCGGTGATCGTCGTGTTCGTAATTCAAATGTAAAACGTTCGGGTTGCAATGCTTGTGTGAAGATACATTTGATATAGGACAAATCTCGATATGAGGTTTACAAGTTTGTCGAACAACATAACCATTTGTTGTTTAATAGTAATGACTGTCGTTTTTCACGGGAAAATAGGAAGATGCAGTACACCGAATGTAGAAATGTTTTGAATAGCTCTAGGTCGGAGCAACAAGAGCTCATCGAATACAAACTACTTTGAAGGGCGGAATTGAACATATTTCTTGTACTATTGTTGATTACCAAAATTTTAAGAGATATGTTGATATGTTTGTCAGGAACAAGGATGCGAAAATGTTGATTAATGAGTTGACAAATATAAAAGAGATAAAAAGCGACTTTTTTTTAGTACAAGTGTCACGAACAAGAGTTGCATGCAATATTTTGGGCGGATGAAGTTGCTTGGCTTAACTACAGAGAGTTTGGAAACGTAATATCGTTTGATGCTACGTATAGGATGAATGAGTGAATACTTTGATAAAATTCTTAAATTGACATATTTTATCTGATTCTAATGTGTTATTTTATTTTTAGGCACGCGTTGGCTTTTGTTCCATTTTTGGCGGTTGACAATTATAGAAGTTCGGTTGTTGTTGGGTCCGCGTTGATTGCTGGAGAGACGATCGAGAATTTTAAATAGGTGATAAGGGAATTTTTGAGATGTTATGAGAAACAACCTTTAGTCGTGATTACTGATCAAGGCTTCACTATGAAACAAGCCGTCCTGTTTCTGTTCACTGAATCTGGGCATCGTTTATGCATGTGACATATAATGAAGAAAGTACCTGGCAAGGTTTTTATTATTTTTTTTAAATTAATCGATCTTATGTTATCTTTAATTTATCGATAGTGTTAGTCGTTTATATTTAATTTTATGTGGTGGTGGTTGTCTTAGGTTAGTGTTGCATTATCAGTCCTGAAGAGTTTGAGAGCCAGTGACATGTGATGATTGACAAATTCAACCTTGTCGGTTTATTGAGATGTACGACATTCGTCATTCATGGATACATGTCTTTTATAGAGATACTTTGATGTCAGGTGTTATGAAGACGACATCAAGATCCGAAAGTGTGAACGCTTTTTATTTTATTTTTATATTTATGTAGCGTGACACTTTGACCTTGTTGAGTTTCTTAGAACTATGATAATGCAATTGAGACCAGGATGACGTATCCATAGTTAGTTAGTCCCTTTTTAATCGAACCGCATGGGGCGAAGTTGTACACAAGAAACATATTCTTTGATATTAAGAAAGAGATAAAGAAGGCTATGTTGGCTTGCATGATTGAGGGGGTTGAATGTTCCGGTGATATGAAGACGTACATCATTAGCCATAAGAATAAGTTGGCGTTGTCGAAGGTATTTTACAAGGTAATTTTCACGTCTTCTTTTTAAATATTAACCTTATTTTTTGTAGTTTTAAATAAGCATTTATGTTTTCATTTTTCGTTAGGTTATTCGCAGTTCTATAAATAACATTGTTGATTGCGAATGTAACTTCTTTGTCCGGCATGGGTTCTTATGTCACCATGTATTGAAGGTGTTGATGAATGAGCAGGTTGATTCCATACCTGATCAATATGTTGTCAGAAGATGGAGTAAAAAGAGTTGATACCTGTCCAAATTCAAACTGCTCGTGTAAGATACAGGGAGGTCGACGCTGAAAAATAGAATTTAATAAATGGTGTCTATTCGAAGATCGATGACATTTTTAGTCGTTGTCGAAATGATAAATCATGTTTAAGTCAGCTTTCCCAAATTCTTGGAGAATTCAAAACCGAAATAGATAATCAGTTACCATACGAAGATCCAGGGCATGCAGAAGGTCGATGCAATTAATGAGTATTTAGGGGTTCCGGATGATGTTGACATATTTCCCCTACTGGTCTTAGAGACAAGGGATGTGGTACCGGCAAGCGTTTGGTTGAAATGTCCGAAAAGATTCAGTTGAAGAGTAAAAAACCAAAACGTAAATGTAAGAAATGTGGGCAGTGCACATGACACGATTCCCGTAATTGTCCGTTAGATTCATGATCTTGAAATGCATTTTCAATATTCCATATTTTAATATATAGTAGTTGAGGATTTGAATAATATTTTTAGATATTTCAATAATGGCTATTATTTTGATTGTTTATGGAAAGAGAACATTGCATTCAATATTGTGTTATTCTGCAGTCATGTTCTTGTGGTACAAAGTTTAACCAACTTTTATAAAATGAAATATTATATCCGCTTGGTCTTTTGTGTCAGTGCATTTGTGAACAATATACATGTAATTGTGTCAGTGCATTTGTGAACAATATACATGTTATGATTACGAGGTTTTATTTAGGTGTTTTGACTTGTAATAATTAGAAGTAATTGTTGGTTTTGGTGCAAGAGAATTGAATATGTTTGGTGGGGGTTGTGGTTGAAGTGTTAATGGCATGAGTTGTTTATCATTTTTTATCTATATATAGTAAAATTTGGTCTTTTTACTATCACATAGGTTCCTACCTCATAGACAAACATATATATATATATATATTTGCAACATGCTTCTAACAACAACCATGAGCATGTCTATGGTATTGGGATATCATTACCACACATTGTCCAAGAGTACGAGAGTCTGTTAGATGAGAATCCTCACTTGCGTGTTTCAGTTGCAGCAGGTACATATTAAAGTACCATACATTTTTGTACGTGCTTCATTGGCCTGTATGCAATGGTAATACTTTTAATGCCTAAAACCATTTGTGCAGGCTAAAGATGCACGCGACTTTAAGGAACTACAACTTAACCGCAAGAAGAGGAAAACACGGATCTTCATGAGGAGTTATGGGATGTTCGACGGAAACTTGCCCGTGCGAAATGGGTCGCTCGAGAATGAGTTCTTATGTACAAAGTCAATTGTACCTGTTAACCGTATATCTCGTTTCGTTCCTTATATGTTATGATGTTTGTTTGAGTTACCAAACACATTCCGTTTATAATTATCTACGTATTTTGTATGTTATCAATGTTGTATGAATTGTAAGTTCAAGTAGTAATGAAGTTTTAATTTTAGTCAAATTCCCCTTGCTATATTACATTATGATTTTTTGTTTGGTTTTAGATTTTGGTGTGAACTTCAAAACATGGTTACCATTTATGTTTTTACATTAAATGATGTGAAATTTTTAGTATTTGTCGAAGGTGGTATTTCTGCATGCATTTGATGTTAAATTAATTAACAAGAATTATTGCACATAACTATTTTGTATCGTTCAATTTAGGCTCATAGTTCAACTGTGCACTTATGCACATACCATATTCGAGTATGTTTTTACTAACAGAAAGTGTGCATCTGTGAACTATAATAACACAAATAGGTATTAAAGATTTAAGCAACATGATCACCTTGCACATAAAACCATAGAATGTGCACTTATGTGTACATATGAGTATGTGCATTTGCTGCTAAGTTTTTGTTTAGGTGCTCATAGTCACCATTTACTAAATTTGGGTACACATTGTGCATATGTGCACATCTTCATATATGTAATTGTTAATATGTGCACATGTTGATATGTGTACGTCTATTTGTGCACATGGAAATATGTGCACTTGTTGCCAAGGGTTTGGGTGTAATGTGCATATGTGAATCTGTGTGTATTCCTTAAGTTTGTGTATACATGCACATATTGACAACTTTGATGTACTACCGTTCCTATGTGCATAAATTGTGCAACATTCAAAAGTGAGTAATGGTGTCATAATCTAACAATAGTTAATTGTTCAAATTGCTTACCGTAATATCCGTTGTGAAAAAGAACCTGTGTGGTGAATCATTGTTGCGAAACCTCTCTTCGTAATTCCTAACTTTCACCCATCCGTCTTGGAATGTCCGTTTCTTCGGCTAGAAACTGCATATCCCTACGATCTATTGTCATACCCATATGATCTAAAAACATTATTTCCTTGAAACGTACGTAAATGATGTGCAAAATTTTGAAAGCTTATTATTAACATTTTAAATTAATATAGATTTAGGAACTTACATGCTTCCTCCATATCCTTTCAACACCCAATCTCTTAAATTTGTCCCATCCTTTTTATCAAAACTCACCGATCGTTTAACGTAAGGTGACCGGAACATGCCCAATCTTTTTTGATATGTTTGCAACTCTCTCATTTCCGACTTCTTCTGCACGATCTTCCCTGGTACACTCATGTCCTTCCCCCACGTGAGTCTTTGGTGGGCTTATGCCTAGGTGGAAGACGGGGGTTGAAAAGTTTGTGAAAGTTACCGGCTGTGAATTGCATGTCCTTTCAACCACTACTCTCTTTCTCTTGTTGACAGTTGGAACACTTTGTCCATCCTTATCTTTCGGGGTTGTCTCGTCATTCGCATTGTTTTCTGATATGCCGGTTCCAGGCTTCTCGGCTGACAACATATCCACCTCTGCATGTAGTGTTGGACTCTCCCAGTATGGTGATTATTGTGAATCATGGCCCTGTTTGTTTATTTGTTTATTGCAGTTCTTTCGCTCGGTGGCTAGACAATAATTGCTCTTTCCTCATTTGTTTGACGAACTGTTGAGGAATATGTTTCTGTTTGGACCGTGACTGGTGGCTGCTAATGTGATTCTGGTGGATTCTTTTCACCGTCTCCATCATCAGATATCTCCCCTCCCATTTTCTATTCTTGAACATGTTGGCTAATTTGTAAAAGTCGGTGTCCCCTAGGAATTCTGCAATTGCTGCAGTTAGCTCTCCGTCTGCTTCCCATCTTACACCGTGAATGTTCAATATTATATCATCTAGTCTCTCCATGACAACCTACAAGTTCAAGAAACGATGATTGTTGTAAAAGGTAGATTGGGACACATTTACTAAATGATGGTAATTGGACATGATAATGTTGTTACGATTTTACCTTTTTGCGTTGTTCTATAGCTATCTCCCGATCAATATCCTCATTTCTATGGCCAATGTTTTTCAGTTGGTTCACTTCTATCGCTTCCAATATCTAAAAACGCCAAGTGACAAGTCCTCCGTCTTGTAACTCCACATCTTATCTATTCCTTAGAAGGTCCAATGTCCATTTCTTCGTTGGGTGCTCGGTTAGTTGCACTTGAAATTCCTGGACTCGACATATATAAGTTGTCATGATTGTGTATTATAATAATTTCTTTCAATAAATAAGGAATTTAAAATTAAATTGTAATTGGTCCCGCATAAAAATCCTTTGAGCTTTCTCTCTTCCAATTATTCTTGCTATTGGGTATGCAATCATAAATGTACTTGCACCAATCTATATCAGGTATCATGTGTACACCATTTATCTTTGATAGAAAGTCTATCTTGCAACAACCCATTCGACTACATTCTCCTAGTGTGTTCACGATAAGAACAAGGAAATTTAGCATGAACTTTATGCCCCCTTCTTTTGTTCTTCAAATCTCATTTATGATGTCTTGTGGTCGCATTGGGTCTTTTATAAATTGTTTTCTCCAGAACAAAGTCAAGTCCTCATCCCCTTTGAATGACTCTGTCGTTGACAAGTCGAGTCCACCTGTTGGTAGTTCTAGCGCCCGATGTATGGAATCCACCGTAATTGGTATCACCTTATTACCAACCTTCAAATGAATTTGTGTTGTGTTCAAGCTGTCGACTACATAGTAGTCTAACTTTGATGGCACTCCATGAATTAATATATCTAACAATGATTGCAACCCTATTGCCTTAACAACATTTCTTTGTGCTTCATTTAAGCTCTGTACAATATCGAACAATGCTTTAGGTGATGTCCTCGTTCGTATGCTAGGTAGGACCCACAGATCTTTCTGTGTTGTAACTTTTGTCTTCTTCACATTTCTTCTTTTTGTTGCTTGACCCTCCTCAACATCATTTCTCTTATCCACCAATACCACAGTTGCCTGCTCTCGGAATTTGCTGTCTGTCGATACTTCTGTTACATGAACAATGTTATTAAATTCTGTATGAATGCTTTGTGATGGTGTTTGACCTATTTACCTGCACCTTGCGATGTTTCTGTGTTTTTTCCCTTCTTTGATGTCTTGCTGATAATAGAACTTGTAATGCGTTGTTCACTGGAATCCTTCTCAGCTACCTTTATAGCGATCCAGGCAAGCGCCAAAGAAAGAAGGGGGCACAAGCAAGCGCAAGAATCAAAGCAGGGCAGGATCGAAGAGCTTAGACAGCAATCAAGTCGAACCTTGCCAATTAGCTTCTGGAGATCGGGTTCTCACTACCAGTCCTCCTTACCTGTTTTGTGAACCCATGTGTAAGTTATTACACGTAATATGATTCAATTCTGATAAAGGTATTCAAAGGATTACCTTTTTTGGCTTTATTCTTGTCAACTTGACTTGCTTCACTGGAGCTTGTTGTCAGTTGCGTGCCTACTGCATAAAAAAGTGTGTTGTTATCCATTTTACAATAGTGATGTCCAAGTTAATATTGCATCAATACGCTTTTTAAATTGCATGTCTAATTTTTTTCATAATGTTTTTTTCCCACTTTGGTGTTAATTTCTGTCCCTCCTTGACTTTTGTTGCTTGATGTAGGTGGTGCGTCTCTTCTTCTTCTTCTTCTCTTTAATGGAGTAATTAAATGTCATATAGATATTTAATTAATATGAATACACTAACTTCATTCAAAAGTTAAGTAGGTGGGATGTGTGCATAAGTGAAAATTTATCTCATGTCAACTTTTATAGCAAGTGCCCAAGTTCACTATGATCAATATGAGTTCTTTAGTAAAACAAAACAAGTGTGCACATCCAACCCTTGGAACTGTCAAGTTCACTAATCGTGCCCTTATGCACATTGAATTTACCTAGTCAAATAATGGTCACTTTATCAAATTGGGCTTAAGTTCATATATGCACATCTGATCATAAGGGTTCATTCCGAAGTAGAAATTTTTGTCATCTGATTGTAATTAAACATGATAAGTGTACATTGTGCAAACTAGAGTTTCACATATGCATATTTCATAAGTGGCATAAGTGCACAATGTTCATTTGTGCATAAGTGTGCATTCACCAATACAAACAGTGCGCACATACACTAAAAACTGCAATGCTCATAAAACAAGTGCATAATTTCACATTACAGTGCACTCAAAAAGAAATTGTCATGTTCACAAATAGTGTGCACATGTGTGGTTGGTTTGTGTGTGCATTCTTAAAACAAATGCACATTTCCTATTACACTATATTCAAATTTTGTAATCTTTTCACTCATGCACAGTTGAGTAAGTGCTCATGTGCACATTTGATAAGAACTTTCCCATTCTTATCCCATGAACTTTACATCTGTGCAAATGTTTACACATCCTATTTGTTTACAATACCATGCAACTAATTGGAAAACAATGTACATTTATGTGCATACTTTATTGTTCACATATTCACAGTGGATCCATGGATATTCACTTTTGTACCATGTAATGAGTGTTGTTGTGTGCAATTGTGCACATAGTCAAAGGATACATTTACATGCCATTGTGCAATTATGCACATATCACAGGGCACATAATGTGTATTATGTACACTGCATATAAGTGTGCTATTGTGTACACATAGTCAAAGGACACACTTACATGCTATTGTGCACACATAGTCAAAGGACACACTTACACATATTGTGTTGTTATGTACACTTATATGGTATTGTGCAATTGTGCACATATTACTACCTCACCGTCTGTCTCAATATTTCAAATTGACCATAAAAGTTTGACAGCCTGTGCAATTATCCTCATATAGGGCATATGTGATTTTCTGCACAAGTGAAAGTTTTTAAATATCACAGTCTTTGTGAAGTTGTCTATGCCCCTATGGTCATTACTAAAACAGGTGTGAGAATCCATAAGTGGCATTAGTGAACACATCCATCCACATTTAATCTAGACTGTGTGCATACTAGGTGCATTTATGCAATATATGCCCAATTCAGGGGTTGTTTGATTTTTTATCCATTAAGTTTTGAATTTATTAAGTTGTATTTAAGCATTAATTTGTCTAAATAAATTAAGATAAGTTGTTTGATTTTTGTCCCGAATAAATAGCCTGAACAACAAAATTACCATTTTAACCTTAAGTGTTGAATGAAAATAAATTGTTTGATAAATATTTAAAATGATTTTTTTTAAAAATAAAATAATGAGTTCATAACATTATACTTAATAACTTAAAATAATAAAGTATTGTTGTTTGATTACAATTTTTTAATTTATGCATGTTGGTAAATATTTTATTTTTTAACGAGACATGTGATTAAAAAGTGTAGGCAAGGGTAATTTTGGAAAAATTCTAACTTAATGTATTAAGATAGGATGGACTAACTTAACATGTTAAGTCAATCTCTTAGTATTAAGTTAAAAACAAACACCTTGATATAACTTAACCAATTAAGCCAACCACCCATTAAGCTTATGAAGTTGAAAACAAACACCCCCTCACTTTGTATAACTTTATGTAGTGAGTGTTATTGTGTACTTGGTCAAAGGACACATTTATTTGCATTTGTGCAAGTTTGCACATATCACAACTAGCACATATCACAACTAGCATGTACCGAGTGTTATTTTATGGATATTTCCTTCTATACATGATTCCCAATTGAGATATTGAGTACATGTCTCAATTACGCACACACAAACTCGCCACTATCATTACTTGAAGTGTATGTTTGATAACAGAAAATGTGCATGATTTACTCTATATAACCTTGTGCAATATGTGTAATGTAGTTTGTTAATGTGTTTTAGGCACAAGTTAATACCACAACAGCATAACAAATGCACAATTTACCATGTAGTGAGTGTTAATGTGTACTTAGTAAAAGGACATTTATATGCATTTGTGCAAGTGTGTACATATCACAGTTACCATGTAATTAGTGTTATTGTGTGGATATCTGTAACACCCTAAATTCTGGAAATAACAACTTATTTAAAATTTTCTAAATACATCAATAAATGAATCATCTACAACCACAAATTCAGAATTAACCTCAATACAAACGTTGATTCTATACAAAAGTCTTTGATAAGAACGGGAGCTACTAAAACCCCATAATAGTCACTATCTCCAACGTTGCGGAAGACTTCACCGATTACTTACTTTCGGATCTAGCTAAGGCTCTACTCTTTATAGGGTTGCTAGAACCAACTCCCAACCTTGAAACCTGATGCACATGCCGACAAATAAAAAGGGTTAGGCTTAACATCTAGTGAGCTCAAGAGTTTTTCAATATGAATAAAGATGTCTGTGAAAATAGATAATGCAGTTTAATTCATAATCTTTCAAAAGGTATGCTTTGAATATGCAAACGACTCATTTTCCAATAATATGCATTTTAGACGGAGAACACCAATTTGGACATTTTTCAAATCAAACTACTACAAAATGATGATACCAATGTAAACCGCCCCTTCATAAATTAGCTTTAACCCAAAACTCACTCAAAGCGTAAATATAAATTGAACTCTCCATTTAAGAAGGTACGGTTAAACCTTATATCTCAAAACACCCAAAACACGGGTGGGGCATAATACTCAACCCATAAATCAAGGGTAAAACCCAAATATACAAAACGTCACCGAAAACTTGGATAATAAAACTCAATACCCAAAAACAACACCTTTCGGTGACGGGGGATTCCCGATTCCATAAAATGTGACGGTCCACAAAGTAAGCCCATTTTATGTTGTTATGACTAGTCATATAAACAAAAGTAGCTTTAAACGTACACCCACGGAAACTCGAGTTCAACCCCGTCGGGTTCCTATGTTTAGCCCCTCATCCAATATCGTAATACTTGAGCACGAAGGACTTATACCCACATCCGGTACCTTAACGTGCAGCACGAAGGACTTACATCTCAATCCGATACCTTAACGTGCCTCGACGTGGAAAACTAATCGTCCCAACGCCGGAACAATAATAAACCAAATACGGGGTCATGACTCCCAAATGCATCAAATAAGCCAAATAATGCGCATAAGGCCCAACAAGGCTTGAAGTCGAGCTACCAAAACTGGACTATTGTCCAAAAACCCCATCAAAATAACAATGCCAAGCCGCAGACTTAGCAACCCATTGACTCATTGATAAATGAAATAAAAACACGATAAAACGTACTCACCCAACGGATATGCAAACACCACGACCAAAAGTAAGATTAGTTCAAAACTCAACATTAGTTGAGGCAACCCATTTTCCAAATGAACTCATAACACAAAATATGCATTTTCCAAATTTAACTGCTGATAAGAATGAAAATCATAAAATGAGACTATAAACATTCTTTCAAGTACCTCACATAAATGTGCAAGTGATACTTTATAAAACATTCAATTTCATGAATGATGCATGAGACTCGACAAACATTTAAAAGTGTATTTCTTTGACCAAAGATCTATTTATGAAATAAGACCTCAAAACACATTCATTTGTAACACCTTTATCAAATTGCCCAAACATCCCAAATGTGGGTATTATACAAAGTTATAAAGTTAAATACTTCCAATAATCAAAGATTAACAAATAAACCAACATTTGATAAATTCATGTAGAACAGATAAACACTTTAAAATAAACATTTTGGCATGTACAACGTTTTCACAAATCAACTTGAACTCACCTTGCTAGATTTAAGCTAAATCTAGGTTTTCCCCCAACTAGAGCTCCGTTGAAGAACACTTGGATTCTCAAGACAAAACTTCCAAAACATAAATCCATACATATTCAACCATACATAAACATAATAAACCACAAAGAATCGTTTCCCAAACCATGTGCATGAATACCTCAACTAATACCGATACCCTAACTTCCATAACTTAAAAGAATATAAGATTACCTTAACCCAAAGCTTGAATCCACCAACCAAAACACTTCTAGTTCACCAAAATGGCCACATAACTCCAATCTATGAAAGGAAGCACAATGGGAGAGATGAGGAGCTTACCACCACAAAATACTCTTGTATACTCCAATAGACTTCCAATATCTTGCTAGATCCTTGAAGATCTCTCAAAAACGAAACCGTAGCAACTTGAATCACCCAAATCGGAGCTAGGATGAGAAAGATATGAAGAAATGAAGTTTGGGGCTGAAAATCGCGATTTTAATCGTCCAGACGCTGTTGGCGAGAGTGACAGCGAAAGTGACAAGGTGTCACTCTCGCGGGGCACTTCCGTGGAAAATGTACCGCGAGCTGTAAACTTCCCCGATCACTGTTTTGGCCATAACTTCTTCGTTATAGCTTCGTTTTCGCTCCGGAAAGAACCGTTGGACTCGTAATTGAATCCTTCATCTCTTAAGACTATAAAATCAAGGATTCAAGCCCAAAATAAAATATCTTATGTTTCCTTAATATATCGGTTTCTGTATTAACTTGGATTGATACCTTTTGAAAATCGGGGTGTTACAATCCTCCCAACCTTAAAAGAGATTTCGTCCTCGAAATCTAGCACCAACCAATCGCCCCACGTCACCCTTGGCGAGGTCAATTGATTCTCTATCCAACAAGAAATACCTTCTCGAAACCTTACCTCATATACGAAACTCGATTACATCTCGGTTGACATTGTCACTGAATTCCACATAACAAGTTGTCATAAACTCAAATTATAAGGTTCAATGCACCTTACCGGTGATGGAAGAGCATCGAGTACTTATCAATTCATTCTCCCATCAATAAATTTTCGGCTTCCTCCCAACCTTAGATTAAACATATCACCTCAATATAGCTTACGGCTCTGAGATACTCACTCTCCCAATGGTACCCCAGAGTGAACTTGACCTTACACACCTTTAATCGCCCTTCATTGTATCACAATACACTCTTTCAATTTTATGTAGCCACATCCATGACGCCTCTATCCGAGTGGCGACCGAATCCATATATATAACTGATGAGCTGATCATTTGTTGCTGTTACAATACGATTCTTATAATCTCAACAAATCAAGGTCGTTTCAATAATAGGTTCCTACTTAAGGTCCATAACGATATCCTTACTAGGTATCCTCAATGGCAACACCCTAAAAGGCTCATCGTCCTTTCCTCAATGAAATTTCCCATCCACAATTTGCTCCAATTCAGCACAACCATAAATCAATTTCTCGAACTGACTACCCATACACAACATATATAGATAGCGAGTTACCCCAAAGTTCGCATCTACACCACTCTCATAATACATTCTAACATCGATTGCCGAATCAGCGAAACTTCGTTGATTACAAGATTATCGACGATTGATTCCTAGGTATCAATTCCTACATTCCTTAATGATATCACTTAACTTGCAACACCAGATTTAGCAGATGTGCACTGAGGCCTACTAACGATTATTTCCCAAACCGCGTGTCAACACCTATCCTCAACACAACCATACATAATGCGGATATACTAACGAATATTCCTTTCCCAATTAGCAATGCTGATACGAAGTTGACACCTACCCTTGGAAATAATTGTCCAAATCAAACGTCCTTACTAGTCAACCATAACATCATTAATAGTCACAGACACTCATTAGGGTGATACACCATAGACACAGAGCATGCTGACGTATCACTAATCCATAAATTCAAAACTCAACACACATGAGCAACCACACATGGTTTTAACCCAAAGATTTATCGAAATGGGAAGATCATCACCTAATTAACTAAGAGAAGGCACAATCCTGACACCCCATTACTTCTGTGCGAGCCAATTCAAGAACCAAAATTCCAAAATCCGGACTGATCACCGGTCGCTTTATCCGACGCTTCAAAACCACAAGGACGCCTTCAGACCTTATTGACAAGTCCTTTCACAAAGAGGGTTCAAAGTTATGGTTCTAATGAGTTCAAGGGTTTTTCAAGCTACAATGCCAATCTATCATTTTATAAAACTTCCAAGTTCATAAGCTTTATAACGATTAACCATGCGAGTAAAAATCAACTACCGTTTACTTGGTAGGTTTCAAAATTGATCATCAATACGGCGCATATGAAATCATTTCCAAAATCCGTTTGTTCAATACTTAAGTTAATAAAGACAGTAATAAAACATGTGCAACAATTTACACTATACGTGAAAACAGGTTTCTGCACCATCATATGTGCCATAAATGTTTGTGCAACTCTAAAAGAGAGATTCGCAAATTTAACCTTAAAATTCTTCCTCTCTAACCAAAAGGCGTTGTGGCAAAATAATTTTCAGCAACCTCATAAGCAGCAGCTTAATCCCCACAGTTCGGTAAAATGGTGGAAATACAATTAAAATTTCAATAGAGTTTAAAGCCTCCGGTCGTAGAGGTAAACACACTTAACCATAATAGAAATTATTGCGACATGAGTACTGCTAATTCTTTAAATGCACAGCAGAAATTTCTAATAGTAAAAGTTAATGATCGAAATATGCTCATAATAAAAACTCCGTTTGAAATAGCGTAGGTCTTTTATACAATTACTCACACCAACGTCATACCTTAATTTCAATGCAAAAAGTATGCAATGATTGACATTTGTATAAAGCCCAAAGATAATTTCATAATTGTTTGGGTAAAAATTCCAACAGTCTATAGTCGTACGACCAGTGATAACCGACGCCCTTCTTTTAAGGTGACCTTGATTAAAATGAATAAATATCCGTCCGACAAAGTTAGTCGTACGACATGATTTCAGTTACTAAATTACAACATACTTTATATTACGTTTAGTGCAGGATTTCAAGAACGTTTATGATTAGAGATCATAACAGAAGACGTTACCAATAACAACGAATGTAACAGACGCTATCATCAATATCAAACGGTTACTCTATTAAAGATATGCATTCAAGACTTGCTAACGGACAATTGGAGTATAAATATGAATATTGAACTTCACATTCGGACATCTGATTCTCAGACTTTACAAGGTCACGAATTACGTTCTCAAGCTCACTCAATCTCTCTTGAAGTTCATAAAGCCTTTGCTGTTTATCGTACGACGCACGACTGAAGTCTAAGTACACACGACGCACGACCGACTTTACTTTATTTTATTGTTTTACATTACATTTCATTTGTATGACTTGTTAACAAGGACGACGTCCCTGATTGACGTCCATAGTGCACGACGACTCACACTCGTCCGCGGGTTTTACCCATTTTAGGGGTTTTCCGCGTCATCAATTCCTTTGTCTCATTTATTTCAGTTTTATTATTGTCGTACGATTATTGAAGCTACTTTCTTTGATTGGATTAAGCTCCACATTTACCTTAAATTTTCCTTGGGAGATTTTTGGCATAAACAGTTTGGCGCCCACCGTGGGGCCCCATCCAAAGAAAATCTTCGATAATCTTACGACGTACTAATGTTTTCCTTCAAGTGTTCTCTTTTTTCAGTTATTCAGAATAATGTCATTCCAAGGAATTCAAGATCATGTTGTGGCCCAAATGAACATGGAGCTGACTGCTGCTCGTGCCCGTATTGACGCCCTAACAGCCCAGGCTCGACAGGCGACTGAAACCATCGAGCATCTAAGAAGCCAAAGTGGAAACAATGTGACTGGGACTACGAATACTTATACTGGTGCTTGGAACGTACCTCCTCCATTGCCTAATTACCCTCGTCCACCACCAGTTAATCCTGCGACCTTCGTAATCCCAACCATGCCTATGACTTCTATGTCGTTCAATGGATATGCCTCTGATTCTTCGCAGCAGACTAACTTCAACGGATCAGGTTATGTTCCATTGGGTATTCCAGGGGGTATACCAATGGATCCCGTTGCACAACGATTGAAGTTTCTGGAAGAGCAGAATGAGCGTGTCTTGTCGATGCTGGCCAAATTGCCGGGGGCAGCAGTCCCAGTTGATGTCGAGCCACGAACAGGATTTCAGGCGTCGCCGTTCGTCGATGAAATCGCTTTGGTGGACGTCCCAAAGAAGTATAGCATCCCGACCTTCTCCCCAAAATATTCAGGTGTCACTGATTCGACAGAACACGTCGCCCAATACAAACAGCTCATGTGGACTATTTCGATACCGCATCAATTCCAAGAAGTCTGCATGTGCAAGAGTTTTGGAGCAACCTTGACTGGAGTAGCGTTACAATGGTTGATCAATCTCAAACCCAAAACCATCGGGTCTTTTGCAGAATTAGTGAACCAATTTTCTCAACAATTCGCTAGTAGTCAAAAAATGGAAAAACAAACGAGTGACCTTTACTATGTCGTACAGAAGAATGGAGAGTCCATCCGGGACTACTTTAACCGGTTCAACGCGGAAATGATTAGTATCCGAAATTGCGACATGAAAACAACAATTGAAGCGTACAAACGGGGTCTGGATGATAGTTCAGGGTTGTATCTCGACCTTACGAAGTATCCTCCAGAAACCTTTGAAGACGTACGAGCAAGGATGCTTGCTCACATGAGGGTCGAGGATGACCTCGTTTTCAGAAATAAACACTCGGGCGACCGGAAGAGCCTAGGTGTCAAAAAACCAGACTTCAAACCGAAATCGATTGGTCGATCAGAGCCTACCAGACAAATTTCAAACGTCCGATTTGAAAAGAAAGGGCCGACGACTTCCAAGTTTGTCCAATATCCTAAGGTATCATCTTATGGTTTCCCTGGATCAGCTAAGGATGTCGTTACGTCCTTAAAACAGCTCCAACAAAACGTTCGATGGCCAAAGAAAAGCGATAAAGACAGTGATAAGAAAGACAAGACAAAATGGTACGATTTCCACAGTGACTTTGGTCATATAACGGATGATTGCATCGCTTTGAAGAAAGAACTGTCCTGGCTTAATTCAAAAGGTTATTTACAAGAATTGACGGGAAAAAAGGATGTGCGTCCCACATCCCCAGAACATGCCAAGGTAATTAATTGTATCACCGGAGGCTCTGATGTCTGTGGGACCACATATTCAGTTGCTAAGAGACATGCTTAGTCGCGGTCCCGACGACCGACCAATTCCAAAGGAGGCAAGACCCAAGGAGGACGCAGAATTAGAAGCTATGCCCTTGACGTTCGACCAAGCAGACCTCGACGATGTACATTAGAAACATCATGACGGACAAATTATCCAATTGAGCATTGGAAATTGTCTGACAAAGAGGATACTCGTCGACGGAGGTAGTTCAGCTAACATTATTTTTTATGATGCAGTGAAAGCAATGGGAATCGACAAATCCGAGATTACACAACGTTCGACTACACTCGTTGGATTTAACGGGGGAGCGACAAATACCATGGGGGAAATCACTCTACCAGTATATGCTAAAGGAATCAACAGGCAAACGAAGTTCAAAGTCGTCGATTGCTCATCAGCTTATAATGTTATCCTTGGGCGACCTTGGATTCATGACATGAAAGTTGTACCTTCGACGTACCACCAAACCTTGAAATTTCCCACGCAATGGGGAGTACAGGAGATCAAAGGCGAAAGAAAAGTCGCTAGGGAATGTTACAAAGTTTCTTTGAAGCCCCCGAAGCAGACAGTATAGCAATTACAGAACCAGGACGTTTCTGGGACTGACGACGACTATCGCTTGGAAGCTGTCGTCCTAAACCAGGATAAGCCTGATCAGATGGTTTACATAGGTTCGACGCTCGACCCTTCCTTTAAAAAGAGACTAATATCTTTTTTGCAGGATCACTATGATTGTTTCGCATGGACGCACGAAGACATGGTGGGCATCGATCCAAGTATCATTTCTCATAAACTCAACGTTGATCCATCGTTCAAGCCTGTTCAGCAGAAAAGACGAAAATTCGCTCCTGAAAGAAATAAAGTTATCAACGACGAAGTTGATAATTTGCTTAAAACAGGAAAGATACGAGAAGTCAAATATCCAGACTGGCTCGCCAACGTTGTTGTTGTCCAAAAGAAAAATGGCAAGTGGAGAGTCTGCATTGATTTCACAGACCTTAACAAGGTCTGTCCAAAAGATCCATTTCCATTTCACAGATAAAGGTATTTATTGTTACAAGGTAATGCCTTTTGGTCTTAAGAATGCAGGTTCGACGTATCAACGACTAGTAAATATGATGTTTAAAAAGCATTTGGGCGACACTATGGACGTATACATCGACGACATGCTCGTCAAATCGAAACATACAGACGATCATATAGGACATTTGAAGCAGTCGTTTGACATTTTGCATGAATACAAAATGAAGTTGAATCCGACAAAATGTTCTTTTGGAGTTCAAGCTGGCAAATTTCTCGGTTATATGGTTACATGACGAGGAATCGAAGCTAATCCAGACCAAATTAAAGCAATTATCGAGCTAAAATCACCTAGAAATTTTAAAGAAGTCCAACGTCTAACAGGACGTGTAGCAGCGTTGAACAGGTTCATCTCTCGGTCGTCCGACAGATGTCACCTATTCTACAACGTCCTGCGAAAAAATAAAGGATTCGAGTGGACTGATAAGCACGAGGAGGCGTTGCAACAACTCAAGAAATACATGACATCACCTCCCTTCCTCTCTAAACCTGAGAAAGGTTAAGCTCTTCAACTCTACCTGGCCGTCAGCATTAATTCGGTAAGTGTAGTCCTTATACGAGAAACCGACGGACAACAATTTCCAATCTACTATGTAAGTAAAACTCTACTAGACGCTGAAACCAGGTACTCGTCTATAGAAAAACTCTTGCTTTCGTTAGTCATGGCCGCTAAGAAGCTACGACATTATTTTGAATCACATCCTATAACTGTGGTAACTAACTTTCCATTAAAGTCTGTGTTAAGAAAACCTGAACTAACAGGATGACTAGCTAAATGGAGCATCTACCTCAGCAATTATGATATGGATTTCAAGCCTAAGACGACGATCAAATCACAGGTCTTGGCAGATTTTGTTACAGATTTCAGTTCGGAACTAGAAGAAGCGACGACGTCCAACGAGTTAATTGTGGCGACTTTGCACGACACTACTTGGACGCTCGACGTCGATGGTTCGTCGAACATACGAGGAACAGGCCTGGGTGTCGTCCTACAGTCCCCACAAGGGGGCAAAATAGTGTACTCTATACGGTGCGACTTCAAGGCAACAAATAATGAGGCAGAATATGAAGCACTGATTGCAGGAATGAAAATTGCTCATGACTTGGGGGCAACATGTCTACATGTCCGGAGCGACTCGTCCCTAGTTGTTAACCAAGTTAATGGAGAATTTGCAGCAAAAGATTCAAGGATGATTGCTTATTATAAAATAGTAAAGGAAGAAGCAAAGAAGTTCAGTCGCTTCATAGTCAAACAGGTACCAAGAGATCAGAACACTCAAGCTGACGCATTAGCCAATTTGGGATCAGCACTTAATCAAACGACATTCGACAATATCCCAATAGTTCACCTTGCAACACCATCCATCAAAGACGATGGTAATATTTTGGTCGCACCAATTGAGGAAGAAAACTCTTGGTCGGACGACATTAAAAATTATCTGGAGAACGATCAACTGCCTGATGACAGAATGGAAGCAAGAAAGGTTAGATTTAAAGCATCAAGGTATGTTATGATCAGAGGACAATTATATCGAATATCTTTGACTGGTCTGAATCTGCGATGTATCACCAACAAGACACAAGTCCGGAAAATCCTACAAGATATGCACGACGGTGAATGTGGAAACCACTCAGGAAGTCCCAGTCTAGCCAACCGGATATCACGACAAGGTTACTATTGGCCGACATTAAGGCAAGATGCGATCAGGTATGTACAGTCGTGCGACGCATGTCAAAGACACACAGGTATGTCTCATAAACCCTCTGAACCCTTGCACTCGACTTTGATCCCATGGCCCTTTATGAAATGGGGAATGGACATTGTTGGAAAACTACCACCTGCCCCTGGGCAAAAAGTATTTCTTTTAGTTTTAACAGATTATTTTTCTAAGTGGGTCGAAGCAGCGACTTTCTCCCAGGTTCGGGACAAAGAAGTCGGTTCTTTTATCCAAACTAACATTCACTAGTACAAAAAAGGTCTTTAGTGACGGTTAAAAACCGTCACCATAGGTATACGGTAACGGTTTTCGTGGACATAAAAATCGTCACCTTACTTGCCATCACTTTTGATACACTTTTGGTTACATTTAAAAAACGTTATGAAATCACATAAAAAACGTTATAATAACTTAAAACCGTCACTTTAGGTCTATAAAAAAATAATGTTTTTCCTCAAACCGTCACCGTAGCATGTCATATAGTGACGGTATATTTTCAAAACCGTCATAATAGCATGATATATAGTGACATTTCTTTGTCAAAACTGTCACCATAGCATGACATAGAGTGACATTTATAAGTCAAAATCGTCACTGTAGGATGACATACAGTGACATTTATTTGTTAAAATTGTCACGGTAGCATGACAAACAGTGACGTTTAATTTTCAAAACTATCACCATAGCATGACAAATGGTAACCTTTATTATTCAAAATCGTCAATATAATATGACTTACGGTGACGTTTATTATTCAACATCATCACTGTAACATAA
The DNA here is from genome assembly GCA_954870635.1 of Arctium minus. Taxonomy (NCBI): domain Eukaryota; kingdom Viridiplantae; phylum Streptophyta; class Magnoliopsida; order Asterales; family Asteraceae; genus Arctium; species Arctium minus. Next base: position 33,113,464 of record OX941088.1, read on the forward strand.
CATACGGTGACTTTTATTTTTCAAAATTGTCACCGTAGAATAATATACAACGACGTTTATTAGTTAAAGTTGTCACTTAAGCATCATATACAGTGACATTTATTTATCAAAATTGTCATTGTAGCATGACATACGGTGACGTTTATTTATCAAAAATGTCACTATAGCATGACATATGGTGACGTTTTTATTTTTAGAATCGTCAACTTTTCTTGACATGCACTACAAAAAAAACATAAATTTCCGACGGCCCGATCCGTCGGTAATCCGTCGGTAATCGGCGTCGAAAATTATCTCGTAGGAACTTGATTTACGGACAGATTACCGACGGTATTTAGCGACGGTATTTAGCGACGGTCGTTTACTGACGGATTGTTATTTACCGACGGCTTAGCGACGGCTTGATTTTACCGACGGATTACCGATGGCCTTATTTTACCGACGGATTACCGACGGCCTTTTTTTACCGATGGATTACTGACGGATATGCCGTCGGTAAATATATTTAAATTAAATTAAAATTAAATTTTTTTAAATATTAGATTATATTATTTAAACATTACCGACGGATTATCCGTCGGTAATCGTTATTTTAATTAAAAAAAATAATTAAAAATACAGAAAATCTGTATAAAAACCTATTAAAAAACATTGGTAATTCATGTGCAAAAATCATTAATTCCTGTCCGAAGTTTTTTACTTGCTAGTTTTCTATAAACAAATCCCATAAACAAGCAAACAAACATGTTTTTTTACAAACAACTCCAATAAACGAGTAAACACATGTTTTCTTCAAACAACTCCCATAACCAAACAAAACTAATAAGTTCAATAATTGAAAGGTAACTTTTTTCCTAAATAAGTCCAAACGTAGGCAACTAGTTCGATAACATAAAAATAAAAATTAACCTAAAGCGTGAGACGTCGGGGTTGTTGAGTTGGAGTTCACATCAATAGCATCGTAGATACTCATCGTGGGTTTCTATCATATCTCTTTCTTAGCGGCTTCCTTTTTAACCTCATTTTGTCCCTCTTTTAGCAAACGAATCTCCTCGTCGCAGCGGGAAGATGAGACGACACCTTTGCACTTCTCTTTGTTTTCTTTGTTATCTTGTCACAAACTGCTTCTTCTGGTTCCACCACTCCTTTTATAGTCGCTTGGCTCGTCACCATATTTGTCACCATCCCCACCACTCCTATATACACACACATGAAACACCCTGCTCTAAGTGTTATATATATATATATATATAACATATATACACACACACATATATATGTATGTATATATATATATAGAGAGAGAGAGTGTGTTACAAAGATGATATTAACACCGGAACAAATCTGTCCAATATGAGATCCTGATGGAAAGAAATACAAAGGTGATGAGTGTGTGTAAGTATTTTCTCTATGTGGATATCATATACTTAACAAATACAATATAAGAAGAAAAAAGAATGTGTGAGAGATAGAGTTGCAATGTTATAGGAATGGAGAACTTGCCTGGATAATCACTTTTAACCAAATGCTTGATGGAAGTTGCTTTCCCTGTTGAGTATTGACCCAAAAGCATCACCATGGGCTTGGCATCAAAATCACTGTTGATCTGAAGCAGAGAAGGATAAAGAAAGCTTATAATTCACATAATGCTTTGTAGATTAATTGAAACACCCATTTTACTCACGATAAATATCAAATCAAAGCTCTTATATTCAAAAGAATGACTACTTTTGTGCAGATCTGAGTCCCATAAATCATAAAATCATTATAAATCAACAACCACATGTAACTTAGTACCATGAGCATAAACGAAAACCAATTTTTTTTATTAGTAATCACTTCCAATTGCTAATAAGTCCAGGGTTAAGTGTAGCAAATAAGAAGATGCCATTAGTTACCCCATGGAAAGATTGGCAGATAAAAAAATCTTGTTTATGTCAAGCTTTGGTTCAGTAATGCAAGAAATAATACCTCCCAATTAAGAGCTGTGTCCTTAAGTTTAAGAACAAAATCTCCATTGGAGCACCATTGTGATGTCTCCATCGGTGCTTGAACAACCTACATGATTTTAGAAGTTATATGCTAGAAAATTAAAATAAAGACAATGCAAATGCAATCACTTATAAAGGAATACCCAAGAAAGAAGCTAATTGAAGAATTATAAACTCAATAAACAATTTACAGAAGCAATCATAATCATAAACTGATACTTCAGTAGGACCCGAATATCCGAATATCTTTTAAATTTATTTAAAATAATCAGTTTTTATACTTTGTTGAGATTTCATACAATCACAAGATTTGAGTGACCATATGTTACCAATAGAGACGATCCATTTTTCTGTACCAAAAGAATTAGGCATATATTTGGTGTGAAAATAGTCATCAGTCACCATTAAAACAATGTTGGAACTTGGAATGCTAGTGCAACAAATAAATAAGTGTACTGCATGCCTATAATGCACACAACATTCAATTAATCTTTTCCTTTGTAGACAATGGAAAAAACATGCAACATACAGTGGCCACACTAAGTCGGCTTGGCAGTAGCTCCAACTCCAAGTTGAAGTGATACTTTGGTCTTAAACCATGTAAAATCCACATTCCTTACAACTAAGCCGGCATGGCAGTAGCCCCGAAATCCGACCCGACCACACCGGACCCCGACCACACCAGAACACGAACTACCCGAACATTAATCGGTCGGATATCGGGGCATTCCCTCCTACCCGAATATCCGATCGGGTTTAGAGTTTGGGTACCTGACCGATGCACACCCCTAATCATATACAACTAATTATTCATCTGGCTTTAATTGAAATGGGTTTATCTTTAGAGAATTGCCAACTTCCTCTAACTTTCATCCACTGTCAAATACATGATACTGGTTAATAGTAACAACAATTTTCGAGCATTGTACAACAGAAAACTAACATATTTTAGTGGTCAAAGGAACATCTCTTAAGCATACAAGGAAGAAACAAACTTTAAATTAATTCACTTTAAATTAAAGATTAACAAATGGATAAGAAAGCATATATAAAAGCAAGAGATATCACATGTGCTCAACGGAGATTAACAAATGGAAAAGGAATGGATAGTCCATCACATATGGATAAGAAAGTAATTATATTTGTAGAGGAGATTAACAAATGGATAATAAAGTACTTATAGAAATAGATAGTCCATCACCGTGAAGAAATCCAGTGTGTGCCAACAAGTAATTAGTCCTAAACCACCCAAACTTGTCAATGCCAAACATACCTATCGATTTGTATGCCTAATTAATAAACAATCAAGATCCACTAAATTTATTTGTATGCTAGCGAATGATAATACAACTCTCGATGCTTACTTGAACCTGCATAATAAACTTACATAAAAACTTACATAAACAGAAACAAACAGAAACTTACATAAGAACTTCCAGATTCCAGATTTCAAGTAAGAAAAAACAAACTCGAACCTGTTCTTCAAAAACCAAATCGAACTTGTTCTTCAAAAACCAAATAGAACCTGCTGTTGTTTTGCAAGATGAAAACGAACTCAACGTCGCTGGTGGTTGGTGGTGGCTGGTGGTGGCGACGTGCAAAACAACAACTGTTGTTTTGCAATCTGCTGTTGTTTTGCAATCTGCTGTTGTTTTGCAAGATGAAAATCAGAAATCGACGGAAGAAAATCAGAAATCGACGTATTGGTGGCTGGTGGTGGCGATGTCTTGTGGAAGAAAATCAAAAATCGATGGTATTAGAGGCTGGTGGTGGCGATGTTTTGCAAGACGGTAACCTAATTTTTTGGGGGAGGGAATAAGGGAAAGAAGAGGGAACTGGAAAAAAAAGGGGGGGGGGGAGAGTTGGCGACACCTTCTTTTTGTTGTTAAATTTTAGATTTTGTTAAAAAAAACTTTTGATTTGTATTTTTAATTTTAAATAAATAATTTTTTAGATAATAAATATTTTTAATTTAATTTGTTTTTTTATCTAAAATAAATAACTTTAGTTAATAAATGTTGTTTTGTTAAAAAAAAAGATAATAAATTTAGTATTCAATATATAGGGTTGGGTTCCGATGATAAATTGAGCTAAAGGTGAGAAACGTGATAATTGGTTATCAACCCTTTAAAGCATATTAGAACCCTTTAAAAGCCAATAGAACCGATTAAAGTTCGGTAGAATTAATCAAACCCCAATAGATTCATTAAGACCCAATGAGATCCTTTAAATCCCGATAGATCCACTAAGGCTCAATGAAACCTTTAAAACCCAATAGAACCCTTTAAAGTCCGATAGATCCATTAAGGCTCAATAAAACCCTTTAAAGCACATTATAACCCTTTAAAGCCTATTAGAACCCCATAAAGCCCGATAGATCCATTAAGGCTCAATGAAACCCTTTAAAGCCCCAATAGAACCCTTCAAAGCCTGATAGAATCCCTTAAAACCCGATAGTCCATTAAGGCCCAATGATACCCTTTAAAGCCCAATAGAACCCTTTAAAGTCCGATAGAATCCCTTAAAACCAGATAGTCCATTAAGGCCCAATGAAACCTTTTAAAGCCCAATAATCCATTATGACCCAATGAAACCCTTTAAAGCCCAATAGAACCCTTTAAAGCCCGATATAATCCCTTAAAACCCGATAGATTCATTAAGGCCAAATGAAACCCTTTAAAGCCTGATGTAACCTTTTAAAGCCCGATAGAATCCCTTAAGGCCCAATGAAACCCTTTAAAGCCCAATAGAACCCTTTAAAGCTCGATAGAATCCTTTAAACCCTGATAGATCCATTAAGGTCTAAGGAAACTCTTTAAAGCCCAATAAAACCCCTTAAAGACCGATAGATTCATTAAGGCCCAATGAAACCCTTTAAAGCCCAATAAATCCATTATGACCCAATGAAACCCTTTAAAGCCCAATAGAACCCTTTAAAGCCCGATAGAATCCCTTAAAACCCGATAGATTCATTAAAGCCTAATGTAACCTTTTAAAGCCCGATAGAATCCCTTAAGGCCTAATGAAACCCTTTAAAGCCCAATAGAACCCTTTAAAGCTCGATAGAATCCTTTAAACCCTGATAGATCCATTAAGGTCTAATGAAACTCTTTAAAGCAGAATAGAACCCCTTAAAGGCCGGTAGATTCATTAAGGCCCAATGAAACCCTTTAAAGCCCAATAAATCCATTATAACCCAATGAAATCCTTTAAAGCCCAATAAAACCCTTTAAAGCCCGATAGATTCATTAAGGCCAAATGAAACCCTTTAAAGCCTAATGTAACCTTTTAAAGCTCGATAGACTCCCTTAAGGCCCAATGAAACCCTTTAAAGCCCAATAGAACCCTTTAAAGCTCGATAGAACCCTTTAAACCCTGATAGATCTATTAAGGCCTAATGAAACTCTTTAAAGCCCAATAGAACCCCTTAAAGGTCGATTGACTTATTAAGGACCAAACATACAAATGATGACTTATTATGTGTTTATTTACACGTATCGACTTCATAGATGAATGTGTCGTGTATTCGGGTCAATTAGACAACTAAGCAGCATTATATCCCGCTATGAACCACTCAACCACCAGTATGACATTTTACAATTTATTAAGGCCCAACTGTGTACGTTAAAGCCCAACAGGGTACGTTAAATCCCAAATAGGTACGGTAAAGCCCAACTAGGTACGTTAAAGCCCATCTAGATCCGTTAAAGCCATCTGGATCCGTTAAAGCCCAACTAGATCCATTAAAATCCAAATATATCCATTAAATCCGAATCGGGTACGTTAAAGCCCAACCGAATCCATTAAAGGCCAACTGGATCCGTTAAAACCCATCTGCATCCATTAAAGCCAACCGAGTCCATTAAAGACCAACTGTGTACGTTAAATCCCAACTGGATCCATTAAAGCCCAACTGTGTACGTTAAAGCCTAACTGGATCCATTAAAGCCCGATTGGATCCGTTAAAGCCCAACTGTGTACGTTAAAGCCCAACTGTATCCATTAAAGCTCAATTGTACCCATTAAAGCCCCACCAGAATTATTATTTTTTTTAAATTTTCTAAGAAAAAAATAAATATTTAATTTTTTTTAGTGTTTTCGGCGGATTTTCAGCAGAATTAATTTTTTTATTTTTTTAAAAATTTTTTCTAACAAAAAAATAAATATTTAATTTTTTTAGTGTTTTCGGCGGAATTATTTTTATTTTTTAAAATTTCTAAGAAAAAAGTTAAGTATTTAATTTTTTTAGTGTTTTCGGCGGATTTTCGGCGGAATTATATTTATTTTATTTTATTTTTAAAGTTTTTCTAAGAAAAAAAAAAGTATTTAAGTTTTTTAGTGTTTTCGGAGGAATTATATTTTTTTATTTTTTTTTTAAATTTTTCTAAGGAAAAATTAAATATTTAATTTTTTTAGTGTTTTCGGCGGATTTTCGGCGGAAATAATTAATTAAATTAATTAGTTAAACTCCTTAAAGCCTAAGTGGATCCATTAACGTTCAACTGGACCCCTTAAATCCCAAGTGGATCCATTAAAACCCAAGTGGACGCCTTATATAGCCCAAGTAGATCCATTAAAGCCCAACTCGACCCCTTAAAGCCCAAGTGGATCCATTAAGGCCAAAACGGTCCATCTAAGCCCAAAACGGTCCACTAAAGTCCGGTTGGATTCATTAAAGTCCAAAACGGTTCATTAAAGCCCAAGTTGATCCATTATAGCCCAATCGATTCAATAAAGCCCAACTAGATCCATTAAAGCCCAATTGCATTCTTTGAAGCCTAAGTGGATCCATTAAAGCCCAAATGGATCCCTTAAGCCCGATCGATCTATTAAAGCCCAACTGGATCCATTACAACCCAAATGGGTCCATTAAAGCCCAAGTTGATCCATTAAAGCTCAACCGATCCATAAACGCCCATGTGGATTCATTAAAGCCTAATCGATCCATTAAAGCCCAACTGGATCAATTACAACCCAAATGGATCCATTAAAGCCCAACCGATCCATAAACGTCCATGCGGATTCATTAAAGCCTAACTGATCCATTAAAGCCCAAGTTGATCCATTAAAGCCTAATTGATCCATTAAAGCCCAAATGGATCCAATAAAGCCCAACCGATCCATTACAGTGCAAGTGGATCCATTAAAGCCTCCAATTGGATTCATTACAGCCCAAATGGGTCTATTAATGCCCAAGTGGACCCATTAAGGCCCAACTGATTCATAAACACCCATGTGGATTCATTAAAGACTAACTGATCCATTAAAGCCCAAATGGATCCATTAAAGCCTAAATGGATCCCTTTAAGCCCAAATGGATCCCTTAAAGCCCAAATGATTATCTTAAAGCTCAAATGGATCCATTAAAGCCTAATCGATCCATTATAGCGGAAGTAGATCTATTAAAGCCCAACTGAATCCATTACAGCCCAAGTGGACCCATTAAAAACCAAATGGATCCATTAAAGCCTAACGATCCATAAACGCCCATATGGCTTCATTAAAGTCCAACCGATCTATTAAGCCCAATTGGATCCATTAAAACCCAACCGATCTATTAAACCTCAAATGAATCAATTAAAGCCCAACAGATATATATATATATATTTTAAATTTGTTTATAAGAAAAAGTAAAAAAAATAATTAAATATTTCCGGCTGATTTATATATTTTTTATTTTTTTAAATATAAATTCGTCGAAAATATACTTTGAAATTTTTCGGCGGATTCCCGGCAGATTTATATAATTTTTTTAAACTGTTTATTTTTTCAAAGAAAAAGTAAAAAAAAAAAAAAAGTTAATTAAAAATTTCCGACGGAGTTTTGCTGGATTTTAATTATTAAATTAATTTCCACCGAAAATCCCCCGAGAATGTTTAATTAATTTCCTCTAAAATAAATAATTAAAAAAAGTTATATTCTGTTGGAAATCCGCCGAAAACAGCCGAAAAACATAATTTTTTAAAACAAAAGAAAAAAATATTCTGGTGGATTTCCGACGAAAGTCAACGAGGTTTGACTACTTTGGCAGCCGACGGAAATTAGTGGCCAGGTCCTTCTATCAGAGCAAAAGTCAAACTTTGAGGACCAAAACTTGAATTATAAAACCACAGGTCGCTCTTTCAAAAGAATCACCAAACATTAAAGACCAAAATTGGAGTTTACTCTTAATTTATTTAAATAATTAAGCCTGTAAGGTGAAAATTGATGGTTTGAGCTTTAAGTTTATATGGATATGATTTCCCCTATATATGGATACACTTTAAAGAATTTTTTACATGTTTAATAGTTAGTTGACTGTTTGTCATTATACCCATCATTGTAAATAAAAAGATATAGAAAATCCTATTTTATTACCCATTTATTTTTTTTAAATGTTAACGAGATATATTGTGATTTTATAAGTTTTTTTTTAAATATTGTTATATTATTGAATAGAGTAAATTACAAATTTCGCCCCTGTTGTTATATGTACTTTTGGATTGGGTCCTTAAATCCTAAACTATCACCGTATCATGACAAACGATGAGGTAAATTTCTCAAAACCGTCACTGAATCATGACATTCGATGACGTAACTTTATCAAAATTGTCACTATAAAATGACATATGGTGACATTTGTCATTCACAACCGTCGTCGTAACATTAGATACCGTGAGTAAATTTCTCAAATTCATCACTACATAACATACGTTGACATAAATTTATCAAAACCGTCACCATAACATGACATACGGTGATGTTAATCAATCAAAACTCACTTTATCCTTCCACACTGTCACTCTAGTATGACAAAGGGTGAAGTTTATTTTTCAAAACCTTCACAATAATATGACATATAGTGATGTTTATTATTCAAAAGTGTCACCTTAGCATAACTTATAGTGACATTTATTATTCAGAAACATCACCGTAACCTAACATACGGTGACATAAATTTATCAAAATTGTCACTGCATTATGATGTACGGTGACATAACTTTATCAATATTGTCACTGTAACATGACATACGGTGACGTTCATCATTCAAAACTTTCACCGTAACATCAACATATTGTGACGTTTTCCATTCAACACCGTTATCATAACATGACATATGGTAACATTTAGATTTCAAGACCGTCACTGTAGAATGACATAGAGCGACGTTTATTTTTCAAACCCATCGCCATAGGATAACATACGATGACGTTCATTATTTAAAATCATCATTTTAACATGACATACATCGATGTTTATTATTTGAAAACGTCACAATAGCATGACATAGGGTGAATCATTTCTTTTTTTGTCAAAATTGTCACCCTTGCATAACATATGATAATGTTTATGTTTCAAAACCGTCACCATAACATGACGTACATTGACATTTATTTTTCTAAACCGTCACCGTAGCATGAGGTACATTGTCGTTTATCTTTCATAATCGTCATTGTAACATGATGTACGATGACATTTATTGTTCAAAATCGTCACTGTAGGATGACGTACACTGATGTTTATTATTTAAAATTATCACCATAACATTACATATGGTTACATTTATCATACAAAATCGTCATCGTAGCATGACTTACGTGGACGTTCATTATTATAACCGTCACCATATCATGATATATAATGACATTTATTATACGAAACCATCACCATTGAGACATATAATATTTTAAAACCGTCACCATAGCATAACATATGGTGACATTTATTTTTCAAATCGTTACCGTAGAATGACATATGGTAACATACTAAAAACCGTCACCATAACATGACATATTGTGACTTAATTATTAGAAACCGTCAATGTAACTTGAGATATTGTGATGTAAATGTTTTATTGCCGTTACCAAAGCATGACATATGATGACGTAATTTTTTTCAAAAACCCTTGCCATACACTAACTTTTGGTGACATAAATTTTTCAAAACCGTTGCCATAGAACTTGGTGACTTTTGGAAAAGGTTTTTAAATAAGCGTTGCTATACATATTTTTGTTTTCCGTAACGATTTTTTAAAACCGTTACAACATAAAGCAACGATTTAGATAAAAATTGTTACTAAAATGTCTTATATGCCAACGGTTTTTAAAAACCGTCACAACATAAAGCAACGGTTTTACGAAACCGTCTGAAACCGTTACGTTAGGGAACCTTTTATTACGTTTTTATCTAAAACGTTGTTTTATGTTTCTATGTTTTTTTGTAATAGTAACGTTTCTTTTTTAAAACTGTTACTAAAACAATTCTATAATTTTTTATGTGACCTTTTGTAACAGTTTTTTATCAAACCGTTACAAACCTATTTTTCAAAAGCGTCACAAAAAGTCATTTTTGTACTAGTGATCATTTGTAGGTTTGGAATTCCATCTGAAATAACGTGCGACAATGGGACACAATTCATCAGTGATCGAACACGAAGATTTTGTGAAGAAAGGAACATCAAGTTGGTAACATCGACGCCTCGATATCCACAGTCGAATGGTCTAGCCGAGTTGAGTAAGAAAACTATTATCAATTCAATCAAGAAAAGACTCAAAGCTGCCAAAGGGAAGTGGGTGGAAGAATTGCCTTCCGTTCTATGGGCTAATCGTACGACACCACGTACGTCCACAGGACAAACTCCCTTTTCCTTAGTCTATGGATGTGAAGTTGTGTTACCTATTGAGGTACGACTACCGACTTCAAGGCATACGTCCGTTGAGCATAACTTGGTCGACCTAAGTTATGACCTCGATGCTCTAGAAGAGCTTAGAGAAGCTGCGCACATTCGCATGGCGGCACAGAAACAAGTGGTCGAGCGACATTTCAACAAAAATGTCCAAATCAAAGTTTTTCAAGAAGGTGACTACGTTTTACGTCGAGTATTTCAAAATACTCAAGAGGTCAATGCAGGTAAGCTTTCCACTAAGTGGGAAGGTCCTTATCAAATCTCTAGCGTCGTGGGTAAAGGAGCTTATAAAATCCAAACCCTCGACGGTCGAGATATCCCACGAAGCTGGAATGCAGTTCATTTAAAGAGGTATTTCTTTTAAACTTCATATTTATTTCCTTCGATTATTTCTTAAGAAAGATTACTGACTTAAGCATCGGAGGGTCGTTGGTCAAACCAACGACCACCCCACTAATGTCGTTTTTCGCAGGGACGCACGACTTATTTAAAATCTTTGTGTCGAGTAAAACTCATGCGATCACACGTATATGTTCAATTTTAATGGATGACAAAGGTTAAATTCTGCACTTGATGTTCAAATACTTAGAATCAAGAACCATTATTACAAATTACCCAAGATCGATCGAAAGTTTCAGTTGATTTCTTTATAAATGATGGTATGGTTGAATGTCTGATATAATGTAGTTGTCCATCTACTTAAACGTACGATTAATTAAAAGAACAAGTAATAAGCGTTGACGAACAAAAGAGACTTTTTTCATTGGATATCAAATTACAAGTATAAAGGACGACCACAGACGGCAGACCTTTAGGTGACAGGTTTAAAAGAAATTAAGTAGGAGGAACGTCAGGTTGTTCCTGTACAATGACGGTCTCTGCTGCCGCCACTTCTCCTACGACATCACTCTCCTACAATTCGTCGTCTTCATCCAAGTCCCTCTCAGTCCCGACAGTGTTGAGGTAAGCTTTGAGTTCTTCAGAGGCCGACGCCATAGGATCCTTCCCCTTCAAGTGACGCCTCATTAAAGCAGCTCGGGCTGTGAAGCGGGAGAAAGCCTCGATTTGCTTATTCTCCATCTCCAAGTCCTTGACGTCATCCTCCAATTCTTCGACCCTCTTCTTCAGAGTCGCGATCTCGTCAGCAGAAGCAGCAGTGGTAATAGCCTTAATTTTCTCGATCTCCAATTTAGTCGAAGACGCCTCAAGCTCAAAGAGGCGGTCCCTGAGCTTGACCTTCTCACGATCCGAAATCTCTAGTAGACTCCGGGCATCGATGAGTTCGGCCTTAAGGTTTTCAACCTTCGCTTTTTCAGCCTCGACCGCCTCTAGGGCGACCTTTTCCTTTTCAAGAGCCTCGTCGGCCCTTTTCTTGACATCAGGAAAAGACGCCCTAAGACCTTCTGTCTGAGTGTAGAAGCTCAGACAAGCTTGAAAAGCCTGCACGACAAAAAGAAAAGAATTAGTAGTAAAAAATGAGCAACGAAGAAGGAGAATAAGTAAAACTTACCATGAAAGAGAGACCAACAGCATGTGCCCCCGTGTCCTCAACCAGAGATTCCTTGTACCGATCGTAGAAAGTCGGGAGGAGGAATTTTGCCAGGTGTGGAAAAATGACGTCTCTCTCGAGAACGTCATTATCCATAAAGTCAGCTGGGAGAGTGGCTTTGAATATCGTCTCTCCCACTTTTTCCTTATTCTTCTCCTCACTCTTAGAGGAAGAAGAAGGTGCGGCAAAAGGCTTCTCAACTCCCGACACCCCTGTTGTTGGGGCATCCTTCGTCGCCTTGGAGCTCTACCCCAGCAACGGTTCCCTTCGCTGGTGTCGCCCCTGAAAGGGACGACAGAGTGGCATCGCCCGTCTTCTTGGGCGAGGACCGAGGCTTGCCTCGGACACGTCTCAGATCTACCCCCGTGGAAGGGGCAGATCTTTTCTTCGTTTTCTCCCTCCCTTGGCGGGCGAGCTCCAGTTGCTAGACTCGCTTAACGGCAGCCGACTTTACAGATGCGTCCTCTGAAAAAAGAGAGCAAGTTAAAAAATGAAATGACGTACGATATACAAGTGAAAGGTATTGTCGAGCGACTTACCGGTCATTTCTTCTTCTCTCTCTTCTTCCCTCTCTTCTTCCTTTTCCTTCTCCTCTATCTTCTCTTCTTCTTGATGAGAACCCTCGACGGACGTCGCCTCAGCTACAAAAACAACCTCGTCCTCCTCGTCGTTCGACCGCACAACAAACGAACGATCGGCAATACTCCTTTCCAAGATCCTCTGAATCTTGTTGAGAGAATCTCTGTTTGGCTTCACTTTAGTAAAGTCAATTGCTGCCAGACAAATAGAGATATCATTAGTAAATATTAAAAACGCATGACAAAAACGCACGACAAAAACGTACAACAAAAATAGTTAACCTACCCGATTCGTTCCATCCGAACGATAACCATTGGCTGTCTTCATCGCTTACAAACGCCACTTGGAGGAAAACGTATTGACGTTTCCAACCACGGCCGTTCACCGCGGTATTATGCACCAGTACATTATCTCCCTTCGATCGAGGGAATAAGCTGTACCGGTGATAATTATCCGGTCGAACATTATAAGCAGTCAGGAGATCATTCACATTGAACGGAACCTCCCAATCAGCCGTAAGACGCCCGATAACCTGGACAATCCACCAGAATTGAGGCATTAATTGTCCAGGTGTTAGATCGAATGCATCTAAAAACGCCTTGACCAAAGGACTAAACGGCCAAGTAAACCCTATTTTGAAGGGATACTCATATAAAACGCAATATCCCTTCGGGACTTCATCCGACTTTAAATCTTCTGGCGACACCAAATTAATTCCATCTGGAATCCTGGCTAAATTCTTGAAATAATCTATGTTTTCTTCTTCCCTATATATACTCACAGGCTCGCTCGACATCTTGAAGTCAGGGATATTTATAGTCGCACGCCAATAACTAAGAATATCCCAAGCTTTCCTAGGCTTTTTAGCTATGGATTTCCTATGCATATAACTGACACAGAAGGAGAACGAGAAATTGTACCTTAAATAGACTTCTAAACCTCGAATTTAGAATGGAAAGGATTCTGATTGCTCGGAAAAAGAAACTCGCCGGAGGTATAAGGTATTCAAGAAGGAAAGCGTAAAGAAGGAAAGGATTGAAGACAATCCTTATTTATATTGAAAATTGGAAACTGAATCGCCAAGAAATCGAATCGCCAATCGCCAATTGACACGTGTCGTCCGTGTCAGGCAAACCACTTGAGTGCATCCCTCGAATGCATGACACCTGTCCACAATTAGCTGTCTAAACCGTTTATTTTGCAGGAAATGACGTCATTGTCCAGCTATAAACAAACCAATTCGGTTCTATTTGAACTACCCGCGTTCCTTTTATAACACGTGTCCTGATTTAAAAATTTAAATTTCAAAAAGTTGCCGCTTGAATTTTAAATTTGGGGGCAAACTGTTTGGGTAAAAATTCCAACAGTCTATAGTCGTACGACCAGTGATAACCGATGCCCTTCTTTTAAAGCGACCTTGATTAAAATGAACAAATATCCGTCCGACAAAGTTAGTCGTACGACATGATTTCAGTTACTAAATTACAACATACTTTATATTACGTTTAGTGCAAATTTCAAGAACGTTTATGATTAGAGATCATTAAAGAAGACGTTACCAATAACAACGAATGTAACGGACGCTATCATCAATATCAAACGGTTACTCTATTAAATATATGCATTCAAGACTTGCTAACGGACAATTGGAGTATAAATATGAAGATTGAACTTCACATTCGGACATCTGATTCTCAGACTTTACAAGCTCACGAATTACGTTCTCAAGCTCACTCAATCTCTCTTGAAGTTCATAAAGCCTTTGCTGTTTATCGTACGACGCACGACTGAAGTCTAAGTACACACGACGCACGACTGACTTTACTTTATTGTATTGTTTTACATTACATTTCATTTGTAGCACTTGTTAACAAGGACGACGTCCCTGATTGACGTCCATAGTGCACGACGACTCACACTCGTCCGCGGTTTTTACCCATTTTAGGGGTTTTCCGCGTCATCAATTCCTTTGTCTCATTTATTTCAGTTTTATTATTGTCGTACGATTATTGAAGCTACTTTCTTTGATTGGATTAAACTCCACATTTACCTTAAATTTTCCTTGGGAGATTTTTGGCATAAACAATAATAATAAAATTTTCCAGAACAACATGTGGGACGATATTGATTAACAAAATCATAAAATAACACACACTATGATGCATATGCACGTTTTCCCAAAACTATTTACGTGGCGCAAAATGACGTAAGATGAGACACTATAAATCCAACTGAATTTTCGTAAAACTCATTAGCGCTAAAATCATGTGGTATCAAAATTTTCATTTCTCAACAAGGTGCCTAAAACGACAATATGTCTAAAATGTTAAACTTCTAAGAGTTTTCTCTTTTTACTGTAATGGAAGATAAAACGACAATTTTCAACAAAATTTACATTGGACACGACGCCGAATAAACTCGCAAGTTTAGGCGAACCAAAGTGAAATTCACGCATCAAAGACATCGCAAAACTATACTACATGAAATTTAGCAAAACTCATACGAACTAAAATTCTCAAGAAATTCCGACTCAAAACATGGGATTAACTTTTCCTTTAAAACCATTGACATACGTGGAGGTGATCTAATGCCTAGGTTAAAATCTCATAGTTACTTGCCCAATACCCATATGACATTAAAACATGGAAATTACAATATCCGAAAGTAGCGTTAAACACGAGACGTGAATAAAGAGAATTTTAAAAACAATTTGCAATCTTGTGCAACAAAACAATTTCATGTATGCTTAAGCTCACAGCTTAAAATCTGATGAGTGCTAAATGTTTTCCCAAAACTTTGCAACATAACTCACTTTATGTTTTGAAAACATGAGAAACAATTTATGCACACTTACTTAGAAATAAGTCTTGTGCATAGATTTAGTCGGCATGCAACATCTTAGGACTGTGCTTCCCAATTCATACTATTGTCATTCGGATGTATCGAACATCTAAGAGCAACAAACCCACCAATTCGGTTAACCTACAATCTCTTCTCGAAATTCAACTGATCCAACAACTTATAGTTATATTTCAACCAATAATCCTGACCCAAGATGGCCAACTTAATGCATTCATCGCACTTAACTATCATTCCCAAGTGACATTACTATACACATCAACCCTCCTTTAGCTTACATGCTTAGAAACTTTCTCACTACCCCAACGGTCATCATGCCAAGGTAGTTCAAGTATACATATGTAGCACGTAGGTTCACCATAACACTGGTCAGGTGCCATTATAAACATACAGTACAGAATTATCCTTGCGACCCTCGATAAGTTTCCCGTTTCTAGCGACCCGATCAACTCCAAGATATCTTATCTTAAAATACCTAATACGCAAATCCACTTAAAGTTACTTATACGAACGCTAGTTTGAATCTAGGCATCCAAAAATCAATACCTAATTCTCTCAAACTTAAGCTCTGATACCAACTTGTAACACCCTAAATTCTGGAAATAACAACTTATTTAAAATTTTCTAAATACATCAATAAATGAATCATCTACATCCACAAATTCAGAATTAACCTCAATACAAACGTTGATTCTATACAAAAGTCTTTGATAAGAACGGGAGCTACTAAAACCCCATAATAGTCACTATCTCCAACGTTGCGGAAGACTTCACCGATTACTTACTTTCGGATCTAGCTAAGGCTCTACTCTTCATAGGGTTTCTAGAACCAACTCCCAACCTTGAAACCTGATGCACATGCCGACAAATAAAAAGGGTTAGGCTTAACGCCTAGTGAGCTCAAGAGTTTTTCAATATGAATAAAGATGTCTGTGAAAATAGATAATGCAGTTTAATTCATAATCTTTCAAAAGGTATGCTTTGAATATGCAAACGACTCGTTTTCCAATAATATGCATTTTAGACGGAGAACACCAATTTGGACATTTTCCAAATCAAACTACTACAAAATGATGATACCAATGTAAACCGCCCCTTCATAAATTAGCTTTAACCCAAAACTCACTCAAAGCGTAAATATAAATTGAACTCTCCATTTAAGAAGGTACGGTTAAACCTTATATCTCAAAACACCCAAAACACGGGTGGGGCATAATACTCAACCCATAAATCAAGGGTAAAACCCAAATATACAAAATGTCACCGAAAACTTGTATAATAAAACTCAATACCCAAAAACAACACCTTTCGGTGACGGGGGATTCCCGATTCCATAAAATGTGACGGTCCACAAAGTAAGCCCATTTTATGTTGTTATGACTAGTCATATAAACAAAAGTACACGCAAGGGATGTCAGGCTCAGTAGATTTAAACGTACACCCACGGAAACTCGAGTTCAACCCCGTCGGGTTCCTATGTCGATCCCCTCATCCAATATCGTAATACTTGAGCACGAAAGACTTATACCCACATCTGGTACCTTAACGTGCAGCACGAAGGACTTACATCTCAATCCGATACCTTAACGTGCCTCGACCTTCATTTTGTGTAAGTTCTCTAGTTCGCAACTTAATTCTTGTCTCGTGTCTGGTTTCCTCCATCTAATTTGCTCGATTTTTGTACAATTTATATATATATATATATATATATATTTAGTAAAATGACCAATTTTATTGTCTCTTTGTTGTAGATGGAGGAAAACTCAAAGTCACTATCTATCTCGATCACTCCATTGAGCTATCTCACTTCAAAATGTTCTAATTACAAGTATTGTGATTCAATTGATTGAATATTTAAATAGGCGTTAGGTAATGTGTTGTGATATTTTGCGGTTTTAAGCATATGCAGTTTGAGAAAAAGCTTAAACCGTATATGCAGTTTGGTTTATGTATTCTAAACCATAACATACTGTACTTCCAACACCTTTGATTAACATGTCATTCGTAATATGCTTTGACTGTAAAAAGAACAAATTTTGCCATCACCTTCGGAAGGTCAATGAGGGAAAAAGACATCATAATAAATGTATTGATCCAAACTTGAGATTTTTGTCGTTAGCTCACTAACAAATATTGATAATTACGAAAGATTGAATCTGAACTCATGAGGTCTGAATTATTGTTAAAGTCTTAATTATTTAAACAAGTTTAATCAAACATAATATCATATATTTTGTAAAATAGGTTAACATAATAGAAGACACTTGATTTGTATTAGGGAATGAGAATGGAAAGAGAATAAGAATAAGAATGTCGAAGACAAAATGGTCATTGCATTGATATTGTTTGGTTGATACTAAAAACTGGGAATAAATATTGCATTCCGTGGGACAGCGAAGCCATGGACTGACAAAGGCATGAGATGGTTCATGAAAACAATATTGAAATTTTAAACATGTCTAGATAATTATATAGATTAAGTTAATCGACCTTATTTAACAAACTTGAATCTTGTACTTTAAATTATATCAGAGACCACAACTCTTTGAATGAAATAACATTAT
This sequence comes from Arctium minus, assembly GCA_954870635.1. Lineage (NCBI taxonomy): Eukaryota > Viridiplantae > Streptophyta > Magnoliopsida > Asterales > Asteraceae > Arctium > Arctium minus. The sequence continues at coordinate 33,131,672 of OX941088.1, forward strand.
ATGTCTCAATGTCATGTTTTTTTCCATTACATTGTTGAATTGATTCCAAGTATTAGGGGTGTATAAGAAATCCTCAACCCGCAAAACCCGTCCAACCCAACCCGCTAACAACCCAATTAAACCCAACCCGTCAAACCGCCAACCCGCTATTTAGGAGGGTTGAAATTGGGTTAGCATAAATCAACCCAACCCAACCCGCCAACCCGCCGCTAATATATATTATTTCGATATATATATATATATATAATATTTACAACCATTATAATTCACAACCCAAAAAATATATACATATTTTAGTCAAATTATAAACCCAAAATATATATACAAATATTAACCCAATTTACAGCCTGTTTGGGTAAAAATACCTATAGTCCATTATCGTACGACCACGACGCCCTCCCAGTAGGCGACCCCGACTAAGCGACTTAAAACCCGTCTGGCAAATTCTGTCGTACGACCTGATTTCAGTTATTAACTTATGACATACGTTATATCATGTTTAATGCAGGATCCAAAAGACATTCATGACCAAAGATTATAACGGTTGCCATCATTAATAACACCGGACATAACGGACGCTATCATCAATAATAAACGGTTATCCTATTAAAGATACACATTCAAGACTTGCCAACAGAAAAATAGGGTATAAATATGAAGATGGAACCTCACATTTGGGACATCTGATTCTCATACCTTACAAGCTCACGAATTACGTTCTCAAGCTCGTTCAGTCCCTCTTGAAATTCATAAAGCCTACTGCCGTTTGTCACGCGACGCACGACCAGAGTCTAATTACACACGACGCACGAACGACTTTACTTTATCGTATTGTTTTACATTGTATTACATTTGTAACACTTGTTATAAAGGATGACGTCCCTAATTGACGTCCATAGTGCACGAAGACTCATACTCGTTCGCGGTTTTTACCCATTTTTAGGGGTTTTCCGCGTCACCAATTCTCTTGTCTCATTTACTTTATTTTTATTATAGTCGTACGATTACTATTGTTACTTTCTTTGGTTGAGTCAAGCTCCACATTTACCTTAAATTTTCCTTGGGAGATTTTTGGCATAAACAGTTTGGCGCCCACCGTGGGGCTCCATCCAAAGAAAATCTTCGATACTCTTACGACGTACTAACGTTTTCCTTTGAGTGTTCTCTTTTTGCATCCATTCAGGACAATGGCATTCCAAGGAACCCAAGATCATGTTGTGGCCCAGATGAACATGGAGCTGACTGTTTCTCGTGCTCGTATTGACACCCAAACAGCCCAGGCTCGACAGGCGGCTGAAACCATCGAGCATCTAAGAAGTCAGGGTGGTAACAATATGACGGGGACTACGAATGCTTATACCGGTGCTTGGAACGTACCCCCTCCATTGCCTAATTACCCTCGTCCACCACCAGTTATATTTCATTGGGTGTCTCCGGGGGTATTCCAGTAGATCCCGTTGCACAACGGTTGAAGCTTCTGGAAGAGCAGAATGAGCGTGTCTTGTCGATGTTGGCCAAATTGCTGGGGGCGGCAGTCCCAATTGATGTCGAGCCACGCACAGGATTTCAGGCGTCGCCATTCGTCGATGAGATCGCGTTGGTGGATGTCCCAAAAAAGTATAGCATCACGACCTTCACACCAAAATATTCAGGCGTCACTGATCCGACAAAACTCGTCGCCCAATACAAAAAGCTTATGTGGACTATCTCGATACCACATCAGTTTCAAGAAGTTTGCATGTGCAAGAGTTTTGGAACAACCTTGACGGGAGCAGCGTTACAGTGGTTGATCAATCTCAAACCCAAAACCATCGGGTCTTTTGCTGAATTGGTGAACCAATTTTCTCAACAATTCGCCAGCAACCGAAAAATGGAAAAACAGACGAGCGACCTTTACTATGTCGTACAAAAAAATGGAGAGTCCATCCGGGACTACTTTAACCGATTCAACGCGGAGATGATTAGTATCCGAAATTGCGACGTGAAAACAACAATTGAAGCTTACAAACGGGGTCTGGATGATAGTTCAGGGTTGTATCTCGACCTTACGAAGTATCCGCCAGAAACCTTTGAAGACGTACGAGCAAGGACGCTCACTCACATGAGGGTTGAGGATGACCTTGCTTTTAGAAATAAACACTCGAACGACCGGAAAAGCCTAGGTGTTAAAAAGCCAGACTTCAAACCGAAGTCGATTGGTCGATCAAAGCCTACCAGACAGATTTCAAACGTCAGATTCGAAAAGAAAGGGTCGACGACCTCTAAATTCGTCCAGTATCCTAAGGTGTCATCTTATGGTTTCCCTGGATCAGCCAAAGACGTCGTCGCGTCCCTAAAACAGCTCCAGCAAAACATTCGATGGCCAAAGAAAAATGATAAGGACAGTGATAAGAAAGACAAAACAAAATGGTGCGATTTCCATAATGACTTCGGTCACGTAACGGATGATTGCATCGCCTTGAAGAAAGAACTATCCTAGCTTAATTCAAAAGGCTATTTGCAAGAATTGACGGAAAAGAAGGACGTGCGTCCCACATCCCAGAGCATGCCAAGGTGATTAATTGTATCACCGGAGGTTCTGATGTTTGTGGGACCGCATATTCAGCTGCTAAGAGACATACTAGTCACGGTCCCGACGATCGACCAATTCCAAAGGAGGCGAGACCCAAGGAGGACGCGAAATTGGAAGTTATGCCCTCGAAGTTCGACCAAGCAAATCTCGACGACGTACACCAGAAACATCATGATGGACTAATTATCCAATTGAGCATTGGAAATTGCCTGACAAAGAGGATACTCATTGACGGAGGTAGTTCTGCTAACATTATCTTTTTTGATGCAGTGAAAGCTATGGGGATCGACAAATCCGAGATTACTCGACGCTCGACTACACTCGTTGGATTTAACGGAGGAGCGACAAATACCATGGGAGAAATCACATTACCTGTATATGCTAAAGGAATCAACAGGCAGACGAAGTTCAACGTCGTCGACTGTTCATCAGCTTATAACATTATCCTTGGGCGACCATGGATCCACGATATGAAAGTCGTACCCTCGACGTACCACCAAACCTTAAAATTCCCTACGCAATGGGGAGTACAGGAGATCAAAGGCGAAAGAAAAGTCGCTAGGGAATGTTACAAAGTTTCTTTGAAGCCCCCGAAGCAGACAATATAGCAATTACAGAACCAGGACATTCCTGGGACTGACGACGATTATCGCTTGGAAGCTGTCGTCCTAAACCAGGATAAGCCTGATCAGATGGTCTACATAGGTTCGACACTTGATCCATCCTTCAAAAATAGACTAATTTCTTTTTTGCAGGATCATTATGTTTGCTTCGCATGGACGCACGAAGACATGGTGGGCATCGATCCGAGTATTATTTCTCATAAACTCAACGTCGATCCATCATTCAAACCCGTTCAACAGAAAAGACGAAAATTTGCTCCCAAAAGAAATAAGGTTATCAACGACAAAGTTGATAATTTGCTTAAAACAGGAAAGATACGAGAAGTCAAATATCCAGATTGGCTTGCCAACGTTGTTGTCGTCCAAAAGAAAATTGGTAAATGGAGAGTATGCATTGATTTCACAGACCTTAACAAGGCCTGTCCAAAAGATCCATTTCCGTTGCCACATATCGATTCTATGGTCGACGCTACAGCTGGACATGAATTGCTCACCTTCATGGATGCATATTCTGGATATAACCAGATATTGATGCATTCCGATGACCAGGAAAAAACGGCCTTCATGACAGATAAAGGTATTTATTGTTATAAAGTAATGTCTTTTGGTCTTAAGAATGCAGGTTCGACGTATCAACGGCTAGTGAATATGATGTTCAAAGAACATTTGGGCGACACTATGGAGGTATACATCGACGACATGCTCGTCAAATCGAAACATACGGACGATCATATAGGACATTTGAAACAGTCGTTCGACATTTTGCGTGAATACAAAATGAAGTTAAATCCGACAAAGTGTTCTTTTGGAGTTCGAGCTGGCAAATTCCTCGGTTACATGGTCACACGACGAGGAATCGAAGCTAATCCAGATCAAATCAAGGCAATTATCGAGATAAAATCGCCCAGAAATTTTAAAGAAGTCCAACGTCTAACAGGTCGTGTAGCAGCATTAAACAGATTCATCTCTCGGTCGTCCGACATATGTCATTTATTTTACAATGTCCTGCGAAAAAACAAAGGATTCGAATGGACTGATAAACATGAAGAGGCGTTACAACAACTCAAGGAATACATGACATCACCTCCCTTCTTATCCAAACCCGAGAAGGGTGAAATTCTTCAATTATATTTAGACGTTAGTGCTAATTCGGTGAGTGCAGTCCTTATACGAGAAACTGATGGACGACAATTGCCAATCTACTATGTAAGTAAAACTCTATTAGACGCTGAAACCAGGTACTCGTCTATAGAAAAACTTTTGCTTTCGTTAGTTATGGCTGCTAAGAAGTTACGACATTATTTTGAATCGCATCCTATAACTGTTGTAACTAACTTTCCATTGAAATATGTGTTAAGAAAACCCGAGTTAACAGGACGATTAGCTAAATGGAGCATCTACCTCAGTAATTATGATCTGGATTTCAAGCCCAAAACGGCGATCAAATCACAAGTCTTGGCAGATTTTGTTACAGATTTCAGTCCAGAACTAGAAGAAGTGACGACGTCCAATGAGCTAATTGTGGCGACTTTGCACGACACCATTTGGACGCTCGACGTTGACGGTTCGTCGAACATACGAGGAACAGGTCTGGGCGTCGTCCTACAGTCCCCACAAGGGGGAAAAATAGTATACTCCATACGGTGCGACTTCAAGGCAACGAATAATGAGGCAGAATACGAAGCACTGATTTGCAGGAATCAAAATTGCTCATGACTTGGGGGCAACACATCTGCATGTCCGAAGCGACTCGTCTTTAGTCGTTAACCAAATTAATGGAGAGTTCGCAGCAAAAGATTCGAGGATGATTGCCTATTATAAAATAGTAAAAGAAGAGGCAAAGAAGTTCAGTCGCTTCATAATCAAGCAGATACCAAGAGATCAGAACACTCAAGCTGACGCACTAGCCAATTTGGGGTCAGCACTTAATCAAACGACGTTCGACAGTATCTCAATAGTCCACCTTGCGACACCATCTATCAAAGACGACAATAATACTTTGGTCGCGCCAATTGAAGAAGAAAATTCTTGGTCGGACGACATTAAAAATTATCTAGAGAACGATCAATTGCCTGATGACAGAATGGAAGCAAGAAAGATCAGGTTTAAAGCATCAAGGTACGTTGTGATCAGAGGACAATTATATCGAAGATCTTCAACTGGTTTGAATCTACGATGTATTACCAAAAAGACGCAAGTCCAGAAAATCTTACAAGACATGCACGACGGTGAATGTGGAAATCACTCAGGAAGTCGCAGTCTAGCCAACAGGATATCACGACAAGGTTATTATTGGCCGACACTAAGGCAAGATGCGATCAGGTATGTACAGTCGTGCGACGCATGTCAACGACACGCAGGTATGTCTCATAAACCATCTGAACCCTTACACTCGACTTTAGTTCCATGGCCCTTTATGAAATGGGGAATGGATATTGTCGAAAAACTACCACCTGCCCCCGGGCAAAAGGTATTTCTTCTAGTTTTAACAGATTATTTCTCTAAATGGATAGAAGCAGCGGCTTTCTCCCAGGTTCGGGACAAAGAAATCGTTTCTTTTATCCAAACTAACATCATTTGCAGGTTTGGAATTCCGTCCGAAATAACGTGTGACAATGGGTTACAATTCATCAGTGATCAGACGCGAAAGTTATGTGAAGAAAGGAACATTAAGTTGGTAACGTCGACACCTCGATACCCACAGTCGAATGGCCTTGCCGAGTCAAGTAATAAAACTATCATCAATTCGATCAAGAAAAGACTCAAATCTGCCAAAGGAAATTGGGTAGAAGAATTACCCTCCGTTCTATAGGCCAATCGTACGATACCACGTACGTCCACAGGACAAACCCCGTTTTCATTAGTCTATGGATGTGAAGCTGTGTTACCTATTGAGGTACGACTACCGACTTCGAGACATACGTCCGTCGAGCATAACTTGTTCGACCTGAGCTATGACCTCGACGCTTTAGAGGAACTTAGAGAAACAGCACACATCCGCATGGCATCACAGAAACAAGCGGTCGAGCGACATTTCAACAAAAATGTCCAAATCAAAGTTTTCCAAGAAGGAGACTATGTCTTACGTCAAGTGTTCCAAAACACTCAAGAACTCAACGCAGGTAAACTTTCCACTAAGTGGGAAGGCCCTTATCAAATCTCAGGCGTCGTGGGTAAAGGAGCTTATAAAATCCAAACCCTTGATGGTCGAGATATCCCACGAAGTTGGAATGAAGTTCATTTAAAGAGGTATTTCTTTTAAATTCCGAATTCGTTTCCTTGGATTATTTCTCAAAAAGATTACTAACTTCAGCATCGGAGGGTCGTTGGTCAAACCAACGACCACCCTGCTAACGTTGTTCTTCGCAGGAACGCACGACTTAGTTAAGATTTTCATGTCGAGTAATACTCATACGATCGCGTGTATATGGTTGATTGTAATTATTGATAAAGGTTAATTTTTTACATTTGACTCCCGATACTTATATTCGAAAACCATTATTACCATTGCACTTGTTCGATCGTAAATCTCGATTGATTTCATTATAGCATGTTAATGAATGATGGTTTGGTCGAACATATGATATACTCTGTTTATATTTTAAAATTACTCGACGTGTGATAAAAAATAGGTTTGACAAAGAAAAGCAAATAACAAACATCGATGTACAAAAGAAACTTTGTCATTAAAAGAGAAAATTACAAAGTTAAGGGACGACCACAGACGGCCGAACCCTAGATAATAAATCTAAAAAGCTAAGAAGGAGGAACATCAGACTGTTTCTGCACGACATCAGTCTTTGCTGCTGCCACCTCTTCTCCACCATCACTTCCCTCTAATTCATCGTCTTCGTCAAGGTCCCTTTCAGTCCCCACGGTGTCAAGGTAGGTCTTGAGCTCCTCAGCAGCCGACGCCATAGGATTTTTACCGGTCAGATGACGCCTCATCAAGGCATCCCGGACCGTGAAGCGAGAGAAGGCTTCGATTTGCCTATTCTCAGTCTCTAGGTCCTTGACGTCACCTTCCAGCTCATCGACCCTCTTTTTGAGGGAAACAAATTCATCAGCAGAAGTAGCAGCAGCAGTGACAGCTTTAATCTTCTCGATCTCCAATTTGGTCGACGATGCCTCAAGCTCAAGGAGATGATACCTAAGCTTAACCTTCTCACGATTCGAAATCTCTAGTAGACTTCGGGCATCAGAGAGCTCAGACTTAAGGCCCTCGACCTTTGCCTTCTCAGCCTCAACCGCCTCCAAGGCGACTTTCTCCCTTTCAAGAGCCTCGTCGGCCCTTTTCTTGACGTCTGGGAAGGACGTCCTGAGACCTTTCATCTGAGCGAAGAAGCTCAGACAGGCTTGGAAAGCCTGCACGACAGCAAAGAAAGAGTTAATAATAAGAAAAATAATGAAGGGAATAAGGAATAAGTTAGACGTACCATGAAAGAAAGACCAACAACATGCTCCCCCGTGTCCTCGACCCGAGATTCCTTGTATCGATCGTAGAAGGTCGGGAGGAGGTATTTTCCCAGGTGTGGAAAATGACGTCCTTTTCGAGGACGTCATTTGCCATAAAATCAGATGGGAGAGTGACTTTAAAAGTCGTCTCTCCCACTTTCTCCTTGTTCTTTTCCTCACCCTTGGAGGAGGAAGAAGGTGCAAGGAAAGGATTATTAACGCCCGACACCCCCGACGTTGGAGTGTCCTTCGTCACCTGAGTCGAGCCTCCGAGCTCGACCCCAGCAACGGTTCCTTTCGATGGTGTCGTCCCTGCAAGGGACGACAGAGCAGCGTCACCCGTCTTCTTGGTTGAAGACCGAGGTTTGCCTCGGACACGTCTGGGGTCTACCCCCGTAGAAGGGGCAAATCTCTTCCTCGATTTTTCCCTGCCTTGACGAGCAAGCTCCAGTTGCTCGGCTCGCTTAAGGGCAGATGACTTTATAGCTGCGTCCTCTGAATGAAGAGAGCAAGTTAAAAAAGAAATGACATACGATATAAAAGTAAAAAGTACTGTCGAACGACTTACCGGTCATTTCTTCTTCTCTCTCATCTTCCCTCTCTTCTTCATTTTCTTCCTCTTTTCTCCTCTCTTCTTCCTGACGAGAACCCTCAACGGACGTCTCTTCGGCTACAAAAACGACCTCGTCCTCCTCGTCGTTCGACCGAACAGAAAACGAACGATCGGCAATACTCCTCTCCAAGATCCTTTGAATCTTGTTGAGATAATCTCTATTTGGATTCACTTTAGTGAAGTCAATTGCTGCCAAACAAAGAAAGACATCATTAGTATATATTATAAACACACGACAAAGCAGTTAGCCTACCCGATTCGTTCCATCCGGACGACAACCATTGGTTGTCTTCATCGCTCATAGACGCCACTTGGAGGAAAACGTATTGACGTTTCCAACCACGATCGTTCACCACGGTATTATGCACCAATACGTTATCTCCCTTCGATCGAGGGAATAGTGATAGGCGGGTTTACACCCCCCCTAATCTAACCACAAGTGTACGGGTCGAATCAAGTAATATATACTTAGAAGTACGAGTATCGAACCAAGGGAACTAGGAACTGAGTATCACAATGACTATATTCACTATTAACTGAACTGTCCAAAAGGTTGAATTTTTAGGAATAATTAACTAAATACTAATAAAAATAAATCAAATAGACACACTATTCAAATAACGACTTTGGAAACTTTTATGGAGACAAATAGTTGAGGATTGGAAATCCTATGGTTTTCACTAATGAACAATATTCTTGAAAGCAATTATCAGTTAAACCCTTTAATGAAAATCTAATATGTGAAAACACCGTTGTTCTTTCTCAAGCAACAACGAATTTTATTTTGAAAGCACAAGTCTCATCTCTCGATCTTAACACATGAATTCAAAACACATTAAGTTCCAGATTATTATGTTACTAAGGTTTAGTTGGTATATCTCTATCCAATTTCTCACCTTAGGCATATAATTCTAGTTCTTGTTAACAATTAATTCTTTCGAACTTAATTTATAACGAACAAATCATATGAAAGTTGATCAGACTCACAAAAGCATTAAAACCCAAATCATATGCTTCATTAGTTAGGAAAAACAGATAAAAATCCAAGTCACATGTTCACAAGCTTAAACCAAAGTCAAACCAACCCCCAACATCTAAAGATTAGTTCATGTCGGGGGTATTAAACAAGAAAGTAGTAGAAGTAGTCATAGATCTAAGAAAAATCTCTCGAAGAATCAAAGATTGAAAAACTCCCTTTGATATGTGTAACACCCTAAAATTTCAAGGTAAAATAAAACTTAAATTTCTGCAATATAACGTCTAAAATAAGGCGAATCCAAAACCTGTAAACGTGTCGACTAAAACCCAAAAGAGACGGGGTAGTTCTATAATGAAGTAGCGGAATAAATAAGACATATACATGACAACCTATTCAATCTAGAACAATTAACAACCAGATTAAAATGGGTGTCACTATGACTTCAAAAGCGCTCTTTCTCAAATCCCAAAAATGCCCGGTCCAAGGAGGAATCCTAGGTGCGATCCTGACTGATCAAGGCATCCTACTCGCACCGCTAACGAAACCTGTGAACCATTTAAACTTGAACACAAGTGTTAGAATGAAGTCTATTGGTTGTTATACCGATACCAATTATAATGCGAACAAGTACAATAATTAAATGTTACCGGCTCCCAATGCATGGAGGTCAAAGCCAAACCTCCCAATAGGCACATTGTAAATTCCTGTACAAATAATACACAAATATCTTCCATATAAAGCGGGTAACCCGCGATCTAGATTGGATTTCACCGTCCAGCCCGGTTCTAGTTCCCATGCCACGCCGGACATCACAATCCTCAAACCCTCTCTGCCTCTAGTGCTTACCCCGTCGGGTTACACCTCAAGGTCTTACAGGCAAGGGTGCCTATCCAATCTAGCCGAGTGTACAACTAAGGGACTTGCGCCACCTATTGTCCACTCAAAATGCCCAACGGCAATGACTATGCAATAATCATGCATACCAACTAAATCCTCGTGCACAAGGAAATAGATATAAGACTCCCAACAAGAGTTATGAACAATTATAGATGACAATCTTCGTGCAAACATATTATTGGCCCAAATAGTGTGATCATGCTTGATACATATTTACCATAAGAAACTACAACTCATTTAACCACACACAAATCCCCAACTAGTATAGTGACCCTAACTGTTGATAAGAATTTAGTCATTTGACATTTCATTATGTAGAAATGTAGACCTACACCATGATTTGCCCCTTTTCTATAAGACTTGTAAATAACACTCTTCTACATGTTTTAAACACTTCCACCAACCCCCAAAACCTTATTTATTGAAGATAAGCAAAACCCTAGTTTTTAAGTCAACATCATGTATTTCATATATTTCACATAAGCAAGTAATGGTGCAAGTATGTATGTTCATAAGTTAAGAAAACTTACTTAGGTTGCTCCAATACCCCAAACCCTAGATGGTTCAAGGAGATGAGAAGTGGTGAGGAGAAACCTTGTTCACCAAATGGCTAGAACTTGATTACCAAAGGAGAGAAACCCTAGGTTAGCATTTAATACTCCCAACAAGATTCTAGAGGGGATTAAATGTTGAAGAGCTAGAGTTTTGAGGTGAAGGAATCTTACCTATGAGAGAAAAATCGGCTGCCTTCAAAAACCCCAAATGAAATAAATGAGCTCCTCACTTGAAATCAGACATTTAAAGCTAGAACCCCCCGTCGGCGATTGTGACATCGCGATAGTGACAGGGCACTATCGCCAGTCACTATGGCCGAGGATGTACCGCGGCTCCCACTTCTACCGCGATTGTGACACACGAGAGTGACCCTGGCACTATCGTCGGGCACTCTCGCCGAATATGTACCGCGACCCATCGAGTCCCCGCGATTGTGCCTTCCGCGAGAGTGACCCTGGCACTCTCGCCGGGCACTCTCGCCAACCTGCTCTTCCCAGACTAAATTTGACGTTTTTTCCCCAAAGCAAACACCACTCAACTTCGACGGTAAAAGATGAACGAAACCAAACATAACACATTACAATTTAACCAATAATCCAAAATTTGGGGTGGTACAATCCTCCACCCCTTAGAATGGATTTCGTCCTCGAAATCCTAACTATCCAAACAAATGAGGGTAACGCCTCTTCATGTCTTCCTCCGCTTCCCAAGTCACGTTGGTCCCGCGATGATGCTTCCATTGAACTTTCGCCATAACCACCTCTTTGTGCCGTAGCTTCTTCGTCTTCCTTTACAGGATAGATTCGGGCTCCTTTATGCAACGGTTGTTGTCCACTCTGATTTCCGATAGTGGAATGACACTCTCTTCCTCGGCTAGGCATTTCCGTAAGTAGCACACATGAAAGGTGGGGTGGATTACGTCCATCTCCGGCGGAAGATCCAACTTGTAAGCTTGTAGACCAATATGTAACACCCTGAATTTTGGGATTGGGTGAGAAGTTGACCTTTACCCAAAGTTCAAGGGGGTAATCTGTAACTTGGGCTATATATAAACAAATCAAATCTGAGATATTTTCTAAATATCTCATTTGATCAGTTTTAGTTTTGGTGAAGTCAGAGAGAAGAAGGAAGAGGCAGGAAGAAGCTTGTTTTTGGGTCGATCATTTCGGGCAAATCGAGGTACGAATCTAGCTTAATGCTTTGATCTGAATGCTTTTAGCCGCGTAGAATCTTGTTGTGAAGGTTTTGAACCGTTCCATGTTGAGATCTGAGTATTTCTCATTTGGATCTGGGTTCTGCATCGTGTTGTTCATCATCTGCATCGAACTGTTCTTGATGAACGAAGGAGATGGTCGTTCGACCGGATGGTCCTTCGACCGGATGGTTGATTCGACCGGATGGTCCTTCGACCGGATGGTTGACTCGACCGGATGGTCCTTCGACCGGATGGTTGACTCGACCGGATTGTCCTTCGACCGGTGTTGCCTGTTCGACCGGAGTAGTGTTCGACCGGGGTAGTGTTGGACCGGGGAGGTGTTCGACCGGTTGTTGCCTTTAACCGGATTAGGTTCTGTTAAGTTGTTAGCTTCTGTGTCTTTGAGTCCTATTCAAGTAACGAGAGGTTTATCTGTATTTCGACTTACCGATTCTTTCGGTGTTGTCATAGGTAGCGCTCGTTAAGAAGAAGGAAACAGAGGTGAGTTCCTACTATCATTTTAAACTGTATACATATCAAAAGTTACCTTTTTGATCTTATCTTATTTTAAAAGTAAAATGATGTTTTACCTGTGCGTTTATGCGAAAGAAATATTCAAAGGAACTTCTTTTAAATGATTTTCATTCTTACCAGAAGTTGAACTGGGAATAGCATTTTGTTTATAAAAATGTGTTTGTAACCATATGTTTATTTATGGTTGGTCACATACGTTGCTGTGACGAGTCCTTACCATTACTAGTGGATCCCTAGGTTTTGGAGTAGACTGTATTGTTGGGATGTTACATTCCCCAGAATTGTAGCTATGGATCACTTGTTCCTCGGGGGCAACTTGGTACGGTTATGTGAGGCCGGATACTAGCCATGGTTCATAGTGATCCTAGTGAAGGAGTATACCTTGGTTTTGCGCTTGGGGCTTGATCTCACGTTGAAGCACGGACTTTGTGATTCGTATCCGCGGACTCCAATTGGTTTAGCTCGTAACTCGGATTGTTGGCCTAACTTTGTGTTACGCCACGATCCTTGGTAAAATATTTTGTTTTCGGTCCTTTTGTGGTATGTTTATAACGAAAAAGCCCGATTGTGGCGAGGACCTACATTGTAAACTTAATCTCTTTGGAAATGTTATCTTGATGCAAATGTTTTATCTTTTGAGCTTCATAAACTGTATGTTCTCACCAGGCTTTAAGTCTGACACTTTTTCTCAAATGGTATGTGTATCAGGTTTCCATTAGCGGTGGGTTGCCGGGGTTTTTGGAGAGACGAGTTTTGAGTCTCGAGGTTTTTGGGATTGATTAGTATTATTGCTGGGCATTGTTAAGTCCCATTCTTTTGATGAAATCCTTGTATAGGATTGTATAGTCTGGAGGACTGATCCCATTTATGAAAAGTTATGGTTTTACATTCGTTATATTGTCAGATTTCTAGGTTTTAATTTACTCTGATTTTTGAGGTGTTACACAATACGTTCAAGGATAGTGAAATGCCCAAGGAAACGGGGACTGAGCTTCCCCCGCTTTCCGAACCTTATCAATCCTTTCCATGGTGACACTTTCAGCATCACACGTTCCCCCACTTGGAATTCGACCGGTCTTCTCTTCTTGTCCGCGTAGCTCTTCTGCCTATCTTGTGCCGCTTTCAAACGCTCCCTGATGACCTTCACTTTGTCGGCCGTCTCTTGCACGATCTCCGGTCCGACAAACTGTTTCTCACCCGCTTCCAACCAACACACGGGTGTCATACACTTCCTTCCATATAATGCCTCGAATGGCGCCATACCAATACTTGAGTGGTAACTGTTGTTGTAGGCGAATTCCACTAGTGGAAGGTGTGCATCCCAATTTCTCCTGAAATCGATAACACACGACCTCAACATGTCTTCGAGGGTCTAGATGGTCCTCTCGCTCTGTCCGTCTGTCTGCGGGTGATAGGCGGTACTCAACTTAACTCTTGTGCCCAGCTCCTTCTGTAAACTATCCCAAAAGTGTGATGTAAAGCGGCTATCGCGGTCGGACACAATAGAAAGTGGCACTCCATGCCTCGAGACTACCTCATCAATGTACAGTTTGGCCAACTTGTCCATCGGTAGGGTCTCTCGCATGGACAAGAAATGCGCGCTCTTGGTCAAACGATCCACTATTACCCAAATGGTATCGTGGTTCTTTAAAGTCCTCGGTAGCTTGGTTACAAAGTCCATGGTGATGTGCTCCCATTTCCATTCCGGTATTTCCAAGGATTGGAGACTACCGTATGGTCGTTGGTGCTCCGCCTTCACTTGCAGGCAAGTTATGCATTGCTCCACATAACTAGCCACGTCTAGTTTCATCACTGGCCACCAATAATTGATCTTTAAATCACGATACATCTTAGTGCTTCCCGGATGTATCGAGTACTTGGACTTGTGCACGTCCTCCAATAGTAGCTCCTGACATCCTCCAATCTTTGGCACCCAAATTCGACCTTGATATAACTTCAAACCTCTTCTATCCTCGGTCAATTGGAGATGTTGCTTCACCATAATTTCACTTTTGAGGTTGACTTCAAGAAGGGCTTCCGACTGTGATGCTTTGATTTTATCGATTAGACTTGAGACTACCTCTACCCTTGCAAAGGTGGCTTGAACTCCACGACTGTACTCCTTCCGGATCAAGGCATCCGCGACCACATTTGCTTTTCCGGGATGGTACTGAAGTTCACAGTCATAATCCTTGAGTAGTTCGAGCCATCTTCTTTGTCGCATATTCAACTCTTTTTGATCGAAGACGTACTTCAGGCTTTTGTGGTCGGTAAAAAGGGTACACCTCGTCCCGTAAAGGTAGTATCGCCATAACTTCAAGGCGAATACCACTGCCGCTAGCTCGAGATCGTGAGTTGGGTAGTTCTTTTCATGCTCCTTCAATTGTCTGGATGCATAGGCTATTACCTTGCCCCTTTGCATCAAGACACATCCCAAACCCATCTTAGACACATCGCTGTAGACTACAAAGTCTTCTGTCTCCTCGGGTAGAGATAAGATTGGCGCTTCACACAATTTTCTTTGGAGGGCCCGAAAGGCTTGCTCTTGCTTCTCAGTCCAAAGGAACTTCACGTTCTTCCTGGTCAGAGATGTCAACGGTGAGGCGATCTTGGAAAAATCTTCTATAGTAACCGGCTAGACCTAAGAAACTCCGGATTTCCGTGGGACTTTTTGGCGGTTCCTAATTCATCATAGCCTCAATCTTCGATGGGTCCACCTTTACTTCCTCACTTGACACCACATGACCCAAAAACTGGACCTCTCTTAGCCAAAATTCACACTTGGAGAATTTGGCATAGAGTTTCTCGTCCCTTAACACCTCTAACACTTCTCGGAGATGTCGTTCATGCTCTTCATCATTCTTCGAGTACACCAAGATATCATCGATGAACACTATGACCGACTTGTCTAGGAAAGGCCGGCAAACACGGTTCATCAAATCCATAAATACCGCTGGCACGTTGGTTAGCCCGAAGGGCATAACCAAGAACTCGTAGTGACCATAACGGGTTCTAAAGGCGGTCTTGGAAACGTCTTCTTCTCGAACTCTAACTTGATGATAACCCGATCGAAGGTCGATCTTTGAGAAACATCCGGCTCCTTGTAGTTGATCGAAGTGATCGTCGATTTGGGGTAATGGATACTTGTTCTTTACGGTTACCTTGTTCAACTCCCGATAGTCGATGCACATCCGCATCGATCCATCCTTCTTCTTGACGAAGAGCACCGGAGCTCCCCAAGGCGAGGAACTTGGCCTCACGAATCCCTTCTCCAACAACTCCTGAAGTTGTGACATCATTTCTTGCATTTCGGTCGAAGCAAGACGGTACGGTGCACGGGCAATCGACGCTGCCCCCGGGATTAAATCGATTCGAAACTCCACTTGGCGGTCGGGTGGCAAACCCGAAAGATCATCAGGAAAGACGTCCGGGTACTCACTAACGACTCGAACATCTTCAATCTTTTTCTTCTCTGCTTTGGCATCCATCACGTAGGCAAGGAATGAAGGGCAATTCTTCGCAAGACACTTACTTGCCTTGATGGAAGAAATAAGAGCCACTTCCCCCTTACGCTTCTCCCCGTATACATAGACAAACCTTCCGCTGGAAGTCGACAATATGATCATCTTATTTGAACAAAAGATCTCCGCCTTGTGATGAGACAACCAGTCCATTCCGATCACCACATCGAAACTCCCGATTACCATAGAGAGTAGGTCCACAACGAACAACTCCCCACCAATAACTAGCTGACATTTTTCCAACATTTCCCGCAATAACACTTGTTCCCCATTTGCTATCTCTACTACTAAGGCATTGCTAAGAGTACTAGAGGGCACGTTCAATTCTTTGCAAAAGTCAAGAGACACGAAAGAGAAATTCGCACCATAATCAAATAGCACCTTAGCAGCAAGCGAGTTGAGTAAAAACGTACCCGACACCACGTCGGTGGTTTCCTTCGCTTCGTCTCTGGTCGTTTGTAAGGCTCTCCTTTGAGCTTTAGGGACGGCTTCCTTCTTTGGTTGAACCGGTGGATTTCCTCCTCTAACTCCTCCCTTTAACTTGGGGCAATCCCTCCTCTTGTGCCCCGGCTTCTGGCATTCGAAGCAGAGTGTCCCTGGCATGGAACATCGCTGACTTGTGTGACCCGGCTTATTACACTTGAAGCACACGACTTGTCGGGGGGTTGGAGTTGCAAGGACCAAAATGCTTGCTTTTGCACTTGGGACACAAATTCGCCTCTCGGCGATCATCAAAGTTTCTAACGTTCTGTTGGAACTTCGGTCGCTTGAATGAACTCGGTGGCACTTCGCTCTTCCTCTTTTCTGCGGCCTTCGACTTCTCTTCCTTGTCTCTAGCGTAGACTCTTTCCATTACTTTGGCTTCCTCAATGATCTCTCGTAGATTTGTAGCTTTCGAGTTTTGGACTCGGTTTCCCATATCCGCGGGTAGGCCCTTCAGATAGGCCTTTATCTGTTCCTTCTCGGTCGGGGCCACATGCCCCACAAGATTTAGCTTCTCCATGAAAAGACTAGTATATTCCCTCACCGTCAGATCCCCTTTCTTTAGCGCTCAGAACTCTTCCTCGATCAGATCCATTTCGTTTTCATTACAGTATTCTTCCATAACCTTCTTCTTGAAGGTGGCCCATGACATCTTTGCTAACATGACTTCCCCTATGGTTGCGGTGTAGACGTCCCACCATATTAAAGCCGCACCCCGAAGCATTTGGGAACCAAAATTCACCTTCTGATTTTCATCACATCCGCAAGCCCGGAAGGCCTGCTCCGTCTCCCTCAACCATTTCATGCAAGTTACGGGATCGTCGGCCCCGGCGAACTCTGGCGGTTTACACCCCATGAAGGACTTATACGAACAACCCTTTCCTGTTTGCCCTGTCGCTAAGACCACCACTCCCTCAGTACGGTTCTCGCCCCCGGTACCACCCCAGACAGCTACCGTGTTCTCTGCCACCACCTCTGGCCTCCGAAGACTGGAATCCCTGTCTTCTAACATTTTCAGGAATGCTTCTTGTTGCTTTTCCATGGCCGATGTTACCATTTGCATAACACTGGCCACCATGTCAGCTTGCGAGTTGACATCCTGCATGACCGGACTTGTGGATGCTAGTTCCACTCTAGGTATGATTTCCTCTGGTCCAGTAAATATCGGCGGCATGCCGGGAGGAACCACATTTGCCACTCGAATCACGGGGTTCGGGTTAGATGAAATATCCTCGGGCACCTCTCCCTCGTTCAGTGGGCGACTCCGAGTATTTACCATTTCGGATATGCCACACAATAAGTAAGGAAATGGAAATAAGCAACACTAAAGTACACAAGAAACATACTCGTACGACCCATTAATCATCATAATCATAGTAATTCAAGTACGTTCACGTAATCATATATTCATAACAACAATAGCTAATTGAAATTATGAACATACACTACATAAAAATTCTCGCTACCACTTTTACAATTCTGAATGACGTAGTTTCTGTCAACTCTAAGGTCGTCCCATCTTAGAAATTCTACCCAAAGCTCACAGTTCATAGCTTAATAGTCTCAGCTTAAGTCTAGGCATCGTGTTTATATACCTAGTTCACTTAAACTAGAGCTCTGATACCAACTTGTAACACCCTAAAATTTCAAGGTAAAATAAAACTTAAAATTTCTGCAATATAACGTCTAAAATAAGGCGAATCCAAAACCTGTAAACGTGTCGGCTAAAACCCAAAAGAGACGGGGTAGTTCTATAATGAAGTAGCGGAATAAATAAGACATATACATGACAACCTATTCAATCTAAAACAATTAACAACTAGATTAAAATGGGTGTCACTATGACTTCAAAAGCGCTCTTTCTCAAATCCCAAAAATGCCCGGTCCAAGGAGGAATCCTAGGTGCGATCCCGACTGATCAAGGCATCCTACTCGCACCGCTAACGAAACCTGTGAACCATTTAAACATGAACACAAGTGTTAGAATGAAGTCTATTGGTTGTTATACCAATACCAATTATAATGCGAAAAAGTACAATAATTAAATGTTACCGGCTCCTAATGCATGGAGGTCAAAGCCAAACCTCCCAATAGGGACATTGTAAATTCCTGTACAAATAATACACAAATATCTTCCATATAAAGCGGGTAACCCGCGATCTAGATTGGATTTCACCGTCCAGCCCGGTTCTAGTTACTATGCCACGCCGGACATCACAATCCTTAAACCCTCTCTGCCTCTAGTGCTTACCCCGTCGGGTTACACCTCAAGGTCTTACAGGCAAGGGTGCCTATCCAATCTAGCCGAGTGTACAACTAAGGGACTTGCGCCCCCTATTGTCCACTCAAAATGCCCAACGACAATGACCATGCAATAATCATGCATACCAACTAAATCCTCGTGCACAAGGAAATAGATATAAGACTCCCAACAAGAGTTATGAACAATTATAGATGACAATCTTCGTGCAAACATATTATTGGCCCAAATAGTGTGATCATGCTTGATACATATTTACCATAAGAAACTACAACTCATTTAACCACACACAAATCCCCAACTAGTATAGTGACCCTAACTGTTGATAAGAATTTAGTCATTTGACATTTCATTATGTAGAGATGTAGACCTACACCATGATTTGCCCCTTTTCTATAAGACTTGTAAATAACACTCTTCTACATGTTTTAAACACTTCCACCAACCCCCAAAACCTTATTTATTGAAGATAAGCAAAACCCTAGTTTTTAAGTCAACATCATGTATTTCATATATTTCACATAAGCAAGTAATGGTGCAAGTATGTATGTTCATAAGTTAAGAAAACTTACTTAGGTTGCTCCAATACCCCAAACCCTAGATGGTTCAAGGAGATGAGAAGTGGTGAGGAGAAACCTTGTTCACCAAATGGCTAGAACTTGACTACCAAAGGAGAGAAACCCTAGGTTAGCATTTAATATTCCCAACAAGATTCTAGAGGGGATTAAATGTTGAAGAGATAGAGTTTTGAGGTGAAGGAATCTTACCTATGAGAGAAAAATCGGCTGCCTTCAAAAACCCCAAATGAAATAAATGAGCTCCTCACTTGAAATCAGACATTTAAAGCTAGAACCCCCCGTCGGCGATTGTGACAGGGCACTATCGCCAGTCACTATCGCCGAGGATGTACCGCGGCTCCCACTTCTCCCGCGATTGTGACACGCGAGAGTGACCCTGGCACTATCGCCGGGCACTCTCGCCGAATATGTACCGCGACCCATCGAGTCCCCGCGATTGTGCCTTCCGCGAGAGTGACCCTGGCACTCTCGCCGGGTACTCTCGCCAGACTAAATTTGACGTTTTTTCCCCAAAGCAAACACCACTCAACTTCGACGGTAAAAGCTGAACGAAACCAAACATAACACATTACAATTTAACCAATAATCCAAAATTTGGGGTGTTACAATATGTGATACCGACGAAGAATCGGAAGAAATCCGTGTAAGAATCGCTTCCCAAGATGTTTCCTAGCTTCAATGCGGTGTTTTCTTCTTGTAAAAATCGCCCAAAGATTGCCCCCTTGCTTCCTCTTCTCGCCCAATTGAGAATAGAATGATATGTCCTTCAAAACCCTAAGAGATATGTATAAAAAACGTCCAGCACCATTCTCGTGGGTTGATCTGTGAGTTCAGCTTCTGTAACCCACATAACAAGGTACCCTAATTTTCATTCTGGTAGGTTGCTCCGTGGGTTCAGCTTCAGCAACCCACATAACAAGGTACTTCAGCCACTGATTTTGGCCCACTTTTGAAATTGATTTTTCTTCTTAACTTCACTTTTTCACCAGCCATTTTTCGGGCTTGGAACTTGACGAACGTTATGCTCGATTATCGTTCGGAAAAGTACTTTTCACCTTCATTCTTGGCTATCTCATAACATGATGCATAATCCTGAAACACTTGATTTAAATTATAAAACTCCGCTAATTTCACTTGGAATTAAGCACTTTTACCCGGTTAATGATATAAAAATAACACCATAAATTAGTGTTATCAAATAGGTTGTACCGGTGATAATTATCCGGTCGAACGCTATAAGCAGTCAGGAGGTCGTTCACATTGAACGGAACCTCCCAATCGGCTGTAAGACGCCCGATAACATGGATAATCCGCCAGAATTGAGGCATTAACTGTCCAGACATCAAGTCGAACGCATCCAAAAACGCCCTGACCAAAGGGCTAAATGGCCAAGCAAAACCTATCTTGAAGGGATACTCGTATAAAACACAGTACCCCTTCGGAACCTCATCCGGCCTTAAGTCTTCCGGAGTCATCAGATTGATTCCATCTGGAATCCTGGCCAATTTTTGAAAATAATCTAGGTTTTCTTCTTCTCTATATATACTCACAGGCTCGCTCGACATCTGGAAATCAGGGATATTTAAAGTCGCACACCAATAACTAAGAATATCCCAAGCTTTCCTAGGTTTTCTAGCTATGGACTTCCTATGCATATAACCGACACAGAAGGAGAACAAGAAGTTGTACCTTAAATAGACTTCTAAACCTCGAATTTAGAATGGAAAGGATTCTGATTGCTCGGAAAGTAAATCTCGCCGGAGGTATGAGGTATTCAAAAAGGTAAGCGTAAAGAAGGAAAGGATTGAAGACAATCCCTATTTATACTGAAAAATCGGAACACTAATCGCCAGAAAATTATATCGCCAATCGCCAGTTGACACGTGTCGTCCATGTCAGGAAAATCACTCAAGTGCATCCATCGAATGCATGACACCTGTCCGATGTTAGCTGTCTAAACCGTTTACTCTGCAGGGGTGACGTCATGGTTCAGTTGGAAACAAACCAATTCAGTTTTATTCAAACTACTCGCGTTCTTTTATGACACGTGTCTTGATTTTAAATTTAAATTTCAAAAAGTTGCCGCTTGAATTTTAAATTTGGGGGCAAACTGTTTGGGTAAAAATACCTATAGTTCATTGTCGTACGACCACGACGCCCTCCCAGTAGGCGACCCCGACTAAGCGACTTAAAACCCGTCTGGCAAATTCTGTCGTACGACCTGATTTCAGTTATTAACTTATGACATACGTTATATCATGTTTAATGCAGGATCCAAAAGACATTCATAACCAAAGATTATAACGGTTGCCATCATCAATAACACCGGACATAACCGACGCTATCATCAATATTAAACGGTTATCCTATTAAAGATACGCATTCAAGAATTGCCAACAGAAAAATAGGGTATAAATATGAAGATTGAACCTCACATTTGGGACATCTGATTCTCATACCTTACAAGCTCACGAATTACGTTCTCAAGCTCGTTCAGTCCCTCTTGAAATTCATAAAGCCTACTGCCGTTTGTCGCGCGACGCACGACCAGAGTCTAATTACACACGACGCATGACCGACTTTACTTTATCGTATTGTTTTACATTGTATTACATTTGTAACACTTGTTATAAAGGACGACGTCCCTAATTGACGTCCATAGTGCACGACGACTTATACTCGTCCGTGTTTTTTACCCATTTTTAGGGGTTTTCCGCGTCACCAATTCTCTTGTCTCATTTACTTTATTTTTATTATAGTCGTACGATTATTGTTGTTACTTTCTTTGGTTGAGTCAAGCTCCACATTTACCTTAAATTTTCCTTGAGAGATTTTTGGCATAAACACAGCCCAAAGCCCAAAATTAATCCAACTACGTCAAGGCCCGAATTAATTCGACTAGGTCGATCGATATGTCTCAATAAGCACGAGTACACTGAAACAACCAGAAACAACTAGGCCGACGTTGTTTTCATTGCATAAATAAACATATGAAGTATG
The DNA here is from genome assembly GCA_954870635.1 of Arctium minus. NCBI lineage: Eukaryota > Viridiplantae > Streptophyta > Magnoliopsida > Asterales > Asteraceae > Arctium > Arctium minus. The sequence continues at coordinate 33,153,937 of OX941088.1, forward strand.
TTTCGAACAATAGATTTCAAATTAGAAGTATAAACATAAATGAATATAAGGAGTATATTTTAAAATAGAAGTTGGAACCATGAATTTTTGTTTTCATTGCATTGATGCTTTTAAAGTTTGATTTTTATTAATTGCGTAGAGAAATATCATATGTTCTTTTTGTAGGTTCTAATTTTGTATTTTTATATCATATTTCCAATGTACACGAGCAATGGAAAATACTCCTAAGTCTCCAAAAATCGAAGACAATGATGAATCAAACACGTCTAAGAAAATGGGTGTAGATCCTCGAACGTTTGTAATAACTAATAACTTTATTGTCTACATTTTTAGCATTTATTTATAGTCTTTCAATCGTTAACTTTATGAATATTTATAACCCGCCAACTCAACCCAACCCGCCCTAACACGCAAGGGTTGGGTTGGGTTATACTTTTGAATGGGTTGGGTTGGGTTGAGAATTTTCAAACCGCCGTAATTGGGTTGGATTGTAAAAATGTCAAAAAACGCCGAACCCAACTCGCGTACACCCCTACCAAGTATGTTTAAAATATCCAAAAACTTTATTTGCAAGCATATGCATTCATATTTGTGGTTGTGGTTTGAATAAATAGATCGTAGTCGAGAAAACCAGAAAGTTCAAGAATTGAACGCTTCTTGTCTGGCTGCAGTGATTTCAAAGCGCCGGAAACATTTTTCATTATTGAATGATGACTGCGTAGCAGCAACATTTTGTTAAAACTTCTTTTGGATTTTTTATTAATACTTTGTGTCTTAAATGGACCCTTTAGGCTTATATTATACCAAAATATTAGTTTTCTTGTGAGAAATTTAAAAGTTTACAAAATGACACAATTTGGACAATTATTAAACCATGCCATTTACATTTTTTTATTTTAAATAAAATGTCATTTTAAGTCCAACATAAAGTTAAATTTTCATAAAGTGACTTGGGAAAATGTTCAAATGTTATAAAATGGACTCACAATTAATACGGGCCATATCATATATTCATGTGTTTTAAAATTATATTATAAAGTTAAACGATTACTAACCCTAAAGATTTACTAAGGACGTTTGAAATATGTAAATAGGTATATTTATCGGCGGCCGCCTATCTACTCATAACCCAAGAATCGTAGAAGAACAAGTGACTATATATGTAACGATTTTTTTAGTCTTTGTAAAAATCAAAGGGCAACATCAATAATAACAGAGATCTACGAGGTAATCTACTCGCTCACTACTATATGGTATGTATTTTGGTCTATTGATTGAAGTAGAAAATGGTTCATCCCATTAATTTGTATTGTAATTTAAAAATAAATACGATTTTTGTTGGAAATAAGCTTTAAATCAAAATTACTGTATCATTATTCTAGCTATACGTTTCTTTCGTTTGTCATATCTTATTTATTTTCATACACGATTTAATAAAATGTGTAGAGAGCGAAGTGACGATTATGAAAAATGCCAAATCACTGATTAGTGGAACTGTGGAAGCACCAAATGAAAATTTCAATATACCTGTTAGTTATGTTATTTTTTATATTTTTAATAAGGGAAAAATCTGTATGTACAAATGCCGATCTTTTGGCTTTCTTCATTTCCTTTTTATAAGGATTGAAATTACGTGTTAAACTAATTTTTGTTTGATTAATCATTTTTTTTGTTTATATATATGTGTGTGTGTGTGTCTGGAGATTCAAACGAGAACATTAACACCTTCATTTTAAGAAAATGCGAGAACACCCTTATCATATGTGATAATATATGTGAGGAACCTGGTGCTGTGTGGACAACATGGCCTGCGATCTAGGTCACGCCAAAGGTCTTCTGCGCCTCTGATTTAGTATCACATGTGATGGATTATAATATCACATGTGATGGATTATAGTTTCACATGTGGAAATACACGTGATAGGGCTTGGTAGTGTGTGGGTGACTTGACCCATTGTCTGTGTCTCTGATTTAGTATCACATGTGTATCATATGTGATGGACTATAGTATTATATGTGATTGAATATAGTAATGGTTTTCACATGTTTTCGTAAAGTGAAAGTGTTCTCTTTGAACCCTTCGCTATATATATTGGGTTCCGGTAAGAATAAAAGTTATAGTGAGAATGTGAGAATAAAAACGTCATATACCTTCATCTACATTCAACTACCTTTATTTACCTATTTTATTTTCAAAACCGAACTTTAACAAATGTATGTGTGTGAAAGTGATTAAATAAATGCATGGTTTTCAAAATCACTTGAGGCATACTCCTTGAGGCGCGCCCCAGTCCAAAACCGCTCATGAGGCTTAAGCTTCATGGTCCATGGAAGAGGCTTACGCCTCAATCAGTGAGGCGCTCGTGAGGCGCAAGCATCAACTACTTTATGTTTTTGGGGAGGTTGATGTTTTATTTTTATTTTTTTTAAAGTAACTTGTACTTTTATTACCTTTTGTCTATTTAAAAAAGGTAGAAGAAGTCAAACAACAAAAACAATTGTACTTTTAATAATTTTAAAGTACACAAAGTCATTTGAGGTGTCCTTTCCTCTTCTTAAGAAGAAAGAAAGAGCTGATTTTTCTTTTATGCATCACTTTTTCATCTTTCTCGATTTCCCTTCTCAAGCCACCACCGATACCTTCAAAGTTCAGACTTCATTTTTTTCTCAACTTCTTTTCTCACATTTTCCTCTCTCAAGAAGCTGCACTTTTGTGATTTTCTGATCTCTCAAGGAACAGTCTCAAGTCCTATTATTTGATCATGTTACGGGGAACTATAATTTGTAGATTATTATGTTTTTAGCCTTATAACTAGTAATTTTATGAACTTATGACGTTTAAAATTTGGTATAGAATTATGTTTTCCACCTTGTATTATACACACACACACACATATATATATATATATATATATATTATATACATATACACGTCTCGAGGCTTACGCCTCGCCTCGTAGAGGGAAAACGCCTCGAGTCCCGATTGGGACTTTTAAAACTATGAATATATGTATACGTTCATAAAAGTGACTTCAAATTGAAGATAAAGGTAGATGAATGTAGTTGGAAATAATTGAAGGTAGTTGAAAGTACTGAAAGCAGTTGAAGGAAATTAAGTTAGATTTAAAAGTGAACTCATCTAAATACTCATAAGTGTTTCCACCATTCTCACCATAATTTTTATTCGTTTAATCTTTAAACCATTATGCATCTTCTAATCTAACTTATATGAGATTCTAACCATACTTAATAACTTTTTTTCATGCAGTATGGACAAAAGAGAGGGGAAAGATGGACGCGATAAAGTCGAGGGATCGTCTTAATCGAACCAAAATAAGAGAAAGGGAACAACAACAACAACAACAACAAAAAAGATGGAATTCATTGGATGGGGCTCGAGGCCTCTAATCGTGTTCCTCGTATCAATCGGTAAGGACCCGAGTCAACCGCTTTCTCAACACGCGGTCACTAATATCATCAACAAATACGTGCTCGTATCGAACCTCACTCATCCAGAGAAAAAAAGAAAGATTGTATGTGATGAAAAGCTTTATTACCTCTTTAAAAAGAAAATAATTACTCGAAACCCAATCCATGATCTATTGGATCCTCATTTCCCCGATAACTATGAATCTTCGGATGACGATTCTAAAAGCTATCGGAAAGTCGACATCGGTTTACCAGCTGAGAAGCTGTGGGTTTCTGGGTTGGAGGTGACGAAGAGTAGTTTTCAGAAAAACATGAAACTGTTGTATCTGAAGAGGACGTTGGTTGAGGATCTTCTTAGGAATTTTGAGAGTTTTGAAGGGAGATTGATTGGAAGTTATATCAGGATAAAATCCGACACAAATGACTACTTGCAGAAAAACTCTTATCAATTGCATCCGGTTACAGGTAACTTCGACAAATAATACATAAAAAAAGGATTTTATAGGAAACCAAATATGTCTAAATATCATAAGACTAGTTTATACACTATAACAACATTAAGTTTATAGGACACCTAAAATTTTTAAGCGTCCTAATAACATACTTTATATAGGACGTAAGTTTATAGGACCAAACTATAAAGCGTCCTATCTAAAAGTGTTACAATAGCTTTATAGTACGTTTTTATGCTTTATACCAAGATTTTTAGTTTTTTTTTAAATTAAGTGTCTTATTAGTTATTTTATACGACACTATTTGAAAAATAGTTAATACGACATTTTATTTTAAATGGGTCTTTAAAAAAAAACTTTTACCAAAATCTCTATTTTCTCATTTTGGAAAATCTCTTGAGATGTTCTAATAAGTTTTTAGGACATTTTGAAATAAAACATTCTATTAGTCTTTTTTATGTCATTATTTGAGCAAGTCTCTTATAAACTGGACATTTTTCAAAAGTGTCATGAAAAAATATGACGTTTTATTTCGAAAGTGTCTTAACAAACTTGTTAAGATGACCAAATACGTTCTAATATCATGTTGTAACATGTTTAAGTAGAATGCACAATTGTTTTGGACATATAAACTGAAGTTCTTTTAAGCATTGATCTATTGAGACGTTTAGACATATTTGTTGTTCTATAAGGCTGATTTTGTTGTAGTGACTTATGTCTTATGTATATGTATTCAATATAATAATGTATTGAAAGATCCATATATGTTGATGATCATTTAATTGAATAACCATTCTTTAGATGTATATACAATCATCTATAAATTATTTAATATTTTGCATGCAGGTGTTAAAAGTGTAGCTGCAAATGGTGAGAATGAGGGTAAAGAGGTTTTTCTTCAAGTTCCAAATATGATGAAAGACATTTCTATTGGCATGTTGTCTGATTGCAACTTCTCCAAGGTATAATATTAATTGCAGTTTTTAACACTTCAGAATCAACGGAATGTTGTGGACTATCAATAACTTCTACCATGGTTTTAAGTTGATTCCGAAGTTACTGGTCAACGAGTTACTTCATTTGGGCTTTGGAATTGTTACATATGCCCTCTCCCAGATATGCCTTTATATATTCGCTTTTTCTCCATTGTAATGAAAATTTTATGCAGGAAGAATGTGAGGATTTGCTTCGAAGAGTTGAAAAGGGTTTACTTAAGAGGCCTACAGTTGTAAGTTCCTTTTCAATAGTGTTACATTAAGTTATTAGGACAAAGTTAAACGATCCCACAAGTTCTGTTTTGGTAGGGAGAAGTTGAAGAGAAGGCCATAATGCTGCATGAAGATATTACAAAACATGTAAGTCATCATACTTTGCCCTCTTTTGGTTAAAAGTCTTCAAGATCATGATATAATGCATTAGGCATTGGATCGTGTGAGAAGTGTTTTTAAGCCGTGAATCACTTTTAATCAAATACCCTCCCATGAATTGTGGCTTTAAAGGGAATTGATTCGGTGCATCTTATCGTGTTCGTCCATTTCTAATCCAACAGTTGATAACCACTTCTCACGTTTCTCACCAAATTCTCACCAAATTTGGCACTTCTCACCGGAACCCAACCCTAATGCAAATTATATATATATATATATATATATAGGCGAAGGATCGTTTGAGAAGTTGAGATTAATGTGAGAAGCGTGAGAAGTGAATCTGAACCATTGATCACTTTTAATCAAATGTCCTCCAATGAATTGCCACTTAGAAGAGAATTGATCTGGTGCATCTCGATGCATTTTATCTTGATACATCACATCCTAATGTGCATCCATTTTTCATTCAACGGTGGATAACCACTTCTCACGTTAACCTCAACTTCTCACACGATGATTCGCTGTCAGGATCTTAATTCTAAACAAGAATAAACACTCAGAAAAAATATTAAAGGAGTTTGCGGAATAACACTTTAATATTCAATAATCAATGAAACAGTGAATCAGAAGAACAACTTGTAAACTTTATTGAATGATTGTAAAGCTACAAGATTCAACACTCAACCTCAATATTGATGAACAGGCTCACCAATACGAATTCTACTTCTCTAGAATTAGGATTACAAACCTTGAGGTTGATTCTCTCTATCAAAACAAAAATTCATAATTCTCTTTTTTTTTCAAATCTAAACTATTCTCTATATAATGAAGATAAAAGATAATTACAAAAAAATAAAACATCTTCAAAATAATCTTCCATCTTTATCTCCAAGCTTTCCATAATCTTCAAACTTGATCTACACGAATCTTGATTATCTCTTAAGCAGCACTAAGTCTTCAGCAGCATTAATACTTTGAGCAGTATTAATGTTCAGCAGTACTAACTACTAGCAGTACTAAAATTGCTTAGCAGTAGTAATCTCCTCTAGCAGTATTAATCTTGACTTAGCAGTACTAATCTTGATCAGCAGTATTAACTTCACTCAGCAGCATTAATCTCAGAAGTATTAATCAAGTTCTTCTAGCAGCATTAACTGTACTTGTGCATTTCTGAATTTCCCAACAATCTCCCCCTAACTTGACTTTTAGGAAGAGAAGTCAAGTTCTTCAGATGGTCTTCTTAGATGCTCCCAAAACTTCATGGCTCATACACCTGTATTTGCATCCAACCCCAAACTCTGATTGATTGTTCTTTGAATCAAATACTTAGCCATCTCTGAATCTGGAACACATCCTAGCTTCTTCTTCAACATTGCATGAAGCTTCAGTCTGCTGTGATTGTACACTCTATCCACTAGGAAGTACTCTATGTGATTTATGTCCATAGTTAGTGCATATACTCCACTAGTTTCATATAGAGTCCAATTGTTGACAGTTTTGAACACATTTCTGATCACATGCTCCACTTCTTCAGGTTTGAACATCAAACACAGATACTCCATCACTAATTTTGTAATTGAAATCTCTAGAGCTTTCAATTGATCTGCATACAACTTCATTCCTATGTCAAACATCTCTTCTAAATCTGACCTGGAGCATGTTCTTACAATCTTTGCCCAAGTGTTATACACTTCAAACTTTTCATCCTTTCTTTTGAGCCTTATGTATTCCTTGCCATCAACCTTCATTGTGTCCCATAGAATAACCTCAGGTGGCTTTACTCCAACAGGTTCAGCTGAAATTGGTTCAGGCACTTTGTCCATCACTACCATGTACATATTTACATCATCATTTCTTGCCGGTTCTTTCTGTTCAGATGGCTTAGGTGCCCCTTCTTCTTCAGCAACCTTCTCAGCTTCTTCTGTAGCTATTCTAGGCTTCTTGGTTGACTTTCTCCTTGCCATCATCTTGGTTCTTTTTAAAGTCCTTAGACTTTCACCAAGAGTGGCTTCTTTCTTTGGTGGTGTTTCTTGCTCATCAGGGAAAGGCTTTTCTATCATGAAGTCATTTCTTTCTTTCATTCTCTTCTTCATTTCCACCCTGGCAGTTTCATTCCCTTGAAGCTTTAGTATCTCTGAATCATACAACTCTTTAATCTTCTCAAAAGACATCTTTAAGAACATCTCTTTTCTGACTCCTACAGCACCTTTGAGAAATGTAATCATCTTGTTTCTCTCTTGGGTACCTAGTAAGGTCTTTGAGGGTTGTCTCTTCTTTGCAGCTGTTTTTACCACCACTGATTTCTTCAGAGTTGCAGCTTTCTTCTGTGCAATTTCAGTTGCCAGGCTTTGTTGATAAGCTTCATTCAGTTCAGCAGCTAGAGCCTTAGCCATCTCTTTGTCCTTTTCAACCTGAACCCTTTCTTCTTGCTCAATATCAGCTTGTATCTTCTTGGCCAGAGCTTCATCTGATTCAACCAACCTTTGCTTTTTGATTGGTTGATCAGATTCCACCATTTTAGCTTTGCCTTTATCTTTGCTTGCCACCTTTTCAACACTTGCTTTCTTTACAGCTTCACCTCTTTCTTTGATGACAACTCCTTTGGCCTTTGAGGTGACCTTGGGAGTATCATGTTTGGCTTTGATTAAGGTCTCTGCTATCTCCAGATCTGTTAAAACCTCTTGTACTGTTTCTGCTGCTTCATTCAGTTCAACAGTATTAACAGATTCTGCTGCTTTGCTTGAATCAGCAGTACTAACTGTTACTGCTTCTTGTTCTGTTAATGTTGCTTTCTCTTTTTCTGCTTCTTGTACAAACTCAGTTTCTACTGCTTGTTGCTCCCCCTCAAAATCATCTTTCTCTTGCTCCCCCTTATTTGTGGAATCTTCCATGTTGGCATCAACTTCTGACTCCCCCTTTTTGGGAGCATCAGTCACTGGTTCCCTTCTTTTAAGCACATACTGTTTCTTCTTCTTTTTCTGAAACAATTTCTTCACCATATTCTTCAGGTTGACAATCTGTTCTTGTTGAGACAGAATGATCAGTTTCAGCTCTTCTATGTCTTTTCCCTGCTTGATCACATCCATGTTGATGTTGCCCATTGTTTCCATCAATTCATAGTAGTTATATCTGTCCTCACATTCTCCAAGAGTGTGACCCCCTTTTGAAGGATCATGGGATCTTTTTGTTGTAGAGGTCTTCTGCCTAGCAAAAGCACCTGCTACCCCCATGGTTTCTTGGCACCTGGGACCTTTGGATGATTGCTCACCCAAAGTTTCCATGGGGAATGTCTTATTTATGTTACCACTGACCTCCTCTGTGCTAGCAGGAGTAGTGGCAGCCTTAGCACCCATATGCTCAAATATCTCCTCAGTGAGCATCTCCTTGGGGTTGGGAGACACCCCTGTGGTTTCCCTGTAGATATTCTCTAATGGAGAATTCTCCATTAGAGGGCTTAAAGGCTCAGTGGGTGGAGGTACAAGAAGGGAATCAGCCTTCTTTACCTTTTTCCTTATGTAAGTTTGGGTTATTGGAGAAGTTGGCTTTTGAACAAGAGACTGAGGGATTGATATGGAGGGTGAAGGTTGGGATTGGCTAGCAGTGGGATGGTCTAATGAGGGCCTTGACCCTGCTGCCATACCTTCTTCATTGTGGGACACCACCATCATTGTAGAGAACAATGGGGTGTTAACTCCTTCCGAGTCCAATGGAGATCTTTTCATGTTTGAAAAGACCTTACCTTTGGGGATTTTTGGTACATATACCTCATCAAAGTGAGGCATATCCGTCAATTTATGAGTTATAACTTCCTGTACAAATCTTGGGTACATGTAAAAACTCTTTTTGCTTCCCAAGTTTGATACAAGATCACTGAAAATCATTCTTGAAAATTTGTACTTTCTGGCAGTGGCCAAGCAGACCAAAGCATAAGCAATGGTACTGCTAAGCTCACTCCATCCAGTAGTCTTTTTGGAGATACAGTGCATCAGGGTATGAACAAGAAAACGCCATTTGGTATAAAATTTTGCTTTTGAGAATTTGAAACCACCCAATTGGCCTCCATACCCCATTCTTGACAAATTTGAGAACAAGTCCTCATTTGGAATAGAAGTAATACCTGCAGCATCGTCTAGATGTAGACAGATGCGTATCACCTCTTCAGAAACTGACAAGGGTTTGTCACACACCCTAGTCTTGATTCTCTGTACACCATTCTCTGTGACTATGGTGGCATTTTCCCAGAATTGTCTTTGATGCTCTATGTAGATAGTTGGCGACACAGTAAGAGCATGGGCAATGTGGCTGGACTTGAGAAAATCCACAACCTGGTGAAATCCAGCAGCTTGTTTCGGCTTCTGTAGCATCGCAATCTCGTTGTGCTCATCAATGAATGCCATGGATGCCATTGTGCTTGAGTAATCTTGACTACAACACTTGGTGCTTGAGAGAAAAGGGTTAGAGAGCAGATGAATAGAAAGCAAAGAGTCGTTATGAACTTTTGGGCGGGTAAAAAGGGTATTTATACGATTCGGGACATAAGCAGTATTAACTAACTAGCAGTATTAACTGAGAGCAGTATTAACTGAGAGCAGTATTAACCACTGGCAGTATTAACTAACTAGCAGTATTAACTGAGAGCAGTAGTAACTCCTAGCAGTATTAACTAACTAGCAGTATTAACTGAGAGCAGTATTAACTGTGCACTGGCAGTATTAAAACTGCACTGGCAGCATTAACTACACTTACACTTTTTGAAGCTTGAGGTACTCTGAGCAAGGTAATAACTTCCTGAGAAAGATGTTGGTAGCACCAAAGAATAAACCAATAACAGGTATGTAAACACTTTTTAAAACATGAGTTCATTCAGAGTTGATCATGCCCACACTTGTGACCAAGAAAGTGAATCTACCCACATCAAAAGCTTTAGTGAATAGATCAGCAAACTGGTTGTCAGTATGAACTTTAGCAAATTGAATTAGCTTCTTTTCATTACAATCTCTGATAAAGTGATACCTGATCTCAATGTGCTTGACTGGATTGTTAACAATGCTTATAACACTGCTATTGTCAATGAAGATTGGAGTGTGAAGAAAGGTTACCCCATAGTCCAGCATCTGATTTTGAATCCATAGAACCTGAGAGCAGCAACTTGCAGCAGCATTATACTCAGCTTCTGTTGTTGATAAGGACACTGTGGTTTGTTTCTTACACTGCCAAGATACTAGTCTTGCACCCAAAAGTTGACATCCTCCTGAAGTAGACTTTCTGTCCATGTTAGCACCTCCCAAGTCACTATCTGAATAAGCAATCAAGTCAAAGTTGGATTCATAAGGATACCAAAAACCTATTCTAGGTTGCCCTCTTAAGTATATGAAAATCCTTTTAACAACTTGCAGATGTGATTGCTTTGGCTTGACTTGGAATCTGGCACACAAACACACTGGAAACATGATGTCTGGTCTTGAGGCTGTGAGATACATGAGAGATCCAATCATTGATCTATATAGATGGACATCAACATCCTCCCCCTCAAGATCAGCAGTGATCTGTTTATGAGTCTCTATAGGTGTGCTTGCTGGCTTTGAGTCTGTTAATCCATATTTTTCCAGGATGTCTTTCACATATTTTGATTGGCTTATGAAGATCCCATCTTTCTTCTGTTTCACTTGAACTCATTGAACTCATTTTAAAGCTCTTGTGCATCAACTTTTCAAAGTTTCTACACATCTGATCTTTTGTAGATCCAAAGATGATATCATCCACATAAATCTGAACCAATAGGATGTCCTTCTTACTTCTTTTAATGAAGATGGTCTTGTCAATTATTCCTCTTTCAAACCCATTCTCCAAGAGGTAGGTAGACAGAGTATCATACCATGCTCTTGGGGCTTGATGTAGACCATAAAGTGCTTTCTTCAGTTTGTATACTCTGTCTGGATATGATGGATTTTCAAATCCAGGGGGCTGACAGACATATACTTCTTCATCAATTGTGCCATACAGAAAGGCACTCTTCACATCCATTTGGTATACCTTGAACTTCATGTATGAGGCATAGGCTAGAAATAGCCTAATTGCTTCTACCCTTGCCACTGGAGCAAACACTTCTTCATAGTCAATGCCTTCTTCTTGAGTGTACCCTTGTGCCACCAGCCTTGCTTTGTTCCTTATCACAAAACCTCTCTCATCCTTTTTATTCCTGAAAATCCACTTGGTGCCAATAGCTCTATGACCTTTTGGAAGGTCCACCAAGTCCCAAACTTCTTGCAATTTGAATTGCAGTAACTCTTCTTGCATAGCTTCTATCCAACTGGAATCTTTCATTGCCTCAAAAACCTTCTTAGGCTCAATCTGAGATAGAAAGCATGAGAGTATTGTGTGTTGCTGATCCTGCAGCTCTTGAAGTCTGCTTTGATTCCTTGTTATCATAGGAGAAGAGATGTCTCCTATGACCAGCTCTAGAGGATGATTCTTTTGAGTTCTAGTCTGATGACTAGGTTTTTCATTGATTCCCACATCCAGATTGGAATCATTTAAATCAGCTGAGGGGATCTTATCAGCTGCTTCTGGCTCTTCATGCACTTGATTCTCCTCATCTCTTCCTTCTTCTTCACTCTGAATTGGTTCAATCATTGTCTCTTTTGCACAGACATCAACAGGCTCTATTGTAGGTATGGGAAAGATCACAGACTGAGGAATAATGTCTTGTACTTGTACTTGTTCATCCCTTGATCCTCCACTTCCTGAACCTGCATGATAATCACTACTGAAACCCAAAGAGTTAGTTAGTGAATCAATGTCAAATAACCACTGAGGACCAGATCCAATAGGATTTGGTGTGTTCTCATTGCACTTGACATTGTCACTTTCCTCAATTATTCTAGAAGAAGTATTAAAAACTCTGTAAGCCTTACTCTGAGATGAGTAACCAACAAGAAAACCATCATCAGCCTTGCTATCAAACTTTCCTAAGTGAGTTTTGGTATTGATAATGGTACAAGGACACCCAAAAGGTTTGAAAAATCCTATAAAAGGTTTTCTGTTATTTAAAAGCTCATATGGTGTCTTGTTTTTAAGCTTGACTACTAGAACTCTGTTTTGGACATAGCAAGAAGTATTAACTGCTTCAGCCCAGAAAGTAATTGGTAGTTTTGAATCTGCCAACAGAGATCTAGTAGCTTCAATCAGTGTCCTATTCCTTCTCTCAGCAACACCATTTTGTTGTGGAGTCCTAGGAGCACTGTATTGCCTCTCAATTCCTTTTTCCTCACAAAAGGTGTTTAGGTCATGATTTTTAAATTCAGTACCATTGTCTGACCTAATGACTTTTACCTTTTGATTAGTTTGGTTTTCAATTCTTAGAATAAAGGATTTGATCAGTCCACTTGTCTCATCCTTAGTCCTTAGAAAATATACCCAAGTAAATCTAGAGTAATCATCAACAATAACTAGGCAGAATGATTTCTTACCAATACTCATAACATTTGTAGGACCAAACAGATCCATATGCAACAACTGAAGAGAATTAGAGATTGTGTTCAACTCTTTGGACTTATGAGAAGTTTTGTGTTATTTGCCTTTGAGACAGGCAACACAATGATCATCACATGAAAAGACTTTGGAAGGTAAACCTCTTACAAGGTTGTTTTTAACAAGTTTATTCATTGTTTTAAAGTTCATGTGACACATCCTTCTGTGCCAAAGTGATGATTCATCCAAAGAAGCTTTTGAACAAGACAATTGTGGGATGAATCAGTTGAAACACTTTCCATATCTAAGCAATATACATTATCCTTTCTGGGAGTTCTTAGTAGTATCATCTTTTCATCAACTACCTTGAATCCAGGAGCAAGGATAATGCATTCAGAATCTGTAAATAATATACTATGTTGTTTGTCACAAACCTGTGATACACTTAACAGGTTGTACCTTAACTGCTCAACATAGAGTACATCTTCAAAGGTCATTTTACCTTTGGTTACATCCCCCTTACCACTTATCTTACCTCCATCTGGAGTATTACTAAAGGAAACATGCCCACCATCAATTTTCTTGAAATTCTTGAGGCATGACATGTTCCCTATCATGTGTCTTGAGCAACCACTATCAACATGCCAGATACTCTTCCCCTTGAGCTGTTGGTTGCCCTGCACATAAGATTAAACAATTAGTATTGATTGGGGACCCAAGCCAAAGTGGTCTTGGGTCTCCCTTTCTCATCAAAGTATTTACATTCCTTTTTGATGAGGTTTTTAAACTCAGAGCACTCTTTATTAGAGTACTTTGTCAATATGATTGGCTTAGCAGCACAAACACTAGAAGCAGTACTAACCTTAGAAGCACTAACAGAGTTAGCAGTATTAACTTTTGAAGAAGTACTAACAATGTCAGCAGTACTAACATTGTTAGCAGTAGTATTACTTCTAGCAGCACTATCATTGTCAGCAGCACTATTTGTGGTAGCAATACTAACAGTTTTAGTGCTTTTAGGAACCCACATATTGACACTTTCTTTAACAGACTTTTTCTTCATGTGGCTTTTAGATTTAACAGTTTTCTTAGCCACATGATTCCTTTCAACCTTCTTCCTATAACCAAAGGGTTTTTGCATAGATCTTTGACAGTTCATCCTTTGGTTCATAGGGTTGAAATAACAGTTTTTGGCAAGATGATTCAATTTGCCACAGATAAAACAAGGTTTTGGTCTATTGATTTTACTCAAATCAACCCCTTGTTTTTGTGCCCACTGATTATTCCAGTTTCTTTGATTTCCCCTCTTTTTATCATGTTTTTGAGGCTCATTCTTCTTACATGCACACTGTTTGCAAGGACCTGGATTCATAACTGTGGTCTGTTTGTAATGGACCTTACCAGACTTTCCCTCTGTCTTCTCTATGACCTTGGATTTGATCCAAGCCCTTTCACAGTCCTCATTGGTGATAATGTTATTCTCTAGAGGAATCTCACCACTCACTTTGTTCTCCTTACTCTTACCAACCTCTTTCTCAATCTTATCCTCAACAACTACTTCATCTAGGGGATCTATCTCAGTGGCTCCCTCAGGCAAGTCCTTCCTATCTTTGGTTTCTAGCAAGTCTGAGGTAGGGGGGATGTAATTGTTGTTATATGGTGGTGGTGTGGCATTATACCCAATTCCTCTTCTCAGCTTATCGTGAATCTGAGTTTGTAGTAAAGAGTCCATCGCTTTAGAAGCATTGGAAAACTTTTCTACATCAAGCTTAACCTTGGTTAGCTCCTCTCTCAGCTTTTCACTCTCCTCTTTAGATTTGGTCAGTTTAAGTTCTAGATCCTTTTTCTCCCACTTCCAGTAATTGGTGTCATATGAGTGTTGGAGTTCATTGGCTTGAAAACCTTTAATCTGTTCCTCAAACCTCTCAACAATTCTCACATAGTCCTTTATATCCTTTTCTAATCTCTTAAGGTCATCACTCATCTTCTAGTTGTGATCCCTGTACCTTTTAACAGTGTCTATGTGTAACACCTTAGGCATATCCCATATCGTCCGTGGACAGGAGTGATGCTGGGTGTTATAAGTAATATCTTGGCCTTCCTAACAACAACGCGTTTTGGGGCCACAAGCACGTCAGGTTCTGGGAACTCTGAGGTTAAACGTGCTTGGGTGGGAGTAGTCCCAGGATGGGTGACCCCCTGGGAAGTTTCTCACCAGGTCGCCAGAAACAAATCCGTGCGCTACACGTTGGTTAAATCCAGGGGCAAAGTGGACAATATTGTTGTCGAGGCAGGCATGATTTTACAGATGGTATCAGAGCCACTCCTGTGTCGTTCGGGATATGGGGCAAACCTCATCGAGGACGATGAGTCCCAAGGGGGGGGTGTTTGTAACACCTTAGGCATATCCCATATCGTCCGTGGACAGGAGTGATGCTGGGTGTTATAAGTAATATCTTGGCCTTCCTAACAACAACGCGTTTTGGGGCCACAAGCACGTCAGGTTCTGGGAACTCTGAGGTTAAGCGTGCTTGGGTGGGAGTAGTCCCAGGATGGGTGACCCCCTGGGAAGTTTCTCACCAGGTCGCCAGAAACAAATCCGTGCGCTACACGTTGGTTAAATCCAGGGGCAAAGCGGACAATATTGTTGTCGAGGCAGGCAGGATGTTACAGATCATTTGTAACACCCCAAAGCCCAAAGCAACAGGCTGACCCAATAACTTCGAGTCCAACTTAAAACCATGGTGGAAGTTATTGGTAGCCCATAACTTGGAGCTTATAAGGAGCTCCCAAATCCAACTTTCTACCAATGTGGGACGAGTTGTTACAAACTCCCCCACTTAAACTCCTGACGTCCTCGTCAGGCCTGTCCAGAATCTTCCTCCTTGTAATCGGCGATGTGGGATTCGCCTAAGATGTTACAAACACCCCTTCTCGAGGACTCATCATACATGATGAGGTTTGCCCCACCATCCCGATGGTACAAGGAGCGGCTCTGATACCATTTGTAACACCCCAAAGCCCAAAGCAACAGGCTGACCCAATAACTTCGAGTCCAACTTAAAACCATGGTGGAAGTTATTGGTAGCCCATAACTTGGAGCTTATAAGGAGCTCCCAAATCCAACTTTCTACCAATGTGGGACGAGTTGTTACACTATGCAAGTTTTAGAACAGAGATTAGAACTTACCTCAGATGGGAGATCAGATACTTCAGCCATAAGTGCTTGATTTTGGATAGCCTCTTCTGCCTGATCACTCCAGTCAAACCCCATTCCTTGTTGAGAAACAAGGGCTTGAGCAGAGTTTTTGTTATGATTGAAGTTTCCAGACTGTGCTTGTTGGTGGTTGTTGTTGTGAGACACTCCACTTCTGCATTCCCTGGCAAAGTGTCCCTTCAGATGGCATTTGTAGCACTCCACCTTTGATTTATCAAACCTTGCTCTATCTTCTCTTATTTGGGAGAAGTTGTTCCTCCCAGTCCTCTTTATGAACTTCTTCACCCTCATGGAAAGCATGGCCATCTGCCATTTAATATCCATCTCTTCCAGATCATCAAGATGAAGTTGTTCCAAATCATCATTAATTAAGGAGGAATTTCCATGGCTGGCAAGAAAGGCTTCAAACACAGAATCAGTGCCTTTTTCTTGATTTGCTCCATTAGCAACATTAACTGATTCAGGATTAGAAGTAGAATCAATTGATGCTGATAGGAGTGCAGCATTATGAATATATCCAGAAGGCTTCTTCTTTGCCTCCACCTCAGCTTCAAATACTCTAAGATCATTGTACAGATCATCAAGTTCTTTCTCTTCCAACTGATCATTCTGTCTGAATGAAACAGTGTACATGGTCCATTCATCTCCAAGGGACCTTAAGAACTTTCTGTTTACATCATCTTGATCAATTTGTACTCCCATAGTAGCTAGTTCACCAATCAGTTTGTTAAACCTGTCAAAAGTTTGAGTCATGGACTGATTCTTAGTTGACATAAAGTTTTTATACTGTTGCTTCAAGATTGCCTTTTGATTTCTCTTGGTACTTTTGGTACCAGAGAATCTCTTCTCTAGAGCATTCCAGAGCATCTGTGCATCAGTGCAATTACAGAATTGGTGTTGATATTCATTGGGAATGGCCAAGAGCAGTGTGCTCAAGGCTTTCATCTCTGTCTGTCTTGTCTTTCTTTCTGCATCCGTCTTTGGTGGAGTTCTTTTTCCATCTTCGCCAATCTTTCCTGCATCAGATGGGCCATTCTCAATGATGTCCCACATAGAGTAGTCTATGAGGAGAATGTATTGCTTGATTCTAATCTTCCACATGTCAAATTCATTGGGTCTGAGCATTGGAACCTTTGAGACCAGAGTACTGTTTGATTCAGCTGTGTTTTCCATGATGAATAAGATTTCTGAGAATACTTGCTCTGATACCACTTGTCAGGATCTTAATTCTAAACAAGAATAAACACTCAAAAACAATATTAAAGGAGTTTGCGGAATAACACTTTAATATTCAATAATCAATGAAACAGTGAATCAGAAGAACAACTTGTAAACTTTATTGAATGATTGTAAAGCTACAAGATTCAACACTCAACCTCAATATTGATGAACAGGCTCACCAATACGAATTCTACTTCTCTAGAATTAGGATTACAAACCTTGAGGTTGATTCTCTCTATCAAAACAAAAATTCAGAATTCTCTTTTTTTTTCAAATCTAAACTATTCTCTATATAATGAAGATAAAAGATAATTACAAAAAAATAAAAGATCTTCAAAATAATCTTCCATCTTTATCTCCAAGCTTTCCATAATCTTCAAACTTGATCTACACGAATCTTGATTATCTCTTAAGCAGCACTAAGTCTTCAGCAGCATTAATACTTTGAGCAGTATTAATGTTCAGCAGTACTAACTACTAGCAGTACTAAAATTTCTTAGCAGTAGTAATCTTCTCTAGCAGTATTAATCTTGACTTAGCAGTATTAATCTTGATCAGCAGTATTAACTTTACTCAGCAGCATTAATCTCAGAAGTATTAATCAAGTTCTTCTAGCAGCATTAACTGTACTTGTGCATTTCTGAATTTCCTAACATTCGCATATATATATATATATATATATGACTAAATCATTTCAAATTTCTACAGTGGATTCCTAGAGAACTTATCCATCTGCAAAACCTTATTGATCGAGCTAACGAGAAAGGATGGCGCTATGAATATCCTTTTGCTAATTCGTGTAAAACTTTGTTTTTGTTTGATATCTCAAAGATATATAGTTTTCACTAAAACCCTTTTCATTCACATGTGAATTGATCCTCCTTAACTTTATTCTTGCTGAATTTCACATTACATGAGTATCTTGAACGAAGGGAACAACTGAAAATACCATCTGAACAAACAAGATTGCTGCTAGAAGTTCCAAAGGTGATTGCAGATAACCTGGCGTGGTGGTAAGAGCCTGGGGACTTCATAGCGGTTGCCCGGGTTCGAGCCCCACTCCCAGCATTATGGCCACGGAATGAATGCCCGCGGGCCATAGGCCTGTTTTCCAGGAGATTAGTCCGGGCCCAAAGTGGTCTGGGATACTCCTTTACCAAAAAAAAATAACTTACAGAAAGAACCCACATTGCAGATCACAGACAAGATCTAAGTTCACAATTAGTCCTTCTATATCGATTCAGTTGCAGTCTTAATTCGCCGTTCTTGCAAGACAGAAGTTTGCAAACTTCATTATTCTGTCATCCTAGCTACAAAAAGTTTTGCCATCAGTTTCATGACTTCATTTCGGATTTTATTTCTGTCGATTTACTGATATTGTTGTTGCAGTTTTTTAGATTTTGTGTGGATCCTAATTGTCTTACTCTGCTGGTGTTTTCTTGTTCGTTTCTTTTGAATTGATTAATAATCTCGCATGTTAGCGCAAGTTCGTATGACACAAGATCATTACTTTGATTGCCGCAGGAAGCTAGTGATATGATCTTGATTCTTAAAACGATGTTAGCCTGCCAAGATTGTTGACTTGAAACGGCAATGTTATATATTGTGAGAATATATAGAACCCCATTAGATTACTTTTAAAGAAAAGACTTTCTAACATATATATATATATATATATATATATATATATATATATATATATATATATATATATATATATATATATATACGAGAAATGGTCCAAGTCTAGACGATATGAAACTCTACCAGCTATGTTCCAGTCATCTAGTCATAATGTCTTCAAGGCGTAATAATACATAGTTAGTTCCACGTGGTATGTTTGCTCGACTATGGAAAGTCATAACTCCTTTGGGGATTGGGCTCAGCCACCTAGTGAGTCATAGTGTACAAAGTCGTATTCTAGCAGGTTCATATATATATATACATGCATTTATAGATGTGTTAGTTACTTTTATGGGCCTAATCAAATGAGAACTATGTAGTTTGTGATAACATGAGATCCAATGTGAGTCAATCATTTAATTTTATTTTAATAATTAAATATGAAAAGTTATATTGGTAATTTAATTATTTGACAACTCATTCTTAAAATCATGGCAATCCCTGAAATCATGGTAACTCATCCCTAAAATCATGTATTAGGATATGTGTTTTAAAACTGCGTCATCCCCCAAACCCACTTTCGATCTCATCTCCAACCCACCATAGCAGCACCACGAAACCCACCTTCGATCTCATCTTTAATCCACCATAGCAGCACCGCCAAACCCACCTTCGATCTCATCTCTGATCAGCCATAGCAGCACCGCAAAACCCACCTTCGATCTCATCTCTGACCTGCCATAGTTGCACTGCCAAACCCACTTTCAATCTCATATTTGACCGCCATAGCAGCAACGCCAAACCCACCTTCGATCTCATCTCCGACCACCATAGCAAATGAAAATCAAAACACTCTGGAAGCAAACGCTAAATCTAATATATTGGAATTTGGGGCTTCATACATTTATAGATGCGATTTTGAAGTTCCTAAATTTTTTGGAAATATTGGAGTTGTGTTGGTGGACAACAAATTGAGCAAAGGGGTGTTTTTCAAGACCATCGTTCTTCATAACATCACTTTCACTTGTGATTATTGAGTTCAATTTTCTTCTGATAATCCCGACAAGAGAATCTTCTTCACCAACGTCCGACAAGGTTACTACGTATGACAATTGAATTATAGTGGGTATCATTATGGGTATCACAGTGGATATGTATGGTCTAAAACCCATATCAGATCCGCTCTCAATCAATGCTTAGAACAGTATCACAATGGTATCACAATGGGTATCACAATGGTTATGGATCGTCTAAAACCCATATCGAATTTGCTCTCAATCCATACTCAAAACGGTATCACAATGCTATCACAATGGGTATCACAGTGTTGTGTATGGTCTAAAACCCATATCAAATCTGCTCTCATTCCATACGCAGAACGGTATCACAGTATATCAAAATAGGTATCACAATGGATTTGTGTTTTACTATTTAGAAGTTTTTGGATATCACAGTGGTATACGCCAGAATAATTTTGGCCGGAGTACGGCTCGCTAAACGGAGGAGAGAGGATAATTACCAAAATTAACATGTTTTTGATAATCACCAAAATTAATATTTTTTTATAATTACCAAAAGACTAATTTATCCCTAAATATTATCCATAAATTTAATTTTTTTGAAAATCAATAGATAACTACCAAAATTAATTTTTTTTGGAATGGTGTCATAAGCTATGCCTAGATTAATCCCTTGGCAAATTATGACTTATCAGCCCTGATTAAACCTCAGTGGCCACAATTGTTGTGTACGTCTGGATTCGAACCCTGGGCAGATGGGATATTCCACCACATCCCCCAGGACCTCAACCAGTACGCCACAACCCTTGTGGTTATATTTTTGTTATAGGATAAGTGTGATATCGTCTAAAGGATATGACGATAGTGATAAGTATATCAGAATTAGATTAGAACTGAAATATATCATAGTTATCTACTTGTAACTCATCCCTATTTAAATGACTTATGATTAATGAGAATTACAGATTTCATTCTCTTTATTCTACTATTGTTATATTTTGTTTTTCCTTTAACATGTTATCAGCACGTAAAGCTCAAAACCTTTTTTTTACCATCGCTAAATGGTTGTTTTTTGACCACTGTCCGCCGTCGTTGAATGACTTGTCGTAATCCCATTGTTACTCGGTTATTCCTTGTTGCCACGTCTATCAAAAAATCGACTAAGTTTTCTATCAATTTCTTTATAAGTGGTTATTATAAAATCATGTTGAAAGAATGATATAGTTTATGCTTTAAGTTATAAAATCAAATTAATTGAAAAAATAAACATATAACCAAATCCAATTCATAGTTATTTAGTTTTTGATTGAGATAATTAAATAAATAAAAATAGATATTAAGGTTAAAAAATCACATTGAAAGATAACTATTTGAATTTTATTGTGATTTTAATGTAATTATCTAATTAAATATTTATGTGATTTTCTTTTATCATGATTTTGATGTAATTATCCAATTAAATATTTATATGATTTTATTTTAATTAATTTTATTGTAACTTTAATGTAATTACTAATTATCCAATTAAATTTTTATGTGATTTTATTTTAATTTTTTTAGTTTTAAAAAAATAGAAACATGGGATCATCATTTACATCTAAACCTACATGTTGGTTTTTATTAATTAAATAATAATTTCATTTATTTTCTTCGTAAAAGGTGTTTATTGAGTTTTTTTATTTAATATATATTATCATATTAGTATTATTTTAATTTAATATCATTTAAATAATAATAGCTCTATTGTAATTCTTTTAATTTTACATTATTTAACTTTAATTGTAGTTATTGTAACTTTTATTGTTTTAGACATATCGTTCTTTATTTAGGCATCCTCAATTGGTTACAATTTTGACATGTTTAGTTGGTTAATTTAATTTAATTACATTAACATTATTTTATTTCGATCAATTACCGTTTAATTACAGATATTATAATATTTATTGTTTTAAAATACTATTATGATTTATTAATGTTTATCAAATTAGATTACAATATTCATATATTTAGATAGTTATCCAATTAGTTTACAATATTATTTATTTATTTATTAATTGTTTATCTTAATATTAAAATGTTTATCTTAATTAATAATTATTATAATTCAAATGTTTATCTTGGTTAAGAGTTCCTACTCATTACTCTTAATCTTATTGATTATCTTTGTAATTTACACTTTCAACCACCATAACTTTTGTTATTTTGCCAAAAGCTCCAAAAATAGCATGAACATTTTAAATTCAAACATTTATCTTGATTGTGAGTTCCTACTCATAATTTTAAACTTATATAATTAATTTTTGGAAGTTACACTTCCAACCTCATATATTTTGGTCTTTATCAAAAGCTCCAAAAATACTATTAAGGTATTAAAATTGGTTTCATTTGCCTTAGTCATTTTGGTCTCATGCCAAATGCTCTACAATTAACAATGTTATATTTAAATTAAATAAATCATAAGATATCGACTAGATTTTGTCAAACGGGTATAAACAACCCTAAGGTTTGTAGGGACTTAAGAAATCCATGTGATTCCCCTACTACCTGAAAATCCAATAGATTGAGTGATTTCTTTTTCGCAAATTGAAATATTGATGAAGTATTATCAACAAAAATGTAAGCATACAAAAATCCAATATTGTTATGATAATGAAATTTCATACAAAAAATAATAATTATAACTGCAATCCACTGTCTTATCAAACAGAAAATCATATATTATCTCTTATATATGTAAATGGTTGAAACAACTCATCCTGAAATCAACGTCGTAAACTCAAAAGAATCCGAGTATCATAAATGAGTATATAAATCTCTTTTTGAAAGGTGCAAGAAATTACCTAAAATCCATCAACTCCTTATTGACCCTAAAACCAACCTCTTGAAAAGGTACAAGCAAATACCCTCATGTTTTGAGACGGCATATAAATCCTAACTTTCATAGGAATGCCTTTACTAGAAACCCCAAAGAACTGTGGGATGTCCCGAAAGGGAGAATCAGGAGTATTCATGAATATGTACTTCCCGAACTAATCGTACAATGGAATGAAACCCACGTACTCGATTACAAAAAGGTAATTGATTTCAACTAAGAAATGTTATATTCAAAACACGTCTCAATCTATGTGGCAAGGAACTCACAGAAGATGACATGATTCCTAACATTATTTCCACCTTTCATATATTGGTAAATATTGATGAACCATATAAGTTGGAATGTAACCTTTAGACAAACTCATCAACCTACTGCAAGTGGTTGAGAGACACAACAAGGTTCTTTCAAATAACAACACCAGATATGTCGGGACAAAGAAAATTCCCGAGATCAATAATGAAAGTATAGATGGAAACAACTCTAAAGAATAGTAAGTGAAAGACAATTTCTCACACGTGGCATCTATGTACCACATGGATAAGACCGTGGAGAGGGTCAAGGTCATGACAATAATTGGAAGGATTTTCCAATCCTTGGAGCAGAGATGCAACTACTGCCCCAAGTGATAATGGACAATCAAATAAGAAATGCACTAAATGGTGCTCCTATCGAAAAGGAAACAAGTTGAAAATGAACTATATCATATTAATTTAAGATTGATTAAGCATAGGCTTCTTTAACATTTATTTAAGTATTAAAATTAATTTCTTCTGCTTAAGTAAAATCGAAATATGTAACCATTAATGTAAAGAAATACATCTAAATAAATAATAAAACTATCAATATTCTCCGTTCCATGTAGGAATGTATCGAGGAGAACTTGAGTTTTTGTAGAATATTCCACACAATCTAAAATGATAGACAAATACTTATTTTATAATTCATCAAACCAAAATACTTAGACGATGGACTATCATTTTCTTGTTGGTACAAGATCAATAGGAACATTGTAAAGATATTCGTATCAAATGAAAATTATAATGGAAATGAGCATATATACATAAGTTCTAATGAATATGAAAGTAAACATATATCATGGAAACTAATGTGTCAAACTAGTAGATTATTGGGTTATCGAAACATTTTTTTGTCACCAATAAAGAACTTTGGGGCAATGACACATATATGTTTTGACATGACCATGTGGGACACCATGGTTATGACATAGTGATCCATTTTTTGCAAAACACACATAGACACATTATCTTTCGAGTGAAAGGCAAAATGAGGCAAATTGCAACTATTGACTTCTGCAGCATAAGAAGCAACACGACCATCATAATATACCCTCTCGAATACCTAAAAGTTTTGTATACCCTGATCCTTAGCCAAAATAGGGATGAGACCATCCTAAAGCTAAGGACATAATACAAAAATATTATATTGTTACAACGAATACAAGGTGATACTTATGGATATAAACATCTAGAATGCGGGACATTAAAGTACTTTATGGTTCTGGTTTCGACACGATGAACGCATGTCGTATTATTGTCCACATGAAATATTGAACTACTAGCACTAGTTATACTTTTAAGGGCTCACCACCCTGATTATTTCATTAAGTCTACATGACTTGGAATGTTGGAGAATTTACATCATAAGGATTTGATGATTATTGCATATGTATTTGGATCAATTTGGATAAATATCGAGTTTCCTATACCCCATGTGTATATATAAAATGGTCTCATAGAAGTTGTTATCAAAAGAATATGATGATATCTAGGGTATTGGTAACGCACACCAATTTACCCACATTTACCTAGGGTTATGCAATTATTATATGCAGTTTTTTTTCGTTTTTAGACCCACTACTAGCTAACCAGACTCATGCGTACCAGTTGGTAACTGGATATAAGCCTGATATTTTACATTTACGCATATTTGGTTGTGTAGTATGTGTGCCAATTATGCCCCCACAACGCATCGAAATGGGTCCTTAAAGACGATTTGGTATATGTTGGATATGCATCCCCAACAATTATCCTCTAATTAGAATACTTGACTAGCAATCTTTTTACCGCTAGATTTGCAGGTTGTCACTTTCATGAGACAGTCTTCCCGTCATTAGGTGGAGATAGGAAAAATGATTTTCCATGGGAATGACATGAAGTGTCATTGACTATTCCCACTCTGTCTCATTTTGATCCCCAAAACTTCACAACGTAATGTTGAAGTCAAACGAATCAGACTTGATACCTGAAACGTTTAATGTTATTCCGAAAGTGACAATATCACATATACGAGCTGCAAATATACTCACAAGGTCAAAAGTCCACAAACAAAGGCACAAGGTCGCTGGAAAGTGTGTTGCAATCACACATGATGGAGGTGTGGTTGAGGTCATAGCTCCCAAAAGAAAATGGGGCAAGCTTTTTGGTTCGATAGATACTCATCTAAAGGAAAAGAAGAGTAAGGCACAACTATTTATCATCAATACAAACCTCTTATGAGATTGCCTCCGATTATAACTATGTCTATGAATCATTACTGGAGGACGCTCCAAAGATAATATTGATTCCAGAGATAAAAGAAATCTCAAATGAATTATGAGAGTGCATATGAGTCGATTAACAGATCATACATACTCATTGATGATATATTCATATATATTATTGCTCATGAGATGATATAGCACGTTGACATCAAACCATGCTCAGTTGAAGAATGTCAATAAAGAGCAAATTGGCCTACATGAACAGAAGCAATCTAGAAGAATTATATTATTTGACAAATAAACAGGTATTTCGTTTGGTAGTGCTAACCCACCAAGTGTAAAACCTGTAAGACATAGATAAATCATTTGTCATAAAGCGTAATGCGAATAATTAAGCCATAATGTATAAGGCTCTCCTTTGGCGCAAGTTTCCTCACAACGCCCTGGATTGACCACAAGAAGACTTACTCTCATGTGATGGACGTTGTTCTGCTAATTAATTAGCCTAGTAGTTTCCGAAGGACTTGAAATGCAACTCATGAATGTGGTTACCACATATCTCTATCTATATTTAGAGATATATAAAAGTGCTTGATGATATTACATTACCAAAATCAAGTAACTCTAAACCACGAAATGCGTTTGCAATAAAATTGAAACGCTCACTTTATAGATTAAAGCAATTTATGCGGATGTGGTATACCCGCCTAAGTGAATACTTGGTTGGAAAAAGATATATAAGAACGATGAACTGTGCCTTTGCGTATTTATTTCAGGAAAACAAGTTCTAGATTTTCAAAGCAGCTTTATATGTCGATGTTATGAACATAATAGGAACGCTTGACGAAATAAGAGAAACCACAAGCTACTTGAAATCTAAATTTGAAATGAAAAATCTTGCGAAAACTTGGTTTTATCAAACTATTTGAGCTTAAACACCGAGTTTGTGAAATATTAATTCACCGATCGCATATGTCCATAAAATAATTAGGCAATTTAATATGGACAGAGTGTATCCTGTTAGCACTCCCATGATCGATCGGTCAAAGTGTTGGATATAAAGAATTATCCATTTCGTCTAAAGGATAATGATGAAAAAGTGTTGGGAGCTGGAATTCCCTATACAAGTACAACATGCACATTATCGTACTGGATAAGGAATTAACACTGGAAACATGCCGATTGCTTAGAAGTAAGCTAAGCAAACCCTTGTAACTACCTCTTTGAACTAATCCAAGAATATTACTCTCCATGAGATAATTAAAGAATGTATATGATTAAGGACTATCATTACATATATTAGATGAGCTAGTAATTTTGGGTTCAACCAGTATCCTACTTGCATATATGAAAATAATGCATCATGTATCGAAGAAATTAACATAAGATACATCAAGGGTGATAACACGAAGCATTAACTGCCTAAGTCTTATACAATTAGCAATAAGAAAACTCTCCTCGAGATTTAATTGAATCAAGTAAGATGTCAGGAGAACATGACATATTTTTCCACATCATTACCTAAAATCATATATTGGGAAACCTGTAGAAAGTAAATACAAATGTTTTCCAAACTCCCTTGATTAATGCATGAATCAGGGGGAGTAGTAGACAAAAGGGGGAGTCTACTATATTTGTGATATTGGTATGTTGTGCTTTTTCCTTCAACTAAGGTTTTATTTTTCCCATTGGGTTTTGTTCCTTGGTGCAAGGTTAGTGAGGCAACTGTTTATATATCATCTTGTTTTTCTAACTCTCATGATTAATGTACGAATCTAAGAGAAAACTAGACTAAAGGAAAAATCTATATATTGCAAAGAAGTTGGTGCGTTGTACTCTTTCCTTCGTCAGACTTTTATTTTTTCCCACTGGATTTTTATTTTGGCGTAAGGTTTTAAGGAGGCAACAATTGTGCACTGTCACTCCTTTAACTCGGCAAAGGGGGCGTGTTATAGGATAAGTGTGTCATCATCTAAAGGATATGACGATAGAGATAGAGATAAGTATATCTGAGTTAGATTAGAACTGAAATATCTCATAGATATCTACTTGTAACTCATTCCTATTTAAAGGACTTATGATTAATGAGAATTACATATTTCATTCTCTTTATTTTACTGTTGTTATATTTCGTTTTTCCTTTAACAATTTTTAATATTAACCATTGATTATAACTACTGTGTGATTGAGATTGGATCTCACAGTTATCATAAACAAATGAGTTCTCCCTTGAATGACCCCCTACTTATATATAGAGAGAGGGGGCGTTCAAATGCAACCCCTTTATATGGTGCAATCTATGCAACCCCTTTATCCATCATTCATTTTATTTTCACTTTTGTAATTAAGAAAAATAAAAAAGTTGAAAATAAAATGAGTGGTAGATAGATGGGTGACATGGGTTGTAACATATAAAATGGTTGCATAATAACCTCTCTCTCTCTCTCTATATATATATATATATATATATAGAGAGAGAGAGAGAGGGAGATGAGGGTTATTATGCAACCCCTTTAAATTATGCAACCTCTCTATCCACCACTCATTTATTTTTAGTTTTTTTTTTCATTTTTCTTAATTACATAAAATGAGTGGTGGATAGAGGGGTTGCATGGGTTGCATCATGTAAATGAGTTGCATTTAACGTCCCTATATAGGGAGATGTTCAAATGAGAAATGCTAAATGTATGAGAAGTATAGAAGTGATCATAACCCTTCTGGTCAAAATTTGCGGCTTTGACCGTGAATCACTGGATAATTCCTTGCATGGTCTGCAGAAGATATAGGGGTAGTTTCGTAACTTTTACAAATAGACGGCAAACAAGTTCATATATGAATCCATGTATATATTCATATGTGAACCCGTTGATTAGTATTCATGTGAACTATTTAACTGATTCACATATGAACCTAAGGGTTCATATATGAATCAGTTAATTAGTTCATATGTGAATTACACGGGTTCACATATGTGTGAATCACACGTGTTCACATATGAATCCGTTTGCCGCCTATTTGTAAAATTTACGAAACTGTCCCTCTATTTTTGGCATAGCTACAATTATTGACCAATCAAAACCGCAATTTTTAACCAGTCAAATCCGATCTTAACCGTCTGAAGATCTAAGATTACTTCTCTACTTCTCATATATTTAATACTTCTCATTTAAACATGTGACTATATATATATATATAGAGAGAGAGAGAGAGAGAGACGAAGGATCATGCGAGAAGTTAAACATTTTGCAAAAAAGCAATAAGTGTGATATCATATATGATTATACGGCCTGTGGGTCTGTTTAATCATATATGATTAAAAGTTTATGTATTGCCAATGTAACATGTATTTAATCTCTTCTTCTCCGAATTTGTCAAAGCCTAAGTCGAATTCTATTAGTGTTTCACCATCTCTATCTTCATTATTTGTATCATAGATGGGTTATGTGTCGTATTCAATGTTCATAAAACTACAATCATGAGGGGGGGTATGGCGGATTTTTAGGGTTTCCGTTAAACCACTTAAGATCAAAATAAAGACATAAAAATGAAGAAGAAAACACAAATTTTTAACACATAAGAAGAAAACACAAATTTTTAACACATAATAACAAACGAAAACAACATAAAATAACATAATCATGAACTAAAAACATGAAAAACTTACAAAGAAGGAGCGGAATCACCAAAGTTTATGTACGATGGTGGCCGAATTATAAGGAATAGTATTTTTTTATAAGGTAAGGGATATAATATGAAGAACTCTAAAAGGATTGAAGGATTGAAGGATCAAACTAAGAAGATGGTAGGAGAAATGTTTAGCAACTCATGAATTTCATTAAGATGCTTTGGATGGTTGGCAAATTGGTGCCTTACAATGAACTAGATGAAGGTATTTATAGGCCTTCATTAGTTAGCTACATCATTACAAAATGAAAAAGAAAACGTTAGGTGGCAAGTCTAGGTGCCACATATCTAGTCTAGGCCTAGGTTACGTAATTAAGAACTTAATCTAGATGGTACACCTAATACAAAAATACAAAATACAAAATACAATTGTCAAAAAGAATACAGTAAATTGTCGGGATAAAAACGTCATCCCTTACATCAGCTGTGAATTATTGTTGTGAAAATGTCATTTCTTGCGTCATCTTATCTTCTAAAAATCTTTGTGGGTACTGTCAATTGATTGTGGTGAGTCTTGGTCTTCTTCTGGATTTGTTTCTGGGAAGTCACTATTGATAATATCAATAGGACTGAGTAGTTCACTTTCTCCTATGAAGGGGAGAAGCATGTCCCAGTTTTTATGAGTCCATATTTGGATGTAGTGTCCTTCTGCAATTAATTTATAATTTGTCCATTTAAAAAGATATGGGAGTCCTGGTGTGTCTTTTCCTTGTGTAATCCATTGTTCAATAATATCTGTGCGACTGTGATCAAAATATAGAGCTGTTGAATAAGCCAAGTTCTTGAGATATGTTTGTTATGCCTTTCTATGACTGAGAAAAATCCTTTTTCTTGAAGGTCGATATGTGTATCGATCTGCTTCTGGAAAGGATGCAAAGATTTTACATCCTATTGTTGATGCATCTGAATAAGACGCCATGTTACCTGCTGTTAAAAGGAATTTTTCACCGAACTTGTTGAGAAGATCCTTTGTTTTTGAATTTAGATCGAACTTTAGATAATCAATTAAACCATTATGGTAAAAATTGAGAATCTGATCTGTTGTAAGCTTTGTAGTCTGCAAGTCAATCTGGAGTAGGAATGTGTTACAACAAGGAAGATCATGGTATGATCTTTGTACCACTGTTACACCTTTGTGACTATCTTCATGGAAGGCCATGTCGATTATCTGTTGTTGTAATTCATACAGATGTATAGGAAATTCTGTACAAATTTTTTCAGAAATGATATTTTCCAATTCAGGAATTTTGTCCAAAATTGGTTTCATCGTGTTTTTCCAAGGAAGATCTAAAAGTCTTGCCTTGAAGCTGTTATAATCTCTGTAAAAAGCTGTAGATGTGTTCGATTCTTTCTCGAGCTGTTTTTGTAATTGTAAAACTTTTTCTTCGAGAATTGCATTCTTTTGTTTAAGAATCGAATTATCAATCTGGATCTGTGTGTTCTGTTGATCCTTTCCAGATTGAAGGAGATGATTCTGTAAATTAGCAATAACAGTTTCTTGAGCTTTGATCAACTGCTCAGGATTAGTTTTTGCTATTTCTGAAAAAGTTTTCACTTCTTCGGGTTCGATGTAAAACTGATTAATCCCGAAGGCTTCTCTTGTTGCACTTAAGGCTTCAGAGAAGGTGTAAAATCCTTTGTACATGGGTTTATAACATTGTGTGTAATTTTCTACACTTTCCCATTTGTTAAAAACTCCTGTTTTAGTTCCTCTTAAAATTACATAGTAAGAGAATTTCTTACTTTGCTTTTCAGGGGATTTTTGGCTCTGTTCTTGAAAATATGTACTCAGAGCATTGAGAATATGTACTTTGCTACTAGATGATTCTGGCAAAGTTTTTAGATGCCAGAGATTATCTAATAAGCACTGTTGTTTATCTAATAAGCACTGTTGTTTTTCTGTCAAAGTTTTTTTATGAATATCAGAACATTTTTGTAGTTGATGTTGTCCAAATGTAATGATATGATCTGTAGGAATCTATGACTTTTGTGATTTTTTTGATGAACCAGTTTGGCTAGGCCGTGGTATAAACCCCTGGTGCAACTGTAACTGTGACTGTAATTGCAAAAACTGTTGAACTATGATGTTATCAAGACCTTGTAAATAATTGTGAGAATTATTGGTCTTGGAGTTGATTGCATATTGCATCAACTTTTCTGTAGAAGTTGTAGGAATATATGTAGAGACTGTAAGAGTTGTTCTTTTTTCATTTGAAGAAATACTCATCGAAGATGAGCTCTTTTTTATCTGTGAAGGCTGTATGAGCTTCCTTTTTCCTTTGTCCTTACTAGCCATCTGTAGAAAATAATATGTTAAGATTTCTAGATAGCATATTTGCTATTCCATTATTTTTTTCCTTTAATATGCTCAAATTTTATTTTATAGCCACATCCTTGTATAACATTTTGTAAATTAATCCATCTTGTTCTGTTAACTTTTTTACTCTGGTCGTTTTTTATGAAACGTACAATAGCTTCACAATCTGTTCTAACTGTAAATTCATTGTGTAAAAATAGTTTAAATTTTTCTAAAGCATTTATTAATGCCTGTATTTCAAAATCCAAACTTGTCCAATTCATGCCAATTTTGTTAAAATTTCCACTAGCATATGAACAATTTTTTTTTGTATCCTTAGGACTATATTTATTAGGCTTGCAAAGAAGTACTGTTCCCCATCATTCTTTACAACCATCAACTTCGATTATTATATAATCTGTAACCAATGGTAGTTCCAATGGTTTTATGTTTTTAACTGCTTCTTTTACTGTTTGAACTAATTTTATATCTTCTTTATTAAAATGTTTTTGGCCACTTTTAGTTGTTTTACTGTGTAAGAGTTGTTCTTTCTTCATTTGAAGAAATACTCATCGAAGATGAGCTCTTTTTTATCTGTGAAGGCTGTATGAGCTTCCTTTTTCCTTTGTCCTTACTAGCCATCTGCAGAAAATAATATGTTAAGATTTCTAGATAGCGTATTTGCTATTCCATTATTTTTTTCCTTTAATATGCTCAAAATTTATTTTATAGCCACATCCTTGTATAACATTTTGTAAATTAATCCATCTTGTTCTGTTAACTTTTTTACTCTGGTCATTTTTTATGAAACGTACAATAGCTTCACAATCTGTTCTAACTGTAAATTCATTGTGTAAAAATAGTTTAAATTTTTCTAAAGCATTTATTAATGCCTGTATTTCAAAATCCAAACTTGTCCAATTCATGCCAATTTTGTTAAAATTTCCACTAGCATATGAACAATTTTTTTCTGTATCCTTAGGACTATATTTATTAGGCTTGCAAAGAAGTACTGCTCCCCATCCTTCTTTACAACCATCAACTTCGATTATTATATAATCTGTAACCAATGGTAGTTCCAATGGTTTTATGTTTTTAACTGCTTCTTTTACTGTTTGAACTAATTTTATATCTTCTTTATTAAAATGTTTTTGGCCACTTTTAGTTGTTTTACTGTGTAATGGTCCAACTAATTTTGAAAGGTTTGGGATAAATTTTCTAGCATAATTTACTAGTCCCAAAAAAGCTTGAATCTGTTTAAGATTTTCGAATTTTTCTAGAAAATCTAAAAATTTTGTAGAAATATATGACTGTAATTCTATCTTTCCATTTCCTATTTCTAGGCCAAGAAAAGATATTTTTCTTTTAAATAATTCCATTTTTCATTTTGAAACTACTATACCATTCTTTTTAATCTCTTCGAAGATCTTCTGTAAATGTTTCTCATGTTCCTACAATGTTTCACTTGCAACTAAAATGTCATCAATATAAACTAAACAAAAATCATATTTGAGAAATATATTGTCCATAAATCTTTGAAATATTGATGGTGCGTTTTTGAGTCCAAAGCTCAAAACGTTCCATTCATATTGTCCTTCCGAACATGTAAAGGTTGTCCATGGTTTAAACTGTTTTTCTAACTGTAATTGAATATATCCTGATTTTAAATCAAACTTAGAAAAAACCTTTTTCTTTTGTATAAGATTTAATAAGCTATCTTTATTATTAGGAATATTGTAGCCATCATCTTCCGTATTGTCATTTAATCTTTTATAATTATAAACTATTCTTGTTTTTCCTCTTTTGATTTCACTGTGATTTCTAACTATAAAAGCTGTTGATCTGTGAGGGCTTTCAAATTTTCTAATTAAACCTTGTTCTAACATTTCAGGTATTTGTTTTTTAAATTCTTCTTTATCTAATGGACTGTATTCTATGTTTGCAGTTCTAATTGTAATATTTGGGTTTTTAAGCTTAAATTTACATATATAATTTACTTTTGATTTTTTAATATCTTCTCCAATAAATCCTATTTTTTCTAAATGTAGAATTATATGATAATTGATACTTGTTGTGACATCTTTTCCTTTTTCCAATTCATGTGTCAAAAAATTTGTGAGTAATTTAAAAGTTTCATTTTCAATAAAAGCTTTATTTTGATGTTGTTTAAAAAAATCTAAATTTCCTTGTCCACCACGCTTTCGAGCGAACTCTGATGTATTCTCTACACATCTACTTACAAGTCATGTGGAGAAGGCACCATAGGACAAGCGAGGGTGGATGATTTTCAGGGAGAACTTTGGAGATGATTGGATATGTTAGAAGTTTCTAGGGCACTGCTATGGAGTTTAGTATGGGGCATGAGACGGTGAGGAGGCCCTATGTAAGTAGGGGCAGACCTACCCTTCCTAAGGGGTCCCGTGCACCCGCTCAAGTTCGTTTTGTAAGGGCGAAAATTTTTACGGTATGTAAAGTGGACCCGCTCAACTACAGGGGGTGCTTCGTGATATATACGTTTTTGAGGGGTGAAAGGTGCACAAGTCCCAAAAAAACCAAAATTTACTCTCGAAATCAACCAAAAAAAATGAAAAAATCTCTTGAAATCAATAAAAAAAAAACCCAAAAAATCCCTCGAATCAACCCAAAAAAACCAAAAAAGTCATCGAATCAATACAGAAGCTTAAAAATCCCTCAAAATCAACCAAAAACATAAAAAGTCCCCCAATAGAGGAATTCGGCTAAAAACACATCGACAACAATTTCTTAAGTTTTTCATTTGTGCACGCGCTCACCTAAAATTCTAGGTCCGCCACTGTATGTATGGCCATGATTTTAGGAAATTGTCAAATAATTAAATTACCAATATAACTTTTCATACTTAATTATTAAATAAAACTAATAAAATTAAATGATTGGTTCACATTAAATTTTATTGTTATTACAAACTACTGAATTCTCATTTGATCAGGCATATATATATAGGTGGGTTTATACGAGAACAATATCTATTTAAGAAAACACGAGAACAACGAATCACATACAAAATCATATATGATTTACGTACAAAATCATATATGATTGAGGGCGACTTAAGTCACGGCCAAAGTTGTTTGCGTCCATTTTTTTAGCCATTAATGCAAAACATAACTTGTTGTCCTCGTGTTTTTTTTAAATAGTTAGTGTTTTCATTTAAACTTTTCTCTTTCTATATATAGAGGGATATTCTTTTGTAAACAAAAAAAAGTTTTAAACCTTGTAAACCAATGAAATTTGATCTTAACCGTAGATCATCCCCTTTTTAAGAAGTATTTTCACTTTTAATTTTTTAAAAATATAACCGCCTTGATTCTAAGTTATGAATTAACGACATATGTTTGAAACAATGTAAGGCTTTGATGTTGTGATTGGTTTGGCAACAAGGGTATAAATATATATGAGAAACAACCACGTACACAACATATCTAGAACTTCTATCATATGTAGGGGTGCTTACGGGTTGGGTTGATTAGGTTGAAGGCATTTTAACAATCCAATCCAATGTTGACGGTTTGAGATTTTTCAACCCAACCCAACCCATTCAGGTTGGTCGGGTTGTGCTTAAACAAAGTAAAAACAATATTGAAAACATAAAAACAAAGAAAACTTTTCTTTGATATACGATCCATCATTCAAAAGAATATACGAGTTTATCAAATATTTAGATATTATATATAATTTTCCAATAATGTCATCTTATGAATTCCATTATTCGTTATTGCCGAGTTGTTTTTGGTAACTTATACATATTAAAGGGAAATATAAATAATTTTAGTGAAGTCGTTAAAACGTTTATCGGGTTATCGGGTTGGTCGGGTTACTTTGAGCCTAACCCAATATCAATCCAATAGATTCGGGTTGTCCTAATTTTGTATCGATTATATGTCGGGTTACCTCGGGTTGATTTTTCCCCAGGTTGGTTGGGTTTGATTGGTCGGTTTTTTGAGCACCCCTAATCATATGCATCAAAATATTATAAAGCTCTTCACATTCTTTCGGTGATGCCTACAAAATTTATCATAACTAATTCATGACTTCATTCAAAATTCAAAGCGTCTCTCCACATAAATGGATAAATCTTACGTTAAGTTCGTGCATTTTAATACGAGATATGGAACATTCAGGACTCCTAATTATACTTGTTTTGATTTTTATCTGATTGTATATATATGTAATAATACTAGAAGCATGCCCACGTAATGCAGCGAGATACATCATGATTTTAATGTTTTATTTTATTTTTTGTTCTTTTATCGATTTACAGTACGGTTTTGGATGGTTTTGAGATAGTGATAATGGTTTTTTTATAAATTTGTTTAATTTAGGCTTAATAATATAATGTTTTTTATATAAAAAAAATTAAGTATTTTATTAGAATTAAATGATTATCTTATATATTTTAAATTTTTTATATTTAAATTGAGATGTTTATCATGTTTTAATTATGTTTATCAGTTATGAATTCAAACATATAGCTTTAGAAATTTGTACTCATGTATCATGACTTGTAATCTTAAATTTGAAGTAATGTGTATCAATAAACATTACTTAATGCATAAAAGTTTTTTTTTTAAGTTTTCTTCATTAGTTTAATAATATGTTTTTATAAAATAAAGATTAAATATTTTGTTAGATTTTAATAATTATATTTTAAATTTTTTATATTTAAAATTTAATTTTTATTCTGTATTTAGTTATTGGGGAGTGATTTTAGGGAAGTTGAAGTGGGAAGTGATTTTAGGGGAGTTATAGTGGTTAGAGTTAAGGATCGAAAGTTAATAAATAACAATAAATGTTGTACAAAAAACTTTAATGGTTGTTTTTAAAATATTTTAAGTAATTAATATTAAATAGCGGTAAATTAAGCTTTAACAATTGTTTTTAAGATTTTTTATGCTATAATATAGTATAGATTTAATCCGATTATAATTTTTACACTTTTTACTCTTTAGCCCAATTAGAAAATTGATTTTATTTAAATGAATTATGTCAGGATCTTAAATTCTTAACAAGAACACACACTCAGAAAACAATATTAAAGAAGTTGCGGAATAGCACTTTAATATTCAGAAAAACAATGAAACAGTAAATCAATGATCACAACTTGTAAACTTGTATCGAATGATTGAAGTTACAAGATTAAACACACAACCTCAATATTGATGAACAGACTCACCAATACGAATTCTACTTCTCTAGAATTAGGATTACAAATCTTGAGGTTGATTCTCTCTATTAAAACTAAAAACTCAGAATAATTGTTCTCACAAAGTTACAGAACAATTCTAAACAAATCTATACATATATTGAAGATAAAAGATAATTACAAAATAATAAAAGATCTTCAATATAAACTTCTATCTTTATCTCTAACTTCCATGAATATCTTCAGTCCATCCAGCTGTCATCCTTCCATGCGAAGTCTTTATCACATAAGCAACATTCTTCTTCACCAGCATTAATACTCTGAGCAGTATTAACTCCAGCAGTACTAACTATGCTCAGCAGTATTAATTTCTTCAAGCAGTACTAACTTTGAACTAGCAGTACTAATCTTGTTCAGCAGTATTAATCTTCAACTGGCAGTATTAACCTCAGAAGTAGTAACCAGAAGTAGTAACCAGAAGTAGTAACCATGTTCTTCTAGCAGCATTAACTTTACTTAGCATTTCTTCAGTTCCCAACAATCTCCCCCTAACTTGACTTTTAGGAAAAGAAGTCAAGTTCTTCATCTGTCTTCTTAGATGCTCCCAAAACTTCATCATGACTTATATTCCAGTATTTGCATCCAACCCCAAAGTCTGATTGATTGTTCTTTGGATCAAATACTTAGCCATTTCTGAATTTTCAACACATCCAAGCTTCTTCTTCAACATTAAATGAAGTTTCAATCTGCTATGGTTGTATACTTTATCCACTAGGAAGTATTCTATGTGATTTCTATCCAAAGTCACAAAATATACTCCACTAGTTTCATATAAAGTCCAATTGGTAACTGCTTGAAAAACATTCCTTATGATCTCCTCCACTTCATCAGGTTTGAACATCATACACAGATACTCCATTACCAGTTTTGTAATTGAAATCCCTGGATCTTTTAACTGATCTGCATACAACTTCATCCCTATATCAAACATTTCTTCAATATCAGATCTTGAGCATGTTCTAACAATCTTTGCCCAAGTACTGTAGACTTCATACTTTTCATCTTTCCTCTTCAGCCTTATGTACTCTTTTCCATCTACCTCCAGTACATCCCAGTGAATGACTTCAGGAGGTTTAACTCCTACAGGTTCAGCTGAAATTGGTTCAGGCACTTTGTCCATCACAACCATGTACATCTTTACATCCTCAGTGCTTAAATACTCTTTCTTTTCTGATGGCTCAGGTGCCTCTTCTTCTTCAGCAACCTTTTCTGCCTCTTCTTCATTTATTCTAGGCTTCTTTGTTATCTTTCTCCTTGCCAT
The DNA here is from genome assembly GCA_954870635.1 of Arctium minus. NCBI lineage: Eukaryota > Viridiplantae > Streptophyta > Magnoliopsida > Asterales > Asteraceae > Arctium > Arctium minus. The sequence goes on from OX941088.1 coordinate 33,191,593, forward strand.
CATCTTTGTCCTTTTTAAAGTCCTTAGACTTTCACCAATAGTGGCTTCCTTCTTTGGAGTTTCTTGTTCATCAGGGAATGGTTTTTGTAAGAAGTCATTGCTCTCTTTCATTATTTTCTCCATTTCAACCCTTGCAATTTCATCCCTTTGAAGCTTGATCATTTCTGCATCATATAACCCTTTGAGTTGCTCAAAAGACATGTTTGAGAACATTTTCACTTTGACACCTACAGCACCCTTGAGGAAAGTAATCATTTTCTTTCTCTCTTGAGCACCCAAGTATGTCTTTGAAGGTTGTCTTTTCTTTGCAGCCATTTTGATCTTTCCAGACTTCCTCAAAGATGTGGCTTTCTGCTTGGCTTGTTCTTTTGCTAGGTTTTGTTGATAGGCTTTATTCAGTTCTGCAGCCATTGCTTTTGCTATCTCTCTATCTTTTGTCACTTGCACAGTTTCTGCTTCTTCAAGTTCAGCCTGTATCTTCCTAGCCAGAGCTTCATCTGAGTCAATCAACTTCTGCTTTTTGATAGATTGATCAGATTCCACTAGCTTAGCTTTACCTTTCTCTTTACTCATCACCTTATCAGTGCTAGATTTCTTTGCAGCCTCACTTCTTTTTTTTATGACAACTCCTTTGTCCTTTGAGGTGACCTTGGGAGTATCATGTTTGGCTTTGATGAGTGTTTCTGCAATCTCAAGCTCTGTAAGGACCTCTTTTACTGTTTCTGTTGCTTCTCTTATTTCAGCAGTATTAACCATTTCTGCTGCTTTGCTTGTACCAGCAGTATTAATGGTTTCTGCTGCTTGCTCTTTTACTGCTGTTGCTTGTGTTTCTGCTTCTTGTGCAACATTTTCTGCAGTTACTTGCTCCCCTCAAACTCAACTTTCTCTTGCTTCCCCTTAGCTTTGGCATCAGCTTCTGACTCCCCCTTTTTTGTAGCATCAGTCACTGGTTTCCTCCTTCTTAATACAAATTGTCTCTTTTTCTTTTGCAGAATCAATTTTCTCACCATCTACTTCAAGTTGACAATATGTTCTTGTTGTGACAGAACTATCATTTTAAGCTCGTCTATATCTTTACCCTGTTTGATTACATCCATGTTGATGTTTCCCATGGTTTCCATCAATTCAAAATAGTTATACCTGTCCTCACCTTCTCCAGAAGTGTTACCCTCTTTTGAAGGATCATTGGATCTTTTTGTAGTGGAAGTCTTCTGCCTAGCAGAAGCACTATCCACCCCCTTCGTTTCTTGGCACCTGGGACCTTTGGATGATTGCTCACCCAAAGTTGCCATGGGGAAGGTCTTATGTATGTTATCACTGACCTCCTCTGTGCTAGCAGGAGTAGTGGCAGCCTTAGCACCCATATGCTCAACCTCCACCTCAGTGAGCACCTCCTTGGGGTTGGGAGACACCCCTTTGGTTTCCCTGTTGTTATTCTCTAAGGGAGAATTCTCCCTTAGAGGGCTAAGAGGCTCAGTGGTTGAAGGTACAAGAAGGGAATGAGCCTTCTTTACCTGTTTCCTTGTACAAGTTTGGGTGATTGGAGAAGTGGGCTTATGAAGTAGGGACTGTGGGATAGATATAGAGTGGGAATGTTGGGATTGACTAGCAGTGGGATGGTCTGATGAGGGCCTTGACCCTTCTGCCATACCTTCTTCAGTGTGGGACACCACCATCATTGTAGAGAACAATGGGGTGTCAACTCCTTCCGAGTCCAGAGGGGATCTTTTCATGTTTGAAAAGACCTTACCTTTGGGGATTTTTGGTACATATACCCCATCAAAATGAGGTATATCCGTCAATTCATGGGTTATTACTTCTTGTACGAACCTGGGGTACATATAAAAACTCTTTTTACTTCCCAGGTTTGAGACAAGATCATTAAAAAGCATTTGAGAAAAATTGTACTTTCTGGCAGTAGCCAAGCACACCAAAGCATAAGCAATGGTGCTACTGAACTCACTCCATCCAGTAGTCTTTTTAGAAATACAATGCATTAAGGTATGAACAAGAAAACCCATTGGGTATAAAATTTAGCCTTTGAGAATTTCAAACCACCCAACTGGCCTCCATACCCCATTCTTGACAAAGTTGAGAATAATTCCTCATTAGGAATAGAGGTTATACCTGCAGCATCGTCTAGATGTAGACATATGCGTATCACCTCTTCAGTAACTGTTAAGGGTTTTTCACACACCCTTGTCTTGATCATTTGCACACCATTCTCAGTAACAATGGTGGCATTAGCCCAAAATTGCCTTTGATGCTCTATGTAAATAGTTGGCGATACAGTGAGAGCATGGGCAATGTGACTTGACTTGAGAAAATCCACAATTTGGTGGAATCCATCGGCTTGTTTCGGCTTCTTTAGCATCGCAATCTCGTTGTGCTCGTCAATGAAAGTCATGGATGCCATTGAACTTGAGTATGCTAGACTGAAACACTTGTTCTTTGAGAGAAAAAGAAGGATTAGAGAGCAGATGAACAGTACACAAAGAGTCGTTATGATCTTTTAGGCGGGCAAAGGGTATTTATAGTATACGGGACATAAGCAGTATTAATCTAGAGCAGTATTAACTAACTAGCAGTATTAACTGAGAGCAGTATTAACCACTAGCAGTATTAACTAACTAGCAGTATTAACTGAGAGCAGTATTAACCACTAGCAGTATTAACTAACTAGCAGCATTAACTGAGAGCAGTATTAACCACTAGCAGTATTAACTAACTAGCAGTATTAACTGAGAGCAGTATTAACCACTAGCAGTATTAACTGTGCACTGGCAGTATTAAAAATGCACTAGCAGTATTAACCATACTTAATCTTTTTGAAGCTTATGAAGGTCTGATCAAGGCAATAACCTCCTGTGAAAGATGATTAGAAGCCCACAAATAACCAAAGTAGCAGGTATAGAAACACCTTTTAAAACATGAGCTCATTCCGAGTTAATCATGCCCACACTTGAGACCAAGAAAGTGAATCTACCCACATCAAAAGATTTAGTGAATAGATCTGCAAACTGGTTGTCAGTATGGACTTTAGCAACTTGAATGAGTTTCTTTTCATTGCAATCTCTGATAAAGTGATACCTGATCTCAATGTGCTTTGTTTTGGAGTGCTTGACTGGATTGTTAACAATGCTTATAGCGCTGCTATTGTCAATAAAGATTGGAGTGTGAAGAAATGTTACCCCATAGTCCAGCATCTGATTTTGAATCCATAGAACCTGAGAGCAGCAACTTGCAGCAGCAATATACACAGCTTCTGTTGTTGATAAGGACACTGTTGTTTGTTTCTTACACTGCCAAGATACTAGTCTTGCACCCAAAAGTTGACATCCCCCTGAAGTAGACTTTCTGTCCATGTTGGCACCACCCAAGTCACTATCTGAATAAGCAATCAAGTCAAATGAAGATTCATATGGATACCAAAGACCTAATCTAGGTTGCCCTCTTAAGTATCTGAAAATCCTCTTCACAGCTTGAAGATGTGATTGTTTAGGCTTGACTTGGAATCTGGCACATACACACACTGGAAACATGATGTCTGGTCTTGAGGCCGTGAGATACATGAGAGATCCAATCATTGATCTATATAGATGGACATCAACATCCTCCTCCTCAAGATCAGCAGTGATCTGTTTGTGAGTTTCCATTGGTGTGCTTGCTGGCTTTGAGTCTTTTAAACCATATTTCTCCAGGATGTCTTGCACATACTTTGATTGACTAATGAAGATTCCATCTGACTGTTGTTTCACCTGAAGCCCAAGGAAGAAGGTAAGTTCACCCATTGAACTCATTTTAAAGCTCTTGTGCATCAACTCTTCAAAGTCTCTACACATCTGATCTTTTGTGGATCCAAAGATGATATCATCCACATAGATCTGAACTAGTAGGATGTTCTTCTTACTTCTTTTAATGAAAAGGGTCTTGTCAATGATGCCCCTTTCAAACCCATTCTCCAAGAGATAGGTAGACAGAGTGTCATACCATGCTCTTGGGGCTTGATGTAGACCATAGAGTGCTTTCTTCAGCTTGTATACTCTGTCAGGATATGAAGGATTTTCAAAACCAGGAGGTTGACAGACATATACTTATTCATCAATTGTGCCATATAGAAATGCACTATTTACATCCATTTGATAGACCTTGAACTTCATGTATGAGGCATAGGCTAAGAACAGCCTAATTGCCTCTACCCTTGCCACTGGAGCAAACACTTCATCATAATCTATGCCCTCTTCTTGAGTGTACCCTTGTGCCACAAGCCTTGCTTTGTTCCTGATCACAATACCTCTCTCATCCTTTTTGTTCCTGAAAATCCACTTGGTACCTATAGCTCTATGACCTTTTGGAAGGTCCACCAAGTCCCAAACATCCTGTAGCTTGAATTGAAGTAACTCTTCTTGAATTGAAGTCTGCTTTGATTCCTTGTAATAATAGGAGAAAAGATGTCTCCTATTACCAGTTCTGGAGGATGATTCTTTTGTGTTCTAGTCTGAAAACTAGGTTCTTCATGGATTCCTTCCTCTAGATTGGAATCATTTAAGTCAGCAGAGGGGATCACCTCAGCTACTTCTAGATCTTTATGCACTGAAGATTCCTCTTCTCTTCTTTCTTCTTCACTCTGAATTGGCTCAATTAGAGGTTCTTTTTCACAGAATTCAACAGGTTCTTTTATAGGTATAGGAAAGATCACAAAGTGTGGTCTATTGTCTTGAATTTGTGTAGCCCCTGATCCTCCACTTCCTGAACCTGCATAATCATCACTACTGAAACCAAAAGAGTTAGTTAGTGAATCAATGTCAAACAGCCACTGAGGACCAGACCCAATAGGATTAGGTGTGTTCTCATTGCATTTGACATTGTCACTTTCCTTAATTATTCTAGAAGAAGTATTAAACACTCTGTAGGCCTTACTCTGAGATGAGTAACCAACAAGAGTTTTCTTTTATTTAAGAGCTCATAAGGTGTCTTGTTTTTAGGCTTGACTACTAGTACTCTATTTTGGACATAGCAAGCAGTATTAACTGCTTTTGCCCAGAAAGTTATTGCAAGTTTAGAATCAGCTAACAGAGATCTAGCAGCCTCAATTAGTGTCCTATTCCTTCTCTCAGCAACTCCATTTTGTTGTGGAGTCCTAGGAGCACTGTATTGCCTCTCAATTCCTTTTTCCTCACAAAAGGTGTTTAGGTCATGATTTTTAAATTCAGTACCATTGTCTGACCTAATGATTTTTACTTTTTGATTAGTTTGGTTTTTAATTCTTAGAATAAAGGATTTGATCAGTCCACTTGTCTCATCCTTAGTCCTTAGAAAATATACCTAAGTAAATCTAGAGTAATCATCAACAATAACTAGGCAGTATGATTTCTTCCCTATGCTCATAACATTTGTAGGGCCAAACCGATCCATATGCAATAAATGAAGAGAAGAAGAAATAGTGTTCACTTCTTTGGGCTTATGAAAAGTTTTGTGTTGTTTGCCTTTAAGACAAGCAACACAATGATCATCACATGAATAGACTTTAGAAGGCAAACCTCTTACAAGGTTGTTTTTAACAAGTTTATTTATTGTTTTAAAATTCATGTGACACATCCTTCTGTGCCAAAGTGATGATTCATCCAGAGAAGCTTTTGAAACAAGACAATTTATGGATGAATCAGATGGAACACTTTCCATATCTAAACAATATACATTGTCCTTTCTAGGGGTTCTTAGTAGTATCATCTTTTCATCAACTACCTTGAATCCAGGAGCAAGGATAATACATTCAGACTCTGTAAATAATATACTATGTTGTTTGTCACAAACCTGTGATACACTTAACAGGTTGTATCTTAATTTTTCAACATAGAATACATCCTCAAAGGTCATTTTACCTTTGGTCACATCACCTTTACCACTGATTTTACCTCCATCTGGAGTATTCCCAAAAGCAACATGCCCACCATCAATCTTCTTGAAGTTCTTGAGGCAAGACATGCTCCCTGTCATGTGCCTAGAGCAACCACTATCAACATGCCAGATGCTCTTCCCTTTGAGTTGTTGGTTGCCCTGCACATTAGATTAGACAATTAGTATTGATTGGGGACCCAAGCCAAAGTGGTCTTGGGTCTCCCTTTCTCATCAAAATACTTTCATTCCTTTTTAATGAGGTTTTTAAAATCAGAACACTTGTTATTGGAGTACTTTGTCAAGATTATTGGTCTAGCAGCACTAATACTAGAAGCAGTACTATCTTTAGAAGTACTAACAGAATTAGCAGTACTAACAGGTTTAGCAGTATTAACCTTGTTGGCAGTACTAATAGAGTTAGCAGTAGTAACATTTGCAGAAGTACTAACAATGTCAGCAGCACTAACATTGCTAGCAGCAGTATTGCTTCTAGCAGTACTATCACTGTTAGCAGCACTATTTGCAGTAGCAGCACTAACAGTTTTAGTACTTTTAGGAATCCACATCTTGACACTGTCTTCTATATTCTGTTTCTTCATGTGGCTTTTAGATTTAACAGTTTTCTTAGCCACATGGTTCTTTTCTTTCTTCCTATAATCAAAGGGTTTTTGAGTAGGTCTCTGAAAATTCATCCTTTGGTTCATGGGATTGAAATAGCAATATTTGGCAATGTGATTAAGCTTTCCACAAATAAAACAGGGTTTTGGTATATTGATTTTACTCAGATCAGCCCCTTGTTTTTGTGCCCATTGATTATTCCAGTTCCTTTGATTACCCCTCTTTTTATCATGGTTTTGGGGCTCAGATTTACTGCAAGCACATTGTTTGCAGGGGACAGAGTTCACAACAGTGGTCTGCTTATAGTGAATCTCCTTGTTCTTACCCTCAGTCTTCTCTACCTTATTTGACTTGACCCAATGCTTTCCACATCCTTCATTGGTAATTATGTGGTTTTCTATAGGAATCTCACCACTCACAGTGTTGTCCTTACTTTTGACAGTTTCTTTCTCAGTTTTATCCTTAACAACTACTTCATCTAAGGGATCAATCTCAGTGGCTCCCTCAGGCAGGTCCTTCCTAACCTTTGTATCTAACAAGTCTGAACTAGGAGGGATGTAGTTGTTGTTGTAGGGTGGTGGTGTGGTATTGTAACCTATTCCTATTCTCAGTTTATCATGAATCTGAGTTTGTAGTAAAGAATCCATTGCTTTAGAAGCATTGGAAAACTTTTCTACATCTAGCTTGACTTTAGCTAGCTCTCCTCTTAACTTTTCACTCTCTTCTTTTGATTTGGTCAGTTGAAGTTCTAGGTCATTCTTCTCCCACTTCCAGTAGTTTGTGTCATAGGAATGTTGAAGCTCATTGGCTTGAAAACTCTTAATCTGCTCTTCAAACCTCTCAAAAATCCTAACATAGTCTTTTATGTCCTTTTCTAATCTCTTCAGGTCATCACTCATTTTCTGGTTGTGATCCCTGTACCTTTTAACAGTGTTAATGCAATTTTGAGTACAAAGATTAGAAGTTACCTCTGTTGGGAGATCAGACACCTCTGCCATTAAAGCTTGGTTTTAGACAGCCTCTTCTGCTTGATCACTCCAATCAAACCCCATACCTTGTTGAGAGACTAGGGCTTGAGCAGAGTTTCTGTTATTATTGAAGTTTCCAGACTGTGCTTGTTGATGGTTGTTGATGTGAGACACTCCACTTCTGCATTCCCTAGAAAAGTGTCCCATTTGATGGCATTTATAGCATTCCACCTTAGACTTGTCAAAACCTGCTCCATGTTCTCTTCTTTGGGAGAAGTTGTTCATCCCAGTTCTCTTGATGAACTTCTTAACTCTCATAGAGAGCATGGCCTTTTGCCATTTAATGTCCATCTCTTCAAGGTCATCTGGATGGAGTTGTTCCAAGTCATCATTAATTAGAGAATAATTTCCATGACTGGACAGAAAGGCTTCAAACACAGTTTCAGTGCCTTTCTCTTGATTTGCTACATTGGCAGCACTAACTGATTCAGGGTTAGAGGTAGAATCACTTGATGCTGATAGGAGTGCAACATTGTGAACATATCCAGAAGGCTTCTTCTTAGCCTCTACCTCAGATTCAAAAACTCTTAGATCATTGTATATATCATCAAGTTCCTTTTCTTCCAGTTGATCATTCTGTCTGTAAGAGACAGTATACATGGTCCATTCATCACCCAGGGACCTTAGGAACTTCCTGTTTAGATCATCTTGATCAATTTGTACTCCAACTGTAGCTAGTTCACCAATAAGTTTGTTGAACCTGTCAAAAGTTTGAGTCATGGACTCATTCTTGGTTGACATAAAGTTCTCATAGTGTTGCTTCAGTATGGCCTTCTGATTTCTCTTGGTACTTTTAGTACCAGAGAATCTCTTCTCTAGAGCATTCCATAGCATCTGTGCATCAGTGCAATTGCAGAACTGATGTTGATATTCATTGGGAATAGCCAAGAGCAAAGTGCTTAAGGCTTTCATCTCTGTCTGTCTAGTCTTTCTCTCTGCATCAGTTTTTGGAGGTGTCCTCTTTCCATCTGCACCAATCTTTCCTGCTTCAGAAGGTCCATTCTCAATGATGTCCCACATATAATACTCAGTGAGGAGTATGTACTGCTTGATTCTGATCTTCCACATGTCGAATTCATTGGGTCTGAGCATTGGAACCTTTGAGACCAAGGTACTGTTTGATTCAGCAATGTTTTCCATGATGAATAAGATTTCTGAGAATACAGGCTCTGATACCACTTGTCAGGATCTTAAATTCTTAACAAGAACACACACTCAGAAAACAATATTAAAGAAGCTGCGAAATAGCACTTTAATATTCAGAAAAACAATGAAACAGTAAATCAATGATCACAACTTGTAAACTTGTATTGAGTGATTGAAGTTACAAGATTAAACACACAACCTCAATATTGATGAACAGACTCACCAATACGAATTCTACTTCTCTAGAATTAGGATTACAAATCTTGAGGTTGATTCTCTATATTAAAACTAAAAACTCAGAATAATTGTTCTCACAAAGTTACAGAACAATTCTAAACAAATCTATACATATATTGAAGATAAAAGATAATTACAAAATAATAAAAGATCTTCAATATAAACTTCTATCTTTATCTCTAACTTCCATGAATATCTTCAATCCATCTAGCTGTCATCCTTCCATGCGAAGTCTTTATCACATAAGCAGCATTCTTCTTCAGCAGCATTAATACTCTGAGTAGTATTAACTCCAGCAGTACTAACTATGCTCAGCAGTATTAATTTCTTCAAGCAGTACTAACTTTGAACTAGCAGTACTAATCTTGTTCAGCAGTATTAATCTTCAACTGGCAGTATTAACCTCAGAAGTAGTAACCAGAAGTAGTAACCATGTTCTTCTAGCAGCATTAACTTTACTTAGCATTTCTTCAGTTCCCAACAAATTACATATATTATTTTGCCATTTTAATATATTTTTTATTGTTTTAACTTGTAAGATTTTTGGTATAATATATGCATAATTTTTTATATTTTCTTTTATTTATTATTCGTTTAATACACCATCACTGCGATATTCCTAAACCATCGCAAGAGAAACCCCATCACTGTGATATACCTCCTAGTTAGAAGAAGAAGACCAGGGGCCATCTTTGTCGATTGATTTTTGAAGCAGTGTAATACAAACCCTAAAATCACAACCTAAACCAAGCCTCATAATCAAACCGTCAAAGAAACCCTAAATCAAAAATCTAAATCAAAACCCAAATAAACCTTAAATCAAACCCTAAACTCAAAAAAGTTATAGAACAAGATTTTGGCTAGATCTGGAGGAGCATATCAGTTTATAGGTTCAAGAGAACAAGACCTTCAAACAAGGTGAGCAAAGAACGAAGAAGGGGGATGGATGGGGGTTATAGGAAGGGGAGAAGAAAAGGTTAAAAAAAGGGAGCTCACAGATCTCGATATTCTTACCGCGGTTTACAGAACGATCTTCAAAAACCTAGAAATCAGTTCGGGAGAAAGCACTGTGCTCGGGGAGGAAATGGTGCTCGAGGAAGACCTGAACAAGGTGACCGTAACGAACAAATACCCACTCCCGATAATCGACGATCTATTTAATCAACTTCAAGGGGCGGGGTACTTCTCAAAGATTGGCCTTCATTTGAGATACCATCAAGTAAAGGCGAAAGATGAGGATGTGGCGAAGACCGCCTTTCGAACATGATATGGCCATTACGAATTTCTAACAATGCAATTTAGGTTAACGAACACGCCGACGATGTTCATGGATTTGATGAACCGGGCTTTCCGACCTTTCCTCGACAAATCGGAGATCATGTTCATCGACGATATATTCGTCTACTCCAAGGACGAGGTGTAACACCCGGAAAATTAAGGTAAGTATTTATAATTTTTTTTGCGTTTTCGTCAATCCTAATTGTTGGAATTCTTCCTTAGAATTAAGGCCTTATTATGTCAAATGATCTGTTAAATTTCCCTGGATTCCGTACATGTTGAACCTTATCGAAAACGTCAAAAAACTTGATTTTGTGGTGCTGGGAACTGTGACCAGCGACTATGAACAGCGACTATGACCATGGTCATAGTCGCGAGGCACTATCGCGGGCCGGGGGGTGGTCTCGGTACACCCCCGGTGAGTATGACACGCGAGAGTGACATGGGCAATGTCGCCCTGTCACAATCGCCGAACCTGTACCGTGGGTAGGGGATCGGACGCGACTATGCCCCGCGACAGTGCCATGGGCAATGTCGCCGGGCACTGTCGCCGACGGGCTGTATGGGTTTTAAATGACCAGCCTTGATCATTTCATTTCATTTTCCTAATCTCAAACATTGGAGCCGACTTGGAAACCCTTAGAGGCGATTTTCTTTCATCCCAAACCCTTCAAACACTTATTGGAAATCCTAAGGTAGTTGGGAGCATTTATTGGTAGTTAAGGAAACTTCAAGATTCTTCAAGTGAAGCATTCAAAACACCTTCAAGTCCTCACTCTCTCATCTCCTCATCCAAGTTTTCTAGGGTTTTGTGTGAAACCCTAGATAGTGAGTTTTCTATTAATATTTACAAATGAGATACATATCTTGTACATTTATTTGCCTAACATCTCATGTTCACATAAATATTGATCACCTGATAAGTTTGACCTAACTGCTACTTTGAGTTTGTTGCAAGCATAGTCTTGGATATTAATGTGGGCCTTGGTAAGGTCATTATTCTTGGTATTTGAGCTTGATAGTATGTATCTTGAGGAACCATGGGCAATATTTGAGTATATGCATATTTTAGAGTTTTGTACCTAAATCATGCTTGGGATTGTTGAAGTCTTATACATGTATTTTATGGTTATGGAATTATGTATAGAGACGAACATTGTACGTACACATAACGAACCATGAGTAAGTGCTAGGAGGATGTAGTCCTAGGTGCCACTATAATGGTATGCGCCTAGACCTCCGCCATTTGGAGTAATGCCTGGGAGGTAGTCTTCATATGTGTCGGGCCTTCGGGATGTTGCTCAAGCGAGTGAACATCAAGGTACATTGACTCGAGGTAAAACTCATTGGTGTGATGGGTCTCCCCCATGATTGACCCCGTATGGACTTTGGTGATTGAAGTGTCATAATTGTTCGTAACATGCTTTACATAAATATGCCATGTTTTTATGAAACTCACTAGACCCGTTTGGTCTAACACTTAATTGCTGGTATGTATCTCAGGTTCTAGCGGCGCGAGCGCCAAGGAAGCTTAATCGACTTTAGTGGTGAGCTTGGGAGCATTTTGGGATGCCAATATTGAAGACAATTATTGGACATAGTTGACAACCTTTTTGTAATCTTATGTCTAGCGAGACTTAGATTAGGGAGTTGTCATCTATTATTGTGTCTTATTGAAAACTTGTAATTAACAGGCATTTGTTGTTCCTTTTTGTATGAGCTCGTGCTTTGGCATTTTATGCATACCACATTTCTAGTTTCCGGAAATTTTTGTTAGTCCCATTTTTGGGGTGTTACAAGTTGGTATCAGAGCTCTAGTTTAAGTGAACTAGGTATTGGCCTTAGCATACCTAGACTTAGACTGGCGATGCTTATAAAATCATTGTCCTCTTGGGTAGAGCATTCCTAGGTGGGGAGAGTATTAGGAATTCGGAATTGCATTGATTGAGAATTATGATGATGATAACGAGGATTCTTGTGTAAAATATGTTCACAATCTCACTTGGCCAGTGTTGTTCTGAATCTATGATTACGTGAGCATGTTTGAAATTATTATTATGATGATTGATCCTTGTAGTAGTACGTATTGAACCGGTTATCTTTTAAAGAATTAACCGGTATTACTCTTGTCATGTGTGACAGTCCATTATGGTAAACACGAGGAGTCGGGTCAGGGCGATCGAGGAAGCAAATGAAGCAAGTGTAACTGCTCCGGAGATTACCCGACCGGTAAACGCACCGATTAATCAAGTCATTCCACCAATACCCCCAATGTTAGAGGGTATCATCGACGCGAATCCCCAAGTGAACTTGGAAACCGTGGAACCAGTTATTCAAGAAGCGGACCCCCAGTCGGTCCTATTAGCCAGCATAATGCAAATGATGAACTCTGAAATGGACAAGCGGGACGAGAGACTCTTGAAAGTCTTAGAAGACAGAGATACAAGTAACCAGAGGCACGAGATGCGGTTTTGGGATCGGGCAGTGCGGATAATGCTGTGGGTACCGAAGAGCATGCGGTTAGAGCTGATAAGAGGAAAGAAGGGGGTTGTTCTTTCAAGACCTTCTTGTGTAGTCCGGCTCCAAAATTCTCAGGAACGACTGACCCGCTAGTTTGCATAAAATGGATTCAAGATGTAGAGATGGCTTTCGAGTCAAGGGAGTGCGCGGACTCTCAGAGAGTCAAATTTGCCTCTCAACTGCTTAGAGGGGATTCTCTGAGCTGGTGGAACGTCACCCGAAGGGCACTTACACCGGAAGTTTTGGCCAAGCTCACTTGGCCAATATTCAAGAAGAAAATCATGGAGAAATACTGCAACAAGAGAGCACTCGACAAAATAGAGGAAGAGTTCAAAAATCTGAAGAAAGGAAATCTGCCGGTCGCGGATTATGCTAAATAATTCTTGGACAAGCTCAGCATAGTCGAACATTTGGCAACAGATGAAGGGTCCAAAATAAAAGCCTTTGTGAAGGGACTACCTGCGGAGATGAAGACGGGCGTGAGGAACGCTCAAAAGGTTACGTTGCAAGAAGTGATTGAGGCGTCTCAGTTGGTGGAAGATGATCTGATTCCAGAAAGAGAGGAGAAGAAAGTTCAAGGAGAGAAACGTAAATGGGAGGGGCCAACCGGGCCAGCGCGACCTTCCAAACCCTTTAGCGGGGGGAGGAACACCGAACCGCGACGGGAGGCGAGGTGGTGCCCCAAATGTAAGAGCAAACACTTTGGGCCTTGCAATCTGAGGCCATTTTATGGAGCTATGGAATGTTTCAAGTGTGGACGAAAGGACCACATGAGTCGGGATTGCCCCTCTCGGGGAGTTTGTTACGAATGCCGAGAACCGGGGCACATCAAGCGCGATTGCCCTAAGTTAGCAAGGGGTAGCCAAGGGACGCCAAGTGGGGCCTTACCGAAGAAATAAGTTCAACCAAAGGCACCAAGTCGGGCCTTCCAGATGACGGCTAGTGAAGCAAAGGAGGCGGCAGACGTAGTGTCGGGTACTTTTCTAGTGAACTCTCTACCTACCCGTGTTTTATTCGATTCTGGTGCGAACCGATCTTTTGTGTCTACCTCCTTTTGCAAAAACCTCTCTACTCCTTGTAGTTTGTTGAATGATGCTCTAGTGGTAGAGGTAGCCAATGGGGAGCATATGGTTGTTAGGGGTTGTTATGTAGGATGTACCTTAGAGTTAGATGGAGAGCCCTTCGTTATAGATTTGTTATCGACCAATATTGGAGGATTTGATGTAATAGTGGGAATGGATTGGTTAGCTAAGCACGACGCCGGTATCTTTTGTTCTAAGAAGTTGATTCGGGTACCCTTGTCTAAGGGCGGTGAAGTGTTGGTTTATGTGATCGACGCGAAGCTAGAAAAGAAGAAGTTGGAGGCAGTGGAAGTGGAAGTGGTGCGCGATTACCCAGATGTCTTTCCGGACGATCTACCTGGGCTTCCACCGGAACGACAAATGGAGTTCCACATCGACCTTACTCCGGGAGCCGCTCCGATTGCTCGTGCTCCTTACCGTTTAGCCCCGAAAGAAATGCAAGAGATGATGACGCAACTCCAAGAGCTAATCGAGAAAGGATTTATACGACCGAGCTCGTCGCCTTGGGGAGCGCCGGTGTTATTTGTGAAAAAGAAGGATGGGTCTATGCGAATGTGTATAGATTACCGCGAGCTCAACAAAGTCACCGTAAAGAACAAATATCCACTTCCCCGGATCGACGATCTCTTCGATCAACTTCAAGGAGCGGGATGTTTCTCCAAAATAGATTTGCGATTCGGCTATCACCAGGTGCGGGTGAGAGAGAACGATATACCGAAGACGGCGTTTCGGACGAGGTACGGTCACTATGAGTTTTTAGCTATGCCAATCGAGCTGACTAATGCTCCGGCCGTGTTCATGGACCTGATGAACCGAGTATGTCGACCCTTGCTAGATAAGTCGGTCATAGTCTTTATCGACGACATCTTGATCTACTCGCGGGATGAGGAGGAGCATCGACAACATTTGTGGGAAGTTTTAGAGAACCTTCGAAGAGAGAAATTATTCGCCAAATTCTCGAAGTGCGAATTTTGGCTACAAGAAGTGCAATTCTTGGGCCACATGGTGTCAAAAGATGGAGTAAAGGTGGACCCGGCTAAGATCGAGGCAATGATGAATTGGGAACCACCGACGAGCCCAACGGAGATAAGTAGCTTCTTGGGCTTAGCCGGTTACTACCGACGGTTTATCCAAGACTTTTCGAAGATTGCGTCGCCACTCACGTCTCTTACAAGGAAGAATGTGAATTCTCATGGACCGAATCACAAGAGAAAGCCTTCTGAACCCTCCAAAAGAGATTATGCGAAGCACCGATCTTATCCTTGCCCGAAGGATCCGAAGATTTTGTCGTTTATAGCGACGCCTCCAAGCTTGGACTCGGGTGTGTTTTGATGCAAAGGGGAAAAGTGATCGCGTATGCATCGCGGCAAATCAAGGATCACGAGAGGAATTATCCCACGCATGACTTAGAGCTAGCGGCGGTGGTATTTGCTTTAAAGCTATGGCGGCATTACCTTTATGGGACGAAGTGTACGTTGTTCACCGATCATAAAAGTTTGAATTACATCTTCGACCAAAAGGAACTCAATATGCGACAAAGGATATGGTTAGAACTCTTGAAAGATTATGATTGTGAATTGTTTTACCACCCCGGTAAAGCCAATGTGGTAGCTGACGCCTTAAGCCGAAAGAGCTACGGAGGATAACGTAAATTAAAGTTTGCTAAAATTAAGGTAATATCAAGTCTTATGGCGGACATCAAGAGAAGTCAAGCCGAAGCACTTCGCGAGGAGAATCTCAAGGACGAGGTCATGGTGAAGAAAAAGGATTTATTATCGGAGGATAGCCGCGGTCTCAAGTTATTCCAAGGGAGGATTTGGGTGCCGAAAATCGGGGGAAACCGCGAGTTGCTCTTGACGGAGGCACACAAGTCAAAGTACTCCATACATCCTGGTAGCACCAAGATGTATAGAGATTTGAAACTTCATTATTGGTGGCCAGTAATGAAACTCGATGTGGCGAATTATGTGGAAAGGTGCGTCACATGCCTTCAAGTTAAAGCGGAGCATCAAAGACCTTACGGGAGTTTGCAACCGCTAACCATTCCGGAGTGAAAGTGGGAGCAGATTATGTTGGACTTCGTCACGAAATTGCCGAAGACCCTAAAAAGTCATGACACTATTTGGGTGGTAGTGGACAGGCTTACCAAAAGTGCTCATTTCCTAGCAATGAGGGAAACGTTACCGATGGACAAACTTGCTAAGCTATATATTGACGAAGTAGTGTCTCGTCACGGTGTCCCACTATCCATAATCTCGGATAGGGATAGCCGGTTTACTTCCAAGTTTTCGGATGGATTGCAGAGGGAGTTGGGCACGAAGGTTAAGTTGAGTACGGCATATCACCCCCAAACCGACGGACAAAGTGAGAGGACGATCCAAACTCTCGATGACATGCTTCGATCGTGCGTTATAGACTTTGGAGGGACATGGGATTCGCACTTGCCATTAGTGGAATTCGCCTACAATAATAGCTACCACTCGAGTATCGGGATGGCTCCATTCGAGGCACTCTACGGGTGGAAATGTAGGACTCCGGTATGTTGGCTCGAGGTGGGAGAGAAGCAATTTGCAGGTCTGGAAATTGTGTAAGCAACGTCGGATAAAGTGAAGGGTATCCGAGAGCGATTGAAAGCGGCCCAAGACTGACAAAAGAGTTACGCGGACAAAAAGCGAAGATCGGTGGATTTCCATGTGGGAGACCGGGTTATGTTGAAAGTGTCGCCATGGAAGGGAATCATCCGTTTCGGGAAGCGCGGGAAGCTTAGTCCCCGTTTCCTTGGGCCCTTCACGATTTTAGAGAAGATCGGACTTCAAGCTTATCGGTTGGATCTACCGCCGGAGATGGACGGAATCCATCCTACCTTTCATGTTTGTTATCTTCGTAAGTGTTTGGCCGAAGAGGAAAGTGTTATTCCGTTGACGGAAATACGAGTGGACAACGGGAATCGATGTGTAGAAGAACCAGAAGCTATCCTAGAGTCAAAGACGAAACAGTTGAGGCATAAATAAGTGACTATGTTGAAAGTTCAATGGAAGCACCATCGGGGTGCTAACGTGACGTAGGAATCGGAGGAGGACATGAGGAAGAGATATCCTCATTTATTCTAGTGTTTAAAATTTCGGGGACGAAATCCTCATTAGGTGGGGAGGATTGTAACACCCGGAAAATTAAGGTAAGTTATTTGTAATTTTCTTTGCGTTTTCGTCAATCCTAATTGTTAGAATTCTTCCTTGGAATTAAGGCCTTATTATTTCAAATGATCTGTTAAATTTCCCAGGATTCCGTACATGTTGAACCTTATCGAAAACGTCGAAAAACATGACTTTGTGGTGTTGGGCGACTGTGACCAGCGACTATGACCATGGTCATAGTCACGAGGCACTATCGCGGGTCGGGGGGTGGTCTCGGTACACCCCCGGCGAGTATGATAGGTGAGAGTGACATGGGCAATGTCGCCCTGTCACAATCGCCGAACCTGTACCGTGGGTAGGGGAGCGGGCGCGACTATGTTCCGCGACAGTGCCATGGGCAATGTCGTCGGGCACTGTCGCCGACGGGCTGTGTGGGTTTTAAATGACCAGCCTTGATCATTTCATTTCATTTTCCTAATCTCAAACATTGGAGCCGACTTAGAAACCCTTAGAGGCGATTTTCTTTCATCCCAAACCCTTCAAACACTTATTGGAAATCCTAAGGTAGTTGGGAGCATTTATTTGTGGTTAAGGAGACTTCAAGATTCTTCAAGTGAAGCATTCAAAACACCTTCAAGTCCTCACTCCCTCATCTCCTCATCGAAGTTTTCTAGGGTTTTGTGTGAAACCCTAGATAGTGAGTTTTCTCTTAATATTTACAAATGAGATACATATCTTGTACATTTATTTTCCTAACATCTCATGTTCACATAAATATTGATCACCTGATAAGTTTGACCTAACTGCTACTTTGAGTTTGTTGCAAGCATAGTCTTGGTTATTAATGTGGGCCTTGGTAAGGTCATTATTCTTGGTATTTGAGCTTGATAGTATGTATCTTGAGGAACCATGGGCAATATTTGAGTATATGCACATTTTTGAGTTTTGTACCTAAATCATGCTTGGGATTGTTGAAGTCTTATACATGTATTTTATGGTTATGGAATTATGTATAGAGACGAACATTGTACGTAAACATAACGAACCATGAGTAAGTGCTAGGAGGATGTAGTCCTAGGTGCCACTATAATGATATGCGCCTAGACCTCCGCCATTTCGAGTAATGCCTTGGAGGTAGTCTTCAAATGTGTCGGACCTTCGGGATGTTGCTCAAGCGAGTGAACATCAAGGTACATTGACTCGAGGTAAAACTCATTGGTGTGATGGGTCTCCCCCATGATTGACCCCGTATGGACTTTGGTGATTGAAGTGTCATAATTGTTCGTAACATGCTTTACATAAATATGCCATGTTTTTATGCAACTCACTAGACCCGTTTGGTCTAACACTTGATTGTTGGTATGTATCTCAGGTTCTAGCGGCGCGAGCGCCAAGGAAGCTTAATCGACTTTAGTGGTGAGCTTGGGAGCATTTTGGGATGCCAATATTGAAGACAATTATTGGACATAGTTGACAACCTTTTTGTAATCTTATGTCTAGCGAGACTTAGATTAGGGAGTTGTCATCTATTATTGTGTCTTATTGAAAACTTGTAATTAACAGGCATTTGTTGTTCCTTTTTGTATGAGCTCGTGCTTTGGCATTTTATGCATACCACATTTCTAGTTTTCGGAAATTTTTGTTAGTTCAATTTTTGGGGTGTTACACGAGGCCCAACATGAACGACACCTCCGGGAAGTTTTGGAAGTCTTGAGGCGGGAGAAGTTGTACACAAAGTTCTCTAAGTGTGACTTTTGGCTAGGGGAAGTCAATTATTAGGCTATGTGGTTAATCGCGACGGAGTGAAGGTGGATCCGTCCAAGATAGAAACGATGATGAATTGGGAGACACACAAGATCCCGTCCGAAATCCGAAGTTTATTGGGTTTAGCAGGCTACTCTAGGAGGTTCATCCAAGATTTCTCCAAAATCGCTTCCTCCTTGACAACCTGAACCCAGAAGAATGTGAAGTTCGTATGGGCGAAAGCTTAAGAGAAAGCCTTCCAAACCCTCCAAAAGAAGTTGTGTGAAACCCTAATCCTGTCGTTACCGGAAGAATCTGAAGATTTTGTGATCTAGAGTGATGCATCCAAGATGGGTCTAAGTTGTGTTTTGATGCAGCGAGGCAAGGTGATTGCCTATGCGTCAAGATAGCTCAAGGAGCAAGAGAAGAACTGTAACAACCCAAATTTTCATACCAAAATATAACATAACATAAGTATGAAACCAAAGGTTACATCCTTCAAAACAACAATATGACACATCTGAAGTCTTAACTACAACCGAGAGATTTCTAAAATAACGGTAAAAGAATTGAACTAAGTCTTCGCTCTAGGCTGGTAACAGCTCTAAACCTTCTCCTTTCCTTTTCCAAATGCTACACGATCACCTTTCCCTGAAAATGGGTTTTTAAGTTTGAAAACGAGGGTTAGACCATAAGGTCTAGTGAATTTCTGACAAACTTTAATAATTCACAAAAATATAGTTGCAACGGTTGGTAATAAATAACAATTTCCCAACATAAAAGCAATGCGACAATTTAATAAAGTCAATTCTTATAAAACATCCCAACAAGGTGACACAATGATTAGTTGTGTCCCAAGTTACCTTTACCTTGCACATCAATGATCGGGGCACAAGCAGACTCCCCTCTCGTACCGGGGCCCAAATAGACTCCCCGTCCACATGTGAGGGAAACAAATTCCGCACACATAGGTGGTGTGAGTTTTTCCATAATTGCCACAAGTCCAACATTTCCCGTATCGATGCATTTAATGCAAAGAATCATTTACATAAATTCATATTAATCAACTAATTAACAAACATATCTTCAAAACATAACATTAGTCATTAATAAAACCTCATGCGTTCCAAATTTCAGTTCAAAAATATTTATAAACAGTTATGAGGTTGAGGGTCAGAAACTCACATGACTGAACTGATGCTCCCCTAGCTAAGGACAGCTTCCCTATAAATTAATAACGAAAAAATAAAGAGGTTATCCAAAGAAGTGACTTAGAACAAATACAAACGCAACCTAAACATCCTGAGTGCCCAAACTCTACTCGACCGATCCGTATTTATGACCAAAATCTCTCTTACGCCCGGACCTCAAGCGCCGACCGGGGTATACACTCGACCGACTCCCCCCATGCGTCGACCGGTTCTCGGCTTGACCTGCTCCATGCGCCGACCGGTGTCTTGGCTTGACCGACCCCATGCGCCGACCGGGGCACCGACCGAGGCCTTGGCTTGACCGGCCCCAAGCGCCGACCGGGGCGCCGACCGAATCCCCGGACTGAGCATCGAGCGGACCCGTAGTGTGAATCGCGATAACCAGATCCCACAGACCAACAACTCGCTAAAACCAAACTCAATCCAAATTTCAATCATCCCAAGACTAATCACATAAGAGATTAAAGCTAGACATCAACATTTACCAAGCAAACTACATCCAATAATCTGATTTTAAATCCCAAATTGAGATACCATCTCCTTAGATCCAAGGTTAATAAAAAAAATACAATATAGACCCATTTCTTTATCAGTTTCCAATTTAACAGTTTCCAAATTGCAAGAACTTCCATCTAAACATGTATTTTGAAATTCATCGAAGAGAAAAAGGAATAGAGAGTAATTACCTTCCAAACGAGAGTATCCCAAGATCGATTCCTTCTTCCATTTCTCCCAAATTCCCAAATTTAGCGTAACTCTTGCTCTCTCTCTCTCTCTCTTCTTTCTCGGCCGCCAACCATGAGGAAGAAAATGTGAAAAAGGGGTTTAGGGTAAAGTGCCTCCAAATCAATAACTTTTGCCACTTGCCCCAAAAAGGCCCTCTTAAATTAACTTAATTTACCAAATAACCACCACTTTCAACAAAAGGAATAAATGTACAAATTTGGTCCTTACAAATCTCCCCCTCTTAAAAGTATTCCGTCCCCGGAATCTCTTCTTCCAACAATTGAGGATACTTGGCTCGCATTTCCGATTCGACTTGCTAGGTGGCATTTCGACCTTTATGGAAATGCCACTGGACTTTTACCAAACAGAACTTCCAGATTAAAATAGCAAAGTATATTTGCAACCTATCAGATCGGCCACACCAGATGTTATCCACTTAGTCCACTAACTTGGACTCACGGTTTTAAAACGTGATGAAATTCGGGGTTTCGCACACAACCTCATCTTCATAAAAGAAAGAACTTTATTGAGGTCAATGCCACAATAATAAGAATCCTTATCTAAGATCAACCACTCACTTGCCAAATTAACACAGAGTCATTATCGGACTTCATCCCACAGGTTAATGATAAGAATCCCTTTTATTAAGCGACACCATTTCTTAATACACCCTGACATATAACACAAAATCTTTCACTAACACTTTGATGATAACCAATTTATCTGCACTATACTCATCATTGCCCGATAAGTCCGCCGACAAGTTGAGCCAGCCTCAAACACAAAACAGAATACCACAGAACCCAACTATAACCCATGACTTTCCAATTTAAATCCGGTTGCACTTGTCCTACAAAAGGATCGATACTTCCCCACATAACCTGTTAAATTTGCTCGACATTAAACACAAGACTCACTCGGAATGTTCATCGCACTAATACTTGCTCACATCCGCTGATCTTTCCCTCCTAGCATCTCGTTCAACCACCTTTACCATGTCTTCTAAGAACATAGAATACACACACTCTCAAAGAAAGACTGACTAATAGGTGCAAGCTTTAGACCAGTCACATGGATTTTTCAACACCTTAACTATAACATACACAATAGCTCTTTTCCTCGTATCCTCACGAGGAGTTCATATACACGACAAATGACGACTTTTAAACATACTCCACCTTCTTCCGTTTTACCAGACGAATTTTCTCACTTTCGGTTTACTCACTTATTGAGACATACCCTCTTCACCTTCTCACGCTAACTTATAGCACTGATTCCCCTCATTTACATACACGGTTACGCCATAATTCTCACTCGAGACATTCGTTTGGATCATCACGAAACAATACACGTTACTTGAAATATCATTCATCCCTCACTCTCCAAACAGAGTCGACCTATCCACAGGGATTCCTTTACACCCAAGGAATACTTCACATCCTCATACACACTTTAAATCTACAACAGAGCATCAAACTTAATCGAGTAGGACATTCTCCTCAGCATTCGATTGGAATAAGAGACACTCACCTGAAACTTAACACGACCGAGGAGAACATGGATTCCTCTTTTAGGTGGTTGCCAAATACCACTTACTCTTATTGATCTCAAATTATCAATAATGTAACATCCATATCAACATACTTGCCCCCTTTGAATCTCTCCAAAAATCTCTAAACCAGGATTTACACTTCCGCTTATCCCACATTACAACAAAATTTCACCACGCAATATAACGACAACCCATTACCACATTGATGACTTACACGTCTGCCTTGGTGTAACATGCCACTAATTTGCCACACAACTAGTACATCGCGCTATCACACCATAACATAATCCTCCTGATCCTCTTTGCATACCCATCAGATATCATCTTAGTCATACCACCAACTACACAATTACCTTGAAACAAGGTCATCACGACTTCATCTTCTCAAATTTAAATAACCATGAATCATGATCACCCTATTCACTCAAATACGTTCGGGATTCTTGGTAGCTCATCGCGATCTTTAAGAACCAATTCTAAATAGTACAGGAGGATAAGACGTCCTCCATTGCCGATCGACCTAATTGATATGCACTCACTTCGCCTGTGCTAAATACTTCCTTCCCATATCGATAACCAAGCCTCATAAGGAATCACCTCTTCAAACTAGCGATCCCTTGCTTTCCAGCACTCATCTCATGCAGTCCAACCTAAAACAAGTATACATTTCTCCCAAAGGGCCCCTTGTAACCTTGGGAAAAATAACCACCCTAGGAATACTTCTCGAATTTTCAGTGATATTTCGAATGGTCGTTGACTTCGATATTAACCAATAGCAGGTGATGATTCAACAATTTCCCAACAAACGAGGATTCTCAATGGAATCTACTTCTCCCATCGCGTCGCAAATCCCTTTATACCTCATAGTCCTCGCTTGATGAAGGCACCAGACTCACTTGATACGTAGTCTTATTACAGGACCATCACAATACTCAGGTTCAACGTCGATAACCTCTCATCAAAGTACTACAACGCTACTTATTATCATGTTGCTACTAGAAGCATCTTAACAACTTCGTGATTCACCCTAGACATAATCACTCCCAGACTATCACATCCCCAAATTACCGACCCAAAAGTCTATGCTACCACCATAGGAACGTTACCCAATACAACATCTGAGATTTTTCATTATTCACCACCCTTCTCCAACGGAAACACTAAGAGTCATAGCTCACCTATAAACGTCTCAACCGACAATTTCAACTCTTGAAACATTTCCTTTGCTTTAATGGTAATATCCTCCATGACCTATGTCAGGATCTAATTCTTAATAAGAATAATGAACTCAGAAACAATATTAAAGAAGTTTGCGGAATAACACTTTAATATTCAGAATATCAATAGAACAGTAAATTTGAACTCACAAGTTGTAAACTTTATTGAATGATTAAAGTTACAAGATTTCAAACAAAACCTCAATATTGATGAACGGACTCACCAATACGAATTCTACTTCTCTAGAACTAGGGTTCTAAACCTTGAGGCTAATTCTCTCTATGAAAATAAAAACTCAGAATGTTGTCTATCAAACTATTCAGACTAATTCTATACATATACTAAAGATAAAAGATAATTACAAAATATAAAAGATCTTCAGTATAATCTTCTATAGTTATCTCTAAGCTTTCCATGAATATCTTCAATCAATACAGCTGTCTTCATTGCCATACGAAGTCTTCATCTCATAAACAACACTAACCTTCTTCAAAGGTATTAACCATCTTCAGCAGCATTAAAATCCTCAGTAGTAGTAATTGTGTTCAGCAGTATTAACTTTGATTTGGCAGTACTAACTACTAGCAGTACTAACTACTAGCAGTACTAATCAGTTGTGCTAGCAGCATTAACCATACTTAATCAATTCTTTAATTCCCAACAATCTCCCCCTAACTTGACTTTTAGGAAGAGAAGTCAAGTTCTTCAATTATGATCTTCAAGATGCTTTCAACACTACATCTTAGTTGCCCAAATTCGGATCCAGACCCAGACTTTGATTGATTGTTCTTCTTACCACAATTCTGGCCATTTCTGATTCCTTTGCACACACTAGCTTAGCTTTCAGCATTCCATTCAGCTTCTCCTTACTATGATCATACACTTTGTCCACCAGGTAGTATTCATGATAAGAGTTATCTATTGTGATCATGTATACACCACAGTTTTCAAAGAGTATCCACTTATCAATCTTCTTAAACCCATACTCATGATGTAGATCCTTGATCCTGTAAACCACCTTTTCTGGTTCAAACATCATACAAAGATATTCCATTGCAATCTTGAGTAGGCTTTCTTCAATTCCTTTCAAAACATGCTCATAAAGCTTTATTCCCACTTTATGCATTTCTTCTAGATCAGCCCTGGAACAACTTCTGATCACTTTATGCATTTCTTCTTTTCAGCCTGAAGTAATCCTTTCTATTTTCCCTCAAGATATCCCAGAAGATAATCTCTGGAGCCTTCACAGAAATTGGAACAGCCTGAACTGGTTCTATTACAGTCATATAAAGACTCACATGCTCATCAGATTGCTTATTGGACTGCTTTGGGTTCTGTACAGATTCTGCTGAAGGTGTAATTGAAGGTTCTGCCTCTTTTTCAGCTTTTTCAACCCTTGGCTTCTTGGACTGTTTCTTGGAAGCTATGGTCTTTACTCTTTTTGCAGATTTTACTTCCATAGTAACATTCTCTTGTTCTTCCTTCTTTTCTTCAGCTTGATCCTTTGAAGGTGTGGTTTCCTCAGGGAATGGTTTTTGGATGTTGAGATCATGTCTCTCTTTCATCCTTCTTTCTGCTTCTTCCCTTTGAGAGGAATCCCCTTGGAGCTTTGCCATTTCCTTCTTATAGAGCTCCTCAACTTGGTTGTATGCCATATTAGTGAACATTTCTCCTTTGACACCAATTGAACCTTTCAGGAAATTTATCATTTTTCTCCTTTCCTGATTGGCCAAAAAGGTCTTAGAAGGTTGTCTTTTCTGCTTCTTGAATGGCATTCTTTGCTTTAATGCTTTGACTGCTATTTTCTTAGCCTCAGCTGCTTTCATGTTCTTTTGATACTCTTCATTTAGTTTTCTGGCCATATTAAGTGCAAGCTCCCTGTCTTTTTCAGATTGGAGTTGTTCCTCCTTTTCCATTTCTGCTTGAAGCTTCTTTGCCACTTCTGCATCTAACTCAATCTGACTCTTCTTCTTTGAAGGTTGTTCAGGTTCAACCATCTTTCCCTTTCCTTTTACATCCTTCAAACTTGTCTCACTGCTTTCTTTTCTTTTCTTTGAAAGGCCTCCTTCTTTAATGACCACTCCCTTGGCCTTTTGAGTAGCCTTAGGAGTGTCATTCTTGGCTTTTACCAATGTTTCTGCTATTTCCAACTCTTCAACAGATAACCCTGTTACTGCTGCTACCTGTTCTGTTACTGTTGTTGCTTGAACTTCTCTTTCTGCTGCTTGTGCTACTGTTTCTGCAACTTTCTCCCCCTCAAACTCAAATCCCATCCCAGATGTACTTTCCTTTTATACTTCAGCCTCTGGATTTTCCCCCTTGTTGAAAGCATCATTAGCATTTTTTCTCTTCTTCAACACAAACTGCCTTCTCCTCTTCTTTTCAACCAATCTTGTCACCATTTTCTTCAATTTGGTAATCTGTACTTGTTGAGACAGAATTACCATTTTCATTTCTTCTATGTCTTTGCCTTGCTTGATGACATCCAGATTAATGTTGCCCATTGTTTCCATTAATTCATTGTAGTCATATCTGTCCTCACCTTCTCCAAGAGTGTTACCCCCTTTTGAAGGATCATGGGATCTTTTAGTAGTGGAAGTCTTCTGCCTAGCAGAAGCACCCTCCACCCCCTTGGTGTCTTGGCACCTGGGACCTTTGAATGATTGCTCATTCAAAGTTGCCATGGGGGAGGTCTTATTGATGTTACCACTGTCCTCCTCTGTGCTAGCAGGAGTAGTGGCAACCTTAGCACCCATATGCTCATACATCTCCTCATTGAGCACCTCCTTGGGGTTGGGAGACGCCCCTATGGTTTCCCTATAGATATTCTCTAATGGAGAATTCTCCATTAGAGGGCTTAAAGGCTTTGTGGGTGAAGGTACAAGAAGGGAAGGAGCCTTCTTTACCTTTTTCCTTATGTAAGTATTGGTGATTGATGAAATTGGTTTTTGAAGAAGGGACTGAGGGATTGATATGCTGATTGAAGGTTGGGATTGGATTTCAGTGGGATGGTCTAATGAGGGCCTTGACCCTGAAGCCATACCTTCTTCATTGTGGGACACCACCATCATTGTAGAGAACAATGGGGTGTCAACTCCTTCCGAGTCCAATGGAGATCTCTTCATATTTGAAAAGACCTTACCTTTGGGGATTTTAGGTACAGATACCTCATTAAATTGAGGCATATCCGTCAATTCATTGGTTATAACTGCATGTACAAATCTTGGGTACATATAAAAACTCTTTTTGTTTCCCAAGTTTGACACAAGGTCATTGAAAATCATTTTTGAAAAATTGTACTTTCTGGCAGTGGCCAAGCAAACCAAAGCATAAGCAATGGTACTACTGAACTCACTCCATCCAGTAGTCTTTTTGGAAATACAGTGCATCAGGGTATGGACAAAGAACCGCCATTGGGGAGAAAATTTAGCTTTTGAGAACTTAAAAACACCCAATGGGCCTCCATACCCCATTCTAGTAAGAGTTGAAAACAGTTCATCATTCGAGATAGATGAGATACCT
This sequence comes from Arctium minus, assembly GCA_954870635.1. NCBI lineage: Eukaryota > Viridiplantae > Streptophyta > Magnoliopsida > Asterales > Asteraceae > Arctium > Arctium minus. Next base: position 33,218,506 of record OX941088.1, read on the forward strand.
GAGGCATCGTCTAGACTTAGACTAATGCGAATTACCTCTTCAGAAACTGTCAAGGGTTTGTCACACACCCTTGTCTTGATAACTTGCACACCATTTTCAGTAACAATGGTGGCATTTGCCCAGAATTGTTTTTGGTGCTCAATGTAGATGGATGGTGACACTGTAAGGGCATACGCGATATGGCTTGTTTTGAGAAAATCGACTATCTGGTGAAATCCATCAGCCTGCTTCGGCTTTTGAAGCATCGCGATTTCGTTGCGCTCATCAATGAACGCCATGGATGCCATTGAGCTTGAGTGTTCTTGCCTGAAACTTACTAGGTGCTTGAGAGAGAAAAAAAATTAGAGAGAAGATGAATAGTATTCAAAGAGTCGTTATGATCTTTTAGGTGGGCAAAAAGGGTATTTATACGATTCGGGACATAAGCAGTATTAACCACTGGCAGTATTAATGAACTAGCAGTATTAACTGAGAGCAATATTAACCACTAGTAGTATTAACTAACTAGCAGTATTAACTGAGAGCAGTATTAACCACTAGTAGTATTAACTAACTATCAGTATTAACTGAGAGCAGTATTAACTACTAGCAGTATTAACTACCTTAGAATAATTAAGTACCCAATAAAAACAACCTGAAACACTTAAACACACAGGGGTTAATAGCACCAATTTAAAGAAAGTAACTAAGTAGGAATCTATTTAGGTACATAAAGAGAATGAGAATATACTTATTCATTGTTCATCATTCCCACACTTATGACCAAGAATGTGAATCTACCCACATCAAAAGCTTTTGTGAATAGATCAGCAAACTGGTTAGTTGTGTGTACTTTCTGAACCTGAATTAGCTTCTTCTCATTACAGTCTCTGATAAAATGGTACCTTATTTCTATATGCTTTGTTTTTGAATGCTTGACAGGATTATTAACAATGCTAATAGCACTGCTGTTGTCTATGAAAATAGGAGTGTGAAGAAATGTCATACCATAGTCCATCATTTGATTCTGAATCCATAACACTTGTGAGCAGCAGCTTGCAGCAGCTATGTATTCGGCTTCTATTGTTGAGGTGGACACTGTGGTTTGCTTCTTACACTGCCATGATACTAATCTTGCACCCAAAAACTGACATCCTCCAGTTGTAGACTTTCTGTCCAAGTTAGCTCCACCCAAATCACTATCTGAATATGCAAGTAGGTCAAATGGTGAGTCATGAGGATACCACAGTCCTAATCTGGGTTGACCTTTGAGATATCTGAATATCCTCTTGACTGCTTGAAAATGTGATTGCTTTGGCCTAACTTGAAATCTTGCACACACACAAACAGGGAACATGATATATGGTCTAGAAGCTGTGAGATACATGAGAGAGCCAATGATGGATCTGTAGTGATGAACATCCACATCCTCCCCCTCAAGATCTACAGTTATTTGTTTGTGTGTCTCCATGGGTGTGCTTGCAGGCTTGGAATCTGAGAATCTAAACTTGGTTAAAATGTCCTGCACATACTTGGTTTGGCTTATGAAGATTCCATCTTGTTGCTGCTTAACTTGTATCCCAAGGAAGAAAGTAAGTTCACCCATAGAACTCATCTTGAATCTCTTATGCATTAATTCTTCAAAATCTCTGCACAATTGATCTTTTGTGGATCCAAAGATGATGTCATCCACATAGATTTGTACTAACATGATGTCCTTCTTCTTCCTTTGAATGAACAGAGTCTTGTCAATGATTCCTCTCTCAAAACCATTTTCCAAGAGATAGGTAGACAAAGTGTCATACCAAGCTCTTGGGTCTTTCATTGCATCATATGCCTTTTGGGGCTCAACCTGAGATAGAAAGCAAGATAGTAAGCCTGATTGTATGTCTTTTAATCCTCCCAACTTACTTTGATTCCTTGTAATGATTGGATAATTGATGTCACCAATCACCAACTGAGGAGGATGATTCTTTTGAGTCCTTGTAGCATTTACAGCCTCTTCCTGAAGATTGACTTCAAGATTGGTGTCATTCTTTTCCGGAGTGTTGCCACCAAACACTGAGGAGTTCTCATCATCAGTATCATCTTCTGCCAATGCAGGCATCTCAGGTTCTAGCTGTTCTGAAGTCAAAAGTTGATCCTCCTTTTCACCTCTCTCCTCTTCATTCTGAGCCGTTTCAGTATCCTTTGAATCTACAGCATCTTTCTTCTCTTGAACACAGAGTTCAATAGGATCTGCTGTAAGGATTGGAAATAGCACAAACTCTTGTCTTTTGTCTTGTACTGATTCTGTCCCTGTTCCTGTATTATTCTCATAACTGAAACCCAAAGAATTAGTTAGTGAATCAATGTCAAAAATCCAATCAGGGCCTGTACCAAGTTTATTTGGTGTGCTCTCATTGCATTTGACATTGTCACTTTCCTCAATTATTCTAGAAAAGGTATTAAAAACTCTGTAAGCCTTACTTTGAGATGAGTAACCAACCAGAAATCCATCATCTGCTTTGCTATCAAACTTGCCTAAGTGAGTTTTGGTATTAATAATTGTGCAAGGACACCCAAAAGGTTTGAAAAATCCAATAAAAGGTTTCTTCTTGTTAAAAACTTCATATGGTGTCTTGCCTTGAGATTTAACTATTAGAACTCTGTTTTGAACATAACAAGCAGTATTAACTGCTTCTGCCCAAAATGTAACTGGCAGTTTTGAATCTGCCAACAAGGATCTTGCAGCTTCAATCAGTGTCCTATTTCTCCTCTCAGCAACTCCATTCTGTTGAGGGGTCCTAGGAGCACTGTATTGTCTCTCAATACCTTTTTCCTCACAAAAGTTGTTTAGGTCATTGTTTTTAAATTCAGTTCCATTATCAGACCTGATGATTTTAACTCTTTGATTTGTTTGGTTTTCAACTCTGAGAATAAAGGATTTGATCAGTCCACTTGTCTCCTCCTTTATCCTCAGAAAATAGACCCAAGTGAATCTAGAGAAATCATCAACTATAACTAAGCAGTAAGATTTCTTGCCAATACTCATCACATTTGTAGGACCAAACAGATCCATATGCAATAATTGGAGAGGTGTAGAGATTGTATTTATCTCTTTGGACTTATGAGAAGTTTTGTGTTGTTTGCCTTTAAGACATGCAACACAATGATCATCACATGAAAATACCTTCTGTGGTAAACCTCTTACAAGGTTGTTTTTCACAAGATTATTCATTGTTTTAAAGTTCATGTGACACATCCTTTTGTGCCAAAGAGATGATTCATCAACAGAAGCTTTTGAAAATAGAAAATTAAATGATGAATCATTAGATACATTCTCTAAATCCAAGCAATAAACATTGTCCTTTCTTGGAGTTCTCAGTAGTATCAAACTTTCATCAACTACCTTGAATTCGTTAGGAAGGATAATACATTCAGTATCAGTAAACAATATACTATGCTTCTTGTCACAAACCTGTGATACACTTAACAGGTTGTATTTCAATTGCTCAACATAGTAGACATCCTCAAATGTCATCTTACCCTTTGATACATTACATTTTCCACTAATCTTTCCTCCAGATGGATTATCACCAAATGCAACATGTCCTCCATCAATCTTTTTAAAGTCTTGTAGGCAGGACTTGTTGCCTGTCATGTGCCTAGACCAACCACTATCAACATGCCAAATGCTCTTCCCTTTTAGCTGTTGGTTGCCCTGCACATAAAGTATAACAGTTAGTTTTTAGTAGGAACCCAAGCCAAAGTGGTCTTGGGTTTCCCATTCTCATCAACATATTCGCAATCAGTTTTGATGAGCTTCTCAGACTGGGGAATCTTATGGCTTGAATACTTTGTCACAATTATGGGTCTGTTACTGGTAGCAGTACTAACTTTGTTAGCAGTACTAACATCATTAGAAGTACTAATTCGATTAGCAGTACTAATTTTGTTAGCAGTACTAACTTCATTAGCAGTACTAATTGCATTAGGAGTACTAACATTGTTAGCAGTAGTATTGCTTGCAGCAGCATTATTTCTATCAGCAGTACTATTTGAAATAGCAGTACTAACAGATTTCTTTATTTTTGGAACCCGTAATTGGACAAATTTGTTTGCTTTCTTTTTCATTAAGTTACTCCTTGGCTTAGTTGGAGTATTTTTCTTAGATTTTGCAAACTTGTTTTGAGCATGAGATTTTAAAGGTGCTCTTTTTACATTTTCAGCCATATGATTCCTTCTTTGATTCCTATAACCAACAAGATTTTGTATATGTCTTTGAAAATTTATCCTCTGATTCATAGGATTGAAATAACAGTATTTGGCAATATGGTTAAGCTTTCCACAAATAAAACAAGGTTTTGGTCTATTGATTTTACTCAGATCAACCCCTTGTTTTTGTACCCATTAATTATTCCAGTTTCTTTGATTACCCCTTTTTTTATCATGTTTTTGGGGCTGAGACTGTTTACATGTACAGGGATTCACAATTGTGGTCTGCATATAGTGGACTCCATGTACCTTACCCTTTTCTCTCTTTGAGCCCTCCACCTTTTCACTCTTGATGAATGGTTTACCCCTCCCCCTTTCATTGGTAAGAATATGATTTTCTACAGGAATTTCTTCTGCATTCTTACTCTTAGACTTCTCTTCCTCATTCTCTTCTTTAACCACCACACTATCTATAGGATCTACTTCTGTTGCTCCTATAGGTAAGTCCTCCTTATTTTGGTTCTCTAAGAGATCTGAGGAGGGAGGGATGTAATTATTGTTATAAGGTGGACGTGTTGCATTGTATCCTATACCACTCTTCATCTTATCGTGAACTTGAGCTTTAAGCAAAGAGTCCATTTGTTAGAGCATAAATATGTTAGATACAAGATCAAGAAAACTGAAGGTCAAAGTTCAAGAAAGTCAAAGCTGAAGAAAGTCAACTTTCATCAAAGTCAAAGTCTTTTGTAATAAAAGTCAATGTATTTTGTATTTTGTTTTTCTTTGTTTTAGTTGTAGGTATAAATAGTTTTCTTTCCTTTGGTAATTTGTAGAGAACTTAATTGAATCATTATTCAGTTGTATTTTAGAAAGAGAAATATCAGAGAGAGAGAGAGAGAGAGTTCGTTAGAGAGAGATTGTAGAGAGAGAAAGTGTAATCTTGGAATTGAATTGAAATCAAACAGGTAATTTGATTGTTAATCTTGTTTGTTTGATTAATCTTGATTAGAAACTAGAATATGGGAATATCAATTGGTATCAGAGCAGATCCAAACTGAAAAAATCAAGAAAATCAGAATGTTCGACACTGTGTTCTTCATGTTCAGATCTGTTTTCGAGTTTTTTTGCGAATTTAGAGTTGTTTTTTATTAGATTTTGTTAGAACAGTGTAATCGATTGAGTTTGTATAGAAAGATTTGTGAATTGCACTGTAATCAATTCAAATTTTCAAATTTTTGTGGTTTTTTCTGTTCACGAGTTCTTGACACTGTGTTTGTATCAAATTTGTATCTTTTGTGTATTTTGATCGAAATTCTATGTTAGATTTATGTTCTAGTTGTTTAGACGAGTGAATTGTAGAAGTTTAATGTTGAAATTCTAGGTCTAAATGAGTTTTTAGTGTGATTTTTGTGGATTTTTAGTGGTTTGCGGGTCATTCTTCAGAGGTTTGCGTTTCATTCTTCAGAAATTTGCGTTTCATTCTTCAGAGGTTTGCGTTTCATTCTTCAGAGGTTTGCGTTTCATTCATTGAGAAAGTTCAGAATCGAGAAGTAAGGTTTGCGTGTTAAATCAAACGCAAAGTGAATTTTCAGTCTTCTACGAGAAACGAGAAGTGATTTTGCGTTTTTTAATGATAAACGCAAAGTAGAAGTGTGAGCTCAGAGACAAATTGTGGTTTGTGTTTGCATCTAGAAACGCAAAGTATATCTTGCATGTGTAACGTGAAACACAAAGTGTGATTTGTGATTCCCTCTTGAAACGCAAAGTAAGGTTTGCGTTTGTCCCTAGAACCGCAAAGTAGTGGTTTGCGTTTCCCTCTTCAACCGCAAAGTAGTGGTTTGCGTTTCCCTCTTGAACCGCAAAGTAAGGCTTTGCGCTTCCCACTTGAAACGCAAAGTAAAGGTTTGCGTTTGCCTCTTGAAGCGCAAAGTGCGGGACCCCCGTGCTAAGTCTGCCGAGGGGGACATATTTCTGGTGGTGATCAAAATTTCTGATTTTATATTTCAAGTTTTCTGTATTTTCTTGATTGTTTCATTTGGACTAACGATCAGTTTCTAGTTTCTTATTGCATATATTTTTCAAACAGGTTTAAACAAGATGACTTCCAAAGATGCTCTTTCCATTGGCACTGATGTCAAGCCTCCTGTTCTGTTCAAAGGAGAGTACAAACAGTGGAAAGACAGATTCCTTGATTTTATAGACAGACATGCAAATGGAGAGAATATTATGCTGTCAATCACAGAAGGTCCTATGGCACCAATCATGGTTCAAATACCAGATGATGATTCTTCTGATCGTGATGATGGTACTGAGGAAAGAGATCAAAAGATGAAAACAGTGGCAGTGGATATCTCTCAATATTCTGAAGAACAGAAAAGCCGATACAAAGCAGATAAACAAGCAAGATCCTTACTTCTTCAAAGTATCCCGAATGACATCTACATCAAAATAGACAGCTACAAGGGAAATGCTAAGAAGATGTGGGATCAGTTGCAAAAGATGATGATGGGATCCAAGGTCGGGAATCAGATGAAAGTGGCTAATTGCATCAACAGTTATGAGGAATTCAAAGCCAAAGAGAATGAAAGCTTAGAAGATACTTATGAACGGTTTGTCTTGCTTCTGAATGAGTTGTCCAAGAATAAGGTGAAAAAGAAGCAACTTGAGAACAATGTCAAATTCCTGAGCATCCTACAACCAGAATGGAAGAAGCATACACGTAGGATGAAACAGATGAAGGATCTGAATGACATACCATTACATGAGGTATATGAGACTTTGAGGCAGAATGAAGAAGAAGTGGAAGAGAAAAGAGCTGAGAAAAAGAAGTTTGAAAAGATTCCTGATCCGATTGCATTGGTAGCCGGAGAGAAAAAGAAAGAAAAGAAAGAGAAGAAGAAAAAGAAGAAAGTGATTACAAGTTCTGAGTCTGAATCTGAATCAGATGGTGATGATGGAGAAAGCCTCAAACAGGCTATGTTGTTATTGACCCGTGCATTCCAGAAAAAGTTTTACAAGAAGCCGGGATCTAACTCACAGAGGTACTCTTCATCAAGTTCCAAGAATCATGAACACCGAGAAAGGGTGGAAGGAAGGAGATATGAAGAGAACAGATATGTTGAAAAGAAACCTGATGACAGGAAGAAGTATGTGAATGACTACACTGTTGTAGAAAAGCCAGCAAGTGATTCAGTCAAATGCTACAACTGTGGCAAGATTGGTCATTTTGCAAAGGATTGTAGAAAGCCTAAAGTTCGCAACTCTCAGTATTATCAGAACAAGTTGTTATTAGCCAAACAACAAGAAGCAGGCATCGCTTTAATGGCTGAAGACGTATTTTGGCTAGATCATTCAGAAGGTGAAGAGGAAGAGAAGGAAGAAACTGCTCATCTCTGTCTCATGGGCAAGGAAGTAAAGTATGATGAGTCCGATGATGAGACATCTGATGAGGTATTAAATTTAACTGAAAAAGATTTTGTAACCAAAATGGAAGCTATGATGGTTGAGCTTAATGATCTTCAAGAAAAACTGAAGAAAAAAAAGACAGAGTTGCTAAAAGAAACAATAAGATTTTTGAACTCAATAAGTCGGTTATTGGGAACAAAAATCTGATTGATTCTTTACGCAAGTCTGTTTCTGATTCTAAACTTCAAGTAGATTATTTTGAAAAGAAGATTTCTGATTTTGAAGTTAAAATTTCTAAGTTTGAGTTTGAGAAGAAAGAATCTGCACTAACTGTTCATAAATTGCAGGTTGAGAACAAGCTTTTGAATAAGAAGGCAAATGGTCTGGAAGCCAAACTCTATGCAAGAGGCCAAACAGATCAAACCATTTTTCTGAATGCACCTAACGAAGAGGCTGATGTTAAGGAAAAATGGGGACTTGGTTTTAAAAACCCCCATTACTTAAAGAAAGCCATCAGAAAACAACCAGCATTATATAATTTTGATTTTCTTGCATGTGCTGGTAAACATACTCATTTAAAACCCAAATTTGTTACCAAATTACCGGAAGAAGTTGAGGCTAAACAAACTGAAAATAGAAAGAATGTAAAGAAAATGCAACTACCATTTAACTATGCAAAGTTAAATGATAGTTATCTTTTAGAAACACCAAAAGTTCTTTCAAACGATTATTTTGCTAGTTATTCTGTTTCTGAGATGAAGGCAAAACCTGCAATTGCAAAGGTTTATGTTCCTCCACTCATTCTTGAAAGCAAAATAATTGAGCATGAAAATGTTTTATCTGATGAAAAACTTTTGGTAGATATTGAACAAAGTGTGTTTTCTACAGTTTTAAAGAACACTGTTTTACAATTTAAATCTACAAAGTGTTCTACAGTTTCAAAAGCACCACAAACTTCAACTGATAACTTTGATGACTTATTTGAGTCTGCAAATGATTTTTTAAACTCTGATGGTGGGTGCATAGAATAAATTGATATGTTTGACTTCAATGCTTCTCTTCCTGATCATTCTACTTGTCTTATAAATGAAAAGGTGTTACCAAGTGTTCTTAAAATTGCTAAATCATCAACTAAAGTTGGTGAATCGATTTCTGTAACTGCTGATTATTATTCTCAAGGTAAGAAACATAAGAAACAGCGATTACAGAAACAGAAATACACTGGTACACAAAAGAAAACTCAGTCTCAGAAATCTGCTTTTCCTAATAAATCTAAATCTTTTGTTTCAGATGTAAGCAAGAAAAGGTCGAAAGCTCGAACTGAATGGCGACCAAAAAGGAAGGGTGATGAGAAAGTTGAATCAGTTTCTGATAATTCTTGTAATAGATCAGTTAGTAGTGATACTGATGTAGTTGATCAATTTGCTTTAAATAAACAAAACCTTGTAACTTCTTACAAGCGGTATTCAATAACGCAATTGATTCAATTATCTCCTATTTCTACTACATCTTATTATTATTAGAGAAATGATTTTGCTTACTCTCATAATTCTTCTGATTGGTTCGGATCTTATCATGTGTATTCTTCAAGATCAAATATTTTTAAAGGTTTTCAAAAGAACAGAGGGTCCACTTTCAAATGGATACCAAAATCTTGTGCTAATCTGTTAGGGCCCGTTTTTCAATGGGTACCTAAATATATTGTCTCCTGATTTCTCTTGCAGACCCGGCATATGTGGTACTTGGACAGTGGATGTTCCAAGCATATGACTAGCAAAAAGCTTTATTGTCTAACTATACAGAGAAATTCAGTGGAAATGTCAGATTTGGAAACGATCAGCTTTCACCAATCTTAGGATATGGTGACATCATTCAAGACAACATAACGATAAGTAAGGTGAGTTATGTCGAAGGCTTGGGGCACAACTTATTCAGCATTGGTCAATTTTGTGATAAAGGGTTAGAGGTAAACTTCAAAGGTAAGAGATGTTCTGTTCGTACGGAAGATGGCAATGAACTCTTAGTCGGAAATCGAAAGACGAACCTCTATACCATCAATCTTTCAAAGGTACAGAATGACAATCAAGTTTGCTTGATGACAAAGGCTTCATTGCAGCAAAGTTGGCTCTGGAACAGACGGTTATCTCACTTGAACTTTCGTTATATAAATAAGATGGTTAGTGGGAAATTGGTAAAAGGACTTCCTGAGCTGAAATATGAGAAAGAACACTTATGTGTTGCATGTGAGAAGGGTAAGATGAAGAGAGCTCCGCATAAACCGAAGCCTGAACCAAGCACTAGTTCTCCAATAGAATTGTTACATATGGATTTATGTGGTCCAATGAGAACTCAGAGTTTGGGTGGAAAGAAATACGTGTTGGTTATTGTGGATGATTACTCAAGATATACATGGGTCAAATTTCTTCGATCAAAATATGAGATGCCCGAAGTTCTCATTACTTTTTTAAAGACGACCCAGGTGAAAATGCAGCAACAAGTCAAGTTTCTTCGAACGGACAACGGCACAGAGTTCAAAAACAAGACAGTTGAAGAATATCTCGAATCGGTCGGGATATCACATCAGTACTCTGTTGCTCGTATGCCTGAACAAAATAGAGTAGTCGAAAGGCGAAATCGAACGCTAGTCGAGGCCGCTCGGACAATGCTTAGACAATCGGACTTACCTCTATTCTTATGGGCAGAAGCTGTGTCGACTGCATGCCATACTCAAAATCGATCCATGATACACCGCCGTTTTCAAAAGACTCCATATGAGCTGATCAACAACAGAACACCAACAATCAAGTATTTTCACATATTTGGGTGTAAATGTTTTGTGCTTAATGATAGAGAGAGTCTGAATAAATTCAGTGCTAAAGCGGACGAGGGTATCTTCATTGGTTATTCTTCAACATCAACAGCATATCGTGTTTATCTGAAGAAGTCAAAGGCAGTTGTCGAGAGCGTTAATGTAACATTCGATGAAGAAATGGCTTCTGAACAACTCAGTTCAGAACCCGTGACCACTGGAGTATTAGCTTCTGGGCAGATCAGTCCAGAACCTGTTTCTACAGAGAAAAATTCGGATAACGCTTCTACTTCAGTTTCACATTTATCTGCTAGATTTGTTATTTGAATTCTTTTATGATGAGTTTCTAGGTTCTAATATACCTAAATTTGCTGTGACTGACAGGTCTGAAGACACAAGTTGCAATCATCCAGTCACTTCAGAAGTCATAACTGAACAAGAATCCCCTGTTCAGTCAGAAGCTCACATTCCTACAATTACTCCTACAGTTGAAGATATACAAGAAACTGTTGAGCCAGAAGTAACTGTTTCAGTTGGGTGTCATACATTGTCTACTCAACAGCCAGATTCTGTTGTTCTAACTGATGCTTCTGCACCTGAAACTTCAAATGCAAACCCCCCTCCTGTTATTCAAACTGAAGATTCTGATAGTGGATTTCTAGATGATGATCATGTTCAATCAGTATCTACTCCACTCCCTCATGAGCATCGCTGGACCAAAGAGCATCCTTTACATCAAGTAATTAGAGATCTCAACAAGCCTGTACAAACGAGGTCAGCGACTCTTAATCAATGTATGCATGACTCATTTCTCAGTAAGATTGAGCCAACGCGAGTATCCGAGGCTCTTGCTGATTCGGATTGGGTATCTGTTATGCAAGAAGAGATCAATCAGTTTGAAGCCCTAAAGGTTTGGAGATTAGTTCCAAAACCAGAAGGTAAAACAGTGATAGGAACTAAATGGGTATTCAAGAATAAAAAGGATGAAGATGGTATCGTCATAAGGAACAAAGCTAGACTTGTTGCCAAAGGTTACCGGCAAGAGGAAGGCATAGATTACGATGAGACGTATGCTCCAGTAGCGCGTATAGAAGCAATCTGCATGTTTCTAGCCTACGCAGCTCATAAGAATTTCACAGTCTTTCAGATGGATGTGAAAACAGCCTTTCTGAATGGCATTCTTAAAGAGGAAGTGTACGTGTATCAACCAGAAGGGTTCGTCAATCCAGAGAAGCCAGATCATGTTTATATCTTGGACAAAGCCCTCTATGGTTTAAAACAAGCCCCTCGAGCATGGTATGACGTTTTATCTAAATTCTTGGTCAACTCCGGTTTTTCTAAAGGTAAGGTTGATACCACTTTATTCATCAAAAAGGAAAAAGCTGATATTATCCTTATTCAAATATATGTTGATGATATAATATTTGGTTCTACTAATCCAAAATTTTGCAAAAACTTTTCTAACCTCATGGTGTCACGTTTTCAAATGAGTATGATGGGAGAGATGAATTTCTTTCTTGGATTACAAGTTAAGCAGTTTTCTATGGGGATTTTCATTAACCAATCTAAGTACATTTTGGACATTCTTCGGAAGTACAAAATGGAAAATTGTAAACCAATTGGAACCCCGATGGCACCAGGTACTAAGATTAACACTGATCCTTCGGGTAAAAGTGTTGATGTTAGGACTTATAGAAGTATGATAGGATCGTTAATGTATCTTACATCTAGTAGACCAGATATTATGTTTTCAACATGTTTATGTTCTAGATATCAGGCTGCTCCTAAAGAATCCCATTTGGCTGCTATCAAACGGATCTTTAGATATCTGAAGGGCACTGCAGACCTTGGTTTGTGGTATCCTAAGGATACTGGGTTTCAACTGACTGCCTATTCAGATGCAAATCATGCAGGTTGCATGTTGGACAGAAAGAGTACTTCTGGTCATGTTCAATTTCTTGGAGACAAGCTCGTTAGTTGGGCATCAAAGAAACAATTATGCGTTTCCACATCGACTGCTGAAGCAGAGTATGTAGCTGCTGCCAGTTGCTGCTCTCAAGTCTTGTGGATGCGAACACAGCTGCGAGACTATGGATTCATGTTTGATAAAATTCCAATCTATTGTGACTCAAAGAGTGCAATCGCAATATCTGCTAATCCTGTCCAACATACGAAAACCAAACACATTGATGTCAGGTATCATTTTATAAAAGATAATGTAGAAAAAGGAACAATTGAACTTTATTTTGTAAAAACAGATTATCAACTTGCAGATTTATTTACCAAACCCTTAGATGAAAAGAGATTTAATTTTCTTGTCTCTAAGCTTGGTATGTTAAATCTTAAGACGTAATCGGTTGTTACCTAATAAAATTACGTATTGTTATTTTTCATCATTTTTCTTTATCATTATGTTTGAAGGATATCTGCACTTTAAATGTTTGCTCATGATCTCAGGGGGAGTAAGAGAAGATTTTAGATGATCTACATTCATTTGAGGGGGAGCATAACTAATTTCTGCATTTTACTTAAATGACAATTTTTTTTTGTGATGCATGATTTTAGGGAGAGCATATAAGTCAACTCAAAAGGAGTAAGACTATGATTTCTGATTATTTCAAATCAGAACTCGTTCTTTAATCGTTTTACTGTTTTATGTTCTTTTATTTTTCGAATAAATTTTGTGAATAATTTTTTTACTAGACTTTGAGACTTATGCAGGATGAGAGAGGATGACACGATCATATCATTTTGACTTAAGCATGACTTTATGAGTATTAAGATTGAGTGAAAAGGTAAATTTCTTATCTTAATCTCAAATGTATCTGAAATAAGGACAACTTTCAGATATAGAAAACATGTTCTTAAATGTTCAAACCACTTCTCTAATTTTAAACAGATTTTATAATTTGGAAGTGTGATTTTAAATGTTTTCATTTTATTTTTGTGCTTAATTGATAAATAAACCGTGTGTTTCCAAAGATAAATACTTGCGTATTGTCTTTTCTACATACTTTCAAGTATTCACACACATCGGTTTAATTTTTGATCAAATTGTTCTTACCATGTCTCTAAATTGAAATAGTTTTTTATTCGATGGTAAGACACCCCGCTTGTACTTCAAAGAATTTTGAGCGATATTTCATTTCGAAACGTCATTTCAAGAATGTCTATATTTTGTTTTGTATGGACAATATCTGTTATTTTTTACCATAAGCCTTAATTGCTATATCATTTCATTTCTGATCATTTTCATACAATGTCAGATTTTCAAACAAGTCTTTTGCATTCATGTTCATTCATTCAGTATACTTGTTTGAAAATACTTCAATTCATGATTATATTTTCTGAGCATACATTCGTCTGACATTTGTATATGAGCTTTAACTGACAAAGTTAAATCATTTTGAGCAACATTATGCTTTCATAGGATTACATGGGTTCTTTGTGCTAGGACTTAAATGAACTTCTATGGATTCACGTTAACCAGTGATTTCTACCCAAGAAGTTAATCTATAGAGTTTGAGTGTGAGGAGTCTAAAAGAAATGAGTGTGGGTGTGATGAGGTAAAATGGAAAAGAGAGTTTGGTTAGTAGTGAGTTTAATGATTAAAAGAAAGAGGGTGTGAGATCAGAGTAAAAGAATATCAAACTCTGCACCAACTACTTTCTGAGTCGGGCAGCCACATTACTAGCGTTTCACAACTCTTTGGTGAACGTTATTGAAACAGGCAACTAGCCCATGCCAACTCTTGCTAAAACCCCACCAACCACTCATTTTCTTCTCAAAAAGAAAATGTTTCACATTTTCAAGGGGACGCAACATATAATCTATCTGGTTTTCATTTGGAAAATCTGGATATTGAAAAAGAAAGAAGTCTGCCCCACCTTCGCACTTCAATCATGCATATTGAGTCTGTGTTTATCTACTGTTGTCTCAGTGGTTTACACTATGTTGTGCCTTTATAAAAGCAATCATCGTGCTTAATTCTTTCTACACATGCACGATCACACAAAGAACTTGTTTCTTTGTCATAACATTCATAGAAATTGCCTTTGTGGTATTTCGATGATTGGATGGAAGCCCTGGGGGAGTGAACATCAAAAAGCTCCTTTATATTGTGTATTCGTTACACACAGTGACTTTGTGTTACTGACAGGCATTTTAACTGATTCATCTATTGATTCAGGAGTTGCATGTTCTTATTTTGTCTGGATTTGCAAAGATCTAGATGAATACTTGGTTATAGATCACAGAATCAGAGGCTTTTGGACAGATCAGAATGGTCAACGACATTTCTTGGAAGTAAAGTTTTGATGATATAGATGCTCAAATCATCAAAAAGGGGGAGATGGTATCAAGAAATGATAAAGTTTTGAGAGATAAATTTTAAAGAAATGTCCATGTCAAAAGATTCAAAGTAAAGATTTCAAGAAGATCAAAGAATTTCTGAAGATGTACGGATTTCACTGAAATTTTCTTTGGAGGTTATTTGCTGAAGCAAATTCGAGCTGATTCTGAAGATAATTTCTTTCCAAAGTCTGAAAGTATTATTGTGAAAGTTTTGGGGAGATTGTTAATCATTTGAAGACAGTTTTGGAAAGAATATCGTTAAAGAAAAGAGGAGATTATTTTGACAGAGTTAAAGTGAAGACTGAATTGCTAGATCTTTCAATAGTGATCTTGAATCCAAAGGGGGAGATTGTTAGAGCATAAATATGTTGGATACAAGATCAAGAAGACTGAAGGTCAAAGTTCAAGAAAGTCAAAGCTGAAGAAAGTCAACTTTCATCAAAGTCAAAGTCTTTTGTAATAAAAGTCAATGTATTTTGTATTTTGTTTTTCTTTGTTTTAGTTGTAGGTATAAATAGTTTTCTTTCCTTTGGTAATTTGTAGAGAACTTAATTGAATCATTATTCAGTTGTATTTTAGAAAGAGAAATATCAGAGAGAGAGAGAGTTCGTTAGAGAGAGATTGTAGAGAGAGAAAGTGTAATCTTGGAATTGAATTGAAATCAAACAGGTAATTTGATTGTTAATCTTGTTTGTTTGATTAATCTTGATTAGAAACTAGAATCTGGGAATATCACCATTGCTTTGGAAGCATAAGAGAACTTCTCAATGTCAAGCTTAGCTTTCTCATACTCACTCTTTATCTTCTCACACTCCTCTTTAGACTTTTCTATTTGAATCTCTAATTGATTTGTCTCCCACTTCCAGTAATTTGTGTCATACATGTGCTGAAGTTCATTTGCCTTGTAAGCCTTGATTTGATCTTCAAACTTCTCATAAATCACCTTATATTCTCTTATATTTCTTTCTAACCTTTTAAGGTCGTCACACATGCTTTGGTTATGATCCCTGTACTTTTGTACAGTCTGAAGACAATCTTTGGTGCACAGTTTAGTTTTTACCTCAGTTGGAATATATGTGCTGGAAGATTCTGAGACTTCTGCCATCAGGGCTTGATTCTGAACAACTTCTTCTGCTTGATCACTCCAATCAAATCTCATTCCTTCTTGAGAAACAAGAGCTTGAGTGGAGTTTCTGTTGTTTTGGAAGCTTGAGGAATGTGCTTGCTGATGGTTACTGCCATGTTGTTGAGGAATTCCTCCTCTGCATTCTCTTGCAAAGTGTCCCATTTTGTGACACTTGTAGCACTCCACCTTTGACTTGTCAAACCCATCACCATCTTCTCTCCTCTGAGAAAAGTTGTTCCTGCCAGTCCTCTTTATGAATCTCTTGACCCTCATAGTTAGCATAGCCATCTGCCACTTTATATCCATCTCCTCAAGGTCATCTGCATTAATTTGTTCAAGATCATCATTAATTAAACCAGAATTAGCATGACTAGCAAGAAAATCTTCTAAGACAGAGTCATTAGATACATCCTGCTTAGATACATAAGCAGTACTAACTGATTCTGCATTAGCAGCAGAAACAGTAGAAGAAGAAGATGATAAGAGAGAAGCATTATGAGTGTATCCAGAAGGTCTTTTCTTGGCTTCAACTTCAGCCTCAAACACCCTTAAGTCATTATAAAGATCATCTAGTTCTTTGTCCTCCAGCTTGTCATCCTGTCTGAAAGAGACAATATACATGGTCCATTCATCTCCAAGGGACCTTAAGAACTTTCTGTTTACATCATCTTGATCAATATGCACTCCAACAGTAGCTAGTTCACCAATCAGCTTGTTAAACCTGTCAAAAGTTTGAGTCATGGACTCATTCTTAGTAGACATGAAGTTTTCATACAGTTGCTTCAATATAGCCTTATGATTTCTCTTGGTACTTTTGGTACCAGAAAATCTCTTCTCTAGAGCATTCCAAAGCATCTGTGCATCAGTGCAGTTGCCGAATTGGTGTTGATACTCATTAGGAATAGCCAACAGTAGTGTGCTCAAGGCTTTCATCTCTGTCTGCCTTATCTTCCTCTCTCTCCATCTGTCTTTGGTGGGATTCTTTTTCCATCTGGTCCAATCTTTCCTTCATTAGATGGGTCATTCTCAATGATGTCGCACATAGAGTAATCTGTGAGGAGGATGTATTGCCTGATCCTAATCTTCCACATGTCAAATTCATTAGATCTGAGCATTGGAACCTTTGAGACCAGAACACTATCACTTGAACCGTCCATGATGATTGAAGGTTTCTTAGAAAGAATGATGATTGAAGGTTCCTGAGAATACTATGCTCTGATACCACTTGTCAGGATCTAATTCTTAACAAGAATAATGAACTCAGAAACAATATTAAAGAAGTTTGCGGAATAACACTTTAATATTCAGAATATCAATAGAACAGTAAATTTGAACTCACAACTTGTAAACTTTATTGAATGATTAAAGTTACAAGATTTCAAACAAAACCTCAATATTGATGAACAGGTTCACCAATACGAATTCTACTTCTCTAGAACTAGGGTTCTAAACCTTGAGGTTAATTCTCTCTATGAAAACAAAAACTCAGAATGTTGCCTATCAAACTATTCAGACTAATTCTATACATATACTAAAGATAAAAGATAATTACAAAATATAAAAGATCTTTAGTATAATCTTCTATAGTTATCTCCAAGCTTTCCATTAATATCTTCAATCAATACAGCTGTCTTCATTGCCATACGAAGTCTTCATCTCATAAGCAGCACTAACCTTCTTCAAAGGTATTAACCATCTTCAGCAGCATTAAAATCCTCAGCAGTAGTAATTGTGTTCAGCAGTATTAACTTTGATTTAGCAGTACTAACTACTAGCAGTACTAACTACTAGCAGTACTAACTACTAGCAGCATTAACCATACTTAATCAATTCTTTAATTCCCAACAACCTAGCGAGTTCATAGCCTTCATGCATGATGACACAATGATTGAAATCGTTTTACACTTCAAGGAAACTTAAGAGTACGACACCATGAAATAAACTCGTGTATGCAAAAAGGCAATTCACCATGGTTAAATAGTCAAGCACAAGAATGTCAATGATTCTTCCCACACCACCCCGTAAAAAAAACATCACACTGATCATCCAAGCCAATAATGATGATAACAAAAATATATGCAATGAAACTCTTTTAGGCGACTTGAAAAGTTCTGAGCATAAATGCTTACCCTGTGTGAGTCAACCGACTCTCACATTCGTAGATGTGACAATGACATGTCCAAACAGATTTTTGTTATGAAAACTATGCGATCAAGAGTGTTCATGACCGTCACAATAAAATTATCTCGACAAGAAAAGATGAAACAACTCACCAATTATTGAATCTAAAATTTCCATTTTGCAACATAAATATTTTTCCAAAACATAGACTTCACGTTTGCATACGTTGTACTAGCTTTCAAAACAATAGACTCAACGTACACATGAATATATATATATATATATATATATATATATATATATTTGAAGGCTACTCACTCTAACAGTCAACCGTTTGCATTCACAGTTAGTCTCACTAATACCCTGCTTTTGACCAGAAGGTCGGGTTTCTCCCTCTTGTAACAATTTATGATACAAGTTCTTCCCTGTATACCCGCTTAACCCACTACATCACTTCCATTCCGATCGTAGGTTTGCCAAGTACTCGGTTCCGAACCTTGAGCTGTAAAGATTTACAACGACCATTTTCCTCTATTATCTTCTTACTCCATACTTCATTATCACACCGCTACTTTTCTCACACGTTCAAGCCACTCCACTGCTTAATTGACGAGTCAAGGACTTATTGCCTATTCCCGATCTTGAATTGAGGCATCTAAGATCCAAACACACCTTCTCCTCTATACTAAATAATTGGTATAACCAACCCCAGAATATAGTTCCATCAAAAATTTATAGCGTATAATTACATATGGTGTTTCTCTATAGAACCCTAAAAGTTCTACTTTTAACTGGTTCACTAGCATAACGACACAGCTTCTTCCTAAAGGTATCAAAGATTACCCAAAAACATCCTTACCCAACACACCAAACCTTGCCAATGACTTGCAAGATTAGAGTTTAATCCATACTACTACATTCAACGATCATCTCTATATAACGAAAACCGATAAGACCTCAAAAGCAAACATTCTATCAAGACTCCACGTGATAAGGTTATTTAAGCACTTACATGTACCTGTAAATTTGCAATTACACTAGCCAGATGTAATCCCAAACTTACGTTACATGACTGTTCTTTCTACCTTATCATTAGTGTACTTAGAGTGAACTTTCCCAGGCATCCTAGCTCTCGCTTGAATTTCCTAAGTTCTCAGTTTAAGTCTAGGCCCATCCGGTCACCTAAATCCCTTAAACTACGGCTTTGATACCAAATGTAACAACCCAAATTTTCATACCAAAATATAACATCATATAAGTCTGAAACCAAAGGTTACATCCTTCAAAACAACAATATGACACATCTGAAGTCTTAATTACAACCGAGAGATTTCTAAAATAACGGTAAAAGAATTGAACTAAGTCTTCGCTCTAGGCTGGTAACAGCTCTAAACCTTCTCCTTTCCTTTTCCAAATGCTACACGATCACCTTTCCCTGAAAATGGGGTTTTAAGTTTGAAAACGAGGGTTAGGCCGTAAGGTCTAGTGAATTCCTGAAAAACTTTAATAATTCACAAAAATACAGTTGCAACGGTTGGTAATAAATAACAATTTCCCAACATAAAAGCAATGCGACAATTTAATAAAGTCAATTCTTATACAACATCCCAACAGGGTGACACAATGATCAGTTGTGTCCCAAGTTACCTTTACCTTGCACATCTACGATCGGGGCCCAAGCAGACTCCCCTCTTGTATCGGGGCCCAAGCAGACTCCCCGCTCACACCGGGACCCAAGCAGATTCCCCGTCCACATGTGAGGGAAACAAATTCCGCACACATAGGTGGTGAGTTTTTCCATAATTGCCACAAGTCCAACATTTCCCGTATCGATGCATTTAATGCAAAGAATCATTTACAAAAATTTATATTAATCAACTAATTAACGAACATATATTGAAAACATAACATTAGTCATCAATAAAACCTCATGCGTCCCAAATTTCAGTTCAAAAATATTTATAAACAGTTATGAGGTTGAGGGTCAGAAACTCACATGACTGAACTGATGCTCCCTTAGCTAAGGGCAGCTTCCCTATAAATTAATAACGAAGGAATAAAGAGGTTATCCAAAGAAGTGACTTAGAACAAATACAGACGCAACCTAAACATCCTGAGTGCCCAAACTCTACTTGACAGATCCCTATTTCTGACCGAAATCTCTCTCACGCCCGGACCTCAAGCGCTGACCGGGTTATACACTCGACCGACTCCCCCCATGCGTCGACCGGGTCTGGGCTTGACCTGCTCCATGCGCCGACCGGTGTCTTGGCTTGACCGGCCCCATGCGCCAACCGGGGCGCCGACAGAGGCCTTGGCTTGACCGGCCCCAAGCGCCGACCGGGGCGCCGACCAAATCCCTGGACTGAGCATCGACCGGGACGTCCCCGGTCCCCGGGTTGAACATCGACCGGACCCGTAGTTTGAATCGCGATAACCAGATCCCACAGACCAACAACTTGCTAAAACCAAACTCAATCCAAATTTCCATCATCCCAAGACTAATCACATAAGAGATTAAAGCTAGACATCAACATTTACCAAGCAAACTACATCCAATAATCTGATTTTAAATCCCAAATCGAGATACCATCTCCTTAGATCCAAGGTTAATAAAAAATACAATATAGACCCAGTTCCTTATCAGTTTCCAATTTAACAGTTTCCAAATTGCAAGAACTTCCATCTAAACATGTATTTTGAAATTCATCGAAGAGAAAAAGGAATAGAGAGTAATTACCTTCCAAACGAGAGTCTCCCAAGATCGATTCCTTCTTCCATTTCTCCCAAATTCCCAAATTTAGCTTAACTCTTGCTCTCTCGCTCTCTCTCTCTCTCTCTCTCTCTTCTTTCTCGGCCGCCAACCATGAAGAAGAAAATATGAAAAAGGGGTTTAGGGTAAAATGCCTCCAAATCAATAACTTTTGCCACTTGCCCCAAAAAGGCCCTCTTAAATTAAATTTACCAAATAACCACCACTTGCAACAAAAGGAATAAATGTACAAATTTGGTCCTTACAAGAACTACCCAACCCACGACTTGGAACTCACGGTCGTGGTGTTCACTTTGAATCTATGGTGACACTACTTATACGGCATGAAATGCACATTGTTCACGGACCACAAAAGTTTGAAGCTTGTGTTTGATCAGAAGGAGTTGAACATGAGACAGCGGTGCTGGTTGGAACTGCTAAAAGACTATGACTATGAATTACTCTACCATCTGGGTAAGTTGAATGTAGTAGCGAACGCTTTGAGCCAGAAGAAGTATAGTGGTGGCATTCAGGATACACTTGTGAGAATAGATGTGGTGTCCAACCTGATTGATCAGATAAAGACGTCTCAAAGAGAGGCCTTACGCGAAGAAAACCTCAAGAACGAAGTAATCGCAAAACAACAATCACTTTTGACCGAGGATAGGTGTAGCCTAAAGCTATACCAAGGTCGTATCTGGGTTTCTAAGATCGGTGGAAACCAATAATTGTTATTGGAATATGTGCAAAAATTCAAATAATCCATCCATCCGGGTAGCACAAAGATGTACAAAGATTTAAAATTGACATATTGGTGGCCCGTTATGAAGTTAGATGTGGCAAACTATGTGGAAAGGTGTGTGACATGCTTGCAAGTAAAAGAGGAACACCAACGACCCTACGGGAGCCTCCAATCCTTGGAGATCCCGGAGTGGAAGTGGGAGCACATCATGATGGACTTTGTGACCAAGTTAACAAAGATGCTGAAACGATTTGGGTAGTGGTGGACTGATTGACGAAGAGTGCCCACTTATTGGCGATGCGAGAGACGTTTCCCATGGATAAACTTGCCAAGTTGTATATCGACGAAGTCATCTCGAGACATGGCGTACCATTATCGATCATGTCTGACTGAAACAATCATTTTATTTCCAATTTTTGGATGGCTTGCAGAAAGAGTTGGGTACGAGAGTGAAATTGAGCATGACCTATCACCCTCAAACTGATGGATAGAGTGAACGAACGATTCAGATGCTATAAGACATGTTGAGGTCGTTTGTCTTCGATTTCAATGGTAGTTGGGACTCTCATCTACCTCTCGTAGAGTTCGCCTACAATAATAGCTATCACTTCACTATCGGGATGGCACCATTCGAGGCTTTGTATGGGCAGAAGTGCAGAACTCCAGTGTGTTGGATTGAAGCTGGAGATAAGCAATTTGTTGTCCCCGAGATCGTCCAAGAGACCGCAGACAAAGTGAAGGGAATTAACGAGCGACTGAAGGCGGCGCAAGACTGGCAAAAGAGTTACGCCTACAAAAATAGGAGACCAATAGAATTCCAAGTGGGTGACCCTGTCATGTTAAATGTGTCACCTTGGAAGGGCATTATAAAATTTGGAAAGCGCGAGAAGCTAAATCTCCGTTTTCTTGGACCGTTCACCATTTTGGCAAGGGTGGGACTCCAAGCCTATAAGTTGGAATTACCACCTGAGATGGTTGGGATAAATCATACCTTTCATGTGTGTTGTTTACACAAATGTTTAGCAGAAGAAGAAAGCGTGATACCTGCTATGGTCCAATGTGTATGAACACAAATTAGACAGACAAAAACAATGAATAGTGGTGCGAGTATACACCTCTAGACACTATTGTTGTTCACAAGTAATAAAATGGTAAGAACCAAGTATCGATCCATAGGGAAGGAAGTTAGAAATCTTAGAAAGTCAAAGCAGAAAAGTTAACTTCAGAGGATAAATTTGGAATAAAATGATTTTGAGATTAGGTTGCAGTAAAAGTAAATGAAAGTAGTTAAACAAGAGTAAGAAAATGCAAGGGTGTAAAGTTCAATTGAGGCTTCCAACAAACAATCTGGTGGACATGTGTTGCAGCATATTTCAAACAAAGGTGATGTTGCAGCATAAGATCCGGTAGCTTAGGAAATAAGTTTAACATCCAACCATCAACTAAGAGTCACTCGGGTCAAGGTTTTGACAAGCACTGCTCCACATATCTCAAGTGTCACTTTTATGATATGGGTCGAACGGCCGATCATCTCCTCTTAGATTGCATGGTGAAGGAATAGATATCCATTTTTTAGTATCTTTTAAAGAAAATTTTACTTCCTTGTCATTCAAGTGGGGTGTGTCTCAAGTCCATCACACTTTAACACTTTTAGCAAGTGTACACTTGTTAAGAAGATGTTAGATCATTATTAACGTGAATGAAAAATTGGAGAAAACATCAATCCTTAAGCAATATCTACTTCATGTTTGTTTTTAGACCTCAACCTCCCTTCACATCCAAGCTAAGGGATTAGCCTATCATCGTTTAGTGTTCTTGCATGTTGAAAATGATGATTTGCATGTAAACAAGTAACAAAGATGTATTCAAAAGGAAAACCAACTCAACCAAGCACTTGGATGAAATTAATTCAATAAAGGTGCTTGAGTAAGGAGCAAGTTAACAAGAATACTTGAAAGTAACTAGTATCAAAAGCAAGAAACAAGAACATCCACAAGTTTTCAATCGTATTCCAAAGGATTCAGTACAAATCAATTGTGATCCAAAACCTCGAACACTTAGAAGTTTAGTAGAGACTTGCACTTACACTAGAAAGCAATTAAATTACTTGGAACCAAAAGCTTAAAGTACTTGAACACAAACAACTACTACCAAAGTAAACAAAACTTAATTGTATCTGGAATGAGAGCTTGAAAGAGTTAATTTAGAAATCATTAAAGTGTGTCAAAACCCTAAGCCAAAACCTTCCTTAAATACTAGAGAAAGGTAGCTTGCAAAAGGAGGGTTATTGACCAAAAGTCTTTATCCCATGGGTAAATGACCAAAAGTACTTTTTAAGCTTGGGCACTAAGCAACTAGGTAACTTCAGGGTCTTATAGCCTCTATTTGTACAAAACTTGGGGGCTAAGTAATCTTCAAAAGTCTTTTTCCTTGCTAGAATTTCATCAGCATCGGCCTTCATGCTGCAGCAGTCATAATTCCTTCTATCTTCATGTCTTTGACCTGTTGTAGCATGACTAATCTGCAAAAGAGAGGCTAAACAGAAAAATCAGACCCAAAAAGCACAAGATGGCCCATTGGGCCTAGTTAATCCATACTAACCCAAAATTCAGCAAATAATAACCAAAAAGACTCAACCTAATGGGCTTTAAAGTTAAAAACAAATAAAAAAAAGTCAGGAAAGTGATGTTGCAGCAACACAGTTAATACGCACATCAATACCCCTCTCGGAATAAGAGTCGATGAGGGAAATCGTTGTGTAGAGAAACCCGATGCAATCTTGGAGCGAAAATCAGAGAAGCTTCGTCACAAGGAAATCACAATGGTCAAGGTGCAATGGAAGGACCATCGTGGGGCGAACGTGACTTAGGAAGCCGAGGATGATATGAAGAGAAGATATCTGAACCTATTTGCAAGAATTAGGATTTCGAGGACGAAATCATTTCCAAGTTGGGAAGGATTGTAACACTTATGTTTCCAAGTAAGCTATGAAACTTCTCTTATCTCAAAACGTTAATTATAACTTGTATTTTAGATCGATCGAGACTAAATATAGTTCCCTATAAGTCAAGTGCCCTTCGTGCATGAAAAGATTGAAATTTCGGAGCCGGGCAGTGTGGAACGACTATGTCCGACGACTGTGACAGGGTCACTGTCACCGAGGGCATAATCGTGAGGTCTAAGTGACACACGGTACATTTGGAGTGAGAGTACCCGACAATTGTGACAAGGTCACTCTCGCCGTGGCACAATCACGGGGTCGAGAGAGTCGCGGTACATGTGCGGTGATAGTGACACGCGATCTTTCCAAGGGCACTATCGCCCAACACAGTTGCGGTTGGGGTACAACATCAATAAATCCTATTTTTTTGTAGCTCTTCTCATTTATCACCAAATTAATTTCTAGAACTGATTTCTCTCTGCATTGGGGCGATTTTATCACCTACCAAACTTCTCTCTCCATTGATTTCAAGTTAAAGTCATTAAGATCCTCCATAAGTTCTCATCTAGGGTTTGCTATTAGCTCAAGGGAAGAAACTTAAGTCTTTGGTCAAGCTTTTGTGTCATCTCCTCACTAGGACTTGAAGGTTTCTAGGTTATAACTAAAACCTAGTATTGTGGGTTTATTCTTTTAGTTTCCAAATCTTTGTATACACGTTATAAATACTCTCTTGATGATCCTTAAATGTTTTTATCTCATAAATTTCATATTGATTGATTTTGGAAGATCTAGGTCAAAAGTTCGGGTTTTGACCAAGTTTGGTATTTTAGGGAAATGACTTTGAAAAATAGTTTTGTATACTTGAAGAATGACTACTCCTTGATTTTGAGGAACTTGGTAAACGAAAGCTAAATGATCATATTTATGACTTGTTGACAATATGAGGATTTCTCCTCATTAAAGGCTCATTTATGCAAATGCTTACATGTTGGGTATATTATGATAAGTTTTTGGAAGTGTCAAATGTGTGACTATAGTGTAATGGATCCGTAGGTACTAGTCGCTTATACAAAAGGGAATGTTGTCTTTCATTATAGCTAGGCATGGGGTTTTGAATATTGGGAACTCGAGCTATAGACCGTGAGTGGTTAAATGCGATAACCTTGTGACCCATGACTCTTAAATTCTAGCGAGTGAATCCTTCTTAGACTATTGGGAACTCGAACTAAAGACCGTAGGTGGTTAAAATCGATAACCTTTGGCACTAAAATAGAAGCTCCAAAACATTGTAATGTGACCTACTTTTGTGTTCCGTCACTCTCAATGGTAAACCGGGTCTCCCCCGTTACTTTGTGAAACCTTACCCCCTTCCAAGGGTAAATGAGGTTTGAACTTATAAACAATCTTAAATTAATATTACGCGTTGGTATTAAATATTTTCTTAAAGTCTTAACGTCATTTTATAATTGTTTGAACTCACTAGGCGTAAGCCTAACATTTGTTTTCTTAAATGTTATGTATATTAAGGTTTTTTAAGCGGTGGGGCTTCCAAGGCTTGAGGGGAGCGTGCATTTGCCATCTTGGGCATTTTTTAGGTTCATAACTTTTGGTTAGCAAGCGATACTTGGAGATATTATACTTTTGGTGATGATAGCGACACCCGTCCTTAATCTAGCTAGTTTAGTTGAGATTAGTAGGTTGTCGCTTATCAATCATATTTTTTGTAAACGCTCATACAATTTCCTCTATTTGGGTGATGATTATATGTTTTGTAGTAATTGGTTCGCTAAATCCATGTTTTAAATTACTCCCATTTTTAGGGTGTTACAAGTTGGTATCAGAGCAATAGTTTAAGTGAACTAGGTATGAATGTAAGATGCCTAGACTTAAGTTGAGTAATTAAGTTATGATTGATGAGATTGGGTAGAAATTCTTAAGATAAGGTAGAGTTAGAGTCGGCGGAATTGCACTAATTGAGAATTGTGATGATGGTAACGAGAATTCTTGTGTTTGATGTGTTCATAATTTCACATAGCTAATGCTATTATGAATATATTATTACGTGAGCATGTTTGACTTACTATTGTCATGATGATTGATGAATGTAGCATTACGTTTCTTTGTATCTCTCTATAGTATTCTTACCCTTTTTTCATGTATGTGATAGTCTTTAATGGTTAACATACGGAGTAGACTGGAAAATGAGGCGGATGGCCAAGAAGCTAGTGTATCTAATTCGAATCAGGCGGCTAGGGTTGTGAATGCTATTCCTCCAAACTTGTCGCCATTGGTTGGTGGAAGGATAAAACACATACCAAGGGTAACCTTGGCTTCATCCCACCCCGTTATTGAGTGGCATATGATTCCAGATATTAATTTTCAATTTTAGCTTCAATGATACGAGAATGTATGTACTATTGAATGATGAGTATACCATTTTGTGTCTCTAGATGTTATTTCCTAGCTTCTCGTCGTTCTCGATTCAATATGGATTCATTTGGTTCGACCTCGATAATTTTTCTTTCTGGAGTAAACATCAATTTTGGTCTATGAGGGGAAAGTTTGAAAGTGGGTGCTGAAATTTGATTAGTATATAAATCATCTTTGTGGTTTTATTTTACTCTAAAAATGATCCATAGTCACTAACTCTGTTTATTTTATCTGTTAGAGGGAGGGACATTTCAGTCTTTACATCAAAATCTTGAATTTTTCTTTAAAATAACATAAAATTTTATTTTATATTTTCTTTTAGAAAATAACAAATTTTAGATGGTAAATTATATCTATAACCCCTCCTACATAAAACCTACCAAAGTTTTCATATTCTATACACTAAAAAACAATGCATTTATATTTTCATTTCTAACCCTTTGCATAATTTCATTTTTAACCCTTATAATTTCTATAAATTGTTACTGCTAGGGGGCGTTTGGTTCGCTGGAATCCGTCGGAATCTGATGGAATTGGAATGGTCAATTCCATTGACCAAATTTCATCCTGCTGTTTGGTTTCCAAAGAAATGGAATTGAATTCCATGAAATCCTTCAATCAAGGATTTAGTCATTCCTTCTCATTTTGGATGGAATTGAATTTCATTCCATTGCATTTTCTCAAAATGACAAAAATACCCTCCAAACCCTCTTAACAAAATTAAAACCCATCAGATGTGGATTTGGTCTCCTCTCTCTCCTCTCTCTCCTCTCTCTACCCTCTCTCTCCTCTCTTTACTCTCTCTTCTCTCTCTACTCTCTCTCCTCTCTCTCTCCTCTCTCTATACCCTCTCTTTCCTCTCTCTACTCTCTCTACTCTCTCTCTTCTCTCTCTCCTCTCTCTCTACCCTCCCTCTCCTCTCTCTAATCTCTCTCCTCTCTCTCCTCTCTCTACCCTCTCTACCCTCTCTCTTCTCTCTCTACTCTCTCTCCTCTCTATCCTCTCTCTCTTCTCTCTCTCCTCCCTCTCTCTACCCTCTCTCTCTCCTCCCTCTCTCTACCCTCTCTCTCTCTCCTCTATCTCTCTCCTCTCTACCCTCTCTCTCCTCTTTCTCCTCTCTTTCTCTACCCTCTCTCTACTCTCTCTCCTCTCTAACTTCTCTCTCTACTCTCTCTACTCTCTCTCTCCCCTCTCTATCTTATCTCTCTCCTCTCTCTCTTCTCTTTCTCCTCTCTCTCCTCTCTCCTCTATCTCTCTCGGCATTTAAAAAAATATAAATAAATAAATAAAAATAAAAGAAAGGGTATTTTTGTCATTTTTCAGAATTCCATTCAAATTCCTTTGCAAACCAAACAGTAATATTCCAATTCATTTGAGTGATTACATTCAATTCCTACCAACCAAACAGTTGGTCAAACTTGAAAACATTTCATTCCAATTTCTTCCAGATTCCAATTTCATTGATAGATTTCATTCCATCAGAAATCATTCTGCGAACCAAACGCCCCCTTAATGTTTTCATATTTCACTATTACACCCTTTTACCTTTCTAGTTTCTATTTTATACCCTAAGTATATTTATTAATTAACAATGTAAAATTAACTAAAATGCATATTTATAATAAACTCAACTTAATTATATTTTTAAGGTTAAACAAATTAAAAATAACCTTTATGATTAATATTTTGATTAATCATCATTTTATAAAATAGAAGACGTTATTAGAGATAAAATAATATTTTCGATATCATCAATCATTTAAACCAACATATTCACGAGTATTATTTTGAGATAAATGTTCTTTATACACTTCTAATCAATATTGATACGGAGTAATCCATGTAGCTGCCTCGGTAGATCTCTAATGTTTCCAATGTGGTGTAATTGTGGGCACTTGGTAATCTCCTGCTAATATCACTATTACATAATGGTTATCATTAATGTATCCTATTGTAAAAACCATGTGTTGAGAGGATGGCGGTGGATATACTAAAAACGTGTAGTACCCCATTGTATCTTGAAGCAATTAGAATGCCTATTTCAGTCATATTCATCCAGTGTTGAGATCACTATAAAGAGTAATGATCGTTAATAGGGTAACCTTACTTAAAAAATCATCTATCTACAATACATAGGTAGTTGATCCGGTTTGCTTAAAGTTGTACCAAATTATATGTGTACTATTTCGGAGTTTGAGCTCATAATTAATCCAAAAATATTCAATATTGAGTTCATTTTAAAGGTATTGACGACGTAATTATAATGGTGTAATTTGTAAATAAAGATGTGTATTTTTAATGTATTTTAGTTAATATATAATTATGTATGTTAATGTGATAAGGGTGTAAAACGAAAAATGAAAAACTAAGGTATATAAACAAATTAAATAAATAACTATAAGGGTATAAAGTTTAATTTTTGAAAATAATTTACATAATTATAATATTTAATAGAGTAAATTGCAAATTTGGTCCCTGTGGTTTGTTGTTTTTCTCACTTTTGGTCCCTACAAACTTTTTATTGCAAGAAAACCTTCGTGGTATGCAAAAGTGATCGGTTTTGGTCCCTGAGGCTAATGTATGTTAATTTGCAGTTGTTAAATTCCCCTATGTGCCTTACACATGAGGGTAAAACGATCAAATTTCGTAATCGACCAAAATCGCCCAGGATCAATATCATAAACATCTAATCTCAAACCATCTTAGAGAAAAATTACAAACATTTAACCTGCACATTTCAAGAAAATAGAGAAAATCAAAATCAATATGAAAATACAATAATTTGAACATAAACATCATAAAACATCAATAAAACATGAATGTAAATGATAAATTTATACAATCTTTAAAATCAAAACCCTAAAATTGAGATGTCAGATTGGTTCCTCTTCCTTGTTGCAAAACAAACAAACCCCAAATTTAACCCTAAAATTGAGTTGGAGATCAGATCGGTTCATCTTCCTTGTTGCCAAAAAAACAAACCATAAATCTAACCTCTAAATTTGAGGTGGGATTATATCGCTTCCTCTTCTTTGCTGCCAAAAATATGGACATGAAAGGCGACACCAGAGACAAGGGGGACGCCATAGACAGGAAGACGACGAAGACGGTGCGACACTAGAGACAAATAAGGCGATGGAGTACATACCGAGTACAATCGATCCAGTGGAGAATCGATCGAGAGCAACTGGAGATGGTGTAGTCAGTTATGGTGGAGAAAAGATCGAGCAGTCACCGATGGTATGGTTTGGAGAAGAGATGGTTGTAAAAGGAAAGGACAGGAAAGATAGAGGAGAGAGGGTGGTCGGTAGTAGGGCGGTCTATGGTTGAGAATGGGAAAAAGGAAGTCTTCTAGGGTTAAAAGAAAGATATGGTTAAAAAGACCATTATACCCTCATGTGCAAGGCACATGGGGGAATTTAACAACTGCAAATTAATGGATGTTAGCCTCAGGGACCAAAACCAAGCACTTTTGCATACCTCAAGGGTTTCATTGCAATAAAATTTTCGTAGAAGACACCCTTCCCAAAGAAAATCGTAGGGACCAAAAGTGAGAAAAATAACAAACCACAAGGACCAAATTTGCAATTTACTCTATTTAATAATATGATTAAATCAAAAAATATTTAATATTAGACTCCTTTTGAATGTATTGACGAGACGATTATAAAGGTGTAACTTGTTAAGATAAAAACGTATTTTTAAGGTATTTTAGTTAATATACGATTATGTATGTTAATATGATGAGGGTATAAAATAAAAAAGTAAGCGATATAAAGCAAGTTAACTAATTATAAGGGTATTGTAATTTTAAAATTAGTGATCATGAAGTTTGACTCATGTCGAATTGTATGTGAGTAAAGTTTGGCTCGTGTGAAATTGTATGTGAGGAGAGTAGAGTGGTAGAAAGTAGGCATGGAAATGGGGCGGGGATCTCAATCCCCATCCCCGTCCCCAATCCCTCATTTTCATGCCCGTCCCCATCTCCGTCCCCGCCGGGGAATATGATCACATCCTCATCCTCATCCCCAACGGGGAATGGGGATCCCCAACGGGGAAACGGAGATTTTCTTTTCCGTTTATGTAAGCTATTTAAATCAAATGTATGAGACACCACACATGTTTTAATATCACATATTTCCAATAAACCTAAAATCGAAAGAAATTTAATTTAGTATAAAAAATCACAATATCGTAAAATAATTAATAACTTAAAACCAAAAGAAATTCAACCGAATTCGGAAAAAAAAAAATTAACTTCACACGCACCAAAAGATATCGAGTAATATTCAAAACCATATCGAGTAATTGTATTTTGATTGACATCCAAAATACATACTAACATCCAAAAAATAACAATTTTATATTATAAACCTAGTTAAGAAATTATGAATTACCGATTTAGTTTAAATAAATAATATATATTAAATATTAATTAAAATATATAACGGGGACGGGACGGGGAGTGCGATACCCGTCCCCGTCCCCATCCCCGGTTTGAGACAAACAGGGATCCCCGTCCCCATCCCCGGTTTAGCGGGAAATCCCCATCCCCGATTGGGACGGGTGGACCGGGTTCCCCGACGGGTCGGGGCCCATTTCCATGCCTAGTAGAAAGGGGTATGAATATATATAGGGGTTATGTTTAGCAAACCCCTTTTAGATTGTGAGAGAAATTTTATAATAAAATGAAATACAAAACATAAAATAAATATTATGTTATTTTTTAAAATAAAACTAATTTTTTGATAAAAGGATTGAAATGTCTTTTGTTCAAACGGAAAATAAATAGAGTTAATCACCAAAAATCACTCACGGACTAAATTAAAAATTACAAGGGCTATTTCTTGAGGTCCCATTTTCTGATTTTTCACTAAACTTAAGAATTAAAATTGATTCTTTTAATTATTGATGTATTAATATATAGAGTAAATTGCAAACTTGGTCCCTGTAATTTGTTATTTTTCTTGGTTTTGGTTTCTACAAAATTTTTAATGCAAGAAAACCCCCATGGTATGTAAAAGTGTTTGGTTTGGATCCTTCAGACTAACTTCGTTAGATTCCCTCCCGTTAAACCCCTCATATGACTTGCACATGATGGTATATAGGTCATTTTGTCTCTCTTTTTTTTTTCATTTTTCACTAAAAATAGCAAACCATAGAGACCAAAATTGCAATTTTCTATATATATATATATATATATATATATATATATATTGCAATATACAGTCAAACCAAGACTCAACCTCTTTAGCCGACTCTCCGTCACAAACCTCATATTAAACCCTTCCAATCGTTGTCTGGGACCCCATCGCCACCCCTCTCCTTCACCTGCCTTTCTCCTCTCTTTTGGGTTTCTTCTCAAATCCACCATCGATTGTTCTTGATCTGTTCTCCACCATCATTTCTTCTTGATCTGCTCTTAACTTGTTCTCCACTCCGACGACGGAAAAACTCAACGATTGCGATGCTTGATGCTTGAGTCAAAGTCATCCACTTTTTTTTCTATCTTTCTTTATGTCAAACCCTAAAACCAGATCCCAACCAAACCCAGTTTAAAGTTTTGGGAATTCTAAGGAGAACCAGATCCAAGGTTTGTTTAGGGTAGATTTTAGAATTCTAAAGAGAATCAGACCCAGTTGTTTTCTTGAACCTTCAACGTGTGGGTGTCCATTATGGAGTGGGATTTTTTTTTGTAAAGGAGTATCCCAGACCACTTTGGGCCCGGACTAATGGAGTGGGATTTGGTAACACGGTTGATGGTTTTCTGGATGGTGACTTGAAGGAGATGGAGGAGTCTTGTTTGGTTTTTGTCATTATGGAGGTTAATAGGGGTGGAGGAGAGGGTGTGAAAACAGAGAGAAAGGTAGAGAGTATTGGTGCAGGTGTTTTTGATGAATGAATGTGGTGGCGGTGAAGGGTGGATGATGAACGGTGATGGTAGTGGTGGTGGTGTTGTGTGTGTGTGTGTATATATATATATAGGGAGAGGTTCATTTGAGAAATTGTAAATGTATGAAAAATAGATAAGTAATCTTAGTCATCCATTTGGTCAACATTTGCGGCTTTGACCGTGAAGCACCGGAT
Organism: Arctium minus; assembly: GCA_954870635.1. Lineage (NCBI taxonomy): Eukaryota > Viridiplantae > Streptophyta > Magnoliopsida > Asterales > Asteraceae > Arctium > Arctium minus. Next base: position 33,251,448 of record OX941088.1, read on the forward strand.
AATTCCTTACATGGTCTATAGAAGGTAGAGGGGTATTTTCGTAAAATACGCAGGATGAGTTCATATATGAACCTATATGATTCACATATGAACTATACGTTCATATGTGAATCAGTTAATTAGTTCATGTGAGAATCAGTTAATTAGTTTATATATGAATTTGTTAATTAGTTCATCTGATTCATATATGAACTTACAGTTAATTAATTCATATATGAATCACAAAAGTTCATATATGAATCAGTTAAAAAAGTTCAGATGTGAATTACATTGATTCACATATGAACATATAGTTCAGATGTGAATTACACTGATTCACATTTGAACATATAGTTCATATGTGAATTATACATGTTCATATATGAATACAGTCCGTGTATTTTGTAAAAATTACGAAAGTGTTCTTCTATTTTTGAAATAGCCGCAATTTTTGACCGGTCAAAGCCGCAACTTTTGACCAGTCAAATCCGATCTTGACCGTATGAATGGTTATGATTACTTCTCTATTTCTCATATATTATCATTTCTCAAATGAACCTATATATATATAACAGAGTGAATTGCAAATTTGGTCCATGTGGTGTTTTTTTAGTGAAAAACAAAAATAATAAATAAAATGACTAAAATGTCCTCATCTTCAAATTATATGAGGGGTTTTGATGGGAGGAAATCTAACGAAGTTAGTCTGAGGGACCCAAACCAAGCACTATTCTATACCACGAAAGTTTTTACAATAAAAATTTTGTAGAAACCAAACCAAGAAAAACAACAAACCACATGGACCAAAATTGTTATTTACTCTAATATATGTTTTCATTCTAAAAAAGTGTATTAACTTTTGAACAGGGATAAAAAACAATGACATGTTGGTTTTATCTAAAAAGAGAAAGAAAATGAGATGTATGATGAGTCATCTCACATATATCACGATGTGGATCCCACATTTCGATTTAAATTTAATAATAAAAATAGCATTTTTTAACCAATTTTTTTAAATTAGTTATTTTGTTTTTATTAGTTAGCATATTTTTAAATATTGTTGATTGTGATGATAATTTTATTTTTATAACGTGCATAATATTCATGACGTAAGTAATTTATACGTGGATAATATTTTTAATTCTGATAACTTTTTTTTGTTAAACTTTTTAAAGACAAGTGGTTTTTGAGAGGAAAAAATATTTTCCATGGTGATTAGGTTTTTATTAAAAAAGTAATATTTTATTTGGAGGAATTTTAAAATGTGATTGGTTTAAAGATAATATTAATATGAGAATAATTGTATTATGCAATTAAAACTAGTTTATGAAATCAAACTTTACGACTGTGAATATTTTGTTGTTACCATGAAAATTTTAAATGAGGAGTGTTATTTACACCAAAATTATGTCAAAATCAGGTTAATTCATACGTTGAGAATGTAATTAATACATTGGGAATGTTAAAAGCAGATGTTAATGTGTGTGAGGAGAAAATTAATTATGATGGTGCACTTAGTAAAGTTATGGGTGCAATTAGCCTCTCCCATTTTAAAATTGTTGTTTGGACATAGGACACCTACGAATACGATTACTTAAAAAAATGTCAATTATTATTGCAACGACTTCTTAAATAAATTATTTTATAAGAATTATAAATTTTAAACAAAGACCGTTTTTTGATTAAAATTATTTGTATATATTTGCTTCTAATTATCTAATTTATTCAATGACTATAAATGTACCATCGCAATGCAACGGGTTTCTGAAATCTAGAACTTGAACCCTCGATCATTATTCATACTCTTTGTTAGTCTTTTTTGATTTTATTTTACGATTTTGAGAAACCTAGATTTAAAACAAAAATATATTTTAGTTTAGTTTAATTATCATTTTTTATAAAAAAATAATAATAAAGTATTTTGTTACGGGTCAAAAAATGTTTAATTTAAATGATAATTATATTTAAGATATTTTATATTTAAAATTACAAAAATAACATACTTCAATAAAAAAATAAAAATAAGGTGTTTTATCTCGAATTTCTTATATTTATCGGTTAGTTATATCAATAGTTAAAAATTTTAGATATTTTAGAAAATAAAAATAAGTGTTTATCTGCAGTTAGTTACACGAATTCAAACATTGAGCTTTTATAAGTTGTACTTATGTTTAATCAGTTTGTGCTTTTGGATTTTAAGTAATATGCATTAATAAGTGGTACCTAATGCATAAAAATTAGTTTTTAAGAATTTAACTTAAATGTTTTATAATATAGTATAAATATATTAGTTAAAATTCAAAATTACAAGTTAATGAAACATAATTATAACTTATTAAAGTCCCATGTTTTTATTTGTATAACTAACTGCAAATAAATATATTAAATACAGGATAAACAGTATGAGATAAACTACTTGTTTTATTTTTTATTGAAATATATTATCAATAATTTTGAATATAATAACATAACAAAATAATTTATCATTATCTTTATAAACATATCATAACTAAAAGTAAAATAAATTACATTTTTATAATAAAATATAAGTTGTACCAAAGCATTATGATATTGTAAATTAAGTAATTGGTTTTAATTAGTTGCATTTTGTGCTTAAAATATTGTAATTAAGAGTTTTTTATGTCTCTTTTATAATATAGTATAGATATAGATTAGCTTTGTAAATGTGATTAATTTGGACAACATGGTTTTTAAAATGAAAGCATCAACAATTTATGATAATATTTTTTTTCTGATGCAACTATTTTCAACTAATTTTGAAATATAAATTATTATTACTTCAAATTCAAGTATTCAACTACTTATTTGTCATAAAAACAAAATACATTAGAATACAACAAAACTTTGATTTGTTCATACTTAATATAACGAATAATTTTTTCCTCCGATGAAACATATCTTTAAAATTTTCTATTTTGTGTTGGTTTTAACTTTTAAGAGCATCCACAATGTTGAGTTTTTTGGTAAGGTTTTTCGTAACTTTTTTCTTACACATTATTGTTATATCAACAATTTAAAAACATTTACATACTTTCACTATGTGAAAAACCTCACCTAAGTTTTTTTATAGTTTTTTCAAACTTTTGAGAGACCTACCAATTTAACTTTATATAATTTATATTCTTATTTATAAAAATAAATGCATTAAAATTCATACAAATACATATTTTCTATATCGAGAAATTATTATTGCATTAATTGTGTATTTATTTTACATAATTTTTTAAATATTTAATATATATATATTATATAAATTTCTTATTTAATTATGATTTCTTTAAAATTGATAAATAAATAAAATTGATTAAATATAAAACTTTATAAAGTTGAAACTGATTAAATACAAAAAAACCTTTAAAAAAGCAGGTCGTACAGTTACGATCTATAAAGAAAAACCTCACCAAAAATCTCAAATGAAAAATCTCTCCACTATGTGAAAAACCTCAAAATGATGTTTTTGTTTTTTGAAAAACCTCCTAAACGCCTTTCAAAAACCTACCAAAAACCACATTGTGGATGCTCTAAATAAATCAGTTGAACTTATAATACTTATTGCGTAAATACACGTTTATTAACAATGTTATAGCTAAGGCTATGTTTGGCAAACTAGCTGATGAAAAAGTCAATAAAAACTAGCTTATAAGATGTAAAATTACCAAAAGAGACATTTAACAAAATAATCAATTACAATTTTAATAATATAATTAAAATAATTTTATAGTAATATAATGTATTAATTAATACAAATAAGGCAGTAAATAATATAATACGTTAGTTAAAATTTTTTGAAATTTATTATATATATATATATTATAAATTTTGAATTTTAAACCAAATTTAAAATATATATATATATATATATATATATATATATTAACTTATGATTTTAAAAAGGGAATTTAATTACAATGCCCTAAGTTGAAAAATCAGTACCCAATATGCCCCAAATCTTGTTATTTTTGCCAAAATACCCCTTATGTCCGCGTTTTTTTGCTTGAAACGAGGACTTGGTCCGCGTTTTGTCCTCGTTTCATTGTTACACGCGGCCTTGGTCCGCGTTTCGTCCTCGTTTCATTGTTACACGCGGCCTTGGTCCTCGTTTTGTCCTCGTTTCACTGTTACACGCGGCCTTGGTCCGCGTTTTTTTCATTTCACCGAGAAATGGTCGACTTTTGGCTTCAATGCTCCGGGAAACACATCGACACGGGTTGGGGCCGCCCTTTGCACTATTACACGCGGACTTGGTCCGCGTTTTTTACTGTTACACGCGGACTTGGGGGTCGCGTTTTATCCTAGTTTGATAAAATTATTGTAGAGATTGCGTTAATCTTATAAAATTATTGTAGAGATTGCGTTAATCTTATAAAATTATTGTAGAGATTGCGTTAATTTTAGGATTGCGTTAATTTTATAAAAATATTGTAGAGATTGTGTTAATTTTAGAGATTGCGTTTTTTTATAAAAAAAATTGTAGATTATGCGTCAATTTTAGAGATTGGGTTTTTTTTATAAAAATATTGTAGAGATTGCGTTAATCTTAGAGATTGCGTTAATTTTAGAGATTATGTTTATTTTTGTATAAAAAAAACTGTAGAGATTGCGTTAATTTTAGGATTGCGTTAATTTTATAAAATTATTGTAGAGATTGCGTTAATTTTAGAGATTGCGTTAATTTTATAAAAATATTGTAGAGATTGTGTTTTTTTAGAGATTGCGTTTTTTTTATAAAAAAATTGTAGATTATGCGTCAATTTAAGAGATTGGGTTTTTTTTATAAAAATATTGTAGAGATTGCGTTAATCTTAGAGATTGCGTTAATTTTAGAAATTGTGTTTATTTTTGTATAAAAAAACTGTAGAGATTGCGTTAATTTTATAAAATTATTGTTGTAGAGATTGCGTTAATTTTATAAAAATATTGTAGAGATTGTGTTAATTTTAGAGATTGCGTTTTTTTATAAATAATAGCCCTGAAACCCTAATACGTTTTACATTATTCAACGCGGCCCCAACCCTCGTGTCAAGCTAAAAACGCGGACGAGGCCCTCGTGTAACAGTGAAACGAGGACAATACGAGGACAAAACGAGGACCAAGGCCGCGTGTAACAGTGAAACGAGGACAAAACGCGGACTAAGGCCGCGTGTAACAGTGAAAAGAGGACAAAACGCGGACCAAGTCCTCGTTTCAAGCAAAAAAACGCGGACATAAGGGGTATTTTGGCAAAATTAACAAGATTTAGGGCATATTGGGTACTGATTTTTCAACTTAGGGCATTTTAATTAAATTCCCTTTTAAAAAACCATTACATATAATATGGAAAAAAATAATCAAATAATAATTACAAAAATAATTATAATTGATAACTAAAATATATTGATCAATATTAAAAAAAAGTTGATATAGTTATCAATAATTCTAAATAATTAAAATTTTATGTCAATCTATAATTAAAATTTGTGTTATAAATTTCAGATAATATTAATTAATATTTATTAATTAATAATAATAATAAATTTTAATAATTAATATTTATTTATAATGAATAGTTAATATATAATAATGGATATTAATTACGGCATAATTGAAATAATCAAAAAAAACTCTTCATAAGCTACTTCAACTATCTTATTAAGGCTATGTTTGGCAAAAAAAAGTTAAGTTAGCTTGTAGCTGATAAGCTAGCTTTTCAAAACGCTACTTTGAGTAGCGTTTCAATAAGCTAGCTTATGGTCATCCAAACATGTACACTAGCTTATAAGCTAGCTTACCCTAGCTTATTTTTGCCAAACAATGCCTAAGACTATGTTTGACAAAAAAAACTAGCTTATAAGTTAGCGTACACGTTTGGATGACCATAAGCTAGCTTATTGAAACGATACTCAAAGTAGCGTTTTGAAAAGCTAGCTTATCAGCTACAAGCTAGCTTATAAGCTAGTTTGTCAAACAAAGCCTAAAAAGCTAGCTTATAAACTAATTTATGTCCATCCAAATATGTACCCAGAAAATAAGTTAGCTTATTTTCGCCAAACAATGCTTAAGTTTACAATAAACTTAACATGTGCATTCTCAAATATTAGAAGATCAATAAATAATTGTTAAAAATCTATTTAAAAATAAATAGACCTTATAATAAACGACCATAATTCAACTTCCGTTTGTTTTGAGAAAATTTACTCTTGTCACAATAAACATTTGATAAATAAATTAGTTTACGATGATAATACTTAAATATTAAAAACGTGACATTTTATTTAAAAAAATGTTTTGAAATGTGCCTCCATTTAAATCTATAAATTAAAAAAAAGGGAACAAATGATAAGGAACCGGTCCAAACCAGTCCCCACCAAAAACAAGGACAGGTTACGAACCGGTGTGCTGAGGATGTACTCAGGGACAGGCTAGCAGCCGGTATGCTCCTCCCTCTCATGATGAACAACATGTTTGATCATACATAACCATACATCGTTTTACGATCATCAGAGGACTTAATTTACGAAGATTTCTTTCATTGATAATATAATACACTGATTAATTGAAACATCAGATGATCAATCATACAACAACAATAATGAAACCTAACAATTGAATCTCTACCAAATAAAGCAGAACAATTCAAACCGGAGAATTTCAGATGTGTTTTACCATCACCACTCGATCAATCTCGTCTCCTCCATCTCCAACAGGATAATTTCATTCATTAATTTCCATAAGAAATGATTAAAAACCAGAGATCGAGCGTTGATCTCCTAGGCTTAACAAGTTTTTCGATCAGAAAAATCAAATTCGGCAACATATGTGGATGATTTTATAGTTTTTTTTTTGTAATTTAAATTCTAACAATTTTTGCCGCTTTCACCACCGGATTGTCCCTGGCGATCGCCTCACGGCCGGCGGACTTGTAATCGTAGGTGCAGTCATGACGGTCGGAGTATCGATGCTCAGCGCAGAATAGATCGCCACAACGGCACCGGAATCCGGTCAAACCAACCTTTTTCCGGCAACCAGAGCACCGACTTACAACCTTAGTCATCGTTTTCTCCTTCGCTTCATCATCCACCATCACAACCGTCCGATCTATCACCAGATCAACCTCAACGTCGCGAGACGTTGACCTCGTCGGAGACCTCAACGAGCCAGATCTACCACGAGCACGTTGCGTAGACGCGGTCGAACTCGAGGTTGTGGTGCCGTTAAAGCACTTTTGACACATATTGTTTGTCGCCGGATTTCCAACGACGCCGCAGTTGTTGATGCAAAGAGTCAAGGTTTCAGGTACGACCTTGAATTCCGTCTCTTCTTTCTCTGTCCTCTGAGCCATCTTCAAACAGCAACCTTCACAAATATCTGCAAATTGACACAAATTCGAAGAACAAAAATATTGAATTCACCGTGAGAAGATAATCGATGAGAAATGAAAATTTTCCGGCGAGAATTGATTGAAAAAGTTGGGTTGGCGAGAGAAATGGAAGGGAGGGGGGGAGGTTTATTAAGGGAAGGGGAAAAGGGCTAATGGTTGTCGCAAGGGACGCGTTATCATCATGCAAATTGTGGAAAGGTAGTTACGATTATACCCCTGAGACTTTACACAAATTCCCAAATGTGGGGCTAGGAGTCGGATTACTACGTCTGACGTGGTCAGCCACCGATTTCGATTTCGCCCGTGACAATAACCTTTTCCTGAAGACAAATTTGGGTTTCTATTCTTGATATTTTGCCTAAAAATATCATAAATATGTTGAATATGAATATGTCGTCAGTTTACGATAAGTATGTTTAACTTTTAATTATTATTTTTTTACAAAGGACCCTCGTGTTCATATGAAAATATGTTTAATGAGCCCACTTATACTTGGCCGACAGTGGTTGTGCGAGATGTAAAATAGATATTCGCTATATATATATATATATATATATATATATATATATATATATATGAAAATATATTCGATATATTTATTATATGAAATCTTTTCAATAGTGTTATTAAATATAATACTGCTTTCTAGCCTTTAAGAAGGTTAATAGTTTAAACGTTGAAAGTGTGCATCAGGCAAGTCAGAGGGTTAAGTGTACAAATCAAAAATTCGATTAATTTCGGATTTGGAAATTAAGTCTTGAATTTTGGGTTTTGAATTTTCAATTGTTTTGGTTCGGGTCAGTCGAGTTTAGATATAGTTATATGCAAAAAATATATATTTTCAATTGATTTTGCTGATGAATTTAATCGAGTAAGGGGATTGATAAAATCGATAGTAGGTTTAAAATTAGAAAATGCTATAGCCAACTAAGATTTTCGGAAAGTAATTAGATATATATATATATATATATATGTCTATATAGACAGAGGTTCAAGGGAAACCTCAAATAAATGAAAAACTAAAAAACACCTTATCAACAGTTAGATGAGATGATCTGAAGGATGTGATTAAATAAGCGGTTACAACAATATCTTTTGAATTAAAAAACTCTAGCCCCCTATTTTTTTATCCGAAAAAAGAGAAAAAATAAACAAAATCCGAGCGAAATAAATTACACCAAAAAATCAATCATATTTTTCTCGTTAATTTGACATCCATATTGATATACTTTTTCATTCATTTTTTCGTGGTTTTTCGGTTTCTATTTATTTAGGGTTTTCCCCTTAACCTGACCCTCTCTCTCTCTCTCTCTCTATATATATATATATATATAGAGAGAGAGAGAGAGAGAGGTGGGCTCATACGAGAACAACATTTATTTAAGAAAACACGAAAACAATCGAGTAAATACAAAATCAAATATTCTTTTTGAAAGACAAACATTATATTACCAAACCAAAACCAAATTACACCACATAAGAAAGTAAGGTCGGATCGCACAACCGGACCCGAAGGAAACAACAAAACAACACAGCAGACTATGGCTTGCCAGGGGTAAAACCGAATACAAACAACACCAAACAAGCAGCAGTTATGCCACACCCAAATTCCGTCGACCCAAACCCCCCTTATCAGCTATGGAACCTTCCTTTCTTGTGTCAAGTTGGTAAAGCCTCTTGAATCTATCTCCCAACGCCTCGTTTCCCACCCACCTATCCCTCCAAAAGCTCGTCCCATCCCCACTTCTTTCCCGAAATGAGCTTCAAAATTAATGCCCACTCTCTCCAATTCTTTTCCTACTCTAATTATGTTCCCTAACACCGACCGACCCCCCTTAACCGCCAAGCCATCACTTTCGATCCCCCCTCCCTCCCATACAAACTATTGATCACCTTTACCCAAAGAGTGTCCTTTTCCGTAGCAAACTTCCACTACCATTTTCCAAACAACAACCCCAATTTGATGTTTGTAAACTCCCCACATTTAGCCCACCTCTTTTGAAATTCCTTATTACCCTCTCTCATTTTACCCATGCCACCCCCCTTTGGATTTGACCCTTCCCCCCACCCCAAAAGAAACGACTTCTCAAACACTCAAGCTCACGAATCACTCCTCTCGAAAGGTATCATTTCAAGTTAATACAGAAACCGATATATTAAGGAAAAATAAGATATTTGATTTTGGGCTTGAATCCTTGATTTTATAGTCTTGATAGATGAATGATTCAATTACGAGTCCAACGGCTCTTTCTGGAGCGAAAACGGAGCTATAACGAAGAAGTTATGACCAAAACAGTGTTCGGGCATATTTTTCATGGTCTGCAGGGCGCACGGGTCGTGCCAATTCCTTCACAAAAGTGGCACGGGTCTTGCTCAGCATCAGAAGCAACAACATGGGTTAAAACCTGATTTCAGCCTCATTTTCACCCAAAACTTCATTTCTTCATATCTTCTTCATCCCAACTCCGATTTCAGTGATTCAAGTTGCCACGGTTTCGTTTTTGAGATATCTTCAAGGATCTAGAAAGGTATTGAAAGTCTATTGGAGTATACAAGAGTATTTTGTGGTGGCAAGCTCCTCATCTCTCCCTCTTCATCTTCTTCACCAAAGTTTTCTAGGGTTTCATCCACCCTTTGTTATCCCTTTCGTAGATTGGAGGTTTGTAACCATTTTGGTGAACTAGAGGTGTTTTGATTGGTGGATTCAAGCTTGGGTTAAGGTAATCTTCTATTTTCTTCATTTATGGAAGTTAGGGTTTCGGTATCAGTTGAGGTATTCATGTATAAGGTTGGGAAACGATTCTTGGTGGTCGATTATGATTATTTATGGTGGAATATGTATATTTATGGTTGGAACCTTGTGGATCTAGGTTTTGGAAGATTTGGCTTGAATATTCAAGTTTCTTCAAGGAAGCTCTAAGTGGGTAAAGTCTAGATTTAGCCTAAATCTAGCAAGGTGAGTTCAAGTTGATTTGTGAAAATGGTGTACATACCAAAATGTCCATTTTAAAGTGTTTATGTGTTTTACATGAAATTATCAAATGTTGGATTATTTGTTGATCGTGATTAATTGAAGTATTTAACTTTATAAACTTTGTATAACACCCACATTTGGGATTTTTGGGTATTTTGATAAAGGGTCACAAATGAATGTGTCTTGATGTTTTATTGCATAAATAGATCTTTGGTCAAAGAAATACGCTTTTGAATGGTTATCGGGTTTTATGCATCATTCATGAAATGGAATGTTTTATGAAGTATTACTTGCACATTTATGTGAAGTACTTGAAAGAATGTGTATGGTCTCATTTTATGATTTCCATTCTTATCAGCAGTTAAACTTGGAAATGCATATTTGAAAATAAATGAGTCTTTAGGACTTCGGTCCGATTTAATAGCCCTTTGTGAAATACCGAGTATGATGGCGGTTAATGCGCATCATTTGAGAATTACATGTTTTGAGTGTGTTGGTCATTCAATTGGAGTCATGTTCTCTTTAGACTGTAATGCAGTGGATCCATAGGCATATGGGTCGGTCATAGGCATATGGGTCGGTCATTACTTCTTCAAAACGTCCCATAACACAAAATTAATCATTTCTCCAAAACAAACACTAAAAATGCCTTTTAACCGAATAATCTCATTTATGCAATAAATCACCAAAACACGTCCATTTACGACTCATTTATGAAGATGCCCAAAAATCCCAAATATGGGTATTTTACAAGGTTCATAAAGCCAAACTTCTCAAATAATCAAAAACCCATCAAATGACTCTACAAATGATAATTTCATGTTAAACACATAAGCACTTTAAAAATAAACATTTTGGCTTGTACAATGTTTTCACAAATCAACTTGAACTTACCTCGCTAGGTTAAGTTAAACCTAGGTTCCAAATCCAACCATTAGCCTCCAATAGTGTAGATCCTTCCACTTTCAAGTCATCACCAACAATAAGCTAGTGTTTCCAAATAACCCATTTCTCCAAATCTAAAAGAAATGAACCACCAACAAGTGAAACCTTTAGATCTACAAGGATCCTTACACCAAAGTTTGGATTACACAAGAGATTTACCTCAATCGAAACTTAAAGCCTTCAAATCCACAATTCTCAAGAAATCCTCCATCCCTAACATAGCCAAGCCTTAAGCCACCGAAACCTTGATCTTCCTACGATAGATTCATACCAAGGTGTTTCAAAATCAATTCTTCAGTTCCCCGAAATCGTACCAAAGAGAGGAGAGAAATGAGATGGAAGCAAGAATGAGAGAAAACCCTAAAAAAATGGGGATTAAATCGTCAGATTGATTCCCGCGGCCTTGGCCGCGACCTCATGTCACGGGACAAGCCACACGTGTTCCTAGGTTGTAGACTACAGCGATTTACGTGGGCCTAGCCGCGTCTTGAGGCTGCGGGCCAAGCCGCACACGTCACTTGTCATATCTTCTCGCACCTCGTGTTTAGACTGTTCCTCACGGCCGTCTGCTAACTGTTTCCTTAGCCGACCATTGACCGTTCCTTAGAGAAATACGGGTGTTATACCTGTCACAACCGTGCAGAGGTGAGGGGGCTCGGTACACCCGACGTGACCTTGCCAACGATTGTGACACAAGGCATGGACGTCGGTCACTCTCGTCGAGTTGGTACCGTAGGCGAGGGGGACCCCGCGACTTTGACCTGCGACAATGCGATTGGCACTGTCGTCGGGCATTGTCGCCCACGGGGGTCTGATGGTATAAAAATCCCATTTTCACCCAAATTGACCTCATTTTCCTCCTAACTCATTTCAGGTCCGATTTGGAGTGCTTTATATGCGATTTTCACTCCATAAATTCCTCTCCTCATTTATTGTCAACCTAGGGTTTGTTGAGATCAATTGTTGATCATCAATAACTTAACCTTATGGGTGCAAGTGTTGTGGCTAAGGTAATCTCTTCCATTCTTCATCTAAGAAAATAGGGTTTTGATATTTCCTTTCCTCTTCCATCTTGCTGGGACTTGATGTAACTATAGGAGTAATTGTGTTTAAGGATCTTGGTTAAGAGTTGAAGCTAGGTATCTAGAAGGTTTCAAGCCTTCTTTCAAGGAACTCAAGCTTTGTGGGTAAAACCTAGATTTAGTCTAAATCTAAATCTAGCAAGGTGAGTTCTAGTTGCTTTACAAAACTATATGCATGTCAAAATATAAATGTTTTGGGTTTTAAACATAAATTTATGTGCTCACTTCATATTTAATGAGTTTTGGTGATTTTGGTGTTCTTGAGCATAATGAGTGGCTCAATGTTATAAAAGATTTACAATACGATATTGGACGTTTTGGCCACCAAAAAGGATATTGATCCACCATGAAACCTTTTATTGGATGCTTGAAAGATTGAGCAACTCATTTGATTTGTTTTCCTAATATTTGCAAAATGGGTTACGAAGGGTTTTAAATGGAAAGATTTTTAAGAGTCGGAATATTTTTTTTTATAAGAGTCGGAATCTTATGGATAAGTATTTTGGTTATGGTTTATTTTTTGGAGTTTCCCAACTTACGAGCTTTAGAATATTTGAACTTTAAACTCATTTGACTTTCAAAGTGTGAGTTATTGAAAAAGGGTCATCCTTTGATCTTATATATATTTTGGAAAAATGTGAACTTTATGCGTTAGGCCTTTAGCCATTTATATTGGAAGTAATTGTCCGTTTTGGAAAAGAAATACATCGACGTATATAGCCATGTTGGCTTTATTTAGTTTCCAAGTGTTCTATGATTTCTTATGGTTTGGCTTATACTCTAAGGAGTTCTGGGACGTTGTCCGGTTTAAATGGCTCAATGGAGCATTTTATGGAAATGTAACTAATATACAGATGTTGGTTATTACATGTTTGAATACAATAGTTCATTCATTTGGAGTCATGTAATGTTTAGACTGTAATGCAATGGATCCATAGGCATAAGAGTCGTATGTTCATCATGGAGTCTTGTTGTCCATGTTTGAGTCTAGTGAGTGGTCCCCGAGTCAGGTTTTATGTAAGCTTGTGGTGATGCTCTTGGAGAGGCGTATACGGAGCTAAGTCTTGCGATGGTACCCATGGTGAGCCGGATACAGAGACTTTTGACTTTTGTGGTGACACTCATCTAGAGGTCGAGTAGACATTAGGGTCATTTGAGCATCTTGCGGTGGTTGCTCAAAGGAGCCATATACGGGGATCCATGACCCGAAGTGAATCTCGTAAACGTTGATAAGTGGTTTAACTATGTGTTCCGCCACATTTGATGAAATCGGGTCTCCCCCGTCACCGAAAGGTGTTATATTTGGGTATTCCCTTACTCGTACCTTCGGTGTTAAAAACGTACCATTGTATTTATATAAATAGCATTTTGATGAAATATCTCGTGGGTGCGTTTTGGGGAAATTGAACTGTGAACATTATTTAAAAAGGGATATTTGGTATTGAGAATAATACGGTTTGGGATCAAAGCCTTTTTATAACTAATATTTCAGGGACGGTCGTTTTTAGATTAAAGTATTCTTTTTAAACATTTTATGATTATATGATGAAAACTGCTTTAACTCACTAGGCATTAAGCCTAACACTTTTTCTTTCGACATGTATATCAGGTCTTAGATGGATCGAGTGGCGAGTGGAGTTGGGTAGAAGTTCCGGTAGGATGACTTTAGAGATGTCATCAATCTTGAGAAGATAACATATTGGTGGTTTTAGTAAGACCGAACTGGCTTAGTCCTCGTTTGTGGGACTAGATGGTTCCGTTAGAACTCTGATACATTTTGTAGTATTAGTTTCTTTGTAAACTTTAAATATTTGTTATTTCAAATTATGTATTCAAGGGGTTTTGAAAGTTTTAATTTGTCTGCTATTTTCAAATTTTTAGGTGTTACCTAAAACAATATTATATTTCTATTTTAGTTTATTTTAAACTTAAATGTCTACTTTTTCATTTAATTTTTAATCATGAGATAAAAAAGCTCTCGATTTATTATGGGGGAGGCTAATTGCACCCATAAATTTGCTAAATGCACCATCATAATTATTTTTCTCCTCACACACATCAACATCAACATCTGCCTTTTACATTCCCAATGCATTAATTACATTCCCAACGCATGATTTTGACCTGATTTTGACATATTTTTGGTGTAAATAGCACTCCCCTTTATTATTAGAAATAAAAAAATGTTCTTCAACGAAATACTATATAATTTTGAGTAGATTACATTTTTGGTTCTTATGGTTTTCACTCATTATCAAGATTGGTTCCTCTTTTAAACTAATTACAATTTTGGTCATTGTAGTTATCATTTTCTTTCATTTTTGGTCCCTCTGACCAACCTTAGTTAAAAAGTCTAATTAACTTTTTTTGTCTTTTTTCTTTTTTTTGTTTTACTAGATCTTATAATAATTACAACATTAGTCCCTAATCCCTATGATTTTGTCTTTTTACATTTTTGTGTTTTCTATCATTTTATTTTTCATTTTATATCCCTTATTATATTAATAATAATTTTAACTAAAAATACATTTAAAATACATATTTTATTTTGTAAATTACACTTTTATAAAAGATTTGTCGGTACCTTTAAAATGAGTTAACCATTGAATATTTTTTAAAGTTTTGCAAATTATCTGATATATATATATTTGCAAATCCATCTACACTAATAAAAAAAACATTTTCTATTTTAAGTTGGGTTTAAAAAATATGTCATTTTTTATTTATGTAAGATAAAAATCGAAATTCATTTATTCCTATTAATAATAAATGTATCGTTTTAAGATATTTTATTTAATTAAATATTTTTAAATGTGTAATAAATAAAAAACTTTATAATATAATTGTTCAATTTTTTTCAAAGTATCAAAAATAAATAACCAGTTAATAACTACACATTCTCATATACTTAATCTTTAGTAATAGATAAATATAGTTTTAATAATTTAATTAAACTATATAGTTTAATAATTAAAATATATTAACTACATAATTTCAAAAATAGTGTAATACTTAAACTATATTAAATTTAAATATTTTTTAATAATTAAACTATATTTATAATCAAAAACTGTATTTTTTTTCAAAAGCAAAGAAATGCAGTCATACTTTTAGTATAAAACAAAGAAAATATGTTGTTGTCAATTAGTTATTTATTTTTCATTACGATAAATTTCTGTTGATATTTTAAAAAAAGTAATAATTATATTATATTTTTTATTTGATACACATTAAAAAAATATTTAATCAAATAAAATATTTGAAAAAGATACATTTATTAATTAATAGACATAGATAAATTTTGATTTTCATCTTACATAAATAAGAAAAAATAATACATTTTTTGAATCTAACACATGTTTTTTTTGGATTAATGTAGATGATTTGCAAATCCGATATATATTTGCGAATCTTTTTTTTTATTAGTGTAGATGGATTTACAAATATATATTAGATAAATTGTAAAAATTTTAAAAAAATTCAATGGTTGACTCATTTTAAAGGTACCGGCAAATCTTTTATATCATTTTTTATTATAATTTGAGTAAATTACACCACGGGTCCCTGTGGTTTACTCAGAATCTGAATATAGTCTCTATTTTAAAATAATTACACCAGGGAACCCTGTGGTTTGCATTTCGTTTCACCCTGAGTCCCTGGGGACCTAGAGTGCAACGAAATGCAGGGATCCATAATGCAATTTTCAACAAACCACAAGGACCCATAGTGCAAAAAAATTCAAACCACAGGACCTAGAGTGAAACGAAATGCAAACCACAGGGATTTCTGGTGTAATTATTTCAAAATAGGGACCATATCCAGATTTTAAGTAAACCACAGGGACCTACGGTGTAATTTACTCTTAAAATTATTATTAATATAATAAGGGGTATAAAATAAAAAATAAAATGATAGGAAACACAAAAATGAAAATAGAAAAACCATAGGGACTAAAATAGTAATTATTATAAGATCTAATAAAACAAAAAAAAAGGAAAAAGACAAAAAAAAGTTAATTAGGATTTTTAACTAAGATTGGTCAGAGAGACCAAAAGTGAAATAAAATGGTAATTACAATGACTAAAATTGTAATTAGTTTAAAAGATGAATCAAAATTGATAATAAGTTAAAACCCCAAGGATCAAAAATGTAAACTCTATATTTTTTTTTCATCATCTACATTTATTTTGGAGCAAATCATGTTTTGAGTCCCTATTGTTTGTTGAAAATTTCTATTTTTGTTTTTATGATTTTAAAATTATAATTTTCATTCTCATAATTTGTAATTTATTATTGTTTTTTGTCCTTGTGATTTAAACTTTATTGCTTTTCTTGTGGTTTACAAATTACAATTCTTTTATATTTTAGTCCATCATACTTAAAAGTAGTACTTACTCTTAACGTCGAAAATAAAAATAAATTATAAACTATAGGGATGAATACTGCAATTTCAAAACCATGGGGACAAAATTCATAATTTTAACAAACCAGAAGGACTAAAAACGTAATTTACCTTTTCTTTTGGGACCGAAAAGTATAAAATTTGATATTTTAACTTAAAAATGGCCTGGTGCTGATAGGGGGCAAAATGGGAATTTGAGAAGAAGAAAGAGGAGTCCAGCTAGCATTTAGAAAGAGAGAGCCGCCGTGTCTGACCGTGGCCAAACCAAAAGCCGCTTTTCTCATTTCCAATGTAAACCCATCGGACCTTAACCTACACGTGTATGTCCACGCGTCCCCCACACAACAATCACCCACATCTATCATTAAAATCAACCAACCTCCCACTAAACCCGGCGGCTTAAAGATAACGGCTCATGTTTGTAAGACCCTTCACAACCCGACGAGACCATCTTTAATATTAACTATAAGCGTACTCGCGTAATACAGCTAGATACATCACGATTTTAATGTTTTATTTTCTATTTTTTTGTCGATTTACAGTACGATTTTGGATGGTTTTGAGAAACTGATAATTTTTTTTTATAAATTTATTTAATTTAGGCTTAATAATATAATATTTTTTATATAAAAATATTAAGTATTTTGTTAGATTTCAATGATTATCTTATATATTTTAATGACATCTAGAAAAAATAACCAATTACATATTTAATAATATAATTAAAACAAATTTATAGTAATATAATATATTAATTAATAGTGATACATGGAAATGTCTGCATAAAAGAAAAGTCATGCACATACTAAATTGGTGGATGTTAGAAGTCTGAAATAGTAATATGTATCTTGTGCTTTGATACTTGTAAATTAAGAGATTTTTAAAATCTTGCATAAAATGATGGTATTTTGTGTCTAATAATTTGTATTTAAGAGTTTTTTATCCGTGCTTTATAATATAGTATAGATAGAGGGTAAAGGGTTGGATTTCGGTGAAAAATTGAATTAAGAGTGAATTGTGGATTTGGTCCCTGTGGTTTAGTGATTCTTTTGACCATGGTCCTCATTCTATGTTTATTGTGGATTTGGTTCTTGTGGTATTCAATTTATTTTGGTCATGGTCTTTCTGACTAACACTTCCATTAACTTTGTTAAATCAAGGATCATTTTAGCCATTTTGCCTATTTTTTGTTCTTTTTTGATAAGAAAAATATAAACAATATTTGTATACACATGCACACACATATACATATAAATATATATATATATATATATATATAACGATATTAAAATAAATAAAATAAGACATTATTGTATGATTTAATTGTTTAATTTTTTTTAAATTAATTATATTAAATACGATTTAATTTTATTATTTTATTGTAATTGTGAAAAAATATATATAGTTTTATTGTTTTAATGTAATTAAATTTTCAATTTAAACAAATCAGATCATAAAACTATATCTTATTTTATTTAGAGTGAATAAAATAAAATATGGTTTTATGATTTGATTTATTGAATTAAAATTTTAATTAAGTTAAAGACGATTTAATTATATTATTCTTTTATTATCATTGCAACAAACAAGCTTATTGTTGATATTTTAACACAAAAAAAATCATTAAAACCCGTTGAGAAATGAACTTTAATTTTATCATACTAAAAACAATATAAAAATTGATTTTGAGTTTTTGACTGAAAAACAATATGAAAATTGGAGCTTCTAATTTTAAGATGATAAAATTATAATTCATTTCTAAACGGTTTTCAATGATTTTTGGTGTTAAAATATCAACAATAAACTTGTTTGTTGCAATGATAGTAAAATAACAATATAATTAAATCGTCTCTAACTTAATTAAAATTTTAATTCAATAAATCAAATCATAAAATCATATTTTATTTTATTCGATCTAAATAAATAAGATATAGTTTTATGATCTGATTTGTTTAAATTGAAATTTTAATTACATTAAAACAATAAAACTATATCTTTTTTCACAATTACAATAAAATAATAAAATTAAATCGTATTTAATATAATTAATTTTAAAAAAATTAAACAATTAAATCATACAATAATGTCTTATTTTATTTATTTTAATATCGTTATATATATATATATATATACATGTGTGTATGCATGTGTGTTTGTGTGTATAAAAATATTGTTTATATTTTTCTTATCAAAAAAGAACAAAAAATAGGCAAAATGACTAAAATGGTCCTTGATTTAACAAAGTTAATGGAAGTGTTAGTCAGAAGAACCATGACCAAAATAAATTGAATACCACAAGGACCAACCAAATCCACAATAAACATAGAATGAGGATCATGGTCAAAGAAATCACTAAACCATAGGGACCAAATCCACAATTCACTCTTGAATTAATATAAAAAACGTGAGAAGTGTTTATTAATTATTGGATGTACATTAAGATGAAATAGACCGAGATAAGATGTAACGTATTGCATCAGATCAATTTCTATATCAATTGTAATTCATGGATGTGCTTGAGAATAAAAGTGATCAACTGTTTAGATCCACTTTTTATTTTTCTCGAGTTAACTCAACTTCAGTGACGAATCCAGGATTTTTCCTGGTGGCGGTACCTTTTAGGGTAGATTAAGGGGGTGTTTGAGATTGCTTATTTTAAACATTTTTTGTTTTTTTAAAGTGTTTATCAACTTATGTGATGATAAAAAGGAGTTTTATAAAAAATGTTTGGATTAACTTATTGTGGTACCAAAACGTAATAAGTTAATAAGTTGTTATTTAGGGGTGTTTGGGATTGCTTATACATGTAAAATAACAAAAAAAAGTCACAAGTTGTTTCAAATAAGTTGATAAGTCAGAATGGTTTAACATATCAAAAATTCCTTATTAGCGGTGTGGAAAAGTTATAAGTCAATAAGAAGTTTAAATAAGCAATCACAAACACCCCCTAAATGCCTATAAATTGTCCGGTGTATTTTAGCCTAAATCCACCGTTTTGAGTGATTTTTAAAGTTTTTTTTATTATTGATATCAAGGACTTTTAAGTTTTTTTTGTCGATTTTGAGATACTTTTTGGTTTTTTAGTTGATTTCGATAGTTTTTTTGGTTGATTTCGATGTATTCTTTTTTAGTTAACGAAGTCTCGGACAAAAATTTACTGGTGACTGAAGGTAAAAGTTAAAAATAACATGTATATTTACCTAACAAATTTCTTGTTTTTGGCTTTTTAATAGATTCTTTAAAATAATGAATTAAAATTTAAGATTTAAAAAATAATTATTTCTATCTATTTTTTAAAGATAATATTAAAATATTTAATATAATTAATAAAATATTATTTATTCCTCTTCCAAAATAATTATTTTTGGACTGTTCTTTAAATTTAAAGATTGAGGATCAGGTGTCCGAATTGGGATTAGGGACCCTCTCTCCCATTCCCATGCCTATGTAGATGTAACAATTAACAAAGAAAAATATTAAAAGTTATGTAATTGTTGTAGGATAAGTGTGTCATCGTCTAAAGGATATGACAATAGAGATAAAGATAGAGATAAAGATAAGTATATCATAGTTAGATTAAAACTGAAGTATCTCGTGTTATCTACTTGTATTTCATCCCTATTTAAAGGGGTTTTGATTAATGAGAATTACAGATTCATTTTCTCTATTCTATTGTTGTTCCATTCGTTTTTCTTTTAACACGTTATCAACACGAAAAACTCAAAAATAATCGTTACCGTTGAAATCAGGTATGGTTCTTTTACGTCTGATCTTTATGAATTGAAAAAAGATATGTTATGTACTAATGTTTTTTTTATGATCCATTTATAAGAATAAATAAAAGAAATTTGTTAATTGATTGTGTTTCAAATAATACAGTAATAAAAAATTGTTTCAAATGATTAAATTTGGAAATTCTTTTTGTTAAATCTTTTTTTTTCCATGGTAATTTTTTTTTTCATTAATTTATGTTTTATAAAATCTATATTAGTAATTATATAGTCAAATTTGTCAAAATAGCTTATTGTGATTGGTAATTTTACATAACGGCCGCAATCCCGGTTATTAAACCGGTGGTGTGTTTTGGTGGAAAGTTGTGTATAAAATTAGGGATTTTGTGGTTATAACTTGAAGGGTCTGTTATTTATCTTACTTGACTGCATGATCAGAAAGTTAAATAATTTTGTTTTATTTTTCTTAAAAACAAAATAAATATTAATCGGGTAGTAAGAAAAAATCAGTTTTAAGGTGTGAAAATATTATGAATATTATGTGTTGTTTTATATGTAAAACAACTGCTTTTTTCTAACATACAAAACATTCTTTCATTGTTTCTTATATGAAACAACATATGAAAATTGTTTTATAAATTTGTACGATTTATTGGATATGTAAATACATATATAGGGGAGCGATCAATTGGAAACCAGTATTACATTGGAAACTTTGGAAACCGAAATCAACCAATCAGTGAATTTCTTTTTTTTATTTTTAATTGAAAAAAGTTATTTTTGTCTTTTACATTATTTCATAATATATATGGTAACTGTTATTATTATTATATTAATAATTATTTAATTTTAATTTAGCTTATATATGGTAATAATAATCATTGATTAATTTAAAAATGAGATATTTAATTTAGGTAAATTATTTAATTTTAATTTAGCTTATATGTGATAATAATGAAACAATAATGCTAACACGATAAACCTAATGAATCTATTTTCATTATGAAACAATAATGCTAACACGATGAACCTGATGAATCTATTTTCATATACGGATATGCAACTGAACAGGTAATGAAACAAAAATGGGAAGTTAACAAAAATGGCACAAATTCATCATGTTTCATTATGAAACAATAATGCTAACACGATAAACCTGATGAATCTATTTTCATATACGGATATGCAACTGAACAGGTAATGAAACAAAAATGGGAAGTTAACAAAAATGGCACAAATTCATCATGTTTCATTATGAAACAATAATGCTAACACGATGAACCTGATGAATCTATTTTCATTATGAAACAATAATGCTAACACGATGAACCTGATGAAATCTATTATCCAATGAAATCTGTAATCCAATGAAATCTGTAATCCACAAATTCATTCTGTTTCATCACAATATTAGATTGCGTGGGAAATTTTATAATAAAATGAAATTAAAAAAAACATTTTCTTACATTTTAAAAGAAAAATAATTTTTTTGATGAAAAGACAAGTGATCCTCGTGTTCATAGTAAAAAAATAACAAAATTTAGATTGCGTGGGAAATTTTATTTTTGGTTTCAAGTAATATAAATAAAATAAACCTTTCTTGCCATATTTGAGACACAAAATCAAAAGACATATTTACCCTTTTCATCTATTATTTTTATTTATTATTAATAAATTAATTAATTTACTACCATATATAATTCAAATGAATCTTAACCATTGATTATAAAGATTAATGGCTGAAATTTGGTTTCCAAAGTTTCTAAAGTTTCCAATGAAATTTGGTTTCAAATTGATACCACCCCTACATATATATACATCTATATGTGTATATGAATCTATATGTGTATGCTTATGTGTAATTGATAATCTTTAATTTATCTCATATCTTGGATAGATTATGGATGTGTAATTTTAAAGGTAATTAAGTTGTTGTTTTTTCGATTCTTTTTATGTGCTTATTATCTCCGTAATTGACATTTAATTGGGATATTAGTTCATGGGAACTTGATTATAGTAATTAGGAAATATTAATTGATGACCAAGATTGCATTTTTGTAATTAATAAGTAATAACCATCGATAGTAGTTTGAGTTTATAAGGTGACATATATAGATTTCACTAAGATCACAATTGGTATTCGTTGAATATTGTTGTGCTTAGAAGCTCAATAGAATACAATATTTATATATTTAGATTATTAATTTAAATGTTCATCTTAATATTAGTAATATTTAGATGTTTATCTAATTAGTTTATAATATTAATTATTTATTTATTATTTGATTATGTTAATATTTAAATGTTTATCTTCATTAATGATCTTATAATTAATTTTTGGAAGTTACACTTCCAATCCCCATAACTTTTGTTATTTGACAAAGGCTCCAAAAATAGTATGAAAATGTTAAATTCAAACATTTATCTTGATTGTGAGTTCCTACTTATAATTTTAAACCATATAATTAATTTTTGAAAGTTACAATTCTAACCCCATATATATTAGTCTTTACCAAAAGCTCCAAAAATACTATTAAGGTATCAAAATATTAAAATTGGCTTCATGCCAAATGCTCTATAATTAATAATGTTATATCTAAATGAAATAAATCACCAGATATCGACTGAATTTTGTCAAATGGGTGTAAACAACCCTAAAGTTTCTAGGGACTTAAGAAATCCATGTGATTCCTCTACTACCTGAAAATTCAATAGATTGAGTGATTTCTTTTTTGCAAATTGAAATATTGATGAAGTATTATCAATAAAATTAAAGCATACAAAAATCCTTTATGGTTATGATAATGAAATTTCATACATAAAAAAAATTATAACCACAATCCACTGTCTTATCAAGCTGAAAATCATATATTATCCCTTATATATGTAAATGGTTGAAACAACTCATCCCGAAATCAACGTCGTAAACTCAAAAGAATCTGAGTATCATAAATAAGTATATAAATCTCCTTTTGAAAGGTACAAGAAAATACCTAAAGTCCATAAACTCTCTGTTGACCCTAAAACCAACCTTTTAAAAAGGTACAAACAAATACACTCGTGTTTTGAGACGACATATAAATCCTAACTTTCATAGGAATACCTTTACTATAAACCCCCAAAGAACTATGGGATATCCCGAAAGGGAGAATCAGGAGTATTCATGAAATATGTATTTCCCGAACTAATCGTATAGTGGAATGAAACCTACTTGTTCGATTATAAAAAGGTAACTGATTTCAACAAAGAAATGTTATATCCAAAACACGTCTCAATCTCTGTGGCAAGGAACTCGCAGAAGATGACATGAGTAAATATTAATATAAGTTGGAATGTAATCTTTAGACAAACTCATCAACCAACTGCAAGTGGTTGAGAGACATAACAAGGTTCTTTCGAATAACACCACATATGTCGGGACAAAGAAAATTCCTGATATCGTTAGAGGTGGAAACAATTCCAAAGGATTGAGTTAAAAACAATTTCACACATGTGACATTTATGCACTATGTGAACGAAACCCTAGAACGGGTCAGGGTCTTGGTAAGAGTCGAGAATATTTTTTCAACATCTGAGTAGAAATACAACTACTGCCCCAAGTGATAATGGACAATCAAATAAGAAATGCACTAAAGAGTGCTCTTGTCGAAAAGGGAACAAGTTAAAAATGAACTATATCATATTAATTTAAGAATGATAAAGCATAGGTTTCTTTGAAATTTATTTTGCTTAAATAAAATCGAATATGTAACCATTATAGATGTAAAGAAATATGTAACATCCTAAAATTTGGGGTGAATTTAAAATTTTGAAAATTTGGCTATATAACGTCTATAAATGATAGAAACCAACCTACCCAAAAAGGGAGATTCTTAAGCCTGTAAAAATGGATACGACAATTCGAAGCAAAGTATGTCAACCCAACACGAGGACTATAATACAGTAATTACAACCCAAAGCAAATAAAGAATAAACTCGACAACCTAATAATCTAACTTGAATTAGCAAGATTAAGGTCGGGTGTCGCTATTCTTCCAAAAGGTATAGTTCTATACTTCGGAAATAATGGTCACTACATCATCAAAAAGACCGCTTTCGACCCCAAGGTCGTCCTCTCAATCCCGACGAGTCCCACTGCTAGAATGACCTGCCATAAATGACAACCGAGAACAAGTGTTAGGCTAGAGCCTAGTGAGAACATTTAAGCGGAAAATAACTTAAACAATAAACCCGATTGAAGTCATGTAGCCGATCTAGCCGTGAGCTAAATCAAAACAAATCCAATAAACCATTAGCATCCAGTAAATACTGACAACAATTCAAACCACATAGCGAGCTCAACTACTCCAAGTCTATTGCTCGAAAACATCAAGTCAACCACTCCAGGTCTATTCTTGAGAGTTCCAAAACAGGGGAACTTAAGCACAATGGGATTACACTTTACTGTCCATGGGACGCTGTCCGACCGTATAGGCCCACACCCTACTTACCATGGAGCCCGATGTCTATCCCATACCAAAGGTAACCAAATGTCCGGACAAGACATTGGAATAGCGTGCCTATGGATCCATTGCACTAAAACCCAACACCAAACATGTTAATACAACCATAATTAATCATGTATATAAGTCTTGAAACCAAATCACAATATAAGAGTTATTAACATGGGCTTATCTCACATTGATTAAGGGAACTTCGTAAACACAACCCCATCAATAATAATACAATAAATCCCGTTTCAAAAGTCAACATGTCCAATAATTAGTCTAATACATAAAACATTCCCAAAACCCTAGTTTTCACTTTAGGTGTTATCAAAACTCCGAGGAACAAATATTAGTTATCAAAAGAGTGGGTAAACATGGAAATCATTAATTTCTTTAAAACACCATCCCATGAAAACCTTGTTTAAGCCAATAACCTTAATATCTCCAAAATCCATAGTTAGGTCAAAACACAACAAAACCCCAAATGCAGTTAAGGGACAAGGATGAGTTTATACATACATACACCCTAGTATTTATATAAGAGAAATGGTTAAGAAAACTCACCTTAGATGATTTCAAGGAAACCCTAGGTTACAACACTTGAGGGTAGAATGTAGAAGGAGACTTGGTATTTCAACCACAAGATTCTTAATCACCTTCACCAACCTAAACAACCCAAATAAATACAAATAAGATACCCATTTGGTAGCATTGAATGAAGAGAGAGTGAAACCCTACCTTAAGTCTCTTCCAAAATCGCACCTCAAAAGTTCCAACTGATCAAATGAGCTCAAAAATCGGATAAAAGGCATTTAAAGCCCTGAGGCCCGATCGCGACAGTGCCCTGCGAGAATGACATGGTCATTCTCGCGTGGCATAGTCGCCCGCGTTCAATACCTCATGGTACATCTTCGGCGACTTTGCCCTGCGAGAGTGACACATGTCATTCTCGCCGGGCATTGTCACGCCCCCCACTGAACTCGCGGTACACACTTCGTGATTGTGCCCCGCGAGAGTGACCTCTATCACAATCGCGGGCACAGTCGCCCGGATACTCCGAAACCCAATTTTCTTCCGTTTTTTGACCTGAAGACTCCGATTTCGAAAACTAACTAATCACAATGGGAAAAGGAAGATTTGGGAACGTACCTAAAATACGAGTGTTACAAAATACATCATAACAAATACAAAAATTTCAATATTCTCCGTTCCGTGTAGGAATGTATGTGAGTAGGGATGTTCATCGTTGACATCCAATGGATGTGAGGGAAACCAAACCGATCCAATCATCCGTTGGATTTTCACCGAACCGATCCAATCATCCATTTGATGTTGGACTTTTCCAATCCAATGGATGATTGAATCGGTTCGGTTCCATCCATCATATATTCTTATTGGATGTCCACTGGATTGGATTGGATCCATCCGACATCCAATGGACAATCACATCGGATCGGATCCATTCAATGTGTTAATTTAATCCAATTTTCTAATAATGAACCAAATTGATTAACCACTTTTAATTTATGTTAAAACCAACACAAGTGAGACTAAAAATTCAAAAATAATACAAAACAAATTTAGAATTAAGCAAATTGCAAAAAAATTAACTGGATGATAGTTGGATGGAAAACTGGATGGTAATCGGATAGTTAATTGGATGTTGGTCGGTTCGGTTCGGTCGGTTTTGGTTGGTTCTGGATTACCATCCAAGAACGACCGATCCAAATTGGATGTTGAGATTTTCAATCTGATCCGATTCAGTTAGAATTGGACATCCAATTATGGTCGGTCTGTTCTAATTGGATCGGTCGGTTTCTATTGGATCAGTTGACTTTCTGTACACCCCTATACGTGAGGACGAATCTCGGTCCCTCCATCTCTTTTGATCCAACAACTTATATTAAATAGAGTTTTTAATTAAAATTATTAATTAAGATGATTATGGGTAAAAAAGGAAGATAATTTAAACTCACGCCTACCATTGATTTTTCATTTTCTTTTTTAATTAAAAATTTTTACCCACTTAAATTTTAAAATAAATTATGTTAAAAATTACTAATATTTTAATCAAATAAATTACATCAAAAAAACGAGAATTTTGTGCTCTTCGATATGATATCCATCTCGATATAGTTTTTTTTAACCGTTTTTTTACGTGAAATACTATATATGTGTTATATTCATTATGAATATTTATGTACGTTCAAGTGTGTACAACACCTTGGCACCGTAAGTCCGTAACTCGACATCACCTTCTTCAACATTTTCTTCAATGTCATAAGGCATCGTGTTCTTCATCACCGTAACCCAACACCCATCGAGACGAATCGAGAAACTATCGAGTTTCAGTTGTGAATCGGGGAATAAAAGAGAGTGTGTCACGTCTCCGCACCTTCACGGATCATTCATGTATTATTCATCATGAATAATGTATCATTTAGGATGAATAATACAATATTCAGGGTGAATAATACACGATTCATGAATTCGTGTATTATTTATCCTAAATGTTGTATAATTCATCCTGAGTACTGTATTATTCATCATGAATTATGAATGAACGTTCACATTTGTTATTCATACTGAATGTTGGATACCCGATGATACATATACATATTCATAATGAATTAAACCACATTTCGGTTGTGAATCGAGAAACAAAAGAGAGTGCGTCATGTGTCCACACTTTCACGAGTCATTCATATATTATTCATCATGAATTATATATCATTCAGGATGAATAATACACGATTCATGATGAATAATATATGAATCATGAATTCGTGCATTATTCATTTTGAATGTTGTATTATTCATCCTGAATATTGTATTATTCATCCTGAATAGTGATGAACGTTCACCTTTGTTATTCATATTGAATGTGGACACCCGGGGACGTGCATACATATTTCATAATGAATATAACACATATATAACATTTAACGTAAAAATGGTTAAAATGAATAAAAAAAACTATATCGAGATGAATGTCATATCGAAGAGCACGAAATTCACGTTTTTTTAATGTAATTTGTTTAGTTAAAATATTAGTAATTTTTAAGATAATTTATTTTAAACTTTAAGAAGATAAAAAAATAATTAAAAAAATAAAAAGTCAAATAAGGTAGGCGCTAATTCAAAATTTCAGTTTTTTCCCTAATCATTTCTCAATTAATCTTATTATGTTTTAACCATTGATTAGGTTTCTAGGTTTTGATCGATGACTAAGATTGGTCCTCACGTACATAATGAAAAATGAGTTTTTATTTGAACCCACTCATATATATATATATATATATATATATATAGACAAGGTCGGTCCTGAGATTTCGGATGCCCATGGCGGAAAGCCAAAATAATGTCCCCTAATACATTTATGTATTTACATATAAAACAAAATGAACTATTTGAATAATGAGTATGTATGATTATAAGTACGTGGAATGAAACAGGCAGGACAACCAAGATCGAAAATCTCATACATTAATGGATTTCATTCAAGATCTTAATCCATGAAGATCAATAACAAAAAGAGAATCCAGAGTAACATTTACAGGCTCTTGCTAGTGAACAATATGTAACTGTGAACAAGTAACCATTAGATACAATAAGTAATTATGAACAACCACTACAAATTACATATCGAAAAAATGGCATAACAAAAAACAAATTGGGAGTTTGGGACTATGATCCAACAAAAAACCACAAAATACCAATATTTTTGCAGGTTTCCATGAGATTTTGATAGTTGTCGTAGTTGTGTTGTTAAAAACCACAAAATACCAAAAAACCAATATTCTTGCAGGAACTCAATTTTCTGCATGTTTTTTAAGCATGACTTGAGACAATTTTGCACCTATAAATCCCAACTAGCCAACAAATAGTGTAGCCTGCCTTTTGACTTCTCCATTGTTATTACCCATTGATGTTATTTGACTATTGGATCATATCTTCAATACCTTGAGCTAAACATGCTAATGTCTAGCGAATGGTTATGATGACGCCCAAACAAAACCTCCAACTTTGGTAAGTATTATCATACCTAATGCAATATCATGTTTATTTCTTTGTAACTATCAGCAAATATGATTTTTCAAACAACTGAGCTCTTTATGTGACATTTAGAGATGTTGAACTTAGTTTGCAAGACAACAAATGTTAAACATACTTCTACACTATGGTGGGTATTTTCAGGCAAAACAATGGTTTTCTCTACTAAAATTGGGGGTCTCCTAGTAATAACTTTTTGGTGTTTATTGTTTTTTTTTTTTTGGACATATTTTGTTACTTTTGATGCTACAATCTAGACCAATTTACAAATTTGAAATCAATTTAGTATATAATTTGTGCAGACCTACTGAAGAAGTCATTCAAACCTCCATCATATATTAGCCTAAAGTACAAATTTTGAAGATAAAAAAGACAACATTTTGTTGAACTTATATGCCTACTTCCGAGATTTGTGAGAAAACAACCATTAATCCAAGGTGAAAGCAACACTTCAAAATCGAAAAACAACAAAGAAACTAGACTACTACCTTTGCAAACATGTAACACAAACAATAAAACAAATCAAGAATAAAAGATAATATGCTAGGACATTCACTTTGTCAGCTTTTGTTTTCACTCTAGAATTGAGAATTGAGAAATAACATTAACAGATCAAAAAATAAAAATTGGAACTTATGAACAGAAAACATAATCACAATTGAAAATGGTGAACATAAAACATACTTGTGCGGTTGAAGATTCAATCCAAGGTGAAAGCAACACTTCATAATCGAAAGGTCTAGGGCAGAAATCAACACTTTGGAATCGAGAGGTCTAGGGCATAAATCAACACTTTAAAATCGAAGAGTCAATCCAAGGTGAAATATGTTCGTTTAATCGGTAAGAGTGGGCAGAATCGAGAGTTTAGGTCAAAAACCAACACTTCAAAATCGAAGAATCGATCCGGTGAAACCCCGTTGTTTGTAAATCGCTCAGACACGGTAGGGCGGACTGGAAAAACGTAAAAGAAATCCTCCTCTGGTTGTACAACCTGGACTGACCTACCAAAGGTAAAAGGTAAAAGAAATCCTCTTCTAGGCTTTTGCTACCCATGGCCATCGCCCTCATGGCCATAGGCCAGGGCCAACCCTGTATATAGAGGGATAATCACTTCACTGCCGACCGAAACCACCGCGGTTCTCCACTACTCCATTCGACGACCGTCGTGCGCCGTCGCCATCTACTAGTAGCCTCCTTTGCCACCCCACGTACCATGATCATCTCCCCCGAATCTCCGGCAACCTGCTCCCAAATTCCGGCGAGTTTATGAATTTTCAAGTTCATACAATGTTTGTTCAAGTTTCATAAACTGTTTTTTCAAAATTTTCTAGTTTCATATATTTTCATAAACGGTTTCATTTATATTTTTCTCTCATATGAATAATCATAATTTTAAGTTTCATATATTTTTCTCCCATATGAATATTCTGATTTTTTTTTCTCGAAATAATCATATATTTTTCTTCTGTATGAATAATCAGATTTTTAAGTTTCATACATTTTATCCAATATGAATAACGTGAAAATTTAAAAAAAAACATTTTATGAAACCAAAAAAACTTGAAACATTCGAAAAAATAGTTTATATATGAAACTCGGAAAAATTATGAAACTCGCCAGAAATGGGGAGGTCACCGGAGTGGGAAGAGATCGCCGGAAGTGGGAGGATGTACCGGAAGTGGATGGTGACGGTGGATCATGAGAGAGAGGGGGAGGGGGGGGGGAGGGAGAGAGAGAGAGAGATAATTAAGGAAGTTAGTTTTTTCCTAAAAATACATGAGAGAGAGGAGGGGGGGGGTTGGTTGTCGGATGCTTAGAGCATCTCCAACAACATTGCTAAAATAGAAAAAAATGAGTTTTTTGTTTTCTATTTCTCTATAATTTTCTGAAGATGAGAGAGAAAAATTATTTTATTTAATCCCACTAATGATACTCAATTTTTATTATTTTATATTAAGTTTTTGTTTTAAAATGTATTTGGATGATAAATTAGAGAATATTATAAAAATATAAGTTGTTTTAAAAAATTTTAAATAACAAATCTATTGGAGTTGAACATAATACTTTTAAAAGATTTTCAATTTTGATTCTTTATTTTAGAGAAATTATAGGAAAACTGTTGGAGATGCTCTCAATACATTTAAAGCAAAAGTGTTACCAGGATAGTAAATTGTTGGTCAATGACGCTTCAAACCTTCGACGTGAAATTTATGTTTAAAATGTGTATATCAATCCAAAAGATCAATGTAATCATGTATGATTAGGTAATTTTATACTTATGATCAAAATTTAATGTTCTTATAACAATTTTTGTTTGTTTTATCCGAACTTTAAAATTATAAAAATTTAAAATTGATTTTATAATTTAAGTATTATAAATTGAATTTATAATAATATTTTCGTAAACGAAAAATTACATTAAAATTGAACTAACTTTCATCTTGTTCTTATTTTGAGGAACCAACTTTTAAAATTATCACTTTAGGATCTCAAGCAAACTTTATATTTATTTAAGAGTCCTGATTACCTGTTGATCAGTAGGTACCCGGTTACCGACATGACATTAATTTAATTTCTTAATTTTTTTATATTGTTACTTTTTTGTATCCTCCATATTTCTTCATCCTTCATAAATCTTCATCTTCTTCTAACAAAACAAATCTTACAACCTAAATCAATACAAAAGAAACTTTCCAATATATATTCATTAGCGATAGTGATCCACGGTGAACAAATACAAACCCCATTTGAGCTCCACCTAATTAAAATAAGCAACTAGAGCAACATAGTTGGGAAAAAGCAATTCCAACCATATTATAAAATTGGTGATTTGCAGTATGCTGGAGTCCGACCATACTCCAAACTTCAAAAATATTTGTAGACCTATTTCTCTTTCAAGAAAAAACACCAAATTTGGCGTACAAGTATTCACCCTCCAAAATGGGGATGGCCCATCACTAACCTTTTTTTTTTCCTTTTCTTTAATATCATTATCATTATTATTTGTATTTAAAAATGTTTAATAATACTAAAAAAATGTTCTTTTATATGGGCCCATCGATTTGGTGTTTTTTTTGAAATATGGTTGAAGTTAGATTTTTTTTTTTAGTGTCAAATGTCCCACTAGTTTTAGTGTTTTTGGTGTTATAGGTTAGAGTTGGTCTAAGAGGGTGTGGATGAACTATATTTCATTAGGGTGTTGTCATATACACCATAGTCTATATGTCTAGGTTATAAGTTTTATGTAATCATTTCTATTGTAATGATATTGACCTTATTACTAATTATTATTATATTCTCTTTCATCTATCTTTATTAATTTTTCTTTAATATATTATTATGAGTATATAATAATTGTATAATTATTATTAGTATTATATATATAATATATATATTAATACAAATAATGATTTTTTTAATTCTTTTTAATTCTTTGTATATGTATTTTTCTTTTAGAAAAACATATTAATTTAATCTTAAATTTTAATGCAAAGAAACAAAAAATATAAAAAGAATAACTATAAATGAAAATAAAAAATATTTAACATAATAAATCTAGTTTCATAATAAAATCTTGTTCCAAAACATAACATGATTAGTAAATATAAAAATTAATTTTTAACAACTAGTCCGCTATATTTACAAAAGTTTTTTAAGTTGGTTTGAGTTTTTTTATAGAATTATAGACGTGACATATATATGGTTTGCCATCCAGCTGCTGACGGGATTTTGTTACGGGCCCATAATGCTGAAATGGGAGGCATTGGGTACTCTCCTTCTAACTGGACCATCACATAATGATTGTTGTTTACGTGTGAAATTGTAAGGACCCGATGGTATTGAAACTCTTCGGGACCTTTCCAGAGAGGAAAACAAGTCATAGAGCCTCCATTGGTTAAAAGGTGAAGGATCACACCAAACATGTTGGCTATCAATATACCTGTCTCAGGCATAATCATCCAGTGTTGCTCTGGTGCTGGCGATTCCCCAAAAGACAACGAAGTAAGTATTTCATCGATTCCATATAAAACTCTAGAGTATGCCGCATATGAACTCATTAACTCGTCTAATAATTCATGACGAACATAGGGCCATTGGTCTTCGCCATACCCGAGGCATACAACTATTGATCGGAAACCACAATTCCCATCACCCCTTACATCTTGTATATTCGTGATGTATGGATGAAAGATTTCTGGAATTTGCTTCAACAATAAACGATGTCCCTCCGGCAGTATCTCGTTTAAGTCAATCTGGTGTGAACATTGGCTTATTGGTTCCTCGTTCAAGTCCATGAAGGATGAGTTATGCCTATGTGGTTCCTCGTTCAAGTCCATGAAGGATGAGCTATGCTTAGGTGGTTCCTCGTTCAAGTCCATGACGAAGAGTTATTCCTAGGTGGTTCCTCGTTCAAGTCCGTGAAGAATGATTATGCCTAAGGGGTTCCTCGTTAAAGTCCATGAAGAATGAACTATGTCTAGGAAGTTCTTGATTCAAGCCCGAACAACTGTATCTGTGAGGAACTTGAGTTTGATGATGAATACGCTTCACTTTTGGACGTCCACGAGTGTTCTTCTTGACCGAAGGTTCACCGATCAAGATTTTTTATGGATCTATTAACCCCCTCAACTTTCTTAAAAAACTGGATTTGCCATGATCCAGTTGATTGTTGAATATTTCTTTAAACCTTTACATATCATGATCACAATTAAGATCACCATATTCCACAAATATAAAAGGCGACAAATCAAGCTTTCTCCAAAAAGCATCAACCGAATCTAATGGAATGGACATATCTGCAGTCAAAAAAATAGAATATCATTAATAAGTAATAATGGCATGAATACCAATTTCAATTAAATGTAGATATATATAAATATCAATTCCATCTTGTAGATTAAATATACCTGCACCGACGTATATCGCAAGTTCGTGCGCACACGGTAACCCAAAACACGTACGCAGTTGACAACCACAGTTCTCCGGAGTTAAGACAATTCCCTTTGATCGATGAAGCTCTTCTAAAATTTTATCCATAGCATACTCTGAAACAAAACTCTGTAGTTGTTGGAACAACGATTTGTTGAATTTTGGCTTGCGAATGATTGTGCATCTTTCAAGACTTTCTTTGATAGCAGTGTCTTGTGACTTTACAACTTTTTCAATGACATGTATGAATTTGTCTAGATCACATTTTCCTGAATCTAGATGTTTTTTCAACTTGGCGTGTTGGCTCTCAACTCTATTTGTTGTTGAATTTCCAAAATTGATATGTTTATCGGTCCACAATGACACAAATCTGTCTGCATACTTGTCTAGCCAAACACTACGAAGATAGGGAAAAACATCTATAAGGCGAAGAAAAATGAAAATCAAATTAGTGTGATAGAATGAATGGTTTTTTCTAAACAAATCATGACTTCAAAATATATATGAAGACACATTATCTTCATTTCGTTCTTTTAGCGTTGACAAAATATCTCGTGGTTTCACAGTCAGCCTTGTCAACTGTTGCACCAAACGAGACTCATCATCAGACAATTGCATTGCCTAAGAATGACCCTCCATATACATTGTCGGTTTGTGATTGTGATAATCACATACAACCCGCAACGTCCATACAACATGCGCCTTCAAATACTTTCCCGCCAATTCGAATGAACAATTAATTTTTTTGGTTTCAGCATCTTTACTTCTAGATACACCACCACGATCACAACCAAGTACGATTTTAGAGATGTATCCAATATAGGAATGGCAACGGGGCGGGTTCGGGGCGGGTTTGTCATCCCCCGTCCTCGTCCCCGAAACTGAAATGCATCCCCGTCCCCGCCCCGTTCCCCGTCGGTTTTTTATTCGGGGCGCCCCGTTGGGGATTTTTTATGCCCCGTCCCCGTCCCCGACTCGATGGGGAATCCCCGAACTCGACTCGAACATATTTATAATATATATATATATAATTGTATATATAATTTATATTAAATATTAATAATATATATAATTTTATTTTTATTAATATATATATATATATATATATCGGGGCGGGCGGGCGGGGCGGAGATACCTTGCCCCGAACCCGATAAAATCCCCGAAATTTTCCCCGGTACCCGACTCCGACCCGAAATTGTCTAACCCGACCCGACCCGAACTTAGCCGGGTTTCGGGTTTCCCCGTCGGGTTCGGGGTTTTCTGCCATCCCTAATCCAATAAGACTTGGCCTAGATCGTTTAGTGACGATTACGAAACCTTGAGAGTGTGCCACATTTTGCACCCATGTCATTAATTCTTCACGAGATCCAAACACCTAAAAATTGAGAGAAAAAAATCTATGTTAAAAAATTACTAGATACACCAACTAATTACACACATGAAAATAATAATAAAATTAGATTTTTTATTGAACAATAATAAAATTGGATATTATACTTGCTCGGTGGAAAATTTTGAAGTATCCGTCATCTTTTTTTCCTGCAGATTTAAATGAAAAAAAAGTTAAAATATGTTATTTACAACTACTAAAAAAATGCACACAACTTTACAAATAATTTTTTAATAGTATTTGTTTAAAAGTCACTTACCTTTTTATTTACATTAAATACTTTTAATAACCTATTTTCATTCATTCCCCATTCATTTTTACTTTCATTCACCCTCCACCCTTCCCCCTTCCCCTTCCCCTTCCCCCTTCTCTCTTCTCTCTTCTCTCTCTCTCTCTCTCTCTCTCTCTCACACACACACACACTCAAACACAAATACACATAGATGATTGGAGTGTGATGAAGTTTTTAAGTTTTAAAGATTGTTAATGTGAGGGACCTAAAGGAGCCTCATCTAACGGTGTTAGTGGGAGGGCTAACGTGGACTAAGAAAAAGATTTATGAAAAAATAAAATAAAATATTTAAATAAATAACAAGATTGAATAAATTACTTTTTGTGTGTTTTAGAGGGATGATGGTGGTTTGAGGTGCGACGGTGATCGAAAAAATACCTTTTGTGTGTTTGGAGGGTTGACGGTGGCCGGAGGAATGACGGTAGCTTGAGGTGCGACGGTTACCGGAGGGATGACAGTGTGTGTTTTTGATAGTCTGTTTACTTTTTGTTTTTTTTTTTGTATGATATATAATATACATTTAATTGGTTTTATAATTAAAAACAGTATTGGTTTTGATGATTAAAAACAATATTGGTTTTGATGATTAAAAACAATATTGGTTTGATAAAAAGATTTAAAAAATAAAAAAGTGGTCAAGAAGGAAAATTTGGTATATTTGGGAAATAAAGAGATTTATAAAACCTAAATAGTAGTAAAAAAAGAAAAAATATATTAACTAAAGAAAAGAAAAATAGAAAAAGAAAAAGAAAAAAAATAATTAACTAAAAAAATATAAAATTGGAATCGACATGATGTGTTCTTGGAAATTACATTGATGGGTTGTTTTTTAGTCAATAGACATCATGTTAACATTGACTTTTTAACTTTAATATAGACTAGGGTGAAAATGAAAATTATACTAGGGTGCAAATGGAAAAACCCATTTCATTGCAACAAGATTTTAGGTTTTAGGTCTTTGATTTATGTTGTTGGGTTCTGTTATTGAGGATTAAGATGGAGATTTATAAATATAAGAAAAAAGAAAAAAACTAATAAAATAAATATTTGATGTTGATGTGTTCTTGATTTTAACAAGTTTATTTTTTGTTTTTTTTTTGGTAACCGTGAGTTTTCGGGTCAGCTTACGCGCACCGACTAATTCCCGGGCGACTACGAATGGTCTGGAGTCATCGCAGGTGAACCTCCATGGTCACAAGGGTTTTGGCAGCGCCTAAATTTGAACCATGGGCAAATGAGATCTTCCTTTAACATCCCAAAAAAAGGAGGTAGGTTAATGAAGGGCCGTGTTTTGGAAGGTGTGGTGATGATAGAGATAGTCTAGGGTTTGTGTTTTGTTTTGTTTTTAACTTGTACGAATTTTGTATGTGTAAAAATAATCTTGTTTAATTAGAAATTTGTGAGAAAGATATTTTAATGAAAAATGTGTAAAAAGTATTTTTGTTTAGTTTTTTTTTTACTAAATGAATAAATATTTTAGTATTTTTTATTACATAAAATAATTTTAATTTTTTTTTGAAGTATATAATAATAATTTTAAATTTTAATTGTCAAATAAAAAAGTTGTCACTCGTTTTATGATTTTTGACGTCACAGCATTATTTTTGATTTATTATTTAGTTTTTAATTATGAAATGGAATATTAGTTGGTGATGACCTAAACCACATCATTATTAGCAGGTAAATCAGACCTTAAATAAATGTAAAGTTTAGTTTATATAATAAAATGAATATTTTAAAAGTTGGTTTCTCAAAATAAAAAATAAATATAGTTCGTTCCCTTTTAATATAATTTTCTCTTTTAATGTAATTTTTCATTTTGTAAATGATTGTTTACTTTTACCCCAATATTTATTTAGACATTTCAAAATTGAAGGCTTGTTTGAAAAAGCCATTTGACCAAATCTTTTGACTTCCTTCTCTCCCACACGCTCTTTTCTTCATGTCAAACTATCATTTACCTTTTTCAAGTGTACGCCTCTTTGTCAAAACCACTATTCTAAAAAACTCGCCGTACAGTCGTCATGGCGCGCCATGGCACCAAGGCTTGTGTATCACGCCACGTTAAGCTCATGGCACGCCGTGGCCTAATGCGCAATTATCATAACGAGATATTTTATTTTTCTTTACGTTTTTAATGTCTTATTTGTAAGTTTTTAATATATAACCTAATTTAACTTGCTTATTACTATTGACTCATTGAATAACACTACAAAACATATGTTTTTATATATAATATTATATATGAATTATAAATTTGACGCCATAAGTCACACCTTGAAAACGCCATGGTTTTGTCGTGGCTCCTAAGGCTTG
Organism: Arctium minus; assembly: GCA_954870635.1. Lineage (NCBI taxonomy): Eukaryota > Viridiplantae > Streptophyta > Magnoliopsida > Asterales > Asteraceae > Arctium > Arctium minus. The sequence continues at coordinate 33,289,406 of OX941088.1, forward strand.
AGGCTTGGCCTCGCCGCCACGCCACGCCTCACGCCATTTAGAACCTTGGTCAAAACCAGCAGAGGTGGATACTCGTCCAAAATTTTTGAAACCGGAATCAGTAGTTTCTGAAATGAAGGAACCGGAACTGATTAAACTGGTTCTTTATATTTGGGAGCCGGTCTCTAAACCGCCGGTTCCGGTTCCGTTACCGGGTACCCGTTGTCTAATTTTTTAATTTTTTTGTCATTTATATTATAAAAAATTAAATATTAATATATTACAAAGTTCCAATGTAAAGAAATAAATACTACAAACGTGAAATCTAATATGATAAAAACTAAAAACCAAATACTACAAATGGTGCTTATAAAACAAATAAATATTTCAAACGGTGCTTTCAAAACAAAAAATACTATAAACGAAGCTTCCAAAAGCACCAAAACATTTCATGTAACACCCCAAAACGGGACAAACAAAAAATTTCGGAAAATGGAAATGTGGTAATCATTTCAATGACAAGGTATGAGCTTGCCTCAAAAGAAACAATAAATGTCTGTTTAATTACAAGTTTGTAACTTTAAACAATAGTAAATGACAACTTCCTAATCTAACTTCTATCTAGAAACAAGATTACATTCAGTTGTCATCTACGCCCAAAATGAACGTCTTTTATAATGGCATCCCAAAAATGTTCCCCAAGCTCACATCTAGAGACCGGCTAAACGTCCTTGGCGGTAGCGCCGCTTGAACCTGAGATACATATCAATCAACAAGTGTTAGGCCAAACGGGCCTAGTGAGTTGTACAAGAACATGACATACATTTATAAAACATGTTACGAACAATTATATCATTTTAGTCACTAAAGGCCATAAGGGAAAATCCATGGGGGAGACCCATCACACCAATGAGTTTTACCTCAAGTCAATGTACCTTGATGTTCACTCACATGAGCAACATCCCGAAGGCCCAACACACTTGAAGACTACCTCCCAGGCATTACTCGAAATGGCGGAGGTCTAGGTGCATACCGTCATGGTGGCACCTAAGACTACATCCTCCTAGCACTTACTCATGGTTCGTTCTACGTACGTACAATATCCATCTCTATACATAATTCCATATCAACAAGATACATGTATAAGACCTCATAAAATCCCATGCATATTTTAGGTACAAAACTCCAAAATATACAAGTCCAAGTATAATACCCATGGCTCACCAACATCACAGAATCAAGCTTAAATAACACGATTGATAACATCATCAAAGTCCACACAAGTGCCATGACTATAATCCCAACAATCTTACAAGTAGCAGTTAGGTCAAACTTATCAGATGATCAGTTTTACACATATATATGAAATACTAAGCAAGTAAACATACAAGATATGTATCTCATATGAAAATAGTAGTAGAAACTCACAAACTAGGTTTTATAGAAGACCCTAGAAACTTGAGTGGCTCAATAAGATGAGAAAGTGAGGAGTTGAGGTAGCTTGCACACCAACAAGCTTTTAATGAAGACTTGAATGCTCTTCACAAGTTGTACCAACCCCAAAGATGTGGAGTAAATGAGATTAGGGTTTTGAGGGAAGAAAATCGCCTTTGAACTTCTCCAAAATCGGACCCAAAATGTGTGAAGTGAGAAAGTGAGGTGAAAATGGTAAAAGTCTGATTTTTAAACTCTCACAGCCCGACGGCGACAGTGCCCGGTGATTGTGCCCATGGCACTGTCGCGGGACACAATCGCGCCCTCACCATGGTCCGCGGTACAACTTCAGCGATTGTGACAGGGCGATTGTGCCCCTGTCACTCTCGCATGTCATTCTCGTCGAGGGTGTACCGAGACCACCCCCCGGCCCACGGCATTGCCACGCGACTATGACCATTGTCATAGTCGCGGGTCACTATCGCCCTAACTCCCAAACTTCTGAATTTCGACTTTTTCGATAAATTTAAACACATAAGGAAATTAAGGTAACAGTACATACAATAACATACCAGTGATCTCTAATTCCAGGCAAGAATCCCAACATTTAAAAGTAACGAGAACACATTAGAGTTTATAAACACTTATCTTAATTTTTCGGGTGTTACAATCCTCCCCACCTAATAACGATTTCGTCCCCGAAATCTTATTCACTAAATAAATGAGGATATCTCTTCTTCATGTCCTCTTCGGATTCCCACGTCACATTGGCGCCCCGGTGGTGATTCCATCGAACCATCAACATTGTCACCTCCTTATGCCTCAGTTGCTTCGTCTTTGACTCTAGTATGGCTTCCGGCTCTTCTACACATCGGTTACCGTTGTCCACCCGGATTTCCGTCAACGGAATAACACTCTCCTCCTCGGCTAAACACTTGCGAACGTAGCACACATGAAATGTGGGGTGGATTCCGTCCATTTCCGGCGGCAAGTCTAAACGATAAGCATGAAGTCCCACCTTCTCCAATATAGTGAAAGGCCCAAAGAAACGGAGACTGAGCTTTCCGCACTTCCCGAAACGGATGATTCCCTTCCAAAACGACACCTTCAAGATTTTAGGTTTTAGGTCTTTGATTTATGTTGTTGGGTTATGTTATTGAAGATTAAGATGAAGAAGATGAAGATTTATAAATATAAGAAAAAAGAAAAAAACTAATGAAATAAATATTTGATCTTGATATGTTCTTGATTTTAACATAGTTTCTTCTTTGGTTTGATGAAGAAGGAGGTAGGTTAATGAAGGGCTGCGTTTTGGAAGGTGGGGTGATGATAGAGATAGTCTAGGGTTTGTGTTTTGTTTTATTTTTAACTTGTATATTAAAAACGATTTTTGTAAGTGTAAAAATAATCTTGTTTAATTAGAAATTTGTGAGAAAGATATTTTAATGAAAAATGTGTAAAAAGTATTTTTGTTTAGGTTTTTTATACTAAATGAATAAATATTTTACTATTTTTTATTACATAAAATAATTTTAATTTTTTTTAAGTATATAATAATAATTTTAAATTTTAATTGTCAAATAAAAAAGTTATGTCACTCGTTTTATGATTTTTGACGTCATAGCATTATTTTAGATTTATTATTTAGTTTTTAATTATGAAACGAAATATTAGTTGGTGATGACCTAAACCACATCATTATTAGCAGGTTATCGGGTAAATCAGACCTCAAATAAATGTAAAATTTAGTTTATATTCTAAAATGAAGATTTTAAAAGTTGGATTCTCAAAATAAAAAATAGATATAGTTCATTTCCTTTTAATATAATTTTCCTTTTTAATGTAATTTTTCCTTTTGTAAATGCTTGTTTACTTTTACCACAATATTTATTTAGACATTTCAAAATTGAAGGCACGTTTGAAAAAGCCATTTGACCAAATCTTTTGACTTCCTTCTCTCCCACACGCTCTTTTCTTTAGGTCAAACTATCATTCAACTTTTTCAAGTGTACGCCTCTTTGTCAAAACCAGCAAAGGGGTACTCGTCCAAAATTTTTGGAATCGGAACCGGCGGTTTCTGAAATAAATGAATTGGAACTGAATAAACCGGTTCTTTATATTTGAGAGCCGGTCTAGAAACCGTCGGTTTCGGTTCCGTTACTGGGTACTCGCTGTCTAATTTTTTAATTTTTTTGTCATTTATATTATAAAAAAATTAAATATTAATATATTACAAAGTTCCAATGTAAAGAAATAAATACCACAAACGTGAAATCTAATACGATAAAAACTAAAAACCAAATACTACAAATGATGCTTATAAAACAAATAAATATTTCAAACGGTGCTTTCAAAACAAATAAATACTATAAACGAAGCTTCCAAAAGCACCAAAATATTTCATGTCACTAAAATTAGTTGATGCTAATAAATACTATAAACGACATTTCCTTAAATAGTAGTTTATCAACTTTTTACAAATAAATAAAGCATACTTTATTAAAAAAAATAGCGGGTACCTGTCGGTTCCGTTTCTGGGTATCCGGTCCCGGAACCGGTCTCGGCGGGTACCCAGCGTTAACGGTTCCAAAAAAATGAGAACCGAAACCGGTCCCGATCGGTTCCATATTTTAGGAACCGGAACCAATCACATCGTTTTCGGTTCCGGCACCGGCAGTTCCGAAGCGTTTCAAGTTCCAAAGGCATGTATCCGCTTCCGATGCTCATCCCTAATGTTGATTATATAATAAATAGAGTGAATTGCAAACTTGGTCCCTGTGGTTTGTTGTTTTTTTCACATTTGGTACCTACAAAATTTTTATTGCAAAAAAATCCCTGCGATATGGAAAAGTGCTTGAATTTGGTCCTTGTGTCTAACTCCGTCAGACTCTCTCCCATTATATCCCTACATGTGCCTTGCACATTAGGGCATTTTAGTCCTTTGACTTTTTCTTTTGTTTTTCACTAAAATAATATATCACAGGGACCGAATTTGCAATTTACTTTATCTAATATTATATCTAATAATATCATATTATATATATATATATATATATAGAATATATACATACATCCCCTATTCTCTGGCCATCTCCACTTCTCCCTTCTCTATTATCCTTCCTATTACAATCATAAAAGGCCTTTTGCCTTGCAGATCTGAAATCTAACGACAGTAGCAGCTTAGAGGTGTTGGAGGTGTGGGGGAGGCGAGGGGTCACGGGGACTGATAGGGCTTTAATGTCGGCAGGGGAAGCATGGGGCGAGGTGAAAAGAAAATCGAGAGGGACTGGTAGAGGTTTAACTCTGACAAACCACAGTTTCCGACGATGGAGGTGGTGTCGGCGATCTCCCCCATCGCTCTTTCCTTCTCGATTACTTGGTATGGTTCGATGCACAATAGGGTGGGAGAGGTGGCAGACAGGTTTTCAGGAGGGGGCGGAGCGGGATAGGTGGTCGGCGAAGATATAGGGACAATTTTCGAAAATGGATAAATAAAACTTCCAAAATACTAACCAAAAACCCAAAAAGGTTCGGGATACAATGAACAATTCCAAAATACTAACCAAAAACCGATAGGTTTGCGATACTATGTTATATGAATGGTTTATGCGGTTTGTCGGTTAAAATAAACACCCGTATTATTGGTTATAAAATGTATGAGATTTTGTTTGATTTGATTTAAATTATCGTCTAAAACTAAAAAAAAATCAATAAAAAAATCCTTGAAATCAATAAAAAATAAACTTAAAATTTTCTCGAAATCAAGCAAAAAACTTTTTAAATCCCTCGAAATGGTGGAATTATGCTAAAAACACACGAGACAATATTGAACGTCGGAAAAAGATGAAGACACGTCGATAAAGCCTTGCTTTTTGTAATTACCTTTTGTCTATATCATATGGTGTCACCGTATGGAAAAAAAAATCGGTCCGTCCCTGAGCATATGTCCATCCAAACATGTACCCATAAAATAAGTTAGATTATAAGCTATAACTTATTTTTGCCAAATAATGCCTAAGTAGACTTTTTCCTTTTGTTTAAATAAAAACATCAACTTCTCTTTAGTCATTATATTTGGCTTTCTTAAATAAACTATCGTTTTTTACATAATACAGAAAAGCAATGACATATTGGTTTTTGAAGTTCGAATTTGATTAAATGAAAACGTTTACAAATGTAATTTATGTATTTTGTAAAGTACTAGAAGTCTACTTGTGTAATGTAGCGTGATAAATCTTGATTTTAATGTCTCGTTTTACTTTTTGTCTTTGTCGATTTTATAATACGGTTTTGTGTAATTTTGATAAAACGATAATGATTTTTTTTATAAATTTGTTTAATTTTAACTTTTATTTTAATTTACATTTAATAATGATGTAATTTATTTCATATTTAATATTGTAATGTTTTTTTTATAAAATAATAATTAAGTATTCTGTTATAATTTAATGATTATTCTAATTATATATTTATATTTTTAGATCATTTATATTTAAATTGAGATGTTTATCCTATATTTGATTATATTTTCCAGTTAGTTATGAGTTCAAAAATGCAGGTTTAAAAGTTATACTCATAAATCATTATTTGTAATCTTGAATTTTAAGTAATGCGTATCAATACACAACACTTTATGCATAAATATTTATGTTTGCCTATGGCGTGTAGCTCAGTTGGCAATGAGGCGGGGAGACTTGCCTAATAAATAACAGGTCCTGGGTTCGAGCCCATGCCCCCCTGCTAGCCACAACCGTTGAGTGAGCCTCAAAATGTCCCCTCATACGGATGCCAGAGTAGGCAGAGTAAGGTATGGGGCCGGTCAGGGTTGCCGGTATCAATCTTCTTGCCCAATAAACATTTATTTTTAAGAGTTTTTTTCAAATACTTTATAATATAGCAAATCATGTCTTGCCTGAGTGGTAACCTGAAATTCGGTAACACCCCGGGGGGAACTGTGGATGGTATCCCAGTCTACCCGGGTTCGAGCCTAGGGGGAAGCTTGGGGCGCATGAGAAACATCCCAGACTCTGGGTCGGCTCGGGTCCAGGTTTTCGGGCAACCAGTCTATGGGTTGCGGGGTTCGGTTCTTGGGTCGGGCTTAGTCGGCGCCTGGACGGTTCCAGTCCAAAAGGCTGGGTCGGGTCGCCGCAGATTAGTCGATGCTGCCCTCGGATGCCCGGACACCGCAGGAACGTGTGTGTTATATCTGTCGTTCAAAAAAAAATACTTTATAATATAGTATAGATAATAATAAGTATATAATAAACATAAAAGAAATATAATTGTCTTAACTCCTATAACTACTAAATATACCTTTACATGTTAATATCCTTTTTATATACATTAATAATATCAAAAATAATTTTTATATTTTTAATAATAATTTAACTAACTGATAATGGTGTAAATAACAACCTTTTTTTATCCTTTAGAAAAAAAACGTGTAATTAAAGAACCCTTTATTATATTTAGGAAAAGTTGGCAATCAATGGAAAGGAAAATAAGAAGGCGGCGTCCTCCAGTGGCTTCGCCACCCATTGTTGTCGGCAAAGGTACGGACCAATAGCGATTGAAACACGTGGTTCAACCGAAAGTTTTGATATAAGCTACAAAATAATATCTTTTAGTAAAATTATTAAAATCGAACCAAAACAAAGCAAGTTAATTATTGAATAAACTTTAATTTTGGTCCTTAATATTTGCGATTTTAATGTATATCGTTTTTAAAGTTTAAAAACTTGGATTTGATCCGTTAAGTTTGTCAATTACCAACGATTTTGATCCCTTTATCTAATGATCATTAACTTTTTTACTAAATCCAGTTAAATAAGGGAAATTTTTAATCATTTATTCACTATTTTTTAATTTAATAATAAAATTAAAAAAACATATTATATATTAGATATATTAATAATATTGTAATTGAAAAAAAAATGATTGTACAAGAGGCTAGGACTGGACTGAACAAGACAAATGTCTGTCTTGTGTTTGGTACAACTAGGACTGGACAAATTTCCCTAAAAGTTGTTTGATGATTTTATATGTCATATAATATTTATAAATAACACAAATGAAGTATATTTTTAAATAATTTATTCAAAAACATATTTATTTTTTACACGATTTTCATACATATAAATACATACAAAAACAATGGTAAGAAATTTGAATGAAGAATCTGAAATAATTGATAGTAGTTCGAAAAAATCTGATTCATATAAAGAAAATATAATATTTGATTCAATTTGGAAGATCTTAATGAATTGGCGGATGCATAGTTGCTGCAACAAGTAAAGATAAAGGCGATGGGTGTCCGGTGAAAGACAGTAGTTGTGAAGAACGTGAAAGATAGTGGATAGTGGTGTTGCAGGAGGTTGTTGTGGTTGATGTGGTGGAGGTATAGGTAGTCGACGATGGTAGTGGTAGTGGCGGTGGACAGTGGAAATAGAGGTTATTGTAGTGGAAGAAGAGGCAGAGGTCACCGACGGTGGTTGGCGATGAGCGACGGTGGTTGACGGTGAGCGTCGGTGGCGGCGGCGGCAATGGGTGGTGGTGATCGGTGGAGGTGGAGGTGGCGATAGGCGGTGGTTGTGGAGGTAGAGGAGGAAGTTGTTGTGGTAGTGGAGGAAGAGGTGGAAGTGGTCGACGATGGTTGGTGGTGGCTATCGGTGGCCATTGATGGTGGTGGGGTCATAGGTGGTGGTGATCAGTGTTAATGGAGGTGGTCGACGATGGTAGTGGTGGTGGCGATGACTGATGGTTGTGGAGGTGGTGGAGGAGGTTGTTATGGTGGAGAAATAGGTAGAGGTGGCCGACGGTGGCTATTAGTGGCCGCCGATGGTAGTAGTGGTGGCGATGGATAGTGGTGACCCTTAAGACTAATATCATATTATGATTATATATCAAATGACAGTAGATCAGTGATTTTTAGTTTATGTCTCACTTTTGTCTCATGTTATTCCACCTATTTTGGTGGAACAAGAAAATACATTTTTTTGTCCCATCTTGTCCCATCTTGTACAGTCTTTGTCCCTGTCTCATGTCGTGCCAAACGTGGGACAACGAAGTTTTGTCCTGTCCTATGTCACGCCAAACGTGTGACAATGAGTTTTTGTCCCGTCCCGTCCCACTCAGTCTGCAAACCAAACGCACCCTTAGGTTTGATTTTGTGAATCTCCACTCCATCTTCATCTTTGATCGTATTTCTTTGTTTTACAATTTAAAGTTAAAAATATAATACGTTTTTTTTTTAAATTTTGATATAAAAGTGAAAAGATCGTTAGTTAACGCAAAAAATCATTAGTGGATCGTTAGACAAATGAATCAATAGCGTTGGAAGTTGACAAATATGAAGGATTATATCCAAAATTTTAAAGTTTACAGACTTTATCCATTCAAACTAAATAAGAAAATTGTTTATGCCAAAAATCTCCCAAGAAAAATTTAAGGTAAATGTGGAGCTTGATCCAACCAAAGAAAGTAGCTTTAATAATCGTACGACAATAATAAAAATGAAATAAACAAGACAAGGAAATTGATGACGCGGAAAACCCCTAAAATGGGTAAAAACCGCGGACGAGTATGAGTCGTCGTGCACTATAGACGTCAATCAGGGACATCGTCCTTGATAACAAGTTTTACAAATGTAATTCAATGTAAAACAATACAATTAAATAAAGTCGGTCGTGCGTCGTGTGTAATTAGACTTCGGTCGTGCGTCACGCGATAAACGGCAGTGGATCTTATGAACTTCGAGAGAAACTGAGTGAGCTGAAGAACGTAATTTGTGAGCTTGTAAGGTCTGAGAATCAGATGTCCAAATGTGAGGTTCCATCTTCATATTTATACTCCAATTGTCAGTTATCAAGTCTTGAATGCGTATCTTCAATAAAGTAGCCGTTTTGCCATTGATGATAGTGTCCATTATGTTTGTTGCTATTGATGATGATTTCCGTTATAAAGAATGTCTTTGAATCCTGCATTAAACATGATATAAAGTATGTTGTAGTTTTAGTAACTGAAATCCTGTCGTACGATTAACTTCATCGGACGAATATTTGTTCATTTAATCAAGGTCGCCTTAAGGATGGGCGTCAATTGTATCTGGTCATACGACAATGTACTATTGAAATTTTTACCCAAACAAAAATATATAAATATTCAAGGTTTGATGTTACTATTTTTGTTGTTATGAATCACATCAATTTTATTTATTTAAAACGGTTTTCTATATTCATATGTAAATCACGAAATATTTGAATATTATAAAATTTAAATAATCAATTTAGGCCTTGTTTGTTTTTAGGTTTTCAGTTCTTAATTGGCTCTTTTGTCTAAATCGGTCAGACATTTAAAAATTCATATTGTTTGCTTTTTTTAAGTTTTCAGATGTTCTTATATCTAAAAAACCTCTAAATTAAAAAGTGGTGCCCTAACATCTTATTCGCTTAGACGTTGCCTCTAGACCTCGCCTATATTCATCGACTCCATCATTTGCTCTCCTTTTCAACTTTTCTTTAACACCCAGCCACCAAAATACCTAAATTCAATCCTTCCATCATCGCTACCGTTTTCTGATCTACCTCCCAACTTACACTTTCGATTTCATATGGATAATGAATGTGCTATTTTGTTCCCTGCCATTTTCATTATAAAATGATGATGGTGGACATCCTCTTCTGCATCTGGAACCAAAATGATGATTGACATCTTCATCTTCATCTGCATCTGGATATTCATTTCAATCTTTCGAATCACGAACGATTTGATTCATCTTCTCACTCATTCCATTTTCTACTTGTTCAATTCAGTCGCACCACTCCACACCTCATGTGTCTCCTGGATCTACCAATTATCAGATTTGAGGAGTTGTTGGACCGCCAGAATAGATCGGTGGAGGAGATCCATTTCATTTGCTTCGCCGCTGACCAAGGAGAAGACGTCATTTGTCAGCTCAGCAGGTGTCGTACGTCTTCCACTCCGACTGTGTTGCTAAGTTACTTCAATGGAAACAGTCTGATTGTCCGTTCTGTCATTCTTCGATCTTCTCCGGCCTTCCACCGATCCCTTGTAAAGTCGTCGTATTGTAGATTCCGTTAGATCTTATTCGTGACTAAGGTGTAAATATTCATTTTATTTTCTATTTCACTCGTCTAATTTCTTTTTATTATATAAAAGGGCTCATATTCGAGAAAATTTCCATTTGGAATAAAATAAACAAATTTACACATTCAGACATTTGACAGTTTATAAAAACAAAGAGTCTAATTGATTCAGATTTCAGCACCACCTCTTAAAAAATCAGAAGCGAAATCAGACTTCAGACTTGAAAAACAAACGTCACGTTATTAAATAACATGACTATGTCAAGAAATAAGATAAAAGTATGGCATTCATGATTTTTGACAAGCAAATGATAAAATGATTGCCAACTTCCAAATATATCTTTTTTTTTCCAAAGTAATTATATACAGAAACCTTAAATACTTTTGACCTATAAACCATCCTTTTTTTAAATATTTATTATTAGTATGGTCATAAAATTTTCATGAATGTCATTACATATATTAATGATGAATAATATTTATCATGATTTATAAACAAGTGGTTCATGAGTTAGAGAGAGAGAGAGAGAGAGAGAGAGAGAGTCCACATCCTTTTACAAACTTAATAATTTGTACAAATTTACAAATCAATTTTTATGTATTATTTCATATATAAAACAACACATGTGAAAATGCAAACTTTATGCGATGTTGTTTCAAATGTGAAACATGCATGACTGTTTTTTCCTAACACAAAACAATTTTAAACAATTCATATATGAAACAACACTGTATAAATACTAATTTTCAAATATGTTGTTTTCATATGTGAAATAACACACGAAAACTAGTTTTTAAGTTTGTCCGATTTACTAGGTTTGTAAATCATTATGTACACATGTATAAAAAAATTCAAATAATAACCATACAAATGATACACTGTGTCAAACCAAGCTTGTCCCTTGATTTTGTATACTTTGGAATTTAAGTCGGTTAATAAATCAGTTGCAGACAAGGTTGAGAGTAAATTTCAAAACCGATTTAATCGTCATTGTTAACATCGATTTGATAATCTGTACGGATAATTAAGATTGATTTGTATGGTTTACAGGATTTCAATTGTTTGTATTTGATAGTGCCTCTATATATGAGTAATATTTAAATATATGAATAAGATGAAAGACTTGTAATTCATTGTTTGACGTGGTATGACTCTTGATAATTTATCGTGATAAAAAAATAAGATGTATAAAGTTAGTCCTAAACATGATAAATTATTAAATAATATCAATTGTTTGATTTAAATTTAGAAATTATAAACTATCTTGAAAAAATATCAAATTAGACAGATTAAAAAGATCAGACAGAACAAAAATCAGTTACCAAAAGATGACTAAATAAGGACATGTTAGGACTAATCGATCCTTACAGGTTATGCAAACCCGACGCTGCACCGCCTATCAGACAATTATACCTGGACCAGTCAAATGAGTTGTTATAGGGAACAGGTACAGAACCGACCATTTTCGTTTGCCTTGTGTCGGCCGTCGTTTGGTTAACATGGTTATCATTTTGACACCCTTTTTGTCTTCTTCTCGACCTTTTGACCATTTTTCCCTTTTTTTAATAGTTCTACGATTTCAATAAACTACAACTTTGCCGTTACCTTTGTTTACCCTTTTGCAATTTTGGAAATGAATAATTAAGTTGGTTGGTTTTTTTCACCTAGTTCAACTTCCTCTCATTCTCTTAAATTGTGATTTCAATATACTTTTATGCTAAAAAAATGGTCTCATATAATTACGGCTCTCAATATTTGTGGTTTTTAACCAAGGTTCTAGAATAACTTAACAATGTTCTCGAGTCTGAAAAGGAAATTGAAATGTAAAAAATGGTGGTGTGGTTTTTACAGCGACGGGAACTTCAAAGTTGAAACAACACATAGAAGAGTCTTGAGTAACAATGAAGAACTTGCGTATGTGACATAAATGCAAATTGGTAAAGCGCGGGAAGTAGGAGTTATGTTGTTCGTTCGCTTTCATAACCCACAAATTACGAGATAGATCCAAACATTGCTTCCACCGATATAGTGACAGCTAAGTTGTTCTACCCGCAAACGAGGCACATCCAAATAATGAAAAATTGAGTGCCTCAACCAATTTACCACACTCATATATTTGTGTAAAGGCATATTCAAAAGAATACAATTGAATGCATTTTACGACCGTCTCATTAGGAATTGGGATTGAAGAGCTACTAAAGTATTATATGATATGCTGTATAAGTACTTTAAAATGTCACTACGAAATTATTCAATGTATGTTATCATACTAGTTGTTTTGTGCTTACGCATATTCATCTCATGACGACGAAGTTTAAAGAATATGGATGTAAGGATTATTTAGTTAGGTATAATTTCATGGAGGACAATAAAACTGATCAAATATTTCAAAGAGTTTGCTTTTAGTTTTTACTTGTGTTGCAGAAAAACCAGGGTGAAAATTTCTTTTTTATACTTCTTACTATTAGATAGTGTCCATAAATCTCAATAGGTCCCCAAAGATTCATAGTGAATTTCGATAGAAGTCCCTCTTGCAACAATAATGCATTGATCTAGCCACCACCGGAACCAGAAAGGACCACCTAAATTGTTTTGTTTTTGCCCAAAAGCTCCAATTACATCATAGGTATTACAAAATACCAAATCAAACCAACCAACAACAATACCAATCATACCAATTAAATTGGTACCAACATTTTCAGTTAGTACTACAGTACCAAGGTCCAAGAGTGCATAGTTGATTGGTATGTGATACAAGAAAACAATAACTGTTGTACTGTCGTACCATATCAAGGTTGAATTTCCCTACATCAATGATGATATGGATAGTTATCACCAAATACAATATACACAATCACTTGAGATTGAATTTCCCTACATCAATGACGATACAGCCAACGAAGAATAAAACAAATATTCAACACCACCTTTAACAAAAGATAAAAGACTTAAAAAACCACCAATTGCCCTTCCTACAAGACCTCATTCTACTTTTACTTTCTCGGGCAAAAAGTTGATTACACTCGACCCCAACCACCCCCACACGGAACCCGACTCCAAGGACACCAGTGTGGAGGGCACTTCTTGGCTCACTCGGCAGCTGAGATAGTCCCTAGGGGGAAATGAACCCAAGATCTATCTTGTATTTAGGCAAAGTCACCCCACCTATTTGCCAACAGGACTAAACAAAAACTATGCCCTTTTCCAATATCTCAATTCATTCTGTCAATTGGTTCATACCTATCACATAACATAACCACAAATAATCCCTAAAAGTGATAACCAAATATCCGAATCCATCTAGGCTCTTAGATATCACTATAAACTTGTAATGTGTTGTACCTTTCATCATCGTCACTTTGCTTCTCTATAAGAATTTGCTCGAATCCCCATCCCCACCCGCTACTAATTGCACGGTGACACTAAAATCTGCATCACCACATGATCAAGAGACCTCACTATTGACAAACAAATGTCAGCATAAAACCTTAAAAAGCCATAATACAAGATAACATGTCCCTTCAAACCATGCATTAAACAACCACTCTCACAAAAACTCAGGTGATGTCATGCCCTAAATGTCATTTCATCACACCATGATCATATATAGCAGCTAGGACATTAACCAAACAGAATAGACTCACCCAAAACATTTGTGGACTGCTGTCTCATATCTTCTCCAGCTTTTCAGCCTTCACCACCGGATTAGCTTTGGCTATTGCGTCCTTTGCAGTCGCTCGATAGTCGAATGGGCATTCATGTTTGTCAGAGTAACGATGAACTGAACAGAAGATATGCCCGCATCGACAATTGAAGCCTGTTAAACCAACACGTTTCCTGCATGTGGTGCATCTAGAGGGACCCTCTTTCGGCTTCTCGCTGCTCTCAGCGGCTTCAGCTTCTGATGCAGAAGATGGTTGGGTGGATACCACCACCTCTGGCCCTGCTGAACTGGGTAGTGCCACACAAGACTCCTTGTTGAAGTTACTTGAGCTTCCTCCATTGACGATACTCTCGATTGAAGATGCAGCGAGTTTAGCCTGCTCTTGCTTCATGATCATGTCCTTGTGACACTTTGAACACATGTTCATTGTTGCTGGGGTGCCGAAAAATCCACAGTTGTTGACACAAAGGATAGGAGCTTCTGGAGCAGCTTGGCATCCTGTCTCGTTTTTCTCCATCGTCAAGCCGCCCTGCACCATGATATAGCCATGTAAACAGGTAGACATGAATCTGATAAGCCTGAAGTACACTCCACACATTCACGGGGATGGAAGTAGGAAGGGCAGAATAGTCCTTTTGGGTTGCAATAAGTTGGTGGAGGAAAGGCATAAATTGGGATAGATACAAGGTTTAGAGCATTCCAAAAGTTAGAAGTTACTTGGAGAGGACCAATCTCTCGAGTATTGGCACAGCAGTGGAATTCTTGAAATCTTTTGGTTGTAATCATGCGATTGTAATAAGAAATATTGGGTAGAGTGTGAAATAAAATTGATTTGATTCCAATTGTTCATCAGAATCTAAAAACAGTAGTCACATGTACTTGACCAAGATATACATCAGAAATTCACGAGTTCTTAACTCAAAAGTTCAAATAGCTCTAAAAGGTCCTATTCATTTATGTTAACATTTTCATATGGTGGTTCCACTTATATCGTACAAGAGATGAAGATCTCATAAGCATCCGTCTCATTTAATTGATTCGACAGCTTAATAAAAATGGAACCCACAACGCGAGGAAAATGGCGGCTATGCACCTAAAATGGGTCTCACCTATGAGCTACGGTGGAAAGTTTTTGCAAAAAATGGACATTTTATTCTATCTCACAAAGATCCAACTTCATTTTGTTATGGAGAAATATTTCTGCCCCAATCTTACTAGACGTGGCTGTTGCATATTAACAAGGCCCCTCTAACTTTTCCTGTGATCAATCAAAACATGGCTTTGAACCCACCATGTGCAAAATCTACACCCTAGTGTCAACTATATTTGTAATGAATAAATACAAAGTGAAGTTGAGGAAAGAACATCAAAGCACATATATACACTTCCTTGAATATAGAAATTTCATGTCACCTCTTAAGTTATTGTTTTAAATTTTACTCCACCACATTTTCTACCATAGGCAAGAACGATTAAACCAAGCCCCAATGCAACTTTGATGCAGCTTAAAGAAAAGATGATAATGGTGACACTAGAGACACACCAAGCCTGTTCAAAATCCCAAAAAAACAACACAGGATTGGAAACTTGGTATAACCATACAAAACTACACATACTTGAACATAGACAATCTGATGTTTCTTAAATTATTGTTCTAACTTTTTGCTTTTTCTACCAATGCATCAGTGAGTAGAACCAAGCCCTGTGCGACTTCGACGCAGCACCAAAAAAAATGATAACGGTGACACTAGAGAAACACCAATTCCATTCTATATCCCGCATACACCTATCACTAAGCAGAGCATAATAATATCCAGAAAAAGCTTATTTTCCCTCACTCCTCTCTCCTTAATCTTGTCTAATG
The DNA here is from genome assembly GCA_954870635.1 of Arctium minus. NCBI lineage: Eukaryota > Viridiplantae > Streptophyta > Magnoliopsida > Asterales > Asteraceae > Arctium > Arctium minus. The sequence continues at coordinate 33,305,452 of OX941088.1, forward strand.
CTGCGTAGGTTTAACCTAGTACTCACTTTCACATAAAAAAAACTGAGATTGGCAAACCGCATTTCTTCCATTATTACTCCTAAGCTATGCTTGAAGTCGGCCACAAGGAGCTCTCCAGACATCCTAGTTGACCTTCTCAAGCATATCAAGGTAGAGATATTGACTGCTCAAGGACCCACAAACAGATGGATGTGCAACCTTTTCTTATTTCCACCAGAAAACTAAGATACTGGCTTATCAGGAACGAGGTGATCTACGACCTTTCCCTCCCATCAAACCAAGGCAACTGCTTAGAGGCTTAGATTATTTAAAGCAGTTGCCTATAGGCACAGCAATCACAAATGGCCACTTTAAACTTCTATCAATTTTCAGCAAACGCGTTGTGCCACGAACTTTATTAGGGGAAAAAGAATGAAAAGGTGCATGGGATCAAAATGCCTAGCAAGTAACCGAAAACTTCCATATGATAATGTAATAACCAATTAAGAACCTTTTTCAGAAGATAAGATGCACAGAAGATCATGTTGACACCTGGCTGAAGAACTCAAGTGGTGGCTGGCAGCACAGCTAGAAGGTAAGGCAGTATTTATCAAAAAGCATCTATAATAAGGGCTGTGTCTGAGACAGGCAGAGGAATATTCTTCATATATTGGTTGATCACAGTGCAGGTCCGGGTGCATGGTCCAGGTAGTTAATAATATGCGGTACATGGGGGTAGCCTCCTTCATTATGCTATTTGGCTCCATGGTAAGCTAAATATTTGAATGACAACTTAAATATATATATACATATATATATATATTATATACTAGTATGTGATAATATTAATGGTAAATCTTAAAAAAGCTTAGAAGTCTTGATATAAAAATAGGATAATAACACCAAATTAGGAAACCCAATTTTGCTTCATTACTAGAGAAGTACTGATTACTAAAAAAAGTAGATGTACAGTATCTCACTTGGATAGCCCAATATGTCCAATTGATTCATGAATTCACCCAAAGTGGCTATGCATGGATCTGATTGCATTCAGAGACTAAGGGGCCGTTTACCAAAATGCTTACCGGGTAAGTGCTTACCGGCAAGGACATTACCCTCACTTACCTTATCATATAACATTCCGACAATTAAAATTGATTGTTAGTAAGCGTCTTAAACCCAGTAAGCGCTTACCGGCAAGGACATTACCCTCACTTATCTTATATAACATTCCGACCATTAAACTTGATTGTTGGTGAGCGTCTTAAACCCGGTAAGCGTTTACCGGGTAAGAGTCATTTCTCTCACTTACCAGGTAAGACTCTAGGTCCTTGTTATGGCTCTTACCGGGTAAGATTCTAGGTAGTTTCCATGCTCAATAGGTAAGAACCGTAAGGTAAGTGATACCGGTAAACGTTTACCCGGGTAAGTATTTAGTAAACGGCCCCTAAGCATCTGTCTTGATTGTTGAGTCTATCCACCAAATTGCCTTTACACTTCCCGAGTACATTCATGTCATCATGTGCATCTTTTAGAAAATTTCAACACAATTTCAGTACTTGCTATAGGACTTTCCTCGTCGTGATAAGAGATCACAGTTGTCAAGTTGTTACTTTAATTATGACCTTTTTAATCCATTATACATATCCAGTTTTGTAGCCATGCCAGATGTTTTCATCTTGACATAACAATTAAAGCTATTCTCTTACCATGTAATAATAGAGATCCAACCCACCAAAATAATGCTCGACCACCACCTAAGCTAGGATGTCTTGGAGAAGGGTAAGGCCATGAGGGCATTAATCTCTTAGATGAAGTATCTCATCTCAAAGTGTTATAATGTAACTAAAACTATTTCTCCAAAAATCTTAGTGAGCACTCTAGGGTTGTGCAATGGGTCAGAACCACTGAAACCGAAAACAACAAAACGTTACAACCAAAGATTAGACCAATGTACCAGTTCGGAACCGGTTTAGAATTGGGACAGTCCCAGAACAAACCAAAAACTGGAAATGAGATCTGATCTTGGTTTTGGGATACTGGTTTCAGCTTTTTTCAATGACCATATAAGTACTTGAAATAACTTGCCGTTCAAAAAATATATATAAGTACTTGAAATGAGACTTGGGCTTTGGTTTATTATTATTCATTGAGCAAGTTGCTGATTTGCTACAAAATGATTTGAGCTTTTCAAATTGACACGTTTAACAAATGGTCACCTTTTTTACAGCATAACAACTCTTTTTTTATTTGCTTCCAACAAAAAAAAATACATCAAACAACAAACAACAGAGAAGTAGCAAACAGCAGCAGCAACAAAGACCAAACACCAACAGCTTGCAAGATGCAAGGACTAAAGTAGCCAAGAATGAGAAGTAGAGACTGGAAAAGCATGTTGAGGTGAAGACAAAATGAGAACTTGATAAGTAGAGAAGCGGAGCATTAGAAAAGATCATGAAGAGGGGGTAATTGCATCATGCATGAAGTAAAAAAATATACATTGCCATAAAGTAAAAATGGTGTTTGAACTTTGAAGTTTGAATGATGCCTCATCTAAAGTCTATCACTAGAAAGAAAAAAGAACTGTTCGGTTCCAGTTTAGCCAGTTTCAGTACGCCTTTGGTCCAGAACAATTCTTGACCACCCCTAGTATGCTCCATAATTTCCCAAATCTTTCTCCAAATAGAAAATACTGTGCTCTCCCTAATTTGATGATCGAAGCACCAAGATTTTATTGTAATTTATCATATCAAAGGATCAAACTGAATCTTTTGCAACGATGGAGTACAGAAATTTGTTCCTAACCAAGCAGCCAGCAGCTTGTGGATGCATAACCTGCCTTCGATAACTACATCACTGTACTTCTCACCAACTCGATCAAGATGAAGTCACAAGAATTTAGCCAAAGTGAATATACACCATCTCATAAAGAGAACAGTAAAATAGCTTAAGAGGCACCCCTGACATCGATCAAAACTAGTGATGAGTCTACAAGTAATCACATTCTAAACATCACCAATTCACTAATAAGATGACAAATTAGGAGGGGCCATATGAATCTCTAAGACTATGCAAAGCTGGTAACTTTTCGTGGATTATTGTTTTTGGTGCAAGCAGGAACAGAATTGGGGAAAGCAGCCCTGCAGCACTTTTGTAGAGAGCTGACAAGAACATTTTGACATTTAATATCAAAGCACTAAAACTAGGTTCGAACTATAATAATCCATGTATCAAGTGGATGGTAATCTCAAAGGATGGCAGTGTCTATGAAGCAACAAAAAGTAACAAATAAAAATATTTTCTCTCCTAATTTGCTCACTTAATCTAACATGCCTAAACTTGTCGTTTTCTCAGAAGTTACCCTGTAAAAATTAAAAAAGGTAGTACTTATCTCACTGCTACTTTGCCACTTCTTCCTTTTGTTCCATGATCCCTTATCTATATCGAAATGTTGTCTCTATCAGCAATGACTTCATGTTTCATGTTGCCAAACATGTAGCTTAACCAATGTTGCTATCTACAATTTTGTAGTTACTCTCTTAATGATATCTACTAAAACCACAAGTTTATTTCACACCCTCAAAAGATATCACAAAGTTCGTTTTAGGTTAAATTTAGCTTGCATCAACATTTAACAAGGTAAAGGAAAGCTGATCACATTTCAGCGGTTTCTAGTTAAGGGAATGTTTTATATTTTAACAACATATCCAACTTTATTGCTCAAAGTTACAATACTAGGTGATACAGCTCTACAAGCCAAAAGTTAGATATGCATCCTCTTGCAAACAGCAATAATATTGCATCATAACCATATGCAGTGATTTGTAATCCTAGACATCATGGTACGTTCACTTAATATCAAATTCATAAATTATCAACCAAACAAACTCAACCCACACCAAATATAAAAGAAGATATGTTCCCTATCCTAAATATAAATATGACTAGATGTGAATCCATAATTGCAAAATACTACCCTAACCATCATATATACAGGCCAAAGGTGTCAACTTTCAAGCATATTCTGCATATGACTCATGTTTTTGGGTCTTGTAACAGAACTTTTGAAAAATTATCTCTTGATATATATTACCCAAATACCATGATGTGAATTTTTACTTTCTCTCCTCACTAGGACCATCATTCCTCTTTATCACAATCAGATGGTATGTTATGATGTCCTACTTTGGAAAATAACAGGATACAAGTGCCACTGTATCACATATTCCAGCCAACAATCCATCAAAACCCCGTTATCTCATCCCTTGAACAAAATTCACACAATAGAGCTGCTACCTCCTTAAATCCACAGCATTCGGAATTTCAGATGCACATACATAATAAAGCCGAAAACACATCTAGCTAAACCATGTGTTGAACAAAATTTATGCAAACTTAGCTTTATGCCCATATTGAGAATATAATCAATTCCCAACACCCTAATTCCATCCTATACCAATAGATAATAGTAAATAACAATGATTGCCTCCACTACAATGATTCAACTTCAAATTCTATAAATTCCAAATAATAATAGATAAAAATGGTTCCAGCTAATATTCAACTTCAGATTCTCTAAATTCCAAAACTTTATGATTAAAAAATAAAAATAAAATACGAGACCGTCACCGATCAACACAAAAAAAGAGCCCTCCAAACAGGAAAAACATATTCCACATGAATTTTTGCATTTGAAAAGCACTGCTTTTGAATTCAAAACTCGAACGATTACAGCAAAAGTTAAAACAAACGTTAAACTAATCATCAAACACTGTGTTCGCATAATCTGAACTAGTTTCAACAAAATTAAAACAAACCTGTTCCTCAGTCCTCATATGAGACCAAATTTGAGCAGCGTTTCTTCCAAATTCCGACCCCCTTCCGTAGCAAATCGAAAACCAAAACAAAAAACACGTAATCAGAAAAACCAGAAGATAAACTTGCAATCATAACAAAAATTTCATCATAGCACGGTTGCATCAAACAATACGTATACGTGTATCTACAGATACAGAGAACACGAAAGGGTTTGGAAGAGAGAGAGAGAGAGAGAGAGAGAGAGAGAGACAAACCCTAGGGCTAAACAGGAAATCGCCTGACAACCAGAGATGGGGTATGTGAAAAAAGATGGTGTTCTTTTATGTAGTTTATATATATATATATATACATGTGAAGGAATGGTTGTGTGTGTGATGATAACATTAAAGTTTCTACTTAAATTCAGACGTGTCGAGTTGTGAATCGTGTGTTGGTCGTTCAAGGCTATGATATTTGGTTTGTGGCCAATAGGAAGTGAAGACTAGGGAAAATATAATGGAAGTGAATGCAGAGGATAGTAACCAGATGGGATGATGGGTTACGCATGTTAGTCACTAATACGTGGCAGTCAATGTGGAGTTATATTCAACGTAACTTTAAAACTTAAAAGAGTAAACTACAGTTTTCGTCCCTGTGGTTTACACCCAACTGTGAATGCGGTCTCTATACTTCATTAAATACAGTTATAGTCCCATATGATATACATTGTACTCTGAAATAGTCCTTTAATTTAACTCTGTTAATTTTCTTTTTTCCCTTTAATTAAAGGTAGTTTAGTCCTTTTACTTTTTTTTTTTATAACCTTTTTCTATTTTGTCTTGAATTAAAAAAATCACCGGATCAAAGTTGTACTTTACTTTTTGTTTTTATCTCTTTATATAGTATATTCTTACACACACATATAATATATATATATATGTAGAGGTGACTTATCATGCAACATTTTACATGGTGCAACTCACCTATCTATCACTCATTTTGTTTTCACCTTTTGCATTTGAACACCCTTCTATATATGTGTATATATATATATATATTATCACAAACACATGGCGAATGAATATGTGAGAAGTTGAGATTAACGTGAGAAGTGGATCTAAACCATTGATCACGTTTAATCAAATGTCCTCCCATGAATTGCTGCTTAGAAGAGAATTGATTCGATGCATCTCGGTACATCTTATCACGATGCATCCCGTCCTAATGTGCATTTATTTCTCATCTAACGGATGATAACTACTTCTTACACTTCTCACATTAACTTCAACTTCTCACCAGAACTCAACTCACAAAAACATAATACATATATATATAGGGGAGGGATCAATTGGAAACCAATATTACATTGGAAACTTTGGAAACCGAAATTAACCAATCATTGAAATTCCATTTTTTTATTTTTATTTTTAATTGATAAGGTTATTTTAGTCTTTTACATAATTTCATAATATATATGGTAAGTGTTATTATTACTATAATACTAGTGTTGGACTCGTGCATTGCACGGGAGGATAAATTTTTTGTTGGAATATTGAACCAAGTTAAAATGAAACGTAATTTCTCTGTTAACAGTTAATGAAATACAATGTGAAAAACGAATGTATTTTCATAAGTGGTTAACTTGCATATATTCTTATTCGTTTGTTGTTATGAGTTTGTGCAATAATGTAACACCCTAAATTCTGGAAATAACAACTTAATTAAAATTTTCTAAATACATCAATAACTTGATCATCTACAACCACAATTTAGATTCAACCTCAATACACGCACACAATCTATACATACAGACTAAAAAGGACGGGTGCTACTAATACCCAATAACAATCGCTATCTCCAACTTGCGGAAGACTTCACCAATTACTTACTTTTGCGTCTAGCTAAGACTCTCCATCTTCAAAGCATTGCTAGAACCCAACCCCCAACTGGAATCCTGATGCACATGCCGACAAATAAAAAGGTTAGGCTTAATGCCTAGTGAGCTCAAGAGTTTTCAACATATATAAATAAATCGTTTAAAATGTAAGAATGCAATTAAAGTCATAATCTTTCAAAATGATATGCTTTGCCTAAGAAACAACTCATTTACTAATAAACATGTATTTTAAACGAAAGAGGCACCACGTTGCTCGCTAACCAAACCAAGATATTTTACAGAAAGATTCCAATATAAAACGTCTTTCATAAACTTATATTTAACTCAAAACTCACGCAACCATAAAATGAAAGGAAACCAAATACTGAAAACGTAGGAATGGCGCATTCCATTCAAGCCTTAATATACGTGGGGGAAACCCAATATCAAAGCCATCATTTATCGTCGACCACATAAAAACCCAATTTGGTAAAATACGACATTACCATATAAAATACCACGAATCAACGATGAAGAGACCCATATACACTGAGAATAGAGTAACACGCAAGTAGGCCGTTCACGCGACTTCCTTGTATATCATCTAAACGTTTCCATCTTGGGTGGCGAGAACACGTGAATGGGGCCACCCGCGATGTTATTGGATTTCACCAACGTGCCCCGGTTCTAGTTCCCATGCCATAACAGACATCACAATCCTCGAACCTGTTGCTGCCCCTTGCCATACTCCGTCGAGTTCCGCCCCGCGGTCTTACGAGCAACCGGGTGTCTAATCCAATCTAGATGAGTTCCAACTCTGCGGCTCAAACCACATATTCCTACTCGCTAGCAAACCCGAGCGGTCACTAAAAGTAACCCAAAACCTCAGGCCTTACATAACCGACAGACTTACGTGCCTATGGATCCATTACGACACTATCTAACATTACATGACTCCAAAAGAATGACCAAAGCACCCAAAGCATGTAACTCACCAATGACACGAATTAATCGTCAACACTTAAAACCCACGATGGTTATAAACCCGGACAAATGTCCACACGACTCGTTTAGTCAAAACTGAGCCAAGGGCCCAACACTTTACTTAAATTTCCAACGAAAGCCTTTGTAAACATTAAAACACGTTTAACTGACTGGCGAAGACACAACGACCCAAAAGTATAATTATCTCAAACTCAACATCAGTTGAGGCAAACCATTTTTCCAAATGACTCTCACCCTTATATTTCCAAAATGCCTCATAACGCGATAATATACATTTTTCGAAAAGGTTTATAAGCTCAAATACACCAAACGACACTTACGTCAAATGAACTCCAATTATATATGTAAAATCATCAAAGAAACAATTCAACATGATTTATTTATCAAAATTCTCAAAGACCCTAAAATGGGTGTTTCACCATGTTTATAAAACTAAACATTTCAAAATAACCGAAACTTATCAGGTGATCAGCAGTTAAGATATTTGATGAAAAACATAAACACTTTAAAATAAACATTTTGGCATGTACACCGTTTTCATAAATCATCTTGAACTCACCTTGCTAGGTTAAGTTAACCCTAGTTTTCAATCCACAACCATGGGCCTCCAAAAGCCTAAATTCCACCAAAGCTTTCCGAAGACACCCAATCCAACTCTTCAAATCAAGCTTCCAAAACCTAGATCCACAGGGTCCAACCATAAAATCCATATTTAACCATTTAAAATAATTCCCCAAATATTATACATAAAGAACTCAACTTATGTAGAAACCCTAAGTTCCATAAATGAAGAGAACAAAAAGTTACCTTAACTACAACTCCGAACCACCAACTGAAACCTATGTAAGTCACCAAAACGAACCATAAGCTCCTAAATCTTCAATGATGCAAAGGTTGGATGAAACCCCAAATAGCTTGGTGAGGAAGATGGAGATGAAGATATTTTGGGGTTCTAGATTCCAACTAGCTAAAGGATTAAGAATCATGTGGTATGAAGAAGAAAAGCCTCCAAAAAGGGTTAGGGTTCGGTTTTAGGGTTTGGTAGAGAAAAGGGGAGAAGATAGAAATGAGAAATGAGGGAAATGGGTGAAAATCGCACATTTAACCTACTGGTACACGCAGGCTATAGTGCCTGGCGATTATGTTAGTGGCACAATCGCTTGGCACAATCGCCAAGCATGTACCGTGAGCTCCTCAGCTTCGGCGATAGTGCCAGGCTATTGTGCCCTCTGGCACAATCGCTGGCATGGTCGCCCGGGTGCCCCCGAACTCTAAAAATCCGACTTTTTCAATGCCCGAACTCCCGATACTCCGAGGGACTTTAAACAATACATTTTCCAACAAAACCCCACTGTTTACAAGTCACAGAAATGTCCGGGTGACATTTACTTACCAAAAATCACAGGTGTTACAAATAATATTGGTAATACTTTTGTATTATATTATTTAAAACTCAAACGACATGTCTCACAATATATCACTATTATTGAAATAATTATAAATATGAACATACATTTTTACAGATTTTGCAATTTTTCTGAAACCTCCTCGACAACACTTGACAATCACTTTGAACGTATAAATCTGTAGATTAATTAACAACATTCAACCCACATCAAATATGACAAAGAAAATAAATGATTTCTATCTTTTGTAACCGGCAACTCAACTGGTATAGTTCAAATTCACTCAGTACCACTTGGAAATTTATCTGACTATTGACTTCAAGACCTCATAGTATTAGTCGATAAAAATAAAGATATGTATATATATTTTATTCCCCTACTTCGAAAAATATGATTGTGGGTTTTGAAAAATATAAACAAATCCTCAGTAAATAAAATAAAATAAAATAAGTAGTTTTTCAAAGAAACAAAAATATAGTGAAATACTTTTTGTTCAGTTGCAGGTTTCGCCATTGACACCCGACCGTTCGTCTTCTTCTTGTACTCGGATGATACATAGAGAAGCTATATATATTTATAGTGAATGTAGAGAATATTTTAAAATCTTTTATTTTCATTTTCGATTTTACATTTAAATGTAAATATATTAAAATATGGAAGAATATTTGTATATCTACATCGTTTCTATTTTATTTTCTTTGCACTTGGTTAATTTGGAAAGTATTGCGGAATATTTTTATTTTAAAGAATACGATAATTTATTAGTGTATCTCGTTATTTTTTATTTTTTATTCATATCAACCTTCTTTTTTTCTTATTTTAATGCTCGTGAAAAAAAATACGTGTAGATTTTATATTAGCAAAAAAAATACATGTAGATTTTATAAAATAAAATAGATTTTATATTAGCTAGCAAAAAAAATACGGAAGAAAAAATAGTTTATATTACATCTCATTATGTAAAAAGATTTTATAAAATAAAATATGGAAAAATCATTATGAGATGTAATATAAAAAAATACGGAAGAAAAATGATTTTATATTACATCTCATTAATATAGATTTAAATGTAAAATCTACATTTAAAATACATTATGCTAATATAAAATCTATTTTATAAAATCCTCTACAAAAAAAACTAATATTTATATTAATAAATGAGTATCCATTCCACAAATAGATGATTATGTGAGATACTGTGTTTGAAAAGATTGTACCAAAGCATTAAGAAATTATAAATTAAGTAATTGGCTTTAATTAGTTGTAACTTGTGCTTAAAATGTTGTAATTAAGAGTTTCTTATGTCGTTATATTAGCAAAAAAATACGTGTAGATTTTATAAAATAAAATAGATTTTATATTAGCAAAAAAAATACGGAAGAAAAAAGAGTTTATATTACATCTCATTATGTAAAAATATTTTATAAAATAAAATATGGAAAAATCATTATGAGATGTAATATAAAAAAATACGGAAGAAAAAAGATTTTATATTACATCTCATTAATATAGATTTAAATGTAAAATCTACATTTAAAATAGATTATGCTAAGGGAAAATTGCATCAAAATGGAACCAACTTTAAGTTAATTCTTATTTTAGGGAACAAACTTTCAAAACTATCATTTTAGGGCCTCAACCAAACTTTTCATTTATTTAAGGGTGTTCATTACCTGTTTAGCAGGTAACAGGTTACCAAAGATGATGTGGCATAAAAAACAAAAGTCCAATGAAAAATATAGAAGCCACGTCAATTATTTAAAAAAAACAAAAATAAAACCCAAAATCCCAAACCTAAACCTGAAACCCCCACCCCAAAAGGAAAAGAAAGGTTGTTTATCCCCAAGAATCTTCATCCCTCTGTTACCTCTCATCTTCAGATTTATCCCACCATTTTAGCCTCTCATCTCTACATATAACAAGAATCTTCATCCTCTCATAGCATCCCCTGGTATCCATTTATGAAGAGATCAAATAAAAGTCCAGATATAAAGTTTTGAGGTAATATTTTCATCCCAAAAGAGTAAATCAAAGTCCAGATCTGAAATCGATCTCTTCATTAGGAGTTTACAGTAGGGCTTTTTATTTAACCCACCAATCGAATAAACAATGATGAAAAAACCTGATAAAGAAGATGAAATATCAATGTACTCTGGATCTGGTTTGTCGATGAACACAAAGGGTCTAAACCCATTTTCCGATTTTGTAATATGGGTTTCGATTTTATGAACTGATCTGGGTTTCGGTTTTGTAATATAAATATCGATTTTGTTGTATAAACTAATCTGAGTCTGGTTTATGTTGTGTGTGAGAGAAAGAGAGAGTTGTATTCTCGCCGGAGAAGATGATCGAAAGGTGACCGGAGATGGGGAGGGTGGCCGGAAGATGAAGCAACTTTGCAACTGGGTTTACGTTTTTCTCCCCGTAGTTAACATAATAACATTAGAACTTCTGAACTTGTACATCATATACATGTCATCATTTTAAATTTATTTATTTAATTTTAAATATGACGTGGAATTTTGTTGGCTTTTTACTCAAGCCATGTCATTACTACAACAGGTAATCAGGTAACAGAGACCCTTAAATAAATGAAAAGTTTGATTGAAGCCCTAAAATGATAGTTTTGAAAGTTTGTTCCCCAAAATAGGAATTAACTCAAAGTTGGTTCCATTTTGATGCAATTTTCCCTTATGCTAATATAAAATCTATTTTATAAAATCCTCCACAAAAAAAAACAAATATTTATATTAATAAATGAGTATTCATTCCACAAATAGATAATTATGTGAGATATTGTGCTTGTAAATGTTGTACCAAAGCATTAAGAAATTGTAAATTAAGTAATTGATTTTAATTAGTTGTAACTTGTGCTTAAAATGTTGTAATTAAGAGTTTTTTATGTCGTTTTTATAATATAGTATAAATTAATTATTTAATTTTAATGTATTTTATATATGGTAATATTGATCATTTATTAATTTAAACATTAAACATTTAATTTAGGTAAACACAAATTGATTTATACGCAAGCTACAGATCAAATTATTTTTTCTGATTCTTATGAATCAGTGATTGATTCATCCAATGAATGAAAGTTTATATTCATATGAAATCTTCAATATTACCTCCAGACACAAAATATTAATACAGTGAAACATAATGGATTTGATATAGTAAAACAAAATATTAATATAGTGAAACCTGATGAAACATAAAATGTTAATATAGTGAAATCTGATGAAACAAATTTGATATAGTGAAACATAATGGAAAGGTAATGAAACAAAATATTAATATAGTGAAACCTGATATAGTGAAACAAAATATTAATATAGTGAAACCTGATGAAACATATTTGATATAGTGAAACATAACGGAAAGGTAATGAAACAATAATGGTAATGAAACATAATTGGGTTTTTACATACTGCATATTGATGAACAGGTAATAAAAAGATAGTATTGATATATTGTTATTATATTTTATTAATAAACTAATTAATTTATTACCATATATAATTATTATCTTTTATTAATAAATTAATTAATTTATTACTATATTTCATCTTTGTTGCCAAATTTGAAATACAAAAGAAAAAGACACATTTACCCTTTTGACATATTATTATTATCTTTTATTAATAAATTAATTAATTTATTACCATATATAATTCAAATGAATCTTGACCATTGATTAAAAAGATCAATGGTTGAAATTTGGTTTCCAAAGTTTCCAAAGAAACTTGGTTTCCAATTGAAACCACCCATATTAATATATATATATATATATTAAACGTGAGTTGCAAATTAAACTACCCCTATAATATATATATATATATATATATTATAGGGGTAGTTTAATTTGCAACTCACGTAAATCTTACAACCCATGCAACCCATATCTTAACCGTTGGATTCATGATCGACGGTTACAATAAATGTGAGCCTAATATTTTCAATTAAAAAAACATAAAAATAAAAATAAAATAACCGCTTATCACTAATCCAACGGTTAAGATGTGGGTTGCATGGGTTGTAAGATTTACGTGGGTTGCAAATTATCCTTGGCCTATATATATATATATAGGGTCAGGTTCACGTGAGACCGAGCTGTTTCCGTGAGACCGCGTGAGATCAAGCCTTAAAACATGAAACTTCACACCGAAATACTGTGAAGGTAAAAAACATTCGAACCTTCATAATGTAATCACACTATGAAGGTAAAAAAACCTAAACCAAGTTAAAAAAAATCAAACATTCACAGATAAAAAACTGTGAAGGTATATCCGAACCTTCACAGTGAAGACGCTGTGAAGGTAAAAAAAAACGAACATTCACAGCGAAAAACACCGTGAACGTAACATTTACGGTGTTTTCTCTATGAAAAGTTCGATTTTTTTTACATTCACAGTTTTTTGGTGTAAAGTTTCATACTTTAAAGTTTGGTCTTACCGGTCTCACGGAAACTGTTTGGTCTCACGCGAACTTAAGTCTCTCTCTCTCTCTCTCTCTCTCTCTCTCTATATATATATATATATATATATATATATATAATCACACACATATAATATATTATATAAAGAGTCAAATTAATACGAGAACAATAAATAAATAAGAGAAATAAGAAAACAATCGAATCACATGTTATATATTAAAATTTTAAAATATGGGCTAAATCAAATGAGAACCACAAAAAAATTACAAACTCGTAAGAATTGATTTAAAAATAATTTTTTTAAATGATTATTTTTCATCAAATGCTAATTTAAGATGTTTGATTCAGATATATTTGTTTCAAAATGTGAAAGTTTCACATGTATTTGTTTCACCATGTGAATATTTTTTTACTTGTATTTTTTGTTTCATCCAGTTTCACATTTAATTTTTTCACAAGGTGAACACAAACATATGTGAAACAATATTTTAAATCATAGCTTTTGATGAAAAAAAATAACGTAAAAAATTATTTTTATATCAGTTCTCATGCGTTTATACTCTTTTTATAGTTCTCATTTGATTATCGTCCATGGGTAAAATTACATATGATTCATGCGACTTTCGTCTAGGCTAATTCGCCTGCATACCCTTGCGTTGATCGTTAGTTTAAAATCATATATGATTTTACACGTGATGTGGCACGTTTTCGTATTTTCTTATTTAGTTATTGTTAACGTTTAAACTCCCTTCTATATAAAATCATGTATTCATGTACACACATAATATATAGGGTCTGGTTATTTTACAAACCAGTAAAATCTAACAAACCGTACAAACCGCATTCAACCAATCATATTTTTTCTTTTACTGTAACACCCTACAAATAAGGGTTAATTTAAACCTGGAAATTGCGGAATAAACAAAACTATCATAGCTAAATCACCCAAAAAGGGGAACAAATGTATGGCGTTTACATTTACAAATAATCGATTGAAATGGAACTCAACAACTTACTAATCTAGAGTAACTAAATCTAGATTATGAACGAGTGTCGCCATCTCACTTCCAAAAGTATAATTCCACTATACCCGATGTACGCCTCTATACAACTCCAAAAAGTACTATTTCCCTTCAAGGCTCTCCACTCAAACCCGAGGAGTCCTATCGCTAGAATGACATGTTATACATGCCATTTTTAGAAAAAATGTTAGACTAAAGCTAGTGAGATCAAACATTTATATTGGGAAATCAGTAAATTCAAAATGAGATAAATAAAGAAAAACCGGTGGAATAAATATAGATAAATCATTGCTTTAATACAAATACCTCTTGGGTTGACAGGGGAGACTCGCTTACTAACATAAGTGACGGAACACAGAAGTAAGCCACTTGACATGTTAGTAAAACCAAACACATAATAGAAATACATACAAAGGACTCGGTAGCTTTAAACGTACACCCACAGAATGTCAACTTCAACCACATGGGGTCCTTACGTTGAGTTCCTCATCCAATATCGTGTACTAGCATGTAAGGCTTATACCACATCCGATGCCTACTAGGGCTTATACCACATCAGAAGCCTAACTGTGCCTCGATGTGGAAATCTAGCGTTCCATCATCGGACGTAATGATACAAGTAATCATGGGGTCATGACACCCAAATGCAACCAAATACTCAAACCAATGCCAACAAAACCAACCAATATGTCTAAAACAGTTAGGATGCCATCAATATGCAAATCAAGGTTTCATATAGGCTTCCATGTAATCCCAAAGAGGTTCCAATATCATTATTAGAAAAATGTTCCCACATACTATATCAATCCACACAAGTTTTCATTCAACATATATATCAATATTTCCAAACTCTAATTTTGTTTCAAAATGTTTAAACTTGAAATTGGAGGAAAACAATTTATACATGCACATAATACATAACTACTCCCAAGGGGTCGATTACAATACCTTGAAATCAAGTTTACCCCATATAAACCCTAAAATCTCCAAAATTAGGTTTTGGTGAAAACTCACCCAAATCAAGAGAAATCAAACTGGAGATGTTTAGAAGGTTAAAATCCATATTTTAACATGTATAAAGTTTGTAAAAGAGAATGAACTCACCTTAGTAGTTTTCAAGAGAAAACTAAACCCTAGAATGGAGAAGATGAGATGATTTCTTGAAGCTTTAATCACTATAATCAATGCTCACCAACCCTAGATCAACCATTCCAGGACTTAATGATTTCCACCAAGAGTATTGAATAAAGAGAGAAGCAAACCTACCTTTTTGTTCCAAAGAAATCGCCTCCCCAAAGCCCTAATTTATGCAAATGAGAGTAAATGAGGTTTGGAGGTCGATTTCCCTCTTTTAAATGTGCACAAAGGTCGTGCGCATGCGGTGGAGCGGATCGACCCGCGCGGAGAGGCGCTTCGATCTCTGGAGTTGCGAAGGAACAGAGTCTCGCGCGGATTATGGTGCGGCTTGATTCGCGTGGAGAAGAGCGTGGGACACTGCTGACACCTTTGTCCCCTTCTTTCGGCCAAGGATTTTAACCTTCTAAACATCTCCACTTTGATTTCTCTTGATTTGGGTGAGTTTTCACCAAAACCTAATTTTGGAGATTTTAAGGTTTATGTGGGTAAACTTGATTTTAAGGTATTGTAACCGACCCCTTGGGATTAGTTATGTATTATGTGCATGTATAAATTGTTTTCCTCCAATTTCAAGTTTAAACATTTTGAAACAAAACTAGAGTTTGGAAATATTGATATATATGTTGAATGAAGACTTGTGTGGATTGATATAGTATGTGGGAACATTTTTCAAAGAATGATATTGGAACCTCTTTGGGATTACATGGAAGTCTATATGAAACCTTGATTTGCATATTGATGGCATTCTAACTGTTTTAGACATATTGGTTGGTTTTGTTGGCATTGGTTTAAGTATTTGGTTGCATTTAGGCTTCATGACCCCATGATTACTTGTATCATTACGTCCGACGTTGGAATGCTAGTTTTCCACATCGAGGCACGGTTAGGCATCAAATGTGGTATAAGTACTACTAGGCATCGGATGTGGTATAAGCCCTACGTGTTAGTACACGATATTGGATGAGGAACTCAATGTAAGGACCCTATGTGGTTGAAGTTGACATTCTGTGGGTGTACGTTTAAAGCTACCGAGTCTGACATCCTTTGCGTGTATTTCTATTATGTGTTTGGTTTTACGAACATGTTAAGTGGCTTACTTCTATGTTTCGTCACTTATGTTAGTAAGTGGCTCTCCCCCGTCAACCCAAGAGGTATTTGTATTAAAGCAATGATTTATCTATATTTATTCCACCGACTTTTCTTTATTTATCTCATTTAGAATTTATTGATTTCTCAATATAAATGTTTGATCTCACTAGGCTTTAGCCTAACACTTTTTCTGAAAATGACATGTATAACATGTCATTCTAGCGGTGGGACTCTCAGGTTTAAGTGGAGAGCCTTGAAGGGAAATAGTACTTTTGGAGTTGTATAGAGGCGTACATCGAGTATAGTAGAATTATACTTTTGGAAGTGAGATGGCGACACCCGTTCATAATCTAGATTTAGTTACTCTAGATTAGTAGGTTGTTGAGTTCCATTTCAATCGATTATTTGTAAATGTAAATGCCATACATTTGTTCCCCTTTTTGGGTGATTTAGCTTTGATAGCTTTGTTTATTCCGCAATTTCCAGGTTTAAATTAACCCTTATTTGTAGGGTGTTATAAGTTGGTATCAGAGCGGTAGTTTAAGTGAACTAGGTATGAAAGTAAAATGCCTAGACTTAAGCTTAGATCAGATAAGTTATGAATTGTGAGATTTGGGTAGAACTCCTAAGATAGGTTGGTCTAGAGTCGACAAAATTGCACGAGTCAAGAATTGTGACAGTTGTAACAAGAATTCTTATGTGAAGTATGTTCATAGTTTCAATTAGCTACTTGAATCTTGCGCATGTCGGGCGAAGAAGGCGGCTCTGAAACCCATTGGATTTATTTTTTGTCCCATGTTCCCCCATTACTATACATAAGTGATTTCGAGTATCATCTATGTCATTTTCGCGGTGGACTGACCTCTTTAGGCAAGAGAGGCAGTAGGAAGAGAGCCATTAGAAAGAAATTCAAAATGGTTATGAGTATATTGCTACATAAGCGTACTTAGATTGTCATTGTTATGATAATTGATGAATGTAGTAGTACATTTCTTGGTGTTTAATTCTTATAGCCTATCTCTCACCTCTATCCTCGCATGTGTGTGGCAGACTAAAATGTTACCACTCGTAATAGGCTGGATGGTCATGAGGTGACGGCATTCACGGCCCAACCTAGGGTGACAGCGGCAGAGATGCCCCCATCTCTACACAATGTCTTGGGCGGATGGGTAGAGCAAATACCCCAACGCAATATAGCCACATCTGAACCGATTTTAGAAGAGATAACTTCAGAGACAATAATGATGGACCGAATGATGCAGGCCATAAACACGGCTATGGCCCAACAACAAGAGATGTTCTTGAAGTTACTTGAAGACAAAGACACTAACAACCGCAAGCACGAGACAGTTGCGGAAAATGTGATTGCGGTGGAATCCGGGGGTACCGGTAACGAAACTCCCACAAATATAATAGCGACATTGGAAGCAAGGTAACTGAAAAAGACTTGCTCTTTAAAAACCTTCTTAAGTTTCTGGCCACCCGAGTTCAAGGGTAATGACGATCCGATAGTATGTATGAATTGGATCCAAGAAATGGAACAAGACTTTCAGACAAGTGAATGTGGAGAGAGCCAGAAAGCAAAATTCGGTTCCCAAATGTTGCAAGGGGCGGCCCTCACATGGTGGAACATCTAATCCATGTCCTTAGAGGCCTCCGTATTAGCCAAAATGGATTGGGAAACATTCAAAAGGAAGGTGCTTGAAGAGTATTATAACGAAAGGGCAATGAACCAAATCATCGACGAGTTCCGAGGTTTGAAGAAAGGGAATTTGACAGCGAAAGAGTACAACAACCTATTCATGGACAAGTTGGGTTTGGTGGGACATTTGGTTCAAACAGAGAAGGAGAAGATCAAGGCCTACATCAAAGGGTTACCGACGGAAATGATGAACATGGTACGAGTGTCCAAGGCCTCTACTCTTCGGGAGGCGATCGAAGAGGCACAATTAGTGGATAATTATTATGGTCTAGACAACGTGGAAAGAGGTGGAGTAGCCGAGAAAGAAGATGGGAGGGAAGTTCCGTACCCTCCAAGAAGCCGAGACAATTCAACAACAACCAACGGGGGATCGGTCCTAGGCGCGAGACCCCATGGTGTTCCAAATGACGAAGCAAACACCTCGGCCCATGCAATTTGGGGCCCATAAATTGTTTCAAGTGTGGCAAGGTCGGCCACGATTTCAGGGATTGCCCAATTATAGGGAAAATATGTTTTGAGTGCAAGGAGTCGGGCCATGTCGGGAACGAGTGTCCAAGAGTGAAGACAGGAAATACCGGGGGAAGGAATATGGATCCTCCGAGAGCAATGGGAAGAGCCTTTCAGATGACCACCGAGGAGGCAAAGGCTTCGACAGATGTAGTGTTGGGTACGTTTCTTCTAAACTTCGTACCCACACGTATATTGTTTGACTCCGGCGCAAGTTTTTTGTTTGTGTCGAGCTCTTTCTGTCAAAAGTTATCCTTAGCCACTAGTAGCTTAGAGGATTCCTTAGTGGTAGAGCTAGCGGATGGTGACCAATTAATGGTCCAGGATATTCTTAAGGGCTACGAGTTGGAGACTGAAGGAAAGAAATTTACGGTTGATTTGATGCCAATGGTCATTGGAGGATTTGATGTGGTCATAGGAATGGATTGATTGGCGAATAATCATGCCGAGATTCTTTGTGCGAAGAAGTTAATCCGAATCCCAGTTTCGGATAGCGAGGCGGTGACCGTGTACGGTGAAAATTGGAAAGGCGAGGTAGCAATTATCAGCATGGTGAAGGCACGTAAGTGTTTGTTGAAGGGATGCTCATCATTTTTGGCGTACATTATAGATGCCAAGCTCGAGAAGAAAAGGCTTGAAGATGCGAAGGTGGTGAATGAATTCCCGGACGTGTTCCCGAATGACATGACTGGATTACCACTCGATCACCAAGTGGAGACCAAGATAGACTTGGCACCAGGAGCGGCACCGATAGCTAGATCTCCTTATCGTTTTGCTCCGTCGGAGATGAAGGAGATGATGGGGCAACTACAGGACCTTCTTGAGAAGGGATTCGTGAGACCGAGCTTATCGCCTTGGGGAGCGCCGATCTTGTTCATAAAGAAGAAAGATGGCACAATGCGGATGTGTATAGATTATAGAGAGTTAAATAAGGTGATCGTGAAGAATAAGTATCCACTCCCTAAGATCGATGATTTGTTTGACCAAATTCAAGGAGCAAAATGTTTCTCAAATATTGATCTACGTTCGGGTTATCACCAAGTAAAGGTCAAGGAGGACGACATTCCTAAGACGACCTTTAGTACGCGTTACGGACATTACGAATTTTTGGTGATGCCTTTCGGTCTAACGAACGCCCCGACGATGTTCATGGATTTAATGAACCGAGTGTTCCAACCGTTTCTTGATAAGTCGGTTATCGTGTTCATTGATGATATCCTAATTTACTCCAGGGATGAATTAGATCACGTGCAACACCTTCGAGAAGTGTTGGAGGTTTTGAGGAAGGAGAAATTATACGCCAAATTCTCCAAGTGTGAATTTTGGTTGAAAGAGATGCAATTCTTAGGGCACGTGGTCACGAAAGACGGTGTGAAGGTGGACCCCGCCAAGATAGAAGCTATGATGAATTGGGAATCACCCAAGAGTCCATCCGAAATTCGAAGTTTTTTGGGTCTAGCGGGTTATTATCGAAGATTTATCTAAGAGTTCTCCAATATTGCTTCTTCATTGACGGCCCTGACTAGGAAGAACATGAAGTTTGTGTGGACCGAATATCAAGAGAAGGCTTTCTAGACATTGCAAAAGAAGTTGTGTGAACTTATCCTTTCATGAAGAATCGGAGGATTTTGTGGTTTATAGCAATGCATCCAAGATGGGTCTAGGTTGCATGCTTATGCAAAGAGGAAATGTAATCGCCTACGCGTCAAGGCAACTAAAGGTACACGAGAAGAACTACCCCACTCATGATTTGGAGCTAGCGACGGTGGTGTTCGCGTTGAAGTTGTGGCAACACTAATTCTATGGCACGAAGTGCACCTTGTATACTGATCACAAGAGTTTGAAGTATGTCTTTGATCAAAAAGAGCTAAATATGAGGCAAAGAAGATGGTTGGAATTGCTTAAGGATTACGACTGTGAATTGCTCTATCATCCGGGTAAAGCAAACATAGTAGCCAACACTTTAAGTCGAAAAGAGTATAGTGGGAGTCTTCGGGCCAAACTCTCGAGGATCAAATTGGTATCGAGTCTCATGGAACGGATTAAAGTGGCACAAACCGAAGCCTTGTTGGAGGAGAACCTTAAAGAAGAAGTGATGACCAAGCAACGACTACTCTTGATGGATGATAGTCGTGGAATCAAATGTTTTAACGGACGCATGTGGGTGCCAAAGATTGGAAGAAACCGGGAACTACTTTTGGAGCACGCTCACAAATCCAAGTACTCCATCCACCCGAGAAGCAATAAGATGTATAGAGACTTGAAGTTGCATTATTGGTGGCCGGTTATGAAGTTTGATGTGGCACATTATGTGGAAAGGTGTGTGACTTGTTCACAAGTAAAGGCCGAGCACCAACGACCTTACGGGAGCCTACAATATTTGGAGATTACCGAGTGGAAGGGGGAAAGATCATCATGGACTTCATGACCAAGCTACCAAAGATGCTAAGAGGTAACGACACCATTTGGGTGATTGTTGATCGTTTGACAAAGAGTGCTCACTTTCTAGCGATGCGGGAAACTTTGCCGATGGATAAATTGGCAAAACTCTATATTGATGAAGTGGTCTCTAGGCATGGTATACCCTTGTCTATAGTTTTCGACCGTGATAGTCGGTTTACTTCTAGGTTTTGGGGAGCTTTGCATTACGAATTGGGTACATGGCTGAATCTGAGTACGACAAACCACCCACAGACAGACGGGCAAAGCAAAAAGACAATTCAAACCTTGGAAGACATGCTTCGATCTTGTGTGATAGATTTTGGTGGTAATTGGGATACTCACTTACCTTTGGTAGAATTTGCATACTACAATAGCTACCACTCTAGCCTTGGGGCGGCACCATTTGAGGCCTTGTACGGGAGGAAATGTAGAACCCCCGTATGTTGGCTAGAGGAGGGTGAAAAGCAATTTGTCGGATCGAAGATTATGCAAGAGAAGACCAACAAAGTTAAAGCTATAAGAGAACTTTTGAAAGCGACGCAAGATCAACAAAAGAGTTACACCAACAAGAAGAGACGACCAGTAGAATTTCAAGTAAGAGACCGGATGATGTTGAAGGGGTCCCCATGGAAGGGATTAATCCGATTTGGAAAGCGTGGGAAGTTGATTCCCCATTTCCTTGGACCGTTTACCATTATCGAGCGTATTGGATTGCAATCCTACAAGCTAGATTTGCCACCGGAGATGAACGAAATCCACCCTACGTTCCATGTGTGTTATCTACATAAATGTTTGGCGGAATAAGAAAACGTCATACCGTTATTAGAGATTCTGGTGGACAACAACCATTGTGTTTAAGAACCTGAAGCTATTCTAGAGAGAAAGATCAGAAAACTCCGACACAAGGAAGTCACCATGGTAAAAGTTCAATGGAAACATCATCGTGATGCTAACGTGACTTGGGAAGCCGAGGAGGACATGAAGCGGAGGTATCCTCACTTGTTCGTGTAGCTTAGATTTCGAGGACGAAATCGTGTCCGAGTTGGGGAGGATTGTAATACCACGAAATCCTTGGCCGAAAAGAGGGCAAAAATGTGTCAACAATGTTCTGTGTGCCTCTCCGAGCGAATCAAGCAACGCCATAATCCACGCGAGGCTCTGTTCCTTTGTAACTCCAGATATCAGCGCACCTCTCCGCAAGGGTCGATCTGTGCCACCGTACGCGCATGACATTTGTTCGCATTTAAAAGAGGAAAATCGGCCTCCAAACCTCATTGCTCTCATTTGCAGAAACTAGGGCTTTAGGGAGGCGATTTCTTTTGAACAAAAAGGTAGGTTTGCTTCTCTCTTCATTCAATACTCTTGGTGGAAATCATTAAGTCTTGGTATGGTTGATCTAGGGTTGGTGATCATTGATTCTAGTGATTAAAGCTTAAAGAACTCCTCTCATTTTCTCCATTCTAGGGTTTGGTTTTCTTTTGAAAACTACTTAGGTGAGTTCATTCTCTTTTACAAACTTTATACATGTTAAAATATGGATTTTAACTGTAACACCTGGATTTTCGAAAGTAAGTTGCCCTTCGTTGGTAATCCCTTCTCCTCTCGTCTATCTTTTTGGGTGAAAAGTGTTGTACTTTCGAGCCTTAAATCGACCCATGCGAGAATCGCGAGTTTTTGGACATTTTGGGCTTCGGTACCTATGGCGCGATTGTGCCACACGATAGTGACAGTGTCACTATCGCCAGAGCACTATCGCGGGGAGAATTCTACCCGCGGTACAATCCGCGCGATTGCGCCACGCGATAGTGACAATGTCACTATCGCCAGGCACTGTCGCGAGCGGGGTCTGGCGAGTTAAAATCTGGTTTTTGGCTTCATTTCTCATTCAAAACTCAATCTCTCTTTTGTTATTCTCTCTCAACTTCTCCCTTTCATAGAAACCGAACCTAGGGTTCCATTTACCCTTCTCTACCCCATTTATTGCTAATTGTTGGGTACTTCATCTAAGGGGTTCGAGTTGAGCATTTATTCACCATTTTCATCTTCATCTTCCTCACCAAGCTCTTGGGGGTTTCATCTAACCTTTTCATCATTTGAAGATTGGGAGCTTATGGTTCGTTTTGGTGACCTACATGTGTTTTGATTGGTGGATTCAAGCTAGTAGTTGAGGTAATCTTTTCCTTCTTCAAGTAAGGAAAATTAGGGTTTTTGGGGTGTAAGATGAAATGTTCATGTAAATACTTGGGAAACAATTCTAAGGGTTGAATATAGGGGTGTAAATGATGCGAGTCGAGCTCGAGTATCATTATACTCGACTCGAACTCGAAAGCTAATACTCGAGCTCGAACTCGACTCGAAAACTCGCGAGTAGTAAAAACCCAAGCTCGACTCGAACTCGAAAGCTAATACTCGAGCTCGAACTCGACTCGAGCTCGTTTTAAGCTCGAATCAAGCTCGAACTCGAACTTGAACTCGAATCAATCTCGAACCTGAATCAAACTCGACTCAATAAAAATTTTCAATACAAAACTTTGAAGAACTTGAAATGTGCACCGACTTAAGTTTAAGGGGTGCTCCAAAACATTTCAAAATAAAAGGTTAAAACTTGAACATTTGCTTAGTTCAAAGATCAATCTTGTCCTAACAAGATGAGCCTAAACCACCCAACCTTACATTGCAATTTATATAAAGTGGCCATGAGGTAGAATCCTTTTACTAGGCGATGTGGGACAAAATTCATTTATATAGGAAGGTGATAGGGGTAAGTTAGCTTTGTTTAGGGGATGTGGGATTAGAATAAGAGTGGAGAAGGAGAACTTCATACTTTCTTTATACATATTTTTAATATTAGAACTTTTATGTTAATATTATCTTTGACCTATTTTTCTTTTAAATAAAAATTTATTAATATGTAAAATCATAATCACCGTAAATAATTTATATCTCATTTTAACATTTTATTACATATAGAGTTATAAATATAAATTTGTCATATTTTTACATTATATTTTATAAATTATAATATAAAGTTAATTACATAAAAAATATATTCGAGTATCTCACGAGCTTATCGATTCGAGTATCAAATGGCTCGACTCAACTCGTTAGTATATCGAGTCGAGCTTGAGTTCGAGTTCGAGTCGAGCATATTCGAGTCGAGTGTTGACCAAGTTTTGACCGAGTCGATCTCGAGTAGCTCGCGAGTTGTCTCGTCACATTTACACCCCTAGTTGAATATGATTATTTATGGTAGGAAATGTGTGGATCTAGGTTTTGGAAGCTTGAGTTGAAGAGTTGGAATAGATGTCTTCGGAAAGCTTTGGGTGGGATCTATGCTTTTGGAGGTCAATGGTTGGGGATTGAAACCTAGGTTTAACTTAACCTAGCAAGGTGAGTTCAAGTTGATTTGTGAAAACGTTGTACATGCCAAAATGTCTATTTTAAAGTGTTTATGTGTTTTACATGAAATTATCAAATGTTGGGTTAGTTGGTAATCTTTGATTATTTGAAGTATTTAACTTTATAAACTTTGTAAAACACCACATTTGGGATTTTGGGCATTTCGATAAATGTGTCATAAATGAATGAGTTTTGATGATTTATTGCATAAATAGGTCTTTGGTCGAAAATACACTTTTAAGTGTTTATCGGGTTTATGCATCATTCATGAAAGGGGATGTTTTATAAATTATTACTTGCACATTTATGTGAGGTACACGAAAGAATGTATATAGTCTCATTTTATGATTTTCATTCTTATCAGCAGTTAACCATCAAAATGTGATTTAGGAACTATATGGCAATATGAACTATATGTTTGATTATAGTTGGTCATAAGTGTATTGTGACGAGTCTAGACTATTACTATTGGATCCATAGGTATTTAGTTGACTTATTATTTAGGGGTAACTCCCGTATGTAGCTAGTTGAGACATTGGACCCTAGAGGGCAACTTGGTACGGTTATGTGGGATCGGTTACTAGCCGTGGGTCGTAAATGTAAATCCTAGTGAATGAGTATGACTAGGATCATTGGGTGCCATCCCCCCACATCTTTATTCGAGTATGGTGAGCTCAATAACTTGGAATGTGGCCTACTTTTGTGTTCCGCCACTAGCCTTGGAATTCGGGATTCCCCCGTCACCGAGAGGTGTTGTTTTGGGGTATTTAGTTTTATCCGTGTTTTCAGTAACGCTTTGAGTTTGGGTTATCTCCCTTATGCTACAATCTTGGAGACTTTAGTTTACTCATATTTTCAGTCGTTTGTTTTATAGACTTATTCAAATGTCATTATTTGAGCATTACCATTATCCTCGTTTTGAGTAAGCGTTGAGTTGCATTATTTCATAAAAGAATGTTTTGGCATTGAGACGTCCATCTATAAAATGCATATTATTGGAGAATGAGTTGTTCTCTTATTTTAAAATAAATCATTTTAAAGGATCATGATTATAAGTTACAATGCTTCCGTTTTACGTTTTCATGTATAATCATGATATAAAACTCTTGAACTCACTAGGCGTTAGCCTAACCTTTTTATTTGTCGGCATGTGCAACAGGTTCCGGTTGGGAATAGTTCTAGTGACACTGTGAAGCGATGAGTGCTAGTTGTGTGCTCGAAGAGGTGATTAGCTTGATGAAGTCTTCCACATTTATATTTGGAGATAGCGATTGTTATTGGGTTATAGTAACACTCGACTTTAGTTAGTCTTTATGTAAGACTTTATTTACTCGTTGATGGTTCAACTTAGAAATGTATTTCATTTGTAGACTTGTAGTAAGAGATTCTATCCCTCTTTGAGGTGATATTGAAAGTTTTAATTTAGTCTCTCTTTCCAATTTTGAGGGTGTAACATTAACCTTCTAAACATATCTACTTTGATTTCTCTTGATTTGGGTGAGTTTTCACCAAAACCTAATTTTGGAGATTTCAGGGTTTATATGGATAAACTTGATTTCAAGGTATTGTAACCGATCCCTTGGGAGTAGTTATGTATTATGTGCATGTAAAAATTGTTTTCCTCCAATTTCAAGTTTAAACATTTTGAAACAAAGCTAGAGCTTGGAAATATTGATATATATGTTGAATGAAGACTTGTGTGGATTGATATAGTATGTGGGAACATTTTTCAAATAATGATATTGGAACCTCTTTGGGATTATATGGAAGTCTATATGAAACCTTGATTTGCATAGTGATGGCATCCTAACTGTTTAAGAGATATTGGTTGGTTTTGCTGACATTGGTCTGATTATTTGGTTGCATTTGTGCATCATGACCCCATGATTACTTGTATCATTATGTCCGATGATGGAACACTAGTTTTCCACATCGAGGCACGGTTAGGCATCAGATGTGGTATAAGTATTACTAGGCATCGGATATGGTATAATCCCTACGTGCTAGTACACGATATTGGATGAGGAACTCAACGTAAGGACCTATGTGGTTGAAGTTGACATTCTGTGGGTGTACGTTCAAAGCTACTGAGCTTGACATCCTTTGTGTGTATTTCTATTATGTGTTTAGTTTTACTAACATGTCAAGTGGCTTACTTTTATGTTTCGTCACTTATGTTAGTAAGCGGGTCTCCCCTTCAACCCAGAGGTATTTGTATTAAAGCAATGATTTATCTATATTTATTCCACCGACTTTTCTTTATTTATCTCATTTAGAATTTACTGATTTCCCAATATAAATGTTTGATCTTACTAGGCTTTAGCCTAACACTTTTTCTGAAAATGATATGTATAACAGGTCATTCTAGCGGTGGGACTCCTCGAGTTTGAATGGAGAGCTTTGAAGAGAAATAGTACTTTTGGAGTTGTATAGAGGCGTACATCGGGTATAGTGGAATTATACTTTTGGAAGTGAGATGGCGACACCCGTTCATAATCTAGATTTAGTTACTCTAGATTTAGTTACTCTAGATTAGTTGGTTGTTGAGTTCCATTTCAATCGATCATTTATAAATGTAAACGCCATACATTTGTTCCCCTTTTTGGGTGATTTAGCTATGATAGCTTTGTTGATTCCGCAATTTCGAAGTTTAAATTAACCCCTATTTGTAAGGTGTTACAATATGTTATATATATATATAAACGACAAATCAAATACAAGCATGTAAATCTTATACACTGTACAAACCAATCTCGACCCTTGATTTGACATACGTAATGTACTATTCTTCTAGAATTGTGTATTGGGGAGACATATGCAAAATCTCTTATATGGACTTCTGTTTTTATCAGGCAATTTCAACCATCATCGCTAATGAGGAACCGAAACCTCTAAATTATGTGTTAGATATTGTATTGAAGAAAAAGAAAGGCAATAATGACAGGGAAAATAGAAGGAAAGAGCAGTTGGAGCAAAGGGTGAAGAAATCTAAGCGTGACAATTTCGTTATCAAGAAGTCAGAATAGCTCGTTAGATGATACCGTGATAAAGTAAACATTTACATAACAAAGTAGTACTTGTACATATGTTTGAAGTACTGCTTTTGTCTTTTTTATATATACACATATATATGCTATGTTTGGCGACCATAAACTAGCTTATTATTTGAGTTAACTGAAAAAATCATGTTTAGTTAGCCATAACATAGTTTTTTGAAAAACTACTTCAAGTGGCATCTCACTAAGTTCTGATGACTTTTCCCCACTTTTTCCCCCAATTATACCCCTTATATACCTTTTCAATTTATTTTTCAACATGTTTTTTTATATCATTTTACACTTTCATTAGCTTATTAGATAGTTTTTACCAAACGTGACTAATTTATGAGCTAGCTTATCAGCTAACAACCAGTTCATGTAGTATGCAAAAAAGAACCTTACTGAACCAACACGTATTAACATCGTCTAACTAATATTTATTTGATGGTTTATTTGCTCAACTTTTTTCTGGTTCTAGTAAAACTAACAGAGGTTTTTTATTCAAGAGTCTGATCTCATCAAAATGAAACATTGGAGAAAACGACCAATAAAAGCATCCACGTTCCCGCAATCGAAAGCTCCTTTTTGTCATTCGTATACAGGGTTTGTTACCAATGATGATATTATTTTTCTTTGGCAACTATTCATGTGAAATTGTAGTCCTGTTTTTTGTATTTTTTTCTTACTTCTCGTGTTTTTTTCCAGTAAACGCGACATGCATTTACCGATAAAGAAACTCTTATACTCTCTAAGACTTAGAAGAATGTTCAGTGGTGCTTTTTGGCAAACCAAATGACATAATATTAGAAATTCTACAGAAAGTGGAGTCGTATGTGACTTACGGGTAAGTCACAGATCCAAATGATTGCATTGTTTAACTCTTCTAAAGGCATGCATGTTTGCAAATTAATGAGCTTAATGAGCCTCGTGACGTATTAGGTCATTAATGATATAGAAAATAAATTTATTTAGTAAACTTCTATGGTTCTATGTAGAAATCCAAGTTTTTTTCCATGCCTGTCCCATCCAATTAAAAAACATTCTCCAAAAAAAACTCTCCTGAACAAAAACCTTACCAATTTATACAGACAAATTAATCCACAAAGTCAACTTTATCCCTACAGGACTTGGAAAACCAACCAAACAACTCCTAACCTTGAGCGCAACTCAATAGGCAAATAAAGGGTTAACCTTGGGCTCCTCCCGTTAGGTCACTGGTTTGAGTCCCTCCAGAGACATTGAGGATTTTGTTGACTATTATCTTTCGGTCCTATAGGACTAGTCAAGGTACCCATAACCTGACTTGGACACCAACTATTAAAAAAAATCATTATTTTTTGTTAAAAATCATATTTGATGTTTTTATTTCCTTTTGGTGTAGATTTCATGGAAAGATGAAAACATTGTCCCTGTGTCTTTAAGTTTTAAGTTATATACCTAAAAGGTTGGGTTACGACGAGAAGTTGAGGTTAACGTGAGAAGCGTAAGAAGTGGTTATAAATAGATGGACACTAGGATGAGAAGCATCGAGCTAAGATGCATCAGATCAATTCCCTTCTAAGGCGCAATTCATGAGAGGGCATGAGATTAAAAGTGATCAACGGTTCAGATAAACTTCTCACGCTTCTCATGTTAACCTTAACTTCTCACACGATCATTCGCCTATACCTAAATACATCGTTTTTTTGTATATATCACTGTATAATCTAGGCTATTTGTTTATGTTTTTTTTATTATGGTAATAATATTCTAAACCTGCCTTTTTTCGACTTTCCAAAGACATCCAAACCTTAAGAGCGTGAATGAGCTAATATACAAGAACGGTTTGGAAAAAGTTAACAACCAGATATTACCTTTGAAGGATAATAACATAATCGAACAGGTATGATGTGCTTGTATTTATGATCGCGTTCTTTCAGTGTTATAAAGATTTTAGATATTCACTCGAGTTGATGATTTCGGCAGACACTGAGTGAGCATGAAATTTATATGCATAGAAGACATGGTAAAAGAGATTGCAAATGCGGTCCCACATTCAAAGAGGTTTCCAATTTTTTGTCCATTTAGCCTGAACAAGCTGGAGAAGGCGTTGCAGGGTAAGAAAAGACCGTTTAGGGATGACGGTGATTCTAAGAACCCCGGGAGGTCCAAATCAACAAGTTGATTGGTAAAATGAATTAAACTCGAAACATATGATGAATGAATCCTTCATCTGTTTAGATGAATGTGAACCAAGAGGTCTCTCTGGATTTTGAACTCAACGGTAAAATTAGCTTCTTTTGTAAGACCCTAAGAATAGGGGGGTTAAATTAAACCTGAATAATTGTGGAATAAAACAAAGCTATCATAAACAAATCACCCAAAAAGAGGAACAATTATATGGCGTTTACATCACAAATGACCAAGTGAAATAAAATTCAACAACCTACTAATCTAGACCAATCAAATCTAGATTATAAAGGGTGTTGTTATCTCCCTTCCAAAAGTATACTATTACTATACCAAAATGCACGCCTCTATACTCTCCCAAAAAGGCTACTTTCTCTTCAAAGATCTCCGCTCAAACCCGAGGAGTCCCATCGCTAGAATGACCTGTTATACATGTCATTTTAAGAAACACTGTTAGGCTAAAGCCTAGTGAGAACAAACATTTATATTGGGGAAAACAATAAATTTAAATGAAATAAGTACGGAATTTAATTAGGTAAGCATGGGTAGAAATTCACGTTACACAAATACCTCTTGGGTTGGCGGGGGAGACCCGCTTACTAACACAAGTGACGGAACACAAAAGTAAGCCACTTCACATGTTAGTAAAACCAAATCACATAATAATACACACAGTGGATATCGAGCTCGGCTACTCAAAGCGTACACTCATGGAATATCAACTTCAACCATTCTAGGTCCTTACGTTGGGTCATCCTTATCCAATGAAATGTAGCACGTAGGACTTACACTATACCCTCGATGCCATACCGTGCCTCAATGTGGAAAACTAGTGTTCCATCATCGGACGTAATGACTCTAGTGCTTATGGATCTATTGCACACAATACCAAACAACTAACAAATGTCATTTAACTAAGTACCATTCAAGATTTACCTTTTTACATAAATAATGCTAATATGGAACCAAATCAATTTAAAGATCTAACTATGACCATTTTCATTTTCCGGTTAGGTCTATCGTAATATAAGTGTGCCAAAAGCTACATGAGTGTAAAATGATCATTTTTAGCATAACTATAATCCACACATTTTCTATTCCAAAATACCCACATATCCATGTAAAACTCGCCATATAGTAAAATCATAGGTGTGACTAACATGAGTTCATCCGAATATTCAACCCCAAATATGTAAACTACAAACATTTTATAACTCAAATCCAAGAATTCTTCATCATATTTGCAAAATAGTAGAAACCCTAAAATCTCCAAAAATGCAAAGTTAGGTCAAAATTATTTTGCCAAGAACAAATGAGCAAGGAGATGATTAGGAGTCTAAAATCATGATTTTTACATGTATAAGGTTTTAAAAGTTGAGAATGAACTCACCTAAGTAGGTTATATACAAATAACCTATAAAATGGTTGACTTGAGAGAGAAATGAGAGGAGACTTGAAGCTTCAACCACTAGTGTTCTTAATCAATGCTCACCAACCTAAAGTAAAAGCAAAAGTGACCTCATTAACTCATTCTAAGTGTCATAAATGGAGAGGAGTGATGAGACTTACCTTGACTCCAAGAAAGATCGCCCAAGACAAGCCCTATAATGAAACAAATGAACTAAACAGGTTGCTTAAGTTTTTAAAGGGCTGGAGCACGACAGCGATTGTGCCAAGCGACTATAACCATGTCATAGTCGCTGGCATTGTTGCCCGCTACCCACACCCCTCGGTACAAGCTTGGCGACTTTGCCAAGCGATAGTGACAGGATGCCACAATCGCTGGCATTGTCGCCGACTCCCAATAGCTCACGGTACATACTTGGCGACCTTGCCAAGCGATAGTGACAGATTGTCATAGTCGTTGGCATTGTCGTCGGCTCTGTACCGAGCCTGAGTTCAGCCTTGACCACTCTCTGCGACGCCTCTCGAACGTAACACGAATCACATGGTTGACCCCAAACGTTATTATGAGACGAGGCTTGACCAACTATCACTAATAAGGCTTTTGGGAAACATAAGTCACATAAGGGGGTACTTACCGAAATGCGGGTGTTACAATCCTCCCCAACTTGGAAATGATTTCGTCCTTGAAATTCTAGGTAAGTGAATAGGTGGGGATACCTCCGTTTCATATCCTTATTGGCTTCCCACGTCACATTGGCGCCGCAATGATGCTTCCATTGAACTTTCACCATGGTGACTTCCTTGTGTCGAAGTCTCTTGGTTTCCATCTCTAATATGGATTCGGATTCTTCGAAGCAATGATTGTCCTCCACTTGAATCTCCGACAATGGTATGACGCTTTCTTACTCCGCCAAACACCTCCGTAAATAACACACATGGAATGTAGAGTGGATTTTGTCCATTTCTGGAGGCAAATCCAATTTGTAGGCTTGCATCCCAATGCGCTCAATAATAATGAACGGTCCAAGAAAACGGGAGCTCAACTTCCAACGCTTCCCAAACTGTATCAAGCCCTTCCATGTGGACACTTTCAACATCACACGATCTCCCACTTGAAATTCTACCGGTCGCCTCTTCTTGTCGGCCTAACTCTTTTGTCGATCTTGCGCCGCTTTCAAACGTTCTCGTATGGCTTTGACTTTGTCGGTCATTTCTTGTACAATTTATGGCCCAACAAATTGTTTTTCACCCACTTCTAACCAACATACAGGGGTTCTGCACTTTCTTTCATACAAACCTTCGAACGGTGTCGCTCCAAGGCTAGAGTGATAACTATTGTTGTATGCAAATTCCACCAAGGGTAGGTGGGTATCCCAACTTCCACCAAAATCGATTACGCATGATATTAGCATGTCCTCCAAGGTTTGGATCGTCCTTTATCTTTGTCCGTCCGTCTGTGGGTGGTATGTCGTACTCAGATTCACTCGCGTACCCAACTCTTTGTGCAAAGCGCCCCAAAACCTTGAAGTGAAACGGCTATCACGATCGGAAACTATAGACAAAGGTATACCATGTTTAGAGACCACTTCATCAATATAGAGTTTGGCCAATTTGTCCATTGGCAAGGTTTCCAGAATCGCTAGGAAATGAACACTATTTGTTAGACGATCTACTATTACCCAAATGTATCATTACCTCTTAACATCTTTGGTAGTTTGGTCATGAAGTCCATGGTAATCTTATCCCACTTCCACATGGGTATCTCCAAATATTGTAAGCTCTCGTAAGGTATTTGATGCTCGACCTTTACTTGCAAACAAGTCACACACTTCTCTACGTAACGTGCCACATCCAACTTCATAACCGACCACCAATAGTGAAACTTCAAGTCTCTATACATCTTGGTACTCTTCATATGGATGGAGTACTTGGATTTGTGAGCGTCCTCCAAAAGTAGCTCTCGGGTTCCTCCAATCCTTGGCACCCACACACACCCATTAAAACATTTAATCCGACGACTATCATCCATTAAGAATAGTTGTTGCTTGGTCATTACTTCTTCTTTAAGGTTGTCCTCCAACAAGGATTCCCTTTGTGTCGCTTAATTCGCTCCATCAGACTCGACATCAATTCGATCCTCGAGAGCTTGGCCCGAAGACTCCCGTTGTACTCCTTTCGACTTAAGGCATTGGCTACCACGTTTGCTTTACCCGGATGGTAGAGCAATTCACAATCGTAGTCCTTAAGTAATTGCAACCATCTCCTTTGCCTCATATTTAATTCATTTTGATCAAAAACATACTTCAAACTCTTGTGGTCCATGTATAAGGTACATTTCATTCCATAAAGGTAGTGTCGCCATAACTTTAACTCAAACACCATCGTCGCTAGCTCTAAATCATGAGTGGGGTAATTCTTTACGTGCACCTTTAGTTGTCTTGAAACGTAGGCGATTACCTTTCTCCTTTGCAACAAAACGTATCCCAAGCCAATCTTGGACACATCGCTATAAACCACAAAGTCCTTCGATCCTTCGGGTAGGGATAGGATTGGAGCTTTACACAACTTCTTTTGTAGCGTCCGGAAAGCCTTCTCTCGAGTTTCGATCCACACAAACTTCACATTCTTTTTGGTCAAAGCCGTCAACGAAGAAGCGATTTTGGAGAAGTCTTGGATGAATCTCCGATAGTAGCCCGCTAATCCCAAAAAGCTTCAAATTTCGGATGGACTCTTAGGCAGTTCCCAATTCATCATGGTTTCTACCTTGGCGGGATCCACTTTCTCACCATCTTTAGTGACCACGTGCCCCAAGAATTGCACCTCCTTCAACCAAAAATCACACTTGGAGAATTTAGCATATAAATTATACTTTCTCGAAACTTCTAGAACCTCTCGAAGGTGTTGTTCATGATCCGATTCATCCTTGGAATAAATTAGAATATCATCAATGAACACGATAACCGACTTATCAAGAAATGGTCGACATACTCGGTTCATCAAGTCCATGAACACTATCGAAGCGTTCGTTAGACCGAAAGGCATCACCAAAACTTCATAATGTCCATAACGCGTCCTAAAGGCCATCTTAGGAATGTCGTCTTCGTTGACTTTCACTTGATGGTAGACCGAACGTAGATCGATCTTTGAGAAACACCGACTCCTTGAAGTTGGTCAAACAAGTCGTCGATTCTAGTGAGTGGATACTTATTCTTCACGGTTACTTTATTCAACTCCCTATAATCTATACACATCCTCATTGTGCCATATTTCTTCTTTACAAACAATACCGGTGCTCCCCAAGGTGACGAGCCGAGTCTCACGAATCCTTTCTCAAGAAGGTCTTGTAGTTGTCCAATCATCTTTTTCATCTCGGATGGAGCCAAACCGTAAGGAGATCTAGCGATCGGGGCCAATCTTGGTGTTAAGTCTATCTTAAACTCCACTTGGCGATCGGGTGGCAATTCGGGAAAGTCGTCCGGGTATACATCGGGAAAATCGTTCACCACTTTCACATTTTCAAGTATTTTCTTCTCGAGTTTGGCGTTTATGACGTGCACCAAGAAGGATGAGCATCCTTTCACTAAGCATTTACGCGCCTTTGCCATGTTGATAATTGCCACCTTGCCTTTTCTTCTCTCGCCAAACACGGTCACCACTTCACTGTCCGCAATTGGAATCTGAATCAACTTCTTTGCACAAAAAATTTCGGCATGATTATTCGCTAGACAATCCATTTCTATGACGACATCAAATCCTCCAATAACCATTGGCAACAAATCGACCGGAAATTTCTTTCCTTCGATTTCCAACATGCAACCTCTTAAAACATCTCGAACCACTACTTGATCACCATCCGCTAGCTCTACCAGTAGGTCATCCTCTAACCTACTAGTGGGTACAAGCAACTTTTGACAAAAAGAGTTCGACACAAACGAAAAACTCACGCCAGAATCAAATAATACACGTGTCGGTACAAAGTTTAGTAGAAACGTACCCCATTATATATGTCGAAGCCTTCACCTCCTAGGTTGTCATTTGAAAAGTCCTTCTCGTTGCTCTCGGATGATCCATCTTCTTTCCCCCGCTACTCCCCATCTTTAACTTCGGGCACTCGCCTCTGAAATGGTCCGACTCCTTGCCTTCAAAACATATTTGCCCTATAACCGGACAATCTTTGAAATTTTGGCCAGCCTTGCCACACTTAAAGTAGTTTTCGGGTATGGGGTTACATTGACCAAAGTGTTTGCTTCGACACTTGGAGCACCACGGGGTCTCGCGTCTGAAACCGATTCCCCGTTGGTTGTTGTTGAACGATTTAGACTTCTTGGAGGGTACAGAACCTCCCTCCCATTTTCTCTTTTCAAAAACTCATCTTCCTCCTCTCTTCCTCGACCATAAGAATCATCCACCAACTGCACCTCTTCAATCACCTCCTGAAGGGTAGAGGCCTTAGACACCAGCACCATGTGCATCATCTCAGTAGGCAAACCTTAGATGTAAGCCTTGATCTTCTCCTTCTCAGTCGGGACCAAGTGTTTTTACGTAACAACACATTCATAATAGAAGTAGCTAATTGAAATTATGAACACATTACACATAAGAATCCTTGTTACTATCGTCATAATTCTTAATTTGTGTAATTCCGTCGACTCTAAGACCATCTTATCTTAATATTTCTACCCAATCCCACCAACTGTAACTTACTTGATCTCAGCCTAAGTCTAGGCATTTTACATTCATACCTAGTTCACTTAAACTACTGCTCTGATACCAACTTGTAAGACCCTAAGAATAGGGGTTAAATTAAACCTGAATAATTGTGGAATAAAACAAAGCTATCATAAACAAATCACCCAAAAAGAGGAACAATTATATGGCGTTTACATCACAAATGACCAAGTGAAATAAAATTCAACAACCTACTAATCTAGACCACTCAAATCTAGATTATAAAGGGTGTTGTTATCTCCCTTCCAAAAGTATACTATTACTATACCAAAATGCACGTCTCTATACTCTCCCAAAAAGGCTACTTTCTCTTCAAAGATCTCCGCTCAAACCCGAGGAGTCCCACCGCTAGAATGACATGTTATACATGTCATTTTAAGAAAATCTGTTAGGCTAAAGCCTAGTGAGAACAAACATTTATATTGGGGAAAACAATATGTTTAAATGAAATAAGTACGGAATTTAATTAGGTAAGCATGGGTAGAAATTCACGTTACACAAATACCTCTTGGGTTGATGGGGGAGACCCGCTTACTAACATAAGTGACGGAACACAAAAGTAAGCCACTTCACATGTTAGTAAAACCAAATCACATAATAATACACGGATTGGATATCGAGCTTGGCTACTCAAAGCGTACACTCATGGAATATCAACTTCAACCATTCTAGGTCCTTACGTAGGACTTACACCATACCGTCGATGACATACCGTGCCTCAATGTGGAAACTAGTGTTCCATCATCGGATGTAATGACTCTAGTGCTTATGGATCCTTTGCACACAATACCAAACAACTAACAAATGTCATTTAACCAAGTACCATTCAAGATTTACCTTTTTGCATAAATAATGCTAATATGGAACCAAATCAATTTAAAGGTCCAACTATGACCATTTTCATTTTCCGGATATGTTTATCATAATATAAGTGTACCAAAAGCTACATGAGTGTATAATGATCATTTTTAGCATCACTACTATTATTCCCAAATGTGTGCAAATCAATCAAGAA
The DNA here is from genome assembly GCA_954870635.1 of Arctium minus. Classification (NCBI taxonomy): domain Eukaryota; kingdom Viridiplantae; phylum Streptophyta; class Magnoliopsida; order Asterales; family Asteraceae; genus Arctium; species Arctium minus. The sequence continues at coordinate 33,342,608 of OX941088.1, forward strand.
CAACAAGAGATTCAATCACAATTGTCATATGTATTGATCTTTTAATATCACATATTACAATAGTATAAAATGCTCTCTCAACACTAGTATTTCTCTCTCGAGAACATAGATCTCTTAGGGTGCTACAAGCTTACAAAGAAAACAAAAAATATTTATACCAACATGCTTTACAAAGACAAAACAAGCTAACTATTAACAATACTTTGACTTTGACAATGACTTTGACTTTTGCTTGAGAGACTTTGACTTTAATTCTCGTGATCTTGAATCCAACATATTTGTGCACTAACAATCTCCCCCTTTGGATTCAAGATCATCTTCAAAAGGAAATTTAGCAAAAACGAGCAATCTTCCCCTTTGTATGATCTTTAACAAATTCAATCTCCCCCTTTGGATTCAAAAAACGGAATTCAACATCAAATAACAATCTTCCTCTTTAACATGAAGACATAAATCTTCTTCTTCCAATGCTTTTGTCAAATAATCTTCTCCTTTGTAAATCAAACAATCAAAGTCAATCTCCCTCTTTCTTATTTATCTTTCTCTTGATGTCTTGACAAACAATCTTCAGAATTACAGTATTCTCTCCCAAGGTAATAAAAACCTCTTTCAGACTTCAGAAGTGAGATTATATTCAAATTTAGCTCACTTTTCTTCAGCAAATATTCTTCAAAGAAAATTTTCAGTAAACTTCAACAACCTTTCTGAATTCATTGAACTTTCTTTTTCCAAACCATACAATCTTCCCATAAATTGCATTTCTTGACAATTTCTTGTATCCGTCTCATCTTCCAAACAACAAACTTTCTCCAAATCAACAAACTTTCTCCAAATCCAACATTTCTTGATCATATCTCCCCGTAACTGTTACAAATTGTTCTTCAGACAACATTTCTTGAAATTAATTCTCCCCCTTTTTGACGATGTAGGGCATAGAAATCATCAAAACTATCTTCAAGAAATGTCATGAACCTTTTTCTGACCACTGATCTTTCCAAATGAGCATATGAACCATCCGTCAATTCATAATGTATTCATCCGAATCTTTTCAAATTCAGACAAATAATAATGTAACCCTGAATCAACAAATGAATCAGTTAAAATGCCTGTAAGTAGCACAAATCCACTTTGCACAACAAATGTACTTTGGAAAGGAGCTTTTTGATGTTCACTCCCCCAGGGCTTCCATTCAATCATCGAAAATCACAAATGAATTTTCTATGAACGTTATAACATGAAAACTTATTCCTTGTGTGTTTGTGCATACTGTAGAATGATTGAAGCTACTTAGGTTTTTCAAATAGGCTTAAAGTGTGTAAACCATTGAGATAACAACAGTAATACACATACTCAATTGTGCATGATCGAAGTGCGAAGGTGGGGCAACTTTCCTTCTTTTTTAATATCCACATCTTCTGAATGAAGACGAGATAGATTATGTGTTGAGTCCCCAATCAAAGTTGAAACATTCCTTTGTTGAAAAAGAAATGAGTAGCTGGTGGGGTTTAATACAAGAGTTAGCATGGGCTAGTGCATGTTTCAATGAAGGTCACCAAAGAATGTGAACCAACAAATTATGTGGTTGCCCGGCTAAAAAAAGATTTGGTGCAGAGTTTTTAATATTCTTTTGAACTCCGTTCTCCCAACCTATTTCTTTTAATCTTTTAAGCTCACTTCTAGCCAACCCTCTTTTCCATTACTGAGGTTGTTCAACCGGATGAACTTCCTCCCTCACTCTTTGATTTATAACACCTCGCCTCTCGATCACTCGGGATAACTTTTTGGGTAGGAAGCACTAGTTATCGTGAATCCATAGAAGTTTTTTTAAGTCCTCACACTGATCCCATGTATTTGTCCTAAAAGAAAAATGTTGCTCAATAGTTAAACTTCAACAGTTAAAGCACAGTATGAAATACATGTTATTTATAAGTATGCTCAGAAATATAATCATTAAAATTTGAGCATTTTAAACATGGATGATGTTCTCAAAACAAAGAAATTGAATGAAAGAAGTGAAACAATAGATATGTTTTGAGAATCTGACAATGTATGAAAAAGATCAAATATGAATGATTATCATTTAAAGCTCAGATCATGAAAAAATTGGATGTTGTCTATATGAACAAGTATAGATATTCTGGAAAGAAACGCTTTGAATAAAACAACGCTCAACAAACTTTGAATATCAAACGGGGTGTTTTACCATCAAAAATTAGGTTCAATTTTGAGACATGGTAAGAACATAGTCAATAAAAGTACTAAACGGTGTGTATGAATACTTGAAAGTGTATGGAAAAGATAATACATAAGTATTTATCTTTGGAAACACATGGTTAGTTTAACATTGAAGCTCATGAAATAAAACATTTAAAATCACACTTCTGAATTAATGAAAACTGTTTAAGAATCGAGAAGTGGTTTGAACAATTAGAACATGTTTTCATGTCTGAAAGTTGTTCATCATTTAAACACATATGAGATTAAGAGTAGAATAATCCTTACGCTTATCATTAATCTCATAAAGTCAGCTCCAAATTCATGATTGATATGATCATGTAAGCTCCCCCTCAAAAACTGCAAGTAGTCAAAAAGTCGTTAAAGCAACAAAGTCTTATTTTCAAACTTATTGAAAATTAAAGACATAAAAGAGTAAAACGTTTAAGAACGAGTTCTGATCAGATGTAATCAGAAGTCAATGTCCTTACTCCCCCTAAAAATATGGATCATAAAAATGTGTCAGTATAACACATAAGTAATATCACTTACTCCCCCTCGAATTTAGATCATCTAATATTTTTCTCACACTCCCCCTGAAACCATGAACAGAACCTTTCAGTGCAGATATCATTCAGATTAAAAATATAAAAAAATGAAGAAAAATAACAAAAATAAACTGTACTAGGTAACTACAAATTACGTCTTGAGATTCAACATGCCAAGTTTCGAAATGAGAAAATTAAATCTCTTTTCGTCCAACGGCTTGGTAAACAAATCAGCAAGTTGATAATCTATGTTTACAAAGTAAAGTTCAATTGTACCTTTTTCGACATTATCTTTGATAAAATGATACCGCACGTCAATGTGCTTTGTTTTCGTATGTTGGATAGGGTTTGCAGAAATAGCAATAGCACTCTTGGAATCGCAGTAAAACGGGATTTTGTTGTATTTTAAGCCATAATCTCGGAGTTGTGTTTGCATCCACAACACCTGAGAACAGCAGCTAGCCACAATTACGTACTCTGCCTCGGCTGTTGAAGTAGATACACATAGTTGTTTCTTCGAAGCCCAACTCACGAGCTTATCTCCCAAGAATTGTATGTGTCCCGAAGTACTCTTCCTTTCAAGCATACAACCTGCATGATCTGCGTCTGAATACGCTGTTAGCTCAAAACTAGTATCTTTAGGATACCACAAACCAAGATCTGCGGTTCCCTTCAGATACCTAAATATCCGCTTAACTGCTGAAAGATGGGATTCTTTGGGTGAAGCTTGATATCTAGCAAATAAGCAAGTAGAAAACATAATATCCGGTCTACTCGTCATTAAATACATTAAAGAATCGATCATTCCTCTATAGGTTCTAAGGTCAACAACTTTTCCCGAAAGATCAACTCCGATCTTAGTCCCAGGTGCCATCGGGGTACCAATTGGAGTACAATTTTCCATTTTATATTTTCGTAAAATATCATAAATGTACTTTGCTTGATTTATGAAAATCCCTATTGAAAATTGTCTAACTTGTAATCCGAGAAATAAATTCATCTCTCCCATCATACTCATTTGAAATCTGGACACCATTAGATTAGAAAAGTTCTTACAATACTTTGGGTTAGTTGAACCAAAAATTATGTCATCGACATATATTTGAATTAAAATGATATCAACTTTTTCCTTTTTGATAAATAGAGTGGTATCAATTTTTCCTTTCGAGAAGCCAGACTTTACTGGAAACTTGGATAAAACATCATACTAGGCTCGAGGAGCTTGCTTTAGGCCGTACAAAGCCTTGTCAAGAATGTAGACATGATCCAATTTTTTAGCATTGACAAACCCTTCTGGCTGTGAGGCGTATACCTCCTCCTTTAGTATGCCATTTAGAAATGAAGTCTTCACATCCATTTGATAAACGGTGAAGTTTTAATGTGCAGCGTAAGCTACAAACATTCTGATTACCTCTATACGCGCAACTAGAGCGTATGTCTCATCATAGTATATTCCTTCCTCTTGCCGGTATCCTTTAGCAACAAGTCGATATTTATTTCTTACCACGATACCATCCTCATCTTTCTTGTTCTTGAATACCCATTTCGTACCTATAATGTTTTTTCCTTCCGGACGAGGTACTAGTCTCCAGACTTTGAGCGGTTCAAATTGATTGAGTTCTTCTTGCATAGTTGTTATCTAATCTGGATCTGCAAGAGCTTCAGATACTCGGGTAGGCTCAATCTTGCTCAGAAAGGAATCAAACATGCACTTGTTTGCAGTCGCAGACCTAGTTGGCACCGACTTTGACGAATCTCCAATAATTTGATGAACCGAGTGCTCTTTGGTCCACTTGTATACATGAGGGAGTGGATTAGATGTAGACTGATCATGTTGATCATCTAGATATCCAATATCTTCTTCTTTTTGGGGTTCAGTTGAACTAACTGGTGCATAAGTGTAACACCCGTAAATTCAGGTAAGTTGAGGTTTTGTTAATCTTACGTTTATGTGTTTAATTGCCATTTTAGTCTGCGATTAATTGCTCGATATCGAATTGGGAGTTTTAGAATTGTGTTTGGTAAACAGGGAGTTTCGCGATTTAGTCGCGAGTGGAAGTCGCGACACAAGCCGCGTAGTCCACTGGGGTGTTTCGGGTTTGAGGAACCTCGCGACTTAGGCGCGGGTTATAGTCGCGGCACTAGCCGCGTGATTCACTGTGTTCGAATTGGTCGGGATAGCGGGCGACTTATGACGCGGGTCCAAGTCGCGGCACAAGTCGCGATCGACCTGCAGTCGCTTAAACCCTTCTTTGGCCGATTTTCTCTCATTTGGTTCTTACATTCCCTCTCCATTGGCGATTTTAGAGCTCACTAAATCAGCCCTTTCCTCACCAAACCCTACCTCTCATAAATACAACCTACTTTGGTGGTTGGAATATTGGAACCTTGCATTTACTCTCCTCTAGTCTTCAAGCTTCACCTACAAGTCTCCATCTTCATTATCCAACTTCTAGGGTTCCATATTTTCTAGGTTTTGGGTTCAAAACCTAGATTGTGAGTTTACTAAACCTTTGTTAAAACTAGATACACATCATAATCTTCTATATGTTATTTCATTCTCTATGTGTTTAAGTATTTGGGATTTCTTGATGAAAATGGTTAGAAATATGGACATTGGTGATATGCTATGTTTTATGTTATGTGTACCATTATTTGGGGCTTTTCCCATGGATATGTAAAATGGGTACCTCGATATGTTAAATGTATGCATATATGTGTGTTATGATGATTTTAGTTGGAATATCACTTTGGTGACATAGTCATATGCATGCTGAATATAATTGTCATTTGGGACTTTTGTTGGACTTCATGAGGATAGGATGGTAACATTGTACCCGTAGTCGGTATGGATATATGTTGGGTTGAAATATACCTAAGGACCTCCTATATGCATTATGTTGGACGAATCAAGGCGAGTTCACTAGGAGGATGTAGTCTTGGGGCACCACCGGAATGGTATGTGCCTAGACCTCCGCCACTCGGAAAGTTTCCTTTACGGTATGATCTCCGGGTGTGTCGGGCCTTTGGGGTGTTCCTTGTTGAGGGCATCAAGGTGCATTGACTCTTTGGAGTGGAATTGATTGGTGCTTTGGGTCTCCCCTAATGACTCCACGTATATTTGGACACTGGTTAACTGCTGATAAGAAATTGTGACTGTTCATGCATGCTTATTATTGTCCAACTCACTAGGCTTTTTGGCCTAACACTTGTTTGGTGTTGATGTGTATCTCAGGTGTTAGCGGCGCAGCTCCTAGACAAGTTTAGATGCTTTGGGCAAGAGTTTGGGGATTTTGGCACTTGAACTAGTTTTGGAAGATTTGGGTTTATAGATGACACCCCTTTTGTAATCTCTTTTCTAGATGTAGAAATTAGATTAGTTGGTTGTTGTTTATTTATCCGTTAAATTACAGATTTGTGATTAAACAGGTTGTTTGTATATTTCCCCTTTTTGGGAGGCCCTTGCTATGGCAAACTTTCCACCACTTCTCCATTTATGGAAAGTTTTTGTTATCCATATTTTTAGGGTGTTACAAGTTGGTATCATAGCTTTAGTTTAAGTGAACTAGGCATTGTTTAGCATATCTAGACTTAAGCTTTAGACTTTATGACTTCACTGTCCACTTGGGGTAGAAATCCTAGGTGGGGAGAGCGTTAGGATTACGGAATTACTTTAATTGAAAGTTGTGATGATGGTGACAAGAATTCTTGTGTATTGTTCGTTCATAATTTCACTTAGCTACTGCTATTATGAATGCATTGTTACGTGAGCATACTTGGTTTACTATTATTATAATAATTGATGAAGGTATTAGTACGTACAATGAGTTAAACTCGTTTAGTCTTTTCTCAATCTCCTCGTGCTGGTGTGGCAGTGATCAATGGTAAACACTCGAAGTAGATTACCGGACATGCCAGAGGGGCAACCAGAAGTGGAATCTGCAACAGTACGACCCCCGGTGGGGGCAACCTCCGATGACATTCCTATACCCAGAATCTTGGGAGGAGGGCCTGAGTATATTCCGCGTCGGAACCTCAACACAGGTAACGCCATCATGGAGGAAGTTACCATGGAGACCCGGCTTCGGGATAGCATGATGTTGGCTATGAATGCGGCCCTGGCTCAACAACAGTTGGCCATGACTTCGGCCATGACCCAACAACAAGAGTTTTTCATGAAACTCCTAGAGGATCGAGACGCTAGCCACCGACAACCTGAGACGATGGCTGAAAACATTATTGTGGGATCGGGTGGACCAAATGTGGTAACGGTTGAGGAACCATCCGCTGAAGGGATTCAGACGAATACTAAGGGGTGCACTTACAAGACGTTTCTGGGGTGCCATCCTAAGAAGTTTGCGGGTTCAGATAACCCGATTGCTTGCATGTACTGGCTCAAAGAGGTAGAGATGGCCTTTGAGTCAAGTGAGTGTGATCCCTCTCAATGGATCAAGTTTGCTTCTCAACTACTCCAGGGAGAGGCTTTGATTTGGTGGAATCTCACTCGATCAGTCCTCACTCCTGAAGTTCTGGATAAGCTAACTTGGCAGGTGTTCAAAGAGAAGATTATGGACAAGTATTGTAGCGAGCGTTCGATGGACAAGTTGGAGTGGGAGTTCCGAGATCTGAAGAAAGGGAACCTGTCTGTGGTTGGCTACTCCAAACTCTTTTTGGATAAACTAAACTTGGTGGGACATCTAATCCCCGATGAAAGGTCAAAGATTAAAGCCTATCATCAAGGGTTACCGCCCGGGATGCAATCGGCGGTGAGAAATGCTAAGTGTTCGACGTTACAAGAGGTTATCGAAGAGTCCTTGCTCGTTGAGGACGACATCAATGCCGAAAGGTAAGAGAAGAGGTTGGTTGGTGAGAAACGGAAGTGGGAAGGGCCATCCGGGCCCGTTCGTCAGTCGAGACTCTTTGTAAGTGGGAAAGCGGGTGATCAACGTCGTGAAGAACGGTGGTGATCCAAGTGCAGGTCAAAGCACTCGGGACCATGTGCTACCAGAACTTACTCCGGTCCAGCCAGGTGCGCCAAGTGTGGTAAGAAGAACCATACGACTTGAGAATGTTCCATCCAGGGATCGGTATGTTTTGAGTGCGGAGAACCGGGGCATATGAAAAGATTCTGCCCAAAGCTAGTTGGAGGAAATGGGGGAAATTCTGTGGGTTCGACGGCCAGAGTCGAGCAACCACAAAGGGCACCGAGTCGAGCTTTCCGGATGTCTACCGAGGAGGCAAAGGAGACCGCGGATGTCGTTTCGGGTACGTTCCTAGTAAACTCCTTGCCAGCTCGTGTTTTGTTTGATTCGGGTGCTACGTGTTCTTTTGTGTCGGATACCTTCTGTAAACGATTCACTATTCCTATTAGTGTCCTTCCCGATGCACTAGTAGTAGAGATAGCCAATGGGGACCAGGTAATCATTCGAGACTGTTTTTGTAATTGCACTATAGAGATCGATGGGAATCCTTTTGGGGTAGATTTGCTACCTATGGCCATAGGGGGTTTTGACGTGGTCATAGGCATGGATTGGTTAGTAAGGCACAAGGCCGACATCTTTTGCTCTAAGAAGATGATTCAAGTGCCTTTGGAAGGAAACAATGTGGTCATCATCTATGGAGAGAAAGGAAAGGGTCGCAACCCTATAATCTCCTCTCTCAAGGCTCGCAAGTTCTTAGCGAAGGGTTACCCTTCGTACTTGGCCTACGTTGTGGACGCAAAGAAAGAAAAGAAGTCGGTAAAAGATGTGGAGGTGGTACAAGATTACCCGGACGTCTTTCCGGAAGACTTACCCGGATTACCGCCGGAGCGACAAGTGGAGTTTCAGATTGACCTCACACCGGGAGCGGCTCCGATAGCTCGTGCTCCATATCGTTTGGCACCGACAGAAATGAAAGAGATGATGACGCAAATTCAAGAGTTGTTGGAGAAGGGCTTCATTCGACCAAGTTCATCTCCTTGGGGAGCACCGGTACTATTCGTGAAGAAGAAGGATGGATCTATGCGGATGTGCATAGATTATCGGGAGTTAAACAAAGTCACGGTGAAGAACAAGTATCCCTTACCTCGCATCGACGACCTTTTTGATCAACTTCAAGGCGCGGGATGTTTCTCGAAGATTGATCTTCGATCCGGTTATCATCAAGTGAGAGTGAAGAACGAAGACATTCCGAAGACAGCTTTCCGGACGAGATACGGTCATTATGAGTTTTTGGTGATGCCTTTTGGCTTAACCAACGCTCCGGCCGTATTCATGGATCTAATGAACCGTGTGTGTCGCCCATTCTTGGATAAATCCGTGATCGTCTTCATCGACGATATTTTAATATATTCAAAGGATGAGTCCGAGCATGGAAAACACTTACGGGAAGTATTAGAAGTTCTAAGGAGAGAGAAGTTGTTCGCGAAATTCTCGAAGTGCGAATTCTGGCTTAAAGAAGTGCAATTCTTGGGGCATGTGGTATCGAAGGACGGCGTAAAGGTGGATCCGGCAAAGATCGATGCAATGATGAGTTGGGAGCTTCCAACAAGTCCGACGGAGATTCGAAGCTTCTTAGGTTTGGCGGGTTACTACCGGCGTTTCATCCAAAACTTTTCCAAAATAGCTTCACCGCTCACTTCTCTTACAAGGAAGAACGTCAAGTTCCTTTGGACCGATGCACAAGAGCAAGCCTTTCAGACGCTCAAGAGGAAGTTGTGTGAAGCTCCGATCTTATCCCTACCCGAAGGATCGGAAGACTTTGTTGTGTTTAGTGACGCTTCCAAGATGGGGCATGGGTGTGTCCTAATGCAAAGGGGGAAAGTAATAGCCTATGCGTCGCGGCAATTAAAGGATCATGAGAAGAACTATCAGACTCATGATTTGGAGTTGGCGGCGGTAGTTTTCGCGTTAAAGTTGTGGCGACACTACTTGTATGGGACCAAGTGTACTCTTTTCACGGATAACAAGAGTCTTAAGTACATCTTCGATCAAAAGGAACTCAACATGCGACAAAGGATATGGCTAGAGCTCTTGAAAGATTATGATTGTGATTTACTCTTATCATCCTGGTAAGGCCAATGTGGTGGCGGACGCTTTGAGTCGAAGGAGCCATGATAGTGGTGTTAAATTGTCCCTTACAAGAATCGATGTGGTATCAAGTTTGGTGGAAAACATCAAGACGTGGCAAGTGGAAGCGCTCAAGGAGCAAAATCTCAAATCTGAGATCATGATAAAGCAAAGTGTACTTTTGGCGGAAGATAGTCGCGGACTCAAACTCTTCCAAGGTCGAATTTGGGTGCCGAAGTTGGGCGAAAATCGGGAATTACTTCTAGAAGACGCGCACAAGTCGAAGTATTCTATACATCCCGGTAGTACCAAGATGTATAGAGACTTAAAATTAAATTATTGGTGGCCGGTGATGAAGTTAGATGTGGCTAACTATGTAGAGAGATGTGTCACGTGTCTTCAAGTCAAGGCGGAACATCAAAGGTCGTATGGGAGTTTACAACCATTGTCCATTCCCGAGTGGAAATGGGACAACATCACTATGGACTTCGTGACGAAGCTACCAAAGACCTTGCGAGGCCATGATACAATTTGGGTGATCGTGGATCGGTTGACCAAGAGCGCGCATTTTCTTGCGATGCGGGAGTCCTTGCCGATGGAGAAATTGGCTAAACTGTACATCGATGAGGTTGTGTCAAGGCATGGGGTTCCACAATCTATCGTATCGGATCGAGATAGCCGTTTCACGTCGAACTTTTGGGCAAGCTTGCAAAAGGAATTGGGTACCAGATTAAATTTGAGCACGGCGTATCATCCTCAAACGGATGGTCAAAGTGAAAGGACGATTCAAACGCTCGAAGATATGCTGAGGTCGTGTGTGATAGACTTCGGGAGAAGTTGGGATTCACATCTACCGTTGGTAGAGTTTGCGTATAACAACAGATACCATTCTAGCATTGGTATGGCACCATTCGAGGCGTTGTACGGGCGAAAGTGACGAACTCCAGTTTGTTGGTTAGAAGCGGGCGAAAAGCAATTCGCCGGGCCAGAAATAGTGCAAGAGACGGCGGACAAGGTGAAAGAGATTCGAGAAAGGCTAAAGGCGGCGCAAGACCGACAAAAGAGCTATGCGGACAAGAAGAGGAGACCGGTTGAGTTTCAAGTGGGTGACCGAGTCATGTTGAAGGTGTCCCCGTGGAAGGGGATCATACGTTTCGGGAAGCGTGAGAAACTTAGTCCTCGTTTCCTCGGACCATTCAGTATTTTGGAAAAGATTGGGTTGCAAGCCTACCGGTTGGATTTACCACCGGAAATGGATGGGATACATCCTACATTCCACGTGTGTTACCTTCAGAAATGTCTAGCCGAAGAAGAAAGCGTAATCCCTTTGTCGGAAATTCGGGTGGACAATGGGAATCGTTGTGTGGAAGAACCGGAGTCGATTTTGGAATCGAAGGTGAAGAAGTTAAGACATAAAGACGTAATCATGGTTAAAGTTCAATGGAAGCATCATCGGGGTGCTAACATTACTTGGGAGTCCGAAGATGATATGAAGAAGCGTTACCCTCACTTATTCGCTTAGAGTGAGATTTCGGGGACGAAACCCTAATTAGGTGGGGAGGATTGTAACACCCGTAAATTCAGGTAAGTTGAGGTTTTGTTAATCTTACGTTTATGTGTTTATCAAAGTAGAACGTATGTGTTTAATTGCCATTTTAGTCTGCGATTAATTGCTCGATATCGAATTGGGAGTTTTAGAATTGTGTTTGGTAAACAGGGAGTTTCGCGATTTAGTCGCGAGTGGAAGTCGCGGCATAAGCCGCGTAGTCCACTGGGGTGTTTCGGGTTTGAGGAACCTCGCGACTTAGGCGCGGGTTATAGTCGCGACACTAGCCGCGTGATTCACTGTGTTTAAATTGGTCAGGATAGCGGGAGACTTATGACGCGGGTCCAAGTCGCAGCACAAGTCGCGACCGACCTGCAGTCCCTTAAACCCTTCTTTGGCCGATTTTCTCTCATTTGGTTCTTACATTCCCTCTCCATTGGTGATTTTAGAGCTCACTAAATCAGCCTTTTCCTCACCAAACCCTACCTCTCATAAATACAACCTACTTTGGTGGTTGGAATATTGGAACCTTGCATTTACTCTCCTCAAGTCTTCAAGCTTCACCTACAAGTCTCCATCTTCATTATCCAACTTCTAGGGTTCCATATTTTCTAGGTTTTGGTTCAAAACCTAGATTGTGAGTTTACTAAACCTTTGTTAAAACTAGATACACATCATAATCTTCTATATGTTATTTCATTCTCTATGTGTTTAAGTATTTGGGATTTCTTGATGAAAATGGTTAGAAATATGGACATTGGTGATATGTTATGTTTTATGTTATGTGTACCATTATTTGGGGCTTTTTCCCATGGATATGTAAAATGGGTACCTCGATATGTTAAATGTATGCATATATGTGTGTTATGATGATTTTAGTTGGAATATCACTTTGGTGACATAGTCATATGCATGCTGAATATAATTGTCATTTGGGACTTTTGTTGGACTTCATGAGGATAGGATGGTAACATTGTACCCGTAGTCGGTATGGAAATATGTTGGGTTGAAATATACCTAAGGACCTCCTATATGCATTATGTTGGACGAATCAAGGCGAGTTCACTAGGAGGATGTAGTCTTGGGGCACCACCGGAATGGTATGTGCCTAGACCTCCGCCACTCGGAAAGTTTCCTTTACGGTCTGATCTCCGGGTGTGTCGGGCCTTTGGGGTGTTCCTTGTTAAGGGCATCAAGGTGCATTGACTCTTTGGAGTGGAATTGATTGGTGCTTTGGGTCTCCCCTAATGACTCCACATATATTTGGACACTGGTTAACTGCTGATTAGAAATTGTGATTGTTCATGCATGCTTATTATTGTCCAACTCACTAGGCTTTTTGGCCTAACACTTGTTTGGTGTCGATGTGTATCTCAGGTGTTAGCGGCGCGACTCCTAGACAAGTTTAGATGCTTTGGGCAAGAGTTTGGGGATTTTGGCACTTGAACTAGTTTTGGAAGATTTGGGTTTATAGATGACACCCCTTTTGTAATCTCTTTTCTAGATGTATAAATTAGATTAGTTGGTTGTTGTTTATTTATCCGTTAAATTACAGATTTGTGATTAAACAGGTTGTTTGTATATTTCCCCTTTTTGGGAGGCTCTTGCTATGGCAAACTTTCCACCACTTCTCCATTTATGGAAAGTTTTTGTTATCCCTATTTTTAGGGTGTTACAATAAGTTTCAGTTGATTGGACATTTGATGTCTATTGGGTAGGCATGACAATACATTCATCTGAATGAATAACTTATGTTTCTTCATTATCACGTGCAACTTCAACTGTCTGAGTAGGTGTTTGAACTTGAGTTTCATCTTGAATCGGGGGATCTGATTCAGTCGATACATCTGATGTGATTGGATGATGATTACATGAATCTTCAGATCTGTCAATCACAACAGGTTAGTTTACTTTTGAACCAAGAAACTCATCATAAAAATATTCAAACAATAAATCTAATTCTGTTAAATGAGACATAGACGTTGATGCTTTATCAAAATTAGAGACTTTAACTGCATGTTCTGGACTGATTTGTCTAGAAGCTAATACTCCTGTTATCACCGGTTCTGAACTGAGTTGCTCAGAAGCCATCTCATCATCAAATGTAACATTAACGCTCTCAACCACAATCTTCGACTTCTTTAAGTAAACTCTGTATGCAACAGATGACTGAGAATAGCCTATGAAAATGCCTTCTTCAGCCTAGGGACTGAACTTGTTCAAGTTCTCCTTATCATTCAACACAAAACACCTGCATCCAAAAATGTGAAAATGTTTAATGCTAGGTATTCTATTATTAATTAAAACATACGGTGTTTTACCAAACCGACGATGAATGATAGAACGTTTTGAGTATAGCATGCAGTTGAGACAGCTTCGGCCCACAAAAATAAAGGTAGATCGAATTGGCTCAACATCGTTTGTGCAGCCTCAACAAGAGTTCGATTTCGACATTCAAATACCCCATTTTGTTCCGGCGTTCTGGCAGCAGAGAACCGATGAGTTATCCCGACCGATTCGAGATAATCGTCAAGTGTTTTGTTCTTAAATTATGTGCCATTATAAGTTCTTAGTAGCTTAACTGTCTTCTGCAAATTCACTTGAGTGGTCTTCAAAAATTAAATGATGACATCGGGCGTCTCATCTCTTAATTTACAAGTATCAAAGCACAATATACATATTACTATTGCAAGTTTCTAACACCCACCAATTTGGTATGTGCATAACCTTCCTTTTATGCAGACCTTTCCATGTATCACTATTAATTAATATATTATATTACTACAATTTAGTTTTAATTATATTATTAAATATGTAATTGGTTATTTTTTCTAGATGTCATTAAAATATACAAGATAAATCATTTAATTCTAACAAAATACTTAATTTTTTTATATAAAAAACATTATATTATTAAGCCTAAATTAACCAAATTTATAAAAAAAAAACATTATCACTTTCTTAAAATCATCTAAAATCGTACTGTAAATCAACAAAAAAATAAAATGAAACATTAAAATCGTGATTTATCTCGCTGCATTGCGCGAGTACGCTTCTAGTAATAATGAAGTGAAATCTTAGAGTATCTCCAACAACATTGCTAAAATAGAAAAAAAGGGGTTTTGTTTTGCTTTTTTTCTCCAACAACATTGCTATATTGATTGCTAAAATAGAGAATCATGGAAAAATCTCTACATATAGAGAACTCTTTATCTATATCTATACTATATTATAAAGCACGGATAAAAAACTCTTAAATACAAATTATTAGGCATAAGGTACCATCATTTTATGCAAGATTTTAAAAATCTCTTAATTTACAAGTATCAAAACACAAAATACATATTACTACTGCATGTTTCTAACACCCACCAATTTGGTATGTGCAGGGATTTCTTTTATGCAGATCTTTCCATGTATCACTATTAATTAATATATTATATATATTACTATAATTTTGTTTTAATTATATTATTAAATATGTAATTGATTATTTTTTCTAGATGTCATTAAAATATATATAAGATAATCATTGAATTCTAACAAAATACTTAATTTTTTTTATATAAAAAACATTATATTATTACGCCTAAATTAAACAAATTTATAAAAAAACATTATCACTTTTCAAAACCATCCAAAATCGTACTGTAAATCGACAAAAAAATAAAATGAAACATTAAAATCGTGATGTATCTTCCTGCATTGCGCGAGTACGTTTCTAGTCATTCTCTAAATAGGAGAGAGAAATATTATTTTATTTTATCCCATCAATGAGATTCAATTTTTATCATTCTATATTAAGTTATTTTTTAAAGTGTATTCGGATGATAAATTATAGAATATTATAATAATATAAGTTGTTTTAAACTTTATAAAATAGCAAATATGTTGGAGTTGAATGTAATACATTTTAGAGATTTTTCACTTTTGGTTCTCTATTTTAAAAAAATTATAGGAAAGCTGTTTGAGATGCTCTTAGAACATCTCCAACAGTTATGCTATAATTTTTCTAAAATAGAGTAGAAAAACTTAAAATCTCTAAAAAAATTACGTCCAACTCCAACAGCTACTCTATTTTAGCAATTCTATCATCAATTATATTAATAAAATAATATTTATCTCTCCTAAACACAGAACTTCAATGTTTTATATTGGTGGAAAAGAATCTCTCTCTTAAATATGGAGTTTTAGAGATTTCTCCAAATTTGGAGATTTTTAACTTCTCTTTTTTTTTTTCTCTATTTTAGCATACGATATAACATAGCTGTTGGAGCAAAAAAGTTGCTAAAATCTAATTTTTTATTTTATTTTAGCATAGTTGTTGGAGATGCTCTTAGTTGACAAAAGTTTTGAATGATGTCATCATTAGCAGGTCAATAGGTTTGATATAGACCCTTAAATGACAATGAATCAGGTGAAAATTGGTTTCATTTTCATGCAATTTCCTAATAATTAACTAGTAAACACGTTTAAATAAAAAAAATAAACTTAAATTGTAACATTAAAATTAACCGTCATTTTATTGGGAAACCTATTAATGTGTAGACCGGCCCGCACCAAGGTTACCAGATCCAAAGGCCAAGCCCAGTATTGAAAGTAATAGGCACACTGCGGTTCTACTGCGAAGAACACAGAGAGAGAGAGAGGAGAGAGAGAGACGGCGAGAAGGTAATCTGATCCTCTGCCGTTGTTTCTTCATCGGAGGTTAATATTCTCTCCGGTTATAATCGCCTACCATTATTACCTTTTCAATACTTAAAATATACGTCTGTATGCATGATTTCTTCCAACTCTAATTGATATGAAAAACTAGGGTTTGTTCGTATTTGTTCCAAGAAACTTGGGGTATTATTCGTTCATTCTCAATATAATCAGTGTTTTTCTTTTCAACTAACGGCAAGAAACTTGTTGTAGGAACTAGGGGCGTTTTATTTTCTGCTAATTTTGTTGATCTTGAAATGGTTGCTGATAGATATTGCTTATTAATGCGTCGAGCTGCGGTTTTGTTTATTCATGTTACACTTCAATTGATGCTATGTGTATACTTACCAGCTTCGGTTGTTATGTGGCTGCAGAGTTTTATTCTTGATGGACAACGTAATGAGTATCTGTTGATTGTTCAGTTTGAAGTAGTTGATTAATACCGACAGCTGAGACGATAGGACTTGACAAGTGTTTCTTGGAAGGATTGGGAAACGGAAAGGGGTTGATGGATAGTACTGATGATCTGACTTTTAGGATTATTTTTTCTGGAGATGGGGCTGGAAGGCTGCGTGACCGTGTGAAGGAAAAGCTGAAGGAATTTATGGGGGATTATACAGATGACACTCTCGTGGTATGGTATTATTGTCTGTTTCGTATATGAATAGCCTTCTGGTGATAATACTTTGAATTTGGTAGAATTGATTGTAAATAAACCATGGAGAATATGTTGCCAACTTTGTACAATAAATCTGTGCTCCAAGTTGTATGCTCTCAAACTTTTTTGAACCCCTGACTTTCCTCTTTTTCCCTTCTTTTCTGTTTGTTTGAGGAGCATATGTGTTTTAATAATGGATGTTCAACACAAGGGTTCTGGTTTGCTTGTTTTATCTACATTTATTTCTTGTTCCAACTAATAAACCATTTGGAAAAAGTTATGAGGTGTGAACAAAAAGAACATGTTGGAGTCTTGTGGTGGAGATGTTATTACTTATTAATAGAGTAACCATAACTTCTTGTCATCTGCCTCGCTTGGACTTGTGAAAGGTCATTTTTGATATTATAAGTAATGTTGTAGTAGCAAGGCGAATTAGACATGGAAGAGCTTGTTTATATGATCTAATTGTTTACAATGGTTTACAAGTTACAACAATGCCAATTCAATTGGTGACACTAAGAAGAATGAAGTACACTGACAATAAAAGAAACCAGTCCACAAATCTAATCAAAACAAATCATCTTATATACCCAATTAAAATAATCATTTCATAAAAAGACATTTAATTCCACAAAACACATCCTATACTATAGATATTGTGTATAGAGTAAATCCATGACTGCCACCAGTTTCCACCTAAGTTACCATATTTTTCTATATTGAGGAGAGATGGTGTAATTATTAGGATAGAGAATGTGTTATTATATCAAATGTGTTTTCTACATACAGGGATTATGGTGACTGGTGAGTTTGGTGGTAATATAAGGTGTAGACATACATTTACCCTTGCATATATTGTGCCACATATCACCATGAACGGCCCCAAGTTGAAGATGGTATTCTTTCCTTTAGTCAAGTAAAAGAAGGTTATTGCTATTCCTGCTCAAAATCCTTATTCCCTAGGCATTGCATTGACAATTATGGTCTGTAGGGAAAGCAACATATAATATGCAGGCGTTGCTTTGGTGCCAACTAAAACTTGCATTTGAAATTATTAGCGAGTTTGAGCCACATTTGTCAATAAGGACTTCCCTTGCTTTTTAACTACCTTTAATTTTCCCAATCTTAAGATAACATGTCTGATGTTGTCATGATGCTGTGATCATAACATTGCTGTTATGTTGATGCAGTTTGTGCAGCAAACCTTTGTTAAAAAAATTGTTGTTCCTTTTCAAAAATGTCAAGCATTTGAGCCTTAGGATGGGACCCTAGACTCTTCTTCCTATCGAAAAAAGTAAATACAAAATACAACATTGAGCATGAGAAGTTTTTCTATATTGTTACTGAGAATACCCTACATGCCCTAAATTATGTTACATCACACAATTGAAGTCATAATTTTGTAATGTTATATTGTGTGACTTTGAATAATATGATTTTGGTAATGTTCAAACACAATTTTATTCTAAAGATGGAGAAGTGCATTACATATTAGAATAAGTCCAGCAGCTATTTCAAGTGTCCATAGTTGATAGGAGGGCTTGTGCTATGAGATATTTATGCTTATACATAAATAATTGTATAAGGGAGTCCTTTTTGTTCTTAAACCAATCACAAAGGGTTTATAACTCATTTTGAATTTTTTTTGTAATAAAATAATCAAAGTTAGATTGGTCAGAAAGTTTCTCAGTCACCTTTGGTTGTGGCCTTCTGTGTCTTACTCTCATATATGTCTTTAAGCTCAACAACATCAACCTTTAAAACTATACATTTAATAGTGTGTATTTAATTAATACTGTACGAACTTGAAATTTAAATTGGAGAGGGAAAGGAAGAATAATTTTGCACAATTAGCTTAATGATATGCAGCATGCTATATATTCACCACAAAGTTCGTATGCTTTAACATGATTCTCCATCTATAGCTGAGCATTGTGGCGATAGATGGGGAAGCCGTTTGAGATCTTGGTAGGGGAATCATTGTTGTGGTCAGGTATTGGACCTGCAAACGTTGGTAATGGCTACTGTTTTGGTTCTGACTGGAGTCTATGGATGGTTGTAGGTGTGAGCTTTTTTTGATTAGGCTTGAAAGTGGCTGATGTGCTTCTGGGGTTATTATGTTAAGACAATCGATTGATTTGACTCGAAACTAGACCTATTAGGTTTTGGCAAAGATGATTTATAGATGGTCCAGTTTCACTAATTTGAATAATTTTGTTCAAGTACTTTGGGAAGCTTAACTTGTAAGTTAATCTGGTATGCAGACAAGTGTAGTGACAGTATGATGACTACTATCCATAAAAGAAGGTAGGATGAAGGACTGTGAATGAAAGCTATGCCATCAGAAATATAGGTTGGTTGGTGAAATGGCAATGATTGTTATGCTTTGGTACTTCAGCATTCTTTTGAAATTGTATAAGAACAAAATAAGTTGTTTTGGTGGAATATCTTATGTTGGACTGAAGATTCATTAAAATCGCTGTAAACGGGACAAGATTATGGATTTGACAATATATGCTAAGAAATGATATACTTGGAGCATATAATATTTAGCAAAACTCACACACACTCCTCATCTTTGGTGAGGCTTTAACCTTTAATCTCCGAGGAGGTTGGGATCTACCCGGAATCTGGGTGGCGCTAGGACATTGACTCTTTGGCTGCTTATAGCATATTTTATAATTACATTATTTCCACATACTGGATTTCATTTACATTTTTCTTGAAACAGTCAACAAACTGATGCATTGATATCTCCAAAGAAACTTGAACTCGCAACCTAAGGGTTGTAGAGATCCACTTGTACGATTGAGCCAATGACCACTTGGTGCATTTACATTTACAACAAACATGTTCCCTGAGAGTTAACAAAAGAATTTGCATATCAAGTTTGTACGTTTCCTTGACTATTGTGTGGAAATTGCAGAGAGCATGAAGGCCTGGTATTTCTTTTTTACGGCCTTTTAAAAACACTAAAATCTTCATTTATGTGGAGACATAACATTTATAATTACGTCCACTAGTTACTATGCTATTCTATGATGTCGAGTATCTCCAGTTCATGCAGCAGTTAGAACTAAGTTTATGAAATTCATCAATTAGATTGTCTTGTGGAGGGCTGATTACCGTTTTTTTTTTCTTTTCAAAATTGGTTGATGAATCTGAAGTGTAACTGATTGCTAGTTATTACACATTTTCTCGACAAAGGTTGCTAGTTATTATTTGTATGCCATATTCTTGGCTACATTTTAGCATGGGTGCTTTCCTGTGCCAAAAGAGCTATTCTTGGTTATATAAAGTTTATAAGCAAGCTTCTGCAGTTGAGATTATTCTAATTTAGGTTTCTACTTGATAATGATTTCACTTATATAATTTCAATAACTTAAGTTTTCTTTATGTGATACTCGTGGTACATGTGAATATATTTACTATACCTACTGGTGTTCTCTTTCTGCATAGCAGCAACTTTTACTCATCCCCTTCTGTTCTCAGTGTAGGTGATTCATGAAGTTCCTACTTTGGAACTTTGTGGAAATCCAAGTCGATTACATATATGGTGCAATAGTTCATTTTGTGTGTCTTCATTTATGCTTACTTGAACTTTTGGTTACCTTCCTTGGATTTTTCCCCTAAAAAAATCCATAGGCTACAATGGTAATGATTTTGGTTGTTTTCCAAGCCTAACGAGATATTGGGGCATTCAGCTAAACTCTATTCGATCTTTGTGCCCATAGTTGTTTTTATTTATTTATAGTTTGCTTACATAAGTTAAATGTGGATGCATCTTTGTATTATATGATGCATTAAGAATTGCATCCTGTCTAGAGAACATATCACCATTTTGAGCTATTGATTTACTTACTCATGTAGTTTGCTTCTGCAGGAATATGTGATTGTCCTGCTTAAAAATGGCCGGGGCAAAGAAGAAGCAAGGAATGAGTTGAATGTCTTTTTGGGTGATGACAGTGACTCTTTTGTATCTTGGTAATATATTTGTACTGGATTTTGTTTTACGAAAAGCTGTTGTGTGCTTAGGTTTTCTAATATCGCCTGTATGTCTTCCTCTGTGCAGGCTGTGGGATCATTTGCGATCGAATCTACACCTATATGCACAATCAAGAGAATCTCGTCCTGATGAAGTGGCCAAACAGAAACCACAGTATGGGAAGGAGGATGGAAGGTCTGATCTTCCCCATTTGGATTCTGAATCAGAGGGGGTAAAGTCTGAAAAGTTACCCAAGAGTCGACGAAACAAAGATTGGAAAGGGGTTATAAGAGATCCAGATGAACCACCTCCACTTCGCAGCGCAGTGATTGCCAACATCCATGCTGAGGATAAAAGCCATCAAAGTGGCAGCCATATGAAACGATCACCTTCGCCTCAACCATTAATTCAAAGAAAAAGAGGTCGGAGTGGTGAAAGAGGTCGAACCGATGAAAGAGGTTGGACTGATGAAAGAGGTCAGCCTGATGAACGAGCACCAGTGAAGGTCTGAACTCTCTTTTTTCCTCTGTATGCAAGTACATAAGCAGAGTTCCAATTTTCATTTACGGGCGTTGGAAGTTTTATGTCTCAGTTTTATGAAAGCATCATGTTATATCTGTTTTAGGTTTCTCCGATAATTCCTCTTTTACTGGTTGGGCAAGAAGCAATGTTCTAAAAAGCTTGCCACAGCATCTGCCGTGGCTCAAGGCTCGTGTCTGACGCCACGTTAAGCTTGTGGCACGCCATGGCCCAATGCATGGTTTTTGTGCTGCAATATTTGATTTTTTAATACCTTTTTAGTGTCTTACGTATTTAGTTTATAGTATATAACCTAATTTAAATTGTTCAATATCATTTATTCCTCAAGTAATAGTAGAAAACATGTGTATGTATATAATTATATATATGATATACATATCTGTCGCCATAAGTCATGCCTTAAAAAATGTCGTGGCCTCGTTGTGGCTTCTAAGGCTTGACCTCGCCGTCGTGCCACGCCTCACGCCATTTTGGCAAGATGTGATGATTGAAGATTGAAAATTGACAAACTTACTTTGGACCTCCATAAACAAAGTATCGACTAGTCCTGGTTTCATTATAAATCAATATTACTGAAAGTGAACCGGAGATAGTTTAAAGAAGGCAGTTGATTTCATTGAGCTTGATGTAGCTAAAGCTGCTCAAATTACTGGACGGGTCTTGGTTTTTATGATACGTTCATTTTGCAAAAGGATTATTATATTTGGATCAGTGCAACATTTCGACTGCAATCTTTATGGCATTAGTTAAGGCCAACGCTACCAGTAGAGCTCACCATAAGCTAGATTTGTTAAAAGCTAAGCAGAGGAGACTTCCATCTGCATGTTGAAGGTGGAAACAGTATCTTTATAATCTTGTCAGATTATAAGATGCCCCCTCTTGTTTTCCCAAAAATAAACTAAAATAAAATAGACATGATGCCTTTTTGTCCTTCTATACTATCTATCTTGAAAAGAAGCATTTTGAAACATTGTGGAGGTAAATAATTATTCGTAACAAATTTTTCTTGAATTAAATATCGGCTTTAATGCGTTTCTTATTTGAGAGGTGTAACTTTATTGTATAGACTGAGGTTGTCACTTGCTGGTCCAGCGATCATTCCGCTTACTGATTTTTGTTTTTCACAAGAACTAATACATATACATGACACTGAAACAATAACAAATTTGTGGCCTGGTATTTGGTTCGTACACACATGCATGACTTGAAAGATACTTGGTTTTCGTTTTGTTTATCTGCTCTATATTTGAATGTTTTGTGGTTCAACTATCAATCTTATTTGTCTTTTAACTTGATCTTATCAAATTATATCTCATCACATGTTCACTTGTTTACTTTCAGAGAGAAGCAGTTCCTAAATCAACTTTAGGTGCCTCGCGAAGGCTGCTGCAATTTGCAGTGCGAGACGCAGTTGCCACTTCCAGGCCCACTGGTTTAACTTCAGAGCCATCATTGAAGCGGTTGCGTTCTGTAGTTTCTACACCTACTGAGGACTCCCCACTTGAAGAGCGGCGTCCGAAAATTCGTTCAGTTGCCAGGGTGCCTAAAGCTATGGCGGTTGCCATTAAAGCTGTAGCAGATGCTGCTAAAGATGTTGTAAAAGTCAAACCATCAGGAAATGTATTTGACCGGCTCGGCCGTTGTATGGATATATCAGATGGCACTGACCAGTTCACAGAAGATAGAGAAGTTGCTGATGAAGATGATGGAACACACAAGGGTTTTACTCAAATTACAGAGGCTACTGTTCCAACATATCGTGTGCAAAGTGACTATTCTGGGCAATATGTTGGAGATATGTTAGAACATGATGCAGGAATAAATTCTGTTGTTGCATATGACACAGAGGGGTATAACAACAGGAATGCTCTGTATCGTAGGGTCAAAGTGGATCCTTCTCAGATTGGTACATCAGGTGGACAATTGGGTAATGATTCTATGATGTTGCAGTATAATGCAGCAAATATTGTGGATGGGACTCCTAATAAACCACACAGAGATCAGAATACTTCTGTTGCTCTGGCCAATTCTGCTCCTAAGATAGTAAATATTTCTTCGAATGTAAATACCTGGAAACCACCTCACCATCAGGAACAAAGGGGGGTTTCACACATTGACAATCAGAAACTTGTAAAGGAGAATGAGTTGGGTGCAGGCAATCATGGTGTGCGAGTGATCAAGGATAATAGCAATCCTGTAACCATTAGCAATGGAAATGTAAGATTATATTCAACTCGGTGAATGCATATATCGTGTTTAATTCATTTCCTGTAATTGAAGTAAGACTGAGATTGTTTATTTTATTTGTCTCTCTACTCAGGGGGTACCTACCATACATGCTCAAAGGGAGATGCAGAAGACGCTGCCATCAACTGGTGAGTGCTGTGTCTGGTTTTTGTTCTGTTCTACTGCTGCCTTATGGTGTAAGAGCAGTAGGTGGAAGGATCTATTTTCTTTGTTGGCAGACTATGCCAAATGTGTTCATTTGTTTTCGTCTCTGTTTATTGGATTTCTTTGCTTAATGCTTTCTTTTATTTTGCTCCCCGAATTGTATATGTTTATTGATTGGGAAGTATACGTAGGCAAAGTTCAATTGGTTTCAAGGGATTATGTTACACTTTAGTAATTGTTAGTCTTGTTCTGCAGGCGTATATCCTACTGGTCGACCTACTGAAGACGTGGATTCCCGCACCATTTTTGTTAGCAATGTAATGGCTCATGCTTTTCATACAAAGTCATCTGTTGTATCCATTAGTATCTTTCTTCATTCTATAACTGTTCAATTTATGCAGGTGCATTTTGCTGCCACTAAAGACAGTCTTTCTCGGCACTTTAACAAGTTTGGGGATGTGCTGAAAGTGGTTATAGTAACTGAAGCAGCAACTGGGCAACCAAAAGGGTTTGGGCTTGTTCTCTTTCTTCTCTTTTGGTTTAGAAAACTAAATTACCTAGTAAAGAAGCCAAGACAGAAAAGTAATTGTAGGGGAAATGTTGTGATTTATTGACTTTACAAGCATAATGCTCCAACTAACAATCAGTATCAGTACTTTTTCATGATAAGGAATGGAAAATTGTGTTTACCTCAATGCATGACATTCCCGTACCATTTCTTGATTTCCACAAGTTTTTCTGTTTTTCTTTATTATATACTGATAACTCCTTTCTTTTAGGTTAACATAAACTAGTTTGGGATAAATGATGTTGTGAGGCTGTCTTCTTTTGGAAAAATAGAACCTTTTACTCTGTTTTAACTGGGTCTTTTTATGCATGCAGATCAGCTTATGTGGAGTTTATGAGGAAAGAGGCAGCAGAGAATGCTTTGTCTCTGGATGGTACATCCTTTATGTCACGTATTCTTAAGGTACATAATGATTTCTCTCCCTCTATTTTTTTTGCTGTTGGATCACATTATTCTTTTTTTTTATTCATCTGTTACCAAACCTATCCAAACAAACCTAGTATAACCCACCCCTAAGGTGGGTCTAGGAAGGGGTGAGATGTACGCAAACCTGGTATCCACGACAGCGAGTAGAGCGGTCGTTTCAGTGAAGAAGTTGCAGAAAAAGAACATAAGAAGACAATTATTTCTTTGGCAGAGCAACTTCTTTATCCTTTGGAAGCCTGTACTTTGTATAGGGGTTACAAAACTGGCTACTTGAAAAATTGGACAGATGCATGTAGTAGCAAGATGCTTATTTGTTTTGCTCATATTTTAAGCAGTCTACTGATGGATACACGTATATACACATGTGCATGAAAAAGAAATGCAACAAGTCCTCAAATGATAATCGTAGTCACTGTTTTGCACGTGTTTATGTGTTATGGCAATCCAAGGCACTTGAGGGTAACTGATATGTATTTATATGTCTTACATATGTTAACTGATGGAGGATGATATATAGCGGGTCAAAGGAGAGGTGAAGAATAAAATATTTGAAGGAGAAGAATAATAATACCTGTTGGGCACAAGTAACGGATCAAAAGAGCAAAGCTTACATATAAACGTAAAATAATAGTGAGATTATGAAGGTTGGGACACTCCAATATCTACAATAGCACATAATACTCTAAATAGAGGTCTAGTAGGAAGCAGTCAGAGTTAGCTCCAACCTTAACCCTAACCCCCACCCCACATAGGTATTGATTAGTCATCTAGTGTGGGTTGATTGCTCAAGTCCAGTTATGAGGGGAGAGAATACCGTTCGGACTACAATTTTGAAGAACTGTCTTTTGTTAGAGAAATTATTATTTTAGTATTATCATCCAACTTTTATGCTTATTTTCATGTCAAATTCAAATGGTAAAAGGGATTTTGCTGCCAAAATTTTATCCCCCAGGTTTCTCTGATCTGTATCTGTCTTTCTTGCTCTCTCGAATCTGTATCCTCCCTCGGTTCTCTCTCAAGATTCTTTTTATCTGATTTTCCTCCTAGTCTGAAGACTGAAAGCCTAGTTTCTGCAATTGATGCTCATAGTAGGCTAGTAGCTCAGGAACCTTCATGTTCCAGACAGCTGGTGTAGGAACCACCATTCTGCTCTCATCTTCCCTTCAACATCCTTCCACTTCTCAAATTCGATTAAATCTCTTATCTTTTGTCGTCGTCATTTTCTGTTTTAATGGCTCCTCGAGCTCATAGCAACGAGATCTTTTCCTAATCAAATACTTATAGATTTCTACTAAATAATCGGTTAAAGAATGGCAAGGTAGCTAAATACAATGTTAATGATATACACATTTCTAGCTGTTTGTGCAACTTAGGGGCCGTTTACCCAAATGCTTACCCGGTAAGTGCTTACTGGTAAAAATTACCACTTTCATTTGCCTTCTCGCGTAAGATTCTAGTTCATTTAAACGGCATTGTATGCAACAATATACCTTGTAAGTGCTTACCCGGTAAGACTTGCTGCCCACACTTACCGGGTAAGACTTTTGGCCCTTGCCATCGTTCTTACCGGGTAAGATTCTCGGTAGTTGTAATGTTCATCCGGTAAGGGAGCTTACCGGGTAAGCGTTTGTTAAACGGCCTCTTAAATTAGTATCTTAGATACCCAGTTATTTTCTACTGCTTAATTGCATATGAAAAACAATAAAGCATATTTTGTACAATCTGTATCTTGAGTTTTGTTTATTATCATTTTGTCATTGCCATCGTGTGAACTTTAAACTTATGCTAGTTTTGGAAGAAAGAAAATACAAGTGACGGAAGAAAAGAAAAGAGCTTGAACTTTGTTCTTTCTTGTTGCGATTTAAGAGAAAAATTTAATGCACATATTTTTTTGTACGAGTAAATTGTGAATTAAAATGTGCAAATTTGCCTTATTTACACAAAGGCATTGAGTGGTTTATTATAATGAAGAGCCTAACATTGGTTTCTTCTCTCTTGGAAAGAAAGTTATGGAATGAACATAACCATGGATGTTATCTTTTTCTCTTTTAAATAAATCATACCTTTATCTTTTCTCCTCTTCCATTTTTTTTCCTTTTCGTGCAATCGAACTTAACATTTACACCAGCCTAGTAAGAGTAGTCTAAAAATGTGAGAACCACTCTTAGTCTCTTAGAACTTACTCAACTCAAGAGTACTTCTCTTTTTTGTGTTTACAAGAAGAGTACCAGACAGAGATGGAAACTGAACCAACCTTGATGTGCTTGGCAACTTTTGTTCCTCCATGCTCTACTATTTAATATCGAGTCTGTCATTTCTGGCTTCTTTTATGCTACATCTATTCTCCCCTTCATGGTAAATATGGCCCACCCACCTTTAATTAGCGCAAGTTTCTTTTCACCGGTGTATTCAGGCCTACATAGGTACAAGAACCATCTTAGACGATGTCTCATTTTCTTGTCTCTTAGCCTTTTTATGATATCTGACCTTTTTAAGCTATCCATTTTCTGTGGGCATACATTCACTTTCACTCTTCATGTGCTTAATCTTGATCCCCATTATACCTTCTGTTCTTAAGCAAGGGGAAGACAAGGTCGTTAATGGTAATTCTAATTTACTTGGAAAGTATAAATTAATGTCTAAATATGATTTATATTTAACTATTTCACCAGAAATAATAGGAATTTCAAGATTTAGTTTTTAGGCTAGTCATCTTTGGAGATTCAGTATTGTTGGAAAAATAGTTAAGTTCTCTGTTATTAATTGTTTACATAGTAGTGGCTGATTATGGTTATGTTCCTGTATGCTACAAGCTCTTGGTGATCCTAGTATGTTATGTTCTGTTATATGCATAATTGCACTCATGGTAGTCATTCTTTATGGTTGTTTGTGTGTGAGGTTGGCTCTTGGGGTTGAACTTGTGTTGGCTGTCTCTCCCTGAACATTACCCTTCTGAGTACCAAAACGAAATACTTCAAACATTTTGTGATCTTTGAATAATTATCTGATATTTTGTGATCTTTGAATAAATCATCTGATAGGTTTGTGAAATGCTTCAATTGTTTTCCTGTTGAGTTAGTTTGCATCACTTTGTCATATGCCTTGACCTTGTCACACTTTTTTGTATGGCCCTTTGTCTTTTTATGAGTCATCTAATGAGGAAAATCACCCATGTTCTTGATCTTATTGGCATGAAAGGAAATCCTGGCATTCTCAATTCTTAACTATGCTAGATAACCTACTTTCATAGTTTCATTGTATTGTTTACAACACTAAATTGATCTTCAAACCTAATGCCTCAATGGCTACACTATGTTTTCTGTTTTTCCACTTTCTTTTAAAAAAAACCGAAAACTGGACAAAAGACGGTGTTTGACAAGCGTATACATTTTCAGTAAACAAAATTGGTTCACTATATTTTGATGTTTTCATGGTTTACAAAAAAAAAACACGTTGGCTAGTTGACATTAATGTGATTTAGTGATTGTGTTTTCAAACCCAGGAAAACCTGATTAGATTTAATTTTTCATTTTACTTTTTGAGAACGGAACAGCTTTGTCAAAACTGATTTTGATTTTGTTTTCAAACAGAAACCATAACTTTGTTTACGTTACAAAAATATGTAACAAAATGCAAGTTAGCGAACGAGGCCTTAGCTTGCGCCTGGATATGAAGCGGGTACATGGTAAATATATAATCCAGGCCAGGGTTGTCTTCTTTTTGCTTTCAAAATCTGTGTTCTAGCTTATCATATAATGTGTAATCTTTGGTGGGGTAATACTCATACATACTCAGATAGTATGGAAAATGCCTTGTAAGACAGCCATAGGTTTAACATTAACGTTCCTATTACAACATTTGAGAAAAGATATGAAGGGGCTTTTTACCAAATGCTTACCGGGTCGCTTATCTTACTGCGTAAGCATGGCGAAGACCAAAAATCTTACCCGGTAAGAGGCATGAATGACGAGGACTGAGAATCTTACCCGGTAAGTGAAGGTGGAGGCTTTTACCAGGTTAGCGCTTACCAAAAATCCATTTTGTTGGACGAGAGTCTTACCAGATATTGTGAGGATGGTGACTCTTGCCAATAAGTACTTACCGGTATTTGGTAAACGTCCCCTTAGTTTATTTCAATTATGTATTGGTTGGTGAAACGCTTGGATTAGTTTGCAACGTGTATTTAAATCAATAATCAATCTTTTCAAAAGAACATTAGTCTTCCTGATGTATTAATACAGGTCTCGAGTCAGAAAAAAGGCGAGAATTTAATTCAATTCTGTGTATGCAGGTTGTAAGAAAAAGCTCTGCTCAACAAGAAGCTGCATCGGTGGTGACAACAACATGGCCGCGTGTCTCCCGTGGTTCTCCATTTGGTGCATCTAGATTCGGTAGGGTTCCTTTCCCAAGAGGAGGTGTATACAGGTCTCGGCTCCAAATCAAGACTGGTGCTAGGAGCTTGCAGTGGAAACGTGATGCTCAAAGCTCATCGTCAACCGACGGCATCCCTAGTCCTGCACCCACCACTCGCAGTCTGACTTATGTTCGAACAGAGGCCAAAACAGATGGAAATTCCAACAATGCCTAAAAAATGAGTTGTTTTTCTAGTTGAGCAGAAAAGGAAGGGTTAGTGAATGAGTTGGTTTAGGGTTTTGTTTGGTATTCTTTGTTTTTGGGTTGGGTTCTTGGGGGGGGGGTCCAATTGGGTTTTTAACGAAAGAGGGATTTGGTCCGGTGCTGCAGCTACCTATATATGTTCGAGAGTATTTTGCTTTGAGTAGTTTTGATGTAATAAGATAATTGCCACCTGCTGCTGGGCATATTTGTACCTCAACAGATACATCTCCACGCTCCTCGACCTGGTATTTGGAAAAAGAAAAAGAAAAAGAAAAACGGCAACGGAAATATTAAAAAAGAAAGAGAAAAAGAAAAGAAAAAAGCAAATGTTTATGTTATGTTGTTTCTGCATCTCTTCTTTCTGGTAATTGGTGGTGCATTTGTTCCTTTTTTGAGTTTTAGGATACAGATCATAGAGGAGCTCTGTGTTATGGAGATTGGGTATTAAACAGGGGTCAGATACTTTACTTTTGAGACTTTTAGGTGGTGGTTGATTCATAGAATGAAATATGTCAAGGAAATTGGAGTTTAAATGGAATGGAATAGAATTTAACGAGGCTTGTGTTTGGATGACATAAATTGAAATGGAATTTGTTTGTTTGATTTATCAAATATAATTGGGAAAATTGCGTCAAAATGAAATCAACTTTGCTTTTATTCCTATTTTGGGAAGCAATTTTTGAAACCTGCATTTTAGGGTATGAAACAAACTTTTTATTTATTTAAGGGAGTCGTTACCTGTTCAAGAGGTAACCGGTTACCTAAAAACGAGTTAGCAAAATTTTTTAAATAAAATCTAAAACTAAGGTGGATGTTTTTTTGTGAAAAATTATTTAAAAAAAAGGTTTAACAAAAGCTGAATTGGTTGTTTCAGACCCTAAAATGAAGTTTTTGAAAGTAGGTTATCAGGGAAATCCGCTCCGCAGCCTGTTGCTGCAATTTCTTTAATAGGCTTGTTCTTCTAAATTTGGGCTTCATATGATGAAGTGTCTCTTTGTAGAGCTGCCTTTGTACACATTTCTTTTACACACTGATAAATGAAATGTATGGCAAGGTATACTCTGGAAGTTAATCCAAGGTATTTTGTTCTGAATTCATACTCAATTTCTTTGGAGAGGGCCAATGGAAGCTTAGTGAAAAGCTTTTCAGTTGTTGCACGGAAGAACATCCAATAACACATCAATAATTATACAGATAATTTTCCTGTATAAATTTTTGAATTTTTAGACTAGCCTATTTTGTGTTTTTGCTAGAATAGCCTTTATAGGTTTATAATGAGCATCTAGCTTAATATTCATTTTAGACACGTATTTTATTTCTTTCATTTCAATTGTCCAGTTGTAATTATTAAGTCAGGTGTACAATTTTTTAAGGGTTATAAAAACCCCTTCACTTGTAATGTAAATAACAACTTGGAAGAGTTAATGAAAATTCTCTCTTTTACTCCCATGGCCTTCCACCGCTGCATATACAATTCTGGTGATACCGCTCCTCTCCGCTCTTAATATTGTTGTAAGTATGTCTTTTTATTCTCTCTTTGTTTGTTCTATTAAAGTGGTTTAACGGAAACCTAAAAAATCCGCCATACCCCAACGATTCATTGATTTAAAAGACTGAGACATGCTCGATTTATTTGGTGGCAACATTTTAATGCAGTAAGCTCCACCGTTGTTTTGTCGAGAACCCGCTCAGGTGAAAATCAAGGGATTAGTTAATGTTTTAATATTATTAAGATGGATATGTTGAATTTATTAGGTTAACGAAAAATCGGCATCTGTTGGTCAACTCGGGCACATCAATTGACCCAAAGACAGGTAAAGAGATCAAAGGCAAGGAAAGAATGGTATTCAATTACCGAACTTTTAATGACAACACATACAAAGATCAATACTCTTTGCCAGGAATCAATACGCTTCTCAAGAGAATAGGCAATGCAAATCTATTCTCAAAATTTGATCTAAAATCGGGTTTTCATCAAGTAGCCATGGATGAAGCATCTAAACCCTGGACTGCATTCATAGTTCCAGGAGGACTGTATGATTGGAATGTTATGCCATTCGGATTGAAAAATGCACCGACTGTATTCCAACGAAAAATGGACAAGTGTTTCAGAGGAACAGAGAGTTTCATCGCTGTCTATATCGATGATATCCTTGTCTTCAACAATTAAGAGGATCATGCCCAACATCTGAAAGCAATGCTAAAAATCTGTGAAGAGAATGGGTTGGTGCTATCACCAACCAAAATGAAAATTGCGGTTTCAGAAGTAGAATCTCCGCTTCTGTAATGATCTTTCCATGTTGAAGTCATCTCCCCAACCAGTGGCTGCAATTTCCTCTATTGGAGTGGTGTCTTGTGGGTAATTATACCGAACATAGTAATCCCATTTTCCACTTGATTCGCCAAGTGTAGACCACTTTTCCCATGTCTTTCGTTTAGATTTCTTGGGCTTATTAGAGCGCTTATGAGGATTTAATGGTTCATCTTTAAGTAGTTGTGCATCATGAAGGCAGTCCTCACAAAAGCAAATATCACAATGGTTATGAAGGATACGTTCTTGTTGGAATAAGCCAACAAAGTGTTCTTCACCTTCATCGAGATGTCCATTATCTGTGATCTCACGGTCATGTTGATCAACCGAATATCGTGGTGGCTGAGGAGTTTGCCGATATCGTTCAAATTGTAAGCTTACAGATCTGTTGAATCGTTCATTTACATTGACCCTGGTTGGTGCCCTAACTGTTACTTGCTCAGTTGGCCTCAGATGCCAACTCATTCCTTCGAGTTCATCAATGCTCCGCCTTTCCCCAGGTATAGCTGTAATACCGTTTGTAGACAAGTGATCTACAACGTTATCAACACTATACTGAAATCCCATATAGCTAGTGTTGGAGAGTCTGCCAATCATAGCTATAGTAATGAGGAGGTTGCTTTCTCCTCCTTGCCAAGTCGAGCAAACGGAGAAAAAACTCAGAGAAGAACTCAAGACATGCAACTTAGATCTGCAGGTTTACAACACATTCATCTCGGGCTTGTTATGATCCGACTTCATACTTTACATAGACGAGGTGCTAGTACGAATGCTCGGGTAGTTCTCAGGGATACTAGGTGGCAGGATGATAGACAAATCATCGGAACAATGGAAGTAGACCTTACTCCACGCACTCAACTGGTCTACATGGTTCCTGACATGATACTAAGCCTAGATGATTTCCATCATCATCTTGAGGTTGTGTCCATCCTTTGTAGAGATCAAAGAATTCTTCTCCGCCGTCACTCATTCCACCCTCGTCACAATCCAGATTTTCATTTTGGTTGGTGATAGCACCAACCCATTGTCTTCACAGATTTTTAGCATTGCTTTCAGATGTTGGGCATGACCCTCTTCATTGTTGGAGAAGACAAGGATATCATCAATATAGAAAGCGATGAAACTCTCTGTTCCTCTGAAACACTTGTCCATTTTTCGTTGGAATACAACCGGTGCATTTCCCCCAAAATGAGAATAAAGGTAAAGTTGGTTTTATTTTGATGCAATTTTTCCAATATAATTTTAGAATATAATAAAATAGTGATAAATTACCAAAACTCTAATGATAATGATTAAAATTGTTAATAATATTAATCCGTGGTGGTGGCAACGGTGGTAGAGACGGTAGTGGTGGTGTTAGTGTTGGCAGAGGCAAAGACGGTGGCAAGCGTACATGGTGTTGTTTGCTGGGTTTATCTGTAGCAAAAAGCTTTAAGATTTTATAGATCAAATCTAGTTTCAGTTCCTTTGGTTGCTGGAATTTGGCAATGAATAAGTTGACTCTTTTATCATCAATCAACACCTCCACCTTTATACAACAAACATTAGCCTTTTTGCCGTTGTTGTAATTACCACCAAAACACACCCAAACAACCAATAAACTAATAAACTTGCCTTTTAAGTAGTACCAATTCCGTGTATTCTGCTTCTACCAAAGGGCCTTTGACCTAACATTATCGAGTTCCACTAGATGGTTTTCCAACTATTAACTCCAAGGCCCCATGGCTTAACAAAGCTTAGCACTAGCCGTCCCGGACACAAACGATTACCAACAGTTCAAGAGCAAAATGAACAAACACAAAGCTATATATTTCTCTTTGGATTCCAATGAGGAGATGCAACGGATTAGAGTACACAA
This sequence comes from Arctium minus, assembly GCA_954870635.1. Lineage (NCBI taxonomy): Eukaryota > Viridiplantae > Streptophyta > Magnoliopsida > Asterales > Asteraceae > Arctium > Arctium minus. The sequence goes on from OX941088.1 coordinate 33,376,023, forward strand.
CTTCCATGCATGACCAGTGGCGAATTTTTTTTACATGTATTTTATTAAAATAAAAGTCAAGCTCCTATAAATTAAAGTCAAAGACCCAATCTATTAAATAAATATCCTAATTTTTTCTTTAGCCCTCTAATTTATCATGATTCAGCGAATTTTATATTAATATCATGCACTGTGTTTATTTGTTTTAAGTTCAAACAAAATAGAAAAATATATAAATGGTAGTATTATGCTTCTTTTTAACAGAAATACTAAAAAAATTAACGGAAAACTGAACCGCATAAGTTAAATTTATTCGATTTAACGAACCGTTTAAGGCGAAAATGAATAACCCAAAACCATTTTAGTTCGGATGAATTATTTGGGTGGAATTTTTTCGACACCCTAAGTGTGCCCCCAACCATAAAAAAATTATGGATCCGCCATTGTGCATGACCTTCATGGAAACACCCCCTCTACTATTTGGGGGTAAATTGCCCGTTTGCATACATCTTAACCCCATACCCCCACCTTTGGGGTGAGATATACTCGTCTGGTCTTCTAGGTCACTGAGATCGTAATCTACAATTTCGACAGTTGTGTGATCTATAACTCAGAGCTGTGCAGAATTCATCATAATATGTAATGTTTCACAGGTATTTTCGAAACTTCCATGACTCAAATGAGTTAATACTTAACATCTTGCTTCTAAAACTTGTTTGGTTAACATCAAGATTTTGAAAAGTCATAATTAATTCGATTCCTTCACCTACATTACCATAAACTTGGTCCTTGTTCTTGAACTACAACATAGGCAGGCTATACCATATTCAGAAAGCAAGCATAATTGCATAAAGAAAGCAACAAATGCCTTAATCCCATAAGCAACAAAAAAGATTGAACAAAATGCCCATTTCATATCATTGTTCTGGATAACATTAAACGAAATCTGTAATCAAATTTATTGCAAGAAAACAAGCAATCATGCTCCTAAAAGTATGGCATTTGAACTCAATAATAGTACTAACAATAGTAAAGTTGAAAGCAGAGTGTATTGAAATCATCTATGGCAATCTATGAAAAACCATCAATACAAAGCAATAACAAGTACTCCAAGAGAAGCAACCCCAATACACAAGTATGAAACCACATTCAACCTCGCAAAGAACACATTCAGATTCTTAGCCACTTGAAGTGTAAGAGTCAGAATCTGCAACCTACCTTGCTCCTCCATTTTCCTGAAGAAACTGATTGGCTTCAATGACCTTCTCAGCATAAATGACAACGAAAATGGCAGCCCAAATGCCAAACAGCTCTGCACAGATACTTCTGGGATGGGAGTAGACTTGGTTACATACGAAATCCAAGCTCCTAGACCCAACTGAAACAAACCCAAAAGAGCTAAGCTTTTACTAAGGTTATAAATTGTCTTGGTCATTACGTCGAGCACTTGGCGTGTCTCATTGGCAAGTGCAGAAACATCACGTTCAACAGTTGGTCCAGTGATCTCTTGGTGCTTGAATTCTTCATGGGTTTGGGTTGGATTCTCGTTAGGTTTTTGGGTTTGTTCAGGATCAGATTGTGGCGTGGCGGTTGATAAAAATTTGGGGTTTTGATAAAGATTAGGGATTAAAGATTGGATTTTGAAACTGGTGTTTGATCTGAAATTAGGGGTAAATGGTGTTGTTGTATGAAATGATGATGGGTGGTGATTGAAAGCAGTGAAATTGGGGGTAGTGTTTGAGAAGAAGGATCGATGGGAATGATTAGGGTTTAGATGGTGTGAAGTGGGGTAGAGTGAAAAAAGAGCAGAGGAAGAAGGGTTCAAGATCTTGGATGCAAATCTACGAGAAATTGTGGAAGCCATATTGGTGCGTGAGAGAGATAGAGTTTCAGTGCTTCTTCACCAAGCAACTTTGTCCATGGCGGATAGAGAAATTCCTGTAGTTAGTTCGCAAATTCCTCTGCAACAACAAATATTGATACGAGTCTCGTTTATTTTTATGAAATTCCTGTAGTTAGTTCGCTAATTCTTTACCGGTAGTTGCTGAATGATTTGATGTAGAATGATTAAGCGTTAGAATGGTTATGAGCTCATATGATACAGTGCAAAATGAAATTAAGTTATTTTTTAATTGTTCATAATGAAATTAGGGCTCATTTTGGTTAAGGAAGAGTCAGGATACAAAATAATTAAGAGGGTTTTGGAACCATTAAAAGACAAACATTTTTTTTTTGCCAAACTCAATTCACCTTTTAGCGATTCAGTTGTTACCTCTTAATGGAACAATTAAGAGGTAAACAAACAACCCCTTAGTGCCGATATGTTTACCTCTTAATAGTTCCATTAAGAGGAAACATCTGAATCACTAAGAGGTGGACCTGTTTGGCAAAAAAAGTATGTCTCTTAATGGTTCCAAAAACATCTGAATGATTTTATATCTTCGACCTTGCTTAGCCATTCAGCGCCCTGATTTTATTCTGAACAGTCACCAAACAACCATATTTTATTTTGCGTTATATCATAAGAGTCTCTTAATCATTCTGACCACTTAATCATTCTGCACCAAACCATTCAATAATTGCCAAACAACCCCTTAGGAGGTGTTTGGGATTGTTTATTTAAAACTACTTATGCTTTTTTTAAAGTGCTTATCAACTTATGTGGTGACAAAAAAGAGTTTTATAAAAAGTGTTTGGATTAGCTTATTGTGGTATCAAAACGTAATAAGCTAATAAGTTGTTATTTAGGGGTGTTTGGGATTGCTTATACATATATAGAGAGAATTACAGTTTTGGTCCTTAAGGTTTCGTATTTTCTTTGAAAGGAGGACCTATACTTCCGTATCTCAAATAGTGGTCCTGAGGTTTGGTATTTGCTCTGAAAGGAGGACCTCCTCACTAACCCCATTAAAAAACTCAGTTAGTGGGAGGGGTATTTTGGTCATTTAGCCTTTTTCCCTCTTAAACCAACGAAACTAGCTAATTGATTTAGCCAAAATTTTGGTATCCCCATCACTACACTTTCACTGATACACATCGCTCTTCTCACTCACACAAAATCGACCAAGAAACTGAAGCAATCTCGAATGCAATGTCATCTTCTTCGTGAGTTTTAAGAAGGGAACTCCATGAAGGGTTTAGTCCAACATATGTTTACATTAAGCATTTCCCTATGTTTTTAGATACTGACATTGTCGATCATTTTTACAGCAAGACTAACCTTATTTACCTTCTATTTTGATCATAGATATTTACCCAACACTGATAACAATAAGAATCAACCATGGAGGTGTGTTTACACCATTTCCTGGAAGAAGATACATGAATGGTAAAATTGATTTAGTTGATTTGATTATCACTGATCACCTTTCAGTTCCACTATTTGACAAAATCATGATAACAATAGGGTACGATAAGAGAGATATAATGCAATACCATTTCTTGATTCCATTCAGTGACCTAGATACATGGTTGAGAGATTTGGGGAGTGGCCTAGATATTGCAAACCTCTTAAATTATGTCCCTTCCAATAAGTTAATAGATGTTTTCATAGAACATGGGAAAACAAATAATGCTGAAAGCATAGACTTGAATCGAAGTTTTGATCATTTTCACTTAAGCTTTGATCCTTTCATAGGGTTAGATTCTGGTTTACCAGAAGTGGGACAAGGGGTTGATTTGAACCAAAGAGTTGATTCCAACAATGTGTTAGACTTGAACCAGGGATTAGGAGTGAACAATGTAGTTGATGTGAACCAAGGATTAGGAGTGAACAATGTAGAGATGTGAACAAGGGAGTTGATATGAACAAGGGAGATGGAAACCATGGGCAGTACATATGTGATGAAGATCCATTGAACCAGGGAAGTGGCAACCATGGGGAACTTGAGAGTCATGATAGCAATTACCATGATTCATTTGATGGATTTGATGCAGATATGGAAGATTATGTAGATACATCTGGAGAGTGGTTAGGTTTTGATGGATAAGATAGTGATACACTGAATGTGCAAGGTGACATTGACCCTTTTGAGGTAGAAAATTTTGATTATGTAGATGAGGATGAAGAGGCTAGTTATTGCAAAAGAGGTAGACATAGAGCAACTAATGGACATGGGGTTGACTTTTACTTAGGCCTGTCATTTGGGAACAAAGATACAATAAGGAACTTAATCAAGCAACATTCAATTGAGACTAGGAGGGACATAGTTGTCCTGAATAATGACAGATCAAGGATAAGGGTTGTTTGTAGGGGGACATTGCCTCATTTGAAGGATGAGGGTGAGTCTAATGGGTTTGGGAAAGGGAGAAAGAATAAATGGAGAAAGTCCAATGGGCCCACTTGTCCATGGGTTTTGTATCTATCAACATGTAAAAGGGAAGAAACTTGGAGAGTGAAAACCTACTTCTCCACTCACAAATGTTTCCAAACAAGGGAGGTTCGTATGGCTACTACAACTTTTCTTTCCAAGCATATCATAGAGCAGCTGAAGGTAGGTCCAAATATGCCATTGAAGGCAATTCAAGGCCACTTGTCTGATAAGTTTGAGATTCTTGTATCACCTTCCAAAGCCATGAGGGCAAAACATATAGCCACCAAGAAGATCTGGGGAGACTATGAATTACAGTACCATCAACTTAGGGATTACCTTGGAGAGGTGCAGAGGTGCAATCCAGATACCACTATCAAATTGGAAGTTGAGACAGAACCTAATCTCGAGAGTGGTACAAGGCAATTCAAAAGGGTATAAATTTGTTTGGGTTCTTTGAAAAGGGGATTCAAGGATGGAAAAAGAGATTTGTTGGGTTTAGATGGGACATTTATTAAGGGTCCTTTTCTAGGACAAGTTCTAACAACAGTGGGTATTGACCCAAATCATGGTATCTATCCAGTTGCTTATGCAGTGGTAGAGTCTGAGTCAACAGTATCATGGAGGTGGTTCTTAGAGTGCCGTAGAGATGATCTTGATCTTTAATCCAATTCCAACTTCACTTTTATCAGTGATAGGCAAAAGGTATTATTCCAGCTTCACTTTTATCATTTATCTGTTAATACCAACTCCATGTTAATTTGCATCACTTTTGATTTGCGTATAGGGTATCATTCCAGCTATTCAGAGGTTGTTTCCCTCAGCTGAACATAGATACTGCCTTAGGCACATTCATGAGAATATGAAACTTCAATGGAGAGGTAAAACATACAAAGATTTGTTGTGGCAGTGTGCAATAACTCCCACTGTCCCCCAGTTTAGAACAACAATGGATCACTTGAAAAGATTCAATTTAAGTTGTTATGAATGGTTAAACAAGACCCCCCTCAACATTGGAGCATATCACACTTTACAGGTTACTTGTTTCATCCCACTTCCATGTTTATTGTTTTGAACTTATTTGAGATTCTTACACTTAATATGTCTTATGTTTGTTGATGAATATAGGTAGATGTCACTCTGATGTCCTCCTAAATAACATGTGTGAGGTGTTCAATAGGTAAATCATTGATGCTAGGGATAAACCAATTCATTCTTGCTTGGAGTTCATAAGAGTGTATCTTATGAAGAGGATTGTGAATGTGTTAAAGGTAATTGATGTTTGTGATGGACCACTGACCCCAACTGCAAACAAAATCATGGACAATTTCAAGAAAGAGGTAGTCAAATACCATGTGGTATATAATGGTGGAGATAGATATCAGGTATATTGCATTTTCATTCTTCAATCCATGTGGTATACTTGTGCATAAGCTAATAGATGTTTGTTTTCATAGGTGTCTGGACCTTGGAATGACCAGTGCATAGTTGATGTTAGAGGAATTCCTTGCAAGCATGTTTTGGCTACCAACTGGAATATGGCATTTAATGGCCATGATGCATTACCTGAAGATTGGGTGGATCCTTCATATAGGCTTAGCACATGGAAGGAGATGTATATCTTCAAGGTTGAGCCAATAAATAGAAGTATGTTGTAGGATACATCTAACTGTCCAACCACTTTGGTTCCACCAAAGCATCATAAACAAATTAGCAGACTAAGGAAGAAGTGAAATAAGATAGTTGAGGAGATGTCTCAGAAATCTGGGAGCAATGGAAAACTATCCAGGAAGGGGGCTACTGTGACTTGTGATAGGTGTAAGAATAAGGGACATAATTCAAGAGCATGTAGGGGTCAAGCAGAACCTTCACAGGGTAGGGCATGATATGGTTGATGTGGTTGTTAGGTTGTTGTTCGTTTAGGTGATATGGTTGATGTTTGTTTGGACATGATATGGTTGATGTTTGTTTGGACAAGTAACTTATGTAACAGGTTGTTGTTTGGGTTGGTAGTACTTTGTTTTGGCAATGTTTTGTTATGGACAAAGTACCATTTTGTTGGTAATGTTATGGACAAGTAATTTATGTTAATGGCAGTTAATGGTATGGCAATGTTTTGGTTTCTATGTCATGTGGTTTGTATATGTTCATCTATACAATTTAGAATTCTACAAAGTATGGTATGGAATTTTTGTGGTTTATATGTACCCATATTTCAACACATTACAGTAAAACAGAGAATGTGTCAAAAAGGAAATTGCAATTGATTGATAAACTAACAAAACCAAATACAGAGTATGTGTCAAAAAGGAAATTGTATTGATTGATAAACTAACAAAACCAAATACATGAGTTCATCACTAATACATCCATTACATCATAAACTAACAAAACCAAATACATTAGTTCATCACTAACACATCCATTCTACATTGAGATTAACTAAAAATCCCAATTAGTTCAAAGAAAGATACAAGAAAAACCCAAAATATAGCCAACTAAGAACCAACAACAGCTGCAAATCCCAATTTTTCTTTCTCTAGCTTTGATACATTCATCAAGCCTGTTATTTGACCTCAGCAACCCAGGGATAACATCTACAGCCCGAGAACAAATTAGTGGATCAAACCACCCAAAAAAGGAACATTGGTCACTCTATTAAAAGAAAAAAAAAGGGAGAAACAATTTTTCACTCTGTTAATGGCAGGACATTCTTAGAGAAAGAAATGTAAGAAATTGAGAAAGGAAAAAAAGCTGACCAATCTTGAATATGTGTAGAACCTACGGCCAGGGTTTGCATTTGTCCATGATGTTCTTAAAGTTGCTTGAACACCACAGTGGCAAATCACCATTATCGAATAAGCAAAGCAAAAAATCGAGTTTGGGTAGTGATGAACCAGGGAAGAAGAAAAAAGAAGAAGAAAGAAGGGAAGTCATTTATGTGATTTAAGAGGAAAAATTGAACTGCCAAAAATACCCCTGACTTTAACCAAGTTTTTTAACGGGAGAAAAAATCCAAACGTCAGGGACCACTATTTGAGATATTGAAGTATAGGTCCTCCTTTCAAAGAAAATACGAAACTTAAGGACCAAAACTGTAATTTTCTCTATAAAATAACTAAAAAATTCGTAAGTTGTTTCAAATAAGTTGATAAGTCATAATGATTTAACTTATCAAAAACTCTTTATTAGCAATGTGAAAAAGCTATAAGCACTTTTTTCCCCTCAACCAAAACACTAAAAATAGCTTATTAGCGGTGAGGAAAAACTATAAGTCAATAAGGAATTTAAATAAGCAATCCCAAACACCCTCTTACAACTTTCTCTAGACCTCCAATTACCATTTGTAGCATTGAGATTGGTTCTTCCTTTTTCTGCTAGATAGATTTACCACGTCAGGATGATGTAATTCTTATTTAGTATTTACACATAGTGGATATAAACGCCGATTAGAGTTGTTTTCTAAGAAGGATAATTGGCTAATTGAATTGTAGCTATCAATTGGTACCAGAGAAAATAAAAAAAAGCTTCTATGTATTTTATAAAAGTAAATGACATTGTATTAACCTCTCTATCGAAACATCCTTGACTCAAGGTCATATCTGGTAGGGATCCACTCTCCCCAAAAGGAGCTTTTTTCAAGCCAATAAGACTCAATTTTTGTACTCGACGGCTTACCACCTACAGTCGGATGGGTAAATGAAGGTTGTAATCGGTTCTTAGAAACCTATTTATGATTTTTCACTTTAGAGGCACCTACAGGCTACATCGTGGATTAAATGGCTTTTTCTAGCTTAAATGTGGTATAACACTTCACATCATTCGAGTCTGTGTATGTCTCCCTATGAGGATTTATTTGGGAAGAGTCCCCCGAGCTACATCCATTACCACCCCAAGGACTCAAGTAACCAAGTAGTGGATGCAGAGCTATAAGAAAAGGAGAGACACACCCAGTTGCTCAAATATAACTTCGTCAAGGCTAAACAAAGGATGAAATCACAGGTTGACAAACATCGTAAAGAAAGAATCTTGGAAGTGGGAGACTAGGTGTACCTCAAATTGTATCCTTATAGGCAACAACCAGTCTACAAGCTTGTTACCAAATACTTCGGCCCGTTTGAAGTAATTTGGAGGATAGGAGAGGTAGTTTATAATAGGGGTGTTCACGGTCCGGTTTGGGCGGTTTAACCCCCCAAACCCCAAACCAAACCACAAATGGCGGTTTATGAAATTTTCAAGCCAAGCGGTTTGGTAGCAAGTGACCAAACCGGACCACAAAAAGGCGGTCTAGTCTGACCAGTTTAGGCGGTTTAGGCCTCTTATGGGCTTTAAACTAAAAAACATAAACTCTATATCCAAAATAAAATTTCTACTAATATAACATTATTAAAAAAATAGTATATCGAATTATAAAAGAACGTTTATATATTAAATTTAAAAAATAACATTCAACAAACTGAAAAAAAGTTAAACAAGTCCACCAACAATGATTGGATTTTGGAAAAATATTGAGAAAGTCGAAGGACGATTTGAATTTTTAACGGAACTTAGAACTTTGTCAATTTAGATAACGCAATTAATTGAGAAAATGAAAACTAAAAATAATTCTTTGACGAATTTTTTTATTTGGGCTATAAAAATTGAGCCTACAACATGAAAACTAAATATGACTAAAAAACATGCGTATTTTTGGCGGTTGGTTCAGTCCTGACAACCCAAAAAAAGGGCCAAACCGCAGACCAGACCGGACCGAGTGGTTTGACTATTTTTCAGACCGGACCGGACCGCCAGGTCGCTCAAACTGCCAAAAACGGTCCGGTTTGACTTGGTTCGACTGGTTTGAACGATCCAACGGTTTTTTTGAACACCCCTAGTTTATAAACCGAATCTTCCCCCAATTCAAGAATCCATAATGTATTTCATGACTCCTTTTTCAAGAAAAAATAGGAAACCATGTTACTTCAAATGTGCAAACCCTAGTCACTCAAACAAGGGAAATTGCTCCATTGCCTTGGAAGGTATTAGACAACATAATGTTGAGAAATAATAACAAAGTGACATAATAGGTTTTGATACACTGGAGCAATTCAGAACCAAAAGATAGCATATGAGAGGAATATGACGAGTTGCAGAAAATATTGCTAGAGTATGACATTTGGGCTTATTACCATCCTTAAGGTCAGTGATGTTCTGATGGAGAGGACATTGATATGATGTCACATACTTTTATGAAATAAGTAAGTCTTTTATTTTCTCTAGACCACTAATTGCCATATGTAGCATTGGGATTGGTTCTTGTTTTTTCTGTTAGAGTAGGTCTTTCTCTCACGTTAGATTTATACCACACCTTGATGATGTAATTCTCATTTTGTTTTTATAGAATAGTGAACATAATACGCTTATCAGAGATGTTCTCTGAGAAGGTGTAACATCGGAGAAATTTAAGGTAAGTATTCACGCCTCGCATTTCAATATTATAGTAAATTAAGAACCAGGAATCCTTTGGTGTATAAATTTATTCACATTTGATATAGTTATGTTATGCTTTAATTAAAATATCTATCTATGCGTTCACTATCGAATCGGATCAGGAATTTCAAGTTCTAAAGGGTGTGGTGCAACAGTGCCTTGGGTACAGTCGCAGGTCACAGTCGCGGGGCTCATACCGTGGCCTTGTGGGTTGGCGCGACAGTGACACCGCGATAGTGACATAGGGACTGTCGCCGGTCACTATCGCATGGTGTGTACCAAAAGTGCTAGCGATGGCGCGATTGTGCCCAAGCGACAGTGCCATGGGCAATGTTGCCGGACACTGTCGCTAGCGGGGTCTATGGGTATAAAAACCGCATTAAACCGATTTTTTAGCATGTTTTCACACAAATCAATTTTTAGGTCGTTTTTAGAGAGAGAGGAAGGCGATTTTCTGCATTCATTTCACCTTCTCCATTTATTTCAAGAGAGTGATTGGGTGTGATCATTTATTGGGGAATCAAGGGTGGTTGTGATCATTAATGTTGGAGCACTAGCAAGAGCCTAAGCCTTCAAGGAACTCAAGCCTTGTTCACCTCATCATTTCTAGAGTCCTCTAAGTTTTCTAGGGTTTTGCATAAAACCTAGATAGTGAGTTCCTACTAAACTTTTCAAATGAGATACATATCTAGAAATGTTGTTTGTTATTAATCCATGTTTATGCATATATTTTGATCACCTGATAAGTTTGACCTAATTCTTACTTTTGGTATTTATGGGTTTTGATTAATGTTCTTTATGTGGGACTTGATGAGGATATTACTGAAAATCTATTGGTCATGATATTATGACATTATATGGTTGGTGAATATTATTAATGAAATTGCATGTTTTAGGGTTTTAAACCGAAAAGGGGATTTGAACTATGTGAGGTCTTATATATGTATCTTGTTGATATGAAATATGTATAGAGATGGATGTTGTATGTATATTGGATGAACCATGAGTAAGCGCTAGGAGGATATAGTCTTAGGGTGCCACCATGACGGTATTCACCTAGACCTTCGCCATTTGGAGTAATGCCTGGGAGGTAGTCTTCAAATGTGCCGGGCCTTTGGGATGTTGCTCATGAGAGTGAACATCTAGATACATTGACTTGAGGTGAAACTCTTTGGTGTGATGGGTCTCCCTATTGATTCCTTTATGGTCCTTATTGTCTATAACTGAATTATTGATTATGCCATGTTATTGTTCAACTCACTAGGCTCGTTTGGCCTAACACTTGATTGGTTTGATGTGTATCTCAGGCTCTAGCGGTGCGACCTCCAAGAAGGTCTAGATGACTTTAGATGCGAGATTGGGGATATTTGTGGGACGCCAATTATAGAAGACTTATATTTTAAGTTGTATTACAACTTGAATTAATCTTGTTCCTAGATATGATTTAGATTAAAGGGTTGTTTTCCCTTCATTGTTATTTATTACGAATTTGTAATCTTAACAGACGGATATTGTTTCCCTTTTTGGGACGAACTCATGCTTTGACATATTTTATATACCACATTTTCGTTTCCGTAAAATTTTGTTTATCCCAATTTTTGGGGTGTTACAAGTTGGTATCAGAGCTCTAATTTAAGTGAACTAGGTGTCATCTATAGTATGCCTAGACTTAGATTGTAGGTGCCTATGACATCACTATCCATACGGGTAGAGCATTCACTAGGTGGGGAGAGTGTTAGGATTACAGAATTGCAATGATTGAAAATTTTGATGATGACAACGAGAATTCTTATGTTATATACATTCACGATTTCACTTGGCTAGTGTAATTATGAGTTTATAAATACGTGATCGTGCTTGAAATTGATATTATGATGATTAATCCTTGCATTAGTACGTACCAAACTGATTATCTTTTAAAGAATTAACCGATGTGAACCATATTGTGTGGTAGTTCACAATGGTAAACACGAGGAGTCGGGTAGGGGCTCCCAAGGATGTAAATGAGGCGAGTGTGACCGCCCCAAAAACTACAAGACAAGCAAATCCAATGGTGAATCAAATCAATCCACCGATTCTTCCCATGCCAGAAGAGATTATTGACAAAGTTCCTCGTGTGGACATGGAAACCGAGAATCCGGTACTTCAAGAAGTGGACCCTCAATCGGTCCTATTGGCTAGCATCATGCAAATGATGAACTCTGTTATGGACAAATGGAACGAGAAGCTCATGAAGATGTTAGAAGATCGTGACATAAGCCACCGAAGACCCGAAGCAATGGGAAACATTGCGGTGATTGGATCGGGAGGTGCCAATAATGCAATTGGGATGGAGGAGCATGCAATTAGAACCTAAAAGAAGAAAGAAAGGGGTTGCTCTTTCAAATCCTTCTTGTGTAGCCAACCTCCAGAATTCTCTGAAACAACCAATCCAGTGGCATGCATGAACTGGATACAAGAGGTAGGGATGGCATTCGAGTCAAGTGAATGTAGTGATTCTCAAAGAGTTAAATTCACATCCCAACTGCTGAGAGGGGATACACTAAGTTGGTGGAATGTAACACGAAAGGCACTTACACCAGAGGTTTTCGCCAAGCTCTCTTGGCCAACCTTCAAAAAGAAGATCATGGAGAAGTATTACATCGAGAGGGCTCTTGACATGATAGAAGAGGAGTTCCGAAATCTGAAGAAGGGTAGTTTGTCGATCGCCGACTACTCCAAGCAATTTATGAGAGGTCAAAGATAAAGGCCTATTTGAGAGGTTTACCTACGGAAATGAAGACAGGTGTGAGGAATGCTCGGGTGAACACATTGCAAGAAGTTATCAAGGAGTCCCAATTAGTGGAGGATGATATCATACAAGAGAGAGAGAGAGAGAGGAGAAGAAGTAGCAAGGAGAGAAGCAAAAGTAGGAAGGGCCAACCGGGCCCGATCGACCATCCAAACCCTTTAACAAGGGGAGGAACTTGGAGCCACGACGTGAGGCGAGGTGGTGCCTCAAGTGTAAGAGTAAGCATTTCGGGCATTGTAATCTGAAACCCTTCTCTAATGCTATGGAGTGCTTTAAGTGTGGTCGGAAGGACCACATGAGTCGGGATTTCCCCTCCCGAGGAGTTTTGTTATGAGTGCCGGGAAGTGGGACACATAAAGAGAGATTGTCCCAAGCTAGCGAGGGGACAACATGGGGGCTACGAGCGGGTTTCACCAAAGAAGGAAATTCTACCAAGGTGCCAAGTCAAGCCTTCCAAATGATGGCGGAAGAAGCAAGAGAGACGGCAGATGTCGTGTCGGGTACGTTTCTAGTAAACTATTTACCTTCACGTGTATTGTTTGATTCTGGTGCGAACCGATCCTTTGTGTCTACTTCGTTTTGCAAAACTTTCACTACCCCTGTTAGCTTGTTAACTGATGCTCTAGTGGCAGAGGTAGCCAATGGGGAGCATATGTTAGTTTGGGAATGCTACGTTGGGTGCGTTTTAGATTTAGATGGGGAGTCCTTCGTAATAGACTTGTTACCGGCGGATATCGGGGGGTTTGATGTGATTGTTGGGATGGATTGGCTATCCAAGAATGATGTCGGTATAGTCTGTTCCAAGAAAATGATTCGAGTACCCTTGCCGAAGGGTGGTGATGTGATAATCTACGGGGAGAAGGATCGAGAAGCCAACATGATCATCTCGTCAATCAAAGCACGAAAAATCCTAGCCAAGGGGTACTTGGCCTACGTGATCGATGTGAAGTTAGAAAAGAAGAAAGTGGAAGACGTGGATGTGGTGCGTGACTACCCGAATGTTTTTCCGGAAGATTTACCTGGGCTACCACCGGAACGTCAAGTGGAGTTCCATATCGACCTCACTCCGTGTGCCGCACCGATTGCCTATGCTCCTTATCATCTAGCCCCGACAGAGATGCAAGAAAAGATTGCGCAACTACAAGAACTTCTCGAGAAATGATTTATACGACCGATCTCGTCACCATAGGGAGCTCCAGTTCTATCTGTGAAGAAGAAGGACGGGTCTATGCGGATGTGTATCGATTACCATGAACTCGACAAGGTCACCGTGAAGAATAAGTATCCACTTCCTCGGCTCGACGACCTCTTCAATCAACTATAAGGAGCGGAATGTTTCTCCAAGATAGATTTGCGGTCCGGTTACCATCAAGTGCGGGTGAAGGAGAGTGATATTCCGAAGACGACATTTCGGATGAGATACGGTCATTATGAGTTCTTAGTCATGCCATTCAGGTTGACTAATTCTCCAGCCGTATTTATGGACTTGATAAACCGAGTATGTCTACCCTTCTTAGACAAATCGATTATAGTCTTCATCGATGATATTCTGATTTACTCAGGGGACGAGGTGGAACATCGGCGGCATTTACGAGAAGTTTTAGAGATTCTTCAGAAAGAGAAATTGTTCGCAAAATTTTTGAAATGTGAGTTTTGGTTATAAGAGGTCCAATTCTTGGGCCATGTGGTATCAGGATGGGGTGAAGGTAGATCTGGCAAAGATTGAGGCCATGATGAATTGGGAACCACCAACGAGTCCAACAGAGATAAGATGTTTCTTGGGTTTGGCCGACTACTACTGACGGTTTATTCAAGACTTTTCGAAGATTTCCTCTCCGCTCACATCATTAACGAGGAAGAACGTCAAGTTCTTGTGGACCGAAGTTCAAGAGGAAGCCTTTCGGACTCTTCAAAGGAAACTGTGTGAGGCACCAATTTTATCCTTACCCGAAGGATCCGAAGACTTCCTGGTTTATAGCGACGCCTCTAAACTGGGTCTCAGGTGCGTTTTGATGCAAAGGGGGAAGGTGATCGCGTATGCATCGTGACAACTTAAGGATCACGAGAAGAATTACCCTACGCACGACTTGGAGCTAGTGGAAGTGGTATTTGCCTTGAAGCTATGGAGATATTACCTCTACGGAACGAAGTGTACCTTATTCATCGATCATAAGAGCTTGAAGTATATATTCGATCAAAAAGACCTCAACGTAATGTGGTTGGAGCTTTTGAAAGATTATGATTGTGAATTGCTTTACCACTCTGGTAAGGCCAATGTGGTGGCGGATGCTTTGAGCCGAAAGAGTTACGGGAGTGAAGTCAAGGTAACCCTCACTAGAATTGATGTAATATCAAGCCTAGTGGAAGACATGAAGGTGAGTCAAGTCGAAGCACTTCGCGAGGAGAATCTCAAGGCCGAAGTCATGGTCAAACAACGGGAGATACTGATGGAAGATAGTCGTGGCCTCAAGCTGTTCCAAGGAAGGATTTGGGTGCCAAAGATTGGAGGAAATCGTGAGTTGCTCTTGGCGGAAGCTCAAAAGTCCAAGTACTTTATACATCCTGGTAGCACCAAGATGTATAGAGATTTGAATTTGCATTATTGGTGGTCGGTAATGAAGCTTGATGTGGCCAACTATGTAACACCCCGATTTTCGAAAGGTATCATTTCGAGTTAATACCGAAACCGATATATTAGGGAAAAATAAGATAAAATATTTTAGACTTGAATCCTGTATTTTATAGTCTAGATGGATGAATGATTCAATTACGAGTCCAACGGTTCTTTCCGGAGCAAAATCGGAGCTATAATGAAGAAGTTATGGCCAAATCAGTGAACGAGAAGAAAACCAGGGGAAGCGGGCGACTTATGACGCGACTTAAGGTCGCGGCACAAGTCGCGAAACCCCCTGGACGAGCTTAAAACCGATTTTCAGCCACCAAACTTCATTCCTTCATATCTCCTTCATCCCAACTCCGATTTGGGTGATTCAAATTGCTACGGTTTTGTTTTTGAGAGCTCTTCAAGGATCTAGCAAGAGATTGGAAGTTTATTGGAGTATACAAGAGTATTTTGTGGTAGTAAGCTCCTCATCCCTCCCTCTTCATCTTCTTCACCAAAGTTTTCTAGGGTTTCATCCACCCTTTGTGCTTACCATCATAGGTTGGAGGTTTGTAACCATTTTGGTGAACTAGAAGTGTTTTGGTTGGTGGATTCAAGCTTGGGTTAAGGTAATATTCTATTCTCTTCAGTTATGGAAGTTAGGGTTTCGGTATTAGTTGAGGTATTCATGTATATGGTTTGGGAAACGATTCTTTATGGTTGAATATGTATGGATTTAGGTTTTTGGAAGTTTTGTCTTGAGAATCCAAGTGTTCTTCAAAGGAGCTCTAGTTGGGGGAAAATCTAGATTTAGCCTAAATCTAGCAAGGTGAGTTCAAGTTGATTTGTGAAAACGGTGTACATGCCAAAATGCTTATTTTAAAAGTGTTTGTGTTTTACACTAAATTGTTAACTGCTGATAAGTTTTGGTTTTTTGGGTATATTTAACTTTATAAACTTATGTAACTCGCATCTTTGAGGTTTTTGGGCGTTTTGATAAATAAATCATGTTAACATGTTTCTTTGATGATGTAAGAGATAAATGGAGGTCATTTTATATATTTGTCCATTTGGTGCATACGATTTTATAAACCGTTGGAAAATGCATATCATGGTACTATGAGTCATTTTGGGTATCGCGAAGAGAATGAGTTCATTTGGAAAACGTTTGTTTCAACCAACGAGGAGCTTTGGGTTATTTACTCTTGAGTCGTAGTATTTTCATAAATGTTGGTCAAGCGTGTTTTGATGTTTATATTAGCGCTTATTGGAGATTTACGTAATTGTTGGGTCTTTATGTCGGATTTCGGCTTTGTCAGGACTTTGGGACTTTTGTCCGGTTTAATAACCTAAGTGGAGCTTTGGGGCGTGAGTTGCATTTATTGCATTTTATTTTGGAGAATACATGTTTTGGGTGCGTGAGTCATTCATTTGGAGTCATGTATTTTAGACAGTGTCGCATTGGATCCATAGGCACGTGAGTCAGTTGTATGTATCGGTGAGGACTCTTGGGATTCTCACCTTGGGAAATAATGTCGTGTTGGCATTGGTGTTGTCCCGGTCGTTTTGCGGAGAGGAACCTTTATGGGTTGTACTTCAGGACCTTGGGTTTGGAGTTTGATGTTCTAATTCTTGTGCACGAGGGTTAGACATCGAGTGTTATCAAGTAAGGAGTTGAGGCTCCTATCTTGACTGATAGGGAGTAGGCACTAAGGGTCAGTGGGGACCCCGAGGATGAAACTCCCTAGAGACCGAACAGGCAATAAGATCGCGTATCCTTGAGGTGTAGCTCGGCAGAGCAGGCAATAAGGGATACGGTGTGGTGGAGACTTGAAATATAGTCATGACTGGAGGTGTAGCTCGGCAGAGCAAGCAATACGGTTATGATCTGAGGTGTAGTTCGACAACATAGTTATGTGGTTTAACTTTGTGTTCCGCCACGTACAATGGAATCGGGTATCCCCCGTCACCGGAAGGTGCTATTTGGGTATTTTATTGTGTCATTTTATTATCCATGTTTTCGGTGACGTTTTACTTATGGGGAATTGTTTACTCAAGATTTATGGGTTGCGTTTTATGACATCCATGTTTGAAGGATTTCGAGAAGTAAAGTTTTATTTCATATTTTTATAAATTAAGAGCTTTGCTTATTATTCACGTTTTGGTTGAGTTTGGGATTAAAGTGGTCTTTACGAGAGAAGGTTCATGTTGGGTTCTTTGTTCTAAAGATGTACTTTTGAAAAATTGTGTCGTTTGTTATTTAAAGTAAATCTGTCAGAGAGTCTGTGATTTAAACTACTTTATTTCCCTTTTACAAATATATTTATTTCATGTTGTAAACTCTTGAACTCACTAGGCGTTAGCCTAACCTTTTTATTTGTCGGCATGTGCATCAGGTTCCGGATGGGGGAAGAGGTTCTAGCTTTTTGGTGAAGCGTTGAGTGCTTAGAGTTTGTGCAAGGGTGAGTAGCTTGATGAAGTCTTCCGCGTTAGTCGTTGATAAGAGCAACTGTTTCTTTGGGGTTTTAGTAACACCCGACTTTGATTTGTCTTTCTGCGAGACTTGACCTTTTAGTTGTTAAAGTTAAATACAATATTCTTTTGAGGTGTCTCAAGTGATGATTGTAAAATAGACTATATCCTTTTTGTTGTTTAATTTGGAAGTTTTAAATTAGTTGCTTTGTTCATTTTCGAGGGTGTTACAAGTTGGTATCAGAGCTTAAGTTTGAGAGAATTAGGTATTGATTTTTTGGATGCTTAGACTCAAACTAGCGTTCCTATAAGTAATTTTAAGTGGATTTGCGTATTAGGTATCTTAAGATACAATATTTTGGGGTTGATAGAGTCGCTAGAAACGGGAAACTTGTCGAGGGTCGCAAGGATGATCATGTACGGTGCGTTCATAATAACACCTGGCCAGTGTTATGGTGAACCTACCTGCAACATGTGTATACTTGAACTACCTTGGTATGATGACCGTTGGGGTAGTGAGAAAGTTTCTAAGCGAGTAATTTAAGGAAGGATTGATAGTTATAGCAATGTTACTTTGGAGTGATAGTTAAGCGCGTTGAATGCACTAAGTTGACCACTTTGAGTCGGAGCTATTGGTCGGATTAGAAACATAGGCGTGTTAATTGGCTCTATTTCAAGAAGTAATTGTAAAGAGAACCGATGAAAGCGTCGGTGATCGCCTTAAGATGTTTGAACATCCGGGTGATATTGGTATGGCGGAAAATTGAGGAACGTGATTTCGAGGTGTCGAGTGCCGGCCAAATCCTTGCACGACATTTATTTCTAAAATGAGTTTGCATTATTTGTTTCTCATGTTTTCAAAGCATAAAGTGAGTTATATTACGAAATCTTGGTAAGGTGTTTAGCATTCATCAAATTTTAAACCGAGAGTTTAAACATGCACGAAATTGTTTTGTTGTTCGTGGTTGCAAATATTTTATTTATTGGAAATCTCTTCATCTTCATTTTGTGTCTAACTCTATTTTTGGATATTATAAGATCCGTATTTTTATGTCATTTTGGGTATTGGACAAGTAACTGTATAATTTTTAACTTTGACATTGGATCTCCTCCACGTATGTTAAGGTTTTAAAGGAATAGTTGTCCCCATGTTCTTGAGTCGGAATTTTCTGGAGGATTTGGTTTGTGTGAGTCGTGTTTAATTTTATTAGTATAATTTTGAGAGGTCATGATACTATTTAGGTAGTGGTGGATCGACTCACAAAGAGCGCACACTTCTTGGCGATGCGATAGACGTTACCGACGGACAAATTAGTTAAACTCTACATCGATGAGGTGGTGTCACATCATGGTGTTCCACTATCCATAGTTTCATATCGGGATAGTCAATTCACTTCCAAGTTTTGGGATGGGTTGCAAAAAGAGTTGGGCACGAAAGTCAAGTTAAGCATGACCTACCATCCTCAAACCGACGGGCAAAGTGAGAGGACGATCCAAACGCTCGAGGACGTGCTTCAATCATGGGTCATAGACTTTGGAGGGAATTGGGATTCGTATCTACCATTGGTGGAGTTCACCTATACTAATAGCTACCACTCAAGCATCGGGATGACACCGTTTGAAGCACTATACGGGCGGAAATGTAGGACACCAGTGTGTTGGCTCGAGGCGGGAGAAAAGAAATTTGCGGGACCGAAAATAGTACAAGAAACGGCAGAAAAGTATCCAGGAGCACTTGAAGGCGGCCCAATATCGACAAAAGAGTTATGCGGACAAAAAGCGAAGACCGGTCGAGTTCCAAGTTGGGGAGCGAGTTATGTTGAAGGTGTCACCATGGAAAGGGATCATCCGTTTCGGGAAACGCGGAAAACTTAGTCCTCGCTTTCTTGGAGCTTTCACCATTTTAGAGAAAGTTGGACTCTAAGCCTATAGATTGGACTTCCACCGGAAATAGACGGGATCCACCCTACATTTCACGTGTGTTACCTTCACAAGTGCCTAGCCGAGGAGAGTAGTTTTATTCCTTTGATGGAAATTCGGGTGGACAACAATAACCGATGTGTGGAAGAACTGGAAGCCATATTGGAATCAAATACGAAGCAATTGAGAAACAAAGAAGTAACAATGGTAAAGGTCCAATGGAAGCATCACCGAGGTGCAAACGTGACGTGGGAGTCGGAAGAGGACATGAGAAAGAGATACCCTCACTTATTTTGAATTGTCGTGATTTCGAGGACGAAATCCTTATTAGGTGGGGAGGATTGTAACATCCAAGAAATTTAAGGTAAGTATTCACGCCTTACATTTCAATATTATAGTAAATTAAGAACCAGGAATCCTTTGGCGTATAAATTTATTCGCATTTGATATAGTTATGTTATGCTTTAATTGAAATATCTATCTATACGTTCACTATCGAATCGGGTCAGGAATTTCAAGTCTAGGGGGTGTGGTGCGATAGTGCCATGCAATAGTGCCTTGGGCATAGTCGCAGGTCATAGTCGCGGGGCTCGTACCGCGGCCTGGTGGGTTGGCGCGACAGGGACACCGCGATAGTGACTTGGGCACTGTCGCCGGTCACTATCGCATGGTGTGTACCGAAGGTGGTAGCGATGGCGCAATTGTACCCACGCGACAGTGCCATGGTTAATGTCGTCGGGCACTGTCGCCGGCGGGGTCTATGGGTATAAAACCCCCATTAAACTGATTTTCTAGCATGTTTTCACACAAATCAAATTTTAGGTCGTTTTTAGAGAGAGAGGAAGGTGATTTTCTGCATTCATTTCACCTTCTACATTTATTTCAAGAGAGTGATTGGGTGTGATCATTTATTGGGGAATCAAGGGTGGTTGTGGATCATTAATGTTGGAGCACTAACAAGAGCCTAAGCCTTCAAGGAACTCAAGTCTTGTTCACCTCATCATTTCTAGAGTCCTTTAAGTTTTCTAGGGTTTTGCATAAAACCTAGATAGTGAGTTCCTACTAAACTTTTCAAATGAGATACATATCTACAAATGCTATTTGTTATTAATCCATGTTTATGCATATATTTTGATCACCTGATAAGTTTGACCTAATTCTTACTTTTGGTATTTGTGGGTTTTGGTTAATGTTCTTTATGTGGGACTTGATGAGGATATTACTGACAATCTATTGGTCATGATATTATGACATTATGTGGTTGGTGAATATTATTAATGAATTGCATGTTTTAGGGTTTTAGACCGAAAAGGGGATTTGAACTATGTGAGGTCTTATACATGTATCTTGTTGATATGAAATATGTATATAGATGGATATTGTATGTATATTGGATGAACCATGAGTAAGCGCTAGCAGGATGTAGTCTTAGGGTACCACCATGATGGTATGCACCTAGACCTCCGCCATTTGGAGTAATGCCTGAGAGGTAGTCTTCAAATGCGTCGGGCCTTCAAAATGTTGCTCATGAGAGTGAACATCAAGGTACATTGACTTGAGGTGAAACTCTTTGGTGTGATGGGTCTCCCCATTGATTTCTTTATGGTCCTTATTGTCTATAACTGAATTAATTGATTATGCCATGTTATTGTTCAACTCACTAGGCTCGTTTGGCCTAATACTTGATTGGTTTGATGTGTATCTCAGGTTCTAGCGGCGTAACCGCCAAGAAGGTCCAGATGACTTTAGATGCGAGCTTGGAGATATTTTTGGGACGCCAATTATAGAAGACTTATATTTTCAGTTGGATCACAACTTGAATTAATCTTGTTCCTAGGTAGGATTTAGATTAAAGGGTTGTTTTCCCTTCATTGTTATTTATTACGAATTTGTAATCTTAATAGGCGTATATTGTTTCCCTTTTGGGGATGAGCTCGTGCTTTGGCATATTTTACATACCACATTTCTGTTTCCGAAAATTTTTGTTTGTCCCAATTTTTGGGGTGTTACAGAAGGGTACTTGCCTAATTGAGTTGTAACTATCATATAGAGCTCAAATTAAGAGCGTCGCCGATTGGTTATTTTTTCGAGTTTTCTGATTTCATGGGTTTCATCCATTTTTATCAAACTCCTTTTTAAGCTTTAGAACGCGGAGCCAACTGTAACCTATAACTGCAATTCATAATGCACTGTTCAAAACATAAAAATAAAAATTAGTTTCACATAATTATCCAACTTGTCTGCCTTTTCCTATAAACTTTAAGACAAATGTGAATGAAATCCAGAAGAATTGTAAAAGCACGAAATGAACGAGTTAAACACAAATAAAGATTAAAGAAATTATCAAGGACCATAAAGCAGAAAGAACATAACACAATTGAAAAACAAATAAAAATAAAAAATCAATAGCATCCTGCCATTCAAGCTTACGTTCTTCAACAATGTGGTACTTCTTCAATGAATCATTGGAGTCGAGGAGGTTCATGTCATTTCTGCATAATCTCAAGGTTCTATTAAGCAACCTCTCGCTCAATTCCTCTGCAGACATGACATGAGCCATGTATTCCTACAAAATATATGCTTGTCAATAAGAACCAAAAAACATTTGTGATACATAGTATTATGAAATAATATTTTCAATCTAATCTACCTCCATCAAAGGTTCACCCCCTCTGGACCACTTGTACCAGGGGTTTATTGCTACTATCTCTTCTTCATTTAGATGATGTCTGATGTTGGTAATGATGTCCCTCGAATTATATCGAGGGATAAATGAAATGAACTCATTCCCTATTAGTGCACTTCCAAGTACATGCACCTAATCTGTAAAAATATAAAGTACATGGACCTAATATGTAAATATGCAAACTACATGGTCCTAAACTGTAAATATGCAAACTAGAGGGACCTAATACGTTATTATATAAAGTATAGGAACCTAATATGTAATTTTATAAACTACAAGGACCTAAGATGTTATTCTACATAGTACAAATACCTAAAATGTAATTATATAAACTACGGGCACTAATCTGTAAAAATATAAAGTATATGACCTAGTATGTAAATATGCAAACTACAGGTCCTAATCTGTAAATATGCAAACTACATGGACCTAATATGTTATTATATAAAGTACAATGACCTAATATGTAATTTTGGAGACTACAAGGACCAAAGATGTTATTCTACATAGTACAAGGACATATTATGTAATAATATAAATTATGAGCACCTAATCTGTAAAAATATGAAGTACAAGGTAATATGTAAATATGCAAACTACAGGGACCTAATATATAAATATAAAAACTACAATGACCTAGTTTGTATATATAAATATTACATGGACCAAACCTGTATATATAAATTTTATAGGGACCTATTATGTACAAATATGAAGTATAGGGACCTAATTTGTAAATATATGAATTACGGGTACCCGATATGAAAAAATACGAAGTATAGGGACCTTATCTTTAATTACGCAAAGTATGGGGACCTAAAATGTTATTATATAAATTACATGGACTGAATTTAGGGGTGAGTATAACCGGGTACCCGGCCAAATTTCATGGAACCGGAAACCGCTTACATCGGTTCTCTATATTTTGGAACCGGAACCGGTTCCGATTCCGGGTACCCGGTTTCAATTTTTTTTATTTTAAGTTTAATATTTCATACAATAAAAATGTAATTTTAGCTTTTTAAATCTAATGCATACTACAAAATACACCTAATTGTGAAAACTAATCCGATAAAAACTAACTATTATATAAATAAATTAGACACTCTCGAGTCTTGACAACAACAAGACGGCTTCTATAACATTTCACGTCAAGTCGTCAACATCTAACAAATAAAACATCATTTTCTAAATTGTCTCGGCGGGTACCCAGCGGGTAACGGTTCCAAAAAAATGAGAACCGGAACCGAAACCAATCTTAATCGGTTTCGATTTTAGGAACTGAAACCGTAACCAATCACATTGGTTTCAGTCCCAGAACCGGTAGATCCGAAGCGGTTTCGGTTCCAAAAGCAGGTACCTAGTTCCGATGCTTACCCCTAACTGAATATGTAAATATGCAAACTATATGGACCTAAGTTGTTATTATATAAAGTATATGGACCTAATATGTAATATGCAAACTACAGGGACCTAATATGTCATTATGAAAATTAAAGGGACCAAGTATGTAAATATGTAAATTATAGGGACCTAACTACATGAACTTATATGTAATACATTTAAAATCATGAACTTAATTTATAATTTAACAAAAATATTGTTGTCATCCAAACAAAATATATGCACCAAAATTGTTTATGTATTTAACAAAAATACAAGCTTCACAAGTTTCTTTATTAATTCTATTTTTTATTTGAACCGTTTTTCATCTTTTATTAAGCATGGCTATAATGAAAAGTATGTGTAAAAAAACATCACGGGCCATTAACATCACATAAAAACATCTTCACTGATATTATTTAACGAAAAAAGGTATATAATAACAAAAGGGTTACAAGAAACTTACTTCATGAGCCATTGAAGACGCGTGTTGCTGACGACGAAAAAGACTCAAGAGATCCACGTGTGAAATTTACGTGCGTTTTGAAAACGCGAGGAGAGCACGAGAAAAAGAAGAGAGTGGGGAAGACTTTGGGGTGAAAAAATTGGTCCCCCAATCTTGTATTTATACAAAAAAATAAATAATAAGGGGGTGGAGGACGGATGGGTCATGGTGTAAATGGGAGTAAAGAGGGTGGGTGGGGAGTTATGCCAAAATAGAGGTTAAAAGGGGTCTATGGTTTCATAAAAACGGACATAGAGCAGGTTCGTAATTATGAACTAGGGCCGAAAGTGTAATTTTTTGTATGATGCGATACGTTCGTATATGATGCGATGAGGGCCAAAATTGTAAAATTTTAACAAAATTTGAATTAGGTTCGTATATACTATATACGAACATAAATTACAAACAAGGGTCAAAAGTATAATTTCTATTACAAATTCGTTTATACAAGGGCCAAAGTTGTATTTTTTTTTAATTTTTTGGAATGAGGTTCGTATATACGAGGGGTTTTCAAGATTATGGGCCAAAAGTGTAAATATTTATGGTAGTTCGTATATACGAGGGCCAAATATGTAATTTTTTTTGATTTCTTGAGTTAAGTTCTTATATACGAACCTAGACCATATTCTGATTTTTTTTGAGTTTTTAGGAGACATTCGTATATACGAGGGGTTTTCATGAACCCACAAGTTATTTTAATAAATTTTGGGAGACTATGGCTAGTAGGTTAACTCAATTTTCTGAATAGGTTAGAAAAATTAATTTCCCAAAAAAATTGGTGGGAAAACTTAATTTATATAACTTTTGAATTTGAATTTGAATTTGAATTTGAATTTGAATTTGATGCGATGAGAGCCAAAATTGTAATTTTTTTAACAAAATTTGAATTAGGTTTGTATATACGAACATAAATTACGAACAAGGGCCAAAAGTGTAATTTATATTACAAGTTCGTATATACGAGGGTCAAAGTTGTAAATTTTTGGATATAGGTTCGTATGTACGAGGGGTTTCACGATTAGGGGCCAAAAGTGTAAATATTTAAGGTAGTTTGTAAATACAGGGGCCAAATATGTAATTTTTTTGATTTCTTGAGTTAGGTTCGTATATCCGTACCTATTTTACGAGCCTAGACCATTTTTTTTGAGTTTTTAGGAGATATTCGTATATACGAGAGGTTTTCATGAATCTACAGGTTATTTTAATAAATTTTGGGAGACTGGCTAGAAGATTGACTCAATTTTCTAAATATGTTAGAAAAATTAATTTCACAAAAAAATTGGTGGGAAAATTTAATTTTTATAACTTTTGAATTTGAATTTTTATAAAAAATTATATAAAAATTTTGAATTTGAATTTGAATTTTCATAAAAAAATGATATAAAAATTCTAATTTTGAATTTTATAAACAAAATGATATAAAAAACAACTTTCACAAAATTTACAAAATCAAGTGGGAATGTTTTTTTAAAAGGTTTTGTCAAATCAATTTTTACAAAATGTACAGAAGTAATTTCTACGTAACTTTCAATTATATATTTTTTTAAGGGGAGACTATTTACACCAATTTTTTTGCTAAATGCACCAGAAGTGATTGTTAAAGGGGAGTGCTTTTTAAGGGGAGACTATTGTTTTCCGATCCAATCATTAAAAGGTACAAATTATTATTATTATTATTATTATATATGTGGATGTTGATACGGACACCCCACCTCTTAATTATCATCATTCCCTAAAAAAAGGTTTGTTTGAAGAAAAAGTCAAAAGGTCAAAAAAACTTTTAAGGGTCATTCTAACTACACCCTAGTCTATTTTCATTTTACACCCTAGTCTATTTTTCATCAAATTGTTTCCGATCCAATCATTTACACCCTCCTCACATTCCTTTTTTGTTTGTTTTTGAATTATAGTTACAATTTTGGTCCCTGAACTCTTTTTATTGATTTACTTTATACCTTTTGGTTTTATATTTTAAATTTTACATTTTTATTATATTAACACATATAAACGTATATTAACTAATATACGTTAAAAAGATAATTTTTATTTTTAACAAGTTACAACATTATAATCGTCTTGTCAATATCTTCGAAATGAGTCCAATATTGAATATTTTTTGATTTAATTGTTATAAGAAGAAAAATACATTTTACAAAGTCCAAAATTAATTTTTTATGTACTGGATGGTTTCCTCCTTGGTGGGTTTATTGAAATCTTTACTGTTCAAAAAAAAGAAAAAAAAGTAAACCTACAACTATGTGAACACCCAAGAACATTCTTAACAAAAAACCGACAATGTCATATACCAACTTTTTAATTGAAAAACCAACTCATATGTACAAAGCAAATGTTATTAATATTCACATCTATTAACAAACTATAATACCATAAAACTGAAAAGAAAAAGTCTATAAGAAATAAATTAATTTATAAGTGGAATGGGAGATTATAATTAAAATTTTTAATTTATTAAAAGAGAATTAATTTAGTTGTCATCCAAATTAAAATATATATATATATATATATATATATAATTATCTCAATATTAATTAAGGAATAATAATAATTATTTTAAATTAATAGCTTAAAAATGAATATTACGAATCTTATAAATTTTAAAATTCTTAAGGGGGGAGTGGGTATATGTGTCTTAAATTACAGCTATTATTATTATTTTTAAGTCAAATATGACTATTAATTAAATTTATGTCTTCCTAGTAATTAATACAAGTGTAAACTGTTGACATTTATTAAATCTTTCCTAAAAAATGATTAAAGTAAAGCAATTTTCACTTAGAAAAACAGTAAAGTTGTTGTTTTTTCTTTTGTGGTACAATTGCCAATTTCATTACAGGTAATAGACAGTCAATCATATGCTACATTTTACTATGTATTTTTTTTTGTAATTAATTCTTATAAAAAGTTATCCCAAGTTTGACTTTTAGAGGATCTTGGACCATCAACATCTTTTCCATGTAATTTTTTTTTAGGAACATTAACTTTATTTTTTGCAATTATTAACACTATTTGTTAATCGTTACAACAAAATATTTTAGGATCATTTTCAATGGGGCATACATTTATTGCACTAAAATAAGGTTATAAATAGCAAAACACCAAATTCGATGTAATATATATCGTTAATTTTCATCGATTTTTTGTGTTTAGCTCAGCTGGTAAAAGGACGGAGTGATTTTATCCAAATATAAAGATGTTATTAAAAATTTTATATGATCAAACGTAAAAGAATATATTTAGAATACTCTGTTTGATGTAAAAATATTATATTACTCATTAAATAATGTTGGCAGCGAATTTTGCATAAAGATAATGCTATATATTGAAGATGTACTAAATTTCTTAAAAAAAATGGTGTAAATGACTAATATTAGATCAAAACACACACATATATATGTCACGTCTAGAATTCTATAAACAACTCAAACCAACTCAAAAAACTTTTGTCAATATAGCGGATTAGTTTTTAAAATTTAATTTTGGACTTTGTAAAATGTATTTTTATTCTTATAACAATTAAATCAAAAAATATTCAATATTGGACTCATTTCGAAGGTATTGACAAGACGATTATAATAGTGTAACTTGTTAAAAATAAAAATTACTTTTTTAACGTATATTAGTTAATATACGCTTATATGTGTTAATATAATAAAAATGTAAAATGTAAAATATATAACCAAAAGGTATAAAGTAAATCAATAAAAAGAGTTAAGGGACCAAAATTGTAACTATAATTAAAATAAAATAAAAATGAACGGTTGTGTGAAGGGGTCGGAAAACAATGCAAAATTATAACATAATTGCACCCTAGCCATGTAGACTAGGGTGCACAAAGCAACACCCAACTTTTAATTATCTCTATTCCCTAAAAAAAGTTTTTTGACTTTTTAGTAAATTGTGGTAGGATAATTAAAACTATTTCCTAAAAAAAAACTTTTTGAATTTTTAGGAAAATTGTCTATGGAGTTGATAGATTCTTGGAAGACGGGATGTGAAGTTGTGTCTTAGAAACAAATACATTTAACAATTTCTATTTAGAAAAATATATTTTATTTAAACGTACTTTTAAAGATAATGTCAAAATGTAAACAACCATCCTCTATACTTTGGTCGTATTTTTGACTTTTTATCACTATTCTACACCGTAGTACATGCATGGCAGCCAACCATCTTTTCTCAACCATGCATACTGCCTACTTCTTAACCCTAATTTTTTGGGTTCTCAAAAAAAGTAAATTTTTTTAAAGATTGTGTAATTAAAACTAATACATTATGTTATTAGTTGGTGAGTAATTTGGTTATATATTAATACAGTTTGTTGTTAGTTGGTGAGTAATTTGGTTATATATATAACTCTATCAATTAACACATTAACAGTTACCAAATCAACCAAATTGAGGTAAAAAATACAAGTTTATTACAACACTTGTTTTTAGGTGGAGAGGGAAGTGGGGTGGGGGACGATTGAGTTTTTTTTCCCTTTTTTTCTTTGTTAATGTTAGAAATTTCTTTTTATGGTCATTTACTAATTTTGTAATACTTTACAAAAAATTTCAGGTATCGTGTTTAAGATGACGAGTACGTCAAAGTTTTCCACCGACCAAGTATAGTATTTAGCATTGTTGTCTTGGTTTTGGTGAAGACCATTGGCTTTACATTCGGCAACAACTTTTAGATGAGTTATTGACTTCATATAATGTTTATGCTAAAGTTTTCACCGATGGTCTCAATGAAATACACACTTCATTGTCTTTCTGGGATTCACCTGCACCACCGCAACATTGGATGGTTATGCCAGAGACAAGCATCTTGATTGCTAACAGGTTTGGTGTGACCGTCAACTTTTTAAGCAATGGAGAATGTTCGACTTGCTTCCCCCTCTATGGAAAGGTCCAGAAGAGTTCCAATCACATCCAATTATTACAATTGCACATGTAAATGGTAATCATTATGTGATGGTAATTTTAGAAGGAGACCACCCAATGTCTCCTATTTTACGATATTGGGTGCGCCATAAAGCTTCGTCTGCAGTTACATGGGAAACCATGTATATGAGACGTTTAGAAAATTATAGACAACTCAATCCTCGTTGTTTCGAAAAAGATTTTGTAGACTTATCGTATTTTATGTAATAAATATTAATCTATTGTCCTTTAATTATTTTTATCTCGTATTTTTGTGATGATTAGAAAAAATGTTACTTCAATAAAAAATGTATTTTTATTTATGATTTGGTATTATAAAGCACTTAACAAAAAATAAGAAATAAAATAACAAAAAAAAAAAATTAATAGAAGGTAAAAAAAAAGTTAATGTATATTTTTATTTATTAAACATTTAACAAATGTATTTTTATTTATATTAACAAAATGTAAGAAAAAAAAACAAAAAAAAATAAAAGTAAAAAAGTAATAATGATTATAAAGTGATTAGTAGTTTCTTGAATTGACAAGATTAGGGGGAGGGGGTGCAATGATCCTCACCTTATATATGTGTGTTTTGATTTTATAAATTTATAAAATTTGTAACTTTTGATTTTATTTTATTCTATAAATTTGTAACTTTTGATTTTATTCTATACATTTGTAACAATGAAGAGGGATTCACTGGTGAACCAGGGCTCACCGGAGATGGGCAAGAAATTAAATTCGTGGCAATGTAAATTTTTGTGGGGAAGAAGACGTAGGGGAGAAGACAGGTGATAATGATTTTAAATATATATTTACATTTTATACCCCTATAATTATTTAGTTAGTTTACTTTATACCTTTTACTTTTCTATTTTTCATTTTTCATTTTTATCATATTAACACATAAAATCGTATATTAACTAAAATACGTTAAAAAAATACGTTTTAATTTTAACAAGTTACACCATCATAATCGTCTCTTCGAAACATTCGAAATGAACCCAATATTGAATATTTTTGGATTTAATTATTTAATTATATATCATATGTACTACATAAAACGTATGAAACGTATGAATATGTTATTTTTCTTTTTAGCATAAAACATAAAACGTATCATATATCATATATACTACATATTTTGAACAAGTTATTCATAATTTATGTTATTCTTATTTCTAACATTTTACTAATAACGATATTTTTCATGTTAACATCATAACGATGAAAATCGTAGTTTTAAAGACTAGGGACGATAATAGTTACAACCAACAAACCATAAGGATGAAAATCGTAGTTTACTCTATATATAACTAACAAACCATAAGAGTAAATCCTCACCGCCATAATCTTTCTCATTTCTCTCTCTAATTTTCTTTTAAACTTCTCTCTACAAATTCTCTCGATCCGTCGAAGAAATCAAAGAAACAAATCATATATTCGGAATCTACTCTTCGAGCCCTTCTTAGAGGTATAAATTTCTTCTTAAGTTATTTAAGTTGGTAAGTTAGGTAGTTGAAGTTGGTTGGTAGTCAACGTTTTTGGACGTGAAAATTAGGATATTACTTATAACATTTTAAACTTCTTTCGATTAGATCAAGGTGCACCATTTGAACACTGGATGACAATGCCTGAAATAGGTGTCTTGATTGCTTCAAAATATAATGTGATATTACATGTTATAAGTATGACCGGCAGTGGGACGTACTTGCCGCTTAGGTCCACTCCTCCAGTGTGGTATGAACATGTTATTTTTAGAATCGGGTACGTTAATGGTAACCATTATGTGAAATTAGATATGACAGAAGGATACCCGTTTTCACAAATTGTAGAACATTTTTTCCATTACAGTTATCCGTGCGCTGCTGGATGGGCTACCCAATATTCAGAGCGAATAAAGAAGTACATGCAGCTTTTACGTGTTAATTGTACTACGAATAATGTTATTTTAGAATAATCGAATGTAATATAGATTATTTTATGTTCTATTTATATGTTAAATCGCAATATTTATGTTTTATTTTTATAATTATATAATTATAAAAAATTAGTAATATTTATATTTATAAATATTTATTTTTTTTCAAATCAAAACAAAAAGTAAAAAAAAAACTTTTAAAACTATATAATAAAAATAAACAAAAATATATAATAAAAATAAACAAAATAAAAAAAAGAAAAAAGACAACAAAAAAACAAAAAAAAAACAAAAAAAAAACAAAAAAAACACAATTATGAAGCCAATCATTTTTGGTACTTTTTGGTGCAATTAGAAAAAAAAAATGTAGATAGCCTCCCCCTTGTTAAATAATTGTGTTTTTTTTTGTTTTTTCGTCTTTTTGTTGTCTTTTTTTATTATTATTATTATATGTTTTTGTTTATTTGTATTATATAGTTTTAAAAGATTCCTTTTTTTATTTTTGTTTTGATTTGAAAAGATATAAATATTTATAAATATAAATATTACTAATTTTTTATAATTATATAATTATAAAAATAAAACATAAATATAGCGATTTAACATATAAATAGAACATAAAATAATCTATATTACATTCGATTATTCTAAAATAATATTATCCGTAGTACAATTAATACGTAAAAGCTTCATGTACTTCTTTATTCGCTCTGAATATGGGGTAGCCCATCCAGCAGCACACAGATAACTGTAATGGAAAAAATGTCCTACAATTTACGGCATCCGATTTGAGACATCCGATTCAGGCGGGTCCTTTGGGCTGGGTCTGGATCGAGGGGGGGATTAGTGGGTGGCACCCTTAAGTGGGAGCCCGATACCTCCTGAAAGCATAGCCCAGTGGGTGGAAACTTTCGAAAACTGCTTTTCAAAAAAAAAAATTACGGAAACGGGTATCCTTCTGCCATATCTAATTTCACATAATGGTTACCATTAACGTACCCGATTGTAAAAACAACATGTTCATACCACACTGGCGGAGTGGACCTAAGTGGCAAGTACGTCCCACTGTCGGTCATACTTATAACATGTAATATCACATTATATTTTGAAGCAATCAAGACACCTATTTCAGGCATTGTCATCCAGTGTTCAAATGGTGCACCTTGATGTGATCGAAAGAAGTTTAAAGTGTTGTAAGTAATATCCCAATGTTCACCACCAAAAACGTTGATGTACTCTGTCTTGTATGTATCTAACTCTTCCATCAAGTTATACCGAATTGTGGGCCATGCATTTTCATGAAGACCTAGAGAGACAGTTATTGCTTGAAATCCGCAATTTCCATCACCTATCACATCATTTACCTGCTTGATGTAAGGGTGAAACAATGCTGGAAATTGATTGATGTATGGATGTGCATTATAATTTTTGAACATGAAAGAACTGTGTCTCGCTGGTTCTTGGTAGCTCATTTTTTCCTTGTCAACAAATCTAGACGTGTTCGAACTACTACGTCTAAGGGGTCTTTCATTTGTAAAAGATATAACACCCTAAATTTTAGAGAAATAAAATTCGAAAATTTTGCAATATGACGGCTATAAATTGGAAAAACCTGGGTATACAAAACCTATTATATCAATCCCAAAGTATCATCCTGAGAAAACAGGGGATCAAAATGTAGCCCTTACAATTAATCAAATGAAGAATATATTTAAAAACCTAATAATCTAACTTAAAACAAGAAAGATTAGTATCGGGTGTTGCTATTCTTCCAAAAAGTATGTCCTTTATCAAAAACTCTGGTCCATACATCTCCCAAAAAGACCGCTCTTGACCCCAAGGCCATTCACTTAATCCCGACGAATCCCACTGGAAACCTGACCTGTTATATATGTCATTTTAAGAAAAAGTGTTAGGCTAAAGCCTAGTGAGATCAAACATTTGCAGTTAAAAATAATCGGGCGTAAGAGTAAATAAAAGAAATCCATTTGTGACAATGATAATAATGATATGCTTGAAATGTAGCAAGTACCTCTTGGGTTAACAGGGGAGACCCGCTTACTAACACAAATGACGAAACACAAAAGTAAGTCATTTGATAAGTCAGTAAAGCCAATACACAAATAAGTACACACAAGGGATGTCAGGCTCAATGGCTTTAAACTTACACCCACAGAAAGTCAACTTCAACCCCGAAGGGTCCTTACGTTGACACCCTCATCCAATATCGTAATGCTTGAGCACGTAGGACTTATAACCCAATCTGATGCCTAAACGTGCCTCGACGTGGAAAAATAATCGTCCCAACGCCGAACCAAATAATGTAACAATTACGGGGTCATGACTCCCAAATGTAAGCAATTAAGCCACATAATGCCCATAGGCCAAATGAATGCACCTACATGTGATAATATGCATTGGACAATATAAGAGGTGATTTTCACAAAGGCAATCCCCATTGTTTACCAAAAGATCATTAGTTGAAACATCAATGACTATTATAATAGTCTCATCCCCAAAACATGATGAATCCCAAAATACAAACTTATCAGCAGTTAACCACAAGATTATTATTTCCAAATCCATAAGTTGTACATGATTGAAACCATCCCTTGAAATACATTTCCCAAGTGAAAGTAAGCTAGTAACAACATTTTCACGACTCATTAAACTCTATTCCATAAAATCATCATAAACCCTAAAATCTCCAAAAGTTTGACATGGTACAAAATCCCACAAATCAAGTATATGAAAAAAGAGATGTTTAGGCATTTAAAATCCACATTTGACATGCATAAAGTTTTATAAAAGTGTAAGAACTCACCTTAGTAGTTTTCAAAAGAAAACCAACCCCTAAAATGGAGAAGAATAAGGTAGGATGCTAAACCACTTGAGAGCTCTTCACAATCACTTCCTACAAGTGTTAAAGGTCACCATTAATGGCTACAAGGTACCATAAATGAAGAGAGAGGCTTTTGGTGAAGAAGGCTTACCAATACTGCAGAGAGAAATCGCCCCTTAGCCCTAGAAATCAGATAAATTGACTAAAAATCACGACTTGTCTTATTTATACCCAAATGGGTTTCGGCGAGAGTGACATAGCGATAGTGACATTCGTCACTATCGCGGGGCATATCCGCTGAAAATGTACCGCGGCTCTATCATAGCTTCTGCGAGAGTGCCTTGGCGAAAGTGACATCCGTCACTATCGCCGGGCACTTTCGCCCCAAATGTACCAAGAGCATCAGACCCTTTCCCGCGTAAGTGCTAAGCGAGAGTGACAACTTGTCACAATCGCGGGCACTCTCGCCAGTCTTGTACCGAGCCTTTCCAAGGCTAAAACCCAACATAAGATATCAGATCTAACGTAAGGACGATTTAACAACGTAACCAAGTGCCATAACTACAAAATTGAATCTATACCGATCAATCAACTGCATAACAAATTTCGGGGTGTTACAAAAGACGGGTCAACATGAGTCAGAAATGAGGGATCAACATGAGTTTTTCTGAAAAGTTTATCCTTCAACGAGGGCCGTCCATGAGTAGTCTTGTTAACAACAGGTTCATGAACCCATGTTTTTGATGCACTGGCTATCTCTTTTATCTTCCTCAGTAAACTGAACTTATAAGATTCCGAATATGTAATTGATTTGTCGATTACTTCAATGGATTGAGAGCAAATCTAGAGAGAAGTTGGAGAGATTTTTAGAGAGAGAGATACATGAAGAAGAAGAAGTGAACGATATGTTGGAAGTCTCTAATCATATATATATATATATATATATATATATATAGTAAATTACAGATTTGGTCCCTAACGTTTGACATTTGTTACGGAATTGGTCCCTAAAAGAAAAATACATTTTACAAAGTTATAATAAAATCAAAAGTTACAAATTTATAAAATAAAATAAAATCAAAAGTTACAAATTTTATAAATTTATAAATAAATTTATATATTTTATAAAATCAAAACACACACATATATTAAAAATAATAATATATAAAGATAATATATATATATATATATATATATATATATATATATATATATATAAGTGAAATGACATTTATTAAAAATAATTGGATCGAAAAACCAAGCATTCAATATTTGCACTTTTTGGTGCAAATAGCACCCCCCTCTTATTTTATTTTATAGATTTGTAACTTTTGATTTTATTATAACTTTGTAAAATGTATTTTTCTTTTTGTAACAATTACATTTTATTATGACTTTGTAAAATGTATTTTTCTTTTAGGACCAATTCCGTAACAAATTCCAAATGTTAGGGACCAAATCTGTAATTTACACTGGATGACAATGCCTGAAATAGGTGTCTTGATTGCTTCAAATTATAATGTGATATTTTTTTTTGAAAGGCACATATTATTACCAAAACAACTTAGTACAAAGGGAATCTCCCTGAAGCCACATGTGAAACCCAGAAACACATGGTTTGCCAGAGGTAAACCATTATACCCAAACTCCCCTAGCAATACCCCCTTAATGAACAACACCAAAAAAAAAAAATTTAATTTTACACTATACAGAGTTTACCAACACCTGATTGTACCCCAGAAACAACCCCTGTACCTGGTTCTGTTTATCAGCCCCCTTCATTCATTCGATCCCTTCTCTCTAAACAATCTGAGTTCGAAACTTCACCTTTCTTCATCAATTCACTGCACTACTTGATAAGCTCACCTCGTTTGGGTTGGAAAGCCGCTCTGCCCATCCGAACTTCCTTCCTTTCGTCTTGTTTGTGATCCATTCGAAGCTCCGTCGTTGCATTTCAAAGAATCGATCCACCAGAATACTTTTCTCATTCCTGTAGACCACTTGATTTCGATGTAACCAAACTAGGTATAAGAAGCTCCAAATTGTTTCCTTCCATAGTTTAGGTTGCGAGACCGTATCTGTCCTCGAAAAATTAGCTTCCAAAAGTTCTTGCAACGAGTTGATGTTTTCTTCCACATGATTCCACCATCTAAACACCTTTTGCCATATCGGTTTTACCTCCCTACACTTTATGAGTGTATGGTCTATCGACTCCGGCTATAACCCGCATCTTGGACAAAGCGTCGATTCTAAATCCGCTCCCATTTTATCAAGAATTAACCGGCATGGTAATCTCCCTTTTTTGTCCTTCCAAAGAAAAATGCACACCTTCTTTGGTACTACTTTGGACCAATTAGTCTCCTCATAACTGTCCCCAAGACCCGCCACTCTTTCCTCAATCAACTCCTTCAACCCTTGGACCGAAAATTCCCCATCCCCTCCCTCTACCCATTTTATTTTATCCCGAACATCGTTCTTCGGTTCCCACCCTTGAATGCACTCCTTAAGACGCTCCAATTCACCCCTCTCTCTACCCCTCGGTTCTCTCCTCCAACTCCATTTCCAACTCCATCTACCCTCTACCCAATCCCCCTTTTCAGCTATCGACCCTTCTTTATTTGTTTCAAGACGGAAAATTCTCTTGAATCTCTCACCCAATATCTCAGTCCCCATCCATCTATCCACCCAAAAGCCCATTTCATCACCCCTTCCCACTTCTTTTCCAAACGACGAGGCGAAATTTATACCTAACTTCTCTAAATCTTGTCCTACCTTGATTATGTTACACCATACCGACCGGACTCCCCCCCATTAGTCCTCTCCCTTCCAAAACCTCCCTCCCTCCCTCCTATATATACTATTTATTAACTTTACCCATAGTGCCTCCTTCTCCCCTCCGAACCTCCACCACCATTTTCCCAATAGACCCCAATTACACGATTGAAGACTCCCTACATTTAGACCTCCTTTCTTGAGACTCCTCACTACATCGACCCAATGCCTTCCTTTACCACTCTCACTCGATAGAAGAGGTTACCCACTTTACGCTACGAAGTTCATCAATTCTGGACCGAAGAGACGTCTCGACCAAGATCTTTGCATACTCTAAACTGTCACTATCGTCCCAATCACAATTTACACCTTTTAGGGAGTATCCCTAGTTATTCGTGATGTCGAAGAAATTTTCCGCTTTCCATGCTTGCAACGGAACCCCGTATACCCTTAACCACGTAGTCCTTTCCGAAGAGCAGAATCCTTCCGACCATCTCCTCAGGTCTTTTATCCAATAATGCAACCCATGCGACTTATTCCTTAGTATATTTTCCATTGTTTTTTCGTTATCGAATTTAGTTAGAATGTTCCTTCCCCCTAAATGTTTACAAGAGCTCTCCATTAAATTCACCGATTTGCATACACGTTGTACTGCCTCTATGTTATCGATCGAAGATACCTTCCCAACTGCACAGTAGGACAATCGTTCTCTTGCTTCTTTATCAATTTGCCATGATCTAATCACTTCCTTGAGTACCGTTTTGTTACCCTTTACCTCCCATTTCCCTTTTCTAGCCTTTTCTTTTGCGACTTCACAGTAAGTTCTCTTATCCACCTTACCATCTGATCTTGCTCCGCTCTTGTGAACTCCTTCTTCCATTCTTGGATTTCTACTTTCCTCTTCCTTCCTCTCTGATCCATTGTTATTCATTGCCAAAAAACCCCTTAACTTATATGACCCTATCCACATTTCGTTGAGTTTCCTTTCTTCATTGCCAAAAAAACCCTAATGTGATATTACATGTTATAAGTATGACCGACAGTGGGACGTACTTGCCGCTTAGGTCCACTCCGCCAGTGTGGTATGAACATGTTGTTTTTACAATCGGGTACGTTAATGGTAACCATTATGTAAAATTAGATATGGCAGAAGGATATCCGTTTCCGCAAATTGTAGGACATTTTTTCCTTAATAGTTATCCTGTGCTGCTGGATGGGCTACCTCGTATTCAGAGCGAATAAAGAAGTACATGAAGCTTTTACGTGTTAATTGTACTACGGATAATGTTATTTTAGAATAATCGAATGTAATATAGATTATTTTATGTTTTATTTATATGTTAAATCGCAATATTTATGTTTTATTTTTATAATTATATAATTAAAAAAATTAGTAATATTTATATTTATAAATATTTATTTTGATTTGAAAAAGTAAAAAAAAATCTTTTAAAATTAAATAATACAAATAAACAAAAATATATAATAAAAATAAAAATAAAAAAAAGACAACAAAAAGACGAAAAACAATCATTTTTCAATCACCTTTTGGTGTATTTAGCAAAAAATTTGGTGTATTTAGCCCTCCCCTAAAATAAAATCAAAAGTTACAAATTTATAAAATAAAATAAAATCAAAAGTTAAATTTATAAAATCAAAACACACACACACACATATATATATATATATATATATATATCTATATATATATATATGGGGGCCTTTCATGGGAGACCCTAGTATTTTGTGGTAACCATGAGATCCAATCTCATCCATCCATTTAATTAATCAAGGGTCTAAAATAACTAATATAAATAATATTTAAAAAAAGAATTTTATGCCACTAAATTAGGAAAAAGGGGTAAATTTGTCAAAAAAATACTATAGTTAAGTGTGATCTAATTTTGGGCGTTTCAATAATTATGACATGGAATCAATTGCGATAATCTCAAAATATTGAAATTGTATACATATTTTCTTGATGATATAATAAACCGTGTTACACTGTGGTCTTACAATTTTAAAAGGAAACGAGTTTTGTTACAGCAAATGGGATGTGATACACTATGATCATCTTGCAAAAATCTAATATCCTTGATGATACAATTTTAAAAGAACATTGTGTTACACTGTGATTATTATTGTGATGCACTCAAAGAACATTATGTTACACTGTGATTAACATTGTGTTACACTGTGATTAACATACAAATGTGATACCCATTATGATAAGACGGTAATACCAACTGTGGTACCACTATGATAATTGATACCAACTATGTTACATTGTGATTACCATACAAAATCATAATCAATGGTAACTGTGAGAACCGACTATTTTGTGGTTTCCATTATTTTCTTGTATATGGTTTCGTATATGTATATATATAGGGTGATACCTTGTGATTGGTTGAATAATCTTGGGTTGACTATTCTTGCTAAGGCAAACCAACAACAATGAAGATAAATATTTGAAGGTGCACAGCCTGAAGATGATACACAGGTGTTGACTACCACCTGTTAGAATGTGTTTACGAAAAAAGAGCTTACATAAACCCATGTACCACGTCTTAACACGTAAAAATAAAAATGAACTTCTATCTAATTTTGCATACAAATATGTAACAAAAATAGGTCGATTTATGTAACGATAACATAAATTGCTATATGAATACAAATTCAAAAAACATAGAAATCCTCCAATGGAATTGTTTTAGTTGAAACATAACACCATGTAAAACCCGATGTAGCGCATAATATCACAAATCATATTTGCAATACAACTCATATCCCATAAGTTTCACAATGTATCACACTTCATTGGATGACATAGAACGAGATGAATAAAGAAGGAATAGAATTGCAGGCTAAAAACACAATGTCAACGATGGAAGGGATGAATGCAGGCGATACAATGTTTAAAATTCAGTTAGACCAAATCAAATTATCAAAATCAGAATATCTCATAATTTGTTGGTTGAGATAATGAAGGAAACAAAATATTTAATTTATCATTGATTGATTCTTTCTATTACAGTTTTCTTTTTAATATTAAGTAATTTATTAAATGACTAAAATAACCTTCATTATTAATTAAAAAAAAACAAAAAAATATTAGATGGATGACTGAGATTGGATCTCACAGTTACCACAATCTAATAGGGTCTCATTTGATTAGGCCCCATATATATATCATATATATATATATATATATATATATATATATATAAGTGAAATGACATTTCTTAAAAATAATTGGATCGGAAAACAAAGAATCACTATTTGCACTTTTTGGTGCAAATAGCACCCCATTTTTTAATTCATAAAACATGTTTTTTGAAAAGGTTTTGTCAAATCAATTTTTACAAAATGTACAAAAGTAATTTCTACGTAACTTTCAATTATATATATATTTATAATTCAGAAAACCCAAATACCCTTTTTTTGGAAAGCAACCATTACCATTACCACCACAAAACAAAACCAATGATAGATACAGGGGATACCAACGTCTAAGCAGCAAACAACCACAACAGAATTGAGGGAACACAACAGCTTACAAGATGCAAACTGCCATGCCGCACCAAAAATACAGAAGAAGCAACTGTTAGCCGTTGTTTGAACCAGAAACAAACCCGGACGCCTCCTAATCGCAAAATTCAGCCGACCTACACACATCACCGACTTACCTCTCGATATCCAAACACCGCAACGATCTTCTCGGATTGGACATCCAACAGTTCCAATCGAGTTTCTTCCCGTGAATTCGTCTTACGATCCACTGAAAACTCTTCC
Organism: Arctium minus; assembly: GCA_954870635.1. Taxonomy (NCBI): domain Eukaryota; kingdom Viridiplantae; phylum Streptophyta; class Magnoliopsida; order Asterales; family Asteraceae; genus Arctium; species Arctium minus. The sequence continues at coordinate 33,416,398 of OX941088.1, forward strand.
GTTGAAAATTGAGCACTAAATCCTTCATTTTCCTCGACTTCTTGTCAAACACTATTTGAATCCGGTGAGACCATAGTAGATAGATGAATGCCCACACCAACTCCTTCCACAGATTGAGTCGATTTTCGTTGTTTTCCAAATTGTTACATGAAGCTAACAGTTCCTCCACCAAGCCGATGCTACCTAAATCAAAGTTCCACCACCATGCCACTGCTTGTCCCACCATATACACTTCCTCGCAATGGAATAATGCATGATTGATCGTTTGCACCTCTTTTGAGCATCTAGGACACAAGGACATATGTAAACCGATTCTCATTTTGTCTAAAACAGTCGGGCATGGTATTCTTCCAAGCTTTACCCTTCATATTAAGATTGCAACTTTCTTTGAAATTAGCTTTGACCAATTGGTTTCTGTTCCACCTCCACCAGCATCCGCTACCTTCTCCTCGATTATCGTCTTCAAACCGCTCAAAGTAAACTCCCCTTCTACCCCTAACCACCATTTTGGTTTGGCCGGGGTATTAACTTTCGGTCGCCACTCCTGAAAAAGTGAAAAGAGGTCATCAAGCTTAACCCTCCCTCCCCCTTGGTGCCCATCTCCATCAAGTTCAACTGTAAGGTTTGGCTATATGGGGAAACATGTTCCAAAAGTGGCTAAATCTTGAAACCCATGGGATGGAATGGCTATTTGAGGCAATTTCCCAGGTTCGTAACCACTGTTTTCTAGCTCAGCACACAAGTCTTCCTTTCGTTTGGTATTCTGAGCGAGTGTTCCATTCGCAACCTCATCAATAAACTTCAATTTATTTTCCAATAGATCCAACTCCTTTTGTAACATCCCCCGTCCCCGTGGTTCGGAACGGGTGATGTCACGAACGGAACTTAACACAAATACACGACTAATTCATAGCTATTAATAAACCCTAAACATATATTACAATCCAAAATATTACCCGTAAACGTCACTTCGAACCTGCCGTGTCAGAAAACAAAAACATGGATGAGTACAGGGCTCAGTAAATGAATTATAATATAAATTCGTAAATAATAATGAAACATCGTTAATGAAGCGGAATACTTAAAAATTCATTTCGAAGAATGTTCTTGAAACTCAAGTTCATAGCAAAAGAAATGTTCAGTAATATTCAAAGACAATAATTTCAAGAACGGTTCACACTTTTTAATTTCAAAACGTAATATAAATAACGTCAGTCAATTCCTCTTGTGTTCGTGGGGTGATCAGCCACACGAACTGGGTCAACGTGCGGGCACACACACACGAATCTCCCGTGAATTTAACCACGGTCACATATTCTGTGGGTAAAAGTTGTAGGATTGATCCATTCGTCCCGGAGCCAACAAAGTCAGCCAAGTCCCCCAGAGTGGGTTTACGAAGCCACATAGGTTTAACTCTGGTGGACCGTCATCTGCAAGACGCCATGACAACAAAGCCGCCATAGAAGGCATCCCAAATAATGTGCCCATTTATTGGGTTGTTCTAAAATCAACGAAAACTAAACAAATTATATTCTCTTAGACATTGAACCGAACACTTGGTGTACGGTTAAACATCTAGATACAAATATCATTGTTTTGATTCTAAACTTTACCCTTTTGTAATTTTGACAAAATCAAACATTCCTAAACATGTAAATGATTATAACTTTGTAATATCTAATCATAATCTTCCAACCAACTTCAACTACCTTAACTTACCAACTTAAATAACTTAAGAAGAAATTTATACCTCTAGAAAGGGCTCGATGAGTAGATTCCGAATATACGGTTGAATCTTTGATTACTTCAACGGATTGATAGATATTGTGGAGAGAAGTTTGAAGGTTTAGAGAGAGAGAAAGAAAAATGAGATGAAGGTGATGGCTATGGCGGTTACAGGGACGATAAGATTGTAATTTACTGTAACACATATTTATATTTATTAAGTGTTTTTTAAATTTATAAAGAGTTTGCTTAATTGATGCTTTTAACCCCTCAACTATCTTTGGTTTCCATTTTAATTACGGTTCAATTCGGGTAAAAAAATTACATGTTTTAAAAACCAAGTCTTACACCTTTTTAAGCTTAGAACGCGGAGCCAACTGTAACCCTTAACTGTAATTCATAATGCACAGTTCAAAACATAACAATAAAAATTAGTTTCACATAATTATCCAACTTGCCCACCTTTTCCTATAAACTTCAAGACGAATGTGAATGAAATCCAGAAGAAATGTAAAAGCATGGAATTAACGAGTTAAACACAAATAAAGATTAAAGAAATTATCAAGGACCATAGAGCAGAAAGAACATAACACAATTGAGAAACAAATAAAAATAGATATCAATAGCATCCTGCCACTCAAGCTTACTTTCTTTAGAACTGTGGCACTTCTTCAATGAACCATTGGAGTCGAGGAAGTTCATGTCAATTTTGCATAATCTCAAGGTTCTATTAAGCAACCTCTCGCTCAATTCCTCAGCAGACATGGCATGAACCATCTATTTCTACAGAATATATGTTTGTCAATAATAACCAAAAAACATTTATGATACATAGTATTATGAAATAATCTTTTCAATCTAATTTACCTCCAACAGAGGTTCACCCCCCTTTGAACCACTTGTACCAGGGGTTCATTGCTACCATCTCTTTTTAATTTAGATGACATCTGATGTTGGCAATGATGTCCCTCAGATTATATCGAGAGACAAATGAAGTGAACTCAGTCCCTATTAGTGCACTTCCAAGTACCATCGGAATGATTGGAATGAACCTGTCAAGAAAATTGATTTAAGAAAGATAATTAAATACAAAAACAGTTACACAATCATATACAAAACACGAAATATGAAAATTATCAAGTAGGCTCGAAGAATTTCCCTTCTTGATTAATTTAGTTGAGATAATTTTTGTTATCCTCATGAAAAATATATACTTCGTGAGAAACACAAATCTAATTTTGGTATCACCTTGTGAACAAAAGCTTAAATATAAGCGGTATATACAATAAAAGTCATAAACATGTAGCAATATGCATGTATGTATGTCATGCCAACTTATGGTGGTTAAATTTTCGAACCGGATGGAGAAGATTGATATTACTCATGCCCAGGGACATGCAAAGGATGACACTCATGACAGTCTCTCCATCACAATACGCAGACTGCTTAGACACATAACCTATAATCTAGCAACAACAACCCCTCTGGAAAGGGGCTTCTTTAAAACACTATACAAAATCTTCCATTAGTGTACATTTAATCCATCTACCATCAAAATGATCAAATTTTGTTCTGCTATTTAGATATTTGACTTTGTGATATAAGTTGTTTCTCCAATCCAAGATCTACCATTTAATCCATCCACCATCCATCATTCTCTGCTTAAAGTCTTGTCTTAAAAAATATTAGTTTTTCTAGAGAGATTTTTTAAAAACAATTACCTTATGCATTACCACTTTATGCGTAAAAATTATTATTTGCTAAAAATATATATTTATTTTTTTACGCAAAAAATAGACATAGTTTATAAATAAAAACTATTTTGTTATTTTTTTATTTTTATGTGTAAAATAGAAAGAATTTTTTATTAAAAAAATATGATTTTTTTTCTAGAAGTTTTTCTATGTAAACTAAAATAATAATTAAGAAAAATGTTAACTAAATTAATAATAACATATTAACTAAAAAGTTGACTAACATAATAATAATTTACTAACTACAATATTACTAAAATATTAAAAATTAAACATTAAATAATATTTAAACTAGATATATTACCTCCGCCATAGAATATATTGATGTGTAAACTTCAGCTCATCGGACTATGGCTCGTACGAATATTCTCGTCGAAATTACTTTTGAAAATAAGATTGTAAAAATAAAGTGTGGTCCCCAAATGTTCAAAAAATTTGAATTTTGAATTTTGAGTTTTGAATTTTGAATTTTGAATTTTGAATTTTGAATTTTGAATTTTGAATTTTGAATTTTGAATTTTGAATTTTGAATTTTGAAACTGAAATTGAAATTGAAATTGAAATTGAAATTGAAATTGAAATTGAAATTGAAATTTGAAATTGAAATTGAAATTGAAATTTGAAATTGAAATTTGAAATTTGAAATTTGAATTTAAATTTTGATATTACCAATGCCCAGGGTCATGCAAAGGATGACACTCACGACAGTCTCTTCTTCATCACCATACGTAGACTGTTCAGACACATAATATTCTAATCTAACAACAATTCCTCTGGAAACTGGAAAGGGCTTCTTTAAGGCACTATACAAAATCTTTCATTGGTTTACATTTAATCCATCCACCATCGAAGGGATCAAACTTTGTTCTGCTATTTGTTATTATGGCAAATGTTTTTTTATTTCATTGACTCAAATATATGTATTACAACCACCGAGAGAATCCTTAAATAGGCAAACAAAACACTAGTTATGTAATAACGCACCACTAATAATTGACATCCCACTAGTTATGTAATAATGCACCACTTATAAGATGTTTCTCCAATCCAAGATCTATAGAAGCTAGTTGAGCAAGGATACTCCAATGATGATGAAGAAGCAAAATTATTGGAAAACATGAAATAAGAGGCTAAAGAAGTAACCAATATTCAACAAGCTGTATATGACGAAAGTTTTCAAAATTTGCAGCCGTAAGTACAGCTAAAGAGGCATGGTTGGTAGTTTGGGAAGAATTCATGGCGACTCTAATGTGATTGTGGTTAGACTTCAAGCTCAAAGACAAGAATATGAGAATTTGGCAATGGGAGATGATGTTGAGATATTGTGCAGAACCAAATATGTTAATCATATGAAAGCTTACAGTGAAAAATAAATATTGTCAAGAAGGTGTTATGCAGTCTCCCTCAAAATTCAATCATGTTGTTGCATAATATAAGGACTTACATGTATTGTCTCTCCACCGGCTAAGAGCAACTCCAACCGAGCGGTAATTCCCCTTTTTTGCCGGTTTTAGCCACTCCAACCGACCGGCAACTACAAAAAGGTTTTGTCGGCCAAAACTTTTAGACAACATATATGCCGTGTGATTTTGGAAACGACACGTCACAGGGCCCACCACTACAAACCTTTATTCCATTTTTTTGTTTTATTTTAATATCAAATTCTTTTAATAATTATATAAATTAACATATATATTTTGTTTTTGTTTTTCAAATTCATCATGTTTTCCAAATGCTAGATTTTGTATTATGTTTAAAAAATAATTAGGTGGAAATATTTGATTGGTTGGACATGTTTGACACAGAGAATCATGAGACAGTGGATTTTTATTTGACCATGGATGTTATGAAAATGAAAAGGTTAGGGACCACTAGTGTAGATAGTCTGTTTTAAGGACCAAATCCAAATTTTGAGCAAACCACAGGACCACCAATGTAATTCACTCTTATTATTATATTAATTTTACGCAGAAAAACTCTCTGCGCAAAGTCCTCTGTGTAATTCCACGTCTGCATTCAGAAAACCCAACTTTACGTATAAATGCCCTCTACATAAAGTCTATGCGTAAGGTTTGGCTATAAGGGGAGACATGTTCCAAAAGTGGCTAAACCTTGAAACCCATGGGATAGAATGGCTATTTGAGGCAATTTCCCATTTTCATAACCTCTATCTTTTAGCTCAGCACACAAGTCTTCTTTCCATTTGTTGTTCAGAGCGAGTGTTCCATTCGCAACCTCATCAATAAACTTCATTTTATTCTCCAATAAATCCAACTCTTTTTTAAGCTTAGAATGCAGAGCCAACTGTAACCCATAACCACAATTTGTAATGCACAATTCAAAATATTAAAATAAAAATTAGTTACACATAATTATCCAACTTTCCCGCGTTTTCCTATAAACTTCAAAACGAATGCAAATAAAATCCAGAAGAACTATAAAAGCACAAAGTTAACGAGTTAAACAGAAATAAAGATTAAAGATATTATCAAGGACTATAAAGCAATAAGAACATAACACAATTGAGAAACAAATAAAAATAAAAATCAATAACATCCAGCCACTCAAGCTTACTTTCTTCTGGACTGTGGTACTTCTTCAATGAACCATTGGAGTCGAGGAGGTGCATGTCATTTCTGTATAATCTCAAGATTCTATTAAGCAACCTCTCGCTCAATTCCTCAGGAGACATGGCATGAGCCATGTATTCCACCAGAATATATGATTGTCAATAAGAACTATAAAACATTTGTGATACATAGAATTATGAAATAATCTTTTTAATCTGATTTACCTCCATAAAAGTTTCATCCCCCTTTGAACCACTTGTACCAGGGGTTCATTGCTACCATCTCTTCTTCGTTTAGATGACATCTGAAATTGGCAATGATGTCCCTCAGATTATATCGAGGGACAAATGAAGTGAACTCGGTCCCTATTAGTTCACTTCCAAGTACAATCGGAACGATTGGAATGAACATGTCAAGACAATTGATTTAAGAAAACTAATTAAATGCCAAAATAGTTACACAATCATATACAAAACACGAAATATGAAAATTACCAAGTAGACTCACATAATTGCCCTTCTCCATTCACGTAGTTGAGGATAATTTTTATCATTCTTATAAAAATATATTTCGCGAAAAACACAAGTATTTTCTGCGTAAAACCTTATCTTAAAAAAATATTATTTTTTCAGGAGATAAAAAACAGTTTTTAAAAAATTAATTATTTTACGCAGATCAACTTTCTATGTAAAAAGTATTCTTCGCTAAAAAAATATATTTGTTTCTATGCAAAAAAAAGACATAGTTTATAAATAAAAACTATTTTGTTATTTAATTTTTTTTATGTGTAAAATAGGAAGAATATTTTTATTAAAAAAATAAGTTTTTTTTCAAGAGTTTTCTGTGTAAATTAAAATAATAAATTAACAAAAATGTTAACTAAATAAACAATAACATATTAACTAAAAAGTTGACTAAAATAATAATCTATACTCCCTTATTAACCAAATTCACCTAAAGTCGTAAAAACTTAAGCTAATGCATAAAGTACGTCTCTATAATGCATGAAAGTCTTAAAGTCTTAATTACAACTAACTAAACAAATTGTACAAGTACCTAATGCACCATAAACATACATTGAGTATCTAAGCCGTAGAAGACAAAAAACCTTTCCCTGATTGTCAATCCCTTTCTTGAGAAAACCAAAAGAAAACTTTCCCTTTCTTGATTGAAAAACACATAATATGTAATCCCTTTCTTGATTGAAAAAATAAGATGTTCAATCCCTTTCTTGATAAAACAAAAAGGAATCTTTCCCTTCTTGATTGAAAACCACATAATATGTAATCCCTTTCTTGATTGAAAAAAGAAGATATTAACGCCTTTCAATTTTCAAATTTCAAACAAACAATCGGTTCAAAATTCAAACAAACAACCATTTCAAATATATATATATTGGTTCTGGGTTTTGTCAAGCTTCATCACTTCTCCATCTCCTGTGTTATGATTTGAGGTAAAAACCATGATCCTTGATTTTGATTTTGTATTTTATCTGGTACACAGTTGTGTTTATATACCTCTTTCATTTGTTTTGTTCATACAGAGACATTCAAGTTCTTCATTTTCTTCATACAGGGACTTTCAAGATCTTCAATATCTTCACGGTTTTCCAGCAATTTCATCTCTCACTCTCTGCAAGGTGCTTCCCATTTGTCTCTGCACACAAACACAAATGATTTGCATGAAAATTTGTATTGATTTACTGTTAGGTCTGATTTTATAGTAATCATTGTATTTATAGGGCTTGGTCAAATACTGTCTTTAGAGTCTACATCTGTGTTGTATCTGACCAAGGGTATTTAAGTCCCTTTGGTATTGTAAGTGTGTAAGAACTTCACGCATACTTGAATACATCTTATACTTTGCGCTTACTTGCTCTCTCTCTCTCTCTCTACTTTCTCTCTCTAGAGATTTAGTGATCTTGGACTCACAATTGGTATCAGAGCCATCTGAATCTTGAGAGGATTGAGAGATTGATTTTTCGTTCCTGAATTTGTTGAATTAATCAAAAATTTGATCGATTTTCTTGAATTTTTCAAGAAAATCTCATTTTCTTGATTTTTCATCAAATTCAGATGTGTTTGTGATCGAATTTGTTTGTTATTTGATTCATTAGACTCGTTTTTGGTTATTGATCATATTTGATTCATACAATTTTGCAAGAAAAACAGTTTTAGATCGTCGATTTTGAGATTTAAAGAGTTTCTGGAAAACCCGTTTTCACGTACTGTTCCATTTACGAATTTGAGATTTCGTGTTTTTTAATCGAATTTGTTGGTTGAAAGTTGTAAGAAAGTTGTTTTCGATCATCAGTGTGTGAAACTCTTGCATTAATTTCTTGGTTTTAATCGTTCTTGCGAATTTTTCTTGATTTTCTTCGTTTTGTGCAAGTTCATATAGGTTTGCGCAAGTTCATACTACTTTGCGCAAGTTCATATTGTTGTTCTAATCCTTGTGTTAGTGTATTTCAGGTTTCTCATTGAGCTATTCACGCAATGCTATTTTGCGTATTTCAAAGTTCAAGTTTAGTTTGCGCATTCTACAGCTTACGCAAAGCTCACTTTGCGCCTTCCTCTTGTCACGAGAAGTCCAGTTTTCGTTATCAGCAACTTACGCAAAGCTCAGTTTACGTATCACTTGGATTACGCAAAGCTTAGTTCGCGCATGACTTGACTTACGCAAAGTTCAGTTTGCGTTACAAGTTCATCACGCAAAGCTTAGTTTGCGTAACCTTCTACTCACGCAAAGTTCTGTTTGCGTATCACTTGGACTATGCAAAGTCCAATTTGCGTTTCCCGTTGCTTGCGAAAAGCTCAGTTTGCGTCTTCTGCTTCTCAAGCAAAGCTCTACTTTGCGCCAGTCTCAGACTTAGAATTTTTTTCTGAAAGATGGATTCTGCAAAGTTTGCTTTCCAAGCTCAGTTCTACAAGAATGATCTAATGATGCAATTGGGAACAGATACTCGTCCACCAGTTTTAATCAATGAAGATGAGTTTACACAGTGGCAAGATAGGTTCATTAATTTCATTGAGCGTCAGGCTAACAGAGAAAATATGATGAAGTCATTTACTGAAGGACCATTCATCAGACCGAAAAATGACACTCCTTTGACTGCTGATGAAATCAAACGTGAAAAAGCCGATAGAGAAGCAAAGTCCAATTTGATGCTAGCACTGCCTAACTCGATTTACAATAGAATTGATTGTTTCAAACATGATCCAAATATGATGTGGACTCAATTAGAAAAGATCATGCTTGGGTCATCAGTTGCTACTCAAATACGCCAGACACGTTTCATGAATAACTTTGAGGAATTTAAGGCAAAGGACAATGAATCTCCGAAGGTTATCTTTGACCGATTCTGCACTGTGATTAATGATCTGAGAAAGATTAAAGTGGAAAAGACTGATCTTGAGACGAATCTGAAATTCCTCAATGCTCTTCAGCCTGAATGGAACAAATCTTGTCATAGACTGAGGAATGATGTCAGAATTTCCACAATGCAGGTCCAGGAATTATATGAGATTCTGATGACTGATGAGAACTTGGTGCTAGAAAAGAAGACCAAAGTAGACAAAAAGAACAAGAAGTCAGTAGACCCGGTTGCACTTCTCACGAGCCAACTGGCTGAATAAGCGTTGTCTGATAACGCTTACAACGGGTCAACTGATGATGATCGTGAAGCTCTGCAGAAATCTATGGTCCTTCTCTCTCAGCATTACCAGAAAAAGTTCTAACCACGGTCGGGTTCCAACACTTCTCGCTTCACTTCTGGTTCAACAGTCAAAGTTCCCGAGCCAAAGACTGCTGCCTGCTACAACTTTGGAAAGCCGGGGCACATTTCAAAGGAGTGTCGAGCAAAGAAGGTTAGGGACTCAGCTTACTACCGGAAGAAACTGGAACTGGCTGAAAAGAGAGAGAACGGAACTGCTCTTCTTGCCGAAGAAGAATTCTGGCTGGATCATTCCGACGATGAAGCTACAATCGTAGAGATCGCCCAGATGTGCTTGGTTGGAGATGATCAGTCAGATGATTCTGATACTGATGAAGATGAGGTATATACTGATTTTGATCACAATTTCATAACCTCTCAGATGAATATTATAATTACTGTTTTATCTGATTTGCGTTCTAAGTTAATATCTGAAAAGAATTTAAATTCTGAAAAGTCAGATTTGATTGACAAACTGAAAATTTCTTTGATAGATGAAAAATCTATTTTAGAAAATACAAAAGACATCTTTCAAAAGAAATTGGATGATTTGGAAAATTCAAATAAGACTTATCTTGAGTCTTTGACTGCTATGACTAATTTAAAAGATGAATTTTCAGATAAAATAAATAAGTTAGAAGAAAAGCTTTATCGAAGGAACCAATCTGAACAAACAATTTTTATGAACAAACCGAGGAGTGAAGAAGCTTTAAAACAAAGGTGGGGACTTGGTTTTGACAATCCTCATTGTTTAAACAAAGTGATAAACGAAGTTCCTACTTTATATAAATACGATTATCTAACTCTTGCACACTATGCTCCTCAGTTCAAATTTCATTGGACTAGTGAAAAACAAGTGTTAGAACTCGAAAATGAGAAAAGGACAAATAACAAGAAAAAGGAAATTCCTTTTGTTTACACAAGCGAAAATGCAAAATATTTTCCTGAAAAATCAAGGAGAGGAAGAAGAGTTTTAAATGATATAGCTCCTATCAAATCTTCAATGTCTAATGATTTTATTGATCCTTATGCTCCTAATTCTGATTAGGAAAATATTTCTCCAATCATTTATGATTCGAAGAAATATACTCCTCTGTTAGTATTAGAAAGCAAAATCATCGATCTTGAAGATAAGATAGAGGATCAAAATATTTTAAAGGAAATTGAATCTGATATTATTCTATCTTTCATGACATCTAGTCTTGAAGAAAATATATTTTCTCACAAACCAGATTCTAATTCTAGCCTTTCTTTTGATTTTAAGAAAAACAAAAGGGAAGTTTCCAATTTTAAATACTTTTCTCAAAATAATTCAGACTCCGAGGCAAATTCAGATATATTAGATGATCAAATTGGTTGCTTAGATAAAATTATTTCTTCTGATTTAAATATTAAGTCTAAAATTCTTGATGATTCTTTTACGCTCAATGATCAATATTATAAACCTAAGCGTAAAAGAAGACGGTCAAAGAAGTCAAAGAAACAAGATAAAGTTCTTTCTGACAGTTCTAATTCTTCTGATTATAATCTTTCAGATAAGACTTTGAGCAAGTCAAAGAAGCAGATTTAGAAAGCCAAGCGGACATCTACTGATTCTCAGACTGACGGAGATAGATATGTAGACAGACTTTATAAAAGTAATTCATTTGCTACTTGTAATAATGTTTCAAAATACTCTATAAAGCAAATGTTTCAAATTTCCAAAAATGTCTCATATTCGTCTTCTGATTCTAGTTCAGATGATTATGCTTTCTCTTCTGATGATTGTGCTTATCATTCTGATCATATTCCTCGTGCTTTAACTGTCAATTCTTATAAATATATCCCCATAAGAACTGCAACTAACAAACATGGGCCCAAATTCAAGTGGGTTCCCAAATCTTTATCTGATTTAAAGTTGCAGGCACCTCATGTTAAGGGGGAGTAAGAGAATGTTGGCTTCTGAGTACTTCAGCTCAGAACCCATACTTCATGGACTACGACTTCTAGACATACCAGTCTAGGACTCGTTTTTCAAAGCTTATAGCTTCTGACTAACGAGATACTGTGAGTACATCTATTTTTTATTTCGCTGCATTTTATCTCTGTGATGTATTTCCAGTTTTCTCAAACTTTTCATGAATCTGAGCATTTTCAATCTCGTTTGGATTTTGTTCATCCCAATATTTCTTTTGAGACACTTGCTTAAAAAAAATATTAACAAATTTAGGATAAAAGTTTAAATCTTTACAAATTTTATTCTATAAAGTAACAAATTTACAGATTTTCTTTCTTTTGAATAAAATTTGTGTCTAGGATAAATTTTCAAGTTGCTTTGTTTATATTAAAGTTTTTATATGTTCATATTTCAATTCTAACAAATTTTGAAAAGTTAGCAACATGTTTGTAGCTTTTGTTACTGCTTTAAAGTTGTGTGATTCGGAATATTTATAGTTTACAATACTTAGAAAACCTAAAAAGTCAGATTTTTAGATTGTAATGAAAATATGGGCTAAGCACTGAGACGTAAAATCTTGTGATTGAGATGAATATTAATTTCTTAAAATACAGAAATCTCTGAGTTTAAAAGTTTGTACCTGTGACCTTTCTGGTTTGGGAAAGTAAGTTATGTGGGATGCTTGTCATCTGGTCCCCTAAGGTCAATTGATCTGGGAGTGATCGAACCCAAATCCTTCAATAGAACAGATCGAAAGTCATGTTCTACTGGTATGAATGGGTTTAGAATGTGTCGATGTAGCCTTTCTGATCTGGGAAAGTAAGTTCCATGGGGTGCTTGACACCTAGTCCCCTAAGGCCAACTGGTATGGGAGCGGCTGACCCAAATCCTGCAATAGGGTCAGATAGAAAGTTACGTTTACGGCATGTTCTTTACTTAATAAACTTTTTGATTCAAAAGATGCCAAAGAGCACACTCATGTCAAGATGCCAATGAGCACACTGCTAAAAGATGCCAATGAGCACACATCTCATGATACTTGGTGATATTTCTGAGTTGCGATAAATCTGTATATTTGTGAAAATCTTAATTCTTGATGGCTTAGTGTGATTACATGCAAAGTTCTCTATTATATTTTTAGAATTGCATTTTCTTGAAGCTAATCAAAGTTCGCATGATTGCACACTGAGTAGATTGATGAAAGTTTTTGAAACTGAACATGTTTTAACTTGATATGCAATGAAACTTGTTTTTGTATCCAACAACATATATTTGAGTTCAACTGATTGATAAATCTGTGATATTTTACTGATTAGAATTTTATTTGTTTAGTGTTTAAATTTTTTCTTGTTTCGTTGTTTCAAATTTCATATTCAGCATTTTTTTCTTTTTACTTTGTTGTTTTTCATCATTGTGTTCTCATATATCTTTTTAAATGGGCTTGAGCATTATTCAAGGGGGAGTGAAAAAGGAGATTTTTCTAAATGATCATATCTGTTTTCAAGGGTGAGTATCTGATTTTCTTTATATGAATGCTAACTTGAATTGTCATATCTAGTGCATTTGTGTAGGGAGAGTCAAAGAGCTTAAAAAGGTTCAATTTTTTTGAGTTTAAGTCAGCTTTGCGCCATCAGTTGGTCGCCCAAACCTCGCTTTGTGCAACCTGCATGTAACGCAAACCTCGCTTTGCGCAACCTGCATGTAACGCAAACCTCGCTTTGCGCAACCTGCGTGTAACGTAAATCTCGCTTTGCACCACCAGCGTGTAGCGCAAACCTTCCCTGTTTTCTCTGTTTCTTTGATTTTGCAGATCTTAAGCTGTCTCGTCTCCAACATTTCCATGACCAAGTTGATCAAGATCATCAAGGTCATGAGGGGGAGAAGATAAGAGAAGTTAAGGAGATGATAAAGAGACAAAGAACTCAAATGTTTATCCGTTGATCAAGATTCGCTCAAAGATTCAAAATTTCTTCAACTTTCATTGTCTTTTGCTGTTCAAGCTCCGATCATCATAGTTCATTCAAGGTCATTCAAAAAGGTGTGTCGTCTAGAGCATAAGCTACTGATCCAGACTTGTCAAGAAAGCAAAGATAATTCATTCTGAAAGATGCTGAGAAATTTTTTTTCTTTAAAAGTCAGAAAGCTTCACAAAGTCGCTTTAATGGTCCGTGCTGATTTAGAAGATGAAGTTTAAAGACCAAAGCGCCAATGATTACTAAGGGGGAGATTGTTAGGTCTGATTTTATAGTAATCATTGTATTTATAGGGCTTGGTCAAATACTGTCTTTAGAGTCTACATCTGTGTTGTATCTGACAAAGGGTATTTAAGTCCCTTTGGTCTTGTAAGTGTGTAAGAACTTCACGCATACTTGAATACATCTTATACTTTGCGCTTACTTGCTCTCTCTCTATTTTCTCTCTCTAGAGATTTAGTGATCTTGGACTCACATTTACATTCAAGTTCTTCAATTTGTTTATACAGGGAGTTTCAAGTTCTTCAATTTCTTCGCGGTTGTCAAGCAATTTCATCTCTCACTCTCTACAAGGTGCTTCCCATTTGTCTCTGTAATTGAAGTTGTACCGAGAGTTGTACCCATTCTTCGCGGAGGGCACTATCGCCGAAGTTGTACCGAGAGTTCGGGGTGGGTTGCGATTGTGCCATGGCACTATCGCAGAGGGCACTATCGCGCGGTTTGTACCGCGGGTGGTATGGTGCTCGCGATTGTGACTCGCGATAGTGCCAATGGCACTATCGCCGTCGGGGGGCAGTGTCTTAAATGAACCCTTATCAGATTTCAACCTCATTTCTCTCAAACACTATCTTTTGGTTGCGATTTTGGAGCTTCCATTCCAGCCTCCATTCTCCACTTTCGAAACCCTAGCTCTCATTAATACTACCTTTTGGTGGTTGGGTTTTGGATTCAAGCATTAAACTCACCTCAAGAAAGATTCTAGGGTTTCTCAAAGAACATCTCCTCATCTTCAAGTCTCATCTTCTCAAATCTAGGGTTTTCATCTTTTCTAGGTTTTGGTACAAAACCTAGGTTGTGAGTTTACTAACCCTTTTGTAAAAACTAGATACACATCATTTACTTTACTTGTTATTATTCTTGTTATTACTCAAGTGTTCTTATTTAATGTACAAGTATTTGGGGATTTCTATGGAAATATGCATGTGAGTAACCTACTATGATTTACTTATGCATATCTTGGTATTATGATGATTCCTACTTGGAATGCCTTTTTGGCGACCTTATATTCTCATGAAGTATTTGGATGATTACTAGGTCATATGATGGAATTTACATGCTTGGGATGGTAATGTTGTGTTCATGGTTGATATCCGAATATGTTGGGTTAAAACACATCTTGAGACCTCCTATTTGCATAATGTGGACGAACCAAGCCAGTGATTCACTATAGGGATGTAGGTGGGTGACATTTGGGGAATTTCCTGAGTGGTAGTCCCCTATGTGCCTAGACCTCCGCCGTCGGGGAATTTCCTAAGCGGTAGTCCCCGATGCGTGTCGGGCCTTTGGGTTGCCTTTGTTATTTGGCTTCAAGGTACATCGCCTCTTTGGGTGAACCTGATTGGAGATATGGGTCGCTCCCGTTGACTCCACCTCTACGTGATTAAATGATTAACTGCTGATAAGAACTGTAACTGTTTCTGGCATGTTTTTACTTGTGCAACTCACTAGGCTTTTTGGCCTAACACTTGTTTGGTGTCGATGTGTATCTCAGGTGTTAGCGGCGTTGCTCCTAGGCAAGTTTAGATGCTTTGGGCGAGAGCTTGGGGATTTTGGCACTTGAACTATTTCTGGAAGAATTGGGTTTATAGATGACACCCCTTTTTTTAATCTCTTTTCTAAATGTAGAAATTAGATTAGTTGGTTGTTGTTTATCTATCCGTTAAATTACATTTGTGATTAAACAGGCTTAGTGTACTATTCCCCTTTTTGGGAGGCTCTTGCTATGGCAATTTATATACCACTTTTCCTCCTTTGGAAAGTTTTTGTTATCCCTATTTTTAGGGTGTTACAAGTTGGTATCAGAGCTTTAGTTTAAGTGAACTAGGTATTGTTGTAGTATATCTAGACTTAAACTTTAGACTTTATGACTTCACTGTCCACTTGGGGTAGAAATCCTAGGTGGGGAGAGCGTTAGGATTTACGGAATTACTGTAATTGAAAGTTGTGATGATGGTAACAAGAATTCTTGTGTATGGTTCGTTCATAATTTCACTTAGCTACTGATATTATGAATGCATTGTTATGTGAGCATGCTTGGTTTACTATCATTATGATAATTGATGAAGGTAGTAGTACGTACAATGAGTTCAACTCGCTTTGTCTTTTCTCAATCTTTTTCTCGTACGTACATGGCAGATTTAATGGTAAACACTCGAAGTAGGTTGCCGGACATGCCAGAGGGTCAACCAGAGGTGGAATCTGCAGCTGTACGACCTCCCGTAGGCGTAACCACCGATGACATACCCGTACCCAGAATCTTGGGAGGCAGACCTGAGCATATTCCGCACCGGAACCTCAATACGGGTAATGCCATCATGGAAGAAGTTACCATGGAGACCCGACTTCGGGATAGCATGATGTTGGCCATGAATGCGGCCTTGGATCAACAACAATTGGCCATGACTTCGGCCATGACCCAACAGCAAGAGTTTTTCATGAAACTCCTAGAGGATCAAGACGCTAGCCATCGACAACCTGAGATGATGGCTGAAAACATTATTGTGGGGTCGGGTGGACCAAATGTGGTAACGGTCGAGGAACCATCCGCTAAAGGGATCCGGACAAAGACTAAGGGGTGCACTTACAAAGCGTTTCTGGGGTGCCACCCTAAGGAGTTTGCGGGTTCAGATAACCCGGTTGCTTGCATGTACTGGCTCAAAGAGGTAGAGATGGCCTTTGAGTCAAGTGAGTGTGATCCTTCTCAAGGGTCAAGTTCGCTTCTCAACTACTTCGGGGAGAGGCTTTGATTTGGTGGAATCTCACTCGATCAGTTCTCACTCCTGAGGTTCTGACTAAGTTAACTTGGCCGGTGTTCAAGGAGAAGATCATGGACAAGTATTGTAGTGAGCGTTCGATGGACAAGTTGGAGCGGGAGTTCCGAGATCTGAAGAAAGGGAACCTGTCTGTGGTCGGCTACTTCAAACTCTTTCTGGAGAAACTAAACTTGGTGGGACATCTAGTCCCCGATGAAAGGTCGAAGATTAAGGCCTATCATCAAGGGTTACCGGCCGAGATGCGGACGACGGTAAGGAATGCCAAGTGTTCGACTCTACAAGAGGTTATCAAGGAGTCCTTACTCGTTGAGGATGACATCAATGCCGAAAGGGATGAGAAGAAGCTTGTTGGTGAGAAACGGAAATGGGAAGGTCCATCTGGGCCCATTCGTCAATCAAAGCCTTTTGTTAGTGGGAGAGCTGGCGACTCTCGTAAAAGCGATCAGTGGTGCCCAAGGTGCAGAACCAAACATTCGGGCGCATGTGCTTCCAAAACCTATGTGGGTCCGGTGAGTTGTGCCAGGTGTGGCAAGAAGGGTCATGTGGTCCGGGACTTCACTGTTCGTCCGACGGTGTGTTATGAATGCCAGGAACCGGGGCACATAAGGAGGAACTGTCCAAAGTTAGCGGGGAGCAATCAAGTCGGATCTGTTGGGTCGACGGCTAGGGTCGACCAATCACCAAGGGTGCCGAGCCGAGCTTTCCGGATGACTACCGAGGAGGCGAAGGTGACCGCTGACGTTGTTTCGGGTACGTTCCTAGTAAACTCCTTGCCTGCTCGTGTATTGTTTGATTCGGGTGCTACGTGTTCTTTTGTATCGGATGTTTTCTGTAAGCAATTCGTCACTCCTATTAGTGTCCTTTCCGACGCACTAGTAGTAGAGATAGCCAACGGTGATAAAGTAATTATCCGAGACCGTTATTGTGATTGCACCCTAGAGATCGACGGGAATTCTTTTGGGGTAGATTTTCTACCTATGGCCATAGGTGGTTTCGACGTGGTCATAGGCATGTATTGGTTGACAAGGCATAGGGCCGACATCTTTTGCGCTAAGAAGATGATCCAAGTGCCTTTGACGGAAGGCGGCGTGGTCGTCATTTATGGGGAGAAAGGAAAGGGACGCAACCCCATTATCTCCTCTCTCAAGGCGCGTAAGTTTCTAGCGAAGGGTTACCCTTCGTATCTAGCGTATATTGTGGACGCGAAGGAGGAAAAGAAGACGGTGGAAGACGTGAGGATCGTACGGGAATATCCAGACGTCTTTCCGGAAGACCTTCCCGGATTACCACCGGAACGTCAAGTGGAGTTTCAAATTGATCTCACTCCGGGAGCGGCTCTGATAGCCCGAGCTCCCTATCGTTTGGCCCCGACGGAGATGAAGGAGATGATGACGCAACTTCAAGAGTTGTTAGAGAAGGGTTTTATCCGACCGAGTTCTTCACCTTGGGGAGCGCCGGTGTTGTTCGTGAAGAAGAAAGACGAATCGATGAGGATGTGCATTGACTACCGTGAGTTGAATAAAGTCACGGTAAAGAACAAGTACCCTCTACCTCGTATCGATGATCTCTTCGATCAACTTCATGGTGCAGGATGTTTCTCGAAGATTGACCTCCGATCCGGTTATCATCAAGTGAGAGTGAAGAATGATGACATTTCGAAGACGGCCTTCCGAACGCGTTACGGTCACTATGAGTTCTTGGTGATGCCTTTTGGGTTGACCAATGCGCCGACCGTGTTTATGGACTTGATGAACCGTGTGTGTCACCCATTCTTGGATAAATCCGTGATCGTCTTCATCGACGATATTCTAATTTATTCTAAGGAAGAATCCGAACATGGGAAACACTTGAAGGAAGTCTTGGAAGTCCTAAGAAGAGAGAAGTTGTTCGCAAAGTTCTCTAAGAGCGAGTTTTGGCTTCGAGAAGTGCAATTCTTGGGGCACGTGGTGTCAAAGGACGGTGTTCAGGTGGACCCGGCGAAGATTGAAGCGAAGATGAGTTGGGAACCGCCAACGAATCCGTCGGAGATACGGAGTTTCTTGGGCTTAGCGGGCTACTATAGACGCTTCATCCAAGACTTTTCTAAGGTAGCTACACCGCTCACATCCCTCACAAGAAAGAACGTCAAGTTTCTTTGGACCAATGTTCAAGACCAAGCCTTCCAAACGCTCAAGAGGAAATTGTGTGAAGCTCTGATCTTATCTTTACCTGAGGGATCGGAAGACTTCGTAGTGTATAGTGACGCTTCTAAGATGGGGCTTGGATGTGTACTTATGCAACGAGGGAAAGTCATTGCCTACGCGTCGAGGCAATTAAAGGAGAATGAGAAGAACTACCCGACGCATGACTTAGAGTTGGCGGCGGTAGTTTTTGCTTTGAAGTTGTGGCGACATTACTTGTAC
Source organism: Arctium minus (assembly GCA_954870635.1). NCBI lineage: Eukaryota > Viridiplantae > Streptophyta > Magnoliopsida > Asterales > Asteraceae > Arctium > Arctium minus. The sequence continues at coordinate 33,435,523 of OX941088.1, forward strand.
GGGACCAAGTGTACTCTCTTCACGGATCACAAGAGTCTCAAGTACATCTTCGATCAAAAAGAACTCAACATGCGGCAAAGAAGATGGCTTGAACTTCTGAAGGATTATGATTGTGATCTACTCTACCATCCCGGTAAAGCCAATGTGGTGGCGGATGCCTTGAGCTGGAGGAGCCATGATGGTGGCGTTAAATTATCCCTTGCAAGAATCGACGTGGTATCAAGTTTGGTAGAAAGCATCAAGACGTAGCAAGTGGAAGCACTCAAAGAACAAAACCTCAAGTCCGAGGTCATGGTGAAGCAAAGGGAACTTTTGACAGAAGATAGCCGCGGGCTTAAACTATTTCAAGGTCGTATTTGGGTGCCGAAGTTGGGTGGAAATCGAGAGTTACTTCTGGAAGACGCGCACAAGTCGAAGTATTCTATACATCCCGGTAGTATCAAGATGTATAGAGACTTAAAAGTAAATTATTGGTGGCCGGTGATGAAGTTGGATGTGGCTAACTACGTGGAGAAGTGTGTCACGTGCCTTCAAGTCAAGGCGGAACATCAAAGACCGTATGGAAGTTTACAACCATTGTCCATTCCCGAGTGGAAGTGGGACAACATTACCATGGATTTCGTGACTAAGTTACCGAAGACCTTGCGAGGCCATGATACAATTTGGGTAGTCGTTGATCGGCTAACTAAGAGCGCACATTTCCTTGCGATGAGGGAGACTTTTCCAATGGAGAAATTGGCCAAGCTTTACATTGATGAGGTTGTGTCCAGGCATGGGGTTCCACAATCTATCGTGTCAGATCGAGATAGCCGTTTCACGTCGAACTTTTGGGCAAGTTTACAAAAGGAGTTGGGTACCCGATTGAATTTGAGCACGGAGTATCATCCTCAAACGGATGGTCAAAGTGAAAGGACGATTCAAACACTTGAAGACATGTTAAGGTCATGTGTTATCGACTTTGGGGGTAATTGGGACTCACACCTGCCGTTAGTGGAGTTCGCATATAATAATAGCTACCACTCTAGCATTGGCATGGCACCATTCGAGGTGTTGTACGGGCGAAAGTGCCGAACTCCAGTTTGTTGGTTAGAAGCGGGCGAAAAGCAATTCATCGGGCCAGAATTAGTACAAGAAACGGCGGACAAGGTGAAAGAGATCCGAGAAAGGCTAAAGGCGGCACAAGACCGCCAGAAAAGTTATGCGGACAAGAAAAGGAGACCGGTCGAGTTTCAAGTGGGCGATCGTTTCATGTTGAAAGTATCACCATGGAAGGGAATCATTCGGTTTGGGAAGCGTGGGAGCTCAACCCTCGTTTCCTTGGTTCATTCGTCATATTGGAGAGAATTGGATTACAAGACTACCGGTTGGATTTACCACCGGAGATGGATGGAATACATCCTACATTTCACGTATGTTACCTTCGGAAGTGTCTAACCGAAGAGGAAAGCGTGATCCCTTTGTCGGAAATTCGGGTGGACAATGGCAATCGTTGTGTAGAAGAACCGGAATCTATTTTAGAATCGAAAGTGAAGAAGTTGAGGCATAAGGACGTGGTCATGGTTAAGGTTCAATGGAAGCACCATCGGGGTGCTAACATTACTTGGGAATCGGAAGATGATATGAAGAAGCGTTATCCTCACTTGTTCATTTTAGAATAAGATTTCGGGGACGAAATCCCAATTAGATGGGGAGGATTGTAACACCCGGAAATTCGCAAGGTAAGTACTTTGTTTTCTTAAAATGCATTTATTTCGCTTATGTGAGAAGGTGTGTCTTGGTGTACATTTCATGATCATTATTATGTCTAAATGTCATATAATTAAATTACCTTCGTTAATTGTTCAAACCTTGTGATCGTTATAGTTTTCGGTTGAGTTTTGGGTTGTTTTTGGGTGACTCGCGATTGTGCCCTGGGCACTATCGCGGAGGGCACTATCGCCGAAGTTGTACTGAGAGTTCGGGGTGGGTTGCGATTGTGCCCCACGATTGTGCCATGGCACTATCGCGGAGGGCACTATCGCGCAGTTTGTACCGCGGGTGGTATGGTGCTCGCGATTGTGACTCGCGATAGTGCCAATGGCACTATCGCCGTCGGGGGGCAGTGTCTTAAATGAACCCTTATCAGATTTCAACCTCATTTCTCTCAAACACTATCTTTTGGTTGCGATTTTGGAGCTTCCATTCCAGCCTCCATTCTCCACTTTCCAAACTCTAGCTCTCATTAATACTACCTTTTGGTGGTTGGGTTTTGGATTCAAGCATTAAACTCACCTCAAGAAAGATTCTAGGGTTTCTCAAAGAACATCTCCTCATCTCCTCATCTTCTCAAATCTAGGGTTTTCATCTTTTCTAGGTTTTGGTACAAAACCTAGGTTGTGAGTTTACTAACCCTTTTGTAAAAACTAGATACACATCATTTACTTTACTTGTTATTATTCTTGTTATTACTCAAGTGTTCTTATTTAATGTACAAGTATTTGGGGATTTCTATGGAAATATGCATGTGAGTAACCTACTATGATTTACTTATGCATATCTTGGTATTATGATGATTCCTACTTGGAATGCCTTTTTGGCGACCTTATATTCTCACGAAGTATTTGGATGATTACTAGGTCATATGATGGAATTTACATGCTTGGGATGGTAATGTTGTGTTCATGTTTGATATCGAATATGTTGGGTTAAAACACATCTTGAGACCTCTTATTTGCATAATGTGGACGAACCAAGTCAGTGATTCACTATAGGGATGTAGGTGGGTGACATTTGGGGAATTTCCTGAGTGGTAGTCCCCTATGTGCCTAGACCTCCGCCGTCAGGGAATTTCCTAAGCGGTAGTCCCCGATGCGTGTCGGGCCTTTGGGTTGCCTTTGTTATTTGGCTTCAAGGTACATCGCCTCTTTGGGTGAACCTGATTGGAGATATGGGTCGCTCCCGTTGACTCCACCTCTACGTGATTAAATGATTAACTGCTGATAAGAACTGTAACTGTTTCTGGCATGTTTTTACTTGTGCAACTCACTAGGCTTTTTGGCCTAACACTTGTTTGGTGTCGATGTGTATCTCAGGTGTTAGCGGCGTTGCTCCTAGGCAAGTTTAGATGCTTTGGGCGAGAGCTTGGGGATTTTGGCACTTGAACTATTTCTGGAAGAATTGGGTTTATAGATGACACCCCTTTTTGTAATCTCTTTTCTAAATGTAGAAATTAGATTAGTTGGTTGTTGTTTATCTATCCGTTAAATTACATTTGTGATTAAACAGGCTTAGTGTACTATTCCCCTTTTTGGGAGGCTCTTGCTATGGCAATTTATATACCACTTTTCCTCCTTTGGAAAGTTTTTGTTATCCCTATTTTTAGGGTGTTACAAACTTACTATAAGTATGGACAGAGTGAAATCAGAGAGCTTGGTTCTCATAACATGCAAAGCATTTCCTGAAACATCAATGAAATTGTTAATGAAGACGAAAACTTTGACGAAGATCTTGAAGGTACGAGCATGATCACATAAACTTTTCAACATATTCACTCATTTATTAATTATACTATTCAAAATCACTATTTCACAGAGGTTAGCGCGGGAAGGGGTAGGAAAACAGTAACGATGCGAGATTATTATTGTTACAAGTTCCAAATTCGATCGAGTGAGAAAGTGATTCTATTGGGGGAAGATTGTTTCAATAGTTCGTGGTAGATATGTACATCAAGATAGAAACTGCACGTTTGTCTTTTATTGAAAAAAATCAGACCAATATAAGATCAGATTTATACCAAGGTGTTGTGGATTGTGTCAATGCTGGTGAGGTTCAACCAAGTAGACTTGGACAACGGGTTGTGTTGCCTGCAAGTTTTATCGGAGGCCCACGTGATATGCGACGAAGATTTATGGATGCCATGAGTCCATGACTTTAGTTCAAGATGATGGGAAACCTGATATATTTCTTACTATGACGTGTAATCCAAAATGGCCTGAAATCGTTAAAGAGTTATTGCCCAGTCAAACCGCACAAGATAGGCCAGACCTTGTTGCAAGAGTTTTTCTTGCCAAGTTAGAGGATCGCAAAAACCAACTCTTCAAGAAACACATCCTCGGCGAGGTTGGGGCATAGGTTTATGTCATCGAGTTTCAAAAATGTGGGTTGCCACATGCACATTTCCTTATGATAATGAAACCCCAACACAAGATTACAAACCCAGACCATTACGACGAGATCGTGTGCGCTGAAATACCAGACCCAACAAAGTATCCTGAAATGCATCGACTAGTGATAAAGCACATGATGCATGGTCCTTACGGTCATTTACGACCATCCAGCCCTTGTATGGAAGGTGAGCCAAGAAAATGTCGTTTTAGATATCCTGAGAAATTCAACGATAAGACGGCACAGACAGATAACTCATATCCGATGTATCGGAGGAGAAACAATGGGATGCAGGTGAATGTGCGGGGCAATATCCTAGATAATAGATGGGTGGTTCCATATAACCCAAAGTTGTTAATGATGTTCAACTGTCACATCAATGTTGAGGTTTGTTCAAGTATAGTATCTGTGAAATATGTCTTCAAGTATGTTTACAAGGGCCATGACAAACAGGTTATTCATGTTGATCCTGATAGAGAAGAAGTTGTTATTAACGAGATAAAGAGGTTTCAAGATGCACGTTATGTTTCACCACCTGAGGCGATTTGGCGGATTTTTAGTTTTCAACTTTCTCAGATCCACCCTTGTGTGATGGCTTTACAGGTCCATCTTCCGAATAAACAGTTGGTTAGAATGATATAATGACAGAGATTGTCTATAGAGAGAGGGATAAGAGATCAATGTTGACTGCATTTTTTGAGAGGAATAAAACAGACCTGAGTGCAAGACGACATTTATGCAAAGATTTTCCAAAACATTTCACATGGAATGCCAGTACACGTAAATGGAATCCTCGAAAACAAGGATCAATGAGAGGACGTCTGGTTTATGCTAATCCCGCTGAAAGAGAACGGTATTATCTACGCCTACTTTTGTCTCATATTACTGGACCTACGTGCTTTGAAGATATTTACATGGTTAATGGTGTATTACATCCGACATTTCGAAAAGCAGCTCTTGAGAGAGGGTTAATAGAGACCGACGATAATTTATCGCATTGTCTTGCCGAGGCCTCCATATTTCAGTTTCTCGATGCTCTTAGACGACTATTCGCAACGATCTTAATTTATCGTGAGCTGGGAGATGTTCGCAAGTTATGGGATGAATACTATGATTCACTCTCGGAAGATTATAAACGACGCTACGAAAATGTTGAGAGAGTCTGAAATATGGTTCTTACAGATATCTCAGTCTTTTTACAATCTATGGGTAAGAACCTTGATGATTTCGATCTTCCAAACTTAAATGGAGTTGCCAATTTAGAATCACGAGGGTTTCGTGAGGTACAAGAGGAATACTCAATCATTGTGGAAGACGAAGCCCTGTGTGCCTGAAACACCCTAAATTCCCACCAGAAACATGCATTTGATGAGATCATGAGTCATGTAGATAATGATCGTCCGGGTGTTTTTTTTTTGTAGATGGTCCATGTAGCACCGGAAATAGATTTATGTACAAAGCTTTACTCGCTAATGTTCGTTCCCGTGGACATATTGCACTTGCGACCGCTTCATCGGGTGCTGCCGCTAATAACATTCCAAGGCGAGAACAACTCACTCTCGGTTTAAGATTCCCCTCTGTCTTAGTAATAATTCAATGTGCAATATAAAAAAGCAAAGCGGAACTGCTCAACTGCTCCGAGATGCAAAAATAATCATTTGGGATGAAGCATCAATGGCAAAGAGGCAGGCAGTGGAGGCACTTGATAGAACAATGCAAGACATCACTGGGGTGCGACTCCCATTTGGTGGAAAAATAATGATTATGGGTGGTGATTTTAGACAGGTGTTGCCAGTAACGAGAAAAGATACCCGAGCACAGATTGTAGACTCTAGCCTATGGATGTCACCTATTTGGTCTTCGATTAAAAAGTTACGGTTAACGATCAATATGCGAGCACTTGCTGATCCATGGTTTTTAGATTTTCTGTTACGAGTCGGCAATGGAGAAGAAGAATCAGTGTAAGAAAACTTCATTCGCATACCTGATGACATGGCCATCCCTTACACCAAACAAGATGAATCGAAGGATGCTTTGATAGATGCAATATTTCCTTCTCTACAAACCAACGGTACTGCTTCAGATTATATCATATCAAGGGCGATACTGACAACTAAAAATGAGCATGTCGACGAGATTAATGATCAGTTGATCGAAAGGTTTTGCGGAGAGGAAAAAATTTACTATAGTTTTGACGAAGCAGAAGACGATAAGAATAATTTATATCCGATGGAATTCTTAAACTCATTGACTGTTAGCGGGTTTTCCCCTCATTACATCCGGTTTAAAATCGGATGCCCAATAATACTATTGAGGAATATCGACCCTTCAAACGGATTGTGTAACGGGACAAAGTTGATATGTAGAGGTTTTCAGTCGAACGTCATAGATGCAGAAATAGTTGTTGGTCAACATACTGGTAAGAGGGTATTTTTACCAATAATCCCTCTATGTTCGTCTGAAGATGACATGTTCCCGTTCAAACTAAAGAGAAAACAATTTCCCATTCGACTTTGTTTTGCTATGACAATCAATAAAGCTCAAGGGCAAACAATTCCTGTGGTAGGTGTTTATCTACCATTCTCGCATGGGCAACTTTATGTCATTGTCGAGAGGTATATCACGTGGCACTACAAAGGTATTAGTGAAGTCTACCAAAAAGTTCAAACCGGACGGAGTCTACACATCAAATGTGGTTTATCGAGAAGTTTTGAGTGATGATTGTATATATGATTAGAGCATGATTGTAATTTCTATTTTGTTTAAACACAACTTTTAGACTTTTTTGGATAAGAAATTGCATTAAGTTTTCATTTTATAATTTACGATATATCCCGTAGCATCGTGTAAAACTCTTAATACAACATGCGAACCACCAAGTATTTTGCAAAATTTGATGTTTAACACTAAAATGTATCTTGATAGAACTTTAATATCACCGCCGCATTGCACGGGTATTCAACTAGTAACATATAAACTACAATATTACTAAAATAATAGAAAAATAAATATTTAGTTATATTTAAGTTAGAGATGTTACCTCCGTCATGAGATATATTGATGTGTCAACTTCATCTCGCCGGAAAATGACTCGTAAGAATATCCTCGTCGGAATAACTTTTGAAAATAAATTATAAAAATAAAGTGTGGTCCCTAACGACTATTTATATAATAAAAATGTTTAAAAAATGGGTGGGAAAATTTAATTTTTATAACTTTCAAATTTGAATTTTGAATTTTGAATTTTGAATTTTGAATTTTGAATTTTGAATTTTGAATTTTGAATTTTGAATTTTGAATTTTGAATTTAATATTACCCATGCACAGGGCCATGCAAAGGATGACACTCACGATAGTCTCTTCTTCATCATCATACGCAGACAGACAAATAACCTTCTAATCTAACAACAACAACCCCTCTGGAAACTGGAAAGGGCTTCTTTAAGGCATTATACAAAATTTTCCATTGGTGTACATTTAATCCATCGACCATCGAAGGGATCAAACTTTGTTCTGCTATTTAGATATTTGACCTCGTGATATAAGATGTTTCTCCGGTCCAAGATCTATAGAAGCTAGTTGAGAAGTGATACTCCAATGATGATGAAGAAGCAAAATTATTGGAAAACATGAAATAAGATGCTAAAGAAGTAACCAATATTCAGCGAGCTGTATATGACGAAAGTTTTCAAAATTACAGCCGTAAGTACCGCTAAAGAGGCATGGTTGGTAGTTTGGGAAGAATTCATGGCAACTCTAATGTGATTGTGGTTAGGCTTCAAGCTCAAAGACAAGAATATGAGAATTTGGCAATGGGAGATGATGTTGAGATATTGTTCAGAACCAGATATGTTGATCATATTAAAGCTTACAGTGAAGATATAAATATTGTGAAGGTGGTGTTATGCAGTCTCCCTCAAAATTCAATCATGTTGTTGCATCAATATAAGGACTTACATGTATTGTCTCTCCACCCGCTAAGAGTAACTCCAACCGAGCGGTAATTCCCCTTTTTTGCCGGTTTTAGCCACTCCAACCGGCCGGCAACTACAAAAAGGTTTTGCCGGCCAAAATTTTTAGACCACATATATGCCGTGTGATTTTGGAAACGACACGTCACAGGCCCACCACTACAAACCTTTATTCCATTTTTTGTTTTATTTTAATATCAAATTCTTTTAATAAGTATATAAATTAACATATATATTTTGTTTTTGTTTTTCAAATTCATCATGTTTTCCAAATGCTAGATTTTGTATTATGTTTAAAAAATAATTAGGTGGAAATATTTGATTGGTTGGACATGTTTGACATAGAGAATCATGAGACAGTGGATTTTTATCCGACCATGGATGTTACGAAATTGAAAAAGTTAGGACCACTAGTGTAGATTGTCTGTTTTAAGGACCAAATCCAAATTTTGAGCAAACCACAGGACCACCATTGTAATTCACTCTTATTATTATATTAACTATACGCAGAAAAACTCTCTGCGCAAAGTCCTCTATGTAATTCCACGTCTGCATTCAGAAAACCCAACTTTACGTATAAATGCCCTCTACATAAAGTCTATGCGTAAGGTTTGGCTATAAGGGGAAACATGTTCCAAAAGAGGCTAAATCTTGAAACCCGTGGGATAGAATGATTATTTGAGACAATTTCCCAGATTCGTAACCTCTATCTTTTAGCTCAGCACACAAGTCTTCTTTCCATTTGTTGTTCAGAGCGAGTGTTCCATTCGCAACCTCATCAATAAACTTCATTTTATTCTCCAATAAATCCAACTCCTTTTTAAGCTTAGAACGCAGAGCCAACTGTAACCCATAACCGCAATTTGTAATGCACAGTTCAAAATATTAAAATAAAAATTAGTTACACATAATTATCCAACTTTCCCGCGTTTTCCTATAAACTTCAAGATGAATGCAAATAAAATTCAGAAGAACTATAAAAGCACAAAGTTAACGAGTTAAACAGAAATAAAGATTAAAGAAATTATCAAGGACTATAAAGCAGAAAGAACATAACACAATTGAGAAACAAATAAAACTAAAAATAAATAACATCCTGCCACTCAAGCTTACTTTCTTCTGGACTGTGGTACTTCTTCAATGAACCATTGGAGTCGAGGAGGTTCATGTCATTTATGTATAATCTCAAGGTTCTATTAAGCAACCTCTCGCTCAATTCCTCAGCAGACATGGCATGAGCCATGTATTCCACTAGAATATATGATTGTCAATAAGAACTAAAAAACATTTGTGATACATAGTATTATGAAATAATCTTTTCAATCTGATTTACCTCCATCAAAGTTTCACCCCCCCTTTGAACCACTTGTACCAGGGGTTCATTGCTACCATCTCTTCTTCATTTAGATGACATATGATGTTGGCAATGATGTCCCTCAGATTATATCGAGGAACAAATGAAGTGAACTCGGTCCATATTAGTTCACTTCCAAGTACAATCGGAACGACTGGAATGAACATGTCAAGACAATTGATTTAAGAAAACTAATTAAATGCAAAAATAGTTACACAGTCATATACAAAACACGAAATATGAAAATTACCAAGTAGACTCACATAATTGCCCCTTCTCCATTCACGTAGTTGAGGATAATTTTTATCATCTTTATAAAAAATATATTTCGTGAAAAACGCAAGTATTTTCTGCGTAAAACCTTATCTTAAAAAAATATTAGTTTTTCAGGAGATAAAAAAAACAATTTTTAAAAAATTAATTATTTTACGCAGAGCAACTTTCTTCGTAAAAAGTATTCTTTGCTACAAAATATTTTTTTTCTATGCAAAAAAAAGACATAATTTATAAATAAAAACTATTTTATTATTTAATTTTTTTATGTGTAAAATAGGAAGAATTTTTTTATTAAAAAAATATGTTTTTTTTTCTAGAGGCTTTTCTGTGTAAACTAAAATAATAAATTAACAAAAATGTTAACTAAATAAACAATAACATATAAACTGAAAAGTTGACTAAAATAATAATAACATATTAACTACAATATTACTAAAATATTTGAAAATTAAACATTTAGTTATATTTAAGTTAGAGATGTTACCTCCGTCATGAGATATATTGATGCGTAAACTTCATCTCGCCGGAAAATGACTCGTAAGAATATTCTCGTCGGAATAAATTTTGAAAATAAATTATAAAAATAAAATGTGGTCCCTAACGACTATTTATATAATAAAAATGTTTAAAAAATGGGTGGGAAAATTTATTTTTTATAACTTTCAAATTTGAATTTTGAATTTTGAATTTTGAATTTTGAATTTTGAATTTTGAATTTTGAATTTTGAATTTTGAATTTTGAATTTTGAATTTTGAATTTTGAATTTAATATTACCCATGCACAGGGCCATGCAAAGGATGGCACTCACGATAGTCTCTTCTTCATCATCATACGCAGACAGACAAATAACTTTCTAATCTAACAACAACAACCCCTATGGAAACTGGAAAGGGCTTCTTTAAGGCATTATACAAAATTTTCCATTGGTGTACATTTAATCCATCGACCATCGAAGGGATCAAACTTTGTTCTGCTATTTAGATATTTGACCTCGTGATATAAGATGTTTCTCCAGTCCAAGATCTATAGAAGCTAGTTGAGAAGTGATACTCCAATGATGATGAAGAAGCAAAATTATTGGAAAACATGAAATAAGATGCTAAAGAAGTAACCAATATTCAGCGAGCTGTATATGACGAAAGTTTTCAAAATTACAGCCGTAAGTACCGCTAAAGAGGCATGGTTGGTAGTTTGGGAAGAATTCATGGCGACTCTAATGTGATTGTGGTTAGGCTTCAAGCTCAAAGACAAGAATATGAGAATTTGGCAATGGGAGATGATGTTGAGATATTGTTCAGAACCAGATATGTTGATCATATTAAAGCTTACAGTGAAGATATAAATATTGTGAAGGTGGTGTTATGCAGTCTCCCTCAAAATTCAATCATGTTGTTGCATCAATATAAGGACTTACATGTATTGTCTCTCCACCAGCTAAGAGTAACTCCAACCGAGCGGTAATTCCCCTTTTTTGCCGGTTTTAGCCACTCCAACCGGCCGGCAACTACAAAAAGGTTTTGCCGGCCAAAATTTTTAGACAACATATATGCCGTGTGATTTTGGAAACGGCACGTCACAGGCCCACCACTACAAACCTTTATTCCATTTTTTGTTTTATTTTAATATCAAATTCTTTTAATAAGTATATAAATTAACATATATATTTTGTTTTTGTTTTTCAAATTCATCATGTTTTCCAAATGCTAGATTTTGTATTATGTTTAAAAAATAATTAGGTGGAAATATTTGATTGGTTGGACATGTTTGACATAGAGAATCATGAGACAGTGGATTTTTATCCGACCATGGATGTTACGAAAATGAAAAAGTTAGGACGACTAGTGTAGATTGTCTGTTTTAAGGACCAAATCCAAATTTTGAGCAAACCACAGGACCACCATTGTAATTCACTCTTATTATTATATTAACTTTACGCAGAAAAACTCTCTGCGCAAAGTCCTCTATGTAATTCCACGTCTGCATTCAGAAAACCCAACTTTACGTATAAATGCCCTCTACATAAAGTCTATGCGTAAGGTTTGGCTATAAGGGGAAACATGTTCCAAAAGTGGCTAAATCTTGAAACCCGTGGGATAGAATGATTATTTGAGACAATTTCCCAGATTCGTAACCTCTATCTTTTAGCTCAGCACACAAGTCTTCTTTCCATTTGTTGTTCAGAGCGAGTGTTCCATTCGCAACCTCATCAATAAACTTCATTTTATTCTCCAATAAATCCAACTCCTTTTTAAGCTTAGAACGCAGAGCCAACTGTAACCCATAACCGCAATTTGTAATGCACAGTTCAAAATATTAAAATAAAAATTAGTTACACATAATTATCCAACTTTCCCGCGTTTTCCTATAAACTTCAAGACGAATGCAAATAAAATTCAGAAGAACTATAAAAGCACAAAGTTAACGAGTTAAACAGAAATAAAGATTAAAGAAATTATCAAGGACTATAAAGCAGAAAGAACATAACACAATTGAGAAACAAATAAAACTAAAAATAAATAACATCCTGCCACTCAAGCTTACTTTCTTCTGGACTGTGGTACTTCTTCAATGAACCATTGGAGTCGAGGAGGTTCATGTCATTTATGTATAATCTCAAGGTTCTATTAAGCAACCTCTCGCTCAATTCCTCAGCAGACATGGCATGAGCCATGTATTCCACTAGAATATATGATTGTCAATAAGAACTAAAAAACATTTGTGATACATAGTATTATGAAATAATCTTTTCAATCTGATTTACCTCCATCAAAGTTTCACCCCCCCTTTGAACCACTTGTACCAGGGGTTCATTGCTACCCTCTCTTCTTCATTTAGATGACATATGATGTTGGCAATGATGTCCCTCAGATTATATCGAGGAACAAATGAAGTGAACTCGGTCCATATTAGTTCACTTCCAAGTACAATCGGAACGACTGGAATGAACATGTCAAGACAATTGATTTAAGAAAACTAATTAAATGCAAAAATAGTTACACAATCATATACAAAACACGAAATATGAAAATTACCAAGTAGACTCACATAATTGGCCCTTCTCCATTCACGTAGTTGAGGATAATTTTTATCATCTTTATAAAAAATATATTTCGTGAAAAACGCAAGTATTTTCTGCGTAAAACCTTATCTTAAAAAAATATTAGTTTTTCAGGAGATAAAAAAAACAATTTTTAAAAAATTAATTATTTTACGCAGAGCAACTTTCTTCGTAAAAAGTATTCTTTGCTAAAAAATATTTTTTTTCTATGCAAAAAAAAGACATAATTTATAAATAAAAACTATTTTATTATTTAATTTTTTTATGTGTAAAATAGGAAGAATTTTTTTATTAAAAAAATATGTTTTTTTTTCTAGAGGCTTTTCTGTGTAAACTAAAATAATAAATTAACAAAAATGTTAACTAAATAAACAATAACATATAAACTGAAAAGTTGACTAAAATAATAATAACATATTAACTACAATATTACTAAAATATTTGAAAATTAAACATTTAGTTATATTTAAGTTAGAGATGTTACCTCCGTCATGAGATATATTGATGCGTAAACTTCATCTCGCCGGAAAATGACTCGTAAGAATATTCTCGTCGGAATAAATTTTGAAAATAAATTATAAAAATAAAATGTGGTCCCTAACGACTATTTATATAATAAAAATGTTTAAAAAATGGGTGGGAAAATTTATTTTTTATAACTTTCAAATTTGAATTTTGAATTTTGAATTTTGAATTTTGAATTTTGAATTTTGAATTTTGAATTTTGAATTTTGAATTTTGAATTTTGAATTTTGAATTTTGAATTTTGAATTTTGAATTTTGAATTTTGAATTTAATATTACCCATGCACAGGGCCATGCAAAGGATGGCACTCACGATAGTCTCTTCTTCATCATCATACGCAGACAGACAAATAACTTTCTAATCTAACAACAACAACCCCTATGGAAACTGGAAAGGGCTTCTTTAAGGCATTATACAAAATTTTCCATTGGTGTACATTTAATCCATCGACCATCGAAGGGATCAAACTTTGTTCTGCTATTTAGATATTTGACCTCGTGATATAAGATGTTTCTCCAGTCCAAGATCTATAGAAGCTAGTTGAGAAGTGATACTCCAATGATGATGAAGAAGCAAAATTATTGGAAAACATGAAATAAGATGCTAAAGAAGTAACCAATATTCAGCGAGCTGTATATGACGAAAGTTTTCAAAATTACAGCCGTAAGTACCGCTAAAGAGGCATGGTTGGTAGTTTGGGAAGAATTCATGGCGACTCTAATGTGATTGTGGTTAGGCTTCAAGCTCAAAGACAAGAATATGAGAATTTGGCAATGGGAGATGATGTTGAGATATTGTTCAGAACCAGATATGTTGATCATATTAAAGCTTACAGTGAAGATATAAATATTGTGAAGGTGGTGTTATGCAGTCTCCCTCAAAATTCAATCATGTTGTTGCATCAATATAAGGACTTACATGTATTGTCTCTCCACCAGCTAAGAGTAACTCCAACCGAGCGGTAATTCCCCTTTTTTGCCGGTTTTAGCCACTCCAACCGACCGGCAACTACAAAAAGGTTTTGCCGGCCAAAATTTTTAGACAACATATATGCCGTGTGATTTTGGAAACGGCACGTCACAGGCCCACCCTACAAACCTTTATTCCATTTTTTGTTTTATTTTAATATCAAATTCTTTTAATAAGTATATAAATTAACATATATATTTTGTTTTTGTTTTTCAAATTCATCATGTTTTCCAAATGCTAGATTTTGTATTATGTTTAAAAAATAATTAGGTGGAAATATTTGATTGGTTGGACATGTTTGACATAGAGAATCATGAGACAGTGGATTTTTATCCGACCATGGATGTTACGAAAATGAAAAAGTTAGGACCACTAGTGTAGATTGTCTGTTTTAAGGACCAAATCCAAATTTTGAGCAAACCACAGGGACCACCATTGTAATTCACTCTTATTATTATATTAACTTTACGCAGAAAAACTCTCTGCGCAAAGTCCTCTATGTAATTCCACGTCTGCATTCAGAAAACCCAACTTTACGTATAAATGCCCTCTACATAAAGTCTATGCGTAAGGTTTGGCTATAAGGGGAAACATGTTCCAAAAGTGGCTAAATCTTGAAACCCGTGGGATAGAATGATTATTTGAGACAATTTCCCAGATTCGTAACCTCTATCTTTTAGCTCAGCACACAAGTCTTCTTTCCATTTGTTGTTCAGAGCGAGTGTTCCATTCGCAACCTCATCAATAAACTTCATTTTATTCTCCAATAAATCCAACTCCTTTTTAAGCTTAGAACGCAGAGCCAACTGTAACCCATAACCGCAATTTGTAATGCACAGTTCAAAATATTAAAATAAAAATTAGTTACACATAATTATCCAACTTTCCCGCGTTTTCCTATAAACTTCAAGACGAATGCAAATAAAATTCAGAAGAACTATAAAAGCACAAAGTTAACGAGTTAAACAGAAATAAAGATTAAAGAAATTATCAAGGACTATAAAGCAGAAAGAACATAACACAATTGAGAAACAAATAAAACTAAAAATAAATAACATCCTGCCACTCAAGCTTACTTTCTTCTGGACTGTGGTACTTCTTCAATGAACCATTGGAGTCGAGGAGGTTCATGTCATTTATGTATAATCTCAAGGTTCTATTAAGCAACCTCTCGCTCAATTCCTCAGCAGACATGGCATGAGCCATGTATTCCACTAGAATATATGATTGTCAATAAGAACTAAAAAACATTTGTGATACATAGTATTATGAAATAATCTTTTCAATCTGATTTACCTCCATCAAAGTTTCACCCCCCCTTTGAACCACTTGTACCAGGGGTTCATTGCTACCCTCTCTTCTTCATTTAGATGACATATGATGTTGGCAATGATGTCCCTCAGATTATATCGAGGAACAAATGAAGTGAACTCGGTCCATATTAGTTCACTTCCAAGTACAATCGGAACGACTGGAATGAACATGTCAAGACAATTGATTTAAGAAAACTAATTAAATGCAAAAATAGTTACACAATCATATACAAAACACGAAATATGAAAATTACCAAGTAGACTCACATAATTGCCCCTTCTCCATTCACGTAGTTGAGGATAATTTTTATCATCTTTATAAAAAATATATTTCGTGAAAAACGCAAGTATTTTCTGCGTAAAACCTTATCTTAAAAAAATATTAGTTTTTCAGGAGATAAAAAAAACAATTTTTAAAAAATTAATTATTTTACGCAGAGCAACTTTCTTCGTAAAAAGTATTCTTTGCTAAAAAATATTTTTTTTCTATGCAAAAAAAAGACATAATTTATAAATAAAAACTATTTTATTATTTAATTTTTTTATGTGTAAAATAGGAAGAATCTTTTTATTAAAAAAATATGTTTTTTTTTTCTAAAGGCTTTTCTGTGTAAACTAAAATAATAAATTAACAAAAATGTTAACTAAATAAACAATAACATATAAACTGAAAAGTTGACTAAAATAATAATAACATATTAACTACAATATTACTAAAATATTAGAAAATTAAACATTTAGTTATATTTAAGTTAGAGATGTTACCTCCGTCATGAGATATATTGATGCGTAAACTTCATCTCGCCGGAAAATGACTCGTAAGAATATTCTCGTCGGAATAACTTTTGAAAATAAATTATAAAAATAAAATGTGGTCCCTAACGACTATTTATATAATAAAAATGTTTAAAAAATGGGTGGGAAAATTTAATTTTTATAACTTTCAAATTTGAATTTTGAATTTTGAATTTTGAATTTTGAATTTTGAATTTTGAATTTAATATTACCCATGCACAGGGCCATGCAAAGGATGGCACTCACGATAGTCTCTTCTTCATCATCATACGCAGACAGACAAATAACCTTCTAATCTAACAACAACAACCCCTATGGAAACTGGAAAGGGCTTCTTTAAGGCATTATACAAAATTTTCCATTGGTGTACATTTAATCCATCGACCATCGAAGGGATCAAACTTTGTTCTGCTATTTAGATATTTGACCTCGTGATATAAGATGTTTCTCCAGTCCAAGATCTATAGAAGCTAGTTGAGAAGTGATACTCCAATGATGATGAAGAAGCAAAATTATTAGAAAACATGAAATAAGATGCTAAAGAAGTAACCAATATTCAGCGAGTTGTATATGACGAAAGTTTTCAAAATTACAGCCGTAAGTACCGCTAAAGAGGCATGGTTGGTAGTTTGGGAAGAATTCATGGCGACTCTAATGTGATTGTGGTTAGGCTTCAAGCTCAAAGACAAGAATATGAGAATTTGGCAATGGGAGATGATGTTGAGATATTGTTCATAACCAGATATGTTGATCATATTAAAGCTTACAGTGAAGATATAAATATTGTGAAGGTGGTGTTATGCAGTCTCCCTCAAAATTCAATCATGTTGTTGCATCAATATAAGGACTTACATGTATTGTCTCTCCACCAGCTAAGAGTAACTCCAACCGAGCGGTAATTCCCCTTTTTTGCCGGTTTTAGCCACTCCAACCGGCCGGCAACTACAAAAAGGTTTTGCCGGCCAAAATTTTTAGACAACATATATGCCGTGTGATTTTGGAAACGGCACGTCACAGGCCCACCACTACAAACCTTTATTCCATTTTTTGTTTTATTTTAATATCAAATTCTTTTAATAAGTATATAAATTAACATATATATTTTGTTTTTGTTTTTCAAATTCATCATGTTTTCCAAATGCTAGATTTTGTATTATGTTTAAAAAATAATTAGGTGGAAATATTTGATTGGTTGGACATGTTTGACATAGAGAATCATGAGACAGTGGATTTTTATCCGACCATGGATGTTACGAAAATGAAAAAGTTAGGACCACTAGTGTAGATTGTCTGTTTTAAGGACCAAATCCAAATTTTGAGCAAACCACAGGGACCACCATTGTAATTCACTCTTATTATTATATTAACTTTACGCAGAAAAACTCTCTGCGCAAAGTCCTCTATGTAATTCCACGTCTGCATTCAGAAAACCCAACTTTACGTATAAATGCCCTCTACATAAAGTCTATGCGTAAGGTTTGGCTATAAGGGGAAACATGTTCCAAAAGTGGCTAAATCTTGAAACCCGTGGGATAGAATGATTATTTGAGACAATTTCCCAGATTCGTAACCTCTATCTTTTAGCTCAGCACACAAGTCTTCTTTCCATTTGTTGTTCAGAGCGAGTGTTCCATTCGCAACCTCATCAATAAACTTCATTTTATTCTCCAATAAATCCAACTCCTTTTTAAGCTTAGAACGCAGAGCCAACTGTAACCCATAACCGCAATTTGTAATGCACAGTTCAAAATATTAAAATAAAAATTAGTTACACATAATTATCCAACTTTCCCGCGTTTTCCTATAAACTTCAAGACGAATGCAAATAAAATTCAGAAGAACTATAAAAGCACAAAGTTAACGAGTTAAACAGAAATAAAGATTAAAGAAATTATCAAGGACTATAAAGCAGAAAGAACATAACACAATTGAGAAACAAATAAAACTAAAAATAAATAACATCCTGCCACTCAAGCTTACTTTCTTCTGGACTGTGGTACTTCTTCAATGAACCATTGGAGTCGAGGAGGTTCATGTCATTTCTGTATAATCTCAAGGTTCTATTAAGCAACCTCTCGCTCAATTCCTCAGCAGACATGGCATGAGCCATGTATTCCACTAGAATATATGATTGTCAATAAGAACTAAAAAACATTTGTGATACATAGTATTATGAAATAATCTTTTCAATCTGATTTACCTCCATCAAAGTTTCACCCCCCCTTTGAACCACTTGTACCAGGGGTTCATTGCTACCATCTCTTCTTCATTTAGATGACATATGATGTTGGCAATGATGTCCCTCAGATTATATCGAGGAACAAATGAAGTGAACTCGGTCCATATTAGTTCACTTCCAAGTACAATCGAAACGACTGGAATGAACATGTCAAGACAATTGATTTAAGAAAACTAATTAAATGCAAAAATAGTTGCACAATCATATACAAAACACGAAATATGAAAATTACCAAGTAGACTCACATAATTGCCCCTTCTCCATTCACGTAGTTGAGGATAATTTTTATCATCTTTGTAAAAAATATATTTCGTGAAAAACGCAAGTATTTTCTGCGTAAAACCTTATCTTAAAAAAATATTAGTTTTTCAGGAGATAAAAAAAACAATTTTTAAAAAATTAATTATTTTACGCAGAGCAACTTTCTTCGTAAAAAGTATTCTTTGCTAAAAAATATTTTTTTTCTATGCAAAAAAAAGACATAATTTATAAATAAAAACTATTTTATTATTTAATTTTTTTATGTGTAAAATAGGAAGAATCTTTTTATTAAAAAAATATGTTTTTTTTTTCTAGAGGCTTTTCTGTGTAAACTAAAATAATAAATTAACAAAAATGTTAACTAAATAAACAATAACATATAAACTGAAAAGTTGACTAAAATAATAATAACATATTAACTACAATATTACTAAAATATTAGAAAATTAAACATTTAGTTATATTTAAGTTAGAGATGTTACCTCCGTCATGAGATATATTGATGCGTAAACTTCATCTCGCCGGAAAATGACTCGTAAGAATATTCTCGTCGGAATAACTTTTGAAAATAAATTATAAAAATAAAATGTGGTCCCTAACGACTATTTATATAATAAAAATGTTTAAAAAATGGGTGGGAAAATTTAATTTTTATAACTTTCAAATTTGAATTTTGAATTTTGAATTTTGAATTTTGAATTTAATATTACCCATGCACAGGGCCATGCAAACGATGGCACTCACGATAGTCTCTTCTTCATCATCATACGCAGACAGACAAATAACCTTCTAATCTAACAACAACAACCCCTATGGAAACTGGAAAGGGCTTCTTTAAGGCATTATACAAAATTTTCCATTGGTGTACATTTAATCCATCGACCATCGAAGGGATCAAACTTTGTTCTGCTATTTAGATATTTGACCTCGTGATATAAGATGTTTCTCCAGTCCAAGATCTATAGAAGCTAGTTGAGAAGTGATACTCCAATGATGATGAAGAAGCAAAATTATTGGAAAACATGAAATAAGATGCTAAAGAAGTAACCAATATTCAGCGAGCTGTATATGACGAAAGTTTTCAAAATTACAGCCGTAAGTACCGCTAAAGAGGCATGGTTGGTAGTTTGGGAAGAATTCATGGCGACTCTAATGTGATTGTGGTTAGGCTTCAAGCTCAAAGACAAGAATATGAGAATTTGGCAATGGGAGATGATGTTGAGATATTGTTCAGAACCAGATATGTTGATCATATTAAAGCTTACAGTGAAGATATAAATATTGTGAAGGTGGTGTTATGCAGTCTCCCTCAAAATTCAATCATGTTGTTGCATCAATATAAGGACTTACATGTATTGTCTCTCCACCAGCTAAGAGTAACTCCAACCGAGCGGTAATTCCCCTTTTTTGCCGGTTTTAGCCACTCCAACCGGCCGGCAACTACAAAAAGGTTTTGCCGGCCAAAATTTTTAGACAACATATATGCCGTGTGATTTTGGAAACGGCACGTCACAGGCCCACCACTTCAAACCTTTATTCCATTTTTTGTTTTATTTTAATATCAAATTCTTTTAATAAGTATATAAATTAACATATATATTTTGTTTTTGTTTTTCAAATTCATCATGTTTTCCAAATGCTAGATTTTGTATTATGTTTAAAAAATAATTAGGTGGAAATATTTGATTGGTTGGACATGTTTGACATAGAGAATCATGAGACAGTGGATTTTTATCCGACCATGGATGTTACGAAAATGAAAAAGTTAGGACCACTAGTGTAGATTGTCTGTTTTAAGGACCAAATCCAAATTTTGAGCAAACCACAGGGACCACCATTGTAATTCACTCTTATTATTATATTAACTTTACGCAGAAAAACTCTCTGCGCAAAGTCCTCTATGTAATTCCACGTCTGCATTCAGAAAACCCAACTTTACGTATAAATGCCCTCTACATAAAGTCTATGCGTAAGGTTTGGCTATAAGGGGAAACATGTTCCAAAAGTGGCTAAATCTTGAAACCCGTGGGATAGAATGATTATTTGAGACAATTTCCCAGATTCGTAACCTCTATCTTTTAGCTCAGCACACAAGTCTTCTTTCCATTTGTTGTTCAGAGCGAGTGTTCCATTCGCAACCTCATCAATAAACTTCATTTTATTCTCCAATAAATCCAACTCCTTTTTAAGCTTAGAACGCAGAGCCAACTGTAACCCATAACCGCAATTTGTAATGCACAGTTCAAAATATTAAAATAAAAATTAGTTACACATAATTATCCAACTTTCCCGCGTTTTCCTATAAACTTCAAGACGAATGCAAATAAAATTCAGAAGAACTATAAAAGCACAAAGTTAACGAGTTAAACAGAAATAAAGATTAAAGAAATTATCAAGGACTATAAAGCAGAAAGAACATAACACAATTGAGAAACAAATAAAACTAAAAATAAATAACATCCTGCCACTCAAGCTTACTTTCTTCTGGACTATGGTACTTCTTCAATGAACCATTGGAGTCGAGGAGGTTCATGTCATTTATGTATAATCTCAAGGTTCTATTAAGCAACCTCTCGCTCAATTCCTCAGCAGACATGGCATGAGCCATGTATTCCACTAGAATATATGATTGTCAATAAGAACTAAAAAACATTTGTGATACATAGTATTATGAAATAATCTTTTCAATCTGATTTACCTCCATCAAAGTTTCACCCCCCCTTTGAACCACTTGTACCAGGGGTTCATTGCTACCCTCTCTTCTTCATTTAGATGACATATGATGTTGGCAATGATGTCCCTCAGATTATATCGAGGAACAAATGAAGTGAACTCGGTCCATATTAGTTCACTTCCAAGTACAATCGGAACGACTGGAATGAACATGTCAAGACAATTGATTTAAGAAAACTAATTAAATGCAAAAATAGTTACACAATCATATACAAAACACGAAATATGAAAATTACCAAGTAGACTCACATAATTGCCCCTTCTCCATTCACGTAGTTGAGGATAATTTTTATCATCTTTATAAAAAATATATTTCGTGAAAAACGCAAGTATTTTCTGCGTAAAACCTTATCTTAAAAAAATATTAGTTTTTCAGGAGATAAAAAAAACAATTTTTAAAAAATTAATTATTTTACGCAGAGCAACTTTCTTCGTAAAAAGTATTCTTTGCTAAAAAATATTTTTTTTCTATGCAAAAAAAAGACATAATTTATAAATAAAAACTATTTTATTATTTAATTTTTTTATGTGTAAAATAGGAAGAATCTTTTTATTAAAAAAATATGTTTTTTTTTCTAGAGGCTTTTCTGTGTAAACTAAAATAATAAATTAACAAAAATGTTAACTAAATAAACAATAACATATAAACTGAAAAGTTGACTAAAATAATAATAACATATTAACTACAATATTACTAAAATATTAGAAAATTAAACATTTAGTTATATTTAAGTTAGAGATGTTACCTCCGTCATGAGATATATTGATGCGTAAACTTCATCTCGCCGGAAAATGACTCGTAAGAATATTCTCGTCGGAATAACTTTTGAAAATAAATTATAAAAATAAAATGTGGTCCCTAACGACTATTTATATAATAAAAATGTTTAAAAAATGGGTGGGAAAATTTAATTTTTATAACTTTCAAATTTGAATTTTGAATTTTGAATTTTGAATTTTGAATTTTGAATTTTGAATTTAATATTACCAATGCACAGGGCCATGCAAAGGATAGCACTCACGATAGTCTCTTCTTCATCATCATACGCAGACAGACAAATAACCTTCTAATCTAACAACAACAACCCCTCTGGAAACTGGTAAGGGCTTCTTTAAGGCATTATACAAAATTTTCCATTGGTGTACATTTAATCCATCGACCATCGAAGGGATCAAACTTTGTTCTGCTATTTAGATATTTGACCTCGTGATATAAGATGTTTCTCCAGTCCAAGATCTATAGAAGCTAGTTGAGAAGTGATACTCCAATGATGATGAAGAAGCAAAATTATTGGAAAACATGAAATAAGATGCTAAAGAAGTAACCAATATTCAGCGAGCTGTATATGACGAAAGTTTTCAAAATTACAGCCGTAAGTACCGCTAAAGAGGCATGGTTGGTAGTTTGGGAAGAATTCATGGCGACTCTAATGTGATTGTGGTTAGGCTTCAAGCTCAAAGACAAGAATATGAGAATTTGGCAATGGGAGATGATGTTGAGATATTGTTCAGAACCAGATATGTTGATCATATTAAAGCTTACAGTGAAGATATAAATATTGTGAAGGTGGTGTTATGCAGTCTCCCTCAAAATTCAATCATGTTGTTGCATCAATATAAGGACTTACATGTATTGTCTCTCCACCCGCTAAGAGTAACTCCAACCGAGCGGTAATTCCCCTTTTTTGCCGGTTTTAGCCACTCCAACCGGCCGGCAACTACAAAAAGGTTTTGCCGGCCAAAATTTTTAGACAACATATATGCCGTGTGATTTTGGAAACGGCACGTCACAGGCCCACCACTACAAACCTTTATTCCATTTTTTGTTTTATTTTAATATCAAATTCTTTTAATAAGTATATAAATTAACATATATAATTTGTTTTTGTTTTTCAAATTCATCATGTTTTCCAAATGCTAGATTTTGTATTATGTTTAAAAAATAATTAGGTGGAAATATTTGATTGGTTGGACATGTTTGACATAGAGAATCATGAGACAGTGGATTTTTATCCGACCATGGATGTTACGAAAATGAAAAAGTTAGGACCACTAGTGTAGATTGTCTGTTTTAAGGACCAAATCCAAATTTTGAGCAAACCACAGGGACCACCATTGTAATTCACTCTTATTATTATATTAACTTTACGCAGAAAAACTCTCTGCGCAAAGTCCTCTATGTAATTCCACGTCTGCATTCAGAAAACCCAACTTTACGTATAAATGCCCTCTACATAAAGTCTATGCGTAAGGTTTGGCTATAAGGGGAAACATGTTCCAAAAGTGGCTAAATCTTGAAACCCGTGGGATAGAATGATTATTTGAGACAATTTCCCAGATTCGTAACCTCTATCTTTTAGCTCAGCACACAAGTCTTCTTTCCATTTGTTGTTCAGAGCGAGTGTTCCATTCGCAACCTCATCAATAAACTTCATTTTATTCTCCAATAAATCCAACTCCTTTTTAAGCTTAGAACGCAGAGCCAACTGTAACCCATAACCGCAATTTGTAATGCACAGTTCAAAATATTAAAATAAAAATTAGTTACACATAATTATCCAACTTTCCCGCGTTTTCCTATAAACTTCAAGACGAATGCAAATAAAATTCAGAATAACTATAAAAGCACAAAGTTAACGAGTTAAACAGAAATAAAGATTAAAGAAATTATCAAGGACTATAAAGCAGAAAGAACATAACACAATTGAGAAACAAATAAAACTAAAAATAAATAACATCCTGCCACTCAAGCTTACTTTCTTCTGGACTGTGGTACTTCTTCAATGAACCATTGGAGTCGAGGAGGTTCATGTCATTTCTGTATAATCTCAAGGTTCTATTAAGCAACCCCTCGCTCAATTCCTCAGCAGACATGGCATGAGCCATGTATTCCACTAGAATATATGATTGTCAATAAGAACTAAAAAACATTTGTGATACATAGTATTATGAAATAATCTTTTCAATCTGATTTACCTCCATCAAAGTTTCACCCCCCCCTTTGAACCACTTGTACCAGGGGTTCATTGCTACCATCTCTTCTTCATTTAGATGACATATGATGTTGGCAATGATGTCCCTCAGATTATATCGAGGAACAAATGAAGTGAACTCGGTCCATATTAGTTCACTTCCAAGTACAATCGGAACGACTGGAATGAACATGTCAAGACAATTGATTTAAGAAAACTAATTAAATGCAAAAATAGTTACACAATCATATACAAAACACGAAATATGAAAATTACCAAGTAGACTCACATAATTTCCCCTTCTCCATTCACGTAGTTGAGGATAATTTTTATCATCTTTATAAAAAATATATTTCGTGAAAAACGCAAGTATTTTCTGCGTAAAACCTTATCTTAAAAAAATATTAGTTTTTCAGGAGATAAAAAAAACAATTTTTAAAAAATTAATTATTTTATGCAGAGCAACTTTCTTCGTAAAAAGTATTCTTTGCTAAAAAATATTTTTTTTCTATGCAAAAAAAAGACATAATTTATAAATAAAAACTATTTTATTATTTAATTTTTTTATGTGTAAAATAGGAAGAATCTTTTTATTAAAAAAATATGTTTTTTTTTTTCTAGAGGCTTTTCTGTGTAAACTAAAATAATAAATTAACAAAAATGTTAACTAAATAAACAATAACATATAAACTGAAAAGTTGACTAAAACAATAATAACATATTAACTACAATATTACTAAAATATTAGAAAATTAAACATTTAGTTATATTTAAGTTAGAGATGTTACCTCCGTCATGAGATATATTGATGCGTAAACTTCATCTCGCCGGAAAATGATTCGTAAGAATATTCTCGTCGGAATAACTTTTGAAAATAAATTATAAAAATAAAATGTGGTCCCTAACGACTATTTATATAACAAAAATGTTTAAAAAATGGGTGGGAAAATTTAATTTTTATAACTTTCAAATTTGAATTTTGAATTTTGAATTTTGAATTTTGAATTTTGAATTTTGAATTTTGAATTTTGAATTTTGAATTTTGAATTTAATATTACCAATGCACAGGGCCATGCAAAGGATGACACTCACGATAGTCTCTTCTTCATCATCATACGCAGACAGACAAATAACCTTCTAATCTAACAACAACAACCCCTCTGGAAACTGGAAAGGGCTTCTTTAAGGCATTATACAAAATTTTCCATTGGTGTACATTTAATCCATCGACCATCGAAGGGATCAAACTTTGTTCTGCTATTTAGATATTTGACCTCGTGATATAAGATGTTTCTCCAGTCCAAGATCTATAGAAGCTAGTTGAGAAGTGATACTCCAATGATGATGAAGAAGCAAAATTATTGGAAAACATGAAATAAGATGCTAAAGAAGTAACCAATATTCAGCGAGCTGTATATGACGAAAGTTTTCAAAATTACAGTCGTAAGTACCGCTAAAGAGGCATGGTTGGTAGTTTGGGAAGAATTCATGGCGACTCTAATATGATTGTGGTTAGGCTTCAAGCTCAAAGACAAGAATATGAGAATTTGGCAATGGGAGATGATGTTGAGATATTGTTCAGAACCAGATATGTTGATCATATTAAAGCTTACAGTGAAGATATAAATATTGTGAAGGTGGTGTTATGCAGTCTCCCTCAAAATTCAATCATGTTGTTGCATCAATATAAGGACTTACATGTATTGTCTCTCCACCAGCTAAGAGTAACTCCAACCGAGCGGTAATTCCCCTTTTTTGCCGGTTTTAGCCACTCCAACCGGCCGGCAACTACAAAAAGGTTTTGCCGGCCAAAATTTTTAGACAACATATATGCCGTGTGATTTTGGAAACGGCACGTCACAGGCCCACCACTACAAACCTTTATTCCATTTTTTGTTTTATTTTAATATCAAATTCTTTTAATAAGTATATAAATTAACATATATAATTTGTTTTTGTTTTTCAAATTCATCATGTTTTCCAAATGCTAGATTTTGTATTATGTTTAAAAAATAATTAGGTGGAAATATTTGATTGGTTGGACATGTTTGACATAGAGAATCATGAGACAGTGGATTTTTATCCGACCATGGATGTTACGAAAATGAAAAAGTTAGGACCACTAGTGTAGATTGTCTGTTTTAAGGACCAAATCCAAATTTTGAGCAAACCACAGGGACCACCATTGTAATTCACTCTTATTATTATATTAACTTTACGCAGAAAAACTCTCTGCGCAAAGTCCTCTATGTAATTCCACGTCTGCATTCAGAAAACCCAACTTTACGTATAAATGCCCTCTACATAAAGTCTATGCGTAAGGTTTGGCTATAAGGGGAAACATGTTCCAAAAGTGGCTAAATCTTGAAACCCGTGGGATAGAATGATTATTTGAGACAATTTCCCAGATTCGTAACCTCTATCTTTTAGCTCAGCACACAAGTCTTCTTTCCATTTGTTGTTCAGAGCGAGTGTTCCATTCGCAACCTCATCAATAAACTTCATTTTATTCTCCAATAAATCCAACTCCTTTTTAAGCTTAGAACGCAGAGCCAACTGTAACCCATAACCGCAATTTGTAATGCACAGTTCAAAATATTAAAATAAAAATTAGTTACACATAATTATCCAACTTTCCCGCGTTTTCCTATAAACTTCAAGACGAATGCAAATAAAATTCAGAAGAACTATAAAAACACAAAGTTAACGAGTTAAACAGAAATAAAGATTAAAGAAATTATCAAGGACTATAAAGCAGAAAGAACATAACACAATTGAGAAACAAATAAAACTAAAAATAAATAACATCCTGCCACTCAAGCTTACTTTCTTCTGGACTGTGGTACTTCTTCAATGAACCATTGGAGTCGAGGAGGTTCATGTCATTTCTGTATAATCTCAAGGTTCTATTAAGCAACCTCTCGCTCAATTCCTCAGCAGACATGGCATGAGCCATGTATTCCACTAGAATATATGATTGTCAATAAGAACTAAAAAACATTTGTGATACATAGTATTATGAAATAATCTTTTCAATCTGATTTACCTCCATCAAAGTTTCACCCCCCCCCCTTTGAACCACTTGTACCAGGGGTTCATTGCTACCATCTCTTCTTCATTTAGATGACATATGATGTTGGCAATGATGTCACTCAGATTATATCGAGGAACAAATGAAGTGAACTCGGTCCGTATTAGTTCACTTCCAAGTACAATCGGAACGACTGGAATGAACATGTCAAGACAATTGATTTAAGAAAACTAATTAAATGCAAAAAATAGTTACACAATCATATACAAAACACGAAATATGAAAATTACCAAGTAGACTCACATAATTGCCCCTTCTCCATTCACGTAGTTGAGGATAATTTTTATCATCTTTATAAAAAATATATTTCGTGAAAAACGCAAGTATTTTCTGCGTAAAACCTTATCTTAAAAAAAATATTAGTTTTTCAGGAGATAAAAAAAACAATTTTTAAAAAATTAATTATTTTACGCAGAGCAACTTTCTTCGTAAAAAGTATTCTTTGCTAAAAAATATTTTTTTTCTATGCAAAAAAAAGACATAATTTATAAATAAAAACTATTTTATTATTTAATTTTTTTATGTGTAAAATAGGAAGAATCTTTTTATTAAAAAAATATGTTTTTTTTTTCTAGAGGCTTTTCTGTGTAAACTAAAATAATAAATTAACAAAAATGTTAACTAAATAAACAATAACATATAAACTGAAAAGTTGACTAAAATAATAATAACATATTAACTACAATATTACTAAAATATTAGAAAATTAAACATTTAGTTATATTTAAGTTAGAGATGTTACCTCCGTCATGAGATATATTGATGCGTAAACTTCATCTCGCCGAAATATGGCTCGAAAGAATATTCTCGTCGGAATAACTTTTGATTGGACAATTACGAAAACTGTGACTGGGCTTGCCACATTTAAAACAGGGTTCGGATCCTGAGTTACAGGGGCCGAGATGTTTGGTTTGACACTTTGAACACCAAGGAACATCCCGTATCGGACCCACTCTTCGTTGACTGTTGTTGTTGAACGACTTTGATCTCTTGGAGTGCATCGAACTCCCTTCCCATCTTCTCTTTTCAACTACCCCGCTTCTCTCCACCTTGTTTGAACCATAAGAATCCCCCACTAGTTGTGCTTCTTCGATTGCCTCTCGAAGAGTAGAGGCTTTCGACACTCCTACTTTGTTCATCATCTCGGTAGGCAAACCCTTGATATAAGCTTTGATCTTCTCTCTTTCGGTAGGGACCATATGTCCCACCAAACCCAGTTGATCCATAAATAGCTTGTTGTACTCCTTGACTGACAAATTCCCTTTTTCCAGCCCCCAGAATTCGTCAATGATGCGGTCCATGGCTCGCTCGTTACAGAATTCTTCCATCACCTTTTTCTTGAAAGTCTACCAACTTAGTTTGGCCAACACAGTGGCCTCAATGGAAGTGTAATATATGTTCCACCATGTGAGGGTCGCCCCTCTAAGCATTTGAGACCCGAACACAACTTTCTGGCTTTCCCTACACTCGCTCAATCGGAAAGCCTGCTCCATCTCTTGGATCCAGTTCATGCATGCCACCGGGTCGTCTGAGCCCTTGAACTCCGGTGGTCGGCATCCGAGGAATGCCTTAAAAGTACAAGCCTTTGGTATGTGCCTCGCTTCCGGGGTTGGGGTTTCATTAGAAGGGATTGCGGGTCCGGTACCCCCGGATCCCGCCACCATGATATTTTCCGCGACCACTTCATGCCTACGGTTGCTAGCATCTCGGTCTTCTAGTAGCTTCAGGAACATTTCTTGTTGTTGGGCCATCACTGCATTCATAGCCTGCATCATCCGATCCATCATCCTTGATTCCGGGGTCACTTCCTCCATTATTGGTTTGGATGCGACTATGTTACGACGGGGGTACATGTTCTGGTCCCCACCCAAAACATTATGTGGTCGAGGGGGTAAATCTGTTGTCGTAACTCTAGGGTGGTCGGCTGTAGATGCCGACGCCTCTTGGCCCTCCGGCCGATTTCGAGTGATTACCATTGTCTGCCACACACACGTGAGAATATAGGTGAATAAAGATTATACTAGTTATAAACAAGGAAACGTACTACTACATTCATTAATTATCATAACAATATAAAACAAGCATAATCACGCAAAACATCCTCATAATAACGTTAGCTAGGCGAAATTATGAACATGCGATACATAAGAATTTTCATCACTATTACCATAACTCTCAATTTGTGTAGTTTCCGTCGACTCTAAGACCACCCTATCTTAGGAGTTCTACCCAATCTCACTCAATCATGGCTTAATTTCACAGCTTAAGTCTAGGTATTCTACATTCATACTTAGTTCATTTAAACTAATGCTCTGATACCAACTTGTAACATCCTGAAATTTAGAGAAATAAAAATTCAAAAATTTCGCAATATGACGGCTATAAACTGGGTAAACCTGGGTAAACAAAACCTGTCATAACAATCCCAAGGTAAACAAAACCTGTCATAAACTGGGTAAACCTGGGTAAACAAAACCTGTCATAACAATCCCAAGGTATCATCCCGAGAACAGGGAATATAGTTGTGGTAGTCTTTACAAAAGAATCAAATGAAGAATAATGCTTAACAACCTAATAATCTAACTTAAACAAGAAAGATTAGTATCGGGTGTTGCTATTCTTCCAAAATGTGTATCCACTATCACCATCGTGTCGGTCGATAAATCAACTAAAAAAGACCGATCTCGACCCCTAGGTCGACCGCTCATTCCCGACGAATCCCACCGCTAGATTGACCTGTTATACATGTCATTTTAAGAAAAAAGTAGGCTAAAGCCTAGTGAGATGAAACAATTGCATTTAAAATGATAAACGATGAACATAAATAAAAATCGGAGTTATAATCGGAATAATAGTGCTTTTACCATAAACAGTTACCTCTTGGTTTAACAGGGGAGACCCGCTTACTAATGAGAGTCCAAGATCACTGATTCTTTAGAGAGAAAAAGTAGAGAGAGAGAGACTTGAAAGCGCAAAGTATATTATCTCAATATTGTGCGTGTGAAACTTACAAGACACAAAGACCAAAGGGACTTAAATACCCTTGGTCAAATACAACACTGATAAGACACTAAACACAGTATTTGACCAAGCCCTATAAATACAATGATTACTATAAAATCAGACCTAACAATCTCCCCCTTAGTAATCATTGGCGCTTTGGTCTTCAAAAATTGTCTTCTATAACAACACGGACCAACAAAGCGACTTTGTGAAGCTTTCTGACTTTTTAAGAAAAATTTCTTCTCAGCATCTTTCAGATAAAGTTGTCTTTACTGTTTTGAGCTCTAGACGATACACCTCTTTTGAATGATCTTGAATGAACTGTGGTGTTCGGAGCAGAAACAACAAAAGAATTAGTTGTAGCTGAGAAAATAGAATCATTGAGTGAATCTTGATCAGCAGATAAACATTTGAGATCTTTGTCTCTTTAACTTCTCCTTGACTTCTCCCCCTCATGACCTTGATGATCTTGATCAACTTGGTCATGCAAATGTTGGAGACGAGACAGCTTAAGATCTACAAAATCAAAGAAACATAGAAAACAGAGGAGGTTTGCGCTTCATGATGGACGCGCAAACCAAAGTTTGCGTTTCATGTTGGACGCGCAAACCAAAGTTTGTGTGTCATGCTGGAAGCGCAAAGCTGACTTAGACAAGATTTACCTTTTTAAGCTCTTTGACTCCCCCTACACAAATGCACTAGATGTGACAATTCAAGTTAGCATTCATATAAAGAAAATCAGATACTCCCCCTCAAAAACAGATATAATCTTTGAAAAAAAAAAGAAAAAAAAATATTCTCTTTGTTCACTCCCCCTTGAATAATGCATAAACCCATTAAAATATATTTATGAGAACACAATGATCAAATATTAATGTAGAAAGAAAAATATACTGAATGTAAATTTTGAAACAACTAAACATATAAAATTTTAAACACTAAACAAATAAAATTCTACTTAGTAAAATATTACAGATTTATCAATCATTTGAAATCAAACATATGTTGTTGGATACAAGAACAAGTTTCATTGCATATCAAGTTAAAACATGTTCAGTTTCAAAAAAACTTCCATCAATCTATTCAGTATGCTCACATGCGAATCTTCGATTAGCTTCAAGAAAATGCAATTCTAAAAATATTATAGAGAACTTTGCATGTACTGACACTAATTCATCAAAAATTAAGATTTTCACAAATTTATAGGTTTATCGCAACTCAAACATATCACCAAGTATCATGAGATGTGTGCTCATTGGCATCTTTTAGCAGTGTGCACATTGGCATCTTAACATGAGTGTGCTCTTTGGCATCTTTTAAGCTTGTGCACTTTGGCATCTTTTGATCAAAAAGTTTATTAAGTAAAGAACATGCCGTAAACGTAACTTTCTATCTGACCCTATTGCAGGATTTGGGTCAGCCACTCCCAGACCAGTTGGCCTTAGGGGACTAGGTGTCAAGCACCCCTTGGAACTTACTCTCCCAGATCAGAAAGGCTACATCGACATATCCTAAACCCATTCATACCAGTAGAACATGACTTTCGATCTGGTTCTATTGAAGGATTTCTGTTCGATCACTCCCAGACCAAATGACCTTAGGGGACCAGATGACAAGCATCCCGAGGAACTTACTTTCCCAAACCAGAAAGGTCACAGGTACAAACTTTTAAACTTAGAGATTTCTGTATTTTAAGAATTTAATAATCATCTCAATCACTTAGATCAACGTCTAAATGCTTAGCCCATATTTTCATTCCGATCTATAATTCTGATCATTTAAGTAGTCTAAGCAAAGTAAACTATAAAAATTCCGAATCACACAACTTTAAAGCAGTAATAAAAGTTTCAAACATGTTGCTGACTTTTCGACTTTTGTAAGACTTGAAAGTTGAACATATAAAACTTTAATATAAACAAAGAACTTGAAAATTTATCCTAGACACATATTTTATTCAAAAGAAAGAAAAAATGTAAAACTTTAATTTATAGAATAAAATTTGTAAAGATTTAAACTTTTAAACTCAATATGTCGATGTTAAAAATTTTCCTTAAAGACAAAATGTAAAGAATTCGGCAAATTGATATTTAGTTGGAACAAAATAAAATTCAACTATTTCATCTTTTACATTAAAGAAAATAAATTTGTGTCTCATATTAAAAGAAAATTTTGGGTAATACAAATTCATGAGATAGATAAACAAGCTCAGATTCTTGAAACATTGAGAAAAACTGGAATACCATCATTATCAGAGATAAAATGCAGCGGAAATAAAATTGATGTAGTCAGAAGCTTAAAAGCTTTGAATAACGAGTTCTAAACTGATTTGTTTACAAGTCGTAGTCTATGAAGTACGGGTCATGAGCTGAATTACTCAGAAGCCATAATCCTCTTACTCCCCCTTAACATGTGATGCCTGCAACTTTGAATCAGATAAAGATTTGGGTACCCACTTGAATTTGGGCCCGTGTTTGTTAGTTGCAGTTCGTATGGGGAAATATTTGTCAGACTTAACATTTAAAGCACGAGGAATATGATCAAAAAAATAATCACAACCATCAGAAGAGAAAGCATAATCATCAGAACTAGAATCTGAGGAAGAACATGAGACATGTTTTGAAATTTGAATCATTTGCTTTATAGAGTATTTTGAAAATTTATTACATTTAGCAAATGAATCACTGTTATAAAGTTTGTCTACACATTTATCCCCATCAACAATAGATTCATCAGATGTCCGCCTCGCTCTCCAGATTTGCTTCTTTGACTTGCTCACAATCCTATCTGAGAGAATAGAATAGGAAGAATTAGAACAGTCAGAAATAACTTTATCTTGTTTCTTCGACTTCTTTGACCGTCTTCTTTTACGCTTAGGTTTATAAAATTGATCATTTAGCGTAAAAGAATCATCAAGAATTTTAGACGAAATATTTAAATCAGAAGAAATTTATTTATCCAAGCAACCAATCTGATCAACTAAAAAATCTGAATTAGCCTCGGAGTCTGAAGAATTTGGAGAAAAGATTTTAAAATTTGAAACTTCCTTTTTATTTTCCTTAGAATCAGAAGATAGGCTAGAAATAGAATCTGATTTTTGAGAAAATAAATTTTCTTCAAGACTTGAAGTCATGAAAGAAAGAATAATATCAAATTCAATTTTCTTCAAAATATTTTGATCTTCTATCTGATCTTCAAAATCTATGATTTTTCCTTCTAATACTAATGGAGGAGTATATTTCTTCGAATCATAAATGATTGGAGAAATATTTCCTTTATCAGAATCAGGTGCATAAGGAGCAATAAAATCATCAGACATTGAAGATTTGATAGAAGATATATCATTTAAAACTCTTTTTCCTCTTCTTGATTTTTCAGGAAAATATTTTGCATTTTCGCTTGTGTATACAAAAGGAATTTCATTTTTCTTTTTATATATCCTTTTCTCATTTTCGATGTCTAAAATTTGCTTTTCACTAGTCCAAAAGAATTTAAACTGTGGACCATAGTGTGCAAGATTTAGATATTCGTATTTATATAAGGTGGGAACTTCGTCTATCACTTTGTTTAAAAATTGAGGATTATCAAAACCAAGTCCCCATCTCTGTTTTAAAGCCTCTTCACTCCTCGGCTTGTTCATATAGATTGGTCTCTTCGATAAAGCTTTTCTTCTAACTTAATTATTTTATCAGAAAACTCATCTTTTAAAGTAGTCATTGATGTCAAAGATTCAAGATAAGTCTTGTTAGAATTTTCCAAAGCATCCAATTTCTTTTGAAAGATGTCTTTAGTATTTTCTAAAATAGATTTTTCATCCTTCAAAGAAATTTTCAGCTTTTCAATTAAATCTGACTTTTCAGAATTTAAATTCTTTTCAGATAAAATCTTTGAACGCAAATCAGATAAAACATTTATCATGATATCAAACTGAGAGGTAATAAAATTGTAGTCAAATTCAGAATATACCTCATCCTCATCCGTATCAAAATCAGAATCGTCTGACTGGTCATCTCCAACTAAGCACATCTGAGCGATCTCGACGTTTGAAGCTTCATCATCGGAATAATCCAGCCAGAATTCTTCTTCTGCCAGCAAAGCTGTTCCATTCTCTCTTTTCTCAGCCAGCTCCAATTTCCTTCTGTAATAAGCTGAGTCCTTAACTTTCTTTGCTCTACACTCCTTTGAGATGTGACCCGCTTTCCGCAGTTGTAGCAAGCAGCAGTCTTTGGCTCGGGTACTTTTACTTTAGGACCAGAACTGAAGCGAGAAGAGTTGGAACCCGATCTAGGTTGGAACTTCTTCTGATAGTGTTGGGAGAGAAGGATCATAGCTTTCTGTAAGGCCTCTCCATCGTCATCAGTTGACCCGGTGTAAGCGTTATCAGACAATGCTTGTTCATTCAGTTGCTTCGTGAGAAGAGCAACCGGATCAACTGTTTTCTTGTTCTTTTTATCCAGTTTGGCCTTCTTTTCCAGTACCAAGCTCTCATCAGTCAGCAAAATCTCATACAATTCCTGAATCTACATTGTAGATATCCGAACATCGTTCCTCAGTCTATGACATGCTTTATTCCACTCAGGCTGAAGAGAATTAAGGAACTTCATATTCGTCTCCAGATCAGTCTTTTCCACTTTAATCTTTCTAAGATCATTAATCACAGCGCAAAACCGGTCAAAGATAGTCTTCAGAGATTCATTGTCCTTCACCTTAAATTCCTCAAAGTTGTTCATGAAGCGTATCTGGCGAATCTGAGTAGCAACAGATGACCCAAGCATGATCTTTTCTAATTGAGTCCACATCATATTTGGATTATGTTTGAAACAATCAATTCGATTGTAGATCGTGTTAGGCAGAGCTAGCATCAAATTGGACTTTGCTTCTCTATCGGCTTTTTCACGTTTGATTTCATCATCAGTCAAAGGAATGTCATTTTTCGGTCTGATGAATGGTCCTTCGGTAAACGACTTCATCATATTTTCTCCATTTGTCTGACGCTCAATGAAATTTATGAACCTATCTTGCCACTGTGTAAACTCTTCTTCGTTGATTAAGACTGGTGGACGAGTATCTGTTCCCAATTGCATCATCAGATCATTTGAGTAGAACCTAGCTTGGAAAGCAAACTTGGCAGAATCCATTGCTGATGTACCAGAAAATCAAAGATCAGATTGAATTAAAAAAATTCGAAAAATATTAAAAATCGAAAATTTGAAAAACACTTGTTAATGACACAAAGTTTAAAAAAAATAAAGATGACACACACAATTTTTTTTTTCAAACTCGCAAAGAGAAGTTTTCGAGTGTAGACTGATGTGCAAAGTGAAACTTTGCGATTGTGAAAAGAACCGAAAACAGAAACTTTGCGGGTTGAATGTTCTTCGGATTATGGCATATACGCAAGACACACTTTGCGTATGAGGAAGGAAACGCAAACTGAACTTTGCGGGTGATGTGGGAAACGCAAACTGAGGTTTGCGTTTGCAATGGGAAACGCAAAGTGTGATTTGCGGGTGAAGTGGGAAACGCAAAGTGTGATTTGCGGGTGTAGTGGGAAACGCAAAGTGTGATTTGCGGGTGTAGTGGGAAACGCAAAGTGGAGCTTTTCGGATGATGTGAGAAACGCAAACTTAGACTTTGCGGGTGATGTAAGAAACGCAAATCATGATGAATGAAGCACAAAGTAGTAAGAATGAGGCGCAAAGTGCATGAATGAAACGCAAAGAGGAAGAACAAGCGCAAATCGAAGACAAAACTCAAAAACTTCTAAAAAATCAAATTCAACACCGAATTTGATGAAATTTCCTTTTACAAATAAGATCGAAAACACTTTTTCAACTCAAAACAACCAAAAATTTCGATTAAAAACCATAAAAACGAGATTTCGACGATAGAACAGTAACCAAACTCGTTTTTCCAAAAAAACTTTTAAAACTCAAAATCGATGATCGAAACTTGAATTTTATGCAAAACTATATGAATCAAACATGATCGATTATCAAAAACGAGACTAATGAACCAAAAATCAACCCAAATCGATCACAAACAGATCCAAATTTTATGAGAAATCAAGAAAACGAGATTTTCTTGAAAAATTCAAGAAAATCGATCAAATTTTCGATTTCAATCACAAATTCAGATACAGATAATGCAATCTCTCAATTCTCTCAAGATTCAGTTGGCTCTGATACCAATTGAGAGTCCAAGATCACTGATTCTTTAGAGAGAGAAAGTAGAGAGAGAGAGACTTGAAAGCGCAAAGTATATTATCTCAATATTGTGCGTGTGAAACTTACAAGACACAAAGACCAAAGGGACTTAAATACCCTTGGTCAAATACAACACTGATAAGACACTAAACACAGTATTTGACCAAGCCCTATAAATACAATGATTACTATAAAATCAGACCTAACAACTAACACAAGTGACGGAACACAAAAGTAGACCACTTGACAGTCAGTAAAGCCAAAACACATAAAAGTACACGCAATGTGTGTTAGGCTCAGTGGCTTTAAACGTACACCCACGGAAAGTCAACTTCAACCTAAAAGGGCCCTTACGTTGAGACCCTCATCCGATATCGTAATACTTAGCACGTAGAACTTATAGCCCAATCTGATGCCTAAACATGCCTCAACAAGAGAAATTAATGTCTCAACGTCGGACTAAATGCAACAACAATTATAGGGTCATGACTCCCAAGTGAAACCAAATATGCCACATAGAGTTAATCGACTAACCGATAATTCAACGTTACAATATAATATCCAAGATGTTTACAAAAGAAGGTTTCGCACAAAATTGCATAATTTTACCAAGAGGTTCCATTTTGACATGTGACTCACATACCCATATTCTAACCATTTGGGTCACTTTAATATTTCAAATCCTTGTTTGAGTTCCCAAATACTCAAACCTATGTTATGGCAAAACAAGTTTCCAATGTACAAACTTATCAGCAATTCAACATAAAATTTCATCATCTCATTATTAAATAAACTTTGAAACTAAAGAATGGGAAAGCATAATTCCAAGTCTTATACACATATAAATCCAAGATATCCCTTTCTTTTCTTGAAATCCCATCTAAACACATAAACCCTAGAATCTCCAAAATTAGGGTTTTAGGTAATAATGCACCCCAAAGTTGTATAAGTGAAAATGGAGATGTGTAGTAGGTTAAAAGCTTGATTTTAACATGTATAGAGTTTATGAAAAGGATGAACTCACCTTGTAGGGTTTATGGCTTAAAACCCTAAAACTCCAAGTAATTGGTCAGGAGATGAGATGAAGCTTGAGATCGCTAGACTTGACCAATGAGTGATTCAAGAACCCTAAAACATCATAATGATTGTGAACTTGAGGTAGAGAGAAGCATTAATGGCAAGAGGGGGGTAGAGAAGGGACTTACCAGCTCTTCTAGAGAGAAAACGCGACCTAGCTCCTCCAAAATCATATACAAATGAGTTTAAAATCGTTGAGATGGATTTTATCACCCTGGAGACCGTGTGCGACAATGACACGACGACTATGCCCAGGGCATTGTCGCTCAACACCATTACCCTGTTGTTTTCTATCCAGTGAGCTCCCCTCCGACCGCGACTTTGACACATGCGACTATGCCCAGGGCATAGTCACAGGTCATAGTTGCCCATTGTAACACCCTAAAAATAGGGATAACAAAAGTCCGAAAAACGGACGTGCGGTATATAAGATTGCCAAAGCAAGAGCCTCCCAAAAATGGGGAAATATACAAACCTGTTTAATCACAGTTGTAAATTGACGGACAATAAATTAACAACCAACTAATCTAATTTCTACAACTAGAAAAGAGATTACAAAAGGGTTGTCATCTATAATTCCAAAGTTCTTCTACCAGATGAATGTCCTTTTTCAAGTATTCCCCAAGCTCTCACCCAAGCACTATGCCAGCTTAGAACCGGCGCCGCTAGAACCTGAGATACACATCGACACCAAACAAGTGTTAGGCCAAAAAGCCTAGTGAGTTGAACAATAATAAGCATGCATGAACAGTTACAATTCTTATCAGCAGTTAACCAGAGTTCAACATATGTGGAGTCAATAGGGGAGACCCATAGCACCAATCAAGTTCCACCCAAAGAGACAATGTACCTTAGTGCCAACTGCTAAGAGTGGCACCCAAAGGCCCGACACACCCGAGGACTACAACCATGGCATTACCCCGAATGGCGGAGGTCTAGGCACATACCCACACGGTGGCGCCCAAGACTACATTCTCCTAGTGTCTACTGACTTAGTTCGTCCAACATAACGCATATGGGAGGTCCTTGAGGTATATTCCAACCTATCATATTTCGTTACCAATCACAGTTACAATATTACCATCCCATTCACATGGAGTCCAACAAGAGACCCAAATGACCATCATGCTCATCATGCATATACATATATCACCAAAAAGGTGTTCCAACAAGAAATCATCTTAATACCGAGGCATGTATACATTTGTCATATCACAATACACATGGTATGTATCTAAGAGAAAAGCCCCAATACTTGCATATTGAGAATAAAACATGGTATTTCACATATAACTACATTTCCAACATTTCTTCATAAGAAAACCCCAAACACTTGAACATATAGAGGTAGATAACAATAAATAGGAGAATATGATGTGTATCTAGTTTTAACAAAGGATTAGTAAACTCACAATCTAGGTTTTGAACCAAAACCTAGAAAAGATGAAATCCTAGAAGTTGAAGATGAGACTTGGAGATGAGAGGTTGAACTTGAGAAACCCTAGTGAATGCTTCCTTGAAGATAATGAATGCAAGAACCAAAGATCCAACCACCAATGGATGTTGTATTTATGAGGGTTAGGGTTTGGTGAGGAAAGGGAACTGATTTGAGAGCTCTTAAAATCGCCAAGGAAGAGAGGGACATGAAAATAGTGAAATAAAATCGGATGGAAAGGGTTTTGGGGACTGCAGGTTGCCCCGCGACTTGTGCCGCGACTTGCACCCGCGGCATAAGTCTCCCGTTTTCTCAGAGGGTTGCATTCCAGTGGATTACATGGCTTGTGCCGCGACTTCCACCCGCGACGTAAGTCGCGTAACTCTCTGTTTTACAAAGAGTGGTTCACAACTTCCCAATTAAAGCCCATAACAACATTTCAATA
Organism: Arctium minus; assembly: GCA_954870635.1. NCBI lineage: Eukaryota > Viridiplantae > Streptophyta > Magnoliopsida > Asterales > Asteraceae > Arctium > Arctium minus. Next base: position 33,475,387 of record OX941088.1, read on the forward strand.
TAACAACGATCATTAAATGCATACAAAGGCTCATGTTTCCAAATAAACACAATTAACGTATTAAGGGAACAAATACTTACCTTCTGAATTTCCGGGTGTTACACCCATAACCATATTGACGCGATCCCGACCCGAAATGATCCGATTCTTCGACGAGGAACGTACAATTAAATTCGCATAATAATACCAAGTAATTTTTACATTATAGCGAGGCAAATAAACACTCTACTGACCACCGAAATAGAAGAATCTTACCCGAAATTACGGGTGTTACACGAATGCAAATAAAATCCAGAAGAACTGTAAAAGCACAAAGTTAACGAGTTAAACAGAAATAAAGATTAAAGAAATTATCAAGGACTATAAAGCAGAAAGAACATAACACAATTGAGAAACAAATAAAACTAAAAATCAATAGCATCCTGCCACTCAAACTTACTTTCTTCAAGACTGTGGTACTTCTTCAATGAACCATTGGAGTCGAGGAGGTTCATGTCATTTCTGTATAATCTCAAGGTTCTATTAAGCAACCTCTCGCTTAATTCCTCAGCAGGCATGGCATGAGCCATGTATTCCACCAGAATATATAATTGTCAATAAGAACTAAAAAAACATTTGTGATACATAGTATTATGAAATAATCTTTTCAATCTAATTTACCTCCATCAAAGTTTCACCTCATTTGAACCACTTGTACTAGGGGTTCATTGCTACCATCTCTTATTCATTTAGATGACATCTGATGTTGGCAATGATGTCCCTCGGATTATATCGAGGGACAAATGAAGTGAACTCGGTCCCTATTAGTGCACTTCCAAGTACCATCGGAACGATTGGAATGAACATATCAAGACAATTGATTTAAGAAAACTAATTAAATAAAAAATAGTTACACAATCATATACAAAACACGAAATATGAAAATTACCAAGTAGACTCACATAATTGCCCTTCTCCATTCACGTAGTTGAGGATAATTTTTATCATCTTTATAAAAAATATAGTTCGTGAAAAATGCAAGTATTCTCTGCGTAAAACCTTATCTTAAAAAAATATTAGTTTTTCAGGAGAGAAAAAAAACAGTTTTTAAAAATTAATTATTTTACGCAGAGCAACTTTCTTCGTAAAAAGTATTCTTTGCTAAAAAAATATATTTTTTCTATGCAAAAAAAGACATAATTTATAAATAAAAACTATTTTATTATTTAATTTTTTTATGTGTAAAATAGGAAGAATCTTTTTATTAAAAAAATATGTTTTTTTTTCTAGAGGCTTTTCTGTTTAAATTAAAATAATAAATTAACAAAAATGTTAACTAAATAAACAATAACATATTAACTAAAAAGTTGACTAAAATAATAACAACATATTAACTAAAAAGTTGACTAAAATAATAACAACATATTAACTACAATATTACTAAAATATTAGAAAATTAAATATTTAGTTATATTTAAGTTAGAGATGTTACCTCCGTCATGAGATATATTGATGCGTAAACTTCACCTAGTCCGGAATATGACTCGTTCTCGTCGGAATAACTTTTGAAAAGAAATCGTATAAATAAAGTGTGGTCCCTAACGGTTATTTATATAATAAAAATGTTTAAAAAATGGGTGGGAAAATTTAATTTTTATAGGGAAATTCTAATCCTACCCGCTGCAAAATTTTTAGAAAACCATACCCTCTCCCCCCTCACAACCCTACTTTTTGCCCTTTTTTTAAATTCATAGTTACAGTTTTGATCCTGAACTCATTTGATTGATTTACTTTATACCTTTTGGTTTTACATTTTACATTTTTATTACATTAACACATATAAACGTATATTAACTAAAATACGTTAAAAAAGTGATTTTTAATTTTAACAAGTTACACCATTATAATCGTCTCGTCAATATTTTCGAAATGAGCCCAATATTGAATATTTTTTCATTTAATTATATTATTTTATGTCATATATTGTACATTGGTTAATCGATTTTTTTATTATTCATTTAAATCAACATAGACACGAGTATTTTTTTAAACGTATTTTAGTTAATATACGATGAATATGGTTAAACGTATTTTATTAATAACAATATTTTTCATTTGTCACTTTCTGATTATTATATCTGGTTTAGTTTTAATATCATTATTATTCTAAAAACTTTTAGATATGGCTTGAAATCCACAATTTCCATCGTCCATAGAAAGAGAGAGGGAGAGAGTTTGAAATGAAATCCCGAAATGAATCGTTCGTTTTGAAACGAAATGAATCGTTCGTTTTGTAATGAAATGAATCGTTCGTTCGTTCGATATATATATATATATATATATATATATATATATATATATATATATCTCGAATTATTTTTACTTTATTTCAAATCAATAACTTTTATTTCAAATCAAATATATATACCGTAGGTTGAACCGAGGGACGGATCTCAAGGGGTGCCCACGGTGGCACGTGCCACCGTATTGTTTCTCCCTCGCAAGGTAAAAAAATTAAGGTTTGTGAAAGGTGCAACTGTATTATTTTAAAAGTGCAAACGTACCTCGTAATCAACCAAAAAACAAAAAAAAAACTTTTAAATCAACCAAAAAAACCCGAAAATGTCTCTTAAAATCAACTAAAAATACCGAAAAAACACATGTTTTGCAAAATGACTTGGAACCCTGTCGAGTGAAAAATGAAATTGCAATGCAAATAACGTTGAACCATGTCGAGTGAAAAATGCAATTGCAGTATACTCCATACCAAAACGTATTTTTTGACATATTTTAATATATAATAAAATAATTAAATTAAAAAAATATTCAATATTTGGCTCATTTCGAAGGTATCGAAGAGACGATTATAATGGTGTAATTTTTAAAATTAAAAGTATTTTTTTAAACATATTTTAGTTAATATACGATTATATGTGTTAATATGATGATGATATAAAATGAAAATTAGAAAAGTAAAAGGTATAAAGTAAATCAATCAAAAGAGTTTAAGGACCAAAACTGTAACTATTAATTAAAAAAGAAAAAAATGGATGTGAGAGAGATAGATGAGTAGGGGGTATGAATGTGAGAGAAATAGATGACGTAAGGGGGTAGCCTTAGCAACACCCTTTTTATATCAATCAAATTTGAATTTTAAATTTTGAAATTTGAAATTTGAAATTTGAAATTTGAAATTTGAAATTTGAATTTTGAGGGTGAGAGAAAGTAACGAGAGAATTAGTGGAAAAGTATGGAGAGTATGTGAGATGGTGAGATTCTCACATGTTCAGGTGATCACATGAGGAGGTGAGGAGATTCCTGATTGTGTTTGTGTGTGTTGGTGGATGTTGATGATGATCTGATTGTATAGAGGTCTCTTTATATAGGAGATTTGAAAATGACGAGATGTGTCCAAAAGGCTCCATGTTGTGTGATATGCATTAATTATTTAGTGCATATCAAGTCCTTTTTCTTATTAATTCAAATCTTTTTATCTTCTATATCCCACAATTTGAGTCATTTTATTCACTTATTTTCCATTTTCTTGTTCATTGGAGCTAAAGTGTTGAATGACTTGTTTTATGACTTAGAATGGCTAATTTATATCTATTTTGGGCAGATTTAATAGTGCAGACAATGCTTCAGCATTCATATAGCAACAGACTAGGAACAACTTATTTCATCAAGACAAAGGAGCTTATTTTAGGAAGACAATGGATGATCTTTTGGACTGACTTGGGAAGATTCTAGATCCATATCATGGCTGAATATTTTTCCTTGTTACCTTTTTGACTAATGTGCACGAACCCATGCTCCTTATGTCACCTTTTGTACCTCTTGTACTTTTATTATTTTATTATGTTGAAAAGACAATTTTACCCCTCTCCCTCCTAGTATTTAAAGGGAGCTTGGGATGGTTTTTAATAATCACTTTTTGAACTTGAAAAATCAGATTTGAGAGATTTGACAATTCTATTGGGTTTGATTATTTAAGTGAAGAAATCAAAGTATTTATAGTTTAATCTTTCTTGCAATTTACGTTTCCGTTATTTACTTTTACCGCACTTTCCTTTACCGCTATTTACATTCTTGCATTTAATTTATGTCTTTTAATTTATTTCATTTACTTTATGTATTTATTTTCCGTGTGAGTAGCTAATCTTATTAGTTCGGGTGTGAAACAGAAATGTGGGATTTTTAAACCAAAGAAAGGTGGACATTGTTTCGTAATAACAATGTTCCATCATTTCATTCAAGTTTTATAAATATCAATGACACATCTTGACGAACCGATCACTTGCTAAAGTGTTAAACTGTCGTGGACTTAGAGATAAGTCGTGAAAAGCACGTCAGTTTGAATGATATAAGATGTAGACGTGAGAGAGTTACTGATAAGGAAAATTATCATTTATATTTTTTTAAACTGATTTATTCTTGACAAGTTGATCACTAATCAATAGTGTTAAAGTGTAGAGGACTTAGAGATAAGCCCCTTCGAATACGTCAACTGGAATGATATGAGAATCGACTCGAGAGAGCAGTTTTTATGCAAAGAGATTTGTACATTCATATATTTTGATGACTTTATTCTTCATTATAAATAGCTGGAGACTACACAGAGATGTGTTTAGTTGAATCTAAACAGTAGTGTGAATATTGAAGTTCGAGAGGAATACCCTCAAAATATATGGTGGATCTAGTTATGGCTAACTCATGCTGCAGCATCCATGCAACATAGTCTGCTGGAACTTGTGTTTAAATCCCACCTGGAAGTTTTACACCCGTGCTTGCTTTATTCTCTGTTAACTTAATCAAAGTGATAATTCAACCAAAACAAAGTCTTCAAAATCGCCATCTGAAGTCATTTCTTTCTTCTACTTTTTATTAAACTTTTACTCCAATCTCCATGGGACGATATCTAGTATTTTACTGTTTTATTACTTGAAAGACGACATTAGATCTCATTGTATACTTGCTTTGAGGTTTAATTAACACACATATGTAGGTGTATTCTAAGCACTATCATTGTGACACGTACTGAATACGTGTTTTGAAACTCTTGACAAACTGGTATGTGGAGAATTGCCTGATACATGTCTGAACTAACTGCTACGTGGAGGACTTGTCTGATACGTGTTTGAACTTATTGCTACGTGGAGAACTGTCTGAAAACTCTGATGAAGCTGTCTTTTTTGTCATTTTCTGTAGGCTGAAGATTCCTTCATCTCTTGTCTTGCTAGGTTTCGAGATTGTGTCGGGCAACTGAATCGAAAGAATAACCACTATCTGAGTAGTAGTCATCTTGATCTTGGTTTGGCGAACTTGAACGATCTTCAAGAACTGTGTCTTCAGAACCTCTTTCTTCTGTATATTTAGGGACAAAATCTCTGATTACTTATTTTATAATCTTATTAATTTCATTCTTGATCTTATTGTTTGGTCTTTTTATCTTTTTTTTTGATTTTTTTTTCTTTTTTGGATAGGATTAGGCCATATCAGGGGTCTGATCTATCTGGTATGGTATGGTTTGGCAAGATGTGATAGAATCTAAATGATGGGTTTCTTGGGTCTGGTTATGGATATATATGTTTGTATTGGAAAACGAAGGTAAAGGATCTAGGTTTGAAGAAGATGGGTTATATTTTACAAGGAAATCAAAATGTTTTTCGAGTTCTCCAATAGAATCCCAGATATCTTTATTTTTAGGGGTCTGAGTCTGAGTAGAGGAATCAAGAGTCCTCTTCTCTTGAGATTTTGGCAATCCTATAGCCGTCTCCGGATTTGATGAGTCTTTACCAACCACCGGTGGAGCTGGATGTAACACCCCAAGTTTTATTATATAATTTCCTTGATTTAGACTTCTAGTCTTCCTTATTTTTGAATCGTATGTATCTTGCATTTACCGTTAGTCGTTAGCACCACGCGTTTGAGCCAAGCTTGAGTATTAAGAATTTAGCTTGGTTGTGAAACTCAGTGACTTGCGCGGGTTACCCCGTGGCCTAAGTCGCGTAACCTACTGAATGTTTTCAATCTCGAAGGCACGCGTGGGCTACGCCGCGACCTCATGTCGCGACCAAAGCCGCGGGAATGCCCTGCTGATCATAGACGGGTTTTCCTTTTATCCTCACTTATTTCTCATCTACCTTCTTTAATACACTCTCTCAACTCTCTTTGTTCAACCATCTGATATTAGGGTTTCACCAAACCAAACTTACCTCATCTATTTCTAGAAGTTGGGTGCATCAACCAAGGATTCAAGATAGAACATTAAATCACCATCTCCATTGTCATCTTCTCCAAGAATCAACTAGGGTTTTGGGTTTTCTTCAAAAACCCACTTGGTGAGTTCATATTTCTTTTCCTTAAACCATATACATGTCAAAACTTGATATTTTAAACTCCTACTCAACTCCTTTGATTTTGGTTCACATTTATAAGATTTTGACCTAACTTATATCTTGGAAGATTTTAAGGTTTTCACCCTTTCAACAAATATGATGGAAAAATGATTATACTTGCAATTATAGGTGGGTTATTTGAAAGAATGTATGTATTCTCATTTTATGATTCTCACTCTTATGTTTGGACTTTGCAAATTCTTATCAACAGTTAAGCATATAAATGCATTTTTGGAAGTAAATGGTATTAAAGGCTATATTTGCCTACTATTGGTCACAAATGAAATTGTGACAAGTCTAGACTATTACTAGTGGATCCATAGGTATTGAGTCGGCTTATGTTTGGGACGTTTTTCCCCTTTGTAGCTAGTTGAGACATTGGGTCCTCGGAGGCAATTTGGTACGGTTATGTGGGACCGGTTGCTAGCCATGGACCGTAAATGTAATCCTAGTGACGAGTATGAATTGGTTCCTCGGGTGCCCTCCCCCACATCTGAGTATGGACCAGCGTTGTTCGTGGCCATGGTTCCAAGTATTTAGCTCATAACTCAGATTGTGGCTTACTTTTGTGTTCCGCTACAATCATTGGTAAATCGGGTCTCCCCCGTTATCGCAATATGAAATTTTGGACTGAAATGTCCTTATGTGACTAATATTTCAATTGTAAACTCAACTATCTTGAAAATACTTTCTTTTGTTACAAATATTCTATATTTCATCTAATTTATAAACTGTATGTTCTTACTAGGCTTTAAGCCTAACACTTTTTTCTCAAATGATGTGTATGACAGGTTTCTTTAGAGGTGGGTTGCCAAAGGTTTGAGTGACGAGCGTGGGGCTTGAGGCATTTTTCAGATGAATAGATATTTGGTGTTTTGGGCGTTTAAATGAATCTCTTTACTTTGGTGAATTTGGGTTGACAACCGATGTACTCTAGATAGTACTTGTTTAGATTAGTTTGTTGTTTATTTCCATTTCCGTTTGCAGGTTTTGTAAACGCTTTGTACATTTACCCTTGTTGGATGGTTTATTCCAAATACAAACGTCATATTGCCGAATTTTCAAAATTTTAATTACTCTAAATTTTAGGGTGTTACAAGTTGGTATCATAGTTCTAGTTTAAGTGAACTAGGCATGAATGTAATATGTCTAGACTTAGACTGAGTACGTTAAGTGATGATTTGTGGGATTGGGTAGAACTTCTAAGATGTGTTGGTCTTATAGTTGACGGAAATTATGTTTATTAAGCGTTGTGGCGATGGTAACGAGAACCCTTATGTATTATATGTTTATAATGTCACTTAGTTAATGTTAGCATGAGGATGTTTTACGTGAGTGTGCTTGAAGTGCTGTTACTATGACAATTGATAATGTGGTAGTACGTTTTTCCTTCATGTTTAATCCTACCTCTCTCTTACTCCTTTCTCTGTCGTGTGTAGCAGATCAGAATGGTAAGTACGTGCGGTAGACCGCGTACACGAGTAGATGGTGTCGAGGCGACAACCGCAACTGCTAATCAACCGGGTAGGGTTGAGGTCGTTGTACGCCCATCTGTTCAACCATTGTTAGGCGGAAGGCCTGAGGTCATTCTGCAGGTAGACCTGGCTTCGTCCAACCCAGTCATTCGGGATGCAACTCCCCAATCCGAGTTGATGGCCAGCATGATGTTGGTGATGAATGAAGCAATGTCCAAGCAACAAGAGTTCCTTCTGAAGGTGATCGAGGATCGTGATATGAGAAATCGGAAGAATGAGACGATTGCGGAGAATATTGAGGTGATTGGATCCGGTGGTACAGGTCATGTGAACCGAACTGAGGAACCAATAGCAGTTGATGCGAGATAGGGCAAGATCGCTTGCTCATACAAAGCCTTTCTATGCTGTAAGCCGTCGGAGTTCTCCGGTTCTAAAGACCCAGTTGCCTGCATGAAATGGATCCAAGGGATCGGCAGGCATTCGACTCGTCTGAGTGCGGGGAAGATCATAGGGTAAAGTTCGGTTCCTAAATGCTCAGAGACACGTCACTCACCTGGTGGAATGTCACCAAGTCCACCCTCTCCCCTACTATTCAGGCTTAACTATCTTGGGTCGAGTTCAAAAAGAAGATCTTGGATGAATATTGCAAAGGAAGGTCCTTGGATCGCATTGAAGAGGAGTTTCGGTCTCTCGAAAAGGGAAACTTGACTTTGAGGGAGTACACCCGATGTTTATGGAGAAGTTGGGGTTTGTGGGGCATGTGGCCCCAACAGAGAAAGAAAAGATTGAGGCCTACCTGAAGGGCCTACCGGAGGATATAATGTCAATGGTTCGCAATTCTAAGGACTCAAATCACCGTGAGACCATAGAGGAGACACAGATCATGGAGGATGTCTACGCTAGGGACATGGTGGAGAAGACTGTTGTGGCGGTAGGAGAGAAACGGAAATGGGAAAGCAATTCCGTACCTCCCAAGAGGACTCGACCTTTTGTCGGGAATCGAAACTTCAACAATTATCAGGAAGCTAGATGGTGCCAGAAGTATCGAAGCAAACACCATGGCAATTGTAACACCATTCCTCAATCTTGTGCTAAATGTGGGAAATCTGATCACGCCACCCGAGATTGCCCGATCAGAGGGCTTATCTGCTTCGAGTGCAAGGCACCAGGGCATATGAAGAGAGATTTCCTGAAGCTCAAGTCAGGTAGCGCACCAGAGAAGAGGGAGAACCCATCTAGGGTTCCGGGCCGAGCTTTTCAGATGACGACCGATAAGGTCAAGGCATCCACCGACGTGGTATCGGGTACGTTTCTTCTAAACTTCGTACCTACTCGTGTATTGTTCGATTCGGGTGCCAGTTTCTCTTTTATATTTGAGTCGTTTTGCCAAAAGCTTGCTATGCCCACTAATAGTCTATAGAATGCGTTAGTGGTAGAGATAGCGAATGGTAGTCAAGTTCTAATCCGCGATATCCTGAGGAAGTGTACTCTAGGAATAGAAGGGAAAGAATTCCCAATCGATTTGATGCCGATGATTATCGGAGGTTTTGATGTGGTGATCGGCATGGATTGGTTGGCGAACAATCATGCCGAGATTGTATGCTCCAAGAAGCTAATCCGACTTCCCAATCCTTGCGGTGACGTTGTTGTGATTTATGGCGAGAAGAGGAAAGGCGAGGTGGTAACCATCACCATGGCTAAAGCGCACAAATGCTTAGTGAAGGGATGCTCATCTTTCCTAGCCTATGTGATCGACGCCAAACTCGAGAAGTTGAAGATTGAAGATGTGAAGGTAGTGCGGGAGTTTCCCGACGTCTTTCCGGACGACTTGCCCGGGTTACCACCCGACCGTCAAGTGGAGTTTCAGATTGATCTCGTGCTGGGAGGGTTCCTATTGCTAGATCCCCTTACCGGTTGGCGACCTCAGAGATGCAAGAGATGATGGCTTAGCTCCAAGAGCTTTTGGATAAAGGTTTCATAAGACCGAGCTCGTCGCATTGGGGAGCTCCGGTCTTGTTTGTCAAGAAGAAGGATGACACGATGAGAATGTGCATCGATTACCGTGAGTTGAACAAGGCAACGGTGAAGAACAAGTACCCGCTTCCGAGGATAGACGACTTGTTCGATCAACTCCAAGGAGCGGGGTGTTTCTCCAAGATCGACTTGCATTCGGGATACCACCAAGTGAAGGTGAGGAAAGAAGACGTCTCGAACACGGCCTTTAGAATGCGTTACGGTCATTACGAATTTCTCGTAATGCCGTTTGGCCTAACAAACGCACCAGCAGTGTTTATGGATTTGATGAATAGAGTGTGTCGACCATTCCTCGATAAGTCGGTCATCGTATTCATTAATGACATACTCGTGTATTCCAAGAGCGAGTTGGAGCACGAGCAACACCTTCGAGAAGTTCTAGAGGTGTTGAGAAAGGAGAAGTTGTACGCCAAGTTTTCCAAATGCGATTTTTGGCTTGAAGATGTGCAATTTTTGGGTCACGTTGTCACTCGAGACGGAGTGAAAGTGGACCCCTCCAAAATTGAAGTCATGATGAATTGGGAACCCCCCAAGAGTCCGTCCGAAATCCGAAGCTTCTTAGGTTTTGCGGGCTATTATCGGAGATTCGTCCAAGACTTCTCCAAGATCGCTTCTTCCTTGACGACTTTAACTCGGAAGAATGTGAAGTTCGTTTGGATCAAAACACAGGAAAAGGCATTTCGGACTTTACAAAAGAAGTTGTGTGAAGCTCCAATCTTGTCGCTACCCGAAGGTTCGGAAGACTTCGTGGTCTATAACGACGCTTCGAAAATGGGATTAGGATGTGTGTTGATGCAAAGAGGCAAGGTGATCGCTTACGCCTCGAGGCAACTCAAAATTCACGAGAAGAATTATCCTACCCACGATTTGGAGTTAGCGGCGGTGGTGTTCGCCTTGAAGCTTTGGCGACATTACCTCTATGGAACGAAATGTACACTCTACACGGATCATTAGAGTCTAAAATATGTCTTTGATCAAAAAGATTTAAACATGAGGCAAAGGCGGTGGCTCGAGTTGCTCAAGGATTACGATTGTGAATTGCTTTACCATCCTGGTAAGGCAAACGTAGTGGTCGATGCATTAAGTCGGAAGGACTATAGTGGAAGTATTCGGGCTACCCTTTCAAGAATCGAGTTAGTGTCAATCCTTATTGAGAAGATCAAGACATCTCAAGCAGAAGCCTTGTTGAAAGAAAATCTCAAAGATGAGGTTATGACAAAGCAACGTTTGCTCTTAACGGAAGATAGCTATGGAGTAAAATTGTTCAACGGTCGTGTATGGGTGCCCAAGGTTGGGGGCAATCGGGAACTTCTTTTCGAAGATGTCTATAAGTCCAAGTACTCCATCCATCCGAGGAGTACAAAGATGTATCGGGATTTGAAGATACACTGTTGGTGGTCGGTAATGAAGCTTGATATGGCATGATACGTGGAGCGTTGTGTGACATGTTTGCAAGTGAAGGTCGAGCACCAGCGACCATACGGGAGTCTTCAATCCTTGGAGATCCCCGAGTGTAAATGGGAGCACATTACCATGGACTTCGTGACTAAGTTGCCCAAAACTCTTCGAGGTCACGATACCGTTTGGGTAATAGTCGATCGGTTGACTAAAAGCACTCACTTTTTGGCTATGCGCGAAACCTTACCGATGGACAAGTTAGCAAAGCTCTACATCGATGAAGTGGTCTCGAGGCATGGAGTGCCCTTGTCGATCGTGTCGGATCGCGACAGTCGGTTCACTTCGAACTTTTGGGATGGCTTTTAGAAGGAGTTTGGTATGCGAGTAAATTTGAGTACGACTTACCATCCACAAAACCGACGGTCAAAGCGAGAGAACGATCCAAATGCTTGAAGACATGCTAAGGTCTTGTGTTATCGACTTCGGGGGTAGTTGGGACTCTCACCTACCTTTGGTGGAGTTCGCTTATAATAACAGCTACCACTTGAGTATCGGAATGGCACCGTTTAAGGCCTTATACGGGTGAAAGTGCAGAACTCTCGTGTGTTGGCTAGAAGCGGGAGAGAAACAATTCGCTGGACCCAAAATTATGCAAGAGACGACCGATAAAGTTAAAGGCATTCGTGAACGATTGAAAGCGGCTCAGGATCGGCAAAAGAGCTATACCGATAAGAAGAGGCGACCAATGGAGTTCTAAGTGGGCGACCGTGTGATGCTTAAAGTGTCGCCATGGAAGGGCATTATCCGGTTTGGAAAGCGTGGGAAGTTGAGTCCTCGTTTCCTTGGACCATTCAAAGTGCTTAAGCGGGTGGGCTTGCAAGCCTACCAATTGGAACTCCCACCGGAAATGAACGGGATCTACAACACGTTCCATATTTGTTATCTCTGAAAATGTTTGGCGGAAGAGGAGAGCGTTATTCCCCTCTCGGAGATAAGAGTGGATGAGGGTAACCTTTGTATAGAGGAACCTGAAGCTATCCTAGAGAGGAAGTCCAAGAAACTTTGCCACAAGGAGGTCACTACGGTCAAGGTTCAATGGAAGCACCATCGTGGGGCCAATGTAACGTGGGAATCCGAGGAGGATATGAAGCAAAGATATCCTCATCTTTTTGAGTAATTAGGATTTCGGGGACGAAATCATTCCCAAGTTGGGGAGGATTGTAACACCCCGATTTTTATTGTATAATTTCCTTGATTTAGACTCCTAGTATTCCTTATTTTTGAATCGTATGTATCTTGCGTTTACCGTTAGTCGTTAGCACCGTGCGTTTGAGCCAAGCTTGATATTAAGAATTTAGCTTGGTTGTGAAACTCAGTGACTTGCGCGGGTTACCCCGCGGCTTGAAAATCGTGGCCTAAGCCGTGTAACCCACTGAATGTTTTCAATCTCGAAGACACGCGTGGGCTACGCCGCGGCCAAAGCCGTGGGAATGCCCTGCTGATCTTTGACGGGGTTTTCCCCTTTATCCTCATTTATTTCTCATCTACCTTTTTTAATACACTATCTCAACTCTCTTTGTTCAACCATCCAATATTAGGGTTTCACCAAACCAAACCTACCTCATCTATTGCTAGAAGTTGGGTGCATCAACCAAGGATTCAAGCTAGAACATTAAATCACCATCTCCATTGTCATCTTCTCCAAGAATCAACTAGGGTTTTGGGTTTTCTTCAAAAACCCACTTGGTGAGTTCACATTTCTTTTCCTTAAACCTTATACATGTCAAAACTTGATATTTTAAACTCCTACTCATCTCCTTTGATTTTGGTTCACATTTATAAGATTTTGACCTAACTTATATGTTGGGAGATTTTAGGGTTTTCACCCTTTCAACAAATATGATGGAAAAATGATTATACTTGCAATTATAGGTGGGTTATTTGAAAGAATGTATGCATTCTCATTTTATGATTCTCACTCTTATGTTTGGACTTTGCAAATTCTTATCAACAGTTAAACATATAAATTCATTTTTGGAAGTAAATGGTATTAAATGCTATATTTGCCTACTATTTGTCACAAATGAAATTGTGACAAGTCTAGACTATTACTAGTGGATCCATAGGTATTGAGTCGGCTTATGTTTGGGACGTTTTTCCCCTTTGTAGCTAGTTGAGACATTGGGTTCTCGGAGACAATTTGGTACGATTATGTGGGACTGGATACTAGCCATGGACCGTAAATGCAATCCTAGTTACGAGTATGACTGGTTCCTCAGGTGCCCTCCCCCACATCTGAGCACGGATCGGCGTTGTTCATAACTCGGTTGTGGCTTACTTTTGTGTTCCACTACAATCATTGGTAAATCGGGTCTCCCCCGTCATCGCAAGATGAAATTTTGGACCGAAAGGTCCTTATGTGACTAATATTTCAATTGTAAACTCACCTCTCTTGAAAATACTTTCTTTTGTTACAAATATTCTATATTTCATCTAATTTATAAACTGTATGTTCTCACTAGGCTTTAAGTCTAAAACTTTTTCTCAAATGATGTGTATAACATGTTCCTTTAGTGGTGGGTTGCCAAAGGTTTGAGTGACAAGCGTGAGGCTTGAGGCATTTTTGAGATGAATAGATATTTGGTGTTTTGGGCGTCTAAATGAATCTCTTTATTTTGGTGAATTTGGGTTGACAACCGATGTAATCTAGATAGTACTTGTTTAGATTAGTTTGTTGTTGATTTCAATTTCAGTTCGCAGGTTTTGTAAACGTTTTATACATTTACCCTTGTTGGGTGGTTTATTCCAAATACAAACGTCATATTGCCGAATTTTCAAAATTTTAATTACTCTAAATTTTAGGGTGTTACACTGGACTAGCCATTGAATTCTTAGGCTCAATGGTACCTTTATTGACATTCGTTAGAGAATGCCCACTCATCTTAATCTTCTGATTATGGCCAGAAGATGAGCCTTGGTTCTGGGTAAGGGTAAAGGAAAGTAATTGTCTTTCTAAAGCAGAAACTTGTTTTTGGAGACAAAATTTCTCGTTTCTTAACTGGGTATTGTCATCATTGATGATTTTAAAATTTTTGGTCATAGTTTCACAATGATCCCAACATAGAGTATGGGTATGGTTAGGGTCTTTGGTTACTGAAAAATCTAGAGGGGGTTTTGTATAATTCTTGAGAGAAGGGGAAACGAAAAAGTTCTTTCCTAGGCGTTCTCTGGCTGCAGAGATCGCTTCTTTGTAGTTGTTAAAACCTTTATATATAGGACCTGGATATCCTTGAGTCGCATCAAGAACTTCGATCCACGTAAGAAACCTGTCTTTCTACCCTTAAAAACAACATAAAATTTAAAGCGTTTAGCAGCCTAGCTAAAGTGTTCCGACAAAGAATTTAAACAAGCTATAGAATATTTAACATCTTTTGGGTTTTTATCAAAAGCAACCCAAAGATTGTCTACCAAATAGCGTTCTTCTTTGCTAAGGGATATGTGGTTCTGCGTTCTGAAAGAGATATTGCTGTTAGGAAAAACAATTAATTCGTTATTTCCAAATCTAAGTTTGTCTAAAAACGGGTCTTGGTGCAGTATTGTTTCCCGGAGGAAACTCTTGTCTTGGTGGTCTAGACATCTGCAAAAATAAAGAAAACGTTAATAAAGCTAATTTAATTTATCTTCTAATAATTTGCTTAAAATATTTGTTGCTTTATTATCACTACCTTTAATGTGCTTAATTTCTATAATTAAACAAGTATTGTTAATTCTATCCAAAAAATTTAACAAGCATCTTCTACTACTTCTTTACTTTCGCCTTTCATTTTATTGTAAAAGGATACAATCGCTTCGCAGTCTGTTCTAACAGTAATTTCTTTTTTGGATATGATGAAAAACTCAAAACTATCTAAAGCATAATTAATGGCTAATAAATTTGCATTTATACTACTGATATTACCCTTTTCTTTATAAATACCGTTGTTGTAACGACAATTTTTTTCTGAAGTCTGGTCTGCATATTTATGAGGTTTGCATAGAAGAATAGCTCCCCAACCTTTACTACAACCACCAGTTTCAATAATCAAGTAATCTGTGTCAAGAGGTATGGTAAAGATTTTATTTCATTTTTTAACTGTTGTACAAGCTTTACATCCTCTTGATTAAAATATTTTTGCCCGTTTGGAGAAGTTTTTGCAAACAAAGGACCAACGATTTTTCTAAGATTTTTTATAAAAGGTCTAGGGTAATTTATCAATCTCAAAAACTTTTGTAATTGCTTTAAATCCTCTAATTTATCTGGAAAATCAACTGTTTTTTGTGCAATGTGAGGTTACAGTTTTATTCTTCCTTCTCTTATATTTACTACCAAAAAGTCTATGTATTCTCTAAATAAATGCATTTTCTTTTTGCTCAAAATTAACCCATGTCTTATGAATTCAGAAAAAGCAATTTGTAAATGGCCCTTATGCTCTTTTTTATTTTTACTAAAAACTAAAAATATCATCTATATATACGGCCACAAAATTGCTATGCTTATTAAAAATATCTTCCATTTTTCTTTGAAAAACACTTGTGGATTCTTAAGTCCAAAGGGCATAACTAACTATTCTTAATGACCTTCTGGACAAGTAAAAGTCGTCCATTTTATGCTGATTTGAAATCAAACTTGCTAAATTTTTTGCAATTTTGGATCTTATTTATCAAAACAGTTTTGTCTGGGATATTATAAGCATCATCAATGGTATTATCATTTAATCTCTTATAATTGATGACCATTCGACTCTTTCCTCTAAGGATCTCATAATGTTTTCTTACAATAAAGGCAGCTGGTCTATGAGGACTATCAGATTTTCTTATAACACCCAATTTGATCAATTCTGAAATATGCATTTTGATGTCGTCTCTGTCTTAATCGGTTGGCTCTATATTTCTTGTCTTGATTATATACTCAGGATTTTTGATTTTTAAGTTGCACAAAACTTTGTCTTTATCCCAACATTTAATGATGTCTTCTCCAATTAATCCTATTTTTTTCTAACTTAGAGACTAAATTGTCTATATCATATTCTGTAACTAAAACAGTGTATAATTTCTCATTATTAACAAAGTCTAGGTCATAATCTATAAGATCGTCTTCTTCATAACCAATTATTTCATCTAAAAACTCATCTAATTCTTCATCTTTAAGCTGACACTCTCTTTCCTTTTTACATGGATAAGGTTTTTCTAAAATCGGGTTACTAATAAGTAGTGATAGCAGGAGTGGAAAAAGTATGCTTGTGAAAATGTAAATAATATTTGGTTAAAGTCGCACTGCCATCGTCTTTAAGTAGAAAATTTAATCCTAGAATAAAATCAATATTTGTAAGGTTTAGCTCTCTAACAATGGTATTTTTATGAGGTAAAGTATATTCTTTGCTAAAGCCACAATTGGTCTCAAAACTAACTTTACTGTTAGGCCTCAACATTTATTTATAAGAATAAACTTCACCATCCATTTGTTGGGTTTCTATTGGATAGTCTGTTTTAACTATATATCTAGAAGGAACTAAAGATTTATTTAAAATGCAATTTGAACAACCAGAATCAACTAATGCAAGACAATTGATAACAAAATTGTCTATTTGAACTTTGCATTTTACCTTTAATGATTTTAGATTATCAGAATTGCAAACTACTTGCACATAGTCTTATTGAATCAAGTCTTTATTTTCATCTAAAACATCTTTTCCTTTTATCTGTTTTTCAAAAAAGTTTAATTTCTTTTGAAATTTTTTTACAGTGTCTTCACGCTTTCAATTCTTTTTTCTTAAAACTCTAATTTCTTGTTTATCAAGATCTCTAGTTGTATTTATAAAATCTGGTTCAACTTTTATCAAACTTTTTTTTTCTAAACATTTTATGCAAGCTTCATGATGACAATTTAAACATTTTGCTCTAAGCTTTTTATGAGGAAAAAGTTTGCAAATAATACAAGGAAAATTATCAGTTCCTACATATTTTTGCCAGTTATGATCACAAGTAATTTTTCTATGTTAACAAAGTCTAAATCATGGTTTAAGTTTGAGTATTAATCTAAGGTTTTTGCTTTTTTTATAAATCGACTCTAAGCTTTCAAGCAATAAACCAACTCTAATATTTTTGTCTTTATCATAAAAAATGTATTCATGATCAGAAATCTGTTTGGACAAGTACAACTGGTCTTCTAGTTTTAAAAGTTCTTCGTCATCTAAAAGTATATTTAATTCTTTTGGAAAAAATAATTTTACTGGCTAAATCAAGATGTATAAGATTAAAATCTTTTTTAAACACCTGTCTGAGAATGTCTTTTGGAACATCGTCTAAAATATTTTAGAAAATCTATTTAGAGACATTTCTAAAACTGTATTTTGAATTCGTTCTGCAGAGTAAAAACTGTGTTGTTGGTCTTTTTCGAAATTACACTTGAGTTTGCTTTTATCTAACAAAGTGATAAATCTTTTATTTTGAACAAAAAGTTCAAGACTGAGATAATCTATTTTTTTATTTTCCAGTTTTACGAAAATAAAAATAATTTACAACAAAAAACAAATAGTACAGATAACAGATAACAAAATGATGGAAAGGGGAATAAACAAGACAATACTTGTTTGCTTTCCCAAAGATAATAATTATTGATACAACAAGACAATAAACACAATAAAAATAATAATATACTTTAATTGGTTTGGTTCATACATGAATGAGTTTTAGGATAAGATATTTTAACTGTTTTTGATTCATATAATAATGAATTTTATGGTAAAACTACTAAGGTGTCATTTGTTTTTTAAGAGGTCTAAAGTCTGAAGTCTTATTTTAGTTATGAATAATAAGAGGTGATATTTAAAAAGGTCTGAACGATTCAGACTTAAGAGCTATTAAGAGATTTAAAAAAAAAAAAAAAAAACCCTAAATGTTGTACATGTGAATCACATCTGAAGCTAAAATTAAATTACTTTATTTATCTAGTCGGACGGAGTCTTGGATGGAACGTTAAGTCAAACACAACGATTTAACATATTCAAGTCAAACATCACAATTGTATTAGGGAGAATGAAAATTTGATCACTTTGAGAAGACATGATCTATTACGCTTTTAAACTTTCTACACAATAAGTTCACAAACTACACATTAGGATGAAAATTTTAATCAGAATCTCTCTGTAAAATGCAAACAAATATTCTTCCCAACTATCCAATCAAGTCACTTTTATCTTTTTTGTGTACGACATCAAAAATCCATATATAGACAACAGTGTTGCAAACGTCTCAATTGAAAAAAAATATGGCATTGTACCAAATAGATCGGTAAGATTACTATTATTTCCATTTTCTCAATTCATAAAGGAACAACAACTGAATGACCTTCTTCTATTTGATGCAACATGAATTGTTTACAACATATTTGAGGTCAGTTAAACATCCCAAAGTAGAAGCTATTGCTCCATTACATCCACATAGACACATAACGAAGTGGTGCTCAAATACAAACTAAGTAGATTGAGATTTTCATCATGCGAAACATGGAACATTTCGTTCGCCAAGATATAGAGAGGTTGGATTGTGGGTTTTTGGGGAATACAAAGTCCCAAACACACCAAATATACGGGTCAAGTATGCCACAAAGTTGTTGCTCTTAGAAAGGAATTTACCAAGCAAAACATTGATTGATGAACCATAGTTGCTTGATTCATATAATGAAGTGAAAATAAACTTGGAGGCTCTAGGACTGGCGATGAAGATTAAAAGATAATCAAGATTTGATAAACTTGTAAAACAATATGTGTGGTGCATATAATGGGGATAGGGGTGGAACATAATGAGGATAGTTCTTACAACTTTTGATCCAATTCTGTGATGCACATTGGGGAACTACTTTTTATTTTGATTGCAATGTTGTTGGGACAAATTTTGTTAGATTTGACGACATTAGGAAACACGCAATGCATGACAAAACTTATTATTTTGTTTTGGCATGTCAAATTATAAAGGCGTTGCAATTTTCACTCTTTTTTTAACATGAGATTCATGTACTCTTTGCAAAAATACACTTGGGAATGCCCAATTTGATTGTTTGCCGGGAGTGCATATGTGAATTTATATATTCACATATGAACTTATAGATTCTCATATGATAGCAGTTGTTTTGGGACCTCTTCACATGTGAGTTTATTAGACACTCACATATGTGAATCTACAAGTTCACATATGAACCATTTAACTAATTCACATATTATATCAATTTTTTGGGACCTCTTCACATGTGAATATATTAGACAGACATATGTGAATCTGTAAGTTCACATATGATCTATTTAACTGATTCACATATGAACTTACAGATTCACATATGGTATCAATTATTTTGGGCATTCTTCACTTGTGAATTTGATAGACACTCACAAATGAAAAACTAATGCATATATGAAACTGATTATTTCATATTTTCATTGTTATGTGCATGTGTGAACCCTAAATATTTAGATATGAATTATTTAACTGATTCTCGTATGAACCAATGGGTTCATATGTGAAAATTTTAAATAGTGACAAATGAATTAGTAATGTTCATAGCTCAAAAAGAATTTACATGTATTCCACTAATTCATGAAAGTATTACTATACATAGTAACAATTGAATTAAAAAAGGACCAATAAAATGTATCTACTCATCCGCATTCTTTAATGGGAAATTGCGAGAGTTGTGATAGTCAATTTTCTCTAGTTGATTAACACTAGTGATATTTCTAAAAGTTTCGTTCTTCTTTTCCAATTTGGATTGGTGAGGAGAATTCTCTAATTCAGCCCTCATACTATGGATACTGTCAACAATTTCTTTAAGCTTCTCTTTATTATTTCTTAAACTCATCAAAATATATTACAAATATGCTTATGAATCATAACTAATTCTTACGACTTCACCATTCGGGTCTCCTGGTCTCCATGAAATTTGCCTCAAATTGGAACTTATTAAGTCTCTTCTTCAACGCTGACGTATAGACTTCTCTGGAATCTCATCAAAATCCTCTTTCATTAAGACTTTGAAAACATAATGACATAAATGTGTTCTTGGTGTTCTTCACTGTATTCTCAAGAATTTTTAATCAATACATATGACTATGATGGCTTTTTCAATCGGTGATTTCTTTCCCTTCGTAGTTTACTGTTTTATGGTCTAGATTGTGATATATATTACCAAATATCATATCATCCACATATATTTGTATAAGAATGATATCCTTACCTTGCTTCTTGATGAAAAGAGTTGTATCAACTTTACCTTTTGCAAAAATCGGTATTGACAAGGAAAGTAGACAGAACATCATACCAGGCACAAGGAGCTTACTTCAAACCATATAGAGTTTTCTCAAGTATGTACACATATGTACACATCGTTTGGTTTTGTTTCATCAATAAAAGCTTCTGGCTGAGAAACATACACCTCCTCTTTAAGTATTTCGTTAAGGAATGCAGTGTTGACATCCATCTAATATACAGTGAAGTTCTTATGAGCTGCATAAGATAGAAATATCCAAATAACTTCAATTCTTGCCACATGTGCAAACATTTCATCATAATCAACTCCTTCTTGTTGTATGTATCATTTTGCAACCAATCTTGCTTTGTTATGTGTAACAACTCTATCTTCATCTTTTTATTCTCGAAAGCCCACTTCGTACCTATGATTGATTTATCCTTAGGACGTGGTACCAATCTCCATACCATCACCTCTCAAATTGATTTAATTCTTCTTACATAGATACTATCCAGTTTGGATCATTGAGTGCTTCTGATACCTTTGTCGGTTCAATCTTGCTTAGAAATGTGGCAAACAAACATTCATTAGCAGATACATATCTTGATTTTACAGAAGATGTCGGATCTCCTATAATCTATAATCTATAATCTGATGTTGCGGATGTGCTCTCGTCCACTTATGAACATGAGGAAGTGGTTGATATGAAGATTGATCATGGGATCAATATATGAACTATGGGGTGTTATTCTCAAGAGACTCAAGTGTAACGCCCTAAAAAATGACGAATCAAAAATTCGAAATTTCGGCAATATATCGTCTAAATTCTAAAATATGGAAATACCCTGTAAATATAAATGTTCAGTAGGGACAACTCCCAAATTTCAAAACAACTAAAACCCAATGAAGCCGAGATAGTTTGTACCGAAAGTATTTGCAAGAATAAGAGACATCACAATACAATAACCTACTTAATCTAGAATGAATTACGACTAGATTAAATTTGGGTGTTGCTAATCCACCAAAAATATCTCTTCACACGAAACCCCAAAATACCGGCACTTCAAGATTTCCTACATGCCCGGTTGATAAGCCCGACAACCTAGTTTCCACCACGAGTGGGATCTGTGAGAAAGCAACAACCACAACAAGTGTTAGGACGAAGCCTAGTGAGATCTCATAAAGTATATAATTCACAAGCATGGGTAACATAAAATAAGACTTGTGTTACCAAACTCCTTTTCCATCACCATAATAATCCCATTTGCAACGATGTTGTCAACCTGAACATAAACACATAAAAGATACCCTTGAATTACGGCGGAGACCCGTTCCCATCGGGGTGACATGTACACGGGAGTGGAGTCACCATGATGTTATTGGATTACACCTCATGTCCCGGTCCTAGTTCCCATGCCATTAAGACATCACAACCTCAAACTATAACATTGTCTTTATTGCCTACTCCGTCGAGTTACACCTCAAGGTCTTACGGGACATTATTGTCTATAACCTCAAACCATAACATTGTCTTTATTGCCTACTCCGTCGAGTTACACCTCAAGGTCTTACGGGACATTATTGTCTATCCATATCTAGCCGAGTTACACCTCAAGGGCCCACGCCCCCTATTGCCTACTCGCTAGTAAACCAAAATGACCAACAACGATGGTCCAAAAAGAATATTACTACATCCTCGTGCACAAGGAAGTAGGAACCCACATTCTTATCAGGTGATCACATACTGATTAAACATTACCCAACAATATGTAAATATTTCACTAGTCCACTTATTGACACCATAAACATTAGCAAAGGGCTTTCCATTTTAAGACATTTCTCATTATATCCTTGTATCTTTCTAGAAGCACATTTCTCAAGCAAATACCCTTTTTACAAGTTATTGAACAAGTAGCAATCATTTATATGTTCTGAATGACCAAACTCATGAAACCCTAGATTTTAGGTCAAGTTCTCAATAAATAGCACACACACACACACATACACATATATATATAGGTGGTCATTATAAGCATTAAACATGAGCAAGAGCATTTAAAAGTGAGAACTCACCAAATAGGGTTTGTAAAGTAAAATCCCTAAAAATGGAGATAGAGTATTGAGATTAAAGATGAAGAAGAGGAGATGGTAGGTCCTTGAACCCTAGCCTTCCAAGCCTTAAATGATGGTACCAAACTTGAAAAATGAGGCTAAGTGAGTAATAAATGAGTCTAGGTCAAAATAAATGGAGAGGGAGGAGAAGAGAGTGTTTTGGAGAAAGTATCTTGGAGCCTTTAAGACTTGGGGCTAATTTCCCCTATTTTAATCAGCCAGAGGCCGTGCGTGGATGCCCGCGCGACTAGACCTGCGCGGAAAGCCGCGCCAAGGTGGAGTCGTGAGATGGCAGTGCCCCGCGCGGATGGTTGTGCGGGTCAATCCGCGAGGTGAGATGCACAGAACACTGTGGTTCCCTTTTTCTCATTTCTTCGTCTCAAACGAATACCCTCAAATAAGACCGGTTTTTAAGGCAATCTTAAGCATAAACACTAAATAGCAAGCAAAGCATAAATTTAAGGAAATATATGTTTACTCAGAAATCGGGGACAGAGGTTATCAAGAGTTAGCTTGGGAACATGCCATGCCCTTAGCCTTAGTTGGAAGTTAAGCCAAAGCTAAGCTTCCCCTTCGCCCGACCCGGTGAGATCATCTTTTTCGAACGAAGTGAAGTGATAGGAAGAGAAGACTACATCAAGTGAAGGCTCAACTTTAGAATTTTGAGTAGATTGATTCACAATTGAAGAAACAACTTCAAGTACAGTAGTAGTCTGATTGATTGGAGTTTATGGACTTGAATCAGCACTAGGTAATTGTAATTGTACTTGAACTTGAGACTCATTACTTGATGGAATATCCTCTGAATTATTACTCTCGAGAGTTTCAGGGGGCGTTTGGTTCGTTGGATTCCGCCAGAATCTGATGGAATTGGAATGGTCAATTCCATTGACCAAATTTCATCCTACTATTTGGTTACCAATGGAATGGAATTGAATTCCATGAATTCCTTTAATCATGGATTTGGTCATTCCTTCTTAAAATGGATGGAATTGAATTCCATTCCATCAGATTTTCTCAAAATGACACAAATACCCTCCTAACCTTTTCTAAAAACCCTAACCGCTTTTTACCCCCTCTCTCTCTTCTCTCTCTCCTCTCTCTCTCTCCTCTCTCTCCTCTCTCTCCGCTCTCTCTCCTCTCTCTCTCTCGGCATTTAAAAAAATAAAAATAAAATAAAGGGTATTTTTGTCATTTTTCAAAATTCCATTCCAATTCCTTTGCAAACCAAACAACAGATTCCAATTCATTTGACTGATTACATTCCATTCGTGCCAACCAAACACTTGGTCAAACCTGATAACATTCCATTCCAATTCCTTCTAGATTCCAATTCCTTAGACATATTTCATTCCTTCAGAAATCATTCTGCGAACCAAACAGCCCCTCAGTGACATGTATAGCATTTGATTCATTTGAGACCGGTGACATAGAAGGACCAGAAACAAAAACTAAACTGGTTCTTCTACGTTTGCAACATCACTGTTTGGAACAGAAATATTAGACTTGTAAGTTCCAAAATATTCGTCATAAAAGTTTTCAAAAAGTAAATCTAAATCGGATATATTAGATTTTGATGTGGAAGCAATATTTGAATTATCCTTTTGTTGTACAGAACTGATATGTTCATAAGCTAAAACACCAGATAAAATAGATAAAATAAAACAGGTTCTAAACTAACGTGTTCAGAAGCTATATCTGCTAATTCGTCAAATGAAACATTTACACTTTCATTACCTGCTTTAGTCTTTTTATAATAAACTCTATAGGCAGAAGACTCCTTGGAATAGCCAATGAAAACAACTACGTCCACTTTAGAATTAAACTTTTCAAGATCATCATTGTCATTCAGCACGAAACCCCAACATCCAAAAACATATATATATATATATATATATATATATATATATATTAGGTTTTCGCTGATTAATGATCTCATATGGAGTCTTGCCGAAACACTTATTAATGATGGATTGATTTTGAGTAAAGCATGCAGTTTCGATAGCCTCGACCCACAAAAATAAAAGAAGTTTTGATTGTGCCAACATTGTTCGAGCAGCTTCCACTAGAGTACAATTTCTTCGTTCCATAACACCATTATGTTGTAGTGTCTGGGCGGTTGAGAAAGTATGAGAGATTCCAACATATTCGAGATAGGAATCTAACACTTTGTTCTTGAATTCAGTTCCATTATCAGTCCGAATTGATTGAACTGCCAACTACAAGTTGACTTGAATGCTCTTGATGAATGAAATGATCGACTCAAGAGCTTCATCTTTTGTTCTCAAAAACTTTACCCAAGTATATTTGGAATAGTCATCCCCCATTACTAACACATATTTCTTTCTATTAATACTTTGTACGCGCATTAGGCCACACAAATCGATGTGTATAAGCTAAAGAGGCCGCTTAGTACTATGTTCAACTTTTGACTTGAGAGATGATTTCTTCATTTTTCCATTTCATATGTCGTACACAAATGTTCATTTCAAACTATAAATCGGGTAAGCCAGTGACTAACACTCCTGTTACAAACTTGTTGATATTCTTGAAATTCAGGTGAGAAAAGTCGTCTATGCCATAACCAACTCTGTTACATAGAGGCTTTTGACATAAGCACACTTCCTTTGAAGGTTTCAGATTTGACAAATCAATAGTATAGAGGTTTGATCTTCTTGTTCCAGCTAAGATTTCCTTCCCATCTTCAGTCCTTACACTACAACGCTTAGCTTTGAAATCAACCTCCAAAACTTTGTCACAAAACTGAACGATGCTAAACAAGTTATGTCCTAATCCTTCGGCGTATTTTTTTTCTTTATACTCAAATTACTATGCACCAAGTCACCATATGCCATAATCGGAGAAAAATGATCATTTCTAAAACCGCACAGTTCAACCATATTTGTCAGTGTAGTTTGGTCAGGATTTCTGTTCTTCCAATCATTTGTTTCGAACATCCGAAATCTAAATACCGCACATGACCGGCCTGCAAAACAGATTAGGCGATTTTTAGGTGCACATCGGAACATGGGTCCTAATTAGGTGCAATATCAGATTTAGGTACCCATCTGAATATGGGCCTATCTTTTTAGGTGCATAAACCCTAAACCCACAATCTTTGACCTTATTAGTCGAAATTCTATACGTTCCAAACCAATTATGGAATTATTTTTAACAACAAAATCATTCAATCCACAAAAAGAACAACAGACTTTTTCTTGAGATAACCTGATAAATTGCTTTATTGAATATACGAAACATGGAAATTTAACATCAAGTTTATGAAAAGTATCAACATCACGATTTACATCAAGAAAAACTTCTTTCTCCTTTACATTTGAATTGAAAACAAATGATTTTGGAATATCTACTTCTCCGGTAGACTTCTTTATTCGCCACACTTGTCTAACACGTTTCATTTAATGATTATCTTAATCATCGGAAGAACCTGAGTCAGAAGAATTTGAATAATAAGTATCTCGTTTAGAAAACTTTCCGAATTTTTTATGTTTCTGAGAATACCTCTTTGTTTTGTTTGAAGAATGATAGGTATTTTCAGGAACACTCTTGGAAGTACTTTTGGAAGATTTACCTTTGGAGATCCTTACCGGAATTTCTCTTTCTTTACCTTTATCTTTCATTTCAAAATGAGTAGAACTTTTAAGGTTTTTAGAAAAATCAAAACAACAAGTTTCATCATCCAAACATACCTCAACACTCAGCATTCATTAAGGCATCAAATTCTTTTTCGATCTCAGATTTCACAAATTCATCTGAGGATGTTGAAGCTTTTAAGTCACAAGAAATAGTTCCAATAAAAGCCTTACAAGAAGAAGCTTTTGAATCATTTGAAATATTTTCAGATAAACCCACATTTGGTTCAGAAGTTTTTTTAACTTGAGATTTAAATGCATCTTTAAGTTCCTTGATTTCACTCAAAATTTTGTTTCTTTCTTCAGCAAACAAATTCCTTTCTTTTTCAAGTTCAGAAATTTTCATTTCAAAAGAATGGATCTCAGTTAAACTTGAAACATAATCTTGATTTACAACCAGTTTTGAAGAAAGTTCATCTTTTGAATAACTATGAAAGTAATCACCCGAAAGAGTAATTTCTCTCATTTCATAACTTTCATTTAGTTGATTATAATCAAGAGGAATGTGGTAAACGACCCCTTAGTAAAGTCAAAGTTCGTATTCTTTTTCTAGTAACACCAAACATGTTATAATCTCTACATGTTGCTTGATTGGCATAATCGTTGAATTGAAAGTTGATTCTGTCAACTTCATTACTAGTCACATATTGTGTTTCTTGTTTCTTATATTAAATATCTAGACTGTATTTGACTACAAATTTGTAAATGATAGGAACCACCACCACACTTGCTTGTAATTGTAATAAAATGTAAAATATAACAACTTATTACACTTTTTTTGGCAGGTTCAGGGAGCATATTTGAGACACCAAGGTTGGGCAAACCTTTAATAGTGGTAGTGAATGAAGATCTGATGGATAACCATCAAAGTGAGCTTGCCAAAGAACTAGCAGTGAGGAAGCATTTGTTTTGTGGTCGCCCTCAGACGCTCTACCAGGTCACTGAAGCACTAGATTTGGATTTTATTATTCCATACGAGTCATGTGACGCTACTTCGGTTGCTAAACTAATTAATAGGTATCTAGTTATCCCAGGGCCTTACGGCAGATGGGATATTCCACCACATCCGACATGGTTAATTTTTTTTTTTTTATCTTGATTGCAAGTTTATTCAGTAACTTAAAAAAATAGAACTTTATCCACTAGATATAAGTGAATATCATTCAATCAACTAAAACAGGATCAATAGAAACCACAATTAAAGATACCTAGTTAGGGATGTAGGATCCACGACCCATTTGAATGATAAGATGAGTGTATCCTTTCATTGACAACTCTTTCTTAACCTGGTTAGTATCGACAGTTCTAACAAGAGAATCGAAAGACGTTGTGCCGACAGTCACAAAAACAATTCTCTTAGACTCAAAATGGTTATCACTGTTGTCCATCTCGTTGTGGTGTGCCTTACGCTGCCTTAAAAAAAGCATGAAATACGCTTTAGCATTCGAGAAGAGAAGGTAAATGGCACATGTATCATTTGTTCAGTTCAAGTTCCAATATCATGATTAAGAATTAAAAGCAACAAATAGCTATGAAATAACTCCTCACCTGCTTGCTACTGGTTTTAATTGTGATCAATTAGGTAGATTATCCTAAATATACAGCTTGACAATTAACAATTATCCTAAATATACATGTGATCAGAAAAAAAAGACAAGAATTGACTAAAAATGATGAACTCTTGAATCGCTCGATAATTACCTGACGAACGAAGAAAGAAAGATCTTGTTAGTATAGGTACGATTATGGGCTTGTTTGTTACGAGCTTAATGGGACTCACAGTGTATTCGGTCAGGTATACATGACTGTTTGGTAGTGGCTTAATAATATAGAAAATGGCTTATTCAGTAAGCTTCTAGGGGGAGCTTTATGATGAAAGCCAAGTTTTTTTTTCCAAACATTCCCCTCCTTAATTAAAAAACATACTATTTCTACCTTTGAAAGAACCCTCCCAAACAAGAACCTTCCCAATCTATAGAGATTGGGCTAATCTACACAGACAACTTTATCCATATTGGACTTAATGGAAAACAACCAAACACGACTTACGATAGGTACAAGTATGTCTTGCTTATTTGACGATAAGACATGATGAGTATTGTCCGTGGAGCACAGAAATCAACCAACAAGATTTACATTTAGGGGAGCCTTGATCCTAAATACAACTGCTCCTAGTCGTACGGCTTCCCACTTGATCTAATGTTGAACCAAAGTTGAAAGTTTAGAAATATCTATTATGTAAACAGTTAGTATGAGAATGGAATTCAATTATTTAGCCCACAACTGGTATCTCATTGTCTTATTCTCTCAAACTCTTTTTGCTACAACATACAACAAATCTACAACTCATGACTCATCTTCTTATGTTTCTACTTGTGGACTTGTGGCTTTTACTTCTACATCTAAATAATACGTATACTTACATATATGCATACCATTTGGTTTTTCAATTAGCTCAGTACCTATTTATTTAATCCTTTAGGTAGCGTTTGGTACGCAAACATGATTGGACGAGACAGGACTGGACTGGACTGGATTAGACAAGACAAATGTCTGTTTTGTGTTTGGTACGACTAGGACTAGATAGAACAAAACTGGACAAGTTTCCCTAGAAGTTGTTTGATGATTTTATATGTCATATAATAGTTTTATATATAACACAAATAAAGTATATCTTTAAATAATTTAATTAAAAAATATTTTTATTTTTTTACACAATTTTCATACATATAAATACATACAAAAAACAATGATAGGAAATTTGAACGAAGAATCTGAAATAAATGATAGTAGTTCGAAAAAATCCGATTTATATAAAAAAATATAATATTTGGTTCAATTTGGAAGATCTTAATGAATTGACGGATGCATAGTTGAAGCGACAAGTAAAGATAAAGACGATGGGTGGTCGGTGAATAATGGTAGTTGTGAAGAACGTGAAAGATAGTCAGGGCCGACCTGGGGCTAGGCCAGTGGGCGGAAGCGGAGGCATCAAATTTTTTTATCCATAGGTAGACTACTAGGCTCAGTCAGGCTTAATTTGTTAGCAGCCCATATACAAATTTATTCTCAGGCCTTGGCCCTTTTCACTCTTCGACGACCACGACGTGAACTCTCGCTCGCTCTGCTCTATCTATGATCTATCGACTGAGGACTGCTCGATCTCTAATCGACCACGACGTGAACTCTCGTTTTCTCCTCTGTCTCTAATCGATCGACCGACTCTCGTTCTCTCCTCTGTCTTCGGCCAAGTCGCCGCGGTGTGAGTGTGACGGTGTCCCGGTGGTGACCGACCGTCTTAGCCTCTTAGGGCAGAAGCAGTCTAGCAGAACCTTTGGGGAATTGAGTCTTTGTAGTTACAAAGGTAAACCTTTAATTTCAAAATTTAATGTTTGGTTTACTTGATTATTAGGTTTATTTCAAATTTGAAGCAACTTATTTACCGATTGTTTTTTAGAGTTAGAAAATTGTTTGTTTATTTGGTTTCCTCACTTGCCTGTTTGTTTTTTAGAGTTAGAAAATTGTTTCAATTTTGACTGGTGTTTGGCCTTAGATTTTCTAAAATAGTTTTTTAGGATTTGAATTGTGATCATATCGAGGACATAATTTATTGGCCTTGGATGTTCTAAACTACTTTTTTAGGGGTTTGAAATGTGATATTTTGAGGTTTGATCAGAATCAGTATAGTCTTTAAAAGAGTTCATATAGTGCATCTTTTGGTCAGGCCGGTCCTGAGATTTTGGATGCTCATGGCGGAAGCCAAAATAATGCCCCCTAATACATATATGTATTTACATAGACCAAAGGAACAGGTAGAGAGCAAAAATTGAGAAGTTATTGTGACTTTCAATTGATAGAAAAAGAAAAAGATGTTCAGCACAAATAGAATCTGTTCAAACCAGATAAACCAAAAGCAACTGGGGTGCACTCTTAATTTCCCCTTATCCCTCCAATAAAACCAATATTCCCTTATCAAATCCATGGCCATTCCAACAAGAATCCACCTGTACCATTGCAGAAGAAATTGAGCCTTGAACAAGGCTATTGCATTTCCAGAATGTAACCTCAGATTCCTCCACCTTATTTCACCAATAAAACTGCACAATATTGCAAATTGGCCAAAGGCCTTTGCAATAAGATTCTGAATAGAGATCCAAGGCTGGAGCAAATTAATAACAATTTCCAAAGGAATGTTATTATTCCAATCCAAATCACTCCAAGCCAGCAGTTGACAGAAAATTATATGGATTCCAAAAACAACCACCATCTGCACTTTCCAGTAAAACCTTAATCCACTAATCATAAACCAAACCCATAAATCAGTAAACCAATTCCATCTATACCAACAAGAAATGAAGATGGTTACATAAACAAAGCTGTGAAAATCTATCCCACAGACAAACTTCCTTATTCCTCCAAATCTGGTACCAAATATGATGCCAAAAACCATAAGACCACATAATAGAATCCAAACTAGTTATGATACAGATCCAATAAAACACATCCTTATCACTCCACCCATGAAACACAGGGTATCTAAACCATATGACAGATTTAAGTCTAAAATTTTTAATCTGCCCCAGATATCCCCAAGATAATAAAATCAAAGAAAGGTTATTGAACAAAAGGCATCTAATCTCAACCCATGTCTGATACTGTTGAAAATGGATTCCAGAAAAAACAACAAAAAAATGGGCCAAACTTTAATTCTTGATCCAGTAGTTTTAGCACCACAGAACCTGCCATGGATTGAATAACCTATAAATCCCAACTAGCCAACAAATAGTGTAGGGACACCCTGCCTTTTGACTTCTCCATTGCCTTTCGGGATTCGTGAGAAAACAACCATTAATCAAGGTGAAAGCAACACTTAAAAATCGGAGAACAACAAAGAAACTAGACTATAACCTTTGTAAACATGTAACACAAACAATGAAAACAAATCAAGAATATCACTTTGTCAGCTTTTGTTTTCACTCCAGAATTGAGAATTGAGAAATAACATTAACATATCAAAAAAATCAAAATTGGAACTTATGAACAGAAAACATAATCAAAACTGAAACTTATCAACATAAAACATACTTGTGCGGTTGAAGATTCAATCCAAGGTGAAAGCAACATACTTCATAATCAAGTGGTCTAGGGCAGAAATCAACACTTTGGAATCGAGAGGTCTAGGGAAGAAATCAACACTTCAGAATCGAAGAGTCAATCCAAGGTGAAATCTGTTCGTTTAATCGGTAAGAGTGGGCAGAATCGAGTGTTTAGGTCAGAAACAAACAGTTCAAAATCGAGGAGTCGATTCGGTGAAGCACCGTTGTCTGTAAATCGCTCGGCAGGTTAGGGTGGACCGGAAAAACACTGAGAAATCCTCCTCTGGACAATCTGGACTGAGCCTACCAAAGGTAAAAGGGCAATGGGCCAGTGATGCCCTCTGGGATTTTGCGGCCCATGGCCACCGCCCTCATGGCCATGGGCCAGGGCCGGCTTTTGGTGATGAAACAATATAGCTTATTTTTAGTTTAAACAGTCATCCCGAGTTGTAGTTAATTGAGAAATTTTGGTTTCAATTTGACGGTTTATGTTCTTTTCTAGCTAGTAGTGAATATTTCAACTGCACACGGAACTTGAAAATACGTGGCTTGTAGGTGCATAGCTTTCATTCCTGCTGCTTGTATCCATGAATTGAGGTTTGTGGCAAGCTACTTATGGCTTAGTATTACAAGAGGTCAACTAATTCTCCCAATTAACTAATTCATCCTCCTAAACATCTAACTACTACAAACATAATTCTAACCTTACGTTACATTTCTCAACCAAATAAGCATACTACTTTATTCCCTCCTGAACCTTACGTGTATAACGTTTTGACTAAAAAAAGTAACAATAATAACCTTATTCTTGACCAAGAAAATAACATCATTGTCTTATTCTTGGCTAATCGTTTATATGATTATACGTAGAATATGTGATTATAGGCTTAGGAGTTAGGCCCATGTATTGAACCATCATTACATTACTTCCCTCCATGGGCATTGTTATGACTTTTCGCCATGGGCATCCAAAACCTCAGGACCGGCCCTGAAGATAGTGGATAGTTGTGGTGCAAGAGGTTGTTATGGTTGATGTGGTGGAGGTATAGGTGGTCGGCGATGGTAGTGGTGGTGGCGGTGGACAGTGGTAATAGAGGTTATTTTAGTGGCGGAAGAGGCGGATGGGTGGTGGTGATTGGTGGAGGTTGCGGCAATGGGTGGTGGCTGTGGAGGTGGTGGAGGTAGTTGTTGTAGTAGTGGAGGAAGAGGTGGAAGTGGTCGACGATGGTTTGTGGTGGTTACCGGTGGTCGTCGATGGTGGTGGCGGTAATAGGTGATGGTGATTGGTGTTAGTGGAGGTGGT
This sequence comes from Arctium minus, assembly GCA_954870635.1. Lineage (NCBI taxonomy): Eukaryota > Viridiplantae > Streptophyta > Magnoliopsida > Asterales > Asteraceae > Arctium > Arctium minus. The sequence continues at coordinate 33,508,112 of OX941088.1, forward strand.
TGACGATGGCCGATGGTTGTGGAGCAGGTTGTTATGGTGGAGAAATAGGTAGAGGTGGTTGACGGTGGTTGGTGGTTGGCAGTGGCTACTGGTGGCCGCCGCCGATGGTGGTAGTGGCGGCGATGTGTAGTAGTGACCCCTAAGACTAATACCATATTAGGGTTATATATCAAATGGTGGTAGATCAGTGATTTTTTAGTTTCTGTCTCACTTTTGTCCCATGTTGTTCCACCTATTTTGGTGGAACAAGAAAATACCATTTTTTGTCCCATCTTGTCCCACCCTGTCCGGTCTTTGTCCCTATCCCATGTCGCGTCAAACGTGGGACAGTGAATTTTTGTTCTGTCCCATGTCATGCCAAACGTGGGATAGTGAGTTTCTGTTCCGTCCCATCCCACCCAGCCTGCAAACCAATCGCACCCTTAGTAAACCAGATAACATTTAGATAAAGATTTTTCAAGATAATTATGATCCGTATTTCCTTTAGTCGAATTAGGTTTCTATAATCATTGTTGGTTAAAATCCTTTAAATTGCAAATCCCTAATCGACTCCTCTCTCTCCATCTGTTTTTCTGCGACTTCCTTTCATCTCTCCATCTTCAATCTCGTTTCAGTTTTTTTTTTTTTTACTTCGCTTTGGCCATTGGAGTCGTGATTCTAGAACGCTAACCAGGTGTGTGTTTTCTTTTGTAATAATCAATTCAATTGTTTGTTCATGGTGCTTTGTATATGGATTCAGTATAATAGAGCGGGGTATAATCATGCGATAGCTTATATATCACATTATTGAAACGGATCGTTGAGAGAGTAATAGGAAACATTGAAAGTATGTTATGTGATTATAGTTTGGTAAAGTTGAGATATTCTGACAAGGAATGTGAAGGCAAAACACCTTTGCTTAGATAGATGTCTTGGCACAAATCAGGTTCTTCTAATAATAAACACGTTTAAAAGTTTAGATAGGGGTTTGAACCATAGTTTTTGCTTCTATCAGGCATAATAATAGCAAAAAAATTGGGCTAATTGCAAGCTAATAAGAAAGAAACTGCTGACTTAAACTTAATTTAGCTTCATTATTGAATTCCATATCAAGAATGTTATTACAACTCCAGTTATTATTTAATAATTTTCATGACTGAGACCAATTTAAAATTAATTTTCCAAGTAGTCAATATATTACAGTAAGCGAGCATCTTCATATGCAAACAATTCAATAAAAAAACAACTCCCTTACCTCAACATCCCAACAATCTAGTGTCATAACCGTGGTTGGTAGCAAAAGATTAACTATTCTTTTTTTCACTATGTTGAAATCAAGCACACGCAATGCCTTCAATATATATATATATATACATACATATATATGTATATTGTATAAAGGAAAGTGAACCCTGGGAAACTTTTTATTCCATACAATAGAAGATTACAAGAGGGCATTCCTGCTTTAATACAAAATTGTTCACTGTTTACCCAAAACATCCATGGGTTAAAAGACCTATTATACATAATATATTATATGTATGGATATATATATATATATATATATAACTAAATAGATGGAAAAATGAAAAGGTTGATAAAATAAAAGAGGTACTCTTTGCCAACTTAAAATTAGGTAGTGACAGTGTCATCCCCATGTCAATCGTACCTTCATTATGTGTCCGCAAGCGTCAATTCTTTATTTATGATCTTTTGTTATGCAGGCTGGCTGGTACCTAATTTGTTTAAAAGTAGAAGCTATCATCTTCAATGGGTGATTTTTGGAGATCAATCCCATCCATTATGGATGGACTAACACCTAGCCAAAGAAAGATTCTGTTACGTGCTTTCAAGATGCCCATTTCCAAGGCAGTTAGAGTTGCTCGACTGTGTGATGGTGAGCAGAGTGCCATTCTTTGCATGACGGGCAACCATAATAATATCAACCTCTTTTATCCGATTGGGGATTTTGGTACCTTGGTGAGTGAGATATACATGATGCATGCACATGTTTTTGACTCTACAAATCGCACATTATAAAGTTTTTGTTCACAGCGTGGCAAAGATGATTTAAACGTCAAAGTTAGGCTTTCTTCTATCACACAACATATTTTTCACAAGGCAGATGAAACTCTTCTCGACGACTTGAATGAAAACGGGGATCCTACCTGGTAGGTAACCTCTAGTTTTTGTGCATGTGTATGATTTTCTGCAGCCAGCTGTTATGGGTTTTCTAAACCAATTGTTTTGACAGGTTCGTTCCAGTAATTCCGATGGTTCTCGTTAATGGAAGTGTAGCGATAGGTACAGAGTGTACTTTTATACCTGGATTTAATCCGAGGGGCATTATTGTGAATCTTAAACGGCTTCTAAATGATGAAGAGATGGTACCGATGAACCCTTGGTATAAACGGTTCAAATTGACCGACAATGAAGCAATCAGTGAGGTAGATTAGTTTAATAAGTTCAATTCTTGAAATTATGTATCACATATTTAGTGTTGTGTTTGAGTTTTTATTGGCAAACTTACATCTTGCAGGGATACATGGATCATGTGATGAATGCAGGGCAATTGAGTGAGAGATTGCTAAATAAAACCTTGAAATCATGCACAAAGGACATGATCCTTCTTGATTCAGATGGTGCAATGAAGAAGTATGACACCCCTGAACAAAGTAAGTAATAATGGTAGAATGGTATGAGATATGACATCCATGTACAACCAATTTATCTTTAGACCAAAGATTGTGTGAGAAGAAGAGATAAGGTGAGAAGGTAAGAAGAGATCTGGACCCTTGATCACTTATTAATCTCAATCCCACCCATAAATCGCGGGAATTGATCCGGTGCATCTCATCCTAATATGTATCCATCCTAATATGTATCCAAGGGTGGAGATCATTTCTTACCCTTCTCACCGGTTTCCAACCCTATATCTTTAATTCTAATTTGATTTCTAACTATTCCATTCTTTGTGCTTTACAGTTCTTAAGGATTTTTTTCGCATTCGTCTTGAATTTTACAAGAAAAGAAAGGCAAGTCGAATAACTATGTAAACTAATATTTATTCTACTTATGTTTTGAGTTGTGTACTAACTGAATTGTGGTTATGGCTTACAGTCGGCTCTGAGTCACGAGCTTGAAATCACTTTGATGCTACTGGATAACAAAGTCAGGTTTATTAGCGAGGTTGCGGCAGGAAATATCGTTTTTAATAATAGAGAGAGAGAAGACGTGTGTGCTGAGCTGAAGCGCAAAGGCTTCACACCTTGGCCTGCATCGGCAATTCCCGGAATGGAGTATAGTTATTTACTGTCTATGCCTTTAATCGTTATCTATGACGATTCTTTGCAGTCCGAAAGGGCTGCGAAGGAGGCAGAGTTGCAGGAGCTGATACACACTACCCCTGAGTCACTATGGTTGCGAGATCTTGATGTTCTTCATGCACAACTTAACGTATGTTTTTTTATTTATTTTTGAGGAACGATTGTTTTCTATTTTTAGGTCTCTTCAATTCTTTTTTATTTGTATAAACAGGAACAAGAACAGAGAGATAGAGATGGAGATGAAGATGAAGATGAAGATGAAGATGAAGATGAAGATGAAGATGAAGATGAAGATGAAGATGAAGATGAAGATGAAGATGAAGATGAAGATGAAGAAATGGCGGAATTCATATGAGGGTGAAGAGAGAGCTGAATTTGTTTGTGAATATAAACTTTTACGTCAAGCTCTAGAAGTTGTATGGCATTAATTACTTGTACGACAAGCTCTTGAAGTTGTAATTAGGAGATTTTAAGAAATTGTATGCAGTACTTTATGCCTTAGATGTTTTTAAGACTTTTGGCTATATGCTTGATAAGATAGTGGGTGGGTGTGTATATATATAAAAGATTAAGTGATTTTAGTTATAAACAATTTAAAAGTTTTATGAATTATAAAGATGAGTTATAAAAAAGACCAACTATCCTTTTCACATGGAAAGTAGGAATGTTACAGGTGTTAGAATAATGTGTAACATTCTTCAAAATAGTTTCCAAATATAGTAAAATTCTAGATACAGTTTCCTAATAGTGTTGTAACTCTCTAAAAGCACACCCTCATACGATTTCCGTCATATCTTTATCATCATTGCTCTTTTCCTATCCTGTACGTCATTATACCATTTGAAGCAAGAAGTTTCATGTCCTTTGTGCATGATTTCAAGGTTTTATTTAGCAATATCTCGCTCAATTCCTCTGCAATCATGGCATGAGCCATATACCACTCCAAGATGTAAGCTTGCCAATAAGAACTTAAGCCTAACCAAATATGTGATATATATAGTTTCAAGAATTGAACTTGTTAAACTAATATACCTCAATAATAATTTTATTGTAGGTCAATTTGAACCATTTATACCAAGGGTTCACTCATATCTTCATCATCTAAAAGCCATTTGAGGTTAGCAATAACGTCCCTTAAATTAAATCTAGGGGCAAACAAAGTGCACTTTGTCTCTATCAATACATTTCCGGTTACAATAACCATCGGAATGATTGAATTAAACCAGACAAAACAATTGGTTTAAGAAAACTAAGAAATACAAACAGAGTCACAAAATCATATACATAACATGAAATTTAGAAATTACGCATACTACAAAATTCCCTTCTTCACTCAAGTAGTTGAGGTGACTTTCATCAACCTTGTGAAAGATATACCCTGTGAGAAACGAAAGCCTAATTTTGATACCATCCTGTGAATAAGAGTTGTAGAATGTGTAGTATGTACAACAAAGAAGTGAAAAACATGTAGATGTACGCATGTATGTATATCTCACCATCTGTTGGGTATCAAATTACCCAACTGGGTGCATAAGGTTTATGAGTCCAAGATTCAATCTAAATCATGTAATCTAGAATAGGAAATGAAGAACAAATCTATGGCTTTCAAATCTCATGCATTGATCAAATAGAAAAGTTTACACATTACAAAACACACACTTAAGCTCTTACAAATTATCAAGCGTATCTAGAATTGTTAAGTAACAAAGTATTTATACCAGGGAAAGTCACACGTTGACTTCTCAAGGTATTTACAATTAAACCCCTCGACTCTTGAATACAACAATTTAACCCTAACAAGGTTGATATTACTTGTGTCCATGCAGAGGATGACACTCACAACACTCTTCTATCATCATCATAAGTAGTGTTGAGATACATAGATACTAAACAAAGCAACAAAAGCCCCTCTGAAAAGGGGCTTTCTTTGGAGCATTATATAAAATCTTCTGCAGGCCTGCTGTTAATCCGTCCACCATCGATGGGATAAGTTTTTCTTCTACCATAGGTGAAAATTGATGAAGTCGCGATATGAGATACGCTTCTCCTTCTACTTGATACAAGTACAAATGGTGAGATATACATACATGCGAACATCTACATGTTTTTGACTTCTTTGTTGAACACATTCTAAAACTCTTATTCAGGATGGCATCAAAATTAGGCCTTTGTTTCTCACATAGTATATTTTTCACGAGGTTGATGAAGTTATATCTCAACTGCTTGAATGAAGAAGAGAATCTCGTCGAGGTAATTTCCAAATTTCATATTATGTATATGATTTTGTATAACTGTGTTTGTATTTATTAGTTTGTTAAACCATGCATGGTTTATTCCAATCATCCCCATGGTTCTTGTAGATAGAAGTGTATTGGTAGGGACAGAGTACACTTCATGTGTCCATTGTATAATCCAAGGAACATTCTTGCCAACATCAAACAACTTCTAAATGACGGAAGATATGGTATCAATTAACCCTTAATATAACTTCCAAGGGGGAAATGAGGATGAACCTTTCAGAAAGGTAAATTAGAATGAAAAGATCAAACTGTAAAACTATATATCACAAATATTTTTGAGTTCTTATTGACAAGCATATATTTTGCATGAATACATGACTCCCGCCATGACTGCAAAGGAATTGTGCGATAGATTTCTAAATAGAACCTTGAGATTATGCACAAATGACATGAATCTCCTTGACTGGAATGGTGCAATGAAGAAGTATTACAGTCCTGAAAAAAAGTAAGCTTGAATGGCAGAATGTTATTTGTCTTTGTTTGTCTCTCAACTGTGTTGTATTCTTTCTGCTTTACAGTCCTTGATGACTTCGGGTAATTGAAATGCTGTTGAAGCAAGGTCCAGGACCAAAAGGTTTGGTTTAAGTCTGTTTAGGGCTCGTCAGTTACAATCCAATATGACTGTTTGGCTTATGATTGGTTCGTTAATGGACATGTTAACACCCGAGACTAGGACCAATTCCCCCCCCTGCGTGCGGAAAATTTTGCATTTTTTATTATTTTTATAACATACTTATATATATATATATATACCACAAATCAGATACAAACCCAATAAATGTTACCAATCTAAACCATTCAACAAGTTTGATTTTTAGTTTGACTCATATTGTTTCACACATTCTGCTCTTGTCTATGTATTATATCATATATAAACATGGTTTCTCTTTTTTTTCCCACAAGTAAAACAGCCTTGCACCTTTCATTTAAAAAAAATATAGTCTAAATACAACATGTTTCACATGTGTTATTTCATATATGACACAACACATAAAAACTAGTTTGAATGTTTGTAACATATTTTAGGTTTGTAATTAATTTGTATCATATAATTATATACTAATTATGCACCCGTGCAATATGCAGCGAGATATAACTCTTTTAACTTCTTTAAAGCTAGGACTAGAAAGTTATTGCAAGTTGCAACTGCTCATTAAAAACAGACCAAACATTATGCACCTTTGAAGAAATAAAAGGTCTAGTGGATTAAATGAGTGTAAACCCAACCTCCTTGAGATTAATGTGAGTCCTAGATTAAATCAATACCATGTAGATTTAGAATAAGAAATGATGAACACACCAATGGTTTCAAATGTGTCGCATGTATATTGAGAGAGAAATCTTTGTTAGAACTTAGATTATTGAATCAGAAATTCGTTACACAATAAACCTTGGAATTGAAAATTTCAAAATAAAATTCATAAATATAAAACGAATTCTATACTAGTATTAGTATACATAATCGAAAACAGAAAGGAAACGATGACTAACTCGATAAACTTGATGAGAATTTGACCTCAAGGTCCAAGGCCCGTCTTGACATTTAATATGGGCTAAGTTATTTGGTTGGGTAATCCATTTTGATAATAGGTAGGGGAATCCTATTATAAGACAACTTTGTTTTCCTCTTTTGTTCTACGTGGGACAAGCTAATAAGCAAATCCCAACAATCTTTACACCATGAGAAACACACACTTGAGCTCTTACAAGATTACACGTGTTATGAAAAACAAACTAACAAAAGCTTTATGTAATAAGGGAAGTCACATGTTGACTTCTCAATTATTTACAAATAAACCCTTCTAAACTTGAATACAACATTTTAGTACTAACAATCCCTCCTTTGACGATAGAACATGAAGAGTATTGTCCGTGGAGCACAGAAATCAACTAACAAGATTTACATCTAGGGGAGCCTTAATCCTAAACACAATTGCTCCTAGGCGTACGACTTCCCACTTAATCTAATGTTGAACCAAAGTTAAAAGTTCAAAAATATCTATTATGTGAACATTAGTATGAGTTTAGAATTCGATTATTTGGCCCACAATCTCTCAAACTCTTCTTGCTACAAGATACAACAAGTCAACCACTCATCATCATTTATCTTCTTAAGTTTTACTTGTGGACTTGTGGCTTTTAGTCTTTTACTTCGACATCTAAATAATACGTATCCTTACATATATGCATACCATTTGGTTTTTCAATTATCTATTCTAATACCCATTTATTTAATCCTTTAGTAAACCAGATAACATTTCTCACTTGTGTAACTTGGCATAACATATGCATAATCCTTGGAAACTTTGCATAGTTATACAATTCTTTGGGACAATTTCAAGGCAAACCCAAGAACTAAATAAACTATTCATCAAAATTCAACTGCAAAATTGATGGAAAACCCTAATACCTACATCATATTTTGAACTTTGGTTCTCACTCTTTAACTCAATCTTCGACCACATACCAAATGTGAGACCGTGAGGGTGTGTAAGATGCGAAGCTTTGTAATAATTAGAAGGGGCTAAGCATCAATAAACAATTTTTAAAAGACTTACAACAAAACCCTTAGTAATAACTTTGAGTTCACATAATCATTACTTCAGTCCCTCCTCCCCTTTGGCTAACAAATCGCAAAGGGCAACAATCGACAGGAAAAAATTGTATTTTAAACTACTTTCAAGTTTCGAACTCTCAAAGTTAAAACAAATTGACTAACAATAAACATTCACAAATCTTTGATGAATAACTTAATTACCTGAGAAACGGATAAAGAAAGATCGTCTTAGGATATATATATATATATATATATATATATATATATATATATATAGAGAGAGAGAGAGAGAGAGAGAGAGAGAGAGAGAGAGAGAGAGAGAGAGAGGGTGGGAAGGTTCAAACGAGAAAACTAACTATTTAAGAAAACAAGAAAACAACTGATCATGTATAAAAACGGACGCGAAAAAAATGGACACGGGTGACTTTGGACGCGACCTAAAGTCGCACGCATAGTCGCGTGAATCATATATGATTCTGTATGTATGCGGTTGTTCTTGTGTTTTTTTTTAAATAGATGTTGTTCTCGGATGAACCCACCTTTATATATATACACAATTATTGGCGCGAGAACATGATGATTTTTGTCGCCGGAGCAGAGGAATCAACTCCTTTATATATAAAGATATCATTTCAGATTTACAGAATAGCCACATAATTCTGTAAACCATCCTCATTCATCCCTGTGGTCTTCAAATCATTACATTTTGAACATTAAAGTTTCTTTTTTTACAGACACGCCCTAACTTTTCATTAAACTTTTCAAAAACATTAAACCAACTTGTTTGATTCATAGAATTCCATTAATCCCGTTTATTATTTCATAGTATTTCAGAGAACTATTATTATTATTAAATGGGAATTTTAGGTAGTAATGTATAATTTAAATAACAAATTACAAAAATACCTTGGAAGGGTATTTTATGCATTTACCATTGTTTTATTATATCGATCTTGAAGTTATATTTTGTGAATCAAACAGACAAATTTTAATTCATTTGACAAACTTCTTTTGATTTTATGCCAACTAAATACGTGATCAATCATGATTCAATTCAATTCTAATTCCGTCCTATTTCAATTCATTTTGATGGATTCTAATTTTTCAAAAAAAATATTGTGAATAGAACAATTCTAATAAGCACTTGATAAAAAATCGTTTCGAGATATTTTGAAAGTGAAAAAATAGTATCTCACTAATTTTTTTTCTCAAGACGGTGGATCTCAAGTTGGGTCCAATATTCTCATTGGTTCAGGATCTCAACCCCCCAAAGATTATGTTGTCGAACTAATAAAGAAGCATAACCGAAAATCCTTGGTTTAGAATGTTTTCGTTTGGTGAGGATGTTTCGTAGAAAAGAAGAGCATAATACAAACATTGTAGTGTTCTACTTATGACAGAGGGAAATTCCATCCTAAAACGTCACATTGAAAATACTTGTCCAAGGTTGAAAGCAATGGATATGTTGCAAGCAGTGCTTTGTGATATTTGAGTGTATAATGCGGAGTTATGTTGGACAAAAAAAAAAATAAAGATGGTGATTCACTTTAACAACATTCAACTTAGAAGGTGGATCCAAAAATTGCTTCAACCGATATACCATCAAGTCGCTCAACTTTTAAATGTGATAAAAAAAATTGCACAAAAAGAAATGCAAGATTTATTTTCAAACTTGGTAACTTTTAAATGTGATAAGAAAAAGCATTGTCAACATAAAGTTATGAGATGAATGGTTAGTATGAATGATACGAGTTATGATCGACCACACTAGACTTTTACAATGCAATTTAGGTTGCAATCAATGTGGCACAAGGCTGTTTGAGTTGTGGCCACCAATAGTTTAACCTCACCATTATATCTTTAAATATATCTCACCGTTCTTTTTTAAAAATTAAGAATATACTACTTGGTCGACAAAGAACTCTCCCTTCCAAGTGGTATATTCCTAGAATTGATGGCCGTATTATGTCACTTTTATTGTAACAAAATATATATATGCTAAATTGATAAAATATTTAATTGAACTTTCAGGCTTATATAAATAATAATTGTATTCGTATATAAAAATATTACAATAGCTTGTTGATTAGGCAAAGTTAGGGGTTGTTCGTTTGTGGCTTAATGGGTTGTATAGCCCATATAGCTTATTCGCTCAACCATAGTTGGTTGTTCGGTTATGGCTTAATCTGAAAATCAATGGCTTATTCGCTCAGCCTACAAAATAAAGTCATATACACTCAGCCCACTTTTTCCCTAACTACCCTTGTAAAAAACACGCCCTTTGTCTGCGAGCAGTGAAGAAACATGTTTATCTTCTTCTTCCTTTTCTTTTTAAACTAGGGTTTGTGGAATCAGATGAAGAAACACATTTATCTTCTTCTTCCTTCATCTGATTAGGGTTCGATTTTTGATTTCTTAAAAGGTGTTCATCTTTTTCTTCATCATTCTCAATTGGTTTGTGGAGTCGATCGATTGATTTCCTTCTTGGTTTGTGGAATCGATTGAGTTCCTTCCTGGTTTCCTTCTTGGTTTCCACATCTGATTCTTCATCATTAGGATTCGATTTTTTGATTTCTTTAAAGGTGTTGATGTCATATGTTTCTTCATCATTCTCGATTGGTTTGTGGAATCTATCGATTTCCTTGTTGGTTTCCTTCATCTGACTCTTCATCATTAGGGTTCGATTTTTTGATTTCTTAAAAGGTGTTGATGGCTTCATCTATGTCTTCATCATTCTAGTTGGGTTTTTTGATTTATGTAATGGTTGTTGATAACTTCATTGCTTCTTGATCATTTGATTTCTGATTTCTGTAGTGGGTTCGATTCTTGGTTATTCGGTTTGGGATTTTTGATTTCTGAAGTAGGTGTTCTTCAATTCATCGATTCTTTTGATTCTTGATATTAGATTTCTGATTTTTGCAAATGGGTGGAAGTGAATGTTCAATGTAAAATAGAGGGTAAAATAGTCATTTTTACCATTGAGACTGTTTTTCAGCATAACAACCGAACAATAACTTATCAAATATCATACAGATAGATTTATCAATACAAACAACTATATCCATACATGACTTAATGGAAAACGAACCGAACAACCCCTTAGGGTATTAGTTGTTAGGACAAATCTGAACAACCAAATTTGACTTGATCCATGATTATGTATTTTTAATATGATAAAGGTGTAAAATGAAATCATAAGAAATATAAAACAAAAATATTCGTATATAAATTTATGATTGTAGGGTTTTAAAGAAATTTGTAACCGTTATACGCAGCGGAAATTAAAAAGGAATTTTGGTTACAAAATTAAATAGAAAACTTTTCTAAAACTTAAAACTCAAACGGATCCAATTATGCATTTAATTAAAATAAAAACCACACCATAGGGCGTTTAGAATCTTACCTTTCTAGATCGGTCGGGATTGAAACGGAGCACCAAGAAACCAAAACAGGTTTCCTCTATCGGTAGTCCACACACAAACACGTTTCCCGTCTCCACCGGGTGCTAGCTCAAGAACCCTAGAAATATATGTGTTTTACAGAAAAGAAAATGTTTCTTTTCTGTATTCTCTGAAAGGCTAATTCTAATTTCAAACCACACTTAAAAAGGTTTAGCCCAACGCCTTATTTATACCAGAAGAATTATAGTTAGACTATAACTCAACTAAGGGTTAAATAAGGTTTAGTAATTATCTACATTATTTAAATTCAAATTCAAATTCAAATATATATATATATATATATATATAATTATCTTTTAAACTTTAAATATAATTATATATATATATATATATATATATATATATATATATATAATTACAGATAATACCCTGTAATTAACATAATTAAGTTTTCACCCTTTAATTATTATAATTACAGTTTAACACATATTTTCATAATTATTCTTCAAGAATAATTATTACCTTAATCAACTTGATTTAATCCGGGTTTCTAGAGATGGAAACAAACGCATTCTTTGTGTGCGACCCTATAGGTTTACATACTCCTCGGCAGTATCTCTGTGTGACATGTGTCGTGGGCATATAATAACTTACAATGATATTTAATAATATGATTAAATCCAAAAATATTCAATATTGGCTCATTTCGAAGGTATTGACGAGACAATTACAATGGTATAATTTGTAAAAAATGTATTTTTAATACATTTTAGTTTATATGCGATTATTTATGTTAATATGCTAAGGTTATAAAATGAAAAATGAAAAAGTAAGGGATTAAAAATTATTTAATAACTAATTACAAAGGTATTAAGTGTAACATTCAAATTAAAATGAAAAAAAAAACAACCTCGTGAAAGGAGAGGGGTTTCACAAGGGGGAGGGACCAAAAGTGTAATTTTAGGGTTGGGTTCACGGTGGAGATTGCAATTGAGAGGTATTTCACGAGGTTGTTGACTAGTTTGATAATTTTGGAGAGAAAATGGCTATTTCATAAAGTTAAGGGAGAGAGATGACTACTTTAATTAATTTCTCTTTTTTTATCCATATGAATATGATGATCAACTTTGTTGTAACTAGGGATGTAAATGAGTCGAGTCGAGTAGTAGGTTAATCGAGCCGGGCTTAAAAAATTAATACTGGGCTCGAGCTCGATTAACTTTTCAATGTAGGGCTCGAGCTCGAATATTTTTTGAGTAATCGAGCTCGAGCTCGATGCTTGTTTTTGGGTTCGAACTCGCGATCGATTAACTCATTTATCGACTTAAGCTCGATAATTTTTATATCTTTATTGTATGATTAATAAATATGAGCATGTTTGGCTCGAAAAAGAGTATATGCTCGAATGGCTCGGCTCGGCTCGACTCGACTCAAAAATTGAATCGAGTTTTCGAACGAGCCGAGTCGAACATTGGTGGTATAAAGCTCGGCTAGATAAAATTAAACAAGTTCTATTTTTTGTTCGAGATCAACTCGAGCTCGAGAATAATTAAGCTCGAGCTCGAGATAAACGAGCTCGAGTAGCTCGCTAAAAGCTCGACTCTTTTCCACCCCTAGTTGTAACTAATATGAAATTGATTGATTAATACTTAAATAACCAAAAATATAACTTGTTTATCAAAACATAAAAAGACAATATTCTAATTTACATTATCTGATAATCGATTTTAAAACATAAACCCATCTCCTTAATCGTTTTTGGGTTTTTGTTTGTTCTTAGCAAAAACTTTTCTATATGTAAGGCTTTATTTCTACCTTTATGTGTGTTAAAAAAGTCAAGCTCGTTATTTTCAAGACTTTTATTTATTTATTTAAGGTGTCCTGGAAAAGTGTATGTCAAAGGAGGCAATTGATATCAACATGGTGTCGTTTGTTTTTTAAGAGGTCTAAAGTCTGAAGTCTTATTTTAGTTATGATTAATAAGAGGTGGTGTGTAAAAATGTTTGAACGATTCAGACTTAAGAGCCACTAAGAGGTTTTTAAAAAAAAACAAACAACCCCGTAGTCACCGAAATCGAATGATATTATAGGGAGTGAATAGAAATGTGTTTGTTGATGATGGAAAATAAAAAGATGGATTAAGCAAACATATTTATATTATTTATTTTTTTTGTAAACGTAGGTTTCCGGGCCAGCTTACGCGCACCAACTAATCCCCGAATTTAATAACATATTTATATTAAATTAAATAATGGAATAGCTTTACATGATTGATTGGAGAGGGGGATGGGAGACAACGCATTTTTTATTTTGTAGGGAGTATGCAAACTATGGGACGCTCGAACTCTACTAAGTATCTTATCAAACTAGGCAGTCTGAATGGGGTGAAGAACAATTATGGAGGTAGCTGAGACGATCTAACAACATATACGACATAAGCTTAAGGCAATCAAGTTTAATACAACGACAGGAGTTATGGTTGCGGTGTGGTAGATTACAATATTGAAGCATGATGCAACAAACCATGTTTGCAAGTGGATTGGTACCAGGTTCGAGTAAAGGGTCGTTTCAGGGAGTTATATGGATTATGCTTTGTCCATTTCAGTGATTGTTTATTTGTCTTGTTTGGAATCGTTAATGTAGTATAGAGTATGTTCCAACCTTGCTAACCTTTGTGTGTAATGCTCTCCACCGCTCACACGAGGCTTGTTTATAAGATGAATAAACATGCTGATAGCAGCATGCCAGAACCGTCAAGTTATACAACAAATCGAATGTGTCAACCATGTTCCAAAAAAGTAGTGTTTAGTAAACAATGATGTAACATCCTCAAATTTGGAAAGAGCGACTAATTAAAAACTTCCAAAATTACCTTAAAGGGTAATAAAATCTCTTACTATTAGTCCATAATTGAAATACATTTATAGGTTGAACCATCAACAAATAATTAAAGTCTTACATAAATACTAACTAAAGTCGAGTGTTACTATAATCCAATAACAATCGCTATCTCCAAATATAACTGTGGAAGACTTCATCAAGCTAATCACCTCTTCGAGCACACAACTAGCAATCATCGCTTCACAGGAACGCTAGAACTAATTCCCGAGATGGAACCTGATGCACATGCCGACAAATAAAAAGGTTAGGCTAACGCCTATTGAGTTCAATAGTTTTATATCATGATTATAAAGGAAAACGTAAAATGGAAATATTGTATCTTACAATCATGAACCTTTAAATCATTTACCTTAAAATTAAGATAACAACTCATTTATCAATAATGTGCATTTTATAGATGGACGCCTCAACGCCAAAACATTCTTTCTTGAAATAATGCAATCCAACATTTACTCAAAACGAGAATAATGGTGATGCTCGAATAATGAAACCTGGGTAAACTTTATAAAACAAATTACCAAAATATGAGTAAACTCAAGTCTCCAAAATTATAGCATAAGGGAGATAACCTAAACTCAAAGCGTCACTGAAAACGAGGATAAAATCAAATACCTCAAAACAATACCTTTAGGTGACAGGGGAATCCCGAATTCCAAGGCTAGTGGCGGAACACAAAAGTAGGCCACATTCCAAGTTACTGAGCTCACCATACTAGGACCCATGGCTACGAGCACGCCGACTCGTACTAAGATGTGAGGGAGGGCCCCCGAGGATCCTAATCATGCTCATTCGCTAGGATTACATTTACGATCCATGGCTAGTAACCGGTCCCACATAACTGTACCAAAGGCCCCCGAGGATCCAATGTCTCAACTAGCTACAAATGGGAAGTGACTATCCCATAAAAACAGGCTCAGAAATTAACTCGCGGATGCAGGTCCGGTTATTGGACTCCAAGAGCCCTCACGGACAAGTCCTCGAAATCCCAAGTCTAATTCTGACATCAACATATAAATAATAGCCTATTTTCTTTTTAAATATAAAAGACCGACTCATATGCCCATGGATCCACTACATTACAGTCTAAAACATTACATGACTCCAGATGAATGACCAACGCACTAAAAAGATGTAACTCTCAAATGACACATAATAAACGTCATTGTACAAAAAGCTTCCACCCCGGGCTATGTTGAAAAACTTAAATCATATAAGTTTTTATTGGTGTTGTGTAACTCACCAAACACAATGTACAAGTGTTTAAAGCTTGGATATGTGGATTAATTTAAGCCACATATTTTGGAAGACTTGCATGAGACTCTTTTGCATGGGAAATATGGATGACAACTTGCATCCATATGCCATACATACATACATGGAAGATATGGAAATATTTGTTACCAGTGTACCTTGCCTATTTTTTTGAAGATTGCCATCCCAAACTCCATCTCCTCCTTCCTTCTTTTTTTTGTCTTATTCCATTTCTTCCCCTATAAATACATGCATCCATTCTCCCAAAAAATCACACCAACAAGATATAGAAGTATTCTTTCTATTTTTCTTCTTCTTCCTTGTTCCTCTTTGTTGATATATATATATATATATATATATATATATATATATATATATCATTGATATATATATATATATATTTATATATCTTGTTTTTGGAGGAACATTTGGGTAGCTAATTTGTTGATCCAAGGATCTCGTAAACACGTTGTAATTTCTCCCGGTTGGTAATATAAAGATCTCTCTCTCCCTGTGGATGTACACTATCACACTGATAGTGGAACCACGTTAAATATTGTTGTCTCGATTTATTTGCTGTTTTGTTATATTTTATCGTATATTCGATAACTGCTATATTTACGCTTGTGGATCGGTATGAATCAATAGACCAAAATATACAATATTTAGATCTCGTTATTCCGCATTTGTTGTAACGGGTCAGTTGCACGTGATTTATTATTATCATTTTTTGGGACCGTAAATCACTTGAAATACGATATTGTAACTGTCACCGACCCTTACAGGCTAGTCAACCGGACTAACGTCCTCAGACTCATTTTATTTTCAAATATGCATTTCCAAGTTTAACTGCTGATAAGAATGAAAATCATAAAATGAAACTATATACATTCTTTCAAGTACCTCACATAAATGTGCAAGTAGTGCTTTATAAAACATCCCCTTTCATGAATGATGCATAAAACCCGACAAACATTTAAAAGTGTATTTCTTTGACCAAATATCTATTTATGCAATAAATCATCAAAACACATTCATTTGTGACCCTTTATCAAAATGCCCAAAAATCCCAAATGTGGTGTTATACAAAATTTATAAAGTTAAATACTTCAAATAATCAAAGATCAACAAATAACCCAACATTTGATAATTTCATGTAAAACACATAAACACTTTAAAATGAACATTTTGGCATGTACACGATTTTCACAAATCAACTTGAACTCACCTTGCTAGATTTAGGCTAAATCTAGGTTTTACCCCCAAAACTCGAATCACCATTGATGAAGGCTTGAATCTCCAAGAAACTTCTCTAGATCTTAGATCTAACACATCTACAATATTTCCTTCAACATATAAGTCACCAAAAGCACACCCAAGTTGAAGGATGAAAGGAAAATGATGAAATCATCAAACCCTAGCTTAACATCGAGAGAGATAAGGAGCTTACCACCAAAAAATACACTAGTATACTCCAATATAATTCCAATCCCTTTCTAAATCCTTGAAGAGATCTTAAAAACAAAACCTTGGCAACTTGAATCACTGAAATCGGAGTTGGGATGAAGAAGATATGAAGAAATGAAGTTTTATGGTGAAAATGAGGCTAAAAATCAGATTTTAACCCGTGTTGTTTCTTCTGATGCCAAGCACGACCCGTGCCATTTTTGTGAAGACATTGGCACGACCCGTGACAATGTTTTTGTGTCTAGGCACGACCCGTGCCATTTTTGTGAATAAAATGGCACGACCCGTGCGCCCTACAGACCATGAATATATCAAGGTTCTAAATGGCGTGAGGCGTGGCGTGGCGGCGAGGCCAAGCCTCAAGCCTTAGAAGACAAGGCAAAGTCATGGCGTTTTCAAGGCGTAACTTATGGCGTCAAATTTCTAATTCATATATAATATTATATATAAAAACGTATGTTTTGTAATGTTACTCAATGAGTCAATAGTAATAAGCAAGTTAAATTACGTTATATATTAAAAACTTGCAAATAAGACATTAAAAACGTAAAGAAAAATCAAATATCTCATTACGATAGTTGCGCATTTGGCCATGGCGTGCCATGGGCTTAACGTGGCGTGACACACAAGCCTTGGTGCCATGGCGCGCCATGGCGGCTGTGCGGCGAGTTTTTTAGAACATTGGAATATATACCCTTTTTTCTTCCTTTCTTCTTTTTCCTCAATTTCTCTCAAAGAACCCTAATCCCCAACATAAGAATATAGAGAGATACGAGGGTCTTTCATAAGATTGAAAATTCAAGGTGTTACAATCCTCCCCTTCTTAGAAATGATTTCGTCCTCGAAATCTAGATTCCCATGAAACGTTAACCGCAGAATAGATTGCCCCTACTTCGCTAGCCAAAACTAACCCCATACTTTATGCTGATCCTCACGATAAGTGTCCCATTGGGAACATCATACTTACATCCGAGTGAGCACTCAACTTACTAAAGCAATCCTTACCCACAAGACTACAGTTGTCTCCCAACCTTGGATGACACTTACTACCTCAAGAGCAGCCTGTAACCCCGATTTCACACCGGCCAATACACTTTAACTGAACATACTTCTGAATCCAAACCAAGGTTCGACATCAACCTTCAAAGAATTCCCACAATTCTTAATGATCGGTTCTTAATATTGACAACGTCGTCCTTTCGAGGCGTACCAATACGCTCTTTTAGGTAGCTGGTTAATGCAGATATGGCTATCACTCACCCCGATCTATTCTCAACCTCAGAATATTCCCTTACTAAGATCTTTAACACAACGAGGAACCTAAACACCTCGATACTTAATTACCAACATTTAACCTTCTTTTAATTTCCACCACTAAGAGGCCAACATTCTCTTGATCCAACGGGGATACTTTCAAACCTTCCAACGATTTGTTGACTTCGAAAGGGCAAGTTGACGCCTAAACCAACTGGTAATATAAAAAACGTGGACATCCCTCCCAATATTTCACTCCCGAAGTATTGTCGCGGTAAAGTTGGCACCTAACTGGTTGCTAAGATTCCCAATCTTACATTTCTAACCAATGAACCACAATACTTCCCTTGCTCATGCAAGCCCATCAAAACGATATACTAGCAACGTATAACATGATGTCTAACGGTCCATCGACCCGGCAAATCAAATCCAACCATACCTAAAATCATACAAGACTTTATCTGCAAGTTTACTGAAGCATAAAGATCACCCCTTAATTAACTGGAAGACATAATTCTAATACCTCCATTAATCATGCATGACCCGATTCAAAATCTGAAACTCAAAATTCATAACCAACCACAAGTCGGATCATCCGACGCTTCAATTCCCAAGGACTCTTCTAGTCTCGAATTACAACATCCTTTTACGATAGGGTTTTTAAATATATAGCCCTAATGAGTTCAAGGTTTTTCAACCATTATGCCAATTTGAACTTTGTAACGTTTTAAAACACAAAAGAAATTTTTATAACAGTAAATCGTGCGGTAACAATTTCACTACCGTTCAATCGATAGGTTTCAAAATTGACCACCAACTCTACGCATCTACACCATTTCCAAAACTCGTTTGATCAGTATTTATGTTAACAAAAACGGTAACAAAATATGTGCGACAAAATTTTCCACATACCACCAAGGTCCTGGCATGCATCAAATTATAATATACATATGAGAATAATTTCCCCAAATTTAGCGACACGATAGGAAACGTAAGTAAACTTTAAATCGGGTTCAAATTTTCGGGCCGCTCAGATAAACACACTTGTTCAAAGCGGCAACTACAACGAAATGAATACTGATAACTCGTTTAATACATTGCGGAAATTCCTAACGGTAAAATAAATAACTAAAATATGTTCAGAACAAAAGCTCTATTTGAAATAACATAAATATTTTATATGTTTACTCACACCTCACAGTATAATTTAGTCCGAAAACAAAAAGTATACGATGATTGATATTTGTATAAAACCCAAAGATAAATCACATGATAATGAAATTTCCCCAAAACAACATGTTCATGATATCGAACTCTCAAAGTTTTCTCTCTTTTAGGCATAAAGCGGCATGGAATAAAATTTCACAACAAAACTTGCATGCGATCGTTTATTTCACAAACCTAATAGTGTGATATGCGTATGCACTTGGTTAAAACATGAAATAATTTATGTCGGTTTTGAGTTCAAAGCCAAATAAAAATATGCTCTCATCGTTCTAAAACATTGGCTAAGACACCGTGACGAAAATTCTCAATAAAATATGCATACCTGCTATGTGCAGCCAAACTGCTCACATGAAACCCAAAGGGGAAAACACCACCACTGGACGCTAATAAAATTTGTACTTCGAATCAACAAAAACTCATAAAATAAAATTCTCAATAAAACTCAGACATCAAAATAATGAAAGGTAACTCTTCATCCAAAACCTTAACATACGTGGAGGAGATCCAATATTAAGGTCATAAGTCGTAGTTACTTGCCCAATACTCTAAGCAGCGTCAAAATATGAACATTACCATATTCGAAAATAACATTAGGTAGCAATGAGAATAAATCAAGTCTCGACAAAGCTTGCAACCACATGCAATAAAATAATTTTATGCATGTTTAAGATCATGGTCTAAAACTTGTGTGTGCTAACCATTTCAAGATTTCGTGGTATGATCCACATGGTGTTTTTGGAACATGAGAAATAATAGATGTAATTTATTTCAGAAATAAATCTCGTGCATGAATTTGATCGGCACTCAACACCTCAAAACCACGCTCCTCAATTTTCTTATTTACACTATCGTCATCCAGATGCTCAACATCTTAAGGCAAAGATCACTGACTTTGTAGGTTCACCTCATAATTTTTCCTCGAAATACATCGATCAAAAAGTCTATGGTTCTAATCCAACCAATCATTCCGACCCAAAATGATTCATTTACTGCAATCACCATGCTTACCGTCACTCCAATTGACGAATACTAAAATCATCATCTTCTTCTAATGGCTACCCATATAGAAATTGTTTCAATACCCCAACGGTTATCATCCCAAGGCAGTTCAAGCTTACACAAGTAACTCGTAGGTTCACCATAACACTGGCCAGGTGTTATTATGAACATATTGTACATGATCATCCCTGCCATTTTCGGTGTGATTCCCATTCCTAGTGACTCCACTCACCTCGAATCATCAAATCTTAAAGTGTCTAATTGTGCAATCTCACATTCAATCACTTAAAATCACGCTAGTTTGAGTTTAGGTATTCAAAATCAACACATAAATCTCTCAAACTTAATCTCTGATACCAACTTGTAACGCCCTCAAATTCGGAAAGAGCGACTAATTAAAAACTTCCAAAATTACCTTAAAGGGTAATAAAATCCCTTACTATTAGTCCATAATTGAAATACATTTATAGGTTGAACCATCAACAAATAATTAAAGTCTTACATAAAGACTAACTAAAGTCGAGTGTTACTATAATCCAATAACAATCGCTATCTCCAAATATAACTGTGGAAGACTTCATCAAGCTAATCATCTCTTCGAGCACACAACTAGCAATCATCGCTTCACAGGAACACTAGAACTAATTCCCGAGATGGAACCTGATGCACATTCCGAAAAATAAAAAGGTTAGGTGAACGCCTAGTGAGTTCAAGAGTTTTATATCATGATTATAAAGGAAAACGTAAAATGGAAATATTGTATCTTACAATCATGAACCGTTAAATGATTTACTTTAAAATTAAGATAACAACTCATTTACCAATAATGTGCATTTTATAGATGGACGCCTCAACACCAAAACATTCTTTCTTGAAATAATGCAATCCAACACTTACTTAAAACGAGAATAATGGTGATGCTCGAATAATGAAACTTGGGTAAACTTTATAAAACAAATGACCAAAATATGAGTAAACTCAAGTCTCCAAAATTATAGCATAAGGGAGATAACCTAAACTCAAAGCATCACTGAAAACGAGGATAAAATCAAATACCTCAAAACAACACCTCTCGGTGATGGGGGGAATCTCGAATTCCAAGGCTAGTGGCGGAACACAAAAGTAGGCCACATTCCAAGCTACTGAGCTCACCATACTAGGACCCATGGCCACGAGCACGCCGACTCGTACTAAGATGTGAGGGAGGGCCCCCGAGGATCCTAATCATGCTCATTCACTAGGATTACATTTACGATCCATGGCTAGTAACCGGTCCCACATAATCGTACCAAAGGCCCCCGAGGATCCAATGTCTCAACTAGCTACAAATGGGAAGTGACTATCCCATAAAAACAGGCTCAGAAATTAACTCGCGGATGCAGGTCCGGTTATTGGACTCCAAGAACCCTCACGGACAAGTCGTCGAAATCCCAAGACTAATTATGACACCAACATATAAATAATAGCCTATTTTCTTTTTAAATATAAAAGACCGACTCATATGCCCATGGATCTACTGCATTACAGTCTAAAACATTACATGACTCCAGATGAATGACCAACGCACTCAAAACATGTAACTCTCAAATGACACATAATAAACGCCATTGTACAAAAAGCTTCCACCCCGGGCTAGTCAACCGGTCAATTGTACAAAAAACTTCTACCCTGGGCTAGTCAACCGGTCAATTGTACAAAAAGCTTCCACCCCGGGCTAGTCAACCGGACTAACGTCCTCAGACTCATTTTATTTTCAAATATGCATTTCCAAGTTTAACTGCTGATAAGAATGAAAATCATAAAATGAAACTATATACATTCTTTCAAGTACCTCACATAAATGTGCAAGTAGTGCTTTATAAAACATTCCCTTTCATGAATGATGCATAAAACCCGACAAACATTTAAAAGTGTATTTCTTTGACCAAAGATCTATTTATGCAATAAATCATCAAAACACATTCATTTGTGACCCTTTATCAAAATGCCCAAAAATCCCAAATGTGGTGTTATACAAAATTTATAAAGTTAAATACTTCAAATAATCAAAGATCAACAAATAACCCAACATTTGATAATTTCATGTAAAACACACAAACACTTTAAAATTGACATTTTGGCATGTACACCGTTTTCACAAATCAACTTGAACTCACCTTGCTAGATTTAGGCTAAATCTAGGTTTTACCCCCAAAACTCGAATCACCATTGATGAAGGCTTGAATCTCCAAGAAACTTCTCTAGATCTTAGATCCAACACATCTACAATGTTTCCTTCAACATATAAGTCACCAAAATCACACCCAAGTTGAAGGATGAAAGGAAAATGATGAAATCATCAAACTCTAGCTTAACATCGAGAGAGATAAGAAGCTTACCACCACAAAATACACTAGTATACTCCAATAGAATTCCAATCCCTTGCTAAATCCTTGAATAGTTTTCAAAAACGAAACCGTGGCAACTTGAATCACTGAAATCGGAGTTGGGATGAAGAAGATATGAAGAAATGAAGTTTTAGGGTGAAAATGAGGCTAAAAATCAGATTTTAACCCGTGTTGTTTCTTCTGATGCCAAGCACGACCCGAGCCATTTTTGTGAAGACATTGGCACGACCCGTGCCAATGTTTCTGTGTCTAGGCATGACCCGTGCCATTTTTGTGAAGAAAATGGCACGACCCGTGCACCCTGCAGACCATGAATATATACCCTTTTTTTCTTCTTTTCTTCTTCTTCCCCGATTACTCTCAAAGAACCCTAATCCCCAACATAAGAATATAGAGAGATACGAGGGTCTTTCATAAGATTGAAAATTTAAGGTATTACAAATGAAAACAATAATTTCAAATTTACAAACTATATATAACCATTATTTATAAAATTTACAAACTAAATATGTTTTTTTTTTAAAACATATTAGCTTATCTAAATATTGCTTTTTTTCTCAGTTTCGTTTGCTGGAAAAATAAATGCAAAAACACAATACAAAAATGTTGGCAAAGAAGGTTTTAATGAGCAAAATAGATTAGAAAACAAGATCATATTTGTACTTTTTTAAATTATATATTTACACTTTTTAATCATATTAGTTAAATTAAGTTTATTTAACTTTTATTACATTAGTTAACATAGATCATCAATAAACATCAACATACTAATATTCTTTCAATCAAAATGTCTTTGTCCCATTAGATTTTTCACCCATCATTGATGTAACTAATGCAATTAGAATTGAACGAAAATAATATGAAATACAATATTTAAGTTATAAATAACCTTACTAACATGATATCAACACCTTTTAGTTCTTTTAGGGGCCGTTTACAAAATGCTTACTCGGTAAGTGCTTACCGGGGAATTTACTATTGCGGATGAACATGACAAGAGGATAGGATCTTACCCGGTAAGAGCGAGGATAACGATGAAGAGTCTTACCTGTAACACCCTAAAAATAGGGATAACAAAAACTTTCCAAAAGAGGAGAAGTGGTATAAAATTGCCATAGCAAGAGCCTCCCAAAAATGGGGAAATATACAAATAACCTGTTTAAACACAATTTGTAGTTTAACGGGTAAATAAATAACAACCAACTAATCTAATTTCTAACTCTAGAAAAGAGATTACAAAAGGGGTGTCATCTATAAACCCAATTCTTCCAACAACAGTTCAAGAGCCAAAAACCCCAAGCTCTTGCCCAAATCATCTAAACTTGCCTAGGAGCAGCGCCGCTAACACCTGAGATACACATCGACACCAAACAAGTGTTAGGCCAAAAAGCCTAGTGAGTTGAACAAGTAAAAACATGCCAGAAACAGTTACAATTCTTATCAACAGTTAACCAATTAATCACGTAGGTGTGGAGTCAACGGGAGCGACCCATATCTCCAAATCAGGTTCACCCGAAGAGGCGATGCACCTTGAAGCCAAATAACCAAGGCAACCCAAAGGCCCGACACGCATCGAGGACTACCGCTTAGGAAAATCCCCGACGGCGGAGGTCTAGGCACATAAGGGACTACCACTTAGGAAATTCCCCAAATGTTACCCACCTACATCCCTATAGTGAATCACTGACTTGGTTCTTCCACATTATGCAAGTAGGAGGTCTCAAGATGTGTTACAACCCAACATATTCGGATATCAATCATGAACACAACATTACCATCCTAAACATGCAATATCAACACTTAACCCAAATATCAACCAAATCCATCACTAGAATGTAAGGTCGCCAAAAGGCATTCCAAGTAGGAATCATCAACATACCAAGATATACACATATAAACCATGGTCACTTTCATATACATAAATCCATGGGAAAAACCCCAAATACTTGAACAATAAACATGAACATTTAAGAAATGCATTAATATTAACAAGTAGAAGATAATGATGTGTATCTAGTTTTAACAAAGGTTAGTAAACTCACTACCAAAACCTAGAAAAGAAGAAAACCCTAGATGTTGAAGATGAGGCTTGATGTAAGAGAGGAATGACTTGATGAGGATCTTCAATAAATGCACTTGGATGAGACTTGATGAGCCAAGAATCACCCTAACAACCTCAAACCCTAGCAATAAATGTGTATGTGTTTGGAATGCCCAAAAATTGCCCAAATGAGAGAGTTCCCGATTTCAAATGAAGAAGTGAGAAGTGAGGCATCAGATTTGGGTTAAAAACAGAAGACTGGATGTCGCGGGTGACCTTACCCGGCGACTTTGCCATGTGGCATTGTCGCGGGCATAGTCGTCGAGTTCCTACACCTCTCGGTACCAAGTCGGCGATTGTGACAGGCGAGAATGCCAAGGTCACAATCGCGAGGGTCATTGTCGGCGGGGTCGTACCGCGGGCACCTCCCCCACCGCGACTTTTCCACCGCGACTTTGCCCAAGGGCATTGTCGCCGATCACAGTGATCTTGCTGTTTCGACAGGTTCCTCACACGTCTACGCTCACAACTAGTACCAATATAACCTTAGTTAGAAATAGCGATAAAACAGACATGCTCTACCACAAATTAGCATCCAAAGGCTCATATATTCACATAGGCACAATTAATGAATTAAAGGAAACAAATACTTACCTTGAGAATTTCTGGGTGTTACAATCCTCCCCACCTAATTGGGATTTCGTTCCCGAAATCTTACACTAGAATAAACAAGTGAGGGTAACGCTTCTTCATATCGTCTTCAGACTCCCAAGTAACGTTAGCACCCCGATGATGCTTCCATTGAACTTTAACCATGACCACGTCCTTATGCCTCAACTTCTTCACCTTCGATTCTAAAATCGATTCTGGTTCTTCCACACAACGATTCCCATTGTCCACCCGAATTTCTGACAAAGGAATCACGCTTTCATCTTCGGCCAGACACTTCCGAAGGTAACACACGTGGAATGTAGGATGTATTCCATACATTTCCGGCGGTAAATCCAACCGATAGGCTTGCAAACCGATCTTCTCCAAAATAACGAATGGACCAAGGAAACGAGGACTAAGCTTCCCACGCTTCCCGAAACGTATGATCCCCTTCCACGGAGACACCTTCAACATGACCCGATCACCCACTTGAAATTCAACAGGTCTTCTCTTCGTGTCCGCATAGCTCTTCTGTCGGTCTTGCGCCGCCTTGAGCCTTTCTCGAATCTCTTTTACCTTGTCCGCCGTCTCTTGCACTATTTTCGGCCCGACGAATTGCTTTTCGCCCGCTTCTAACCAACAAACTGGAGTTCGGCACTTTCGCCCGTACAACGCCTCGAATGGTGCCATGCCAATGCTAGAGTGGTAGCTATTATTATATGCGAACTCCACTAACGGTAGGTGTGAATCCAAACTACCTCCAAAGTCGATAACACATGACCTCAACATGTCCTCGAGTGTTTGGATCTTCCTTTCACTCTGACCATCCGTTTGAGGATGATACGCTGTGCTCAAATTCAATCGGGCACCCAACTCCTTTTGCAAGCTTGCTGATATGCATTGAGAATTCAATGCATACGAGCGTTTTTTCCTTCTTTTTAGATAGATCATTTTGTTTAAATCCCGACTTTGAGTCCAATTTCCTTATCTTATTTTCTCTTTTCTATTATATGGAGCTAAGTTTGTGGTTTACTTGCTTTTACTTATTAGGTAGGCTAATTGTGTCTAAAAATGTGCAGGATGCAATACTGAAATCTGATGCCACAGCATTCGATCGCAGATTTAGATTCGGGCTTTTTGCGTGCTTAAAAGAGAAAACCGGCCAAGACTCACAAGTGGATGCCAACTAAGCTACTCAAGTTGAGGATCAATTGCTCTTTTGTTTAAAATCAGATTGTAACCAAGGGTTGTGTACTTCTAGTTAGCTTTTTGATTTATTAGTATTATATAAGTTGCTTTTGTACTTATTACTATTTGCTATAGTTCTTGTTGTCCCCTCTTTGAAACCTATAAAAAGGAGGGAGTGGACTGGTCATGGAAGTAAGTAATATCAGATTTAACATAGGATTGAATAGCTTGTGGTTGAAGATTCATATTTAAATATTAGTTTTGAATTTCTTTTTGGAATTCTTGTTCTTACACATGGGTTGCTACAGCATTGCATGATAGATTCTTCTAGTTTTCTTTATTGCTTCATATCATTTACTTTATGCTCTTTACTTTCGGTCATTTATATTTAGTAATTTAAATTCAGGCATTTATTTTCCGTCATTTACTTTCCGTAATTTATTTTCCGTCATTTACTTTCCATAATTTATATTCCGTCATTTACTTTATGTCTTTACTTTATGTCATTTACATTTCTTGCAATTTATTTTTACGTAATGAGTAGCTAATTTTATAGTTTGGACGTGAGACAAAAAGGGAGGTTGTAAACCAAAAACTAGTGGACTTTGTTCTTCAATAACATTGTTCCACTATGTCATTTTAAGTTTTATAAATCCAAACGCACTTCTTGACGAATTGATCACTTCTTAAAGTGTGAAAGTGCCATGGACTTAGGAATAAGCCATGAAAAAGCACGTCAGTTTGAATGATATGGGAAGTATACTTGGAAGAGTTGCTAGCAAGGGAACTTGCTATCTTTGTTTTTCAAACCGATTGATTCTTGACGGGTTGATCACTAGTCAAAGTGTTAAAGTGTAGTGGACTCAGGAATGAGCCACTAAGAACACGTCAACTTGAATGATATGGGAATCGACTCGGAAGGGTGATTTTTTAAGCAAAGGCATTTGTTTTTCCATATACTTTAAAGAAACCATTTGACACTCACACTGGTCTGGACATTTGCATAGGCATATGTTGATTGAAGGCCAAACAACAGTGCAATGGTAGATATCCGGAAGGATACTCTTTAAAGTACATGGTGGAACTTGTTGTTGCTGAGCTAATACTAATTCTATAGCATCCCTATAGCATTGGCCTCCAGAATTTGTGTTTACTTCTCACTTCAAGTCTTGTACCCATTCTATCTTTATATATCTTGTTAATCATCTAATTGTTAACCAACTCAAACCAAACAAAGTCTTCAAATCGCCATCTGAAATCTCTTCTTTTAGTACACTTTTATTGCACTTTTACAACAATCTCTGTGGGACGATATCTGGTATCCTACCATCTTATTACTTGAAAGACAATATTGGATCCTATTGTATACTTGCTTTAGAATTCAATTATCACATGTCGTAGAGGTGTGCAAACATTTCGTATCAAGTTTTTGGCGCCGTTGCCGGGGATTGGCTCGCTAAAAGTCTATAAAAGTTTGTTAAAAGATTTGATTTTTCTAACATCTCATTGATCTCATTTTGAAGTGGTTTATGCCCAGAATACCACGTGGGGAATTGTTCGAATTTGACCCGGACATTGAAAGAACGTTTCGTAATAGGAGGAGAGCGTGAAGAATTACATTGACCATAGATCCTCCCATTTTGGAACCACCTCCACCAGGTTTTGAAAATAGGGGACCTAGACAACCACCGCTTTTAGAGAATCAAGTAAGACAACCAATCTTTCATGATGCACCACCAATTTTTGGAAATCCACCCGAGCACCCTTTTCAACAACATGGGCCAAATCAAAATCATAATAATGATAATGATGATACAGAATCTAACAACAATGAGCATAGGGATGAAATTCCAAACATAATTAATCTTGCAAATTCTAAAGAGGGAAGAATTATGGACTATGCTATACCTGATTTTGAGCAATTAAATTCAGGAATAGTTAGACCCCATATAAACGCCCTCCATTTTGAACTCAAACCTATCATGTTTCATATGTTGCAAACAAACGGACAATTTGCCGGAATGCCATCGGAAGATCCTCACTCTCATTTAAAATCATTTATGGAGATCACCGATGCATTCCTGATCCCTGGGGTATCTAACGATGCCTTGAGACTCACTCTATTTCCATTCTCTCTAAGGGATCGGGCAAAGTCTTGGTTTAATTCTTTGGCACCTGGTTCTGTACCATCATGGAGCAATATGGCTGAGAAATTTTTGCGAAAATATTTTCCACCTACCCGTAATGCTAAGTCCAGAAACGAAATCTGCATGTTTAAACAAATGGACGATGAAGCAATTCCCGATGCTTGGGAAAGGTTTAAAGAGCTGCTAAGGAAATGCCCTCACCATGGCATTCCCTAATGTATTCAACTCGAGATGTTTTACAATGGGTTAAACCCCATGGAAAAATAAATGCTCGACACGACGTCAGGAGGGGCCTTTACAGCCAATACCTACAATGACGGGTATGAGATTCTTGAAAAAATTTCAACAAACAATGGACATTGGGCTGATCCACGTGCCCAACCTCAAAAGAAAACAGCTGGGATTCATGATGTAGATGCATATACTGCATTAATAGCACAACTTGCTTCCATGACCTCAATGCTTAAAAATTTATCTACGGGTCAAGGAGTGCAGCCAGTTGCTGCTGCATCTAATCAATCAGTGCTTTATGTACAATGTGTTTGTTGTGGTGGGGAACATTCTTATGAACACTGTTCTCAAAATTCTGAATCAGTAAACTATGTTCACAACAGGAATGCTTCCTATGGCAACACTTACAATGCCAGTTGGAGGCAGCACCCAAATTTTTCTTGGAACAGTCCATGTCTAAATCAGCCAGCTCCTAAGCCACAAGAATCTTCAAATTTTCAGTCACAACATCATGCTAGTAGTTCACAACATCATCAAAACCAAGGTTCACATCATCAAAACCAAGGTTCACATCATCAAAACCAAGGGTCTCAACACCAACAAAACCAAAGTTCACAGCATCATCAGAACCGGAATTTTCAAAATAACCAGCAGCATTTTCAAAAACCACCTCCACAGGCTGAATCATCATCTTCCCTGGAAGCTATGATGAGGGGTTTCATGACCCAAACTCAGACTGCACTTCGGAACTTAGAAACTCAAGTCAGTCAAATTGCACAAAACCAGAACAATAGGGCTATAGGCACTTTGCCTAGTGACACAGAAATCCCAAGGGCTCCCGGAAAAGAACATGTAAAAGTTGTAACCCTTAGGAGTGGTAAGGAATTAACAGAGACAGTGCCAAAAGAATTTGGATCAATGACTAAATCAGAATTTGAAAAAAACCATACAGTAAGAACCCAATGGTACAGCATTGCCCCCTGTTGAGAAGATACTTTCCAACCCACTTGTAGTCCAAGCGCCTGTTGTCACCAATAATATCCCTCTTAGGACTGATTATCCTACATTATTCCCAGAAGATATTGTTGGGTATGAAATATGCCAAACATGGTTACTACTTCTAGTTCAACATGGTTACTACTTCTGAAGTTAATATTCATCATGGTTACTACTTCTGTGGTTAACGTTGCCAGTTGTAGTTAATACTGCTGGAACAAAGTTAATGCTGCTAGAAGAAAACAGTTAATACTTCTATTGTAGTTAATGCTGCTGGAACAAAGTTAATGCTAGTTAATGCTGATGGAACAAAGTTAATGCTGCTAGAAGAAATGTTGGGTCTGAAATATGTCAATCATGGTTACTACTTCTAGTTGTAGTTAATACTTCTGAAGTTAATGTTCAACATGGTTACTACTTCTAGTTCAACATGGTTACTACTTCTGAGGTTAATGCTGCTAGTTGTAGTTAATGTTGCTAGAACAAAGTTAATGCTGCTAGAAGAAAACAGTTAATACTTCTAGTTAGTACTTCTGTTATTAATGCTGCTAGTTGATGATTAATGTTGCTCAACAAGATTAGTACTGCTAGTTCAAAGTTAGTACTTCTTGAAGAGTATTAATGCTGCTTATGATTAATACTGCTTATAAGATGGAGATCTGTATGGAAAGGATGACAGCTGGATAAACTGAAGATATTCATGGAATCTTAGAGATAATGATGGAAGATATTCTGAAGATATTTTATTTATTGTAATTATCTTTTTATTCAATATATGTACAGATTTGATAGAATAGTTTAGACAGAGATAAATTCATTCATTCTAAGTGTTAGTTCTAGAGAGAAAATCAACCTCAAGGCATAGATCCTAATTCTAGAGAAGTAGAATTCGTATTGGTGAGCCTGTTCATCAATATTGAGGTTGAGTGTGTAATCTTGTAACTTCAAAGCATTCAATACAAGTTTACAGTTTGTTGATTATATTCTGTTTTGATTTTCTGTTTGATTAAATATCAAAGTGTTATTCCGCAAACTTCTTTGATATTGTTTCTGAGAATTAATTCTTGTTGAGAATTCGATCCTGACAAGTGGTATCAGAGCTAGTATTATCAGAAACCTGCAATCATCATTCTTCCTTGAAATCAGAAATCATCAATGGCTAAAGTTTCAGATTCTTCAAGCACAGAAATCCCCACAGAGGTAATGTCTAATCTTTGCTCTAAAACTTGTATGGAAACTGTTAAAAGGTACAGGGATCACAACCAGACAATGAGTGATGACCTTAAAAGATTAGAGAGAGATATAAAAGACTATGTAAGAATTGTTGAGAGTTTTGAGGAACAGATCAAGAGTTTCCAAGCCAATGAGCTTCAACACTCTTATGACTCAAACTACTGGAAGTGGGAGAAAGATCAGTATGAGTCTAAGCTTAAACAGAAAGAAGAGGAGAATGAGAAGATAAAGAGTGAGTTTGAGAAAGCAAAGCTGGATATTGAGAAATTTTCCAATGCTTCTAAAGCAATGGACTCTTTGCTCCAAACTCAAATCCATGACAAACTTAGAAGAGGAATAGGTTATAACACCACACCACCACCATACAACAACAATTACATCCCTCCTATATCAGACTTGCTAGAGACCAAGAATAGGAAGGAATTGTCTGATGAAGCCACTATGGTAGATCCATTAGACAAAGTGGTGGTTGAAACAGACTCTGAAGAAGAGTACTCTAATAATAAGAGTAAGGAGAACACTGTGAGTGGTGAGATTCCGCTAGAAAATCACATTATCACCAATGAGGGATGTGGAAAGACTTGGGTCAAATCTAAGGACATAGAAAAGACAGAGGGAAAGTCTGGTAAGGTCCACTACAAACAGACAACAGTTGTGAATCCTGTCCCTTGCAAACAGTGTACTTGCAATAAATCTGAGCCCCAAAAACATGATAAAAGGAGGGGAAATCAAAGAAACTGGAATAATCAGTGGGCACAAAAACAAGGGGTTGATCTGAGTAAAATCAATAGACCAAAACCTTGTTTTATCTGTGGAAAGCTTAATCATGTTGCCAAATACTGTTATTTCAATCCTATCAACCAAAGAGTTAATTTTCAAAGACAAACTCAAAACTCCTTTGGTTATAGGAAGCAAGGAAGGAATCAAATGGCTGAGAACAGAGCACCTAAAAAGTCTCATGTTCAAAACAAGTTTGCTAAAACTAAGAAAAATACTTCAAATAAACAAAGGAGTAACTTAAAGACAAAGAAAGCAAACAACTTTGCTCAAGTTTGGGTTCCAATTGCAAAGAAACTTGTTAGTACTGCTATCCCAGATAGTATTGCTTACAAGAATAGTGCTGCTAACTTGATTAGTACTGCTAACCAAGTTAGTACTGCTAACAAGGCTAGTGCTGATTTTAGTAGTAATGCAGCCAAGCCTATAATCTTGACAAAGTACTCAAGTCATGAGATTCCTAAACAACTCATTCAGACCAAACTGACAGATTATATTAATGAGAAAGGTCAACCCAAGACCACTTTGGCTTGGGTTCCCTCAAAGACTAACTGATTTATCAAGTGTGCAGGGCAATCAAAAGCTCAAGAGGAAGAGCATTTGAAATGAAGATAATGGTTGCTCTTGGCACATAACAAGGAACATGGACTGACTTCAAATTCTTTAAAAGATTTGATGGAGGACATGTTACTTTTGATCCAGCAGAAGGTAAGAAAAGTGAAAAAGGTATAGTTTCAAAAGATAAAGTAACTTTTGAAAATTTTATGGTATATGGTACTACTAACCTTGTGTCTGTAAGTGTTTCAGGTTGCTAATACTGAAAGGTAGTTAGTACTTCTAGTTCAGTGAATACTGTCAGACTGTGTTAATACTGCTGGTATGTGTTACTACTGCCAGTCTGTGTTAATGCTGCTAGTATGTGTTACTACTGCCAGTCTGTGTTAATGCTGCTGATAAGTGTTACTACTGCTAATGTAAGTTTTCTATACCTAAAAATGATCTTCAATGATTTAATGTCAAACCTGGATATCAATCAAAAAGTTTTTATCTGTATCCAAGGTTTGTACAAGAAGTACTTAATAATGAATTGACGGACATACCTCACTTTGATGAGGTATATGTACCTAAACCCCCTAAAGGCAAGGTTTTCTCAAACATGAGAAGATCTGCTAGGGACTCTGAAGGAGTTGACACCCCATTGTTCTCAACAATGATGGTGGTGTCACACAATCAAGAAGGTAAGGCATTAGGGTCAAAGCCCTCATTAGACCAACCCACTGATGACCTATCCACACCTTCCACTAAAAAAAAAAAAAAAAAGCATAAATCTTCAGACTTCTTTTGTCAAACCAACATTCCCAATTACCATACTATATAAGGAAAAGATACAGAAGGTTCCTTCCCTTCTTGTATCCTCAACCTCAAAACCTACAAGCCCTCTGATGGAGCATTTTTCATCAGAGAATATCCAAAGGGAAACCATAGAGGTGTCTCCCAACCTCAAGAAGGTGCTCAATAAGGAGATGCAAGAGCATATGGGTTGTAAGGCTCACACTACTGACTTTGCACAAAGTGCAGGACAGGACAGTGTGAACATATCTAAGACCTTCCCCATGGCAACTTTAGATGAGTAATTATCTAAAGGTCCCAGGTGCCAAGAAACCAAGGGAGTAGAAGGGGCTTCTGCTAGGCAGAAGATCTCTACTAAAAGATCCAAGGATCCTTCAAGGGTGGTAAAACATCTAAAGGAGGTGAGGACAGTTTAACTACAAAGAATTGATGGATACACTTGGTACAATTTGTCTGAAAGTTCACAATCAAATTATGGAGATAAAAGAGATGAAAAGATCATGATTATTTCAAAAAGGGGGAGACTTAAACATCTGAACTTGAGAAGAATTGAGAAGGAGAATCAAGTTGATATGAAATCTTATTTTGAGGGGGAGATAAGTGAAGAAGCTGAAACAAAGCAGTAACTACAGCAGAAACAGAAAAGAAGATAACAACAGAAACAGAAAAGAAGATAACAGCAGAAACTGAATCAAGAAGAACTAGTAATTGCAGAAAGTTTTGAAATTATCATAAAGACCCTATACTGAAGAACTTAACTTCTCAGTTTTGAAAAGTTAAGTTGGGGGGAGATTGTTGGGTCTGAAATATGTCAATCATGGTTACTACTTCTAGTTGTAGTTAATACTTCTGAAGTTAATGTTCAACATGGTTACTACTTCTAGTTCAACATGGTTACTACTTCTGAGGTTAATGCTGCTAGTTGTAGTTAATGTTGCTAGAACAAAGTTAATGCTGCTAGAAGAAAACAGTTAATACTTCTAGTTAGTACTTCTGTTATTAATGCTGCTAGTTGATGATTAATGTTGCTCAACAAGATTAGTACTGCTAGTTCAAAGTTAGTACTTCTTGAAAAGTATTAATGCTGCTTATGATTAATACTGCTTATAAGATGGAGATCTGTATGGAAAGGATGACAGCTGGATAAACTGAAGATATTCATGGAATCTTAGAGATAATGATGGAAGATATTCTGAAGATATTTTATTTATTGTAATTATCTTTTTATTCAATATATGTACAGATTTGATAGAATAGTTTAGACAGAGATAAATTCATTCATTCTAAGTGTTAGTTCTAGAGAGAAAATCAACCTCAAGGCATAGATCCTAATTCTAGAGAAGTAGAATTCGTATTGGTGAGCCTGTTCATCAATATTGAGGTTGAGTGTGTAATCTTGTAACTTCAAAGCATTCAATACAAGTTTACAGTTTGTTGATTATATTCTGTTTTGATTTTCTGTTTGATTAAATATCAAAGTGTTATTCCGCAAACTTCTTTGATATTGTTTCTGAGAATTAATTCTTGTTGAGAATTCGATCCTGACAAGAAAGCAGTTAACACTTCTAGTTAGTACTTCTGTTATTAATGCTGCTAGTTGATGATTAATGTTGCTCAACAAGATTAGTACTACTTGAAGAGATTAATGCTGCTGAGCATGGTTAGTACTGCTAGAGTTAATACTGCTCAGAGTATTAATGCTGCTGAAGAATAATGCTGCTTATGTGATAAAGAATTCGCATGGAAGGATGACAGCTGGATGGACTGAAGATTATGGAAAGATTGGAGATAATGATGGAAGATATTCTGAAGATATTTTATTAATTGTAATTAGCTTTTATCTTCAGTATATATATTGCATAGTTTAGAATAGTGAGATAACTTTTAACAGATTTAATTCTAAGTTTTTGTTTTAGAGAGAATCAACCTCAAGGCATAGTTCCTAATTCTAGAGAAGTAGAATTCGTCTTGAAAGAGCTTGTTCTTCAAGATTGAGGTTGTGTGTGTAATCTTGTGATTTTAATACAAGTTTGCAAGTTGTTAATCATATACTGTTTGTTTACTGTTACATTGAATATCAAAGTGTTTTTCCGCAACTTCTTTGATATTGTTTCTGAGACTTTATTCTTGTTGAGAATTCGATCCTAACAAGTGGTATCAGAGCTAGTATTCGCAGAAACCTACATTCAAAATCACATCATCATGGCTAAAGGTTCAGAGTCTTCAAGCTCAGAAATTCCTACAGAGGTAACATCTAATCTTTGTTCTAAATCTTGTATTGAAACTGTTACAAGGTACAGGGATCACAACCAGACAATGAGTGATGACCTTAAAAGATTAGAGAGAGATATAAAAGACTATGTAAGAATTGTTGAGAGTTTTGAGGAACAGATTAAGAGTTTCCAAGCCAATGAGCTTCAGCACTCTTATGACACAAACTACTGGAAGTGGGAGAAAGATCAGTATGAATTTAAGCTTAAACAGAAAGAAGAGGAGAAAAAGAAGATAAAGAGGGAGTTTGAGAAAGCCAAGCTGGATATTGAGAAATTTTCCAATGCTTCTAAAGCAATGGACTCTTTGCTCCAAACTCAAATCCATGACAAACTTAGAAGAGGAATAGGCTATAACACCACACCACCACCATACAACAACAATTACATCCCTCCTATATCAGACTTGCTAGAGACCAAGGATAGGAAGGAATTATCTAATGGAGCCACTAAGGTAGATCCATTAGAAAAAGTGGTGGTTGAAACAGACTCTGAAGAAGAGAACTCTATTGAAAAAATAAGGAGAACAATGTGAGTGGTGAGATTCCTATAGAAAACCACATAATCACCAATGAGGGATGTGGAAAGACTTGGGTCAAATCTAAGGACATAGAGAAGACTGAGAGAAAGTCTGAGAAGGTCCATTATAAGCAGACCACAGTTGTGAATCCTGTCCCTTGCAAACAGTGTACTTGCAATAAATCTGAGCCCCAAAAACATGATAAAAGGAGGGGAAATCAAAGAAACTGGAATAATCAGTGGGCACAAAAACAAGGGGTTGATCTGAGTAAAATCAATAGACCAAAACCTTGTTTTATCTGTGGAAAGCTTAATCATGTTGCCAAATACTGTTATTTCAATCCTATCAACCAAAGAGTTAATTTTCAAAGACAAACTCAAAACTCCTTTGGTTATAGGAAGCAAGGAAGGAATCAAATGGCTGAGAACAGAGCACCTAAAAAGTCTCATGTTCAAAACAAGTTTGCTAAAACTAAGAAAAATACTTCAAATAAACAAAGGAGTAACTTAAAGACAAAGAAAGCAAACAACTTTGTTCAAGTTTGGGTTCCAATTGTAAAAGAACCTGTTAGTATTGCTATCCCAGATAGTACTGCTAACAGAAATAGTGCTGCTGCAACCAATACTACTGCTAACAAGGATAGTGCTTCTACTAGTATTAATGTTGCAAAGCCTATAATCTTAACAAAGTATTCCAGCCATGAGATTCCTAAACAACTCATCCAGACCAAACTGACAGATTATATAAATGAGAAAGGACAACCCAAGACCACTTTGGCTTGGGTTCCCTCAAAGACTAACTGATTTATCAAGTGTGCAGGGCAACCAAAAGCTCAAGAGGAAGAGCATTTGGAATGAAGATAATGGTTGCTCTTGGCACATAACAAGGAACATGGACTGCCTTCAAATTCTTTAAAAAGATTTGATGGAGGACATGTTACTTTTGATCAAACAGAAGGTAAGAAAAGTGAAAAAGGTTGCTAATACTGAAAGGTAGTTAGTACTTCTGTTATTAATGCTGCTAGTTGATGATTAATGTTGCTCAACAAGATTAGTACTGCTAGTTCAAAGTTAGTACTGCTTGAAGAGATTAATGCTGCTGAGCATGGTTAGTACTGCTAGAGTTAATACTGCTCAGTATATTAATGTTGCTGAAGAATAATGCTGCTTATGTGATAAAGAATTCGCATGGAAGGATGACAGCTGGATGGACTGAAGATTATGGAAAGATTGGAGATAATGATGGAAGATATTCTGAAGATATTTTATTAATTGTAATTAGCTTTTATCTTCAGTATATATATTGCATAGTTTAGAATAGTGAGATAACTTTTAACATATTTAATTCTAAGTTTTTGTTTTAGAGAGAATCAACCTCAAGGCATAGTTCCTAATTCTAGAGAAGTAGAATTCGTCTTGAAAGAGCTTGTTCTTCAAGATTGAGGTTGTGTGTGTAATCTTGTGATTTTAATACAAGTTTCCAAGTTGTTAATCATATACTGTTTGTTTACTGTTACATTGAATATCAAAGTGTTTTTCCGCAACTTCTTTGATATTGTTTCTGAGACTTTATTCTTGTTGAGAATTCGATCCTGACAAGTGGTATCTGAAAGGTAATTAGTACTTCTAGTTCAGTGAATACTGTCAGACTGTGTTAATGCTGCTGGTATGTGTTACTACTGCCAGTCTGTGTTAATGCTGCTGATAAGTGTTACTACTACTAATGTAAGTTTTCTATACCTAAAAATGATCTTCATTGATTTAATGTCAAACCTGGATATCAATCAAAAAGCTTTTATCTGTATCGAAGGTTTGTACAAGAAGTACTTAATAATGAATTGACGGACATACTTCACTTTGATGAGGTATATGTACCTAAACCACCTAAAGGCAAGGTTTTCTTAAACATGAGAAGATCTGCTAGGGACTCTGAAGGAGTTGACACCCAATTGTTCCCAACAATGATGGTGGTGTCCCAACCACAAGAAGGTATGGCAGCAGGGTCAAGGCCCTCATTAGACATTCTCACTGCTAGCCAAACCCAACCTTCAAACTCTATATCTATCCCACAGTCCCTACTTCACAATCCCACTTCTCCTATTTCCCAAACTTACAAAAGAAAACAGGTAAAGAAGGCTCCTTCCCTTCTTGTACCTTCACCCACTAAGCCTTTAAGCCCTCTATTGGAGCATTCTCCAATAGAGAATATCCAAAGGGAATCCAATAGGGTGTCTCCCAACCCTCAGGAGGTGCTCTCTAAGGAGATGGAAGAGCATATGGGTTGTAAGGCTCACACTACTGACTTTGCACAAAGTGCAGGACAGGACAGTGTGAACATATCTAAGACCTTCCCCATGGCAACTTTAGATGAGTAATTATCTAAAGGTCCCAGGTGCCAAGAAACCAAGGGAGTAGAAGGTGCTTCTGCTAGGCAGAAGATCTCTACTAAAAGATCCAAGGATCCTTCAAAGGTGGTAAACACACCTAAAGGAGGTGAGGACAGTTTAACTACAAAGAATTGATGGATACACTTGGTACAATTAGTCTGAAAGTTCACAATCAAATTATGGAGATAAAAGAAA
This sequence comes from Arctium minus, assembly GCA_954870635.1. NCBI lineage: Eukaryota > Viridiplantae > Streptophyta > Magnoliopsida > Asterales > Asteraceae > Arctium > Arctium minus. The sequence goes on from OX941088.1 coordinate 33,547,146, forward strand.
TGAAAAGGTGATCACTTCTTATCACTAGCAGATAGATCATATCAAGAAGTTGGTACTGAAAAAGAAGAAAATTAAAGTTTGTATTGATATGAAATCTTATTTTGAGGGGGAGATAAGTGAAGAAGCTGAAATAAAGCAGTAACTACATCAGAAACAGAAAAGAAGATAACAACAGAAACTGAATCAAGAAGAACTAGTAATTGCAGAAAGTTTTGAAATTATCATAAAGACCTTATGTTGAAGAACTTAACTTCTCAATTTTGAAAAGTTAAGTTAGGGGGAGATTGTTGGGTCTGAAATATGCCAAACATGGTTACTACTTCTAGTTCAACATGGTTACTACTTCTGAAGTTAATATTCATCATGGTTACTACTTCTGTGGTTAACGTTGCCAGTTGTAGTTAATACTGCTGGAACAAAGTTAATGCTGCTAGAAGAAAACAGTTAATACTTCTATTGTAGTTAATGCTGCTGGAACAAAGTTAATGCTAGTTAATGCTGATGGAACAAAGTTAATGCTTCTAGAAGAAAACAGTTAATACTTCTAGTTAGTACTTCTGTTATTAATGCTGCTAGTTGATGATTAATGTTGCTCAACAAGATTAGTACTGCTAGTTCAAAGTTAGTACTGCTTGAAGAGATTAATGCTGCTGAGCATGGTTAGTACTGCTAGAGTTAATACTGCTCAGAGTATTAATGCTGCTGAAGAATAATGATGCTTATGTGATAAAGAATTCGCATGGAAGGATGACAGCTGGATGGACTGAAGATTATGGAAAGATTGGAGATAATGATGGAAGATATTCTGAAGATATTTTATTAATTGTAATTAGCTTTTATCTTCAGTATATATATTGCATAGTTTAGAATAGTGAGATAACTTTTAACAGATTTAATTCTAAGTTTTTGTTTTAGAGAGAATCAACCTCAAGGCATAGTTCCTAATTCTAGAGAAGTAGAATTCGTCTTGAAAGAGCTTGTTCTTCAAGATTGAGGTTGTGTGTGTAATCTTGTGATTTTAATACAAGTTTCCAAGTTGTTAATCATATACTGTTTGTTTACTGTTACATTGAATATCAAAGTGTTTTTCCGCAACTTCTTTGATATTGTTTCTGAGACTTTATTCTTGTTGAGAATTCGATCCTGACAGATGACACCAGGGAAAAGACAGTGGAGAGTAGTATTCCAACCATCCTACAAGAGAGTACAACAAAAGGCATAACAAAACCATCTTGTTCAACACTTGCAAACAAAGCTGTTATAAAACCAGTTCCTCCCTATGTACCTTACCCCCAAAGGTTGAGGAATCAAAAGGAGGAATTGCAATTTAAAAAATTCTTGGATGTGTTCAAAGAATTGCATATAAACATACCACTTGTTGAGGCAATTGAACAAATGCCTAGTTATGCCAAGTTCCTCAAAGACATCCTCAGTAAGAAGAAGTTGAATGAATATGAGACTGCAACTCTTACTGAGGGATGTAGTGCTCTCTTGACCAATAGAATACCCCCTAAGCTGAAAGATCCTGGGAGTTTTACCATCCCATGTTCAATAGGTGGGAAGGAAGTTGGAAAGGCTCTTTGTGATTTAGGAGCCAGTATCAATCTCATGCCACTGTCTGTTTTCAACAACTTAGGGATAGGAGAAGCCAGACCTACCACAGTCACACTCCAATTGGCTGACAAGACCATTGCCTACCCGAAAGGAAAAATAGAGGATGTCTTAGTTCAGGTTGACAAGTTCATCTTTCCGGCAGATTTTATTATCTTGGATTTTGAGGCTGATAAGGATATTCCCATCCTTTTGGGAAGACCCTTTCTAGCCACCGGAAGAATTTTGATTGATGTTCAGAAAGGAGAGCTAACCATGAGACTCCAAGACCAAAAAGTCACATTTAATGTTTTTAACTCCTTAAGATACCCTGAAGATGTTGAGGAATGTTCAAACTTAAGTGTGACTGAATCATTGTGTCATGAGGATGGATTTAGAAAAGCCTTTGAGTTAGAGGAAGAGGATGATGATGATGTAGACCTAGCTGTCAGGGATGACCTTTCCCTAGGAGATGATGTTACTGTCCCAGTAAATGTTGTAGCATTTGAACCCTTGGAAAACAATGAACCAAAGCCTTTTACACCATCCATTGTATCACCACCTGACCTGGAGTTGAAACAACTCCCATCTCACCTAAAGTATGCTTTTCTAGGAGAAGAAGGCAAATTGCCTGTCATCATCTCATCTACCTTAGAATTGCATCAAGAACAAAAGTTAGTGGATATGTTGAAATTACACACTAAAGCTATAGGATGGACCATTGCTGACCTTAGAGGGATTAGTCCTTCTATTTGTCAACATAAGATCATCTTAGAAGACAAGAATTTCACATCCATTGAACCACAAAGAAGATTGAACCCTGTCATGAAAGAGGTAGTGAAAAAGGAAATTTTGAAATGGTTAGATGCAGGAATTATTTTCCCAATAGCCAGTAGTTCCTGGGTAAGTCCAGTTCAGTGTGTTCCAAAGAAGGGAGGGTTTACAGTCATAGCCAATGATAAAAATGAACTCATCCCCACTAGAGTAGTCTCCGGATGGAGAATTTGCATGGACTACCGTAGACTGAACAAGGCTACCCAAAAGGACCATTTTTCATTACCTTTTGTTGACCAAATGTTAGACAGACTGGCTGGTAAAGAGTATTATTGCTTTTTAGATGGATACTCCGAATATAATCAGATAGCCATATCACCAGAGGACCAAGAAAAAACCACATTTACCTGTCCCTATGGTACTTTTGCATTTAAAAGAATGCCATTTGGACTTTGTAATGCACCAGCAACCTTTCAAAGATGCATGATGTCCATATTTTCTGACATGTTGGAAACATCCATTGAAATCTTTATGGATGATTTTTCTATTTATGGCTCATCCTTTGATGATTGTTTGAAAATTTTGAAAAAAGGTCTTGAAAGATGTGAGGAAAATGATTTGGTCCTCAATTGGGAAAAGTGTCATTTCATGGTTAAAGAGGGAATTGTTCTTGGGCATTTAATTTCAAAAAGAGGAGTGGAGGTAGACAAAGCCAAACTTGAAATAATTTCAAAACTACCTGAACCAACCACTGTTAAGGGAATCAGAAGCTTTCTCGGTCATGCTGGATTCTACAGAAGATTCATTAAGGACTTTTCAAAAATCTCAAAACCCTTATGTCTTTTGTTACAGCATGACCAAAAGTTCAATTTTAATGAGGATTGTAGAAATGCATTCCTTATTTTGAAAGAAGCTTTGGTAACTGCACCAGTGGTTGTTGCTCCAGATTGGAACAAACCCTTTGAAATCATGTGTGACGCAAGTGATTGGGCTGTAGGTGCAGTACTAGGTCAAAGGAGAGAAAAGATGTGTCATTCAATCTGTTATGCAAGTAAAACATTGAATGAAGCACAAATCAACTACACAACAACAGAAAAAGAACTTTTGGCTGTGGTTTTTGCCTTTGAGAGATTTAGATCATATTTAATGGGAACAAAAATATTGTGCATACTGATCATGCAGCCATTAAATACTTGGTCTCAAAAAAGGATGCTAAACCTAGGTTAATTAGATGGGTTCTATTGTTACAAGAGTTTGACCTAGAGATTGTGGATAGGAAGGGAGTAGACAACCAGGTAGCAGATCACCTGTCCAGACTAGAGAACCATGAAATAGAGCAAAAAGAAGGGGAGATCATTGAAACTTTCCCAGATGAGAGAATCCTAATGCTACAACATTCAGTCATGCCTTGGTATGCTGATATTGCTAATTACTTAGCTTGTGGAATCAAACCATGTGATTACACCCACCATATGCTCAAGAAGTTCTTCCATGATACCAAGTTTTACCTTTGGGATGACCCTTATCTGTTCAAAATTGGAACATATCAGATATTGAGAAGATGCATTCCAGAAACTGAGGTGGCAGCAATACTGCAACATTGCCACCAGTCACCTTATGGGGGTCACTTTGGTGGACAAAGAACAGCAGCAAAAGTATTACAATCTGGTTTTTATTGGCCCACTCTTTTCCAAGATGCCCACAATTTTTCAAAAAGGTGTAATGAATGTCAAAGAAGTGGTTCCATTTCTCAGAAAAATTAAATGCCTTTAAACGGGATCTTGGAAGTTGAGTTGTTGGGGAATTGATTTCATGGGACCCTTCCCACCATCTAACAATTGTCAATATATACTTGTTGCTCTTGATTATGTGTCAAAATGGGTAGAAGCTTTGGCTTGTCCTGCAAATGATGCAAAGACTGTGGTTAAGTTCCTTCAAAAGCAAATATTTACAAGGTTTGGTACCCCCAGGGCACTAATTAGTGATGAGGGTACCCACTTTGTGAACAATTTGTTACATGGAGTTTTGTCAAAATATAATATTAACCACAGAGTTGCAACTGCTTGTCACCCACAGACAAATGGTCTTGCTGAATTATCAAACAGGGAAATAAAGGGAATTCTAGAGAAAATGGTAAAGCCAAACCGGAAGGATTGGGCTTTTAAGCTAGACGATGCTTTATGGGCATACCGCACTGCCTTTAAAACACCAATTGGTATGTCCCCATATAAGCTAGTCTTTGGAAAGGCTTGCCATCTTCCTCTAGAACTTGAGCATAAGGCCTATTGGGCCATCAAAGAATTGAACATGTCCTTGGATAGTGCAGGAAATAAAAGGAAATTACAACTCTGTGAGATGGAAGAACATAGAAATATGTCATATGAGAATGCCAAGCTCTATAAAGAGAAAACCAAAAAGTGGCATGACCAAAGAGTCCATCACAGAGAACTCAAAGAAGGACAACAAGTCTTATTGTTCAATCCAAGGCTTAGGCTATTCCCTGGAAAGTTGAAAACTAGATGGTCAGGACCTTTTCTAATCCACAAAGTGTACCCTTATGGCGCTGTTGACTTAGTGAACCCTAAGACAAATGGTATATTCAAGGTTAATGGCCAAAGGGTTAAACTTTACCATGATGCTGTAGCAATCCCAGAACATTGCTCTGTGGATCTGGCTACCACTCTCTAAAGCACCACCTTTTGGGATGTGGACTCCCTCTAAGTCCATGAATGTTTGTAAATAATCTTGTTGTTTTGAATTCTCTGTGTGTAAGTATGTTTGAAATGTCATTTTGCAGATCTCTAGGATGGAAGGTAAGAAGAAGGATGATGCTGGAGCATCCATTTCCAGCATAACAGTCCAGGAAATTTTGGGAGGGAAATAGTTGAAAGCAAATGCTATTTTGAATTTCAAAAATAGAAAGGACACAATTTCTTTTTATCATCTGATTAAGTCTCAATTAGAAAAGGTACAATGATGTCATAAAAGCAACCCTTTGTGTACCATGATAAGAAAAAGAAGAAAAGGCATGTGTCCTTTCTTCCTACCTTGTACACACCATCACCTACTAGTTTGAATTGGTACAAGGTTGATGTCCTTTTCCCCTCCTTTTCTGCAGTATGGTGTTTCTCTTTTAGTATTATTTTCCTTGTCCTTTTTTTTCTTATTTAAAGTAGTTTTATTATATTTAAGATTTTCCTTATTAGATTTGTTCTTATCTCCATAAAAGGAAACCACCTGACCTTTTTATTTCACAACTTTTTCAAACAAAGTCTTCTCCTTTTTCCACCCTTTCGCCTTCCTCTCTCTCGAAAATCACCCTTCTTGAATCATTCTTTCTCTCGCCGGCGATATTCCGACAAAACACCACCGAAGCACACTTCTATTTTCAGGTGATGGCGAGGGTCAAGAGACCTGCAAGGCGCGATGATACTCCTCCTCGAAGGAGTGGCCGGCGACGAAACACAGAGCAACCACCACCTAAAACCGCCGAACCATCAAATGTGGTGGCAAAACCTCCATCCCCTGTTTCTAATACACCAACCATGGAAAACCCAGCAAGCCCAACCATGAAAAAAGCCCTAGAGGCTGTGATTTCCACATCGAAGGTGGAAGAAATCCAAACCCAAAACCCTACTGTGATCGATTCTACCCCTGAAAAGCCCTCTTCGCCAAAGCCTATGGAGACCATCCAAACCCCTTTGGACTCTCCCATTCGAACCACGACTGACGAGGGGGCTGTGATTGCAAAAACCCCTCTTGAAAAAACCCCTCTGAAAAAAACCCCTCTCGAAAACCCCTCGGTGAGTGATCCTTCTACTGTGGTTCCCCCTGAAGAACCAAACACCACAGTGGAGGAAATCACTGTGGTTGCCCCTAAGTCTACTGAGGAGGGATGGGCACAAGAAGATGATGCCAAAAACAGTGAAGTCCCTGATCTCAACATCGATGCAGACGAGGTATTTTTTAATCTTGATGTTTTGGTTGAGGATTATTTCTCCTCTAGTCTTGAGTCAAAAAGCGATTTTTCATTTGCATTTGCACAACCACCAATATTATACTTAACTTGGCCTTGTGAATGTTCACAGACTTCTCCTTCCAGTCAACCAAACCCTGTTTTGGATGACCTTGGAACTAAGGGAGTAGACCCTATGCAAAGGGTGGACAAGTTGCCAAGTGAGATGGGATTACCAACTGGAGAGGATGCCAATGCTGTAGCATCATCACAGCATCCTGAGGCAGAGAACATTGGAACTGCAGGCACTAACCCAGAGTCTAACAGTGAGGACCCTGCCACTGCTCCTACTTCCTCTAAAAAGAGGAAGGGATTGGGGAAGACACATGCTACCAAAAGTAAAACTGCAGGTCCTGAACCCAAGAAACAGAAGATGCATCCTAGAACAAAAACCATTGCAACAAAGCCTCCAAGGAAACCAAGAAAGGCAAAGACCAATGCTGGAGCATCCAAGCAGCATCATGTTGCAGAAGGGTCTGCCACTGAACCCATCTCTAGGCCTCAAATGCCTTTTGATGGTTTCAGTTGTGATGAAGCCTTAAAGATGTTTGCAAAGTTCAGAAACAAGTTTGCCCTTATAGACAGAGGATTTGATAGCAAGAGCAGGGAGGAGGTGGACATAGTCAGGGAGGTAATTGAGAACAGAGGATGGGACAGTTTCTGTGAGGTAAAATCTGCTTACAACCTCAAACTCCTTAGGGAGTTTTATGCTGAAGTTTCAATAATCACCAGCACTTTTGTCACAGTTAGAGGAATAGAGGTATCCATCTCTGGAGAGGCCATCAACAGTTTGTTGGGCCTCTCAAATCCTGCACACACTGAGTTTGAAAGCCTTTTTGAAGAGGCTCCTTTATCCAGGCTAAATGAAATGATTGAAATTCTTGGGAAGCCTGGATCACATTGGGAACCACACACTAATTACAAGTTGAGATCATTCAAGGCTTGTAACCTCAATGTTAATGCCAATGTGTGGAACAATTTCATAAAGAGCTCTTTGATGCCCACCACACATGATGGTTTTCTCTCATGTGAAAGGATGGTATTACTCTACTGTGTATTGTCTGGGAAGAATATTAATGTGGGTGATATAGTCTACAAATCCATCAAATACTGTTCTGGTAGAAACCAGGGGAAACTGTTTTTCCCTGGGCTGTTGTGTAGGTTGTTGATTGATCAGGATGTTCCTCAATACAAAGAGGACATCATTCAGAAGGAAGGAAATGAGAAGTGGGCCATTGACCTCAAGTCAGTGGCCAGAATGAGGCAACCTAAAACATCCAGCTCTGACATGATGGGACTACTACAAGATTTGCTGGCTCAAAACAGCAGCCTCACAGACTGCATACTGGACCAAAGGAGAGAATTCTTTGAGAAGATGGATACAATGAAGGAAAGGTTGGAAGAGAAGATGAAGAAGCAGAGAAAGGAAAGCAGGGATGGGTTTGAAGCGGTAAGAAAAGAGTTGGAAGAGAAATCTGGTGGAAAAGTCCAGAGGTTGAAGAAAAAGTTGAAGGCAAGGCAGACTGAGATCAAGAAGCTCAGAATGGAGAATGGGGAGCTGAAAGCCAATGCTGCAGCATTGGCAGCCACTGCACAGATTTCACAGCCTACTCCTAAGGAGTAGGGCAGGTTCAAATCACTTCACTTAGTCTCCATCTTTTATTTATTTCTTTTGTTTTGTGTCTGGGATTAGTTTGTTGATTTATAGGTTTATTTTCATGATAAGATCATCACATGTTACTTGCATATCTTTTGAATTCATAGCCTAAATAATTTTTTGGAACACATCATTGCACCTAGTCTCTGTATGCCTTAGTGCTAGCTTTCACTTTCTTGGGACATATTGGAATTGAACAATCTGTTTGGGACATGATTTAGGCCATATTTTCACTCACCATGAACCACTTGTAGCCATTATACACCAAAGCACATTGTTTCCTCACAATGGGGACATTGTGAATTTCAAAGTTTGAGGTTGTGAAATTTGGGGATATGGAAGTGCATAATGACAAAACAAGGCTTGAACGTCAATACAAAAGAGCATAGCTCTAATTTGAGGCCTTGACAAACACCCAAAAATACCCCATAGGGGTAAGGTGCACACAAATGTCCCATAGGGGTAAAGTGCACTAAAAGGGAAAAAGCTAAAAGAGCACAAAAGTGCCAAAAATTGAAAAAAAATTCACAAAAATATTGGGAATTTGTGTGGAAAAAGGCCAAGTGAGACAAAAATTTCCAAAAATGAGTGACCCTACCAAAGCCCTTTTGATCCTAAATTTGATTGTGATAAGTTGAGAAAGAAGAAAGTGGATACTAGCTTATAATTCATGCACATACTTAGGTTGATAATGGATGACTAGGAATTTATGAAAGGCTATGGATTTCATGTGGTATCTTTTCACGTTGTGTGTGCACTTAATGCCTTGATCTTACATAATTCTTAATTGAGTCATTTTCCTTCTTTTATTTTATTTGCTTGGGGACAAGCAAAATTTCAAGTTTGAGGTTGTGATATGCATTGAGAATTCAATGCATACGAGCGTTTTTTCCTTCTTTTTAGATAGATCATTTTGTTTAAATCCCGACTTTGAGTCCAATTTCCTTATCTTATTTTCCCTTTTCTATTATATGGAGCTAAGTTTGTGGTTTACTTGTTTTTACTTATTAGGTAGGCTAATTGTGTCTAAAATGTGCAGGCTGCAATGCTGAAAGCTGATGCCACAACATTCGATCGCAGATTTAGATTCCGGCTTTTTGCGTGCTTAAAAGAGAAAATCGGCCAAGACTCACAAGTGGATGCCAACTAAGCTACTCAAGTTGAGGATCAATTGCTCTTTTGTTTAAAATCAGATTGTAACTAAGGGTTGTGTACTTCTAGTTAGCTTTTTGATTTATTAGTATTATATAAGTTGCTTTTGTACTTATTACTATTTGCTATAGTTCTTGTTGTCCCCTCTTTGAAACCTATAAAAAGGAGGGAGTGGACTGGTCATGGAAGTAAGTAATATCAGATTTAACATAGGATTGAATAGCTTGTGGTTGAAGATTCATATTTAAATATTAGTTTTAAATTTCTTTTTGGAATTCTTGTTCTTACACATGGGTTGCTACAGCATTGCATGATAGATTCTTCTAGTTTTCTTTATTGCTTCATATCATTTACTTTATGCTCTTTACTTTCGGTCATTTATATTTAGTAATTTAAATTCAGGCATTTATTTTCCGTCATTTACTTTCCGTAATTTATTTTCCGTCATTTACTTTCCCTAATTTATATTCCGTCATTTACTTTATGTCTTTACTTTATGTCATTTACATTTCTTGCAATTTATTTTTACGTAATGAGTAGCTAATTTTATAGTTTGGGCGTGAGACAAAAAGGGAGGTTGTAAACCAAAAACTAGTGGACTTTGTTCTTCAATAACATTGTTCCACTATGTCATTTTAAGTTTTATAAATCCAAACGCACTTCTTGACGAATTGATCACTTCTTAAAGTGTGAAAGTGCCATAGACTTAGGAATAAGCCATGAAAAAGCACGTCAGTTTGAATGATATGGGAAGTATACTTGGAAGAGTTGCTAGCAAGGGAACTTGCTATCTTTGTTTTTCAAACCGATTGATTCTTGACGGGTTGATCACTAGTCAAAGTGTTAAAGTGTAGTGGACTCAGGAATGAGCCACTAAGAACACGTCAACTTGAATGATATGGGAATCGACTCGGAAGGGTGATTTTTTAAGCAAAGGCATTTGTTTTTCCATATACTTTAAAGAAACCATTTGACACTCACACTGGTCCGGACACTTGCATAGGCATATGTTGATTGAAGGATAAACAACAGTGCAATGATAGATATCCGGAAGGATACTCTTTAAAGTACATGGTGTAACTTGTTGTTGCTGAGATAATACTAATGCTATAGCATCCCTATAGCATTGGCCTCCAGAATTTGTGTTTACTTCTCACTTCAAGTCTTGCACCCATTCTATCTTTATATATCTTGTTAATCATCTAATTGTTAACCAACTCAAACCAAACAAAGTCTTCAAATCGCCATCTGAAATCTCTTCTTTTAGTACACTTTTATTGCACTTTTACAACAATCTCTGTGGGACGATATCTGGTATCCTACCATCTTATTACTTGAAAGACGATATTGGATCCTATTGTATACTTGCTTTAGAATTCAATTATCACATGTCGTAGAGGTGTGCAAACATTTCGTATCACTTGCCCAAAAGTTCGACGTGAAACGGCTATCTCGATCCGACACTATAGATTGTGGAACCCCATGCCTCGACACAACCTCATCGATGTAAAGCTTGGCCAACTTCTCCATTGGCAAAGTCTCTCTCATTGCAAGGAAGTGCACGCTCTTGGTTAGCCGATCAACGACTACCCAAATTGTATCATGGCCTCGCAAGGTCTTTGGAAGCTTTGTCACGAAGTCCATAGTAATGTTGTCCCATTTCCACTCGGGAATGGACAATGGTTGCAAACTTCCATACGGTCTTTAATGTTCCGCCTTGACTTGAAGGCACGTGACACACTTCTCCACGTAGTTAGCCACATCCAACTTCATCACAGGCCACCAATAATTTAATTTTAAGTCTCTATACATCTTGGTACTACCGGGATGTATAGAATACTTCGACTTGTGCGCGTCTTCTAGAAGTAACTCTCGATTTCCACCCAACTTCGGCACCCAAATACGACCTTGAAATAGTTTAAGCCTGCGGCTATCTTCCGTCAAAAGTTTCCTTTGCTTCACCATGACCTTGGACTTGAGGTTTTGTTCCTTGAGCGCTTCCACTTGCCACGTCTTGATGCTTTCCACCAAACTTGGTACCACGTCGATTCTTGTAAGGGACAATTTAACGCCACCATCATGGCTCCTCCGGCTCAAAGCATCCGCCACCACATTGGCCTTACCGGGATGGTAGAGTAGATCACAATCATAATCCTTTAAAAGTTCAAGCCATCTTCTTTGCCGCATGTTGAGTTCCTTTTGATCGAAGATGTACTTGAGACTCTTGTGATCCGTGAAGAGAGTACACTTGGTCCCGTACAAGTAATGCCGCCACAACTTCAAAGAAAAAACTACCGCCGCCAACTCTAAGTCATGCGTCGGGTAGTTCTTCTCATGCTCCTTTAATTGCCTCGACGCGTAGGCAATGACTTTCCCTCGTTGCATAAGTACACATCCAAGCCCCATCTTAGAAGCGTCACTATACACTACGAAGTATTCGGATCCTTCAGGCAAGGATAAGATCGGAGCTTCGCACAATTTCCTCTTGAGTGTTTGAAAGGTTTGGTCTTGAACATCGGTCCAAAAAAACTTGACGTTCTTTCTTGTGAGAGATGTGAGCGGTGTAGCTACTTTGGAAAAGTCTTGGATGAAGCGTCTATAGTAGCCCACTAAACCCAAGAAACTCCGTATCTCCGACGGGTTCGTCGGCGGCTCCCAACTCATCATCGCTTCAATCTTCGCCGGGTCCACCTGAACACCGTCCTTTGATACCACGTGCCCTAAAAATTGAACTTCTTGGAGTCAAAATTCACACTTAGAGAATTTTGCGAACAACTTCTCCCTCCTTAGGACTTCCAGGACTTCCCGCAAGTGTTTCCCATGTTCGGATTCATCCTTAGAATAGATTAGAATATCATCGATAAAGACGATCACGAATTTATCTAAGAATGGGCGACACACGCGGTTCATCAAGTCCATAAACACGGTCGGCGCATTGGTCAACCCAAAAGGCATCACCAAGAACTCATAGTGACCGTAACGCGTTCGAAAGGCCGTCTTCAGAATATCATCATTCTTCACTCTCACTTGATGATAACCGGATCGGAGGTCAATCTTCGAGAAACATCCCGCACCTTGAAGTTGATCGAAGAGATCATCGATGCGAGGTAAAGGATACTTGTTCTTTACCGTGACTTTATTCAACTCACGGTAGTCAATACACATCCTCATCGATCCGTCCTTCTTCTTCACGAACAACACCGGCGCTCCCCAAGGTGAAGAACTCGGTCGGATAAAACCTTTCTCCAACAACTCTTGAAGTTGTGTCATCATCTCCTTCATCTCCGTCGGGGGGAAAACGATAGGGAGCTCGGGCTATCGGAGCCGCTCCCGGAGTGAGGTCTATTTGAAACTCCACATGACGCTCTGGTGGTAATCCGGGAAGATCTTCCGGAAAGACATTTGGATAATCCCGCACGATCCTCACGTCTTCCACCGTCTTCTTTTCCTTCTTCGCGTCCACGATATACGCTAGATACGAAGGGTAACCCTTCGCTAGAAACTTTCGCGCCTTGAGAGAGGAGAAAACGGGGTTGCGTCCCTTTCCTTTCTCCCCATAAATGACGACCACCCCGCCTTCTGCCAAAGGCACTTGGATCATCTTCTTAGCGCAAAAGATGTCGGCCTTATGCCTTGACAACCAATCCATGCCTATGACCACGTCGAATCCTCTGATGGCCATAGGTAGCAAATCTACCCCAAAAGGACTCCCATTGATCTCTATGGTGCAATCACAAAAACGGTCTCGGATAATTACTTGGTCACCGCTGGCAATCTCTACTACTAGTGCATCGGGAAGGACACTAATAGGAGTGACGAAACGCTTACAGAAAATATCCGATACAAAAGAACACGTAGCACCCGAATCAAACAATACACGAGCAGGCAAGGAGTTTACTAGGAACGTACCCGAAACAACATCAGCGGCCTCCTTCGCCTCCTCGGAAGTCATCCGGAAAGCTCGACTCGGCACCCTCGGCGATTGGTCGACCCTAGCCGTCGACCCAACAGATCTGACTTGATTGCTCCCCGCTAACTTTGGACAATTCCTCCTTATGTGCCCCGGTTCCTGGCACTCATAACACACCGTCGGACGAACAGTGCAGTCCCGGGCCACATGACCCTTCTTGCCACACCTAGCACAACTCACCGGACCCGCATAGGTTTTGGAAGCACATGCGCCCGAATGTTTGGTTCTGCACCTTGGGCACCACTAATCACTTTTACGAGAGTCACCAGCTCTCCCACTAACAAAAGGCTTTGATTGACGAACGGGCCTAGATGGCCCTTCCCATTTTCTCTTCTCACCCGCAACACTTTTTTCTTCCTTCTCAGCCAACCTATCATCTTCCACCAGCAAGGCCTCTTCAATGACTTCTTGAAGAGTCGATCCTCCGGCATTGCGCACGTCAGTCTGCATATCGGCCGGTAGGCCAAGATGAAAGGCCTTAATCTTCGATCTCTCATCTGGGACCAGATATCCCACCAAGTTCAACTTCTCCAGAAACAGCTTGGAGTAGTCGGCTACAGACAAATTTCCCTTCCTCAGATTCCGGAACTCGGCTTCCAGTTTGTCCAACGAACGCTCGCTGCAATACTTGTCCATTATTTTTTTCTTGAAGACTGCCCAGGTCAGCTTTGCTAGAACCTCGGGGGTGAGGGCGGACCGGGTGAGATTCCACCAGATCAATGCCTCTCCCCGGAGTAATTGAGAAGCAAACTTCACGCGTTGCGAAACGTCGCACTCGCTAGACTCAAAGGCCATTTCCACTTCCTTGAGCCAGTACATACATGCAACCGGGTTGTCGGAACCCGCAAACTCTTTAGGGTTGCACCCCAGAAAAGTCTTGTAGGAGCATCCCTTAGCCCTCTCTCGATTCACGTTGCTCGGTTGCTCTTCGGTCACCACCACTTCAGGTCCACCACCCGACCCAACTATGATATGAAAAACTCTTGTTGTTGGATTTGTTGTTGGGCCATGGCAGAATTCATAGCCAGCATCATGTTATCTCGAATCCTGGTCTCCATGGTCACCTCTTCCAAGATAGCATTATTCGTGTAGAGGTTCCGGCGAGGAATATGCTCGGGCCCTCCTCCCAATATTCTGGGTATAGGAATGTCATCGGAGGTTGCCCCCACCGAGGGTCGTACTGCTGCAGATTCCACTTCTGGTTGCCCCTCTGGCATGTCCGGTATTCTACTTCGAGTGTTTACCATTAAATTTGTCATGCGCGAACGAGAAATAGATTGAGAAAAGACTAAGCGAATTAAACTCATTGTACGTACTACTACCTTCATCAATTATCATAATAATATTAAACCAAGCATGCTCACGTAACAATGCATTCATAATAGCAGTAACTAAGTGAAATTATGAACGAACCATACACAAGAATTCTTGTCACCACCATCACAACTTTCAATTAAAGTAATTCCGTAATCCTAATGCTCTCCCCACCTAGGATTTCTACCCAAGTGGACAGTGAAGTCAAAACAGTCTAAAGCTTAAGTCTAGATATGCTACAACAATACCTAGTTCACTTAAACTAAAGCTCTGATACCAACTTGTAACACCCTAAAAATAGGGATAACAAAAACTTTCCAAAAGAGGAGAAGTGGTATAAAATTGCCATAGCAAGAGCCTCCCAAAAATGGGGAAATATACAAATAACATGTTTAAACACAATTTGTAGTTTAACGGGTAAATAAATAACAACCAACTAATCTAATTTCTAACTCTAGAAAAGAGATTACAAAAGGGGTGTCATCTATAAACCCAATTCTTCCAACAACAGTTCAAGTGCCAAAAACCCCAAGCTCTTGCCCAAATCATCTAAACTTGCCTAGGAGCAGCGCCGCTAACACCTGAGATACACATCGACACCAAACAAGTGTTAGGCCAAAAAGCCTAGTGAGTTGAACAAGTAAAAACATGCCAGAAACAGTTACAGTTCTTATCAGCAGTTAACCAATTAATCACGTAGGTGTGGAGTCAACGAGAGCGACCCATATCTCCAAATCAGGTTCACCCGAAGAGGCGATGCACCTTGAAGCCAAATAACCAAGGCAACCCAAAGGCCCGACACGCATCGAGGACTGCCGCTTAGGAAATTCCCCGACGGCGGAGGTCTAGGCACATAAGGGACTACCACTTAGGAAATTCCCCAAATGTTACCCACCTACATCCCTATAGTGAATCACTGACTTGGTTCGTCCACATTATGCAAGTAGGAGGTCTCAAGATGTGTTACAACCCAACGTATTCGGATATCAATCATGAACACAACATTACCATCCTAAACATGCAATATCAACACTTAACCCAAATATCAACCAAATCCATCACTAGAATGTAAGGTCGCCAAAAGGCATTCCAAGTAGGAATCATCAACATACCAAGATATACACATATAAACCATGGTCACTTTCATATACATAAATCCATGAGAAAAAACCCCAAATACTTGAACAATAAACATGAACATTTAAGAAATACATTAATATTAACAAGTAGAAGATAATGATGTGTATCTGGTTTTAATAAAGGTTAGTAAACTCACTACCAAAACCTAGAAAAGAAGAAAACCCTAGATGTTGAAGATGAGGCTTGATGTAAGAGAGGAATGACTTGATGAGGATCTTCAATAAGTGCACTTGGATGAGACTTGATGAGCCAATAATCACCCCAACAACCTCAAACCCTAGCAATAAATGTGTATGTGTTTGGAATGCCCAAAAATTGCCCAAATGAGAGAGTTCCCGATTTCAAATGAAGAAGTGAGAAGTGAGGCATCAAATTTGGGTTAAAAACAGAAGACTGGACGTCGCGGGCGACCTTGACCGACGACTTTGCCATGTGGCATTGTCGCGGGCATAGTCGCCGAGTTCCTACACCTCTTGGTACCAAGTCGGCGATTGTGACAGGCGAGAATGCCGAGGTCACAATCGCAAGGGTCATTGTCGTCGGGGTCGTACCGCGGGCACCTCCCCCACCGCTACTTTGCCCAAGGGCATTGTCTTCGATCACAGTGAGCTTGTTGTTTCGACAGGTTCCTCACACGTCTAAGCTCCCAACTAGTACCAGTATAACCTTAGTTAGAAATAGCGATAAAACAAATATGCTCTACGACAAATTAGCATCCAAAGGCTCATATATTCACATAGGCACAATTAATGAATTAAAGGAAACAAATACTTACCTTGAGAATTTCCGGGTGTTACATTACCTGGTAAGAGAGAGTGACACCTCTTACCCGAGTAAGCGCTTACCGGGTAAATTATTGTATAAGATACCATCGTGATGATTAAAATCTTACCCGGTAAAGCAAGTTAGTGTGTCGAGTTTTATTGGTAAGTGCTTACCAGGTAAGAATTTGGGTAAACAACCCCTTAGTCTACCAGATTCACATAAAACATGTTTTTCACATGAATTAGATTTTTTTTACCCTTTCACAAAGTGAATGTGATTTGTTCATAAAACTGTTATAAACACAAATCGAATTTATTAATCTTGAAGGGTAGTTCAACTGGTAGAACTTTAAGTAATTTTTCTTAAGATATCGATAGAAGTCCTTTAAAAAATTATTGAGAAGATTGAACGGTTTACCAAACTGTTAATTTTAAAACTTTGTAAATCTATCAAGGTATACATAATATAAGTCTATCAAGATATAGAAATTGGCACAAATAGCCAAATCTTACAAGAGTTTTCATTTTTTTAGCCCTTTTTGTAATGCATTGCCACGAATAGCCAAAGTTTATGCATAAAAGTTTTCTCTGTAAACTTTGACTATTTGTGTAAATGCATTAAAAAGTGCTAAAAGTGAAATTTTTTATAAGACTTAGCTATTTGTGGCAATTTCCCGGATTCGAAACAAGAGTAGTCTTTGGAATTATTTGTGATAGGGTTTGATTCCGGTAAAAAGTTGAGGTTAACGTGAGAAGTGGTCATCAATCGTTGTTAAAAATGAATGTACGATACACTGAGATAAGATACATTGAGATGCACCGAATGAATTCCCTTTTAAGACACAATTCATAAAAGGGTATGAGAGTAAAAATGATCAACTATTTAAGGGGGTGTTTGGGATTGCTTATTTAAAACAACTTATGCTTATTTTGAAAAGTGCTTATCAACTTATGTGGTGTCAAACCGGAGTTTTCTAAAAAAATGTTTGGATTAGCTTATTGTGGTACCAAAACGTAATAAGCTTATAAGTTGTTATTTAAAGGTGTTTGGGATTGCTTATACATATAAAAGAACCAAAAAAGTAATAAACACTTTTGAAATAAGTTATAAGTTAGAACAAAATGACTTATCAAAAATGGCTTTCAGCGGTTTGGCACCGCTATAAGCTCTTTTCTTTTTTTTCATCTAAACACTCAAAAGGACTTATCTCTGGTGCCAAATCGCAATAAGCTAAAAAGCCCCTCAAATAAGCAATCCCAAACACCCCTAAATCTACCTGTCACGCTTATCACGATAACCTCTAGAATCCTTTGGCGATATGTGGTATAGGTATCCTTGATTTTTTTTTAATTTTAATTTTCTCTAATTCAGTGCAAACAAACGGATAAATTTTCCCTTTGTTTTCGTTCCATCGGGCAGGGGAGATCTCCCTCTTTAAACTTCTAGGGTTTAGAAGTACGTATTCTTCTTTTATGGTTGCAGCGTCGATCGATCTTTGAGGACTCGATTTAGGTTTTCATTTTCAATTACAAGTACGTAATCTTACCAAATATACAAAATTTCATCAATGTCGATTCCAAGCGAGTTGTATCCAAGCCAGGACGATCTTCTATACGAGGAAGAACTCCTCAGAAATCCTTTCAGTCTCAAGCTATGGTGGCGTTATTTGATTGCACGAACGGAAGCTCCTTTCAAGAAACGAGTTGTAATCAATGAACGAGCCCTCAAAGCTCTTCCTGGAAGCTACAAGCTATGGTATGCTTACCTCCGTGAGCGTCTCGAATTGGTACGCAATTTACCTATTTCTCACACGCAATACCAGACCCTAAACAATACATTTGAACGAGCTTTAGTTACATGATACATTTTTATGGGGGGGTCTATTGGTACTCCTTGTCCCACATCGTCACCAAGCAGAGGAGATGCTGGGTTCATATAGTACTCATTGGCCTAACTGGTAAGACGCGTTTTGTAAAGCCGTGCGGGTTAACCCCAAAGCGGACAGTATCTGACCCGGTTGGCCAAAGTGCGTATCAGTGGTATCCTGCTCGTCTCGTTGTGGGAGACAATTCTCTGGACCACCATTCGGGATCGAATGGTCTCCGAGGAGGGAGTATTGATACATCCTTATGGGGGGTGTATTGGTACTCCTTGTCCCACATCCTCACCAAGTAGAGGAGATGTTGGGTTCATATAGTACTCCTTGGCCTAACTGGTAAGACGCGTTTTGTAAAGCCGTGCGGGTTAACCCCAAAGCGGACAGTATCTGACCCGGTTGGCCAGTGCGTATCATTACAATGCACAAAATGCCCCGAATTTGGATCATGTATTTGACTAGTTTGACTGAACAGAAGCTAGTTACTCGAACTCGTAGGACATTTGATAGGGCGCTTTGTGCTTTGCCTGTCACACAGCATGATAGGATTTGGGAACCCTATCTGGTTTTTGTGAGCCAAATTAAGGGGTGTCCCAACTGAGACCTCACTTAGGGTTTATAGAAGGTATCTCAAGTATGACCCTGGTCATATCGAGGATCTTATCGAGTTTTTTGTTGAATTCGGAGCTATGGCGGGAGGCCGCTGAGAGGTTGGATGGCGTCTTAAATGATGATTGGTTTTATTCGATTAAGGGAAAGACAAACATAGGTTATGGCTGGAGTTGTGTGATTTGCTTACCCAGCATGCCACCGAGATCTCAGGGTTGAATGTGGATGCTATTATTAGAGGTGGTATCAGGAAGTTTACAGATGAGGTGGGTCGTCTGTGGACTTCATTAGCGGATTATTATATCAGGAGGATGCTGTTGGAGAAAGCCAGAGATGTGTTTGAAGAGGGTATGACTACTGTTGTCACGGTAAGAGATTTTAGTGTAATTTTTTATGCGTACTCACAGTTCGAAGAAAGTGTGCTGGCTTTGAAGATGGAAGGGATGAGTGAGAGTGAGGATGAAGAGGAAGATGAGTGAGAGTGAGGATGAAGAGGAAGATGATGAGCAAAAGAAGAAGAAGAACGTTGTCGAGGATGAAGATGAAGAAGATGATCGACTTAATGTGGCAAAGTTGGAGGAGAAGCTTAGTAGCTTTTGGTTGTCTGATGAAAAGGACGTTGACCTGAGGATAGCAAGATTAGAGCATCTTATGGATAGGAGGCCAGAACTGGCTAATAGTGTTCTTCTTCGCCAAAATCCTCATAATGTGGAACAGTGGCATAGGAGAGTTAAGATCTTTGAAGGCAATCCGACAAAGCAGATATTGACGGCTGTAAGAACAATTGATCCAATGAAAGCGGTCGGCAAACCTCATACATTATGGGTTGCTTTTTGTTGGGAATTCAATAAGTATTGTAAACGGAATATAGGGACAACGGGAAATCATGGCTGATTGATTATGGTGAAATTGTAAATGACTTATAATGGAAAAGAAAAGAAAAGGTTCTAGGGACTAATTCCCTCTCTCAAAGCTAAAGCTAAGAGCCAAAGAACTAACAAATAACTCTCAATGCCTTTCCCCACAAGTAACCCTACCTGTTTATTAATACCTCATCAATTTGTTGTAACTAAATGGGCCCATCCTCTTCCTCCACACGTTTGGGCTTCCTAGAATACACTTTTCATATTCTAGGCTTTGGTAGGGCTTGGGTCAATATGGATGGATCCATATCATTATTCCCTCCTTCCATTTAAGTCTTGTCCTCAAGACTTGTATCAGGAAATTGACCCTTGATTGTGTCGGCATCCTCCCAAGTGGCTTCTTCCCGTTTCTGTCCCTGCCACCGTATCAACCATTGTACCACTGATGTCCCTTCCTGAATTACTGAACGAACATCCAAAATTTCTTCCGGAGCAAGAAGATCTTTCGCGTCTAATTCAAGTTCGGGAGGTAAAGTTTGGTCAACCGTTGATGACAACACTGCCTTTTTTAGTAGTGACACATGAAAAACTAGATGTACTCGTGACGAAGGAGGTAGATCCAACTTATAGGCAACTGGACCGATCCTTTCCACAATTTTGAACGGTCCGAAGAACCGAGCAGCCAATTCTAGATAGATTCGTTGAGCAACGGTAATTTAGACATTTAGAGCATTGTAAAATAGATTTAACTCCAACAGATTCTATATTTTACAGATTTTAAAACAACTTGTATTATTATAATATTCTCTAACTTATCATCCCAATACACTTTAAAAAAAACTTAATATAAAATGATAAAAATTGAATCTCATTGATAGGATTGAATAAAATAATCATTCATCTCTCATGCTATCAAGTTTTAGAGAAATCTCTAAACTTGGAAAAATTTCAAGTTCTTTCTATTATAGAAACCAAGATAGCAAAACTGTTGGAAAGGTTTAGAGAACAAAAACCCATTTTTTCTATTTATGAAAAGTTGTTGGAGATGCTCTTATAGACGACAGGCAGTGGAGAGTACAAGGGCTATAATATCGACAAAACGAGAAACATGTACCCCGGGAATTCAGATATAATTTTGGGCATTCAATGGTTGGCTACATTGGGATTTGGGGGTGACAAGCATGAACTGCAGTCACAAATCATCAAATTCCAAATGGGGGATAGGGACGCGATTTTACAAGGGACTTGTTGTCGTTAGGGAGATCTTTGGTGTCACTAGAGAAGTTATGGAAGACGGTTCGACGAGAGAAGCATGGTGTGTGGGTCGAGTTGAGTAATTTTAAAGTGCAGATCTTATCTTTTAGGATGAAAATTTGTTGTTAGGATAGACCAAAAGAGTTTAAATTTTCTTTGGGAGCAACACATGGTGAACCGACAATATCAACAGTGTATGACAAAGTTGTTGGTTTAAGATAGAATACTGAGTGGGAAAGAGGAATAATGCGACCAATGGTCTTTCGAGGAGAGATGTAGAATGTGTTGTCATGATGGGACCTCAATAGAGACGGTGGGAGGTGATCAAGGAAGAGATCACTAATGACCCATTGTCGGGTAAATTAGGGAGGAGACACAATTGCAACAAAGGGAACATAAAGGATTTTCAGTGAAACACGGGTTGTTGAGGTTCAAGTAGCGTTTGGTGTTGTTGCGAGCATCTCCGGTGATACCATTTGTTTGGGAGGAATTCCATTTTTCACCAAAGAATGAAAAACTGCTTTATTTTTGTATGTTAAGTATAAAATTTTCAATATCCAACACCCCTCCCAATTTTTACTAAAGTGTATAAGTCAATAATCTTTCACGGCTAATTTAGGTTGTAATTTGAGGTAATAAAAAACTATTATTTGTCAGTCTCCACACCCGTTATGTCATAATTTGCTTTTTAGACTACAAATAACTCTTTCTGGTTTTTATTGTGTGTAAAATTAATAAAAGTTGGCTTATCTACCGTCTCTTAATTCTAACAAACTTTTACACCCTTTGTATTCAAATCCTTTGTAAATCAAGAGCTTATGGTGTAGTTTTCTATTTTCTATAATAGAAAGTTGCTAAAATTATTATCCAAGTAGATCATATTCATGCGTAAAGACAAATAAGGGTAGGCTACGCATCAATGGGCTCAAACCTATAATTAGTCCTAAAATGAATATTCCAGCCTTCTTCGAACTCGGTCAATGTCTTTACCATATGTAGTTTAAATGATTTGAAGAATATTTGCTCACTAAAATCACATCATTTACCCAAGGAATGCTCAAATTTAGTAGACAAAAATACTGCCAAAATACCAAGGGTAAGAATTTGACAATCTTCCCATTTAGACTATGTTTGGCAAACTAGCTGATAAGCTAACTTATGATTGATAAATTATTTAACTGGTGACTGATAAGCTAGCTGATGAAAAAGTCATATTTGGCAAAAATTAGCTTATAAGCATGTAAAATTACCAAAAATGATATCTAGAAAAAATAATCAATTATAATATTTAATAATATAATTAAAACAAATTTATAGTAATATAATATATTAATTAATACAAACAAGGTAGTAATAATATAATATGGTAAATAAAAGAATTTAAATTTTATTATTATATATATTATGAAATTTGAATTTTGAATTTTAAACCAAATTAAAAAAATTATATGAACTTATGATTTTAAATAACCCTTACATATAACATGAAAAAAATAATCAAATAATAATTATAAAAATAATAATAATTGATAACTAACATGTATTGATCAATATTAAAAAATTGATATCATTATCAATAACTCTAAATAATTAAAAACTCAGATGTATAATTAAAATTTATGTTATAATTTCAGATGATACTAATTAATATTTATTAATCAATAACAATAAATTTTAAATTAATATTTATTTATAATTAATAGTTAACATATAATAATTAATATTAATTAGGACATAATTAGAATAATCATAAAAAACTCCTCATAAGCTACTCCAAATAGCTTATTAAAAAACTAGTTTATAAGTTAATTTATGTCCTATCCAAACATCAGAGACGTTCCAATCTTTTTAGAGCTATTACACCTACACTTTTTTATTACAATGTAGATTAAGGTGTTGTTCGGTTCGTTTTCTGTTAAGACCTGTATGAATATAGTTGTCTGAGTGTTAACAGATAAGTTGTTGTTCGGTTGTTATGCTGAATAAACAGTCTGAATGTCAGAAATGACCATTTTACCCCTTAGTCTATATTAAATGGAATAATTGTTTGATAAAAAGATATTAATTTAATTGTTTTTTTTTAAAAAAGGTATATTATACAAGTTATTAGTAAAATTCATTGTTTATTGTTTATCTTAAAAAAGAAGCCATTGACCCAAAATAAAAAAAAATAAAAAAAGAGAAAAACAAACCCTCTGCAAATCCATTGAGGACGTCAACAACAGCTAACCCTCTTCTTCTTCTTTCACCTCTTTCAAGATCTACACCATTAAACTCCCAACATTAAAAAAAAAAAAAGGAACCCTCTAAAAATCCGTATCCCTGGTTTCAAACTTTTCTTTGGATGGGTTTTTTGTTCCAGAGGGTTTCAGTTTTTTTTCTCCAACCGATGGAACAGATCGATTGAGAAGCAAACAGGTAGAAGATTGATGGAACAATAGAGCAGATCTATGAAGAGCAAGCACCATGGATTTGGCGGTCTTCACCAGCAAGCAGAACGATGGGTTTTAGGAGGTTGGAAAAAAAGGCTTTATAATCTGTTGATTGAGAATGAAGAAGATGAATAAGGGTGAAGGGTAAAAGAGGAATAAAAAGGTAAATGAATAGCTTAATACAAAGGACCTTATTTGTAACACCCCGATTTCGAAAATGTATCATTTCAAGTTAATACAGAAATCGGTAATTTTAAGAGAAAAATAAGATATAGGATTTTGGACTTGAATCCTAGATTTTATATTCTTGTTGGATGAAGGATTCAGTTACGAGTCTAACTGTTCTTTCTGGGGCAAAATCGGAGCTATAACGAAGAAGTTACGGCCAAAACAGTGAACGAGAAGAAAACCGGGCGAACAGTGCATCTCGCGACTTATGTCGTGACTTGGGACTTATGTCGTGACTTAGGGTAAGCGGGCGACTTATGTCGTAACTTATGGTCGCGTGGTAAGTCGCGAAATCCCCTAGTCGAGCATAAAACCCGATTTCAGCCCTATAACTGCGTTTCTTCATAACTTTTGCATCACAACTCCGATTTTGGTGATTCAAGTTGTCATGGTTTCGTTTTTGAGAGATCTTCAAGGATTTAGCAAGATATTGGAAGTCTATTGGATTATACAAGAGTATTTTGTAGTGGTAAGCTCCTCATCTCTCTCAAAGTTAATCTAGGGTTTGATGATTTCATCCTTTTCCCTTTCATCCTTCATCTTGGGTTTGATTTTGGTGACTTGTATGTTGAAGGAAACCTTGTAGATGTGTTGGATCTAAGATCTAGAGAAGTTTCTTGGAGATTCAAGCTTTCATCAATGGTGATTCAAGTTTTGGGGGTAAAATCTAGATTTAGCCTAAATCTAGCAAGGTGAGTTCAAGTTGGATTGTGAAAACGTTGTACATGCCAAAAATGTTCATTTTAAAGTATTTACATATTTACATGAAGTTTATTAAAAGTTGGGTATTTGATGAGTTTCACTCATTTAGATTATCTGGTTTTATAAAAAATTGTGAACCACCCACATTTGGGATCCTTGAACATTTTGGGGAATAAATCATGTTAATACACTCCCTAGATGATTTTATATATAAATGGAGTTCATTTGATGTAAATGTCCTTTTGTGCATTCGATTTTATAAATCGTTTGGAAAATGCATTTTATTGTGTTATGAGACATTTGGAAAATATAAGGGTATAAGTTCATTTGGAAAATGGGGTGCCTCAATTAATGTTGAGTTTTGAACAAATCTTACTTTTGGTCGTTGTGTTTGCATATCCGTTGGTCAAACGTGTTTTAAATGTTTACACTGACTTTCATTTGGAGATTTAAGTAAACTGTTGAGCCTTGGCTCGATTTTGACTAAAATGAGTCTTGAGGACATTTGTCTGGTTTAATAGCCCGGGGTGGAAATGTTTAGTACGATGGCGTTTATTACGTGTCATTCGAGAGTTACATGTTTTGAGTGCGTTGGTCATTCAATTGGAGTCATGTAGTGTTTTAGACTGTAATGCAGTGGATCCATAGGCATATGAGTCGGTCTTTGTTATCTAAAGAAAATGGGCTATTAATTTATATGTTGGTACCAGAATTAGTCTTGGGATTTCGAGGATAATAAGGTGAGGGCTCGTGGAGTCCAATACCCGGACCTGCATCTGCGAGTTAATTTATGTGTCTGTTTTTATGGGATAGTTATTTCCCATTTGCAGCTAGTTGAGACTTGGACCCTAGGGTGGCAACTTGGTACGGTTATGTGGGACCGGATACTAGCTGTGGGTCGTAAATGTAAATCATAGCGAATGAGCATGACTAAGAATCATTGGGTGTCCTCCCCTACATCTTAGTACGAGCCGGCGTGTTCGTGGCCTTGATCCTAGTATGGTGAGCTCAGTAACTTGGAATGTGGCCTACTTTGTGTTCCGTCACTAGCCATGGAATTCGGGTTTCTCCCGTGATCGAAAGGTGTTGTTTTGGGTATTTAACTTTATCCTTGTTTTCGGTATCGCATTGAGTTTGGGTCTTTCCCCATATGCTTTAATTTTGGTAATTTGGTTTATAAAGTTTTATTCAAACATCATCATTGGAGCATTTACAACTATTCACGTTTTAAGTAAGTGTCGGATTGCATTACTTCATGAAATAATGTTTGACGTTGAGGCGTTCATTTATAAATTGCTTATTATTGGAAAACGAGTCGTTCTCATATTTAAAGTAATTCATTTAAAGGATCATGATTTAAGTTGCATTATTTCCGTTTAGTGGTTTTTATATTCTTGATGAAAACTCTTGAACTCATTAGGCGTTAGCCTAACCCTTTTTATTTGTTGGCATGTGCAACAGGTTCCGGTTGAGAATAGTTCTAGTGACACTGTGAAGCGATGAGTGCTAGTTGTGTGCTCGAAGAGGTGATTAGCTTGATGAAGTCTTCCGCATTTATATTTGGAGATAGCAATTGTTATTGGGTTATAGTAACACTCGACTTTAGTTAGTCTTTATGTAAGACTTTATTCAATTGTTGATGGTTCAACCTAGTTATGTATTTCAATTATGAACTAGTAGTGAGAGATTTTACTATCCTTTATGGTATTGTTGAAACTTTTTAAATTAGTCGCTCTTTCCAAATTTGAGGGTGTTACATTATTTTCCTAGCTGGCCGAATAAGTCACCGGCTGAGAGATTAAGCCATAACCGAACAGGTATATATGGCTGAGCGAATAAGCCATATAGGCTATACAGCCCATTAAGCCACAACCGAACAACCCCTAAGATAACAAAGACACATATACAAATTACCGAGGTGATGATGCGGTGCATTATTTTTGTCAACTGATAGAAATTAGTGAGACACTAAGGTGGGTTATAATCAAAGGGGGTTAGCTCAGTTGGATAGGTAACATCCTGGAGGATGTGGGGTGAAAACCACACTACCCAGTTTCGATTCCCATGAGCAACACTTTCCTGAGATATTTCGGGGTCGGGGCCGGGACCGGTTCGGGTGGGTCCAGTCTATGGGACCCTCTACCCTGTCGGTCGGGTTCAGCCAAAGGTTGGGTCGGGTCACAGCGGATTAGTGGGATTGCCCGTAATGGAGGCCCGATACCGCTGGAACGTGTGTGTACGTTAACTTGTTCAAAAAGAAAAAAAACTAAGGTGTGTTATAGTTTTACATTCATTGATTAAATACCATAAACAACATAAAATTGGGCCCCAAAATTTTTAGGGGCCTTGTTCAAAATTACACATTTAACATGCTAAAGAACGACCTTGCCAAACATGTACCCAAAAAATAAACCAGCATATTTTTGCCAAACGATGCCTTAATATTCGTTTATGGCTTTAAGCCAACAACTTAAATATACATAGAGATTGCTCGAAAAATCAAAAAGAACTTAAACCTCTGCAACTTCTTGAAAATAATTATCAGATTACCATGAACAAATACTTTAATCAGTTATTACGATAGAGAAGACATTTGGAGTGAGGAATGGCAAAACCTGGTTCAATAACACGTAAGTAATCCAGAAAAATGAGATTGAGAGATAAGAGGGAGTCATACCACTATAATCTGTAACATGGCTTCCACCCATTATTTTCCATTAACACCGTCGTATATGGTGGTTCGCGGTAACTAACCACCGTTCGACCACTATTTTAATCCCAACGAGCATAATAAACTATAACATTTATGTAATTTTTCCCAGAAAGTTGACAAATCAACGATGAAGAACCTCTATTCACAACCATAGTAACCTCATTTCCCTTTTTACAAAATGAACACAAAGGAAGGGAATATGTCAGTGAGAGAATATTGCAATGTACGGGAGATGGACCGCATAGAAGAAGGATTCATGACACTCATGAAGGGGAACATGTCGGTGAGAGAATACAACTGATAATACATGGAAAAGTTAGGTTTGGTGGGGCATATGGCCCCGACTGAAAAAGGAAAAGATGAAGGCCTATATTAAAGGTCTACCGGCAGATATAATGTCGATGGTCTGTATGTCCAAAACATCTACTAAGAGAGGCGATAAAGGAAGCTCAAGTAATGGAAGACGTCTATGCTTGGGGCAAGGACGACATAGGAGGGTTTGTGGAGAATAGGAGATGGGAAGGAAACTCTATGCCCTCCCAAAGGCCAAAAACTTTCAACAACAACAACCGTGGACCTGACCCTAGGCATGTATTAGATCTGTATCGAACAAGTTTGGCAACCCCGATAGTAGAAGCTTTGGTTTGCACCTAAGATTGGGTAAGAAAATCAAGCCAATTGTTGACGATGTTCATGATATTTAAATGATGATGATATTGGAATAGGTAATAAGTTTCAACAAATTTTTTTTTGTAACAATTAATAAATTACATACCAACTTTATTTCTCTTTTGTTTTTTATATATAAATTGAAGAGGCTCTGCGCGATCATAATGGAAAAGGAAAAGGGAAGATGTTTATGGTTATGGATGTTTAAGAGTTCATATGTTGTTTTTGGAATGGAAGAACTTATTGCTTACGTTGTTTGAGAATTTTTTTTTTGGTTTTCTATAGATGTTTAAGAGTTCATTTGTTGTTTTGGAATGGAAGAACTGCTTGTTTAGAGTGATTGTAATGTTTGCTTTGAATGTTGTAAAGTGCAAAATCGGGACTGATGTGTTACTAGTACCGAAATATCGGTACCGAACCGGTACTGTACCGGTCTAATCGGTACGGTATTCAGTATCGAGTTTTCCACATTTTCGGTATCGGGAATTTTCTGTACGGTACCGGTTCGGTACAGTACTAGTCCCATGCTCACCCCTATTGATTGTAATGTTTGCTTTGAAGGTTGTAAAGTGCAAAATCGGGACTGATGGAATATTAGTACCGAAATATCGGTACCGTATCGGTCTAATCGGTACAATACTCAATATCAAATTTTCCATATTTCCGGTATCGGGAATTTTCGGTACGGTACCGGTTCGATACGATACTAGTCACATGCTCAGTTGCTCACCCCTACTATTTTATTTTAAAAATAGAAAATTACTATGGTGAGTATATAAATTCTCACCGATTAACCATAATTCCTAATTTTTATTATTAAGTTAAAAAATATGCTTTTTAAAATTAAAATTGGTAAGTATTTTAATATATTTATTATAATATAACTAGAAGTGTACTCATGCAATGCAACATGATATGTATCAATCTTAATGTTTCGTTTTATTTTTTGTCTTTATCGATTTTATAATATGTTTTTGTGTAGTTTTGAGAAAGCGATGTTTTTTAATAAAAAAGTCATTTAATTTTTAGTTATAATTTAATATAAGTTTAATAATAATGTATAATAATATAATTTTTTTATAAAATAAACATTAAAAATTATGTTAGATTTCAATGATTATCTTAATTATATTTTAGATTTTTATATTTAATATATGATATATATATATATATATATATATCATGTATTTAATTATGTGGGGATTGATTTTAGGAGAGTTGACGAAATTAGAGATAAGTATTGAAAGTTAAGTAGATAGCATAAAAAGTAGTACATAAAGTTTTGATGGTTGTTTTTAAGAGATTTTAAATAATTGACAGTAAATAGCGGTACATTAAGTTTTAACAATTATTTTTTTAGTTTTTTTTCAAATGCTTTATAATATACTAGAAGCATACTCATGCAATGCAACAAGATACATCACAATTTTAATGTTTCATTATATTTTTTGTTTTTTGTCGATTTACAGTACGATTTTGGATGGTTTTGAGAGAGTGATAATGTTTTTTTATAAATTTGTTTAACTTCGGCTTAATAATATAATGATTTTTATAAAAAAAATTAAGTATTTTGTTAGAATTCAATGATTATCTTATATATTTTAAATTTTATATATTTAAGTTGAGGTATTTATCATATTGTGATTATGTTTATCAGTTAGTTGTGAATTCAAACATATAGCTTTAGAAATTTGTACTCATACATCATCACTTGTAATCTTGAATTTTAAGTAACTTGTATCAATAAACAATATTTAATGCATAAAAGTTTGTGTTTAAGAGTTTTTCTCAAATGTTTTATAATATAACAAGAAGGGTACTCGCACAATGCACCACGATATATATTGATCTTAATGTTTCGTTTTATTTTTTGTCTTTCTCGATTTTATAATAGAGTAAATTACGTTTTTCGTCCCTATGGTTTGCTGAAAATTTCAATTTTCGTCCATGATCTTCATTTATTACATATATAGTCACTGTGGTTTGTATTTTATTTCCAATTTCGTCCCTGAAACTAACGGATGTTAGTTGATTCTCTTCACTAAACGGTGTTCTGTTTTTTTTCATCATTTTTTTCATCATTTTTTTCATTTCCTATTAACGTATTATGTATATTTAATATTTAGGCACACATCTAATACATGCCAACACATGCCACCATTTGATCTGTCCCTCCCCAACTAATGTTTCTTGTTTCAATGATACCTATAATGTAATTATAATATCTCCAACTAATGTTTCTTGTAACACCCTAAATTTTAGAGAAATAAAAATTCGAAAATTCTGCAATATGACGGCTATAAAATGGCCAATCCAAAATAACTAAACCTGTTTAACAAGCCCAAAAGTGTGCCATCCCAAAACGGGGAATAATATGTCGACATATACACGGCTAAACAAATGAGGAATATAATTCAACAACCTAATAATCTAACTTTAACAAGATAGATTAAGTTCGGGTGTAGCTATTCCTCCAAAAGTATGACCGCTAACAAAAACATGTCGGTCACTAAATCTCCCAAAAAGACCGCTTGTTATTCCCTATTTCAAGTTCTAATTGCTACAAACAATCAAGATGAGATTCTAAATCATATGTCATTGATTCATTTATCAAGATTACAATTTCACAACTTTCTCTCTCTAAACTCTCTCACTAGAAATGTTTACAATAGCCTCTTCTCTAATTCGTGTACATCTCGCACAAACTTACTTCTGATTGATACCTCTTGATTACAAAGACAACAAAGGTATTTATACCCTTGACAATTACAAAGGAAAAACAAAATACAATTACATTGACTTTGACTTTATTAACAAAAGACTTTGACTTTGCTTGAGAGTTGACTTTTCCAGCTTTGACTTCTTGATCTTTTGTCTTCAATCTTTATGATCTTGAATCCAACAATTATGTGCTCTAACATTCTCCCCCTTTGGATCAAGATCATTACTAAAAGATTTAGCAATGCGATCTTCTCTAATTAAGCTCGATTGAAGTAACTCCCCCTTTGATCAACCTTTATCTTCTTTTGTAATCTCCCCTTTTATACAAATATGATTTACAAACTCCCCCTTAACACAATGAAATTCTTCTTTGATAAGCTTTGTTCTTCAAAAACATTCAGCAATCTTCCCAACGTCTGATCTTCAAAAATAGTAACATTATCTCCCAAAGGTTGTAACCAAACCTCTTTTAGACATAGCACACTTTGCTCCAGCAACAATTCTATTGCTTTCATCTTTCAACAATCTTGAATATTTTCACCCAACTTTAACACAAACTCTTGATTCGGACATTTCTTTTTCATTCAAACTCTTTCAAACATTTCTTGAACTCTTCTCCCCCTTTTTGATGATTTGAGCATCGATATCATCAAAACTTTCTCCAAGAAATGTCTTTGAAAACTTTCTGACCACTGATCTTTCAAACTGAGCCTCTGATTCACCGTCAATCCGAACAATGTATTCATCTAGATCTTTTCAAATCTAGACAAAATAATCGTGTAACACCTGAATCAACAAATGAATCAGTTAATATGCCTGTCAGAAACACGAAGTCACTGTGTGTAACAAATACACAATATAAAGGAGCTTTTGTGATGTTCACTCCCCCAGGGCTTCCATACAATCATCGA
Organism: Arctium minus; assembly: GCA_954870635.1. Taxonomy (NCBI): domain Eukaryota; kingdom Viridiplantae; phylum Streptophyta; class Magnoliopsida; order Asterales; family Asteraceae; genus Arctium; species Arctium minus. Next base: position 33,578,501 of record OX941088.1, read on the forward strand.
AATACCACAAAGGCAATTTCTATAAATGTTATGACAAAGAAACAAATTCTTTGTGTGTTCGTGCAAGTATAGAAAGAATTAAGCACGAAAAATTGCTTTTTAAGGCTCAACATAGTGTAAACCACTGAGACAACAGTAGATACACACAGACTCAATGTGCATGATTGAAGTGCGAAGGTGGGGCAGACTTCCTTCTTTTTCAATATCCAGATTTTCCAAATGAAAATCAGATAGATTATATGTTGCGTCCCCTTTGAAATATGAAACATTTTCTTTTTTAGAAGAAAATGAGTGGTTGGTGGGGTTTTAGCAAGAGTTGGCATGGGCTAGTTGCCTGTTTCAATAACGTTCACCAAAGAGTTGTGAAACGCTAGTAATGTGGCTGCCCGGCTCAGAAAGTAGTTGGTGCAGAATTTAATATTCTTTTACTCTGTTCTCACACCCTCTTTCTTTTAATCATTAAGCTCACTACTAACCAAACTCTCTTTTCCATTTTACCTCATCACACCCACACTCATTTCTTTTAGACTCCTCACACTCAATCACTATTGGATTAACTTCTTGGGTAGGAAACACTGGATAATGTGAATCCATAGAAGTTCATTTAAGTCCTAGCACAAAGAACCCATAATATCCTAATAAGCATGTGTTGCTCAAGATGGTTTAACTTTATCAGTTAAAGCTCATATACAAATGTCAGACGAATGTATGCTCATAAAATATAATCATGAAGATTTGAGCATTTTTAGACATTGAAGTATTTTCAAACAAGTATATGAAATGAATGAATATGAAGTCAAAAGGCTTGTTTGAAAATCTGACATTGTATGAAAATGATCAGAAATGAATGATATAACAATCAAAGCTTAAGGTCAAGAATAATGGATATTGTCTATACGAAACAAAAATATAGACATTCTTGAAATGACGTTTCGAAATGAAATATCGCTCAAAATTCTTTAAAGTACAAGCGGGGTGTCTTACCATCGAAAAATTGTTTCAATATGAGACATGGTAAGAACAATTTGATCAAAAATTAAACCGATGTGTGTGAATACTTGAAAGTATGTAGAAAAGACAATACGCAAGTATTTATCTTTGGAAACACACGATTTATTTATCAATTAAACACAAATATAAAATGAAAACATTTAAAATCACACTTCCAAATTATAAAATCTGTTTAAGAATCGGGAAGTGGTTTGAACATTTTAAGAATATGTTTTCTTATGATTGAAAGTCGTCCTTCTTTCAACCATATATGAGATTAAGATAAGAATTTTAAACCTTTTCGCATAGTCTTGAATCTCATGAAGTCAAGCTGAAGTCATTAAGATATGATCTTGTCAGCTTCTCTCATCCTGCATAAGTCTCAAAGTCATGTCAAAGCAACTTTATTCACAACAAAAAAAATTAAAAGACATAAAGCAGTAAAACAGTTAACAGTACGAGTTCTGATCTGAGTAATCAGAAATCATAGTCTTACTCCTTTTGATATTATATGCTCCCCCTAAAATCATGCATCACAAAAATTTGTCAGTTAAACAAAAATGCAGAAAGTAGTTATGCTCCCCCTCAAAATAATGTAGATCACCTTTAATCTTCTCTTACTCCCCTGAGATCATGAGCAAACAATTAAAGTGCAGATATCCTTCAAACATAATGATAAAGAAAATGAAGAAAAATAACAATACGTAACTTTAGTAGGTAACAACCGATTATGTTTTCAGATTTAACATACCAAGCTTAGAGACAAGAAAATTAAATCTCTTTTCATCTAAGGGTTTGGTAAATAAATCTGCAAGTTGATAATCTGTTTTTACAAAATAAAGTTCAATTGTTCCTTTTTCTACATTATCTTTGATAAAATGATACCTTACATCAATGTGTTTGGTTTTCGTATGTTGGAGAGGATTAGTAGATATCGCGATTACACTCTTCGAGTCACAATATATTGGAATTTTATCAAACTTGAATCCATAGTCTCACAGTTGTGTTCGCATCCACAGAACTTGAGAGCAGCAACTGGCAGCAGCTACGTACTCTGCTTCAGCAGTCGATGTGGAAACGCATAATTGTTTCTTTGATGCCCAGCTAACGAGCTTGTCTCCAAGAAATTGAACATGACCTGAAGTACTCTTTCTGTCCAACATGCAACCTGCATGATCTGCATCTGAATAAGCAGTCAGTTGAAAACCAGTATCCTTAGGATACCATAGACCAAGATCTACAGTCCCCTTAAGATACCTAAAAATCCTTTTGACAGCAGCCAAATGGGATTCTTTAGGAGCAGCCTGATATCTAGAACATAAGCATGTTGAAAACATAATATTTGGCCTACTTGATGTAAGATACATTAACGATCCTATCATACCTCTATAAGTTCTAACATCAACACTTTTACCCGAAGGATCAATGCTAATTTTAGTACATGGTGCCATCGGGGTTCCAATTGGTTTACAATTTTCCATTTTGTACTTCCGAATAATATCCAAAATGTACTTAGATTGGTTAATGAAAATCCCCGTTGAAAACTGTTTAACTTGTAATCCGAGAAAGAAATTCATCTCTCCCATCATACTCATTTGAAAACGTGACACCATGAGGTTAGAAAAGTTTTTGCAAAATTTAGGATTTGTAGAACCAAATATTATATCATCAACATATATTTGAATAAGAATGATATCGGCTTTTTCCTTTTTGATGAACAAAGTGGTATCAACCTTACCTTTGGAAAAACCGGACTTGACCAAGAATTTAGATAAAACGTCATACCATGCTCGAGGGGATTGTTTTAAACCATATAGGGCTTTGTCCAAGATATAAACAGGATCTGGCTTATCTGGATTGACGAACCCTTCTGGTTGAGACATGTATACTTCCTCTTTAAGAATGCCGTTCAGAAAGGTTGTTTTCACATCCATCTGAAAGACTGTGAAATTCTTATGAGCTGCGTAGGCTAGAAACATGCGGATTGCTTCTATACGTGCTACTGGAGCATACGTCTCATCGTAGTCTATGCCTTCCTCTTGTCGGTAACCTTTGGCAACAAGTCTAGCTTTGTTCCTTATGACGATACCATCTTCATCCTTCTTGTTTTTGAATACCCATTTAGTGGCAATCACGGATTTACCTTATGGTTTTGGAACTAATCTCCAAACCTTTAGGGCTTCAAACTGATTGATCTCTTCTTGCATGGCAGATACCCAGTCCGAATCAGCAAGAGCCTCATATACTCGCGTGGGCTTTATCTTGCTGAGGAATGAGTCATGCATACATTGATTAAGAGTCGCTGATCTAGTTTGTACAGGCTTGTTGAGATCTCCAATTACTTGATGTAATGGATGCTCTTTGGTCCAGCGATGCTCATGAGGGAGTGGAGTAAATACTGATTGAACATGATCATCATCTAGAAATCCACTATCAGACTCTTCAGTTTGAATAATAGAAGGGGGGTTTGCAGTTGAAGTTTCAGGTGCAGAAGCATCAGTTGGAACAGCAGACTCTGGCTGTTGAGTAGACAATATATCACACCCAACTGAAACAGTTACTTCTGGCTCATCAGTTACTTGTGTATCTTCAACTATAGGAGTAATTGTTGGAATGTGAGTTTCTGACTGAACGGGGGATTCTTGTTCAATTATGACTTCTGAAGTGACTAGATGATTGCAACTTGTGTCTTCAAACCTGTCAGTCACAACAGATTTAGGTACATTAGATCCTAGAAACTCATCATAAAAGAATTCAAATAACAAATCTAAATCAGTTAAATGTGAAATAGAAGTAGAAGCGTTATTCGAATTATTCGCTGTAGAAGCAGGTTCTGGACTGATCTGCCCAGAAGCTAATACGCCAGTTATCACGGGTTCTGAACTGAATTGTTTAGAAGTCATATCTTCATCGAATGTAACATTTACGCTCTCAATGACTGTCTTTGACTTCTTCAGATAAACACGGTATGCTGCAGATGTTGAATAATAACTATTGAAGATCCCCTCATCTGCCTTAACACTGAATTTATTCAGACTATCTCTGTCGTTAAGCACGAAACACTTACACCCAAATATGTGAAAATACTTGATTGTAGGTGTTCTGTTGTTGATCAGCTCATATGGAGTCTTTTGAAAACGGCGGTGTATCATGGACCGATTCTGAGTATGACATGCAGTCGACACAGCTTCTGCCCACAAGAATAGAGGTAGATCGGATTGGCTAAGCATAGTACGAGCAGCCTCGACTAGCGTCCGATTTCGCCTTTCGACTACTCCATTTTGTTCAGGAGTACGAGCAGCAGAGTACTGATGTGATATCCCGACCGATTCGAGATATTCTTCAACTATCTTGTTTTTGAACTCTGTGTCGTTGTCCGTTCGAAGAAACTTGACTTGTCGCTGCATTTTCACCTGGGTCGTCTTTAAGAAAGTAATGACAACTTTGGGCGTCTCATCTTTTGATCGAAGAAATTTGACCCACGTGTATCTTGAGTAATCGTCCACAATAACCAACACGTATTTATTTCCACCTAAGCTTTGAGTTCTCATTGGACCACACAAATCCATATGTAACAATTCTAACGGAGAACTAGTGCTTGGTTCAGGCTTCGGTTTATGCGGAGCTCTCTTCATCTTACCCTTCTCACATGTAGCACATAAGTGTTCTTTCTCATATTTCAGCTCCGGAAGTCCTTTTACCAAATTTCCACTAACCAACTTGTTGATATAATGAAAATTCAGATGTGATAGTCGTCGGTGCCAGAGCCAACTTTGCTGCATCGAAGCTTTTGACAATAAGCAAACATGACTGTCATTCTGTACCTTTGAAAGATTGATGGTATAGAGGGTTGTCTTTCGATTTTCGACTAAGAGTTCATTGCCGTCTTCAGTACGAACTGAGCAACTCTTAGATTTGAAATTGACCTCTAACCCTTTATCGCAGAATTGACCAATGCTAAACAGGTTGTGCCCTAAGCCTTCGACATAACTCACCTTACTTATCGTTATGTTGTCTTGAATGATGTCACCATATCCTAAGATTGGTGAAAGCTGATCGTTTCCAAATCTGACATTTCCACTGAATTTCTCTGTATAATTAGATAATAAAGCTTTTTGCCCAGTCATATGCTTGGAACATCCATTGTACAAGTACCACATATGTCGGGTCTGCAAGAGAAATCAGGAAACAATAGATTTAGGTACCCATTTAAAAACGGGTCCTAACAGATTTGCACAAGATTTTGGTATCCATTTGAAAATGGACCCTTTGTCCTTTTGAAAACCTTTAAAAATATTTGATCTTGAAGAATAAACATGATAAGATCCATACTAATCAGAAGAATTATGAGAATAAGCAAAATCAGTTCTCCGATAATTATAATGAGGTGTAGTAGTAATAGGAGATAATTGAATCAACTGCTTTTATTGAATAACGCTTGTAAGAAGTTACAAGGTTTTGTTGATGAGAAGCATATTGACCAACTACATCTGAATCACTACTAACAGATCTAGTACAAGAATTATCAGAAACTGATCCAGCTATCTCATCATCCTTCCGTTTTGGTCGCCATTCTGTTTGAGCTTTCGACCTTTTCTTGCTTATATCTGAAACACAAGATGTAGATTTATTAGGAAAAACAGATTTCTGAGACTGAGTTTTCTTTTGTGTACCAGTGTATTTCTGTTTCTATAATCTCTGTTTCTTATGTTTCTTACCTTGAGAATAATAATCAGCAGTTACAGAAACCGATTCACCAACCTTAGTTGATGATTTAACAGTTTTAAGAACACTTGGTAACACCTTTTCATTTAAAAGACAAGTAGAATGATCAGGAAGAATAGCATTAAAGTCAAACATATCAATTTCGTATATGCACCCATCATCAGAATTAAGAAAATCATTTGCAGACTCAAATAAGTCATCAAAACTATCAGACGAAGTTTGAGGTGCCTTAGAAACTTTAGAACATTTTATAGATGTAGATTGAAAAATCGTGTTCTTTAATACAATAGAAAATACACTTTGTTGAATATCAACCAAAAGTTTTTCATCAAATAAAACATTTTCCAACTCAACTATTTTGCTTTCAAGAATGAGTGGAGGAACATAAACCTTTGCAACTGCAGGTTTTGCCTTCATCTCAGAAACAGAATAACTAGCAAAATAGTCGTTTGAAAGAACTTTTGGTGTTTCTGAAAGATAACTATCTTTTAACTTTGCATAGTTAAATGGTAGTTGCATTTTCTTTACATTCTTTCTATTTTCAGTTTCTTTGGCCTCAACTTCTTCTGGTAATTTGGTAACAAATTTGGGTTTTAAATGAGGATGTTTACCAGCACAAGCAAGAAAATCAAAATTATAAAGTGCCGGTTGTTTTCTGATGGCTTTCTTTAAGTAATGGGGGTTTTGAAAACCAAGTCCCCATTTTTCCTTAACATCAGCCTCTTCGTTGGGTGCATTAAGAAAAATAGTTTGATCTGTTTGGCCTCTTGCATAGAGTTTGGCTTCCAGACCATTTACCTTCTTATTCAAAAGCTTGTTCTCAACCTGCAATTTATGAACAATTAATGCAGATTCTTTCTTCTCAAACTCATATTTAGAAATTTTAACTTCAAAATCAGAAATCTTCTTTTCAAAACAATTTACTTGAAGTTTAGAATCAGAAGCAGACTTGCGTAAAGAATCAATCAGATCTTTGTTCCCAATAACAGACGAATTAAGTTCAAAGATCTTCTTGTTCCTTTTAGCAACTCTTTCTTTTTCCTTTTTCAGTTTATTTTGTAAATCTTGAAGCTCAACCACCATGGCTTCCATTTTGGTAATGAAATCTTTTTGAGTTAAGTTTAATACCTCATCAGATGTCTCATCATCGGACTCATCATACTTTACTTCTTTGCCCATGAGACAGAGATGAGTTGTTTCTTCCTTCTCCTCATCTTCACCTTCGGAATGATCCAACCAAAATTCGTCTTCAGCCATTAATGCTATGCCAACTTCTTGTTGTTTGGCCAATAGCAACTTATTCTGATAGTACTGAGAATTACGAACTTTTGGCTTTCTACAATCTTTTGCAAAATGACCAATCTTGCCACAGTTGTAGCATTTGATTGGATCACTTGTTGGCTTTTCGGCAACAGTGTAGTCATTCACGAACTTCTTCCTTTCATCAGGTTTCTTTTCAACATATTTGTTCTCTTCATATCTCCTTCCTTCCACTCTCTCTCGGTGTTCTTGATTCTTAGAACTTGATGAAGAATACCTTTGAGAATTTGATCCCGGCTTCTTGTAGAATTTCTTTTGAAAGGCACGGGTTAGCAACAACATGGCTTGTTTCAGACTTTCTCCATCATCACCATCTGTCTCAGATTCTGACTCAGAACTCGTAATCATTTTCTTCTTTTTCTTCTTTTCTGCCTTTTCTTTCTTTTTCTCTCCAGCTACCAAGGCATTAGGATCAGGAACTTTTTCTGCATTCTTCTTTTCAGCTCTTTTCTCCTCAACTTCCTCTTCATTTTGACGTAAAGTCTCATAGACTTCGTGAAGAGGTATCTCACTTAAATCTTTCATCTATTTCATCCTACGTGTATGTTTCTTCCACTCAGGTCGTAGGATACTCAGGAATTTGACATTGTTTTCCAGCTGCTTCTTTGTCACTTTGTTCTTCGTTAGTTCATTCAGAAGCAAAGTAAACCTTTCATATGTGTCTTCCAAACTCTCATTCTCTTTAGCTTTGAATTCCTCGTAGCTATTGATGCAGTTAGCCACTTTCATCTGATTCCCTACCTTGGATCCCATCATCATCTTTTGTAATTGATCCCACATCTTTTTAGCATCATCCTTGTAGCTATCAATCTTGATGTAAATCTCATTATGAATGCTTTGAAGTAGAAGAGATCTTTCTTGCTTGTCTGCTTTGTAACGGCTTTTCTGTTCTTCAGAATACTGTGAGACATCCACTTTAACTAGTTTTGTCTTTTGTTCTTTTTCCTCATCATCATGTCCACTATCAGATGAATCATCATCATCATGTACTTGAACTATGATTGGTTTCATAGGACCATCTGTAATTGACTGCAAAATATTTTCCCCATTTGCATGTCGGTCTATGAAATCCAGGAATCTATCCTTCCACTGCTCATACTCTCCTTTAAACAGAACAGGAGGCTTGACATCAGTACCAATTGAAAGTGCATCTTTTGAAGTCATCTTGTTTAAACATGTTTTGATTTCACTTTCAATTCACAATTTACAACTTTCTCTCTCTAGAACTCTCTCTCTCTCTCTCTACGAATCTCTCTCTCTCTGATATTACAATCTGACTTCTTAACTCTGTTAACTAACTAAACAAAACTGAAAAATAAAATCTATTTATACCAATTCCTAATACAAGGAAACTAAAATACAAAATACAAATACATTTGACTTTTATTACAAAAGACTTTGACTTTCACATGAGAGTTGACTTTTCTAGCTTTGACTTCTTACACTTTGACCTTCAGTTTTCTTGATCTTGTATCCAACAGATTTATGCTCTAACACCGTTCTTGGCCCTCGAGCCATCCACTCAATCCCGATGAGCCCCACCGCTAGTCTGACCTGTTATACACATCATTTTAAAAAAAACGTTAGGCTAAAGCCTAGTGAGATCAAATATTTCCATTAGAAATACACAATTATAAGTGTAAACCAAAGATTTAAATTTATGACAATAGTAATAAGATCTTTTATCGTAATAGTTACCTCTTGGTTTTACGGGGGAGACCCGCTTACTAACACAAATGACGGAACATAAAAGTAAGTCACTTGATGAGTCAGTAAAGCCAATACACATAAAGAGTATACGCAAGGGATGTCAGGCTTAGTGACTTTAAACTCACACCCACGGATAGTCAACTTCAACCGCGAAAGGTTCAACCGCGAAAGGTCATTACGTTGAAATCCTCATCCAATATCGTAATACTATAGTAAATAGGGGTCATGACTCCCAATGCAAGCATTTATGCCAATTAACGCCCGTAAGGCCAAACGAGTACTCTAACATTTGATAATATGCCTAGATTAACGAAGAGGTAATTTTCATAATGAACAAATCCCATTATTTATCAAAAGATCACTAGATGAACGTAACCAACCCTTACATGCTTCAATCCCAAAACATGCTAAATCCCAATATATAAACTTATCAGCAGTTAACCAGAGGTTCATCATTTCTAAACACAAGTTTATATAAGTGGAATCTATCCCATAAAAATACATTTCCCAAGTACAAGTAAGTTGTAGAAACATTATCAAGACATTGCTACTTCCATTTTCATAAAATGTTTATAAACCCTAAAAATCTCCAAAAGTTAGACTTGGTACCAAAATCCACAATCAATTATATAAAAGGAGATGTTTAGGCATTTAAAAATCGTATTTGAAATGTGTAAGGTTTTATAAAAAGTGTAAGAACTCACCTTAGTAGTTTTCTTAAAAGAAAATCAAGTACTTGGAATGGAGGAGATGAGGAACCACTTGAGAGCTCACCAAATACACTTCCTAAAAGTTAAGGACCACCATTAATGACCTAGAATCACCATAAAGGATGAAAGAGGTTGTAAGGAAGGCATACCTACTGATTTTCGGCAGAGAGAATCGCACACCAAACCCTAGAATCAGATATAATGACTGAAAATCGCGACTGGTCTGATTTATACCCAAATGACCGCCGACGATTGTGACACGGCGAGAGTGACATTTGTCACTCTCGCGGGCATAGTCGCGGGAAACCACCCACCCGCGGTACAAACTGGGCGATAGTGCCCAACGATTGTGACCATGTCACTCTCGCATGGCACTATCGCGAGAGACGTACCGAGAGCTCTTGACCCCCGGTGATTGTTCCTTCGCGATTGTGACATTCTGTCACTCTCGCGGGCACTGTCGCGAACAGTACAACCTCCCTCAAATTTGATACCTGTCAATAGGGGTGTACGCGGGTTGGGTTGGGCGGTTTTTGACATTTTTACAACCCAACCCAATTACGGCGGTTTGAAAATTCTCAACCCAACCCAACCCATTCAAAAGTATAACCCAACCCAACCCTTGCGGGTTAGGGCGGGTTGGGTTGGGTTGGCGGGTTATAAATATACATAAAGTTGACGATTGAAATACGATAAATAATACTAAAAATGTAGCCAACAAAGTTATTAGTGATTACAAATGTTCGAGGTTCTACATCCCTTTTCTTAAACGTGTTGATTTGTCATTGTCTTCGATTTTGGGAGACTTAGGAGTATTTTCCATTGCTCGTATACATAGATATAAAAATACAAAGTTACAACCTACAAAAAAAACATATGATATTTCTCTACGCACTAAAAATCAAACTTTTAACAACATCAATGCAATGAAAACAAAAATTCATGGTTCCAACTTCTATTTGAAAACATACTCCTTATCTCATTTATGTTTATACTTCTAATTTAAAATTTATTGTTTGAAACATACTTCATATGTTTACTTATGCAATGAAAACAAAAACGTAGATCTAGTTGTTTTAGTACTTGTGCATTCGTGCTTATTGAGACATATCGATCGACCTAATTGAATTAATTCGAGCCTTGACGTAGTTGGATTAGTTTTAGGCTTTGGGTTGTAAATTGGACTAATATTTGTATATATATTTTGGGTTGTTAATTAGACTAATATATGTATATATTTTTTGGGTTGTAAATTATAACGATTGTAAATATTATATATATATATATTTATCGAAATAATATATATTAGCGGCGGGTTGGCGGGTTGGGTTGGGTTGAGTTATGCTAACCCAATTTCAACGCTCTTAATTAGCGGTTTAGCGGGTGAGCGGGTTGGGTTTAATTGGGTTGTTAGCGGGTTGGGTTGGGCGGGTTTCGCGGGTTGACGATTTCTTGTACACCCCTACCTTTCAACCCACGATGCTTAAATCCGAAAAACTCGATATTAAACCGATACATCTCTACATTAAGTAGGTTCCAAAGATGAGAATAATTATTACAAGGATTCTCATAATTCGGGGTGTTACAATCCTCCCCAACTTGGGAATGATTTCGTCCCCGAAATCCTACTAACTAAACAAATGAAGGTACCTACGTCTCATGTCCTCTTCCGCCTCCCAAGTCACGTTGGCACCTCGGTGGTGCTTCCATTGAATCTTCACCATTGCCACTTCTTTGTGCCGAAGCTTCTTGATCACTCTTTCCAAAATAGCTTCGGGCTCTTCAACACAACGATTATCTTCCACTTAGATCTCGGACAATGGAATAACGCTTTCTTCTTCCGCTAAGCACTTCCGTAAATAGCACACGTGGAAAGTGGGGTGAATCTCGTCCATCTCCGGTGGTAAGTCCAACTTGTAAGCTTGGGGTCCGATACGCTCAAGAATAGTAAACGGTCCTAGGAAATGGGCACTTAACTTCCCACGCTTCCCAAACCGAATCAATCCCTTCCAAGGGGACACCTTTAACATCACACGATCACCCACTTGAAACTCTACCGGTCTTCTCTTTTTGTCGACGTAACTTTTCTGACGATCTTGTGCCGCTTTTAACCGCTCTCGAATTGACATGACTTTGTCGGCCGTTTCTTGCACAATTTCCGGACCGGAAAATTGTTTTTCCCCCGCCTCTAGCCAACACACGGGGGTTCTACACTTACGCCCGCACAAAGTTTCAAATGGCTCCATCCCGAGACTAGAGTGATAACTATTGTTGTACGCAAATTCTACCAAAGGTAGATGGGTATCCCAACTACCGCCAAAATCGATCACGCATGATCTAAGCATGTCTTCAAGCGTTTGAATCGTCCTTTCACTTTGTCCGTCCGTTTGTGGGTGATATGTCGTGCTCAAATTCACTCGCGTGCCCAACTCTTGATGTAAAGCTCCCCAAAACCTTTACGTGAACCGACTATCACGATCGGAAACTATCGACAAGGGTATACCGTGTCTAGAGACCACCTCGTCTATGTAAATCTTCGCCAACTTATCCATCAGCAAGGTTTCCCGCATCGCTAGAAAGTGAGCACTCTTTGTTAAATGGTCGACAATAACCCAAATAGTGTCGCTCCCTCTCAAGGTCTTCGGTAGTTTGGTCACGAAGTCCATGGTAATCTTGTCCCATTTCCACTCGGGTATTTCAAGCGATTGAAGACTCCCATATGGTCCTTCACTTGTGAACAAGTTACACATCGCTCCACGTAATGTGCTACGTCCAATTTCATAATTGGCCACCAAAAATGTAGTTTCAAATCCCGGTACATCTTGGTGCTTCCCGGGTGGATAAAATACTTGGATTTATGCGCGTCCTCCAAAAGTTGCTCTCGGCAACCACCAAATTTTGGCACCCAAACTCGCCCATTGAAGCATTTGATCCCTCGACTATCTTCGGTCAACAATAACCGTTGCTTGGTCATCACTTCCTCCTTGAGGTTTTCTTCTTTTAATGCTTCGGTTTGCGCCTCTTTAACCCTTTCCATGAGGCTCGATACTAACTCGATCCTTGTGAGCTTGGCTTGAAGTCTCCCGCTATACTCTTTCTGACTCAAGGCGTCGGCCACCACGTTTGCTTTACCCGGGTGGTAGAGTAATTCACAGTCGTAATCCTTAAGTAATTCCAACCACCTTTGTTGCCTTATATTGAGTTCTTTCTGATCAAAAACATACTTCAGACTCTTATGATCCGTGTACAAGGTATACTTCGTGTCGTAAAGGTAATGTCGCCATAACTTTAATGCGAACACTACCGCCGCCAATTCCAAGTCATGAGTAGGGTAGTTCTTCTCATGTACCTTCAACTGTCTGGATGCGTACGCGATCACCTTTCCTCTTTGCATAAGCACGCATCCAAGTCCCATTTTGGATGCATCACTATAGACCACAAAGTCTTCCGATCCTTCCGGCAAGGATAAGATTGGAGCCTCGCATAATTTCCTTTGCAAGGTTCTAAATGCTTTTTCTTGCTCTTCGGTCCATACAAACTTTACATTCTTCTTGGTCAACATCGTCAACGAAGAAGCAATCTTGGAGAAGTCTTGTATAAACCTTCGGTAATACCCCGCCTAGCCTAGAAAACTTCGAATCTCGGATGGACTTTTGGGAGGTTCCTAATTCATCATAGCTTCAATTTTCGCCGGATCCACCTTCACTCCATCTTTCGAAACTACATGCCCCAAAAATTGCACTTACTTCAACCAAAATTCTCACTTGGAAAACTTGGCATAAAGCTTCTCCTTCCTCAAGATTTCCAAGACGTCCCGAAGGTGACGAGCATGATCGACCTTATTCTTCGAGTAGATAAGAATGTCATCGATGAATACAATGACCGACCTATCTAGAAAGAGTCGGCACAAGCGGTTCATTAGGTCCATAAACATCGTTGGGGCGTTCGTCAGTCCGAAGGGCATCACTAAGAATTCATAATGACTGTAACGTGTCCTAAAAGCGGTTTTAGGAATGTCTTCCTCTTTGACTTTCACTTGGTGATAACCCGAACGGAGATCGATCTTCGAAAAGCAACCCGCTCCTTGAAGTTGGTCGAATAAATCATCAATCCTTGGGAGTGGGTATTTGTTCTTCACGGTTACCTTATTCAACTCCCTATAGTCGATACACATTCGCATAGTACCATCCTCCTTCTTCACGAACAAGACCGGTGCTCCCCAAGGCGAGGAACTCGGTCTTACGAACCCCTTCTCCAAAAGATCTTGCAATTGGCTCATCATTTCCTTCATTTCTGACGGGGCCCAACGGTATGGAGCTCGGGCTATAAGAGCCGCTCCCGGCGTCAGATCAATCTTGAACTCCACTTGACGGTCGGGTGGTAAACCAGGCAAGTCGTCTGGGAAAACATCAGAAAACTCCTTTACCACTTCGACATCTTCTAGCTTCTTCTTCTCAAGTTTGGCATATATCACATATGCCAAAAAGGATGAGCATCCTTTCACCAAGCACTTTCGTGCCTTCGCCATGCTAATAATTGCAACTTCACTCTTTCGTCTCTCCCTATACACGGTCACCGCATGACCATCCAAACTCGGAATTCGAATCAACTTCTTGGCGCAAAGAATCTCTGCTCGATTACCCGTCAACCAGTCCATTCCGACAACAACATTGAATCCCCCGATAGTCATCGGCATGAGGTTGATCGGAAACTCTTTCCCCTCGATTTCTAACCTGCAACCGTTAAGGACTTCCCGAACCACTACTTGGTCGCCATCCGCTAGCTCTACCACTAACGCATCTTCTAAACTAGTAGTGGGCATGGATAGTTTTGGGCAAAACATTCTTGATACAAACGAGAAACTAGCTCCTGAATCGAACAAAACATGTGTAGGTACGGAGTTTAGGAGAAACGTACCCGACACTACATCCGGATAAGCCTTTGCCTCTTCGGTCGTCATCTAAAATGCTCTTCCCGTCGCCTTCGGAGGGTCCACCTTCTTTCCTCCGCTAAAACCCGTCCTCGTCTTAGGGCATTCGCTTATAATGTGTCCGGGTTCCTTGCATCCGAAGCAGATTTGTCCTTTGATTGGACAATCGCGAAAATTGTGGCCGAGCTTGCCACATTTGAAACACGGAATAGATCCGGCATTGCAAGGGCCGGTGTGCTTGCTTTGACAATTCGAGCACCATGAAGCTTCCCTCCTAGGGGCGGTTCCCTTATGGTTATTGTTGAAGGGTCTCGATCTCTTCCATTAACGAGAACCATTGGAATTGCTAGAATGAACCTGTCAAAAAAACAATTGGTTTAGAAAACTCATAACAGTTGGCTGCAAAAAATCATACACATGCACAAAAACTGGAGGTTACCTACCAGAGACTGACCGGTAATAAGGCCGACCGCATAGGGGGAGGGAACCGAAAAGATACGCTTTGCAGAGCGGATCAATCCCATGCGTCAGTTTGTGGATCGCGGTCTCACACACTAATCCCTACATGTGCCAGTATCCCCATTTTCATTCAAGTGGTTGAGAAGAGGTTCATCTGCCTTGTGAAAAGTATGTTATGTGATAGAAGAAAGCCTAACTTTGATATCTCTGACGTTTAAATCATCTTTGCCACGCTGTGAACAAAAACTTTAGAATGTGTGATTTGTAGAGTCAAAAACATGTGATGTATATCTCACTCACCAAGGTACCAAAATCTCCAATAAGATAAAAGAGGTTGATATTATGGCTGCCCATCATCCAAAGAATGACACTCTGCTCACCATCACACAGTTGAGCAACTCTAGCTGCCTTGGAAATTGGCATCTTAAAAGCACGTAACAGAATCTTTCTTTGGCTAGGTGTTAGTCCATCCATAATGGATGGGATTGATCTCCAAAGATCGCCCATTGAAGATAGCTTCTTCTTTCAAACAAATTAGGTACCAGCCTGCATAACAAAAGATCATAAATAAAGGATTGATGCTTATATGAAATAATGCTCATCTTCACTTGTGAATGGATGATATTGGACACAGAATGATGAAGGTACGATTGACATGGGGATGACACTATCACTACCTAATTTTAAGTTCGCAAAGAGTACCTCGTTTATTTTATCAACCTTCACATTTTTCCATCTATTTAGTTATATTTGTATATATATATATATATATCCATACATATAATATATGGGTCGGGTCAGGTTCACGTGAGACCAAGCTGTTTCCGTGAGACCGCGTGAGACCAAGCCTTAAAACATGAAACTTCACACCGAAACACTGTGAAGGTAAAAAACATTTGAACCTTCATAATGTAATCACACTATGAAGATAAAAAAACCTAAACCAAGTTAAAAAAAATCAAACCTTCACAGATAAAAGACTCCGAACCTTCACAGTGAAGACACTGTGAAGGTAAAAAAACGAACGTTCACAGCGAAAAACACCGTGAACGTAACATTTACGGTGTTTTCCCTATGAAAAGTTCGATTTTTTTTACATTCACAGTTTTTTGGTGTGAAGTTTCATACTTTAAAGCTTGGTCTCACCGGTCTCACGGAAACTGTTTGGTCTCACGCGAACTTAAGTCTATAATATATTATGTATAATAGGCCTTTTAACCCAAGGATGTTTTGGGTGAACAGTGAACAATTTTGTGAATGCCCTCTTGTAGTCTTCTATTGTAAGGGAGTTGTTTTTTTATTGAATTGTTTGCAAACTTACATCTTGCAGGGATACATGGATCATGTGATGAATGCAGGGCAATTGAGTGAGAGATTGCTAAATAAAACCTTGAAATTATGCACAAAGGACATGATCCTTCTTGATTCAAATGGTGCAATGAAGAAGTATGACACCGTTGAACAAAGTAAATAATAATGGTATGAGATATGACATCCATGTACAACCAATTTATCGTGTGAGAAAAAGAGAGAAGGTAAGAAGGGATTTGGACCCTTGATCACTTATTAATCTCAAACCCACCCATGAATCGCGGGAATTGATTCGGTCTCATCTTGGTGCATCTCATCCTAATATGTATCCAAGGGTGGAGATCATTTCTTATCCTTTTCCAACCCTATATCTTTAATTCTAATTTGTTTTCTAACTATTCCATTCTTTGTGCTTTACAGTTCTCAAGGACTTTTTTCACATTCGTCTTGAATTTTACAAGAAAAGAAAGGCAAGTCGAATAACTATGTAAACGAATATTTATTCTACGTGTGTTTTAAGTTGTGTACTAACTGAATTGTGGTTATGGCTTACAGTTGGCTCTGCGTCACGAGCTAGAAATTGCTTTGATGCTATTTGATATCAAAGTCAGGTTTATTAGCGAGGTTGAGGAAATATCGTTTTTAATAATAGAGAGAGAGAAGACGTGTGTGCTGAGCTGAAGCGCAAAGGTTTCACACCTTCGCCTGCATCGGTTGCCACAATTCCCAGAATGGAGTATAGTTATTTACTGTCTATGCCTTTAGCCGTTATCTATGACAGTTCTTTGCAGTCCGAAAGGGCTGCGAAGGAGGCAGAGTTGCAGAAGCTGATACACGCTACCCCTGAGTCGCTATGGTTGCGAGATCTTGATGTTCTTCATACACAACGTATGTTTTTATTTTTTATTTTTGAGGAAAGATTATTTTCTATTTTTAGGTCTTTTCAATTCTTTTTTATTTGTATAAACAGGAACAAGAACAGAGAAATGAAGGTGAAGATGAAGAAGAAGAAGATGATGAAGATGAAGAAATGGCGGAATTCGTACGAGGATGTGATTTTTTTTGTTTTCAATAGTTTAACCTCACCATTATATCTTTAAATATATTCTCATTGTTCTTTTTTTAGCAAAAATTAAAAATATACTATTTGCTCGACAAAACTCTCCCTTCCAAGTGGTATATTCCTAGAATTGATGGCCGTATTATGTCACTTTTATTGTAACAAAATATATATATGCTAAATTGATAAAATATTTAATTGAACTTTCAGGCTTATATAAATAATAATTGTATTCGTATATAAAAATATTGCAATAGCTTGTTGATTAGGCAAAGTTAGGGTATTAGTTGATTTGAGAAATAAATCGTTCTATTAGGTTTTTACAAATACTTTTTTGAACGTTTTTTTTTTTTTTTACTTTTTGAAATCTTGTGCAAAAAGTGTATGTAAAATGGCTAGTAGGAGAGTTCTATTAGGTTATCCAACTACGTCCAAACAACTAATAATATAATCTTTTAAATCAACTACTTTATTCTAACAACTTAATATATATATATATATATATATATATATTTGTATAAAATAAACTATTGTTAGTCTTATAAATTTATAAAATATTCTAGAAGAATAACTACACATCTTAACAAACCCATTATTTTATGTTGTAGTGTTTCTTCAATGGGTTTGAGGGTGCGTTTGGTTTGCAGACTGGGTGGGACAAGATGAGACAAAAATTCACTGTCCCATGTTTGGCATGACATGGGATAGGACAAAAAGTTAACTGTCCCATGTTTGGCGCGACATGGGACAGGGACAAAGACTGGACAGGGTGGGACAAGATGGGACAAAAAGGGGTATTTTCTTGTTCCACCAAAATAGGTGGAACAACATGGGACAGAAATGAGACAGAAACTAAAAATCACTGATTTACCGTCATTTGATATATAATCCTAATATGGTATTAGTCTTAAGGGTCACCATTACCCATCGTCGCTACTACCACCATCGGCGGCCACTAGTAGCCACCGCCAACCACCGTCGGCCACCTCTACCTATTTCTCCACCATAATAACCTCCTCCACCACCTCCACAACCATCGGTCATCGCCACCACCACTACCATCGTCGACCACCACCACCTATTGTCGCCACCACCATCGACGACCACCAGTAGCTACCACCAACCATCGTCGACCACTTCCACCTCTTCCTTCACTACTACAACAACTTCCTCCACCACCTCCACAACCACCGCCCATCGCCACCTCCACCAATCACCACCACCCATTGCCACCGCCGTCACCGACGTTCACCGCCAACCATCGTTGGTAACCTCCGTCTCTTCCTCCACTACAATAACCTCTATTACCACTGTGCATCGCCACCACCACTACCTCTATTACTATCTTTCACCTTCTTCACAACTATCGTCTTTCACCGGCCACCCATCGTCTTTTATCTTTACTCGTTGCTGCAACTATGCATCCACCAATTCATTAAGATCTTCCAAATTGAATCAACTATTATGTTTTTTATATGAATCGGATTTTTTCGAACTACCATCAATTATTTCATATTCTTCATTCAAATTTCCTACTATTGTTTTTGTATGTATTTATATGTATGAAAATTGTGTAAAAAAATTAATAATGTTTTTTAATTAAATTATTTAAAGATGTACTTTATTTGTGTTATTTATAACTATTATATGATATATAAAATTATCAAACAACTTTTAGGGAAACTTGTCCAGTCTTGTTTTATCCAGTCATAGTCGTACGAAACACAAGACAACCATTTGTCTTGTCTAGTCCTGTCATGTCCAGTTCTGTCCTAGCCTCTTGTCCTGTCCAGTCCAGTTCTGTCCTGTCCAGTCCCGTCCAATCTTGTTTGCGTACCAAACGCTACCTGATGGTCCAAACAGTCCTCCATTTTTATTAAATACGAAGATGTATCCATCATAGGCTAGGCTCCTAAAAAGTCGAAAATCAAAATTGAACCCTCAAAGATTTTTGTATACATCCTATATTCCTATGATCCTAAAAGATATTTATTGAA
Organism: Arctium minus; assembly: GCA_954870635.1. Taxonomy (NCBI): domain Eukaryota; kingdom Viridiplantae; phylum Streptophyta; class Magnoliopsida; order Asterales; family Asteraceae; genus Arctium; species Arctium minus. Next base: position 33,597,713 of record OX941088.1, read on the forward strand.
CATTGATGATACTTTGTAACATCCCGAAGTTTTGAAGAACTATTATATTCGATATAATTTGGTAATGATGAGATATAAAACGATCTTTTAGAATGTGGATATATGTTCTTTTAAGATGTTAAAGATACTTAGAAATATCAAGTATTTGGAAGAATAACAAATAAATGAAATGCAAGTTTAGTGTGGAATTTGGATACTTGAAACCATGGTGGTCAAAGTAAGAATCCAAAAACTTGAGGGTGTTAATTAAACAACCCTTTTAATAATAGAACGTCTTCTTCTTCCTTTGTAAAGTATCGACCGAAAGCAAGAGAGATAACACTAGGGCTTGAGCAAATGCTCAAATCATGAAACCAAAATATGTTTATGGATCATAGGTTGAGTTTTAACATCCAAATCGAAGGAAGAAACCATATTTTTGGTTGATGAGGTGAAGAACTCGATCAAGGGTTTAAAATTCGAACTTGATGCTAAAAATTGAGGTATGTGTGCATAACTAAGTTTCAATTAAGTTTATACTTTGGTTTAGTGCATTAATTCAGCTAGATTGAGTAGATTATTATCTTGTTTTGATTTCTAATTTGTTGTCTTCAACCTCAAAACATAGTGTAACCCATTTTAGGGTTCATAAGTTGAAATGGGCATAAATAGGTGAGTACACATGATGTAATCAGTTTGTGGCAACATTATGATATATGCGATGTACCCAAGTTGAAAATTTTGATCCAAACATGTTTTTGAAATGAGAATCAAAAGTTTGATATAAAACAGTTGACTTGTCAAAAGTCAAACTGTTTTGATGTAAACTCAAATTTTTCTTGTTATATACAAAATTAAAGGTTGGAAGGAAATTGATATATGTATTAAACATGTATAAAGATGTTCCAAAGATTAAACGGACATTTTATATATATTTTTTGATAGATTTTCAAGGTTAGAGATTATTCATGTCCGGTTTGAACTATTAGACGATGTTTTATGTATTCTTTGAAAATTACAAAGGGACTTGATGTATGAATTATCTAAACATCTTTCTAAAAGTTCAAGAAACATGTTTTAAGACCTTGACTTCAATAATAATTTGTATTTGAGAAAATGATGATTTGACACCATTTTGGATTACAAACAATAAACCTTATGTCAAAACAAGTTTTATGGGTACCTTGAGTTCATACCATAATGTTTTGATATAAACTTGGGTGAAGTATACCTATGAATGCTTTGGTTCAGAGTTAAATATTGGAACTACATAGATTGAAGTAGGTAAATTATATGTGGATATGAGTTTTGAAAGTGTAACATAAACCATAAAGTGATTTGATCGAAATTGATGTTTTCATTGTTGCTGGAAGTTGTAAAAATAGTAGTAAATCACTCGTAACTCGGATTTAAGCTTATAATAGTTTTCTGGAAACGTTAGGATGTCTTCCACAATCGATCTCTTTTGAGGATGAGCTAATTTGGGCCGTAGGTAACACAAAAATCGAGTTTAAACAGAGGTGGTGTGTTTTATGACGGGTATATATATAATAAATCTTCAAATATTCGTAAAACATTGGTCTTAGATCCGTTTGGATTGGTTCTTAATAAGTTGGAAAGGTAAAAAGGATGTCTAAATATTGTGTTTAGAGTAGTTATATTAATTTGGTGATCACATATCGTTTGTATAGGTTGGAAGAAGATTGTGTAAGTTGGTTGAAAGCTAGATTTAACTTAATCTAGCAAAGGTGAGTTCTAGATTTTAAACTGGGTACATGTTAAACGTATGTATTTTACATAGTTGATTCGTGTTGTTTATGTTTGAATGTGTGTCGTGGAAAAAATGCATGATTTGAACAAGTGTTATAAAATGTGGTTAATTAAGGTTTATACAAAAGTAAATTTGAAGGTGAAACAAACATGCTAAATGATTACGAAAATGTCGTGCAATATGCTTTTGATGTTTTAAAACATAAAGTTTATTTAGCATGATAGAGTTAAATTTTTGGTGAAGTATACTTTGTATAAATGAGGTACTATGAGCTATTTGTTAATCTGTGACGGTGATGAATTGGATCCGGATCTGGCGACTTAGGGTCACCCCCTTTGTTGCGGTTGTATTGGGGTCGCTCCCTTTACAATTGTTGGGTTGTTCCCATCGGGTGTTGTTGGAGTACCGTGCATGGATGGGTGCCAGATACTCGACTAATAGGTATAGTGTCTGTAAGACACAACGTGCACATGGTGATTATGCCAAAATTAGCCTAACGGATAAATGGGTTGCTATGTAGTGCTCCGTTGTGGGTCTCCCCCACGTGGTATGATGTTTGTTACCTCATCGTAAAATTAATAACCACATTTTATTGCTTGGTGAGAAGAAATGTGTCCATTTGTATATTTCTAAATGTTTGCAAATCGTGCATTGTTTTAGAAATATGAACTAGTTACATGAATCGGTTTGATTTTGATTGAATGTTGGGAATTAAATGAATATTTTATTATGTAAACTCTTGAACTCACCAGACGTGAAGTCTGATTTGTTTTTATTTGTCGACGTGTATCCCAGGGTCAAGATCAGGTGCTAGCGGTAGTGCTAGTGGTAAGTAAAACAATGATACTTATGGGATGGCACAACGAGTGACAACTCTTTTGGGATGATGCTTGTGTTGCAAATAGTGTTTTAGTGGGAATTGTATTAGCATTATCTGTACAATTAGTATGTATGAAAATATGATTGCGAGTGAATTGTGGATTTGGTCCTGTGGTTTTGTGATTTCTTTGATCATGGTCCTCATTCTATGTTTATTGTGGATATAGTCCTTGTGGTATGCAATATATTGTGACTATGGTCCCTAAAACTAACACCATTAACTTTTAAGGGTTAAAGGCCTCATGTGCCTTGTACACTATAGGCATAATAGTCATTTTACTTTTCTCTTTTAATTTATTCTATAGATCTTTAAAACAAAAAATGCTAAATTGTGGATTTGGTCCCTATGCATCACTCATTATTTTTAAAACACATTTATCATCTCTCTTAATTTTTTCCATCCAATCTTCATTGTCAAAGTACAAAAAAAATTAATTTGTTAAAGTGCAAAAAAAAAAAACATTACTTGCATTTAAAAATAACAATTGTTTGAATCCAACATTACATCTTAAAAAACACAACCTATCAAAATAGATGGGTAAATAAATCATCACACCAATCAATTTGCAACCAAATCACCTCCAAACACACACCAAATAGATCTACATCAAAAAGTAAATAAAATAGATTAAAGAAGCTCTCAAATGTGATTTCACTATTGTTTACTTTTCTTTGATGGTTTATATATATATATATATATATATATATATAGTACAATTGCTTTTGTGATGATGGTGTTAAGTTTTTGAATGTTGCTTCACATACATGCTCTGTTTTATTTATAAATATATATCAAGTCTCTCTATTTCTAATCCTCTTTATGGTTATAATAAGGTGATGAGATTGACTGACAATATTTTTCTTAAATTCTTGTTTGTTGAACAGTAAGCAACTTGTATCTCTTTGCTTTATTGATTTTGAACTAATAAAACTCAATAGGTGTCCACTTCTATAAAATCATGGCCCATAAGCTTTTTATAGCTCATACCTACATTTTGTCATCTATATGGCGTTGCTGATAAAAATACATAATGGGATGTAATATTGGTTTCAAACAATTGTTATTTTGATAAGTTGTCTTTTATAGGATGTAGTGTTGGGTTCAAACAATTATTATTTTTAAATGCAAGTAATGTTTTTTTTGCACTTTAACAAATTAAATTTTCTTGTACTTTGACAATGAAGATTGGATGAAAAAAAATTAAGAGAGATGATAAATGTGTTTTAAAGATAATGAGTGATGCATATGGACCAAATCCACAATTTATCATTTTTTTTGTTTTAAAGATCTATAAAATAAATTAAAAGAGAAAAGTAAAATGACTATTATGCCCATAGTGTGCAAGGCACATGAGGCCTTTAACCCTTAAAAGTTAATGGTGTTAGTTTTAGGGACTATAGTCACAATATATTGCATACCACAATGACTATATCCACAATAAACATAGAATGAGGATCATGATCAAAGAAATCACAAAACCACAGGGAACAAATCCACAATTCACTCTATGATTGCCCACATATGTGGCTTTTAAATATATAAAATTTTGGGAAATTGTTATATACAAATATAGACAGGTTATAAGAATGGTAAAATCATGAATATATGAATGTGTCATGCCGAAATTATAGTAGAAATGTTGTATAAGAAAGTAGGGTGTTATAAATTGGTATCACAGTAATCAAAGTCACTACAACAAATTGGGTTTATAAGATGCAACCAATTTATAATCGTCTTAATAGACTGTTTTATAAGACCTAATTTATATGATCAAAAAACAAAGTGTCTTGACCAAAAGCGTTGTCATAAGTTTATAGGACGTTTTGGGACATCTAAGCAAGTTTTTATAACATTTTTAATACAAAATGTTGCATTAACTATTTTAGAGGACATTTTTTTAGAAAGTGTTCTATAAAACCATCTTTTTATAGGACATTTGTAACACCCCGAATTCTGAGAACCTATGTATTATTCTTCATTTTTGGAACCTTATGATCTTATGGATTTACCTATATATTATCGAGGTTGTTTGGTTTAAGCATCGTGGATTGAAAAACATCAAGATTTGGAGATTTTGGGCTGCTCGCGACTATGCCCGCGAGAGTGACATTGTGTCACAATCGCGGAGGGCACAATCGCCGGAGGTCAATGACCTACGGTACATTTCTCGCGATTGTGCCACGCGATAGTGACATGGTCACAATTGCAGGGCACTGTCGCCCAGTGTGTACCGCGGGTGGGTGGTTTCCCGCGACTATGCCCCGCGACTATGCCATTGGCATAGTCGTCGTGTCACTATCGTCGGCGGGGGTTTGGGTATAAAATGTGTAGGTCGCGATTTCAGTCATTTATATCTGATTCTAGGGTTTGGTGTGCGTTTCTCTCTGCCGAAAATCAGTAAGTATGTCTTCCTTGCAACCTCTTTCATCATTTATGGTGATTCTAAGTCATTAATGATGGTCCTTAACATTTAGGAAGTATTGTGGTGAGCTCTCAAGTGGTTTTTCATCTCCTCCATTTCTAGGGTTTGGTTTCTTTCTTAAGGAAACTACCAAGGTGAGTTCTTACCCATTTTACTAAACTTTATACATGTCAAAAGGTTGATTTTGAATACCTAATATCTCCTTTTTCATATATTTGATTTGTGGAATTTCTTGCTAAACCTAACTTTGGAGATATAAGTATTTGTGGTGATTTTTGGGAAATAACGATTTATGAGCTTTAATAATGTTCTTTAGCTTGTTTTACTTGGGTTATACCTTTGAGAGAATAGCATTGCTATGCAAAACTATGAATTTGGAAATATTGGCATTGTGGTTAACTGCTGATAAGTTTGCATATTAAACCCACTTCATATTTTTGAGAATTTGAAATAAAAAGGGAATTTTTACTAGTGGTTTCTTGGTAAACAATGGAAGTAGTTTTTGTGGGAATTACCCTTCATGTCACTTATTGTATGTAGTTTAAAATAGAAAAGGGGTAGAGAGAAGGAAAAATATAGAAAGCTTTTCTTCTCATTAATTATGAAGGAATACACCAGGGATAATATTTATACACAATGGGGAAAATACAGGGAAATACTATTGGATAACACAAAACATAAAAAGGTTTTCTCAGTACAGCCTCTTGCCATAATAGTACCAGAGATGTTGCAGATTGTTGGCACAGAGGTGACAATACCAGCAGCATAAATAGGAGTTGTCACCTTTACATTATTCTTTCCAACATGCCCCCTCAAGCTGAACGGGGAGAAGGCACCATGGGCAACTTGCTCTTTAAGTAGTTGAAGGTATTTATAGGCTGAGATTTTGTAAGCATATCAGCAGTCTGTTCCTCTGATGGGATATACCTTACTTCTACTTCTTTCTCCGCCACTTTATCCCTGATGTAATGAACATCAATTTCGATGTGTTTCGTTCTAGAGTGAAAAACGGGATTTAGGGCCAACTGTCTAGCTCCGGAGTTGTCACACCAGATGATTGCAGGTTGATTGCAATTAATTCCTATTTCTTTGCACAGTGACTGAAGCCAAACGATTTTCGTGCAAGCTTGTGCCATTGATCGATACTCAGCTTCGGTGCTTGATCTTGCAACAGCCTTTTGTTTCTTGGAAGACCAACTAATAAGATTTCCACCAAAGTAGATCAAGTTTCCTGATGTGGATCTTCTATTATCCAATGCCTTGGCCCAATCAGAGTCACAAAAACCTTCGATAATCATACTTGAAGCTGGTGTGAACATAATTCCTTGACCAATTGTACCTGCAAGATATCTTAGGATACGTTTGCAAGCCTTCCAATGATTCAATGTGGGAGCTTGGAGAAATTGGCTAAGTTTGTTAACCGGAAAAGCAATGTCAGATCTGCTCAAAGTGAGGTACTGTAGAGCCCCTATGATGCTTCTATAGAGAGATATGTGCTCAAAAGGAGGGCTGTCATTTAGATAGAGATTGTTGCTTTGATAGATTGGTGTAGGACAGGGCTTTGCATTTAACATGTTGGTCTTAAAGAGGAGATCTTGAGTATACTTGGTTTGGGACAAGTGAAGTCCATTTGGTCCCCTAGTTGTCTCAAATCCAAGGAAGTAGGACACAAAACCCAAAGATTTAAGGGAGAATTGTTTTTGGAGAGAGGAAATTATTTGATGCACAACTTTAGAGCTGTTGCCAGTGAGGAGGATGTCATCAACATACACAAGAACAAGAAGAATGGCATCATTTTTGTTGAGATAGAAGAGAGAGGGATCAGATATAGAGTTTTTGAGACCAAGATCGAGAAGTGTTGTTCGAAGTTTGGCAAACCAGGCACGAGGTGACTGTTTTAAGCCATAAATGGCTTTGTGGAGTTTACACACAGCAGTTGGGTTATTGGGATTTTCATAACCTGGAGGTTGTGACATGTACACTTCTTCAGACAAGGGTCCATTTAGGAAGGCATTGTCAATATCGATCTGTTGAATGTCCCATTTGAAGGTAACAACAAGAGAAAACATAACACGAATTATTGAGGACTTGACAACAGGACTGAAAGTTTCGAAATAATCAACTCCGGGGTACTGTTGAAAACCTTTCGCCATGAGTCTGGCTTTGTGTTTATTGAGGGAACCGTCGGAGTTTAATTTGTTTCGAAATATCCATTTGTTTTCAACAATATGCATACCTAGTGTTTTAGGAACAAGAGACCAAGTTTTATTCTTGATCAAGGCTGTATATTCAGCATCCATGGCAGATTTCCATTTGGGATTTGAGAGGGCTTGGTGCACAGAATTTGGAACAAAAGTTTCTAAATATGAGAAGTGAGATTGAGTTTGAGCTGTGAAGATTTTGGGCTTGAAAATGTCTGCTTTTGATCTTGTAATCATATGATGGTGAGGAACGACAGAATTTTGTGCTTCAGAGTTGAGATGAGGATCATTAACTGAAGAAGGACTTTTAGACATAGGAGAATGCTCATCTTCAGTTTGGACAACATGATATGAGTTTTCTGATGGAACTTGACTGTTGAACTTTTCAATAGAGAAATGTGAAGGGGAGTTTTGAGATTTGAAAAGGTTATCAGATAATCGACTTTGAGAAGTGGGTAAAGAATTTTGGTCTTCTTCTTGGTCATTTTGGTTACATGAAATCTAAGGAAGCCAAAGAAGATAATTATGAGGAGGAGGACTTTGAGACAGATTGTTAGAATCAGATTTAAATGATGGGTCATGTGCAAAAGGAAAATCAATCTCATTAAAAATCACACTTTTGGCTATGTATATTCTTCCAGAGGGATGCAAGCATTTGTCCCATTTGTGATGATGACTGTATCTAATAAACACACATTTCACTGATCGAAAATCCAATTTGTGTTTGAGATAGTCTCGAATATGAGGAAAGCAAGCACATCCAAAAACCTTGAGAAAATTTAAGTTTGGTTTGAGTTTAAATAGGACCTCGATTGGTGATTTGTTGCTCAAGGTGGGAGTGTGCAAATGATTAATGAGAAATGTTGATGTAGAGAAGGCATCCCACCAGAATTTTAGAGGAATAGAGGCTTGAGACATCAGAGTTAGACCCATTTCGACAATATGACGGTGTTTTCTTTCAGCTTTACCATTTTGAGAATGAGTGTAAGGACATGGGTGCCTGAAGTGGATACCAATCGATTTTAGAATAGAAGAAAGAGTTCGATATTCACCACCCCAATCTGATTGAAGAGTTTTGATTTTGGTGTTAAACATTCGTTCCACAAATGCTTGGAAATGTAGAAAAACATCTTTGACATCAGATTTAAGTTTTAGAGGAAAGATCCAGGTATAGTTACTGAAGTCATCAATGAAATGGACATAATATCTATACCCTTCTCTTGATATTATTGGGGCAGGTCCCCAGACATCTGTGTGGATTATTTCAAGAGGTTTAGTGGTATGCTTTTCTGTTGAAGGATATGGCAAATGTTTAGACTTACCAACATGACATGCATCACAGAAAAATGAAGGAGAAAGAGAATTAAGTTTGATGTTTGGTAACATATTCTTTAATATAACTGAACTAGGGTGACCGAGGCGCATGTGCCAAACATCACCAATAGTTTTGGATGAATTACAAGAAGATAATGAAAAAGACTGCGGTGGATAAGTGTTGGAACAGTTGTGAGAATCACTTGATTTGAGTAGACCATGACTGGAACTTGATGAAGATTTGGGCTGGAACTCGTACAGACCATTTCTAAGATGTCCCCGAAAACTTCCTTCTTCGAACTCAAATCCTTCACAATGCAAAGATTAGAATAAAACTCAACAAAGAAAGGGTTATTTTTAGTGAGCTGAGATATGGAAATCAAATTTTTGGTGATGTGAGGAACACAAAGAGTATTCTTTAAAAAAATAGGGGATGATTGAGATGAAGAAAAGAGTTTGCAACTTCCAACATGTGAAATGGGTAAAGCCTGTCCATTACCAATTATGAGTTTTGTTTTACCTTTCATTTCAGCCTTCTGGTGAAGGTTTGTGAGATCTGGTGTGACATGAGAAAATGCTCCACTGTCAATGTACCAAGTTGAATCATTCATTTTCTGGCTGGATGATAAGAGAGCTTGATCATTCACATTGGATCGTGGGCTTGGATATGAGGACTTTTGAGAGGTTTGAAAAGTAACATCATACCGGTGATAGCATTTGGCAACAGTATGACCAGGTTTGTTGCAAATTTGGCAGAACAGGGAAGGTCCAATACCACGTCCTCTGCCTCCTCTACCTCTTCCACGTCCTCGGAAGGAAGAGAAACGTCCACCAGTAGTAAGTATAGGAGGGTTTGAGGAGTTGTTGAGCAAAGGTGGATTTCCAGATGTATTTCCAGTGAGGTTTAGAGACCTTCTTAGTTGAGTAGCAATGTTCACACTAGGCATGGATGAACTTATGTTTGAGTTCAATTGCTCAATGCGCATTTCTTGGCTTTGCAACATATATTGCACTTCTTGCAGAGTAACCTGATCATGTCGAGAAGTCAGATTGACCACCACTGAATCATAATCATGATCCAGACCACCCAAAATGTAGAGAACCAAGTCATCATCAGAGATAACTTGTCCAGCTGCTGATAGACTTTCTGCTAGGTTTTTCATCTTCAGAATATAATCATGGATGGTCATTCCACTCTTTTTGAGAGACTGCATCTGGAACCTTAGTTGTAGAATACAAGCTTTAGAACTGGTGGTGAACAACAGATTCAAGGTTGTCCAGACATTTTGAGAACTGTGACAGTTCACAACATGTCCAAACATATTTTCTGATATGGAGTTAAGAAGCCAGCTCAGAATGGCTTGATCTGTTCTTATCCATGAGGTGTAGGTTGGATTGATTTGGGGAGTTTCATTTCCAGCAGGTTGAAGATGTTGAGGAAGGCATATTTTTGAGCCCAAAATGAACCCTTCGAGATCTTGAGCACGCAGGGCTGGTAAAACTTGTGATTTCCAGAAAGTGAAATTTGACCTATCAAGCTTTATGGTAATAGGGGAAAGAAAGGATGAAGAATGACCAGGAAAGGGTAGAATGATAGAAGAGGTATTGCTTGTATTGTTTGTATTACTTGTATTACTCACCGGAGATGTCACAGGAGTAGCCATGGGTAGGCTCTGATACCAAGTTTAAAATAGAAAAGGGGTAGAGAGAAGGAAAAATATAGAAAGTTTTTCTTCTCATTAATTATGAAGGAATACACCAGGGACAATATTTATACACAATGGGGAAAATACAGGGAAATACTATTGGATAACACAAAACAGAAAAAGGTTTTCTCAGTACAGCCTCTTGCCATAATAGTACCAGAGATGTTGCAGATTGTTGGCACAGAGGTGACAATACCAGCAACATAAATAGGAGTTGTCACCTTTACATTATTCTTTCCAACATATGTTAACTATTGTTGGGATTTCTGGTTGGGCCTTATGCGCATTATTTGGCTTATTTGATGCATTGGGAGTCATGACCCCGTATTTGGTTTATTGTTGTCCGGCGTTGGGACGACTAGTTTTCCACGTCGAGGCACGTTAGGCATCGGATGTGGTATAAGTCCTTCGTGCTCAAGTACTATGATATTGTATGAGGAGCTCGACGTAGGAACCCCTCGGGGTTGAACTTGAGTTTCCGTGGGTGTATGTTTAAAGCTACTGAGCCTGACATCCATTGCGTGTACTTTATGTGTTTATTGGCTTTACTGACCCATCGAATGGCTTACTTTTGTGTTCCGTCATTCGGGTTAGTAGGCGGGTCTCCCCCGTTAACCCAAGAGGTATTTGTTATATTTCAAAGAACATTACTGTTATTAATACCTTATCGTTGTTGTATAAAAGAAACCTTTTTACTTATCTACATATTCAATTGCTTAAATTGCACATGTTTGATCTCACTAGGCTTTAGCCTAACACTTTTTCTTAAAATGACATGTATAACAGGTTCCGGTGGGGCTCGTCGGGACTGAGCGGTTAGCTTTGGGGGCAAGAGCGGTCTTTTTGGGAGATGTATAGACCGGCATTTTGAAATAGTGAATATACCTTTTGGAAGAATAACAACACCCAATATTAATCTTTCTTACTTAAGTTAGATTATTAGGTTGTTAGTCTATCCTTCAATTGATGCATTGTAATGATTATAGTGTTGTTTTCCCGTTCTATCGGGATGATACTTTGGGATTGATTTTTAGCATGTTTTATAACCAGGTTTTTATCTATTTATAGCCGTCATATTGCAGAAATTTCGAATTTTTATTCCGCTAATCTTTAGGGTGTTACAACATTTTTTCAAATAATATCCTATAAAGGACATTTTTTTAGAAAGTGTTTTATAACACGTGTTTTTATAGGACATTATTGCATTTGTCTCAATGATTGTTTGGATAGCTACGACTTGATTCAAGACACTTCTTCTCTAGAGTAAGAACTTCCCTATGTCTAGGGGTGTAAATGAGACGAGACAACTCGCGAGCTTTTCGATATCGACTCGGTCAAAACTCGGTCAACACTTGAATAAGCTCGACTCGATATACTAACGAGTCGAGTCGAGCGACTTGATACTCGACTCGATAAGCTCGTGAGATACTCGATAAGCAAAATAATAATAATAATTAGTAATAATATTTTAATTTAATTGATGATAATGACAATAATAATAAGAATAAGAATAAAAATAATAATAAGTTTTTTGAATTCTTTTTGAAAAATGATGGTGTAAAAGATACGAGTGAACTCCTAAGAGTTTGTCTAATTCATCTCACATTGGTGGGATATAGAACTCAATGCTTTAAACTCCACTATATATAGATCTTTTCCCTACCTTATTTTTACATTATTTGCTTTTCCTAAATGGATTGAATCTATGTGATTGTTTAATAGGAGTGCCCCATGAAAATGGGTTCACCTTGAGTTCTTTTACACATTAAATAGGTTCGAGCTTGATTCGAGCTTGATTCGAGCTTGAAATGAGTTTGAGTTTGAGTTTAAGTTTGGAAATTGGTTATTGAGTTTGAGTCGAATTTTGTATTTTTAGTACTCGCGAGTTTTCGAGTCGAGTTCGAACTTGGTAATCGAGTTTTGAGTTCGAGTCAAGTTTGTGTTTTCAGTATTGGCGAGTTTTCGAGTCGATTTTGAGCTTGGTAATCGAGTTTCAAGTCGAGTATAATGATACTCGAACTCGACTCGTATCATTTTCACCCCTACCTATGTCGAGGATGAAATAGCCGACAAAGAAAGAAGCGCATACTCTGAGAGTCCACTATTACATGGGATGGCGGTGAAATACTAGGTCCCCAAGGTTTTGTTTACAATAAAAGTAAAATGAACGTAAACAACAATTTGAAGATGTTTAGATGATGATTGTGACATTTATTGCACATTTTCATGTATTTTTAAACATTTTATTAGTTCTAATTATAATGAAATAAATAAAAACATATTTAACTGAAGTATATTTTATTGTTTAATTTATTAATTATAATGTGTTTATTATATTTATATATATATAATAAATAAAAATATCCGGCATGGGTAATTACTGATTATCCCAATCGATTATGGTTAAGTGACTTAAGTCGTTACCAGTTACACACTCCTCACTTTTGTTAAAAGCTTGAACCTTTGGGGGTGTTTGGTTTGACGAAATGATTTTGAATGATTTGGATTTTGTGGAAATATTTGTAATCGGAGGGATTTGGGTTCGAAGAATTTGGAATATTTGGTGTGTTTGGTTTCTAAGATTTGGAATTGAATTGAATTCCACTTTTAATAAATACTTTATAAATGCAAATTATAAATAATGACAAAAAAATTATTTTTTATTAATTGATTATAATAAAACAAATATTTTCAACAGGTTTTAAAACATTATTACACGCAAATCCTAGGAAATCCCGTGAGATACCAACAACCCCCATGTGATTTCTAAATCCTGTATTTGTGGGATTTCAAATCCAAGCAATCATTCAAATCAAACGTGGGATTGGAATGGAATTGAATTCCAATTCCCTCCGAATCCTATTCTATCCTACAAACTGGTCGGGACCTTAATCTCGAAGGAGGTTGGATTTACCGGTAAGCCAATCGCCTTTTGGTATGTATGTATGTATGCATTGGCACTCATTTAATCCACTAGACCTTTTATTTCTTCAAAGGTGCGTAATGTTTGATCTGTTTTTAATGAGCAATTGCAACTTGCAATAGTTTTCTAGTCCTAGTTTTAAAAAAGTTAAAAGAATTATATCTACCTACATATTGCATGGGTGCATAATTCGTATATAAATATATGTTACATCTTAATTACAAACCTAAAATATTTGTGGAAATGCATTAAAAAACGGTTAAAAAGTGAAAAACACTTATAAGATTTGACTATTTGTGACAATTTCCTGGATTCGAAACTAAGGGGTCGTTTGATTCGCAAGATTCCGATGGAATATGAAGGAATTGGAATGATCAATTCTGTTGACCAAATTTCATTCAAGCGTTTGGTTTATCTATGAAATGTAGTTCAATTCCACACATTCCACCATTCATGGATCTGGTCATTCCATCACAATTGAGAAGGAATTCAATTCGATTCCATCTCATTTTCTCAAAAAGACAAAACTACCCCCTATCTCCCCTACATGATTTACCCAAGCCCATATGAGCCTCCGTCGATCACCACCGATCTAAACCACCGACCACCATCGATCTAAACCACCGTTGGACATCATTTTAAACCACTGTCGACGATCACCGATCTGAAGCACTTACGACCCCCATCGATCTAAACAACCATCGACCACCACCGATCTAAACTACCGCTGACCACAATTCTGAACCACCGTCGACCACTACCACCACCGACCACCACCATTATAAACCACCATTCTGAACCACCGTCGACCACCACCATTTTGAACAATCGCCGACCACCACCGATCTGAACCTCTGCCGACCACCACCGTTCTGAACCACCACCGATCAACGATCTGAACCACTGTTGACCACCAACGTTCTAAACCACCACAACCGACCACCACTGATCTGAACCACCATTTTGAACCATCACCGATCTGAACTACCTTCGACCACCACCGATCTGAATTACAATAGTTGGATTTTGGCTTCAAAATTTTCAAAAAGGGTATTTTGATCATTTACTAATATTTCATTTCAATTCCAAAACTATATTATGTGAACCAAACAGATAAATTTCAATTTTTTTTAACAAATTTAATTTCAATGTATGTCAATAACAATTCATCCCAATTTCCTCAAAATCAAATATCTTTTGACAAATTCTATTCGATCTAAAATCATTCCGTAAACAAAACGTGCGGATTATTTTTCGTATAGGTATCCTTGATATATATATATTTTTTTTTTTTGTAATTTTCTCTAATTCAGTGCAAACAAACGGATAAATTTTCCCTTTCTTTTCATTCCATCGGGCAGGGGAGATCTCCCTCTTTAAACTTCTAGGGTTTAGAAGTACGTATTCTTTTATGGTTGCAGCGTGAGTCGATCGATCTTTGAGGACTCGATTTAGGTTTTCATTTTCAATTACAAGTACGTAATCTTACCAAATATACAAAATTTCATCAATGTCGATTCCAAGCGAGTTGTATCCAAGCCAAGACGATCTTCTATACGAGGAAGAACTCCTCAGAAATCCTTTCAGTCTCAAGCTATGGTGGCGTTATTTGATTGCACGAACGGAATCCCCTTTCAAGAAACGAACTGTAATCTATGAACGAGCCCTCAAAGCTCTTCCCGGAAGCTACAAGCTATGGTATGCTTACCTCCGTGAGCGTCTCGAATTGGTACGCAATTTACCTATTTCTCACACGCAATACCAGACCCTAAACAATACGTTCGAACGAGCTTTAGTTACAATGCACAAAATGCCCCGAATTTGGATCATGTACTTGACTAGTTTGACTGAACAGAAGCTAGTTACTCGAACTCGTAGGACATTTGATAGGGCGCTCTGTGCTTTGCCTGTCACACAGCATGATAGGATTTGGGAACCCTATCTGGTTTTTGTGAGCCAAAGGGGTGTCCCAATTGAGACCTCACTTAGGGTTTATAGAAGGTATCTTAAGTATGACCCTGGTCATATCGAGGATCTTATCGAGTTCTTGTTGAATTCGGAGCTATGGCAGGAGGCCGCTGAGAGGTTGGCTGGCGTTTTAAATGACGATAGATTTTATTCGATTAAGGGAAAGACAAAACATAGGTTATGGCTGGAGTTGTGTGATTTGCTTACTCAGCATGCCACCGAGATCTCAGGGTTGAATGTGGATGCTATTATTAGAGGTGGTATCAGGAAGTTTACAGATGAGGTGGGTCGTCTGTGGACTTCATTAGCGGATTATTATATCAGGAGGAAGCTGTTGGAGAAAGCCAGAGATGTGTTTGAAGAGGGTATGACTACTGTTGTCACGGTAAGAGATTTTAGTGTAATTTTTGATGCGTACTCACAGTTCGAAGAAAGTGTGCTGGCTTTGAAGATGGAAGGGATGAGTGAGAGTGAGGATGAAGAGGAAGATGATGAGGAAAAGAAGAAGAAGAACGTTGTCGAGGATGAAGATGAAGAAGATGATCGACTTAATGTGGCAAAGTTGGAGGAGAAGCTTAGTAGCTTTTGGTTGTCTGATGAAAAGGACGTTGACCTGAGGATAGCCAGATTAGAGCATCTTATGGATAGGAGGCCAGAACTGGCTAATAGTGTTCTTCTTCGCCAAAATCCTCATAATGTGGAACAGTGGCATAGGAGAGTTAAGATCTTTGAAGGCAATCCTACAAAGCAGATTTTGACATACACTGAGGCTGTAAGAACAATTGATCCAATGAAAGCTGTCGGCAAACCTCATACGTTATGGGTTGCTTTTGCCAAATTGTATGAAAGTCATAAAGACATTGCTAATGCGAGGGTGATATTCGATAAGGCTGTGCAAGTGAACTATAAAGCTGTGGATAACTTGGCTAGTATTTGGTGTGAGTGGGCGGAGATGGAGCTTAGACACAAAAATTTCAGGGGAGCGCTGGAACTAATGAGGCGTGCTACAGCCGAACCGTCTGCTGAGGTGAAACGCAGAGGTAAGCTATGGTCTTATGTTACGATTTTTCCAGGTTAAATATTTTCTTATAAGAATCCATGTGTTTTGTTCGTGCATATACGACACCTTTGCAATTGCTTCTCTATGTTGTTTTATCTTTTGACCTTCACTACAATGATGCTGTCCATATATCAAATTATTTTTGGGATTGGATTTCACTTGACTGTTTACGGTTCCATTTCTAAATCACTATAAGTTGACAACATTGCCAAAAGGAAAACACCTTACATTTCATGTAGTAGTACCTTTTCCTGCTATCATCAACAATTTTCTGTTCCACCTGGTTGAGAACAAACACTTTATACTAGAACCAAGCATCCTGTTTCACCATATAGCAATTTTTAATAATAGTGATTTAGTGAATGCAAAAATCTTCAATGGGTTGGTTAATATCTGCCTTAAAACATCTTTCAAGAGACTTGTGCATTTGATAGCTTGCAATTTTAAGCTATGTCTGGTGACAGACTAAGGGGCCTTTTACTAAACGTTTACTCGGTAAGTGCTTACCAGCTCACTTTACCTTATCGTATGAACATGACAAAGATTGAGAATGTTACCCGGTAAGAGCGATGACAAGGACCGAGAGTCTTACCCGGTAAGTGAGAGTGACGACTCTTACCCGATAAATGCTTACCAGATAAAAATGTTGCGTACGATGTCGTTTTAATGGACTAACATCTTACCCGCTAAGTTAAGTAAAAGGTAACTATTACCGGTAAGTGTTGGGTAAACGGCCGCTAAACTTTTGTGGTGATTGTATTAGCAATCTGAGTCCCTGGTATTGGTATAGCTTTGTGTAGCTGGTGTATCTAACTCTTATCTGTAGTAAATTAATGTGATTGGGTGGAATACATGATAGGAATGAGCCGCCAATTAGACCCCCTGATTTCTAGGTTAGGCTAGGAGTGTGTAGCCCTTCCTACGTTGGTTACGTATTTGTGGACCTGCTTCCGTTTGTTTGTTATTTTTTGGTTGCTTACCTACCTCTGACTAGTTATTTGATTTGCAGTACTGCCTTTCTTGTCTTCAAGTTCTTTTCTGAATGTTCTGTCATGTTCTTTTTTTTGCATTTCTCTGCACACTATGCACAAGAAAAGCCGCTTTACTCTTCAGGGTAAGGTCCGGTCTGCTTACATCTCACCCTCCCCAGAGGCCCAGACCCTACCTTCGGGTGGGATATACTGGCTTGTTTGGTTTGGTTGAAATACATGATACTTGACCTTCTTGTTCCTATTGAAGTTGAAGTCCACAACTGCCAAATGTATATATCTAAGCTGGGATTGCTAGAGAACTATCAAGGTCATGTAGACATCATGAAGCATAATGTGAATTGCTTTTTACTGTACATTTATGTAGCATGCATATTTTGTAAGTGATAGTTTGGATTCTGGAAATACGACTTACATTGTTTTCTTGCTTGTGCTTCTTTCTTTTAAATCTTTCTATTCCAGTGGCTGCTGATGGCAATGAACCGGTACAAATAAAGTTGCATAGGTCCCTAAGACTTTGGACATTTTACGTAGATTTAGAGGAAAGTTTAGGCACTTTGGAATCTACTCGCGCAGTATATGAGAGGATCTTGGATCTTCGGATTGCCACGCCGCAGATTATTATAAACTATGCAATGCTGTTAGAGGTATGGAAGTCCCTCCTGACGTCTTTATTGTTCACAAATCCTTCATCATCTATTCATTTCTACCCCTTTCTAAAGCATATCACCGACGTTTTAAAACGTTTTTTTTTTCAGTTTCTTCACTATTGCAACTTCTTTTCTCTACATGTTACCTTCTACTACTTAACGTGTCATAACTTAAATTTTACTTGCATGTGGTCCAGGATAACAAGTACTTCGAGGATGCTTTTAAAGTCTATGAAAGAGGGGTGAAGATCTTCAAATATCCCCATGTGAAAGACATATGGGTTACTTATCTCTCGAAATTTGTCAAAAGATATGGGAAGTCCAAACTTGAAAGGGCTAGAGAGCTATTTGAGCATGCTGTTGAGATGGTATGTTTACTTTTCCTTCATCAACTCTATCTTAGTCCAAAACCGAGACTCTAATTTCATGCTTGGATACCCTTCAAATTATGTATTTTTACTTGGGATTATATGTCCATAATTTTTCTGGTGAACATTTCTGTGCAACATTGGAAGTTGAACTTTTTTTAATTAGAACATTATCAAATTAGATTTTTGGTACTAGACCAAAACTTTGTATTGTTCTTCTACAAGGCCACTTCGTCCATTAATCACCATGATCTTTAGCAGGAATATGTGAATTACAGTTGACAATAATATTTGCTCATGTTGCGTTGCAACCTAATTGCACATGTCATCTTGCACGCAATCCATGAACATTATATAGGAAACTGGTAGTGGCTTCATAGTCATTTTGCTTTATGTTTATGCTTAGTATATGGATAATAATAATATCACATGATTATTCACTCTTTATTCACAATTTTGATTTATTATGATTGTAACCTACTGTTTTGATCTCTATGATGTAATATCATGATAGCATTTGTTGCAACTTACTGGTTTGACTTTGATATCTATGATTTTTGAACAGGCCCCTGCTGAAGTTGTAAAGCCATTGTATCTTCAGTATGCTAAGTTGGAGGAGGATTATGGTCTAGCTAAACGAGCCATGAGGGTTTATGATCAAGCAACAAAAGCTGTCCCTCCCAATGAGAAGTTGAGCATGTATGAAATTTACATAGCCCGTGCATCTGAAATATTTGGAGTTCCTAAAACTAGGGAGATCTATGAGCAGGCAATTGTGTCCGATGGACTTCCTGAGAGGGATGCGATGAAGATGTGCATCAAGTATGCAGAGCTTGAGAAGAATCTGGGTGAAATTGACCGTGCACGTAAAATATATGTTTATGCATCTTGGCTGGCAGATCCTCGGACTGATGGTGACTTTTGGAATAAGTGGCATGAATTTGAAGTACAACATGGCAATGAGGACACTTTCCGAGACATGCTTCGCATTAAGAGGAGTGTTTCTGCAAGACATAGCCAGGTATGCTTACTTTATTAACTTCATTTTTTGTCCTCTTTTGTAAATTTTAGGAATACTCTTGGGTATCTATGCTGCACACTCCCTCCCACTAAAGATTTGAGCACCGGTTTCCTTTTAGTTTAATTCCAGACTTATACTTTTACTTCTAGATAGTAGATATATTCTAAAAAGTTCTGTAGGACATACCCAATTTCACAGTTCTATTCTACTTCAATTATCACCATTATGGCATCAGTATGGTCGGTACCTTCGAGCAGCTAGCAAAGGTCAAGGGTGGCCATAATGTACTGATGGGTAGTTTAGTAATTTACCAAGCCTATCGCAATCTCCCTGGTTCTTGTTCCACCTATTTTGGTGGGACAGGAAAAATGCATTTTTGTCCCACTATGTCCTGTGCAGTCCCAATCTAATCGCCGCACCAAATGTGGGACTAAGTTTTTGTTCTGTCTTGCGTACCTTGTTGGTTTCTCCAGTCTTGCCAAGTAATCAAAACAGTTTAACGTGTACATATGTGAATGGGACCATCTTATTTCAGGACTATGATGTATGCATCACATTACTCGTTGCTAATGAACTGTTAATTAACAGCTTTGACTCTTCCTTTACTTTTACTTGTATCCTTCAAATGATAATTAAAGATGGTAGAGGAATATTATTGGCATAAAAAATAGGCGATAGTCACAATACCAATGGGTTTTGATTGGTTGTTGCAGACACACGTTATGCTCCCCGAGTATCTGATGCAGAAGCCTACCGTTGATGAAGCCATGGATCAATTGAAGAAAGCTGGCGTCCCTGAAGATGAAATGGCTGCTTTAGAAAGACAGCTAGCGCCTGCCGCCACAAAGGACCTCCCCACTAATGACACCGGAGCTAGGAAGCTTGGATTTGTCAGCGGTGGTTTACAATCATCAGAAACTGCTTCCGGAATCCTAAACCAGGAAGAGATCGAACTTCCGGAAGGGAGTGGGAGTGATGAAGAAGAAGAAGATGATGATGATCGGAAAGTTGAGATTGCACAAAAGGATGTACCTGAAGCTGTGTTTGGAGGGCTCGTTAGAAAAAGGGACGAAGAAGCAGAAAAGGATAAAGAAAATGTAGATGGTGGCAGCCGTCTTGGTGCCCTGGAACGAATTAAGCGGATGCGCCAGGGTAACTAGTATTTCCAGGTTCGGAATTCGGCTAAATTTTTGTGTTTTTCAACCGTTTCACTTTGAGAACTGTTTAGAAGAATGTGGTGTAAAAACCTGTTCTTGATATTTGATGGGTGTGTTACTAGTAGGAGCAAGGTTATCGTTGGTGTTGGGATTTATTTGTTATATAAATTTTGTAAACTAATGGAATTTAATAGAAAACGTCTTCATCTTTGATGAGCTTCATTTCCCATGGGGCATTTCTTACTTCAATTTCATTTTAAAGTTTGACAGTCCCCCTAGGGAGCAATTCTATCCTCTAGCACAAATTACAACAATATACCCATATATATATAGAGAGAGAGAGAGGGGAAGAATCATGCAAGAAATTAAACATTTTACGAGAATGCGAGAAGTGTAATATTATATATGATTACACGGCATCTGGGTGTGCTTAATTATATATGATTAAACGTCTATGTATTGTCAATATAACATATGTTTAATCATATATGATTAAGCTTGTGTATCATATATGATTAAACATTTATCGTCTTCATGTAAAATGTTTAACTTCTCGTTTGAACCTGCCTCTATGTGTATATATGTATATGTATATACGAGCCTTCTAACTCAAGGGGTCGAGGGTAATCTTTCATACAAATATGCATGAATATTAAATAATAAAAAACATTATTATACTTTTGATTTATATTTTGTTTTTTTTTCAATTTAATTAATATACATAGTCAATATAAAAAACTAATTACATGTTTGAGACTATCTCGATTGATTTACAACTAGGTATTAATGTTATTAGAATCCGAATGTGATCTGAAATAAAATATTTTTTGATTTCCAAATCTATTTGTTCTAAATTTACGTAGAAAATTCCATAAAATATGAAAATTTCACGACATCCGGTGTAATGAAAAACTAATATATTATTTTGACATTTGTATTTCAGACCTTTTATACAAATGATTGTCTATTTACCAACCGTTAGCACATGGTTTTCTTAACCATGCATCAACGCATTTTTAGTTTAACCGACGAATCACTTTTATCCATCGTTTGTTAATAATATGGTTATGATCACTATATTTTGTTATATCATCAAAACTTACATTCAACATGGTCCATATTTAGATATAATTTATGGTTTATAATGATCTATCCAATTAGTCAAGGAAGTTTTGGTGACGGTATTACTCGACCTATGTTGATTCAATACACTATTCATTTGATAAATCCTTTTTCTACTTCCTCTTTATGGGTTGTTAGTGTGTATTGAGAACATAAACAAAAAAATCTGGGCTCCTAATTTTTTAAAAACTTGGGGCCGTTTGTTTACCTCTTAATAGTTCCATTAAGAGGCAACCTCTGAATCGCTAAGAGGTAAATCTTGTTTGACAAAAAAAAAAGCTGCCTCTTAATGGTTCCAAAATCCTCTTAATGATTTTGTATCCTGACTCTCCCTTAACCATTAAGAACCTTGATTTCATTATGAACAATTAGCAAACAACCATATTTCATTTTACACTATACCATTCAAACCTCTTAATCATTCAAACCACTTAATCATTCTACACTAAATCATTCAACAACTATCAAAAACAACCCTTAAAAGTGAAGGGGGCAAATACACATATATCAATTCAGTTATGTAAATAATGAGGATAACTTCTCTAATAGAAAGGTCCCTTCAATCACATTAGATATATTTCCACATGTATCTTTGGATTTGACATTGTCTATTCAACTTGTACATTTCCATGGCATTGTCTGAGACAATGAATTACCATCTTTTCAGATTGCTGATATATATTTGGGAAATTGGCTCAAAGAGCCACATTACATTGGCATATTGGTCTCCTAGCCATTTCTCTACCTTATTGACGAAAATAGACCTAGGTCCGCAATGGCGGACCAGCAGGTCCGCTACCTCCAGAAAAAGACAAAAAAAATTGTCGGTCCAAGCCAGGTCTGCAACGGGTAGGTCCGCCACCCGATCCAGGTCCGCCATTTCGTCACGTGTCACGATCTCACTCAACGACAGCAGAGGATGGCGGAGGTAGAGGACCTGCAGGTCCGCAGTCTATTTTGGTAAATCATGGAGAGAAGTGGCTAGGAGATGCAATTGATAGAGTAATGTGGCTATTTGAGCCAATTTCCCTATATATTTGTATTTGTTTTTCAAACTATGATTTTGTTACTTTCTTTTTCTTTCTTTATGTTTGGGATTTGAGAAGAATGATTGAATATGGTCAGAGGCAAACCTACATAGACTAATGCGGTGGCATGGCCATCGATTCATGATTCCATCGTAATGGAAAAAATTGTTATCTGTTTTGTTTTATTGAGTGTTACCATATAGTTTTCGAAGCTGAAGCTTTGACACAAGTCTTTAATGACATAGTTGGTAAAAGTTAGTCACTTTGTATGAAAACCCTGGGTTTGAGTCCCACATTTGTCAAAATTTTCAGTTTTCAGATTACATTCTGTTTTTTAATATGTTTTACAAAAAATTTACAGCATGGATTCTTAGGGGTGAACATGGTACGGTACCATATATATTTTTTTTCTCAATACCGTGTACCAACCAATTATAATTGGTACGCAAAAAATTTATACGGTATACCAACCAAATCTAATTGGTACCAACTTTTTTCGATTGGTACATGTGGGTACGGTTTTGTACCATGTTAAAAGTTTACAAAATATACGTCTGAAACCTGTTCCGTAAAACTTTTTGTTATAAAACAATAAAATGCCTAAATTGAGTTCTTTGAGTTTGAAGGATAAGTAAACTTTCTATTCTTTAACTTTAAATTGTAAAACAATAAAATGTTAATTTACTAAATAGTTAAATCTCTTTAAAAAACAATCAGGCCATCTCATCATCATATGCGTAAATAGTACATGAGTAAAATATATTTATTTCATTGATTTTTTATTTAATAAATAATTAAAAATAATATATATAAGTCGGTACGGTAATATATATATATATAAGTTGGTACGGTACGGTATTACCGTGGTAGACGAGTTTCAATACGACGTACCAACCAATTTAATTGGTACCAAATGAATTGATTGGTTTGTTATGATACAAATTTGACATCCCTATGGATTCTAACATGGGTCCTTTCTTTGCAAAGAAAAGGAACCAACCAATCAATCTACATTAAATTACTAAAATTGTGAAATATTTCAGCAAGTCTGTTTTTTTAAGGTGCGTTTGGTATGTAGACAGGATATGTAACACCCTCAATTTGGAAAGAACAATTAATTTAAAATTTTCAAATATACCTTAAAGAATGGATAAAACTTCAAGCGACAAGTCCATACTTAAAATACGATTCTAGAATTTTCTATGAACATAACAAATAAAATCTTACGTAGGGACTAATTCAAGGTCGGGTGTTACTAAAACCCAATAACAACTGCTCTTCTCAAAGACTATGGTGGAATACTTCACCAAGCCACTTACTCTTGCACAAACATCTAGTGCTTATCACTTCACAGGAACACTAGAACCATAACCTCCATCCGGAACCTGATGCACATGCCGACAAATAAAAAGGTTAGGCTAACGCCTAGTGAGTTCAAGAGTTTTCAACATGAAAGAATACATAATGTTAACAATAAAGAGTGCCATTTAAATCATGATCTTCCAGAATGATTTACCTTAATATGAGACGACTCGTTTTTCCAAATATGCACGTTTTAAAGACGAATACCCCAACATAAAATATTCCTTCGTAAAATAGATTTTGACCCAAAACTCACTCCAAACATTAATTAGGAATTGAACTCCCAATTTATAAAAACGTAGATAAAACTTTATTTCTCGAAACACCCAAACACGGGTGGAACACAATAATCAACTCATAAATCATGGGTAAAACCCATTCATACAAAACGTCACTGATAACATGGACACTAGAATACTCACACAACTATAGATGGCAGGAAACCAAATACCAAAACATGGGAATGACGTATTTCATTCAAACCTTAATATACGCGGGGAAAACCCAATATTAAGGTCATCATTTACCGTCGACCACCCAAACCCCACGATAGTAAGATAAGATGTTAACATTTAAAATATTGTTGGCCGACGACGGGGGAGACCCGTATCCGTTGAGAGTGGGGGAAACACAAAAGTAGGTCACCCATACAACGTTAATCACATGACACCTCACGACATAACTGCCCAAGTGTCCCTACGACTTCTTAACAAGTTTCGTCTCACGAGACAGTTGACTTTGATGAACATTACAATGAACTCCAGGCCCGACACGCTTACAGACTACCATCAAGGCATCGCTTCAAGCGGCGGAGGTCCTAGTGCCTACCTCCTCGGTAACACTACCAGACTCAACCCTCTTTGACGCTTACTTGAAAAGTTTTCGGTCGTAAAACATGGGTACCAGAGTTCAACCCCGCAATACCCAATTGACCATCAAAACAGACTGGCTTAATGGTTATGGATCCAATGCAACACAGTCTAACATTACATGACTTCACAGGAATGACCAACGCACTCGACCCACGTCATGCAACACATGCTCCAAAATACATGAATAACTCCAACACAATTTAGATTAGGACAAATCATTTTCCCAATGAGTCAATACCGTTTATTCTTTCAAAAACGTCCCATAACCCAAAATCAATTATTTTCCCAAAACACACTTTAAATGGACATTTATACTCAAAACATCTACTTCCACAAAACAACTCATTAAAACACAAATACTTGAGATTCATTTGTTAAACATGCCAAAAATCCCCAAAGTGGGTGTTTTACAAGGTTTATAAAGTTGAACACTTCAAGTAACCCAAACTTATCAAGTAACACAACATTTGATAATTTTATGCAAAACATATAAACATTTAAATTTGACATTTTGGCATGTACACCGTTTTCACAAATCAACTTGAACTCACCTTGCTAGATTTAGGCTAAATCTAGATTTTACCCCAACTTGAGCTTCATTGAAGAATTCCGAATCCGCAAGCTAAATCCTTCCAAAAACCTAGATCCACAAGTTTTCAACCATAAATACACATATTCAAACACTTAGAATCATTTCCCCAAATATTATACGTGAAGATCTCAATTTATGCTAAAACCCTAATTTCCATAGATAAAGAAAAGAGGAGATTACCTTATCCATAACTTCAATCCACCAACCAAAATACTTCTAGGTCACCAACATGAGCCATAAACTCCCAAAATTCCAAATGATGAAAAGGGTTAGGTGAAAACCCTAGAAAATTGATGAAGATGATGAAGGAGATGGAGAGGATGAAGATATCTTAACTCTAGCTTCCACATCTTGCTAAATGAGGAAGAATCACTTGAAACACTCTAGGTTTGGTGTTTCAAATGTTCAAAATCAACAATGGGGGTAAAGGGTTCGGTTTAGAGAGAAGAGGAGAGGGTATGGTTGAAGTGGATAATGAAAAGAGGCTGAAATTCACGTTTTTAACCTGCTGGACCCCGAATACGATTGTGCCAAGCGATAGTGAATGGTCACTATCGCGATGCACTCTCGCCGATAATGTACTAAGAGCTCCCAACTCTCCACGATTGTGCCAAGCGATAGTGACCATGTCATAATCGCGAAGCACTCTCGCCGACGATGTACCGAGAGGCTTTGGCTCTCGGCGATAGTGACTTTGTCACTATCGCGGGGCACTATCGCCCAATCCAAACCGAAGCCCAAAAGTTCACTTTTCTCTCCCGAATCGTTTCCGACGCTTTTAGAGATCCAAGGCAAATCCTTCCGTTCGCAAGGTTTGTCCTTATAAACTTATACGTTAGCTCATGGCCACTTTTACTGACTGAAGAAAATTACGGGTGTTACAGGATATGACATGACAGAGCAGGACAACAGAACAACTGTTCAACGTTTAGTCCTACAACACTGGACATAACGGAACAGATAAAATGACGAATTTACCCCTTTTGAGTTGTTATATCTTTTGATTAACTTATGTAATTTATTAAATTATAATAAAATGAATTTTTTATAACAAATAATATCATTACAAAGTTTTCGTTAATACGATTAAAATGTCATCAAAATAAAAAGTTTATGTAGTTTCCAAATTTTATTTTATACCTTTTCTATATTATTTTATTATTATTATTAATATTTAATAAATTACATAAATTAACCAAAATATAAAAACCGTTTGAAAACAATAATTTAAGGGCAATAAGTGAAAATTTAAAGTATATAACATAAAATAAATAAAATTTAAAGAATGAATAAATTGTAAGGAGAAATGCATATTTGATGTTTTAGAATAGAATTATGTTTTATTTTGAGGTCATATTAGTAAAATATATTGTTCTATGGGGTGGGGGTGGAACACGCCTGTTCCACCTTGTTCCACATAAAAGTATTGCCAAACGTGTAACGAAAATCCATGTTCTGTTCTGTTCTATCTTGCCCAATATACCAAACGCACCCTTATGGTCAAATTGTACCACCACCCTGAAAAATATCTGAACCCGCCTCTCATGGTATAAGAAGTTTCAAGTTTAGTCAGGGTGCGTTTGGTACACTGAACAAGACATGACATAACAGAACAAACATCATTGTCCCACGTTTGGCAGGACTGTTAGGTGGAACAGACAAAAACATAGTGGAACAAAAGTGGAACATGCCTGTTCTACCCACACCCCATGGAACAAGTGGAACAATGTGGAACATATTTGTGTTTTACCAATATAACCTCAAAATAAAATCTAATTCTTTTCTAAAATATTAAATAGGCCTTATTTTTTTTATATTTTTTTATATTTTATTCATTTTATTCATTTTATTTTTTATTTTATGTTCTTTAAATTTTCATTTTATTGTCTTTAAATATTATTTGTATATAGTTACTATGTTTTGATTAATTTATTTAAATTATTAAATATTAATAGTAAAAAAATATAGAAAATGTTAGAAAATAAAAATTGGAAACAATATAAACTTTTTTATTTTGGTGTCACTTTAATCTATCTTAAAGAGAACTTTTTAATACTATATTTTGTTATAAAAATATTTATTTCGTTATAATTTAACAAATTACATAATTAATTAATATATATATATATATATATATATATATATAATATATGAACAACTTATTAAGGATAAATTGGTCATGTTATCTGTTATGTCTTACCAAACGCTGAACAACTGTTCTGTCCTGTCCTGTTATATCCTGTCTGCGTACCAAACACACCCTTAGTGATACCAGGTTAATCCTAATAATATAAGTAAGGGATGATTATATATTTATTTGTCAAGTAATACAAGTAATTTGTACAAACTTTGCAAACCACTATATTAGGAAACAATAGATATGTTTATGGATAATTATTATGATTCATTAATAATGATTGTGATATATATGGAAGATGATAAGGTTCATTTATTATTATCATGACTTTAGATTAAGAAACATAATAAAATCAGATATTTATTAGACTTGGTGAACGACTAAGATTGGTTTGTATAGTTTGTACGAATTGTTTGGTTTGCAAATGAAACACACCCTATATATATATATATATATATATATATATATATATATATATATATATATATATATATATATATATAATAAGGGAGGATCATTTGTTAACCTTGTATTTCTTGTTAACTATGTGAACCTTAATCAACCAATAGGATTGTAAGGTTAGTTGATGTTTTATTCATTTATTTATTTAATACAAAAGGGTATTAACGTCATTTTGATATGTAATCTTTTGTAATTAATTGTATGAGAGTTACAAAAATGAAGATTCCAAAATTGCTGTGTAGGTTACAATTTCACAATTTTATCCTTTTCATAATTTTTTTGAATCATTTCAATATTGTTTAAGTAAAAATGTCAACAGAACCGTTCATATGTATTTATGCTAACGTATGAGTTCATGTTATTCATATCTGTTCATAGTTAACCATGCTTACATATATATGTTCAAGTTGTTTCATGATGAAAAAAATGAGGTTAACGTAAGTGTTTGTATGCAACTATAGTATCATCACAAAAGATGTGATTCACATAAATTTCTTTAGATAACATATACGATATATGATTTGGAATTACGTTCAATTTAAATATCAATTTTAGATCACATCTGTTCATCCTAATTTAAACTTCAATTTAACTACGAACATTAGAAGGTGATAATTGTTCATAATATGTGAAATTAAGTACGTTAACAGTAGTGTTCATATGCATCCATGTTAACAAATGTGTTCATATAATGCATATATGTTCACATTTGTTAACATATAATTCAAATTTCAATTTGCATATCATCTTTAGCAGTCAATGATTGTTCATATCGTGAGAAATTGAATATGTTAACATAAACATTATAGTTGCATAATATGATAACATATATGTTCATGGTATAAATTAGACCTGGCAAACGTGTCGTGTCGGGTTCAAAGTTAAACGGGTTGAAAGTGTCTAACCCTAACCCGACCCGTTTAATAAACGGGTCAGAAAATCTCAACCCTAACCCGACCCGCCTAACCCGCCACGACCCGCCTAACCCGTTTAACATTTATAAAACTAAAAATTTAAAATAAAAAATTCACAAAAAATACAATTACAAAATTCAAATGAAAGCATAAGAAATCCAAAATTTATAGTTCAAACTTATAAATTATAACCAAATCTAAAACACTAAAAATCCAAAGCATTAAAAAGAAAACTTATATTATATATATATATATATAAACGTGTTATTCGGGTCATTTTCGAGTTGAAAGTTTTGACTCTGACCTTACCCGTTTAATTTTCGTGTCGTGTCGTGTCAAACCGTTTACTTAAACAGGTTGAAATGTATTACCCAAACCCGTTTATTTCGTGTCGAGTTCGTGTCGGGTTAGCGTGTCGTGTCAGTTTTTGCCAGGTCTAGTATAAATGTGTATTAGTTGCATAACATGTCAGTTACAAAATCAATGTTGGTACTCGTCGGTTTCCAATTTAGTGTAATAAATGTGTTTAAAGTGTTTCCAAGGGTTTAATGTTTTGAGTGTTTTTCCCCAAAATACCCTTTTCCATTCATGTTCAATTACAATTGTATTTAATGAAACGTTTTTTATTAAAAAAATTACATTTAATCTCAACCATCCGATCTATAGATGGATGGCTTGGATTAGTTCACATAGTTAACAAGAAATACAAGGTTAACAAAAGATCTCAACCCTATATATATATATATATATATATAGAGAGAGAGAGAGAGAGAGAGAGGAAGGTTCAAACGAGAACGCTAACTATTTAAGAAAACAACAAATCATATATGTAACACCCTCAAATTTGGCAAGAGCAACTAATTAAAAATCTCAATTTAATATCAAATAAAGGACAAAACTTCCACTTACAAATCAAAGCTCAATATGCCTCAAATGTAAAATTTTATAATTAACCTCAACAATTATAAACTTCAGTATTAAACAAGGACCTAACTGAAGTCGGGTGCTACTTAACCCCAATACAAGTTGCTCTTCACAATACTAATGCGGAAGACTTCACTAAGATATTCACTTCTTCGGGCACACAACTAGCACTCATCTCTTCATAGTGTCGCTAGAACCAATCCCGAAACGGAACCTGATGCACATGCTGACAAATAAAAAGGTTAGGCTAACGCCTAGTGAGTTCAAGAGTTTTTATCATGGTTATAAAAATCGTTAAACGAAAAACAATGCAACTTAAATCATGATCCTTCAAAATGAATTACTTTAAATATAAGAACGATTCGTTTTCCAATAATACACATTTTATAAACGAACACCTCAACGCCAAAACATTCTTTCATGAAGTAATACAACCCATCACTTACTCAAAACGAGAATAATGGTAAATGCTCAAATATTGAAATTTGAATAAACTTTATAAACCAAACGACCAAAATATGAATAAACTCAAATCTCCAAAATTATAACATATGGAGAATATCCCAAACTCAAAACTTCACCGAAACCAAGGATAAAGCTAAATACCCAAAACAACACCTTTCGGTGACGGGAGAGACCCGAATTCCATGGCTAGTGGCGGAACACAAAAGTAGGCCACATTCCAAGTTATTGAGCTCACCATACTAGGATCAAGGCCAAAAACTCGTCAACTCGTACTCAGATATGGGGGAGGGCACCAAATGATTCCTAGTCATGCTCATTCACTAGGTTTACATTTACGACCCAGGGCTAGTATCCGGTCTCACATAACCGTACCAAGTTGCCATCCTAGGGTCCAATGTCTCAACTAGCTACAAATGGGAAATGACTATCCCATAAAAACAGACTCATAAATTACATCACGGGACCAATGGCAGGTGTTTGACTCCACGAGCCCACACTATAAGGCCCTCGATGACCCCATGACTAATCCTGGTCCCACATGAAAATAACCGCCCCTTTTCTTTTCAAATAATAAAGACCGACTCATATGCCTATGGATCCACTACATTATAGTCTATAACATTACATGGTTCCAATTTAATGACCAAATCACTCAAAACATGCAATTATCAAATGATACGCAATAAATACAATCATACTCAAAATTCCACAAAAGGGGGGCTATTAAGACCGGACAAATGTCCCCAAGACCCATTTTAGTCAAACCGAGCCAAAACTCCACAAAATTACTTTATCGTACAATAAATGTTAGTGTAAACAATAGAACACCTTTAACCAATGGTTATGCAAATACAAAGACCAAAAGTGTGATTAACCCAAAACTCCTCATTGGTTGAAACAAAGCGTTTTCCAAATGAACGCATTCCCTTTATATTTCCAAAATGTCTCATAACACAATGATATGCATTTCCCAAACGGTTTATAAAATCAGACTCACCAAATGGACAATTACATAAAATGACCTCTATTTATATATTAAATCATCAAAAAAACATATCAAAATGATTTATTTATCAAAATGCCCAAAAATCCCAAATGTGAGTGTTTTGCAAAGTTTATGAAGTTAAACACTTCAAATAATCAAAATTCATCAAATAACTCAACAGTTAATAATTTCATGTAAAGCATATAAACATTTAAAGATTGACATTTTGGCATGTACACCGTTTTCACAAATCAACTTGAACTCCCCTTGTTAGATTTAGGCTAAATCTAGATTTCCCCCCAACTTGAGCTCCTTGAAGCAACTTGAATCCACAAGAAAAACCTTCCAAAACCTAGATCCATAAGTTTCCAACCATAAATATACACATTCAACCATATGGAATCGTTTTCCAAACATTTTACATAAAGATCCCCGCTTAGATCGAAACCCTAATTTCCATAAACAAAGAAAAAAGGAGATTACCTCAACCATAACTCCAATCCACCAACCAAAATGCTTCTAGATCACCAAGATGAGCCATACACTCCCACCTTCAAAATGATGAAAAGGGTTGCGTGAAAACCCTAGAAAATTGATGAAGATAAAGAAGAAGGTGAAGATATCTTAGCTCTAGCTTCCAACCTTGCTAGATGATGAGGAATCACTTGGAATCCTAAGTTTTGGTACCTCAAAAACTCAAAATCAACAATGGAAGCATATGGGTTCGGTTCTTGGGAGAGGAGGATGAAAGTGGATAATTTAACAAGTGAAAAGGGGTTAAAAATCGAGATTTAAAGAAAGCTGGGGCCGACCGCGATTGTGCCCGACGATTGTGCCCAGGGCACTCTCGCTTGGAGTGTACCGCGGGTGGTACCATCTCCGCGAGAACGACACGACGACAGTGAAACTTGTCACTGTCGCAGGCACTATCGCCCCGCCTCCCCCGAGCTCCGAAATTTGACTCTTCCAAAAGCTTGGTTTCCCGGCATAACCGAAAGTTCGGGTGTTACAATATACAAAATCATATGTGATTTTATATTAACAGGCAAAAACTGGACGCGGGCGACTTTGGCCGCGACTTAAGTCGCGGGGCAAAGTCGCGTGAATCATATATGATTTTGTACGTGAATCATATATGATTTTGTATGTACTCGACCGTTCTCGTGTTTTCTTAAATAGATATTATTCCCGTATGAATCCACCTCTCTCTCTCTCTATATATATATATAACCCCTATGTCTCTCTCTCTCTCTCTCTCTCTATATATATATATATATCATGTTGTTTGAAATCCATAAAATTAAGGGAAAATGACTCAAATAGTTAAAGTAGACAAAGAAATTGGTCTCTTAACAATTTCTCTCCCGTTTTTGTACTCATGTCAGTAGGTCCGCAATATCCAGGTCCGTAATTGCGGGCGTGGGTAGAAGATGTAATTTTTTTGTTGCAATTTTCCTATAAAAAAATTTATCTAGGTTTGCAATTGTGGAATCTGGGTAGGTATTTTTTGTTTTTGTTTTTTAAGTAAAAAATGACTAGATTCGTTTTTTTCTTTGTTGTTTAGCCAAGTCTGCAATTACAGACCTGGCTATTGCGGTCTGCGAAAGTAGTTATATTTGTATAAAATCGGGAGATAAATAACTAGAAAACCATTTTTTTAAATCTACATTGGCTATTTAAGTCAATTTCTCAAAGTGACTAATATATACAGGATAAACGACAAATACAATAAAATACTCTATAAGAAATTATAACAAAACCATAAAAAAATTATGTATCCTATTGTATGTACGAATACACAACTAATATATATAGAGGACCCTTCTTTTGTTAAACAAACCATTGGTATTAACCGTGTTAACCGATCTAGACCACTCATTTTAATAATCAATGGACTACATTAATTGAATTATTTTAATTTATAATAAATGACATGCATATATGAACAAGAGCAAATCCGTCATAAAGCTAAAAATGTGTTTACAATTGATAAGGAAAAAAATCAGTTTCCTAATTTCACATCTTCATTAAAACGCCAACATTATCATCATTAATCTACATAAAAACCCTAGATTTTGATTTTCTACGGATTATGACGACGATGAGGTTGACGATAGCTACACAGATTGCTGTTTCTTCTCCGATTTCTTCAGTTCCTTGTTTATCTCCCTCGAAAAAACCCTAGATTTTGATTTTCTACAGATTATGACGACGATGAGGTTGACGATGACTACACAGATTGTTGTTTCTTCTTCGATTTCTTCAGTTCTTCATTTATCTCGCTCGAAAAAACCCTAGATTTTGATTTTCTACAAATTATGATCACAATGAGGTTGAAGATGGCTACACAGATTGTTGTTTCTTCTCCGATTTCTTCAGTTATTCGTTATCTCCCTCGAAATGCGTCCCCAATCGAAGGTTTTATTTGATTTTAATGTAATTTCTGCACATTGAATTCGATCGTATATGAATGATTTGATGAAATATCCGTATGTTGTAATTGAGTATTCTAGATTCGTGTTGTGTAGACGATTTTTGAATTAGGGTTTCTTGGTAGTTCATTTTTGTTCTTATTTTGTTCATAATGGGTTACACAGATTTGGGAACTTAATGCAATGTCTTGTTCTTATTTTGTTCATAATGTGCATATATGTAACTGAAAAGGAAGTAGTTTCTAAGAGGTGCATACATGCAACTGAAAGATGTGCATATATGTAACTGAAAGATGTGTCTGTATGCATGTTGACATATTTATGGTTGTGCATATATGCAATTTTTAGACAGATTAATGGTTGTGCATGTGTGAAATTTTATAATATTCATGGATGCGCATGTATGCAATATCATTCGTTAATTTATTAAAGGAATTTATATTTTCATTGACTAATAATATTCATTAATTTATTTTTAATACCATAATTATCATTAAATTAATTAAGGAAACAAGATAATGAGATAAAAAAGGAATCATCCTAATCCATGTTTGAATTGAAAATACCATTTATACCCCTATTTAACCGTCCAATTTAACTTTAAACAAAAAAAATGGTACAATCTGATTGGTTTAGATCAGTTAACATGGTTAAATATCAATGGTTTAGTTAATAAAAGAAAGGGACCCTAAATAGATATATGTTGTATATAGTTTAATGTAAGAATCTGCAAAGTAAAAATGTGATGTTAGACTAATATGAAAATTATTATATTTATTTAAAATTAATGAAAATTATTATATTTATTTAAAATCAATGTTAGACTAATATGAAAATTATTATATTTATGATGAGACATAATTGGTGTTAATTTAAAATTAATGAAGGAATAATGAGAAGGAAAAGAGTAATACATAATGCAAGTACAACATATAGTTGATGATTGTATCCACCTTTGCTTTTGTGGCAAAGCCATGAATACACCAAATGGCTGGTACCTAACTTATAGCCTCTAAATAACTTAAAACCTAAGGGTTTAAATTCGGTTAAAAAAATGTATGATTGAATTTTAATACATAACATCAATACGTATGCTATGAAGATTTAAGTGCAATTCCAAGAAACCAAATCTTTCTTGTGTTAGGTGCCGTTTGTTTTTTAAGAGGTCTAAAGTCTTATTTTAGTTATAATTAATAAGAGGTGGTGTGTAAAAAGGTCTGAAAGATTCAGACTTAAGAGGGTTTTTTAAAAAAACAAACGACCCCTTAGTTTACATGTATATTATTAAATGCATTCCTAGTCCCTACCTAGTAATTTCATACTTAAATACATATTAATACCAAAACTTATTTTTTAAATAACATTGTCCTAAATTAAAAAGGTCAAGGATATAATGTGTTGGTATTTGAGCATACTTTAGATCCCTATGAGTTTGTCTTGAAAAACTTGTACTTTTTTTGTTGTATCCTCTAAATACCATCATTCATACTCATCCAACCAATAACCATTCTTCTTCTTTAATCCTCTTTTCTTTCACCTTCATCATTCTTCCCAACAACCTATTTGCAAAAAAAAATGATGTATTATGTATAAATGTATGTATATCAGAAGAAAAATAAAATGAAAATTAGAAAAATATTAAGATCGAACTACGAAAAATAGTTTCACATGTAAAACATATAGTGTTCGTTATATATAAACTTATTGAATCGTTTCATATGTGAATCAAAACATGTCTATATGTTCCAGATACGAAACATACACATAGACAAGAATTGAAATTCTTTTACGATTCTTTAACATTTTTGTGATCTTCATTTTCCCTCGATATGAGGACTAATATAAGCATTTGTCAAACACTAAATACTTATATAAATAACTTTATACATATAAAAGTATAATATTATATGTGTATAAAAGTATAGTATATTATACTATAATGCATTAAAAATGCATAGATGTCCTTGACCAAGAGAACAAAGAATGACACAAAAGCAAAAGACAAATTATTTATATTCACAAAAATTAATAATAGCATTATCCTTCAAGAATTGTTTGAAAAGCCTCAAAACCTTCATGCATCAACACTTGTACCATTTCCCAATAAAAGTCCAAATCCCATGAACCATAAATTGACCCAAGTTTTAAGCTTTTAATGTTCCCCTCTAATATCCCCTCTCTATCTATCTCACAAACACATAGAAACATACATACATACATATATATATATATATATATATATATGTATATGTATTCCTGACCACAAAACTCTTAAAATTGTATCATCTTCAAATATGGCTGCTTTTAGCACCCTTGAACTCATGCTTCATGAAATCCAAAACCAAGAAAATATTGGTCATCATGAAACGATGCCCGTGTTGCCGCAACGTCCGGTTTCCAAGGCTCGGGTACCGTCCAAACGAGCTAGAAGGGCAGTTTTGTCATTTCACTCCCAACAATTTGGTGGCAAGAATGAAGAGTTTGTGGATGGCAATAGCAAAAGAGATGGATTTGCAATTCTTGATGGTGGCCTTGTTCTTAGTAAGGTGAAACACAACAAATCTTTATGTGTACATATATAATCATGTTACACTGATTTGTATTAGAAATCATGTTCTGTATTTAATATGACTGTTTCGATAAATTTTATTGCAATAATTACATTTATTAAAACGTCGATTTAGTTGTAAGTATCAAACATGTTTAGTTTTAATTCAAAGCAAGTAAATATGACAAGTATTAGAGAGTAACAAGGTTTAATTTATCGATGGTTTATTACTGAATAAAGACAAAAATACTAATTTTAAATGTAAAATTTATCATTATCGTATTTTATTTTAAAAATGATGCACATTTTATCATACAACGCCAGAATTTCGTGTTCTCATGCAAAATTTTACGTATACAATGTGAAATTACCATTTAGTCCTTCTTAATTACATCTCCATATTCATTTTTCAAATTACTCCTTGAAATAATTACAACAATTTTGATTTCATATTGTTCTAAAATGAATATATTTATTTTATTAAAAAACTTTTATTTCAGTATCACATTATTTCATTTATTTATAATTAATATTGATTTTAATTCAAAATGGAAAACGTTTCAAATATTTTTTTCAGGATGATGGAGAAGAAAAAGCAGAGAAGGGCATAATTGTAATTCAAAAATGTTTCCGGGGGTACCTAGCACGCTTACGTTATCACAAGCTTAAAGGAGGGATTATCACACTCCAATCATGTACTTCAATTCATTTCTTTTTTTCATATATTTATTTTCGAATTCTACAAAAACAACTCAGATTTTTTTTTTGTCCTTCATGTTGTAGCCCAGTGGTAAGGTAACATCCTGGAGGGTCAGTGGATGGTATCTCTGACTACCCAGGTTCGAACCCCGTGGTGAGCATCCTGCGACATTCATGATCATGGGTCTGCCACATAGTGGTACCCTTAATTGGACTGGGTCGTGATCGATGAAGATTAGTCGGGTGATACTCTTAAGTGGTAGCCCGGATACCCCGGGAACGTGTGCGTGTGTTAACTTGCCGTTAAAAAAAATGAGATTTTTTTTTATTGTTTATTCAAGGCTTTTAGGATTAATTAAAATGCACACAAATTAGTTCAAGCAAAAGATGTGAGAAGTTGATCTGAACCGTTGATCACTATTCATCTCATGTCTTCCCATGAATTGTGCTTTAAAAGTGAATTAATATGGTACGTCTCGATGCATCTCATCCTAATGTGCGTCAATTTCTCATCCAACGGTTAATAACCACTTCTTACGCTTCTCATGTTTAGCCTTAACTTCTTACCGAAACCCAACCCAACTAGTTCAATACCCATGGTTAAGAAAGAATCATGTTTCTATTCATGGCCCACAAGTTGCATTAATTACTTGTACCATATGATTCATTCTCGATATGTAAAGTACAACTCCAATTGCATATCATGAATGTCACGAGATACACGTTAAGTTCTAGATAGACAGTGATTGATGGTTTTGAATACTTATAATTTCATTTAATTACCCTTTATGGCTTATGCTATGCAAATTTTACAATTTTGCCAACTGAACATTTTATTATGCAACTACATAAAAGATGATATAAGTTCTAAATAAATCGACCATAGAATAATAATCAAAGATGTAGAAAACATATAACGATGTCAAAATAATATTTTAAGACATGTTTTGCTGCTTTTGAGATTCGTCCCGAAGATGTTTTTGGTCTTGTTTCCTTAGTTGGCTGCCCTCCGTCCCAAAGGGACTCGGGTGCAGTTTTGTAAACAACGTTATAAAGTGGAAAGAAGGTTTCTTTTCTGATTTTTGGTTACACCTAAAATCTGAAAAAATCTAAGTATATTGCATAACCTATTTATTGATCTTGCAGTTGTTCGTGGTGAAAATGCAAGAAGAGGTTTCCGAAAAATAGCAAACATGCTCATAGAAGAAGACGTTAATCGGGAGTTTGTGTGGAAACCGTTGAGGGATCGGGAGACAACGATCATATATTTGCAATCAGGTGAGTACATCGAGACATTGTGCCCCGACTTCAGACTATATCGAGCCAATTACAAGTTCTTACATTTTCTATTTTCTTTTATTCATAGTGGTTCGAAGTTTTTTGAGTAGAAGACGCCTCGGGTATATGGAAAACGAAAAAACTGAGAATACGACCGAAGCAAAGGAAGCAACGGGCGTACACAAGGAAGATAGAGAAAACGAGGTACTTTTAGTTAGAGATGGGCACATACCGGTCTTAAAATATCTAGTCTCCAAACTATTAAGGATCGACGGTATGGACCCGTTCTGGTCTGGAAAAATGTTGGACTGTTGATAGACTGGTTTGGTCAGATCTGATGACTTCATGGTTTGGTTCAGAACCGTTCCGGTTGGCATTAAAAAGATTGTTCTTTTTGCCCATCTCTACTTGTAGTTCTTCTAGTCACACCATTTGCTTGTTGTATGCAACGTGAAAAAAGACATAGTTCACTAATTACTTAATTAAAATCGTTTTAGGAACATGTCAGAGTGTCAGCATCCTACATTCA
Source organism: Arctium minus (assembly GCA_954870635.1). Lineage (NCBI taxonomy): Eukaryota > Viridiplantae > Streptophyta > Magnoliopsida > Asterales > Asteraceae > Arctium > Arctium minus. The sequence goes on from OX941088.1 coordinate 33,636,471, forward strand.
TGATCTTGAACGAAAAGTTTTGAGGACGGAGGCGGCTTTACGAGACAAGAAACGTGAAAACGCTATCTTGGAGCTCCAAATTCAACACATTGATAAGAAATGGGAGTTGCACAAGGCTAAGATGAATTTGAAAGAGAAATCATGGCAAGATGAGTTCACCTCTATTCAAGTATGTTCACCATTCTAAACCTTAATCTTCCTTTCATATTTTTATAATATATGTAAAACCCCTTTTAATATTTTTCTGAAAAAGTTTTTATAAAAAATGGTAATGTTTCTATGTATATACATGTCTGATACCTACATAGGTCCATACAGTGATATGGGTCACCACTTCATGATTCCGTCGTAAAGGAAAAAGGATCATATTTTTGAAGGGTACCACCGTATTGTTTTGTTCGGTACAATCATATAGTTTTTGAAACTGAAGCTTTAACGTAAGTCTCTAATGACAGAGTTGGTACCCATGTTCAAGTCACACCAATGTCATTTTTTTTACCTTTCAACTTAAATTTTGCTGCTTTTTAAATGTTTTAGAAAAAATTATAGCTTAGACTCGAACATGGGTCCCTTCTGTGCAAGGACAAGGAACCAACCAACCAATCAATCTATAGTTCTATAATAATATTGTGAAATATTTCAACATGTTCGTTTTTATAGTCAAATTGTGTCACCACCCAGATTTTTTTTGGGTCCACCTCTTATTAGAACAAAATCCGCTTTGTATCACAACAAATATGTCTAGATATCATAATAGATTGTTTCATACAATTTAAGTTTTATAAGAGCAAACGATTTGTATGTCATATGTAAAGTTATTACAATAAGTTGATATGACGCTCTTAGGTGTCCTAACAAGTTTATCAAGACACTTTTGAAATAAAACATTATGCTTTATACAATATCATTTGACAAAAGCTATTTTACAAAAACAAACGTCTTGTAGAAAAATGTGTTCGGACAACTCTCAAAAATGTCAAATAAGGTTATAGAATATTTTATCTCAAAAAACTTGTTAGGATGCCCTATTATGTCCTAACATCCTATTGTAATACATTCACCTATGATGCATAATTGTTTGGTCCCATAAAATTAGATCTTATTAAAAAAAGTTTATTAGAACATTTTAAAACAAAATTGACGTCCTATAAAAAAGATATTGTTGTACTTTGGTCTAGTTAATATGAGACTCCATGTAAATATGACGCACAATTGTTTGGCCCTATATAATTAGGTCTTATAAAACAATTTATTAGAACATTTAAATATATTTGATGTCATATAAATCCATTATTATTGCACTGTTTGTGTCTAGTTGATATGAGACTTCAACACATATGACGATTACGCTCTCCATATTTACGTTTTATAAATTAAATCATTCTAGTGATCTATAATAGACATATGTTTTTGTTTTTACAGATGAGCTTAGCTTCAGCTCGAGAAAGGACGACGAGTGAAATCACCTATCATCTCCCTGAAAACCCTATTCGACAACAAGAAATCGGCAAAATGGATCTTACGATTAGAGAGATACTCGATTTGCAAGAAAATGATATGGATACGCATCAAACAGACTGCGGGTTTCGTCTGAAGTCAAGAAAATGTCAGGAACAAGAGTTTAAAAGGTTGAAGTGTCGGTTCAAAGCGTGGCAAAAAGATTTTAAAGCTCGATTGCACGACGTAAGAAGAAGACTTGATGGATTTGATGATGATTGTAGAATAGAAAAAGTTCATAAAAGATGTTGGGTTAATTAGTTGATTAAAAAGATTTAAGCCATATTATATTCAAGTGTTCTTGAATAAGAGATAAATTCATATATATATATATATATATATATATATATATTTCAAAGAATTTCATTTCTAGTTTTGAAATCGATGGTTTATATAGCACTTTGATCCAATATATTGTCACAATATCTGTTGGTCCTGGAAAGTGATGATTTACACAAGAAGTGTTTGTAGAGGGGGGGGGGGGGGTTGAAAACAACACTCACTTTTTAGTTATTTTTTCTATATTTTGTATAAAAACAAGAATTACAGATTTGTTGCAGAAGTTAGGAAGGTAAGACCTGTAATCTTAAACAATCTGACTGTGAAAAATTTCCTAAACTGAAAAGGGGGGGGGGGGGGGGGCGGGGCGGAAGTTCTCTTCTAGATATGAAGAACTAAGGAAGTTCTTTAGAGAATAACGCCAAATTTACTGAATGTTCTTTTAAAACGTGTGAGTAACATTGAATGACAAGGGTGACTTTTTATAGCCACCAATGTGTTAAATGCCAACTGTCTAACTTTAATGCGTGTCTTCTTCTGATTGGTTGATCCATGCATCCTGTTACTCATCATTTCAACCTTTGAGGTTGATGTAGACACTATTTTGACTTACTCCATCCTTTAGTATGTCAAGGGAAAAGTAAAGCAAACAAGGTACCAATAAAATGGTGCTTTTGTACTTCCTTAGCCTGACATGTTGTACATGTTCTCATACCAAGAAAGAAGTAAGATAGTTGGTGAGTTAAACTTGTTGGCCAAATTTGCACTTCAAGATTCGGCTTTCTAGTATTAGTATTTGTCAGACTACTATTTCACTTTATCTTGTACTGATCTTCTTTCGGCTGGATGACAAACCAATATGCTTTGGTGAACAATCTTGACCTCACTTCAACTAGTCTTCGATTTTGTTGAAGGCATTATGTTCTTGGATCAATACGGATGGTTAGAAGACTTTTACAAGTAAAATCCTAGCTTTTTCTATATCCGAGATATAAGCTATACATATCGGATTTACCAACTATAGAACATTATGAAGGTGCTACACCGGATATACCACAAGTTGGTGAAATTGGAACCTTTTAGCCGATAGAAGAATCGATCGAATGAGAGATATGATGATATCTAACTGTATGAGGCAATATCTGATGGATGATATATCCAAATTGTAAAACAACAGGATCAGATCATATCAAATAAGGTAATATCCGATGAATTAAGTTCATCGGATATGTACCTTGTGAAACAAGGTAAACAAGAAGAATTCTTTCTAAGTGTTTGGTCGGTTGCTATGAGTATTATATACAAATCCGATGGTAGAGACCAACAATATAAAACCCTCAAATTTGGTAAGAGAAACTAATTAAAATTTTAAATATAACATCAAATAAGGGATAAAACTTCCTCTTACGATCCGAAACTCTATACACCTTAAATGCGAATTCTATAATTAACCTTGACAAATATAAACTCCAATAATAAGTACAGACTAGATTGAAGTCGGGTGCTACATAACCCCAATACAAGTTGCTCCTTACAAACTAACGCGGGAGACTTTTCCAAGCTACTCACTTCACGAGCACACAACTAGCCCTTCTCTCTTCGTAGTGTCACTAAGACTATTCCCAACCGGAACCTGTTCCACATGCCGACAAATAAAAAGGTTAGACTAACGCCTAGTGAGTCAAAGAGTTTTACATGAGAATGTATATCTTTAAAAGAATGAACCCCACTTGAAATCATGACCATTCAATTGATGTACTTTAAAACGTAGAAACGACTCTTTTCCAATATCATGCACTTTCAAAGATAGACACCTCATTACAAACATTCTTTATAAAATAATGCAACTCAAACTTACTCGAAACGTTAATATGATATGACTCCCATTTAATAGACGTGGATAAAACGTTACATCCCAAGATACCCAAACACGGGTGGGGTAAAATACTAAACCCACACAACATGGTTAAAACCCGCATGTACAATATGTTACCAAAAACACGGACGCTAGGCCCAATATTCACGTAACCATAAATTGAAAGGAAACCAATTATCAAACATGAGGATGACGTACTTCATTCAAACCTTAATATACATGGAGGGAGATCCAATATTAAGGTCCTCATTTACGTTCAACCACATAAGCCCAATGACAATAAAGTAAGACGTCATTATATTTAAAATGTTGTTAGCCGACAACGGGGGAGACCTGTATCCGTTGAGAGTGGAGGAACACAAAAGTATGCCATCCATGCAACGCTAATCGCATGACACCTCACGACGTGACAACCCAAGTATCCCTATGATTTCTTTAACAAGTTTCACCTCAAGTCAGTTGACCTTGATGAACATTCCGAAGAACTCCATCCTGAAGGCCCGACACACTTAAAGACTAACTCCCAGGCATTACTTCAAGCGGCGGGGGTCCTAGTGCCTACCTCCTCGATAGCACTACCAGACTCAACCCTCCTAGTGCACACTTGTAAAGTTTCCGGTCGTAAAACATAGATACTAGAGTTCAACCCCGCAATACCCAATTGACCATCCAAAACAGACTGACTTACATGCCTATGGATCCAATGCAACACAACCTAACATTACATGACTTCACAAGAATGACCAACGCACTCGAGCATGTAAATCATAACCGACTTTACTTTGAGCCATCAAAACCGGACAAGTGTCCTCAAGACTCTTTTAAGTCACACCGAGCCAAAATGCTCAAAACCCTTTTTGACCGACAATTAACAATCCCCAAACAAATAATTAAATACACAATCGACTTACGCCGTGCGACCACACCCCAAAATACATATGTGGACTCCAATATGGTTTAAGTTGGGACAAAATACTTTCCAAACGATTTTATACCTTTTACTTCTTTAAAACGTCCCATAACACCAAGTTAAGCGTTTCTTCAAGACAAACACTAAAAATTTCTTTTAACCAAATAATCTCATTTATGCAATAAATCCCCACAACACATGTACCACCCCGAAATCGTTGGTCAAAGATAAGGCGAAAGAAATCCCCAACAGTGCCCCGAGCGGCTCTCCGCGCGAGTTGAGACGCGCCAGGGACCGTGTGAGGCTCTGTTTCCTTGCGGCTTCAGTGGTCCACGCGACTCTCCGCACGGGTCAAGTCGTGCCGCCACCCACAGTGCACTAATAAAAGAGGAAAATCGGCCTCCATACTTCATTTCTCACAAAAACCCTAAATCTCTCCCCCTATCCCTTTTGAGAGATTTTTCCTCCTAAAATTTCATGATTTCTCATCACCCGGAAATTTGGAGGTTAAGACCATGTTCACCATCTTCATCTTCCCCATCGAGCTTTCTAGGGTTTCATCCATGATTGTTCTCCCTTTCGTAAATTGGAGGTTTGTAACCATTTTGGTAAACTAGAGGTGTTTTGGTTGGTGGATTCAAGCTTGGGTTAAGGTAATCTTCTATTCTCTTCAGTTATGGAAGTTAGGGTTTCAGTATCAGTTGAGGTATTCATGTATAAAGTTTGGAGAACGATTCTTTGTGGTTGATTATGATTATTTATGGTTGGAAATGTGTGAATCTAGGTTTTGGAAGGATTGTGCTTGTGGATTCAAGTTTCTTCAAGGGAGCTCAAGTTGGGGTAAAATCTGGATTTAATCTAAATCTAGCAAGGCGAGTTCAAGTTGATTTGTGAAAACGGTGTACATGCCAAAATGTTCATTTTAAAGTGTTTTGTGTTTTACATGAAATTGTTAACTGCTGATCACCTGATAAGTTTTGGTTATTTTGAAACATTTAGTTTTATAAACATGGTGAAACACCCATTTTGGGATTTTTGGGAATTTTGATAACTAGATCATGTTGATGTATTTGGATCTTATAAGCCTTTTCGGAAAATGCATATTATTGTATTATGTGGCATTTTGAAAATATAAGGGTATGAGTTCATTTGGAGAACGTTTTGTTTCAACCAATGAAAATTTTTGGGTTAAATTATACTTTTGGTTGTGGTGTCTACATCATCGTCGGTTAAATGTGTTTTAATGTTTACAAATGTTTTCGTTGGAGATTTACGTGAATTGTTGGGTCTTTGGCTCGGATTTGACTAAATTGATTCTTGAGGACATTTGTCCGGATTAATAACCGTTGTGGGGTTTTGAGTATGATGGTGCATTTTTCGTTTCATTTGAGAGTTACATGTTTTTGGAGCTTTGGTCTTTCATTTGGAGTTATGTAACGTTAGACAGTGTTGTAATGGATCCATAGGCACGTAAGTCTGTCTGTTTTGGGAAAGCGGGTAAGGTTGGTTATGACCGTTGACCGCTTGGGTTCGCTAGCGAGTATGCAATAGGTGGCAAGAGCCTCCGAGTTGAAACTCGTCTAGATTGGATAGGAACCCGTGTCCGTAACTCCTTGGGGTAGAACTCGACGGGGTATGGCTAGAGGCAATAAACGGATTGAGGTTGTGATGTCTGGTATTTTATGGGAACTAAGTCCGGGATACGTGGTGAAATCCAATAACATCAAGGGTGGCCCCATTCACGTGTTCTCGCCACCCAAGATGGAAACGTTTAGATGACACGCGAGGAAGTTGTATGAGCGGCCTACTTGCGTGTTCCTCTATTCTCAATGTATACGGGTCTCTCCGTCGTAGATTCGTGGTATTTTAAATGTTGATTTAGTATTTTTACCAACTTTGGTTTTGGGTGGGTGACGATAAATGATGGCCTTAATATTGGGTTTTCCCCACGTATATTAAGGTTTGAATGGAATGCGTCATTTCTACGTTTCAGTATTTGATTTCTTTCCATTTTATGGTTGTGTGAGTTTTGGGTATAATGATCGTGTTCACGGCGATATTTAATTATATGGGTTTTTACCTTTGGTTTTATGAGTTATGGGTCATGTTCCACCCGTGTTGGGTATTTCGAGATATAACATTTTACCCGCATTTTATAGAATTGGGAGTCCTCTTCCTATTCTCATTTTGAGTAAGTTTTGAGTTGAACATGAATTTACGAAAGAACGTTTTATATGGGGATCTTCGCTTTAAAAACATTTTGGTTTGGTTAACGATTAACTCGGTGTCTCTTTCGTTTAAAATACATATTTATTGGTAAACGAGTTGTTTTCATAAGTGAAGTATATCGTTTTGAAAGATTATGATTTTAACTGCATTTTCTCTTTTAAACGATTAATTTTTATATGTTGAAAACACTTGAGCTCACTAGGCGTTAAGCCTAACTTTTTTATTTGTCGGCATGTGCATCAGGTTCCAGTTGGGGGTTTGGTTCTAGCAGCTATGAAGAGTTGAACCTTAGCTTTATACAAGCGTACGTATTTGGTGAAGTCTTCCGCATTTTGGAGATAGTGACTATTATTGGGTTTTAGTAGTACCGTCTTTGTTTTAGACAGTAAGTAGAGATTAAATTGTGTGTATTGAGGTTAAATCTTAAATTGTGATTGTAGATGAATTATTTATTGGTGTATTTCGAAAATTTTAAATTAGTTGTTATTTCCAGGTTTGAGGGCGTTACAACACATCCATTTACGACTCATTTATCAAGATTCTCAAAAATCCCAAACATGGTTGTTTTACAAGGTTCATAAAGCCAAACTTCTCAATAATCAAAAACCATCAAATACTCTACAAATGATAATTTCATGTTAAACACATAAGTACTTTAAAATAAGCATTTTGGCATGTACAACGTTTTCACAAATCAACTTGAACTCACTTTGCTAGATTTAGGCTAAATCTAGATTTTACCCCAACTTGAGCTTCCTTGAAGAAACTTGAATCCACAAGAAAAATCTTCAAAAAACCTATATTCACAAGTTTCCAACCATAAATATACTCCTTCAACCGTTTAGAATCGAAAATCCCCAACTTGGCCAAACCCTAATTTTGAACTATTTTCTCCAAAATCATCAAACCTGAAATTTGATAAACCAATCACTAGGAAATCATCAAGAGAACATTTATATCTTATAACAAGGTTTAGAAATGGGGAAGGTACACTTACCACTTAGGTTTTGACAAAAACCTAGAAAACCCTAAAATAGAGCTTGAGGTTGAAGATGAAGATAGAGCTTCTTGACCCCAGCTTCCAATCTTTGTTGGGTGGTAGAGAAACACTTGGAACACATTAGATTTGGTGTCTTGGATGCGTAAAATTTGATGTTAGGGTTTGAGGGTCGATTTTGGAGAGAGGAGGGTGAAAGGGGTTGAAAGAATGAGAAGGGGCTGCTCAAAAATCGAGTTTTAAAGGGACCAGGGGCCGTCGGCAATTGTGCCCCGGGCACTCTCGCTAGGGCACTCTCGCTGAGAGTGTACCACGGGTGATACCACCCCCGCGACCTTGACACGACATATAGCCCAACCTCCCCCGATCTCCGAAATTTGACCTTTTTCGACACCAAGATGTTCGACACTCTTGGGGGTTTTGAATAATGTTTTCCCAACGTGAATCCCACCACTTACAAGTTGCAAAGAGGTTCGGGTGATCTTTACTTACCGAAAATTACGGGTGTTAAATCTCCCCCTATTTGTCAATACTACAAATAGATATTCCTTACAAACACTTAGAAAATAATGGTACCGAAAATCATAAACGAAAATGAAATCCGAACTCGTAAATTCAGTGATCCATTTTTGGATTCTTTTTGCGTTTTATACTTCTTTTCATTTCTAAGACTTTTTCTCCCTTTTGTTTTGTTTTCTTCCATCTTTTTCTTTTTCTTTTCTTTTTGATCGGATTACATCATGGTATAAACAAATACAAACAAATAGAGATAAATGTTAGCTAGACAATTGATATGTAAATAATTCATATTATTATAACAGAAGTTTAATAATGCATGAGTTTACATGAAGTCATATCTATACTTCTGAGGTTGGAGGTGAAGACGATAAGATGATTGATTTCTTCTTGCTGTTTCTTTTCTTTATCTTTTGCTCTGTGAATTCTTCTTTGAAAGACATTGTCTCTTACCTTTGTTTTTCTTCGGCTTTTGAAGTTGCTCCCCCTCAATACTTAATCGAATAGTGTGATTTTTCTCCCCCTCAACATTTTCATGTTGGACCATACTTTATGTATTGTTGATCATATTTGTTTTCTCCACCTCAACACCACAGGAAGATGGAATCTGATAGGATGTTGTTGAGGTGTTGACAGACCTTTGAAGTGTTGATAGGACGTAATCTTGTGTGTTCTCAATCTTGATCAACCGTTTCCTATCTTCCATTAGGAAAGGTATCAAACTTAAGTTTTTAGAAGAAGATTGGCTGATAAGTGTGTGGAGTAACTTGTTCTGAGCATCAATCTTTGTATGAAGTTGTTCGAGGGAGGTGAAAAAACAACAAACTAGACTGGAGGCCATTTGTTCTTGGAGTGTATTTCGGATCGACATGAGAGTCCCACTATATTGCTATCATTTTTCTATAGAATAATATGTATAATTCTATTCACGCTCACGATGTTACTAGCACGACTCAGCGTTTTTCCATGCTAGGTGTGACCCCTTCTCTCTTTGTTTTTTTAAAGAAGATTTGGGGTGAAAAAGTCTTTATTTCACGTTGGAGGATTTGTAAGCGAGGAATTTGATCGATTGGCTTTCAAGATGAACTATCCCTTTTTGGGGTACAATACTAGGCTATGATTCCTGGAGAGAAATTCTGACACCCATCATTTTTGAGTGAGTATTACACCAAGAGTTGACAAGCCTTTAGTTTCAAGCCCCTAGGTCAACACAATGGAGAGGCTAGCAATCACATTTAGCCAATTAATTCGTACTAATTACTCTTTCGATTTTGGTGAAGGGTGCACTACAAGAGAATCGGGGAATAAAGATGGAGTGCATCTTGTAGAGCACATGTAACGCATAGTCGGGTTTCTCATGCCATAACACCCATTCTAGGACGAGTTGGAAGAGGAATTCCTAATTCTTACACGGATGAGACTGCGAAATCTTCTAGTTGTTTATCCGATAGGATTTTAGAGTGTTGTAAATCGCTTACTGTTGTTTAATGGAAACAAGTTTATCGACTACATAAGAAGATGTCAGATGTGGTAAAGAAGAATGAATATTTGTTTGAGGAAAAAGAGGTGTGGAAGGTATGAGATTTTCTGGAAGAAAAGTGGAATGGGTTGGGCTAGAGAACCAATCTTCAAAGTGAAGGACTCTGGATAAGTCTGCATCCGCACTAACTATATTATGAGATATAGCAATGGAAAGATGGTTGGATCTGAGTTATAAAAACTGTCCTTTTGAGAGGACATTAAGGAGATGGTTGTGGGTTCATTTGCCATGATTCGGATATGGAAAGAATATACTTTTAGAAATTCTATTTCTGATGGGTTAAAATGGACCCCAGTGGCATCTGTAAAACTTACAGAAGTATCATAGTGGGCTTAGAGTCCAAAGTTTTTTTTCCCTTCTGTTGTTGGATGGTGATGAGATATGGGTAGATGCTAATGGTTTTGTTGGCATCATAATCTCAGAAGAGGAGATAGGAACAGGACTTTGACCCATAAAGGTAAGATCTTGATTGGACAAAGATTGAATCTGATAGAAGGTTTCAGAGTTTTCCGAACAAGATCCTTGACCTTTGTTGGGTTTTAGAAAAGGCGAGGAGGATGATATTTCTTGAGAATGGAAATTTAGAGAGGCATTTTTGGCTTTGAGAAAAATCCTAGTTGCGTCTCTAGTGTAGTGATCATTCCAAGGAAGATTATCACTCTGCGCATAGACAACCATACCTGAGGTAGAACAGAATCTGATGGTGGCACATTTGATCGTGTGGGAAAGGATAGATGTGATGGATATACATCAAACTCCACACTGGATGTATTAAATTTCTCATTTTGTATTCGACTATCATAGAGATGAATCGAATATACGAGATTTGAGGTTTTTTCTTTTTTTCCACTTATTTTTCTGATAAGATCATTGAATAAGTATGCTCCAAAGTTGATGTTCTTTTGAAATATCAAGGCATGAGTTAACCTGTTTATATAGCTTGGGTATTTATCGAACCCACTCATTTGCAACTTAAGTAGTAGGTTAGCTGAGTGAATAAGTAGTACCACACATTGCTAATGTGTTTTCTTAAAAGGGTCCTGTGGCAGAGACACTTGGTTCAATTTTACGATATTCAATAATCGATATTACATCCTCTAAGTCTTCATTAGTGTCAAGTGCTTCAAAAATCATATTTCTTGAAGAAGGGAGGTGAAGAGCATGAGCAAGATCATCATCATTGAATGTGTAACACCCCGAAAACTTAGACCGAAGAGAAGGCGAAAGCAACAACAATATCCCGTGCGACTCCCCGTGCAACTCGATCCGTGTCGTGATCCACGTGAGGATCTGGACTCCAGAGGTCCACGCGACCCTCCGCGTGAGTCCATCCGCGCTAGGGCCTGCGCGCGACCACTGTGCCTTTATAAAAGCAATAATCCGGTCTCCACCCCATTTTCTCTCAAAACCCTCAAAACTCCCCCCTTTCTCTCCAAATCGAACCCCATTCTCGCCCCCCAAACGAATCCTAACCCATTTTTGGGGGTTTTCCTCCTAAAATCAAATGATTCTTCATCATCTAGCAAGTTTTGGAAGCTAGAACTATAACCCCTCCATCTTCATCTTCCTCACCAAGTTTCTTAGGGTTTCACCCCAACCCTTTTTCCCCCATTTTGAAGATTGGGAGTTTGTGGTTTATTGTGGAGATCTAGAAGAGTGTGGGTGATGAATTTAAGCTATGGAAAAGGTAATCTTCTCTTCTCTTCAACTATGGAAATTAGGGTTTTGGTATAAGTTGAGATCTTTATGTAAAATGTTTGGGGAAAAATTCTATATGGTTGAATATGAATGTTTATAGTTGGAAACTTGTGGATCTAGGTTTTGGAAGGATTTTCTTGTGGATTCAAGTTTCTCCAAGGAAGCTCAAGTTGAGGTAAAATCTAGATTTAGCCTAAATTTTGCAAGGTGAGTTCAAGTTGATTTGTGAAAACGTTGTACATGCCAAAATGTCCATTTTAAAGTATTTATGTGTTTTCATGAAATTATCAATTGTTGAGTTATTTGGGGAGTGTTGATTATTTAAAATGTTTAGCTTTATAAATTTCGTAAAATACCTACATTTGGGATTTTTGGGCATTTTGATAAATGTGTCATAAATGAAAGTGTTTTGATGTTTTATTGCATAAATGGATATTTGGTCAAAATGCACTTTTAGTGTTTGTTGGGTTTTATACATCATTCGTGTAATGGGACGTTTTGAAAGTACGAATGTGTAAGTCCTTTGATTTTGGTGGTTCCCGATCTTGCGAACGTTTTAGAAATTGTAAACCTTTTTGGTTTTGGGCCGAAGGCCAATTGTGATTTGAGAGAAAAATATTTTTGGGAAAAGATGTATTTTGGTTTATGTAACGTTATTGACTGACGTATTTTAGCCAAACGTTTATTATACCTTTTGGGGCTTCATTTATACTCAGATGGTCAGTCTTTGGAACATTTGTTCAGTTTAGTAGCTCAATAAGGAGCCTTTGACGTATGGTGTACTTAGTTGCATCTTATTTGAGACTTACATGTTTTGAATGCGTTAGTTCATTCGTTGGAGTCATGTAACGTTTTAGACTGTAATGCATTGGATCCTTAGGCATATGAGTCAGTCAGTTGGTTTAGTTGGGAACTTTATCCCTGTTTTGGGACTGGAAATTATTTATGGCTAGCAGGAACTCGAGGTATAGATCGTGGGTGGTTGAATTCGATAACCGTGTAGCCGTTAGTGAAGGGCTCGGGGTATAGATCGTGGGTGGTTGAACTCGATGCCTGTGTAATCCAGTCTGGTTATTCATCGTGGAATTTAGTGTCCGCGTTTGAAGTCTAGTGAGTGGTCCCTAAATGATGTTTTTATGTAAGCTTGCGGTGGTGCTCTGCAGAGCCGTATACGAATCTAAGTCTTGCGGTGGTGCCCATTGTGAGCCAGATACGGGGACTTATGGCTTTTGTGGTGACACTCGTCTAGAGGTCGAGTAGACACTAGGGTCATTTGTGTATCTTGCGGTGGTGCCCATGGTGAGCCATATATGGAGATCCACTGACTCTATGTGAAGCTCGAGAACATCGATAAGTGGCTCAACTTTGTGTGCCCGCCACATTCGATGGAATTCGGGTCTCCCCCGTCACCGAAATGTGTTGTTTTGGGTATTGAGTTTTATTATCCATGTTTTCGGTGACGTTTTGTTTATATGGGTTTTTATCCATGATTTATGGGTTGAGTATTATGCCCTAGCCGTGTTTTGGGTGTTTCGGGATATAAAGTCTTATCCGTGTTTCATAAATTGGGAGTTCGATTTGTATTCTAATTTTGGGTGAGTTTTGGGTTAAATTACAATTTACGAAAGAACGTTTTATATTGAGATCTTAGTCCTTAAAATAGTTTGGTTTGGAAAACGTTTATATTGGTGTTTCCTTCGTCTAAAATGCATATTGTTGGAAAACGAGTCGTTTTCATATTTGAAGCATTGCATTTTGAAATATTATGATTTAAATTGCATTCTTCCTTTTAATGATATATTTATTCATATTGAAAACTCTTAAACTCACTAGGCGTTAGCTTAACCTTTTTATTTGTCGGCATGTACATCAGTTTCCGGTTGGGAATAGTTCTAGTGGCTCTACGAAGAGAAGAGTGCTAGTTGTGTGCTTGAGGAGTGTGTAGCTTGGAGAAGTCTTCCGCACTTATTATGGGATTAGCAGCTTGTTTTGGGTTAAGTAACACCCGTCTTAGTTTATCCTTGTATAAAACTGGAGTTTATAATCATTGAAGTTAAATATATAATTCTATATTGGAGATTTATCTTTTCTTGATGAAATTTTGAAAATTTTAATTTAGCTGCTCTTTCCAAATTTGAGGGTGTTACAAAATGTGAGATTATGATAGGATAGTATACTTGCTGAGATTTCCTTGGTTGCCACATTGTATTTGCATGAACACCAAAAGTTCTTCAACAAAATGGAGCTTATTTGTGGACTTGCAGTGTATGCAAACGATACAGGACTTTTTGATAAAAATTCCATGAGAATATGATGAGATGGAGTTAAATAGAGTTTGGAAAGGCATGCAATGTGATTTGTGCATTTTATTTGGCATTAGTAATGTAACACCCTCAAATCTGAAAATAGCAACTTATTTAAAATTTTCTAAATACATCGATAAATGAATCATCTACAACCACGAATTCAGATTTAGCTACCATACACGTATACCGTCTTATATATATATATAGACTATAAGGGACGGGTGCTACTAATACCCATGCATAGTCACTATCTCCATAATGCGGAAGACTTCACCGAATACTTACTTTCGGATCTAGCTAAGGCTTTACTCTTCACAGGATTGCTAGAACCAACTCTCAACCTTGAAACCTGATGCACATGCCGACAAATAAAAAGGTTAGGCTTAATGCCTAGTGAGCTCAAGAGTTTTAAAATAAGTATATATCTTTAAAAGAAAATAATTCAATTTAGAGCAAGGTCCTTCGAAATATTACGCTTAAAAATGGAAACGACACATTTTCCCATAATATGCATTTTTAAGGCAAAGCTCCCAAAACACACATTTCTTATATAACGCGCAACGCATAACTCACCCAAACGGGATCATAGTTCGACACTTATTTGATAAAAACATGAATAACCATTTATAACCCAAAGTACCCAAAATGCGGGCGGGACAAAATGCTCGACTCATGAATCGTTATCAAAACCACATATACCGTACGTCCGAAAACATGGACACTTGGTCCAATACTCATGCGACCGTAAGGAACCAATGATAATAACATAAGACGTTCTTATATTTAACATACTGATAACCAACAACGGGGGAAACCCGTATCCGTTTAGGGTGGAGGGAACACAAAAGTATACCACCCAAACAACGTTAATTGCATGACACCTCCCGATATCCCAGCCCGGTGTCCCTATGACTTCTTTACAAGTGTCACCCCAAGTCAGTTGACCTTGATGGATCATTCCGAAGAACTCCATCCCGAAGGCCCGATACACTTAAAGACTACCTCCCAGGCATTACTTCAAGCGGCGGAGGTCCAAGCGCCTACTATTCCGGTAGCACTAGCCGACTCAACCCTCTTAGCGATCACTTGTAAAGTTTCCGGTCATAAAACATAGGTACCGAAGTTCATCCCCGCAATACCCAATTGACCATCCAAGACAGACTGACTCACGTGTCTATGGATCCATTACACACTGTCTAACGTTACATAACTCCAATTGAAAGACCAAAGCTCCCAAAACATGTAACTCACCAATGACACAAATTAAGTGTCATCATATCCAAAACCCACGACGGTTAAAAATCCGGACAAATGTCCACACGACTCGTTTAAGCCAATACCGAACTAAAGAACTCAAAATCCGTTTGACCAATAATTACCGGTCTCCAAAATAGTGAAATGTCTTTAAATAACGTTTATGAAGACACGTACTTCAAAGACTAGATTTACCCAAAACTCCATACGAGATGGGACTCAAGATTTCCAAAGTGTTTATGAATGCAAATACACCAAATGCATATATCATGAATTAGACTTTACTTGTACAAAATCGTCAAAGACGTATAGCTCATAAAATAGACCTTACTTGTACAAAATCACCAATAATACGTAATTCATGTTATTTAGTTGTTGGAAACGTTCAAAACCCAATAGAAGCATTTTAAGAGGTTAATACATCCCAAGTTTACTAAGTAAGAAAACTTATCAAAATACTCACACTTTGACAAATAACTAAGTAAAACATATTTTACTTCTAAATACTCAAAACTTATCAGCAGTTAACCATTTCATGTAAAACACTTTAAAATACACATTTTGGCATGTACACCGTTTTTACAAATCAACTTGAACTCACCTTGCTAGATTTAGGCTAAATCTAGATTTCACCCAACGAGCTCTTTTGAAGACCACTTGAATCCTCAAGCCGAAATCTTCAAAAACCTAGATCCCAACATTTCAACCCATAAATACCCATAATCAACCATAAGGAACATTCTCCAAACATTATAAATCAAAATCCCAAACAATATCCAAAACCCTAATTTCTCCAAAATCACCAAATCCGAGATTTGGTTTACCAAACACTAAGAGATCAACAATGGAGTATTTCAACCTTTTAAAATCAAGAAAGCTTGCCACTAGAGACGATGAGACCTTCCAAGGACACCCATAACAATTCTTCAATCCAAACTCCCAAACACGAACTTTGGGGAAGATGAAGGTGGAGGTTCTTGACCATAGCTTCCAATCTTTATTGGGTGGTGGGGAAACACTTGGAATATCATGGATTTGGTGACTTGAGGGTATAAAACCGATTTTAGGGTTTGGGTTCAGTTTCTAGAGAGAAGGGTGAAATGGGGGAAGTTAGAATGAGAGAGAGGCTGAAAATTCGACTTTATGTAGCTCTGCACTCCGCCGGCGACATTGCCACGCGACTATGCCCTTGGCATAGTCGCCCGAAAGGAAGTGCCCGCGGTACCATTCTCGCGACTGTGCCATGTGAGAGTGACACCCTGTCACAATCGCGGGCATAGTCGCCCAAAGTGGTACTGAGGGTCCAAATTCCGACTTTTTCAACGACAAAGCTCCCGATACTCTGAGGGACTTATACAAAGCATTTCCCCAACAAAACCCCACCGATTACAAGTCACAGAAATGTCCGGGTGACATTTACTTACCAAAATTACGGGTGTTACAATCTTCCCAACCTTAGAATGATTTCGTCCTCGAAATCACTCCTCTTGATGGAATGCCGCCAGTTGAAAAGGTTGTCCTTAATCCATTTGCCAAAACCGCTACCACGACCCCTACACCGATATTCACGTGTGTTGGTCCTCTTGGTCACAACATACTCATAACTGAGCGAACACTGAACTCTCCAAAGTAATCTTTTACCCACAAAGTTACAGTCGTCTCCCAACCTTGGATGACAATTACCACCTCCAAGTAACTTATGACTCCAAGTCTCACCGACGAATCTCCTTCGGATCTAAACGATCTCGGACCCAACATCAAAGATCATAACCACACTTGCAAATCCTCTTATTTCACTGATCCATTCCTAATATTTATAAAGACATTCTTCCAAGGCGCACCAAAATGTCTTTCATGCAACCGGTTAACACAGAGTCGGCTGTCACTCAACTCCGATTCAACACCAATCTCACAACATTCCTAAAGTAACATCCTTATCACCACAGGAATGCTTGGGTACCTCGATACTCAGTCCTCCATACCCAAACTCCTTTCAAAATCCATTACCGAAAGGTCACTATTTTCCATAATCCAACCAGGTTACATCCATCCATTCCAAGATCCATCGACCTCAAGAAAACAAGTCGACGCCTAGGATTAAACGGTGACCTCGAAAGGGTGGACATCTCACCAAAAATCCCATTCCAGACGGGTTGTCGCACTAATGTTGACACCTAATCAGAGAGCTAAAATTTCAAATCTTACAACTCTAGCAGACAGATCACCAAAATTTCCTTTAATCTCGGAACCCGCTAAGACGGTACATCAACCACATAAGCCATGGTGTCACACCGACGAGCAAACCACCAAAACGAAACCCAATCTAATTGCCAATAATCACCTAACACTTTAACTCGTATGATCACCGAAGCATAAAAGTCACCCCTTAATTATCCGGGGAGACTTAAGTCTACTAATTCCATTAGTCGAGCGCACTGATTCAACACTAAGGCTCAAGATCCAAGACTGACCGCAAAACGGATCATCCGACGCTTCAAATCCCAAGGACTTCCTTAGTCCTTAATTACAACTCCTTTTTCTACGAGTTTAAATCTATAGGCCTACTGAGTTCAAGGTTTTCGACCAATATACAAATTTGAAATTTATAAAACTTTCAAATACATAAGCCTTTTAACAATTAACCGGGCGGTAAAAACACACTACCGTTTACTCGATAGGTTTCAAAATTGACTATCGACACAGCGCATACGAACCATTTCCAAAACTCATTTGTTCAATACTTACGATAGCAAATACAATAAATAAACATGCACAACAAAATTTTCAAACGGACTACCATGGTCCTAGTAATGCATCAATTTATACTATGCATATGTAAGATAACTTTCCGCACTATAACATGTGCAATAAAAGTTTGTACAATTCCCAAAAGAGACATTTACAAATTAACTTTAAAGTTCTGACTTCCCAACCCAAAAGTCAATGCGACATAAAATTATTAACAACTCCATATGTAACAGTTTATTCTCCAAAGTTCGGTGAAATGATAAGAATGCAAATAATTCTCAAATCGAGTTTAAAACTTTAAGTCGCCTCGATAAAACACATTTGACCAAGATGGTAACTACAACGATATGCAATTCGAAAATTCTTTCATGTATTGCGGAAAATTTATAACAGCAAGGTCAACAAGCGAAGCACGCTTAGATTAAAACTTAATATAAGACAACATAAATATTTCGCATTTTTACTCACGCGAGTGAAAGTCGGATTCAACCCAAAAGTATGCACATATACTCGTGTGAAACTCAAGATGCAATCATGCGACATTTAGATTTTTCAAGGTGCCTCTTACGGTTGCAAAAGTGTAGATGCAAGACTCGCATGAAGCAAGGTATCAAACAAAACTTGTAAATTAATGCACACAATAATGTCAATCTACACGTTCCAAAATTTCTTTTCTATTACACGGTTCGAATAGTCATAAAATAAAACGCCATAACCCCAACTAAACTTTCATAATTTTATTGACGGTAAAATCAAGCGGTGTCAAATCTCTGTTTCCCGACATAGGAGCGTAAAAAGACAATAAGTCTAAAAAGGTTAAAAAAATTTAAAACCACCACGTAAGATAAAGTGACCTTTTTCAACAAAACTCCCATGAGACACGACACTCAAAAGCTTGTAAATTATACGACATAAAGTTAAAACTCACACATCTCAAAATACACTTACGAACCCAAAAAGATCGCAAAACTATACCCCGTAAAATTAAACACGACTCATACAGACTAAAATTACACAGAAAATCCCGACTCAAGAACAGCGGGACAACCCTTCCTTTAAAACCTTAACATACGTGGAGAAGATCCAATGTCAAGGTTAAAAATTCTACAGTCACTTGCCCAATACCACATGTGGCATTAAAACACGGATCTTAAGATGTCCAAAAATAGCGTTAAACACAAAACAGGGACGGGGAGATTTTTTTTTTCCATATAATTTGTAATAACTTGCAACAAACAATTCCATGCATGCTGTGACAACTGTCAGATTTCGATTAATGAGGTCAGCACCCTCAGAATAATTTATAAGTTTTGTCACTTTTTAAATTTTATTAAAAGCCTTTAAGATAAAAAGTTTCCCCGAAAAATTTAGAAGTTGCGTTAAAAACCCGGAACAGTTCCGCATCTGACCGTCACTGTCCAGAAATGCCAAATAAGTGAATAAAAGTCCAAAATTCTTAAATTATAAAAATCAGAATTTTAATTTCTCTTGCATTGCAAAATTTTCAAAATTTCCATTTATTTAGCAAGAATTGAGAATCAGGTATTTCAGTCCTCAAATATATCTGATATTCCATAGTTTAAAGCTAGTCATTCAATTAATAATATTAAATAATTTTTTTTTTATGATGATGAGTCACTAGGACACTTGTCCTAAACCTACTTATTTTATTTATTTTCTTTAATTAAAAACCAAATTAAAACCAATTATCACTCTCATTTTTCAAGATTAACTCCTCACCTCCTCTCCCTCTCCTCTCTCTCATTTTCGGCCGAAGAAGCCACCACCATCACCATTTTTATTTTTTTTTTCTCTTCTTCTTGTCTTCTCATTGCTAAGAATCAAAAATCCAACCAAGAATCCATCACCATTTTGAAGTTAGAATCCAAGTCTTCATCTCCTATTGTGAAGGTAATCTCATAAACTACATTCTTCTTAATGCATGTTTTCATATTTTGGATTTTGAGAGTGAATAACAAAAGATTCATCCAAAATGTTGTATAAATTAGGTTTTATTGATGAAATAGCTTTCAAATTTATGTTCATATATTCAAAAATTGAGGTTTTGATTCTTGTTTTTCAAAAGAAAAACTTGTTTAATATCAAGTTTAGGGTTTGTGATGAAAATGTGGAATTTTGGTATCATAAACCACTAAAATATTGGTATTATTGAATTTATGTTTATGCTAATACAATGAATGTTAGTATAAAAATGTTCTTATGAAGGAATTTTCTAAGTTCTACATGATTAAGAACTTGTAACAATGTTAATGTCATATTTTCTTATGTTGTGTTCATGCATGCATTTGGATGAGCATTTTGATGGCAATGAATCCATGATGCATGTGTTAGTTTATCATGTGTTGAAAGGTGAAGACATGGTTTTTAACCAAAAACCATGTCTAATGATCATTATTGGTGAGTTAAATTAGCTTTCACATCATTCTAGAATCTGTCCAGAAAATGGACCTCACTTCTAGCTTGCACAACTCACAAACCACATGTCCAAATTTGGGGTTTTTGCTTCTAAACTTCAGTTTAGAGTGTTTGCTTTCTAAAAAGTCCAGAAACATAGAATTTGGAGATGATTTGAGCACTTAATTGGATTTTATAAGAAAATGGTACAATCTGTCCAGTGAAGACAGATTCATACACCTATTTTGTAGAGGCCATAACTCCCTCACTACTCATCCAAATTAAGTGAATCTTTTTCCAAATGTTAGGATTTTGAGTTAGGTTTGCATCCATATGTGGATCACTAGCTAATTCCAAGAATTGATACCTCAAAAACCTGTTACAAGTGTGGTATGTCACTGATCCGAAAATCAGTGACACTTTATTTTATAAAAATGATTTGATGTACCAAAAGTTATTCAAAAATTATGAAAAAGTGCAGATTTAATCTAAACATACCATAGTTCCATCCTAAAAATTTTGATTAAATAATTCTCTTGAGAAGTTAAGTTTCCGTGTTGAAATTACCGGATAACTTTCTGGACAGCATGTGCTGTATCCAGAAAAGTTGTGTTATCAAGCTTAAGTAATGCCTTATTTTATTTTGGAACTTCGTTTAGGCAAAATAATTATGGACTAAGAAACTTATTTGATGGCATTTCATGGGACAATTGGATATATTGGTTGGACATCGGAATAGGGTATTAATGTGTTTCTTATGGCAACTCTTATATAGGGAAAGTTAAGGCGTGACAAAACTCATTAAGTTTAAAGTAAAGCTTCTCTCGTTGCTTGCACCAAGGTGAGTATTCACAGCCCCATTTTTATCGTTTTAATTGATTTTGGGGTGAAAAGCATGTTTAAATTGCGTATTTAAGGATTCATGAGAATTGTTTGAAAGAATTGCGAATTGGCAATTTATAAGGCTTGTAAAAGCGTTTGGAAAATTAAGCTATATGATGAGTATGCAATTGATGTGTTGAGTTTTTAATGTTAAGACCCCGTGACACTACTATTAACTCGAAGAAAATCGGGCCTATAGTATTAGTGGATAGCGCTATTTGGTGTGACAAGCCCACTTTAATGCTGACGAGCAGGGGTGCACTATACTAGAGAAGATGGCTAAACATGTGGCATGAACCACCGCTGAGTTAGTCCATCGGGGGCGTTGTAATTGGTCAGGGACGGCTTAGTAGTGGCTCAACGTAAAAATTCGTCTTTGCTTACACTCATCATAAAGAAATTTAAGTTGTGGTACTCATGAATCAAAGAATTGAAATTGGTTTTTACGTACGCTTTACGATTGTCAAATCTTGCATATAAAATGATTTGTGCATATTCAAAACCTGTGAACTCACCAACTCTTTGTAGTTGACCTTGGTTTTTATTCATGCTTTTCAGGAATCTAGAAGGTAATCCCATGATGCTTTATCAGCGTACTCGTATTTTCAAGCACAAGACTATTTTCGCGTTAAGCGTATCTTATGTTTAAAGGACTTGGAATTTGTAAACGATAACGATATTATGTTCTCTAAAATGTAATGTATTTTGGTTGTAAATAAATGTTGGTATGTTTATAATCTTGTGTTGTGGCATCGGAACTGTTACGCCTCGTGTTTCCGCTTTAGCGGGGTGTGACAGATTTGGTATCAGAGCCATAGGTTATAGAGAATACCGGTTTTATTTTAAAAACCACACACTATAACCTTTTACAAATAAAGTTTTCAAAATTAAGGTACGCTGTAGTATAACTAAAATGTGTTTCACATTATCATATTTTAACTTAAACAGAGCTTGATCACCTTTGTTTAATTTAAGTGTGTATAGAGGGGACATAAATTGGCTATACTAGGAATTACTAAAAATAGAAACTTTTTGATACAAAAATGAGAAGCATGATTGTTATGTGAGTTTGCATGGTACTTTTGATTTTTAATAAAAATTTTAGCATGATTGACAATTAAAACTTTATTAATTATCGCAGTCATCATGTCTCGATCACCCTCGCACCAAGATCAGTCACTTGACGATTATGACCCATCTGAGCACGAATATTCTGATTCTGATCGATCACCGGAGAGATCGGTCACCCCTACTTTGGAGCCAACTTCACCCGCCACTTTTGTGCAAGAGAGTACACCTGTCCCACGTAGGGACGAGGCGGGGCCTTCTCGACTTAGGGGTCGGAGGGTATCGCCACCACCATGTGTTGGAATACCAGCATCTCAGCCAGCCGGTATGACAACATTAGAAAACTACTGGGTTTCGGGTATGGCCCGGGAAGTGGAGAGAGTTAGAATGGAGGTAAACCATCACGAGCATTCCATTGATGCACTCATGACTATAATGAATTCAAGTGATCAGATCTTAAATGGGCTTATATCAATGGTAAGTATGGGCGATCAAACTATGAGTGGGTTTGTGAGGGAACTGATGGAAACTAGGGCTATGGTAGCATGGCTGCACTCTTGTTTATCCGTGATGATGGGACTTTTGGTAATAGTGATAGCATGGGCGATGATGTTGTTTTTCAGGCATCAGTAGTTCGAATCATGGTTGGAGATTTGGGTGACTAACTTTCTTTTTGGACATGTAACTCGTCATGTTAGTACATTATTAAATAGCTTGACTATTATTTTTGAATGAATGATTGAATGTATGGCGTAGTTTTGTAATGATAATGAATATGTTTATGTTATATTGTTTATGTATGCTTAAGAATTGTGAATTTCAGTTCCATAAGATTGATTTTTTTTTTTTAGATGTATGATCAAGCAAATACAATTTATATTGCATTAAGATTTAAGGATAGAAATAAAGGGAAATAAGAATTTGGAATTAAATATTGACGAGGCTTTAAAATAATTGTGCAATAGAATTATGCCGCCAAGGAGAGAAGATCCTGAGATTGCGCGACTCGTATCCGAGCAAATCTTAGCTTCACTTCCTAACATAGTTAGTCAGATAGCAGCGGGCCTGAATGCTAACCAACCTAATCAACCAAGAGCCGGTGCCAATATAGAAAAAGAATGTACATATAAGACTTTTAGGTCTTGTAACCCAAAGGAATTCCACGGTACCGAAGGAGCGGTTGGGTTATTATCTTGGATTGAAGGAATGGAATCCGTTCTCCACATAAGTAAGTGCTCTGAAGCAAACAAAGTAGAATTCGCAGCTTGTTTACTACAAGGAAGAGCACTGACCTGGTGGAACACTCAAGTGCAGACCCGAGGAAGAGAAGTAGCTAACAAACTCACTTGGGATGAATTTAAGGAAATGCTTAAGGAAGAATATTGTTCAAGAAGCGAAATGCAGAAACTACACGCAGAATTATGGGAGCATGAAATGAAAGGGAATGATATTGAAGCGTACACGGCACGATTCCATGAGCTGGCAAAGATGGTGCCACATCTGGTTACGCCAGAAGAGAATCGGGTGGACCGATATGTCTGGGGTTTAGCTCCAGAAATCCGAGGTGATGTGACCTCGGGTAATCCAAAAACCATTCAGGAGGCGGTAAGTCTGGCAACCAAGCTCACCAATAATGCCAATCGATCGGGGCTTTTCTCTCACGATTCTGTGAAAGGAAAAAGGAAGGTCGAGGAAACTTCGAGGAGATCGTTTGACAGAAGAAGGGGGAAGGAACAGAGAACGAGGGGTAATTATGGAATTCAAACTCAAACAGCTGATAAAGGAAAGGAAGTATACCCGAGATGCGACAAGTGCAACAATCGACATTTCGGAAATTGTGTTATTTGTGTCAAATGTAACAAAGGAGGCCATTATGCGAAAGATTTTAAGAATGGAGGAAGGCGAGCCTGTTTTGAATGTGGAAGTCAGGATCATTTTAGGAATGCCTGTCCTAAGTTTGTCAGAAGGATGAACGCAAATCGAACTCGACCGACAAACCAGAGGAACCAAAAAGGGCAAGCACGAGGCCGAGTATTTGAAATTGGAGCGGAAGAAGCGAGACAAGATCCGGATGTAATCACAGGTACGTTTCTCTTAAATGATCATCGTGCATCTGTATTATTCGATTCCGGAGCAGATAGAAGCTTTGTATCATTAAGTTTTAGATCGAAAATTAATCAAATGCCCCAAAAGCTAAAAGAAACTTATGTTATTGAGTTCGCTAACGGACAAGAGATTAGGGTTGAAGATGTATTTTTGAATTGTACCCTAAGTCTAGCTGAAAAGGAATTTAAGATAGATCTAATTCCAATAAAGTTAGGAAGCTTTGATGTAGTTGTGGGCATGGATTGGTTGTCTAATAACCAAGCGGAATTATGTTGCTCCGAGAAGACTCTTCGAATTCCGTTACCTCAAGGAGAAGTACTTATAGTACATGGAGAAAAATCCAAAAGGAAGTTAAGAATAGTGTCCTGCATGAAGATGCAGAAGTATTTAAGGAAAGAATATATTGCGTTTTTAGCCCATGTAGTCAATAAAGAGACCAAGGAGAAGTGTTTACAAGATATTCCTGTAGTTAGAGACTTTCCTGAAGTGTTCCCTGAAGACTTACCTGGACTACCTCCACAGAGACAAGTCGAATTTCGCATTGATTTAATTCCAGGAGCTGCACCAGTGGCTAAGACACCATACCGTTTGGCGCCATCCGAAATGCAAGAACTGTCTGAACAACTTCAAGAGCTGCTTGATAAAGGATTTATCAGACCGAGTTCTTCGCCATGGGGAGCTCCAGTTCTTTTTGTTAAGAAGAAAGATGGAACATTCCGAATGTGTATCGATTACAGAGAACTCAATAAGTTAACCCTCAAGAATCGATACCCACTTCCTCGAATTGATGATCTGTTTGATCAATTGCAAGGCGCAACGTACTTCTCAAAGATTGACTTACGATCTGGATATCATCAAATGAGAGTTCGCGAAGAGGATATTGATAAGACGGCATTTAGAACTCGTTATGGACATTATGAGTTTCTAGTTATGCCCTTTGGATTGACGAACGCACCAGCAGTTTTCATGGATCTAATGAATAGAGTCTGTCGGCCGTATTTAGACAAGTTCGTGATTGTATTCATAGACGATATTTTGATTTATTCACGAAGCAAGGAAGATCATAAGAAACATTTGAAATTGATCTTAGAACTTCTCAAAGATCAGAAGTTGTATGCTAAGTTTTCCAAATGTGAATTTTGGCTTCGAGAGGTGCACTTTCTGGGTCATGTGGTTAATGAAAAGGGAATTCATGTTGACCCGGCAAAAGTTGAAGCCATCAAGAAATGGGAAACCCCAAGGACACCAACAGAAATTCGTCAATTTCTTGGTCTGGCGGGCTACTACCGAAGGTTCATAGCGAATTTTTCAAAAATCGCTCAACCTCTGACAGCACTGACTCAGAAGGATAAGAAATTCGTCTGGGAAGAGAAACAGGAGGAAGCATTTCAAATACTTAAGCGCAAGTTATGTGACGCACCAATTCTTGCATTACCAGAAGGTACGGATGACTTTGTGGTGTATTGTGACGCATCACATCAAGGTTTAGGATGTGTATTAATGCAGAGGAATAAGGTTATAGCTTATGCGTCAAGACAACTCAAAGTTCATGAAAAGAACTACACCACTCATGACTTGGAATTGGGTGCGGTGGTATTTGCATTAAAAATCTGGAGGCATTACCTTTATGGTACTAAATGTACCATCTTTACTGATCACAAAAGTCTTCAGCATATTTTTGATCAGAAAATGTTGAACATGAGACAACGGAGATGGGTTGAGCTGCTTAATGATTATGAATGCGAAATAAAGTATCATCCTGGTAAAGCTAATGTGGTAGCTGATGCATTAAGCAGGAAAGAAAGAGTAAAACCATTAAGGACACGAGCTTTGGGAATGTTCGTCCAATCAAGCCTTAAGACACAAGTTCGTGAAGCCCAAGTGAAAGCATTGAAAACAGAAAATCTTTGTTGTGAAGCCTTGCATAACATGGAAAAAGAGTTTGAATCGCGATCAGATGGAGTACGATATTTCAAGAATAAAGTTTGGATACCAAAGGTTGATAATCTGCGATCAGCTATTCTGGAAGAAGCTCACGGATCAAGGTATTCGGTTCACCCAGGAGCCGACAAAATGTACAAAGGATTGAAGGAATATTATTGGTGGCCGGGAATGAAGAAGGACATTGCTGAATTTGTGAGTAAATGTTTGACTTGTGCCAAAGTCAAAGCAGAGCATCAAAAGCCTTCTGGACTTCTTCAACAACCTGAGATACCACAATGGAAATGGGATCAGGTATCTATGGATTTTATCACCAAACTACCCAGGTCTGGAAAAGGGAACGACGCGATTTGGGTCATTGTGGATCGACTTACGAAATCTGCGCATTTTCTCCCCATAAGAGAGGACTTCAAAATAGAAAGATTGGCGCAGTTGTACATAGACGAAATTGTCTCTCGGCATGGAGTACCCCTATCTATCATTTCTGATAGAGATAGTCGTTTCACTTCCCGATTTTGGCAAGTATTTCAGAAAGCACTGGGTACCAGGTTGAACCTGAGTACTGCATATCATCCACAGACAGACGGACAAACGGAAAGGACCATTCAAACTTTGGAGGATATGCTACGCGCGTGTGCTATAGATTTTGGAGGAAGCTGGGATAAGCATCTGCCGTTAGTTGAATTCTCTTACAATAACAGCTATCACACAAGCATTCAATGTGCGCCATATGAAGCTCTTTATGGACGTAAATGTAGATCTCCACTTAGTTGGGTGGAAATTGGTGATAGTCAACTGATTGGGCCTGACATTATACAAGAAACCACCGATAAAATATCAACCATCAAGGAAAGACTCAAAGCTGCAAGGGATCGTCAAAAGAGTTATGCGGATAACCGCAGGAAACCGTTAGAATTTCAGAAAGGTGACAAAGTTCTTTTGAAAGTATCACCATGGAAAGGATTGATCAGATTCGGGAAGAGAGGTAAACTAAGTCCAAGATATATTGGTCCGTTTGAGATACTGGAAAGAATTGGACCAGTAGCCTATAAGCTGAGCCTACCTCAAGAGTTAAGTGCTATTCATGACACTTTTCATGTGTCAAATCTAAAGAAATGTCTGATAGACAAATCAATGATCGTGTCCTCAGATGAAGTAAAAGTTGATGAACGCCTATGTTTTAAACAGGAACCTATCGAGATTCTCGATCGCGAAACTAAACGTCTTAGGCGCAGCAAAATTCCAATTTTAAAGGTCCGTTGGAATTCACGTCATGGACCTGAATATACTTGGGAAAGAGAAGACTTCATGAAGCGCAAGTATCCTAAGTTGTTTGATGAAAAGCCTGTCCAGAAATATCAGTCATAAATTTCGGGACGAAATTTTTTTTAAGGAGGGGAGACTGTGACAACTGTCAGATTTCGATTAATGAGGTCAGCACCCTCAGAATAATTTATAAGTTTTGTCACTTTTTAAATTTTATTAAAAGCCTTTAAGATAAAAAGTTTCCCCGAAAAATTTAGAAGTTGCGTTAAAAACCCGGAACAGTTCCGCATCTGACCGTCACTGTCCAGAAATGCCAAATAAGTGAATAAAAGTCCAAAATTCTTAAATTATAAAAATCAGAATTTTAATTTCTCTTGCATTGCAAAATTTTCAAAATTTCCATTTATTTAGCAAGAATTGAGAATCAGGTATTTCAGTCCTCAAATATATCTGATATTCCATAGTTTAAAGCTAGTCATTCAATTAATAATATTAAATAATTTTTTTTTTATGATGATGAGTCACTAGGACACTTGTCCTAAACCTACTTATTTTATTTATTTTCTTTAATTAAAAACCAAATTAAAACCAATTATCACTCTCATTTTTCAAGATTAACTCCTCACCTCCTCTCCCTCTCCTCTCTCTCATTTTCGGCCGAAGAAGCCACCACCATCACCATTTTTATTTTATTTTTCTCTTCTTCTTGTCTTCTCATTGCTAAGAATCAAAAATCCAACCAAGAATCCATCACCATTTTGAAGTTAGAATCCAAGTCTTCATCTCCTATTGTGAAGGTAATCTCATAAACTACATTCTTCTTAATGCATGTTTTCATATTTTGGATTTTGAGAGTGAATAACAAAAGATTCATCCAAAATGTTGTATAAATTAGGTTTTATTGATGAAATAGCTTTCAAATTTATGTTCATATATTCAAAAATTGAGGTTTTGATTCTTGTTTTTCAAAAGAAAAACTTGTTTAATATCAAGTTTAGGGTTTGTGATGAAAATGTGGAATTTTGGTATCATAAACCACTAAAATATTGGTATTATTGAATTTATGTTTATGCTAATACAATGAATGTTAGTATAAAAATGTTCTTATGAAGGAATTTTCTAAGTTCTACATGATTAAGAACTTGTAACAATGTTAATGTCATATTTTCTTATGTTGTGTTCATGCATGCATTTGGATGAGCATTTTGATGGCAATGAATCCATGATGCATGTGTTAGTTTATCATGTGTTGAAAGGTGAAGACATGGTTTTTAACCAAAAACCATGTCTAATGATCATTATTGGTGAGTTAAATTAGCTTTCACATCATTCTAGAATCTGTCCAGAAAATGGACCTCACTTCTAGCTTGCACAACTCACAAACCACATGTCCAAATTTGGGGTTTTTGCTTCTAAACTTCAGTTTAGAGTGTTTGCTTTCTAAAAAGTCCAGAAACATAGAATTTGGAGATGATTTGAGCACTTAATTGGATTTTATAAGAAAATGGTACAATCTGTCCAGTGAAGACAGATTCATACACCTATTTTGTAGAGGCCATAACTCCCTCACTACTCATCCAAATTAAGTGAATCTTTTTCCAAATGTTAGGATTTTGAGTTAGGTTTGCATCCATATGTGGATCACTAGCTAATTCCAAGAATTGATACCTCAAAAACCTGTTACAAGTGTGGTATGTCACTGATCCGAAAATCAGTGACACTTTATTTTATAAAAATGATTTGATGTACCAAAAGTTATTCAAAAATTATGAAAAAGTGCAGATTTAATCTAAACATACCATAGTTCCATCCTAAAAATTTTGATTAAATAATTCTCTTGAGAAGTTAAGTTTCCGTGTTGAAATTACCGGATAACTTTCTGGACAGCATGTGCTGTATCCAGAAAAGTTGTGTTATCAAGCTTAAGTAATGCCTTATTTTATTTTGGAACTTCGTTTAGGCAAAATAATTATGGACTAAGAAACTTATTTGATGGCATTTCATGGGACAATTGGATATATTGGTTGGACATCGGAATAGGGTATTAATGTGTTTCTTATGGCAACTCTTATATAGGGAAAGTTAAGGCGTGACAAAACTCATTAAGTTTAAAGTAAAGCTTCTCTCGTTGCTTGCACCAAGGTGAGTATTCACAGCCCCATTTTTATCGTTTTAATTGATTTTGGGGTGAAAAGCATGTTTAAATTGCGTATTTAAGGATTCATGAGAATTGTTTGAAAGAATTGCGAATTGGCAATTTATAAGGCTTGTAAAAGCGTTTGGAAAATTAAGCTATATGATGAGTATGCAATTGATGTGTTGAGTTTTTAATGTTAAGACCCCGTGACACTACTATTAACTCGAAGAAAATCGGGCCTATAGTATTAGTGGATAGCGCTATTTGGTGTGACAAGCCCACTTTAATGCTGACGAGCAGGGGTGCACTATACTAGAGAAGATGGCTAAACATGTGGCATGAACCACCGCTGAGTTAGTCCATCGGGGGCGTTGTAATTGGTCAGGGACGGCTTAGTAGTGGCTCAACGTAAAAATTCGTCTTTGCTTACACTCATCATAAAGAAATTTAAGTTGTGGTACTCATGAATCAAAGAATTGAAATTGGTTTTTACGTACGCTTTACGATTGTCAAATCTTGCATATAAAATGATTTGTGCATATTCAAAACCTGTGAACTCACCAACTCTTTGTAGTTGACCTTGGTTTTTATTCATGCTTTTCAGGAATCTAGAAGGTAATCCCATGATGCTTTATCAGCGTACTCGTATTTTCAAGCACAAGACTATTTTCGCGTTAAGCGTATCTTATGTTTAAAGGACTTGGAATTTGTAAACGATAACGATATTATGTTCTCTAAAATGTAATGTATTTTGGTTGTAAATAAATGTTGGTATGTTTATAATCTTGTGCTGTGGCATCGGAACTGTTACGCCTCGTGTTTCCGCTTTAGCGGGGTGTGACACATGCTTAAGCTCACAGTTTAAAAATCTGATTAGTGCTAAATGTTTTACCAAGACTTCAAAGTATAACACACTTTATGCTTCGAATACATGAGAAACAATTGATGCAAACTTATTTTAGAAATAAATTTCGTGCATGAACTTGGTCGGCACTCAGCATCTCAGGACTATACTCCTCCATTTTCCCGACGTACTATTGTCATCAGGATACATCAAGCATCTTAGGGTCACGAACCCACTAATTGGGTTAACTTACAATTTCTCCTCAAAATAAAATTGGTCTAACGAACTTATAGTTCTAATCCAACCAATAATTCTTACTCAAGATGATCAACTTAATGCATTCAACGCATTTAACTATCACTTCAACGTCACATCGCTATAGACATGAACCTTTCCTTAGATTACTCGCTTAGAAACTTTCTCACTACCCCAACGGTCATCATACTAAGGTAGTTCAAGTATACACATGTGATATGTAGGTTCACCATAACACTGGTCAGGTGCCATTATGAACGTACCATACATGATCATCCTTGCGACCATTGACGATTTCTCGTTTCTAGCGACCCGATCAACTCTAAGATATCTTATCTTAAGGCGCCTAATGTGCAACTTCACTTTCAATCGCTTATAAGAATGCTAGTTTGAGTCTAGGCATCCAAAAATCAATAACTAAATCTCTCAAACTTAAGCTCCGATACCAACTTGTAACACCCTCAAATCTGGAAATAGCAACTTATTTAAAATTTTCTAAATACATCGATAAATGAATCATCTACAACCACGAATTCAGATTTAGCTACCATACACGTATACCGTCTTATATATATACAGACTATAAGGGATGGGTGCTACTAATACCCATGCATAGTCACTATCTCCATAATGCGGAAGACTTCACCGAATACTTACTTTCGGATCTAGCTAAGGCTTTACTCTTCACAGGATTGCTAGAACCAACTCTCAACCTTGAAACCTGATGCACATGCCGACAAATAAAAAGGTTAGGCTTAACGCCTAATGAGCTCAAGAGTTTTAACATAAGTATATATCTTTAAAAGAAAAGAATTCAATTTAGAGCAAGGTCCTTCGAAATATTACGCTTAAAAATGGAAACGACACATTTTCCCATAATATGCACTTTTAAGGCAAAGCTCCCAAAACACACATTTCTTATATAACGCGCAACGCATAACTCACCCAAACGGGATCATAGTTCGACACTTATTTGATAAAAACATGAATAACCATTTATAACCCAAAGTACCCAAAACGCGGGCGGGACAGAATGCTTGACTCATGAATCGTTATCAAAACCACATATATCGTACGTCCGAAAACATGGACACTTGGTCCAATACTCACGCGACCGTAAGGAACCAATGATAATAACATAAGACGTTCTTATATTTAACATACTGATAACCAACAACGGGGGAAACCCGTATCCGTTGAGGGTGGAGGGAACACAAAAGTATACCACCCAAACAACGTTAATCGCATGACACATCCTGACATCCCAGCCCGGTGTCCCTACGACTTCTTTACAAGTGTCACCCCAAGTCAGTTGACCTTGATGGATCATTCCGAAGAACTCCATCCCAAAGGCCCGACACACTTAAAGACTACCTCCCAGGCATTACTTCAAGCGGCGGAGGTCCTAGCGCCTACTATTCCGGTAGCACTAGCCGACTCAACCCTCCTATCGATCACTTGTAAAGTTTCCGGTCATAAAACATAGGTACCGAAGTTCAACCTCGCAATACCCAATTGACCATCCAAGACATACTGACTCACGTGCCTATGGATCCATTACACACTGTCTAACGTTACATGACTCCAATTGAAAGACCAAAGCTCCCAAAACATGTAACTCACCAATGACACAAATTAAGTGTCATCATATCCAAAACCCACGACGGTTAAAAATCCGGACAAATGTCCACACGACTCGTTTAAGCCAATACCGAACTAAAGAACTCAAAATCCGTTTGACCAATAATTACCGGTCTCCAAAATAGTGAAATGTCTTTAAATAACGTTTATGAAGACACGTACTTCAAAGACTAGATTTACCCAAAACTCCATACGAGATGGGACTCAAGATTTCCAAAGTGTTTATGAATGCAAATACACCAAATGCATATATCATGAATTAGACTTTACTTGTACAAAATCGTCAAAGACGTATAGCTCATAAAATAGACCTTACTTGTACAAAATCACCAATAATATGTAATTCATGTTATTTAGTTGTTGGAAACGTTCAAAACCCAATAGAAGCATTTTAAGAGGTTAACACATCCCAAGTTTACTAAGTAAGAAAACTTATCAAAATACTCACACTTTGACAAATAACTAAGTAAAACATATTTTACTTCTAAATACGCAAAACTTATCAGCAGTTAACCATTTCATGTAAAACACTTTAAAATACACATTTTGGCATGTACACCGTTTTCACAAATCAACTTGAACTCACCTTGCTAGATTTAGGCTAAATCTAGATTTCACCCAACGAGCTCTTTTGAAGACCACTTGAATCCTCAAGCCGAAATCTTCCAAAACCTAGATCCCAACATTTCAACCCATAAATACCCATAATCAACCATAAGGAACATTCTCCAAACATTATAAATCAAAATCCCAAACAATATCCAAAACCCTAATTTCTCCAAAACCACCAAATCCGAGATTTGGTATACCAAACACTAAGAGATCAACAATGGAGTATTTCAACCTTTTAAAATCAAGAAAGCTTACCACTAGAGACGATGAGACCTTCCGAGGACACCCATAACAATTCTTCAACCCAAACTCCCAAACACGAACTTTGGGGAAGATGAAGGTGGAGGTTCTTTACCATAGCTTCTAATCTTTGTTTGGTGGTGGGGAAACACTTGGAATATCATGGATTTGGTGACTTGAGGGTATAAAACCGATTTTAGGGTTTGGGTTCGGTTTCTAGAGAGAAAAGGGTGAAATGGGGGAAGTTGGAATGAGAGAGAGGCTGAAAATTCGACTTTATGCAACTCTGCACTCCGCCGGCGACATTGCCACGCGACTATGCCCTTGGCATAGTCGCCGTGCATAGTCGCCCGAAGGGGAGTGCCCGCGGTACCATTCTCGCGACTGTGCCACGCGAGAGTGACACCCTGTCACAATTGCGGGCATAGTCGCCCAAAGTGTACTGAGGGTCCAAATTCCGACTTTTTCAACGACAAAACTCCCGATACTCTGAGGAACTTATACAAAGCATTTCTCCAACAAAACCCCACCGATTACAAGTCACAGAAATGTCCGGGTGACATTTACTTACCAAAATTACGGGTGTTACAAGTAGATTGTGAAGTCGGAATTTGATGACGAAGAAGCTTGGTAGATGTCTGCATGGTTGAAATATTAAGAATGTAGAAGATGATCAAGAAGAGAACACATGTTTTAGTGTGGGAAAGTGACAGACAACTATAGATTAGACGTATAGAGGGTGACTTAATGTAGTAAATTGTAATAATGAGATTAAAGTGAAGGTGGTAGTAGAAGTGACATGGTAGACTTTGAAGACAACACGGACTCTTTTAAATTTTGACACATGATTACCGATAAGACGATGAGTTTAATTATCACCAATTCTTGGGGTTCTTCAATGGATAGTGGAATATTTGAATGAACGTTGTGATAAAGTCGGATGAAGAAGCATTCTAATCACCACTTATGGATATTCGACAAAGATTGAGGTGTAAATGAAAAAGTAGAATTCGAGACATTGGATGAATTCGAACAAGAATATTCGATCACCTTTCAACACGTAATGTATCGGATGTTGATGAAGAAGAGTTTGGTCAATATATCAGAGGATCAAGAATCTGATATATGATAAAGAAAGGTGTATCATATAATCTTCAGACATAAAAGTGAGAGAACATACCTTGCTTTGGATGGATTCAGAGTGGTAGACATCAAATATTGAATAAGATATTATTTATTTTATTTAATAGGATAAATTGAAATTAAAGGTTTAAAAATAAAATAATAGTGAGTATGAAGATGAAATATCTGATAACTCATATTATTTTAATTTTCAACATTTAACATTCACAATTCACTATGAGATACTTGAACCTTGATTCAACTAAAGGCTTAGTAAATAGATCAGCTAATTGATTATCTATAAGAATAAAATGAAGTTCCACGTGTCATTTGTATATGTGATCTCTGATAAAAAGATATTTTGTGTCAATATGCTTGGTTCTTAATGTAACATAGGATTGTTGGCAATAGCAATGACACTAGAATTATCACAAAGAATGGGTATAGTAGAACAATTTATGTCATAATCATCTAGCTGACATTTCATCCATAAAATTTGAGTTGTACAACTTCCAACAACAATGTATCCAACTTCAACAGTTGACGCTGAAACTGAGTTTTGTTTCTTTCTTGACCAACTTAGAAGTTTACTACCTAGGAGTTGGGAGCTTCCTGTGGTACTTTTCCTGTCTATTTGGCACCATTGCATACTCAGAATCTGAATATCCAATTAAATCAAAACATGTGTCTGTGGGATACCAAAGACCTAGGTTGGGAGTAGAGATGGCCAAATGGGTTGGGGCCGACCTAGGACCGGCGAAGGACCAAGTCCGGGACCGACATAGGCCTGGCCCAACCCCGATCGTTTAGGACTGGTTTAGGACCAGCGGTTATGGCCCCGGTTACGATATTTCACCGTAAAAAGGCCCGGCTCGGCCTGGAACCGGTTATAGGACCAATTGTGGGACCAACCCGAGACCGACCAGATTTTTATTTAAATTTTATTATAAACTTATTTTTAGATGTATTTTTAAGTATCTTTTTAAATTTGTTTTTAATTGTATTTGATTGAAGACAAAAATGTATTTTAAGTGTATTTTATTAAGTGTATTATAATAAAAACATATTTTTAGTGTATTCTATTAAATATTTTAAAATATATTTGATTGACCAAGTTCTTTATAACAAAAATGTATTTTTTTAGTGTATTTGTTTGACCAAATTATTAAAAAAACGTATTCCTTAGTATATTTCATTGACCAAATTCTTCAAAAAATATTTTTTATATGTTAAAAATCAATTTAAAAAAATTAAAAAAAATAAGTGGGACCGATTTGGGCCCGACCTGGGACCGAGACCGGTTCTCATAACCCGGCCTTATAAAGCTTAATCGGGCCGAAGTATTTTGGTTGGGACTGGACCGGGACCGGGACCGATTACCCTGGGACCATGTAACAACCCTCGTTTCCGCCTCTAAACCGAGACCCAATGAATGGTGTTACGAACCGAGTCTCAACCATTTATATATAATTGAAAGAAGACATTAAAAAATGCGAAAGCAATTAAAAACCAAAATAGAAGTTTAATTAATATAAAACCATTTCGATGGATCATACAAAACATAATCTAATATTGTAACTATTTAACAAACCCGAACCAAAAGTCAACTATGTGTCATAAGTTGCGACATCTCCTTGATCTAACCTTTATCGCCATGAAAGCCCTCAATCATTAATCTGCGATACATACTTAACTACTAAGCAATTATTTTCTTAGTGATTACAAGTTTATACATCAAATATCATGTACTCAAATTTTACAGCCTCATAAAGAAAAGTAAACATGCTAATTTGTTCATGAAGTTCACCATTTTAAAATCCAATTTTCACCGGTGGATGTCACACCTTCCGATATTATTTCGGACCCTTCGTCAAAAGTCCAGGATCATTTCTACAAATCCTTTCCGTGGTTATACCGTCTCAATGATACACAACTCCTTAACTCATTCTAACCATCTTATTATGATTAGAATTCCTAGATTCATTTCTCGGTAGTGTAATCACTGGTGATCTTTATTCTTATTAATATACACATGTGAAGTAGAAATCATGAACATAGTTATCAATATAGCATGTATGAGGCATAAAACTAGAGCATCATATGTGAAAGTTAGTAATTTGAGTATGTATCGCAGATTTGTAAACAAACCAAAACAGTAAATTTAGTAATCACCTTTGCTTTTGACTACAAAAGACTTAATTTATGTTGTCCTCTTTATCAACTTCTCACCTTCTATTTTTGACTCTTATTCTCTTCCTCTTCCTCACCAAATGTGTGTGTGACTAAATTTTCTGCTGGAGAAAGAAATCAAAAAAAGACAAAAGAGGCTTCTATTTATACTAAAGGTTAAGGAGCTTGGAACTAGGCTAATCACTACTTGATGTGACCTCCTCTCATGCACCATATGTCACCATACAACACCTCATGCTGCCACTAACAACCCCTTTTCCAGGCTTTTTTCCATCCCCTTTTTTGTTTTTAGCTCTTTTTACTAATAATTAATGACCCCTTTTTTTGTTTATATTTATTTAACAACCCCTTTTCTTTATGGGTTGGGTTCCTATGAGAAGTTGAGTTAACGGTAAGAAGCGTGAGAAATAGTTATCGACCGTTGGATGAGAAATGGACGCACATTAGGGTGAGATGCACCGAGATGCACCAGATTAATTCTCTTATAAGCCGCAATTCATGGGAGGGCTTGAAATTAAAAGAGATCAACGGTTCAGATCCACTTCTCACGCTTCTCACCGTTAATTCAACTTCTCACACGATCCTTCGTCTTTCTTTATTTATTAATAATTAACAATTCTTTTATTTATTTCTATTTATTAATATCCAGGAGCTCCCTTTTTTATGTTTTATTAGTAAAAATAGGTTGTTATAAATCTCCCCTCCTTACAAAAGATTTCGTCCTCGGAATCTACTTTCTTTAGAATAGATAGGGAAACTTCGTCCTCATTTCGTTCTCATTTTCCCAAGTGGCATTGCGACCTTTATGATATTTCTATTGTACTTTAACCAACGGAACCTCTTTATTCTACAAGTGTTTAGTAAGACTTAAGTTTGTAGGACCAAACATTAAAATGTCTAACCTACAAGTGTTACAATAGGTTTATAATACGTTTTTGGGCGTTTTAACAAGTTTTTAGCAAATCTTTAATATAAAGTGTCATATTAGTTTTTTTTTGTAGGATACTTTTGAAAAATGTTGTATAAACCCATATTTTTATAGGACATTTACGTTTACAAAAACAAATTTTCAAATGTTGTCATGTAAACTAGCTATTATGACATTTCATTTAAAAATATCCTAAAAACGTTGTTAAAACGTCAAAAAATATTCTACAAACCTATTGTAACACTTTTAGATAGAACAATTTATTGTTTGGTCTTATAGACTTAAGTCCTATAAAGCATTTTATTAGGACACTTAGGGCACATTTGGTTTGCAGGATTGGAATGGATTTGGAGGGATTTGGATTTCAAATTCATTCCAATCCTATGTTTGGTTTGCAGGAATGAAATTTGTTGAATGGATTTGAAATCCTTTGACCTTGTTAAAATCTTTAACCCGATGGATTTGGAATTCCTTTGCAATGGCTGGGATTTCAAATCACCCCAAATCCAAATCCCTCCAAATACAAATCCTTACTTGAAATCCAATCCATTCCAATTCATTCCCGCAAACCAAACGCGCCTTTAGACATTTAGGGCGCGTTTGGTTTGCAGGATTGGAATGGAATGAATTGGATTTCGAGTAAGGATTTGGATTTGGAGGGATTTGGATTTGGGGGAATTTGAAATCCCGGGTCATTGCAAAGGAATTCCAAATCCATCAAGTAATGATTTTAAAGAGGTCAAAGGATTTCAAATCCGGTCAACAAATTTCATTCCTGCAAACCAAACACATGATTGGAATGGATTTGAAATCCAAACCCCTCCAAATCCTTTCCAATCCCGCAAACCAAACATGCCCTTAGGTGTGTTGGGAACTGAAGAATAACTTAAGTGATTAATGCTGCTAGTTCAGAATTACTACTGCTAGTAGAATTAATACCGCTAGTCAAAGTTAGTGCTGCTTGAACAAAGTTAGTACTGCTTAGCTAGTTAGTACTGCTAGTAGTTAGTACTGCTTAGTAGTTAATGCTGCCAAGACTTAATGCTGCTTATAAGGTAATGTGAAGATAATGATGAATAGATCGTGGGTAAAGATAAACAAGGATATTCTGAAGATATTCATGGAAGATATACTGAAGATATTTTATTTATTTGTAATTATCTTTTTGTTCAGTATATGTATAGTTTTGTTAGAAAAACAGTTTTTCAATTCTAAGTCTTTATTTTTTTCTAGAGAGAATCAACCTCAAGGCATAGTTCCTAATTCTAGAGAAGTAGAATTCGTCTTGAAAGAGCTTGTTCTTCAAGATTGAGGTTGAGTGTGTAATCTTGTGATTTTAATACAAGTTTGCAAAGTGTTTGTTATATAATGTTTGTTTATTGTTCCATTAAATATCAAAGTGTTATTCCGCAACTTCTTTGATATTGTTTCTGAGACTTTATTCTTGTTGAGAATTCGATCCTAACAAGTGGTATCAGAGCCTGTTCTCTCAGAAACATCTATTCACTCATCATGGAAAACTTTGCAGAATCAAACAGTATTCTAGTCTCAAAGGTTCCAATGCTCAGGCCCAATGAATTCGATATGTAGAAGATCAAAATCAAGCAGTACATACTCCTCACTGACTATTCTATGTGGGACATCATTGAGAATGGCCCTTCTGAAGCAGGAAAGATTGGTGCAGATGGATAGAGAACTCCACCAAAAACTGATGCTGAGAGAAAGGCTAGACAGACAGAGATGAAAGCCTTGAGCACTTTGCTCTTGGCTATCCCCAATGAATACCAACACCAGTTCTGCAACTGCACTGATGCAGAGATGCTCTGGAATGCTCTAGAGAAGAGATTCTCAGGTACCAAAAGTACCAAGAGAAATCAGAAAGCCATTCTGAAGCAACAATATGAGAACTTTATGTCAACCAAGAATGAGTCCATGACTCAAACTTTTGACAGGTTCAACAAGCTTATTGGTGAACTTGCTACAGTGGGAGTACAAATTGATCAAGATGATCTGAACAAAAAGTTTCTAAGGTCCCTGAGTGATGAATGGACCATGTATACTGTGTCTTTCAGACAGAATGATCAACTGGAAGAAAAGGAACTTGATGATCTGTATAATGATCTAAGAGTTTTTGAATCTGAGGTAGAGGCTAAGAAAAGGCCTTCTGGGTATGTTCACAATGCTGCACTTCTTTCAGCATCAACTGATTCTACCTCCATCCCTGAATCAGTTAGTACTGCCAATGGAGCACCTCAAGATAAAGGCACTGAAACTGTTTTTGAAGCCTTTCTAGCAAGTCATGGAAACTCTTCTCTCATTAATGATGACTTGGAACAACTCCATCCAGATGATCTTGAAGAGATGGACATTAAATGGCAGATGGCCATGCTCTCTATGAGAGTTAAGAAGTTCATCAAAAGAACTGGAAGGAACAACTTCTCACAAAGAAGAGAAGATGGAGCAGGTTTTGACAAGACAAAGGTGGAATGCTATAAATGCCATCAGAA
The DNA here is from genome assembly GCA_954870635.1 of Arctium minus. Classification (NCBI taxonomy): domain Eukaryota; kingdom Viridiplantae; phylum Streptophyta; class Magnoliopsida; order Asterales; family Asteraceae; genus Arctium; species Arctium minus. Next base: position 33,676,475 of record OX941088.1, read on the forward strand.
ATGACACTTTGCTAGAGAATGCAGAAGTGGAATGCCTCATAACAATAACCACCAACAAGCTCAATCTGGAAGCTTCAATAGTAACAGAAACTCTGCATAAGCCCTTGTCTCTCAACAAGGCATGGGGTTTGATTGGAGTGATCAAGCTGAAGAGGCCATCCAGAACCAAGCTCTAATGGCAGAGGTGTCTGATATCCCAACAGAGGTAACTTCCAATCTTTGTTCTCAAAATTGCATTAATACTGTTAAGAGGTATAGGGATCACAATCAGAACATGAGTGATAACCTTAAGAGATTGGAAAAGGACATAAAAGATTATGTCAGGATAGTTGAGAGATTTGAAGAGCAGATTAAGGGTTTTCAAGCCAATGAGCTTCAACACTCTTATGACACAAACTACTGGAAGTGGGAGAAGAATGACTTAGAACTTCAACTGACCAGATCCAAAGAGGAGAATGAGAAGATAAAGAGGGAGTTTGAGAAAGCCAAGCTGGATATTGAAAAATTTTCCAATGCTTCTAAAGCAATGGACTCTTTGCTCCAAACACAAATCCATGACAAACTTAGAAGAGGAATAGGGTACAATACCACACCACCACCCTATAACAACAACTACATTCCTCCTAGGTCAGATTTGTTAGAAACAAAGGATAGGAAGGACCTACCTAAGGGAGCCACTGAGATAGATCCCTTAGATGAAGTAGTTGTTAAGGATAAAACTTGTCAGGATCGAATTCTTAACAAGAATTAATACTCAGAAACTAATATCAAAGAAGTTGCGGAAAAACACTTTGATATTTGATAAAACAGTAATCAAACACAGTATATGATGATCAAACAGTAAACTTGTATTGAATACTTAAAATTACAAGATTACACACTCAACCTCAATATTGATGAACAGGCTCACCAATACGAATTCTACTTCTCTAGAATTAGGATCTATGCCTTGAGGTTGATTTCTCTCTTGAAAAAAAACGATTATCAAAAGTTCTTTCTATCTATTCTAAACATTCTATACATATACTGATAAAAAGATAATTACAAAGAATAAACAAATCTTCAGTATATCTTCCATGTATATCTTCTCAGTATATCTTCAGTATATCCAGCTGTAGTACATTCCATCCGGATCTCTTTAGCAGCACTAATAATGCTCAGCAGCATTAACTTCAACTAGCAGCATTAACTTCAAGCAGTACTAACTACTAGCAGTACTAACTAGCTAAGCAGTACTAACTTTGTTCAAGCAGTACTAACTTTGAACTAGCAGTACTAATCTTGTTGAACAACATTAACCATCAACTAGCAGCATTAATAACAGAAGTACTAACTAGAAGTATTAACAACTAGAAGTATTAACTGTTTTCTTCTAGCAGCATTAACTACAACTAGCAACATTAACCACAGAAGTAGTAACCTCAGAAGTATTAACCAAGTTCTTCTAGCAGCATTAACTTCAGAAGTAGTAACCATGTTGAACTAGAAGTAGTAACCATCCTTGGCATATTTCAGACCCAACAATCTCCCCCTAACTTAACTTTTCAAAACTGAGAAGTTAAGTTCTTCAACATAGGGTCTTTATGATAATTTCAAAACTTTCTGCAATTACTAGTTCTTCTTGATTCAGTTTCTGCTGTTATCTTCTTTTCTGTTTCTGTTGTAGTTACTGCTTTGTTTCAGCTTCTTCACTTATCTCCCCCTCAAAATAAGATTTCATATCAACTTGATTCTCCTTCTCAATTCTTCTCAAGTTCAGATGTTTAAGTCTCCCCCTTTTTTAAATAATCATGATCTTTTCATCTCTTTTATCTCCATAATTTGATTGTGAACTTTCAGACAAATTGTACCAAGTGTATCCATCAATTCTTTGTAGTTAAATCTGTCCTCACCTCCTTTAGGTGTGTTTACCACCTTTGAAGGATCCTTGGATCTTTTAGTAGAGATCTTCTGCCTAGCAGAAGCACCTTCTACTCCCTTGGTTTCTTGGCACCTGGGACCTTTAGATAATTACTCATCTAAAGTTGCCATGGGGAAGGTCTTAGATATGTTCACACTGTCCTGTCCTGCACTTTGTGCAAAGTCAGTAGTGTGAGCCTTACAACCCATATGCTCTTGCATCTCCTTATTGAGCACCTTCTTGAGGTTGGGAGACACCTCTATGGTTTCCCTTTGGATATTCTCTAAAAGAGAATCCTCCCTTAGAGGGCTTAAAGGCTTAATTGGTGAAGGTACAAGAAGGGAAGGAGCCTTCTTTACCTGTTTTCTTTATCTGTTTTATTGGTGAACTTGGCTTATGAAGTAGAGACTGTGGGATAGATATAGAGTGGGAAGGTTGGGATTGGCTAGCAGTGGGAATGTTTAATGAGGGCCTTGACCCTGCTGCCATACCTTTTTCAGTGTGGAACACCACCATCATTGTAGAGAACAATGGGGTGTCAACTCCTTCAGAGTCCCTAGCAGATCTTCTCATGTTTGAGAAAACCTTGCCTTTAGGGGGTTTAGGTACATATATCTCATTAAAATGAGGTTAATCCGTCAATTCCTTATTAAGTACTTCTTGTACAAACCTTGGATATAGATAAAAGATTTTTGATTGATATCCAGGTTTGACATTAAATCATTGAAGATCATTTTTAGGTATAGAAAACTTACATTAGCAGTAGTAACACTTATCAGCAGCATTAACACAAACTGGCAGTAGTAACACATACCAGCAGCATTAACACAGTCTGACAGTTTTCACTGAACTAGAAGTACTAACTACCTTTCAGTATTAGCAACCTGAAACACTTACAGACACAAGGTTAGTAGTACCATATATCATAAGATTTTCAAAAGTTAATTTATCTTTTGAAACTATACCTTTTTCACTTTTCTTCCCTTCTGCTGGCTCAAAAGTAACATGTCCTCCATCAAATCTTTTTAAAGAATTTGAAGGCAATCCATGTTCCTTGTTATGTGCCAAGAGCAATCATTATCTTCATTCCAAATGCTCTTCCTCTTGAGCTTTTGATTGCCCTGCACACTTGATAAATCAGTTAGTCTTTGATGGAACCCAAGCCAAAGTGGTCTTGGGTTGACCTTTCTCATTAATATAATCTGTCAGTTTGGTCTGAATGAGTTGTTTAGGAATCTCATGACTGGAGTACTTTGTCAAGATTATAGGCTTGGCTGGATTACTACTAGAAGCAGCACTAGCTTTGTTATCAGTACTAACTTGGTTAGCAGTACTAATCAAGTTAGCAGCACTATTTTTGTTAGCAGTACTATCTGGGATAGCAGTACTAACAGGTTTCTTTGCAATTGGAACCCAAACTTGAACAAAGTTGTTTGCTTTCTTTGTCTTTAAATTACTCCTTGGCTTATTTGGAGTATTTTTCTTTGGTTTAGCAAACTTGTTCTGAGCATGTGATCTTATAGGTGCTCTGTTCTCAGCCATATGATTCCTTCTCTGATTCCTATAACCAAAAGAGTTTTGTGATTTTCTTTGAAAAGTGACTCTTTGGTTGATAGGGTTGAAATAACAGTGTTTGGCAAGATGATTCAATTTGCCACAGATAAAACAAGGTTTTGGTCTATTGATTTTACTCAAATCAACTCCTTGTTTTTGTGCCCACTGATTATTCCAGTTTCTCTGATTTCCCCTTGGTTTATCATGTTTTTGGGGCTCAGATTTATTGCAAGAACACTGTTTACAAGGGACAGGATTCACAACTGTGGTTTGCTTATAATGGACCTTCTCAGACTTTCTCTCAGTCTTTTCTATGTCCTTAGACTTGATCCAAGCCTTTCCACATCCCTCATTGGTGATAATGTTATTTTCTAGAGGAATCTCACCACTCACAGTGTTCTCATTACTCTTTTCACTAGAGTTCTCTACTTCAGAGTCTGTTTCAACCACCACTTTGTCTAAAGGATCTACCTTAGTGGCTCCAACAGGCAATTCCTTCCTATCCTTGGTCTCTAGTAAGCTTGATATAGGAGGAATGTAATTGTTGTTGTATGGTGGTGGTGTGGTGTTATAGCCTATTCCTCTTCTAAGTTTGTCATGGATTTGAGTTTGGAGCAAAGAGTCCATTGCTTTAGAAGCATTGGAAAATTTCTCAATATCCAGCTTGGCTTTCTCAAACTCACTCTTTGTCTTCTCATTCTCCTCTTTAGACTTTTTCAGCTGAAGTTCTAGGTCATTCTTCTCCCACTTCCAGTAATTTGTATCATAATAATGTTGAAGTTCATTGGCTTGGAAAACTTTGATCTGTTCCTCAAAACTCTCAACAATTCTTATATAGTCTTTTATATCTCTCTCTAATCTTTTAAGGTCATCACTCATTGTCTGGTTGTGATCCCTGTACCTTTTAACAGTTTCCATACAAGTTTTAGAGCAAAGATTAGACATTACCTCTGTGGGGATTTCTGTGCTTGAAGAATCTGAAACTTTAGCCATTGATGATTTCTGATTTCAAGGAAGAATGATGATTGCAGGTTTCTGAGGATACTAGCTCTGATACCACTTGTCAGGATCGAATTCTTAACAAGAATTAATACTCAGAAACTAATATCAAAGAAGTTGCGGAAAAACACTTTGATATTTGATAAAACAGTAATCAAACACAGTATATGATGATCAAACAGTAAACTTGTATTGAATACTTAAAATTACAAGATTACACACTCAACCTCAATATTGATGAACAGGCTCACCAATACGAATTCTACTTCTCTAGAATTAGGATCTATGCCTTGAGGTTGATTTCTCTCTTGAAAAAAAACGATTATCAAAAGTTCTTTCTATCTATTCTAAACATTCTATACATATACTGATAAAAAGATAATTACAAAGAATAAACAAATCTTCAGTATATCTTCCATGTATATCTTCTCAGTATATCTTCAGTATATCCAGCTGTAGTACATTCCATCCGGATCTCTTTAGCAGCACTAATAATGCTCAGCAGCATTAACTTCAACTAGCAGCATTAACTTCAAGCAGTACTAACTACTAGCAGTACTAACTAGCTAAGCAGTACTAACTTTGTTCAAGCAGTACTAACTTTGAACTAGCAGTACTAATCTTGTTGAACAACATTAACCATCAACTAGCAGCATTAATAACAGAAGTACTAACTAGAAGTATTAACAACTAGAAGTATTAACTGTTTTCTTCTAGCAGCATTAACTACAACTAGCAACATTAACCACAGAAGTAGTAACCTCAGAAGTATTAACCAAGTTCTTCTAGCAGCATTAACTTCAGAAGTAGTAACCATGTTGAACTAGAAGTAGTAACCATCCTTGGCATATTTCAGACCCAACAATCTCCCCCTAACTTAACTTTTCAAAACTGAGAAGTTAAGTTCTTCAACATAGGGTCTTTATGATAATTTCAAAACTTTCTGCAATTACTAGTTCTTCTTGATTCAGTTTCTGCTGTTATCTTCTTTTCTGTTTCTGTTGTAGTTACTGCTTTGTTTCAGCTTCTTCACTTATCTCCCCCTCAAAATAAGATTTCATATCAACTTGATTCTCCTTCTCAATTCTTCTCAAGTTCAGATGTTTAAGTCTCCCCCTTTTTTAAATAATCATGATCTTTTCATCTCTTTTATCTCCATAATTTGATTGTGAACTTTCAGACAAATTGTACCAAGTGTATCCATCAATTCTTTGTAGTTAAATCTGTCCTCACCTCCTTTAGGTGTGTTTACCACCTTTGAAGGATCCTTGGATCTTTTAGTAGAGATCTTCTGCCTAGCAGAAGCACCTTCTACTCCCTTGGTTTCTTGGCACCTGGGACCTTTAGATAATTACTCATCTAAAGTTGCCATGGGGAAGGTCTTAGATATGTTCACACTGTCCTGTCCTGCACTTTGTGCAAAGTCAGTAGTGTGAGCCTTACAACCCATATGCTCTTGCATCTCCTTATTGAGCACCTTCTTGAGGTTGGGAGACACCTCTATGGTTTCCCTTTGGATATTCTCTAAAAGAGAATCCTCCCTTAGAGGGCTTAAAGGCTTAATTGGTGAAGGTACAAGAAGGGAAGGAGCCTTCTTTACCTGTTTTCTTTATCTGTTTTATTGGTGAACTTGGCTTATGAAGTAGAGACTGTGGGATAGATATAGAGTGGGAAGGTTGGGATTGGCTAGCAGTGGGAATGTTTAATGAGGGCCTTGACCCTGCTGCCATACCTTTTTCAGTGTGGAACACCACCATCATTGTAGAGAACAATGGGGTGTCAACTCCTTCAGAGTCCCTAGCAGATCTTCTCATGTTTGAGAAAACCTTGCCTTTAGGGGGTTTAGGTACATATATCTCATTAAAATGAGGTTAATCCGTCAATTCCTTATTAAGTACTTCTTGTACAAACCTTGGATATAGATAAAAGATTTTTGATTGATATCCAGGTTTGACATTAAATCATTGAAGATCATTTTTAGGTATAGAAAACTTACATTAGCAGTAGTAACACTTATCAGCAGCATTAACACAAACTGGCAGTAGTAACACATACCAGCAGCATTAACACAGTCTGACAGTTTTCACTGAACTAGAAGTACTAACTACCTTTCAGTATTAGCAACCTGAAACACTTACAGACACAAGGTTAGTAGTACCATATATCATAAGATTTTCAAAAGTTAATTTATCTTTTGAAACTATACCTTTTTCACTTTTCTTCCCTTCTGCTGGCTCAAAAGTAACATGTCCTCCATCAAATCTTTTTAAAGAATTTGAAGGCAATCCATGTTCCTTGTTATGTGCCAAGAGCAATCATTATCTTCATTCCAAATGCTCTTCCTCTTGAGCTTTTGATTGCCCTGCACACTTGATAAATCAGTTAGTCTTTGATGGAACCCAAGCCAAAGTGGTCTTGGGTTGACCTTTCTCATTAATATAATCTGTCAGTTTGGTCTGAATGAGTTGTTTAGGAATCTCATGACTGGAGTACTTTGTCAAGATTATAGGCTTGGCTGGATTACTACTAGAAGCAGCACTAGCTTTGTTATCAGTACTAACTTGGTTAGCAGTACTAATCAAGTTAGCAGCACTATTTTTGTTAGCAGTACTATCTGGGATAGCAGTACTAACAGGTTTCTTTGCAATTGGAACCCAAACTTGAACAAAGTTGTTTGCTTTCTTTGTCTTTAAATTACTCCTTGGCTTATTTGGAGTATTTTTCTTTGGTTTAGCAAACTTGTTCTGAGCATGTGATCTTATAGGTGCTCTGTTCTCAGCCATATGATTCCTTCTCTGATTCCTATAACCAAAAGAGTTTTGTGATTTTCTTTGAAAAGTGACTCTTTGGTTGATAGGGTTGAAATAACAGTGTTTGGCAAGATGATTCAATTTGCCACAGATAAAACAAGGTTTTGGTCTATTGATTTTACTCAAATCAACTCCTTGTTTTTGTGCCCACTGATTATTCCAGTTTCTCTGATTTCCCCTTGGTTTATCATGTTTTTGGGGCTCAGATTTATTGCAAGAACACTGTTTACAAGGGACAGGATTCACAACTGTGGTTTGCTTATAATGGACCTTCTCAGACTTTCTCTCAGTCTTTTCTATGTCCTTAGACTTGATCCAAGCCTTTCCACATCCCTCATTGGTGATAATGTTATTTTCTAGAGGAATCTCACCACTCACAGTGTTCTCATTACTCTTTTCACTAGAGTTCTCTACTTCAGAGTCTGTTTCAACCACCACTTTGTCTAAAGGATCTACCTTAGTGGCTCCAACAGGCAATTCCTTCCTATCCTTGGTCTCTAGTAAGCTTGATATAGGAGGAATGTAATTGTTGTTGTATGGTGGTGGTGTGGTGTTATAGCCTATTCCTCTTCTAAGTTTGTCATGGATTTGAGTTTGGAGCAAAGAGTCCATTGCTTTAGAAGCATTGGAAAATTTCTCAATATCCAGCTTGGCTTTCTCAAACTCACTCTTTGTCTTCTCATTCTCCTCTTTAGACTTTTTCAGCTGAAGTTCTAGGTCATTCTTCTCCCACTTCCAGTAATTTGTATCATAATAATGTTGAAGTTCATTGGCTTGGAAAACTTTGATCTGTTCCTCAAAACTCTCAACAATTCTTATATAGTCTTTTATATCTCTCTCTAATCTTTTAAGGTCATCACTCATTGTCTGGTTGTGATCCCTGTACCTTTTAACAGTTTCCATACAAGTTTTAGAGCAAAGATTAGACATTACCTCTGTGGGGATTTCTGTGCTTGAAGAATCTGAAACTTTAGCCATTGATGATTTCTGATTTCAAGGAAGAATGATGATTGCAGGTTTCTGAGGATACTAGCTCTGATACCACTTGTCAGGATCGAATTCTTAACAAGAATTAATACTCAGAAACTAATATCAAAGAAGTTGCGGAAAAACACTTTGATATTTGATAAAACAGTAATCAAACACAGTATATGATGATCAAACAGTAAACTTGTATTGAATACTTAAAATTACAAGATTACACACTCAACCTCAATATTGATGAACAGGCTCACCAATACGAATTCTACTTCTCTAGAATTAGGATCTATGCCTTGAGGTTGATTTCTCTCTTGAAAAAAAACGATTATCAAAAGTTCTTTCTATCTATTCTAAACATTCTATACATATACTGATAAAAAGATAATTACAAAGAATAAACAAATCTTCAGTATATCTTCCATGTATATCTTCTCAGTATATCTTCAGTATATCCAGCTGTAGTACATTCCATCCGGATCTCTTTAGCAGCACTAATAATGCTCAGCAGCATTAACTTCAACTAGCAGCATTAACTTCAAGCAGTACTAACTACTAGCAGTACTAACTAGCTAAGCAGTACTAACTTTGTTCAAGCAGTACTAACTTTGAACTAGCAGTACTAATCTTGTTGAACAACATTAACCATCAACTAGCAGCATTAATAACAGAAGTACTAACTAGAAGTATTAACAACTAGAAGTATTAACTGTTTTCTTCTAGCAGCATTAACTACAACTAGCAACATTAACCACAGAAGTAGTAACCTCAGAAGTATTAACCAAGTTCTTCTAGCAGCATTAACTTCAGAAGTAGTAACCATGTTGAACTAGAAGTAGTAACCATCCTTGGCATATTTCAGACCCAACAAAACTGAGAAAGAAGGTGTCAAGGATAAAGACAACACTGTGAGTGGTGAGATTCCTATAGAAAACCACATAATCACCAATGAGGGATCTGGAAAGCATTGGATCAAATCCAATGAGATAGAGAAGACTGAGGAAAAGAACAAGAAGGTTCACTATAAGCAGACCACTGTTGTGAACCCTATCCCTTGCAAACAGTGTGCATGCAATAAATTTAAGCCCCAAAAACATGATAAACCAAGGGGAAATCAAAGAAACTGGAACAACCAATGGGCACAAAAACAAGGCATTGATCTAAGTAAAATCAATAGACCAAAGCCTTGTTTCATATGTGGAAAGTTAAACCATTTGGCTAAGTACTGTTACTTTAACCCTATTAACCAACAGATGAACTTTCAAAGATTTGTGCAAAAACCTGTTGGTTATAGGAAGGCTGGAAAGAAACATGTGGTGAAGAAACCTGTTGAAAACAAAGGCCCCATGAAGAAAAAGGTTTTGAATGAAAGTATTAAAATGTGGGTGCCTAAAAGCACTAAAACTGTTAGTTCTGCTGACAGAGATAGTGCTGCTAGAAGCATTACTGCTGCTACCAGTGTTAGTACTGCTGAAAATTTTAATGCTGCTAATACTGTTAGTACTTCTTCAAAGATGAATACTGCTAACACAGTTACTGCTGCTAAAACAGTTACTACTTCTAATAAGGTTAGTACTGCTAAGCATGCAAGTGCTGCTAATGCAGTTAGTACTTCTAAAACCAATACTACTTCTAGCAAATGTGTTTCCAAGCCTATCATTGTGACAAAGTACTCCAGAAATGAGGAGTCAAAGTTTAAAAATCTTGTCAAGAAAGAATGCAAGTATTTTGATGAGGAAGGGGTACCCAAGACCACTTTGGCTTGGGTTCCTAATTCAAACTAACTGATTTATCTTATGTGCAGGGCAACCAACAGCTCAAGGGAAAGAGCATTTGGCATGTTGATAGTGGTTGCTCTAGGCACATAACAGGCAATATGTCATGCCTTCAGGATTTCAAGCATATCAATGGAGGACATGTTGCTTTTGGAAATGATCTTACTGGTGGTAAAATAAGTGGCAAAGGTAATGTCACAAAAGGTAAGATGACATTTGAGGATGTCTACTATGTTGATCAATTGAAGTACAACCTGTTAAGTGTATCACAGGTTTGTGACAAACAACATAGCATATTATTTACTAACACAGAGTGTATGATCCTTGCTCCAGAGTTCAAGGTAGTTGATGAAAACATGATACTACTTAGAACTCCAAGAAAGGACAATGTTTATTGTCTAGATATGGACAATGTTGATAGTGATTCATCCCTGAACTGTCTTGTTTCAAAAGCTTCTGTGGATGAATCCTCTCTATGGCACAGAAGGATGTGTCACATGAATTTCAAGACTATGAACAAACTTGTTAAAAACAACCTTGTAAGAGGTTTACCTTCAAAAGTCTTTTCATGTGATGATCATTGTGTTGCTTGTCTTAAAGGCAAACAGCACAAAACTTCTCATAAGACCAAAGAGTTAAATTCTATTTCTTCTTGTCTCCAGTTATTGCATATGGATCTGTTTGGTTCTACAAATGTTATGAGTATAGGCAAGAAATCTTATTGCTTGGTTATTGTTGATGATTACTCCAGATTTACTTGGGTATATTTTCTAAGGACTAAGGATGAGACAAGTGGACTGATCAAATCCTTTATCCTAAGAATTGAAAACCAAATTAATCAAAAAGTAAAAGTCATTAGATCAGATAATGGGACTGAATTTAAAAATCTTGATCTAAACACCTTTTGTGAAGAGAAAGGCATTGAGAGACAATATAGTGCCCCTAGAACTCCTCAACAGAATGGAGTTGCTGAGAGGAGAAATAGGACACTAATAGAGGCTGCTAGATCTCTGTTGGCTGATTCAAAATTGCCAATTACCTTCTGGGCTGAAGCAGTTAATACTGCTTGTTATGTCCAAAACAGAGTTCTAGTAGTCAAGCCAAAGAATAAGACCCCATATGAGCTTTTAAATAAAAGAAAACCATTTATTGGATTTTTCAAACCTTTTGGGTGTCCTTGTACTATTCTCAATACCAAATCTCACTTAGGTAAGTTTGATAGCAAAGCAGATGATGGATTTCTTGTTGGTTACTCATCTCAGAGTAAGGCTTACAGAGTCTTTAACTCTTCTTCTAGAATAATTGAAGAAAGTGACAATGTCAAATGTAATGAGAACACACCAAATCCAATTGGGTCTTGTCCTCAGTGGCTATTTGACATTGATTCACTAACTAACTCTTTTGGTGTCAGTAGTGATGATTATGCAGGTTCAGGGAGTGGAGGATCAGGAACTACACAAGTTCAAGACAGTTTATCTCAATCTGTGATCTTTCCCATACCCACAGTGAATCCTGTTGAAGACTGTGAAAAGGAACCATCTACTGAACCAAGTCAGAGTGAAGAAGAAAGTAGAGATGAGGAGATTCAAGTCAATAAAGAATCAGAAGTAGCTGCTGAAAACACCTCAGTTGAGTTGAATGACTCAAATCTAGAGGTGGGACTTAATGAAGAACCTAATCATCACACCAGAATTCAAAAGAATCATCCTCCACAACTGGTAATAGGAGATATATCCTCTCCTATGATGACTAGAAATCAAAGCAGGCTGCTAGAATTGCAAGATCAACAACATACAGTACTTTCTTGCTTTTTATCCCAGTTTGAGCCTAAGAAGGCACATGATGCTATGAAAGAATCCAGTTGGATAGAAGCAATGCAAGAAGAACTACTGCAATTCAAGCTACAAGATGTTTGGGATCTGGTAGACCTTCCTAAAGGCCAAAGAGCAATAGGAACAAAATGGGTCTTCAGGAATAAAAGAGATGAAAGAGGTATTGTGATAAGGAATAAAGCAAGGCTGGTGGCTCAAGGGTATACACAAGAAGAGGGAATAGACTATGATGAAGTATTTGCACCTGTGGCCAGGATAGAAGCAATTAGATTATTCCTGGCTTATGCTTCTTATATGAAATTCAAAGTCTATCAAATGGATGTGAAAAGTGCATTTCTTTATGGCTCAATTGAAGAAGAAGTATACGTCTGTCAACCACCAGGGTTTGAAAACCCAAGCTATCCAGACAGGGAATACAAATTGAAGAAAGCACTTTATAGATTGCATCAAGCACCAAGAGCATGGTATGACACTCTGTCATCCTATCTCTTGGAAAATGGCTTTGAAATAGGAGTCATTGATAAGACTTTATTCATCAAGAGAAAGAAGAAGGATATCTTGCTGGTCCAAATCTATGTTGATGATATCATATTTGGATCTACAAGAGACAACATGTGCAAGGAGTTTGAGGATCTAATGCATCAAAGGTTCAAAATGAGTTCCATGGGGGAACTTACTTTTTTCCTTGGACTCCAAGTTCAACAGAAGTCAGATGGAATCTTTATCTGTCAGTCCAAGTATGTGCAGGATATTCTAATCAAGTTTGGTTTCTCAGATTCAAAACCTGCCAGCACACCTATGGAGACACACAAGCAGATAACAGCAGATCTTGAGGGGGAGGATATGGATGTTCATCACTATAGATCCATGATTGGATCTCTCATGTATCTTACAGCATCTAGACCAGATATAATGTTTCCAGTCTGTGTATGTGCAAGATTCCAAGTTAGGCCAAAGCAATCTCACTATCAAGCTGTTAAGAGGATATTCAGATATCTCAAAGGGCAACCCAGATTGGGACTTTGGTATCCTCATGACTCATCCTTTGACCTACTTGCATACTCAGATAGTGATCTAGGTGGAGCAAACTTGGATAGAAAATCTACTTCTGGAGGATGTCAGTTTTTGGGTGCAAGACTAGTGTCTTGGCAGTGCAAGAAACAAACCACAGTGTCCACATCTACAACAGAGGCAGAGTACATAGCAGCTGTAAGTTGCTGTTCTCAAGTCTTATGGATTCAAAATCAAATGCTGGACTATGGGGTAACCTTTCTACACACTCCATTTTTTATTGATAATAGCAGTGCTATTAGCATTGTGAATAATCCTGTCAAGCACTCAAAGACAAAGCACATTGAAATCAGGTATCACTTCATAAGAGACTGTAATGAAAAGAAACTTATTCAAGTTGTAAAGGTTCATACTGACAACCAGTTTGCTGATCTATTCACTAAAGCCTTTGATGTGGGTAGATTCACTTTCTTGGTAACAAGTGTGGGAATGATCAACTCTGAATAAACACCTTCCCAAAAAGTGGTTCAATACCTGTATATTGTGTATTCTTGGTGGCCCTAATCTATCTTTTCAGGGAATACATAGCAGTCCTCAGATCATCATAAGTTGAAAAGAGTAAGTATTGTTAATACTGCCAGTGCATTGTTAATACTGCCAGTGCATTGTTAATACTGCCAGTGCATTGTTAATACTGCCAGTGTAGTGTTAATACTGCCAGTGCATTGTTAATACTGCTAGTGCATTGTTAATACTGCTAAGTAGTTAATACTGCTTTCAGTTAATACTGCTTTCAGTTAATACTGCTCTCAGTTAATACTGCTCTCAGTTAATACTGCTTTCAGTTAATACTGCTCTCAGTTAATACTGCTCTCAGTTAATACTGCTTATGTCCCGAATACTATAAATACCCTTTGCCCGCCTAAATGTTCATAACGACTCTTTGCATACTGTTCACTTGCGCTCTAAACCCTTTCTCTCTCAAAGTTTTCAAGCAAGAACCTTCAAGATCAATGGCATCCATGGCGTTCATAGACGAGCACAATGAAATCGCGATGCTCCAAAAGCCAAAACAAGCTGAAGGTTTTCACCAGATAGTCGACTTTCTGAAGTCAAGCCATATTGCCCATGCTCTCACTCTATCTCCTACCATCTTCATAGAGCATCAGAGGCAATTCTGGGCAAATGTCACCATTGTTACTGAGAATGGTGTGCAAATGATCAAAACAAGGGTGTGTGACAAACCCTTGACAGTTACTGAAGAGGTACTTCGCATCAGTCTACGTCTAGACGATGCCTCTGGTATAACTTCTATCTCTAATGATGAACTGTTTTCTACTCTTACAAGAATGGGGTATGGAGGCCCATTGGGTGTGTTCAAATTCTCAAAAGCCAAATTTTCACCCCAATGGCGTTTCTTTGTCCATATCCTTATGCACTGTATATCTAAAAAGACTAGTGGATGGAGTGAGTTCAGTAGCACCATTGCTTATGCTTTGGTATGCTTAGCCACTGCCAGAAAGTACAATTTTTCACAAATGATTTTTACGGATCTTGTCTCAAACCTGGGAAATAAAAAGAGCTTTTATATGTACCCCAGGTTTGTCCAAGAAGTTATTAACCATGAATTGACGGATATACCTCATTTTGATGGGGTATATGTACCCAAAATTCCCAAAGGTAAGGTCTTTTCAAACATGAAAAGATCCCCTCTGGACTCGGAAGGAGTTGACACCCCATTGTTCTCTACAATGATGGTGGTGTCCCAAACTGATGAAGGTATGGCAGCAGGGTCAAGGCCCCCATTAGACCAACCCACTGCTAGCCAATCCCAACCTTCCCACTCTAAATCACTTCCCCAGTCTCTTCTTGATAAACCAACTTCACCAATAACCCATACTTACAAAAGAAAACAGGTAAAGAAGGCTCCTTCCCTTCTTGTACCATCAACCCCTAAGCCTTTAAGCCCTCTAAGGGAGGATTCTCCCTTAGAGAATATCTACAGGGAACCCACAAGGGTGTCTCCCAACCCAAAGGAGGTGCTCTCTGAGGAGGAGGAAGAGCATATGGGAGAGAAGGCTGCCACTACTCCTGCTAGCTCAGAGGAGGTCAGTGGTAACATACATAAGACCTTCCCCATGGCAACTTTGAATGAGCAATCATTCAAAGGTCCCTGGTGCCAAGAAACCAAGGGGGTGGATAGTGCTTCTGCTAGGCAGAAGACTTCCACTACAAAAAGATCCAATGATCCTTCAAAAGAGGGTAACACTTCTGGAGAGGGTGAGGACAGATATTCTTACTATGAATTGATGGAAACAATGGGCAACATCAACCAAGATGTTCTCAAACAAGGGAAAGAAATTGAAGATATGAAGCTGGTAATTATGTCACAACAAGTGCAAATTACCAAACTCAAGAAATTGGTGATGAAGCTAGTACACAAAAAGAAGAAAAGACAATTTGTGCTAAGGAGAAGGAAATCAGGGGATGATGCTCCCAAAAAGGGGGAGTTTAACATGGAAGAAGTCTCTGATAAGGGGGAGCTTGATGGAGTAAAACATGATGTTGAGGGGGAGCAAGAAGCAGAAACAGAAAAAGAAACATAAGAAGCAGCAGTAACAACAGAGCAAGCAGTAGAAACCATTAATACTGCTAGTTCAAGCAAAGAAGCAGAAATGGTTAATACTGCTGAAATTAAACAAGCAGCAGAAACAGTGAAAGAAGTATTAACAGAACTTGAGATTGCAGAAACCTTACTTAAAGCCAAGCATGATACTCCCAAGGTCACTTCAAAGACCAAAGGAGTAGTCATCAAAGAACAAGGTGAAGTGATCAAGAAAGATAACAGTAAGAAGGTAATGAACAAAGACAAAGGAAAAGCAAAAATGGTGGAATCTGATCAACCAGTCAAAAAGCAAAGGTTGGTTGAATCAGATGAAGCCTTGGCCAGGAAGATGCAGGCTGATATTGAAAAGGAAGAAAGAGTTCAGGTTCAAAAGGACAGGGAGATGGCAAATGCTCTAGCTGCTGAACTGAATGAAGCATATCAACAAAGCCTGGCAACTGAACTTGCACAGAAGAAAGCAGCATCTTTGAAGAAATCTGTGGTGATAAAAACAACTGCAAAGAAGAGACAACCCTCAAAGACTTTCATTGGTACTCAAGAGAGAAACAAGATGATAATTTTTCTCAAGGGTGCTATAGGAGTCAGAAAGGAGATGTTCTCCAAGATGACATTTGAGCAGATCAAGGAGCTGTACAATTCTGAAATGACCAAGCTTCAAGGAAATGAAACTGCCAGGGTGGAGATGGAGAAGAGAATGAAAGAAAGCAATGATTTCATGATAGAAAAACCTTTTCCAGATGAGCAAGAAACACCTCCAAAGAAAGAAGCCACTCTGGGTGAAAGTCTAAGGACTTTAAAGAGAACCAAGATGATGGCAAGGAGAAAGTTAATCAAGAAGCCTAGAATAGCTGAAGGAGAGGCTGAGAAGGTTGCTGAAGAAGAAGGGGCACCTGAGTCATCTGAAAAGAAAGAAACTTCAAGTACTGATGATTTAAAGATGTACATGGTAGTGATGGACAAAGTTCCTGAACCAATTTCAGCAGAACCAGTTGGTATAAAGCCTCCTGAAGTTATTCACTGGGATACCCTGACAGTGGATGGAAAGGAGTATATCAGACTCAAGAGGAAGGATGATAAGTATGAGGTATTCAACACTTGGGCCAAGATTGTCAGAACATGCTCTAGGTCTGATATAGAAGAAATGTTTGAAATAGGGATGAAATTGTATGCAGATCAGTTAAAAGCTCCAGGGATTTCAATTACAAAACTGGTGATGGAGTATCTGTGTATGATGTTCAAACCTGAAGAAGTGGAGCATGTCATAAGAAATGTGTTTCAAGCAGTCACAAATTGGACTCTATATGAAACTAGTGGAGTATATGCAGTGACTTTGGATAAAAATCACATAGAATACTTCCTAGTGGATAGAGTATACAATCACAGCAGACTTAAGCTTCATGCAATGCTGAAGAAGAAGCTTGGATGTGTTGAAAACTCAGAAATGGCCAAATACCTGATTCAGAGAATGATCAATCAAAGTTTGGGGATAAATGTTGATACAGGTATCTGAAGAATGGTATTTTGGGAGCATCTGAAGAACTTGACTTCTCTTCCTAAAAGTCAAGTTAGGGGGAGATTGTTGGGAACTGAAGAATAACTTAAGTGATTAATGCTGCTAGTTCAGAATTACTACTGCTAGTAGAATTAATACTGCTAGTCAAAGTTAGTGCTGCTTGAACAAAGTTAGTACTGCTTAGCTAGTTAGTACTGCTAGTAGTTAGTACTGCTTAGTAGTTAATGCTGCCAAGACTTAATGCTGCTTATAAGGTAATGTGAAGATAATGATGAAGAGATCGTGGGTAAAGATAAACAAGGATATTCTGAAGATATTCATGGAAGATATACTGAAGATATTTTATTTATTTGTAATTATCTTTTTGTTCAGTATATGTATAGTTTTGTTAGAAAAACAGTTTTTCAATTCTAAGTCTTTATTTTTTTCTAGAGAGAATCAACCTCAAGGCATAGTTCCTAATTCTAGAGAAGTAGAATTCGTCTTGAAAGAGCTTGTTCTTCAAGATTGAGGTTGAGTGTGTAATCTTGTGATTTTAATACAAGTTTGCAAAGTGTTTGTTATATACTGTTTGTTTACTGTTCCATTGAATATCAAAGTGTTATTCCGCAACTTCTTTGATATTGTTTCTGAGACTTTATTCTTGTTGAGAATTCGATCCTAACAAGGTGTCGTATAAACCCAATGTTGTAATAATGAGATATGTATTGTCATAGCAAATTTTCAAGAGATGCATCATGATAACTTTTTTTAAACTAGAAAATAATTTTAAAAAAATTACTAGTTATGCAATATATTGATCGCGAAGGCTGTAACACCCCAAAATAGGGACCAATTTGTAAATAAAGTTATAGGATAACTTAATTGTTATTAAAGAAAAGTGCATGTGAAAGGGTTATTGTATCACTAATTGGAACTTATGGACTAAAGGGGGCACGAAGATAGACTTTTGGGGAGATAGGGATGAGAAAATGGAGTTAAATGGCCATTTACTAGCCAATTATTTGATAAGTGCTTATCGGTTCAATTATTTAATCGGGTGGATATAGTAAGGACCAAAATTTTTAATCAATAAGAGGGAAGACAAGGATCAAGAGTGTCACTCGGTAAGTGAGGGTGATGACTCTTACCCGATAAGCGCTTACCAGGTTATAAATTAACACTTACTATCAATCCATTTTGATGGCCGAGAATATTACCCCATAAGGTAAGTGACAGTGGTGATTCTTGTGGGTAAGTGCTTACCCGATAAATATTTATTAAACGACCCCTAAGTTGGATCGAGATTAAAACCCATATATATTGGTCACCATCAGGATAAATATAAATATAAATATAAAGTAAAATCTCTCCTCATCTCTCCTACAAAATTAGAAGAATATCCACCAAAATTTGTGAAAAAAGGGTGATTTTGAGGAGATCTTGAAGAAGGATGAAACCCAAAGTGAAAGTAGCAAGATCCAAGGATTTAACAAAAAATCAAGGTAAGGTTGTTTTGTTAAATATTTGTTTTAATGTTCAATCTATACCATAATATGTTGGTATGACGTTTGATGCCATGATGGAGTTCAATCATCAGGCCATAAGGCTACGTAATTAATGAACATGGTGTTTTATGTTGCTATGAAAAATTTAGAAAAATTCAATCGTTTATTCGTCCAAATAAGGAGTGTGATACGTTTCTGGAAAGCTTGAGATGTGAACTACAAATCTCTGTGACACGAACGTAATTAATAATGGTTTTAGGTATTCAAAAATTGAGGGTTTTTGAAACTGGTCGGAAATTCGACAACAAACAACGCATTGATTTTATTAAATTCTTATAAATTTGATAATAACTCCGATTTTAGATGATTTTTCAACGTTTAGAATCAGAAGAGATTCTTTTTAATTTTCATTCATATCGTTTATTCTAAAACGTCTTGGAGATATGAGAAATTGTTGGATTTTGTAGCATGTCCAATTGACAAAAAATTATGTTTTGGTCCAGTTGATTTGAAACATGTTTGGGTCTCTAGTTAGGAGTGTAGGTGTGAATGAAATGAATGGTGATTGACCTTGTGGGTATGATATGAGGTTCTCTCGGAGGAAGCATAACTAATCCCCGATTAGTTTTAGGTTACCTTACACTATCTGTGGGTCTTTTATTGGTGTTTTCCATGCTACGTCTTTATTTATTTTTAAAGTTTATTAGTATGCAATATAAAGAAGTCGATTTTGGTGATCGATGTGAAATAAGTCTTAGTGTGTGTATGATATTACAACTGGTATAATGGTCACACAAACATGCTTAGTCCTGTAGAAGAGAATGGTCAGATGTGGCTCATGACTAACGAAGCCAAATATTGGATAACACAAGAAGATATAGTAATTTATTACTACCATACTAAGACAAGTTATGAGATCTCATTGCCGTCAAACCTTTATTAAAATTGAATGCATGATATTTTATTAGGTGTTTAAATATGTATCTGCATGATAAGGAGTGTTTTTATGTGCACGAGAATAATGAACCTCAGTGAGTGAACATATTCTCTAAACATAGAAGATGATTGAGCTATTTAATAGGTTTTGTCTTGGATTATTTTATTCGGCTTCTATTGATGATACACATAGTGGACATAATTATAGTGATTGGCATGGAGACATAAGGATTAGAGAAAGCACAATATATAGTTTTGTGTTTTTTTATCGGAGATACAATGGTATCAACGAAACATCTTATTGTCACTCGATCCACTTCTGAGGTTGAATATATTGCTTCCACTTCATGTGTATGTCATGCAATTTGGCCGAAAATGTAGTAAAAAAGATAAATTTGATGCAAGAATTGTCGACAAACATTTGCTTCAATAATAAATTTACTATCACGTTAGCGACATATCCAATCTTTCATGATATTTTCAAGTACTCGTTATCACTACATACGGGAGTGCATATCAATAAAAAGCGTGCAACATGAGTTTGTGAAGTTCCAAGATCAGATTGCAAATATATTTACAAAGCCGATCAAGTTTGAAAATTTTGCAGGATTCTCTTGGACTAATAGAAAACGTTTTAAGGGAGGTTATTGGATCACAAACTTGTTTTATGCATTATGTTTTCAATACATTATGCCGTATATCTTGTATTTTGTTTAATCTTTTAAAAATCGTATAGAAACCAAAACAGAAAGAAAAACAAGCATGCCAATCTTTTGTCTGATCAATTGCGATTGTGACTAGAGGTGTTGTTTAATTTCAAGTTTCTACTTGTTTATTTAATATATATTTAATATAAGCTTGAAACTCGAAATCGAAGACACGAAATGGAAATAATAAATATAATCTTTATTCGGTTCGACTGAACCGTATAAAAATAATCGAAACCAAAATCTAAATAATCAAACAATGAAGTATGTACTTAATAAGGGTTTTACTTTTATCCGTATACGAATAATCAAATAAATAATTATAGGGTTAATATATTTCTTCAATTTCAAGATAATTTATAAATGTAAAATAAAAAACATATATATAATTTTTATTTGTTTTATTCGGGTTCAGTTAAAAGCAAATAAAAATAATTGAACCGTACGAACAAAACTTCATAACAAAACCGAAAACTGAATGATCTGAATTATTTAACCCATATTGTAGGATAATTGTGCAATCATCTAAAAGAATGTGACGATAAAGATAGAGATAGAGATAGAGATAAATATATGAGAGATAAATTAGAACTGAAATGTCTCATAGCTATCTACTTGTAACTTATCCCTATTTAAAGGTTTTTGATTAATAAAAATTACAGATTTCTTCTCTTTTTTACCGTTGTTCTATTTCGTTTATCCTTTAACACGTTACTAACACGTACGCTCCCTAGAATGAACTGAAATAAAGCTAAACTTCGATGTTTGAGGTAACTTTTATATGTTTTAGTTTTAAAACATCGCCATATGATGCTTTATGATATGAACAAATATGATTATTTTGTAAAAACATGGTTTTTTTATATTTTAAACCGTAAAAATTAATCTACTATGTATTATGTTATAGATGCAAAATATGATTTGTCACTCTCATGAAATCCTAATTCACTTATTGTTTATGTTTATAAAATTTGTATAATATGTGATACCATTCTGTTTTTCTTTTAGCAAAATGTTTCGATAGTTGTTTTACAATATATACATAAATATTTTTTTCTCTATATGATCATATACAAGCAAAATTTACATACATACATTATACATATACATGATTTAGGGGTTTGATGAACATGATTATTATATGTATCGTTTGAAGTTCAATTTTTTTAAACATACATATTTATTTAACTTATCTATTATCGTTATTTTAAAGAAAAAAAATTCGCAATTTAAATTTCAAAGATACAATTTTATCTAAATAAACTTATTAAAAAAACTTGCATGTAAATTACGATAACTTGTTGATATTTTATTTACACCTATTTTAAATAAAGAAAATAAGATAAATTTTTTTTCTTTATAAAAGTTATCCAATAATTTTATTTTTTGTCTTTATATATAATTTTTTTTACAAAATTATTAATTAAATCTTAGATATTTTAATTTTGAAGATAAAATGATAATAAATTTAATTAAATAAATGAGATGACTATCTTGTATTAGATTATGTTTATCAGTTAGTTATTTAGATATAGATATCAAGTTAACCGATAAACATAAATATAAAGCTTTAGAATTTGTACTCATGCAATATTAATTTGTAATCTTGAATTTCAAATAAGGTACATCTATTAATTATACTTTGTGCATAAAACATGGTTTTTAAGAGTTTAACCCAAAGGGTTTATAATATAGTATATATTAAGTTGGACTAGTTAACTGTTATTTATTTATTTATTTAGGTCAATGGTTTTAATTTGGTATTAAAATGTTTACTAAGTTGATCATCGATTTCGTTTTAGAATTGTCTTCTCTACATAATATTTAAATCTTTATCTTAATTATAAATTATAATTCATAATCTTATAATTAATTTTTGGAAGTTACACTTCCAACTCCCATAACTTTTGGTGTTTTGCTAAAAGCTCCAAAAATAACATGAAAATATTATAATATTATTCAAATACTTATCTTGATTATGGATTCCTACTCATTATTTTCAACTTTAATTCATATTTGGAAGTTACACTTTCAACCCCATATTTTTGGTATCGTGCCAAAAGCTCTCATAATGCATATATAATAATAATCTGAATTTGATTTCATTTTTTGACATCATGTCAAAATCTACCAATTAAAGAAATCACAAGATATCGAAAGAATTTTATTAAACGGGTGTAAATAGCCCTACGGTTTGTAGGGAGTTAAGAAATCTGTTAAGATTGAAAGTACTACTGCGTTGAAAGTTGTATAACACATTAATAGAGTTTAAAGTTTTATTATTTAATGCGTTAATGGGCTCGTTTGGTTGTAATGGGCTTTGGGCTTTTAGACCCAAGCCCTTAGTATTTAAAGTTATTTGTTTAGAGATTGGGGTAAGGAGAGTGGATTGGTCATTTAGGTTTACATACACGCATAAGAAATTCTCTCTGTAAACCTTAAACCTTTTATTGATCAATTCAATCATACGAACAACAGTTGTGATTCAATCTTTGCTTATTGTTGATTATTATATGTTGATTGCACTGTTCTGGGATTAACAATTGGTATCAGAGCGAGATCGAATTAATTTTTATTCGGTACAATCCAAAATGTTTGTCTAAAACCCTCTTTTATCGATTTTTCTGTTTATCGACTTTGGGATTATACGGTCGCTTTTGGTGTTCCTCAAAATCAAGTTCTTAGTTTGAGGTTTTAGTTGTTTTTTCTGTCAAATATAAATCTGGTTTGTGATTGATAAACGGACACATCAATTAATTTTTGATTTAAAAGATTGTTCTTGGGTCGACTTTTGAGTTAGCACCCCATTTATCGAAGTATACGAAACCCAATTCATTGAATTCCCGGGTTCTCCAAGTTTCCCAGGTTCCCCGAGTTTTCCGATCCCTGCAGTTTTCCGGGTCTCTGCGGTTCTCGGTTCCTGTCGTTTCCCGGGTTTAAAATTGCCAACCGGGAGTTACATAGAACTGGGACTTAACATTAACCGGGAGTTGATAATTTATCATCCGGGAGTACATCAGATCATCATCCGGGTTCATTAACTCCCCGATTTGGTCCCGGATTCCTGTCCTGAAAGAGTTGCAGAGGGTTCCCAAAATCAGAAGAGCAGGAAACATTTTTTATTTTGATTTTCCCCCTCCGTCACCGCACATGACTCTCTGTTGGAACTTAGTGTAGAATAGAGGAAATTTGTCCCACATAGGAGCCAAGATAGAAATTAGAACACTTAATAAACTCCAATCAATGAGCATTAAATGAATCATTTAATTGTTTGGGCTAGGATTGTGGTGTTCTTGGTGGGCTCTCTTTGACATAGATATATACATATTAAATGTCAAAGATTGGGCCTTGGGTTCCTGTTTATCGTATTTGTTTCCAATATATATACACGTTTTGTGATTGGTGATTGATCACACCTAACAATCTAAGACAAAATTCTTGTTAGGAAAGAAGGATCAATCTCAATTGATGAGAAATCATGTGGAGAAACCCGAGAAATTCAAGGGTTCGGATTTCCGGAGATGGCAACAGAAGATGTTGTTCTATTTGACAACACTTCATGTTTCTAACGTTCTCACGGAATATTAGCCATCGAATGAACCTCCGGTGGGGCAAGATGGAAATGCTCCCACGCAAATCCAAGTCGCTACCCATCAGAAAACGGTCGAGATATAGAGAACAAATGAATATAGTTGCAGAAACTATATTCTGAACGCTTTCGACGATTCCCTCTATGACATATACTCCACATTCAGAACGACACGGGAGATATGGGATTCCTTGGACTCAAAATATAAGACCGAAGTGGCATGCTCCAAGAGGTTTGTAGTAGGGAAATTTCTAAATTACTGGATGAATGATAACAAATCTGTGTTGAAACAAGTTGAGGAATTGCAGGTGCTAATTCATGAGCTTGATGTTGAAGGCATGGGTTTGAACATCAACTTTGTTGTTGGCTCGATAATAGAGAAGTTGTCTCCTTCGTGGAAAAAACTTCAAGTTATACTTGAAGCATTTAACGGAGGAGATCACATTCGAGCTACTTCTACTCAAAATACGAGTGGAGGAAGACAACAAGTTGAATGACAAGGCCGATGCAAGCACAAGTGAGCCACATGCCAATATGATTGAAATTGGCACATCAAAATCCAAATTTAAGAAATTCAAAGGAAAGGCGAGTGCAACTAAGAGGCCCTTCAACACTGGAAAGGGTCCTTTAGCCCCACAGAAAAAGCCTTTCAAAATGATGGTGTGTTGTTGGGTTTGTGGCAAGCCGGGACATAAGGCTAAGGATTGTCGACACAAAAGAGACCACGGTGGTGTCGGGGGAAGTGGTGGTGGTGGTGCATCTACCAGTCATGCAATCCTTACCCATTATCCTAACCAATTCATTGGTGTGATTTAGACTCATATGGTCTCAAATGCAAAAGATTGGTGGGTCAACACCGTTGCTCTAGGCACATTTGCAATTCAAGGAGCCTGTTTGCAAGCTATCATAAGGTGGATGACAGAGAACCAATGTTCATGGGAAATGCTTCGACTGCCAAGATCGAAGGTAAAGGGAAGGTCATATTGAAGATGACTTCCGGGAAGGATCTGATGCTAATGGATGTGTTACATGTATCCTCGTTAACTAAAAATTTGATATTTGACCCTATTCTGAGTAAGAAAGGGTTCAAAGTTGTATTTGAATCAGACAAATTTGTCATAACCAATGGTGGTGTGTACGTGGGTAAAGGCTACATCAATGAGGGGCTTTTTAAGTTAAGTATTGTAACTGACATTGATGCCGCCATTGTAAATAATAAAAATAAGACAGGCATTAGCACTGCTACTTCAGTGTATATGGTTGATCCTTCTTATCTTTGGCATTCGAGATTGGGACATGTCAACTTTAGATCATTACAAAGAATGATTAAACTTGACATGTTACCTAAGTGTTCAATTGGTAAATTATCTAAGTGTGAGATATGTGTAGAAGCTAAATACACTAATCATTCACACAAATCAGTTGAAAAATCAAATGAGGTTCTTAGGTTAATCCACAGTGATTTGTGCGATTACAAGGCAACTCCTACAAGAGTAGGAAAGAATTATTATATTTCTTTCATAGATGATTGCAGTAAGTATTGCCATGTGTATCTAATCCCTACAAAGGATGAGGCCTTAAATATGTTTAAGACTTATAAGGCTGAAGTCGAGAATCAACTCGACAAGAAAATCTAGATTCTAAGGTCTGATCGGGGAGGAGAATACGAATCCTATGACTTTGCAGAATTTTGTGCTACACATGGTATCATACATCAAACTATCGCTCCATACACTCATCAACAAAATGGAGTGGCCGAGCGGAAGAATAGAACATTGAAAAATATGATGAATTCAATGTTGATAACGTCTGGAGGTCCTCACCATTTATGGGGTGAGGCGTGGCTTATTGCAAATATGATCCTTAATAGGATCCCCCCACAAGAAAAGTGATAAAACTCCATATGAACTGTGGAGAGATAGGATACCATACCACAAAAGGATGAAATTGTGGGGTTGCCTTGCTAAGGTTAAAGTGCCTTTGCCTAAAACGACTAAACTTGGACCTAAAACGATTGATTGTGTATATATTGGTCCTGCACAAAATAGTGTTGCATATAGGTTCTTAGTTTACAAATCTAATGTAGATGACATAAGAAATAACACGATCATAGAATCTGTTGAAACATAGTTCTTTGAGACGATCTTCCCTTATAAGGAGAAGGAGGGCAACACCTCTAATCCTGGAAAACGCCCGATTGATGATACATACTCTCATGTTGATTTAAACAAGAGTTATCAATCAAGGGTTGCTGAAACCTCCAAGGTTCAAGAAGAAATGGAACCAAGAAGAAGTAAAAGGGGAAGAGTCGCCAAAGACTTTGGACAAGAATTTTTGGCCTTCAATATCGAAGGAGAACCACTCTCATATAAGGCCGCCATGGAATCTTCCGAGGCACGTTATTCGGAAGAAGCTATTCAAAGCGAAATTGACTCCATTGTGCAAAATAACACATGGAAATTGGTTGATTTGCCTCCAGGTCATAAGGTCATTGGCCATAAATGGATCTTCAAAAGGAAGTTGAGACCTGACGGCACTATAGAGAAATACAAGGCTCGACTAGTCGCCAAAGGGTATCGACAAAAGGAAGGTCAAGACTTCTTCGATACATATTCACCGGTTACAAGGATAACGTCTATAAGGACGTTGATTGCAGTAACGACTATCCATAACTTGGAGATACATCAAATGGATGTAAAAACCACATTCCTGGATGAGGAACTAGAAGAAGAAATATACATGCAACAACCGGAAGGATTTGTTGTAAAAGGCCAAGAGAACAAAGTTTGCAAATTGATTAAGTCTCTATATGGACTTAAACAAGCGCCGAAGCAGTGGCATGAAAAATTTGATAACACTATGTTGTGAAATGGTTTTCATATAAATGAATGTGATAAATTTGTTTATGTGAAACAATACAAAAGTGCCTATGTCATCATATGCTTGTATGTGGATGATATGTTCATCATGGGATCAAACTTGGATGTGATAAACCAAACCAAGAAGATGCGATACTCTGCATTTGACATGAAAGATATGGGAGTAGCGGATGTTATCCTTGGTATAAAAATCCAAAGGAGTGATAATTGTTACATCCTTACCCAATCTCACTATGTTGATAAGGTGCTGCGAAAGTTTGGTCATTATGATGACAAACCGGTTGTGACTCCATTTGATTCTTCAAGTCAATTGAAGAAAAGTCAAGGAGATAGTGTGGCTCAGTTGGAATATACTCAAGTTCTTGGAAGCTTGATGTATATCATGAATTGTACACGATCGGACATAGCGTATAGTGTGAGTAGACTTATCCGGTACTCAAATAACCAAAGAAAAGACCATTAGTATGCACTAGTAAGGGTGCTTCGATACTTGAAATACACAATGCATTATGTGTTACACAATACGACATACCCTCCTGTATTGTGATGCTAATTGGATTTCCAACCATTCTGAGAGTAAGTCCACAAGTGGATATGTGTTTACACTTGGTGGTGCAACTATATCTTGGAAATCTTCTAAACAGTGAATACCAGACCAACTATGGAAGCAAAATTTGTCGCCTTAGACAAAGACGTTGAAGAAGTCGAATGGCTTAAAAGCTTCCTAGAGGGTATTTCGTTTTGGTATAAACCGGTGACTGCAATTGGTATCCATTGTGATAGTATGGCCGCTCTCACTAGAGCGAAGAATCAAATCTACAATGGAAAGTCCTGACACATACGAAGGCGCAACAATACTATAAAGGACTTGCTGAAAAATGGAATCATTTCTATTGACTACGTAAAGTCAAAGGAGAATATTGCCAATCATTTGACAAAAGGCCTAAGTAGAGAGCAAGTATCCTTTACATTGAGGGGAATGGGCTTAAAGCCAACACAATGAGTGTCCTCGATGGCAACCTAACCTAGCGAAATTGGAGATCCCATGGTCTAGGTTCAATAAGCAAACTAGTCGGGGTCAACTCACGCAACAACCAAACAAAGGTATGCCTATTCCTATGATGTTTCCTTTGTATTTTTCCGTTGATGATATAGGGTTGAATGTTACATTCTTAATAATGCTGATAGCTTCTTAGTAGAATATAACGAAATATTCTTGATCGACATTACCTATGTGAGAGCGATGTGTGGTCGCATCTTTGAGAACGGATATGGCTACGTCTTCTAAAACTCTCATGAAGAAAGGATATGTTCACGACCGAAATGAACACAACGGTAAGAATTAAATTATGTATAGCTATAATATGTGTGATGCCTATTGTCTCGATTTACTACAAAAGTAGCTAGTTCAAGACCTCAGTTCACTATCCACGAAGTAGATTCGATAGGTACTCACTAGGAACGGTTCAAGTCCAAAAGATACCTTTTCCGATGCATATTATAACTAGCTTGGTGATAGAAACATAAGTTCCAATATATATTGCTTATTTTCTATTCAAATGTGGGGTATTATTGGGGTTTGAATAGAAAATGTGGGGTGTTGTTGGAACTTAATGTAGAATAGAGGAAACTTGTCCCATATAGGAGCCAAGATAGAAATTAGAACACTTAATAAACTCCAATCAATGAGCATTAAATGAATCATTTAATTTCTTGGGCTTGGATTATGGTGTTCTTGGTGGGCTCTCTTTGACATAGATATATACATATTAAATGTCAAAGATTGGGCCTTGGGCCTTGGGGCTCTTAGGGTCTCGATGGGGTCGAGATCACTGATTGTGGATTCGTTGGTGCAGACACAAGTCGCGCGGGGGTCTAGAGTCTACGACAAACAGAGCCTGGCGCGAGTATCGATGCGGCTAGAGCCGCGATGCTGGTCCCGTGAGAAGTTGCGCAGTGCGCTGGCAGTTAATTCGGTTATTTCATAGCAACCTAAAAATGTTGTGTTTTTCCACAATCAAAATCTAACGAATTTCAATCATATTTTTTGGGTTCTCTCTTCATATTTCATCACCATACATGAGATAATTCGATAGGTTCAAGTTACGAACTTGAATAGATTGTTGTATCCTCTAGACAACGTTGATACACCGGGCGAATTTTGTCTTAGGACACTGCACTAATCGCAGGCCTCAATCGATTACATATCAACGAAGAATTTTCGATAACAAGTAAGGTTTACGATTCTATTGTTGTTTTATGGTTTCTACATAAATTGTAAAAGAATTCCTGTTTATCGTATTTGTTTCCAATATATATATATATACACGTTTTCTGCTTGGTGATTGATCATGCCTAACACTCTCACCATCTCTTGCAACCGTTCGTTGCACCCCACACCCCCAATGATCAGAACATCTTTCTTGTCACAGTGAGCCATTGCTCGTTCTGTAATCTCAACAAGTATCGCAAATAGCGTTTCCTGCAAGGAGTAGCATAAATCTGCAGGGGTACAAGCAATCGAGTTACTACATCCGGGAAATACAGAGTTGTTGATGTGAGCAGGGAAGGTTTGGAATAAGTTTTTGGGTTGTTGATGATTTTCGAAAAAAAATTTGGTTGACTCAGTAGTGATCGTGGATGAAACTTTTCGATTTTAACTTGTTGAGAATTGTTTACGAAGCTTAAACGATCATTTTTCATCGAAATTTTTTCACCCATGTTAAGTTTTTAAGATTTCGTTCGTTTTCCGAAAAATTTTCGGTTACTTCGTTTTTGATCGTGGGTTGATTATTTGGACTATAAAATGTTAAGGCGTGTTCAAGAACCATAAACGATCGATTTTGGTCAAAAAGTTTTTACCCATATCGAGTTTTTAAGTTTTTTTTATCGTTTTTCGAAACGTTTTCGGTTGGTTCGTTTGTGATCATGGGTTGACTGTTTGAGTTTTAATCTGTTAAGGAGTGATCAGGGAGCTTTAATGATCGTTTTGTATTGAATATTTCTAACTCGTTCGATGGTTTGCAGGTTGGCTCAACGAAGGGGATGATGAATAGTGTTTTCGTTAAGTGACGGTTAAATTTCTTACATTTTGGGCTTTTTTTCGTTAGTCCAGTTAGTGTCCCTTAGTTTGTTAGATTGGTTAGTTCTATTTCATTTTTTGTCCTTTTTCCGTTAGTTTTCAGTTAAGTCTGTTAGAAGTTTCAAGTTTTACACTATTAGTCCCTCAAGTTTGTAGTTTTAATTTATGTCCTTTTTGGTCCTTCTACTTTTAAGTTTCATTTTCTGCCACGTTTAGTCCTTGTAGTTTTAAGTTTCAGTTTGTGTCACTTTTGGTCCTTGCACTTTGAATATTTCATATATTGACAAATTTAGTCCCTGGACTTCAAGCTTTGCAAGTAACAATGCCTTATGTACCCATGTCTGAACACAAAGCAAAGATTTTTTTTTGAACGGCAAGTTAACACACACACACACACACGTTCCTGGGGTATCCGGGCTCCCACTTAAGGGTGCCACCCGACTAATCCCCGTCGACCACAACCCAGCCCAATTAAGGGCACCACTAAGTGGCAGGCCCATGATCTGGATATCACAACATGCTCACCACAAAGCAAAGATTGCAGTTCTCGAAACGAAATTGGAGAACAGTTTAAGGACTGGTGATAGACTGCTTGAAGAGAAAGCAGGTCTTCAGGTACAGTTGAACAATGTGAAATCAGAAAGCGAATCGTATCAACAAATTTGTTGGTTATAGAGAAGCAATGACTGGCTCAAGCGTAGAAATTCGGAACTTGAAAAGGCAGCAGAAAATAGTGAATATTACAATATGTTTCGTGACCAAATAAAGTCTCTTAACAAAGAGATTTCAGATCTTGAAAGAGAAGCTGATATAAAGAAAAGGGATCTACATGAATATCTAAAGAAAATATCTGAACTTGAACGAAAAGTTACAGATTTTGAAGCCAAAAAAGAGAACAATCTGGCGCTTGAAGAAAGAGGAAACGTGTTGGAGAGTGAAAATCTCGACCTGAAGAAAAGACTTGTTGTTTTTGAAAAAGAAAAATTTGATTTTTCAAATGAAAGAAAGAACTTTGAAAGAAAGATTCTTGATCTTTCAAATAAAGTTTTTGATGAAAGAAAAACCTTTAAGCTTAAGCATGCTAAACTTTCAAAACAGATTTCGAATTTTGAAAATGTTTTGATAATTGAGAGAGACTCTTTTGAGAAAGAGAGAAAGGTTTTGAGAGTGAAAAGAAAATGCTTGA
Source organism: Arctium minus (assembly GCA_954870635.1). Taxonomy (NCBI): domain Eukaryota; kingdom Viridiplantae; phylum Streptophyta; class Magnoliopsida; order Asterales; family Asteraceae; genus Arctium; species Arctium minus. Next base: position 33,707,339 of record OX941088.1, read on the forward strand.
GAAGAAGAATGTTGCGATCTTTAAAAAGATATTTGATAAACGCAACAGTGTAGAAAAGGATTTTGAAAGTGAAAAGAAAGATTTTCGAAACTGAAATTCATAAGCTTTCAAAGAAATTATCTGGATTAGCAACAAAGATTTTGAAAGAACATAAGGTAAAATCCGATTTACAAATACACTTTTATTTAATTCTCGAAGAAATAAATGTTTTATCCACAAAAGTCAAGAAACTTGAAGAAATAAATTTTAAAGCAGATTTATCTGAACAAACCATTTTCGATACTATTGTTCAGTCTCTTTATTCTTCAAGTTCACCTTCTACAACTAACTCTTCGAAGAAGTTTGTCAAATCAAATGAATGTTCTAAAGATCAGATTCGCCCTTCAAATATTTTCTATAATTCTCTTTTTGATGATTCAAATAACCAAGTGTTTCGAAAAGTCAAGATGGTTTGAAAAAAGAAATCGACTACAGAAAGGAGTGATGGAAACAAGTCTCATGATTCTCTTGTAGTTGATACAAAGTCATTTATTTCCATGACTGATTCACCTACTTATGTCTATTCTACAGCGAAGTTGATCAGTTTGCGCCGACAAAAGATCTGTTGCACTTATTGTGGAAAGAGTAACTTTGTCTATCCAAGGTACGTTAATAGTTGGTATGGTACTTATAGCATCCCCAATACTCAATTTAATAGCTTCAAAGCCAAGGCAACTAACCATCAAGGATCCATCACAACATGGATACCAAAACCAAAATCTTCTTAATCTGTTTTGCAGGAATGTCATGTGTGATTTAGTTTAGATTATTCACATCACATGGCTACAATCAAGGGTATGCCATCTTTTGAGGGGGAGTACCATGTTGTTTTTTCATATAGACTTCTGAACAAACCAGTTCAGGACTCGTACTTCAATGTTTTGCTCGTACTTCAATGTTTACTTGAATGTTCTATTTTGGCGAGTTAAAAGAGTGTTAGGGCTTTTAATGTTTCTATGGTCAATCCAAAACCGGAAGGACCTACCCAAAAAACACATCCAATTCATAGATATCAGTGAGGGGTCTAGCGTGATAGATGAGTTCGGAGCGAGAAGAATATAGTGAGGATGTGACAGGACTTAAAAGAATTATTGGTCCTTACCAAACCGAGTTAGTTATCCGGGTTACCATACAATCTATTCATTCTCATTCTTTGGAGATGGATATTGAAACAGACATGGACCCAGTGTCTATAACTCGTGTCACCTCACCTAGCCACTCAGGCATCTCACAAAAGATACTTGTTTCATATATGCACGGAGATTTAGCACATAATCTATCTATTCCTTACTCAGAGGTCTTAGATATTGAAAAATGAAGACATCAGCTCCGGTCTCCGAACTTCATATTCATTTCACTGTGTCTATTGATTTTAATTTGTGTTCCAAGTTAAATCAATCATTGAGCCTAATCTTCTTGATTATATTTCTTTCACACACGCACAAATCTTTGTGATTCCCTTTGCATATCTTTGCGATATTGCCGGAACAGTTTGAGAAGTAGATTCTTAAATTTTTACTTCAGTAATAAATGGAAGTCCTATCAGAGATACATCGATGCCAACTATGAATATAGGCCACAGAGTTACTTTAATTGTTGTGATAACAGTGACTAATGTGTCTCTGTGTAAGTTGATTACCCCATCTTGGTTCTTAACAGTTTTATCTGATCTTTTGCTACTCATCCAGTTAGTTTTTGATGATGCATGATGCTCAGGATTCTCCTAATCATCATGAGGGGGAGACATGACAAAGACATATTATCGTGTTAAGGGGGAGTTAGCAAAATCTGAGGGGGGAGTAACATAATTTTATTATTTGAGGTTGAAAGGTCTTTGGATTCAAAGATTGCAGCTAAGCAGAAAAGATTTTATTGGTTCTTCTATCCCTATTATATGGTGTTTGCTACAAGTTGATTCCTCCTAAGAGCTGATTGAAACAAGTTCTTAAGCTGAAAGTGTATTCAACTCGCGGTTCAAAGACAAATTCTTTGGTTTTAAACTGAAGTTGCACTGCGGAATGTCACGTAACTCGCACATTATCTTTCTAATGTGCTGATCCGATGTGCTGAGTTTCTATAGTTGAAAGCTGCTCAATAGTGCATTCAGTCGAGGCTACTGTACATTGAATGTGGTTACAAAGTTGAAATATGAAGACAAAGAGCTTTGTTCAAGGGGGATATTGGAAAGACATGAAGACAAGCAACACTGAAGTTTTTCAAAGAATCAAGAGGGAGAGAAGATCAAGACCTGTAGGTAGGGGTGCTTACGGGTTGAAGGCTTTTTAACAACTCAACCCAATATAGGCAGTTTGAAAATTTTACAACCCAACCCAATCCGTTCGGGTTGATCGGGTTGTGTTTAAACAAGATGAAATCAAATTTAGAAATATAAACATAAAGAAAACATTTCTTTGAAATACAATCGAATGACCGATAATTCATTAGAGTATGTAAGTTCATCAAAAATATTACGATATTACACATAAAAATGTCTAAACCAAATGATAATATGTCAATCAACAACAATTGTTTTAGACGTCTCCAACCCCGATCTTTTCACTTTCTTGGCCTTGAGGTTGGTCGTGATCATCAACCATTTGGTACAACTTATCCATACTTCTTAAATCTTAAATATATCACATTTAGTTAATTTTTTAGTTTGCACACACACACACATATATATATGTGTGTGTGTGTATGTGTGTGTGTATGTGTGTGTGTGTGTTTACATTTATTAAACATATATACAAAGAAGTTATATAGAGATGAATAATAGATTGAGAATATATGTAAATGAAGAGGGTACGCAATAGTGTAATTGTCTAATTTACATATTAATAGAGACTTAATAATCATATTAAATCCACAAAATAAAAGGATCGGGTTCATTGGGTTGGGTTGGGTTCAAATAAAAGTAACTCGATATCAACCCAATACCTACGGTTTGAAGATTTTACAACTCGATTAGACATCGGGTTGCTTCGGTTTGAGTTATTTCGTGTTGGGTTGGGTTGGGTTGGGTTGATCGGGTTTTTGAGCACCCCTACCTGAAGGTTTATAGATAATAAATGTTTTATTCAACTTTAGGGGGAGATTGTTAGGACTGAAAGTCCTAGTACGTTGAAAGTTGTATAACGCATTTATAGAGTTTAAAGTTTTATTATTTAATGTGTTGATGGGCTCGTTTAGTTGTAATGGGCCTTGGGCTTTTAGACCCAAACCCTTAGTATTTAAAGTTATTTGTTTAGAGATTAGTGTAAGAAGAGTGGAATGGTCATTTAGGTTTACATGCACACATCAGTATTTCTCTCTATAAACCTTAAACACTTTATTGACCAATTCAATCATATGACCAACAGTTGTGATTCAATCTTTGCTTATTGTTGATTATTATCTGTTGCACTGTTCTGGGATCCACAAAATCCATTGATTCCCCTACTACATGTAAATCCAATAGATTGAGTGATTTCTTTTCGTAAATTGAAATATTGATAAAGTATTATCAACAAAATATAAGCATACAAAAATCCAATATTGTTATGATAATGAAATTTCATACATAAAATAATAATTATAACCATAATCTATTTTCTTATTACACACAAAATCATATATTAACCCATATATACGTAAATGGTTGAAACAACTTATCCCGAAATCAACATCATAAACTCAACAGAACCTGAGTACCATAAACGAGCATACAAAATTTCCTTTAGAAAGGTACAAGAAAATACCTAAAACCCATCAATGCCTTAAAAACCAACCACCTGAAAAGGTACAAACAAATACCTTTAAGTTTTTGTGATGACATATCAATCATAGCTTTCATAGAGACAACCTTCTACTAGCAACTCCAAAGAACAGCAACGGAAAATCGGAAATATTCATGAACAGGTACTTCCCGGACTAATCTTATAGTAGAATAAAACCCACTTATTACAAAAGGCTAACTGATTTCAACAAAGAAATGTTGTATCTCAAAAGACACCTTAATCTTCGGGGCAAGAACTCACAGAAGATGACATAATTCATAACATTATTCCATCTTTCATATATCAGTAAATATTAATGAACCAATATAAGCTGGAATGTAACTTTTTATACAAACTCATCAACATACTGTAAGTGGTTGAGAAAGATAACAAGGTTCTTTCGAAAAAACAACACCACATATGTCGGGATAAAGAAAATTCTCGAGATCAATAATGAAAACGTTAGAGGTGGAAACAACTCCAAAGGACTGTGAGTTAAAAATAATTTCACACATGTGACATTTACGCACCATGTGGACGAGACTCTAGAAAGGGTCAGGGTCATGGTAAGGGTAGGGAATGATTTTTCAATACCAGGAGTAGAGATACAACTACTGTCCCAGGTGATAATGGACAATCAAATAAGAAATACACTCCTCCTATCGGAAAGGGAACAAGTTGAAAATGAACTATATCATATTAATTTAAGATTGATTAAGTATAGGTTTCTTTGAAATTTATTTGAAGTATTAAAATTAATTTCTTTTATTTAAGTAAAAGCGAATATGTAACCATTATAGATGTAAATAAATACATCTAAATAAATAAAAAAATTATCAATATTCTCCGTTCCGTATAGGAATGTATCGAGGAGAACTTGAGTTTTTGTAGAATATTCCACACAATCTAAAAAGATAGACAAATATTTATTTTATAATTCATCCAACCAAAATACTTAGACGATGGACTGTCACTTGTTGCTTAATGACATAAGATCAGTCACTAAAGCACTATATGCATCAAATCTTGTTAAAATATTTGTTTGAAATGGAAAGTCATATTATGAATGGAAATGAATATATCACCTCTAATAAAATGGAAGGAAACATATATTAGAGAAGTTAATGTGTCAAACTAGTGGATTATATAGGTCATTAAATCATATTTTGTCACCATTAATGAACTTTAGGACAATGACAAGTATATGTTTTGGCATGACTATGTGGGACACCATGGTCATGACATAATGACCCGGTTGTTGAAAAATACACATAGACACATTTTTTTCGAGTGAAAGAAATTATCCAAAATTGCAACTGTTGACTTCTACAGCATAAGAAGCAACACCATCATCATAATATGCCCTCTAGAATATCTAAAACTTCTGTATACCCTAATCCTTAGCAAAAACAGGAATGAGACCATCCTAAAGCTAATAACATAATACAAAAACGTTCCATTCTTACAACGAATACAAGGTGATATTTATGGACATAAACATCCAGAATGCGGACCATTAAAGTACTTTATGGTTATGGTTTCGACACGATGAACACATGTCGTATTATTATTAACATTAAATGTTGCACTCCAAGCACTAGCTATACGTTTAAGGGATCACCACCCTTGATTATCTCACCAAGTTTACATGACTCGGAATGTTGGACAATTTACATCATAAGGATTTGATGATTATTGCATATGTATTGGGATCAATGTAGAGTTTCATATACCACATGAGTATATATAAAATGGTCTCATGGAAGTTGTTATCAGAAAAATATGATGGTATCTAGGGTATTGGTAATGCGCACCAATTTACCCACATCTACCTGGGGTTATGCAATTATCATATGCAGTTTTTTTTCGTTTTTAGACCCACTACTAGCTAACCAGCCTCATGCGTACCAATTGGTAACTAGATATAAGTCTGATATTTTACATTTACGCATGTTTGGTTGTGTAGTATATGTGCCAATTGCGCCCCCCACAGCGCATCGAAATGGGTACTTAAAGACGATTTGGTATATGTTGGATGTGAATCCCCAACAATTATCCACTAATTTAAATCCTTGACTAGTGATCCATTTATCGCTAGATTTGTGGGTTGTCACTTTCATGAGACAGTATTTCCATCGTTAGGGGAGATAGGAAAAAAGATTTTCCATGGAAACAACATGAAGTGTCATTGAATATTCTCACTCTATCTCATTCTGATCTCCAAAACTTTACAACGTAATGTTGAAGTCAAATAAATCAGACTCGATACCTGAAACTTTTAATGTCATTCCAAAAGTGACAATATCACATATACGAGCTGCAAATAGAGCTGTAAATGAACCGAACGTTCAGCGAACCGTTCGGCGGGAAGTTCGTTTATGTTCGTTTATTTAATAAAAGAACGAACATGAACAAGTTTTTTCATTCGTTTAGTTAAGCGAACGAACATGAACAAAGGTCTCGTTCATTCATTACGTTCATGAACGTTCGTTCATTTATGTTCGTTTACGTTCGTTTACTTATGTTCGTTTGCATTCGTTTAATAAATTAACAAATTAAATATTTAATTAGTTAATAATTGAAAAACAATAATTAACAAAGACTTAACATTATTTGTAAAAAGCGAAGATTACTTATTACAACCTACACCCATGTATAGCTTATATAATAAGTTTGGCTTTATAAAATAGTTATCCAATTCCGATGTGGGATGGATTTACATGAGCGCCTTTTGCTTTTGTTTTGCTAAGTGAAGATTCTATATTTCTATCCCACATCGGTGGCTTTAACACTCTTTTCCTTCATCTCTAATATATATATACAAGCCTTATCTCTTTGCCATTCTATTGTTTTACCATATGTCATTGGCATAAAGCCCAATTGCTTGAGCCTATTGGCTTGTGTCCATTGGCTCGAGCTTGTGTAAAGTGTTTGATTGAGGCATCCCATAAAAGAGAGTGAAACTTTTGTTTGTTTGCGTTCGTTCGTTTATGTTCGTTTACGTTCGTTCGTCTATGTTCGTTTAACATTTTAATGAACAAACATGAACGAACACGAACACAACTATTTTCTAAAAGAACGAACACGAACACAATTTTTTGTTCGTTTAAAGGAACGAACATGAACAAGTATTTGTTCTTGTTCATTCGGTTCGTTTACAGCCCTAGCTGCAAATATACTCGCAAGGTCAAAAGTCCCCTAACAAGGGCACAACATTGCTGGAAAATGCGTTGCAATCACACATGGTAGAGGTGTGGTTGAGGTCATAGCTCCCAAAAGGAAATGGGGGAAGATATTTAATTCGATAGATACTCATCAAAAGGAAGAGAAGGGTAAAACACAATTATTTATCATCAATACATAAATCTCTCATGAATCATCACTGGAGGACGCTCCGAAGTTAATATTGATTCCAGAGATCAAAGAAATCTCAAATGAATTATGAGAGTGCATATGAGTCGATAGATAGATCATACATACTCATTGGTGATATATTCGTATATACTATTGCTCATGAGATGATAGAGCAAATTGACATCAAACCATGCTCAGTTGAAGAATGTCAACAAAGAGAAAATTGGCCTACATGAAATGAAGCAATCCAGGAGAATTATATTATTTGACAAATGAACTGGTATTTGGCTTGGTAGTGCTAACCCACCAAGTGTAAAGCCTGTAACACATAGATAAATCATTTTTCATAAAGCGTAATGAGAATAATTAAGCCATAATGTATGAGGCTCTCCTTTGGCGCATGGATTGACTACGAGGATACTTACTCTCCCGTGATGGACGTTATAACGTTCTGCTAATTAATTAGCCTAGTAGTTTCCGAAGGACTTGAAATGTAGCTAATGAATGTGGCTACCACATATCTCTACGGGGATCTAGATTCAGAAATATATAAAAGTGCTTGATGATATCACATTACCAAAATCAAGTAACTCTAAACCACGAAATGCATTTGCAATAAAATTGAAATGCTCACTTTATAGATTAAAACAATTTATGGGGATATGGTATACCCGCCTAATTGAATACTTGATTAGGAAATGATATATAAGAACGATGAACTGTGCACTTGCGTATTTATTTTAGGAAAACAAGTTCCAAATTTTCAAAACAACTTTATATGTCGATGTTATGAACATAATAGGCACTCTTGATGAAATAATAGAAACTACAGGCTACTTGAAATCTAAATTTGAGATGAAAATCTAGGGAAAACTTAGTTTTGTCTAGCTATTTGAGCTTAAACACCGAGTTTGTGGAATATTAATTCACTGATCGCATATGTCTAAAAAATAATCAGGCAAATATGGACAATGTGCATCTGGTTAGCACTCCCATGATCGATCGGTCAAAGTGTTGAATATAAGGAATGATCCATTTCGTCTAAAGGATGATGATGAAAAGGTGTCGGGAGCTGGAATTCCCTATACAAGTATAACATGCGCATTATCGTACTTAGCACAATATACTATTGTATTTCTCAGTGAACTTGTTAGCTAGATTTAGCTCAGCACCAATGCAACGTCATTGGAATTATATCAAATTAATCTTTTGGAACCATTGACATGGACTTATACTTTCTCTGTAGAAATATAAAATGAGATTGATAATGGAAACTCAAGACCTACTTAGAATGTAAGCAACAAAAGTACTAACTCTTATAGAAAAACACCAAACAATGTCTTGGTATGTAACACCCTAAAATTTAGAGTAATTTAAAATTCGAAAATTTGGCAATATGACGTTTGTATTTGGAATAAACCACCCAAAAAGGGTAAATGTATAAAGCATTTACAAAACCTGCGAACGGATATGGAAATCAACAACAAACTAATCTAAACATGTACTATCTAGATTACATTGGTTGTCAACCCAAAATCCCCAAAATAAGGAGGTTGCTTTAACGCCCAAAACACCAAATAACTAGTCATCTAAAAAATGTCTCAAGCCCACGCTCGTCACTCAAACCTTTGGCAACCCACCGCTAAAGGAACTTGTTATACACATCATTTGAGAAAAAGTGTTAGGCTTAAAGCCTAGTGAGAACATACAGTTTATAATTTAAAAGAAACATAAACTAACTGTACCAAAAGAAAGTCCTTTTCATGAGAGTTGGGGTTACAATTGAAATATTAGTCACATAAGGGCCTTTCGGTCCAAAAATTACATCTTGCGATGACGGGGGAGACCCGATTTACCAAGGATTGTAGCGGAACACAAAAGTAAGCCACAATCCGAGTTATGAGCTAAATACTTGGAACCATGGCCACGAACAACGTCGGTCCGTACTAAGATGTGGGGGAGGGAACCCGAGGAAACCAAGTCATACTCGTTCACTAGGATTACATTTACGGTCCATGGCTATTAACCGGTCCCACATAACCGTACCAAGTTGCCTCTGAGGACTCAATGTCTCAACTAGCTACAAAGGGGAAAACGTCCCAAACATAAGCCGACTCAGTACCTATAGATCCACTAGTAATATTCTAGACTTGTCACAATTTCATTTGTGACCAACTATAGTTAATCATATAGTTCTCAATATCATTTATTTCTAAAAATGCATTTCCATGTTTAACTGGTGATAAGAATTTGCAAAAATCCAAACATAAGAGTGAGTCTTAAAAATGAGACTATATACTTTCTTTCAAATAACCCACATAAATATGCAAGTAAAACCTCATTTTATGTCATATAAGATGGAACCCTTCATTTTAGTTGAAAGTGATGGAAACCCTAAAATCTCCCAAAACTCAAGTTAGGTCAAAATGTGATAAACATGAACCAAAACTAAGGAGATGTATAGTAGTTTAAAATATAATGTTTTGACATGTATAAAGTTTGGAAAATGGAAGTATGAACTCACCAAGTGGGTTTTTTTGAAGAAAACCCAAAACCCTAGTTGATTCTTGGAGAAGATGACAATGGAGATAGTGATTTAATGCTCAAATCTTGAATTCTTAGTTGATGCACCCAACTAATAGCAATAAATGAGGTAGGTTTAGTTGGTGGAACCCTAATTTTCGGATGCTTGAACAAGGAGGGTTGAGAGAGAGAGAGTAAAGATGGTAGATGTGAAATAAATGAGGAAAAAGCGGAAAACCCCGTCTAAGTTTAGCAGATGCAATCACGAGGCATTGGCCGCGACATTAGGCCGCGGCGTAGCCCGCGCGTGCCATCGAGATTGAAAACACCCAGAGGGTTACGCGGCTTAGGCCGCAGCTTCCAAGTCGCGGGGTAACCCGTGCAAGTCACTGACTTTCATAACCAAACTAAATTCTTAATGTTCAAGCTCGGCTCAAACATACGGTGCTAACGACTAATGGTAAACGCAAGATAACTAAGATTTAACAATAAGGAAGGCTAGAAGTCTTAATGATAGAATTTAAACATTGAAAACTCAGGGTGTTAGATGGTATGTTTTTGTTGATATTAGGTATCTGCCTGACCTATACAAAGGTTGTTCCCAAACTGGATAAGGAATTACCACAAGGGAACACGATTGCTTGGAAGTAATCTAAGCAAACCCTTGTAACTACCTCCTTGAACTAATCCAAGAATATTACTCTCCATGAGATGATTAAAGAATGTATATGATTAAGGACTATCATTACATATATTAGAGGAGCTAGTAATTTTGGGTTCAACCAGTATCCTACTTGCATATATGGAAATAATGCATCATGTATTGAAGAAATGAACATAAAATACATCAAGGGTGATAACACAAAGCATATTCTGCTAAAGTCTTATACAATCTACAATAAGAAACTCTCCTTGAGATTCAATTGAATCAAGTAAGATGTCAGGAGAACATGACATATTTTACCAAATCATTACCTAAAACCATATACTGGGAAATATGCAGAAAGTAAGTGCAAATGTTTTCCAAAGGGCAAAATGCGTGAAATAGCAACCTACTTTCATAAATTTCCTTATTATAGCATTGTACTTTCACTTTTTCTTATTCTAGCAATGTACTTTCAAATTATTTTTTATTAGGACATTTTACTTTAAAAAATTTACCCATTATAGCATTAGGTAACCTGCTACCTTTTAAACCGGTTTTTTATTGCTGACATGTCACACTTAAGATGACATGGACGACACATAGGATATGTTTACATGTCATTAAAATGAAAACCCTATTCAAACATAACTTTTTAAAAGAAAACCCTTCCCTCACTTTGACGTTCCAATTCTGTCGATCGATTCCAAACCCTCAGGTAATCGGCTCTCATCATCTCCCTCAGGCAATCGACTCTCATCATCTCCCTCAGGCAATCAACTCATCTCTTTCATCGTCCCTCATCATCTCCCTCATCTGATAGGTAATCGATTCAAAACTCTAGTCTCATTCATATGGTTGTTAGACTTGCAGAATATTATAATATAATAATCTTTACTCGGCATTTTGTGGTGGAATGGTGACCATGAATAGAATATGTATTTCCATTCAATTCTATGCACTATTGGCTTTATTGCAATTTGGTGTTAAAAAGGAAGAATGATATACTAATTTGAAAATACAAGTTTGATACTCAGTCATACGATGACAAGTAACAGGGAAAGAAATGAGTAATATGTTAACAGATATTGAGGTATTCTGGATGATGCAAGTTTAAGAACCCAAAGTTTCAAGAACTGATTAGGCAATTACAAGCACAACGAGAACAATTCATTTTATATATTTTTTTGCCCAATTTTGTGGTAGAATATTTTGAGTACATTCTTATTTATTTGCTTAATTTTGTGTTTTTTTAGGATGTCATCTTTATCAACATCTAGATCAATATCTTTCGAGGTACATTACACGGGTGTTTTTGTATTTTGGCCATTTGAATATGCTAATGGGTTGAAAAAATGTTTTGAATCTTTTGACATTGGCAACATGGAGTACATTGATTTTGTTGCTTTTTTGAAGAATGAAACACACACATTGTGTGAAAATATATATTTTTGTGTTCCGGTAAGGGCATAGAAAATGGTTTGAGAATGCTTAAATGTAATGTGGATTTTAAGAGTTTTGTTGAATATGGATTCAAAAGTAGGGAAAATATTGATGTGTATTTGGATGATTTTGCTGAAGACTTAACAAAGTACGTGAGACAAGATGGTAGTGATAATGATAGTGATAATTCATCTAGTAATGATGATGATGTATCTGATGCTCCTTCTTTAGATCACATATCCGAAGGTGAAGATGAAGTTATTGAATTTAGACAAAAAATTGGGCGTGGTTTAGTGACGGAAGAATATACTAGAGAAGAACATGATAATGTGAGAGAAGAAGATTTGATGGCTTTTGAGCATGAAAAGTTTTTGAATGATCTTAGTGGGGAATTAAAAGGGGATAATTTTGTTGAGACCAATATAAATAATGATGATGAGGGGCATGATCTTACACAAGAAGGTGGAAAATATCCAATGCATAATCTAAAAACACATTGGAAGATAATGAAACCTATGTTAGGTGAGAGATATGAAAACACATTGGAAGATAATGAAACCTATATTAGGCGTACAATCATTATTTAAGACCTTTAAACGGAATCAAAATGTGGCCGAAAACCAATCACATCAGCCCCTTGCCGCCATTGCCAAGGCGAATGCCTGGAAGGCTAAAACTAAAAAGAAGAAGGGATGCAGTTGAAAGATTATTGACTTCAACCAGACAGATTGGAAGACAAGGAAGAAGAATGACATGTACAAAGTGTAATGAAGCAGGCCATAACAGTAGATCATGTAATAATGAGAAAAAAGATGCACCATTGAAAGATGTCAGACCACCAGGCAGGCTTAGGACTAATTTTGGTAAACAAAGCAGTGAAGGGAATACACGAGGCGGAACGGGTTTACAAAGGGGCGTTGAAAAGGTAATGTGAAATTTCCAAGTTGCATACTCATTTTATATCAATCGCCTACTAATTTGTACATTAATTTGAATAGGAGTCATCTCAAGTGGAATCACGACCAAAGCTTATTCCAAAAAAAAGGAGGCCAAGTGAAAGGATAACTTTGAATAACATACAGAAGAATACTGTTGAGAAAGATGGAGAAGGTAGTAGTTGTGACAAGGTGGTTCAAGTTGATTAAATATCATTGTAATTAGACAAAGGTGTTTAGGATGGATTTTTTTTTGAAAAGATGTTCCACTTATTTAGTTTTTGGCATTACAAACTACTTCATTAGATTCACGATGAACTCGATGAACCAATGATCTTTTGTGAACATTTTTATTCGTGAAATAGTGATCTTTTGTAAACATGTTTAATTTCTGAAATTATATTTTTTGGTTAAATGCACAATGTCTAAATAACAAAAATATTAAAACTAAAAGTACAATGTTATAATAGGAACTGGTGATGTTATAATAAAATAATTTTGAAAGTACAATGCTGTAATAAAAAATGCCACATCAGCAATATAGTACATGTGGACAGCCTATGTGGACAATGAGGTGGCATTAGAACCTGGTATAATAGGTACAATTAAATCAAAAGGTTACCTAATGCTATAATGGGTAAATTTTTTAAAGTACAATGTCCTAATAAAAAATAATTTGAAAGTACATTGCTAGAATAAGAAAAAGTGAAAGTACAATGCTATAATAAGGAAATTTATGAAAGTAGGTTGCTATTTCACGCATTTTGCCCTTTTCCAAACTCCCTTGATTAATGTACGAATAGGGAGAGTAGTAGACAAAATGGAGAGATAAATATATCAGAAATAGATTAGAACTGAAATGTTTCATAGCTATCTACTTGTAACTCATCTCTATTTAAAGAGATTTTGATTAATGAGAATTACAGATTTCTTCTCTCTTTTATCGTTGTTCTATTTCGTTTATCCTTTAACAACCCAAACTTTTATTCGGTTGGATACATTGTTCAGTTTCGGTTTTCTAACACCCTTGATTCTAATTAAATATTGCGGCCTTAGGTGAACTATTTAATAATTGGGGGGCAATTTTGTAAAAGACAAAAAATAATGTTGTAGATATGATGGTATAATAAGGGGCTAAAAATGGTTTGATGATGTGAAAATGCATGTGAGACTTGTAACGTACAACAGAGAAGAGAACGTGTAGTCGCCTGTCATCTCCTGCATTTTGTAGGGTTCCTAGACCCTAACTCTACCTGCCCAAATATACCCATGTAAGTGGTTTTTATAAGAATCTATTTTTAACTTTTTTGTTACATTACTTTTAATTCATTAAACTAAAGGGTTACTTAAAAATCTATAATAGTAATTCTTAAAATGTTTATAATGGTGGTTTTTATAAGAATCTATTTTTTTTATTTTTTATTGTTACATTCTTTTTAGCTCATCAAAATAAAAATATCTCTAATATAAGGTTTTTATAAGCAAGAACCAATATTGAAGAGAGTTCTTACAAATAACTTAAAAATATCTCCAATGCAAGGTTCTTATAAACAAGAACTAACATTAAGGGGTTGTTTATTCAAATGCTTACCCGGTAAGCGCTTTCAGATAAAACTCGACACACTAATGCTATGTTTGACAAATTAACTGATAAGCTAGCTGGTAGCTGATAAGCTAGATTTTCAAAACGCTACTATGAGTAGTTTTTTAATAAGCTAGTTTATGGTCATCCAAACATGTAAAAAAAAAAAAACTAGCTTATAAGCTAAGCTAGCTTTTTTTGGCAAACAATGCCTAATTTATTTTACCGAGTAAGATTGTAATAATCACAATGGTATCATACGCAACAATTTACCGGTAAGCACTTACCCGGGTAAGACTCTCCATTCTTGTCATCACTCTTACCGGGTAAGATTTTATGCTCTTGTCATATTCATCCGCTAAGGTAAATGCCCCAGTAAACGCTTATCGGGTAAGCGTTTTGTAAACAACCCCTAAAACTTTTTTATTAGATTTTTTTTTATTTATTTATGTGTGTATGAGGTATTTAAGAATGTTTTATTAGTTTTTTATTTATAAGATATTTGAGACTGTTTTCTTATGTGTGTGATGGTGTGTCTTCGCGATCTAAGACTAATAATTACAAGGGTGACTGTGTGTTTGAGAACACCTCATGCCAAAGTTGGCTCCCCCTTTGTGATTTTGTACGTGTGTTTCATATATAAATATATTTTTACATTTGTTTATGGTAAAATAGTTCAATATTTTATATATATAAAATATTGTAAAAATATTGCATGTTTATATTTGTTATATATATATATATATATATATATATATATATATATGAAACAACACATAAAAACCAATTTATAACATTTATAACATTTATTGGGTTTGTATTTGATGTCATTTACACATACACACACGTGCAAATTCAATTAAAAACTTGAGTTCCTTTGTGAGGGAACAAAGGAGGACGCATCCCTTGTCCCACACATTCACTAGTTATTTATCATGAATGGTGTATCACTTCATGATGGATTATGAATTCACGTTCATTATTCATGATGAATATGGACAGTCGAGGACACTTGTGTCGCTCTTATTTGTTCCCCGCTTTGCAATGTAATTCTTTTTTGCTATTAAACTTTCCTATATATAAGTACATATGTATTTGTGTATAATTATAAACGTTTTTTACAACTTTAAAATATTTTAAACCGGATAAATTGTGTAAAAATATAACCAATTTTGCCTTCAAACCATTTTGTAGAATTTTCATTTTGGAAATCTATTTTCCATAAGTCTCGTTTTGACTAACCAAATTTCATAATTTTTTTTTTAATTTTGAAAAACAAAAATAGAGAACCAATCAATTTTACTTTTGTTTTTGAGTTAAAAACATAAGTTTGATCATTATGTCTCTTAACAAGTTTTGAAAGTTGTTTGTTAGAAATAAAAAACAAAGTTATTTTTAATTTTTATACACTACATTTTCAATTTTATATCTTAATTAATATGTAAGCTTGAGGTTGTTTACCCAACGGTTACAGTAATAGTCAATACTTTCACTTAACTTAATTATCGGGTAAATTTTTAATCCATTAAAATGACATCGTATGCAACATTTTTATAGGGTAAGCGCTTACCGTGTAAAAGTCATAACTCTCATTTACCGGGTAAAACTTTCGGTCTTAATATCGCTCTTACCACATAAGATTATCAATTCTTGTCATTTTTATCGGATAAGGTAAAGTGAGTCTATAAACACTTATTGAATAAACATTTTTCATTCGTTTGTAAAAGATTTTTATACAATGGATATTTTAATAAATAAATAACCCAAAATTTTTGGACTTTGAATTTTATATTATGGATTGGTCATTGTGGTTTGTCATTTTTTTTCGTTTTGCTCCTTACAGTTTGTCTATTTCAAATTTGTTAGTGTGGTGTGCACTTTTGCTCTGTGTTTGTGCCTCCAAGTAACACCGTTAAAAAAATGCTTAGGTGAAAGTAATTTTGATAAATTTTTCTTAAAAAATATAAATATTTATAATTTCAGCAATGGCAACACGCCACATGTCTCAACCTCCTTCCTCCCCTTTCTGATACCCTAACACTCCGACAACCACTCTGGTGATTACCTTTTTCCGACACTAAACACAGTTCTCAATTTAATTGTTCACAATAGGTCTAACATGGTCATAGAAGAAAATATGTGCAAAGGAAATTGTTGTGCTTTATAGGTTCATAAGCAGCAAAGGCATAAAGCATGTGAATTGTTGCATTCTTATGTGTACATAAATTTACAATCGATAGCCAACAAAGTTGAATGACACCAAACAAACTTAGGATTCTGTTACAATAACTAACCCTCTCTTCTGTAATAATATAGACAAATTTCAGTGTAAGGATTAGAAGATAGTCTAGAGAGAGTAAAATGATCAATTTTGAGGAGCATAAGAGGAAATGGTGAATCGCAAAACCGGAAGCTGAAAAGCAGGACAAGCCTTAATTTTCCGCCTAATGATGTATCATCTTTTTAGTGTCCAAGAGCATAAGTCAATAGGTCAAGATCTTAATTTTTTTAGGAACATAGATTAAGTTCTTCTTTTTAGTGTGGAGGAGCAGGTGGAAGCGATGGGGTCGCTTGATATCTTTCAGTGGTCAAGACGAAGATGTAGACAAGAAGCAGTGTTGTGGTTGTTGGAAATTGAAGAGTAAAGAAGGTAGTTAGGGTAATAGTGATGTGTGTATGTGTTGTGGTCATTTATCCCGACGAACGAGAAGGTTTCTAATATTTGTATTGTTTTTATTAATTTTTAAATTATCCTTTTATTTATATTTCTACATAAAAAATTAGAGAAGAAACGAAAGAAAAAGACTAAAATGCAACTCGCTTAACATGTTTTTTAACGATGTTTGTAGGAGGGACCAAAACCAAGTAAAAGTGCAAACTACAATGACAAATTTGAAATAAAAAACCACAGGGACAACAAAAGTAAGTGAATTACATGTTTTAATTTGTTAGGTCCCTAAAATGAAACGCTTACAAAAAGGCCCATGTGGCTTGCATTTTTAATGCTCTTGGTCCTTACCCATAGCGGAGGTTTTTTTTTTTGTTAACTCAGTTAGTTTGGGGGCATTTCGTCATTTTATCCTCCTTCCTCATTCCAAGCAACACTCAAGAACCCTAATTAAATCCATATAATCATCAACATCAACCATGAACATAAAAAACACAAGAAAAATCTATTCAAATCTATTTAACAATTGTGATACAAGACTAATATAAATCAAAAACCCTAAGTCTAAATCATAAACAACAAAAAAAGAACCCTAACTATATGGAAATTAGAAACAAAAAACCCATATCATTTGGCTGGCATGATATGCTTAGTTGCATCACTATCACAACCTTTTCGAATTGTCTTGCATCTTCCTTTCTTCCTACAGAAACCTTGGATTGAGATGGTTTAGTCTTGAATTTTGCTATAAGCACCAACTTTAGAGGTAAGCTTTGTTTTGGTCTGGAGGATGTTTGCTAGATTCTCCATTCTTGTAATACATCAAATCTGGTGACTGAGGCAACCAATATGGATGAGACATTGACCGGAAAAATCTATCATTTGAGTAACATGATCTTACACATATGTTTCCCATCTCATTTCAAGCTAATCCTATTGCCCACAAAAAATATTCAAGAATAGATTACTAATTACGGTACAAAATCATATATGAGGCCTCAGTAAAAACCCACTTTCCTTTTCACAAAAAGAAGTTGTGATTGTGAAAATTTTAACAAACACTTATTGTGGGAATTGCCCAAAATAAAGAAACTCTAACATAATCAATTGAATACACCCAATATATACACTTATAGCTGCTACGATAGCCAAAAATAGTCAACACTAGAACACCTTTGGATAGTACCTAAAATCCATCGTCTGCTACTCTCACTCTTCCGGTGTTGTGGAGAATGGATGACCTATTGAGATAAACCCTTTCGAAGCTCTAGCATTGAGGTTTTGCCTTCGAGAGGTTCATGACTTGCAGTCGAAAGCAAGAGCCAAGTGGGATTACATATATGTGAGAAAAATAATCGCAAGAAAGGTCCAACACAATGCAATAAGTTGATGATTGAATTATTGAATTATCAGGAGTTTTACTTACATATGTTTGACCAACAATATGTACATTTTTACGAAACGTTGAATTTCCTTCAAAAGGATGTGGTTGCACCAGTTCAGTAGTGGATGAGTATGTTAGAAATGAACATTCTAATTGCTTCAAAGTATAATATGATACTACACATTCTTAGCAGAGGCAGACCCAGAAATGTTCTATAATGTTGTTCCAGATTCTAACTCACATTCAATACACAATTGATTTATAAACACTTTGTTTATTGATCAATCACAATCTACATCAAGTCATATACCTATTTAGTGCATATTCAATAAACTTTGTGAGTGTGTTTCTATGGTGTTCTTACTCTGTATGCGTGTGTGTGTTCTATATCTCTATGTTACAACACTTTGACCTACTATATATATGGTCAACATGACCTATTAGCACAAGGTCAACTACACTTACTTTTACAATACAAACACCCACACTATTAAAAACATTACAAGACAATACCCTCTTTTAATTTTGAATACAATTTAACTCTAACAATCTTCCCCTTTGGATTCAAGATTAAAAAAATTTGACACTAATCTTCAGGTCTTCTTTCTTCAGAAAAATCTTCAACAAATAATCTTTCACAACTTTGACATCTTCAAATCTTTGACACTTTGATTGATCTTTGATAGCACTCTTAAGTAAATCTCCCCCTTTGGATTTCTTAATCACTTTTGGCAATCTTCACAAAGCATTGAAGTCTTGACAAATTTCTTTAATAATAGCAAACTTTGAAGTACAAACATCTTCAGCTATGCAACTTTCTAGAATCATCACTTTGACAAAAATCTGACTTTATTTTCTTCCCCTTTATCACATCTTACTTGACTTTGCTTTCTCTTTGAAATTGATCATTTAAAACTCTCCCCCTTTTGTAGAAAACAATAACCTGACTTTGAAATCTTGAAATTTCTCCCCCTTTTTGATGAATTATGAGAATCAGAATTATCGAAACATTTCAACGTCAACTCTGTCTTTGAAATTATATCCCCCAAATAACAAAGTAAGCACAGTCTTCATGAAAAACACATATATTCTCCTCATTTGAAAACATATGAACAATCTCCCCCAACGAGAATAGAATCTCCATCTTATCTGATATTCTGCCGTCAATTCATGAAATGTATTAATCCAAATCTTTTCAAATTCAGACAAATTAGGAATGTTAACCCTGAATCATCATATGAAACAGTTAATATGCCTGTCAGTAGCACGGAGCCACTGTGTAACTGATACACATGGGAAATGAGCTTTTATGATGTTCACTCCCTTAGGGCTTCCATTCTTTTATTCAAAAACCACAAAGGAATTTTCTATGAATGTTAAAACAAGAAAACTTATTCCTTGTATGCTCGTACAAGTGTAGAATGATTGAAGCAATTAAAGCTTTAAACAGGCTCAAAGTATGTAAACTGTTGAGACAACAACATATATTACATAAACTCAATGTGTATGAATGAGGTTCGAAGGTGGGGCAACTTTCCTTCTTTTTCAATATATGAATCATCTGAATGAAGATCAAACAGATAATGTGTTGCTTCCCCTGAAAATATGAAACATTCTTTTGTTGATAAAAGAATGAGTAGCTGGTGGGGTTTTATGCAAAAGTTGGCATGGGCTAGTTGCCTTTTTCAATGAAGTTCACGAAAAAATTGTGAAACAACAGATAATGTGGCTGCTCGGCTCAGAAAAAGTTTGGTGCATAATTTGATATTCTTTTACTCTGATCTCTCACCCTCTTTCTTTTAAACATTTGAGCTCACTTCTAACCAAACTCTCTTTTCCATTTTACCTCAACACACACCCACACTCTAATCTTGTGACCCCTCTCCCCTCAATCACTCGTAGGATTACTTATTGGGTAGGAAACACATGTTACGTGAATCCATAGAAGTATTTTAAGCACTCACACTGAATCCCATGTATTTTGTCCTAAAAAGAAATGTGTTGCTCAACATTTTAACTTGACAGTTAAGCATAAGATATCATCATCAGAAAATGTATGCTCATGAATAATAAGAATGAAATTTGAGCATTTTAAACATTTAAGATCTCTCAAAACAATGAAATTGAATGAATGAAACAAATTCAAGCGAAGTGTTTTGAGAATCTGACAACAATTTGATCAGATCAAATATCATGAAGAAAAATATTGGGATATCAAAGATCGAATATTTGTTTATATGTACAAAATATAAACAATTTAGCAATGAAAGCACAATTATAAAGAAATGAATATCATGACGGTTGATTTCAAACTTTTTAGAATACAAACGGGAGTACTATCATCGAAAGATGTATCTTTTAGAGACATGGTAATAACAAAGTCAATAGAGGTACTGAACCGATGTGTGTAAGAATACTTGACAGTATGAATACAAGACAATACACAAGTATTTATCTTTGAGAAACACACGGTCAGTTAATCATGAAAGTATCGATATGAAAAACATTTAAAATCTCACTTCAAAATTCATAAAACTTTTAAGAACACGAAGTGGTTTGAACATTTAAGAAAACATTTTTCATACCTGAAAGTCGTTCTTCTTTCAAAGCATGGTAGAGTTTGAGATTTAGAAAGATATACCTGTAGTATAGAAAACTCAACCCCCCCCTAAAAAGAATATTATCTGTTAAGCATCCTTGACAAAAACTTCAGATACTCCCCCTCGGTATCTGTAAAAAGTCAACTCATTAGAAAAATATGACAGTGAAAGTGTAATTTTCTTTTCTCTTCTCCCCCCTTAAAAATATAACAGTTAAGATTTCATAAACTCCCTCAAACTAACAGTAAAAACTTCTTAAAAGATGTTATCTTTTCAGCATCCTAAGAAGAAAAACACTTAAGACCGGGTTCTGAACAGAAGTATCCAGAAGCCATCGTCACGTATTCTCCGGTGAGAATAGTAACTCCCCTAAATAACAATCAAGTTATCTTTTTAATTCCTCCATCTTTATCATTGAAGACCGGGTCTTGAACTGCTTTGTTCAAAAGCCAATGCTCTTAAACATTGAAGATCGGGTTCTGGTCTGGTGTAATCAGAAACCAACATTCGTTGAAGTACGAGTTCTAAAATGTTTTATTCAGAAGTATACTTTGATCTTTTAGATACGGGTCCTAAACTGTAGTGTTTAGAAGCCATTTTCCTTTAACATTGAGGATTGAGTCCTAAGTTGCTTTACTTAGAAGTCATTTTTCTTTGACATTGAGGATTGAGTCCTAAGTTGCTTTACTTAGAAGTCATTGTCCTTTCTCCCCTTAGTCTTTAGGTGCCTGCAACACAAATTTAGCTTTTGGTACCTACTGGTATTTGGGTCCTGGTTTGTTAGTTGCAGTTCTATTAGAAGAGATGTAGTAAGAACCATACCAGTAATTCACATAATTTTTACTTACAAAATCATTTGTACCACAATAATAACAATTAATTTTCTTCTGTGCTAACCTGATCAATTGATTAACAGTATAAACAAGATCAGGTTTGCCAAAAGTTTTACCTTTAGGGGCATTGTTCCTTTTAGCATTTGATGCATGCACAAATGATTTTTGTTCCTTCTTCTCATCTGAGGATCCTTTCACTCTCCAAATCCACTTTTCTTTGTTATTTGTCCTTTTATGTTTACCTGGACCATCAACAAGTTTATTATAGAAAAGGTTAGAAGGACGAATCTAATATTTATGTTTAGAAGTATGATTATCATCTGAATCAAATAAAGGATTATTAGAAACATTCACAAAATGTGAACTTGCAGCTGTTTTGAATGAACATTCTGATGCAACTGGATCATCTCTCGGTGATTGAACAATTGATTCTGGCGTATTTTGTTTAGTCAAATTCACCTTGAACATAATATCTTCAAGTTCTTTGATCTTGATTGACAAACTGTTTCTTTCCTTTGAAAGTAGATCAAACTTATTGTGCAATTCATACTTCACATTCTTCTCCTTTAAAACAGTAGTTGATAGTTCAGATAGTTTCTTTGAAAGCTTGAAAATCTCAGTTTCAAAAACCTTTCTTTCTTCCTCAAAATCTTTCTCTACAGATATCCTCTTATCAGATATTTCTTTAAAGACTCCAACATTCTTTTGTTCAGCTTTCTTCTTCTCTTTCTCAAATTTATCTCTTTCCATGATGATAACTTTCTCAAAAATCTGACACTTGTTGAGAAAGTTTTATACATTTGAGTTCAACCAACTTCTTCTCTTCAAAGGACTTTCTTGAGAAATCAGAAGACTTTTGAGCAAATACTTTTCTTTCTCTTTCAAACTCTTCTCTTTCTTTCTTTAATTTCTTTTCATCTTGAGAGATCTGTTCTTTCAATTCAGCAATCTTGTTGTGAAGCTCAGTATTATCTCTTTCCAAATCCTTTCTTTTCTTTTCAATCTTCTTTATATCCTCTTGAGTTGTTTATCTCTTTTGTGGCTTTTTCTTTCAACATATTTATTTCAACCTCAAGACTAAACACTCTGTCTCTTAACTGATTTCGTTCAGAAAAGATTTGTGAGTTTATCTTTTTTAGCCCATCACATGTCTCTCCAGCAATATTTTCTCTCCTTCTAAGATCATCAAGCTCTTTTTACATTAACTTTTTCTTGGACCATGTAGAATTTGCATTAAGACCTTCAGACTTCTTCAGCTTAGTTTGAAGATTTGAAATCTCCTTTTCTTTTGACTCAATGATCCCTGCAAAATTGATTTTAGAGTTAGAAATGCAATATGAGCCAATAAAATCTTTCTGTAAAACTTTAGAGTTCTCTTTCAATTTATTGATCCGATCAAGAAGAGATGAATTCTGAATTTTTAGATTCTTATTCTCAGCTTCAAGAGCTGGGATCTCTGGCATATAAGTGATAGCACAATCTCTTTTTGTCAAAACATTATTTCCTTTCTCGTCAATGTAAGGCATCTTGAAATCTGTGAAATGAGCTAGAATTGATCGTTAGTTCGACAAAAGAATCAACAGTTACAACACTTAAAAATTTTCAGAAAAGAAATTTCTCAAAAATTTCTAAGTATAGAATCCTTACACAACTGAGATTAGAAGTCAATTCGCACAAAAACAATCACCAGAATTTGCAGAATTAAGGGAATTCGCACGCACAAGATCAGAATTCGCATGAAACACGCATTTCGCACAAAGGGAACAATTCGCATGCAAAAGATATACGAAATATGCACAATACGCATGCAACTATATGCGAAATATTAACAATTCGCACAAGACTCTTATGTGAATTCTTGACTTAATAAAAATTTTGAACATTTCACTTTTCGCATGAGCTTTTCGTATCACAGAAAGATGCGAATTCTGCACTTTTCGCATACAAGCTTATGCGAATTTTGTCCTTAGAATATTTTTCAATCAACTTTTCGTCTATGAGTGTTATGTGAATTCCTACTTTTCGTATAACAGTTTATGCGAATTCTGAGGATTTCGCTCACAACTCTCATGCAAATTCAACACTTAAGCAATTTTCAAGGAACTCTATGTGAATTCTAAGACATATGCGAGTTCTTCATACGAAATGTATGGATCTTGCGAGTTCTTCAATGTATCGATCCAAAAACACTAAAAAACAGTCCAAATTCCCAACAAATCTTCGAATTGAAGGCTGTAACTTCACCAAATCAATCACTGTTAGGTGTTGATTGGTTCGTTTTCTGTTAAGACTTGTATGGATAAAGTTGTCTGTATCGATAAAGTTATATGTATGTTAATAGACAAGTTATTGTTCGTTTGTTGTGCTGAATAAATAGTCTGAATATTAAAAATGACCATTTTACCCCCAGTCTTTATTAAACCAAAACAAAAATGTTAGATTTTTCCAAAGATATATATATATATATAATATAAAAATATATATAATATAATATGTATAGATTAAAGTTATTCCTTCCACGTCTCAAAATAATTTTTACAGAGGTGGACATGGTGTTTGAGCTCTGTATCTTCATCACACCAACTGAACACCATAAATACTTTGATTCAATCGTTTCTTTTTTTTTTTTGTGGTTTCAATCGAACAAAACCTTCATCATTTGCTGCTATTTTGAAGATCAACGACGAGCACTCGGCTTTCCTTCTCGTATAATAATTCATGTGGTACAACGACTAGCCCTCGGCTTGGTCGTTTCAGTAGATCTCTACTCTGATAATTCTGGTGGTCAACGATGAGCCCTCGAATTTCCTTCTCGTATGATCTCTCTCAATCTGATACCTTCCATGTGTAACAGCTTCTTCAATCATTTTCATCATCTAACGTTGATTTCAATGGAGAAATCGATGGAGAATCGCTAAATTGATGGAGAAAGTGATGGAGAATCGATCAACATACCTGTAATAGATGGAATTGATGGAGAAATCGTTGGGAAATTTGATCCAGATTTGTCTCTTTTAAATCTAGGGTTTAATGTGAGTGGTTAGGGAGAAGGGTAATTGGGGAAAAATAATAGAATTTAATGGTGAGTGTATATGACTTGGGTTTTGTAGTTGATCGAATCAGCCATCGACTGAGCGATTAAGCTCCTACCGAACAACTAGATATGGTTGAGCGAATAAACCATATCTCTTATACAACTCATTAAGTTGTTTTCGAACAGCCTCTTAGTGTTAGAACCAAATACAATCAATGAATTTCAATAAACATGACTCAAACACAAAAATCCATGATCATACAGTGCATGAACTCGTTCGAACAAAAACTTACAAAAATACAAATTAAGTGATCAATTACAGTTCAAAATCGAAATATCTTCACAAAATCATTCTATGATGCAAATCGATCATTATCAAATCAAGAATGTAACCAAAAACACTTCAAAATCAAGAATCAAACGAAAACTCTAAAACTCAGTGTGTGTAAACCATTTTCCTGTTGATTTTAATCGAATTTAGCTCTGATACCAAATGTTATTCCAGATTCTAACTCACATTCAATACACAATTGATTTAGAAACACTTTGTTTATTGATCAATCACAATCTACATCAAGTCATATACCTATTTAGTGCATATTCAATAAGCTCTCTGTGTGTGTTTCTATGGTGTTCTTACTCTGTATGTTTGTGTGTGTTCTATATCTCTATGTTACAACACATTGACCTGTTATATATATGATCAACATGACCTATTAGCACAAGGTCAACTACACTTACTTTTACAATACAAACACCCACACTATTACAAACATTACAAGACAAGACCCTCTTTTAATCTTGAATACAATTTAACTCTAACATATAGTGGCGGCACAAAATAATTATTGTCATTTGAAATTAAATAAAAATTAATTACAGTTACGAAATAAAGCACAAAAAACCAAGCAAACTAGGTTGGGCTCGTTAATTCATTGAAGGGCTTTGGACTGGCTTGGAAAGACACTTACTCTAATGGAAAAAAAAAACATTGCAAAATTTACTCGACTAGACTTGAACTTGAGAAACTCTCTTTTTCTAAAAGTATTCTTCTAAATGGCGTGTGACATGGCGTAGCGATGAGGCCAAGCCTCAAGCCTTATGAACCACGACGTAGCCATGGCATTTTCAAGGCATGACTTATGGCATCAAATTTCTAATTCCAATATAATATTATATATAAAAACATATTTTTTGTATTGTTACTCAATGAGTGAATAGTAATAAGTAAATTAGGTTATATATTAAAAACTAGCAAATAAGACATTAAAGACGTAAAGAAAAATCAAATTTCGCATTACGAAAATCGCGCATTAGACCATGGTGTGCCACGGGATTAACGTGGCGTGAGACACAAGCCTTGTGCCACGGTGCCATGGCGGTTGTGCGCCGAGTTCTTAGAACAGTGCAATGCTCTGAACCTTTCTTTTGTTTAATTTAACGAAAACGGTGGCACCTTTAAATATTGTAATTTTTTTCCATTACGTAGGGATAATGAAGTGGCATGTCTTACTGTAGGCACCTTGCTCGTTCCCCTCATGCTTCTTAGTATGCAAGCATGTGCAACGTACTTACTGTTGCGGATACAACCACCTCCATACTCTCAACATGTGGCTTTTACAATGGGTAGACTAATGGTAACCATTACGTAATAGTACGTTTTACAAGTGGGGTACTTTAATTGTTTTTAGTGTGTAGATCCCAGTACAGTGCAATCACGAACAATAGTAATCAATCAATGAAGAACAAATATGCAACAACTTCTAGTCATATGATTAATATTCAATAAAGGATTTAGGTTTACAGAGAGAATATCTGATAAGCAAAGGTAAACCTATTGACTAGAAGAATTATGAATGAGATCTAAACTCAACTAAACCTAATTCTTAATATCAAACGCCTTATATATGTGGCGATAAGGTCTCATGGGCTTTAGGCCCATTAACAAACCAACTATCAAATAAATACAATTTACCCCCTTATAAATGCTTTATACAACTTTCAACGCACAGGACTTTCAGTCCTAACAATCTCCCCCTAAAGTTGAATAAGGCATTTATCTTCTTGAAATCTTCATGCCTTGATCTTCTTTCCCTCTTGAATCTTTGAAGAGCTTTGGTGTTACATGTCTTAATGTCTTTCCAAGCTCCCCCTTGAATAAAGCTCTTGGTCTTCATAATTTCAACTTTGTAAGAAGATTCAATATACAGTAGCCTCGACTGAATGCACTATTAAGCAACTTTCAACTTTAGAAACTCAACACATCGGATCAGCACACAAGAAAGATAATGTGCGAGTTACGTGACATTTCACAGTGCATCTTTAGTTTAATAACAAAGGATCTGTCTTTGAACCACGAGTTGAATAGACTTTCAGCTCAAGAACTTGTTTCAAACAGCTCGTAGGAGGAACAAACTTGTAGCAGACACCACATGATATGGGATAGAAGAACCGATAAAATATTTCCTGCTGCAATCTTTGAATCCAAAGGTTTTTCACCCTCAGATTTAAGATTTGACTTTGAAATTGAACTTTGTAAATCTCTCCCCCTTTTTGATGATTGTGAACATTATGATCATCAAAACTCTTCAATTTCAACACATTCTTTGATCTCCTCCTTTGTGATGAACTAACAATCTCCCCTTTATGATAATTTGACATTCTCTACCATTTGATCTTAGTATCCGTCAATTCATGAAATGTATATATCCGAATCTTTTCAAATTCAGATATAATAGGAATTGTAAACCTGAATCAACAAATGATACATTTAGTATGCCTGTAAGTAGCACAGAGCCACTTTGTACAACGGATGTACTTTGGAAAGGAGCTTTTGTGATATATACTCCTCAGGGCTTCCATTCAATCATCGAAAAACCACAAAGGAATTTTCTATGAATGTTATGACAAGAAAACTCATTCCTTGTGTGTACGTGCAAGTGTAGAATGATTGAAGCTACTTAGCTTTCTCAGGCTCAAAAATGTGTAAACTGTTGAGACAACAACAGATATTACACGGACTCAATGTGCATGAAAGAGGTGCGAAGGTGGGGCAACTTTCCTTCTTTTTCAATATCTAAATCTTCCGATTGAAGACTAGATAGCAGATATGTTGCGTCCCCAAAGAAAATGAAACATTTCTTTGTTAAGAAAGAAACGAGTGGCCGGTGGGGTAAAAACAAGAGTTGACATGGGCTCACTGCCTGTTTCAATGATGGTCACCAAAGAATGTGAACCAATCAGTAGATGTGGTTGCCCGGCTTAGAAAGTGTTTGGTGCAGAGTTTTCATATTCTTTTAACTCTATTCTCACACCCTCTTTCTTTTTGTCATTAAAGCTCACTTCTAACCAAATTCTCATTTACATTTGACCGCTCAGCACAATGAGAAAAACTCAACCGGATGAGTTATCTCCCCCACTCTTTTATTTAAGACCCCTCACCCCTCAATCACTCAAGGATAACTTCCGGGGTAGGAAACACTAGTTAACGTGAATCCATGGAAGTTCTGTTTAAGTTCTCACACAAATCCCATGTAAGTCCTAAAAAGAATAGTTGCTCAACAGTTTAAATGAACAGTTAAGTACAAAATGTATGATAACATTGTCAAAATGTATGCTCATGAGATGTGAGCAATTGAACTTTGATGATTTCTCAAAACAAAGATATTGAATGAATGAAATGAAATCAAGAGAATTGTTTTGAGAATCTGACAATGTATCAATCAGATCAAATAAAATGGTTAGGGTATCAAAGAACTGGATATTTTGTTTATATGAACAAATATAAAAAATTTAGCAATGAAAGCACAAATTTGGAAATGATGATTGATGTTCAACAATATTTGAAAGCAAACGTGAGTATTGCCATCGAAAAATTGGTTTGTTATGAGACATGGTAATAACAATTTCAAATGAAGTACTGAACCGGTGTGTATGAATACTTTACAATATAAAGACAAGATAATACACAAGTATTGATGTTTGGAAACACATGGTCAGTTAAACATTAAAGCTCAAAATTGAAAAACATTTAAAATCACCCTTCTAAATTCATAAAATCTTTTGAGAATAGAGAAGTGGTTTGAACATTTAAGAAAATGTTTTTCATTTTGTAAGTATTTATTTGACCAGAAATTTCACTAAAAATGTCACGAAAAAGGTCACAAGAAATATTATTTGTCATAAAATATCGAGCTATATTATTAGTCCTCTGTCTTTTCTCCTGTTCCTCAGAAGAGGCTTCTGTTGGAATTTGGGATTGCATCTCTTCTATAGTCAATGATAACCTGATATAATAACCCACCTCATGTTTATCCACAAAATTCAAAAAATTAACTTTCCACTCTTCATATTTTTCTTTGAACAGCAGCCTTGGTGGGTTCATCCCTTTTGATCGTATCGAATAGAATTAATTCGATCCGACTCTGAAAAGCTTGATATCCAGGGACTGAACTTGACAAGAGATGAAACTTGAACGGGTTTAAACTTTAGTCTTAACTGCACTGTAGCGATCGTGAGACAAACAAGATGATCCAAAAACAATAAATAAACAGGACAGGGACAAGGACCCGGTCGAATAGGGACCCGGTCGAGCAAAGAGTCCGGTCGAAGCAAGGACCCGGTCGAGACCTAGGTCGAAGCAAGGACCCGATCGAGACCTAGGTCGAAGCGAGAGTCCGGTCGACACGAGTCCGGTCAACAGGACACCGGGCGCAAGGCACCGGTCAACAAGGTACCGGTCGCAGTACCGGTCGAGACACGAGTCCTGTCAAACAAAGTAACAGTCGCCAAAGCGATCCGGTCGAGTCAAGGCACCGGTCAAGCCAAGCACCGGTCAAGACAAGACACTGGTCCAAACAAGGATCCGGTCGTACGAGTTTGGTCGATAGGGTCCAGTCGATATCAATAACAGATAAATAATTCGATAAACAGATAAGCAATCGATAACAGCTAATCACCGAAAAAATCGATGAATCTGAAAATCGATCGTAATCAAACAATCGACCCAGAAAATCAAACCCAGAAAATCAATCGACTAACAAACTTTTCAGAGAGATAAGCAACCCAGAAAACTCAAACCAAAAAAAAATTGATTTTTAAGAACACAGAGTCGATTGGATCACCCCTTTTCCAGAAAACAAAAAAATCGAATCTAAACACAGACTTAACCCATAAATCAAGTTTTACTCTAGATTTTAATCAATCGACCTTTACTCAGATTGAACACAGATCGATAAATCTCAACCCAGAAATCGATTTCAATAGGAAAAGAAGAAAAAAAATATGCAGACTTCTTAACTCAGATAATCAAGATAACCAGATTTAGCAGAAACCGATTTATGCAGAACTATCAAACTTAACCCAGAAAACGATCAGTGTAAACCCAATTAATCTCAGTTAAGAATATATAACAATCCAGAACATATATTCGTCCAAGAAAAAAAAGTTATCTACAGGAATCCAAACACTCAGATAGATCAGAATAACAATTGAGAGTTTTAGACAAACCTTTTTGGATCAAATCTTCTGTCTCTTTGCTCTGATACCAATTGTAGATCCCAGTACAGTGCAATCACGAACAATAGTAATCAATCAATGAAGAACAAATATGCCACAACTTCTAGTGCTAACATAGTGCTTGTTTGTATTTTAGTATAATGGGTTATAAGTAGAACTTGCCTTATCTTTTTTCCATTATGTAAAAGAATAAGATTTGAGATGTGAAATTAATAAGATTTTTTTACTTGACATTATTAGAAATAAAGAACAATAGAAGGAGAAAAAGTTGCAACAAATCTATGATTAGAAGATGAAAGATTACTATCCTTAGGATATTATTAGCCCCACTGTCAAGGTTGTTTGGTTTAAGGGTTAATACACCCCCAGGGATTATCTAATCATATAGATATGTTCAAGAACTAACTAAATATATCTCATATGAACATTTCCTATAAAATTTGGATAGCAGAAAGGAGTGGGTTAAGAGTAATTGTAAATGATGAAATGGTTACACATATTTATAGGTTTGGGTATGTAACTGATTGTGGATAAGAAAAACTAACATTTAACATTATCCAAATCAGAGAAACCTAAAAAAATTGTCAAAAACGGTCAAAAATATGCCAAACAGTGACTTACGCGACTTTTTTGGTGGGTTTAGTCGCCCATAAAGTCGCATTGAACGTTGTTTCTCACTCACAAGTCACTGGGAAACTCGTATTACACATTGTTTATTAAACACAAAAAGTCATATTTTTAGGAAATCGCACACGCGCAACGTGCTAGTGCTATCTTTTAACCGTTTATATGTGTACAACTCACACAACAAGGCCAAATCCTCCTTAGCTCGTTTGATCTCTTAAACAACTGTACAAGTTGTTTAAAGATTATAAACTAAAGAAGAGTTTATCACTCTTTCAATGTGGGACAAGTGATATGCCTAAAGTTCATATATATAGTGTTTGGTTCATTTGAGAAATGGTAAATATATGAGAAATAGAGAAGTAATCCTAGCCATTCATATGGTCAAGATCGGATTTGACTAGTCAAATATTGCGGATTTGACTGGTCAAAAGTTGCGGCTTTGACTGGACAAAAGTTGCGGCTATCCCAAAAATAGAAGGACAATTTCGTAAATTTTACAAAACACACGGGTTGTGTTCATATATGAACATGTATAATTCACATATGAACTATATGTTCATATATGAACCAGTGCAATTCACAACTGAACTCTTTTAACTGATTCATATATGAACTTTTGTGATTCATATATGAATCAGTAAAACTAACTAACAGATTCATATATGAACCTTTGTGATTCATATATGAATCTGTATGAATCACAAAGATTCATATATGAATCTGTATGAATCACAAAGATTCATATATGAACCTTTGTGAATCACAAAGATTCATATATGAATCAGTTGAACTAATTAACATATTCATATAGACCACACAAGCAATTACCCCTCTACCTTCTATAGACCACACAAGCAATTATCCGGTGCTTCGCGGTCAAAGCCGCAAATGTTGACCAGATGAATGGCTAAGATTACTTATCTATTTCTCATATATTTACCATTTCTCAAATGAACCTCTCCCTATATATATATATATATATATCAAATGAACCTCTCCCTATATATATATATATATATATATATATATACAAGCCTAATCAAATGAGAAATGTGTAGTTTGTGATAACCGTAAGATCCAATGTGAACCAATCATTTTAGATAATAAATGTTATTTACTAAAGTAAAATAAAGGGTAAATTGGTAATTTATAATTTTTGACAACTCATAATTAAAACCCTATTTTATTTGAAGCACCACTTCCATATATTCATTTTCTTTCCCAGATCTAAACCGGCGCCGCACACCAGCAACAAGATCATTAACCACCACCGCACCATGTAGATGCATCTTGACCTCTGGTTTGTCGTTAGTTTTAGGACCGATTGCATACATGTAAGAGATGAAATAGAGTAGATGATGGATGATGACGGAGATATGGATGAGATGTACCTAACTGAGATGAAAAGGCGAATAGATTCATTGTTTTACGGTGGAGAACAATCTCTGATGGGATACCGATCAAACGATGGCACACAATCCATCTCTGCTCCAGTTTCCTCACCTCCAAATCAAGCGGAGTCGTTTTGTGACCGAAAAAGAGGTTACTCCGGAGAAAAATAACACCGGTAATCCGACACACTAGGGGCTAACAACAAACAGTCCACACTTGATAACATCTACTCTGGCGGCGCTTCTGGCCAAGTCCCCCCGGAGAATGGGTATCACAATGTGTATCACAATAGGTATCACCACGGTACAGTTATACCACGATGGGTATCACAACGGATATCACATTTGGTATCACAGCGAGGTATCATATTTGGTGTAATAGTAAGATATCACATTAGGTATCATAATGAGGTATCACATTTGGTATCACAATATATTTTATTGTTTTACGAAGTGTATCACAAGGTATCAGGCGGTGTTTGTTTTACTAAGTGTATCACACTATGTTTTTTTTCTTTATTTTCGTTATTTTGTTAAGGGTATCACAATATGCATGTGTTTGCCGGGAAAAAATTCATCAGAAAAAAGTTCGTCGGAGAGAGGAGAGAGGATATTTTTAAAATACCTTTTAATTAAAAATTAAGTCATAGTTGCCAAAATTAATAATTTCCTAATTTATCATCTGATTTGTGGTTGAGATTGAATCTCATATTTATCACAAATAACTCAGTTCTCCCTTGAATAACCCTATATATATATATATATAGAGAGAGAGAGAGAGAGAGAGACAGGGAGAGAAGGTTCAAACGAGAATACTAACTATTTAAGAAAACAAGAAAACAACAAAAAAACAGATCATGTACAAAATCATATGTGATTTTATACTAACCCGAAAAAATCGGACATAGGCGATGTCTAGCGCGACCTAAAAGTCGTGCGCATAGTCGCGTGAATCATATATGATTTTGTACGTGAATCATATATGATTTTTCATGTTGTTCTCGTGTTTTCTTAAATAAATATTGTTCTTGTATGAATCCACCTCTCTCTCTCTCTCTCTCTATATATATATATATATATATATATATATAGCTCACCAATAAAAGCAAGATTCAACTAATCTTTCTATATGAGACAAAACTCACTATGAATCTCATGAATACCATATACACAACAGACATGACATACAAAATTCAAAGTACAAGAAAAATAATAAAAAAAGGTAGGTTAAATGCACTAGTATGATAGCTACATGCACCCCTACATTTTAATATTCTTCTCACACACATCAACAAATACCTTTTTATATTTTTAATGTATGATCTGACTCGATTTTGATTTATAAAGGAGTGTAGCAACCCCTAAAAAAAATAACATCTATAGATCCTAGAGTAAATTACAAAATTTGTCCCTACGGTTATATGTAAATTATGGGTTGGGTCCCCAAACGAATAATTACAACTATATTAATCGTGGTTTCACTTTTGTAACGGATTGGGTCCCTTAACCTAACACCCTCAACATTAGTTCCATATATTCTAGTCTTTTTACTTTTTATTTAAAAATAATAATAATATAATTTTCATATATTTATAAACCAATATGATGTCTTTTACAAATAACGTGCAGTATCATGGCGTGGTAGCATCCCTCCCCCAGGAAGAAACCTTTCCCCGTCGACAATACTCTATCCTCGAGGGCTCCATCTATCTTCTCCAACGCCCTCATTCCTCTCTTATCGTTGGCCACCAGACCTTACACTACGGTAAGTCTTCCCCCACTTTCACCCACCCAAGAATGTCCCATCGAAAACCAATCGATCGCTGCCCTCCGTACACCATTGTTCGCTTCCCTCCCACCCCATCTTTTGGACACCTCCGGTCATCTTCTCCGGTCCAGATGAAGAAACCTAGATAACAAAACCATTTATTGTTACATTTCCATTAATGAACCCCATATTCGATTTTTTTTAACAACATTGTCGAGATAGGGGGTCGGAGTTGGTTTCAGGTTTGGAGTTGGGTGTTTAGATATTCATCATCTTCATCTTTGTTCCCTATCGATTGTAATCTAAAGTCTATCGAGGTTCATCATCTTTAGGGGTGTGCATCGGTAGGGTCGGGCGGGTTCAGGTAGGCAAACCAAAAACCCGATCGAATTTCGGATGTGGAAATCAACACCCAAATTTTAGGTTTCGGATTTCAAATTGCTTCGGGTTCGGATTGGTGGGGTTTCGGGTTGATGTCGATCGGGTTCGTGTATTATTATAATGTAAATATATATATATATATATAAATTCAATCGATTGAGAGATTGATGAAATCGATAGTAAGTTTATAAATTACAAAACATTGCGACTGACTAGAATTTAAGATTTTCAAAAATTAGACAAATAAATATATTTATGTAATATATAAAATATATATGTATATTATTTTGGGTTTTCGGATGGGTCGAGTGGCCAATGTTCAAACCCAACCCGAACCTAAATATCCCCACAAAAGTCGGGTTTCGTATTTTCAGATTTCGGAGTATTTGGGTTTTGAAAAACCACCTTATTTTCGGTTCGGGTTCGGATTTCAGACTATTCGGGTTTTACACACCCCTAATCATCTTCGCGTTCCACCTAAACTCTATCAATGTTCATCATCTTCATCTTTGTTCCTTGAGTTGAAGTTGTTACAATGAAAACAAATTTGAGTTTTGGGTTGTTCTCAAAGAACTTAGATCCTTGCATTTTAGGTTTTTGACGGGTTGATTTTGGAGTTTCCAATCTTGAAGTTCCCAATTTTGGGATTTGGAGTCTAATTAACACTACTAGAAAATTGCTTATTTCCGACCAACTATTTCCGACGGACAACATCCGTCGATAATTTCCAACGGAACACCGAGGGATAAATAACATTTGCGACGGATACACTATCCGTTGGTGATCCGTCGGTAAATATATCCATTTCCAACGGATCATCGACGGACATAAACTTATTTTATTTTTGTTCTTTTAAATATTTAAATCCGTCGATATATTTAATAATTTAATAAATAATTATTTTTTTCTGATGTCCGTCGGTAATCCGTCGCAAATTACCGACGGATTACCGACAGCATTAAGGAATTCCGTCGGTAATCCGTCGATAATAACTTTATTTATTTTTTCCAACCTCATGTATGTATGTATGTATGTGATCATGTATGTGTGTATGTATATATATGTATATATGTATGTACCTATGTGATCATGTATGTATGTATGTACGTATGTGATCATGTATGTATGTACGTATGTGATCATGTATGTATGTATGTATGTATATATATATGTATGTATGTATGTATGTATGTATATGATATGTAGTATGTTTGTCTATAGATCATGTCTATATCATATGTGTATGTATGTATATATGTCTATAGACCATGTCTATGTATGTGTCTAGATATGTATGTATGTATGTATGTCTATAGATGTATTGTATACATATTTATTACTTGTATGTATATAGCACATATACGTCTATATCATGCATGTCTATGTATATGTGTATGTGTGTCTATAGATGTATTGTATACATATGTATTGCTTGTATGTATATAACACATACGTCTATATCATGTCTATATATATGTGTATAGTATGTATATGTCATATATATGCATATGTATGTATATGTATGTATGTCTATAGGTGTATTATATACATATGTATTGCTTGTATGTATATGTCGTAAGCATATAAATGTCTGAATGTCATGTACATGTTTCCGTTAACGGGAAAAGATAACGGCCGTTAACTGTTCCCGTTAAGTCCAGTTAGTTCAGGGGTATATATATGTATGTATGTATATATGTATGTATGAATGTATGTGTATAGATGTATGTATGTATGTATAACACGTTTGGTCCCTGATCTAACTAGAATTAACGGGAAAAGATAACGACTGTTACCTGTTTCCGTTAAGTCTAGTTACTTTAGGGGTATGTGTGTATAACACGTTTGGTCCTGATCTAATTGGAATTAATGGGAAAAGATAACGGTCGTTAACTGTTTCCGTTAAGTCCAGTTACTTCAGGGGTATTTTAGTCAATTTAAATATAATTTGATAAATTAATTAATAATTTATTTAATAATTTTAATATTAAATAATATATGCTAATTTATTTAATAATTTATTAATTTAAAAGTAGTTTTTTTAATTTTAAAAAATAAAATCCGTCGGTAATCATCGACGGTTGAAATCCGTCGGTAAATACCGACGGATGATCCGTTGGTGATCCGTCGGTAAATTTCCGAATTTTCTAAAAAATTAGCGGGCACATAAAGCCCTAATTTCACTCGATCATCCCTCTCGATCTCTCAGACTCCCTCTCAATCTCTCAGACTCCCTCCGGCGACTCTCCCTCTCAATCTCTCCACAACCCTCTCCCTCTCGATCTCTCCTCACTGCTACTCTCCCTCTCGACCTCTCCTCTCGTCGACCTCACCTCCACAGCCATCGGCGACGACCATCGCTCGAACTCTCACAGCCCTCGTCTCACAGCCACCGGCGACGACCACAACCACTTGTTCAGGTAAATATGATTAATCTGTGTGTGTATAAATCTGTGTGTGTATCTGATTAATAATCTGTGTGTGTATAAATATATGTGTGTGTATGTTTGTTAATAATCTTTGTGTGTATAAATATGTGTGTGTGTGTGTGTGTGTGTGTGTTAATCTGATTAATAATCTGTGTGTGTATAAATTTGTGTGTGTGTATGTTTGTTAATAATCGATTTGATTAATCTGTTTGATGTGTGTCAATACAAAATAAAATGGACCATCATCAATAGAAAAGGTAAGCATCGAAACCTTTGATACTTCCATCATATGCAAATACTGACACTTGTTTTAGTTTAGGTGTAATTGTTATGAGGTATGAGCTATGAGGTAGGCAAGTTGATATGGCTTGGTGACAGTCATTTGGCCATGAACAATTGAAATTGATATGAGCATATTGTCACTACTAGAAAAATGGGTATCAACGACGAAAATTAGTGAGGGAAAAAATCCCTCGCTAATTAGCGAGGGATTGACCACAAAATCAATCCCTCACTATTAGCGACAGATTAGTGAGGGATTGGTTTTGTGGTCAATCCCTCACTAATTAGCGAGGGATTAGCGAGGGATTGACAACAAACCCAATCCCTCGCTAATCCCTCGCTAATTAGAGAGGGATTAGCGATGGAATGAGTTTGTGGTCAATCCCTCACTAATTTGTCGCTAACCCCTTGCTAATTAGTGAGGGATTAGCGAGGGATTGGTTTTTTTTCTTGTTTTATCATTTGTATGTGTTATATGTTATTTGTGTTGTTGTGTATGGGTTATATGTTATTTGTATAGTTATGTACGTGTTTTATGTATCATTCGGTCTGTGTTATATATTTGTATACATGATATGTGTGTTGGTAGATAATGCCAATTGAATCTACGTATATATTATTGTGTCTGTAACACCCTAAAATCTAAAAACAGCAACTTATTTAAAATTTTCTAAATACATCAATAAGGAATTATCTACAACCACAAATTAAGATTTAACCTCAATACAAACATTCATTCTATACAAAAGCCTATGATGATAACGGGTGCTACTAAAACCCCATAATAGTTACTATCTCCAACGTTGCGGAAGACTTCACCAACTACTTACATTTGCACAAGGCTAAGGCTCGACTCTTCATAGGATTGCTAGGACCAACTCCCAACCTTGAAACCTGATGCACATGCCGACAAATAAAAAGGTTAAGCTTAACGCCTAGTGAGCTCAAGAGTTTTCAACATATATAAAATAATCATTTAAAAGAAAGGATGCGGTTAAAATCGTAGTCCTTCAATATAATACGTCTTACGTGTGAAAACGACTCATTTTCCAATAATATGCATTTTAAACAAAGAACACAAATTTGGACGTTTTCCAAACCCAACCACTACAAAGATGACAATACCAATGTAAGCCGCCCATTTATAAATTAGCTTTAACCCAAAACTCACTCAAAGCGTAAATATAACTTGACTCTCCATTTATGAAGATACGGTTAAACCTTATATCCCAAGACACCCAAAACACGGGTGGAGCATAAAACTCATCCCACAAAATCAAGGGTAAAACCCAATAATACAAAACGTCACCGAAAACTTGGATAATAAACTCAATACCCAAAAACAACACATTTCGGTGACGGGGGATTCCCGATTCCATAAAATGTGACGGTCCACAAAGTAAGCCCATTTTATGTTGTTATGACTAGTCATATAAACGAAAGTACACGCAAGAGATGTCAGGCTCAGTAGCTTTAAACGTACACCCACGGAAACTCGAGTTCAACCCCGTCGGGTTCCTATGTCGAGCCCCTCATCTAATATCGTAGTACTTGAGCACGAAGGACTTATACCCACATCCGGTACCTTAACGTGCAGCACGAAGGTCTTACACCCACATCCGGTGCCTAACGTGCCTCGACGTGGAAAACTAATCGTCCCAACGCCGGACAATAATAAACCAAATACGGGATCATGACTCCCAATGC
Organism: Arctium minus; assembly: GCA_954870635.1. Lineage (NCBI taxonomy): Eukaryota > Viridiplantae > Streptophyta > Magnoliopsida > Asterales > Asteraceae > Arctium > Arctium minus. Next base: position 33,746,234 of record OX941088.1, read on the forward strand.
ATCAACTGAGCCAAATAATACACATAAGGCCCAACAAGGCTCGAAGTCGAGCTACCAAAACTGGACAATTGTCCAAAAACCCATCAAAATAATAATGCCAAGCCGCAGGCTTAGCAACCCAATTGACTCATTGATAAATGAAAATAACAATACGATAAAACGCACTCGACCAACGGATATGTCAACACCACGACCAAAAATAAGATTAGTTCAAAACTCAACATTAGTTGAGACAACCCATTTTCCAAATGAACTTATACCCTTATAATTTTTCCAAATATCTCGTAACACGACATATGCATTTTCCAACTTTAACTGCTGATAAGAATGAAAATCATAAAATGAGACTATAAACATTCTTTCAAGTACCTCACATAAATGTGTAATTAACACTTTACAAAACATTTCATTTCATGAATGATGCATAAGACCCGACAACCATTTAAAAGTGTATTTCGCTGACCAAGAATTTATTTATGCAATGAGACCTCAAAACACATTCATTTGTGACACATTTATCAAAATACCCAAAAATCCCAAATATGGGTATTATACAAAGTTTGTAAATATTAAATACGTCAAATAATCAAAGATTAGCAATTAACCCCAACATTTGATAATTTCATGAAAAACACATAAAACACTTTAAAATAGACATTTTGGCATGTACAACGTTTTCACAAATCAACTTGAACTCACCTTGCTAGATTTAGGCTAAATCTAGATTTTACCCAACGAGCTCTTTTGAAGACCAGTTGAATCCTCAAGCCGAAAACTTCCAAAACCTAGATCCAAAGTTCCAACCCATAAATAACCATTTTCAACCATAAGGAAACACTCTCCAAACATAAAAATACCAAGATCTCAAACAAGATCAAAACCCTAATTTCTTCAAAACCACCAAATCCGAGATTTGAGATATCGAACCTTAAGAAACCACCAATGGAGCATTTATAACCTTAATACAAGAAAACTTACCCTTGAAGACAAAGAGGCTTCCGAGAACACCCAATCCAACACTTCAACCCGAGCTCCCAACCGATGAACTTGATGAGGAAGATGAAGATGGAGGTTTTGTGGTTTAAGGTTCCAACTAGTTGGATGATGAAGAATCATGTGGTTCAAGGGGGAAAAACCATCAAAATGGGTTAGGGTTCGGTTTTAGTGTTTGGGAGAGAAAAGAGAAGAAGATGGAAGAGAGAAATGAGGAGAAAAGGTGAGAATTCGGACATTTTATGAGACAGGGGCCGCGGCGACCTTGCCACGCGATAGTGACATTGTCACTATCGCGAGGGCACTCTCGCGGGGAATGTATCGCGGGTGGTACAACCCCGGCGATTGTGCCACGCGATAGTGACACATGTCACTATCGCGAGTCACAATCGCGCCACACGTACTGAGCCCTGAAAAAGGTCGAAACTCAAGATTCTCGCATGGGTCGACTCAAGGTTCGAAAGTACAACATTTACCACTCAAAAGATAGGCGGAAGACGGAGAGATAACCAACGAAGGATGGAACTTGCTTTACGAAAAACCGGGTGTTACAATCCTCCCAACCTTGGAATGATTTCGTCCTCGAAATCTAGGTTCCCATGAAGCCTTGTTCATAGAAGGATTTCCCTTAACTCTTATTCCAACACCTCTAACATGCCTTTTGTACTGATACACATGCCAACTGCCCCTCATGGGCACGTTACACTCATAACCGAGCGAACACTTGACTCGCCCAAGTAAGTTTTACCCATAACGTTAAGGTCATCTCCCAACCTTGGTTGGCAATTACTACCTCCAGGTAGTTAGTGACCCCAAATTTTTGCTGACCAAACTTTCCTTCGGATCTACGGTTCCGAACACAACGTCAAAGATCGCAACCAAACTTCCAAGTTCCTCAGATTTCAACTGATCTATCCTTAATATCGATAAAGATATTCTTCTAAGGCGTACCAAAACGTTCTTCAGATACTGCTTAGTCCAGATTCGGTCAACACTCACTCCGTTCCAACACCAATCCCCACAACAATCCTTTAATACAAGCTTTACCACCACGGAAATGCTTAAACGCATCGATACTTAATCCTCAACACCCAAACTCCTTCCAAATTCCATCACTGAAAGATCAATATTTCTCATGGTTCGACCGGGATACATCTAAACATTCCCAGCTCCACTGACTCCAAGAAAACAAGTCGACACCTAGGGCTAAACGGTCACCTCGAAAACATGGACATTCCGTCCAAAATCCCATTCTAGCCAGATAGTCGCACTAAGGTTGACACCAAATCAGAGAGTTAAAATTTCAAATCTTACAACTCTAGCAGACAGATCACGAAAATTTCCTTTAAATCGCGGAACCCACTAAGACGATATACTGACAACACAGCCCATGATGTGACACTAACTAGCAAACCACCAAAGCGAAACCCAATCTGATTGCCAATAGTTACCTAACGCTTTAACTCTCATGATCATCGGAGCATAAAATCACCCCTTAAATACCCAGGAAGACTTAAGTCTACTAATTTCATTAATACAAACGTGCGCAGATTCGAAAACCCAAGTCCAAAATCCAAGACTGACCGCAAGCCAGGTCATTCGACGCCTAAAATTCCAAGGACTCCTTTAGTCCCTAATTACAACTGCTCTTACGCCAGGATTAAAATCTATAGGCCTAATGAGTTCAAGGTTTTTCAACTAGTATGCCAATTTGAGTTTATAAAACTTTCGAATACAAAAGCTTCCTAACGATTAAACGTGCGGCAAAATACACTACCGTCCATGCGATAGGTTTCAAAATTGAGTAACCACACAGCGCATATGAAACCATTTCCAAAAACTCCTTTGTCCAATACTTATGTTAATAAAAACGGTAAAAAGAGATGCGCAACAAAATTTTCAAACGGACTACCATGGTCCTAGTAATGCATCAATTTATACTATGCATGTGAAAGATAACTTTCCACACTATAACATGTGCAATAAAAGTTCGCACAATTCCCAAAAGAGACATTCACAATTTAATTTTAAAGTACTGACTTCCCAACCCAAAAGTCGTTGCGACATAAAATTATTAACCACTCCATATGCAACAGTTTATTCCCCAAAGTTCGATGAAATGATAAAAATACAAATAATTCTCAAATCGAGTTTAAAACTTTAAGCCGCCTCGATAAGACACATTTGACCAAGTTGGTAACTACAACGATATGCAATTCGAAAATTCATTTCATGTATTGCGGAAAATTTATAACAACAAGGTCAACAAGCGAAGCACGCTTAGATTAAAATTTAATTTAAGACAATATAAATATTTCGCATATTTACTCACGCGAGTGAAAGTTGGATTCAACCCAAAAGTATGCACATATGCTCGTGTGAAACTCAAGATGCAATCATGCGACATTTAGATTTTTCAAGGTGCCTCTTACGGTTGCAAAAGTGTCGATGCAAGACTCGCATGAAACAAAGTATTGAACACAACTCGAAAATTGACGCACACAATGATGCATATGCACATGTTCTCAAAATTATTTTACACAACGCAAAATGACGTAAGACGAGACACCCTAGACCCAACTGAATTTTCGCAGAACTCAATGATGCTAAAATCATGCAGTGACAAATTTTCATTTCTCAACAAGAATGTAAGACGGCAATATGGCTAAAACACTAAGCCTTTAAGAGTTTCCTCTTTTAATGCAATGAAAGGTAAAATGACACATTTAACAAAATTCACATGGGACACGACGCCAACTAACTCGTAAGCTTAAAAGAAGCAAAATTAAAACTCACGCATGGAAAGACATCGTATAAAACAATACTCCATGAAATTCCAACAAAACTCACACAAACTAAAATTCTCAAGAAATTTCGACTCAACGTGTGTGAATAACTTTTCCTTTAAAACCATTGACATATGTGGAGGAGATCCAATGCCTAGGTTAAAATCTCATAGCTACTTGCCCAATACTCAAATGACATTAAAACATGGATATTACCATATCCGCAAATAGCGTTAAACAAGAGACGTGAATAAAGAGATTTTTTGATAACAATTTGCAGTTACGTGCAACAAAACAATTTATACATGTTTAAGCTCACAGTTTAAAATCTGATGCGTGTTAAATGCTTTACCAAAACTTTATAATATAATACACTTTCTGTTTTACGAACGCAAGGAATAATTTATGCAAATTTATTTCAGAAATAAATTTTAGTGCATGAATTTGGTCGGCATTCACCCCCCCTAGACTACGCTTCTCAACAACTTGACATACTAATACCATCCGGGTGTATCGAGCATCTTAGGACAACAATCTCACTTTCCTACTATTGTCATCCGGATACTCCACCTCTTAAAGCAACACTCAGATATTTCATCGGTTCTCCTTACAATCTCTCCTCGTCTCACGTCAATTCCATAAGCTCAAGGTTCTACTCCAACTAATTATTCTTACTCAAGACGATCAACTTAATGCCTTCAACGCACTCAATTATCACTTCAACGTGACATTGCTATAGACATCAACGTTTTCCTTAGGTTACTCCCTTAGAAACCTTCTCACTATCCCAACGGTAATCATACCAAGGTAGTTCAAGTATACACATGTAGTATGTAGGTTCACCATAACACTGGCCAGGTGCCATTATGAACGTACCGCACATGCTCATCCTTGAGACCCTCGACAAGTTTTCCGTTTCTAGTGACTCGATCAACTCCATAATATCTTATCTTAAGGTTCCTAATATGCAACTTCACTTACAATTGCTTATAAAAACGCTAGTTTGAGTCTAGGCATCCTACAATCAATACCTAATTCTCTCAAACTTAAGCTTTGATACCAACTTGTAACACCCTAAAATCTAAAAACAACAACTTATTTAAAATTTTCTAAATACATCAATAAGGAATTATCTACAACCACAAATTAAGATTTAACCTCAATACAAACATTCATTCCATACAAAAGCCTATGATGATAACGGGTGCTACTAAAACCCCATAATAGTTACTATCTCCAACGTTGCGGAAGACTTCACCAACTACTTACATTTGCACAAGGCTAAGGCTCGACTCTTCATAGGATTGCTAGGACCAACTCCCAACCTTGAAACCAGATGCACATGCTGACAAATAAAAAGGTTAGGCTTAACGCCTAGTGAGCTCAAGAGTTTTCAACATATATAAAATAATCATTTAAAAGAAAGGATGCGGTTAAAATCGTAGTCCTTCAATATAATACGTCTTACGTGTGAAAACGACTCATTTTCCAATAATATGCATTTTAAACAAAGAACACAAATTTGGACGTTTTCCAAACCCAACCACTACAAAGATGACAATACCAATGTAAGCCGCCCATTTATAAATTAGCTTTAACCCAAAACTCACTCAAAGCGTAAATATAACTTGACTCTCCATTTATGAAGATACGGTTAAACCTTATATCCCAAGACACCCAAAACACGGGTGGGGCATAAAACTCATCCCACAAAATCAAGGGTAAAACCCAATAATACAAAACGTCACCGAAAACTTGGATAATAAACTCAATACCCAAAAACAACACCTTTCGGTGACGAGGGATTCCCGATTCCATAAAATGTGACGGTCCACAAAGTAAGCCCATTTTATGTTGTTATGACTAGTCATATAAACGAAAGTACACGCAAGAGATGTCAGGCTCAGTAGCTTTAAACGTACACCCACGGAAATTCGAGTTCAACCCCGTCGGGTTCCTATGTCGATCCCCTCATCTAATATCGTAGTACTTGAGCACGAAGGACTTATACCCACATCTGGTACCTTAACGTGTAGCACGAAGGTCTTACACCCACATCCGGTGCCTAACGTGCCTCGACGTGGAAAACTAATCGTCCCAACGCCGGACAATAATAAACCAAATACGGGATCATGACTCCCAATGCATCAACTGAGCCAAATAATACACATAAGGCCCAACAAGGCTCGAAGTCGAGCTACCAAAACTGGACAATTGTCCAAAACCCCATCAAAATAACAATGCCAAGCCGCAGGCTTAGCAACCCAATTGACTCATTGATAAATGAAAATAACAATACGATAAAACGCACTCGACCAACGGATATGTCAACACCACGACCGAAAATAAGATTAGTTCAAAACTCAACATTAGTTGAGACAACCCATTTTCCAAATGAACTTATACCCTTATAATTTTTCCAAATATCTCGTAACACGACATATGCATTTTCCAACTTTAACTGCTGATAAGAATGAAAATCATAAAATGAGACTATAAACATTCTTTCAAGTACCTCACATAAATGTGTAATTAACACTTTACAAAACATTTCATTTCATGAATGATGCATAAGACCCGACAACCATTTAAAAGTGTATTTCGCTGACCAAGAATTTATTTATGCAATGAGACCTCAAAACACATTCATTTGTGACACATTTATCAAAATACCCAAAAATCCCAAATATGGGTATTATACAAAGTTTGTAAAGATTAAATACGTCAAGTAATCAAAGATTAGCAATTAACCCCAACATTTGATAATTTCATGAAAAACACATAAAACACTTTAAAATAGACATTTTGGCATGTACAACGTTTTCACAAATCAACTTGAACTCACCTTGCTAGATTTAGGCTAAATCTAGATTTTACCCAACGAGCTCTTTTGAAGACCAGTTGAATCCTCAAGCCGAAAACTTCCAAAACCTAGATCCAAAGTTCCAACCCATAAATAACCATTTTCAACCATAAGGAAACACTCTCCAAACATAAAAATACCAAGATCTCAAACAAGATCAAAACCCTAATTTCTTCAAAACCACCAAATCCGAGATTTGAGATATCGAACCTTAAGAAACCACCAATGGAGCATTTATAACCTTAATACAAGAAAACCTACCCTTGAAGACAAAGAGGCTTCCGAGAACACCCAATCCAACACTTCAACCCGAGCTCCCAACCGATGAACTTGATGAGGAAGATGAAGATGGAGGTTTTGTGGTTTACGGTTCCAACTAGTTGGATGATGAAGAATCATGTGGTTCAAGGGGGAAAAACCATCAAAATGGGTTAGGGTTCGGTTTTAGTGTTTGGGAGAGAAATGAGAAGAAGATGGAAGTGAGAAATGAGGAGAAAAGGTGAGAATTCGGACATTTTATGAGACAGGGGCCGCGGGCGACCTTTCCACGCGATAGTGACATTGTCACTATCGCGAGGGCACTCTCGCGGGGAATGTACCGCGGGTGGTACAACCCCGGCGATTGTGCCACGCGATAGTGACACATGTCACTATCGCGAGTCACAATCGCGCCACACGTACTGAGCCCCGAAAAAGGTCGAAACTCAAGATTCTCGCATGGGTCGACTCAAGGTTCGAAAGTACAACATTTACCACTCAAAAGATAGGCGGAAGGCGGAGAGATAACCAACGAAGGATGGAACTTGCTTTACGAAAAACCGGGTGTTACAGTGTCTATGTGTATATGTGTTGTATATAGGTTTATATGCATGTGTACATGTGTCGTATATAGCTTTATATGCCCGTGTATATGTGGATCTACATATGTATGTGTATATGCATTGTATATATGTTAACTTATTACCACTCAAAGTTAGCTAACTGTAACACCCTAAAAATTAGCGAAATAAAAATTCGAAATTTCTGCAATATGACTGCTATAATTAGATAAAAACCTGGATATAAAACCTGCTAAAATCAATCCAAAAGTATCATCCCGATAGGACGGGAAAACAGTACTATAATCATTACAATGAATCAAATGAAGGATAGACTAACAACCTAATAATCTAACTTAAGTAAGAAAGATTAATGTCGGGTGTTGCTATTCTTCCAAAAGGTATGATCACTATTTCAAAATGTTGGTCTATACATCTCCCAAAAAGACCACTCTTGGCCCAAAGCTATCCGCTCAGTCCCGACGAACCCCACCGGAGACCTGACCTGTTATACATGTCATTTTAAGAAAAAGTGTTAGGCTAAAGCCTAGTGAGATCAAACATTTGCAATTTAAGAGATTTAATATAAAAATAAGTAAAAGGTTTCCTTTTATACAACAACAATAATGAGAATGATAACAATAATGCTCTTTGAAATATAACCAATACCTCTTGGGTTAACGGGGGAGACCCGCCTACTAACCCGAATGACGGAACACAAAAGTAAGCCATTCGATGGGTCAGTAAAGCCAATAAACACATAAAGTACACGCAAGGGATGTCAGGCTCAGTGGCTTTAAACGTACACCCACGGAAACTCGAGTTCAACCCCGTCGGGTTCCTATGTCGAGCTCCTCATCCAATATCGTAATACTTGAGCACGAAGGACTTATACCGCACCCGGTACCTAACGTGCAGCACGAAGGACTTATACCGCACCCGGTACCTAACGTGCCTCGACGTGGAAAACTAGTCGTCCCAACGCCGGAAAAATAATAACCAAATACGGGGTTATGACTCCCAATGCATCAATTAAACTAAATAATGCACATAAGGCTCAACAAATAATTCCAACAATGATTAGTGGTTAATAATTGATATAAAGGGTATTTCCCACCAAAACCACTCCTATTATTTACCAAGAGACCACTTGGTCAAAATATAGATAATTTCTCTTTATTTCCAAATCCCTAAAATATGAAGTGAGTTCAACATAAAACTTATCAGCAGTTAACCACAATACCCATATTTTCAAATCCATAAGTTTTGCATAGCAATGCCATCCACATAAAGGTATAACCTAAGTAAAATAAGCTAAAGAACATTGATAGAGTTCATAAATCACCATTTCCCCAAAAATCATCACAAATACTAATATCCCCAAAAGGCTAGGTTTAGCACAATGTCTTAAAATTCAAATATGTGAAAGAGGAGATATTAGGTATTCAAAATCCACCTTTTGACATGTATAATGTTTAATAAAAGTGTAAGAACTCACCTTAGTAGTTTCTTACAAGAAAACTAAGTACTTGGAAATGGAGGAGATGAGAACCCACTTGAGAGCTCACCAAACACACCTCCTAAATGTTAAGGACCACCATTAATGACCTAGAATTACCATAAATGATGAAAGAGGTTGTAGGGAAGGCTTACCTACTGATTTTCGGCAGAGAAGATCGCACACCAAACCCTAGAATCAGATATAAATGACTGAAATCGCGACCTGCCTAATTTATACCCCGAAGGGTTTGGCGAGAGTGACATAGCGATAGTGACATTTGTCACTATCGTCGGGCATAATCGCCCAAAACGTACCGCGGCTCATCGAGTCCCCCGCGAGAGTGACTTGGCGAGAGTGACAATTGTCACAATCGCCGGGCACTTTCGCCCAAATTGTACCTAGACCAAACCATCTCCGGCGATTGTGCCCTCGCGAGAGTGACACCCTGTCACTATCGCGGGCACTATCGCGTGCAGCCCAATTTTTCCCAAATTTCGACATTTCAACTCCCACGAAGATTAAATCCGAAAGGCTCTATAATAACTAAAAATCCATATAATTAGAAGGTTCCAAAATGAGAAAGAATACATAGGTTTACAATCCTCCCCAACTTGGGAATGATTTCGTCCCCGAAATCCTACTAACTAAACAAATGAGGGTACCTACGCCTCATGTCTTCTTCCACCTCCCAAGTCATGTTGGTACCTCGATGGTGCTTCCATTGAATCTTCACCATTGCCACTTCTTTGTGCCGAAGCTTCTTGATTACTCTTTCCAAAATAGCTTCGGGCTCTTCAACACAACGATTATCTTCTACTCGGATTTCGGACAATGGAATGACGCTTTCATCTTCCGCTAAGCACTTCCGTAAATAGCACACGTGGAATGTGGGATGAATCCCGTCCATCTCCGGCGGTAAGTCCAACTTGTAAGCTTGGAGTCCGATACGCTCAAGAATAGTAAACGGTCCGAGGAAACGGGGACTTAGCTTCCCTCGCTTCCCAAATCAAATCAATCCCTTCCAAGGGGATACCTTTAACATCACACGATCTCCCACTTGAAACTCTACCGGTCTCCTCTTTTTGTCGGCGTAACTTTTCTGCCGATCTTGCGCCGCTTTCAAACGTTCCCGAATAGACTTGACTTTGTCGGCCGTTTCTTGCACAATTTACGGGCCGGAAAACTGCTTCTCCCCCGCTTCTAGCCAACACACAGGGGTTCTACACTTCCGCCCGTACAAGGCTTCAAATGGCGCCATGCCGATACTAGAATGGTGACTATTGTTGTACGCAAATTCCACCAAAGGTAGATGGGTGTCCCAACTACCGCCAAAATCGATCACGCATGATCTAAGCATGTCTTCAAGCGTTTGGATCGTTCTTTCACTTTGTCCGTCTGTTTGTGGGTGGTAAATCGTGCTCAAATTTACCCGTGTGCCCAACGCTTGATGCAAGGCTCCCCAAAATCTCGACGTGAACCGACTATCACGATCGGACACTATCGACAAAGGTATACCGTGTCTACAGACTACCTCGTCTATGTAGAGTTTTGCCAACTTATCCATCGGCAAGGTTTCCCGCATTGCTAGAAAGTGAGCACTCTTAGTCAAACGGTCAACAATAACCCAAATAGTGTCGTTCCCTCTCAAGGTCTTCGGTAGTTTGGTCACGAAGTCCATGGTAATCTTGTCCCATTTTCATTCGGGTATCTCAAGCGATTGAAGACTTGCATAGGGTCGTTGATGCTCGGCCTTAACTTGTGAACAAGTTACGCATCGCTCCACATAATGTGCTACATCCAATTTCATAATTGGCCACCAAAAGTGTAGCTTCAAATCCCGGTACATCTTGGTGCTTCCCGGGTGGATAGAATACTTGGATTTGTGTGCGTCCTCCAAAAGTAGCCCTCGGCAACCACCAAACTTTGGTACCCAAACTCGCCCGTTGAAGCAATTGATCCCTCGGCTATCTTCGGTCAACAATAACTATTGCTTGATCATCACTTCATCCTTGAGGTTTTCTTCTTTTAATGCTTCGGTTTGCGCCTCTTTAATCTTTTCCATGAGACTTGACACTAACTCAATTCTTGTAAGTTTGGCTTGAAGCCTCCCGCTATACTCTTTCCGACTCAAGGCGTCAGCCACCACGTTTGCTTTACCCGGGTGGTAGAGTAATTCACAGTCGTAATCCTTAAGTAGCTCTAACCACCTTCGTTGTCTCATGTTGAGTTCTTTCTGATCAAAAACATACTTCAGACTCTTATGATCCGTGTATAAGGTACATTTTGTGCCGTAAAGGTAATGTCGCCATAATTTTAGCGCGAACACTACCGCCGCCAACTCCAAATCATGAGTGGGGTAGTTCTTCTCGTGCACTTTCAATTGCCTAGACGCGTACGCGATCATCTTCCCTCTTTGCATTAGTACACATCCAAGCCCCATTTTGGATGCATCTCTAAAGACCACAAAATCCTCCGATCCCTCCGGCAAAGATAAGATCGGAGCTTCGCATAACTTCTTTTGCAACGTCCTAAATGCTTTCTCTTGTTCTTCGGTTCATACAAACTTTACATTCTTCTTGGTCAACATTGTCAACGAAGAAGCAATCTTGGAGAAGTCTTGTATAAACCTTCGGTAATATCCCGCCAAGCCTAGAAAACTTCGAATATCTGATGGACTTTTGGGAGGTTCCCAACTCATCATAGCTTCAATCTTGGTCGGGTCCACCTTTACTCCGTCCTTCGAAACTATGTGCCCCAAAAACTGCATTTCCTTCAACCAAAACTCACACTTGGAAAACTTTGCAAAAAGTTTCTCTCTCCTCAAGATCTCTAAAACGTCCCGAAGGTGTCGAGCATGATCGACCTCATCCTTTGAGTAGATAAGGATGTCGTCAATGAACATGATAACCGACTTATCTAAGAAGGATCGGCACACGCGATTCATTAAATCCATAAACACCGCTGGAGCGTTCGTCAAACCGAATGGCATCACTAGAAACTCATAGTGGCCATAACGTGTCCTAAAAGCACTTTTAGGAATATCTTCCTCTTTGACCTTCACTTGATGGTAACCCGAACGGAGATCAATCTTCGAAAAGCAACCCGCTCCTTGCAGTTGGTCGAATAAATCATCGATTCTAGGGAGTGGGTATTTGTTCTTCATGGTCACCTTATTCAACTCCCTATAGTCGATGAACATTCGCATAGTACCATCCTTCTTCTTCACGAATAAGACCGGGGCTCCCCAAGGCGAGGAACTCGGTCTTACAAATCCCTTTTCCAAAAGATCTTGCAATTGGCTCATCATTTCCTTCATCTCTGACGGAGCCAAACGTTATGGGGATCGGACTATCGGAGCCGCTCCCGGTGTCAGATCAATCTTAAACTCCACTTGACGATCGGGAGGTAAACCAGGAAAGTCGTCCGGAAATACGTCGGAAAACTCCCTTACCACTTCGACATCTTCTAGCGTCTTCTTCTCAAGTTTGGCTTCTAACACATATGCCAAAAAGGATGAGCATCCTTTCGCCAAACATTTTCGTGCCTTCACCATACTGATGATTACGACTTCACCCTTTCGTCTTTTACCATACACGGTCACCGCCTGACCATCTGAATCCGGGATTCGGATCAGCTTCTTTGCACAAAGAATTTCAGCATGATTAGTTGACAACCAATACATACCGACTACAACATCGAATCCCCCTATGACCATAGGCATAAGATCGATCGGAAATTCTCTTCCTTCGATTTCGAGCTTGCACTTCCTTAGAATATCCCGAACCACTACTTGATCACCAACAGCTAGCTCTACCACTAACGCATCTTCTAAGCTAGTAGTGGGCATGGATAGTTTTGGGCAAAACAAACTTGACACAAAAGAGTAACTAGCTCCCGAATCAAATAGTACACGCGTAGGCACGGAGTTTAGGAGAAACGTACCCGACACTACATCCGTTGACGCCTTCGTCTCTTCAGTGGTCATCTGAAAAGCTCTCCCTATTGCCTTGGGAGTGTCCACTTTCTTGCCTCCACTAAAGTTCACCATTGCCTTCGGACATTCACTTCTAACATGGCCCGACTCTTTACACCCGAAACAGATACGCTCTTTAATTGGACAGTTATTGTAACGGTGGTCGGGCTTACCACATTTGTAGCACGATTCGGACTTCGAGTTGCAAGGGCCGGTGTGCTTACTTCAGCATCTTGAACACCACGGGGAATCCCGTCTCGGACCACCTCCCCGTTGATTGTTGTTGAAGTGGCTCGTCCTCTTCGAAAACGTGGGGCCTCCTTCCCATTTCCTCTTCTCCTCTTCTCAATTGCTCCACTTCTCTCCGCCTTACCCAAACCGTAGGAATCCTCCACAAGTTGTGCCTCCTCTATAGCCTCTCGAAGGGTAGAGGCCTTGGATACTTGAACCATATTCATCATTTCTGTAGGCAAACCCTTGATGTACGCCTTGATTTTCTCTCTTTCGGTGGGGACCAGATGTCCCACCAAACCTAGCTTGTCCATAAACAGCTTGTTGTAATCCTTCACCAATAAATTCCCCTTTTTCAAACTTCGGAACTCATCGATGATCCGGTCCATAGCTCGTTCGTTGCAAAATTCTTCCATAACCTTCTTCTTGAAGGTCTCCCAGCTTAGTTGAGCCAATACAGTGGCTTCAATAGAAGCGGAATATACATTCCACCATGTGAGGGCCGCCCCTCTAAGTATTTGAGATCCAAATACGGCTTTTTGGTTCTCCCCGCACCCGCTCGATCGGAAGGCTTGCTCCAATTCCCTAATCCAGTTCATGCATTCTACCGGGTCGTCGGTGCCTTTGAACTCCGGCGGTCGACATCCGAGAAATGCCTTGAATGTACAAGACTTTGCCTCAGGTCTTGCGGTCGGGATTGCCGTCTCATTGGTAGGGATACGGGGTCCCGAACCTCCGGATCCTGCCACAATCACATTCTCCTCCACTGTCTCCGGCCTACGGTGGTTAACATCTCTGTCATCCAAAAGTTTCAGGAAGGCCTCTTGCTGCTGATCCATAGCTGCATTCATTGCTTGCATCATCCGTTCCATCATTCTGGTTTCCGGAGTTACCTCTTCCATGATTGGATGAGTTGCAGCTATGTTACGTCGAGGTACATGCTCCGGTCCTCCACCCAACGCATTTATAAGCGGTGGGGGCAAATCGTTATTCGTTACCCTCGGTTGATCGGCCGTAGACGTTGCCGTATCTTGCCCCTCCGGCCGATTACGCGTATTAACCATAGTGTGCCACACACGCGAGAATATAGATAAGATAAGACTACACGGTTATAAGCAAGAAAACGTACCACTACATTCACCGATTATCATAACAACGGAAAACAAGCATAATCACGTAAAACATCCTCATAATAACGTTAGCTAGGCGAAATTATGAACACGCAATACATAAAAATTTTCATTCCCATTACCATAACTCTTAACTTGTGTAGCTTCCGTCGACTCTATAACTATCTTATCTTAATAGTTCTACCCTATCTCACAAAATCATTGCCTAATTTCACAGCTTAAGTCTAGGTACCCTACATCCATACGTAGTTCACTTAAACTAAAACTCTGATACCAACTTGTAACACCCTAAAAATTAGCGAAATAAAAATTCGAAATTTCTGCAATATGACTGCTATAATTAGATAAAAACCTGGATATAAAACCTGCTAAAATCAATCCAAAAGTATCATCCCGATAGGACGGGAAAACAGTACTATAATCATTACAATGAATCAAATGAAGGATAGACTAACAACCTAATAATCTAACTTAAGTAAGAAAGATTAATGTCGGGTGTTGCTATTCTTCCAAAAGGTATGATCACTATTTCAAAATGCCGGTCTATACATCTCCCAAAAAGACCGCTCTTGGCCCAAAGCTATCCGCTCAGTCTCGACGAACCCCACCGGAGACCTGACCTGTTATACATGTCATTTTAAGAAAAAGTGTTAGGCTAAAGCCTAGTGAGATCAAACATTTGCAATTTAAGAGATTTAATATAAAAATAAGTAAAAGGTTTCCTTTTATACAACAACAATAATGAGAATGATAACAATAATGCTCTTTGAAATATAACCAATACCTCTTGGGTTAACGGGGGAGACCCGCCTACTAACCCGAATGACGGAACACAAAAGTAAGCCATTCGATGGGTCAGTAAAGCCAATAAACACATAAAGTACACACAAGGGATGTCAGGCTCAGTGGCTTTAAACGTACACCCACGGAAACTCGAGTTCAACCCCGTCGGGTTCCTATGTCGAGCTCCTCATCCAATATCGTAATACTTGAGCACGAAGGACTTATACCGCACCCGGTACCTAACGTGCAGCACGAAGGACTTATACCGCACCCGGTACCTAACGTGCCTCGACGTGGAAAACTAGTCGTCCCAACGCCGGAACAATAATAACCAAATACGGGGTCATGACTCCCAATGCATCAATTAAACCAAATAATGCACATAAGGCTCAACAAATAATTCCAACAATGATTAGTGGTTAATAATTGATATAAAGGGTATTTCCCACCAAAACCACTCCTATTATTTACCAAGAGACCACTTGCTCAAAATATAGATAATTTCTCTTTATTTCCAAATCCCCAAAATATGAAGTGAGTTAAACATAAAACTTATCAGCAGTTAACCACAATACCCATATTTTCAAATCCATAAGTTTTGCATAGCAATGCCATCCACATAAAGGTATAACCCAAGTAAAATAAGCTAAAGAACATTGATAGAGTTCATAAATCACCATTTCCCCAAAAATCATCACAAATACTAATATCCCAAAAGGCTAGGTTTAGCACAATGTCTTAAAATTCAAATATGTGAAAGAGGAGATATTAGGTATTCAAAATCCACCTTTTGACACGTATAATGTTTAATAAAAGTGTAAGAACTCACCTTAGTAGTTTCTTACAAGAAAACTAAGTACTTGGAAATGGAGGAGATGAGGAACCACTTGAGAGCTCACCAAACACACCTCCTAAATGTTAAGGACCACCATTAATGACCTAGAATTACCATAAATGATGAAAGAGGTTGTAGGGAAGGCTTACCTACTGATTTTCGGCAGAGAAGATCGCACACCAAACCCTAGAATCAGATATAAATGACTGAAATCGCGACCTGCCTAATTTATACCCCGAAGGGTTCGGCGAGAGTGACATAGTGATAGTGACATTTGTCACTATCGCCGGGCATAATCGCCCAAAACGTACAGCGGCTCATCGAGTCCCCCGCGAGAGTGACTTGGCGAGAGTGACAATTGTCACAATCGTCGGGCACTTTCGCCCAAATTGTACCGAGACCAAACCATCTCCGGCGATTGTGCCCTCGCGAGAGTGACACCCTGTCACTATCGCGGGCACTATCGCGTGCAGCCCAATTTTTCCCAAATTTCGACATTTCAACTCCCACGAAGATTAAATCCGAAAGGCTCTATAATAACTAAAAATCCATATAATTAGAAGGTTCCAAAATGAGAAAGAATACATAGGTTCTCGGAATTCGGGGTGTTACACTAACAATATATATATACATCATGTATATATAAATATAACAAGGAGCGGCAGATATATATAACATATACACATGTATACATATAACATATACACATACACATGTCTACACATTACACATAAAATGAGAAAACAAGGAAAAAAGCGCAATCCCTCGCTAATCCCATGCTAAATAGCGAGGGATTAGCGATGGATACCACATATCCCTCGCTAATCCCTCACTAATTAGTGAGGGATTAATGAGAGATTGACCACAAAACCAATCCATCGCTAATCCATCGCTAATTAGTGAGGGATTAACGACGAAATGAGTTTGTGGTCAATCCGTCGCTAATCCCTCACTAATTAGCGAGGGACTCTTGGCATCCTTCGCTAATCCCTCGCTAATTAGTGAGGGATATGCGAGGGATTGGTTTTTTTTATTTTTTTCTCATTTGTATAGGTTATATGTAGACATGTATATGTGTATATGTTATATGTATAGTTGTGTATGTGTTTTATATATCCTTCGGTCCGTGTTATATACTTGTATACATGATGTGTGTGTTGGTTGATAATAGCAATTGAATCTATGTGTATATTATTGTGTCTATTTGTATATGTGTTGTATATGGGTTTATATGCATGTGTATATGTGTTGTATATGGGTTTATATGCATGTGTATAAGTGAATGTATAGACAATGTGCATGTGTTGTTTGGTAATCGCATATGATGTGTATATGTGATATATATGTAGTACATACGTACATACAAACATGTAATAAGTTACCATTGGTGTTATTGGGCCTTAATAATTCATAAAATATCTTATTAAGTTTTAATGGATTTAGGGGTTGTTCGGTAACAGCTTAATGAGCTATATAACAGATATGGATGATTCGCACAACCATATCTAGATGTTCGGTAGGAGCTTATTCGCTCAGCCGATGGCTGATTCGCTCAGCTACAAAAACCATGTCATATAGATTCAGCCATTAAGTTTCTTTAATTTCCCCCAACTACCCTTCTCTTCTTCCCAACCTCCAGATTACACCATCGACCCATCTGCTTCCTTTCTTCCTCCTTCTCTGGTTTCTTTCTATGGTTGATAGGTTTCTCTGAAAGTTGGGTTCTTTTTCACATGAAGAAGAAGAAGCAACCTGCAGGATTGTCACCCTCTCGATCTCATCTTCTTCGATTCTCGCCCCCTGAATGAAAGCTCGATCTGCTGGATTTGTTTTTCACATGAAGAAGAAGAAGCAACCTGCTGGATTCTCACCCTCTCGATCTCCATCTTCTTCGATTCTCGCCCCCTGAATGAAAGCTCGATTTGCTGTATTTTTTTCACATGAAGAAGAAGAAGCAGCATGCTGGATTGCCACCCTCTCGATCTCCATCTTCTTCGATTCTCGCCCCGTGAATGAAAGCTCGATCTGGTAGATTTTTTTTTCACATGAAGAAAAAGAAGCAACCTGCTGGATTGTCACCCTCTCCATCTCTATCTTCTTCGATTCTCACCCCCTGGAATGAAGCTCGATCTGCTGGATTGTTGGGATTTTTTTTCACATGAAGATGAAGAAGCAACCTATTTTGAAAGTGGGTTTGGTCAGATTGATAGGAGTAGAAGAAGAAACAACCTATTTTGAAAGTGGGTTTGGTTCTTTTGATAGGTTTCTTTTCATTATTTTGAAAGTGGGTTTGTTCATATATATTTTGTTGTAATAAATCTTGTTAGTTTTAAAAATGCTTAAATTGTTTTTATTTTATTTTATTTTATATAATCTGGGGGTAAAATGGTCATTTCTGACATTCAGACTATTTATTCAGCACAACAACCGAACAACAACTTATCTGTTAACACCCAAACAACTATATCCATACAGACAGCTATATCCACACAGGTCTTAACAGAAAACGAGTCGAACATCCCCTTAGTGGGTTTTAATGACGAAAAATTAGTGACAGGATATTTTGTCACTAACTATTGGGCTTTAAAGGGTTCCATTAGGCCTTAATGGATTTATCCGGCTTTAAAGGGTTTCATTAGGCCTTAATGGATCTATCGGGCTTTAAAGGGCTTCATTGGGCCTCAATGGATCTATCGGTCTTTAAATGATTATATTGGGCTTTAAAGGGTTTCATTGGGCCTTAAGTGGGTCTATTGTGCTTTAAAGGGTTTCATTGAGCCCTAATGGATCTATTGGGCTTTAATGGGTTTCATTGGGCCTTAATAGATATATCGGGCATTAAAGGGTTAGTTCGTCTTGAATTGATCTATCGGGCTTTAAAATGATCCATTAGGATTTAAAGGGTTTTATTGGACATTAAAGGGTTTCATTGGGCATTAATGGATCAATCTGACTTTAATGGGTTTCATTGGGCCTTAAGTGGGTCTATTGTGCTTTAAAGGGTTTCATTGGGCCCTAATGGATCTATTGGGCTTTAATGGGTTTCATTGGGCCTTAATAGATATATCGGGCATTAAAGGGTTAGTTCGGCTTGAATTGATCTATCGGGCTTTAAAAGGATCCATTAGGATTTAAAGGGTTTTATTGGACATTAAAGGGTTTCATTGGGCATTAATGGATCTATCTGACTTTAAAGGGTTTCATTGGGCCTTAATTGATAAATCGGGCTTTAAATGGTTATATTGAGCTTTAAAGGGTTTCATTGGGTATTAAAGGGTTTCACTGGGCCTTAATGGATCTATTGGGCTCTAACGGGTTTTATTAGGCCTTAATGGATATATCGGGCGTTAAAGGATTCTATAGGGCTTTAAAGGATTAGTTTGACTTGAATGTATCTATTGGGCTTTAAAGGGATACATTAGGATTTAAAGGGTTTCATTAGGCATTAAAGGGTTTCATTGGGCATTAATGGATCTATCTAACTTTAAAGGGTTCTATTGGCTTTAAAGGGTTTCATTAGGCATTAATGGATCTATCGGGCTTTAAAGGGTTTCATTGGGTATTAATGGATCTATCTAGATTTAAAGGGTTTTATTGGGCCTTAATGGATCTATCGGGTTTTAAAGGGTTTCATTGGGGCTTAATGGATCTATCGGGTTTTAAAAGGTTTCATTGAGCCTGAATTGATCTATCAAGCTTTAAAGAGGTCCATTAGGCTTTAAAGGGTTCTATATCCCATGAAGGCTTATTGAAGTTCATTAAGCGGCAATGAGTCAAATATTTAAAAAAATATGACCCCCATTAATAATAAAGTATTACACATATATACATTATGTTAAAAAGATTATATCCGTACATTATAATATAGTATAGATTATATGATTAAAAAAATAGTAATTAATGAAATTTAATCAAACCCACCCATTCCCCCCCCCCTTTTTTTCTTTCTCCCTCCCCCTTTTAGTTTTCCCACCAAACTTTTCTTTTACTATCTTTTCATTTCCCTCCAATTGAAAAATTAAAAAAAAAACTAAAACTGCATCCACATCGATTATCATATCCACGCCTCCACATCCATCCATACCATCGATCGAATACTCAGACTTCTCCATAAGGTAATTGACGCTCTCGACCTGGACTGCTCTCGACCTGCATCCGCTCTCGGCCTATCACCTTCCTCCCTTGATCTGATGTTCTAGCTCTGCCTCTTGGCTTCGCCCTTCTAGGTTCTGGCTTTTGCGAAATCGAACATTCATGTCGGTTTCTAATGGATTCGAACCCTAGACGACTTCCATAATCATTCTCCACGATTTTACCAATCCTCTAATCGCTACGTGAAATCGTCTGCTGCTCTGCTCACCGTCTCCGTCAATCCTCCAGGCTCTGCTCCGTCTCCGTTCCGCCGTCGCCGTTACTACGCCAGTCGCCTGCCTCTTTTGTTGCTCCGCTCATCTCAACTCCAGTGTCTCCGCCATCAATAAGATCAGTAAGAAGTATAATTTAGGGTTTATTTTATTATTTATTGATTATTTTGCCATTTGTGAGCTAATAGATCTGAAAACCTTAATTATTGGGGCAAAAGACTTACAGAGCAGTAGAACTTCCTGTTTTGTTGTTTCTGTATTCATTATAAAAATATTCAATCTTGACTTAATACAGATTCATAGAAGCTATACATGCTAGTTTCTATGTTTTAGTATTTGGTTAATGTTCGCTTGTTAGGCAATTTAGCGTATAAAATATATAATGGATGCAATTATGCAAATTGACAGAAGATGTTTCTATATTTGATCAATGTTATGTATTTCTCATCTGATTTTAATTCAGGCTTGGGATCAAATTTGAACTTATTTGTTTCAATTTACGGTCTAGAGATTGGGAATGGTCAATTAGGTTTGTACACATATCTCTAATTCTTTCTGTATTTCAATGAAAAATGAGTTTTTTTTGGTTAAATGAAATCTTTGTGCAAATTGACCAAGATAAAAATTCCATTTGGATTGTCATCCTACTCCCAAAATCACGTGCATTTTTGTGCAAGCGTGAGTTCACTCACTGAGTAAAATCAGTTTCAATGGCCAAATTTACTTCACAGGAAGTCAGTGCCCTTCAGGGAGGGGGTAATGCGGTAATATATTCTTGCATGAATCTACATAGAAAATTAATCTTTCACGACTTGATGCTATATAATTCATGTAAAGGGTAGTTTACCAAATGCTTACCGGGTAAGCGCTTACCTTACTGGATTAACATGGCAAGAGCCGAGAATCTTACCCAGTAAAAGGCAAGACAAGGAACGAGCATTTTACCCAATAAGTGAAGGTGTCGACTCTTACCGGTAAGCGCTAACCATCTAAGATTGTTGCATATTATGCCATTTTGTTGGCCTAGAATCTAACGCGGTAACATTGCCTTTGTCTAAATTTATACCTCATTTCACACTCTTACCGGTAATCGCATTTATCCATGTTTCAAACTGTGAACACTTAACATGCCTTCTATTTGACTTTTAAGTTTCTTCCTCAAATGATATTCTACAATGCAAGCTTACTTATAAGCTTATTGGACTAAACTTGTCAGGATCTAATTCTTAACAAGAATAATGAACTCAGAAACAATATTAAAAGAGTTGCGGAATAACACTTTAATATTCAGCTATCAATGTAACAGTGAATCAGAAATCACAACTTGTAAACTTTATTGAATGATTAAAGTTACAAGTTTTCACACAAAACCTCAATCTTGATGAACAGGCTCACCAAGACGAATTCTACTTCTCTAGAATTAGGATTATAAACCTTGAGGTTAATTCTCTCTCTAAAACTTATCAATCAAAAGTTAATTCTATCAAAGACTTCTATACTATTTATACAATACATATTACAAGATAATTATCAAAAAAAAAAAAACAATTGATCTTCAGTCCATAATTATCTCCTTTACTTTAGCAAGTCTTCTATACAGTTGTCTTCCTTCCATACTGAGTCTTCATCTCATAAGTAGTATTAATCTTCTTCAGAAGTATTAACCATCTTCAGCAACATTAATCATGTTGGCAGTAGTAATCCCTTAGCAGTAATAACTACTAGCAGTACTAACTCTCCAAGCAGTACTAACTATTGAAATAGCAGTACTAACTTTTCAAGCAGTATTAAATCTACTAGCAGTAGTAATCATGATATACTAGCAGCATTAACCATACTTGAACAAATTTTAAATTCCCAACAATCTCCCCCTAACTTGACTTTTAGGAAGAGAAGTCAAGTTCTTCAGATATGGTCTTCAAGATGCTTTCAAAACTTCAGCTTAGTTGCCCAAATTTGGATCCAATCCCAGACTTTGATTGATTGTCCTTCTTATCACAATTCTGGCCATTTCAGATCCTTTTGCACACACTAGCTTGGCTCTCAGCATTCCTTCTAGCTTCACCTTGCTATGATCATACACTTTGTCCACTAGAAAATACTCATGATAGCAATTATCTATTGTGATCATGTAGACACCACAATTTTCAAATAGCATCCACTTATCAATCTTCTTAAACCCATACTCATGATGTAGATCCTTTATCCTATACACCACCTTTTCTGGTTCAAACATCATACACAAGTATTCCATAGCAACCTTGAGTAGACTTTCTTCAGTTCCTTTCATCACAGGCTCATATAGCTTTATTCCTACCTTATGCATTTCTTCTAAGTCAGCCCTTGAACAACTTCTGATCACTTTCCCCCACGTTGCATATACTTCAAATATATCACCAACTCTTTTAAGTCTGAAGTACTCCTTTCTGTTTTCCCTCAGAATATCCCAAAAGATGACTTCTGGTGCCTTCACAGAAATGGGAACAGCCTGTACTGGTTCTATTAAAGTCATGTAAAGACCAACATGCTCATCAGATTGATTTGGTTGTTGTGCACTTTTACTTGTTTGCTCTGTATGACCTGCAACAGATGGTTCTGCCTCCTTTTCTGTTTCTTCAATCCTTGGCTTTTTGAACTGTTTCTTGGAAGCTATGGTCTTTACTCTCTTTGCAGATTTGGCTTCTACATCAATTTGCTCTTCCTTCTTTTCTTCATCCTTTTCCTTTGAAGGAGTGGTTGAAGGAGTGGTTTCCTCAGGAAAGGGTTGTTGGATGTTGAGATCATGCCTCTCTTTCATACTTCTTTCAGCTTCTTCCCTTTGAGAGGAATCCCCTTGAAGCTTTTCCATCTCCTTTGTATACAGTTCCTCAAGCCTACCATAAGCCATTTTTGTAAAAATTCCTTCAGAAACTCCAAGAGCTCCTTTCAGGAAGTTTATCATCTTTCTCCTTTCTTGATTGGCCAAATAGGTCTTAGAGGGTTGTCTTTTCTGGATCTTTGAAGGCAGTCTGTGCTTTGTTGCTTTTATTATACTTTTCTTGGCTTCAGCTGCTATTTTCAGGCTCTTTTGATACTCCTCATTTAGCTTAGTAGACAGATCTAGAGCAATCTGCCTATCTTTGCCCTGTTGAGTCTCTTCTTCTTATTGTAGCTCAGCCTGCAGCTTCTTAGCCAATTCCTCATCTTGTTCAATCTGTTTCAGTTTCTTTGGTGGCTTTGCAGATTCATCCACCTTTTCCTTTCCTTTCCTTTTTAATTCTGCCTCACTTATTTCTGTTCTTTTCTGCTCAATAGCTCCTTCTTTAATGACCACTCCCTTAGCCTTTTGAGTAGCCTTAGGAGTGTCATTCTTGGCTTTGACCAATGTTTCTGCAATCTCTAATTCTTCAACAGATAGCCCTGTCACTGCTGCTTGATCTTTTTCAGTTACTGCTGCTTGACTAGTTTCTGCTTCCCTATTCAGCTCCCCCTCAACCTGAGCTTCCATACCACTGGGACTGAGTTTCTCCTTTTCATCCTGTTTCTCCCCCTTTTTGAAAGCATCTACCCTCTTCTTCAAGACAAACTGTTTTCTTTTCCTTTTATGTACCAACTTCTTCACTAGCTTCTTCAGTTTGGTAATGTGCACTTGTTGAGACAGAATTACCAACTTCATTTCTTCTATATCAGCTCCCTGTTTGATGACATCAAAGTTATTGTTGCCCATTATATCCATCAATTCTTGGTAGTTATATCTGTCCTCACCTCCTTTGGGTGTGTTTACCACCCTTGAAGGATCCTTGGATCTTTTAGTAGTAGAGGCCTTCTGCCTAGCAGAAGCACCTGCTACCCCCTTGGGTTCTTGGCACCTGGGACCCTTGAATGATTGCTCATTTAAAGTTGCCATGGGGAAGGTCTTATTGATGTTACCACTGGCCTCCTCTGTGCTAGCAGGAGTAGTGGCAGCCTTATCACCCATATGCTCATGCATCTCCTCAGTGAACACCTCCTTGGGGTTAGGAGACACCCCTGTGGTTTCCCTATAGATATTCTCTAATGGAGAATTATCCATTAGAGGGCTTAAAGGCTTTGTGGGTGAAGGTACAAGAAGAGAAGGAACCTTCTTTACCTTTTTCCTTTTGTAAGTATTGGTGATTGGTGAAGTTGGTTTTTGAAGAAGGGACTGAGGGATTGATATAGTGATTGAAGGTTGGGATTGGCTCTCGGTGGGATGGTCTAGTGAGGGCCTTGACCCTGAAGCCATACCTTCTTGATTGTGGGACACCACCATCATTGTAGAGAACAATGGGGTGTCAACTTCTTCCGAGTCCATGACAGATCTCTTCATATTTGAAAAGACCTTACCCTTGGGGATTTTAGGTACATATACCTCATCAAATTGAGGCATATCCGTCAATTCAGTGGTTATAACTGCCTGGACAAATCTTGGGTACATATAGAAACTCTTTTTATTTCCCAAGTTTGACACAAGGTTATTGAAAATCATTTTTGAAAAATTATACTTTCTGGCAGTGGCCAAGCAGACCAAAGCATAAGCAATGGTACTACTGAACTCACTCCATCCAGTAGTTTTTATAGAAATACAATGCATAAGGTTATGGAGAAAGAAACGCCATTGGGGAGAAAATTTAGCTTTGGAGAACTTGAAAACACCCAATGGGCCTCCATACCCCATTCTAGTGAGAGTGGAAAACAGATCATCATTAGAGATAGATGAGATACCTGAGGCATCGTCTAGTTGTAGACTGATGCGAATTACCTCTTCAGAAACTGTCAAGGGTTTGTCACACACCCTTGTCTTGATAACCTGCACACCATTTTCAGTAATAGTGGTGGCATTGGCCCAAAATTGCTTCTGGTGCTGTAAGAGCATAAGCGATATAGTTGGATTTGAGAAAATCCACTATTTGATGGAATCCAGCAGCTTGCTTTGGCTTTTGAAGCATTGTGATCTCGTTGTGTTCATCAATAAACGCCATGGATGCCATCGAGCTTGCGTATTCTTGACTAAAACTCACTAGGTTCTTGAGAGAAAAGAGTTAGAGAGAAGATGAATAGTATTTAAAGAGTCGTTATGCTTTTAGGCGGGCAAAGAGGGTATTTATATGATTCGGGAAAGAAGCAGTATTAACTCAGAGTAGTATTAACCACTAGCAGTATTAACTAACTAGCAGTATTAACTGAGAGCAGTATTAACCACTAGCAGTATTAATTAACTAGCAGTATTAACCACTAGTAGTATTAACTAACTAGCAGTATTAACTGAGAGCAGTATTAACCACTAGCAGTATTAACTAACTAGCAGTATTAACTAAGACCTGAAGTAGTAACTTTGCACTGGCAGCATTAAAACTGCCCTGGCAGTAGTAACTATACTTACACTTTTTGAAGCTTGTGTTAGTCTGAGCAAGGCAATACACTTCCTGAGAAAGATGATTAGTAACACCAAAAATAACCAAATAACAGGTATACAATCACTTTTTAAATATGAGCTCATTCAGAGTTGATCATGCCTACAGTTGTGACCAAGAAAGTGAATCTTCCCACATCAAAAGCTTCGGTGAATAGATCAGCAAACTGGTTGTCAGTATGAACTTTAGCAACTTGAATAAGCTTCTTTTCATTACAGTCTCTAATAAAGTGATACCTGATCTCAATGTGCTTTGTTTTGGAGTGCTTGACTGGATTGTTAACAATGCTGATAGCACTGCTATTGTCAATGAAGATTGGAGTGTGAAGAAAGGTTACCCCATAGTCCAACATTTGATTCTGAATCCATAGAACCTGAGAGCAGCAACTTGCAGCAGCAATGTACTCAGCTTCTGTTGTTGATAAAGACACTGTGGTTTGCTTCTTACACTGCCAAGATACTAGTCTTGCACCCAAAAGCTGACATCCCCCTGAAGTAGACTTTCTATCCATATTAGCACCTCCCAAGTCACTATCTGAATATACAATCAATTCAAAGTTGGATTCATAAGGATACCAAAGACCTAATCTAGGTTGCACTCTTAAGTATCTGAAAATCCTTTTAACTGCTTGAAGATGTGACTGCTTTGGCTTGACTTGGAATCTGGCATAAACACACACTGGGAACATGATATCTGGTCTTGAGGATGTGAGATACATGAGAGATCCAATCATTGATCTATAAAGATGGACATCAACATCCTCCCCCTCAAGATCAGCAGTGATCTGTTTGTGTGTTTCCATAGGTGTGCTTGTTGGCTTTGAGTCTGATAAACCATACTTATCCAGGATGTCTTTCACATACTTTGATTGACTGATGAAAATCCCATCTTTCTGCTGTTTCACTTGAAGCCCAAGGAAGAAATTGAGTTCACCCATTGCACTCATTTTGAAGCTCTTGTGCATCAACTCTTCAAAGTCTCTACACATCTGTTCTTTTGTAGATCCAAATATGATGTCATTCACATAGATCTGAACAAGTAGGATGTCCTTCTTAATTCTTCTAATGAAAAGTGTTTTGTCAATTATTCCTCTTTCAAACCCATTTTCCAAGAGATAGGTAGACAGAGTATCATACCATGCTCTTGGGGCTTGATGTAGACCATAGAGAGCTTTCTTCAGTTTGTATACTTTGTCAGGATATGATGGATTCTCAAATCCAGGGGGCTGACAGACATATACTTCTTCATCAATTGTTCCATAAAGAAAGGCACTCTTCACATCCATCTGATATACCTTGAACTGCATAAATGAAGCATAGGCTAGAAACAGCCTAATTGCCTCTACCCTTGCAACTGGAGCAAAGACTTCCTCATAGTCTATGCCTTCTTCCTGAGTGTACCCTTGTGCCACTAGCCTTGCTTTGTTTCTGATTACTATTCCTCTCTCATCCTTTTTATTTCTGAAAATCCACTTGGTGCCAATAGCTCTATGACCTTTTGGAAGGTCCACCAAGTCCCAAACATCTTGTAATTTAAACTGAAGTAACTCTTCTTGCATGGCTTCTATCCAACTTGAATCTTTCATTGCATCATAAGCCTTCTTAGGCTCAATCTGAGATAGAAAGCAAGAGAGTACTGTATGTTGTTGATCCTTCAAAACTTGAAGTTTGATTTGATTCCTTGTCATCATAAGAAAAGAAATGTCTCCTATTACCAGCTCAGGAGGATGAATCTTCTGAGTTCTTGTCTGGTGACTAGGTTCTTCATTAATTCCAACATCTAGATTGGAATCATTTAAGTCAGCTGAGGGGGTCTCATCAGCTACTTCTGGTTCTTCATGCTCTGAAATCTCCTCATCTCTTCTTTCTTCTTCACTCTGTATTGGTTCAGTAAAAGTCTCCTTATCACAGATTTCAACAGGTTCCATTGTAGGTATGGGAAAGATCACAGACTGTGGAATAATCTTTTGTACTTTTTCATCCCCTGATCCTCTACTACCTGATCCTGCATAATCATCACTACTGAAACCCAAAGAGATAGTTAGTGAATCAATGTCAAATAACCACTGAGGACCATAACCAATAGGATTTGGTGTGTTCTCATTGCATTTGACATTGTCACTTTCCTCAATTATTCTAGAAGAAGAATTAAATACTCTGTAGGCCTTACTCTGAGATGAGTAACCAACAAGAAAACCATCATCCGCCTTGCTATCAAACTTTCCTAAGAGAGTTTTGGTATTGAGAATGGTACAAGGACACCCAAAAGGTTTGAAAAATCCAATAAATGGTTTTCTTTTATTTAAAAGCTCATATGGTGTCTTGTTCTTAGGCTTGACTACTAGAACTCTGTTTTGGACATAGCAAGCAGTATTAACTGCTTCAGCCCAGAAGGTAATTGGAAGTTTTGAATCAGCTAACAGAGATCTAGCAGCTTCAATCAGTGTCCTATTCCTTCTCTCAGCAACACCATTTTGTTGTGGAGTCCTAGGAGCACTGTATTGCCTCTCAATTCCTTTTTCCTCACAAAAGGTGTTTAGGTCAATATTTTTAAATTCAGTACCATTATCTGACCTATTGACTTTTACCTTTTGATTTGTTTGGTTTTCAATTCTTAGAATAAAGGATTTGATCAGTCTACTTGTCTCATCCTTAGTCCTTAGAAAATACACCCAAGTAAATCTAGAGTAATCATCAATAATAACTAAGCAGTATGATTTCTTACCTATACTCATAACATTTGTAGGCCCAAACAGATCCATATGCAACAACTGAAGAGAAGAAGAAATTGTGTTCAACTCTTTGGACTTATGAGAAGATTTGTGTTGTTTGCCTTTGAGACAAGCAACACAATGATCATCACATGAAAAGACTTTTGAAGGCAAACCTCTTTTGTTTTTAACAAGTTTATTCATTGTTTTAAATTTCATGTGACACATCCTTCTATGCCAAAGTGATGATTCATCCAAAGATGCTTTTGAAAAAAGACAGTTTAGGGATGAATCATTTGAAACATTTTCCATATCTAAATAATAGACATTATCCTTTCTGGGAGTTCTTAGTAGTATCATCTTTTCATCAACTACCTTGAATCCAGGAGCAAGGATAATACATTCTGTATCAGTGAACAATATACTATGCTTTTTGTCACAAACCTGTGATACACTTAATAGGTTGTACCTTAACTGCTCCACATAGAAAACATCCTCAAAGGTCATCTTACCTTTTGTTACATCACCCTTACCACTGATCTTACCTCCATCTGGAGTATTACCAAAGGCAACATGCCCTCCATCAATTTTCTTGAAATTCTTGAGGCAAGCCATGTTCCGTGTCATGTGCTAGAGCAACCACTATCAACATGCCAGATGCTCTTTCCCTTGAGCTGTTGATTGCCCTGCATATAAGATAAATCAATTAGTATTGATTGGGAACCCAAGCCAAAGTGGTCTTGGGTCTCCCTTTCTCATCAAAGTATTTACATTCCTTTTTGATGAGATTTTTAAAATCAGAGCACTCTTTACTGGAGTACTTTGTCAAGATGATTGGTCTAGCAGCACAAACACTAGAAGCAGTACTAACTTTAGAAGTACTAACAGAGTTAACAGTATTAACATTTGAAGAAGTACTAACAATGTTAGTTTTAGAAGTACTAATACTCTTAGCAGCACTAACATTGGTAGCAGTAGTATTGCTTCTAGCAGCACTATCATTGTCAGCAGCACTATTTGTAGTAGCAGTACTAACAGTTTTAGTGCTTTTGGGAATCCACATCTTGACACTTTCTTTCACAGTCTTTTTCTTCATGTGGCTTTTAGATTTAACAGGTTTCTTAGCCACATGGTTCCTTTCATCCTTCCTATAACCAAAGGGTTTTTGCATAGATCTTTGAAAATTTATCCTTTGGTTGATAGGATTGAAGTAACAGTGCTTGGCAAGATGGTTCATTTTGCCACATATGAAACAAGGTTTTGGTCTGATGATTCTACTCAGATCAACTCCTTGTTTCTGAGCCCACTGATTATTCCAATTTCTTGGATTACCCCTCCTTTTATCATGTTTTAGAGGCTTAGACTTATTACATGCACACTGTTTGCAAGGAACAGGATTCACAACTGTAGTCTGCTTGTAATGGACCTTTTTAGACTTTCCTTCAGTCTTCTCTATGTCCTTATATTTGACCCAATTCCTTCCACAATCTTCATTGGTAATAATGTTATTTTCTAATGGAATCTCACCACTTACAGTATTATTCTTACTCTTACCAGCTTCTTTTTCAGTCTTGTCCTCAACAACTACTTCACCTAAAGGATCTATCTTAGTGGATCCCTCATGTAAGTCCTTCCTATCCTTGGTCTCTAGCAGGTCTGATTTAGGAGGGATGTAGTTGTTATTATATGGTGGTGGTGTGGTATTATATCCAATTCCTGGTCTAAGCTTATCATGGATTTGGACCTTTAGAATTGAATCCATGGCTTTAGAAGCATAGGAAAACTTTTCCACATCTAGCTTAACCTTGGCTAGCTCTCCTTTCAACTTTTCATTCTCCTCACTAGACTTTGTCAATTGGATTTCTAGCTCATTCTTCTCCCACTTCCAGTAATTGGTATCATATGTGTGTTGAAGTTCATTTGCTTGGAAACCTTTAATCTGTTCCTCAAACCTCCCAACAATTCTTACATAGTCTTTTCTATCTTTTTCTAACCTCTTAAGGTCATAACACATACTCTGGTTGTGATCCCTGTACCTTTTAACAGTATCTATGCAAGTTTGAGAACAGAGATTAGAAAGTACCTCAGTTGGGAGATCTGATACTTCTGCCATGAGAGCTTGATTTTGAATGGCCTCTTCAGCTTGATCACTCCAGTCAAACCCCATTCCTTGTTGAGAAACAAGAGCTTGAGCAGAGTTTCTGTTCTGGTTGAAGCTTCCAGTCTGAGCTTGTTGGTGGTTGTTGTGAGACACTCCACTTCTGCATTCCCTGGCAAAGTGTCCCTTCATATGACACTTATAGCACTCCACCTTTGACTTATCAAAGCCTGCTCCATCTTCTCTTCTTTGAGAGAAGTTGTTCCTCCCAGTCCTCTTAATGAACTTCTTCACCCTCATAGAAAGCATGGCCATCTGCCATTTAATATCCATCTCTTCAAGATCATCAGGATGAATCTGTTCCAAGTCATCATTGATTAAAGAGGAGTTACCATGGCTGGAAAGAAAGGCTTCAAACACAGATTCATTGTTTTTTTCTTGATTTACTCCACTGGCAGCATTAACTGATTCAGGGTTGGCAGTAGAATTAGTTGATGCTGATAGAAGTGCAGCATTATGAACATATCCAGTAGTCTTCTTCTTTGCTTCCACTTCAGATTCAAACAATCTAAGATCATTATACAGATCATCCAGTTCCTTTTCTTCTAACATGTCATTCTGTCTGAATGAGACAGTGTACATGGTCCATTCATCTCCAAGAGATCTGAGAAACTTTCGATTGACATCATCTTGTTCCATCTGAACTCCAACTGTAGCCAACTCACCAATCAAATTATTGAATCTGTCAAAAGTTTGAGTCATAGACTCATTCTTTGCAGATGTAAAATTCTCATATTGCTGCTTGAGAATATCCCTTTGATTCCTCTTAGTGCTCTTGGTGCCATCAAATCTCTTCTCTAAGGCATTCCATAGAATCTGAGCATCAGTGCAGTGTTGAAACTGATGTTGATACTTATTAGGAATGGCCAAAAGCAGGGTGCTTAAGGCTTTCATCTCCAACTGTCTGACTTTCTTCTCACCATCAGTTTTTGGAGGTGGTCTTCTGCCATCTTGTCCAATTTTACCTTCAGCAGAGGGACCATTCTCAACAATGTCCCACATAGAACAGTCTGTAAGGAGGATGTACTGCTTGATCCGAATTTTCCACATGTCAAACTCATTAGGTTTGAGCATGGGAACCTTTGAGACAAAAGTACTATTTGATTCACCTGTGTTGTCCATGATCAATGAATGTTTCTGAGAATACTTGCTTTGATACCACTTGTCAAGATCTAATTCTTAACAAGAATAATGAACTCATAAACAATATTAAAGGACTTGCGAAATAACACTTTAATATTCAACTATCAATGTAACAGTGAATCAGAAATCATAACTTGTAAACTTTATTGAATGATTAAAGTTACAAGTTTTCACACAAAACCTCAATCTTGATGAACAGGCTCACCAAGACGAATTCTACTTCTCTAGAATTAGGATTATAAACCTTGAGGTTAATTCTCTCTCTAAAACTTATCAATCAAAAGTTAATTCTATCAAAGACTTCTATACTATTTATACAATACATATTACAAGATAATTATCAAAAAAAAAAAACAATTGATCTTCAGTCCATAATTATCTCCTTTACTTTAGCAAGTCTTCTATACAGCTGTCTTCCTTCCATATTGAGTCTTCATCTCATAAGCAGTATTAATCTTCTTCAGAAGTATTAACCATCTTCAGCAGCATTAATCATGTTGGCAGTAGTAATCCCTTAGCAGTACTAACTACTAGAAGTACTAACTCTCCAAGCAGTACTAACTATTGAAATAGCAGTACTAACTTTTCAAGCAGTATTAAATCTACTAGCAGTAGTAATCATGATATACTAGCAGCATTAACCATACTTGAACAAATTTTAAATTCCCAACAAAACTTGTATTTGACTGGTGGACACCACCCCATCATGCATGTGACCTCATCAACCATGCATCACCACCTGCTTGCTTATTGTGACTTTTCTTGGGAACTTTGTCTTGTGTCTGGCAACCACATGTCACTTCACTGATTAAGTCCCCATGACTTCACCCTACGAATTGTATGGTTACGACGTACCAAACAATTGTTCTCATAACATAGTGGGCCAAAAACGCAACCAAATTCATTTCTGACTCAATTTACCAATTCAGTTTGCAATTGGAGACTATTATTATTATTATATATACTAACACCATGGCATCTTTAAACATGAATGAAACTTGCAATATCATGCTCTAAGTTGAAATTTAACCTGTTGAATACATGATTTTTAACAATTTATTGGCCTTTCATGCCATCCATAAATGTAAAAAATGCTTCTCAACTAAAACAAGTGTTGACTGATTTTTCACGTCATTGTGACTTGTCTTTTGCTTCCAACTTCTGTATATACTTCCTGATCGATTCTCTTTCTCTGCTCCAATGTTGACATAAATGGCAAAATAATATTGGGTCTCTATTTAAACAGGGTTTAACCTTCACAAATTGTTCCCTCTTCTTCCTTGGCTTAGAAATGGACATATGCTCATTTCCTTCCTTGATTTTGGGTTTAATTAATACTAGCAGTGACAGACACTTGAACTTAATTTGGAGTTTTACACTTTCAGGAAGCCCAATTCTGTTGACCAATCTTTTTTTATGGATCCATAACCGGTTAAAGCTTAAAAATGGAAATCACTTTAAGGAATAGGGCAAATGTTTGTTTGGCTAGGTCCTTTTGGTTTGCCAATCCTCGTGTTGCACTTGAACCTACCTTTTTTCTCTTTTCACAATGCATTAATTGGACATACTATATATAATTACCCCCATGAATATCACTTAACATATAATAATAATAATAATAATCTACATATTCACTCTCCTTTTCCTGTGGTTATGTACCTACATTTATATATGCACTTCCAATATAATTGAAGCTCCATCGGCTAAATGCAGTTTCATTAAGGATTGCTTGGATGTTCCAAATAGAGATGCACAGAAAATGGATCCATATTCATGGACTTAAACCCAATTTAGGCAGATGGAGGTTTATTTTGGCTTTGTCAATTAAACCCAATTTCTCTCAGTCGTTGAACAACCTTGGAGTAGTCTACATAGTGCAGGTACAACTTAATATTTCAGTGTCTAATAAGATGATATGTTTCAGTTATTATTGATTGCATTTTAATAATATACATGGTAAAATGGATGCTGCCGCTAGCATGATAGAGAAAGCAATTGTGAAGAATCCCACTTATGCGGAAGCTTACAATAACTTAGGTCTCTTCCTCTCCCTCTCTCTTGACTCTAATATAGTAAACTCTGTTGTATTAGTTTGTGGAGGTCTTCTCTGGTCCTATATTTAGTTATTAATTCAGTACCTACGTTTGGTTCCAGCATAATTATACATTATAATCGTTAACTATCTTTTCAGATTGTAGTCGTTCTTGTACAGAGCTATGGTAGAATTGTTTTTCAGCTTGGGTTCATCCCATTTCTTAAAACATGTGGTTGAATGCTTTGTTATGAAAGTGTCAGTAGAAATTAGATGGTCAACAGGGATCTTGTAGGAAAACTTGGCTGTGTTATTTATGTTAAAGTTAGGAGTGCAAATCAATTGTGTGAAATACACTTTATGATCATACCAAACCAGTGTGTATCTGGATACCGTAAATTCTATAGAGTT
The DNA here is from genome assembly GCA_954870635.1 of Arctium minus. Classification (NCBI taxonomy): domain Eukaryota; kingdom Viridiplantae; phylum Streptophyta; class Magnoliopsida; order Asterales; family Asteraceae; genus Arctium; species Arctium minus. The sequence goes on from OX941088.1 coordinate 33,780,376, forward strand.
GTTAGACATATAATCCTTGCCGTAGCATTTTCCACTATCCAGATGCCACCTTGATTGTGTTCATACAAGTTGCAACTCTAAAGTAAAAGCTTACTAGTGGCCAACTTACCAACTGTGTTTTTTAATATATTTTTTCCTTTGTTCGGTATTTATTATGTTATGCATTATTTACTACACATTTTTACTTGTAGGGGTTCTTTACAGAGATGCTGGGAGTATATCTTTGGCTATTGAAGCATATGAGCAGTGCCTTAAGAAAGATCCAGATTCTCGCAACGCAGGCCAGGTAACATTATATACTTGTGAATATTTTGCTATTTAATAGTTCATTCGAGTGCATTAGAAAAGGAGTATACATGACCTTGCCTTAACGGGGATGATAACTTCTAGAAATGGAGATATAATGGGAGTCTAGATTCATTACTATGCATAGTGCATTAGCTCACATGTTTTTCTACAAAAAGAAATCGTGGACAGGAGCTGTGGTAATAATAGCTTGCATATTGAGACGAGACCCATTGAAGATAATATGGTTTTCTGTTCTTTTGTGCAGATTCATTCTCAATTTTCAACCAACACTTTTCCTAGCCGGGATCGTGCTCAGACTATGTGTGTCATTGCTTATAAGAGAAGTGTGAAGTATGAACCTAAAGACATGATAAATCATACAATATTAGAATGTATTATGGTTTTATGGTATTGTAAATTGTACAACATTATAATGTAATATGCATTTTATATATGATACAATAAATTGGAAAATGAATAAAAATTTAATTATTTCTTTAAAAAAAATTTAATTTTTTTTTAATTTTTAAAACTTAGTGACAGATTAGTGACGGAAATCTGTCGCTAAAAGTCCGTCGTTGATTCGTCATTATTTGGGCCCTCGCTAATCCCTCGCTAATAAGGGTTCTCTCTAATCTGTCGGTAATAAGGGCCCTCGCTAATCCGTCGCTAATAAGGCCCCTCGCTAATCCGTCGCTGATACTAATCCCTCGCTAATCCGTCACTGATACTAATCCCTCACTAATCCGTCACTAATACTACTCCCTCGCTAATCCCTCGTTGATACTTGTCCGTCGCTAATTCGTCGCTGATGTCCGTCGCTGATAGCATCAGCTACGACTGTTTGAGCGACGGATTATCAGCGACGGATTCGAGCTTTAGCGAGGGATTAGCGACGGATTTTTCCCTCGCTAATAAGGGTAATTTTTGTAGTGTGTATATTCAAATTGATATGAGTTCTTTTAGCTTATTAAAACACCATTTTTGGTTTGATAAACTTGTGATAATGTTTTTGTATGAGTTTAGCTTATGATTTGATTTTTGTGAAAATGTTTTGGCATGATTTGGTTTGATAAACTTGTGATATTAATTAGTTGGGTTGTCAATTATTGGACAAACATTAGGTTGATAAATGGAAACATTTGGTATGATTTAGGATTTGATTATACATGATTTTATTTATTTATTTTAGTTGGGTTGCCAATTGTTGGGCAAACATTAGGTTGATATACGGAAATATTCATTTTATAGCCGTTATGCCGCCGAAATTTTAAAAAATATATGTTTGACTTTCCAATAGTCAAACCATTATACTTAGAGTTTTAGAGTCATCCAAAACTGTTATCCCAGTTTAATCTAGTTGATTAACAATCACAGAACACAATATAGATCAAAAGATATAAAGATCAGAATAACATACCAATCCCTTGAATAAACAGTTAAACCTTATGTGTTCTTGATACCCTTGAATATAGGATTACAGCTATCTCTCTCTAAGCAATAATTATGATAATGATAATGAAAGATTAATCCTAAAACTAAACTAATCAAAACATTAAATACCTAGGCCATATGGGCTTTAAGCTTAATGGGCTTTCTAATGGGCTTGGGCCCAATAGTAACTAAACTATCAATCTATTACAATTTAAACCCTCTAACTTTAACTATCAAGTAAATACAGTTTAGACCCTTTAACTTAACTTTAATCTTGAATACAATTATGTTCCAACAATCTCCCCCTTTGGATTCAAGATTAAAAAAAATTGACAATAATCTTCAGGTCTTCACTTTTCTTCTCTTTTCTTGAAAAACTTCAGATATGACGTTGATAGCTTCAAAACTTCAAAACTTGATATCTTTGAAATCTTTGAAATCTTTGAAAATCTTCAGCAGTCTTCAGATTATGTGCTCCCCCTTTTTGATGAGTGGTGAGAATCATCATCCTCAAAACTTGTCAAAACAATCTCCCCCTTTATGGAAAAATCTCCCCCTTTGTCTTTATAGACTTCAATTTAGCACTATCTTCATGTATCGAGCTCTGTGTGGAAATAAGAGCAGTCTTCCCAGATGGAAAGAGTGATTATTTCAATCTTTTCAGATTCAAATAACATAAAAGTAGTAACTATTCGAATCTTTTTAAATTCAAACAGTTAATAAGTGTAACCCTGAATCAACAAATGACTCAGTTAGAACGCCTGTCAATGACACAAAGTCACTGAGTAACACAAAGTTACTATATAAGGAGTCGGTTTTGATGTTGGCTCCCCAGGTCTTCCATTCAATCATCGAATAACACATGGTTATCTATGAACGTTCTGACAGAAAACAAATTTCTGTGTGCTCGTGCATGTGTATGAAAAAAAAATTAAGCATAGATGATTGCTTTTCATTATAGGCTCAAAGTATGTAAACTTATTGAGACAACAACAAATTATACAAAGACTCAATGTGCATGAGAAAGGGTTTGAAGGTGGGGCAACTTTCCTTCTTTTTCAATATTAGTATCTTCCAAATGAAGAACCAATAGCGTATGTGCTGCTTCCCCATAAAATGTGAAACATTCTCTTTTTGAGAAAAGAATGAGTAGCTGGTGGGGTTAATGCAAGAGATGGCATGGGCTAGTTGCCTATTTCAATGATGGTTACCAAAGAATGTGAACCAATCAGATTATGTGGCTGCCCGGCTCAGAAAGTGGTTTGGTGCAGAGTTTAATATTCTTTTACTCTGTTCACTCACCCTCTTTCTTTTAATGCTCACTTCTAACCAATCTCTCTTTTCCATTTTACCTCTTCACACACCATCACTCAATTCTTTTGACCCCTCTCCCCTCAATCACTCAGGGAATACTTCCTGGATAGGAAACACTGTTATCGTGAATCCATGGAAGTTATGTTAAGTTCTCACATTGAATCCCATGTATTTTCCTAAAATAACATGTTGTTCAACAGTCTTTTGTACATGTAAGCACAAAGGAATACAGTTACACATAAAGAATAAAATATTGGAGAAGTCAAAACAATTATGTTTGACGATGAAATTCTCCCCCTCAAACTAAAAAAGTTTGACAATTAAGCTCTTTGACATTTAAGCTCCCCCTTAACTGAAGATTTTTTTTTTGGAATAAACAGAAAGCAGAAAAGTAAAGCACTGAAGTGCGGGTTCTAATCCGAAGTGATTAGAAGCCATACTCCGTTGAGGTACGGGTTCTAAGTTGATTTACTTAGAAGCCTTCGTTCTTTCTCCCCCTTAAACCTTGGGTGCCTCCAACACATATTTAGCTTTTGGTACCCACTGGTATTTGGGTCCTAATGGGTTAGTTGCAGTTCTAGTAGGAGAGATGAAGTAAGAACCATACCAGTTATTCACATAATCTTTTCTTATAAAATCATTTGAACCACAGTAGGAACAACTAATTTTCTTTTGTGCTAACCTAATCAATTGATTGATTGTGTAAACCAGATCAGGTTTGCCAAAAGTTTTACCTTTTGATGCATTGTTCCATTTTGCATTTGATGTATGCACAAATGATTTTTCTTTCTTCTTCTCCTCCGAAGATCCTTTAATTCTCCAGATCCAATTTCCTCTGTCTTTCTCATCTTCTCTTCTCCAGAAGCTTTTCTTCTGAGACTTAGTCTTCTTGAAGTTACCTGAACCATCAACATTTTTGTCATAGAAAATATTAGAAGGACGAATTTGATCAGTAGATTTAGATGTAAGACAATCATCTAAATCATAGAAAGGATTATAGAAAACATTTGAAAATGTGAACTTGAAGTTGTTTTTAATGAACTGTTTGAATCTGCTAGATCATCTCTTGGTGATTGAGCTATTGACTCTAGCGTCTTGTGCTCAGTCAGCTTCACCTTGAATACGATCTCTTCAAGTTTTATCTTTGAAGACAAACTGTTTCTTTCCTTTTCAATCAGATCAAACTTCTTATGCAACTCAGATTTTTCATTCTTCTCCTTCATGATGTTTGTTGACAATTCAGATAGCTTTCCTGTCAGCTTGGCTATCTCGGTCTCAAATATTTTCTTTTCTTCAGAAAAATCTATATTTGCTTTCTTCAGCTCATCTTTCTTCTTCTCATTCTCAGCCTTTTCTCTCTCTAGAATGATAACCTTCTCAAAGTCTGAAACTTGTTGAGAAAGCTTAACACATCTAAGCTCTAAAGATTTCTTTTCTTCAAAGGCTTTTCTGGAGAAATCAGAGAATTTCTTAGCAAATTCTTTTCTCTCTTTCTCAATCTTCAACATTTCATCTTGAGCTATTGTATTGTCTCTGTCTTGGGTTGCCTTTTCTTTTAGATCATTGATCTCAACCTCAAGACTGAGAACTTTATCTTTAAACTTATCTCTGTCCGCACAGAGTTGAGAATTTATCTGTCTTAGTCCTTTACTAGTATCATTTGCAACAGTTGTACTCCTTCTAAGCTCCTCAAGCTCTCTTTGCATTGCATCCATCTTTGACTATGTAGAGTTGGATTCAGATCTTTTCAACTTTGCTTGAAGATCTAAGATCTCTTTTTCTTTAGACTCAATTATTCCTGCAAAGTCAATTTTAGAATCAGAATCTTTTGAATTTTCTTTTAAAACATTGATCTGAGAAAGAAGAGATGAGTTCTGAATCTGTAAAGCCTTGTTTTCAGCTTTAAGAGGTGATATCTCGGATTTGAGCATTTTTTCCTCTTTGTCATACTCAGAAATCATGTGTTCAGATATTGATAACTGTCCAGCAAGACATTTAGCCTTTGCTTTTACTTCAGAAAGAGTCATGTTGTTAAAATCAAGGTTGTAACCTTCAGACATCTTTAGCTGTATGGTTAGAAATCAAGCTAATCTGTACCAAAACAACCAACTAGATGAGATCGTTAGAATCAAGAATTAGATAAAACTACACTAAAAAAATTTCAGAAAATTAATTTTCCAAAAATAATTAAATGCAGAATTCTCAAACAGTAGATAAAATCAAACAGAGTAATACTGAAAATAAGAAAATTTTGATCATGAACAGAACTTTGTCCCCCTTCACAGACTTAGCACGGGGGTCCCGCTAAAGAAAAAATTTACGCAAAAGAAATGGTGGTTTGCGCGAGAGGCAGGTCGCGCAAAGAGGAGCTTTGCGTGAGTAACTGTTGGCGCAAAGTGAGAGGTTCTCGCTAGTAACGGGTGGCGCAAAGCAGGGGTTCTCGCGAGCAGTGTGTCACGCAAAGTAAGGTTTGCGTGAGCCTTGGGTCGCGCAAAGTGGGGTTTAGTGAGACGGCACTGGCGCAAAGTTGGTCTTGCGCGAATAAGCACTGGCGCAAAGTGACTGTCGATCGGTAACTTGCTTGAACCGGTAACTTGTTCGACCGGTATGTTGTTTGACCGGGAACCTGCTTCGACCGGGAAATTGCACGACCGATAGAGTGATATGACCAGTAAGCGGCTAAGACCGATAATGCTATGGACCGATAAAGTGATTTGATTTGGACCGATAAAGTGAATTCGACCGGTAAGCTGTTATGACCGGTATTCTATATGACCGATGTTCGATGTGGACCGGTAAAATGGTGTCGACCGGTATTGGTCTTGGACCGATAAAGATTGTGAGTGGGCTGACCGGTAAGTTGTATTCGACCGGGGTGGACTGTGTGTGTACCGGGCGACCGGACTAATGTGAGGACCGATATCGAATATTCGACCGGTAAGGTATCGACCGATATGTTCTTGCTAAACAGCCCAGAACGACGATACTCAACCCAGAAAATTAACTCAGAAATCAAATCGAGAACACAAAATCAAATGCAGAAATCAGACTTTGGTGTCCAATAACATATATCGATTATCATGCAATCAAGATCAAAGGCCAAATCCAACTTTCATGCATCAATTTTGAAGAACACAGTGACCGATAAATATATGAACCCAGATTCTAAAAATCATAAAAGTCTAATCACTTGATGATCTATAATGCAATTAACCAATCAGATAGTGTTCAATAGCATAAAAACTAGTATAACCAGTTCAGTTTCAAGCATAAAAACACATTAAATCATGAAATTGATTTTCACTAGTCGATGAACACAGTAAACTCGATGAACAGTAACTCGATGAATAGTAAAATTGCAAAACACAGATTTAATTCTAAAAACTTGATTCTTTAGGCTCTGATACCACTTGTTATCCCAGTTTAATCTAGTTGATTAACAATCACAGAACACAATATAGATCAAGAGATATAAAGATCAGAATAACATACCAATCCCTTGAATAAACAGTTAAACCTTGTGTGTTCTTGATACCCTTGAATATAGGATTACAACTACCTCTCTCTCTAAGCAATAATTATGATAATGATAATGAGAGATTAATCCTAAAACTAAACTAATCAAAACATTAAATACCTAGGCCATATGGGCTTTAAGCTTAATGGGTTTTCTAATGGGCTTGGGCCCAATAGTAACTAAACTATCAATCTATTACAATTTAAACCCTCTAACTTTAACTATCAAGTAAATATAGTTTAGACCCTCTAATTTAACTTTAATCTTGAATACAATTATGATCCAACAAAAACTCCTCTACACTTATGGTTTGACTTTCAAGAAGGCAAACCATTACATGTAGTGTTCAATAGACTTCTAACTTCGTTGACACCTACGGTTTGACTTTTAAATAGTCAAACTATTACACGCAGAGTTTTAAACTTTCCAAAACACCTTTCTTTGATTGTAACCTACGATTTTGACTTTCCAATAGTCAAACCATTACACTTAGAGTTTTAGAGTCATCCAAAACTCTTCTACACCTATGGTTTGACTTTCAAGAAGGCAAACCATTACATGTAGTGTTCAATAGACTTCTAACTTCGTTGACACCTACGGTTTGACTTTTAAATAGTCAAACCATTACACGCAGGGTTTTAAACTTTTCAAAACACCTTTCTTTTATTGTAACCTACGGTTTTGACTTTCCAATAGTCAAACCATTACACTTAAAGTTTTAGAATCATCCAAAACTCCTCTAAACCTATGGTTTGACTTTCAAGAAGGCAAACCATTACATGTAGTGTTCAATAGACTTCTAACTTCGTTGACACCTACGGTTTGACTTTTAAATAGTCAAACCATTACACGTAGGGTTTTAAAGTCATCCAAAGCTCATCTAAACCTACGGTTTGACTTTTCAATAGTCAAACCATTACACCACCTCTATCTTGATTATGTCGATTAACTACTTCTTTCTTTGTTGTAGTTATTGAATATGTCGACAGATAGAGGATGGATGTATAGAAAGAACGACATTCAGGGGTTTCTTAGCGTCGACTATATTGTTGTAATGGACAGTTTTTTAGACTATGTCTATGCCAATGATGGGAATGTTGAAAGGAAACCTACACATGATGGGATAGTGCTTCGTATTAGATGCCCTTGTAAAAAGTGTCAAAACTTACGCTATAAAGAAAGGACTGACGTGAGGCTACATTTCATGAAGTATGGTTTCATGCCTGATTATACCACATGGTGGGCACATGGTGAAACCTATTACCATAATGAAGGGCATCAAGATGTGGGTCAATCTTCTACTCCGATAGTAGATCATAATGAAGGGTATGTTGAAATGGTGAACGATCACATGATACATGATGGCATGACATGGGAAGAAGAAACCCCTAATCCTTCTGCCCAGGGATTTTATGACATGTTACGAGCTGCTGACGAGCCATTATGGGACGGGTGTCCAAATTACTCGAAATTAGGAGTTGCGACGAGATTGTTGAATTGGAAGGCAGAATGTAATGTACCTGAGACGACTTATAACTGTAATGTTGCTATAATTAAAGAGATGTTACCTGAGGGTGATAAACTACCCGGTAAATTCTATGAGACGAATAAGAGTTTGAAAAAGCTTGCTCTACCAAAACAAAAGATCGACGATTGCAAAAACCATTGCATGTTATTTTATAAGGATGAATCTGAGTTGACCCATTGCCGAGTGTGCAATGAATATCGTTTCAAGACAAGTGGTCGAAGCAAGGTCCCTAACTTGGTAATGACGTACTTGCCGATTGTTCCTAGACTTCAAAGATTGTATATGTTAAAGAAGACGTCTAAAGAGATGACTTGGCACAAGGATCATCAGACAGAACCGGGTGTGATGGTACATCCAAGTGATGGTGCGACTTCGAAGCATTTCGACATGGTACATCCTGACTTCGCTTTTGAGGTCCGAAATGTGCGTCTTGCCTTATGCACCGACGGTTTCAACCCGAATAATTCAAATTCGAATCCGTATTCACTTTGGCCAGTGTTTCTTACCATCTACAATTTACCTCGATTATGTCCCTCTTGTCACTAGGGAGCTCAACGTAGTCGCCACAAATGACGATTCTAGCGACGAGGAAGATGCATCAGATCACAAAGCTAGCGACAAGGAAGAAGAATTTGAAGACATGGACGATGATGAAGATAACGAAGACGAACTTATGTTATCTGATCACTCGTTTGAGAACTAGTGTGCCTTTCTTATGTAGACATTATTCATAATAATTATATCATTATTATATGTTTGTACACTCATTTTTGGGTCTTATGATTTATATACACTTATATCATTGTGTGCTAACGATTCTCTATTTTTAGATGTCGGGACGCCCTTCTAGGTAGTAGGGGTAGGGGCAGTAGTAGCTCCGCCGGGCGTGGTGACCCCCACGCCGACGAGTCCACCTTTGTTGCAGATATCGAGGATGGACTAGATCAGATCTAGTCTGATGATGGCTTCAGACGCCGTCGACTGCAGCATGCTCGAGGGTTAAAGGCCCAAATGTTGCATCATAGACGCCTCATCCGAGTCAGCGACCGCCACTTTTGTTGTCTGAAGCAGGCGGGTAAGTAGATGTGATATATTATTTATTCTAGTACATAATAAACCGATCATAATGTTTTTTATGTTGTATATTTTGCAATTGTGAAGGTTTAGTGACAAGTCGGCAATCCGGAGGACCATTGTCGTCTTTAAGTCCATGTTCGATGGTCCGTGGGCTCATTTTAGGGATGTCCCTGAGAAGCACTATCCACGGATGCTGGATCGTTTACGGGTAGGTACTTTACTCTATTTAACTAATTGAGTGGATTTATTTTTACTTAATCCAAACAATGTGTTTGCAGTTATACTATAGTTGGCCTCCTGAGATGGACGCTGACATAGTAGCTGCATTCCGGCGTATCCTAAGTAATAGGTAGTCGGACATTATGAGAGATGCCCGTCAATTCGCCAGGGACATGGCTTTTCAGATTGATGGGGTCCAGTTCGACGGACAGAACTACACAGTTCTTGCCGCACACCCTCCAGAGTGGATCCAGAGTGAGTTTTGGGTCCACATGATTGAGTAGGTTTGTTTTGTTTTGAATACTTGTATCTGGTTGTACTAGGATTTATATTGATTTATGTCTTCTTTTTAACAGGTATGGAACACCGATGCGTTCAGGCATGTATCTGCGGCCAATACGGCCAATTAGGTCACCGAGTATGAGGGGATGACATCCAGACATTGTACCGGATCTATTAGTACCACTATGCATCGGGACCGCATGGTAATTTATCATCCACTAGACTAAATGTATATAATCGATAAATATATATATACATGATTTTGTTACCTACTAACAATTTAAGTTGTCTATTGTAGAGAGATGCATGGGGCCGTGAGCCTACTAGCGACGAGGTTTGGGAGGCTACACACTGCACCAACAGGAACCTTGTTCCGGGTGCGAATGGTCCGCCCACGGATCCTCCGATCTACGTTTACCCAAAGGCGGCTCGTATGGCGGTAAGTTCAATTATGTATTTCTAGATTTTTGTTTGTTTTATAAGATGGATAGAAATTATAGCAAACTTAGTTTGGGCTGCCATTGTTGGGCAGACGATAGGATTGTTTTGATAAAAGCAGGTCATGGATATATAAGTTCAAATTACAGTTGAAATGTTGCTGAATTTTCTATAGGTTAGTTGACTTGACAATGTCTAATTTGGTAAACTGTAGGATAACTACCATCGGATTAGGGAGGAGGAGTATCCGGACTTACCTCCCGGCACTCTACCTCCCAATGACGCCGAGTTGTGGGAGCGCAATGTCAGAGGACGGCGTAAAGGCCGTATTTTTGGATGGGGGACCAGTTAGGATCCATATTATGCTATGACCAGTGATTCACGTGCCAGTTCGAGCGGGAGCTCACGCGACCGTCGTGATGAGGAGGTACGCTTGTCAAATGTTGTCTAACATTGTGATATATATGTTTGTCAAATGTTGAATTTCAGTTGGATGAGTTGAGACAGAGGGTAAAGAGAGAGAGAGAGGAAGCAGAGAGGATCCAAATGCATGAGCGACTACAGAGAGAGGAAGCAGAGAGGATCCGGATGCAGGAGCGAATAGAGAGAGATGAAGCAGAGAGGAGGCAGATGCAGGAGCGACTTGAGCAGTTTGAGGCGTTCATGAGGAAGTTTCAAGATCACCCATTTCCCCCTCCGTAGGAGTATGTTTTGTATTTATAGATATTAAATTAAGGTTTTGTACAGTTTAAAACTTAATATTAAATAAAAATTGGCAGGTTTTGTACATGTTATAAACTGACATTTTTAATTATTTTTAAAAAAATTATATTACTGACGGATAATCTGTAACACCCTCAAATTTGGTAAGAGCAACTAATTTAAAATTTTGATATTACATCAACTAAGAGATAAATCTTCAAAATAAAACTTTCTAATTAGCTTCAACAGAAATAAACTCCAGTCTTATACAAGGACTAGACTAAAGTCGGTGTTACTTAATCCCCACTATGAGTTGCTCTTCCCGAAATAAGTGGGGAATACTTCACTAAGATATCCTCCTCTTAAACACACGACTAACACTCCTCTATACACAATGTCACTAGAGTTATTCCCAACTAGTGATGGCCAAAAATCGGGCTCGGGCCGAGCCGGGCCGGGCCAAAACGGGCTTCGGGCCTCTACAGTGAAAGCAAAAACCAGGCCAAAACGGGCTTCGGGCCGGGCCGGGCCGGGCCGGGCCGGGTTTCACTCGAAAAGGCGTGGCCCGGTTAGGTTTGGGGTAAACCGGTTTAACCAAAATCGGGTCGGGCCTGGCCCAAACCGGGCCGTGATCGGGCCGATGATTTTTTCGTATTTTTTTTAAAAATAATTTATTTATATAATGGAACATTAAAATACACTTTAAAAATACGTTTTATTTATAATAAATCACTAAAATACACTTTAAAAATACATTTTATATATAATTTTAAGTTACAAACTTACAATACAAGTATTTATAGAGGTTTGGGGGGTAAAAAATACAAAAAAAGGTCAAAAAAACATACATAAACGGTAACATAACGTCTTTTTTTTTAAAGTACGAATCGGGCCAGGCCAAAACGCCAAAAACCCAAACCGGTCTATGATTTCGGGCTTCAAACCGGTTTGACATCGGGTCGGGCCGGGCTTTCAGGGGGGTCGGGCTCGGTTAACCGATCGGGTCGGGCCAAGATGGCCATCACTATTCCCAACCGGAACCTGTTGCACATGCCGACAAATAAAAAGGTTAGGCTAACGCCTAGTGAGTTCAAGAGTTTTCATCATGATTATAAAAACCATTAAACGGAAATAATGCAACTTAAATCATGATCCTTTAAAATGACTTGCTTTAAATGTGAGGACGACCCGTTTCCAATATTATGCAATTTATAAATGGACGCCTCAACGCCAAACGTTATTTCATGAAGTAATGCAATCCATCCCTTACTCAAAACGTGAATAGAAATCAAACTCTCCATTTATGAAAATACGGTTAAAACTTTGTATCCCGAAACACGGGTGGGACATAATACTCAACCCATAAATCATGGATAAAATCCACTTATATAAAACGTCACCGAAAACTTGGATAATAAAACTCAATACCCAAAAACAACACCTTTCGGTGACGGGGGATACCTGAATTCCATCGAATGTGGCGGGCACACAAAGTTAAGCCACGTATCAATGTTCTCGAGCTTCACATAAGACCATGGTTCCCCGTATACGGCTCCTCTAAGCTACCACCGCAAGACACCATTGATCCTAGTGTCTACTCGACCTCTAATGAGTGTCACGACCAAAGCCACAAGTCCCCGTATCCGGCTCATCCGAGCTACCACCGCAAGACTTAGCTCCGTATACGGCTCTGCAGAGCACCACCGCAAGCTTACATAATCAACCACATGACTTGGGGACCACTCACTAGAATTCAAACGCGGACACTAAATTCCACGATGAGTAACCATACTGGATTACAAACGGGCATCGAGTTCAACCACCCACGATATCTACCTCGAGTCCTCAATAAAGGTTACGCGGTCGTCGAGTTCAACCACCTATGATATCTACCTCGAGTCCTCCCGCTAGCCATAACAACATCCAGTCCCAAAACGGGGATAAAGTCCCCACTAAACCAATCGACTGACTCATATACATATGGATCCAATGCATTACAGTCTAAAACGTTACATGACATAAAAGAATGAACTAACGCATTCAAAACATGTAACTCTCAAATAAGATGCAACTAAGTATACCATACTTCCAAGGCTCCTTAACGAGCTACCAAAACTGAACAAATATTCCAAAGACTCGTTTGAGTGTAAACCAAGCCCCAAAAGGCATAATGAACGTTTGGCTAAAGTACGAGAGCCAATATGGTTATATAAACCAAATTAAATCTTTCCCCAAAATCTTTATTTCTCAAATCACCATTGACCTTCGGCCCAAAACCCAAAAAGGTTATTATTTCCAAAATGTTCCCAAGGTCGATAATGACTCATCCCAAGGACTCACACACTCTTATTTTCAAAGTGCCCATTTATATGAATGATGCATAAAAACCCAGCACGCACTAAAATGCAATTGTGACCAAAAATCCATTTACACAATAAATCATTAAAACACTATCGTTTATGACTTATTTATCAAAATGCCCAAAAATCCCAAACGTGGTATTTTACATGGTTTAATAAGCCAAGTACTTCAAATAACCAAAAGTTACCAAATAACTCAACAGTTGATAATTTCATGTAAAACACATAAATGCTTTAAAATAAACATTTTGGCATGTACAACGTTTTCACAAATCAACTTGAACTCACCTTGCTAGATTTAGGCTAAATCTATATTTTATCCCACTTAGAGTTTTCCTTGAAGAAACTTGAATCTAAATCTAGCATCGGATGATCCGGAGATTCCAGAATAGGTTAACCTTTCAAACTGCTGCTGCTTCGCCTAGCAGCACGACGCTTGTATTGCTCTCCCACAACCCCGTTTTCGGAATGGATTTTACTCGAAAAATTGGCTCAATAATTTGTTAATATAAAATTCAAGTCGAAAGCTCTCATAGGGTTCCCTTATCGGGGATCCCTAGGGAAGAGGATAAGCGACTCGACAAAAGGTCCATTTATATATAATAATTGCATTGTAGCTGGTTCCTTCTAACTTATAATAAAAGGATTTTCTTCGATTTTTCACTAGGTTTTTGTATCGGAAAACTACGCCCTCGAGCTTCGTCGAGAATTGAATAGTATAACATATGAAGATCTTATTTCTATGCACACCATTCCTAGTCTTTAAATTCAAATTGAAAGAAATTAGAAGAAGGAACCGAGAAGAAGGTATCAGCAACAACTGGCTCAATGGAGCTATTTTACAAATAATCTCCCTCTACACAAGCAAATTGTTGATAAAACTCCAAAATAGCATTTTTACGACGAATTTGATTGGGAAGTCCAATGGCAAAAAGAGGGGGATTCATTAGCTCGTTATTTAGTAGTCGGTAATCCGTCGGAAAATTGTGTTCGTCGGTGATCCGTAGGAAATTAACCACGCCGTCGGTAATATGAACGTCGACCACTGAAATACCGATGACCTTTTACCGACGGATTTGCCGTCGGTGATAAGCTTCTTTTTTGTAGTGTAAAGATGGAGGTATTTTAACGGAGATAAACGACGGAGGTGATTGGTGACTCCGGAGATGCAGGTGATTCTGGAGGTTGCCTCTATTTGTTGTCTCTATATGTGTATATATAATAATAATACTAATATAAAATAATAATCATAAAATATTTAAGCTTTCAATTGAACATGAGAAAACTTTAATGACCAAAACATCCTTGATGTAACAAGGTTTTTAAGTTAACAAAGTCGGAATAAGGAATCCAATCTATAACAAAAGTAGGGTGCGTTTGGTTTGCGGTAATGAATTGGATTTCAAGTAAGGATTTGGATTTGGGGGGATTTGAAATCCCTTCATATGTTTGGATAAGAATTTGAAATCCATCAGGCTTTAGAATCCATCAGATTTGGATTTCAAATCCAGGCTCATTGCAACGGATTTTGAAATCCATCATGTAAGGGATTTTTAAATGGTCAACGGATTTCAAATCCGGTCAACGAAATTCATTCCTGCAAACCAAACGCAAGATTAGAATGGATTTGAAATCCAAATTCATTCCAATCCCACAAACCAAATGGGACCTTAATTGCAATTATTTGGTTTGGGAATCTAATTCCCTAATTTTCATATACCCATAGGGACCAAATATGTAATTTACTCTAGATCCTATAAACACATCAAAATCATTACAACCGATTATCATAAAAACCTAGCATGATAAGGAGAATCAATAGTCGATTCCAACTTTATAGTCTCTATCACCACAACCACCGCCACCGCCACCGCCATCAATGGCGGTGCCCTTCCATGTAAATATTATCGAGCAATGCCATATATCTCCACCACCGGATTCCATTCCACCTCCAACCTCTCTTCCCCTAACCTTCTTCGACATTCCATGGCTTCTCTATCCTTCAAATCAAACCCTCTTCTTCTTCCCAAAACCACCTCCCAAATCCACCACCACCACCACCGTAATCTCCCTCCTCAAACAATCACTCTCTCTCACTCTCCACCATTTCCACCCTCTCGCCGGAAACCTCTCAGCTCCACCACCTCCGGCGGAGCCCCACTTAGTTTACAACAAAGGCGACTCGGTTTCCCTCACCATAGCCGAGTCAAATGCCAACATCACTCATCTCTCCGGCAACCACCCACGAAGCATCACCATGCTTTACTCACTTCTACCTAAACTCCCTTTCCCATATTCCAAGTCATCATCACGTGACACCCACGTGCTCCCTCTTCTTGCCGTCCAGATTACCGTTTTCCGCGATCTGGGTTTTTCCGTCGGAGTGACGGCGCAACATGCAGCCGCCGATGAAAGAACACTTGACCACTTCATCAAGTCTTGGGCTTCACTCACCAAATCTTTGGTGAAAAAAGACTCGTTATTTGACTTCAAACCACAACCTTTCTTCGATCGGAACATAATTCTGGACCCCAATTCGCATAAAATGACGTTCTTGAAACAATGGTGGCACCGACGACTCATGAATTCTCCCAAAGATTATTCCCATCAAGAAATTAACATTGTTCAAGCGACCTTCATTTTGAGTTCATCAGACATGAACATGATCAAACACCACATTCTCGCAAAATGCAAGACGATAAACGAGGATCCACCGGTACATTTATCACCCTACGTGAGTGCATGTTCTTTTATATGGATTTGTTTACTAAAATCCGAAGAAACCCATGATTCTTCAAAGGGTAGTACTACGACGACGAGTCCTCTTTATTTAGGGTTTAACGCAGGTGGGATAACTCGTTTAGGGTATGAAATACCCTCAACTTACTTTGGGAATTGTATTGCATTTGGGAGATGTAAGGCATTGGGGAGTCAATTGTTGGGTGAAGATGGGGTTGTGTTTGCAGCAAAATCGATTGGAAAAGAGATCAAGAGGCTGGATAAGGATGTTTTAGAGGGTGCAGAAAGGTGGATTTGTGAGTGGGATGAGTTGAATATTAGGGTTCTTGGATCACCAAAAGTTGATTCATATGGGTTGGATTTTGGGTGGGGGAAGGCTGATAAGGTTGAGAAGCTATCAAGTGATCATCATGGGAGGGTTAATCATGTAATTTCATTGACTGGAAGTAGGGATGTGGAAGGTGGAATGGAGATAGGGGTGGTTCTTTCTAGGGCTAAAATGAAGGCATTCACTGGTCTCTTCAATGGTGGTCTACTGGAACTTGCAATTACATGATAAGATAACTGGATTAATTTGGGATCCAAGAAAATTATTACAGTGTTGCATTTGGTGTGTGAACGGATCGAAGTAAACAGCCTCAGATGAGAATGAGTTAAAGAATTGTGGATTGTGGGACGTGTTAGTGTCGGTGTTTTAATTTGATGTATAAGGTAGTTAAATTATTGAACAATATCGTCTTGTCTTCTTAATTTTTGTTCTTCAGTTTTTTTAGAAGAAAGAAATGGGTTCACATGCGATGACTTCAAGCCATCAAGGTTCACATGCACTACTAAACCTTTGTGGTCATGGAGGTTCACTTGCGATGACTCCAGACCATTCATGACCGCACGGGAGATTAGACTCGGAAATTAACGGTTAACTAAAAAAAAATGGGTTTTCGAAACGTGAGAGCGTACCTTTTCCCATATAGTACAAATGGTTGTTCATATGGTACAAATAAGTGATATATATAACATATATAAGGCCACCTTGAACCGGGCTTAGAGCATCCACAATATATGAGTTTTTCATAGTTTTTTTCTTACACATTATTGCCACAGACTTGGGATCACGTGAGATCAACCTATGTTCGTGAGACCCGTGAGACCATACACTTGAACCTTCACAGTAAACGCTGTGAAGGTAAAAACATGCACAACAAAACACTGTGAAGGTTCGGATTTTTTTACCTTCACAGTGTTTTGCTGAGAAGTTTCAAGTGTAAATTCATGGTCTCACCCGGTTGGTCTCACGTGAACCCAACCCTATTGCCACATCAACAATTTAAAAACCTCTATATACATCCACTATGTAAAAAACCTCACCCAAGTTTTTTTATTGATTTTTCAAACTATTCAGGTCCCACTAATTAGCTTTATATCATTTATATTTTTATTTATAAAAATAAATACATTAAAATTCATACAAATACATATTTATTTTTATCTAAAATATATTATTAATTTAATTATGTATTCATTTTACATAATTTTTTTAAATATCTTAATACAATATAATATTAAAGAAAAAAGTTATTTTAAAAGTATGTATAATAAAAAAAAAAATAGGTTATCAAAGAAAT
Source organism: Arctium minus (assembly GCA_954870635.1). Lineage (NCBI taxonomy): Eukaryota > Viridiplantae > Streptophyta > Magnoliopsida > Asterales > Asteraceae > Arctium > Arctium minus. Next base: position 33,797,896 of record OX941088.1, read on the forward strand.
ATATGAAAATTGTATAAAAATATGTAAAATAAAAATTAAAAAATGTTAAACTTAAAAGTATGTATAACCGAAAATAAAAATTGAGTTATTAAAATATCTGTTAGAATTGTATAAATATGTCAAATTTGATACATTAATTTAAATATATAAAAATATAATTACTTTCATTATTTATTTCTTTATATTATTTATTTAAAAATTTTATTTAAATACGATTACTTTAATTATATTAATAAATAAAACTGATTAAATACGAAGCTTTTATAAAATTCTATAAAATTAAAAGCGATTAAATATGAAAAACCTACGAAAAAGCAGGTCGTGCAGTTACGACCTATGACAAAAACCTCATGAAAAAACTCAAGTAAAAAACCTCTCCACTATATGAAAAAACTCAAAAAAGAAGGTTTTTATTTTTTAAAAACTTCTCAAAAACCTCCCAAAAACAATGATTGTGGATGCTCTTAGTAACACCACAAGTTTCACGTTTTTGGATTTTTGTGTTTGTATTGTCGTTTTTGTGCATTAATTGTCACTTACATATTTTTGGCCCATAAGTGACCCAGAACCAAAAGTGATTTAAAAATCAAATATTATAACAATGAAATAGAAAAAAACCTAAATATCATAAATCAAAACAAAATTAATGTAGCTTTTTATTCCGATATTTCGTTTCTCAATTTTAATTGATTATAATCTCTTATGATTTTCAAAACAAATATTATTTTAATATTCATAAAAGGGAAATACAAAACATGAAAGCGAGTGGAAAATGGTTACTAATAAAGGCAAATTCTATCCATACCCCTTTTATAGAGGGGGTATGGGGGATTTTGTGAGTGAGATAGAGCAGGTAAGGATAGCAACTGTTGGTCCCAAATAGCAGTAAGTAAATAAAAGAAGTATTGTAGAAGGGGGGGTTGAATACAATACACACAGTTTTTTTCACTTAATTTAATTCTTATTGATTTGAAATCAAGAATTACACATAGAAAACTTTTGATTGTTGCGGAAGAGAATAGATGAAATCTATTCAAACAATCTTACACAAAGAGAAATGAAGAACAATTGTAAAACACTTAGAAAACAATAAGAACTTCTTAGAGAGAGAATGCCAGTGCACTTAGAGAGCTTGAATGCTTGAGAGCTGGTGATCTTGCATGTTGAACCATCCTCCATATTTATAGTGCCTCATGCATTAAATGCATGGGACACCTGTTGAGCAAAGGATGGACACAGGTCTTCAGCAAGGTACAGGATGTACCTTTTGTCTTGAGGTGTTTTGGCTTGAAGTGTTGACCTGCAGAAGGATGGTAGAGACCTTTCCTTAAAATGGTGTAGTAGACAAAACTTACTTTATCTGATCTCCAGATGAGGTCCACGTCAATGCAAGATATCACAATATACTTTGTCAGATAAGTATAATGTGTTAGAAGGAAATCTTTAGGCATCTTCGGCTCCTGAAGATGTGAGAACATCTTCAGCTTCTAGGGAGAGGTCATCGGCTGCCGAAGGCTTGAGAGATCTTTGGATTTTCCCGAAGATGTGAGATCTTCGGATTTTCCCGAAGATGTGAGATCTTCGGATTTTCCCGAAGATGTGAGATCTTCGGATTTTCTCGAAGATGTGAGATCTTCGGATTTTCCCGAAGATGTGAGATCTTCGGATTTTCCCGAAGATGTGAGATCTTCGGATTTTCCCGAAGATGAGTGATTGACACCATCCTGGCTGATGGTGTTGAACACTTGGGCATGCTTGGCTTTAGGCTTAGGAGACTATCTTCAATCCGCTTTGAGAGATGTACTCCTACTTTGTCTTCTTCGGCTGATCTTCGACTTCACCGAACATTTGTATAGAAACCAAGCTGCTAAAAGAACCTCAAACATATTCTAAGTAGGATGATATAAGATGGAAGATCAGGAGGTCATCTTCAAATCTTCAGATGACCCAACAATCTCCCCCTATTTGATGATGACATCCATACTAAAGAATGAAACAAAGAGTATACTGAATAAATTCATTTTGACCCGTATTTACTCTTTTTGGGTTCTTTTCACATAGATTTTTTTTTTTTTTTTTTTTGGATTTATAAGAATATCCGACATTTACAAAAGAATAAAAGAATGAAGTATATTTGTACAAACTAAATAAAGGAAATGCACTTGTATTAAATATCACTTAGCAAAACAACGGTTACAAGTACATTAGAAAGGTAAAAAGATTTAGAGAAGAACCTCATTCTTTCTTCTGTCTTTTGTGGAGCTCAGCAAGAATATCCCGACGAAAGAGAGAACCTTCAGAACTTATGGGGATAAGAGATAGGATAGCAACCAGAAATTTGGTGTCAGCAATGGGGATCTCCTTATGTCTGAAGAACATGGGAGTTTCCTTTTCATTAAGGAAAAAGACTCCTTTGGTTGGCCTAAACACTACAGTACCAGTAGTGCCTGAAATACGGGTCGGACACGGACCACCTGGAGTCTTCAGATTTAGATTCTTTATATCAGGAATCATTCCCTTGGCAACCATGTCCTTGAAGAGGTTTTGTGTGACAGAAGAGGAGAGTTGTGGAGAGGAGGAGAGACACATCTTTTTGAGACATTGAACTTGAGCTTCTTCTTCAGGAGAATGCTTATAATCTTTTGCAATGTCTTTCATTTTTTCAAGAAGACGATTGATGGTCTTCTTGGCCAAAACTTTGTGCCTACTAAGAGATTTAGATAAGAGTTCAGAGAGTTCGTACCATTCAGAGAGTCCATAGTCTTCAAGATCGCTGAATTTGGTGGAGTGATGACTTTTGTCTTCTCTAATGATTAACATCCGAACCTCATCTGAGCATTTGGTGGTGCCAAGCTTTATTTCAACAATTTTAGACTTCAACTTTCTTTCCATTAAAGTCTTTCTATACCAAGGGATGTCATGAGAATCAAGCTTAGCTTTAGAAAGGCCAAAGTCAGAGGTGACTTTGTTTGGTGGTTGAAGTTTGAGCCTATCAGCTTCAGAAACAAAAGCCTTTAGAGAAGCAGACTTTTGTTGATGAGATAAAAAGGCCTCTTCATCTGGAGATAGCTTGCTCTTTCCTTTGTCTCTGCTTTGTCTAGAATTCTCCCCCTCAGTTGGAGCATTGGTGATGGGAGTGGGACCCTGACAGTCGTTGTCTGAAGGAATGGGAACCGTCTCTTTCTCCCCCTCAGCGGCTGACGGGGGAGCAACCAATACAGAATCAACCTTTTGATGAAGAGACTGCAAGGACTCAAGAATTTGAGTAGTGATGGCCCGATGAGACTCCGAAGCCGCTTGAAGCCTACGAACCTCCTCATCACAAGCACTAGAGGCTGCTTGAAGAGCAGTGACCAAGGCAGTGAGGTGCTGATTGGAGGTCTCAAGAGATAACAGTTTGTCACAAGTGACTTTGACAAGAGATCCCAGAATGGTCTGATGTTCACGAAACTGAGCACCAATGAGGCGGTGCTATCGGTTGGCTTCCTGAATATCGGCCAGAACCTCTGGGGGAAGGATGGGAGCAGAAGTAGGAGTGTCCCGCACAGTAGAAGTAGAAGGAATTGGGGAAGGTGACACCTGCTCGTTTCCCTGTTGCAAATAAGCTAAAAATTGTGAAATACCCTCCACACTGGCCTTTGGTAAGACCCGTGTTTCACCGGGCGGTGCATAAGCATCGACCAAAAATTGGTCGGGTGACAGGCCGTGCAGTGAGAAAGCAGATCCTTGGTCCGGGGAGAAGACCAAGTCATCCTTATCCACCAAGGAGAGAGTGGAAGAGGGAAGTTGTGGGTCCCCAAATATTACAGTTGCATCCTTTTGGGAGGATACAAAGGTGGTGGCAGTGGGTATGTCGGAATCCCCGGGCCCGGATGGGAGAATATCAACATCCATCGAGTGTGAAGAATCGGAGGATGGAGTATGTGGGATGGCCCTAGAAACCTTCCTCTTTCTTTTGGGAGAAGAGGGAGGGGAAGAGGTAGAGTGCCGCCGCTTAGAGGTGGTGGTGGTGACCTGGGTAACCACCGAAGGTCCGTTCGGTGGTATGGCCGTTTGGGCAAGTGCGGCGGTGTCGGTAGCTGAGGATGAGAGAGTGCTAGCCGACGTCACAACAGGTGAGGGGGAAGGGGCCACTACAGAGGAGAGACCTTTGGACACCGGAGTGTCCTTAGCATCTCCCCATTGTAGATTGGGAGAAGTAAGGAAAGAGACCATACCTGGTAATAAGGGACTGTCAGTTGCCAAAGGCCCCTTATGAAGAAGGGGTCTAGTCATAATTGGCGCCTTGTAGTCGAAGGTGATGCTATGAGAGGCATCAATGACAGCAGCCAACTAGTGATAAATGATGAGCCATATAAACCGAGGAAAAGCGACATGGGACCGCTTTGGAGGAGTGATGACACTCACTATCTCACGGAAGAAGTACCGCGCAAAATCAATCTTTCGTTGAAAGATAAGAGAATGTGCCAGTTGGGTGATGTAAGAGGGACATTGATCATGGCCACCAGTTTTCTTGCTAAGACATAAAATAACATGAGAGAAGAAGAAATGCCAGATACCTCCCATGTTTTTGCGAAGCAGCGTGCCTGGACTCCTGTCATGTTCGCCACGGATATAGTTCAGGGCGGCAACAACCTCCTCATGCTCATTTCCAAGGGGGAATTTGTCATAGGGGGAGTAGATAGGAAGATGAAGTGCCGAACGAACATCTTCAACCCCAAAAGTGAGATCCGGTGAAGCGGGGTCGGAGAGAATGGAAGCCGTCACCTTCTCAGATATAGCATCATAGACACAAGTAAGCCAAAAATTGCCAATAAGTAATGTGCTTATTTTTGGTGGGTTGTGTGTCAAGGCATAGTGAAGAGGAGACTTCATGAGGAAGGAAGCAATTGGGTCAAACTCACTGTGTTTGGGATCACTCTCTAATCGTGCAACATGATTGCATGGGTTGAAAATTAGATCGGAATGAGAGGTGGGGGAAGTGAACACATTTCTCTTGACAAGGTTGGGGGAAGAGGAGGAAGCCATGAAAAATATAGAAGGAGGAAGAAAGGTGATGAGTGAGAGAAAGAGGAGATGGGTGTTTGTTGTGGTGGTGGTGAAAAAAAAATGAAGGAGGAAGGGTGGTATTTATAGTGAAAATAGGAGGGACATAGAAATGGAAGGGATTTGAAATGGGTAGGCTAAGTAGGGATAAGATAATAGGGAGAGATGTGTAAGTATGGTAAGGATGGGAAAGGTAATATAGAGTAGGAGGATATGTATGGGGAAAGGAGAGGATTGTAAGAAAAAGGGAGATATGGAAGGAAGAAGGGGAAAGGTAGGATGGTAGGATGGAAAGTGAAGTAGGAGGTGTAAGAAAAGGAGGGATGGGATGGGTAGGTGAGTCTTGGGAAAGGAAAAGGGAAAGAAAAAAAACATTGGGGAGGGGGGGTGGCATCGGCCGAATGGTGTAAAAAAAAGGGGGGATTTCGGTTTGTGTAGAGGGGAAGGAGAAGAGAAAAAAATAAGAAGGGATGGGGGAAGGTTTGAATTCGGTCAACAATAAAGTTAGGTGTGGGGGGGGGGGTTCGGCCAGGGGGTGAGGGGAGGGGAGGGAAAGGGTTCGGCCGAAGGGGGTGTTTGGTAAGGGGGTTGGGGGGGGGGTTAGCCGAGAAAAAAAAACGAGAGGGTTGGTTGGATTTCGGCTAAAGGGTTAGGGGAGGGGGAGGGTGTGATAGCCGGAAAAAAAATGACGGAGGGGGGTGTTTTCGGCTAGAGGGAGAGGGGGGGTGTTAGCCGAAAAAAAATGAGGGGGGTTTTCGGTTAGAGGGAGAGGGGTGGGTGTTAGCCGAAAAAAAATGAGGGAGGGGGGTTTTTCGGCTAGAGGGAGAGGAGGGGGGGTGTTCGGCGGAGAAGGGTGTAAGGGGGGGGGGGGGGGGGGTTCGGCTTAGGCGGTTACCGAAGACAAGAGGTAGTAAGGGGGAGGGAGGTGTTCGGCTAAGGGGTTGTTCGGTTGGATGTTGGGCCGAAGAGGACCAAGGCCGAAGGTGTTCGGTTTGGGTGTGGGCCGAAAGAAATGAGGGGTGAGGGAGGGAGGGGGAGAGTGAGAGATAGAGAGAGATAGACGAAGGTAGAGAGTGAGAGGGAGAGAGAACCGAAGTGGGAAGGAGAGGGGAGGGGGGTTCGGCTAGGGGTGGGGAGAGAGAGAGGGAAAACCGAAAGGGGGTTTGGGAGGGGAGGGGGGGTTCGGCTAGGGAGAGCTAGAGAGAGAGCCGAAAGAGAGGGGGGAGAGAGATATAGAGAAAGGAAGAAAAGAAAAAAATACGGAGTTGTAAAAAAAATTGATTTTTTTTTTTTTTTGGTTTTTTTTTTTTTTTTTTTTTTTTTTTTTTTTTTTTTCTTTCTCTCTTTTTTTTTTTTTTTTAATTTCTTTTTTTTTTTTTTTTGATTAAAGATCGGCATTTAACATACCGAGTTCTCCGATGAGGAACTTGAACCGAGCTTCATCGAGTTGCTTGGTGAAGAGATCCGCCAGTTGGAGGTCGGTAGGGATGAAATGTAACTCGATATCACCCTTAGAGATGTGATCCCGAATGAAGTGATATCGGATGTCGATGTGCTTGGAACGAGAGTGTAGCACCGGATTGTTTGCGATGGCTATCGCACTAGAGTTGTCACACAGAATCGGGATGTGAGAGTACAGCTGATTGTAGTCTCTAAGTTGGTTATTCATCCAGAGGATTTGAGCACAGCAACTTCCAGCAGCTACATACTCAGCCTCAGCAGTAGAGGTGGAGACTGAGTTCTGCTTCTTGCTAGACCAACTAACAAGCTTGCCACCAAGGAGTTGACAGCTGTCAGTGGTGCTCTTCCTATCAATCTTAGAGCCTGCAAAATCAGAATCTGAATACCCCATTAGATCAAAACCTGAGTCTTTGGGATACCAAAGACCCAGATTCATGGTACCTTTTAGATACCGAAAAATGCGTTTAACCGCAGCCAAGTGAGATTCCTTCGGATTGGCTTGGTAACGCGCACACAGGCAAGTAGCAAACATAATATCCGGTCTACTCGCAGTAAGATAAAGAAGAGAGTCGATCATGCCTCGGTAGCTGGTGATATCCACAGATACACCATCCGGATCAGCATGGAGTTTCAAAGGTGGTGCCATGGGAGTTTTCATGGGGGAGGAGTTTTCAAAATTGAACTTCTTCAGAAGGTCACGAGTGTATTTACTTTGATTTATAAAGATACCTTGTGAAGATTGTTTAACTTGAAGTCCTAAGAAAAAGGTAAGCTCTCCCATCATACTCATCTCATATTGGCTTTTCATGAGAGAGGCAAACTCATCACATAGTGACTCATCAGTGGCACCAAAAATGATATCATCCACATAAATTTGAACAAGGATAAGACTACCTGAGGTTTGCTTGATGAACAAAGTGTTGTCAATTTTACCTCTTGTATACTTGTTCTTCAGGAGAAAGTCAGCAAAAGTGTCATACCAGGCACGAGGAGCCTGCTTTAGACCATAGAGAGCTTTGTCTAACCTGTACACATAGTCAGGATGGACTGGATCTTCAAAGCCAGGGGGCTGTTTCACATAGACTTCTTCAGCTAGCTCCCCATTCAGAAAGGCACTCTTGACATCCATCTGGAAGACTCTGAAGTTCTTGTAGGCAGCATGAGCAAGGAAGATTCTGATGGCTTCAAGTCTGGCAACTGGAGCAAATGTTTCATCATAGTCAATTCCTTCCTCTTGCCTATAGCCTTGTGCAACCAGTCGAGCCTTGTTTTTGATCATCGTGCCTTCTTCATCCATTTTGTTCCGAAAGATCCACTTGGTTCCTATGATGGTTTTTCGGGAAGGACGAGGAACCAATCTCCAGACTGTATTCCTTTCGAACTGAGAAAGTTCTTCTTGCATGGCAGTGATCCAACATGGATCAGCTAGAGCTTCGTCAACTTTCTTTGGTTCAATGAGAGAAAGGAAATTCACATAGAGACAAATGTTACCAACGCCTCTTCGAGTCTGTACACCAGCTTGTTGATCACCAATGATTTGATCAATGGGGTGATCTTTTGTCCACTTGAGGGCAGGAGGTAAAGGAGGAGGGTGAGAGATTTGTAGAGGAGAGTTGGAAGGGCAATTTTGAGGAGAGATGGATGGAAGATCGACTTGTATAGGTGAGGAGTGGATGTCAGATGGAGAGACTGGGATGATTTGGAGTGTATGTTGAGGTTGGGTAGGCTGAGGATCATCCTCTTGATGAGAGGAGGGGTTGTGAGATGTAGAGGGTTCATTGTTTTGGTAGAGAGAAGTGGGAACTGTGTAGGGAATGTCCGATGATGATGTTGCAAGAGGACCATCACCAACACAGGAGGATATCCATCTGTTCAATTCTTCACCATCACAAGAGAGTGATGATATCTTGAGGTCATCAAACTTGACATGGATGGATTCATCAATACACTTCCTTCGGAGGTTGTAGACTCTGAAAGCTTTGGAAGTGAGAGAATATCCCACGAAGATACCTTCGTCAGCTTTGGGATCAAATTTTCCCAAATTTTCTCTATCATTGAGAATGTAGCAGACACACCCAAAGACATGAAGAAAACCAATGTTGGGTTTTCTACCATAAAAGACTTCATAAGGAGTCTTATTATGTCTTTTTACAATGATAGATCTATTTTGGGTGAAGCATGCAGTGTTAATTGCTTCGGCCCAAAAGTAGGTAGGGAGGTGAGATTCACTCAACATGGATCGGGCAGCTTCACATAGCGTTCTGTTCTTTCTCTCCACTACACCGTTCTGTTGTGGAGTTCTGACGGCAGAGAAGTTCTGAGAGATGCCTTTTTCATTGAAAAAGTCATCCAACATACTGTTCTTGAATTCTGTTCCGTTGTCACTTCTTACAGATCTTACCAGCTGCCCATTCAACACTTCAGACTTTTTGATGAACTTTATGATTTCTTCAGTAGTGTCACTTTTATACCTAAGAAAAAATACCCAAATGTAACGAGTGAATTCATCAATAATAACCAGAATGTACCTTCTACCACCAAGGCTTGGAGTACTGACTGGTCCACACAGATCCATGTGAAGCATCTGAAGAGGCTGAGTGATGGAGAAGCATTGCTTGGACTTGAAGGAGGATTTTCTGAGTTTCCCTTTCTCACATGCAGCACACAGCTTTTCTTTCACAAAGGACAACTTTGGCATGCCCGTGACAAGCTCCTGGTTTAAAAGGACATTCAAAGTCTTGAAGTTTAGATGAGAGAGACGCTTGTGCCAGAGCCAGCATCTTTTAGCAGAGTTTTCAGAGAAAAAGCAAATGTTTGTTCCGAAGGATGAGCTATGTCCCATGTCTATGACATAGACATTCTCTTTGCGGTAGCCAGACAGTACGGTTTCCATCTTTTCGTTGAAAATGATGCATGAAGATAATTCAAACATCACTTTGTAGCCCAGATCACACAGTTGGCTTATGCTTAGAAGATTGTGCATCAAGCCCTCAACATAGGCTACCTTGTTAAAGGTGATGGAACCATTTGAGAGTGTTCCATAACCTTTAGTACTTCCTCTGGAATTATCACCAAAGGTGACAGAAGGACCTTTGGAAGGCACGAAGTCTACAAGAAGAGATTTGTTGCCGGTCATATGTCTTGAGCACCCGCTGTCGAGATACCAGATTTGTTGGTGCCATAGACCCTGCAATCACAAGAAAATCAGTTCTTTGGTACCCATTTGGAGATGGGTCCTTTTGAGTTAGAAGGAGAAGAAGTATCCTTGGAAGCATTTTTATCAATTCTCTCCCGAGGACAATTCTTAGCAAGGTGAGAGGTATTACCACAGTTATAACATTTTCTATATGTAAAAACCTTTTTGGAGCTTTGACCAGATTCCTTGTGATGACTGGTCACATTGACTTTCATGGCCTTAGAGGTTAGAGGATAGTCAAGAGGCTTAGGACCCAAGATGCCTTTTCCAGAGTCAGTTGAAGGAATAGAAGAGGGTGTCTTGGAATTTAGCTTATTTAACATCACAGCTCTGGGGATTGGAAGAGAAGATGGTTTCTTTGAGTTTTTCTTGGGAAGTTTCTTTTGGGGAGGAAGATTGGCAACATATTTTCCCTTTTTGGAGAAAGAGACTTTGTTTGGAGAATGCTGAGGAACTTTGGAAGGTTTGGGTTTAGAAGAGGAAGGCTCGTTTATTTTTAAGGAACACATAGACTCAATAATTAGTTTAGAAGGGTCATTTGAGTCTTGTACTTCCTCACTCTCATTAGGTGAGTCAATGCTCTTAGCTTTGATGAACATTCCAAACTTGAGATCTTTAGAGGGATCAGAAGAGTCCAAAGGTTCAGAGTTGTCATAGTTCTCTTCAGAGGATTCATAGAATGAGGGAAGACAGAAAGGAGCATGAGTGTCAGAAGGAGGTTCAAGGTCATATTTCCCGAAGCCTAGTCCAGACTTGTCATCACAAGATATTTGATCCTGAAAAATCCTTTCTAAATTTTTGGACGAGCTTGTCCACTTTTTCACAGTTTCTTGCTCCTTTTTAAACTTTTTAAGAAGTTTATTTTTCTCTTTAGCAAGAGTAAAATTTATAGTTTTCAAATCTTCAAGCTCAGTCTTGATTTTATCAAAGTGTTTTAGTTGAGAAAGACAGATTTGCAGTTGAGAAGAAAGAGATTTTATCTGAGCATTTGCCTTCTTCTTTGCATCCTTGGCTTCATAGAAGTCAATGGTCAAAGAGTCAAAGGATTCAATTTTCTCAGCATCAGAGAGAGAGAAAAATGGATGTACCTGAGTGGATGTGGTAGAGCACTCAGCAGACACAAGAGCCATGGAGGTGGAAGAGGTTTCACCATCATCATCATCATCTATTTTAGCCATAAAGCAAAGGTTAGCAATTTCCTTGTCACTTTCGGAAGTTGGTTCATCTGCCCAATCATGAGATTCGGCAAGAAGACCTTTTCCTTTGTTGGCTAGAAGAGCATTCCTTTCCTTCTCTCTCTTGTATTTGGCCTTGTACTTTTCAGCACGGTCAGAGTTTGAAGGAGCAGACGTGTTAGACTTTTGAAAGGAAGGTTGGTAGGAATCAGACTTGGTTCTGACAGACCTAGAGGATGTACGGTTAGAGGAGGGTCGTCTAGACTTATCAGAGGACCTGCTTCTGCATTCAGAAGCAAAGTGTCCCTTCCTCCCACACCTGTAACATTCCTCATTTGATTTGTCAGAGGAAGCAATTTTTGGAAGAGTAGAGGAGGGTTTTCTAGAAAACCTGGATTTTCCAGAAGAGAAACGAGGTTTGCCTTTAGAAAATCCAGCCAGCATGGCAACACCATCTGACAGCTGAGCCACAGAGGTCTCCTCTCCTTCATCATCAGCCTCACTGAGATAGGCTTCTGAAGGGTCATTGGGGTCCTCTTGACTATCGTTGTCAGAGTCAGAAGGATAGGTGATCCTAGGGATACACATAGTACTTTTGGAAGATTCACCGACAAGGGCTAGAGAAGAGCCTTTGATGTCTTTTGTGAATGACTTCCTAAGTAGTTTAGTCTGCTCATAGTTGTAGAGGGTGCCATACAAGGCAGTGAGAGGCATAGAGTCAAGATCCTTGGTAGACTTGATACAAGTACAAATGTTTTCCCAAAACTCAGGAAGACAGTCCATGAACTTGCACAAGACTTCCTCATTATCATATATGCGACCCACAAGTTTAAGATCATTGAGAAGACTGTTAAAGAGATTGTAGTAGTCTGAGAGAGACTCACCCTTCTCATGAGAGAAGAGTTCATACTTTCTTACAAGAGCAATCTTTTTGCTCTTTTTCACCTCAGATGTACCTTCATAAAGAACACACAGAGTGGACCACATTTCTTTTGCAGTAGAAAGGTTAACGAGAGAATGATAGACCTCATCAGGCAGAGAGAGAGCAATGATGGCTCTGACTTTAGTATCAAGATCTATAAGACGTCTGTCTTCATCATTGTATTTAATGGGGTCCTTTAGAATGTATCTCCCAGTAGCTGGAGTTCTTTCTTCTTCAGAAGAGTCCTCATCAGCTTTCCCTTGTCTGCATTATATCGGTCCTAAACTCTAGGAATAAAAGGACCTTCATGTAAAATAGTTGGATATCTGCTGTCAACTCCTTCTAGAAAGAGTATCATACGACTTTTCCACAAGAAGAAGTTATTGGGGTTAAACCTTGGTGGTTTGGCTATAGAGCCATTGTCGTATGAAACAGCAGTGAAGTTTTGAGAAGAATCATTTTTCAAAGACGAGGAAGAGGCTGCCATCACGGATCTAGTTTATTGAGTTAAACTAAACCGCTCTGATACCACTTGTTGGTCCCAAATAGCAGTAAGTAAATAAAAGAAGTATTGTAGAAGGGGGGGTTGAATACAATACACACAGTTTTTTTCACTTAATTTAATTCTTATTGATTTGAAATCAAGAATTACACATAGAAAACTTTTGATTGTTGCGGAAGAGAATAGATGAAATCTATTCAAACAATCTTACACAAAGAGAAATGAAGAACAATTGTAAAACACTTAGAAAACAATAAGAACTTCTTAGAGAGAGAATGCCAGTGCACTTAGAGAGCTTGAATGCTTGAGAGCTGGTGATCTTGCATGTTGAACCATCCTCCATATTTATAGTGCCTCATGCATTAAATGCATGGGACACCTGTTGAGCAAAGGATGGACACAGGTCTTCAGCAAGGTACAGGATGTACCTTTTGTCTTGAGGTGTTTTGGCTTGAAGTGTTGACCTGCAGAAGGATGGTAGAGACCTTTCCTTAAAATGGTGTAGTAGACAAAACTTACTTTATCTGATCTCCAGATGAGGTCCACGTCAATGCAAGATATCACAATATACTTTGTCAGATAAGTATAATGTGTTAGAAGGAAATCTTTAGGCATCTTCGGCTCCTAAAGATGTGAGAACATCTTCAGCTTCTAGGGAGAGGTCATCGGCTGCCGAAGGCTTGAGAGATCTTCGGATTTTCCCGAAGATGTGAGATCTTCGGATTTTCCCGAAGATGTGAGATCTTCGGATTTTCCCGAAGATGTGAGATCTTCGGATTTTCCCGAAGATGAGTGATTGACACCATCCTGGCTGATGGTGTTGAACACTTGGGCATGCTTGGCTTTAGGCTTAGGAGACTATCTTCAATCCGCTTTGAGAGATGTACTCCTACTTTGTCTTCTTCGGCTGATCTTCGACTTCACCGAACATTTGTATAGAAACCAAGCTGCTAAAAGAACCTCAAACATATTCTAAGTAGGATGATATAAGATGGAAGATCAGGAGGTCATCTTCAAATCTTCAGATGACCCAACAGCAACACCCCTCATAAATGAAGTAGAAGTACTACAATCAACTAGTTGTGTACCCGCGCAAAGCGGCGGGATACATCTTGATTTGGAGGTTGAAAACTAAAACCCATAATCTTGACTCCTGTTTCTCTCTATTCTATGTTCAAGTTGATTTTATTTTATTGTTTTATATTGCTTTGACTTTGAGTTGAATAGTGACAATTGAGATTGAATGCATCAATTATCAAATTCTGAGTAATCCTAACTCACATAGATTGTAGTATCTCACTCGAATTTATGCGATAATATCATAAGGTTCAAGCTGAATTTGTTGGAAGGAAAAGCTTGAAAGAATTGACAGAACATACTTTACCCTTGTTAGAAAAATCGATAGAAGCAACAGGTGTATGTGTCGTTCCCAGAGCAAGATAGAACCTGTTCCAGAAAGCAATCAATAGAACAAAGCAATCAATCAAGAACCACAAAACATGTCAAGTTAAAAGCAGGAGAATTCCATATCAATTTTAATGCCAATATTTATACGGTCCTATATGAAGAAAAAAAAACTTTAGAAAACCAATATATGGAACTTACCTCTTGTATATGAAGCAAAAAAACAAAACCAATATATGGAACTTGGAAGTATAGAATTGTCCTGTGCCTAGGTCGTTGGAGATTTGGAGTCTTTGTGCGAACAATCAAAAGGAATTGCAGAATTGGTGTTGTTTATCATGGACTGATGACGTTCAATTTATAGGTATAGTAGAGGAATGAATTGGGGTGGGATTAGAATTTAAGATGTATAAGATAACGATTAGAAGGAGAAGATATCATGTCTTATGTTTAAATTCTGAAATTTAGAACAATATATCAAAAGAGATTTCTTTGGATTCTAATCATGCCTTATGTAACATTTATTCTATCTATTCCAAAGTTTAGAAAATCCACTTTCCAAATAAAATAACGTCAAAAGAAAAAATAAATTCCAATTTTACCGTAAAACACTAATCATGCCTTATGTTTAAATTATGAAATTTAGAACAATATATCAAAAAAAATTTATTTAGATTCTAATCATGTTTTATGTAACATCTATTCTACTTACTCCAAAGTTTTGAAAATCCACTTTCCAAATAAAATAACATCAAAAGAAAAAATAAATTCCAAATTTCTATTCTATCTATTCCAAAGTTTAGAAAATCCACTTTCCAAATAAAATTACGTCAAAAGAAAAAACAAATTCCAATTTTATTAAGTTGTATCAAAGCATTATGAAGGTGTAAATTAAATAATTGACTTTAATTAATTGTATTTTGTGCTTAAGATGGTATAATTAAGAGTTTTTTATGTCTCTTTTATAATATAGTATAGATATAGTTGTTGGCATGGCATGACATGACCACGCGGATTCCATGCAAAACACCTTCCACATCTCGACAAAATTAGCATGGGACAAAATTTTTAAGGAATTAGATAGGCATCCAATAAGAAGATCAAACAACTTCAAAAACTCCATCCACCACCTTGTTAGGTGGAGTAGCATTTCAGCATTTTAAAGAAAATTTGACACTTTTTTTTCAATTACTAACCTTAATTAATATTATTGAGGGCATGTTTGTTAGCAGTTTAATGAGCTTAATGAGACTCACAGTTTATTCAGTCAACTATATATGACTGTTTGGTAGTGGCTTAATGATATAGAAAGTGGCTTATTCAGTAATATTTTAAGGGGGAGCTTTATGCAGAAAGCTAAGTTTTTTCCAAACCAGTCCCTCCTATTAAAAAACACGTTCATTCCATCTATGAAAAAACTCTTTCAAATAAAAACCTTCTAAATCTATACAGACAGATTAATCCACACAGACAACTTTATCCATACAGAACTTAATGGAAAACCAACCAAACAGCCCCTGATTGTGTTATAAGAAAAGCATGATAGAATAACAGTAAATAGAGAGAATGAAAATCTGTAATTCTTATTAATCTTAAACCCTTTAAATAGGGAGGATTTTACAAAAAAATAACAAAAAAAAACATTCATTATGGTAAATTCTAATATTGGGAAATATTCTTTCAATCACTTTCATTGATGATGGCACATAATTCTTCAACACTCTCCCTTGTGCCGAGTCAAATGACTGATGGTGCATAGTTCTTGCCTCATTAAAACCTTACGCCAAAGAAACAAAACCCGGTGGGAAAAATAAAAACTTTAAACGAAGAAAATAGTACAAGGCACCAATAAACAATTTCTTTAGTTTACTATCTTTTTGATTCGTACATCAATCAAATGGTTTAGAAAACAGCAAGTTGATTTATAAATTGTTGTCTCACTAAAACCTTGCATCAAAGAACAAAACTCAGTGAGAAAAATAAAACTTTAGGTGAAGGAAAGAGCACAACACACCAATATCCAGGCCCGATCCTGACATTTTTTAGTCCCTGGGCGAGATGTAAAAATGGGCCCTCGATAACTATGAAATTATTTTCAATATATTATTTATATCATCAAAAATAACATTGAATTCAAAAAATACTAATAATTCATATAAAACTGATTTTCCCGGTACTCCTAGTGCAAGATCAATCAATAATTATTTATAAATTAATATTTATCTACCATATCATTTTTACATAACATCGTCAATCAGTTCCACCATTAAAGACATCTTATGATATACATTTAATATATATATTGAAATCATTTGACGTCACTATGTTGACAATTCGGAGTAACAGTTTAAGTAAATCAATATAAATCAGTAGATATTCCACATATTACCTGATCGATGTTAATATTTTTCATCATCATTTTAAACTTTTAGGAGATGCATGAAACAAACTTTTTAAAAACCATCAATCTTAGAATCAAAATTCCATGTTGGTTATAGTTTGAAATCTTATTCTTCTTTTTGAGATAAGTAAATACTTAAGATTCATACACCCAATATTAGATAATAAATAGTCAATAATGTATTAAAAAAATGTATCTTTGAAATCCTAAATATAGATATATGTTGGGTCGTCTCATATAGTTTGGTAATTGTTTTAAAAAATGTAGGAGTTTTCTTAGTTAATAACAAGAAATATACTATATTCTAACACAATAATAAAATTCATGCGGATGAAATAATGAAAAGAGTATGTAGACGATGAGTAATGGAGTTTATATTAAGGAGTATACACAAAAATAGTTTTTAGATATTAGTAGTAGATAGAAAAAAAAAACTTAGAATAACAATAAGCAATACTATAAAATGAAAGACTAAATAACCTTTTACAGTTTTTCTTCTCCAATATTATTAATTAATACATATTTGGGCCCTTAATATAATGTTAAATTCTTTTTGGGTCCTATTATATACTAAATTTTTTTGTCTTTTTTATTTACAATTTTTTTAACTACTAAGATATAGTATATACTAAAAAAATTAGGCCCCGATTTTGTTTGGGCCCTGGGCGTACGCCCGGCCCACCCTCCCCAGGGACGGCCCTGCCAATATCATATGTATAGTAGACTTCCCCTTTTGTCTACTATTCCCCCTGATTCGTACATTAATCACGGGAGTTTGGAAAACATTTGAATTTTAATACTTTCTACCTGTTTCTAAAATATGGTTTTAGGTAATGATTTGGTAAAATATGTCACATTGTCCTGACATCTTACTTGATTCACTTGAATCTAGAGAGTTTGTTACTGCTGATTGTATAGAAACTTAAGTAGAATATGCTTTGTGTTATCACCCTTGATGTATCTTATTTTTATTTATTCGATACATGATTCATTATTTCCATGTATGCAAGTAGGATAGTAGTTGAACTCAAAATTACTAGTTCCTCTAATACGTGTATTAACATTCCTTAATCATATACATGTTTTGAACAATCTCATGGAGAGTAATATTCTTAATTAGAATCGTTCGAGGAGGTACAAGGGTTTGCTTAGCTTACTTCCAAGCAATCGGAGTGTTCCCTGTGGTAATTCCTTATCCAGTTTGGGAACAATCTTTGTATGGATCAGACACATACCTAATATCAACAAATACATACCAAGACATTGTTTGGTGTTTTTCTATAAGACCTGGTGCTTTTGTTGCTTACATTCTAAGTAGGTATTGACGTTTTATTATCAATCTCATTTTTCTTTTTATGGGGAAAGTATAAGTCTATGTCAATGGTTACAACAGATTAATTTGATATCATTCCAATGACGTTGCGTTGGCGCTAAACTAAATCTAGCTAACAAGTTCACTGAGAAATACAATATACGGTCAAGTGTATTGTGCTAAGTACGATAATGCGCATATTGTACTCAGATAGGGAATTCCAGCTCCGCAACACTTTTTTGTCACCATCCTGTTAGACAAAATGGATATTTCCTTATTTACAACACTTTGACCGATCATGGGAGTGCTAACTGGATGCGTTTTTTCCATATTAAATTGCCTGATTATTCTCTAGACATATGCGATTGGTGAATTAAGATTTCACAAACTCGGTGTCCTAGCTCAAATAGTTAGACAAAACCAAGTTTTCCCAAGATTTTCCATCTCAAATTTAGATTTCAAGTAGCTTGTGGTTTCTCTTATTTCATAAAGAGTATCTATTATGTTCATAACATCGATATATAAAGCTATTTTGAAAATCTGGAACTTGTTTTCCTAAATAAATCCGCAAAGGCATAGTTCACCGTTCTTATATATCATTTCCCAATCAAGTATTCACTTAGGCGGGTATATCACATCCGCATAGATTGCTTTAATTTATAAAGTGATCATTTTAATTTTATTGCAAACGCACTTCGTGTTTTAAAGTTACTTGATTTTTGTAATGTAATATCATCAAGCACTTTTATATATCTCTGAATCTAGATCCTAGTAAAGATATGTGGTAACCACATCATGAGCTGCATTTCCAGTCCTTCAGAGACTACTAGGCTAATTAGTTAGCAGTGGTCAATCCATGGCGTTGTGAGAAACCTTGTGCCAAATGAGAGCCTCATACATTATGACTTAATTACTCTCATTACGCAGAATGGCAAATGATTTATCTATGTATTACAGGCTTTACAGTTGGTAGGTTAGTACTACCAAACCGAATACTTATTCATTTGTCAAATAATATAATTCTCTTGGATTGCTTCTTTATATGTAGCCCAATTTGCTCTTTGTTGACATTCTTCAACTGAGCATGGTTCGATGTCAATGTGCTCTATCATCTCATGAGTAATAGTATATATGAATATATCATCAATGACTATGTATGATTTGTCCATCGACTCATATGCACTCTCAGAATTTATTTGAGATTTCTTTCATCTCTGGAATCAATATTAACTTTGGAGCATCCTCCAGTGATGATTCATAGACATAGTTATAACCAGAGACAATCTCATGAGAGGTTTATGTATTGATGATAAATAGTTGTGCCTTACTCTTCTCTTCCTTTAGATGAGTATCTATCGAACGAAATAGCTTCCCCCATTTCCGTTTGGGAGCTACGACCTCAACCACACCTCCACCATGTGTGATTGCAACACACTTTCCAGCGATGTTGTGCCCTTGTTTGGGGACTTTAACTTTGCGAGTATATTTGCAGCTCGTATATATGATCTTGTCACTTCTTGAATAACATTAAACGTATCAGGTATCGAGCCTGATTCGTTTGACTTCAACATTACATTGTGAAGTTTTGGGGATCAAAATGAGACAGAGTGGGAATATTTAATGACACTTCCTGTCATTCCCATGGAAAATCCTTTTTCCTATCTCCCACTAACGACAGGAAGACTGTCTCATCAAAGTGGCAACCCGCAAATCTAGCGGTAAAGAGATCACTAGTCAAGGATTCTAATTGGCGGATAATTGTTGGGGATTTATATCCAACATATACCGAATCGTCTTTAAGGACCCATTTTGATGCGTTGTGGGTGCGCAATTGGCACATATACTACACAACCAAACATGCGTAAACGTAAAATATAAGGCTTATATCCAGTTACCAACTGGTACGCATGAGGCTGGTTAGCTAGTAGTACGTCTAAAAACAAAAAAACTTTATATAATAATTGTATAACCCTAGGTAGTTGTGGGTAAATTGGTGCGTATTACCAATACCCTATATACCATCAATATTCTTTTGATAACAACTTCTATGAGACCATTTATATATACACATGGGGTATAGGAAACTCTACATTGATCCCAATACATATGCAATAATCATCAAATCCTTATGATGTAAATTCATATTCATATATATATATATATATATATATATATATATATATATATATATATATATATATATATATATATATATATATAAACAGAGAGTCCTCCCTCTGAACCCCGTAACTCCATTAACACCACACCGGCCACCTCTCTTTACTTCTCAGGTGAACCACCTCCCTTTCCCTTCGTCTCCATCTTCATCCATCTAAAACCCACATCGACATCCTATATCCACTATCGTCGTATCCTCTTCAACGTCACCTCCCTCCCTTCGATTCGTCTCTATTGTGAATGTCTCCGAAACTCACCCAAACAACACAACCCCTTCCTTCGATCTTCCTCCCTCATAAATACCACACAAAACACCACCCAAGCTATCTGGGTGAAGGTTGGTTGTAGGTGGGTATTCATCGGAAAAGTTGTGCCATGGTGTTTTCATGGTGGGTGACCTCTCATATACAACGTCTTTTTGGTGTATATATGTATGTGGTGTGAGAGAAAGAGGGGGGAGATGTATTTTGAGCGCTACCGACGATAAAATGGGTCTCAATGGGAAGATGAAATAATTCACCCCCACCATTAAACCCATCTATGGCATCCCCTCCTTCATCCACCTCCATCTACCGTAGACTCACATTACAAACAACGAAAATGGTAGGGGAGGAGTTAGCGGACAAAAATGGAGGTAGAGGTTGGTTATGAAAATGGAGGAGTTAACTTACGGGGTAGGGACTTTGTACAATAGTCCATGTGATCATATATATTTATATATGTGGTGTGTGTGTCTATGCAAGGTTTGAGGTCCGGTGATGTGCCGACGATTTTTTAGCCGAGGAAGAAGAACAATGATGCGATAAAATTTAGGGTGATGGTCAAAGGTTGGGGGAGGGGTAGGTTGGGGGAGGGTTCAATAAAAGACAAAAGTAATTAATAATTAAAAAAAACTTATTTAATATGTTAGAGAGAATTACATTTTTGGTCCTTGAGGTAAAAGACAAAAAAATGTTGAAAAGATGGAAATAACCCCTCACTTAATTGAGTTAACAGATTCATTTTGATTCCGTTAGACGGAGGGACCCGGGGCTTGCGATTTTGCATACCACATGGACGACCAGTGTAATAAACGTGTTTTAAGAACGATATCCAAAATATCAGCAAACCATATAGACCATGAATTAATTCACTATTTGGGGTTTTACCCAACGTATGAACTTTTGATAGTGGCATGTTTGCCTCTTTTTGGTCATAAGTAAATAAATATTTGATAAAAGTCTTTCATTGGATTTGTAGAGATTTTGATAGTATAAATCATGTAGTTTGGATCTTCTGCTATTGTGCTCCAACCAATTGATGGGTTATGGATTATTCACGTTATAGATGTCACGTGGTTCTTAAACGTTTGGAAAACATGCTTTTTTGGGTTATGTAGTTTACATTGACTTTATTTAAATAGTCAAGTGTGTGGTGAGACCTATTGGCTCGATTTTAACTCAAACGAGTTTTGGAGACATTTGTATGGTTTTAATAGCTCAATGAGGAGCTTTTGATGTATAAATGCATTTATTGCATATTTGTTAAATATTACATGTTTTGAGTGTGTTAGTCATTCATTTGGTGTCATGTAATGTTTTAGACTGTAATGCATTGGATCCATAGGCATAGGAGTATGTACTTTTGTTAAGCGTGGAGTTTTGATGTTCACACTTAAGTCTAGGGAGTGGTCCCTAAGTCATTGGTAGTAAGCTTGTAGTGGTATCCTATTAGGTCGTATATTGAGCTATTATCCAGCAGTGGTACTCGATTGAGTCGTATACGGGGCTAGGTCTTCTAGTGGTGCTCATTGGAGCCGTATATGGGATTGGTGGTTTTTGTGGTGAGACTCATCTAGAGGTCAAGTAGATCCTAGGGTCATTTTAGGAATCTTGTGGTGGTGCTTAATGGAGCCGTATACGGGGATCCATGGCCCGAGGTGAAACTCGAGAACATTGGAATGGATTAACTTTGTGTTGCCGCCACATTCGATGGAATCGAACTCCCCCGTCACCAAAAGGTGCTATTTTCGGGTACTTCGTTACCATACCTTTCAGTGATTTGACTATATGCTTTTATCTACATCATTGGTGTTTTGGAGTTTACGTTTTGCACACCTTTTGGGTGTGTTTGAGTATTGGGTTGGAATCTAAAACGGGTTTATGATTTGGGAATAACGAGATTTAGAAATATATTCCTTTTGACTTGTGATTTAAATAATGGGTCATAGTTTTAAAAGAGAAAATGTTCGTTTAAACCGTCTTATGTTTTATATGATGAAACTGTTTTAACTCACTAGACGTTAAGTCTAACATTTTTTCTTATCGACATGTATATCAAGTCTTAGTGGGATCTGAGCAGAGTTTGGAGCTTTGTAGAGGTTCTGATAGGATGGCTTTAGAGGTGTCATCTGGTTTTTAAAGATAGCAGATTTGGTGGTTTTAGTAACACCCGACTTATTCTAATTCTGTTTAAGAAATTTGATAGTCCCATTTAGAACTCTGATACATATTCTTGTCTTCTTTGTCAACTTTGTAGTATTATTGTTATTACAGTTGTGTATTTAAAGGATCTTGAAAGTTTTAAATTGTCTGTTGTTTTCTAAGTTTATAGATGTTACAGTGGTGGCACTTGTGGCAGAGGATATTTCATGGAGTGTTATAGAGACTCTTTTGAGTGAGATTACTTTGTAAGTGACTTGTTTTTGCCATCGGTTTTGGCGAGCATGTCGAAGCTCACTATTATTGGAATATGTATCACCTAGTTTTTGTGTAATTTGGAGGTTTAATTGCTTTTGTTACTTGTTTGTGGTATTGTTTTGTGGATATGTACATCAAGGTGGAGTGTTAGAAATAGAACTTGCACACTCCAACCATGCAACCTAACCATGTGTCTTAAGCTTACATGGCTAACCGTATGAAGTCTTTGTAATGGGTCTCTTGGTTAAGTCGCATGGCAAGTTCGTAAAATTGTTCAAGCTTTTAGTACATTTTTGCGAGTTGGAGTTTTAGAGGATATGACATGGGTAGGTCGTTAGACCGACTCGCATATGCAAAAGACGGAACTAGACAAATGTATGGCCAAATTGCCAACATGAAATGGACCAATAAGATCAAAACTTAAGTCAAAATTTTAGTCATCACTCATGTTACATTTTGATAGGGTAATTTTATTTACCCTATTTTTAACTCACTTTTTATAATTTTGAGCATTTTTTATTTTCCCATTGAGTCCTTTTTTATGTATTTTTAGCATTTTCGAGTAAATACATGTTTTAACGTGTTTTGACGTTTTTGGTTGTCTATTTTTAAGAAAACATCGCAAAAATCTTATTTTTATATATGTTCTTATTTTAGGATCGATGCGAAGGTCGCGGGAAGTCAACATCAAGAGGTGACACGAATACGACAAAGACTTTCCCTTTTTGGACCGACGCAACGAGACGTAATGTTGGGCCGAACTTTTGTTGGATTGTTGAAGAAATCACATGCCACATGGGCCGATATATGATATTTTTATGCTACAAATTGTTGGGCTAAATCGCTTGATGGGTCGATTATGTATTTTTTTTGTAGGCTTTATTGTTGTCTAAGCCCTTATGCACTAAAAGCCCAAGGCCTTGATATTTTTGGCTACTTATAGGAAGCATTGGATGGATGAAAGACACACAACAACATATTCACCTATACTTCCTTACTTGCCACCCTTCTTATGTTTACCCATATTTTTGGATAATGATCTAGGTTCATTGTACCTAGACATTATCACCAATAGGAACCATCCATCATCCTTGTAATTGGTTTGAGATAATGAGCCATTAGCTAATGGTTTAAAGCTTTGGCTCACAAATCAAACTGGGTTTTAGTAATATATGTCTCTATTCATTTCAAATTAGGATATTTCGTAGTCATCACTCATTATTCTCGCATCACGACTCCCATTGGTTTGTTACATTGATTTTTATTTTGGTCTCATTACGACTTTAGTTCTACTACAAACCGGAAGTCCGGATAATCATTTCGGATTCCCAACTTTTCTTGGTTCACGGTTTGTTGTAGCCTATTAAATCCGTTTTATGTTTCCAATTTTATAAAAATCAATTGTACGTTGGTTAGTTTTCCTTTACGCCATTCTGATAAGTTACGTCTTTAAAACACCATGAAACCTTCAAGTAAATCAAGTTCGAATTCCACATTTAAAACAAGATTTTCCATCACCATTTCTAATTCTGTCTTAGTTTTATAATTCTCATTTTACTTTAGTTATTTATTTTAACGCACTTTAATTCCTGCAATTTAATTTATGCACTTTAAATTTATGTCTTTTACTTTGTCATTTAAATTCTGCAATTTACCTTACGTCATCTATTTTCAGTCTTTTATTTCACGCAACTTTATTTTTTTTGTCTAAATACAGGTTAATGGCACAACACTCCTACGATTTTTATCGTTGATTGTTTGAAAACGCCAACCATCTATTTTAGTTAAACATTACATTTCCTTTTCTGTTATACTTAGAATCTGTACAAGGTTAAGTTGGGACTGGGACTGATAAAAAGTTAAAAATGATGTATCGTATCGCATAATTGTCCGAAGTTATTTAAATTAAAGTTATATTTTATGTCGGATTGCAATTAATCAATTGACAATTGGTTCGTTGTATGACAGCTTATTTAAGTTACATAAATATCAACTTTAAGATATCGAAGGAATGCGATCTCATCTTTTTACCCAATTATCAATTTTATTCCAACGAATCTTTGTACCCTGTGCTTTTTATTATTAACTCTCCAATAGTGTTAATCAAAATCCCAACCAAAATATTGTTTTCGAAATCGCCATCTGAGACTCGTTTTTACAGATCCGACTTTCAAGAAGAACTTTTCCACGCTTCCCCGTGGGATCGATATTCGATACATTGTACCATTATTACTTGTTACAGACGATAGTAGATTAAGATGTATACTTGTGTCGAAATCTATTTTCTTGCATTTTAAAAAGGTGTAAACACGAAATACCACAACACATTTCCAAATACAGTAAGGGGTTGTTCGGTTCATTTTCTATTAAGTCTTGTATAGATAAAGTTGTTTGTATGAATTTAACTAAATTTGTGTTCGGTTGTTATGCTGAATAAATGATCTAAATGGTATAAATGACTATTTTACCCTTTAATTTATATTAAACAATCTTTGTAGATAAAATTTTACAATATAACAAAAATATTTGCAACATAATTTTAATAAAGTAAAAGATCAAACAAGAACAAGAAAATTGTAAGAACTTTGCACACAAATCATCTAACAACAAATTTTTAGGTTAAATTTATGTATATCAATCTATTACAACAACAAGCAAATCAAATATACCAGTTGTTGAATCAAATTAAGCCCAAATCAAAAAACACCCCAAAATCGATGAACTCTAGATGAGGAATGGAAGAAAACCTGGAGATATGGAAGAAAACCAACAAACCAGAAATCGCAGATGATAAAACAGAGAAGCGCACAGTGACAAAGCAGAAACAACAAACCAAAATCGAGGGAAACCCCTTGAGATGCGCACAATGATTTTTGGAGCTTCAATTTTCTTTGTCCACATAGAGGAGTAGCGTAGCTCTCTTCAATTTCGTTTGTCCATACCGCTTGATCTCGTCAAATGCAATATGCAGGTAGGTTTCTATCTTAGGAGTTGTTCTGATCGTAGACGAGGGCAACGGGAGGAGATTTGATGGTTGTGGAGGCGCAAGTTTTTGTGTAACAAAACAAGGGGCATTTTTGGAGTAATGATGGTTGAACGCTAAGGAGACAACTATTTTGGCTGACCGAATAAGCACCGGCCTAAAGTATTAAGCCACGAATAAACAGTCCTTATGGCTTACCGAATAAGCCATACAGGCTATACAACTCATTAAGCCGCAAACGAACAACCCCTAAGAGCCATGTTTACAACTAACGTTGGTGATCTTTAAGCTACTCTTGTAAGTACCTTGTACCTCCCACTTGCACTGATAAAATCCAGATATTTCCGTTTCTATGGATGTACATTAACACACCGATAGTAGAATGTAACACCCCGAAATTCTCGTAAGTAAAAACTCTTTCCTTTAAGCATTTTGAGAACCCTTGTTTTGATTATTTGGAATTGGAAATGGGTTATCTTAGTTTTCTAAGCGGGTCGTAGATTTTCGGGTGCAAAAATCAGATTTTCGGCTTCAGTACCCAAGGGCGACAATGCCCAAGGGCAAAAGTCGCAGGGCCACAGAGGCCTTTCGGTACACTTCATGCGGTTATGCCCCGCGATAGTGACATTATCACTATCGTTGTGTCACTGTCGCCGATGTAGACCTGGGCTATAAATTGGACAGCTCCGATTTTTTTTTCAATTTATCTGATTTTGGGAAGTCTTCTAGATCGTTTCTCTGCAGTGTTTTGGGTAAGTTCCTCTCCCAATCATCCCTCCTCATTTACTCTCTTAGCAACCATATCTCATGAGCATTTATGATCTTCCCCTAGGTTGTTATAAGCATTAAGTGGGAAAATTTCTAGCCTCAAGAAAACACAAGAGATCATACCATAGGGTTTTAAGCTACAACCCTACAAGGTAAGTTCATTCTTATTTTACAAACTTATACATGTTAAAATGTGGGCTTTAACCTTCTAAACATCTCCACACTAATTATTTATTGATTTAGACGAGTTGTCATCAAAACCTAATTTTGGAGATTTTAGGGCTTACTTGAATAGATATACTTGTAGAACATGCTTTCTTCAATTTATGAGCTTAAGCACTTTGGGTAAAAACTAGAGTTTTGAAATGATGTAATATTTTGGACGAAAACTTGTTAAAATTGAGTTCTTATGTTGAGATAACGTTCAAAACGATGTTTGGGAATCATGGGACTTTATAAAGATGTATTTGGAAACTTGGTTATGCCTTTGATAGCATCTTATTGGTTTTTGAGAATATTGATGAGAGATTTGATTATAGAAATTAAATGGTATATGGTTAATTGGAAATTGATGTTTGATTGGTTTTGAGTGTAATGGATCCATAAGCACTAGAGTCATTATGTCCAATAATGGGATGCTAGTTTTCCACATTGAGGTACAGAATAGGCATCGATGATATGGTGTAAGTCCTACGTGCTAATACATTTTTCTTGGATGTGGATAACTCAATGTATGGATCTAGAGGGGCTGAAGTGAAACATTCCATGGATGTACGCTTTAAGTAGCCGAGCTCGACATCCGATACATGTATGATTATGTGATTGATTTTACCAACATGTCAAGTGACCTATTTTTGTGTTTCGTCACTTATATTGGTAAGCGGGACTACCCGTCAACCCATGAGATATTTGTATAAAAGTAAATTTCTACCCATGCTTATTTATCTACTTACCCGTACTTATTACATCAAACCTTACTGTCTTCTCCAATATAACTGTTTGTTTTCACTGGGTTTTAGCCTAACACTTTTTTCTTAAAATGACATGTAAAACAGGTCATTCTAGCGGTGGGACTACTCGGGTTTGAGCGGAGAGCCTTGAAGGGAAAGTAGCATTTTTGGATGCTTAGAGGCATACATTTGGGAATAGTATTAGTATACTTTTGAAAATGAGATAGCAACATCCGTCCATAATCTAAACTTCGATAGTCTAGATTAGTAGGTTGTTGAGTTTTATTTCACTTGGTTATTTGTAATGTAAACGTTATACAATTGTTCCCCTTTTTGGGTGATTTGTCTATGATAGCTTCGTTTTATTTCACAAATAATCATGTTTTAATTTACCCCCAATTTTTAGGATGTGACATAGAACCACTATAAATTTGGGTGTCTCATATTATATACTAACATAACCGTGTAATGTGTAACTGCGATTGCCATTGCTTTTGTTATAGATTCATTATCATTGATGGATTGTGGTCACGTCTCTAGCCCCTTTATTCGACATTTTGCATTTGTTGTATTGATTTAGTTTACTTTGTAGTAATATTATTATAAAATAATTATAACATTTTTTAAAGTAAGTTTTAAATGGGTCTCTACCATGACGTCTTTTCACTTGAAGATCTTCCTTTGCTTTCTCAAATGGCAAAAAGTTTGTGACAAGGAGTCCTATGCATTTCTATATATGTATGTGACATTTGGGAGTTATTGCAATAAAGTGGTGTTTTCGGATCAGACTCCTTGACAATTGAAATTGGGTTTTGACATCAGACGTTTATTGTTTCAATATGTAGTTAGCTCATCGTACAAAAGGTTTTACTATTTCTTGGGCAGATTGGTACTACAACCCAATAGCCATTCTTGAGGCCTAAATTTTGATGTTCGGAGTGTTATTTATTTTTTTGCTACGGTTTCTCTTGGGTTTTGGGTGTTTGTTTTTAGCCTCGTTTGATCGGGCGCTTGGGTTTATGAGGTTTGTTTGGAGTTGTTCTTTTTATTTTGGGTTTTGGTGTCGGTTTGATTCTCCTTTTTATTTTAATCGTTTATGTTACTCACAAAAACTTGTGTTTGGGGTTATCTTCCTTTAATAAAATTTTACTTTTTGAATGTATTTATTACTATTATTATTATTATAAAATATATTAATTTCAAATTATAAACATTGCTTTGCATTTAAATTTTAAACGCGTTATAAATTGGTCCACCACCTTGTCTAAGTTTTGAGTAGGAACGTTTCCTTTTCTAGAATAAAAGACTTTGGAAACGCATCATGATTTGAACTTTATATTTAAATTTTCTAATAATATTGACTTATACGTTAAGAAAAGATGATAAAAATACCAATTAAGCAATATATTGACCGACTCGTTGACACTCACGTCCCAACCCACGCCACCGCAAAAACCGGCTGTTTCCTTCCCGCCTCCGCAACCTTCCACCGCCGTCCACGGCGGTCCCACACGTCTGTCTATACATACATACGCCTATATATATATATATATATCGTCACTCTCTCCTCCATCTACCACAATCTCATCCTCACAGCATCCACAATCGACTTTCATTATTCGGTCTCTGTTTCACTGATCTCTGTTTCAATGGCGGCAACTTCTAGTTTCAAGGCGATCTCTATGATCCTCGTCGTCATCACGGCGGTCCTTTCTGCCTCAGCCGTGTCGGCACAGGACTTCGGAATGGCTCCTGCGGCTGCTCCGACCGGAATGGACAGCGGATCTGGTTATTCAGTGCCGGTTTCTGGACTGATTCTGTGTGCTTCGATGATCGTATCTGCGCTGGCGCTCATCAAGCATTGAATCGATTTATGATCCTTCCACATGTTTCATAATTTCTTATTATGTAAGTAGATATACGCCATACATGTTGATTTTAGAGAGAGAGAGTTATTGATTTGATCTGTGATTCATATTCACTGATTGTTTATTATATTTTAGGAGAATAAAATGATGATACATTTGTGTTTGCATATATTCCGATTTCATTGTGATTTAGAACTACGAGTAATAATTGAGGATAAATTGATCATACATTTCTATAACTTTCTCCACGAAGATCATAATTAAGCTCAGCAGCTGTTCATGTTCTGCTTCTTCTGTCAAAATTATGCAGCGTTTGTTGGTTGATTTTTTAGGGCATAAAAATTTGTGTTGATGATTTTGATCAAACAACATGTGTCTACTTTGAACAAACGTAATGAAATCAACTTGGGTATGCAAATGCATGTTCTGAACAAAAATTGCAACGATGTGCGCTTATAAGAACCTTTTTCATATTTTTTTAGTTACATCATTGTCGACTGAAGAAATTAAAAATTATAATATACCTCCTTTTACGGGTATCATGTATATTTTCAACATTAATAATATTGCTATAAGAAATTAAGAATAAAATATATATATATATATACTTGTGTTGGGCCATGCATTGTACGGGAGGATAAATTTTTTGTTGGAATATTGAACTGAGTTAAAATGAAACGTAATTTCTCTGTTAACAGTTAATGAAATACAATGTGAAAAACGAATGTATTTTCATAAGTGGTTAACTTGCATATATTCTTAATCGTTTGCTGTTATGAGTTTGTGCAATAATATTGGTAATAGTTTTGTATTATATTATTTAAAACTCAAACGACATGTTTCACAACATATTTATCTGACTGTTGACTTCAAGACCTCATAGTATTAATCGATAAAAATAAATATATGTATATATATATATATATATCTTATTCCCCTACTTCGAAAAATATGATTGTA
This sequence comes from Arctium minus, assembly GCA_954870635.1. NCBI lineage: Eukaryota > Viridiplantae > Streptophyta > Magnoliopsida > Asterales > Asteraceae > Arctium > Arctium minus. Next base: position 33,827,700 of record OX941088.1, read on the forward strand.
GGTTTTGAAAAATATAAACAAATCCTCACTAAATAAAATAAAATATAAAAAAGTAGTTTTTCAAAGAAACAAAAATATAGTGGAATACTTTTTGTTCAATTGCAGGTTCGCCATTGACACCCGACCGTTCGTCTTCTTCTTGTACTCGGATGATACATAGAAAAACTATATATATTTATAGTGAATGTAGAGAATATTTTAAAATCTTTTATTTTCATTTTCGATTTTACATTTAAATGTAAATATATTAAAAATATGGAAAAATATTTTTATATCTACATCGTTTCTATTATATTTTATTTACACTTGGTTAATTTGGAAAGTATTGAGGAATATTTTTATTTTAAAAAATACGATAATTTATTAGTGTATCTCGTTATTTTTTATTTTTAATTCACATCAACTTTTTTTTTCTTCTTTTAATGCTCGTGAAAAAAAATACGTGTAGATTTTATATTATGTTAATATAAAATACGTGTAGATTTTATAAAATAAAATATATTTTATATTAGCAAAAAAAATATGGAAGAAAAAAGAGTTTATATTACATCTCATTATGTAAAAAGATTTTATAAAATAAAATATGGAAAAATTATTATGAGATGTAATATAAAAAATACGGAAGAAAAAAGATTTTATATTACATCTCATTAATATAGATTTAAATGTAAAATCTACATTTAAAATAGATTATGCTAATATAAAGTCTATTTTATAAAATCCTCCACCAAAAAAACAAATAGTTATATTAATAAATGAGTATCCATTTCACAAATAAATGATTATGTGAGATACTGTGTTTGGAAATGTTGTACCAAAGCATTAAGAAATTATAAATTAAGTAATTGACTTTAATTAATTGTAACTTGTGCTTAAAATGTTGTAATTAAGAGTTTTTTATACCGTTTTTATAATATAGTATAGATACTAGAAGCGTACTCGCGTAATGCAGTGAAATACATCACGATTTTAATGTATCATTTTATTTTTTTTTTGTCGATTTACAGTACGATTTTGGATGGTTTTGAGAAAGTGATAATGTTTTTTTTTATAAATTTGTTTAATTTAAAAAAATTATATAAAAAAAATTAAGAGTGAATTGTGGATTTGGTCCCTGTGGTTTAGTGATTTCTTTGACCATGATCCTCATTCTATGTTTATTGGGGATTTGGTTCTTGTGGTATTCAATTTATTTTGGTCATGGTTCTTCTGACTAACACTTCCATTAACTTTGTTAAATCAATGACCATTTTAGTCATTTTGCCTATTTTTTGTCCTTTTTTGATAAGAAAAATATAAACAATATTTTTATACACACATATGTATATATATATATATATATATATATATATATATATAACGATATTAAAATAAATAAAATAAGACATTATTGTATGATTTAATTTTTTAATTTTTTTTAAATTAATTATATTAAATATGATTTAATTTTATTATTTTATTGTAATTGTGAAAAAAGATATAGTTTTATTGTTTTAAAGTAATTAAAATTTCAATTGTGAAAATAATAATTAAAATCATGATAAAATTAAAGTTCATTTCTCAACGGGTTTTAATGATTTTTTTGTGTTAAAATATCAACAATAAGTTTGTTTGTTGCAATGATAATAAAAGAACAATATAATTAAATCGTCTTTAACTTAATTAAAATTTTAATTCAATAAATCAAATCATAAAACCATATTTTATTTTATTCGCTCTAAATAAAATAAAATATAGTTTTATGATCTGATTTGTTTAAATTGAAATTTTAATTACATTAAAACAATAAAACTATATATATTTTTCCACAATTACAATAAAATAATAAAATTAAATCGTATTTAATATAATTAATTTAAAAAAATTAAACAATTAAATCATACAATAATGTCTTATTTTATTTATTTTAATATCGTTATATATATATATATATATATATATACATGTGTGTATAAAAATATTGTTTATATTTTTCTTATCAAAAAAGGACAAAAAATAGGCAAAATGGCTAAAATGGTCCTTGATTTAACAAAGTTAATGGAAGTGTTAGTCAGAAGGAACATGACCAAAATAAATTGAATACCACAAGGACCAAATCCACAATTCACTCAAAAATTAAGTATTTTGTTAGAATTCAATGATTATCTTATATATTTTAATGACATCTAAAAAAATAACCAATTACATATTTAATAATATAATTAAAACAAAATTATATAACATAATATATTAATTAATAGAAATACATTGAAATGTCTGCATAAAAGGAAGGTCTTGCACATACCAAATTGGTGGGTGTTAGAAGTCTGCAGTAGTAATATGTATCGTGTGCTTTGATACTTGTAAATGAAGAGATTTTTAAATTCTTGCATAAAATGTTGATACCTTGTGCGTAATAATTTGTATTTAAGAGTTTTTTATCCGTACTTTATAATATAGTATAGTTATATAAAACTAATAAAATGTTATTTTACATAAAACTCAACTTAAGAAGCAATATTCTTGTACGTGAACTCGAAAAATATGGGTGACTTGTACAATCTCACTTTAATAACAATATTATATATGGCCACTAATTTTTTTGCTTCTAAAAGATCTTATGTAGAGACGTTGGTATGATATTAATATTTTGCTTCAGATTCTTGAATCGGTCTGCTAGAAACAAACATGACCGTGTTCCTTTCTTTAAGTAAGTCGGTATAAAAGGCCGCGTTGATGCTTTTTGAAGTTGTCAAATGCAATGTTAGTTGAGACAATGCACATGAATATTAGGGCGTCTTTAGGATTGCTTATTTAAGATAACTTATGTTTTATCAACTTATGTGGTGACAAAAATGAGTTTTATAAAAAGTGTTTGAATTAACTTATTGTGGTATCAAAACGTAATAAGCTAATAAGTTGTTATTTAAGACTATTTGGAATTGCTTATACATGTAAAATAACCAAAAAAGTTATAAGTTGTTTCAAATAAGTTGATAAATCACTATGAACTAACTTATTAAAAACTCCTTATCAGTTTTCCCAAAAAGCTATAAGCACTTTTTTTTTCCAATCCAAACACTAGAAATAGTTTATCTGCGGTGACAAAACACAATAAGTCAATAAATCATTTAAATAAGCAATCCCAAACACCCTCTAGGTCTACGTAGTTTTCGTGAAGTAGAGACATGAAGGTGTTGAAATTTGGGTCAAATGGATTTAATAACAGATATTTGGCTCTATATTCCGTCTTAATATCAAGTCTATATATATTTAGGTAATAGAGGTCATTTTTACTTAACTTATCGGATAAGATTTTAGTCTGTTAAAACGGCAACATTTTTATCCGATAAGCGCTTACCAGGTAAGATTCTTGGTCCTTGTCATCAATATTACCAGGTAAGATTTTCAATCTTTGTCATGTTCATCTGATAAAGTGAAGTAACCCTTTCAATCTTTGTCATGTTTATCTGATAAAGTGAAGTAACCCAATAAGCACTTATCTTATAAACGTTTAATAAACAGCCCCTAAGACCGCATAGGCTCACAAAGGATAATGAGTCATCCGCATGATATCTAGTAAGTTTTTTATACCAAATTTTTTTAGTGATATTAATTTTATATCTGTTATATTTCTTTTCTTTTTATGGTGACGAAGAATCAAATTATCCAATATTTATTCATATTTCTACTTCTTTTTCTATCTATCAGAGGCTCTAGGAAAGTCGGAATCCATGAGCACCCATCTTAAGATGGGCGTACTACTTAAAGGCCTTTGTCTATAGGTTTATTTAGGATTATACCAGAAACATTCTTTCAACAAAGTAAAAAGCTGAGAACTAAGTTTTTTTTTTTTTCGTTGCATCAAAATCCGACTCTTTCTAGTGTTATTTAGTACACATATAAAAAAAAGTGTAGAAGTACTATAATATATGATGTTACATTATGTATATAATTGAGGACTCTCTTCGTTTCACATAATCACATTTTCCACAAATTTTTTATTTTGTTAAAGTTAATGTGTTATCGACATATTTATTAAATTATATTTCATGTCAAATTTTCTGTTCTAAGACAACTAAGGGTGCGTTTGGTTCATTATAAGGAATAAAAATGAAAATGAAAATGGAAATGCAGGAGAATGAGAATAGGAATGGGCATTGCATTGATGTTGTTTGATTAAACCAATATAATTAATAAAAAATTGTTTTATATAATATTTTTAATACAAATATGTGACATCCAACATGAAAATAAAAAATATTTTACATTCAACATCGACAAATGAAGGAACGCATGAGAAAAGATGACTAAGCGGAAATAAAATTTCCATTCCCCCCAATTTGGTCAGGAATGGAAATTAATGGGTTTGGGGTAATGAATCCATTATATTATATCAAACCAAACAACAGTTTTCATTATCATTCTCATTCCTTACCCCTCAATACCCTCAACCAAACACCCCCTAAAACATTTTTTTGTCATTTCACTATTATGTGATCAATTCCACATCATATTTGAATCATTATTTTATTTACTACTTAGTAAAATTTTGTCATTTTACTATTATTATATGATCAATTTTACATTATAATTGAATCATTATTTTATTTACTATTTGGACAAAAAGCTAATTCCCGTAGTAACCACAACTGGCTCCACAAAGACCCGTCTCCAAAGATAGCAATATAAAAAGTATTTTTTGGTTCACCCAACGGCTAAGGCTAGCCAGGGGTCCTGGAATTAAACCCGGGACATGTGGGTGCGTTTGGTACGCAGACTGGGTGGGACAGGACGGGACAAAAAAAATAGTCTCATGTTTGGTATGCCATGGAACAAAAATCACATGGGACAAAAATCAAATTTCATGGGACAAAATTTAAGTTTTTTTGTTCCACCAAAATAGGTGGAACAACATGGAACTAAATGTAAAATTACAATATTACCCTATTTCAAACATATGATTTTAAACCTAAACTAAACGTAGGACAAACAATTAGTCTCGTCCCGTTTGCGTACCAAACACTACCTTATCTACTATTGAATAAACAAGTAATAAACTTGATACCTAAGGGGATATGAGTTGTGTTGTGGGTATCAAAGAGAAGGCGGCATTTATTGGTTTTAATACATACGAAGAACGTGTAAAAAATTGATGTCAAGTTTTTCTTTCCACGTCTTCTTTGTTAAATGTTTTTAAAATACGAAAAACCGGGGAAAAAGTTGTACGAAAACCCGAAAATCAATAAAAAGGTGTTAACTATTTTGATTGGACGATGCTTGATTTTATAGACCAACCAGAAGATGAGCTCTCGTCTTCTGCGATTGATTTGAAAGATGCAATTGCTAACTAAAGAAAAACCATGTGAAATTGTCGAGAATTTATACCAAGCAACCCAAATGCTCCATCATCCTCCCTCTTATATTTCAATGCAAAATGTCTTCTTATCCACATCCAAACCTTCCTCTTTTACTTTCTCCAATTTCCGATTCCAATTCCGATTCGGATACCGAGGAACCAAACATGCAAATCTTCGAAATATCCTCCTAACAAGTACAATTATATCTATCATCCATGATTTGAATGGGTACCAAAAACGAACAAAGAAAGCTAAAGGGAGGGAAGAAGAAAACCGGAAATTAGAAGTGGGGTTTAAAGATTACAAAACTGATGAATCTGTCTCTATATGTATGTATGCAACTGTACACAAGTTACTCCAAAGAAAACATATCATTTATTGACACAAACAACAAAAACACAAAACTCAAAACCATGTACACTCCCCAACACATACAAATTGGAACACATTTCAACCCTTTCACTTATGTTCCATACAAGTTTTTTTAACTTACCATTTATCACTTAATTCAACATACACTTCCTTTATCCTCAAAAAATATATATAATATATATCAGGTGCAACTTATTCTTAAGTACCTTTCTAAGCATGCCCCATATCCCCCACCTCATCAATCAACCATCTGAAACAAAACATTCTGCCGTTCAGATTCATGGAAACACAAATCTTTTAAGGACAAAAATAAAGAAAAACCGTATAATATACCTGAAGAATATCTGTAGAGCCACACTAACACCTAAAGAGGAAAGCGTTTTGGGATGGGGCATACCTAGCTACACCAAATATCCTGCACATCATACAGTTGACTTCAATGAATATAGCAGTAACGTGCATAAAAAAATAATAAATAAATAAATAAAACTAGATGATTGTGTACCCAGTAATGTATGCCTTTCTGTCATGTAGCAAAAATACCGCAATTGCATGCAAGCACACCACGATTTGAGATGCCCCCCTCCCCCCAGGCGGGGCCCGTGCAACCCCACACACACACGGAAAAAAGAGGGGGGGGGGGGGGGTAGTGTACAAAGAAAGCATAATATGTCATCTTGTCCTCTTAGCTCAGTTGGTTGGGGCATGGTGCTAATATTGGGAATGTTTCATTTCTGAGACTTGCCTATGTAAAAACATTTTCCATTCTTATTTTCAGTTATAATGCTATTTGTGGCACCCCCAATTATGATGACCATGTGCTGCCACTGTCCTTATGAAAGGTACTTGGTTTCTCATACAATATCTCGTAATTTTATGCAAGCAAGTAAATGCTTAAACTACACCATCATACAAATTTACTTAGTATCCGTGGATGCAGTGTTGGCCTATTCCAAATTACTTTTAGCAAAATTTACATAGGAGGAATTTAAGAAGAGAAAAGAATCCCAAAATAGCTTTTCAAAAATATATGCAGACGAGTCTTAAGTCTTAACTGTAATGTTGGTTGAAAGTTCTGTCGTCTCGCAATAAAAGGGTGAAACAGGAAAATAGTATTGAAGACTTCCTTTAGAAAGCAATCCACTTACAAGGATGCCATAAGAATAGAGAGACCATGAATCACCCATAACAAGTCAAGTCAACATTCCCATTACTCTTGAGAATTGAGTACCACCATAAATCTGCTTTACTTGTGGTTGATACTTTCATATAAAGATATTCAATTCTACGACTTTACTAGAACGTATCTACTAAACTCAGGTAAACCACAAACAAATGAAACATCACAAGTTGAAGTTAACAATCAGACCATAAAAGATGCAAGTTAGATGCAGAAACTTAACTGAAGCAAAAATCATTGATTTAATCCACAGAGGCCTAACAAAAACTAACCTGGAAGTTAGACAGCATTTTTCACCTTATGCGCATTCGGTTGAGGAAGTCTGACAGCCTGTAGACATTATTGATAGCTGTAAGTAGGTTGAAACAAACAGAAGTCTGTGCCAACTGACTAAAAAAATTCAAAAATGCAAAAGGGAAATTTGTGAAACCTAATATCTTTAGCAATCACAGTCTGTCCATCTTCATCCCCAAGATGACGCAAAACCACTTCTTCCAGACGACCATCACGGTATGCATGCTGTTAAAAAATGGAAGACATGTCCAAAACTTTTCCATGTTAATTAAGATAACTAGAGCAAGACCTCAAAGTAAAGTACATTGCTGAAGAGAACATCACAGAAAAACAACCTGTAATATGGACCAAGGACTAGTAGAAATTAATTTTTTTTTAAAAAGAAGGGTTATGAATTCTAAAACCGCTCATCCATTCAATAGTGCTAACTTCCCAGTGCTGCTGAATCATACTTGAATCCCATGATGAGAATGACTTACAAATAGGTAAAATCACACAATAAGGAGTAAAGGAATAGCACAGCATGCAAAAGCACCACAAAGAGGGGGAGTATGTGATTGCAAATGTTACTGATAAACTGGTATATGTAAATATCATGTTAATTGGAAGTTGGAAGTACATAAATAATAAGCACGATACCATCAGAAATATAGCAAAAAGGTTCATGACCAAGAACATGCAAATTTGAACTGTAACCCTAACATGAAATTGCAGAACCTCTTAATTAACGTTTGTACCTGCTACCATCATATCTGAAATTTACCATTCGTGCAAGCAGAATTAGAGGTTAACAGTCCCCAGCAAGTAACCACATAAAAGGTTTGCAGAAGTAATACATCGAAAACTATGCCAGATAAACCTCACTTTGGCTGAGAGATACTACTTTATGGAAACAAACTAAAATCATCACACGAAAAACAAATCTCTTTCTCGTACATAATCCGAAAGCTATGGCTTCATATGTTCTCAAAAGCCAGCTCATCCAGAAACATCATTGAAGTAGAAACTGCTATATTGTAGCTTCTCAAAAACTCAAAGTACCCTCTATCCCTCTCACTTGATTGCCATCACTATGTTCCTCTTATCGACTTTCATCACTCTGCCTCTCCACTTTATCCTCTCATTTGCGAATCGAGATGCTTAATAGAAAAGTCAATGCCTCATCTGCAATGATTGCATTGGTGAACTGGCCATCACTGGTGTTACCTTCTACGTCATCATCACTATTATTCTGCATTCCTTCCAGATCCACATCATCAGAGCTCTATATTTATGACATTTACATCACCATGCATAATGCCACTATTAGGAAAATTGGAGCACATCAATATGCCTGGCTTGATAGTGGATCAGAACACAACAAATACTCTGTTTATCTCTCTTTGTTACTATTTCCTCACATGTAAATTAAGATCAACCTCTACCTCCTAGTGACCTCGGTAACGGTCTCTTTTCCCAATATCTACATTCAGAGGCCTATGTTCTGGATGACCAAGCTAGTTTTGTAGAAGTTGGCCTAAGCAGCCACCTAGGCGCCACTGATTGGCAATTAAGGGTAGAGCAGTTACAAAGCCTAATTTTGTAAAATTGAAGCGAAGTCAATATGTTATATACTTGCATTTGAAAAAGAAGGCAACATCAAACACAAAACACTGTAAATTTGAGAATCTTTATATATTTGTTCCTTCAATGAAAGGATAAATTGCTATCACTGAGAAAGGAAGAATGGAAAAGGCGAGTGTTCAATGATGACGGATGTTTGGATAGAAAAAGAAGGATCATGAATGTGTGTGAACTACAAAGCCAGAACATGCTCTTCATCTTCCACTGAAGGTTCAATTAGAGCACATCCGATGAAATACATTGGCAAATATGTTGACAAACATATTGAGAAAATCGGACCTCAAAATGTTGTCCAACTGTCCAAGTAGTGACCGAGCGACGATGCATCGACTAACATGGCGGCAGCTAGAATATTGTAGGAAAAGAGATCAATACCTTTTCGTCACCATGTCAAATGAATACTGTCAATCTCATTCTTCAAAAATAGGGATGCTATTAATTTTTAACCTTTTAACATTAACTAAAGTAGTTGCCTATGTTTTTTCTATTTAAGCAAGCTTTCAAAATTCAATTTTGTGGTTGAAAAGACGAAGGCTTTAACAATATTCATATATGCTCATTGCAAGACTTTGGCTTTGATGGGAAAGTTCACAAAGGAAAGAGTTAGACCAGATGTCATGAGATGTGCAAAGTTGTTTTTAACAATAGTAAGCATATATGAGAAGAGAATCTAAAGTTTCTGTTGAATGAAATCAATGCAAGTGGTCTACAAACAACTGGAAAAGAAACAAAGCCATCCAACCAGGGCCGGCCCAGGTACTGGGCAACATGGACGACGGCCCAGGGCAGCGCAGCCCAAGGGGCATCACAGGCCCAAGTACATATTACCTTTAGTAGGCTCGTTTCCTAAAAAAAATCAATTTTTTTACCCAGACTCTCTCAATCTCTCTCAAACCCTCGCTCTCAAATCAGGCGACTCAATTCAGGTGTCGACTCAAAACCCTTGCTCTCTCAAACCCTCGCTCTCAAATCAGTCGACTCTCTCAGTCGTCGACTCAAAACCCTTGCTGCTCGCTTTCAAATCAGTCCACTGTCCACAAACCGCATGTAGTCATGAACAAGAACCTTCTGATTTTGGAACGAGAGCCACTGGTCCAGGACGGGTTCTGTTCTGATTTTTGGACGGAGCACAACAGGGATTTTGTAGGAGCACCTCAGATTCTGATTTTGCATTTTTCTCCCATGTCCCAGGTGTTTTCCTTCTGATTTTGCTCCTAAGTCTCAGAATCTTGGTTATTTAATTTCATATTTGCTTGGTAATTGGTTATTTGCTGTTTTTATTATTGCATATTTGGAAATTGGAATTGGTGATTGCTATTCGATATTGGTCTTGTTGGTCTTGAAACTTGAAAGTTGCTATTTGTTAAATGTTAATTGCTATTTTGCTATTTGCTTGGAGCTTGGTTATTCACTTATTTGATATTGGTCTTTCAAAGCTGGTGGTTTAAAACAAAAGTTCAAAGTATCATCCAATGAAGGCTATGGAACTAAAATCCAGTGGAAACATAAACCTTTTATATTCAACATGCTTGGTTTCAAGAACCCAAGTTCATGCCTATGTGTAACAATCAGTGGAAAGAGTGTAATGTAGATGAATGAACAACATTTAGTACTTCAAAGAAGTTGATAATTTTGAAAATTAACTTAAAGATTTTTACAAAATCAAAACGATTGATGCAATAAATATAAGACCAGATCCAAGAACTAAAAATTTGGAGGTGATCTCAACTTTGTTACCTCAACGAAGAGAAGACTTGGGGATTGCTTTAAAAAGATGGGGGGTCTTAAGAGAGCACTAGAAACGAATTAGTGGATGTGTTCCAACTTCTAAGGACAAGGTTAGAACTTAGAATCAGAGAAAAACTAGTTAGGCAAAAGCATTCCAACATAACAGAAGCATTCAATAGTTAACAATTTCAAACAAACATCCATAGTTTAACACTTTCGAGCAAATCAACAAGTAAAAGTCTTAACAGAAAGCATTTAAACAAAACATAGGCTAAATATTTGAAATATCCAAACAGTGGGGAAGAGTTGTCTAGCTTGACTAGGTTCCAAACCCCTTAAAAATTTGTGTTGTTAGTCCATCGAATTAGGGGCATATTTTTGGCTCTTCGCCCAGGGCATCCAAAACCATTGGATCAGCCCTGCATCCAACCATTGACTTTGCAAGGGCCAAGCTAAAGCAAATGCATGAGCTGACGTGACAAAATAACGTTAAAGGCGAGCAGTGTTGTGCCAAGAGGAAAGTATAGAACTACACACTAAATTTTGTAGTTATGTTGAAACACAACAAGTATTAAATATTAATCCTAAAGTGAAAAAAACCTTGAATGACATCAAACCACGGAACATAAAAGGACAATGATGGCTCAAGAGTGAATGTCATTATAGCAACTTGGTTCTAAAGCATTAAATAATCTCTTTTTTCACTTGTAAGGCACGATACAATAGGACCCCTCACCCTCCGATACTCATGGAAGCACTTATCTAGAAAACGAAATGATGGACTAGATCATGAACCTAATTAGAACTATAGTACCAATAATGTGTTCCAATACAAACACAATAAGCCAAAACAATGATATAATTACTATTCCCAACCTAATATTGCACAAAGTGATATATAACATTGTAGATCAACATTTAAAATTTGCAATTACCTTGTAAAAACAACTCGTTCCAAATGGGCACGCCCCATTTCCAAAGTCAAAGTGCCTGCAGTCAATAGACCTGCGAGAGAAGGCAATATTAAGTGATAATCAAATAAAAAATCATGAAGCACATTATTGAACTAAAATGACATGCTTACAAGTTACAACAAAGTCATCATAATGTTTCTTCCACAAAGATACGTGAACAAAATTTTCGGTATACAAACAAAAGAAAAGTTCAAATTAATCAATAAGGAGGATTTACGATGACCATGCATCATAGTATTACAAATGCTAATAACCTCCTTGCACAAGCAGTGATAGTCCAAATTAGCTTAGCCATATGAGATCTCTAATCCCAAAGACCCATGATCTTTGTGAGTCAGGGTCATCATGCTTACAAATGCAAAAGTCAAAAACAGCATGTTTTATGTGGGGTAAATATTTTGACAAACATATGCTAGTTGGACAACTGTCGAACAGACATCCTCAGAAGTTGTTACTGGCACACCTGTTAGACATTGTAGACAGGGGCAGCTAAGGCTCAATAGAATTTGTAACAAATTGAATTTATATTCTAGTGGCGTCCTTGGAAACTGGAACAGATCAATGAAATGTGGTGAGGTAACTCACATCGCCTTGTGAAGTGTAAATGTTTCAGTCATCAATTGAAAGCTGTGTAAGTTCAGTGATGAGGTCAACACACTGGCTAATATTGTTCAGATGTAGCATTAATTCTAGACGACTCTCTTTGGGGCAAAATCAACTGCAATATTAGGCACACATGTAGAGTGCACAAATAGATTGGCATCAGTCATCAATGATAAAAGCAGGAACTCTGAGAATCATATATAGAATAACAAAATAGTCATCAAGTGCACCTATAGTTCTCTGGGACTCAGTTCAGGACATCAAAAAATAGGTCCACTCCATTATGGTGAAGCTCTTAGGGACCCTAGAGAACACTGGCAGAGCGTGTTCTTTTAAACCATATTAAATTATTAATTACCATCTAATGGCTTAATCTAAATACGTCAAGGGAAAAGTATGAAAGTCCACAGTTGAAACATTCATTTAACTTCTCACAAATCTGAGACTGATATATATGAAAAACATCCTTACGGCTGAAGCAATGAAGCATCCAATCAACCGTCGATATATCAACCAGAAACACTTGCTTAACGAAAAACTCTCTCTCTATCATAGAACTAATTTTAATTTAGGCCAAAATTATTAATGGCAGAGTTTGTGTATGAGTAGGAGATGCTAGCTTTTCAAAAAAATGAAAACCCTAAGCCTGTTTGACAGTTCTGTTTGCAAATGCTGTACAGCATGGTTTTAAATGGATTAAAGTAAGTATTTTTTTTTTTGCAATGAAAGATGAAACACATTATTCAGTTTCTTAAATATTAACATACATTTTGATGGAAAGGCATATTGGCTCCCAATATTAATGTCGACCAACCAGCTCCTTGATGGTTATCATTCTTATTCCAGCCTCTGGAATTATGTTGCCAATCAGAACCTTACAACTATGATTCTATGAAATCCAGATTACACAAGACGTCCGGTCCATATAAACATGCATGTCGAATAATAATTCTATATAATACTCAGAAGCCCAGAAACCATAGAGCCTGAGCCATCAAAAGTTTAGGTCTTCCAACTGCACTAGTAATACTGGTAGCACAAGTAGTAGCTTATATTATTATGGATAAATGACAAATATGTTTCATAAGTAATATAAGCTCAGGAACCATCTACAAACAGAAGATCACGAAGAAAAAGCAACAGCAGATATGTGATCTCTAGTAATAAATGATGTGTGTGGTTTATATGCATTATAAACTCATTAGCTTTATATACACCAATGGTAGTAAAATAAGAAATGAGAGAGAATATGTGCCTTAAATAGCTAGTTCACAAAGAATCATGAACAAGTTCTTTTTATCCCAACTGAGTACAGTAAAATTAAAGAACCAGAAAAAACAGTTGAGCAGCCAGACAAGATAGAATACAAAAAAATAGCAAACCTAGGATCTTGAGAAATGAATGGCTCCCTCCACATGCTCCTACCTAAGGCCATCTCCTTTGGCATAATCCATTCAGCCAAATATCTGGTCACTAACATTCCCAATACTATTCTTGGCCAACCTACATCTCATAACAACTTCTTGATACAAGTTTAAAGCTTCTACTCAAGGGATATTGGCGATCACCAAACCACCTCAGGTGGTGTTGCCTCAACTTATCCTTGAACATCACCACCCCAACTTTCTCCAGATATATTTCATTTTAATTCTATCCATCACTAGTCACACATCCATCTCTATATTTGCATTTATACTGCACTTGTGTACATGTTACCTTTTAGTGACCCAAAAATTTACCAACAAACAGAAGCAGATCTTATTGTTCCCCTACAGAGCTTGTCTTTCAGATTCAATGGAGCTTTCAGACCAAACCAAGGGGTTGTTTGTTTTTTTAAAAAAATCTCTTAATGTCTCTTAAGTCAGAATCGTTCAGACATTTTTACACATCACCTCTTATTAATCATAACTAAATTAAGACTTCAGACTTTAGACCTCTTAAAAAACAAACGGCACCCAAGTCTTCTAAATTTGTCTTATATATCTTCTGACTCCCTGTTGACACTGTTAAAGTTGCACTTCATGTACCATTTTTCATTTTGGCTTGATCTAAAACCTTTAAATTCTAAAGTGCTCCTGTCCTCCATGCTTTCATCTTTGCATTATCACCATTCCCAAGTTTACCAATCAATCAACATGATATCATTGGTGAAAAGCATAAACTATGGTATATCATATGTCCTTTGTGTCAAATAAGGAAAAAGGACAAGAACTTGACAGACACAGTCGATGTAATCCTATACTCACATTCACATGCTTTCATGTTTGTTACTTTATCATCATCGATATGCGTAATCACATTTGCATAGATTACAGGAATTGCTTATCAAGAGTCTACTACATCACTTCCCTTGACACTAGACGGACGCATTCTCCAGATCAACAAACAACCTATCCAAATCATTTCTGTGAATGCTGAATCTTCCCACATATAATTAAACTTCTTGACACAAAATCATATTTATATTCTGGCACCTTAGCCTCAATCCTTAACCTATACTAAATATCATTTAAGTTTGCATCCCTCCTTAAGCAAAGGCTGTGTATTGAACTGGAACCCAGTTAAAAATCTTTCTTCACCCTACAAACAGAGCAAATTAACTAGGTTCATAGTGCAAATGGCAAATTCAACCACTTGACTGTTACAAAAGTTGCACAAAATAACACCATTAACACAAGGTTTGGTGGTTTGTGATAGAGTGACTATATTTTAACCCACAAACCTTATACCAAACAAAGCTGCAGGCATGGGGCCATAGTGTCACACTTCTGATGTAGAAAGAGCCAATTAATATGACAAAACATAATTTGGAATAGATATATAATAATGGTCAGACAACTATACCTGAGTCTTGCTTTGTAGCTATCTACAATTTCCTGCTTTTCATCTTTTGTTGCATACCAAATCACACTAGGAATAACGAAGTATGAAAGCTTCCTACATATGGGGCAGGACCTCAAAGCAGAATTCACATCCATTCCAGATGTTGGGGAACTACTGCGCCAATTCCTGATGCATGATATACAAAACGGATGATCACATTCTGATAGCAACCCAAACTTCCGCTCAGCTGCTGTTGGCTTTGAAAGTACACGTTCAAGGCAAACACTGCATTCTATTTCTTGACTGTGCTTTAACGCATCAAGATGCTTATGCTTCTTCTCGCAACTTCTTTTATGTTCCTCCCTCTCATCTGGTCTGAAGGGGTGCAAGCATTGTTTTCTACATGTAGGACATAAATCCCCATGGACATGAGGACAATTTTCTCCACGAGGACAATTACCAGCAGCAGCAAATGAACACATCACAATGTCGGCTGGATTAGTACTCCTTGATTGCCCAATAACATTATTTAACAAATCATCCTGCCCAGAACCTTCACCCCATGCAGGTTTTGCAGGAGATATATAAGGTCTACTTGAAGCGGAAAGCTCCCCGATCACACCTGGCACTGCAGTTGCAGAAGATGCATTAACAGATTCTGAAACAGCAAATTGGTAAGGATATGCGGATGAAGATGCAGAAGCTTGCCGTTGAGAAACCTTAACATGGTCATATCTGCAACGGCTACCATATGCACAAGCTCCTTTTTGATAAAAGGTGCACACCTGTTATACCAGCCACAACGAGTGCTAAGGATCAAGATCTATTACGAAATAATTGAACGATTGGTGTGATGGCAAACAAGTAACAAAAATTGTACGTTATTGGCCGGGTCCTTCCAGTCATGTGAGAACTCGCAATGCTCCCCTTTCAGGCATGCTCCATGAGCAAAGAACTTGCAGAGCACCCTGGAAAAAAGAGAATGTCAAACTTCCAACAAAATCCGATAGCCTTTCCAACAGAACTGACATAAAATGGTAAAGTTATATTTCACCACAGCCCCTAAACCACCCATTGTTACTCATACCAACTTAGTCGAGCTTCTTACGCAAAAAGAATAAATGAAGTAAATACTAAGCCTCATTTAGGCCTTGTTCCCGCTTCTAATCTCCTACTTGACGGATTTTTTTCAAGAACAGCGCAAGAAATAATTAAAGCTAGCAATTCCAAGTCACGCATAATCTGTTACAAGACGCATATAAACAAATTCTTCCTATGCTAATATGTCCGTGAATGATAGTTCCGAATCCAGGGTGTACATACCTCAAAGTGAACAAGAACACCATCATCAAGTTTCTAATTTTTGCTCATCATGAGAAGAGAAAATTAGGAAACACAAATTCAGCTGAATAGCCTAATCAAGCATAGTTATCACAAAGGAGCTGGTTCATATACCAAAAAAACTCGAACGGTCCATGAACAGACTCGTCAGAAACGGTGTAATTCGTCAATTTGTTGGGCAAACAGAAATCGAGATAGATGAGCAAAAGGAAAATGAAAATGAAAGCAGAAAACGGATTAGATAGATGATGAATCGCAATCAAATATACCTGGTTCGATTTCCCGGCAAAGACATGATGGGAAAATTTTCACCTTTCCATAATCTTCATCGGCGGATGTGTTTTTTTAGGGTTAAACGAAGATGAGTTGTGTTTCTTGTGGATTTCTACATCCAAACCTCCCCTCAAAGGCAACCTTTGGGGGATGATTACGAGTAAATTACAAAATCAACCTTTGACTATGTGTCAATGTCTAGTTTCCCTCCTTTTGACTTTTTATTCTATTTTAACGGTGGTACTAATTATCAACTATGATATATCGATTAAAACGGTTATTGTCTTGCTAAAGACGTGTTGGAGCCTAATTTTCCACCATTTTTTCTTAGGTGATTTTGATGAAGCCATGGAATGCAAATGTTTCTCGTGAAGCCTTTCACGACGAGTGATTTTGTGGTGTGTACCTGATAAAGTTAAAACAACAATATCATTGTGTGTCGGGTTGTTGATTGTCCATTCACAAAGTTGGTTTGGAGGGAGGGAGAGAAGTCGTTGGGAATTGATTGTTGAAAAAGTTGGTCAAGTTGGTGATTTTCCTTAACTTTTCTTCTTTGCTTTGGTTTCATGTCTTGCGTTAATAATTGCAAAAAAAAATTATGAACATGTAGAGCATTTGGAGGTCGAGAAATGCTAAATTGTGGTAATAGTTCAATGACAACTTCTCAAATGGTGCATAGGCCATGGAATCGAAGTCTCATATGGATTGTGTTCCGAGTTCTGCTCCTTGTGCAAAATGGTACAAATACAATACTCTGAAGTTTGTGAAGTGTCGCATAGATGCACCATATTCGACGATATTTCTTGTGCATGATTAATTATGTTCTACGACATTAATGGCAAATTATTGATTGCTTAAACATCTACTGTGGGTGGGTTCCATTAGTTAAGGAATGTGAAACTCTTGCAATTACTAATATGCGTCATGGGTAATCGAACTTGGTTCTTATAAGGTGGTTTTCGAAAGGGGTGTCAAATAAGTTGTAGACGATATCCATTTTTCAGTGACGGCGTTCTGATTTTGGGGATATTATTTTGAGATGTCGTAGTTTTCTCCTTCAACAAGACTCTTTCTCTGTCTGATTTGCTAGGTCACGAGCTAATAGAGTTGCTCATGTATTGGAACATTTATCTAATTTCTCGTGTTCGGTCTTTTATTTTGATATGTCGACTTTTGTTGCTTTCCTTTTATGAACACTTTATGCCCAAATAGTACTGAATAATGAAATTTTAGTTTTAAAGAAAAATATTTTATATATTTCTACATATATAGAAAATATGGCAATACATTTAACGAAAAGCTAAACATTTTGTGAGAAAACGAGAAGTGTGATATCATATATGATTAAACACATGTTACATTGGCAATACATAGACGTTTATATGATTAAACACACCCACAGCCCGTGTAGTCATATATGATATCATACTTCTCGCATTCTCGCAAACTGTTTAACTTCTCGCACGATCCTTCCTCTACATTTATATATTTGTATCTATATGTCTACTATATCATAAAACATTTGGTAAAAGTTTCTTGAAAATAACTTATTAACAATAAGGTATTTGTTTATTGATGCATAATATCTTCTTGAATTTCAAGTTTACAACTTATCGTTGCATACATACAACTTCCTAAAGCTCCATCTTTGAATACCATAAAACCAATTGATAAACACATTCAACTATTATTTTAAAAAACACACATTAAACTACAGGATAAGCGTTGAGCAATACTAAATTATTAATACGACTGAATACTCCAAAAATTTGGATTTTTTTAATGAAGATGAGGGGTATATATTATCTATGTTTCATCTCGGGTGTTCATCCTTCCTATCTCTATCTAGAGATGCGACAATGCCATCATCGTCCATCATTATAGGCATGGTTCTAACCATATAAAAAAGGTCGCATAGGAACTAGTTTATGAGATCACCAAAGGGGTCTTGGAAAATCCACCAGGTTCTGTTGATTTGAGTTCATCTTATGAATAAGAATAGTTAAAAAGATAAAATAATAATAAAAAAATGGTTTTAAAGTAGGTAAAACAATAGAAGAATTCACAGGCAAAAAGCAACACCAAAGATGTTGTAATGGGAGCACATGTACTTACCACTCTTGTTGGTGAGGATATTGGAATTACAAGAAGATTAATCTCATCTTCTATATTTCGAAAGCCCTGTTTCAACCATTGCCACCGTTGTCGATCTCCTTCTTCCTCTGCTGCCCCATCAACACATTCTCTATCACAAGGCAACCATGCCCCTCACCAACGAACCCCTTAGTTATCTCTTCATCCCCCTCTCATGGTATCGTTAATTATACTAGCCACCACATAGGACAATTGTTATCTCTACTTATCATGCAATGACCCTCTACCATCGATCTCCTCCCCTTATGTTGCTTCCCCTCTTTTCTCTTTCCCTTTCTTTCTCTCTTGCGTTACTTATAAACTTCAACGCCTATTATTCCTTCTCATCACATGTCTCAACCCCATGCATTCATTTTCTTGCCACCTCCACCTGCCACAGATGAAGGTCGTCCCTATGTTAGTGTGTGTATGTATATAAATATAATATAATTTATATTTATATTTTTTCAAAGAAAAAAATAGAGAAATTAGTAGAAAGACCAAAATGTCCCTCACTTAATAACATCTTTAACATATTTTGGCTAGACATGGGCAAAGCCACATTGGCACTAGGGCATGCATGTGTTTCCTCTGGAATTTCAAGAAGAAATCTCATTATATATAAAAAAATCTTAACTTATTTGCTATATTCTTGAGTCGTGGCCTCATTGACGATGCAGACTACACTCACAGCTCATTAGTTGGAACTAGGGTTCAAATTTTGTTGTACGTACTAGGGTTTACCATTAATTTTGTTGTTGAAATTTGATGATTAGTTCATTTAGTTGATGGATTTGCCTTAAAGTTGTCCCAAAGAATTGTATGAACATGTTTGTATGTATACTCTATAGAGAGTGAATGAAAGGATATGCATAAGTTATGCCAAGTTACTTAAAAAAAATTTGCCATACAAATGAAGATAGAAATGTTATTTGATTCACTAAATGAATAAATAAATAGGTAATGGGAATAACTTATTTAAAAATCAAATGTAAATGTTACACCCGCAAATTTTTTAAGTAAGGTAATCCCTAGTTAGGCTCTAAGACGTCTATGTGTTAAATTATATTTATTATTGCATTTTGATGAATTTTAATTGTGTGCTAGACCTTGGGTTAAATCCTATCAAAATGTGGTTTGGGAATTAAAGGTTGCAAGTCGACGGGTGAGGGGGTGTAAGAGTGACCGCAGAGTGCCAGAGGGCACAACCGCGTGTCACAATCGCCGAGGTTGGGTCACCCTCGGTATGCTTTAGGCGAGAGTGACAGCGATTGTGCCCAAGGGCACTTTCGCATGTCATAATCGCCCCGGGCCTCCCCCTTTCATCTTGACGAACGCTCCAGCCGTGTTTATGGATCTGATGAATCGGGTGTGTCGTCATTTCTTAGACAAATCAGTAATAGTCTTTATCAATGACATATTAGTCTACTCGAGGAATGAGGTCGAGCATGGTCAACATTTGCGAGAGGTACGAGAAGTTCTTCGAAAAGATAAGTTATTCGCCAAGTTCTCGAAGTGTGAGTTTTAGCTACAAGAAGTCCAA
Organism: Arctium minus; assembly: GCA_954870635.1. Taxonomy (NCBI): domain Eukaryota; kingdom Viridiplantae; phylum Streptophyta; class Magnoliopsida; order Asterales; family Asteraceae; genus Arctium; species Arctium minus. The sequence continues at coordinate 33,847,926 of OX941088.1, forward strand.
TTCATGGGCCACGTAGTATCCAAGGACGGAGTGAAAGTGGACCCGACGAAGATTGAAGCTATGATGAGTTGGGAACGGCCTACAAACCCATCGGAGATTAGAAGTTTCTTGGGATTGGTCGACTACTACCGGAGGTTCATCTAAGATTTCTCGAAAATCGCTTCGCTACTCACGGCCTTGACAAGGAAGAATGTCAAGTTCGTGTGGTCCGAGACTCAAGAACAAGCCTTTAAAACCATCAAGAAGAAATTGCGCGAGACACCAATCATATCCCTACCCAAGGGGTCAGAGGACTTCGTAGTCTATAGTGACGCTTCCAAGATGGGTCTCGATAGGGAGACTACCGTCGACCATTAGGGAGACTAAAACAACAACATACAACCCTCTCAAGAAACACGATCGGCCACCTATCGGTGGCAGACCGTGGATCAAAAGAGAAGCAGACCCACGAACCAACAAGCAAGTCGATTGTGTATTGATGCAAAGAGGAAAGGTGATAGTTTATGCGTTACGACAACTTAAGGACCACGAGAAAAAATATTTTATGCACGACTTGGAATTGGCGGCGGTGGTCTTCGCGTTGATACCATGGAGACACTATCTGTATGGGGCGAAGTGCACGGTTTTCACCAATCACAAGAGCTTGAAATATATATTTGACCAAAAGTAACTCAGCATGCGGCAAAGGAGTTTGGATAGAGTTGCTAAAGGACTACGATTGTGAGTTGTTTTATCATCCCGGAAAGGCCAATGTTGTAGCGGACGCCTTAAGTGCCATTACCGGTAGCTCATCTCTCTGCTCAACCCCGAGGAGTACCACTGCTAAAATGACCTGATATACATGTCATTTTATGAAAAAATGTTAGGCTAAAGCCTAGTGATATCAAACAATTATAAAATAAAGCTAAAAGCAAAAGAATTGAAATTATAGCTTTAAAATAATACATTTACCATTTGAGTCGGAATCGATCCCAAGTAGAACACATAACATCTTGTGTTGACGGGAAGAACCGATTTCCATGATTAGTGACAGAACACAAGAGTAAGTCACAACACATGTTAAATAAGTCACACTCATGGATTATAATCAACTGATGTATCAAGTTCAACTACTCCAAGTCTATTGCTCGTGGACTCTCAAGTTCAACCACGCCAGGTCTATACCTTGAGATATCCAAAATCCGAGTTAGTCTTAATCACTATGAAGTTACATTTTAGCGATCTTGGGCGATGCCCGACCATGTGGCCTACATCTTACTTTCCCATCGAGGCTCAATGCATACTCCATATTAATGTATGGGAATTTAACATCCCAATCAAAACATAAAAGACTTTTATGCCAATGGATCCATTATATTATAGTCAACATAAAACGCCCCTTTAAGGTATACAATACCATTGTCAACACATAAACATGTAAACACTATATGATACCAAATAATGGACTCACAATTTGGTCAAAATGCAATATATATAGAAATCACCCATTTAGTTCCACCATTCATCAAAACTTGGGGAAAAATAACATTTCATCATAAATAGTCACCATTCATAAATATTACATCAGAACATCCAAAATCTACAAACCTCTAGTTTGGCCTAGGTTTCTCCAAAATAAATCATATATGAGTAAATGAGGAACAATAACCTTGAACAACTTGATATACTTTTTAAAGCTCATTTGATTGTATATTTGACCATTGTAACATCTTGAATTTTCAATTAATAATATCCTTCTTTAGTCTTCTAAATCTTTCGTATTTTGGATCGTAATCTTTATGTCTACCGTTAATCGTATGTCTCGCGATAAAATCCCTTCTGGGTATGAAAATCTTAAATTTTGGAAGGTTTGGAGGGTTGGGCGACAGTACCCGGTGACCTTGCCATGGGCATTGTCGTCGTGGTCATAATCGTTGGCTCAAAGGAAGTTAAGGTACAAGTATGGCGACTATGCCCTGTGATTGTGACACGAGCATTCTCGCCAAACTTGGGGTGGTCTCGGTACGCCGCGGGCGATTATGCCCCGCGAGAATGACAAGGACATAATCGCCGAGTCATTCTCGTCAGTGGGCCCAAGGTGAATAAATGTCTCCTTTTCTCATTTATTTCACACACCACTTCTCACCCACCTCTCAACTCTCTCCCCCTTGGCATTTTCCAGCATTTATTGTGCATTCAAGACCTCTCAAAGCTTCAAATCTTAGAGTTCCAAGTCTTCCATCTTCATCAACTAAGGTTTCAAGTTAAGATCGGAAGTTCTCCTCCATTCAACCTTCTCCTAGTTCAACTCACCTTTTTTAAGATTTTTAGGGTTTCACCCAAACCCTACATTGTGAGTCATACTTCCTTTCTTAAACTTTATACATGTTAAAAATAACATTTTTGAACTTCAAATCATCTCCATATTTATATTTACTTGTTGAAGAGTTTTGACCTAAACTAGGGTTTTGGAGATTTTTAGGGTTTTCATCCTTTCCACTAAAATGAATGGTTTTATCATGAGTAAAGTATAATGTGGTTTCATATACACATTTATGGTGGATTACTTGTGTGAACTTATTTTAGCACATTTATGATTTTCATACTATGGTGGAGTTTCTTGGTAAAATAAATATTTGAAAAGGGGTAAATGGGTTTTTATTGTTGTGGTCAATGACCCTCTTGAAAGGATATAATCTTGAAACGAGTATTTTGAGGAGAACCTATGTAAGAGAATGGCAAGTGGTCATTATATGGCTCATGAATGGATTGGGTTTTACTTGGTTGCATTTAAACAAAGAATTGCATTTTTGGGGAACGATTAGTACTAAGAACTATATGTTTGATTATAGTTGGTCACAAATGTAATTGTGACAAGTCTAGACTATTACTAATGGATTCATAGGAATAGAGTCGACTTAATTACTTTGGGTTAAATCCCGTTTGTAGCTAGTTGAGACATTGGACCCTAGGGTGGCAACTTGGTACGGTTATATGGGACCGGATACTAGTTGTGGGTTGTAAATGTAAAACCTAGTGAATGAGCGTGATTAGGATCATTGGGTGCCCTCCCCCACATCTGAGTACGAGTCGGCGAGCTCGTGGCCTTGATCCTAGTATGGTGAACTCTATAACTTGGAAAGTGACCTACTTTTGTATTCCGCCACAATCATTGGGAAATCGGGTATCCCCCGTCATCGTAAGATGTATTTTGGACCATAAGGTCTTTATGTGATAAATTACTCCAATTGTAAATTCTACTCTTTGGAAAAGATTACCCCTTGTTTCAATTTAAATTATTTCTAAATTGTTATATATAAATTGTATGTTCTCACTAGACTTTAAGCCTAACACTTTTTCTTTAATGACATGTATAACAGGTTCCCTTTGTGGCGGGGCACCGAAGGGTTGAGTGATGAACATGGATTTAGAGGCATTTTTGAGATGTTAGTTATTTGGGAGCCGTAACGTTCAAACAATTTAATATTTTGGGAAATTGGGTTGACAACCAATGTAATCTAGATGTAAATGGTTTAGATTAGTTTGTTGTCAATTTTACTATTTATCTGTAGGTTTTGTAAGCGATATTCTATATTTGCCCTTTTCGGGTGGTTTACTCCAAATACAAACGTCATATTGCCGAATTTTCAATTTTTAAATTACTCTGAATTTTTAGGGTGTTACAACCATTGTCATCAAGAACATTCAAAACCCTAAAATCTCCTAAAACCCTTAAAATGGGGTTAAGTTCATAAACATAAGAGATGGAGCCAAGAGATGTTTAGGAGACAAAGTTTACAAGTTTGACATATATAAAGTTTGTTAAAATAAGATGAACTCACAATTTAGGTTTTAGTAAAAACCTAGAAAACTTAAACTTCCTTGAAGGAGGAGTGAGATGGAGAACTTGTGGTCCTAAACTTCCAACCCCTAGCTTGAAAATGAGAATGTTGAAGCAGGGTTGTTCCAATCATTTTGGAGGCCCTGTTACATCTATATTAAAACTATTGATCGGTAGATAAGTAATAAATAAAACAAAATATTAAAGTTTATACCATAATCAATATTAAAAGTATTACAAATTAAAATAACAAAAATGAAGTAACATATTGAAATTCATTTAAATAAAATTAATCTTCTAATGTTTTTTGAAACAAAATCTTTAATCAAATATTCATAATCAACTTTCTCCAAAAACCCATTTTGCATAGCTATTAAGGCTAGTCCGTTAATGTAACACCCCAAAAATTGGGATAAACAAAAATTTCCATAAAAGGGGAAAATGGTAATAAAAAATATGCCAAAGCATGAGCTCCTCCTAAAAAGGGAGACAATAACCGCCTGTTAAGATTACAAGTTTGTAATGAATAACAATGTGAGGGAAAACAACCCTTTAATCTAAACCCTATCTAGGAACAAGATTAATACAAGTTGTTTTCCATTCCAAAAATAAGATTTCTATAATTGGTGTCCCAAAAATGTCCCCAAGCTTGCATCTAAGTTATCTAGACCTTCTTGGCGGTCGCGCCGCTAGATACTGAGATACACATCAAACCAACAAGTGTTAGGCCAAACGAGCCTAGTGAGTTGTACAAAGCATGTCATAACATTTAAAGAGCATGGTATGAACAATTATAGAACGATTTAGTCGACATGGGCCATACGGGAATCAATGGGGGAGACCCATCACACCAATGAGTTTTACCTCAAGTCAATGTACCTTGATGTTCACTCGCATGAGCAACACCCCAAGGCCCGACGCACTTGAAGACTACCTCTCAGGCATTACTCCAAATGGCGGAGGTCTAGGTGCATACCGTTCAGGTGGCACCTCAAACTACATCCTCCTGGCACATACCCACGGTTCCTCCAATATATATATATATATATATATATATATATAATAACCATCTCTATACATTTTCCATATCAACAAGATATATGTATAAGACTACACATGCTTCCAATCCCATATTAAGTCCAAAAACCTTGACACATGTAGGTTTAACCATAATCTTCATAGAATCCATGATATTACACAATCTTGCCAAAATAATGCTAACAATAAACCCATCAAAGTCCATATGATGAACATTAGTCAAAACCCCCCAATAATCACAAAGGTAAGTTAGGTCAAACTTATCAGATGATCAGATATATTCATGCATATGAAGTAATGGCAAATAAACATACAAGACATGTATCTCAGTTGAAAATGGTTAGAAGAACTCACTATCTAGGTTTTATACAAAACCCTAGAAAAGAAGTGGGTGAAAGCTTGAGTTCTTGAACTTGGATCTTGAAGAACCTTCAATAAATGATTAGGAAGCCTCAAATCATTCCCCCAACCACCAATGAGTAAATGTTTAGCAATGAATGAGGAGTGAGGAGAGTGAGGTTGCTAAAATCGCCCCTAGGGTTTCTCTCTTGAATAAAAGTGATTTTGGTGAAGATTAAAGAGTAGAAAATGAGAAAGAAAGCATTTTACCCCGTTTTAGGACCTGCAGGGAGTCCCGCGGCTTTGGCCGCGACTTTGAGGCCGCGCACCAAGCCGCGCATGTGTCCGAAAGTCTGAACTCCAGAGAGTTCTGCGGCTTTGCTCATGGTTTAGAGTCCGCGCCCTAAGCCGCGCAAGTCACTGTCTCCTTCTTTTGACTTAGATTTTAAAAGGTATAAAGGACACAAACAAGCATATATATATATATATATATACAAGTTCTAAACCGAACTACGGGTGTTACAGTTAAGTCTTTCTTGTGTCATTGTCGAGCGCAAATAGTTCTTTAACAACTTCAACTTTGAGAAACTTCTTTCTGCAGATGCAACAGTTACGAGAATAGTCAACAAGACTCTATAAGCAATAATAGCATTAGGAAAGCAGTCTACATGTTTTAAATACTCTAAAATATCAAGAGGCCCCATATTTTCATGTGGTAAAAACTCTTTGAGTAATTTTAATTCCACATATAAGTCATTTCCATCAATATCAGATTGATCTTGATTCTTAAGCGCAATTTCAAAGGCAATATAAGAAGACTTTAAACATGCATTATCCAAAAAACACAACTTATCGGAAGTAAATAAAAACCCAAACACATTTTCATATTCTTGGTATTGTTCAAATCTTCTTTTTAACGAAGCAATTGCATGATCAACAACACATAAAAAATAATTAACTCCAAATGACTCTTCCACAGATTGTGAAGTAATTTCGGATGCATCACTCGGATTTTCATCAAAATGTCTTTTCCTTCGAATTTCACGTTTTCTAGGAAATAATAAATCAATATCCAATTCAGTGGCACATTTCTTTGTTGATTCTATAGCATCTAAAAATCTCGTTTCTCTATATCCCTCAAAAAAAGAAATTAGTCCTTTAATTTGTCCGATAGCAACATCAATTAGCATATTTTTTTTATTGTAAATGTTTACTAACCAAATTCACAACATATAGAATTTCATACCAACCCACTATTGACACTAGAAATTCAAAATCACAAAGCTCATTTTTGTGCTAAAGATTTTGCTTCACTTCTAATTTTGAATCATTATCAATTTCAGCTACTTGAAGTAAAGCTTCTCTTATATCAAACACTTGAAATCTTATGGCTTTTACGCTATCAATACGACTCTCCCAACGAGTCGTTGACAATGATATAAATGTTCATCCTTTCACATTATCTTTAAACGCTTGCCATCTTTTAGTAGAATTAGCAGATATTGTATAAATACGCAAAATTATACTAAAAAAATATCTAGCTTTACCACAAGTATTGACTATGTCACACAAAGTCAAATTATGACTGTGAGAAGCACAAGAATATAAAATGCTCTAGGATTTATATCTAAGAGTTTCTTTTGCATTCCTTTATGTTTTCCCTTCATGTTTGCACCATTATCGTAACCTTGTCCTCAGACATTGTCTATATCTAGACCAAGACACTTTAACTCAGATTGTAAAACATCAAATAAACCTTGACCAGTTGTATCATTTACCTCCAAAAATCCAATAAAATATTCCTCAATACTAACAGTTTTAGAAGAGAGGTCTACATACCTTAAAATTAAGGGTATTTGTTATTGATGACTTATATAAGGAGTGCAATCAAGAAGAATGGAGAAATACTTTGCCTCTTTTACTTTGTTAATGATTTCACATTTGATTATCTTAGCAAGCAAAACTATTAACTCATTTTGAATCCTATTACCAAGAAATGAAAATGTATATCATCATTTGTAATACATTGAATATTATCTTAAACAATTGAGTCAAATTCGGCTAACATTTCAATTAATCCTAAAAAAATTCCATTGCCATTTTCATACAATCTACCGTTAGTACCACGAAATGCAAGATTGTGTGTTGCAAGAAACTTCACAATACAGAAAATTCTTACCAAGACCTTTTTCCAATGATTTTTTTCTTTCTCTATTTGATTTTGAGCAACTCTATCAATAGTTTCATTCTTTTGAAGTCTTAGGCGCAAATCATACCAAGTTTTCATATTCATAACATGTTCCGCATTTGTTTCATGCTCTTTAAGTCTGGTGCTAAGGTGTGACCAATCTCTAAACCCATCATTTGTCAATTGGCCATTTACATGCCTCTTTTTAAAAATTTTACAACAACAGCAAAAAACTTTATCGAGCTCTAGAGAATACAAAACCAATCTTTATCACATTTTTCTCCATTTGATAAAATTGTAGTATAAGATGTTGCAGAAAATCGTTTACGATATCTATCTTTAGGACCTTTTTAATAGATAAATCTCTTTTAGGTCCATTTGTAACTAATATATCAATCATTTTAGAATCCAAAGAATCCCAATTTCTTGGATCAAATATATCAAAATTAATAAAGGTATCATCAACATCAATAACATCATTAGCATTAGCATCAATATCAATATCAATTGTATCATTAGCATTATCATCAATTATCAATAGCATCATTAGAATTAGCATCAATATCAAGTGTATCGGTAGCATTATTGTTATTAGTAACATCATCATCAACATTGATAGCATTTTCATCATCATCCAAACTAACACTAGCATCAACATCAACAGAATTATCAAGGGAAGCTTGTGATTTTTAATGAAGAATTTATCAATAGCTCCTTTTTGAGACAAAATCATCTCTTCAATTATCTTTTTCTTTTTACGTTTTTGACATCCAGAATCATGTTTTCTAACTCTAGAAGACATGATGAAATACTACTAAAACAAATTAGACCAATTAACCAAATAAACCAATTAACAGATCAAAAATAGATGAGAAAATTTGAAATTTGAAAACTTTAATAAACAAATAAGAAATTCAGGAAACAGGACATAAATTAAACCAATAAACCCAATCAAGATGAATCACAATTCACAATGATTGAAATTTAAAAACTTGAGTCTTGAAATAATACACCTGTACTGTAAGTCGTGAGTCGTCCAAGTGACCAAGTAGACAATGAGACAAGTCCAAATGTCCAAGTGTCCAAGCCAAGCCAGAAGTGGTAACTGTAAACTCATATCAGTCCTCTGTCGGTCTGTGGTTGTGAGAACTAAGAAATCCAAGAGAACAACATAAATTAGTTTTACACTAGTGAATGAACAAACGGTAGACTGATTTCATATTTGGACGTGAATCGTGATTTACCGATTTGGCGATTTTAATCATTTTATAGTTGATTTTCTGGAATATGGTCGTTTGGAACTAGTAAAAATCGAACAGGCGGTACAAAATTAGCCGTTGAAGAATGAAATCTTACCTAGGATCTGGTTGTAGTTGCCATTGGAAGAAAAAGTGAAGAAGACGAGAAGGATTAAATCGTGATCGAAGGAACTGAATCGGCGATTTAAAAAGAAAAAAAAAGAGGGAAAGCGTTGATTTCATTCCTCTAATCGTGAATCAGTTGGGTGAGTAAGGAAACATCTCTTTGGATTGGGCTGTAAAACAAAACCTAATAACTTGGGCTTAAATATAATATACAATGGAAACTAAGCAAAATTTTGGGCTCCAAGATACTTGGGGGCCCTGTACAATGGAACACAATGTAACAGCCTATTGCACGACCCTGTCTTGAAGAAATGGTGGTTGAGACCCTCTAAGATGCTCTTAAATCGCCTTTAATGAAGATCTTCAAGTAGAGAGAATTTAAGATGAAAGTGGTTAGGAGAAATGAGGTTAATGCTTGACAAAACATAGCATTTAAGTCTTTGCACCCCGACGACGACATTACCATGCGGTTGTGCCCTGGCATTCTCGTCGGGCACAATTGCCCACTTTGTACCGAGCCTAGTGCTCTTCCCGTGAGAGGGACATGCGATAGTGACCCAGACATTGTCGCCCAGAGTTTACCAAGAGGGGCTTGAGCCCCGCGATTTTGCCCTACGATAATGCCCCATGGCATAGTCGTGGGGCATTATCGGCCAACACATCCCGAACCCCGAAAATTCCGACTTTTTGCACAACAACTATCGATATAAAATACATAATTCCAAATGAGCTATTTCTAATTAATGGATTAATTCTAGAAAACTTTTATGGAGAAAATAGAATTATCACTCAGCAAAAACACGAGTTTTACAGAATCTACCATAAAAGCTCTTCCAATTGACATTAATGAAGAGAGAGAAGAAAGGAAGAAGAAAGGGAGTGAAATGGACGAGAAATGGGTGAAAAGGAGCAAAAATCGGCCAAATAGCGCAGGTACAACAACCCGTGCGACTTTTCCTGCGACCACAAGTCGCGTGGCAAGTCTCCCGCCTCAAGTCTTTTACTCCAGTGAATTTCGAGACCTAGGCGGCGACCCTAGGTCGCGCGCCAAGTCGCAAAAGGCCCTTTTTGCGCATTTTTTTGGTTTTTCGAATGTTTCGCATATGGGAAGCTTCTAGGCATTTTGATAAATAAAAATACAAAATTTATTATACACTTGGACTCAAAAAGGCTAAAGGTAACGAAATTTCAGTGTTACAAAATATTTCAGAACTAATAGAACTCGCAAGAAGCCAAAGGTGTTAATGGTGGTGGTGCAATAGCGGTTCCAAGTTACTAGAAACAGTGAGGGTCCATGTTACCACAGGTAGTGAAGACTCGTCAGAGGTGCTTTGAAGGTCGTTGAAGGTGTTAGTGGTGGTGGTGGTGGTGTGGCGGTGAAATGAAGGAGGGAACGATGCTCTCTAGGAAGGGGGGGAGGGGCTCATGAGGAAATCAATGGAGGAGGGGGTTATATATCGGTTATAAATTAATATAACGTAAAATAAATATAATATATTTTTAAAGGAAAATTAAGGAAATGAGTAAACAAGTGAAAATGCCCCTCATTTAATGACAATTTGATTAAAAAAAAGTGCAAGTGACCACTCTCAAAACAAAATGCAATTTGTAGTGATGAACTATGTACTTCTTGATGCACATGGACGATTTTAAAAGTTTTGTGTAAACTAAAGGTTCCAAAGTTGTAGTTTACTCTTTTTTTAAATAGGTTAAAATAAACATTACTGTTATTTTTCTAAGACGAAAATATATTATTTTATAGAAGATAAGGATTTCAAAGCTCGTATCAAACGTCACTTTAAGCATGTGACACACCATGGTTCAATGCGCAATTTTGTAAGGCGTTATTTTTCATTTTTTTACCTATTTAGTTTGTAGTATATAGTCTAATTAGATAATCCAATATCATTGATTCATTGAGTAGCAACGAAAAACATGTTTATATATATATTGTAACACCCGTAATTTTCGATAAGTAAAGGTCACCTGGACGTTTTTGCAACTTGTAGATGGTGGGATTTATGTTCGGAAAACATTACTTTAAATCCCTAAGAGTTTCAGGAGTGTTGATTAACAAAAAGTCGAGTTTCGGGGCTTGGTACGGGTCCGACTACAATGGCACTGGAAAAGTAGCAGCCAAGTGGGAGCCTTCTGGACCACTTGAGCAACTATGCCATGCGACAATGACATGTCAAAGTCGCATGGCATTGTAGCACAATGGTACCAGACTTGTTAAAAGTCGGTTTTTCAGCCCCATTCTTCATTTTTTCATAACTCTCTCATTTCTACTTCGTTTTTGGCGATTCAAATTGCTATAGTTTCGTTTTTGAGAGATTTTTCAAGGAGAGATTGTTAGTTTTGAGAATATCTAAGAGTATTTGGTGGTGGATTGGAAGCAAAGGTCAAGAGCTCATCATCATCACCTCCATCTTCATGAAATTTGGGGTTTTTTAAGTTTTCACCAAAACGTAAGTGATGAGTTGATCCTCCTAGTTTGTAAACTTTATTATGATTCATAAATTATCTATTGATGACTTTCTAGTGTTTATGTTTCTCAAATTTCGGTTTGGGAGATTTTGAGAAAAGTTAGGTCAAATTAGGGTTTTTGGCCAAAATGGAGATTTTGATATAAGATGTTTGGGGAATGATTCTAAGTGCTTGGATATGTGTATTAATGGTTGGAAGCTTATGGATCTAAGTTTTTTGGAAGATTTCGCTTGAGGATTCAAATTTCTTCAAAGGAGCTCAAGTTGGGGAAAAATCTAGATTTAGCCTAAATCCAGCAAGGTGAGTTCAAGTTGATTTGTGAAAACATTGTACTTTGTACATGCCAAAAATGTATATTTTAAGGTGATTACGTGCTTACATAAATTTTATTAAAAGTGGGAATATTTGAAGAGTTTTACTCATTTGGGTTATTTGGTTTTATAAATCTTTTGAAACACCCGTATTTGGGATTTTTGGACATTTTGATAAATAAATAATGTTAATATGTTTCTTTAAAGATTTAATATGTAAATGGAGGTCATTTTGATGTAAATGTTCTTTTAGTGTATTAGATTTTATAAACCGTTCAGAAAATGCATTTTATTGTGTTATGAGACATTTTGTAAATATAAGGGTAAGAGTTCATTTGGAAAATAGTTTGTCTCAACCAATGATGAGTTTTAGGTTAATCATACTTTTAGTCATTGTGTTTGCATAACCGTCAGCTAAATGCGTTTTATTGTTTATACTGACTTTTACTGTACGTTAAAGTAAATTGTTGACTTTTGGCTCGATTTTGACTAAGATGAGTCTTTGGGACATTTATCCTGTTTTAATAGCCTTCGTGGAGTTTTGAGTATGATTGTGTTTATTGCGTATCATTTGAGAATTGCATGTTTCGAGTGTTTTGGTCATTCAATTGGAGTCATGTAATGTTATAGACTGTAATGTAATGGATCCATAGACATACGAGTCGGTCTTTAATATTTTAAAAAGGGCTATTATTTCCATGTTGGGACCAGGATTAGTCATGGGGTCATCAAGGGCCTTATGGTGCAGGCTCGTGGAGTCAAACATCTGCCATTGGCACTGTGATGTAATTTTTGCGTCTGTTTTTATGGGATAGTTATTCCCATTTGTAACTAGTTGAAACATTGGGTCCTCGGAGGCAACTTGGTACGGTTATGTGGAGTCAGATACTAGCCATGAGCCGTAAATGTAATCCTAGTGAATGAGCATGACTAGGATCCTCGGGTGCCCTCATCCACATCTTAGTACAAGTCGGCGAGCTCGTAGCCATGGATCCTAATATGGTGAGCTCAATAACTTGGAAAGTGGTCTACTTTTATGTTCCGCCACAAGCCATGGAATTCGGGTCTCCCCCGTCACCGAAAGGTGTTGTTTTGGGTATTTAGTTTTATCCTTATTTTTCGGTGACATTTTGAGTTTGGGTATTCTCCATATGTTATAGTTTTGGAGGCTCGAGTTTACTTACATTTCGTTCGTTTCGTTTATAAAGTTTTATTCAAATTTCAATATTTGAGCATTTATCATTATTCACGTTTTGAGTAAGTTTTGGGTTGCATTACTTCATGAAAGAATGTTTTGGCGTGAGACGTTCATCTATAAAATGTGTATTATTGGAAAACAGGTCGTTCTCATATTTAAAATAATTCATTTTGAATGATCATGATTTAAGTTGCATTATTTCCGTTTAACGATTTTTATAATCATGACAAAAACTCTTGAACTCACTAGGCGTTAGCCTAACCTTTTTATTTTTCGGTATGTGCATCAGGTTATGTTTCAGGATTAGTTCTAGCGACATTGTGAAGAGATGAGTGCTAGTTGTGTGTTCGAAGAAGTGAATAGCTTGGTGAAGTCTTCCGCATGTACTTTGGATATAGCGACTGTCATTGGGTTTTAGTAACACCCGACTTTAACTAGTATTTATGTAAGACTTTATTCATTTTGTTGACGGTTAAATCTAGAATCGTATTTCTAGTGTGAACTTGTTGTAAGAGATTTTATCCTTCTTTGAGGTATTATTGAAAATTTTAAATTAGTCGTTATTTCTAAATTTGAGGGTGGTACAAGTTAGTATCAGAGTTTAAGTTTGAGAGATTTAGGTATTGATTTAGGATGCCTAGACTCAAACTAGCGTTTTTCTAAGTAAATGAAAGTGAGAATGAACGATTAGACACTTGAAATAGGAAATTTTAAGGATTGATAGAGACACTAGGATTGGGAATCACGACGAGGGTAACAAGGATAATCTTGTACGGTACGTTCATAATTGCACCTGGCCAGTGTCGTGGTGAATTTACATATTACATGTGCATGCTTGACTCGCCTCTAGGTGATGACCGATGGGGTAGTGGATGAGTTTTTGTGGAGTATTAGCATGAAGAAGTTGATGTTTATAGCGTTATCACTAGGAGTGACGGTTAAGAATGATGAATACATTAAGTTGACCATTTTGGGTCGGGGCAATTGGTTTGAGTAGAACCATAGGCCTATTGAATCGAGTTTATTTCAAGAAGAAATCGTGAGGTTAGCCGATTTAGTCACCTATTGTTACCTTAAGATGTTGAGCATCCGAATGTCGGTAGTGAGATCGTTAGACTTGGTGAGCTCGGACCTAAGATTTTGGGTCTTTACCAACATTCATGCACGAAACTTACTTTTAAAATAATATGCATAAAGTATTTCATACTTTCCCAAATTATTATTTGGGTCATATTTTGGATCCATGGGAAAACGTTTAACATGCACGAGATTTTAAACCATGAGTTTAAACATGCATAAAATTGTTTTATTGCACATGGTTGCAAACTTTGTTGAGATTTTCTTTATCCCTGTTCTTGTCGAACGTTATATTTAGATATTGTAGTATTTACGTTTTACCTTCTTTAGGGTCTCGGGTAAGTAACTGTGATTTATGACTTTGACATTGGATCTCCTCCACATATGTTAAGGTTTTAAAGGAAAAAAGTTATTTTCATGTTTTGGTGTTTGAGTTTTATTGGAAATTTTATTCCGTGTGAGTGTTATTGGGTTTTATGGAGTATTATTTTATGATGTCTTGCAACGCATGATCGAACATTGAAATGCATAAGCTAGATTTATTGCGTGTGTTAGTTTATGGTTTCTTGAGCAACTTATTTCATGAGAGTTTTGTTGGTGGTTGTTCTCCCATATGTTATTTTTGGAAGTTTCAATATTGTGTGATTTCTCTTAGTTTTATATGAGTACATTTCGTTGCACCTTACTTAATATTTGAATTGATTTATACTTTGTGTGTGAGTAAGCATATGAAGGATTTATGATGGTTCGTGTTGAACTTTTGCTTTGAACATCCTTCGGTTGTTGATTTTATTATTATTGTCTCACACAGCGCATTATATTGATTTACTGGTATGCATGACATTATGTCCACCATTTTGGGACAAAGAGCATTTTATCCATGCGACTTAAAGTTTGAAGTCGATCTAAATTATTTTATGTTTGATCAAATCGCAAGCACTTATCGTTTTACTAAGTTTGGAAAATAAACTGATGTATGTGGGGCTTGTTGGAAATTTTATTCCATGCCATCTTATGGCTAAATGGAAAATTTTTGGAACTTGATTACGTAAATTTCTCCTTCTGGAGTTTATACAAACATTTGTTGCACACCGCTTTAGAACAGAAAATTATTTTACGTACATGGCATAAAGTGATGCATATTCGGACCATAGTGGTCCATCTGAAATAGTTGTTGCGCATCTTTTATTATTGTCATTATTAGCTTGAGTAATGATCAAATGACATTCGAAATGGTTTTATATGTGTGGTGTTTGTGACCACTTTGCACAACTACCGAATAAACGGTAGTGGATTTTTACGCTTACGATTAATTGTTATAAATATTTTGCGTTTGAAAGTCTTATAAAATTTCAATTGGCATGTTAGTTTGAAAAACCTTGAACTCAAAGAGATGGACCACACAACAAAGTATTGTTGTCCATCTCTTCGATCCTTTTGTATCATTCCCCAATTGCCCTTCAACTCCAAGAAGCTCATTCAAGGTACTTATCGAATCCAAGTTTAAATTCCACCATCTTTCCATAAGTTTCCATATTGTCTTCACCTCTTCACAATTGACGAGTGCGTGATCCACTGTTTCGATCTCCTTTCCGTATCTTGGACATAGAATGGAGTCTAGTTTAATACCCATCTTGTCCAAAATCGATCTTGTAGGAAATTCTCCCAAGTTTTGCTCTCCATATAAATATTAAAATTTTCTTCGGAATTGATTTCACCCAAGTAGTTTCTACTACGTTTCCACCTACCTCTACCTGTTTATCCTCTATCAAACCTCGTAATTTTTTGGCCGAGAACCCCCCTTGTGGATCTAACCTTCATAATGCCCGATCCTCCCCTCCTTCCTTAGGTGTATAATCCATGATCACGTTCCTAAGTTCCTCTAACTCCCTTATTTCCCTTCCCATCGGTTCCCTTCTCCTCCCCCATTTCCACTCCCAACGATCTCCTTGTTGATCCCCTCTTTTCCTCACTGACACCTCCTTATTTGTTTCGAGATGGTAAAGTCGAGTAAATCTCTCCTTAAGTCGCTCATTTGCCGCCTATTTATCCTCCCAAAAACGTATACCCGATCCGTCCCCCACTTATTTCCTAAAAGATCCCGAAAATAAGATACATTCCTTATCGATCACCTTCCCTACCTTAATAATATTTGCCCAAATCGAATTCCCCCCCGAACCCCTTGGCACTCCCTCATTAAATCCCCCATCCCATCCATAAATACTCTTAATAATCTTTACCCATAGTGTCCCACTTTCATTATGGAACCTCCACCACCATTTGCCAAGTAACCCCCAATTAGCCTCCTTTAGACCACCAATATTCACCCCCCTTCCAAAAGAGCCCAAAACCCTTTCCCAATTAACCGACGCACGACCTTTCCCCATAGTATCCACCTCACCCCCCCCCCCCCCAAAAAATGACATCTCATCCTCTCTAACAATTTCAACACACCAATCGGGGAACGAAACAACGAAAAAAAAATAGTGAAACACTACCAAGAACCGACCTCACCAACGTCCATCTTCCTCCGAACGAGATCATTTTTGATTTCCATGTCGCTAGTTTATTTTTCATTTTTTCAATCATGGACTTCCAATGTGAGAGCCTTCTCATTGACGAGCCCACCGGTAGCCCAAGCTATATAAATGGTAAGGTGCCACTTCCACATCCCAAACCATTCGCCCACGATTGAGTTTCTTCATCCGGTACACCCACACCGTATGTTTTTCTTTTACTTAAATTCAACTTTAGCCCCAAGACCGCATGAAAGTATTTCAAAATTTTCATAAGATTTATTATATTGGATGAATTCCACTCGCCAAAGAATATAACATCGTCCGCATATGGAAGATGAGATATCATTATCTCTTCCTTTCCCACTTTTATACCTTGGAACAACCCTTTTTCCGCGGCTTCCTTCATCATGATATGTAGTCCTTCGACAATTACCAAAAAAAGTAAAGGAGCTAAGGGATCCCCTTGCCTTAACCCCCTCTCCATTGGGAATTCTTTGGTAGGAGCCCTGTTTACCAAATCTGAAATCTTTGACGATTTTAGACATGCTTCTATCCATTTTCTCCATTTTAACCCAAACCCCAAATCTTCAAATTTGTCCAAAAGAAAATACCACTCCACCAAATCGGTGAGAGAAAGAGGGTAAGTAACACCTAGTCACCAAGTAAGGGCATACCTAATAAGCATTTAGTAAACATCCTCTAAGTCCATACATTGATTTAGAATCCAACATTAACATAACTGTAATTATCTCCATGTCGGTTAACCTCAACAACCATCGATTAAGCAAGAATTAACCTGAACAATTTAGGGTTTAAATGTTCCTCACAAGTATCTGGAACAACAACCAAGTGTTTCATGTTCTTGTTCTTCTTTCTAGAACAAATCGGGATGGGGCGGGGACAGAGGCTCCTGTTTACTTACAACTAATTTAGCTTTAGGGTATATACATGAGTGGATTTATCGTTAAACCACTAAGCTAAAATGACTATATGGAATAAACCACGACCCTTCACTTGTCCCCCATTAAGCCACCTCAAACAAATTAATACAAAAAATTCCCAACAATAATACAATTCTCTCTCTTTGCTTCCCTCAAACCCATTAACATAGAACTAGAGAATCAATGTTAAATGGATTGATGTTAAGAATACAAAGATCTAAAAGCTTCAACATTACTTTGTAATAAAGGAAACATAGCAATATTGAGGAAAAACATGGTCAAAATCAAAATCTAAAGTCTAAAAAAATTAAAAGCTTACCTCATCAAGGGGAGATGTAGAATTTTGGAGAACATGAAGAAATCAAAAGGTTGAGCAACATTTATATCCATCGTGTTCTTAGAGAAGAGTTATATAGTGTTCCTGCCTTCCTGGAGACATCAAATGCAGGTGAGAGTCGGGAAGAGGGAGAAATAAAAGTTATGATTGAAGAAAGAATGATTTGAAGGTACTAAAATCATTGGTGGTGGTGGTGGCTTAAAAGCATCAAGATATACTCTGTTGAAGAAAGCCCAAATGGAAAGGAAGAAAATAAAGGCGCAACAGGAACATAATGCAAAATGCATCAAAGATATCCTCATTGCCATGTTGTTATTCAAATCCATGCCACTTTGTTAAGTCTAATTTTATAGTAATCATTGTATTTATAGGTTTGGTCTAATACTGTGTTTAGAGTGTTATACTGTGTTGTATTAGCCAAGGGTATTTAAGTCCCTTGTGGCTTTGTGTTGTGTAAGGGATTTCACGCATATTAAATAGAACTCAGACTTCTGCGCTTTCAACTTTCTCTCTCTACTTTCTCTCTCTAAAGATTTAGTAATTTTGGGATTAACAATTGGTATCAGAGTTGTTCTAAATCTGAGAGGATTAAGATAAACTTTTTTCGAAATCTGAATTTGTGTTTGAATCAGAATATTTGATCGATTTTCTTGAATTTTTCAAGAAAATCTCATATTTTGATTTTTCATCAAATTCGGACTGGTTTGTGATCGATTTTTGTTGTAAATTGATTCGTTGGATCCGTTTTTGATTGTAGAACTCTTTTGATTCACATCTTTTTGCAAGAAAATCATGGTTTAAAGATCAACTTTGTGATTTTTCGAGTTTCTGGAAAACTGATTTTATGTACTGGTTGATTCTCGAATTCTTGATTTTGTGGTTTTTAATCAATTTCTTTGTTTTAAAAATGATAGAAAACTGTTTTCGAACATTTTGGTGCAAGAAAATTTCATCAAATTTTGTTTTGTAATCGTTTTTTTGGAAGAAATCTGAGTTTCTCATCGTTTTGCGCTAGATTCAAGTTTTGCGCGAGTTCATAAGGTTTGCGCGAGTTCATCAGGGACTTTGCGCCAGTTCATCGAGGGGTTCTAAGTTCATTGCACAAAAGTGAAAGTTTGCGCCATATTAAGCTCACGCAAAATCTGTTTTGCATCTTCTAAGTTTCGCGCAAAGTATCTTTGAGTTACTTTATCTCACGCAAAGCTAGATTCTCGCCAGATCATATTTCACAAAGTCTATTTTTGCGTTATCAGCATATCACGCAAACTCAAATTTTGCGCCACCAAAGCCTTGCGCAAATCATAATTTGCGCCATCCTTGTCTCACGCAAGTCAGGTTCTCGTCATTATCTGCTCACGAAAAGTTTAAGTTCTAGCTATCATCACTTCGCGCAAATCTAGTTTGCGCCGACTTCTTCTAAAGCAAAAGTCAAGTTTGCGCCAAATTTTCTGCTTCCAGACTTGGATTATTTCTGAACTTTCTGATGGATTCTGCAAAGTTTGCATTTCAAGCTCAGATCTACAAGAATGATCTTATGATGCAATTGGGAACAAATACTCGTCCACCTGTTTTAATCAATGAAAATGAGTTCACTCAGTGGCAAGATTGGTTCATTAACTTCATTGAGCGTCAAGCTAACGGAGAAAATATGATGAAGTCATTTACTGAAGGACCATTCATCAGACCTAAAAATGACACTCCCTTGACTGCTGAAGAGGTTAAACGCGAAAAAGCCGATCGAGAAGCAAAGTCCAATTTGATGCTAGCACTGCCTAACTCCATTTACAATCGAATTGATTGTTTCAAGCATGATCCAAAGATGATGTGGACTCAATTAGAAAAGATCATGCTTGGGTCATCAGTTGCTACACAAATATGCCAGACACGCTTCATGAATAATTTTGAGGAATTTAAGGCAAAGGACGATGAGTCTCTGAAGGTTATCTTTGACAGGTTTTGCACTGTGCTGAATGATATATGCAAGATAAAAGTGGAAAAGACTGAGCTGAAGACAAATCTGAAATTCCTCAATGCACTTCAACCGGAATGGAACAAATCTTGTCATCGATTGAGGAATGATGTCAGGATATCTTCGATGCAAATCCAAGAGCTTTACGAGATTCTGATGACAGATGAGTGCATAGTCACAGAGAAAAAGGCCAAACTTGATAAGAAGAATAAGAAAACAGTGGACCCAGTTGCACTTCTAACGAGCCGTCTGGCTGATCAAGCATTGTCTGATAATGCTTATGACGGGGCCATTGAAGATGATGGTGAGGCACTTCAGAAAGCAATGATTCTTCTCTCTCAACACTATCAGAAGTTCCAACCTCGTTCGAGTTCCAACACTATTCGCTTCACTTCTGGGTCCAAGAATGTTCAAGTGCCCGAGGCTAAGAAAGCTACTGCATGTTTTAACTGTGGAAAGTCGGGTCATATTGCAAAGGTGGTTCGGGATTCTGCTTATTACAGAAATAAATTGGAACTAGCTAAAAAGAGAGAGAATGGAACTGCTTTACTAGCTGAAGAAGAATTCTGGCTAGATCACTCTGAAGACGAAGCTGATAATATCGAGATTGCTCATATGTGCTTCATCGGAGATGATCAAAGTGATAAAGATTCCAATACTGATGATGATGAGGTACCTTCTGTTTCTGATTTCAAATTCATTTCTTCTCAAATGAACATTATTATAACTGCTTTACATGATTTACGCTCGAAGTTATTATCTGAAAAACATTTAAATTCATAAAAGTCAAATTTGATTGATAAATTACAAATTTCTTTGAAAGATGAAAAATCTATTTTAGCTCATACAAAAGACATCTTTCAAAAGAAATTAGATGATTTAGAAAAATCAAATATGACTTATCTTGATTCTTTGTCTGAAATGACCAAATTAAAAGATAATTTTTCTGATAAAATAAATGAGTTGGAAGAAAAATTATATCGAAGGAATCAGTCTGAGCAAACTATTTATTTGAACAAACCGCGGAGTTATGAGTTTATAAAAGAAAAATGGGGACTTGGTTTTGAAAATCCACAGTGTTTAAACAATGCGATAGAAAAATCCCATACTTTATATAAATACGATTATCTAACACTTGCTACATATGCTTCTCAATTTAAAATTGATTGGATGAATGAAAAGCAAGTGTTAGAAATTGAAAATGAGAAAAGGATGAATAACAAGAAAAATGAAATTTCTTTTGTTTATACGCGCGAAAATGCCAAATATTTTCCCGAAAAATCAAGAAAGAACAGAAACAGTTTAAATGACATTTCTTCCATTAAGTCTTCAGTGTCTGATGATTATGTTGATATATATGCCACTAAATTTGATAAGGAAAATATCTCTCCAATCTTTTATGATTCTAAGAGATATACTCCTCCATTAGTTTTAGAAGGCAAAATCATTGATCTTGAAGATAAAATGGAAGATCAAAATATTCAAAGAGAAATTGAATCTGATGTTATTCTTTCTTTCATGACATCAAGTCTTGCAGAAAAATTATTTTCTCAAAAACAAAATTCTATTTCTGGCATTTCTTCTGATTTTCAAGTAAACAAAAAGGAATTTTTAAAATCTGAAATCTTTTCTCAAAATTTTTCTGACTCCGAGGTAAGTTCAGATTTATTGGTTGATCAGTTCAGTCTCTTAGGAAAAATTGCTTCTTCTGATTCAATTATTAAATCAAAAATTCTTGATGAATCTTTTACGCTAAATGATGATTATTATAAAGCAAAGCGT
This sequence comes from Arctium minus, assembly GCA_954870635.1. Lineage (NCBI taxonomy): Eukaryota > Viridiplantae > Streptophyta > Magnoliopsida > Asterales > Asteraceae > Arctium > Arctium minus. The sequence goes on from OX941088.1 coordinate 33,869,296, forward strand.
AAAAGAAGAAGGTCAAAGAAGTCAAAAAAAACAAGATAAAGTCATTTCTGACAATTCTAATTCTTCTGATTCAAAATTTTCAGATAGGACTTTGAGCACACCTTCAAAGCAGATATGGAGGGTGAAACGGACATCGGATGAATCTCAGACTGATGAGGATAGATATGTAGACAAACACTATAAAAGTGATTCATTTGCTTCTTGTAATAAAATTTCAAAATACTCAATAAAGCAAAGGATTCAAATTTCAAAAGATGTCTCATATTCTTCTTTTGATTCTAGTTCAGATGATTATGCTTTCTTTTCTACTGATTCTTATGTTCATCATTCTGATAATATTTCTCGTGCTTTCAATGTTGAATCTAACAAATATTTCCCCACAAGAACTGCAACTAACTTTCATGGACCCAAATACAAATGGGTACCAAAATCACAGATTGATTCTAAGTTGCAGACATCTAATGTCAAGGGGGAGTAAGAGAAAAATGGCTTCTAAGTACATCAGCTTAGAACCCGTACTTCAATGGACTTCGACTTCTAAACATGTCAGTTTAGGACTCGTTCTAATGATGTTTTTAGCTTCTGACTAATGAGAAACTGTGAGTACATCTACTTTATTCCGCTGCATTTATCTCTGTCAATGATGTTGTTCCAATTTTCTCAAATAGTTTTCAAGAATCTGAGCAAGTTCATCCAAAACTTGAATTTGTACAATCCAATTTTTTCATATGAGACACAAATTCATTACACATTATGTGAAAGAAGGTTTATTGAATTTTATTTTGTATCAACTAAATGTCAATTTGCCGAATTCTTTTCATTTGTCTTAAATTTTCAAAACTCGGCATTTGAATTTAAAAGTTTAAATCTTTACAAATTTTATTCTATAAAGTAAAAGCTTTACAGGTTTTCTTTCTTTTGAATAAAATGTGTGTCTAGGATAAATTTTCAAGTTGCTTTGTTAATATTAAAGTTTTATATGTTCAACTTTCAAGTCTTTTAAAAGTCGAAAAGTCAGCAACATGTTTGAAACTTTTGCATTCTGCTTTAAAGATATGTGATTCGGAATATTTAAAGTTTACAATGCTTGGAAATCCTAAAAAGTCAGAATTATGGATTGTAATGAAAATATGGGCTAAGCACTTAGATGTAAAACTGGGTGATTGAGATGAATTATATATATATATATATAATACAGAAATCTCTAAGTTTAAAAGTTTGTACCTGTGACCTTTCTGGTTTGGGAAAGTAAGTTCCGTGGAATGCTTGTCATCTGGTCCCCTAAGGTCAATTGGTCTGGGAGTGATCGAACCCAAATCCTTCTATAGAACCAGATCGAAAGTCATGTTCTACTGGTATGAATGGGTTTAGGATATGTTGATGTAGCTTTTCTGATCTGGGAGAGTAAGTTCCAAGGGGTGCTTGACACCTAGTCCCCTAAGGCCAACTGGTCTGGGAGCTGCTGACCCAAATCCTGCAATAGGGTCAGATAGAAAGTTACGTTTACGGCATGTTCTTTACTTACCAAATTTTTTGATTAAAAAGATGCCAAAGTACACAAGCGTAAAAGATGCCAAAGAGCACACTCATGTGAAGATGCCAATGTGCACAATGCTAAAAGATGCCAATGAGCACACATCTCATGATCCTTGGTGATATGTTTGAGTTGCGATAAACCTATAAATTTGTGAAAATCTTAAATTCTGATGGCTTAGTGTGAGTACATGCAAAGTTTTCTATTATATTTTTAGAATTGCATTTTCTTGAAGCTAATCGAAGTTCTCATGCTAGCACACTGAATAGATTGATGAAAGTTTTTGAAACTGAACATGTATTAACTTGATATTAAATCAAACTTGTATCTGTATCCAACAACACATATTTGATTTCATTTGATGGATAAAATTGTGATATTTTACTGAGTAGAATTTAATTTGTTTAGTATTTAAAATTTTATATATTTAGTTGTTTCATAATACATATTAAGTATATTTTTCTTTCTACATTGATGTTTTGGTCCTTGTGTTCTCATATATCTTTGTAAATGGGTTTGTGCATTATTAAAGGGGGAGTAAATAAGGAGAATTTTCTGAAAGATCATATCTGTTTTCGAGGGGGAGTTTATGATTCTCTATATGAATGCTAACTTGAATTGTCATATTAAGTGCATTTGTGTAGGGGGAGTCAAAGTGCTTAACAGGTAATTTTTTTTTTCTGAGTTCAAGTCAGATTTGCGCCAACAGTTGGTAGCGCAAAACTAACTTTGCGCCACCTTCAGATAGCGCAAAACAATTTTTGCGCCACTAACGTGTAGCGCAAATCTTCCCTATTTCTCCTTTAATCTGATTTTGCAGATCTTAAGCTGTCTCATCTCCAACTTTTGCATGACCAAGTTGATCTATATCATCAAGGTCATGGGGGGGGGGGGGAGAAGTTAAGGAGAAGTTAAAGAGACAAAGAGTTCAAACGTTTATCTGCTGATCAAGATTCGCTCAAGATTCTATATTTTCTCGGCTACTAATTCTTTTGTTGTTCAAGCTCTGACCATTACAGCTTATTCAAGTACATTTGAAAGAGATGTGTCGTCTAGAGCACAAGCTGATGAACTGATTGTTCTTTCAAGCTAATTACAAACAGGTCCAGTCTTGTCAAGACAACAAAGGCAACATAGATTGAAAGATGCTGAGAAGATTTTTTTTTTAGTCAAGAAAGCTTCTTCACAAAGTCGCTTAGATGGTCTGTGCTGATTTAGAAGATGATTTTGAAGACTACAACGCCAATGATTACTAAGGGGGAGATTGTTAAGTCTGATTTTATAGTAATCATTGTATTTATAGGCTTGGTCTAATACTGTGTTTAGAGTGTTATACTGTGTTGTATTAGCCAAGGGTATTTAAGTCCCTTGTGGCTTTGTGTTGTGTAAGGGATTTCACGCATATTGAATAGAACTCAGACTTCTGCGCTTTCAACTCTCTCTCTACTTTCTCTCTCTAAAGATTTAGTGATTTTGGGATTAACACACTTATTAAAAAGTCACCATCAATCCAGGGATCTACCAGCCAAGATGCATAAAGATATATTTTTACGTGTATATCCAATTTATCTCCACCTCTTCTCAAGCTTTGCATACTCGATGCACTTCCTCATCGTGTCCTTCTCAGGAAGTCCATTGGACTTAATTGTCTTCTCATAGTTCTCCCTAGCTTTTAAAAACTCCAAATATTTTAGCCAAGGTTCTAAATGGCGTGAGGCGTGACGTGGCGGCAAGGTCAAGCCCCAAGTCTTACGAGTTACGACGAGGCCATGGTGTTTTCCAAGGCGTGGCTTAAGGTGGAAATTTTGTATATACTATATATGTATATATATGTGTGCGTATGTGTTTATGTCAGTGTCTTGAACAATAATGATTAAGTTATTAACCATTTAACTTCATATAAAACGACAAAAAAGGAATTTCTAAATTCTAATCGATACTAATGAGCAAATTCTAATCGAATTCGAAGTGCACATTCGAAGAATCGAATGTACAGATGCCATGGCACACCATAACGAGATCGACGCCTTGTATCCACGCCAAGGGGGTAAACGTGGCGGCAAGGCCACGCCTCGGCGCCATGGCGTGTTTTTTAGAACATTGATTTTAGCTGCATAGGCTAAAATTTCATACATGCTCAACTCTTCGTTTTGTATGACAACCTTTGTTCCTTGATCATAAACCCTCATAGCTCGTTTACCAAGACCGTATTCCCCCTCCAACTTAGCAAACTGAAGATACAATGGCTTTAAAACTTCAACAGACATGTTCAACAATCATAGAGATCAAACCAATAAGTTGCAATCATAAGAGAACAAAATTGTGAACATCGAGTGAATAATCATGTGATATTATCCACATATTAAGCATAAACATAAAACAAAATAACTATGTAGCTGTTAAATATATAACCAGTGTTCATGGATAACATGGATGGTGACATGTGTAATTAGGTACGATGCAACATGAGCAAATATTCATGTCAATTGAAAACTATATATTCCTGCTAAAGACCATGGTAATTAATGAACAATTACCTTGTAGAGAAACAATACAAAATTTTGGTCTAAATAAGTACTCTTGTACCAAAAACCAATTTGATGTGATCTTTTAATTAAAGAGATTTCAACTTCGATGTGTTATACACTGACCCAAGCGTAAGCCCATTAGTAAGGTACATATTCTAGAAGGCGTAGTTCTGGTATTTTTCTCCTAAATTCTATCATATCTGTTAATAAACAAGTAGTGTGTAGGAGTGAGAGACGTATCGAGAAAAATAGTAAGAGTGGGTATTATAGGAGAGCTCTAGCCTCTCGAATAGCAAGAAATCTCTTTAGTTTCACTGTTGAATTTCTTCGGTCACTTGGTAATTTCAATTCTACTTTTGGAGTCTGTTGATTCAACCTAGTTCATAACACGATGTTGCACAAAAATGTTAACCAGACAAATTATAGACATAACTTTGCAACATCTAAAGTAAAAAAAGACAGAATTTGAAGGGTATCCAAGCATGCATTATTAGAGTCCTAGTTTGGACTAGGATAGAGGTGATGAAGGTAAAGTAACCATACCATCTCAACAACATACTCAAATAACTCTCTATCCCTTTCAAGTTTGGACTTCCCGTATCTTTCGACAAATTTCGAGAGATATGTAACCCTTATGTCTTTTCACATGGGGATATTTGAAGATCTTCACCCCTATGTCATAGACTTTAAAAGAATCCTCAAAGTACTTGTTCTCCTGGACCACATGCAAGTAAAATTTAAGTTATGCCTCATGAAATAGTGGAAGGTAACGTGAAGAGAAAACAAGTTGCAATACCGAAGAAACTGGCAGAGAGAAAAAGGATATGCTTTAGAAAAAGGTAGAGATCAATAGATGATGAAGAATTAATGGATAATAAAGACATTAAGAGGGACAACATACCTCCAAGAGCATTGCATAGTTTATAATAATTTGCGGTGTGCCAATCCGAAGATCCAACATCCTCTCGTATACAGCAGGAGTAAATTGTATTTCTAGAGTCCAAACTATCAATTATAATTAGGATTGTAAACGAACCGAACATTCAACGAACATGAACGAACATTTTTTTGTTCGTTTAGTTAAATGAGCAAACATGAACCACGGTCACGTTCGTGAACGTTGTTTCATTTATGTTCATTTACGTTTATATATAAATATATTAGGATATTAGAGGTGGCTTCATACGAGAACATCTATTTAAGAAAACACGAAAACAACCGAGTACATACAAAATCATATGTGATTCACGTACAAAATCATATATGATTCACGCGACTATGCGCACGACCCATCGCCCGCGTCTGATTTTTTCGGGTTAGTGTAAAATCACATATGATTTTGTACATGATATGTTGTTTTTTGTTGTTTTCTTAAATAGTTAGCGTTCTCGTTTGAACTTTTCTCTATGATATTAATATGTAAAATCATTAATTAAATATAAAAATTTAAAATTCCTTTTTTGTCCCTCCTAAATTTACCCAGTTATTCATTTTGTTATGTTATTTTTTAGGAATAGAATGATGGTTAATGGTGGTTGTTTTTTGTTTATTTGTCTTCGTTCGTTTATGTTCATTCATTTATGTTTGTGTCTAACATCTTAACGAACGAACATGAACACAAAAAATTCCGTTTGTTTACTGTTCGTGTTCGTTCGGTTCATTTACAGTCCTGATTATAATATATGCATGCTACAGAAGTGTAAAAGTAGAAAGCATTCATAATATGCTTCATGATGTCTAAATTACCTGCATAGTTCTCTAGTAATCCCAACTTAGAGATTCACATTTGGCAGTTACAGACTTCTCTTCATTAGCAACAAGAAGGTCGAGTATCATGTTGCATCCCAACCGATTATTTTAATTTCGTACTGATAAGAGTTGCATACATCAGCTATATACCAGGGGTTCAGATTGCTATATAATCACCACAAAATGTCAGCCTGACACCAGATGTAGATTGCATTGCTAGCTATCAAATGCCTAATCCCTTGAAAGGTGTTTTAATGCAGATATTAAGCAACCTCATTTAAGATTTATTGTGTTCAATATTACTAAAAAGTCGCTATGAGGGTGAAACATGATGCTGAAGTCTAGAATAAAATGGTTGTAAGGTGTTTTCCATTTGGTCTTGTTGTCTAGTTATAGTGATTTCCATAAATAAAACAATGGAGAAGCAATTACAAAGGTAAATAATTCATATCTGCATGGACAGAACACACAGATTCTTATGAAAAAAATTATTAACCCTGAAAAAGTCGTAACATAAGAGCATAGCTTATTGTTTCAGCCGTCACAGGGAAGGGTTGGGGAATTATGTGGTTAGTGTGTTAAATGTGTGTGTATATATATGTATGTATAATTTATTTATTTTTAAATAAAAAGACAAAAAGGTGAGTAAAATAACAATGGAAACCGAAATCAACCAATATTGGAAACCAGTATTATATTGGAAACTTTGGAAACTGAAATCAACCAATCAGTGATTTTTTTTTTGTTATTTTTAATTGAAAAGGTTATTTTTGTCTTTTACATTATTTCATAATATATATGGTAACTATTATTATTATTATATTAATAATTATTTAATTTTAATTTAGCTTATATATGGTAATAATAATCATTGATTAATTAAAAAATGAGATATTTAATTTAGGTAAATTATTTAATTTTAATTTAGCTTATATATGGTAATAATGAAACAATAATGCTAACACGATGAACCTGATGAATCTATTTTCATATACAGATATGCAACTGAACAAGTAATGAAACAAAATGAGAAGTTAACAAAAATGACACAAATTCATCATGTTTCATTAGGAAACAATAATGCTAACACGATGAACCTGATGAAATCTGTAATCCAATTAAATCTGTAATTCAATGAAATCTGTAATCCACAAATTCATTCTGTTTCATCACAATATTAGATTGCGTGGGAAATTTTATAATAAAATGAAATTAAAAAAAATATTTTCTTACATTTTAAAAGAAAAATAATTTTTTTTGATTAAAAGACAAATGTTCCACGTTTTCATAGTAAAAAAAATAACAAAATTTAGATTGCGTGGGAAATTTTATTTTGGTTTCAAGTAATCTAAATAAAATAAACCTTTCTTGCCATATTTGAGACACAAAATCAAAAGACATATTTACCCTTTTCATCTATTATTTTTATTTATTATTAATAAATTAATTAATTTACTACCATATATAATTCAAATGAATCTTAACCATTGGTTATAAAGATCAATGGCTGAAATTTGGTTTCCAAAGTTTCCAATGAAACTTGGTTTCCAATTGATACCACCCCTATATATATATGTATAATTTATTTATTTTTAAATAAAAAGACAAAAAGGTGAGTAAAATAACAATGGTCACCCATAGGGATGGTAACGGGGCGGGGATCCCCTTACCCGGCCCCGGCCCCGGTTTCGTGGAGAGGTACCCGGCCCCGGTACCCGACAGGTGCGGGGATTAAACACCCGGCCCCGGTCAATACCCGGTCTCATTTAGCCTTTTTTTTAAAACCTTTTTTTGGGTATTTTGGACTGTTTTTGGGGTTGATTTTGGGCCATTTTACTACAACTAATAAGTTGAAAAAAATGCATAAACATTAAACAATGTCATCAAATTTCAACGTCTTCATCGTATGCAACCGTTTGATCAAATCCTTGCGGTTCTCCGTCCTTTTTATCTAAATTTAAAAATAATACAAGTTAGAAAAATAGTATATACACCACGTATCATATAACAATTAATATAATTATTACCTAATTTCAATTTTGGGAAAACTTTAGTAATTAGTATATTAATATATATATATATATATATATATTTTTTAAAAATAAAAATTATATTATTATTACCGGGTACCGGGTGGGTCGGGGGGTGGTCTACCTGGCCCCGGCCCCGGTTTGTGTGTACCGGGTATCCCCGACCCCGTTTTTCCGGGTATTCCCCGGCCCCGTCCGGGTCGGGTGAACCGGGTTCCCCAACGGGTTGGGTCAGATTCCCATGCCTAGTCACCCATGAGTTAAATTGGAGTTAATTCCGTTAAGGATAGAAACTTAGAATGTAATAAAATGCAAACCATAAAGACGTGGGATGTATTTATTTTGATTGAGGTACTACATCCAAATTCTGAGCAAACCAAAGGACCTACGATGTAATTTACTCTAATATTTTTAGGTGATTTAGGAAGTTTTGATTTCTCTCTAATCCTTACTCTCTTTTTTTTGGAGATCAAAATTAAGAAAATAAAATATCATCCGTTTTGTTTGCACTTGAATTAGGAAAAATTGAAAATAGAACTCAAAAAATATTAAACATAAATCTACTGTGTGTAAAACCTTTATAAAATTAAGAAATAATCAATTAATAAATACATTTAAATATGAAATAATCCGTAATTCTTACTAATATTTTATTATTATTATCGTTTAAAATTGCATTAATAAAATTGAAATAAGTTATATGTTTATTTTTAACTTCTAAATATTTTAATTATAATAAAACATTGAATTAAACAATTTACAAACAAATATAACTTTTTTTTATATCTGTACAATATTATAAAACATTTGAGATAAAGTAAACGGTGCATAAATACAACCTTTTAAAGTTGCATGTTTAAATTCATATAATTAATTGATAAGCATAATAAAAATGAGATTTTTTTTAACATCTCATTTTAAATATAAATAATCTAAAATGTAATTAGGAAAATCATTAAGTTCTAACAAAATACTTAATTATTATCTTTATGAAAACACATTACATTACTAAACCTAAATTAATTAATAAAAATTTTGAATTAAATAAATTATACAAAAAATGAGAACTTTTAAATTATTAATTTGATAATAATATCATATACTTTTTTTAAAATTTTTTATAGGGTTTTCAAAATTATAGTTTATTCAAAAATAAAAACATTATCACTTTCTCAAAACTACACAAAATCGTATTAAAATTGAGTACACTTCTAGTTATTTTTAATATGGCACATATATTGATATATTTATTATGGTTTTTTTAACCTCATCTTCAAAATAGTAAAACATGTTCAACCAATTGTAATTCTTATTATCAAACATAAATTTTGGATTTTATTTTTTAATGAGAATTTTTATTATTTTTTATTTCTCCATTTACAGTAGTATCTTACATCTCGCTACATCATTCGGATACACAACTAGTTTATATGAAAATGTTGTTTATGTTTAATGTATGTGATTCTATATTGATGTTCTTGAAATTTTATTGTATTGTTGTTTATATTAATTAACTGATCGTCGTGTGCGCATGTGTGTGTGTGTCATCATTCTGTTTTAAGTCACATTTTTAGAATAATTGAGGGAGCAGTAAAATAAATAAGTATTTATCATTTTTTAGGAATATCGAAGGTATGCATGGGTAAAATGGAAATAAAACTGCAAATCACATAGTGAACAAACATAACAATGATTGTGGACGTGATTATCACTGTTATCGATTTATCACAACAAAATAACATCATAAGAATTCTTCGAATTATCAAAGCATTTATCACATTATTATAATAGAAAAATCACATAATTATCGACAACAAATGCATTAACATAAGAATTATTCGATGATACTAGCAACATTTAAGTGATAAAGACAAATCTAAGATAACAGAAAGTTGTTGATAAATACTACTTATTTTCATTTTATTAAAATTTTTATTATGGGTTTAATAATTTGGAGACCAAAAAGGTGTTATATAGGTTTGGGTCTGATGAGAATAAAAGTTATAGTGTCATATATAGTAACAAAACATTCATATACTTTCAACTTCCTGTATTAATCTATTTTTATCATTATGATCGAAACTTTAACAAATTAATGCATGTAAAAATGATTAAATGTACGTAAAAGTTTGTGAAAATGATTGAAAATAAAGATAAATGTGAAAATAAAAGTAGTTGAAAGTAGATAAAATTAGATCAAAATATTAACTTAATCTAACACTACTAAAAAAGACTTTTTCCGGCGGAAGAATCCGCCGAAAATCGTGTCTTCCGGCAGATCTGGCCACCAGAAAAAGACTCGCTGGAAAACACGATTAGAATTTGTTAAAATATAAAATCAGTTTGTATCAATCTTGTCATCTATTTTAACTTATTGTGTTTGTATTAATGTGTGTAGATGTTCAGGGTCTAAAATGGGTTGTTGTTTATAGTTGAAGGTTCGAGGGACTGCGCCTCACTTTTGTAGAAAGAACAAGGGTAGCGGAGCAATTCTTGTAAGCTGGAGGATTAAAGTTCAAGGGCTTCTATGCAATTTACAAGACTTATAAAAAGGGGTCTCTCACCTTTTTAGAAAAAAAGATCAGATCATTTTTTTTCATCTTGTTTTCCTCTCTACGATTCAATCTTCAGTTTTTAGAGTTTTCTTTTTATTCTTTCAAATCTCTTGAAGGAAACTAAGTTTGTAAGTAAATAAATGGTTTAAACATTTGAAGATGGTATCAGAGCTTCAACGTGTTCGTTCCATCTGCAGTGTTCATCACCATTTATGTCCTCGGTAAACCTTCTCCTCTTTCACCTTTATTTTGTTCGTTAACAACTTGTGGGTTGTTTTCTGTTCTCGTTTTTTGACTGAGATTTTATCTCCTTCGGTTTTTCAAAATTCTGGATCTGGTTTTTTTGTTAAAAAACAGTCTAGATTTCTTTTTCCTCCTGTTGTGAGGTGTTTCTGAGTAGATCTTACCTTTTTATGTCTTGTTTACTCGGTTTTCATTTTTTTTACGCTTCCTTTTATCTCAGTCCTTTCTCTCCTTACTCATCTTAGATCAGATCTAACATAGATCTTGGTTTAAGGCGATTTTTAAGGACATTATTGTGTTCTCAATTTGCCTTTTCGAGCTGGATCTCACCTCTTTAGGTGTGATTTTTTTTTCATAGCTCTCATTCTCTCTGTTGGTGATCTATTGTAGATATTGTAGATCTTTGTTTTCTCAACCTGAATCAGATCTCTTTAGATCGTGGTTCTAAGTTACAGATCTTGATCTGTTCTTTTTTCTCTTCGTAAATTTTTCGTTTGTTTTTCTCCTCTATTTGACTTTGTATCAGATCTTCTATAGATCTCAGTTCAAGGTCTGTGTGCGAGGATTATCAGATTCATCTTTGCTCAGATCTTTGGTCTGCATCACCATTCGATCTGTTATTTGTTGTCTCGTTTATCTGACTTTGTATCAGATCTTCTATAGATCTCGGTTCAAGGTCTGTGTGCGAGGATTTATCAGATTCGAGGTTACAGATCTTGATTTGTTCTCATTTCTTTTCGTAAGTTTTACATTGGTTTTCTCCTCTGCCTGACTTTGTATCAGATCTTCTATAGATCTCGGTTCAAGGTCTGTGTGCGAGGATTTATCAGATTCGAGGCTACAGATCTTGATTTGTTCTCATTTTCTTTTCGTAAGTTTTACTTCGATTTTCCCCTCTGTCTGACTTTGTATCAGACATATCTCGGTTCAAGGTTTGTGTTCGAGGATTATCAGATTTGTCCTTGTTCAGATCCTTGGTCTGCATCACCATTCGATCTGTTATTTGTTTCCTGTTTTGTGTTTTTTTTCCTTTTTTCTTTTTCTTCTCTCTTTTCTGTGTGTTCAGGTGTTGTTTCTGCTTGCCACCTGTGGCCATCTGTTTTTCTTTATTCTGGATTCCTGTTTGAGGTTCCAGATCTGCTCACACACTCTCCGCTGCACTCAGTATTAAGGACCGTTTGGTAAGTTCGTTCTGTTTTCTACTGGCTTTCTCAGCGCTGTAAGTCTTTATTTCTCTTACTCTGTGTTATCTTTTCTGTTTTTGGACTCTGAGTAGTTGGCTTGACCTACCACCTTTCAAGTGGCAAGGAATCCTGCCTCTACGTTGCTCATGCTTTTGTCCCTGTGTGGGGGTTTTTTAGTTCTCCTAGTTAATCACTATGACTGGAACATAATCCTCCAAAGAGACAGAACAACGATCGTTGATTGCTAAGCTGGACTTTGGGGATCCTCTTTATCTCCATCCCAGTGATACCTCAGGAGCTTCTATATTGTCTATGAAACTTAATGGTACTGATAATTACAAAGTTTGGTCATGTGCTATGATTTTGGCTTTAGAAACTAAAAATAAGCTTGGTTTTATTGATGGATCTGTTGTTCGTTCCGTTGACAATGATGTGCTTGGAAAGCAGTGGGACAAGTGTAATTATGTGGTTTTATCTTGGATCCTCAATTCTATTTCAGAGGATTTGTTTGTGAGTCAAGTTTTTTCTAGGGTTGCCTCCGAAGTTTGGCTTGAATTAAAAGAGACCTATGATAAAATTGATGGTTCTGTTACTTTTAACCTGCATCAAAAAATTAACTCCCTCTCTCAAAATGGAGCTATTGTCTCCGACTATTATCACAAGTTAAATGGCCTGTGGAAGCAGTTTGATGCTTTAGTCAAACTGCCTTCATGCACTTGCAATGCTGCTCACGATTTTTCAAAACATAATCAATTAATAAAGTTAATGCAGTTTTTAATGGGTCTGGATGATACTTATATTCACATTCGTAGTAACATTTTAACAACTGATCCCCTTCCCACTGTTAAAACAACTTTCTCTTTGGTATCAAGAGAAGAATCACACCGAGGTGTGACTCGACCTATTGATACTAAGAGTCAGAATTCTGCCTTTTTTGGAAAAACAAATGATAATAAGAAGAGGGGTGGAAAATCTCCTCTTCTTTGCAAGCATTGTGGAGTGACGGGGCACACAATAGAAAGATGTTACAAGTTAATAGGATTTCCTAAGTATTTCCAATTTACAAAGTCTAAGAATGGTCAACCATTCAAACCCTCTTCAAATAATGCTCGTTCCACAGATACCAATAGTCCTGCTTGTAATCAGAACACTTCAACATCCCTAACAGAGGATCAAATTAACAAGTTACTGTCTCTTCTTGATCAGAAACAGTCTAAGAACATTTCAGTTAATATGGCAGGTATGTTTCCTGTTCATATGACAAATATGTCTACCTTATTTTCAAATTGTTCTCAGTACGGTTAGATAATTGACTCTGGAGCAAATCAACATATGACTTCCTCTATTTCTCAACTTGAAAATGTTATTAATATCTCAGATTTAAACCTTAAAGTTACTCAACCTAATGGAGATGAATCTAGAATAGATCAAATTGGAAATTATAGACTTAATGACAAAGTGATTTTATTTTATGTTCTTGTTGTCCCTGATTTTCATGTTAATCTGTTGTCTGTACATAAGATTGCTAGAGATAGCAAAATTTTTGTTGGGTTTGATGAGTATAAGTGTTACCTTCTTCAGGGTTCTCTTCACAAGAGAATTGTGGGGACTGGTAGTGAACAAGGAGGTTTATACTTCTTTGACAAGTTGTCCAAGGGTGAGTCTTCTGTTCCTTGTAGTTCTAGAGGTCCTTCAAATAATGTGTCTTTTGTTTGCAATGTTTCTAGCCAATTGTGGCATAGTAGACTTGGTCATCCAGCTGACCAAGTTCTTGGGGTTCTGAAGGACACTTTTGATCTTGAGAATGATCCTGCCTCTTCTCCGTGTGACATTTGTCACAAGGCAAAACAAACTAGGGATAAATTCATACCTGCCACTCACACCTCCACTGTTCTTGGTGAATTAATTCATCTAGATTTGTGGGGTCCTTATCGTGTTCCTAGTAAGGAGGGTTATAGATTTTTCCTGACTATTGTGGATGATTACACTAGGTCTGTTTGGGTATATCTATTGAAAAGTAAAGATGAAGTGTTTGATAATATTGTTGCTTTTCACAGTCTGTTGAGTAATCAGTTAGGCAAACATGTTAAAATTTTCAGAAGCGATAATGGGACTGAATTCACCAATAGTAAGGTAGGTACTTTCTGTAAATCTAATGGGATTATTCATCAAACTACTTTTGTTTATACTCCCCAACAAAATGGGGTAGTTGAACGCAAGCATAGGCATCCTCTAAATGTTGCTAGAGCATTAATGTTTCAAGGAAACATTCCCTTGAACATGTGGAATGAGTGTATTTTAACTGCGGTTTATCTTATTAATCGTACACCTTCTTCTGTGTTGAATGGAAAGTGTCCATATGAACTTGTTTTTGGTTTTGCACCTGTTTTGACTCATCTTAGAAATTTTGGGTGTTTGTGTTATGCTGTAAAACCTAATGTTTCTGATAAATTTTCTTCACGATCGGAAAAATGTATTCATCTTGGTTATTCTAACTCAAAGAAGGGTTATAGACTTTATAGTTTGGATTCAAAACAAATAATCATTTCTAGAGATGTTAAATTTTATGAAACAATTTTTCCATTCAAAATGAGTGCTAATCAACCAATTGATGATTCTAGCGACATAAATTCATTAAATTTCTTTGATTCCTTTATAATTTAGTCTAATGATTCGTCTTCTGAATTGCCCGATGATGAAATTAGGGAGAATCCTCAAAGTGAAATTTTTCATAATATTTCTGATAACTCAAGTAACCGTGACCGTCTGAGTAGTCAAAACAGAGCTGCCGGGTCTGTGGACCCTAGTAGTACTAGTTCAACTAATGACATTAACAGAGCCGTCAGATCAAATGGTCCTGGTGGCGCTGAGATTTCCAGTGGTACACGTGCTGCTGATTTCCGTCAATTAACAGTTCGAAATGTAAATGATGATCTTTTGAGGTCCCCTTCTGAGGGTGTTGATAGTAATAACCAAACTGTGTCTTCTGTGCGTAAATCTAGTCGGTCTTCTGTTTTACCGCGTCGTTTTGATGACTATGTAATAGAAGGTAAGGTCAAGTATGGTATAGAAAAGGTTGTTAATTACGCTCGTCTTAACTCAAATAATTTTTGTTTCATTTCTTCTTTAAACAAGTCTGTTGAACCTGAAAACTTCTTTGAAGCCAGTAAGGACCAGAATTGGGTGAATGCTATGAATGATGAGATGGAAGCTCTATATAGAAATGGCACTTGGGTTCTCACTGACCTCCCTCCTGGACGAAAACCAATAGGTTGTCGTTGGATTTATAAAGTTAAATATAAATCTACGGGAGAAATAGAAAGGTATAAAGCTCGTCTTGTAGCCAAAGGCTACAGTCAACGAGAGCATTTAGACTATGAGGAAACCTTTTCACCAGTTGTGAAAATGGTTACTGTCCGGTGTGTTATTGCTTTAGTTGTTCAGAATAGATGGCCTTTGTGCCAACTAGATGTGAACAATGCTTTCTTGTATGGAGACTTAGTTGAAGATGTTTATATGAGCTTACCTCCAGGTTATTTCTCTACAAATGACAAACGTGTTTGTAAACTTGTCAAGTCTCTTTATGGTTTAAAGCAAGCACCACGTCAATGGTACGGAAAATTGTCTACATGTCTGCTTAACCATGGTTTTTGTCAAAGTACCAGTGATTATTCATTGTTTACAAAATGTGATAATAGTGTGTTTCTTGTTCTTCTTGTTTACGTAGATGATATTGTTCTCACTGGTAATTCTGATTCTGAAATTCAAAAGGTAAAAGATCATTTACAATCCAATTTCAAAATAAAAGATATTGGTTTGTTAAAGTTTTTTTAGGCATTGAAATCTTAGAAACTGACAATGGATTGTGCATGTCTCAAAGGAAGTATTGTCTGGAACTTTTAAGTGATTTTGGATATTTAGGATGTAAGCCTGTTAATACTCCAATGGACATGAACTTGATAGTAACAGATTCTGTTGGGTCTGAAAAGAAAGATACTCTTTTAAAGGATTTTACTGGATATCAAAAACTAATTGGTAGACTCATTTATTTGTTAGCTACTAGGCCTGACATTGCTTTTGCAGTTCATTGCTTAAGCCAATTTATGCACTCTCCTCGTCAATCTCATTTAAAGCTTGCTCTTCGTGTTTTACGGTATTTAAAGGCATCTCCTGGTAAGGGTATATGTTTTTCTGCATGTTCTAGTAGTGAGTTTAAACTGTTCGCCTTTGTGGATGCTGATTGGGGTAAATGTCTATCAACAAGGCGATCAATTACTGGTTATTGTCTTTTCTTGGGGAATTGTATGGTGTCGTGGATGAGCAAGAAGCAGTCTACTATTTCTCGTTCCTCTGCTGAGTCCGAATATAGAGCTATGGCATCAACTCTGTGTGAAATCATATGAGTTATTAGTATATTAACATATTTAAAATAGATAACTTGCTTCCTGTAAGTTTAAATTGCGACAATAAATCTGCCATCCAAATAGCTAACAATCCTGTGTTTCATGAAAGGACTAAACACATAGAAATAGATACACATCAAGTGAGAAATAAAATTTCAATAGGAATGTTGAAAACTGTTAAAGTTTTATCAACAGAAAATCCTGCTGATATATTCACTAAATCACTTAGTATAAATCAGCATAACTATCTCGTTTCTAAATTAAAAATGTTAGATCTCTTTCAATGACAAGATTGAGGGAGGGTGTTAAAATATAAAATCAGTTTGTATCAATCTTGTCATCTATTTTAACTTATTGTGTTTGTATTAATGTGTGTAGATGTTCAGGGTCTAAAATGGGTTGCTGTTTATAGTTGAAGATTCGAGGGACTGCGCCTCACTTTTGTAGAAAGAACAAGGGTAGCGGAGCAATTCTTGTAAGCTGGAGGATTAAAGTTCAAGGGCTTCTATGCAATTTACAAGACTTATAAAAAGGGGTCTCTCACCTTTGTAGAAAAAAAGATCAGATCATTTTTTTTCATCTTGTTTTCCTCTCTACGATTCAATCTTCAGTTTTTAGAGTTTTCTTTTTATTCTTTCAAATCTCTTGAAGGAAACTAAGTTTGTAAGTAAATAAATGGTTTAAACATTTGAAGAGAATTAACTACTTTTAAAAATACATAAATAATCTGCTAGAAATCTGTCGTAAATCCGTCGAAAATTTAATGAATTAGAATTAATTATTTTTTAAATATAAATAATCCGTTGGAAATCCGACGAAAATCCGCCGGAAAATTAATTAATTAGAACTAATTATTTTTTAAAAATAAATAAATAATCCAGTGGAAATCCGTCGGAAGCCTGCCGGAAAAAAATTCGAAATATTTTTTATTTTTAAAAAAAAAACCAGTGGCGAATTTCAAGCAGATTAGTGGCGGAAGTCAACGAAAGTTGACTTTTTGGTATCCACCAGAAATCCTAATCTGCCATTAATTTTTTGACGGAAAAATCCGTTAGGAAAACTTTTTTTAATAGTGTAATGCTTAAAGATGTTCTCACCATATTATTAATAATTTCACATGATCCCATATTTATATTCATATATACTGTAATTAAAAGTTGTAAATTTTCTTATACTTCATCATTGTATAGACGAATTTGCTATCCTCTTTGAGGTTTATACTTTAGAGCATCTCCAACAACATTGCTAAAATAGAAAAAAATAAGTTTTTGTTTACTAAATCTCTTCAACAGCTTTGCTATCTTGTTTGTTATAATAGAAAAAACTTGAACATTTTCCAAGTTTAGAGAATTCTCTAAAACTTGATGGTAGGAGAGAGAAATGATTATTTTATTCAATCCCACCAATGAGATTCAATATTTATCATTTTACATTAAGTTTTTTTTAAAGTGTTTTGGAATGATAAATTAGATAATATTATAATAATATAAGTTGTTTTAAAATCTCTAAAATAACAAATATGTTGGAGTTGAATGTAATACTTTTTTAGAGATTTTCACTTTTGGTTATCAATTTTAGAAAAATTATAGGAAAGCTGTTGGAGATGCTCTTATAGGCCTATTCATTTTACTATCAAAGTTCATAGGCATTTTACGCATTATATTTTCTACCGTAAAAGACTAACTGGTTGCTAATACCTTCTTCTCGGTTCCTCACAGACCCGAATGAAGAATCCAAACAGATTTTAATTTTTTGTAAATCAAAAATTTGCAAAAAAAAAAATCATGCAGAAATGATCGACTCTTTAGATGCCCCGAAAATACTATGATTTGATTGATATAAGTTCATACAATTTAAATCAATGGCTTTTGCCACAAGAGGAAGACAAGCGTTCATTTGATCTTGATCTTTGTGGATCGAACAGGGGCCTAGACTGGATCTCCAGGGCTCCACATCTTCACATACATGTCTATTTCACCGAGCCTCTCTCTGAGACAGCTACTGATCATAATCAATTGACAAGAGGTCAACGCTTACGTAGCTCAGAGGATTAGAGCACGTGACTACGAACCATGGTGTCAATTCCTTCCCGATACCTCTCAAGGAAAATCTCGAATTGGATCCTAAATTGACGAGTTAGTGTGAGCTTATCCATGCGGTTATAAAACTTTCATTTTCTCAAAGCTATATAAAGTTATAAAATAAAATTGAGAAAGACGAAATATATATGTATTTCACTGCATTAGACATATACATTTTTAGTAGATAATAAATAAGTAATTTTTATATAAAGAAATACATCAGACCTAAAATAAAGCTCACAAAGAATTCAACTTTGTGACTTACATATATCACAATAAAATAAGATAAAACATAATTAAATTTATTATTCAGTTCTACTCTCTACATTTAAACTAATTTTACGAAGTAAAATATATAGATAGTGTGAGAAACAAAATAACTGTAACACCCGTAATTTTCGGTAAGTAAAGGCCACCCAGACGTTTTTGTAAGTTATGAATGGCGAGATTTTTGTTGGGAAATCATTATGTAATGTCCCTTAGAGTATCGGGGGTGTTGACGTTGGAAAAGTCGAGTTTTGGGGCTTAGTACGGGCACGACTACAATGCCCGACGACTATGACGAGTCACAGTCGCACAGGGCAAAGTCGCAGCCAAAAACAGAAGCATTGGGGAGTCTGGCGACATTGCCAGG
Organism: Arctium minus; assembly: GCA_954870635.1. NCBI lineage: Eukaryota > Viridiplantae > Streptophyta > Magnoliopsida > Asterales > Asteraceae > Arctium > Arctium minus. The sequence goes on from OX941088.1 coordinate 33,888,237, forward strand.
CGACAATGTCGCACCAGGGCATCAGGAGGCTTTTAAGTGCGGGATTTTCAACTCCTTTCTCATTTCTCTTCTTCAAACTTTCCCATTATCTCCCAAATCGTCCCTTCTTCATTCCCCTCAAACCCTAACTCATTTTGGGTCCATTTCTTGTGTTCTTGAAATGTTCCATCATCAAGTGGTAAAGATTGAAAGCTATAGGCAAGGGTTCATCGTCTTCACCCATTTCTCTAAGGTTGTGGCTAGGGTTTCCAGGTTTTCATCAAAACCTAAGTGGTAAGTGGACCCCTTCCATTTCTAAACCCTAATATAAGATATAAATGTTATCTTCATGATCTCCTAGTGTTTGATTTCTCAAATTTCGGATTTGATGGTTTTGGATGAATCAAGTCAAAAATTAGGGTTTTGGTCAAGTTGGGGATTTTGATGTGAAATGTTTGGGGGTTGATTCTTAATGGTTGAATGAGTATATTCATGGTTGAAAACTTGTGAATTTAGGTTTTGGAAGGTTTTGCTTGTGGATTCAAGTTTCTTCAAGGAAGCTCAAGTTGGGGGTAAAATCTAGATTTAGCCTAAATCTAGCAAGGTGAGTTCAGGTTGATTTATGAAAACGGTGTACATGCCAAAATGTTCATTTTAAAGTGTTTTGTGTTTTACATGAAATTGTTAACTGCTGATCACCTGATAAGTTTTGGTTATTTTGGGATGTTTAGTTTTATAAACATGGTGAAACACCCAGTTTGGGATTTTTGAGAACTTTGGTAAATAAATCATGTTGATATGTTTCATTGATGATTTTACACATATAATTTGGAATTCATTTGATGTAAGTGTCATTTTGTGTATTTGATCTTATAAACCTTTTCGGAAAATGCATATTATTGTGTTATGAGGCATTTTGGAAATATAAAGGTATGAGTTCATTTGGAAAATGGTTGCCTCAACCAATGATGAGATTTGAGTTAATCATGCTTTTGGTCGTTGCGTTTGCATAATAGTTGGTCAAACGTGTTTCAATGTTTATACTGGCTTTTATTTGGGGATTTACGTATATTATTGGGCCTTTGGCTCGATTTTGACTAAATTGAGTCTTGAGGGCATTTGTCCGGATTAATAACCGTTGTGGGGTTTTGAGTATGATGGCACATATTTCGTGTCATTTTAGAATACATGTTCGAGTGCGTGTGTCATTCATTTGGAGTCATGTATCTTAGACTGTTATGCATTGGATCCATAGGCATGTAAGTCAGTCGTGTTGGCATTAATGTCGTCCCGGTTGTTTAGCGAAGGGAAACCTTTATGGGTTGTACTTCGGGACCATGGGTCTTGAGATTGGGTGTCTAATTCTTGTGCACGAGGGTTAGACATCGGGAGTTATCAAGTAAGGAGTTGGGACTCATATCTTGAATGCTAGGGAGTAGACACTAATGGTCGAATGAGTACCCTGAGAATGAAACTCCACTAGAGACCGAACAGGCAATAAGATCGTGTATCCTTGAGGTGTCGCTCGACGGAGCAGGCAATGGGGGATACGGTGTTTGGGACTTGAAATAAAGTCCGACTGGAGGTGTAGCTCGACGGAGCAGGCAATACAGTCACGACTGGAGGTGTAGCTTGGCGGAGCAAACACTACAGTCACGATCTGAGGTGTAGTTCGACAACATGGTTATGTAGCTTAACTTTGTGTTCCGTCACGTACAATGGAATCGGGTCTCCCCCGTCACCGGAAGGTGTTAGTTGGGTATTAAACTGTATTATTTTATTATCCATGTTTTCGGTGACGTTTTGCATATGTGGGTTTGTTTATTCAAGATTTATGAGTTGTGTATTATGCCCCACCCACGTTTGGAGTGTTTCAAGAAGTGAAGTTTTATTTCACATTTTTATAAATTGGGAGTTTAATTTACTATTCACGTTTCGAGTGAATTTGGGGTTGAAGTTGTTTACGAAAGAATGTTTGTGTTGGGTTGTTTATTTTTAAAGGTGTGTGTTATTGGAAAATGAGTCGTTTAATATTTAAAACAAATCATTTTGAAAGACAATGATTTAAACTGCGTTCCTCCCTTTAACAAATATATTTATTTCATGTTGAAAACTCTTGAACTCACTATGCGTTAGCCTAACCTTTTTATTTGTCGGCATGTGCATCAGGTTCCGGTTGGGGAGTGGTTCTAGCGTTGTTGCGAAGAGTTGAGTATTAGTTATTCCATGAGGGTGAATAGTTTGGTGAAGTCTTCCGTCTTTATCTTGGGAATAGCAACTTGTATTTGGGTTTTAGTAACACCCGACCCTATTTAGTCTTCGTGTAAGACTTTATTTATTTGTTGATGGTTAAACCTAGATTAGTAATTCAAGTTTGGACTTGTTGTAAGAGATTTTATCTTTATTTGAGATTTTATTGAAAATTTTAAATTAGTTGCTCTTACCAGTATTTGTGGGTGTTACAATAACACATTATCTCTAAATTAACAAAGATACAATATTTTAATAATATATATATATATATATTTAACTTTTTAAATAAAACAAAATAAGAATATGACATGATGTACATATGTATATAATAAAAAAAATGTAAATTATCTGTAGTGAGCTCCTTACATGCAGAAGTGGGATAATGAAGAATAATATAGGGAATGCATTGGAGTAATGGTAGGCCCATGATTTTCATTATTTTTGCCAAGTTGGTGCACCTTTAGGTAATGTTTGGTATGCAGACATGATTGGACGAGACTGAACAGGACAGAACTGGACAGAATTGGACAAGACAGAACAAGAGGCTAGGACATGACTGGACGAGACTGGACAGGACAAAACAAATGTCTGTCTTGTGTTTGGTATGACTAGGACTGGGTAGGACAAGACTGGACAAATTTTCCTAAAAGTTTTTTGATGATTTTATATATCATATAATAGTTATAAATAACACAAATAAAGTATATATTTAAATAATTTAATTAAAAAAATATTTTTATTTTTTAAACGATTTTCATACATATAAATACATAGAAAAACAAAGGTAGGAAATTTGAATGAAGAATATGAAATAATTGATGGTAGTTAAAAAAAATCTGATTCATATAAAGAAAATATAATATTTGATTCAATTTGGAAGATCTTAGTGAATTGGCAGATGCATAGTTGCAGCGACAAGTAAAGATAAATGCGATGAGTGGCCCGTGAAGGATGGTAATTGTGAAGAACGTGAAAGATAGTGGATGGTGGTGGTGCAAGTGGTTGTTATGGTTGATGTGGTGGAGGTATAGGTAGCCGACGATATTAGTGGTGGTGGCGGTGGACAGGGGTAATAGAGGTTATTGTAGTGGGGGAAGAGGCGGAGGTCACTGACGGTAGTTGGCGGTAAGCGTCGGTGGCGATGACAATGGGTGGTGGTGATCGGTGGAGGTGGCGATAGGCGGTGGTTGTGGATGTGGTGGAGGAAGTTGTAGTAGTGGAGGAAGAGGTGGAAGTGGTCGACGATGGTTGGTGGTGGCTACCGGTGGCCGTTGATGGTGGTAGCGGCCAAAGGTGGTGGTGATCGGTGTTAGTGGAGGTGGTCGACGATGGTAGTGGTGGTGGCGATAGCCGATGGTTGTGGAGGTGGTGGATGAGCTTGTTATGGTGGAGAAATAGGTAGAGGTGGCCGATGGTGGTTGGCGGAGGCTACTGGTGGCCGGCGATGGTGGTAATGGCGGTGATGGGTAGTGGTGACCCTTAAGACTAATACCATATTAGGATTATACATCAAATAGCGGTAAATCAATGATTTTTAGTTTCTGCCTCACTTTTGTCCCATGTTGTTCCACCTATTTTGGTGGAACAAGAAAATACCATTTTTTGTCCCATCTTGTCCAGTATTTGTCCCTGTCCCATGTCGCGCCAAACGTGGGACAGTGAATTTTTGTTCTGTCCCATGTCACGCCAAACGTGGGACAGTGAGTTTTTGTCCTGCCCCGTCCCATCAAGTCTGCAAACCAAACGCATGCTTAGGGATAAAATTAATCCAAATGGCCATAGTAAGGGGAGGGATTGGCCTCCTAGCCATCCCTCTCCCTTTTTTACAGAAATGTCACTATCAACGCAAAAAAGGGGGGTGCGCAATTATGTACCCCTGCGCAATTGCACACCCATTTTTTTTGCACAAAAAAGGTAGCAGATGCACAAAAAAGGTGCAATTGTATTTTCTATAAAGGTAAAAGGGGGGTGCACAATTGCGTACCCCTCCTTTTTTGCGCAGGTAGTGACATTTATGTAAAAAAGGGAGAAGGATGGCTAGGAGGCCAATCCCTCCCCCTATTATGGCCATTTGAGCCAATCTCTCCCTTTATGGTGCATTTGGTACCTAGACAAGACATAACAAAAAAAGACAATTGTTCAGTGTTTGATAAGATATGACTGGACATGACATGACCTTTAAAATGATCAATTTATTCTTAATGAGTTCTTAGTGTTTTTTTATACCAAATTTCAATCTAAATGAAAATCGACAGATAATGTTTAAAAATACAAAAAGTCTAATATAAATATTGATTAAAAAGCTCACATTCACAAAATCAAAAAATCTAAATATTTCTTATTTTATATCTTATTCCTAAAGTAAAAAAAACCTAATCATAAATATTTTGTCATTTTTAAAACTTTCGGTTTACTTCTCTCAAATTTCAATTTTCTTATTTTATATCTTTTCTATATTTTGATTAACTTATGTAATTTACTAAATATTATAATAAAAATAAATATTTCTTATAACAAAATATATCAGTAGAAATTACATAAATATTATAATAAAAATAAATATTTTTTTTAATAAAATATATTAGTAGAAAGTTTTCACCAAGACAACTAAAATGAAACCAAACAATAAGGTTTATGTAATTTTCAATTTTTATTTTTTATTATGTTTTTATTATTAAAATCTAATAAATTACATAAGTTAACCAAAATATAGAAAATGTATTAAAAGTTGAATTTTTAGGGCAGTAAAGTGAAAGTTTAAAGAGAATAAACTATAACACATAAAATTTAAAGAGTGGATAAAATGTAAAATGAGAAGCATATTTGATGTTTTAGAAAGGATTTATGTTTTAATTTGGAGGTATATTGGTAAACATAGGTTTATTTCATCTTGTTCCATTGGATGGGGGTGGAACACCGCCACACGCCCACACCGGTTCCACTTTGTTCTTATCTGTTCTAAATAAGATAGGCACGAGAATGGATCCTGACCCGTCGAGAAACCCGCTCCACCCGACCCGTCATGGACGGGGATTCCCCGCTAAATCGTGTCTCAAGGATAAGGACGGGGATCCCCATTTGTCTCAAACCGGGGACGAGGCCCAGGACGGGTATGACACTCCCCGTCTAGCCTCGTACCCATCATATATATTAATTAATAAATTAAGTTATATAATATTTTTTTTCCTAAATAGGTAATTCATAAATCATTATTTCCTATTTCCTAATTAGTTGGTCAAAGTTTTTTTTTTTTGAAAATTTTGTTGCTATTGTGCTGCATAGTTGGACCAAGGACCATTTTCTTGTTGCATAGTTGAATATTTAAGACATTCTTATTAACATCAATTTGTTAACCACAAGGATTGTGGCGTACTGATAAGGTCCTAGGGGATGTGGTAGAATATCCCATCTACCCAAGGTTCGAATCCATACGTACACAACAATTATGGCCACTGGGGTTTAATCAGGGCTAATGTTTTACAGTCATAATTTGTCAAAAGATTAGTCTAGGCATAGCCTAGAACACCCTTCAAAAAATAATAAAAACATAAATTTGTTGTTGCATAGTTGTACTATTTTGTTGCTGCAAAGATTTTTGGTTTGTAAATACTAGTTTCCCTTGTTGGGGATCCCCATTTCCCGTTGGGGACGGGGATGGAAATGTGATGATATTCCCCACGGAGACGGAGGCAAGGATGAAGATGGGGGATAAGGGAGGGGACGGGGATTCGGGGACCCGTCCCATTCCCATGCCTAAAATAAAAGTCATGTCAAACATGGACATTGATTCATGTTCTGTTTTATCCAATGTATCAAACCCACCTTTAAGATGGATCAAACCCTGCAAAGTAACCTGGTGTATTTTTAACCGAATTCCACCGTTTCGAGAGATTTTTTTAAAGTTTTTGGTTGATTTTGAGAGGCCTTTTCAACTTTTTGATTGATATTGAGTGACTTCTCTACTTTTTGGTTAATATCTCTTGTATTTTCTCATATTCTGGATCACTACTCAATATTTAGCGTGCGCACCTTTCATACCCCAAAAAAAATCTACTTACGAAAATCAGTTAAACAGATACACAGGACCCTACTCGAACCGTCCACCCCTGCATTGGAGTGAGGTGTTTTTGGTTTTTGGCTCCCAACATTAACTAAAGAAAATGGATTAGGAGTGCAATGGAGATGCTCTAACACTCGGAATTTATGCATGTGAGATATTAATATTATTAGTTTAGGAGCAAACTAAAAACATGCCGATAATTGAGGGACCATTTATGTTACTTACCAAACTTATGGATAAGAGAAAATCCATCACTCTATCACACACCATTCCAGTTGACAGATAAACACACCCACAAACAACATAAGCAAAAACCAAATTCACAATCCAATTCCATGGCCACCATTTTCTCACCTTCAGCCCTCTTCACCACCACCACCTCCTCCACCACCACCACCACCTCCTCCTCTACCACCCCTTCCAAAACACCATCTCTAACCAAACCCCACCTCCCCATCCGATCCACCACCATACCACAATTACCTAACTTAACTACCACAGCATTAACCGCAACCACGCTAGCTGCAGCCACCATCATAGCCACCACCACCATCCCTCCCGCCCTATCCGCCGAATCTTACGCCACATACTACGGCACTGCCGCCAGCGCTGCCAACTACGGCGGCTACGGTGGAAACTCCGACAAGAAAAGATCCGCTGAATACGTCTACGACATCCCAGAAGGATGGAAAGAGCGGCTAGTATCGAAAGTCGAAAAGGGAACCAATGGAACCGATAGTGAATTCTACAACCCGAAAAAGAAGACCGAAAAAGAGTACCTAACGTTTCTTGGTGGGCTCCGGCAGTTGGCTCCAAAAGAGGCAGTTCTAAACAATCTGGCACTTTCCGATGTGAACTTGCAGGATTTGATCTCGAGTGCAGATAGCGTGACCTCAGAAGAGACCAAGGACGAGAACGGGCAGGTGTATTATGTATACGAGATCGATAGCGCGAGCGCACACAGCTTGATCTCGGTTACGTGTGCCAGGAACAAGTTGTATGCACATTTTGTGATGGCACCTGCAGCAGAGTGGAAAAAGGACCAGGAGACATTAAAGCACATCCATGAGTCTTTCAAGACTGTTGGATAGAAAAGAGTCCAATTTTTGAAATTTAATGATCATGCATACCCATAAGTATATTTGCTTTGGATGCATCAAGTGTTTGTACCATACATTATTACTGTACTAAATCTTATGCATTACAAAGAACTATCAATGATGTCTTCACTGCATTCTTACTTTGGGATAATTATTTGGTAAGCAAGCAAAAAATCATATATAAACCACATCAAATCAAACCAACCAAACCTTGTAGATTGTAGGGTATGGGGGTAGGATAGACTCAGACCTGTCCTCTACCCCAGAGGGCGTAGCGGCTATTTAAGTGAAAACCCCGACTTGTACAAAAGTGTGAACAAAAAGTTGTATATATATTATATTTTTCTTCATAGCTAAGAATAATACAATTCTACTAATTGTCATCAATTATTAGACAACATAAAAATGTGGATAACATCAACATCCATCCAAATCCGTATATCAGTATATGATAAAAACAAATAATTTCAGCATTGGGTAGCAATTGGATGCACTGATGCAGATATAGGTACGAACAAATCCAATTGGTATTCATTTATACCCCCCTTATTGTAAGCATTCCATGGTGAGAAATACCAAAATATACCAGAGAATAAATAGAATAACTCGCGAATTACTAGTTGGGTGGACTAATAACAAGCATCCAAAAGAAGTTCTTGAAAGGAATTCAAGAAAGAAAATGAAATTCCAACTAATTCAAGGAAAGCACCATAATAGTGTATGTTAGATAGATATGGAGTCTAATCAGGACCGTAAGGTGTATACAAGTCTACCCAGCCTAAAATTTATAAGAAATTAAATTGGTTACGAGTTACGACAGTAGAGACAATTAAGAATGAAAGTTTTGTTGTCTTAACATGTTACTGTCTCGTTTCTCTTCTTATAAAAGGATTGTCTTCTTTCAAGGAGCTTTATTACATAATAGCAGAATATAATAAATTCCTAACTTTGGATGTAGGCAAACTGTTGAACCACTTAAATACGATGTATATGTTTTTTCTTTGTGTTTCCTCTGATTTCCATGTGTGTATGAGTATCGATCCTAATAGCATATGCAATCTCAAATCCATAAGCAGGCATGAATGCATATTCAAGAGAAAACAGTGTCATTGAGCTGCTTCACACATTTGCAATTTTGCTTCTGGTGTGCAGCAAGCAATGCTAAGCCATACTAACTGGAAATTTGAAAAGAACAATATATACGCATTTATTTGGCATAATATTCACATTATAAACTGAATCATGCAATTTCATGTGAGCTCAATATAATTAATTAGTATAAAGTAAAGCCGTCATCATAGGATACATGCCAACCTCGTTGACAAGGTGGTGCATTTTCATCATACTCGGCACAACAGCTCCATCTCTTTTTCCAGTTGGCCCTCCCAGTATTTGGTCGATCAGTCTTGTCGTTCCATTTGTATACAATGACCCCTGATCCATCACTCCATTCACCATCAATGCCTTGGTGGGGTGGAGCCAATGCAAATAGTCCTTTATCACCTACAAATCAACCATGTTGTAAAGTTACATCCATTTGAATGAAATATAACACAGGCAAGAATATCAAATCATAGATCTTCGGAAACCCATGATCAGAAAAGCAGAAAAGAGCATCTTAGGGCAGGAAAGAGTCCAAGTTTATTCATTACAATGCATGACCTGTGCATGCATCTTATAAAACCCCCATCTCTATCTAGTTATGAGTAGTCGTAGTTTGACGAGATTCTTTTTGTGAGTACTACTTACAAGAGACATGTTCTAATTTACATATGTTCGATGGTAATTAGTTGATTGATGACAGTTATAGTTGTTGCTGTGAGAGGCCATTTACATCGTTCAAGAAAATCTTTACTACTTCCTTATGCATCTGGAGGATGGATTGTCTGAAAAAACCACTGATCCCTCTTTTCTTACCCTTTCCCTGCATAATTGCATATGTCTCCACATCTTAAAAAAATGGACCAAGTTAGCCAGAGAAGAGTAGGACTATCGCAAACCAACCTCCAATCACATAGTCAGACAGTAAAGGCTATGATCCTTAGGCCTGTAAACGAACCGAACGAACACAAACGGAGGCTTGTTCATGTTCGTTCATTTAACTTAACCGAACAAACGAATGAACACGAACATTAAACGAACAAAATCTTAGGTGTTAGTGTTCGTTCGTTTAGCACCTAAACGAACGCAAACGAACAAAATCGAACGAACGTAAACGAACAGTCTTAAATGAACATAAACGAACAGCCTTAAACGAACATAAACGAATGAACATAAACGAACAACCTTAAACGAACGAATAAAAAGAAACACAAACAACCATCATTACTTGTCATTTCGTTACCTAGTACACACCAATTATCCAAAGTTTAAAAGAAAATACGACTAGGGCTGTAGACGAACTGAACGTTCGGCGAACTATTCGTGAACCGTTCGGCGGGAAGTTCGTTTATTTAATAAATGAATGAACATGAACAAGTTTTTTCGTTCGTTTAGTTAAACGGACGAACATGAACAAATGTCTCGTTCGTTCATTTATGTTCGTTCATTTATGTTTTATATTTTAAAAATTATATATATAATATTTTATTTATTAGAGTTTGAATATCATTTAATTTGGGCCGATGATTTTTGAGAATGAATTACATGGGCCTTTAAAGTTAGTCCACTATAATTTCTTTTCTTATTTTGTTTCCAACCCTAACATTAGAATTCTTCCCCAACTTTGGGTCTCACCGTCTCACTCTCAACCGAAGACGTCTACGTGACTGGCTGACTGCGTGAAGACTGAGGCAGAAGAGGAAGGAAACCTAAATCGTCGCTCTCATCTAGGTTCGATTCTTTTATTGTTCTACTGTGTCATTCATGTTGTATTGTTGTGCCTAAACAAAGATTAGAAATCAAAGCCTGCAGATTGGCTATCTATGTATCTATGTGAAATATTGAAAATAAAAGGAAGAGGGGATGAAGACCATTTAACAGTACCATTTGGTTTGATTTCTTTTAAGTTTGTTTACATTAGACTAAAAATATTGAAATAAAAGGAAAAGGGGATGAAGAACATTTAACAGTACCATTTGGCATTTGGGTGATTGGGATTAAAGAATAATCTAGCAGGCAGCAGGAGAGCTATTTTGTCTCAAAAGACTTGAACCCATTTTAGTACTGTATAGATATAAAACTATGCACTACATCTACTTTTTCTTTCTCATAATAGCAATTAGCTCTAAAATAAGGTCACTGCCGTTCAAGGTGAATGAAAACATTAGTTTGTATTATTTGTTGTCCAAACTTAAGCAACTTCTTGCTGGATGGTATTTGCGAATGTGTGGCTTTTGACTTTGATTACTGTTATAGATGGGAATGAGAATTTTATAGTTTCTTGATTTTTGAATATTGGTTTTTTGATTTTCAGTTTCTCTTGCTTGATTATGTAATTTAATAACTTTTTTTGATGTTTGTTTTTCTGCATCCAAAAGCTTTCATAACTCATTATATTCATGACTTTTTTCTGCATCCAAAAGTTTTCATGACTCATTATAGATGGCTTTATGAAAAAACTAATTGTTTAACACTTGTTTTACATTTTAGATGTCAGATGGCTCTTGTAGCGGACCATATTTCTTTCTTGACGATCATTATTTATATCAACTGCAAACGCCTCAAGAATTTGAATCGACTGAAGTTGAATCAAGTGCAAACACATCAAGAATGGAAAATAATCCGGAAGTGGTGGTTATTGATCGAATGAAGGAGAAGAAATTGTAGCAACTGCTGTTAATGGTATAGAAGAGGCCAATGTAGTGAGCAACGACGAATCTACTCCATATGCTAAAAGGAAAAGAAAGAAGACTTCGGGAGTTTGGGATCATTTTCGTTTGGTAAAGTTGGCTAATGGAACTGAAGTGTGTGAGTGCATCCACTGTAATGAGAAAATAAAGAAGCTTAAAGATGGAACCACCACACCATTGCATAGGCATATTAGTTATTGCCCAAAGTTAAGAGCAGTCAACATTCAGGTCGGTTAAAGTTAAATGTTGTGCCTGGGAAATCAAATTCTTCTATGGTCCAAAACTGGAAGTTTGACAATAGTAGGATTAGAGAGCTTATTTCTCACATGATTATGGTTCATGAGTTGCCATTTAATTTTGTTGAGTATGAACTGTTTAATGTGGTTATGAAAGAAGCTAACCCCGGATTTAACAAGATTTCACGTGCATCAACTAGGCAAGATTGCATTGCTAGTTATGAGATTGGGAAGAAAAGAATTAAGAAAATGTTAAGTGCTGTCAGTCGTGTGAGTATAACAACTGATATGTGGACATCAGGTCAGAATAGTCATTATATGGTAGTTACTTGCCACTTTGTAGATTCGGATTTCAAGCTTAACAAATGTATACTGAGTTTTGTTGATGTGCCGCCACCTTATTCTGGATTATGTATCTATGATTCCCTCTTCAAGTGTTTAAAAGAGTGGAATATTGAGACGAAGGTTACTACTTTGATGGTTGCAATGCTACAACTAATAATTTGGGTTGCCACAAAGTTGTTGGAAATTTTGAATCTTCAGAAAAAACTAGCTGTTGGTGGAAAGTTATTTCATGTGAGGTATTGTGTACACATTCTTAACTTGTTGGTTCAAGATGGTTTGTCGAAAATAAAAGACATTATTCACAATGTTCGTGAGAGTGTGAAGCACGTGAATGTCTCTCCGGGTCGATTGCACATATTTAGTGAACTTTCCAAGCAATTATCTTTGTCAAAGAAGCATTTGATTTTAGATGTTAGTACTCGATGGAATGCTACATATGCTATGTTGTCTACGGCCTTGAAGTTTAAAGAAGTGTTTGTGGATTATGCCGAACGAGAATCAACATATAAGAATTTGCCGACCGCGGAAGATTGGGAAGAGGTTGAAGGTATTTGCTCCTTCTTGAGGATTTTCAACGAGGTTACAAAAATAATTTCAAGTATTATAGATTCTCTTTTATGGTTTTTATTATAAATCATTTCTAATAATCTAATCACCTAGTTCTCATCCATTATTTATTTACTTTTTTTTATAGGCTCCGAGTATCCGACGTCTAATTTATTTCTTAGTGAGTTGTATGGTATAAAAGAAGCATTAGATGATTTGGCTTTAGATGAGAGCAAATACACGAGAGATATGGCTCTTAAGATGAAAAAGAAATTTGACAAGTATTAGGGTACTTGTAATTTGTTGATTTCCATTGGTACTGTTTTGGATCCTAGGTACAAGATGAAGCTACTTGAGTTCTCTTTTAATGCCATATATTCGATGGATGGGGATCCTAAACAAATGACAATTGTTCATGATACTCTTACTAAAATGTTTGAAGAGTATGTTGAACAACATAAAGCGACTAATGTAGTTTCATCTAGTGGTGGACTTGACCAGAGTGAACGTGGAGGTAAGAGTGGTTCTACCAATCTAAGTTCTAGAGTTGGTAAGGGTATCAAAAGTGGCACCGCAAAGTATGATCAACGTATTAGAAGTGTTGATACTTTTGCAAGTGTAAAGTCAAAATTAGACATTTATTTGGAAGAAGGAGTGTACCTTGGTGAGCCGGGTGTATTTTTTGATGCCTTGGAGAGGTGGAAGGAGAAAAATCTGAAGTTCAGTTTTTTTTATCTAAAATGGTTGTTGATGTTTTGGCAATTTCGATCACTACCGTTGCTTCAGAATCAGCTTTTAGTGCTGGTGGGAGAGTTATTGATCCCATCGTTCCTCTTTAGGAACGAAGATGGTAAATATGCTCATCTCCGGAGCTGATTGGTATCGTCATCATTATGGACTACACAAGAAGAAAAACAAGGTGAACTTCTTATTATTTCCAATTCCGGTACTTGTTTTCTTACAAGTTACAATAACTAATAAGTATTTTATTTTTTTGTTATAGGAAAATGATGATATGATATATGTTGATCTTCCACAAGGATTGAAGTCTTGAAGATGTGTTTCCACGAGCATGAAGCTAGGAGAATCATGGTGATTTTTTTTTTGTTCAAACGATGTTAATTGATGAATGGTGGTCGTATTTTCTTTTAAACTTTGGATAATTGGTGTGTACTAGGTAACGAAATGACAACTAATGATGGTTGTTTGTGTTTCTTTTTATTCGTTCGTTTAAGTTTGTTCGTTTATGTTCGTCTAAGGTTGTTCGTTCAAGGTTGTGCGTTTATGTTCGTTCAAGGTTGTTCGCTTACGTTCGTTCGATTATGTTCGTTTGCATTCGTTTAGGTGCTAAATGAACGAACATGAACGAACACGAACACAACCATTTTTTAAACGACCGAACATGAACACCTAGGATTTTGTTCGTTTAATGTTCGCGTTCGTTCGTTTGTTCGGTTAAGTTAAACAAACGAACATGAATAAGCCTCCGTTCGTTCGGTTCGTTTACAGGCCTAAATACGACCACCATTCATCAATTAACGTTTGAACAAAAAAAAAAAATTCACCATGATTCTTCTAGCTTCATGCTCGTGGAAACACATCTTCAAGACTTCAATCCTCATGGAAGATCGACATATATCATATCATCATTTTCCTATAACAAAAAAATAAAATAATTATTAGTTATTGTCACTTGTAAGAAAACAAGTATTGGAATTGGAAATAATAAGTTCACCTTGTTTTTCTTCTTGTGTAGTTCATAATGATGACGATACCAATCAGCTCCACAAATGAGCATATCTACCATCTTCGTTCCTAAAGAGGAACGATGGGATCAATAACTCTCCCACCAGCACTAAAAGTTGATTCTGAAGCAACGGTAGTGATCGGAATTGCCAAAACATCAGCAACCATTTTAGACAAAATTCTGAACTTCAGATTTTTCTCCTTCCACCACTCCAAGGCATCAAAAAATACACCCGACTCACCAAGGTACACTTCTTCCAAATAAATGTCTAATTCTGACAATCTGACTTTACACTTGCAAAAGTATCAACACTTCTAATATGTTGATCATACTTTGCGGTGCCACTTTTGATACCCTTACCAACTCTAGAACTTAGATTGGTAGAACCACTCTTATGTCCACGTTCACTCTGGTCAAGCCCACCACTAGATGAAACTACATTAGTCGTTTTATGTTGTTCAACATACTCTTCAAACATTTTAGTAAGAGTATCATGAACAATTTTCATTTGTTTAGGAGCCCCATCCATCGAATATATGGCATTAAAAGAGAACTCAAGTAGCTTCATCTTGTACCTAGGATCCAAAACAACACTAATGGAAATCAACAAATTACAAGTACCCTAATACTTGTCAAATTTCTTTTTCATCTTAAGAGTCATATCTCTCATATATTTGCTCTCATCTAAAGTCAACATCTAATGCTTCTTTTATACCATACAACTCACTAAGAAATAAATTAGACGTCGGATACTCAGAGCCTATTAAAAAAAAGTAAATAATGGATGAGAACTAGGTGACTAGATTATTAGAAATGATTTATAATAAAAACCATGAAAGAGAATCTATAATACCTGAAATTATTTTTGTAAACTCGTTGAAAATTCTCAAAAAGGAGCAAATACCTTCAACCTTTTCCCAATCTTCCGCGGTCGGCAAATTCTTGTATGTTGATTCTCGTTCCGCATAATTCACAAACACTTCTTTAAATTCCAAGGCCGTAGACAACATAGCATATGTAGCATTCCATCGAGTACTAACATCTAAAATCAAATGCTTCTTTGACAAAGATAATTGCTTGGAAAGTTCACTAAATATGTGCAATCGACCCAGAGAGGCATTCACGTGCTTCACGCTCATTGTGAATAATGTCTTTTATTTCCGACAAACCATATTGAACCAACAAGTTAAGAATGTGTGCACAACACCTCACATGAAATAACTTTCCACCAACAACTAGCTTTTTCTGAAGATTCAAATTTTCCAACAACTTTGTAGCAACCATATCATTAGCTGTAGCATTGTCAACCGTCAAAGTAGCAACCTTCGTCTCAATATTCCACTCTTTTAAACACTTGAAGAGGGAATCATAGATACATAATCCAGAATAAGGTGGTGGCACATCAACAAAACTCAGTATACATTTGTTAAGCTTGAAATCAGAATCTACAAAGTGCAAGTAACTACCATATAATGACTATTCTGACCTGATGTCCACATATCAGTTGTTATACTCACACTATTGACAACACTTAACATTTTCTTAATTCTTTTCTTCCCAATCTTATAACTAGCAATACAATCTTGCCTAGTTGATGCATGTGAAATCTTGTTAAATCCGGGGTTAGCTTCTTTCATAACCACATTAAACAGTTCATACTCAACAAAATTAAATGGCAACTCATGAACCATAATCACGTGAGAAATAAGCTCTCCAATCCTACTATTGTCAAACTTCCAGTTTTGGACCATAGAAGAATTTGATTTCCCAGGCACAACATTTAACTTTAACTGACCTGAATGTTGACTGCTTTTAACTTTGGGCAATAACTAATATGCCTATGCAATAGTGTGGTGGTTCCATCTTTAAGCTTCTTTATCTTCTCATTACAGTGGATGCACTCACACACTTCAGTTCCATTAGCCAACTTCACCAAACAAAAATGATCCCAAACTCCCGAAGTCTTCTTTCTTTTCCTTTTAGCATATGGAGTAGATTCGTCGTTGCTGACTACATTGGCCTCTTCTGTACCGGTAACAGCAGCTGCTACAACTTCTTTTCCTTCATTCGATTCAATAACCACCACTTCCGGATTATTTTCCATTCTTGATGTGTTTGCACTTGATTCAACTTCAGTCGATTCAAATTCTTGAGGCGTTTGCAGTTGATCTAAATAATGATCGTCAAGAAAGAAATATGGTCCGCTACAAGAGCCATCTGACATCTAAAATGTAAAACAAGTGTTAAACAATTAGTTTTTTCATAAAGTCATCTATAATGAGTCATGAAAGCTTTTGGATGCAAACAAAAGTCATGAATATCAGGGTCGGTCCTGAGATTTTGAATGCCCATGGCGGAAAGCCAAAAATATGCCCCCGATTTATAACGAAATAAACTATGTGAAGGGGTATAGACCCTACTTAAGTTAGACGACACTTCCGTACGCCGATCTTTGTTAAATATTACAAAATAATACGACCACGATGATATAAACCAAAACCTTGAATAACAAAACATTAAGTATATCACCTAAACCAATGTCTTAACGCATTTTTTGAGACAAAAATATCAATCACTTATCGTAGTTAACATTTGCAATTTCAATTCATAAAAATACGTATTGATTGAGTTATTCTGATTTGGCTATGATAATTTATGTTTTGAACCTTGAATCACACACAAAATTGAAATTTATAATGACCAACACAATAAAATTATTGTGTCCCTGTAAGTGTCTAACAACCAATATTCAAAATCTAATCACTTTTATACGTATATTTTGATAATGTTAAACCAAATCAAATGAACCTCGTATACTTCACCTGAAATAAGGTCTGGAAAGTGAGAATCAGATATACATAAATATTTTACCTACCACAAATAATAAACTGATTATTTTTTGTTAAAAATTACAGCTTAAGGTATTTCAGTGGCACGGATAAATTACAAAATTATCAAGTAAAATAATTTGCGTTATTAAAATTGAAAGAATATTAATATGATTTTTTGCCTTTTCAAATGTAAGTTTAAATTTTTGTCTATAGCCTATGAGATTTTGGGATTAATTTGTTGCCAAAAAAGCTTTTGCTTAAAATAATTTTGCTGCCCTCTTAGAATTGATGCCTATGGCCACCGCCATCATGGCCATGGGCTAGGGCCGGCCATGATGAATATAATGAATCATGGAAGCTTTTCGATGCAGAAAAACCAACATCAAAAAAATTATTAAATTACATAATCAAGCAAGAGAAACTGAAAATCAAAAAACCAATATTCAAAAATCAAGAAACTATAAAATTCTGATTCCCATCTATAACAGTAATCAAAGTCAAAAGCCACATATTCACAAATACCATCCAGCAAGAAGTTGCTTAAGTTTGGACAACGAATAATACAAACTAATGTATTCATTCACCTTGAACGACAGTGACCTCATTTTAGAGCTAATTGCTATTACGAGAAAGAAAAAGTAGATGTAATGCATAGTTTTATATTTATACTGTACTAAAATGGGTTCAAGTCTTTTGAGACAAAATAGCTCTCCGCTGCTAGATTATTCTCTAATCTCAATCACCGGAATGGTACTGTTAAATGTTCTTCATCCCCTCTTCCTTTTATTTCAATATTTTTAGTCTAATGTAAACAAACTTAAAATAATCGAACCAAATGGTACTGTTAAATGTTTTTCATCCTCTCTTCCTTTTATTTTCAATATTTCACATGGATACATAGATAGCCAAGGCTTTGATTTCTAATCTTTGTTTAGGCACAACAATACAACATGAACGAACGAACGTAAGCGAACATAAATGAACGAACGTTCACGAACGTAAATGAACGAACGAGACCTTTGTTCATGTTCGTTCAACTAAACGAACGAAAAAACTTGTTCATGTTCGTTCATTTATTAAATAAACGACCTTCTCGCTGAAAGGTTCACGAATAGTTCGCCGAACGGTTCACGAATAGTTCGCCGAACGGTTCACGAATAGTTCGTCGAACGTTCGGTTCGTTTACAGCCCTAATGATACTTGATACAACTGAATCAGCTTTTTACGTAGACTCCCACCACATGGCTGTCATTATCCAACAAATGGTTTTGGAATAGACAAAGGAAAACGGGAGACTTTTATGCATGACCTCCAAGGCATCATACCAAAGAGATTGGCATGATATAAGTTGACTCGATATGTTAGTGGCCAAAGAGATGAAATGAGTAATGCTGAAAATGCCAAGCATTTAGCGGACATGAAAAAACTTTTAACTAATGTATTGAGTAGAACACTATCATTGAGGTGCATTTAGTAGAACAACAAAGATCTTTTGAATGAAATCTAGTTTTGTTTTATGTGTATAAGAAGCTTACTTCATATAATTCATTATCAATTTGATGCTAAATCATTGTAATTATCCTGAAAATGATTGATACTCATGAAAAAAGCATGGATTAAATTTCAAGGTATGAACACCGCGTCTATTGAAACTAATATTTAGTTTAATTGGCTAAAGAACCATATGGAACTACCATCATCAGCAGTTGTTCTTAGTTTAGAATATTATTATAAACTTTAATGTTAGTTGACATCATTGTTCTTTTGGCCAGTAATGCAAAACTTTATCCACATTAATTACACAACTAGGTGTTTTCAAAACATAATGCAACTTCTCAATTATTTAAAAATAAACCAAAACAGAACTACCCAGAATGCACGAGGGACCTCAAAGACTTAAAGATCATATATTCATATGCATAATATATAATCAAAGCAACCTAACGTGTTTTGCATGAGTGACCTCACTAGTAGGTAAGTATTGGGAAATTGTCTCTTCTAAAGTGGCTAACTATAAACCGCTTCCCTAAGGGCACCGAGGACAAAATTGTTAGCAAATCAACAATGTTAGTTGACATTATTTTATTAAACAACACGCATGTAATCAACAAGAACACCTCGTTAAATCATAAACACGTCATTACGCACTTCAAGTAAGAGCCAACAAGTATCTCGCCTTTAGACACAAAAATGATTTAACGCTTGGACATGTTGATTTATATAATTTCTACCTCTCATAAATGTTGTTCCATTGTTGTCTTGATTCAACAAAAAGCAGGGAAAGAAGTTGTTTATGAGTATTACTAGAAGTTCTGGAAGAGAAAACGAATTTGAATTGGGTTTCAAACTAAAGTAACAGCAACTTTTTTTCGTTACACATGAACTGGTGATGGGGCTGCATATAGATGGAAAAGTGACAATTTAAGGATACAACCTAACCTAATGCATAACTTAAAATACAAGTGTCAAGAGAACTTGTATCAATAAATGATCAAGATCATGTGAGGCTTATGCAGGTGTGCTGATGCTAAAAAGATGAGCACCACAACTAACTTTCTGTGCACACTAGAAGATGTCTGGATCTAACACAAGTTTTCTTGACCATTTAAAAATTGAAGACGATAATTAAAACAATGTAAATTATCTGGTCGAGGGCATTCTTCTGGCATCAAGTATTGTTAGTGTTGGTTTACAGTGATAAAAGGAAAATATTATGGATCCTTCATGTCTTCACATACGTGATAAATTCTGCTAAAACTGAGCAGAAAAAAGATGAGAGGAGCGAATGTGTCGATATCTTGGATCTAGTTCTTCAGCATTCTCCTTCAAATCATCTCGATTATCTTAATCTAACGTAGCAAGAACGCCAAACGTTTCATTGTTTTGGCTGTTTTCAGCTTTTCTATGCTAGCATAACCTAAAATGTGAAATTGAGTATTCACTATATAAACAATATTGTTGGATTGAAAATGGATCTCTCCATAAATTGCCTTTTTATATGCTACAGAACTTCACATTCGACTGCAGGCGGTAAAACTGTAATTTTTATTCTTAAATTAATTAATATTATTCAAACAACCTTGTTTCCCTCCTGATTTTATAGGTAAAGTTACTCGTTAGCAAATTTACTATTTACGCCACCAATCCGACTGTTCTCTTGTGCAGCATTTATCTAATTACCAGTCAAATGATCCTGCTCCTTGTTTCATGATAAAGGCAAAGATTACCACCACTACAACTTATAAATAATCTGGGCATTTTTATTTGTTTTATTTGTGTAGTAACAGGTCAATTTTGCCTTGAAATTTAAGTTTAACATATAAAAGAAGTCCCACTGAAACATTTTATAAAGCACTACTTGTGCAATACATAATACTTCTTTCACAAAAATATTAAAACAACTAGCTCTATAAATCTTCTCACAAATTTCACCTTACTTATGCATCAGCAATTTCGTTAACTTTGTTATGACATATTCGCTTTGTAAAAAAAATCTACATCGAGCATTCATACTGAAACGGAAGACTGAGATATATTAAAAAATTTAAGAAAGAAAGACAACGGATTTCATTGACGAGGGAATAATTGCAAATATCACTTTACCATTGGCATGGCCATGGAAAGAGCAAGCATTTGGGGAGTTATCTTTGTCTTGATACAGAGTGTTGCACCTCAAACACCTCTTTTTCAAATTGATGATTGGTAACCTTCTTGGTTGTCTGCCATTGATGCAGGGTGCTCGGAATCGTGAGGTCTGAGCATATGAAAAGAGATGATTTTGAGAAATATTGAAAGCCAACGCCATGGTTGAGTTGAGGAACGGATCTGATTTTGTTTCAGTTTTTGCAGCTAAAAGATAAATTACAAAAGTTACAAAAAAGGCCCCAAGTTTTAAATAGTTCCAAGTATTTGCTTAATGTTGGATTTTATATCCAAAACGTCCTTACATGTTTCTCATTTTGGGAGAATTGGGTGCCATTTGGTTCACATAAAAAAAATAGTAGGAATTGAAATTTGTCCAAAAAATTGGAATCATTTAAATAGTTCATATGTGCATCACAATGGTTCATATATATATACAGATAGTTCATATGTGAATCACACGGATTCACATATGAACCCATTTGCCGTCTATTTGTAAAAGTTACGAAACTACCCCTCTATTTTTTTGCATAGTTGTAAATTTTGATCAGTCAAAGCCGCAATTCTTGACCAATGTTAACCGTATGAAGGGCTATGATCATTTTTCTACTTTTCACACACTTAGCATTCTTATTTGAACCCATCCCTCTAGATAGATAGATAGATAGATAGATAGAGAGAGAGAGGTATGGAGAGAGGGAGGTGGTTTCATTTGCAAACCACTCTTATATAGCAAACTATGGAACCCAACTATGAACCATAGATTGAATAAATCAACGGTTAAGATGTTTTTGTGCTAATTATGGTATTAATGAAATTAATTTAAAATTTTAATGGGAAAAATTGACAGAAGGGCATTGTTGTACATTGGATCTAATTTCAAAATAAGGAAATGGGATGAAATCCCGAT
Organism: Arctium minus; assembly: GCA_954870635.1. NCBI lineage: Eukaryota > Viridiplantae > Streptophyta > Magnoliopsida > Asterales > Asteraceae > Arctium > Arctium minus. The sequence continues at coordinate 33,909,677 of OX941088.1, forward strand.
ATTCCAGCGATCATAATCCATAGTCATTAGGAAGCGAGTATTTTTGGTGAACGATTTCACAAGATCATCTCCAACGATTTCATCCATGATTGAGGTAATTTCTTAGAGTTTTATTTGAGTCGATTTTAGCATTGAACTAGACAATTTGATATCCCGAAGAAGGAAACGACGAGGATGGGAAACAAAGATGAACACAGATGAAACAAAAATGAATGGGAGATGGTGTAACACCCTCAAATTTGGTAAGATCAACTAATTAATTTTTTTGATATTACATCAAGTAAAAGATAAATCTCCAAAATCAAATTCTCTATTTAACCCCAACAGATATAAACTCCACTCTTATACGAGGACCATGCCAAGTCGGGTTTTACTTAATCCCAATTGTAAGCTGCTCTTCCCGAAACAAATGCGGAAGACTTCGCTAAGATAACCACTTCTCGAGCACACAACTAGCACTCATCTCTGCACAGTGTCACTAGAACTATTCCCAACCGGAACCTGTTGCACATGCTGGCAAATAAAAAGGGTTAGGCTAACGCCTATGTGAGTTCAAGAGTTATCAACATGAATAAAGATGTCGTTAAAAGAAGTAATGCAATTTAAATCGTAATCTTTCAATTTAATATGACTCAAATATGAAAACGACTTGTTTTCCAATAATATGCATTTTAGGCAATGAAACACCGATATAAACGTTTTTCAATCCAAACTACTTCAAGAACAAAGATACTAACATAAATCGTTCTTTTGTAAACTAATTTCAACCCAAGACCCACTCAAAAGGAGAATAGAAAGCGGACTCCCAATTTGTGAAACGCGGATGAAACTTTATATCCCGAAACACCCAAAATACGGGTGGGGCATAATACTCAACCCATAAACCAAGGGTAAAGACCCACATAAACCAAACGTCACCGGAAACATGGATGCTAAAACGCAATACCCGAAACAACACCTTTCGGTGACGGGGGAGACCTGATTCCATAAAATGTGGCGGTACACAAAGTAAGCCACATACTATGTTGTTAAGACTAAGTCATATAAACAAGTATCCGCAATGAATGTTAGGCTCAGTGGCTTTAAACGTACACCCACGGAAGATCAACTTCAACCATAAAAGGCCCTTGAGTTCCTCATCCAATATCGCATACTAGCACGTAGGGCTTATACCTCATCCGATGCCTAGACGTGCCTCAATGTAGAAACATACCGTTCCATCATCGGATCAAATGATTCCAAACGCAATGAATGTCAGGCTCAGTAGCTTTAAACGTACACCCACAGAAAGTCAACTTCAACCAAAAATGGTCCTTATGTTGAGTTCATCATCCAATATCGTATCCAAAGCTCTAGGTCGAGCTATCAAAACTGGACAAATGTCCCTAAAACCCAAATCATAAATAAATGTTGAGCCACATGCTCAAGACACCAAAAGGACTCATTGTCAAAAGCAATAAAATGCAACAAAACGCACGCGACCAACATTTATGCAAACGCGTGTTCCGAAGTACACAACCAAACTCCAACACAACTTAAAATAAGACAGATCATTTTCCCAAAACAAGGTTATACCATTGACCCATTTTCAACACGTCTCTAGACACGAACTATGCATATTGTAACACCCCAAAAATCTTCAATTATATATTCTCAAACCTCTACTTGTGTATTTTGATCCGTTAGGAAACCTCGTGTCTAGACCTCTCTTTCCGGGTCGATTAATCGTATGCTTTGCATTTCGTGCCTATTAATTATTGTCTAAACGTGGTTGATAAGTTCAATTAAATTATTGGTATCCGTGAAGAAGTATACAGGCGTAAATAGTTACGTGTTTATAAATGTGTATATATATGTGCGTGTGTAAGCAAAAGAATCCTTGTATATACTTGGTTGAGTGACGTAAATGAGTTTAACCATAGAACCTTGTGAGCATATGTTACCGTGACAAACTTAGACTTATTGAACTTGGACTTTGGGACGCCGAGCTTCGATCACACAACCTGAAGGGGGCCTGGGGCGACATTGCCATGCGACAATGCCCTGGGCAAAGTCACATGGTCAATGTCGCAGGAAGGGTGATGGTCACTGAGTTTTCGACCAAATTTCCAGAAGGGGAGTGTCTGGGTGCGACAATGCCCCGACGACATTGCCAAGGGCAATGTCGTGATGTCAAAGTCGCCGAAAAGGGTCAGGGGCTGATCACTTAAGTCGTTTTGAGGAGCTTTTAGACCATTCTTCTCTTTTGCATTCAAGTCTACGAAATCTCTCAAGCCTTGGGAGATTTTCACCTAACCTTTCTTCCTCCCTCCTCCATTAATGACCCAAATCAAACCCTAGCATTTACTACATTTCCAAATGGTTGTTGGTGAGTATAGAAGATCCTTGGTGTCCATTAAAGCTTCAAGACCTCTTCCAAGTTCAACCTTCTTTTAGGGTTTTGTTTACAAACCCAAGAATGTGAGTCTCTACTCCTTGCATACTCTATTGCTTAAATGTTTCTGGCATTGAATTACATTACACATAAATGTTGCCCATTTGTGACTTGTGACCTAATTTGTAGAGTAGCAACTTCACAAACCCTAAATGTGTGAGCATGTCAAGTAAAACCCTAATAATCACTTTTATGAGTTCTAAATGAATATGGGTATTTGATGTTATGCTTGTATAATGAGTTCATAAGGAAACGCTTATTTCCATGGTTTTGATTTAACTGCTGATAACTTTATGAGATTTTAGTTTGAGTAAAATAAACCTTGGTAATTATATGTATGAGATTATGAGGAATGTTGTAACATGAGATGCTAAAGGTGAATGGATACTTGCATGTAGAAAGAGGAGTATAAATGATTATAATTGCTTATCAACTGTTGATCACCTGATAAGAATGTGAATGCTACCCCTCGTGCACGAGGAGGTAGTTGCTTAATATATGGACCTTGAAATGATCATGGTGTGTTACTAGCGAGTAGACAATAAGGGGTCATGGATCCTTGAGGTGTAACTCGTCTAGATATGGATAGGCAATAATGTCCGTAAGACCTTGAGGTGTAACTCGACGGAGTAGGCAATAAGGGCAGTAAATACGGTCTGAGGTTGTGATGTCGTTATGGCATGGTAACTAAGATCGGGGCATGAGGTGTAATCCATTAGTATTGTGGGTGATCCCACTTTCGTGTAAGCGTCACCCCGATGCAAACGGGTCTCCCCCGTATTTCGAACGGGTATCTCTTGTATATGTGCATTCAGGTACAAGTTTATGGTTGCGGTGGAAACAATAACTATGGGACGATGGAGTTCGGTAACCCAAATTTGACTTTATTAAACTATGATACTAATGTTTGTAATTCGTATATCTTATGAGATCTCACTAGGCTTCGTCCTAACACTTGTTGTGGTTGTTGTTTCCTCACAGATCCTCCTCGTGGTGGAAATTAGGCTGTCGGGCTTGTCAACCGAGCACGTAGGAATTCTCGAAGTGCCGGTCTTTTGGGGATTTTTTTTGTGAAGAGAGATTATAGTGGAATTGCAACACCCAGTTTAATCTAGTTTGGAATTTATTCTAGACTAAGTAGGTTGTTGTAACTTTATTGTCCCATTGTCTAGCAAACTTTATGTTGCAAACCAACCCATCTTCATGTGGGTCTTTAGTTGTTCATATTTTGGGTTTATATCATTGGAAGTTTATATCTACAGGGTATTTGGACCTTTGTACTTTAGACGTTATATTGCCGAATTTTCGAATTTTTCTATTTGTCAAAATTTTAGAGTGTTACAAGTTGGTATCAGAGCTCTAGTTTAAGCGAACTAGGTATGTGAGCTAGATGCCTAGACTTAAGCTGAGACTTTTAGGCAATAAAAGTGTGAGATATGGGTAGAGATGCCAAGATGGGGTAGTCTTAGAGTCGACGGAAAACCACTTTCTTGAGAATTATGAATGTGGTAACGAGAATCTTTATGTAGTGTACGTTCATAATTTCAATTAGCTACTGCTATTATGAATGTACTTCTATGTGAGTATGCTTGAATTACTATGATTATAATGATCGATGAATTGTATTAGTACGTTTTCTATGTGTATTCTTGTGTAGCCTATCTCTCACCCTCCTTTGACTTGATGACAGACGAAAATGGTAAATACTCGGAGTCACCTTCAGTCATCACCAGAGGGTCAAGCGGTAAATGAATCCACGGCTGATAGGCCGAATGCAACTGTGACGGATGGACCTCCAATTCCACCTATGCTTGCCGGAAGAGTGGAACAAATCCCGCGAACCAATATTGCCACTACTGAACCAATCATGACTGAAGTGACACCTCAGACTCAAATGATGGACATGATGAGAGCCATGAATGAGACCATGGCAAAACAACAAGAACTGTTTATGAAGCTGCTAGAGGACCGGGATGCAACCCACCGTCGTCATGAGACAATCGAAGAGAACGTTATCATAACGGGTTCCGGGGGCACTGGGGGTGAGGTCCATACCGATGGAGTGGCGACTTTGGAAACAAGGCAACCGGAGAAGGGATGCTCATATAAGACTTTTCTTTGCTGTAAACCGCTGGAATTCGCCGGATCCGACGAGCCTGCAAAGTGTATGGGTTGGCTCAAAGAGATCGAGCAAGCCTTCAGATATAGTGATTGTGAAGAGCGTCAAAAGGTGAAGTATGGATCTCAATTACTCCGAGGCACAACTTTGACTTGGTGGAATGTTCTTACCTCAACCATTGAGGAATCAGTACTGGCCAGAGTGTCGTGGGCTGAATTCAAGAAGAATATTTTGGAAGAATACTGTACTGAGGAGGAGTTGGACGCCATAGAGGGAGAGTTTCGGTCAATGAAGAAGGATGATTTGTCGGTGAAGGAGTATACCCGACTCTTTATGGAGAAGCATGATTTGGTGGGGCACGTGGATCCGACTGAGAAGGACAAAATAAAGGCCTACCTGAAAGGTTTACCCGCGGACATGATCCAAATGGTCCGCAATTCCAAAGCCTCTAACCTCCGGTAAACAATTGAAGAAGCTAAAGTGATAGAGAGACTCTTTGCCCAAGACAAAGCCGAAAAGGCAAAGACTGTGGAGAAGAGGAGGTGGGAAAACCCACCAAGTTCGTACAAGAAGCCGAAGTTCCAACCTGCGAGTAAGAGTTTCGATAATCGTCGGGAGGCAAAATGGTGCCCTAAGTGTAAAAGTAAACACCTTGGGTTTTGTAAGACCAACCCCAATCCAAACCTGGGTCCGGTTTCATGTTTCAAGTACGGTCAGCCGGGTCATACCAGTTTCTTGTGCCCTATTCGGGGGACAACTTGTTTTGAATGCAAGGAAATCGGCCATGTTCGAAGAGAGTGCCCCAAGTTAAGGGGCGGGGCGAGAGGGGGAAATTCGGGAAGCCAACCGAAAAGAGAAGTCATTCCCAAGGCTCAAGGGAGGGCGTTCCAGATGACGAAGAAGGAGGCAAAGGAAACTGCTGACGTGGTGTCGGGTACGTTTTTACTTAACTCCACCCCTGCTAAGGTATTATTTGATTCCGTTGCAAACTTTTCCTTTGTGTCCGATGTGTTTTGCAAGTCTTTGGGTTTATCGGTTAGTGCCTTAGATGATGCCTTAGTCATAGAAGTAGCTAGTGGGGAACGGGTGATTCTAATGGAAGTTCTAAGGGATTGTCAGATCGAGATCAGCGGCGAGACTTTTATGGTGGATCTGATTCCTATGGCCATCGGGAGTTTTGACGTGGTGATCCGGATGGACTGGTTAGCGCGGTACCAAGCAGAAATTCTGTGTTCCAAGAAACTCATTCGGATTACCAACAAAGATGGTAACTACATCATTGTGTATGGACAGAAACGAAAAGGTGAAGTAGCCATCATCTCATCCATCAAAGCAAGGAAGTATTTGGCGAAGAAGTATCCTTCGTACCTAGCGTTCGTGTTGGACGCCAAGGCAGAGAAGAAGAAGGTAGAAGAGGTGAAGGTTGTCAACGAGTTCCCGGACGTATTTCCAGATGACCTACCGGGCTTGCCACCCGACCGACAGGTGGAGTTCCGGATTGACTTAGTTCTGGGGGCAGTACTGATAGCGCATGCACCGTATCGTCTTGCGCCAACGGAAATGCAAGAAATGATGTCCCAACTCCAAGAGTTATTGGATAAGGGGTTCGTGAGGTCGAGTTCGTATCCCTGGGGAGCTCCGGTGCTCTTTGTGAAGAAGAAGGACGGGTCGATGCGTATGTGCATCGATTACCGAGAGTTAAACAAGGTGACCATCAAGAACAAATACCCACTACCCCGAATAGATGACCTCTTCGATCAACTGCAAGGGGTCGGATGTTTTTCTAAGATTGACCTTCGATCAGGTTACCACCAGGTGCGAGTGCGAGAAGAAGATATTCCGAAGACGGCGTTTAGGACTCAGTATGGCCACTACGAGTTTCTAATCATGCCGTTCGGATTGACGAATGCTCCAGCAAGATTCATGGACTTGATAAATTGGGTGTGTCCACCATTTTTGGATCGGTCAGTCATAGTGTTCATCGACGACATCCTGGTGTACTCTAAGGATGAAGAGGAGCACGAGCAACATTTGAGAGAGGTTTTGGGGGTGCTGAGGAAGGAGAAGCTTTATGCCAAGTTCTCCAAGTGTGAATTTTGGTTATGAGAAGTCCAATTTCTCGGCCATGTGGTGACCCGTGAAGGAGTGAAAGTAGATCCCGCGAAAATCGAGGCGATGATGAACTGGGAGCCCCCGAAAATCGCAACCGAGATCCGAAGATTCTTGGGACTCGCTGGTTATTACGAAGGTTCATTCAAAACTTCTCCAAAATCGCCTCATCATTGACGACCTTGACTCGAAAGAATGTGAAGTTTGCTTGGACCGAGACTCAAGAGAAGGCTTTTCGTACCTTGCAACAGAAGTTATGTGAGGCTCCGGTTTTATCCCTACCCGAGGGAACGGAAGATTTTGTCGTTATAGCGATGCATCCAAGATGGGACTGGGTTGCGTCCTCATGCAAAGAGGTAAGGTGATAGCGTACGCGTCGAGATAGTTGAAGGAACACGAGAAGAATTACCCAACGCACGACCTTGAATTGGCGGCGGTCGTGTTTGCTTTAAAGTTGTGGCGGCATTACTTGTATAGCACTAAGTGCATACTCTACACCAACCATAAGAGCTTGAAATATGTTTTCGATCAAAAAGAGTTGAACATGCGTCAAAGAAGATGGCTTAAGTTATTGAAGGACTACGATTGCGAACTTCAATATCACCCGGGCAAGGCTAATATAGTGGCGGACGCATTAAGCCGGAAGGAGTACAGTGGAGCGGTAAAGACCTCTTTGGCAAGGATCAAGATCATCTCGAACCTTATGGACATGATAAAGACCGCTTAAGCCGAAGCAATCCTTGAAGTGAACCTTAAAGATGAATTGATGACGAAACAACACCTATACTTGACAGAAGATAATAGGGGGTTGAAACTCTTCCAAGGACGAGTTTGGGTGCCAAAGTTGGGAGGATGTCGGAAGCTAATATTGGAAGAGGCGCACAAGTCAAGATATTCTATTCACCCCGGGAGCACGAAAATGTATAGGGATCTGAAGTTGATCTATTGGTGTCCAGTGATGAAACTCGACGTGGCGAACTACGTGGAGAAGTGCCTTACTTGTTCGTTGGTAAAGGCCGAGCACCAACGACCGTATGAGAGTTTGCAATCCTTGGAAATACCAGAGTGGAAGTGGGATCACATCACGATGGATTTCGTGACGAAACTGCCAAGGACGTTGAAGGGCCACGACACCATTTGGGTGGTAGTAGATCGATTGACGAAAAGCACACACTTTTTGGCCATGAGAGAGACGTTACTAATGGACAAGATAGCAAGACTCTACATTAATGAAGTGGTCTCGAGACATGGAGTACCATTATCCATTGTGTCTGACCGGGACAGTCGTTTCACCTCTCATTTCTGGAGTGCGTTCCAAAGAGAATTGGGGACAAAAGTGAAGTTAAGCACGACGTACCATCCTCAAACGGATGGACAAAGCGAGAGGACAATTCAAACGTTGAAAGACATGTTACGATCATGTGTCATTGATTTTGGAGGAAATTGGGACTCTCATCTTCCGCTGGTGGAATTCGCCTACAACAATAGTTACCACTCGAGCTTGGGTATGGCACCATTCGAGGCTTTATATGGGCGGAAGTGTAGAACGCCAACTTGTTGGCTTGAAGCGGGCGAGAAACAATTCGCCGGACCGGAAATAGTACAAGAGACGGCGGACAAGGTTAAGGGTATTCGAGAGCGTTTGAAAGCGGCTCAAGATCGTCAAAAGAGTTACGTGGACAAAAAGCGCCGACCAATAGAATTTCAAGTAGGCGACCGAGTAATGCTAAAGGTGTCGCCTTGGAAGGGGATCATAAGATTCGGGAAGCGGGGAAAGCTTAGTCCTCGTTTCCTCGGGCCTTTTCCTATCATCGAGCGTATGGGACTCTAGGTCTACAAACTTGATTCACCACCCGAGATGAGTGGGATTCACCCTACTTTCCACGTTTGTTACTTGCGGAAGTGCTTAGCGGAAGAGGAAAATGTTATACCGTTATCGGAAATTCGCGTAAATAATAATTGTTGCATTGAAGAGCCGGAAACCATTTTAGAGAGAAAGATGAAAAGACTCCACCATAAAGAAGTGGTAATGGTAAAGGTGCAATGGAAACATCACCGGGGTGCGAACGTGACGTGGGAGGCGGAAGAAGATATGAAGAGTCGGTATCCTCATATTTTTGGATAAAGTGAGATTTCGGGGACGAAATCTATTCCTAGTGGGGGAGGATTGTAACACCCTGAAAATCTTCAAGTAAATATTCTCAAACCTCTACTTGTGTATTTTGATCCGTTAGTAAACCTCGTGTCTAGACCTCTCTTTCCGGGCCGATTAATCGTATGCTTTGCATTTCGTGCCTATTAATTATTGTCTAAACGTGGTTTATAAGTTCAATTAAATTATTGGTATACGTGAAGAAGTATACAGGCGTACATAGTTACATGTTTATAAATGTGTATATATATATGTGTGTGTGTGTAAGCAAAAGAATCCTTGTATATACTTGGTTGAGTGATGTAAGTGAGTTTAACCATAGAACCTTGTGAGCATATGTTACCGTGACAAACTTAGACTTATTGAACTTGGACTTTGGGACGCCGAGCTTCGATCACATAGCCTGAAGGGGGTCTGGGACGACATTGCCATGCGAAAATGCCCTGGGCAAAGTCACATGGTCAATGTTGCAGGAAGGGTGATGGTCACTGAGTTTTCAACCAAATTTCCAGAAGGGGAGTGTCTGGGTGCGATATTGCCCCGACGACATTGCCAGAGGCAATGTGGTGATGTCAAAGTCGCCGAAAGGGGTCAGGGGATGATCACTTAAGTCGTTTTGAGGAGCTTTTAGACCATTCTTCTCTTTTGCATTCAAGTCTACGAAATCTCTCAAGCTTTGGGAGATTTTCACCTAACATTTCTTCCTCCCTCCTCCATTAATGACCCAAATCAAACCCTAGCATTTACTACATTTCCAAGTGGTTGTTGGTGAGTATAGAAGATCCTTGGTGTCCATTAAAGCTTCAAGACCTCTTCCACGTTCAACCTTCTTTTAGGGTTTTGTTTACAAACCCAAGAATGTGAGTCTCTAATCCTTGCATACTCTATTGCTTAAATGTTTCTGGCATTGAATCTACATTACACATAAATGTTGCCCATTTGTGACTTGTGACCTAATTTGTAGAGTAACAACTTCACAAACCCTAAATGTGTGAGCATGTCAAGTAAAACCCTAATAATCACTTTTATGAGTTCTAAATGAATATGGGTCTTTGATGTTATGCTTGTATAATGAGTTCATAAGGAAACCCTTATTTCCATGGTTTTGATTTAACTGCTGATAACTTTATGAGATTTTAGTTTGAGTAAAATAAACCTTGGTAATTATATGTATGAGATTATGAGGAATGTTGTACCATGAGATGCTAAAGGTGAATGGATACTTGCATGTAGAAAGAGGAGTATAAATGATTATAATTGCTTATCAACTATTGATCACCTGATAAGAATGTGAATGCTACCCCTCGTGCACGAGGAGGTAGTTGCTTAATATATGGACCTTGAAATGATAATGGTGTGTTACCAGCGAGTAGACAATAAGGGGTCATGGATCCTTGAGGTGTAACTCGTCTAGATATGGATAGGCAATAATGTCCGTAAGACCTTGAGGTGTAACTCAACGGAGTAGGCAATAAGGGCAGTAAATACGGTCTGAGGTTGTGATATCGTTATGGCATGGGAACTAAGATCGAGGCATAAGGTGTAATCCATTAGTATTTTGGGTGACCCCACTTTCTTGTAAGCGTCACCCCGATGCAAACGTGTCTCCCCCGTATTTCGAACGGGTATCTCTTGTATATGTGCATTCAGGTACAAGTTTATGGTTGCGGTGAAAACAATAACTGTGGGACGATGGAGTTCGGTAACCCAAATTTGACTTTATTAAACTATGATACTAATGTTTGTAATTCGCATATCTTATGAGATCTCACTAGGCTTCGTCCTAACACTTGTTGTGGTTGTTGTTTCCTCACAGATCCTCCTCGTGGTGGAAATTAGGCTGTCGGGCTTGTCAACCGGGCACGTAGAAGTTCTCGAAGTGCCGGTCTTTTGGGGATTTTTTTGTGAAGAGAGATTATAGTGGAATTGCTTCACCCATTTTAATCTAGTTTGGAATTTATTCTAGATTAAGTAGGTTGTTGTAACTTTATTGTCCCATTGTCTAGCAAACTTTATGTTGCAAACCAACCCATCTTCATGTAGGTCTTTAGTTGTTCATATTTTGGGTTTATATCATTGGAAGTTTATATCTACAGGGTATTTGGATCTTTGTACTTTAGACGTTATATTGCCGAATTTTCGAATTTTTCTATTTGTCAAAATTTTAGAGTGTTACACATATTTTCCAACATACACCAAAATGCACTTACACAAAGGGATCTCCATTTATGCAAATAAATTATTAAAAACAAACGCCCATTTATTATTCATTTATCAAAATGCCCAAAAGTTCCAATTGTGGGGGTTTTTACAAGGTTTATAAAGCCAAACACCTTAAATAATTATATCCACCAAATAACTCAACAAATGATAATTTCATGTAAAACATATAAACATTTAAAAATAGACATTTTGGCATATACAACGTTTTCACAAATCAACTTGAACTCACCTCGCTAGGTTAAGTTAAACCTATGTTCCAACCCCAACCATTAGCCTCCATTAGTGTAGATTCCACCCTTTCCATGTCATGTTCAACAATGAGCTAGGGTTTCCAAACAACTCATTTCCTTAACTTTAGAAATGAATCAACAACAAGCAAAACCTTTAGATATAAGAAGATCCTTACACTAAAGCTTAGATTACTCAAGGAAGCTTACCACTTTAGATATTGAGACCTTCCACCCAAAGTTATTCAAATCCAAGCTTCCAACACCAAACCTTCATGTGCCTTTAGGATAGATCCTCCATGGATGCTCCAAAATCGGCTTTTTGAGCGCTCAAAATTGGACTAAAGGAGAGAGAAGTGGATAGTATGAGTATGAAATGAGAGAAAACCCTAAAATTTGGGTTTTAATCGATCAGACCAATCCCGCGGCCTTGGCCGCGACCTCCAAGTCGCAGGCCAAGCCGCGCATGTCCCTGTTGTGCCTCCTCGCGTATTGTGTTAAACCGCTCCCTAACCGTTCCCTCGGTTGATCATTAATTGTTCTTTAAGGAATTACGGGTGTTACAGATGGACCTGATTGTTTTTGATGAAAACGGAGATGAATCGGTTTTTGGTTTGGTGAAACATCCCAATGAACCCAGAAGCTCTAAAGCAGTTGCAGTTGAACTGTGGAAGATGATCTCCGCCGCCAGACTTGTTGGTGGTGGGTTTGTCACCGCTAGAGAATGTGGTGGTGGTGGTTGCAGAGCTTGAGAGGAGATAAGTCAATAATTCTTGATCTTACACGATGATGTATCACCTTCAACATTTGCAAAATATCGACTCTATCTTGATTTCTAATTTACTGGAATCTCAACAACCATTATGTAACACCCGGAAATTCGCAAGGTAAGTATTTGTCTCCCTTAATGCATTAATTGCGCTTATGTGAGAATATGTGTCCTTAAGTGCATTTTATGGTCATCATTATGTTAAAATGTCATATATTGATTTACCATCTTTAATCGTACAAACCTTGTGCTCATTATCGTTTTTGGTTGAGTTTTCAGGCTGTTTTGGGGTTGGCACGATTGTGCCTGGCGATTGTGCCATTGGCACTATCGCCAAGGATGTACCGTAGGCTGGGGGATGCCAGCGATTGTGCCAGGCACTATCGCCGAATTGGTACCGTGTGCGGGGATGGCCTCGCGATTGTGACTCGTGATAGTGCCCTTGGCACTATCGCCGGGCACTATCGCCCGCGTGGTCCAGTCTGTGGTTTTAATGAAATTTAATACCTCATTTCTCACTTTCACTTTACAAAAAACGGGAGAACTCTTATTTGGGCGATTTTTGGGGGTTTCAAACACATACACATTTATTGTTAGGGTTTTGGGTTGTTGGGGTGATTCCTTGTTCTTCAAACCTCAACCAAGTGCATTTATTGAAGATCCTTATCAAGCTACTCCTCTCCTACATCAAGTCTCCTTTGGGCAACTTCTAGGGTTTCCATATTTTCTAGGTTTTGGTTCAAAACCTAGATTGTGAGTTTGCTAACCTTTGTTAAAACTAGATACACATCATATTCTTCTACTTGTTATTATTTATCTCTATATGTTCAAGTATTTGGGTTTTGATCATGAGAAAATGTTGGAAATATGATTATGTGTGAAATGCCATGTTTTGCTCTAAATGTACAAGTATTTGGGGTTCTTCTCTTGAATACATATTATGTGTACTTTGATACGATGAATGTATACATGTCTCGGTATTGGGATGATTATTAGTCGAAATTCCTTTTGGTGAAATATGTATATGTAATGATGAGCGTGATTATCTTTTGGGTCTCATGATAGACTTATGTGTTAGGATGGTAACATTGTACACTTGGTTGGTATCGAAATGTATTGGTTGAAATATACCTCAAGACCTCCTATAAATTATGTTGGACGAACCAAGTCAGTAGACACTAGGAGAATGTAGTCTTGTGCGCCACTGTGATGGTATGTGCCTAGACCTCCGCCATTCGAGGAATTTCCTTTGGTGTAGTCCTCGGGTGTGTCGGGCCTTTCGGGTGTCTCTTGGTAGATGGCATCAAGGTATATCGACTCTTTGGGTGGAACTTGATTGGTGCTATGGGTCTCCCCCATTGACTCCACATTTGTTGAACTATGGTTAACTGCTGATAAGAATTGTTACTATTCATGCATGCTTATTATTGTTCAACTCATTAGGCTTTTTGGCCTAACATTTGTTTGGTGTCAATGTGTATCTCAGGTTCTAGCGGTGCCGGTTCTAAGCTGGCATAGTGCTTGGGGAATGCTTGCTAATGGCCCTTATTGAATAGAAGCATTTTGGGAATTATAGATAACAACCCTTTTGTAATCTCTTTTTTAGCTGTAGAAATTAGATTAGTTGGTTGTTAATTTATTATCCGTTAAATTACAGTTGTGATTAAACAGGTTTGTATTATTTCCCCATTTTTGGGAGGCTCTTGCTTTGGCAATTTATATACCACATGTCCATTTTCCGGATTTTTGTTATCCCTATTTTTAGGGTGTTACAAGTTAGTATCAGAGATTTAGTTTAAGTGAACTAGGTATTGTTTTAGTATATCTAGACTTAAGCTTTAGACTTTATAGATTCACTGTCCACTTGGGGTAGGAATCCTAGGTGGGGAGAGCGTTAAGATTACGGAATTACTTTAATTGAAAGTTGTGATGATGGTGACAAGAATTATTGTGTATGGTTCATTCATAATTTCACTTAGCTACTGCTATTATGAATGCATTGTTACGTGAGCATACTTGGTTTACTATTATTATGATAATTGATGAAGGTATTAGTACGTACAATGTAACACCCGGTATTTTCGCAAAGTAAGTTCCGTCATTCGTTGATCTTTAATTCGTCTTCCATTTATCATTTTGGGTGAAATGTGATGTACTTTCGAACCTTAGATCGACCCATGTGAAAATCTCGAGTTTTGGACGTTTTTAGGCCTCGGTATAGTTGGCGCGAGAGTGACTCGCGATTGTGACATGTGTCACTATCGCGAGGCACAATCGCCGGGGATGTACCACCCGCGGTACATTCCGCGCGAGAGTGACTCGCGATAGTGACAATGTCACAATCGCTTGTCACTATCGCGAGCGTGGTCAGATGCTTAAATCAGACAGCCCCGAAAATTATCTCATTTTATCAGATTTGGGTTGTTTTCTGTACGATTTTCCTCTCTGGTTTTGGTAAGGTTTTCTCCTCCATTTCTCCATCTTCATTGATTCCTTCATTTAATTTCACCCTTATGTGATTATGATCTTGTCTAGGGTGTTTTAAGTGTTCTTGGTGAAGGATCTCGATCCTTAGTGCAAATCTCATCTCAATTTCTAGGGTTTGGTATTTAACCCAAGGTGAGTTCCTACTATCATTTTCTAAACTTTATACACATCAAAACATATATTTTGAACTCCTATACCTCTCCTTGGTTTTGGATCTACGAAAATTACATTTTTGATCTAACTTGAGTTTTTGGAGATTTTAGGGTTCTTGCTATATCTTGTGAAATGGAAGGGTTTTCATTTGTTATGAAATAAAATGAAGTATTTCTTGCACCTATTTGGTGAATTACATGGAAGAATGTATAAAATCTCATTTTTATGATTTCTCATTCTTATCAGCAGTTAACTTGAAATTTGCATCTTTGAGAATAAATGTTATTGGAAGCTATATGTTTAGCTTTGGTTAGTTACAAATGTAATTGTGACAAGTCTTGACTATTCTAGTGGATCCCTAGGTATTGAGTCGACTTATATTATTGGGATGTCTAGTCCCCTTTTGTAACTATGGATGCATTTGACCCTTGGGGGCTTTAGTACGGTTATGTGAGATCGGTTACTAGCCATGGATCATAATGTAGTCATAGTGAACGAGTATGATTGGTTTCCTTGGGGGCCCTCCCTCACATCATCGTACGGACCTGCGTTGTTCGTGGCCATGGATTCCAAGTATTTAGCTCACAACTCGGATTGTGGCCTACTCGGTGTTCCGCCGACAATCCTTGGTAAATCTGGTATCCCCCGTCATCGCAAGATGAATTTTATATGAAAGGCCTTTTGTGGCAATTAGTTCAATTGTAAACTATTTTTCTTAAAAAGAATTCCTTTCGTTACAATTGCATATATTTATTCAAATTATAAACTGTATGTTCTCACTAGGCTTTAAGCCTAACACTTTTTCGAAAATGATGTGTATAACAGGTTCCCTTAGCGGCGGGTCGTCAAGGGGTGAGTGAAGAGTTTGGTCTTCTTGAGGAGAATTCTGGATGATAGTTATTTGGGATATTTGATATTTAAACCAATTTATTCATCTGGTATTGGGTTGACAACCTATGTAAGCTAGATAGATTTGGTTTGGTTTGGTTTGTTGTCTTTTACCATACTCATTGGCAGGTTTTGTGAATGTTCACGCCTTGCCTAGTATTTGGGTGGTTTGTCCTATTTATAGACGTTATATTGCCGAAATTTCAATTTTTAAATTACCCTAAATTTTAGGGTGTTACAAGTTGGTATCAGAGCCCTAGTTTAAGTGAACTAGGCATGAAAGTAAGATGTCTAGACTTAGACCGAGTACGTAGGCAATGATTTGTGAGTTGGGTAGAATTTCTAGGATGGGTTAATCTTAGAGTCGACGGAAATTATGTTCATCAAGCGTTATGATGATGGTAACGAGAACCCTTATGTGCTATATGTTCATAATCTCACTTAGCTAATGTTATTATGAGGATATTTTACGTAAGTGTGCTTGGTTTGCTAATGTTATGACATTTGGTAGACATGGTAGTATGTTTCCTTCGTGCGTATTTCGATTAATCCCTTCTTACTAATTCTCGTACTTGTGTGGCAGCCATTATTCTAGAATGGTGAACACTCGCAGTCGTCAGTTTGACGATGTGGAAGTACGTGAAGACAGCTCGCCTGAGCGGGATCCAATAGTTCGGGCAGCGACCGTCATTCCTCCCCGTATGCCACAGGTTGTCACGAGAGAAGTGGAACAAGGGCCAAGAGTGGAGTTGGCATCCATAAACCCGACGGTTCATAATGCAAACCCTCAACCTGA
This sequence comes from Arctium minus, assembly GCA_954870635.1. Classification (NCBI taxonomy): domain Eukaryota; kingdom Viridiplantae; phylum Streptophyta; class Magnoliopsida; order Asterales; family Asteraceae; genus Arctium; species Arctium minus. The sequence continues at coordinate 33,926,034 of OX941088.1, forward strand.
CATGATGGACAACATCATGCAAATGGTATCGACGGCGATGGAGAAACAACAAGAAGCATTCAGGAAGATGTTGGAGGATCGTGACGCTAGTCTCAAGAGAAATGAGACGGTTGCAGAGAACGCCTTTGTAGGTTCTGGTGGCGACGGCCAGGGTGTTAGAACTGAAGAGAATAGAGTTACGGGTGTTCAGAAGAGTGGAAGGAGTTGTTCTTACAAATCCTTTCTAGGATGCGGGCCGCCAGAATTCTCTGGTTCTGACGACCCTGTTCTGTGTGTGAAGTGGATTAGAGCTGTCGAACAAGCTTTCGGCTCCGCTGAATGTGGAGACGATCAAAGGGTGCGATTTGGCACTCAGTTGTTGAGAGATGCGACACTCACTTGGTGGGATGTTACTCAATCTACCCTCTCTCCTACCATTTTGGCTCAATTGTCTTGGGCCGAATTCAAAAGAAAGCTTATAGAGGAATTCTGCAGCGAAAGATCGATGGACCGCATCGAAAAAGAGTTTCAGTTCCTGGTAAAGGGAAGCTTGACGGTGAGGGAGTACACCCGTCAATTTATGGAGAAGCTGAGGTTGGTGGGGCACGTGGCCCCAACGAGAAAGATAAGATGAAGGCCTACCTCAATGGCCTACCCGCGGATATGTTATCCATGGTCCACAATTCTAAAGCTTCTAATCTCCGCGATATGGTTGAGGAAGCTCAATTTATGGAAGAGATCTTTGCGAGAAGCAAGGCGGAGAAGGCTGTGGTGGTTAATGACAAGAGAAAGTGGGAGAGTAATTCTGCTCCTCCCAAGAGAACTCGGCCTTTTGTCGGGAACCGAAATCTCTATAATCAAGAAGCTAGATGGTGTCCGAAGTGTCGTAACAAGCACCACGATAACTGTAGCACCATTCCTAATACTTGTTTCAAGTGTGGAAAAGCTGACCACGTCGCCAAGGATTGCTCGATCAGAGGGTTAGTTTGTTTCGAGTGCAGGGCACCTGGGCATATAAAGAGAGATTGCCCGAAGCTCAATTCGTGTAACGTGCCGGAAAAGAAAGAGAACCCATCCAGGGCTCCGGGTCGAGCTTTCAGATGACGGCCGATGAGGCCAAGGCATCCACCGATGTGGTATCGGGTACGTTTCTTCTAAACTCCGTACCTGCTCATGTACTGTTCGTTCGGGTGATAGTTTCTCTTTTATATCTGAGTCGTTTCGTCAAAAGTTTGTTATGCCCACTACTAGTCTAGAGAATGCGTTAGTGGTAGAGATAGCAGATGCTGGTCAAGTTTTAATCCGCGATGTTCTGAAGAAATGTACTCTCGGAATCGAAGGGAGAGAATTCTCGATTGAATTGATGCCGATGATTATTGGTGGTTTCGATGTAGTGGTCGGCATGGATTGGTTAACAAAAAATCATGCCGAGATCTTTTGTTCCAAGAAATTGATCCGAATTCCTATTTCTAGTGGTGAAGTCGTCATGATATATGGTGAGAAAAGGAAAGGTAATATAGCAATCATCACCATGGCTAAAGCACACAAATGTTTGGTGAAAGGATGCTCACCCTTCCTAGCCTACGTAATCGATGCCAAGCTAGAGAAGTCAAAGCTTGAAGATGTGAAGAGAGTGCGGGAGTTTCCCGATGTCTTTCCGGATGACTTGCCTGGGTTACCGCCCGATTGTCAAGTGGAGTTTCGGATTGATCTCGTACCGGGAGCAGCTCCTATTGCTAGGTCTCCTTACCGGTTGGTGCCATCGGAGATGCAAAAGATAATGGCTCAACTCCAAGAACTTTTGGAGAAAGGTTTTATAAGGTCGAGCTCGTCACCTTGGGGAGCTCCGGTCTTGTTTGTCAAGAAGAAGGATGGCACAATGAGAATGTGTATTGATTATCGTGAGTTGAACAAAGCAACGGTGAAGAACAAGTACCCGCTTCCGAGAATAGACGACTTGTTCGATCAGCTTCAAGGAGCGGGGTATTTTTCCAAGATCGACTTACGTTCGGGTTACCACCAAGTGAAGGTGAAGGGAGAAGACGTCTCGAAGACGACCTTTAGAACGCGTTACGGCTATTATGAGTTTCTTGTAATGCCATTTGTCCTAACAAACGCACCAGCGGTGTTTATGGACTTAATGAATAGGGTGTGCCGAACATTCCTCGACAAGTCGGTCATTGTATTCATTGATGACATACTTGTATATTCCAAGAGAGAGTTGGAACACGAGAAACACCTCCGTGAAGTTCTAGAAGTGTTGAGGAAAGAAAAGTTGTACGCCAAATTCTCCAAGTGCGATTTTTGGCTTGAAGAGGTACAATTCTTGGGCCACGTTGTCACTCGAGATGGAGTGAAAGTGGACCCCTCCAAAATAGAAGCCATGATGAATTGGGAGCCTCCTAAGAGTCCGACCGAAATCCGAAGATTTTTGGGTTTGGCGGGTTATTACCGAAGATTTATTAAAGACTTTTCGAAAATCGCTTCTTCCTTGACGGCATTGACACGGAAGAATGTGAAGTTCGATTGGACTGAAGCGCAAGAGAAAGCGTTCCGAACTTTGCAAAAGAAGTTGTGTGAAGCTCCAATCTTGTCGCTACCCGAAGGGTCGGAAGACTTCGTGGTCTATAGCGATGCTTCGAAAATGGGACTAGGATGCGTGTTGATGCAAAGAGGCAAGGTGATCGCTTATGCCTCGAGGCAACTCAAAATCCACGAGAAGAACTATCCTACCCACGATTTGGAACTAGCGGCGGTGGTGTTCGCCTTGAAGCTTTGGCGGCATTACCTATATGGCACGAAATGAACACTCTACACAGATCATAGTAGTTTGAAGTACGTCTTTGATCAGAAGGAGTTGAACATGAGGCAAAGGAGGTGGCTCGAGTTACTCAAAGACTACGACTGTGAGTTGCTTTACCATCCCGGTAAGGTAAACGTAGTGGCCGATGCGCTAAGTCGTAAGAACTATAGCGGAAGTATTCGGACTACTCTTTCGAGAATCGAGTTGGTGTCAAGTCTTATTGAGAAGATCAATATCTCTCAAAGAGAAGCATTGTTGGAAGAAAATCTCAAGGATGAAGTCATGACAAAACAACGGTTACTCTTAACGGAAGATAGCCGTGGGGTGAATTTGTTCAACGGTCGTGTGTGGGTACCTAAGGTTAGAGGTAACCGTGAACTACTTCTTGAGGATGCCCACAAGTCCAAGTATTCCATTCATCCGGGTAGTACAAAGATGTACCGGGACTTGATGTTGCATTATTGGTGGCCGGTAATGAAACTGGATGTGGCGCGTTATGTGGAGCGTTATGTGGGGCGTTGTGTGACGTGCTTACAAGTGAAAGCCGAACATCAACGACCGTATGAGAGTCTGCAATCCTTAGAGATCCCTGAGTGAAAATGGGAACATATTACCATGGACTTCGTGACGAAGTTGCCTAAAACTCTTCGAAGTCACGATACCATCTGGGTGATAGTTGACCGATTGACCAAGAGCGCTCACTTCTTGGCTATGCGTGAAACCTTACCGATGGACAAGTTAGCAAAACTCTACATCGATGAGGTGGTATCGAGACATGGAGTACTTTTGTCAATCGTGTTGGATCGCGACAGTCGGTTTACTTCAAACTTTTGGGATGGCTTTCAGAAGGAGCTTGGTACGCGAGTGAAACTGAGTACGGATTACCATCCTCAAACCGACGGTCAAAGCGAGAGAACGATCCAAACACTCGAAGACATGTTAAGATCTTGTGTTATTGATTTTGGGGGTAGTTGGGACTCTCACCTACCTTTGGTGGAGTTCGCTTACAACAATAGCTACCACTCAAGCATTGGAATGGCACCTTTTGAGGCATTGTATGGGCGGAAGTGCCGAACTCCTGTGTGTTGGATAGAAGTGGGAGAGAAACAATTTGTCGGACCCGAAATTATGCAAGAGATGGCTGATAAAGTCAAAGGCATTCGGGAGAGATTAAAAGCGGCTCAAGATCGGCAAAAGAGCTATGCCGATAAGAAGAGACGACCGATGGATTTCCAAGTGGGCGACCGCGTGATGCTAAAAGTATCGCCTTGGAAAATCATTATTCGGTTCGGAAAACGTGGGAAGTTGAGTCCTCGTTTCATTGGACCTTTCAAAGTGCTTAAGCGCGTTGGTTTGCAAGCCTACCAATTGGAACTGCCGTCGGAGTTGAGTAGAATCCACAACACGTTCCACATATGTTACCTTCGAAAAAGTTTGGCAGATGAAGAAAGTGTCATCCCTCTCTCCGAATTAAGAGTGGATGAAGGTAACCGTTGTATAGAAGAACTGAACGCTATCTTAGAAAGTAAGTCTAAGAAATTGCGTCACAAGGAGGTCACTATGGTCAAGGAGCAGTAGAAACATCATCGTGGAACCAATGTGACGTAGGAAGCCGAGGAGGATATGAAGCGAAGATACCCTCACCTGTTCGTGTGACTAAGATTTCGAGGACGAAATCATTTTCAAGTTGGGGAGTATTGTAACACCCGATATTTTCGCAGAGTAAGTTCCGTCATTCGTTGATCTTTAATTCGTCTTCCATTTATCATTTTGGGTGAAATGTGATGTACTTTCGAACCTTAGATCGACCCATGTGAAAATCTCGAGTTTTGGACGTTTTTGGGCCTCGGTACAGTTGGCGCGAGAGTGACTCGCGATTGTGACATGTGTCACTATCGCGAGGCACAATCGCCGGGGATGTACCACCCGCGGTACATTCTGCGCGAGAGTGACTCGTAATAGTGACAATGTCACAATCTCTTGTCACTATCGTGAGCGTGATCAGATGCTTAAATCAGACAACCCCGAAAATTATCTCATTTTATCAGATTTGGGTTGCTTTCTGTACGATTTTCCTCTCTGGTTTTGGTAAGGTTTTCTCCTCCATTTCTCCATCTTCATTGATTCCTTCATTTAATTCCACCCTTATGTGATTATGATCTTGTCTAGGGTGTTTTAAGTGTTCTTGGTGAAGGATCTCGATCCTTAGTGCAAATATCATCTCAATTTCTAGGGTTTGGTATTTAACCCAAGGTGAGTTCCTACTATCATTTTCTAAACTTTATACACATCAAAACATATATTTTGAACTCCTATACCTCTCCTTGGTTTTGGATCTACGAAAATTACATTTTTGATCTAACTTGAGTTTTTGGAGATTTTAGGGTTCTTGCTATATCTTGTGAAATGGAAGGGTTTTCATTTGTTATGAAATAAAATGAAGTATTTCTTGCACCTATTTGGTGAATTACTTGGAAGAATGTATAAAATCTCATTTTTATGATTTCTCATTCTTATCAGCAGTTAACTTGAAATTTTCATCTTTGAGAATAAATGTTATTGGAAGCTATATGTTTAGCTTTGGTTAGTCACAAATGTAATTGTGACAAGTCTTGACTATTTTAGTGGATCCCTAGGTATTGAGTCGACTTATATTATTGGGATGTCTAGTCCCCTTTTGTAACTATGGATGCATTTGACCCTTGGGGGCTTTAGTACGGTTATGTGAGATCGGTTACTAGCCATTGATCATAATGTAGTCCTAATGAACGAGTATGAATGGTTTCCTTGGGGGCCCTCCCTCACATCATCGTACGAACCTGCGTTGTTCGTGGCCATGGATTCCAAGTATTTAGCTCACAACTCGGATTGTGGCCTACTCGGTGTTCCGCCGACAATCCTTGGTAAATCGGGTATCCCCCGTCATCGCAAGATGAATTTTATATGAAAGGCCTTTTGTGGCAATTAGTTCAATTGTAAACTATTTTCTTGAAAAGAATTCCTTTCGTTACAATTGCATATATTTATTCAAATTATAAACTGTATGTTCTCACTAGGCTTTAAGCCTAACACTTTTTCGAAAATGATGTGTATAACAGGTTCCCTTAGCGGCGGGTCGTCAAGGGGTGAGTGAAGAGTTTGGTCTTCTTGAGGAGAATTCTGGATAATATTTATTTGGGATATTTGATATTTAAACCAATTTATTCATCTGGTATTGGGTTGACAACCAATGTAAGCTAGATAGATTTGGTTTGGTTTGGCTTGGTTTGGTTTGTTGTCTTTTACCATAATCATTGGCAGGTTTTGTGAATGTTCACGCCTTGCCCAGTATTTGGGTGGTTTTTCCTATTTATAGACGTTATATTGCCGAAATTTCAATTTTTAAATTACCCCAAATTTTAGGGTGTTACATACAATGAGTTCAACTCGTCTAGTCTTTTCTCAATCTATTTGTCGTGCGTGTATGGCAGATCATGATAGTAAACACTCGAAGTAGATTACTGGACATGCCAGAGGGTCAACCAGAAGTGGAATCTGCAGCTGTACGACCCCCGGTGGGGGAAACCTCCGATGGAATTCCCGTACCCAGAATCTTGGGAGGCGGACCTGAACATATTCCTCGCCGGAACCTCAAGACCAATAATTCTATCATGGAAGAGGTGACCATGGAGACCCGGATTCGGGATAGCATGATGTTGGCCATGAACTCTGCCATGGTCCAACAACAAGAGTTCTTCATGAAACTCTTAGAAAATCGAGACACCAGTAACCGACAACCAGAAACAATGGCGGAAAACATTGTTATGAGGTCGGTTGGACCAGTTGTGGCATCTGTTGAAGAACCAACAGATGATGGGATCTGGACGAAGACTAAGGGGTGCATCTTTAAGGCGTTTCTGGGGTTCCATCCTAAAGAGTTTGCGGGTTCAGACAACCCGGTTGCTTGTATGTATTGGCTCAAAGAGATAGAGATGGCCTTTGAGTCAAGTGAGTGTGATCCCTCTCAACGGGTCAAGTTTGCTTCTCAACTACTTCGGGGAGAGGCTTTGATTTGGTGGAATCTCACTCGATCAGTCCTCACTCCTGAAGTTCTGGCTAAGTTAACTTGGCCGGTGTTTAAAGAGAAGATTATGGACAAGTATTGTAGTGAGTGTTCGATGGACAAGTTGGAGTGGGAGTTCCGAGATCTGAAGAAGGGGAATCTGCCTATTGTTGGCTACTCCAAACTCTTTTTGGAGAAACTGAACTTGGTGGGACATCTGGTCCCCGATGAAAAGTCAAAGATTAAGGCCTATCATCAAGGGTTACCGGCCGAGATGCGAACAGCGGTAAGAAATGCTAAGTGTTCGACTTTGCAAGAAGTTATCGAGGAGTCTTTGCTCGTTGAGGATGACATCAATGCTGAAAAGGAAGAGAAGAGGCATGTTGGTGAGAAACGGGAGTGGGAAGGGCCATCTGGGCTCGTTCGTCAATCAAGACCCTTTGTAAGCGGGAGAGCGGGTGATCAACGTCGCGAATACCAGTGGTGCCACAAGTGTAAGTCAAAGAACTCGGGGTCATGTGTTGCAAGAACTTACTCCGGTCCAACGGGGTGTGCCAAGTGTGGTAAGAAGGACCACGCGACTCAAGAGTGTCCCATCTAGGGGCCGGTATGCTATGAGTGCAGAGAACCGGGGCATATGAAGAGGGATTGCCCAAAGCTAGTGGGAGGTAATGGTGGAAATTCTGTGGGTTCGACGGCTAGAGTCGAACAACCACCAAGGGTGCCAAGTCGAGCTTTTCGGATGACTACCGAGGAGGCAAAGGAGACCGCGGATGTTGTTTCGGGTACGTTTCTAGTAAACTCCTTGCCTGCTCGTGTTTTGTTTGATTCGGGTGCTACATGTTCTTTTGTGTCGGATGCTTTCTGTAAACAATTCACCACACCTATTAGTGTCCTTCCCGATGCATTAATAGTAGAAATAGCTAATGGGGATCAATTGATCATTCGTGACCGTTTCTGTGATTGCACTCTAGAGATCGATGGGAATTCTTTCGGAGTGGATTTATTACCTATGGCTATAGGAGGGTTTGATGTAGTCATAGGTATGGATTGGTTAGTAAGGCATAAGGCGGACATCTTTTGTTCCAAAAAGATGATCCAAGTGCCATTGTCGGACAATGGTGTGGCTACCATTTATGGGGAGAAAGGAAAGAGGAATAATCTTATTATCTCATCTCTTAAGGCTCGCAAGTTTCTAGCGAAGGGTTACCCTTCGTACTTGGCCTATGTGGTGGACGCAAAGAAAGAAAAGAAGTCGGTGGAAGATGTGGAGGTGGTGCAAGATTATCCGGACGTCTTTCCGGAAGACTTACCCGGATTACCGTCGGAGCGGCAAGTGGAGTTTCAGATTGACCTCACCCCGGGAGCGGCTCCGATAGCTCGTGCTCCATATCGTTTGGCACCGATAGAAATGAAAGAGATGATGACGCAACTTCAAGAGTTGTTGGAGAAGGGCTTCATTCGACCGAGTTCGTCACCTTGGGGAGCACCGGTACTGTTCGTGAAGAAGAAGGATGGATCTATGCGGATGTGCATAGATTATCGGGAGTTAAACAAAGTCACGGTGAAGAACAAGTATCCCTTACCTCGCATCGACGACCTTTTCAATCAACTTCAAGGCGCGGGATGCTTCTCGAAGATTGATCTTCGGTCCGGATATCATCAAGTGAGAGTGAAGAACGAAGATATTCCGAAGACGGCTTTCCGGACGAGATACGGTCATTATGAGTTCTTGGTGATGCCTTTCGGCTTAACCAACGCTCCGGCCGTATTCATGGATTTGATAAACCGTGTGTGTCGCCGATTCTTGGATAAATCCGTGATCGTCTTCATTGACGATATTTTAATATATTCAAAGGATGATTCCGAGCATGGAAGACACTTACGGGAAGTATTAGAAGTTCTAAGAAGGGAGAAACTGTTCGCGAAATTCTCGAAGTGCGAATTCTGGCTCCAAGAGGTGCAATTCTTGGGGCATGTGGTATCAAAGGACGGGGTAAAAGTGGACCCGGCAAAGATCGAGGCAATGATGAGTTGGGAGCCTCCAACAAGTCCGATGAAGATCCGAAGTTTCTTGGGTTTGGCGGGTTACTACCGGCGTTTCATTCAAGATTTCTCAAAGACAGCTACACCGCTCACTTCTCTTACAAGGAATAACGTCAAGTTTCTTTGGACCGATGCACAGGAGCAAGTGTTTCAGACGCTCAAGAGGAAGTTGTGCGAAGCTCCGATCTTGTCCTTACCCGAGGGATCGAAAGATTTTGTCGTGTTTAGTGACGCTTCCAAGATGGGACTTGGGTGTGTCCTAATGCAAAGAGGGAAAGTAATAGCCTACGCGTCGCGACAATTAAAGGATTATGAGAAGAATTATCCGACTCATGATTTGGAGTTAGCAGCGGTAGTTTTCGCGTTAAAGTTGTGGCAACACTACTTGTATGGGACCAAGTGTACTCTTTTCACGGATCACAAGAATCTCAAGTACATCTTCGACCAAAAGGAACTCAACATGCGACAAAGGAGATAGCTAGAGCTTTTGAAGGATCACGACTGTGACCTACTCTATCATCCCGGTAAGGCCAATGTGGTGGCAGATGCATTGAGCCAAAGGAGTCATGGTGGTGGTGTCAAAATGTCCCTTACAAGGATCGATGTGGTGTCGAGTTTGTTGGAAAGTGTTAAGGCAAGTCAAGTGGAATCACTTAAAGAAGAGAACCTCAAAGTCGAAGTCATGGTGAAACAAAAGGAACTCTTAACGGAAGACGGTCGTGGACTCAAACTCTTTCAATGACGGATTTGGGTGCCGAAGTTGGGAGGAAATCGGGAATTACTTCTTGAAGAAGCGCACAAGTCGAAATATTCTATACATCCCGGTAGCACTAAGATGTATAGAGATTTAAAGTTAAATTATTGGTGGCCGATGATGAAGCTAGATGTGGCTAGCTATGTGGAAAAGTGTGTCACTTGCCTCCAAGTCAAGGCGGAACATCAAAGACCGTATGGAAGCTTACAACCGTTGTCCATTCCCGAGTGGAAGTGGGACAACATCACTATGGATTTCGTGACGAAGTTACCAAAGACCTTGCGTGGGCACGACACCATTTGGGTAATCGTTGACCGGTTGACCAAGAGTGCGCATTTCCTTGCAATGCGGGAGACCTTGCCAATGGAGAAATTGGCCAAGCTTTATATTGACGAAGTGGTGTCGAGACACGGAGTTCCGCAATCTATAATATCGGATCGGGATAGTCCCTTCACTTCGAACTTTTGGGCTAGCTTGCAGAAAGAGTTGGGTACCAGGTTGAAATTGAGCACGGCGTATCATCCTCAAATGGATGGTCAAAGCGAGAGGACAATTCAGACGTTAGAAGATATGTTGAGGTCGTGTGTAATAGACTTCGGGGGAAGTTGGGATTCACATCTACCGTTGGTAGAGTTCGCCTACAACAACAGTTACCATTCTAGTATCAAAATGGCACCGTTCGAGGTATTGTACGGGCGAAAATGCAGGACACCGGTTTATTGGCTAGAAGCGGACGAAAAGCAATTCACCGGGCCAGAAATAGTGCAAGAGATGGCGGACAAAGTGAAGGAGATTCGGGAAAGGCTAAAGGCGGCGCAAGACCGACAAAAGAGCTATGCGGACAAGAAGAGAAGTCTAGTTGAGTTTCAAGTGGGTGACCGGGTCATGTTGAAGGTGTCTCCATGGAAGGGGATCATACATTTCGGGAAACGTGGGAAGTTTAGTCCTCGTTTCCTTGGACCTTTCGTCATCTTGGAGAAAATTGGTTTGCAAGCCTACCGATTGGATTTACCAACCGAAATGGATGGAATACATCCTACGTTTCACGTGTGTTACCTTCGGAAGTGTCTGGCCGAAGAGGAAAGCGCGATTCCTTTGTCGGAAATCCGGGTAGACAATGGAAATCGATGTGTGGAAGATCCGGAGTCGATTTTAGAATCGAAAGTGAAGAAGTTGCGACATAAAGACGTAGTCATGGTTAAAGTCCAATGGAAGCATCATAGGGGTGCTAACATTACTTGGGAGTCCGAAGATGATATGAAGAAGCGGTATCCTCACTTGTTTAACTTAGGGTGAGATTTCGGGGACGAAATCCCAATTAGGTGGGGAGGATTGTAACACCCGGAAATTCGCAAGGTAAGTATTTGTCTCCCTTAATGCATTAATTGCGCTTATGTGAGAATATGTGTCCTTGAGTGCATTTTATGGGCATTATTATGTTAAAATGTCATATATTGATTTACCATCTTTAATCGTACAAACCTTGTGCTCGTTATCGTTTTCGGTTGAGTTTTTGGGCTGTTTTGGAGTTGGCGCGATTGTGCCTGGCGATTGTGTCATTGGCACTATCGCCAAGGATGTACCGTAGGCTGGGGGATGCCAGCGATTGTGCCACGCGATAGCCGAAGGCACTATCGCCGAATTGGTACCGTGTGCGGGGAAGGCCTCACGATTGTGACTGGCGATAGTGCCCTTGTGCCAAGGGCACTATCGCCCGCGTGGTCCAGTCTGTGGTTTTAATGAAATTTAATACCTCATTTCTCACTTTCACTTTACAAAAAACGGGAGAACTCTTATTTGGGCGATTTTTGGGGGTTTCAAACACATACACATTTATTGCTAGGGTTTTGGGTTGTTGGGGTGATTCCTTGTTCTTCAAACCTCAACCAAGTGCATTTATTGAAGATCCTTATCAAGCTACTCCTCTCCTACATCAAGTCTCCTTTGGGCAACTTCTAGGGTTTCCATATTTTCTAGGTTTTGGTTCAAAACTTAGATTGTGAGTTTGCTAACCTTTGTTAAAACTAGATACACATCATATTCTTCTACTTGTTATTATTTATCTCTATATGTTCAAGTATTTGGGTTTTGATCATGAGAAAATGTTGGAAATATGATTATGTGTGAAATGCCATGTTTTGCTCTAAATGTACAAGTATTTGGGGTTCTTCTCTTGAATACATATTATGTGTACTTTGAAACGATGAATGTATACATGTCTCGGTATTGGGATGATTATTAGTCGAAATTCCTTTTGGTGAAATATGTATATGTAATGATGAGCGTGATTATCTTTTGGGTCTCATGATAGACTTATGTGTTAGGATGGTAACATTGTACCCTTGGTTGGTATCGAAATGTATTGGTTGAAATATACCTAAAGACCTCCTATAAATTATGTTGGACGAACCAAGTTAGTAGACGCTAGGAGGATGTAGTCTTGGGTGCCACTGTGATGGTATATGCCTAGACCTCCGCCATTCGAGGAATTTCCTTTGGTGTAGTCCTCGGGTGTGCCGGGCCTTTCGGGTGTCTCTTGGTAGATGGCATCAAGGTATATCGACTCTTTGGGTGGAACTTGATTGGTGCTATGGGTCTCCCCCATTGACTCCACATTTGTTGAACTATGGTTAACTGCTGATAAGAATTGTTACTATTCATGCATGCTTATTATTGTTCAACTCATTAGGCTTTTTGGCGTAACACTTGTTTGGTGTCGATGTGTATCTCAGGTTCTAGCGGTGCCAGTTCTAAGCTGGCATAGTGCTTGGGTGAGAGCTTGGGGAATGCTTGCTAATGGCCCTTATTGAATAGAAGCATTTTGGGAATTATAGATAACAACCCTTTTGTAATCTCTTTTCTAGCTGTAGAAATTAGATTAGTTGGTTGTTAATTTATTATCCGTTAAATTACAGTTGTGATTAAACAGGTTTGTATTATTTCCCCATTTTTGGGAGGCTCTTGCTTTGGCAATTTATATACTGCATGTCCATTTTCCGGATTTTTGTTATCCTTATTTTTAGGGTGTTACACATTATCATCGGAAATCGGTTCCAATTAAAAATAAAAATTTCTCTTTCCACCATTACCATAGGAAAACCGTTTTGAAAAAAAAACATAAATATAATAATTGGATAAATACAAAAAATAAAGGCTCCTACTCAAAATGACATATACGTCCCTAGTATTAAAATAAAACATAAAAAAATCACTAATTGGTTGAAACAAGTTTGCAAAGTTTGTTAAATAAGGGTGGTTTTCAAACGATCCATGTATATGTGTGTGTATATATATATATAGTATATATATATATATAGTATTTGGTTCATTTGAGAAATGGTAAATATATGAGAAATAGAGAAGTAATCCTAGCCATTCATATGGTCAAAATCGGATTTGACTAGTCAAATATTGCGGCTTTGACCGGTCAAAAGTTGCGGCTTTGACTGGTCAAAAGTTGCGGCTATCCCAAAAATAGAAGGACAATTTCGTAAATTTTACAAAACACACGGGCTGTGTTCATATATGAACATGTATAATTCACATATGAACTATATGCTCATATATGAACCAGTGCAATTCACAACTGAACTCTTTTAACTGATTCATATATGAACCTTTGTGATTCATATATGAATCTGTATGAATCACAAAGATTCATATATGAATCTGTATGAATCACAAAGATTCATATATGAATCAGTTGAACTAATTAACAGATTCATATATGAATCTTTATGATTCATACAGATTCATATATGAACTCATCCCGTGTATTTTACGAAATTACCCCTTTACCTTCTATAGACCACACAAGGAATTATCCGGTACTTCGCGGTCAAAGCCGCAAATGTTGACCTGATGAATGACTAAGATTACTTCTCTATTTCTCATATATTTATCATTTCTCAAATGAACCTCTCCCTATATATATATATATATATATATATATATATAGAATTATCCGGTGCTTCGCGGTCAAAGCCGCAAATGTTGACCTGATGAATGACTAAGATTACTTCTCTATTTCTCATATATTTATCATTTCTCAAATGAACCTCTCCCTATATATATATATATATATATATATATATATATAGGCCATGGTTATTTTGCAACCCAGTAAAATGTTACAACCCCGTGCAACCCTCATCTAAACCATTCATCTAGCTCATTACATTTGGATTCTTATTGAGACTCTAAATGAATTTACAAGATTTCGTCGAATTTCTGTAGCAGATGTCCATACATATAACGGTTCATGCGATGTATCAGATAAAGATGGTAATTTCATGAAACAATATGCATTACATGTTAGTGTATGCTTTTAATGAAATACTATGCATTGCATGTAAGATTATTGCATGAAACTAATAATCATTGATGCAATCAATAATGAATGTGCTAAATGGATGGTTTAGATAGGGTTGCATGGGGTTGTAACCTTTTACTGGGTTGCAAAATAATTAACCCCCATATATATACATATATCTATATAGGGTGCGTTTCATTTGAAAATCAAGCAATTCGTGTAAACTTTGTGAACCAATCTTAGTCGTTCAAGTCTAATAAATATCTGATTTTATTATGTTTCCTAATCTAAAGTATGATCATAATAAATGAATCTTATCATCTTCCATATATATCACAATCATTATCAATGAATCATAATTATTATCCACATATATATATATATATATATATATTGTTTCCTAAAATAGTGGTTTGCAAAATTTACACGAATTGCTTGGTTTTCAAATGAAACACACCCTACACACACACATACACACACACACACACACACACATATATATATATATATATATGGGTGGTTTCATTTGCAAACCACCTTAATTTTGCAAAACGTGAAAACCGTCGATTTCATCGATTAAGTTAATGAAATTGTTTAATTTGATAATATTGTTTCATATAATTATTTTCTTGATAAAATTGTCTAATTTGATGGATTTGTTTAATATAATTATTTTCTTGATGAAATTGTTTCATATATTTGTGTTTTTTATGTAAAAATGAAAAAGTTTAATCACAATAAGAAAATACATGAAACAAATTCATCAGAATAAGAAAATACACGAAACAATTGCATTTTTATATAAAAAACACAAATATATAAAACAATTTCATCAAGAAAAGAGTTATATTAAACAAATACATCAAATTAGACAATTTCATTAACTTAACCAATGAAATTGATGGTTTACATGGTTTGCAAAATTAGGATGGTTTTCATTTGATCTATCCTCTCTCTCTCTCTCTCTCTCTCTATATATATATATATATATATATATATATATATATATAGACTTAAGTTCGCGTGAGACCAAACAGTTTCCGTGAGACGGGTGAGACCAAGCTTTAAAGTATGAAACTTCACACCAAAAAACTGTGAAGGTAAAAAAAATCGAACTTTTCATAGGGAAAACACCGTAAATGTTACGTTCACGGTGTTTTTCGCTGTGAATGTTCGTTTTTTTACCTTCACAGCATCTTCACTGTGAAGGTTCGGATATACCTTCACAGTCTTTTATCTGTGAAGGTTTGATTTTTTTAACTTGGTTTAGGTTTTTTTACCTTCATAGTGTGATTACATTATGAAGGTTCAAATGTTTTTTACCTTCACAGTGTTTAGGTGTGAAGTTTCATGTTTTAAGGTTTGGTCTCACGCGGTCTCACGGAAACAACTTGGTCTCACGTGTATATATATATAGGATATTATGTTAACCCTTCAAAGAGTGTTAACTTTGTAAACTCAAGTTGACCAATATGAATGCATCTTCTATTGTTGTTGGTGTTTGCATGTGTAATTAATGCATAAGGGTATGAAGGGGAATTCATGAATTTGACAATATTTGACCTATTTAATGAGGAGTTACAAAATCTACATGATCCATGATTTTAGCAAGTAGTATGTTTTCAAAATTTAATCCATATATATTTTCATTCAAAAATTACCATGAACATTGGATTAATAAACTCAATATCATAGAACGGCATATTGAATTCCGGACTTATGAACGATGTCGATAGAGGAGATGTAGTGAACTGGACATTCAGATCACCTATACCGTTCATCTGGATTGTAACTAGGCTCAACAATCCTTAATGAATATGCAACATGATAGCGGAAAATCGTATAGGTCCACAGAAGTGGCCACCTGTGTTGCCACAGTGGTGGTGCAAGTGCACACCGGACACTATGATCGCTATTAAGTAATAAAGTGGTAGAGTACCAAGATCGTTTCCACAGGGACTAGTCAACGAAGAATCAGAGACATTCATGAACTTCTAGTGCTTGTTTGAGTTTTGAGAACAATATCAATATTTGTGAGTATTAATTAAGTTAGATAACGATTAAAGTAATCAACAAGTTAAAAGATAGGATGTAGGTACAAGCATTAACTAAGACAAATGTAGTAACATTATGGTCAGAAACAAGTGACACAAAACATCTATAAAAACCCCTTTCTCTCGAAAGTGAATTTCCACAGAGAGTTGCCATTTGTGCCCACAAAGTTGCCACTATTGCCAACTCAAGACTTGTCGATTTAACTAAGTAAACGTCTAAGGATTTCAGTTCCACCAGTATAGATATAGATGCCCAAATCTCTTTGTGACACCTATATTGACCGACATTTTGAACATTAGTTAAATTCATGCAAAAACCTGCATCTCTACATGGTTATAAAAGACTTTCTCAAATCTTCTTGTATCACTCAAGCCGTATTTCCGGATCCGCCCATCTCTGGGTCTAAGATCTAATATTAACACTTACAAGTGATCGACTTGTCCGCGTTGAGTTGAAGTCCCGACTCAAGTAACCAAGTCTAAGAGTTAGCAATGATGGCAACACCCAGGTGTTGCCTACTAGTCTTAGCCTTGGCTCATACCCACACCCAAAGGGGTGTTTAGTTCATGATAAAAGTAAAAGGCATAGAAGAAGAAGAAAGATACATAAACATAACTTGCATAAACGAAAGTAGAAAGCTGTCACCACTTATGTCGCCATAGTGGTGATGCTGTTACAATAAATAAAAATTACAAGAAAATTAAAATGAGAGAATGAGAAGTAAATGCTAAGATCCAGATACGAGAGATTTCTCCTGGAATAGATGATCTCCAATGGTGCCCCAAAGCCTCCTTATATAATGCTTTTGAAGAGAAAAGGTTGATGTGACAAATCCTAAAAAACCACTTTAAGGAAGAGTGTTGAAGCTTCATTTGACTTCTAAAATTTATCTTTTTCCTTGATTATTCCTATGAAAGCTCAGGTTCTCCTTTCTTCGATTTCAAAAAGCACATTGCCAAAAATGTCCAAGGCTTATCCAAAAACTTCCAGCCACTGGGGTGACCAAAGTGGCCACTTTATTGCACAAAAAGTTAGAAAAACCGGTTTTTTGCATCCTTGAAACTTCATCACAATGTTGGAACACATTAGACCAAATGAAGGAGGAAGAGGGCAAAATGGGCAAGAGAGTGGTGAAAATAAATGAGAAAAGAGAGGAAAGAACTCTCAAAAATCGAGAGTTATCACAACACATGGGCCAAAAATAAATTGAAGGAATATAAACTGAATATGAACCAAATGCAACTCATATGGAACAATAATGAACAATATATGAATGAATATGGTGAACACAAATGAACAAATATGGTGAACACAAATGAGCACCCATAAATAAACAAAACTTTGTTATCCAAATATATGCATATGACCAGATATGAACAAGCCATTATGATCCAACTATATGAACAAATCATTGTGATCCAATTATATGAACAAATATGGTGCACACAAATGAACACCCATTGTCAGTCCATATCGGCTTAAATAACCATTATATGAACCAAATGCAACTTTGCTGGAATAATAATGAACAATATATTTACAAATATGGTGAACACAAATGAACACCCATATATGAACAACCCATTGTGATCCAATTATATGCATACTAGAAACAAATAAATGAACATGTATGAATAATACGAGAGAAATTAATGGAGCAAAATAATGATAAAAGAAATGAGGGTATTTTTTTCCCTAAAATACCCCTGATCACTATGGTTCACACCCCCTTATTACGTCACACCTCATTTAATGATTTTTTATAATATGTCAAATATCAACCGTCCATTTTCAAGATCAATGAATTGGATTGGTTCATAAGGTTAATACCAAAAAAGAGGTTAACAAATAAACTGGATCATATATAGGGCCCTAATCAAATGAGAACTGTGTAGTTTGTGGTTACAGTGAGATCCAATATGAACCAATTATTTTAGATAATTAATGTTATTTACTAAAATAAAATAAAGGGTAAATTGGTAATTTAATTTCTTTTAAACAGCTCATAAAACCCTAGAAGTTGACTCTGCAGCCGCTGCACCATATACCATTTACAAAACCATTTTTCCCCACAACAACCATTTAAAAAACCATTTTTTTACTCCAGATCACAACCCTAAAAGGTGAACCTCTGTTGCTTTTGTGGAGATGAAAGTCGGTCGGATACAGGAGGCCGAAGAACAACCGTTGGGTTTCTGCAGCAAGGTGGGGATTGTCGGATCCGGAGGAGAGACGAGTGGGGATCGATGGAGGTTGATTTCTTCGTAATGCTCTGAGATGGATACGAAGAGTCATTGATCTGGATCTGCTTCTTCTGATCGCTGGAGAAGGAGATGAGGTGTCAATAAAGATGGGGATGGGGTTTCACTGGAGAACGATGGTGGTGATCGGAGATGAAGGTTCACCGTTGATGAGGTTTCTTCGCTGAAAGGGAAATGTGATGTTGTTCGACTTCTTGTGCTTGGTTTGATTTAGACCCACAACACAGTTTTTTTTGGCGAATTCAATATTATTGTTGAATTCAATTGTATAACTTTGAGTTACCATCATTTTCTGTAACTCTTTAAAAAAACACTTGTTGAATCTTCTACTTTGCAGTTCTGATTTGTGGATATCAAAATGAGTATTGGGTATCAGAGTTGGTATCATTGGTATCATAGTTGGTACCACATTGTATCTTGTATGTATGTTGGGTATCACAATTTGTATTATAGTGGTATCATAGTTGGTATTATATTGGTATCACATTGTATCACAGTGGGTATCACATTGTATCACAATGGGTATCACAGGTATCACAAATTGATATCATAATGGTACCACAGTCTTGTTGAAATAAGGTTCACCATGGTCGGAGATCGGAGAGAGGCGAGAGGAGAGAGGAGGGAGGAGAATTTTAGAATACCTAAAATGCCCCTTCATTAAAATTTTAATCAAAATTACCAAAATTATTAATTTCCTAATTTATGGGTTGATTTGTTGTTGAGATTGGATCTCACGGTTATCACAAACAACCGAGTTCTCCCTTAAATGACCTCATATATATATATATATATAGGCGAATGATCGTGTGAGAAGTTAAGGTTAATGTGAGAAGTGGATCTGAACCGTTGATCACTTTTAATCAAATGTCCTCCCATGAATTGCGGCTTAAAAGGTAATTGATCCAATGCATCTCGGTGCATCTCATCCTAATGTGCATCCGTTTCCCATTCAACGATTGATAACCACTTCTCACGTTTCTCACGTTAACCTCAACTTCACACCGAAACCCATCTATCTCTCTCTCTCTCTCTCTCTCTCTCTATATATATATATATATATATATATATATATATATATAATATAGGTGCAACTTGTCTAAATTATAGTGGATCGATTAGGGTAACTTGGTTCCAATTAGGGTTAGAGTTAACGTTTCAGGAACTACAAAACAAATGACTATCACTGACGGCAAAATTCGTCAGTGAAAGTTGGATCCGTCGGTAACCTTTGTCGGATTAAATTTCGTCAGCGATGGTATCACCGATGGAGTTACCGACGGATCCGCCTGTAATCCGTCGGTAATTAATGACGGATTTTGACCTTCGGTAATATTTTGTAGGATTTGCTCATCTATTTTGTAGTGAGGGTATGAAGCTTAGAGCATCTTCAATCATCAACCCTTTGAAATAACTTTTTTTGTTATATCAGTTTTTCACCGACTTTTATGTAACAAAATCCATTTTCACAAACATCCGTAAGTGTTGGATCATAAATTGTATTCAAGATTAAAGTTAAAGTTCATGGTTTAATTTGTATTTACTTGATAGTTAAAGTTTGGGGTTTAAGTTGTAATAAGTTAATAGTTTATTAGCTATTGGGCCCAAGCCCATTAGGCCTTAAAAGCCTAGGTATTTAATGTGTTAATTAGTTTAGTTTTAGGGTTAAGATACCACATAATTATTGTTTAGAGAATATAGTAGCCGTACGTATTCTCTGTATTCAAGGGTATCAAGAACACACAAGGTTTAACTGTTTATTCAAGGGATTGGTATGTTATTCTAAATCTTTATTATCTCTTGATCTATATTGTGTTTGTGTGTTAATTATCAACTAGATTAAACTGGGATAACAAGTGGTATCAAAGCCAAAAGAATCAAGTTTATTAGATATTATTGTTTATCGAATTACTGTTCATCGACATCGTACTGTGCTCTAATCGATTCCTCAAAATTATGTGTTTGTGCATAAAATTGATATGAATAGATGCGATTTATGCTAGTGAACATTATCTAAGTGGTTAATTGCAATTAAATTCATCCATTAATTGACTTTCTGTGATTTTTAGTATCTGGGTTCGATGAGTTCGCTTAAACATGTCGATACTATGATCCTCAAAATTGATGCATGAAAGTTGGATTTGGCCTTTGATTTTGATTGCATGATAATCGATATATGTTATTGGATACCAAAGTCTGATTTCTGCATTTGATTTTGTGTTCTCGATTTGATTTATGGGTTGAACATCATCGTTCTGGGTCGATAACTTAAGAACATACCGGTCGACCACATCATATCGGTCCATATCGGTTCCGGTCTTAGTCACTTACCGGTCAATATACTTATCGGTCCATGCATAATATCGGTCCAAGCAGTTTATCGGTCGCCCGGACAACTCACAATCATTATCGGTCGAATTCACAATACCGGTCCTTATCAAATACACCAACCGGTCGCACCCTTTCCACATAACAAATACCGGTCCATATATTTGTTCGGTCGACATCTTACCGGTCAAAGCAACTTCCCCGGTCGAAAATCCTTCCCGGTCGGACAAGTTCCCTGTCGACAACAGTGTTTGTGCCAGTGCCTTCTCGCGAAATCCCCACTTTGCGCCACACGAGGCTCGTGCAAACCTCACTTTGCGCGACACACAGCTCACACAAACCTCACTTTGCGCCAGTACCGGTTCGCGCAAGTCACTGTTCACTGTTCATTTTTGCGATTTTTTTTCTTCAGATTTTCACAGTTTGATTTCTCAGTATTATTTATTCTGCATTTAATCATTTTTGGAAATTTATTTTTCTGAAAATTTTTACGTGTAGTTTTTATCCGATACTTGATTCTAACGATCTCATCTAGTTGATTTAAGTGGTACAGATTTCGTCATGCCGTACATAGACGATAAGGGAAATTTAGGGCTAACCAAGAGAGATTGTGCTTTAGCATATATGCCAGAGATTCCAGCATTAGAAGCTGAGAACGAAAATCTGAAAATTCAGAACTCATCTCTTCTAGAACAGATAGACAACTTGAAAAAGGATAAGAACTCAGAGAAAGATTTTGTTTGCTCATAATGTATCTCTAACTCAAAGATTAATTTTGCAGGAATTATTGAGTCAAAAGAGAAAGAAATCTTAAATCTTTAAGCAAAACTGAAGAAATCTGAAAGTTATAATTCAAGCTCTACATGGTCAAAGAAGGAGTTAATGCAAAAAGAGCTTGATGAGCTTAGAAGAAGAGCAAACATTGCTATTCAGACATCTCAAGAGCTTCGAAAGACAAACTCTCAAATCTTTGCGGAAAGAGATAAACTGAAAGATCAAGTCTTTAGTCTTGAGGTTGAGAATAAAATAATGAAAGAAAAGGCAACCCAAGACAGAGACAATGCAATATCTCAAGATGAAATGTTGAAGATTGAAAAAGAAAGAAAAGAATTTGCTAAGAAATTCTCTGATTTTTCCAGAAAAGCCTTTGAAGAGAAGAAATCATTAGAGCTTAGATGTGTTAAGCTTTCTCAACAAGTTTCAGACTTTGAGAAGGTTATCATTATTGAAAGAGAAAAGGCTGAGATAGAGAAGAAGACAGTTGAGCTAAAGGATATAGATAAATACTTTTCTAAAGAAAAGAAAGATCTAGAGACTGAGATAGCCAAGCTGACAGGAAAGTTATCTGAGTTGTCAACAACCATTCTGAAGGAGAAGAATGCAAAATCTGAGTTGCATAAGAAGTTTGATCTGATTGAAAAGGAAAGAAACAGTTTGTCTTCAAAGATAAAGGAACTTGAAGAGATCGTATTCAAGATGAAGCTAACTGAGCACAAGACGCCAGAGTCAATAGCTCAATCATCGAGAGATGATCAAACTGATTCAGATTGCTCACTTAAAAAGGCTTCAAGTTCACATGTTTCAAATGTTTTCTATAATCCTTTCTGTGATTAAGATGATAGTCTTACTTCTAAATCTACTGATCATATTCGTCCTTCTAACCTTTTTTATGACAAAAATGTTGATGGTTCAGGTAACTTAAAGAAGAACAAGTCTCAGAAGAAAAGGATCTGGAGAAAAAAAGATGAAGAAAGAGATAGAGGAAATTGGATCTGGAGAGTTAAAGGATCTCAAGAGGAAAAGAAGAAAGACAAATCATTTGTGCATACATCAAATGCTAAAAGGAACAATGCTCCGAAAGGTAAAACTTTTGGCAAACCTGATCTGGTTTACACCATCAATCAATTGATCAGGTTATCACAAAAGAAAATTAGTTGTTCCTACTATGGTACAAATGACTTTGTAAGAAAAGATTACGTTAATAACTGGTATGGTTCTTACTTCATATCTCCCACTAGAACTGCAACTAACCCATTAGGACCCAATTACCAGTGGGTACCAAAAGCTAAATCTGTGTTGCAGGCACCCAAAGTTTAAAGGGGAGAAAGAACGAAGGCTTCTAAGTAAATCAGCTTAGAACCCGTACCTCAAAGAAAAAATAGCTTCTGATCACATGACAGATCAGGATCCGTGCTTCATTGTCAAAAAGATGACTTATAAGTAAAATAACTTAGGACTCGGATGTCAGTGACAAAACGTTTGATATCTGAATGCAGATATTAAGGGGGAGCTTATATGCTTAATATTTCTACTGATATATTTTTTGATTTAACTGACTTTTTACAGGTATCAAGGGGGAGGATATCTGAGTTTTGTCAAAGATACTTCATTGAAAATATTAATTTCAGGGAGAGTTAAGGATTCTGATTTACAGGTATATATTTCTAAACCTTACACTCTATCACTTGTTGAAAGATGAACAACTTTCACTTGTGAAAAATGGTTTCTTAAATGTTCAAACCACTTCATATTCTTCAAAGATTTTCATGAATTGTGAAGTGTGATTTTAAATGATTTTTGATTTTAAATACCAACCTCTTTTAGTTTGAGGGGGAGAACTGCATCGTCAAACACAACTGTTTTGACTTCTCCGAAATTTTTTATTCTTCATGTAACTCTGTGCTTATTTGTGTTTTCATGTACAATAGTCTGTTGAACAACATGTTCTTTTAGGAAAATACATGGGATTCAGTGTGTGATCTTAACAGATGTTCCATGGATTCACGATAATCAGTGTTTCCTACCCAGGAAGTATTCCCTGAGTGATTGAGGGGAGAGGGGTCAAAAGAATTGAGTGATGGTGTGTGAAGAGGTAAAATGGAAAAAAGAGATTGGTTAGAAGTGAGCATTAAAAGAAAGAGGGTGAATGAACAGAGTAAAAGAATATTAGACTCTACACCAAACCACTTTCTGAGTCGGGCAGCCACATTATCTGATTGGTTCACATTCTTTGGTGACCATCATTGAAATAGGCAACTAGCCCATGCCATCTCTTGCATACAACCCCACCAGCTACTCATTATTTTCTCAAAAAGAGAATGTTTCACATTTTCTTGGGACGCAACACATACGCTATTGGTTCTTCATTTGGAAGATACTAATATTGAAAAAGAAGGAAAGTTGCCCCACCTTCGAACCCTTTCTCATGCACATTGAGTCTTTGTATAATTTGTTGCTGTCTCAACAAGTTTACATACTTTGAGCCTATATTGAAAAGCAATCATCTATGCTTAATTCTTTCATACACATGCACGAGCACACAGAAATTTGTTTTCTGTCAGAACGTTCATAGATAACCATGTGTTATTCGATGATTGAATGGAAGACCTTTATATAGCCAACATCAAAACCAACTCTTTATATAGTAACTTTGTGTTACTGTCAGGCATCTTAACTGAGTCATTTGTTGATTCAGGGTTACCAAATTTTTATTATTTGAATCTGAAAAGATTGAAATAATCACTCTTTCCATCTGGGAAGACTGCTCTTATTTCACACAGGGCTCGTTACATGAAGACAGTGCTTACTGATGATCATACTCAAAGGGGAAGATTGTTTTGACAAGTTTTGATGATGATGATTCTCACCACTCATCAAAAAGGGGGAGAATATTCAAAGAGGGAGAATACAAGAAGATTACAAGACTGCTGAAGAATTCAAAGATATCAAAGTATCTGAGCTAATTTGAAGATATCAAAGATAAAGATGAAAACTGTTTCTGAAGTTTTCAAGAAAAGTGAAGACCCGAAGACTATTGCCAAAAAAAATTTTAATCTTGAATCCAAAGGGGGAGATTGTTGGATCATAAATTGTATTCAAGATTAAAGTTAAAGTTCATGGTTTAATTTGTATTTACTTGATAGTTAAAGTTTGGGGTTTAAGTTGTAATAAGTTAATAGTTTATTAGCTATTGGGCCCAAGCCCATTAGGCCTTAAAAGCCTAAGTATTTAATGTGTTAATTAGTTTAGTTTTAGGGTTAAGATACCACATAATTATTGTTTAGAGAATATAGTAGCCGTACGTATTCTCTGTATTCAAGGGTATCAAGAACACACAAGGTTTAACTGTTTATTCAAGGGATTGGTATGTTATTCTAAATCTTTATTATCTCTTGGTCTATATTGTGTTTGTGTGTTAATTATCAACTAGATTAAACTGGGATAACAGTAAGACAATTCCAATTATTTTGAAACTAATCGTTTATAAAGCCCCTTCCAAAGTGCTTTATGATAGACTTACGAGAATGATATTAACACATATATGAGAGTACTAACGATATGTTAGAACTGATGCAACGATAAACATGAAAAACGATTCTATAATAAGAAATTAAAGGAAATTGAACTAAAGGAAGGGATCGGAATTAGAACCTTAACGATGAAATCGAATTCTTTGAATAAATCAGAGATAGATGCCTTCTTAAAGCAGTGTCCTAAGACGAAATTTCGCCCACAATCGCGCGTTGGTGATCAGACGTCGTCTTGTCCATCGAATTGATAATACGTTTCATGAATTTGGATATGAATATTGATAATACCTTCACATTCCAACCGACATTAACTACCAGAAAACTGCTCCAGAGATGAATACACAAGGCCCAATGCCCAATCTTTTGACCATTAAATATTAAGTAATTCCTCATTAAAGCCCAATGAAAACTCCTTCTTGGGGAAGGGTTTAAACAAGAACACTTTTATTTAACAAAAACGTAAGAACATTTTTTTACTATAGTCAATCACATATGATACTATAGTCTATCACATATGATGCACATGTGATATTAAATCAGAGACAAAAAATGACCTTTGGTGCGACCTAGGTTGCATGCCAAGTCATCCCCACACTACTAGGTCCCTTCACGTGTATTCTCACATGTAATAAGAGTGTTTCTTACGTTTTTGTAAAATCAAAGTGTTCTCGTTTAAACCTGCATGCCCCCCCCCCCCCCCCCCGGGTATATATAGGTGAAGGATCGTGTGAGAAGTTGAGTTAACGGTGAGAAGTGGATCTGAACTATTGATCTCTTTTAATCTCAAGTCCTCCCATGAATTACGGCTTAGAAGAGAATTGATCCGGTGCATCTTGGTGCATCTTTATCTCGGTCATCTCATCCTAATATGCGTCCATTTCTAATCCAACAGTTGATAACCACTTCACTGTTAACTCAACTTCTCACCAGAACCCAACCCAACCCTATATATATATATATATATATTAAACAAATTAAGTACAGACGAATTACTTGGACTTGTACTTTAATTAACAAATCACACACAAAAAAACATAAAAAGCCATGCTAGCTGGTCTTGTTGTGCAACTACCACAAGAAGACCAATTAAGACATGGCGGTCTTAATTTGTTTCTTTTTTTCTTTCAACTTCTTGCTTTAATTTCTAACCAATAGCTGATAGAAACTACAATGGTTGTTTTACAATGTCACAAACACAAAGGTTGAAATGCTAACAAACGAAGCAATATACAAGGTGAATATGAGAAAATTAATTAACACCAGATTTAGATACAAGTAACATCCAGGGATTGAAAAAGCCACAAAAACATCCACCAAATTAAGTTAAAATATATATATAGGATCCCATGCAGTAGCTAGCCAGAAATATTCCCAAGTTACATGTGCTCTATCTCTGATAACATGCCTTCTTCATCTTCATCATCTTCTTGGTCTTGAAAGAAATCTTTATCATAAGCACCAGCATGGCCATGACCAAATGCCTTAGCATGATCTTTTAGTGACCTTTTGTGCTTAAAATCAGAACCACAATTACAATACCAGATCCTCCCACAGTTCTTCTCATGTGTTCTCCAATCACCCTTTACAGCAATTGCCTTCCCACATTTCCTGCACACAAAAGGCTTGCTTCCATGCTTCCTCTTGTAATGTGTTTGAAGGGTTCTAAAGTCTTTGAGTGGTCTTGACCTTGGATGGTCAATGTGGTGCTTGCACCCTGCTGCACAACAGTAGCATGGCAGCTTTGGCATTGATGTGGGCTGGGATCCCCTTAACGACTCTGGTCCCTTTCTATATTGTGATCCATGTCCCCACATATGCATCTGCTTTTCATATATATATATATATATATAGAGAGAGAGAGAGAGAGAGAGAGGGGCCTAATTAGAATGATGCATTTCATGTAGCTAAAAAAGAGTGCAAAAGGACTTTGAAAACGACTCATGTTTTCACTTTCTTTGGTAAAACCGTAACCCTAAAATGATTTTGAATTAATATAGGTTTTCTGCCTAAGGTGCTTGCTATAGAGTACCCTTTTATTTAATATATATATATATATATATAGGGTTAGGTTAAGGAGAAAACTTCAAAAAAACGAAAAACTAAAGAACAACCTGGTAGTTCTTCATCGGGACGGTATCCACTTGTAGATACTAGTAATTTGTAACATGCATAAGTGCATAAAAACCAAAAAACTACTTAATTTTCTTGTATGCACAAGTGTATACCGTCCGGATCAAGTGCTACCAAAGTGTTGTTCAATTTTCCATTCTTTTGAGGTTTTTCCTTGAAACTCACACATATATATATATATATATATATGAAATAATATAAGCATAGATGCTGTGGAATGAAGAATCTACTGACATAAAAGCAACAGTAACCTTCACATGTATGTGTTTTGGATCTTAACTGGGCCTGCAAACATGGTGTTTTACTATGAATCTCATGATGATCTTTACTTTATTTCTTTTTTACCCTTCCGATTCATTTCTACAGTAACACACTGAAGTGTTCAGATATGCAGTTTATACATGGGAATATCTGAATTGGACAACAACAAACAAATACTAAAGTCATATATATATACATACACTCCGTCTTGTTTTATTTCATATTTTTTGTGTTTTGGATATTCCACAAACAAAAAATAAACTAAAGAGACATGGTCCATACAATAAATAAAGATAATGTTTCTTTCAGATTTATGAAAATTATTACCTTTGGTTTGACAAATGTTTGATTAGAAAAACATTTGTTTATTTACAAAAAATCTAAATATATGTCATAAGAAAGACAAAGTGTGGAGGATTCCCCGTGCATGCTCTATTTGTAAAAATGATAATAAAATAATATGTAATTTGTATGATATGAAAACTTTCCAAAGGAAAACAATTAAAGAAATACTGCATGGTTTAATTTTATGAGATATGCTAACAAGTGTCTTCACTACTACAAAAACGTGCACTAAACACTGCAGATTGCATGAAACTAATGAATTTACAAAAACATAATTTTCTTGATTACTATATATATACACACACACACACATATATATATATATATATATATATATATATATATGATCTCCTTCATTTGTTAACCGTGACATTGGTGTTAATCGTGTTAACCAAATTTAGACCAATCAGAAGTTTCCGAGAATTTATGTGATGAGATGAATGCTATTAAATCTAAAAGGGTAATATGAAAATTTATAAATTTTTGCCCCATTTAATATGTTTCCATATTTTAAGGAGTTTGTTAATATGGTATTTATCTATAGATATTAAATATAATAATTTAAAATTAAAATTTGATTTGCATCTTATTAATTTTGTAAGTTATCTTTTACCTTTTTTTAAGAATTTTATAACTTTCTAAATGCACAAACATTGATCCTCATCGAACATATATGCATTTGAGAAATCTGTCTATATCCATATTCTATAGTTGTGCACATATGCATGTATGATAATAATACATTTATGAATTTCTCCAAATGTGTACATATGCATTTTCAATTACAGTGCATATATGCATGTCTATATACCAGTATGGAAATATGCACTTCAGATTCAGTATTCAATTTCCATATATGAGAATTGTGCACGTATGCATTTGTGATTAGAGTTTATGTATGGATATACTCAAATGTGCACATATGCATATGTACAATGTGCATATGTAATTTCTCTATGGACAAACAAAATATTATACCATACAACCACAAATGCAGTGTGTACATATGGACTTCATACTCAATGTGCATAAATGCATTAGGGAAAACCTTGACCACATTATGACACCAAATAACACTAATAGGAAGGAGTTTTAAAAACGATTACAGTGCATATATGCATGTCTATATGCCTTCAACCCCATCCATTATCACGCATTTTCTTCCATGATTTAGCTAGTTAATCTATTTTTTTCGATGAATCTGAATGTCGCTTACGATTTCCCTTTGCTTACTCCGGATTCGACACTACAGAAAGTGTCGTCTTGAAACATCAAGGCGAGCAGGGAAAGAAAGACGCGCAAGGGTTGTTCAATAACGTCATCAAAGAAACAAGTAAGCTCGTTGACAGCCAAAAGAGTAAAGTGAAGACGTTGGTGGGTGCTTTTGAAACCGTGATCTCCCTTCAAGATGCGAAACCGTCTTCTACGTAACAATTGGAAGCTTTTTAATCTTTCACAAGAACTCGGGTTTTGTAAAGAAACCGTAGATGATGATCTCGGTGTGCTTGATGTTTTAAGACGACGCTTTCTGGAGTAAGCAAAAGGAAAGCAACCATGTACCTCGGTTAATTTGGTTTATGATTTCTTGAAGATTTGTGTTTTGATGGTTACCTAATGATTCTAGGGGAATAAATCCCTAAATGTTAGGGATTTTACGATTTTAAAACGTGTTTCTGTAAATAAAGTTGGATTGTTATTTTACCAAATTAACCCTGTGCACTTGTACATTGTTTTTAATCAATCCCTATGTATAATAATTAATTAAATGAAAATTCAATTAAATATAAGCCGTGAATCATCGCAATGGATGGTTGAGATTGGTTAGCACGGTTAACACCAATGTCACGGTTAGCAAATGAATGAGTCTCTCTCTATATATGTATGGCTCGATCTTATATATATTTTTACCAAACTGGAATGACTTATTATCTAACTAGAAGCGTACTCACGATTTTAATGTTTCATTTTATTTTTTTGTCGATTTACAGTACGATTTTGGATTGTTTTGAGAAAGTGATAATGTTTTTTTTATAAATTTGTTTAATTTAGACTTAATAATATAATGTTTTTTATATAAAAAAAGTATTTTGTTAAAATTTTATGATTATCTTATATATTTTAATGACATCTAGAAAAAATAACCAATTACATATTTAATAATATAATTAAAACAAATTTATAGTAATATAATATATTAATTAATAGTGATACATGAAATGGTCTGCATAAAAGGAAGGTCTTACACATACCAAATTGGTGGGTGTTAGAAGTCTGCAGTAGTAATATGTATATTGTGCTTTGATACTTGTAAATTAAGATATTTTTAAAATCTTGCATAAAATGATGGTACCTTGTGTTTAATAATTTGTATTTAAGAGTTTTTTATCCGTACTTTATAATATAGTATAGATATAGATATAGATTATTGAAAACACAACATCTATACTATATTATAAAGTAGAGATAAAAAACTCTTAAATACATTTTATTAGGCATAAGGTATCAATATTTTATACAAGATTTTAAAAATCTCTTAATTTACAAGTATCAAAGCACAAGATACATATTACTACTGCAGACTTCTAACACCCACCAATTTGGTATGTACAAGGTCTTCCTTTTATGGAAACCTTTCCATGTATCACTATTAATTAATATATTATATTACTATAAATTTGTTTTAATTATGTTATTAAATATGTAATTGGTTATTTTTTTTAGATGTCATTAAAATATATAAGATAATCATTGAATTATAAAAAAATATTTACTTTTTTATATAAAAAACATTATATTATTAAGTGTAAATTAAACAAATTTATAAAAAAACATTATAACTTTCTCAAAACCATCCAAAATCGTACTGTAAATCGACAAAAAAACAAAAAATAAAATGAAACATTAAAATCGTGATGTATCTCGCTGCATTGCACGAATACGCTTCTAGTAAAATTGTATGAGCATATAATGATTAAAAAGTGCAACTATCAAACTTTAGTTTCACTGGTATTTAAGTCTTGTAAGAAACGATATTTTAGAGTTTCTTAATTCAAAAGTGCAATTATCACAAGGTCAAATGACTATTGCTATTTAACGATTTTTTTTTGCCGTTCAAAAAATAAAATAAAATTAACGATAATTGTACACAAGGATGTGTATATATAAAAGACTACTTCATCCGACTAGTTCCGGGTTCGAATCCCGGTATATTTAAATTATATTATATATGGTGTCGAGCTATTTTTCTGCAGGACCTCCAAATAAAAAAACAAGAAAACAATCGAATCATATGTGATTTTACACTAAAATTACGTGTAAAATCACATGTAATTCAAGTGATTTTGGCAGTCGGGGGCCAGGTTGTCCCGATCACTCTTGTGTTGATTGTGTTCCGTAATCGTATGTAAAATCACATGTGATTCGACTAGCAGCTCTAAATCTCTTAATCGTGTGTGTGTGTGTGTGTGTTATATGAATATTGTTTCAAACTCGTAATGTATTTCATTATGTGATATATACTTGTAGGCTGTACCTACTCATGTAGTCCTCATGTATAAGGATATGGTTAAAATTTACAGCTAACTAGTGTTCAATATTTAGTTTTCGTCAATACATACAATATAGTAAAATGTAAAAGAAAAAAAATATATGTGCTCTTAATTAATAAATTAATTAATTATATGCACGATTAAACAAAAGTATATACTTAATTATTTATCAAAAATTAATATATGCTTCTTGACAACTAATTAATATTTTAGCGTACGGATAATGTGCATACCTGAAGATTATTATATCTGTTGAAGTTCCTGGAGCAAACTGGACATGAAAACTGATTTGGACCACTAAGAATCTGACTAGGGTTTGGAATCCAGTACTGCAAGCCCTTGCTCTTCTTTAATTTCTTTATAGGAAACCCTAGAAGTATTTCATCCCCACCCTTCTTTTCATGGCAGAAAGGAAACCCTAAAAGCACTTCATCATCACCATTCCTGCAAGTACCCTTCTCTTGAGGATAATTATAACTAGGGCAGATAGTAGTAGTACTAGTTGGGAGCCCTATGTTTAGGGTTACATTAACTGTAGTATTACTACTAGTAACTAACTGTGTGGTTGTACTTGTTGAAAACCTTTTATCTTCCATGGCAGCAGTAGTAGTATTACTTGAAGTGTCATGGTGGTGTTGCAGCTCTAGATCTCTTCTGAGGCTTAATTTGCTAAGAAGAGGAAGAGCTTCTCTTAATGGAGGTGATGATGGCATGTTATGGTAAAGGTATGAGGATGAAGACTCGTTATCGGAGGAATAGTAACAGTAATTGTATGGGTGGTGAGAAATGAAAGGCACCCATCCTTTGAACAAGGTGGGATTTGTCATTTGTGAATATAAAATGACCATACTAACACATGTATATATATATATATATATATATATAAAGTGTGTGTTTAACAAGGTTATTAAGTCTGAGTTTAATTTGATTTATGGAATAATTAATGTGTGACCATGCATTTCCCCTAGAAATTGGTCATCCTTTTGACCAAATACTTCACCTTTTCCCAAAACAAAAATAGATGTGTTTCCAAGAATGCACGAGTGATGGGGAGAGGTTCAAGATTCATATTTATGTCACCAAGTATCCACCTTCAAAATATTTTATTTCCACTAATTTTCTTGAAATTTACATTAGCTTAGATATCCCCAAACTCATGTTAAATTAATCAAAATACTGATAATCTTTGAAATTTTTGATAAAATAGTTGATAAGTTAGATGATAGTTGATAAATTAGTTGTCAATTAATAAATAATAAACTAGCTGATAGCTAATAAAAGTTGATGATCATGTTTCATAATATAATTAATTCATTTCATAATATTACTAGTCACGACCAAAAACTACATGTTAAAAAACTAGACAATTCGAACATTTCATAATATAATTAAAACAGATTAATAATAATATATTATGTTAATTGGATTTGTGCAACTAAATATAAATTTTAGAAAAAAATATATTAATTAATCATTTTAAATAACCGTTACATATAATATGAATAAAAACAAAGTTTGTCAACCTTATATATCTTAATTAATCAATAATTTTTCTATAAATAATTATTAATACTTCAATTAAATATTTTATTAAAATCATATATAACTTTAATCTTTATATGAATTTCACAAAAAAAAAACATTTTTAAAATTATTATATTTGCCTTTTGGCACTACATATATTAGATAATAACTAATAGTACTCGCACAATACAGCGGAATGCAATATAAAATTTATATGTAAATAAGAAGTGAATGTTTTTGCCATGAGTATGTGATATTGTAGAAATTCAAGTACTTTAACCTTGTTAACCGTACCATTAGATAGAAGTCTCATTCCATATAGAATATTAGGGGCGAAAAAGGTTTAAAAAACAAATGCATAAAAAAACCATGTTTTAGAGAAATTACACAATGTCTTTCATCTACTCTCAGATCACCTAATCTTCATGATATTGGGGAAGTACTTCTTTGTTAGGTGAACCTTTTTAAAGTAATCATTCATTATAAGAGGGTGTTTTGATCAGGGTATTAGTTACATGTTTGGTGAATGCGACGAAGAATCTCATATTCCATTCCTAAAAAAGTTTGATTGGAGAATGCAACTGATCAGGTTGCTTCTCTAATAACTTTTAAATAGATGTGTAACTTGTGAAATGTAAATTCTGCATCTCCGTTACAGGGTCAAGAATCTTTCAATTTCTTATTGTTTAGTTGTTTTCATGTCCATATATTAAATCCATACAAGGACATAACAAGATCAAATGAGCAACACAAATCAACCTTTGTCTACATTATTTTTACAATAAAGACGTGATATTATGTCCCAATATCATGTTACTTTAAATAGTCTTTGTACTAACATGTCCTGTCACCGAGAATGGACAAACAGATTCATTCCAAACCAAACCATGTTATAGTGGGAGCGAGACATTTTTTTTTCATAAAACAAGCAAACCAACCATTTTCATTTCATTTCATAAGAAGCAACAAACAACAAAGGAACTGAAACCAGAATTGTTAATAAATAATAAAAGACAAAAAGACAAAGGAAAAATAGCGATGTTGGTTTTTAGATGAATTCTTAGGATTTTCTGATACATTGCTCCACTTTCTTCTTGAAGTCGTCTCTTCTACCTCTCCATTCTTTCTGCAATCAATCACAAAAAAAATCTAATTCAACTAATACTATATGAAATTAATGCAATCAATTAAAAGTTACTAATAACCTTCAAGTGAAAGAAGAAATAAGTATGTAAAAAAATATATTTATTATTACTGTTATTATTAGTGCAACTTCAACATTTGCAGGTGTAACATCCTAAAATTTGAAGTGAATTTAAAATTCGAAAATTCGGCAATATAACATCTATAATTTAGAGTAAACCTGTACTCCCTAAAATAGGGACAATCAATTCTGTATAATACGGATGCAACATTTTAAGCAAGTGTGTCATCCCAATACATGGAATAGAGTATAACATTTACAACCTAAAACAAATGAAGAATATAATTCAACAACCTAATAATCTAACTTGGTCAAGAAAGATTATGGTTGGATGTCGCTATCCTTCCAAAATGTGTATTTTTCAAAATCAAATGTTATGGTCTCTAATTCTTCAAAAAGACCGCTCTTGACCCCAAGGTCGTCACCTCAATCTCGACGAGCCCCACCGCTAGAAACACCTGCCATAAACGACGACCAAGAAACAAGCATTAGGCTAAATCATAGTGAGAGCAATTCAATTAAATTAGAAGTAATAAACCCGTTTGAAGTTGTATGGAGGACATAACCGTGAGCTAAATCAAAACAACCAAGTAAACCATTAGTGATTATAACATGGTACAAATAAACACCAATCACATAGTGAGATCAACTCCTCTAAGTCCATTGCTCGAAAACATCAAGTCAACCCCTCTAGGTCTATTCTTGAGAGATCCAAAACGGGAACTCAGTTCCAAAGCGGGAACTCATGCACAATGGAATTACACCTTATTGCCCATGGGACGCTGCCCGACCATATAGGTCCACACCTTATTTACCATGGAGACCCGATGCCTATTACGTGCCAAAGTGGTGAACTCAATGTCCAAAATGGGACATTGGAATACCGTGCCTATGGATACATTGCACTAAACCAAGACTAACACAGAGTAAACAATATTTTTGGTTCATGTATACCCAAACTCATGTCAATAATTATCAACTCACATAATTAATTCTATCATACGCAGATATAGAGTTTATCTCAAAGATTTAGCCACTTATCATATTTTCAACCTCAAGTCCAAGCCTTACAAACCCTAGTTTTCCTTGGTTTTCCCCAATATCTCACAAAAAGAAGGTAATGAAAATAGAATTTGTGAGTACATTCAACATCCCCACATCATAGGCCAAATACATTTTCAAATACTTACATCCTCACCCAAATCCCCCAAAATCCCTTGAAATTCACTTTAGGTCAAATGTTGGTCAAAATCTCAAACCAATGATTTACAAGGTATGAGAGTTTAAATATAAGTAGTTTACCAAGTAAGAAGTATAAAACATATATGTACTCACCTTGTTAGGAAAATATGAGCAAACCCTAGTTGATAAGAGCTTGAGAGAAGAGGAGATGAACTTGGATCTTTAATCACTTGGATTCTTTAAATCACAACCAACTTAAACCAACCATAAAATCTCATTCAATCCATTCCCTTAAGAGGATTTAATAAAGAGGGAGAAGTTCTTACCTTCCCTTCAGTGAGAAATCGCCCAACACTAAGAAGAATTAGATTAAATGAGGTTAGGGTTGATTTCTCCCCTTTTTAATACGTACAGAGGTTGCGCACGGAGGGTCGCGCGGAGCACTGGAGGTGTGCGCGAACAGAGCCTCGTGCGGATGCCTGCGCAAAGCAACCCGCGCGAAAGGTCGCGCGGAGCACTAATGGCAAAAGTTCTTTCTTGGACAAGATGCCTGATATCAATTGAACCAAAACTCCAAATAAACCAAGAGTTAAAACTACACTACGAGCGGTATACAGATTAAAGGAATATCTTGTTCACCCAAAATTTGGGGTGTTACAATCATCCCCAACTTGGAGAAGATTTCGTCCTCGAAATCTACGATAAGAGAACAGGTGAGGGTATCTGCGCTTCATGTCCTCCTCGGTTTCCCATGTTAAATTAGCGCCACGATGGTGCTTCCATCGAACCTTTACCATAGCGACGTCTTTGCGACAGAGTTTCTTCGTCTTCTTTTCCAAAATTGCGTCAGGTTCCTCGATGCAACGATTTCTCTCATCAACTCTAATCTCGGAGAGTGGGATGACGCTCTCTTTTTCTGCTAAACACTTCCTAAGGTAACAAACGTGGAATGTATTGTGAATTCCATTCATTTCTGGAGGGAGTTCTAATTAGTAGGCTTTGAGTCCTACCCGCTTGATCACAGTGAATGGTCTAAGGAAACGGGGACTCAACTTCCCGCGTTTCCCAAACCTGATTATTCCCTTCCAAGGGGACACCTTTAGCAAAACACGATCTTCCTTTTGGAACTCTATCGGTCACCTCCTCTTGTCGGCATAGCTTTTCTGCTGGTCTTGAGCCGCCTTTAAACGCTCGCGAATACCTTTGACTTTGTCCGTCGTCTCTTGAACAATTTCAAGTCCGACAAACTGCTTCTCTCCCGCTTCAAGCCAACATACGTGAGTTCGGCACTTCCGTCCATATAATGCTTCAAATGGCGCCATTCCAATTCTCGAGTGGTATCTATTGTTGTAAGCGAACTCCACCAAAGGTAGGTGCGAGTCCCAACTACCCCCGAAGTCGATCACGCAAGATCTCAACATATCCTCAAGTGTCTGAATCATCCTCTCGCTTTGGCCATCGGTTTGGGGATAGTAGGTCATGCTCAACTTCACGCGCGTACCCAACTCTTTTTGCAATCCATCCCAAAAATGCAACGTAAACCGACTATCCCGATCCGAGACAATGGATAGTGGCACACCATGGCGAGATATAACCTCATCGATGTACAACTTTGCAAGTTTTTCCATGTGTAAAGTTTCCCGCATAGCCAAGAAATGGGCGCTTTTGGTCAAGTGGTCCACTATCACCCAAATGGTGTCATTACTCCTTAAGGTCTTTGGCAATTTCATTACGAAGTCCATGGTAATGTGCTTCCATTTCCATTCCGGGATCTCCAAAGATTGTAAACTTCCGTAAGGTCGTTGGTGCTCGGCTTTCACTTGTAAACAGGTCACACACCACTCCACATAGCGTGCCATATCAAGCTTCATAACCGGCCACTAATAGTGCAATTTCAAATCTTGGTACATCTTCGTGCTTCCCGGATGGATAGAATTTTTGACTTATAGGCATCCTCGAGAAGAAGTTCTCGATTGCCCCCGATCTTAAGCACCCAAACCCGCCCGTTGAAAAGCTTTACTCCTCGACCATCTTACGTCAAAAGTAGAT
Organism: Arctium minus; assembly: GCA_954870635.1. Lineage (NCBI taxonomy): Eukaryota > Viridiplantae > Streptophyta > Magnoliopsida > Asterales > Asteraceae > Arctium > Arctium minus. The sequence continues at coordinate 33,963,167 of OX941088.1, forward strand.
GTTGCTTTGACATGACCTCTTCCTTGAGGTTCTCCTCTAGTAAGGCTTCAACTTGTGACGATTTGATCCGGTCAATGAGTGTCGACACCAAATCTATTCGTGCAAAGGTAGCTATAGAATTCCCCCCGTGGTCTTTCCGACTCAAAGCATCGACGACGACGTTTGCCTTACCCGAATGATAAAGCAACTCGTAGTCGTAGTCCTTTAGTAACTCCAACCATCTCATTTGCCTTATATTTATCTCTTTTTGGTCGAAAATGTGTTTCAAGCTCTTGTGGTCCGTGTAGAGTGTGCACTTCGTGCCGTATAGGTAGTGTCGCCATAACTTCAAAGCAAACACCACCGCCGCCAATTCCAAATCGTGGGTAGGGTATTTGACCTCATAAACCTTGAGTTTCCTTGACGCGTAGGCGATCACCTTGCCCCTTTGCATTAGAACACAACCCAAATCCATCTTCGACGCATCGCTATATACCACAAAGCCTTCCGACCCTTCGGGTAGAGATAAGATTGGAGCTTCGCAAATCTTCCTTTGTAGAGTTTGAAACTCCTTCTCTTGACTCTCGGTCTATACGAACTTCGCATTCTTTCAGGTTAAGGCCGTCAATGATGAAACTATCTTGGAAAAATCTTGGATGAATCTCCGATAGTATCCCACCAATCCTAGAAAGCTTTGAATTTACAACGGACTCTTGGGAGGTTCCCAATTCATCATCGCCTCGATCTTCGTGGAGTCCACTTTCACTCATTTCTTCGTAATTACATGTTCCAAAAACTGCACCTCTCGAAGCCAAAAGTCACATTTTGAAAACTTTGCGTAAAGCTTTACTCGCCTTAGCACTTCCAACACTTCTCGGAGGTGTTGCTCGTGATCCGTCTCGTCCTTGGAGTACACTAGGATGTCGTCGATGAACACTATTACCGACTTGTCAAGGAATGGTCGGCATACTCGGTTCATCAAATCCATAAATATCGCCGGTGCATTGGTTAAGTCGAACGACATCACTAGGAATTCGTAATGGCCGTATCGCATCCTAAACGTCGTCTTTGGAATATCATCCTTCTTCACTTTTACTTGATGATATCCCGAGCAGAGGTCGATCTTTGAGAAGCAACCTGCGCCTTGAAGTTGATCAAACAAGTCATCGATCCTTAGAAGTGGAAACTTGTTCTTCACTGTCACCTTGTTCAGTTCTTTGTAGTCGATACACATCCGCATTGAGCCGTCTTTCTTCTTGACAAACAAGACCGGAGCTCCCCAAGGCGACGGGCTCGGTCTTATGAAACCCTTCTCAAGAAGGTCTTGGAGTTGAGTCATCATCTCTTGCATCTCGGAGGGAGCAAATCGATAAGGAGCTCGAGTAGGGGTGAGCATCGGGCGGTTCAACTATTTTCTTCCACCACAAGTGGTTCACTAGGACCCCTTAACCAATCTTGGGTACATATAAGTGCTTCAACTATTTTAGGAGTTAGAGAACTCCTAAAATTATCGAAAACCCTACCACTTGTACTAAACGTTGATTCAGACGCAACTGTGGAAATGGGTACGATGAGGACATCTCTTGCAAGTTTTGAAAGAATGGGAATTCGTGCACTATTCATTTTACACCACATCAACAAATCAAATTCCTTCCCATTATCATCTAAAATTACCTCACCTAGGTAAACATTAAGCTCACTCATTTTGCCATCTAAAGTCCCACTTTCAAGTTTTTGTTTCTTCAACAAACTTTTAAACTTGGATTGTGATCTTACAAGAGGGGGGGAGAACTTTTCCCGATTGAGTTTGGGATTCGGTTTGAGTTTGAGATTGAGATTGAGAAGGTTCGGAATATTGTTGCACATAATCTTCAAACAAGGTAGTGAGTTGGGATTTTACCTTTCTAAAACATGCCTCTCCTTTTTCTTCACCAAATAACTGATCGAACTGGGATGACATGTACTCCACTTTATCTCTTGGATCCATAATGTTGGCAAAGAAAATTATCAAATTCATCTTCTTCGGATCACCCCAATATTTTTCAAATTTATCCTTCATTTTTTGGCCCATATTCTATTTATAGAAAATCAAAAGAATTACAGAACTATATGAAATTATCAATGTAAATTAGGACTAATAAAGTAAGCCAAATTGAGATTGAATTGTACATTTTCAGTCAAATTCAGAGAAGCAATCATCTCCGTAAGCGAGAACCCCAAGTCACATATCTCGGTCAGGTAAGAATTAGAAGTGACATAAAGAAAACCTGATATCCGAATAGTCATCTCATAAAAGGTCTTCAAAAGGGTAATGAAGCTCTCTAAATACACCCAATCATAATCCGCAAGCACAGAATCACCTAGTTCTATCTTGAACGATGCATCATGGCCGTTATAAGCTTCAAACACGTATCGATAAGGAATGACATTCCTGAGCATCATGTAAGTTGAGTTCCATCGAGTAGGAACATCAAGACAGAGAGAGCTTCTTTCTTTAACACCAAGTAAAGTAGCAAGTTCCCTAAACCTGGTCAATCTAGCAGGAGATCCCCTTACCCACCTCACAATATCCTTAAGCTTCTTAAGTGTCGAGCCAGCCATCTTCAACCCATCTTGGACAACCAAATTCAGAATATGTGCAATGCATCTCATATGCAAGTGTAACACCCTCAATTCTGGAAATAACAACTAATTTAAAATTTTCTGTATACATCAATAATTGATTCTTCTACAAACACAAATTAAGGCTTAACCTCAACACACATAATTTAATCTCTACATACAATCTATAACAAGTACGGGTGCTACTAAAACCCAAGAATATACGCTATCTCCAAACCGCGAAAGAATTCACCAACTACTTACACTTGCATAAAGCTAAGGCTCAACTCTTCATAGTTGCTAGAACCAAACCCCAACAGGAACCTGATGCACATGCCGACAAATAAAAAGGTTAGGCTAACGCCTAGTGAGTTCAAGAGTTTTCAACATGAATAAATATTTCGTTAAAGGGAAGAATGCAGTTTAAATCATGATCTTTCAAAATGATTTAACTTAATTATGAAAACGACTCATTTTCCAATAACATACGTTTTAAGGACGGATGTCCCAATACGAAACATTCTTTATAAAATGATGCCGCTCAAAACTCACTCAAACGTGAATAGAAAACGAACTCCCAATATTAATACGCGGGTAAAACTTTATAATCCGAAACACCCAGAACATGGGTGGGGCATAATACTCAACTCATAAAAATCATGAGAAAATAACCTATGCAATATAGTATGACATTGAAAATATGTGACTAAGAAGCAATACTCACGCGACCATAAAATGGAATGAAAATCAAATATTAAAGCATGGACAATTAAAATATCCAAAATATTGTTGGCCGACAACGGGGGATACCCGTATCCGTTGAGGGTGGAGGAACACAAAAGTATGCCACATTTACAACGTTAATCGCATGACACCTCACGACATAAAACGCCCAAGTGTCCCTACGACTTCTTAACAAGTTTCACCCAAAGAGACAGTTGACCTTGGTGACCGTTACAAAGAACTCCACCCCGAAGGCCCGACACACTTAAAGACTACCTCTCAGGAATTACTTCAAGCGGCGGAGGTCCTAGTGCCTACCTCCCAGGTAGCACCTCCAGACTCAACCTTCCTAGTGCCTACTTGTAAAGTTCCGGTCGTAAAACATGGGTATCGGAGTCCAACACCAAAATACCCAATTGACCATCCAAAACAGACTAACTTACGTGCCTATGGATCCAATGCAACACAGTCTAATATAACATGACTACACATGAAAGACCAACGCACCTGCATGTAAAAATCATTAATATGCAATAAGATGCATTAAGATGTAAATCGTAGATGGGACTCTACATTGAGCCACTAAAACTGGACAAATGTCCTCGAGACTTTTTTAAGTCAAAACCGAGCTAAAATGCTCTAAATACCGTTTGGCCAATAAATAACGATTCCCAAATAATAAAACACATTTAAATAGCGTTTATGCGGACGCATACCTCAAAGAGGTGATTAACCCAAAACTCGACCCAAATTGGGACATATCATTTTCCAAATAGTTTATGAACTCAAATACTTCAAAATGTCGTACGTCATAAATTAGACTTCGCATGTACAAAAATCGTCGAAGATGCATAAATCCTAGAATAGACTTTACTTGTACAAAATCACCAAGAATACGTAAATCATGCTATTTACTTGTTGAAATATTCAAAACTCAATATGAGTATTTAATGAGATTAAAACAACCCAAGTTTACCAAATATGAAAACTTATCAAAATACTCACACTTTGACAATTACCAAGTAAAACATATTTTTACATCAAAATACACATTTTGGCATGTACATAGTTTTCACAAAGCATCTTCAACTCACCTTGCTAGATTTATGCTAAATCTAGATTTTCTCCCAACTTGAGCTTCTTTGAAGAGAATTGGATCCTCAAGACAAGATTTCCAAAACCTAGATCCACAAGCTTCCAACCATAAATGCACATATTCAAGTGTTTAGAATCATTCCCCAAACATCTTATATCCAAATCTCCATTTTGGTCAAAAACTCTAATTTGACCTAACCTTTCTCAAAATCTTCCAAACCGAAATTGGAGAAATACAACCCTAGGTTAACATCAATAGACAATATATAACCCATAGAGAGGTTTGGAAGTAGAAGGGATGAACTTACCATTTAGGTTTTGGTAAAAACCTAGAAAACCCCAAATTCTTGAAGAAGGAGGTGATGATGAAAAGCTCTTGACCTTTGCTTCCAATCCACCACCAAATATTCTTTAATCATCCCAAAACTAACAATCTAACCTTGAAAAGCTCTCAAAAACGAAACTGTGGCAACTTGAATCACTTGAAATCGGAGTTGGGATGAAGAAGATATGAAGAAATGAAGTTCTAAGGCTGAAAATCGGGTTTTATGCTCGACCAGGGGATTTCGCGACTTATCACGCGACCTTAAGTCGCGGAATAAGTCGCCCGCTTCCCTAAGTCGCCCGCTTCCCTAAGTCGCGGCATAAGTCGCGAGACGCACTGTTCGACCGGTTTTCTTCTCATTCACTGTTTTGGCCGTAACTTCTTCATTATAGCTCCGATTTTGCTCTAGAAAGAACCGTTGGACTCGTAATTGAATCCTTCATCCATAAAGACTATAAAATCTATGATTCAAGTCCAATATCCTATATCTTATTTTTCCCTTACAATTACCGATTTCTGTATTAACTTGAAATGATACTTTTCGAAATTCGGGGTGTTACAGCAAGTATTGAGCTCTTTACAGATGAACACCCCCAAGATACTAGTTTGATTTTCAAAAACACTAGGGCAACATCGTTACTATATGCATTATCTACAATGATGGTCATTATATTTTTTACGCCCCACTCAACCAAATAAACCTCTAAAGCTTTGGCTATTGCATCCCCTTTGTGTGATTAGATTGGCACAAAAGATATTATCTTTTTGTTCAACTTCCATTGGGCATCAATATAATGTGCAATTATGCACATATAATTGATCCGTTGCACGGATGTCCAAGTATCGGTTGTCAAGCTAACACGTTGGGAGTGTTCCTTAAAAAACTTTTTAAGGCTATTCCGCTCTTCTAAATAGATGGCAAATCCTATTAACCGTCTATCTAGATGGTATTTTAAACATAGGACAAGCTTATGGGATCAATTGTCTAAACCCCCTACCCTCTACAAATTTGAACGGTAGTTCATTCATGATGATAATCTTAGCCATTGTTTTCCTAACATTCTCTTGATTAAACACCCAATTGGTTAAAACACTTTCATTGCTTTCACCCCTACCAAATGCCAACATGGATTGTCTAGTTTCTTTGGCATGTGGGTTCTTAAGGCATGCAATTGAGTTATTCTTTAATGAGGACGTGCCATGCTTTTTCGGGTCGGCCGCCTATGTTTTCCCACAGTATTTGCACATCCCTTTGATCAAATTACCTTCCGGGCTTAAATTTTTTTCAAAATGATCCCATACCTGACATCTTGTTTTTGTAGCTTTACGCTTCTTTGGTTCAGGGGGTACAGGTGCACTACTCTCGGCTTGAGATTGCAACATATTCAATAATGTCAACACTGTAATGTAATGTGTAAAGTGTAAGTGTGTAACGACTTAGGTGATACAGACAATGAAACAACTAGGTGATACAGACACTCAACTCAAATTTGTCAAACACTTAACTCAAACAGACAGAGGTGATACAGACATAGAGATACAGTAGGTTTGCCTTACTGTCAATTTGTCAAACACTCAACTCAAACATGAAATGAAACAGTATGAAACAAGTAAACATGAAACAAGTAAACAAGTATGAAACAAGTCAACGACTAAACAAGTACACAAACATGAAACAATAGCCTTACACAAACATGAAACAGTAGTCTTCTGTGAAGTGTGAACTGTGAAGTATAAATTTCATTCCAAAAAAATGAACAATCTGATTCTGTCATTCTGAGTTACTATAAAACAAACAAATGAAAATTCTATAATACCAAACCGAATTACTAAATACCAATCCATAAATGAAGTATAAATTTCATTCCAAAAAAACCCCCAAAATAAGAAATTAAGAATTCATGCCAAATAACAAACAAAGTAACAAACAATTTTTAATGGCAAAGAAAATCGATGTTAGAATTCAAGAACAAGAAAAGTTTAACTTACATACAACTTTAGTCGAATGGTCGATGTCGATGAGTCTGGTCGCCGAAGTCTGAAGGCAGAAGGTAGTCGAGAGTCGCCGCCGGAGTCGTAGCTTAGTTGTCAAGAGTCGCCGATGGCGATGGATTTAGGGTCGAGAACTCAGATACGAGAGTCGAGAGAGAGGGTCGAGAAGACGAGATAGAGGGTCGAGAACTCAGATACGATTTAGGAAATAGGAATTAGGTATTTAGTATTTAAAAAAATTGATTTTTTAATATATTTCGGATATTCGGACGGGTCGGGTTTGGGTTTTGGGTACCCAACCCGACCCCACTTTACCCATAAAAGTATTCGGATCAGAGGCTTTCGGATAATCGGGTTTCGGGTTTCAGATATGTCAGGATTTTTTGGTTCGGGTTGGATATCTCAGGTCCTGCTCACCCCTAAGCTCGAGCTATCGGAGCCGCTCCCGGAACGAGATAAGTTCAAAATTCTACTTGGCGATCGGGTGGTAAACCAGGCCAGTCATCCTGGAAAACGTCGGAAAACTCATGTACCACCCTAACATCTTCAAGCTTTCTCTTCTCAAGTTTGGTGTCGATCGCATACGCCAAGAAGGATGAGCATCCTTTCGCCAAACATTTCCACACTTTGATCTTAGAGATAATCGCCACCTCACCTTTTCTTCTTTCACCATAGATTATAGTCGCCTCACCATCCACAACGGGTAGTCGGATCATCTTCTTGGAACACACGATCTCGACTTGGTTCTCCGCTAACTAATCCATTCCAACCACCACATCGAATCCGTCGATTTGCATAGGCATCAAGTTAATGGAAAACTTTCTCCCTTCAATATCAAGGGTGAAACCCCTCAAGATATCCCGAATTACTACTCGACCACTGTTAGCTATTTCTACCACTATAGCATCCTCTAGACTACTCACAGGCATGGCAAGCTTTTGGAAAAAACGTATCGGATATGAAAGAGAAGCTAGCACCCGAGTCAAACAATACACGCGTAGGTACGGAGTTTAGGAGAAACGTACCCGACACCACATCGGTAGATGCCTTGGCTTCCTCCGTTGTCATCTAAAAATCTCTTCCTGGTGCTCTCAGAGGATCCACTTTCTTCCTGCCGGCTCCTCCGGCCTTCAACTTTGGGTATTCCTCCCTAACATGCCCCAACTCCTTGCACTCGAAACACATTCGCCCCTTAATGGGACAATATCTATAGGCATGATCGGCCTTCCTGCACTTAAAGCAAGCTCCGGGAACAAAGTTGCATGGGCCGAAATGCTTGCTTTGGCATTTGGAATACCACTTAGCCTCGCGCCTAGGATCGGTTCCACGTTGGTTGTTGTTGTTGTTGAAAGGTTTTGGTTTCTTGGAGGCTATAGAATTTCCCTACCATTTCCTCCTCTCCACTAGTCGACTACCTTCTTCCTTGCCCCGGTTGTAGGCGTCTTCCATCAATTGTGCTTCCTCAACTGCCTCACGAAGAGTGGAGACCTTCGACACTCGGACCATCGACATCATGTCGGATGGAAGGACCTTAATGTAGGCTTTGATCTTTTCTTTCTCTATCGGGACTAGGTGTCCCACCAATCCCAACTTGTCCATGAATATTCGATTGTACTCCTTCACATACAAATTCCCTTTCTTCAAGTTTCGGAACTCTTCCTCGATCCGGTCCATCGATCTCTCATTGCAATATTCTTCCAACAATTTCTTCTTAAAAGTTGGCCAACTCAAATTAGCCAATACTGTGGCCTGTACAGAAGTGGAGTAAACGTTCCACCATGTGAGGGTCGCCCCTCTCAACATTTGCGAACCAAAAGTTGATTTCTGGTCTTCACCGCACTCACTCAAATGAAAATCCTGTTCCATTTCCCAAATCTAGTTCATACATGCCACCGGATCATCCGAGCCCTTGAATTCCGGTGGTCGGAAACCAAGGAAGGCCTTGAAGGTGCAAGTTTTCGTCACCTGTCTTGCTTTCTGGGTCGCGGTCCCATCGGTGGGAATTTCATTTCGGGTTCCCCAGGATCCCGCCACCACGACATTCTCTACAACCGTTTCATGCCTTTGGTTGTTGGTGTCTCTGTCCTCTGGGAGCTTTAGAAACAGTTCTTGTTGTTACGCCATGGCCTTATTCATGGCCAACATCATGCGGTCCATCATCCTCGTCTCCATCGTCACCTCCTCCATAATAGGTTCAGATGTTTCTAAGTTGCGTTGGGGTATCTTCTCAACCCTTCCGCTAACACGGTATCCCGAGGTGTAGGTTCCTCGACCGCAGTCACCCTAGGATGATCTGTCGTAGATGTCGTCGCTTTGTGGCCCACTTGTCTATTCCGAGTAGTAACCATTGGAGTATGCCACACATTCGAGAATGAAGGTGAGAAATAGGCTATAATAATCATAAACAAGGAAACATACTACTACATTCATTAATCATCATAACAACGGTAAATAAGCATACTCACGTAAAACATCTTCATAATAACGTTAGCTAAGTAAAATTATGAACACATGATACGTAAGAGTTCTCATCACCATTACCACGACTCTCAAGTAGTGTAAGTTTCGTAGACTCTAAGACCATCGTATCTTAAGAGTTCTACCCCATCTCACAAATCATAGCTTAGTAATCTCAGTTTAAGTCCAGGTATCTTACATTCATACCTAGTTCACTTAAACTTGTGCTCTAATACCAATTGTAACATCCTAAAATTTGAATTGAATTTAAAATTCGAAAATTTGGCAATATAATATCTATAATTTAGAGTAAACCTGTACTTCCTAAAATAGGGGACAATCAATTCGGCATAATACAGATGCGACATTCTAAACCAAGTGTATCATCCCAATACGGGGAATAGAGTATAACATTTACATCCCAAAACAAATGAAGAATATAATTCAACAACCTAATAATCTAACTTAGTCAAGAAAGATTATGGTCGGGTGTCGCTATCCTTCCAAAATGTGTATCTTCCAAAATCAAATGTTATGGTCTCTAATTCTTCAAAAAGACCGCTCTCGACCCCAAGGTAGTCCACTCAATCCCAACGAGCCCCACCGCTAGAAAAACCTGCCATAAACGACGACCAAGAAACAAGCGTTAGGCTAAAGCATAGTGAGAGCAATTCAGTTAAATTAGCAGTAATAAACCCGTTTGAAGTCATACGGAGGACATAGCCGTGAGCTAAATCAAAACAACCAAGTAAACCATTAGTGATTATAACATGGTACAAATAAACACCAATCACATAGTGAGCTCAACTCCTCTAAGTCTATTGCTCGAAAATATCAAGTCAACCCCACTAGGTCTATTCTTGAGAGTTCCAAAACGTGAACTCAGTTCCAAAGCGGGAACTCATGCACAATGGAATTACACCTTACTGCCCATGGGATGCTACCCGACCATATAGGTCCACACCTTACTTACCATGGAGACCCGATGCCTATTCCGTGCCAAAGTGGTGAACTCAATGTCCAAAGCGGGACATTGGAACACCGTGCCTATGGGTCCATTGCACTAAACCAAGACTAACACAAAGTAAACAATAACATTGGTTCATGTATACCCAAACTCATGTCAATAATTATCCATGAACAATTCATTACAACGTGTGAGAAAAATCACATAATTAATTCTATCATACGTAGATATAGAGTTTGTCTCAAAGATTTATCCACTTATCATATTTTCAACCTCAAGTGCAAACCTTCCAAACCCTAGTTTTCCTTGGTTTTCCCCAAGATCTCACAAAATGAAGGTAATGAAAATAGAACTTGTGAGTACATTCAACATCCGCACATCATAGGCCAAATACATTTTCAAATACTTACATCCTCACCCAAATCCCCCAAAATCCCTTGAAATCCACTTTAGGTCAAATGTTGGTCAAAATCTCAAACCCATGATTTACAAGGTATGAGAATTTAAATATGAATAGTTTACCAAGTAAGAAGTATAAAACATATATGTACTCACCTTGTTAGGAAAATATGAGCAAACCCTAGTTGATAAGAGCATGAGAGAAGAGAAGATGAACTTGGATCTTTAATCACTTAGATTCTCTAAATCATAACCAACCTAAAACAACCATATAATCCCATTTAATGTATTGCCTTAAAAGGATTTAATGAAGAAGGAGAAGTTCTTACCTTCCCTTCAGTGAGAAATCGCCCAACACCAAGAAGAATTGGAATAAATGAGGTTAGGATCGATTTCTCCCCTTTTTAATACGTGCAGAGGTCGCGCGCGGATGCCTGTGCGGCCCGACTCACAAGGGTGGGTCGCGCGGAGCACTGAAGGTGTGCGCGAACAGAGCCTCGCGCAGATGCCTGTGCGATGCAACCCGTGCGAAAGGTCGCACGGAGCACTAGAGGCAAAATCTCTCTCTTGGATAAGATGCTCGATATCAATAAAACCAAAACTCCAAATAAAACAAGAGTTAAAACTACACTACGAGCGGTGTACAGATTAAAGAAATATCTTGTTCACCCAAAATTTGGGGTGTTACAGCAGGAGATTCATCATTTGGGAATTGAAAGCATTGATAATTTGATATAATGCTAAACACCATGCTCTCTACCTACACCAACCAAAATGAAAATTCGATGAAATCTCCTCCAAGTAAATGTCCATAAGATGAAAGATAAGGTTGATCAATCACCTTCTTGAACTAAATAAACCATAAGACATTGCTACGTAAAGAATCGACAGGTTCAGAATGCCGAAAACAAAAAACCAAAATTCAAAAACAGTAACATTTGGTTGAGATTCTTATCTATCACCTTAAATTCAAAATCTAACCTTATGGATTACAGTGATCGGATGAGAAAAAAGATTAATTTTATGGCCAAGATCATCTCTGACACGGAAACAACCAAAGGAAAAACCCATCCCCTTGCAGAGAAATTCTAGAAATTCACAGTGAAAAAATTAGCATGACATAAATATAACCAAAACTCAATTCCCTGCAAACATTTTTCAAGTTAAACTTTGTTGCATTTCTAACTCATAAGCTTAATAATGCAAATACATCACTAAAAACCCAAACCGAAGGTATCCAGTAATATCTTGAACAAAAAAAATGGTAAGAGCAAAAGAAACCTGCATGGGTGTGAAAGCCAAACTTGAAGTTAATGCAGAGGTCACCCCTCCACTACTATACTTCTTATCCTTCAACCGATAGGTTCAAAATCTTGCTACATTACATAATATTAATTGTATCCTACAACTTCACCAAAGAACACATAGATAAATCAATAGCCATAGCCAAAATCGATAGACCATGAATATGCTTCCTAAATTCAAAACAAAACAAGCACATCAAGAACACAACAAGATATTTTTCCGAAAAAAGAACACAACTGGATTTACCTATGATCGAGCACATCATCCGAGTGAGAGGATGAATCTATCGATTGAGAGAAGCAGTGTGAGAACATGGAGTCATCACTTCAACAAACATAAATCTATCGTAAAAGCACATTTGTAACAAGGCAAACAAAGCACAAAGAAACCAATAACATGAAATTTATCATTAGTTTGACAAATAGAAGTTTATTAACAGAACCTACAGATTACTTCTTATAACATGGATATTACTTCATATATTTTGGGAAGGAAACAACAATTGCAAATTAAAAATGCACAATATGAAGATCTACATTTCTGGTATGGTGTTGAATTTCACATTGAAGAAATTTTTTGATTAAATAAAATTATTGAGATGTGGTGTGAGAAGATTTCCAATTCTTTTTACTTGGATTAATAAGGTTTCTCAAAACCAAAAGGAAGAATATGTGACATTGAAATATACCACATTCTGTATCTGGTTCCTTGGGATGTACAAAGTCACATGTTTGAAACTCAAGTCATCGAACAAAGTCACTGTTTGAAACTAAATAGTTCAAGGACAGGGACATTGAACTTTGAATAATAAAGCAAAGTGGCAAAAAACTAAGATCCAAACCAAAATGAAGAAAATGTGATGATGATGAAGAAGATAAAGTTTTGATGTTATGAGTTGATTAACATTACCTTTCTAGCTTCAGATCAACATTAAAGGGTATGTTATGGAAATCAACTATCAAACATCAACAAATAGCTACTGCATGAAAAGGTAAATTTGCTAGTCGAAGGTAAATTTGTTAGACCTAGATTAATCAGGTTACCAAGCACACAACATGGACTGAAAATCACATTTTGATTCGTGTAAGTTTAATCAGTGTCATTGTGGAAGGATATGTCTTTTATGTTTGGGAAGGGAGTGATGGAAGCACAACGACACAAAATTTGATTGAGTATTTCACCATTAATTACACACATTGAACCTTAACACACATAAGTGAAATTGAACCTTAACCCACAAGAAAACTCAAGAACAACAAATAAAGAAATGCAACCGACAAACCCTAAACCACAAAAAAAGTTACCTCGACTGGAATAGTAAAGGAGCCATGGATTGACACTAGAATAAGGAGCAATGATCTTGAATCATATAGGAGCGATATCAATGAGAACCTAATCGTATATGTAATCATATTTGAATTCAATGGGAGCATGAATCGCCATTTCGGGGAATCAAGTTATGAATTGTCACTTTGGGAACCGAAGCAATGAAAGTGTGCGTGTATAGGAGCGATTTGTGTCTTGGGATGATGATTTTATCAGGAGTGTTAGATATAGCATATGTAAGTTGTACATTAGGCATTAAAGTGTTGTAATTAAGAGATTTTAAGGGATTATGCAACTATATGCTTTATTAGTTGTTTTTAAGACTTTTTCAAATATGCTTTATAAGATAGTATAGATAATAATGTTTTGAAATAATTAATAATCTACAATCAGTATTAATTAAAAATTTATAATTAATATTCCTTAAAAATTTATAATTGATAATAATTAATAATTAACAAAAAATAATATTAATTAGAAGTATAATTAGAAGAAAGTGGCAAAAAGTTCATGGATCTTAATAGCGTTTTAATAAGCTAGTTTATCAGGTAATTTCTAATCATTCAAACAAGATTTTTATAAAAAAAAACTCAAAAAATAAGTTAATATATATATGAATGACAAACATAAACTTTGTCTTTAACTTTTTGTAAGTATATTAATTTATAATGTTTTTGGTAATTTAGATTAATTTTAAGAAAAATAAAATAAAATATCATTGTGTTGAGTTATTAAAATGATGTGTATTGTTAATGTGCACCAACTTTGTAATTGTGAAAACAATTATATGATCAATTTTACAATGTATTTATGGACATACAGTTTTTCTAATTGTAGCCATTGGGGTTATGGTCAATAATCAATAATCAACCATTAAAAGTCGATACTATCATTAAAAGGCAACTATAAGTAGGGGTGCTCACGGGTTGGGTTGGCCGGGTTGAAGGAACTTGAACAACCCAACCCAATGTTTGCGGTTTGGAAAATCTCAACCCAACCCAACCCAATCAAAAGTGCAACCCAACCCAACCCAAACCGTGCGGGTTGGGTTGGTCGGGTTGAAAGTTTAATACATTATTTTACAATCTAACTAAGTCAATCCGTTTAAAAAAACTAAAATCAAAATGGAAATATAAAAATAAGACTAATAAGAGAAGAGAATAGTAGAAGAAAAATATTTCTTGCATTTTCATTCTATCGATGTTAAAGATTTTTGAAAACTTGAAAGTTAGATTCATACGATTTTAATCGGCATAGTCTCGTAGAATGGTCTAAACTACGTCTAAGAGATGAAGACTTGAGAATTGATAGAAAGAAGACGCTAAAAGTCTAAAATCATTAATAATAATATAAAAAAACGTACAAGTTTGGTCGGGTTGACGGGTTGGTCGGGTTACTTTGGGCTCAACCCGTTTCCAACCCAATAGATGCGCTTTGGGCAAAATTTGTATCGATTATGTATCGGGTTACCTCGGTTTGAGTTTTTTTACGTTTTTTCGGGTTGGGTTGGCCGGGTTGATCGGAAATTTGAGCACCCCTAACTATAAGTACGTTAAGGGTTGTTCAGTAATGACTTAATGAATTGTAGGGCATGTATGGCTTATTCAGTAAGTCATGTATGACTTGTGTGGTTGGGACTTATTCGATTGTGGCTTATTCGGTCAACCCATGGCTTATTCGCTCCACTAATTCAATACTTTTCCCCCAATACCCTTGGAAGGAAAAAAAACACACTATCCTTAATCTTTTCATTTCACCATCACCCTCACTTCTTTTCCTCCATCAATCTGCTACTCCCTCCTCCTCCATGAAGTACAAAATCTGCTTAGGGAATTAACTCATCGATCTACCTTTTTCATTCGTTCAGTCTCCCTAGTTCCTTCCTTCGATCTCCCTAGTTAGAGGTTTTTGCATACACCACTCGAGGGTTACGATTAGGGTTTGTAAAACGTTGATTTCTTCTCCGTTTTTTTAAACCTATCTTTATCCCATAATAAATGTTTGGTTTGTTTGTAGATTTAAATACGATAACCATGAATTCAAGATTTCATTGAATCGTGGCGGGTCTCTTTGTATTCCGGAAGGAAGAGGACTCGATGATTATTCGTTCGCTGGAATTAGAAGTAAAATTTGGTAGATAAGGATCATTTCTCAATGTATTTAATAACTTTTTCGCTATTACTATATAGCTTCCCTAAACATGGTGTACCAATATAGATACGCTTCCAATTATAATGTCCTCCAAAATTGCTATTACAACTAGAACACGAACAGTAAATATCCACCTTTATGTATTGCGGTTCCATATTCATTTGAAACTCTTGTACTACAATGAATAATCAGGTGTTATATGCAACATATACAATAAAAATCATATGTTTTACCAACCTTATTGCTCCACCAAGAGCAACATATATCATATATAATATCCAATATGTGTTAAGGTTGTCATAATAAAAGCAACCACTAAACAAAAACTCTACGTAAAATCTTACTGCATGCAAAACATTTGTTAGGGGTTGTTTACTAACTCAAACTGGCTGACTGGATAAAAGCCACCATCCTCACTTGTTGGATAAGCTGTAAGAGCGTAGTTAATGTTCACTAAACAACCCCTCAATGTGGAAATAGAACATGAATATGTCAAAAGCCAACCTAATTGATAATACAAATGTCTCTAACTTTGGATTTAGAAGGAGACCGGCTAACAAACCAACCATATCGAATGATGAATATTCAAGGTTGTAGCACATGATTGTCACATTTCTTTGAAGGACCCGGGAAAGATCCCTAATAGTAAGAAACCTTTTTGTCTACCTACATTGAACTTGGGACTTATCCTGATGATGTCGTAACAACTTGAGCAAGCCATTCAACACCGTAGTTATCATGTGATCGTCAAGGATTTATCTATTTTTTCCATTCTAGTGGATCTACTAGTAACTAATCGCAGCTAAGCCACATAACTATGAAATTAGACTTGCAACTTTGCACGTTGTCTAGAATATTATTAAATGCAAAGGTTCCTTTCAAATAAACTTCAATCCTATAAAAGTGGGATTTTTCTAGGTGTTGAGGAAGTAAACACGCCTAATAATAATTGTCGAATGAACTGCAAGCTTGAGGGAGCTGAGAAGATCACGCAACGCTTCTTTTAAAAAAAAAACATTCCATGTGTTTGTGCAAGCAGGAGAAACTTCACATATTTACCCTATAGAGTATTGCCACCATCACTTTTTGAGTTCAATTCTTGATCGCAAAAGTCGGAATGGATCCCCCAAAAAAAATTGAAAACACATAAGGCATGTTAAAGAAAGACCATAAAAATCATATATCGGCTTGAATAATTGGATTACCAGAAGAATTGTTGAAAACCGCAATGTTGTTCCCAAAAACATATCTTGAGCCTTTGTAACTTTTTGATACTTGGAGGTTATTTTGGTGATTGTCCTTGATGTGTTGCTCTCTATTTACCCAATTAAAACACTTCATTGAACTTGCTTTACAATGTCTGATTTATCCTAAAGTTAAAAGAATTAATTAAAGAATAAAATTGTAACTGTCTTGCTATTAATAGTTTTCTAACCACATCCAAAGATTATTTCGATTGTGTACAACACTCAAATTCAGATTACTCAAATAATGCAATGTAGTATGATTATTCATGTTCAACAAATCTCGTTTGGTTTTGTACTCCAACTACTAAACACAACCCAACAAATGATCATGACCCTCTCTACCTCCATACCCAAAAAAAATTAAATATGTTTTGTCCACCTGCGCTTCAGTATTCTAAAGTGGTTTCAACCCTCCCCGCCCCAAAAGAAGTAATTTTTTACAACAATTTGTATATTTTTTGGTGTGAAGATCAACATCACTTTTAATGATTTATTTCAAGTTTAGGTGTTGAGTTTCCCTTGATCTCACAACGTATGTTTATAACCTTTCCTTTATATAAAAGTCACAATTTTGAATTTTTCATGCTAGACATTTTATTTGCTTTTGGTGTGATTTTATCTATATGACGTCGGAGGTAATTCTATTACCTTCCAAAAAGAAATACCCTCTCCCAACTAGCTTTCTTTTGGTTGTCCCATGGACTCTCTTTGGAATTATCAACACCTGACATTGTTGCATGCAAGAAGAAGAATAAATTAATGAAAGGTGTGCAAACATACTACATATCAGTTGTTGTATATAAAGGGTGTTTGGATGTAGGTTTTAAAGTGATTAATACGATTCAGTTTCAAGTGTTTGCCAAAAACAGATCATGCCTCTAATTTTCAAATTATTTACTGTTGGAATCACCCTGGAAATGAGAAAAACAAGTCTTTGTCATAAAATCTTCAACAAAACAAACCTAAAATCAAAGTAACACAACACAAACTCAAAACTCAAAACAAAGCCAAAATCAGAGCCTTTGAGTTTCAAATCAAATCCATTTGAAAAACTCCCTTGCATAGGTGGTCATCCATGCTTCTCCTATTTAATGCAAAAAAATATGAAAAGTTAATTGAAACATAACATTTGTATTTGATTATGACCACAAGTCGTTTAAAGGATGTTTTTGAGCATTGTGCCTAAAAAGAATCAGTACCACAATTCTTAGAACACCATAGTATGTATTTATCAAAACCTAAAAACTAGTAGTGTACTCAGTAACACATAGTGATTATATGTAACACCCCAACTTTTGACCTAGGAAAGAGCGGAGCGGACAGTGTCCCGCGCGGGTGGCCGCGCGAGTGAAGCCGCGCGGATCTCTATTCCCTCGCGACTCTAGAGGCCGGCGCACCTCCCCGCGCGAGTCCAACTGCGCCTTGATCCGTGCGCAGCCCCTGACGACTTAAAAGGGGAAATCAACCTCGTTTCTCATTTACATCTCCACCTACCATCTTCCAAGACTCTCTCCTCACTAATTACTCCTCAAGATCAGATTAAAGAGTCTCCACATCTTCTCCACATTTATTGCAAGAATCAAACTTCTTCAATCAAAGATTTCAACCAAAGATCTCAAGTCTCAAGATCATCTTCCTTCTCCATCCTCACTTCTAGGGTTTTTGCAAGTTTCTAGGGTTTTTCTATAAAACCTAGATTGTGAGTTTCTCTTAACTATTTTTAAAAGAGATACACCTCTTAACATGTTTATTGTCATTATTCCATGTTTCCTTACATATGTTAATCACCTGATAAGTTTGAATCATAATTCTATATTTGGTAAATATTGGGGTTTTTGGTCAATAATCATTATGCGGGTTTTGGTGAGTATATTTTGTTGGAATAGTTGAGATATGTACATATGATGATATTGTTGATGGATGTTGTTTGTAAATATACATGAGTTAGGGTTTTGACCCAAATTGGGATTAGAACCATTGGGATCTTATACATGTGTTTTACGTAATGTGAAATATGTATGATGATGGATTGTATATTGGATGAACCACGAGTAGGCACTAGGAGGATATAGTCTTGGGGTGCCACATTTTTGGTATGTGCCTAGATCTCCACCATTTGGAGTAATACCTTGGAGGTAGTCTTCAAATATGTCGGGCCTTCGGGATGTTGCTTATGAGAGTGAACATCAAGGTACATCGAATCTTGAGGTGAAACTCATTGGTGTTTTAGGTCTCCCCCATTGATTCCTTTATGGTTCTTGTTGTTCATAAATTCTTAAATGTTTATACCATGTTATTTGTTCAACTCACTAGGCTCGTTTGGCTTAACACTTGATTGATTGATATGTATCTCAGGTTCTAGAAGCGTGACCGCCAAGAAGGTTTAGTAGACCTTAGTTGTGAGCTCGGGAGCACTTTTGGGATGCCACGTATAGAAGATACACATTTTGGAGATTCGGTTGACAACTTGATATAATCTCTTTCCTAGATAGCTAGGATTTAGATTAAAGGGTTGTTACCCCTCATTGTTTACTTATTACAAACTTGTAATTAAAACAAGCATGTATTGTTCCCTTCTTGGGAAAGCTCGTGCTTTGGCATTAATTGTTATACCACATTTCCTTTTCCGGAAATTTTTGTTAGTCCCAATTTTTAGGGTGTTACATTATACCAGTACCACAATCAGTAACACATAGTGATTAAACCAACCTAAACTACCTATCGTTTGTATTTATCAAAACCTAAAAACCATGGAACCAACAAGAAAACGAATAAACAGAGATGGAGAAGGAGAAAGCATCGAATCTGAGTTTGTGTTTATCAAAACCTATAAACCACCGAACCTGAGTTGGTGTTACGATCGAGAAGGAAAAAGCAGAGTGAAATCGAGATTGATGATGGAGCTATACATTAAATCAGGCTCACACGTAAGTTCATACTTTGAATCTGTGAGCCAACTGAGATAGAGAGGATAGAACTTTGAATCCTATTGCGTTCAAGCTTCATGTAGGGTTCGAAAAATAGGTATTGTGATCACATTTTGAGGACTCAAGAGGGTTTGATAAGTGATAAAAGTATACAAAGAGGGAGGTGGGGAGAGAATTTGATAAGTCAGGGGAGAAATGGAAAGAGGGGAGGGTGTGATTTTTTGTTCAAACTGACTTTGCAAACCTATGTGATTCCAACAAACTTTACAAACCAATCCTAGCCACCCTTTTTTAAAATTCGTTAATTTCCGGTTTATTGATTTTTTTAATTGTGATAAGTAAAGGATTTGATCAAATCCCTTTCCTTATTTTCTTTCCTTATTTGCATATTTGACCTCCACTAATACCTCCCCTAATTTAGGTCCTGCCTTATTTTTTATCACCTTCCCCTGTATTTATATGCACCTTGTATCATCGTTTATATACACAGAATAATAAACAATAAACAAGATTTTGATACCTTTAATTTCTAGATGGTATCAGAGCGGGTTTAACAGAACAATCAAAACCTAGTCGGCGGCTACTATGGATATCGAGAAGAACCAGAAGGAAGGGGGTGATGGGAGTTCCCCTGACTCAAACTCTCCCTATTACATACATACCTCGGATTATCCCAGGCAGATGCACGTCAATGACGTTCTCACAGACAACAACTATGGTGATTGGTCGCAGGAGATGATGAACTTTCTATTCGCCAAAAACAAGGTAGGGTTCATCGATGGCATGATCAAGAAACCCGAAAAAACATCACCAAACCATATGGCGTGGATGCGATGTGACGCCATGGTGAAAGGATGGCTCACCACAACCATAGAGATGGATATACGAAGCAGTGTGAAGTATGCAAGCACAGTTTTGGAAATCTGGTCTGATCTTCTTGAGAGGTTTGGCAAAGAAAGTGCGCCTAGGGCGTACGAATTGAAACAGCAGATCGTCGCAAGAAGCCAAGATGGAACCTTAGTGTCGGCTAATTACACAAAGCTCCGGAGTCTCTGGAACAGTTCTACCCACACCCCATTGCATTTGCAACGGGTGCACGTGTGGGCTTGGAAAATGATTGACCGAGCATCAAGAAAAGGAAAGGTTGTATGAATTCCTAATGGGACTAGATGTTGAGTTCACTGTGATAAAAACACAGATCCTAGCAATGCAACCGATACCGACTTTGGGAACAGTCCATCACCTAGTCACAGAAGACAAACGACAAAGAAATATCTCAGCCGACAAGAAAGCTCCATCAGGTATTGCTGCTTTAAGGCCTGCATGCCTTTGCAACGTGAAGGTGGGCAGAATCAGAAACGAGACAGGAACAACCAAAATGGACAAAACGGGGTGAAGAGATAGAACACTGCAGTTTTTGTGGTAAAGACAGGCACAATCGAGACGGGTGCTACAAGAGAATAGGGTATCCGGAATGGTGGCCAGGAAAGACAAAAGGTGACAAAGGAAGAGCAAGGGAATCCTACATCGAAACCGGGTCAAGCCCCATACTCGGTCTCACCAATGAACAATATGAAGTGTTTTTGAAACATTTTGCAGATTCCAACAAAGCATCCAAAGATAAACGCAACCAACAGCGAACATGGCGGGAAAGTTGAATCAAGACGGGGATTAGGTTGTGGATTCAGGGGATACTGAGCACATAACCTATAGAACCGATCTCTTTGAAAATAAAAGAACGATTTCTTGTGAAGCCCTTGTTATTATACCAAATGGTGAAGTTGTTCCCGTTGAGGGAAGGGGTGATTACACCCTACCAGGAGGAGTCAAAATAAAAGGGGTCCTACATGTCCCGACTTTTAATTGTAACTTATTATCTGTTAGCCGATTGACGAAAAATCTCCAATGTGCAGTGACCTTTTTTCCCGATTTTTGTATTATGCAGGGGTTGCGTTCGAGGAACTTGATTGGTGCGGGTAAGTACACAAGAGGTGTATACTATATGGGGATGTTTGGAAGTGAATAAAGCAATGATGACAACCGTTGATACTTGGGACAAGAGATTGGGACATGCTTCCGAAGACAAACTTGCTCAAGTCGATTTTCTTAAGAATGTTTCTTTTAAGGGTAGAAATAAAGTTTGTGATTCTTGTGCAAAGGCAAAACATACCAGGTTACCTTTTCCTATTAGTACTGTTAAAACAAACAGTTGTTTTGAGTTAATACATTGTGACATTTGGGGTAAATATCGCACACCTTCTTATTCACGGGCGAATTACTTTCTCACCATAGTATATGACTTTAGTAGATCCGTCTGGATTTTTCTCATTAAACATAAACACGAGGCTAGCAAATGTTTGATTGACTTTCAAAAAATGATGGAAGTTCAATTTGGAAAACCTATCAAGAGGATTAGATGTGACAATGGGGGTGAGTTTACATCAAATCTTATGACCGATTTTTATGCTCAACAAGGAATCTTGCTTGAAACCACTTGCCCACACACACCCCAGCAAAACGGGGTGGTGGAACACAAACATAGGCATCTCCTTCAAACGGCTTGACGTTAAGGTTTGAAGCAAATTTACCCAAAAGATTTTGGGGGAAATGTATTCTAACGGCTGCTTACATTATTAATCGATTTCCCTCTAGATCCATTGAAAATAAAACCCCGTATGAATTAATGTTTAACCAAAAACCAGAGTATGAACATATGAGGGTTTTTGGTTGTCTCGCTTACTTTAGAAACAATGAAACGAAAGGAGACAAATTCGAAGTGAGGGGGAGACCTGGGTTTTTTTGGGTTATCCCAAGGGACAAAAGGGTATATAATATATGATATAGAAAGTGCAAAAATAATAATTTCCAGGGATGTTAAATTTTGTGAAGAGAACTACCCTTTTACTGCCACTTCACAAAATGGCAACACAACAAATGAGGGTGATATCTTTAACCTGTCAAATGGGCTAGTTGAAGAAACAAGTCAATTCGAGCAAAATGGGAGTCCTTATAACACCATTCCAAGTGAGGATCTAGCGAGAATTCCAATCAAGGCCTATTAGCTGAAAATCATACACAAGGCTCACTGGATGAGAATTTAGATCAAGGCCCAAGATAAGAAGGTGAAAATCCAGCAAAAACCTTCTCAAGTGAAGAACCGACACACTAGGTACCTAATGAGGAAACGAATAGAGAAGGTGTGGAGACTAGAACCAGAAGAAACATATCACAGCCAAGGCGCCTTGACGATTTCATTGTAAAACTTCCCCCATCGGTCGACCATTCACAACCCGCATCTAACTAAGAAACTTCAACGGTACACCCTATTGCTAATTTCATTTCATATGATAAATTCTCTTATTCTCACAAGGCGTTTTTAGCGGCCATAAATTCAAATGATGAGCCAAAATCTTTCATACAAGCCATGCAGGATGATAAATGGAAAGAGGCTATGAAAAAGGAGATATGATCCATTGAAGAAAATGGGACCATGGACCCTCGGAACGTTACCCGAAGGGAAACACGCCATAGACTCTAAGTTGGTCTACAAGATAAAATACAAGCCTAATGGAGAAATCGAGAGATACAAATCTCGACTCGTTACAAAAGGGTTCACACAAATGGAGGGGGTAGACTTTCACGACACGTTTACCCTGGTTGCAAAATTAGTTACTGTTAGAACACTACTAGTTGTAGGCCTTAAGAGATACTGGATTATTCACCAACTCGATGTGAATAACGTGTTTTTGCATGGAGATTTAGATGAGGAGATTTACATGAAAATTCCCCAAATCCAAGGAAAATGAAACTCGGGTGTGTCATCTTCGAAAGGCTCTCTACGGTTTAAAACAGGCCTCACGTAATTGGTATCAAAAATTTACCACTATCCTACTTACACTTGGTCTCAAACAGTCTAAGGCGGATCATTCTCTTTTCATATACAAAGAGAAAACTGTTTTTGTGGCAGCTCTCATCTATGTAGATGATGTTATCATTGTGGGAAATGACCCGGTCAAAATACAACATACCAAGACCCACTTTGACGAGAAGTTTAGTATTAAAGACCTTGGAGCGCTCCAGTATTTTCTTGGAATTGAAGTGGCACGAACCCCCGATGGAGTGGTCTTAATCCAAAGGAAGTACATTTTATATATTTTGAAAGACTCTGGGATGCAAGGTTGTCGACCAAGCACTTTTCTAATGGAACAAAACTTGAAATTGGACAAGAGTGAGGAGGAACCACACGGTCGATGCTAACCAATACCGACGGTTGGTAGGAAGATTGTTGTACTTGCAAGATATTAGACCAGACATTACATACTCTGTTAACGTTCTAAGCCAATTTGTTGTCGATCCTCGACAAAGCCACATGGATGCAGCAACTAGAGTCTTGCGACACCTTAAAGACACTCCAGGACAAGGCATTTTCCCCCCACGAAACGGAGGCACCAAACTCATTGATTATTGTGACTCTAATTGCTTGGTTGTCTCTACACTAGGCGATCTAGAACAGGGTATCTTCTCCTCTTCGGTTGTGCCCCTATATCATGGAAAACAAAGAAACAGTCTGTGGTCTCGTGTTCTTCGGCAGAAGCGGAATTTAAAGCCATGGCTTCCATAGTCAGTGAGATCTTATGGATGCGTTGGCTCCTTAAGGAGCTAGAAATAAATCCCACCGGTCCAACACCTTTGTTTTGTGACAACCAAGCGGCCCGACACATTGCTAATAACCCGGTGTTTCATGAACGAACCAAATATGTTGAAATGGATTGCTATTTCGTTCGATAAAGAGTAGAGACACAAGAAATTCAACCTATGTACATTGACACCAAAATGCAGATCGCTGACTTATTCACAAAAGGGTTGGGAGCACAACAATTACGGTGTCTTCTTGACAAGTTGGGCATTAAAGACCTACATGCTCCACCTTGAGGGGGAGTAAAGGATTTGATCAAATCTCTTTCCTTATTTTCTTTCCTTGTTTGCATATTTGACCTCCACTAATACCTCCCCTAATTTAGGTCCTTCCTTGTTTTTTATCACCATCTCCTGTATTTATATACACCTTGTATCATCGTTTATATACATAGAATAATAAACAATACACAAGATTTGATACCTTCAATTTCTAGAATAAGGGTATGAATGTATTTTGTAAAATGATTTAATTATTATTTAATTAGTTATGGAATATATGGTTTTTTAGGGATACTATAGTGATCTGAATATTCCTGTAATGGTTATGATATCACCATCATCATCGTCGTCCAAATTAAAATATTTTTTTTGAAGCTTTGTTTATTGAAGAAAAGCAGGATGAGGATAGATGATTTGTATTCCATGAATGAAGAATATGTTAAGGATGTTGTTGGTTCAACGGCCGAAGTTCATGCTGAATTGGATAAAGGCGCCGCCGATGAAAAGAAAAGTAGCGTGAGGATGGATGATTGGAATTCCATGAATGAAGAATATGTTAAGGATGTTGTTGGTTCAACGGCTGGAGTTCATGCCCAGAATCGCTGGATGAATTTGTCCCCTTCGAAAAAGATATGGATGATGGGCCTTATGGTGTTGTTGATGAAGATGGTAATTGTTATGTTTTTCTTTAAAAATTTTGTTCTATCATTTATGTGATTTCGTGAATGAATGTAAGTTGTATACTTTGTTGGATAGTAATGTATAAACGTTTATTTTAATACATCATTGTAATTGTATTTTATTATGCTTGTAGCATCACTTGGTTTTTTGATAATTGTAATTATTGGTTTTATGATGCAATGTGGTTGATGATGAATTATTGGCCATTGGTTTTTTCATCTGTTATGGTTTATATGTTTTTGTTATGTACATAAAAAATGGTATCCCTTTGTGGCTTGTATTAGGTTGAAAATTGTGCTCTGTTATCTTTGTTTTCATAGTTTGTTACGTGTTTTCGAAATGTATTAATGTTCATGAATTATATTTAGATGTTTTAGTCATGATGTATTTGTTGGTCGTTTGATTTTGTTTTTATATATACGATCTCGCAAGACATGGAGGAGGCTACAGATGGGTCCACATATTGGATTCCTAGGGTTCGACATAATATATTCCAAAAATTGGTGATTTCTTCAGGAAATCTGAGATGGCTTAAACCTTTTATAAGAAATATGACGAACAAACGAGATTTGATGTACGTTTTTCGAACAAATAAATTAATAGATTAGTTCTAATCACAACGAGGTTTTTGGTTTGTAGCAAATAGGGTCTTCCTATGCAGAAGTCGTTTGATTCATTAGAGGTTGTGTCTGTCAGGTGGAATCGACGTAATACTAACCTTAAAAGGAGTGGTTGTAAAGTGTGTTTGAAGGTACATTTTGTTAAGGAAAGGAATCGATATAAGGTTTACAAGTTTGTAGAGTGGCATAATCATTGTTTATTAAATGAGGAGGAGATTTAGTTTACATACCCTCTTTAAGAAAATGTAGATAGGAAACTTTAAAGAAGTTGAATTCTATGATATAAGCAACTGAAAGGCAATCATACATCGGGGTGTAAACAAGCCGAGTCGAGTAGTAGTTTATAGAGTCATGCTCAAAAAACTAATATCGGGCACGAGCTCGACTTGAGCTCGATTAACTTTTTCAATGTAGGGCTCGAACTCGAATATTTTTGAGTTATCGAGCTCGAGCTCGTTGCTCGTTTATGGGTTCAAACTCGCGATCGATTACCTCGTTTATCGGCTTGAGCTCGATAGTTTTTATATTATTATTGTATGATTAATAAATATATGAGCATGTTTAGCTCGAAAAAGGGTATGCTCGAATGTCGCGGCTCGACTCTACTTGAAAATTTGAATCGAGTTTTCGAAAGAGTCGAGTCGAACATTGGTGTTATAAATCTCGGCTCCTTAAGTTAAACGAGTACTATTTTGTGTTCGAGATCGACTCGAGCTCGAGATAAACCAGCTCGAGCTCGAGTAACTCGTTAAAAGCTCGACTCGTTTACACCCCTAATCATACATGTCAAAAACACCATATAATATAGCATGATGTAGGGAGACGTTTATACTAAATAAATCAATATCACATAACTAAGGGTTTATAAGAGACTTGTGATTCACACCTATAACCAATCTAGGAGTAAAACTACAAATATGGTTGCAAATCTGACCATGCCTCTAATATGGAGGATAAAAAAAGCAAAGAGCAATGCACAAAGTATTCCCACAACGTAGTAAGATCCAAGGTTGATGATTGCACATACCCTCCACATCCTCTAGACCCAAATAAGAGTCATGAAAAAAATGCTCTTAATAAATTGATAATGTAACATTCTAAAGTAAAGAACTAAAAGAACCAAAATTTAAAAGTGGGTTTGTTGGTGTAACTTTAGTATAAAGTTTTTGCTTACTATTAGTACCTGAAACCACACAAATATCTATTACATAGGTCTGATAATGCTAGCAATGACATCACGTTTGCAACGTATTTAATAACTTCTTCGCTATTGCTATATTGTAACACCCCGATTTTTAGGAAGATATAAATTAAAGTTAATACAGAAATGAGTATTTCAAGGGAAA
Source organism: Arctium minus (assembly GCA_954870635.1). Taxonomy (NCBI): domain Eukaryota; kingdom Viridiplantae; phylum Streptophyta; class Magnoliopsida; order Asterales; family Asteraceae; genus Arctium; species Arctium minus. The sequence continues at coordinate 33,990,225 of OX941088.1, forward strand.
AGGAAGAAATGGGATTTTGGACTTTAATCTTATATTTTATAGTCTTGTTGGATGAAGGATTCAATGACGAGTCCAACGGTTCTTTCCGGAGCTAAATCGGAGCTAAAACGAAGAACTTATGACCAAAACAGTGAACAGGCATGAAAAATGAAGAAAACCGGGTGAGCAGTGCTCGACGCAACTTTCAGTGTGACTTTTGGTCATCCGCGTGACTTTGGGGAATGCAGGAGGATTTTGGCGTGGGTTTAGCCGCGTGGAAACCCGCGTGAAGCCCCTGTCGAGCATAAAACTCGATATTTAGCCGTAAACTTCATTTCTTCATAACTTTTACATCTCAATTCCATTTTTGGTGATTCAAGTTGCTATGGTTTCGTTTTTTTGAGAGATCTTCAAGGATATATCAAGATATTTGAAGTTTATTGGAGTATCCAAGAGTATTTTATGGTGGTAATCTGCTCATCTCTCTCGATTTTAAGCTAGGGTTTGATGTTTTCAACCTTTTTCCATTCATCCTTCAACTTAGGTGTGATTTTGATGACTTGTTTGGTTAAGGAAACCTTGTGGATGTGTTGGACCTAAGATCTAGGGAGATTTCTTGGAGATTTCAAGCCTTCATCAAAGGAGATTCAAGTTTTGGGGGTAAAATCTAGATTTAGCCTAAATCTAGCAAGGTGAGTTCAAGTTGATTTGTGAAAACGTTGTACATGACAAAAATGTCTATTTTAGAGTATTTGTGTGTTTTAAATGATTATTATAAAATGTTGAAATCTTTGATGAGTTTTGTTTCTTGAACAAACAAGATTTTATAAATCTTGTGTGTAACAATCGTTAATTCTTGGTGTCCTAATTTTAAGTTAATAATGGTGTAAAAAGTGGAAAATAAGGAAGTTAGGGGACTTATTTGCAAATGTAGTCATAAAAGGGTTGAAACCCTGATTATTTCCTCATTTGGGAATATCGCTGACTGTGTGTGTGGGCGGCGGCTGAAAAGAGAAGAAGAAGGGAAATGAAGGTTGATCAAATTCTTGGGGAGTAACCGGTGTAAATTGTGGAAATCATTCTTCAAAGGTATGTCCCCAATCCCTTTTAGAATTAGAAATTTATTTCTTGCTTTCATTGAGATTTTCTGGTTGGGTAAGATTTATTGAAGCTTAAAAATATCCTCTGCTGAATCGATTTTTGGGTCTGGTCGGATTGGAAAAGAAATAGTGAAATGGGACTTGAAATTAGATTATGGGTGAAATTTGGGTGTGTTAGCCTAGTTGGGTAGCAATCGATGGTTCCTAGACACTGTGTATTGGGTGTGTTTCCCACCATCGAACTGAACTTTTTTCCATCGATCGGACTGCACGGAGTGGGTCAAACCGAGGCCGCCTGGTGTGGGATTGACCGGGGTCGCCCGGTATGGGAACGACCGGGGTCGCCCGGTATGAGAGCGACCGGGGCCGCCCGGTGTGAGGTCTCCCGGTGTGCGTCGCCTGGTCTACATTCTTTAGATATTTTCATTTACTTTTATCGATCGACCTGTGAACACAGTAAATAACAGTAAATATTAGAGCTTTGGTAGAAATCATAATCGTCTTATTAATGTGGAATGTAGGGGTTCGATTTATCCGAGGATAGTTGTTCGTGTGTGTCGACTTTCGTCCAATTAGGTGAGTTCCCTTATTAAAAGAATTCTAAACTGAATGGGGTGTTCATTTACAAATGCTTTATTGATTCTATGTATATGCGTCGCGTTGAAGCTTTATGATCATTAGAGCTATTGTCGATTATTTTGTGCATATGAATACATATATCGCCTTTATGACAAGAATGTGTTGTAACTGTTGTTTGCGAGCTATGTCTATACTTTAACCATCGGGGATGGTTGGATCGTATACTTGGAATTTGTTTCCTATGTATACGGTCGACGGCATCTACGAAGGGGCCATATGGGGATCTATTGGGGGCCCCGAGAACGCATACGTGATAATGTTGGAACTGTGTTTCAAGTAATATTTTATTGATGTGTTTTTTCAATTATTCTTATTTATTGTTTCTCAAAATAAAACATTTTCTTATCGTCAAGTCGAGGATTGGGAATTCATTAGACCTTTCGGTCTAACCCTCGCTTTCTCTCTTTTAAAAACCCTTTTTCAGGTAAAGGGTCTGTTGTCGTTTATTCAAAGGGAAAGGAGAAATGTTAAGAGCTAGCTAGGTGGGAAGCGAAGCCTTAGTAGCGGTGTAGACACAGTTTATAGTTCTCGGTTGTGATAGAATTGTTTCTGTTTGGTCCATGTTAATCCTTTCTTTCCGAAATTTTGTATTGGGACCCGGTTTGGGGAGTTTACTATTATTTAAATTGTTATGTCAATTATGGGTTGTTACATTTGGTATAAGATCCATGGTTTACGGTATTTAGGCGACCGGGTGGTCCTAAACTTAAACTGTAGAACATGGGACACAACCGAGAAATAGGATGTCCTAAGGGTTACCGCTATAGGAACGTGTGTTTTGAGAGGTGGGGACTAACATGTGAGGTACATTTGGAATTACATCTGGCCAATGTAACTGCGAATTTACAGGCACATGTACGTGCTCGGATTACCTTTCTATGTGTAGAAATCAATAGAATGTTGGGTATGACTGGAAAGTTTAGTCCTCGCCGCGATCGGAAGGTTATTATTGAGGGGTTAGTCTATGAAGGGGTGATGGAAGGGAATAAAGTTTTAGCCCTGCGTTGTTGGCAATAGTTTGGTGCGGTGCGTGAGGTTGCTTGTGGTGGAATTGATGATAAACTCTAGAAAGAGTATTATTCAAAGCAATAACATATCGACCAAGGAATAACTTTATGTGTTCGAAACGGGTGAAGGATTGATTAGAGGGAACTTTCAGTGTCAGGTAAGTTCTCATGATGGCAGTTGGTGTGTTTATCTGTTCGAACGGGAGAAAAAGGTTTAGGTTAGGATTCTGAAAGGTTTAAATTCAAGGTTGGGAGAAAGATGGAATCTGATGACTTCCCGATCGTGATTGAAGTAAATTATTGGAGGAACCGAATGAGGAGGAAATGTGATTGGTTTATTGACCTGTAGGGTTCAAAATCTGAAATCGTACGAATTATACATCAGGGCTCAAGGCGAGAACTTGGTGGGGTAATCAATTAGCTAGGGTGTGAAACACCTGAATTGCATGTTGTTGTTAGAAAGAGAAAGTGAATGTTAGCCAAAGGTTGGATGCCATGATGATTGGGTGAGTGTAACATATGACCTCGATTGAGTGAATAGCCTTCAATTGCAAGTGAGTTCATGCATTGTGACTGTAAAGGTATCTCGAGAGCTCAGTCAAGATTAAAAGTAGATGCATACATGTTGAATTTCATATTTTTGGAAATAAATCGACGAGCGCAAATGTGTGTTTAAAGAAGAAATACAAACCTACTTTTTTCCATTGCATAATAAAATTTTGAGTTACCAATTTGTGAATTATATCATTTTCTTCATGTTGAGTTAAACTTCATAGCGAAACTCACGAAGACATTTGACTGCAAGTTGTGTATCCAAAATGGGTTGTAACACGTTGATATCTTATAACCGCATGCGGGAACCGACTGTTTTAATTCGGGCAAGCGGTTTCATTCAAAACTTTCCTAGTGTATAAGGAATATTCCTTTCTATAACACGATTGTCACGAAATTGTTTTACTTGGTCAAGGTGGTATTTTATCGAAAGTTGCATGCGAATTATGCTCGAGATCGTGGTGCATGACTTTGAAGTTATGAGGGTTTTGAGTCATGGGTGCTTAAAAATGTTTTTCAAGTTTTGTGCCTTTGAACGTTCAATATGAGAAATAACTTTTTATTATCAAGATGTCATGCATGAAGGCTATGAACTCAGTAGGTTGTGTAAGTTAGTGGATTGAAGTACAAAGAAAGGATCCGAGAGAAGGAAATGTGTCCGTCAAACCAGTGAAGGGTGATTTATGCTTCCGATATTTATTAAGGAAAAGAGGGAAGTTTGGTAATGTCAAAAAAAAAGATAGAGAGAGAGAGAGAGAGATTTTCGCATTAATGGTATTATGGTAGTTTGAGTCCTGATCAGAAATTCAACATGTTGTTAGTGTATTGTCATACTTGAAGTATAGTTAAAAGGGGATTGAGCCTGAGTTATTGGAATGGTTTCGTAAGTAGGCCTCGCTCCAAGTAAACTGTGAACCTCTTTCAAGTGGGGACAGCGAAGTGTTAATCTAAACGCGACTCGTTGAGCAAGTAAGTTTAGTTAGAAGTTCTAGCGGTTGGGGACATTATGGAAACATCATCACCTTGTCGTTTTCTTTATTAATCAAAGTTAGCAACTGTTTGAGATGTTGTCGGAGGATTGGAATTTAAGAGTTCACCATGGGTATATAGACGCGGTGGGATGTTTTAAAAAAATGTTTAAGTGTCGGATGTGGGGTAACCGCGGGAAAGAGTTTTGGTATTGGAAGGTGGTTTCTTGAAGGGGGTTTTCTCTGTGAGGTTTTAACGGTTCGTAAAGGAATGAAGTGTTTAGTACCATCAAAGTGAGTGCATGGATATTATCGGGAAATTAGGAGACGTGATTCATTTGGATTGGAGCAGGGATGGAACCAGGAGATGGATTGGGTCTTACATGCGAGTAAGTGTATATGAAGGCAGGTTTGGTTATGTATGCGGATGACCGTGAGGACCTGGACTCGCCTCCCAATATATTCAAGTGTAACTTTGTTATGTTGCTGAGCATGAGGTGGTGTCTAGGTTATATAAAGAGGATCGCGAAGGACGAGTTAATGGTATGATCAAGTGGGTGATATGTTATGCCAGATTAGACGTGTAAGTTCGTAATGTAATAATGGATCATCGTTATGATTGGATTACGAATTTAGATCATAATGTGGGGAAAGGGTAAGCGTAAATCTTTATTGGGAAATTTAGAAGGAAGATTCAAATGGCGACAGCCTAGAAGAAGAACTCGTATTCTTCTCGGTTGCGGTGAACTCCGGGTGAATTCATTTGATTCCAACGAAACACTAATGAGAATGTTTTATGTGGTTGGTTGTAGTGCCTTGTTGTGGATTGAAGTTCGACCGAGGAGGTGAAACATTCTTAGAGATAAGTAGATCCCGGTAGTCAGATCGAATCCGTTTGTTGAGAAAATAAGGCTAGTGTGTCGCCATAAGGTAGTAGGCTGAAACTGAGAAGTTCGCCCAGTGGAACAGAAGAATGTGGAGTATGGCTAAGAGGTTCAACTTTGCAAGCATATGAACAGCACGTGAGAATATGAGGAAGCTATCAGTTATGTGTATGGGGGGAGCTAAACTCTTCGGCAGACTATTCGGGCAGTGAACATGTGGAAAGTTTACGTCTTAAGTATATGCAAATGTGCAAACGGATAGGTGGAAATGATATTTCGGTCGAGATGTGCATAGTATGGATAAATTGGTTATCATCAAACTATTAGTAATCGATGTTGGGGATGGGAGTAGGTACTAATGTGGTGTATATTTCCAGGGAGTATTGTGTTTAATATTGTGTAAATTGGGATATTACGTGGGGTTGTGTCGCTTTACGTTGTAAAGAAACGGACACCGAAGCGATTATAAATTTATGGGATTTGATAGATTCAGTGGTGTACTGTTTTGTGCCTTTGGGACTGACTCAGCCTGACAGGGGAATAAATTGGCAATAGATCAAAGGATAGTGTATGGTTAAATATAGATATATGGATATCCAAATGATTAAGTATGGATGATGTCCTAGTTAAGGTGTGCTTTGGCAGTGAAACTGTGTACCATCAAAGGACTAGTGATTGGTGTAACAAGAATCGTATTGTTGAATAAAAGGATTTTTACCTGTGGCCTTGAAGTTGAGATTTAAGGGTGACACTGCGTCAAGTTGGTGTGTTGGGAAGTTATTTTGTTGTTCAGAAAAGGTTGATGGGCAAGGGACGAAAGGACATTGAATGTGAAGTTGAGGACAGAGTAAAGTTGAAAATTCCGCCATGAAAAAGGAGTGGTTCGTTTTGGAAAGAAAGGGAAGTTAAGTCGCGTTATATTGGTCCTTTCGAAGTCATTGAGCAAGTTGGAGAAGTGGCGTACAAGTTGGAATTACCCGAAGAGTTGAAGGGTATTCACAACACTTTTCACGTCTCAAATATGAGAAAGTGCTTAGTAGAAGTTGATATGGCGGTGCCTTTGCAGGATGTACGAGTGGATGAAAAGTTGAACTTCGTCGAGGAACCGGAGGCAATTGTGGATCATAAGGTCAAACGCTTAAGGACAAAGGATATCAATTTAGTAAAGGTCCAATGGAAGTTCCACAAGGGGTGAAAAGCCACATGGGAATAAGAAACGGACATGATGTCCAAATACCCATATCTTTTCGACCAAAAGATTCCGAGGACGGAATCCCTTTAAAGGGGGGAGTGTTGTAACAATCGTTAGTTCTTGGTGTCCTAATTTTAAGTTAATAACGGTGTAAAAAGTGGAAAATAATCAAGTTAGGGGACTTATTTGCAAATGTAGTCATAAAAGGGTTAAAACCCTGATTATTTCCTCATTTGGGAATATCGCTGACTTTGTGTGTGTGCGCGGCGGCTGAAAAGAGAAGAAGAAGGGAAAGGAAGGCTGGTCAAATTCTTGGGGAGTAACCGGTGTAAATTGTGGAGATCATTCTTCAAAGGTATGTCCCCAATCTCTTTTAGAATTAGGAATTTATTTCTTGCTTTCATTGAGATTTTCTGTTTGGGTAAGATTTATTGAAGCTTAAAAATATCCTCTGCTGAATCGATTTTTGGGTCTGATTGGATTGGAAAAGAAATAGTGAAATGGGACTTGAAATATGATTGTGGGTGAAATTTGGGTGTGTTAGCCAAGTTGGGTAGCAATAGATGGTTCCTAGACACCGTGTATTGTCGCCCTGAATCTGGGTGTGTTTCCCACCATCGAACTGAACTTTTCTCCATCGATCGGACTGCACGGAGTGGGTCAAACCGGGGTCGTCCGGTGTGGGATTGACCGAGATCGCCCGGTGTAGGAACTACCAGGGCCGCCCGGTATGAGAGCGATCGGGGTCGCGCCAGACCGGGACCGCCCGGTGTGAGATCGCCCGATGTGCGTCGCCCGGTCTGCATTCTTTAAATATTTTCATTTACTTTTATCGATCGGACTGTGAACACAGTAAATAATAGTAAATATTAGAGCAGTGGTAGAAATCATAATCGTCTTATTAATGTGGAATGTAGGGGTTCAATTTATCCGATAGTTGTTCGTGTGTGTCGACTTTCGTCCAATCAGGTGAGTTCCCTTATTAAAAGAATTCTAAAATGAAAGGGGTGTTCATTTACAAACGCTTTATTGATTCTATGTTTATGTGTCGCATTGAAGCTTTATGATCATTAGAGCTATTGTCGATTATTTTGTGCATATGAATACATATATCGCCTTTATGACAATAATGTTTTGTAACTGTTGTTTGTAACGCAGACGTGAGAATGTTGGAACTGTGTTTCAAGTAAAATTTTATTGATGTGTTTATTCAATTATTCTTATTTATTGTTTCTCAAAATAAAACATTTTCTTATCGTCAAGTCGAGGATTGGGAATTTACTAGACCTTTCGGTCTAACCCTCGCTTTCTCTCTTTTAAAAACCATTTTTCAGGTAAGGGGTCTGTTGTCGTTTCTTCAAAGGGAAAGGAGAAATGTTAAGAGCTAGCTAGGCGGGAAGCGAAGCCTTAGTAGCGGTGTAGACACAGTTTATAGTTCTCGGTTGTGATAGAATTGTTTCTATTTGGTCCATGTTAATCCTTTCCTTCCAAAATTTTGTATTGGGACCCGGTTTGGGGAGTTTGCTATTATTTAAATTGTTATGTTAATTATAGGTTGTTACATTGTGAAACACCATATTGGGGATTGTTAGGCATTTTGATAAATAAGTCATAAATGAAAAGGTTTTTGATGATTTATTGCATAAATGGAGATTATTTGGTTAAAATACACTTTTAGCATTTGTTTTGGAGAAATGCTTAATTTTGTGTTATGGGACATTTTTGAAGGAATAAATGTTATAAATTCATTTGGAAAGTAATTTGCCCCAATCTAAAGTATGTTGGAGTTTATTCATGTATTTTGGAGCGTGTGTTTTCAGGACGCAAGTCGATTGTGTTTTATTATTTTGGGGACCGTTATTTGTTGGTCAAAAAGGGTTTTGAGCATTTTTGGTCGGTGTTGACTTAAAAGAGTCTTAGGGACAATTGTCCGGTTTTAATGGCTCAGTGTAGAACCCGGTTATGATTTACATATTAATACACCTTGTTGCATATTAATGATAATTACATTCTCGAGTGTGTTGGTCATTTCTGTGAAGTATGTAATTTTAGACTGTGTTGCATTGGATCCATAGGCACGTAAGTCAGTCTGTTTTAGTGGTCAATTGGGTATTGCGGGGTTGGACTCCGAGACCCATGTTTTACGATCGGAAACTTTTCAATTAGGCACTAGGAGGGTTGAGTCTGGAAGTGCTACCGGGGAGGTAGGCACTACGACCTCTGTCGCTTGAAGTAATGCTTTGGAGATAGTCTTTAAGTGTGTCAGGCCTTCGGGGTGGAATTCATTGTAATGTTCACCAAGGTCAACCGAATCTTGAGGTGAAACTTGTTAAGAAGTTGTAGGGACACTTGGGCTTTTATGTCGTGAGATGTCATGCGATTAACGTTGCAAGAGTGTCATACTTTTGTGTTCCTCCACTCTCAACGGATACGAGACTCCCCCGTCGTCAGCCAATAACATTGTAATTATTAACGCCTTACTTTATTAACGTTTGGCTTGTGTGGTTGACTGCAAATTATGACCTTAATATTGGATTCCCTCCACGTATATTAAGGTTTGAATGAAATATGTCATTCCCACGTTTTGATATTTGGATTTCTTCCATTTTATGGTTGCGTGAGTATTGGGCCTAGTGTCCGTGTTTTCGGTGACGTTTTGTATATATGTATTTTTATACATAATTTATGGGTTGAGTATTAGGCCCTACACATGTTTTGGGTGTTTCGGGATATAAAGTTTTATTCGTATTTTCATAAATTGAGGGTTCGATTTCTATTCACGTTTGAGTGAGTTTTGAGTTGAATCTAATTTACGAAATCACGTTTTATATTGGGAACTTCATGCTTAAAATAGTTTGGATTGGAAAACGTTTATATTGGTATTTCTTTCGCCTAAAATGCATATTATTGGAAAACGAGTATTTCATATTTGAGGCATATCATTTTGAAAGGTTATGATTTAAATTTCATTATTCCCTTTTAATAATATATTTTTCATGTTGAAAACTCTTGAACTCACTAGGAGTTAGCCTAACCTTTTTATTTGTCGGCATGTGCATCACGTTCCGGCTGGGAATAGTTCTAGTGATACTGTGAAGAGAAGAGTGTTAGTTGTGTGCTCGATGAGTGTATAGCTTGGTGAAGTCTTCCGTACTTGGGATTAGCAACATGGACTGGTTTAGTAACACCCGACTGTGTTTAGACTTGGCATAAGACTTGTTTTATTATTTGGTGAGGTTAAATCTAGATTTCTATTTGAGGTATTTCAAATATTGAATTGTAGAAGTAGATTTTATCCTTCTTTGGGGGATTATTGAAAATTTTAAATTAGTTGCTATTTCTAAATTTGAGGGTGTTACAAGTTGGTATCAGAGCTTATGTTTGAGAGAATTAGGTGTTGATTTGGAATGCCTAGACTCAAACTAGTGTTCTTTTAAGTGATTAAGAAAGGGAATTGCACCAATAGACACTTTACGATAGGATGTTTTGAGGCTGATGGCATCGCTAGGAACGGGAATCACGTCGAGAATAGCAAGGATGGTCATGTACAGTACATTCACAATGGCACCTGGCCAGTGTTATCGTGAACCTACGAGTTACATGGGTATACTTGGACTATTGGGATGTGACGACCGTTGGGGTAGTGAAGGAGTTTCTAAGTGGGTAGTCGTTAGAAGAGGTTGATGATTCTATCATGTGTCACTTGGGGTGACAATAAGCATAGTAATTGTAGTAAGTGGACCGTTTCGGCTCGGAATGATTGGTTGGATTAGAACCATAGACTTTTGGAATCGACATTATTCGAGGAGAAATTGTAAGGTAAACCTATGAAACCCAAGATTATTGTCTTAAGATGTTTGAGCATCAAGATGACGATAGTGTGACTGGGAATTGAGGAGTGTAGTTTCGAGATATTGAGTGTCGATCGAATTCATGCACAAAGTTATTTCTAAAATAAATTGCATCAATTATTTCTCATGTTTCCGAAATCATCATGTGGATTATATTACAAAATCTCGGAAAGATGTGTAGCACACACAAGGTTTTAAACCATGGTTTTAAACATGCATAAAACTACTTGATTTCATGGTTGCAAACTTTGCTGAAACTTTCTTTATTCTCATCGTTGTCCAATGCTATTTCCTGATATTGCGATGTTCATATTTTGATGTTGTTTAAGGTCTTGGACAAGTAACTGCGATTTATAACATTGACATTGGATCTCCTCCACATATGTTAAGGTTTTAAAAGAAAAAGTTATTTCCTTGTTTTGGGTGTTTGATTTTATTGGAAATTTTATTCCGTGTGAGTTTTTTTGAGCTTTATGGAGTATTATTTTATGGTGTCTTGCAGCGCATGAGTGAACATTGAAATGCGTCGGCTAGATTCATTGCGTGTGTTGGTTTATGGTTTATTGAGAAACTTATTTCATGAGAGTTTTATTGGTGGATGTTATCCCATATGTTATTTTTAGAATTTCAATATCGTGTGATTACTCTTTTGAGTTTTATACGAGTATATTTCGTTGCACACTACTTAGTATTATAATTGATTTATACTTTTGGTGTGAGTAATCATATGAATGATTTGTGAAGGTTCGTGTTAAACTTTTGCTTTGAACACCCTTCGGTTGTTGATTTTACTGTTATAGTCTCACGCAATGCATTATATTGATTTACTCGTATGCACGGCATTATAGCCACCATTTTGAGTCAAAGAGCGTTTTATCTGTGTGACTAAAAGTTTGAAGTCAATTTAAATTATTTCATGTTTGACCAAATCGCAAGCTCTAATCGTTTTACTAAGTTTGGGAAATAAACTGATGTATGTAGGTCTTGAGGGAAATTTTATTTCATGTCATTATATGGTTAAATGAGAGATTTTCGGAACTTGATTATGTGAATTTCCCCTTTGGGAGTCTTGTATAAACGCCTTGTTATGTCATGTTTTAGTACGTAAAATTTTTTCCCATCTATGGCGTAAATTGATGCATGTTATGACCATATTGGTCCATTCAAAAAGTTTGTTGTGTATCTTTGTTTATTGTCATTATTAGCTTGAGTAATGACCAAACGATTTTCAAAATGGTTTTATGTGTGTGGCGTTTGAGATCACTTTGTACACCTACCGATTAAACGGTAGTGGATTTTTATTCATATGACTAATGGTTATAAAGCTTTTGCATTTAGAAGTTTTATAAAATTTCAATTTGGCATAGTAGTTTGAAAAACCTTAAACTCATTAGAGTTATAGATGCAAACCCTCTTGTGATAGAGGTCGTGATTAAGGACTAAAGGAGACCTCAGAGATTGAAATGTCGGAATACTTGACTTCTGGTTAGTTTTGAATTTTGGGTTTTTGTTTCGAGAACGAAATCTCCTTTAAGGTTGGGAGAATTGTAACACCCTGATTTTTAGGAAGATATAAATTCAAATTAATACATAAATGGTTATTTTAAGGGAAAAGGAAGAAATATGATTTTTGACTTTAATCTTATATTTTATAGTCTTGTTGGATGAATGACTCAATTACGAGTCCAAAGGTTCTTTCCGGAGCAAAATCGGAGCTAAAACGAATAAGTTATGACCAAAACAGTGAACATGCATTAAAAATGAAGAAAACCGGGCGAGCAGTGCTCGGCACGACTTTGGGGAACGTGGGCTGGTTTTGGCGTGGGTTTAGCCGCGTGGAAACCCGCGTGAAGCCCCTGTCGAGCATAAAACTCGATTGTCAGCCCTAAACTTCATTTCTTCATAACTTTTGCATCTCAACTCCGTTTTTGGTGATTCAAGTTGCTATGGTTTCGTTTTTGAGAGATCTTCAAGGATATATCAATAGGCCTATAAACGAACCGAACGAACACGAACAAGGGCTTGTTCATGTTAGTTCGTTTAGCTTAAACGAACAAAAGACGAACACGAACAATAAACGAACAAAAATTTTAGTGTTCATGTTCGTTCGTTAAGAAAATGTACTTGTTCAAGTTTGTTCATGTTTGTTCGGTTAAATACTAAACAAACATAGACAAACATATCTAAACAAACAAAAGGTGCACCCACTACCATGGGATGCTCCAACAAAACTTTTTAACTTGGCTCAAGCCGAGGCTCAAGCCATAAGGCTTAAACGAACAGGTTCAAGCCATAAGCAAGTTGTGAATCAACTTAAATGGAAAGCAAGGGAGCTATGGCATATATATACTGGAGATAAAGGAGAATTTCTTATAACCCACCGATGTGGGATGGGGAAATCTCTCATCCTCACTTTTCATCTCCTACTAAAAACTGATGAAGAAAGATATTAAGGAGCATCCCACATCGATACTTTAAGAAATAGGAGAGGAGAAACAAGGTTATATAAGAAAGCCAATAATGTAAATGAAAAGCACCAGTTTTTTTTATATTTTTGATTTAATTATTAAATATTTATATTAAATTAAATTATTAAATGCTAATTATAAACGTAAATATTAGTATTCTCTCATTAATTTTTAAATGTTTAATTGATAATTTATTAGACAATCATTAATAAACGAACATAATTAAACGAACGTTCACGAACATAAATGAACAAATGAGAGATTTGTTCGTGTTCGTTCGTTTAACTTAAACGAACAAAAAAAACTTGTTCGTGTTCGTTCGTTTATTAAATAAACAAACATAAATGAACTTCCCGCCGAACGGTTCACTGAACGTTCGGTTCGTTTACAGTCCTATATATCAAGAGATTTGAAGTTTATTGGAGTATCCAAGAGTATTTTATGGTGGTAAGCTTCTCATTTATCTCGATTTTAAGCTAGGGTTTGATGTTTTCAACCTTTTTCCATTCATCCTTCAACTTGGGTGTGATTTTGATGACGTGTGTGGTGAATGAAACCTTTTGGATGTGTCGGATCAAAGATCTAAGGAGATTGCTTGGAGATTTCAAACCTTCATCAAAATAGATTCAAGTTTTGGGGATAAAATCTAGATTTAGCCTAAATCTAGCAAGGTGAGTTCAAGTTAATTTTTGAAAACGTTGTACATGCCAAAAATATCTATTTTAGAGTATTTGTGTGTTTTACATGATTATTATAAATTGTTGAAATCTTTGATGAGTTTTACTTCTTGAACAAATAAGATTTTATAAATCTTGTGACACACCATATTTGGGATTGTTAGGCATTTTGATAAATAAGTCATAAATGAAAAGGGTTTTGATGATTTATTGCATAAATGGAGATTATTTGGTTAAAAGACACTTTTAACGTTTGTTTTGGAGAAATGCTTAATTTTGTGTTATGGGACATTTTTTAAGGAGTAAATGGTATAAATTCATTTGGAAAGTAATTTACCTCAATCTAAACTATGTTGGAGTTTATTTATGTATTTTGGAGCATGTGTTTGCAGGACGCAAGTCGATTGCGTTTTATTATTTTGGGGACCGTTATTTGTTGGTCAAAAAGGGTTTTGAGCATTTTAGCTCGGTGTTGACTTAAAAGAGTCTTTGGGACAATTGTCCAGTTTTAATGGCTCAGTGTAGAGCCCAGTTATGATTTACATATTAATGCACCTTGTTGCATATTAATGATAATTACATGCTCGAGTGTGTTGGTCATTCCTGTGTAGTATGTAATTTTAGACTGTGTTGCATTGGATCCATAGGCACGTAAGTCGGTCTGTTTTGGTGGTCAATTGGGTATTGTGTGGTTGGACACCGAGACCCATGTTTTATGACCAAAAACTTTTCATGTAGGCACTAGGAGGGTTGAGTTTGGAAGTGCTACCGAGGAGGTAGGCACTAGGACCTCTGCTGCTTGAAGTAATGTCTTGGAGGTAGTCTTTAAGTGTGTCGGGCCTTCGGGGTGGAATTCATTGTAATGTTCACCAAGGTAAACCGACTCTTGAGGTGAAACTTGTTAAGAAGTCGTAGGAACATTTGGACTTTTATGTCGTGAGGTGTCATGAGATTAACATTGCAAAAGTGGCATACTTTTGTGTTCCTTCACTCTCAACGGATATGGGACTCCCCCGTCGTCGGCCATTAACATTGTAATTATTAACACCTTACTTTATTAACGTTTGGCTTGTGTGGTTGACTGCAAATGATGACCTTAATATTGGATTCCCTCCATATATATTAAAGGTTTGAATGAAATATGTCATTCCCATGTTTTGATATTTAGATTCCTTCCATTTTATGGTCGCGTGAGTATTGGGACAAGTGTCCGTGTTTTCGGTGACGTTTTGTATATATGGATTTTTATCCATAATTTATGGGTTGATTATTAGGCCCCACCCGCATTTTGGGTGTTTCGGGATATAAAGTTTTATCCACATTTTCATAAATTGAGGGTTTGATTTCTATTCACGTTTGAGTGAGTTTTGGGTTGAATCTAATTTACGAAAGCACGTTTTATATTGGGATCTTCGTCCTTAAAATAGTTTGGATTGGAAAATGTTTATATTGATATTTCTTTCGCCTAAAATGTATATTATTGGAAAATGAGTCTTTCATATTTGAAGCATATCATTTTGAAAGGTTATGATTTAAATTGCATTATTCTCTTTTAATGATATATTTATTCATGTTGAAAACTCTTGAACTCACTAGGCGTTAGCCTAACCTTTTTATCTATCGGCATGTGCATCAAGTTTCGGCTGGGAATAGTTCTAGTGACACTGTGAAGAGAAGAGTGCTAGTTGTGTGTTCGAGGAGTGTATAGCTTGGTGAAGTCTTCCGCACTTGGGATTAGCAACTTGGATTGGGTTTAGTAACACCCGACTGTATTTAGTCTTGGCATAAGACTTGTTTTATTATTTGTTGAGGTTAAATCTAGATTTCCATTTGAGGTATTTCAAATATTGAATTGTAGAAGGAGATTTTATCCTTCTTTGGGGGATTATTGAAAATTTTAAATTAGTTGCTCTTTCCAAATTTGAGGGTGTTACATATATAGCTTCCCCAAACATGGTGTACCAATATAAACACACTTCCAATTATAATGTCTTCCAAAATTGCTATTACAACTAGAACACGGACAATAAATGTGCGCCTTTATGTCTTGCAGTTCCATATTCATTTGAATCTCTTGTACTGCAATGAATAACCAAGTGTTATATGTAACATATACAATAAAAATCATAAGTTTTACCGACCTTATTGATCCACTAAGAGCAACATAATCATATATAAGATCCAGTACGTGTTAAGGTTGTCATAATGAAAGCAACCATTAAACATAAACTCGACGTTAACCTTACTGCATGCAAAACATTTCTTAATTAGGGGTTGTTTACTAACTCAAATTGGTTGACCGGATAAAAACCACCATCCTCACTTGTTGGGTAAGCTGCAAGAGGTAGCAAGTGTTCACTAAACAGACCCTCAATGTGGAAATAGAACATGAATATGTCAAAAACCAACCTAATTGCGGTGTTTTTGCAGCAACTGGTGGCGTTGCTACAGCAGGCATCTCTAGGGATCTCAGTATCACTAGGGAGTATTCCAACAGGCCTATTCCTCAACTCAATTGTCATTTTTCCATCCCGAGTTTCCAAATTCCTAATGGTTTCATTTTGATTATTCATCGTTGAATCAGTTTGGTTCATGAACCCCTTCAATATAGCTTCAAGCGAAGGTATGGGTGTAAACGAGTAGAGATTTTAATGAGCTACTCGAGATCGAGCTCGTTTATCTCGAGCTCGAGCTTAATTATTCTCGAGCTCGTGTCGATCTCGAACACAAAATAGAACTCGTTTAACTTATCGATTCGAGCTTTATAACACCAATGTTCGATGCGGCTCGTTCGAAAACTCGATTCAATTTTTCGAGTCGAGCCAAGCCGAGCCAAACCATTCGAGCATATACCCTTTTTCGAGTCAAACATGCTCATATATTTATTATTCATACAATAAAAATATAAAAGTTATCGAGATCAAGCCGATAAACGATTTAATCGATCGCGAGTTCGAACCCATAAACGAGCATCGAGCTCGATAACTTAAAAAATATCAGAGCTTAAGCTCGAGCCCTACAATGAAAAGTTAATCGAGCTCGAGTCGGGCTCGAGCCCAGTATTAATTTTTTGAGCCCGGATCGATTAACCTACTACTCGACTCGGCTCGTTTACACCCTTAAGCGAAGATGGTGAATCATTTTGCTGGTTAGGATTTGGCTGATTTTGTTGAAAATGATGTTGTTGGTTTTAAGAGTTGTTTGGTTAAAAATGTTGCCTTCTTTCTTTCGCAGTAAGTGGATTCAAACTTAGACTATTCCAAGAGAGGTTGGGATGTTGCTTCCAATTGGAGTTGTTAGTGTTTGAAAACTTAGCAGGTCTATTGTGCACATAGTTAAAAGATTCTGAGTTTAGACTGCATTGGTCAAAAGTATATCCTTCACCAGAGTACACACAGTGGACAGGCAAGGATTCAAAAACAGATGTTTCAGCAACAGTGTTAGCAGCAGGGACAACTAAGTTTTTCAACAAGCTAGTCATTGTTGTAAGTTGTGCAATGAGAGCAGTATATGGATCTATCTCATGAATACCTGATGCCTTCCTAGGTACTATTACTCTGGATCTTCCTAATGACCATTGTTATTTGAAATCTTTTATAGAATGTCATATCCATCATTATAGGTACTACAGTAAAGGCTCCACCTGCAGTAGCATCAAGCTTCTATTTTGCAGTGGTATCAATACCATTGTAAAACGTCTCAAGCTGTATGCAGTATGGAATGCCATGATGTGGGCATTTCCTTAACAACTCCTTGTACCTTTCCCAAGCATCAGGAACTACCTCATCATTTAGTTGTTTAAAAAGACACATTTCATTTCTGATTTTGGCATTCCTGGTTGGTGGGAAATTTTTTTTTTAACTTTTCAGCCATGCCATTCCATGTGGTTACTGAATCTGGTTGTAAAGAATTGTACCAAACTTTTGTTTTATCCCTTAATGAAAATGGAAATAACTTCAGCCTTAAGGCTTCATCAGTAACTCCATTAAGGTGAAAAGAGTCTATGATTTCCATAAAGGACTTAAAATATAAATGGCAGTCCTCTGATGGTAATCCAACATATTGACCATTTATTTGTAACATGTGAAACATGATGGGCTTGAACTCAAAATGGTCAGCTTTAATTGTAGGTGTTGAGTTTCCCTTGTTTATAACCATTCCTTTATATTGTAACACCCCTAAAATTGAGGGTAAATTTAAACCTGAATATGGATAGGAAATAAACTTAAATAAAGGTATCACCCATAAATGGGGAGACGGTAAGGCGTATACAGTACTAAATAGGAGATATAAGTACAACAACCTACTAATCTAAAATTGATCTAGTCTAGATTAAGAACGGGTGTTGCTATCTCTTTTCAAAAGAATTATGTTCACCAAAACAATCGACACGACACCACTTCACCAAAATGTGCCAATACCGTACAACGCGCCCTCCACTCATACCCGAGGAGTCCCACCACTAGAATGACATGATATACATGTCATTTAAAAAAAAGTGTTAGGCTAAAGCCTAGTGAGAACAGACAGTTAATAATCAAAATCATAATAAATAGCTTTTGAAATTATAAACTTGGATGTCCATAAATGTTGAAGATTTGCTATAAAGGAACCACAATAAATCACATAACCACTTACAATAACGGGGGAGACCCAATTTCCATAAACGATGACGGAACACAAAAGTAAGTCATTTATCATGTTAGATATGCCAAATCCATGGATTATAATCATAAGATATATCAAGCTCAACTACTCTAAGTCTACTGCCCATGAAGTCTCAATTTCAACCTCTCTAGGCCTATACATTGAGATGTCCAAATCCAAGAAATCAATTATAAGCACAATGGAATTACACCTTACCGCTCATGGGACGATGTTCGACCGCACGGGTCCACATCTTACTTACCATGAAAACCCGATGCCTATTCCATGCCACAACAAGGGAATTGATATCCCATAAATTTAACACAAAGACTCTAGTGCCTATGGATCCATTACACTAAAATTTAACCACAATCACATAGTCAGGGTGTGACAAGCCATTCTCTTTGAAATTAGAATAAAGATGTCTGACATAATATTCAAACAAATCCTTCATTTTACCATTATGAAACCACATAGTCCGAATAGCCATTTATGGTGGAAATTCATCAAACTATCTTTAGAAATTCATTTGAACATAATTAAGAACATAATTAAGAAACCATCCTTTAAGGTATTGTCATCAAAATAAACAGTTACCCTAAACCCTAGCTAAACTAGGTTTCTTCCAAAAATTCCATTTTCAAGAGGAATGGGGCCATAGTTATACCATAATAAACCCCAATACATATTCATAACTAGGGGTGCTCATGGACTGGGATGGTCGGGTTGACCGTATTTCAACAATCCAACCCAATATGGCGGTTTGAGAATTTTCAACCCAACCCAACCCAAACAAAAGTGCAACCCAACTCAACCCATATGGGTTGGTCGGTTGGGTTGGGTTGGTCGGGTTGTGTTTAAACAAAGTAAAAACAGTATTGAAAACATAAAAATAAGGAAATTTTTCTTTGAAATACGATTCATCATTCAAAAGAATATACGAGTTCATCAAATATTTAGGTATTACATGTAACTTTCCAATAATGTCCTCTTATGAGTTCGATTGCTTGTTATTGTCGAGTCATTTTTGGTAACTTATACATATTAAAGAGAAATATAAATAATTTTAAAGAAGTTGTTAAAATGTTTATCGGGTTATCGGGTTGGTCGGGTTACTTTGAGCCTAACCCAATATCAACCCAATAGATTCGGGTTGTCCTAATATTGTATCGATTATATATCAGGTTACCTCGGGTTGATTTTTTCCGAGTTGGTCAGGTTGGGTTGATCGGGTTGGTCGGGTTTTTTAGCACCCCTATTCATAACCATTTCATACACGTATATAACATTTCCAACTCAAATCATCAAAACCCTAAAGTCTCCCAAAATCAAGTTTTAGGTCAAGCTCTTCAAAATCAAGATAACATAGTGTAGCACCCTCAAATTTGGAAATAACGACTAATTTAAAATTTTCAATAATACCTCAAAGAAGGATAAAATCTCTTACGACAAGTTCCACTTGAAATACTGTCAGGATCGAATTCTTAACAAGAATAAAGTCTCAGAAACAATATCAAAGAAGTTGCGGAATAACACTTTGATATTCAATATAACAGTAAACAAACAGTATATGATTAACAACTTGTAAACTTGTATTCAATGATCAAATCACAAGATTACACACTCAACCTCAATCTTGAAGAACAGACTCTTTCAAGACGAATTCTACTTCTCTAGAATTAGGATCTATACCTTAAGATTGATTCTCTCTAGAACATAAACATATATTTTTAAATTTTTGTTAAAACTATACTGTCAAAACTATATATACTGAACAAAAAGATAATTACAATAAATAGAATATCTTCAGTATATCTTCCATGAATATCTTCAGAATATCCAGCTGTCATTCTTCTAATTCAAATCTTCATCTTATAAGCAGCACTAATCGGTTTGGCAGTATTAACTACTAAGCAGCACTTAACCACTAGCAGCACTAACTAGCTAAGCAGTACTAACTTTGTTCAAGCAGCACTAACTTTGACTAGCAGTATTAATTCTACTAGCAGTAGTAATACTCAGCAGTATTAACTATTGAAGTCCTCTGGCAGTAGTAATCTTGTACTGGCAGCATTAACCATACTTGGTAAATTCTTCAGTTCCCAACAATCTCCCCCTAACTTGACTTTTAGGAAGAGAAGTCAAGTTCTTCAGATCTGATCTTCAAGATGCTTTCAAAACCTCAGGTTCAGTTTCCCAAATTTGGATCTAGCCCCAGACTTTGATTTACAGTTCTTCTTACCACAATTTTAGCCATCTCTGAATCCTTTGTTTATACCAGTGTAGCTTTAAACATCCCTTCTAGCTTCTCCTTGCTATGCTCATAGATTTTGTCCACCAGGTAGTATTCATGATAACAGTTGTCAATAGTAATTATGTATACTCCACAGTTTTCAAATAGTATCCATTTATCAATCTTCTTGAATATAAACTCATGATTATGATCTTTAATCCTATAAGCCACTCTTTCTGGATCAAACATCATACACAAGTATTCCATTGTTACCTTGAGAAGATTTTCTTCAGTACCTTTCAACACAGGCTCATAGAGTTTCATCCCCACTTTGTACAATTCTTCTATATCAGCTCTTGAACAACTTCTGATAACTCTCCCCCATGTTGAATATGCTTCAAATGAACCATCAGCTCTCTTGATTCTGAAGAAATTCTTTCCACTATCTCTTAGAATGTCCCAGAAAATGATCTCTGGAGCTTGTATAGAGATTGGAACAGCCTTCAAAGGTTCTACTATTGTCATGTAGAGATCCATACCCTCATTAGTTTGCTTATTGAACTGTTCTGGAATTTGTACTGATTCTGCTAAAGGTACATCTGAAGACTCTGCTGCATATTCTGCTGTTTCTTCCACTCTAGGCCTTTTAGACTGCTTTTTGGAAGCAATTGTCTTCACTCTTTTTCCAGATTTAGCTTCTACACCAACACCCTCATGTTCTTCCTTCATTTCTTCAGCTTTATCTTTTGAAGGTGTGGTCTCCTCAGGAAATGGTTTCTGAATATTCAGATCATGCCTGTCCTTCAATCTTCTCTCAGCCTCTTCCCTTTGAACTGAATCCCCTTGAAGCTTAGACCTCTCTTTCTGGTACAACTCTTCAACCTGAGTGTATGCCATGTTGGTGAACATCTCCCCCTTAACACCAATTGCACCTTTCAGCAAATTTATCATCTTTCTTCTTTCCTGATTGGCCAAAAATGTTTTGGAAGGTTGTCTTTTCTGTTTTTGAATTGGCATCTTTTTGACTTGAAGTTTCTTGGCTTGAGCTGCTTCTTTTATGCTTTTCTGATATTCTGCATTCAACTTTCTGGCCATGATCTTTGCCAGTTCTCTATCTGTTTCTGTTTGAATCTTCTCCTCCTTTTCCAATTGATCTTGAAGCTGCTTTGCTATTGCCTCATCTATTTCAATCTGAGTCTTCTTCTTTGCAGGCAGTTCAGCTTCTTCAACCATCTTTTCCTTTCCTTTTCCCTTTATATTCTTCAAGACTTCCTTCTCTTTTTCTTTCTTTGAGATCCCTCCTTCATTGATGACTACTCCCTTGGCCTTTTGAGTAGCCTTAGAAGTATCATTTTTGGCTTTAACCAAAGTTTCTGCTATCTCCATTTCCTCTAAAGAGAGCCCTGTTTCTTCTGCTTCTGTTTCTGCTGCTTCTTGTATTTTAGCAGCATTAACTGTTTCTTCTGTTGTAGCAGCATTAACAGTTTCTGCTATTGTTCCATGTTTTGTCTCCCCCTCAACTTCAACTTCCTTTACAGCTAAGCTTTCTTTCTCTGTTTCTCCCTCTGGCTTCTCCCCCTTGTTGAAAGTATCTTGAACATTTGCCCTCTTCTTCAGCACAAATTGCTTCTTTTTCTTTTTAAGTACCAACCTCTTCACCAGCTTCTTGAGTTTGGTAATTTGCACTTGTTGGGACAAAATTACCAGCTTCATTTCTTCTATTTCTTTCCCTTGTTTAAGAACATCTTGGTTGATGTTGCCCATTGTTTCCATCAATTCATAGTAGTTATATCTGTCCTCACCTTCTCCAGAAGTGTTACCCTCTATTGAAGGATCATGGGATCTTTTAGTAGTGGAAGTCTTTTGCCTAGCAGAAGCACTATCCACTCCCTTGGTTTCTTGGCACCTGGGACCTTTGAATGATTGCTCATTCAAAGTTACCATGGGGGAGGTCTTATTTATGTTACCACTGTCCTTCTCTGTGCTAGCAGAAGTAGTGGAAGCCTGCTCACCCATATGCTCATCCTCCTCCTCAGAGAGCACCTCCTTGGGTTTGGGAGACACCCCTGTGGTTTCCCTGAAGATATTCTCTAAGGGAGAATCCTCCCTTAGAGGGCTTAAAGGCTTAGAGGGTGAAGGTACAAGAAGGGAAGGAGCCTTCTTTGCCTGTTTCCTTTTGTATGTTTGGGTGATTGGTGAAGTTGGTTTATCAAGAAGAGACTGGGGAATGGATTTAGAGTGGGAAGGTTGGGATTGGCTAGCAGTGGGATGGTCTAATGGGGGCCTTGACCCTGCTGCCATACCTTCATCAGTGTGGGACACCACCATCATTGTAGAGAACAATGGGATGTCAACTCCTTCCGAGTCCCCAGCAGATCTTCTCATATTTGAGAAAACCTTGCCTTTTGGGGGTTTAGGTACATATACTCCATCAAAATGAGGCATATCCGTTAATTCGTGGGTGATAACTTCTTGGACAAACCTGGGGTACATATAAAAGCTCTTTTTGCTTCCCAGGTTTGAGACAAGATCACTGAAAATCATTTTAGAAAAATTATACTTTCTGGCAGTGGCCAAGCACACCAAAGCATAAGCAATGGTGCTACTGAACTCACTCCATCCAGTAGTCTTTTTAGAGATACAATGCATAAGGGTATGGACAAAGAAACGCCATTGAGGTGAAAATTTTGCTTTTGAGAACTTGAACACACCCAATGGGCCTCCATACCCCATTCTTGTAAGAGTAGAAAACAGTTCATCATTAGAGATAAAAGTTATACCAGAGGCATCGTCTAGACGTAGACTGATGCGAATTACCTCTTCAGTAACTGTCAAGGGTTTGTCACACACCCTTGTCTTGATCATTTGCACACCGTTCTCAGTAACAATGGTGGTATTTGCCCAGAATTGCCTTTGATGCTCGATATAGATGGATGGCGATACAGTGAGAGCATGGGCAATATGGCTTGTCTTGAGGAAATCCACAATCTGGTGGAAACCAGCGGCCTGTTTGGGCTTCTGTAGCATCGCGATTTCATTGTGCTCGTCTATGAATGCCATTGATGCCATTGATCTTGAAGTTTCTTGCCTGAAAACTTTGAACTTGAGAGAGAAAGGGTTTAGAGCGCAAGTGAACAGTATGCAGAGAGTCGTTATGAACTTTTAGGCGGGCAAAGGGTATTTATAGTATTCGGGATATAAGCAGTATTAACCTAGAGCAGTAGTAACTAACAGCAGTATTAACCACTAGCAGTATTAACTAACTAGCAGTATTAACTGAGAGCAGTATTAACCACTAGCAGTATTAACTAACTAGCAGTATTAACTGAGAGCAGTATTAACCACTAGCAGTATTAACTAACTAGCAGTATTAACTGAGAGCAATATTAACTGAGAGCAGTATTAACTGAGAGCAGTATTAACTGAGAGCAGTATTAACTGAAAGCAGTATTAACTGAAAGCAGTATTAACAATGCACTGGCAGTATTAAAAATGCACTGGCAGTATTAAAAATGCACTGGCAGCATTTACTATACTTACACTTTTTGACACCATCCTTTTACTCATATTTTTTATTGCTTTGTTCATCCCCTGATCCTTTTCTTCTTGATCCTTCATGATCATTACTTCCTCTGAAGTATTACTAACTTCAACCTGAAACACTTAAACACACAGGTTAGTAGTATCATGCTCAATGAAATCTTCCAAAGGAAACTTATCTTTTAACTCATGCCCTGAGCATTTATTATTACTTCCCTCTGAATCAAATGCAACATGTCCTCCATCAAATCTTTTGAAGAATTTGAAGGCAGTCCATGTTACCTTTTGTGTGCCAAGAGCAACCACTATCTGCATTCCAAATGCTCTTCCTCTTGAGCTTTTGGTTGCCCTGCACACTTGATAAATCAGTTAGTCTTGGATGGAACCCAAGCCAAAGTGGTCTTGGGTTGTCCTTTCTCATTTATATAATCTGTCAGTTTGGTCTGGATGAGTTGTTTAGGAATCTCATGGCTGGAATACTTTGTCAAGATTATAGGCTTTGCAACATTAATACTAGTAGAAGCACTATCCTTGTTAGCAGTAGTATTGGTTGCAGCAGCACTATTTCTGTTAGCAGTACTATCTGGGATAGCAATACTAACAGGTTTCTTTACAATTGAAACCCAAACTTGAACAAAGTTGTTTGCTTTCTTTGTCTTTAAATTACTCCTTGGCTTATTTGGAGTATTTTTCTTTGGTTTAGCAAACTTGTTCTGAGCATGTGATCTTATAGGTGCTCTGTTCTCAGCTATATGATTCCTTCTCTGATTCCTATAACCAAAAGAGTTTTGTGGTTGTCTTTGAAAAGTGACTCTTGGTTAATGGGATTGAAATAACAGTATTTGGCAAGGTGATTCAGCTTTCCACAAATAAAACAAGGTTTTGGTCTATTGATTTTACTTAGATCAACCCCTTGTTTTTGTGCCCACTGGTTATTCCAATTTCTCTGATTTCCCCTTGGTTTATCATGTTTTTGGGACTCAGATTTATTGCAAGCACACTGTTTGCAAGGGACAGGATTCACAACTGTGGTTTGCTTATAATGGACCTTTTCAGACTTTCTCTCAGTCTTCTCTATGTCCTTAGTTTTGACCCAAGTCTTTCCACATCCCTTATTGGTGATAATGTGATTTTCTAGAGGAATCTCACCACACACAGTGTTCTCCTTACTCTTATCATTAGAGTTCTCTTCTTCAGAGTCTTTTTCAACCACCATTTTTTCTAATGGATCTACCTTAGTGGCTCCATCAGATAATTCCTTCCTATCCTTGGTCTCTAGCAAGTCTGATATAGGAGGAATGTAATTGTTGTTGTATGGTGGTGGTGTGGTGTTATAGCCTATTCCTCTTCTAAGTTTGTCATGAATTTGAGTTTGGAGCAAAGAGTCCATTGCTTTAGAAGCATTGGAAAATTTCTCAATATCCAGCTTGGCTTTCTCAAACTCACTCTTTATCTTTTCATTCTCCTCTTTAGACTTTTTCAGCTGAAGTTCTAGGTCATTCTTCTCCCACTTCCAGTAATTTGTATCATAAGAATGTTGAAGTTCATTGGCTTGGAAAACTTTAATCTGTTCCTCAAAGCTCTCAACGATTCTTACATAGTCTTTTATATCTCTCTCTAATCTTTTAAGGTCATCACTCATTGTCTGGTTGTGATCCCTGTACCTTGTAACAGTTTCAATACAGGATTTAGAACAAAGATTAGATGTTACCTCTGTAGGAATTTCTGAGCTTGAAGACTCTGAACCTTTAGCCATGATGATGTGATTTTGAATGTAGGTTTCTGAGAATACTTGCTCTGATACCACTTGTCAGGATCGAATTCTTAACAAGAATAAAGTCTCAGAAACAATATCAAAGAAGTTGCGGAATAACACTTTGATATTCAATATAACAGTAAACAAACAGTATATGATTAACAACTTGTAAACTTGTATTCAATGATCAAATCACAAGATTACACACTCAACCTCAATCTTGAAGAACAGACTCTTTCAAGACGAATTCTACTTCTCTAGAATTAGGATCTATACCTTGAGATTGATTCTCTCTAGAACATAAACATATATTTTTAAATTTTTGTTAAAACTATACTGTCAAAACTATATATACTGAACAAAAAGATAATTACAATAAATAGAATATCTTCAGTATATCTTCCATGAATATCTTCAGAATATCTAGCTGTCATTCTTCTAATTCAAATCTTCATCTTATAAGCAGCACTAATCGGTTTGGCAGTATTAACTACTAAGCAGCACTTAACCACTAGCAGCACTAACTAGCTAAGCAGTACTAACTTTGTTCAAGCAGCACTAACTTTGACTAGCAGTATTAATTCTACTAGCAGTAGTAATACTCAGCAGTATTAACTATTGAAGTCCTCTGGCAGTAGTAATCTTGTACTGGCAGCATTAACCATACTTGGTAAATTCTTCAGTTCCCAACAAATACGATTCTAGATTTAACCGTCAACAAAATAAATAAAGTCTTACATAAGGACTAATTAAGGTCGAGTGTTACTAAAAACTCAATGACGGTCGCTATATCCAAAGTGCAGAAGGCTTCACCCAAGCTACTCTCTCTTGTGCATATAACTAGCACTCATCTCTTCACAGTGATCAGGGCATAGATCATTGTGACGCTCTGTGGTGCTCGTAAACCACAGCGTCCCCATACCGGTGTTCTATAGTGTGAGCTTTACCTAGGCATGGGTGGGGGCGTATAGACTGGTCTTAGGATATGTGCATTATGATACGCATTTGTTGCGTACGGCAATGGATGTGTGTGCCCGCACTTCATCCCACAACCCATGTGGACTGATCCTCCCGTGGAATTTATGACACATTGAAGGTTTCATCCGTTGAATCCTCTTTGTGATTATGAACTGGGAAACCGGTTTTGTAATTTATTTTTATACGATGCTTTACCACATTTTTGTTTAAAAGTATTTTATCTCATATGTTGACTTATTCTTTGAATTCTGTTATGTCAAACTATTATGATTGTTTCTGCTACAAATTGATTTTGTTTCCGTTATTATTCTTTATTTTTTTATTTTTAATCCGTTCACTGAGCAAATTGTGCTCAGCCGTGTTTTTGTTTTCTGACACGGCAGGTTCAGTAGAAAAGATTCGGGGAAATTCTGGGAACTGATCGAGTAGACCTGAAGTTCCAACCGGTGGATCTTTTGATAGTGTAATTTTTGTTCAGGTGTTTTACGCTCTATATTTTAGCCGGTTGTGTTCAAGTTTTGAAGGGTAAATTTATCTTTTGGGTTATGTTTAAATTGCTTGATACCGACCCTAATGCTTAATTAGTTTATATTTGGGTTTCGGGTCAAAAGTGTGACACACACCCTGTCCTCAGCCACGCGGGACTGGGGGTGTTACATTCAATGTATTTCTTATGATACAAAGCGATATATTAAATAATTTTTTTCGTACTTATTGGGGGCACTGTTTTACATCTAGCCCAGGGCCCAAAATTTGTCAGGATCAGGCCTGGGCATGTCGTTTGAGTTAGCATAATAATATTATAATAAAATTATTACATATGCATCTCAAACTCTTCGTAGAAACAAACGATTATCAATATATATAAATTAACTACTTATGAAAATACATTCGTTGTTTTAAATTGCATCTCATTAATTGTTATCCGATTAATTACGCTTTATTTTAATTCGGTCAAGTAATTTCCTAAAATAATTGTCGTTATCATGCAAGGTGTGGGGTCAATACTAGTAATAATAATGAATATTGGATGATGAGAGGTCATGTGATGTGAGGTGGAAACATATGATTAAACAAGACAAGTGATGAAAGGGAATGGTGCATGGAAAGGTGAAACATGTTAACGATAGGTTGTGACAAGAACTCAATCTTGATGCTTCATAAAGTATGGTTGTTGATTCTTTAATAACTAATTTGTAGTTTTAGATTAAATTTTTTCTGGCCATACTTGAATGAAACAAGTTTACGATTATGGTTTTTAAATTAAGTTATCTAAGTTTTTATTTGATTTTGGACTAAACTAGTTCGAAACTGAATTGAATGAATACATTCATGTTGGTTTGGTTTCGGTTCCATTATTCTATACCTTTTGTTCTGATTTAGTTTGATTCAAACAAGATGAACCGCCTCTCGTATGTGATCAATGCATTTGGCATATTTGGTACCTTGATAATTTCCACAAATCCATGCACAAAAGTCTCAAACCAATAATCGAGAGCAAATTAAGCTTACAACCCATCAACCAATATGAAAAATACAGGTCCAAATGTGTTCAAATGTACCAACAAGATATAAATGCAATACTAATTAAATCGACATCCAACAAATAAATGTAAAGAAATCCAAACAACAAAACGGCTTAACGTGGTTCCACTATCATGGTATAGTGTACATCCATATGGGAGAGATGGATCTTATATATTGACGATCAAATAAAGGAACAATTACAATAAAGTCTATTGTTATTCCGTTAACAATGATCCTACAATCACAAGGCCAAACTCTATGATTTGCACATTCTATTTATGCGTAAATCGCCTAGGAGAATAAGAGTATGAACAACTAAAACTCTAACCAAAAACCGGCTTACACCCATCCATGCCATATGCGACCTTATCCGTGACCTAAGCCATGCGTACAAGGATAGCTAACAACCTTGAACACCGTGAAGATCGTGGGCCAAGCCGTGTGGAAAGGATGAGGCGTTAAGGGTGGGGCGTGTCATATTTTCAACACTCCACTTGATAGGAATACCACACGCATATGTTAATGAGTTTAGGCATAACCATCACCCACTAACTCCTTTGTCAATACACAAAATGTCGTACCAAAGTATTCAAATCATCAATATACCACTAGAGCTCAAAATGCACGACAAATCGTCTCTCCCGCCCAAAAGCTTTTCGCCGTCAACACTTAAGGAGACGAATGATACTTGAACTTTGCAACACGCCATATCGTTTGCGTTATCATTCATATGAATCTTCTTGAGTGAAAGAGTATTTTTCACGTGCATTATCACTAAAAAGAGACTCTTTAACGCATATGTGAAGAATGAAGTTGTTGAGGATAGGATAGGCTATACCAAAAGAGCGGTTAAGGATGAAGGAAGTGGTTGTACTAATGGCGATGGATGAATTATCGAATATGAGTGATGGGTTGTGGGAGGAAGATGGGTTGTTAAAGATTCTTATTCCCCAAAATGGGGAAGGAATGGTTGATTACCCACAAATAATTTATATGATATATTGCATTATATAAACCCAACACCTTTAATCATTACATTTTCATTCCATACTTAAACGAAACACCATTAATTATATACCCTAATCAAACACCCCTTTAAATAGTCAATTCCTCAATCACACATTTCTCATTTGAATATAATTTAAAGCATGTGGATTTTAGTACCCCAAAAAATGGAATCTTTTTTACCTTTTATACTAAGATAGCTAATAGAGAAAGGTCCTTACATGTGGTTGAGAAGTGGAATGGTGGTACAACCATATACAATCAAATAGATAGCTAGAAAACAGGTAACAATTTTCTAAGCAAAGTGATTAGCTCTATAAAAATGAATATATAAATATATATAGGGTGGTTTCAATTGAAAATCAAATTTTATTGAAAACCTTGAAAACCAAATTTCAACCATTGATCTTTTTAATCAATGATCAAGATTCATTTGAATTATATATGGTGATAAATTAATTAATTTATTAATAAAAGATAATAATAATATGTCAAAAGGGTAAATGTGTCTTTTTCTTTTGTGTTTCAAATTTGGCAACAAAGATGAAATATGGTAATAAATTAATTAATTTATTAATAAAAGATAATAATTATATATGGTAATAAATAAATTAATTAATTAATAAAAGATAACAATAATATATCAAGACTACCTTTTTATTACCTGTTCATCAATATGCAGTATGTAAAAACCCAATTAAGTTTCATTACCATTATTGTTTCATTACCTTTCCATTATGTTTCACTATATCAAATCTGTTTCATCAGGTTTCACTATATTAATATTTTGTTTCACTATATCAGGTTTCACTATATTAATATTTTGTTTCATTACCTTTCCATTATGTTTCACTATATCAAATATGTTTCATCAGGTTTCACTATATTAACATTTTATGTTTCATCAGGTTTCACTATATTAATATTTTGTTTCACTATATCAAATCCATTATGTTTCACTATATTAATATTTTGTGTCTGGAGGTAATATTGAAGATTTCATATGAATATAAAATTTCATTCATTGGATGAATCAGTCACTGATTCATAAGAATCAGAAAAAGTAATTTGATTTGTAGTTTGCGTATGAATCAATTTGTGTTTATCTAAATTAAATGTTTCATGTTTAAATTAATAAAAGATCAATATTACCATATATAAAATACATTAAAATTAAATAATTAATATTATAATAATAATAACACTTACCATATATATTATGAAATTATGTAAAAAACTAAAATAACCTTATCAATTAAAAAAAAAAAGAAAATTCAATAATTGGTTAATTTTGATTTCCAAAGTTTTCAATGTAATATTGGTTTCCAATTGATCCATCTCCTATATATATATATATATATATATATATATATATATATATATATATATACTATATTATAAAGCACGGATAAAAAACTCTTAAATACAAATTATTAGGCACAATGTACCATCATTTTATGCAAAATTTTAAAAATATCTTAATTTACAAGTATCAAAGCACAAGATACATATTACTATTGCAGGCTTCTAACACCACCAATTTGGTATGTGCAGGGTCTTCCTTTTATGTAGATCTTTTCATGTATCACTATTAATTAATATATTAGATTACTATAATTTTGTTTTAATTATATTATTAAATATGTAATTGGTTATTTTTTCTAGATGTCATTAAAATATATAAGATAATCATTGAATTCTAACAAAATACGTAATTTTTTTATATATAAAAAATTATATTATTAAGCCTAAATTAAACAAATTTATAAAAAACATTATCAGTTTCTCAAAATCATCTAAAATCGTACTGTAAATCGACAAAAAAAATATGAAATATTAAAATCGTGATATATCTCGCTCCATTGCGCAAGTACGCTTCTAATATATATATAAAAAAAAAGTATTAACGAAAAAACCTAACTATGATCTTAGCACAAAAAAAGAGTAAACTCTGATTTTGGTCCTTAAGGTTTAGTGAAATCTTTGAAAGTGGGACCTGAACTTTGATAAGTCTAAAAATCGTTCTTATGGTTTTCATTTTGCTCTAAAAGAGGTCCCTCATCACTAACTCCGTTAAATGAAGGGTTTTTTTTTGTCTTTTTATTTATTTACTTAATTTTGTTTTACAAATTTAAGAAATATATTATTTAATATTTTTCACATATCATAGTATTTATTATTTTAATTATATTATATCTATACTATATTATAAAAACGGCATAAAAAACTCTTAATTACAACATTTTAAGCACAAGTTATAACTAATTAAAGTCAATTACTTAATTTACAATTTCTTAATGCTTTGGTACAACCTTTCCAAGCACATTATCTCACATAATCATCTATTTGTGGAATGGATACTCATTTATTAATATAAATATTTGTTTTTTTGGTGGAGGATTTTATAAAATTGATTTTATATTAGCATAATCTATTTTAAATGTAGATTTTACATTTAAATCTATATTAATGAGATGTAATATAAATTTTTTTTTCTTCCGTATTTTTTTATATTACATATCATAATGATTTTTCCATATTTTATTTTATAAAATCTTGAGATGTAATATAAACTCTTTTTTCTTCCGTATTTTTTTTTGCTAATATAAAATCTATTTTATTTTATAAAATCTACACGTATTTTATATTTACATAATATAAAATCTACACGTATTTTTTTCACGAACATTAAAAGAAAAAAAAAGAAGGTTGATATGAATTAAAAATAAAAAATAACGAGATACACTAATAAATTATCGTATTCTTTAAAATAAAAATATTCTGCAATACTTTCCAAATTAACCAAGTGTAAAGAAAATAAAATAGAAACGATGTAGATATAAAAATATTCTTTCATATTTTTAATATATTTACATTTAAATGTAAAATCGAAAATGAAAATGAAAACTTTGAGTTTTAAATAATATAATACAAATTATTACCAATATTATTGCACAAACTTATAACAACAAACGATTAAGAATATATACAAGTTAATCACTTACGAAAATCCATTCGTTTTTCACATTGTATTTCATTAACTGTTAACAGAGAAATTACGTTTCATTTTAACTCGATTCCATATTCCAACAAAAAATTTATCCTCCCGTGCAATGCACGGGCCCAACACTAGTAATATATTAACAATATTGTATTACAAATATACTTTTAATTGTACTACATGTATATGTATTTACAGATGCTAACACAGGGACGATTGAATCCACGTTTCTTCCTCATAACTCCAGCGAGGATGTTGTTATCTTCCTAGTTCCTCCAACAGAAGATCTGGAACCTGTGATTTTGCCCCCTAGCATCCCGTCAACGTTCAACTGTTGTTTTCATCCCCCTCACAACTTGACTTGCAACCGAAATCCCACCCCCTCCCTCTCACACTCAACCTGCAACTGTGGTTCTCATTTTTTGGTCATCTTCCTCCACCCTCTTGACTCTTCAGTATGTGGTTTCACTTTTTGGGGAAAAAAAATCTTGCAGAACTAAACTACAGAACAAATAAAAAAGCTTGCGGTAAGGACAAGGATGACAACGGTGGGAACAAATCATGGAGGTGAGGGTTGGTCACGATGAAGGGAAGGATGACATCGGTGGGCAGATGGGGGTATGGTACAACTAGTGGTCGGATGGGGAGTGGCTCCGGCGAACGATCGGGATGCGGTCCGCAACACCGAGCTATACAAAGCCCGTGAAGAGGTAGAGTCAACCGAAGAGTTCTTGTATGTGTGCGCGTTTGACCTGGAAAACGTGTGGCAGCTCTACGATCCGAACCGAGACATTTTGATTCCTTCGAAAGTTAGGAACTTGGCCCAGTTCGGCGTTGTTTCGACCGCCGGAAAGTTGTTCATTCTCGGTGGCGGTAGTGATGTGGTTGACCCGTTGACGGGTGATCAAGACGGGAGCTTTGCGACGAACGAGGTATGGGCGTATGATTCGATCGTCCGGCGATGGGGGATTTAGGCGGTGAAATCGAATTTAGGCCGACAATATGTATAAACACAGATATACATACATATATATAAGACTGAAATCGAATTCGGTATAAAGAGAAAGGAAAGAGGGTTTGACAAAAATTCCCTTATTATTAACAGAGAAAATTAACGGAGTTAGTGACGGGGATCACTTTCAGAACACAATGAAAACCACAAGTACAATTTCTAGAGTTATCAAAGCTTAGGTTTCACTTTCAAAGATTTCACTAAACGACAGGACCAAAATTAAAATGTGTCATAAGAGAGCAATATACATCCCTATGGTCATAATAATTACAATTTAACTTTTTTATTTCTATTGGAAGGGTGTCCTAAACTATTCCTAGACTAATCCTTTAGCAAATTATATGATTGTAAGGCACCAGTCCTGATTAAACCTCAGTGGCCACAATTGTTGTGTACGTCTAGATTCGAACCTGTTTGGGTAAAAAATAACCAAGGTCCTTTGTCGTACGTTTTTAGTCATTAGCCCATAGTCGCATGACCAGAGAAATAGCTGACGTCCTTCCTTTGAGTGACTTTGACAAAACTATCAAAACTCGTCCACGATGGTTGTCGTACGACATAATTTCAGTTATTTATAGTTTATATTATATTTAATGCAGGATTTCAATGACGTTTATGATAAGAGATCATAACGGAAGACGTTACCGATAACAACGGATATAACAGATGCTATCATCAATATCGAGCGGTTACCTTATTAAAGATATGCATTCAAGACTTGCTAACGGATAATTGGAGTATAAATATGAAGATTGAACTTCACATTCGGACATCTGATTCTCAGACCTTAGAAGCTCACAAATTACGCTCTCCAATTCGCTCAGTCTCTCTCGAAATTCACAAAGCCTACTATTATTTGTTACGCGACGCACGACCGAAGTCTAATTATACACGACGAACGACCGACTTTACTTTATTGTATTGTTTTACATTACATTTCACTTGTAACACTTGTTATCAAGGACGACGTCCCTGATTGACGTCCATAGTGCACGACGACTCATACTCGTCCGCGGTTTTTACCCATTTCAGGGGTTTTCCGCGTCACCAATTCCCTTGTCTCGTTTATTTCATTTTTATTATTGTCGTACGATTATTAAAGTTACTTCCTTTGGTTGGATTAAGCTCCACATTTACCTTAAATTTTCCTTGAGAGATTTTTGGCATAAACAGTTTGGCGCCTACCGTGGGGCCCATCCAAAGAAAATATTTGATAATCTTATGACGTGCTAACGTTTTCCTTCGAGTATTCTCTTTTTTCAGTTATTCAGGATAATGTCATTCCAAGGAACTCAAGATCACGTTGTGGCTCAAATGAACATGGAGCTGACTGCTGCTCGTGCCCGTATTGACGCCCTAACAACTCAGGCTCGTCAGGCGGCAGAAACCATCGAGCATCTTAGAAGTCAAAGTGGAAACAATGTGACTGGGACTACGAATGCTTATAATGGTGCTTGGAACGTACCTCCTCCATTGCCTAATTATCCTCGTCCACCACCAGTTAATCCTGCGACCTTCGTAATCCCAACTATGCCTATGCCTTCTATGTCGTTCAATGGATATGCCTCTGATTCTTCGCAGCAGACTAACTTAAACGGATCAGGTTATGTTCCATTAGGTGTTCCCGGGGGTGTATCAATGGATCCCGTTGCACAACGATTGAAGTTTCTAGAGGAGCAGAATGAGCGTGTATTGTCTATGCTGGCCAAATTGTCGGGGCAGCAGTCCCAGTTGATGTCGAACCACGAACAGGATTTCAAGCGTCGCCGTTCGTCGATGAAATTGCTTTGGTGGACATCCCAAAGAAATATAACATCCCGACCTTCTTCTCAAAATATTCAGGTGTCAATGATCTGACATAACACATCGCCTAATACAAACAGCTCATGTGGACTATTTCAATACCGCATCAATTCCAAGAAGTCTGCATGTGCAAGAGTTTTGGAGCAACTTTGACTGGAGCAGCGTTACAATGGTTGATCAATCTCAAACCTAAAACTATCGGGTCTTTTGCAGAATTAGTGAATCAATTTTCTCAACAATTTGCTAGTAGTCGAAAAATGGAAAAACAAACAAGCGACCTTTACTATGTCGTACAGAAGAATGGAGAGTCCATCCGGGACTATTTTAACCGGTTCAACGCAGAAATGATTAGTATCCGAAATTGCGACGTGAAAACAGCAATTGAAGCGTACAAACGGGGTCTGGATGATAGTTCAGGGTTGTATCTCGACCTTACGAAGTATCCTCCGGAAACCTTTGAAGACGTACGAGCAAGGACGCTTGCTCATATGAGGGTCGAGGATGACCTCGTTTTCAGAAATAAACATTCAAACGACAGGAAAGGTCTAGGTGTTAAAAAACCAGACTTCAAACCGAAACCAACCGTTCGATCAGAGCCTGCCCAACAGATTTCAAATGTCAGATTCGAAAAGAAAGGGTCGACGACTTCTAAATCAGTCCAATATCCTAAGGTGTCATCTTATGGTTTCCCTGGGTCAGCCAAAGATGTCGTCGCGTCCCTGAAACAGCTCCAACAAAACGTTCGATGGCCAAAGAAAAGCGATAAGGATAGTGATAAGAAAGACAAAACAAAATGGTGCGATTTCCATAATGACTTCAGTCATCTAACGGATGATTGCATCGCCCTAAAGAAAGAACTGTCCTAGCTTAATTCGAAAGGTTATTCACAAGAATTGACGAAAAAGAAGGACGTGCGTCCCACATCTCCAGAGCATGCCAAGGTGATTAATTGTATTACCGGAGGCTCTAATGTCTGTGGGACCACATATTCAGCTGCTAAAAGACATGCTAGTCGCGGTCCCGATGACCGACCAATTCCAAAGGAAGCAAGACCCAAGGAGGACGCAGAATTAGAAGCTATGCCCTTGACGTTCGATCAAGCAGACCTCGACGACGTACATCAGAAACATCATGACGGACTAATTATCCAATTGAGCATTGGAAATTGTTTGACAAAGAGGATACTCGTCGACGGAGGTAGTTCAGCTAACATTATCTTTTTTGATGCAATGAAAGCAATGGGAATCGACAAATCCGAGATTACACGACGTTCGACTACACTCGTTGGATTTAACGGAGGAGCGACAAGCACCATGGGGGAAATCACACTACCAGTATATGCTAAAGGAATCAACAGACAGACGAAGTTCAACGTCGTCGACTGTTCATCAGCTTATAACGTCATCCTTGGGCGACCATGGATCCACGATATGAAAGTTGTACCTTCGACGTACCATCAAATCTTGAAATTCCCCACGCAATGAGGGGTACAGAAGATCAAAGGCGAAAGAAAAGTTGCTAGGGAATGTTACAAAGTCTCTCTGAAGCCCCCGAAGCAGACAGTATAGCAATTACAGAACCAGGACGTTCCTGGGACTGACGACGACTATCGCTTGGAAGCTGTCGTCCTAAACCAGGATAAGCCTGATCAGATGGTTTACATAGGTTCGACGCTCGACCCTTCTTTTAAAAAGAAACTAATATCTTTTTTGCAGGATCACAATGATTGTTTCGCATGGACGCACGAAGACATGGTGGGCATCGATCCAAGTATTATTTCTCATAAACTCAACGTTGATCCCTCGTTCAAGCCTGTTCAGCAGAAAAGACGAAAATTCGCTCCTGAAAGAAATAAAGTTATCAACGACGAAGTTGATAACTTACTCAAAACAGGAAAAATACGAGAAGTCAAGTATCCAGACTGGCTCACCAACGTTGTTGTCGTCCAGAAGAAAAATAGCAAATGAAGAGTCTGCATTGATTTCACAAACCTTAACAAGGCTTGTCCAAAATATCCATTTCCATTGCCACACATCGATTCTATGGTCGACGCTACAGCTGGACATGAATTACTCACTTTCATGGATGCATATTCCGGATATAACCAGATATTGATGCATTCTGATGACCAGGAAAAAACAGCCTTCATGACAGATAAAGGTATTTATTGTTATAAAGTAATGCATTTTGGTCTTAAGAATGCAGGTTCGACGTATCAACGATTGGTGAATATGATGTTCAAAGAACATTTGGGCGACACTATGGAGGTATACATCATTGATATGCTCGTCAAATCAAAGCATACGAACGATCATATAGGACATTTGAAGCAATCGTTCGACATTTTGCGTGAATACAAAATGAAGTTGAATCCAACAAAATGTTCTTTTGGAGTTCGAGCTGGCAAATTTCTCGGTTATATGGTCACACGACGAGGAATCGAAGCTAACCCAGACCAAATTAAAGCAATTATTGAGCTCAAATCACCCAGAAATTTTAAAGAAGTCCAACGTCTAACAGGACGTGTAGCAGCGTTGAACAGGTTCATCTCTCGGTCGTTCGACAGATGTCACCTATTCTACAACGTCCTGCGAAAGAATAAAGGATTCGAATGGACTGATAAGCATGAGGAGGCACTGCAACAACTCAAGAAATACATGACATCACCTCCCTTCCTCTCTAAACCTGAGAAAGGTGAAGCTCTTCAACTCTACCTGGCCGTCAGCATTAATTCGGTAAGTGCAGTCCTTATACGAGAAACTGACGGACGACAATTACCAATCTACTATGTAAGTAAAACTCTACTAGACGCTGAAACCAGGTACTCATCTATAGAAAAACTTTTGCTTTCATTAGTCATGGCCGCTAAGAAACTACGACATTATTTTGAATCGCATCCTATAACTGTGGTAACTAACTTTCCATTAAAGTCTGTGTTAAGAAAACCTGAACTAACATGACGACTAGCTAAATGGAGCATCTACATCAGCAATTATGATATGGATTTCAAACCTAAGACGGCAATCAAATCACAAGTCTTGGCAGATTTTGTTACATATTTCAGTCCGGAGTTAGAAGAAGCGACGACGTCCAACGAGTTAATTGTGGCAACTTTGCACGACACTACTTGGACGCTCGACGTCGATGGTTCGTCGAACATACGAGGAACAGGCCTGGGTGTCGTTCTACAGTCTCCACAAGGGGACAAAATAGTGTACTCCATACGGTGCGACTTCAAGGCAACAAATAATGAGGCAGAATATGAAGCACTGATTGCAGGAATGAAAATTGCTCATGATTTGGGGGCAACATGTCTACATGTCCGGAGCGACTCGTCTTTAGTTGTTAACCAAGTTAATGGAAAATTTGAAGCAAAAGATTCAAGGATGATTGCTTATTATAAAATAGTAAAGGAAAAAGCAAAAAAGTTCAGTCGCTTCACAGTCGAACAGGTACCAAGAGATCAAAATACTCAAGTTGACACATTAACCAACTTGGGATCAACACTTAGTCGAACGACATTCGACAATATCCCAATAGTCCATCTTGCAACACCAATAATCAAAGACGACGGTAATACTATGGTCGCACCAATTGAGGAAGAAAGCTCCTGGTTGGATGATATTAAAAATTATTTGGAAAACGATCAACTGCCTGATGACAAAATGGAAGCCAAAAAGGTTAGATTTAAAGCATCAAGGTATGTTATGATCAGAGGACAATTATATCGAAGATCATCGACTG
Organism: Arctium minus; assembly: GCA_954870635.1. Lineage (NCBI taxonomy): Eukaryota > Viridiplantae > Streptophyta > Magnoliopsida > Asterales > Asteraceae > Arctium > Arctium minus. The sequence goes on from OX941088.1 coordinate 34,028,788, forward strand.
GTCTGAATTTGCGATGTATCACCAACAAGACGCAAGTCCAGAAAATTCTACAAGATATGCACGACGGTGAATGTGGACATCACTCAGGAAGTCGTAGTCTAGCCAACCGGATATCACGACAAGGTTACTATTGGCCGACATTAAGGCAAGATGCGACCAGGTATGTACAGTCGTGCGACGCATGTCAAAAACACGCAGGTATGTATCATAAACCCTCGGAACCCTTACACTCGACTTTGATCCCATGGCCCTTTATGAAATGGGGAATGGACATTGTTGGAAAACTACCACCTGCCCCTGGGCAAAAAGTATTTCTTTTAGTTTTAACAGATTATTTCTCTAAGTGGGTCGAAGCAGCGGCTTTCTCCCAAGTTCGGGACAAAGAAGTCGTTTCTTTTATCCAAACTAACATCATTTGTAGGTTTGGAATTCCATCTGAAATAACGTGCGACAATGGGACACAATTCATCAGTGATCGAACGCGAAGATTTTGTGAAGAAAGGAACATCAAGTTGGTGACATCGACGCCTCGATATCCACAGTCGAATGGTTTAGCCGAGTCGAGTAATAAAACTATCATCAATTCAATCAATAAAAGACTCAAAGCTGCCAAGGGGAAGTGGGTGGAAGAATTGCCTTCCGTTCTATGGGCCAATCGTACGACACCTCGTACGTCCACAGGACAAACTCCCTTTTCCTTAGTCTATGGATGTGAAGTTGTGTTACCTATTGAGGTACGACTACCGACTTCAAGACATACGTCCGTTGAGCATAACTTGGTCGACCTAAGTTATGACCTCAACGCTTTAGAAGAGTTTAGAGAAGCTGCGCACATTCGCATGGCGGCACAGAAACAAGTGGTCGAGCGATATTTCAACAGAAATGTCCAAATCAAAGTCTTTCAAGAAGGTGATTACGTTCTACGTCGAGTATTTCAAAATACTCAAGAGGTCAATGCAGGTAAGCTTTCCACTAAGTGGGAAGGTCCTTATCAAATCTCAAGCATCGTGGGTAAGGGAGCTTATAAAATCCAAACCCTCGACGGTCGGGATATCCCACGAAACTGGAATGCAGTTCATTTAAAGAGGTATTTCTTTTAAATTTCATATTTATTTCCTTCGATTATTTCTTAAGAAAGATTATTGACTTAAGCATCGGAGGGTCGTTGGTCAAACCAACGACCACCCCACTAATATTGTTTTTCGCAGGGACGCACGACTTATTCAAAATCTTTGTGTCGAGTAAAACTCATGTGATCACACGTATATGTTCGATTTTAATGGATGACAAAGATTAAACTCTGTATTTGATGTTCAATACTTAGAATCAAGAATCATTGTTATAAATAACCCAAGGTCGATTGAAAGTTTCAGTTGATTTTAATGATTGTGGTTGAATGCCTGATATAATTATCCATCTACTCGACATACGATTAATTATAAATAAGCGTCGATAAGCAAAAGAAACTATTTTTCATTTCCAAAAGAAAAAAAAATACAAGTATAAGAGACGACCACAGACGGCCGACCTCTAGGTAGTAGGTTCAAAAGGAATTCAAGAAGGAGGAACGTCAGGTTGTCCCTAGACGACAACGGTCTCCTCTACTGCCACTTCTTCTACAACGTCACCCTCTTCCAAATCGTCGTCTTCATCCAAGTCCCTCTCAGTCCCGACAGTGTCGAGGTACGTTTTGAGTTCTTCGGAGGCCGACGCCATAAGATCTTTCCCCTTCAAGTGACGTCTCATTAAAGCAGCTCGGGCCGTGAGGCGGGAGAAAGCCTCGATTTTCTTATTCTCCATCTCCAAGTCTTTGACGTCGCCCTCCAGATCTTCGACCCTCTTCTTCAGAATCGCGATCTCGTCAGCAGAAGCAGCAGCAATGGTAGTAGCCTTAATCTTTTCGACCTCCAACTTAGTCGACAACGCCTCTAGCTCAAGAAGTTGGTCCCTGAACTTGACCTTCTCACGATTCGAAATCTCTAGCAGACTTCGAGCATCGGTGAGTTTAGTCTTAAGGCCCTCGACCTTCGTCTTTTCAGCCTCGACCAACTCCAAGGCGACCTTCTCTCTTTCAAGAGCCTCGTCAGCCCTTTTCTTGACGTCAGGAAAGGACGACCTAAGACCTTATGTCTGAGCATAGAAGCTCAGACAATCTTGGAAAGCCTGCACGACAAAATGAAAAGAATTAGTAGTAAAAACACGAGCAATGCAAAAAGATTCAAAAGAAAAACTTACCATGAAATAGAGGCCAGCAGCATGTGCCCCCGTGTCTTCAACCCGAGATTCTTTGTACCGGTCGTAGAAAGTCGGGAGGAGAAATTTTGCTAAGTGTGGAAAAATGACGTCTCTTTCGAGAACGTCATTAGCCATGAAGTCAGCCGGGAGAGTGGCTTTGAATATCATCTCCCCCACTTTTTCTTTATTCTTCTCCTCACTCCTAGAGGAAGAAGAAGGTGCAGCAAAGGGCTTGTCAACGTCCGACACCCCCATTGTTGGGGCATCCTTCGTCGCCTTGGTCGAGCCTCCAAGCTTGACCCCAACAACGGTTTCCTTCGCTGGTGTCGCCCCTGAAAGAGACGACAGAGTGGCATCGCCCGTCTTCTTGGGCGAAGACCGAGGCTTGCCTCGGACACGTCTTGGGTCTACCCCCACGGAAGGGGCAGATCTTTTCCTCGCTTTCTCCCTCCCTTGACGAGCGAGCTCCAGTTGCTCGGCTCGCTTAGCGGCAGCCGACTTTACAGCTGCGTCCTCTGAAAAAAAGAAAAAAATTAAAAAATGAAATGACGTACGATATACAAGTTAAAGGTATTGTTGAACGACTTACCGGTCATTTCCTCTTCTCTTTATTATTCTTTTTCTTCTTCTCTCTCTCCTTCTCTGTGAGAGCCTTCAACAGGCGTCACCTCAGCTACAAAAACGGCCTCGTCTTCCTCGTCGTTCGACCGAGTGGAAAAGGAACGATCAGTAATACTTCTCCCCGAGATCCTCTGAATCTTGTTGAGAGAATCTCTCATTGGCTTCACTTTAGTGAAGTCAATCACTGTTAAACAAAGAAACACATCAAAATATACATCAGAAAAAACGCACGACAAAAACGCACGACAATAATATTAAACCTACCCGATTCGTTCCAGCCAGACGACAACCATTGGTTGTCTTCGTCATTTACAGACGCCACTTGGAGGAAAACGTATTGACGTTTCCAACCACGATCATTTACCGCTGTATTATGTATCAGTACATTGTTTCCCTTCGAACGAGGAAACAGACTATACCGGTGATAATTATCCGGTCGAACGCTATAGGCAGTCAAGAGGTCGTTCACATTGAATGGTACCTCCTAATCGGCCGTAAGACGATCGATCACCTGGACAATCCGCCAAAATTGAGGCATTAACTGTCCAGGCGTCAGGTCAAATGCATCTAAAAATGCCCTGACCAAAGGGCTAAAAGGCCAAGAAAAACCTATCTTAAAGGGATATTCATACAGAACACAATATCCCTTCGAAACTTCATCCGGCCTTAAATCTTCAGGCGACATCAGATTAATTTCATGTGGAAGCTTAGCCAAACTCTGAAAGTAATCTAAATGTTCTTCCTCCCTAAACATGCTCACAGGTTCACTGGACATTTGGAAATCAGGGACGTTAAGGGTCGCACACCAATAGCTAAGAATATCCCAAGCTTTCCTAGGCTTCTTGGCTATGGACTTCTTTTGCATAAATCGACACAGAGGGAAGAACAGGAGAATCGTACCTTAAATAGTGTTCTAAACCTCGAATTTATAATGGAAAGGATTCTGGTCGATCGGAAAGTGAATCTCGCCAGAGATATATATTTTTTAGGTAAGCGTAAAAAAGGTAAAGATTGAGGGTAATCCTTATTTATACTGAAAATTGGAAATCAAATCGTCAGAAAATTGAATCGCCAGAAAATCGATGGTCAATGAAATTGACACGTGTCGTTCGTGTCAGGTAAACCACTCGAGTACACTCAATAAGAATATGACACATGTCCTTCATTAGCTGTCAAATTGTTTATTATCATTAACATGACGTCATCATTCAATTGAAAACGAACCAATTCGGTTCTATGCAAATTACCCGATTTTTTTCTTTTATAACACGTGTCTTAGTCTTAAATTTAAATTTCAAAAAGTTGTCGCTTGAATTTTAAATTTGGGGGCAAACTGTTTGGGTAAAAAATAACCAAGGTCCTTTGTCGTACGTCTTTAGTCATTAGCCCATAGTCGCACGACCAGAGAAATAGCTGACGTCCTTCCTTTGAGTAGGGGTGTAAACGAGCCGAGTCGAGTCGAGTAGGAGGTTAATCGAGCCGAGCTCAAAAAATTAATACTGGGCTCGAGCTCGACTCGAGCTCGATTAACTTTTCAATGTAGGGCTCGAGCTCGAGCTCGAATATATTTTGAGTTATCGACCTCGAGCTCGAAGCTCGTTTATGGGTTCGAACTCGCGATCGATTAACTCGTTTATCGGCTTGAGCTCGATAATTTGTATATTTTTATTTTATGCTTAATAAATATATGAGCATGTTTGGATCGAAAAAGGGTATGCTCGAATGGATCGACTCGGCTCGACTCGACTCGTAAAGTTGAATCGAGTTCTCGAACGAGCCGAGTCGAACATTGGTGTTATAAAGCTCGGCTCGATAAGTTAAACGAGTTTTATTTTGTGTTCGAGATCGACTCGAGCTCGACAATAATAAAGCTCGAGCTCGAGTTAAACGAGCTCGAGCTCGAGTAGCTCGTTAAAAGCTCGACTCGCTAACACCCCTACCTTTGAGTGACTTTGACCAAACTATCAAAACTCGTCCACGATGGCTGTCGTACGACATAATTTCAGTTATTTATAGTTTATATTATATTTAATGCAGGATTTCAATGACGTTTATGATAAGAGATCATAACGGAAGACGTTACCGATAACAACGGATATAACAGATGCTATCATCAATATCGAGCGGTTACCTTATTAAAGATATGCATTCAAGACTTGCTAACGGATAATTGGAGTATAAATATGAAGATTGAACTTCACATTCGGACATCTGATTCTCAGACCTTAGAAGCTCACAAATTACGCTCTCCAGTTCGCTCAGTCTCTCTCGAAATTCACAAAGCCTACTATTATTTGTTACGCGACGCACGACCGAAGTCTAATTATACACGACGAACGACCGACTTTACTTTATTGTATTGTTTTACATTACATTTCACTTGTAACACTTGTTATCAAGGACGACGTCCCTGATTGACGTCCATAGTGCACGACGACTCATACTCGTCCGCGTTTTTTACCCATTTCAGGGGTTTTCCGCGTCACCAATTCCCTTGTCTCGTTTATTTCATTTTTATTATTGTCGTACGATTATTAAAGTTACTTCCTTTGGTTGGATTAAGCTCCACATTTACCTTAAATTTTCCTTGGGAGATTTTTGGCATAAACAGAACCCTGAACAAATGAGATATTCCAACACATCTCCCAGTGTCTTAACTAGTACGCTACAACCCTTGTGTTTTATAATTGCAATTTATTGTCAGAATTGTAATTAACCAGAAGAATATATATTCTTCCAATAAAAATAGGAGGAATAACACGATTTGGTCAATCCTTTCACGTATTATAGTTAAGACAAAGTGCGTCATTCTTTTCATTTTCAAAAAACATGTAAGATTTCTATGATATTATAGAAACTGACATTGAGAAGTAAGAAAAGAAAATAAACGGACTCTTCTATTTCGATTCTAATCATAGGAAGGTGCGTAGCAGTCTCATCCGTGTAATAATTTTTGCGTTTTTTGAAAGAGAATTGATGAAAAATCATGAGCGTTGTAACCAACCTTTTTTTTATATACTTTTAACTAAACACCAATTCTAATAATATTAATAGATTTGAAGCCACTATTTTTTGTTGGGCTTGGGCAAGTTCCTTGTCCATGCTCAAGAATGAACTAAACAATAATCACGTAGACTTCTATAGCATCTCTAAGGATGGTTCTTATGATAACATACTTATATTTTTGGGTGCTTATACAACAACGTTGTTTCTTACTTTATACTTTGTGTGAAAAAACATTTAAATATATGTACACACACATTGACATTTTAATAATTTTTTCCATATAATTATTGATGTTGGGAAAAAATACATGAGACCCATTACACAAGTTCTATGGTGGAGTTTTATGTAGGTTTTTAATTTAATAAGTTGTAAATAATGTGACAAAATATACAAAAAAAAAAAAATAGGTTCTTACACAACCTTCATTGAAGATGCTATTTGTTAGGGGCATTTTACAAAATGTTTACCCGGTAAGTGCTTACCGAAAAATTTACCATAGCGGATGAAATGACAAGTGAATTAAGATCTTACCCGGTAAGAGCGAGGATAAGGATGAAGAGTCTTACCCGGTAAGAGAGAGTGATAACTCTTACCCGGGTAAGCGCTTACCGGGTAAATTGTTGTATAAGATATCATCGTAATGATTAAAATCTTAACCAGTAAAGCAAGTTAGTGTGTCGAGTTTTATTGGTAATCACTTACCGGGTAAGCATTTGGGTAAACGGCCCCTTAGAGCATCCACAATCTTAAGGTTTTTCACGGTTTTTTTTATCCCACTCTCTCGTCAACTTAACAACTCTAAAATCTTAACATAAAATTCTTTTATTTTCTTTAAAAACTTGCCTTAATTTTCTATTTTTAGTTTTTAAAAAAATCTTACATCCAACTACATTACATGAACATGCAATTGATTTATGAAATGTAATTTTTTTTTATATACAAAGTCTTGTGGCCGTGCTAGGCATGGCAACGGGGAGGGGATGGGGCGGGTTCTACAGCCCCCAACCCCGGCCCCGGTTTCTGGTAACGGCCCCCGACCCCAATCCCTATCGGGTATAGGAATTATCCCATCATCGGTCAAATTTATAGTCAAACCCCTGTTCCCCGTCTCCGGCCCACACCCGTTTTTATGCCAAGTGTGATTCTCACTCTCTCGTTCTCAATTCAACATGCAAGTAGGCACATAATTTCAATTGAACAAGACTTGTCGTATAGTTGGTGTGGGAGGCTTTTGAATCAAGAGATCATATATTATTACATTGTGCTTAGTCATTCATTTTATGAGGGAGTTTGTTTAGCTGGTGGAACTTTTCGCTTGGTTCATGGGAGAACTGGAACGAGGTGGAGAGCAAACCCAAGCAAAAGCTTTGGAGATAAATTGGACCTTGCATAATTTCACATATTTGGATACCAATAAACTATGGGGTATTGAACAAGAAGTATAGATGTCGAGTTCGTGACTTCTGGAATTTGGAAATTGGAAGTTTGGAACCGAATAAAACCTAATTGAAAAAAAAATAATATTAATAAATAATTAAAATTAAATATTTAATATTAATCGGGTACGAGACAGGTCAGGGGATGCTTTACTCGGCTCTAACCCCTTCCCTGGTTTTATCCTAGCGTGGATCTCCGGCCCGGGATCTAGTTTAGCGGAGAATCCTCGACCCCAATTAGGTCGGGTGTACCGGATTCCCCATCGAATCAGGACAAATCACCATTCTTAAGACGTACCATCTGATAAGAGTAGTCTTATGAAAAAGATAGTCAAAACAAGAGATGTCCTTAGAGCATCTCCAGCAACATTGCTAAATTTTTTCTAAAATAAAGAATGGAAAGTCAAAATCTCTAAAAACATTTTCTTCCAACTCCAACAGCTTTCCTATTTTAGAGAATCAATCATTATTTATATTATTATAATATTTCATAATTTATCATCCCAATACACTTTTTAAAAAATACTTAAATAAAATGTTAAAAATTTAATCTTATTGGTTGGATTGAATAAAATAATATATTTCTCTCTCCAATTTAGAGATTATAGAGAATTCTCTATATTTAGAGATTTTTTGATGTTTCTCTATTTTAGCAAACCATATAGCAAAGATGTTGGAAAGGAATATCAAAGAAAAAGCCAAAATTTTATATTTTAGCAATGCTGTTGGAGATGCTATTATATGTTTTCTGCTATAATTAAAATTAAAAATATACAATTAAAAAAATTAAACAATAGAAATACATAACAGAAGACTGAAATGGGCCAGGCCCAAAAATGGTCAAAGGAGCCTCATCTGGGCACCTTTATTTATGGCTTTATTCCACAGCTCCACACCCTCATACACCAGTACCACTCCCTTCGCTTCTTCTTTCATTCTTTTTTTTTCTTTGAAATATATTTTTTTTATTATAAGATAATACCTTTTTAACAATTAATGTTTTTAAAACTTATTTGTCGGGCAATGTTATTTACACCTACCTTAATATCAGAATCAGGTCAAGTCATACATTAGAAATGTAGAAAATTGTTTTGATATTAATATGTGTGAAGAAAAATTTACTAGGTAGAAATGCATTTAGTCATGTATAGAAATGCAATTAGTCTCTCATTAACAAATCATGTCTAGCTCAGTTGGTTTCCCCAATGACGGTAACATCCTGGGGGGTTGTGGATGGTATCCCAATCTACCCGGGTGCGAATCCAAGGGGAGTCAATTTGAGGGCATGAGGAGTACCTAGTCCCTGGGCCGGTCCAGTCATTGACTGGGCTGCCCCCCAGCCCAGTCTTAGACTGTGGTTGGGCTCTAGGTTTAGCGTAAGCTGGACCGGGACAGCGGCGGATTAGTGGGCTGCCCTTGGATGCCCGATACCGCCGGGGAGGTGTGCGTGCGTGTGTGCGTGTGTTCGTGGTAGTCGTTCGTTGGTTCGATGCCGCTATGCCTTCCAAAAAAAAAATTAGCCTCTCATTAACTATATTTTAAAAAATGAAACTAAAATCTTTATACGTATCTTTGTTGTCAAATAAATTATTAAATTCAATATTAGAAAATCATCACGTATACACATTTAAAACACGTTGCATTTCAAAATATACCGTCATGAACAAAATCATATTTAAAAAGTTTTTTTTCTATTATAAATATAACATATAAAATGTGACATGTCATAAATTTTTTGAAGTTTTCTAATCAATCAAAAATTTAAGTTATTTCAGAGTTGATTCAGCGGTTGAGACTAATAGAAGGGTTCAAGTTCGTCCCCATAAAATTCTAGTGTATTTGAACAAAACCGTCCCGCTCATTTGCTAACTAAGCTACACACCCATAGGCATTGAATACCAGATGTTGTATATGAAGTCAAATTCAAACTTTAAACTTCTTCATAATAATATTTATTGTTATACATAATCAACAGTTTATAGATTTTTCTGCTTCTTGTTTAAGCATTTGAACTAAAATCAATTTGATCCTCTTTTTTTTAATTTAAATTAATTATTTATATTGGTAAACATAATTAAAATAAGATAAAAAAAATAAAATAACTAATATAAATATAGGCGAAGAATCGTGTGAGAAGTTGAGTTAACGGTGAGAAGCGTGAGAAGTGAATTTGAACCATTGATCTCTTTTAATCTCAAGCCTTCTATGAATTGCGGCTTAAAAGGGAATTGATCTGATGCATCTTACTATCTTAGTACATCTTATCTCGGTGCATCTCATTCTAATGTGCGTCTATTTCTCATCCAACGGTTGATAACCACTTCTCACCGTTAACTCAATTTCTCACCGAAACCCAACCCTATAAATATTTCTACTATATTATTAAAATTCTAATACGGTTAATTAGTTTTTTTGTAAAGTTTTGAAAGCCAAACTTTTAGCTTTACGTTTCTTCCATTTTTCTGATTCAAAGTTACATTTAGCACCCTTATAATCAATTTTTTTTTTTGAAAGACTATAATCAGTTATTTAATTTATTTTATATCATTTGCTTTTTCATTTTTCATTTTACACAATTGTCATGTTAACACAAATAATCGTATATGAACAAAAATGCAATGAAAATATATGTTTCTTTTTTTTACAAGTTATACCATTATAATCGTCTCGTCAATACCTTCAAAACAAGTCCATTATTGAATATTTTTTAATTTAACCGTACTATTAAATATCATGAATATCTAGGAATTTATTTGTTTTCTATTCATACGTTTTATTTATTTTTTCATCTTTAGCATATTAAAAACACATAATCATAGACCAACTAAAAAATTTAAAAAACGTTTTTCAGTTTTTTTTAATAAATTATACCACTATTATTTGTTCGTCAATATTTTCAAAATAAGTTTATTTTTAAATATTTATTGATTTAGTACTATTATAAAATATAATAAATACGTATCAATTTACTATATATATATAGAAGATAGCATACCGATAAATATTTGTAATGGTTATTATAGAAAAAAAGGAGGTATACAAATCTATACATATCTATATTAGGTTTTTTTATTGAATTAATTAAAAATTTATAATCAGGTAAATTATAAAGGTATACAACTAACATTAATATAGACAAAAATAAAACAAAAATGAAATATGATTGAAAATGCATAACAAAGTAATTTAGAGTCAATGAATGATTCACATATAAGTGCACCAAACGACTCAAACACCATGTTTTCATAGACTAAAGTATCAATAAGGACGAATAATACAAACTTAAAATGAAACGTTGTTGTCATTTTAATTTTAAGATGTTTCGTGAGCGGATTAATATCTTTGTCAATTGTTTCTGTGTACTTATCTAGTAAAATCATAAAAATAATATAAAATATAAATTCATGGGTTTTTTTTTCAATCAAAAGAGGCCCAATGGCATAAATGTAATTCGGCCAAAAAAGAAAGGGTATTACGGTCAATATACTCAACCCTGAGGGTCAGCGGCTTTCTCCTCCTCATAAACCCTTGTTCGCTCGCTACTCTTTGTCCTCCAACCCTTTCTTCGCCGCTTTTCTGGAGCCGCACCATACGCGGATCCATTGATTTGTTTCTCTCTCTAGAAAGGTAGATTCTTTCATCTTTCAATAGCTCTTTGTTATGCTTCTTTAGTTTGTAGATCTGAACTATCATCGTTTCTAGTTGATAGATCTGTTTTCTAGCTGTTTGTTTTTGTTCATTTCGATTTGCTTGCTGTTGATTTTGTTCATTTCGATTTACTTGCTGTTGATTTCGTTGGATCGAGTCAGATCTGTACTCTCTAGTTTGTTTCTAAGTTCAAGGGTTGATTCTTATGTGTAGTTTTGTTGTTTACTTCTGATTTGGAGTTTATCTTTTCGTTTTTGGGGTCTTTTATGTTTCTTTTTAGTAGATCTGGGCTGTGATCGGTCTTGGTTGTACGCGAAGTTTGTCGATTGCTTTATAGAATTGCTCTTATGTTTCTAATTTAAGAATTTTCGAGAATTTTGTGCTGTTTTGTCTCTTGATCCATGGAAATCGCATCTGCTGATTGTACATGTACGTATATAGGGAGGGTAATGTTTGACCGTCAAATATTTGAACTTTTCAAAATAATGGGATCTCCAAACTGAGTACCATTTAATTTTCTTTGCAAGAATGAGGGTAAACAAGTAATTGTAAGGTGAAAAAGATTGCGATCCTTGGGAGATCTGAATAGAATAGTCCCAATTTTCACGTGTCGTTGTAACGAGGTCTCACTTATTCGTTTTGCTATGTTGATAGGTTAAAAACAATTTTGTTTATAAAACATTCATGTTAAGTTTGATATCTTTTTTTTGTGGAACTTTGTAGTGTTGATTCATCATTTTGATCAATAGTGTTAGCTATCATATGGTTTTAGAACTTTTAGTAAAATAGCTGTCATTTAATTCCAGAAAGAAATGTCGAATCTTTTATTGATCTTGTTAGATGAATGCTCAAAATCTAGGACTATCACTTTATTTATCAGCCCCATGTTTATATAGGACTAATTTACAAAAAAACCCATCTGATTTTCTCTCTTTTGCTAATTGCAATTTTTTTCACCATTTTTGAAGTTTTCTTTTTGACTTTGTTACATTTGAACAATGCTAGTTTTACACAACACCTTTTTTAATCTAAAAGAAAGGGTTATTAATGGATCTATCTTTTACTAGTGGTCAAATTGTGAATTTTAACTTGTGCTATTGGCAAGTTTTAGTGCATTTGAACCTTAATCTGACTGTTCTTACTTATTGAACCACCCATGTGTCAAGTGGCTGATGTGGGTTGACTACAAAACTCACTTCAAGCTAAAAAACTAAAGCTGGTAGCCTGCATATCAAGTATGTTTGACTGTTTAATGCACGAGTGGCTCAGGAATGCCACACTGGTTTTAAGTTTTGGACTTCTTATATGTTCCCTTACTTGTAAGGGCAAAGTGTCATGGAGCTAATTGTGAACTAACTTTTTATGGTAATTGTACTTGTGGAAGTTCGTTCAAGCCTACAATCATACAAGAAGCATGATTTCTATTTAAAATTTAATACCTCTTTATTAATCTACTTGGTAAAAGACTGAATAGAATATAAACTATCTAGTGCTTTATACAATTATACTTGATATCTTTTGGGTGTATTTATTGGTTAGTGCTAGCTGAAATATCTTAGTTCTGCTTATGTTTTAAAACAATTAATTATGAACCACAAATGACATAAAAATACTAAATTTTTGTTGAGATGTTTATTAAATTTATGATATTGCAATCTCATGGTTCCATAGCAGTTCAAACCTTGGTTGCATTGCTGACCGATTTGTCTGGCAACAATATTGATGGTGCCATGGGTTTTAAAATCTTGGCTAGTTGGCTTTTCTTTTATTAGTCACATATGACGTGTAATTGTCTGCCTGTGTAGGGAAGACATGACGATTGATCATTCACAGCACCCAAGTGTCTCTCAGAAGTTATCTGGGAGTCTTCTTGGATCAAGCATGATGCAGCTCCGTGCTCGTGAGAGTGTTTTCCAGCAACCACAGGCCTACCAGAGGCATTTTCAATATGGAAATTACTCGAATGCTGCATTTCAGTATCCAACTCAGCCATCAGCTGATCTTTCCATGATCGTGCCAAAAGTATCTCCTATCTGTGTCCAAGCCCCAGCTGAGAAAGGTCTATCAGGGTTTGCTATTGATTTTCTTATGGGTGGAGTTTCTGCAGCTGTATCAAAAACAGCTGCTGCTCCCATTGAACGTGTGAAGCTTCTGATCCAGAACCAGGACGAGATGCTCAAGTCTGGTAGGTTGTCTGAACCATACAAAGGTATTGGTGATTGTTTTGGTCGAACAATCAAGGACGAAGGGTTTGTTGCATTGTGGAGAGGAAATACTGCTAATGTCATCCGTTACTTCCCAACCCAGGCTAGTATTTCTTTTACTTGATGCTTATTTTGTATTTCTTTTACTTGATGCTTATTTTGTATTTCTTTTACTTGATGATTGTGTTTTCCCATAATGTTTTGATTTGTTATTATTTTATTATATATTAAGCTTATTGTCTTTTATATATTACAGGCCCTGAACTTTGCTTTCAAGGATTACTTCAAGAGGCTTTTCAACTTCAAAAAGGACAGAGATGGCTACTGGAAATGGTTTGCAGGAAACTTGGGATCTGGAGGTGCAGCTGGTGCTTCTTCGCTTCTTTTTGTTTATTCTCTTGACTATGCCAGAACCCGTTTGGCAAATGATTCTAAGGCTGCAAAAAAGGGAGGAGAGAGGCAGTTTAATGGTTTGGTTGATGTCTACAAGAAGACACTAGCATCAGATGGTATTGCTGGGCTTTACCGTGGATTTAACATCTCATGTGTTGGAATCATAGTGTATCGTGGGTTATACTTTGGACTGTATGATTCTTTGAAGCCAGTGGTTCTTACTGGAAAGATGCAGGTAACCTTGGTTTATTTTCATGTTAAATCTGGAAATATTCCTTAATTCTGTGTTTTTTCGTTCACAATTCTAATTTTGGATTCTGTTTTTGGTTTTTCAGGATAGTTTCTTTGCTAGCTTTGCTCTTGGTTGGGTGATCACAAATGGTGCTGGACTTGCATCCTACCCAATTGACACAGTCCGTAGAAGAATGATGATGACGTCTGGTGAGGCAGTCAAGTACAAGAGCTCCTTCGATGCATTCTCTCAGATTCTGAAGAACGAGGGTGCCAAGTCACTATTCAAGGGTGCTGGTGCCAACATTCTGCGTGCCATTGCTGGTGCTGGTGTGCTTTCTGGTTACGACAAACTGCAGCTGATCGTCTTTGGAAAGAAGTACGGATCAGGCGGCGGCTAAGAGTGACACAACAATTTGAGGAGTTTGTTCCTCCAAATAGATGGTGACGAAGCTTTTGAAGTTTTGAGGGTTTTCTTTTCACGCAAAAGGTTTGAAATAATAATTCAGTTTTGGAAGGGAGTTGGTAAGTCACTTCCCAGACATTTCTTTTTTAAAATGGATTTTTCGTAATATTGTGAACTCTATTATAATTAGAGAGCAGGCATCGGTGCATTGGCAGTACTGATTCTAAATAGGTAAATGGAGTATTTATTGATACAATTCTGATTCTCTATTTGATATTTGCTCAATTGCTTCTGTAGTTGTTATACCATGCTTTTTTGATTGTTTAGAAATGCTGTTAGCTCATGTTCATATGGACATGATCATTGCTGTGATTATTGGTCTGTTCCAGGTTATCAAGCCAATGCATGCTAATTGGCCTATTTTTGGTGTAAGATTAGATGGCATGCAAAATCAATTCCATGAAATTTGTGCTAGTTAGAATTCTTGAGCAATCCTTTAATTGACCTTGAAAAGCCCAACCATGGTTGTTTGATGTTGACTTAATGATATAGAAAATGACTTGTTCAATAAGCTTTTAGGTGGGACTTTATACAGACAAACCTAGTTTTTTCTGAACATGCCATTCCTGATTTAAAAATTGCTCCCCTCATCCATGAAAGAGCCCTCCCTAACAAAACCTTCTAAATCTCCACAGGCATATTAATCCACGCCTGTATGCCTTGACTCGAGGTTAGTGCAATCCCACCTTAGTTTTAGATAAGATTAGGGGTTTTATAGTTTTCTTCTCTGACTATATTTTTTTTATTCTACTTTTGTTTTTATGATGTTTCATTCCAACTTAAATCAGTTTTTGAAGCCATCTTTTTTAAATTCTTCTCTTTTTCTTCAAACTTTTTAGGCAAACCATTTTTTCTTATACAATTTCCATAAGCCGGTTGTTTTCAAACTACATGCAAAAAAAATTATGACCGTGTCATATGCCATGTATATGGTTGCATATTTGTGTTGGATTGTCAATTGATTGGTTTGAGGACATTTGAACTACCTAACCCGATATTTGCGATTTGAAAAATCTTAACCCAACTCAACTAAAACGAAAGTGCAACACAACCTAACCCAAACAGTACGGGTTGGTCGGGTTGATACTTTAGTACATCAAAATGTTTTTCTAACCTTGAATCTGTTGTTTTGTCTACTCAATTTGCATATATATGTTCATAATTATTGATCATATATAGAAAAGAGTTATATAAATACGGAGAAGATATTGAAAATATATGTATATCAAGAAGATACATGATGGTGTAATTATCTAATGTACATATTAATATAGACTTAACAATCATAATAAATACAAGAAAATAAGAGGATATCAGATTTCAAATGACTGTAACGCAATTCCAACCCAATACTTGCGGTTTGAAAATTTTACAACTAGATTAGATATCAGATTGTTTCGAATTGAGTTATTTAGCAACCCTAATTGGAGATCACACGACTGGATTGATAGCAGAAGAATATCTCGTAATTGATTTCATAATCATAATTGTCAAGAGTTCCCTACAAATACAATCGACCTTTTGTGACCCTTTTTAAAACCTCATCGCACTAAATGATTCTTTGCTTGCAAACAAGGCTTTGTGATGACCATGGTAATACAAAATTAAAGTTTATAGGTATTCACGAGTCCAATTCCTAATGTCGTTAGGTTACCTAAAAGTTTGTGTAAAAGGGTTTGTAACCAATTCCTAATATTGAGATGAATCTGATTATTTTTAAGTGATGGGACAATTTAATTATAAAAAATATCTAAAGAAAAAATTACTATATATTAGTATAGAATTGTTCGTTGGTTCCTTGTACCTTCATAAAAGAGACCCATGTCCAAGTCCTGCCTACATATCTTCTAAAAAACACGGAATTTAAGCCAAAAATTTACAAATTTGACACCACTGAGACTTGAACCTGGCCCTTTTGTATAAAGGTAAAAACATTAACCATCTTAACCATCAAAAGCCTTATCCTTAATTTTAGTTTCAAAAGCTATATGATGACACCCAACAAAACAATGCGGCAACACCCTTTAAAAACGTACTTGAGTACTTCCCCCATGAAAGAACCATGAAGTGGTGGCCCATGCCATTATATCAATCAATGTAGGTCCGCTCCATCAGGTTCCAAAAACATTAGGCGAAAGACAAATCAGGCATATAAAAAACTGCTAGATGACTGGCTTAAAAGATCAATGCCTAAATGTGATTCAGATATTGTGGTTGTTAGATTTGAACCATCTACTGTTAATACAAAAATATAATCTCGACAGGGCCGTTCTCCGGCCCGTTCTATCTGTTCATTTGAACAGGGCCCCAAATATATATGGCCCAATTTCCATTCACCTGGTTGCCTGATCTATAGCCCAAGAACATATTTTATCTAAAAAAATTTGGGCCCTAATTTCTAACGTTATCAAAAAGCACACACGACTTAGAGTTAGACAATTCAAGTCATTCAACAATCATCGATTCATCGTCTTCAATCTCCTATTCGGGCTATTCTCCTTCTCCAATTCTAGTGTTCTATTCCCGATTCTGCAGGGACGATTGTCGATTGAAATTCTCAACGATGGACGATTCAGTTTTTCAACGGTTAATTCCAAACGGGAACTTCCTCTTATTCCTCTATATAATACGGCCGAGTAATCTCAATTTCTTCATCCTACTCCTACAAATCTACAATTGATTCCAAACATCTACGCAACTAAGCTTTCAACCTTTCAAGTTCATACAACATTCCACATGTAACTGGTTCGGTGGTTCCAAACATCTAACTCTAACCTTTCAATTTGGAGTTTTGTTGTTGGTTCGGTGGTTCGAAACATCTAAGCTTTCAATTTGGAGTTTTGTTGTTGGTTCGGTGGTTCGAAACATCTAAGCTTTCAATTTGGAGTTTTACTGTTTTGGACTATTTGCCTCTTGAAGTCTTCATATCATTGGATCTTGAAGCCTTGATATCTCTTGAAGTCTTGTTGCTTGTTCTGTGTTTTGAAGTCTTGATATCATTTACAGTAGGTAAATTCCATTTAACTTAAATTCAATATTTTTTTGTCTCTTTTCTTAAACAAGAGTTGTTTTTTTGTTTAAATTAGATTATGAATTTATGATTTTTACTTGTTTAGGTTAATAGGTTTAGGTTCAATTGTTCATTGAAGAATGATCATTGATTTAGAAATTAGCAATTTAAAGTGGATTTTTGGAGAACGTTGATTATGAAGATTTGATTGAGGACTTTGTTTCGAAAAATGCTAGAAGAATGATCTTGTTTAAGTGAATTTCACATGTTACTTTATCATTTTAAACATTTTTTGTTCTTTTAAATTGTAAAAGATTTAGTACGGTATAAACTTTTATAATTTATTTATTTATTACTCGTCCAATGTGCAACAAAGCCTCCAAAAAGTTAGGAACGACCCTGCATCTCGGTATCAACTATGTTATACCATAAAGATTGCCCTAAAAAGTAATTGATATTTTACTACTCAAACCCCTCAATCCATGGATTATATTTTGTGTATCAAACTTGATTCGTTACTTGGCCGATTATAAATAAAATATATTATTCAAATATTTAGAAACGTAACATGTGTTAGTTTTTAATTTGAAAAATGTTGAAGTCGAATTGCAAAATTACAAAAGAAAAAAAATGAATGGACCCCATTTGACCAAGACCTATTCAAACGTTAATAAAAATGTGTTTTTTTCAAGGTTCTAAATGGCGTGAGGCGTGACGTGGTGGCAAGGCCAAGCCTTAGGAGCCATGGCGAAGCCATGACGTTTTCAAGGCGTGATTTATGACGTCAAATTTCTAATTAATATATAATAGTATATATAAAAGCATATGTTTCGTTATTGTTACTCAATGAGTCAATAGTAATAAAGAAGATAAATTAGGTTATATATATTAAAAACTTGCAAATAAAATATTAAAAATGTAAAGAAATATCAAATATCTCATTACGATAACTGCGCATTAGACCATGGCGTGCCATGGACTTAACGTGGCGTGACACACAAGCCTTGGTGTCATGGCTGTGCGGCGAGTTTTTTAGAACATTGGTTTTTTTGCAAGTAAGGTTTATTTTAGAATTCAATTACATCATGTTTTATATAATAATGTGATTAAATAATAATTCTATTTGTCCAAAAGAATTCAAGAAGGATAGCCAATCATGTGTATTCTTTATATTATTAATGAAAACGAAATTTTTTCAATTAATGGATTTGGAGAAATTTGAAGGAAATTCGATTTGACATCGTAAACTTCATCATTAGGTACCGTGTTCATCAAGAATTAATGTTGTTTTATACAATATTGAGCTCTTCCAACACGCCAAGCAAAGAAACATTAAATATGGATTCAAGATCATAAACCCAGAGCGAAGTCAATTTAACATTACTTGTTTAAATGCAACGCACATTCTTTAGGTATAATCATAAATCAACCCCTTTATTATGTGTATTAGATATGGATTGATCCGAACTTTAAATATAAGAAAATTCATAAAATGGGTAGTTTTGTCATAGACACACGTTTATCGATGACAAGCAACTGTTATTTTTCGATTTTTAACCATTTTTCCATAAAAAGATGTTGACATCATGGATTTATCATGATGTTCTCATATATACTTTGTAAATTTGAACAATTTAATAACAACGGTTGTGTAAGATGTAAAACTTTATTGTATATAGAGATTAAATAATTAATGTATTTTCTTGTTATAAATTCGATAATTTATATATGTTATACTCGTGAAATTTAAAAACTAAAACAAAATGAAAATTACAATAATATGTATTACACACACATGTACATAAATATCTATATGCTAAATTGTTTTAATTTTTTGTTGTTTTCTTTGAAACAAGGGTTTCCATACAGATAATCCACGATGTGAAATCTATTACAATCACACAAAAAAAATATTCCTTTCATTATTTTAGAAAATTACAAGGAGAAAAGAGAGAGTTCACTCATTTAGTGTGTGTTCTTGATGATCTTTCGAGACCATCGAAGAACAAGGAGGCAGTGGTATGTAAGAGGAGAAAGCATCGATTTAAGGTCCAATTCATATGTTAAATTTTTATTTTTGATATAGGTGAGGAAATGACTATCTTGTATAAGAAGAGATGCTCCACATGTTGACCGCAAGCCTTGACGTGATATGACACTCACGTGGCTGAAGTCATGTAGGCAAAGAAACCCCCAAGCTATGAGCTTGCATTAAGGGTAGGCCGCGAGATTGAAAGAGAGATTGTGCCTGCACTGAGCAAGCTCGCCACAAGCAGAAAAGCAATGCGACCTCAGAGGTGGCATGTAACACCCACAATTTCTGGGACTCCATTTATGATTAATCACATTATTGAACGGTATTAAAATGATAACTATCATATTTGGATGATTGGAGATCGTTTCGGACATGAAAAACAAAGAAATCATGCGATCAGAGACCAATGCGACTTTCTGAGAAATCCGGGCGACTTTCATGTGACTTCCTTAGAAATTCGGGCGACTTTCATGCAACTTAGCCGCATGAAAAGCCGCATTAGAGTATGTCAGCTCTAAAAAGATCCATTTTTGAGGGTTTTCACCACCCACCTCTTCTTCTCTATCATTTTCTCTTTTGATTAAGTTTGTGGGGAGCTTTACGTGGAGACCATTTGAATAATTTCTTGAGGATTTAGGAGTCATCAAGTTAAAGGTAAGATTTCTCATCTCTAGCCAAAAGCTAGGGTTTTAAGTGTCCTTCATCGCTTTTCCATTTCTTCCCATTTTGGTGTAACTTTAGGGGTGTTTGTAGTAGAAGAATTATTGTAGAAGCTTTAGAGCTAAGATTTGGAAGGCTTAGGAGACCTCAAGTCTTCACCAAAGGAAACTCAAACTTTTGGGTAAAAGCTAGATTTAGGGGTTGTTTGGAAGATACATAATTATTTAGGTGCCGTTTGTTTTTTAAGACGTCTAAAGTCTGAAGTCTTATTTTAGTTATGATTAATAAGAGGTGGTGTCTAAAAAGGTCTGAACGATTCAGACTTAAGAGTCATTAAGAGGTTTTTTAAAAACAAACAAACAACCCCTTAGTTCAGAATGGTTAAGAGAGTTTGTATGATTTAGTACAAAATGAAAAATGTTTGTTTGGAAATTGTTCTGAACGACAATCTAAATGACATAAATTTACCATTTTACCCTCTGTATTTAAAAACTGGAAAATATAACAGTTTAATAATCGTTTTGAATTGAGAAACTATCATAAAAATAAATCACTTGTGAAATAATAAGAAATAAATAAACTCTTTTGTCAAACATGATTAAAAAACTACTTTTGCATAAGGTATTATACGTGGTGGCTTTTTCTAGAATCCAAATTAGCTATCCCTCTTTCCCTTATTTTTTAGGGTATTTCCCATTACCGGGTCAAATTCAATCTAGCAGCCATCTTCAACGTCCCTATTCTCCACCTTCAATCCTTACATTTTTTGTAAATTCTTTCACTACATAAATGTTCCCTTCTTCAAGGTCGAGAATGAAAAGACGAGGATGAAGAAATGTTAGATCTGGAGGGTAATAATGGAATGTGTTGCTCTTAGAATGATATAGCCAGGCCTTTAAGAATGAAGGATTAAGAGGCAAATGGAACGGTTCAGATGTTTTAATTTTTTTGCCAAACAACCTTAACCTCTGACTGAATCAGAGATTTGCCTCTTAATGGAATCATTAAGAGGCAAAACAAACAGGCCCTTAGCCTAAATCTAACAAGGTGAGTTTTACTTGCTTTGCAAAACTATATACATGTCAAAATTCTCTATTTTGGGGTTTGAACACATTTTTATAAATTTGATTCATACTTGATGAGTTTTACGATTTTGAGCATTTTGAGCATATTTAGGTTATGAAATATTTATAAATAATTTAAGATGTTTTATTAGGTGTTTTGAGACATCAAAATATATGGATTTCTTCAAATGTGATTTATTAGATATTTGGATGCTTTGGGCAAAATATTGTTGACCCTTAAAATGAGTAACTCGGATTAATGATGAACTTAATTGGGTTTGATGAACACATTGAATGAGTTTTGTCAACCTTGTTTTCGGTTAAATGTTGCTTTGGGATTTCACCCAACTTATGAACAATTGATGGTGGCACACTAGCCATTTTGATCATAAACGTATAAATCTATGATAATTGGCGTGTGAGGATTTTGAGAATGAAAATTATACGGTTTGGGCCTTTAGCCATTGTCTTTAAATAAAATGTTGGTCCATGGACCTAATCATGTTGTATGTGCCATATGTTTATTAAATGTTGGAATATATGTTTTTTCGGCTCATGTGGTTTATATTAACTTTATTTAATTAGTCAAGTGTATTATGGGCCTAATGGCTTGATTTTAACTCAAATAAGTTTTGTGGACATTTTGTCCGGTTTTAACAGTCAAATGCGGAATGTAAAACATATGATGCATTTATTGCATAATTGTTGGAAATTACATGTTTTAGGTGCATTGGTCCTTCTTTTTGGAGTCATGTAACTTAGACTGTAAATTCATTGGATTCATAGGTATATGAGTCAGTCGTATTGATATTTGAGGAGTCTTGATGTCCTCGTTTTGAGACCAATGTTGTGTAAGCATCATGGTAGTCGGTATTGCGAAGAGGAACCCGTGTGGGTTGGACTCTCGGACTGTGGGTATTGCGGAGGTGACCTCTTCAAGTCGGACTCTGGGACCCTGGTATTACAGTGATGAACTCGTGAAGAGTCAGACATCGGGACCCATGTGTAAAGGTTGTGGCCTAGTATAGTTGACACTAAGTTATCTGGGGTATTTTGGGGATGAACTCATGTGGGGTCCGTCCCCAGGACCATTGACTTGTAGGTGTAACTCTTTGGTGTGTAAGTAGACGTTAAGGACGGGGTATTGTAGAGATGAAATTGTATAGGTCGGGCTCCAGGACCTTAGGTATTATGGTGGATACTTGAGATGAGTTAGACATTGAGACCGTGATCTTAAGGTGCTACTCGATAACGTTGACACATGGCTTACTTTGTGTTTCGCCATAGTCAACAGTAGCGGGTCTCCCGCATCATCGAAAGGTATTTCTTGGGTATTGAGCCTATTCGTGCTTTTGGTGATTTTAGGGTATATTGTATTATCTTATTTTGGATGTTTTCTAGGTTGAATTTTATTCATTTATTCTCAAGGGTGAGTTTGACTGAGGGTTTTGATTTTAAAGCAATATTTAATCATAGTATATCATTTTGGAAACAGTGGACTTTGCGAATATATTCCTTTGATTTTAAATGGTAATTTACTAAGGAGTTATTAGGAAGGAGAACAATATCGGATTTTACTGTTTTTGCATATGGGATAAACTGTTCTAACTCACTAGGTGTTAAACCAAACACTTTTTCTTATCGACATTTATATCAGGTCTTAGAGAGATATGGGCTACGTATGGAGCTGTGTAGAGGTACAACTAAGATGGCTTAAAGGCGACATCCGGTTTTTGAAGATAGCAAATTTGTTGGTATTAGTAACGCCCGACTTATTCTAGTCATGTGTAGGAATTGGATAGTCCGTTTAAACTTTGATACATACCTTGTTCTCCTTTTTGGTAAGCTTTATGTAATTTATATATTAAAGTTACTTTGTATTGAAGGAGTTTTAAAGTTTTAAATTTTCTGCTATTTTCTAAATGTAGGGATGTTACCTGGCATCCGAGATAACTTATACTAGTCTTGACTAGGTTGACCAATGTTGGTCATGGCTAACCAATCTTGACGAGTTTGAACAACTTGACTAGAGTTGAACGGTTTGAGTAATGTTAACTAGGGTTGACCAAGGTTGACTAAGTTTCAATTTTGACCTGTTGTAAAGACCGAAGCTGTAAATGCCCCATTATATGAAAAGTTGGGGTCCTGGTGGGAAAATGAGAACTTGAGGGACCTAGAGTGTGAATTTTCTGAAAATATAAATAGGGTTGAAATCCTTAATTGTTGGACTTTCTATCATTTTGTGGTGGTTGATTAAGAGGTGTGGAGGAGGGTGATTAAGGTAAGAACCCAAGCAATATATGAAAATATTCTATCAATGTGTATGTCTGGTTCTTTCTGATTTGGAGTTTGAGAGTTTTGTTGACATTTTAATCTGAGGTTTGGATTCTTCTCCAAAATGGAAAATTTTGTAATAATGGAGGTTTTGGGTAAATAAGTTGTTAGTTGTAAAGTTTTGGGTATTAATCTTTGAGTTACAATCCATATATTTCGCGATTATTAGATTTTTGGGACTGATTATATTGTGGGGTTTAACATCTGTTGAGTTTCGTTTGAGAAAACCCTAAGCCGCCGGAATCGGGCCTCAAACCCAACCGGGGAGTTGATTCCACCCGGACCTCACCTCGAGCCAGGGGTCGATCTCACCCGGATCACGCTACCAGCCAAGGGTCGATACACCCGGACCTCTCAGCGAGCCGGGATTCAATCCCACCCGGATCTCAAACCGAGTTGGGCTTGAGCCCACCCGGGGGTTGCCCCAAATCCAAGGTGGTTACACCTGGACGTTACCCCAAGTGGGAACCGGGTCTAGGCGGTGCCGGACCAGGGACACCCGAGTCAGGTCGGTGGCCAGCCTAGGCGCGATTCGTCCGAGAGTTTTAGCCGAGATATTTGTCCTATTCAGATCATCAGTTAAGAGGTTAATAAACTTGAGCGATTGCAATTGAGCTTTGTGTGTCCCAATACGCAATCATTCAATCAAGTAAACAAATAATTAAAACAATAATTCAAACCTGATATTGATTAAGCAAGCAATTACAAGTATTCTTGATAAACTGAAATTGAAATCTCTCTGCTTTCCTCTTGTTCACGGCGCACCAAGCAGAACTGCAACCTTCTCACAATATTAATTCTCTAATTTAGATCTCTAACCTCTCATTAACCCTAAACAAAACTATTTATACTAAGGCTTAAGAACCTAATGGGCTTGACAAGGTTTAGGCCCAACAACTAAATCTAAACTTATAATGAAATAAAAATCCTAATAAATAAAATACGGAAACATACTTTTGACTATTTATTACAAAAGGACCCTAGACTATTTATTGAGACGACTTTATCAGCTTTGACTTCAGATTTCCATCTTCAGATAATTATGATCTTGAATCCAATAAATATGTGTTTTAACAATCTCCCCCTTTGGATCAAGATCATTCTTTAAGCTCAGAAAATGTAATCTTCCTCTTTGTCTTCAGAATGTAGCAATCTCCCCAATCGATGAAAATATCTTTTGGAAAGAAATTATCTCCAGACTCAGCTCGGAATGCTTCAGCAAATCATCTTCAAAGAAAATTTCTTCAAAGCAACAAATCTTCATAATATCTTCAGAAATTCTTTCAAAAACTTTTCATCTCCGCATTTCTTGATTGACGCTTCTCCCCCTTTTTGATGAAAAGAGCAAAGAGTTCATCAAAACGTGTCTTCAAGAAATTTCTTCCACCATTGATCTTGCAAACAGAACCACTGATTATCCGTCAATTCATAAAGATGTGCATCCAGATCATTGCAAATCCAGACAAAATAGAAAATGAAGTGTAACACCTGAATCAACACATGAATTAGTTGAAATTGCCTGTCAGTAACACAAAGTCACTGTGTGTAACGAATACACAATATAAAGGATCTTTTATGATGTTCACTCCACCAGGACTTCCATTCAATCATCGAAAAACCACAAAGGTAATTTCTATGAACGTTATGACAAAGAAACAAATTCTTTGTGTGTTCGTGCAAGTGATAGAAAGAAATAAAGCATATGATGATTGCTTATAAGGCTCAAAAAGTGTAAACCACTGAGACAAGTAGTGAAACACAGACTCAATGTGCATAAACGAAGTGTGAAGGTGGGGCAGACTTCCTTCTTTTCAATATCCAGATTTTCCAAATGAAAATCAGATAGCATATGTGTTGCGTCCCCTTTGAAAATGAAACATTTTCTTGTTGAGAAGAAAATGAGTAGCTGGTGGGGTAATGTCAAGAGTTGGCATGGGCTAGTTGCCTGTTTCAATAATGTTCCCCAAGAATTGTGAAACATTAGAAATGTGGTTGCCCGACTCAGAAAGTAGTTGGTGTAGAGTTTAAAAATTCTTTTACTCTGATCTCTCACCCTCTTTCTTTTAATCTTTAAGCTCACAGCTAACCAAAACTCTCTTTTAACATTTCTCTCAGCACACATCCCACACTCATTTCTTTTGACTCCTCACATTCAATCTCTAAAGGATGAACTTCTTGGGTAGGAAACACTGGTTAACGTGAATCCCTAGAAGTTTCTTTGAAGTTCTAGCACACTGATCCCATATTTTCCTATGAAGCAAATGATGCTCAGATAGTTTAACTTTATCAGTTAAAGCTCAAAGATGAATCAGAAAACATTTAAAATCACACTTCCAAATCAAGAAATCTGTTTGAGAATCGGGAAGTGGTTTGAACATTTAAGAACATGTTTTCTTATGATTGAAAGTTGTCCTTCTTTCAACCATAGATGAGATGAAGAAAAGAAATTATACCTTTCGAGTACAGTCTCACATCTCGCGAAGTCAAGCTTAGTGTACGAGTCATAAAGATATGATCTTGTAAGCATCTCTCAATCTGCAAAAGTCTTAAGGTCTAGTCAAAGAAACTTTATTCACTGAAATTGAAATGACATAAAGCAGTAAAACACTTAGTGTACGAGTTCTGATCAGAAGTAATCAGAAGTCATAGCCATACTCTTTACTTGTATGCTCCCCCTAGAATCATGCATCACTAACAATTATCAGTAAGCACAATGCATTTAAATATGCTCCCCCTCAAAATAACATTGATCATCTATAAGATACTTCTCACACTCCCCCTGAGATTAAGAACAAACTATTAAAGAGCAGGTATCATGCGGAAATAATAATAAAGAAATGATAAAGAAACACAATAAGAAACTTTAATAGGTAACCACCGATTAGGTCTTAAGATTTAGCATACCAAGTCTTGAGACAAGAAAATTAAATCTCTTTTCGTCTAAAGGTTTGGTAAACAAATCTGCAAGCTGATAATCGGTTTTTACAAAGTAAAGTTCAATTGTCCCCTTTTCTACATTATCTTTTATAAAATGATACCGGACATCTATGTGTTTGGTCTTAGTATGCTGAACAGGGTTAGCGGTAATCGCAATAGCGCTCTTCGAATCACAATAGATCGGGATTCTATTGAAATGAAATCCATAGTCTCGCAGTTGTGTTCTCATCCACAAGACCTGAGAACAACAGCTAGCAGCAGCTACATATTCCGCTTCGGCCGTTGATGTGGAGACACATAATTGCTTCTTCGAAGCCCAACTGACGAGTTTATCTCTGAGGAATTGTATATGACTCGAGGTGCTTTTCCTGTTTAACATGCAACCAACATGATCTGCGTCTGAATAAGATGTTAGCTCAAAGCTTGTATCCTTAGGATACCACAGACCAAGATCTGCAGTCCTCTTCAGATACCTGAAGATCCGCTTTACAGCAGACAAATGGGATTCTTTAAGATTGGCCTGATATCTAGCACATAAGCATGTAGAAAACATTATATCCGGCCTACTAGAAGTAAGATACATTAAAGAACCTATCATCCCTCTATAAGTCCTAACATCAACAGCCTTCCCGAAAGATCGGTGCCAATCTTAGTACCAGGTGCCATTGGGGTACCAATCGGTTTACAATTTTCCATTTTGAACTTCCGAAGAATATCCAGAATGTATTTAGATTGATTGATAAAAATCCCCGTTGAAAATTGTTTGACTTGCAATCCGAGAAAGAAATTCATCTCTCCCATCATGCTCATTTGAAAACGTGACATCATGAGGTTTGCAAAGTTCTTACAGTACTTAGGATTTGTAGAACCAAAAATAATATCATCCACATATATTTGAATAAGAATGATATCGCCTTTATCCTTTTTAATGAAAAAAGTGGTATCAACCGTACCTTTTGTGAAACCCGACTTAACCAAGAATTGAGATAGAATATCATAACAGGCGCGAGGAGCTTGTTTCAGTCCATAAAGAGCTTTATCCAAGATGTAGACATGGTTCGGCTTATCTAGATTTACAAACCCTTCTGGCTGTGAGACGTAGACTTCTTTTTTGAGTACTCCATTCAGAAAAGCTGTTTTCACGTCCATTTGATAGACAATGAAGTTCTTGTGGGCTGCGTAGGCTAAGAACATCCGAATTGCCTCTATACGTGCCACTGAAGCATAAGTCTCATCGTAGTCTATCCCTTCCTCTTGCCTATATCCCTTGGCGACAAGTCGTGCTTTGTTTCGGATAACGGTACCATCTTCATCTTTCTTGTTTTTGAACACCCATTTCGTACCAATGATGGTTTTACCTTGCGGTTTGGGTACGAGTCTCCAGACTTTCAGTGCTTCAAACTAATTCAGCTCATCTTGCATCGCAGTTACCCAATCTGAATCGGCAAGGGCCTCAGATACGCGTGTAGGCTCGATCTTGCTCAGAAAGGATTCATACATACATAGATTTGATGTTGCAGACCTAGTTTGCACCGGTGCAGAAGGATCTCCAATAATTTGATGTACCGGATGCTCTTTGGTCCACTTATGTTCATGAGAGAGTGGATTAGATGCATGTTGATCATTGTACGCATCTAAGAATCCACTGGTATCTCCTTCAGATGGTTCAGAATTAACGGGGGCTTCAGTTGAAGTAGTCGTTGCAGAAGTTGCAGTAGGTACGGCTTGGTCAATCTGATGATCAGTCCTTACAGTACATCCTACTGAGTCAGCTACTTCTGTCTTGGCGGTGTTGGTCACAACTTCAACTGTCGAAGTAGGCTTTTGAACTGGAACTTCTTGCTGAATAGGGGAACCGAATTCAGTAGAGATATCAGAAGTGGTCGGATGAGTAGTCATCGAGTCTTCTATCCTGTCAACCACAACAGAGTTAGGCAATTTAGAACCAAGAAATTCATCATAGAACAGTTCAAATAATAACTCCAAATCAGATAATTTAGAAGTAGACGATAAAGCGCCATCTGATTTGTTCTCTTGACGTGCAAGTCCTGGACTGGTTGGTCCATAAGCTAATGCTCCGGTAATGACGGGTTCTGAACTGATGTGCTCAGAAGCCATGTCCTCATCAAATGTAACATTTACGCTTTCGATCACAGTCTTCGACTTCTTCAAGTAAACCCGAAATGCAGTAGATGTCGAGGAATAACCAACGAAGATGCCTTCATCCGCCTTAGCACTGAACTTGTTTAGATTCTCTCGGTCGTTTAGAACATAACACGTACAACCAAAAACATGAAAATATATAATGGTTGGTGTTCGATTGTTGATCAACGCATACGGAGTCTTCTGAAATCTGCGGTGTATCATGGAGCGATTCTGAGTGTGACACGCAGTCGATACAGCTTCAGCCCACAAAAATAAAGGTAAATCAGATTGGCTGAGCATTGTTTGAGCGACCTCGACGAGTGTACGTTTGCGTCTTTCGACGACTCCGTTCTGTTGAGGCGTGCGAGCAGCAGAGTATTGATGTGATATCCCGACCGATTCGAGATATTCTTCAACTATCTTGTTCTTGAACTCTGTGCCGTTGTCAGTCCTGAGAATCTTTACTTGTTTTTGCAGATTGACTTGGGTCGTCTTCAGAAACGTAATGAGAACATCGGGAGTCTCATCTTTAGACCGTAGAAACTTAACCCAAGTGTATCGCGTATGGTCGTCCACGATAACCAACACATACTTCTTTCCTCCTAATCTTTGCGTTCGCATAGGACCGCACAAGTCCATATGCAACAACTCTAAAGGAGAGCTGGTACTCGGTTCAGGCTTTGGTTTGTGTGGAGCTCTCTTCATCTTTCCCTTTTCACACGCTGCACATAGATGTTCTCTTTCATATTTCAGCTCTGGAAGTCCTTTCACTATCTTGCCACTGACCAGCTTGTTGATGTACCGAAAGTTGAGGTGAGAAAGCCGTCGATGCCATAACCAACTTTGTTGCATCGAGGCCTTTGATAGTAGACAGACCTGATTGTCAGCCTGGACCTTTGACAAGTTGATGGTGTAGAGGTTTGACTTGCGAGTGCCGACCAAGAGTTCTTTCCCGTCTTCAGTGCGTATCGAACATGTCTTGGCCTTGAAATTAACCTCTAAGTCTTTGTCGCAGAACTGGCCAATGCTGAATAGGTTGTGCCCTAAGCCTTCAACGTTGCTCACCTTCTTGATCGTAAGATTTTCATGTACAACATCACCAAATCCCAGAATAGGTGAAAACTGATCATTCCCGAAACGAACTGTGCCGTAGTATTTGTCCGTATAATTAGACAACATACTCTTCTGCCCGGTCATATGTTTGGAACACCCGCTATCCAAATACCACATATGACGGGTCTGCACAACACAAATCAAGAAAGAAGAGGTTTAGGAACCCATTTAAAAATGGGACCTCCACTGTTAGTACTTGATTTTGGCACCCATTTAAATTTGGGTCCGCTTTTTCTTTGAAAACCAGAAGCATGATAAGACGAATGATAATGATAAGATGAAACATTATATGAACCATACCAAACATCAGAATATTTATGAGAAGCATAATCACATTCACCATAATTTAAAAACTTTTTATTTGATGGTGCTAACTGGAATAATTGCTTTATAGAGTACTTCTTGCGAGAATCAACAAGATTAGATTTAAAAGTAGCAACATTCACAATCACATCATCTTTACTAGAAGTCTTTTTATTTAAAATAAAACTAGAACTAGATTTAGCTTTCTCGTCTATCTTCTGTTTCGGTATCCGTGCAGTCTTAACTCCAACCCTTTGCTTTCTCAAATCTAAAACATGTGAAACTTTAGAGTTAGAATGATGAAAATTAAGAGAATGCTTCTTCTTTGGCTTACCAGTGGGGATCGGTTTCTGTGAAAGCTGAGATTTTTGTTTCTTACCTTTTGCTTTCTTTGATTTCACAGAAACTGATTTATCAACTTTCGTTGATGTTTCACCTTTGTCAAAAACACTGGGTAATCCAAAGGAATTAACAACACAAGATGAATGATAAGGAAGTTTAGAAGAAGAATCAAACTGAGAAACACAATCATTTAAAACACCTTCAAAGTTTAATAAATTAAGCTCATTATCAAGGGAACCAGATTTGTCATCCGAATTTAAAGCCTTGGAGATTTTAGGAAAATTAGAAGTTTTGAACACTGTTAAAAAAACTGTTTGTTCTAAGTCCATCAAAATTCTTTCTTCTATAAGAGTATTCTCGAGTTCAGAAATTTTACTTTCCAAAACTAGAAGAGGGACGTAAAGCTTACCTTCGATGGGTTTAGCCTCCAACTCTTGTACAAAGTAACTCTCAAAGTAATCATTTGAAAGAAATTTTGATTTATTAGAACTATAGCTGTTATTCAACTTCTCATAGCGAAATGGAAGTTGAACTTTAGATGTGTTCTTTCTTTTATCATATTCCATGGCTTTATCTTTTTCAGACAGACTAGTCCAAAAGGGTTTGAGTTCAGGATGTTGAGGAGCCAACAACATAAACCCAAAGTCATAAAGTGCAGGCACTTCAGATATAACCTTTTTGAGATGATGTGGGTTCTTGTAACCAAGTCCCCAAGTATTAGGTTTCTCTTTAGGTTTGTTCAAATGAATAGTGTGTTCAGTTTGACCAATAGTATGTAATTTTTCTTCCAAAGCATTCACCTTTTCTATTAAAGATTTATTCTCTTTTGAAGTAGAAAAGTACCTTTTAGCAATCTCTCTAGATTTAAACTCACATTCTTTAAACTTTGAATCAGTTTCAGATAACTCTTTATGAATTATAGTCTTTTCTTTAGCGCTGGTGTCTATATTTTTTGTGCAAAGTTTCAATTAATACATTTTTCTCAGCAATATCATTACTAAGTTTATGTATAGATTGATTTTTCTCATTTATGACACCTTTCTCACGCTTCAGTTTCGACTCTAACTCTTGGAGTTTAGACATCATGGCATTCATTTGGTTCAGTAAATCAAATTCAGTTAAGTTACATACCTCATCATTATCTCCATCATCAGAATCAGAATCAGCTTCAGCTTCTGATTGGTTCTTTCCCATCAAGCACATATGTGCTGTCTCGTCCTTCTCTCCTTCTTCAGATTCTTCGTCCGAATGGTCGAGCCGGTATTCATCCTCGGCCATTAATGCTTTTCCAGCCTCTTGTTGCTTGGCTAGAAGCATCTTATTCTTGTAGTAGTCGAAGTTTCGGACTTTTGATTTGCGACAATCCTTGGCAAAATGACCGAGTCTGCCATAGTTGTAGCACTTTATCGGTTCTTCCTTCTTGATCTCTTCAGCTCCATCCTTTTTCTTGTCTTCTGGTCTCCTTTCTTCAACTTTCTCTATATGCTTGTAGTTGTTCGGACCAGACGAGTACCTCTGACTATTGGAGTTTGGCTTTTTATAGAACTTCTTTTGGAAAGCCTTGGTTAACATAAGCATGGCTTCCTTCAGTTGCTCACAATCGTTAGAGTCAGACTTTGCCTCGCTATCAGCCTCTTCTGATTCGGATTCTATCACCTTCTTCTTCTTAGATTTCTTGACCACAAGAGCAACTGGATCAGCAACTGCTTTGTCAGCCTTTTTCATCTCAGCCTTGATCTCTTCCACTTCTTACTCATTCTGTCTGAGGATTTCATAAACTTCATGAAGAGGAATGTCGTGCAAATCCTTCAGCTGTCTCATCTGTCTGGTGAATCTCTTCCACTCAGGCTGAAGGTTGCTGAGAAATTTCACATTCAGCTCCACGTTACATTTGTTGATCTTGTTCTTGCTCAGCTCGTTCAGTAATGTGACGAATCTGTCATAAGTGGCTTCAAGTGATTCTCCAGCTTTAGCTTTGAATTCTTCATAATTATTCAAGCAGGTGGAAACTTTGAGTTGATTGCCAACTTTAGATTCAAGCATCATCTTCTCCAACTGATCCCACATTTGCTAACCGGTAGCATTGTAGCTATCAGTTTTAACATATATTTCGTTCGGTATGCCTTGGAGAATAAATGATCTTGCCATCTTGTCACCCTTGTGTCTCTTCAGCTGATCTTCCGTATATTCACCAATCGATAACTTATACTCAGTCTCTTCTTCTACACCATTTTCTCCGGCTACAGTGAGAACCTTGGTCGGAGGTGTCATGATCCCGTCTTTCAGAGATTTTCTGATTTCATCTCCCAAATCATGTCGATCAATGAAGTCCAAAAATCTATCCTTCCATTGCTCGTACTCCCCTTTGAAGAGTACTGGTGGCTTCACATCTGTTCCAATAGCAAGAGCTTACTGAGACATCTTTACTTATACGATTAGTATCAAACTTATCTGATATTGAGACAATCAACTGGATGAGATCGTTAGAAATCAAGATAAAATCACACAATACAGAAAGTCTTAGAATGAAATTCAGAAAAATCTGATCACGAATAGAACTTTGTCCCCCTTCGCAGACTTAGCACGGGGGTCCCGCTAACTTTGTCCCCCTTCGCAGTCTTAGAAGCCCTATTGCAGTTTACAAAAATCGACCGAAATGCTGAAAGGGGATGTGCCTCGACAGGGTAGATGTGAAGACCGGTAAGATGTAAGACCGGAACTTTGCTTGACCGGTAAAATTGATTCGACCGGTAACTTGTTCGACCGGGGAATTGCAACGACCGGTAAGATGTAAGACCGGAACTTTGCTTGACCGGTAAAATTGATTTGACCGGTAAGAGAAAGGACCGATATTATGTTCGACCGGGAACTTGTAAAGTCCGGTCGAGTGATTTGACCGATATAGAGTTCGACCGGGAACTTGTAAAGTCCGGTCGTGTGATTTGACCGATATAGATGCTTTGACCGATATGACTCGACCGATATACTCTTAGACCGGTGTGTGCTATGTGAGTTCCGGTCGAATGCTAAGGACCGATAAAACTTTGACCGATAGAATGCAAGACCGGATGGATGTTCGACCGACACTAAACAAGACCGATATGTTCGACCGATAGAATACAAAAGCTTCGACCGGTATTGTCTTTGACCGGAGTGAACTGTGGGTGTACCGGTCGAATGCAATAGACCGATAAAAAGTGTTCGACCGGAAGTGCAAAGACCGATATGTTCTTGATATTCTTCGACCCAGAAACCAGAAATCAGCCCAGAAAACACTCAAAACCTCGAATTAAACAACCAAACTTTGCTAAAACGATCAATTTACCAACTAGAACATATTACAATCAATTAATTTCAATAAAAACCACTTTAAGAACAAATTGATTGATGACACAGTGTCGACGTCGTGAACGAACCCAGAACAACACATTCAACAAATTGATAACCAAAATCGATGCAATAATCAAATCAAACAATACCCAATCACTATAATAGATAAAACAAACACAATCCAATCAATAATAACTTGAATGAACAATCACACAATAAAAATTATGAATCTTTTGACAGAAAAAGCAGAATCGAAAACAAAAATTTTTCAATTCAATTTGTCCAGCTTTGATACCAATTGTGTGTCCCAATACGCAATCATTCAATCAAGTAAACAAATAATTAACACAATAATTCAAACCTGATATTGATTAAGCAAGCGATTACAAGTGTTCTTAATAAACTGAAATTGAAATCTCTCTGCTTTCCTCTTGTTCACGGCGCACCAAGCAGAACTGCAGCCTTCTCACAATATTAATTCTCTAATTTAGATCTCTAACCTCTCATTAACCCTAAACAAAACTATTTATACTAAGGCTTAAGAACCTAATGGTCTTGACAAGGTTTAGGCCCAACAACTAAATCTAAACTTATAATGAAATAAAAATCCTAATAAATAAAATACGGAAACATACTTTTGACTATTTATTATAAAAGGACCCTAGACTATTTATTGAGACGACTTTATCAGCTTTGACTTCAGATTTCCATTTTCAGATAATTATGATCTTGAATCCAATAAATATGTGCTTTAACAAGTTTCCTTAATCAAACTGTAGTGGTTCTTACGTCTCGGGATAAGGGACTGTTATGTGCTCAATCTCTCGTACCAAGTGAGTTCCCAATAACTTCCCTACTTATTTGTTATTTAAATTTATGGAACATTAAAAATGTCTTAACCAGTGACCTATTGATTTCCACTATTACTTTGTGCATATTTCTTTTACATTTGATGCCAACTTTGATTATGGATAATAATGGTATTTTTGGGTCATTGTTTGTGTGGAATGGATCATAGGATCCTCTTGATCTCGTGGACTTACATGGATAGCCGCATGTGCATGAAATCCGTTTTCTGAACATGGGCAAATCAGGGAATATGCTTGGGCACCGAGGCGAGAGGGGAGTCTGCTTGGGCCCCGATCGCGGTTGATACATACTTGAGAGATTGGAAGTTACCAATGTGTACCGCCATCACTTATTGAGTAAATTCAATAATAAACGTTTTAGTATGTGATCATGATTTAATTATTGTTTATATATGTTTCTTTAGGAACTCACTAGACCTTATGGTCTAACCCTCGCTTTCAATCTGAAAACCCATTTTCAGGGAAAATCGTAAGCGAGAATTCCTCTAAAGGGAAAGAAAAGGTGTAGAAGTGTGGAAGTGGATGTCAATTAAAAGCTTGTCTAGTTCTAGAATTTCTCGTCTATATACGAGACTTCCGTTGTTTAAAATTTCTTTTCGTTATCTCATTCGAATTGGTTGTAAAGGGACCCGTTTTGGGATTATCTATATTCTATGCTTCGTTTTAATTTTTGGTTTATTATACCTGTTTCCCCAAATGGATCATATTCTCGGGTTTAATGGAGTATCGAAGATAAGTTGGGAGAGTTAATTATGATGTTGACTTTAGGTCAAGTCATGTGTGGTCATAGTTGAATTTTTGGTAAAGTAGACCATTAATGGGATTTTATGATGTATATTGTGTATGTCATTAATCGAACGTGAGTGATTATCCAACCTATGCAATCAAGTGAGTTTCATGTGCACA
Organism: Arctium minus; assembly: GCA_954870635.1. Classification (NCBI taxonomy): domain Eukaryota; kingdom Viridiplantae; phylum Streptophyta; class Magnoliopsida; order Asterales; family Asteraceae; genus Arctium; species Arctium minus. The sequence continues at coordinate 34,064,076 of OX941088.1, forward strand.
TGAGATGTTTGTTTACTTATAACATGTTTTTTCATGGGTTATGATGTGACATGTTTTAAAAGAATAATATGGTTACATGTTATATGTCGTCTTATATATACGAGGTAGATACAGAGATATGCATGTTGTGATTTATATCAGTTTCAGTTAACTAACAATTTGCATGAGGATTAGATAGACATGGTTTACAAAAATGGTTTATAGCTACCAGGACGTCGAGATTTTTAAGCAAATGGGTGTGAGCTGGGAGGATCAGAATGGTAAGGGTCGGGTTGCTACTACTCGAATCAGGTGGCAAAATGGTGAACCATACCATACAGAATGATATTAGATCTTTTCGAGAGTCTTTTATTTAAAAACATGAGTACATTTTCAATATATTATTATGTGCATGACAATAGTTAAGGAGTAATTTTTTTTCATCATGTGCTTGTATGTTGCATGTGTAACAACACAAACTCACGGAATAAAGCACATAAACTTCGATATAAATCAACGCCAAAACGGCCCCCAGGTCAACAATTCACGATTTAAGGTTAACGATAAAGTAACCTAGTACGCAACTGAGAATACGAGGAATTCACAAGAACTATAATGGAGGTCTTCTATGTCCGGCTCCAGCTCATGCCTTCTACTTACCCTTAACCGTCCCACCTACTTCGTGCCTTCCTGAAAAGGGTTTTAATTTTGAAAGAACGAGGGTTAGACCAACAGGTCTAGTGAGTCCCCTCTAAACAGTTCAAATATCGCAGAAAAGATTTAAAGTAATTAAACCAAATCGTTATAAAAATAAACATTTCGTTCACAACCAAGCTTCCGGTACACACTACTGTCACTGGAGGTGATGGCGTGTCTGGCTCACACTGCCTTACTTGGGACACACCCCCAATGGCATATACGGACCCCCCCCCCCCCCCCCGCGATATGAGCACAGGCGGGATACACTCACCGACTTGTCCATCTTGCTCCCAAGAATGCATGCATACATAACCACATAAATAATAAAATGATAAATCACATGACTCGCATTAAACATTAGAGCATAACTCACATTTATTAAAAATCTCGCATGGAAAGATTATCGCATAATCAATAACGTTAAGGCTTCGAATAGAACAACTGTAACACCCGTAATTTTCGGTATGTAAAGGTCACCCGGACGTTTTTGGAACTTATAAATGGTGGGAGTTGTTGGGAAAACATTATTTAAAGTCCCTTAGAGTACCAGGAGTGTTGGCGTTGAAAAAGTTGAGTTTCGGGGCTTGGGAAGGGTCCCGCGACAATGCCTGGCGACTATGACAGTGTCATAGTCGCACTGTCACAATCGCATGGAATGTACCGTGTGTTGGTACACACCAACGACTATGACCAGCGACATTTCCTAGGGCAATGTCGCCTGGCAATGTCGCACCTGGGAGGTGAGATGCTATCAAATATGGGAATTCAACCCTTCTTCCCATTTCTTACTTCTAATCTCTTCCCTTTCTCTCCCAAACCATTTCCCCTTCTTCCCTCACAAACCCTAACCTATTTTGGAGCTTTTCCTCCTCTAAACCAAGTGTTTTTCCTTCATCTAGCAAGGTTGGAAGCTAGAGCTAAGATGTCTTCATCTTCTTCACCATCCTCATCAATTTCTAGGGTTTTCACCCAACCCTTTTTATCATTTTGAAGATTGGGAGTGTATGGCTCATCTTGGTGTGATCTATAAGTATTTTGGTTGGTGGATTGGAGTTATGGTTAAGGTAACCTTCTACTTTCTTCATTTATGGAAATTAGGGTTTTGACATAAGTTGAGATCTTTATGTAAAATGTTTGGGGAATGATTTTAAATGGTTAATATGGATATTGATGGTTGGACCCTTATGGATCTAGGTTTTTGAAGATTTGGCTTGAAGGTCATATTTCTTCAAGGAAGCTCAAGTTGGGGTAAAATCTAGATTTAGCTTAAATCTAACAAGGTGTATTTTGAAGTAAAAATATGTTTTAACTGGTAATTGTCAAAGTGTGAGTATTTTGATAAGTTTTCATATTTGATAAACTTGGGTTGTTTTAATCTCATGAAATGCCCATATTTGGGAATTGGATATTTCAATAAGCAAATATCATGATTTATGTATTTAGTGATTTTGTGCCAATGAAGTCTATTTTATAATTTATGCATTTGGTGATTTTGTGCAAATGAAGTCCATTCTATAATTTGTGCATTCTTGGTGATTTTGTACAACGAAGTCTAGTTTATAATTTATGCATTCTGGGTGTATTTGATTTCATAAACCATATGGGAAATGCATATCTTCGTGTTATAAGACATTTTGGAAAACACAAGGGGTATGTGTCCATTTGGAAAACCTTTTGTCCCAATCCGTGATGAGTTTTGGGTTAATCACATCTTTGAGGTATGTGTTTGCATAAACGCCATTTATTTACGTTTCTTTATTTGGGGACCGTTGATTGTTGGTCAAATGGGTTTTGAGCATTTTAGCTTAGTTTTGACTTGAAAGAATCTTGAGAACATTTGTCCAGTTTTGAAGGCTCAATGTAGAGCCCCATTTATGATTCACAACTTAATGCATCTCATTGAATATTTATGATAATTACATGCTCGAGTGTGTTGGTCATTCATGTATAGTCATGTAAAGTTAGACTGTGTTGCATTGGATACATAGGCACGTAAGTCAGTCTTTATGTGATGGTCAATTGGGTATTATGGGGTTGGACTCCGGGACCCATGTTTTATGACCTTAACCTTTCAAGTGTACACTAGGAGGGTTGAGTCTGGTTGTACTATCGTGTTGATGGGCGTTTGGGGCCTCCACCATGTTGGGGCAATGCCATGGTTGTAACCCCCGACTATGTCGGGCCTTTGGCGGTATTCATGGTAATATTCGCTAAGGTCAGCTATCTCTTTTGGTGTAGCTTGAAGGGAGTCATAGGGACACTTGGACTTTCATGTCATGAAGTGTCATACGATTAACGTTGTATGAGTGACATACTTTTGTCTTCCTCTACTCTCAATGGATACAGGTCTCCCCCGTTGTCGTCCAGCAGTATTTTGGATATTTAATTGTCCATGCTTTAATATTTGGATTTCATTCCATTTTATGGTCGCATGAGTATTGAATTTTAGTTCCATGTTTTCGATGGCGTATTATATTTATATGGGTTGTTTTCCATGATGTATGAGTTGAGTATTATGCCCCACCCGTGTTTTGGGTGTTTCGGGATATAAAGTTTTATCCGCGTTTATTTTAATTGGGATCCCGTTTTCTATTCACGTATGAGTGAGTTTTGGGCGACATCACTTTATAAAGAACATTTTGTATTGGGACGTTCATCCTTAAAAATGCATGTCATTATAAAACGAGTCGTTTTCATATTTAAGGTAGATCATTTTGAAAGATCATGATTTAAATTGCATTCTTTCCTTTTAACGATATATTTATTCATGTTGAAAACTCTTGAACTCACTAGGCGTTAGCCTAATCTTTTTATTTGTCGGCATGTGCATCAGGTTCCGGCTGGGTATGGTACGAGCGTCACTGAGAAGAGATGAGAAATAGATTTACGTTTGAGGGTGAGTAGTTTGGTGAAACCTTCCTCCGTTATCTTGGGTTATAGCGATTTGTATTTGGGTTTAGTAACACCTGACCTTTAATTAGCCTATGTGTAAGACCTTATTTATCTTTGTTGATGGTTAAATCTAGAAAAGTATTTCAAGATGGGACTTGTCGTAAGATATTTTATCTTTCTTTGAGGCATTATTGAAAATTTTAAATTAGTTGCTCCTTCCAACTTTGAGGGTGTTACAACTCACCTTGGTCCTTGCTCACGATTGCTCTAACGCTCACACAACCTACGAAGAAGTTGATAGAGTGATGAGACACTAGCTAGGACTCACAAGTTAAGCAAATTCTCGACTTACCCCACTCCTCTAATCCTGAACGATAAAGTCAAACATATATATTCGATTAATGCGTACAAGACTGAACTTTCGGGGTTAAATCTTCTGCTAAGTTGTTGGGTTGCTCCCGGTCAAGGTAGGTATTGGATCGACGCACGATTGGAAAACAGAGCCGACAGGAACCGGTCTTGGGGTACCTCGACTACACCCATGTCAAAAGGACACTCGGGTTTGATCTTTGGCTTGGGCGACACCCGGCTGGGGTGAAGCCCGCACCCGGCTCCAGCTGAATCAGCGCCCGCTTCTTAGGCGAGGCCCGCATTCGGCACTAGGAGAAACCCACGCCCGGCCCCATCGAGACCCACACACGGTTCTAGGTGAGGTCCGCATCCGACACAGGCGGAACTCGCACCCGGGTCGTGGCACAATCCAGGCCGCCTTGCCTTGGGGAAGAACTTTACGCCGCCATCATCTCTTATCAAGAGGTTGATTTCCAGCGGCGGGTACTCGACCCAACCCCCAATCGAACCATAGACTCGATCTCACCAAAGATTTAGTCCTGGTTTTTCTTCAATCTCTCCTCTCCCTTTGCATCGATTGATGCAGGGATCGTTTGGGTCTAAATCCTCCTTCCCTTCTGTAGCGATTGACCATAAATAAACCCTAATAAAAACAACTAGACGCACAAACAGTCTTCTAATATCCCATTTAATGATTCACAATAACTCACCTAAATCAATAAGAAACATCAAGAAGGAATTTGATATCTTACCTTGGAAATAGATGCAGAGAAAATTCTTCCAAGCTTCCAGACTCTTCTAACCAAGAACATACAAGCACCCAACTTTTCAGAATTTCTACAAGGGTAAAATGAGCTTGGAGGCTAGGGTATTGGGGTACTAAATCCCCTATTTCCCCAAATTGCACAATAGACCTCCAATTTTAAGGTTAAGACAAAAGCTTACCCAAACTTTCTTTTCTTTCTTTCTTTCTTTACAAAACAAAACCAAACACCGTTATTACAATACTCCCCCCTTAAAAGAATTATGTTCCCGGAATACCATCGTTGAACAAACTGGGGTATTGGGATCTCATGTCCTCCTCTAACTCCCACGTAGCCTCTTGTCCTCTATGATATTGCCACTGCACTTTCACGAGTCGGATTTCCTTATTTCTCAACTTCTTCACCTTGTGGTCCAAAATGGCCACCAGTCCTTCCACACTAGTGTCATCCATCAGTACCGCAACGTCCAATTATGCCAAACTTTTCTTCAAATTTGACACGTAAAATGAAGGGTGAACCCCTCGCAGATTCTCGGGTAAGTCAAGCTTGTACGCCACCTCTCGGTCTCAACTTACCTTTCTTCCCGAAACGGACTACTCCCTTCCAAGGCGAGACCTTTAACCAACTGTAACATCCTAGGCCAACCGGACCAGATATTGTCCGCTTTGTCCACCCACCTGGACTTACGGTTTAAAATTGCGTCTCCTTACGGTTTTTCACAATAAATTCACTATTATGAGATTCATCATCAGATATCATACTTTCTAAGATCACTTTCCCGATACGACGTACGACTAACGCAAATAGCACATTCTTTCCCGAATCATACTGACTACAACTCATCAATGATAACCCGTTCAAATGCTCCCACCGCATTATCACTGCACACTTATAATAGGAAACCTTCACTGCTCAACACCTGATGCATCCATCAGTCCAACTGTACCACTCTTGAAGACCCGCATGCACATCCTCGCTGCATCCTACAATCGCCCAACCATGTATGAAATAAACTCAAATTTCACTCACGTAGAAGGAGTGACCAACTCAAACAAAACCATTCTCGCTAACTTAATACTGAACGATAAGTTTACTCTGAACATTTCCCACAATAAAATCAAGTCTTGAACCAACGTCCTTCTTGCCGACTGTTACATTCCATTACCCCTTTCAATTCCTTCTCGAAAACATAACCATGCTACTAAGGAACGGCCCACTAACAGGTACACATTTTCGACTAAACACCTGAGATAATTTTCCTTGACTCTTGCACAAAAGCATACACACAAACCACTCTTCATACTCTCACTAGAAGTTCAGGTACCCGAAGAATGAAAATCTACAATTTTGTTCCCCAATATCTGATTCACTTACCCAATTTACCTCCAGTTCACCCACTTGTTTCAATACATCAACGTCACTACCACAAGATGGCATGGGACATTGTTCGTCCAATAATGTCCACTCCATTATCGGACTATTCCAATAGTGTGGATACCATAGTTACAATCCTATGGTTACCGAACGATTTCACCACAAATCTCGCTCGGTATCACCAATCAGTGCATTCAGGAGCAAAACTCAATGCTAGAAGGTTCCATGCATTTCGCACTCTCCGACAGAGTTGTCCTATCCGCTAGAACTCCTTTACACCAAAAGAATACTTCGACATGCCCACATATTTCCTATCCACTACACACATCTTGAAACAAACAGTTTGACATTTCCATCAAAACTTTGGCGAAATAAGATCAATTCGCCCAACAACTCATCGCAACCTAAGAACACGAAACTCCCCCTTTAGGTAGCCATCAACTATCACCCAAACATTAGCAATATTACAATAACCATCAAACACCCATAAATCTCAACAACGTACTTGACACTTTGAATAATTCACCATAAATCTCCGAGCAAGGATTCCTACCTACTCTCATCCCAAAACATCCACACAAGCCCACAACTTAACCTCAAAGAAAAGTCCTTAGCACATCAATGACTTGCACAACTACTTTGGCATAAAACCACACTAATTCGTCCAAACAACCATTACCACACCACAACATCACACTACGGTCGAAATCTTCACGATCACTCTGTACACATATAGATACCGTCCCCTTCAAACCGACCATAACACAAATATCTGAAACAAAGTCATATCACGACTGTCTTCCTTGAATCTGGATAAACCACGAAATCTTGATCATCTAAACTACTCAACATGATTTCACTCCTTGATGGCTCATCGCGATCTGCCAGAAGCAAATTCAGGTAGTCTGTAAGATTAAGCATACTACTTCGCAGACCAAAGTGCTCAAAGTGCAACCACTGCCATAGTGCTATATATATCACTCCTAGACGAACCATTAGAACTTCATATGAATTCACTCGGCCAACCCGATCCGACATTATGCCAGATACACATCGTTTCCGTACCACTCCTTGCTTCCCCAAAAAACCCATCGACAAATTAACCATAGCCTCTTCCTTATTTCAGTATTTCGACAATGGCCTCAACAATTGGTCGGTGGCTTCAACATCATAGTCGACATGGTGATATTTCAACTATGTCTCTGACCAACAAGGATTCCCAATAGGCCCTGCTTCGTCCAATGCATGATAACTAGCTTTGTGCCCCACCGACTCTACACATTGAAGGCACACAACTTACTTGATACATAATCTATTTACAGGCTCCCCTCAAAACTTCGGCACAACGTCGATAATCCTTCTTCCAAGTACTACAACACTTCTTAACCACATGCTACTATAATAAGTGTTTTGATGACCCATATCCCACTCTGGCTTCACCACTTGCCAACAACCATAACTCAAATTACCGAACAAGAGTGTGTGTTACCTCAAAGCGAGCATTCCCAACGTCAAAGACCAAAACTTCCGCTATTCCCGACCCTTCACTAGTGAGAACCCCAAGGTCATGAATCAACGGCTCGAACGCTGTAACACCCGTAATTTTTGGTAAGTATAGAGGCACCCAGGCGTTTTTGTACCTTGTGTTTGATGGGATTCATGTTGGGAAAACACTACTAAAAGTTCCAAAGAGTGTCGAGGGCCTTAGTGTCGAAAAAGATTGGATTTTCGGGCTTCGGGGAGTCTGGGAAAAAGTGACAGCGAAAAGTGTAACACCCTAAATTCTGGAAATAACAACTAATTTAAAATTTTCTAAATACGTCGATAATTGATTCATCTACAATCACAATTTAAGATTTAACCTCAATACACACATTTCATTCTATACATACAGTCTATAATAAGGACGGTGCTACTAAAACCCAATAATAGTCACTATCACCAAACTGCGGAAGACTTCACCAACTACTTACACTTGCACAAAACCAAGGCTCAACTCTTCATAGCTGCTACAACCAAACCCCAACTGGAACCTGATTCACATGCCGACAAATAAAAAGGTTAGGCTTAACGCCTAGTGAGCTCAAAAGTTTTCAACCTTTATAAATGAATCGTTAAAAAGGAAAAATGCAATTAAAATCATAGTCTTTCAAAATGATATGCTTCAATCATGAAAACGACTCGTTTACTAATAATTATGCATTTTAAACGAAAGAGACACCAATATAATCGTTGACCAAACTCAAACTGTTTTAAAGATTAAGATCCCAATATAAAACGTTCTTTCGTAAACTTAGATTTAACCCAAAACTTGCTCAAAATGAAAATAGAGAGAGAATTCCCAATTTTATAAAACGCGGTAAAATATTATAACTCGAAATACCCAACACGGGTGGAACATGAAACACAATTCATAAACCATAGATGAAAATCTATATAAATAAATATCGCCGTGAACACGGAAATTAGACCCAAAATTCACACGACCATAAAATGGACGAAATCAAAAACCAAAATGTGGAAATGACACATTCCATTCAAACCTTAATATACGTGGGGAAAACCCAATATTAAGGCCATCATTTATCGTCGACCACACAAACCAAAGTTGGTAAAATACGACATTAACATTTAAAAATACCACGGATCTACAACGGAGAGGCCCGTATACATTGAGAATAGAGGAACACGTAAGTAAGTCGCCCATAAAACTTCCTCGCATGTCATCTAAACGTTTCCATCTTGGGTCGCGAGAATACGTGAATGGGGCCACCCGTGATGTTATTGGATTTCACCACATATCACGGTCTTAGTTCCCATGTCATACTAGACATCACAACCTCAGACCATTTATTGCCTCTAGTCATACTCCGTCGAGTTCCACCCCAAGGACTTACGGACATGGGTGCCTTTCCAATCTAGACGAGTTTCAACTCGGAGGCTCGTGTCACCTATTGCCTACTCGCTAGCGAACCCAAGCGGTCAACGGTCATAACCAACCTTACCCGCTTTCCCAATACAGACAGACTTACGTGCCTATGGATCCATTACAACACTGTCTAACATTACATGACTCTAAATGAAAGACCAAAGCTCCCAAAACATGTATCTCTCAAATGCCACGAAAATGCGCCATCATACTCAAAACCCCACAACAGTTATTAATCCGGACAAATGTCCTCAAGACTCAATTTAGTCAAAACCGAGCCAAAGACCAACAATTTACGTAAACCCCCAAATGAAAGCCAGTATAAACATTGAAACACGTTTGACCAACTATCATGCAAACACAATGACCAAAAGTATGATTAACTCAAATCTCATCGTTGGTTGAGGCAAACTATTTCCAAATGAACTCATACCCTTATATTTCCAAAATGCCTCATAACACAATAATATGCATTTTCCGAAAAGGTTTGTAAGGTCAAATACACAAAATGACACTTACGTCAATTGAACTCCAATTATATATGCAAAATCATTAAAAAACATTTCAACATGATTTATTTACCAAAATTCCCAAAGATCCCAAAATGGGTGTTTCACCATGTTTATAAAACTAAACATTTCAAAATAACCAAAACTTATCAGGTGATCAGCAGTTAACAATTTCATGTAAAACACAAAATACTTTAAAATGAACATTTTGGCATGTACACCGTTTTCACAAATCAACTTGAACTCACCTCGCTAGATTTAGGCTAAATCTAGATTTTACCCCAACTTGAGCTCCTTTGAAGAATTCCGAATCCACAAGCAATTCCTTCCGAAACCTAGATACACAATTTCCACCCATAAACACACACATTTAACCAATTAGAATCGATCCCCAAACACTTTACATTAAAATCCCCATTTTGGTCAAAACCCTAATTTTGACCCCAACCCTTCCAAAATCTTACAACCCAAAACTGAAGTAATCAAACACTAGAAAATCATCAAGAAGCCATTCATAACTTAAATTAAGGTTTAGAAATGGAAGGGATACACTTACCACTTAGGTCTTTGGTGAAAACCTAGAAAACCCTAAAATGGAGCTTGAGGTTGAAGATGAAGATGGAGATGGTGAATCCTTGACCATAGCTTCCAATTTTACCACTTGACGGTGCTTTACCTCCATAAAATACAAGGGTTTAAGCAACCAAAATGGGTTAGGGTTTTATTCACGATTTATGGGTTTGGGTTTTATTCCTCATCCTCTCCATCTCCTTCATCATCTTCATCAATTGTCTAGGGTTTTCATCCAACCCTTTTCATCACTTAAAGTTTGGGAGTTTATGGCTCATCTTGGTGACCTAGAAGTATCTTGGTTGGTGGATTGAAGTTATGGTTAAGGTAACCTCCTATTTTCTTCATTTATGGAAATTAGGGTTTTGGGATATATGATGAGGTCCTTGTTTAAAATGTTTGGGGAACAATTATATATGGTGGAATATGTATATTTACGGTTGGAAAATGGTGGATCTAGGTTTTTGGAAGAATTTGCTTGTGGATTCAAGTTTCTTCAAAGAAGTTCTACGTGGGGTAAAATCTAGATTTAGCCTAAATCTAGCAAGATGAGTTCAAGTTGATTTGTGAAAATGGTGTACATGCCAAAAATGTTAATTTTTAAATGTTTGCATGATTTACATGAAATTATTGATTGTTGAATATTTGTTGAGTTTTAAATAATTGAAATGCTTAACTTTACAAGTTTTGTAAATTACCTACATTTGGAATTTGGGGCATTTTTATGAGTAAATCATAAGTAATGATATTTTGATAATTTATGTCATGAAATGAGGTCATTTGAGAATAAATGCATTTTTTTACACATGTTTTGAGAAATATGTGCTCTTGGGTCATGAGACGTTTTGAAAGAATAAAAGGGTAAGCACTCGTTGGAAAATGACTTGTCTCGGTCTAATTTCGTATAGAGTTTACTAATGCTATTGGAGTGTGAGTTTGCATAAATGTGTCTTTTGTGTTTATCACATTTTATGATTTTGATCATTGGTCGGTTAATGGGTGGAGCTTTTGGCTCGGTTGGGACTCAAATGAGTCTTGGGGGCACTTGCCCCGTTTCGTGGGCCCAAAGAGGAGTTTTGGTTTTATGGTGCGTTTAATTGCGTCTTGATGGAAATTACATGTTTTGAGTGCATCGTCATTCTTTTGATTCATGTAATGTTTAGACTGTAATGCACTGGATCCATAGGCATAGAGGTCGGTTTATCATGTAAATGCGGGATAAGGTCCCCGAGTTGAAATTTGGAAATAGGCATTGGTGATACGATGTAAGTTTCCAAATGAACAAGCATGTCAAGGATGGTGAGGTCTCAAGGTAAAGATCCATGAATAGGGTTGAACTTGGTGATGCTTGGACTAAAGATCCATGAATAGGGTTGATGGATTCCTTGACTAAAGATCCATGAATAGGGTTGATGTCAAAGGTTCTCCATCCTTGAAGTTATGCTTATAACATAGATACGTGACTTAACTTTGTGTGCCCGCCAAGTTCGATGGAATCGGGACTCCCCCGTCACCGAAAGGTGTTGTTTTGGGTATTGTATTTTAGTATTCAAGTTTTTAGTAACGTTTTATATGTAATGGTTTTATTCACGATTTATGGGTCGAGTATTATGTCCCATCCGTGTTTGGGTGTTTTGAGATATGAAGTTTTATTCACGTTTTCATAAATTGGGAGTCGTTTTATATTCACGTTTTGAGCGAATCTTGAGTTGAATTTACTTCTTGAATGAATGTTTTACGTCGGGGTATTTGTCTTAAAATCGTGTATTATTGGAAAATGAGTCTTCTCATATTTAAAGCAAATCATTTTGGAAATTCATGATTTAAACGGATTTCTTTCCTTTAACATTTTGTATTTATTTATAATGAAAACTCTTGAACTCACTAGGTGTTAGCCTAACCTTTTTATTTGTCGGCATGTGGATCAGGTTCCGGTTGGGGATTGGACTAGCGTTGTTGCAAAGAGTTGAGTATTAGTTACATCCACGAGGGTGAGTAGCTTGGTGAAGTCTTCCGCCTTTATCTTGGGAATAGCAACGGGTATTTGGGTTTTAGTAACACCTGACTCTATTTAGTCTTTGTGTAAGACTTTATTTATATGTTGATGGTTAAACCTATAGATTATTAGTTCAAATATAGACTTGTTGTAAGGTATTTACCTTTATTTGAGGCTTTGTTGAAAAATTTAATTTAGTTGCTCTTTCCAATTTTGAGGGTGTTACAAACGCCACACTTTCACCCTCCAAAACCCCTTTCTCCTCCTTAACTGCAATGTTTCCTTACGACTTAGCGAGTTCATAGCCTTCATGTATGACAACACATTAATTTAAATCCTTTGACACACATTAAAATTTTGATAAGTATCACAGTATGACATAAACTTGAGTATACACCACACTACACCAGTCATTATTGAATAACCATGCACGACAACCTCGAGGGTCATTCTCACTCAACCCTATGATAAAATAAACTCTGTCCAATCCAAAAGCGATGTTGACACAGTTGAAAAAAAAATTCAATGAAACTCTACCCACGAGATTTATAAGCACGACAAAACTATTTACACTGAGCGAGTAGGTCGACTCTCACTCTCATTGGTATGGCCATGACATGCCCGTACCAATGTCACTTTTAGAAAACCATGTGACCAAATGATATTAAAATTCCCACAAAAAGTTAAACTCGTTTATAAAGGAAATGAGATAATTCTCCAGTTACCAAATTCAAATTTTAACACACCACACAATAAACTTACCCTTTTAATCCGAACACATGTTTACACACGCCCTATCGTTTTGAAAATGAGTGACTCGCAAGGCGCACACATACATAAATATAATTGACATGAAAGACTCAAGAAACTTGTTCAAAAACGTAATGCATGATACTCATTTTACATTGAAGGCTATTCACTCTAACAAGGTCAATCGTTTGCACTCACGACAATTCATCACATACTCCACACCTCCGACCAACCAATCAGGATCCTCACATTTGCTACAACCTTCGGCACTAACGCTTACCCACATCCTTATATGTCCAATATCAATTACCACCGCAACTAAAGATTCACAATTCATGCGTCTTCACTTGACACAAATAAACCTACTAACAATAGTTCTTTCCCCATCTTATCCTTACTCCATATTATCAATCAACATTGTTATCACCTCTCGACCATCCTTGTCACCCTTCAAAAACTACATAATCAAAAGGCTCCTTCCTATAATTCGATTCTTGGATTGAATCTCTCTTGATCCTCATTGATCGACATAACAACTAACCTAATGGAAACTCACTTGAAGCGTATAGCTCACCTCCAAACGGTTATTCTTCCCTTTTGAACCCAAAGAGTCCTTCCTCCAGTCAAATTATCTATATACCGATCTATACCCACCCTAAAAGGTGTTAACTTTAATACTATAAGGGATCTCACACAACACACCAAAACCAACGCTATCATTTCAATGATAGGACTCACTACCCAAAACTATACCCATCGATCATCTCAACAATAACAGTCGAGTATACTCATGCACCTGTAAATTCATAATGTCACTGGACAGATGCAATTTTGAATTTACCTTACATGAGAGTTGTAACATCCTAAAATTCAGAGTAAATTTAAACTTCAAAAATAAGGCAATATGACATCTGTATTGCTATAAACTTCTCAAAAAGTGTATCAGTCCTTAAGACTTTACAAAAACCTGTACGGATTTAGAATTCATCAACAGACTAATCTAAATATAACTATCTAGATTACATCAGTTGACAATCCAAAATTCATCAAAAGAATGGGACTTAACAATGCCCAACTATCAACACTTTAGTCATCTCAAAATGCCTCGAGACCCAACTCGTCTCTCAAAACCCAGTGCATCCCACCGCTAAGGGAAACCTGTTATACATATCATTTGAGAAAAAGTGTCAGACTTAAAGCCTGGTGAGAACATACAGTTTATAAAGCTCAAAAGATATAAACATTTGTATCATAAGATAATATTTCCAAAGAGGTTTAATCTTACAATTGAAACCTTCACCACAACCGGGATTTTTCGTTATAAACATGTCATCAAATGACCAACGATAAAACATTTACCAAGGATCGTGGCGTAACACAAAGTAGGCCAAAATCCGAGTTATGAGCTAAACAATTGGAATCCAAGGATACGAACACATAAGTCCGTGCTACAACGTGAGATCGAGCCCCAAGCAAAACTAATGTATACTCCTTCACTAGGATCACTATGAACCATGGCTAGTATCCGGCCTCACATAACCGTACCAAGTTGCCCCCGAGGATCATATGCATCCATAGCTACAAAATGGGGAATGTGACATCCTAACAATACAGTCGACTCAAAACCTAGGGATCCGCTAGTAATGGTACAGACTCGTCACAACAACATATGTGACCAACCATAAATAAACATATGGTATAAACACATTTTATAAACAAAATGTCATTTCTAGTTCAACTTCTGGTAAGAATGAAAATCATTAAAATGAGTTCTTAAACATTCTTTTCATATATCCACATAATGTACAAGTAAAACATCATTTTACTTCATTAAGATAAGATCCATCATTTTAGTAAACACAAATGATCGGGAACCCTAAAATCTCCCAAAACTCAAGTTATATCAAATATGTAGAAAACTTAAATCTGAAACCATTGAGATATATAGGAGTTCCAAAAGGTAACTTTTGATATGTATAAAGTTTAAAATGATAGTAGGAACTCACCCAATAGGTTTATACGAAAACCCGAAGAACCAAATATCGACCCTCTTGATAAGACGAAGCTTTCTACACCGAAACCTCGGATCAAACACTAGATATTAACCACCAAACTCTAGAAAGAGAAATATACTTAGAGAGAGATATCTAGAGAGAGGATGAGAGAGACTTAGAGATTGAGAGAATGAGATCCATGAGATATTTGGAAACTGAAACCCTTAAGTCGGCCAGGGTCTTTCGCGGGTTATGCCGCGACCTCAACTCGCGGCATAACTCGCCCGTGCCTTCAAACCCTAAAACCAACGGAGGCTTTCGCGACTAATGTCGCGACTACCACTCTCATGCAAGTCGCGAAGCTCGTAAACCCATAATCAACAGTGGACATCGCGACTTATGCCGCGACTCCAAGTCGCGAGCAAGTCGCGAAACTCACTGGAAGTTCACATTTTCACTGAAAACCACGCATTCGAACGATAAACTAATAACGGTGATAACGACAAGAGTTATACACAATATTACAACGATATATGTATAATGAAAATCCAGGGTATTACAATCCTCCCCAACTTGGGAATGATTTCGTCCCCGAAATACAAACTATAAAAAATATGAGGATATCTTCGCTTCATATCCTATTCGGATTCCCACGTCACATTTGCTCCACGGTGATGCTTCCACTGCACCTTGACCAATGTGACTTCTTTGTGACGCAACTTCTTAGATTTTCTTTCTAAGATCGCGTTAGGCTCTTCTATACAACGGTTACCTTCGTCTACTGTCAACTCGGAGAGAGGAATAACGCTTTCCTCTTCCGCCAAACACTTCCGAAGGTAACAAATATGAAACGTGTTGTGGATTCTGCTCAACTCTGGCGGTAGTTCCAATTGGTACGCTTGCAACCCTACTCGCTTGAGAACTTTGAAAGGTCCGAGGAAACGGGGACTCAGCTTCCCACGCTTTCCGAACCATATAATACCTTTCCACGGCGATACCTTAAGCAACACACGATCACCCACTTGGAATTCCATCGGCCGCTTCTTCTTATCGGCATAACTCTTCTGCCGATCCTGAGCCGCTTTCAATCTTTCATGAATACATTTGACCTTATCGACCGTCTCTTGCACGATTTCAGGTCCGGCGAATTGCTTTTCTCCCGCTTCAAGCCAACACATGGGACTTCGGCACTTTCGCCCGTACAATGCTTCAAAAGGTGCCATTCCAATACTCGAGTGGTAGCTATTGTTGTAAGCGAACTCCACTAAAGGTAAGTGAGAGTCCCAGCTACCCCCGAAATCAATGACACAAGATCTCAACATGTCTTCCAATGTCTGGATCATTCTCTCGCTTTGCCCGTAGGTTTGTGAATGGTAAGTCGTACTCAACTTAACTCGTGTACCAAGCTCTTTCTGAAACCCATCCCAAAAGTTTGAAGTGAACCGACTGTCGCGATCCGACACGATCGACAATGGTATGCCGTGCCTCGAGACCACCTCATCGATGTACAGTTTTGCTAGTTTGTCCATCGGTAATGTCTCATGCATGGCCAAGAAGTGAGCGCTCTTTGTCAATCTATCAACTATCACCCAAATGGTATCGTGACCTCGAAGAGTTTTAGGTAACTTTGTCACGAAGTCCATAGTGATATGCTCCCACATCCACTCGGGAATCTCTAGAGACTGAAGACTCCCATACGGTCACTGATGTTCGGCCTTAACTTGCGAACACGTCACACAACGCTCAACGTAACACGCCACGTCAAGTTTCATTATCGGCCACCAATAGTGCAGTTTCAAGTCCCTGTACATCTTTGTAATCCCCGGATGAATGGAATACTTGGACTTGTATGCATCTTCAAGCAACAGATCACGGTTACCCCCAAGCTTGGGTACCCACACGCGACCGTTGAACAATTTTACCCCACGGCTATCTTTCGTTAAGAGCAAACGCTGCTTTTTCATCACTTCTTCTTTGAGATTCTCTTCTAACAGTGCTTCAACTTACGATGCTTTGATCTTTTCAACAAGACTAGACACCAACTCGATTCTCGAATGGGTAGTCCGAATACAACCGTTATAGTCCTTCCGACTCAACGCATCGGCTACCACGTTTGCCTTACCAAGATGGTAAAACAGCTCGCAATCGTAATCCTTGAGTAACTCGAGCCACGGCCGTTGCCTCATATTCAACTCCTTTTGATCAAAGACATATTTCAGACTTTTATGATTTGTGAAGAGTGTACACTTCGTGCCATAGAGATAGTGTCGCCAAAGCTTCAGGGCGAACACCATCGCTGCTAACTCCAAATCGTGGGTAGGATAGTTCTCCTCGTGTATTTTAAGCTGCCTCGAGGCGTAAGCGATTACCTTACCCCGTTGCATCAACACACAACCTAAACCCATTTTCGAAGCGTCGCTATAGACCACAAAGTCTTCTGACCCTTCAGGTAACGATAAGATCGGAGCTTCACATAACTTCTTTTGAAGGATACGGAAAGCCTTCTCTTGTGTTTCAGTCCATTCAAACTTCACATTCTTCCAAGTCAAAACTGTCAAGGAAGAAGCGATTTTCGAAAAGTCTTGGATAAATCTCCAGTAGTACCCCGCCAGACCCAAGAAACTTCGGATCTCTGACAAACTCTTGGGAGATTCCCAATTCATCATAGCTTCAATCTTGGAGGGATCCACTTTTACTCCATCTCGAGTGACAACGTGACCCAGAAATTGTACCTCTTTAAGCCAAAAGTCACACTTGGAAAACTTGGCGTACAATCTTTCCTTTCTCAACACTTCAAGCACTTCCCGTAGATGTTGTTCGTGTTCTGACTCGCTCTTGGAGTACACGAGTATGTCATCAATGAATACAATGACCGACTGGTCGAGGAATGGTCGGCACACTCTATTCATCAAGTCCATAAATATCGTCGGTGCATTCGTTAGACCAAAAGGCATTACAAGAAACTCGTAATGGCCGTAACGCATTATGAAAGCTGTCTTCGGAACATCTTCTTCACTCACCTTCACTTGGTGATAACCCGAACGTAAGTCGATTTTGGAAAAACAACCCGCTCCTTGAAGTTGATCGAACAAGTCGTCTATTCTCGGAAGCGGATATCTGTTCTTTACTGTAGCTTTGTTCAACTCACGATAGTCAATGCACATTCTCATCGTGCCATCTTTCTTCTTTACAAACAAGACCGGAGCTCTCCAGGGTGACGAACTCGGTCTTATAAAGCCCTTCTCCAAAAGCTCTTGGAGTTGTGGCATCATTTCTTGCATCTCTGATGGCGCTAAACGGTAAGGAGCTTTAGCAATTGGTGTTGCTCCAGGCACAATATCAATCCGAAACTCTAACTGATGATCGGGTGGTAACCCGGGCAAGTCGTCCGGAAAGACATCTGGAAACTCACGCACAATCTTCACATCTTCCAGCTTTGATTTCTCTAACTTGGCATCGATCACATAGGCTAGGAAAGACGAACCTCCTTTTACTAAGCACTTGCGAGCCTTTGCCATTGTGATTATTGTCGCTTCACCTTTTCTCTTTTCACCATAGATGACAATGACTTCGCCAGAGGGGTTGGGAAGTCGAATCAACTTCTTGGAACATACGATCTCGGCGTGATTGTTTGACAACCAATCCATGCCGACCACAACATCAAAACCCCCGATTAACATCGGCAGTAGATCGATCGAGAATTCTGTCCCTTCGATACTAAGAGTACACTGCTTCAGAACATCGTGGATCAGAACTTGACTACCATCGGCTATTTCTACCACTAATGCATCCTCAAGACTAGTAGTGGGCATAGAAATCTTCTGACAGAACAATTCAGATACGAAAGAGAAACTGACACCTGTATCGAATAAAATACGAGCAGGTACAGAGTTTATAAGAAAAGTACCCGATACCACATCAGCGGATGCCTTGGCCTCATCGGCCGTCATCTAAAATGCTCGACCCGGAACCCTAGGAGGGTTCTCCTTCCTTGCTGGCGTGCTACCCGACACAAGCTTCGGGCAATCTCTTTTCACGTGCCCCGGTGCCTTGCACTCATAACAGACAAGTCCTCTGACCGGGCAATCTCTGATAGTGTGACCAGGCTTCCCACACTTATAACAAGTTTGAGAAGTGGTGTTACAGTCACCGTGGTGTTTAGTTCGACACTTGTGGCACCACCTAGCTTCCTGCTGATTGCTGAAGTTTCGGTTTCCACCAAAAGGTCGTGATCTCTTGGGATAAGCAGAATTGCTCTCCCACTTTCTCTTATCAGCCACCATTACAACTTTCTCAGCTTTGTTCCTTGCAAACATCTCTTCCATGTACTGAGCTTCTTCAACCATCTCGCGGAGGTTAGAAGCTTTAGAATTGTGGACCATAGATTGCATGTCCGCAGGTAGACCATTCAGATAGGCCTTCATCTTATCCTTCTCTGTTGGGGCAGCGTTCCCCACCAGATCAAGTTTCTCCATGAACTGACGGGTGTACTCCCTCACCGTCAGGCTTCCCTTTACCAGAGGCCGGAATTCTTTCTCAATTCGGTCCATTGTTCTTTCATTGCATAACTCTTCTAACAACTTTTTCTTGAATTCGGTCCACGACAACTGAGCCAACACAACAGGAGATAGGGTGAATTGAATGACATTCCACCAAATGAGCGCAGTATCCCTCAGCAGTTGGGTACCGAACCGCACTCTCTGATCATCTCCGCATTCGGAAGAGCCAAAAGCTTGCTCGACCGCTCGAATCCACTTTACACACAAGATTGGGTCGTCGGAACCAGAGAACTATAGTGGTCCGCAACCCAGAAAGGACTTGTAAGAACAACGCTTCCTATTTCCCGGAGCACCAATAATCCCGTGCTCCTCAGCCCTGAACCCTGCACCAACGCCTCCAGGACCCGCTACAATGTTTTCCACAACCGTCTCACTCCTCCGATTGTTCACATCGCGGTCCTCAATCACTTTCAGCAGAAACTCTTGCTGTTTTGCCATCTCTTCCCTCATTGCCAACATCATGCTGGCCATCAACTCAGACGGGGAACTAGCATCCCTGATGACTGGGTGGGACGAAGCCAGGTCTACTCGCGGAATGACCTCTGGCCCCCCACCTAGCCCTTGCTGAACAGGTGGTCGCACAACAACCTCAACTCCCTCCGGCTGACCAGCGGTGGAGGTTGTCGCTTCCAGGCCATCAACACGCGTACGCGGTCTACCACGCGTATTCACCATGCCAAACTGCTTCACAGAACAGGAAAAGAGATAAGAGAGAGTTGGAATAAACATAAAGGAAACGTACTACCACATTACCAATCGTCATAGCAATATAAATTCAAGCACACTTACGTACGATATCCTCATAATAACATTAGCTAAGTGAGATTATGAACATATAACACATAAAGGTTCTCGTCACGATTGCCACAACGCCTGATAAACGCACTTTCCGTTGACTCTAAGACTAACCCATCTTAGAAGCTCTACCCGATCTCACAGATCAATTCTTATCATACTCGGTCTAATTCTAGACATCTTACATTCATGCCTAGTTCACTTAAACTAGAGCTCTGATACCAACTTGTAACATCCTAAAATTCAGAGTAAATTTAAACTTCAAAAATAAGGCAATATGACATCT
This sequence comes from Arctium minus, assembly GCA_954870635.1. Classification (NCBI taxonomy): domain Eukaryota; kingdom Viridiplantae; phylum Streptophyta; class Magnoliopsida; order Asterales; family Asteraceae; genus Arctium; species Arctium minus. The sequence goes on from OX941088.1 coordinate 34,084,523, forward strand.
GTATTGCTATAAACTTCTCAAAAAGTGTATCAGTCCTTAAGACTTTACAAAAACCTGTACGGATTTAGAATTCATCAACAGACTAATCTAAATATAACTATCTAGATTACATCAGTTGACAATCCAAAATTCATCAAAAGAATGGGACTTAACAATGCCCAACTATCAACACTTTAGTCATCTCAAAATGCCTCGAGACCCAACTCGTCTCTCAAAACCCAGTGCATCCCACCTCTAAGGGAAACCTGTTATACATATCATTTGAGAAAAAGTGTCAGACTTAAAGCCTGGTGAGAACATACAGTTTATAAACCTCAAAAGATATAAACATTTGTATCATAAGATAATATTTCCAAAGAGGTTTAATCTTACAATTGAAACCTTTGCCACAACCGGGATTTTTCGTTATAAACATGTCATCAAATGACCAACGATAAAACATTTTACCAAGGATTGTGGCGTAACACAAAGTAGGCCAAAATCCGAGTTATGAGCTAAACAATTGGAATCCAAGGATACGAACACATAAGTCCGTGCTACAACGTGAGATCGAGCCCCAAGCAAAACCAATGTATACTCCTTCACTAGGATCACTATGAACCATGGCTAGTATCCGGCCTCACATAACCGTACCAGGTTGCGCCCCCGAGTATCATATGCATCCATAGCTACAAAATGGGGAATGTGACATCCTAACAATACAGTCGACTCAAAACCTAAGGATCCGCTAGTAATGGTACAGACTCGTCACAACAACATATGTGACCAACCATAAATATAAACATATGGTATAAACACATTTTATAAACAAAATGTCATTTCTAGTTCAACTTCTGGTAAGAATGAAAATCATTAAAATGAGTTCTTAAACATTCTTTTCATATATCCACATAATGTACAAGTAAAACATCATTTTACTTCATTAAGATAAGATCCATCATTTTAGTAAACACAAATGATCGGGAACCCTAAAATCTCCCAAAACTCAAGTTATATCAAATATGTAGAAAACTTAAATCTGAAACCATTGAGATATATAGGAGTTCCAAAAGGTAACTTTTGATATGTATAAAGTTTAAAATGATAGTAGGAATTCACCCAATAGGTTTATACGAAAACCCGAAGAACCAGATATCGACCCTCTTGATAAGACGAAGCTTTCTACACCGAAACCTCGGATCAAACACTAGATATTAACCACCAAACTCTAGAGAGAGAAATATACTTAGAGAGAGATATCTAGAGAGAGGATGAGAGAGACTTAGAGATTGATAGAATGAGATCCATGAGATATTTGGAAACTGATAACGGTGGAAGTTCACATTTTCACCGAAAACCACGCATTCGAACGATAAACTAATAACGGTGATAACGACAAGAGTTATACACAAGATTACAACGATATATGTATAATGAAAATCCAGGGTGTTACAAGAGTCCTCACTATCATTGTCACGATTCTCGATAAACAAATTTACCTTAATGACCTTTTATATCTCAGTTGTGTTCCTATACCGCACAGTTTAAGTTTAGGCCCATCCGGTCACCTAAATCACTTAAACTATGGCTCTGATACCAATTGTAACAGCCTAAACTCATAGAATAAAGCACATAAACTTCGATATAAATCAACGCTAAAACGGCCCCCCAGGTCGACAATTCATGATTTAAGGTTAACGATAAAGTAACCTAGTACGCAACTGAGAATACAAGGAATTAACAAGAACTATAATGGAGGTCTTCTATGTCCGACTCCAGCTCATTCCTTCTCCTTACCCTTAACCGTCCCACCTACTTCGCGCCTTCCTGAAAAGGGTTTTAATTTTGAAAGAGCAAGGGTTAGACCAACAAGTCTAGTGATTCTCCTCTAAACAGTTCAAATATCGCAGAAAATATTTAAAGTAATTAAACCAAATCATTATAAAAATAAACATTTCGTTCACAACCAAGCTTCCGGTACACACTACCGTCACTGGAGGTGACGGCGTGTCTGGCTCATACTGCCTTACTTGGGACACACCTCCAATGGCATATAAATGACACCCCCCCCCCCCGGTATGAGCACAGACGGGACACCCCCCCCCCCCCCGACTTGTTCATCTTGCTCCCAACAATGTATGCATACTTAACCACATAAATAATAAAATGATAAATCACATGACTTGCATTAAACATTAGAGCATAACTCGCATTTATTAAAAATCTCGCATGGAAAGATTATCGCATAATCAATAACGTTAAGGCTTCGAATAGAACAACCCACCTTGGTCCTTGCTCACGATTACTCTAACGCCCACACAACCTACGAAGAAGTTGATAGAGTGATTAGACACTAGCTAGGACTCACAAGTTAAGCAAATTCTCGACTTACCCCACTCCTCTAATCCTGAACGATAAAGTCAAACATATTGATTCAATTAATGCGTACAAGACTGAACTTTCAGGGTTAAATCTTCTGCTAAGCTGTTGGGTTGCTCCCGGTCAAGGTAGGTATCAGATCGACCCACGGTTGGAAAACAGGGCCGATAGGCACCCGGGCTTGGGGTACCTCGGCTACACCCGTGTCAAAAGGACACCCGAGTTTGCTCTTCGGCTTGGGTGACCCCCGGCTGGGGTGAAGCCCGCACCCGGCTCCAGCTGAATCAACGTTCGCTTCTTAGGCGAGGCATGCATCCGACACTAGGCGAAGCCCATGCCCGATCCCAAAGACACCCACACCTGGTTCTAGGTGAGATCCACATCCGACACAGGCGGAACTCGCACCCGGGTCGTGGCACAATCCAGGCCGCCTTGCCTTGGGGAAGAACTTCACGCCGCCATCGCTTCTTATCGAGAGGTTGATTTCCAGCGGCGGGTATTCGACCCAACCCCCAATCGAACCATAGACTCGATCTCACCAAAGATTTAGTCAAGTTTTTTCTTCAATCTCTCATCTCCCTTTGCATCGATTGATGCAGGGATCGTTTGGGTCTAAATCCTCCTTCCTTTCTGTAGCGATTGACCATAAATAAACCCTAATCAAAACAACTAGACACCCAAACAGTCGCCTAATATCCCAATTAATGATTCACAATAACGCACCTGAATCAATAAGAAACATCAAGAAGGAATTTGATATCTTACCTTGGAAATAGATGCAGAGAAAATTCTTCCAAGCTTCCAGACTCTTCCAACCAAGAACATACAGGCACCCAACTTTTCAGAATTTCTACAAGGGTAAAATGAGCTTAGCGGCTAGGGTATTGGGGTACTAAATCCCATATTTCCCCAAATTGCACAATAGACCTTAAATTTTAAGATTAAGACAAAAGCTTACCCAAACTTCCTTTTCTTTCTTTCTTTACAAAACAAAACCAAACACCGTTATTACAATGAAACCATGAAGTCACTAAGTTTATTAACTTACTAGTCGTATTACAAAACAAAACCAAACACCGTTATTAACGCTTTGTGGTGGAAATTTTGTGGTGGAAAAGAAGGTGTTACAAGTTGATATCAGAACTTCAGTTTAAGCAAATTAGGTTATGATCTTAGCCTAACTTAAACTAAGAGAGCCCTAGAAGTAAGATCAAGATGTTGGAGAAACAATTAAGAGGATGGCATGACAAAGAGTCACATTGAATTGCATATAAGTTGTTTATCCTTATCTTTAAGTGATATATAGCCTTATATTTTTATAGAATAAATGATCATCATCGTCCACGCTTGTAGGATCAATAGAGGAGAAACGTGTAGAGCCTTGGTCGAGGAACTAGCATCGGGTTAGCCCCAAGAGGTAGTCCTAGTAGGGGCCATTGAGTTGGACCCAATAATGTCCTTAAAAACAACGGAAGTATTAATGCATATCAATAGTCGAGCTTAGGCCCTGATTTGAGCCCAAGTATTAACTATAACTTGATTATAGAGGAGAGCACCCCCTTGATTACAACCCAATAGGTCCATAGACAGGTCCAAGTTATAACGAGGAGTCGCAAGCTATATGTGAGAGGATAATGGAGTTGATGGACCAGACCACCAATCTAACTAGTCGTCGGGAGAGGGATCTACATATTGATACTATACACTGAAAACTTTGATTAGGAGACATGTGACAACTCTATGGAGACATAGCATGAGAGTATTATGATTTTTCAGAAGCCTGATACAAACTTTGGAGAGTGTGTACTATGGAGGGCTATGCATTAGTCAGATTTGACGTCATCGCCCAGATTAATATTACGAGGACAAGTTAGACGACAGATTCTTTTTCAATCAAAAAATCAACAACAAACTCTAATTCTTGATGATTAGTGATTGTACTTAATGATTTATAGATGTTTCAATTGAATAGATCGAGCAAGTTTGAATTGACGTAACATGAAACATGTTGTATTTTTTAAATTTATAAGTTTTAACTTTATATTTTGTAATTTAATATAAATGACATAAATTCAACCATTTTCAATATGATAATAGTATATGATTTTAAAAAATATATGAAAAAGATATTTTTTTTAAATTAATAATTGCATTTTTTAAAGAGCTATTTTATTTAGAGTAAAGTTCACTTTTGGTCCCTAACGTTCGTAATTTTCAATGGATATTGTCTCTAAACTATCGAAACTCGAATTTGGTCCCTCACGTTTGTTATTTCACTTTGGATTTGGTCCCTCCTCCTAACGGCTATTAATTTTTTCTGTTAAGTGAGGGGTACTTTGGTCAATTCTGTTTTTCTCTCTTTAAATAAATAAATAATATTATATTATATTAAAATTAAAAAAGATATATATAAAATACAAAGACTAACACCCCCCCAATCTCTCCCTATCTCTTCTAAATCACTCCACAAACACCAACCTTCAAACCCATTATCCACCACTGACTCCACATCTTGGTGAAGCGGCCAACCAGCTTCTCTCCTTACAATTTCTAAAAGCGTTCGATTACGTTTACCCAATACCCCCACACCAATTATTTTCCAGAACATCAATTTTTCTAGGGTTTCATTTGGGTTCTTCAGGAACGTTACTGCTAGAGAAGTTGCAGAAAAAGGGTAAGATGAGGAAGGCCACCTAATTTAGGGTTATGTTGTTGATCTTCTTGCGATTTTGAAATTGTATTTGATTTGTGATTTTGATTTTATGTGCTCTGTGTTGGTTTAATGGACATTAGTGTTGAGCGGTGACAGTTGTCGATCCTTATATTATATGTATATAAATATGGATGTAATAATAATATAATATAATATAAAATATTAATATAATATAATATAATTTTTTTGGTTTTAGTAGAAAATGAAAAGAAAAAGGAAAATGACTAAACTACCCCTTTCATAACTGGAGTTAATGGAGAAAATTAACAACTGTTAGATGGAGGGACGAAAACTGATGGAGATTAACAAGCGTGAGGGATCAAATCCGATTTTCGATAGTTTAGGAACAATATCCATTGAGAATGACAAACATTAGGGACAAAAAAAATGAACTTTACTCTTTTATTTATTATGTCATAGAAAAGTAATATCACTTTTAATTGCAACACTTAAATTTTGATTTAGGATTTGAAATATTAAAGATTATCTAAAACCATTTTTATGAAAAAGGATAATGAGTGGCAATGAAAGTACAAAAATAAATGAGTGGTTGTTGATCTCCTTCCAATGTGTACAAAAAGGATATTCTAATCAATGCTTATAATCATACCCCAAGTTTTATCTCAATCTTCATTTATCATATTAAAAAAAGTCACTAATACTTTGATTTTATATGCATAATCTAATAACTTAATTTCTTTCAAAAAAAATCTAATAACTTAATTTAGTTTGTAAAAGTTTTGTTTAAAATGGAAAAACTATGAGAGAAGTAATAAAGTTTTTATAATTTTTTAAAAATAGAAAATTATAAGTCAAAATTTTAAAGAAAATCAGTTCTAGCAGATTCTCTATTTTAGAGATTTCAACATTAATTATATTATTAAAATATTTTATAATTTTATCATCTTAATACATTTTGGACACAAATTAATATAAAATAATAATAGTTTAATTTCATTGGTGAAAATAAGTAAAAAAACAATTTGTCTCTCATTCTATCAAGTTTTAAAGAATTTTCTAAACATAGAGTTTTCTAAACTTTTCTCTATTTTAGAAAACAATATAAATAATCTATTAAAATAAAATAGAGAACAAAACCTCTATTTTCTCTATTTTTTAGATTACATTGGAGATGCTATGAAATTCTCCCAATTTATAGAACTCTCCAATGATTATCATGTCAGATATATTATATTTCCACTTAATAAGAGACCTTGATGTTAAATTTGTCTGGGAGAGAATTAGTATTTTATTATATATATAAAATATTTTAACAATATAATTAATCTTGTAATCTTTATAATAGAAAATTATTGAACTTAAATGTAACTTTTTTCTTTTCTAGATTCTGAATTTAAAATTTTTATTTTAAACAAATTTTATAAATTAAAATATCTTTGAAGTTGCGTTTGATACATGGGACATGACAGTATAGGATGGGACAAAATTCATTGTCCCACGTTTGGCATGACAAAAATTCACTATACCGCGTTTGACGCGACATGAGACAGGGACAAAGACTGGAACATGATGGAACAAGATGAGAAATAAAGGGGTTTTTTTTGTTCCACCTAAATAGTAGAACAATACGGGACAAGAATGAGACAAAAGTAAAAAAATATTGATCTACCCTCATTTGATATATAACCCTAGTACGATATTTGTTTTAATGGTCATCACTACCTATCGCCGCCACTACCACTATCACTGTCACTGGTAGCCACTACCAATCACCGTCGGCCATCTCTACGTCTTCCTCCACCTCTACTGATCACCACCACCCATCACTACCACCACTACAATCGTCTCATCCACAACCACATCATTTACCAGTCATCCATCGCCTTCACCTCTACTTGTCATTGCAACCATGCATCCGTCAATTCATAAAAATCTTTCAAATTGAATCAAACATAGTATTTTCTTTGTATTAATCAGGTTTTTTCGAACTAGCATCAATTATTTCAGATTCTCCATTCAAATCTCGTACTATTATTTATTTATCTATGTATATGAAAATTATGTAAAAAACTAATTTTTTTATAAATTATTTAAATATATATTTTATTTGTGTCATTTATAAATATTATATAAATTTAAAAAAAATACCAAACAACTTTTAGAAGCAACTTGTTTAATCTTGTTTTATCCAATCCTAGTCATACTAAACACCAGATAGATATTTGTATAGTCATGTCTTATTCTCTTGTCTTGTCTTATCTAGTTTTGTCATGTCTAATCATGTCTCTATACCAACATTAACTAAAAAATCAAGTAGGGTTGGAAAATTTAGAATAAAAATAGTAATAGTAAAAAATGATTTGGTTAGAAATAAAAATAAAAAAATAAATGAGGAAAATATTGAATAAAAATAGTAATAGTAAAATATGATTTGATTAGAAATAGAAGGAGAAAGAGAAAGAAGGGTTTATGTTAGGTTAGGTATTAGGGGTAATGATGTTAGCAGGGTCCACGGCAAAGATTGCGCAGACAAGTTTATGGGGAAGTGCGGCTCCTTCTGCTTTTTACCGGCTTTGGATACGCACCTGCTTTTTACCATCACATGCTTCTCTCTCTCTCTCTCTCTCTCTCTCTCTCTCTCTCTCTCTCTCTCTCTCTCTCTCTCTCTCTCTCTCTCTCTCTCTCTCTCTCTCTCTCTCTCTCTCTCTCTCTCTCTCCTTTTTCTTATATTAATTTAATTTTTAGAATTAAATATAAATTTGGTTTTTGTGGTATATATACATGGGTTGGGTTCACGTGAGTCCAACCTGTTTTCGTGAGACCAGAAAATAACATTAAAACTTCACAACAATTCATTGTGAAGGAACGAAAATCAACAAACTTTCACAACAAAAACACTGTGAAGATTTACCTTTATAATACCTTCACAGTCTTTTGTTGTGAAGGTTTAGGCTATGTTTGGCAAACTAGCTGATAAGCTAGCTTATGACTGATAAGCTAGCTGATAGCTAATAAGCTAGCTGATGACTAATAAGCTAGCTGGTAACTGATAAGCTAGCTTATGAAAAAATCACGTTTGGCAAAAACTAGCTTATAATCATTTAAATTACCAAAAAGAACATTAATTATTTATTTATAATTAAAAGTTAATATATAATAATGAATATTAATGAGGGGCATAATTGGAATATTTGCAAAAAGCTCCTCATAAGCTACTCAAAGTAACTTATCAATTTGGATGACCATAAGTTAGCTTATAAGTTAGCTAGCTTATAATGCCTTAGTGTTATTTTTGTGATCTCACGGGTCTCACGAAAATAGCTTGGTCTCACATGATCTCAAGTCATATACATAAATTAAAAAGCAACGATCTTGAAAATAATCATATTTTTACTCTTGAGTTGGGGTTGTCATTATAAAAATTTACTCTTGTATCATTTGGATTTTAGTTGAATTTTGAACCACTTTAGTCAAAACGTCTAGCTGTGTTTTTTGGAAAAGTGTCCTGAGACTTTTGACCCAGACTAATCCCTTGACAATGAAACCAACTGCTAAAACATGCAGCACTAAGGTTATACCCAGTGGCCACAAAGTTGCGAATGCAGGGAATCGAACCCGGGTTAAGCGCTATGAACTCCCCAGGTGATTACCGCTACACCACAAGCCTTGTGGTTAACGTCTAGCTATGTTACTTAGTAACGTCACTGAAAGTTGTATCATTAGAGGCATTTTCATCTATTTATTGATATAAATTGACTTTATTTGTCGATTTCTATAATTTATAAAATTTAAAACTAAGCAACACATATTCATACATGCATCTTCACTTGCTCACTTGTTATTAAACCGAAAGAAAATTTTCTACAAATTAACATATGGAGTTCTTTTAGAAAGACAAATCAATATTGTCATTGATTCTTTGCTATCTCATACATATACAAACGATTTACTACTTTAATTTATAGTTGTGCTTGCACTTTGACTTGTTTAAAAGCTAGTAATCTTTTAACAAGCTTCTTTTATATTTAAAATATGATTAATATAAGTTAATCCAAAAAAATGAATAATATAAGAAAATATGATTCTATACAAGATGTTCTCATAAAAAAAATACATATACGCACATATTTTGCTATTTCGTAACAAAGTTTCTATCTTAATCTAGATCAAACCATGTGTCATCTCGGCCTCTTTTATGACACTCCATATTTGGCCACCACGAGGCAAAAGTGAAACATGACCCCACGAGAACCCAGTCCACTGTCGCTCATAAATCGATTTTTATAACGATATTTTTGTGTGGGTAATTGGGTATATGTCGAACTTCTTCAAAGGGTAAGATATATCATAATGCAACTTGTCTTAATTTATATTTAGTGTAACGATAACTCTTTTTATTTATTTATCAATTAATAGAAAAAAAATTCAATTCTTTATATTTTACACCAATTATATCTGAGAGTCAGGTTTATAATGTACGTGTTATTGGTTAATTATGATGATTCATGCAAATTACAATATAACTTGACAAATTGTCGTCTACGACATATGTTGTTACAAGAACTAGTTTCGATTAAAATGCGTATATAATAGAATTTTATTGGACACTTGTTACATCAATTAAAAATTCACAGTGACACTAGATACAAAGTAGGATAATATTTGTTAAATTTTGATGCATCTTATCATCTTGGAGTTATACCGGTGTTATCTGTGTTGTGATTGTTAGTGGTTTATAATTGGGAAATTAGTGTTTGATAACATCTCCACCAGCTATGGCTATAACATAATTTTTTTGTAATTTAGGAGAGTTTTGTGCTCCATTAGCTATGCTATATTGTATGGTAAAATAGAAAAAAGAAGGAAGATAATACGAAAATCTATAAACTTAGGGGTTGTTTGACATTTGCTGAATGATTTAGTGCAGAATGATTAAGTTGTCTGAATGATTAAGAGATTTTTATGGTATAGTGTAAAATAAAATATGGTTGTTTGCTAATTGTTCATAATGAAATCAGGGCTCTTAATGGTTAAGAGAGGGTCAGGATACAAAATCATTAAGAGGATTTTGGAACCATTAAGAAACAGTTTTTTTTTTTTTTTTTTTTGCCAAACAAGATTTACCTCTTAGCGATTCAGATAACAACCCCTTAGAAAAATCTCTAAAAATCTATATAGGAGAGATAAATAGTATTTTAATTATTACAAGAGACATTAAAAATAAATGTTTAGGTGAGAGAAATAATATTTTAATAAATGAAATGAATATTTTTAATAATATAGTTAATGTTGGAATTGCTAAAATAAAATATTGTTGGAGTTAGATATATTTTCCTTTAAGATTTTAATCTTTAATACCTTATTTTAAAAAAAAATTATAGCATAACTTTTGAGAGATATTCTAATGGGGTGTTTGAGATTGCATTTGGTAAAATGCTTATTGACTTATTCCAGTGTAGTATCGGTAATAAGGAGGTTTTTGTGTTTGATTGGGGCAAAAAAATTAATTGCTTATACCGGTTAAGCACTGGTAATAAAGAGTTTAATAAGCTACTCATTTCTAACTTATTAATTTATTTCGGTGTAGTACCGCCTTAACTTAATCCCTCATAACTTATTTGCTTATTTGCCAAACACTAAAAAAACAAATTATCAAATTATTATGTTTGGTACCACCATAAACTAATTCAAACAGGTTTTATAAAACTCTGATTTAGGGGGTGTTTGGGATTGCTTATTTAAATGGCTTATTGATTCATTTCGTCTTGTCACCGCTCATAAGCAGTTTTTAGAGTTTGGAAGAGAGAAAAAAAACTGCTTATGTCGCTTTGTCACCGCTGATAATCAATTTTTAATAAGTCATTCACTTCTAACTTATCAACTTATTTGAAACAACTTATGAGTTTTTTGGTTATTTTACATGTATAAACAATCTCAAATACTCCCTAAATAACAACTTATTAGCTTATTACGTTTTGATACCAGTATAAGCTAATCCAAACAATTTTTATAAAATTCTGGTTTAACACCACATAAGTTAATAAACACTTTTATATAAAAACATAAGTTATTTTAAATAAGCAATCCCAAACACCCTCTTAACATTTCATAAGTCGATAAACATTCTTACAAAAACTATAAATTATTTTAAATAAACAATCCCAAATATCCCTTAAAACTTGAAATGGATAAATTATTTAAATATTAAACATCGATTAACACGATAAAATGGTAATCGATCAACATAAATAAAGGAAAAATATGTTTGTAAATTGCATCAAATGCATTGGTTGAAATTTGAGTTGACTCGTTGGATAAAAAATTTAATTTATTTTTCGCCAAAACATAGACGACACTTGCATATGTCATATGCACATTGTGAACGCAGTAATAAAAAAAGCGTTGTTAAACCGTACAAACCGTCCATGCCGTATCAGCAAACACTATTTAGAACTTTTCCGGTGTGATTTGCGGTTTGCATTTTTACCAAACCTCACTATGCAGTGCGATTTGCGATTTTGAGTTATCAAACCGCAGTTCAAATTACACCACACATTATAATATATGCATATATTTTTAATTTTATATATCACATACACATATATGTATATATAGAATAACTGCAATACTTACGTAATATGTATTTAGAAATCGGATGTGTTGAATATTTTTACTTTCTGGACTACGGTCACGTTATCGTTGATTTTAAAATGTAGTTTTAATCTTATAATTATTGGATTGTAGGTGTAAAATGTGTTAGGTACAAACCGCATAAACCGTACCGCATTTCGTGGTGGTGTTCGGTGCGGTTTGAGGTATATGCGGTACGGTTTGAGAAAATGCTTAAACCGCATATGCGGTGCGGTTTTGCCCCAAACTGCACTACGAACACCCCTACTACATATATTCATTTTAGTTTAAAATTATGTTAAATTATATATTAAAATATAAAAAATAAGTCTTTAATATATATTTTTTTGAACGACTATAAGTCTTTAATATTTATGTATGTAAAAATAAAATTAATAGGTAGGGATGTATTAACTCACCCATAAAAATTATTTAATTCTAAAGATCGAGATCAAAGATTAATTAATTTTACTAATAATTTGCAACATTTAGATGCCGTTTGTTTTTTAAGAGGTATAAAGTCTGAAGTCTTATTTTAGATATGATTAATAAGAAGTAGTGTGTAAAAATGTCTGAACGATTCAGACTTAAGAGCCATTAAAAGATCTTTTTTCAAAAAAAAACAAACAAGCCCTTACTTTATATTGTTTCATCATATATTACTCTCATATCACTTTATATATTATTAGAGCATCTCATCATATTCTCTAAACATTTTCTAAAATGGAGAATGAAAGTCCAAAATTTCTAAAAATATTGTATTCAACTCTAACAGATTTTTCATTTTGAAAATTACATCATTAATTATATTATTAAAATATTTTATATATTTAATAAAATATTATTTCTCATTTCTAAACATTTCGTTTCAAGGTTCCTTATTGGTGAAGTACAATAAAAAGTTATTTCTCTCTTATGGTAATCATTTTTTGAGAGTTATCCAAATTTAGAGAAAATTACAGTCTATCTCTTACTTTCTCCATTTAACAAAAGTTTTAGAGAATTCGTTGGAACAAAAAAATACCAAAAATCTCTATTTTCTAAATTTTAAAGAAGTTGTGGAAATTGTTTTATTCAATTACTTATAATCTTTTAACATTTTTGTATAATAATATCCATTTTCATATTGCTTGACATCTTCCCATATCCTTTTTATAATGGTTTCATGTTTTCTTGTCTAAAATTTCATACAATTTTGTACTACAAACTATATCATATTATTTTTACTTTGTCTTACCTTTCTTAAAGTACAAGGATAATTTATAAGATGTACAATTTGGAAACAAGACCTAACTACCAACTTTCAAAGTCACATGTTCATTCAGGTCTTCAGTCTTCACCATATTTATTAGCAGTGTTCTTACACTTACTTTTCCGTATGCCTTTTAATATCAACGACTGTAGTTTTCAAATACCCAAATTAAAAGAACGAAAACCGTTTGTGCAAAACATTAGATTTTTATTTTAGGATTTATATTTAGGTTCTTGATTTGATAATGGTCAAGTTGAGCAACCATCAACTAACTTATTTTTTATGTTTAAGTTTATTGAATACATCTTATTTGATTAGCCATAAGCCAACTTCTAAATTAGCTTTTAAAACTAGTTCTAGTAACGTCTTTTTTTTCTTCCCATTTTTTTCCCATTTACGTTACCTATATTTTAGATTTTTTTAATTAAAAAAAAATCAGTTTATCAACTAACTCATTATCCGACCATTAGCCTTTAGCTAACAATTAGGTTAATTTTTTAATTAAAGGATTATATCAAAAAACAAATAATCTTATTCTCTTTAACTTGATACCCTTATTAATATTTTTTTTTCAATTTTTTTTACCAAATTTTTAAATACCATAATAATATTGAGATGTGTAGAGAAAAGAACTTCAATATAAGCAAAAAAGATTCAAATTCGCATAGAGTGTTTGGTTAGAGATATTAAACAACAATAATAAGAATGAACCGATAAACTATTTAGTTTTATATAATACAATAAGCTAATTTTCTTAAAATCCCAAATTTTTATTACATATTAAATTAAAGGAAAGAAAATTCATTCTTATTTTCATTCTCCATAATTTTTATTCACCCGCATGAACCAAAAATGTCCTTAAATTTTAAAATAGAGTTATATGGTGTTTAATTGTAAGATGAAGGATCGTGTGAGAAGTTGAGGTTCACGTGAGAAGAGGGAGAAGTGGATTTGAATCGTTAATCACTTTTAATCAAATACTCTCCCATGAATTGTGACTTAGAAGGGAATTGATATGGTAAATCTTATCTTCGTGCATTTCATCTTAATATGCATTCATTTTTCATCCAACGATTGATAACTACTTCTCACGTTAATCTCATCTTCTAACCGGAACCGAACCCTTAATCGGAGGAGTTAAATTTTTGCAATAGATACATAAAAGAAATGGGTAAAAAAAAATCCGATTTATGGGTGGATTGCGTGAATCAAAAGTCCGCATATAACCCAACACACCACACTATCCCCACCCCAAAATAGTGTTGAGAAAGGAGATGGTGACAGAACGGATGAGATAGAGTGACAGTCACAGTTTCCGTCTATATATGTCTACTGTCTTGATGCACATTTAGAGAGAGAAACAGAAACAAACACACACACACACACATACTGTGTGGAAGATCAACCAAGAGTTTTCTTTTCCCCTTTCACTTTTTCATTTTGTCCGTTTCCTCTGCTCCGGCCGACCAACCACCGGTACAGTGTTCGTCATCTCTCTCTCCTCTCTCTCTCTCTCTCTATATATATATACATATCTTATATCTGTATGTGTAATGTGTGATTCCTGTATGTTATCAACTGAAGAATCGTTTGAGGCTTTTTTGTTTTATGTTGTAATGATCGTTTTGATTGTCGATTTTTTATGATGTTATCTTCGTCGACTGTGTCAACGGGGAAATGTTGATGTATGAATGAGGCTACGGTGATTGTTTTTGGCGTTTTGCTTGTGAAATTCGGTGATTTTGTTTTGATCAAACTGGTACATGCTGTTTGAATTGGTAAATTTCTATATGAATTTTTATGTTTTCTGCTGTAATTTGAGGGAGTCGAGATGAAAAATGTGTGAATGTAGCAGTTCCTTTTTGAAAGTAGACTATTTGTCTGTGCTTTATTTTTCGCCCTAGCATTTTGTCGTTTGACTTGAATTCGTTTTATTAATGCGTTTTTTTTATATATAAATAAATTGGTATGTTATGCATGAACGTAGTTTGAATTGTGCAATGTAACAAGTTTTTTAGGGCTCCTGTTTGATTGAAGGCGAAGGAGATGAAAAATACGCAACTTGTAGTTGTGTTAGTTTCTAGTAAATGTAAAATTTGAACTCGATTTGCTGTATTAGGTTATAGCAAAGTTGAACCTTTCATTTGTTTTCTGTTTATTAATTTCCAAATACGAAATTAATTAAGGTTTAGCCATTTACGTTTCATCTCTAGGATGGAAATTTTAGGACTGCAGCTTAGTTTGTTTGACAATTTGCCTTTATTCCATTATTGGAAGAAGTTTATGTTTTCTATCTAAAAAAGCGGCATACATAAACTCTGGTTTTCTTTTCCAGCTTTTGGGTGGACCTGACTTGATAATTTGGTTTATGTTTATTAGGTATTATCTTTTATATCATATGGACTTATTCTCATGATGTTGTTTCTAGAGGATTATGGGGAGAACTTGCTATGCAGCCGACAAAAAGCATAAATTTGAAAGTGTAGTGAAGGGGTCAAATTGTAAAAGGGTTTGTGTTGATAAATTTGCTGCAAATTTGCATCCATTCAATGAGGGATTGTTGGGAGTTGCTGATGTTTAGATTTATGGTATATTATATTTCTATAACTTCTGCGAAGGAGAAAATAAATTACATGATTTGATCGATTCCTGGTCTTAGCTTGAGTGGGTATGGATGCTTTTATTTGGACATCTTGTTTGGGCTATTGGATTTATGTTTGACGAAGCAAATTGCACATTTGTCTTATGGCACTAGCCCTATACTTTGGTGGAAACTTACATATTCTGTTGGTTTTTGCCCTTATTATTTTTTAGCAATATGGTAATGCTGGAGATAGGCCATCACTGGTGCATATCTTGATAAGTTGCATTCTGAAAAAGGTTGATTCATGCAATTTTCTTGCAGTTCCTTTGTCAAAGCAAATTAAAATTATAGTCCACAATGGATGGGAATGGGAATCGGCAAATGGAGGTCCATTACGTAAACTCAGGATTCCCATACACAGCCACTGAGAGCTTCATGGACTTCTTTGATGGGATTTCGCATCAACCCACACATTATGCTCATTCTGGCCCAATGCATGATCAGGTATTTTCATAATTTATTTCCTTAAGAAACTGACTATATTACATGATAACTGTCTTGGTTATGTGAAGAAGTACATGGAAGTTGTCATACACAGGATACCCCCATGTTTTTTAAAATATCATCTGGATGGATTGGATTGCACAATTATGACCATTCTTCCAAAGCAAGCAATCAAACCAATAAACTTGCTTTTCGCTTGCATATTTTCTGATGTATCCTACATGTCCCTTCCCACACAAATCTGCTTAGGTATATTGTCAAGCATGCAATGGAACAATTGGTTCGTTGTATTGTTTTGTTTGTTTGCTCTGTACAATGGAAAATATGCAACTTTGACCAATGTTTGTTGTTTTTCCTAGCCTTTTTCTCATGTATTAAAGTAAAAAGACCATACTATTACCTTAACCTGTGCATACAAATGATGGCAACTATTTAAACATACTATTTTTGGATATCCAGTGTTTTTAATATGAGCTAGACATTCTGTATGTGATACTACTACCATGGTTTCTGCAAGTGTTCTGTATGTGATATTGATACTATGGCTTCCTTTGTACTATGTCCAGGAGAATGCATATTGGTCAATGAATATGAGTTCATACAAATATGGGTTACCTGCTCATGGGAGTATACCTTATTATGATCCATATGAAGTTCACAATTATGTACCAAGAATGGATCTGAACCGAAGTGCTTGGGAATATCCTGTAATGATGAATGTGACAGAACCTGCTTCTGCAGATGTGCAGTCTGCTGAGAGTTCAGTTCCGAGCATGCAAGCTATTCCTGAAGAATGTCAGTTCCTGTTTTTATATTTCCAGCTGCTAAGTTGAGACATGGAAAATATACACCTTAGGACACGATGCAATAATTTTGATGTATGGATCATATTATGTTACATGTAAATTATATTTCAGATCTAGAAGTTACTGCTCTATAGATTTTCCTTTTCTTCATCTATTCATTTGGCATGCACCATAAAGTAGTTATCCTTTAGGTGGCTAAACTAGAGTTTCCCTGTCTCAGTGGATTTCCTTCAGTTGTCATATCCTCAACTACAGTCAGTCTTTCCTAGTTGCTTATATAATTAATTTAATTCTACATATCAGCTTTAGTGAATGATCAGCGATCCTTATGCCATCTTTATCAATGTTGCAGGCAGTCCAAATGATGACAGTGCTTCTAGTTCTCAGGTATTAAGCTTTTATTTTTGTTCATGTGCTTTTATGCATTCTTTTGGCAGAGTCTATCATTTGGTTATTTTCCCAGCTAATTAGTCTTATTAATTGGCAGCCTTCACAGGCTTATCTATGATACACTGATAGCAATGGAAAGCTAAAACGTGTTTTTCCTTGCACAGGTTGTTTGGCAGGATGACATTGATCCAGACAATATGACATATGAGGTTTGCTATTAATTGCTCATGGGCTAATGGTTATTTATTCTTAACCAACAGTTATTTTATGCGGAAGAATCATCTGAATGTCCGTTTTCCGGTGACCTATATAATACTTCATTAGACCAGGTTCATTCAAAATTATGTACTTTGGCATTTGAAGCCACAAAAATTGAACATAGTCAAAACTTGTTTTGTGCATCATACTGCTGATTAGGATACTAAAACATTCAACCACCTCCAGTAGTGACCACTTATGAGCATACTGGCTTCCTCTTGCAATTTACTATACCATCCATATAGAATTAGTTGCGAGAGTTTAATATGTTTAGATCATCCATTAGGAACCCCCCCCCCCCCCCCCTTTTCTATCATTTTACTAGTCACGTAGGGGCTAACAACTTGTGAAGGGGCACAACTTCACAAGGGATCCTTTCGGCATGCAAACCACTTAGACCCAGGTGACCCGTCCCCAATATGAATACTTATATTTAAGGGATGTTACCTAATGGCACTGTTCACAAGTGGGATCAATGATCTTTCATGAGCCAAAAGCGAGTGACGATGCCTTTTATGTGAACACCATTAAGTGTTTTGAATTTGCAGAAAACAACTGAAATTCCATAATAATGCCGATTTTAGTGCAAGTAACATAGTAGAAGCTACAAAGCAACCAATAAACGGCAAAAGACTAAGAAGTAATATAAAATACTTTTTAACTAAAAGCGGGAAAATGGGTTTGTGGAGCTGGATTGGATAATGGTCAAGACAGTTAATGGATTAGATATGGGTGTTTTTTTTTTCCTTTTTTCTCTCCGTAATGAGCAAAGATGGTAGGACTTGGTTGGGTTGAATTGTTGGATGACCTCACCTTTTTCTCTTATTTTTTTTGGTTTTTGCACAAAGAAAACCAAAAGTAGATATGTACAATATGACTTAAAAGTTAAAACCAATTACAATTAAGCAGACAATAACATTATTATATTACATAACAACATATAACATTTTTTGAGCAAGAAATTGAAAACATTGATGCAAATTGTGAATCTAAAAAATTAATAGACTAGAACTGGGTATAGCCGTATAGAAAATTTTAATTATTTGATAAAGTTGTACAATTCCAAATTGAAATAATAATGGTAACAATAAGGGTTGTTTGATTCATGGAATTGGAAGGAATTTGAAGGAATTGAATAGCCAATTCCATTGACCAAATTTCAAGCATATGTTTGGTTCGCGGAATGAAATCTATGGAATCCTTCAAATTCCATTGAATTCCACAATTTAAGGAGGCGTTTGGTTCACAGAATGGAATTGGAATCCATCGAAAAATTTGACTTTAAAGGAATTGGGATGAAATTTGACCACGCGTTTGGTTGGTAGGAATTCAATTCTTTCACTTAAGCTAAGAAAGTATGAATTCCTTAAATGGTGGAATTCAATGGAATTGGAAGGATTCCATCGCTTTCATTCCGTGAACCAAATATGGGCTTGGAATTTGGTCAATGGAATTGGTCATGCCAATTCCTTCAAATTCCATGAACCAAACAACCCCTAAGGAATTCATCATTCCTTGACTTAAGTGAAGGAATTGAATTCCTACTAATCAATCGCATGGTCAAATTCCATTCCAATTCCTTCAAAGTCAAATTCCTTCAATGGATTCCAGTTCCATCAAATTCCATTATGTGAACCAAATGCCCTCTAATAACTTGATAAAATAAAATGAGTGACGTAAATATGTTTAAGTTATGAGTCACTTTAGTTGAGAGAGAAAATAGTTGTACCGTGTAATTCCTACCTTTGCCTTCAAATGTGATGTTATATTACCAAAACTTACATTAGAAAAAACTGAATTACCCATTAAAACCAAGCCAAACCAAACATACTAAGTATGTCGGAAGTAGGCTGGTGGGTGGTAGGATGTACACAAACCTTTCCTCTATCTCAAGGGGTAGGGAGGTAGTTTCCTTGAAGACACGCGACTTGTAAAAAGTTGTGGAAAGTCATGGGTGAAAAAGAGTGTTCGTCGAACATCGAAGTTTTTGAAGATTCTAAAAAGAAACAAGAGAGCATGAGATGGTTGAAAAGAAGTAGCAAAAGAGTGTGTGCAAACCATGGTTTTAAAAATCAATTGCGGCTTACGCCTCGAGGCAAGGCGGTCTTGGACGAGGTTTACGCCTTAGTTCAGTGAGGCGGTTTGATGAGGCGTGAGGCGGTGTCGAAGCGTACACCTCATATGATAAGCTTTGGTAATGGTTTTTTTGGCTTATTTGTAAGCTTTATGGCAGTAGTAGTACTTCTCTTTATAGTTTTTTTTTTTTAATTTTAAAAAACTAAAAGTCAAAGCCCAGTGGCCCCAATGTGTACTTTTAATATTTTAAAACTCAAAAGGGGTAGTACTTTCTCCTATCAATCAAAAAGTGTGGTTTTGACCCTTCCTCTTCCTCTCCCTCCAAGCAACCAATCTTTCTACACCCTCTTGGCCGATCTCATGGTTTCACTCTTTCCTCCATCAAGAACCATTGAACCCAACGCCTCTTAGTAATTTAGTATCATATATATACACATTTGTGTAATATATATACATGTTTTGGTGTGTATATATATTTCTGCCTTGGAGCTTACGCCTCGGACTGCCTCGAGGCTCACGCTTCGCCTCATTGAGAAAAAAAAACCTTGAGGCCCTATTCTGCCTTTTAAAACCTTGGTGCAAACAGACATCAAAGACAGTAAACAACAAAGGGGGTAAGGACATATGTGAGGGAATATGCCAAAACAAGCAACGAAACACTAAACCGCTTAAAACACGGCACTGAAAACTACTAGGACAAGATCCCTTCCTCCTAACCTCTGCTGGCGTTGCTAGTCTATGTGTTGGCTCTTTGACCCTCCCACATCTACACTGGCTTGCAATTGCATCACCAATATTAGAGGTCATATCCTTGGAAAGGTCTAAGGCCGCCATGTCCAGCCTGAGCTGCTTGTCCTATGCTCCTCCTCACCCCCTTGACTATTATGTTCTCCACCTTCCTCCCTGGTACTGGCATCCGTCTCCTCTTAACGTGGTCAGACCACCACAATCTTCCCCCTCTCATTTTATTAATGACTAGAAACGCACTCGCGCAATGCAGCGAGATACATCACGATTTTAATGTTTCATTTTATTTTTTGTTTTTTTGTCGATTTACGGTACGATTTGAATGGTTTTAAGAAAGTGATAATGTTTTTTTTTATTAATTTGTTTAATTTAGGCTTAATAATATAATGTTTTTTATATTAAAAAAGTTAAGTATTTTGTTAGAATTCAATGATTATCTTATATATTTTAATGACATCTAGAAAAAATAACCAATTACATATTTAATAATATAATTAAAACAAATTTATGGAAATGTCTGCATAAAAGGAATGTCGTGCACATACCAAATTGGTGAATGTTAGAAGATTGCAGTAGTAATATGTATCTTGTGCTTTGATACTTGTAAATTAAGAGATTTTTAAAATCTTGCATAAAATGACGGTACCTTGTGCCTAATAATTTGTATTTAAGAGTTTTGTATCCATTATTTATAATATAGTATAGATATAGATAGGTGCAACTCCTAGCTTTGCCCTGAAAACCCTGTTCGTGATACAGTCCAACATGATCCGACCACCTGGCTGTCCTAACATCCTCATTTCTGCAACTTCCTATTTCCCACTTTCTCTCATACGCCTTCCTTATCGGCCAACACTCAAATCCGTGTAACAAAGTTGGTTTGTGGCAATTTGCCCTCTTGTTTTAACGGAACCTTTTTTGTTTTCATACCCATCCTTTTGAATCATAGAGCCTAAATACTTGAAACTACCCTTTTAAGGTACCCTTTGCTCCCCAATGTTGACTTCTACCCCTTTGTCGTAATGCTCTCTACTGAAGTTGCAACATAGGTTTTGGTCTTGGAGCGGCTAATGTGCAAACCTTTTGTCTCTGATGCCGTGCTCCATTTCTCCATGTCTTGGTAAAAGTGAATCACAAACTTCAAATTTGTATGGCTTGGAGGGAGATCCTTCGAGATCCACCCTAGAATATCAGGTAAAAAGCCAAAATAAGTGGAGAAACCTAATTATGTGTCTTCATAAATGGGATTATGTGGCTCATGTAGCTTGACTGCATGAAATTCACCTACTTAACCAGTTCCCATAGCAACATAATTTGTGCCGGTTCTGAGCGAAATATTTTCAGCATGATCTCTTGTTTGATTGATTCCAAATTATGTATATTATCAATTGATTTCATGTATAGTAACTTAAATCAAGTCACGGGTTGTGGTATAATGGACAGCTTGTAGAACTTGGTAAAAAGTTCTGAACACATGGTGCATATCTGTGAAAATTTGAAGTGGAATGAGTATCATAATCTTTGTGTTCATGGTTATCGAGTGAATTTATTAATTATTTTGAAGTGTTTCTCAACTAGTTTGGGATGAATGGTATTGTTTGCTTTGTTGTTGTAAACATTGGTCATTTCTGAAATCACATTATTTGTGGTAGGAATTACTTGATTTAGGGGAGGCAATCGGGAGCGAGAGTCGAGGTCTTTCTCAAG
Source organism: Arctium minus (assembly GCA_954870635.1). Classification (NCBI taxonomy): domain Eukaryota; kingdom Viridiplantae; phylum Streptophyta; class Magnoliopsida; order Asterales; family Asteraceae; genus Arctium; species Arctium minus. The sequence goes on from OX941088.1 coordinate 34,106,509, forward strand.
AGCTTATTGATTCACTTCCAACTACAAGATACAAGTCTGGTGGATTCTTTTTGAGAAAAAAATCTGGAGAGAGGTTAGATTCTTTTTGTGTTTGTTTTATGATGATGGTAATTGGTAAGTAACTATGATGATGATGATGGAAAAGAAGCAGGTGTGTGATATGCCAAATGAGATACAAGAGAGGGGAGAAGCAAATGAATTTGCCATGCAAGCATGTTTACCATACGGAATGTGGGTCCAAATGGCTGAGCATTAACAAGGTACCTAATTATTTCATCCTTAAATTACTTTTATTAATTTAATTATTATTATTACTGTAAATGATCTAATGGATATTATTGTGTGTACAGACATGTCCTATTTGCAATGTGGAAGTGGTTGGGGAGGAACCAAGCCACTAGCAGCTAAACTCTTCATGTCTGGGAGGTTGATGTTTGTTAAATTTCCCCATTTTGTATTCTTTCTTTTAGTAGTTACTTACTCTTACATTACATAGCAAGCCAGGTAGAAGTTTACTACCACTACTACTACTACTACTACTACTACTACTACTACTACATGTTTTTATAGGAGGATATGCCGTTAGCTTTATTTATAAAAAAAGGTGAATATGAAAAAGACACAGATTGTTTGTTTAGGTAAAATCTTCATCCTTTTCTAAGATCAATTTGGCAAGGTAAAATGCCTTTTTCTTTTCCTAATTCAGTTTTTCATACTCCATTAGATTTGGTAATGCTCTTCGGCATTTCTAATGAAAAATCATTGTCATCGTGTAAATTGTCCTTTCACATGAGCTTCTAAATAGTTGGTTGATAGTTGATGCTATATAACATCAAGTTTCTAAAGGGCTTGAGGTGTGACGTGGCCCGCCGGGGGGGAGGGGGGGGGGGGTGTCGGCGAAGTTAAGTCTTACATGCCACGGTGAGAACGCAACGTTTGTCAAGGCGTGACTTAAAACATGAAATATATTTTACATATATAATTATATATAGGCGAAAAATCGTGTGAAAAGTTGAGGTTAACTTGAGAAGCGTGAGAAATGGATTTGAAACGTTGATCACTTTTAATCTCATGCCCTCCCATTAATTGTGTTTTAGAAGAAAATAGGATGAGAAATTGATGTACATTAGGATGAGATGTACCGAGATCCACCGGATTAATTCTCTTCTAAGGAGCAATTCATGGGAGGACATTAGAATAAAAGTGATCAGCGGTTCAGATCCCCTTTCTCACCTTAACCTCGACTTCTTGCACGATCATTTGTTTATATATATATGTCACGGTTATTTTGCAACACAGTAAAAGGTTACAACCCACATATATACACACATGCATATATCTTTTCTATTTATTATCAAATGAGATAATGATGTTGAACTAAGAAATATTATATATATTGATATTATATAAAGAGTCCCATTCAAAATATAACCTGGAAGGGTTTTATAGTTTCATTTGAATCATGATTTTACCAAAATATTAAAGTGTAAAACACAGAAAAATGTAACTTCTTTTAATTAAAAGTAAAAGTATTAAAGAAAAACAGCTATGACTTGTTAAAAAAATGAGCCTCATGGCGTTCCTCAAACAGCCATGGTGTGAGCCATATGGTGTGTAACAACAAAAAACATGTCTTATACTATGACACGTGTTTTAGAACCTTGATTTTCACATAGTTTGAAAATAAAACTAGATAACCCATGTTTCAAACCTTACTTGTTGATTAATCAAAAGATAAATTACATGTAAATGAAACATATTTAAGTTTGATTCTTATTTAGAAGAATTGTTTTTCAAAAGATTTATTTATGATATATATTTTGAAAATATATCTTTTAGCATGTCGTGATGTAGCTGAAACTTTATGTGTTTTTAGAAGTACATTTATCATATATTTTTAAATTATAAATTTTTAGATGTTTTTTTACAAAAATATATTTTATAAATATAAAGTAAACGAAAGCATTTTCATGCATTTTATCCAGCTTATATTTAGTTTTTAATTTATGTTATTTGTGCACTTTGGAATAACCTGGAGGTGGTCAATGGGTCTATTGCTTGTTCCCATAACATAAATTATTTATTTGGTGAAAAATAAATATATGAATTTTGTTTGATGTAAATCTCGATGAAAAATGTGGAGTGCTACGAACAAGTTATAGTTTTCATTCTCAATAAAAAAAAAAATTAATTTCATAATCACAATAATTAAAGTATGGTTTTTGCAAAACTATATGAGAATAAACATCCGATAATTTTCCTGTTTTTGTTACTTAAAAACGTTTAAAGATATATACTACTTTTTAAAAAAACGTGAAAACAAACATTAATAAGAAAAAAAAGTAAATAAATAAATTAAAAACCACTTGGGTTGTGACGCACTGGTAAAACTTTTGGGGGATGTGGTGGAAGATCTCATCTATACATGGTTTAAATTCAGGCGTTACCAAAGCTCTTGTGGCCATGAAGGTTCACCTGCGATGACTCCAGGTCATTCATGGTCGTCCGGGGATTAGTCGGTGCGGTTAAGCTGGTCTGGAAACCCACGGTTACCAAAAAAAAAAAAAAAATTAATAAATAAATTAATTAAATAAGAGAATATTGGATTTAACGGTCAGAAAAATAATGGAGTAAAGTAGAGGTCCCACATCTCAAACGTCTCACTTTGTCTTCTTCACTTCACCCCACCTCACCTCACCTCACACCCAAAAACAAACAAAACAAAACCCTCTCAAACGTTTCGATTAAGAAGAAAGAACGAAGAAGGAGATTCATATGGATGTAGCTACGATCGATTGGAAGGATTCCAAATTCGAGAAAGATGAACTCTACGAACAAATAGACGCTCCTCAATGGATCGATTTCTCTGCTAATTCTCCTCTTCATCACCATGATCATGATGCTTGGTTTTGCCGACCTGGTAGGTACCTAATTTAATATCAACACCAAAACATGTTTCTCATTTCCTCTGATTCTGAATATTACCTTTCAAGTTCAAAATTGAATTTAACACCAACTTTATGTGCTGAAAGTTATTGAAATTTTGTAGAGGAGTAGTAGAATTTATGTGATTTTGACGTTGAAACGTTGATTGCTTGCCTTAAAATGTCGTATGCTCATATAAACTGATGACTAATTGTTGTTATGTTTTGTTGTATTTGGTGTTTACAGATTGTAATCATCCTAAAACAGCCGATGATTTCTTCATAAAACCGGTCCCAAGTCCTTCTAAGGTATATTTTGCTTTTCATTTCCATAAAATTTCGCTGATTTGTTTCATTCATGCCCTAAATAACTGCATGACAGCATGAACAATTTAGGCTACATTAAAGATATTACTTAAAAAGGATATGATTAGTTACATTTAGGGCAACTGCGCAATCCCCAAATTTGCTCCAGTTTTATTTAGCAATTTGGTCGTTAGGGTTTAATTTTGAACTCAAATTGGGTTGCTCTTTTCAGCTTTATGGTTAAATTTTTCTGAGTCTTGTTTTGTTTTGTGTCAAGCTTCAAAGATCAGCTAATGTTTCTGAGATCACTCCAGTGGATGACCAAAATCAGAGGTACAAAAACAAACTTTTAGCTTTTGAACAATTGGTTTATGATTCATTTATCATGCCTAAATCCTAATTCACTCTTCTATTTGTATACCTCATTTAGCAACACACCAATGAAGAAAAGAGGAATTCCAATGACCAAAAATTCGAGAACTACTAAACATGTACAAGATAATGAGAATCAGAACCCCAACTTCTTAACCCCTGCTGATCACCCGGTCAAATTGAGCGCACAGAAGAAAAAGGCAGATACCGGTTCTTTAATAAGTGAAGAAACCCCAAGGAGGCTGAAGAGCACATTTTCGGCACGTAATTTATTTGGAGGAACCAATATATTGAATCAGATAACGGAGTTTTGTAATGAGTTGAAGAGATTGGCGACAAGATCAAAGCAGCGGGGGGATGAGAATGAGGAGAAACAGATTGAGCAGAAGAAGAAACCGGATACGGGTGTGTTGAAAGAGAGAGAAATTCAAAGGAAGCCATTGCTAGAGGCAACAAAAGTGAAAGATGAAGATGTGGTTAAGAGCAGTAGTAATGGCAAAGACAAACTTAGAAGGAAAATGTAAGTCTTTATTTATGTGAAAAAGCATTTTCTTTTTCACAATGCATCATTTCAAGTTGTTAGTTGCATACACAAGATGATGGGGACTTTGGGACTCTACCCGACACCTCCACTCTGTTAGAGTCCAACATCAGCTAGACTTGTGGAAGGTTTTAGGGTTTTAATTTTACATGGGTAGTTTAGTAATTTAGCAATCTTGTTACATATCCCATATTTTTATTCCACCAATTTTGGTGGGACAAAGACACTGCAATTTTGTCCCACTCAGTCACGTCAAATCTTGTGCAAACGTGCGACAACATGTTTTTGTTCTGTCATGTCTCATTTACCACATGCACCCTAATATATGTTGGAACCTCTCTCTCCTTAATGGCTCTTTTGGAGAGTAATGTAATGGGATCCATATATTCTCACACGCTCTATCAGCAGGACACAGGAATAATGAATCTCCGCTCATTAAACTTGATTTTCACCAAATTTTTGATGGGCATGGTGTAAGAATCCGATTGAGTTCATGTTGGAAACATGTACACTTCATTTCATAATCATGGACTCAATTTAATTTGCGTTTATTTGTAACCTATGTGCAGAAGGAATACCGGGTTAGAGAACAGCCCAATTGCAGAAACCACGACGAGCACAAGGGGTAAAGCGGAGAAGAGAATGTTTCAGATCCTAACCACCAAAGCCACCCCACCTAAGGCATTCCGAACTAGACCTCACGTATGTTTTCTTATGGTGTCATAATTTATCATGTTTCATTTGCTTATTATAATAACTTAAAAAGGCATGTTATCTGCATCAGTTTTGAGGCCATGGACATCAAATTTGTACATCTTAAAGGGATATATATGTGGGATATAGAACACAGATCAAAGCAACAGCAACAGCAGCAGCAGCAACAAGAAGCAAGGATATTAGATAGAAGGCTGGCATATACTAATCAAGGTAGTAGTGCTCTGCTCCTATCTCATAGTTCTTGAAACCCTGCATTTTTAGCTAAATATTATTACAAGTTTATAAGCTAAGGTAAATCATTAGTTAATTCTTTGGAATTTATTCATTTTTTTTAAATCTTTCTAAATAAATATATTTATATTCTTGTTGATGACAATAAAGGTGCAAGTACTTTGTGTTCATTAGTACTTTGTGTTCTAATGAAAACCTCATTAGTTGTGTAATGGTTTTTGATCTTGACTTTTTCATTCCCATGACCCGACTTAAAACTATCATCAATCATTTTATTTGCTAATTTTGTTGTAAACAAATCATCGTTTTTACATACAAAAAAAGAAGCTAAATCATAGCTACTTTTTGTTAAAACAAGCTAATGTAAACGTACTTCACTTTTTTTTTGTCCAAAGTTGTTTTGCAATTGTAATGATTTTTATATCAAAGCCCTTGTAGCCCAACGGTCGGTAACATCCTGGGGGACAGTGGATGGCATCCCTGTCTACCCGGGTTCGATTCCTAGGGGGAACGGGTGGCGATACCCCAGTCCATGGGTCGGCCTTCGGGTCGGGCATGGGCGAGGCTATGGATCGGTAACGGTCCATGGTCGCGAGGATTAGTCGGGTGCCCGTATGGATCCCGAATACCTCGTCGACTTCGGTCGGGACGGGTGTGTGCGTTAAGTTGCCGTTCAAAAAAAAAATTTGTAATGATTTTTATATTTCTTATGCAAGAAAGAGCAAGGGATGGCCATGTAAGGAAAGCATAAATCGAACCAAGACTTAACTACTTACATAAGCCAATTACGACTTTGGATTATGCATGGCATATTATTAAGTAGACGAAAAGGTGTAACATCATCTCCTAACCAACCACTTAAAATAAAATACTAAAAATGGTGGTCAATGGAAGACTAAAAGAAAATCCACTCCAACCATACATAAAAAAAAAAAACACTAAAAACCATCTTTAATACATTAAAGTTTAGGGGTAGGTTCAAACGAGAAGGTAAATATTTTGCGAGAAGTGTTTAATCATATATGATACACAAACTTAACCATATATGATTAAACACGTGTTATATTGGCAATACATAGATGTTTAATAATATATGATTAAGCACACTTACAAGCCATGTAATTATATATGATTAAACACTTCTCAATTTCTCGCAAAATGTTTAACTTCTCGCATGCTCTCAATAAATTTTATTTTATTAATATTATCAATTTGTGGATTATTTGAAAATTGTTCCTGAATTTGAGAAATATTATCTTCATTTGATTCACTATCAGAATAGTTTTGAGATGAATTATCTGAATCTTGATTAATAACATTGACTTTCATATTATTTAATTTTCACTTAATTCATCCATTATTTTCTTATTATATCCAAGATTTATTTTTTAATCCGTTATCTGTTGAGGTATAAAAATTGGATTCTCGATTTTTATAGGTGCTTTTGATTCTTGTTTTTCTTCAATTATTATTTATTTAGAATTATTTTCAATTCTATTTAATTGTTGACTAATTGTATATAATATTTCATTTGAATAATTATTTTGATATATTATATCTTGAATTAATTCTTCTTTTTTCTCTACTTTTTTAATTGAAAAAGGATTAAAAAAGGATTTGGTCATACTTAAAAAGGCAAAAATATTAAAAATTAACCAAAATCAAAATAAAGAATGGAATCTTTATAATAAATTAACACCTACTCAAATAATACATTTAGGAAAAATTATTATAAGAATAAAACAACTTGAAGAAAGAATCAAAATAATGTTCCAATGGATTCAAGAAGCCAGATCCGAATTAATAATTTGTTAAATCAATAATTTTTAATATGGTAGAATCAACAATTAATATGGAATATCTTAAAAAAGAATTCCATGCTGATCATAATAAGAAGAAAAGAGAATGATATTACAAATTTGTCAATGATAGTGATGAAGAATTGAGACATCAAATCCAATGGAGAATATATATTATCAAAAGAGAACTTCATATCTCATTCTTTGAATGGTATGAACAAGTGTTTTGCAAACAAAACAATATTCCAAATCCTTTTTTAAATATTTATGACACCCCAAAATTGACTCAAACATATAAAACAATAATATATCAAAAAGAAATCATAGCTATTCATCCACCTAGAGAACATATATTAATACAAAATCAATATATAGCTACTCCCCATATAACGATTAAAAAAGTAGAGAAAAAAGAAGAATTAATTCAAGATATAATATATCAAAATAATTATTCAAATGAAATATTATATACAATTAGTCAACAATTAAATAGAATTGAAAATAATTCTAAAGAAATAATAATTGAAGAAAAACAAGAATCAAAAGCACCTATAAAAATCGAGAATCCAATTTTTATACCTCAACAGATAACGGATTAAAAAATAAATCTTGGATATAATAAGAAAATAATGGATGAATTAAGTGAAAAATTAAATAATATGAAAGTCAATGTTATTAATCAAGATTCAGATAATTCATCTCAAAACTATTCTGATAGTGAATCAAATGAAGATAATATTTCTCAAATTCAGGAACAATTTTCAAATAATCCACAAATTGATAATATTAATAAAATAAAATTTAGTGACAATTTTGCTTCAACAAGTAGACCTCAAACTCTAAACTATTATTCAAGACCCACTTTCCCAGATGTTCAATATGAGGCAAAAGACCTCTCTTTTGTTAGAAGTCAATTTGATGGTACATCAGTTTATGAGTGGAATCTAGATGGATTATCAGAACATCAAATTATAAATTTACTCCAAGAATTCAATATGGCTGCTAATGCTTACACCATTAAAGGCAATGGTCAAAAGCAAATCGCTGAATTATTAATTTCAGGTTTTACTGGCAATTTAAGGGGGTGGTGGGAACAATATGTTACACCCGATGAAAATGCTACTATCTTAAATTCCACCAAAACCATAATCAAAACAGAAAATAATCAACAGATTCAAACTCAAGAATTAGATATAATTCCTACTCTTATTTATGCTATAATGAAGAATTATATAGGAGATCCAACAATGTTCCAAGAAAGAAGTGCATAAATACTCCTCAACCTAACTTGTAGAAAACTACAAGATTTTAGATGGTACAAAAACATGTTCTTAACAAAAGTCATGTTAAGACCAGACTGCAAAGAGGCTTACTGGAAAGAAAGATTCATTGCAGGATTACCAAACTTATTCGCTGAAAAGATTAGAAATAATCTAAGAGAAAAATATAATAATCAAATCCCTTATAGAGATTTAACTTATGGAGAGTTAATTAATCATGTTAATAGAGAAGGTTTGGCAATTTGTTCAGATCTAAAATTCAAAGCTAAACTCAAAAAAGACAGAATCACTAGTAAAAATGAATTAGGAGACTTTTGTCAACAATATGGTTATCAACCCATTTCAACTCCTTCTTCATCAAAAACAAAAAAGCATTTTTCAAAGAAGAGGTTTTCAAATAAGAGATATACTTCTAAATATAATAAAGCTGAAGAATATAATGATAATAAGAAGAAAAAATATCATAAGAAGTATACAAAGAAACCAAATTTTCATAAAAGTAATCAAAAAGTATCCAAAGATATAATCATATGTTACAAATGTGGCAAAACAGGTCATATGGCAAAAGACTGCTATGTCAAAAGAAAAATTAATCAGTTAGACATGTCAGATAAGTTAAAAGCTCAAATCTGTAAATTAATGCTCAATAATGACAGTTCTAGTGAATCATCTAGTCTATCTGACTTTGAAGAAAAAGATTTAAACAATGTTAAAAACTATTCAACATCAGATTCAGAAGCAAGTTGTGAATGTATAGGAAATTGCACTTGCAATCAAATCAATGTAATTATAGACAAAGATAGAGAAATAATAGAATTATTAGATCAAATTCCAGATCAAACAATTAAAGAACAAACTTTAAATAAGTTTCTCAATTATAATAAAAAAGACCCTATAGTTTTAAATTCAAATCCAACTGAGATGTTTAATCTTCACGAAGTTTTCAAAAGATTATCTAAACCAAATACATCAATAATTGTTCAAGATTTACAAGAAGAACTTAATAATGTCAAAACAGAAATAAAATTAATCAAAAAGAATGTTAAAACAGAAATAGGATTAATCAAAGAAAAATTATCAAACGTTGAAAAAAATAAAGCAATTATTAAAAATGATTTAGAAGAAAGCAATATAGAAATCAAAGAAATCAAGAAAATACCAAAAAGAATAACTTTTCAAAGATGGAACACATATATTGAATTATGTATAAAAAATGAATTCAAAGTAATGGTTCTAGCACTAATTGATAGTGGTGCTGACATGAATTGTATTCAAGAAGGAATCATACCTACCAAATATTATGAGAAAACGGCTAATAGGTTGTCAACTGCTAGTGGATCTTCTCTAAAACGGCTAATAGGTTGTCTCAAAACTTCATTAATACTTGCAAATAATTTAACTTCAACGTTAATTCTAGGAACTCCATTCATTTCTCAATTATACCCCATTTCAATATCAGAAGATGGAATTTCTGCAAAAGTATTAGGTAAAGAAGTATTTTTCAAATTTGATGATCCAATTACTTCTACAAAATTAAATCATTTAGAAAATAAGATTAATCAAGCAAAATATTTAAGAAATGAAATTGATAGCCTAAAAATTTCTGATCAAATTCATAATCAAATTAATCAAAATAAAATAAAACATATAAAAGAAAATTTTGAAAACAATGTTTGCTCAAATATTCCAAATGCCTTTTGGAAAAGAAAACAACATATAGTCAAATTACCCTATATTAAAGAATTCAATGAAAGAGATATCCCTTCAAGATCAAGAGCTATTCATATGTCAAATGAATTACAAGAACATTGTAAAAAAGAGATTCAAGAACTTTTAGATAAAAAACTCATAAGACCCTCAAAATCCCTTTGGTCTTGTTCAGCCTTCTACGTTATGAATGCAGCTGAGATAGAACGAGGATGTCTAAGATTAGTTATTAATTATAAACCTCTAAATAAGGTTTTAGAATGATTAAGATATGCAATTCCAAATAAAAGAGATTTACTCAAAAAATTATATGATTCAAATATATTTTCAAAATTTGATATGAAGTCAGGATTCTGGCAAATACAAATTCATGAAGATGATAAATACAAAACAGGTTTTAATGTTCCCTTTGGTCATTATGAATGGAATGTTATGCCATTTGGACTCAAAAATGCTCCATCCGAATTTCAAAATATCATGAATGACATCATAATACCAATAAGTAATTTTGCTATTGTTTATATTGATGATATCCTAATTTTTTCAAAATCCATTGATCAACATTTTAAACATTTAAATATATTTTATGATTTGATTTACAAAAATGGATTATTTGTATCTGCTTCAAAGATGCATCTTTTTCAAACGAATGTTAGATTTTTAGGACATGATATTGTTCAAGGAACTATAAAACCAATTCAAAGAAATCTTGAGTTTTCAAATAAATTTCCAGATGAAATTAAAGATAAAACTCAGCTTCAAAGATTTTTAGGATGTTTAAATTATGTTCATGATTTCTTCCAAGATTTAGGAATTATATGTAAACCTCTTTATCAAAGACTCAAAAAGAATCCAGAACCCTGGACTCAAGAACATACTAAAATTGTTCAACATATCAAACAAAAAATAAAGTATTTACCGTGTCTTCATATACCTCAACCAAATGCTCAAATAATAGTTGAAACCGATGCTAGTGATCTAGGTTTCGGAGGCATACTAAAGCAAAAAATTAATAACCAAGCAAAGAAAGAATTAGTTAGATTTTTCTCAGGTTCATGGAATGATACTCAAAGAAATTATTCAACAGTCAAAAAAGAGATTTTATCAATAGTTTTATGTATAAAAAAATTGAAGATGATTTGTACATGAAACCATTTTTATTAAGAATAGATTGTCAATCTGCAAAAACCATTTTAGAAAATGATGTTAAAAATATAATATCAAAACAAATTTTTGCAAGATGGCAAGCCTTACTAAATAATTTTGATTTTCAAATTGAATTTATTAAAGGAACAAATAATTCTCTTCCTGACTTTTTATCAAGAGAATTTTTACAGGGAAAATGAGATTCAAAAAAGCAGATGATCCTTTCTCCTTTCAAACGATCTGAATCAACATCTTCTTCCTCTCCTCTTCCTATTCAAAATAGATATTCACCACTTACACCTCCACATATTCAACAAACCTATTCTGCTTTAGTCCAAAATTCTCCATCCTCTGTTTCAAAGCCAATTCAAAATAAATCCCTAGTTCCAACCATCAAAAAAGGTTCCACTTCAAATACAACCAATCATTCATATATTCAAAATCCTAACCATCAGATAGTAAAAATCCTTGAAGATTATGAATTACATCTTCAAAACAAATCTTTTAGTACTCTTGTTGATTTTCTTTTTCCCAAAGATTCTCTATTCAAATCAGATACTTACAAGACTAGAGAATATTATGAAGCAATCCTTATAGACACCAGATCTATTAAGGTTATTCATAATAAAAATTCCAACTCTTCTCAAATAGATTTCAGCAAAGTTCAGATATTTCATATCCTTACGATTCAAGAGTGGAAGGCTCGTCCTTACCTCAACAAGACCCTTTCAAATTACTCAAAACATCCGTCTTATAATTATTATGATTATCAAGACGCATGGTTCAAATTCCTTTATCTTAGATGTTATACACACTCTTGGTTCATATTCTTTGATAAGAACTTTGACAACAATTATCCAAATTGGTTCACTAATTGGTTCAAATTTATGGGAAGTATTCCAGATATTTTTCCCATAAGTGTTCATGGTGGATTCACAAAATTCAAAGAAATGTTAACATTTCTGAACATGAATACTTGTTGAAATTCACAATTTTATTCAAAATTCCTTGGATCATTTCCTGGACATTTGAAGTAACTCCATCAAACGGTCCTTCACCTCCAATGCTCATGAGAACCTGCAACGTCAAATGGTGGGAAAAGCTGCCTAAAGATCAAATTGTCAAAATGACAATTCAAGGAGTATCTGATTATTACTCAAAGAATTTTGGAGTACCAGCCACAATCGAACAACCACTCTATCTCCTCAAAGAAGAAGAAGATGATGAAGTTGCTCAAATTATGACTGCAAATTCAAAAGATGAAATAAAAACATTACTTCAAGAATTCAAAAGAAGTTCTCCAACAAGTTCTACTCAAGACTCATTGTTTCAAGATTCACAAGATCCCTATCCAGATGTAAATCTATAGGGAAAATGTGTTTGCTGTTCTTGCCTTTGTAGGCAAGATTCTTTGTTATTCAAATAATGGGTATTCAAATGTCTGGAATACACCCTTTGGTATTCCAAAAAGATATTTTATTCAAAATGTTATTCAAAAGTTTCTGCAGGTATTCAAGATGACGACAAAGCATAAATCAATGATTCATGATGCTTTTCAAAAGAGAAGATGACAAAGCACTTTAACAAGGAAGTCAAAAGTGCTTAAAAGTATTGTCGACCACATCTCAAATGAATGAATTCAATTAATTCAAAGTCTTAAATCCGCAGCCGGTTACCGGTCAAAAGTTATTCAATAATTGAAGACTTCAAAGACACTTGCCGATCATTCTCCATAGAATAAGCCTATAAAAGAAGACCTCAAGGAAGTATTCAAGACACACAATTTTTCTAGCCTTGAAAACATTTGTAAAATGTTATGTCTAGGAAAAAAACCCTCTCTCTCCTTTTCTACTGCAAGATGTTCGAAATCTTTAGATTTCCAGTTATTCATATCTCCAAATATATGTTCAAATTGTATTAAAGACAACTGTTCAACAGATTGCTTAATCAAAGAAGGTACAATTTAATCATGCTTTATATTGTTATGTTTAGTGATGGTTGCCTTATTTTGCAAAGATATGATCATAATCATCAAATAAAAATTTTTATTTCAAATATTTATCCAGCAACTCTATTAAATGAATTTTCAAACTTTTGTATTTTAAATATCAGAGTTATTCATACAATCAATTTGTTTATAATTGTCCAATTTACGATCCTGCTCACGATTGGTATCAGAGCATATATATATATATATATATATATATATATATATATATATATATATATATATATATATATATAAGGATTTGGTTCATTTGAGAAATGCCAAAAATATGATAAATAAAGAAATGATCCTAGCCTTAATTTGGTCAACATACGTGTGGTCTGTAGAAGATAGAGGGATAGTTTTGTAAAATACGTCGGACGAGTTCATATATGAACCTGTATGATTCACATATGAATTATATGTTCATATATGAACCAATGTAATTCACATATGAACTCTTTTAACCGATTCATATATGAACCTTTGTGATTCATATATGAATCAGTTAATTAGTTCATATATGAATTTGTTAATCAGTTCAACTGATTCACATATGAACCTACAATTAATTAGTTCATATGTGAATCAGTAACTAATTAACTGTAGGTTCATATCTGAATCAGTTGAACTAATTAACAGATTCACATATGAACTAATTAACTGATTCATATATGAACGTATAGTTCATATATGAATCACAAAGGTTCATATATGAATTAGTTAAAAGAATTCATATGTGAATTACACTACTCCACATATGAACATGTAGTTCATATATGAATCATATGGGTTCATATATGAACTCGTCCCGTGTATTTGTAAAAATTACGAAATTGTCCTTCTATTTTTGTAATAGCCGCAACTTTGACCAGTTAAGCCGTAATTGTTGATCAGTCAAAGCCAATCATGACCGAATGAAAGTGTTGGATTAGTTCTCTGTTTCTCATATATTTAACATTCCTCAAATGAACTTCTCCCTACATATATATATATATATATATATATATATATATATATATATAATTATAAAAAGGGAAAATGGCCTATATGGCCTTTTTGGGAAAATGGTATTAACAAAATAACAAAAAAATCATCATATTTCCTCGATTAACGCCCATTTCACCAGTGGTTCCCACCCTACCGTCAGTGAATTTTTTTGTGGGACCCACTGAACGCAACAACGTATAGTAAGAAAACACGTATATTTTTGGAGACCACACCTGACGCATGGAGCCCACACCCGACAAACCACTGCCATCTTCGTGAAGACCCCCGATTTGTCAAATCGGCGAAAACAAAAAAGGGAATTCGTCGACGGCGAAAACATTTTCGTCTCGATAACCGAGCACAAATGCATGTGACCGACTAATTAAAGTTGAATGCATGTGACCTCTAGTATAGTCCCATCGGCGAAAGCAGATTAGAGGTGGTCCATTGTTGCCAGCGAAAATATTGTTTTGAAAATCAAGGTTGACGTCAGCAAGTGTATTAGGGCTGACGTACGTTAGCAAGTGTATTAGGGATGACGTACGTCAGCAAGTGTATTAGGGTTGACGTCAGCATTGTATATAGTTTTTCTAATAAGGCTATAACTATTGTTTGTTAATTTCAATTTTTGTGATATTTTCCAAACCGGATACATATTTCCCCCTATATAAACAACATACCCCATTTGAAAACAAACACATCATATTTGAAACCTTATATCTCATCTTCAATTTTATCCTTATATACACCTTTGAGATCTCCTTTCATATTTGAAACAAATATGAATTCTCGTCCTAGTGATAGTGTTAACATGTATGTTCAGAGTGGCGGTTCGTTAGAAAAAAACAATAGTGTTACCAAGTACATTAATGGAAATCCGAAATGTATATTAAGTTTGTCTTCCCCCTTAACATATACATCATTGTTAAAAGGACGGAGGAAATATTACGTTTAGTTAGTGAGTTTAGATTATTTTACGAAAACCCTCTAATGGATGGTGAGATCTTCGAGTTTGATGTTGAATAGGATGTTCCGGGGTTTGAATATGTGGTCAACCACATATGTTGCCGGTTTTTGTAGTCGGTGGTGGTAATGGTGGAGATGGATCTGGTGGCATGATCAATCATACCCCATAAGGAGGCAGCGGTGAAAACCCATATTTTTTTCGGACATCAACCAGATAGTTTCTTTCCATCTACTAGTTATCAACAACTCCAACAAGAGTTCCCACAACCGATCCAACAACAGTTCCCCCAACAACCCAACTTTGAACCTGCGATCAACCATGACACTAGTCTAATCCCATATTTGAACGAGATTCCAAATTTGAACGAGGGAGACATAGAAGACGAAGTTGACGTTGCCTTTGAGATTTTGAATATTCCACAAGAAGAAGACGAAGATGATAGAGACGATCGTTCAAAGGATGAGGAAATTGGGATAAGGAATAATTTTTGGGGTATGTATGACCCATTACCCTACCCACCCCTCGTTATAAAACCTAGAAACCCCATGTCTTACCAACCTACATCACACGTGAAAATCCTACAGATGTTCGAGAAGAAAGAAGCGTTGAAGCTTGCAGTAGGGTTAAAATGCCTTTACGATAAATTCCAAGTGAAGGTAAAAAGATCAAATCCGAAAAGTATGGGACAGTTTGTTACGTCGAAGGATGCAAATGGCGTTTAATGGCGGTTGCTGTCGATTATAGCAGTCCCCTGTTTCAAGTTAGAAAACTGCACGACGAACACACTTGTTCAAGAACCTAAGTCCACCCCAACAACTGTAATGTGACACCAAAGGTTTTGGGTCATGTACCGCAAAGGAGTTTGAAGGAGTGTAGGAGGTTATATCGTGGAAACGAAATCATCGAAGACATCAATCAACGCTTCAGTGTAAACATCTCTTACAACCAAGCATGGCAAGACTCATCGTTTGCCCAACTTCTGGTCTATTACCAAAATCTGAAACTACACAATCCCGGGACTGTAACTGAAATAACCCTAGATGATGCAGGACAATTTGATATGTTGTTCGTGGTACTTGGTGCTTCGGTAAAGATTTTTTTATTAATTTTATGTAGTTTACATTTTGTTTAATGTTAATACATATGACTTTAATCATCTGCAAATCCAGTCGTTTTTGTATGGTCTACGACCGTTGTACATAATGGACGGTGCCCATCTGAAGGGTAAATATGTCGGGCACCATGTTCCTGGCGGTCGCAATGGACGAGAACAACCAGATCGTTCCCATTGTGATGGGAGTGGGAAAGACAGAAAGTGACCCCGCATGGACTTGGTTCTTAACAAAGTTGAAAGAATGTATTGGTGAAGCCAACTTAGCCTTTATTACTGATCGAACGACTTCTATCGATTTAGCTATCAAAACGGTATTCCCAAATGCCCATCACGGTCTTTGTGCCCGACATCTGCTCGTTAACTTGAAATTGACCTAAAAAGGAGAGAAAACAAGTGGATGTTCTGGGTGGCATGCAAATCGTACCGATTATCAGACTTCGAGGCTACCATGGATTTGATGCATCATAGTCTACCGAGTACGACTGCATACCTTCAGGAAGTTGGGTACGAAAGATGGGCAAGATCAAAGTTTTTTGGCATGCGTTATAGCCAATGACTTCGAACAGTGCGAAGTTCGTGAACGCGTTGAGGCGATTTACGCGTTACCTGTCGATTACAATGTTGGTCGAGTTTTACCGTTCGACATTGCAACAATGGTATTATAAGCGTAGGCATGATAGAGGTATATTTATTTACCCAACTACATATTTCAAATTGAGAATTTGTTAATTTAGTGTAACATTTTATCGTTTTACCTATAGTGCAAATCTAAAGCGTACTGACACAGTGGGCGGAGGCAAAAATCGAGAAAAAATCAATAGGAGCGCAAGATGGAGGGTGTATCCCATTTCTGAAATACACTTCGAAGTTCATGACTGGCATAAGAATGGAAGAGTTGATTTTCAGTCTCGGACATGTACATGCATGCAATGGAAACTGTCTGGTATCCCGTGTGGTCATCTGATAGCCGTTACACGACAACTCGGTTATACAAAATGTAACCAATGGGCTTCAAGATGGTTCACAATGCATGCTTATCGGGCAACATATGACGAGCAAGTGAACCATCTTCTGAACCATCTGAATACGTTTTGCCCGAAGAACGTATGACATGCCTCCCGCCTCCCATGAACATACGAAACGCCGAAAGACCACGTAACTGCGACCGTATCCCATCGTGAGAGGAAGAACCGATTGTAAAAACTGGCAGTTGTTGTGGCCAGAAGGGACATTTTCATTACAATTGTTCAAGTCCAATGCCAGCCCCCTCGCGTACTCCTGGAGCGTAAAGTAGTCGTAGGAAATCTGAGGCTCATACCACCCAGTATCATCCATCACAACTGGATGATACACAAGAATATGTTTGCCCAACTTATGATCTAGGGTCGTAAATAATGTATTTGTTTTTATAAATGTAATTTCTTGCTTTGTTATATTTTAAGTTTCACAACATACAATATAACATGATCAAGAATAACATTGACATACATGCCAAAATGAAACCAAGAACGTTAATTTAGATTAGATATTCCATGATGTCAAACAAACAATATAGTCCGAAAATAACATAAAATAATGCCGGTAATAACAAGTTCACTAAACAACTAGAGTTTTTCTGGATAGAACGTCTTACATGAGGCTATCCAGTTATGTTTTTCGTTGATCATTTCCTGCATGATAGGATACTGAATGATAGGATCATTTCATTGGGCAAACAAGGATCAAGAATCTTATTCAGTAAAAAGCATAAGCAAGGATCAAAAATCTTACCTGAGGTATCATTCCACATAGTAATGGCCAAAAACTAGGCTCGGGCCGGGCCGGGCCAAAACGGGCTTCGGGTCCAAACAGTAACGCCACAGACCGGGCCAAGCCAAAATCGGGCTGGGTCGGGCCGGATTTCAGACAAAAAATGGTGGACCGGTAACCGGTAGTGTTGAACCGGTCCTTCATAACCGGGTCGGGCCGGGCCATGAACCGACCCTTCCTATTTTAAAAAAAAATAAATTTTTATTATATAATTAATTATATAATAAACTTTTAAGGTTTAATTATATCAATTAATAAACTTTAAAAAACTTCAATTATATCAATTACTAAACTTTAAAAAATAAAATTTGGATTGGATCACTCAAATACACTTTAAAAATACGTTTTATTTATAATTTAAAGTTACAAACTTACAATGTTATTACATCAATTCTAAGAAAAAACACACTTGTTAAAAACCCGAAGGTCCCGCTCCCGAACTCCCACCCTCACCCCATGGATTGTAATTGTATGGATTGTATGGATGGATTGTACTCTGGATTGTAGTCTTCAAGAGTTCCGCACTTTTCAAGTCGGTCAACATGTAACACCCTAAAAATGGGGTAAAATAAAAACGAAAAATTTCGGCAATATAACGTCTATAATATAGAATTATAAACCTGTAAACAGGATTGACTATGACCCAATATGGTTGGGGTAGTTGCATCAATTAAAGTAGCGAAGCTAATAAGACATATACACGACAACCTATTTAATCTAGAACATTTGACAACTAGATTAATATGGGTGTCTCTATGACTTCAAAACGCTCTTCTCTCAAGAACCCAAAAATGTCGGCCCATGAAGGATCCTATATGCACGTCCGGCGAATCAAGGTACCCTATGCACACCACTAACTGAACCTGTGAGCCATTAAACACCAAGACAAGTATTAGGCCAAAGTCTAGAGTGTAACAAATACTTAACAGTAATGTAAGCATGTACAATGTAATTAATTGTTACCAGAATACCCATAGACTGAATCAATGCCAATATTCCCATTCGGGACAAATGTTTCCTTTCCTGTACAAATACACAAGAGATAAATCTTGAAAGACGGGGGAGACCCGTTACCATCTTGGGTGACGAGAACACGTGAATGGGGTCACCCATGATGTTATTGGATTTCACCACATATCCCGGTTCTAGTTCCCATGCCATACCAGACATCACAATCCTCAAACCGTTTATGCCTCTAGTGCTTACTCTGTCGAGTTACACCTCAAGGGCTTACAGACATGAGTGTCTATCCAATCTAGACGAGTTCCAACTCAAGGACTTACGTCCCCTATTGTCTACTTACTAGTGCCCAAACGACCAACAATTAACACCACATATAGTTATGTCATCTAAATCCTCGTGCACAAGGAGATAGATATAAACTCCACATTTAGATCATGATCAAGTATAGATAGCAATTTTCATACAATGCACATTTCTTTCAAATAACATAATAAAGCTCAATACATGTTTATCTTTATACTCCAACGTTTGTTTGACAACATGGCAACCATCAAACGAGGTGAAGACTCTAACTGCTGATAAAAATATTTGTATCCTACTTCTCATATTTATGAAGATGGTCCTCTACCATAATTTAACTTGTTTACCACTTAGCATGCATAAAGAAACCCCCATGATAATTAATAACTCCCATAAGGAACAATAATCCCTATACATGTTAGACATACAAAACCCTAATATTAGGTTAACTTTATATATCTCATAATGTTATTCCAGATTCTAGTTCCTAAATGCAATTAATAAAAAACAAATACAAACAAGAATCAAATTAGCTGTTTGATTTCACTTTCAAATTCAACAATTACAATCTTTCTCTCTCTAGAACTCTCTCTCTCTCTACAAATTTCTCTCTCTAAACGCATTCTCTCCCTCTCTCTCTCTCTCTCTCTCTCTCTCCAAATTACTCAGTTCGTTACTTCTTCTAAGAAAACAGAAATACAAAGCTATTTATATCTACAACTATTACAAGGAAACAAACAAATACAAATACAACAACTTTGACTTTTATTACAAGAGACTTTGACTTTAAGAGAGAGTTGACTTTTCCAGCTTTGACTTCTTGAACTTTGACCTTTCAGTATTCTTGATCTTGTATCCAACATATTTATGCTCTAACAATCTCCCCCTTTTGATTCAAGATCAGTGTTGAAAGATTTAGCAATTCAGTCTTCACTTTTTAAGCTCTGTCAGTACAAATTCCCATTTTTCTTTGACGGTATTCTTTCCAAAAACTGTCTTCAAATGGTTAACAATCTCCTAAAAACTTTCACAAGATACTTTCAGACTTTGGAAAGAAATTATCTTCAGAATCAGCTCGAATTTGCTTTAGCAGATAACCTTCAAAGAAAATTTCCTCAAATCTTCAGAAATTCTTTGATCTTCTTCAAATCTTCAAATTTTTTACTTTGAGCTTTTTTGACTTGGACATTTCTGAAAATCATCTCTCAAAACTTTATCATTTTCTTGATACCATCTCCCCCTTTTTGATGATTTGAGCATCTATATCAGCAAAACTTTTCTTCCAAGAAATGTCTTTGACCATTCTAATCTGTTAAACTGAGCCTCTGATTCTGTGAACCATAACCAAGTATTCATCTAGATCTTTGCAAATCCAGACAAAAATAATAACATGTAACTCCTGAATCAACAAATGAATCAGTTAGAATGCATGTCAGTAACACAAAGTCACTATGTGTAACGAATACACAATATAAAGGAGCTTTTTGATGATCACTCCCCAGGGCTTCTATCCAATCATCGAAATACCACAAAGGTAATTTCTATGAATGTTATGACAAAGAAACAAATTCTTTGTGTGTTCGTACAAGTGTAGAAAGAATTAAGCACGAATAATTGCTTTAAATAAGGCTCAACATTGTGTAAACCACTGAGACAACAGTAGATAAACACAGACTCAATGTGCATGATTGAAGTGCGAAGGTGGGCCAGACTTCCTTCTTTTTCAATATCCAGATTTTCCAAATGAAAACCAGATAGATTATATGATGCGTCCCCTTGAAAATGTGAAACATTTTCTTTTTGAGAAGAAAATGAGTAGCTTGTGGTGTTTAGTCAAGAGTTGGCATGGGCTAGTTGCCTGTTTCAATAACGTTCACCAAATAGTTGTGAAACGCTAGTAATGTGGCTACCCGGCTCAGAAAGTAGTTGGTGCAGAGTTTGATATTCTTTTACTCTGATCTCACACCCTCTTTCTTTTAATCATTAAGCTCACTACTAACCAAACTCTCTTTTCCATTTTACCTCATCACACCCACACTCATTTCTTTTAGACTCCTCACACTCAATCACTATTGGATTAACTTCTTGGGTAGGAAACACTAGTTAACGTGAATCCATAGAAGTTCATTTAAGTCCTAGCACAAAGAACCCATGTATGATCCTAAAAGAACGTGTTGCTCATAATGATTTAACTTTATCAGTTAAAGCTCATATACAAATGTCAGATATGAATGTATACTCATAAAATATAAACATGAAGATTTGAGAATTTTTAGACATTGAAGTATTTTCAAACAAGTATACTGAATGAATGAACATGAATGCAAAAGACTTGTTTGAAAATCTGACATTGTATGAAAAATGATCAGAAATGAAATGATATAGCAATTAAGCTTATGGTCAAGAATAACGGATATAGTCCATATGAAACAAAAATATAGACTTTCTTGAAATGAACGCTTTGAAATGAAATGACGCTCAAGATACATTTGAAGTACAAGCGGGGTGTCTTACCATCGAAAATATGTTTCAAATATGAGACATGGTAAGAATGATTTGAACAAAAATTCAAACCGGTGTGTGTGAATACTTGAAAGTATATAGAAAAGACAATACGCAAGTATTAATCTTTGGAAACACACGGTTTGTTAAACATTGAAGCTAAAAAAATAAAATTGAAAACATTTAAAATCACACTTCCAATTCATGAAACCTGTTTAAGAATCGGGAAGTGGTTTGAACATTTAAGAATATGTTTTCTATATCTGAAAGTTGTCCTTCTTTCAGATACATTTGAGATTAAGATAAGAACTTTACCGTTTCGCGCAATCTTAAATCTCATGAAG
The DNA here is from genome assembly GCA_954870635.1 of Arctium minus. Taxonomy (NCBI): domain Eukaryota; kingdom Viridiplantae; phylum Streptophyta; class Magnoliopsida; order Asterales; family Asteraceae; genus Arctium; species Arctium minus. The sequence goes on from OX941088.1 coordinate 34,128,508, forward strand.
TCAGCTGAAGTCATAAAGATATGATCTTGATAGCTTCTCTCATTCTGCAAAAATCTCAAAGTCATGTCAAAGCAACTTTATTCACAAAAACTTATTCAAATGTAAAAGACATAAAGCAGTAAAACAATTAAAGTACGAGTTCTGATCTGAAATAATCAGAAATCATAATTCTTTACTCCCCCTGAAAATATGCATCTGAAATTTATCAGTAAAAGGCACATGATAGAGATATACAACTCCATTTGAAGTGTAGTTCATCATATCTTCCGAATACATATTTCCAAAAAAAAATTATGTACTCCCCCTTGAAGGTTGATTTCCTCTTCTGAGTATCTGAGTACACTCTCTTATCAGCCCGGGAGTAGCATTTCTTTTTCATCATTGAAGAGCGAGTCTTAAACTGTTGTGTTTAGAAGTCAAACTTCGTTGAAGTACGGGTCCTAAGCTGATTTAATTAGAAGCCTTGGTTCTCTTACTCCCCCTTGACTGTAGGTGCCTGCGACACAGATTCACTTTTCAGCTTTGGTACCCACTGGTATTTGGGTCCATAATTGTTAGTTGCAGTTCTTATGGGAGTAACTGAATAAGAACCATACTAGAAATGATCACTTGCTTTATGAACAAAATCATATGTATGACAATAAGAACAATACCACTTTTTAGATAACCTGATCAATTGATCTCTCGAATAAGCAAGATCAGGTTTACCTTTTAGCACTTTGTTCTTCTTGACTATTGATGCATGTATACATGATTTGTTACTTGTCTTCTCTTCCTTCTTTCCTTTCTTTTCTTTCTTCTTCTCATCATTCTTCTTATCTTCAACTGGTTTTACTCTCCATACTAGCTTTTCTTCTTCATATCTTCTTCTTCTTCTCCTTCTTCTTTGTGTATTTGAACCATCTACATTTTGATCATAGAAAATGTTAGTAGTACGAATCTGATCAAATGAATTAACTGACCATCTTGAAGAAACAATTTTCAAATGTGAGCTTGAGGCTGTCTTGAAAGAACCAACTGAACTATTTCTAGGTGAGTGGATTTTGGACTCTGGAGTCGCCACCACCTTTAAAACAATCTTTTCAAGCTCTTTTATCTTTTAAAGATAAACTGTCTCTTTCTTCAATGAGTAGGTCAATCTTCTTCTTGAATTCAGACTTCGTTATCTGCTCTTTCGGTGCACTCTCAGACAGTTCAGATAACTTCTTAGTAAGCTTCTTGATTTCTTCCTCAAATATATTTCTTTCTTCTTCAAAATCTTTTTCCACATTCTTTCGTCCATCAGATATCTCTTTAAAAAATCCAATGTTCTTCTGTTCAATTTCTTTTTTATCCTTTGCAAACTTTTCTCTTTCAATAATGATCACTTTCTCAAAATCAGAAACTTGTTGAGAAAGCTTAATGCATTTAAGCTCAACTGTCTTCTTCTCATCAGCACATTTTCTTGAAAACTCTGAGAATTTCTTAGCAAATTCTTTCTTTTCTTTCTCAAAAACTGATCTTTCTTCAACAATTTGTAATTCTAATTCAAAGATCTTCTTTTCATTAGCACACCCTGTTTGCTGAAACTTGACAATGTGATCTTCTAATTCTGAGATCTTGTTCTTTAACTCAGTGTTTTCAGCTTCCATAAACAAGACCTTTTATTCATTAAGCCCAGAAATCTGTTTAAGAAGATCTTCATTTATTTTCTTTAACACACTGACTTCTTCTCTCAGTAGCTTCCTTTCATCTGAATATTTCTTTGACCTCTTTGAGTAGTAGTCAACTGAGGAAGCAAGATTTTTGTTCTCTAATTTGAGCTTGTGAATTCTCTTTTCATCATCAGAAAAATATCCCATCTTGAATATCTGTATCAACAAGAACTTGAATATGATCGTTAGTCCAAAATGAAATCAAGTAAATCAGAAAAACTTGAAGTAGGAATTCAAAAATTCTGATCACAAAAATAACTTTTGTCCCCCTCCGCAGACTTAGCACGGGGGTCCGTGCGTGTTCTTCACTATAGAAACTCGCAAGTCACTATTAAAAATATGAAACTCGCAGACGCCTAAAACTCGCAGATCACTATTCACAAATAAACTCGCAGACTGAGGCGTGCACGTTTCAGAAACTCGCACGCAAAGACTTGCGTGTTTTGTAAAACTCGCTAGCCACTAAAACTCGCTAGATGCTTAAACTCGCAAGAGACTATTCACTGATGAACTCGCAGATAGAGGCGTGCATGTTTGAAAAACTCGCTAGTCGCTACTAGCACGTTTTGACCAAACTCGCAGATCAATCAAACTCGCAGATCAATCAAACTCGCAGATCGATAAAACTCGCAGATCACTATTCACGATGAAACGCGCTAAATGAGACGTGCGCGTTTCCAAAACTCGCTAGTCAAAACTTGCGCGTTTGAACAAACTCGCTAACCAAGCTTGCGCGTTCCAACACTTAGAAACTTTTCTTGAAATTCCAAACTCGCACGATTAAAGAACTCGTAGATCACTATTCCTGCTCAAACTCGCACCCTTCGATTAGCGCGTTTATAGAACTCGCTAACAACTACGTGCGCGTTCTGGTCCTTAGAAAATTTTCCAACTTTTCCAAACTCGTAGACTTCGATCAGTGAGTTTCTAGAACTCGCTAACAATACCTTGCGCGTTTTGATCGAAACTGATATTCTTCAGCTTGCGCGTTCTAACGAAGAACTTGCACGTTTTGCAGATCTAGCGCGTTCTTCAGAAATCCGTGCGTGTTCTTCATTTTTTCACCTAAATTCGATTCAAATCTCCACCAAATGATCTGAAACTTTGCAGATTTCTTCTAAATCATGTTTCGAACCAATTACAATGCAGAGATTACAAACCAAAACAACAAAAATACAAGATTGATCTATGTAACAGTGCTCAAACAAACTCGTGAACAAAAATACAACAAAATCCAAAAATATCAAACAATTACAGTGCAAATATGAAATTAAACCATACAGACTCAATCTAATTCACTCAACAATCATAATCTGATCAATTTCAACACCTAATTCGCACAAAAACTCATAATATAATTCTTCGGATCAAGAACACAGTGTCGAACTTTTCTGAAATTTCTTGAATTCGATTTGGATTTGCTCTTATACCAATTGTTATTCCCAAATTCTAGTTCCTAAATGCAATTAATCAAAAACAAACACAAACAAGAATCAAATTACCTGTTTGATTTCACTTTCAAATTCAACAATTACAATCTTTCTCTCTCAAGAACTCTCTCTCTCTCTCTACAAATTTCTCTCTCTCTAAACGTATTCTCTCTCTCTCTACATTACTCAGTTCGTTACTTCTTCTAAGAAAACAGAAATACAAAGCTATTTATATCTACAACTATTACAAGGAAACAAACAAATACAAATACAACAACTTTGACTTTTATTACAAGAGACTTTGACTTTAAGAGAGAGTTGACTTTTCCAGCTTTGACTTCTTGAACTTTGACCTTTCAGTATTTTTGATCTTGTATCCAACATATTTATGCTCTAACAAATAATATTCACATAAGCAAATAATGGTGCAAGTATAGATGAATAATGGTTAGGAGACTCACCAAAAAGGATTGTAAAGTAGAAACCCTAATATAGCAAAACCCTAGAGGACTTGAGACTTGGAGCTTGGAGATCTTGCGGTTTAATGATCAATAGAGAGGTAGGAGAACCTAGGGTTTGTATTTAATGATCAAAGGTTAGATGGGGGATCATTGAATGTCATTGATGGAGAAGAGAGGAGAAAACCGTACCTATGGATGCCCAAAATCGCTGCTCTCAACAAACCAAAGTTGTTCTTGATGAAAAAGAAATCGGCTAGCATTTAATAGGGCAAAAAAAACCATTGGCGATTGTGACATCGCGAGAGTGACATATCACTCTCGCCGAGAGTGTACCGCGAGCTTCGGCCCAAACCCCCTTCGCGATTGTGACACCGCGAGAGTGCCCCTGGCAATCTCGCCAGGTACTCTCGCCGAAATGGTACCGCAAGTCAAATTTTCCACGGCGATTATGACACGCGATAGTTCCCAATGAAACTATCATCGGGCACTATCGCTGAGTGCTTCCCTTTACCAAATCTGACAAAATCCAACCCGGGTTCGCGACCGATCTAAGGTAATTTCATATGAAAAAATTATATAAATAAACGTGAACACGAAACATGTATTCATCCGAAATTCGGGGTGTTACACAACAACCGTATTATCATCAAGGCGGTCGGTGTCCAGTTCTTCTTCTTCATCGTCGTAACGTGAGACGCCACCGACACTACTAGCATCATCATCGGTTACTGTTGGATCATAAATTGTATTCAAGATTAAAGTTAAAGTTCAGGGTTTAAATTGTATTTATTTGATAGTTAAATTGGGTTAAGTTGTAAATGGGCCTAAAGTCTATCAAGCCCATTAGGAAGTCCATTAAGCTTAAAACCCATATGGCCTAGGTATTTAATGTGTTAATTATTTAGTTTTAGGGTAGGATACCTAATAATCATAATTAGAGATTAAAAGTAGTTGTACGAATTCTCTCTGTAATCCTACATTCAAGGTATCAAGAACACACAAGGTTTTCATTGATTATTCAAGGGATTGGTATGTTATTCTAATCTTATTATCTCTTGATCTATATTGTGTTCTGTGTTAGTTTATCAACTAGATTAAACTGGGTTAACAAGTGGTATCAGAGCCAAAAGAATCAAGTTTTTTTTTGGATTTTACTATTCATCGATGTTACTATGTTCATCGATATTCATCTGGGCGATAAGTGATCTATTGAATTAATGAGTTTTTATGAACAAAATTGGTTTGATTAGATGTGTTTCATGCTATTAAATGTTATCTGATTAGTTAATTGCATTTAAATTCATCAATTGATTGGATTTTTATGATTTCTCAAATCTGGGTTCATATAACTGTCGACGCCTGTGTTCATCAAATTGAAGTTTAAAAGTTGTTCTTTAATCTTTAATTTTGATTGCTTTGTGATCGATATGTGTTTGGGGTACAAAAGTCTGATTTATTGAATTGACTTCGATCCCTCGTGTGTTTTCTGGGTTGATTATTGTTTTCTGGGTCGTCGAACTGTGAAGAACTTACCGGTCGAGACCATCAAGAACGTATCGGTCGCTATATACATCGGTCCATATCAAACACTATACCGGTCACCCTGTACCGGTTGTCCTATATCGGTCTTCTCACATCCCGGTCACAAAATACAATCCCAATACCGGTCATTAAATCTTACCGGTCAACTTCAACATACCGGTCGACCGCATCAAAATCTGATACCGGTCAAATTCATACCGGTAAACAACATATCGATCGGGGCACCCCGGTCAATAGACCAGTCCGGTCGAAGGAACCTACTTGTCGAATATACTATATCGGTCGCCCCTCCATATCGGTCACTCTTAATCCCTGTCAACTCTCGATACCGGTCGCCCGGACAACACCTGTCTATACCGGTCAACATCTTACCGGTTAAGCACCTTACCGGTCGACTCTACCGATCGTGCAACATACCGGTCGACAATTTCCCAGTCGAGCAAGTTACCGGTCCAAGCAAGACCCCGGTCGACCTCAACTTTGCACCATTGTCTACTCGCGAGAAACCATACTTTGCGCCACCTGCGGTTCGCGTAAACTTCACTTTGCGCGACCCACATCTCACGCGAACCTCTACTTTGCGCCACCCGCGTCTAGCGCAAACCTCACTTTGCGCGACCTGTCTTTCGCGCGAACTGTCCTCTTGCGCCTAATTTTCTGTGGTTACTCTATTTGTGTATTTTACTGTGAGAATTCTGCATTTAATTATTTTTGGAAATTTATTTTTCTAAAAAAAATTTAGTGTAGTTTTTATCCGATACTTGATTCTAACGATTTCATCTAGTTGATTCCTTTGGTACAGATAAGTTTACTTTCTAACCATACAAATAAAGATGTCTGAAGGTTATAGCTATGATTTTGACAAGATGACTCTTTCTGAAGCAAAAGCAAATGCTAAACGTCTTGCTGGACAGTTGTCAAGATATACAAGCATGGCTTATGATTGTGAAAAGGAGAATAAAAAGCTCAAATCCGAGATGTTACCTCTCAAAGCTGAGAACAAGGATTTAAAGATTCAGAACTCATCTTTTCTTACTCAGATCAATTCAAAATATTCAAAGAAAGATTTAATCTGCATTACTGATTCTAAAATTGATTTTGCAGGAATAATTGATTCGAAAGAGAAAGAGATCTTAAATCTTCAAGCTGAAGTAAAAAGTCTTAACTCAAGCTCTACATGGTCAAAGAAGGATGCAATGCAAAGAGAGCTTGAGGAGCTTAGAAGGAGAGCAAGTGTTGCAAGTGATACTAGTAATGGACTGAGAAAGATAAATTCTCAAGTCTGTGCTTAAAGAGATAAACTGAAAGATAAAGTTCTCAGTCTTGAGGTTGAGATTAAAATGATGAAAGAAAAGGCAACCCAAGACAGAGACAATGCAATAGCTCAAGATGAAATGTTGAAGATTGAGAAGAAAAGAAAAGAATTTGCTAAGAAATTCTCTGATTTCTCCAAAAAAGCCTTTGAAGAGAAGAAATCATTAGAGCTTAGATGTGTTAAGCTTTCTCAACAAGTTTCAGACTTTGAGAAGGTTATCATTCTAGAGAGAGAAAAGGTTGAGAATGAGAAGAAGAAAGCTGAGCTGAAGAATATAAATAAAGACTTTTCTGAAGAAAAGAAAGTATTTGAAACTGAGATAGCTAAGCTGACAAGAGAGCTATCTGAGCTATCAACCAACATTCTGAAGGAAAAGAAGGAAAAATCTGAATTGCATAAGAAGTTTGATCTGATTGAAAAGGAAAGAAATAATTTGTCTTCAAAGATAAAGGAACTCGAAGAGATCGTATTCAAGGTGAAGCTAACTGAGCACAAGACGCCAGAATCAATAGCTCAATCACCGAGAGATGATCAAACTGATTCAGATTGCTCACTCAAAAAGGCTTCAAGTTCACATGTTTCAAATGTTTTCTATAATCCTTTCTGTGATTCAGATGATAGTCTTACTTCTAAATCTACTGATCAGATTCGTCCTTCTAACCTTTTCTATGACAAAAATGTTGATGGTTCAGATAACTTAAAGAAGAACAAGTCTCAGAAGAAAAGGATCTGGAGAAAAGAAGATGAAGAAAAAGACAGAGGAAATTGGATCTGGAGAATTAAAGGATCTCCAGAGGAAAAGAAGAAAGAAGAATCATTTGTACATACATCAAATGCTAAATGGAACTATGCCTCAAAAGGTAAAACTTTTGGCAAACCTGATCTGGTTTACACAATCAATCAATTAATCAGGTTAGCACAAAAGAAAATTAGTTGTTCCTACTGTGGCTCAAATGATTTTGTAAGAAAAGATTATGTAAATAACTGGTATGGTTCTTATTTCATATCTCCCACTAGAACTGCAACTAACCCATTAGGACCCAAATACCAGTGGGTACCAAAAGCTAAATCTGTGTTGCAGGCACCCAAGGTTTAAGGGGGAGACAGAACAATGACTTCTGATTACTATAGATCAGGACTCTTGCCTCATTGTCGAAAAGATGACTTGTTACAGGATTCTGATTTATAGGTATATATTTCTAATCCTTAGACTCTATCACTTGTTGAAAGAAGAACAACTTTCACTAGTGAAAAATGGTTTCTTAAATGTTCAAACCACTTCCTATTCTTCAAAGATTTTCATGAATTGTGAGGTGTGGTTTTAAATAATTTTTGGGAGCTTAATTGTCAAAGAGCTTAAATGCCAACCTTTTTTAGTTTGAGGAGGAGAATCGTATTGTCAAATATCTTATGTTTTGACTTCACCATATTTTTATTCTTCATGTTTGTATTCCTTCGTGCTTTCATGTACAAAAGACTGTTGAACAACACGTTATTTTAGGAAAATACAAGGGATTCAGTGTATGAGCTTAACAGAACTTCCATGGATTCACGTTAACCAGTGTTTCCTACCCAGGAAGTATTCCCTGAGTGATTGAGGGGAGAGGGGTCAAAAGATTGAGTGTTGGTGTATGAAGAGGTAAAATGGAAAAGAGAGATTGGTTAGAAGTGAAAATTAAAAGAAAGAGGGTGAGAGAACAGAGTAAAAGAATATCAAACTCTACACCAAACTTCTTTCTGAGCCGGATAGCCACATAATCTGATTGGTTCACATTCTTTGGTGACCATCATTGAAAAAGGCACCTAGCCCATGCCATCTCTTGCATACAACCCCACCAGCTACTCATTCTTTTCTCAAAAAGAGAATGTTTCACATTTTATGGGGAAGCAGCACATATGCTATTGGTTCTTCATTTGGAAGATACTAATATTGAAAAAGAAGGAAAGTTGCCCCACCTTCGAACCCTTTCTCATGCACATTGAGTCTATGTATAATTTGTTGTTGTCTCAACAAGTTTACATATTTTGAGCCTATATGAAAAAGCAATCATCTGTGCTTAATTCTTTCATACACATGCACAAGCACACATAAATTTGTTCTCTGTCAGAACGTTCATAGATAACCATGTGTTATTCGATGATTGAATGGAAGTCCTGGGGAGCCAACATCAAAACCAGCTCCTTATATAGTAACTTTGTGTTACTCAGTGACTTTGTGTCACTGACAGGCATTCTAACTGAGTCATTTATTGATTCAGGGTTACACCTATTAAACTTTTTGAATTTGAAAAGATTCGAATGGTTACTTCTTTTTATTTGAATCTGCTTAGATTGAAATAATCACTTTCTCCATTTGGAGAGACTGCTCTTATTTCCACACAGGGATCCGTACATGAAGACAGTGCTTAATTGAATTCTATAAAGACAAGGGGGGAGATTATTTTGATATGTTTTGATGATGATGATTCTCACCACTCATCAAAAGGGGGGAGAATATACATAGGGGGAGAATAATCAAAAAAGGAGAATACAAGAACTTTTGAAGTCTTGAAGTAAAGATTGTTGAAGTTTTCAAAGATGTCAAAGTGTCGGAATTTATTTGATCTATTAAAAGCCTGACTAAAGATGATCGTCAGAAGGACACTTCAAGTAAGAGAAAGTTGAAGACTGTGTAAAGCTACAAGATTTGAAGTTGTCAAAGTCATATCTACTACAATTTTCAAGAAAAGTGAAGACCCGAAGACTATTGCCAATTTTTTTTAATCTTGAATCCAAAGGGGGAGATTGTTGGATCATAAATTGTATTCAAGATTAAAGTTAAAGTTCAGGGTTTAAATTGTATTTATTTGATAGTTAATTTGGGTTAAGTTGTAAATGGGCCTAAAGTCTATCAAGCCCATTAGGAAGTCCATTAAGCTTAAAGCCCATATGGCCTAGGTATTTAATGTGTTAATTATTTAGTTTTAGGGTAGGATACCTAATAATCATAATTAGAGATTAAAAGTAGTTGTATGAATTCTCTCTGTAATCCTACATTCAAGGTATCAAGAACACACAAGGTTTTCATTGATTATTCAAGGGATTGGTATGTTATTCTAATCTTATTATCTCTTGATCTATATTGTGTTCTATGTTAGTTTATCAACTAGATTAAACTGGGTTAACAGTTACGGTTCCCGACGTGCTTAGTCCTTCATCCACTTGGTTTTCGGCTAAATTTAATTCCACATCGTCTATATCCGCCTCGAGGTTTGTTTCATGTTGAATTCTTTGTGTGCTATTCAATTAATCCTTCAAGCATATGCAACACTCTACCGACTGCGGGGTTAATCTTGTCCGACGCTCTGAAATGATCTTGCCACTAAGAAAAAAAGCGGACTCCGAAGCTACGGTACTAGCTTGGATTGTTAGTATATCACGGGTAATAGCCACCAAAACAGGGTATTGAGGTTGTTTAGTTTTCCACCAGTCTAATAAATCTATTGATTCATAATTTTGGATGGGTGTAGAGGATGCCGCCATAAAATTAATACGTATGTACATATTGAATTCACCCAAATCGCCCCCATCAAATCTAGATTTTTTACTAGATTCATTTAAAACCTCGTTCATTAAATTTCTCATTAAGCCGGACCGATTTCTGCCACGAGAACTAGAACTAGAACCCGGTGAAAAAAATTGAGTTGTAGAGGTTTGTTGGCTTCCTCCCCCATAATTAATTCTATAAATATCAAATAATTCATGAAAATCATTATTAAATTGTCGTATGTGTTCCCTTGAAAAAGAAGAATTTGTAGTCGTATCCAAACTAAACACTATACATATTGATGTTATTAAAACTTCGACACCGGTAGCATTTAAATACGGATTTAATGTCGCAGCACAAAGAAAAGTGAAGGGGATCTCTTGAAAATATTTTAACAATTTTATTTTCATTGGTGCTACCACATTTGCAAAATGCTCATGGTCTTCGTATTGTGAAATTTTACTTGCCAAAATATATATTTGATTTAAAATTAAAGGGCTTGTTGGATAATAAATACCGGATAACATAGTTGTTGCAGTTTTGAAATCGCCCAAAATATCGTGTAAGCCTTCAAGCATTTGCCAATCATATTCATATAGCGTGTTATCATCGTAATGAATGTTATAAAATGCTTGAATATATTGTCTTTGTCTTAATAAATTATCCATCATTTTGTAAGTCGAATTCCATCGAATCGACATATCAAACGCCGGTCCCAAAGCACGAAAACCGACATCTTTGCAATATTTTATATATAGGTTTTGCATGCCTTTACCTTTCGTGAAAATCCGGCGTAACATAAGCCTAAACTTAGTTAAAATACGTTTACATTTTACTAAGCCGTCTTGAACGGCTAGATTTATTATGTGTGCGTAACAACGTGTATGAAATAATTTTCCATTTAAAATAGGGGATAAAGTCAACATTAATTTGTCCACACATAACGTATTATTACTAGCGTTATCAAATGTAACACCCTCAAATCTGAAGATAGCAACTTGATAAAAATTTTCTAAATACATCAATAATTACTTCGACCACAAACACAATTTAAGAATTAATCTCAACACACACATTGATCCTATACATACAAACTATGAAAAGGATGGGTGTTACTAAACCCAAATAACAATTACTATCTTCAACCTGCGGAAAACTTCACCAACTACCCACTCTTGCATAAAGCTAAGGCTCAACTCCTCATAGCACTTGCTAGAACCGAACCCCCGACAGGAACCTGATGCACATGCCGACAAATAAAAAGGTTAGGCTTAACGCCTAGTGAGCTCAAGAGTTTTAATATGAATGAATATATCTTTAAAAAAAAAGGAATTCAGTTTAAAGCAAGATCCTTCAAAATATTATACTTCAAACTGGAAACGACACATTTTCCCATAATATGCATTTTTAAAGACAATGCTCCTAAACGCTCATTTCTTATAAAACGATGCAACCCGTAACTCACCCCATACAGGGTCATAGTTCGATACTCAAATTTGTGAAGATGTAAATAATACTTCATATCCCAAAATACCCAAAACTCGAGTGGGACATAATACTCGACCCTTAAATAACGGAAAACAACCCATATAAATATGATATGCCATTAAAACATGGAACTGAAACTTAATACTCATGCGACCATAAAATGGAATGAAATCCAAATATTAAAGCATGGATAATTAATTATCAAAATACAGCGGGCCGACAACGGGGGATACCCGTATCCGTTGAGAGCGGAGGAACACAAAAGTATGCCACTCAAACAACGTTGATCGTATGACCCTTCACGACCCGCTAGCCCAAGTGCCCCTACGATCTCTTGACAAGTTTCACCCAAAGAGACAGCTGACCTTAGCGAATACCACCTGAATTGCCGCCAAAGGCTCGGCACACGGGGGATACAACGAAGGCATTGCCCCACATGGCGAAGGTCCCAAACTCCCATCATAGGACTACCCATAGTCATAATAGCTCACCGGACTCAGCCCTCCTAGTACCTACTCGTAAAGACAAGGTCATAAACCATGAGTCCCGGAGTCCAACCCCGTACCACTCAACTGACCATCAAATGAGACTGGATTATGTGCCTGTGGATCCAATGCAACACAGTCTAAGATTACACGACTACTCATGAATGACTAAAACACTCGAGCCTGTAATCATCATGAATATGCAATAAAATGCATTAAAAGGTATATCGAACATGGTCTCTTCAAAGAGCCATTAAAACTGGGACAAATGTCCTCAATACTCATTTAAGACAATACCGAGCTAAAATGCTCAAAATCCATTTGACCAACAGTTACCGGTCCCCCAAATGATGAAATGCCTTTAAACAACGTTTACGAAGACACATACTTCAAAGACGAGCTTAACCCAAAACTCAACACATAATGGGATCAAAGGTTTTCCAAAGGTTTATGAATGAAAATGCACCAACATGCATATAACATGGAATAGACTTCATTTGTACAAAATCCTCACAGATGCATAAATCATAAGATAGATCTTACTTGTACAAAATCACCAAGAATACATAAATCTTGCTATTTAGTTGTTGAAATGTTCAAAACCCAATATAAGCATTTTAAGAAGTTAACGCAACTCAAATTTACTAAATATGAAAGCGTATCAAAATACTCACTCTTTGACATATAACCAAGTAACACATGTTTTTACTTCAAAATACACAAAACTTATCAGCAGTTAACCATTTTATGTAAGACATTTTAAAATACACATTTTGGCATGTACACCGTTTTCACAAATCAACTTGAACTCACCTTGCTAGATTTAGGCTAAATCTAGATTTCACCCAACGAGCTCTTTTGAAGGCCACTAGAATCCTCAAGCCGAGGACTTCCAAAACCTAGATCCATACATACCAAACCATTTAGAAACATTCTGTAACACCCGTAAATTCCTGTCTGTGAAAGCCAACCCTTTGAGAAATTCTTGTTTCTTATCGTAGAATTTCATCCCTATATCTTACCTACTAAGCCTTATCGCGTCATGAGTGGTCTATGCGGAAAATGGGAAGAAATGAGCCTCGGTACACTATGGACGATAGTGCCCTGGCGATAGTGCCTTGGGCACAATCGCCGGGCACAATCGCCAGCGGGGGTGTGCCCGCGGTACGTTTTGAGCGATAGTTCCCTGGAAATAGTGCCCTGGCACAATCGTCGGGCACAATCGCAGTCGGCCCCAAGGTCTTTTAAGAGTTGCGATTCTCAACCATTTCCCTCACTCTCACTTCTATCTTCTTCCCTTTTCTCTCCCAAACACCAAAACCGAACCCTAACCTATTTTAGGGGTTTTTCCTCCTCAAACCACATGTTTCTTAACCATCTAACTAGTTGGAACCTTGAACCACAAAACCTCCATCTTCATCTTCCTCGTCAAGTGCAACGGTCGGGAGCTCGGGTTGAAGTGTTGGATTGGGTGCTCTCGGAAGCCTCTTTGCCTTCAAGGGTAAGTTTTCTTGTAATAAGGTTATAAATGCTCCATTAGTGGTCTCTTAAGGTTCGATATCTCCAATCTTGGATTTGATGGTTTTAGAGAAATTAGGGTTTTGATCTTGTTTGGGATCTTGGTATTTTATGATTGGAGAATGTTTCCTTGTGGTTGGTTATGGTTACTTATGGTTATTTTTGGGGTGGAATGTTGGATCTAGGTTTTGGAAGTTTTCGGCTTGAGGATTCAAGCGGCCTTCAAAAGAGCTCGTTGGGTAAAATCTAGATTTAGCCTAAATCTAGCAAGGTGAGTTCAAGTTGATTTGTGAAAACGGTGTACATGCCAAAATGTGTATTTTAAAGAGTTTTACATGAAATGGTTAACTGCTGACAAGTTTTGAGTATTTAGAAGTAAAATATGTTTTACTTAGTTATTCGTCAAAGTGTGAGTATTTTGATAAGTTTTCATACTTGGTAAACTTGGGTGGTGTTAACCTCTTAAAATGCTTCTATTGGGTTTTGAACGTTTCCCACTACTAAATAACACGAATTACGTATTCTTGGTGATTTTGTACAAGTAAGGTCTATTTATGAGTTATACGTCTTTGACGATTTTGTACAAATGAAGTCTAATTCACGTTATATGCATTTGGTGTATTTGCATTCATAAACACTTTGGAAATCTTGAGTCCCATCTCGTATGGAGTTTTGGGTAAATCTAGTCTTTGAGGTATGTGTCTTCATAAACGTTATTTAAAGACATTTCACTATCTTGGAGACCAGTAATTATTGGTTAAACGGATTTTGGTTTAAACGAGTCGTGTGGACATTTGTCCGAAGTTTTAAACCGTTGTGGGTTTTGGATATGAGGACACTTAATTTGTGTCATTGGTGAGTTACATGTTTTGGGAGCTTTGGTCTTTCAATTGGAGTCTTGTAACATTAGACTGTGTGCAATGGATCCATAGGCACGTGAGTCAGTCTGTTTTGGGATGGTCAATTGGGTATTGCGGGGTTGAACTTCGGTACCCATGTTTTATGACCGAAAACTTTACAAGTGATCGCTAGGAGGGTTGAGTCGGCTAGTGCTACCGGAGTAGTAGGCGCTAGGACCTCCGCCGCTTGAAGTAATGCCTGGGAGGTAGTCTTTAAGTGTGTCGGGCCTTCGGGATGGAGTTCTTCGGAATGATCCATCAAGGTCAACTGACTTGGGGTGACACTTGTAAAGAAGTCGTAGGGACACCGGGCTGGGATGTCGGGAGGTGTCATGCGACTAACGTTGTTGGGTGGTATACTTTTGTGTTCCCTCTACCCTCAACGGATACGGGTTTCCCCCGTTGTTGGCTATCAGTATGTTAAATATAAGAACGTCTTATTTTATTGTCATTGGTTCCTTACGGTCGCGTGAGTATTGGACCAAGTGTCCATGTTTTCGGGCGTACGGTGTATGTGGTTTTGATAACGATTTATGGGTCGATCACTCTGTCCCGCCTATGGTTTGGATACTTGGGGTTATAAATGGTTATTCATGTTTTACCAAATAAGTGTCGAACTATGATCCCGTTTGGGTGAGTTATGCATTGCACCATTTTATGAGAAACGTGTGTTTTGGGAGCATTGTCTTTAAAAGTGTATATTATGGGAAAATGTGTCATTTCCATTTTGAAGTATAATATTTCGAAGGATCTTGATTTAAACTGATTTCCTTTCTTTTAAAGATATATTCGTTCATGTTAACACTCTTGAGCTCACTAGGCGTTAAGCCTAACCTTTTTATTTGTCGGCATGTGCATCAGGTTCCTAGCGGGGGGTTCAGTTCTAGCGGTGCTATGAAGAGTTGAGCCTTAGCCTTACAAAAGTAAGTAATTGGTGAAGTCTTTCGCGAGTTGGAGATAGTGACATGTGTTGGGTTTTAGTAGCACCCGTCCTTATTGTTTACTGTATGTATAGATAAAAGGCGTGTATTGTAGCAAAATCTGAATTTGTGGTTGTAAAGCTTGTGTTAAAGGATTGTTGTGAGGATTGGTGTTGAAACGGAGTTGAGTGTTGACCGAATCTGGTCTAAGTAGTATCTGAAGGACGCTTTGGTGCGCCTTAGAAGAATATCTTTATCGATATTAAGAATGGATCAGTTGAAATATGAGGAACTTGGAAGTTTGGTTGCGATCTTTGACGTTGTGTTCGGAACCGTAGATCCGAAGGAAAGTTTGGTCAGCGAGAATTTGGGGTCACTAACTACCTGGAGGTAGTAATCGTCACCCAAGGTTGGGAGACGACCATAACCTTGTGAGTAAAAGGTTATTTTGGAGAATTAAGTGTACGCTAGGTTATGTACATGTCACTATCGCGAGTCACAATCGCGCCACTCGTACCAAAGCCAGAAAAAGGTCAAAACTCGAGATTCTCGCATGGGTCGACCCAAGGTTCGAAAGCACAACATTTTCCACTAAAAAAGATAGGCGGAAAACGGAGAGACTACCAACGGAGGACGGAAACTTGCTCACGAGAAACCGGGTGTTACATCAAACGAAATGCTAATAACTTTATTCAATAAATTATAATATTGAATATTTCTCATAATTATAGACAATTAACACTCACCCGAATGTGGCAAACCAAAGTGCTCAAACGTGATTACATGTTTGCATAATTGCCACGATTGTGGCACAAACCAGTGTGCCGTTATGCATATATAAGATTGTGGCAATTAAAATGGTGCGCTCCATATATCACACGTTAAAGAAACGTTGTTGGGTAATGATAAAAACATTTGTCGCGTATCATTTTTAGCTATTTTCCAAAGTTTTATAGCATTACGTCTAAGAGTTTGACGACTTACCGAACCCACGTAGCATGCTTGGGGCGAGACTTTGATCATGTTCGTAATGTGAGGATTGTCGAAATGTCCGAACGGCAACCCGCTTTGAATGACACATTTCATTGTCATTTCTCGATTCAACTCGGCATCATACGACCATATTTGACCAAAATTGTCAAGTATTGGTTGATTTGGATCGTCACCTGATTTCAACTTCTTGCACGAAGACTCGTGGTGGCGCTTTAACGTGGAATTTCCGGACGCCGTAAGGAGATCTCCACACCGTTTGCATTGCGCTTTTTTTGTACCGTCGTTGAGGATCACCAAGTTGTAATGGGCCCAAATCGGCGCTTTTCGTCCATTTCTCGACAACAACTTGGGAAATTTGTTCGGCCATTTTGAGAGTAGAGATTTGAGAGTAGAGACTAGATAACTAGAGATATTAGAACTTGCGATAAACGAATATAGCGAGAAATGAGGATTGTATGTGTTTTTTGCGTTTTGTAAGTTGGTGTCTAACTCCATAATCCACATAAGTATTTATAGGGGTAAGGGGTTTGAGGGGGTTATTGGACAAAAAAACGGCTAGAAATGTGGAAAAAAAGGGTCATAAACGACTATATTAACGGCTAGTTTTTTGAAAAAAATCGGATTTCGGGTCGGGCCGGGCCATAACCGGTCCTGGGTCGGGCCGCCGAATCCTCCCAAATGTCGAACCAGTCATGATTTTCGGGCTATGAACTGGGCCTTCACCGGGTCGGGCCACGGTTAACCACCCAAATCGAATCGGACCGGACCCATTTGGCCATCACTATTTCCACGTCCACGTTTTATTTGTATTTTTTATTTGGTTGACTCCATTTTTTATCCGAGGCATCCACCATCTAACTCCTTTATTTGATTGCGTGGTCTACTCTCCATTGATAATATTTATAAATTATTTGACATATAGATTAAAGATGAAAAATCAATCTACTATTCATTCTTCAAAAGAAAATATATTAATTATTTCATAATCTTTAAAAGACAACAAATTTAGATAATACTTATAAAGTTTGCTGAAAACTATTTTAAAAAGCTCGAGATCTTGGTTTGAGTCCTCACATTTATGAATATCGACTATTGATACACAATAGACAACTTAATTTCTTGTTCTATTTTAAAGTTTTAACAAATTAAAATTAAAGTTATGTTTTAAAATTAACATTATATTTTAAAGTTTTAATACCTTAAGAGTATCTTCAACAGCTATGTTATATTTTTTAAAAATAGAGTAATAATTAATCAAAATCTCTAAAAAATTTTGCATCCAACTCCAACAACTATTCTATTTTAGCAACTCTAGTATTAATTATGTTATTAAAATATTCAATTTATTTAATTATATTACTAAAATATTTAATGTATTGAAAGTTGGGAGAAAAAAGTTTGATTTTTAGGGGTAATAATTAGTTTTGGGGGAAAAACTATCTATTTAAAGCATCTCCAACAGCATTGCTAATTTTTTTTTCTAAAATAGAGAATGAAAAGTCAAAATCTCTAAAAACATTTTCTTCCAACTCTAACAGCTTTTCTATTTTAGAGAATCAATCATTATTTATATTATTATAATATTCCATAATTTATCATCACAATACACTTTTTAAAAAAAACTTAAAATAAAATGTTAAAAATTGAATCTTATTGGTTGGATTGAATAAAATAATATTTTCTCTCTCCAATTTAGATATTATAGAGAATTCTCTATATTTAGAGATTTTTTGATCTTTCTCTATTTTAGCAAACCATATAGCAAAGCTGTTGGAGAGGAATGACAAAGAAAAAATCAAAATTTTATATTTTAGCAATGTTGTTGGAGATGCTTAAATTTAGAGATTTTTACAATCTCTCTCATCTTTTCTCTATTTTAGCATAGAGAATAAGAACATCTTCAACAGTTATGCTATAATTTTTCTAAAATTGAGTAGAAAAACTTAAAATCTCTAAAAAATTACGTCCAACTCTAACGGCTACTCTATTTTAGCAATTCTATCATCAATTATATTAATAAAATATTATTTCTCTCTCCTAAACACACAACTTCAATGTTTCTTATTGGTGGAAAATAATCTCTCTCTTAAATATTCTTCAAATTTGTAAATCTAAACATATCTTTCTTCAAAAGGTTTGAAGATGATTTAAGAACAAACTGAAAAACCTAGAGATTAAAAATATTTTCAGCTGAAAAGTTATTTATAATTCCTGTTATTGCAAAATAGTCCTCCTCTGACTTTTATTTAATTGCTCCGCTACCCCTACACTTTGAAGAAAACAAGGTGCAGTCCTTGTTATTCTTATCCATTCAGAATCTTTCAAAATAACCCCTCAACTTCCTGAAAATATAAAACATCCATATTAAGTTAAATCTAATGACAAGATTGTTATAGATTTAAAACATATTTTAACAAATATGGAGTTTTAGAGATTTCTCAAAATTTGGAGATTTTTATCTTCTCTCTTTTATTTTCTCTATTTTAACATACGATATAGCATAGTTGTTGGAACAAAAAAGTTGCTAAAATTTCACTTTTTTCTATTTAGCATAGCTGTTGGAGATGCTCTAGCATAGTTGTTGGAGCAACAAAAATGCTAAAATCTCAATTTTTTATAGTTTAGCATAGCTGTTGGAAATGCTCTTATAACTTTGCATAAGGGATAGCTTCGTCCTTTTATAAAGCTTTTGTTCCCCATGTTTATCTGATTTCATGGTTTAAATGAAGCAACATGGACGTTTCAATCTTTTTGGAGGCCCTATTACACTTAAAACTTTTGATTATAATGTAAAATAAGATAACAAATATATAGAGACGATGATGTGGCTTGTTAGTTTTATCTAGAAATTAGGGATACACTAAGGTAGTGGCTAGTTTTACATTTGTTCTGCTTTAAAGTTTTAACAAATTAAAATTAAAGTTATGTTTTAAAATTAACGTTATATTTTAAAATTTTCTAATATCTTATAACTTTGCATAATATATTTTTTACGTTTTTCAAAACAATAATTGGCGCAAATGGCCAAATCACATTAAAGATTGCACCTCCTAACCAAGTTTCTCCAGTTTTTGCAAATTTAGCCATAGGTCCGCAATTGACCTATGGACTTGCATATTGGGGAACCATGTATACAATAAATAACAATTAAAAAACATTAAGTTTTCTAGGTCCTCAATTGCGGACCTGACGGATGCATTGCAGACCTAGGTTAGGGGTTGTTAAGATCATGCCACGTGTCGGATATTGCGGATTGTGGACTTGTGTAACTCGACCCATTGCGGACCTGCCGCAATCCGCGACCTTTTTTGTCTTTTAGTTGTCGGGTTGCGGACCTGTAGGTCCCCAATTGCGGACCTATGGCTAAATTTGCAAAAAACCGGAGAGACTTGGTCTAATGTGCAATCCTTAATGTAATTTGGCCATTTTTGTCAATTTCCCTTTTTTTTAAAATATATAAGAGATTAGGTCGGTCCCTTTATAATGCTTCTGTTCCGCCATGTTTATCTGATTTCATGGTTTTAATTAAATGAAGCACTTTTAATTTAATTAATATAAAAATAACTAGTTTAAACCTTATCTTACCATAACCAATTGGTTCCATTCCAATTTTAAAACTTACCATTTAAAAAGTTTTATATTTCTTTTTAATATAAAAAATCAAAGAATCATTTGTTTTTATGAAAGACCACAACCCACGTGTAGTACCAAATTCATCATCTTCTACTACATTCACCATTTAATTAATTAATTAATAATAATTTTAATTCAACAAAAACAAAACACTTACACTTTGAGATAAAATAAATGAACAAAGAAATCATGGATAATTGGTGCTGCATTTCAATAAGAACACAAAACTCCAATCAGATCCTTGGATTATCATCACGAAAACACTTGATATTTAAACGATACAAAAACTTGCTCCACAATCACAAATCTAAAAAACTTCCAAAAATTGAAGAAAAATATATACAATCGAGAACCAGAATCGAAGCAGATGATCTATTTTTGACGAAAAAGTTATTGATTTAACTAACTTGAGGAATTGCAGAGCATGCAATCCAAAACCCTAGAGCAAGCGTACCGTAGACGCGGATACATCCGATTGGTGTAGAGGCTGGATTCCCGCCATAGATCTTCCATGGATGCCACAAACAGACTGAAGTTTCTAACAGGAGGAACGAACAGAGTTAAAGGAACGACTGAAAATCCAACTGCCAACACCAGATGAAGCATATTTCAGGAGGTTTTTTGAAGAGGGTTTTTTTTTTTCTTTTTTGGATGTTTCTGCAGAATTCGATAACTCTGACTCTAATAAATCTATTTATGGATGAATTTTGCAATTAAGGACTTGAAGAAATGAGTCGTTGTCACGAAAGGTCCTTGTAAGTAAGTTGTACGTCGTGGCTTCTTCATGTTTGCTGCCCAAATGTCACTTTTTGGCCCCACTGTTTTCTAGGCGTTTGCTAAAATATATATATTTTTCTAATACATCATGTCAAAAATATTCAAAGGGTTTTATGTTAATAGATTATTTTATATGATTTACATTTATAAAATAATTATTTAATGTAAAAGTAAAATAATAAATTGATAGAACGTTTTGAAGTTTTAATAAGTTTTTTTAAGGATATTTTAAAAATAAATTGTTGTATTAGTTTTTTTAACGTAACGAGATCTTAATTTAAGGAAATTGGGTGTTTGGTGGAATTTCGTTGTAAGCCTAAAGTTCAAGGTCTAAACTGTAAATAATAGGAAAGGGATTAAAAACCCTTGTCTTCTAATCATTTTCATACATGGAGACTAAGAGATCAGTGTGTAAATTTTGAGTGTGCGCTTTGGGAGGAAGATCAAGAAGGTTGTTGGATTGCAAGAGATCTTCTCAAATTCTCGTCAAGGTTAACTCTATTAGTCCATCTCCGTTTGTATTGATGAAATCTAGCCTAGTTGAGTTTTGGGGAAACAAAGGGCTAAGCATTTGATTGATTTCATTGAAAGTTTGGTTTATAAATGTTTGTTTAATGTTAAGAAAGGTTTTGGTTTACAACCATATCGAATTAGAAACTTAAAGTTGAGTTGGAATGGGCTAAAATCTAAGTTTGAGACTTCGGTTTGTATCGGTATGCATCCCTGGGAATCGCCTAAACCCAGAGGGATAATACCCGGGTAGTGGCCGAAACCTGGGAGTATGTGGAATTCGGATGAGGCCACGTCCGGTTATGTTGAAACCTGGACACGGCAAGATCCCAGATGAGGGTTAGAACCCGAACGAGACAAAACCCGGGTAAGTGGAACCCGGGTACAACCGGGACCGAGAAACCAAATGATGCGAGTTCCCGGTTGAGCCAAACCCGGAATCAGTGGGTAATTTGGATGGGGTATCCGGTAAGCCCCGATCCGTACAGTGGGAATCTGGGAGTTTTTTTTCCATAAGTTGTGGGTCTTATTTGCGAGTATTCGTTGTTTCTCGAGATACGTTCGAGGTGTGTTAGAGGGCATCTTAAGGAAGTTGAGAGTAAGTCTCAAGGGTTGATCGGGTGACTTATCACTCTTGTGTGTTTGTCTGAAACGAAGGTTTTCGGTTTAAGGATCAATAACTCAAGTGAGAAGGAGCTAAGTGAGGACGACATGTGAGTCTTTCTAACTTAAAATGTTGTAACGCATGAGATGATTATGAAACTACATGTTTTATCTTGATATGAAATGTGATTTGTTATGTATGCATACTTTTGAGAGTGTTCATGTGATGGCTTTAGTCAAGGGGGGGGGGGGGGGTGGGGTGTCCCGCAAATGCTCATACTGGGGGGGGGGGGGTGTCCCATTTATGCCAATAAGGGTTGTGTCACAGTTAAAGGCAGTATGAGCCAAACACGTTGTCACAGGTGTGCGTGACCTCATCGTGTGCTATCAACATGTGTCATACATGCGTTTAATGTTTTAAAGTTGTGAATTGTTTATAAATGCTTATAAACTGCTTTAAATGCTCTTTGCGGCGCGATTGTTGTTTCTAGAGGGAACTCACTAGACCTCATGGTCTAACCCTCGTTTTTTCAAAAATTAAAACCATTTTCAGGTAAAAGTTTAGTTAGAAGTTCGTCCAAGGTAAAGATGGGAGGCAGTGTCGTGGAAGAGACCTGGTGGAAGCTCGAAGTTCCGGTAGACTTAGTATATCTCAGTTGTAGTCACCTATTACCGTTGTGGATTTGAGTTGAGCTTTATGTATTAAATTTTATTCGAGACCATTTGGGTTGTAATGTTATATTTTAGTTGTTATTGGATTCGGGTTGTTACACGTAATTTTTTTATAAAATGTAGTATAAACACATCTTTTTATAGAATGTTTGTTTTTTATAAGACATTTTTCAGTAATGTCAATATAAAAAATTAATAGGACCATTTATTTAAAATATTCTAAATAAAATTTAAGACGGCAAAAAACACTCTATAAATGTATTGTAATACTTATATATGTAATGTTGGTTTCCAATTGATCCCTCCTCTCTCTCTATATATATATGTATATATTGTTTGTTCTTATAAACTTATGTTTTATAAAGTAGTTTATTAAGATAAATATTTTTGACGTTCTATAAATCTAATTTTATTGTAATATATATATTATTTTTATAGTTATATTAATTATGTTACTTCTATTAATTAACTGATGATTATTTTTCAAAAAACAACGTTGTATATATGTCCAAATATTATTTTATAAATATATTATTGCATTAAGTAACTGATGAAAGGATATTGGTTTACATCAAAATAAAAGAACATGATGACAAATAATTTAGAAATAAATAATAATAATTAAAGGAAAAGTTGAAATGACAATCATATATCTTTTGAAAACTTAATAAAGTAATTATTTTCATGTACTATTAATAAATCTGATTGGTCATGAATATCATATAATTTCAATGTTCACCGTATCATGTATTTTTATGATTACTCTTAAACCATCTCCAACACTTTCTTTAAAAAAAATTGGAGAATTAAAATTCAAATTCTCTTTAAAAAAAAATACATTTAACTTTTATAGATTTTTTATTTTAAAGATTACGACTATGTTTGGCAAATTAGCTGATAAACTAGTTTTTCAAAACGCTACTATGAGTAGCTTTTCAATAAGCTAACTTATAAGTTAGTTTATGGTCATCCAAACATGTACCACAAAAAAAGTTAGCTTATATAAGCTAGCTTTTTTTTGCCAAACAATGCCTACATCATTAACTATATTATATTAAAACCGCAGAATGGCTCGAGCACAGCATGAAACGGCAAGGCGATTCAGACGATCCGGATATCAGCGAACTCTGGAAACATCCATCTTTTTCAAGTATTATGTAGGCGTTTTTTGGTGGGATTTGAAGGCCAGACAGATTTTGTACCTTTCGTTTGATTTCTTGAATCAGCTTTATATCAGAATCTTTCAGACGTTTATCACCATGAGGATTCGTCTTTTCGTACAAGGGTTCGAGGAGTATCCCCAGGAGCTCTCGCGGGGGGGGGGGGGGGGGTATATTGCTGGACCCATTGTGGGTTCAGTTGGTAGGTTGTATATACCACTCCCGCTGCTTTCAGCCATCTTTACATGCTCTTCGAGTTGCCGTAGCTTGGGGTACTCCGGTTCATGTTCCGTTTCTTCATAAAAGAAAACATGTTCCTGCGCCTTATCTTGCTGATCAGCAGGTGTGTCAGTAGAGGTATCACCACGCTTCGCAGGCGCAAAAGGATTATACCACAGAGGTTCAGGGACGGAAGTGGGGTGGTGTAATGTAGAAAGAAATTGGAGGTACTCCATATCATCTGCCATGTCATTATTACCAGCAATGTGTGATTGTTCAATGCGTGCTACTTCATTAGTACCAGTAGTATAGTCATCATCCCACCCTGTGACTACAATTTCCTCAATTTGCGTTGTGTTGGTTACGGTATCGTACCTTACATAAAAATCCCATTTACCGGAAGGTTCCATCAAGGGTTGCAGTTGCCGCAAGACTTGACGGATCAGTAAGTCTTCGGGTTGAACGCTATCACGCACAACCCCAACAGCCGAGGTATTCAGTAGACACAAATGATCGTGAGATACTGGGAGAAGATGAGGAATCGAAACGAGAATTTATTACAATAGTTGCAAGAGAGGAAGAACGACCCCATAATCCGTTTGATGCATTATGCTCATGTTGTTGAGCAATGTCCTGAACCAGATTTAAAACTTCTTGTTTTGTCAAGGGTTTTGTTGCTCCGAGCTCTTCCGATAATTGTTCAAGGCCTTTTCTGGTTTCACTCTTGGTTTTTGTTAGAAGTTCCTCACACGTTTTCAACTTTTGCTGAAAATCGTTTTGTTGATGTTTAACCTTTTCAATTTTTGCAAGAGATACTTTTGAAAATAATAACAAGTGGTCAAAGATAATCGATTGATTATGTTCTAAATCAGCTAGATTAAGTGTGTTTTTTTTTTATAAATTAAGGTATTCTAGATCTGCAGTTCAAGAGTTATCATACCAATCTTTTACTGCTTGCTCAAATCTATCCGACATAAAGACTTATCATGTGTAGGTACTAAGGTGAATAATTCACATAATGATAAGTTTAGGTACCCCGCATAAAAACTGTTTCTTGCTCCTCAATCACCGGAATTCCCTATTTACGCATATGGCGTACTGTTGCAGGCTGAAGGTGCAGTACTTTTGAAGCTATTTATGAAAAAACAAGTTTTATAAAAGAAAACATGTTCCTACGCCTTATCTTGCTGATCAACAGGTGTGTCAGTAGAGGTATCACCACGCTTCGCAGGCGCAAAAGGATTATACCACGGAGGTTTAGGGACGGAAGTGGGGTGGTGCGACCTTAGATCACAACCAAATTCGTATAAATCACATGTAATTTACATGTGATTTTAACATAAAATCACATATAATAATATGATTCAAGTGTAAAATCTCATGTGATAATATATTTCGACCATTTCTTATTCTCTCGTTTAGTTATTATACAATCCTGGAATCTTAGGTGGCGTTTGGTTCGCATAATGTTTTTGGATAGAATGAAATCTATCGAAGAAATTTGACTTTGAAGGAATTGGAATAGAGTGTTGTCAGGTTTAACCACCTGTTTGATTGACAGAATTGGAATGTAATCTGTTAAAGGAATTGGAATATGTCTGATTGGTTCACAGAATGTAGCTTTTGGAATTGGAATGAAATGTTGATAAATGACCAAAATACCCTTTTTGATAATTTTAATTTTTGTAAACAAAACATGCTTTAATAAAATAGCCATTAAAAATACTTTATTTGTAACGATGGTTCAGATTGGTGGTGGTTTAGATCGGATGTGGTCGGCGGTGGTTCAGATCGATGGTAGTTGGCGGTGGTTCAGATCGGCGGTGGTCGACGGTGATTAGGTTATATTGGATTGAGGGCATATGTGGTATTATGAAAAAAATAAGAATTTCATTTCATCAAAATGCCTTATAGTTGCTAAGGAATGTTAAATTCCCTCATTTGTAAAATTTAGAGATTCCTTCCGTAAAAAAGAATGGATAAACAAATGAATGAAATTTAGTCAATAGAATTCAACATTCCAATTCCATCAGAATATACGAATCAAATGCCACCTTATATTTAAATCAACATTCTTGAAACCATTTTTTATTATCGTCGACCTTTACATTACTATATATATATATATATATATATATATATATATATATATATATATATATATATATATATACGTGTTCCCGTGGCCAACAATTAATATAATTAAAAACCCTGGTCGACCTACACGTGGACCACCTCCATCTTTTGTCTTCGTCTCTCAATAATTTACGTTTATCCCTTTCAATTCTTAGTAATTTACCCACACTTCATAAATTATTTTATTCGAAACTTTTAACGAAAGTCAAAATGTCTAATATCATATAATAATTATCAACTTTAAAGACTAAAATCTAAAAAAAATTACAGAAAAACTTTAACACCCTAAAATACCACGAAAATTTTCATTGCCTATAAGGAAATCCAACAATAAAATATACATAACTTACAAAAAAAATTAGAAAAATCTTATGGTGCGTTTGGTTTGCGGGATTGGAATGGAATGGATTGGATTTCAAGGAGGGATTTGGATTTGGAGGGATTTGGATTTAGGGGGATTTGAAATCCCTTCATATGTTTAGTTTGTAAGATTTGGATTTGGATTGAGTTTTTTTTTTAATAAAGAATTTATTTTTATTGGTAAACGTCGGATTTGGTTTGTAGGATTTGGATTTGAATTGAGTTTTATTTTTTTTTTGTTTTATAAAGAATTTATTTTTATTGATAAACGTCGGATTTGGATCGATACAATTTGAAGTCTGGATCACGCTTTAGAATCCATCGGTTTTGGATTTCAAATCCAGGCCCAATGCCATGGATTTTCAAATCCATCATATGAGGGATTTTAAAATGGTCAACGGATTTGAAATCCGGTCAACGAAATCCATTCCTGCAAACCAAACGCATAATTGGAATAGATTTGAAATCCAAATCCTTCCAAATCCATTCCAATCCCGTAAACCAAACGCGCCCTTAGATACTACAAAACACCCACAAACACAAATATAATTAGATTCCTTCATATTATCATATACAATATTATTAGTTAAAGTGAACAAAATACGATTAAACTATGGATAAACTAGCAATTAGCTCACAATTTGCTCTCTTATCACACCCTTGCAAGCGAGCTCTTCACCACAAATTTCTCCTCACGAACCCAAGGAATGAATATACATTTTAAAGTAGAAGCAGAGTGAAATATCTGATTTTAACATATGAATTTCATGTCATAAAACATATTTTTGTGCATCATATCATTTTTGCGTGTAATGTGCGGCCCATCTCAAGGAAGTGTGTGCCCACCGCCAAGAGACAAGTGCTTACCGTCGTCCCGAACACCATCCATCGTTCCATCAAGAAACCTTACTCTTTCTTAATCTTCGTGAACCGGGTAATGTGTTACACCCCTAAAACCATTC
This sequence comes from Arctium minus, assembly GCA_954870635.1. Taxonomy (NCBI): domain Eukaryota; kingdom Viridiplantae; phylum Streptophyta; class Magnoliopsida; order Asterales; family Asteraceae; genus Arctium; species Arctium minus. The sequence continues at coordinate 34,155,811 of OX941088.1, forward strand.
GGGTTGTAACGAAACGTCAACACTTAAAACATACGTTCTCCGAAATAAGTCGCAGAGGAATATTAAACATTACATTAAATAGTCTTTTAAGAAAGACACAAAATACTAAACAGCAACTCAAGAACATAAACTTAAATCTAACATAAGTAGTCTGCTAACATAAACAATCCTAAAGCCGGTCATTTGCTCTTATCGACCCCGATCTTTCCTGATCCTGAAATACACGCTAAAGTTAGCTTTACGCTAAGTGAGTTCATGGTTTTCTCATCTTCATCCATAAATCATAAAAAAGACATAAAATATAAACAAACTATTAATATCATAATTTATTCATAGAATGTCGTGCATTAAAAGAAAAACCACATCTTGCAAATATTAAATAACACATCTCGCCATCACATTTGATATTTACGTCCATTTGGCATGGTGGGGCTCCGTCATCCCGTCCATCTATAGTCAAGCCCAGAGGTGCTCTCGGGCACATGTCTTGACTACTGTCCCATAGTGCAGTCCCAGAGGTGCCCTTCTGACATGTGTACTGACTATATTCATCATTTGCGGTATCCCGCCGTCCAATACCGACGTCCCAGTAACGAGCCCCACACTTACAGCCACATCCCATCAGTTCGATTTAATCAGTCACAATACACATTGTAGATAGCATGCATTTCGTCCAATATCTAGAATAATGGCATACTAAAATATGTTTCACATTGTCATACACTCAACGTCACCATACATGCACTTGTGCATATAAATACATATAAATAAACTTTGTATGCATACCGGTCACAACAAAATGTAACATATTCATGTAGTCGTTATACCATGCATCATCCAACATACTAGCATGCTTTTCATACTTAAAAAAAGGAAAATAACATGCTCAACGAAATCATCATCAATATATAAAGAACATACTTTTGCACATACGTGTATCCCAGTTAAAAGTCACATGAAACTCATCTCGATTAGTGTCGATTTACTCGCTACTTGGTAGCTCTCGATCCTACACGGATTCATAAAGTTCCTCTAAGTATTCACGTTTTAATAAACAATTCACTTAATTATTAAACTTGCGAACAAGTTCTTTATTCTCAATCCCATTATTTTCTAAATCGTTAAATTAATGAACATCCTCACTTTCATCCCCATTTCACCATCACTTACAAATATACATATACATTTATATAACTTGTAACTATTAAACCCATTTGGGTTTTCATTACAGTAACCTCAACACATATGAATTATTTATAAATAATCATCAGATCAATCACCATGTGCTTTAAGTCACCCATGATCAATTTTTCCTCCATTGATTTATATACATATAATATACATATATATATATATATATATATAGGGTGCGTTTCTTTTGCAAACCAAACAATTTGTACAAACTATGCAAACCATTATATTAGGAAACAATAGATATATTTATGGATAATGATTATGATTCATTAATAATGATTGTGATATATATGGAAAATGTTAAGTTTATTCGTTATAATCATGATTTTAAATTAGGAAATGTTAAGTTTATTCATTATAATCATGATTTTAAATTAGGAAACATAATAAAATCATATATTCATTAGACTTGATGAACGGTTAAGATTGGTTTGCATAGTTTGTACAAATTGTTTGGTTTGCAAAAGAAACGCACCCTATATATATATGGTCAGGTTCATTTGTTAACCACATTTTTTGTGTTAACTCTATGAACCATTATAAGCTCTTGATCATGGAAATCAATGATTAAGATTGAATATCTTTTAAAAGCCTTAATAAATGCACAATTAATGAAAAATTAAGAGTGAACTATAGTGATAAGGGTATTTTGGAAAAAAAAAATGAAACATTATGTCTTTATTCTCTCTTAATTAATGTTCTTTTCAAAAGAATTGTAACCCCTGGTTCATTAGTGTTCATGAATCTGCATGTATTTGAACATTATTCTTCCAAAAGAATCGTAACCCCCGGTTCATGCATGTTCATATGAAGAAATATGAACAATATTACTTTTAAATATCATATTCATATGAAGAAATATGAACAATGTATTACTTTTAAATATCATATTCATATGAAGAAATATGAACATGAATGAACCACCACCTTACTGTTCATATGACTCGTTAACAAGTTTTTGTTCATATGCCCAATGGTGAAGTAATGAACAAACATGAACAGGTTGGATGAAAAACTCATGGTTGTATGTATGATCTGATGCTACCCCTTAAAATAGTAGTGTATTTGACTATACCCTCTTAAAATAGTAGTGTATTGACTATCTGTTTCATTGATTTTAACTAGGGTATGTTCATGCGTTGTATGAATTAATATTAATATCGGACAAATTTCTCGAAAAGAATGACTATACGATATACGGTTTTATCCAAACATGAACCAAACTACTATAATAATATTGAAATGATTCAAAAATATTATGAAAAAGGATAAAATTCTAAAATCGTAACCTACAAAGTATTTTTGGAATCTTCATTTTTGTAACTCCCATAAAATTAATGACAAAAGATTACTTATGAAATGACGTTAATACCCTTTTGTATTAAATAAATAAATCAATTAAGTATCAACTAACCTTGCAATTCTATTGGTTGAGCAAGGTTCACATAGTTAACAAGAAATAAATGGTTAACAAATGATCCTCTCTCTCTCTCTCTCTCTCTCTATATATATATATAGGGGTTGTTTCATTTGCAACCCTTAAAAAGGTTGCAAACCTTGCAACCCACATCTTAACCGTCGGATTCATGATCGGCGGTTACAATAGATATGTGACCCAATATTTTTAATTAAAAAAAACAGAAAAATAAAAATAAAATAACCGTCGATCATGAATCAAACGGTTAAGATGTGGGTTGCAAGGGTTGCAACCTTTTTCAGGGTTGCAAAATATCCTTCCAATATATATATATATATATATATATATATATATATATATATATATTTCTTATTTTGTCTCACTCCAACACACACAGGCGTAAAAGAAACTATGCACAAAGGTTGTCTCAAGATTTTTACAGTGTATATGTGTGTGAGTCATGCATTAATTTATCCCTCCTCCCACTGTTTCCATTTTTGTTTCAACCTAAACCATGTGAGCTTTCTTAATCTGGACAAACATGCCTTCCCCAAACTCGATCAACATGTTTCTAAATCTGTCGACTAAACGATCCAGTTCACCCACAACATCAATATTATTTGCATGCTTTTATTTCCATACACAATTAAGCAACTTTATAGATGTCGGTCCACATCGAAACTCCATCGTTAATTAAGTCTCTACCTTGGATTTTAACCCACAACTCATAACCAAATTGTGAAGAGCAAAACCCTAAGTTCTTTGGTTGCCCACGACCTTAAGGCCTCATTTTCGAGTTCGTTCCCGAGTTAGAAATCGATACGTTCTCACATATCCGTAATTTGTGATTTAAACCTTTGAATAAAACAAGTATGAACATCGTTATTGCATCAAACTTTCCATATATAACTCACACATGGACTCTCGATCATTTCACGCAACACAAAACCACATTAGTCGTTACCGGGAGAGCATAAATTCGAGATTTTACGGGGGTTTCTTACCTCGAACAACAGAATTCGTGCTTGAACTTGACAGTCCTCAACCCTTGCTCCCTCTCCTGTGAAATCTTTCACTCTCTCTCGATCGATTATACCTCTACCAAAAGAATGACTAACTAACCCTCCTCCAGAAAATGGCAAACGTCGGCCTCTTTCCCTTGTATATACGATCATAACCGTTGCCGCTCCTAGCATTTCGCAACCTTACTCCACGTCTGAGATGAATCCGATGACTACAAATTCCAAATTTTAAATTGCCACTTCCTATTTTATGTGACAATTTCAACTCCATGGCCAAAGGTTTGGAACTTTAACACTTTAGATCCTCGAACTTTCTTGAGTTAATTATAATAAGCACATCGAAACTTGGGGTGTTACAACTCTTCCCCTCTTATAGGAATTCTGTCCCCGGAATTCATAATACTTGGAATAAATGAGGGTATTTCACCTTCATCTCAGTCTCAGGTTCCCACGTCATCTCTGAATCGTTATGGAACTTCCATTTAACCAATACTAATGGAATAATTTTATTCCTTAGTTTTTTAACCTTTCGATCCAACACATGAACAAGTTCTTCTATATAGATCAATTTTTCACCTATCTGGACATCGTCCAATGCCACTATGGTCGTCTCATCAACTAAGCATTTTCTTAGGTTCGATACATGAAATGTATTGTGGATTTTATTCAACCTTTCTGGTAACTTTAGTCGGTATGCCACTTCACCAACTCTGGCTACAATTTCAAACGGTCCAATATATCTTGTACTTAACTTTCTTCTCTTACCAAATCTGACTATCCCCTTCCACGGCGATATCTTTAACATCACCTTATCCCCGACCTGAAATTCTAAAGGTCGTCTTCTCTTGTCTGTGTAACTCTTCTGTCTGTCTTGGGCGACATTTAGCCTATTTCTTATTTGAACTACCTTGTCGGTCGTTTGTTGAATGATTTCTGGCCCATCGAGTTGCCTTTCTCCAATGTCGGTCCAACATATCGGTGTTCTACATTTTCGTCCATACAACACTTCAAAAGGCGCTGCTTGGATGCTAGTGTGATAACTATTATTGTAGGTGAATTCTACCAACGGTACGTGGCTGTCCCAATTGCCTCTAAAATCTATCACACATGACCGTAACATGTCTTCTAGTGTTTGAATCGTTCCTTCACTCTGCCCATTTGTCTATGGGTGATAAGTTGTGCTCATATTCAATCTCGTACCCATCTCTTTCTAAAAGGTCGTCCAAAATATTGACGTAAACCTCATATCTCTATCATATATAATGGATAACGGCACTTCGTGCTTTGTAACAATCTCATTGACATATAATTGGACTAACTTTTCTAACGAATATGATTATTTGATCGGCAAAAAGTGCGCAGACTTTGTCAACCGGTCTACGATTACCCATATCGCATCGCCTCTCAATGTTTTTGGTAGTTTGGTGACAAAATCCATGGTAACCCGATCCCACTTCCAAACGGGAATTTCTATCTGTTGCAAGCTATCAGAAGGTTTCTGGTGTTCTGTCTTTACCTGCAAACACGTCAAACACTTCTCTACGTATCCAGCCCCTGATTTCTTCATCTGTAACACCCCAAAATTTCATTGGGTAAATTAGATTTTTGATTTTGGGCTTTAATCTTTAATTTTATAGTTTGAATGGATGAATGATTCAACTACGAGTCCAACGGTTCTTTCCGTAGCGAAAACGGAACTATATCGAAGAAGTTATGACCAAAACGGGATTTGACCAAATGAGAAGAAGTTTGAGGTGCTTCTGTGTGCGGCGCACGACCCGTGCGCCATCCTTCATTAAAAACGCACGGGCCGTGGGCATGGGGCAGCAGCCCAGTGCGGGCATTAAATGAATTTTTCCCAAATATTTCTCATTTCTCATTTCTCATCTTCTTCATTTCAAACATTCTCTCCCAAACCCTTCCTCTCAACCTACTTCATCTAAGGTTCCTTCAACCACCAATCTTCCACCATTTATTGCTAGAGTGAAGATCATCATCCAAGGTTTCGGTTTGGAAGCTTCACCGCCATCTCCATCTTCATCTTCCTCAAGTATCCAAAAGCTTGATTTTGGGGTTTTCGTATCCTACCTTATAATTTCCAGATTTTGGGTGATAAGAGCATTAAATCATCATTGAAGGTTCATCCAAGTGATTTAATTGAAGCATCCTTCAAGATCTTCATCTTCTTCAAGTCTCATCTTCTTCAAAAGCTAGGGTTTCATCTTTTCTAGGTTTTGGTCAAAAACCTAGATTGTGAGTTTACTAAATCTTTGTTAAAACTAGATACACATCATAATCTTCTATTTGTTATTTCATTCTTTATGTGTTCAAGTATTTGGGATTTCTTGATGAAAATGGCTGGAAATATGGATGTTGGTGATATGTTATGTTTTAGGATATGTGTACCATTATTTGGGGCTTTTCCCATGGATATATAAGATGGGTACCTTGATATGTTAAATGTATGCATATATGTGTGTTATGGTGGTTTTAGTTGGAATATCGCTTTGGTGACATATTTATATGCATGATGAATATAATTGTCATTTGGGACTTTTGTTGGACTTCATGTGGGTAGGAGGGTAATATTATACCCATAGGCGGTATGGAAATATGTTGGGGTTGAAATACACCTAAATGACCTCCTATATGCACTATGTTGGATTAACCAAGTCAGTTCACAAGGAGGATGTAGTCTTGGGCGCCACTGTGATGGTATGTGCCTAGACCTCCGCCATTCGGGGAATTTTTCTTTGGAGTAGTCTCCGGGTGTGCCGGGCCTTGGGATGTTCCTTGTTAAGGGCATCAAGGTATATCGACTCTTGGGGTGGACTCGATTGGTGTTTTGGGTCTCCCCTAATGACTCCACATATATTGAACACTGGTTAACTGCTGATAAGAATTGTAATTGTTCATGCATGCTTATTATTGTTCGACTCACTAGGCTTTTTGGCCTAACACTTGTTTGGTGTCGATGTGTATCTCAGGTGTTAGCGGCGCGACTCCTAGGCAAGTTTAGATGCTTTGAGCAAGAGCTTGGGATTTTGGCGCTTGAACTATTGTTGGAAGATTTGGGTTTATAGATGACACCCCTTTTGTAATCTCTTTTCTAGATGTAGAAATTAGATTAATTGGTTGTTGTTTATTTATCCGTTAAATTACAGAATTGTGATTGAACAGGTTATTTGTATATTTCCTCTTTTTGGGAGGCTCTTGCTATGGCAAACTTTATACCACTCTCCATTTATGGAAAGTTTTTGTTATCCCTATTTTTAGGGTGTTACATCATCCCTGGACACCAATAGTTTTCCTTAATACTTTTGTACATCTTATCGCTTCCGGGGTGCATCGTATACTTAAACTTGTGTGCCTCATCTAGCACTGTTTCCCTCACATCTCCTAACTTTGGAATCCAAATCCTGTCCTTGAATCTCCTAATTCCATCTTTCCCGATCTCGAGTAACTTAATTTGCCCGACCATTCTTTCACCTTTGACATTCTCATCTAGAAGAGCCTTTTGTTGCCCTTCTCGAATCTGATCAACTAGATCTATTTTCACGTTTATCCTCATAGCACGTACTCTCAATGGTTCAACTCTCTCTTTCCCACTTAAGGCATCGGCGACCACGTTTGCCTTACCGGGGTGGTAATGGATCTCGCAATCGTAGTCCTTCAACAATTCCATCCATCTTTGTTGTCTCATGTTCAATTCTTTCTGGTCGAATAGGTATTTTAGGCTCTTGTGATCTGTAAAGATCATACATTTCATCCCATAAAGGTAGTGTCGCCATATCTTTAATGCAAAAACCACGACTATCAGTTCCATGTCGTGCGTTGGATACCTCTTCTCGTGTTCCTTCAATTGTCGAGATGCATAGGCTATCACCTTTTCTCGCTGCATCAAGACACACCCCAACCCTTGTTTTGAGGCATCACTTTACACGACGAAATCTTCCATCCCATCTGGTAGTGACAACACTGGTGCACTACTCAATCTTTCTTTCAGTTCCTGAAATGTTTCATTCTGCTTATGGCTCCATTCAAACTTTGTAGCTTTATTCGTCAACATTGTTAACGGGGTAGCTAATTTTGAAAAGTCTTGAATGAACCTTCTATAGTATCCAGTCAATCCTAAAAAGCTTCGAATCTCCGATGCCGACCTCGGAGGTTCCCATTCCATCACTGCTTGGATCTTTGCTGGATCTACTTTTATACCGTCGGCATTCACAACATGACCTAAGAATTGTACTTCTCTAATCCAGAAATCACACTTTGAAAACTTAGCATACAACCTTTCCCTCTTTAGCAACTCTAAGATTGTTCTTAGGTGTCCTTCATGTTCCGTTCGACTTTTCGAATAAACAAGGATGTCGTCTATGAATACGATCACAAACTTATCCAAGTACGGTCTGCACACTCGATTCATCAAGTCCATGAATGCTACGGGTGCGTTGGTCAACCTAAATGGCATGACCAGATATTCATAGTGACCGTACCTTGTTCTAAATGACATCTTCGAAGTATCTGCTTCTGACACCCTTAACTGATGGTAACCCGACCTTAGATCGATTTTGGATAAATAACTTGCCCCCTGAAGTTGATCGAATAGATCGTCGTTCCTTGGTAGTGGGTACTTATTTTTTATTGTGACTTTGTTCAACTCACGGTAATCGATGCACATTCACATCGTGTCATCCTTCTTCTTAACGAACAGGATCGGAGCTCCCCATGGTGAAGATCTTGGCCGAATGAATCATTTTTCCATCAGTTCTTGTAGTTGTTTCATCATCTCTTGCATGTCAGTAGGTGCTAGCCGATATGGTGTCTTTGCGATCGGCATTGCCCATGACACCAAGTCGATCTTGAACTCAACTTGCCTTTCTGGTGGAATTCCAGGAAAATCTTCCAGAAACACTTCTGGATACTCCCTCACAATAAGAACATCCTCCAATTTCCGTTCTTGAGTCATGTCGATAGCATAAGCCAAATAGGCATCACATCCTTTCCTCATACACTTACTAGCCTTAATCATTGAGATAATTCCTATCTCACCTTTCTTTCTTTCGCCATAAACATGCAACATGTTTCCATTTTGAGTCGGTATCTTAATCAATTTCTTATTACAAACAATTTAGGCCTAATGGTTAGACAACCAATCAATGCCCAAAAATACATCAAACCCACCTAGATTCATAGGCATTAACTTAACTAAAAACTCATTACCGTCAATATTGATCGTGCAATCCTCAACAATCTCATTTATTTTTATCCGACCCCCATCAACAGTTTCTACAACATAACTTTTATCTAACCTCTTGGCATCTCTATTCAGATAAGGGAGAAAAGTAGTGGAAATGAAACTTCTAGTAGCACCAGAATCAAACAGAACATGTGCATAATTGTCATTGACAAGAAACATACCTGATAGTCAGGTGTTTCCTTAGCCTCATCGAGTGTCATAGTGTATGCTCGTTCCTTGGCTCGCGGTATTTCCTTCTTCTCATTACCACTTTTACTTGAACTTCCCCTGATTGACTTTAAACTTCCCACTGGACCCTTCTGAAGCTTCAGACAGTTAACTCGAATATGCCCTGATGCTCCACATTCATAGCATGCTCGTTGGTTTGGGCATTCACGTGGGTATGCCCTGGTTTCCCACATTTATAGCAACTGGTGGTACCTACTCGACACTCTCCCAAATTCCAGTTGTTGCACTTGTTGCACAGGGGGCTCCTTATATCATTTTCCTTAGGTCTCAATCCCGATCCAAACTTGCTAACCTTTAGTCCTTTAGTCGACCCTTCCCACTTGCATTTCATGTCTTTCTTAAAAGACTATTTGATGTAATGTTTAATATTCTGATGCGACTTATTTCAGAGAACGTATGTGTAGCAACCTAAAAATTCGGGTAATTTTGAAAATTGAAAATTCGACAATATAACGTTTATAAATAGGGCAAACCACCCAAAAAGGGTAAATGAGTAAGCGTTCACAAAACCTGTAAGGTTGCATGGGAAACGACAACAAACTAATCTAAACCACTTCTATCTAGATTACATAGGTTGTCATCCCAATACCAAAAATATGAATAAATCGTTCCAACGCCAAAACTCTAAAATATCTAAACAACCAAAAATTGCCCTCAAGAGACCACACTCTTCTCTCAACCCCTTGACGACCCGCCGCTAAGGGAACCTGTTATACACATCATTTGAGAAAAAGTGTTAGGCTTAAAGCCTAGTGAGAACATACAATTTATATGAAAGATAGCAAGAAGAATTAAATGCAACATGAATAAACTGTTTTCGACAACCGTCTTTGTAAATGGTTTGATAAGCACATAGTGACCCTCCGGCCCAGACTTCATCTTGTGATGACGGGAAAACCCCAAATTCCAAGGTTTGTGGTGAAACACAAAGTAAGCTACTTTCCAAGTTTTGAGCTCACCATACTAGGATCAAGGCCACGAACACGCCGACTCGTACTAAGATGTGGGGGAGGACACCCAATGATCTCTAGTCATGCTCATTCACTAGGATTTACATTTACGACCCACGGCTAGTATCTGGTCCCACATAATCGTACCAAGTTGCCACCCTAGGGCCCAATGTCTCAACTAGCTACATACGAGAATTACCCCCAAATAATAAGTCGACTCTATACCTATGGATCCACTAGTATTAGTCTAGACTTGTCACAATAACACTTGTGACCAGCTATAATCAAATATATAGTTCATAATACCATTTAGTTCCTAAATCACGTTTTTATGGGTAACTGCTGATAAGAAAATACAAAGCTCAAACATGAATCATAAGCTATTTTCTCATTTCCAAATATATGTAAAACCATTTTAATGTAAACATGGACTACCTCATTTTAAACCATTTATTTCCTTACCCGAAATACTACTTTCAACCAAAATACCCATAATATGTTTAAAACATAAACTTGGCTAAAAAGCCATAAGTTGAGCATTTACTCATCCAAATGTGACAAAAAACATATTTGTAGTTTCAAGACATGGGTTGTATCTATATTTTACAAAATGGTAAGAAACCCTAAAATCTCCCAAAACATCAAGTTAGGTCAAAATCTCATCAACAATGGAAATGTAAACAAGGAGATATTTAGAAGTTAAAAATGCATTTTGATGTGTATAAGGTTTAATAAAAAGGAAGTATGTACCCATAATGGGTTAAATATCGAAACCCTAGAATTTCTAGTTGGAGAGAACTAGCACTTGTGAAACTCGAGATCTTCACAAAGATCACTTGACAACCTAGAAGAGGAGTAAATTATCTTAGGACACAACAACTAGGAGTAAATGAAGAGAGAGGTGAGGAGGAATTCACCTAGGGCACAAAATCGCTTGAAAATCGCACCACTCAAGCTCCACACTTGCAATAAATGAGAAATGAATCAATTTGGGTCGATTTTATACCTCAGATCCCCGACCGCGACCTTGCCCGATGATAGTGACAATTGTCACAATCGCGGGGCACTGTTGCCCGCTCCATGGAACTCCCGGTACGTCTCCAGCGATAGTGCCCTGCGACAGTGACACTTGTCACTATCGCGGGCACAATCGTGCCGATTGTACCGCGAGTGGTATGTCCCCCGCGAGAGTGCCCTGGCGATAGTGACATTGTCACTATTGCGTGGCACAATCGCGCCACAGGTATCGAAACCCAAAAACCCGAGATTTCGAACCCGCGACTTATGTGACGACAAAAGGGATAGATACCACGATTAGGAGTAAAACAAAACGATTGAAGGTCACAATTTCAACAAGTTGGGAATCTAGACTTACACAAAATCACAGGTGTTACAATATGTTTTAAGTGTTGACGTTTCGTTACGACCCGAATGGTTTTAGGGGTGTAAACCAAGTCGAAACCGGAAGGAAACTAGAAACGGGGTTGGGGTTGTGATTTGGGTCAAATCCAAGTCTGGGCATGCAATGGAAAAGGAGTCTACGTAGACTCACCTTAACCTCAATTCAAGTGGAAATGGATTCATGTGGTTGACTAATATATTAGTTTTATTGCTCATTTAATAATTTAATGGAGGAGTAATCATGTAAATGATATTTGTTAAGTTGTCATATAATAGGTATCCAAGTATTTGAAATTAAAAATAAAATGTACCCATTCGAGATGTTGAAGTATTTTGATGATGGATTGATTTATATAAATAAAATATACTCGTTTGAGTATGTTGAGATACTTTGACGATGGATTGATTTATATAAATAAAAGGTACTCGTTTGAGTATGTTGGGATACTTTGACGACAGATTCAAGTGTGTATGCATTTGTGGGTGTGTGTATATAAGATAAATCGACGTGAAGGAAACGATGAGAATATGTATGTATATATATGTGGATAACTCTTGTCCAATGGATTTTTGGAGTCAAATTAGGGTGAACCCCAGTTGTTAGAGTTATATATATATATATATATATATATATATATATATATATATATATATATATATATATATATATATATATATGCAAAAGGAAACCATGGAGAATTGAGTCTCGTGCCATGGAGCCTTAAAAGGCATTTTGTTGGTAAAACATAATATATGTATATATATACATATATATAGTATATATACACATGCATATTCATAAGTTGTCGAGGCAACGAAAGGTCTAGATGTCGGGATGTTGAATCGATCTAAAGCTTAAAAATATGTTTGTAAGGTTTTACGAAAACTCTTGGAGCGAGTAAATATTTATTTAACGAAGAGGATACTTAGAAAATAGTATAATTTGTGTAGGTTCGGGAGCTACTAAGTAATGGGTGAACCTACGCTAAATCGAGGTGAGTTTCATGTGACTTTTAACTGGGATACACGCAAGTATGTAAGTATGTTTTGTATATGATTACGATTATTTTTAGCATGCCATGTTTTGGTCAAATACAATATGCATGCTAGTATGTTGGACGATGTGAAAAAGTACGATTACAATATGCTATATTATGTTGGGAATGGTAAACATGTTACGCTTCATATAAAAATATGTTTGCGTGTTTGATGATGTTGGATGTTTAATGACGGGAAATGTTTTTGAGCCTGCTATTAATTTAAATATTTTTTGTAATGCATGTTATGTACGATATGTGTTTAAATGATCGATGTGGAATGAGGTGATGTGGCAATAAGTGTGGGGTTCATTACCGGGACGTCGGTATTGGATGGCGGGAAACCGCATATGATGATGATAGTCAGTACATGTGGCGGAAGGGGTACCTCTAAGACTGAACTATGGGATGGAAGTGAAGTCATATGCTTGAGGGCACCTCTGAGCGTGACTTGAGATGGACGGAATGCCGGAGCCCCACCATGCCAATGGATGTAAATCTCTAAAGTGACGGCATACTGCATTTTTTTGATATTTGCAAGATATGTTTTAAAACGCATGACATTTTGTGAGTAAATTATCATATGTCTATTTGTGTTTGATTTAATTTCATGATTGATGGATGACGTTGCGAAAACCATGAACTCACTTAGCGTAAAACTAACTTTAGTGTGTATCTTAGGATCAGGAAAGATCGGGGTCGATAAGGGCAAAGGTCCGACTTGAGGATTGTTTATGTTAGCAGACTACTTATGTTGGATTTAAGTTTGTGTTCTTGAGTTGTTGTTTAGTATTTCGTGTCTTTCTTAAAAGACTATTGATGAAATGCTTAATATTCCGATGCGACTTATTCCCGAAGACGTATGTTTTAAGTATTGACGTTTCGTTACGACCCAGTTGGTTTTAGGGGTGTAACAAGTTGGTATCAAGTAGTGATGCCTCAAAACAGGGGCTGGGATGTGTCTTGATGTAGCGAGGAAAGGTGATAGCCTACGCATCCAGACAGTTGAAGGAACACGAGAAGAGGTATCCAATGCATGACATGGAACTGGCAGTCGTGGTGTTTGCATTAAAGATATGGCGACACTACCAATATGGGACAAAGTGTATGATCTTTACAGATCATAAGAGCCTAAAATACCTATTCGACCAGAAAGAATTGAACATGAGACAACAAAGATGGATTGAATTGCTAAAGGACTACGATTGTGAGATCTATTACCACCCCGGTAAGGCAAACATGGTCGCCGATGCTTTAAGCAGGAAAGAGGGAGCTGAACCATTGAGAGTACGTGCTATGAGGATAAATGTGAAAGTAGATCTAGTTGATCAAATTCGAGAATGGCAACAAAAGGCTCTTCTAGATGAGAATGTCAAAGGTGAAAGAATGGTCGGGCAAATTAAGTTACTCGAGATTGGGAAAGATGGAATTAGGAGATTTAAGGACAAGATTTGGATCCCAAAGTTAGGAGATGTGAGGGAAACGACGCTTGGCGAGGCACACAAGTCTAAGTATATGATGCACCCCGAAAGTGATAAGATGTACAAAAGAATTAAGGAAAGATATTAGTGGTCAGGAATGAAGAGTTCAGTGGCCGGATACGTAGAGAAGTGTTCAACGTGTTTGCAGGAAAAAACAGAACACCAAAAACCTTCTGGTAGCTTGCAACAGATAGAAATTCCCGTTTGGAAGTGGGATCGGGTTACTATGGATTTCGTCACCAAGATACCACGAACGTTGAGAGGTCACAGCGCGATATGGGTAATCGTGGACCGTTTGACAAAGTCTGCGCACTTTTTGCCAGTTAAGGAATCATATTCTTTAGAAAAGTTAGCCTAGTCATACGTCAATGAGATAGTGACAAGGCACAGAGTGTCGTTATCAATTATATCTAATAGAGATACGGGGTTCACATTAAGATTTTGGACGACCTTTCAGAAAGAGATGGGTACGAGATTGAATATGAGTACAACTTATCATCCGTAGACAGATGGTATCAGAGCTGGGAATCGGACTAATGTGTCAGCGAGGACGATGGGCTCCCAAGAGGGGTGGATTGTAAGATCCCACATTGGTTGGGGAGGGGAACGAAAGTTGCCTTATAAGGGACTAGATACCTCCTCTACCAGACGCGTTTTAAAACCGTGAGTCCGGGTGTGTGGACAAAGCGGACAATATCTGGTACGGTTGACCTGAGATGTTATAGAAGTTGTAACACCCGAAGAAAAGGAGAAAAAAATTGTTAATTGCTTTGTGTCAAAAAGGAAATGAGATTGAAAGTTGGAGGGGAAAACTAGAAAAGCCAAGGACCTGTTTTGCCAAGCCTCCAAACTTTTGAAATTTGAATTGCAATCGTGGGGGTGGTTTCACTTTTTTTAGCGACAATATTTTGAGGCCGTGTTTGGCCTCATTTAAGAGTCGATTGAGAGAAATTGAAAGGTCATATTGTTCATCTTTTTCTCTCGAGAATAACCTCTTTGACGTTGTGCAAAACAATCGACGTTTGAGCGAGAAGTTGGTCGAGGAATGGATAGGATTCGTTCGAAAAAAAATAACAACGATTCGAGGTAAATACTTAACCAAATGTAATGTCCTTTTTATGTATGGTTGAACACGTTTTGGATTTCTCTTTCGATTAGAACAAGTTTAGAAGGCCGTTAATTATCAAACTTCCGAACAAGTTCTTTATTCTCGATCCCATTATTTTCTAAATCGTTAAATTAATGAACATCAACACTTTCATCCCCATTTTACCATCACTTACAAATATACATATACATTTATATAACTTGTAACTATTAAACCCATTTGGGTTTTCATTACAGTAACCTCAACACATATGAATTATTTATAAATAATCATCAGATCAATCACCATGTGCTTTACGTCACCCATGATCAATTTTTCCTCCATTGATTTATATACATATAATATACATATATATATATATATATATATATATATATATATATATATATATATATATATATATATATACAGAAAGCCTCTGTGCATAGTTTCTTTTACGCCTGTGTGTGTTGGAGTGAGACAAAAAGAGAAATATATATATATTTCTCTTTTTGTCTCACTCCAACACACACAGGCGTAAAAGAAACTATGCACAGAGGCTTTCTGTGTATATGTGTGTGAGTCATGCATTTATTTATCCCTCCTCCCACTGTTTTCGTTTTTGTTTCAACCTAAACCATGTGAGATTTCTTAATCTGGACAAACATGCCTTCCCCAAACTCGATCAACATGTTTCTAAATCTGTCGACTAAACGATCCAGTTCACCCACAAATCTGTCGATGCATTTATTGCATCAAACTTTCCATATATAACTCACACATGGACTCTCGATCGTTTCACGCAACACAAAACCACATTAGTCTTTACCGGGAGAGCATAAATTCGAGATTTTACGGGGGTTTCTTACCTCGAACAACATAATTCGTGCTTGAACTTGGCAGTCCTCAACCCTTGCTCCCTATCCTGTGAAATCTCTCACTCTCTCTCGATCATACCTCTACCAAAAGAATGACTAACTAACTGTCCTCCAGAAAATGGCAAGCGTCGACCTCTTTCCTTTGTATATACGATCATAACCGTTGCCGCTCCTAGCATTTCACAACCGTACTCCACGTCTGAGATGAATCCCATGACTACAAATTACAAATTTTAAATTGCCACTTCCTATTTTATCTGACAATTTCAACTCCATGGCCAAAGGTTTGGAACTTTAACACTTTAGATCCTCGAATTTTCTTGAGTTAATTATAATAAGCACATCGAAACTTGGTGTGGTACATAATGGTACCTAAGCCAAAGGTCATTCGACATTAGATTTCCTCGAATGCGCAAGTGTATTAAAAGCCTTGGACAATTTGCCAACCAGTTTATAATCTAATATTGGGAAGATAACCTCATAATCCTCTAGCCACCCCTTGAGTCATCTTCCACACATAGAGAACCCTTGCTCGAATCACTATAACCATGGGTAGTGCTTAAGATAAAGTTCTCGCTCTAAACAAGTAATGGTGGTTAGGTTGTATTTATTTTTGATCCATAAGTGTAAAACTTCACGGATGCCATAAACCTCCAAGAACGGGTTTACTAGCAGTGGTGGCTGCATTTGGGGTTGAGTTTGATCCTCGTCACTATCTAGTATGGTAGGTATTAGTAGTGGTTCCACAAGTTCAACATTATTATCGTACGACATTTTTTCTGGTCCATACTTGTATTTGGCCATCTAGCAGAAAAAGGTAAAGAGTTAGCTTTAAAAAATACCAATATTATACAAATTCAAGCTTAAAAGAGTTGTACATAAATCTTTGTATATAAAAGAGTTGTCCCAAAGAACCCAAACAAATACATAAATGTTTATCTCATCATTTCAAAATCATAGAATGTCACTTATACAACTTTATCTATACTATATTATAAAGCACGGATAAAAAACTTGTAAATACAAATTATTAGACACAAGGTACCATCATTTTATGCAAGATTTTAAAATTTTCTTAATTTACAAGTATCAAAACACAATATACATATTACTACTCCAGGCTTCTAAAACCCACCAATTTGGTATGTGCAGGGTCTTCCTTTTATGCAGACATTTTCATGTATCACTATTAATTAATATATTATATTACTATAAATTTGTTTAAATTATATTATTAAATATGTAATTGGTTATTTTTTCTAGATGTCATTAAAATATATAAGATAATCATTGAATTATAACAAAATACTTAATTTTTTATATAAAAAATAAAAAAAAACATTATATTATTAAGCCTAAATTAAACAAATTTATAAAAAAACATTATCACTTTCTCAAAACAATCCAAAATTGTACTATAAATCGACAAAAAAACAAAAAATAAAATGAAACATTAAAATCGTGATGTATCTCGCTGCATTGTGCGAGTACGCTTCTAGAAACTTAAAAAACCTCAAAACATATATGTCCTCAACGCACGACCCATTTATTCCCCAATAAAGCATTTGTCATTATTACTTTTATTTTCTCAAGTTACCCTAAAATCAATACTAGTATTTCAATATTCAGTATTTGCTCTATATGAGTACATTTTTTTTAGAGAGAATTACAGTTTTGGCTTAAGGTTTCGTATTTTCTTTGAAAGAAGGACCTATACTTCAATATCTCAAATAGTGGTCTCTGAGGTTTGGATTTTTGCTCTGAAAGGAGGACCTTCTCACTAACCCCGTTTAAAAAACTTGGTTAAAGTTAGGGGTATTTTGGTCATATCACTTTTTTTCCTTCTTTTGCATTTATTTTTGTTTTTCCTTATTATTGTGTAAAAACATTAAAGTTTAGGGACCAATGTTTTAATTAACTCATATATATATATATATATATATATACACACTTGAGATCATGTGAGATCAAGATATTTCCATTAGACACGTGAGACCACAAAAATAACACTAAACCTTCACATCAAAAGACTGTGAAGGTATTATAAAGGTAAACCTTCACAGTGTTTTTGTTGTGAAGATTTGCTGTTTTTCGTTCCTTCACAATGAATCGCTGTGAAGTTTTAATGTTATTTTATGGTCTCACCGGTCCCACGAAAACAGGTTGGTCTCACGTGAACCCAACCTTATATATATATATATATATATATATATATATATATATATATATATATATATATATATATATATATATATATATATATATATATATATATATTGGTGGCTTTTGTAAACCAACATTATTTTGTAAACTAATCCTAACCCTTGATCATTTTTTTTATGGTTTTTTTCCTTTTTTTCCCGTGAAGGGTATTATGGTCACTAATGAAATTCGTTTTTTTTTTTGAAACAATCCTTTATTTTAGGAAAAGATAATTATGGAATTTGTAACTTCCCTTTAATTATTCTAATTACAGTTTTCATATTTTTGTACTGCAGATTTCATATTTCGTATTGTTATGTGGTTTTTGATTCAAGATAATATCCCCTTTCGCTACTGTTTCACAATTTTTTTTTGTTTGCCATGAAATCACGAATGTTTTTAGTACGTAAGATGATGGTTTCGTATAATTACCACTCATTTGTAGCAGGACATTTAGGGCCTGTTTGTTAGCAGCTTAATGAGCTTAATGAGACTCACAACTTATTCAGTCAGTTATATATGACTGTTTGGTAGTGGCTTAATTATATAGAAAATGGCTTATTCAGTAAGATTTTAAGGGGGAGCTTTATGCAGAAAGCCAAGTTTTTTTCCAAACCAATCCCTCCCATTAAAAAACACGTTCATTCCATATATGAAAAACTCTCTCAAATAAAAACATTCTAAATCTATACAGATTAATCCACACAGACAACTTTATCCAATCTTAATAAAAAACCAACCAAACAGCCCCTTAGAGGCTTTGGTGTTTTCTCACCGCTTACCCTCTTTCGTTTCCGTTTCGGTGGACGATCTACAACTAATGTGTTAGTGTGTTATGAAACATCTTGATACAGTGTAGATCATATGAAACTATTGAATAACTAGTTTCATTATTTGAAGTTGGTACCTGCATTATCGGAGTCAAAGGTTGCATAATATGTTGTGCCGCTTGACGAGATCAAAAGATTATCTTAATTACATATGAAACATCACAACATATGCAAATTCATGACTTTCTTATTACTGCTTAACTTTCATACCTTTTGCAGGTTTCCCATTGTTGGTTCTAACTTTTTTTCCTCTGAAGAGTCTGCAACGTGTTAGGGATGCGCTTCAATTTTCGAAACCCTAACCTCTTTGAACTGGTGGCGGGTTTTCGTCCGCCATTTTTTACTGTGGTTTCGTATGATTTTGCTGAAATCTTCTCCAATTTCACAAGATTTTTGTTTGATTTCGATTGAAACCGATTTGATTTGTTTCCCGTTTTAGTCGGAGTTTGATTTCCAATTTCTTCAAATCCCTTGGATTTCGCGTTTGCTCCTTGTTTCCTAATCTAAGCGACGATGACAAATTCCTATGTTACCCTTTCACCATTTTTCTTTTGACGATCGTGCCCTTAATTTCTTATGAAATTATAAATATGCCACCGCTTTCATCAGATGCGTTGATTTCTTAGATCTACGGTCCAGATTGGGTTTCACAGTTTACATAGTTTCATTGGTTTACAAAATAAGGTCTCTCTCTCTCTATATATATATACCCACACCCGCCACCACCATTACCTCCACAAAGCCACCACCCACTGGTAATCATGAATCAGGTTTATGTTAGTGATGTGTTTGATGCCATCGATAACGCTAGTTCATTGACGATTGTGCGTTCAAATGTGGTTGTAGACCCTGTTGATCGAGGTATTCAATATATCCATAAACTTATCCTCTGGACCCAGATGTATGATCCCAGATTCATGAATGGAGATAGATCATCAAAACCATGAATGAGATTTACGTTAGTGATGCATCTAATGTCGTCGATAAAGTTGGTTCATCGAAAACTGTGGGTTCGATTATGGTTGCAGACCATGTTGATCGAGGTATTCAATTAATCCAGAAACCTATCATGTGACCCAGATGCATGATCCCAGATTCATGAATGGAGATACATCATCAAAACATGATCTCGGATGCATGAACCTTCACCGAGATGCATGATCCCAACTTCATGAATGGAGGAGATACATCATCAAAACCATGATCTCGGATTCAGGAACCTTCACCGTGATGCATGATCCAACTTCATAAATGGGTGGATATATATATGTATGTGTATATATATATATATATGTATATACATATATGTATGTGGGTTTTTCACAGAGATGTGTGTATATATATATATGTATATGTATATATATGAGAATATGTATATGGGTTTTTGGATGTTGATTATGATATGTATTATATGGTTAATTACAAAACAGATCCCTATAATTTTTTGGCTTTAACAAAAATATAGAAAAACAAAAAAATTACAAAAAAAGGAAGAATACATGGTTTGACGAAAATACCCCTGACTTTAACCAAGTTTTTTTAACGAAGTTAGTGAGGAGGTCCTCCTTTCAGAGCAAATACCAAATCTCATGGACCACTATTTGAGATACGAAAGTATAGGTCCTCCTTTTAAAGAAAATACGAAACCTTAAGTACCAAAACTGTAATTCTCTCTCTTTTTTATAAGGAAACTATTAATACCTTAGTTAGTAATTACACAAGAACATATCAATAATTATTAGTAATATCATTATAATGTTATAATTTAAATAGGCCTAAAACCAAGTTGTTATAAAAAGACATCATATTTTTTCTATTAAAGACAAAAGTTATCATATTTTTTTTACACGAAATGACAATATGCTTTTACATGAAATAATAAGAATGACATGTTTTATCTTGTTTTTAGTACTTTCGACGATATTTCATGACAAACATTTATTTTGAAATTAAAGGGAAATTAATTATTAGGCATAATTTGATGATAAGTTATTTCATTATACCTAACAAACCATTTTTTTCACTATGAAACACTACACATTTGAAGGGTTTCACTCACAGAAAGATCCGTCTATGATCCGTCGGTAAAGATGAAAACTGTCGGTGATTCGCCTATGATCCGTCGGTAAAGGTGAAAATTGTTGGTGACTCGTTGGTAAAAGTCCATCAGATAACTTTTGTGGGTGAATCTATCATCAACGGTTCACTGATAGCAATTATCGATGGATCACCAACGAAAACAATCACCAGCGTATCATCGACCGTCACTATTCACCGACGGATCACTGACGACATAGATCAACGACGGATTTCCAAGGGACATTTACCGAGAGATTACCGACGAATAAATCTATCATCACCGACAGTGATCCGTCGTAGATCATGATTTATTTTTTAAGAATAATTTAAAAATACAAAATTTTCTATACAAAGACAAAACATGCTCATAATTATCAAAAAAATACCAAATATTTTCAAACAAAAAAATTATTGTTATTACTATTTAAAAATTATGTAATCTAACTAGAGAGGGGCCAGGGTCCCCCACTGCTGCATAAAAGAAGTAAATTGGGTCGATAATATGACCTATTAAGCTAACTCGGCTTGTCATGACTCCAATTATGCCCTTATCTTTCGCTTGGTCCGGTACTCATACTCCCGTCGTTGTTGATCATTATCTAACTTTGCCAGCTTTTCTTGTAACTCGAGCACTTGCAAATATTCAACATTTAAAAAAAATTAGTTATTTGTTGGCGATCAAAAGTAATGACATCATACATATAAGAACCATATTTGGTCGAAGAAACAACAACGTATAATCTCCCGGTGTTGCTACTAGCGCTAGGATCACCAATCAAAGCATATTGGGAATCCTGGGTGTAAAGGTGTTCATCGTTAAAATCCATTAGATGTTGGATTTTGACAACTGATCCAATTCAATTCAATAGATGATTGGATCAGATTAGTTCCATCCATTGAATGTTAGATTGGATCAAATCAGTTCCATCCATTGGATGTTACTATTGAGTATCCATTAGATCGGATTGGATCCATCCAATGTTTTGATCCAATTCTTTATCCAATGATTTACCATTCCATCAAATGTTCGTAACAAAACACCTAATTTTCTTAAAAACTTGTATTACTGTTGTTCTAATTAAAGCCACAAGCGTTCCATGTCTTGAAACCAATTTCAAATCAAAACATGCTGAAAATTTAGCAAAATATTACATTAACTAACCCTCAAGATCACAACTTCTTGAAGAATCTTAACAATAGGAATTCATAAAATCTGGGAAAAAATCATGAATAAAGAACATGACTCTAGAATAACAAAGATTTGCATCTTAGAATCAACAAAAATAGAGAAAAGCAAAGAGCAAATATTTTGTAGATTTAAACCATATGAAACACATCTATACCCAAAAAAATCGTAAGCCAAAACAAAATGAATTAGATCTAAATAAAAAAATCTATACTATATTATAAAGCACGGATAAAAAACTCTTAAATACAAATTATTAGACACAAGGTACCATCATTTTATGCAAGATTTTAAAAACCACTTAATTTACAAGTATCAAAACACAAGATACATATTACTACTCCAGGCTTCTAACACCCACCAATTTGGTATGTGCAGGGTCTTACTTTTATGCAGACATTTTCATGTATCACTATTAATTAATATATTATATTACTATAAATTTGTTTTAATTATATTATTAAATATGTAATTGATTATTTTTTCTAGATGTCATTAAAATATATAAGATAATCATTGAATTATAACAAAATACTTAATTTTTTTATATAAAATATAAAAAACATTATATTATTAAGCCTAAATTAAACAAATTTATAAAAAAACATTATCACTTTCTCAAAACCATCCAAAATCGTACTAAATCGACAAAAAAAGACAAAAAATAAAATGAAACATTAAAATTGTGATGTATCTCGCTGCATTGCGCGAGTACACTTCTAGTATTCTTAAAACGATATGAAACAGATCTAACAAAAAACAGATCTAACATAATGCAAGGTGGTGGTGGAGCTCTATGGAAGTAGTGGAGGCCAAGACCCCCTAATTTTCTTCTTTTGTTTAAGAACATCTTCAACAACTACGCTAACGTGGAGATTTTGAAAATTTATAATTTTTTTGGCTGTAACAACTATGCTAACATGCTCTTTAAAACGGAGAAATAAAGGAGAGATGGTGGAAATCTCCGAATTTGGAGAAATCTCTAAAACTCAATATTTAAGAAAAATAAATAATATTTTAATCTTTTTCCATCAATAAAAAAATTGAAATTAAATGTCTGTTGGGGAATCTAGGTTTATGGTTAGACAATGCTTGGATAGATTTCTGGATCGTGTATTGGAAAGACACTTTACAAATACTATATCCTCCCATATTATTTATTTATTTTTTTGGGTAACCGTGGGTTTCCGGGCCAGCTTACGCGCACCAACTAATCCCCGGGCGACCACGAATGGCCTGGAGTCATCGCAGGTGAACCTCTATGGCCACAAGGGCTTTGGCAACGCCTGGATTTGAACCCTAGGTAGATGAGATTTTCCACTACATCCCCTAAAGGCTTTACCAGTGCGCCACAACCCAAGTGGTTATTCGCCCCTATTATGCCTTGGGTTTACACGGAATTAGTATTGAGATAATCCAGAAACTTCATACATGAATCAAGACACAAATTCATATATATATATATATATATATATATATATATATATATTCACCAGATCACAGTTTATGTATTTTTATGAGAGATCTACAATTTATGTATTTTTATGAGAGATCTACAGTTACAGACGGTTAATATGGTTAAGACATAACTGTTTGGCATTTATAATCGTTAACAAATAAGGTTGAAGGGTAGTTACAACAGACTCAGATGATCTGAGTCAGAAGTAACATGAATCAGAGTTCTGATCAAGAGGGCCATAATTCTAATCAAGTGGGTCAGAGTTTTTATCAAAAGGGCCAGAGCTCTGATCCTTAACACTTAGAAGTTTCAGCGACAACTCAGAACTTCAATCAAGAGAGTCAGAGTTCTGATCATACTACATCTGAACTATACTTGGTGAAAATTTCACTAATTTCGGGAACAATTTCAAGAAGGTTTCCAACCTTTTGAGATTCGTCCTGATCATCCAAAACTTCAAATTTCCCAAGTAAGATTCTTCTTAAAATACGTAGAGTAAGACTCTTCTTAAAATACTTAAAGGTTTCAGGGCGCTGCCCCAGGGGACGCAACCCCCTTGACTCCCACCTTTCAGGTGATAGGAACAATCATTTGTGATTATGCACTCCGCACCTTCTAACTCACTTAGTTTGTCTTATCACTTTAATCAATCTTAAGTAAATCACAGTTACGCCAAATGGTTGATGATACTAAAATCACCAACAATATTTGGGATAGAAAGAACTATTATTTTGTTAAATATATTGAATATTTTGATAATATAGTTACTGTTGAGTCGTTCATCCATTTAGAACATCTCCAACTGATTCTCCAAAAGTTTTCCAAAATGGAGAATCGAACTTCAAAATCTCAAAAAAAAAATTGCATTCAAATCCAACATATTCTCCATTTTGGAGATTACATCATTAATTATATTATTAAAATTGTTGGTCTCAACCATCGGATTTGCGTATAATACTAATAGAATCTGGTTAAAAAATTAGAAATATAATTATTGGTCACCTTGTATGTAACAACCATAATTTTATTTTATACCTTGGTAGTTTTCGTTTGCAAGTTTAATTAGTGGCTTTAATTCATGCCCGAAATAAGTTACTTTGGTAGTGTTGTGGCGGAATTCAGTGATCTAGGGGAAATGTGAAATCTGATATTTTAGGAGACATCAAGTTGTGCGGCCTTCGACACAGCCTCAAGTCGCGGCCTAAACCATAGAACTCGCTGGAGGGTTCAAGATCAGAGCACGCATGCGGCCTACGACGCGACCTCTAAACCACGGCCAAAGCCGTGCGACAACCAGCAAGTCAAAATTCAGGATTTTTCCCTTTTCCCTCATTAAATCTCATCTTCCTCCTACGCTCTCCTCATTGAATCATCTTAGCAAACCCTAGGTCTAAAAGTTGGAGCATCCAAGGAGCATTTACTCACCTCTAGCTTTAGGATTCAAGTGTCTAAGTTGAAAATTGAAGATCTACATTATCTCCTCACCCTCTTGCTTGGTTTTCCTAGGTTTTCTTCAAAACCTAGCATTGTGAGTTCATCCTACACCATTAGAAAACCTTATACATGTCAAAACGATGTATTTTAGCTCTTCTAAGTTTCTATTTCATGTATTGAACATTTTGTTGATTTTAGACCAACTAGGTCAAAAATGGAGATTAGTGGATAAAAAGCAGAGACCGGTTGAATTTCAAGTAGGAGACCGTGTCATGTTGAAGGTATATCCATGGAAGGGAATCATTCGGTTTGGGAAGCGAGGGAAGCTTAACCCCCATTTCCTTGGACCCTTCACTATTCTAGAGCGAATTGGGCTCCAAGCTTACAAGTTGGACTTACCACCGGAAATGGAGGGGATCCATCCCACATTTCACGTATGTTACTTGTGAAAATGCCTAGCCGAAAAGGAAAACACTATTCCCTTGTCAGAAATTCGTGTGGATAATGGGAATCGCAGTGTAGAAGAGTCGGAGGCCATCCTAGAAAGCAAGACGAAGAAGCTTTGCCACAAGAAGGTAAACATGGTGAAAGTTCAGTGGAAGCACCATCGGGGTGCGAACGTGACTTGGGAATTGGAGGAAGACTTGAAGAGGAGGTACCCTCACCTCTTCGTGTAGCGAGAGATTTCGGGGACAAAATCTTCTAAGGAGGGGAGAATTGTAACACCCCTATTTTTAATAATAACCCCTCCCTATCTTCAATTATATAAAACTGAATCCGTAAGCCTTGTGACCTCATTATTCAATATGTGTATATATATATATATATATTTATGTGGTCATAAGCGTGTTAATATTTGTATTCATGCATATGTGTTTATAAGTTGTTATCGTGGACCTCTCGTGTTAAGAATCGTCGCGGAATAGGTGTGAATTTCGAATCTTGGGGATACCCGACGACTATGTCCGGCGACCTTGCCTTGGCATAGTCGCACCTGTCACACTCGCTCCCCGACTCAAACCCACGATACCATCTCAACGAGTATGCCCGATGACAATGCCTGTGGTATACTCGCCTGTCATAATCGCCGAAGGGGCATGAGTCGAGGTACATCTCCCGCGAGAGTGCCCGACGACCTTGCTAGGGGCACTCTCGCCTGGCACTATCGCCGCGAGAATTTCATTTTTAGAGCATCGACCCCCTTGTCTCTTTGGGTGATTTCTCCTCCCTTCCAACCCTCCTCTCACCTTATTGATTGCTAGTAAAGATCCCAAGCATTTACTCCTACCCACTTTAGATCCTAAACCCTGAAGAGATTGAAGTGTCCTTGCAAGTGTACAAGTGTAACGCCCGTACATTTCGACATTTTATAGACTTTACTTACGCGTTTATTTGTTAGTAATAGGAATCCCAATCTCTTGGAACTTGTTATGCATATTAGAGAGGAGACTCATGCCTTGGCCTTAAATTTTAGCATAAACCTTGAAATGGAAACAGTAACTTACGCGGGCTATGGCGCGACCTGAAGCCGCGGCCAAAGCCACGTAACCCTCTGTTTGTTTTCAACCTCTGGAGCACGCCTGGGTTATGCCGCGGCCTTAAGCCATGGCCAAGGCCGTGGGAACCCCTCTGTAGACCTTAAAGATGGGTTTTCACCCTTTTTCTCATTTACTTCTCATCGTCACTCTCTTTCTTCTTAAATTCAAAGGTTTGGAACCCTAGATGGTTATCTTCTAGATTGGAAGAGCATTAATCTCCCTTTTGGCCTCAAGATTTAAGGAGTTTTAGCTTGGATAGTCAAGACCTTCATCTTCTCCTCACCATACTTGGTTTTCTAGGTTTTCTCACCAAAAACCTAACTTGTGAGTTCATTCTCTTTATAAAAACTTTATACATGTTAAAATGTGGGTTTTAAACATCTAAACATCTCCATCTTTATATACTTGTCTTGTGTGGATTTTTTTTATCAAACCTAACTTTTGGAGATTTTAGGGTTTTATGATAAAAGTATAGTTATGGGGTTAATGAACCTTTATGTTGAACTAAGGGTATATTTGTACATGGAAAACTTGTCTACTTAAATTTTGGTTTAAATACTTGGGATCCAAAATTAGGGTTTTGAATATTGTTGGTGAAATTAATGAAGGAGGACTTGGGATGTTAGACTTAAAGTACGGAAATGTTATTCACGTGACCACTTGAAACCTCTTGGTAAATTATGTGTGACATCGTATGGAATCCTACACTTGTTGTTATCTTGGTCGGTATGTTAAATGTTGCATGGTCCGGTTGGCCTTATTGGCTTTATGTGACTTGTTTGATTTCAGTTAGGAGTAATGACCCCATAATTTTTGTAACATTTTGTCCAATGATGGAACGCTAGTTTTCCATATTGAAGCACGTTTAGGCATCAGATTGGGTTATAAGTCCTACGTGCTAGTATTACGATATTGGATGGGGATTTCAACGTAAGGACCCTATGTGGTTGAAGTTGACTTTCCGTGGGTGTACGTTTAAAGCCACCGAGCCTAACATCCCTTGCATGTACTTTCTATGTGTATTGGCTTTACTAACTTGTCAAGTGGCTTACTCTTGTGTTCCGTCACTTGTGTTAGTAAGAGGGTCTCCCCCGTTAACCCAAGAGGTATTTGTTTATGTTAAAGAGTTACATCATTATTATCCTAAATTCCCTTTTCCTACTTACGCTTATTATTGATTATCTCTAAATTCAAATGTTTGATCTCACTAGGCTTTAGCCTAACACTTTTTCTTAAAATAACATGTATAAGAGGTCAACCTAGCGGTGGGATTCGTCGGGAATGAGTGGATGGTCTTGGGGTCGAGAGCGGTCTTTTTGGGAGATATATTGACCGATACAGAGATGATAGTTGTTATACATTTTGGAAGGATAGCGACACCCGACCTTAATATTTCTTGTCTAAATTAGATTATTAGGTTGTCGAATCTTATTCTTCATTTGGTTTGGTTTGTAAATGTCATAACCTTATTTCCCGTTTAGGGATGATACTTTGGGATTATTTTGACAGGTCCTTATTTATTCAGGTTTTACCCCTTTTATAGCCGGCATACCGCCGAAATTTCGAATTTTAAATTCCTCGAATTTTTAGGGTTTTACAACAAGTGATTAAATCCCCAACCTCCAATTTCTCATTTCTAGGGTTTTCCACCATTCCTAGGGTTTTCGCACAAACCTTGTTGGTGAGTTCCCAATCATTACTTTATCATTTAATGTTCATTTATTGCACTAAAAATTGTATAATTGCCTATGTGTTGGGTTATGACCTAAAAATGAGGGTCTTATAGTTTTGTGATCAAACGTGTTAAATGAGAGTATGTGTAGACTACAAACTCATATGCTTGCATAACAGATGATGGTTGACAAAGATGGAATTGTTGACCTAGATTGGTCTTATGTGCTGAAAAGTGAATGGGAACCTATGGATTAAGTAATTGTGTACTTGTTAGAGCTATAAATGCCATGGTAGGTTGTTTTTTTGCTACTTTACTAAATAAAGTAGATAAATTGAGGAATAGGAAGTAGAAAATGTGACCCATAGGGATTGTGTGAAGTAAACTTGTTAATTTGATATTTGGCTCATATTTTGTATATCTAATCAATGTTTATTTCCTTATGCATGAGGATTTAGTACTTATATCTTGTTTGGGACATGGGAAGGCCATCTTTGGGCCGCTAGAAAGTGGGCAATAATGGAAGACAATATTCCTTGAGGTGTAGCTTGTCTAGCTTGGGTATGCAATAAGTTCCACAAAACCTTGAGGTGTAACTTGATTGAGTATGCAATAAAGGTGGGAAATGGTTTAAGGATGTGATGCCTAAATGGCATGTGCACTAAAGCCGAAACTTGATGTAACACCCCTATAATTGGAGTAAATTTAAACCTGGGTATTACGTAACATTTGACATTTATAAAATGTATTCACCCAAGAAGAGGAAAGAGTATAAGCGTTTACAATTTAGAAAGAAATGGAAACAATAATAGACAACCTACTAATCTAAACCATTCTAGTGTAGATTACGGATGGGTGTCGTCATCATCTCCTAAAAGGTTTCATCAAATGCTATGCACGCTCTATATCCCAAAAATTGTTATATACCAAAAGATCGTCCACGACGGACTCAACCCTCCACTCAAGGCTTCGTCATCCGACTGCTAAAGGAACCTGATAAACACATCAATTTAGAAAAAGTGTTAGGCTTGGAACCTAGTGAGAACAACCAACAATTATAAGTAGACAAAAGGTCATGCATAATTCACATTTTTAATAATTGGTACTAATGAAGATATTTATTTGAGTTCCCAACATTTAATTCCCTTATGTAAGACAAGGGAGACCCGTTCCACTATAAGTTGTGACATAACACAAAATTAGGTCACAACACATACGGTACACGTGTCAAGAATAGGTATTTACCGACATCAACTCTATCCAAGTCTTTAGCCGTTTGAACATCAACGTTATCCAAGTCTTTTGTTCAATATAAACATGTGTTCAACTCTATCCAAGTCTTTAACCCAAAGAATTCCAAGTTCAACCCTATCCAGGTCTTTGCCTTGAAATCTCCCCATTCTTGATATTTCAAACTTTACAAGAATCTTACTTGCACTTGACAACAATCCCAAGCATGCAAGTCACATTAATCATATTAACATTATAAGGCAAACCCCACCATCACGCATAATCATTTCATTTCACATTGGCTTAACTTAACCACATTGTAAAACAACTATAATAATACTCATCCTACACAACTTACCTTTTGCACCAAAATGAATCTTAAACATTCAACCCATTTCATCATTCATAAACCCATTTTAACACAACAATCCTTTGAGCTATCTTTATATTGTTTAGAGAAAATCATTGTTTCTAAGTATCCAAACATTTAATGTCATCATTTCCTCAAGTATAGGAAATATGTCAAACCCTAATTTTGACCTAAAATGTCAAATATTCTTTTAAAAGTGAAATAATGTACAAGTGTCAAGAATCATAAATGGAAGGTTTTTAGATATGTATAAAGTGTTTAGAAAGTAAGGATGAACTCACAACAATGGGTTTTGATGAAAACCCTAAAACCTCCTTCTTGAAAAAGATGACAATAGAAAATGGTGAGTAGTTGAACCTAGCTTCCAAACTTGATAAAGATACTAAGGATCTTGCAATAAATGAGTGTAGATGAGACTTGAATGCACCTAGGACCGGATTAAATGAAGAGGGAAGAAGTTGAGAGAGTTTGGTTTGAGAAAATGAGAGTAAACAATGAAAAAGGGGTCAAAACCCGTTTTTAATCAGGCAGACCCCCGCGGCGACCTTGCCAAGTGAGAGTGATAAGGTCACAATCGCGAGGCATTATCGCCGAGAAGGTACCGCGGGTCTGCGGCCTTCCACGATTATGCCAGCGAAAGTGACCTTGTCACAATCGCGAGGCATATTCGCCTAATTTGTACTGAGACTTCCCCCATAGCCGCGAGAGTGACACCGCGACTATGCCATCGGGCATAGTCGTCGGCCATTCTCGCCCAAAGCGTACTGAAGGTCCAAACATACCATATTCACTTGGTTAACACTATGGGTTCGATACAAGGATAAGAAGGGACCCAAATTACACAAAACCCTAATGCTCATGTTAGAATAATGATGACGTCATAATACTTACTGAAATTTCCGGGTGTTACACTTGAGGTGTAACCCTTTAACATCACTAGAGACTTCACTCACGTGTATTCGTCTCTTTGATGGATGCGGAACTCCCCCGTTTTTTTTCAAGAGTTATCTCTTGGCATTGTACATATATATGTTCAGTTAGGGGACATCATGTGAACAGTCGAGGCACAATATAATGTGCCATGAAAATGGGATTCCGGTAACTTTAAATTGAGCTTTGATGATACTCCTATTTTGTGATATTTGTGAAGGATCTCACTAGGCACATAGCCTAAAACTTGTTGTGTTGTGTAATGATTTCCAGGTCCTTCTAGTGGTGGGTCTAGAAGATTTTGACATGCCGTTGGGTGCAACTAGGAGCATCTAAGGAGTCGGGCTTTTAGGATATATGTGAAGAGTGACATTTTGGAGATATAGCAACACCCATTTTAATCTATTCATTTATTAGTTTAGATTAAGTTGGTTGTTGAGTTATGTCTCATTTCATTACCATTGTTGATTGTAAAAACTCCCCTTTTTGGATTATAGTTGTTCACATTTTAGGAGGATTTTATTTACCCAATTTCCGAAAAATCCCTTTTATTTTTGTTTAAATTTTAGGATGTTACAAAATGCAGAAGATGATGTCACAACTGCAAGATCTTTTAGAAAAGGGTTTTGTGAGACCGAGTTCATCACAATGGGGAGCTACGGTCTTGTTTGTAAACAAGAAAGACAGCACGATGAGGATTTACATAGATTATCGAGAACTGAACAAAGTGACCGTGAAGAACAAATATCCACTCCCAAGGATGGATGACTTATTTGATCAACTTTAAGGGGTGGGTTGCTTCTTAAAAATTGACCTTCGATCGGGGTATCATCAGGTGAAGGTAAAGGATGATGGTGTGGCGAAGGCCGCCTTTAGAATGCGATATGGTCATTATGAGCTCTTAGTAATGCCATTTGGTTTGACGAACGTACCAGCGGTATTCATGGACTTGATGAATCGATTGTGTCGACCTTTCCTTGACAAATCAGTGATCGTGTTCATCGACGACATACTCATTTACTCCAAGGATGAGTCTCATCACGAGCGACACTTTCGGGAAGTTTTAGAATTGTTGAGAAGAGAGAAATTGTATGCAAAATTTTCTAAATGTGACTTTTTGTTGGAGGAAGTCCAATTCTTGGGTCATGTAGTCAACCTCAACGGGGCGAAGGTAGACCCATCCAAGATCTAAACGATGATGAATTGGGAGCCACCTAAGAGCCCATCCAAAAGCCGAAGTTTCTTAGGTTTGGCGGGCTACTATAAAAGGTTCATTCAGGACATCTCCAAAGTTGCTTCTTCCTTGACGACCTTGACCCCAAAGAACGTGAAGTTCGTTTGGACCGAGTCGGAAGAGAAAGCCTTCCAGACTCTCCAAAAAATTGTGTGAAGCTCCGATTCTGTCCTTACCTGAAGGGTCTGAAGACTTTGTAGTATATAGTTATGCATCCAAGATGGGTTTTGGTTGCGTTTTGATGCAACGAGGCAAAGTGATTGCCTATGCATCAAGACAACTTAACGAACACGAGAATAATTATCCAACCCATGACTTAGAGCTAGCGGTTGTGGCGTTCTCATTGAAATTATGGCGACGCTACCTCTATGGTACTAAGTGTACGTTCTTCACCGAAAGTGGGCTACAAGCCTACAAATTAGCACTGCCGCCCGAGATGACTGTAATTCACAACACATTCCATGTGTGTTACTTGCGCAAGTGCCACTAGTACAAAAATGACCTTTTGCCACGGTTTTGTAAATACAGGTTAGCCACAATTAGGTTAAAAATCGTGGCTAAAAGTCATAAATAAAATTAGGGTGTTGTTTTAGCCACGGTTTAACTCAGTAAGTGTGACCATTACCAAACACTTCTAAACATAAAGCCACAATTTTAATAAATTTGTGACTAAATGGTTTGTTACGGTGACGTCTTTTTGACCGCGACCAATAGCGATCACAAACTGTGGCCATATACAGACATATAGTCACGGTTTTTTTTTATCTAAGCATGACCTTATGTTGTGAAAGTTATTATATCGTGGCCATAGACAGACACACGACCACATGAAGCCAATTTTCTATGAGTAAAAGAAAATTATACATTGTCATGAAAACTTGTTAAACGTAGCCAAAAGACAAGGTATTTATGACCACGGTTTTAGTAATTTTGTGTCACCAAAAGGTAACCAATAACCACGGTTTTACGAATTAAGCTTAACTATAGGTCATGAATCGACAATGGTTAGTATGAAGTTTGTGTAGCTAAAAGTATAGTTGAGGCCACGTTTAAATAAGTCGGTGGCTAAAAAGTAACCAACAACCATTTTTCTAACAATTCAGTTCATGTGACTAATAAGTAATTGGTCACGGTTTTGTTATTTTGTGTGGTTGAAAGTTAACCATTAGCCACAGTTCTAAAATTGAAGTGTAACTATATGTCATGTATTGTAACTATAACACCCGAAATTTCCTAATAACTCCTTAATTTTTTTAGACGTCTCATTTGGTAACGCGTTTTGGGTAAGAGATATCACCTTGTCTCGAGCTCACGTTTTAATTCAGACAGTTGCGTCGCATTTGGTTTTGAGTGTAAGCTAAGTGTTGTATACTTGATGGTTTAAATTATTAAACATGTTATTGTTTGAGTGTATATGTTTACCTATTTGCATCAATGAAAACTGCGGTTGTGTGCGAGGCTTAGACTTGTTAGTGTAAACCTTTTGTGTTTGGAAACCATTCGAATTTGGGATCCCATCGTGGAATCAAAATCAAGTTTTGAGCTGAGAAGGGGGTGGCCGGCGACTTTGCCATGGGCATAGTCGCGACAGTCAAAGTCGCAGAGGAAGGCCACGGGTCTGTCCCATTTCGACCAAAATCCAGAAAGGGAGTGGGGAGGTGCGACTTTGCCCCGGCGACAATGTCCGGGGCAATGTCGCGAAGGCATTGTCGCTCGAAGGGTCCGAGGGGCTGGGTTCTTAAGTCATTTTGGGGGACATTTAGGGAATATACTCAATTATCAGATCGTCGACTTCTCTCTTTCTCACTAGGTGACATCTCTCTCTTTCTCCTCTTCTCCTTCACATTTATTGCCACCATAATTATAGCATTAAGTAGAACTCAAAGAAGGTGGTTGGAAGTAGGTGTTTGATCCTAGCAACCTTAAAAGCTTCAAGTCAAGGAGGTCAAGCCTTTTAAATCCATAAATTAGGGTTTTCTCCATACAAACCCTAAATAGTGAGTTTTCTTTATAAATCCCAACCATTTCCCTTGTATATTTGTTTAATGCTTTTAAGATTTATTATATGTACTTATAGGAATTAAAAATGTGCACTTCCTACTAAATTCCATATGTGAATGGGTACTCTATTTGTTTATCTCACCAAGAAATTGCTTGACTGGGAAATTTGATTCAACTGCTGATAAGAATAACTCTTTGATTTAGAAGTAATGTTGGGTGGTGCATTTGGTATCAGAACCCTAATAAATTACATAATTATGTGGAGAAAATGGTTTATAAGTGATTCTTGGATTTAAGTGACTTGAAATATCGTGTCTTGGAGCACCCAATTCTTGTGCACGGGAACTTGGGTGGTTGTTGGGGGTAGACACTAAAGGACTTTCTCCTTGAGGTGGAACCCTACCAAATTTTCGGGTAGGCACTAAGGTCCTACCAATCTTGAGGTGAAACTCGACGGAGTGGACACTAAAGGTGGTTAAGATGCTTGAGGTGACATCGGGCACGGTGTGTACTAAAGCAAGGGCCTGAGGTGTAATTCCCATTTACTAAACTTATGTGACTCCATTTATAAGACCAATGACTTGGGATACCGCGGGTCCCCTCCATACATGAGCTTGTATGTCTTTGTGAAGTTTTGTGAACAGGTTGGGACTTGAATGTCCAAGGATAATATGATAAAGGAAATCATCGCGGTGGTGGTAACTCAGAAAATTATTACTTTTGACTTAATATGATTTTCTTGTCTGGAAACTCACTAGGCTTCTAGCCTAACACTTGATTGTGTGTTGTGTCTTCAGGTCTTTCTAGCGGTGTGCAGCGGGCACCCTGAGTTGCAGTCGTGAGTTAGGACACTTTTGGAAGATCGGGTATTTTTAGGACATCCTGAGAAGAGCATTTTTGGAGACATTTCAACACCCACCTTAATCTAGTTACGCCTTTGAATTCTAGATTAAATAGGTTGTTGTAATGTACGTCTTATTTTACCGCTACTAAATTATTACAAACTACCCCAAACTTTTGGGTTTTAGTTGTTTACTCTCACAGGAAATGGAAATCATGATATTTTAGACGTCATATTGTAGAATTTTTATTTGGCCCTATTTTTAGGGTGTTACAAGTTGGTATCAGAACAATAGTTTAAGTGAACTAGGTATGACCATAAGATGCCTAGACTTAAGCGGAGACTATTAAGTTGTGAACTGTGACAAGGGTAGCTTTGGAATAAGGGGAAGTGTAGATTAGACGGAACCTACACTGTTGAAAATTGTGAAAGTAGGGTTGAGAATTCTTATGTGTAGTATATTCATAATTTCAATTAGCTACTGCTATTATGAATGTATCATTACATAAGCATGCTTAATTTACTATGATTATGATGATCAATGCTTGTAGTAGTACGTCCCCTAGAAATCACAAAAGTCTGTCTCTTACCGTATACTTGTATTCATGTTATGGCAGACTAAATGGTTAATACTCGGACTAGGGCGAGGACCCCATCGGAGGGCAATGAGGCCTCCGCATCAACAGTCGACCAACCAAGAAATGTAACTGCAAGGGATGCTCAACCCCAAACGAACTTGTTGGGTGGGGGACCGGAACACATTCCAAGGGTGAATCTGGCATCCTCCCATCCAGTCTTAATCGAAGCCACTCCCGAAACAAGGATGATGGATAACGTGATGCGGGCCATGAGCGAGGCAATGGCCAAACAACAGGAGTTCTTCATGAAACTTTTGGAGGACCGAGATATCAGTTACCATAGGAATGAAGCGGTGGAAGATAACGTAGTTGTTGCTGGCTCCGGAGGGACCGGGAATGGAGTCCCGACTATTGAACTGGCGGCAAATGACGCAAGGTCAAAGGAGAAGACTTGCTCCTTCAAAGCATTCCTTGGTTGTAACCTGTTAAGACACAGCCTCATTGGATTCAAGATCATCCAATACGAAGATCGCAATCTGAAGTTAATGCTGAAAGTCACTCTCAACCATAGTCTAGGGGTCATTTTGTAATAAATGTCAAAGTTATAATATCTAGATATTTATTATTTAGATATTATGTTTTTAGTTTAATATTAGTTTAAGTTTTTGATAATATCTTAAATCAGATATTATCTCTTTCTCTCTTTTAATCGATCAGATCACATAAACAAACACACATATTCAAGGTGTAAAACAGAGAGAGCAAAACTGATCAACATTATCAACCTCTGTAATCCGCGTTTGTAATCCAAACAGGTTGGTAATCTTTATATTGTTTGTTGTTTGATTTATCTGGTAACGATCACGGACTCACATAACCCCAAGGAGTTCTCAGGTGCTGCGAACCATGTTGTCTGTGTAAATTGGCTTCGGGAGTTAGAAATGGCTTTCGAATCTTGTGAATGCGGGTAGACACAAAAAGTTCGTTTCACCTTTCAAATGTTCAGGGGAGACGCTCTTGCTTGGTGGAATGTTGTTCGATCCACCGTTGACCCTACAATCATGTCTCGGCTCTCGTGGGGAGATTTTAAGAAGAAGGTTATGGATAAGTACTGTAATGAGAGGGCGTTGGACAAGATTGAAGACGAGTTCAGAAATTTGACCAAAGGAGATCGAACGGTAGAGGAGTACTCCCAGCTATTTGTGGAGAAACTAAACTTTGTGGGGCATTTGGCCCCGGATGAGAAGACTCAGATCAAGGCATATCAAAAGGGATTGCCCGCAGAAATGAGGACCGCCATGAGAAATACTAAAGTAACTACACTTCAAGATGCTATCGAAGAAGCGCAATTGGTGGAAGACGACATTATCCAGGATCGAAAAGATAAAGCTCGAGCGGGAGAGAAGAGAAAATAGGAAAACCGTTCGGGACCTCCTCAACGCCCGCGACCATTCGTGGGAAACGCTAGAGTGGAACCACGTCGGGAACCAAGTTGGTGCCCGAAATGTAAAGGCAAACATTTTGGAACTTGTCACCCTACTCCGCTTACGTGCTTCAAGTGTGGCAAGGCGGGCCACACTAGCCAAGTGTGCCCCATTCAGGGAACGGTATGTTATGAGTGTAAGCAAGTGGGTCATGTGCGTCTCAATTGCCCCAAGTTGAAAGGAAATGCGAAGGGATCTAACTTCGGAGCATCAGTTAAGAAGGAGGCCACCGCGAGACCTCAAGCAAGAGCATTCCAGATGACGACGGAGGAAGCAAAGGAGACCCCGGATGTGGTGTCGGGTACGTTCCTACTCAACTATTTACCCGCTAGAATACTTTTCGACTCGGGTGCAAATCGTTCTTTTCTAGCAACATCTTTTCGTAAAACCTTGAATGCACCTTCCACCACACTTAGTGACGCTTTTGTCGTGGAATTAGCGAATGGAGACCAAGTTATATTGCATGAGATAGTGAAGGACTGTCAATTGGAAGTCGATGGCAAACACTTTTCAGTGGACCTATTTCCTATGCCCATCGGGGGATTTGATGTAGTGATAGGGATGGATTGGCTAGCGTCAAACGAAGCTGAAATCCTTTGCTCCAAGAAACTTATCCGCGTTCCGACCGGGGATGGGGATTTTGTTCTTATCTATGGAGAGAAGCGGAAAGGCGAGGTGGTGGTCATCTCTACTCTCAAAGCACGAAAGTGCTTATCGAAGGGGTGTCAATCATTCTTAGTGTACGTGTTGGACGCCAAGGCCGAGAAGAGAAAAGTAGAAGATGTGAGAATCGTTAGGGACTTTCCCGATGTTTTTCCCGAAGGCTTGCTGGGGTTACCTCCCGACCGAGTTCCTCGCCCTGGGGAGCTCCGGTCGCGGTGCTGATTGCTCGAGCACCCTACCGTCTCGCGCCAACGGAGATGCAAGAAATGATGAAGCAATTACAGAAACTTGTAGAGAAGGGCTTTGTGCGACCGAGTTCCTCGCCCTAGGGAGCTCCGGTCTTATTTTTCAAGAAAAAGGACTGCACGATGCGGATGTGCATCAACTACCGCAAGCTGAATAAAGTAACGATGAAGAATAGGTACCCTCTTCCGCGAATAGACGACCTATTCGATCAATTGCAAGGAGTGGGATGCTTCTCGAAGATAGATTTAAGGTTGGGCTACCATCAAGTGCGAGTGCGAGAAGAAGACGTAGCGAAGACGACGTTTAGAACTCGGTATGGGCATTACGAGTTCCTCGTAATGCCGTTCGGATTAACCAATACGCCTGCAATATTCATGGACTTGATGAATCGGGCTTGCCGCCCCTATTTGGACAAATTCGTCATTGTATTCATTGACGACATTCTCATCTATTCTAGGAGGGAAGAGGAGCATGAGTATCACTTACGGAAGATACTAGAGGTTCTAAGAAGAGAGAAACTCTACGCCAAGTTCTCAAAGTGTGAATTCTGGTTATCGGAAGATCATTACCTCGGTCTTGTAGTGGCGAGAGACGGAGTGAAGGTGGATCCCTCTAAAATAGAGGCCATGATGAACTGGGAGCCACTAAAGAACCCAACCAAGATCCAGAGTTTCTTGGGTCTAGCCGGCTACTACCGAAGATTTATAAAAGATTTCTCCAAGGTTGTTTCACCCTTAACCGCTTTGACGAGAAAGAATGTGAAGTTCATGTGGACGGAAATGCAAGAACAAGATTTCCGAACGTTACAAAAGAAGTTATGTGAGGCGCCGATCCGATCGCTACCCGAGGGGACGGAAGATTTCGTGGTTTACAGCGATGCATCCAAAATGGGTTTGGGGTGTGTTCTGAAGCAACGGGGGAAAGTTATCGCTTATGCTTCACGGCAACTCAAGGAGCATGAGAAGAATTACCCGACTCATGATCTTGAATTAGTGGCGGTGGTGTTCGCCTTGAAGTTATGGCGACACTATTTGTATGGAACCAAGTGTACTCTATTCACCGATCATAAGAGCCTCAAATACGTATTTGATCAGAAAGAGTTGAATATGCGCCAGCGGAGGTGGTTAGAGTTACTGAAGGATTATGATTGTGAATTGCTATATCATCTGGGAAAAGTGAATGTCATGGCGGATGCACTGAGCCGGAAGGAGTATAATGGATGCGTGCGAACCTCGATCTCTCGTATTGATGTGGTTTCAAGTCTTCGAGAGAAAATCAAGTCATCACAAGCCGAAGCCTTTTTGGAGGTGAATCTCAAAGATGAAGCCAAGGCAAAACATCATCTTCTCTTAGTGGAAGACGGTCGAGGGATCAAGTTGTTCCAAGGGCGAGTGTGGGTACCCAAGATAGGGGGTGTCGGGAGTTACTCCTAACTGACGCCCACAAATCAAGGTACTCCATCCATCCGGGGAGCACGAAGATGTACCGG
Source organism: Arctium minus (assembly GCA_954870635.1). NCBI lineage: Eukaryota > Viridiplantae > Streptophyta > Magnoliopsida > Asterales > Asteraceae > Arctium > Arctium minus. The sequence continues at coordinate 34,195,232 of OX941088.1, forward strand.
GATCTGAAGCTAAATTATTGGTGGCCAGTAATGAAGCTTGATGTGGCGAAGTCCGTGGAGAGGTGTGTGACTTGCTTGCAAGTCAAGGCCGAGCATCAACGCCCCTATGGTAGTCTACAATCTCTCGAAATTCTGGAGTGGATGTGGGAGCATATCACCATGGATTTTGTAACCAACTTGCCCAAAACTTTGCGAGGTCACGACACCATTTGGGTTGTCGTGGATAGATTGACCAAAAGCGCGCATTTCTTGGAAATGTGAGAAACGTTACCAATGGATAAATTGGCTAGACTTTACATAAATGAAATTGTTTCGAGGCACAGTGTGCCACTCTCCATTGTGTCGGATCGTGATAGCCGTTTCACATCCAATTTCTGGGATGGGTTGCAAAAGGAGTTAGGCACTAGGATCAACCTGAGTACCGCTTATCACCCACAGACCGATGGACAAAGTGAAAGGACCATTAAAACCTTGGAAGACATGTTGAGATCGTGCGTCATCAACTTCGGAGGAAACTGGGATTCTCACTTTCCGTTAGTGGAGTTCGCCTACAACAACAGTTACCACTCCAGCATCGGTATGGCACCATTTGAAGCTCTATATGGTCGGTAGTGTAGGACCCCCGTGTGTTTGCTAGAGGCGGGAGAAAAGTAGTTTGCTGGACCGGAAATAGTGCAAGAAACGACGGATAAGGTGAAATGCATTAGAGAACGGTTAAAGGCGGCTCAAGACCGTCAGAAAAGTTACGCAGACAAAAAGAGACGACCGTAGAATTTCAAGTGGGTGACAAAGTAATGTTGAAAGTATCACCCTAGAAGGGGATCATTAGATTTGGGAAGCGTGGGAAGCTTAGTCCCCGATTTCTACGCCCCTTTCCCATCATGGAGATAATAGGGCTCCAAGCCTACAAATTAGAGTTACCACCGTAGATGGACGGGATTCACCCCACCTTTCATGTCTGTTATCTGCGTAAGTGCTTAGCGGAGGAAGAGAGCATCATTCCATTGTCAGAGATTCGAGTGGACAACAACTGATGCGTGGAGGAACCTGAAGCCATCCTTAAGAAGAAAACGAAGAAACTGCGACATAAAGAGGTAACCATGGTGAAAGTCCAGTGGAAACACCACCGTGGTACAAATGTGACGTGGGAGGCCGAAGAGGATATGAAAAGGCGTTACCCTAGGCTCTTCGAGTAACATAGATTTCGTGGGCGAAATCCTTTCTAAGTTGGGGAGGATTGTAACACCCGAAATTTCCTAATAACTCCTTAATTTTTTTTAGACATCTCATTTGGTAATGCGTTTTGGGTAAGAGATATCACCTTGTCTCGAGCTCACGTTTTAAATTAGACAGTTGTGTCGTATTTGGTTTTGAGTGTATGTTAAGTGTTGTATACTTTATGGTTTAAATTATTAAACATGTTATTGTTCGAGTGTATATGTTTACCTATTTGCATCAATGAAAACTGTGGTTGTGTGTGAGGCTTAGACTTGTTAGTGTAAACCTTTTGTGTTTAGAAACCATTCGAATTTGGGATCCTATCGTGGAATCGAAATCAAGTTTTGAGCTGAGAAGGGGGTGGCCGGCGACTATGCCCGGTGACTTTGCCATGGGCATAGTCGCGACAGTCAAAGTCGCAGAGGGAGGCCACGGGTCTGTCCCATTTCGACCAAAATCCAGAAAGGGGTGGGGAGGTGCGACTTTACCCCGACGACAATGCCCGGGGCAATGTCGCGAAGGCATTGTCGCTCGAAGGATCTGAGGGCTGTGTTCTTAAGTCATTTTGGGGCACATTTAGGGAATATACTCAATTATCAGATCGTCGACTTCTCTCTTTCTCTCTAGGCGCCATCTCTCTCTTTCTCCTCTTCTCCTTCACATTTATTGCCACCATATTATAGCATTAAGTAGAACTCAAAGAAGGTGGTTGTAAGTAGGTGTTTGATCCTAGCAACCTTAAAAGCTTCAAGTCAAGGATGTCAAGCCTTTTAAATCCATAAATTAGGGTTTTCTTCATACAAACCCTAAATAGTGAGTTTTCTTTATAAATCCCAACCATTTCCCTTGTATATTTGTTTAATGCTTTTAAGTTTTATTATATGTACTTATATGAATTACAAATGTGCACTTCCTACTAAATTCCATATGTGAATGGGTACTCTATTTGTTTATCTCACCAAGAAATTGCTTGACTGGGAAATTTGATTCAACTGCTGATAAGAATAACTCTTTGATTTAGAAGTAATGTTGGGTGGTGCATTTGGTATCAGAACCCTAATAAATTACATAATTATGTGGAGATAATGGTTTATAAGTGATTCTTGGATTTAAGTGACTTGAAATATCGTGTCTTGGAGCACCCAATTCTTGTGCACGGGAACTTGGGTGGTTGTTGGGGGTAGACACTAAAGGACTCTCTCCTTGAGGTGGAACCCTACCGAATTTTCGGGTAGGCACTAAGGTCCTACCAATCTTGAGGTGAAACTCGACGGAGTGGACACTAAAGGTGGTTAAGATGCTTGAGGTGACATCGGGCACTGTGTGCTCTAAATCAAGGGCCTGAGGTGTAATTCCCATTTACTAAACTTATGTGACTCCATTTATGAGACCAATGACTTGGGATACCGTGGGTCCCCTCCGTACATGAGCTTGTATGTCTTTGTGAAGTTTTGTGAACAGGTTGGGACTTGAATGTCCAAGGAGAATATGATAAAGGAAATCATCGCGGTGGTGGTAACTCAGAAAATTATTACTTTGGACTTAATATAATTTTCTTGTCTGGAAACTCACTAGGCTTCTAGCCTAACACTTGATTGCGTGTTGTGTCTTCAGGTCTTTCTAGCGGTGTGCAGCGGGCACCTTGAGTTGCAGTCGTGAGTTAGGACACTTTTGGAAGATCGGGTATTTTTGGGACATCCTGAGAAGAGCATTTTTGGAGACATAGCAACACCCACCTTAATCTAGTTACGCCTTTGAATTCTAGATTAAATAGGTTGTTGTAATGTACGTCTTATTTTACCGCTACTAAATTATTACAAACTATCCCTAAACTCTTGGGTTTTAGTTGTTTACTCTCACAGAAAATGGAAATCATGATATTTTAGACGTCATATTGCAGAATTTTTATTTGGCCCTATTTTTAGGGTGTTAAAGTAACACTCTCAAATATGGAAATAGCAATTAATTTAAAATTTTCTAAATACACTAATTACTTATTCACTTACAATAACAATTTAAGGTTTAACTTCTATAAACACCATTCAAACCTTATACAAAGGTCTATAATAGGGACAAGTGTTACTAAAAACCCAATAACGGACACTATCTCCAAAATCCGGAAGACTTCACCAAGATACTCACCCTCGTACATATAATTAATACTCGTCTCTTCACAGTATCGCTAGAACCATTCTCCAACCGGAACCTGATGCACATGCCGACAACTAAAAAGGTTAGGCTAACACCTAGCGAGTTCAAGAGTTTCCAACACGAATAAATAGGCCATTAAAAGGAAATGATGCAATTTAAATCATAATCTTTCAAAATGATTTACTTTAAATATGGACGCAACTCGTTTTCCAATAACACATTTTTAAAGATGAACGGCCAATACAAAACATTTTTCAAAGGTGATGCAACCCAAAACTCACTCAAAACGTGAATAGAAATCGAACCCCCCAACTTATAAAAACACGGATAAACTTTATATCCTGAAACACCCAAAACACGGGTGAGACATAATACTCAACCCATAAATCATGAATAAAACCCATATACACAAAACGTCACCGAAAACATGGATACTAAAACTCAATACCCAAAACAACACCTTTCGGTGACGGGGGAGACCCGAATTCCATCGAATGTGGCAGGCACACAAAGTTAAGCCACTTATCAATGTTCTCGAGTTTCATATAGAGTCATGGATCCCCGTATACGGTTCCCTACCGAGTTACCACCACAAGATACCCAAATGAACCTAGTGTCTACTCGACCTGTAGATGAGTGTCACCACAAAAGCCACAAGTCCCCGTATCCGGCTCACCATGGGCACCACTGTAAGACTTAGCTCCGTATACGGCTCTGCAGAGGACCACCACAAGCTTACATAAAAACATGACTTGGGGACCACTCACTAGACTTCAAACATGGACATCAAAACTCCATGATGAATAAACATACTGATTACACGTGCATTGAGTTAAACCACCCACGATCTATACCTCAACCCTTAGTTAAATGTTACACGGTTATCGAGTTCAACCACCCACGATCTATACCTCGAGTTCTCGCTAACCATAAATATTTCCAGTCTCAAAGCAGGGATAAAGATCCCAATTTAAACCAACTGACCGGCTCATATGCCTATGGATCCAATGCATTACAGTCTAAAACATTACATGACTTAAATAAATGACTAACGCACTCAAACATGTAATTTCCACCAAAACACAATTAATATGCATCGTAAAACCAAAGCTTCTAATCGAGCCAATAAAACTGGGCAAATGCCCCAAAACTCCTTTGAGTCACAACTAAACCAAAGCTCCACAAATTAATTGACCATTGGTCAAAAGTCATAAAATGAAATAAACACAATTATCTCACGTTTATTCAAACACACACTCCAAAATACTTGAATAAACTCCATCACGAATTTCGACCGAGACAAGTCATTTTCCAAATAAGTTTATACCAATTATCCTTTTAAAAACGTCTCATAACACAAAATCAAGCATTTCCCCAAAACACACACTAAAAGTGCATTTTATACTCAAAGGATCTCATTCCATAAAATAAACCATTAAAATATCATTACTCAAGATTTATTTATTAAAATGCCCAAAATCCCAAATGTGGGTATTTTACAAAGTTTTTATAGAGTTAAACACTTCAAATAATAAAAAATAACCAAATAACCCAACAGTTGATAATTTCATGTGAAACATATAAACATTTAAAAATGGACATTTTGGCATGTACACCATTTTCACAAATCAACTTGAACTCACCTTGCTAGATTTATGGTAAATCTAGATTTTTACCCAACTTGAGCCTCCTTGAAGAAATCTGAATCCTCAAGCCAAAACTTCCAAAAACCTAGATCCACAAGTTTCCAACAATAAATATTCATATTCAACCATTTATAATCGTTCCCTAAACATTTTATATAAAAATCCTCATTTAGGCCCAAACCCTAATTTTGACCTAAATTCTCCAAAATTATCACATCCGAAATTTGAGAAACAATAACACTAGGAAATCATCAATGGAGAATTTATAACTTATAGCAAAGTTTAGAAACTAGAAGGATGAACTCACCACTTAGGTTTTGGTAAACCTAGAAAACCCCAAATTCCTTGAAGATGGAGGTGATGATGATGAGCTCTTGATCTTTGCTTCCAATCCACCACCAAATACTCTTAAATCTTCCCAAAACTAACAATCTAACCTTGAGCTCTCAAAAACGAAACCATAGCATTTTGAATCGTCCAAAACGGAGTAGAAATGAGCAAGATATGACCAAATGAAGAAAATCCCGATTTTATGCACTACAGGTCTGGCGTGACCCTGCCATGCGACAGTGTCATCTGTCACTGTAGCGGGCACTATCGCCCGGGATGTATCGAGGACCCCTTGCCTCTTGCGACCGTGCCATGCTACAGTGCCCTATGGCACTGTTGCCGGGCACTGTAGCCAGACTCGTACCAAGAGTTTTTCGACGGCTTTCCTGACCGTTTCCCGACCGTTATCCTGGTCATTCCTCAACCGTTCTCCCGGACATTCCTCGACCTTTCTCCCGGCCATTCCTCGACCGTTCTCTCGAAACATTTGATGCTATTATGCCATTTATCTTGCCATTGCCATAATTTCATGACACAATCGTTGGGACGACCGAACACTCGGTAACGCCGGTGCTATTGTGACATATGTAACAACTGCATGACACTATAGTCGGGACTACCACACTTTCAGTCATGTCACTATAGCCGAGACGACCATACTCTTAGTACAATTGGTGCTACTGTGACAAGTGTCACAACTATAAGGCACTATAACCATACTCTATATGTGGTTCTCCCTTTACCGATTCACCCAGTTCAACATTTTTTTCTTCTTCAATTGGGATAAAAATCAGGATGTTACATGTATTAGATACAATTTTATTATTTTTTGTGTCCAAAAGACAATTATTAGCTACAGTTCTAAAAATTCAGTGTAACGATATGTTATGATTTGGTTATTTATAATATGAAATTTATGTGGCTAAAAATATGGCTATTACGGTTAAAAAACATATGTGTTTAAAAGATAACTAGTAGTCATACTTTTAACAATGTAGTTCATGTGACTAATAAGTAGTTTATGGCCAAAATCATTATTATTCTGTATGATCAAAAGTTAACCAATAATCAAGGTTTGAAAATTGAAGTGTAACCATATGCCATGAATTGGCCATGGTTTTTATCATTTGTTGAGACAAAAGGTAAAGATTAGCCACGATTATAAAAATTAAGCATGATTATATGTCATGATTTGGCCATGGTAAATATAATTTGCATGGCAATAAGTATAGTTAAGGCCACAATTAGAATAAACTTATGTGGCTTTATGGTAATCAGTGGTCATGTTTAAAAAAATTGTGCGGCTATAAGTTGTTTATCACTACGGTTTTACTATATATGTGTGTCATAATGTAATCAATAGTGACGATGATTGTATGCATTTATGTATAAATAAGGTAATTTGTACCGAGTCAACTGGTTAGCAATAGAGATGGGTAAAAAGATAGACCGGTCGGGCCTATAATCGGTTACGATAGCGGTGCCAATAACCGGTTAAGATGGCCGCCATTCCCGGTTATGGCTTCAAAATAAGAGGATTGATTGTAAGTAATGCTATTGGTCTGATAACCGTAATCAATTGGGCTAATCGGTTAGAAAGGCAAGTCTCAATTTCGGTTTGTTTGGAGAAGATGAAGTTGGCTTTTAAAGTATAAGAAGAGCGGTGGCGTTACAAGACAAAAACCAAAAGTAGGTTATACACATATTACCAAACTAGTTGTGTACGAGATGCAGAATTTTATTGATAACTAAAAATAAAAAATTAATACAATTTATCATGAAGAAATAGAATTTACGATTAAATAAAATAAAAATTACAAGTTGTAGTTGAACTCTTATTAATTTGAAGACCCGGTAAAAAATATATATCATATTAATGTAAAATTAAATATTAAAAAATCATCATTTTTTTGCTATTATTTGTTTAAAGTCAAAGTTTTATTATAACTTGAATATTTTACATTTAAAGATAAAAGATATCGTTTATTTGATTTTTAAAGATAAAATTTTTATTGCATAATGATAATAATGATCATTTATCGAATTAGATTTTTGATTGTTGGCATCTCTAAAATATTATCACTTCAAACATATACATATATTTTAACCATTCTTTGCATCCTTTCTCACCAACCAACTAGACTTCATCTCCTTTGAACCAGGAAGTCTGACAAGAATCACATGATAAACGCAATAAAATCAAAAATTGAAAAACAAAGTGTCATAAACATTATTCGACACTTAGGGGCCGTTTTTTTTTTTTTTTAAAACCTCTTAATGACTCTTAAGTCTGAATCGTTCAGACCTTTTTACATACTACCTCTTATTAATTATAACTAAAATAAGACTTCAGACTTTAGACCTCTTAAAAAACAAACGACACCTTAGATTCAAATATCCACATCCTAAACATTCACATACCAGTGAGCAAAACCATCATAAATGCTACAAGTTGAGACCTATGTGTCAACTCCATCATCAAAGGACTTCTACCAACAAACTAATTAACAAACATTTAATGGTTCAATCTTCTTCTCCATTAAGGCCTTATTATCCCTACCAATTTGGACTTTGGTGGTCGATTTCATTTATCAAAGAAAACGGACAAGATACAACCAACTGTTCACTTGTACTATTTCAAATTTTAAGACCTTTGTGATTCATACATCCCTCCCTTTATTTACATAGCTTCACACAGTCACTTGGAAAAAAATAAATGCAATTTCTACAAAACGAACTTGAAAGTAAACTTGGTACCATATATATCCCAATGCTTGCACCTTAAATTCCCTTTAAGGTGAGCACAACCTTACGTGTAGTAGGTGCATCATTCACACAACCAAATGCCCTACAACAAAGCCATAGAGAAAATGCATTCAAATATTTATAACCAACAATACCCCCCCCCCCCCCAACCACAAGGGTTTTGGTGTGGTGGTAAAGGCTTGGGGAGTTTATAGCGCTCAACCCGGGTTCGAGCCCCACTAGCAGCACTTGTGGCCACTGAGGATACACTCAGGGCTGCACGCTTTAGCAGCTGGGCCAAAAACCCTAATTGCCAGGGATTAGTCTGGGTCATAGGCCCAGGATACCCTTTCCAAAAAAAAATACCCGCCCCCCCCCCCCCCCCCCCCCCAACACCCATTTGTCCCTTGGTAAGGTAATAATTTTAGTATCAACCCATTTGAAACAAAACCTATTGTTTGTTTATAAATCAAAGGGAAAATTGCATCAAAATGGAACAAACTTTGACCTTATTTCTATTTTGGGGAATCAACTTTCAAAACTATCATTTAAGGGTTTATGACAAAGTTTTCGTTTATTCAAGGGTCTGGTTTACTTGTTCAAATGACATGGCAAATAAAAAAATTACATAATATCCACATCAATAACTAATTTCCATCTCATCAAAATAATTATTATAACAATTTCCTAGTAAATCCTTGAAGATGAACATGAACAACCTTTCAGGAGAGAACTTAGATTAGATGAACATAAATCAAAACCAAACCCAACTTTCTTTATGTAAATCAGATTCATACACAAGAACCTAAATCAGAATTTAAATACAAATAAAAATCTTAAATCAAAAGTTAATAAGATGTTTATACAAATAAAATCATGTACTTTGTGATACATAAAAAAAAATCAAAACCCAGGAATAGATCTTTAAAATAAAAAAAATCAAAACCTTAATAAATTTATACAAACCCATTTTGAATCTGGTTGCAAATCAAATCAAAATCCTATATATTTATCCGTATCTGCTTTGAATCGATTTTGTTGATGGGTTGTTTTCAATCCACAAACATCTCGACCTCGAAATCAAATGCCTCGGTTGATGGCTTCTTCGAGTTCGTTGAGTTGATATGTTGAAGGTTACTTCGTCGTTTAATGAATCGTCGAGTTTGTAGAACCAAATCTCTTTGTTCGTTTGATTTGTAAATAAAAACTCAGATTCACATATTTGTTGATGCAACAATGCCTAAAGTAGATAATAAAATATAATTAATCAGAGATAGATGAAAAGGATGACAATGAGAAGATGAAGGGACCACGTCTAGGATGAAGATACTGTTGAAGATGAAGACGTTGGGGAGGGGGCGACATAGTTGAAGAATTGGAGATGAAGCGGCAGTAGCATTAGCCATTATAGGGTTGTTTAGGTTTTAAATTTTTTGTATTTTTTTAATGCTAAGAATTTGTCTAATTACTTTTTAAGATTTATATAAGTTTTTATTTTATGTAAAATATGTGGAATTTAGTTTGTAAATAAATAAAAAATATATGACATGTCATAATTTTGGGTGTCTTGTCATCATTTTAGATTTATTTTATAAATTTAACTATGACATGGAATCTTGGTTGGCAAAAAATTTGGTCCACATCATCATTAGCAGGTCAATAATTCAACCAGACCCTTAAATAGACGAAAACTTTGTCGTAAACCCTTAAATGACAATTTTAAAAGTTTGTTCCCCAAAATAGAAATTATGTCAAATTTTGTTCCATTTTGATACAATTTTCCCTAAATCAAATGCATTTTTGTTGAATCACTTGCTGTTATAAGGTGTTTTTAAATATCAAATGTGGTTTTGTATGCATAGGTCCTAAAATGGTCGACTTATAACTTCGCAACTGCTGTGAGAGCTAAAGTGAATCGTTTGTGGGAGGAAGTTAGTAGCTTGGACAAACACAAAAATGGTAAAGAATATATACAACCACCTCTTGTTTTTTTTTTGCATACTTTTTTTTCTTTCCTTCTATCTCAACACACCTAAAAACATCATGGATTACTTTGGGACATATGTCCCTAAAATGTCTGTTTTTTAAAATAAAATCAATACAGAGAATTAATAACCCACATGACCATGTGTAGCATGGAAATTACTAGGTTTATAATGAGACTAACATAAGATAATGAACACGAAATCAGTTTGGCAAGTATGAAATTACTATGAAGAAGAAAAAAGAATGACTTTACTTTGCTCTAACTGCAAATATTTATTCAATCATTTCTAAACTAACACAAAATAAAACTTCAATCTTTCGATAAATCTTACCAGGTTGAGGAACCGAGGTGACACATTACACAAAGCACAACATGTTAGCCTACCTCCTTCTTGGTATGACAACATGTTAGCCTAAGCAAGTACAAAAACACCACTTTATTGGTACCTTGTTTGCTTTACTGTTCCCTCAGCATGCTAAAGCATGAAGTAAGACAAATGGTGTCTACATCAAGCTCAAAGGTTGAAATGAAGAGTACAAGGATACATGGATCAACCTATCCGAAGAAGACACACATTAAAGTTAGACAAATAGTATTTAATGCATTGGTGGCTATAAAAGGGCACCATTGTTATACAACGAAAAATACCGAAAGAAGTCATGCTTTGCTATTTTTCATTTGTTAGGCTTTTAAAACATAAGGTGTTGTTTGTTTTTTAAGAGGTGCCGAAGTCTGGAATCTTATTTCACTTCTTATTTATAAGAGGTGGTTTTGAAGCTTAAAAACATAATCAATAAAACTGTTTGTTTTTGTAAATTGATATATGTCTGAATGTGAGTAATTGCGTATTTTACCTATTCGAATTCCGAATGTTGAGTATATATGTAAAAAGTCAACAATTACCATCTATTTTAACTTCTTTTCAACAATTTCACTTGTTTATTCATATTATTAAAAAAAATTACATCTAAATTATAAAACTAACAAATCTTTTTTGATCAAAATATACGACATTCAACACCTTCAAATTAGATTTCTGATAAACCATATCATCATTCAATTTTGAACTAAATTCCATTTTGAACAAGTCTATTATTGTGTAAAGTATATCATTAACAACTAATGATTTGTACCCTATGAATAAAATGTTATACATTCTTATCACCATAGTTGAAAAACAATCACCAAAAACAAGGGAACAAGAAACCAAAGTCAATATCGAAACCCATATTCAATCTAGAAACCAAAACTAGCAGCAGATAATATTGAATACCTCATCTTCAATCTTCAAACTAAAGGAATCTTCAAACTAAAGGGAAAATTGGAGGATATAGAAATGAATGCCCAGATCCTCACATTCGGAGGGCCTAAACTTATAGTGTTGGTTTCACTATCATATTCACATTTGAAGGCCTAAAAATAATATCCATATGTTCAATGTTTAACATGAGAAAAACAAAAACATAATAACATCAACAAGAAACAAACTTATCAGGCAAAACATAAATGTTTGAAACCCATATTGCATCTGTTTGAAACCCACCTAGCTTTAAGGCTAAGATCGACAAACAGTGATCGAGTTTGAGATCGAGCATGGACTTTACGATGGAGTATGGGTTGCACGATAAACTTTTAGATCGAATATCGGTTTCATGATCAACTCTGAGATGGAGTTTGGGTTTCACGATCACGAAACATACCCTTAAAGCTTGTGGATCTATTGCGAAAAGTGAGAGATAAATCTGTTGAGGGGAGACATCCCAGTCTATTGAGGGGGAGACGTGAAGCGAGAGGGAGGGAAGAGTATGGTTATGCCAACGTCTTATCAAAAGCTTTTATTACCTAAAAAACAAACAATCTTGTAAGCTTAAACTCTTATTCAATAAGACATAAGAGGTAAATAAGAGTTCTTTTTAAGAAGTCTTAGCGGATCACCATTGACCGAATCATATGTATATATTTTGTATTGTTATTTGATGTATATCTCTTCCTAGTTTAGAGGATTCCCTTCCTAGTTTAGAGGTATCTTATTGTATATATTCTGGGAGGTTAATAGAGAAAGGGATCATGGAATTATAACAAACTTTATGGTATCAGAGCATTCTCTGACCTAACCCTAACCACCGCCGTTAACCCTTCTTCTTCCTTCCTTCCCGAATGGGTGCCAGTGGCGGCGAAGCTAGCCCTAAACCGGCATTCCACCTAGCCTTCACCGTAAGCAATATCCGCAATGCCATACCACTTATACTTAATCAGACCGACGACCATTATGCATCGTGGGTGGAATTCTTCAACATCCATGTCTGTGCCTACAATGTCTGTGATCATATCGACGAAAAAGCCCCCCACGCGTCCGATGTCGATGCTGCTACCTGGGATCGCCTTGATGCCCTCGTGAAACAGTGGATATACAACACCATATCCCCCGATCTCGGCCATAGCATCATGAAACCCGGAGCTACGACTCTCGACCTGTGGAAAAGTCTCCACGACATTTTCCTCAATAACAAAACCACCAGAGCCGTGTATCTCGAAGAGCAGTTCAACAACACCCGCCTAGCTTCCTTCTCCAACGTCACAGAATACTGTGCCCGTCTGAAAAACCTGGCCGATCAGCTTGATAACGTGGGCAACCCGGTTTCCGAAACGAAGATGGTTCTCCAACTCATATCCGGCCTAACCAAAGGTGAATACGACACCGTTGCCACCTTCATCCAACAAACTGAACCCCTTCCCAGTTTCAACCGAGCCAAATCCTCCCTCCTCCTTGAAGAGGCACGTCGGAACAAACCCGATCCCACCACGCTACAGGCGCTCGTCACTCAACGGGCCGATCCCAACCAGGCAGAACACCTACCGTCATCCCATAACCATAGCAGCAGCCGTGGTCAGTCCCGAGGAAGACAACGTGGTGGCGGACGGTGGTCTCGCGGCGGACAACGTGGCAACCACAATGGACGCGGATGTGGTCGAGGCAGTGGACGTTATACTTCTGCTCAAGTGCCATGACAGTGGCCTAACTGGTATGCCCCATATCCATGGAACGCCCCTCCCTGCCCATATCCGACAGCAGCTTCACCAAATGGGGGTTCGCGACACAACAGCCAGCCTGTCGCTAACCATCATCAGCAAGCCCCACCTGAGCCCTAAGCTCATTTTACGACGGATACACAGCCACCCCATGGCGACCCGATGACACCCACAGATCTTGGAGTTGCGTTCCAAGCCATGCAGATGCAACCTCCAGACAACTCCTGGTACATGGATACCGGCTCGACATCTCATCTCACCAATGACGCAGGTAAACTTTCCAACTTCTCTCCTTTCACTAAAGATAATTATATTCTTGTTGGAAATGGTTCTCGGGTTCCAATTCTTGGTTATGGAAACGCAATTCTCACACACCTAAACCACAAATTTCGATTAAACAACACCTACCACATCCCCAACATAATCAAAAATCTTGTTGGGGTAAAGAAATTCACTCGGGAAAATAACACATCTGTTGAATTTGACCCTTTCGGTTTTACTGTGAAGGATCTAACCACGAAGAAACATATCACCCGATGTGATAGCCCAGGCGACCTATACCCCATCACGCCATCTACCACCAACGAGCTCGCCCCTGCTGTTTTTCACACCGTCTCTCCCAACATGTGGCACAACCGGCTTGGCCACCCCGCAGTTTCTCGTTTTAATTATTTTCGATCATGTCTTTCCATTCCTAGTACTAAAAACAATTCTATTACATGTAATGCTTGCTCGTTGGGAAAACATTATCGTTTACCATTTACTGATTCCGTTTCTGTTACTTATTTGCCATTTGATATTATACATGCGGACATTTGGACCTCTCCCATAACCAGCAAACTCAACCACAAATATTACCTTGTGCTAATTGATGACTTTACCCACTACACATGGACATTTCCCCTTAAAGCCAAATCCGAAACCTACAACACCATCGTCCATTTCTACAAATATATCCAAACCCAATTCTCCTCCAACATCAAGTCCTTCCAATGTGACAATGGTCGCGAGTTTAACAACACCATGTTCACCCACTTTTGCACCACAAATGGCATCCACCCTCGTTTCACATGCCCATACACATCTTCCCAAAACGGAAAAGCCGAAAGAATCATTCGCACCCTCAACAACATGATTCGAGCCTCCCTTCTCCATGCATCCCTCCCTCCATCGTTTTGGAACTATGCCCTCCACACCTCCACATACCTCACCAACATCCTCCCCTCTCGTACCATAAACAACAAAACACCCGCCCAAATGCTTTACCTACGCAACCCCACATATGACCACCTCCGAACCTTCGGCTGCCTATGCTACCCAAACACATCCTCCACCATTCCCCACAAACTTGCTCCCCGTTCCCTCCCATGTGTCTTCCTCGGGTACCCCGATAACCATCGAGGATACCTATGTCTCCCTCTCTCAAACTCTAAACCAATCATATCCCGCCATGTCACGTTCCATGAACACATCGTTCCCTACTCTAGCCTCCACAAATTTACCACCACCTCATACGATTTTCTTGACTCCACCGACCCTTCTCCATACATCACTCACCCACACCTACAACAACACCTCTCCTCAAACTCACCTTCGGCAGCCTCCACCCCCTCCCACCTACACCAAATCAACCCCCTCCTCCCACCCAGCCCTCCTCCTCACCCCCGCCTGCCACCTCCCAAACCGAACCTCCTTCCCCCCCAAACAACCAACCACCTCAAACACCACCCTACCCTCGTTACATGCAAATCCGTTCCAAGAGTGGCATTGTCAAACCAAATACTAAATATACTCTTCACACTCAAAACATCTCCCCTATCCCCCCCAATCCGAGAATTGCACTTCATGACCAAAACTGGCTCGACGCTATGAAAACGGAATACAATGCTTTAATGAAACAGGGAACTTGGGAACTTGTACCTAGACCATCGGACCATAACATAATCCGATGTCACTGGCTATTTCGTCACAAATTCAGGGCCAATGGCACCCTCGAACGATACAAAGCCAGACTTGTTGTAAACGGAAAAACACATCAGGTGGGCATCAACTGTGAGGAGACGTTTAGTCCAGTCGTCAAACCAGCCACAATCCGAACCGTACTCAACCTTGCTATGGGTCGAAATTGGGACATCCATCAACTGGATGTTAAAAATGCCTTCTTGCATGGTCACTTGCAAGAAACAGTGTACATGCACCAACCACCCGACTTCTTCAACACTCGGCTTCCGGACCATGTTTGCAAGTTGCGAAAATCCTTTTACGGGCTTAAACAGGCACCACGTGCATGGTATCAACGTTTCACCAATTATCTACTAACTATTGGTTTTGTGTGCAGCAAAAGTGACACCTCCCTCTTTGTTTACAACCAAGGCAAAGACATAGCTTACCTCTTGCTATACGTCGACGACATCGTCATCACCGCTTCTTCCACCGCCCTCAAGAACGGCCTCATTGCAGCCTTAAAACGGGAATTCAACATGACCGATCTCGATCCACTATCCTATTTTTTATGCATTGTTGTTACTCGCAACGCCAATAGCATGTTCCTGTCCCAACGAAAATACATTGATGAAATCATCAAACGAACCAACATGGAAACATGCAAACCCGTTAACACTCCAGTCGACACAAACTCAAAACTCAACATCAATATTGGCGAACCAGTTGATGACCCATCCCTCTACAGAAGCCTCACCGGGGCACTCCAATACCTCACTATCACTCGCCCCGACATTGCCTACGCCGTGCAACAAATATGCCTCTTCATGCATGCCCCTAGACTACCGCACTTCAACGCCCTCAAACGGATCATTCGTTATCTCAAAGGCACTCCCGATCACGGATTGACACTCTACACCTCCGCCTCGACCCAACTCGTCACCTACACCGACGCCGACTGGGGAGGTTGCCCGGACACTAGACGTTCCACGTACGGCTATTGCATATTTCTCGGTGACAACCTCGTTTCATGGTCCGCCAAACGGCAAGCTACCCTCTCCCGATCAAGTGCAGAGGCTGAATATAGAGGGGTAGCAAATGTGGTGGCCGAAGCTTGCTGGCTGCGAAACCTACTTCTCGAGCTACACAACCCACTCCGACGAGCCACCATTGTGTACTGCAACAACGTATCCGCCGTGTATTTATCCGGAAACCCAGTTCAGCACCAGCGAACTAAACACATCGAAATGGATATACACTTCGTCCGGGAAAAAGTGGCGATCGGTCAAGTCAGGGTCCTTCACGTCCCATCCGCATACCAATACGCCGACATATTCACAAAAGGCCTGCCGAGACAACTGTTTCTTGACTTTCGATACAGCTTGAGCGTTCGACCTCCTCCCGCTCAAACTGCGGGGGACTCTTAGCGGATCACCATTGACCGAATCATATGTATATATTTTGTATTGTTATTTGATGTATATCTCTTCCTAGTTTAGAGGATTCCCTTCCTAGTTTAGAGGTATCTTATTGTATATATTCTGGGAGGTTAATAGAGAAAGGGATCACGGAATTATAACAAACTTTAAGAAGAAAACAAACTAAGGCCTAACTTTTGAATAAACTTTAGAATGGTAATTATGTGCAAAACGTATTATAACACTCTTGTTTAGTCGTTTTATTGGAAGAAAATCGGAGGTACCAAAACGTAATTTGGTAGATGATGAGGGACCGATTCTGCAAAATGGTTATTTTTGTTAAAAGGTTCGCCAGGGAAGCCCTTTTACCCAAAAACGCAAGCCTCCACTCTTCACCCTCCTTCGATTCACGTCCTCACCGTTTCAAGCCACCATCTCCCTCTTACTTTCTTCTCCGTGTGTCGATTCATTTAGGGTTCGATCGAAATGGCGATGGCTGGACAAATCAGATCAAGCGTCCCTCGCTTAGCTAAGGCTCTGATGTCTGATTCACTCTCAACTCAGAGATCAACTGTCGAACGCGCTCTCCTCTGCCCTAATTTCACCGATTCTCAGGTGGCAATGATTTAAGTCAAATTTATTGTGATTTAGAATCATTAATTGTTCTTTTCTGTTTGTTTTTGTTTTCAAGATTCTAATTTTATGCGGTCTTTGTTCTGAGATGAGATTCGTTCGTTTAAGGTCTATAAGATGAATTAGAAATGGTGAAATGGGATGAGGACATTCATTTTGAATTATGTGGATTCACCTTTTTGTTTAGAAACATACTACTACATGAATTGAAATTGATGTGAATTTATTTCATTTTTCATAGAAAAGGAAAAAGAAATTGATTACGGGATTATGTAATATTAGGTTGCACAAGAAGCATTTCTGATGAAAAATTGTTAAACTGTATATGAATCCCTGTTTTGGAAAAGAGAGCGTATCAGTGTATGGTCAACCATGGACTTGTAATGTTTGAACCCTCTGACGGCAGTGTTGTTGTTTTCATTTATAAATAACCTGTGCTCTTTCTTGCCATGACATCCATTTCTGTTCTGACCTATTTTCAGTATATCCTGTTGCTCTGCCTTATCTTTGGACCTCATTGATATTATTATTTGCCATTGGGATCAACATATCTGATTAAGTTAATGCCATTTTCACGTTTGCTCGGTCTCACTATGTTTAGTTGATTGAGGACTACATTCTTGTTCAACTAATATATTTACTAAAGGTGCATGAATTTGGCAGTGATGATACTAGTTGATCCCTAGCTGTCTCAATCTCAAGATTATCAGCTTGGAAACTATATAGTTCAACAAAATGTAAATAAAAAGTACATTTACATCACTGTTATGAGGTTGGAGACTTGGAGTAAGTAATAGTTTAGCAGATAAGTCTAATTAGATGTGATTATGAGATTAACAAAGTAACAATTTGGGATTAGAACGGGTATAAAGTTATTAGGATATTTCCTTTTCTTATACAAAGAACAAAAAGTGCTACTGCATTATAAAAATCACGATTTAACATACACAAACATTTATATGATACATAAACAAATAGTTTATGAGCTTGAGTCTTTGACGAGCCGTAAAGTTTGTTCTGTCACTGCTCGTTCAGGTATGAGCCTAAAAATGTTCCCACCTGGCTCATATGGTTGCAGACTTGGTGCATGGTGCAAGCATGGTGCCAAACTGAAATTGAGCCATGTCCGGCAACATATGGCAGAGTGTGTGCCTCAGAACATAAGTATCTAATATTAAAAGTATACAGAGGAAAGAAATGAGATGTATTATGTATGTAGCTATAATATATATAAAATAGCCAAACATGACTTGTGTGATACTCACTTCCGTTTAGTAATTTTACATCAATTAGAAGAGGTGGTGGTTTTTTATTACTAAAAATAGAAAAGACCTCAATGCTAAATTAATTGTACTTATCTAATTAACTGATTAAGTTAATTTTTTTAATCTGTAGTACGTCAATAAATAAAAGATGTAATACCAAAAACATAATGACATTTACCTCGGTGTTTGTTATAATAAAAAAAGGAAATGAGTGAAGAAATATGAGACAGATTGGAAGTTTTTAGAAAAGATAAGACATCAACCGTGATAGAATGGAGAACAAAAGGGAAAAGGGAAGGATACAAGCACACATCAACAGAAGATAGTAGAAGCAGAGAAGTTGAATTGTTAGAGATAAACAAAGGTTGATACAATCATAGTTTGAATCCTCTAACTAGTTGTTATTTGTTAAAATACCGAGTATGAAGCCATAAGGTTAGTGGGGTTTCCTGAGTTATCATTACATTAGGTGGTGAAATTCCAACAGACATTTTCAATGAAGAACATATAATACTCTTTTTGTCACAAAAAATGCAACACTTTGTATTTTGGGTTTCCCCAAAAAGGTAACTTTCTTTTTTGTTATTCAAATTCAAATGTATTTATTTGCCCTCTTTTAATCATTACCTGCTTTTGGTGAGATTGATTGTGGCTCACAAGTTCTTTTGTTAATTTTTTTTTGTCTTATTTGGGTTTGGGGCCATTATAAGGTATTTGATTATTAGTTGAAGACTTTTACAGTTTACTAAAACAAGTGCCAAGTCACTAGTTGCATTTTGTTTTGGGATTGAGGGAGTAATGGAGAGCCCTAAGAGGCTACAAACATAACATACCATTTTTTTTTCTATTAAAGGTGCAAATCTTACAGAATGTGTCATTCCATGGCACCTAAGTGTATTTGGTACTTGCTTTTTTCTCTAGTCTGCTGACTACCGATGTACTGGTTGTCATGCCATGTGCCATGGTGCATACCTTGACTACTATAGTCTGGAGCATATGATACTGAACATAAATGAGCCCTAAAGATCTGAGTTTTGTTGATGGACATTCTGGTTTCAGGTCAATATGAGACTTTCATCATTTATGCAACCTCAAACTTTTTATCTTGGCTACATTTAGTTTACGAGTATGTTGCTTATGCCTTATGTCTAACATTGTATCACATTGGTATAGCTATTTGTATTGAGTGTATTGACCTTGACTTTATTGGGCAATCATATTGCAGTCCTGAAGCTCTATGTTCCTTTGAGCACTATTTATATTTTGATAAATGTTAGTTTTTTTTTTCCTTCTGTTATCTTTTTGTGGATCTTAGTATGTTATCAATGAGCGGTGGGTTTATTGTGTTTTGTAGTTTTCCCGATCTTTCATTTGTTTTGCTAATAAAAGAATATTAATGGAGGTGGGGGTTTCTATTGCCTGCTTTTGTTTCCTAGAATCCCAAGAGAATATTCTTAATGATTATTTCTGTATCTTCAAAACCTCTGCTCAACATGTATAAGGGCTTTACAGTATTCTTATATTCCATCTTTCAAAAGTGTACCATTATATGGTAACTGCACACTATCACTTT
This sequence comes from Arctium minus, assembly GCA_954870635.1. Classification (NCBI taxonomy): domain Eukaryota; kingdom Viridiplantae; phylum Streptophyta; class Magnoliopsida; order Asterales; family Asteraceae; genus Arctium; species Arctium minus. The sequence continues at coordinate 34,215,169 of OX941088.1, forward strand.
TAAAACTAGAAACTAGATATGAGGACTTACAAAAGACAACCTACACAGGATCTGAACTTTTGAGAATTGGGTTTGTCATCTCTCTCCTCGTCTCTGAGTGTATGTGAACATGTTATGATTTACTTAATCCATTCCAGTTCCCATGAGTCTATACTTATTATACTATAATATGCACCACAGCTTGTTATGTCATGGCTATGATTGGAATAAGAATTGCATTGTCTGTTGGACGATTGCTAATTTACGGATCATTTTATTTTGCAGCAATCAAGGAACTTTGCCTCTGCTTCTGCACCAAAGGAACCAAAGATTAAGGTAACTGATCGAAGGTTCATCAAAGTATATAATGCATTACTATGTTGGCACTTGGCAGAAGAAAGAGGGGGACAATTTAGTGTTACCTATAGATGTCATGTGACAAAAACTCTTGGCCAAATGGATTTAATTCTATTCAAGGGTGTTGGACTGTGGACTGCTGTCATATGTATGATTTTTAGGTTACCTTTTTTCTCTGGGAAGAATTATGGGCAACTCTTCATGGTTTTGCTTGTTCTTTTATCTACCTAGCTTTCTATTCCTTTGTGAATAATATGCTTTGAGTCTCAGTGAAATAGGGTTATACTATGTCTTTAATTTTTGTGAATCACTCTTTCAATTTCTCGCTCTGGTGCATGGATTGATGTAAGCGGAAATCTATAGGAACACTCATTGTCCAGAAAGTGGTGTGAGATTATAATCAAGAAGTTTGGGAATTTGTAGGTTTGTATGTAAATACCTTGAGCTTCTGAAGTAGCCACATTCATGCTTTGATCATGTGCTTTTCAATAACTTAACTGAGTATGCTAAATCCCCTCATACGAATTGTAGACGTTTCTTTGGATATTTGAACTTCTCTTTTTGTTCTAATATCCTATGTTTCCTTTCTTTGCAATAACAACTTTACCACTCAGGTTCCTGTGGCTATGTTTGGGGGCTCTGGAAATTACGCGTCTGCGTTATACATTGCAGCAGCAAAAGCCAAAACATTGGATAAAGTTGAATCGGAGCTTCTTGATCTTGTTGCCGCTACTGAGAAGTCCCCTACATTTTCTCAGTTCATGAAGGATTTGGCAGTGCCAGCAGATACTAGAGTGAAGGCTATCACTGAGATCTGTGATCGAGCTAAATTTTCAGAAGTAACAAAAAACTTTTTAGGTATGATGGTTATTCTAGGAATAAAAACTGAGTTGACTAATGCTTATGTAGGTCATGGTTGGCATATTCCCTTTTCAGGTGGTCTTTCATTGCCAAATGCATACACTTTATTATTCACCTTACTGTTTTCTTCTTTCTTCTCCGTTCCTGTGATTTGCATGTCTTAATTCTGCGTGGCAGGTGCTCGCTCAAAGCGCTTGTCCTGGGTTCTATAACGTAAGGCTCTTAGAATGTAGGGTTTAGAAAGGCTTTGTTGACCTTGATAGTTGATACAATATAGTTTTGTTTTTGTACCACCAGAGAGAGAACAGGCCATTTATGAGTCTTGTTGTAGAGTCTAGATTCTGTTGGCAACTTTTTTTTGGAGATCCATTTATTCAGCTACGTTTTGGGATGCATGTCAACAACCATCTAAAACTTCATTTATTTTTACTTGGCTTATATTCTGATGTGAGAACTAACTGCATCAGATCAACCTTTCTCCAAACCCACAGGAACTTGGTCTGCTCAGTTTTTTGACTTATGAATGAGTGTGGTAATTAAAGCTTATAGTAATCAAAATCTTTTTGCGGAGCTTAAGTTAGCAACCTTGGAAAGAGAAGTAGCAAAATATTGGCAGGAAACTATTTTGGCTATCTTAACGCTATTTATTAGGTACCCTTGCATTTTCCTTTTATGTGCGGAGAAGTATTTATTGGTCCATCTTTTATATCTTTAAGATTGTAGAGATGCACCATCTTTTCTGGTTTTTCTAGTATTCATTTTAGTGATGATTGTCTCTTTGTATTTGGATTTATGGAGTAGTATTGCTATTGCAAGGAGATAACTTATTCTAGTGTTCATGTTTTTTTTGATATTCCAAAAAGGTTTTGCTTAGCTGAAGAACCTGAAATATCCTCAATCAGAGCCAATAATTCACATTGTTTGATTTTTTGTTTATTTTAATGCACAAATATGATATTTCTGCTTCATGTCCTCTGACAAAATTGCCAAACTGTATTCAACTCCTGTACCAAAAAGTTCATGGCCTGAAACTAAAATCTTTTTTAATTTATGGTCAAATGATAGTATTGCTATCCAGAGAGTTTTATACTCACCAAATTAGTTCAATAATTGTTGGTCTACTCTCTTTAGGTTGGTTAGAGAGGTCTATAAATTTATTGTGCCTTTTATCCTATAAAAGAAAAACAAAAAAGTTAAGCAAGTGCCAGCTTTACAGCAACAGGGGATATCATGTTGGCCCTCTTATGTCAATTTCCCTTGCGTGGGGATGGGGGTTACTGCTGCTGAGTTTTCATTCTTCTTGGGGACAGTTGTTTGTCAAATTATTATGCTGCTGTACAACCTTGTACAATTAATCAGCTCCATTTTTTCCATTTGCATCTGTTTTATTTATTTATGAAAATGTCTATCTGTTTTGACAGATTCCTTCAGTGAAATTAGCTTCTTGACTACTTTTTCTTGTGATTTGCATCAGTTGTTTTGGCTGATAATGGGAGGCTCCGACATGTTGACACTATTGCAAAGAGATTTTCAGACCTGACCATGGCACATAGGGGAGAGGTCAAAGCTGTTGTGACTACCGTCATTGTAAGCTCCTCATTTAGAAATTCAAGCATCAAAGTAGCTGGAAAAATGTTTTGTAACTTTAGCCATTCTTTTTAATACCAGCATCAAGTCTTCATTTTTGGTTACTTTATTCTTTTTGTCTAAATCAGTATTGAGTCTTCATTTCTAGTTAAATGTTGGTTGTCGAGAGTAGAGGCGCAAGTATTGCATCATTTTCCCTGCTTTTATGCACGGCTCCATGTTTTTGAATTAGTTAACATTTTTCTCTAATCTCCCCCCCCCCCTCTTATGTTTGATGCCTATATCTATGTATACATACACATTCTTTATAGATACATTATTTCAATGTATGTGAAAAAACTACTATCATTCTTGTTGACTACCATCTCTTGGATTTTTTCAAGTTGTAAGTTCTTTGATCTCAATGGGTTTCTAAAGTGCACAATTTTCAGTGATCATTCATTTATTCGGTCAGATGAGAGGAATCAAGAAATAGAAAAGAGCAATCTCTACTTTATGGTTTACTCCTGCGATGGTCATCTTTTGCATTGTTGAGTTTTATGTTCTGGATATTTCAGCAAATTTTCTTTCTATTTTTCGTTTGTTGCTTTGAAACTTTACTTGATTTGGTCTTTATTGACTTGCTAATTATATTGCTGATCCAACTTTTTTCACTAATAATGCTATTGCTATCTTTGATTTCCATTAGCCACTCCCTGCTGAAGAGGAGAAAGAACTGAAAAGCACTTTACAGGAGATTCTTGGTAAAGGGAAGACGGTTAAGCTTGAACAGAAGGTAACATGTTCCACATCTTATTGTTATGTGCTTTTGATTTTCTAATACCTTGGCACCTTCTCCAAAATACTAGTCAATGGGGCATTTTAAGTTTTTAACTGAAGAATCTGAAAAAAATTGTTATAGTTGTAGAGAACAAATTGATAACTACATCAAACAATATAGAATACATTACAATACACAATACTAGAGCTAAAAGACTTAAATTTGCTTGTCAATTTTGAGGTTAGGAAGTACTTTTTCCATCCCAAAAAAATTGCAAAATTTGGCTTGACATGTAATCTAAAAAAATTGTTTGACTAATTTCAAATATATATCTAAAATACCCCGTTTCAAAGGAAAAAAATAATCTAAAATACCATTTAACAAAGAAAAAATAGAGGAACCTATGTATCCAAATCAATGGAATCCATTTTGTCGTAACGTGAGTAGGTACTTTCAATACAATAAATTTCCAAACACAACTGTTCTAGTTTTCATGGATATCTTGGAAACGGTAAGTGTTAAGTGGTTTACCTTTTAATTTTAAGATCTACAATCACCTTTTGCTGGTAGAGAACAAGTTGATACCACATGAGTGAACTATAACCATTAGGATAAATAATTTAAGAACCAAATAAACCAAAAATTACGTCAACTTTGAACTCAGGGAGTACTAGATTTGAATTTCAAGAATATAAATGCACTCTCATCTTCTTTGGCACCCCTTTAATGTCTTCTTACACTTCTCTATTTGAACACAGATTGATCCCAGTATTCTTGGTGGAATTGTGGTGGAATTCGGGCAAAAGGTTTTTGACATGTCTATAAAGACCAGAGCAAAGCAAATGGAGAGGTTTTTGCGAGACCCCATCAACTTCGATGCCTAAAAGAGCTGTGTTGTTCTCCGCTCTTAACGCACATGTTTTCCGAACTTACCATCTTGGCACAGGAAGGGAGCCTTCAACATTAATTCTTTTTCTTTTTGTTCCTCCGATTTGGGTCGTTTTTCACCCGCTTCCTTTTCAGATTACGGCTTTTGTTAGTTTGCAAATAAAAAACCATTGGGTCTTTTGCTCTTGGTAGACCTGTTTAAATATTTTCTGGGGCCATGATGATGTTGGTCATAAAGTCACAGATTATGATATTTTGCTCATCAATTTGAGTTTGGAAAAAGGGTTGTATAATCTGGGCAGTGTTGCATTATCAATGTTTGACAGCAAGGCCGTTCCGGGCCGGGCCGGGCGCATGCCCAGGGCCCACAAGAAACAGGGGCCCAAATTTTTTAGTATACATTAATAAATCAGATAGACAATTTTTTTAGTTTTTAATAGGACCCAAAAAAAGTTTAGCATTATATTAAGAACCCAAACTTGTGTTGATTAATTAATTGGATAAATAAATATGTAAAAAGTTAATTGATCGTTCATTTTATATTATTGATTATTTACATATCATTTTTCTAAATTTTTTATTTAGTACCAAAATCTATTACTACTTTTCTCTAGAAAACCTTGATGTATATGTGGATTCATCTCATACTGATTCTTTTGATTATTCCATCCACATGCATTTTATTTTCATATTAGAATATAGTAGATTTCTTGTTATTAAATATTAACTAAGAAAACTTCTACATTTTGAAAAAAAAAATTACCTACCATATGAAACGATCCAACTTAAATCTATATTTACGATTTTAAAATTACCTTTGTTTTGTCATACATTATTGACTTCTTATTACCTAATATTGAGTGTATAAACTTAAGTATTCTCCTATCTCTAAAACAAGAATAAGATCTCAAATTATAACCAACATAGACCTTGGTTCTAAGATTGATAGTTCCTAAAAAAATTGTTTTAACCAAGTTAGAGCATCCACAATGTCTTTTTTCAAAGTTTTTTGGGAGTTTTTTCAAAAAACAAAAACCTCCTTTTGAGGTTTTTCACATAGTGGAGAGCTTTTTCGCTTGAGGTTTTTCGTCATAGCTCGTAACTGCACGACCTGCTTTTTCATAGCTTTTTCGTATTTAATCAGTTTTAACTTTATAGAATTTTATAAAAGTTTCGTATATAACCAGTTTTATTTATTAATATATTTAAAGTAATCCTATTTAAATATAATTATTAAATAAATAATATAAATAAATACATAATGAAAGTAATTATATTTTATATTTTTAAAATAATATCTCAAATTTGACATATTTATACAATTTTAACAGATTTCTTAATGACCCACTTTTTATTTTCGGTTATACATACTTTTAAATTTAACATTTTTTAATTTTTATTTTACAAACTTTTTATACAACTTTTATATATTTCTTAATAACCTAATTTTTATTAATTTGTATGAATTTTAATGTATTTATTTTTATAAATAAGAATAAAAATGATATAAAGTTAAAAGAGTGAGACCCTGAATAGTTTAAAAAAGTAATGAAAAAGCTTGGTTGAGGTTTTTCACATAGTGGAGGTATATAAAGGTTTTTAAGTTGTTGATGTGTCAATAATGTGTAAGAAAAAAGCTATGAAAAAGCTCGGTGAAAAACTCGTACACTGTGAATGCTCTTATGGTGACGAAACATTAACATGGGGTGACATGGAAATGCAAATGATTTATATTGATTTACATAGAGTGTTACTTTAGATATAATTACTGATTGATTTTGTGTCTAGTGATACTCGGAAAAACGGTTTTATATGAATTATTAGTACTTACTGAATTCAATGTTATTTCTAATGATAAAAACAATATATTGTAAAAAAATCATATCACTTATCGAGGGCCCTTTTTTATAGCTCGCCCAGGGCCTATAAAATGTCAAGAACGGGCCTGGACATAATTTGGTTTTTGTTAGTTTATAATTTTGTCATTCGTTGTGGCACCCACTTGTCCAGGTTGTCACTCGTAACATAAACATTGGTTATAAACCACAAGATCATTTAAAAAAAAAAATCTGATTTTAAGGTCGAAGCTTTTCATTACAGTGGAATAGTTTGAAAACGCACCTCGGTCCCTTCTTAAAGTATGTTTTCAAATTCTCGGATTTGTATGAAATTAAGTCCACAACACCCAAATTGTGTTTTAAAATATGTGTGTTTTGGAATTTGAAAGAAACAACCAATTTACTCTTTAGGGTAGAAATCTCTGCGTGTATCATATCTCCAACTCCACCTTGTTTTGACCGGACTTGTTTGATTTATTTTGGATTTTGGATCCAAAATGCTTATTTGAATGCTACTATTCAATTGTTTCTGCTGGATTCTTTTCTTTCTATACCTAATTTTCATTTATGCAAAGAGCTTACTGAGAAGGCACAACTGAAATCATCAGATACCGAGATGGATATCGGATATTGTATACGTTGTGTATACACGAAGTGAATGTATTTCAACCGAGGTGGTTATATCTATCAGCATCCAATCCTTTATTATCGAAGGCACTACGTCACTGAACACTTTTGGTATTGTAGACCAACATAAATGTTTTCGAATTCGGTGTTGTGATGTTTGCAACTTTGTTTTGCTTTTGAAAACATAAATAAGTGAAGAAGGATTGGATTTTCATTTTTATATGGGGCTGCTTACCAACACTTATCTCTTCTTATCGGTTACCTAAACACTTAGGGGCTGTTTTTTTTTAAATACATCTTAATGGCTCTTAAGTCTGAATCGTTCAGACCTTTTGACATTCAGACGATTTGTTCTTTTTTCAGTTTTCAGAACCTCTAATGGCTCTTAAATACATCTGAAATAAGAGGTGATGACCTAACTTCTTATAATCTCTTATCGCCGTCTCATTTCATATGCACTCCTTTCTCTTAAGACGTCTCCGGACGTTACAAAAACAAATAGTCTTATTGATTCAGATTTCAGACTTCAGCACCACCTATTATTAATCAGAAGTGAAATAAGACTTCAGACTTCAGACCTTTTAAAAAACAAATGCCACTTTATTGTCTCTTATCAAGTAAGAGATGATGGTCTTTATCAACAATCTTATTGTGTCACTTTGTAATCGATAACTTTATCTGGTTAGTGTTGTTAAATGGTGTCTCCAACTCAATGATAATTGTTTCGAAAATGTAAGTAAATATTTTTTGAAGTCATGAAGTTAAAGAAACAATAACTTTGAGAAATGCAAAATGTACGTGAATATTTACCAAAATATTCAAAAGAAAATCCAATTAACAACAAGATTTTTGTTTTGTTTTGAACGATAAGGCAGAAATATCGTTTTTAATTTTTTTTATAGTTAATAATACTAGTATATAATTATGTTCTTGCAATCATATAGATAACATTAACATTTTTTAATAACTATTTAACATAAATTATTATAAACCAAAAGAATACGGATCAATATGTCGTTTCTATTTATTTATGTTTTTTCTCATCTTCTGAAAAGAGAAATTGGCTCAAATAGCCACATTACTCTATCAATTGCATCTCCTAGCCACTTCTCTCCATGATTTTACCAAAATAGACCTTGCGGACCTGCAGGTCCTCTACCTCCGCCATGGCGGACCTAGGTCCTCTGCTGTCGTTGAATGAGATCGTGACACGTGACGAAATGGCGGACCTGGGTCGGGTGGCGGACCTACCCGTTGCGGACCTGGCTTGGACCGACAATTTTTTTTGTCTTTTTCTGGAGGTAGAGGACCTGCAGGTCCGCCATTGCGGACCTAGGTCTATTTTGGTAAATCATGGAGAGAAATGACTAGGAGATTCAATTGGCTAGGTAATATGGCTATTTCAGTCAATTTCCCTATTGAAAAAGACACAATAACGATTATTACTTCCATTAAAGGGGAAAACCAATATTCTTTTGGAATTTCGATTGCAAAATACTTTAACCTTTTACAATTAATCAATGAACATATATCTTAATTAAAATTATATACCAAATACAAAATGAAAGGTTAAATTTGTTTCAAACTTTATTCAAGTTTTATTTTCTTTGTGACCAAGTACCATGTTGCTTGGCATTAGGCATAGGAATGACCAGCGGAAAATTCATATAGGTTTACAAGACGGCCACAGTGTTGTCACAGCGGCGGTGCAAGTGTACACCGACACTATGATCGTTACAAATAATAAAAGTGGTAGTACACCAAGATCGTTTACAGGGAGACTTACTGAGATTATGAGATTTTCACGAACTTCTTGTGCAAGTTTCGGTTGTGAGAAAAATGAATATTTTTGATAGTGAAATTGCTTTAATTAAATAAATGAAACTTTTGATTAAAAGATGGGTATGAGTGTAAGTTTCACTTAAGACAATGGTAGTAACAAAATGGTCAGAGATTTATGTCACAAAAAGGTCCATAAATAAATATCCCAATCTCTCGAAAGTAGATCTTTATAGACAAGTGCCCACAAAGTCCTCACAAAGTCACCACTATTGCAATTTCTAAGCTTGTCGATTTAGCTAAGTTGATTAATGAATCAAAGTTTTATCAGAATGAAGATCAATACCCAAATCTCTTTACAGTGTAAATCTCGACTAACGTTTGAACCTTAGCAAAAATCATACGAAACTCGTTTCTCTACGTAGTTATTAAAGGCTTTCTCAAATTTTATATCTTTAATCCGTATTTCGAATCCGCCCATATCTGGGTCTAGGATCTAATATTAGCATAAGTGATTGGCTTATCCGTATTGAGTTAAGACTTCGAATCAAGCGACCAAACTTAAGAATCAACAATATTGGCAACACCCAAGTGTTGCCTACTAGTCTTAAGTTCGACTTACACCCACACCCATACCCAAAGGGATGCTTAGCTCATAATAAAAAAATAAGGAACATGGTAGAAGTAGAGAAATACTTAAGAAATGCTTGCACTAAAATGTAACTTGAAATTGTCGCCACAGTGGCAAGATAGGTACAGATATTCAAATACTTGAAATTAAATAGTAGAAGTAAACTAAATGCTGAAAATAAAATGCTTCTACTATTGCTCCATATCTCTTAGAGAGAGTTGAATGCTTGGAAGGGATGTCTTAATGCTTCCTCAATGCTCCAGTTTATATGGGACCTCTTTCTACACAATGGAAAGAATCTTCAAACAATCTTTTAGACAAAAAGGCTCTTCCCCCTTCTATTGTTATGAAAACTTTAGACTTTCTTTCAGCTTTGCAAGCTTCATGTGACCAGAAAATAGAACTTGAAATGTTATCCGAATCTACCTCGAAATCTCCCATAGTTCCAGATTGTGGTCATAATCCAACAGTCCCAGGTTTAAAAAAAATTAAATCCTTGACATTTTATCACCACTTATTAACAATTAAATGAAGGATATAGAGACAAAATGGGTACATAAAATGATAAAAACTAAGTGAAAGGAACCATAAGTAATTCTCAAATTTGAGAGTTATCACACCCCCAAATTTGAGGTTTTACTTGTTCTCAAGTAAAAGATAGAAAAAGGGAAGAAAATTTGAAATGAAGAAAGAAAATGAAAGGGAAATGGTGGAACAAAATACGTACGGAGTTGGTATTCAAAGGTGTTGAATTTTTCGTCTAGCCATGTGATGCACAACTTCTTTTTCTTGACCTTTCTAGAGTTGAAGTTAATAGGTAGGGTTTTTGCGGGTTTGTGTTTGTGGCTAAAGTTTCTCCCTCCCCCAAACTTGTCTTTAGACTCCAAAAGGATTGAAGTTTTTACATAATGCTTCACTTATACTATTTGGCTAACTGTGAGACCCAAGTTTAGTTTTACATTTCTATGATTGCATGTAAACATTGGGCTCACCAATTGATTTTCTCTTTTCTACTGTCTTCCAATTTTTTGAAGACATTATTATTATTATATTTATTGCTTTTCAAACTACGACGGTTCAATGGGGGTTCGACGACATCAACGGTGGTTTGGCTTGGTGCGTTAGTGATTGGTTGTTGCAGATTTGGCCGACGTCGAGTCAACCAATGAGTGGAAAATGGGCTGGGTACCAATCACTTGGAATGTGCCATGGAAGAGAAATGGAGCGAAATCGATTTAAAGGTTTTTGGGAAGGGAGGATTTGTTGGGGAAGATGAAAATGTGGGTTTTGTCTTAGAAACCACCAAGTGACCAGCTTGTATAAGAATGGAGATTTGTTTTTTTTTTTGGAAAAAAGAGGGGTGTGGTTTGAGGGAGAGAATGGTGTTTTTTTTTTCGGTAAAAGAGAAGAGTGTTAGGGAAAGAAACAGGTGAGGTTTGACTTGGGTGAACCGGTTTCTAAAGATAAAGCATGGAATAGTCGGTTTTTTGAAAAAAATTACAAAAATAGAGGTTGTCTTTTGGGTAAACCAAGAGATTTTTTTCACCCAATCTAAACATTGATTTGCTTCCTATTTCTCCAAGTACTAAGACCTGGACCCTGACACCTGATAACTTGTAACAACTTCCCATCAACTTTTTCTTGGAGACTTCATTGAGTTTAAACTCCCGCTCAAACAATATTGCACCATAGTGGGCACATAGTGGTGATGATTTCACATCAAAAATCACAACCAACTCCTGCAAATACACAATAACAAAAGCACAATATTAAAGACTACTAAATCAGAAATAAAAAAATATTTACAAGGGTTATTTCCAACCCAACACTTGAGCTTTTAAGATGACATCACAGCGGGTAAAGGCACACCCTTCGGCCAAAAAAAAAGTCTTGTGCTTATGATGGATCAACCTCACTTCTTTCAAATTCTGATTCACTTTCATTGGTGGTTGCATTTTCTTTGAAGTCTCAATTTTTTGCTCATTCTCACTTTCTTCTTCAGAATGCTCACCACACTCTTCAATATCTAGACCTAGAGCTTCACCTAGTAAATTAATGGCTGAACAATCTTCCAATTCACCCTATAACTTAAAGGACTTGAAAACATTAAAGGTCACTTGTTGGTCATTTACCCTTATGGTTAGTTCACCCTTTGGACGTCAATTAAAGTCCTTCCCGTGGCAAGGAATGGTCATCCCAAAATGATTGGGACATTCATATCGGCTTCACAATCTAGCATCAAAAAGCCGGTTGAAAAGATGAACTTATCGACTTGGACCAAGACATCTTCGATTTTATCTTTCAGGTAAGCTAGGGATCTATCCACCAATTGTAAGGTCACAGTGGTGGGTCTGACTTCTCCTATTCCTAACTCTTTGAAGATGGACAAATGCGTGAAATTTATGCTTGCTCCTAAGTCACACAAGGGTTCTAATCGCTTTGGAATCATCCCATTTGAAGCAAATACCGATTTTATATGAATTTTCTAAAAACAGTGCATAAATCCCCTTTTTCACAAGAGCAACTCAAGAAACTCACTGGTTTGAGCCTTATAGAATTAAAATCAGCTCTTGACATAAACTACAAAGTTGTAATAGACACAAAGACCTTTCCAACGGTGTATTACACACCTCAATAGGACCAACGACCAATTTTATATGATTTTTTAAACAACCTGCAAATTCTGAGACTCCTTTTGACAACTCAAAACACATTCTTTTTATAAGATTGCTACTAAAATCATAATGAATCAAGTATCTAGATTTTCCATACCACAAATAAATGATTGAAACTTAATTCCCCACTTCTTTAACCAATAATAACATATAAATAACATCATTTAACAAAGATTTAACTTACTAATCAAAACTCTATGAATCCTAATATGATTCATATCTAACTTGACATCAATCATCAATTTAGAGCACAAATCTTGAAATTCATAGATTCATACCTTGATTTTTATCTTCTATTCAATTGATTAGCTCCAAACCTTCAAAATCTCAACATTTTCCTAGTTGCATGAGAAGATTTTGAGCTCAACATAGGGTTTGGAATGGAGAGTATTATTCTAGAGAGAGAGAGAGAGTGTGTGTGTTAAGATGAAAATGGGAGTTTATGGCTTAAAATAAAGAGTTTAAAATACTTAGCAAACTTCCATTTGTCTAACATTGACCCCTAATCCATAACCTAATTCAACCTTGGTCCCTATATGGATATTTCTTAACATTTCAAGTTCTAAGGCCAAGTTTCATTTGTACAAAGTTGACCCCTACATAAGACTTTGACTTACATTAGTAGTCTAAAATACAACTATTTAAACTATGGTTACAAGTAGGTAATGCATCCATATAAATCAATATACCCGTAACGAAATTTTGGGTGTTATATTTCCCCCCCTCTAAGAAAAAGATTTCGTCCCCGAAATCAAGTTAAGGTATATAAATTATGTACCTGGAATAGTTGAGGATATTCTTTGCGCATCGAATCTTCTGTTTCCCATGTAGCTTCCCGTTCTGAATGATTTCGCCATAATATTTTGACAAACGAGATTACTTTTCATCTCATCACTCTCTCCTCCCGATCAATAATTGCTTCAGGTTCTTCAATATAGGAGAGGTCGCTTTCAACTTTATCACACGGATAATCTACCACGTGAAGTGGGTGGTAATTGTACCTGCGGAGCGACGATACATGGAAAACATTGTATATATGCTATAATTGAGGCGGTAGGGCTAGGCGATACGCAACTTCTCCAACACGCTCCAACACTTCAAACAGACCGATATATCGAGGTCTAAGCTTGCCTTTAATTCCAAATCTCCGGATACCTTTGAATGGTGACACTTTCAAAAAGACATGTTCACCCGGATGAAATTCGAGAGGCCTGCGGTGTTTGTCCGCATAGCTTTTCTAGCCCGATTGAGCCTCTTTCATTTTCTGGCGGGAAATATTGACTTTTTCGGTAGTGATACAAACAAAATCGGATCCTTCGATGACTTTTTTCTCCGACTTCGTTCTAACAAGTTGGTGCGCGACATTTCCGTCCATATAGAGCATCGTATGGAGCCATCCCAATACTAGATTGCCAACTATTATTATACGAGAACTCCACCAGATAGAGAAATTCATCCCAACTACCAGACCACTCAAAATCACATGCCCGCAACATATCTTCGAGCGTTTGTATTGTTCGTTCAGTTTGCTCGTCGGTTTGAGGATGAAATGCATAACTCATAGTCAATCTTGAACCCCAAGCTTTATTTAGTCCGGTCCGGAATCGTGAAGTGAATCGCGGGTCTCTATCAGAAGTAATAGAAACCGGTGTACCGTGTAATCTCACGATTTCCTGTTGGAAGATTTCAAAAAGTTTACTAGCTGAATATGTTTCTTGGATCGAAAGAAAGTGAGCATATTTCGTCAATCGATCCACTAGAACCCAAATTGCGTTATGTCTCCTTGGCTTTTTTGGTAGCCCGATTATGAAATCCATGGAAATGTGTTCCCACTTCTAGACAGCGATTTCTAATGGCTAAAGTAAACCACCGGCCCACTGAAGTTCAATTTTGACTTGTTGACAAGTTAAACAACTCGCTACATATTTGGCGATATTCCTTTTCATTCCATTCCACCAAAAATACTGTTTCAAGTCTCTGTACATTTTGGTAGAGCCAGGATAAATTGAGAAATATGAGTTGTGGGCCTCGTTCATGACTGCACTTTTGAGATTAGAAACATCAGGCACGCAAAGCCGATCTTGGAACCAAATGATACCATCACCGTCAACCCGAAACTCAGATTTTGGATCATCTTTCAACTTTTGCACAACCGCCCATAATTCACCATCTTCACTTTGTGATTCTTTAATTCGAGAAATCAAAGTTGGTTCAACCATACAAGCGGATAACAACCCAACATCTCTATGAAGATAGAATTCAATGCCCGACCTTTCTAAATCTGTAGAAATTTCAGGTGGCACCATCATACAAGACACATTACCCAAGTTTTTGCGACTTAAAGCATCGGCGACAACATTGGCTTTGCCTAGATGATACTGAATTTAAACATTGTACTCCTTTAAGAGTTCGAGCCATCGTCGCTGGCGCATGTTCAACTCTTTTTTGGGTAAATATGTACTTCAAGATCTTGTGATCTATAAAGATGTCACAAGTCTCTCCATACAAATACTGGCGCCATATTTTTAGAGCAAACATAATGGCTGCCAGCTCCAGATCATGTGTCGGGTAGTTAGACTCATAAGGTTTCAATTGGCGAGAGGCATACACAATAACCTTTCCATGCTGCATTAAAACACATCCAAGGCCATTTCGGGAGGCATCACTGTAGACCTGAAAACCTCCTGACCCGGATGTGTTAAGGCTAAGACTGGAGCTGATACCAATCTATGTTTGAGTTCTTCAAGACTGCAATCCTGATCACTAACCCATTAAAATTTAACCCCTTTTCGAAGTAGTCAAGTTAATGGCAAAGCAATTTTCAAGAAACCTTCAACAAATCGTCGGTAATATCCTACTAGACTCAGAAAACCACGAACTTCCGAAACATTGGTTGGTTGTGGCCATTTAGTGACGGCCTCTACTTTAGCAGGATCGACTTGAACTCCCTCCGTGGATATGATATGCCCCAATAAGATCACCTGATGAAGCCACAACTCATATTTTGAGAACTTCACATATAAGCTTTGTTCTCGAAGAGTTCTTAGAGATATCTGCAAATGATTTTCGTGATCCTTTTTTGTTTTAGAATATACCAGGATGTCATCGATAAAGATGATAATGAAGTCATCGAGGCAATCCTTGAAAATACGATTCATCAGGTCCATAAAGACTGCAGGTGCGTTTGTCAATCCGAACGACATGACAACAAATTCAAAGTGGCCGTAACGGGTACGAAAAGCAGTCTTAGGGATGTCTTGTTCTCGTATTCGAAACTGATGATATCCTGACCTTAAACCGATCTTAGAGAAATAATTAACGCCTTGTAATTGATCGAATAAGTCGTCAATACGAGGTAGGGGATATTTATTTCGGATAGTAACGCGATTCAACTCTCGGTAATCAATACAAAGTCCCATGGACCCGTCTTTCTTTTTAACAAATAGAACAGGAGCACCCCATAGAGATACACTGGGGTGGATAAAACCTTTATTCAACATGTCTTCAATTTGTACTTTAAGCTCTTTCATTTCCGAAGGAGCCATATGATATGGAGCCTTTGAAATTGGGGAAGCTCCTAGAATTAAATCAATAGAAAATTAAACTTCGCGTTACGGGGAAACTCCAGGGAGTTCATCTGGAAAAACATCCAGAAATTCATTAACAATATGAATATCCTCAAGTTTAAGTTGTACCTCGCCCGGATCTTGTAGTGTAGCTAAGAAGCCTTCACAACTTTGCCAGATCAAAGCTTTAGCTTGGACAACCGATATAACTCGGGTTCCCGGTTTAGGAGAGACGCCCTGGAATACACATTCGGGATTGAATTTATCCCTAAATATTACTTGCTTTAATTCACTGTCTATCACAGCCCAATGCTCAGATAACCAATCCATACCAATAATTATATCAAAATGGTTCACTTCATCGGAAGTAGGATAATCTTCCGAATTCAATCTCCAATAAATAAAGTTCAGTCTTTGAATTGTGCAACAATACAAACAGAGCTCCCCATAGGGGTAGAAATAAGCAAGGGAAATTCAAGTGATCGCTCATACTGCCTAAGATTATTTTCAAGATGTTCCGCAACTATAGAGTGAGTTTCCCCTGTATCAAATAAAACATATATACTCATATCATCAATAATGAGGTGACTATAGACCATACCCGTAGTAGGTTTGTCTGCTGATAATGCGAATACTCGACCTCCAGTGGTAGACCGCTTTCCTCTCTCTTTAGTCAGACTCGTCCCTGGAGCTTTAACCGGTTGACCCACTTTACAATCCCTGGCTAGATAGCCTCGTTGACCACAATTATAGCATGACCCAGTCATCCGAAGGCACGGACCCCATCGATGAGGTAGATTACATGCTTTACAAACAGTTGGGGGAGTCGTGACTGAAGGCGTTGAACTGGAAATATTACCGAATCTCCTTTTATTTGAACCGTCTGACTTGAACCTATTAAAACTGCCTGATGACCCTTCCCGATTTCTCTCTCTTTTTTTTTTATCTTTGTCACTCTTGAACTGAATAGTGTCAAGTCGTTCCCTTTCTATATTTCGTGCGGCATCAACAACTTGAGCAACTGTGGTAAAAGTTTGATTGATCAACTTTGATCTGTACTTCCTATTGAGTGACCATTTGAATTTTTGAGATTGATGCGATGCAGTTCCCGCCATGATACCCGCGTAATTAGCCAAACCCTTAAATCTGGCCATATAGTCGGAGATCGACTCGTCCTCACAATGACGAATAGTAGAATATTCTCGACCATACGCATCTTTGTCAGAGGTAGAGAAATATTGTTGATAAAAGAGCTTTTTGAATTCTTGCCAAGTTAAAGACCCGATATCAACCACCCCAGAATTAGCCTGCTTCCAAGCGTGCCACCAACGGTAGGTGTCACCTTCCAATTTATATACTTCCAATTCAACACATATATGATCTGGGCAACCTAGAACTCGAAATATCTTTTCCAAATGTATGATCTAGTCTTCGGCATCGACCGGAGTAGCTGCAGAAATAAATACTCGAGGTTTCTATTTGTGAAATCGTTCAAGCCATAGATGTATCTCTTGAGAATTATCTCGTGTTGGTTCTTTGACCCTGAGTCTTGGTGGTTGGTTCACAACATTTGGATTTGGACCCTCGTCAGATTGACGGAGTGCTTCCACCGTTTGTGCTACAAAACTTGGTAGCATTACAGACATAATTTGATGGATCGTTTCCGTATGTTAGGGTCGATTGGCTGGTTTGGCGGGGCATTAGACGCATTTTCTGGCCCAGGTTGATTTCTTCTGGGTCGTCCCCGTCCTCGTCTAGGTCCTTCCAACCTCGGTGGCATCATGAATTACTACATTCGCCACATAAATTTCATTAAAACCAACATTGTATAAAAACAAGAGGCACATTTGTAATGCAACAGAAAGCGGAAATTGAATTAAAGGAACCAGAATAATGCAATGAAGGAGGGAAACCTAAGCTACTCGATCCTAATACTACTCATTCCTCATAGATCAAACTTAGTCATACTACATGATCATAACCTATAGCTCTGATACCATAACTTGTAACACCCCCGTCCCTCGTGATTGGTGGACGATGAGCTACGAAAGAAAACATAAAACATAACTAGCTAACATATACGAAAAAAAGAGCTACTATAACAATCCCTCAAGCGAGAGACCAAATTTAAGACGACATACGTATACTATAATATTTACATAAACAAAAACTATTCCATCCAAGGTCGTCTTCAAAATGGTTACACTCCATAACTCTCACTCCCGAGATGATCCATCTGCGATCCTATACCTTCCGAGGACAAAACAAATCGCGGCTGAGCCAAATGCTCAGTGAGCAAATACTTATATAATAAAAATCACAGTCATAATCAAGTTAATAAAAAGAATATGAGTAAAAGAGCAATAATGACTCAAAACCGAAACATAAAGTGATATGTCACCAGTTTACACAAAATATCTCAACTGGTAACTAAAACGTATCATCACACCAAGAGTCAAGAAGAATTAAGAAAATCATCTGGGTTCGAGAGATGTACGGACCACTCGAGTAGTAAGAAATGAGTATAGGGCAATACACTCAATTCCCTTCCGATAATCGGCTCCTGAAAACGGTTCCTGAAAACGGATCCCCGAAAACGGCTCCTAGGATCGATCCATTCACCCTCAAGTTGGTCGGTACCAGGCCAGACCCACTTATTGACATTGGGGTACTAATAACAAGAACGTCATGGAAATTCATAGCCGCCATGGAGGCGTCACGACATCGTTTCCCTCGATGTCGTGCCTTAAAAAAACGAAATATTCAAATCGTTGAAAACATGTCAAGTCGGGGTGTAAAGAGTAATTTCATAAAATATGTGACTTTCAATCACTACATATCAAAATAGAATTTTGAAAACGGTTCTAATCCAAAAACGATTCAAATCCGACAACGGATCAATCATAAAAAATAATCAAATCCAAAGGTAGTTCAATTCAAAATCAGATAGCCAATAATGAATATATCAAAGATAACTCTAAATAATACCATGATCATAAACATTATGAATGCCGACAATTAGACGAGTTATCAAACTCACAATATCCCAATATGATTTCGTGAATTGGAATATGAAGAATTATAATCATAATAGAGTAATAGATGTCTAGATGGTAAACGGTATACGATATTACCTCGATAATAGACTAGTGTCTAAAGAGATTTGCAAGAATCGGAAATCCGTACCTTATATGGTAATTGGAGTAATGCTACACGTTCTAGATGTTCCGACTTTAAGCCACGTCACTCCAAGTTACCTTAGAGTTTTACATATGCATATAGCTCATATCCCATTGTTAAGACCTCTTTCTTATCTTAAGATTGATCCTGAATAAGATTAAACATGATTGGGATTGGATTACATACATTACAAGTCTGTAAAGCACAAGGTACAAGCAAATATTGTAACTTAATCCCCTGTAATTGACAACTTTGTACCAACTCGATTTTGAGTCTTTTGATCATACTTAGAGGTACATTCAGGTGTTAATGTCTAAAAAAAAAATTGTAACTGTATTTCTTAGGGTTCTAATCACTTTGGAATCATCCCATTTGAAGCAAATACCGATTTTATATGACTTTTCTAAAAACAATACACAAATCCCGTTTTTCAAGGGACCAGCTCAAGAAGCTCACTGGTTTGAGCCTTATAGAGTTAAAATCAACTCTTGACATAAACTACAAAGTTGTAATAGACACAAAGACCTTTCCAACGGTGTATTACACACCTCAATAGGACCAACGACCGATTTTATATGATTTTTTAAACAACCTGCAAATTCTGAGACTCCTCTTGACAACTCAAAACACATTCTTTTTATAAGATTGTTACTAAAATCATAATGAATCAAGTATATAGGTTTTCCATACCACAAATAAATGATTGAAACTTAATTCCCCACTTCTTTAACCAACAATAACATAGAAATAACACCATTTAACAAAGATTTAACTTACTAATCAAAACTCTATGAATCCTAATATGATTCATATCCAACTTGACATCAATCATCAATTTAGAGCACAAATCTTGAAATTCATAGATTCATACCTTGATTTTTATCTTCTATTCAATTGATTAGCTCCAAACCTTCAAAATCTCAAATTTTTCCTAGTTGCATGAGAATATTTTGAGTTCAACATAGGGTTTGGAATGGAGAGTATTATTCTAGAGAGAGATGTGTTAATACGAAAATGGGAGTTTATGGCTGAAAATAAAGAGTTTAAAATACTTAGCAAACTTCCCATTTGTCTAACACTGACCCCTAATCCGTTGCCTAATTCAACATTGGTCCATATATGGATATTTCTTAACATTTCAAGTCCTAAGCCCAAGTTTCATTTGTACAAAATTGACCCCTACATAAGACTTTGACTTACATTAATAGTCTAAAATACAATTATTTAAACTATGGTTACAAATAGGTAATGCATCCATATAAATCAATATACCGGTAACGAAATTTTGGGTGTTATACAGGGTGTCCTGCGGTTCTTGCGGGATTCTAGTTAACGATATTACCTATGAAGGTTATGATTGATGTGTAGTCTCAAAAATTTGAAGGTATTTACTTGTACTTTAACAGTTGATTTAGGGTCAATAGGTTTTGATGGTTTTTACATATTTGCCTGTGTTTTTCCGTACCTATCTTATGGTACTCAAGTTCTTTCGAGTTCATGATGTCGTAAATAATGTAGAATATATGATTTTTTTTAAAACAATGAATCACGATCTATATTATATTATGCATGACGTTTCATAACAATATTGGATTTTTGCATGTTTGTAGATTTTTGTTGATAATACTTAATCAATATTTAAATTTTCGAAACCAAACCACTCAATCTATTGGATTTCCTGGTAGTATGAGTATCACATGGATTACTCAAGTCCCTGAAAACTTTAGGGAAATTTATAAATCCTTTTGATATTCACCGATTTATTCAATTTAAGAAAAAAAACTGATTACATCATTAATAATTATATATCTTTTGGCATGAGGCCAAAAGTTTGGAACTGAAGTCAACTTCAATGTTTTAATATCTTAATAGTATTTTAAAAGATTTTGCTTTAAGTCAAATAAATATTGGTTTTGACATAAAATTAAATTCAAAATTTTAATAACATTTTTAAAGTTTTTAGTAAAAGATCAAAATATAAGGAGGTTAGAAATTTAACTTTCAAAAACTATTTATAAAATTAGGAATATAAGAAACTAAACGAACATTTGAATATTATTTATAATTTACTGGGTATATTAGTTATCCTACCAAAAAAAGGTAAAAGGCATAATCAATTAAAAATATAAGTGTGCTAATAATATTGTGAGAGTTTGAATTAGAAATAATATCAAATTAAATGTCGCTAAGCCGAAAAATAATTAAATAACTAACATAATTAGAATGCCTAAATTTAAGTTAGTGGCGCAAAATTAGATTACAAATCAGATCAATAGCTTTAAAATAAATTATAGACAAAAAAAAAAATTCAAACAACATTGATCTAAATTAATTAATATGTCAAATATAATTTTAGAAGTACATGTGAAAAAAATGGAAACAAAATATAGATATCTATCTATTCATACCAAACACATGGGATCATAGGAATTAAATCATATCCACAAATATAATTGGTCTAAATAAGTAAATAATATTAACACAATTAAACTAAGCAATAAACATGTCCAAATTAAAAGCGAGAAACTACGGTTTGAATCAAACCTTAACTCTATTTCTCTCTCGGCTTTACTTTCAACCCATAAAAGAAAATTGATCGATGCCTAAGTCTCACACGGATTCGAATCTACGGTGAGCTCCAATTCCTACTAACTAACCCGTCATCTCAAATGTTATAATTTCAAAACAAACTGAATTTATATGCTCCGACAAGATATATATAATTACAGTAGAGCTAGATCCATTGACAATATTAAGAACATATAGTGTAGGAATTCTTACTTGGATTGCGATAGTAATAGATGAATTAATTGATTCATTAGATTGGAAGCCTAAAATCAATCGATGAATTAATTACTGATTGAACTTACGTGTTAATAACGTGTTATAGTATAAATGAAAGAGAACAACAATAAACAAAGAAAAATGAATATGTAATTCTTATTAATCATAAACAATTTAAATATGTACGATAACATACAGATAATGATAATCATGGAAGAAGATTTACTCTATAAATAACTCTAAATTTTATATCTATCGATATCGTCACCTTAATTTTGACGATAACATATTTATCCTTCAACATAAAAATAATAATATTGTTTTTAAATAATCCAAAATAAAAAAATGTTACAGATTTTTTTACTCATGGGAAAAAGAGCCGTGTATGTTATTTGACATGTTGGTAGCCGTAGCAATATCTTGACATAGAAGGTAACATAATTTGGTCAAGAGGAGTAGATGGATAGGAATAGAAATGGGTTAGAAAGATGGGTAATTAATTAAAATGACCGTATTTCAATCCCATATTACCGAAATGCCCTAAATCTCTTTGATTTTGCCAAAATACCCATTTTGTCCGGGATTGAGGGCCGGGATGAACAGTGATCCCAGGGTTAGCATGGATCGACGAATGAACAGTTCTTTCCCGGGGTTATGTCCGGGATGAACAGTGATTTCCCGGCTTTGGGCCGGGATGGGGCCGGGATTGGGTTAGGGTTTGAGAACTTAGGGTTTCGTCCTATGATTTCATGTGATTCAAGTGTTTTTCACATTTTTGTTGCTGATTCTTTCTACTGTTTTTTTTCTACTTTGTCATACAGTAATTGTACTTGTCATTGAATTGTATTTGTCCTTGAACTAATAATCGGCTATAAATTTTGCCTTTAAAGATCAGTATAATGCAAGGCATTCATCACATCCATTGCATTTTTCTTTCTTGCTCTCACTTTCATTGTTTGAATAGCTTCATTTTTCATACTATTGAAAAAATGAGTTCACCTGTTGTAAAAGCTAAGCTCTATTTATGTTTCGATGGCCAGTGGGTTCAAAACAACAATGAGTGGGATTATATTGGGTACACAAAGCGTGGTGTACAGATTCCAGTAATCTATACATATAAGAGGTTTCTTCATTACGCCATGGGAAAATGTGGAATCGAAGATTCTGCTACTTGCAAGTTGGTGTTCAAACGTGAAGATCGCTCACTAGTGGAGCTAAACAACGATGAACTAATCCTTGGTTTTATGCAAATTGTAGCCGATTCAGAAAGACCTCCAAAAGTCTTTGTGTATGAGGCAACATTGATGTGCGACGAAGGTGATGACGAAGATGATGCCGGAGGTGATGACGAAATCCATCTCGGTGGTAGTCAACAGGAGTCTGATTCTCAATTTCAGGCATCCTACGACACCACACTTTATTCTGATCATTCATATCGTCCTTACGACTCTTATCCCGATGTTGTTCCGAAGACACAACTAGAAGAAGAACAACAAGCAGAAGAAGAAGACGAAGAAAGATGGTTTGCTGGAGTTGCTCATGACGAAACCCATGTTTTCACAACGGGTATATCTGATCTGGACAAATCAAATACCGATACTGATGAGGATGAAGAAGAAGAAACATATACCCCTAGTAATAAATCACTTGGTGAGTATAACGATTATTTTGATATGCCTCTTTCCCTTCCAAACCCGGAGACCAATATACCACCCTACCAACCTGTACCTTACAATCGCGGTACAAGCATACATGAAGGACAACTATTTGATACGAAGGAGGAAATGGCCATACAACTCGGAATTAAGTTCATGGAAGAGGGTTTTGTGTTTAGAACAGAGAAATCCGACAAAAGCAGATACGTGGCTGTCTGTGAGCAAAAAAATTGTAAGTGGCGTATGTCGGCGAAGTCCGTGGGCCCAAAAGGAGGGATGTTTGCCGTTAGGAAGCTGAACGACGTGCACACTTGTTCCAGGACGCAACTGAATTCCAGACACCGACATGCCAACAAAAGGACTTTGGGCCACATATTGAAAGGGAAGTTTATTGACGCTAGCAGGTCATTTCGGCCGAATGACATTGTCGACGATATCAACCAACAGTACAGGCTCAATATTGGTTACCACCAAGGATGGCGTGCGCGATGCAAGGCCCTACTAATGGTGAGAGGCACTCCCGAGGAGTCGTACGAACGACTCCCTATGTACTTATATAATTTGGAGTTGAAGAATTCGGATACACATACCAGAATAAAGACGGATTCGCACGGATGTTTTGAGTTTTGTTTCGCTGCTCTTGGATGTGCGGTACGTATATCAACACGCCATATCTTTACATATTATAAATTATAACATTTACAAAGTTGCTCCACGTATATATACAATAATTGTACGTTATTTGCAGATCCGCACGTTTTTGGCAAACCTGCGTCCTATCATCGTAATAGACGCTGCCCATTTAAAGGGACCTTACCTAGGTATGATGTTCTTGGCGGTTGCCATGGACGGAAATAACAACATCGTGCCCTTGGCTTTCGGAGTAGGCAAGTCCGAGACGGGGGAGGAGTGGGGTTGGTTTATGTCCAGGTTGAGAGAATGTATCGGAGTCCCAGAAGGGTTGGTGTTTATGTCTGACTGGTCTCCTTCAATAAGTGCCGCAATTTCTGCCGTGTACCCATCGACCCCTCATGCCCTATGTTGTTGACATTTGGAGATGAACGTGAAAAGCGCGGACAGGCGTATTACTACAAACCGCCCGACCTACTGGAAGGCATGCAAAGCATATACGGTTACGGAGTTTGACCGGTACATGGATGCACTACGATATGAAGTAGATCGTGGAGCACAAGTTATGGATGCTGCTGGGAAGGAGAGGTGGTCAAGGGCCCATTTTCCTGCACATCGGTATAACATAATGACCTCTAATAGTGCAGAGTTGGTGAATGCACTTTCCCGTTTTGCTCGCAGGTTACCGATTGTCGGGCTTATGGAGTACGTCCGATCTTTTCAACAAGAGTGGTACCTACTTCGACGACAAAAGGGAGGTTGATAAACTTTGAAATCTTGAACTTATACTTCATCGTCCTCATCGTCCTCATCGTGGTCATCGTCATCGTGATCAGGATCAGGATCTCTTCGTCGGGACCTCTTCGTCGGTCGCCTGGCCTCCTCTCTTTCAAAATAGGCGACGCTGGATAGATATCAACGACTCTGTTGTTCGGCAACCATAAGAGTGAGGCGCTCGAGAGTCGGATGCCTCACTAAATATATTGTAAAACATATAATATTTAATATGCAAGATTAAGTTAAACAATTAATTGTTCACTTACTAAAATTAGAAATATAGTAATAGAGCGTACGTCCGAAACTGAGTTGAAGATTGCAACACATGCAGCCTTATTCAGTACAATTTTCCGGTCCCAACGAGTTCCCCTAATGGCCCTGTCGGTGCGACTGGTGAAATGGTGACGGCAGACAAGAAACATCTCTAAGATCCAAACCTGGAATTACATAGCATAGAGAAGTAAGTAAAAAAAAAACGAAAGATGACGTAATATTTATGTTATACTACTTATCTAACCTTCAGAGCGTGTGCGAACCCATTCAACGTACTTTTGTTGATGTTCTTGTTCTTTTGTAAATGGCGTCTGGCGGTGGCATTGTGTAAAGAGCTGTACGTGTGGCTCCAGATGTGGCTACCCCACGGGTAGCTGTCGAATGTCACAAGGTCATCGACGGCCCTAATGACAGTGTCGGTAACCACCTGACTTAGCTCACGACCCATGAACATGATTTCCACCATCACTACCAAGCAAACACGCACAACATCCTCATCAGATAGCTCCTGCATGCCGCCTCTCATCGTCTGGACGATGGTTTTCATCTTTAAATTAGCGGGGGCGTGATCAGGCCAAAGCCTCCTGACGAAGGACCCTTCCGATATGACAGGAAGGGAGGGTGTTGGTCCGAAAATGAGTCCTGTTATAAGACAGAACTTAAGACGACCAAAGCGCATGTGGTTCCCACGCACATCGAAATACATTTCCTCCTCATCGGCATTCATTACGTCAACCTCCAACTGTAAAAACATGTACACTAGGAGGGGGTCCTGCGCAGTATTGGTAAGCTCCAGCCATGGACCAAAAGGTGTCCGTCCGAATATTTGATGTAAGTTTTATGCCCGTTCTGGTGGACACGCTGCAAAAATATCTCTAATTTCCTTGGCGAAGCCAAGGCGTGTTTTGAAAGACAGATCGACGTAATGAAAATCCTCCTACATAGTAACGAATAAAAGACAACAACTTTTGGTTATAGTTAATATTTATGTTTTTTTGCAAAGTTAAGGAGACCTACGTTTTGTTGATTTCGTACTTCTTAAGTTTAGAAAAGAAACCACTCAATCTATTGGATTTCCAGGTAGTAGGGGAATCACGTAGATTGCTTAAATACCTACAAACCTTAGGGTTATTTACACCCGGTTGACAAAATCCAAATCGATATGTTCAATTAAAAGGTTTATGATTATAGTTATTTAAAAAAAACACAACACTCTAAAATTAACGCAACACTCTAAAATTAAAGCAATCTCTAAAATTAACGCAACATCCTAAAATTAACGCAACACCCTAAAATTAAAGCAACACCCTAAAATTAACGCAACACTCTAAAATTATCGCAACATCTAAAAAACACGAAATACTCTAGCATATTAACAACATAAACATAACACATAATATCTAAAATAAACGCATAATCAAACACATAGTCTAAATAACATACAACAAATATTTTATAAAATTTTAAAACTACAATGGGGTTAAAAGAAAACTTATCGAAGTAAGTAGACGAGACATATAGGAGATTGCTAAAACACCAATGAATCGAGTCGAAATCCGAGCGTGATATACACGAGATATAAGAGAGAGTTAGAAGTAGAAGAGAGGAAGTGGTTGTGTGGGGTGGGGTTTGAATTGGGGGACCATATGATTTTATAATAGAGGGGAACACTTCTAAGGCTATGTTTGGCAAAAAAAAAGCTAAGCTAGCTTGTAGCTGATAAGCTAGCTTTTCAAAACGCTACTTTAAGTAGCGTTTCAATAAGCTAGCTTATGGTCATCCAAACATGTACACTAGCTTATAAGCTAGCTTATTTTTGCCAAACATAGCCTAAACCTAATTTAGTTCAATCCCCACCGTCGATTAATATCAGATCAACACATCGCTTCCATCCCGGCCCCAACCCCGGGATTTCACTATTCATCCCGGATTAACCCCGGGATTGCACTATTCATCCCGGCCTAACGCCAAGAAATCACTATTCAGGCCGTCGATTGAAGGTAACCCCCGGATGGGTGTCATCCCGGCCACGGATCCCGGACAAAATGGGTATTTTGGCAAAATTAAAGAGATTTAGGGCATTTCGGTAATACATGATTGAAATACGGTCATTTTAATTAATTTCCCTAGAAAGATAACAAGAAATACGTATGTAGATGAATTATAAATCAAGTATTTATATATACATATATATATACATATATCTAATTTTATTATACTGAATTCATGTTTAATATTGAATTCATAATTATGTTGTGAATTAATTATTACTAGAAATGTACCCTCGCAATGCAGCGGGTTTTTGAAATCTAGAACTCGAATCCTTGATTATTATTCATAGTTTTTGTTAGTCTTTTTTTATTTTATTTTACGATTTTGAGAAACCTAGATTTAAAACAAAAATATATTTTAGTTTAGTTTAATTATGGTTTTTAATAAAAAATAATAATAATGTTTAATTTAAATGATAACTATATTTAAGATATTTTATATTTAAAATTAAAAAGATAACATACTTCAATAAAAAAATAAAAATAAGGTGTTTTATCTCGAATTTTCTTATATTTATCAGTTAGTTATATCAATAGTTAAAAATTTTAGATATTTTAGAAAATAAAAATAAGTATTTATCTGTAGTTAGTTACACGAATTCAAACATTGAGCTTTTATAAGTTGTACTTATGTTTAATCAATTTGTACTTTTGGATTTTAAGGATAAACACTATGAGATAAACTACCTGTTTTATTTATTTTTAAATATATTTATTAGATCAATGCATGTTTTTATAATATAGTATAGACATATTAGTTATGAGATTATAACTAATATAGATATAGATATATTAAGAGCAAATCATAAAATAAAAAATAAATATTGATAATAGTAATATTGATCAAATCGTCCAATAAATATAAAAAATAAATATTGATGATAGTAGATAATATTGATCAAATCGTCCATTAAATATAAAAAACAAATATTTATATTAATAAATGAGTATCCATTCCACAAATAGATGATGATGTGAAATAATGTGCTTGGATAAGTTGTACCAATGTATTATGAAATTGTAAATTAAGTAATTGACTTTAATTAGTTGTATTTTGTGCTTAAAATATTGTAATTAAGAGTTTTTTTATGTTTTTTATGTCTTTTTTATAATACTAGTGTTGGGTCCGTGCATTGCACGGGAGGATAATTTTTTTGTTGGAATATTGAAGCGAGTTAAAATGAAACGTAATTTCTCTGTTAACAGTTAATGAAATACAATGTGAAAAATGAATGTATTTTCATAAGTGGTTAACTTGCATATATTCTTAATCGTTTGTTGTTATGAGTTTGTGCAATAATATTGGTAATAGTTTTGTATTATATTATTTAAAACTCAAACGACATGTCTCACAACATATCACTATTATTGAAATAATTATAAATATGAACATACGTTGTTACAGATTTTGCAATTTTTCTGAAACCTCCTCGACAACACTTGACAATCACTTTGAACGTATAAATCTGTAGATTAATTAACAACATTCAACCCACATCAAATATGACAAAGAAAATAAATAATTTCTATCTTTTGTAACCGACAACTCAACTGGTATAGTTCAAATTCACTCAGTACCACTTGAAAATTTATCTGCCTATTGACTTCAAGACCTTATAGTATTAGTCGATAAAAATAAAGATATGTATATATATCTTATTCCCCTACTTCGAAAAATATGATTGTGGATTTTGAAAAATATAAACAAATACTCTGTAAATAAAATAAAATATAAAAAAATAGTTTTTCAAAGAAACAAAAATATAGTGGAATACCTTTTGTTCAGTTGCAGGTTCCGCTATTGACACCCGACCGTTCGTCTTCTTCTTGTACCCGAATGATACATAGAGAAGCTATATATATTTATAGTGAATATTTTAAAATCTTTTATTTTCATTTTCAATTTTACATTTAAATGTAAGTATATTAAAAATATGGAAGAATATTTTTATATCTACATCGTTTCTATTTTATTTTATTTACACTTGGTTAATTTGGAAAGTATTGCGGAATATTTTTATTTTAAAGAATACGATAATTTATTAGTGTATCTCGTTATTTTTTATTTTTAATTCATATCAACCTTCTTTTTTCTTCTTTTTAATGTTCGTGAAAAAAAAATACGTGTAGATTTTATATTAACAAAAAAAATACGTGTAGATTTTATATTATGCTAATATAAAATACGTGTAGATTTTATAAAATAAAATAGATTTTATATTAGCAAAAAAAATACGAAAGAAAAAGGAGTTTATATTACATCTCATTATGTAAAAAGATTTTATAAAATAAAATATGGAAAAAGATTTTATAAAATAAAATATGGAAAAATCATTATGAGATGTAATATAAAAAATTACGGAAGAAAAAAGATTTTATATTACATCTAATTAATATAGATTTAAATGTAAAATCTACATTTAAAATAGATTATGCTAATATAAAATATATTTTATAAAATCCTCCACCAAAAAAACAAATATTTATATTAATAAATGAGTATCCATTTCACAAATAGATGATTATGTGAGATATTGTGCTTGGAAAGGTTGTACCAAAGTATTAAGAAATTGTAAATTAAATAATTGGTTTTAATTAGTTGTACATTGTGCTTAAAATGTTGTAATTAAGAGTTTTTTATGTCGTTTTTATAATATAGTATAGATAGTATAGATAGTTGTTAAAATATTAAGAGAATATTTAAGCATACAAGATTTCGTGAACGGATTTAGGTATATTTCCATGAGTAGGATTTTTTTTCCAGCAAAACAGTTACAACTTTTATTACCAGATAATCAACTAATAGTCCACAACGAACCAACCGAACCGACCACACACAATAAACAAGCAAACTTAAGCAGAACACGAGT
Source organism: Arctium minus (assembly GCA_954870635.1). Taxonomy (NCBI): domain Eukaryota; kingdom Viridiplantae; phylum Streptophyta; class Magnoliopsida; order Asterales; family Asteraceae; genus Arctium; species Arctium minus. The sequence continues at coordinate 34,244,937 of OX941088.1, forward strand.
TAAGCTACCTAGAAACCAAAAGAAACCAAAAGAAGATAACGGGGTTTGCGAGGAGCAAATCACCGTAGCCAACCCCAAACAGTCGAGAGACCCGAATAAAAATACAGAGAAGCCCACGCCCAGTTGCCAATAAACAGAAAGAAACAGCCTCCCTGCGTAGGTCCGTGAATCTCCTCCAAGCTGTCGCACGATCACGAGAATAGAACAATACTCATCGACTTTTCAAACCACCACAGGACGTACCGTAACCGCTGTTGTTCCTCCCTTCAGGCTGCCCGATTCCAAATCGCAGCTGCTGTGTCGAAACTCTTTATCACGATCGAGGATCCAACAGCTACCGAGCCAAATTTGTAACGAGCTCGCGATTTCTCCATTTGATCCATTCGAATGTTCTGAGTTGCGCCATGAAAAATTTATTCTCAATCTTATCTTGAACCTTCTCAAAGACCACTTTGTTGCGGTGAGACCAAATGAAATAAAGAAAACATCCCACCATTGCTGTCCAACTTCTCAACGCCATGCTACTTGGGCCAAAAAGGTCGCCCATCTACATCAGTTCAACGGTCGAATTGACCGACGAGAAGTTGGTGTGCCATCATCGTCCCACTTGTATCCATAGGGATTTTACCTCCTCGCAATTGACCAAGGCATGGTCTATCGTCTCGATAGCTTTTCCATACCTTGGACAAAGCAAAGTGTCCAACTCGATTCTCATTTTATCCAATACCTCCCTAGTTGGAATCCTTCCTAGTCTTACTCTCCACACGAATACACTTATCTTTTTTGGAATTGATGTCGACCATTTTGTTTCCACCATGTTATTTGCTCCCTACGATCTCTTATCCTCCAATAACCCCCTCATCTTTTTGACCGTAAATCCCTCTTGTGGGTCCAAAGACCATACGATCCTATCCTTACCTTCCCTTTTTGGATTTTTTCCTTGGAGCTCTCCCATCAAAGTTTCTAACTCACCTAGTTCCCTCCCCCTCGGATCACGCCTCCAATCCCATTTCCATTCCCACTCTTCCCCTACCCACTCACCTTTACCCTTTACCGAGATATTTTTGCTAGTTTCCAATTGAAATAATATCGGGAATTTCTCTTTGAAAGGCCTACTTGACGTCCAATTCTCCTCCCAAAATCTTGTGTCCGCTCCATACCCTAACTCCTTCACGAACGACCCCTCAAAGTTTATACCAACCTTTTCTACCTCTATCCCGACTCTTACAATGTCTCTCCATACCCCTTTTACTCCCACACCTCCATCACTTTCCGACCCAAGACCCCCATTCCACCCATATATACTTTGGATTACCCTTACCCACAACGATTCTCTCTCCACGTAAAACATCCACCACCATTTGCACAAGAGTGCCCAATTCATCTCTTTTAACCCCCCCCCCACATTAAACCCCCCCTTTTTGAAATCCCCCAGGACCGTAGCCATTTTACCCACGCATCTGATTTCTTTTGTATATACACTTCCTCACTCCCGCCCCCCACCCCCCAAAAAAGTGCCCTCTCATACGCTCAAGATCATTTAACACTCCAAGCGGTGACCGAAATAAAGATAAAAAATATAACGATGTGCTACCTAGAACCGATTTAATCAACGTTATTCTACCTCCATAGGAGATTGTCTTTGCTTTCCACGATGTGAGATTTTTTACCCATCTTCTCAATTACCGGCTTCCAAGTAGCGGTTGTCCTCAAAGACGCCCCAACCGGGAGACCGAGGTAATTAAACGGGAGCATTGCATACCCGCATCCCAAAGAACAAGCCCAAGATTGCACTTCATCCTCCGATACTCCCACCCCAAAGATTTTACTCTTTCTCATATTTATTTTAAGGCCCGAAACAAGGTGGAAACATTTTAGTACCTTCAACAAGTTCTTTATATTATCTAAGCTCCATTCCCCGAAAAAAAATGCTTCGTCGACATATTGAAGATGCGAAATTTGGATTTCGTCCCGACCCACTTTAATTCCTTTGAAGAGACCTTTACCCACAACCTCTATCGTTAAGAGGTGCAGACTTTCAGCCACTAATAGGAATAGAAACGGTGCTGATGGGTCGCCATGCCTTAAACCTCTTTCCATGTTGAACTCCCTAGTCGGTGACCCATTAACGAGAACAGATACTTTGGATGTACATAGGCACTTCTTGATCCATACTCTCCATTTTATCGGAAAGACCATCGCTTCCATAACCTCCAGAAGAAAACTCCAGTCAACCATGTCATAAGCTTTTTCGAAATCGACTTTGAAAATCAATCCCCTTTTCTTCCATTTTTTTAAGAGGACGACTGTTTCATTGGTGATTAGGACACCTTCGAGAATGTATCACCACTTTCAATCTTTCTGCTAAGATATTTGACACAATTTTATAATAAATGCCAATTAAACTAATTGGTCGGTAATCGTTTAGACCAATCGGGTTCTCCACCTTAGGGACCAACGTTATGAATGATGCATTGCATCCACTACTTACATCCCCTCCTTCCATGAACAATTCTATCGCCGCTACCAAGTCTGATTTTATCGTCCCCCAAAACTCTTTGATGAAGCTGACCGTGAACCCATCTGGATCCGATGCTTTATTGCTTCCACACTCCTTGATTGCACTCCATACTTCATCCTCCGTGATTCTCCGCTCTAAATTGATTGCTTCCTCCTCCCACAACTTTTTCATATTGACCATCCGAAGCTTTGGTCTTGCACTCGATGCGTTGGATCATTACATGAGTAGGATGCTATGCTATGAAACAGTAAAAATGATCGTTGGATCATTACAATAATGATTCCTGTTGTGATTTTTTTAGGGTTTTTATAAGAACCTTTACTGTGGGACAAAGGTTCTTGTTCAATTATAGGTTCTTATTTAAATCCATGTGCTTGTACAAAGATCTGGGTTCTTGTACATTCACTTTTTGTTATTATTTTTATTATTTCTTAACTATTTTGTTTTTTTTTTGAAAAATCTATAAAACATATAAGTTAAAATTGTTAAAAAAAGTATAAATTAACTATTATAAAATAATATTTTTTAAGTTTGTTTTTTGTTTCTTGTAATTTTTATACAAGTTTTTGTATTAATAATTTAATTTTTAATTATCTCACCATACTATTTTTTTTACAGCAAGAAACTAGATATATCTCATCATACTATTATGTTTAAATTATTTTTCATATACCTATATGCATATATAAGTATAATTAATTTAGATATCGTAATTTAATAATTGTAAAATATTTTTTTCTATTTTTAAAAAATATACCAAATTGTTATATATATATATATATATATATATCACCATATGCAATGTTTTAAAACCTGTTTTTTTGGTTGATCCGGTGTGGTGACCGGGTCACGGTTCAACCGGTTCAACCAAATACATTAAAAAAACATACATAACTGACATAAGCATAAGTTTTCATCAATCCAAATACATCAATCGGTTCAACCACCGGTTCAACGACCGGTTCAACCGGTTATTTGATAAAACCGGTCGGTTCACTTCGGGCCATAAATTGCCATAAACTCGGTCGCAATTGATCCACCCTCTTCTCCGGGTCCCGGTTCAACCGGTTTAACCGGCCGGGGCGACCCGGTTTTGTTAGGGAGGGTTCAGAAAATCGAGGGAGAATAAGAGTGATTAGAACTCGGATAAAGAATGTGAGATCGCGTGAGAGCTCACTTTTCTTAAGTGACATTTCGAGCCTATTCTGCTCGGGTATCACGAAATTCACTTGAGGATAATCTCAATTCACTGTATCGATTTAGGCAAAAATCGATCCTATTTAAACACCTTGACAATCGTAACTGACCCTATATTAATAATGATAATAATACCCCATTGAATGGAATTGATTGTTGGACATAATGGTAGTAGTTAAAAAATGATATCATAAAAGGATCGGTTACAAAATTAATTTCACAGTGCACCACGCGGGTTTTTCCGCGGGTTAACCCGGCACGGCTAACCGCGTGGTGTCACTGTTTCGTCTCCACATTCCAGTGCACGGCGTGGGTATACGAGTGGGTTAACTCGCGGTACAACCCGCCCGCGACGCGGGAAAAGGATATCAGTTTCAAAACTAATACAACCGCCAAACATGACCATCCAACGATCCCGGGTCATAGTTAGCCTACAAGAGTGTGCCCTCCACACCTCCTAACTCGTGTTATAGCTTAGCTACCAACCCCATTATTATCTTATGAATCCAATTACATAAAATAAATCGATGATTTCACTAAAATCACCAACAATCCTCCCCCATTTTAGTGCAATCCTTGATTCACAAACAAAAGTTAATATAGGAAAACAAACTCGTGCATAAATGAAAATATCTAGAAGATTGAATTTTCATCTTAGTACATTACACATTTCAAATACTCGAGAATCCGTGTGTCCTATGGATTGATCCCTTCAACCCATTTAAGTACCATAAAATATCATACACATGAATTTAAATAATTCTCTAAAGTTTAAACTTGACACTATACAAGCCATATGTCCTTATCCATTTGTGAGTGCATCAAAGCCAAGTCCAAGCTTCTTGAAGCGACCACACTTCACACTCATATAAGTAGTTCCTTTCATCATGCACCTGTACATGCACTTTTACAAAAGAACTATTACATCCTTCCCTTGCAGTACCGAGCACATACCTTGGGATGATTATCTTGTGCTCCAATCCCTTAGAGTTAGCTTTCCAATTGAATTCAACTTCTAACTTGTATTAGAAGGGAATTGGGTATCTCACTGTTAGAGATTTAGATGGACTTTAATCCCATCCCTATCACCGACTTGTGAACCAAGTCCCTAGCTAACCCCTTCGTCAAGTGGTCCGCTAGATTTTGTTGTGACCAAACAAATTCAACCGAAATCACCCCATTCATGACTAGCTCACGGATCATGCTATGTCTAACACCTAAGTGTCTAGACTTGCCATTATATACTTGACTATAAGCTTTAACCAAAGTAACCGTACTATCACAACGGATAGAAATGAGGGATATTGGTTTAGGCCATAATGGAATTTCGTGGACTAAATTCCTTAGCCACTCCGCCTCTTTACCGGCAGCGGCTAATGCCACAAATTCCGACTCCATAGTCGAACTCATGATGCAAGTTTGCTTCTTGGAAGCCAATGAGATGGCACCTCCCCCAAGAAAGTACACCCAACTACCCGTAGAAGAGTGATCTTCTAAGTTGGTAATCCAACTTGTACCTGACATATGACAAACCATAATCAATGGTTTTCTTCAAGTTTTTGAATACTCATCTAATCGCTTGCCAATGATGAATACTAGGATTACTAGTAAACCTACTCAACGTTCCTATGGCAAAAGCGATATACGAACTAGTGCTTGTCATGGCATACATCAAGCATCCAATAGCCTCTGAGTACTCGAGTTGTGACACCGCTTCACCCGAGTTAGGCATAAGCTTCACACTCGGATCAAATGGAGTACTCACCGGAGAACAATCAAAGCAATTAAATTTCTTTAAAACTTTCTCAATGTAATGAGATTGCGTAATTGCAATCCCTTTGTTCTCACGCTTGATCCTTATTCCAAGGATCACTTCCGCCACTCCCATATCTTTCATGGAGAAACTTGATGACAAAAACTCTTTGGTTTTATCAACTTGATTTTGGTCGGTGCTAAAAATCAACATGTCATCAACGTATAAGCAAATGATTACTCCATTACCGGATGTGTCAAATTTGCTATATACACATTTGTCCGCTTGGTTTAACATAAAACCGTTGGACAAGATAACCTCATCAAATTTTTGATGCCATTGTTTGGGTGTTTGTTTCAGCCCCTACAATGATTTTACAGGTTTACACACCTTATGCTCCATCCCGGGCATAACGAAGCCTTCCGGTTGTTTCATGTAAACTTCTTCCTCCAAGTTACCATTCAAGAATGCCGTTTTGACATCCATTTGGTGAATCACTAAATTGTGGATAACTCCTAAGACTATCAACAATCTAATCGTGGAGATCCTTGAAACCGGGGCATATGTATCAAAATAATCGATGCCTTCCCGTTACCTAAAGCCTTGAATTACTAATCGAGCTTTGAACTTGTCGATTGATCCATCAGCTTTCACTTTCCTTTTGAAGATTCACTTGCATCCCAAAGGTTTACAACCCGGTGTCAAGTCTGATAATACCCAAGTATTATTCCCCATGATGGAGTCTATCTCATCATTTATTGCTTCTTTCCAGAAAGCAACATCTTGAGACTTCACAGACTCATCAAATGATTTTGGATCCTCCTCAATACTATAACAATAACATAATTGAGACCCAATCTCATGTCTTGATCCCTCTACCAAGTATAAATGGAAATCGAGACCAAAGGATTTTTCAATCTTTCCTCTTTTGCTCCTTCGAAGCATCGGAGATTCGGTTGGAACAATTGCTTGTTCGTTAACCTCACTAGTTCCACTAGTACTTGGAACTATGTCCTTCAGCCTAGGTATTGAAGAGAATCTAGTCTCATCAAATAATGCATCTCTCGATTCTATAATTGTGTGAATCGCTATAGAATCATTAGGTTCAATAACATAGAACCTATAGGCTTTGGAATGCTCGGCATATCCAACAAAGATGCAATCAATACCTTTCTCACCCAAAGTTTTCTTTTTGGGTTCGGGTAGTCGAACAACCGCCTGACAACCCCAAACTCGAATAGTTAGGCCTTTTCTTGAACCAAAGTTCATATGGGTTAATCTTGTTCCTTTTATTGGGAACTCGATTTAATAAGTAACAAGCCGTTAACATGGCTTCACCTCAAAATCCATCACTCAATCCCGAGTAGGATAACATAGAGTTCACCATTTCTTTGAGAACTCTATTTTTCCGTTCCGCCACACCATTTTGTTGTGGTGTATAAGGCACCGTAGTCTCATGAATGATTCCTATGGATTGGAAAAACATGGGGTTGTAATATTCTCCACCACGATCGGTGCGTAAACATTTTACAAAACAATTTATTTGTAATTCAATCTCCATTTTATAAATTTTAAATATGTCCAACACTTCATCTTTTGAGTGCAACAAAAATACATAGCAAAAACGTGAAACGTCGTCAATAAAAGTGACAACATATTTTTTATTACCCAAAGACGGAGTTGAATGCAAATCACAAAGATCACTATGAATTAATTCAAGCACCGACGAGTCCCTTTTCACGTTAGGAAAAAGTTGCCTAGTGATCTTTGTTAACATGCAAGTTTTACATTTTCCGGTTTTAATGTCAAAGGCCAGAATAAGACCGTCTTTTGACATTTCAACCATTCTTTTAAAATTCACATGACCAAGCCTTGCATGCCATAAACTAGAATCAACAAGATTTTCATTTACAACATAAATAGAATTTGAAACAAAACTCTTTTTATTTAAATTTAACATATTCATATCATTCATCAAATAACCGAATCCTACAAAAGAGCCACATTTTGACAAGATAAAATTGCCGGACTCAAATACTTGCCTATATCCTAAATTATTCAAGACACTACCGGAAACCAAATTCTTTCTAATTTTTGGTACAAACAAAACGTCTAAAAGTTCAATTATTTTGCCAGAACTAAACTCTAGCCTAACTAAGCTGCGTCTAAGAATGGGAGCACTCGACTCGTTCCCCATGTGTAGCATGGATCCGTCTTCAACCGGTTCCAAAGTGGTGAACCAACGTCGATCCTTGCACACATGACTCGTAGCGCCCGAGTTGATCCACCAAGCAACATCATCATCCTGTACGTAAAATGATTCGGATATTAGTGGTACATAATTCAAATTCGAATTAAAACCAAAGTCAAGAAACTGACTCGCTGTGGGTTTTGATCAGTGGATCCTTGCCCACCACCACTTGTGCTTGCTCTACTCTTATTATTGACAACCCGACAATCCCGCTTTAGATGACCGGTCATACCACAGGTCCAACAGGTTAATTTAACCTTTTTGTTGGGCCCTTTCTTGGCTTCATTGAACTTGCGTTTTCCCTTGAAGTTATTGGATTTTCCCTCTTCCACAATGTTCACCGAAGGGGCATAAACCTCTTTTATCTTAGGTTTCTCAGCCTCTTGCGCCCGAAGAGATTCCTCTATGCGCAAGTAACTACCAAGTTGTATAAGGGACAACTCTTCCTTATTGTGTTTCAACATGTGTTTGAAATCTTTCCAAGAGGGGGGAAATTTATCAATTATACTCGATACGGAGATGGATTCGTCCATCTTCATATTATGTTGAGCATATTGGCCTAAAATGCGTAGGAGCTCATTATATTGCTCCATCACAGGCATTGAGTCCACCATCTTGTAAGTGTTAAAATTATTAACGAGGAACTTCTTACTAGAAGCATCATTCCCCATGTATTTGGACTCAAGAGAGTCCCATAGCTCTTTGGCAGACTCAACGTTTTGATAAATGTCAAAGAAGGAGTCACACATACCGTTTAAGATGTGGCCACGACAGATGTAGTCGCCGTTCTCCCATTTTTCACGATGTCGAGTCATCTCCAATGTCTTGTCTTCCATCACCTCCGGCATCAGAGTGTTTAGCACGTACACGACCTTCAACGTTGTCAACAAGAAGTGCATCTTCTTCTGCCATCGTCGAAAATCGACGCCTTCGAACTTCTCAAGTTTAGTGAACTACGTCGTCATATCTCTCACGGATTGATCACTTGCCATCTCTCTTACGATGAACAATTATCACTTAAGATTGTTGGGGATGATTCAGAGAATCGAGGGAGAAGAAGAGTGATTAGAACTCGGATAAAGAATGTGAGATCGCGTGAGAGTTCGCTTTCCTTCAGTGATATTTCGACCCTATTCTGCCCGGGTATCACGAAATTAACTCGAGGATAATCTCAATTCATCGTATCGATTTAGGCAGAAATCTATCCTATTTAAACACCTTGAGAATCGTAACCGACCCTATATTAATAATGATAATAATACGCCATTGAATGGAATTGATTGTTGGACATAATGGTGGCGGTTACAAAATGATATCATAAAAGGAGCGGTTACAAAATTGATTTCATAGTGCACCATGCGGGTTTTGCCGCGGGTTAACCCGCGCGGGTCACTGTTTCGTCTCTACATTCCAGTGCACGGCGCGGGTTAACCCGCGACACAACCCGTCCGCGTCGCGGGGAAAAGGATACTAGTTTCAAAACTGATACAACCGCCAAACATGACCATCCAACGATCTAGGTCATAGTTAGCCTATACGAGTATGCACTCCACACCTCCTAACTCGTGTTATAGCATAGCTACCAACCCCATTATTATCTTGTGAATCCAATTACATTAAATAAATCGATGATTTCACTATAATCACCAACAGGTTTTTAAAAAATTGGCCATATGAGTCATTCCTCGTATACCACTCCTTCAAAGAAAATGGAAAAAGGACATAGAGAATCGAGAAGACTCTCAATATTTCAAGGCTTTACTCATATGAATTCCAAGAATATCTTTAACAAAATTTTGAAAAGTGTTAAAATGAAGTTCATCATCAACTTCGATCCGACTTGGTTGGACATATTTGGTCGAATCGAGGTTACGAGTGACCTATATTACTATTTATTATTTAGTGTTACTTTTTATAAAGATTAATAGTTGTGTAATTTTGCAATTTTTAATTGTAGTATAAAAATATGTTTATGTTTTAATTGTTTTTCAATTATCTTAACAAAATATATAAATTAACAAATTAAAATTAATATAGAAAAGTGAAAATTAATAAATTACATTTGATTTTTTTATAATTTTATAATATATATATATTATATTTATATAACAATCTATGAATAAATTATATTTATAAATTAAAAAACCGAAAGTGAGGTTTTTGTAAAAACCTTTATTGTGGAGTTTTATTGAGATTCTTACTTTATTGAGGTGACATATAGTTGGAAAAAACATGACAAATGCGGTTCTTAAAGGTTCCACACTGTAGATGCACTTAAAAATGTAATTTAGAATGAATACAAGTGTAAACCTCTATATGATATTGGTTATCATATTCAATCTTATGTCATTTTTTTAGTTCTTGACTGATATTTATATTTTAGGTTCTCTTAACTCATGAAGTTTATGCAAAACATTCATTATATATGAAATAGATCAACAATTTTCTTTCTCACTCTTTTGAAAGGCGAAAATGGCTCATTTACAAATGTACTAGCTATTTCATTTACCAAATAATTTAATTCCCCTTGGTGAATCATATACTTTTTGTTAAAAGCCTTGGTAAGTGGATAGTAATATTGTCTTTCGATTTTGCATAGTTAATAAAGATATATAGCATCATTAGAGTATCTAATATTATATATGTGGGTATATATGTTTCATATATATCAAGACTTTCCATTGTACGTATATGGTACATTATGTCCTCCCAATTAACGTTACTAGCAATATATCTTAAGGTACTCTGAAGTCTGAAACTTACATTGTCATACCATGTATTACATTATCTTAAAATTTTCATATCAAAACTGTTTCATATATTGTCAGCAACTTTAATATATAATTATTGGTCATTATAATATTTAACATGACATTATATATATATATATATATATATATATATATAAGGTTGAGATCTTTTGTTAACCGTGTATTTCTTGTTAACCATGTGAACTAATCCAAGCCATTCATCTAAAGATCGGATGGCTGAGATTAATTGTAATTTTTATTTAATAAAAAAAATGTTTTCATTTAATACATTTTCAAGTGAACAATAATGGACAAGAGTATTTGGGGGAGAAAAAACACAAAAATCATTAAAACCTATGAAACACTTCAAACAAATTTATTATTCTAAATTAGAAACTGATGATTACCATCATTGATTTTGAAACCGGCGACATAACTCCGGCAAGTCGATCTTCTCTGAAAGGAACAATAGATCATCGGGGACGTGAAATCCGGTGATACTATCAATCTTTCTTAGCAATGGATGATTTGAGGGCACAATATGCTAACTGGCCAAGACGTGATCCTTTCCATAAACTAGGGTTTTTTTTTCTTCAAAATATACAGTATATAACATCATAGTATATCATGTTTCAACGAGGAGAAAGAGTGCAAGGATTGTCGTGCGTATGTATTTCTCGAATTTCAAGAATACAATGGAGAATCATGTTGATGTCGATGCTGAGGCAATGCATATGGAAAAAAAGAAGGATGCTGATGTTAATGTCAGGGTAAAGATCAAAATTCCAAAACCTAAACAGGTGCCAGGTAAAAAACCCTAAACCACACTTAACATAGTAGTTTCATTGATCTTCTCTATGGTTCGTCGTTTGTGTCGTGTTGGGGGTTAACATGGGGGAAGTTTCAATTTTGTCCTGCTTTTTGACGATTATACGAGGTGAATTTCAACCTGGTAGTTTGAGTTTGAATGTTCACAAATGTTCTTTAATCTAGCACTTTTATTGCTATTTTTTGTGTTTTGCTTTCGATTGAAACTAAAAAATCCAGTGTGTTGGTAGTATATGTTAAAGGGTAGTTTCATGTTATGCATATATGTTCATATGTTACCATGTTTACATATAGTTTTGTGGTTATATATGCATTTATGTTCTTGTTATCATTTTTTTTGTTCTTGTTTATACAAGTACGTCTAGCACATATGTTCAATGTTAACAAATAAGTGTTATAAAAACATGTTCATGTCAACATATATGTTCACATCTGTTAACATATAGTTTGGAATTGAATTTGGAAATCATATTCGTTATAATTTTGTTCATGTCAACACATATGTTCCCCTGTTTTTTAACATTCGTTGGTTGCAAATGTTTTTGTGTTAAAAGGTGTGAAGTTACTTATATGTTTCCAATTGTTCGTTGTTTTGCAATTGTTTTTTCACCTTCGTTGTGTTGCAACATATATGTTTCCCCTGTTTTTAGTGTTCAGATGAAGGCAATTGCAGGCTGGTATTTGTGATTATATGATATCAGAGTTTCATAAGGAAACATGTGATTCTATGTCAGCTTATCAGTTCATGTTATGCATATAAGTTCATAAGGAAACATGTCTACATATATATTTTCATGTTATGCATACATGTTATCAAAACATGTTTTTGGTAACATATATGTTCACATGTGTTCATGTTAAGCTGACATATGAGTCCCGGGGGGGGGGGGGGGGGGGGGTAACATGACATGGACATATATGTTCATGTCAACATATATGTTCACATCTTTTAACATATAGTTTAAAATTAAATATTGGAAATCATATTCGTTATAATTTTTTTCATGTCAACATATATGTTCACATCTGTTATCATCTTGTTAACATATATGTTCACATCTGTTATCATCTGGTTCATGTGTGTTTGCTGAAATATATTTTGTGTTTCCGTCCATATCTGATACACTACGTTAACCTTGTTAAGCCAGTCTTAAAAATAGCCATCAGTATTATTCGATAGGAATGAACATGCCATAAATATATGAAATAACACATCACATTTTCACCTGATTCGTATATTCCTTTTTTTTATGGACATATATGTTCATGTCAACATAAATGTTCACATCTGTTAACATATAGTTTGAAATTAAATTTGGTAATCATATTCATTATAATTTTGTTTATTTCAACACATATGTTCCCCTGTTTTTTAACGTTCGTTATTTGCAATTGTTATTGGGTTAAAAGGTGAGAAGTTACTTATATGGTTCCAATTGTTCGTTGTTTGCAATTGTTTTTTCTCGTTCGTTGTGTTGCAACATATATGTTTCCCCTATTTTTAATCATATATTGTCTCGAACAGCAAGATTTGATGGTTATGCATCTGAAAAAGCAAGGCCACTCGGCTGGGAAAGCGTATTGTTTCATGGACCAGGACATTCTGAAGATGAGATGGCAACTGAAAGGGGATGATGTGAATCGTGGTGTTATGTTGGTGCGTCATATGGAGACGTACATGGGTGTTGATGAACGCAAATGGGAAAGTGGCATGTACAAGGACAACACAAAACAAAAAAAGCAGTTGAGGGACCTGAGGACCAAATATGTGGCTAAAATGATTGCAAGTGAGGTAAACATTAGGAAAAAGTCGATCATGGAAGAGATCCTGAAATTCATCTCAATGGAGACGACGATCAATGAAAACAAACAAAGGGGTGGACCAAGACGTGGCAAAGGAAAATTTTAGACTTACTACAATCAGTGCAGGATAAGTAAGTTTTTGGGACAACATTTCTGGAAGCAGCTGACCTATAGTTTTGAAATCAATCATGACATAACAGTTTTTATATTTTGATGTTTTTATTAGTTTGTTGGAACGATCTGACCAAGGGATTATGATGTTTTTGGATGATGCCCAAAACATTGCTTGTTAGGTTATGCAATATTTTTTGGTTTTAAATATACTAATATGGTTTGTTTTAATAGCGTGTGTTTATGATCAACAACATGTTCGCAATCCTTTATTGCATGATTCATCATGGGCTTAAAAAATATGTACAGATTGGGTTGTATCGAACCGAACCTAAAACATATGTTCATGAAAAAAGGTGATAAAAAATGTTAGGATTTATTAGGAAACAATTCATATATGAAATTATGAAATTCGCATTGCTACTGTGCTTGTATAATATCTGTCATATTGGCTATGTTAGGACAAGGGGCAGGTTTTAGATAAAACATAGGTACGAACGTAAACGAACAAAACCCATATGACTACATGGTATGTGTTAAAAGACCGAATAACAGGTCAAACACACCTCATTAACCATATTGTAAACACACGATCATTGTCACAATGATCAACATGCCATGATCAAAAGCTTTACCAACAATAAAGGTTAGTGTCAATAAAATCAATATGGATAGTGCATTTTGGGTAAGCAATTAAGAATGACCAAACAGAACGTGGGTAATATAAGGACATCAAAATGCACATATATATATAAAGATCACCCATACAGATGTTCGATCTACCTACAAACCAACTTACGATTCCAAAACACGAAAGACACTTCAAGATACGATACGACTACGTAACTAACATGACACACACATGACTAAATGATCAAACAACATGATCATCACTTATTCGCTAACGAGTTGTCCCCCGGCAAGTACATCGTTGAAGAAGTGCCTCATATTTCGAGTTTAGGATGGAGAGGTCGCGATTCGACTTCCACAGCTGGTCTTGTAATTCAATGTTCCTCTCTTCGAACTCATCACGCCTAGCTCCCTCTTCATCGAGAACACCTTTCGTCCAATCGAGCTCCTCCGCGGTATCTGAATGGGTTGCTTGCAGATCCCGAAGCTGAGAAAGAAGCATCTTGTTTTCATCCAGTAACCTTTTGTTTTCACGAAGGAGGGCATCGATTACAAGAACTTGGTTACCATGGTTAGCAATAGGGTTCACCCCCGTTTTGGTTTTGGGAATGATCAACCATGAATCTGTATATAAGAAGTTAAAATGAGATAATAAGAAACGGTTACATGGGAATGGTTTTATAGATCTGATGTTGGTAGAGTGTTTTTTTTAATTGATAATTCTATTTGACAAGAGCAAATAGAACCACACACCCACCGATATGTTTCAACACCCATTTGAAGATATGTTGGACTTTTCAAAGATGGAAGGATCAAGTCTTGATTTTGTCCAGGAAAAGGCTGCCAATGGCAAGAATAAAAAGGAAAAGATTCTCCATGTGAAGGAAGTTATCATATTTTTGGTAAATGTGTACTCCTCCAAACATGGACTTGTATGCACAAAACAACAAATCTGAACACCACCCTGTAAAAAACTCTATTTGATCGAGTATTTTAATTGAGAAAATCTGCAAAAAAAAAAATTACTATCATATATTGTGTGTTCCTGCGGGGTTCAAAATCAGAACAAAGTACATATATATAAACTGTTCTAGATGTATGGAATGAAGAAATAACAAATCTGAACATGATGTGAAATTAACTGTTGCCAATAAAAAAACCCATGGCATTTTATTCTGACACGATCTTGCTTAAAAAGATATAAATGTACCTCCTAAAAACAAATCACTCAGTAAAAAGGCAGAATAAAAAACTGTTGATAGACATTTTAAATGACGACATCTAAAAGTGAATAACCGTCTAATAAAATATATATAGCGGATAAATTACGTCTACCAACTTCCTTCGATTAAACGTTGGGACAATTTCGGGAGTCATGGCCTGCACACTGGCCACACTTTGCACATTTGCGCTTTGTTTTTTTGCTATTATTTTTAACCTTTTCCGAGGCGCTGATCAACCGTTTCCCCGTGCCACAAGTTGGTTCGGAAAGTTCCATCGAACAGGTAATGACGTCCCCGAATTCTTTGTAGTTGAGATGAGCGAATTCGTCAGCCCAAAAAATCGCATTTAACTCACGTCCATTGCACTTGTACTCAAAAAAGTATTCTGGAACTATGTTGCGCCGATTTGCAAGTTTATTTAGCAACATCTTCGCATCTTTATTTCCAACAAATGAAACGGCATCCCTCCTAAAGTTTTTGTAATCTACGCATGTTGGACGGCATTGCTCAAACCCACCGTTAAGCAAGGTTTGATATAGGTGAGCTCTAGTTTCACCAACCTTATAACTAGAACTATTCAGAACATGTTTATAATCATGATGTTGCATTTGCCTGTTCTTCCTAGAGAAACGACGATCATTTGTGTTAAACAAGACGTGGTTGTGGGCTTCGACGAAATCATATATTTCATACGTAGACCTATCCTTAGTCAGGTGAATTTTAACACACGCCTGACATCCTGACCGTTTTAGATTTGAATTACGATAACGTCTATCGCGTGGTCGTAAATCCAGTGAATCAAACTTTTTTTCATTAGGAATGCCCTCCTTACTACATACGAACCACCTCGTCAGAATATCCCCGTATTTATTCGTCTTCTTTGCATTCAATCTTACGTCAAACCCAGCCTTTTCTGCGTACCTTCTGTACATTGATTCTGCTTCTTTTACAGAGGTAAACTTGTCGTTGATTTTCGGTTTGATGTCATCATCTACTTTTGGGATAAAAAACTTAGCTCCATCGGACGACTCCAAAAAATCAACCTCCACATCATAATCTAATGCAAAAAAGACACACGTATGACAAGATTCATATAGCAAAGATTTTCTCCATTTTTTTTTCTTTTGTTAATGACTGTAAATCTTGGTTTTTAATTGTTATCATAATCAATTATGAAAATATGCCGTCAACAAAAGGATGTTTAAGTGGGGGAAAGTAAACATGTTATGCATACATGTTGAATGTTTTTTGATTGTTGAAATTGACGCACAATTTTGGTTAACGGATGTGATGAACATAACCCCCCCCCCCCCCACCCCCGACGAAGCCGATATGAACATATCGAGGAGAACATACTAAACTATGTGATCACCACGTTATCAATACCCCATTTATCAAGATGAACTAAAACCAATATGAATATATGTTATCTGTTCATATGTAACTATGTTGACATATAGCTGCAAAAGACAACCTGATATTGTTAATCACTGTAAACATAGTTACATATGTTATGCATATCATGAACTTATACGTAACATATATATAAATATGAACTGGTAATGTTTAGATATTTACTTTCACAAAATATGTTGATAGTAATCAACTCCTAATGTTCATATTGAAAATTGAAATTTAGACGATATGAACAAATGTGATATGATGTAAAACATGATGTTTCATTGATTATCTTAGCCCTTGACTTCACACCTGGTATTAGTGTATTTTGGCTATATGTTTCATTGATTTTCACTACGATCGTTGTTTGCAATTATTTTTGGGTTAACAGGTGTGAAGTTACTTTTTTCCCCTGTTTTTACTATTAATATGAAGGCAATTGCAGTCTGGTAGGTGTGATTGTATGATAACAGATTTTCATTAATGTTCATGTGAAGCGATGGGAAATCAGTTAACATGGTATGTATCAACAACTGTAATCACACTCTTTGCTAAACGTTCATGCTTTTTCTAATCAAAACATGACACAAAAACAAGTTTACACAAATTACCCATTACGGGAATAACATATCATCGGGCGTTTAATGAGAACATTGATGAAGCAAGTAATGTACTCGAATCGAAAACATTTGAATAAAACTCACCAGTACGATTTTCGTCGTCTGCTCCGAATACTTCCATGTTTCCTACTTTGTTGTTCTCATGATCGATTCCCTGAGTTACTATTTGATCTTGAATTCCTCCATCAATATTGAGTGTTTCGGGTATCGGAAAAAACCCACCAATCAAACTACTATCGACGTCATTATGTATAATTGAATCCATACCATTGCATGTCCTTGTTTCGTTCATGACAGGTATGTTCATCTCGTATATCAGACAAATTTCTCGAAAAAACCGACAATACGATATACGGATTTAACCAAACATGAACAAATCTACTATAAAAATATTCAAAATATTCAAAAAAAATATGAAAAGGTATAATCGTAACCTACACTCCAAAGTTGGAATCTTGATATTTGTAACTCCTATACAATTAATGACATAAAATTATATATCAAAATGACGTTACTACCCTTTTCTATTAAATAAATAAAACAATAAAACATAAACAAACCTTGCAATCTTATTGGTTGATGACGGTTCACAAAGTTAGCAAGAAACACACGGTTAACAAATGATCCAAAAATATGTTACAAACTCTTGAGAACCGATATAAAAATATTTTTTACATGATTATTTTTCATCAAAACCTATGATTTAAGATATTGTTTCACCTATATTTTTGTTCACCTTGTGAAATGATTGCACGTGAAATTTGATTTTTGATTCACCTAGTGAAATGAAAAATACAGGTAAAAAAAATTCATGTGGTGAAACAAATACATGTGAAACTATCATATTATGAAACAAATATATGTGAAACAATATTTTAAATTCAAGCATTTGGTGAAAATATATCATGTAAAAAAATATTTTTATATCGGTTCTCACAGGTTTGTAACATATTTGTGGTTTTCATTTGATTTAGCCCCTATAGGGAGAAGTTCATTTGAGAAATGGTAAATATATGAGAAACAGAGAAGTAATCTTAGCCATTTATCTGGTCAACATTTGCGGCTTTGACCGCGAAGCACCGGATAATTCCTTGTGTGGTCTATAGAAGGTAGAGGGGTAATTTCGTAAAATACACGGAATGAGTTCATATATGAATCTGTATGAATCACAAAGATTCATATATGAATCTGTTAATTAGTTCAACTGATTCATATATGAATCTTTGTGATTCATACAGATTCATATATGAATCACAAAGGTTCATATATGAATCTGTTAGTTAGTTCAACTGATTCATATAAGGTTCATATATGAATCAGTTAAAAGAGTTCAGTTGTGAATTGCACTGGTTCATATATGAACATATAGTTCATATGTGAATTATACATGTTTATATATGAACACAACCCGTGTGTTTTGTAAAATTTACGAAATTGTCCTTTTATTTTTGGGATAGCCGCAACTTTTGACCAGTCAAAGCCGCAACTTTTGACCGGTCAAAGCCGCAATATTTGACTAGTCAAATCCGATCTTGACCATATGAATGGCTAGAATTACTTATCTATTTCTCATATATTTACCATTTCTCAAATGAACCAAACACTATATATATATCTTTTCAACATTTTTAACGTTCACTTTTATTAAATTTATTGATCTTGAATCCTTTTCTTAGCATGATACCATCCAATCTTTGAATACCATATGTCGGTTTTTGTTATGGACTAGTAGTTACAACTATAACTTTATAAACTTTAATTAAAATATCCTCACCAAGTTCATCATTTAATTAATAATGTTTTTTGCACGTTCCTTTAATCGTATATATCAAAATTATTAATAGGAAACATATACATTTGATGATTTAAGTGACGTAATCATAATGTCATGGAGAATCGATGCCAAGATAATCAATTCTTTGTTTTGATCAGTACCCCCCTTAACTAGAAGTTATGATTTTATAGTTACAATCTTTTAATTAGTCAATCATATCATTTTTCTTTCAAAGATTTTTTGACTTTAATATATAGATCCTATGCTAGATATAGGGGACATATGCTAAGCCTACCCCCTCTCCCTATTTGATTGTTTAGTTGTAGGAGGAAGGTCCATCAATTTCTCAATCATGATTTTACATGATGGAATCAGTTTTATTAGCTTAATTTTTACAACATCCCACCTAGGGGGTGTGAATGAGACGAGACAACTCGCGAGCTACTCGAGATCGACTCGGTCAAAATTCGGTCAACACTTGACTCGAATGAGCTCGACTCGATATACTAACGAGTCGAGTCGAGCGACCTGATACTCGACTCGATAAACTCGTGAGATACTCGATAAGCAAAATAATAATAATAATTAGTAATATTATTTTAATTTAATTGATGATAATAATAATATTAAACTCAAGTTTTTTGATTATTTTTTTTGGAAAATGATGGTGTAAAAAACATGGGTAAACTCTTGATGGTGTGTTTAACCATCCCACATTGGCGGGATATAGAACCCAATGCTTTGAACTCCATTATATATAAGAGCTTGAGCCTATGTAGGGTGTAAATGAAACGAGACAACTCGCGAGCTACTCAAGATCGACTCACTTGAGATCAACTCGGTCAACACTCTACTCGAATAGGCTCGACTCGAACTCGAGCTCGACTCGATATACTAACGAGTCGAGTTGAGTATAATGATACTCGAGCTCGACTCGCATCATTTACACCCCTAATCCCACCAACTACTACAACTCAACCTAAAACTAGTAGAAAGTCTCAAAACTTACTCTCATGTTCACACCTGTCTCCTTAAAATTTACTTAGACATATATGGACCGTATTTTAGGATCATGAGGAATGTTTAGGACCATGATCGCGTGAGAACCAATCTTATCCATCAATCACTTGAAATTATTAAATCAAACCTCCGAATCCAATACTTGATTTGCTTTCAAGACACTGTGAAAATCACCCCATAGATGTTCAATGTCATCTCCAATTGGGAGAGATGAAGAAATGAGAAATCCTAGCAAATTAAAAAAAGGCTTAAATCGTGACATGCTACTCGGATGCGACCTTGGCTACGACTTAGGTCACGGTCGAAGTCGTCCGGTCCTTATTCCCCACTTTCCAGTAGGTTACGCGACTTTGGTGTTGGAATAAGGGAGCTATAAACTCAGCGAAAAATGACAGTATTCTTCCAAGAATCCATAGGAAATAGGGTAGGATGGGTGTTCCAAAACTTTACTCGAACAAACAACAACCATTTGATGTTGTATCTGAATTTAAGCCAACGGACTCAACTCGTTGCCTCCACAGTATCCATACAAATGCTCTTAATCCAGTTGACGTGCTACGCCAAGAAAGGAGATCCTCTTTCTTCTCCGAATGCTAGATACAGTCTCCAACTCATTGGAAGAGAGAAAAAGCAGCTTGTGGAATATATATATAGGGAGAGGTTCATTTGAGAAATGGTAAATGTATGAGAAATAGAGAAGTAATCTTAGCCATTCATCTGGTCAACATTTGCGGCTTTGACCGCGAAGCACCGGATAATTCCTTGCATTGTCTATAGAAGGTAGATGGGTAGTTTCGTAAAATACGCAGGACGAGTTCATATATGAACCTATATGAATAACATGTGAACTATACATTCATATGTGAATCAGTTAATTAGTTCATATGAGAATCACAAAAGTTCATATATGAATCTGTTAATTAGTTCAACTGATTCATATATGAACTTACAGTTAATTAGTTTATATGTGAATCAGTTAATTTGTTCATATATGAATCACAAAGATTCATATATGAATCAGTTAAAAGAGTTCATATGTGAATTGTACTGATTCACATATGAACATATAGTTCATATGTAAATTATACAGGTTCATATATGAACATAGCCCGTGTATTTTGTAAAAATTACGAAAGTGTCCTTCTATTTTTGGAATAGCCGCAACTTTTAACCAGTCAAAGTCGCAACTGAGTCAAAGGAAATATTTGACCAGTCAAATCCGATCTTGACCGTATGAATGGCTAGGATTACTTCTCTATTTCTCATATATTTACCATTTCTCAAAATGAACCTAAGGCTATATATATATATATATATATATATAGAGAGAGAGAGAGAGAGAGAGAAAGAAAGAATTAATTAATCCAAATGGATAATTCTTGCAACCAACCTTATCCATTATCTCACAATAGTCTACATTAATATAAGTGTAATGATGGTCCTTATAATAAATTGTAAGTGCCACCACAGGAAAGTTGTACATGCCTTTAGAAGATCTAATATCTTCTAAAGCATTTTTTTTAACGACAAGAAACTTGTATTACCACAACCTACAAAGGGGTAACGAACTTACAACAAATCCGGGTGATAACCCACCAAGGACCAAAAAGAAGCGACTGAACAAGCAACATACTTCCGGCCCGTAATGTACAACATGAATAACCGAACAAAAAGAATGACAAAGCCAAAATAAACAACAAAACCAAAGCAGAAAGAGAGTGACATCGGTGTTTGCGAGCAGCAAACCACCGCGAACAACCGATGAATTGCCAAAACCAACAGCTTCAGCTGCAGGCAAAATGCCAAGTAGGCCCCAACTAGTCCGAGGAAGCAGACTCTAGAACAATCGAAACTACAAGAAACGAGCCGGGAAACAAGTAGAAGAAACTGATGCAACTCCCACCTCTGTCAAGTTTCACAGCCTCTGCAGCAGGCCCAAGCGAACATCTGAACTCCCGAAAAGCCACCAAAACACTCAATCGAACTGCCCACCATGCACTAGACCTCGGCTAGAACAATTCGACCCATCTCGACCAAAAGCTATCGTGCCTCCGTTCCTAACACATACGAGGGTTCGATAGCCAATTTGCCCAATCACACACAATATGGCAGTCCCTCTTTGATAACCACTCGAAATTTTTTTGCTGAAATTCGAAAAAGCGATCCAATAACTTCCCGTCTTTTTTGTTGAAAACTAGTCTATTACTGTTGGCCAAAATAAGATACATCAAGCACCAACTTGCCGTTTCCCACCTTTGAGCACCTTTCTCATTACCTTTGACACTACTCCGAACAAATCGGTCAGGGAAACTATTGTGTCCACACTTACATTCCACCACCTCCCTACTACTTGCCACAATTTTTTTTACTTCCTCACAGTTTACTAGATAGTTTATTTTAATTATTTATTTCCTTAGATAAAGATTATCTTTCTCATAGATAGTTTTGGTTTATGATTGTGTTTCTTTCCTTAGTTATATTTAAGCCCAGTTATAAATAGGATTAATCCCTTTATCGTTTTCATTTAATTATCTAGTTTTAATAAAAGTTCTCTTAGAGAGTTTTGAAGTTTTCTCCATATTCTTGAGTCTTACGCTTGTAAACTCATAAGCCTTTTTAGGTTTGACGTTTGTCAATCCTTCCGCGTATTCCTACTACGTCAGTTGGTATCAGAGCACAGACTTTCCTGTCTCTTCACCTTCGAGATGGCAGACCAACCACCACCCCTCACCCGAGTAGATCTTGATGGGATCACATCGACTTTCATCGCAGTCCTCAACACGCTGACAACCACCTTCACCAATCAGATCAACGCCAACAACACTAAATGAGGAGATGAGACAGGCAAGAAGATTGAAATCGATCACGTGGTGGTCGATACAACCGGACCACTAGTTCAAGTTCCGACTCGGAATCTGAGGAGGATGTCGAGCCACCCTGAAAAGACCCCAATTACCGAATGAAGGTCGATATTCCCTACTTCTATGGAACCATGGGTGTAGAAGAGTTCCTAGACTGGCAAATCGAGGTCAATTTTTTTTTTCAATATCTTGGAGATCCCAAAACATAAGCAAATAAAGATGGTTGCTTTTCGCCTAAAGAGCACCACCGTTGTATGGTGGGACAAGTTAGTAGCCCAACGACAAAGGCAACGAAAAGGCCCAGTTCATTCGTGGAGGAGGATGAAACAACTAATGACAGAACGGTTCCTACCCGAAGACTATGAGCAAATCCTTTACAAGATGTATTTGGATTGTTCACAAGGATCGAGACCCGTAAACGAGTACAACATAGAGTTCATACGACTCTCCGAACGAAACGAAATCAGCGAGACGGAGGGACAAAGGGTTGCCCGATACATCAATGGACTAAGAAGTTCGATACAAGAGAAGATCGGACTCCAAACTATGTGGACGGTAACAGAAGCATCAAGTTTAACCATGAAAGTCGAACTTATGGAGAAGTCCACGCGAGCCTCATTGTTAGTTCCAATCATTGTGTATAGAAGTATTGAAAAATAGGCTAAGTGTAGGAACCTCAGAAGACATCTTCCATACACCAAGTTTCAATAGAAGTGCAATGCTCAGAAGCTCTGTCGACCATCAAGCCGGAAGAGCTTAACCTGAAGATAAACCTTAGATCGCAGAGCCTCTGTGACCCTTCATAGAGCCTATATGGTGACTAACTCTGGAAGATGGAAGACTTGTGAATTTCTTAAAGAGACAATGCCATGTGCAGATCACGTGTTTCCCTGTTGTACGAAGATTCACCATATCAATAGTACACACATTGTTTTTACTTTCCAGGTGGCATTCCGTTTATGGAATGTCAACCACTGTTTTGTACGTTTGTGTGCTCCACTTCTTGTATATGTAGGGAGCACCTCCTGAATTCACAAGTGCGCACACAATTCACCCATGCTTGTCTAGCAAGAGAGAAATATGTTGAGAGCAAATATTGTACACACACAACTGCGTGTTCTTGGTGTTTTGGCAAGGTAATGAAGATTAACTTTCTATGATTCATTCGGATTGTTTATAGTTATCTTTGTTGTTTGTTTGTGCATGTTTACTACCAAACCATACCATTCTTATGCATTAAATCGCTTCCGCATATCACTCTTCTTGCATTTGTTTTGGTATAATTATTGTTAGACCTAAACTGGGAACCTACAATTGGTATCAGAGCAGACTTTGATGTTCAATATCAAAGGATCTTGTTCTACAATGATTCAAAGCCGTTTGGTAGTATTTTGAACTGATTTGAGCTTTGTGTTTCATTCTCAAAGAACAGTCCCTGTTTTCTGTGTTTTCTTCAACAAGTATGATTTAAACATAGTAGTAGGAAAGTTTCTTATCTTAAATCATTCAAAAGGCTTATTATAAGTGATACAATACTCTTTTCTTCTATATTCAAACTCAATCTCAGTTTATCTCATCCAAAGTTCATCAAAATCTTCAGTCACTGTTCATACTCTGTTTTTCACTTCAAAAACACCTCATTTACTTCAGAATGGCGAACACTGCTAATTTCTTCACAGCAGGGTCTCAAACAAAACCCCCCACTCTACTGAGGGATGAATATCCTCAGTGGAAGATCCGTATGGTCCATTTCCTTGAGGGGGTCGACCACAGACTTGTTGAGTACCTTCACAATCCACCATATGTGCCTATGGTCACTTTGCCCAGCGTCCCTTCAACCGCTACTACCCCTGAAGTCCTTGAATACCAAAAACCCAAACCAATCGATGAATAGGGAGAACAGGACTGGGAAAAACATGAAATGACCAAAAAAACCAAAGGACTACTCATCATGGCCATTCCCAATGACATTTTCTAATCTCTGGACTCATGTGAAACCTCCAAGGACTTATGGGTAGAACTAGAGAAACAGCTTGAAGGGGGAACTAAAACCCAAAAGAACAATAGAGCTCAATGCCTAAATGAGTACTATGCATTTAAGGCTCTGCCGAGCGAACCCCTACAGAGCACCTATGACAGATTCAACTCTATAATAAATAAGTGCAGAAAGTTTGGGATTCATTGAACATCAGACGAAAACAATATTATCTTCCTCAAGAGCCTTAATGAAGAGAGGCTCCAACTATCTATGTCCTTACAAACTACACATGATCTAGATACTTGGAGATTGTCAGATCTCTTTGGCACCTTACATGGCCAAGAACATTGCATAATCTAGGCCAAAACCCAAGCGGGTGGGCCTCTAGCACTGGTAGGCAAGGCCACAGAGGTACATGAAAAGCCACAGAAGGACAAGTCCGGTGAGGAAAGTGTGAAGAAAAAGAAGCTGAACAAGGTTCTAGTTGTTGAAAGTGATGAAGAAGATGATTCTGATGAAGAAGTGAACATGGCTTCCCTTGCCAAGACTTTAGCATTAATTACAAAGGAGTTCAACAGGGGACTCAAGAAGAAGGCCATGTTCAACAGAGGACCGGATACGAGAGATGACAGAGGCGGTCGATTTCAGGGTCAAGGACTATAGAGGGGATATAGACCACCACAGGGGTTTGAGCCAAGAGGCTATGGGAGAGAAGAGTTTGGAGATCAACATAGGCTGCATGAGAAGAGAGGAAACGAGAGAAGGATGATGGATCAATAGAGGACCATCGAGTATCCACAAAGGGGTACTCAGAGAGATGATAGTAGAGGAGAGAAGACAACCACAAACGCCCCTCAAAACAATGGTTGTTTCAAGTGCGAAAAACCAGGACACTTTGCTGCAGTGTGCCGAAGTAATTGCCCTAGAGGTCAACCTATCAAAGATGTTGCCTTTTACAAAAAGAAGGCAAAATACTATACACATAAGTCCTTGATGGTTGAACATGACAACTTTGTCTCTGACGAATCCTCTGATGAAGGGATAGAAATGCCTTGTTTTATGGAATGGCAGAGCTCAACTCCTCTGATGCTGACAGTGAGGTATCCTCATCTAACTCAAGCTCTCATGACACAGAATGTAAATTGTTTAAACTAACAGAGGAATTTCATGCTTTTAAAACACACATGCTCAAATCTTGAAAAGAAACTTGCCTTCTATGAGCGAGAAGCTAGACTTCTTACTCAGGAGAAGGACAAGTTGTTACTTGAAAACACAACTCTAGAGACGGAGCATATTAAAGAAAAGAAATCTTTGAAAGAAAAAGGTCATTTCTCTTGATAAAGCCTTAAAAATAAAGATCAAGGAGCTAAAGGACAATAAGAGTGACAGATTAAATACTCTTGCTCTGAATTTTTTTTCCAAAAAGAAAGAGAAGTCCTTCATCAAGACTTGCTCGACAGAGACTTGTTGATTAGGAAATATCAGGATGCACAAAAGGTGCATGAAAAGGTTAACACCCAAGTCGGCAGAAGGGGTATAGGGTTTTGTGACATTGATCCCTATACTGGAAGCAAACGAAATCAATCTTTAACAAACATCTTCTGCCTTAGGAAAGTTCAAAAACTAGTTTTTCCCAACTTAACTTCTACCTTTAAGAGGTGCAGAACCTCTGGAGGACCACATGAGAGGAATCCATAGATTATGACAAATGTTTGGTATGAAAACAAAGACCTGTCATCATCAACCTCTACAAAGAGGAAATCTATTCCAAAGAAATATTTGTCCCAAAAACATATAGGATTCTTCAAATTTGGTCATCCAGAACTCAAACTCAAATGGACTTTGTGTGCATGATAACTCTAGAAAAGGAATTGTCCTCTAAGGCACCAGAGTTCATTCCAGCCTCTATAGAAGAAAAGCTGAGGGAACATTTTAAAAATGATTTAAAAACATATGAGAATCACTTTTTCAGAAGTCCTGATATGACCTCTGTCGTACTTGAAATCTTTGATCAAAATTTGATTGAGAGCTTAAGAGTTCCTAAAGTTGTCCCCTGCATTCTTAAAAATTTAAATATCCGAAAGGACAATGATGATGGAAAATGTAGTACATGTCTAGAAGATCATGCATCTAGTCACAAAGACTTCCTTAATTCAGACTCTGAATCTGAGAATGATTCTTCCTCTGTCGATATAGAGATTGGCTCTGTTGATCTGGAAGTAGTACCTTGCAAACTAGAGGGTTTTAGACTGCCCTCTGGCATTCCTAACAGAGTGGTTTATCCGAAAAGGAGCTCTGCAAGGATCCCTATTTGCCCTGTTTTCCTTGACATGTGTCTACAAGCTAAGACTTCTCTTGAGCTTGACAAATTTAACAAACAAAAAGAGTTGTCACCTCAGAAGTCTAAAGCTCCAAGACCTTCAAAACCTTTTCAAGAAAAATTCACATGGCAACAAAAGCAGAAATGGGTTAAAAATGACAAATCTTTTGCTTCTTTGGCAGT
The DNA here is from genome assembly GCA_954870635.1 of Arctium minus. Lineage (NCBI taxonomy): Eukaryota > Viridiplantae > Streptophyta > Magnoliopsida > Asterales > Asteraceae > Arctium > Arctium minus. Next base: position 34,272,158 of record OX941088.1, read on the forward strand.
GAATCTGAAGGAAGGATCCCATAGAGAAAGGGTACAACCTAAGAGCCATCCAAGGAGGATTTTTAAGAAAAACCAGTCTAGCCTAGATAGGTGTTTTTGTAAAAAGAAGTCCAATGCTAGGAGAGATTGTAATGACAATTGCTCTGTACCCATCTTTGTTAATTTCAATGAAAAGTTTAAACAACTTGCTTCTGGTGTATCTTATTGCAAATGTTTCAATATCATGCATGCTTTAAGCCAACGCCCTCACTGCTTCCTCTCTCAGCCCAAATCTAAGAATATAAAATTCAAGGGTGAGAAGGAGCAAAATGGTTCTTCTTTCAAAGAAGGTAAAGCCAAACCTAAGGATGCTAAGGCAAACTTAAAGACCCTTAACAAAAAAATGGACCAATTTGGAAATGGGTACCTAAATCTCCTTAATCTGTGCCGCAGAAGCAGCGTGTGCCCATATGGTACCTAGACTCCGGATGCTCTAGGCACATGACTGGCGACAAAAGGTTACTCTCCTCATACCAAGAAAAATCTGGAGGAGGCTCTGTAACCTCTGGAGACAACAAGAAGGGGCAAATCAAAGGCTACGAAGTCATAGCCAAACAGTACATCGATGTCAGCAGAGTTGCATATGTGGATGGCCTTAAACACAACCTAATGAGTGTTAGCCAACTCTGTGACAATGGCTTCGATGTTATGTTCAAGCAACAATAATGTTCTCTACTAAGTACACGAACAGGCACAGAGCTTATGTGTGCCAACAGAAGAGATGATCTATACCTTATGAACTTTAAAGCTACCAATAGAGAAGAAAAGCTTTGTTTGGTCTCAAGTAAGAATGAAGAGGCTTGGCTATAGCATAACAGGTTCTATCATTTAAACTTTCATACTCTTGACAAACTTGTTAAACTGAATTTGGTGAGTGGTCTGCCCAATATTAAATTTGACAGAGATCATCTATGTTCTGCTTGTGAAATGGGCAAACTCAAAAGAGTTGCCCACAAGTCCAAGTCAGATGTGTCTTGTACTAGGCCTCTGTAATGCTTCATGTCGACCTCTGCGGTCCAATTTCAGTACAAAGCCTAGGTGACAAGAAGTACATTCTTGTACTCATAGATGAATTCTATCGATATACTTGGGTTGAATTTGTCCGAAAGAAGTCTGATGTTCCTTTAGTATTAATCAATCTTATGAAGAGAATACAAGTTCTTTATGACAACAAAGTTCAGAAGCTGAGAAGTGACAATGGCACATAGTTCAGGAACTCAACCATTGAAGCCTGTCTTACTAAAGAAGGCATTTCACATAACTTCTCTGCCGCAAGGACTCCACAACAAAATGGTGTCATTGAGCACAAAAACCGGACACTAGTGGAGGCTGCCAGAACAATGCTCACTGCGCCTGGATTGTCTACTTATTTTTGGGCAGAAGCTATATCAACAGCATGCTTCACTCAGAACAGATCTCTGATTGTGAAAACGCATTCAAAGACCCCCTATCATCTAATCAACCAGAGGAAGCCAAACATAAAGCTCTTTCATGTGTTTGGTTGCAGATGTTTTGTCCTGAACGACAGAGAACATATTGGGAAGTTTGATCGTAAGGCTGATGAAGCCAAGTTCATTGGCTATTCTGCATTCTCTAAGGCTTATAGAGTCTATGTTCTAAAATCAAAACTTATACTTGAGAGTATTACTGTTTCATTCGATGACTCTTTTTAGGTGACTTCTGAGTAAATCAGCTCAGGACTCGATCAACAACTGAAAGCCTCGGGTGAAACATCCACTCGAGCCAATGAGTTAAATCATTTGTTCGAAGAAATGTTCCATGACGATGACCCCTCTAAAGATGATCATAGAGCCTCTAGAGTCGAGGCCTCTACGGACCAAACAGGTATATCCTTAACCGGTCCAAATGTTACTTCACCCTCTTCAACTACCTTTGTAGGACCAAATGTCGAGGGGTAGCAAGCTGAGAACAATGACAATCAAGGCTCCATGCCCAACCTTGTCGAAGATCAAATTCCCACGAATTCAGAGGAGTCAACACCAGAGCAATCACAAAACTCCAACGAAGGCACCACAAAGGTTTCTACCTCGACTCAAGGAGCACTTTCTATCCCTGTGGAAAGCACGAATGATCAGCCTTCCATGATAGAAGTTGCTCAAGAGCCTGAAATCATCTCTACAGAAGTTCAAATTGGTGCTCCAAATGACCATTTTCCAAGAATGACAAGATGGACCAAAAGTCACCCACAGAGCCAAATCATTGGTGACCCATCTGATAAAGTCAAGACTCGCTCAGCTACTGTAAACTTGTTTCTTTACAAATTTTGTTACTATTATCAAGCCCAAGAAGGTTTCTGAGGTCCTTGATGATCCAAACTGGGTGGAGGCTATGCAAGAGGAGCTTCTGCAGTTTGAGCGCAACAAGGTATGGACCCTAGTGCCTCTGCCGAAAGGCAAAACCGTAATAGGGACCAAATGGGTCTTCAGAAACAAAAAGGATGAATATGGGGTGCTGATTCGAAACAAAGCAAGGCTGGTGGCCAAGGAATATTGCTAATAGGAAGGGATTGACTACGAAGAAACTTTTGCCCCTGTTGCACGACTTGAAGCAATCAGGATGTTTCTAGCCTTCGCAGCCCACAGAGGTTTTAAAGTCTATCAAATGGATGTAAAGTCAGCCTTTCTAAATGGAAAAATACAAGAAGAAGTCTATGTCCAACAACCACCAGGATTTGAAAGATCGAAATACCCAAATCATGTCTATTTCTTGGACAAGGATCTGTATGGACTGAAGCAGGCCCCCAGAGCATGGTATGAAAGGCTTTCTAACTTCTTGCTTGTAAATAAATTCGAGAGAGGTACAATTGATACAACTTTATTCTTTAAGAGGAGAAAAGGTGAGATTCTACTTGTACAAATATATGTGGATGAAATTATCTTTTGAGTCTACAAATGAATTTTATTGCAAAAAGTTTGAGTCATTGATGAAGTGTGAGTTTGAGATGAGCATGATGGGAAAACTAACATTCTTCCTCGGGCTCCAAGTCAAACAAACCACAGAGGGTATTTTCATTAGTCAATCAAAATATGTCTCTGACATACTCTCAAAATACAAACTCTCTGACTCTTCAACAATGAAGACCCTAATGGCCACTGGATCCAAGCTCTACAGAGGAATGATTGGGTCCCTTCTATACTTAACTGTAAGTAGACCTGATATAATGTTTGCCACTTGTCTCTGTGCAAGTTTCCAAGATAACCCAAAAGAGTATCATCTTCTTGTTGTTAAAAGGATCTTTAGATATCTAAAGGGCACCAAGAATCTTGGCCTTTGGTATCCAAAGAACTCTGGCTTTGATCTTGTGGCTTATACATATTCAGATTATGGAGGATGCAAGCTTGACCAAAAGATCACCTCTGAGAGTTGCCAATTCCTAGGAGGAAAACTAGTAAGTTGGACTTCTAAGAAGCAGAACTGTGTGTCAACCTCTATGGCAGAAGCTGAATATGTAGCCGCCGCTAGTTGTTGCTCACAGGTTCTGTGGATGAGAACCCAACTAAGAGGCTATGGTCTGGATATCGAGAAGATTCCCATCCTCTATGACTCAAAGAGTGCCATTGCAATCTGCCAATCCTTTTCAGCACTCTAAAAGAAACACATCGATATCAGGTACCACTTTCTCAAGCATCACGTATAGGAAGTCACAATTGAAATGTACTTCGTGTCCACAGATTATCAGCTTGCCGACCTATTCACAAAATCATTAGATGAGAAAAGATTCTCATTTTTGGTTGGAAAGTTGGGTATGATCAACTTAAGTTGACTCATAGAACCTCTGAGCCCTGGCACAGAACTTCTAATGTACAAAATTTCATTTCTGCTTGTATAGCCTTATTGTTACTTGTATAGTTTGTTTCCGTATGTACACTAATCTTGTTTGCATTAATTTTTGTTGTCAACTTTATTGTGGTTCTTTGATCTATGTCTTGTGCAAAATATATCACATCTGATCCAAGCATAGATCAAGGGGGAGCAGAAGGAAACCTTGATTCTGATCACAGAGGTTGATCATTCAAGGGGGAGCCAAAGAAGCCATCTTTATCGAGAAGATTGCAGTGTAAAGTAAGGTCTTCGCATAATCAAGTATTAAAAACACTTTTCTCAGACACAAATTTTCAAATATGTCCAAGATTACCAGGATAATCAAACCAAAACCTTGATTGGTCAAAATCTCTCATAATCTTTCTTCTATTAGAAATTTTTGGTCTTGGAACCTCTGCAACCTCTCACGGAGACTCTGCGAGGTATAACAGAGTCTCTGCGCCCAAAAGAGACTTCTTTGACCACATCAATGTCCTTCTATCTCTTTGGTAAAAAAAGTTGTTAACTCTGTCGAAGTTCCTTACCACCCCAGATCACAGTAGCTCTTAGCCCATAGACCCTCTGCAATACTCAACACTTATGAAATTTCTACAAAAAGTATTTTGGGATGCGGGTTATTCTTGAAAGTCACAAGCATTTGGGTATAGCAAATGCCACGCGCGTGAGAATAGTGGGAAGCGCACATACTCGATCGTGCACCGCCCGTAATGACGTGGCAAAATTTGATTGGGTTGTGCACTGTACCGTCGTTTTTGAAACGACTCTCTAGATGGATAGGCACTCATTACGGACTTCAAATTTTATCTTTTACCGCCTAATAAATTTACCCCTCTCACACCATAAATACCCAAACCCTTTCATATTCTTACCTTTTACCTGCTATCCTTTTCTCTCAAGAACTCAAGCAAAAAGAGCAAAACCTGCAACTCTTCTTCTACCTTTCTTTTCATGGCTTCCAACTCTGTTTCCGGAGAAAACGCCATCCTTACCCCAAGGAATAATGGTGATCAACATTCTGACAGTGCTGAGCAACAAAACCCTCTCTCTAGTCGACTGATCTCCTTCGTAAATGTTTAGTACCACAATGTATCTCTCCCACTGAAAACTAACAACCACTATATGGTACTGAATCCTGAGGCTTTTAACAAAGATTTTGAACCCCTCATCAAACTCCTCAAGAATCATTTCATAAGCAAAGCCCTAACCATGAACAGAAACGATATCCCTGAATCAATCGTTAGACAATTTTGGCTAAGATGTAGATATGAAGAATCTGAACCTACAATCATGGGCTATGCCACTACTGAAAGCATGGACCACATTCTGGAACTAGGAATTAACCACAAATTAATCTCCTTTGTTCTTGAACTACCCACCAGAAAGAAACTGGGCATAGTCAATTATGCAGAAGAATCCTCTGATGATTTGCTTGTAGACTTTCTCATCTTCATTGGTTATGCCAAAACCATATCCAAAAGAACTGAATTCAGAAGGCAATTCCTTCCTCCTATATGGAATGTGCTTTTCTCAATACTGAACCGCTGCTTAACTGGAAAGATTGGGAGTCCAGACCAAACCAGTCATAACATCTTATCCATAATGTATGGGATCTACTTCGATCTCCCTCTAGACTACGCAAGGCTAATCCTCTGAGAAATGGTGGGTGCCGTGATTAAGAAGAAGGAAGAACAATCAAGGTACAAACCTCTACCATCCCTTATTTTCCAGAGGTTCATTGTTGTAATTCTAGGAAATCACCTTGTGGAGAAGAAGGTTCCTCTGGACGGATAGAAGGTCAAAACCCATTCCATGACCACCCACAAACCCACCATCGTGCCTTCTGGATATCCAAGTGCTAGACCTCTGCTGGAAAAGATGTTAACATACTTGGGTAGAGAAGATAGGAAGGCGTACAGACGTAGACACAAGACTCCAAAGCCGAGTCCTGCAACCCCTCCATGCATAGGAGCCACAGAGGGTGAGGAAATTGTGTTCCTTAGACCAACTGCTTTAGAGGGGGAACAAGGTGGTACAAGTGAGATGAGAGTAGACAGAGAGAAAACACACAAGCGTGGGGTTGGGATTGAGAGAATCCAGGAGAAAAAGAAAAGAAAACCCCACAAGAGGACCAGAGAAGTAGAGGTCCCAAACCCACCCACAATTCAGATGCCAGAGGTCGAAGAACCTCTGAAGAAGAAGAAGAAATCTTCTAAGAGGGTTAAGCACGAGGAACCCCATGTTGATACATCCTCTGTACCATCTCCTAAAGTACACGCTACAGAAGAACCCTCAAAGCAGAGGAAGAAGAAGAAGCTAGTAAAATTGGCCGACAAGGCTAAGGATGATCTTGCCTCTGTGCCCTCTGAAGAGGGAAAAACAAAAGTAGCTGAGAAGAAACTTGCAGAGGTTGAAGATGCACCTCTGCAGAGGAGAAGAATAAGAAGGTTGATCTTTGATGAAGCCCAAAATACTGAGGTCGAGGCCATATCAAAAGAAGAAAGGCCTTTGAGCCCATTGGCAATCGCGACAGAAATTGCCAATGAAGTGGTAGAGAGATTAAGTTCTCTCGCCACAGAGGCCACTCAGAGCCATTCTATAGAGGATTTTGCAGAAATGGCCTCTGCATTTGACATGTCACCTCTCAGAGCTGAAGCTACAAAAGCAAACGACGAAGAGGTTCTAGTAGAAGATATCGCCGGAAGAGAGGGTAGTGATGAAGAGTTAGGTGAGCAGAGGAAAAATGAGAAGGAGGAGAGTTTAAGGGAAAAAGATGTTGAAGGCACACCATACAACCCCCCTCCCAGTGCAAACCACCCATCCACCTCTGCAGGTCTAGTGCAGCAGGGTGTTAAAGAAGGAGTGCACACTCTGAACCCCAAACCCACCTAGCCGGACAGAGGAACTTCTTCCATCCTCTGTGCCAATTTTACCAGGGGATAACCAAACAACCATATCCTCTCAAAAGGATGTCGGTGGTGTTATAAGTGCTCCATCGCCCCATAGCACGATCCCTACCTCTGCAGAGGCATTTGTTGCCTCTAATGCACACACGAGAGACATCCAAGACTATTCAATACAGCTAGTGAGACCACACATAGACTCTGTGGTACTAGAAAAACAAGTGCATGACTCTGAATAATCACTTGATAAAAACAATGACAGAACACCCATAGATGGCTCTGCCTCTAAAGAGCATCAAAGATCAGGTGGAAATCCTAAGGAGTCCAACCTCAAAATAGGCTCCCTAGGTGCCAAAGGCTCATTGGCAAAATCTGGATCACATGTTGATCCAGAGGCCACCCATATGTCCAACCGCATATGTCACGAAGGATGAGTCTCGAGTCCTTGCTGACGATATGTACTAGGGGTGGCATGGGGTCAGGTTGGGTTGGGTTCGGGTTCAACCCATTTATTAATTGGGTTGAAAATCTCAACCTAACCCAACCTGTTTAGTTAAATGGGTTGAGATTTCCAACCCAACCCAACCTGTTGGGTTGATGGGTTGGTAGCAAGTTGAACTGTTTATGATTATCTCAACCCAACTTGTTAAATAAATGGATTGAACCTGGGTTGACCCATTTAATTTTAAAATTCTAAATGAAATAAAAATGTTTAAACTACTTCATTTCACGACAAATACACAACGACAAAGTCAAATAAATTGTTCGAAGTTTAATAAAACACAACTATAAAGTAAAATAAATAGTTCAAAGTTTCCCACAATCACATAGTTAAATAAATCATAGTTTCAAAAAAGTTTCTAAGTAACTCGACTTCCACTTTCATCGACTCCAATTTCACTCTCGGTATTACTTTCCTCATGATCTTTTATTTTCTCCGTCATGATTGCTCCACATAACGCCTCAAGTTGCGATTCCATTTGTGCTATAGAAATAAATAAATTAACCAACTTAGTTATAGCAAATAAATAGTTTTATATGATAATACGAAATATACAAATAATAAGTTAGAACAAACCTTCTCCATATACCCAATCTCTTAGACAAATAATAGCCTCAACTGTAAAAGACTTCAACGAACTTCTATAAGCATCAAGAACCCTACCGCCAATGCTAAAAGAAGATTCAGATGCCACTGTTGATATTGGGATAGCTAAGATGTCCCTAGCCATCCGAGCAAGAGTTGGATACCGAATCTCATGAGTTCTCCAATAGTCCAAAATGTTTATATTCTTCACGCGAGGCATAAGCTTCTCCTCTAAATAACATTCAAGCTCAGATTTAATGGCTTGAGAAGACACCTTGGTTGAAAAGTCATCAAAGTCCTGATAGACAACAAAAAATCTGGAGATAAATAGAAAATGTATTAAAAAAAAACAGTAAATGTATAACATACCATCAAAAGTGAAACAGTAGCTGCATCTAGCACATCTCGAGATGCTTCTTGGGAGTCTAACGAGCCATTCTTAGGTTGACAAACTTTGGTTTTATTCAAATTTGACTCGTCCACATACTCTTTAAACAATGAAAACAATTATATATCCAAGACAGATATCTTTTCAAAGGTAATCAATTATGCATACCTAATTGTTCTCTTCGTGAAAAACTAATTAGAGACCTACATGGAGGAGGATTAGGCGGACATTTGGGCCGAGACAAAACCATCGCCAGTGTTCTTGAACGGTACCATTGGCTGCACTTGAAGCGGGATGTAGTAGCAATCGTCCGAAAGCGCTATATTTGTCAAGTTGCTAAAGGCTAATCTCAAAACACCGGTCTCTACTTACCGTTACCGACTCCCGATGATATTTGGCAGGACTTGTCCATAGACTTCGTCTTAGGAATACCCCGTACACAAAGAGGAGTCGACTCTATCTTTATAGTGGTCGACCGATTCTCCAAGATAACGCACTTCATTGCTTGCAAGAAAACCGCCGATGCAAGCAACATTGCCAAGTTATTTTTTAAGGAGGTAGTTCACCTTCACGGTGTCCCAAAGACCAACACTTTCGATCGTGACACAAAGTTTTTGAGCCACTTTTGGACCACTCTTTGGCAATTGTTCGGGACCGCATTGAACAAAAGTAGTTCCACTCACCCTCAATCCGATGGCCAAACCAAGGTGACGAATCGAACATTGGGAAACATGCTTAGGAGCATATATGGTGATAAGCCTAAACAATGGGATCTTGCTCTTCCACAAATTGAGTTCGCCTATAATAGTGCAACCTACACGGCAACAAGTCATTCCCCTTTTAATTTCCTTAGTCTAGACTTCCACTCCCAAGCATGTGGTTGATTTGTTCAAACTACCACGACTTATCGAAGCAAGCATTGTAGCAAAAAATATGGCTAAGGACGTGAAAGTTGTCAAAGAAGAAGTTAAGGCAAGACTCAAACTCACGGGTACAAAGAATAAAGTCGTCGCCGATGTGCATCGATGACGAAAGACTTTCAATGTGGGAGATGAAGTCATGGTATCCGTACTAAAAGAACGATTTCCGGTTGGAACAAACAACAAGTTGCAACCTAGGAAATACGGGCCATTCAAGATTTCAAGGAAGATTAATGAAAACGCCTACGTGGTCACACTTCCCGAGTCCCTACACATCTCCAACACATTTAACGTCGCTGACATCTATGATTACCATGACGAAAACGAGTTTCTTCCTAATGAGAACTCAGGGTCAAGTTCTTTGTAGGTGGAGGAGACTGATGTAGAGCGACTAGCAACAAGGTTCGAAGAGCAAATGGAATATAACACTCTGTTCTTTTAGTAATTATCGTAGCGCATTTTGGCACTTTCCTTATCGAGTCTATAGCAACTTGACCTTTGACTTAAGGAACCTTTATTTGTTTATAAACCCTTTATTTGCATTGCATGACAAAGTGGCGACGATAATATTCATATTTGGAGTATGCATGTGTATGAGTGTTATATGTGAGTACGAGTGTGTGCTTGGGCCTTTGTTAACCACAGGATCGTATATATATATATATATATATATATATATATATATATATATATATATATATATATATATATATATATATATATATATATATATATGTTGATTGTGAGGCATTTACACCTTGGACTACCCCCTCCAATCTTGAGAAACATTATCTAGAGACTTTAGCAACTTAGGTGAGCCAAGAGTAGTCGAGTTATGGATTACGGGCATTTTAGCGTCGAGCAAACAGCAGCCCTGAGGGTGTGTGCGACAATGCCTAGTGACAATGCCCAGGGGATAGTCGCTGGGGCAAAGTCGCAGGTAGGGATCGAGGTTCTGCCGTTTTTGCCAAAAACTCCAGTAGTCGAGGCATAGGTGCGACTATGCCCGACGACATTGCCCAGAGCATAGTCGTGGGGTCAATGTCGCCCGCATGTGGGTGTGTTTTATGGTATAAGTCGACCAAAACCCCAATAATCCAAACACTTTCTTCATTATTCAACTTTCATATTTGCTCTCATCAGGTAAGCGATTTTCTCTCTTATTTTCGTCTTTTCTCTCCTCATTAAATGACCTAGAAGAAAACCCTAACCCTTTTGGTTGATTGGTGGCTAATGAATGCAAGTGTAGAGACCTCATTAAGATCAAGCTTTAAGGAACCAAATCTTCTTCAAGTATGGGTATATCACTTGTATGTTTATTTCATGTTCCTAAACCTAATCTATGGATTTGTATGGTTGAAGTATGGGTAAACTCTTGTTCTAAGGGTTAAACGTAGTTAACTAGGGTTTCATGAGAAATATGGAAGAGTAGCATAATTACTTGTTATCATATTTAATGAAAGTATGATAGATGTGTTATTTTGAACTACAAGGAAGAGTTGTCATAATTAAGCATGGAACTTCATAAGACGAATATATTACCTATGTGGAAATGTGGAATGTATGTAATTGTGAAAATTAATCTGTATGTGATCACCTGATAAGATTATGTATTCCTACTTCCTTGTGCACGAGGATGTAGGTGTCTGTTTGATGGGAGAAACTTTTTGCCTAGAGCATGAGCAACATTTGAGAGAGGTCCTAGAGGTACTAAGAAGGGAGAAACTTTTTGCCAAGTTCTCCAAGTGTGAATTTTGGTTGCGAGAGGTTCAATTCCTCGGTCATGTGGTTACCCGGGAAGGAGTGAAGGTGGATCTCGCAAAGATTGAAGCGATGATCAATTGGGAGCCTCCAAAAAGTCCGACAGAAATCCGAAGCTTTTTGGGACTTGCCGGGCACTACCGAAGATTCATCCAAGACTTCTCCAAAATCGCATCATCGTTGACCGCGTCGACTCGGAAGAATGTGAAGTTTGCATGGACCGACGTTCAAGAGAAGGCTTTTTGTACCTTGCAACGGAAACTGTGTGAAGCTCCAATCTTATCCCTACCCGAGGGAACGGAAGACTTCGTTGTTTTTCAGTGACGCATCCAAGATGAGGCTAGGTTGTGTTCTAATGCAAAGAGGCAAGGTGATAGCGTAAGCATCATGGCAATTGAAAGAGCATGAAAAGAATTATCCTACTCATGACCTCGAATTGGCGGCGGTAGTGTTTGTGTTGAAGCTATTGCGACACTACTTGTACGGTACCAAGTGCACCCTCTACACCGACCACAAAAGTTTGAAGTATGTTTTTGATCAAAAGGAGTTGAATATGCGGCAAAGAAGATGGTTGGAATTGTTAAAAGATTACGATTGTGAACTTCAATATTACCCGGGCAAGGCAAACGTAGTGGCGGACGCATTAAGCCGGAAAGAGTATAGTGGAGCAGTGCGAACCACTTTCGCAAGGATTGAGATCATCTTAAACCTTATGGACATGATAAAGACCGCTCAAGCCGAGGCATTACTCGAATCAAATCTCAAAGATGAAGCGATGACAAAGCAACACCTTAACTTGACGAAAGATGGTAGAGGATTGAAACTCTTCCAAGGTCGAGTTTGGGTGCCCAAGTTGGGGGGATACCGAAAGCTACTCTTGGAAGAGGTGCACAAATCGAGATATTCCATTCACCCCTGGAGCACAAAGATGTATAGAAACTTGAAGTTGAACTTTTGGTGGCCGGTTATGAAGCTTGACATGGCAAACTACCTAGAGAGATGCCTCACTTGTTCTCTAGTGAAGTCCGAACATCAAAGACCGTATGACAGCTTGCAATCATTGGAAATACCGGAGTGGAAATAGGATCATATCACTATGGACTTCGTGACAAAGCTACCGAAGACGTTGAAGGGTCACGACACCATTTGGGTAGTAGTGGATCGTTTGACAAAAAGCGCGCATTTCTTGGCCATGAGGAAAACATTACCGTTAGACAAGCTAGCAAGATTGTACATCAATGAAATGGTCTCGAGGCATGGAGTGCCGTTATCCATTGTTTCCGATCGGGATAGTCGTTTCACTTCCCATTTATGGAATGCCTTTCAAAGAGAGTTGGGAACAAAAGTAAAATTAAGTACAACTTATCACCCTCAAACGGACGGTCAAAGCGAGCGGACTATTTAAACGCTAGAAGATATGTTGAGGTCGTGTGTCATCGACTTCGGGGGAAATTGGGATTCCCACCTCCCATTAGTTGAATTCGCTTACAACAACAGTTACCACTCGAGTTTGAGCATGGCACCGTTCGAGGCTTTATATGGGCGGAAATGTAGGACACCAACTTGTTGGCTTAAAGCGGGCGAGAAGCAATTCGCCGGACCGGAGGTGGTACAAGCGACGGCGGAGAAAGTCAAGAGTATTCCAGAACGATTGAAGGCGGCCCAAGATCGCCAAAAGAGTTATGCAAATAAGAAACGATAACTGATGGAATTTCAAGTGGGCGACCGAGTAATGTTGAAGGTGTCGTCTTGGAAGGGGGTCATTAGGTTCGAAAAACGGGGAAGCTTAGTCCTCGTTTTCTCGGGTTTTTCCCTATTGTTGAACGCGTGGCACTCCAAGCTTACAAGCTAGAGCTACCACCCGAGATGAGTGGGATTCACCCCACGTTTCACGTCTGTTACCTGCGGAAGTGCCTAGCGGAGGAAGAGAACATCATTCCATTGTCCGAGATTCGAGTAGGCAATAATTGATGTGTGGAAGAACCGGAAACTAATTTGGAGAGAGGGACGAAGAAACTCCGTCATAAGGAGGTGATCATGGTAAAAGTGCAATGGAAACATCATCGAGGAGCAAACGTGACATGGGAAGCGGAAGAGGATATGAAGAGGCGGTACCCTCATTTATTTGAGTAGAGTGGGATTTCGAGGACGAAATCTATTCCTAGTAGGGGAGGATTGTAACACCCCGTTCTTTTAGTAATTATCATAGCGCGTCTTGGCACTTTTCTTATCGAGTCTATAGCAACTTGACCTTTGACTTAAGGAACCTTTATTTGTTTATAAACCATTTATTTGCATTACATGACAAAGTGGCGACGATAATATTCATATTTGGAGTGTGCATGTGTATGAGTGTTATATGTGAGTACGAGTGTGTGCTTGGGCCTTTGTTAACCAAACGATCGTATATATATATATATATATATATATATATATATATATATATATATATATATATATGTGTGTGTGTGTGTGTGTGTGTGTGTTGATTGTGAGGCGTTTACACCTTGGAATACCCCCTCTAATCTTGAGAAACACTACCTAGAGACTTTAGCAACTTAGGAGAGCCGAGAGTAGTCGAGTTATGGATTGCGGGCATTTTAGCGTCGAGAAAACAACAGCCCTGAGGGAGTGTGCGACAATGCCCAGGGCATAGTCGTTGGGGCAAAGTCGCAGGTAGGGGTCGAGGTTCTACCGTTTTTGCCGAAAACTTCAGTAGGTCGAGGCATAGCTAGGTGCGACTATGCCCGGCGACATTACCCAAGGCATAGTCGTGGGGTCAATGTCGCCCGCGTGTGGGTGTGTTCTATGGTATAAGTCGACCAAAACCCCAATAATCCAAACACTTTGTTCATTATTCAACTTTCAGATTTGCTCTCATCAAGTAAGCGATTTTCTCTCTTATTTTCCTCTTTTCTCTCCTCATTTAATGACCTAGAAGAAAACCCTAACCTTTTTGGTTGGTTGGTGGCTATTGAATGCAAGTGTAGAGACCTCATTAACATCAAGCTTTAAGGAACCAAGCCTTCTTCAAGTACACCCATTTCTAGGGTTTTTTACTCTACAAACCCTAGTTGGTGAGTCTTGTCTATAAATTCCTAACTCATATCACTTGTATGTTTATTTCATGTTCCTAAAACCTAATCTATGGATTTGTATGGTTGAAGTATGGGTAAACTCTTGTTCTAAGGGTTAAACCTAGTTAACTAGGGTTTCATGAGAAATATGGAAGAGTAGCATAATTACATGTTATCATATTTAATGAAAGTATGATAGATGTGTTATTTTGAACTACAAGGAAGAGTTGTCATCATTAAGCATGGAACTTCATAGGACGAATATATTATCTATGTGGAAATGTGGAATGTATGTAATTGTGAAAATTAATATGTATGTGATCACCTGATAAGATTATGTATTCCTACTTCCTTATGCACGAGGATGTAGGTGTGTGTTTGATGGACCTTGTTAAGTCAATAATTGTATTCAAGATTAAAAAGGTCAATGTTGTATTTGTTAAGTCAAAGTAGTTAAAAGTCAATGTTTGTCAAAGTTTAGTTTAGTTAGCTTATAATTAGAGTATATTAGGTAGCTTTGTGGTTAAGCATTAGGTTAGGGATTCTTGATAATGTCATATTCTTGTAGAAAGAGTTTCTAGAGAGAGAAATTGTCATATACGTTTGTAGAGAGAGAAAATCAAGAATCAATTAAATAGACTTGAAATTTGTGATTGAAATCTGTTTTGTTTGGGAATTACAGACCTATTATTGTTGGTCGTTATGGTTTACTAGTGAGTAGGCAATGGGGGGAGTGTGAGCCCTTGAGGTGTAACTCGTCTAGATTTGGATAGAGAATAATGTCCCGTAAGACCTTGAGGTGTAGCTCGACGGAGTAGGCAATAAAGGCAATGTTATGGTTTGAGGTTGTGATGTCTTGATGGCATAGGAACTTGGACCGGGACATGAGGTGTAATCCAGTAACATCATGGGTGACTCCACTCCCGTGTACATGTCACCCCGATGGAAACGGGTCTCCCCTGTAATTCAAGAGCTATCTCTTGTGTGTTTATGTTCAGGTTGGGAACATCTCTACAAGTGAGATTCATATGGTAACGTAACACTAGTCTCATATTATAATAGTCTTGATTGTGATTTGTATAATTTATGAGATCTCACTAGGCTTTGTCCTAACACTTGTTATGGTTGTTGGTTTTCTCACATATCTCACTAGCCGTGGAATCTAGGAGGCCGGGTCCGT
The DNA here is from genome assembly GCA_954870635.1 of Arctium minus. Lineage (NCBI taxonomy): Eukaryota > Viridiplantae > Streptophyta > Magnoliopsida > Asterales > Asteraceae > Arctium > Arctium minus. Next base: position 34,287,353 of record OX941088.1, read on the forward strand.
CTACCGTGCACATAGGAGATCTTGAAGTGTCGGTCTTTTGGGGATTTTTGTGAAGAGATATTATAGTGGAATAGTAACACCCATTTTAATCTAGTTTGAATTATTTCAAGATTAAGTAGGTTGTTGTAATCTTTATGTCCCATTCTTTTGCAAACTTTACGGTGCAAACTAACCCAATTTATTGTGGGTCTTTAGTTGTCTTCTTGGGAGTCGTTTTATGTAGAGATTTTCTTTTACAGGGTATCTTTGATCTACGTATTTTAGATGTCATATTGCCAAAATTTCGATTTTTATTTGCCTAATTTTTAGGGTGTTACATGTACCACATTGGAAAATCAAGGCAGAAGCTACCGAGAGTTTCACTAAGACTTAAGTCTCGGGACAACTCTTCCAAACGTGGATTGATGTCTTTCTTGAGCTGATCGATTTCCTTCGTTATTTTAATATTTCCTTCCTTATATAAATATTATCTTCCCCATAGATAGTTTATTTTAATTATTTATTTCCTTAGATAAAGATTATCTTTCCCATAGATAGTTTTGGTTTATGATTGTGTTTCTTTCCTTAGTTATCTCCAAACCTAGTTATAAATAGGATTAATCCCTTTATTGTTTTCATTCAATTATCAAGGTTTAATAAAAGTTCTCTTAGAGAGTTTTGAAGTTTTCTCCATATTCTTGAGTCTTACGCTTAAGAACTCATAAGCCTTTTTGGGTTTGACGTTTGTCAATCCTTCCGCGTATTCCTACTGCGTCAAACTATCTCCAAGGTATACGGGTTTTGAATAGCATCAACTTGCTCGACGGATCCACTCGCACCTCCACTAGAAAGGCCTTGGTTATATCTTATATTACCGACGACAATTTAAATATAAAGAAGGCAAAATTGCCCCATTTTGGTCTAATTAATAAAAAATAGATACTCACATTACATATGTATGTGTATATGAATGTATGTGTACATGTCTTTTTGGCTATGTGTGTGTTTATATATATACATGTAATTATGTACGTATATATAGTTAACTAGTATATATGGGTAGGTAGACAATGTATATCTATGTGTATAAGTATTATATGTGTGTATATATTTCATATGATGAATCATGTATACACTACACACGCACACACACTATACATGATCATAATATGTATACAATATACATTGATACACACACGCACACACCTATTGTATAGAATGGAAATACGAAGTAGATGTATACCTTTGATGCCTGCTAGTCCTTACTTAAATTACTTGTATTCAAGGCTTTTTGGTTTGTACGTAACTTGACTACTTCCTTCTTCCACAAATCTCAACAAATTTACCTATTTTCTACTTAAACCCAACCCTTTGTTTTCTCTCTAGTTTTGAGAGGGAGTAAAAATGAGGGTAAAGTTACCACTACTAAATGGAAGACTTTTACCACAAATTTTCTCTGGAAAATCCATTGTTAATGGGATGATTCATCACAAAACCTCCACAAAAGTTGGTGGTTAATTTGTTGGTGGGAAACTCAAATTAGTGAAAGATTAACCAGAGCTTTGATTTATTTTCTTGAAAAACATATAGGATTCTACCAAACCAATTATATTTTGTGGGTGACCGATCGGCAACCATCAACGAAAATTTCCCTATATGATTTTGTTTATAAAAGTCATTTATTTTGTAGTGTACTATCTTATTCAGACTTGGTCCCAAACTATACTATACTCAAGTATAAATAGTAAAGTCGACACCCTACTTTCTTGTGCTGGCCTACCCACCTCTAATGAACTAGTTTGGTTTAGTACACATCAAGCACATGACAATTTATATAAAAAAAAAACATATGGGTACATTTTAACATGTTCTTTATGTCTTGATGAATCTCCTTTATTTTTTGTTCTTGATCTTCAAACCAAAAATCAAAAGAAGTGTCATCCAAAAAATAAACTAAACATCAAATGAAACAAAAATCCAATGAACCTAAAATTATCTGAACAACCTTACCTTACTCCAAAATAGAATGAAAACTTAAAAGTTTTATTTAAATTAACAAATTCTTTCTTTTCCCTTTTTATCATCATCAGCCTCAAAGTAATAAGCTCTTCTTTGAAACAGAAAAATGCAATTTTCATCATGATACAATTACAATCCTAGAGTACACTCTACTATCTAGGATGAAAACCATTAAAATTTGGGAAGAATTCAAGTGGCTTGCCTAAATGTGAGTTTTTGATCTTGCATTAAGTGGTGCCTAATTAAGTCCTCATAAAGGCTTGGAATAAGAGTGCTCAAACGCCTCTCATTACTCGCTTTACCATGAAGAAATGTAACTAAGGAGGAAGGTTCGATCCGCACTAGGTGAGTAGTATTTAGTTGGCAACTTTGCCCATCCATTCTTTCTGTCCTCGTGGAGATTAATCTTAAGCCCACAAAATTATTCTTTTGTAACCACAATTGAAGTTAGGGTTAAGTAGAAACAACTATCAAAACCACAATTGAAGTTAGGCCTGGTTAAATTGATTCAGCTATCAAATTAAGTAACCAAAATTAAAGTTAGGGTGAAGAATCAATATTAGGGTTCCGAAACAAAACTACAAATTAAAGGGCTTGTTTTGGAAATCTTGATTGTGCTTGTGAGCTAAACAACTAATTACTCATTACCACAAAATCGTGTTTATATGACTTCTAAAGTGGGACATGTAGTAGATTACCATTTTTGACAAATGCCCTACGATTAAAATTAAATTAATTGATTATAAATAACACTTTACTGTTACTAAAGGGCTTTTGGCCTAGCGTTATCGGAGCCTTTGGCCTCCTAGGAGGTCAAAGGTTCAAGTTTCACCAAAGGTGAGGAGGGTGTGTGAGTTTATTTAGTACATTTACCGTATATAAATATTATATACTTTAAAAAGAAAAAAAAACACTTTACTGTTGAAATTACTCTTAATATCAATGGATGTGGTTTTTCTTTAATGTGCCATACCATCAATTACGACTTGATTAGCAAATAAGAGGCAGAGATTTTATTGTAGTCTTGAAAATCAAATACAACTTTTGGTATGATGGTAAGTAAATTGAATTTAATAAAAAGACATATCACACAAAATATTCCATGCTGAAATGCATGACATTTTTATGATGTATTAATTTAGCTTAAAAAGAAAAAAAAACAATAAGTATGAAACTATTCACTTAAAATGGACCCTCATATCAAATCTTGTTCGTATTTTGAAACAATAAGCTCATTGTCAATAGCCCGTTAATTTCTTCGACGTCACCATCGGTACAAATTAAGTTTCTAGTTTCTTGTACTTTGAAGTTGAATAAGTTTCTATGAGTACAAGATTTCATCAATTATTTTATTCTACTAGGTTGCGAAACATACTTCAATAAAAGGAGACATATTGGATAGCTCCAACGTCCACCCACAATTATTTGGGGGGTTCACTAGTTATATACGGCTTTGAGACCACATAAATAAGACTTAATTATGTTTGACATATGATCTGACATTTGTCTGAGTGGTCTTTTTCTTCATTAAACCTCCTAGGCCTCGTCTTCAACCTTGTAAGAAATATCACCATTTTTGTTCTTAGAAATGTCATTATAGATCTTCTTCTATTATTAGTCTCAAAATCATGTTCATGATATTCATCGCTTCGCGTTTATGCTTCAAGTGATCTTTGAAGTCTTTTTAAGAGGGACGTACTTTTCAGTGTGTCGTAAACTAAAAGGGTTCTTTGGAAGCCACCCCTAATTAGGTGTCGTTTGTTTTTTAAGAGGTCTAAAGTCTGAAGTCTTATTTTAGTTATGATTGATAAGAGATGGTGTGTAAAAAAGTTTGAATGATTCAGACTTAAGAGTCATTAAGAGGTTTTTTTTTTAAAACAAACAACCCCTTAGTATTGCACTAAAAAAATCATACATGAGCTTATAACACGGTAGTTTTGTTGCACCGTATAAAAGATAAACCTTTTTACACGGTTATATCGTAGAACTATTTAAATACATCATCTTTTTCCATGGTCGGTTCGTAGAACCGAGTAAAAACATGAGCTTTTTACACCGTTGTTCCACATAGCATTGTAGAAATACGACCTTGTTGCACGTTGTTTCGTAGAACCATAAAAAAATGACCACTGTTTCCTAGAAATTAATGTCTAAAAATATCATATTTTTACGCTTCTCGTGTAAAATTACTTTATGCTTGATTGGCAGGCTCATGGAATTAACTTTTGTGCTTCTTTTATCTCCACATTCCCATGTGCACCATCTAAAACCTTTGAAAATGTGGACCTTATTATAAAAAAAGTTTGAAACGTTTCTACGTATTGACAGTGGTGTGTCTTTATATGATTGGGTTTATAACCAAGAGTTTGACCGATAATTGTCGAGAGCTCTAAAGAACATCTTCACCAAATTATATATGAACCTTCATAAAATCCCACAAATTGATTGACTTACAAGAACCTCTTTTTTGTGATTCTACTTTACTTTTTTCACCACTAATTTTTATTATATTTTTTTAATTACATGAAAATAAATTTTAGGTAACAATCAAGATTAATTTTGTGGAAGAACTCAAAAAATATAGAACTTTCCATAATAATAACGACTTATAAAAACTACACTTTTTACTTAATTAATTATAATAACCTAGCTACCATTATAGATGCTCTTAATCACTCCATTGGAGATGCTCTATTCAATGTTGTGAGATCGAACAACATTTTCTATCTTGAACCTAAACCCTACAGAGCCTTTAATCCTGCACAATCATGATATCGTTTGTGAATGTTTGAGTAGCTACATCAGAGAATCTCCAATTAGAGATTCTTATAAGAACTACTATTGGATCACATCTTTAGACTTCTTGCACAAGAACCTTGGTTCTTTTTTTATTATTTTTTTGTAACCGTGGGTTTCCAGGTCAGCTTACGCCCACCGACTAATCCCCGGACGACCACGAATGGCTTGGAGTCATCGCAGGTGAACCTCCATGGTCACAAAGGTTTTGGCAGCGCCTGTATTTGAACTTTGGGTAGATGAGATTTTCCACTACATCCCTCAAAGGTTTTACCAATGCGCCACAACCCAAGTGGCTGAACCTTGGTTCTTACCTTAAACTTAGTGTGAGATGACATTTTATTTAGTTTTTATATTTATGTTTGTGTGGAATTTATAATATTTGATGTTAAGAAAATACATAGGACCCACAAAGGGTTCTTATAGGAACTACTGCATTGTGAAGTTTTACATAAGTCCTATTTTGATGAGTTAGATATGATGATGTAGTAAAATATATATATAGAGAGAGAGAGAGATGATTTCAATTGAAAACCATATTAGATTGAAAACTTTGAAAACCATCAATTTCATTGATTAAATTAATGAAATTGGTTATAAAGTTGTTTAATATGATCAAATTATTTCATGTAATTCTTTTGTTAATGAAATTGTTTCATATATTTGTGTTTTTTTATGTAATTTCATCTATTTTTCTCATTATGATGAAATTGTTTAATGTATTTTCGCAGTCTGATGAAACTTTTTCATTTTTACATAAAAAACACAAATATATGCAACGATTTCATCAATAAAAGAATTATATGAAACAATTTCATTAAATTAAACAATTTCATGAAACAATTTCATTAACTTAACCAATGAAATCGAGGGTTTCCACGATTTTCAAAATTAGAGTGGTTTTCATTTGATCGCTCCCTTATATATATATATATATATATATATATATATATATATAACGCAGGTTCTTATTATAAGAACTTCCTTGGAGATGCTCTTAACAGGTAAATTGATGAAAAAATATGATCAAAAGAGGTACGTATAATATACCCACTGGAACAATGGGAACTAGCTGCCGGAAAGGGACCTTATATCATACAGTTGTGTGGTCCGGAAAGTATCTTAATTTGTCAATTTCAGCAACCTAGTCAGTCAAATCAGAACTTGATGATATGTATATGCAATGATAGACCACAAACCAGCTTCATGCATGACACAGCCCGGACCACCCCATACTCGATCCGTCGACTTCATGATAAAGAACATGTTTTTAGTGAAACCCCAAACTGGAGATGCTCCCAAAGACCCAGATAATTAATTAATTGATGTGCATGCCTTTGAACAACTACTGATTCAAGTGTATATATATATTTCTTAATTAATATGTAATACAAAATACAATATGAATTGCTCATTTATATATCATGGATATATACAAATACAAATATTATTCAGTTTGGTCGAAATTATGGATGGTGTTTCATCTTCTTTAAACATCAATGGGGACATGTATCGGGTTTTGGGGGATCCGTTGACATACACCCTAGCCTGCTTATTGTCTAAAACATTAGAGACTATGGTGGTGCTTTAAGAGGTTATAAGACGTTACCCTTTTTTGACGTCTTGTTCGTAGGTCCGGAAAAAAAAAAGGTGGATCTCGGGTGCAGTTGGTCTCACTTAGCAAGCATCTAAAGACAGATGATAACATAGAATATTATGATCAGGTGGAATGGGCATCGATTTTAAAGTTTTTTGTGGTTTTCTTGTCTTTATGACAAAGTACCATGTTGCTTGGCATGGCTTCATAAGCATGGAAACGTTTTCATACCAGCTGTTGTTTTTATTATTATTTTATTTTAATTTCTAGGAAAGCCATTGAGTAACTTGACAGTTTTTCTTCGTACTTTCTCTCTCTCTCTTTTATTTATTTATCATATAATAACATTTTAACTATTTATATATTAATTACAGATAGTCCCAATCATCATGCAACATCCTGGATTTGCTTAACTAAATCTTCATGAATCCGACCATTATTATATCTTCACTTGGATTCTTCCTTAACATGTACATGCCAAGATCTTGAATTGCACTATAAGAATATATATATATATATATATACAACAAACCAGAATCTATGGGTTTTTTTATATTCTTATATCGGATAGACACAGGGACGGATCCAGAAAAATTTTCATACGGTGGCACCACATAATTTAATATAATAAAATATAGACCCAAAATACATTTACAAAAAATATTGTTTTTATATGATCGATAAATAACTCTTATATTTGTACCCGAGTCGTCTTCATCTTATGAAAACGGTCAATATATAGTTATATACCTAAAAATAATTACAAAAAGTATATAAACAACTCCTAAATTTGTACCACAGTTGAAAAAATAAAAAAAAACAGAGACAAAAAGTCAAAAACTCAGTAGCAGCAAACACAGAGCAAAACTCAGTAGCAAACACAGTAGAAAAAAACTCAGTAGCAGCAAACGATTGGATTTCAACACAGAGGAAAATGCGATTGCGATAGGCTAGCAAACACAGAGTAACAACAAACTTTCGATTGGATTTCAACACTCTTCTTTCGATTTTTGTTGTTCTTCAATTTCAAACAAAGAATTATATGTTGGAAAATTGTAGTAAAAATATGGTTTTTTTAACTAACTTTGGACACATTTAAATACATGTATATGTATTTATATATCTAACTATTCGTGGGTTTGTGTTCTCCTATATAAGAGCTTCGAAACGATATATTATATGTCCAAAACGGAATATGTATGAATGAGATATCGATGCTTAAAGTTGGGTGTTTGGAATGAATGTGGTGGAAACCAATTGGGTATGGGATTGTGTCCCACATAGAGGAGTAAACAATTTGTGGTTTATAACCATGAATGGGTAGAAGGGCTTACAAGCTCTTTGATTGGTTTTACTCCAACACCTACCCGCGCGCAGGGGTGGGGGTGTCGATTGAGACTTTCGTAGGCTAAAATCGGCGAACTTGTGCATGGGCGCGACCTGCGGACACGAATGCAGCTCCGAAATCTTGTGCTCGCACAGATTGGTTTTTGCGAAATTTTCCGCGGGATTATATAAATTACCTTCCTTTTCGGTGGCTGCCTCCTCTTTTGGGCTGTTAAATTCAAAAAAAAATTGGCCTTCTCGGTTTCAGAATTCTGAGACACGGTGCACCTTCTGAAGTTTCGGAAACGTTACGGTAGCACACTCGTAAACGATACGGTTGCACCTTTCACAAACCTAAAAGTTTTACCCTTCCTCGGAGAAATAATACGGTGGCACGTGCCACCGTCGCCACCACAGTAAATCCGTCCCTGTTCCAACGGTGTTCTCAGGGCCGTCCCTGGAGGAAGGCGGGCTGGGCGTACGCCCAGGGCCCAACGAGAAATAGGGGCCCAATTACACTAATTACACTTGAAATGAAAAAAAATATGTGAAAAGTTAATTGATCGTTAATTTTACAGTATTGATTATAGTTTCTTTAAGGCTTTTTTTTATATCTAATACCAAAGTCTAAAATTACTTACCTAGAAAACATTGATATATTATCCATCATTCATCTCCCACTGACTCTTTTGATTATTCGATCCATATGAATTCTATATTAGAATATGGTAAATTTCTTGATATTAACCAGGAGAACTCCTACTTTTAGTAAAAAATTATCAATTATATTAAACGATCCAACTTATATCTATACATTGTTTTTTCAAACATTATTGACTATTTATTACCTAATAATCTAATATTGAGTGCATGAATCTTAAGTACTCTCATATCTCAAAAACAATAATAATATCTCAAACTATAACCAACATGAGCTTTTGATTCTAAGATTCATTATTCAAAAAATGATTGTTTTAACTCTAAAAGTTTAAAATGGTAATAGAAAAACATTAGGATGAGGTGAGATGGGAACACAACTGATTTATATTGATTTACATAGAGTTGTACTCGGAATAGTCACACCGCAAATAATGTCAATCTATATTATATATATATATATATATATATAGAGAGAGAGAGAGAGAGAGAGTGGTGGTTTCATTTACAAACCATCTTTATAAAGAAAACTTTGCAACCCATCTAACCACCATTGATTGTATCAATTAAGGGTCAAGATTCATTTAAGTTACTTATGTTAATAAAGGTTAAAATATAATATTTTTAATTAATAAAAATATTTAGGAAGGACAAAATCGTCCAAAGTTAATTAATATATTTTTAATTAGTTAACAAATCATCCCACTTAATATTTTCAATTGATGAAAATTAGTATTCTATTTAAGGAAAATTAAACTTTTAATTAACGTAAATTAATATTTTTTTATCAACAAAAAATATAATATCAACAATTAAATCAATTTTACTTGTGATAAACCAAATAAGTTATGACAGTGAAACTGTTTCATGAATTTAATTTCACATATTTCATGGGTGTTTCATCAATTGCAATAAAAAAATATCTATGAAAATCAGTTATATCAACAATTTCATCAATTGCATCAAAAATGATTGATCCATGAAACAATTTCATTAAGTATCAATAGGTTCATTGTTACATGATGTTATAATCATTAAATTTTTATCCTTCATTAATTTATTGATGAAAAATGTTTAGATGTAAATAATAATAAAAAATATTTTGGATGCAAATATTAATGAAATTTGAAAATTTATTAAAAAAAAGATAAATTCAAACTCCTCTTCAAATTTAAAACCGGATAATTGTTTAGAATAAAAAAAAGTTTTTTACCTAAATAAAAGGATAATCTAAATTATATATTTTAAAATAACTCAAAATCATATAATCTAAGTAATCTATCCTAAAATAACTCAAAATCATAACTTTCATTTATAAACAGTTTCAAACCAATTTACCAATACACCCCTCTAATTAAAAAAAATTAAAAATAAATAGAAATTCATTGATTGGTCTAAATGGGTTTGCAAAGTTTGCTACATAAGGATGGTTTTCCCATGATCGCTCCCCTATATATATATATATATATATCATAAGAATGTTTTTGACTTAGGAACAAATTAATGATGCTATGGAAAAATGATATGGTAGATCATATTAATTTATAAATAATTATTGATTGATTTTGTATCTAGGAATTCTCGGAAAAATGGTTTATATAAATTATTCGTATTTCTTGAATTCAATGTTATTTCTTATGATACAAAGCGATATATTAAATAATTTTTTTCGTACTTATCGAGGGCCCTGTTTTACATCTTGCCAGGGCCCAAAATTTGTCAAGATCGGGCCTGGGTGTTCTTGAAATTTGAGAATGAATGTTTGAGCATTATTCGCCTTTCGCTTTTTTTTTCCTCACTGAATCGATCAAGAAACCAAAAGTTTAGTTCATCCAAAATTCAATCGATTGACCGATTTCGTTTATGATTCACTTACCTCTAATTCAATTGTTCCTAAATCTGTTCTGGGCTTTTTTCCCACCATTTATTTGAATTATCGCTTCCTAAATATTCGACGATCACCATCCGAATTCTGGGAAAACTATGAGATATGGTACTGAATTCTAGCAAAGTATCTTCAAAATAAGTATATTGACTTTTTCCTCAAATACCCCTATATGCTTCCCGTTTTTTAGAAATAATTTCCAGAAAATTATTATTAATTACTTTTACATCAAAAAAATCTCAACTAAAGATGAAATAATGGACGGCTTGGATGAGGTTGCAATGGTTGTCAAAATGAAGTGGGTTGCATAATAACCCATATATATATAGAGGGAGAGGAAAGTTCAAATGAAAACTCATTTTTCATTTTGCACGTGAGGACAAATCTCAACCACTCGATTTTTTTTGATCCAACAACTCATATTAAATAGAGTTTTTAATTTTAAAATGTTTAGGGGTAAAATTGGAAGAAAATTTAAATACACGTCTACCATAATTGACTTTTTATTTTCTTTTTTAATTAAAAATTTTTTACCCAATTAAAGTTTAAAATAAATTATCTTAAAAATTACTAATATTTTAATCAAACAAATTACATCAAAAAAACGAGAATTTCGTGTTCTTCGATATGACATCCATCTCGATATAGTTTTTTTGTCGTTTTAACCGTTTTTTACGTGAAATACTATATATGTGTTATATTCATTATGAATATTTATGTACGTTCAAGTTTGTACAACACTTCGACACCGTAAGTATGTAACTCGACATCACTTTTTTCACCACTTTCTTCAACGTCGTAATGCATTACGTTTCTTCAGCACCGTAACCCAACACCCATCAAGACGAATCGAGAACCTATCGAGTAATTCTGTTGTGAATCGGAGAACAAAAAAGAGTGTGTCACGTCTCCACATCTTCACATGTCATTCATGTGTTATTCATCATGAATAACGCATCATTCAGGATGAATAATACAACATTTAGGGTGAATAATTCATGATTCATGAATTCGTATATTATTCGTCATGAATGTTGTGTAATTCATCCTGAATACTATATTATTCATCATGAATAATGAATGAACGTTCACATTTGTTATTCATACTGAATGTGGGACATCCGGGGATACACATACATATTCATAATGAATTAAACCAATTTCGGTTGTGAATTGAGAAACAAAATAGAGTGTGTCATGTGTCTACACCTTCACGGGTCATTCATATATTATTCATTATGAATAAAGTATCATTCAGGATGAATAATACACAATTCATGATAAATAATACATGAATCATGGTTTTGTATATTATTCATCCTGAATATTGTATTATTCATCATGAATAGTGAATGAACGTTCGCCTTTGTTATTCATACTGAATGTGGACACCCGAGGACGTGCATGCATATTCATAATGAATATAACACATATATAAAATTTCACGTAAAAAACGGTTAAAACGAAAAAATCCTGAATATTGTATTATTAATCCTGCATACGGTATTATTCATCATGAATAGTGAATGAACGTTCACCTTTGTTATTCATACTGAATGTGGACACCCGAAGACGTGCATGCATATTCATAATGAATATAACACGTATATAGAATTTCACGTAAAAAACGGTTAAAACGAAAAAAAACTATATCGAGATGGATGTCATATCGAAAAACACGAAATTCTCGTTTTTTGATGCAATTTGTTTGATTCAAATATTAGTAATTTTTAAGATAAATTATTTTAAAGTTTAAGGGGGTAAATTTTTTTTAATTAAAAATAAAAATAAAAAGTCAAAGATGGTAGGCGTTGATTCAAAATTACAATTTTGTCTTTAATCACTTCCCAATTAACCTTATTATGTATTAACCATTGATTAGTTTTCTAAGTTTTGATCAATGGTTAAGATTTGTCTTCATGTGCACAATGAAAGATGAGTTTTCATTTGAACCCATTGTGCACATGAGAACAAATCTTAACCATTGATCAAAATTTAGAAAACTAATCAATGGTTAATACATAATAAGCTTAATTGAGAAGTGATTAAGGACAAAATTGTAATTTTGAATAAACGTGTACTTTCTTTGACTTTTTATTTTTATTTTTAATTAAAAAAAATTACCCCCTTAAACTTTAAAATAATTTATTTTAAAAATTACTAATATTTTAATCAAACAAATTACATCAAAAAAACGAGAATTTCGTGCTCTTCGATATGACATCTATCTCGATATAGTTTGTTTTTTTCGTTTTAACCGTTTTTTACGTGAAATTCTATATACGTGTTATATTTATTATGAATATGCATGCACGTCTTCGGGTGTCCACATTAAGTATGAATAACAAAGGTGAATGTTCATTCACTATTCAAGATGAATAATAGGGGTGCTTACGGGTTGGGTTGATCGGGTTGGAGGCTTTTCGACTGATCAACCCAATATAGGCGGTTTGAAAATTTTACAACCCAACCCAACCCAATCAAAAGTACAACCTAACCCAACCCGTTCGGGTTGATCGGGTTGGTCGGGTTGGTCGGGTTGTGTTTAAACAAGATGAAATCAAATTTAGAAATATAAACATAAAGGAAACATTTCTATAAAATACATCTGAATGTCCGATAATTCAATAGAGTATGTAAGTCCATCAAATATCAACATATTACATATAAAAATGTCTAAACCAAATGATAATGTCAATCAACAACAATTGTTTTAGACGTCTCCAACCCCGATGATTTCGCTTTCTTGGCCTTGTGCTTGTTTGTGTCATCTACAATCCAATACTAAAGTTAACAACTTATTATCAAATAAATTAGTTAAAGATATTTAGTTTACCTTCTTCCAAGAACTCATAAGATTGTGTTTCATCAAAATACTCCTTTGTTTGAATTTCTCCATGACTCGCCTTCAACCAACTTTGGGTACACACTAATGCCTCGAGCATTTTTGGACTCAATGAACTCCTAAATGAGTCCAAAATACGCCCACTAGTACTAAATGCGGATTCGGAAGCCACCGTAGACACGGGAATGGCAAGAACATCTTTTGCAATCATAGACAAAGTACCATACTTACTAGCATTTACCTTCCACCACAATAAAATATCAAATTCGGTTGTCGTTGGATCGAGAGATTCTTCAACCAAATATCTTTGAAGTTCATTCATTTTCTTTGGCACTTGCAATTGTTGTTTTTGCATATAACTTTCCAATAACGACCTCTTATGAGTTTCATTACTCGTTGTCGAGTCGTTTTTGACAACCTATACACATTAAAGAGAAATACAACAAAGTAAACAAAAAATCAAACAAACATGAACATATTAAAATTTATATAAATTAAATTACACATAAAATAAATAACACTAACCTTATCATCACCACCCCCACACTCAACATTGTAGACTTCAAACAACTCGTTAAGGATTTGTTCCACCTTCACGGTAATCTTGGCAACGGTTGTATTATCGTAAAGGCACTCAAAAAGAAACTTCAAATATTTCATCTTATACCTTGGATCGAGTACAACGGCCAAAAACAACATTGGATTGATATTATCCGGATCCCCCCAATATTTGTCAAATTTATGCTTCATCCTCTTAGCCATGGTCGACAATATAGAATCATTAGTTTTACACAAAGAATCCAAGTTTGTATGGATCTCACAAATCTCATGATAGAAGTTATTAGAAGTGACGTGCAAAGTGCCACTAAACTTTAAAGTAGCTTCATAAAAAGTGGAAAGAAATTTGATAAAAGCCGATGCACACCTCCAATCAATACTCCTAGGTGGTCCAATTCTCTTTTTCCCATTCTCATTTTCTAGAAAGTAAATCAAATACTTGTGGTCTTCTTCCTCATAACTTGCAAAGGCCTTTTCAAATTTAAGTGCCACGTCTAACATCATAAAAGTTAAATTCCATCTTGTAGGCACATCTAAGACCAACCCACCCTTGTAATTAATCTTTTCCCTTTCAACACAAGCATTGAACTTTTGTAACCTTGAAGGAGATGATCTAACGTACCTCACACTATTACGAATGGCAACGATTGAATCATGCAACTCTTTCAACCCATCACCCACAATCAAATTTAATATGTGAGCACCACATCTCAAATGGATGAATTCACCATCAAGAACCGAACCTCTCCATGCATTAATCCTTTTCCTTACATAACCAATAGCCACATCATTAGCGGATGCATTATCAACCGTGACACTAAGAACCTTTTCTAATCCCCAACCAAGCAAACAAGTCTCGATAACCTTACCAATGGTCTCTCCTTTGTGATTTTCAATTTGACAAAAATTTACAATCTTTTTATGCAAACACCAATCACTATCAATATAATGTGCTGTTAGGCACATATAAGCCATTTGAGTACAAGAAGTCCAACAATCTGTGGTTAAACATACCCTTTGCCCACCCTTGGTTAACTCTTTCTTCAACTTAACACGCTCCTCACAAAACAACTTGAATATATCCCTACTAACAGTCATTCTACCAGGGGCATCAAACTTAGGTTGCAATTTTTTAAGAAGCTCTCTAAACCCTTCACCATCAACGACACTAAACGGTTGTTCATCTTTCACCACAAACCTAGCCAAGGCATTGCGACACTTTTCTTTATTAAAAGTCACGGCTAATAAATTTCCCTTACTATCAGGTCCATCACCACCATTTTGAAAACTAAGTACCTTTTGCTTTTTATCAGTTTCCCTACCCGAATACTTCTTACATTGCTTTCTTATGTGTGTCCATAAACTAGTTGTGCCAATTTTCTTACTATCACACGCATAGTTTTTTCCACAATATTTGCAAGCACACCTAGGATCATTTGGATTTCCACCCTCTATTTTGGAAAAGTGAGCCCAAACATCGGATACTCTACTACCCGACCTCTTTTTATCGGCATTTGGTTCTTCTTTGATCTCTTTATCAATAGATATTGGAGTAGCATTAGCATCCATCGTGAACTAACATAATAAAAGATTAAAAGTCATACACAAAGTTAAATAACCGTTACAAATCGAAAGTGGTTGTCATGTGAAGGGTTTAAAAATACGTGAACTGTATGTGGTTGCTAACCTTGTCTTCCCCTAGTCAGCTTGACTTGGACACCCTTGTCAACAAATTTTGCTAAATCCAGAACTGTTTCCTTCCTGCCTGACTGAAAAAATATATGTATACATGAAACAAGTAAGATAAAACTGACTTAACAATTTAAGAATATTTTTTAGCACTGACGAGTACTGTAACATAAAGGCTCCATGGTTGCGCCTAATGGAAACTGCTACTCCTAGTGGACTCATATGGTCTCAGATGTACTGAAATTGACTATATGGAATTATGGATTATGGAGTGCTAAAATCTAAATGATCTCATCAAGAATGAGAAATACATAAGAGAGGTGATTAGAGACTCGTCGATCCTAAATTGTTGATCTTACTAGCATAACGTACTGCATCCAATCTTAATTTTTCAAGAAAGCTCGGTTTTTTAAGATAAATTATTAAATCTGGAAATCCATACAACTCAGTGACTCACTAAGATGCAAGAAATACGGGACTAATTGATGGCTTCGAACAGATGCAAGAAATTAGATGCAAAGACGATGATATTACCTGATAGAGAGTCAGACAGAAACCGATCAACGAAGGAACGAAAGGAATTAGAGACGATAACGATTGTTGTGGTCGCCGGCCGGGGAAGGAACAGAAATGGGCAGAGCCGCAGAGCAAACCACAACGATGAGTAAGTAGGGCAAGAATAGAAATTCTAAAGGGTGAAGGAACGACGCCTTTTTTGACCTACGGGAGTACGGGTTGTCGGGTTGGGTCGGGTTCCATTGGGCCTGACCCAATACCGACCCAATATAGTCGGGTTACTTAATTTTTTGATCGATCAAGCATCGGGTTAGCTCGGGTTGATTTTTTTTCGGGTTGGGTTGATCGGTTTGGTCGGGTTGGACGGGTTGGTCGGGTTTTTGAGCACCCCTAATGAATAATACCGTATGCAGGATGAATAATACAATATTTAGGATTTTTTTTTCGTTTTAACCGTTTTTTACGTGAAATTCTATATATGTGTTATATTCTTTATGAATATGCATGCACGTCCTCGGGTGTCCACATTGAGTATGAATAACAAAGGTAAACGTTCATTCATTATTCATGATGAATAATACAGTATTCAGGATGAATAATACAGTATTCAGGATGAATAATACAGTATTCAGGATGAATAATACAGTATTCAGGATGAATAATACAATATTCAGGATGAATAATACACGAATACATGATTCATGATGATTCATGTATTATTTATCATGAATCATGTATTATTCACCCTGAATGTTCTATTATTCATCCTGAATGATACATTATTTATGATGAATAATATAGTATTCAGGATGAATTACACAACATTCATGACGAATAATACATGAATTCATGAATCGTAAATTATTCACCCTGAATGTTGTATTATTCATCCTTAATTATACATTATTCATGATGAATAACACATGAATGACCTGTGAAGATGTGGAGACGTGACACGCTCTCTTTTGTTCCCTGATTCACAACAGAATTACTCGATAGGTTCTCGATTCATCTTGATGGGTGTTGGGTTACGGTGCTGAAGAAACGTGATGCCTTACGACGTTGAAGAAAGTGTTGAAGAAAGTGATGTCGAGTTACATACTTACGGTGTCGAGGCGTTGTACAAACTTGAACGTACATAAATATTCATTATGAATATAACACATATATAACATTTCACGTAAAAAACGGTTAAAACGACAAAAAAAACTATATCGAAATGGATGTCATATCGAATAACATGAAATTCTCGTTTTTTTGATTAAAATATTAGTAATTTTTAAGATAATTTATTTTAAACTTTAGTTGGGTAAAAAAAATTTAATTAAAAAAGAAAATAAAAAGTCAAATGTGGTAGGAGTGTGTTTAAATTTTCTTCCATTTTTAGCCCTAAGCATTTAATAAAAAACTCTATTTAATATGAGTTGTTGGATCAAAAGAGATCGAGTGGCTGAGATTTGTCCTCACGTGCACAATGAAAAATGAGTTTTCGTGTGAACTTTCTTCTATATATATATATATAGGGGTTGTTTTATTTGCAACCCTTAAAAAGGTTGCAAACCTTGCAACCCATATCTTAACCGTCGGATTCATGATCGGCGGTTACAATAGATATGGGGCCCAATATTTTTAATTAAAAAAACAGAAAAATAAAATAACCGTCGATCATGAATCCAACGGTTAAGATGTGGGTTGCAAAGGTTGCAACCTTTTTCAGGGTTGCAAAATATCCTTCCATTATATATATATATATATAGTGGAAGGATATTTTGCAACATTTAAAAAGATTGCAACCCTTGCAACCCACATCTTAATATATATATATATATATATATATATATATATATATTATAAATATATAGGGGCCTAATCATATGAGATCCTAGTATTTTGTGGTAACTATGAGATCCAATCTCATCCATCCATCTAATCTTATTATTATTTTTTTATTAATTAATAAGGAAGACTATTTTAGTCATTTGATAAATTAAATAATATTAAAAACAAATTTGTAACTGAAAATATCAATTATTGATCAATTAAATATATTGTTTCTTTAAATATCTCAACAAACTGATTCTGAGATACTCCGTGTTTGAACTTTGATCGTATGAAATATTCGATCTTGTAACCGAAGTATGCATCCTTTTTGGTTCATGGTTCTACATTGTCTTTTTTACAGAAGCCTGCAACACAATTTTTGAAAGATGGTCATACCGTAACACCTTTTTTTCAAGATGATCATAATGTAACACACTTTGGTGCACGACGATCATAATGTAACACGTTTTTTGCAATATGATCATAATGTAACACACGTTTTTGCAACCAGATCATAATGTACCACATCGCAAACAAATAAGTTAAGGGTTCACCGATTCATAATCACTAACGTAACACGTATTTTTGAAAGACGATCATACCGTAACACCTTTTTTTCAAGATGATCATAATGTAACACACTTTGGTGCACGACGACCATAATGTAACACGTTTTTTGCAATATGATCATAATGTAACACACGTTTTTGCAACCAGATCATAATGTACCACAACGCAAATGGATTGATATGTTTCAATGTTTGGAGGTTATCACATCTGATTCACTGCCTAAATTATCGGTTGGCGCCTAAATGAGATAACACTAAATTTCAATGTTTTTTTGAGAATTTTACCACTTTTTCCTAATTTAGTGGCATAAAATCCTTTTTTAAAGTAATATTTCTATTAGTTATTTTAGACCATTGATTAATTAAATGGATGAATGAGATTGGATCTCATAGTTATCACAAAATACTAGGGTCTCCCATGAAAGACCCCATATATATATATATATATGGTCAGGTTCATTTGTTAACCACATTTTTTGTGTTAACTTTATGAACCATTATAATCCCTTGATTTTGGAAATCAATGGCTGAGATTGATTATTTTTTTTTAAAGACTTAATAAATGTACAATTAATGAAAAATTAGGAATGAACTATAGTGCTAAGGGTATTTTGGGGAAAAATCAATGAAATATTATGTCTTTATTTTTTCTCAATTAATGTTTCTTCCAAAAGAATCGTAACCCCCGGTTCATTAGTGTTCATGAATCTGCATGTATTTGAACATTATTCTTCGAAAAGAATCGTAACCCTCGGTTCATGCATGTTCATATGAAGAAATATGAACATTATTACTTTTAAATATCATATTCATATGAAGAAATATGAACAATATTCCTTTTAAATATCACCTCGAACATGTGTTAACTTTATGTTACCTTAACTGACATCATATTCATATGAAGAAATATAAACACTATTACTTTTAAATATCATATTCATATGAAGAAATATGAACAATATTACTTTTAAATATCACCTTGAACACGTGTTAACTTTATATTACCTTAACTGACATCATATTCATATGAAGAAATATGAACATTATTATTTTTAAATATCATCTCAAACATGTGTGTATGCACTTACATACGAACCGTCTTAACTGAACATCGTATTCAAATGGAAAAATATGAACATATATTCACTAATGTTCATCTATCATCATCAGGATTAATCTGTTCATATATTCATGCACTAATGTTCATATGTTTCAGTTGGGGCGTATCAATTTGATTCCCCTGATCTAAACTCATTGATGAACACTATAAAATCCCCAATGTCGGTGTTCACTTGTTAACATGGAAGAACATATTGGAAGAAAAACATTCAACAATCGCACTTCTATCGACGACGTTAAGGAGCCCGGAATTCTTAGTGTCGGTGGACGTTGTTGCGTTCATTGTTGTGATGTGCATGCGATTTTAGAAATACGATTAATATGGACAAACTTTTGAAAAAAAACCATTAGCTACTTGGATTATTGGGGATGTTCATACAATTTTAGAATGTAATTTAATATGGACAAATTTTTTGAAATCAAGCAACTAGCTAGAATAATGGAATTAAATTTTGTAACTCCCTAATAACTATTTCAAATATTGTCCAATTTTGTATTTCCCTCTTTACCCTTTAACATTAATGATACACACAATCCTAACAACACTCTAAGGAGCAATCCTATTGGCTAGTTTAGGTTTATAAAGTTAATAACATTCGGATGGTTAACAAAAGATCTTACTATTTTGTGGTAACTATGAGATCCAATTCCATCTATCCATTTTAATAATCAATGGTGTAAAATAATTAAGAGAAATAATAATTAAAAACACAAATTTAGGCCATTAAAATAGGTAAAAAGGGTAAAAATATCAAAAAAATATTATAATTAAGTGTGATCTAATTTAGGCGGGTCCGATAATTTTGGCATGGAATCAATTGCGATAATCTCAAAATACTGAAACTGTATACATATTTTCTTGGTGATATAATAAACCGTTTTACACTTTAGTCTTACAATTTTAAAAGGAAACGAGTTTTGTTACAGCAAATGGGATGTGATACGCTATGATCATCTTGCAAAAATCTGATCTCCTTGATGATACAATGATGAGAAAATTGTTGCTAATTCAAAAGTTAGTGTGATACACTGTGATCAGTGCTCTCATTCACTACAAATTTACCCAATGTACCACTGTGATGCATTCAAAGAACATTGTGTTACACTGTGATTAACATCGTCTTACACTGTGATTACTATTGTGATGCACTCAAAAAACATTGTGTTACATTGTGTTTAATATTGTGTTACACTATGATTAACAAACAAATGTGATACCCATTATGATACGACGGTAATATCAATTGTGGTACCACTGTGATATCAACTGTGTTACATTGTGATTACCATACAAAATCATAATCAATGGTAACTGTGAGAACCGACTATTTTGTAGTTTCTATACCTGTTTATCGAATAAAGACATCACAATATGAATTGAAATGGGATGCAGGGGATCATCACAGTGAACCACCATGGATGTCAAAATGGGATTAATAAAATGATCACATTGAACCACAAACCAACTAAGGGGAACCAACTTCGACAAACACAAGCAACGACCTTTTTTGAACACTGTCCTTCTTCCTCCAACAACTTCTTCTTCGTTAAGCAGTTCTTCAGACCTGCAAAAAAAAATTTGGAAACGTGAATGTTGAATAGGTTTGATTTTGATAAATCAATTAGTTGAGTATTATTAGAAAACGTAATCTTCATTGACTTTGATTGGTATAAATCTGTAAAATAAAATAATTATTTATTAAACAAAAATTAATCAAATTACCAATATACCTTCAACAATTAATATATAAAAAACAGTAAATAAATTAAAATGATTGGTTGTGGTTGGATCTCACGGTTACCACAAAATACTAAGATATTCAAAAGGGTTCTGCACATTTTAACAGTTTCGTAATTATAATACCTAGGCTACCCATTAAGTTTAATTAGTAAATCGAATTTAGCGAGCTATCTTGCGCTACTAGAAAATTGGGTATTTTAGACGGAAATTTTCGATGGATTTTAGACAAATTTTAGCAAATTGCAGAACAAATGAGACAGGTGATGGAGCATGTCGCCAGATTCACCGATGCTCCGGTCGGCTTTAACCCACCCCTCCGGCCCCGCTCTCAATTTTAGCTAGGCAAATTGTGTTTGTAATTCAGATTACTCTATCTGTAGTTCTATGTGATCAGATTTAGATTACTCTATACAATAAAATATGTACTTAATTTTTTTTAAATACTTAACATTTTCGACGGATTTTCGATAGAAATTCGTCAAAAGTCCCATGCAAATCTGTCGAAAAATGTCAACTATGGTTGACCAAGTTCCATCAAAAATCTTATGAAAAACTAATATCCATTGAAAATCCATGAAAATATATTCCATCGAAATCTCTCAAAAATTAAATTCCTTTGAAAATCTCTCAAATATTAAATTCCTTCGAAAATCTCTCAAAAATCTGTCGAAAATCCCTCGAAGAAAGCTCTCGAAATTCCGTCCAAAATCCTATCAAATGGTTGTCGAAAATCCCTTGCAATTTTCATGGGTTTTTCGACGAATCTTTGCCATATAAAATTCCGTCAAAAATCCATCAAAAACCCTCATTTCACTACTAAACAAACAGCCTTTTCCGGCGGAATATTCCGCCGGAATATTTTCGGCGGATTTCCGACGGTTTTCCGACGGAAGTCACCATGGTCAAACTTCGTTGACTTTCGCCGGAAATTATTTTTTAAAAATAAAATAAAATTTCCGGCAAATTTCTGGCGGATTTTATTTAATTAATTTAATTAATTAATGTCCGCCGAAAATCCGCCGAAAACAGTAAAAAAAATTATATATTTATTTTTTTTAGAAAACTTTAAAAAAATAATAATAATAAAATTATATATTTCGCCGGAAATCCGCCGAAAACCACAAAAATTTTAAAATATTTATTTATTTCTTAGAAAACTTTAAAAAAATAATTAATTTTTTTTTTATTCCGACGAAAATGCTAAAATTTTTAAATATTTATTTATTTCTTAGAAAAAATTTAAAAAAATAATAAAAAAAATTTTGATTCCGCCGAAAACGTTAAAATTTTTAAATATTTATTTATTTCTTAGAAAATTTTAAAAAAATAAAAAAAAAAATTGATTCCGCCGAAAACCCTAAAAATTTTAAATATTTATTTATTTCTTAAAAAATTTTAAAAAATAATAAAAATCTTTGATTCCGCCGAAAACGTTAAAAATTTTAAATATTTATTTATTTCTTAGAAAATTTTAAAAAAAATAATAAAAAATTTTGATTCCGCCGAAAATCCGCCGAAAACTCTAAAAATTTTAAATATTTATTTATTTCTTAGAAAATTTTAAAAAAATAATAAAAAAAAATTTATTCCGCCGAAAACGCTAAAAATTTTAAATATTTATTTATTTCTTAGAAAATTTTAAAAAATAATAAAAAATTTTGATTTCGCCGAAAACGCTAAAAATTTTAAATATTTATTTATTTCTTATAAAATTTTAAAAAAAATAATAAAAAATTTTGATTCCGCCGAAAACTCTAAAAATATTAAATATTTATTTATTTCTTAGAAAATTTTAAAAAAATAATAAAAAAATTTTATTCCGCCGAAAATCCGAAAACGATAAAAATTTTAAATATTTATTTATTTCTTAGAAAATTTTAAAAAAAATAATAAAAATTTTTGATTCCACATAAAATCCGCAGAAAACTCTAAAAATTTTAAATATTTATTTATTTCTTAGAAAATTTTAAAAAAATAATAAAAATTTTTATTCCGCCGAAAATCCGCCGAAACGCTAAAATTTTTAAATATTTATTTATTTCTTAGAAAATTTTAAAAAATAATAAAAAATTTTGATTCCACCGAAAACGCTAAAAATTTTAAATATTTATTTATTTCTTAGAAAATTTTAAAAAAAATAATAAAAAATTTTGATTCCGCCGAAAACTCTAAAAATTTTAAATATTTATTTATTTCTTCGAAAATTTTAAAAAAAATTTATTCCGCCGAAAATCTGCCAAAAACGCTAAAAAATTTTAATATGTATTTTTTCTTAGAAAACTTTAAAAAAAATTTGATTCCGCTGAAAATTCGTCGATGGAACCAGTTGAGCTTTAATGGATACAGTTGGGGCTTCAATGGACCAGTTGAGCTTTAACGTACACAGTTGGTCTTTACCGTAGCCAGTTGGTTTTTAATTGATCCGTTTGGTCTTTATCGTACCCAGTTGGGCTTTAACGGATCCAGTTGGTCTTTAATGTACCCATTTAGGATTTGACGTACCCAATTGGGGTATAACGTATCCAGTTAGTATTTAAAGGATCCATTTAATCTTTAATGGATTTAGTCAGGCTTTAACAGATCCAGTTGGGTTTTAACGTATCCAGTTGAGCTTTAACGTACACAGTTGGGCTTTAACAAATCCAGTTGAGTTTTAATGGATCCAGTTGGTCTTTAACATACCCACAATGGGCTTTAACGTACCTAGTTGGGCTTCAATGGATCCAGTTGAGCTTTAGCGTACCTAGTGGGGCTTTAATGGATATGGTTGGGCTTTAATGGATCTAGTTGGGCTTTAACGAATCCAGTGGACTTTAATGGATCCGGTTGGCCTTTAACGTACACAGTTGAGCTTTAATGGATACAATTGGGCTTTAACGTTCCCAATTGGGCTTCAATGGAACCAGTTGAGCTTTAACGTACACAGTTGGTCTTTAATTAATCCGTTTGGTCTTTAACGTACCTAGTGAGGCTTTAATGGGTATAGTTGAGCTTTAATCGATCCGATTGGGCTCTAACGGTTCCGGTTGGGCTTTAACGTTCCCAGTTGAGCTTTAATGGATATAGTTGGTCTTTAACATACCTAGTTGGCCTTTAAGGGATCCACTTGGGCTTTGACGTACCCAGTGGGTTTTAACGGATCCAATTGATCTTTAATGGATCCCGTTGGACTTTAATGGATCCGATTAGGCTTTAATGGATCTAGTTGGGCTTTAACGGATCTAGTTGGTCTTTAATGTACCCATTTAGGATTTGACGTACCCAATTGGGCTATAACGTATCCAGTTAGTATTTAAAGGATCCATTTAGTCTTTAATGGATTTAGTCAGGCTTTAACAGATTCAGTTGGGTTTTAACGTACCCACTTGGGCTTTAACGTACACAGTTGGACTTTAACGTACCTATTTGGGCTTTAACAGATCCAGTTGAGTTTTAATGGATCCAGTTGGTCTTTAACATACCCACATGGGCTTTAACGTACCTAATTGGGCTTCAATGGATCCAGTTGAGCTTTAGCGTACCCAATGGGGCTTTAATGGATACAGTTGGGCTTTAATGGATCTAGTTGGGCTTTAACGAATCCAGTGGACTTTAATGGATCTGATTGGCCTTTAACGTACACAGTGGGGCTTTAATGGGTACAATTGAGCTTTAATGGATACAGTTGGGCTTTAATGTTCCCAATTGGGCTTCAATGGAACCAGTTGAGCTTTAACGTACACAGTTGGTCTTTAATTGATCCGTTTGGTCTTTAACGTACCTAGTGAGGCTTTAATTGGTATAGTTGAGCTTTAATCGATCCGGTTGGGCTCTAACGGTTCCGATTGAGCTTTAACGTTCCTAGTTGAGCTTTAATGGATATAGTTGGTCTTTAACCTACCTAGTTGGCCTTTAATGGATCCACTTGGACTTTGACGTACCCAGTGGGTTTTAACGGATCCAATTGATCTTTAATGGATCACGTTGGCCTTTAATGGATCCGATTGGGCTTTAACAGATCTAGTTGGGCTTTAACGGATCCAGTTGGTCTTTAATGTACCCATTTAGGATTTGACGTACCCAATTGGGCTATAACGTATCCAGTTAGTATTTAAAGGATCCATTTAGTCTTTAATGGATTTAGTCAGGCTTTAACAGATTCAGTTGGGTTTTAACGTACCCAGTTGGGCTTTAACGTACACAGTTGGGCTTTAACGTACCTATTTGGGCTTTAACATATCCAGTTGAGTTTTAATGGATCCAGTTGGTCTTTAACATACCCACATGGGCTTTAACGTACCTAGTTGGGCTTCAATGGATCCAGTTGAGCTTTAGCGTACCCAGTAGGGCTTTAATGGGTATAGTTGAGCTTTAATCGATCCGGTTGGGCACTAACAGTTCCGGTTGGGCTTTAACGTTCCCAGTTGAGCTTTAATGGATATAGTTGGTCTTTAACGTACCTAGTTGGCTTTTAATGGATCCACTTGGACTTTGACGTACCCAGTGCGTTTTAACGGATCCAATTGATCTTTAATGGATCACGTTGGCCTTTAATGGATCCGATTGGGCTTTAACAGATCTAGTTGGGCTTTAACGGATCCAGTTGGTCTTTAATGTACCCATTTAGGATTTGACGTACCCAATTGGGCTATAACGTATCCAGTTAGTATTTAAAGGATCCATTTAGTCTTTAATGGATTTAGTCAGGCTTTAACAGATTCAGTTGGGTTTTAACGTACCCAGTTGAGCTTTAACGTACACAGTTGGGCTTTAACGTACCTATTTGGGCTTTAACAGATCCAGTTGAGTTTTAATGGATCCAGTTGGTCTTTAACATACCCACATGGGCTTTAACGTACCTAGTTGGGCTTCAATGGATCCAGTTGAGCTTTAGCGTACCCAGTGGGGCTTTAATGGATACGGTTGGGCTTTAATGGATCTAGTTGGGCTTTAACGAATCCAGTGGACTTTAATGGATCTGATTGGCCTTTAACGTACACAGTGGGGCTTTAATGGGTACAGTTGAGCTTTAATGGATACAGTTGGGCTTTAACGTTCCTAGTTGGGCTTCAATGGAACCAGTTGAGCTTTAACGTACACAGTTGGTCTTTAATTGATCCGTTTGGTCTTTAACGTACCTAGTGAGGCTTTAATGGGTATAGTTGAGCTTTAATCGATCCGGTTGGGCTCTAACGGTTCCGGTTGGGCTTTAACGTTCCCAGTTGAGCTTTAATGGATATAGTTGGTCTTTAACGTACCTAGTTGGCCTTTAATGGATCCACTTTGACTTTGACATACCCAGTGGGTTTTAACGGATCCAATTGATCTTTAATGGATTACGTTGGCCTTTAATGGATCCGATTGGGCTTTAACATATCTAGTTGGGCTTTAACGGATCCAGTTGGTCTTTAATGTACCCATTTAGGATTTGACGTACCCAATTGGTCTATAACGTATCCAGTTAGTATTTAAAGGATCCATTTAGTCTTTAATGGATTTAGTCAGGCTTTAACAGATTCAGTTGGGTTTTAACGTACCCAGTTGGGCTTTAACGTACACAGTTGGGCTTTAACGTACCTATTTGGGCTTTAACATATCCAGTTGAGTTTTAATGGATCCAGTTGGTCTTTAACATACCCACATGGGCTTTAACGTACCTAGTTGGGCTTCAATGGATCCAGTTGAGCATTAGCGTACCCAGTAGGGCTTTAATGGGTATAGTTAAGCTTTAATCGATCCGGTTGGGCTCTAACGGTTCCGGTTGGACTTTAACGTTCCCAGTTGGGTTTCAATTGATCCAATTGAGCTTTAACGGATACAGTTGGGCTTTAATGTACCCAATTGGGCTTTAATGGGTAAGTTGAGCTTTAATGGATACGGTTGGTCTTTACCGTACCCATTTAGGTTTAAAATCTCATATAAGATTACATATACCTAAATATATAACAACAAAAATATTTTCAAATTTTTTTTAATGATACATAAATATAAAAGCATGATCGACTACCAAACTTTCCCCCAAATTTTACTTAGACATTTTTATTTCCCTCCCAAATTTTACTTAGACATTTTTATTTCCCTCCCAAACTTCCCCCCAAAATAATTTCACCAGATCGAACTAGCTACCACCACCAAATCAATTTGATTAACAATCGTTCCTAAACTCTTTCCCCCCAAATCGCACGCAGCGGAAGACGACGACCACCACCACCATCGTCGTCCCCTTCATCGCAGATCGACCACCACCACCATCGCCGTCCCTGAATCACACGCAGCGGCAAGACCACCACCACCACCAACATCGCCGTCCCCTTCTCTGATTATATGAGATACAGATAAAAAACAAGATGGTTTCAAAACCTTAGTCTAGAAAGAAACACAGGTATGTAAAGAACAGAGTATCCATCTTGTTTTTGATCTGTATCTCATATAATCAATCTGTTTCTTTAAGGATTTTGAGTATCGATTGAGTTTTGATTATTAGATCTGGTTTTTGCTTAGATGACGTAAATCTCAGTGTGTTTTTGTTCATCTGAGGTTGTGGCTAGGGAAAACGTTTTGATTCACGATTCATTGATTTATTCGTGTGATACTTAATGTGGGTTTGATTTCCTAATTAGTTATTCATAACTTTACATGTTTATGTGTTGTAAGATCGAATGATTCATTTGATCTTTCTTCAGTTTATATATATATTGTTGTTGTTTAAATCATCTGTCTTCTTCTGTCTCTCTCTATGTATTGCATTAGTATTTCTACAACTGGACTGGCAGGAGGTTTGCTTATTATATGAATGCAGATTATGTGAAATGGATTCTTGCCTATTGTTTACAGTGATTACATTAAAATTGTTTTAATTTAAATCAATTCTATTTGGTTGTTTGCTTATGACATATTTGTTGATTGGTACCTTATTGTTGTTGTTTGCATTTGCATTTTGAACCAGTTAGTGTTAGTGCTAGATATGACTAGATTGATAAACTTGGTTCAAATTCATTGGGGTAACGAATTTCTTTATTAACTTCCATTTTCATAAGAGTTGAAGATGGGTGGATGGATTTTACCATTTGAAAAGCACTATGGATATTTTCATTTGAAATATCAGTGTATGCAGCAAACCTGCATCTTCTTAACTTTTTTTTTATAAGAGAACAACTTTTTGTAAGAGGGAAAATGCTTCTACCACTAGTTGAAAGAAGCTTGGTAAAACAGGGTAATAATAATAATATGTATGTATGTTGTTGTTTCTTGGTTTCACTTTCATATAGTTTTTATTATAATCATCATCACAAGGTTGGTTTTTTTCTTCTTCTTCAACTGTTGAGCTAGAGGTGGATGATAGTTTTGATAATAAAGACATTTGATTTCTTTGTATAAAGTGAAGTTGTGTTCCATTCTTTGTAGGTAGGCTTAAGCTGGTTGGTGGTTCTTGACTTAATACATTTGCAACATGTTGGTTTTGCATTAAGAATTTGAGATATATAAATTGCTAAAATTGGGATATAATATTCGCTAAAAATTGGTCCATTAACTAGGCATGAAATTTGCTAAAAATAGGTGAATTTGGCATGATAATTGCTAAAAACATAAATCTTGCACTTATATTGTTGATAGATGGTTTCTTAAAGAAAACATAGGTATGTAAAAATGATAGCTGAATTTCTGCACTCACTTGTTGCTCTTTTTATCTTCTTGCATTTATTTTTAATATATTTATTCTTTTCTATGCTGATTTTATTAAATTAAACTATATTTCTTTTTAATTCCCACACTGCATTTATTGCTGAATCACTTGCAGATGAAATGACAAGATTGTCTTTCCCACATTCATCCCCCCAGATTTTGAGGAAAAGAACAAACCAAAACAAGCAAATATCATCAATAATGATGCTTCAGATATCAAGAGCTCTTGCTGGCAACAGTCGAATATGTTGCTCGTAAGTTCTCTCTCCCCTCCCTCTCTAATAGGGGCATTTAGGGCCTTTATGCGCACAAACCCAACCTTACATGTTATATATGCATTGTTTTGGTTTCAAGCAGCCTAATAGGGGCATTTAGGGCCTTTATGCGTACAAACACAACCTTACATGTTCTATATGCATGGTTTGGGCTTCAAGTAGCCCAATAGGTGTAGCCGGGTTGCGGTAAGTATTTAGCACAATACTTTAGAATATCTATATATATTTCTTGTTTATATATCTATCTAGTTTGGGTTGCCATTTGTTGGGCAAACATTAGGATTTTTATACCGTATGACTTTATATTAATGTGTATATATGTATATATCTATCTAGTTTGGGTTGCCATTTGTTGGGCAAACATTAGGATTGTTTAACATAGTTGGATATGTCCCATTTACAGTCGTTATGCTGTCGAACCGAACCTTATATGTTCTATATGCATGGTTTGGGTTTCAAGTAGCCTAATATGTGCATTTAGGGCCTTTATGCGCACAAAACCAACCTTACATGTTCTCTATGCATTGTTTTGGTTTCAAGTAGCCTAATAGGGGCATTTAGGGCCTTTATGCGCACAAACCCAACCTTACATGTTCTATATGCATGGTTTGGGTTTCAAGTAGCCTAATATGTGCATTTAGGGCCTTTATGCGCACAAACCCAACCTTACATGTTCTATATGCATGGTTTTGGTTTCAAGTAGCCTAATATGTACATTTAGGGCCTTTATGCGCACAAACCCAACCTTACATGTTCTATATGCATTGTTTTGGTTTCAAGTAGCCTAATAGGGGCATTTAGGGCCTTTATGCGCACAAACACAACCTTACATGTTCTATATGCATGGTTTGGGTTTCAAGTAGCCTAATATGTGCATTTAGGGCCTTTATGCGCACAAACCCAACCTTACATGTTCTATATGCATGGTTTGGGTTTCAAGTAGCCCAATATGTGCATTTAGGGCCTTTATGCCCACAAACCCAACCTTACATGTTCTATATGCATTGTTTTGGTTTCAAGTAGCCTAATAGGGGCATTTAGGGCCTTTATGCACACAAACCCAACCTTACATGTTCTATATGCATTGTTTTGGTTTCAAGTAGCCTAATAGGGGAATTTAGGGCCTTTATGCACACAAACCCAACCTTACATTTTATATATGCATTGTTTTGGTTTCAAGTAGCCTAATATGTGCATTTAGGGCTTTTATGCGCACAAACCCAACCTTACATGTTATATATGCATTGTTTTGGTTTCAAGTAGCCTAATATGTGCATTTAGGGCCTTTATGCGTACAAACCCAACCTTACATGTTCTATATACAGGGTTTGGGTTTCAAGTAGCCCAATAGGTTTGTCCCATTTACAGTCGTTATGCTGTCGAAATTGACTTGTAAGTATTTTGTAAAAACCACAGGGTGGGTATTCGACCAGTGTCACCCAGAGGTATGGCGATGATCCCAACCAGCATCCGACTTTTGATACCGAGTTGTGGCAGGAGGTCTCTGGGGGAGTGAAGAAAGGCCGTACGTTTGGGTTCGGGTACCACAAAGATCCCAACGCGATCTTGAGTGGGACATTCTCGGGTGGTGCTTCTTCTTCTTCTTCTTCTTCCCGACAGGTGCGTACCACATTTCATTATATGTGCTTTAACAATTTATTTTATAATTCATGTTAAACTTCTTCTAATGCCTTTTTATTTTATTTTATAGAAAATTGAGGATTTAAAGACCCAAATTCAGGAGTTGAAGGAGCGGGAAGAGAGACGTGATGCCCAGTACGAGCATATGTGTGAATTAATAAAGCGTTTCTGTCCTTCCCAGCCAGAGACACCGCCACCGCTACCCATGTGATGAGTTGTTTAATATTTGAAAATTTGAAATGTATTTTGGAACAACACTTTAACACTTGAACAATGTATTTTATGTTTTTGTTGTATTTTATGTTTATTTATAGTTTTGACAGTTTTTACAGCTTTCAGCAGGTTTTTACTGTTTTTAGCAGGTTATAAAGCAGGGTTTTTAATGAAAAAACAGGGTTTTTAATGAAAAAAAACTGGTTTTTCCTGTTGTTGATTTTTAAAATTTTCGGCGGAATATTCCGCCGAAATAAATAAATAATTATATATATATATATTTATTTATTTATATATATATATAAATAATTTTCGGCGGAATATTCTGCCGGAAATCCGCCAAAACATTTTCACCGAAATATGTTTAAAGAAATAAATAAATAATTAATTAAATATATAAATAAATAATTTTCAGCGGAATATTCCGCCGAAAATCCGCCAAAACTTTTTCACCGAAATATATTTTTTTAAATTAATTAAAAATAAATATTAAAATTTTCGGCGGAATATTCCGCCGAAAATGTTTAATTTTTTTATTTAATTAATCGACTTATTTAAAAATTAAAAAAATTTCGGAAAAGTTTCCGGCGGAAAAATCCGCCGAAAACACAAATTCCGCCGAAAAACATTTTTTGCGGCGCCCCTGATTCCGTCCGGCCAAATCCGCCGAAAATCCGCTGAAACAGTGATTTTCCGGTGGATTTTAGGCGGATTTTGGCCGTCGGAAATGCCGTTTTTTTTGTAGTGTTTCCGACCAAAATGTTACTGACGAGAATTTTTGTCGAAAATCCGTCGCAAACCCACATTTTCAACGAAATTTTTAGTCTAAAATACCATCTATTTTGTAGTGTTAATTATGTAGTTGCTGAAAGTCACTTACTTTTGTCATTCTTGCACTCCTTCCAATCCGATTGCAAATTTTACTTATTACAAGGCCTTCTTTCAATTTAACCGTTTGGATGAATTATTCGGTTCTTTATTTATAGTGTTTTCTGTGGATAATTTTCGTATATAAAGAAAGAAAAAGAGAGAACATGAGAACGACCAAATCACATGTGATTCTGAACTGAAATCACATAAAATTATGGAGCACGGTCGCACGTAATCATATGTGATTTTACACGTGAGTTTAGTTTAAATGACATGTGATTTGTCCGTTATCTTGTTTGGTCAATAATTTTCTTAAAACTTATGTTAAATTGAAATTTGCACTTTCTGTATGATAGAACGAATAATAATTTATGTCAGACTGTCCTTTTTATGCCGATCATTCCCACAATAATTCTAACATATGACGTTTCCTGCTATGGTTTCCAGCATCTCCATTAGACCACTATATGTTAAAAATAGCCATTTTCTGAAGAAGTTTATGCAACAGAAGATTAGGTGAATAACTAAAGTAGAAAGATTACAACAAACAAGTGGATGGATCATAAGTATATTTTGGATCTAATTAGCCCTCGTTTTCTTTTGCTTAATTTGCATGCTGAGTTGGGTTTTGGCAGGTGCGAGCCACGATGGTCCAACCCGATGATGAATGGTCGATCACTTGGTCCCTCTTGACCACTTACAATTGGGGTTGGGGGTCCCAATTTGTCTTTACGAGGTCTAATAAACACATGTGTCTAAGTCATTTTGAACCTCATCCTGATGAGAGGAGATAAAAAAGCAAAGGGCTCCATGGAAAATATATATAGTCCCTACCACGGTACTTCTAGCTAATTACCTTAACAATAATATATATATATATATATATTATTACCACATCTTAACCTTCGGATTCATGATCGACCGTTACAATAGATATGGGGCCCAATATTTTTAATTAAAAAAAACAGAAAAATAAATATAAAATAACCGTCGATCATGAATCCAACGGTTAAGATGTGGGTTGCAAGGGTTGCAACCTTTTTCAGGGTTGCAAAATATCCTTCCATTATATATATATATATATATATATATATAATGTGTTCATAAGTACGTACCCGTTTTTACCATTGTCGTCAAAACAGTTAATAATTATAATACACGATAAATTTCTTCCGAGTACACAATATTGTACATTGATATATAATTGTAATGATGGCCCCTATTTCGTGATGGACGGAGGCAGGACCGTTCTTTAGCATGTTAAATGTGATTATGAACAGGGCCCCCAAAATTTTAGGAGCAATTTTACGTTGTTTAGTGCTTTTAATCAACGAATTTGAAACTATAACCCACATTAGATTGTCTCTAATTTCTATCAGAAGACAAAAAAAAAAAAAAAAACCCGCACCATTGCCTCTATAATTTGTATATATGTATCTTTGTTATCTCATTTTGCATTGTAATTAAAAGTTTTAGGTGTAACTGGGCTTCCAAAAACATTGGAACGTCGGAGGATAGATTTTACGATATATGATCGGTCTTCTCTAGTAGAAATTTAACTAATTAAAAGTTTTCAATTCTAGTTTACTCATCTTCAAATAAGATTAATTGCAATGCATTGAAAAACCCAATTACTAAATTGATGATTATATATCGAAATTGGAATACTTTCATGTCAAGTCATAATAAATAAAATAATAATCGATAGATGGAGAAAAAATGAGTCTGGACAACTTAAAATGAACAGTAGTTATAGGTTGGCGTGAATGATAAACAAAAAAAGAGGGTGTTATTATAAATATATATATATATATATATATATATATATATATATATATATATATATATATATATATATGTAGTGTGGTTAACATCACTCATTTTCAATTATACACATGATTGTAAAGGGATAAAAACATTAGCTGCCGACAGTTAATTTGCTTAGGAAGCGGTTTACCTTAAAACATAGACATGCTTTACTATGTTACCGTCTTTTATTCACGTAATCTCCAACTACTCCCATAAAGACAACTAACTGTATATATAATATTATATGTTTCTACAAATTTCGCATTGTATTCAAAACGAGTACCTCTGTACTTTCTCTCTCATCTACACGTGTGCAGACGTTAAAAAAACACACAAGACAGAGAGGAAGACGATGGCTTCTTGAAGTGGCAATGGTGATGATGACAGTGATGTTTGTGGGGTATGCCTCTAGAGAGAGAGAATGTAGAGAGAGAAGGAGGGTGTTGTTTTAATTGATAGGTAGAGTAGAAAACGGATTGGAGGGGGACCTCTTTAGGCCCAGAAATTAAAGAGAGAGAGAGAGAGAAAAAAAAAAGAAAGAGAAGATGATCATTATGTGAAGTGGAAGCAAAATGGTTTGTATCAATTCTTATTCACATATGATGATTACCTTGTGAGTGAAGAAAAATGCATCGAAAAAGACTAGTTTGAGTTAAAGACAAGAAGACCAACCATCTCTCTCTCTCTCTTTCTCTCTCTCTCTTTCTCTCTCTAGAAGTAGCATATATGTACTATATCTGATCTCAAACTAACAAAGCCCAGTCTCCCAACAAGAAAACCCAACTCCAATTAAAAATACCCTATTATCTTTGCAATGAGAAAGCCAGACCAAATGGGGAGAGATCAAAAGGCCATGTGTAGTAGTAATGATAGTAATAATAAGGGATTAATGTTGAAGCTTAGAAAAGGGTTATGGTCACCTGAAGAAGATGAGAAGTTGATGAATTACATGTTAAGGAATGGTCAAGGGTGTTGGACTGATATTGCTAGGAACGCGGGCTTGCAACGTTGTGGAAAGAGTTGTCGCCTTCGTTGGATCAATTACTTGAGACCTGATCTCAAGCGTGGTGCGTTTTCGCCTCAAGAAGAACAACTCATTGTTCATTTGCATTCGCTTCTAGGCAACAGGTCAGTCTACACCCCCCCCCCCCACCCCCCCACCCCCCCTCTCTAATTACTATATATTGGTCGTTCATAGATGTTTTTGTGTTAAGTAACAAATTAAAAAAATGTCATGGACTGGAAACATATATAATGCCATAGGGTTTACACAGAATTCACAAATATGTATGTCAAGCACAAAAACACCTCATTTTTGGCAACCAAAAACGGTCGTCATTTGGGAACCAAAATGGTCGTTACAAAGGCAAAAGGCATTTGTATCTATGTTTTGCAACACGCTAATTTTTGTCCTATAGTAATGCCAATATGCCATCAGTCTTTAGGCTTTGAGTAAATCAAAAGGGGTTTTGTATTTTAAATATATGTACAAGTTTCATAATGTGAACTTCACATCGTCACATTTTTCTGAATTCCCATAAAAAAAATGCTCATTGAAGGCCAAATCCATGGAAAAATGCACCAACCATATATATATATATATATATATTGGAAGGATATTTTGCAACCCTTGAAAATGTTGCAACCCTTGCAACCCACATCTTAATCGACGGTTATTTTATTTTTATTTTTATTTTTTTTTAATTAAAAATATTGGGCCCATATCTGTTGTAACCGTCGATCATGAATCCGACGGTTAAGATGTGGGTTGCAAGGGTTGCAACCTTTTCAAGGGTTGCAAAATATCAGGACGGTAATAACAGACTCATATTCCTGCATTTTTATGAAGAACCCTCTTTTTTTCTTTCTGCCATTTCAGTAGAAAATTACAATGATGAGAGCATAATGAGTTTTCATCAATATTATAAAGAGTAAATTACATTTTTTGGTCTTGCCACTCTGGTATCATGTATTTGGTTTATATTTTAAACTGATTATATCATTATTGTGGTTGTCATTTTGTCTCACTTTTGGTTGAGTTAAAAAAGTTAGTAACAATATTTAAGTTCTTTTACATTTTTTTTATCTTTATATTTTTTATTTTATTAGATTATATATCTATACATATAATATTATATTTAATATTTAAATTATTTATCTAATTCTTAAAAAATAAAATATTTTTTTATGAGCTGTATCATAAAAACGTAATATTTAATATTATTTTTTTTGATAAATCTTCAAGTTAATTAATAGCTTTATTCAATTTACAACGTTTGGTATTTTGAGTTTAATTAATAAAACTAGTTATTATTTTATTTATTTCAAAATAAATTTTAAATGACCAATTTATATTAACTATTTAAAAGTCGACAAGTTTATTAAAAATAAATAATTTGTTATATTTCATTTTATGAATAACAAATTAAATATAATATTTAATAAAATTTACTTAAAACGAAGGGGTATATTTGAGTTTATTAATTTATCAATATATAGGAATTTTCATTTAAGAAAAAATTTAAAATAAATAAAATAATAACTAAACTCAAAATACTGATTATTGAAAATTGATTTAAAATATTACTTACAACTTTACCAAAAGAAAATTTAAATATTAATTTTTATGGTAAAACTCAATAGACAATTTTTATTTTTTAATGTATCTAATATATATAGTATTGTATATCTATTAAAACAAAAAAGGAAAATGACAAAAAAAATGTAGAAGGATCAAAATATCCTTAATTAATAAAGTTTACTAATATTTTTTTAGCTAGAGTTGGTCAGATGACCAAAAGTGAAATAAAAGGCAATCACAATTATCAAAATCGTAATTAGTTTAAAATAGAAATCAAACTTGTGACATCCACCCAAAACTATAACTTACTCTATATTAATATAAATTGAAAGTATACATTGGCTTTAAACTACGATTAAAAATAGAAATAGTTACATATTCTATTTCACAAAAGATCCATTGAGTAACTCGTATTATATAAAATATGCATTCTATTTTATTGATATTAACTTTTTATTTTGGTGTATGACAAATATAAACATATATTTTTTAAAATATTATTTGTCTTGTTAAACTATAACATTTAATTTGGATTTATATAGTTTAACAAGATCATAATTCGATCAGTAGTTTAAATATTTTCTTAATAATAACAAAATTAATATATAAACCTTTTACATAGAAATAATTTGTTATAGAATATATTGATTAGTAAATATATAATTGTAGTTTGAAAGATCACTAAGGATCTGTTTGTTAGCTGTTTAATGACTTTAATACGATATACAGACAACTTTATCCAAATAGAACGTAATGGAAAACCCAATCAAACATCCCCTAAACCTATACAAGTAACTTGATGTTTTAAAATAAAAAAAAATATTATATTTTTAATGCTATAAACAAAATGCATGTTACATGATTAATAATTGGGTCTAATAACAACATAATTATCAGTCGCATCGCTTTACAATCACAACTTTTACTGAAAATGAAAGAAACTTTATAGTTACGTTTTTCTTAGGAATGTAAAGAGGTTTTTTTTTTTTTTTTTTTTAATTTATAATGTATTGAGATAACAAAGAACTTTACAATCTTTAAAAAGATATTAAAGATTAAGTAGGTATTGTTGAATTAAGTTGGTGGGAAACTCAAATTAGTGACAAATTAATTAGAGCCCTGATTTATTTATTTCTTTGAAAAACATGAATTCTACCAAACCGTTGATATTTTTTGCGTGATTGTCGGTGATCACTGACATAAATTTCCCTTGGTAATTTATGTAGGTAAAAGTCATTTGTTTTGTAGTTTTTGTAATTAACATAATTTGTTCTCTACTAGGCACTAATTCGAGTCCTTCAAAGTCACTAGAGGTTTTTCTAAGTATTAAATTTATAACCCACAAGACTAGTCAAGATAAGCATAAACTGGAAATGAACACCCACAATTATAAAGAAAAGCTATATATGTTGCTTATAACACTCCATCTTGTTTGAAACTCATCATTAATTATAATTTAAGAGAGAAGTATAACGTAACATCCCTTAAATTGCAAACTAATGGATTGCTAACTCCAAGTAATTAATCCAACCATAAATTGGCACATTATTAACGAAAATAAAAAGGTTGCATTGTCCTTTTTTTCTTCTTTACTTAATGTTTATTATATTAGTTAATTAAATATACGATATTTGAAGAGTACATGAGATCTTTAACCAACTATGTTGATCACACAACATACTGTAATCAAGCATAATTATTTAACTTTTAAATGATTTAACTTCGCTATCATATTTGTTACGGTTTCTAAATAGGTAGACTGTTAATTGATTATTATGTACGTAAATTCAGGTGGTCTCAAATAGCAGCTCGTCTTCCAGGAAGGACAGATAACGAGATCAAGAATTTCTGGAACTCCACAATAAAGAAAAGATTAAAAGTAAACAACAATGTCTCTAGAAGCTCACCAAACAATAGCACTGACGATACATCCTCTGATCCAAGCCGAGATATCATGGGAGCCGGTATGTTCATGTCCATGCATGATCATGACCTCATGGCCATGTGCATGGACTCATCACTTACATCGACAACAACCACATCATCATCATCCATGCATAACAATTCTATGCTTACCAAGGGCCATGACCACTTTGGTCAATTGCCACCACTCCTTCAAAATAACATCAATCCTGACATAAATGTTGCATCAAGTTTGTTTAATGTTTCCCCATGCTTAGGAGAAGTTGGTATGGGAGGAGATGGGGGATATGGTGATTGTGGTATTCTTGAAGTACCATACATGATGGGAATGGAAAATGACAATATTAACCTTGGGAGTAGGGTCATGGATGGAAGTGTTAATGCTAATCCTACTAATTACATGTTTGATAAGAAATCAACCAATTTTAACCACCACTTCAATGGAGATATTGATGGGAAAGTTAAAGTGGAGGAGGTGGTTGGTCTTGAAAATCATTGGCCAGGAGAAAGCTTGAAAATGGGAGAATGGGATTTGGAGGGTTTATTTGCAAATATCCCCTCCTTACCCTACCTTGATTTCTAAATACCCTTTTCAATTTTAGGAAAATAAGAATGTCAAGATAGAGAGATTATATGATCTTTTCTGTTTAAGATAAACTTTCGAATCGAAGGACATGCATACAACGGTTAGTGTTTTTGCTCATTACCTTAAGTTCATAGAAAACCTTTCCGGAGATATATAGACTTGGATATATACGTACGTGCGTGATTGGGCAGAGAATTTTGGATGAGCTAAATTGATTTTCTAGATCCAATTCATTTGTAACTGTATGATCAAGACTGGAGGGAGATGGTGATCACCAGTCTTTGATGTATAGATGGAAATGTGAATAGTGAAAGTGTTGAAGAAAATAAAGTAC
Organism: Arctium minus; assembly: GCA_954870635.1. Classification (NCBI taxonomy): domain Eukaryota; kingdom Viridiplantae; phylum Streptophyta; class Magnoliopsida; order Asterales; family Asteraceae; genus Arctium; species Arctium minus. The sequence goes on from OX941088.1 coordinate 34,326,364, forward strand.
ATATGTGAAAATTGTAGTAGAAATAAAGGGAGGTAGCAACTTGTGTAATAGTGCATTTGAATTTTCTATGTACATGTTCACCAACTACATGGATGCAAATATTCTTTATGTACAAAATTAATAACAAGGCAACTTAGAAGGAAAACTTCTCTCTTTTTATATGCATACATATATACATACATGTGTATAGTTACTTAAACAAATGAGAACTCAGTAATTTGTGAGATACATGAAAGTTAATGTGAATTACTCATTTTAATTAAATTATTTTATAATTTAATTAATGATCGAGGATAATTCAGTAATTTGTGAATTAGATATATAACTACCATTGAGGATTTTGTTTCCATCATTATCTAATTTGACTTTTATGCATTGATATCAATTTACCCCAATTCACTTTTATCAAATAACCAAACCATGTCTCCTTTTTTGTTGAACAAGCAATGACATCAGTGGTATCACATTGTTGAATGGTATCACATCGTGTATCTTAGGGTATCACATCGTGTCACTACAACAAATCGACTCTATTGCGAAGACATAAGTCGTCGCTAATGCTCTAAATTTCGTAGCTATAGCTCTATTGTGACGACCGTCATCGCTAGAGGTCAAATAAAAATTTAATTATATACCTATAGCCACGACATGTCGTCGTAGTAGGTGAAAAATTAAAAACCAATTTTTTATCTACTGTGATGACTTGTTATTGCTACAGGTTGGAATTAAAAACAAATATTTTTTTTTCTCTCTATAGCGACGAAATGTCGACGCAGTAGATAAAAATTGATTTTTTTTATCTTTCCCCATATTTAGGCATTGTTTGGCAGAAAAAAAAAACTAGTTTTTTTTCTGGTACATGTTTGGAAGACCATAAACTAGCTTATAAGCTAGCTTATTGAAAAGCTACTCATAGTAGCGTTTTGAAAAGTTAGATTATCAACTACCAGCTAGCTTATCAGCTAGTTTGCCAAACATAGCCTTAATCAGATTATAAAAATATATTTTAATCAATTAATTTGATATTTAAATTATTAGAAAACAACTTTATATTCATATAACTAGGCATATCTGAAAACCATAATACAATATTGATGACATAAAACAAACATTAACGTCTCAAACATATTAATACGTAAATATCTAATCATCGTACGAGTCAGTATCTGTGTCATCATCCTCGTCTTTGTCCTCACGTGGTGGGTGTTGTGGTGGCTACGATGGTGGTTGTTGTGGTGGTTGTTGCTGTTGATATCTTGCCATAACTGACACAAACAATGTTTGTGTGTCTATAGTGGGTGGTGGGGAAAATTGAAAGGCAAGTTGAAAACTCCTAAATTAATGCGTTATACATTTGATGCACATACTGGTTCATAGTATTAAAGGCATTGATGATATTTCTCCCATCATTCATAGGTGGCTGGGGTGGTGGAGGTGGTTGTGGCGGTGGCGGTGGCGAGGGCAGTTCAAAGAAGGACAAAAAAAGCGGAACCTTTCAACTTTCGTCCAATCCCTCGGTTGTGACCGCGACATTCCCCAAGTACTTTGGTGATGATTTCCTTCTCGTTTACGGAAGACGAGGAGGTCGAGCCATGTTCTTGTGTTTGTGAAGCTCGTTCTGCAAGCATCGCCTCCTGTATTTCTTAAGAAATACAATTAGTAATAGAAAAACTAATTTTAAGTGTATATATATATATGTGTGTGTGTGTGTGTGTATATACATACATATACACACACGTTAGTTCAAATTTAAACAATTACTTACATAATCTTTTCTACCAAGGTCGTTTACCCATCCACCACTTGATCTATAATCAATTATCTATTGAACCTTGCAATTCTTGTGTTTCCGGGCTTTTCTGCGACAAAATATTAATAAAACAATTATGGCACCATTGATACATTCTAAAATAGTATACAAGTTTAACTTATTTACCTTCTTATATCGTGTAGCAACGTATGATGTAGAGCCATGAAGACAAGTCGAAGCTGTACACAACCCAAATGTATTTTAATTTATTAGAAATATCGTTTTTTGTTTTGAAATATAATAAACTTTTTTCACTCTATAGTGACGACAAAGTCAATGTTGTTAGTCTCTCTAATTTTAAATTTTTAGAAAACATATAATCATTTAATTAAAAAAAAAAGTATTATTCATCTTTAGCGACGACATGGATAATCTTGAATTTTATTTCCTTTGTTTGAATAAACCAGAAGCGGGAAAATATTATCTGAACACCTATTGCATATCAATGTGTATATATAGAGAGAATGATCTTAATAAAATGTATCACAACGTGTGTTCATTACATATCACAGTTGAATGTTTACGCGAGAGGAGAGAGAAGAGAAAATAAATAAAAATGCTTTATTTAAAATTTTAAGTCAAAATTACAAAAATATTAATTTTATAATTTAACATTTAATTTGTGGTTGAGATTAAATATTACAAATCTCAAAGGTGAATTATATTCATACCCCCTCCTATAGGAGGTATGTGAGTGAGGTAGGAAGGGGTATGTGAGTGGGGAGGGGCCGTAGGGATAACAACACCCATCTCAAAAAGTATTAAGTTCTTTTTTGAATGACCCCTGTATTATACATATATATATATATATATATATATATATATATATATATATATATGTATGTATAGAAGTATTTGATAGCTTTTATGGCTAACATGCCTAAGCATGTAGAAATAGAAAACATATATGGTTTGTTTACTAAAAAAATTACATGGAATTCAAGTTATGAATATTTATAAATAAATTATTGAAAGTTTTTTTCTAGTAATCGTGGATTTTTTGGGCTAGCTTACGCATGCTGATAAATTCTCAGAAAATCAAGAATAGTCTAGAGTTATCGTAAGTGAACCTTCATGACTACAAGGGCTTTGGTGCAACACCTAAATTCAAACCCTGAATGAATATATTTGGTTTAATCATAAATGAATAATACATTTGGTTGATCACATCACCAAGATATTCCTTATAAAGATTGTGTTCTCACTTAATGTTTTTAATTAAGATGGAAACTTATTAAAGTCTTATCAATTCATAGCAAAAGGGAGGCCTAATTAATTCTTGTTTATTGATATTAAAGTCCTCAATTCATAGCAAGAGGGAGGCCTAATTAATTCTTGTTTGTTGATATCTTTTAAATAGGATTTTGGTAATAGTTTTGAATAGTAGTGTTGATCACAAGTCGACTTAAATTAAAATCATTATAAATTAATAGTCGGTTGATATATCAAGGAAAGTTTAACGAAATGCAAAAAAGTCATTATAATTTTAATTCTAATTCTTATTGTAAATTCAAATTGATAAGTTTAATTCTCTTCCATAAATGTATTTGAAATCATGAGACTTTTATGACTCTTAAAGTCTGAATCGTTCAGACCTTTTTATACATCACCTCTTATTAATCATAACTAAAATAAGACTTCAGACTTTAGACCTCTTAAAAAACAAACGGCAACTAAGCCTTCATGTTAGTTGGTTGTTTTATGTTATGGAAGAATTTCTTGACCGATTCCTTATAGGCACATGTCATCCTATTAATTTCGAATTTATGCACACCTAGACTTTGTAGAATGTAAGATGTTAAAATTTAATACCTTTTTAGCTTGAAGGTTTTCATATACCGACGTATTTCACAATAACTAATTTATATATATATATATAGGGTTGAGTTCATTTGTTAACCCGATTTTTTGTACTAACTTTGTGAACCGAATCTTGATCGTTGATATTGAGATTAAGGGTTGAGATTAAAACCAATTAGCATTAATTCTTATTTATTAGATTTGTAATAATTAATTATATTGAACATTTATGATAGAGGTTTTTGAGAAAATTTACAACCCTTTTTCACATTTAGTATTCATACAAGTTAACTCGTTCATTAGAGTTCAGTCGATCAATGTTGTTATTTTGTAAATTCCCCTTCATTAATGGCCACTTTGTAATTCCCAAGCCAAAAAGTCTAGAAAAAAATATAACGAAATATGTGAACGTAAATGAACATGTATATAACGACTGAACATCTATGATCATTCATTACAGTTCATTCGAATCTGTTGAACGTATATAAACAATGATGTTATAAATTTCATACTACCAGATATTCATACAAGTTAACTCGTTAATTAGAGTTCAATCAATCAATGTTGTTATTTTGTAACATTACCTTCATTAATGGTCATTTTGTAACTCCCAAGCCAAAAAGTCCAGGAAAAAAAAACCATAATGAAGTATGTGAATGTATATGAACATAAATGAACATGTATATAATGACCGAATATCTATGATCATTCATTATAGTTCATTCGAATATGTTGAACGCATATTAACAATGTCGTTATAATCTTCATACTACAAGATATTCATACAAGTTAACTCGTTCATTAGAGTTCAGTCGATCAATGTTATTATTTTGTAACCTCCCTTTCATTAATGGCCACTTTGCAACTCCCAAGCCAAAAAGTCTAGGAAAAAAACATAATGAAGTATCATTTCTACCCTTGGACATTTAATGATTTGTTCAAACCAACCAAGGATCAAAATGAATTCCTATTGGTTGAGAGGAGTTCATAAAGTTAATACAAATTGGGAGGTTAACAAAGTAACCTCCCCCCCTCTCTCTCTCTCTCTCTCTCTCTCTCTCTCTATATATATATATATATATATATATATATATATATATAGGGTCCCCTTCATTTGCTAACCACATCATTGGTGCTAACCGTGCTAACCAATTTTCAATCAATCAGAATCATCTTAAAGTTTATGTCCTCAAAGGGTAATATGGGCATTTCATAATTCACGCCTATTTAATGTATTTCCATATTTCAATCAATTATTAATATGGTAGTTATCTAAATATTAAATATAATATTTAATATATTTCCATATTTCAAGGAGTTATTAATATGGTAGTTATCTAAATATTAAATATAATATTTAATGTATTTCCATATTTCGAGTGTGCATATATGCATGTCTAGATGTCAGTGTGTATCTTAACCAATGCAAAATTAGGGGTGTTCATCCAAACCGCCAAACCGCACAAACCACCCACACCGCACCGCAAAACGCGGTTTAGACTTTCGCGGTGCGGTTTGCGGTTTGTACTTTAACCAAACCGCACTATGCGGCGCGGTTTGCGGTTTTGAGTTTTCAAACCGCGGTTCAAACCGCACCGCATCTTTTATATTATTTTTTGTTTTTTAATTTTAAACACACACACACACACACACATATATATATATATATAATAGTTTAATTTAATATTTATATAATTGGGCTTTATGTTTTTAATTATGGACTTTAAGAGTTTAAGTTTTGGACTTTGCTAAATAACCCTTTTTAATTATAAGTCTCTTAAAAGTTTATGTCTCAACAGATGAAAAAATACCCTAGGTTAGGACGTTCACGACTAGAGACGTCACTTTATCCGTTTATCGTATTGGAACAATTTATTTTTTTAGACTATTTTTAGTTATGCATTTTGGAGTTGGATGTATTCAAACTCTTTATTTTTTGGACAACGGCCACTTAATCGTTGATTTTCTAATGTATTTTAAACTTATAATTTTTTGGATTGTACGCATAAAGTGCGATACGGGGAAACCGCATAAACCGCACCACACCGCACCGCATTTCGCGGTGCAGTTTGGTGCAGTTTGAGGTATATGCGGTGCGGTTTGTGGTTTGGGAAAATGCTCAAACCGCACATGCGGTGCGGTTTGCAGTTTTGCCCCAAACCGCACCGCGAACACCCCTATGCAGAATAGATCAGTTGATATGCACATATACAACATGTACATATGCACAATACTCAATGTGCACATATGCATATTAGATACCAATGTGCAGATATGCATATACTCAATATGCACATATGCATATACTCAATATGCACATATGCATATTAGATATCAGTGTGCATATATACATATAATATTTCAACAAACATATGCATATATGATGTACCACCCGTAAATTCTAAAAGAACGGTCAACGATCGGTCAAGGAACGATCAGGGAATGGCTTAGCACAAGACGCGAGAGGCGTGACCTGCAGCACGAGCGGCTTGGATCGCGGCCTCAAGCCGCGACTAAGGCCGCGTAAGTCTCTGGGAGTGTGCCGGTTAGTGGCACGCACGGCTTGGCCCGCGACTTGTGGTCGCGGCCAAGGCCGCGGGAAAGGCCTGGACGATTTAAGACCCAATTTTTAGGGTTTTCTCTTATTCCTCTTCTCCCAATCTTCCCCAACCCTTCCTTCTCCATCTTGAGGCATTTTGGGAGCATAGAGTCCGAATCTTAAGCTTTGGAGGAGCATTTTTGGTAAATAAAGGAGTTTAAGGTTAAGGTAATACTCTTTTCACGTCATCACTAGTTAGAGTTTGATGTTCAACCTCTTCCTCACATCCTTCATATTTGGTGTGATTTTGGTATCTTTGTGGTAAAGGAAACCTCGTGGGGTGTTGGATCTAAGATATAGAGAGATTGCTTGGGGGTTTCTAGCCTTCATCAAAGGAGATTCAAGTTGTGGGGGTAAAACTTAGATTTAACCTAAATCTAGCAAGGTGAGTTCAAGTTGATTTGTGAAAACGTTGTACATGCCAAAATGTCTATTTTAAAGCATTTATGTGTTTTATGTGAAATTATCAACTGTTGAGTTATTTGGTAACTTTTGATTATTTGAAGTGTTTAGCTTAGTAAACTTTATAAGACACCCACATTTGGGATTTTTGGGCATTTTGATAAATAAGTCATAAACGAAAGTGTTTTAATGATTTATTGCATAAATGGATATTTGGTCACAAATGCATTCTTAGTGTTGGTCGAGTTATATGCATCATTCATGAAATGGGACGTTTTGAAAGTAAGAGTATGTGAGTCCTTTGGGTTAGGTCATTCCCGACCTGGGGAACATTTTAGAAATAATAATCTTTTTGGGTTTTGGGCCGAGGGCCAATGGTGATTTGATAAACAAAGATTTTGGGGAAATATGTAATTTGGTTTATGTAACCATTTTGGCTCACGTGTTTTAGCCAAATGTCTATTAAGCCTCTTGGGGCCTGATTTGCACTCAGTTGAGTTTTTGGAACATTTGTCGGTTTTGGTAGCTCATTAAGGATCCTTGGACGTATGGTATACTTAGTTACATATTATTTGAGAGTGTAACACCCGTAATTTTCGATATGTGATCACTATACTTTGTGACCTCTAATCCTCTGTATGACTCCTCAATTTTTAAATTGTTAAAGTCAACTTAAATACCTCATATGTTGAATCGCCTTCGTACGAAAATCGAACCGAAAATCAGTCGCGTGTAGCGGTGTAGGTGGGGGCGACTGTGCCCGGCGATTGTGGCAGTGTCACTCTCGCCGTAGCAATGTCGCGGGGAACCATGGGCTCGCGATACATAGTGAGCGACTATGCCCGGCGATTGTGACATTGTCACTCTCGCCGTGGCAATGTCGCCGAAGTCCCTGTGGTTGCGGTATGTCTTTAGAGAAAGTGCCCAACGACTATGACATGGGCAATGTCGCCAGTCATAGTCGCCGACGGGGTTTTGAGCAGATTTAAATGCCTCAGCTCATTTTAGAACTCATTTTATCACAAAATCAGATTTGGTTGCGTCTCTCTCTCTCTCATTTAAGGTGATTTTCACCAACCAAACCCTAACCCTCATTACTCTCAACCTCAAATCACTCAAGATCTTCACTAGCCTTTCTCCTAGGGTTTTCTAGCATCTAGAGGTCAAGGATTCAAGTGTGGATCAAGCTTGGTGCCTTCTTTCTACTCTTACTTTGGTGATTCCTAAGGTTTTAACCAAAACCCTAGTATTGTGAGTCAATCCCTAACCTTCCTTCATTAAAAGCATATTATTAATGTTAGTAAAGGTTTGTATCATATTGTTACTCCATTTTATACATTTGAGGATTTTGGAGGATTTAGGGCAAGACCTAGGGTTTTGGCCATACTTAATGTTTTATTGAAAAGATGTTGGGGATTTGTTTTATACATATAAATGATGGACTTTGGTGACTTTGAGAACTTTGGTAAAGCAACATCAAATAGATGATTTTATGAACTGCTGATAAGAAGGGACTTTCCCTTACGTTGGGATTTATACCCGATATTTATACATGGTAAATATATTATGAAATGTTGGTATTCTTTTTGCGTAAATACAATGTAATGGATCCATAGGCACTAGAGGAAATTGGTAACTGGTTGATAATAACTATTGGGCTAGATGGGTGATACTTGGGAGCTCGTGCTATAGACCGTGAGTGGTTGAATACGATATCCTTGTATATCATGACATGCATAATCTAGCGAGAGAGTATTTCATAGACCATTTGGGAGCTCGAACTAAAGACCGTGGGTGGTTGAACTCGATAACCTTTGGTGCTATAATATAAGTTCCACAACATTGGTGTGTGACCTACTTTTGTGTTCCGTCACCACAATGGTAAACTCGGGTCTCCCCCGTTAAATTGTGAAACCCTACCCTTTTCCCAAGGGAGAGTTAAGCAATTCATGAAAGTAACATCGATAAACCTGGTTATAATAATTATTGTTCCTTTATTTAAACTCATATGATTGGTCTCACTAGGCGTAAGCCTAACACTTGTTTCTTGAATGTTCCACTTCTACAGGTTCCATTAGTGGTGGGGCTCGTAAAGACTGAGTTTCGGGGGTTGAGCGAATAGCGAAGACTTTTTGGAAGTAAATACTTGGTGGCTTGGCGTACAAAAGAGAAAGTATAGATCATTTTGGGAGATTTGGTGACATGGTCTAATCTAGATAATTATGTCTTAGATTAGCTAGTTGTCATTCTTGATTTCCAATTCTCTTGGTGTAAAACGCCTTAACTATTTTCCCCCACCTCTTGGGTGATCTTCGTCTATGTAACTTCGTTGCCTTTATGGATGAAATGTTTTATCTCGGGTTTTGTTTCTCCAATTTGTAGTCATTATATTGCAAAAAATTTCATTTAAATCTCATTTAAATTTTTAGGGTGTTACAAGTTGGTATCAGAGCTTTAGTTTAAGTGAACTAGGCATGAATGTAAGATGTCTAGACTTAAGCTGGAATTATTAGGCTATGATTGGTGAGGTTAGGTAGGACTTCTGGGATAGGATGTTCTTGGTAATCGATGGAACTGCATGAATTAAGGATCGTGATGATGGTAACGAGAATTCTTGTGTATAGTGTGTTCATAGTCACATGTAGCTAATGCCATTATGAACATATTGTTACGTAAGCATGCTTGATCTGCTAACGTCATGATGATTGATGAATGTATTAGTACGTTTCTTTGTGTTTCAGTCAAATCTCTTATTCTCCTTCGTACTTGTGTGGCAGCCTTACTTTACCATGGTGAATACTCGGAGCCGACCTATGGTCGAAGGGGAGACTCATGAAGATATCACCTCCAACGTAAATCCAACAGTTAGGGCGGTGAATGTTGTCCCTCCCAATATGCCACCGATATTTACCGGAGTGGTAGAGCACATCCCCAGAGTGGATTTGGCATCCTCAAACCTGGTTATTCGAGAGGCAAACCCTCATGCCGATATGATGGCCAACGTCATGCAGATGGTGACGTCGGCTATGGAGAAGCAACAAGAGGTTTTTCTGAAGATGTTGGATGACCGGGATGCCAGTTTGCGAAGGCACGAGACCGTTGCGGAGAATATAGTGGCGGGATCTGGTGGTACTGGTCAAGGGGTAAGGACTGAAGAGCATGTAGTTGCTGATGCCAGGCAAGGTGGTAAGACTTGCACCTACAAATCCTTTCTTTGCAGCAGACCACCCGAGTTTTTCGAATCCGAGGACCCAGTTGCATGCATGAATTGGATTCAAGAGACGGAGCAAGCCTTCGGTTCTAGCGAGTGTGGAGAAGATCAGAAGGTGAAGTTTGCTTCTCTGATGCTCCGAGACCCTGCTCTTAAATGGTGGAACATCACCACGTCCACCCTAGATGCTATCATCCTAGCTCAAATGTTCTGGGCTACGTTCAAAAAGAAGATCATAGAGGAATACTGCAATGAGTGGGCTATTGATTTGATAGAGGACGAATTTCGAGCACTCAAGAAGGGTAACAAAACAGTAAAAGAGTATACTCGCCTTTTCATAGAAAAGCTCGACCTTGTGGGGCATGTGGCTCCAAGTGAGAAGGAGAAAATCAAGGCCTACCTTAAAGGCCTGCCAGCCGACATGATTGCCATGGTTCGAAACTCAAAGGCTTCCACTCTCCGGGAAGCCATAGAGGAGGCCAAACTCATGGAAGACGTGTATGCCCGTAAGAAAGAAGCGGAAGTTGCACCAGTGGAAAAGAGAACTTGGGAAAGAAATTCTGGGTCCTTCAAGCGTTCGAGACCGTTCGTCAGTAACAACCGAGCTAATGATTCGAAGAGGGAGGCTAGGTGGTGTCTGAAGTGCAAAAGCAAACATTTGGGCCCATGCCACTCAAAGCCTGACTCTTGATACAAGTGTGACAAGCTTGGCCACACACAAAAAGATTGTCCGGTCAAAGGGCCAATGTGCTTTGAATGCCGGGAACCGGGTCACTTTTGCAATGAATGCTCGAGACTCAAGACGGGGGGGGGGGGGATTCTAGGAAGAAAGAGAATACACCTAGGGTGCCAGGAAGGGCTTTCCAGATGACAGTTGAGGAGGCTAAGACATCGACTGACGTGGTGTCGGGTACGTTCCTTGTTAACTTCGTACATGCACACATTCTTTTCGATTATGGAGCAAGTTATTCCTTCGTGTCTATGTCTTTTATCTCAAGATTGCCTATGACTGCTAGTACATTAGGGGATGCTCTAGTAGTGGAAATAGCCAATGGTAGTCGAGTCATGGTCAGCCAAGTTATGACAAGTGTGTATTGGAGAACGAAGGGAAGAAATTTCCGATAAAACTCTTTCCAATGTCTATTGGTGGTTTTGACTTGATTGTTGGAATGGATTGGTTGGGAGAGAACCACGCAGAAATCCTTTGCTCTAAAAATTTGATTCGTAATCCGTTGGAAGATAATGAAGTGGCGCTGGTGTATGGAGAGAGAAGAAAGGGAAAAGTTGCAGTCATCTCTATGGCCAAAGCACGCAAGTGTTTGGTGAAGGGGTGTACATCCTACTTGGCATATGTCGTGGATGCCAAACTGGAGAAGAAGAAGCTTTAGGACGTGAAAGTCGTCCGCAAATTTCTGGATGTGTTCCCCGACGAGCTACCAGGTTTGCCACCCAATCGGCAAGTCGAATTCCGGATAGACTTGGTTCCGGGGGCTGCACCGATCGCTAGGGCACCTTACCGCTTAGCGTCATCGGAGATGCAGGACATGATGTCCCAATTACAAGAACTCCTATAGAAGGGTTTTGTGAGGCCGAGCTCGTCGCCCTGGGGAGCCTCGATTCTTTTTGTAAAGAGGAAGGATGACACAATGCGAATGTGCATAGTTTACCGGGAACTGAACAAGGTAACCGTGAAGAACAAATACCCACTCCCGAGAATCGACGATCTGTTCGACCAACTTCAAGGGGTGGGATGCTTCTCGAAGATTGACCTTCGTTCGGGGTATCACCAAGTGAAGGTGAAAGGTGAGGATGTAGCGAAGACCGCATTTAGAACACAATACGATCATTATGAGTTTCTTGTGATGCCATTCGGTTTAACAAATGCACCGACGATATTCATGGACTTGATGAATTGAGTGTGTCGACCGTTCCTCGATCGATCCATAATCGTGTTCATTGTTGATATACTCGTTTATTCCAAATACGAGATGCATCATGAGCAACATCTCCGGGAAGTTTTGGAAGTTTTGAGACGGGAGAAGTTGTACACGAAATTCTCCAAATACGATTTTTGGCTAGAGGAAGTCCAATTCTTGGGTCATGTAGTCAACCGCGATGGAGTGAAGGTGGACCCGTCTAAAATCGAAGCGATGATGAATTGGGAACCACCCAAGAGCCCGTCTGAGATTCGAAGCTTTTTGGGCCTAGCGGGTTACTATCGGAGGTTCATCTAAGACTTCTCAAAGATTGCTTCATCTCTGACGGCCTTAACTCGCAAGAATGTGAAGTTCGTTTGGGGAGAACCCCAAGAAAAGGCTTTCAGGACACTTTAGAAAAAGTTGTGCGAGACCCCGATCCTTTCCTTGCCTGGAGGATCTGAAGATTTCATGGTCTACAGTGATGCGTCCAAGATGGGTTTAGGTTGTGTGTTGATGCAACGAGGCAAAGTGATCGCCTATGCGTCAAGGCAACTCAAGGAACACTAGAAGAATTATCCAACCCATGACTTGGAATTAGCGGCTGTGGTGTTCGTCTTAAAGCTATGGCGACACTACTTGTACGGCACCAAGTGCACTTTGTTCACGGACCACAAAAGCTTAAAATATGTATTCGGTCAGAAGGAGTTGAATATGAGGCAGGATCATTGGTTGGAACTGCTAAAAGACTATGATTGCGAATTACTCTACCATCCGGGAAAAGCGAATGTAGTAGCGGATGCCTTAAGTCGGAAGGAGTATAGTGGTGGTGTTCAAGCCACACTTGCAAGAATAGACGTGATGTCCAGTTTGATTGATCAAATAAAGTCAGCCCAAAGAGAAGCCTTGCGCGATGAGAACCTTAAAGACGAGGTGACGGTGAAGCAACAGTTACTTTTGACCGAAGATGGTCGGGGGTTGAAGCTATATCAAGGCCGTATTTAGGTACCCAAGATCGGAGGCAATCGCGAATTACTCCTAGCAGATGCGCATAAGTCCAAATACTCCATTCATCCGGGAAGCACCAAGATGTATCGAGATTTAAAATTGACATATTGGAGGCCCGATATGAAATTGGACGTGGCAATCTATGTGGATAAGTGTGTGACGTGCCTGCAAGTGAAAGCAGAATACCAACGACCCTACGGTATCCTCCAGTCCTTGGAGATTCCGGAGTGGAAATGGGATCATATCACGATGGACTTCGTGACAAAGTTGCCTAAGACACTTAGAGGGCACGACACAATCTGGGTAGTAGTGGACCGATTGACGAAAAGTGCCCACTTTTTGGCGATGCACGAGACCTTGCCCATGGATAAACTTGCCAAGTTGTACGTCGATGAAGTCATATCAAGGCACGGGGTGCCATTGTCAATCGTGTCTGACCGAGACAATCGCTTCACTTCCAACTTCTGGGATGGGTTGCAGAAGGAACTGGGTACGAGAGTAAAATTGAGTACAACCTATCATCCCCAAACTGATGGCCAAAGTGAAAGGACGATCCATACATTGAAAGACATGTTAAGATCGTGTCTTATCAATTTCGGTGGAAGTTGGGACTCCCACCTACCTTTGGTGGAGTTCGCTTACAATAACAACTATCACTCCAGTATTGGGATGGCACCCTTCGAGGCATTGTATGGACGGAAATGTAGGACTCCCGTGTGTTGGCTGGAGGCTGGGGACAAATAGTTTGTCGGTACCGAGATAGTCCAAGAGACTACCGACAAGGTGAAGGGTATCCGTGAGCGCTTGAAGGCGGCTCAGGATCGGCAAAAGAGTTACGCCGACAAGAAGCGGAGATCGATAGAATTCCAAGTGGGCGACCGTGTAATGTTGAAGGTGTCCCCTTGGAAAGGCATCATACGGTTTGGTAAGCGCGGGAAGCTAAGTCCCAGATTTCTAGGACCGTTTACCATTTTGGCAAAGGTGGGACTTCAAGCCTACAAGTTGGAATTGCCACCCGAAATGGCCGGAATACATCACACCTTTCATGTGTGTTATTTGTGCAAGTGTTTGGACGAAGAGGAGAGCGTGATACCCCTCTCGAAAATCTGATTCGATGAGGGAAATCGTTGCATAGAAGAACCAGATGCAATTTTGGATCGAAAGTCATAGAAGCTTCGTCACAAGGAAATCACAATGGTCAAGGTGCAGTAGAAACATCATCGTGGAGCCAACGTGACGTGGGAAGCGGAGGTCGACATGAAAAATAGATATCCGAACCTTTTTATCTGAATCGAGATTTCGAGGATGAAATCATTTCTAAGTCGGGGAGGATTGTAACACCCGCAATTTTCGGTATGTGATCACTATACTTTGTGACCTTTAATCCTCTGTATGACTCCTCAATTTTTAAATTGTTAAAGTCAACTTAAATACCTCATATGTTGAATCGCCTTCGTACGAAAATCGGACCAAAAATCAGTCGTGTGTAGGTGGGGGGCAAATGTGCCCGACGATTGTGACAGTATCACTCTCGCCGTGGCAATGTCGCGGGGAGCCATGGGCTCGCGGTACATGGTGAGCCACTATGCCCGGCGATTGTGACATTGTCACTCTAGTTGTGGCAATGTCGCCGAAGTCCCTGTGGTCGCGGAACGTTTTTAGCGAAAGTGCTCAGCGACTATGACATGGGCAATGTCGCCAGTCATAGTCGCCGACAGGGTTTTGAGCAGATTTAAATGTCTCAGCTCATTTTAGAACTCATTTTATCACAAAATCAGATTTGGTTGCGTCTCTCTCTCTCTCTCTCTCTCTCTCTCTCTCTCTTAAGGCGATTTTCACCAACCAAACCCTAACCCTCATTACTCTCAACCTCAAATCACTCAAGATCTTCACTAGCCTTTCTCCTAGGGTTTTCTAGCATCTAGAGGTCAAGGATTCAAGTGTGGATCAAGCTTGGTGCCTTCTTTCTACTCTTACTTTGGTGATTCCTAAGGTTTTAACCAAAACCCTAGTATTGTGAGTCAATCCCTAACCTTCCTTCATTAAAAACATATTATTAATGTCAGTAAAGGTTTGTTTTGTACATATAAATGATGGACTTTGGTGACTTTGAGAACTTTGGTAAAGCAACATCAAATAGGTGATTTTATGAACTGCTGATAAGAAGGGACTTTCCCTTATGTTGGGATTTATACCGGATATTTATACATGGTAAATATATTATGAAATGTTGGTATTCTTGTTGCGTAAATAAAGTGTAATGGATCCATAGGCACTAGAGGAAATTGGTAACTGGTTGATAATAACTATTGGGCTAGATGGGTGCTACTTGGGAGCTCGTGCTATAGACCGTGAGTGGTTGAATACGATAACCTTGTATATCATGACATGCATAATCTAGCGAGAAAGTATTTCTTAGACCATTTGGGAGCTCGAACTAAAGACCGTGGGTGGTTGAACTCGATAACCTTTGGTGCTATAATAGAAGCTCCACAACATTGGTGTGTGACCTACTTTTGTGTTCCGTCACCACAATGGTAAACTCGGGTCTCCCCCGTTAAATTGTGAGACACTACCCTTTTTCCTGAGGGAGAGTTAAGCAATTCTTGAAAGTAACATCGATAAACCTGGTTCTAATAACTATTGTTCCTTTATTTAAACTCATATGATTGGTCTCACTAGGCGTAAGCCTAACACTTATTTCTTGAATGTTCCACTTCTACAGGTTCCATTAGCGGTGGGGCTCGTAAAGACTGAGTTTCGGGGGTTGAGCGAATAGCAAAGACTTTTTGGAAGTAAATACTAGGTGGCTTGGTGTACAAAAGCGAAAGTATAGATCATTTTGGGAGATTTGGTGACATGGTCTAATCTAGATAATTGTCTTAGATTAGCTAGTTGTCATTCTTGATTTCCAATTATCTTGGTGTAAAACGCCTTAACTATTTTCCCCCGCCTCTTGGGTGATCTTCGTCTATGTAACTTTGTTGCCTTTATGGATGAAATGTTTTAGCCTAACCTCTTGGGTGATCTTCGTCTATTTATTAATGTTGAAAACTCTTGAACTCACTAGGCGTTAGCCTAACCTTTTTATTTGTCGGCATGTGCAACAGGCTTCGTTGGGGATAGTCTTAGAGACACTATGAAGCGAAGAGTGCTAGTTGTGTGCTCGAGGAGTGGATATCTTAGTGAAGTCTTCCGCATTTAGAGCAACTTGCGTTTGGGGGTTAAATAGCACCCGACTGTGGTTTAGCCTTTGTGTATTATTGGAGTTTGTATTTGTTGAGGTTATTTATCGAACTTCATAATTGGAGCGTAATGAGTTTTGGATTTTAGGATGATGCGTGGATTTATTTGATGTTAAATCGAAAATTTTCATTAGTTGCTCTTACCAAATTTAAGGGTTTTACATATGCATTGTATGCAAGTGTGCACATATGTACTATCCTGAAAATCGATTTCTTCAAATCCTGAAAATCGTTTTAACCAACTTTTCGGCCAAATTCCGGCGACCTTTATCTTGGTTCAATTCAACTCCACTTTCCCTCTTTTTCTCCGGCGAACCCAAACCACCCACCATCGCCGCCAAGAAATCGAACCATCGCCGGAAAATCAAGATTCTCATAATCGCCGTTTCCGTTGGCAGGTTTTTGTTATTAGGCATCTTGGTTGCATTATTAACGATTTGTTTGAAAAGAAAAAAGAAAAAGACGCAGGCGGTGGGTGTGTGTTAAGTCTAAATATTGTATCCAAGATTTAATAGGAAAGTCAAAGATGTAAAAGTCAACATTGTCATTGTATTAGGAAAGTCAAAGTATGTTTAGTTTTACTTAGTGATTAAGTCTTTGTTTGTTGTTGGTATAAATAGGCTTTTAGCCTTGTGGCTTTGTAAGAATCAGATAACGAACTAGAGTTGTAAGATTCATATTGTAACATCAGACATGTGGTTAATGGAATCAAGATCTACTTTCTCTCTCTACTTTCTCTCTCTAGTTCTTGATCATATATTGAGTAATTGATTGATTGTTTTGGGATTTTATGATTAACAATTGGTATCAGAGCTGAACCAAACTTTTCAGGAATGATTTTATCAAAGTTTGAATTGAAATCTAGAGTTTTTAGATCGAAAATCTGATTTTCTGAAAAAAAAATTCAAGAACTCGTGTTTTTCACTGTTCATCCGAATTTTGAGTGAAAAATCGTTTTTGTTGCAAGAAAATGGAATCATTGGATTCGAATTATGTTCAGGAGTGTTTCTTATTTTGATTTCATCTCGTAATTTGAACAAATTCGATATCAATTTTTGAATTTTTGAAATTTTCTTGAAATATTTGTTCGAACTCTGTTCTTGAAAGAAAATGTGTGAATTGTTGTTTTTAATCGAAATTTGATAGTAAATTTGTGTTTTGTTGTGTTTTTCGATGATTCTGATAAATTTTTGAGATCAAATTTGCAGATTTGGATTGATTTGTGATAAAAAGAGCCAAGATCCACGGTTTGTGCAAGTTCATACGATTTGCGCAAGTTCATCTTCGAGTTCATAGACATTTGCGCAAGATTATCCGCGCTTTGAGAATTACCATTTGCGTCTTCAGCTGATCACGCAAAGCATAGTTTGCGCATCCTGTAGCTCATGCAAAGCTACTTTGCGTCTTGTACTTGTCACGAAAAGTATCATTTGCGCATCCTTCGGCTCACGCAAAGTTCACTTTGCGCTTCAAGGCTATCACGCAAAGTTCACTTTGCGTTCTCATTATCAGCAACTTACGCAAAGCTCAGTTTGCGTATCTCTTGGCTTACGCAAAGCTCAGTTCGCGCATCACTTGGCTTACGCAAACCTCATCTTGCGTTTCACTTGGCTTGCGCAAAGCTCACTTTGCGTTATACGCTGATCACGAGAAGATTGGTTTGCGCAACACACAGTTCACGCAAAACTCGACCTTGCGCCATATCAAGTGTTAAAGTTTTAAATTTTGTGCTAGATTTCAATTTGATCTGATTTTTGATTTTCTGATATACAGTTTGGAACGATCATTCATATCAAGCTGATGTACTCATTCAAAATGGGATATTTTGCAGATCTTGAAGAGAAGATTAGAAAGCTGAATTTAGAGAAAATTAATCTGGGTCATGCTGTTGACTTTCACTCACAAAAGTCAAAAGAGCATTATGAAGAAAACATCAGACTGAAAGAGGAAATTAGTGCTTTAAAGATTATCAATGAAGATCTTCTGAAAAGATCTTCTGGGCAGAATGATGAGAAGATAAAGGGATTGGAATCTGAGAATGCTGAGCTTAGAAAGAACTTATCTGAATTTGAAAAACAGCTTGTTGAAAATAAAGCTGATTTTGATACTGAAAAGAAAAGTTTTCCAAAGAAGTTCTCAGATTTCTCAAAGAAATGTTTTGAAGAGAAAAAGTCAGTGGATCTTAAATGCATAAAACTTTCTCAACAAATTTCTGATTTTGAGAAAGTACTTATTTTGGAAAGAGAGAAGTTTGATAAAGAAAAGAAGGCCATAGAACAGAAGAATGTAGGATTATTCAAGGAATTATCAGGCCAGAGAAATGATTCAGAGAAAGGGTTTGAAGAAGAACGATCAATCTTTGAGTCTGAAATCAAAAAGCTGACTTCAAAGTTATCTGAACTATCTGCTACTGCGCTGAAAGAGCAGAAGACGAAGTCTGAGTTCTCAAAGAAGATTGACCTACTTGTGAAAGAAAGAGACAAATATGCTTCAAAGATCAAAGAGCTTGAAAAATCTGTTTCAAGTTCAAATCATAAATTTGTCTCTTCACAAAGGTCAGTTAAATCTTTTGGTCAGATTCGTCAAACTAACATTTTCTATGATTGATATCTAGATGGTTCAGGTACATATCCAAGAAGAAGAAGTTACAAGAAAGAAGAAATGATCTGGAAAAAGAAATCAGTCAAAGATGACAAGAAAGATGAGCTGAAAGGAAACACATCATATGTACATGTTCATATACACAACGCAAAGAAGAACAAAGCACATAAAGGTAATAAATATTATTATTCTTATTGTGATACACATGATCATATTCACAAGACCAGTGATCATTTCTAGTATGGTTCTTACTCGGTTACCCCCACACGAACTGCAACCAACATTTCTGGACCCAAATACCAGTGGGTACCAAAGAAGAAAATTGATTCTTTGTTGCAGGCACCTCAAGTCAAGGGGGAGTAAGAAGATAATGGCTTTTGAACACAACAGTTCAAAACCCGGACTTCAATGTCAAGATTATGGATCTTGAATAACGCAGTTCAAGACCCGCACCTCAATGTCAAGAAAATGGCTTCTAAGTACACAGCTTAGGACCCGTACTTCAACGGAGTTTGACTTCTAAACACAACAGTTTAGGACTCGGACCTCAGCGATCAAAAAGACCTTACTCCTGTGTTTTTGCATCCGATGGATATGATGGTCTACATCCCATGAGAATTGATCTGATCTCTATCCTGTACTTTTTCACTGATAGATTTTACTGATATGATGGTCTACAATTCAAAAGGGAGTGTCTGATCTCTATCCTATTTTAACTGACATATTTCAGATGCCTAATTTATAGGAGGAGTAAAGGCGATCGCTTTTGATCACATAACAGATCATGACCCATTCTTCAAAGTTCAGAAGTATGGATATTTTGATAATATCCAAGGGGAGCTTAAAAGATATAAATCATTCAATCATGATTTGAGGGAGAGCTTAAAGGTAAATATCTTCTGATCCTAGAACTCTGATTGTTTGAAAGAAGAACAACTTTCAAGCATGAAAAACAATTTCTTAAATGTTCAAACCACTTCTCTATTCTCAAAAGATTTCATGAATTAAGAAGTGTGATTTTAAATGTTTTTCATTTTTGAGCTTTATTTTTTAACTAACCGTGTGTTTCCAAAGATTAATACTTGTGTATTATCTTCTCCATATACTGTCAAGTATTCATACACACCGGTTCAATATTTTATTTGAATTTGTTATTACCATGTCTCTAAACGAACAATTTTTCGATGGTAACACCCCCGTTTGTTTTCAAAGTTGTTGATCATCATCCATCTTTTTCATATTTGTGCTTTCATTGATAAATTATTTATATTTGTTCATATAAACAAATTTCCAATTCTTTGATACCCTAATCATTTGATTTGATTTGATTGATACATTGTCAGATTCTCAAAACAATTCTCTTGATTTCATTTCATTCATTCAATATCTTTGTTTTGAGAAATCTTCAACGTTCAAATGCTCAAATCTCATGAGCATACATTCTGACACTGTTATCACTTTGTGCTTAATTGTTCAGATAAATTGTTGAGCAACCATGCTTTTTAGGACTTACATGGGATTCGTGTGTGAGCTTAAACAGAACTTCCATGGATTCACGTAAACCAGTGTTTCCTACCCAGGAAGTTATCCTTGAGTGATTGAGTGGTGAGGGGTCAATATCAAAGAGTGGGGGAGATAACTCATCCGATTGAGTTATTCTCATTGTGTGGAGCGGTAAAATGGAAATGAGAGTTTGGTTAGAAGTGAGCTTAATGTTAAAAAGAAAGAGGGTGTGAGATCAGAGTTAAAAGAATATCAGAACTCTGCACCTACCACTTTCTGAGCCGGGCAGCCACATATACTGATTGGTTCACATTCTTTGGTGACCATCATTGAAAAAGGCAGTGAGCCCATGCCAACTCTTGCTATTACCCCACCAACCACTCATTTCTTTCTTAACAAAGAAATGTTTCATTTTCTTTGGGGACGCAGCATATATGCTATCTAATCTTCTCTTAGAAGATTTAGATATTGAAAAAGAAGGAAAGTTGCCCCACCTTCGCACCTCTTTCATGCACATTGAGTCCGTGTTATATCTGTTGTTGTCTCAACAGTTTACACAATTTGAGCCAAATGAAACACAATCATTGTGCTAAATTCTTTCATACACAAGCACGAGCACACAGAAAATATGTTTTTTTATCAGAACATTCATAGATAAACCTTGTGTTTTTCAATGATTGAATGGAAGTCCTGGGGAGTCATTATCAAGCCAGCTCCTTATATTGTACATTCGTTGTACACAGTAACTTTGTGTTACTGACAAGCATTCCTAACTGTTTCATTTGTTGATTCAGGGTTACCACATTCATTATGTCTGAATTTGAAAAGATTCGGATATATATCTTTCATGAATTGACGGCTCTCAGATCAAAGCGCACCAACTGTCAAAAGGGGAGATTGTTATTTGTTCACAAAGGGGGAAATCAAAGACTGTGCTGAAATTGAAGATGTTTTGATGATCATGATGCTCACAATCATCAAAAAGGGGAGAATTTTCCAAAGATCAATTTCAAAACTATGAAAAGTTGTCAAAGTAAAAAATGCTTCCGCTTATTCAAAGTCAAAAGATTCTGAAGAAAGTTTGTTCAAAGATAATTCAAGATGATCTGTTAAAGTTTGTTTTCTGAAGATAATTCAGAGATCACAAGTGATGAAGATACAAGTTGTTTCAAAGACTATTCAAAGATGTTCAAAGATTGTGAAAGTAGTTTCAAAGTCGAAGTTTCAAGAATTTTGTTTCTTGTTCATGACATGTTGACTTTCAAAGCTTCAAAGTGCAGAAGACTTACCAAGATTCTTCAAAGGCTGAAAGAGTAAAGACTGTGAAAGCTTCAAAGTTCAAAGTTCAAAGTTAAAGAGACAAAAGCTGAAGAATCAAGAGTTGAAGATCTGTATCAAATTTTTATTAAATCTTGAATACAAAGGGGGAGATTGTTAAGTCTAAATATTGTATCCAAGATTTAATAGGAAAGTCAAAGATGTAAAAGTCAACATTGTCATTGTATTAGGAAAGTCAAAGTATGTTTAGTTTTACTTAGTGATTAAGTCTTTGTTAGTTGTTGGTATAAATAGGCTTTTAGCCTTGTGGCTTTGTAAGAATCAGGTAACGAACTAGAGTTGTAAGATCCATATTGTAACATCAAACATGTGGTTAATGGAATCAAGATCTACTTTCTCTCTCTAGTTCTTGATCATATATTGAGTAATTGCTTGATTGTTTTGGGATTTTATGATTAACAGTGTGAAAGGCGCTGAAGCAGTTTCTGCGGCGCGTGGTGGCGGCGGCGGAGGTGCGGCGAGTGGTAGTGGGAAGAATGGTGGAGGTGGGTTTTCAAGTGAAGGTGATGACGGCGGTGGGATTGGGAAGTTGGTGTTTTGATGAAATCCCTAATTATTTGGGTTTTTAATTTGGTAGACCCATGTTCCCCAAATTAAAAGGAATTGTATTTTGACCGAAATACCCCTGTGCATACATGCATTGTGTTTTTTTCAACCGTTTTTAATATTTTAATTTATTAAAAAATAATTAATTGTGGACCATTGATCTCATCAATCTACGGTTGAAATTGGTTAGCACATGGTTAGCACCAATGTCGTGGTTAACAAATGAATGAGTCTCTCTCTCTCTCTCTCTCTATATATATATATATGGTAATCAAATGAGAACCATAAAAATGTTGAGAATCAATCTCAACCATCTAATCACTTCAATCTAACAACCTTAATTAATGTTTCATATATAATTAAGAAATGACACAATAGTAATTTTTCATTTTCTTGATTATTTTATATTTCTCTTTTTTTTATAGATATCAAAATTTAGAATCAATTATTATTTTATTTTTATTCAATCTTATACGATGTAATTTATATGTAATAATAAGATATTTAATTTTCATTAATTTTCATTAATTGATAATAATATTTTATATCTCATTAGTTCATTGTATTATTAATTTACTTTTTTACCCGCTTACTTTCTCACATATACATTATCTAATGGTAATGTATAGAAAAACATACATCTTTATAAAATATTTTTGACTATTTATATAAAAGAAACATCATATAGGAAAACAAAATATAGTAAATATAAAGATATTGTAATTAAAACATCATCTTTGAATTCTGAAAACACCAAAGTTTTAATTCACACAATGAATAATACAATGTGAAACACCAAAGTTTTAATTCACATAATTTAGTGTTGTTTGAGATTGTTAAAACAAAACACAGTTGATGTAAAATGTGATGTGAAAATGAAACATTAAAATGTTCTTTCATATTGTAAAACAAGATAATGTCGCTAAACTGAAACAATAAAATGTTGTTTCACAATTTTGAAAACAAAACTTGACGTGAAATATGATGTGAAATACTAAAGTGTTGTTTCATGTTGTTAAACAACATAATGTTGCTAATGTGAAACAATGTAGTGTTGTTTCACATGGTGAAACAATGTAGTGTTATTTGATATTGTGAAATAATATAATGTCGCTAAAGTGAAACAATATATTTTAGTTTCACAAGGTGATACAATGTAGTGTTGTTTTACAAATGAAACAAAACAAAAGTTAACGTGAAATGTGATGTGAAACACTAAAGTGTTGCTTCATACTGTGAAACAACACAATGTTGTTAATGTAAAACAATGTAGTGTTGTTTCACATGGTGAAACAATGTACTGCTGTTTCACATGGTGAAACAATGTAGTGTTCTTTCATATTGTGAAATATTATAATGTCGCTAAAATGAAACAATAAATTGTTGTTTCACAAGGTGAAACAATAAATTGTTGTTTCACAAGGTGAAACAATGTACTGTTGTTTCACAATTTGAAAAAAAAACAAAACAAAAGTTGACGTCAAATGTAATGTGAATCACTAAAGTATTGTTTCATATTGTGAAACAACACAATGTTGTTAATGTGAAACAACGTAGTGTAGTTTCACTTGATGAAACAATGTACTGTTGTTCACAATGTGAAAAGAAACCAAAATGACGTTAAATGTTGTTTCACAAGGTATAACAACATTCGAGTTAAATCATTTTTATTGTTTCATGTAAAATTTACAATTATTAAAGAAAATGTAAAAAAATATAATGATACTCATGTCAAATTAAATAAAATAAAATGTTTGCTTTTTATATAAAATTTTTGATTAAAATTTTTATTGTAATTAATATAATTTTGATTTAAAAAAAAGGTGGTGTTTAATTTCAATTATATAATTTCAATAAGAGATAAAAAGTGAAGAGATTTACTTTTATGCCTTTTTAAAAGTGTTTGTATGTAAATGACCTCATATATGCAAAATGTTACCTCACAACTCTCACTATTAATTAATCTTGATTGTGGTTGAAATTGGTTCTTATAGTTCTTAACATTTTTATGGTTCTCACTTGATTTAACCTATATATATATATATATATATATATTCTTTTATTAACCACACCATTAGTTTTAACCGTGTTAACCGAATACTAATCAATCAAAATCCACCAAACTTTAATGTTAGCATCCACGCCTATTAATTAGATATCGGGTATTTCTCGTATTTTTCATTGATTAGAATATTGTTTAAATAATTGTCATATTTATCTCAAAATTTAAAATTGGTAGTTATCTTAATATCTTCTAAATATCTATAATCTATCTATACTATATTATAAAAGAGACATAAAAAGCTCTTAAAAACAACCCATTAAACATTATGTACTATGATTTAATGCTAATCTACTTAAAATCTCTTAAAAAACAACTAATGAAGCAATATGTACTACTTTTAAATGCTTTTAACCATAATTAATAAATTTCATTCTTATTCCCCAAAATCCTTATCTCTAATCCCCAAACCCTAAAATTATGAATTTTAAATTCTGATAAACATAATCAAAACATGATAAACATCTCAATTTAAATATAAAAAATTTAAAATATATAAGATAATTAATGAATTTTAACAAACTACTTAATTTTTTTATATAAAAAACATTATATTATTAAGCCTAAATTAAACAAATTTATTAAAAAAAAACACGTTCAACCTTATCCCTAAACCAGTTCAACTTCCTTCCTATCCCTAAATCCCTCCAACACGTTCAAATCAAAATTCAAAACCATTGTTATCATCATTTTCATGTATCTCTATCTCTAAACACGCCCTCTTTCCCCTATTTATATCCTTATTTAAACATGAATTTTGAATGGAGAATATGAGGATGAAATCGAAAAGATCGATCGAGTTTTGTCTTCTTTTTCGTTTTTATTTGACTTGCTTGAGTGTGTATTTGTTATTACCGTCCTTCTTGATTTCTTTGAGGTGTTTGTGTTTGTATCTAAAGAGACCCGTCAATCGGTGGAACTTGAGAGAATCAATCGAGTGGTCTTTTCTCAAATGGCGGTATCATGTTTGTCTTATTTTTCCGGTTTTTCGCATATTTGATTTCTTTACCATGAACAACAAATTTTCATTTCTACATATCTGGTTTCCTTCATATGTTTATCTTTCCTTCATTTCTACATATCTATTTCTTTGTTTGGATGGTTAACAAAGTTTCTCAACAGTCAACCCATTTACCAACAGCGCTACACGCTCGAGGGCTTTTAATTTTTCATTTACGATAAAATTTTACACTTTACTCACCCGGTGCATTGCACGGGCATGATGCTAGTATATTATAAAGCAGGGATAAAAAACTCTTAAATACAAATTATTAGGCACAAAGTACTATCATTTTATGCAAGATTTTAAAAATATCTTAATTTACAAGTATCAAAGCATAAGATACATATTACTACTGCAGGTTTCTAACACCCACCAATTTGGTATGTGCAGTGCCTTCCTTTTATGCAGACCTTTCCATGTATCACTATTAATTAATATATTGTATTAATATAAATTTGTTTTAGTTAAATTATTAAATATGTAATTAGTTATTTTTTCTAGATGTCATTAAAATATATAAGATAATCATTGAATTATAACAAAATACTTAATTTTTTTTATATAAAAAACATTATATTATTAAGCCTAAATTAAACAAATTTATAAAAAAACATTATCAATTTCTCAAAACCATCCAAAATCGTACTGTAAATCGACAAAAAAACAAAAAATAAAATGAAACATTAAAATCGTGATGTATCTCGCTGTATTGCGCGAGTACGCTTCTAGTAATATCTAAATAAGTCAATGTTTTTTTTCAAACCTGCGTTGTTTTATGAAACTTGCGTTTTTTATAAAACCTGCGTTTTCCAACTTGAAGTGAGAGCGTTATGTGTATTCACTTGTTTTGTGCAGTATTTGAAAGTCTAAATCCAAAGGCTTCCTCCTATGACGTTTATACCTCTTCACTCAGTCCGAGTAAAACCAATCATTGAAAAGTTACGCACCTTACGCGGAACTGCAAGGCTTATCTATGATGTGATCCAATATCCTTTTATGCCTCAATATTTTAGTTTTCTGGCAAACGTTTGGTAGGTCTTGCTGAATCATGATTACTTATTATATTAAATTCCAGTGTGGTCTCATGAAATATGTTCTCAGTCTTTTGTCATATACTTATTCCTATGTGCATCTTTGTTCCACATATGCTAGTGTGCACTGTATGCACATATACACCACATGACTGTATGCACATATGCACCATATTAACATAATAGACATTTTTTTTGGCCAATATGCACCAGTGTGCACATATGTACCATGTGCACTATATAACACATATGCACCATATGAACATATGTGAACATTGAAGTTATGCATATGTGTATATGTTGGTCCCAAATAGCAGTTAGAAAAGAAGAAAAGTATTGTAGAAAGGGGGTTGAATACAATACACACAGTTTTTCACTTACTTTAATTCTTATTGATTTGAAATCAAGAATTACACATAGAAAACTTTTGATTGTTGCGGAAGAGAATAGATGAAATCTATTCAAACAATCTTACACTAAGAGAAATGAAGAACAATTGTAAAACACTTAGAAAACAATAAGAACTTCTTAGAGAGAGAATGCCAGTGCACTTAGAGAGCTTGAAAGCTTGAGAGCTGGTAATCTTGCATGTTGAACCATCCTCCATATATATAGTGCCTTATGCATTAAATGCATGGGACACCTGTTGAGCAAAGGATGGACACAGGTCTTCAGCAAGGTACAGGATGTACCTTTTGTCTTGAGGTGTTTTGGCTTGAAGTGTTGACCTGCAGAAGGATGGTAGAGACCTTTCCTTAAAATGGTGTAGTAGACAAAACTTACTTGATCTGATCTCCAGATGAGGTCCACGTCAATGCAAGATATCACAATATACTTTGTCAGAAAAGTACAATGTGTTTGAAAGAAATCCTTAAGCATAGACTGCCGAAGACTTGAAAGATCTTCGGCTCCTGAAGATGTGAGAACACCTTCATACTCTAAGGAGAGATCATTGGCTACCGAAGACTTGAGAAATCTTCGGCTGCTCCTTGAAGATGTGAGAACACCTTCATACTCTAAGGAGAGATGTGATCATCGGCTGCCGAAGACCTGAGAGGTCTTCGACTCCTGAAGATGTGAGGACACCTTCATACTCCTGAGAGACATGTGATTGACACCATCCTGGCTGATGGTGTTGATCACTTGAGCATGCTTGGCTTTAGGCTGAGGAGACTATCTTCAATCCGCTTTGAGAGATGTACTCCTTCTTTGTCTTCTTCGGCTGATCTTCGACTTCACCGAACATTTGTATAGAAACCAAGCTGCTAAAAGAACCTTAAACATATTCTAAGTAGGATGATACAAGATGAAAAATCAGGAGGTCATCTTCAAATCTTCAGATGACCCAACAGTATATATGTTATTACGCACAAAATTCTTTAATATGACAAGCATATTTGATGTGCATATATGCTCAACACATATTACCACAAAGATCCTAATGCATTCTTACACAATTTATAATCCCTAGAAATTTTTGATTTTACCTCTATTGACATCGTTCCCGCCTTGATTTTGCGCCATATTTTTGGATTTCTAGGGTTTATAACCAATGATGAAGATTTCGTTAGTGTGGATTAGCTTGAAGAAGACTTGATTTTGGAGTTTAGTCGTGGATGAAGATATGTGTGCGATCTACTCGGTTGTCTTCCAAATCTTCTTCCTTCTTTTTTTGGTTCGTGGTGCGTGGAAAGCGAAAACAAGGATCCTTTCCTTTTATTTTATTTTCTGTTTTTACCCTTTTACCCTTGTGTATATGGGCACATAAAAACAAGCGCGTGCATTAGTTTTCAATCGCTTTAAAATATTTGATTAAATGTAGGCCATTGATTTTGAATATGAATGGTTGAGATTGGTTAATACGGTTAAGACTAATGGGTTCGTTTACAAAAAAAGGGGACCATATATATATATATATATATCTATATATATATATATATTGAAAGGATTGAAGTTTTTTTATTTCAAGTCAAGCTATTTTTCTGTAGGATCTCGCCTACAGAATACACACACACACACACACACACACACACACACACACATATATATATATATATATATAGTGAGTGAGGTTCACGAGAAAACTCCCTAAAAAATGAAAAACTGAGGAACACCTTCATAACCATTAATCTGTACGGTATACAATTGTGCATATATCTCCTCTCCTCTCTTGTGTAACATTCATGCAAACACATTCACAATTAAATATGTACATAAGGTGAACACATTGTGAACACAAATAAAAAACAATCTTAAGAAATTTTGTACTAAAGTATTTACAATGCATTCCCAAGTAGTAGGTTTACACCACTACACAATTGACTTTTACCGACGAACAAATGTCGTCGGTAATTCCCAGCGAATCCCTGACGAGTTACCGACGGAATGAAGATATCTACGACGAATACGGGCAGAAGTGGATACAGAGTTGTCCTCCAATCTGAGATATTAGCGAGATTAGCTACACGCCACTTAACCTAATATGTATGTACACATGCATACATATATATATATACACACATACATATATATATATATATATATACATGTATGTATATACATATAGAAATACACATGTACACATACATACACATACACATATATGCAAACGATATATATATACATGGTAGATACACATAATATATATATATATATATATATATATATATATGGGAGATGGATCTTTTGAAAAGCAATATTATTATGCAAACTTTGCACACTAAGGTGGCGTTTGTTTTTTAAGAGGTGCTGAAGTCTGAAGTCTGATTTCACTTCTGATTTTTAAGAGGTGGTGCTAAAGTCTGAAATCTGAAATAATAAGACTGTTTGTTTTT
This sequence comes from Arctium minus, assembly GCA_954870635.1. NCBI lineage: Eukaryota > Viridiplantae > Streptophyta > Magnoliopsida > Asterales > Asteraceae > Arctium > Arctium minus. Next base: position 34,355,273 of record OX941088.1, read on the forward strand.
GTAAATTGATAAACTTCTGAAATCTGAATCAATTATTTTTAATTAAATTATACTAAAACCCAAAATCCCTCCAACCCTCTTACGCTCATCTTCCCCATTTATTGATGATGGAAAACCCAAAAAACCCACCGTCAAGTTCAACACCCAAAAGCAGCCACCCACCGTCAGGTTCAACATCCAAAACCCACCGTCATGTATATACATTCATTAAAAATAAATAATTATATAAACACTTGTTGCTTGTTGACAGAATCATGCCACCCACCGGCCGACGCTCTTCTTTCCATGTAATTCAACCAACAACTTCACCGGAACCACCACACCTCCGCCTTCATAAGCAGCCATACATTTAACATATAATCATATGGGTAAGAAAGCAAAAAACAAGAGAATTGTTAGAAGCAAAAGAACCCCCCCCCCCCAAGTACTGCCCTCTGTCAAAACCCTTTACCGACAGAACATTCACCTCCAGCGGCTAAACCTCACCCACTCTCACTACCGGCGATAAAACCCTCCCCATCCACCATACTAGTCTCAATCAACAAACTCACCCCCACAACTGTTCAATCTCACAACACATGACCGACGATAAAACATCTAACCCACTCGCCGATAGAACCTTCCCGGTCGCCGGCAGAACCATCACAACCGGCGAAAAGAAGCCCTACCCGATTTGTGAATATCAGTTTGGGGTTTTGAGAAGTTAGAAGACGATTTGTGAATATTAGTTTGGGGTTTTGAGAAGTTAGATGAAAATAAGTGAAAATAACTGGGAAGTCTATCACTTTTTCGGTAAGATGCAAATAAGTGACAAGTGGATCTGAAATAATGAAAAAACAAACAGTCTTAATTGACCAAGGTCTGACCCAAAAAGTGAAAAGTGATAAATAAGTGCTTATTTTTAAAAAACAAACACACCCTAAGATCAACCAATCATTGATTTTTATTTCATTTAATTTTATTTTTAATTATTAGGACTTAATGGTCAATTTAACTCAATGGTTTTTAATTATGGTAATTATGGTTTTATTTTATTATGGGAATTAGGGTTTTGTTTTATTATGGTAATTATGGTTTTTATATTTTTGGTTATTTTGATTATGGAAATTTATGGTTTTGTATTATTGGTGAAGTCCATGAAGAAGGCGAGTTTTATCATACGTTTTTTTTTCATCACAACCAGCTTCATCTCAACCGGTTTCTTTAAAATCAGTTTCATCACAACCAGTTTCACCCCTATCGGTTCCTTTAAAACTAGTTTCATCACAACCACTTTCTTCAAAACCAGGGACAAAAACAACCCATTTAACAGGTGAAATCAAATTCATTATTATTAGACGCAATTCATGAAACTGTTTGACATGAAACTCAAGAAACATGTGAAATTGATATCATTAAAGTTTCACTATCATAATTATTTGATTCATCACAAATGACATTGATTTCATCCTTGAAACATCGTGATTTCATCCATCCTAATTTCATTAATTATGTATATTAAATTTTATTTTTTATTAACATAAATAACTCAAATATATATTAACATAAATAGAAACTCCAATTTATGATTATACTTTCTGATTTAATTTCATTAATTAAGTATATTAAATTTTAATTTTTATTAACATAAATAACTCAAATATATCTTGACCCTTGATTGATGAAATCTACGGTTAAAAAACGGGTTGCATAGTTTGCAAAATAAATATTGTTTGCCACACATGATGAAGTTAGCGACGAGGAAGATGCATTCGATCACGAAACTAGCGACGAGGAAGAAGAATTTGAAGACATAGACAATGATTCAGATAGCGAAAATGAACCTATGTTATTTGATCATTCGTCTTATGACTAACGTGTCTTAGTTATGTAAACAATATTTCACAATAGGTATATCTTTGTGTCTGCATATTTATGAATTATATCTTTGTGTTTGTACACTTATATCTTTGTGTCTGTAAATTCATCTGATGACTAGCGTGTCTTATGATTTATGAATTATATCTTTGTGTTTGTACACTTTGGAATAGTCGAATCATTCTCTATTTTCAGATGGGGGACGCGATAATAGGGGTAGAGGCTCTAGCAATGGCAATAATAGCTCTGTCGGTCCTGGTGACCCACACGCCGATGATTCTAAGGAGTAGGTTGTTGCCATCTTCGCCGATGGACTAGATCAGATCCAACAGTGGGATGACATTCTTATGGCCCCGTCGCCTGGATCGAGATTGAGGGTTAGAGGCCCCAATCCGAGTCAGCAACCGACAATCCAGGTGGCAGTCGGCCAGTAAGTAGATGTGGTATATTATTTATTCTAATACATAATAAACGGATCATAATATCTTTTGTTGTATATTTTGCAATTGTGAATGTCTACAGACATACATGTTATCCGGGAGGTCACCGGCATCTTTCGGTCCATGTTCGACGGTGCATGGGCTCAATATGGGGATGTCCTTAAGTCACACATTGCACTCATGTTCGAGCGTTTTCGGGTTTGTATTTTATTCCACTAAACTATTGTTTCAATTTATTTTACTTAATACAAACAATGTGTAATCAGGGGTAGCATAGTTGGGAGCCTCATATGGAGGCCGAAGTATACCACGTCTTCTGAATAGCCTACGGAATAGGTACCTAGAGATGATGAGGGATGCCCGTCAATGGGCCATCCAGCAGGCTTTAGATATCGATCATGTACATTTTGAAGGTCATGACTACATGGTGCTTAGGGCATACCACCTAGAGTGGATCTCGTTGGTGTTTTGGGTGCAAATAATTGATCAGGTGCGTGTGTTTGTATCTTTGTATCTAGTTGTACAAGTTTTTATATTGGTTTATGTGTTGTTTTTACCAGGCATGGAACACCTGCACATTTAGGCATTCATTTAGGGCCAATACGGCCAATCGTGCCACCCGGTTTGTGGGGTTGACATCCAGGGGGATCTATTAGTACCGTTCAACATTGGGATCGCATGGTAATTTATCATCTACTAAACTAAATGTATATAGTTGATGAATATATATGATTTTGTTACCTACTACCACTTTAAGTTGTCTATTATAGAGAGAGAGGCATGGGGTTGTGAGCCTACTGCTAGGGAGGTTTTTGAGAGAACGCATTGCAGCAATAGGAAGCTTGTACCAGTGCAACCAGCCCTCCCACGGATCCTCCATTCTACGTTTCTCGAAGACAGCTCATGTGGCGATAAGTTAAATTATAGTACTGGATTTTTGTTTGTTTTATAGGATAGATAGAAATTAGAGCAAGCAAACTTTGTTACATATTAATGCAACTTCTCAATTTTGTATATCCAAATGATTCATTTAGTTTGGGCTGCCATTGTTGGGCAGATGATAGGATTGTTTTAATAAAAACAGGTAATGAATATGTTAAAATTACAGTGCTAATGCTGCCGAATTTTCTACATTTTAGTTAACACATTGTTTTGGTAAAGTGTAGGGTACGTATTCAAGTATTAGGGAGGAGGCGTACCCTGACATAGATCCCAACACCATTCCTCCTATTGACACAAAGTTGTGGGAGCGTAGTGTCGGAGGACGGCATATGGGCCACCTGTTTGGATTCGGGACCAGTCAGGATCCCCGATATTCTATGACCGGTGATTCAGGTGTTGGTACCAGCAGCGGGAGCTCGATGAGGTATACTTGTCAAATGTTGAATTATTGTTATATTTTTAGGATTTTATCGTCTAACATTGTTATATGTTGTCAAATGTTGAGTAATTTCAGGTAAATGCGCTAAAAGAGAAGTTGGCCACCTATGAGGAGAAACTAGAGGAGGAAAGGCAAGCGAGGAGGGTCTTGGAGGAGAAAATGGAGCCACAAATCGAGCCGACATCGCAGTTCGACGCCTTCATGAAGCAGTGGCAAGGTGGAAACCCTCGAAACCTGTAGTAGGATGTTTGAATGTTGTCAAATGTTGTTTACTTTTTAACTAATTTTTTGTGATCTAAATACAAATCACGAATTAGAAAGTTCCTTAAAAGAAGGCTCATGTATAGGAGTTAATCAAATGAGGATTTCGTAATTTGTAATAACAGTGAGATCTAATGTGAGTCACTTATTTAAGATAATTAAGGAAAATTTTAAATTAATAATAAAAAGGTCAATTAGTAATTTTATTTTTGAAGACAACCTATCAAATTAAATATGGTAACATTATATTCCTTTCCATATATTCAATTTCCATATTTGTATCAATCTTTCATTTTTTTTTCTTCTCATATATCATTGATTTAGGCAAACCCTAATACCTATCAACATTGTTGCACCTTTTTCTCATCTATATAATGAGTACCATAATGTGTACAATGTGTATCACAACACATATACACTGGGTATCACATCGTGTATCTTAGCGTATCACAGTGTATACGGTAGATATCAATGGGTATATAGAGATAATAGTCTCAATTAATATATCACAACATGTATACAATGAGTATCACATTAGAATTTTCATGCCAGAGGGGAGAAGGGAGAGGGGCGAAGGAGAGAAAAGATTTCTAAATACTTAAAATGCCATTTAATTAAAAGTTTAAGTCAAAATTACCAAAATTATTAATTTCCTAATTAGCCTTTTGATTTGTGGTTGAGATTTGATCTCACGGTTATAAAAAATTATTGAGTTCCCCCTTGAATGACCCTTATCATTTATTTTGCAAACTTTGCGCACCAAAATCAAACAAATCATATTTTTCCATTTAATTTTTATTTAATTTCAATTAAGAGAGTTTAATTGTCATATCAGTATGTACGGTTATATTTATGGAATTTTTTTTATTTCTTTTAGTTTTGGATTTGTCCATAATTATTGAAGGTTATTTATGTTTGTTTTAAGTTTGTATATATCCTCGGTATTTGCCAATTTTTGTTTTATTTTATTTTGCGGATATATCCTAAATCAAATCCGTTTATCCATGGAAATTAAATTTTGTCTTTTTTTTTTTAAAATATGCTAATTGTTAAAGGGGAAAAACAAATAGAACAACAATATGGAGAGAATAACAATAAGACAGAGAGAAGAAGTCTGTAATTCTCATTAATCATAAGTCCTTTAAATAGGGAGAAGTTTACAAAGAAAATGAAACATTTATTATGGTAATTTCTAATATTAGGAAAATATTATATCAATCACTTACTTTTGATGATGACACATAATCTTACAACACTCCCCCTTGTGCCGAGTCAAAGGAGTGATGTGCACAATTGTTGTCTCGTTAAAACCTTACGCCAAAATAAAAACTCAGTGGGATAAAAAAATATGACGAAGGAAAGAGTACAACGCACCAGTTTCTTTGCAATATATAGACTTTTCCTTCAGTCTAGTTTTCTCTTAGATTAGTACATTAATTATGAGAGTTAGGAAAGCATGATGGTATATAAACAATTGCCTCACTAAAATCTTACACCAAGGAACAAAACCAAATGGGAAAAATAAAACCTTGGTTGAAGGAAAGAGCACAACATACCAATATCACAAATATAGTAGACTCCCCCTTTTGTCTACTACTCCCCCTGATTTGTGCATTAATCAAGGGAGTTTGGAAAACATTTCCATTTACTTTCTACATGTTTTCCAATATATGGTTTTAGGTAATGACTTGGTAAAATATGTCACATTCTTTTGATATCTTACTTGATTCAATTGAATCTAAAGGAGAGTCTTTTATTCTGATTGTATAAAAACTTAAGCAGAATATGCTTTGTGTTATCACCCTTGATGTATCTTATGTTCATTTCTTCTATACATGATGCATTATTTCTATATATGCAAGTAGGATACTGATTGAACCCAAAATTACTAGCTCCTCTAATATATGTAATGATAGTCCTTAATCATATACATTCTTTAATTATCTCATGGAGAGTAATATTCTTGAAATAGTTCAAGGAGGTAGTTACAAGGGTTTGCTTAGCTTACTTTCAAGCAATCTGGGTGTTCACTTTGGAGATTCCTTATCCAGTTTGAGAACAACCTTTCTATGAGTCATACATATATCTAATATCAACAAACACATACCAAGACATTGTTTAGTGTTTTTCTATAAGAGCTAGTACTTTTACTGCTTACATTCTAAGTAGGTATTGAAGTTCCATTATCAATCCCATTTTTCTTTCTATAGGGAAAGTATAAGCCCATGTCAATGGTTCTAAAAGATTTACTTGATATCATTCCAAATGACGTTGCGTTGGCGCTGAGCTAAATCTAGCTAACAAGTTCACTGAGAAATAGATTATACATTCAAGTGTATTGTGCTAAATACAATAATGCACATATTGTACTTAGATAGGGAATTCCAAATCCCAACACTTTTTTTTTCGTCACCATCCTTTAGACGAAATGGACAATTCCTTATATCCAACATTTTGACCAATCATGGGAGTGCTAACTGGATGCGCTTTGTCCATATTAAATTGCCTGATTATTTTCTAGACATATGCGATCGGTGAATTAATATTTCACAAACTCGGTGTTCTGGCTCAAATAGCTAGACAAACCCAAGTTTTCCCAAGATTTTTATCTCAAATTTAGATTTCAAGTTGCTTGTGGTTTCTCTTATTTCATCAAGAGTGCCTATTATGTTCATAACATCGACATATAAAGCTACTTTGAAAATCTAGAACTTGTTTTTCTACATAAATACGCAAGGGCACAATTCATAGTTCTTATGTCTCCTTTCCTAATCAAGTGTTCACTTAGGGGGTTATACCACATCCGCATAGATTGTTTTAATCTATAAAGTAAGCGTTTCAATTTTATTGCAAACGCACTTCGTGGTGTAGAGTTACTTGATTTTGGTAATGTAATGTCATCAAGCACTTTTATATCTCTAAATATAGATCCCTATAGAGATATGTATTAACCACATCCATGAGCTGCACTTCCAGTCCTTCGGAAACTACTAGGCTAATTAATTAGCATAATGTTATAACGTCCATCACGGGAGAGTAAGTCTTCTCGTGGTCAATCCAGGGCGTTGTGAGAAACCTTGCGCCAAAGGAGAGTCTCATACATTATGACTTGATTATTCTCATTACATTTTACAACAAATTATTTATCTATGTCTTACAGGCTTTACACTTGGTGGGTTAGCACTACCAAACCAAATATCTGTTCATTTGTCAAATAATATGATTCTCCTGGATTGCTTATTTAGGCCAATTTGCTCTTTGTTGATATTTTTCAACTGAGCATGGTTCGATGTCAATGTGCTCTATCATCTCATAAGCAACAATATATGCGAAATATATCATCAATGAGTATGTATGATCTGTCCATCGACTCATATGTACTCTCATAATTCATTTGAAATTTCTTTAATCTCTGGAATCAATATTAACTTTGGAGCGTCCTCCAGTAATGATTCATAGACATAGTTTAATCAGAGACAATCTCGTGAGAGGTTTATGTATTGATGACAAATAGTTGTGCCTTACTCTTCTCTTCCTTTAGATGAGTATCTATCGAACCAAGTAGCTTCCCCCATTTCCGTTTGGGAGCTACGACCTCAACCACACATCCACCATGTGTGATTGCAACGCACTTTCCAGCGACGTTGTGCCCTTGTTTGGGGACTTTAACCTTGCGAGTATATTTGCAGCTCTTATATATGATTTTGTCACTTCTGGAATAACATTAAACGTATCAGGTATCGAGTCTGATTCGTTTGACTTCAACATTACGTTGTGAAGTTTTGGGGATCAAAATGAGACATAGTGGGAATATTCAATGACACTTCCTGTCGTTCTCATGGAAAATCCTTTTTCCTATCTCCCCCTAACGACGGGAAGACTGTCTCATGAAAGTGACAACCCGCAAATCTAGCGGTAATGAGATCACTTGTCAAATATTCTGATTAGCGGATAATTGTTGGGGATTCATATCCAACATATACTAAGTCGTCTTTAAGGACCCATTTTGATGCGTTGTGGGGGCGCAATTGGCACATATATTACATAATCAAACATGCGTAAATATATACTATCAGGCTTATATCCAGTTACCAACTGGTACGCATGAGGCTAGTTAGCAAGCAGTGGGTCTAAAAACGAAAAGGAAAAAAACTGCATATAGTAATTACATAACCCTAGGTAGATGTGGGTAAATTGGTGCGCATTACTAATACCCAAGATGTCATCATATTCTTTTGATAACAACTTCTATGAGACCATTTTATATATACACTTGGGGTATAGGAAACTCTACATTGATCCTAATACATATGAAATTAACATCAAATCCTTATGATGTAAATTCTCCAGCATTCCAAGTCATGTAGACTTGATGAGATAATCAAGGTGGTGAGCCCTTAAACGTATAGCTAGTGCTAGGAGTACAGTATTTCATGTGGACAATAATACGACATGCGTTCATCGTGTCGAAACCAGAACCATAAAGTACTTTAATGGCTCGCATTCTGGATGTTTATGTCCATAAATATCACCTTGTATTCGTTGTAACAATGGAATATTTTTGTATTATATCCTTTAGTTTTAGGATAATCTCATTCCTGTCTTGGCCAAGGATTAGGGTATATATAAAAGTTTTAGGTATTCGAGAGGGCATATTATGATGACAATGTTGTTTCTTATGCTGTAGAAGTCAACAGTTACAATTTGCCTCATTCCGCCTTTCACTCGAAAGAGAATGTGTCTATGTGTATTTTGCAATACACGGATCACTATGTCATAACCATGGTGTCCCACATGGTCATGTCGAAACATATATGTGTCATTTCCCCCAAAGTTCTTTATTGGTGACAAAATATGTTTCGATGGCCCAATAATCTACTAGTTTGACACATTAGTTTCCATGATATGTTTACTTTCATATTCATTAGAACTTATGTATATATGCTCATTTCCATTTCCATTTGATATGAATATTTTACAAGGTTCCTATTAATCTTGTACCAACAAGAAAGTGACAGTCTATCGTCTAAGTAATATGTATTTGTCTATCATTTTAGATTGTGGAATATTCTACAAAAACTCAAGTTCTCCTCGATACATTCCTACATGGAACGGAGAATATTAGTAGTTTTGTTATTTATTTAGATGTATTTCTTTACATCTATAATGGTTACATATTCGATTTTACTTTAGCAAAGAAATTAATTTTGATGCTTAAAATTAATTTCAAATAAACATATGCTTAATCAATATTAAATATTAAATAATATGTTATAGTTCATTTTCAACGTGTTTCCTTTTTGACAAGAGAATTCTTTAGTGCATTTCTTATTTGATTGTCCATTATCACATGAGACAGTAGTTGTATCTCTACTCCAGATGTTGAAAAATTATTCCCAACTCTTACCAAGACCCTGACCCCGTTCTAGGGTTTCGTCCACATAGTGGATAAATATCACATGTGTGAAATTGTTTTTAACTGTCCGTTCTTTGGAGTTGTTTCCACCTTTAATACTTTCATTATTGATCTCGAGAATTTTCTTTGTCTCGACATATGTGGTGTTATTATTCCAAAAAATCTTGTTATGTCTCTCAACCACTTGCAGTAGGTTGATGAGTTTGTCTAAATGTTACTTTCCAACTTATATTAGTTCATTAATATTTTTGATATATGAAAGGTGGAAATAATGTTAAGAGTCATGTCATCTTCTGTGAGTTCCTTGCCACAGAGATTGATACGCGTTTTGGATATAACATTTCTTTGTTGAAATCAGTTACCTTTTTGTAATCGAGTAAGTGAGTTTCATTCCACTGTACGATTAGTTCGGGAAGTACATATTCATGAGTACTCCCGATTATCCCTTTCGGGACATCCCACATTTCTTTGGGGGTTTCTAGTAAAGGTATTCCTATGAAACTTAAGATTTATATGTCGTTTCAAAACATGAGGGTATTTGTTTGTACTTTTTCAAGAGGTTGATTTTAGAGTCAATTGGGGAGTTGATGGACTTTAGGTATTTTCTTGTACATTTTTAGAATGAGGTTTATATACTCATTTATGATACTCAGATTCTTTTGAGTTTATGATGAGTCATTTACATATATAAAGGATAATATATGATTTTCTTTTTTATAAGAAAATGGATATGGTTATGAAATTTCATTATCATAACAATATTGGATTTTTGTATGTTTATATTTTGTTGGTAATACTTCATCAATATTTCAATTTGGGAAAAAGAAATCACTCAATCTATTGGATTTCCAGGTAGTAGGGGAATCACATGGATTTCTCAAGTCCCTACAAACCTTAGGGCTGTTTACACCCGTTTGACAAAATCCAGTCGATATTTTGTGATTTATTTAATTTAAATATAACATTGTTAATTATAGAGCATTTGACATGAGGCCAAAAATTGATATGAGTTTGGCATATGAAGCCAATTTTAATGTTTTAATACCTTAATGGTATTTTGGGATATTTTGTTATGAGCCAAATAAATATTGATTTTGACATAAAGTCAAATTCAAATGTTTAATATCTTACTAACATTTTTGGATATATGGAGATTGGAAGTGTAACTTCCAAAAAAAAAAATTATAACATGGGGATGATTTATAACTAATATAAGAATAATGTTTTAGGAAATAAGCAATACAAACGTCATTATTAGGAATTTATTCTGACTATGATACGCTTAAAATTATACTCCAATATTTAGTAACAAAACATATATGGCAATATATATATATATATACATACATATATATATATATATATATATATATATATATATATTTTACATTAGAAAAACAACATACGTGCTTTATAAACTAGGCAATCAATTATAATAATTTTATAAGACCTAAAACATATTGAATTAAATTCAATAGTTTTTTTTTCTCACACATTGACCCTTCAAAATGTGCATAATAATTGCCTTAAGTATAATCCAATACATTTTATAAACATATTCCATTAAAAAAAATTAACATGTTTAATATGTAAATGTCATAAATATACGTATAATAAACATTGAACCAATAAATTAACATTAACAATTAAAATCAATAGTATCCAAAATTAAAATAATTGGATCACATGTAAATATGTTAATCAGTCATGATATAAATTAATAAGAAAAGATAAATGAATCAAATATCTTTTTTTTTTCAATATCAATTACATAAGGAGATATATATATATATATATATATATATATATATAATTACATATAAAAATGTACAATCCTTATTGCATAAGATACAAGTTAACATAGCAATAATGGTTATTATTATTATTATTATTATTTTTAACCTCTTATAATGAGAACTGAAGGAACACAAATATCTAACCCATAGAGTAAGTATATCACAAGTTCAAAATTATACACAGTTATATGGTTTAGGTTCATACACATACTTAAGGTCATGCCCCGTTCATCCTCATATATTTAAGCAAATTCAAAAGAAAATCATGCATATGATAAAGATGAAAAACTCAAGAATACAGAAAGACTTTTTACCTCGTCATATGGATTTTTTTTTCCATTCATCCTTCAAAGCATGATTCGAGTTTGTTTCTGGCTTTGTCATTCTTGTAATTCATTTGATGAAACAGTAGCACAGACGAGCATCGTGCTGATAACGTGTTAAAGGGGAAAAACAAATAGAACAACAATATGGAGAGAATAACAATAAGACAGAGAGAAGAAGTCTGTAATTTTCATTAATCATAAGCTCTTTAAATAGGGAGGAGTTTACAAAGAAAAGGAAACATTCATTATGGTAATTTCTAATACTAGGAAAATATTATATCAATCACTTCCTTTTGATGATGACACATAATTTTACAACACTAATCATCTCTTTTGATTTAAGATGTATATGGAGTAAAAATTTGTGCATTGTTCAACATGGAAGACTTGAAGAAGATGAATGTCATTGATGAAACTGTTGATGCAATTGATGAAACTATTTCATGGATTCATCCTATTTGATGTAATTGATGAAACTGTTGAAATGAAACAATCCATTAAACATGTGAAATTGAATTCATAGAACATGTGAAATTAAATTCACTACAGTTTCAGTACCATAACTTATTTGATCTACCACGTGTGAAATTGATTTCATCCGTCCTAATTTCATTAATTAAGTATATTAATATATAATTTTTGTTTACATAAATAACTTAAATATACCTTGACCTCTTGATTAGGGCTGGCAACGGGTAGGGTATGGGTAGGATAACGGATAATCCGTTATCCAATCCGAAACGGATAATTATCCATTTTATAAAACCCTTATCCGTATCCTACCCTACCCATTAAAAGTAGCGGGTAACGAAACGGATAATGGATAAAGGGTAAAACAAAATTTCAATTTAAACTACAATTGATATTGTTAAACCTCAAACATATAAGTAAAACATAAGTTTATAAATATAGTTATTATATTATATCTAATTTGTTGTAGTAAACATTTAATTACTCTAAATATAATCATAGTATAATATTTTAAAAACAATTTAAAAAGTGTAAGACTAACACTTTTTGTTGTATTTATTTTTCTAAATCCGTCTTGTTTCTCATTTAATCAGCATGAAATCTTTTACTCAATAAATATAAAAATAAATTAAATTACACGTTAATATACGACAACATTATTAAAAAAATATTAATAATTAACTTAATATAATTATGTATATATACACTAATATTTAATTCTATATAATTATACATATATATATATATATATTATCGTAACGGGTAATGAATAACGAAAAACCTTTTATCCATATCCTGCCCACTAAATTTTCGGGTAAACGGGTAATGGATAATTGGATAAAGTTTTCTTTATCCAAAGGGTCGAAACATAACGGGTAACGGGTTTACCCTTACCCATTGCCAGCCCTACTCTTGATTGATGGAATCTACGGTTAGAAAATGGGTTGTATGGCTTGTAAAATAAATATGGGGGAAAGATAGTCTTGGGGTCCCCAAAACAGAGTGAGAACTAACCCTTTGAGGAGCTCTCAATGAAACCATCTCTCTCTCTCTCTCTCTCTCTCTATATATATATATATATATATATATATATATATAGAAGGAGAATCAAACGAGAACAATAACTATTTAAAAGAACACGAGAACTAACAAAATTATTAGTGATTTTACATTAACGTGCAAAAAAGCCACGCAGACCTGAAGCCATGACCAATGTCATTTTTTTGTGTGTTAATGTAAAATCACTAATGATTTTGTTAGTTCTCGTGTTCTTTTAAATAGGTATTGTTCTCGTTTGAATCCGACTCTCTCTCTCTCTCTCTCTCTATATATATATATATATATATATATATATATATACATGGTTGGGTTCCCGTGAGAAGTTGAGGTTAATATGAGAAGCGTGAGAAATGGTTATCAACCGTTGGATGAGAAATGGATGCACATTAGTATGAGATGCACCGGATCAATTCTCTCATAAGCCGCAATTCATGGGAGGACATTTTATTTAAGTGATCAACGGTTGATAACCACTTCTCATGTTTCTCACGTTAACCTCAATTTCTCACAGGAACCGACCCTATATATATATATATATATATAAGAACCTTAAGGGGTTGTTTGGTTGGCTTTTCAGTCCTATATAGATAAAGATGTCTGACTGGATTAATATGTCTGTATAGATTGAGATATCTTGTTGTTTGTTGTGCTGAATAAGCGGTCTGAATGTCAGAAATGACTATTTTGCCCTCATTGTATATTAAGCATTGATTAACATAACTGTTTGGTAAATGTGTGAATGATTGATTCTTAACAATAAATATTATCAATTTAAACAACTTTTAATATTAAAATACATCATTAAACATGTTTACAATCAACAATAAAGTTGTGTAGTCTGTTGGTAAAACACATACTAATCTGAAGCCTTGTACATAGAACTGGTAAGAAAACTAATAAAAAACATTAAGAGAAAACTGATATGAAGGCTTAAGAGAAAAAAATCAATGGGGAAAAAAGCAGGTCTTAAAAGCAAAAGAACACACAAATATCATAGATGAACGATTGAGATAAGCAAAATCACAGATTCATAATCTTAAAACAAAAGGAACAAATCTGATTATCACAGATTCACGATGAAGATAGGTTACCTCACGATGGGGAGAATGATCGCAGGTCTTGTAATTGTTGGTAGCCTCCAATCGCCAACCGAGAAGCTCCCTCTAATCGCCGACCGAGCAGCTCCAATTGCAGAGGAAAATGTGGGTTTTTCGTGGAAATGGTAGGGTTGTCAACAAGGAAGAGCGTATTTCTTGAGATGAAGTTTAATTTTTTGGGTTGAGTGAGTATTTTTTCTAGGAAGGGCATTAAGGGAAATAAAAGGTCTGTCTCCATAAAGGCTCCTCTTCAAATCTTAGCGAATAAGTCATTGTCCATTAGATTAAGCCAGTACCAAACACTCTGATTGTGCTGAGCGAATAAGCTAAAACTTTCATTAAGCTCCTTAAGCCAGTACCAAACAGGCCCCAACTTTTGTTCCATTAGATCCAATATAAACCACTTATTTAATTTAATTAGCTTTAATTTTTAACTAATCATAAAAGGGTAATTTAGTAATTTTGGCTTTTTGACAACTCATTTATGCATTATATTAGAAAATTCATTACAAGAAACTTTGGTTTTTGCATTCTTTTCTTCTCTATTATCCCTCTCTCTCTCTCTATCTATCTCTTACTACCAATCAACCATCAATATCGCTATCAAACTTCGACAAACATCGACGTACAAAATATTTCGGCCTTTGTCGTGCAAAACGATCTTCCACACAGAAAGCAAGACAAGCGATTATGATCACTCCATGAACTTATCGTTGACTATGTTGGTGAGTTCGTGGTGGTTTTTTCAGATCTAGGGTGAAAACCATGGATTTTAGGTATTTGATTTAGGTTTTTTTTATTTATATTTAGTTTTGGGTTGTTATGTATGAATCTCATTCTTATAATGTTCTTGAGTTTGATTTAGGGTTTTTTTATAATGTTATTGAGTGTGCAACGGTTTTTTAGTTTTTTTAAATACTAGTTTAGTTTCTCATCTTGGATGATTGACTCAAAATGTGTTCACAAAGTTTCACAATGTGCTCACCGTGTGTTCACAATGTGTTCACAAATTGCAAAGTGGTTCACCGTTCCAACCGGCGTTATGTATGAAGGGGATTCACCATTCCAACCTTCCATCTGCAACAATGATTTGTGATTGAAATGACCCAACTTACCTTGTGTATATCACTTCTGAAATTCTGATCGAAGACCATAACAAAAGTTGTGTGAATTGAATCTTACTGGACACAACCAGGGCCGACCCTGTCCACGTGCAACCCATGCGACAGCACAGGGCATCATAGCCCAAGGGGGCATCAAGTTGTCATATATTACTAGTTTTGGGTTTAATAATTTGGGAATTGGACAACTGAGTTTTAACTATAAAAACTGACTAAGATCTGGTAGTGATGGATATTGAATGCGCATCTTGAACCAGTGAACACCCAACATTTCAACAACTCAAGCGTATTTCTATTTAGCATCTTAATGAACAAACACGAACAAACAAATTTTCTTAATAAACCAACATGATCACAAAAAGTTTCATTCGTTTACGTTCATGAAGATGTCGTTCGTTCATTTAGCATCTTCACGAACAAACATTAACAAACACATTTTCTTTACGAATGAACAAGAATACAAAAATTCCTTTTGTTTATCGTTCGCTTGTTCGGTTAAGTTAAACGAATGAAAACACAAAAACTTTCGTTTATTGTAACACCCGAAAAATCTAAGGTACGTATTCCCCTCGTTCCTTGACTTGTGTTAAATTGAGAATCTCTTTGTGTGCTTAATTGGTGTTTTATCAATCTATTATGAGGATGTTAATTTGCCTATTTAGCCTCGCTTTATCGAACCTTAGAAAAGTCAAGTTTTTGGTGTCGAAGGGAGTGGGCGCGATAGTGCCATCGCGATAGTGCCCTGGCACAATCGCGGGATATGTACCGAGAGGTCGAGAGCGGTCGCGATTATGCCATCGTGATAGTTCCCTTGGCACAATTGCCGGGCACTATCGCCTGAGATGTACCGTAGGTCGTTTGAGTGGCGCGATTGTGCCCCTCGAGATAGTGCCATGGGCACAATCGCCGGCAAGGGTCTGGGGTATAAAAACAGCCTCCAGTTGGGAATTGGGAAAGAAATTCATATTTGTCTTCTAAGGGTCGATTTTGGAGAGTGAAAAGGGGAGATTTTTCCCTCAACCAACCCTAGGTCATTTATTGCAAGTGTAAGGATCTTTCCCTCATTGATTTCCCATTCTTCAAGGTTGGTGGAGCATTTAGTGATACCTTGAGCTAGCATGCAAGTCTCATCTTCTCATTCTTCTCCTTGAGTTTTCTAGGGTTTCCTATAAAACCCTAGATAGTGAGTTTTCTTCTAATATTTTCAAATGGGATACATACTTTGTACATTTACTTGCTTAACATCTCATGTTTACCTAAAAGTTGATCACCTGATAAGTTTTGACCTAACTGTTACCTTTGAGATTTTTGAAGATATAGCCGTGGTCATTATTGTGAATATTGATGAGATATTTATTCTTGGTATTTGAGATTTATGATATGTACTTGATGAGTCATGGATGATGTTGGAATATTTGCATGCTTTAGAGTTTTGTACCTAAATTATGCTTGGGGTTGTTGAAGTCTTATACATGTATCTTATGGGATTGGAATTATGTATAGAGATGGACATTGTACGTACATAGAACGAACCATGAGTAAGTGCTAGGAGGATGTAGTCTTAGGTGCCTCTATAATGGTATGCGCCTAGACCTCCGCCATTTGGAGTAATGCCTGGGAGGTAGTCTTCAAGTGTGCCGGGCCTTCGGGATGTTGCTCAAGCGAGTGAACATCAAGGTACATTAACTCGAGGTAAAACTCATTGGTGTGATGGGTCTCCCAAATGATTGACCCCGTATGGACTTTGGTGTTTGAGACGTTATAAATTTTCATTCCATGCTTTATATATGTATGCCATGTTTATATGCAACTCACTAGACCCGTTTGGTCTAACACTTGATTGGTTGTATGTATCTCAGGTTCTAGTGGCGCAAGCGCCAAGGAAGTTTAGCTGACCGTTAGTAGTGAGCATGGGAGCATTTTTGGGATGCCTTTTGTGAAGATAATTCTTTTGGACGTAGTTGACAACCGACCGTAATCTTTGTCTAGAAAGATTTAGATTAGGAAGTTGTTATCTATTATTGTTACTTTTTACAAATTTGTATTTAACCGGCATTTATCGTTCCCCTTTTTGTATGAGCTCACGTTTCGGGCTTTTATGCATACCAAGTTTCCATTTTCCGGAAATTTTTGTTAGTCCCATTTTTGGGGTGTTACATTTATTTACCGTTGTGTTCGTTCATTTGTTCAGTTAAGTTAAACGAACGAACACAATTGGAACAAGAGCCTTCGTTCGTGTTCGTTCAATTTGTTTTGCTCAATGAAATTTGCAATGCACATGAGTACATCATTGTATCAGTTGGAGCATGTTGCACAACAATAACAACATATTGTGATATTGCTTTATGGGCACTTGTTCTTTGCAATGCATAGTGACATAAATTATGACTTTTACAATTTATCATTGTTCTTTTGACTTTTGTTTACTTTGAGGTCTGGCATTACCACATTAGATTTAAACTTTAGTTTTGAGACTCGTAGCTTTATGAGTTTTGCTCTTTGCTTATTGTGAGATTAACTTCGATGCAATTTACTATTTTAGTTAAAATTAATTATAATTTTTCTTATCTTTTAGTTTTAAGTTCCATATAATGAAGTAAAAGTTCTATTGTACTAATTTCAATTTGGAAAAGGGAAAACTGGAAAGAATGAAGTACGATCTTAATTCAGGTTTTATCCTTTTATCATTCAATATTTTGGGTTTAGGTTTTTATGTCCCCCTTTGTATTTTTTTTAATTATAAGAATAAAAAACTAAATGATGATGAGCCACCTAGTTTGGCTAGTTTTCAAACCCTGTAAAAAAGTTGCATGTTTCGTTGTTTCATTTGCTTAAAATGATAGACATAGGGGTATTTTTTTAGCATTTTCGCACAATACATCAAAAACCCTAGAACCGGCCCTGGACACAACCTTTGACATGTGGATCGAATCTCTCCATGAAAAGAATCGGCCGTGAAAATCATTTAGCGAATAACTAGTTAAGGATTTTCCACTCAATTTGGAACATCCAAATCTTTAAGTATTACTCTTCATTGGATTTTTCCTCATATTTAATGGGTTATCATTTTTAATAGATTTTCAAAATTGTCATTGCTTCCACAATATCCGTTAATCTAACCCAAGGATGGATAGGATTGGTTTGTAGAGTTTGTAGAAATGTCTAGATTAGCAAAAGAAGGTGATATGTATATATAGGGGCATATTCAAATGAGAAGTCGATCAATTTGCAAGAAGGCGAGAAATGCAAAGATCATATATGATTATATGTGATATGCACACTTAATCATATATGATTAAGCACATGTTGTGCTGACCAACACATAGCGGACGACCTTTAGTTGCGTTCACCAAGTTGTCCTCTTCCCTTTTGGAGATCTTGACTATATACGGTTAAGTGTTTATATCATGTGTAATCATATATGATCTTAGAACTTCTCACCTTCTCACAAATTGATCAACTTCCCGTTTGATCTTCCACATATATATACATATATATATATATACATACATATAAGGTTGGGTTCTAGTGAGAATAAGAGTTATGGTGAGAATGTGAGAACAAAACATTCATCTACATTCAACTACCTTCATTTACCTATTTTAATCATCATGACTGAAACTTTGATAAATTCATGCATGTAAAAGTAATTAAATATACGTAAAAGTGAATCAAAGTGAATCAATTAACGTAAACTTTTCCTTGAATATATACAAGCAAAAAATGTAAGTTTAATATCTAGTAAAGTTACATCTTCATGTATTGTTAACAAGTTTTCAATGTATATGGCAGAATTTCAATAACCATTGTGACAACTTCAGATAATAAACATGTTATGATAATTAACAACTTGATTTCTTGACCACAACTAAAACAAACTTCTGGCAACAAACTCCTCAAAAAAGCTTGCAAAATGAAGTTTTGCTAAAGGTTTAGTCTCCTTTATCCACAAAAATTAAATAAATAAAAATTCGACATTTTGTTAACTATGCTTACTCGCCTCCTTTTTATACAAATTAAATAGCTACTTAGTTCGTTGTTCAACATTATCCGATATTTATAATCACTAGCTTATTTGCATCAAAGCTTATATCACTTGGTGTAAAAATGTAATATTCGCATAAATTTGTATACATATTCCGGTGTTGGAAATGTACATGAACGCAAGTGTATGTTCCAATCTTGGAAATGTACATGAATAAGTATATATCATTTGTTTATACAAGTGTACGATTATATATTAACAAGTTATTTACAGTACTTGCAATATATTATCCCACATGTTTTGATGAAAGACAAACGATAAGAATTGTTTTACGGATTAATATTTCAATTGTGTTACAAAATACAATCAGATTTCAGTTTGGAAAATGGAAATTGAGAAATCACAAATCACCTTGGGATGTGTGCCACCCCGAAACTCGAATAATTTATTTCTTGGGAATCACGACACACATAAATCAATGAAGAATAGATCTACACGAGTCAAGTATTCACATTGTTCGTCGTTTTAAACGTATTAACAATAATTAGGATTTAGGACAATGTTACAAATATGGTTTATAAAACTTTACTTGCCATTTAAATTTAAAAGAGTTCAATTTTCAAAATAAAATAAACCCAAATGTTTTATTTATGTAACATGTTTTTAAAAGTATTTAAGTGTAGTTGTTTGAACTTGAAGAAATTTAATTGTTACATTAGGAGTTCATTGAGGGTAAGTTATCCCTTACAAGTTAATATATGAATTATTTGGCAAACAAATTAAGATTATTTGTGTTTATGCTTAATAATCATATTCATGTATAAGTGACCTAATTCGAGAGTAAGTTATCCATTAGTGTAGATCCCAGAAACAGTGCAATCACAGTAATAATCAAGAAACAATAAACCTTTAATTACAACTGTTGGTCATATGATTAGATTTATCAATAAAGGGTTTAAGGTTTACAGAGAGAATTTCAATACGTGTAAGTAAACCTTCTAATGACCATTTGTAACACCCTAAAAATCAGAGTGAAATAAAACTCCGGAAATATAGGCAAAATGACGTTCGCAATTGGTATTAAACCTCCCAAAAAGGGGAAAAGTACTAAACCTTTACAAAACCTGAGAAAGGATAAGGAAATCAACAACAAACTAATCTAAATACATCTATCTAGATTACATCGGTTGTCGACCCAAAATCACCAAAAGATGGGACTTAAACAATGCCCAACAACGACTACTGGTCATCCCAAAAATGTCTCTAAGACATGCTCGTCACTCACGACCTTGGCACCCTACCGCTAAGGGAACCTGTTATACATATCATTTGAGAAAAAGTGTTAGGCTTAAAGCCTAGTGAGAACATACAGTTTATAGATTTCTAGAGATATAAACAATTGTAACATAATTAAATCTTTTCAAGAATTTTAGTTCACAAAAGAAGATCTTTATCAAGAAAGGACAATCGGTCCAAAAGTTCATCTCGCGATGACGGGGGATACCCGATTTACCAAGGGTGGTGACGGAACACAAAAGTAGGCCACGACCCGAGTTGTGAGCTAAATACTTGGAATCCATGGCCACGAACACTTCAGAACGTACTAAGATGTGAGGGAGGGACCCCGAGGAAACCAAGTCATACTCGTTCACTAGGACTACATTTGATCCATGACTAGTAACCGGTCTCACATAACCGTATCATAAAGGCCCCCGAGGATCAAATTCATCCAAAACTACAAAATGGGGAAAAGACATCCCAATAATATAAGTCGACTCAAAACCTAGGGATCCACTAGTAATAGTCTAAACTTGTCACAATAACATGTGTGACTAACCAAAGCTAAACGTATAGCTTCCAAAAACATTTACAACCAAAATGCCTTTTTCAAGTTTAACTGCTGATAAGAATGAAACCACAAAATGATATTTATATACATTGATTCCGGTAAATCACATAAATGTGCAAGTAAATCTCCATTTTACTTTCAATAAGATCAAACCCTTTACATTTCACGAAAATGATTAGGAACCCTAAAATATCCCAAAAACTCAAGTTAGGTCAAAATGCCATAAACTTAGATCCAAAACCATGGATATATATAGGAGTTCAAAATGTATCATTTGATATGTATAAAGTTTGTAAAATGATAGTAGGAACTCACCAAGTAGGTTTTTAGAAGAAAACCCAAAAACTTAGACTTGAACACTTGGGGAAGATGAAGATCTTGAAGGATGCTTCAATGAAATCACTTGGAAGAACCTTCTATGATGATTTAATACTCTTATCAAGCCAAAATCTAGAAAATATAAGGTAGGAGACGAAAACCCCAAAATCAAGCTTTTGGACACTTGAAGAAGATGAAGATGGAGATGGTGATGAATCTTCCAAACCGAAACCTTGGATGATGTTCTTAACTCTAGCAATGAATGGTGATGATTTAGTGGTTGAAATAACCTTAGAAGAAGTAGGTGAAGAGGGAGGGTTTGGGAGAGAATGCTTGAAATGAATAAGATGAGAAATGAATAAGATTTGGGAATCTCATTTAACCCCGAATCTGGGCTTCTGCCCCTCACGCACGACCCGTGCGCTTTTAGTGAAGGATTTTATTTGGTTAAATACCCAGCCCAACAACTTGCTTCTTCTTCTTATTTGGTTAAATACCGATTTGGTCATAACTTGTTCGTTATAGCTCCGATTTTGCTTCGGAAAGAACCGTTGGACTCGTAATTGAATCCTTTATCCATCAAGACTATAAAATCTAGGATTCAATTCCAAAATAAAATATCTTATTTTTCCTTAATATATCGGTTTCCGCATAAAATTGAACCGAAAATCGGGGTGTTACACCATTAACCTATTCTTTCAAAATAGGTTTTGCAGCCTATTTATACTCCAACCCTAAACCCTAAGGCCCAATAAACACACAAAGTCCAATTACAATTAAAGGCTTTTTACAACGCATTAAATAATAAAACATTTAAACTCTGTAAATGCGTTATACAACTTTCAACGCACTAGGACTTTCAGTCCTAACAATTAGTTTTTTGCAAAACCAAGAGTGTAATTAATACTAGATATTGTATAACAATTTGTTCTACTATATAAAAAACATAATTTTAAGACGTACCCTATAGCATAGTCTGGCCTAATAACATTCAAATCAACTTAAAATCATGATGGAAGTTATTGGTGACCCACAACTTTGAAATTATAACTCATAAGTCTTAACTTTTTATCCATGTGCGTGGGAGGGGCTGTCACCAACTCCCCACTTAGAGTCATGACGTCCTCATTAAGCCTTCTCAGAATACTCCTTGTAATCGTCGATGTGGGATTCACTTAAGTTGTTATAAATACCCCCTCGATAAGTTTTCCTCATCTTGATCCCGATGGTATGAGAATCAGTTATGATACCATTTGTAAATGCCCTATAGCCCAAAGCAACAACCTGGCCTAATAACCTCCAAATCAACTTGAAACATGGTGGAAATTACTAGTAGCTCATAACCTTGAACTAAAATATAACTTTTTAGCCATGTGAAACGTGCTGTAACAATATTGGTTGATCATGTATCTTAATTAGTGAATCACTCTAAATCAAAGTGTTTGTTCTCTCCCACTTAAACTCTTTAATATTCCATATATTCTTTGTTTAAGTGTCAAAAGTATTTCAAATGAAAATTGTGTGTCAAGGAGAAATATTCCCTCCAAGGTTGCCCTAACATTCTTTAATTAATTACCTCTATTTCCCTATTTATAATTAAACAACTATAAGTCAACTCATTTACTTTATACATA
Source organism: Arctium minus (assembly GCA_954870635.1). Lineage (NCBI taxonomy): Eukaryota > Viridiplantae > Streptophyta > Magnoliopsida > Asterales > Asteraceae > Arctium > Arctium minus. Next base: position 34,378,284 of record OX941088.1, read on the forward strand.
CAAATTTTTACTACAACTATATGACAACCATTGAACATAGACATGCAACTTAATGTGAATCTTTACTTTGGATCAAAATCACTAACCATAATTGTTTCAAGGTTAATTACCATAAAGATATTACCGAACTGCTCTGAAAACATTTAACGGAAAAGAATTATTGACATAATCCAATGCGAGATTGAGAAAAGGTTTTGATCAAGGGTTACAACCTAACAAAGTTAAAATATAAAGTTTGCTTTGTTTGGGATGAATTATAATATAAGTTCATAATGACATAGTAACTTCATCATAAGCTAACTTAGAACATTTAACTAACTAGTCGATTCTGGACAAACTGATTAAAAGTGTGGACTAATCTTTACAATTTCATGATGCTCGATGAAACCATGTAAAGTATGGGTTATGTTCAACAAATCTTATAGTATCCCAATTCGAGATGGGCGGTCTCTGCAGAAACGAGATTGTGAAGAGAGGACTTGGGGCAATTTTCTGATAATCTTATTTCCAAAAACCTTAGAATACTTATAGCAATGAAATATGGTGAGTAAGATGCTCCATTACCATAACTTGAACCTAAAGAAAAGGAAATGCATGACATGGATCCTTGATGAAGTCCATGTCCAAACACTACTACAAAAATGGAAAATAACTAATAAACTATTTATTAAATAAGTCAAGATATGTGGTCTTCAAAATAGGAACACATTTAGTCTTGGTAACGAGTTGAACGTACACGTCTACGTGTGGGTCTTCCTGCCTGGGCTTGGCTTTCTGCGTGGGTGCCCATATCATTACCCCCCCTCGAGATGCGACCTTGCCCGCAAGGTCGGAACCCAAAACCATGGACCCCAGAATCACGGACGAATCGGTAAAAGACATATAAGACTGATGAAATTCAGAAGTGTCTTCCCAAGTAGCCTCTCTAAGATTAAAACCCAACCATTGAACGAGAACTTGAGAAGTAGCCTTACCATGACGAATGGTGGAACGATGATCGAGTATGGCAGCATGTTGCAAGAGGGGAATGTCGTCGTTGGTCAAAGGCGTCAGCGAGTTGTAGTGGAGTTGGGAATTACCATGGCAAGCCCATAATAATGATACATGAAAAATCGAGTGGATTTGGCTCTCCACCGGGAGTTCAAGGTGGTAAGTAACCTACCAGAGTCATTCCAAATTTTTAAACGGGCCAAAAAACATCGTGCGAGCTTATGAGAGTGAACAGTTTGAACCAATGATTGACGATAAATGTGTAAACACACATAACCCTTATCACCAACATCAAAAGACTTCTCCACTTTGTGCTTATTTGCTTGGGAAACCATCCGTTGGTGTGAGTAAACCAAGGTATATTTGAGTTGTTTAAGTAACCAAGCATGGGTTATAAGGGTCTCACCAATGGAAGCCACAAAAGAGCATCCGAGTACATAACGTAATGGTCGGGGGAGGTCGTCCATAGAGGACCTAAAAGGGAGGCATCCCGATGGCACTGTGAAAAAAAAAGTTGTACCAGAATTCCGCCAGGTAAATATACCGATGCCAAGACTTGGGTTCATCACTGCAAAACAACGTAGGTAGGACTCAATGTAGCGATTAACGACTTTGGTTTGGCCATCGGTTTGGGGGTGATAGGAGCTAGAATGGAGAAAGGTGGTATCGAGTTGTTTGAATGGATTCTTCCAAAAGTTGCTCAAGAAAAGAGGAACGTAATATGAGATGATTACTTGGGCAATCCGTGGAGACGGTATATGGTGGTGAGGAAGGTTGTGGCCCACGTGGTGGCAATGTAGTGAGGAGCAAGGTAGATGAAGTGGGTGCTTTTACTGAGGCGATTAACTATAACTCAAATGGTTGTTTTACCATTCGATGGTGGAAGTTAGGTTATGAAGTCCATGGATAAATCTACCTAAACTTGATTGGGAATAGGGAGAGGCTGTAAAAGGTCGTATATTTATGGGTGGGAGATTTGGTTTGTAGGCAGATAGAACATATACGAATGAAAGATGCAACATCAGACTTCATGTTGGGTCAGTGGAATGAAGTTGTTAAGCATTGCATGGTCGGTTGAAGACCAGGATGGCGACGTGTGAAAATCGGCAACGAAGAGCTAGAAAATGTCCAAAACATCAGGAATCAAAAGTCGATCGTAATAAAAAAAACCCAACCCATTATGGACCCAAGATAGTGGGAATTTAGTCGGATTTGTGGCCAATTCGGAAAGAAACTGGAGGCCTTCGGATTAGACATGAAATATTGCCTAACCTCATCTAACCAAGGAAAAATAGGGGTAGATAGACTAAGGAAGTAGGGTTCATGCACCCGAATCAACACGTTCACCACTCTATTGTCACGGCCCAGCTTATAGAGAATCTAGAAGTCATAGCCAAGTAGTTTAGCCACCAATTTATGTTGCTTTGGGGTTTGGACAACTTGGGTAAGAAGATGGCGTAAACTATGGTGATCGATGAAGATGCAAAAACGTTGCCCAAGAAGGTAATGGCGCCATTTATGGACCACCTCGGTGATGGAAAAGAGCTCGCGTATATAGGCCGATGTGGAGCACATACGGGGGCTCATCTTCTTGCTTAAGAAAGCAATGGGTTGGTCGGATTGAGAGAGAACCGCCCCAATGCCGAAACCCAAAGGGCTTCGTGAAATCTGGTAAGGCTAAGGTAAGAAGTGAAGTCATGGCAGTCTTGATGGTGGAAAAAGAAGTTGTAGCGGCATCAGTCGACACATATCGTGCCCCTTGCAAGACGTCGATAAAGGGGGCAATGATATGAGCGTAGTTGAGTAAAAAGCGGGGATAATAACCGATAAACCCGAGAAAATTCTGCAAGTGTGTAATCGTGGTGGGTGTCATCCACTCGAGGATGGACCAGATTTTATCCTCATCAACAGAAACACCTTCATTGGATAAAACATGCTCTAGATAGTGGACTTGGGTTTCAACGAACACGCACTTGGAAAGCTTGGCGAAATAACGATTGGCGGTAAGAGTTTTGAAGACGGAATTAGGAGTAGGGTTGTAGACAAGGATATCATCAAATAAACAAGCACGAAAGGCCGGAGTCGGTCCCGAAAGGGATCATTCATAGCTGACTGGAAGGTGGAAAGGGCATCTAAGAGGCTGAAAGGCATTACAAGGAATTCGTAATGCCCTTCAACGGTCCAAAATGCGGTCTTATGAATGTCTTCGACCACGACATGAGTTTTACGGTAACCGACACGAAGATCGATGTTGGAAAAGAAATGAGAGCCATACAATTCATCAAGGAGTTCGTCGAAAAATGGAAAAAGAATCGTCAAAGAATTGGTGTTGAATTTTTTGAGATTTATGGGTGTGGATGGGAGGGGGAGGGGGAGGGATCGAGGGTGGAGGTGGTGGGGGTGGGGGTGGGGGTGTTGCATGGTCGACTTTGACGATGGCATTCACAAGGTTGGTTGTTGTTTTGGTTTAGGATGCCATGTGTTTGGAGAGTTTGTCGATGTAGGGTCACGTTTGGGAGGCATGGGAAGCGAGAATGAAAGCATTAATTGATAGTAACCTGATTCGAGAGGGCGGTCTCCGCAGAAACGAGATTGAGAAGAGAGGATTGGGGAAATTTTCTGATAATATTATTTCAAAAAACCTTACAATACTTATAGCAATGATATTGATGGTGAGTAGGATGCTCCACTACCATAACTTGAACCTAAAGAAAAAGAAATGCATGACATGGATTCTTGACGAAGCCCACATCCAAACACTACTACAAAAAGAGGAAATAACTAATAAACTATTAATTAAATATCTCAATGTACGTGGTCTTCCAAATAGAAACACATTCAGTCTTGGTAACGAGTTGGACGTACACGTCTATGTGTGGGTCTTCTTGCATGGGCTTGGCTTCTGCATGGGTCTTCCTAATTCTTTGATTGATTTCTGATTCTATGCTTGCTCTGATACCAATTATGTGTCCCAAATGTGCAATATCAATCAAGATGAACAACAATCAATCGATGCAATTGCCATATATTGAATCTCAAATATCATAGATTACAATTCTCTCTCAAACTTAATATTTCTCTCTCTAATATGTGTATTCTCAATGTTAGCTCTTCTAAGGGCCACTTGTCTAACAAAGAAACAAAAGCTTTTATACCTACAAGGTTTACAAAGACAAAACTAAACTAGTTGACTTATTACAAAGACTTTGACTTTCCTTTATTATGCTTGACTTTGACTTTTGCTTTAAGAGGCTTTGACTTGAGCATTGACTTTCAAACTTCATGATCTTGGATCCAACATATTTATGCACTAACAATCTTCCCCTTTGGATTCAAGATCATCTTCAAAAAGATATACATTGAAACTCCCCCTTTGATTCAGAAACAAGTAATCTCCGCCTTTGGATAAACAAAAGCGAATTTCAGTAATCACGAACAATCTTTCTCTTTATGTATCTAACAATGATCATCTTCAAAATCTTTCTTCCTTTGAACTGTCTTCAGACTTTCAGTAATCTCCCCTAAAGTCTGTGATTATCTTCTTAAAAAATTATAACAATCTCCCCCAAGATAATAAAACCTCTTTAAGACTTCAGAAAATATATTATCTTTAGATTTAGTGCACTTTGTTTCAGCAAATAATCTTCAAAGAAAATTTCAGCAACTTTCATCTGGCTTTCAAATCTTTTTGAACTTTCTCTTGCAATCCGAACATTTTCCCAGTTTTTCTGAAATAAAACCTTCAAAACTGTTATCTCTTGATCACTTTATCTCCGAAGTTTTCACACTCTGATCTTTATACATCGTTTCTTGAAATTAATTCTCCCATATTCCAATATTCCAAAAATGTAACTTCCTCAAATTTAAACATTTCTTGATCATCTCCCCCTTTTTGATGATGCAACATAGAAAATCATCAAAACTTCTTCAAGAAATGTCATGAGTCTTTTCCTGACCAATGATATTTCTAAATTGAGCATCTGAACCATCCGTCAATTCATAATGTATTCATCCGAATCTTTTCAAATTCAGACAAATAAGAATGTAACCCTGAATCAACAAATGAATCAGTTAATATGCCTGTAAGCAACACGAAGCTACTTAGTACAACGAATGTACTGTACAAGGAGTTTTATTGATGTTCACTCCCCAGTTCTTCCATTCAATTATCAAATAACACAATATTATTCTATGAACGTTCCGACAGAAAAACAAATTTTCTGTGTGTATGTGCTTGTGTATGAAAGAATTTAATCATGAATGCTTTAGAATAGGCTCAAAATGTGTAAACTATTGAGACAACAACAGTAATACACAGACTCAATTGTGCATGATCGAAATGCGAAGGTGGGACATACTTCCTTCTTTTTCAATATCCACGTCTTCCAAGTGAAGATCAGACAGATTATGTGTTGCATCCCTAGTAAAATTTGAAACATTTCTTTGTTGAGAAAGAAATGAGTAGCTGGTGGGGTTTAAAGCAAGAGTTGGCATGGGCTAGTGCCTGTTTCAATGAAGTTCACGAACGAATTGTGAAACAACAGTAATATGGCTGCCCGACTCAAGTTTGGTACAGAGTTTGATATTCTTTTACTCTGATCTCTCACCCTCTTTCTTTTAATCATTTGAGCTCGCTTCTAACCAATATCTCTTGTCATTTTATCTCAACACACACCCACACTCAAACATTGACCCCTCGCCTCTCAATCACTCAAGGATAACTTCATGGGTAGGAAACACTGGTTATCGTAAATCGATAGAAGTTCAGTGAAGCTCACACAATTCCCATGTATTTTGTCCTAAAAGTGAAATGTTTCTGAATGGTTTACCTTTAACAGTTAAATCACAGTATGAAATACATGTCATATATTTGTATGCTCATGAAGATAATAATGAAGATTTGAGCATTTTAATCATGGAAGATTTTCTCAAAACAAGGAAATTGAATAAATGAAATGAATACAAACCGCTTGTTTGAGAATCTGACAATTTATGTAAAAGATTAAATAAGAATGATTTATCATTAAAATCTTAGGTCATGAAAAATTGGATGTTGTCTATAAGAACAATTATAGACATTATTGAAAGAAACACTTTGAATGAATCAACGCTCAACAAACTTTGAATTTCAAACGGGGTTTATTACCATCGAAAAATTGTTTCATTATGAGACATGGTAATAAGATAGTCAATAAAAGTACTAAACCAGTATGTATGAATACTTGACAGTGTATGGAAAGATTAATACACAAGTATTAAACTTTAGAAACACAGGATTAGTTAAACATGAAAGCACATAAAATGAAAACATTTAAAATCACACTTTTGAATTCTGAATTCATAGAAGTGGTTTGAACGTTTAAGCAAATTGTTTTCATGTTTGAAAGTCGTCCATCTTTCAAACATATATGAGATTAAGGCTAGAATAATCCTTACACTCAGCTTAAATCTCATAAAGTCAACCTCAAAGTCATGATTGATATGATCATGTAAGCTCCCCCTCAAATTCTGCAAGTAGTCAAAAAAAATCGTCAAAGCTACAAAGTCTTATTGAAAAGAAAAACCTTTATTGAAAAATAAAAACATAAAACCAGTAAAACATATGAGAACGAGTTCTGATCAGATGTAATCAGAAGTCAATTACTCCCCCTGAAAATATGCATTCGCCACATTATCAGTAGAGGTAATATGTATACTCCCCCTTGAAGGTTGATCATCTCTTTTGATGCATTGGAGTACACTTTCTTTTGATCGTTGAAGTATGAGTTCTAAACTGTTATGTTTAGAAGTAAAACTTGATCTTTGAGATACGAGTCCTAGACTGCTTTGTCTAGAAGTCAACTCTTTGACATTGAAGTACGGGTCTTGAACTGTGTTATTCAAGAGTCATGGTTCCTTTACTCCCCCTAGACTTGAGGTGCCTACAACACAGATGAATCTTTTGCCTTTGGTACCCACTAGTATTTGGGTCCATGTTTGTTAGTTGCAGTTCTATTAGGAGTAATATAATAAGAACCATACCATTAATTAGCAAAATCTTTACCAACAAAAACATTTGAGCCACAGTAAGAGCAGCTAATTTTCTTTTTATCGAATAAACAAGATTAGGTTTACCTTTATGCACAATGTTCTTCTTGGCATTGAGTGTGTGCCCAAATGATTTATGCTCGTTCTTCTCATCAGAAGATGCTTTCACTTTCCAAACCAGCTTTTCTTTACTATTTCTTTTTTGATATTTACCTATACCATCAACATTCCTATCATAGAATAGGTTAGTAGTACGAATCTGATCTTTTAAATTTACTGACATTTTTGTTGAAACAGTTGTTTGATATGAACTTGATGCTATCTTGAATGAACATTCAGAGTCAGCTGAATCATTTCTAGGTGATTGATCAATTGAGTCTGGAGTCTTCTGCTCATGTAAGTTCACCTTGAAAACGATCTCGTCAAGTTCTGTTATCTTTGAAGATAAATTGTTCCTTTCTTTGGAGAGTAAGTCAATCTTCTTCTTTAAATCAGACTTCGCATTATGCTCTTTCATCGCTTTTGTTGACAGTTCAAATAACTTCCTTGTGAGCTTCTTAATCTCAGTCTCAAACACTTTCGGTTCTTCCTCAAAATCCTTCTCAATATTCTTTCTCTGATCAGATATTTCTTTAAAAAATTCAACATTTTTCTGTTCTAATCTTTTCTTATCTTCCTTAAACTCCTTTCTCTCTTTTTCCAACAAGCTTTCTAATTCAGAAATCTTTCCTTTGAGAGATTTTTCTTCAGAACCAAACTCAACCTTCTCTTTCTCAAGCCTGTCTCTTTCAACAATTATTACATTCTCAAAATCTGATATTTGTTGAGAAAGTTTTGCACATTTAAGATCAATCACTTTTTCTCTTCAAAAGTCTTTCCAGAGAATTCAGAAAATTTCTTTGCAAATCCTTTCTTTTCCTTTTCAAATTCATCTTTGTCTTTGGTAATATGTTGTTCCAACTCTGAAACCTTCTTTCTCATATCTGCATTAGCTTTTTCTAAACTCTTAGTTGTCTCATCATTCTTCTTGACACAATCTTTTTCTTTGAGTTTAACAATCTGGTCTTTCAAATCTGAGATCTTACTCTTCAACTCAGTATTCTCATTTTCCAAAGCCTTTGCTTTCTCTTCATTGTACGTTCTTTCCAACTTCTAATCGTTGAGGATCAGAAATATGCTTCTGAAGATCCTCATTAATCTTTTTTAACTCATTTACTTCTTTGCGTAGCAGTTTCTTTTCAGCATTATATTTCTTAGATCTTTTTTAATAATAATCAACTGATGAAGTAAGTAGTTCATTCTCCTATCTGAGTTTTGCATTTTCTTCTTCATCTTCAAAATATCCCATCTTGATAACACTTGCACTGACTGTAAGATCACATATCTATTGGATTCAAGATCATCCAATCTGAAGATCCAATATGAAGCTAATGCCGGAAAGTTGACTCTCGATACAAAGTCTAATGTCGTTTGTAATAAATGTCGAAGTAAATTATTGTCTATTGTAATTTTAGTATTTAGTTTAACTTAGTTTAAATATCTAATTATGTTAGATATTAGTTTGTTAGATTAATATCTAAGTTATATATTATATTAGTTGTTAGATAATATCTAGATAATATCTAGATAATATCTAGATATTAGTCTAGCTAGTTAGATATTAGGTGTAGTGTGTTTGAGAAGCTATCAGATTTCGTAGAACTAAGATCACAAAAACACACACACAAAAGGTGAAAAACAGAGAGAACACATCAGAGCTAAAAATGAACACCAAACTATTGTAATCGTTTGTTATTAATCATACAGGTTGGTAATCTTGTTGTTGTTGTTGTTGTTGTTGTTTTTGTAAGAACTTGATATAGTATTGTGGACCGACAATTGAAGATCTACTCAAGAAATGAAGAAGAGCTAACCAAGAAATCACATGTTTCAAGAATCACGTCCAAGATTGAATTCTTCAAAGAGCAAGTACTCTGAAGATATGCTGATTCGAGAGAAATTTTCTTTGAAAATACTTTACTGAAGAATTTCGATCTGAAATTAGAGATAATTTCTTCCCATGAATTGAAAGAGAGAAAAACTACATCTTTTGGGGAGTTTACTATATCTTGAAGACTAAGAGAGAGATTGCATCTTCTGTGCTGAAAGAGAAGATCGTATTGATAAATCATTTTCGTAATGATCTTGATCCAAAGGGGGAGATTTTTAGGACACAGTCTCATTGGATTCAAGATCATACAATACGAAGATCGCAATCTGAAGTTAAAGCTGACAAGTCACTCTCAACAATAGTCTAGGGTCACTTTGTAATAAAAATCAAAGTTATGTTTTAATATCTAAATATCTAGATATTATAATTTAGATATTTAGTTAGTTATTTTATTAGTTTAATTAGTTTAGATATTATGTTGAGATATAAAAGGTTATGAGATATTATTTATCTCACAACTCTTAATATGTCAGATCAAAAATATCGGTCCATCAAGAACAACAAGAGAGAAAGCTTAAACTGTAAACATTATCAACCCTCTGTAATCCGCGTTTATAATCTAAACAGGTTGGTAATCTTATATTGTTTTGTTGTTTGATTTATCTGGTAAACGATCACGGACTCACACTGACCATTAACAAAAATCATAAATATTTGATCACAATCAGAAATTTGTCACCCTACGCAGACTTAGCACGGGGGTCCCGCTACCCGGTTAGCGGGTGGGGTCAAGAGGCAGCGCCCCAAGAGAAAAAAAAATGACATTGAAAAGTCATATTGGAACTTGTCAATATTTGGCTAAGTATAAAAGTCGCAAAGCACAGAGAACTACTTGTCACAAAACCCTATGAACCCACTTGTCGCAAACCCTTACACCCAAGAAGTGAGGAACTTGCAGAATGAAGCTTGCGAGTTCTTACTTGTCGCAGGCTGAAACTTGCCAGTTCTGAGCTTGTCGCATGATGAAGCTTGCGAGTTCTGAGCTTGTAACCTCTTGCGAGTTCTACACTTAGAAAGATTTCAGCCAAATAACTTGTCGCAATGCGTACGAGTTCTATATTTAGAAAATTTTGGATCAAAAAACTTGTCGCAGACACTTGTCGTAAGCTATGTCTTGCGAGTTCTTGAACTTGACGCAAACCAATGGAAACAAACAGTAGCTTGTTGCAGATAGAGACTTGCGATAAGTAACTTATCGTATGTCGAAGTTCGCAAGTTCTTGCCTTAGAAAAATTTCAACAAACAAAAGTCCAAGTAGCTTGGGAGTTCTTCCGATATCACAATCTGCGAGTTCTTCAGATGAACCTTGCGACTTCTCTGAATGTTGCGAGTTCTTGAGTTTATCAACTTAAAACTCCCTGAAATTGCCAAAAATCAACCTTAAACTTTGAATTTGATCCTGATACTTCACCAAATCATCCTCGAAAACAATTTGAACAGGTTACAATTGAATGATTACAATACAAATCAACAAAAGTACAAATTCAATCTCAAAAACAGTACAAACAGACTTTGAACCACAAACAACCAAAAATCCTAAATTCAGACAATCTGTTGTGAATTAGGCTAAACAATACAACCAAATCTGTTCTAGAACATAAAATGAGTACAATAGAATCAATTTGCAACAAGAAACATCAAAAATTCAATGAAATCGATACTCAACAGTTGACTTTGCGAGTTCTTGAATATCGGCCAAATTTCCAGATTCTTTGATTGATTTCTGATTCTATGCTTGCTCTGATACCAATTGTGTGTCCCAAATGTGCAATATCAATCAAGATGAACAACAATCAATCGATGCAATTGCCATATATTGAATCTCAAATATCACAGATTACAATTCTCTCTCAAACTCAATATTTCTCTCTCTAATATGTGTATTCTCAATGTTAGCTCTTCTAAGTGCCACTTTTCTAACAAAGAAACAAAAGCTTTTATACCTACAAGGTTTACAAAGACAAAACTAAACTAGTTGACTTATTACAAAGACTTTGACTTTCCTTTATTATGTTTGACTTTGACTTTTGCTTTTGCTTTATAAAAGCCACAAGTCAAGTAAATATTTAAATAATTTAATTTATAAACGTTAGTACACAATTTCATATACATAAATACATACATATATAATAGTACCAAATTTGAATTAAAATTTTGATGTAATTGATGGTAGTGTAAAGAACTCAATTCGTACAAATGATAAAACTATGTGTTATTCGGTTCGGAAGATCCTATTGGATTGACAGAGGCGTGGTGGAGGTTGTTATAGCGACAATGGTGGTAAAGGTAGAAGTGGTGGTAGCTGGTTTGTTGGTCTCAACCATCGGATTTGATAGTAATACATAATAACATCCGATCAAATTCATATAATGTTTTAGGATTTTAAATTGTTGCCTACTATCTAAAATACAAAGAGGATCCGAAATGTTAGAGGATCAAATTTGTACAATATCAGAAATGTTAGACGATCTGATTTAGGATCCGATAGTCCAGGATCCAAAATTGATAAGGATGTATTTTTGGTGTATCCGGAATGCATTTTATTTCGGATACCCAGTCATCCTTTAAATAGGATTTCCATTGTAAGTCCTATTTTATAATATGTATTTGATCAAACAAAATGCCTTCAGAAAAATCGAAGACTAGTTGAAGTGAGGTTTGATATAAACCAAAGCGGATTGGATTTATCATCTAGACGATAAAAGATCAGAAAACAGATAAGTCAGATAGGTTGACAAATACTATCTGCCAAATCGATTTAAAGTGAAGACTTTGGGATCAATTTTCTTTTACCAACTCTAAATCCTAGTGTAGGAACATGTTAGACTAAGTAAGTAATATTCACTTATTTTACTGTTCACTCTGCACATAAAATCATGGATGGAGACTTGATAAGAAAACTTAGGGACCAAGGTTCCACCCTATGTCCTGGTATGGGAACATGCACAACATGTTAGCCAAAGCAAGTTCAAAATTACTATTTTATTACTACCATATTTCTTTATTGTTCACTTTGCATACAGAAAGATGGGTTGAAGCAACAGTGTCTACATCATATCAAATGGCTGATATAAAAGTACAAAGGTACATGGATCGGCAAATCAAATAAAGACACTGTTAAAGTTGTAGTGCTGAATTTAATGCATGGACTCTATAAAGACGATTTGCCCCTTTGAAGAATTTCTAAGTGCATATTCTTGCAGATGGATGCTTTAACTTTTGAAGACTGTAACACCCCTAAAATTTGAAAATAGCAGATAAATTAAAACCTCCAAAATTCCCTTAAATACATAACTTGAAATAACAATTATCTAAAGTTTACAAGGGAAGTAACATTGCAACATGTATCAGAGTTCTAACGAAACTATCTAGTCCCATAAGTGGGGACAAAGTCAGTCGGATGTTACTAAAAGAACCAAATCTGCTATCTTCTCAAAACCGGATGACGTCTCTAGAGCCATCCTACCGGAACTTCTACCAAGCTCCACTCGCCACTCAGATCCATTTAAGACTTGATATACATGTCGAAAAGAAAAAGTGTTGGGCTTAACGCCTAGTGAGTTAAAGTAGTTTTATCATATAAATCATATAACATTTAAAACAAATATTTTACTCCCAATACGGTTGTCCCTGAAATATGAGTTATAAAAAGACTTAATTTACAAATCTTATAGCTTCCGATATGAAACTCCTTTTTTAAATATTTATTTAACATCCAAATTTCCCCAAAACGCACACACGTGGTATTTCACCAAAATACTAATTATTTAAAACAAAGCGGTATGCTTCAACACCGAAAGTATGGGTAAGGGAATACCCAAAAAATAACATCTTTCGGTGACGGGGGAGGCCCAGTTCCATCGAATGTGGCGGGAACACAAAGTTAAGACGCTTATCAACGTTCATGAGATTCAATTCGGGTCATGGATCCCCATATACGGCTCCTCTGAGCAACCACCGGAAGATACCCAAATGACCCTAATGTCTACTCGACCTCTAGATGAGTGTCACCACAAAAGTCACAACAAAAGTCACAAGTCCCCGTATCCGGCTCACCATGGGAACCACCACAAGACTTAGCTCCGTATACGGCTCTCGAAGAGCACCACCGCAAGACTACATAGAAACATGATTTGGGGATCACTCATAGACTCAACATGGACAACAAAACTCCATGATGAAAAAAACGACTCATATGCCTATGGATCCATTGCATTACAGTCCAAATATTACATGAATCCAAATGAATGAACTAATGCATTCAAAACATGTAATAACCAACATTTGTGCAATAATTGTTTTTTCCATAAAATGCTCCATACTAAGCTACTTAAACTAGACAACGTCCCAAAACTCATTAGAGTATAAGTTAAGCCATAAGGCATCACACAACGTTTGACAATAAAGATAAAGTTAATATGGCTACATATGTCGAAGTATAACTTTCCCAAAATTGATATTTCTCCCACGTATAATTGGTCGAAGGCCTAAACCGCAAGATTCACAATTTCCCAAAATACTCATAATGTCAAGAATGACAATTTCCAAATAACTCATACTTTTGAATAAAAAAGAGCTTAAAGTTCCAACGTTCAAAACTTGAAAGTTGGGTAAAATCCCAAAATAAGCCATAACCAAATAAATGTCCAAAAGATCCCGAATCTTAAAATCATTTTGTTTAAAACCGATTACAACCCAATTTGCAAATATTAGAAGACCAATAAAATAAGTCACCCAACTCTTCAAACATCAAATAAAATACCTACTAGTGGATCAACATCCCTTTTGGTGGACAAACTGACCATATCAATTATAAATCATTTATAAAAATTTAACAACTCAATATGCTCAAGAGTACCAAAATCATCAAAACCCATTGGATATAAAGTGAGCACATGAATGTATGTTTAAGAATCCCAAAACATTTATATTTTGACATGTATATAGTTTTACAAAGCAACTAGAACTCACCTTGCTAGATTTAGACTAAATCTAGGTTTTACCCCCAAAGCTTGGGCTCCTTGGATGAAGACTTGAAACCTTCTAAATCCTAGCTCCAAGCTTTCAACAAAGATCCTTAATCATAAATACTTCCAAGTTATAACAAGTTCTAACACAATAGAATAGAATGGGAGAATGACAAAACCCTAATTTCCTAGGTGGAGAAATGAAGAGATTTACATTAACCACGATGCTTGAACCCACCAATATTGCACCTCTAGGGTAGCATGATGGACCTCGAATCCTAAATCACCAAAAGGAATGGAAAAAGGGTTTGGAGGGGGTTTGATGAAACCTTAAAACCCTAGAAAGATTGGGGATGAGATAAGGAGCTCCAACTTGCTTACAAATCTTAGCCAAAAGGTGAAGGATCACTTTAAATCTTCAAATTGAAGGTCTTGGATGCTTCAAAAACCAAAATAAGGGAAAGGATTTCGTTTAGAAAGAGAGAAAACGAGTTGGGAAGTAATAAATGAAATGGGGCTGAAAATCTAAACTTTAAACTGGTCTGGGGCCGACCACGACAGTACCTCGCGATAGTGCCCTTGGCACTCTCGTGCGGCCAGTCTCGCCTGAAATGTACCGCGCCTTCGCCCCGTTCCGCGACAATGTCACCCGAAAGTGCCCAATGGCACAATCCCAGGCATAGTCGTCGTTATTGTACCGAGAGAGGTGGTCTCCCCGCGATCTTGCCCCACGAGAGTGCCTCAAGGCACAATCGTGGGCATAGTCGTTGAACCCACACCGAAGCCCGAAAATCCCGTTTCTCATCTGTAACACTTTCCATGACTCCAAGGATTTAAAGTGGGTCTTTCCATGCCCAAAGCTTATTTTTGTAAACCATAAAAATGGGTTTGACGTTGCCTTTAGTTTCTTGAATTTACGGGTGTTACAAAGACTATTTTAGTTCTTCAGATCTGAAAGAGTACCTTATTCTCTTACTCTTCAGTCATTCAACTAGTCAAATTGTTTAGGATCAGGTCTTACCTTAATCCACAACAAATCTGTAATTCCTTGTTTTAATACAAAATATAGATTTAAAAAGTGAAAATTTGTTGTGTTTGTATTCAATCCCCCTTCTAGAAACACTTGTAGTATAGTCATTAACCCTTCAGGAACCAACATGGTGGATGACGATGACTCTGGAGGACGTGAAGATGGTGAAAAATGGTTGGTGGAGGAGGTAGTTATTGGGTTGTGGCTGATGTTATAGTGGCGGATGGTAGTGGTATCTAATGATGGTGGTTATGATGTGGAGGTGGTCGACAATGGTAGTGATGGTGGTGGCCAGTCGTGGTTGTCGGTGATGCTCGTGGAAGAGATAGTTGTGGCCAATGTGGTGGAGGTAGAGGTAGAGGTGGTGGTGGTGGGTGATGGTTGTGATAGCCAATGGTGGTGGTAGATGTGGTCGATGGTGGTAGTGGTGGCGATGGTGGTCGGTGATGGCTACCGGTGGCTATGTGGTGGTGGTGGCAACAATGACGAATGGTAGTGATCGTTAAAACAAATAACATATTAGGGTTATATCAAATGAGGATTGATTAGTACTTTTTTAGTTTATGTCTCTTACTTGTCCCATAAGCGGAACAAAAAGAATATTTTTTGTCTCATCTTGTCCTACCATGTCTGAGTCCTTGTCCATGTCACATGTCACGTCAAATGTAGAACGGTGAGTTTTTGTCTTGTGACATGTCGTGTCAGACATGAGATAGTAAGGAGTTGTTTGTTTTTTTTAAACTCTTAATACCTCTTAAGTCTCATTCGGTCCGACATTTTTATATTCATACGGTTTTTTTTAGATTTCAGACCCTCTTAACTCTTAAATACATCAGAAATTAAAAGTGGTGACCGAATGTCTTAAATCCACTTATCCCCGCCATCAGTTCATCCTCTCCAAGTTCATACGACATCCAAGTTCTACAACCTTCAACCAATCTCGACCCAAATCGAGAGCAAATCCAGTTGATCTCCAGATACTCGATCTCCCCTCCCATCCCTTCCATTTTTTATGTTGATTTCGTCCCTATGGGTTGTCGCTCGACGCAGTGGCTTGACCCTGTGGTTTGTCTTTCTCTGAAGATGAGGAGATCTGAGCTCCATTCTGACCATTTCTATCAATTCTTTCCTCATTTTGGATGAACCAGAAGTAGGAATTTGAATTTAATTTTCTGTTTTCTTGACTTCTGAAGCTGTTATGACATTCTGTTGACTATTTCTATGTTGAGTTTCATTTTTCTTTGAAGACGTGATATGAGCTCCATTCTGACCATTTCCCAAACATCTTTCTTCATTCCTGGACCAAACAAAAGTACGATCTCGAATTTTATCATCTTTATCGATCTCCGTTTATTCTCCACCGGGTTTCACAGGCTTGGGCTTTCTTGAACCCTGATCAACCGTTGAACTGAACTGGGCATTCAAAACTTGCACCTTTCTAGAAATCTTACCATGGGTGTTTAGATTTAGTTTTGCTATTGTATAGTAGGTGCCCTATTGGGGGCACTTGTTCAACAAATCTAAAATACATTACTGAGTCATGTGGTTGATTAACCATGGATTTGGAATAAAGATCAACCAAGTTCTTTGCATATATTATTGGTTAACACTATGGTTCGACCTCTTGGAACTTGTTTTTATTATTGATGATTTTGTTGATTTCTTATAATGTTGTTGAGTTCTCTAATCAAACCTACATTTGTACCAACATTATCAGGAATCTGTTCTTTGCCATCATTGTTTGTTGCCTTCCGTTGTGCACTCATTTGATAAATTGCTACTACCTCACAAATCAGGTTTCTGCCCTTGAGACTTGTTACATTCTTTGTCACTGCATCTTGTATGCAAATTTATTTGTTGTTCAAACTGATCATACCTAAATGGGCAGGGCCAAACTGATCATACCCAAATGGATCATACTTTTTTTGGGAAATTATTTATAAAGTATCAAATATCAAGACATAATGTAAATATGTAATGGTTTAGACAGTAAAAATGATTTCATAGCAAGACATAATGTAAAAAATGTTTATGAGAAATGGAAATCCAATAGCCGGTAATCATACCTGGGTTTTTTCTGGGTTTCTTTTTTGTGGTTTTTTTTTCCAGTTTTCAATTTGCATGTTTACTGGGAATCAGATGAATTGGGATTTTGGGGCCAATTGAAGTTTTTGAGTTTTAGGATTATTCAGACTTCAGATTTCAGACGTTACAAAAACAAACAGTCTTATTAATTCAGATTTCAAACTTCAGCACCACCTCTTATTAATCAGAAGTGAAATAAGACTTCAGACTCTTAAAAACCAAATGCTACCTAAGTTTTATCATGTCATGTCCAATCTCATGTATCAAACGGAGCTAAAAAAAATTAAAAGAAGTTATAAAATTGAAAGATTTTGTATTTATACTTAATGTTTAAAGTTGTATTCTTGAAAAATTAAGAATTTTAAAATTAAAATAAAAAACTCAAAAATCTTATAGTATAGTTTTGATATAAGTTATTATTATTAGATATCAAAAATAAAGATTAAATATAATAAATAAAAAATGAAAACAGGAAGAAAACGGTCAAGGGATCCTACCCGACCCGAGTCGGCCTAACCCAAAAACTGATACCATAATCATACTCGGCCCATCTTCTATTGCAATTTCTTCAGCCCAAATTAGCCTTGGCCCAATACTCTAGCCCAACGGCCCAACCCATCAGTGGAAGCCTAGTTGGATCTGGATGGTTTTTTCTTGATCTAGAACCCGCCCCACACTTCCATCCGAGTCCGACTATCAATAAATAAACACTAGAAGTGTATTCGTGCAATGCGTGAGATACATCACGATTTAATATTTTCTTTTATTTTTTGTTTTTTATCCTGTAATTTATTTTAGGTTTAATAGTATAATGTTTTTTTATAAAATAAACATTAAATATTCTATTAGATTTTCTTAATTATATTTTAGATTTTTATATTTAAAATTTGATTTTTATTCTGTATTTAGTTATGCGGAGAGTGATTTTAGAGAAATTGAGAGTGATTTTAGAGGAGTTAAAGTGATTAGAGATAAGGATTAATAAATAGCATTAAATGTAGTACATAAAGTTTTAATTATTGTTTTTAAGAGATTTTAAGTAAATAACATTAAATAGCGGTATATTAAGCTTTGGTAATTATTTTTAAGAGTTTTTTTTATAAATGTTTTATAATATAGGATAAATATAGTAATTAATTTGAAATTCTTACTTCAATCTTGTCAAAAGTCAATGAAACATTCACGTACTTCGACCTTGATTATTTTCCATCTTTGCCCCCATTCGTTCTTAAGGGTTTTTTTTTCTTTTATTAACCATTGTACCTAGACCAACATGTGTGTACCTCGATTAATCACAGAAAAACTTGAAGAAATAGTCAGAAAAATCTAGGAAAATACCCAAAAGACTCGAGCCTTATTAGAGCATCTCCAATAGCTTCCCTAAAATTTCTTTAAAATGGAGAACCAAAAGTTAAAATCTACAAAAAAAATTACATTCATCTCCAACAAGTTCCCCATTTTAGAGAATCCAACATTAATTATAATATTAAAATATTTTATTCATTTATTAAAATATTATTTTTCTCTTTACATATTTGTTTTCAAAGTTTCTTATTGGTCCTCTCATTTGGTAATCATTTTGGGGTAATCTCCATATTTGGAGAAAAAAACTTCTCTCTCATACTTTCTTCATTTTGGAGATGGTTTTGGAGAAGCTGTTGGAACACACTTTAGACCCAAAAACCTCATTTTCTCCATTGTCTTCAAAATAGAGAAGTTGTTGGAGATGCTCTTACCAGTTGAGCTAACCCCCTCATTCGTTCTTAGGGTGTTTGTTGTGTATGTAGATAGGCAACATCGTTCAATTAAAACAACAATAAAGTTTTAAAAATGAATAAATAACAAATGAAATTCATTTAAATAGAATCATTTTTTTAATCATTTCTCGAATGTAAGAATCAGAAATTGCCAAATCACTAAAGAGTAAAAGTCTAAAACACATTATAATCGGGCTAAATATTAAAAGATAATAATTGGGTAAAGACTAAAATATGTATAACTAAATTCCAAAAAGATTAAAGACCTTGTTCCGTATCTCACATTGAAACAACGTTGTACACGACCCTTTATATAAAAAGTGTTCAAATGGATTTAATACCCCCAATAATATACATGATATGATCTATGAATATTATTTTTGGCAATTAATATCACCAGTTTTACAGGATTTAAATAACTCCAACTTTTAAGATTTAGTAAAACGGGTCATATTCCAACTTTTGTTTTCTCGATTTTTATCACAAACCAAGATATTTCATTAATAGTGTTTGTGCATGTGATGTACTCGGACACGAGTTGTTGCTCTAGCTAAACACTAAACCTGAAGACCTTGTATTGAGTTTACATATATTGTATGTTAATAAATTTACTTGTAGTCAAGATAAATTCCCATACTTACTAAGTCAACAAATAGTTAATGGTTCCCATTTGTAATAAATTTTGGCTTTTATATGTACAAATGAACATCTTTGAGTAAGGAATCCCCATTTGAATGATTTACCATCGATATTTTTATTCATACTGGACGAGGGCCTACACTCACTTAGTTCACCACCCCTATAGTATAAGAAGACATAAATAATAGCTTTTAACAGCTTTTCTGACTCACTTATACTAATTACAGGGTATGAAATCACATCGATATATTTTTTATCAATCTTTTTTAATCATTCGTGTTAAGAAGTTGAAAGAATAAGATAGTTTCATTTGCAAATTGGACATAGGAAATCATGAGACCCACTTTCATATTGGATCCCTTTTATAAAAAATAGTTTCAAGGCATAAAGTTTGAGATTTTTACAAAAAATTAGGAGGAAAAAGAGGATCTCCTTGATTTGATCCCTTTTCTTGTTGGAATTAGTACTATAATGGAAACCAAAAAGAAGAACCCACTTGGATAATTTGGACCAAAATCCCATACCCTAACATAAAACCAACCTATTCAACAAATTCAATAAATTTTATACAGAGGTATAGTCTGTAAAGATATAATGCAAAAGACTTTGTCTCTACCCAAAAATTGAAAGTTCATTTCCATAAAGATCCCTGATTTATAGAATAAATATATACAAGCGAGCAAACGAAATGTTAGAGTATGTTCGAACAAACAATGAGCACACTAGCTAAACAGAAAATTAAACTTGGACAAATGTAAGATAAATAAGTTAAACAAACGAGGAAATACAAAACATCATATAGACAACTATAGTTACACGAAGATAATCTAACAGCAGTATCCAATAAACAACTCATACAAACCAAGGGTTGTGGTGTACTGGTTAAGTCCCTAAGGGTGTGTTTGGTTTGCAGACTGGGTGGGATAGAACGGGACAAAAATTTACTGTCCCATGTTTGGCGTGACATGGGAC
Source organism: Arctium minus (assembly GCA_954870635.1). NCBI lineage: Eukaryota > Viridiplantae > Streptophyta > Magnoliopsida > Asterales > Asteraceae > Arctium > Arctium minus. The sequence continues at coordinate 34,398,741 of OX941088.1, forward strand.
AAGACAAAAGTTAATTGTCCCATGTTTGGCGCGACATGGGACAGGGACAAAAAGTGGACAGGGTGGGACAAGATGGGACAAAAAGGGGTATTTTCTTGTTCCACCAAAATAGGTGGAACAACATGGGACAAAATTGAGACATAAACTAAAAATCATTGATTTATCACCATTTGATATATAATCCTAATATGGTATTAGTCTTAAGGGTCACCACTACCCATCGTCGCTACTACCACCATCGGCGGCCACTAGTAGTCACCGCCAACCACCGTCGGCCACCTCTACCTATTTCTCCACCATAACAACCTCCTCCACCACCTCCACAACCATCGGTCATCGCTACCACCACTACCATCGTCGACCACCTCCACTAACACCGATCACCACCATCTATTGTCGCCACCACCATCGACGACCACCGGTAGCTACCACCAACCATCGTCGACCACTTCCACCTCTTCCTTCACTACTACAACAACTTCCTCCTCCGCCTCCACAACCACCGCCTATCGCCACCTCCACCAATCACCACCACCCATTGCCGCCGTCGTCACCGACGCTCACCGCCAACCATCGTTGGTAACCTCCGTCTCTTCCTCCACTACAATAACCTCTACTACCAATGTGCACCGCCACCACCACTACCTCTATTACTATCTTTCACCTTCTTCACAACTATAGTCTTTCACCGGCCATCCATCGTCTTTTATCTTTACTTGTCGCTGCAACTATGCATCCACCAATTCATTAAGATCTTCCAAATTGAATCAACTATTATGTTTTTTATATGAATCGGTTCTTCATTCAAATTTCCTATTATTGTTTTTGTATGTATTTATATGTATGAAAATTGTGTAAAAAAATTAATAATGTTTTTTAATTAAATTATTTAAAGATATACTTTATTTGTGTTATTTATAACTATTATATGACATATAAAATTATCAAACAACTTTTAGGGAAACTTATCCAGTCCTAGTCGTACCAAACACAAGACAACCATTTGTCTTGTCTTGTCCAGTCTTGTCCTGTCCAGTCCCGTCCCGTCCAATCTTGTCTGCGTACCAAACGCAACCTAAGGGATGTGGTGGAATATCTCATTTGCCCAGGTTCGAATCCAGGCGTACACAACAATTGTGGCCACTGAGGTTTAATCAGGGCTAATGTCTTACAGTCATAATTTGTCAAGAGATTAGTATAGGCATAGCCTAGGACACCCTTCCAAAAAAAAAACAGCTCATATAAGTAGAGACAATAGTTGACATTAAAGGTAAGACTAACTAAGGCAACCCTCTGTTGGACGGAAGGCCCTAGTAACCAAACTATCGCCACGCTACTCGACTCTTTGTTTCAACCTCCCCTCACCCCCTTCTTCGATGTCTTGTCTTGGAAGTATTATCACAAACACAAGCACACATACAATTGTGTAAATATAAATACATAAATAATATCATAAAACGACTAAAAATTGTGGATGTCTAAGGGGTTGTTTGTTTTTTCTAAAAAACCTCTTAATAGCTCTTAAGTCTGAATCATTCAGACATTTTTACACACCGCCTCTTATTAATCATAACTAAAATAAGACTTCAGACTTTAGACATCTTAAAAAACAAACGACACCTAAGACTCTTTTGTGAATGCCTGAAAAAGGCCAAACAACAATATTTTATTTTTAACATTTTTTTGTTTTATCTTAAACATACTAACCAACCAATAATTTATATGAATGACTATAGCATTTTTATTAAATAGCTCCAATAAGTGTTTATACAATTAAGAGAGTACGTTGAAAAAGTCAAACCTTTTAAAAAAATATTATAAAAATTGAATTTTTATTTTCCGAATAACACATTAACGAATAACATATTTGAAAGGGTCATGTTTTAGGATTAAATACATGAAAGATTTGTTTCAATTGGAACCGATAAAGTTTTTTGTGACTAAGGTGTCGTTTGTTTTTTAAGAGGTCTAAAGTTTTAAAACAATATTTTTCAAAAAATGAAAATGTGTTTTCACAAAGATTATGAATTCTATTTTTTTAACAAAAGTTATATAATGAATAAAGTTCTTTCAAGGGTTATGTCCCCTCTTTTCATTTCTTTTTTTAAATATTGACTATTGAAAAATACGAGTATATGTTTGATATTATAAAATTACGACTTCTTCAAATCTAGTCTCAAAATTTTATCTTCAAGTTGATGCATGGATTGGAATTTGAATCTTCAAGAAAGTTGTCACCACGCTCCCAAGAAATGTCGACATTATTATTGTTATGAAGTTTTCGATGTACTTTCATTCAGAATTTTAACCTTTTGACTTGGAGAAGTATTTACTTGTGCACATGAATTGTAAATATTAGTCTGTATAATAATGTCGAAATTTGTTTGTCATCGTGGAAACTTAGTGGGGTTGTCAAGTGTATATTTGAATAAACATTTTCAGTATAAATGTCTAATGCCACCATGTTTGTCTTTAACTACTAATCGCATGACCTCCTCGACCCTCTTCCTCACCCTCGACCATCATACGTGTTATCCTCATTACTAGTCTTGTAATCCGCCTAATGCACACATGTCTAAACCTCCGCAAATTTTTATCTTTTAGTTCATCCATGATGAGCACAACTCCTACCTTTGCCCTAAATGCTTTGTTTGGTATCTTGTTCAACATGGTTTGACCACAAGTCTACGTGAACATCCTCATTTCTGCAACTTCTAATTTCCTTTCATGCGCAGTCCTCGTCGTCCAACACTTTGTCCCATATAACATAGTTAGTCTATTGACTACCCTGTGAAAATTTGTCCTTTAGATTTTATGGGGGTTCTTCTCACACAACACTCCTTTTGCAGCTCTCCAATTTAACCACCAATATTTTTGTAATGTGTCACATAATCCTTGACTCTCTCTCCTTCTGAATCGTGGAGCATAGATACTTGAAGTTGCCCTTTAGGGGTATTCTTTAACTCCCAATGTTGACTTCTACCTCCTCGTCGATATGTTTCTTGTAATAACCGTGATCAAATTAGAAAAGTTGAGAGTCTGGGGGAGTTTTTGCTCAAAGCCTTTTGTGGAGGGATCTAGTTTGTTTAATATGAAAAAGGGGGTTTTACCCTAATGCCCTATCTCTAATCTCATTTTGGTGTTGGTGGCGGCTAAGGAAATCAAGAGAGAGCTTGAGGGAGAAATCGATTGGGAGAAGGTGAAGAATGAGGTGGGCATCAAAGGGATTATTGATACTTGTTCTTCAAGGTAAGCATCTCCTTAATCTTGTTTTGTTTTCTGTTTGAGATTATTGAGTATATGAAGGTTGGGGGAAAATGCCATAAGTTGTTGAATCTATGGATTTTGGGTGTGTTATGTGAGATTTCGAGTCCTAATGGTCTAACCCTCGCTTTTCAAAACTAGACCACATGGTCTAACCCTCGCTTTTCAAAACTAAAACCATTTTCAGGTAAGGGGTTCTGTTAGAAGTTCGTTCAAGGAAAATATGGGAGGCGGTGTCGTGTTAGGGACTTGGAGGAGCTCGAAGTTCCGGTAGACCTAGATTATCTCAATTGTAGTTAAATTTTCTCTTGTGGGCTGTAATGTTTTATTTGTTAGTTGTTTTTGGTTTCGGGTTGTTACAATTGGTATCAGAGTCATAGTTTAATGGATTTAGGTGACCGGATGAGCCTAAACTTAAACGGTGGAGTAGCGGAGGACACAACTGAGATATAGGAAGCCTTTAAGGAAGATCTTGATCATCGAGAGTCGTGACAACGGTAGTGAGGACTCTCATGTAAGGTAAATTCAGAATTGCATCTGGCCAATGCCATTATGAATTTACAGGTGCATAGGTGCACACGATTACTATCGTTGAGACGATCGATGGGGGTAATATGGGTAGTGAGATATATCATTGAAATGATAGTGTCAATTTTGGTGTGTTGTGTGAGCTCTTTATGGTATTATGGTTAACACCTTTTAGGGTGAGTATTGTTCAGAATATAGATAACTCGACTTGAGGAAGAACTTCTTAGGTTCAAAAAGTGAAGAGTAATTGTTTGGAGGTGAGATATTTGCTTCAAGTGAGTCTCCGTTATGGTAGTTCTTATGTCGATTAATGGGGATCAGGATAGTTTCAACCCAAGAATCGAATAATAGGAATGAGCCTTTTAAATCTGTAGTTATTTGAAGAGTGGCAAGGATGGTTGAGAGGTGATAACAGTGTTGATTGATAATATGGGGTGAGGATATGATAGAGATGAGCTATTGTTGGTAAGTTTATTCGGGTCAAGGTGAAGACGCATTAATTGCGAATCATTAGTCGCGGTGGTAACTGATAGTCAGACATATAAGGATGTTGGAAAGCATTGGTACCGAAGGTTGTGGCAAATGTGAGGATCCTGACTGGTTGGTCGGAAGTGTGGAGTTTGTGATAAATTGTAGTGAGTGCAAACGGTTAACCTTGTTAGAGTGAATAGCATTCAATGTAAAATGAGTATCATGCATTGTGTTTTCGCACAGGTTACATGAGTCCTTTATATCGTAATTTATATATGTGTGTATGTGCCTTGGGAGTTTTCGTTCTGAAAATGAGTTAATACGTACAAACGTGTGTTTGGATAGAAAAGACAAGTTTACTTACGTTGTGTGAAAATTTTGAATTTAGTGATTGGAAAATTATTTCACTTTTTTTATAGATGAGTTAACCTTAGTTATGGAAATCATGACAACGTTTGATTGCATTATTTTATAAGTGAAGTTGGTATAGACATGTGTTGTCATACCAATGAGAGTGAGAGTCGTCTGACTCGCTTAATGTAAGCAATTTTTTTGTTTCTTTTTATAAATAGCTAGGGTAAAGGCCATTGAAAATATTTTCAATTGTGCCAATATCGATTTTGGTGGAGTAAGGCTTATTTCATCGTGGAGTTGGGGGTGAACGATCCCCGAGATCGTTGTGTATGGCTAATCAAATTTTGCTGGTGTTGTGTCACATATACTCAAGTTTGCATCATACTGTGGTACCTGCTAAATTTTCAAATATGTCAAAAGTTTTAAATTATTGTGTCGTCATGCATGAAGGCTATAAACTCTATGGGTTGTGAGAAATGTTACAACTAAGGATGAGGAAAGGTTTTGAGAGTGGAAGTGTGGCACTCGAATCGTTGATGGTCGATTCATGACTTTGGTGTTCCCATTAGGGAAGAGCGGTGAATAACGGAAGTGAATGACGAAAGTCTCGATCTTTGACGTTAAGAAGGTTCGTTTTATGGTAGCTTACGCTCTGGTTTGGTAACTTGAGAGGTGGTTTTCGGTGAGTGGAAACCTGAAGTTGTCTAGATACTTCTAATAGTAGCTTGGTATTAAGTAAAATATGTGGCATTATGAAGAAAGGGCATCGACATTAAGTCAAAGTTTGAGACAACCTTGTGATTAGATTTGGTATCAAGTAAATCTGGTGCCTTCATCTCTGAGGACTGTGGAGCTCCAAGTTAGTTGTGGTCCGTAGGAAGAAGTAATTTTAGTGTGGTTATTGTTGAGTTGCTCAAGGGTGGATGAGGTCATTCGGGGAAAAGAGTACCTGACATGACACCGTACCACCTCATACGAAGGTGGAAGGTTGTCGGTTGGATGGATGCTTCCTTTGGGTTCTAATGAATTGCTTAGGAGTGAAGTACTTGGCACACAGAAGTGGGTGCGCTTTGAGTACAACAGTCAGCGAAGTAGTGTGTCTTATCTTATTGACTATCTGATCGCGTTTCTTGTAGAACACGATGAGCTGCCAAGGAACGAAAACATGTTTGGTTGAGTTGGATGACCTTGACTTTGTGGTTCGTCCAGACTCGAGAAAGACAAGCTTGTGAGGTAACCTTATTTTATAGTTGTCATGGAGAAGGCAATATATGTTGTGTGCAATGTGATTGTGCAGATTTTGGTTGTAGTGTGTTGATGTGGGATGCTGGTTGTATGAATAGATTAGTGGCATTCTATGTCAATATAGTTGTGCAAGTCTTTGGTGTGGTAAGGAGTTCCTTTGAGGTTAAGTAGTGGACTCGTGTAGTTGATATGGGATGAGCATAGGTGGCAATCCATGCCCGGAGATTTCTGGTGAGCTATTCAAAGTGACAAGTATGTTGTTGAGAGTTATGGGTGTTGGCTGATATAGTGGTTTTGCTATATCAAGAATAATGTGTTCGAGTGATAGTTGATGGCAAACTAATAGAGGAACCTTGGGTTCTTTGGTCGCGACGCGTTGTTAGGAGAGTTCATCTTATTCCAGTAAAACCTAGGTGGAACGGTCGAACTGTTTAGTTCATGATGTTTTGTAGTAGACAGAAAAATCCGTGGGAACGCCGAGGTATTCTTTGAGTGTGAAGGAACTCTAGTGGATAGAGCAATCTTGTTTTGGAAGAGTTTGGTTGAATACCTCGCATAAGAATTGGGGGTAACCGTTTGGCTAAACATAGTAATGTAAATGTGTTTTCGACACATTTGGAATCGTCGGGAAAAGTGGGTAATCTGAGAGTAAGAAGTTTGGCAAAGGACACAGAAATGTGGAGTTATGTTTTCAAATTTGCCGTTAGTGAGTTTATGAACCCTAGTGAGGGTACGATAAGGAGATTAGGGGTATGTTTGGGTTTTGGTGTTGAGAAATCTAAGTCATGTGGTTGGTCTAAAGCTTACATCTGTTAGTGAGCCGATCTTTGGTAGTATATTGGATGTTTCCGAGAAGAAAGTGGAAAAGGGTGGTTGGATGTGGAGCTCAGAGTGAAAGGCCATAGTGACAGACTTGGTATTGCGTGGAAAAGATTCCAAGTGGGCATGTCGTCCAGTGTTAAGCTATTTGAAATAGTTGGGGTGAGCGTAGTAACTCCGTGTTTGAACGGATGGAACTTGGATTCATTATGAAAACGTTCGGGTGATTTTTGGATGCGATGAGAAATTGAAGTATGTGTCATTATAATTCGGTCAGTTGGAGTTGGTGGACTATGAAAGTGATAAATTGTGGAAGTTTTATTTTTCATTATGTAAGAAATTGGGGTGATGATATTTGGGGTGACGTATGTATGATGCGTATGAGTTGTGCAACACCGTTGAGTATGACCAATGCAGTTCGGGAAAGAAAGTGTTCTTTTGGCACTAGGCGTATGTAGTGTTGAGGGAAGATATTTTGCTATGGTAGGTTACTTGATGAAGAAATTCATAACGGTGGGTTCATGGTGATGCCTAAGGTTGACATCGTATTAAGTTGGTGAATCGAGGGGTTATTATCTTAGTCAGGGATACATGTCGTTATGGAACTATCTCCGGTAGAGTTCGCTCATCTAAAGAAGTAAAGTTGTATGTGAAAACCTTAAGGAGACGCGTTTTAAAACCGTGAGTTCGGGTGTGTGGACAAAGCGGACAATATCTGGTACGGTTGGCCTGGGATGTTACAGATGGTATGTTACAATTGGTTTGTTCCGAGGGTACGACTTTGGTTTTGGGTCAAAATGTTTTGGGCAACTGAGTGAAGTTAAGTTTATATGATTGAAAGAACGCGAGCCTTGTGAATCTCAAGTTGAGAGGGCGCAGCTTGATGCGGAAGTACTCCCCATAGAATAAAGTGGTGCGTTCGAGATAAAGCTAGTGTTGGGCTACATTTTGGGTCCGTTGAAATTATGGAAACAGTTGGAGAGATAGTGTATGATCTGGAATTGTTCGATGGGAATTTGGAAAACTTGTATTGTATTTCACGTCTTCCTTTAAGAGCATTTGTTGGAAGTTGGGGTGACAATACATTTACATGGTATGCAAGCAAATACGAAGTTAACCGTTATCATGGGGTCAAAAGAAGTCATTGATCGTGAGGTTAAGATGTTAAGGATCAAAAGAGATCCGCCCTGTGAAAGTGCAATGGCGATATCATAAAGGGCAAGAGGCAACGTGAAAGGTGGAATCGGGGATGAGGTCCCAATACCCCAGTTTGTTCAACGATGGAATTCCGGGGACGGAATTCTTTTGAGGGGGGGGGGGGGATATTGTAATAATCGTGATCAAATTAGAAAAGTTGAGAGTTTGGGGGAGTTTTTGCTCAAAGCCTTTTGTGGAGGGATCTTGTTTGTTAATATGAAAAAGGGGTTTTAACCCTAATGCCTTATCTCTAATCTCATTTTGGTGTTGGTGGCGGCTAAAGAAATCAAGAGAGAGCGTGAGGGAGAAATCGATTGGGAGAAGGTGAAGAAGGAGGTGGGCTTCAAAGGGATTCTTGATACTTGTCCTTCAAGGTAAGCATCTCCTTAATCTTGTTGTATTTTTTGTTTGAGATTATTGAGTATATGAAGGTTAGGGGAAAATGCCATAAATTGTTGAATCTATGGATTTTGGGTGTGTTATGTGAGATTTCGAGTCCTATCGTTAATGGAAGTCTCATTTAACACCTAATTAAGAGGGGATATTGGAACCTAACATTAGATTAGGGAAAAAAATCCCTTGATTTGGGATTTTCGTTCTTCTACCTGCGAAACCCAGAAGTCGCCCCCGACCCAGGGAAAAGCAGGTGCCGGGAGCCGAATCCGGGGAGACCGGGTGAGGCTGACCAGGGGGAAGTGTCAACCCGGGGAGACACCGGGTGTGGCGCCGATCGGGGAGTCCGGAAGGCATTGCCCGAGGGGGGAGTCCCGGGGAGGCCGGGAAGCCAACGACCCGGGAGACGGGGTTGGCCCCGGGAGCAATGGAGCCCGGGCAGGACCCAGAAGATGGGGAGCCCGGGTGGAGCCAAGTCCCGGGAGGCGGGAAGATGGGACCGAGGGAGACCCGGGATTCGGGTGACCCCAGTGGGCAGCCGGGAGACGGCGCTTAGGAGGGGATCCCGAGAGTCGGGCGATTCCGGGTGGGAACCCAGGAAGTGGAACAGTTAGTTTGCTGATAAGTCCAGGATTGATTTGTTATATCTCCTTTTTACCTTAGGTGATCGAAGTAAGGAGTTGGAGCGTGTGTAATAAAGTCTTTGCAATCAGTTGAGTTTTTTTAACCAAAATCGCTACTGGTGTTTATGTTATTTACGCATGTTAAGTTTATTTAATGCATGTTGTGTTTTATATTAAATGCATGAGATATTACGAAACTGTTAGTTGATCTGTTATAAGAACTGCATGTTTCGACGTGTTGTAAAAGTTGGGATATTTTGTATGCATACATCTGGGAGTGGTTGTGTAACGGCTAAGTCAGGGGGTTTGTTCCGCCAGTGCTCATGTCGGGGGGTGTCTCGTTTATGCCATGGAGGGTGTGTTCCACTTAAGGCAGCGTGAGACTGACACGTTGTCACAAGTGGCGTGACTTCAGTGTGCCGATTGTGTGTGTGTTGTGTGATTGAAACTTTAAATGCTTTAAAGTGGAGAATTATTTATAAATGTTTATAAACTGTTTTTAAGTGCTTTATGCGGTGCAAATGTTGTTGCTAGAGGGAACTCACAAGACCTCATGGTCTAACCCTCGCTTTTCAAAACTAAAACCATTTTCAGGTAAGGGATTCTGTTAGAAGTTCGTTCAAGGAAATTGCGGGAGGCGGTGTCGTGTTAGGGACTTGGAGGAAGCTCAAAGTTCCGGTAGACCTAGATTATCTCAGTTGTAGTCAAATTTTCCCTTGTGGGTTGTAATGTTTTATTTGTTAGCTGTTTTTGGTTTCGGGTTGTTACATTTCCTGCTAAAGTTGCACCACATATATTTAGCCTCAGAACGACTAATACGCAAGCATTTTGTTTCTAAAGTCGCTATCTACTGTTATAGCCTTAGGTTCACCTTTGCCCTCAATATTGTAATAACCGGGTTATATTTGTAAAATAAACCAAGTGATGTGTGAAGTGTGAAGTCAAAAGGAATATAAGGGCCATAAACCCTCATTCCCTTTTGGGAAATCAGAGGCGACTAGGGAGAGGAGGAGTAGGAAGATTTGGCAATCCTGCATGATTTTTGGATTTTGAGGGCAAGCTGTGTGGTGCTTCATCTCAATCAGGTGAGTAATCCTTCTTTTAACTTTTGAGCCTGAGAGTTGTTGGGTGGGATTTCGATAACTTTAAATTATTCAATCTAGACTTGTAGATTTGTGATTTATGGCTTATCGAGAAGATTGGGGATTTGAGGGATTGTTTCTATCTGTTTCTATTCTGAAATCTTTCAGGAATGAGATATTGTCTTCGGCCTAAAACCAATTTTGGGATGGGGACTCCATTTGAGAATCTTCGTGCAAAACCCCCGAAGCTAGGAGTCTCCCATACCGGGTTGGGTTAAAAACCCGGATATGTTGGAACCAGGAATTTGTAAACCCGGTAGAAACCGAGTCGTCGATGTCAGGGTGTGGAAACCCGGGGTGTGGTCCTTGGAACCGGGAATGACCGGTGAGGAGTAAACACCGGTATTGTGAACCGGGTGTATCGGGTATGTTTACCCAGATCAATCCGTGAGTGGAGCCGGGAAAGGTTAAACCCGGGTAGCCACCAATCCGGTTGTACCGGTTAGAAGAGGAATTTGGGCTCAACCGAGAGTTCTTAGGCCCGGGCTGTGGGTGTCGGGAAAGAGAGAGGAGGAAGCGGGTGAGGCCAAACCCGATATGCGAATCCGGGAAAGGTCGAATCCCGAGCGGCTTTAAAACTCGGGCGTGGGAAGCCCAGTTAGCCCAACTCTTGACCCAATGACCGCCTCTCTTTTGGTATTATCCCTTGGTTCCTCCGAGTGAAACCGTAATGTCGTTTAGAGAGAGAGTCTCGGGTTATAAGAAGAGTCGATCAATGCGAGTTAACCAAGTGAATTACAACTCTCGTGTGAGGTTTACATTATAGGTGTGCAACTTCGAAATACTAGTCGGTAAAGGAAAGGGTATAGCATGGACGCCAGGTGAGTTTCCCTATTCTCTGTTAACGTATGGCTTTGCGCAATGTTGTTATTGTTACATGTTATATGCATTTATATCGTGTAATAACAGGTGTAGTTTTTAAGAATAAGTCGTGGGGTGTGTTTACATTAATGAATGTTGCGCGTATGGGGAGTGTGACCCAATATCGAATATATGAATTCGTTTCATATATTCTAATTTAAGGGCGGGTGTGTGCCCTAATACGTTATCACAAGTGTGTATGTGACCCAAGTGTGAGCCAATTATATAAGTCATGTTTATAAAGATCCTGCTTCTTTTAAGTACGATGCTTATGAATGAATGTAAACCATGTTATTGTTATTTGTGAATCGACGTGCTTTGAGAGGGATCTCACTAGACCTCATGGTCTAACCCTCGCTTTTCAAACTAAAAACCCTTTTCAGGTAAGTAGGTAGTGGAAGGCTTAAGTGAGGGCAAGGCAAGTTGTGAGTTAGAAGTTTGCGTCAGAGAAGACTTTCATTGATAGTTTGTGCTAAACGTACCCGTGTACTTTATGTTTAAGATTTCTCAGCTGTAATCCCGTTTATTCCACAAGGACCGTAGTGGTATTTTTGTATGTTTGACTTGTGATTTTGGGGTCCGTTGTGGCGTTATCTATGAGATTGAAGTTTTGGCGTGTTTGTTTGTGTGGGTTGTTACAAACATCGTTCCAACGCAATGTCATCAGCGAATAACATGTACCATAGAACACTCCCCCGTATTCCGTGGAAAATTTTGTCCAAAATCACAACAAATAGGAATGGAATTAGTTCAATCCCTTGTGTAGCCTTATCTTTATTGGGAAAAACTTTGTTTCACCTATTGAGGTCCTAACACAAATACTTGCTCCTTCGTGCATATCATGTATTAACCTCACATACATGTATGGTACTCCTATTTTTTTCCATATCACCTCTTGCAACACATTATCACATGTTTTCTCTATGTCTATCAACACTATGTATAGGCCCTTACTATGCTATTTATATTTATCTATGAGGCGTCTGGAGAGAGTGGATTGCCTCGATCGTCGACCTTTACGAAATGAATCCAAATTGGTTCTCTATCACATTTTTTTTCGTGTTGCACCTTCGCCTCAATCACATGATCCCATAATTTCATAGTGTAACTAAGTAGCTTTATACTGCGAAAGTTGGCACGCTTTTATGCTTCACGTTTGTTCTTATACAATAGCACCATCCTACTATATGTTCATTATTCATCCATTCAGGCTCTCTTAAAGGTGGCTTTGGAGAGCTTCTTCCACTATTGCTCACCCACCTCCCTAGACAGACCCATACCACAATCAACATCTGATCCGGATTAACGACTTTACCCTTATCAATGTATAGTGCTTCTTTCGCTTCCTCTATGTTAATTCATCGACAAAAGCAAATATTATGCGGCAGTTGTTCTCCCCTTACCCCCTTTAAACCACTCTCTCTTTCCCTTTATTCGTTGAATAACTTAGAACAATAACTTCCCTATTTCTCTTAATATCCTCGTCTCTTACTAATGCGCACTCATTATCATCCTTAATATATTCCATGTACCCTAAGTCCATAGATATATGCACCCTGGTTTTAGTCAACTTGTATATCTTAATCTCCCCATCTCTTGTATCTAATCGCATGTACATTTCTTGATATGTCTTCCTTTGACCTCACCACTGTCTTTTTTTACCTACGTCTTGCCTCCTTGTGTGAATCCTTCAACCTACTCCTTTTTTCTCATCACATCAATAACTCCTTTAAACACCAAGACTACTTATGATCCCCTACCCTTTCTAAAATTACTCTAAGTGTCTCTTAGCCACGACTCTAATAGTATGCACAACTTTACCCCACATCTACATCGAGGGATGATTTGGTCTAGTCGCCCTTGCTCCCTCCGTTACACCCATAGCCTTCATAGGGGCTGTTTGTTTACCTCTTAATAGTTCCATTAAGAGGCAACCTCTGGATCGCTAAGAGGTAGATCTTGTTTGGTAAAAAAAAAAGGTCTGACTCTTAATGGTTCCAAAACCCTCTGAATGATTTTGTATCTTAGCCCTTCCTTAACCATTCAGCGCCCTAATTTCATTCTAAACAAGCAAACAAACATATTTCATTTTGCACTATATCATAAGAGTCTCTTAATCATTCTGCATCAAATCATTCAACAACATACTATCAAACAATAACTCTCGTTTAACGTTTTTCCCTATGCTTTCTCGAAATCCTAATTCTATAACCACTGAATATGATCCCAAATATTTGATTTTGTGATTATTAAATATATTTTATTCATTCTTCATATATCTCTATTAAACCATTTACTGGAGTCAAATAAAAAGTTGAAATAAGAACTATATATTGATACCAAAAATATATAATTTCCAACACATTAAAAAAACATAGTGATGGTTTTAATGTTAGAAACTTTTTTCTGAAGACATTAATTATGATTTTTCATAAAATATGTTGACAAGTAGGGTATGGTTGAGTGAAATGGAAACATAGGAGTGGTGCACTTGATTAGAAATATATATATATATATATATATCTTGTTATAAAAGCAAATGATATATATAGCCATTTTGCAAAGCTTCTCTCCCTACCACCTTCAATCATCACCATATGCTACCCTTGCTTCTTAATCACTTGCAAACCAAGCAATATAATCCCCAAATTAAATCACTCCCTAATATCTCTTCCTACCTCCTTCATCTACTCATTCATCCCATTAGCATTACTCCATCTATTATTAGCTTAAAAAATAATGCAACAATCTTTTATGAATTTTCTCATATAGTTTCAATATATTCTTTTGTTAAATTTTCAAAATGTATCCTATATCTAACTTATTTATTACAAATTATTATAAAATATTACTTTTGTTATGTTGTAGTCATTTCAAAAAGATGTGTCAATATATTGTATTTGTTTTAAGGAAAAAAAAGTTGTTTTAGTTTATATTGTATTAATGATTATAGGTGTATTTCAAAATCTAATTTATAATTATATATACATATATATATATATATCTAAATTATTCATCATTTCATCTTAATAATATGAGAATATTTAATAACACTATCTCATTTTTTATGCTATTAAAGATGATTGTTAACTTCAAGTCATTATATTATATCGATCATCAAAACTAAAGTGTTTCTTTCAAATAGTGTATATACATATATATATATATATATATATATATGTTGTAGAAATTGTTTGTCATCAACAAAACAATAAAAATATAGAAAATTGATAGCAACTTAACCAACATCCTTCCAAATTCAAAAAAATTGAATATGTTATAAATTTTACGTTAGTAATCTTTATATATATTAAAAGAGAAATCAAACATAATGACTTGGCAACATGAGGTTTGAGTATTACTCAAATCTTGAAATATGGTTGAGTTTCATCCTCCCATATTGGTGGGAAGATGATAATTTAGAAGAAGATGATGAGTATATATAAGAGTCATGGATGTCATTGAAATCTAAAGTCATGGTTTGAATCAAAACCAACCAAAAGATGATGGATATATATAAGAGTCATGGATGTCATTGAAATCTAAAACCATGGTTGGAATCAAAACCAACCAAAAGGTGAAAATTATATTGCAAAACACATATTTTAATGAGGTTTGAGTATTCCTCAAATTTTGAAATAAGATTGAGTTTTATCAATATATATATATATATATATATATATATATATATATATATATAGGGTCAAGTTCATTTGTTAACCATATTTTATGTGTTAACTTTATGAACCAATCAAAGTCATTGATCTTGGAAATCAACGGTTGAGATTGAATTTTTTTTAAAAGTCTTATTAAATGTAGTATTGAAGAAAAATGGGGAATGAATCATAGTGATAAGGGTATTTTGGGAAAAAAATCAATGAAATATTATGACTTTATTATCTTTCAATTAATGTTTCTTCCAATTGAATTGTAACCCCCAATTGAATTTATTTTAAAAATTGTAATTTTGAACAAATAATGAGGTGCTCTTGTGTTTGTATTTTAGTGTTCACATATGTTTATCTGAGGTTTGTTATGTCAACATACGCTAGAATACATCATAACGTACAAGTTGATTTCAAGGGTTCATTAGTGTTCATGTTCATTATTTGAAAAAAAAATATGGTGCATACTAATGAACACATTCTTCTGAAAAAACTATGGTGTACATTGTGGTTCATTAGAGTTCATTCTTTTGAAAAAACTATGGTGCACACGAATGAACGACTATACGATTAGAGTTCATTCTTTTACGATTTAAGGAAAATAGCGGAAAATTTTCTGGAAAACAACAACTATACGATTTTATCAAACAAATGAACCGGAAAAACTATAATAATAATTATTTGATTTCAAAATTTTGATGAAAATGGACAAAATTCTACAATTGTAACCTACAATAAAACTATGGAAATTTGAATCTTGTAACTCCCCAATATAATTAATGAAAATTGGTTATTTAGAAAATTACTTTTGTACCTTTTTACATTAAATATCAAAATAAATTAAACATCACTTAATCTTGCAATCCTATTGGTTGAGCAAGGTTCATAAAGTTAACAAAAAATGCATGGTTAACAAATGATCCTTGCTCTCTCTCTCTCTCTCTATATATATATATTAAAAGAGAAACCAAGCATAATGACTTGGCAACATGATGTTTGAGTATTACTCAAATCTTGAAATATGGTTAAATTTCATCATCCCACATTGGTGGGGAGATGATAATTTGGAAGAAGATGATGAGTATATATAAGAGTAATAGATGTCATTGAAATCCAACCAATAAACTTACGTCGACAAATGATGTTAAAGATAAATGAAACGAGGCTATTCGTTTGCTATGAATTATGCTTACAAAGAACTAGTCATTTCCTTTTGTGTAATTGTAAAATTAAAGACTACCGTTTTTTGCAGTATATATTATTAAAATTTTCTTTTTGCAGTTTCGATGTTTTGTATTTATAAAGTAGGTATCATGTTAAACATGTATTATTCTTTAAAAAAATTTAAGTTTTAATCCTACTAAATATAATATGTTAATATTGTCTTAGGTTTTCTAGG
Organism: Arctium minus; assembly: GCA_954870635.1. Classification (NCBI taxonomy): domain Eukaryota; kingdom Viridiplantae; phylum Streptophyta; class Magnoliopsida; order Asterales; family Asteraceae; genus Arctium; species Arctium minus. Next base: position 34,414,702 of record OX941088.1, read on the forward strand.
GACTTATGACACAACTTAAAAGTTATAGTATATAAGAAAGATGATCTATATAAATATTAGAACATATTATAATATTCATTTATACGTTACACAATTAAAGAGTTTTCTTAAATGAATTAAATGTCATTTATTTCAATTAACAAATATTTAAATAGTATAAATGTATCATAACATCAAATTTCACAAATACATTAATGTCACTAATCTACATTAAAAATTGTTTGAAATCGAAAAGACACTCAAAAATACATGTAGAAATATCTGTTACACATGTAATGAATTTTTCATAAACGAATTGAATGTCACTTATTCACTTTAACAATTGATTATTCTCTATAGTAAGTCATGTTAATGATCAAATAATGTTTATATTACCTATAACTTATAACTTAACTTTCTGTTTACACATTTTTACATGTCATTAGTTACCGTGTCATTTACGACTACATTTATTTATTTCTTAATAAAATATCAGAGATCGTCATTTATATAAAAAAGAAAAAAAAAACTTCAAGAATATCATCAATCAATACATACAATATGTAAATCATTCACACGCCCATTGTTAATATTACTCATTTTATTTCACCATATAAATTTATTCCTTAAGAAATCTTTCTTTCTCCCTCTCTTTCTCTCTTTCTCTCTCTCTCTCTCTCTCTCTATATATATATATATATATATATATATATATATATATATATATATATATATTAAAATTCCAATTAATTAGATTCTGCTAACCCTTACAAATATATTATTTAAGAATTAAAAAATAACATATATTTATATAGACAATTTCTGAGTCATTAACAAAAATACTTACGCTACCATGTAATGCACGGGTCCCACACTAGTTGTTATAATAATACAAAACCTAATCATGGTATTTAAAGCCTAATGATAGAAATTTGAGCGTGAATATACATTAAGGGGTTGTTTGTTTTTTAAAAAAACTTCTTAATGACTCTTAAGTCTGAATAGTTCAGACATTTTTACACACCACCTCTTATTAATTATAACTAAAATAAGACTTCAGACTTTATACCTTTTAAAAAACAAACGGCACCTAAGAGAATTTGCATTAAAATTAACCTATTTTTATTTTATTCATATTTTGTTTAAAATTTTAAGTTGTCATATTTGATATTTCAAAACAAAAACTTTAAAAGAATATACTAGACAAAATAAGATCCGGATTAAAATATACTATATTTTTATACAATTTGGCCTCTACATATAATATTATAATTTTATGGAATCTAAATAATTACACTGTGGTTTTATGGTTAGGGATGAAAACATGCATCAAATTTGACATAAAAATAGTGTGAATGATAAAAAACATGTTTGCTTTTTGCCTTTTGGTATCATGTCATTGGCCATTAAAAGCAAAACATTTCGGTGTAAAGCAAAATTTAATTATTTAAATAATAATATTATACCTTTAATCAACTCATGGCAATCAATGACTTGGCTAGCTAGCTAGGGCCTAAGGGGCTGTTTCTTTACCCCTTAATGGTTTCATCAAGAGACAACCTCTGAATCATTAAAAGGTAAATCTTGTTTGACAAAAAAAAGTGTTGTCTCTTAATGGTTCCAAAATCTTCTTAATGATTTTGTATCCTGACTCTCCCTTAACCATTAAGAGCCCTGATTTCATTCTAAACAATTAGCAAACAACCATATTTCATTTTACACTATATCATAAAAACCTCTTAATCATTCAGACCACTTAATCATTCTGCACTAAACCATTCAGCAACTGCCAAACAGCCCCTAAGGCTAGCTAAATTAACGTTTCACGTATTATAATTTATAAATGAGTTATCCATTTTTATTTTATTTTTCTAAAAAATAAATAATATATAATCCTAAAAATAAATAAGTATATTAAAGAAAGGTACCGGAATTATACGAGGAAAATTATCAAAAATAACTGTTTTGACCAACGGTTTTCACCTTCTTCCAATTTTATCATATTATCAACATCTCTATAAAATTACGGAGGGGCTATTTAAAAAAAAACATTCTGGAGTGGGATCCTTGAGTAATATTTTTTTTCGTTAACCGTCGGTGTCCAGATCAATTTGAGTGTACTCCGACTAATCTCACAGATCCCTGGAGAACTACCTGGGAAATCTTCAGTAGTCTTCCAAGACTCAAACTAGTGACCTATGAGTAAAATCCTAAAATGCCCAATATGTAATTAACATTCAAAATTCAATAAATAGAAGTGTCCCCTGTAAAACCACATCACCATAAATATATATTGAGAATATACATGTGTGACTGTATATTCTCGCGAAAACCACATCACCTTAAGAATATTCTTCTCCAAAGGAAACCTAGCATTTTTATAGTTTTTACATGTATACTAGAAGCGTACTCGCGTAATGTAGCGAGATACATCACGATTTTAATGTTTCATTTTATTTTTTGTTTTTTTGTCGATTTACAGTACGATTTTGGATGGTTTTAAGAAAGTGTTAATGTTTTTTTTTATAAATTTGTTTAATTTAGTCTTAATAATATAATGTTTTATATATAAAAAAAATAAGTATTTTGTTAGAATTCAATGATTATCTTATATATTTTAATGATATCTAGAAAAAATAACCAATTACATATTTAATAATATATTTAAAACAAATTTATAGTAATATAATATATTAATTAATAGTGATACATGAAAATGTCTGCATAAAAGGAAGACTCTGCACATACCAAATTGGTGGGTGTTAGAAGCCTGCAGTAGTAATATGTATCTTGTGCTTTGATACTTGTAAATTAAGAGATTTTTAAAATATTGCATAAAATGATGGTACCTTATGCCTAATAATTTGTATTTAAGAGTTTTTTATCCGTGCTTTATAATATAGTATAGATTCTCAACTTGCTTATTTTTTTTTTTAGAAAAATAACCGATCTATAAATTGCTGCTAGTGCTAGGACACTTAATTACGGAAGTGTTGATAAAATAGTAAAAGTGGGAAAGAGATGGCTAGGAGATGAAAACCATCAATTAAAACGACTATTTCTAATAATTTTCTCGTTATTTGAGTAACACTCGTATGTCGAACTCAAATGTTTATGTTGCTAAAAGCCTTCATAGCTTGTTGAAAACCAACTTTTTTGAAAAAAAAAATCATTTACATTCAGGCTCTTAACTTCGTATCAACATTATTTTAGTGAATAAATAAACTCAAATGATATATCTATTATGATATAACTTTTATTTGATTATTTTTCATATTTTTTAAGTATTTATTAACGTATATTACTGAATATTATAATATATATATATATATACACATATAAAATGAGTCGGGTTCAAACAAGAACATTACCTATTTAAAAGAACACGAAACCGAACAAAACCATTAGTGATTTTATATTAAAATGCACGAAAAAGGATTTTAGCCACGCCTGAAGGTCCGCGTGTCTTTTTTGCGCGTAAATGTAAAATCACTAATGATTTTATTCGTTCTTGTGTTCTTTTAAATAGTTAATGTTATCGTTTGATCCCCTGCATATAAAGTATTTGTTTATATATAAAGCATTTAAATAAATTCTTTAAACTATTTTAAAATGGTAAAATCTTAAACAAACAAATGATAAACCAAATACTTGAAGGGGTTAAAAATAGTAATATTAAGTTACAATAATCAAGAAAGATATAAATATAAATATAATTTAAAAAAAAGTTATGTTTGAGAATATGAGTTTGAGGTTAGATAATATTTAGATAAATTCTTGGATCGTGAATTGAAAATTCACTTTCCAAATACTATATTCCGTTCCTAAAATGCCTTGGTTTTTATAAAATCAGTGTTGGGATTATTCAAAATCTTGAAATAAGACAAATTTGTGTATATATATATACATTCACCAAATCACGTTTTATGTATTTATATAAAAGATCAATAGTTACGGACGGTTAAACGGTTAAAATAAGACATGGTTGCACTTAACTCTAACACAAGATATGAAAGACCAAATCACGTTTTATTTATTTATATGAAAGACCTAAGTCTGATTGTACTAAACCCAAGTTTGGTTGCACTTAATACTAAACAAGACATGGATTTTTTTGCCCGTAACTCATAGCTTTTAATTAAATGGATTAGAAATCTGATTACACTACCTCAGACTTATACTTGGTGAAATTTTACTAAGATGATGATTAATTTCAAGGATGTTTCCATCCTTCTGAAATCAGTCCAAATCACCACCGTCAAGGGGCTCTGCCCCTTGGAACCCCGAAGGGGGCCCGACCCCCTTGACCCTGCCTTATGGTGTTTTAAGGTGATAGGGGTAACATTATTTGTGAGTTTACATTTCACACCTCCTAACTCACTTATGATGTCTTGCCACCTTAATCGATTTCAAGCAAATCATTATTACACTAAAATGCTTGAGGACACTAAAACTATCAACAAGTTATTTACAAATTTGAAAATAAAAATTAGAAATTAAAGAAAAGGGAACCAATAAAACAATTCTTTAAAAAAAGGTTTAAAAACTTATGATGGTTTTTCTTTTTTTTTAAACGGTGGAATTTTACCAAACTAGCAAGATGCTAGGAAAAAAAAAACAATTACATAGAAAGAATGGTTAGGGAATGATTTGTAAGCCAACCAACCAAAATAATAGACAATTTGCTACTTCTATGATTAACTCAAAAGTAAGCACGTGTTATAATGTTCTCTAAGATCGCTGCCTTCTTTGGCTTTGAGTTGCCAAAGAGGATACCATTCTGAAAAACCCATATAGACCACAAAGTGGCAAGCATAACGGCTTCAAAGCACCAAAAAACCTCCTTCTTCAACTGAATTGAATCAATCCAAGAGATCTAATCCGAGTAAGAGCATAGATTCGGAATATCCCTTTTCCACCATCGACCAATAAGAACCCATAAGTGTTTATCGACACAAAAAGAAAATATGACTACAATCCTCCATCCCCGTGTAGCACTTAGGACATAAAAGAGACGAAACGTCGATACCTCTTTTATCCAAACTTATGACGGTTTTATTTATCGATCGGTCAAACAAATTATTTTTTGATAATGATAATGGAGTAAAAGATATCCCTAGATTGTCAATTCGACTGGAAAAAAATGCAGAGAAAAAATATGTAGCTTAGTAACAACGTAACGAGTTGATCATTCTTGTTATTACGTAAGAAACAACAAAGTTGGTGTCTCTGAAGTCGTTAAACCCATGTGGTCCAACAAAAACTATAATTCTCTCTATGCAAAAAATAGACTGAAATAATTGAGTTTCTTTTGTTGTTGCATGTGGTTTCGTTATTTTTACTTCTTAGTTTTAGCATAATGACTTTTAGGCCAAACCGTTTTCTAGAAGGATTTTGAACTAATGTAACTCATATCATGCATTTGATATAAAATGAGATTTTGTGAGCTTGTTTGAATTGAGTTAGAACTGTAACAATTTATTTCACATCGATAGAAAATGATATTTATAAGTACCCCAAGTCATGGGCTTCTAAAATATCTACGTTGGTTTTAAATTGAATGAAAGGTTATATTAATTGACATGACGCATCATATATGGGAAGGTGTTACAACTAAAGGGTGGTGCTATCCCTACCCCCTCCTCATTCATAAAAACCCTCTCATACCCCCTCTATCTCACTCACATCCCCCCTATAAGAGGGGGTATGGATAGAATAATTGGGGTGTTATCATTAGAATAATATATATATATATATATATATATATATATATAAAATTAAAAAGAATAAAATACTCGTGTTTCACTGTTTTGTATGATTTGTTGACTCCAATTTTAGTCGTATTTTTTTTAGCGATTTCAAATTAAAAAATAGGGGGGACTTTTTGTTTTAACAACATGGTGGTTGTAACCATCTTTCTAATAACAACCGTTAATTCATATCATCTTGTAGATGAGATATGTTCTTGTATTTTCTTATTTTAAGAGTATTCTTTGTTTGAATCTCCTCCACATCATCTTGATCTAAATTATGAATAGTTATTTATGGCCCCGATATTTACAATGAAAAATGGTTACTCTAATATAGGTCACGAAATTTTATCGACTAGTAAATCATGAAAAACAAACAATTTCGAAAAATCATCTCAATTCGAATTACCAGTAAAAAGTTATGTCCCCGAACTTTATTATGAAAAATGGTTACAGTCATTTACGAAAAGTTTATGAGGATCTAGATTATGGAATTTTACTACTATGTAGATCTGAAGTAAGCAACTTCAAAGAATATTCTTGATCCAGTTATGAGTCGATCGAAAGTTATAACCCCCTAAAGTTTACTAAGAAAAATGGTTACATAAAGTTTACGATGATCTATACCACAAAATCTTACTAGCATGTGGATTTGGAAAAACAAACAACTTTAAAAAATCATTTTGATCTGACTTATGAGCCTACAGTTATGGCCCCTGGAATTTATTTTCTACAAAAATGGTTACGACCATCTGGATGATTTTTTTTGGAATTCTCATATGGTCGTAACCATTTCATAAATAGTCATAAATTTCTTTTGAATATTTTATAACCACTTTCGTAGTAAACTTTGTGGGGACCATAACTCTTGAGTCGTAATTCACATCGAAATGATTTGTTTAAAGTTGTTGATTTTTTCAAGATTCACAAGTTGATAGGGTTTGGTAATTTAGATCATCATAAATTTTTTGTGACCATTTTTCGTAGTAACCTTCAGGTTGACATAACTCTTGACTTGTAATTCAATTCATATGTTATTTTTAACGTTGCTTATTTTTTCAAATCTAAAAGTTAATAATTTGTGTAATCTAGATCATAGTAAACATTTCCATAACCATATTTCGTAGTAAACTTCAGGGGTCACACCTCTTGAATCGAGATGATTTTTTTTAATTTTTTTTATCTAGTTAAAATCTATATTTTAATTTGGTAAAGTTTTGTTATATTCTAGATCATCGCAAACTTTTCATAAATGGTTATAATTGGATATTTTATAACCGTCTTTTGTAGTAAACTTCAGGAGTCACATAACTCTTCATTCGTAACTCGGATCGAGATTACTTTTTTAAGTTGCTTACTTTTTACATATTACATGTCAATAAAACTGGGGAATCCTGATGGTCATATGACAATTTCATGATATTTTCGTAATTATTTTATAATTAGTTCGTAACTATTTTATTACTTTTGAATCCTAATTCATACTAAGATGATATTTTCTAAATTGTTATTTTTCTGTGATCTAAATACTGAAAAAACGAACATCAAGAACACAAAAAATGTTGGTAATATTTGTGAAATAAATGAGGGGTAATAAATGACATGGTAAAAATTAGGATGTTAAATGTGATGATACAAAAAGTAAATCAAGCTCAAAAAATATTTTTAGGTATGGAAAAGTTAATGAGAGGTAAATTTGGTTTGAGTATAACAATGAAACATATTCTTGATTTATGATAGCAGAGTAAGTATAATAATTGATATTTCACATTCCTTTTAGTATTAATGTGATTATTATATAGATGTAATTAGGTACATAAAAGAAGATATGTAACTTGTATAGGAATTGAGTGAATATTAGTTAACAATAATGATTTATATGTAAGTATCATTATTTGTGTGAAGATCGTTGCCTTCAATCCACCACAATCGCGTGGTCCTGATGTGTGACCATCGTCGTTCAAACCTTGGGAGGATCCGGGCCAACTTTTCTAATGCGGTTTAAGCCACCCACTTTGTCACCCCTGCCTCTATTGATCATGCCCTCATCAAGTAGTTCCCGTGGCTAATGTCGCGCTCTAGTGTATGATATCCTTGTAAGACAAGCGACCTTTAGGCGCCCAACATGTGGCCCAACCATTTTGTGCGTGGAAAGGCTTTTGACCATTGGTTGTTGCTTTCTATTTCAGTAAGCCTTTTTGAATCTGATTTTTTTGGTAACCTTAGTATCTCTCTCTCTCAAATTCGCCCTCCAAGTTTCAAGAACCCTCCATAGATTTCTCCATTATTGTAAATTGTAAATTTCTCTCAAGTGTATCATCATCAAAGTGATAGTGATTAGTTCCCGGTGTCCTTCGTCCATGATTTTTCCCTTTCAGGGTTTCCACGTATAAAACTTGATGTCTCTCTTAAATATGCTTTATTTTGCATTATATTGGATTGATTATTGTTTATATTACTTATTGGTTGTTTGTCTTGCATTGTCAATCATATTTCTGCTTAGAATCTCAATATAGAACTTTAGTTCATTTGTTCTTGGGTTATTTGTGTATTTATCTTGAGCCAACTATCGAGCTTATCCTCTTTGGGTCTTGGTAATTTCACAACAATTTGTATCACTCCAACGCATACAATAAATTTAATTGTATAACTTATAACTAAACTTAAAATTATGTGTGAAGTTAGTGATAATCAATAACTTAAAACTTATAAGGGACCCATAAATATTATGTTCTGTATATTTATGTGGCATAAGTTGTCTCAACACCATCTTGTTTAAACTATCTTATAAGCTTCCAAATCCCACTTTCCATACATGTGTGCGAGTTATCATCCTGGTTACAAATTAATGGACTTAACCTTTCAAACCTCAGATCATGGCAGTTGTGCATTTGGTACGTGAACGGTACATGACAGGATTGTACGGGTGAGAGTAAGGTATTCAAGTGAAAGAATTATGAAAGGTTTTAAAGATTAAATTGACATCGATGGTTTAGTAATTCACCAATATTGTCTCAGTATAATGTTGTCTTGTTCCATATACCAATTAAATGCAAAAGCTCAACTTCATAATAGTCGGAGTTATTGGTGATTTTAGTGTCACCGAACATTTAAGTGTAATTGGATATAACACGAGTACTAATGGGTTTCAAATTGTGATCTAATACAAGTTCGGTGGTGCAGATTGCGCACTTATTATAAGACGAATTTGATCCCGGACACGACGAAATGGTGAGGGTCAAGGGGGCCACGCCCCCTTGCGGGGTCCAATGTAACACCCTCAAATCTGGAAATAGCAACTAAATTAAAATTTTCTAAATACGTCGATAACTGGTTCATCTACAACAACAATTTAAGGTTTAACTTCAATAAACACATTTCATTCTATGTACACAGTCTATTATAGGGACGGGTGCTACTAAAACCCAATAACAGTCATTATCTCCAAATTGCGGAAGACTTTATGAACTACTTACTCTCGTATAACACTAGGGCTCATCTCTTCAAAGTACTGCTAAAACCATTTCCCCAACTGGACCTGATGCACATGCCGACAAATAAAAGAGTTAGGCCTAACGCCTAGTGAGCTCAAGAGTTTTCATCAGATATATATATAAAACAACAACTTTAAGAATGATATTTAAATGGTGATTTCCAAAATGATAATACGTTCAATCTGAAAGCAACCAAGACAAAATACATTAAATCCGAAAACGATATCTTTTTCAACATTCATCTTCTTCGTGATTAAAATCACAAAAACAAAATGCTTCTTCGAATATAAGTCCAAAACCCAAAACTCACGTAAAACATAATTGACACTTTAATAATCAAATACTGAAAACGTAGATAAACTCTAACTTCCAAAACATCCCAAAAAACATGGATAAGGTTCAATATTCAAAACCTTAGAACATGGATGACTACCCATACGTAAAACGTCGCCGAAAACATGGATTATAAAACTCCATACCCAAATCAACACCTTTTGATGACAGGGGAGACCCGATTACATTGTACGCAACGGAACACCAAAGTGGGTCACATAGCTATGTAGAAAACCAAAACGTATGGATTATACTCATAAAACATATCGAGCTCAACTCCTCTGAGATGCTACCCGACCGTATAGGTCCACACCTTACTTACCATGGTGACCCGATGCCTAATCCGTGCCAATGTGGTGAACTTGTCCAAAACGGGACATTAAGAACACCGTGCCTATGGATCTATTACACTAGCTAAAAACATTACATGACTCCAAACGAATGAACTAATGCATTCAAAACATGTAATTCTCAAATAAGATGCAGTAAACACAAATCATAACCGAAATGCTCTACATTGAGCTATTGAAATCAGACAAGTGTCCCCAAGACCCAACAAAATCCAAACTGAGACATAGGCTCAACAAATCCAAAGACCCATCGTTGAAAATCATGAAATGAAATCAAACGTAAACCACCCGCATTTATGTAAACCCATACTCCAAAATATATAATTAACTCCAACGTAGTTTAGATTGGGACAAATCATTTTTTAAGTGAGTATATACCATTTATTCTTTCAAAAACGTCCCATAACACAAAATCAAACACTCATCTAAAATACCAATTAAAATGCATTTATACTCCAACTCTACTTCATGAAATAAATCATCAAAATACCAATGTGTATGATTTAGTTGTCAAAGTGCTCAAAAATCCCAAACGTGGTTGTTTTACAAAGTTTATAAAATCAAGCACTTCAAATAATCAAGATTCACCAAATAATTCAACAGTTAATAATTTCATGTAAAACATATAAACACTTTAAGATAGACATTTTGGCATGTACACCGTTTTCACAAATCAACTTGAACTCACCTTGCTAGATTTAGGTTAAATCTAGATTTTACCCCAACTTGAGCTTCCTTGAAGAACTTGAATCCACAAGCAAAACCTTCCAAAACCTATATTCACAAGTTTCCAATCATGAATATACTCATTCAACCATTAAGAATCGATCCCCAAACATTTTACATTAAAATCCCTAACTTGACCAAAACCCTAATTTTTGACCTAATTTCTCTAAACCATCAAACCCGAAATTAGAGAAACCAAATACTAGGAAATCATCAAGAGAACATTTATAGCTTATATTAAGGTTTATAAATTGAAAGGATAAACTTACCACTTAGGTTTTAGTGAAAACCTAGAAAACCTTAGCCACAACCTTGAAAGAATTAATGGAGATGATGAACCTTTGATTTTAGTTTCCAAATCTTTAACCTGAGGTTGGAATTCTTGAAGTAGAGTGGAAATGGAGCATTAGTTTCTCCTTGAACGATTTAGTGAAGATAGGGAGAAAAGAGAGAGTGTTCTTGAGAGTTTTGGTTAAGAAATGAATAAGAATAGGGCAAAAATCGAATTTATCTCATTCTGGATCCTGACGGCGACCTTGCCATGCGATAGTGCCCGTGGCACTATCACGGGCATGGTACCACAGATCCTCCCTCCTCATCGATTGTGCCACGGCAAGAGTGACAGTGTCACAATCGTCGGACACTCCGCACAACTTGTACCGAGAGTTGCCTGATCCCCGCGAATGTGCCCTCGGCGACAGTGACACTGTCACAGTCGCCGGGCATGGTCGCATCACCTAAACCAGAGTCCGAAATCCTATTTTTCGACCCGAAGTGCTCTCGATCCAAAACCCCAAATACACAAACATAACCCAAGTAAGATTTTTTTGTACGGGTTAACCAAAGAGGTGAAATTTAAGGATTTACCGAAATCACGGGTGTTATTGAAACAACCCCGAACTTCCAACAATTTAACATAAACCGATTAATATAAATCCACGCCATAAATGGCCCCAAGTTAACAATTAAAATCAAGGTATGCGGTAAGGCAACCTATTACAAAATTGAGAATAAAAGTAATAAATATAAAGGAAGTCTTCTAGAATCGGGCGCTGCTCACATCTTCTATTTTCCTCTACCAGAACTTCCTACTTCACGATTACTGAAAAGGTTTTTAGTTTTTGAAAGAGCGAGGGTTAGATTGGAGGTCTAGTGAGTCCCTTCAAAACACAATTATCACCAACAGAGTAAAGAAAGATTTATGATAAAATAAACCAATTCAGTTATAAAAACAACATCGTATTTACATCCACGCTTCTGGCACACACTACCGTTACTCGAAAGTGACAACGTGACTGGCTCATACTGCCTTAGCTGGGACACCCCCCCAATTGGCACATACGGGACACACCCCCTGGTACGAGCACAGGCGGGCCACACACCCCAACTTTGGCTATACAACTCACATCAATGTATGCATACATTTAACCAACAATAAAAGTATAAACCACGTTTATAAGAAATCTCGCATGTATAAAGCTCACATAATAATAAGTTGCTTTAAAATAAACTTCCACATGTTTTTAACCACTTTAACATCGCAAAAGCATTTAGTTAGAAAACTCACCTGGTTCTTCTCGTGTAGACCCCCACGCTATTGCTATTGCTCGGTTACGGTTTAGAAAATGATTGAGCAGTAAGTCTCCTATTTAACACTACGGTTAAACGGTCCCATTTCTAAACCCTCTAAACGAGCACACCCTCCTCTCGACTTCAAATCTCGGACGGAAGAGTCTCGAGGAAAACTTTCTGACCAATCGAAGGGTTCATCCGGTTGGGAACTCCCGGGATCGCCCGGTTGATAACCTCCCGGGTTCACCTGGTCTTCACCTCCCCGGGGCTACCCGGTCATAGAAAACCTGGGGTCGCCCGACCTCTAGTTCCCAGGGTCACGTGGTGGTAGTTTGCCCGGGGTCACCCAGTTGTAGCCTGCCCGGGGTCACCCGGTGGTTCCCTTCCCTAACGATTTACGCCGAAAACGAATCTCAAAACGAGTTGCAAACTCGATGGGTGTGGCAATCATCAAGCAACGGTAATCGACCCACTTCCCCCTACGATTGTCGGCTACGCCCTTCCTAAAACCAAGAATCGAAAGGATCGATTTCTACAAAATCTCAAAACCCCTTACCCAAAGAAAAGAACACAACAATTGATGTACATATTAACTAGGTAGAGAGACCCTATGAATCAATCACTAAAATCCCAACCAAGAAAGCAGTAAACAGAGGTAAGACTTACCTTGGAATGATTGTACAAGTTTGAATCTAAAGAGATATGCTCCTTTGCCCTCCTTCTCCAGAACCGCCTCCAAAACCCTCTCAATCCAAAAACTTTCAGCCGCTAGAGCAAAAAATGAGAAAGGTTTCTAGGGTTAAATCCCTCTTAATCCACTTTACACCCATGACCCCTAAGTTTTGGGATTTTTGCAAAAAATCACTCAAGTTCTAACTTTAAACACTTGAGCACAATTATTACAATATCCCCCCCCCCAAAAAAAAAAGAATTCCGTCCACGAAATTCACCTGTTGAACAAACTGGGGTATTGAGACCTCATGTCCGATTCTAACTCCCAAGTTGCCTCTTGTCCTTCATGATATTGCCACTGCACTTTCACTAAACTAGTCTCTTTGTTCCTTAGCTTCTTCACCTTGTGATCCAAAATGGCCACAGGTTCCTCTATGATGTTTAACTTCTCATCTATGCGAATATCATCCAACGACACTATCACATTGGTTTCCGCCAAACACTTTTTCAGGTTTGACACGTGAAACGTAGGGTGAATCCCTCACAGATTCACAGGTAAATTCAGTTTATATGCTACTTCTCCAACGCATTCTATGATAGCAAATGGTCCAACGAACCTCGGTCTCAACTTTCCCTTCTTGCCGAAACGAATTACCCCTTTCTAAGGCGAGACCTTTAACATGACCATGTCCCCCACTTGAAATTTGATCGATTTCCTTCGCTTATTCGCGTACATTTTCTGACGGTCTTGTGTCGTCTTCAATCTTTCTCGAATCTGGTTCACCTTATCAGCGGTTATTTGTACTATCTATGGACCTGCCAATTTGCGTCCGTATAAAGCCTCGAACGGTGCTGCTTGGATGCTAGCATGATAACTGTTATTATAGGAGAACTCTATCAACGACAGATGAACTTCCCATGAACCTTTGAAATCAATAACACATGCTCGAAGCATGTCTTCCAACGTTTGGATGGTCCTCTCACTCTGACTATCTGTTTGCGGGTGATAAGCCATACTCAACTTGAGTTGCGAGCCAAACTCTCTTTGTAGGCTCCTCCAAAATGATGATGTGAAACGGCCATCTCGGTCTGACACTATAGACGACGCCACTCCGTGCCTGGACACAATTTCGTCTATATACAACTTAGCCAACTTATCTAACGGGTACGTCTCCTTAATCGTTGGAAATGAGCTGATTTCGTAAGTCGGTCCACTATCACTCAAATAACATCGTGCCTTTTAGGAGATCGTGGAAGTCCGGTGACAAAGTCCATCGCGATTTCATCCCATTTCCATATTGGTATTTCCAACGACTGAAGCTTCCCGTACGGTCGTTGGTGCTCCACTTCCACTTTGAAACAAGTCAGGCATCGCTCGACGAAGCAAGTGATGTCATTCTTCAAAGCTGGCCACCAATAACTCTGCTTCAGGTCTCGATACATTTTTTTGGTTCCCGGATGTATGGAATAGCGAGACTTATGTCGTTCTTCCAACACCTTCTTCCGAAGGTCATCCAATTTTGGAATCCACACCCGATCATCAAAACATTTCACTCCACGACTGTCCACGGTTAACGCGGATACAGTTCCGACAATTCTCTCCCTCTTCAAATTCTCATCCAAGAGTGCTTTCTCTTGGAACCTTTTGACTTCCTCCAAGAAATTGGATGCTGCTTCAACTCGAAAGGCCACTACCTTCGTCAAATCTACTCACTCCTTCTGACTTAAGGCATCGACCACCACATTGGCTTTACCCCGATGGTAAAGAATCTCATAGTCATAGCCGCTTAATAGCTCCATCCATCTTCGTTGCCTCATATTCAACTCTTTCTGGTTGAATAGATGTTGGAGACTTTTGTGATCAGTATAAATATGACACTTAACTCCATACAGATAAGGCCTCCAAATCTTCAAAGCGAAAACTACAACTGCCAATTCCAGGTCATGCGTCGGGTAGTTCTTCTCATGCTCTTTCAACTGACGAGACGCATAAGCAATTACTTTACCTTCCTGCATCAATACGCACCCTAAACCTAATTTAGAGGCATCACTATAGATCACAAATCCCTTTGATTCGTTGGGCAGGGATAAGATGGGTGCACTGCTCAGGCTTTCCTTCAGCTTACCAAACACATTCTCTTGGGCTTCAGCTCATACAAACTTAACATTTTTCCTTGTTAGGGTAGTTAACAGCGTGGCTATTCTTGAGAAGTCCTGAATGAACTTTCGGTAGTAGCCCGCCAATCTAAGGAAACTTCTTACTCCTGATGGTGATTTCAGCGCTTCCCAATCCTTGATAGCTTTAATATTCGCTGGATCAACCTTGATTCCATTTTCTAACACCACGTGCCCTAGGAATTGCACCTCCCTTAACTAAAATTCACATTTCGAGAATTTGGCATACAACTTCTCGCGTTTAAGCAATTCCAACACCGATCGCAGGTGTGACTCGTGCTCACTCATGGACTGTGACTAAATTAGTATGTCATCAGTAAAGGCAATGACACACTTGTCCAAGAGTGGAGTACACACCCTATTCATCAGGTCCATGAATACTGCGGGAGCGTTGGTCAAACCAAAGGGCATGACTAAGAACTCATAGTGTCCGTGTCTCGTACGAAAATCGGTCTTAGGCACATCCTCCTCTCTCACCTTTAGCTGATGATAGCCTAATCGCAGGTCTATCTTTGAAAAGTAGCTCGCTCCTTGCAGCTGATCGGGAAAATCATCAATTCGGGGTAGCGGGTACTTATTCTTGATTGTTACCTTATTAAGCTCGCGATAGTCTATGCACATCCGCATAAACTCGTCCATCTTCTTAACGAACAACACCGACGCTCCCCATGGTGATGTGCTTGGACGAATAAACCCCTTGTCGAGCAGTTCTTGCAGTTGGGTCATCATCTCCTTCATTTCGTCCGGTGCCAAACGGTAGGGTGCTCTTGCGATAGGTACTGCTCCAGGCATCAGGTCTATTCGGAATTCCACTTTCCGATCCGGAGGCAAGATGGTTAAGTCATTAAAAAACACTTACTACCAGGACCGACTCCAATCCCTTCTTCTCCTTCTTAGCGTCTAAAACGTACGCTAAGAATCCCATACACCCCTTCACCAAACACTGCCTAGCCTTGATCATCGAGATCAAACATGACTTTCTATCCCGACGATCGCCATATACCACTACCTCTTCCTTATCTGGAAAGGCTATACGGATCAACTTCTTATTGCATACTATATTGGCATCATTAGACACTAACCAGTCCATCCCCACGATGACGTCAAATTCCCCCATACCCATCAGGTATAGACGTAACGGGAATAAATGTCCGTCGATGTCAATTCTACACCCTTCATATACTTCCCCCACTAAAACCCGACTATCATCCGCTACCTCTACTTCAAACCCCTGATTAAGATTCTTGGGTTTCACATGCAATTTATGAACAAAGTTCGGTGACACAAACGAATGGTTTGCGCCTGAATCAAACAACACCTTAGCATAAATCGAGTCTATAGGGAAAGTACCTGTCACCACATCCGGTGTTTCTACCGCCTCCTCCGCCGTCATATTAAACACCCTTGCCCTAACGCAGGCTGGTTCCACATTCCTCTCACCTCCTTTTCCTCCAAATTCCCCAACTGCTCCTTTCTTCAGTTGTGGACAATCGATCTTGATGTGGTCTGGAGAACCACATTGATAGCAAGACTTCAGCCTTTGACAGTCCCGAGCCATATGCCTCGACCTTCCACATTTAAAACAACCTTTTCAATCCATCATACATTCCCCTTTATGCATACAATTACACTTACTGCACGGCTTGCTCTCAAACCATGGCGTTGCCCGCTGATCAGATCTTGCACCCTTAAATTTCTTTGGGACACGAACTGGCCCTTCCCATTTCCTCTTTTCACCACCCTTTTCAGACATCTGATGCGCTTTATCTTTCTCGGTCATCTCGGCTGCGTTAACGGTCGCTTGAAAGGTGGTAGGTTCTCGGGCGGTCGCCAACTCTCGGATATTTCTCCTCAACCCAAACAGATACCTGTCTACCCGCCGTTCCTCGTTTGGCACGTAAATTTCAGTGAAACGAGCCTTTTCGAGGAACTTGGTTGTATACTCGAGGACCGTCATCTCCCCTTGTTCCAAGTTCAGAGACTCCTCCTCCAATTTCTTAACCGTTGCTAAAGGACAAAACTGCCGCTTGAACTTGGCAAAAAACGTTTCCCAATCCATCCCCTTGTTTCCTCCTCCCATCAGAACACGACATTGTCTCTCAGCATGAACAATGCAAATACGACCTTGTCCTCTTTAGCGCACTTACTGGTGTCGAAGGCCAACTTCATCTCGCCGATCCACTTGATAACCACAATTGGGTCGCATTTCCCCTTGAAGACAGGGGGTTTGCATGCCGCAAAAACTACATCCCTTTTCCATCGATGCTGTAGCAGCTAAGACCGGGGTCGATAGCGAGTGACTGCCTACCCCAATCATCGGTGGTTCATACATCTCACACGTGTCCTTCTCTTCACTCTTCTTCTTACTAGCCGATGCTTCTCTAGTCTGATGAGCCAATAAGGCTTGCAGAGTTTCTTGTAACTTCCCTATTTCAGTGGCGAAGGTCTCTTGAGTTACAAATGCTTGCGTTTGACCCCCGCCTCGGCTATTCGAACGGCCTCTTCCCCTCACAGTAGTTGAACTCTCTTGAAGAGAAAGTTCTTGTTCAGCTCTGGCTTCCACCCGTCTTGCTCGGCGTCCGACACGTGTCATCTTACGCCTCCCAGCCCCCTCCTCGGGTTCCTCCACTTGAGTGATCGCCTTCCGTGTCGTCTTTCCTTTCCCGTTAGGTCGGCCATGACCCTTCCCTCGAGTGGCAACTTGCTTAGCAGCGACTGCTGGTTTATCCACAATAACTTCATTCACTGGTATTGCCTCATCTACTGGCGCAGATCTACTCCTTGTTACTCGCTCAAACATGCTTACAGAAAGACGCAAACACACACACACACATTCAATCCAACAGGTCCAAAGTAATAAGGTAAATTAAGCACACGCATGTACCTGCAAATTCGCAATTACATTGGCCAGATGTAATTCCAAATTTACCTTACATGTTAGTCCTCATCACCCTATTACCGGTCTCCCTAAGGTCTTCCTATTTTCTCATTTGTGTTTCTACTTCACCAGTTTAAGTCTAGGTCTGTCCGGTCACCTAGATCTATGTCTCTGATACCAATTGAAACAACCCCGAACTTCCAACAATTTAACATAAACCGATTAATATAAATCCACGCCAAAAATGGCCCCAAGTTAACAATTAAAATTAAGGTATGCGGTAAGGCAACCTATTACACAACTGAGAATAAAAGTAATAACTATAATGGAAGTCTTCTAGAATCGGGCGCTGCTCACATCTTCTCTTTTCCTCTACCAGAACCTCTTACTTCGCGATTACCTGAAAAGGTTTTTAGTTTTTGAAAGAGCGAGAGTTAGACCGGAGGTCTAGTGAGTCCCCTCAAAACACAGTTATCACCAACAGAGTAAAGAAAGATTTATGATAAAATAAACCAATTCAGTTATAAAAACAACATCGTATTTACAACCACGCTTCTGGCACACACTACAGTCACTCGAAAGTGACAGCGTGTAAGATCCATCATTGGTTGGGGAGGGGAACGAATGTTGCCTTATAAGGGACTTGATACCTCCTCTATCTGACATGTTTTAAAACCGTGAGTCCAGGTGTATGGACAAAGCGGACAATATCTGGTACGGTTGGCCCGGGATGTTGCAGATGGTATCAGAGCCGGGAACCGGACTAGTGTGCCAGTGAGGATGATGGGCTCCCAAGGGGGTGGATTGTAAAATCTAACATTGGTTGGGGAGGGGAACGAATGTTGCCTTATAAGTGACTTGATACCTCCTCTATCAAACGCGTTTTAAAACTGTGAGTCCAGGTGTAGGGACAAAACGGATAATATCTGGTACAGTTGGCCCAGGATGTTACACAGCGTGTCTGGCTCATACTGCCTTAGCTGGGACACCCCCCCCCCCCAATTAGCATATACGGGATGCACCCCCCGGTACGAGCACAGGCGGGACACCCCCCGACTTTGGCCATACAACTCACATCAATGTATGCATACATTTAACCAA
This sequence comes from Arctium minus, assembly GCA_954870635.1. NCBI lineage: Eukaryota > Viridiplantae > Streptophyta > Magnoliopsida > Asterales > Asteraceae > Arctium > Arctium minus. The sequence continues at coordinate 34,433,732 of OX941088.1, forward strand.
CAACAAAAGTATAAACCACGTTTATAAGAAATCTCGCATGTATAAAGCTCACATAATAATAAGATGCTTTAAAATAAACTTCCACAAGTCTTTAACTACTTTAACATCGCAAAAGCATTTAGTTAGAAAACTCACCCGGTGCTTCTCGTGTAGACCCCCACGCTATTGCTATTGCTCGGTAAAGAACCCCTACGGTTTAAAAATGATTGAGCGGTAAGTCTCCTATTTAAAACTACGGTTAAACGGTCCCATTTCTAAACCCTATAAACGAGCACACCCTCCTCTCGACTTTAAATCTTGGACGGAAGAGTCTCGAGGAAAACTTTCTAACCAACCGAAGGGTTCACCCGGTTGGGAACTCCTGGGATCGCCCGGTTGATAACCTCTCGGGTTCACCCGGTCTTCACCTCCCCGGTGCTGCCCGGTCATAGAAAACCCGGGGTCGCCCCTCTAGTTCCCGGGGTCATCCGGTGGTAGTTTGCCCGGGGTCACCCGGTTCTTGGCTACCGGGGCACCCGGTGGTTCTCTTCCCTGACGATTTACGTCAAAGACGAACCTCAAAACGAGTTGCAGACTCGATAGGTGTGGCGATCATCAAGCAATGGTAATCGATCCACATGCCCCTACGATCGCCGGCTACGCCCTTCCCAAAACCAAGAATCGAAAGGATCGATTTCTACAAAATCTCAAACCCCTTACCTAAAGAAAAGAACACAACGATTGATGTACAGATTAACTAGGTAGAAAGACCCCATGAATCAATCACTAAACTCCCAACCAAGAAAGCAGTAAACAGAGGTAAGACTTACCATGGAATGATTGATACAAGCTTGAATCTAAAGAGATCTGCTCATTTGCCCTCCTTCTCCAGAACCGCCTCCAAAACCCTCTCTATCCAAAAACTTTCAGACGCTAGAGCAAAAAATGAGAAAGGTTTCTATGGTTAAATCCCTCTTAATCCAGTTTACACCCATGACCCCTAAGCTTTGGGCTTTTTGCAAAAACTCACTCAAGTTCTAACTTTAAACACTTGAGCACGGTTGTTACAGTTACAATCCTTCCAACCTTAGAATGATTTCTTCCTTGAAATCTATTTCTCACACCAGGCATGCCAGTACCATTCTCAACACTTTTTGGGTTTCCTCCGTTCCCCAAAATACAAACTAAACATATGTCTCAAAGGTGTTATTATCACAAACAACTGTCTCCCTCCCAAGGGATTGTTTTTAACCCATTCCATCATTTAGTCAAAACGTGATAACTTCCTGTCGGAGTGTCATGCTAATTTTAGTTAAGGCTCTCACATTCTATACCCACCTGGACATGTCACACTCATACCAGAGTAAAATCGAATTTTACCGGAGCAATTCCCAGTTGTACAATCTCAGTTGCCTCCTAACCTTAGGTGACACACACAACCTCAAGAGCCACTTTTGACCTCAACTTCTCATTGACTTACTCATTCAGCTCAACACGATTCCGAATCCCTTCTCCTATGACCGAACATCAACCCAAAGAATTCCCAAAATTTACCACATCAAGAAAATCATACGGATCGATAGTTAATTATCAAAACCTAACTTCCTTTAAGTTCCACCACCGTGAGACTAAAATTTCACATAATCCAACGGGGATACTTCCAACCATTTCCAAAGGTCACTAATCCTCAAAAGAACAAGTCGACTTGCGCTGAGCCGATTTCCAAAGAGATTTAAAGTTGAAAGCTAATATGGAAATGCATACTCCAACATACGACCTTACGAACAAACCATAACATCCTCAATATTCCCGAATACTCATAAAGATGGTATACCACCGACACATAACATGCTGCCATACTGTCAACCCACCGGTTCAATTCCAACATACTTAAACAATCACACAAGGTTTTAACCCGAAATTTTACCGAAAGGGAAAGATTGCCACTTACATAACTGGGGAATGCATAATTCTAATACCTCAATTATTCATGCATGAATCGACTCATAAACTGATACCCAAAATTCAAAACTGACCTCAAGTCACATCACCTGTCTCTTCAATTCCCAATGAAGCCTTTAGTCCCAAATCACAATTTTTTTCACTGGGGGGGGGGGGTTCAGTTTCTATAGCTCTAATGCGTTCGAGGTATTTCAAACTAATATGTCAATTTGAAATTTTATAAAACTTTCAATTGCAAAAACTTCATGACAATAAATCGTACGTGTAAAATCCACTACCGTTTACTCGGTAGGTGTGCAAAGTGGTTATCAATGCCACACATATAAAACCATTTCAAAATTCATTTGATCCATGAGGGCAATAACCAAAAGCATGTAACAAAGTTTTCAAATGGACCAATATGGTCCTAGCATGCATCAATTCATGTCGTGTACCTGAAAACAATTTTCTACACTAAAACATGTGCAACAAATGTTTGTACAAACTCTAAAGAGGAGCTTCGCAATTTCCAACTCCAAAATTCCTTCCTTTAAACCACAAATGTCATGAAGTAAAATTTCCAACAAGGCTCACATACACCAGTTTATTTTCCCAAACTTAGTAAAACGATAGGTGTGTGATTCGGTCACATGTAAATAAATTTTAAATCGAGTTCAAACCTTGGGCCGCACAAATAAAATGCACTTGCCCAAACAAAAATAGTAGCTACAATGACATGTATACCGATAATTCATATAATGCATTGCGGAAAATTTATAACGGTAAAATCAACAACTGAAGCATGTTCAAAGCAAAAGTTCAATACGAACCAACATAAATCTTTCATATGCTTACTCACACCAACAATATAAATCAATTCAAATACTAAATAACATACAACGAATGACACATGTATAAAACCCAAAAGAGAAATCGTACGACATTGACACTTCCAAAATAACGTATGGGATAACATTTTCTAATAAAACTCTCAAGACATCTCTTACGGTTGCGAAAATATACTGGTGCAAAACTCGCATGAGACAAAATATTAAACGAAAACTCACAAGTTAACGTACACAATAATGCAAGTACACACGTCTCAAAGTTCCTCTATACGACACAAAATGTCGTAAAATATAATTTCATAAGACCCAACCAGAATTTTCCATAAAACTCAATGAAACCCAACGACACTCAAAATCGAATGGTGCCAAAATCTTCGGTCCCCAAAAATCAAATAGCATGAAACAAAGTTATGACTAAAATGTCGTAATTCCAAAAATTTCACTTTAATATCATTTGTGAAATAAAGCGACACTTTTCAATAAAACTCGCGTGAGACATAACGCTTCAATAAAACTCATAAGTTCGCATGCATCAAAAGTAAAGCCTACGCATTTCAAAGTACACTCATGCGTATCAAAACGTGAAATAACACTTCATAAAACTCAACAAAACTCACACAGAATAAAATTTCCAATAAAACTCGAACATCAAAACATGGGAATAACTTTTCCTCTAAGACCATAACATATGTGGAGGAGATCCAATGTCAAGGTCATAAATCGCAGCTACTTGCCCAAGACTCTAAACAAGGTTGAATCGCAAACACTACAATATCCGAAAATATCATTTGACAAAAACATGGATAAAGAAAATCTCAACAAAATTGCAATTGTGTGCAATAAAATGATTTTATGCATGTTTAAACTCATGGTTTAAAATCATGTGGGTGCTAAAACTTCTTCCACAATTTCATAATTCTACTCACCTTATGATTTGAGAACATGAGAAACAATTGATGCAAACTTATTTTAAAAATAAATTTCGTGCATGAATTTGATCGGCACTCAACATCCCGAAATCAAGTTCCTCCATTTCTCCGTCATACTATTATCATCCGGATGATCAAACATCTTAAGGCAATCATTGAAGATTTCATCGGTTCGCCTTACAATTTCTCCTCAAATAATGCCAATTCCAAAATTCTACGGTTCTAACCCAACCAATCATTCCGACCCGAACGGTCCACTTAATTCAATCACCATGCTTACTGTCACTCCAAGTGACGAATGCTAAAATCATCAACTTCTTCTAACGGTTACCCATTTAGAAACTTCTTCACTACCCCAATGGTCATCATACCATGGAAGTTCAAGCATACACATGTACCATGTAGGTTCACCATAACACTGTCCAGGTGCAATTGTGAACGTACTGTACATGGTCATCCTTGTTACTCTCGGCGTGATTCCCGTTCCTAGAGACTCCATCAACCTCAAAACATCCAATCTTAACGTACCTATTGGTGCAATTTCTCTTCATTCATTTAAACTAACACTAGTTTGAGTCTAGGTATCCAAAGTCAACACCTAAATCTCTCAAACTTAAGCTCTGATACCAACTTGTAACACCCTTAAATATGAAAATAGCAACTAAATAAAAAATTTCTAAATACGTCGATAACTGGTTCATCTACAACAACAATTTAAGGTTTAACTTCAATAAACACATTTCATTCTATGTACACAGTCTATTATAGGGACAGGTGCTACTAAAACCCAATAACAGTCACTATCTCCAAACTGCGGAAGACTTTACCAATTACTTACACTCGTGTAACACTAGGGTTCATCTCTTCAAAGTACTGCTAGAACCATTTCCCAACTAGAACCTGAAGCACATGCCGACAAATAAAAGGGTTAGGCCTAACGCCTAGTGAGCTCAAGAGTTTTCATCAGATATATATATAAAACAATAACTTTAAGAATGGTATTTAAATCGTGATTTCCAAAATGATAATACCTTAAATCTGAAAGCAAACAAGATGAAATACATTAAATCTGAAAACGGTCTCTTTTTCAACATTCACCCTTTTCGTGATTAAAATCACAAAAACAAAATGCTTCTTCGAATATAAGTCCAAAACCCAAAACTCATGTAAAATATAATTGACACTTTAATAATCAAATACTGAAAACGTAGATAAACTCCAACTTCCAAAACATTCCAAAAACTTGGATAAGGATCGATATTCAAAACTTTAGAACATGGATGACTACCCACTCAAAATGTCACCGAAAACATGGATTATAAAACTCAATACCTAAATTAACACCTTTTGATGACAGGGGAGACCCAATTACATTGTACGCGACGGAACACCAAAGTGGGTCACATAGCTATGTAGAAAACCAAAACCTATGGATTATACTCATAAAACATATCGAGCTCAACTCCTCTGAGTCTATTGCTCGAAAACATCAAGTCAACTCCTCTGAGTCTATTATTGAGAGTTCCAAAACGGGAACCCAGTTCCAAAACGGGAACTTATGCATAATGGAATTACACCTTACTGCCCATGGGACGCTGCCCGACCGTATAGTTCCACACCTTACTTACCATGGTGACCCGATGCCTATTCCGTGCCAATGTGGTGAACTTGTCCAAAACGGGACATTAAGAACACCGTGCCTATGGATCCATTGCACTAGCTAAAAACATTACATGACTCCAAACGAATGAACTAATGCATTCAAAACATGTAATTCTCAAATAAGATGAAGTAAACGCAAATCATAATCGAATGCTCTACATTAAGCTATTGAAATCGGACAAGTGTCCCCAAGACCCAACAAAATCCAAACCAAGCCATAGGCTCAACAAATCCAAAGACCCATCGTTGAAAATCATGAAATGAAATCAAACGTAAACAATCCGCATTTATGTAAACCCATACTCTAAAATATATAATTAACTCCAACGTAATTTATATTGGGACAAATCATTTTTCAAGTGAGTTTATACTATTTATTATTTCAAAAACGTCCCATAACACAAAATCAAACACTCATCTAAAATACCCATTAAAATGCATTTATACTCCAACTCTATTTCATGAAATAAATCATCAAAATACCAATGTGTATGATTTAGTTGTCAAAGTGCTCAAAAATCCCAAACGTGGTTGTTTTACAAAGTTTATAAAATCAAACACTTCAATAATCAAGATTCGCCAAATAATTCAACAGTTAATAACTTCATGTAAAGCATATAAACACTTTAAAATAGATATTTTGGCATGTACACCGTTTTAACAAATCAACTTGAACTCACCTTGCTAGATTTAGGCTAAATCTAGATTTTACCCCAACTTGAGCTTCCTTAAAGAACTTGAATCCACAAGCAAAACCTTCCAAAACCTATATTCACAAGTTTCCAACCATGAATATACTAATTCAACCATTAAGAATCGATCCCCAAACATTTTACATTAAAATCCCTAACTTGACCAAAACCCTAATTTTTGACCTAATTTCTCTAAACCATCAAACCCGAAATTAGTGAAACCAAACAGTAGGAAATCATCAAGAGAACATTTATAACTTATATTAAGGTTTAGAAATGGAGAGGATAAACTTACCACTTATGTTTTAGTGAAAACCTAGAAAAGCTTAGCCACAACCTTGAAAGAATTAATGGAGATGATGAACCCTTGATTCTAGTTTCCAAATCTTTAACTTGAGATTGGAATTCTTGAAGTAGAGTGGAAATAGAGCATTAGTTGCTCCTTGAACGATTTAGTGAAGAGAGGGAGAAAAGAGAGAGTGTTCTTGAGAGTTTAGGTTGAGAAATGAATAAGAATAGGGAAAAAATCGAATTTATCTCACTATCACGGCCATGGTACCGCGGATCATCCCTCCTCAGCGATTGTGCCATGGTGAGAGTGACAGTGTCACAATCGCCGGACACTCTCGCACAACCAGTACCGAGAGTTGCCTGATCCCCGCCCGTCATTGTGCACTTAGCGACAGTGACATTGTCACAGTCGCTGGGCATGGTCACATCACCCAAACCAGAGTCCGAAATCCTATTTTTCGACCCGGAGTGCTCTCGATCCAAAACCCCAAATACACAAACACAACCTAAGTAAGATTTTTTTTGTACGGGTTAACCAAAGAGGTGAAATTTAAGGATTTACCGAAATAACGGGTGTTACATCCAAGGGGCATCCCCTGGCGGTGGTCACGTTGACCGATCAACAGGCGGGGTTGAGGGGCGGCGCCCCCGCGAGGTTTGGGGCAGCGCCCCAAAAGCTTTTCAAAATTTTGGACTTGGAATGCAGTGAAAAAACTTGATCAGAGGCTCTCTGCAGAGGCTCTGATGCCTATTTTGCAGAGCCTCTGGTGGCCCACGGCAGAGCCTCTGGTGGCCCACGGCAGAGCCTCTGGTGGCCACGGCAGAGCCTCTGGTGGTATTCTACAGAGCCTCTGGTGGGCGTCTCTAGACCAGGGGCTCTGGTGCCTATCTCTGGATTTGGCTATCTCTGAACCTGCAGTTACTGGTCATTTAATGCTCAATTATTTCTAGTCCATGATTTTAGCTAAATTGGTTGTAACCGACCATAATAGCTATTAATTTGTCATCATTGTCATTTCAGTTATTTTCCTATTTTATGAATGGGACTAGTATATATACGATATATATATACTTATGTTTAGCCTCACGTTTTTGAACAATCCTTTCGTACTCTCTAGCAAATTTGCTCTCGTTTTTGTGCCTAAAAACGATTGTATTCTTGAGTCTTATCCCATATTGGATTTCGTGCAACCCAGGCATAGGGTCGAAATACCAATTCGAAAAGTGACTTACACGATTCTCAAGAAATCCGGTCAACTGATCGACGACCGTGTCTTGCTTTTCTCTAATAGGAGTATCTTAGCATACAAATAAAAATGCTTCCAGTGTTCAAATCTTATTGGTGTTAGATCTTTTGTCATGTGTTAAGTTGATTTTTCATTAAAAACAAGATTTATAAAGTTAAAATATGTATGAAAATAATTTTGGACTCATACATTTAATTGATTAAAAATCAAACATCATAAACGTAGAAAGTAGAGGACTCATGTCAAGTCATTGTAGGTCATCATAAAATTCATTTTCTAACTTTACTTTTCTTATTTATACCCATTTTATTTTGCTATCCACTTGTGGCAGAAATGATTATAAAATATCAACTATTTACTCATTATTTTCTGAAGCAAATAAAAAATAAAAAAAAAATCAATTTTAAACATGTCACATTTAGAAGAAAGAAAAAGAAAAAATAAATTTGAAAAGTTCTCCTCCTCAAAAAATACCTTACAACAAAACTCGAAAATAAATATTATGGACCCGTATATTAATACGATGAATAAGTTTTTAGGGATTACATATTGGTATTTTTTTACACTAAAAATCTATTAAATGATATGTCGGTGTAAGGGCCATTGACTAGGGACTTAATCATTTAAGAATTTCAAAAATTTTAAGATCCATGAAAACTTGTACTTTAATTAAGATATTGTTTCACATGATTTTTTTTCCATCTAAAACTAACATTTAATGTAATGATGAAAATATATATAACAATCCGAAAACCACAATAGCAATAACATATAAAATATAGCCAAAACGGTCCCCAATATACCAAGTCAAAGCATTACAATGATCTCAAGGTTCACAGCGGGTAAACACATCCAAAGTTGGATTTATTAAAGTCTAAAAATGAACTACAAAACTTCTTCTAATCCATGCCTCTTCTAACGGCATCACGCCTTTTCTTTACCCTTGGAGGAAACTCCCAACTACTTTCTAACGTGAAAATGGTTTAAAGCTTGAAAAGCGAGGTTAGACCATAAGGTCTAGTGGATTCTCTCTCAAAACATAATTTAAACAATTTAAGATAACATAGAAACTGCCATGAAGGTTCAAACGTATCCATTTAGAGTAGTAAACCGCCATAAGGACTAAACGTATCCATTTACAAAAATCATACATAAACAACAAACATTGCTCAGTGTTCATAGAACCACCGTCACTCCACCTTGACATCAACAATTGGGGCCCAAATAGATGCCCATCGAAACCCCGTCACTATAATAACCACATTAAAATGTTCAAAGATGGAAGTTTGGTGGAGTTTTAACAATTTTATTAAGTTGGAGGGGTCTAAGTGAAATTTGGTAAAAAGAGGGTGTTAACCCTAGACCTCCATCTCTTTCTTCTTGGCGGTTGTCCATTTTACGCAGAGAGAGAGAGAAAGAAAGATTTACCTGGGCGATTTTGGTAAAAAGCATCAGGGAAGGAGCCTTGGGAGTTCTAGGTGGCTAATCATCACCTTCAAGGTAAGATTTCAATCTCTGTTTCACTTTATCAATAGGAACGATAGAATGTAATCTCTGATTGTTGTAGTTTGGGATTCAAGTGTGAAAATGGGAAAATTCCCTTCATTCCTTCTTAGTAATCATGTGATGGTATTAGGTGAATTGGAATAGTTTAATTGGATTAATGATTGTTATAATCCCTAAGTACATTAGAATTTTAATGGTAATCTCTATGCTTATTGTGGAATTTTGGAGTTCGATGTCGGGGGTTCTATCTCCGGGCGATAACCTCAACCTGGGCGACAGGTTTGTACCGGGGATCGGGGGATCCCGGTTCTCTTGAGACAGGGGGATAAGACCCCGGGGTGTAAGGAGCAGGGCCCCGAGCCGTGACCCCTGGAGTCGGGGGAGCCCGGGGGCGGCTTGATCGAATGGAGCCGGGAGACGACATGACCCGGGGGAAGCCGGGAGTCGGTAAGACCCCGGGTGGATCTGGGCGCGGGGGACCGGGAGGGTCCGGTCGGAGTACCCCGGTCGCAGTAGGGATTTTTAGTCCGGGGGCTTTAAGGTGTGTATTTTTTTTTAAGAATCTTTCTTTATGTTGTTTTAGGTTCGATATTAAGGAGTATAGGGAAGAAGTTTCGCAAGGGTTAGGTGAGTTTTCTTTAAACCAAGATTTTTGTGAGATCGATACCAACTGTTTTTGCATGCTAGTTTAAGTAAAGTTTTATGATCGTTTATGTTGAATACATCTGATATGTGAGAATTGTTAAAATGCATATGATACTGTATCTTGTTACTTTTAGTAGAAATGTATGCATACATTGTTTTATTTGCGTTGTGTTCGAAGTCGGGGGGTGTGTTCTGCCTGTGCTCATACCGGGGGGGTGTTCCGTTTATACCATTGGGGGTGTGTCCCAAACAAGGCAGTGTGAGCCAGACACACCGTTACTCACGGGTGACGGTAGTTTGAGCCAAAACGCATATCGAAAGTGTGAAGTTTTTGGTAAAGTTGATCTGATTTATTTTATCACATATCTATTTCCTGATTACTTGAATTTGAAGCGTTGTTAGAGGGGACTCACTAGATCGTTGGTCTAACCCTCGCTCTTTCAAAATTAAAAAACCCTTTTCAGGTAGGCGCGAAGTAGGTGGATCGGGTAGAGGCAAAGAGAAGGTTTAAGCAGCTCCGTTCATAGAAAACTTCCTTATAGAATGTTCGGTTTACTCTCAGTTGTGTAATAGGTTGCATTATCGCAAACCTCGAATCTAAATGTTATTTTGGGGTCGTTTAAGCGTGAAGTTTTGATATTCTTGTTTATGTTTGAGTTTTGACATTTTGGGTTGTTATAGTCACTCCACTGTGACGTCTACAATCGGTGCCAGTAGATGCCCATGGCCCCAAAATGTGCCAAAAGCATCTTTAAGAGGATCCCAACATAACATCGTTATAGCCCACCCGGTGCTCGTATAACGAAATAAAGGCACATGGAATATTATAAACTCCCAAGGGATTACCACTATCCCAAGGTATACTAATCCCACTTTACAACCCAAATCAAAATACAATAAGATATACAACAACTGAACAGTGACCATTCGAGGATAAACAAGTTTACATTAACGTTTGTCCAAACTTTCCAAGTATATAATTCATGCCAAAAATAATTGAATTTTTATGATTAAAGAACATCTAACCATTCAATCAAACATGGCATAATAATATGCAACGCCAATTCTAATCATTGAACTATAATCAGAGTTTAGAAAACATGTATAAACAATTCCTCGTTTGTAAAAAATATCATGGGAACTCACCTGAGGTTCGACACACCACCATATGTCCTGATTATCACTTAGGCTCAAACCGACACATGAATTAGACGACATAGGAATGGTGTTAAACCATTTAAATTATCTTAAAACCATCTATTACAATCCCTCAGACAATCCCTTAATCGATGCCTCGAACCTAGCCCAAAACGAGAAACGAGCAAAAATTGAAAATGCATAAGGCAGTGGCTAAAGAGGGTTTCAAGCACCTTTACCGGTTTGAAAGTCACTTTAGTCTCTTGCACAATTTTTCCCCAAAATCCAACTTGCAACTCTTACTCAATCCCTCCCAAGTTGATTTTTATGGCCTAAAATTGAGGGAATTTCTTAAAATTCATAACATATGTAAATCAACATATTAAATCTTAATATTGCTATTACAAAACAGAATATCTTCAAGAGATTTGAAGATATGAAATGAAAATAAAACCCTAACTTGAAGCGTATAGAGAAAGTATAGAGAGAATATTGAGAGTGTTTTAAAGAAAAGTGAGCTGTCTTCCAAAACAATTAGGTAAAGACCCTAATTTATATTTATCAGAAATAACATCTTTAGTCCTCCAATCTTCGAAAAATTACTCCGCTAACCCTGAGCTTCTCCAATAAATGAGGCGCAGTCCCTCTCTTCCACAACTTTCACTCATGCTCAAAACCAGTCCCTCAACTTCTACAAACCATACAACAAACAGATTAAGTTAGAACAAATGACAAGATTGGTACCAAATACACTAACCTTTTAACACCCTCCCTCAATTTTGACATTGGAAAAGATCCAACATTTTTAATTTAGAAATGAGATAGTGATGTTGATTCACACCAAGTGATTTTGTAAATATATCAGCCGGATTTTCTGTTGATAAAACTTTGACAGTTTTCAACATTCCAGACGAGATTTTATTTCTCACTTGATGAACGTCTATCTCTATGTGCTTAGTCCTTTCATGAAATACTGGGTTGTTAGCAATTTGAATAGCTGACTTATTATCACAATTTAAATTTACAGGAAGAAGACTATCAAGTTCTAAATCAGCTATAATACTAAGGACCCAGATAATCTCACAAAGGGCTGAAGCCATTGCCCTATATTCAGACTCAGCAGAAGAGCGAGAAACAGTAGGTTGTTTCTTGCTCCTCCACGAAATCATGCAATTACCCAAAAAAAGACAGTATCCTGTAACAGACCGCCTAGTTGATAGACATTTTCCCCAGTCAACATCAACAAACGCTGAGAGCTTAAAATCAGATTCAGGACACACAAAAAAATTGATACCCTTACCAGGTGAGACCTTCAAATACCTTAATACTCGAAGAGTTAAATTCAGATGAGACTTCCGTGGTAAATGCATGAATTAGCTCAAACAGTGTACATCAAAAGCAATGTCTGGTCTAGTAGCTAACAAATATATAAGCCTACCAACCAACCTTTGATTCCCTGTAAAATCTTTTAACGGAGGATCCGTTGTTTCAGAACCAACAGAGTCAGTTACAATCAAATTCATATCCATGGGGGTATTAATAGGTTTACACCCCAGATATCCATAGTCACTTAACAATTCAAGGCAATACTTTCTTTGTGACATGCAAATACCTTTGTTAGTTTCCAAGATCTCAATTCCCAAAAAGAACTTCAAAAAACCAAGATCTTTTATTTTAAACTTAGATTGTAAGTAATCTTTAACCTTTTGAATTTCAGAATATGAGTTACCAGTAATGACAATATCATCTACGTAAACAAGAAGAACAATGAAAACATTACCAGAACATTTTGTAAACAATGAATAATCACTAATACTTTGAATATACCCATGATCAATTAAACAGGTTGATAACTTTTCATACCATTGACGAGGTGCTTGCTTTAGACCATATAGAGACTTAACAACGTTACAAACCCTTTTATCATTAGGTGAAAAATACCCTGGAGGCAAACACATATAAACCTCTTCAACAAGATCACCATAAAGAAAAGCATTGTTAACGTCTAGTTGGCATAATGACCACTGATTTTGTACTGCCAAAGCAATGACACATCTGACAGTTACCATTTTGACCACAGGAGAAAAAGTTTCCTCATAGTCTAAATGTTCACGCTGGTTATAACCTTTAGCAACTAACCTAGCCTTATACCTCTCTATTTCTCCGGTAGACTTATATTTAATCTTATAAATCCACCGACAGCCTATGGGCTTTCGGCCAGGAGGCAGATCAGTTAAAACCCAAGTATTATTTCGATACAACGCTTCCATTTCAAGATTCATTGCATCAACCCAATTTTGATCCTTACGGGCTTCAAAAAAAATTCTCAGGTTCATGAGACTTATTCAAAGTTGTTACAAAGAAAAAATTATTTGAACTTAAAGAACAATAATTCACAACCTTCTCTATCCCATACTTAACCTACCCTTCAACGACATAGTCATCAAAGCGATGAGGTAAGTTTGAAGGACGAGTAGACTTACGAAGGTTATATTGATCAGAATTAGTTCCCTCAAAAGGGGTCCTCAAAATATCATCATTACTTTGTTGAACAGTAAGTTGACTAAAACTAGTAGATCGTGAGTCACTAGCAGAAACAGTGCTACCAGGATCACTAGATCCGACAACTCTGTCATTTTCGTTATTATCATTAGTACTACTAGGATCCAAAGAACCGGCAACCCTATTTTGACTACTCAGATGACCACGTCTTTCCAACTCAGAAGTGCTAGGGACATTTTCATTAATTTTACTTCCATTTTGAGGGATCACCATAGTTTCATCATCGGGCATTTCAGATATATTATCATTAGTCGGAAACAAAATAGAATCAAAGAAATTTAAAGAGGTGATATCACTAGAATCACAGTTTAGCTGATTTGAGCTCATTTTGAACGGAAATATAGTTTCATAAAATTTTACATCTCTAGAAACAATAATTTGTTTTGACTCCAAACTATACAGTCTATAACCCTTTTTTGAATTACAATAACCAAGGTGAACACATTTTTCAGATCGAGATGAAAACTTATCCGAAACATTTGGTCTAATAGCAAAACACAAACATCCAAAATTCCTAAGATGAGATAGCACAAGAGCAAAACCAAAAACAAGTTCATACGGAAACTTACCATTTAGCACAGATGAAGGAGTCCTATTTATTAGATATGTAGCAGTTAGAAGGCACTCACTCCACATGTTTAATGTTATATTTCCCTGAAACATTAACGCGCTGGCCACATTTAATAAGTCTCTGTGTTTTCTTTTAACTACTCCATTTTGTTGAGGAGTGTAACTACAAGAAGTTTGATGTATAATACCATTAGTTTTAAAAAAACGCACCTAATTTGTTATTAACAAATTCAGTTCCATTATCACTCCTAAAAATCTTAACATGTTTCCCAAATTGATTGATCAACAAGCTGTGAAAAGCAACAATATTGTCAAATACTTCATCTTTGCTTTTCAACAGATAAACCCAGACAGACCTGGTATAATCATCTACAATAGTCAAGAAAAAACTATAGCCTTCCTTACTAGAAACACAATAGGGTCCCCATACATCTAAGTGAACTAATTCTCCCAAAACTTTGGAGACATGATCACTCAAGGTAAAGTTGTCTCTCGTTTGTTTTGCCTTATGGCAAACATCACAAGGGACAGACTCCCGTTCATTTCCTAGATTAAGAGTCTCCTTCAAAATTTCTAAGACTTGATTAGCAGGGTGTCCAAGTCTACTATGCCATAATTGGCGAGAAATACAACATACTATAGAAATATTGGTCTTAGGTGACACAAGAGACTCACCCTTGAACAAGCGATCAAAGAAGTATAAACCTCCTTGCTCGCTACCAGTCCCCACAATTTTCTTGTGAGGAGAACCATGTACAAGATAACACTTGTACTCATCAAACCCAACAAAAATTTTGCTATCTCTAGAAATTTTGTGAACAGATAGAAGATTAACATGAAAGTCTGGAATAACGAGAACATCAAACAAAACAACACTATCATTCAATCTAAAATTCCCTATTTGATTAATTTTGGCTTCATCTCCATTAGGCTGAGTTACTTTCAAATTCAAATCTGATATATCTACAACATTTTCAAGATAAGAAGTAGTTGAAGTCATATGTTGGTTAGCACCAGAATCAATAATCCAACCATGACAGGAAATATTAGACGAGTTAACAGATTTTGTCATATTTACAGAAGATATACCTGCCATGTTGACAGAGATGTTTTCCTGCTGATTATGATCAAGAAGCGAAAGTAACTTTGTGGTTTGATCCTCTGTAAGGATTTTGGAAGAATTTTGAACACTAGTCGAAGTTTCAGTTGAACAAGCATTGCTTGAAGCCGGTTTAAAAGAATTCTTATTCTTAGTAAATTGAAAATCTTTTGGAAAACCAATCAGTTTATAGCACCTTTCTATGGTGTGACCAGTTATACCGCAATGCTTACAAACAAGTGAAGGTTTGCCCAATTTTTTCTTACTTTCATTAGCCTTTCCAAAGAAGGCAGTGTTTTGATTTTTTTGATCTGAGGATCGAGTCACACCATGGTGTGACTCTTCTCGAGAAACCAAAGAGAATGCAGTTTTCACAGTGGGGAGAGGATCAGTAGTTAGAATGTTGCTACATATATGAACATAAGCATCATCCAACCCCATTAGAAACTGCATCAATTTTATCAGTTGATTATGTTTAGAAAAATCATGAGCCGCATTGCAGGTACATGAGGGAAGTTTGATTAATGCATCAAATTGTTTCCATAAAGCATTCAACTTATGATAATAATCAGACACAGGTGCTTCATTTTGAGATAAAGAATTAATTTTCTGGTGCAGATTAAAAGTGACAGAACCATCAATTTTGTCGTAAGTTTCTTTCAACTCAGTCCAAACCGCGGAGGCAACTCTAGAAAAAACTTGGCTAACAAATAGGTCATCAGAAATTGAATTAAGAATCCAAGACTGTACCACAGAATTACAACGATCCCATTGTTTCCCAAGAACATCGTTATCAACAGATCTAACAATAGACCCATCGATAAAGCCCAATTTATTTTTAGTCTCAAGAGCAAGTATCATCGCACACGACCAGACTTTATAATTTTCAGTGTCGTTGAGTTTAATAGACAAAATTGTTAAACCCAAATAAATAGTTGATAAACAATCACACAACACAATACAGATCAAGAGATGAATAAATCAGAATAACATACCACGATCCCTTGAATAATCAGTTAAAACCTTGTGTGTGTTCTTAGTACCTTGATGCACACAATTATAGAGAAAATGTACGGCTGCCTTCTAAACTATAATTATGATTATTATCAAGGATTAACCCTAAAACCTAATAATTAAAACCTATATATATTAAGCCGTATAGGCCTAATGGGCTTGAGGTCCAATAACAAATAACTTTCAATTAAATACAAATTAGACCCCCTAATTAACTTTAATCTTGAATACAATTTATGATCCAACAATCTCCCCCTTTGAATTCAAGATTAAAATTTTTTTGGCAATAATCTTTGGGTCTTCACTTCTCTTGAAAAACTTCAGATATCTTTGAATTCTTTAGCAGTCTTCAGTAAAAATCTTGAAAATTCTTGTATCTTCTTTCTCTTTGAATTCTCCCCCTTTTTGATGAGTGGTGAGAATCATCATCATCAAAACATAGTAAAACAATCTCCCCCTTGTTTATATAGTCATCAATTAGGCGTTGTCTTCATGTATAGATCCCTGTGTGGAAATAAGAGCAGTCTCTCCAAATGGAGAAAGTGATTATTTCAATCTTTTCAGATTCAAATAAAATAAATGTGGTAACCCTGAATCAACAAATGACTCAGTTTGGAATGCCTGTCAGTGACACAAAGTCACTGAGTAACACAAAGTTACTATATAAGGAGTAGGTTTTGATGTTGACTCCCAGGACTTCCATTCAATCATCGAATAACACATGGTTATCTATGAACGTTCTGACAGAAAACTAATTTCTGTGTGCTCGTGCATGTGTATGAAAGAATTAAGCACCGATGATGGATTTTCAATTTAGGCTCAAAGTACGTAAACTTGTTGAGACAGCAACAAATTATACACAGACTCGATGTGCATGAGAAAGGGTCGAAGGTGGGGCAACTTTCCTTCTTTTTCAATATTAGTATCTTCCAAATGAAGAACCAATAGCGTATGTGATGCGTCCCCAGAAAATGTGAAACATTCTCTTTTTGAGAAAAGAATGAGTAGCTGGTGCGGTTGTATGCAAGAGATGGCATGGGCTAGGTGCCTTTTTCAATATCATTCACGAAGAAATGTAAAACAACAGATAATGTGGATGCCCGGCTCAGAAAGAAGTTTGGTGCAGAGTTTGATATTATTTTACTCTATACTCTCACCCTCTTTCTTTTAAACTGTTAAATCTTACTTCTAACCAATCTCTCTTTTCCATTTTACCTCTTCACACACCAACACTCAAATCTTTTAACCCCTCTCCCCTCAGTCACTCAGGGAATACTTCCTGGGTAGGAAACACTGGTTATCGTGAATCCATGGAAGTTCTGTTAAGCTTACACACTGAATCCCTTGTATTTTCCAAAAAGAACGTGTTGTTCAACAACCTTTTTGAACATGTAAGCACAAAGGAATACAAATAAACATGAAGAATAGAAATGTGGAGAAGTCAAAACATAAAGTGTTTGACAATACAATTCTCCCCCTCAAACTAAAAGAGGTTGGCAATTAAGCTCTTTGAAAATTAAGTATCCAAAAATCATTTAAAATCACACTTCACAATTCATGAAAATCTTTGAAGAATAGGAAGTGGTTTAAACATTTAAGAAACCATTTTTCACAAGTGAAAGTTGTTCATCTTTCAACAAGTGATAGAGTGTAAGGATTAGAAAGTTATACCTGTAAATCAGAATCCTTAACTCCCCCTGGAATGAATATTTTCATTTAAGTGTTCTCCCTCTTTATATCTGTAAACCAACAGTTTATCAGAAAAATATGAGAATGATAGTAAAAATCATATATATCTCCTCTTCCTAAAAGATATAACAGTTAGCTCCCCCTCAAATTAAAAACTTTTATAAAAGATTTTATCATTTAAGCATCCTATCAGAAGAAAACATTTGAGTACTGAAAGTCCAAGAACTAAGAATCCTAGAGAGAGAAAGTAGAGAGAGAGCAATTGAAGCGCAAAAATGAGTAATCTGATTAATGTGCGTGAGTTTCTTTCAAGACACAAAGACCAAAGGGACTTAAATACCCTTGGTCAATACAACACACTATGACTCTAAACACAATATTAGACCAAGCCCTATACATACAATGATTACTATAAAATCAGACCTAACAATCTCCCCCTTAGTAATCATTGGCGCTTTGGTCTTCAAAAAAACATCTTCAATAACAGCACGGACCAACAAAACGACTTTATGAAGCTTTCTGACTTTTAAAGGAAAAAAAATTCTTCTCAGCATCTTTCAGAATAAAAATGTCTTTGCTGCTTGAGCTCTATACGATACACCTCTTTTGAATGATCTTAAATGAACTGTGATGTTCGGAGCATAAACAGCAAAAGATTTGATATAGCTGAGAGAATAGAATATTTGAGCGAATCTTGATCAGCAGATAAAATTTTGAGCTCTTTGTCTCTTTAACTTCTCCTTGACTTCTCCCCCTCATGACCTTGATGATCTTGATCAACTTGGTCATGCAAATGTTGGAGACGAGACAGCGTAAGATCTGCAAAAAACAAAGAAACAGAGAAAACAGGGAGGTTTGCGCTTCATGTTGGATGCGCAAACCAAGATTTGCGTTTCATGAAGGGTGCGCAAAGCAAAGTTTGCGTTTCATGAAGGAGACGCAAAACAAGTTTTGCGTTTCATGAAGGATACGCAAAACAAGGTTTGCTTTGTTGGTCCGTGCTATTTTAGAAGATGATTTTTGAAGACCAAAGCGCCAATGATTACTAAGGGGGAGATTGTTAGGTCTGATTTTATAGTAATCATTGTATTTATAGGTATTGGTCTTATACAGTGTTTAGAATGCTTATCAGTGTTGTATTTGAGCAAGGGTATTTAAGTCCCTTTGGTCTTTGTCTTTGTAAGAATCTCACGCACGTTATCAATATACTCTTACTTTGCGCTTCCAAAGCACTCTCTCTCTACTTTCTCTCTCTAAAGATTTAGAGATTCTTACACTCTCAATTGGTATCAGAGCCAACTGAATCTTGAGAGGATTGAGAGATTGTTTTTCTATATCTGAATTTGTGATTGAAATCGAAAATTTGATCGATTTTCTTGAATTTTTTCAAGAAAATCTCGTTTTCTTGATTTCTCATAAAATTTGGATCTGTTTGTGATCGAATTGTGTTGTTTTTGATTTCATTAGTTTCGTTTTTGATAATCGATCACATTTGTTTCAGGTTGTTTTTCAAGAAAAACTGATTTAGATCATCAAGGTCATGAGGGGGAGAAGTCAAGGAGAAGTTAAAGAGACAAAGAGCTCAAAAGTTTATCTGCTGATCAAGATTCGCTCAAAGATTATATTCTCTCAGATATATCAAATCTTTTGTTGTTTATGCTCCGAACATCACAGTTCATTCAAGATCATTCAAAAGAGGTGTATCGTATAGAGCTCAAGCAGCAAAGACATTTTTATTCTGAAAGATGCTGAGAAATTTTTTTTTTCCTTTAAAAGTCAGAAAGCTTCATAAAGTCGCTTTGTTGGTCCGTGCTGTTATTGAAGATGTTTTTTTGAAGACCAAAGCGCCAATGATTACTAAGGGGGAGATTGTTAGGTCTGATTTTATAGTAATCATTGTATTTATAGGTATTGGTCTTATACAGTGTTTAGAATACTTATCAGTGTTGTATTTGACCAAGGGTATTTAAGTCCCTTTGGTCTTTGTCTTTGTAAGAAACTCACGCACATTAATCAGATTACTCATTTTTGCGCTTCAATTGCTCTCTCTCTCTACTTTCTCTCTCTACTTTCTCTCTCTAGGATTCTTAGTTCTTGGACTTTCAATTATTTAAGGGGGAGTGAACAAAGAGAATATTTTTTCAAAGTTTATATCTGTTTTTGAGGGGGAGTATCTGATTTTCTTTATATGAATGCTAACTTGAATTGTCACATCTAGTGCATTTGTGTGGGGGAGTGAAAGAGCTTAAAAAGGTAAATTTTTTCTGAGTTTGTCAGCTTTGCGCATTCCGTTGGTCACGTAAACCTCGTTTTACGTATCCTTCATGAAACACAAACCTTGTTTTGCGTATCCTTCATGAAACGCAAAACTTGTTTTGCGTCTCCTTCATGAAACGCAAACTTTGCTTTGCGCACCCTTCATGAAACGCAAACCTTGCTTTGCGCATCCAACATGAAGCGCAAACCTCCCTGTTTTCTCTGTTTCTTTGTTTTTGCAGATCTTATGTTGTCTCGTCTCCAACATTTACATGACCAAGTTGATCAAGATCATCAAGGTCATGAGGGGGAGAAGTCAAGGAGAAGTTTAAGAGACAAAGAGCTCAAAAGTTTATCTGCTGATCAAGATTCGCTCAAAGATTCTATTCTTTCAACTACAACAAATTCTTTTGCTGTTTATGCTCCGAACACCACAGTTCATTCAAAATCATTCAAAAGAGTTGTATCGTCTAGAGCTCAAGACAGTAAAGACATCTTTATCTGAAAGATGCTGTGAAGAAATTTTTCTTAAAAGTCAGAAAGCTTCTAAAAGTCGCTTTGTTGGTCCGTGCTATTTTAGAAGATGATTTTTGAACACCAAAGCGCCAATGATTACTAAGGGGGAGATTGTTAGGTCTGATTTTATAGTAATCATTGTATTTATAGGTATTGGTCTTATACAGTGTTTAGAATGCTTATCAGTGTTGTATTTGAGCAAGGGTATTTAAGTCCCTTTGGTCTTTGTCTTTGTAAGAATCTCACGCACATTATCAATATACTCTTACTTTGCGCTTCCAAAGCACTCTCTCTCTACTTTCTCTCTCTAAGGATTTAGAGATTCTTGGACTCTCAATTGGTATCAGATCCAACTGAATCTTGAGAGGATTGAGAGATTGTTTTTCTATATCTGAATTTGTGATTGAAATCGAAAATTTGATCGATTTTCTTGAATTTTTTCAAGAAAATCTCGTTTTCTTGATTTCTCATAAAATTTGGATCTGTTTTTGATCGAATTGCGTTGTTTTTGATTTCATTAGTTTCGTTTTTGATAATCGATCACATTTGTTTCAGGTTGTTTTTCAAGAAAAACTGATTTAGATCATCGATTTTGTGAAATTGAAATTTTCTGGAAAAACGAGTTCACGTACTGTTTCATCAAAGATTTTGAGTTTTAGTGTTTTTTAATCGAAATTGTTGTTTGAATTGTGTTAAAAAGGTGTTTTCGATAATCAGTGTGTGTTTTTCATGCATAAATTTCTTGTTTTCATTCGATTTTACATGTTATATTCGAGTTTCTGTGGTTTGCGCTTCATTCATATGGTTTGCGCATCATTCATATTGATTTGCGTTAGTTCACTGTTCGACTAATCTGGGTGTTAGTGAATTTTCAGGTTTTCGGTTCACGTTGGAAACGCAAAGCTACTTTTGCGTATCACTCAGTATACGAGAAGTTCTTATTTGCGCATCTCACTTCACACGAAAAGCTCTACTTTGCGCTTCAAGTTCAACCCGCAAAGTCTACTTTGCGCTTCCTTCTTCAAACGCAAAGTTCTAGTTTGCGCTTCTGCTTACACACGCAAAGCATTCTTTGCGCTTCAGTTTTCACACGCAAAACACAGTTTGCGTTTCAGTCTTCACACGCAAAGTCGTGTCTTAACACACAAAGTCTTCTCACGTAAAGCTTCATCTTGCGTTTCTCTAAGCAAACGCAAAGTTCAGTTCGCGGTTCTATCTTGAAACGCAAACCTATAGTTTGCGCGTCTCCCTGACTTAGATTTAAAAAAAAAAAGAGTCTGGAATTTTTTTTTTGTCATCTATGGATTCAGCCAAGTTTGCTTTCCAAGCTCAGTTCTACAAAAATGACATTATGATGTCATTGGGTACAGAAAATCGTCCACCGGTACTGATTGATGAAAATGAATTTACACAGAGGCAAGATCGGTTTCTAAACTTCATTGAACGACAAAAGAATGGTAATGACATGTTGACCATTTTATCTGAAGGACCGTTCGACAGACCCAAATTGGCTTCTGGATTATACAAGCCTACTAAAGAGTACACACATGAAGAGTTGTCTGCTTATCAAGCTGATCGGGATATTAAAGCAAATCTAATGTTGGCCTTGCCAAACTCTGTATACAACAGGATTGACTGTTTCAAAACTCATCCTAATCTGATGTGGCAACAACTTGAGAAGATTATGCTTGGTTCTTCAGTAGCTACCCAACTCAGGCATACGCGATACATGAATAATTTTGAAGAATTCAAAGCCAATGATGGGGAGCCACTGAAAGCTGTGTTTGACTGTTTTTGTGCCGTCATCAATGATCTCCGAAAGATAAATGTGATCAAGACATAGCTTGAGACGAATCTGAAATTCCTCAATGCTCTTCAGCCTGAATGGAACAAATCATGTCATAGACTGAGGAACGACGTTCGGATCTCAACAATGCAGTTTCAAGAACTGTATGAGATCTTGCTAACTGATGAGAGCTTGGTGTTAGAGAAAAAGGCCAAACTGGATAAGAAGAACAAGAAGTCAGTAGACCCGGTTGCACTTCTCACAAAGCAACTGGCTGAACAAGCGTTGTCTGATAACGCTTACACCGGGTCAACTGAAGATGATGGCGAGGCATTACAGAAAGCTATGATTCTTCTGTCTCAGCATTTCCAGAAAAAGTTCCAATCAAGGTCGAGTTCCAACACTTCTTGCTTCACTTCTGATCCTAAAGCAAAAGTACCCGAGCCAAAGACTGTTGCTTGCTACAACTGCGAGAAGCCGGGTCACATGTCAAAGGAATGTAGAGCAAAGGTGGTCAGGGATTCAGCTTATTATAGAAAGAAAATGGAACTAGCTGAAAAGAGAGAGAACGGAACTGCTCTACTGGCCGAGGAAGAATTCTGGCTGGATTATTCCGATGATGAAGCTTCAAACGTCGAGATCGCTCAGATGTGCTTAATCGGTGATGATCATTCAGATGATTCTGAAACAGATGAGGATGAGGTATATTCTGAGTTTGATTTTAACTTCATTACCTCTCAGATGAATATCATAATTAATGCTTTGTTTGATTTACGTTCAAAGATTTTATCTGAAAAGAATTTAAATTCTGAAAAGTCAGATTTGATTGACAAACTGAAAATTTCTTTGAAAGATGAAAATTCTATTTTAGAAAATACTAAAGATATCTTTCAAAAGAAATTGGATGATTTGGAAAATTCAAATAAAACTTATCTTGAATCTTTGACGTCTATGACTAATTTAAAAGATGAATTTTCAGATAAAATAAATAAGTTAGAAGAAAAACTTTATCGAAGAAACCAATCTGAACAAACAATTTTTATGAACAAGCCAATGAGTGAAGAAGCTTTAAAACAAAGGTGGGGACTTGGTTTTGAAAATCCTCATTGTTTAAACAATGCGATTGAAAAATCCCCAACTTTATATAAATACGATTATCTGACTCTTGCTCATTATGCTCCTCAATTTAAAATTGATTGGATGAATGAGAAGCAAGTGTTAGAAATCGAACATGAGAAAAGGACAAATAACAAGAAAAATGAAATTCCTTTTGTTTATACAAGTGAAAATGCAAAATATTTTCCTGAAAATCAAGAAGAGGAAGAAGAGTTTTAAATGATATATCTCCTATCAAATCTTCAATGTCTGGTGATTTTATTGCTCCTTATGCACCTGATTCTGATAAAGGAAATATTTCTCCAATCATTTATGATTCGAAGAAATATACTCCTCCATTAGTATTAGAAGGAAAAATCATAGACCTTGAAGATCAGATAGAAGATCAAAATATTTTGAAGAAAATTAAACTTGATGTTATTCTTTCTTTCATGATGTCTAGTCTTGAAGAAAATTTAATTTCTCAAAAATCAGATTCTATTTCTATTCTTTCCTCTGACTCTAAGGAAAATAAAAAGAAAGTTTCAAATTTTAAAATCTTTTCTCAAAATTATTCAGACTCCAAGGCAAATTCAGATTTATTAGTTGATCAGATTGGTTGCTTGGATAAATTTATTTCTTCTGATTTAAATATTAAGTCTAAAATTCTTGATGATTCTTTTACGCTCAATGATCAATATTATAAACCTAAGCGTAAAAGAAGATGGTCAAAGAAGTCGAAGAAACATGATACAGTTCTTTCTGACAATTCTAATTCTTCAGATTCCATTCTTTCAGATAGGACTTTGAACCGGTCAAAGAAGCAAATTTGGAAAGCGAGGCGGACATCAAATGTTCCTATGACTGAGGAAGATAGATATGTAGACAATCATTATAAAAGTGACTCATTTGCTTTGTGTAATAAAATTTCCAAATACTCAATAAAGCAAATGATTCAAATTTCCAAAAATGTCTCATATTCTTCTTCTGATTCTAATTCAGATGATTATGTTTTCTCTTCTGATAATTGTGCTTATTATTCTGATGATATTTCTCATGTTTCTCGTATCAAATCTGCTCATTATTTCCCCATACGAATTGCAACTAACTTTCACGGGCCCAAATACAAGTGGGTACCCAAGTCTAAATCTGATTCTAAGTTGCAGGCATCTCATGTTAAGGGGGAGTAAGAGAAAATATGGTTTTTCAACACATCAGTTCAAAACCCGGTCTTAAATGTCAAGACAATGGCTTCTGAGTACTTCAGCTCAGGACCCGTACTTCATAGACTATGACTTCTAAACAAATCAGTTTAGAACTCGCTCTTCAATGATTTAAGCTTCTGACTAAATGAGATACTGTGAGTACATCAATTTTATTTCCGCTGCATTTTATTTCTGATTATGATGTGTTCCAGTTTTTCTCATTATTTTTCAAGAATCTGAGCTTGTTCAACTATTTCTTAATTTGGTATAACCCAATTTTTAATTTGAGACACAAATTATTTTTATAATGTGAAAGATGAAATAATTGAATTTTATTTTGTTCCAACTAAATATCAATTTGCTGAATTCTTTACATTATGTCTTTAATGAAAATTTTTAATATCGGCATATTGAGTTTAAAAGTTTAAATCTTTACAAATTTTATTCTATAAAGTAAAGTTTTACATTTTTTTTCTTTCTTTTGAATAAAATATGTGTCTAGGATAAATTTTCAAGTTCTTTTGTTTATATTAAAGTTTTTATATGGTCAAGTTTCAAGTCTTACAAAAGTCGAAAAGTCAGCAACATGTTTGAAACCTTTATTACTGCTTTAAAGTTGTGTGATTCGGGATATTTATAGTTTACAATGCTTGGAAAATTCTAAAAAGTCAGAATTATAGATCGGAATGAAAATATGGGCTAAACATTTAGACGTTAATCTGAGTGATTGAGATGAATAATAAATTCTTAAAATACAGAAATCTCTGAGTTTAAAAGTTTGTACCTGTGACCTTTCTGGTTTGGGAAAGTAAGTTCCTTAGGATGCTCGACATCTAGTCCCCTAAGGTCATTTGGTCTGGGAGTGATCGAACATAAATCCTTTTATAGAATCAGATCGAAAGTCATGTTTTACTGGTATGAATGGGTTTAGAATATGTCGGTGTAGCTTTCTGATCCGGGAAAGTAAGTTCCAAGGGGTGCTTAACACCTAGTCCCCTAAGGCCATCTGGTCTGGGAGCGGCTGACCCAAATCCTGCAATAGGGTCAGATAGAAAGTTACGTTTACGGCATGTTCTTTACTTAATAAACTTTTTGATCAAAAGATGTCAAAGTGCACGCGCTTAAAAGATGCCAAAGAGCACACTCATGTTAAGATGCCAATGTGCACAATGCTAAAAAGATGCCAATGAGCACACATCTCATGATACTTGGTGTTATGTTTGAGTTGCGATAAATCTATAAATTTGTGAAAATCTTAATTTTTGATGGATTAGTGTTAGTACATGCAAAGTTCTCTATAATATTTTTAGAATTTCATTTTCTTGAAGCTAATCGAAGATTCGCATGTGAGCACACTGAATAGATTGATGGAAGTTTTTGAAACTGAACATGTTTTAACTTGATATGCAATGAAACTTGTTCTTGTATCCAACAACATATGTTTGATTTCAAATGATTGATAAATCTGTGATATTTTACTAAGTAGACTTTTATTTGTTTAGTGTTTAAAATTTTATATGTTTCGTTGTTTCAAAATTTACATTAAGTATATTTTTCTTTCTACATTAATATATTTAATTGAAAGTCATTAATATATACCAATTGAAAGTCCAAGAACTAAGAATCCTAGAGATAGAAAGTAGAGAGAGAGCAATTGAAGCGCAAAAATAAGTAATCTGATTAATGTGCGTGAGTTTCTTTCAAGACACAAAGACCAAAGGGACTTAAATACCCTTGGTCAATACAACACAATATGACTCTAAACACAGTATTAGACCAAGCCCTATAAATACAATGATTACTATAAAATTAGACCTATCAAGTACGACTTTTGAACTTAAGTATTCAAAAGCCATGATTACTTATTCTCCGGTGAGAATAGTATTTAATCTTTTCCTGAAAAAAATAAGAAAATACATGAGTAAAAGTATAAAGCGTATAAGCTCCCCCTTAATATGTGCATAATCCTTAATCATGAAACCGATGTAATTCAGAAGTTGGTTAAATTTACTTCCCCTCTTTTGATCTTTGAAGATCGAGTCCTGATCTGTATATGATCAAAAGTCATTGTTCTTTCTCCCCCTTAAACCTTGGGTGCCTGCAACACATATTTAGCTTTTGGTACCCACTGGTAATTGGGTACTAATGGGTAGTTGCAGTTCTAGTGGGAGATATAAAATAAGAACCATACCAGTTATTCACATAATCTTTTCTTACAAAATCATTTGAGCCACAGTAGGAACAACTAATTTTCTTTTGTGCTAACCTGATCAATTGATTGATTGTGTAAACCAGATCAGGTTTGCCAAAAGTTTTACCTTTCGGAGCATTGTTCCTTTTAGCATTTGATGTATGCACAAATGATTTATCGGTCTCTTTCTCCTCACAAGATCCTTTAACTCTCCAGATCCAATTTTCTCTATCTTTTTCTTCATCTTCCCTTCTCCAGAACCTTTTCTTCCGAGACTTGTTCTTTTTGAAATTACCGGAACCATCAACATTTTTGTCAAAGAAATGGTTAGAAGGACGAATCTGATCTTTATTTTCAGAAGTATAATCATCAATTACATCAAACAAAGGATTATTAGAAACGTTAGTAAAAATTGAACTTGCTGCTGAATTGAGTGAGCATTTGAATGCAGTTAGATCATCTCTCGGTGATTGAGCTATTGACTCTGGCGTTTTGTGCTCAGTCAGCTTCACTTTGAATACGATCTCTTCAAGTTCTTTTATCTTTGACGACAAACTGTTTCTTTCCTTTTCAATCAGATCAAACTTCTTATGCAACTCAGATTTTGCATTCTTCTCCTTCAAGATGTTTGTTGACAACTCAGATAGCTTTCTTGTCAACTTAGTTATCTCAGTCTCTAGATCTTTCTTTTCTTTAGAAAAGTCTTTATTTACATCCTTTTGCTCAGCTTTCTTCTTCTCATTCTCAACCTTGTCTCTCTCCAGAATGATAACCTTCTCAAAGTTTGAAACTTGTTGAGAAAGCTTAACACATTTAAGCTCTAATGATTTCTTCTCTTCAAAGGCTTTTCTTGAGAAATCAGAGAATTTCTTAGCAAATTCTTTTCTTTCTTTCTCAATTTTTATCATCTCATCTTGTGCTTTTGTGTTGTCTTTGTCTTGGGTTGCCTTTTCTTTCAGCATATTAATCTCAACCTCAAGACTGAAAACTTTATCTTTCAAAGAATCCCTTTCAGCAAAAATTCGAGAGTTTGTCTTTTTAAGCCCTTCAGATGTCTCAATAGAAATGTTTGCTCTTGTTATAAGCTCATCAATCTCTTTTTGCATTAACTCTTTCTTTGACCAGCTTGATCTAAAATTAAGACTTTCAGATTTCTTCAGCTTTGCTTGAAGACTTAAGATCTCTTTTTCTTTAGACTCAATTATTCCTGCAAAATTAATCTTTGAGTTAGAGATACATTCTGAGCAAACAAAGTCTTTCTTTATGTCCTTATCATTTTTCATTTTATCAATCTGTTCTAGAAGAGATGAGTTCTAAATCTTCAGATCTTCATTCTCAACTTCTAGTGCTGGAATCTCTGGCATGTATGCTAAAGCACAATCTCTCTTGGTCAGCACTGTATTTCTCTTCTCGTCTATGTAAGGCATGATAATATTTGTACCACTTAAATCAACTCGTAAGATCTTAGAATCAAGAATTGGATAAAAACTACACTAAAAAATTTTCAGAAAAATAAATTTCCAAAAATAATCAAATGCAGAATTTACACAGTATAAAATACAAATAAATTAACCACAGAAAATCTGGCGCAAAATTGAGCTAAGGCAGTGGCGCAAAAAGGACGGTTTGCGCGAACCAAAGATGGCGCGAAAAACAGATATGCGCTAAAGGACAGAGGTGCAAAAGGCAAGTTTGCGCTAAGTGAACTTGGCGCAAAAGAGGCTTTGCGCTAAACGGCGCTGGCGCAAAAGGAACTTTGCGCGAGAAGAGGATGGCGCAAGAAGGTGTTTTGCGCGAGTAATGGGTCACGAGAAGTATGTTTTGCGTGACTAGAAGGTAGCGCGAAAGGGAGGTTTGCACGAATAGGCAGTGGCGCAAAATAAAGATTTGCGCGAAGAACTGATGGCGTAAAACAAACCAAGTGTTGGGGCCGGTGTCTTGCTTCGATTTTGCTCGACCGGTATTCTGACCGACCTGTGTCCTTGACCGGAGTAGTGCTTGGCGCAAACTGAGTTTTGCGCGAACAAAGGGTGGTGCAAAGCTGAGGTTTGCGAGAGTGACTAATGGCGCAAAGAAAGCGACCGGGGTCTTGAAGCCCGGGGTGTTGCGCGGCCGGTATCCCGTCGTCAACCGGACCAGTGTTTCGACCGGTATCAGCGACCGGTGTCCGTCGACCGGACCAATGTATTGACCGGTATCGACTGACCGGGGTGGGGTGTTGTGAGGAGACCGATGTAGAGTGACCAGTATAGAGTGACCGGTGTGGTGCGACCGGGGTCGATCGGGGTGCAGAGACTTGAATAATGATCGGTGTTCACGAAGAGTTCGACCCAGAACTCGATTATCAATCCAGAAACCACATCAATTGATTAAAATTCAGAGAAAAAAAATCATACCACATTACCGCACACATATATCGATCAATACCCGGTGAATAACAATAATTAAAAACAACTTTTAATCACTCAATTTGATAGAAGCAGTACTTGACAGTTTATGAACCCAGTATTCAGAAAATCCACAAAAATTCAATCGATTTATGATTTTAAGTGCAATTAAACAATCAGATGATATTCAATTGCAATAAACGCACCTAGTTCAATGATTTTCAACTTCAAAAACACACAAACTTTTGAAATCGATTTTCACACGGTATGAGTTTTTGAAAAGCACTGTTTGATCCAAAAAAAAAACTAGATTCACACTGCTCTGATACCACTTGTTAAACCCAGATAACTAGTTGATAAACAATCGTACAACACAATACAGATCAAGAGATGAATAAATCAGAATAACATACCACGATCCCTTGAATAATCAGTTAAAACCTTGTGTATGTTCTTGGTACCTTGATGCGGACAATTACAGAGAAAATGTATGGCTGCCTTCTAAACTATAATTATGATTATTATCAAGGATTAACCCTAAAACCTAATAATTAAAACCTATATATATTAATCCGTATAGGCCTAATGGGCTTGAGGTCCAATAACAAATAACTTTCAACTAAATACAAATTAGACCACCTAATTAACTTTAATCTTGAATACAATTTATGATCCAACAATCTAAATAGCAGCACCCGAAGTGTCACTAGGATAGAGATATAACAGATCTCCAAAGTCCAGCTTAGCGATCAAGGATCGCTGTTATGGCTCTTTGGAGGACTCGACTCCAGTCATAGTGACAACTCGGAATAGAACGATCACACACAGGGACAAAATCTGAGCAACTTAGAGACAGGGTTCCTTGCCACTCGAGGTGGTAGGTCAAGTCAACTGCTCAGAGTCCAAAACAAAAAAAACACAGGAAAGAAGAGGAAACTTACAATGGGAGGAGAGACGAAACCAGAAACACCGGAGAGAAAAAACTTACAGATAGATCCTTAGGCAAGAGAACAACAGCGGAAGGTGAGGACAGATCTGGAACCTTAACAAGGAGCCAGAACAAGTGATAATAAGTGAGCGAATAACACCACCCACAGGTCTAATGAACGAAACAACCTGAACAAAAAATACTAAGCGAATCTGAAAACTCAACCAAGGGTCAGATAACCAAGGACAAGACAAACAAGGACCAACGATCAGAAAGAAGGAACAAAGTTCTTCAGTGAGTCACATGAGAATAATAGACATAACAGCTATAGATCTCGACTCGCTTCATAAGAACACACAACCACATAAATTTCGTAAAACAAAGAGAAATGAAGGATAAAAAAAAAACAGAGTCCTTCTCACACACTTGACTCGAATATGGATCTATAAAAGATCTGATTCAAGCCAACAGGAAATGTGAAACAGACAATGTCCGTTAACCACACCTAGAATCAAGATCTAAGAAAATCTGATTCAGGTTGATGACAAGAGGCTGAGAAAAAAAAAACGAAAGCAGATCTGATTAACTAATACAAACCTAAAAAAAACACACAAAAAAAACCTTATAACAGATTAGGTCTGAAGGAGAAGCTATGATGAACATCGAATGAAAGATGAAGAACAATCTTATAACAGAAACCTTCAAACCATAATCTATTGATAAATCAGATCTGAAGATGAGAAGAGATAAATCGAATGCAACAAAAAAGAAAGAAAAACGGACCTATAGAGACCAGATTTTACTCGACTGAACCTTCAAACCAAAATCTATTGATAGATTAGATCTGAAGGTGAGAAGAGATAAATCGAATGCAACAAAGAAGCAAGTAAATCGGACCTATAGAGGCAAGATTTTACTCGACTGAAAAATCATTAGTGAGTAGAAGGAGATCTGGACGATGTTCATCAACCGAGCAGATCCAGAAATCTCACATTGACTGAAACCTCAAATAATGAGGAAAGAAAGATCTGGACGATGTTCATCAAAAGAATAGATCCATAAATTAAAAAAAAAATAGGACGATGTTCATCACAAGAACAGATCCAGAAAGTATTTGAAGGTAAACATCGGTTATCACAAGAACAGAAATTAAAAAAAAATTATACGATGTTCTCAGCCAATGATTTAGACAAAGAAAAAAAAAGACTTACCAGTTGATGAAGCTCTCAGATGGAACGAACACAATGCTCTGATACCATCTTAAAATTCATAACATATGTAAATCAACATATTAAATCTTAATATTGCTATTACAAAACATAATATCTTCAAGAGATTTGAAGATATTAAATGAAAATAAAACCCTAACTTGAAGCGTATAGAGAAAGTATAGAGAGAATATTGAGAGAGTTTTAAAGAAAAGTGAGTTGTCTTCCAAAACAATTAGGTAAAGACCCTAATTTATATTTATCAGAAATAACATCTTCAGTCCTCCAATCTTCGAGAAATTACTCCGCTAACCCTGAGCTTCTCCAATAAATGAGGCGCAGTCCTTCTCTTCCACAACTTTCACTCATGCTCAAAACCAGTCCCTCAACTTCTACAAACCATACAACAAACAGATTAAGTTAGAACAAATGACAAGATTGGTACCAAATACACTAACCTTTTAACAGAATCAATGTCTAAAACCATCCTAACCATCAATCCAACTATAAAATATGATTTAATCCATCCTAATCCATATATGAACAATGATTTCAAACCCTTAAAACTTGAAATCTTTAAATGCTTGCTTAAACCATAACAATGGTGAGTTTTCTCAAAGAATCATGTGAAAACCAACAAAAACCAATCTAAATCAATAATCCATCAAGATTTTAAATTAAATAACTCAAAGGAATTAGGAATCCTCATCTAGAATCCAAAACCCCAAAAAGAAGAAGGTTTCTAAATATAGTTCAAACTTTCATTGATGGTGGCATTAAACTAGAAGGGAAGAAGATTACCTTAGGGTTGAAGATGATGATTTCTTCACTTGAATACTTCCATCTTTCACCAAGTTCAAGAGAGTCACTCTTTTTCTCCTAATTTCTCTAGCCGTCAACACACAAAATGAGAAGGAAAAGAGGGTTTACTCCCCTTATTATCTTATTTTCATATTCAGCCCTACAAAAAATATCAACTTACACCACACCCCTAAGACTTATATAATTGCTAAATAAGCAAGATGAGAGTTATTACAACACCTCCCCCTTAAATGAATTTCGTCCCCGAAATTCCATTGGTGGGAAAAAACGGAAATTTGGGCTTCATTTCCAACTCCACTTCCTAAGTTGCCTTTTGACCTTTATGGAATCTCCATAAACCTCTACGAGACCAATTTCTTTATTTCTCTAATTTCTGAACCTACGACCCATAATCGCCTCCGACTCCTCGACATAGTTCAACTTCTCATCAATCTTCCCTTATTGCAAAGGCATTAGCTTATCAACTTCTGCCAAACACTCCCTTAAATTTGAGATATGAAACGTGCTATAAATACCCTGCATGACGTTAGGCAAATTCAGCTTGTACGCCACCTCCTCAACTCATTCAATAGTTGCAAATGACCCAATAAAAAATGGGCCGACTTTCCTTTTCTCCCGATGCATCGCATTATTCCATGGAGATATATTCAGACTCACGCTATCCCCAACTTGAACTTCAATAGATTTACAACTTTCATCTGCATAGCCCATCGCCTGACTGGGCTACTTTCAACCTTTTCCGAATCTAAACGACCTGAATTGCATTTAATTAGCCAAAAAATTCCAATGCCAACATATGATATCCTTCAATTCATTCAATCACAAAAGGTATTCCACCTTTTCGGCCATAGGGCCTCATACTGAACAACTTGTAAACTATCTCGATAAAATTGTTATAACCAACTATATCCACCATGGATGACTCATTCACGATTCGCCAAAATAAAAAACACACCCTTCACCTAACATCAAGGGTTTGAATGGATCTCACATTCGATCATCAAACTGGGAATGATATACTGCTTGGTTTGGCTAGGGACACTCGTAGATGCTTTCAAATCATTTATAGGCAATTCAAACACTAATCGACATAGTGGCATATATCTTTTTTTATACTCAGACACCAAATAACGTTGGCCATGGCCTCCATACAGTTAATAGTTCCCCAGACAAATAGGGTAATGACGCCTTAGCGTGCACCCCCATGTCATGAATATCTCCAACTTCGAGAGCCCAACTCGAATAACACTACACTTCTAACCATGACTGATCTCCTATAATAATAAAGACGAATGACCACAATGAGTTATCAATTAACATGATTTTATATAAGTCGGATCCACCTTGATTCCACTATTGGCAACTACTTTCTTCAAACGACAAACTTCTCGAAGCAAGACTCACATCTCGAAACTTCACAAAAAACCATCTTTCGCTCCAACAAACTCGACCCTAGAGAATAGGTTCGTTGATCACACTCTGACCGAGAGTAACCCAAAATTATGTAGATAAACGGTCGCAAATTTTCCTATACAATGATTACATATGCTATTCACCAATTTTACTCCTTTTTCCCGTGTTAAAACAACACATTTTCATACGTCTGATGATAAGTTACAGTTTCAAAATTTTGTTCCCAATAAATTATATCATAAACACCCATTAACTATTCCAATTCAAAAATTAAATCATGCGTTCATAACATCATGCATTAAAACAATAATTTTCGGCTTCCTCCTCGTAATTTATCTTCAACCAATTCCTCTCCCAAGACGTTATGCCAAACATCTAACACATCTCCATAATCCTTACTAATTCATCCATCAAGATTATGTTCATCTCATAATATGAGCAATCTGATCCTTTCTAAGATATTGCTTCTCATTGAACTCGCACAAGTGCAATATTGCGTGTTTTTGGCTTTAAAATATAACATCCAATCACATGCGAACATTTCCACGGTTACATCATTTCCAACAAACATATATGTCCAATTACGAAGTCTCACAAGACTACGTTCTTTCCCGAATAACTACACACAATAGTCGCTTCATCATACTCACACGACTATCCCGAAAAAATCATACCGACGGTTGATTCGTGCACGATACACTGTGGATCGAAAAAAGTTTTAGCTTATCAGGGGCGCGCTCTACCCACTGAGCTAATAGCCCGTCGTGCGAGCCCCCCTGGGGGCCACTATGCCAAAAGCGAGAGAAACCCAAAATCACAATCTAGGTCAAACCATTATAACTACAAGAAACGAGTTCAAGTAGTCCAAGGAAAGCCACTCTCCCATGCAAACCACAATGCAATACATTCCTGCTAGCACTACAAAAAGCTCCGGTCTTAACGCCCCTACTACTGCTACCTCCACTGCCATTGTGCTAGATGCACAATCGGTACAGATTACGTACTCCAATACAAATCAATTCCCCCAACCCCACTGATACTTTAACTTTCAAACACGCACACCAGATGGTTTGTCAAAATGTTAATCTACATCTTGCCCAAACAACCATTTACATCATTGTATAATCTCAACAAAATAACCACATCAGAGTTACTCCTCTAATTTTTAGTTACATGGTGACGATCTCAACATGGAACACTTTAAACGGTCACTGACTTCAAAGTCAACAGTCAAAATGGTGATACTTCAACAATTTTACCGACATTCAAAGATAACCCATTGAGGTAAATTTGCACCGACAGCTTCCAACTTATCGTAATCCACTTCTATGTCCCACAGTCTTCATTTGCCAAAGGCATAAGACTTCATTGATACATAGTATATCTTACAAGTTCATCTTGATATTCAGACTCGACTCCGATAGCATTTTATCAAAATGCTATGCCGCTACTCATAAGATGTTACTACTAGAAGTATTCTGGTAACTTCTAGCTTCATTATGATATAATTACTCACAAACAATCACATCCCAAAAATACCAAACAAGAATCTAAAGCTCCCATAATAAGAAAATTAATAAATTTAACATTTGAGAATATGTTATTAGGACGTTAAAACATTTTTAAGTGTCCTATAAACTATATTTTGTTGTAGAAATATCCATGTCACTATATTTTAACTACTACTCCCTCCGTCCCAAAATAAATGTTCACAATGATAATGGCACACAGTTTTAGGAATGTGCAATTATTACACTTTTTAAATAACCAAAATACACTTTTACCCTTCAAAATAGAGAGAGAAACTTTCTCCACCTTATAATTAAGGGTAAAATGGGAAATTGGAAACTTACTTTTAAAAGTGGACATTTATTTTAGGACAAACTAAAATAGTAATGTGGACACTTAATTTGGGACGGAGGGAGTATTAATTTAAAAAGCATAAATTGATAGATGAGCATTTTTTTTAAAAGAACAACAGTATATTACATAAGGCAAAATAAAAAGTGGCTTGCAAGCAAGGCGAGAAACGATTCTCTTAGCCGGCATACCCGACGAATCAAAAAAGCTATAATAAGGCAATCCATGGGCATGGAACCCCGAAATAGCCAATCTGCCTTACAACTTACAAGAGAGTGCTTCTCGGGGAGGAGCACGAACGATTGTTCTTTATGGGAGGGGGAGAGCCAAAAAGAACAAATAAAAAAAAGAGTGCTTATTTAAAATTTTTTTTGGGGAAACATGCATAATTTTAACTTTAAAGTTTTGGAATGTTGTAAAATAAATATTTTTACCAAAAGAAGATTAAAAAAATATACATTAGTCAATTCCTTTTCCCCCTTTTATGCCAGTTTAAAACCCCACAAACCCATCACTCCAAACACCCACTCCAGTTATAAATTATAATCTTCTCTTTCTCTTTCTCTTTCTCTCTCAATAGATATAGATATAGATGACAAACCCCATAATGGATTCATCGGAGGAAGAAGCACTTTTCCAATCATACCCATATGCTGGCCTTTACTTCGTCCAAAGCCCAACCACCACCGTCTCCCACGGCCACCATGACGCCGTCTCATTCCACTCCCCAGCCACCCAACGCCGCCTCACTCTCTCTCACTATTCCTCTTCTCGTGGATCCACCAACTCCTTCTTGCATGATCACAAAAAGATTAATCCCTATCAAGAAAGCCCCGATCATGACACTAGTTCTGTTGGTAGGGTGGTGGTCAAAATGGGTGATCAAAAAGGTTGTGATTTGAATGTGCATGGTGGCGGTGGTGGTGGTGGGGCGGAGAGTGAGGAAGAAGAAGATGAAGAGAAGGGTTTTGGGAAGAAGATGAGGGATTTTGTATCGTTTTCAGAGTCAGATTCATGTGCTTGGATATGGTTTCAGATAAGCTTAAGAGTGTTGATTAGCTTTGGAGTTGCATTGCTCTTCTTCTATCTCATCACTAAACCTTCTCCTCCCATTGTCTCTCTTAAGGTCCTCTCTCTCTCTCTCTCTCTCTCTCACACACACACACACACAAACATACTTTCAAAATAAGTGTCCACGTTACTATTTATGTTTGTCTCAAAATAAGTGTTTACTTTCAAAAGTATAAAACTAAATTCTCAAATTCACCCTTAATCAATGCACATAATATTTAAGAATTTCAAAGAGAGAGACGTTAAATAAGGATAAAAATGTCTATAATTTTGGTTGATTAAAAAGTGTAATAATCATGCATGCATGTATAAAACTGTGTGTCATTTCAACTGTGGACACTTATTTTGGGACGAAGCTAGTATATTATAAAGCATTTGAGTATTTCAATTTCTTAAAATATTTTAAAAATTCAAGTTTACAACTTATTAAATTTTTATGTTTGAACTTTATAAAACATGTAAATTGATAACCAACTAATAAACACATAAAAATACTGTGATAAACGTTGAATTTTACCAATGCAATAAATTCTCTTACCAAATCCGTAATTAATCAACCATATTAACCATGAATATATATATATATATATATATATATATATATATATATATATATATATATTTGCAACCGATGAGCAACTGAAAGAAATATAAAAATAGTTACCATTTGGGTTTTGATTAATTTAAAATTGATATTAAAAAATATCAATAGGCTTTTCTACTTCTTTCGATTACTTGAACAAAAAAATTGGTAACCATGCACTACTTTTGAATTTATATAAACTGTTTGCTCAATTGCTTTCTAAATTAACTTCTTCTTTTGTAATTTAATTATCTTTTATTAGTTTAGTTATATTTTTATTTTAATTTGGTGATTTACTCCATGCATATATTAATCTCCATAAAAAACAATTAATTAGATAATTAAACAAGAAATAGTAATGTACAATGACAATTAAACCATAAGAATGTTATGAACTAAAAAAAGAGACCTTTAAAAGCCAATAAACTGTTTTTTCGAGGGGGTTTAGTTTGTCGGCCCGAAATAACAAGTGATATTTGTTTAAATCGGAGGAAAATTAATTGAATATTTGATTATTATCATATTTTACTAAATATATTTATTGTATTGATTGAAAATTTTCATTTATCAATCTGATTATACATATATATTATATGAGGTAGGTTATTATGCAACCCCTCTAAATGGTGCAACCTATACAACCCCTTTATCCACCACACATTTTACTTATACCTTTTTTTTTTCTTTTTTTAATTACATAAAATATGTGGTGGATAGAGGGGTTGCATGAGGTTGCACCATGTAAATGGGTTGCATTTAAACCACACCCTATATTTTATATATATATATATATATATATATATATATATATATATATATATATATATATGAAACTCAAAAAATCACAATAACAAATAGAAAATGATTTTGACAATAAAACTGAAACCCTAATAATTGACTTCATTTATACATAAGCAAGCTAAGCCCATATCATTATAATGGATTGCATAGGTTCTGGCCCAATTTAATTTTTTGATCAAAAAAGATTATAAGCCATAATTGATCTTGATATATCTTATCCAAATATAAATATAGACAGAGGTTCAAGGGAAAACCCTAAATAAACGAAAAACTAAAAAACATCTTATCAACCGTTAGATTAGATGATCTGATGGATGTGATTAAATGGGCGGTTACAACAATATTTTTTGAATTAAAAAACTCTAGCCCCCTATTTTTTTATTCGAAAAAAGAGAAAAATAAACAAAATTCGAGCGAAATAAATTATACAAAAAAAACAATCATATTTTTTTCGTTAATTTGACATCCATATTGATATACCTTTTCATTCATTTTTTCGTGGTTTTTCGGTTTTCTATTTATTTAAGATTTTCCCCTGAACCTGACCCTATAGGGTTAGTTTTAGGAGAAAACTCTAAATAAATGGAAAACTGAAAAACCACGAAAAAACAAATGAAAAAAAATATATGAATATGTATGTCAAATTAACGAGAAAAATATGATGGTTTATTTGGTGTAATTTATTTCGCTCAAATTTTGTTCATTTTTCGTATTTTTTCGAATAAAAAATAGGGAGTGGAGTTTTTTTTTAATTTAAAAAATATTGTTGTAACCGTCTGTTTAATTATATCCATCAGATCACCTAATCTAACGGTTGATAAGATGTTTTTTAGTTTTTCATTTATGTGAGGTTTTCCCTTGAACCTCCATCTATAAATATATACATATAAGAAAGTTTTTTTTTTCGTTAATCATGTAATTAGTTAGTATTAACTTTATAAATTGAGATATTTTCGTTTTTTTTTTATATTTTCCAAAATTTATCTCATACACTTACAATAATTGTTCTCATCCACTTAATTATCACATTTCATAATTTATTTTTATTCATTCTAAAATTTGATATATTCAACTTTGAATTACTTTTTCTGCAAATAATTCGTACTCATATCACAAACTCAATCTTGCAACAAAAAGATCATGTATAAATTTTAAACAAAGATCATTGTTTCACCTATGAAATTTGTTTAAACTTTCTTAATTATCGCATTTACCTTCTGGTTTCACCTATGTTGGTTTCACCTATGTTGGTTTCACCTATGAACTTTGTTTAAATTTTCTTAATTATCTCATTCATTTTTTGATTTCACTTATGAACATTGGTAAAAATTTTGGAACTCACACACGAAAATAACTAAATTTAATTCCAAAAATTAACCGAAATTAAAGAATAATTGAAATTAAAACTGAATCTAATGGATAAATGGAATTAAAACCGAATCTAAGGGATAAAAGAAAGGAATTCCAAAAATAAGCGAATTTATCTTCTAAAAATAAAACACAATTTGTTCCAAAATTGCCCTTTATTTAATTTTATTTAATTTATTTCCTTTTTAATCAGTTTATAATCTCCAATTTAACCACAACCATTGATCAAAAAACGAACGACTCAAAATGAGTTTGCAAAGTTAACAATAATTAATGGGTTAACAAATGATTATGCCTCTAATCAGTGTTATTTCATATGATTATTTTCATCTAAGATTAGGATTTAAAATATTGATTAACATATTTTTTCGACATGCATGTATTTGTTTCATAATGTGAATCTTTTTAGTTTTTTTATGAAAATACATTGTGAAACAAATATATGTTCATCGAAAAAACTCAAATTTCCAACCAACCCGGCCAACCTAACTCGAAAAAATGCAAAAAAAAAACTCAAACCAAGATAACCCAATACATAATCGATACAAATTTTGCTTAAATCGCATCTATTAGGATGGAAACGGGTTGGGATCTAAGTAACCCGGCCAACCCGACCAAAACTTTTACGCTTTTACTCTTTTTTATGGTTTTAGACTTTTAGCGGCTTTTCTTTCTATCAATTCACAAATCTTCCTACTATAGCCGTAGTTTAGATCTATCTACGAGACCACCCCGATTAAAATCGTACGAATCCAACCTTCAATTAATCAAAAATCTTCAACATCCATAGAATTAAGAGGCTAGAGATACTCTTCTTCTACTCTTCTCTTATAACTCTTATTTTTATATTTCCATTTTGATTTTAGTTTTTTAAACAAAATCACTTAGTTCGATTGTAAAATATTGTATTAAAGTTTCAACCTGACCAATCCAACCCAACACGCACGGTTTGGGTTGGGTTGCAGTTTTGATTGAGTTAGGTTGGGTTGGGTTGAGATTTTTCAAACCGCAAACATTGGGTTGGATTATTCAAGTGTCTTCAACCCGACCAACCCAACTCATGAACACCCCTACATGTAACAATGCATTCTAAATTTTCAATAAGATGATCATATCTATAATATTGAATTGATAAATGACGAGTTTTTAATTTATTTTGTGTTTTTCTTAACCAATACTAAATTTTATGCAGTTGTAGTTTTTTACTTGATCGGTTATTATTCAATTGGATTCTAAATCATGGAAAATTTCGAAGATAATTGTTCTTAAAATATCTACATAAATAGTCATCTCTTCAAGAGTTTGTTGCAGTTATTTAAGACAATTAAATGAGTTTGATTTATATATATATAATAATTTGATTGTTGCTGTGATTATAGATTGAAAGAATGAGCGAGTTTCAGCTAGCGGAAGGAGTGGATAACACCGGTGTCACTACCAAATTCCTCACTTGCAATTGTTCCGTAAATCTACTCGTAAACATCAAGTCTAACCTTTATGGTCTTCACATTCATCCTCTGCTCCTGACTTTATCGTTCGACAATATCCCTTTGGCAACTTCGTTGGTAAGTTGATCTCTTCGATCGATCCCTCAATTGCCATCGTATAGTTTGATGTCAAATCGATTATTTTTAACCTTCAAAACGCCAAACCCGATGAATCTATTTAAATTATTAAGGAAAACCCATAAAAGATTTCAAGATTTGAGTTAAAAATTTCAAATAATGTATCATATTTATAAATGGAACAAATACAGGTTTGACATTTAAAGTCGAATCACGACAACTAAACATTAACCATGATCGGCTAATTTGCATTTGCAGGAAACACACGCACTCTATGCATCAACGAATGGACCAACGTCTTTCTTGTTATACTTGGGGACGACAAATAAGCCTATGTATGGTGCAGGAAGAAGTATGCAAGACATTTTAGACTCCGAAAAAGGCTTGTCTTTGGTCGTTCATGTGAAGCTTAGGTCAAGATTTCACGTCGTTGGGAAGCTAATTAGTCCTAAATATCATCACCAAGCCGAATGCATTCTAATCTTCAAAAGAACTTATAATAAACAACATAAAACCCTAATGTACGATAACCACTGTAATTTGTTATGATTCCAAATACTTGTCATTTTCTTTAAAAGAAACACATTTTATAGACGAAAACAAGAGTGTAAACTTAAGTTGTCCATCGTCTAAAGAATGAATTCAATCAATCACATATTGTTCTTTGTTTTAGCTGAAGTCAATGTTTTTGTGTCAAAATCTTATAATGCTTTTTCGATAGTGTTTGATTTCACGTACACAATCTGTTATTAGCAATATAATTAGATTGTATTAACATTGAAATTCGAACGCACAGTTATTAAATCTAGAGATTTTCGTAGACAATAGTTAATGTAAAAAACACTAACATTGAGTCTTAATACACGACTTTAATGATTGTAAATCAATTTAGAATGGTCTATAGCTTACTCAACATAACTTCTTTGCATAAGAGCACTTGTTAGTTGTCCGAATATGTTCTCAAAAGCTCATCAAAACGCCATAGAAATATCACCTACCAAGTAGGGTCGATTAGATTTTCTTGTTGGCGGTACCAAATAATTACCGTAATATAAGATAAAATTTAATTTTACACTAGACGTACAAAAGAACCACTTAATCTTTCTATGTTTTGGAGTGATAATCGCCAATAACCCTTTTATTGAGTGAATTTGTTTGCCACTAACCTCACTTAATATTTTCAACAACAAATTAAGGTGTGAAGCATATCTCCCCACCTGGTTTATGAGCCCATTTTCAATTTCCTTACCCAATCTCATGAGAAGCAAGCCCAACATTGATGCTCTTAAATTACATTCTCCTTGTTGAAATAAACCATGAAACTAGCAAACGATCAACATTTATAGTTTTATACTAGGTATCCTAACAATGATAGGCTTGAGTTTCCCTCCCATAACCTTCTCTAGTTGTCTTAACAAGTGGAGTAATTGGCTTCAACTTGTAAAGTTTTAGAACTGTGAAGCAGAGTAAATCGGAATCTCAAAGATAATATATTATTGAATGAAACTTGCAAAATTTAAAGGAAAGAAATACTAGATAAAGAATCAGAAATCCTTATCCTAAAGGAGACTTGAACGGAAATAAAGACTCAATCAAAACAAACTAACTTCCCTGAACACCCGGGATCTATTTAACTGACCCAACTAATGGATATCCAACATTCCTTCTCGTAAACTAATACACTATGTCTCTGGAACTTCATTTTTCACGCAAATATTCAAAGGCATCCAATTTCAATGGCTTGGTTAATATATCCGCTACTTGTTCCTGACTGCTGCATTAAACCAATTCAATGGTTCCTTCATTTACATGATCACGTAGGAAGTGAAAATGTACATCAATGTGCTTGCTCTTCTTGTGTAAAATAGGATTCTTAGACATCTTGATAGTAGATACATTATCACATCAGATAACTATTTTATCCTTTCGGGGAAGACCAATACTTTCAAGCATCCTTCTTAACCAGATTGCTTGGTACAGACACCCAACTACAGCCACAAATTCTGCCTCAGTGGTAGAGATGGTGACAATCGACTGTCGTTTTGATGACCAGGCTATTGCAACATTACTTATAAAGAAATCATAACCGGAGG
This sequence comes from Arctium minus, assembly GCA_954870635.1. NCBI lineage: Eukaryota > Viridiplantae > Streptophyta > Magnoliopsida > Asterales > Asteraceae > Arctium > Arctium minus. The sequence goes on from OX941088.1 coordinate 34,476,691, forward strand.
AGCTTTTCCTACTATCCATATCCCCTACATAATCACTATCTAAGTATGGTGTTAGAACGTTGCTGCCATTTCTCTTGAAGAAGATGCCAAGATTAATAGTTCCCTTTACATATCTTAAGACTCTTTTGATCATCCCCATGTGTTGCTCAGTATGTCTTTCCATATAGCAGCTAACTAGATTGATGGCAAACATTAGATCTGGTCTAGTAGCTAAAAGATACATCAAACATACAACCATTTGTTTATAAATGTTTGGATCCACAACTGCACTTCCATCATCTTTTAAGACTTTGATGCCTGGCACTATAAGATTCTTTTACAGGATTGCATTGATCCATTTTAAATCTGGCCAAAATTTCACGAGCAAACTTTCTTTGACATATATATATATATATATATATATCCCAGATTCATTTTGAATCACTTCTACACCCAGAAAATAGCACATATCTCCTCCTTCTTTAAAGTCTTGAATTCTTATATCAGACTTGCTTTAGTGTCGGTGACAATTAAATCATCGACGTACACAGAGACAATCAACAGGTTACCTTCATTATATCATTTGACAAAAAACGTGTGTTCGTAGGTAAACTTCTTGAAACCTTTAGCAATGAAATACCCTTCAATTCGACTGTACCAAGCCCTAGGGGTTTGCTTAAACCCATATAAGGCCTTCTTTTACCTGTATACTTTTCCCTCTTCTCCTTTATTTTCAAATCCTTGAGGTTGTTCTATAAACATTGTCTCAGTGAGTTTTCCATGTAAAAACACACTCTTTAAGCCCAATTGATGTACCTCCATTCCCTTTTGGGCAGCAAGAGCAAATATGGTCCTTATGGTATCCCGCCGACTGGAGCAAAGACTTTAATATAGTCTATACCGTATTCTTGTGCATATCCCTTGATGACCAGACTTGCCTTGCATTTATCCACTTTGCCATCTTTGTTGAGTTTCGTCTTAAAAATCCATTTTACTCCAATGGGTTTAATCCCTGCTCATAACAATAGCACCTAAGTTATGTTTCTTTCAATCGCTTCGATCTCTAGTTCCATTGCTTCCTTCCATTTGACGTCACTTACAACTTCCTCATAGGTTTGAGGATCTTGGGTCGAAGTAAACATGACCAAGCTATCTAAAGCAACAACAAGTTCATCTACTGCTTCATTTCCGAACAACCCTTCTCCTGTTTCATAGTCCTCCATCCATGTAGGACCCTTTCTTACCCTTCCGGTTCTTGATTTGAGAACTTCATCACTTTGCTGGTGCTCTTTACTTTGATCATCATCATTGCTTTAATGATCGTCACTTTTCTCTTTGTTGTTTTCATCATCAGAAATTTCTTCTTCATTACAAGACAATCTATCCTCTTTTTGTGTATAATTTTGAGACCATTCCCATTTCTTGTTTTCATAAAAAATGACATCTTTGCTGATGATGATCTTACCTTCAGATGAATTACATAGCATGTAAGCTTTAGAATTCTCTTGTGTTCCAAACATAACACGTTTAACAATTCTATCATCCAACTTTTTTCTCATCTCTATAGGACTGTGAACATGTGCAATACAACCAAAGACATTGAAATGATTAACAGATGGTTATCGCCTGGTCCATACTTCTTTAGATGTTCGTCTTTGGACATCAGATGTTGAACTTCTATTTGAAACATGGGTGAACCAAGCAATAGCCTCAGGCCAATAGATTTTTGGGACATTCTTCCCTTTGAGTATGTTGCATACCATATTCATCATGGTCTTATTCTTCCTTTCTGCTATCCCATTTTGGTGTGGAGAATATGCTGCAGTAAGTTGCCTCTTTATGCCTTGAACTTCACAAAAATCCTTGAATTCATTAGAGTTAAATTCTCCACCCCTGTCAGTTCTTAAACATTGTATCTTCAAACCTGTCTCCTTTTCAACAACCACCTTAAACCTTTTGATAGTGTCAAATGCTTGTGACTTTTCATTGAGAAAATAGTACCAAAATTTTCTCGAATAATCATCCACAAACATGATTACATACCTTTTCAGACTGGTGGACTCGAGAGTTATTGGTCCACAAATATACAGTTGGAGTTTTTGAGAAGCTATCCAAGTGCTCTTCTTTGGAAAGGTCTCCCAATGTTGTTTTCTCGCCAAGCATTCTTTATACATCTTGTTGGGGTTTGTGATGTTCAGCAGCCCAATCACCATATTTTCCCTTTGCAAAGTCATCAAACCTTTGTAATGAGATGTCCATACCTATAATGCCATTGGTGAGTCTTATCTTCACTTGTAGCCTCGAATCGTGTAGATTCTCGAGATGGCATGTTGGCAGTCACCATATACATTTGGTTGGCAATCATAGGGACTTGAATGATCAGCCCTTTGGTAGATACTGCATGAACCATTTTTCATAAGCACAAATGCACCCTTCTCCTGAATCTGACCAATACTGGTCAGATTAGCTTTTAACTCAGGGGCGTAATAGACATTGGTGATCAAATGTGGAACCCTGACAATCTCTAATCTAACGTTTCTAATTCCTTTGTGTGGCCCAAGATTTACTAGCATAAACACATATAAATCTATACAAAACACTTTTGTTTTATTAATCACAAAGAGTACATCAAGCCATATACCTATTTGTGATAGACTTTTCAATACAAAGTGTTTGTGTGTGTTCTCAATGTGTGCAACTATGTGTTCTTACTCTCTCTCAATCACCACCACGATTACACCTTTACTTTCACACACTTACTTAGAAAATAACACTATGACTTGCTTATATATAGGTCAACATGACCAAGCAAGGTCAAACCTTCTAAGCTCATTACAACACACACACAAACAACAAATACAATAAAGACCCTCATTTAATCTTGAATACAATTTCGGGCTAACAATCTCCCCCTTTGGATTCAAGATTAATTTTTTTTTGGCAATAATCTTCAGGTCTTCTTATCTTCAGAATTGTCTTCAACTTTCAGCTTTTGCTCTTCCATAACTTTGATATCTTTAAGTCTTTTTACACTTTGTATGATCTTTGACAATTCTTCAAACTTGTCTCTTCCTTTTGAATACTCTGAATAGTCATCTTTACTTTCAAACTCTGACTTTCTTTCACTTTCTCTTTGACAAGCTTTCTTTAACCTTTGACTTTGATCATCTGAAAAATATTTATCTTCCCTGAATTCTTTAAAACTTCAATCTGATCTTGAACTTTGATTATTCTCCCCCTTTTTAATGATTTGTAAGAATCAAAATCATTAAAACACTTCAAGTTCAGATTTGTTGATGAATGATCTTCCCACCATCTAATAAGCACAATCTTCATTTGATACAATGTAAAAAAAAATCTCTCCCTTTGTGAAGAAATAGACAATCTCCCCTAGATAGGAAAATTATCAATCAACCCAATACATGATGTGAAAAAAAAAATATGTCGTCTGATCTGAAAGAGCCGTTGAACCATGAATGTATTCATCTGAATCTTTTCAAATTCAAACGAAGTAAGAGTTGTAACCCTGAATCAACAAATGAAACAGTTAGAAATGCCTGTCAGTAACACGAAGTTACTGTGTACAACGAATGTACAATATAAGGAGTTGGTTTGATATTGACTCCCCAGGACTTCCATTCAATCATTGAAAAACACAAGGTAATTCTATGAATGTTCTGACAGAAAAACAAATTCTCTGTGTGCTCGTGCTTGTGTTTGAAATAATTATCACAATGATTGTGTTTCATAAGGCTCAAAGTATGTAAATCACTGAGACATCAATGATTGTACATGGACTCAACGTGCATGAGAAAGGGTCGAAGGTGGGGCAACTTTCCTTCTTTTTCAATATCAGTATCTTCCAAGAGAAGATACGATAGATTATGTGTTGCTTCCCCATAAAATGTGAAACATTCTCTTTTTGAGAAAAGAATGAGTAGCTAGTGGGGTTGTATGCAAGAGATGGCATGGGCTATTTGCCTATTTCAATGATGGTCACCAAAGAAATGTGAACCAATCAGTAATGTGGCTGCCCGGCTCAGAAAGATGTTTGGTGCAGAGTTATGATATTCTTTTAACTCTGTTCTCTCACCCTCTTTCTTTTAAACATATAAGCTCACATCTAACCAATCTCTCATTTCCATTTTACCTCAGCTCACTCCCACACTCAATTCTTTTAGACCCCTCTCCCCTCAATCACTCAAAGGATTTCTTCCGGGGTAGGAAACACTGGTTATCATGAATCCATGGAAGATCTAATAAACACTCACACTGAGTCCCATGTTGTAACACCCTAAACTCTGGAAATAGAAAGTAATTTAAAATTTTCTAAATACACCAATAATTAAATCATCTACCACTACAATTTAATATTTAACCTCAATACACACATTATTTCTATATGAACAGTCTATAATAATGACGGGTGCTACTAAAACCCAATAATAGTCACTATCTCCAACTGCGGAAGACTTCATCAATCTACTTACTCTCGTGAACCACTATGCACATCTCTTTGTACGACTGCTTGAACCGAACCCCCTTCTGGAACCTGATGCACATGCCGACAAATAAAAAGGTTAGGCTTAACGCCTAGTGAGCTCAAGAGTTTTCATTGGAGATAAATAAAGCATTAACTTCAAGAATGTTATTTAAAACCATGATTTCCAAAATGCAATACATTTGATTTGAAAGCAACCAAAAATGGTATACATTAAATCACAAAACAATCTCCTTTCATTATTCACCCTTTTCGTGATTTAAAATCATAAAACAAACTCTTCTTTAAATAAAGCCAAAACCCGAAGCGCACGTAAAGCATAACTGGCATTAAAATGATCAAACACTGAAAACGTAGATAACTCCAACTTCCAAAACATCCCAATAACTCGAATGAGTTTTGATAACCAAAACCTTAAAACATAGATAAATACCCATACTCAAACGTCTCCGAAAACATGGATTATAAAGCTCCATATCCAAAACCACACCTAATGGTGACGGGGAAAACCCGGTTACATGGTACGTGACGGAACACAAAGTATGTCACATAATTATGTACGAAATCAAAACATGTGGGTTACACATAAAACACCCACCGAGCTCAACTACTCCAAGTCTATCGCCCGAAAACATCAAGTCAACCACTCCAGGTCTATTCTTGAGAGTCCCCAAAACCGGGCGACTCGAGCACAATGGGATTACACCTTACTGTCCATGGGACGCTGCCCGACCGTATAGGCCCACACCCTACTTACCATGGAGCCCGATGCCTATCCCGTGCCAAATGGTGAACCAACTTCCCAAACGGGGACAGAGGAACACCGTGCCTATGGATCCATTGCACTAACTAAACCATTACATGACTCAAAACGAATGAGCCAAAACATTCAAAACATGACATGCTCAACTAAGATGCAGTAAATGCAAATCATAACCAAACGCTCAACATCGAGCAATTAAAACGGACAAGTGTCCTCAAAACCAAACAAAATCCAAACCGAGCCAGAAGCTCAACAAATCCAAAGACCCAACGTCGAAATTCATAAAATGAAATCAAATATAAACAACCCATATTTATATAAACCCATGCTCCAAAGCATATAATTAATTCCAACGTAGTTTAGATTGGGACAATTCATTTTCCAAGTGAGTTTACAACATTTATTCTTTCAAAACGTCCCATAACACAAAACCATGCATTTCTCTAAAACACAAATCAAAACACATTTATACTCAAAATCTACTTCTATAAAATAAATCATATAAATACCAAAATACATGATTTATTTATCATAATGCTCCAAAATCCCAAAGATGTGTGCTAAATGAGTTTATATAGTTAAACACCTTTAAACTACTCAACTCATCAGCAGTTAACAAGACTTATCAGCATTTAACAAAACTTATCAGTAGTTAACAAAACTTATCAGCAGTTAACAAAACTTATCAGCAGTTAACAATTTCATGTAAAACGCTTTAAAATAAACATTTTGGCATGTACACCGTTTTCACAAATCAACTTGAACTTACCTTGCTAGGTTAAGTTAAACCTAGGTTTCAATCCACAACCATTGGCCTCCAAAAGCATAGGTCTCACCCAAAGCTTTCCGAAGACACCCATTCCAACTCTTCAACTCAAGCTTCCAAAACCTAGATCTACATATTTCCGACCATAAATAACCATATTCAACCATAAATAATTGTTCCCTAAACATTTTACACAAGACCTCATCATATAACCAAAAACCCTAATTTCCATAAATGAAGAAAACAAGAGGTTACCTTACCCATAGCTTCAATCCACCAACCCAAAATACCACTAGAACACCAAGATGAGCCGCACACTCCCAATTTTCAAGAACAAAGAAAAGGGTTGGGTGAAAACCCTAGAAGTTGATGAAGGCGATGAAGAGGATGAAGATGGGGATGATGAATAAATGCTCAACTTGGACCTTTTGATGAAATACCCAACAACTAATCAACAAATGAGGTGGTTGATGAGTTCAAGAACCCTAGGTTCGGTTTTTATGAAAGGGAGAGGTTGAGAGAGAATAGCAAAAGAAAAGGTTGAGTTTAGAATGAGAAATGAAGCTAAAATCATATTTTAACCCGTCTGCACCTCTCTCGCGATTGTGCAATGTCACTATCGCGAGTCACTCTCGCGCGGAATGTATCGCGGGTGGTACACCCCCGACGATTGTGCCATGCGATAGTGACACATGTCACTATCGCGAGTCACTCTCGCGCCACCTGTACCGAAGCCCAAAAATGTCCAAAACTCGCGATTCTCGCATGGGTCGATTCAAGGTTCGAAAGCACAACATTTTCCACCCAAAAGGGTGGACGGAAAGCGGAGGGATTACCAACGGAGGGTGGAAACTTACTTACGAAAAACCGGGTGTTACACATGTTCCTAAAAGTACATGCTGGTCAATGATTTTCTTGACATGTAAAGCACAATAAATCATATGTCAGTGTATGTATGCTCATCAAAATTCAGAAATGAAATTTGAGCATTTTTAAACATTTAAGATTTCTCAAAACTTTATATGAATGAATAATCAAGAAAGAATAGAAATGTTTTGAGAATCTAACAATGATTAAGATCAGATCAAATTATCATGAAGAAAAATATTTGGGAATTCAAAGACGTATGTTGTTTATATGAACAATATATAAACATATTATCAATGAAAACACATTAAAAATGAAATGACGTTTGATTCAAACAACAGTGAATAACAAACGGGAGTATTACCATAGAAAGATATATCATTTGATACATGGTAATAACAAAATCAATTTGAAAATACTGAACCAATGTGTGTATGAATACTTGACGAAGTATATAGAAAAGAAAATACACAAGTATTATTCTTTAAAGAACACACGGTCAGATAGACAGTTAAGTATCCAAAAAAAAAATCATTTAAAATTCACACTTCTCAAATCATAAAGAACAATTTAAGATTGTGAAGTGGTTTGAACATTTTAAAAACATTTTTCACAAGTGAAAGTTGTTCTTCTTTCACACAAGTGTTAGAGTATAAGGATTAGAAATTTATACGTGTACTGCATAATCCATAACTCCCCCTGGAATGAATATAACAGTGAAAGTATCCTTGACAAACAATAAATATCCTCCCCCTTGATATCTGAAACAGTCAACTTATCAGAAAATATAACAATATAAATTCTAAACATTCTTTTAAACGAAAAACTTCCTGAAAAGATGTAATCATGAAAGCATCCTTCAGAAGAAAACATTTGAATACGGGTTTTGAACTGAAATGTTCAAAAGCCATTGTCACATAAAATATCCTGCAAATTTTTTTTTGGTAATCATTATAAAAATGATTCCGCTTTAGTCAGTCAACATTTGATGAAATATCCAAGATATATTCAAATAAAACACAAGATTAGAAAAACTCCCCCTAGAATCATGAAGTGGCGTTTAACATACCAAGTTTGCTAACTAAAAAGTTAAACCTCTTCTCATCCAACGGCTTGGTGAAAAGGTCAGCCAACTGGTAGTCTGTAGTCACGAAGTGCATCTCGATATCGCCCTTCTCGACATGATACTTTATAAAATGATAATGCACGTCGATGTGTTTCGTCTTGGAATGTTGTACTGGATTAGCTGTTATCGCAATGGCACTCTTGGAGTCGCAGTAGATAGGGACTCGTTGATAAGTATATCCGAAATCTTTTAACTGTGTTCTCATCCAGAGGACTTGTGAACAACAACTTGCGGCATCTACATATTCAGCCTCAGCAGTGGATGTAGAAACACAATTTTGTTTCTTAGACGTCCAACTAACCAACTTATCACCTAAAAACTGACATGAACCAGAGGTGCTCTTTCTATCCAGCTTACATCCTGCGTGATCAGCATTTGTATAGGCGGTTAGATCAAAAGATGAACCCTTAGGATACCAAAGGCCTAACTCGGTAGTACCTTTAAGATACCTAAGAATCCGTTTAACAACGACTAGGTGTGATTCCTTCGGGTTGGCTTGATATCTAGCACAGAAACATGTAACAAACATAATATCCGGTCTACTCGCAGTTAAGTACAGCAGTGAACCAATCATGCTACGGTACACTTTTTGATCTACTGATTTGCCAAAAAGATCTGCATCCAAAAGTGTACCCGTTGCCATCGGTGTTTTCATCACTGAACTATCAGTCATGTTAAATGTCTTTAAAATATCTCGAATATATTTTGGTTGATTAATGAAAATGCCTTCGGGTAACTGTTTCACTTGAAGACCAAGAAAAAAATTCAGCTCGCCTATCATTGACATTTCAAAATGAGATTCCATGATTCTTGAAAAGTTTTTACAAAACTTTGGATTTGTAGAACCGAAAATTATGTCATCTACATAAATCTGTATTAGAATCATATCATCACCTTGCTTTTTCAGAAAGAGAGTAGTATCAATTGTACCTTTCTTGAATCCTGAAACAAGTAAGAATTGTGTTAAAGTTTCATACCAAGCTCTTGGTGCCTGTTTTAGTCCATATAAGTCTTTGTCTAAGACATAGACATGATTAGGGTTCTTTGGATCAACGAATCCTTTTGGTTGAGCAACGTATACTTCTTCATGCAATATTGTTGGGAACTGAAGAATTCATCAAGTATGGTTAATACTGCTGGTTCAGAGTTAATACTGCTAGAAGACATAAAGGTTAATACTGCTGAGTGTTACTACTGCTAGTGTTAATTAATACTGCTAGTCAAAGTTAGTGCTGCTTGAACAAAGTTAGTACTGCTTAGCTAGTTAGTACTGCTAGTGGTTAGTACTGCTTAGTAGTTAATGCTGCTAGAAGGAAGTTAATGCTGCTGAAGATTAATACTGCTTATATGATGAAAATTCGTATGAAAGGATATACATGGAAGCTTAGAGATATACATGGAAGATATACTGAAGATATTTTATTTATTGTAATTATCTTTGTATTCAGTATATATTGTATAGTTTAGAATAATAATTTAATTTTCAGTTTTCATTCTTTTAGAGAGATAATCAACCTCAAGGCATAGATCCTAATTCTAGAGAAGTAGAATTCGTATTGGTGAGCCTGTTCATCAATATTGAGGTTGAGTGAGTAATCTTGTAACTTCAAAGCATTAAATACAAGTTTACAGTTTGTTGATTATATTCTGTGTTTATTTTCTGTTTGATTAAATATCAAAGTGTTATTCCGCAAACTTCTTTGATATTGTTTCTGAGAATTAATTCTTGTTAAGAATTCGATCCTGACAAGTGGTATCAGAGCTAAACTCTCTCAGAAACAGTTATTCATCATGGAAAATCTTACAGAATCAAGCAGTACTTTGGTCTCAAAAGTTCCAATGCTTAGATCCAATGAATTTGACATGTGGAAGATCAGAATCAAGCAATATATTCTCCTCACAGATTACTCTATGTGGGACATCATTGAGAATGGCCCATCTGATGAAGGAAAGATTGGTGAAGATGGCAAAAGAACCCCTCCAAAGACAGATGCAGACAGGAAGACAAGGCAGACAGAGATGAAAGCCTTGAGCACACTGCTCTTGGCCATTCCAAATGAGTATCAACACCAATTCTGCAATTGCACTGATGCACAGATGCTCTGGAATGCTCTAGAGAAGAGATTCTCAGGTACCAAAAGTACCAAGAGAAACCAAAAGGCAATCTTAAAGCAACAGTATGAAAACTTCATCTCAACTAAGAATGAGTCCATGACTCAAACTTTTGACAGGTTTAATAAACTAATTGGTGAACTAGCTACTATGGGAGTACAGATTGATCAAGATGATGTGAACAGAAAGTTCTTAAGGTCCCTTGGAGATGAATGGACCATGTACACTGTGTCATTCAGACAGAATGATCAGTTGGAAGAAAAAGAACTTGATGATCTGTACAATGATCTTAGAGTATTTGAAGCTGAGGTGGAGGCAAAGAAGAAGCCTTCTGGATATATTCATAATGCTGCACTCCTATCAGCATCAATTGATTCTACTGATAACCCTGAATCAGTTAATGCTGCTAATGGATCAAATCAAGATAAAGGCACTGATTCTGTGTTTGAAGCTTTTCTTTCTAATCATGGAAATTCCTCTTTGACTAATGATGACTTAGAACAACTCCATCCCGATGATCTGGAAGAGATGGATATTAAATGGCAGATGGCCATGCTCTCCATGAGGGTTAAGAAGTTTATAAAGAGGACTGGAAGAAACAACTTCTCCCAAAGAAGAGAAGATGGAGCAGGGTTTGATAAATCAAAGGTAGAATGCTACAAATGCCATCTGAAGGGACATTTTGCTAGAGAATGCAGAAGTGGAATGTCTCACAACAACAACCATCAACAAGCTCAATCTGGAAGCTTCAATAACAACAGAAACTCTGCTCAAGCTCTTGTTTCTCAACAAGGAATGGGGTTTGATTGGAGTGATCAAGCAGAAGAAACTATTCAGAATCAAGCTCTTATGGCTAAAGTATCTGATCTCCCATCTGAGGTAAGTTCTAATCTCTGTTCTAAAACTTGCATAGACACTGTTAAAAGGTACAGGGATCACAATCAGAAGATGAGTGATGACCTTAAGAGATTAGAAAAAGATATAAAAGACTATGTAAGGATTGTAGAGAGATTTGAAGATCAGATCAAAGGTTTTCAAGCCAATGAACTACAACACTCATATGACACCAATTACTGGCAGTGGGAGAAAAAGGATTTAGAACTTAAACTGACCAAATCTAAAGAGGAGAGTGAAAAACTGAAAGAGGAGTTAACCAAGGTTAAGCTTGATGTAGAAAAGTTTTCCAATGCTTCTAAAGCAATGGACTCTTTACTACAAAATCAGATTCATGATAAGCTGAGAAGAGGAATTGGGTACAATGCAACACCTCCACCATATAACAACAATTACATTCCTCCTACTTCAGACCTGTTAGACACCAAAGATAGGAAGGACTTGCCTGAGGGAGCCACTGAAATAGATCCCTTAGATGAGGTAATTGTTGAGGATAAGACTGAGAAAGAGGTTGGCAAGAGTAAGGAGAACAAGGTGAGTGGTGAGATTCCTCTAGAGAATAACATTATCACCAATGATGATTGTGGAAGGGCTTGGATCAAATCCAAGGACATAGAGAAGACAGAGGGAAAGTCTGGTAAGGTCCATTACAAACAGACCACAGTTGTGAATCCAGGTCCTTGCAAACAGTGTGCATGTAAGAAGAATGAGCCCCAAAAACAGGACAAAAAGAGGGGAAATCAAAGAAACTGGAATAATCAGTGGGCACAAAAACAAGGGGTTGATCTGAGTAAAATCAATAGACCAAAACCTTGTTTTATCTGTGGCAAATTGAATCATCTTGCAAAATTCTGTTATTTCAATCCTATGAAACAAAGGATGAATTTCCAAAGATACATGCAAAAACCCTTTGGTTATAAGAAAATTGAAAAGAACCATGTGGCTAAGAAAACTGTTAAAACTAAAAGCCACATGAAGAAAAAATCTGTTAAAGAAAGTGTCAATATGTGGATTCCTAAAAGCACTAAAACTGTTAGTACTGCTACCACAAATAGTGTTCCTGACAATGATAGTGCTGCTAGAAGTAATACTACTGCTAACAATGTTAATGCTGCTAACAAGGTTAGTACTGCTAAACCTGTTAGTACTGCTAACTCTGTTAGTACTTCTAAGGTTAGTACTGCTTCTAGTGTTGATTCTGCTAAGTCAATCATATTGACAAAGTACTCTAATAAAGAGTGCTCTGAGTTTAAAAACCTCATTAAAAAGGAATGTAAATACTTTGATGAGAAAGGGAGACCCAAGACCACTTTTGCTTGGGTCCCCAATCATACTAATTGATTTATTTAATGTGCAGGGCAACCAACAGCTCAAGGGAAAGAGCATATGGCATGTTGATAGTGGTTGCTCTAGGCACATGACTGGCAACATGTCATGCCTTCAGGATTTCAAGCATATTAATGGAGGACATGTTGCATTTGGAGACAATCTTACTGGTGGTAAGATAAGTGGAAAGGGTAATGTCACCAAAGGTAAGATGACATTTGAGGATGTCTACTATGTTGATCAATTAAAGTACAACCTGTTAAGTGTATCACAGGTTTGTGACAAACAACATAGTATATTATTTACTAATACTGAGTGTATGATTCTTGCTCCAGGGTTCAAGGTAGTTGATGAAAGCATGATACTACTTAGAACTCCAAGAAAGGACAATGTTTACTGTCTTGATTTGGACAATGTTGATAGTGATTCATCTCTAAATTGTCTTGTTTCAAAAGCTTCTGTAGATGAATCCTCCCTTTGGCACAGAAGGATGTGTCACATGAATTTCAAGACTATGAACAATCTTGTTAAAAATAACCTTGTAAGAGGTTTACCTTCAAAAGTCTTTTCATGTGATGATCATTGTGTTGCTTGTCTTAAAGGCAAACAACACAAAACTTCTCATAAGACTAAAGAGTTAAATTCTGTTTCTACTTGTCTCCAGTTATTGCATATGGATCTGTTTGGTCCTACAAATGTTATGAGTATAGGCAATAAATCTTACTGCTTGGTTATTGTTGATGATTACTCCAGATTTACTTGGGTATATTTTCTAAGGACTAAGGATGAAACAAGTGGTCTTATCAAATCCTTTATTCTAAGAATTGAAAACCAAACTAATCAAAGAGTAAAAGTCATTAGATCAGATAATGGAACTGAGTTTAAAAATCATGATCTAAACACCTTTTGTGAAGAAAAAGGTATTGAGAGACAATATAGTGCTCCTAGGACTCCTCAACAGAATGGTGTTGCTGAAAGGAGAAATAGGACACTAATAGAGGCTGCTAGATCTCTGTTGGCTGATTCAAAATTGCCAATTACCTTCTGGGCTGAAGCAGTTAATACTGCTTGTTATGTCCAAAACAGAGTTCTAATGGTCAAGCAAAAGAACAAGACCCCATATGAGCTTTTAAATAAAAGAAAACCTTTTATTGGTTTCTTTAAACCTTTTGGGTGTCCTTGTACAATTCTAAATACCAAATCTCACTTAGGTAAGTTTGATAGCAAAGCAGATGATGGATTTCTTGTTGGATATTCATCTCAGAGTAAGGCCTACAGAGTATTTAACTCTTCTTCTAGAATAATTGAAGAAAGTGACAATGTCAAATGCAATGAGAACACACCAAATCCTGTTGGGTCTGGACCTCAGTGGCTATTTGACATTGATTCACTAACTAACTCTTTTGGTTTCAGTAATGAGTATACAGGAACAGGAAGTGGAGGATCAGGGATCACACAAGTTCAAGAAAGTATATCTAAATCTGTGATTTTTCCCATACCCACAGTAAATTCAGTTGAAGACTGTGAAAATGAATCATTTTCTGAATCAAGTCAGAGTGAAGAAGACACTAGAGATGAGGAGACTCAAGAAAACAATGAAGTGGCATCTGAAAACACTTCAGTTGAGTTGCATGAATCTAATCTTGAGGCTGGATTAAATGAAGAACCTAGTCACAACACCAGAGTTCAGAAGAATCATCCTCCACAGTTGATAATAGGAGATATCTCTTCTCCTATGATGACTAGACATCAAAGCAGACTTCAGGAAATGCAAGATCAACAGCATACAGTGCTTTCTTGTTTTCTATCACAGCTTGAGCCTAAAAAGGCACATGATGCTATGAACGAATCCAGCTGGATAGAAGCAATGCAAGAGGAACTGTTACAGTTCAAGCTACAAGATGTGTGGGATCTAGTAGACCTTCCTAAAGGTCACAGAGCAATTGGCACAAAATGGATCTTCAGAAACAAGAGAGATGAAAGAGGTATTGTTATAAGAAACAAAGCAAGGCTGGTGGCTCAAGGCTATACTCAAGAAGAGGGTATAGATTATGAAGAAGTTTTTGCACCTGTAGCTAGGATAGAAGAAATCAGACTATTCCTAGCCTATGCTTCTTACATGAACTTCAAAGTCTACCAAATGGATGTAAAAATTGCTTTTCTCTATGGATCAATTGAAGAAGAAGTATATGTCTGTCAACCACCAGGGTTTGAAAACCCAAGCTATCCAGACAGGGTATACAAATTAAAGAAAGCACTTTATGGACTACATCAAGCCCCAAGAGCATGGTATGACACTCTGTCATCCTATCTCTTGGAAAATGACTTTGAAAGAGGAGTCATTGATAAGACTCTATTTATCAAAAGAAAGAAGAAGGATATCTTACTGGTCCAAATATATGTTGATGACATTATTTTTGGTTCTACAAGAAACAACATGTGCAAGGAGTTTGAGGATTTAATGCATCAAAGGTTCAAAATGAGTTCCATGGGGGAACTTACTTTCTTCCTTGGACTCCAAGTTCAACAGAAGTCAGATGGCATTTTCATATGTCAATCCAAGTATGTGCAGGATATTCTAACCAAGTTTGGTTTCTCAGAATCAAAACCTGCCAGCACACCTATGGAAACACACAAGCAGATCACAACAGATCTTGAGGGGGAGGATATGGATGTGCATCATTATAGATCCATGATTGGCTCTCTCATGTATCTCACAACATCAAGGCCAGATATAATGTTTCCAGTCTGTGTATGTGCAAGATTTCAAGTTAGGCCAAAGCAATCTCACTTTCAAGTTGTTAAGAGGATATTCAGATATCTCAAAGGGCAACCCAGATTGGGACTTTGGTATCCTCATAACTCACCTTTTGACCTAATAGCATACTCAGACAGTGATCTAGGTGGGGCAAACTTGGACAGAAAATCTACTTCTGGAGGATGTCAGTTTTTGGGTGCTAGACTAGTCTCATGGCAGTGCAAGAAACAAACCACAGTATCCACATCTACAACAGAGGCAGAGTACATAGCAGCTGCAAGTTGCTGTTCTCAAGTCTTATGGATTCAGAATCAAATGTTGGATTATGGGGTAACCTTTCTACACACTCCAATCTTTATTGACAACAGCAGTGCTATTAGCATTGTCAATAATCCAGTCAAGCACTCAAAGACAAAGCACATTGAAATCAGGTATCACTTTATAAGAGATTGTAATGAAAAGAAACTTATTCAAGTTGTCAAAGTTCACACTGATAATCAGTTTGCTGATCTATTCACTAAAGCTTTTGATGTGGGTAGATTCACTTTCTTGGTAACAAGTGTGGGAATGATAAACTCTGAATAATCTTCTTCTCAAAAAGTGGTTTTATACCTGTATATTTTTTCTTGGTGTTACTAATCTTCTTTTTCAGGATATGCATCGCAGTACTCAGTGTTTAGCAAGGTTAAAAGGAGTAAGTTTAGTTAATACTGCTAGTGGTTAATACTGTTAGTGGTTAATACTGCTAGTAGTTAATACTGCTTTCAGTTAATACTGCTAGTAGTTAATACTGCTTTCAGTTAATACTGCTAGTAGTTAATACTGCTTTCAGTTAATACTGCTAGTAGTTAATACTGCTAGTAGTTAATACTGCTTTCAGTTAATACTGCTAGTAGTTAATACTGCTCTAGGTTAATACTGCTTATATTCCGAATACTATAAATACTTTTTGCCCGCCTAAAAGTTCATAACGACTCTTTGCATACTGTTCTCTTGCGCTCAAAATCTTTTCTCTCTCAAGTTCGAAGTTTTCAGGCACGCTTTCCACTAAGATCAATGGCATCCATGACTTTCATCGACGAGCACAACGAGATTGCGATGCTACAAAAGCCAAAGCAAGCTTCAGGATTTCATCAGATTGTGGATTTTCTCAAGACAAGCCACATTGCTCATGCTCTTATTGTATCACCTACAATCTACATTGAGCATCAAAGGCAGTTCTGGGCTAATGCAACCATTGTTGTGGAAAATGGTGTGCAAATGATCAAGACAAGAATCTGTGATCAATCACTAACAGTTACTTAAGAGGTTATTCGCATCAGTCTACGTCTAGACGATGCCTCTGGTATAACTTCTATCCCAAATGATGAACTGTTTACAACTCTTACAAGAATGGGGTATGGAGGCCCATTGGGTGTTTTCAAATTTTCTAAAGCAAAATTCTCACCCCAATGGCGTTTCTTTGTCCATACTCTTATGCATTGTATATCCAAAAAGACTACTGGATGGAGTGAGTTCAGCAGCACTATTGCTTATGCTTTGGTGTGCTTGGCCACTGCCAGAAAGTACAATTTTTCTAAAATGATTTTCAATGATCTTGTCTCAAACATGGGAAACAAAAAGAGCTTCTTTATGTATCCCAGGTTTGTTCAAGAAGTTATTACTAATCAATTGACGGATATACCTCAACCTGTTGGGGTATATGTACCTAAACCCCCCAAAGGCAAGGTTTTCTCAAATATGAGAAGATCTGCTGGGGACTCTGAAGGAGTTTACACCCCATTGTTCTCTACAATGATGGTGGTGTCCCAAACCAATGAAGTTATGGCAGCAGGGTCAAGGCCCCCATTAGACCAACCCACTGCTAGTCAAGCCCAACCTTCCCTCTCAAAATCAATTCCCCAGTCCCTTCTTGAAAAACCAACCTCTCCCATCACCCAAACTTACAAGAGAAAACAGGTAAAGAAGGCTCCTTCCCTTCTTGTACCATTACCCACTAAGCCTATAAGCCCTCTAAGGGAGAATTCTCCCCTAGAGAATATCCAAAGGAAAACCACAAGGGTGTCTCCCAACCCAAAGGAGGTGCTCTCTTAGGAGGAGGTAGAGCATATGGGTGATGAGGCTGCCACTACTCCTGCTAGTACAGAGAAGGAAAGTGGTAACATCAATAAAACCTCCCCCATGGCAACTTTGGGTGAGCAATCATCCAAAGGTCCCAGGTGCCAAGAACCCAAGGGGGTGGATAGTGCTTCTGCTAGGCAGAAGACTTCCACTACAAAAAGATCCAATGATCCTTCAAAAGAGGGTAACACTTCTGGAGAAGGTGAGGACAGATATAACTATTATGAATTGATGGAAACCATGGGCAACATCAACATGGATGTACTCAAACAGGGCAAAGATATAGAAGAGCTTAAACTCATAGTACTGTCACAACAAGAACAAATCATCAAATTGAAGCAAATGGTAAGGAAACTGATTCTGCAAAGGAAGAAGAAACAATTTGTGCTCAGAAGGAGGAAACCAGTGACTGATGCTCCCAAAAAGGGGGAGTCAGAAGCTGATGCCAAAGCTAAGGGGGAGCAAGAGGAAAAACATGATGTTGAGGGGGAGAATGAGCAAGCAGCAGAAACAGAGCCAGCAGCAGAAACCATTAATACTGCCAGTTCAAGTAAAGCAGCAGAAATGGTTAATACTGCTGAGCTGAAAGAAGCAGCAAAAACAGTAAAGGAGGTCCTTACAGAGCTTGAGATTGCAGAAACACTCATCAAAGCCAAACATGATACTCCCAAGGTCACCTCAAAGGCCAAAGGAGTTGTCATAAAAGAAAGAGGTGATGCAGCAAAGAACTCTAGCATTGAGAAGGTGATGGGTAAAGAGAAAGGTAAGGCAAAGCTAGTTGAATCTGATAAACCAATGAAAAAGCAGAAGCTGATTGAATCAGATGAAGCTCTAGCTAGGAAGATACATGCTGAACTTGAAGAAGCAGAAACCATGCAAGTGCAAAAGGATAGAGAGATAGCTAAAGCAATGGCTGCAGAGTTAAACAAAGCCTATCAACAAAGCTTAGCAACAGAACAAGCCAAGAAGAAAGCCACATCTTTGAGGAAGCCTGCAAAGATCAAAATGGCTGCAAGGAAAAGACAACCTTCAAAGACATACCTGGGTGCTCAAGAGAGAAAGAAAATGATTACTTTCCTCAAGGGTGCAGTAGGTGTCAAGGTAGAGATGTTTTCAAAGATGTCTTTTGAGAAGCTCAAGAAGATGTATGATGCTGAGATGATAAAGCTTCAAGGGGATGATCTTGCAAGGGTTGAAATGGAGAAAAGAATGAAAGAAAGCAATGATTTCTTACAAAAACCATTCCCTGATGAGCAAGAAACTCCAGAGAAGGAAACAACAATTGGTGAAAGTCTAAGGACTTTAAAAAGAACAAAGATGATTGCCAGGAGAAAGCCTACAAAGAAGCCTAGATTAGTGGAAGAAGAGGCTGAAAAGGTTGCTGAAGAAGAAGAGGCACCTGAGTCATCTACAATGAAAGAACCTGCAAGTACTGAGGATGTCAAGATGTACATGGTTGTGATGGACAAAGTGCCTGAACCAATTGCAGCAGAACCTGTAGGAGTTAAACCTCCTGAAGTCATTCACTGGGATGTTTTGGAAGTAGATGGCAAGAAGTATATCAGACTGAAGAGAAAAGATGAAAAAAATGTTTGATATAGGGATGAAGTTGTATGCAGATCAGTTGAAAGCTCCAGGGATTTCAATTACAAAACTGGTGATGGAGTATCTGTGTATGATGTTCAAACCTGATGAAGTGGAGGAGATCATAAGGAGCGTTTTTCAAGCAGTTACCAATTGGACTTTGTATGAAACTAGTGGCATATATTCTGTGACTTTGGATAGAAATCACATTGAATACTTCCTAGTGGATAAAGTATACAACCATAGCAGATTGAAACTTCATTTAATGTTGAAGAAGAAGCTTGGATGTGGTGAAAATTCAGAAATGGCTAAATATTTGATCCAAAGAACAATTAATCAAAGTTTGGGATTGGATGCAAATACTGGAATTTAGGTCATGATGGAGTTTTGGGAGCATCTTGAAGAAGATCTGAAGAACTTGACTTCTTTTCCTAAAAGTCAAGTTAGGGGGAGATTGTTGGGAACTGAAGAATTCATCAAGTATGGTTAATACTGCTGGTTCAGAGTTAATACTGCTAGAAGACATAAAGGTTAATACTGCTGAGTGTTACTACTGCTAGTGTTAATTAATACTGCTAGTCAAAGTTAGTGCTGCTTGAACAAAGTTAGTACTGCTTAGCTAGTTAGTACTGCTAGTGGTTAGTACTGCTTAGTAGTTAATGCTGCTAGAAGGAAGTTAATGCTGCTGAAGATTAATACTGCTTATATGATGAAAATTCGTATGAAAGGATATACATGGAAGCTTAGAGATATACATGGAAGATATACTGAAGATATTTTATTTATTGTAATTATCTTTGTATTCAGTATATATTGTATAGTTTAGAATAATAATTTAATTTTCAGTTTTCATTCTTTTAGAGAGACAATCAACCTCAAGGCATAGATCCTAAGTCTAGAGAAGTAGAATTCGTATTGGTGAGCCTGTTCATCAATATTGAGGTTGAGTGAGTAATCTTGTAACTTCAAAGCATTAAATACAAGTTTACAGTTTGTTGATTATATTCTGTGTTTATTTTCTGTTTGATTAAATATCAAAGTGTTATTCCGCAAACTTCTTTGATATTGTTTCTGAGAATTAATTCTTGTTAAGAATTCGATCCTGACAAATATCCCATTCAAAAATGCAGATTTTACGTCCATTTGAAAGACAGTAAAATTTTTGTGAGCTGCATAAGATAAGAAGATTCGTATAGCTTCCAGTCGTGCCACAGGAGCAAAAGTTTCTTCATAATCAATCCCCTCCTGTTGACAATAACCCTTTGCAACAAGACGAGCTTTGTTTCGAACTACAACTCCAGATTCGTCTATCTTATTTCTGAAAACCCAGTTTGTTCCAATAACAGATTTCCTTCTAGAAGTGGTATGAGTCGCCAAACTTTGTTCCTCTCAAATTGCAGAAGTTCATCTTGCATCGCCAGTATCCAATCTGGATCACGCAAGGCTTCTGAAGCTTTCTTCGGCTCGAGAGAACTTAAAAAGCTTGAATATAGACAAAAATTAGCAGATGCTGCCCGCGTTTGTACACCAGACTGTGCATTACCAATAATATTATGAAGTGGGTGAGCTCGTGTCCATCTCATTGTACTTGGAAGTGGATGAACATCAGCTTGAGTATTATCTTCATCATATTCATCATATACTACAGGTAAGTCTTGATCAACCCCAGATGTGCTCGGGACATCTTGTACAATCTCTTCTGAAGTAGAAATTTCCGGAGCAATAGAAGAAGTGCTCGGGACTTCTGTTCCAGAATTTGGATCTGAATGCTCAGAATCAACATTAGTACCTTCAGAAGATATATGTGTAAATGTACCTGATGAGGTTGGTATTGTGACATTGTCAGAAGGTCCTGAAATGTCTTCTATTATAACTGGAACCTCTGAAGTTGATGCGGATATGCTTGAGTTTTCGAAATCTGCACAGATATCCATAAAAGCATCAAAAAATAATAAGTCTAATTCAGATGTACCTTTATTTGGATCAGAAGACTTAGTCTGTTTGATTGCGGGTTCTATTCCGTCTTGAATAGAAACCTTCTGCTTGAGCTTGAGTTCTGAACTGTTGTGTTCAGAAGTCAACTTTGATGTTTCATCGAAAGACACATTAATGCTCTCCATGATCGTCTTGGTTCATCTATTGTAGACCCGATATGCTTTAGACGTTAACGAATAACCAATGAAGTATCCTTCGTCAGCCTTCTTGTCAAATTTACCAAGATTGTCTCGATCATTGAGAATATAACACCTGCAACCAAAAGTGCGAAAAAATTTAATATTCGGTTTTCGACGATTAATAAGTTCATACGCTGTCTTTTTATGTCTTTTGATGACAATCGTGCGGTTTTGTGTGAAACACGCAGTGGCTACGACTTCAGCCCACAGAAACATTGGCAACTCAGAATAAGCTAACATTGTCCTCGCAGCTTCCACCAGTGTTCGATTCTTCCTTTCAACTACGCCGTTTTGCTGAGGAGTGTAGGCAGCAGAAAAGTTGTGAGAGATCCCAACAGATATGAGATAACTCTGAAGCTTTTCATTCTTGAATTTCGTGCCATTGTCACTTCTCAAAAATTGAACCGACAATTGTAGTCGAACCTGGATTTTCTTTATGAACTCAATGATCAGCTCTGTTGCATCTGATTTGTTCCTTACAAATTCCAGCCAAGTGTATATGGAGTACTCATCTATCATAACCAAAATATATCTCTTGTCGTTGATAGATTGAGTCCTCATCGGGCCGCATAGGTCCATATGTATCAATTCAAGAGGTGTTGAGGATGAGAATTCAGTCTTTGCTTTATGAGAGCTTCGCTTCATCTTTCCTATTTCACAAGCGGGACAAAGAGAATTCTTTTCAAATCTTAGTTTAGGTAGACCTTTGACAATACCTTGTCTCGCCAATTGATTCATCGCATCAAAATTTTGATGAGACAGGCGTCGATGCCATATCCAACTTTCAGCTCGTGAAGCTTTTGCAATCAGACAAATAGGTCTTGATGCAGAAAGAGTTGGAAAATTCACAGAATAAAGATTTGCATTCCGCTTAGCTTTAAAAACTGCACGACCATCTTTATCTTCAATATAACATCATTTATCAGTAAACCGAACTTGGAATTTACTATCGCAGAACTGACTTGTGCTAAAAAGATTATGATCAAGTCCTTCTACGTATAGTACTCTCTTGATCGTCACGATGCCATTTGTTAAAGATCCGTGTCCTCGAATATGGCCAGTAAGCTCTGAATTTGCATAACTTACTGTACCGGCAGGTTCCTCAACATAATTGTGAAGTAGATGCTTAAATCCTGTCATATGGCACGAGCATCCTGAATCTATATACCATGTATGTGAGGTCTACAAAAAGAACAAATTACTTCTGCTTAGGTACCCATATCCAGATGGGTCCTTTCTTGTTACCTTTTTGTAGTTCATCAATATCATTTACCTTAGCCTTAATTCGCCACTCATAACGAGGCTTAGGTACCCATTTCCATGTCATTTGCACATTAAGCTCATGAAATCTTTTCTTTTTAGAAAAATGATCAATCTTAGTATGAAAAACTTTAGCCTAATGTGTTAAGGATTTGGAAAATGATTTGACAAGAGATGTTTTTCTGGCAACTTTAGATTTAGAATAAATGGAAGGAATGATAAATGCATTATCATGACAGTGTTTGCAGATAAAATTCTTACGTGCAAATGTCAAAAGCTTAGATTTATCCAATGAAGTACAAGCATTCATACAACTTTGACATTTGGAAACGTTTGAATTTTTACAAATCAAACTATCACTGTCACTGATACTACATTTATTTTTAGCAACTTTATTTTCTTCCACATTCTTCATCCATTCTCCTTTATCATTCTGCCTTTTTATATCTGAAACAGAAAATAGAATCTTGTTAGCTTTCTTTGTAGAAGATGATTTTGACTTTGAAGTACAAGAATCTTCTCCCTTTTCAAAAATACTCGGAGGATATTCAGGAGTAGTAGTATAAACAACTGAAGTTTTAGAATTAATAGTTTCAAACTCTGGATTAGAATGAACATTCCAGTTTGGAGACTCAAACATCTTTTTCTCTTTTAGATTTTGTTTAAACAAATCATCTTTTAAAATAGTTAACTCTCTAGAGAGTTCTTTGTTTTCTTCAAAAGACTTGTCAAGTTTAAATTTGAGATCAATGTTCTCATCTTCTAACTCTTCAATTGTCTTTTGAAGATCTGTGATTTGTTTCTCAAAGATAGATGCTTGATTCACCTCAGAGTTTGATTCCATTTTTTCTAGTATAGGAACAGGATCTGAAGCATTCATCATTTCTGTAAAAATCTCCTCAGTCATAATTTTTGACAAATCAGAATTAAGGTTTTGATTCATGATATTTTCATCTTTTGATTCTTTTGAGGAATTAGAAGTGAATGAATCAGATAAAGGAATTTGATTCTCAACATCACTTTCTGAATCAGATTCATCATACTGACACTGAGATTCAGTACTATTTGCTTCAACCTTGGCTGACTCTGTTGGTAAACAAGGAGAAAATAGTGATGAAAATTCACTAAATTCTGGCTTTCTTGTTTTGTAACTTTCGTTCAAATCTTTATAAGAAAAACCAACAAATTTAAAACTTGAAATTGAATCAGCACAAGAGGAAGTATCATCATCATTCACGACATTAACTTTAAGAAAAGTAACAAAAGTATCACGAATATTAGGTTTTGTAGGAGTAGAGCCCATTTTATCAAAATTATACAAATTTTCTGGTGCTCTTTTCAAAACATTATTTGCTTCAAAACCCAAACCTTTTTTGACATCATAAAATCGGACATCTTGGAGTTTGTTAGTTAAAAGATTTAATGTTTGCTCAGTCTGTCCTCTTTTCAGATTTAAATCCTCCAGTTGCTTGATTTTACAATATGCCTCGTTTCTTTCTTGAAAACATGCTTCAAACTTGATTTTAAATTCACCTTTTTCAGCATTTAAATTTACAAGATCTCTTTCAAGCTCAGATATTTTTGATTTTAAAACATCTTTGTCCTTTTTCAAAATCTCTTTCTCAGATTCTTTATCCTTAACAACATCTTTCAACATTGCATTTTCATCACGAAAATTCAACATTGTTTGTCTTTCATGACTAAGTTTGACTTTCAAAATTTCAAACTCTTCTTTCATAAATTGAACCTGAGATTTTAAAGATTGAACAAGTTTATTTTTAAACAAAATACGTACCTCAGAACCACAGTCAGAATGATCAGAAGATGATTCAGTGTCCTCATCCACTTTGGCCATCATACACACCTGAGTAAAGTGTGCGCTTTCATCATCAGAACTCTTGTATAACCAATTTTCCTCTTCTGCCATTAAGTTTTGACCATCTTCCACCTTCTTTGCAATCAGTGATTTACGAGCATAGTATTATGAATTCTTTGTTCGCTTGAACTTGCAGTCTTTGGAAAAATGACCTGGTTTTCCACAGTTATAGCTTCGTCCATATTTCGGCTCAGACTCTTCTTTCTTGCCTTCTCTCTTCTCTTCTCTCTTTTCATCTCTTTTCTCTCCTCTTTTCTCAAACTTCTTTTCAGACCTTGGTTTGTACTTGTCTTTCTTGTAACTCTCATATTTCGGCTTTGAGAATCTGTTCTTACCAAAGGTTTTCTGAAACCGCTTTGTCAGGAGAGCCAGATTTTCAGCAAATCGTTGAATATCTTCATCTAAATTTTCTTCAACTTCAGTAGAAAATTCATCAGTACTTGAATCAGTGACTTCAGTGAGGAGAGCTTTGGATTTCCTTGAATTTGTCTTATAAGAAGAACTGGACTTGAAACTTGACCCTTTCTTTCGTTCAGACATTAAGGCTAGAGAATCCTTGACCATCTTCTTTTCAGCACTCAGCTGCTTTACTTCATCCTCATGCTGAGACAAAGTTGTGAAGATATCATTGACTTCTTCTTGAGCCATGTCCTTAGTCATCTGAATGTTGATAGCATAGCTTTTCCACTCTGGGTTCAAGTTCTTAATGAACTTATAATTGATCTCAGATACTGACTTGTTCATTCCATTTCTCCTTAAATCATTCAGAATCACATTGAAACGTGTGTATGTCTCCAACAAAGTCTCTCCTTCTTTTGCATGGAAGCCTTCATACGCATTTATACTTTGATTCAGCTTTGTCTGAATTGACTTCTTTGTTCCCTGAAACTGTCTCTCCAGTTCATCCCATAAAGCTTTTGCAGATTCCCTACTGTCTACGCGATTGTAGATGTCATTAGGAATTGCCATGGTGAGATAGATAAGTGCTTCTTCATCTATCTTATGTCTAGCCTTTTCTGTTTCACTGAAGAATTCATATGGTTTTGGCACATATCTGTCCGGAATTTCTGGAGATGTAGTTGAAGCTGCTTGTCCAGGTACATGCGTTTTTGGCTCAATCGGACCATTTAAGATAGAATCCATATAATCTCTGTTCTTTAGATTCAAGAACTGAGTCATCCTTTTCTTCCATTGTGAGTATTCTCCGATAGACAATACCGGAGGATTCAGATGAGATCCCATAGAGAGTAATTCATTCGCCATGATTGAAAGATGTATAAACCTACACAAGATGAAAAATATTAGCTAGTAAAGATCTTTAAATCCAACAAATCAAGAAAACTTGAAAATAAAAATTCAAGTATAACACTGTATGTAACGCAAGATAGAACTGATCGTTAGTTCAAAATAGAAATCTAAAGAAAAATCACAGAATGTATGAAACAATTAAAACTCAAGGACAAGTTTGCGTTTTGCACATGAAATGCAAAAGAGACTTTGCGCGACGGTCAGCTTGCGCAAACAAGACTTTGCGCGACAGGCAACTTGCGCAAATGAAACTTTGCGTGACGAGTATCTTACGCAAACTACACTTTGCGTTTCTCGAAGCTTACGCAAACCAATACTTTGCGTGTCGAGTAGCTTACGCAAATCAATACTTTGCGTGTAGTGAAGCTTACGCAAACCAATACTTTGTGTGTCGAGAAGCTTACGCAAACCAATACTTCTCGATAACCACTGATTGTGCAAAGCTCACTTTTCGTGACATGACTATCTGAACTCACACTTCATCTTTGCGTATGATGTTAAATACACAAAATTCACTTTTCGTAACTCGTCTAAAACGCAAACTTTACTTTGCGTTTCTCGTTGAATACGCAAAGCTCAAAATTCTTTTCCTGTTGATTACGCAAACGATGAATTTCTCGATGATCTTGCGCAAACAAGATGATCTTGCGCAAACCTTGACGAACTTGCGCAAAGTTTGGATCTCACGCAAACTTCCAGAACTCGTTCAAATTCACACCAAAAACCACTATAGACCTCGAATATCGATCTGAAAACTTGACAATTCACTCACCTACACATCTAGAACTCAAATCTAACAATGAATTTCGATCAAAAACACAAAAATTTACAATTTGATTCAAGAACAGTACGATGAACTCGTGAACTCGAAAAAAAACAACAAAACTTCAAAATCGATGATCAATTCAAATGCAATTCAAAAATTAAATGATACAAACTCGATCGATTTCACTATATGATCATAACTTGATCAATTTCAACTCAAAATTTTCACTAAAATTCAAAAATGATTCTGACTTCGTGAACAGTAACTATGAACAGTGTCGACTCAAAAACTTTCTTGATTTTTAAATGGATTTGGCTCTGATACCAATTGTGGCCCAAGATTTACTAGCATAAACACATACAAATCTATACAAAACACTTTTGTTTTATTAATTACAAAGAGTACATCAAGCCATATACCTATTTGTGATAGACTTTTCAATATAGAGTGTTTGTGTGTGTTCTCAATGTGTGCAACTATGTGTTCTTACTCTCTCTCAATCACCACCACGATTACACCTTTACTTTCACATACTTACTTAGAAAATAACACTATGACTTGCTTATATATAGGTCAACATGACCAAGCAAGGTCAAACCTTCTAAGCTCATTACAACACACACACAAACAACAAATACAATAAAGACCCTCATTTAATCTTGAATACAATTTCAGTCTAACACTTTGACTGCCATTCTTGAGTCGTTGTCAAGTCTGACAGTATGATCAAACTGTTCATACCACTTATATGGTTGTTGCACTTGGAATCGAAAAACCAAACATGTTCTTTGGTGACTCCATCTTTTTTCAGTGTACGCCATTAATGCTTTTTCCCAACCATATTAAGATCAGTTGGACATGCATAGAACCATTTCACCATTTCTTTCGCTTCTTGATCTTCTGCAAAATTTGCCTCCTTCTCCTAATCTGGACACCTCATATTGAAGTGACCCAATTTATGACACTTGTAACATTCAATCAAGTTCTTGTTGAAAGTGGTCTAGCCATATTAAATATGGATCTATTTTTCGATAAATTTTGATTTGTTGGTACGTAGAAGAAGAGGGTAGTGTCAATGGGCGCATACAACAAATAAAATATCTGGGTTTATTAATGGCTCACACATACACATCCGGGTTATATTTTTTCATTGAGGTTCGACTTCTTCATCTGAGTTTGAAATTTTCATTTGGGTTCCATTTCTTTACCGATGTAAAACTTTCTCTTACTGTGTGCTCTTTGTGTTTGTTGAAGCATGTACACCCTTAAATTTGGTAAGAGAAACTAATTAAAAATTTCGATATAACATCAAATAAAGGACAAAACTTCATCCTACAAATCAAAACCCAATATACCTCAAATTTAAAATTCTATGTTTTAACCTCAAAATTATAAACTCCAGAAATACACAAGTACTAAATTGAAGTCAGGTGTTACTTAACCCAAATACAAGTTGTTATTCCCCAAACAAATACGGAAGGCTTCACTAAGATATTCACTTCTCGAGCACACAACTAGCACTCCTCTCTTCACTATGTCACTAGAACTATTTCAGCCGGAACCTGATGCACATGCCGACAAATAAAAAGGTTAGGCTAATGCCTAGTGAGTTCAAGAATTTTCAACACGCATAAATAAATCATTAAAAAGGAAGAATGAAATTTAAATCATAACATTTCAAAATGATATGCTTCAATTATGAAAACGACTCGTTTTCCAATAATATGCGTTTTAGGCGACAGAATTACCAATATAAGCTTTTTCCAAATCTAAACTATTTCAAAGACTAAGATTCCAATATAAAATGTTCTTTCGTAAATTAAATTCGACCCAAAACTCACTCAAAATGAGAATAGAAAGCGAACTCCCAATTTATGAAACATGGATAAAACTTTATATCCTGAAACACCCAAAACACGGGTGGGGCATAATACTCAACCCATAAATCATGGATAAGATCCATATATACAAAACGTCACTGAAAACATGGATAATAAAACTCAATACCCAAAACAACACCTTTAGGTGACAGGGGAGAACCAAATTCCATCGAATGTGGCGGACACACAAAGTTAAGCCCCTTATCAATGTTCTCGAGATTCAATAGAGCCATGGATCCCCGTATACGGCTCCCTACCGAGCAACCACCGCAACATACCCAAAGGACCCTAGTATCTACTCGACCTCTAGATGAGTGTCACCACAAAAGTCACAAGTCCCCGTATCTGGCTCACCATGGGCACCACCGCAAGACTTAGCTCCGTATACTGCTCTGCAGAGCACCACCATAAGCTTACATAAAAACATGACTTGTGGACCACTCACTAGACTTCAAACGCGGACACTAAATTCCACGATGAATAACCAGACTGGATTAAACGGGCATCGAGTTCAACCACCCACGATCTATACGTCGAGCTCCCGCTAGCCATATATAATTTCCAATCCCAAAACGGGGATAAAGTTCCCAACTAAACCAACTGACTGACTCATATGCCTATGTGTAAATTATTATATGCCAACGACACGTGTCACACAGAGATACTGCTGAGGAGTATGTAAACCTATAGGATCGCACACAAAGAATGCGTTTGTTTCCATTTGTAGAAACCCGGATTTTATGAAAAATATGTGTTAAACTAATTATGATAATTACAGGGTGAAAACGTAATTATGTTAATTACGGGGAATTATCTGTAATTATATAATTATATTTTAAAGTTTAAAAAGATAATTATATATACTTATATAATTATATTTTAAAGTTTAAAAGGATAATTATATATATATATATACATATATATATATATATATATATTTGAATTTGAATTTGAATATTACAGATAATTACTAAACCTTATTTAATCCTTAATTGAATTATAGTCTAACTATAATTCTTCTGATATAAATAAGGGGTTAGGCTAAACCATTTGATATACAATTGAGTTAGAAAAGCTTTTCAGAAAAATACAAAAAATAAACCCTTTTCTTTTCTGTAAAACACATATAGATCTAGGGTTATTGGGCTAGCACCCGGTGGAATTTCGCGTGTTCGTGTGTGGATACCGCTAGAGGAAACCTCGATTGGTTTCTAAATGC
Source organism: Arctium minus (assembly GCA_954870635.1). Taxonomy (NCBI): domain Eukaryota; kingdom Viridiplantae; phylum Streptophyta; class Magnoliopsida; order Asterales; family Asteraceae; genus Arctium; species Arctium minus. Next base: position 34,505,971 of record OX941088.1, read on the forward strand.
TCAGCTAGTTCAACCACAACAGATCTGAAAAGGTACATCTTTAAACACCCTATGGTGTGGTTCTTATTTAATTAAATGCATCATTGGGTCCGATTGGGTTTTAAGTTTTAAAAAAGTTTGTATTTAATTTTGTAACCAAAATTCTTTTTAATTTCCGCTGCGTATAACGGTTACAATTTATTTTAAAATCCAACAGTGGTATCAGAGCCACTTTGAGCATTTAATTAAAAAAAAGGGAAACATAAGATGTTATATGGCAATAAAATTTAGTATATATGTTTATATATTAGACCCATCCTAATAAACAATATACGTTTGCATTTTTGGTTAAATAAAATAAATAAAACAAAATGAAAGGAAAAGATAAGAGGGTGTCAATTATTAAAATAAAAGGAAGTAGTCGACTCTTGTTTGATAAATTAAAAGGGTTTTCAAAACCCTAATGAGTTATTTTCTATACCAGTAGCCACATCTCCAAAAAGGTTTGAGAAACCTTATCAAACCCCTCTCCTTTTTCTCATGTTTTTTTCGACTTGGTTTGCGTTTGTTGCCGTGTTTTCTTCTCTAAGAGTTCAAATGGTCATTTTGGATTTTGAGTCAAGACTTTATGTCGTTTGTTTTAAATCGGTTAAAATTTTGACATTAATATAATGGTCACTTTATTTATGTTATTTATTTGACCAAATTATTTTAATTATGTTTAAAATTATAATTAATGGGTTAGTAACCCACAAATTATAAGATTGGGTCCAATTAAATTTAAATTGCCATATAGTATTTTGTTCCAGTTTTGGCCTTTATATTTATGTTAAATTATATCGGCCAAATATTTATATATGTATAATATATGGTTTGCCTCAAAGACCCGTGGTTGATTTGTTTTTATTTTGGAAAATTAAAATGTATTAATTGCATGGGATGTAATTTTAATTTTCTAGATAGGTCCAAATGTAAAATAGATTAGGATATGTTATCTTTCTATTGTAAATCATCCGAAGACGAAGTTTCAAGAAATCAAGACGGAGACCCTGGAGTTCACCAAGATGGCGAGACCAGTGGGAGAAGATTGATGATGTCCTTAGATATTGACCGTGGTTGTTGTGTTGGCTCACAACACCATATTAGGGGCAAATCCATATATTATCTTGTATGTTTATTATGTGTTTGCTTTTTATTTATTGATTTATTATTGTTATTATAATTGCAAACGCTTAAAATAAAAATCAAACGCAAAACAATTTTAAATCGCTAAATAAAATATGATATTTTAAATTGATATGTTTATCAAACTCAACCCGATTTAATAAAATAAACTTTTAAAACAAGATTTTAGAGATAAATTCAAACGTTTTAAAAGAATTAGAATGTTTTTTTCAAAGTAAAAAAAAAGAATTAGAATGTTTTCTAAAATTAAACCTTTTTAAAAATGTAAACTTAACGTCACCCATTTAAGGTACTTGTCAAGCATACAAGATCCCGATATGGTTAGTGCTCAGTCAATCATGCCGGTTGAATGTAGTGTAAGATAAGGAGCCAAATTAACGAGATTTAAGTGGACAGTTGCTTAGCCATTCACTTAAATAGTCGTATTTTGGACGATTGATCCTAGTAAACCCTAAGACTAGTATTTAGGTGGGATCACGATACCTTAGTATGGTTTGTTTACTTGAGAATATCATAGACAGTTGTTTGGCCATTTATGAGTATTTTCAAGGCGTTCAAGTGGGATTAAACGTGCCAATTTCAATATATGATATATTGAATAGGATCCCACGACATCTAAGAGTTATGTTAAACATAATTGGATGATGCCTACCTAAATAACCTAATTTCATAGACAGTTGCTTGGCCATTTATGGAAGTAGGTGAAATATGGATCTTAGCTCAAATCAATTTTTTTTAAAAGGTTAAATTAATTTGAGATTTTAAAAGAATTACTAAAATTGAACTTATTTTGTAGATGGCCGCTAACGCCTCCAACCAAACTGTATGCACAAACGGCTTATCCCAATTTACATTACGATCAATCCTTGACAATGATAAACTGAACGGTACGAACTTCGTGGACTGGCTTCGTTTCTCGAGGGTCGTCCTTAAGCACGAAAATAAGTTGTACGTTCTCGAACCCCCCCCCCCTCCAAATCCTCCTGCCAGAAATGCTTCAGCCGAGGTCAGGGATGCTTATGATAAGCATCTCAATGACTCACTAGATGTTAGCTGTTTAATGCTAGCATCCATGACTCCCGAGCTACTGAGGGAACATAAAGACATGAATGCTTGGGATATGATATCCCCTCCGAAATCCATGTTTCAGTTACAAGCAAGGCAAGAGAGGTTCAATACAGTCAGGGCATTTCATGCTTGCATGATGACTGAGGGTTCATCAGTCAGTACCCACGTTTTAAGAATGAAAGGGTATATTGATCGATTAACCTGTCTTGGCTACCCACTGGGTCAAGAATTGGCAACCGACATGGTTCTCAATTCTTTATCCAAGTCATATGACCAGTTCGTTCTGAACTACAATATGAATGGTTTAGAGAAAACTCTCATGGAGCTTCACGACATGCTCAAAACTGCTGAGAGAAATATGAAATCTAAGTTGGATTTATCCAAACCAAAACAGTTGTTGATGATCAAACCTAAAGGTGGGATAAACAAGAAGAAAAGGGTGGTTACCAAGGGTAAAAGAAAAGTTGGAAGCTCCAATAAGGAAATGGGCAAGGGAAAGATTCCTGAGGAAGCAGTTTGCTTCAACTGCAACCAGAAGGGACACTGGAAGAGAAACTGTCCCGCCCTATTGGCAGAAATGAAGAAGCATAAGGCTAATGGAGCCGGACCTTCTGGTATGTTTACCATTGATTTATTCACTTCTGACTCTGATTCCTGGGTATTGGATACTGGCTGTGGTACTCACATTTGTACTATTTTTCAGGGACTAAGAAGTGAAGAGAAAATGAAACTAGGCCAGATGGAGCTTCGAATGGGGAATGGAGCTAAGGTAGCTGCTATTGCTCAGGGGTCTTATGACATGAAGCTGCCAAATGGTTTTATTTTAGCACTTAGCAAGTGTTTATATGTACCTAACATTACTAGGAATATCGTTTCTTTTTCTCGTTTGCAACAAACTGGATTTATGTTTACTTTCAGTAATGATTAATTTCAGCTTATCTTAACAATGTTTTGTATTTTGTGGCCAAACCACACAATGGTATTTATGAAATTGATATGCAAAATAGTTGTAATTATGAATCAATGTATAATGTAAACAATAAACGAATTAAGCGAGGCTTAAATCAGACCTATTTGTGGCATTGTCGTCTTGGACACATAAACAAGAAACGCATAGCCAAACTCCAGGCGGACGGAGTGTTGGAATCATGTGATGATTCATATGATGTATGCGAATCTTGCTTAATAGGCAAGATGACAAAAGCGCCTTTTAAAGGCAAACCCGAAAGGGCAACAAAACTATTAGGGATTATACATACTGATGTGTATGAACCCTTTAGTTCAACCACAAGAAATGGTCATCGCTACTTCATTACTTTTACTGATGACTTCAGTAGATACGGGTATGTTTACCTAATGAAAAACAAATCTGAAAGCTTTGAGTTTTTTAAAGAGTTTCAGAATGAAGTAGAGAATCAACTTGGCAAAAAGATAAACACACTTCGATCGAACCGGGGTCGGGAATATCTAAGCCAAGAGTTTATTGACCATCTAAGAGATAACGGGATAGTATCCCAATTAACTCCTCCCGGAACACTGCAACATAACGGTGTGTCCGAAAGAAGTAATAGAACCTTGTTGGACATGGTTCGCTCTATGATGAGTCGTACCAATCTGCCTAAAAGTTTCTAGGGTTATGCCCTAGAAACAACTGCCCGAATACTAAATAGTGCGCCAACTAAAAAGACCGATAAAACCCCTTTCGAACTATGGACTGGGAAGATTCCAAAACTGTCATATATGAGAATATGGGGTTGTAAAGCTTATGTTAAGCGGGAAGCTTCTGGGAACCTTGATTCGAGGTCTGAAAAATGCATCTTTGTAGGATATCCAAAAGAGACAGTTGGATATTACTTCTACAAACCCAGCGAGAACAAAGTTTTTGTTGCGCGCCGCGGTGAGGTTCTAGAAAATGATTTTCTATCGAGAACCACAACGGGGGATACAGTAGATCTTGAAGAAATTTAAGAACCATAAGATGAAACAATGGTTGATACTGATAATCAACATGATGTTGAGCCTCAACAAGTTGTCGAAGGTAATGACGAGATACAAACAATCCGAAGATCGAATAAGAGTCGTCAAGAGCCTGAGAGATATGGTTATCTCATTGGCAATGACGATACGGTTCATGATGAACCCGTAACCGAAGCCATATCAGGTTTAGAATCTGATAAATGGAAAGATGCCATGAAGGCTGAAATACAATCCATGTCAGATAACCAAGTTTGGAACTTGGTAGATACACCTACCGGCTGCAAAGTTGTAGGGTGCAAGTGGGTATTCAAAAAGAAAACTGACATGGATGGGATTGTACATAAAATTTATATTTTACTGAATATAAAGAAAATAATACCATCTTCAAAATAAAATATAATTCCATAATACCATCTTCCACATAAAGTATAAAGAAATTGTGACTCATTTGAAAAATTTAGGTTGAACAAATTTAGGAGTTTGAATAAAATAGCTCAGATTCTTTAAAAAAATATGAGAAAACTGGAACAACATCATTATCAGAGATAAATGCAGCGGAATAAAGTAGATGTACTGACAGTTTCTCATTAGTTAGAAGCTAACAAGCATTGAAGAACGAGTCCTAGACTGACATGTCTAGAAGTCGAAGTCTTTGAAGCACGTGTTCTAAGTTGATGTACTTAGAAGCTAATTTTTTTTTACTCCCCCTTGACATTAGATGCCTGCAACTTAGAAGCAATTTGAGATTTTGGTACCCACTTGAATTTGGGCCCATGTTTGTTAGTTGCACTTCTTATGGGGATAAACTTATTAGATTTAACATATAAAGCACGAGAGAGATAATCACAAGAATGAACAGAAGAATCAAAAGAAGAGAAAGCATAATCATCTTAACTAGAATCAGAAGAAGAATATGAGACATTTTTGGAAATTTGAATCATTTGCTTTATAGAGTATTTTGAAACTTTATTACAAACAGCAAATGAATCACTTTTATATTGTTTGTCTACATATCTATCCTCATCAGTCTGAGAATCATCTGATGTCCGCTTGGCTCTCCATATCTGCTTGGAATGAGTGCTAAAAGTCCTATCTGAAATCATTGAAGTACAAGAATTAGAATTATCAGAAATGATTGACTCTTGTTTCTTTGACTTCTTTGACCTTCTTCTTTTACGCTTAGGTTTATGATAATCATCATTTAGCGTAAAAGATTCATCAATAATTTTCGTTTTAAGATTGGAATCAGAAGAAATAATTTTACCTAAGGAACCAATCTGATTAGACAATAAATCTGAACTTACCTCAGAGTCAGAAAATTTTTGAGAAAAGATTTTAGAATTAGAAACTTCCTTTTTATTTTCTTTAAAAGAAGAAGAAAGGCCAGAAATAGAAAATGAATCTTGATTTTGAGAAAATAAATTTTCTTCAAGACTTGAAGTCATGAAAGAAAGAAAGAAAGAAAGATATCAGATTCAATTTCTTTTAGAATATTTTGATCTTCCATTTTATCTTCAAGGTCAATGATTTTGCCTTCTAATACTAAAGGGGGAATATATCTCCTAGAATCATAAGAAACCGGAGATATATTTTCCTTATCAGAATTATTGGCAAAAATATCAACAAAATCATCAGACACCGAAGACTTGACGGGAGATATATCATTTAAACCTTTTCTGCCTCTCTTTGATTTGTCAGGAAAATATTTTGCATTTTCATGCGTATAAACAAAAGAAATTTCCTTTTTTTTGTTATTCGTCCTTTTCTCATTTTCGATTTCTAACACTTGCTTTTCATTCATCCAATCAATTTTAAATTGAGGAGCATATTGAGCAAGAGTTAGATAATCGTATTTATATAAAGTAGGGGATTTTTCAATTGCATTGTTTAAACAATGAGGATTTTCAAAACCAAGTCCACAATTTTCTTTTATAGACTCATAAAACCTCGGTTTGTTCAAATAAATAGTTTGTTCAGATTGGTTCATTCGATATAACTTTTCTTCTAACTTATTTATTTTATCCGAAAAACTGTCTTTTAAAAAGGTCATTTCAGTCAAAGACTCAAGATAAGTCTTATTTGAATTTTCCAAATCATCCAATTTCTTTTGAAAGATTTCTTTAGTATGAACCAAAATAGATTTTTCATCTTTCAAAGAAATTTTCAATTTGTCAATCAAATCTGACTTTTCAGAATTTAAATTCTTTTCAGATAAGAGCTGTGAACGAAGATCATGTAAAGCAGAAATCATAATATTCAACTTTGAAGAAATAAAATTGTAATCAAACTCAAAGATTACCTCATCTTCATCAGAATCATCATCATTTGACTGATCATCTCCGATGAAACACATGTGAGCGGTCTCAACATTATCAGCTTCATCATCAGAGTGATCCAGCCAGTACTCCTCTTCTACAAGCAAAGCTGTTTCGTTCTCTCTTTTCTCGGCAAGTTCCATTTTCTTCCTATAGTATGTCGAATCCCGAACCTTCTTCACTCTACACTCCTTTGAAAAATGACCCAGTTTTCCACAGTTGTAACATGCGGCATCTTTCTTAGCCTCGGGCACTTGGACATTCTTTGACCCAGAAGTGAAGCGCAGATTGTTGGAACCCGACTAAGGTTGGAAATTTTTCTGATAATGTTGTGAGAGAAGGATCATTGCTTTCTCGAGCGCCTCGGCATCATCATTAGTGGCCCCGTTGTAAGCATTTTCAGACAATGCTTGTTCTGTCAGTTGTTTCGTGAGGAGAGCAACTGGGTCCACTGATTTCTTATTCTTCTTGTCTAGTTTGGCCTTTTTCTCAGTTACAATGCATTCATCTGTCAGTAAAATCTCGTACATCTCTTGGATTTGCATTGTAGATATTCTGACATCGTTCCTCAATCTGTGGTAAGATTTGTTCCACTCAGGTTGAAGTGCATTGAGGAATTTCAAATTTGTCTCAAGCTCAGTCTTTTCAACTTTTATCTTTCTCAGATCATTAATCACGACACAGAATATGTCATACATAGTTTTCAATGACTCCCCATCCTTGGCTTTGAATTCTTCAAAGTTGTTCATATATCGTGTATGCCTAAGTTGAGTTGCAACTGAAGATCCAAGCATGATATTTTCTAGCTGTTGCCACATAAGATTAGGATGATTTTTGAAACAATCAATCCTGTTGTAGACGGAATTTGGCAAGGCTAGCATCAGATTTGCCTTTATATCACGATCGGCTTGATACTGCGATAACTCATCAGGTGTATATTCTTTGGTAGGCTTATATAATTCAGAAGCCAGAATGGGTTTTTTAAAAGGTCCTTCTGATAGAATATTCATCATGTTCGTTCTTTTGACGCTCTATAAAATTCAGAAACCTATATTGCCACTGTGTAAACTCGTTTTCATCAATCAGCACCGGAGGACGATTTTCTGTACCCAATGACATCATGATATCATTTTTGTAGAATTGAGCTTGATAAGCAAACTGTGCAGAATCCATGTCTTCAGAAATTCACAAAAGTTCTAAGACTTGACAAAACTGGCGCAAACTAGATGTTTGCGTGAGCAGCAGATGGCGCAAACGAAGATTGTCGCGAGCAGTAGGTGACGCAAACTAGATTTGTGTGAGACTTGGAAGACGTAAATGAGATTTGCGCGATCAAATACTAGCGAGAATCTGACTTTGCGTGAGAAGCTGAAAGCGCAAACCAAGATTTGCGTGATGCAAGGGTGATGCAAACTTTTCGGGAAGATGAACTCTTTTCTTTTCTTGATATGCGTGATACTTAGAACACGCAAACTTTTCTTTGTGTTAGACTAAGGAGACGCAAACCTAGACTTTACTCGATGAACTCTGAACTCGGCAAGACGAACTAGCGCAAAGAAGAAGAACTCGCGCAAACTTTGAATCTGGCACAAACCGCTGAAAAATTAACAAATTTGATTACAGATACAAAATTAATGAGATTTCCAAACACATATATGATCGAAAACACGATTTTAATACTTTGAAACAAATACTTTCAATCAAAAAACCATAATTTCGAAAATTCGTTATAAGAACAGTACGTTAAAACCGTTTTCCAGAAACTTCAAAAATCTCAAAATCGACAATTAAAACTTGATTTTCTTGCAAATCGATGTGAATCAAAATTTTTTATCAATCAAAAACGAGTCCAACGAACCAATTAACAAAGAAATTCAATCAAAAACAAGGCCGAATTTGATGAAAAATCCAAAAACGAGATTTTCTTGAAAAATTCAAGAAAATCAATCAAATTTTCAGTTTAAATCACAAATTCAGATACGGAAAATCAAATCTCTCAGATTTAGATTGGCTCTGATACCAATTGTTAATTCAAGAATCCTCTAAATCTAGAGAGAGAAAGTAGAGAGAGAAACAACAAGAAGCGCAAAGTATGAAAGTATTGATATGTACGTGAATGTCTTACAACAACCAAAGCCCAAAGGGACTTAAATACCCTTGGCTTATACAACACATAATGTGACTCTAACCACAGTATAAGACCAAGCCTATAAATACAATGATTACTATAAAATCAGACTTAACAGTACATACCTATAAGGCTAGGTTGGTAGCTAAAGGTTTCACTCAGACTCATGGAGTAGATTATGATGAAAATTTTTCTCCAGTAGCTATGATTAAATCCATCAGGATACTTCTTGCCATAGTTGCATTTCATGATTATGAAATATGGCAAATGGATGTTAAAACCGCGTTCCTTAACGAAACTTTAAGTGAGGACGTGTACATGGTACAAACAGAAGTTTTTAAACATCCAAATTTTCCTGAAAAGGTATGTAAGTTGCAAAAGTCCATTTATGGACTGAAGCAAGCATCTCGTAGTTGGAATCTTCATTTTGATGAAAAGATTAAAGAATTTGGTTTCTTAAAGAACGAAGATGAACCTTGTGTATACAAGAAAGTCAGTGGGAGCATAGTAGTATTCCTAATCCTATATATCGATGATATATTGATCATCGGAAATGACATCCCTACCCTTAAAGGTGTAAAATCCTGGTTAGGGAAGTGTTTCGCGATGGAGGATCTAGGAGAAGCAACTTATATCCTTGGTATAAATATCTATCGTGATCAAGGTTCTAAATGGCATGAGGCGTGGCGTGGCGGCGAGGCCAAGCCTCAAGCCTTAGGAGCCATGGAGAAGCCATGGCGTCTTCATGGCGTGACTTATGGCGTCAAATTTATAATTCATATATAATATTATATATAAAAACGTATGTTTTGTAGTGTTACTCAATGAGTCAATAGTAATAAGCAAGTTAAATTCGGTTATATGTTAAAAACTTGCAAATAATACATTAAAAACATAAAGAAAAATCAAATATCTCATTACGATAACTGCACATTAGGCCATGGCGTGCCATGGGCTTAACGTGGCGTGACATACTAGCCTTGGTGCCATGGCGCGCCATGACGGCTGTGCGGCGAGTTTTTTAGAACAATGATCGTGATAGATCGAAACGCTTAATTGGATTAAGCCAAAGTATATATATTGACAAGATCTTAAGACACTTCAAGATGGAGGGTTCTAAGAGAGGAAATTTGCCAATGGTACATGGTGTACATCTGAGCAAAACTCAAAGTCCTATGTCTAAAGAGGACATGAACCGCATGAAGGGTGTTCCCTATGCTTCGGCCATCGGTTCAATCATGTATGCCATGTTATGTACTAGACCAGATGTCTCGTATGCCATAAGCATGACGAGCAGGTATCAGTCAAACCCAGGTGATGCTCACTGGGTAGCAGTAAAGAATATTCTAAAGTATCTGAGAAGAACCAAAGAAATGTTCTTACTGTACGGCGGTCAAGAAAGAGATTTGTGTATTCAAGGATACACAGATGCTAGTTTCCAAATCGACCGAGATGACTATAAATCACAATCGGGATATGTGTTTATGTTAAACGGGGGTGCTGTGAGCTGGAAGAGCTACAAACAAAGAACAATAACGGACTCAACTACAGAATCGGAGTACATTGCAGCGTCGGACGCCGCAAAGGAAGCTGTTTGGATGAAGAAATTCATCACAGATCCGGGACTAGTCCCTAGCATATGTGACCCTGTCGAGATATATTGCGACAATGAGGGTGCCATTGCTCAGGCAAAGGAACCAAGGTCACATCAGCGCTCCAAGCATATCATGAGACGATATCACCTAATTCGAGAGATTATTGAAAGAGGTGACATAAAGATATGTAAAGTTCGATCATAAGACAATCCAGCAGATTCTCTTACCAAACCTTTGAGTCAAAGCAAGCATGATGCTCACATTAGCTCAATAGGCTTGAGGTTTTGTAATAATTTAGTCTGATTTATAAAATTTTAGTAATCTTTTACTTTGTGAACATTAAAACAATTCTGTTTTACAGCTATGGCATATTGGATATGAGTATTTAATTAAAACATCTCTGTGTTCGTTTTAGCATGTTTAACTATCCTTAAATGAATATGATGATCATATTATTTAAAACTGTCCTTGATCACTTATTACTAGGGGACTAGTAATAAATCAAGATCATTATGAAGTTTGGTCATAGTCCAAGTTGGAAGTGCACTAGGTGCAACCAGAGTCACATACGCTTGTCGGAGCACAAGGCGTTGGACAAGACCCACGGTCAAGATCACCTTATAGATCGACGTCATAAGGTGAGTCTTGAAATAGTATAACACTATTTATCCTCAGACCTGAGATGTGCATTGGGATCTAATGCATAAAGAGTGTTATACTTTGATATAGTCTAACGTTACCCTTGACCGGGTAATCATAAGGGCTATATTAGGTATAACATGAATTGTGTAGTTAGTCGTGTATATGCAATATGGGATTTGCTCCTCTCAAGATGAGAGAAATATTTCTGGGCCCCTCGATTACATATTATGATTTACATGCATGAACAAGTGGATTAGTTGGACTAATGACACTTGTATAATCAAATATGTTGGGATCGAGAAACACAATCTTTGAACTATAAATGATGAGATAGATCTATGCCTTAAGTTCAAAATAAAATATCGTGAAGCAAAAGGATAATGAATGATTCTACTATATGATTGATTAGATCAATCAAATTGCTCGAAGGTAAAAGCACATTTACATAGCCTTGGGGGCGGTGATGTGTTGCTAGACGCTTACCATCGTTTGTGTTACTGTGTATCGTGTGCAAGTGGAAGAATGTAAATTATTATATGCCCACGTCACGTGTCACACAGAGATACTGCTGAGGAGTATGTAAACCTATAGGGTCGCACACAAAGAATGCGTTTGTTTCCATTTGTAAAAACCCGGATTTTATGAAAAATATGTGTTAAACTGTAATTATGATAATTACAGGGTGAAAACGTAATTATGTTAATTACGGAGAATTATCTGTAATTATATAATTATATTTTAAAGTTTAAAAGGATAATTATATATACTTATATAATTATATTTTAAAGTTTAAAAGGATAATTATATATATATATACATATATATATATATATATGAATTTGAATTTGAATATTACAGATAATTACTAAACCTTATTTAATCCTTAATTGAATTATAGTCTAACTATAATTCTTCTGATATAAATAAGGGGTTAGGCTAAACCATTTGATATACAATTGAGTTAGAAAAGTCTTTCAGAAAAATACAGAAAAGAAACCCTTTTCTTTTCTGTAAAACACATATAGATCTAGGGTTATTGGGCTAGCACCCGGTGGAATTTCGCGTGTTCGTGTGTGGATACTGCTAGAGGAACCTCGATTGGTTTCTAAGTGCTCAGCTAGTTCAACCACAACAGATCTGAAAAGGTACATCTTTAAACACCCTATGGTGTGGTTCTTATTTAATTAAATGCATCATTGGATCCGATTGGGTTTTAAGTTTTAGAAAAGTTTTCTATTTAATTTTGTAACCAAAATTGTTTTTAATTTCTGCTGCGTATAACGGTTACAATTTATTTTAAAACCCAACACTATGGATCCAATGCATTACAGTCTAAAACGTTACATGACTCCAACGAATGAACTAATGCATTCAAAACATGTAACTCTCAAATAAGATGCAACTAAGTACACCATACGTCAAATGCTCCTTATCGAGCTACCAAAACTGAACAAATGTTCCAAGACTCATATGAGTATAAATCAAGCCCCAAAAGGCATAATAAACGTTTGGCTAAAATACACGAGCCCATATGGTCATATAATCCAAAATACATCTTTTCCCAAAATCATTGTCTCTCAAATCACAATTGGCTTTCGGCCCAAACTAAAAAGGTTTACAATTTCTAGAATGTTTCCAAGGTTGGGAATGGCTAAAATCAAATGACTCACACGTTCGTATTTCAAAACGTCTCATTACATAAACGATGCACATTTCCAACAAACACTAAAAGTGCATTTTGACCAAATAATCTCCATTTATGCAATAAACCATTAAAACACTTTCATTTATGACCTATTTATCAAAATGCCCAAAAATCCCAAATGTGGGTGTCTTACAAGGTTTGTAAAGACAATCACCTCAAATAATCAAAACCCACCAAATAACTCAACAAGTGATAATTTCATGTAAAATACATAAACACTTTAAAATGGACATTTTGGCATGTACAACGTTTTCACAAATCAACTTGAACTCACCTTGCTAGATTTAGACTAAATCTAGATTTTACCCCAACTTGAGTTTCTTTGAAGAAACTTTAATCCACAAGAAAATACTTCCAAAAACCTAGATTCACAAGTTTCAAACCATAAACATTCATATTCAACCATTTAGAGTCGATCCCCAAGCATTTTACATCAAAATCCCCAATTTGGCCAAAACCCTAATTTTGACCTAATCAATCCAAAATCACCCAAACCGAAATTTGAGAAACATAAATACTAGGAAGTCATCAATAGATAATTTAGGACTCATAACAAAGATTTCAAACTAGGAGGATCAACTCACCACTTAGGTTTTGGTGAAAAGCTACAAAACCCAAATTTCTTGAAGATGGAGGTGATGATGATGAGCTTTTGACCTTTGCTTCCAATCCACCACCAAATATTCTTGGATATTCCTAAAACTAACAATATAACCTTGAAAGATGAAACCATAACATTTTGATACGCCCAAAACGGAGTAGAAATGAGCAAGATATGACCAAATGAAGAAAATCCAAATTTTATGCACTACAGGTCTGACGCGACCATACCATGTGACAGTTCCATCTGTCACTGTAGAGGGCACTGTCGCCCGAGATGTATCGAGGCCCCTTGCCTCTTCCGACCTTGCCATGCTACAGTTCCCTATGGCACTATCGTCGGGCACTGTAGCCACACTCGTACAAAGAGTTTTTCGACGGCTTTCTCGACCGGTTTCCCGGCCGTTCCTCGACCGTTCTCTCGAATATTCCTCGACCTTTCTCCCGGCCATTCCTCGACCGTTCTCTAGAAACATCTGATGATATTATGCCAGTTATCGTGCCATTGCCATAATTTCATGGCACTATCGTTGGGACGTCCAAACACTCAGTAACGCCGGTGCTATTGTGACAAGTGTCACAACTATAAGGCACTATATCCGTACTCCATATGTGGTTCTTCCTTTACCGATTCACCCAATTAAACATTTTTTCTTCTTCAATTGGGATAAAAAATCAGGATGTTACAAAGCAGTAGGATGACAGAGATGAAGAGACGTAAATGAGGCTTATGTTTTCGGATAGGATTACCAGAGGTGGCTAGAGGTGGCTGGAGATGGCTGGAGACGAGTAGGGGGCGGTGACGAGGAAGGGAGATAGGTGGGATTTTGGGCTATATACATATCTATATAGTAATATAGGGGCCTAATCAAATGAAAACTCGGTAGTTTATGATAATTGTGAGATCTGATGTGAGCAAATTAATTCATTATATTAATTCTATTTATTTAATTAATACGTAAGAGTATATTAGTATTTTTTTTTAAATTACTAATATACTCTTACGTATTAAACATTAATTTGATAACTGTTGCAGTTATCATACTTTTTCCTTATTTTTCTCAAGAAGATTGATTTTAATCTCTTAATTATGGAAGTTCATTATTTTGAAACCATAACCTCTCTCTTATCTTTGTTCTCCCGATTTCTACACTGTTGCACGCGTCGTTAAACGCACAACAAGGTTTTAATTTATAAACCTAATTTATATCAGTAAAGATGGTAAGTCGGGTATTGTTTCTTCTCAGGGAGTCAGTGGTTAAGCAAAAGATTTGTGTTAAAACCGAATGCACGTGTGTCATAAAGATTGACTACTCAATTTATCAATTAATCTAAAAAATAATCTAACTAAAAACCGAAATCTAGTTATTACAAATAACACTACTTCAAAAGGTTTGGATTGAGGGTTGAATTAAACTATTAAAGGAATAAAATTAAAACTTTATGACTAACGAAGTAACGCGAAGACGAAATCATTCAAAGCAAACAAGACCTGTCCATATCGTTCGCAATGAAAAATTCGTAGAAACTTTATTAAAAACTATAACATCAATATCATCTCAATCTATAGCTAACCATTCAACGATATCTATTATAAATAAATAAATAAAACCATAAAATTATTCGAGAAATCCAATTCACTACTTTCAAGAACCAACACTACCAAGAACAACTAAATCAAACCTTATTGTAAACCGAACTAAAATTATCTAATACGATTTGCTAAAAAATTATTTGAAAGAAATCTCAAACCTCAATTACAACTCTAATAAAATCATCAACTCGAATCTTCAATCATCATCAATGGAGCTCAACCATATTTGAAACTTCAACTTCTAACCAATGAAACCAATTTTATTTAAAAAAAAACAAAAAGAAAAGCAGCCAAAGGCTGCCCCTCGATGCCTCCTCTTGTGATCCCATCACCTCATTTTATTTATTTTTTAATGCCCTAAAGATAGACCTGGCAAAAACTGACACGACATGCTAACCCGACACGAACTCGACACGAAATAAACGAGTTTGGGTAATACATTTCAGCCCGTTTAAGTAAACGGGTTGACACGACACGACACGAAAATTAAACGGGTAAGGTCAGGGTTAAAAATCTCAACTCGAAAATGACCCGAATAACCCGTTTATATGTATATATATAGGGTTGAGTTTTTTTGTTAACCTTCATATTCTTGTTAACTATGTGAACTAATCCAAGCCATCCATCTTGATATTGGATGGTTGAGATTAATACTTAATTTTTATTAAAAAAAGTCTCATTTATTACATATGAAGGTGAACATGACTGGTCAAGGGTATTATGGGGAAAAAAGGCGCATAGTATTAATCCATATGAAACGCCTAATTGAACATTTATTTCATTACAATAAAAACGGATGAACACTTATTACATTTATTTCATTACATATGAAACATTTATTATGGGGAAAATAAATTAATCATAACATACAATATAATTATGGAAGCTTCATTTTTGTAACCCCCAATAAAAATTAATTTTAATTCAGAAAACACATGAACATCCATGAAATGAACGCAACAACGATGAACATCGATAGAGATGAACACAAATGTTCATCGATGAACACCTTACAAACATAAAACATTGATAGATGGGAACATCGATGAATACCTTACAAACTTAAAACATTGATAGAAGGGAACATCGATGAACACAAACATTGATAGATGAGAACATCGATGAACACCTTACAAACATAAAAATTGCATAAAACATATATGTTCATCTTTAATATATGAATGTTCGTGTGATTTACGAATGATGATTAATATATGATAAATTTCTTGAAAAGAACGACTATACGATCTACTATTTTATCAAACATATGCACCGAAATATGTTTATCCTATTGATATGATGGAAAAAAATGTAGGATATGGAGATAATACAAGAATTGTAATCTACCATGTAATTATGGAAACTTGTTTTTTGTAACTCCTAATAAAATTAATGCAAAATTGTTAGAAATAAAATGACATATATACCCTTTAACATTAAGAATTTCAATAATTTAAACATCAACAATACTTGAATTCCTATTGGTTGAGCAAGGTTCATAAAGTTAACAAGAAATTGTTGGTTAACAAATGATCCTCTCTCTCTCTCTCTCTCTCTCTCTCTCTATATATATATATATATATATATATATATATATATATATATATATTATAAATTTTCTTTTTAATGCTTTGGATTTTTAATGTTTTAGATTTGGTTAGAACTAATAAGTTTGAACTATAAAATTTGGATTTTTTTTTCTAAAACTTTCATTTGAATTTTGGATTTGTACCTTTTTATGAATTTTCAATTTTTAGTTTTATAAATGTTAAACGGGTTAGGCGGGTCGTGTCGGGTTTTTCTGACACGTTTATTAAACGGGTCGGGTTAGGGTTAGACACTCTCAACCCGATACGAACCCGACCCGACACGTTTTCCATGTCTACCTAAAGACACCATTTCATGTGTTGGGCTTGAAAGTTCATTTGGGCTTAGGAGATATGTTGGGCCAACATTGATGTTGCTTCAATAAAAAGAATGTTACATATGGGACTAGAAACGATGATCTAAACCATAGAGATGGACTCCCCTTACCACTCTACCACATCTTTACTTTTGTTTTTAAAAGCGATTTTATTTCTTTTATCATTCTTTCTACCAGATCTGGTTTTTCTACCAACTTCGTTGCAACTCGTCATTTTTACAACGTTTTCGCACCTACCTTGTTTTATTTGAAAAGAATTAAAAATCAAACAAAAGTAATCATATCTAATAATTAAAGTGTAATTATACATGTTTTATTAATTAAAGTATAAACAAATAACGACGTTATCAAACCCATGATGGAGAAGACGATGCTGATATCTACACCATGGTGGAGAAAACGATGATGATATCGTCACCGGAGTCAATATCTTTATAGCAACGATGAGAAATTGAGTGTATCACATAGTGCATATTATACCTGTGGTGGAGGTGATCATAGTATGTACAATGGGTATCACACTAGGTATTTGTGGTCTAAAAACCCAGATGATGGGCTTAACCCATATTGAAGGGTATCACGTTGGATATCACAGTGGGTTTGTGTCTAACTGTTGAGAAGCTCTTGGGTATATCGATGGGTTTGTATCTTACTGTTTAGAAGTTCTTGGATATCACAATCGGTTTGTGTCTCACTGTTTAGAAGTTATTGGGTATCACAGTGGGTATCAGAGTCGGTTTGTGTCATACTGTTTAGAAGTTCTTTGGTATCATAGTGGTAATCACAATGATGTATACTGAAATAAGTTTTCCCGAAGTAAGGTTCAACAAGTCAATGATATTAAGCATATTTGTAACACCCCGAAAACCGCTTGCATTCTACTTACTTGATAACTCTCTATTTTGGTGCCTTCTCGTGTTTATACTTATAATTTTATGAATATAAGACTGAATGTATAATTCTTGTATCGTATGAATATCCTCAGAGCTATCTTATCGCACTTATAGTATCGTTGGTTGGTGATTCGAGGCTGAAAGAATTGATTTTTGGGTTCTGGAGGGTTTCGGCGAGAGTGTCAGGCGACTATGCCATGGTCATTGTCGCACGAGGAAATGAGGTTCGGTACACCTGGAGCGAAAGTGCCCGACGATAGTGCTGTGGTCACTCTCGCGAGGTCACAATCGCAGGCCGCGTACCACTTACGGTACAGTTCGGGCGATAGTGTCTGGCGACAATGCCAGGGCACTATTGCGGGTCAAGGTTGCCGTTGGCCCATCTGATGCATTAAATATATTTTTTCAGCCAAATGAACTCATTTTCCTCACCTTTTCTCTCAAGATCCGAAATTCTCTCCTTCCAAGTGACGATTTCTCTCTTCCTCCCTCTCCCCTCATTTAATATTTGACCTAAAATCCATCTAGGTCATTTATTGAGTTTCACCCACCTCAAATCCCTCAACCAAATGAAGATTTGGGAGTCGTTAAAGCTTCAAGAAAAGTCATCTTCAACTTATGGTTTTCTCCTTACAAACCCTATAGGTGAGTTTTCTACTAAGTTTTCTATATAAATGCTTAATTGCTATATTTAAATGCAAAGAAATTGTCATGTATGTAATTTTGACCTAACCATGGATAAGAGGGATATTTTATGCTTGTTATGTTGTCTTGGTAAATATTTGGAGTGATGAGCACTTGTCAAGTTATATATATATATATATATATATATATATATATATATGGGTAATGTTGTTTATATGATGGTTCATGAATTTATGTTAACATGTATTATATGGAGACTTGTATTAATATGGAACTCAACTCTTGTGCATGAGAGTTGGGTGGATGTTGGTTGGTCATATAAATCTTGAATGAATGATTAGAGGGTAGGAACTAAAGGATCTACTCCTTGAGGTGGAACCCTACTAAATTAAGGGTAGGCACTAAGGTTCAATAAGCCTTGAGGTGGAACTCTACAGAGTAGACACTAAAGGTGATAAAGATGCTTGAGGTGACGTCGGATACGGTGTGCACTAAAGCAAGAGCCTGAGATGTAATTTCCCTATTATTAAACTCAAGTGGCTCCATTCATGGGTTCAGTCACTTGAGAGGACACAGGTCTCCCCCGTAAAAGAACTTGTAATGTTTTGTTAAGATTTGTTAGCAGGTTGGACCCATGTTTTATAACGGAATGTACTCGAAAAATCATCACGGTGGTGGTAACTTGGAAGTTCATCATGTTTTAATATTAAATTGTTTCCATGCTTGTGTGAAATCTCACTAGGCTCTTAGCCTAACACTTGATGTTGTGTTTTGTCTACAAGTCCTACTAGTGGGGTGCAAAGCGCACCTTGATTACCGGTCGTATGCTTAGGACTTTTGGAGGACCGGGCTTTTAGGATTTCGTTGGGAAGAGTGTTTTGGAGGCATAGCAACACCCACCTTAATCTAGTTTTAACTTTTTTTTAGATTAAATAGGTTGTTGTAATTTTATGTCTCATTATTCCGCTACTCTAATTGTTACAAACTACCCTAACCTCTTTGGATTTTAGTCGTCATTATTTACAGGGTTGAAACCTTCGTAATTGAGACGTTATATTGCCGAAATTTTAAATTTTAAATTGTCCCTATTTTAGGGTGTTAGAAGTTGGTATCAGAGCAGCAGTTTAAGTGAACTAGGTACGACCGTAAGATGCCTAGACTTAAACGGAGACTGTTAGGTTGTGTACTGTGAGATGGGATAGACCTTGAATAGGGGAAAGTTTTGGTGTCGACGGAATCTACACCGTTGAGAATTGTGAAAGTAGTATTGAGAATCCTTATGTATAGTATGTTCATAATTTCAATTAGCTACTGCTATTATTGTTAAACCCAGTTTAATCTAGTTGATAATTAACACACAACACAATATAAATCAAGAGATATAAAGATCAGAAAATCATACCACAATCCCTTGAATAATCAGTTAAACCTTGTGTGTTCTTGATACCTTGAATACAGAGAATACGGCTAACTCACTAATATGATAATTGTTATAACATATGATGATTAACCCTAAAACCTAATTAACCAAAACATTAAATACTTAGGCCTAATGCCTAATGGGCTTATGGGCTTGAGGCCCACAAATAAACTAACTATTAACTTATTACAAAATACCCCCTAGAGTATAAAATACTCTTACAATTTAGACCCCCGTATTAACTTTAATCTTGAATACAATTTATGATCCAACAATCTCCCCTTTTGGATTCAAGATTAAAATTCTTTTGGCAATAGTCTTCAGGTCTTCACTTTTCTTGGGGCAATAGACTTCGTCTTTATCTTCTTGAAGTGTCCTTCTGACGATCATCTTCAGTCAGACTTTTAATAGATCAAATAAGTTCCGACACTTTGACATCTTTGAAAACTTCAGCAATCTTTGCTTCCAGACTTCAAAAGTTCTTGTATTCTTCCTTGTTGATTATTCTCCCCCTTTGTATATTCTCCCCTTTTTTGATGAGTGGTGAGAATCATCATCATCAAAACATATCAAAACAATCTCCCCCTTGTCTTTATATACTCCAATTTAGCACTGTCTTCATGTATACATCCCTGTGTGGAAATAAGAGCAGTCTCTCCAAATGGAGAAAGTGATTATTTCAATCTTTTCAGATTCAAATAGAATAAATGTGGTAACCCTGAATCA
The DNA here is from genome assembly GCA_954870635.1 of Arctium minus. NCBI lineage: Eukaryota > Viridiplantae > Streptophyta > Magnoliopsida > Asterales > Asteraceae > Arctium > Arctium minus. The sequence goes on from OX941088.1 coordinate 34,526,367, forward strand.
ACAAATGACTCTGTTTGGAATGCCTGTCAGTGACACAAAGTCACTGAGTAACATAAAGTTACTATATAAGGAGCTGGTTTTGATGTTGGCTCCCCAGGACTTCCATTCAATTATCGAATAACACATGGTTATCTATGAACGTTCTGACAGAAAACAAATTTCTGTGTGCTCCTGCATGTGTATGAAAGAATTAAGCACCGATGATTGCCTTTTCATATAGGCTCAAAATATGTAAACTTGTTGAGACAGCAACAAATCATACAAAGACTCAATGTGCATGAGAAAAGGGTTCGAAGGTGGGGCAACTTTCCTTCTTTTTCAATATTAGTATCTTCCGAATAAAGAACCAATAGTGTATGTGCTGCTTCCCCAGAAAATGTGAAACATTCTCTTTTTGAGAAAAAAATGAGTAGCTGGTGGGGTTGTATGCAAGAGATGGCATGGGCTAGGTGCCTTTTTCAATGATGGTCACCAAAGAATGTGAACCAATCAGATTATGTGGCTGCCCGACTCAGAAAGAAGTTTGGTGCAGAGTTTGATATTCTTTTACTCTGTTCTCTCACCCTCTTTCTTTTAATCTTTTAAATCTCACATCTTTTGACCCCTCTCCCCTCAATCACTCAGGGAATACTTCCTGGGTAGGAAACACTGGTTATCGTGAATCCATGGAAGTTCTGTTAAGATCACACATTAAATCCCATGTATTGTCCTAAAAGAATGTGCTGTTCAACAGCCTTTTGTACATGTAAGCACAAAGGAATACAAACATGAAGAATAAAAATTTGGAGAAGTCAAAACATAAGATGTTTGACAATGCAATTCTCCCCCTCAAACTAAAAGTGGTTGGCATTTAATCTCAAAAATCATTTAAAATCACACTTCACAATTCATGAAAATCTTTGAAGAATAGGAAGTGGTTTGAACATTTTAAGAAACCATTTTTCTCAAGTGAAAGTTGTTCATCTTTCAACAAGTGATAGAGTATAAGGATTAGAAATATATACCTGTAAATCATAATCCTTAACTCCCCCTGAAATGAATATTTTCAATGAAATATCCTTGACAAAACTCATATATCCTTCCCCTTGATACCTGTAAAAAGTCAGTTAAATCAGAAAAATATATCAGTAGAAATATTAAACATATAAGCTCCCCCTTAATATGTGCATAATCCTTAATCTTGAAACAGAGTTCTGAATTACTAGGATTAAAGTAAATTCAGAAGTCAAACTCTTTGACATTGAAGTTCGAGTCCTAGACTGTATTGTCTAGAAGTCAACATTCTTTGACGCTTAAGCAAGAGTCCTGATCTGTAGTAATCAGAAGTCGACTGTTTGACAATGAGGCAAGAGTCCTGATCTGTAGTAATCAGAAGTCGACGTTCTTTCTCCCCCATAAACTTTGGGTGCCTGCAACACAGATTTAGCTTTTGGTACCCACTGGTAGTTGGGTCCTAATAGGTTAGTTGCAGTTCTAGTAGGAGAGATAAAATAAGAACCATACCAGTTATGCACATAATCTTTTCTTACAAAATCATTTGAGCCACAGTAGGAACAACTAATTTTCTTTTGTGCTAACCTGATCAATTGATCAGATCAAGTTTGCCAAAAGTTTTACCTTTCGGAGCATTGTTCCTTTTATCATTTGATGTATGCACAAATGATTTGTCGGTCTTCTTTTCCTCTGAAGATCCTTTAACTTTCCAGATCCAATTTCCTCTATCTTTCTCATCATCCTTTCTCCAGAAGCTTTTCTTTCGAGACTTAGTCTTCTTTAAGTTACTTGAACCATCAACATCTTTGTCATAGAAAAGGTTAGAAGGACGAATATGATCTGTAGATTTAGAAGTAAGATCATCATCTAAATCACAGAAAGGATTATAGAAAACATTTGAAAAATGTGAACTTGAAGCCTTTTTGAGTGAACAATCTGAATCAGTTTGATCATCTCTTGGTGATTGAGCTATTGACTCTGGCGTCTTGTGCTCGGTTAGCTTCACCTTGAATACAATCTCTTCAAGTTCCTTTATCTTTGAAGACAAACTGTTTCTTTCCTTTGAAATCAGATCAAACTTCTTTTGCAATTCAGAATTCGTCTTCTTTTCCTTCAGAATGATTGTTGATAGCTCAGATAGCTCTCTTGTCAGCTTAGTTATCTCAGTCTCTAAATCTTTCTTTTCTTTAGAAAAGTCTTTATTGACTTCCTTATGCTCAGCTTTCTTCTTTTCTTTCTCAGCCTTGTCTCTCTCAAGAATGATAACCTTCTCAAAGTCTGAAACTTGTTGAGAAAGTTTAACACATTTAAGCTGTAATGATTTCTTCTCTTCAAAGGCTTTTCTTGAGAAATCAGAGAATTTCTTAGCAAATTCTTTTCTTTCTTTCTCAATAATTCCTACAAAATTAATTTTAGAATCATTAATGCATTCTGAGCAAAAAAATCTCAACTCGAAAATGACCCGAATAACCCGTTTATATGTATATATATAGGGTTGAGTTTTTTTGTTAACCTTCATATTCTTGTTAACTATGTGAACTAATCCAAGCCATCCATCTTGATATTGGATGGTTGAGATTAATACTTAATTTTTATTAAAAAAAGTCTCATTTATTACATATGAAGGTGAACATGACTGGTCAAGGGTATTATGGGGAAAAAAAGGCGCATAGTATTAATCCATATGAAACGCCTAATTGAACATTTATTTCATTACAATAAAAACGGATGAACACTTATTACATTTATTTCATTACATATGAAACATTTATTATGGGGAAAAGAAATTAATCATAACATACAATATAATTATGGAAGCTTCATTTTTGTAACCCCCAATAAAAATTAATTTTAATTCAGAAAACACATGAACATCCATGAAATGAACGCAACAACGATGAACATCGATAGAGATGAACACAAATGTTCATCGATGAACACCTTATACCTTACAAACTTAAAACATTGATAGAAGGGAACATCGATGAACACCTTACAAACATAAAACATTGATAGATGGGAACATCGATGAATACCTTACAAACTTAAAACATTGATAGAAGGGAACATCGATGAACACAAACATTGATAGATGAGAACATCGATGAACACCTTACAAACATAAAAATTGCATAAAACATATATGTTCATCTTTAATATATGAATGTTCGTGTGATTTACGAATGATGATTAATATATGATAAATTTCTTGAAAAGAACGACTATACGATCTACTATTTTATCAAACATATGCACCGAAATATGTTTATCCTATTGATATGATGGAAAAAAATGTAGGATATGGAGATAATACAAGAATTGTAATCTACCATGTAATTATGGAAACTTGTTTTTTGTAACTCCTAATAAAATTAATGCAAAATTGTTAGAAATAAAATGACATATATACCCTTTAACATTAAGAATTTCAATAATTTAAACATCAACAATACTTGAATTCCTATTGGTTGAGCAAGGTTCATAAAGTTAACAAGAAATTGTTGGTTAACAAATGATCCTCTCTCTCTCTCTCTCTCTCTCTCTATATATATATATATATATATATATATATATATATATATATATATATTATAAATTTTCTTTTTAATGCTTTGGATTTTTAATGTTTTAGATTTGGTTAGAACTAATAAGTTTGAACTATAAAATTTGGATTTTTTTTTCTAAAACTTTCATTTGAATTTTGGATTTGTACCTTTTTATGAATTTTCAATTTTTAGTTTTATAAATGTTAAACGGGTTAGGCGGGTCGTGTCGGGTTTTTCTGACACGTTTATTAAACGGGTCGGGTTAGGGTTAGACACTCTCAACCCGATACGAACCCGACCCGACACGTTTTCCATGTCTACCTAAAGACACCATTTCATGTGTTGGGCTTGAAAGTTCATTTGGGCTTAGGAGATATGTTGGGCCAACATTGATGTTGCTTCAATAAAAAGAATGTTACATATGGGACTAGAAACGATGATCTAAACCATAGAGATGGACTCCCCTTACCACTCTACCACATCTTTACTTTTGTTTTTAAAAGCGATTTTATTTCTTTTATCATTCTTTCTACCAGATCTGTTTTTTCTACCAACTTCGTTGCAACTCGTCATTTTTACAACGTTTTCGCACCTACCTTGTTTTATTTGAAAAGAATTAAAAATCAAACAAAAGTAATCATATCTAATAATTAAAGTGTAATTATACATGTTTTATTAATTAAAGTATAAACAAATAACGACGTTATCAAACCCATGATGGAGAAGACGATGCTGATATCTACACCATGGTGGAGAAAACGATGATGATATCGTCACCGGAGTCAATATCTTTATAGCAACGATGAGAAATTGAGTGTATCACATAGTGCATATTATACCTGTGGTGGAGGTGATCATAGTATGTACAATGGGTATCACACTAGGTATTTGTGGTCTAAAAACCCAGATGATGGGCTTAACCCATATTGAAGGGTATCACGTTGGATATCACAGTGGGTTTGTGTCTAACTGTTGAGAAGCTCTTGGGTATATCGATGGGTTTGTATCTTACTGTTTAGAAGTTCTTGGATATCACAATCGGTTTGTGTCTCACTGTTTAGAAGTTATTGGGTATCACAGTGGGTATCAGAGTCGGTTTGTGTCATACTGTTTAGAAGTTCTTTGGTATCATAGTGGTAATCACAATGATGTATACTGAAATAAGTTTTCCCGAAGTAAGGTTCAACAAGTCAATGATATTAAGCATATTTGTAACACCCCGAAAACCGCTTGCATTCTACTTACTTGATAACTCTCTATTTTGGTGCCTTCTCGTGTTTATACTTATAATTTTATGAATATAAGACTGAATGTATAATTCTTGTATCGTATGAATATCCTCAGAGCTATCTTATCGCACTTATAGTATCGTTGGTTGGTGATTCGAGGCTGAAAGAATTGATTTTTGGGTTCTGGAGGGTTTCGGCGAGAGTGTCAGGCGACTATGCCATGGTCATTGTCGCACGAGGAAATGAGGTTCGGTACACCTGGAGCGAAAGTGCCCGACGATAGTGCTGTGGTCACTCTCGCGAGGTCACAATCGCAGGCCGCGTACCACTTACGGTACAGTTCGGGCGATAGTGTCTGGCGACAATGCCAGGGCACTATTGCGGGTCAAGGTTGCCGTTGGCCCATCTGATGCATTAAATATATTTTTTCAGCCAAATGAACTCATTTTCCTCACCTTTTCTCTCAAGATCCGAAATTCTCTCCTTCCAAGTGACGATTTCTCTCTTCCTCCCTCTCCCCTCATTTAATATTTGACCTAAAATCCATCTAGGTCATTTATTGAGTTTCACCCACCTCAAATCCCTCAACCAAATGAAGATTTGGGAGTCGTTAAAGCTTCAAGAAAAGTCATCTTCAACTTATGGTTTTCTCCTTACAAACCCTATAGGTGAGTTTTCTACTAAGTTTTCTATATAAATGCTTAATTGCTATATTTAAATGCAAAGAAATTGTCATGTATGTAATTTTGACCTAACCATGGATAAGAGGGATATTTTATTCTTGTTATGTTGTCTTGGTAAATATTTGGAGTGATGAGCACTTGTCAAGTTATATATATATATATATATATATATATATATATATATGGGTAATGTTGTTTATATGATGGTTCATGAATTTATGTTAACATGTATTATATGGAGACTTGTATTAATATGGAACTCAACTCTTGTGCATGAGAGTTGGGTGGATGTTGGTTGGTCATATAAATCTTGAATGAATGATTAGAGGGTAGGAACTAAAGGATCTACTCCTTGAGGTGGAACCCTACTAAATTAAGGGTAGGCACTAAGGTTCAATAAGCCTTGAGGTGGAACTCTACAGAGTAGACACTAAAGGTGATAAAGATGCTTGAGGTGACGTCGGATACGGTGTGCACTAAAGCAAGAGCCTGAGATGTAATTTCCCCATTATTAAACTCAAGTGGCTCCATTCATGGGTTCAGTCACTTGAGAGGACACAGGTCTCCCCCGTAAAAGAACTTGTAATGTTTTGTTAAGATTTGTTAGCAGGTTGGACCCATGTTTTATAACGGAATGTACTCGAAAAATCATCACGGTGGTGGTAACTTGGAAGTTCATCATGTTTTAATATTAAATTGTTTCCATGCTTGTGTGAAATCTCACTAGGCTCTTAGCCTAACACTTGATGTTGTGTTTTGTCTACAAGTCCTACTAGTGGGGTGCAAAGCGCACCTTGATTACCGGTCGTATGCTTAGGACTTTTGGAGGACCGGGCTTTTAGGATTTCGTTGGGAAGAGTGTTTTGGAGGCATAGCAACACCCACCTTAATCTAGTTTTAACTTTTTTTTAGATTAAATAGGTTGTTGTAATTTTATGTCTCATTATTCCGCTACTCTAATTGTTACAAACTACCCTAACCTCTTTGGATTTTAGTCGTCATTATTTACAGGGTTGAAACCTTCGTAATTGAGACGTTATATTGCCGAAATTTTAAATTTTAAATTGTCCCTATTTTAGGGTGTTAGAAGTTGGTATCAGAGCAGCAGTTTAAGTGAACTAGGTACGACCGTAAGATGCCTAGACTTAAACGGAGACTGTTAGGTTGTGTACTGTGAGATGGGATAGACCTTGAATAGGGGGAAGTTGTGGTGTCGACGGAATCTACACCGTTGAGAATTGTGAAAGTAGTATTGAGAATCCTTATGTATAGTATGTTCATAATTTCAATTAGCTACTGCTATTATTGTTAAACCCAGTTTAATCTAGTTGATAATTAACACACAACACAATATAAATCAAGAGATATAAAGATCAGAAAATCATACCACAATCCCTTGAATAATCAGTTAAACCTTGTGTGTTCTTGATACCTTGAATACAGAGAATACGGCTAACTCACTAATATGATAATTGTTATAACATATGATGATTAACCCTAAAACCTAATTAACCAAAACATTAAATACTTAGGCCTAATGCCTAATGGGCTTATGGGCTTGAGGCCCACAAATAAACTAACTATTAACTTATTACAAAATACCCCCTAGAGTATAAAATACTCTTACAATTTAGACCCCCGTATTAACTTTAATCTTGAATACAATTTATGATCCAACAATCTCCCCTTTTGGATTCAAGATTAAAATTCTTTTGGCAATAGTCTTCAGGTCTTCACTTTTCTTGGGGCAATAGACTTCGTCTTTATCTTCTTGAAGTGTCCTTCTGACGATCATCTTCAGTCAGACTTTTAATAGATCAAATAAGTTTCGACACTTTGACATCTTTGAAAACTTCAGCAATCTTTGCTTCCAGACTTCAAAAGTTCTTGTATTCTTCCTTGTTGATTATTCTCCCCCTTTGTATATTCTCCCCTTTTTTGATGAGTGGTGAGAATCATCATCATCAAAACATATCAAAACAATCTCCCCCTTGTCTTTATATACTCCAATTTAGCACTGTCTTCATGTATACATCCCTGTGTGGAAATAAGAGCAGTCTCTCCAAATGGAGAAAGTGATTATTTCAATCTTTTCAGATTCAAATAGAATAAATGTGGTAACCCTGAATCAACAAATGACTCTGTTTGGAATGCCTGTCAGTGACACAAAGTCACTGAGTAACATAAAGTTACTATATAAGGAACTGGTTTTGATGTTGGCTCCCCAGGACTTCCATTCAATTATCGAATAACACATGGTTATCTATGAACGTTCTGACAGAAAACAAATTTCTGTGTGCTCCTGCATGTGTATGAAAGAATTAAGCACCGATGATTGCCTTTTCATATAGGCTCAAAATATGTAAACTTGTTGAGACAGCAACAAATCATACAAAGACTCAATGTGCATGAGAAAAGGGTTCGAAGGTGGGGCAACTTTCCTTCTTTTTCAATATTAGTATCTTCCGAATAAAGACCCAATAGTGTATGTGCTGCTTCCCCAGAAAATGTGAAACATTCTCTTTTTGAGAAAAAAATGAGTAGCTGGTGGGGTTGTATGCAAGAGATGGCATGGGCTAGGTGCCTTTTTCAATGATGGTCACCAAAGAATGTGAACCAATCAGATTATGTGGCTGCCCGACTCAGAAAGAAGTTTGGTGCAGAGTTTGATATTCTTTTACTCTGTTCTCTCACCCTCTTTCTTTTAATCTTTTAAATCTCACATCTTTTGACCCCTCTCCCCTCAATCACTCAGGGAATACTTCCTGGGTAGGAAACACTGGTTATCGTGAATCCATGGAAGTTCTGTTAAGATCACACATTAAATCCCATGTATTGTCCTAAAAGAATGTGCTGTTCAACAGCCTTTTGTACATGTAAGCACAAAGGAATACAAACATGAAGAATAAAAATTTGGAGAAGTCAAAACATAAGATGTTTGACAATGAAATTCTCCCCCTCAAACTAAAAGTGGTTGGCATTTAATCTCAAAAATCATTTAAAATCACACTTCACAATTCATGAAAATCTTTGAAGAATAGGAAGTGGTTTGAACATTTTAAGAAACCATTTTTCTCAAGTGAAAGTTGTTCATCTTTCAACAAGTGATAGAGTATAAGGATTAGAAATATATACCTGTAAATCATAATCCTTAACTCCCCCTGAAATGAATATTTTCAATGAAATATCCTTGACAAAACTCATATATCCTTCCCCTTGATACCTGTAAAAAGTCAGTTAAATCAGAAAAATATATCAGTAGAAATATTAAACATATAAGCTCCCCCTTAATATGTGCATAATCCTTAATCTTGAAACAGAGTTCTGAATTACTAGGATTAAAGTAAATTCAGAAGTCAAACTCTTTGACATTGAAGTTCGAGTCCTAGACTGTATTGTCTAGAAGTCAACATTCTTTGACGCTTAAGCAAGAGTCCTGATCTGTAGTAATCAGAAGTCGACTGTTTGACAATGAGGCAAGAGTCCTGATCTGTAGTAATCAGAAGTCGACGTTCTTTCTCCCCCATAAACTTTGGGTGCCTGCAACACAGATTTAGCTTTTGGTACCCACTGGTAGTTGGGTCCTAATAGGTTAGTTGCAGTTCTAGTAGGAGAGATAAAATAAGAACCATACCAGTTATGCACATAATCTTTTCTTACAAAATCATTTGAGCCACAGTAGGAACAACTAATTTTCTTTTGTGCTAACCTGATCAATTGATCAGATCAAGTTTGCCAAAAGTTTTACCTTTCGGAGCATTGTTCCTTTTATCATTTGATGTATGCACAAATGATTTGTCGGTCTTCTTTTCCTCTGAAGATCCTTTAACTTTCCAGATCCAATTTCCTCTATCTTTCTCATCATCCTTTCTCCAGAAGCTTTTCTTTCGAGACTTAGTCTTCTTTAAGTTACTTGAACCATCAACATCTTTGTCATAGAAAAGGTTAGAAGGACGAATATGATCTGTAGATTTAGAAGTAAGATCATCATCTAAATCACAGAAAGGATTATAGAAAACATTTGAAAAATGTGAACTTGAAGCCTTTTTGAGTGAACAATCTGAATCAGTTTGATCATCTCTTGGTGATTGAGCTATTGACTCTGGCGTCTTGTGCTCGGTTAGCTTCACCTTGAATACAATCTCTTCAAGTTCCTTTATCTTTGAAGACAAACTGTTTCTTTCCTTTGAAATCAGATCAAACTTCTTTTGCAATTCAGAATTCGTCTTCTTTTCCTTCAGAATGATTGTTGATAGCTCAGATAGCTCTCTTGTCAGCTTAGTTATCTCAGTCTCTAAATCTTTCTTTTCTTTAGAAAAGTCTTTATTGACTTCCTTATGCTCAGCTTTCTTCTTTTCTTTCTCAGCCTTGTCTCTCTCAAGAATGATAACCTTCTCAAAGTCTGAAACTTGTTGAGAAAGTTTAACACATTTAAGCTGTAATGATTTCTTCTCTTCAAAGGCTTTTCTTGAGAAATCAGAGAATTTCTTAGCAAATTCTTTTCTTTCTTTCTCAATAATTCCTACAAAATTAATTTTAGAATCATTAATGCATTCTGAGCAAATAAAATCTTTCTCTGAGTCCTCTGACTTTTCTTTTAAAACATTGATCTGAGTAAGAAGAGATGAGTTCTGAATCTTAAAATCCTTGCTCTCAGCTTTAAGAGGTAGCATCTCGGATTTGAGCTTTTTAATCTCCTTTTCACAATCAAAGACCATGCTTGTATATCTTGACAACTGTCTAGCAAAACGTTTAACATTTGTTTTTGCTTTAGAAAGAGTCATCTTGTCAAAATCAAGGCTATAACCTTCAGACATCTTTAGCTATATGGTTAGAAAGTAAACTTGTCTGTACCAAAACAATCAACTAGATGAGATCGTTAGAATCAAGTATTAGATAAAAGCTACATGTAAAAATTTTCAGAAAAATAAATTTACGAAAATAATTTAAGTGCAGATATGCAAACAGTATAAAACAGAAATTAATCACAGAAAATTTGGCGCAAAAATAAGCTAACGCAGTGGCGCAAAAGGACAGTTCGCACGTGAGACAGGTCGCGCAAAAAGGAGCTTTGCGCGAGTAACTGCTGGCGGAAAGTGAGGTTTGCGTGTGATGTGGGTCGTGCAAAGAGGAGTTTTGCGCGAACCGCAGGTGGCGCAAAGATGGTCTTGCGCGAATAGGCACTGGCGCAAAAGAGGTGTCGACCGGGGTCTTGCTTGGACCGGTAACTTACTTGACCGGGAACTTGTCGACTGGTATGTTGCACGAACGGAGAGGTGCTTTGACCGGTAATGTTGTCGACCTGATCAAACAGATATGGACCGGAGTCCTCGACCGGACTTGGTGCCGACCGGGGTGATGTATCGACCGGGGTGTTGACCGGTATTTTGCTGACCAGAGTGTTCGACCTGTATAGACCGGTGTTGTCCGGGCGATCGGTATAGAGAGTTGATCAGGATTAAGAGTGACCGGTATTAAGAGTAACCGCATCAATGTGAGTTGATCGGTATGTGACGACCGGTATCAGGCGTTCGACCGATAAGGCGTTCGACCGGAGCAGTGTGTGGCGCAAACCTGGTCGATCGATATTTCGACCGGGATCGAAGTGATGAATAACGACCGGTGTTCTTGTTCGACCCAGAAACTTGATTAACAACCCAGAAAACACATCAAACACTCAAATTGAACCTAAAATTCATATCTTTGTGCCCACAAACATGTATCGATCAGTATTCAATCAAAGTCAATGATTAAAATCAACTTTCAAACTTCAATTTGATTAACACAATGTCGATATATATATACGAACCAAGTAGCCCAGTTGCCAAAAATTCACAGAAAGTCAATCAATTAATGAATTTAACTGCAATTAATCACTTAGATAATGTTCAATAGCATAAAACGCATCTAATCATATCAATTTTATGCAGAAAAACATATCAATTCAAGAACTCAACTCTCACACAGTACGTTTTATCAATAAGCATGAAGAACACAGATTTAATCCTAAAAACTTGATTCTTTAGGCTCTGATACCACTTGTTAAACCCAGTTTAATCTAGTTGATAATTAACACACAACACAATATAAATCAAGAGATATAAATATCAGAAAATCATACCACAATCCCTTGAATAATCAGTTAAACCTTGTGTGTTCTTGATACCTTGAATACAGAGAATACGGCTAACTCACTAATATGATAATTGTTATAACATATAAAGATTAACCCTAAAACCTAATTAACCAAAACATTAAATACTTAGGCCTAATTCCTAATGGGCTTATGGGCTTGAGCCCCACAAATAAACTAACTATTAACTTATTACAAAATACCCCCTAGAGTATAAAATACTCTTACAATTTAGACCCCCGTATTAACTTTAATATTGAATACAATTTATGATCCAACAATTATGAAGGTATTGTTACGTAAGCATGCTTAAATTAATATAATTATGATGTTCAATGCTTGTATTAGTACGTTCCCTAGAGATATCTCAAATGCTTGTCTCTCACCGTATGCTTGTATACATTGTTTGACAAACTAAGATGGTTAATACTCAGGGTAGGCCGAGGACTCCACCGGAAGGCCATGAGGCCACCGCATCGACAGCTGATCAACCAGAAAATGTTGAGACAAGAGAAATTCAGCCCGAAACAAATCTGTTGGGTGGGGGACCGGAACACATTCCAAGGGTGAACCTGGCATCCTCCAACCCGGTCTTGATAGAAGCCATTCCTGAATCGAGGATGATGGATAACGTGATACGGGTTATGAACGAGGCTGTGGCTAAGCAACAGGAGTTGTTTATGAAGCTACTAGAGGACAGAGATGCTAGCCACCGAAGGCATGAGACAGTGGCGAAGAATGTGTTCATTGCTGGATCCGGGGGAACCGGGAACGGGATTCCGACTGTCGAGCTAGTGGCGAATGATGCAAGACTAAAGGAGAAGACCTGTTCCTTCAAGTCTTTTCTCGGATGTAAACCCTCGGAATTCTCGGGTACTGCAAACCCGGTAATCTTCATGAACTGGCTCCGAGAGCTAGAATTAGCCTTCGGATCCTGTGAATGCTGGGAAGCACAAAAAGTTCGTTTTGGTTTTCAAATGTTTCGGGGCGATGCCCTTACTTGGTGGAACGTTGTCCGGTCTACTGCTGATCCCGCAATTATGTCCCGGCTCTCGTGTGGAGATTTCAAGAAGAAGTTCATGGACAAATATTGCAACGAGAGGGATTTAGATAAAATTGAAGATGAGTTTAGAAGTTTGACGAAAGGGGATCGAACCATAGATGAGTACTCCAAACTGTTTGTGGAGAAATTGAATTTTGTGGGACATCTAGCCCAGAATGAAAAGGCCAAGATCAAGGCGTATCACAAGGGTTTTCCGGCGGAAATGAAAACCGCCATGCGAAACGCTAGAATGACAACACTTCAAGATGCAATTGATGAATCACAGTTGGTTGAAGATGACATCATTCAGAATCGAAAGAAGAAAGCTCAAGTGGGTGAGAAAAGGAAGTGGGATAATTGTTCGGTCCCTCCTCAATGCCCAAGACCTTTTGTGTGGAACTCTAGAGTGGAACCGCACCGGGAATCGAGTTGGTGCCCGAAATGCAAAAGTAAGCATTTTAGATCTTGCAATTCCACTCCTCTTGTGTGCTTCAAGTGGGACAAGGCGGGCCAAACTAGTCAAGTGTGCCCCATTCGGGGGATGGTATGCTATGAATGCAAAGAAGTGGGACATGTGCGGCTCAACTGTCCCAAGTTGAAGGGCAATCCGAGAGGATCTAGCACAGGAATGCTAGTCAAGAAGAAAGTTGCCTCGAGGCCTCAAGAAAGGGTGTTCCAGATGACAACTGAAGAAGCAAGAGAGACCACGGATGTGGTGTCAGGTACATTTCTACTCAACTCCCTACCCGCTATAATACTTTTCGACTCAGGTGCGAATCATTCTTTTCTAGCACGCTCATTTTGCAAATCGTTGAATGTACCTTCCACTACCCTTAGTGATGCCTTAGTTGTGGAAGTAGCGAATGGGGACCAAATTGTGTTACATGAAATTGTAAGGGATTGTCAGTTAGAGATCGATGGTGAACATTTCCCGGTAGACTTAGGGGTCGTTTACTCAAATGCTTACCCGATAAGCGCTTACCAATAAAACTCGACACACTAACTTGTTTTACCGGGTAAGATTTTAATCATCATGATGGTATCTTATACAACAATTTACCCGGTAAGTGCTTACCTGGATAAGAGTTTTCACTCTCTCTTACCGGGTAAGACTCTTCATCCTTATCCTCGCTCTTACCGGGTAAGATCCTATCCTCTTGTCATGTTCATCCGCTATATTAAATTCCCCGGTAAGCACTTACCGGGTAAGCATTTTGTAAACGACCCCTTACTCCCTATGCCTATTGGAGGTTCGATGTAGTGATAGGGATGGACTGGCTAGTGAAGAACCAAGCCGAAATCCTTTGCTCGAAGAAACTCATCCGTGTGCCGACCGTGAATGTAAGTTTTGTCTTTATTTATGGAGAGAAGCGAAAAGGAGAAGTGGTGGTCATCTCTTCTCTCAAGGCACAAAAATGCTTATCGAATGGGTGCCCATCGTTTTAGGCATATGTATTGGACAAAAAGACTGAAAAGAAGAAGTTAGAGGACGTAAGGGTAGTCCGGGATTTTTCGGACGTATTTCCTGAAGACTTGCCAGGATTACGTCCTGACTGTCAAGTGGAGTTCATCATCGACTTAGTTCTGGACGCGGCGCCAATCGCCCGAGCACCTTATCGTCTCGCGTCGACAGAAATGCAGGAAATGATGAAGCAATTGCAAGAGCTATTGGAGAAAGGTTTTGTGAGACCCAGTTCCTCGCCTTGGGGAGCTCCGGTCTTATTCGTCAAGAAGAAGGACGGTACCATGCAAATATGTATCGACTACCGCGAAGTGAACAAGGTGACCGTGAAGAACAAGTATCCCCTCACGCGGATCGACGATCTTTTTGACCAATTAAAAGGAGTAGGATGTTTCTCAAAGATAGACTTGCGATCGGGGTATCACCAAGTGAGAGTAAAATAAGAAGGCGTGGTGAAGACGACGTTTAGAACTCGGTATGGGTATTACGAGTTCCTTGTGATGCCATTCAGACTAACCAATGCACCCGCGATATTCATGGATTTGATGAATCGAGTTTGCCGCCCCTTTTTGGACAAATTCATTATCATATTCATCGACGACATCCTAATCTACTCCAAGAGCGAAGAGGAGCATGAGTATCATTTGCGGGAAATTTTGGAAGTGCTAAAAAGAGAAAAACTCTATGCGAATTTTTCAAAATGCGAATTTTGGTTTCGAGAGGTCCAATTCCTCGGGCATGTGATGTCACAAGACGGTGTGAAGGTGGATCCATTCAAGATTGAAGCCATGTTAAAATGGGAGCCGCCAAAGAGCCCAACCAAGATCAGAAGTTTCTTGTGTCTAGCCGGTTATTATCGAAGATTTATTCTACACTTCTCCAAGGTTGTTTCGCCCTTGACCGCCTTGGCGAGAAAGAACGTGAAATTCTTATGGACGAAAACTCAAGAGCAAGCTTTCAGAACTTTGCAAAAGAATCCGTGTGAGGCGCCAATCCTATCCCTACCCGAGGGAACGGAAGATTTCGTAGTTTTCAGCGATGCATCCAAGATGGGATTGGGATGTGTCTTGATGCAATAAGGGAAAGTTATCGCTTATGCTTCAAGGTAACTCAAGGAGCACGAGAAGAGTTATCCAACCCACGACCTCGAGTTAGTGGCCATGGTGTTTGCATTGATGCTTTGGCGGCCCTATCTATATGGCACGAAGTGCATGCTCTACACCGACCATAAAAGCCTGAAGTACGTATTTGATCAGAAGGAATTGAACATGCGCCAACGGCGATGGCTAGAGTTATTGAAGGACTATGACTGCGAGCTGCTCTACCATTTCGAGTAAGGCCAACGTTGTAGTGGATGCCTTGAGTCGCAAGGAATATAGTGGTTGTGTGCGGACGTCGATCTCAAGAATTGATGTAGTCTCGAGTCTCCTTGGGAGAATCAAGTTATCTCAAGTCGAAGCCTTGCTAGAGGCAAATCTCAAAGACGATGCCATGACTAAGCATCATATTCTTTTGGTAGAAGATAGTCGGGTACTCAAATTGTTCCAAGGGCGGAGCTACTCCTAAACGACGCTCACAAATCAAGATACTCCATTCACCCGGGGGAGCACAAAAATGTATCGGGACTTGAAGTTAAATTATTGGTGGCCGGTGATGAAACTCGATGTGGCGAAGTACGTGGAAAAATGTGTGACTTGCTTGAAAGTCAAGGCCGAACACCAACGCCCTTATGGGAGTTTGGATTTCGTGACCAAATTACCCAAAACCTTACGAGGTCACGATGCCATTTGGGTAGTGGTGGATAGGTTGATCAAGAGCGCGCATTTCTTGGAAATGCGAGAAATGCTATCAATAGATAAGTTGGCAAGGCTTTATATTAATGAAATTGTCTCGAGGCATGGGGTGCCACTCTCCATTGTGTCAGATCGCAATAGCCGGTTTACATCAAATTTCTCGGATGGGTTGCAAAAAGAATTGGGTACTAGAATCAAACTGAGTACCGCTTATCACCCGTAGACGGATGGACAAAGTGAATGGACCATTCAGACTTTGGAAGACATGTTGAGGTCATGCGTCATCGATTTTGGAGGAAACTTGGACTCTCATCTTCCGTTAGTAGAATTTTCCTACAACAACAGTTACCACTCTAGCATTGGCTTGGCACCATTTGAAGCTCTTTATGGCCGAAAATGTAGGACACCCGTGTGTTGGCTAGAGGCGAAGGAGAAACTGTTTGCCAGACCGAACATTGTACAAGACACGACGGATAAGGTGAAGAGCATTAGAGAGCGGTTAATGGCGGCCCAAGACCGTCAGAAGAGCTACGCGGACAAAAAGAGGAGGCTGATAGAATTTCAAGTGGGGGACAAGGTAATGTTGAAGGTGTCACCATGGAAGGGAATCATCAAGTTTGGAAAACGGGGAAAGCTTAGTCCCCGATTTCTCGGACCCTTTCCCATTATTGAACGAGTAGGACTTCAAGCCTACAAACTGGAGTTGCCACCAGAAATAGACGAGATTCACCCCACCTTTCATGTTTTCTATTTACGTAAATGCCTAGCGGAAGAAGAAAGCACCCTCCAATTGATAGAAATTCGACTGGACAACAACCGTTGCGTGGAAGAGCCCGAAGCCATCCTTGAAAGGAAGACGAAGAAATTAATACATAAGGAAGTGGTCATGGTAAAGGTTCAATGGAAACACCACCGAGGTACAAACGTGACGTGGGAGGCCGAAGAGGATATGAGGCGGCGTTATCCTAGGCTTTTTGAGTAGTACAGATTTCGAGGGCGAAATCCTTTCCAAGTGGGGGAGGATTGTAACACCCCGAAATCCGCTTACATTCTACTTACTTGATAACTCTCTATTTTGGTGCCTTCTCGTGTTTATACTTATGATTTTATGAATATAAGACTGCATGTATAATTCTTGTATCGTACGAATATCCTTAGAGCTATCTTATCGCAATTATAGTATCGTTGGTTGGTGAGTCGAGGCTAAAAGAATTGATTTTTGGGTTCTGGAGGGTTTCGGCGAGAGTGCCAGGCGACTATGCTATGGTCACTCTCATCTTGGTTATTGTCGCACGAGGAAATGAGGTTCGGTACACCTGAGGCGAAAGTGCCCGGCGATAGTGTCGTGGTCACTCCCGTGGGGTCACAATCGTGGGCCACGTACCACTTATGGTACAGTTCGGGCGATAGTGCCTGGCGACAATACCAGGGCACTATCGCATTCGCGGGGCAAGGTTGTTGCGAGCCCATCTGATGCATTAATTACGTTTTTCAGCCAAATGAACTCATTTTCCTCACCTTTTCTCTGAAGAGCCGAAATTCTCTCCTTCCAAGTGACGATTTCTCTCTTCCTCCCTCTCCCCTCATTTAATATTTGACCTAAAATCCATCTAGGTCATTTATTGAGTTTCACCCACCTCAAATCCCTCAACCAAGTGAAGATTTAGGAGTCGTTAAAGCTTCAAGAAAAGTCATCTTCAACTTAGGGTTTTCTCATTACAAACCCTATAGGTGAGTTTTCTACTAAGTTTTCCATATAAATGCTTAATTGCTATATTTAAATGCAAATAAATTGTCATGTATGTAATTTTGACCTGACCATGGATAAGAGGGATATTTTATGCTTGTTATGTTGTCTTCGTAAATATTTGGTGTGATGAGCACTTGTCAAGTTATATATATATATATATATATATATATATATATATATATATATATATGGATAATGTTGTTTATATGATGGTTCATGAATTTATGTTAACATGTATTATATGGAGACTTGTATCAATATGGAACTCAACTATTGTGCATGAGAGTTGGGTGGATGTTGGTTGGTCATATAAATCTTGAATGAATGATTAGAGGGTAGGCACTAAAGGATCTACTCCTTGAGGTGGAACCCTACTAAATTAAGGGTAGGCACTAAGGTTCAATAAGCCTTGAGGTGGAACTCTACCGAGTAGACACTAAAGGTGGTAAAGATGCTTGAGGTGACGTCGGATACGGTGTGCACTAAAGCAAGAGCATGAGGTGTAATTTCCCCATTATTAAACTCAAGTGGCTCCATTCATGGGTTCAGTCTCTTGAGAGGACACGGGTCTCCCCCGTAAAAGAAATTGTAATGTTTTGTGAAGATTTGTAAACATGTTGGACCCATGGTTTATAGCGGAATGTACTCGGAAAATCATCACGGTGGTGGTAACTTGGAAGTTCTTCATGTTTCAATATTAAATTGTTTCCATGCTTCTGTGAAATCTTACTAGGCTCTTAGCCTAACACTTGAAGTTGTGTTTTGTCTACAGGTCCTACTTGTAACACCCCAAATTATTTTTTCCAAATGAAGTGTTACGTCTCCCAAAAAGGAATACATCATTAATTAACCTCAAAAATAAATACTCCAAATATAAATCTAAAACATTACAGCGGAAGTCTAAACATCAAATAACAACCATAAAAGTTAACTCGTCCCATACCGGGTAACTAAACCAACCCAAATAAATAAATTACATCGCACCAAGTAAAATATAGAATCCTAGGCGAGTTCCTTGCCTTTATCGACTCCAAAACCTCCTGCTCCTGAGATGTATACTATAGTCAGCTAAATAGCTCAGTGAGTTAACGGTTTGTATGTCATCACACACATTAACTATATAATGTCAAGTAAAAAGAGTGACATGCAAGATTTATGCAACCCATTGAGATCTCTCAACTCCACTCCGTTGGGTAGGGACCTGCCATGTCACAGGCATTCCTTGGGCGTGTAGGTTCACAAAGAACTAACCGCTCATCCCGAGTCGTGCCTCCCCTAAATGTGACATATCGAGCCGATATCCCATACCCCAGTTAACGCACCATGTTAACCCCAAACCCAAACCATATGCATGCAAATTCATGTTAAATGGATATAACAAAATTTTCATGCTTGCACCATAAATAAAATCAAATGCACGTAAATCACCACTTTTAAATAATGTGCAATTAACACCTCAATAAAACATACATATAAAATACCACACCTCGTACATGTAAAAATAATTTATACATATGTATACATACCGGTGAAATCTCGTGAAAGACTCACCTGATAATGCCGGTTTGTTAGAACTTCTCTCCAAATAACAACCTACAATTATAGACGCAATAATACTCATTAACGTTTATATTTTATCCAAAGTCAACCTAAAAGTCAACTAATGATTAACCTCGATCAACCCTTAATTATACTCTTAATTGTCCACTAAAATTTTTATAATTAATCAACCCCAATTTGTTTGCGTCAAATCATCAACGCCACGACATCTCGACATCCCAATAACTAACTTAAAGTCCCTTAATAAATTAGAGTTACTCCCTTTATAATTAAATAATACTAAAAAGAATATATCTAATTAAATATATAAATTTCAGAAATTTATTTAATTAATAAATCATTACCAAAATTAAATTAATTAATTATCAACAAATTAATTAATTTAGAATAACTCTTGTCGGGCTTTCTAAACTAATTAAACAATTATAAACTTATTTGGACCCCTCTAAAGCCCACCAGGTTAGGCCCAATGCTCTCTTAACAGCCCACTAGCCACCTCCTGCCGGAAAGTCGTCGGAGCACGTCGCCGGCGCCGGCAGACGTCGCTTTTCCGGCGAGCTCAAAGTTTTGGACCGTGTGGCTTCGTTTCTTATCCGTTTTCGACGATTCTTTTTCCTAAATTTTAGTTTTTCGATTCCTCATCTTTTAGAAACAAGAATCGCATGAAACCATGAGTTTTGAGGGAGATACTTATGTTTAAAGTTTCGGTTTTTACCAAAAGCGATAATTTCTACGTTTTGATCGATTTAACAACCTTTCTGTTATCCAATCGGCTTCAAAACGTATCTGGGTTTACCTTTACCCATTACTAACATCTCCATTAAGTTATTTTCTAGTTCTATAGAGAATGCATACCTTAACCGGCGGATCGTTACCGAAAACGAAACAACTTCGAAAGCTTCGAAACTTCTCCTCGTGGCACCGTTCGTCAAGATTCCGACACCGACTCTCCCCGAAATGCCGACAATGAAAACACAAAAACTCCAATCGGGCCCCTATATTTATAGTCGGATTTTTCCACCGAAATATGGAAGGAGAAATCGCCATTATTACCATTAATCCCTTCCATATTTCAAATTTCAAGATTGGCAAAACCGGGCCCTCGCCATTACTATTTCACGATTTAACCCCATAATTTGAATTGTTTCCTTAATACAATTCAATTATTTTTAATTGATTAATACTCCATTAATAACCACCAAAAATAAAAGAGTTCACTATATTTCTTTTATTTTATTAATATTCAACTTTCCAAAATTTAGGATGTTACACTACTAGTGGGGTGCAAAGCGCACCTTGATTACCGGTCGTATGCTTAAGACTTTTGGAGGACCGTGCTTTTGGGATTTCGTTGGGAAGAGTGTTTTGGAGGCATAGAAACACACACCTTAATCTAGTTTTAAATTTTGTTCTAGATTAAATAGGTTGTTGTAACTTTATATCTCATTATTCCGCTACTCTAAGGGGGCGTTTGGTTCGCTGGTGGAATTGGAATGGTCAATTCCATTGACCGAATGCCGTCGTGCTGTTTGGTTGCCAAGGGAATGAAATTGAATTCCATGAAATCCTTAGATTAAGGAATTGGTCATTCCATTTGAAAATGGATGGAATTGAATTCCATTCCATCATGGTTTTTCAAAAAGACAAAAATACCCTCCAAACCTTTTCTAACAAAATTAAAACCCATCAGATGTGGATTTGGTTTCCTCTCTCTCCTCTCTCTCTCTCTCTCTCTCTCCTCTCCTCTCTCCCCTCTTTCTCCTCTCCTCTCTCCTCTCTCTCTCCTCTCTTTCCTCTCTCTCTCCTCTCTCTTCTCTCTCTCCTCTCCTCTCTCTTCTCTCTTCTCTCTCTCCTCTCTCTCTTTCCTCTCTCTATCCTCTCTCTCTCCTCTCCTCTCTCTCCCCCCTCTCTCTCCTCTCTCTCTCTCTCTCAGCATTTAAAATAAATAAATAAAAATAAAAGAAAGGGTATTTTTGTCATTTTTCAAAATTCCATTCCAATTCCTTTGTAAACCAAACAGACTTATTCCAATTCATTTGACTGGTTACATTCCATTCCTTCCAACCAAACAGTTGGTCAAACCTGAAAACATTCCATTCCAATTCCTTCCAGATTCCAATTCCATTGACAGATTTCATTCCATCAGAAATCATTTTGCGAACCAAACCCCCCCTAATTGTTACAAACTACCCCTAACCTCTTTGGGTTTTAGTTGTCATTATTTACAGGGTTGGAAACCTTCGTAATTTAGATGTTATATTGTCGAAATTTTAAATTGTCCCTATTTTATGGTGTTACAAATTTAAATTAAGTTATATACTAAAAACTAAAATATTGTAAGACACTAAAAATGTATGAAGCATTGGACTAAGATGTACCACAAGTTTAACGTGACATGAGATATAAGTCTTGAGCCACGACACGCCTCGATGACTACCGCGACAAGCATTTTAGAACATTATCTAAAAGTAAACTAATATTTTTATTTATTTTTCTACGTTTCTCTTAAATTATTAATAAAAACTACTAACTTCAATGATAATTTATTTTATTGGTTGAGCAAGTGGAAGGGGGAGGGGTACCGGATGTAAGGGCGGTTAGAAACGAAATATATAAACTTAAATCCTACTCGGTACTCTCCTTAGAGGGTCGTACACAACACAATGTGTAGAATTAGTAGCCTATCTTCCCATTAAAAATACATGCAAACACATGCAAATTAAATACTCAAACAAACATATACAAATATGATATAAAACTCACATGCAATAAACCATAAGATCTCTTGCATGTAAATTCTCATACATATATGTATATTTTTTACACAACACATAAAATATACAATTATGGGTTTTAAATTACACACAAAAAATACTAGACTTTTTGCATGCAACTTATCATCCATGCATGTATATTTATATGTATGAGAATTTACATGCAAGAGATCTAATGGTTTATTGCATGTGAGTTTTATATCATATTTGTATATGTTTGTTTGAGTCTTTAATTTGCATGTGTTTGCATGTATTTTTAATGGGAAGATAGGCTACTAATTCTACACATTGTGTTGTGGACGACCCTCTAAGGAGAGTACCGAGTAGGATTTACGTTTATATATTTCGTTTCTAACCGCCCTTACATCTGGTACCCCTCCCCCCTTCCACTTGGTATATATGATATAAAACTCACATGCAATTAACCATAAGATCTCTTGCATGTAAATTCTCATACATATATGTATATTTTTTACACAACACATAAAATATACAATTATGGGTTTTAAATTACACACAAAAATTACTAGACTTTTTGCATGCAACTTATCATCCATGCATGTATATTTATAAATCACAACACATGCAAAATACAACACTTTAAAAACACAAAATACTTAAACACACAAAACAATACATGCTACAAGCCAAGAGACTTGATATTTTTGCATGTACCTTTTCATGCATCAACTACAAGACAACAAAACTACAAAAATTACAATTAAAAAAAAGGAAAATTCTATAAAAATGCCGAAATTTCGGATTTATTTTAATAATTTTTTTTGAAAAGATTTCTTTCAAAACCAGTAACAATATTGATATGGTCTCTTTCTCCGGCAGATTCGAGGGACAATAAACAGGCTCACTTCGGCCATCAAGAAGTCTATTACTCCGGGTCACTCAAGATCAATACCGGTAATGTACAAGTATTTTTAAGAAATCGATTTTTTAATACATAAAATAACAACATAAACAAACTTTTAAAAACATTAAACCAATATGAATACTAATGTAATCTTTTTCTCCGACAGCTCTTATGGACGACAAAAAAGAAGGCTCACTTCGGCCTTATTAGTCCGGGCTCCAGGTCACTCAAGATTAACGTAAATAAATATTGATTCTTTGAAAATAAAAGTTTTTTTAACATAATACGGCATAAACACGAAACATATAAACACAAACTTTTATTGAAACATTTTTACAAAAATACATGGGAAGATTACTACATGTCTAACATTACATTATGTAAACCATAAGGATTTCCCTTTCGGGAAAGCCCCTAAAGGACTTTAAACAAAGAATAAAATGAAAGAAAACTCACTTAAAAATATTTTACAAGTCTTAAACTTCTTCACAAATGTTGCATGAAGATGATGGAGAATGAAGATGATGGAGGATGGAGGTGATGGAGGATAGTAGGAGAATGTAGGGTGAGTGAAAGTAGAGAGAGAATGTGTGGAAAA
The DNA here is from genome assembly GCA_954870635.1 of Arctium minus. Lineage (NCBI taxonomy): Eukaryota > Viridiplantae > Streptophyta > Magnoliopsida > Asterales > Asteraceae > Arctium > Arctium minus. The sequence goes on from OX941088.1 coordinate 34,549,795, forward strand.
GTATGGAGGTGTAAGATGATCACATGAGAATGAAAGATTCTCACATGGTTTGAGGTTGTGTAGGATAGAAGTATATGGTAATCTGATGGAGTGTTTCTTGTAGTGTGGTGTGTGTGTGTGAGGATTGTTGGATGGTTGTGTTGGGTGTTATGTTGTGTTGTGTTGTATGTTGTATATGAGGCTCCTTTAAATGGCAGAGATGGAAATGGTGAGCTGTGTCCAAATAAACAATGTGGTTACACGTATTGAGTACGTGTTGTGAAAGTCTTGATACGTGGTAAAAAGTCTAGTACATGTCTTGAAAAAACTGTTTCGTGTAGGACTCGTCTGATACGTGTCTGAATTAACTTCTACGTGTCTAGCTATCTGAAAACTCTGATGAAACTGTCTTTTTTGTTTTTTTCTGCATGTTGAAAATTATTCATTTCCTGTCTTGTTAGGTCTCGAGATTGTGCCGGGCAACCGAATCGAAGGAATAACCACAGTCGGAGTTGTAGTCACCTTGATCTTGGTTTGGTGAGCTCGAACGGTCTTCAAGAACGGTGTCTTCATTGTCTTTAGGAACTCTGTCTTCTGTATATTTAGGGACAAAATCCCTGATTACTTCATTTAAGATCTCATTAATCTCGTTCTTGATTTTATTTTTAGGCCTTTTTATTTTCTTTTTGGATTTCTTCTTTTTTGGGGAGGTTTGGGTTGGTTCAAGGGTTTCTTCTATTTGGTTTTGGGTGGTTTGGCAAAAAGGAATGGAGTCTAAATGGTGGTTTGTTTGGGTCTGGTTATGGATGGATATATTTGTATTTGAAAAGGAAGGTGAAGGGTCTAGGTGTGAAGGAGATGGGTTATATTAACAAGGAAATCAAAATGTTTTCCGGGTTCTCCAAGAGAATCCTAGATTTCTTTATTTTTTCGGGTCTGGGTCTGGGTCTGAGTCTGAGTTTGAGTAGAGGAATCATAAGGCCTCTGTGTCTCTTGAGATTTTGGCAATCCCATAGTCATCTCCGGATTTGATGAGTCTTTACCAGCCACCGGTAGAGCTGGACTAGCCATTGAATTCTTAGGCTCAATGGTACCTTTATTGACATTCATTGGAGAATGTCCACCCATCTTAATCTTCTGATTATGGCTCGAAGATGAGCCTTGGTTCTGGCTAAGTGTATAGAAAAGTAACTGTCTTTCTAAAGAAGAAACTTGTTTTTGGAGAGCAAGTTTCTCGTTTCTAAGTTGAGTATTGTCATCATTGATGATCTTGAAATTCTTGGTCATAGTCTCACAATGATCACAAAATATGGTATGTGTATGGCTAGAGTCTTTGGTTACAGAAAATTCTAAAGGTGGTTTTGTGTAATTTCTGAGGGATGAAGAAACAAAAAAGTTCTTTCCTAAGCGTTCTCTGGCAGTAGAGATCGCTTCTTCATAGTTGTTGAATCCTTTGTACATCAGACCGGGATAACCTTGAGTTGCATCAAGGACTTTGATCCACATATGAAAAACCCTGTCTTTTTACCCTTAAAAATAACATAAAACTTAAAACGTTTAGAGATCTGGCTAAAATGTTCTGATAAATCATTTAAACAAGCTATAAAGTATTTAATATCTTTTGGGTTTCTATTAACAGAAATCCAAAGATTGTCTAGTAAGCAACGTTCTTCTTTACTAAGTGATATATGGTTCTGAGTTCTGAACGTGATGTTGTTGTTGGGAAAAACAATGAAATAATTATTCCCAAATCTAATCCGTTCTTCTTATGTTGGTATGTTCTGATTAGAAGAAGTCTGTCTAATTACAGGTCTTGTTGATGTATTGTTTCCCGGAGGAAACTCTGGTCTCGGCGGTCTTGCCATCTGCAAAAATAAAGAAAACATTAATAAAGTTAATTCAATTTATCTTCTAGTAATCTACTTAAAATATCTGTTGCTTTATTATCACTACCTTTAATGTGCTTAATCTCTATAATTAAACCAGTATTGCTAATTCTATCCAAAAAATTTAACCAACGTCTTCTACTACTTCTTTTACTTTCGCCTTTCATTTTATTATAAAAAGATACAACCGTCTCGCAGTTTGTTCTAATAGTAATTTATTTTTTGGATATGATAAAAAAACTCAAAACTATCAAAAGCATAATTAATAGCTAATAATTATGCGTCTATACTACTAATATTACCCTTTTCTTTATAAATACCGCTACTGTAACGACAAAATTTTTCTGAAGTCTGGTCTGCATATTTATGAGGTTTGCATAAAAGAATAACTCCCCATCCTTTACTACAACCATCAGTCTCAATAATCAAATAATCTGTGTCAAGAGGTAAAGCCAGTTCTGGTAAAGATTTTATTTCATTTTTTAACTGTTGTATGAGCTTTACATCCTCTTGGTTAAAATATTTTTGCCCATTTGGAGAAGTTTTTGCATACAAAGGACCGGCGATTTTTCCAAGATTTTTTATAAAAGGTCTAGCATAATTTATCAATCCCAAAAACTTTTGTAATTGCTTTAGATCTTCTAATTTATCTGGAAAATCAATTGCTTTTTGTGCAATGTGAGGTTGCAATTTTATCCTTCCTTCTCCTATATTTACTCCCAAAAAGACTATGTATTCTTTAAATAACTACATTTTCTTTTTACTCAAAATTAAACCATGTCTTAATGAATTCAGAAAAAACAATTTGTAAATGGCCCTTATGTTTTTTTTTACTGAAAACTAAAATATGGTCTATAAAAACGACCACAAAATTGCTTTGCTTATTAAAAATGTCTTCCATTTTTCTTTGAAAAACACTTGGGGCATTTTTAAGTGCAAAAGACATAACTAACCATTCGTAATGACCTTCGGGACAAGTAAAAGTCGTCCATTTTATGTTGTCTAGATGCATTTTGACTTGCCAAAATCCTGATTTTAAATCAAACTTGCTAAAAATTTTGCAATTTTGGATTTTGTTTATCAAAACAATCTTGTCTGGGATATTATAAGCATCATCAATTGTATTATCATTCAATTTCTTATAATTTATGACCATTCGACTCTTTCCTCTTATGATCTCAAAATGTTTTCTCACAATAAAAACAGTTGATCTATGAGGACTATCCGATTTTCTAATAACACCCAATTTGACCAATTCTGAAATATGCATTTTGAAGTCTTCTCTGTCTTGGTTAGTTGGGTCTATATTTCTAGTCTTGATTATATATTCTGGATTTTCGCACAAAACTTTGTCTTTATCCCAATATCTAATGATGTCTTCTATAATTATTCCTATTTTTTCTAACTTAGAGACTAAATTGTCTATATCAGATTCTGTAACTAAAGCAGTGTATAATTTTTCGTTATTAACAAAGTCTAGGTCATAATCTATAAGGTCGTTTTCTTCATAATTAATTATTTCATCTAAAAACTCATCTAATTCTTCATCCTTAAGCTGACACTCTCTTTCCTTTTTACATGGACAAGGTTTTTCTAAAATCGGGTTACTAAGCTTATCAGTCCTTGAAGGAAAATTAGTGGTGATAGCAGGTGTGAAAAAGTATGCTTATGAAAATGTAAATAGTCTTTAGTCAAAGTTACACTACCATCGTCTTTGAGTAAAAAAATTAATCCTAGAATAAAACCAATATTTGTAAGGTTTTGCTCTCTAACAAAAGTATTTTTATGAGGTAAGGTATATTCTTTACTAAAGCCACAGTTGGTCTTAAAACTAATTTTATTATTAGGCCTCAACATTTCTTTATAAGAATAAACTTCACCATCCATTTGTTGGGCTTCTATCGGAAAGTCTGCTTTAAATATATATCTAGAAGGAACTAAGGATTTGTTTAAAATACAATTTGAACAACCAGAATCAACTAATGCAAGGCAATTGATAATAAAATCATCTATTTGGACTTTGCATTTTACCTTCAATGATTTTAGATTATCAGAATTGCAAACGACTTGCACATAGTCTTGTTGAATCAAGTCTTTATTTTCATCTAAAACTTCTTTTCCTATTATTTGTTGTTCAAAAAAGTCTAATTTCTTTTGAAAATTTTTTATGGTGTCTTCAACTCTTCTTCTCAAAACTCTAATTTCTTGTTTATCAAGATCTCTACCTGTATTTATAAAGTCTGGTTCTACTTTTATCAAACTTTTCTTTTCTAAACATTTTATGCAAACTTCATGATGATAATTTAAACATTTTGCTCTAAGCTTTTTATGAGGAAAAAGTTTGCAAATAATACAAGGAAAATTATCAGTTCCTACATATTTTTGCCAGTCATGATCACAAGCAATATCTTCTATGTTAACAAAGTCTAAATCATGGTTAAAGTCTAAGTATTGGTCTACGGTTTTTGCTTTTTTATAAATCAACTTTAAACTTTCAAACAATAAACCAACTCTGATATTTTTGTCTTTGTCATAAAAAATGTATCCGTGATCAGAAATATGTTTGGACAAATATAACTGGTCTTCTAATTTTAAAAGTTCTCCGTAATCTAAAAACATACCTAGTTCTTTTGGAAAAATAATTTTGCTAGCTAAATCAAGATGTATAAAATTGAAATCTTTTTTTAAACAACTGTCTGAGAACGTTGTAATAACCGGGCTAGAAGTAAAGAACTTAAGAAGTTGGGTGAAAGTTTAATAAGGCCAGAGTTTGGGGGTCTAAAGTAAAAAGTTGGGAAAAGAAGGGATTTTAACCCTAGAGGTTCATTTATTTTAGCAGTTTAGCGGCTGAGTATTGAAAGGGCGAATGTGGATGATTTTGGGAAGATCGAGGAAGAAGGCGACAATGAGATTCAAGCTTGTTTTTATTCCTCTTTAAGGTAATTTTTCCTTCTTTGATGTATTTTGGGTCATGGGGGATTTCAATCTGTTGATTTTAAGTTTGATTAATGAGATTGATGGTTTAGTCTGATATTTGTGTGAATGGGAGTTGGGGTTTTATTTATCATTAGTCTGATTATTGATCGATTGGGAATAGAGGTGTTAGGAGGATTTTAGATTCGTATTTTTCAATTGATCCTCGATCGTATTTGGGGAATTGTGAGTCGAGTTATCGATTTGGCCAAAAAGGGATTCGACTGTTAAGTCGATCGACCGAACCAACCCGGGCGACCCCGGGCTCGTTGTAGCCAGGCGATCCCGGGAGCTAGGGGATCGGGTAACCCCGGGTCGAGCGTCCCCGGGAAGAGGCAAACCTGGGAGACCCCGGGTGTTTGAGATCCGGGCGATCCTGGTAGGAGGGAACCCGGGAGATCCTGGTCATTCTTGACCCGGGCGAACCCGGGAGTTTGGGAAGTCAGTGCCTTAAGGGTTGTTTAATCAATGGGTTTCCTAGACCTGATTATTGTCCGTTTATAGGCCGAGCGTCTTACCGAATAACCCTACCTTGTGCCTTAGGTTTCTAAACCAGTCAACCTCAAGGGCGGATTTTTTAACTAGCGCGGTACGTCAGGTGATTTTTTTGAACTAAATGCTTTTATTATCAAAAGCCTACGAAGGTTTAATTAAAGATTTGATTTAATTATATTAGCATATTCATGCTAGTTTTATTTAAGCGTGTTTTATAAATTGTTGATAATTAAATGTATGCATACATTACTTTCGGATGTTGTGACCTAAGTCGGGGAGAGTGGCCCGCCTGCTCGTACTGGGGAGTGTGGCCCGTTTATGCCATTAGGGGTGTGTCCCAAAATAAGGCAGTGCGAGTCAGACACACCGTCTTCGATGGTAGTGTTGGTTGGTAGTGTGAATTACTCATGAGATGCTTATAAATCTGTTTTGATTTAAAGATTGATGTTTGTATTGTTGCGTAAACGTTTAGAGGGGACTCACTAGACCTTCGGTCTAACCATCGCTCTTTCAAAAACTAAAATCCTTTTCAGGTGTTCTCCAAGTAGCGGGTACCGGTAAGGGTAAGGAGAAGATGTGAGCAAATTCCGGAAGCTAGAAGACCCCTTGTAGTTATTTCCTTTTTACTCAGTTGTGTAATAGGTTGTCGTTGCAAACCTTGAAATTAAATTGTAGACTTGGGGCCGTTTTGGCATGGAATATTATATCATTGTTAGATGTCTTGTTTGGGTTGTTATAGTTGGTATCAGAGCCGTAATTTAAGGGATCTAGGTGACCGGACGGGCCTAGACTTAAACTAGGGGAGTAGAAACACAACTGAGAAGTAGGAAGACCGTAGGAAGACAGTAATAGGGTAGTGAGGACTAGCATGTAAGGTAAATTTGGAATTACATCTGGCCAGTATAATTGTGAATATACAGGTACGTGCATGTGCTTAACTTGTAGTATTACGTGTGGCGTGTTGAATTGAATGTCGTATGTTTCTTCTTACCAGAAATCATGTCTAGGCGAGTAACAAGAAGTAGGTCTGCGCCGATTTCTGTGGCCGAACCAGTTAATGAAGTCAATGCTGAGGAACCAACGACTGCTGTTAACCCGACTGCTACCTGAGGAAAGGGTCGCGGTCGACCTAAAGGTAAAGGGAAGACGACTCGGAAGGCGACCACTCAAGTAAATGAACCAACTGTAGGAACTCGAGGGGGAAAGACGATTAATGTTTTTCGTCGAGCTAGAAGTGTAGAGGTGAGATCAGAGCAAGAAACCTCTCTTCAAGAGAGTTCAGCTTCGGTGAGGGGTCAGAAGCAGGCAAGAAACCGTGGTGGAGGTCGAACTCAAGGTTTTGTTACACATGAAACCTTTGCGACTGAAATGTGAAAATTACAGGAAACCCTGAATGCTTTGTTGGCCCAACGAACTAATGAGGCATCGGCAAGCAAGGAAAAGAGTGAGGAAAGGGTGGTGACCGAGATTGCTGACTCGCCAGTGACTATGGTGGGAAGCCGCTCTCAGTCGACCCCCATAGTGACGGCTAAAGCAGTAGCTGAGAAATGATGTAGTTTCAAGGAGTTTGCTGCCTGCAAGCCTCCTACCTACAAGGGAGAATGCGACCGAGTCTTAGCGCGGAAATGAGTAAAAGGGATGGAACTGGCATTTGACACCAGTAAGTGTTTTGAGGAGGACAAAGTAGTGTATGCGTTTGTCAATGTTGAAGGACGAAGTTGTACTATGGTGGGATGTCAAAACAGGAGGGCAAGGTTCGGCGGTAGCTAAAGAAATGTCTTGGGGTGCGTTTGTGAAAAGGTTTAAAGGGAAGTTTTGCCCTCTGGCGGCAATCAAAAAGTTAGAGGAAGAGTTTATGAGTCTGGAGCAGAAGGATATGTCAATTTCAGAGTATACTACGAATTTCATTGAGAAATCCCGGTTTGCGGAAGTTTACGTGCCTAATGAGGAAAGGCGAGTGGAACGTTTCATCTTTGGACTGAGAAGCAACATTCGGGAATTCGTTTCGAACAAAGAACCAGCTACGTTCCAAGCGGCGGTGAACGCAGCCGAGATGAGGGAGAAGGAAAAGAATCGCCAGGCTACCGAGAGAAGTGGGGACAAAAGGAAGTGGGAGGGGACTGTCCACGACTCCAAGACGTTTAAATCTGCAAAATCCGATCAGCGGGTTATTCATAAGTTTGAGAATAGGTCGTGCAGCAAGTGTAACCGAATGCATAACGGGGAATGTCTGTTGGAACGAGAAGTTTGCTTCAAATGTGGAAAGACTGGACATATGGCTCGGGACTGCCGTGGACCAAGGTCTTGCTACCAATGTGGGTCCCCTGATCATATCAGAACTGATTGTCCATAGTTGAAGAAGGGAGCGGTCGGAGGATATGGAGATAAAGGAGGTGAGAAGAAGGTGGAACCCGCTCGAGCTAGAGCGAGGACGTTCAACATGACGGCGGAAGAGGTAGTGGAAATACCAGATGTGGTGACAGGTACTTTCCTTATAGACTCGACTTTTGCTAAAGTATTGTTTGATTCAGGCGCAAACCGTTCGTTTGTGTCGCCCAATTTTGTTCATAATCTGCGTGCGAAACCCAGGAAACTTAGTCTTGGGTTTGAAGTAGAAGTAGCGGATGATAGTCGAGTCTTGGTAAGGGAAGTATATGAAGGGTGTAGTATCGATATCGATGACCATTCATTTCCGTTACGACTATACCCGATGGGTATGGGGGAATTTGATATCATCGTGGGGATGGATTGGTTAGCATCTAATGATGCCCATATAGTGTGCAATAAGAAGTTGATTCGAATAGAGTTGTCGGGTAAGGAAGAGGTAGTAGTGTATGGGGATCGTCGGGATAGGAAGTCGTGTTTGATCTCTATGATCAAGGCTAAGCGGTGCTTAGTGAAAGGGTTCGTGGGGTTCTTAGCGTATGTAGTAGACGCTAAGAAAGAGAAGAAGGGGCTGGAGTCGGTTCCGGTGATGAGTGAATATCCGGAAGTGTTTCCAGAGGATTTGACCACTCTGCCTCCTGATCGGCAAGTAGAGTTTCGAATTGATCTGATACCTAGAGCGACACCTATTGCAAGAGCGCCCTGTCGTTTGGCACCGACAAAAATGAAGGAGATGATGACTCAACTGCAAGAGCTGCTTGGCAAGGGGTTTATTCGCCCTAGTACCTCACCGTGGGAGCGCCAGTGTTGTTTGTCAAGAAGAAGAACGGATCTATGCGGATGTGCATAGACTACCGTGAGCTTAATAAAGTAACTGTCAATAATAAGTACCCGCTTCCCAGAATTGATGATCATTTCGATCAGCTACATGGAGCAAGCTACTTTTCGAAGATCGAAATATGATCAGGCTACCATCAGTTGAAGGTGAGAGAAGAGGATGTGCCTAAGACTGCCTTTCGTATAAGATATGAGCACTACGAGTTTTTAGTCATGCCCTCTGGATTGACAAACGCGCCAGCAGCTTTCATGGACCTGATGAATAGAGTGTGTAGCCCACTCTTAGACAAGTGTGTCATTGTCTTTATTGATGACATACTAATTTATTCACAGTCCAGGAGTGAGTACGAGTCACATTTGCGAGCAATATTGGAATTTCTTAAACGCGAGAAATTGTACGTCAAGTTCTCGAAATGCGAATTTTGGTTAAGGGAGGTACAATTTCTAGGGCACGTGGTGTCGGAAGATGGGATTAAGGTCGATCCGGCTAAGATCAAGGCGATCAACGAGTGGGAAGTGCCGAAATCACCGTCAGAGGTGAGGAGTTTCCTTGTCTTGGGGGGTTACTATCGAAAGTTCATTCAGGACTTCTCGAGGATAGCCACACCATTAACGGCTCTAACGAGGAAAATCGTCAAGTTTGTGTGGTCGGAAGCTTAGGAAGATGCGTTCAGTAAGTTGAAGGAGAGTCTGAGCAGTGCACCTATCCTGTCCTTACCCAACGGTTCAGAAAGGTTTGTAATCTATAGCGATGCTTCTAAGTTGAGACTATGGTGCGTGTTGATGCAAGATGGAAAGGTGATCGCATACGTGTCTCGTCAATTGAAGGAGCATGAGAAGAATTATCCGACGCATGACCTAGAATTGGCAACTGTGGTATTCGCGCTGAAGATTTGGAGGCATTATCTGTACGGAGTTAAGTGTCAAATATATACCGATCATAAGAGCCTTCAGCACTGATAGCGGAAAACCGTATAGTTCCACACAGTGGCCACAGTGTTCCCACAGTGGGGGCGCAAGTATACACCTCAACTATGATCGCTATAAGTAATAAAATGGTAAGTATACCGAATATCGTTTCCACAGGGACTGGACTACTGAGAATCAGAGAGTTTCATTAACTTCTTGCACACGCTTCGGTTGTGAGAAAAATTTGTCGTTTTGTTGGTGAAATATCGAAAATAATTAAGAGATTTAACAATGAGTTAAGGATTGGGTATGGGTGTAAGTTTCCTTGAGATAATTGTAGTTACCAGATGGTTAGGCGCTTAAGTGCATAGAACCATGTATAAAAATTCCGATCTCTCGAAAACGAATTTTTATATATTATGCCCAAAAGTACCTATAAAGTGCCCATAATTATTGTACTTGAGTTTGCCGATTTAACTAAGTTTGACTCTAAGCGTCAAGTCCTACCGGTATGGGGATTTATACCCAAATCTCTTTGTGATATAAATTCCGACCGACGTTTGAACCTTAGTAAATCATACAAAACCTGCATCTCTGCGTGGTTATCAAAGACTTTCTCAAATCTTTGTGCATCACTTAAGCCATATTTCGGATCCGCCCCTCTCGAGGTCTAAGATCTAATATTAACACTTCAAAGTGATCGACTTATCCGCATTGAGTTATGTCCCGACTCAAGTGACCAAACTCAAGAACAAGTAATTATGGACACACACAAGTGTATCCTACTAGCCTCAAATTCACTCACACTCACACCCAATAAGGTGCTTAGCTCATGACTAAAAAGAAATACATAATGAAATAAGAGAAATAATTAATAACTACTTGCATAAATTTAAATTACGGAAATTAAATTACAAGGGAAAGTAAATGACTAGAAATGTAAAGTGCTAGAAAAGTAAAGGACTAGAAATGTAAATTGCTAGAAAAGTAAAGGACTAGAATTTAAAACTACATTCTTCAAGTTAACAAGTAACTTGAAGATAACTAAAGCTAGAGAATTTGTTGGTGACTTTCTTGTGATGGATGAAAGGTTGATAAGTTGATGAAATAAATGCAAGTCCTTCCTCTTTATATAGCCTCCAAAAACACAAGACCCAAAGGATTCTTTCTTCAAAAACACAAGGGGCAAGACCCACTTCTCTTTACAACCCATGCCTAAAAGATTTCCATAGATTTCTGCAGACAAGCATGCTCCAACAAATATATTTTAATCTGCTCCTTATCGTCCGGATAAACGCAACGTCCAACAGTTTCTTCAAGTGGTTCATCGACGCCCACAGTGGGTAGAGTACCTGCCCACAGTTGTCCATAAAAGTGCAGTTTTTCCAAAAAAATAAACTTTTGATAATTCATCACCTCTTTATCACATTTTTAGACCAAATGAAAAGAATAGAAGCAAAGTGGGTATAAAAATGATACAAAATCCTAGAAAAAGAGTGATAAATAACTCTCAAAATCGAGAGTTATCACACCCCCAAACTTGAGGTTTTACTTGTCCTCAAGTAAAAAAATGAAATAAAAAGAAATTTTACGAAAGGAGAGAAGGAACGAAACCTAAAAAAAAGCTTGAATGTCTCCTTTAGTCGAGAATTGTACAACTTCCTTGAATGACTTCTCTGATGTCGAAATTGATCGGTAGGACTTTCTCGGGTTAGTGTTTGCGGCTTTTCACAAAAAAATCTTCCCCCAAACTTGAATTCAACTACAAAAGGGTGTAAGGTATTTCTTTTCTTGACTTTCCTTTTGAGTTCAAGATTTTCAAAACCCAAAGTTTTGTGATATTTCAATTTGTTGCACGATCCTTGGGTTTTAAATTGCCTCCCAATTTTTCGAAGGCCGTCTTCCAATTTTTCGAAGACTTTTTATCATAAATATATAACTTTTTTCTTTTGTTTTCTCCGCTTTCCTTTTTGTTTCTTGTCAGGATCTGATTCTTAACAAGAATAATGAAACTCAGAAACAATATTAAAGAAGTTGCGGAAAAACACTTTAATATTCAAACTATCAATGTAACAATAAAATATAAATCACAACTTGTAAACTTTATTGAATGATTAAAGTTTCAAGCTTTCACACAAAACCTCAATCTTGATGAACATGCTCACCAAGACGAATTCTACTTCTCTAGAACTAGCGTTGTAAACCTTGAGGTTAATTCTCTTTCTAAACAAAAACTCAGAAAACTCGTATCAAATTATTCTGAATAATCCTATACATATACTGAAAATAAAAGATAATTACAAAACTTAAAAGATCTTCAGTATATTCTTCCATAATTATCTTCAGCCTTCCATGATTATCATCAAATCTTGACTTTATCTCCAAGGTATCTTTATCACTAAAATCAGCACTAATAATCTTCAGAAGTATTAACCATCTTCAGCAGCATTAACCAATCAGCAGTACTAACTACTAGCAGTACTAACTCTCCAAGCAGTACTAACTATTCAAGTAGCAGCACTAACTCTTTAAGCAGTATTAATTCTACTAGCAGTAGTAATCTTGAAAGCCTGGCAGTAGTAATCACTTAGTCAAATCTTCAGTTCCCAACAATCTCCCCTAACTTGACTTTTAGAGAAAAGAAGTCAAGTTCTTCAGATGCTCCCAAAACTCTATTGCTCATAAACCTATATCAGGATTCAACCCCAAACTTTGATTAATAATTCTGTGGATCAAGTATATTGCCATTGCAGAATCTGGTGCACAACCTAGCTTTTTCTTCAACATAGCATGCAGCTTTAACCTACTATGGTTGTAAACTCTATCCACTAGGAAGTGTTCAAAGTGACTTGTATCCATAGCCAGTGCATATACTCCACTTCTTTCATACAGAGTCCAGTTGTTGATGGTTTTGAAAACATTTCTGACAACATGCTGAACTTCCTCTGGCTTGAACAACATGCATAGATATTCCATCACAAGTTTTGTAACTGGTATCCCTAGAGCTTTCAGCTTTTCAGCATATAATTTCATCCCCACCTCAAACATTTCCTCTAAATCAGATCTGGAGCATACTCTTACAATCTTGGCGCAAGTAGGATACACTTCAAATTTGTCATCTTTCCTCTTCAGCCTGATATACTCCTTTCCATCTACTTCCATGGTATCCCAGTGAATAATCTCAGGAGGCTTGACACCAACTGGTTCAGCTGTTATAGGCTCAAGCACTTTCTCCATTACCACCATGTAAATATTTACATCATAAGTACTGGATGGTTCTTCCTGAGATTGAGCTTTCTTTTCATCAGACTTAGGTGCTACTTCTTCAGCTACCTTTTGTTCTTTCTCAGCTTCTTCCTCATCCACTCTAGGTTTCTTAGTTGGTTTTCTTCTAGCCATCATTTTTGTTCTTTTCAAAGTCCTCAGACTTTCACCTAGAGTAGCTTCCTTCCTTGGTGATTCTTGATCATCAGGAAAGGGTTTTTGAATTTGAAGGTCGTGCCTCTCTTTCATCTTCTTTTCCACTTCAACTTTTGCTTTGTCATTCCCTTGTAACTTTGTCATCTCTGCCTCATACAAACCTTTGATTTGTTCAAATGACAATTTAGTGAACATTTCCTTTTTGACTCCCATAGCACCTTTGAGGAAAGTAATCATCTTCTTTCTCTTTTGAGTGCCAAGGTAGGTCTTTGAAGGTTGTCTCTTCCTTGCACCCAATTTGATCATTGCAGTCTTCTTTGGAATTGCAGATCTCTTCTGTGCCATCTCTATTGCTAAACTCTTTTGATAAACTTCATTCAGCTCTGCAGCTAGAGCTTTTGCCATCTCCCTATCTTTCTTCACTTGAACTGTTTCTGCTTGCTCAAGTTCTGCTTGAATCTTCTTAGCCAAAGCTTCATCTGACTCAATCAACTTTTTCTTTTCAATTGGTTGATCAGATTCCACTATCTTGGTTTTGCCTTTGTCCTTGCTTGCTATCTTATCAACACTAGCTTTCTTGATAACCTCAGCATTGTCTTTGATGAAAATTCCTTTGGCCTTTGAAGTGACCTTAGGAGTATCATGTTTAGCTTTGATTAGTGCTTCAGCTATCTCAATTTCTTCCAAATTTCTACTAATGAGGTCAGTTAATACCTCTTGAACAATTTCTGCTACTTCATTTATTTCAACAGTATTAACTGTTTCTGCTGCTATGTTTGCTTCAGCAGCATTAAATGTTTCTGCTGCTTTCTCAAACCCTGTTTCTGTTTCAGCAAACTCCCCCTCATCTCCATGTTTCTCCCCTTATTCTTAGCATTCTCCATGTTAACCTCAGCTTCTGACTCCCCCTTTTTGGGAGCATCATCCACTGGGTTCCTTCTTCTGAGCACAAAGCGTTGCTTCTTCTTCTTTTGAACCACCTTGTGAACCAACTTCTTTAAGCTGCTGATCTCTTCTTGTTGGTTGATGATGACTTTCTTGAGTTCATTGACAACCTTCTTTTGAGCATCCAGTTCAGTTTCCATTTTGGACATGGCAGAAATCAATTCATGGTAGTCATATCTATCCTCACCTTCTCCAGGAGTGTTACCCCCTTTTGAGGGATCATTGGAATGTTTAATAGGGATCTCCAACCATACTGAAGCACCACCTATTCCCTTGGTTTCTTGGCACCCGGGACCTTTGGATGATTGCTCACCCAAAGTTGCCATGGGGAAGGTCTTAGTGATGTTACCACTGGCCTCCTCTGTGCTAGCAGGAGTAGTGACAGCCTTCTCACCCACATGCTCATGCATTTCCTCAGTGAGCACCTTCTTGGGGTTGGGAGACACCCCAGTGGTTTCCCTATTGATATTCTCTAATGGAGTGTTGGGAACTGAGGATGTGAACAAGTCTTTAATACTGCTAGTTCAGAATTACTACTGCTAGAAGACTGCAAAGTTAATACTGCTGAGTGTTACTACTGCTAGTAGAATTAATACTGCTAGTCAAAGTTAGTGCTGCTTGAAAAAAGTTAGTACTGCGTAGCTAGTTAGTACTGCTAGTGGTTAGTGCTGCTTAGTAGTTAATGCTGCTAAGACCAAGTTAATGCTGCTAGAAGAAATTAATGCTGCTGAGCATAGTTAATACTGCTTATGATTTAAAGAATCGGATGGAAAGGATGACAGCTGGAAAGAATCAAGATATTCATGGAAGGCTTAGAGATAATGATGGAAGATATTCTGAAGATATTTTATTAATTGTAATTAGCTTTTATCTTCAGTATATATATTGTATAGTTTAGATAGAGATTAATTTAATTTTACTCTAAGTTTTAATTCTATTAGTTAGAGAAAATCAACCTCAAGGCATAGATCCTAATTCTAGAGAAGTAGAATTCGTATTGGTGAGCCTGTTCATCAATATTGAGGTTGTATGTTTAATCTTGTAACTTCAAACATTCAATACAAGTTTACAAGTTGTTGATTATATACTGTTTTGGTTTACTGTTTTAGTGAATATCAAAGTGTTATTCCGCAAACTTCTTTGATATTAGTTTCTGAGAATTTATTCTTGTTAAGAATTCGATCCTGACAAGTGGTATCAGAGCCAAACTCTCTCAGAAACATCTATTCATTCATCATGGAAAACCTTGCAGAATCAAACAGTACTATGGTCTCTAAGGTTCCAATGCTCAAACCCAGTGAGTTTGACATGTGGAAAATCAGAATTAGACAATTCATTCTTCTCACTGACTACTCAATATGGGATATCATTGAGAATGGTCCTTCTGAAGCAGGAAAGATAGGACCAGATGGGAAAAGACCTCCACCAAAGACAGATGGTGAGAGGAAGATCAGACAGACAGAGATGAAGGCATTGAGCACTCTGCTCTTGGCCATTCCAAATGAATATCAGCATCAATTTTGCAACTGCACTGATGCTCAGATTCTCTGGAATGCTCTAGAGAAAAGATTTGCTGGAACTAAAAGTATCAAAAGAAATCAAAGAGATGTTCTAAAGCAGCAGTATGAGAACTTCACTTCTTCAAAGAATGAGTCTATGACTCAAACTTTTGATAGATTCAACAAGCTCATTGGTGAACTGGCTATTGTAGGAGTGAAGATGGAACAAGATGATATCAACAGAAAGTTCCTCAGATCTCTTGGGAATGAATGGACTATGTACACTGTCTCATATAGACAGAGTGACAATCTGGAAGAGAAGGAACTTGATGATCTATATAATGATCTAAGAGTTTTTGAAACTGAGGTAGAATCCAAGAAGAATCCCACTGGCTATATCCACAATGCTGCACTTCTTTCAACATCTACTGATACTACTGCTAACCCTGAAGCAGTTAGTACTGCCAGTGGAGTAAATTCAGAAAAAGGCACTGGAACTATCTTTGAAGCATTTTTGTCCAGTCATAGCAACAATTCCTTGATTAATGATGATCTAGATCAACTTCACCCTGATGACCTGGAGGAGATGGACATTAAATGGCAGATGGCCATGTTATCTATGAGAGTGAAGAAGTTTATTAAAAGAACAGGAAGGAACAACTTCTCTCAAAGAAGAGAAGATGGAGCTGGTTTTGATAAGACTAAGGTGGAATGCTATAAGTGTCACATGAAAGGACACTTTGCTAGAGAGTGCAGGAGTGTTGTTCCAAACAGCAACCACCAACAAGCTCAGAATGGAGGATACAATCAAAACAAGAATCCTGCTCAAGCCCTTGTTTCTCAACAAGGAATGGGATTTGACTGGAGTGATCAAGCTGAGGAAGCCATTCAGAATCAAGCTCTTATGGCAGAAGTGTCTGATCTCCCCTCTGAGGTAATTTCTAATCTTTGCACTAAATCCTGCAATGACACTGTCAAAAGATACAGGGATCACAATCAAAGTATGTGTGATGACCTCAAAAGATTAGAAAAGGATAGAAGAGATTATGTGTTGATAGTAGAGAGATTTGAAGAACAGATCAAAGGATTTCAAGCTAATGAACTGCAACACTCTTATGACACAAACTATTGGAAGTGGGAAAAGAATGAGTTAGAAACCAAACTGTCTAAGTCCTTAGAAGAGAATGATAGGCTGAAAGAGGAACTGTCTAAAGTTAAGCTTGACATAGAAAAGTTTTCTTATGCTTCAAAAGCAATGGATTCTCTTCTAAAGGCTCAGATTCATGATAAGATGAAGCCTGGTATTGGATACAACAATACACCCCCTCCTTACAACAACAACTATATCTCTCCTACATCAGACTTGTTAGAAACTAAGGAGAAAAAGGACTTGTCTGAGGAAGCTTTTAAGATAGATCCTTTGGATGAGGTAGTAGTTAAGGATTTGACTGAGAAAGAAGCCAGTGAGAATAGGGATAATACTGTGAGTAAAAAGATACCATTAGAAAACAATATTATCACCAATGAGGGATGTGGGAAAATCTGGGTCAAGTCCAAGGAGAAAGAGAAGACAAAAGGAAAGGATAACAAGGTCCATTACAAACACAGTTACTACTGCTAACAGTGTTAGTACTGCTGAAAATATTAATGCTGCAAACACAGTTACTACTGCTAACAAGGTTAGTACTGCTAAGCATGCAAGTGCTGCTAAGGCAGTTAGTACTTCTAAAATCAGTATTGCTTCTATCAAATATGTTTCCAAGCCTATTATTGTGACAAAATACTCCAAGCATGAGGAATTAAAGTTCAAAAATCTTGTCAAGAAAGAATGCAAGTATTTTGATGAGAAAGGGGTACCCAAGACCACTTTGGCTTGGGTTCCTTATTCAAACTAACTGATTTATCTAATGTGCAGGGCAATCAACAGCTCAAGCGAAAGAGCATTTGGCATGTTGATAGTGGTTGCTCTAGGCACATGACAGGTAACATGTCATGCCTTCAGGATTTCAAGCATATCAATGGAGGACATGTTGCTTTTGGAAATGATCTTACTGGTGGTAAAATAAGTGGCAAAGGTAATGTCACAAAAGGTAAGATGACATTTGAGGATGTCTACTATGTTGATCAATTGAAGTACAACCTGTTAAGTGTATCACAGGTTTGTGACAAACAACATAGCATAATATTTACAAACACAGAGTGTATGATCCTTGCTCCAGGGTTCAAAGTAGTTGATGAAAGCATGATACTACTTAGAACTCCAAGAAAGGACAATGTTTATTGTCTAGATATGGACAATGTTGATAGTGTTTCATCCCTAAACTGTCTTGTTTCAAAAGCTTATGTGGATGAATCCTCTCTTTGGCACAGAAGGATGTGTCACATGAATTTCAAGACTATGAACAAACTTGTTAAAAACAACCTTGTAAGAGGTTTACCTTCAAAAGTCTTTTCATGTGATGATCATTGTGTTGCTTGTCTTAAAGGCAAACAGCACAAAACTTCTCATAAGACCAAAGAGTTAAATTCTATTTCATCTTGTCTCCAGTTATTGCATATGGATCTGTTTGGTCCTACAAATGTTATGATTATAGGCAAGAAATATTACTGCTTAGTTATTGTTGATGATTACTCCAGATTTACTTGGGTATATTTTCTAAGGACTAAGGATGAGACAAGTGGACTGATCAAATCCTTTATTCTAAGAATTGAAAACCAAACTAATCAAAGAGTAAAAGTCATTAGATCAGATAATGGAACTGAGTTTAAAAATCTTGATCTAAACACCTTCTGTGAAGAGAAAGGTATTGAGAGACAATATAGTGCTCCTAGGACTCCTCAACAGAATGGAGTTGCTGAAAGGAGAAATAGGACACTAATAGAGGCTGCTAGATCTCTGTTGGCTGATTCAAAACTACCAATCACCTTTTGGGCTGAAGCAGTTAATACTGCTTGTTATGTTCAAAACAGAGTTCTAGTGGTCAAACAAAAGAACAAGACCCCATATGAGCTTTTAAATAAAAGAAAACCTTTCATTGGATTTTTCAAACCTTTTGGGTGTCCTTGTACTATTCTCAATACCAAATCTCACTTAGGTAAGTTTGATAGCAAAGCAGATGATGGATTTCTTGTTGGTTACTCATCTCAAAGTAAGGCCTACAGAGTCTTTAACTCTTCTTCCAGAATAATTGAAGAAAGTGACAATGTCAAATGCAATGAGAACACACCAAATCCAATTGGGTCTGGTCCTCAGTGGCTATTTGACATTGACTCACTAACTAACTCTTTTGGTTTCAGTAGTGATGATTATACAGGTACAGGGAGTGGAGAATCAGGGACTACACAAGTCTCAGAAAGTATATCTCAATCTGTGATATTTCCCATACCCACAGTGAATCCTGTTGAAGACTGTGAAAAGGAACCATCTACTGGACCAAGTCAAGGTGAAGAAGAAAGTAGAGATGAGGAGACTCAAGAAAATAAAGAACCAGAAGTGGCTACTGAAAACACTTCAGTTGAGTTGAATGACTCTAATCTAGAGGTGGGACTTAATGAAGAACCTAGTTATCACACCAGAATACAAAAGAATCATCCTCCACAGCTGGTAATAGGAGATATATCCTCTTCTATGATGACTAGAAATCAAAGTAGACTTCAAGAAATACAAGATCAACAACACACAGTGCTTTCTTGCTTTTTATCCCAGCTTGAGCCTAAAAAGGCACATGATGCTATGAAAGAATCTAGTTGGATAGAAGCCATGCAAGAAGAGCTACTGCAGTTCAAGTTGCAAGATTTTTGGGATCTGGTAGACCTTCCTAAAGGCCATAGGGCAATAGGAACAAAATGGGTCTTCAGGAATAAGAGAGATGAAAGAGGTATAGTGATAAGGAATAAAGCAAGGCTGGTGGCTCAAGGGTATACACAAGAAGAAGGGATAGACTATGAAGAAGTATTTGCACGAGTGGCAAGGATAGAAGCAATTAGATTATTCCTGGCTTATGCTTCCTACATGAAATTCAAAGTCTATCAGATGGATGTGAAAAGTGCATTTCTTTATGGTTCAATTGAAGAAGAAGTATATGTCTGTCAACCACCAGGGTTTGAAAACCCAAGCTATCCAGACAGAGTATACAAATTGAAGAAAGCACTTTATGGACTACATCAAGCTCCAAGAGCATGGTATGACACTCTGTCATCCTATCTCTTGGAAAATGGCTTTGAAAGAGGAGTCATTGATAAGACTCTATTCATCAAGAGAAAGAAGAAGGATATCTTGCTGGTCCAAATCTATGTTGATGATATTATCTTTGGATCAACAAGAGACAACATGTGCAAGGAGTTTGAGGAACTAATGCATCAAAGGTTCAAAATGAGTTCCATGGGAGAACTTACTTTCTTTCTTGGACTCCAAGTTCAACAGAAGTTAGATGGAATCTTCATCTGTCAGTCCAAGTATGTGCAGGACATTCTAACCAAGTTTGGTTTCTCATATTCAAAACCTGCTAGCACACCTATGGAGACACACAAGCAAATAACAGCAGATCTTGAGGGGGAGGATATGGATGTTCATCATTATAGATCTATGATTGGCTCTCTCATGTATCTTACAGCCTCTAGGCCAGATATAATGTTTCCAGTCTGTGTGTGTGCAAGATTCCAAGTTAGGCCAAAGCAATCTCACTATCAAGCTGTTAAGAGGATATTCAGATATCTCAAAGGGCAACCCAGATTGGGACTTTGGTATCCTCATGACTCATCCTTTGACCTACTTGCATACTCAGATAGTGATCTAGGTGGAGCAAACTTGGACAGAAAATCTACTTCTGGAGGATGTCAGTTTTTGGGTGCAAGACTAGTCTCATGGCAGTGCAAGAAACAAACCACAGTATCCACATCTACAACAGAGGCAGAGTACATAGCAGCTGCAAGTTGCTGTTCTCAAGTCTTATGGATTTAGAATCAAATGTTGGATTATGGGGTAACCTTTCTACACACTCCAATTTTTATTGATAATAGCAGTGCTATTAGCATTGTGAATAATCCAGTCAAGCACTCAAAGACAAAGCACATTGAGATCAGGTATCACTTCATAAGAGACTGTAATGAAAAGAAACTTATTCAAGTTATAAAAGTTCACACTGATAATCAGTTTGCTGATCTATTCACTAAAGCTTTTGATGTGGATAGATTCACTTTCTTGGTAACAAGTGTGGGAATGATCAACTCTGAATAAGCCCCTTCTCAAAAAGTGGTTCTATATCTGTATTTTGTTTATTCTTGGTGTTACTAATCTTCTTTTTCAGGATATGCATAGCAGTACTCAGTGTTTCGCAAGTTTAAAGGAGTAAGTCAGTTAATACTGCTAGTTAGTTAATACTGCTCGTAGTTAATACTGCTAGTTAGTTAAAACTGTTAGTAGTTAATACTGCTAGTAGTTAATACTGCTCTCAGTTAATACTGCTAGTTAGTTAATACTGCTAGTAGTTAATACTGCTCTCAGTTAATACTGCTAGTTAGTTAATACTCCTAGTAGTTAATACTGCTAGTAGTTAATACTGCTTTCAGTTAATACTGCTAGTGGTTAATACTGCTAGTTAGTTAATACTGCTAGTAGTTAATACTGCTCTCAGTTAATACTGCTAGTAGTTAATACTGCTTTCAGTTAATACTGCTAGTGGTTAATACTGCTTTCAATTAATACTGCTCGTAGTTAATACTGCTCTAGGTTAATACTGCTTATGTTCCGAATACTATAAATACTCTTTGCCCGCCTAAAAGTTCATAACGACTCTTTGCATACTATTCTCTTGCGCTCTAAACCCTTTCTCTCTCAAAGTTCAAAGTTTTCAGGCAAGAATCTTCAAGGTTAATGGCATCAATGGCGTTCATTGACGAGCACAATGAAATCGCGATGCTCCAAAAGCCAAAACAAGCAGAAGGCTTTCATCAGATAGTCGACTTTCTGAAGTCTAGACACATTGCCCATGCTCTCACTATGTCTCCTACTATCTTCATAGAGCATCGGAGGCAATTCTGGGCACATGCCACCATTGTTTCTGAGGATGGTGTGCAAATGATCAAGACGACAGTCTGTGGCAATCCATTAACAGTTACTGAAGAGGTAGTTCGCATCAGTCTACGTCTAGACGATGCCTCTGGTATAACTTCTATCCCTAATGATGAACTGTTTTATACGCTTTCACGAATGGGGTATGGAGGCCCATTGGGTGTTTTTAAGTTCTCAAAAGCTAAATTCTCACCCCAATGGCGTTTTCTTGTTCATACCCTGATGCACTGCATTTCTAAAAAGACCACTGGATGGAGTGAGTTCAGCAGTCCCATTGCTTATGCTTTGGTCTGTTTGGCCACTGCCAGAAGGTACAATTTTTCACAAATGATTTTCAATGATCTTGTCTCAAACATGGGAAACAAAAAGAGCTTTTATATGTATCCCAGGTTTGTTCAAGCAGTTATCAACCATGAATTGACGGATATTCCTCATTCTGATGGAATATATGTACCAAAACCCCCTAAAGGCAAGGTTTTCTCAAATATGAGAAGATCTGCTGGGGACTCGGAAGGAGTAGACACCCCATTGTTCTCTACAATGATGGTGGTGTCCCAAATTAATGAAGGTATGGTAGCAGGATCAAGGCCCCCATTAGATCAACCCACTGCTAGCCAATCCAAACCTTCCCACTCTAAATCAATTCCTCAGTCTCTTCTTGACAAACCAACTTCACCAATCACCCAAACTTATCAAAGAAAACAGGTAAAGAAGGCTCCTTCCCTTCTTGTACCATCACCCACTCAGCCTTTAAGCCCTCTAAGGGAGAATTCTTCCTTAGAGAATATCCAAAGGGAAACCAACAGGGTGTCTCCCAACCCAAAGGAGGTGCTCTCTGAGGAGGAGGTAGAGCATATGGGTACTGAGGCTGCCACTACTTCTGCTAGCACAGAGAAGGACAGTGGTAACATAAATAAGACCTCCCCCATGGCAACTTGGAATGAGCAATCATTCAAAGGTCCCTGGTGCCAAGAAACCAAGGGGGTGGATAGTGCTTCTGCTAGGCAGAAGACTTCCACTACAAAAAGATCCAATGATCCTTCAAAAGAGGGTAACACTTCTGGAGAGGGTGAGGACAGATATACTTACTATGAATTGATGGAAACAATGGGCAACATCAACCAAGATGTTCTCAAACAAGGCAAAGAGATAGAGGAAATGAAATTGGTAATCTTGTCCCAACAAGTGCAGATTACCAAACTCAAGAAATTGGTGATGAAGCTTGTCCAGAAAAAGAAGAAGAGACAATTTGTGCTAAGGAGAAGGAAATCTAGGCATGATGCTCCCAAAAAGGGGGAGATCAACATGGAAGAAGCTACAGAAAAGAGGGAGCTGGAGCTTGATGGTATGAAATATGGTGGTGAGGGGGAGAAATGTGATGTTGAGGGGGAGCAGGAAGCAGAAACAGTAAGAGAACCAGTGCAAATAGAAACACAAGAAGCAGCAGTAACAACAGAGCAAGCAGTAGAAATCATTAATACTGCTAGTTCAAGTAAAGCAGCAGAGATAGTGAAATAAGTATTAACAGATCTTGAGATTGCAGAAACCTTACTTAAAGCCAAGAATGATACTCCCAAGGTCACTTCAAAGACCAAAGGAGTAATCATCAAAGATCAAGGTGAAGTGATCAAGAAAGATAACAGTAAGAAGGAAATGAACAAAGACAAAGGAAAAGCAAAGATGGTGGAATCTGATCAACCAGTCAAAAAGCAAAGGTTGGTTGAATCAGATGAAGCCTTAGCCAGGAAGATGCAAGATGACATTGAAAAGGAAGAAAGAGTTCAGGTTGAAAAGGACAGGGAAATGGCAAAGGCTCTAGCTGCTGAACTAAATGCAGCCTATCAACAAAGCCTGGCAACTGAAATTGCACAGAAGAAAGCTGAAATTCTGAAGAAATCAGTGGTAGTAAAAACAGCTGCAAAGAAGAGAAAACCCTCAAAGACATTCCTAGGTACCCAAGAGAGAAACAAGATGATTATATTTCTCAAAGGTGTTGTAGGAGTCAAAAAGGAGATGTTCTCCAAAATGTCTTTTGAGAAGATTAAAGAGCTGTATGATTCAGAGATGTTAAAGCTTCAGGGGAATGAAACTGCAAGAGTGGAGATGGAGAAGAGGATGAAAGAAAGTAATGATTTTTTGATACAAAATCCCTTTCCAGATGAGCAGGAAACACCATCAAAGAAAGAAGCTACTCTGGGAGAAAGTCTAAGGACTTTAAAGAGAACTAAGATGATGGCAAGGAGAAAGTCAATCAAGAAGCCTAGAATAACTAAATGAGAGGTTGATAAGGTTGTTGAAGAAGAAGGGGTGCCTGAGTCATCTGAAAAGAAAGAATCTTCAAGTACTGATGATTTAAAGATGTACATGGTAGTGATGGACAAAGTTCTTGAACCAATTTCAGCAGAACCTGTCGGTATAAAGCCTCCTGAAGTTATTCACTGGGATACATTGACATTGGATGGAAAGGAGTACATAAGACTCAAGAGAAAGGATGATAAGTATGAGGTATTCAACACTTGGGTCAAGATTGTCAGAACATGCTCTAGGTCAGATCTTGAAGAAATGTTTGAGATAGGAATGAAGTTGTATGCAGATATACTGAAGGATTCAGGGATTTCAATTACAAAATTGGTGATGGAGTATCTGTATATGATGTTCAAGCCTGATGAAGTAGAGCATGTGATCAAGAATGTGTTCAAATCAGTCAACAAGTGGACTCTATATGAAACTAGTGGAGTATATGCAGTGACTTTGGATTTAAATCACACTGAATACTTTCTAGTGGATAGAGTATATAACCATAGCAGATTAAAGCTTCATGCCATGCTGAAGAAGAAGCTAGGATGTGTTCCAGATTCAGAAATGGCTAAATACTTGATTCAAAGAACAATTAATCAGAGTTTGGGATTGGATGCAAACACTGGAATTTAGGCCATGATAGAGTTTTGGGAGCATCTTGAAGAACATGTAAAGAACTTGACTTCTCTTCCTAAAAGTCAAGTTAGGGGGAGATTGTTGGGAACTGAGGATGTGAACAAGTCTTTAATACTGCTAGTTCAGAATTACTACTGCTAGAAGACTGCAAAGTTAATACTGCTGAGTGTTACTACTGCTAGTAGAATTAATACTGCTAGTCAAAGTTAGTGCTGCTTGAAAAAAGTTAGTACTGCGTAGCTAGTTAGTACTGCTAGTGGTTAGTGCTGCTTAGTAGTTAATGCTGCTAAGACCAAGTTAATGCTGCTAGAAGAAATTAATGCTGCTGAGCATAGTTAATACTGCTTATGATTTAAAGAATCGGATGGAAAGGATGACAGCTGGAAAGAATCAAGATATTCATGGAAGGCTTAGAGATAATGATGGAAGATATTCTGAAGATATTTTATTAATTGTAATTAGCTTTTATCTTCAGTATATATATTGTATAGTTTAGATAGAGATTAATTTAATTTTACTCTAAGTTTTAATTCTATTAGTTAGAGAAAATCAACCTCAAGGCATAGATCCTAATTCTAGAGAAGTAGAATTCGTATTGGTGAGCCTGTTCATCAATATTGAGGTTGTATGTTTAATCTTGTAACTTCAAACATTCAATACAAGTTTACAAGTTGTTGATTATATACTGTTTTGGTTTACTGTTTTAGTGAATATCAAAGTGTTATTCCGCAAACTTCTTTGATATTAGTTTCTGAGAATTTATTCTTGTTAAGAATTCGATCCTGACATGGAGAATGCTCCATTAGAGGGCTTTGAGGTTCTGGGTTTGTAGGAGGTACAACAAGGGAAGGAGCCTTGTGTACCTTTCTCTTAGTATACGTTTTGGTTAAAACTGGTGTTGGCTTAAGAACAAGAGATTGAGGAAGTGATATAGTGGTTGAAGGTTGGGTTTGGCTATCAGTGGGATGGTCTAGTGAGGTCCTTGACCCTGATGCCATACCTTCTTGGTTGTGGGACACCACCATCATTGTAGAGAACGATGGGGTGTCAACTCCTTCCGAGTCCTTGGCAGATCTTTTCATATTTGAAAAGACCTTGACCTTAGGTATTTTAGGTACATATACCTCATTAAACTGAGGTATATCCGTCAATTCAGTGGTGATAACTGCATGGACAAATCTTGGATACATATAGAAACTCTTTTTATTATCCAAGTTTGACACAAGCTCATTGAAAATCATTTTTGAGAAATTATACTTTCTGGCAGTGGACAAGCAGACCAAAGCATAAGCAATGGTACTTCTGAACTAACTCCATCCAGTAGTTTTTCTAGAAATACAGTGCATAAGAGTATGAACAAAGAAACGCCATTGGGGAGAAAAGTTAGCTTTGTAAAATTTGAAAACACCCTGTTGGCCTTCATTCCCCATTCTTGTGAGATTGGAAAACAAATCCTCATTAGGGATAGAGGTAATACCTGAGGCATCGTCTAGACGTAGACTGATGAGAATGACCTCTTCAGTGACTATCAAGGGTTTGTCACACACCTTTGTCTTGATAAACTGCACACCGTTTTCAGTAACAGCGGTGGCTTTGGCCCAAAATTGCTTCTGGTGCTCGATGAAGATTGGTGGTGACACAGTAAGAGCATACGCTATATGACTGGTCTTGAGAAAATCAACTATTTGATGGAATCCATATGCCTGCTTCAGCTTTTGAAACATTGCGATCTCATTGTGTTCATCAATAAACGCCATGGATGCCATCGGTCTTGAGGATTCTTGACTGAAACACACTGGTTACTTGAGAGAAAAGAGTTAGAGAGAAGATGAACAGTATTCAAAGAGTCGTTGTGAGCTTTTAGGCGGGCAAAGAGGGTATTTATATGATTCGGGAAAGAAGCAGTATTAACCCTATTTTCAGTTAAAGCAGTACTAACCCACTGGCAGTATTAACTGAGAGCAGTATTAACTGAGAGCAGTATTAACTGAGAGCAATATTAACTGAACTAGCAGTATTAACACATACCTGAAGTAGTAACTCAGACTAGCAGTAGTAATAATGAATCTGCAGTAGTAACTTTGCACTGGCAGCATTAAAACTGCACTGGCAGCATTAACTATACTTACACTGTTGAAGCTTGTGTTAGTCTGAGTAGGGCAATAAACTTCCTGAGAAAGATGATTAGTAGCACCAAACAAATAACAGGTATACACACACTTATTAAACATGAGCTCATTCAGAGTTGATCATGCCCACACTTGTGACCAAGAAAGTGAATCTACTCACATCAAAAGCTTTAGTGAATAGATCAGCAAACTGATTATCAGTATGAACTTTAGCAACTTGAATAAGCTTCTTTTCATTGCAGTCTCTAATAAAGTGATACCTGATTTCAATGTGCTTTGTTTTGGAGTGCTTGACTAGATTGTTAACAATGCTAATAGCACTGCTATTGTCAATGAAGATTGGAGTGTGAAGAAAGGTTACCCCATAGTCCATCATTTGATTCTGAATCCATAGAACCTGAGAACAGCAACTTGCAGCAGCAATGTACTCAGCGTTTGTTGTGGATAAGGACACTGTGGTTTGCTTCTTACACTGCCAAGATACTAGTCTTGCACCCAAAAGTTGACATCCCCCTGAAGTAGACTTTCTATCCATATTAGCACCACCCAAGTCACTGTCTGAATATGCAATCAAATCAAAAGTAGATTCATAAGGATACCAAAGACCTAATCTAGGTTGCCCTCTTAAGTATCTGAAAATCCTCTTAACAGCTTGAAGATGTGACGGCTTTGGCTTGACTTGAAATCTGGCACACACACACACACACTGGAAACATGATATCTGGTCTTGAGGCTGTGAGATACATGAGAGATCCAATCATTGATCTATAAAGATGGACATCAACATCCTCCCGTCAAGATCAACAGTGATCTGTTTGTGTGTTTCCATTGGTGTGCTTGCTGGCTTTGAGTCTGATAGACCATACTTATCTAGGATGTCTTTCACATACTTTGATTGACTTATGAAAATCCCATCTTTCTGCTGTTTCACTTGAAGCTCAAGGAAGAAAGTGAGTTCACCCATTGAACTCATTTTGAAGCTCTTGTGCATCAACTCTTCAAAGTCTCTACACATCTGATCTTTTGTGGATCCAAATATGATGTCATTCACATATATCTGAACAAGTAGGATGTCCTTCTTACTTCTTTTAATGAAAAGGGTCTTGTCAATGATTACCCTTTCAAACCCATTTTCCAAGAGATAGGTAGACAGAGTATCATACCATGCTCTTGGGGCTTGATGTAGACCATAGAGTGCTTTCTTAAGTTTGTATACTCTGTCAGGATATGATGGATTCTCAAATCCAGGGGGCTGACAGACATATACTTCCTCATCAATTGTTCCATATAGAAAGGCACTCTTTACATCCATCTTCATATATGAGGCATAGGCTAGAAACAGCCTAATTGCCTCTACCCGTGCCACTGGAGCAAAAACTTCCTCATAGTCTATGCCTTCTTCCTGAGTGTACCCTTGTGCCACTAGCCTTGCTTTGTTCCTGATTACTATTCCTCTCTCATCCTTTTTATTTCTGAAAATCCACTTGGTGCCAATTGCTCTATGACCTTTTGGAAGGTCCACCAAGTCCCAAACATCTAGCAATTTAAACTGTAGCAACTCTTCTTGCATGGCTTCTATCAAACTTGAATCTTTCATTGCATCATAAGCCTTCTTAGGCTCAATCTGAGATAGAAAGCAAGAGAGTATTGTATGTTGCTGATCCTGCAAATCTTGAAGTATGCTTTGATTCCTAGTCATCATAGGAGAAGAGATGTCTCCTATTACCAGCTCAGGAGGATGATTCTTCTGAGTTCTTGTCTGAAGACTAGGTTCTTCATTAATTCCCACATCTAAATTGGAATCATTTAAGTCAGCTGAGGGAATCTCATCAGCTGCTTCTGGCTCTTCATGCTCTGGATTCTCCTCATCTCTTCTTTCTTCTTCACTCTGAATTGGTTCAGTAACAGTCTCCTTTTCACAGATTTCAACAGGGTCCATTGTAGGTATGGGAAAGATCACAGACTAAGGAATAATATATTGTACTTGTTCATCCCCTGATCCTCTACTTCCTGATCCTTCATGATCATCACTACTGAAACCCAGAGAGTTAGTTAGTGAATCAATGTCAAATAACCACTGAGGACCTGAACCAATAGGAGTTGGTGTGTTCTCATTGCAATTGACATTGTCACTTTCCTCAATTATTCTAGAAGAAGAATTAAACACTCTGTATGCCTTACTCTGAGATGAGTAACCAACAAGAAAGCCATCATCTGCTTTGCTATCAAACTTTCCTAAGTGAGTTTTGGTATTGAGAATGGTACAAGGACACCCAAAAGGTTTGAAAAATCCAATACATGGTTTTCTTTTATTTAAAAGCTCATATGGTGTCTTGTTTTTAGGCTTGACTACTAGAACTCTGTTTTGGACATAGCAAGCAGTATTAACTGCTTCAGCCCAGAAAGTAATTGGAAGTTTTGAATCAGCTAACACAGATCTAGCAGCTTCAATCAGTATCCTATTCCTTCCCTCAGCAACACCATTTTGTTGTGGAGTCCTAGGAGCACTGTATTGCCTCTCAATTCCTTTTTCCTCACAAAAGGTGTTTAGGTCAAGATTTTTAAATTCAGTACCATTATCTGACCTAATGACTTTTACCTTTTGATTTGTTTGGTTTTCAATTCTTAGAATAAAGGATTTGATCAGTCCACTTGTCTCATCCTTAGTCCTTAGAAAATATACCCAAGTAAATCTAGAGTAATCATCAACAATAACTAAGCAGTATGATTTCTTACCTATACTCATGACATTTGTAGGACCAAACAGATCCATATGCAACAACTGAAGAGAAGAGGAAATTGTGTTCAACTCTTTGGACTTATGAGAAGTTTTGTGTTGTTTGCCTTTGAGATAAGCAACACAATGATCATCACATGAAAAGACTTTTGAAGGCAGACCTCTTACAAGGTTGTTTTTAACAAGTTTATTCATTGTTTTAAAATTCATGTGACACATCCTTCTGTGCCAAAGTGATGATTCATCCAAAGAGGCTTTTGAAACAAGACAGTTTAGGGATGAATCATTTGAAACATTTTCCATATCCAAACAATAGACATTATCCTTTCTAGGAGTTCTTAGTAGTATCATCTTTTCATCAACTACCTTGAATCCGGGAGCAAGGATCATGCATTCTGAATCAGTGAATAATATGTTATGCTTTTTGTCACAAACCTGTGATACACTTAACAGGTTGTATCTTAACTGTTCAACATAGAAAACATCTTCAAAGGTCATCTTACCTTTTTTTACATCTCCCTTACCACTAATCTTACCTCCATCTGGAGTATTACCAAAGGCAACATGCCCTCCATCAATATTCTTGAAATTCTTGAGGCAAGCCATGTTCCTTGTCATGTGCCTAGAGCAACCACTATCAACAAGCCAAATGTTCTTTACCTTGAGCTGTTGGTTGCCCTGCACATAAGATAAATCAATTAGTATTGACTGGGAACCCAAGCCAAAGTGGTATTGGGCCTCCCTTTCTCATCAAAGTACTTACACTCCTTTTTGATGAGATTTTTAAATTTAGAATCCTCTTGACTGGAGTACTTTGTCAAGATGATTGGTCTACAAGCACAAGCACTAGAAGCAGTACTAATTTTAGAAGTACTAACAGAGTTAGCAGCACTAACAGGTTTAGCAGTACTAACCTTGTTAGAAGCACTAACAGAGTTAGCAGTATTAATATTTGATGAAGTACTAACAATGTTAGTTCTAGAAGTACTAATACTATCAGCAACACTAACATTGATAGCAGTAGTATTGCTTCTGGCAGCACTATCTTTGTCATCAGCACTATTTGTGGTAACAGTACTAACAGTTTTAGTGCTTTTGGGAACCCACATCTTGACACTTTCGTTTACAATCTTTTTCTTCATGTGGCTTTTAGATTTAACATGTTTCTTAGCCACATGGTTCCTTTCATTCTTCCTATAACCAAAGAGTTTTTGCACAGATCTTTGAAAATTTATCCTTTGGTTCATAGGATTAAAATAACAGTGCTTGGCAAGATGGTTCAATTTGCCACATATGAAACAAGGTTTTGATCTGATGATTCTACTCAGATCAACTCCTTGTTTCTGAGCCCACTGATTATTCCAATTTCTTTGATTTCCCCTCCTTTTATCATGTTTTAGGGGCTCATTTTTATTACCTGCACACTGTTTGCAAGCAACAGGATTCACAACTGTAGTCTGCTTGTAATGGACCTTTTTAGACTTTCCCTCAGTCTTCTCTACACCATCAGATTTGACACAATCCCTTCCACCACCCTCATTGGTAAGAATGTTATTTTCTAAGGGAATCTCACCACTCACAGTGTTATCCTTACTCTTACCAGCTTCTTTCTCAGTCTTGTCCTCAACAACTACTTCAT
The DNA here is from genome assembly GCA_954870635.1 of Arctium minus. Taxonomy (NCBI): domain Eukaryota; kingdom Viridiplantae; phylum Streptophyta; class Magnoliopsida; order Asterales; family Asteraceae; genus Arctium; species Arctium minus. The sequence goes on from OX941088.1 coordinate 34,580,632, forward strand.
CTAAAGGATCTATCTTAGTGGCTCCCTCATGCAAGTCCTTCCTATCCTTGGTCTCTAGCAAATCTGATTTAGGAGGGATGTAGTTGTTGTTGTATGGTGGTGGTGTGGTATTGTACCCAATTCCTGGTTTAAGCTTATCATGGATTTGAACCTTTAGAATTGAATCCATGGCTTTAGAAGCATATGAAAACTTTTCCAGATCCAGCTTAACCTTGGCTAGCTCTCCTCTCAACTTTTCATTCTCCTCTCTAGACTTTGTCAGTTGGATTTCTAAATCATTTTTCTCCCACTTCCAGTAATTTGTATCATATGTGTGTTGAAGTTCATTGGCTTGGAAACCTTTAATTTGTTCCTCAAACCTCTCAACAATTTTCACATAGTCTTTTCTATCCTTTTCTAACCTCTTAAGGTCATCACTCATACTCTGGTTGTGATCCCTGTACCTTTTAACAGTGTCTATGCAAGTTTGAGTACAGAGATTAGAAAGTACCTCAGTTGGGAGATCAGATACCTCTGCCATGAGAGCTTGATTTTGAATGGCCTCTTCTGCTTGATCACTCCAGTCAAACCCCATTCCTTGTTGAGAAACAAGAGCTTGAGCAGAGTTTCTGTTCTGGTTGAAGCTTCCAGTCTGAGCTTGTTGGTGGTTGTTTTGAGACATTCCACTTCTGCATTCCCTGGCAAAGTGTCCCTTCATATAACCCTTGTAGCACTCCACCTTTGACTTATCAAAGCCTGCTCCATCTTCTCTTCTTTGAGAGAAGTTGTTCCTCCCAGTCCTCTTGATGAACTTCTTCACCCTCATAGAAAGCATGGCCATCTGCCATTTAATATCCATCTCTTCAAGATCATCAGGATGAAGCTGTTCCAAGTCATCATTGATTAAAGAAGAGTTACCATGGCTAGAAAGAAAGGCTTCAAAAACATATTCATTGCCTTTTTCTTGATTTACTCCACTGGCAGCATTAACTGATTCAGGGTTGGCAGTAGAATCAGTTGATGCTGATAGGAGTGCAACATTATGAACATATCCAGTAGGCTTCTTCTTTGCTTTCATTTCAGATTCAAACACTCTCAGATCATTGTACAGATCATCCAGTTCCTTTTCTTCCAGCATGTCATTCTGTCTGAATGAGACAGTGTACATGGTCCATTTATCTCCAAGAGATCTGAGGAACTTTCGATTGACATAATCTTGTTCCATCTGAACTCCAATAGTAGCCAACTCACCAATTAACTTATTGAATCTATCAAAAGTTTGAGTCATAGACTCATTCTTTGAAGATGTAAAATTCTCATATTGCTGCTTGAGAATATCCCTTTGATTCCTCTTAGTGCTCTTGGTACTAGCAAATCTTTTCTCTAAAGCATTCCATAGAATCTGAGCATCAGTTCAGTGATGAAATTGATGTTGATACTCATTAGGGATGGCCAAAAGCAGGGTCCTTAAGGCTTTCATCTCCAATTGTCTCACTTTCTTCTCAGCATCAGTTTTTGGAGGTGGTCTTCTTCCATCTTGTCCAATTTTACCTTCAGCAGAGGGACCATTCTCAAAAATGTCCCACATAGAAAAGTCTGTAAGGAGGATGTACTGCTTGATCCTAATTTTCCACATGTCAAACTCATTAGGTTTGAGCATGGGAACTTTTGAAACAAGAGTACTGGTTGATTCAACTGTGTTGTCCATGATGAATGAAGGTTTCTGAGAATACTATGCTCTGATACCACTTGTCAGGATCTGATTCTTAACAAAAATAATGAAACTCAGAAACAATATTAAAGAAATTGCGGAAAAACACTTTAATATTCAAACTATCAATGTAACAGTAAAATATAAATCACAACTTGTAAACTTTATTGAATGATTAAAGTTACAAACTTTCACACAAAACCTCAATCTTGATGAACAGGCTCACCAAGACGAATTCTACTTCTCTAGAACTAGCGTTGTAAACCTTGAGGTTAATTCTCTTTCTAAACAAAAACTCAGAAAACTCGTATCAAATTATTCTGAATAATCCTATACATATACTGAAAATAAAAGATAATTACAAAACTTAAAAGATCTTCAGTATATTCTTCCATAATTATCTTCGGCCTTCCATGATTATCATCAAATCTTGACTTTATCTCCAAGGCATCTTTATAACTAAAATCAGCACTAATAATCTTCAGAAGTATTAACCATCTTCAGCAGCATTAACCAATCAGCAGTACTAACTACTAGCAGTACTAACTCTCCAAGCAGTACTAACTATTCAAGTAGCAGCACTAACTCTTTAAGCAGTATTAATTCTACTAGCAGTAGTAATCTTGAAAGCCTGGGAGTAGTAATTACTTAGACAAATCTTCAGTTCCCAACATTTTTTTTTTCATATATGCAAAGATCACATATATATTTTTCTCTCCCCATCCCCAAACTTGAAGGCGGACAATGTCCCCATTGTCGAACATAATGGGTAGGGTAAGGAACGAGGGAAAAAGTGTTTAGGCCAACAATAAAGGGCCTACGTCCTTTCAATTCTGACCATCCAAAAAGTCATCCAAAGAATTCGTACCTGAAAGAAATTGTGTTAAGCACCAAGGAGACAAAGAATAATAGCAAGCATAAAACGAAAACAAACCTAATCAACACCCGCATATCATACACAAAAGACGGAAGGAATAAGATACGAAGGTACAGATACCCAAAAGACAGATAGAGATAATGTTCAAAAGATTGGTGATGAAAAACCAAAAGTCATTTGTTCGGATCCATTTGCTTACTGTGGGAACCAGTAGCCACAGTGGAATCAATACGGTCATTACCAACCGGTTCAGCGCCGCTGCGTCTCTCCTCTAAGCGAGAGACACATGTCTGCAAATCAGTGAGCACGGTAAGCATGGCCTTAAGAGTCAGGTTGGTTTCTTCTTGTTGCATAACGGATGCCGCAAGCCACTCTACAGTCCCATAGCCACAAGAGGTTGTTGGGTTGGCGGTCTTGGGCTCCGGGGACTTGGGAACAGAGGGCGTCGGGGCCTGTGGTGGTGCTGCGTCCTGTGGTGGTACCTGCAAAACAGAAGGGGTCTTGGAGGAGTGAGATCGCCGCTCAAGGGTGTGTCTATCAATGGGAAACGATCCGGAAACAAGCTTATCGTCGTCAAAAGTAGGAACTTTCGCTACCGCGCACAACTTTGTAATTAAAGCAGGGAAAATTGTTGGTCCCGAAGGTGCTTAACAAGTTTGTAGAAGGGGGGGGGGGGGGGGGTTGAATACAAACACAGAAAATAAAGTTTAATAAATTGTTTATTGATAAATCAAAATACAATTTACAAGTTTGTTGCGGAATAAGATTAAGACAGACTCAATCTAAACAAACTTAAGAAACACTAAGATGGTTGCACAAGAAATTCAGAGAATGGGGGATTTTTAGAGAGATAGAAAACAAGGGTTTCTATTTTGGAGTTCAAGGATTGAGCACACCTTCAGATGAAGGAGTGAGCTTCCTATTTATACCCTATGCATTAAATGCATGGCAGGGTACTTTACACGTGGCATTCATAGATTGGCTTTGGTAGTCTCACTTTTGGAGACATGCTTTTGGCCACTTTATGAACAGTGTAGTTGACAGAGTTGGTGTACGATTTGTGGCAGAGACTTGTCCGTTCTGACACATCGTACTGGTTGTGCAAGGTAAGACAAAAGAAAACTTGAGGCATAAGCTTTGTGATCGTTGATCGCTGAGTATCTCTTCTTCCAGAGATAAAGAAGTTCAGCTATCGCTGAAGCTTTTCCTCAGGCTTCTTCGCGTAAGTAGATTTGTCTGGTCTTTGCTGATATCCGCATCAGGTCACTAGTAGACTTATCTATTGTTCAGTGGCTTCGTCTTCGATTCAGCTATGAACTATGTTGACGCGAGACTTGTCTTTAGGGATTACGTTAACTGTGTTACATAGGAAACTATCAGTGATAACTGAACAGACTCAGTTTGATCGCTGAAAGTGAAACACTAATACATATTATAACGTAATTTTCACTAAGTATAAAAGAGGGTCGTTATCAAATCACTGAGAGAGTTTGGATCAACAATCTCCCCCTATTTGATAATGACAAAGTAACAAAAGAAAATTACTTTATGATTCAAAATATAGGAATAAAAAGGACTCATAGAATGCATGTCCCAATTACTATTTTGAGGGATCTTTTACAGTACTGATAGGGTTAAGTACATCACTGCAATTTTCATTTAATTCAGGGATAGAATTACAAGATATGAAAATCATAAGTACAAGTGACTAACTAACTACTGTAAGTATAACTAACAGATTACAGATAAGAAAACTAATCTATCAGCTATAAGAAGATTTGGGAGGATTGATCATATACTCAGGTATTTCTTCTCCTTTCTGTCTTCGTTCCAAAGATTCTTGACTGATAATTTCTTTAATTTTTTCAGCAGCAGGGAAGAAGTCACACCATAAGCATAAGAGATCCTTGAGATGATTCAGAGGACAGATAGGAATCTCAGAGATTCTTTGAAATCTGAGTTCCTCATCATCATCTCTGAAGAATATTCCATAAGGCTTGTCGATTACTTGACCAGCTTGGAAGGGACCACCAGGAGGCAGAGATAAGTCCAGAACTGAAAGATCAGGAGGAGGACCAAACAGTGCATCTCTTGAAAATTTGATAGAAGTTTCATTCCTGATGATGGCGACATCTTCAGAGGAGGAGGACCCAATTTTTCTCTTGAGTTTCAAAGATTTGGGAGGAAGAGGAGATGGCAGCTTTAGTACAGAAACGACTCTATTTATGAGGGCTTCAAGGAGTCCTTCAACGTAGCCTCTGTATGTAGATTTGGATTTCTTCAGCGCATCCCAGAACTCTAACCATTCCGTAAATCCGAAGCTTTCAAGTTTTGATACGTACATTGCTTTTTGGGTTCCATCCTCTCTGGTAATCTCCATGGTCACTGAGAGTTGATCTTTCTTCTTGCGACCAGAGATAGTCACGGCTGATATTTGAAGAAGATCAGAACGATAATCCATCTTTTGTTTGCACCATTCGATAGACTTATCGTTGATCTCTTGTTCTTTGAAGCGTTCCTCTTCAATTTCTTTCAGTAGTGCAACTTGAACTTCCACAGGTTTGCTTTTCAGCTTTTTGTCCTTGACTTGAGAAGATTGAATCTTTAAAGCGAGTTGGGCATCTCGTTTGCATTCAGCGATCAGCTTCTCAGCTTTGGCAGATTCTTCTCTTTCAGCTTCAGTAAGGAAGTCGAGCTCTGTGGATATTTGAAGAGGGATTTTCAGCCGTTGACTTTCTAGTTGAGCGATCATTTCAACTCTTTTCTTCAGCACTTCCTCTGACCAATGAGATGGTCGAGAGGGCCTTCCTGGATGGACCAGAGAATCTTCTTCTTCTTCATCAATCTCAGCGATAGAGATTGGGATTATTTCTTCAGCGATAGACGCTGGTATTATTTGTAGTTCAGAACCCTTAAGCAGGGGTGAGAACTGTCTGGTTAGAAAAAGAAGGAAAGAAGGGATAAGTGTATTTTTAGAACGAGAGAGATAAAGGCTAGAAAGACATAGGGGTTTGGAAAGAGTAGAAAAGTGGTACAATTGAAAGACATACCTGAGAAGGATGCTCCCCCTCAGATTGTGATCCAGTCCTCAAGCATTCTTCAGCGATTGGTTGCTTGTCTTTGCTTTGCGAAGGAACACTTGAAGATGTATCACCTCTCACCCCTGTTTTGACAACCTCTTGCGAAGTTGTCCCTGATACGACGTTCGGCTTAGAGAACCACATAGATTGGTCTTCATCGTCGTCGTCGTCATCGGAGGGCTGATCCTTTTCTTGATCAACAAGATCTAGATCATCTTCCTCTTCATCGTCTTCTTCCTCATCCTCTTCAAAGAGAATGGAGTGAATCGATGAGGATTCTTTTGCCTTCTCCCCCTCAGATTGAGAGGGAGGTTCCTTAGCTTCCCCAGCAGCAATAGAGGTTTCTTCAGTTTTCTCCCCCACTTTGTCATTATCAGCGGTAGGGGATTGTTCAGCTGCTGGAGTAGCTGTTGAAGCTTTTAGCACTTGAACGTCAGCCTCCAGACGCTTAACTCGGTCTTCAACCGCAGGTATGACGCATGTGGCATCATGAATGAATTCCACAGCGATGTTGAGGTTGGTACGATCATCTTCAGTGAAGGAGGGAGGCAGCGCTGGAGCTGGTTCATTCACTTTCTGTAGAACTTGCTGAAGAAGGGACGTGCAGAGGTCAACCTTGGAAGAGAGACCCTGAACGTCAGCTGTAAGAGACTCAAATCGTCCTTGAAAGAGTCGAGAGGACTCTTTGAGTTGGACGACTTGTTCTTCAAGAGCTGAAAGTTGAGAGTTCTCAGCTTTAGATGAGCAAGTGGCGGTCAACTTCTTCAGCTCCTCACCAGCCTGATTGACGGCGTTGGTGGTTTCATTGATGGTGTTGGTGAGAGCATCCACCTTTTCTCCTAGACTGTTGACATGCGTGTCAACAGTCGCCAAGCTAGGACCTGAAAATAATGTTAGTTCAGATATGGGCTTATTTGGAGAGGGGGGGAGAGAAGTGTTTAGGATTATAGGTGTACCTGACGTATCAAACATTTTGTAGAACTGCATAGATTCCTCAAAAGTTTGATGCTCAGGTCCTATAGGGAAAGAAGAGGTGGCAGGTTCAGAGACCAAATGAGGAGAGAAGGGAAGAGTTTTGGGGATAGAAGTAGGGATGGGGTTAATCTCAGGGAATGAGATAGTAGGTGGGGTTACTGATGATGTGACAGCGAGTGAGATCGCTGACACGGCAGTATGAGTGACTGCTGAAGTTGTGGAGGAAAGACCCACAAAAGCATCTAAGGTAGCTTGTTGAGAAGCTCCCTCAGGTATAGTACTAGAAGGTGTACTTTCCTTAGTCTTTTTGGCCTTTTTGGAAGGACCAATTGGACTAGCTGATGGTCTTTTAGAAGTAGTGGTAGCGACAGGGATAGCAGACGAAGGAACCGTCTGCGTGGTCGCTGAAGATGAAGAAGAATGGAGAGAGAGACGAGAGCGAAGGAGAGAGATACTTACCTCGTCGGCGAGTGGCTTGACCTCCAGTGATCGTTGACCAACCCTGGCAAAGGTGCCATCATCTTTGGTGGGATAGGTGTTGGGATAGAGGAACTTGATGTACGTACATATGAAACGTACGTACGAGATCTTGGGATCTCGTTCAGGCTTCTCTAATCTCGACCTCAGATCTTCAAAGATGGCTGTGGCGTAGTCAAAGTTTTGACCAGCGATAACGGAGTATGCCATCTGCAGTTGTGTTTTGCTGGCTTGATCCAGCGAACCACTCTTCCCACTCATGCACTGAATTATGTGCGAGAAGATAAAGTTCAGTTGTGATGGCATCTGAGCTTTAAGAATCTTGGTGAGCTTCTTGTTAGGAATAGACGATCTTGGTTTGTTTTCCCAACAATAGCCCATTGCGTCCAGGAAGAATATCAGCTCATCATCAGTGGGGAGGGCGTCAAATCCACTCTTTGGTTTGTCAGGGAATCTTAAAGATTTCCTGAGGCTAAGAGCGGTCATGCTCCCTGGCCCTAATTCCGTGCTGAACGAGATAGCAGGGACTCGTTCGCCTTTCCTGTTTGTAAGTTCAGTAGCATCAGCAGTGAACCAGAACTGCTGAAGTAGAGTCTTGGAGGGCTTAGGATCCACAGTGATCGCGTAAGCTATGCATGACTGCTTGAGGAATTCAGCAGCTTCCACCAGATGTGGGTATTTGTCAGCTTTGAAGTCGAGTCTGGCCAAATGATTACATTTAGTAATCTCAACTTCAGTGAGAGCGAATCGTACATGCTTGGAAGCAACGATTGAAGACTGTGTCATTTCTGTTATGGAAAGAGGCATAATAGAAGAAATGATTTAGATTAAAAATAATATGATTACCAGTTTCCATAGAAGAAGGGAAACTGGAAAATTATCAAGTTATTTTTAAGAGAAAAAATAGTGTTCTGGGTAGAAAGAAGGAAGAACACTTTAAAACCAAAAGGTTTTTATTTAAAAACATAAAATCAGAAAGAATGATCTTTAGTTTTTAAAAAAACGTTTTATAAAATCCATAGAAAGCGAGTAGGATTTTAAAAGAATAAAAAGCATATGAACAAAGCATATAAACATGAAATAAACCTGTGTATCTTGAAGAAAAAGAGTTGCAGATTCAATATTCTGGGTTTACTTGCTTGAGTGTTCTTGAGAGATTGTTTCTTGCTTTGAAAGTTTTGAAAGCGTAAACCGTATAAAGGAGAGAAGAATTCCTTTTATACGAAGAGAGAGAAGAGAGATAAGAGAGAGAATGAAGCGGGAAAAGAAATCATCATGACATTGACACGTTCCACGAAGTTGATTGGATAGGAGGGCAACGGACGAACGTGTCAGAAAAGGCATGTCGTGGATTGTCGGTTCAAATGACGTCATAGAGGAGAGAGACTGTTCATTTGTCCGTTCAAATGATCACTGAAGAAAAGTCAGTGATAGATTTTCCTTTTTAAAAGTATCCCTGATTGTAAAGATAGGGATAGATTTTCCTTTTAAAAGATCACTGATTGGAAATATCAGTGATTAATGTATTTTTCAAAAAAAAGCTTTTAATCATTTGAAGAAAGTTCAGTGATTAAAGTTTATATTTTGAAGAAAAACATCTTTGAGGGAGAGAGAACATACCTGAGAGTCAGAATGTTTATCAGAGAGAATGATGAGGGGAACTTTTGATTACTGACACAATACATGAACGCTGAAGAATTATTCTTCGAGGTTCAGCATTCCAAGCTCACTGATGAGAAAGTTGAACCTTGTCTCATCAAGAGGTTTGGTGAAAATATCAGCAAGCTGAAAGTCAGTAGGGATAAAGTGAAGTTCAATATCACCATTCATCACATGATCTCTGATAAAATGATATCTGATCTCTATGTGTTTTGTCTTTGAATGTAGCACTGGATTATTTGCTATAGCGATAGCACTAGTGCTGTCGCAATAGATAGGAATCTTTGATAACTGAAGATCATAATCTAATAGTTGATTTCTCATCCATAAGATTTGAGAACAACAGCTTCCAGCGGCTACGTATTCAGCTTCAGCTGTGGAAGTGGACACAGAATTTTGCTTCTTGCTTGTCCAGCTTACTAGCTTTCCTCCCAAGAGTTGACATCCACAGTGGTACTTTTTCTGTCAAGTTTACAGCCTGCAAAATCACTATCAGAATAACCAGTTAGATCGAACCCTGAGTCTTTGGGATACCAAAGACCGAGGTTAGGAGTTCCTTTCAGATATCTGAAAATTCGCTTTACAGCGATCAGATGGGATTCCTTGGGTTCAGATTGATAGCGTGCACATAAACAAGTAGAGTACATGATGTCAGGTCGGCTTGCTGTAAGATACAACAATGAGCCTATCATTCCTCTATAGGCAGTGACATTAACAGGTTTTCCAGATGGATCCTTGTTAAGTGTCAGTGGTGGTGCCATAGGAGTTTTCATCGCTGAAGTTTGTGTTAAATCAAACTTCTTCAGCATGTCTTTAACATACTTACCTTGGCAGATAAAAGTACCTTTGTCAGATTGTTTAATCTGAAGACCAAGAAAATATGTCAGCTCACCCATCATACTCATTTTATATTCTTTCTTCATTCTTTCAGCGAAGCGAGTACATAGAGATGGGTTAGTAGAACCAAATATTATGTCATCGACATATATTTGTACAAGAATTATATGACCTTTTATCTTCCTGAAAAATAACGTATTATCAATCTTGCCACGTTCAAAATTTTCAGAGATAAGAAAAGATGAGAGAGTGTCATACCAAGCACGAGGGGCTTGTTTTAATCCATAGAGAGCCTTATCCAATTTATAAACATAATTTGGATGCTTAGGGTCATAGAACCCTGGTGGTTGTTCTACATAAACTTCTTCATTCAGTTTTCCATTTAGAAAAGCTGATTTTACGTCCATTTGATAAACGATGAAGTCTTTATAGACTGCATAAGCTAAGAATAGTCGAATTGCTTCGAGCCTGGCCACAGGGGCAAAGGTTTCATCATAGTCTATGCCTTCCTCTTGTCTGTATCCCTGAGCAACAAGTCGAGCCTTGTTGCGGGTTACAATTCCATGTTCATCTAACTTGTTTCTAAACACCCATTTGGTGCCTATTACAGTTTTATCAGATGGTCTAGGAACGAGATTCCAAACTTTGTTTCGAGAGAATTCAGTCAGCTCTTCTTGCATAGCGCTGACCCAGTTTGGATCTCTGAGGGCATCATCAGTCTTCTTTGGTTCAATTAAGGAGAGAAAGTTTACAAAGAGACAGATATTACCTGAGCTTCGTCGTGTCTGAATACCTGCATCTGGATTACCAAGAATTTGATCTATGGGGTGATCTCTGGTCCATCGCTGAGCAGGAGCAAGATTGCTTATTTCAGCGATAGGATCAACAATAGGAGCAGTCGCTGATGAAGATGCTTGAGGTTCATCAGCTAGTAATTGTTGAACATTAGATACACCAATGATTTCAGAAGGGTTTTCAGACGTAGATGGATTTGATGGTAGAAGTGTGTTTAGAGGTTCAGCTGAAATCCATGAGTTGGATTCAGCGGTGGGAGGTATGATACTTGGTTCTTCATCAGCAGCTGGAGTTTCAGTGTGCTGTTGGTTTGAGAAGAAAGGTTCAGTTCCTTTATAGTGAGAGATCATCCAAGTATTCAGTTCTTCATTGTCAGCGATTGGTTTAGAGTTCGCTGAGCGGCGTTTCATCAAACGTGACATGAATGGTTTCTTCTACGGTTTGTCTTCTTTTGTTGAAAACTCTGTAGGCTTTTGAGATGGAGGAATATCCTAAAAATATTCCATCATCGGCTTTTGGGTCGAACTTTCCAAGTTGATCTTTGTTGTTTAAGATAAAGCACTGACAACCAAAGATATGAAGAAAACTGATAGAAGGCTTCCTTCCAAGAAAGAGTTCATAAGCTGTCTTCCCAAATCGCTTTATTATCAGCGATCTGTTTTGAGTAAAACATGCAGTGTTTACAGCTTCTGCCCAAAATTGAGTAGGGAGGTGAGAATCGCTGAGCATTGATCTAGCAGCTTCTATGATCGTTCTGTTTCTTCTTTCAGCGACTCCATTTTGCTGAGGTGTTCTTACTGAAGAGAAGTTGTGAGAGATTCCCTTGTTCTCAAAGAAATTGTTCAGGGAACTATTTTTGAATTCAGTTCCATGATCACTCCTTATTGATCGAACAGTAAGATTATTCAGCACTTCCATCTTTTTGACAAAAGATATTAGTTCTTCTGGAGTATCATTCTTACAGCGAAGAAAAATAACCCAGGTGTAGCGAGAATATTCATCTACAATGACAAGCGTATATTTCTTTCCAGATATTGATTGGATATTGACAGGGCCAAATAGATCCATATGCAAGAGCTGAAGAGGACTTGTTACTGAGGAAACTTGTTTCGACTTGAAACTAGCTCTTGTTTGTTTTCCTTTTTCACATGCTGAGCAGAGAGATTCTTTAGCATATGAGTGCTGAGGAAGACCAGAAACCAGTTCCTTAGATGAGAGAGAATTCAGGGTTTTGAAGTTTAGATGAGAGAGCCTTTTATGCCATAGCCAGTTGACATCAGAAGAGGCCTTAGAGAGAAAACATAAGTTATCAGTGATAGTAGAGTCCATATCTATTACATAGACATTTTCTCTTCTATAACCACTGAGAGCAAGTTTTCCTTTTTCATCTACCACTGAACATGCTTTCTTAGAAAAGCGAACTTCGTAGTCTTTGTCACATAGCTGACTGATGCTTAGAAGATTGTGCTTCAGTCCATCTACATAAGCGACTCTTCGAAAGGTAGTTGTCCCATTGCTGAGGACACCAAACCCTCGGGTAAATCCTTTTCCATTTCCACCAAAGGTCACAGAGGGACCTTTCTCTTCCTTGTATTCAGTGAGCAGGTCTCTTTGTCCAGTCATATGACGAGAACATCCGCTATCGAGATACCAGATGCCCTTTGATCCCTGCATACATAAGGAAGATTAAGCTTTGTTTGGTACCCACTTTTCAATGGGTCCTTCAGAGTTAGTGGATAAGAAAGATTTAGCAGTCTTCACTGCTGACGAAGTTTCAGCTTCAGTGGTAATCTTCACTTTGGTTAATTTCTTAACCTTAGTGGTATTTTTCACTTTGGTGACTTTATTTGCCTTGGAGGCATTTTTCTTCACTTTGGCTGTTTTATCAGCTTCGGTGGTATTTGGACACTTGCTCGCAATATGGTCAGTGAATCCACAGTGATAACATTTTCTATATCTGATGGTGGATTTATAACCAAAAGGTTTTGAAAACTTAAGATGAGCAGGTCCAGCTCCAAGAATACCTTTAGCACGAGATCTGGGAGGAATTTTTATTTCTTCAGATTTCACGGGCTTTAGATCAACCTTCAGCTTTGGAGGACAGATATCAAAGATTTCTGTCACTGAGCTAAAAGGTTTATCCACTGAAGGTTTGGAAGGAACTTTCAGTTTGGTTTTCTTGGAAGCCTTCTGAGGAGGGAGAATAGACTTTCCTTTATCTGCAGGCTTAGATCTTGCAGATATCTCCTCAGGGATGGGATTAGAAGAAGAACAGGGATAGAATTGATTATAAGAAGTGTCAAAGAAAGATGTGACAAAAGTTCCAAACTTAAGCGAGGAACTTTCTTCTTTAGGATCATCCTGTGGTGTCCAAAAACCAAGACCAGTTTTATCACTTTCAGGAGTTTGAGCATTTATTATCTCAGAGATCTTTGTTGATGATTTGCACCATTTTTCAACATGAGCCTTTTCTGCTTTTAGAGCAGCGATGGCTTGTTCGCGTTCAATGCTGATGATTTCATTTATAATGACTTGATCTTTTAGCTTTTCTTCTAAAAGATTTAGTTCACTGATCTTTTCATGACATTTCTCTAGCTCTTGTGTTAAATAAACATTTTTATTTTCAGCTTGAGTTTTGTCGTTTAGAGCATTATAAAGGTCAATCGTCAGCACATCAACAGCGCGACTTCTCTCAGATTCAGGCAGAGAGGGATTTGTAGAGATGGATACCTGAGATGATATGTAGCTCATAGAAGGTTCAGATGGTTCTTCTACTTCTTCTTTAATCTCAGCCATGAGGCAAAGATTAGCGACTTCTTCTTCATCAGAAGATGATTCTTCTGATTCAGCCCAGTCATGTTCTTCAGCGATGAGACCTTTACCTTTTTGCTGACAGCTTTTCAGCTTTTGATATTTGTTTTTCAGCTTATGGTATTTGTCATCACTGGATCTTCTTGAGGTAGAAGGTTTGAAGACCTTTTTAGATCTGCACTCACTAGCAAAATGTCCAATTTTTTCGCAGTTATAGCAAGTGGCTGTAGCCTTATCAACCGGAGTTGATTTTGGCTTTTCAGTAAGAGAGAGAGGTTTACTTCTTCGGAAGTTACTCTTTCTTGCAAATCTCTTAAAAGAGTTTGTCAAGAGTGCTAAGGACTCATTAAACTCTGAAAGATCAGGGTCTGATAAATCCTCAGATTCAGAATCTAACTCAGTGATGGTGAGAGTAGATCGCTGGGATGGAATTATCTCTGATGAGACTAAAGCAACAGCAGTGCTTTTGGAGTCTTTAGAATCTTTTACAAGATTCTTCTTCAGGAGATTAGATTGCTCATAGTTGAGCAATATTCCATACAGAGTGCTTAGAGAGAGAGTATGTAAGTCCTTTGTCAGCTTAAGACATATTGAATAACTGTCCCAGCTTTCAGGAAGACTTTCCAAGAATTTTGTTAGGACCTCAGAATTAGAATAGGTCCTTCCAACAGTTCTTAGGTCAATGATCAGGCAGTTAAACCGCTGATGAATGTCAGAAAGAGATTCATTCTTACCAGCGATAAAACTTTCATACTGTCTTACCAAGTTAATCTTTCGGGTCTCTTGGATTTCAGTGGTGCCCTCATATTGAACACATATGGTTTCCCACATTTCTTTAGAAGTTTTTAGATGCATGATGGAATGGAAAACTTCATCAGGCAGAGCCATTGATATAATGGTCTTTGCTCTTGCATCTATGCCTACCTTCTTTTTATCTTCATCACTCCACTGTCTTATTTCCTTAACGACATATCGTTCAGGGACAGCTTCAGTGGTGGCAGTAGCAGGAACAGCAGCTATAATTCTAACAGGTTCATAGGGTCCGTTTTCTATATATTCAGGTATAGTAGGATCCGCACCTTCAAGAAATAGCATCATTCGATTTTTCCATAGAGAAAAGTTATCTCTGCTAAATCGAGGAGGTTTAGAAAGTGAACCATTATCATAGTAGTTTGTGTTTGTGTTTAGTGCCATTTTAGAATAGCAAGGAAGAGTATACAGCAAGATCTTGTTTATTAGATTAAACAAACCGCTCTGATACCACTTGTTGGTCCCGAAGGTGCTTAACAAGTTTGTAGAAGGGGGGGGGGTTGAATACAAACACAGAAAATAAAGTTTAATAAATTGTTTATTGATAAATCAAAATACAATTTACAAGTTTGTTGCGGAATAAGATTAAGACAGACTCAATCTAAACAAACTTAAGAAACACTAAGATGGTTGCACAAGAAATTCAGAGAATGGGGGATTTTTAGAGAGATAAAAAACAAGGGTTTCTATTTTGGAGTTCAAGGATTGAGCACACCTTCAGATGAAGGAGTGAGCTTCCTATTTATACCCTATGCATTAAATGCATGGCAGGGTACTTTACACGTGGCATTCATAGATTGGCTTTGGTAGTCTCACTTTTGGAGACATGCTTTTGGCCACTTTATGAACAGTGTAGTTGACAGAGTTGGTGTACGATTTGTGGCAGAGACTTGTCCGTTCTGACACATCGTACTGGTTGTGCAAGGTAAGACAAAAGAAAACTTGAGGCATAAGCTTTGTGATCGTTGATCGCTGAGTATCTCTTCTTCCAGAGATAAAGAAGTTCAGCTATCGCTGAAGCTTTTCCTCAGGCTTCTTCGCGTAAGTAGATTTGTCTGGTCTTTGCTGATATCCGCATCAGGTCACTAGTAGACTTATCTATTGTTCAGTGGCTTCGTCTTCGATTCAGCTATGAACTATGTTGACGCGAGACTTGTCTTCAGGGATTACGTTAACTGTGTTACATAGGAAACTATCAGTGATAACTGAACAGACTCAGTTTGATCGCTGAAAGTGAAACACTAATACATATTATAACGTAATTTTCACTAAGTATAAAAGAGGGTCGTTATCAAATCACTGAGAGAGTTTGGATCAACAAAAATCAGTCTCGACTTCTTACTCCGGGAAGCAGATTCAATGGCCGAACAAGAAATAGGGCCAAGATCCACTGGGCATTTCTTCAAAATGCAGTATAGAAAAACACACCGATCCTAGGAGAGAGTGCAATCGTGGGCAGTAGGATTAACGTTATGGCGTAGAAACTGAAACCACACCGCAGCCTCTTCCGTGAGGTTGTTTGCTTGGATCATCAAACGACGGTTATCAAGAGCCCAATCCCGGCCCGGGGCAAGCAATAAGTCCGCGATTTGTTTGTCCATTACCGTGAGTAAGTTGTTAGAGATTTGGTTAAACGAACAGACAAACGGGACTTTTAATTTCAAGATCTTATTGATCTGAGGCCCGGACCAGTCGACCAACTTACCCCGAATAAGCACAGGGTTCTTTTTCGTGATGGCAATTGTCGCGAAAAATTCAGTGACGAGAGTGACGTTGGCCTTGCATGGGTCATCAACAAGGTTATCCCATCGCATGGCCGTAAGATGGTGCTTTACATGTGACAATGAGCAAATAAATTCAGGTGCAAAGAGCCGCTCCATGAGTATATCATTATGTTTTATTTTCTCATACCTGTCCCGGATTTTCTGATCGGCAATCCCGATGTCAGTCCTCTTGCGTTTGGAAGAACGAGTCTGTCGGGTGACCATTTTCCCTTTGCCCTTAACATCCGCCCGTAACTCAGCTTCATAATCACTGTCCGAATCCGCTACTTGCCTTGCACGCTGCTCGGGCTTTGGGGAGATGTCGTTTTCTGAAGAAGCCGACTCAGTGTCCCCCGATGATCCAGACCCAGAATCAGAAGATAGTTTACTGGTGCCAACCTCCATAGCGCTAGTGCCCTTGAACAAGTCGGTTTGAGGGTCGATAAAGTAGGCTTGGTACCCACAGTGGGCACAGACCACCCACTGTGGGGGTCGACAGGAACCTGCTGTGGTGGGGCTTGCTGGTCTATGGTGGTTTTTGGGGATTTGTCTTCGGGACCACATGACTTTTCAAACGGAAACAACCCATCATATTCAGGGTGTTGGCAGTCTTCAAAATCGAACATAAACGAATCATCCATGCTATTACCCGCAAGGGCTTGATTGAGGTCAAATGTTTGGTGTAGAGGATTTGGTTGGTGTTTAGGGGTGGACGGCGTTGGTGATTCCAAAGGGGTGAATAGGGGGTCGGGGATTGGGGTAAGGTGTTGGAGGTTAGGGCTATGTATGGTGGGGATGGGGGAAAGGTTTTGGGGAAAAATAGGGTTGGTTAGGTTAAAATCAATAGAGGGAAATGAGGGGATTTTGACAGAAGGGTTGTAAATGGAGAGAAATGGTGTAGAAGTTGGAAGATTCGGACTAGAAGAAGAGGGGAGGGATGGTACCAGTGTTAGTATTTCATGGCTCTCGGCAAAGGAGTGGTGGAATGTCGGCGATGATGGCGTCGGGGCATCAAAGGATGGGATCGTCGGCGACCCACCAGAAGTGAAAATACCCTGGGTGCTTGAAACCGAAGAAGTGGGTTCTGTTGCAGTGGCCGGAGGTGGTTGTACGGCGGCGTGAACAGCGGTGATTTCAGTGGAGGAGTGTGTAGAGGCAGCAACGATGGTGGGTTGTGGTGGTTCAGAGTCGGCGACCCTGTCGGTGTTGTCGACCGGCGCTGAAGGATTGACGGTGCTCCGGCGACGGAGAGACCGGCGCGGGGGTTGCGAAGGCCGAGAGACAAGGTGTTTTTGTCTGGCCATTGATGAAGGAAGGTTGTGGATGCAATGGGGAAGAAATATTTTGAAAGTGATTAAAATATTGGTTTTGCTTTTTGCTCTTTGAAAACTGAACTTGTCATCATGAGATGTGTTGGAAAAGACAATGGTTTCTTTGTTTATCCAATAAATCTTTTGAACTTCCAAATACACTCCTAGATAAAAACCGGTGGCAAAAAGGAGTGACCAAATTTTAGTACTTTTCATGATTAAAAAAATGGTGTGTGGCTTCCCCATGCATCCATGCCTAAATTTAAAATAGTTTAAATCCTTCATACACAAAAGTTAAACTCAAATCAGATCCTTCTTTGTGAGACAACAACTTTTCATGAGCAACACTTGTCTCTCAACCACTACTGCCACCTAATACTGATAAGAGAATCCTCCTTTCCAATGCACTTTTTTTTCTCTTTCTTAGAATAAAAAAAATTGTTTTATGGTTTTCATGCAAAAGAGACTATCCCAACCATTTGGAAGGAGACCATCAAGACTTTCACAAACTTTTCCCAAGCTGTCAACATGACTTGCCAAATATCCAACTCCCATGACTTGTACTCAATTCAAATCCTAAAAAAAATTCAAACATAAAAAAATATATACATTATTTACAATAAAAACTTAACCCTTACTCTTCCAAATTAGTGGGTCCGGGCATTCCATTTGGAATAAAATGCTTGACCCGGTGTCCATTAACTCGGAAAGTACTGCCATCATGTGGGTTCAATAAATCAATCGTTCCATATTTTCCCACATCCATGATGGTAAAGGGTTCCGACCATCTTGATTTTAATTTACCCGGAAATAACTTCAACCTTGAATTAAAAAGGAGCACTTGTTGATTTTTTTTCAAAAACACGTTGTTTGATCCTACGGTCATGCCATACTTTTGTCTTTTCTTTATAAATTTTTGCGTTTTAGTAAGCATGGTGCCGTAACTCCTCTAATTCATTTAGTTGAAGTTTTCTTTTCTTTCCGGCTTCATCAAAATCCATATTTAATTCTTTTGTTGCCCAAAATGCCTTATATTCAAGTTCCAAAGGCAAGTGACAAGCCTTTCCAAAAACCAATTTATATGGTGACATTCCTAATGGGGTTTTAAAGGCAGTTTTATATGCCCAAAGATCATCATCCAGTTTAAGAGACCAATCTTTTATGTCGGGTTTTACCACTTTCTCTAAAATTGATTTTATTTCTCGGTTTGAAAGTTCGGCAAGACCGTTTGTCTGAGGGTGGTATTCGGTTGAAACTTTATGATGGATGTTGTACTTACTAAGAGCAGTGGCTAACATTTTGTTAACGAAATGGGTCCCTTCATCACTAATCAAAGCTCGGGGAGTCCCAAAACAAACAAAAATATTTTTTTGAAGAAAAGAAATCACTGTCTTAGCATCATTTTTAGGACAAGCAATCGCCTCTAGCCATTTGGAAACGTAATCAACGGCCACCAATATATACTGATTATGGAAGGACATGGGAAACGGGTCCATAAAATCAATGCCCCAAACGTCGAAAAGTTCAACTTCTAAAATGTTGTTTAAGGGCATTTCATTTCGTTGAGACAAGATTCCCGTCCTTTGGCATTGATCACAACTTTTAACAAATTCGAAAGAATCTTTGAATATCGTGGGCCAAAAGACTCCGCTTTGCAAAATTTTCTCCGCCGTACGTTGACCACCGAAATGGCCTCCATACGGTGACTCATGACAATTCCTCAACATATCTTTTATTTCAAAATTCGGGACACATTTTCACAAAATTTGGTCCGCTCCTAATTTATACAAAAAAGGATCGTCCCAAAAATAATTTTTGCAATCGTGGAAAAACTTCTTGAGTTGTTGACCGCTCCTTTGGTATGGCTTGATACCGCTTGCAAGATAATTTGCAATATCCGCATACCAAGGAAGGTCCTTTTCAAAATGATGGATTGCCAAAATATTTTCATCCGGAAAAATTTCTTTGATCTCATGACTTCCCCCACTTGACACTTGTTTTTCAATCCTAGAAAGATGGTCCGCAACTTGATTGTCAACTCCTTTCCTATCAATTATCTCAAGATCAAATTCTTGTAAAAGAAGGACCCGCCGAATAAGCCGTGGCTTGGCATCGGTTTTGTTGAAGAGATACTTAATAGCGGTGTGATCCGTGTGAACAAGGACCTTCGTGCCAATCAAGTAGGATCGAAAACGGTCAAATGCAAATACTACGACAAGTAACTCTTTCTCGGTTGTTGTATAATTTATTTGAGCTTCGACGAGAGTTTTACTTGCGTAATAAATGGGGTGAAAAATTTTACTCTTCCTTTGTCCTAACACGGCACCTACGGCCCAATCGCTTGCATCACACATCACCTCAAAAGGCATGGTCCAATCCGGGGCAATTATAATAGGTGCCGTCACAAGGGCATTTTTGATTGTTTCAAAAGCGTTTTTGCAATCGGAAGTAAAATCAAAAGTTTGATCGACATGCAACAAATTACAAAGTGGTTTTGCAATTTTTGAAAAATCTTTTATGAAACGTCTATAAAATCCCGCATGTCCTAAAAAACTTCTAATGCCTTTAACCGAAGTGGGTTCGGGTAATTGCATTATTACTTCAAGTTTCGCTTTATCCACTTCCAAACCCTTTTTAGAAACCATGTGACCCAAAACGATTCCTTCTTGTACCATAAAATGACATTTTTCCCAATTTAGAATTAAATCGTGAGTTTCACATCTTTCTAAACTTTTTTCCAAATTTTTAAGACAATTTTCAAATGATGTTCCAATTACTGAAAAATCGTCCATAAAAACTTCCATTGTATCCTCAATCATGTCCGAAAAAATAGACATCATGCACCGTTGAAATGTTGCGGGTGCATTGCATAAACCAAATGGCATTCTCCGGAAAGCAAAAGTACCAAAGGGACAAGTAAAGGTCGTTTTTTCTTGATCTTCGGGTGCGATGTGAATCTGATTATAACCCGAATATCCATCCAAAAAGCAATAAAACTCTTTTCCGGCTAAACGATCTAGCATTTGGTCTATAAATGGCAAAGGAAAGTGATCCTTTTTGGTGGCAAGATTTAATTGTCTATAATCCATACAAATTCGCCACCCGGTGACGGTCCTAGTTGGAATAAGTTTGTTTTTCTCATTGGTGACTACTGTAGTACCACCTTTCTTCGGGACACATTGCACCGGACTCACCCAACCACTACTCGAGATGGGGTAAATAATACCCGCATCAAGCCATTTCAAAATCTCTTTTTTAACGACTTCTTTCATGATGGGATTAAGTCTTCTTTGTGGTTGCACTTTACCAACACTATTTTCTTCCAAGATTATCTTATGTTGGCAAAGCGAAGGACTAACTCCCTTGATGTCGGCTAAGGTCCAACCTATGGCTTTCTTGTGGTTTTTCAACAATTCTATCAACCTCACTTCTTGATCATCACTTAAGTTGGAAGAAATAATTACGGGCAATTTCTCTTCTTCCATGAGATAAGCGTACTTAAGGTGATTGGGAAGTGGTTTTAAGTCCAAATATAGGGCTTTTATGATAGAAGGAACCTATGTTGGCCTATCCGTAAAATCAAGCTGCTCAAAAGCATCTATAACCTCAATCAAGTCTTCTTCCAAAATTTCCTCGTCACTGCCCACAGTGGGCTCACTGTGGGCACAGTCTATCAAACTTAACTCGAAGTTATCACCTAAATTGCTAAGGGCAGAACAGTCCTCTACTTCACCATTAAACTTAAGAGACTTGAAAACATTGAAGGTCACCTGTTGGTCATTCACTCTCATGGTTAACTCGCCTTTTTGGACGTCTATCAATGTTCGGCCGGTTGCAAGGAAGGGTCTTCCTAAAATGATGGGAACATTTATATCCGCCTCATAATCCAAAACTAGAAAGTCTGCCGGAAAAATAAATTTATCAACTTTGACCAAAATGTCCTCGATTTTTCCTTTCGGATATGCCAAAGATCGATCCGCGAGTTGCAAAGTGACCGTAGTTGGTCGAACTTCTCCAATTCCTAATTTTTCAAAAACAGATAAAGGCATGAGGTTTATACTTGCTCCCAAGTCACATAGTGCGAGTCCTACTTCTTGTCCTCCAATGGAGCACGGGATGGTGAAACTACCCGGATCCTTCAACTTTGGAGGAATTTTGCAAGTAAGAATGGCACTGCATTCCTTGGTTAGCGCGACGGTTTCAAATTCTTCAAGCCTTCTTTTTTTATTGAGAATGTCTTTTAAAAATTTAACATAACTTGGCATTT
Source organism: Arctium minus (assembly GCA_954870635.1). Classification (NCBI taxonomy): domain Eukaryota; kingdom Viridiplantae; phylum Streptophyta; class Magnoliopsida; order Asterales; family Asteraceae; genus Arctium; species Arctium minus. The sequence goes on from OX941088.1 coordinate 34,601,983, forward strand.
GCTCGAGAGCCTCTACCAAAGGAATGTTAATGTGGAGTTGCTTGAAAATATCTAAAAACTTTTTAAACTGAGCATCCATATGTTTTGATTTTAATCTATCAGGAAAAGGCAACTCACGCAGATCTGGTTTCGACGCTATTTTACCGGGTGTGGGCACATCCTGCCCACAGTGGGCGAACGGTGCAGCATTTTTCCCAGAATTGGATGGTTCTGCTGTTTTGGACACATAATCTGGGTTCGGTGTTTTCTCAATAGAAGGGAAAAAAATAGGGAAATTTTCGGTGTGAAAGAGATGTGAATCTTTTTGCACAATAGGGACGGAAGATGATTTTGTGTTTTGGCACGAATCATCTACATTCCCTATTTCCCTTATACTCACGGCTTTGACATGCTCTTTTCCCTTAGGATTCTCGGTGTCACTAGGCAACGTTCCTTGGGGTATGTTTTTGAGCTCGGTTTTTGACCTCGGTGGCAAATTGCCCGAGTTGGGTTTCGAAACCCCTCAAGGTTGCATTGGTTTGGTTTATAAAACCCTTAAGTAATGATTCGATTGAGTCATTACTTCCCGGTGCATTTTTTTGCCTAGGTGCATGTGATTGTGAGGATTGTCCATGTTGAAAATTGGAAGGTTGGTTTTGATGAAAAACCGGGGGCAGATTTTGTGGTCGGTTTTGGACTTGACTTACCCCGGGGGGTTGAAGTCCTTGATTACCGGTCCAAGAAAAATTCGGGTGATTCCGCCAATTTGGGTTATACGTTTGGGAAAATGGACTATTTCTAGCATGATTTCCCACGTAGTTCACCGAGGCGGGATTACCTGGGCATTGTTCAAAACGATGATTTTCTCCACAAAATACACAAGATTCGTTCAAAGAATGATTCATGGCTTGCACTTAACTTTTTTCTTCATTTATGTTCAAATTATTTTTAACCAAATTAGTCAAGGCAACGATTTGTGCGTTTAAAGAAGCGATGGCATCAATATCATGAACTCCCGATGCATTTTTTGGAACGATGGCACGAGGATTTGACCACTCGGTGTTGTTGTTTGAAACTTTTTCTAAAATGTCAAATGTCTCGTTGTATGTTTTGGAAACAAAAGCACCACCGGTCGTAGCATCGAGAATGATTTTCGCAGCATTAGAAAGACCATTATAAAATGTTTCTAATTGGATGCAATGAGGGATTCCGTGGTGAGGACATTTTCGAATCAAATATTTGAATCTCTCCCATGCATCTGAAACTGCTTCATCTTCCTCTTGTCGAAAATTCATGATATCATGTCTAAATTTCACATTTCTTGTTGGTGGAAAATATTTTTTTAAAAACTTTTCGGCTAAATTCGCCCAAGTATCAATCGATTCAGGTGGTTGTGAATTTAGCCAGGCTTTAGCTCTATCCCTTAGGGTATAAGTGAAGAGCGTCAGCCGTAAGACTTCTACAGTTACTCCAGGAATACGAAAATGATCCGTCATTTCTATAAATGATTTTAAATGAGTGTGCGGATCTTTCGAATGTAATCCCCCAAATTGACCCATTGCTTGGATCATTTGAAACATTACAGGCTTCGGTTCAAAAGTTTGTGTTGCCATGTTGGGCCTAAGAATACCCGATTTTAATTGACCAAATTTGGATGTTGCATAGTCCCGTATTCCCCTATCTTATCATCGGCAATTTTAACCGTGGTTTCAACATTGGGCGGAGGTGGTTCAGGTTCACCCATGTTTCGGTTTTGCCTATTTCTCCTACCTCTTCTACGTCTTTTTACAGTTCTTTCAATTTCGGGGTCAAGAGGTAAAAGTTCACCGTGTTGTAGCCGTGGCATACAACACGGAAAAGATGCTTTGAAACGAGTGACACAGGCTCAAATGAAAATCAATATCTCAGGATGTAAAATCACGCCAGTCTTCGGCAACGGCGCCGAAAATTTGATAACGGAAAACCGTATAGTTCCACACAGTGGCCACAGTGTTCCCACAGTGGAGGCGCAAGTATACACCTCAACTATGATCGCTATAAGTAATAAAATGGTAAGTATACCAAATATCGTTTCCACAGGGACTGGACTACTGAGAATCAGAGAGTTTCATGAACTTCTTGCACACGCTTCGGTTGTGAGAAAAAATTGTCGTTTTGTTGGTGAAATATCGAAAATAATTAAGAGATTTAACAATGAGTTAAGGATTGGGTATGGGTGTAAGTTTCCTTGAGATAATTGTAGTTACCAGATGGTTAGGAGCTTAATTGCATAGAACCATGTATAAAAATTCCGATCTCTCGAAAACGAATTTTTATATATTATGCCCAAAAGTACCTATAAAGTGCCCATAATTATTGTACTTGAGTTTGCCGATTTATCTAAGTTTGACTCTAAGCGTCAAGTCCTACCGGTATGGGGATTTATACCCAAATCTCTTTGTGATATAAATTCCGACCGACGTTTGAACCTTAGTAAATCATACAAAACCCGCATCTCTGCGTGGTTATCAAAGACTTTCTCAAATCTTTGTGCATCACTTAAGCCGTATTTCGGATCCGCCCCTCTCGAGGTCTAAGATCTAATATTAACACTTCAAAGTGATCGACTTATCCGCATTGAGTTATGTCCCGACTCAAGTGACCAAACTCAAGAACAAGTAATTATGGACACACCCAAGTGTATCCTACTAGTCTCAAATTCACTCACACTCACACCCAATAAGGTGCTTAGCTCATGACTAAAAAGAAATACATAATGAAATAAGAGAAATAATTAATAACTACTTGCATAAATTTAAATTACGGAAATTAAATTACAAGGGAAAGTAAATGACTAGAAATGTAAAGTGCTAGAAAAGTAAAGGACTAGAAATGTAAATTGCTAGAAAAGTAAAGGACTAGAATTTAAAACTACAATCTTCAAGTTAACAAGTAACTTGAAGATAACTAAAGCTAGAGAATTTGTTGGTGACTTTCTTGTGATGGATGAAAGGTTGATAAGTTGATGAAATAAATGCAAGTCCTTCCTCTTTATATAGCCTCCAAAAACACAAGACCCAAAGGATTATTTCTTCAAAAACACAAGGGGCAAGACCCACTTCTCTTTACAACCCATGCCTAAAAGATTTCCATAGATTTCTGCAGACAAGCATGCTCCAACAAATATATTTTAATCTGCTCCTTATCGTCCGGATAAACGCAGCGTCCAGCAGTTTCTTCAAGTGATTCATCGACCCCCACAGTGGGTAGAGTACCTGCCCACAGTTGGCCATAAAAGTGTAGTTTTTCCAAAAAAAATTAACTTTTGATAATTCATCACCTCTTTATCACATTTTTAGACCAAATGAAAAGAATAGAAGCAAAGTGGGTATAAAAATGATACAAAATCCTAGAAAAAGAGTGATAAATAACTCTCAAAATCGAGAGTTATCACACCCCCAAACTTGAGGTTTTACTTGTCCTCAAGTAAAAAAATGAAATAAAAAGAAATTTTACGAAAGGAGAGAAGGAACGAAACCTAAAAAAAAAGCTTGAATGTCTCCTTTAGTCGAGAATTGTACAACTTCCTTGAATGACTTCTCTGATGTCGAAATTGATCGGTAGGACTTTCTCGGGTTAGTGTTTGCGGCTTTTCACAAAAAAATCTTCCCCCAAATTTGAACTCAACTACAAAAGGGTGTAAGGTATTTCTTTTCTTGACTTTCCTTTTGAGTTCAAGATTTTCAAAACCCAAAGTTTTGTGATATTTCAATTTGTTGCACGATCCTTGGGTTTTAAATTGCCTCCCAATTTTTCGAAGGTCGTCTTCCAATTTTTCGAAGACTTTTTATTATAAATATATAACATTTTTCTTTTGTTTTCTCCGCTTTCCTTTTTGTTCTTTTTTTCTTCATATATGCAAAGATCACATATATATTTTTCTCTCCCCACCCCCAAACTTGAAGGCGGACAATGTCCCCATTGTCGAACATAATGGGTAGGGTATGGAACGAGGGAAAAAGTGTTTAGGCCAACAATAAAGGGCCTACTTCCTTTCAATTCTGACCATCCAAAAAGTCATCCAAATAATTCGTACCTGAAAGAAATTGTGTTAAGCACCAAGGAGACCAAGAATAATAGCAAGCATAAAACGAAAACAAACCAAATCAACACTCGCATATCATACACAAAAGACAGGAGGAATAAGTTACGAAGGTACAGATACCCAAAAGATAGACAGAGATAATGTTCAAAAGATTGGTGATGAAAAACCAAAAGTCATTTGTTCGGATTCATTTGCTTACTGTGGGAACCAGTAGCCACAGTGGGATCAATACGGTCATTACCAACCGGTTCAGCGCCGCTGCGTCTCTCCTCTAAGCGAGAGTCACGTGTCTGCAAATCAGTGAGCACGGTAAGCATGGCCTTAAGAGTCAGGCTAGTTTCTTCTTGTTGCATAACGAATGCCGCAAGCCACTCTGCAGTCCCATAAACACAATAGGTTGTTGGGTTGGCGGTCTTGGGCTCCGGGGACTTGGGAACAGAAGGCGTCGGGGCCTGTGGTGGTGCTGCGTCTTGTGGTGGTACCTGCAAAACAGAAGGGGTCTTGGAGGATCGAGATCGCCGCTCAAGGGTGTGTCTATCAATGGGAACCGATCCGGAAACAAGCTTATCGTCGTCAAAAGTAGGAACTTTCGCTACCGCGCACAACTTTGTAATTAAAGCAGGGAAAATCAGTCTCGACTTCTTACTCCGGGAAGCAGATTCAATGGCCGAAACAAGCAATAGGGCCAAGATCCACTGGGCATTCCTTCAAAATGCAGTATAGCAAAACGCACCGATCCTGGGAGAGAGTGTAATCGTGGGCAGTAGGATTAACGTTATGGCGTAGAAACTGAAACCACACCATAGCCTCTTCTGTGAGGCTGTTTGCTTGGATCATCAAACGGCGGTTATCAAGAGCCTAATCCCGGCCCGGGGCAAGCAATAAGTCTTCGATTTGTTTGTCCGTTACCGTGAGTAAGTTGTTAGAGATTTGGTTAAACGAACAAACAAACGGGACTTTTAATTTCAAGATCTTATTGATCTGAGGCCCGGACCAGTCGAGCAACTTACCCCGAATAAGCACAGGGTTCTTTTTCGTGACGGCAATTGTCACGAAAAATTCAGTGACGAGAGTGACGTTGGCCTTGCATGGGTCATCAACAAGGTTATCCCATCGCATGGCCGTAAGATGGTACTTTACATGTGACAATGAGCAAATAAATTCAAGTGCAAAGGGCCGCTCCATGAGTTTATCATTATGTTTTATTTGCTCATACCTGTCCCGGATTTTCTGATCGGCAATCCCGCTATCAGTCCTCTTGCGTTTGGAAGAACGAGTCTGTCGGGAGACCATTTTCCCTTTGCCCTTAACATCCGCCCGTAACTCAGCTTCATAATCACTGTCCGAATCTGCTACGTGCCTTGCACGCTGCTCGGGCTTTGGGGAGATGTCGTTTTCTGAAGAAGCCGACTCAGTGTCCCCCGATGATCCAGACCCAGAATCAGAAGATAGTTTACTGGTTCCAACCTCCGTAGAGCTAGTGCCTTTGAACAAGTCGGTTTGAGGGTCGATAACAGTAGGCTTGGTGCCCACAGTGGGCACAGACCGCCCACTGTGGGGGTCGACAGAACCTGCTGTGGTGGGGCTTGCTGGTCTATGGTGGTTTTTGGGGCTTTGTCTTCGGGACCACATGACTTTTCAAACGAAAACAACCCTCGATTGTGAGTATGTTAACCGACGATAACCGCGGGATAAAATGTTTTGGTGGTCGGGTGTGGGTCCCGAAACTGGGTGACCTTCGGGAGAAAGTGTTGAATGAAGTGCATATATCTCGTTATTCCATTCATCCGGGAACCAGTAAAATGTACCGAGATCTGAAGTAGAGTTATTGGTGGCCGGGTTTGAAGAAGGATATCGCTTATTTCGTCGAACGATGTTTGACGTGTTTAAAAGTGAAGGCGGAGCATCAAAGACCTTACGGCGAGTTGCAACCGTTGGAAATACCGGTTTGTAAGTGGGATGAGATCTCAATGGACTTTGTCACGGGACTTCCACGATCGCCTAAAGGGCATGATGCAATTTGGGTGATAGTGGATCGACTTACAAAGTCAACTCATTTTCTACCAATTAAAGAAATATACCCGATGAAGAAATTGGCTAAATTATATATAGACGAAATAGTATCTAGGCATGGGGTGCCTACGTCAATAGTCTCAGATCGAGATGGTCGGTTTACGTCAGCTTTTTGGAAAAGTCTGCAAAGGGAGTTAGGCTCGCAACTCAAGCTGGGTACGTCTTATCACCCGCAAACTGATGTTCAGAGTGAGAGAACCATCCAGACGTTGGAAGACATGCTTCAAGCCTGTGTCATTAATTTCAAGGGTTCGTGGGAAGTTCATTTGTCGTTAATTGAATTTTCTTACAACAAAAGTTACCATGCTAGTATTCGAGCAGCTCCGTTCGAAGCGTTGTACGAACGTAAGTGTAGAACACCTTTATGTTGGAATAAGGTGGGTGAAAGACAGCTAGTCGGACCGGAAATTGTGCAAGTGACGGCCGATAAGGTCAACCAGATTCGAGAAAGGTTAAAGGTAGCTCAAGATCATCAGAAGATGTACGCAAATAAGCGAAGGGAGCCGATAGAGTTTCAAGTGGGGGACAAGGTGATGTTAAAAGTCTCGCCTTGGAAAGGGGTAGTTCGTTTCGACAAGAAAGGCAAGTTGAGACCGAGGTTTGTTGGACCGTTTGCTATCGTGGAACGCGTTAGGGAGGTAGCGTACAAATTGGAATTACCTGTGGACCTACGAGAAATTCACCCCACATTCCATGTGTCTAATTTGAAGAAGTTTTTGGTGGAAACGGATGTGGTGGTGCCATTGGACGATATTCGAGTAGATGAGAAACTAAGCTATGTTGAGGAACCGGTGACCATTTTAGACCGTAAGGTGAAGAAACTGAGGAATAAGGAAATCCAACTTGTGAAAGTTCAGTGGCAATTTCATAAAGGACAGGAAGCGACTTGGGAATTAGAGTCGGATATGAGGCTCAATATCCCAGTTTGTTCAACGAAGGAATTACGGGGACGAAATTCTTTTGAGGGGGGGGGGATATTGTAATAATCGGGCTAGAAGTAAAGAACTTAAGAAGTTGGGTGAAAGTTTAATAAGGCCAAATTTTGGGGGTCTAAAGTAAAAAGTTGGAAAAAGAAGGGATTTTAACCCTAGAGGCTCATTTATTTTAGTAATTTAGCGGCTGAGTATTGAAAGGGCGACTGTGGGCGATTTTGGGAAGATCGAGGAAGAAGGCGACACTGAGATTCAAGCTTGTTTTGATTCCTCTTTAAGGTAAGTTTTCCTTCTTTGATGTATTTTGGGTCATTGGGGAATTCAATCTGTTGATTTTAAGTTTGATTAATGAGATTGATGGTTTAGTCTGATGTTTGTGTGAATGGGAGTTGGGGTTTTATTTATCATCAGTCTGATTATTGATCGATTAGGAATAGAGGTGTTAGGAGGATTTTGGATTTGTATTTGTCAATCAATCCCCGGTCGTATTTGGGGAATTGTGAGTCGAGTTATCGATTTGGCCAAAAAGGGATTCGACTGTTAAGTCGATCGACCGGACCACCCCGGGCGACCCCGGGCTCGTTGTAGTCGGGAGCCCCCGGGATCTAGGGGACTGGGTGACCCCGGGTCGGGTGACCCCGGGTCGGGCGACCCCGGGAGGAAGCAAACCCGGGAGACCCCGGGTGTTTAAGATCCGGGCGATCCTGGTAGGAGGGAAACCGGGAGATCCTGGTCATTCTTGACCCGGGCGAACCCAGGAGTTTGGGAAGGCAGTGTCTTAAGGGTTGTTTAATCAATGGGTTGCCTAGACCTGATTATTGTCCGTTTATAGGTCGAGCGTCTTACCGAATAACCCTACCTTGTGCCTTAGGTTTCTAAACCGGTCAACCTCAAGGGCGGATTTTTTAACTAGCGCGGGACGTCAGGTGAGTTTTCAGAACTAAATGTTTTTATTATCAAAATCCTAAGAAGGTTTAATTAAAGCTTTGATTTAATTATATTGGCATATTCATGCTAGGTTTATTTAAGCCCGTTTTATAAATTGTTGATAATTAAATGTATGCATACATTACTTTCGGATGTTCTGACCTAAGTCGGGGAGTGTGGCCCGTCTGCTCGTACCGGGGAGTGTGGTCCGTTTATGATATTGGGGGTGTGTCCCAAAATAAGGCAGTGCGAGTCAGACATACCTTCTTCGACGGTAGTGTTGGTCAGTAGTGTGAATTACTCATGAGATGCTTATAAATTTGTTTTGATTTAAAGATTGATGTTTGTATTCTTGCGTAAACGTTTAGAGGGGACTCACTAGACCTTCGGTCTAACCCTCGCTCTTTTAAAAACTAAAATCATTTTCAGGTGTTCTCCAAGTAGCGGGTACCGGTAAGGGTAAGAAGAAGATGTGAGCAAATTCCGGAAGCTAGAAGACCCCTTGTAGTTATTTCCTTTTTACTCAGTTGTGTAATAGGTTGTCGTTGCAAACCTTGAAATTAAAATGTAGACTTGGGGCCGTTTTGGCATGGAATATTATATCATTATTAGATGTCTTGTTTGGGTTGTTATAAACGTCTCTTGAAATATCGTCTTAAATATTCTGAGAAAATCTATTTTTCGACGTCTTTAAATCTAACGAAAGACTGGGATAGTCTAATTTTTTATTTTCCATTTTTTATGATGTTAAGACTAGAACAAGAAAAATACTGCAAGAGATATAACAGGTATAATCTAGGGACTTGTATAAACAAGCAAATAAGACAAACAAATTATTTTAATATTTCTTTTTATGCAACAAAAGGACAAAGGAATAAATCAGATTTTGTTTTTTGATTTATTTTTTACTAGAGAACAAAAACTAAATTTAAAATGTTTTTGAATTTTTTCTTGAGATAAAAATTTAAACTAACACAACACAAATACTACGAAATGTAATTAACTACAACACAAATAAAAAATACTTATCTAGAAAATTTAACTAACTACAACACAAGAAATTTAAATAAGTACGACAGGAATATAAATATTATCTAGACGGAAATTAAAAAACTATAACACAAATATAAAAACTAAATATTATTTAGGCGGAATTTAAAAAACTACAACACAAATACAAATATAAATACTATCTACCCGGATTAAAAAAAAGATCGAAGAATGCTCTGATAAAACTAAATTAATATTTTTATTTATTTTTCTACGTTTCTCTTAAATTATTAATAAAAACTACTAACTTCAATGATAATTTATTTTATTGGTTATAAATATGATTAGTGCCTTGGCACTTGAATTGGCTTTGTACCACCAACTCGACACATCAACGTCTTTGCTTGTGTTGGCACACACACCACCCAATATAGGGATTCACTTATCAAAATTAAATAAACATAGCGTGCTAGTTTATATATGTTACACACTCAAAGTTAGAGTTGCATACGTAAAAAAAATCTCTTAATTTGATTAAAGCATGATCAATATTTTAAAAGAAGTCTGAGGGGGCGTTTGGTTCGCATAATGATTTATGAAGGAATGGAATGTGTCAATGGAATTGGAATCTGGAAGGAATTGAAATAGAATGTTATCAAGTTTGACCAACTGTTTGGTTGGCAAGAATGGAATGTAATCAGTCAAATGAATTGAAATCTGTCTGTTTGGTTTTCAAAAGAATTGAAATGGAATTCTGAAAAATGACAAAAATACCCTTTCTTTGATTTTGATTTTGATTTTGATTTTGATTTTAATTTTAATTTTTTTAATTATAAGTAATTATAAAATTAACATTTAATGAAAAAAAAGGTAAATTACTATTGTTTCCATGAACTTGTTTTAAATTTTGATAAATAAATTAATAATAAATTTGTTTTAAAATTTGGCAAATAAATTAATAATATATTTGTTTTCAATTTTGGTCATCGTCCGTTCCCCATCTCTTTTCTTTTTTGACCTAGAACCCTAATCATTCTTCTTCCCATTGTAGCATCATTTTCCGCCCGCCATACACCACCCTTCTTCCTCTCTGTAAATCAAAAAACAAGAACCATTGTTTGAATCGAATGAAAAAAATACCCAATACCATCTGATTGAAGCGGTAAATACTCAGTACCATCTGATTGAATCGATTGAAGCAGGAAAAAAATCAATATATTGGTGAATTGATTGAAAAAAAAATCGATCGATACCCAATACCCAGATGGATCGATTGAAACAGTAAATCATGTATAATGGTGAATCGATTGAAGCAGTAAAATCAGATGGTGAATCGATACCCAATAAAATCAAATGGTGAATCGATGATGGAAAATCAGATGGTGAATCGATGAAGCAGTTGAATCGATACTCAGATTGTTTGAATCGATTTTCAGTAGACTGAACCAATAGGAGTGATGGCTGGGTTTTAATTTTGTTATGAGGGTATTTTTGTCATTTTCAAAATATTGGATGGAATGGAATTCAATTCCATCACTTTTGTGAGGAATGACCAAATCCACATTGATGGAATTCATGGAATTCAATTCCATTCCATGGGTAACCAAACATCATGATGGAATTTGGTCAATGGAATTAGTCATTCCAATTCCATCAAATTCCGGCGGAATCCAGCGAACCAAACGCCTCCTGAATTTTTCTAAATCTAACAAGATAAAAACTAAATTTAGGGGTTGTTCGGTAGGAGCTTAATGGGCTGGATAATGGATATAGCTTATTCGCACAGCCATATCCAACTGTTCGGTATCGGCTTATTCGGTCAACTCATGGCTGAATCACTCAGCTAAAAAATCTAAGTCTTATGTGCTCAGCCATTATAATCTCTTAAATTTCCCCAACTACCCCTTTACAAAAATACGATCCCTACCTAAACAGAAGACGATCCCCACCTGATTAGCTTCCATCACCGTGAAGATAATGTCGCATCTCCTTCTTGATCTCCTGAATCGATCTCAGATGTGAAAAACCCTCTGATTTTCTTCCATCAGCATGAAGATACTGTCGCCTCCCCCTTTCGCCTCCCCCACCCTGTATGTTTTGCCTATTGGGGTTCTTCTCTTCCGTGTCCAGAGCCATCTTCATCCATGGCTCCATCAGTCAGAAGAATCAATGATGGTTAATCAGAGATTGGTAAGCTTCATTGGATTTAGTGAAATGGAGTCGGAGGTCGATGGAAATTTGTACGACGGTCGCGCCACTGGAATTGGAAGACTCTGACGGAGAGAGAAGACAGAAGTTGATGCCTCAGGTTTACAATTTGATGAATAATGTCACTAGACGGTACAGATTCGATTAAAGCTATCATGTTCTCTCTCCTTTTGAAGTTTGCTATTTTCATAGTATAATCAATTAGGGTTTAAAAAAAGAAAGGGAGATATAAAGGGTATTGTTAGGATTTTGGAGTGAATTTGCAGGATTTCAATATTCTTATCAGAATGGTATTGTTAGGATTTTGGTATGAATTTGCAGAATTACAATAGTCTCTTCCTATGCTATTTGGATGATAAATTCATCAAGTTTGAATTTGAAGAATTTGAGTTGGAAAGAGGTTTCAATCAATGTTGTAAATGACCTGTGATATCTTTTTAATACTAAAATCCATTTATTCAATATTTTTATCAGATTGGGGGTAAAATGGTCATTTCTGACATTCAGTCTGTTAATTCAGCACAACAACCGAACAACAAATTTTCTGTTAACATATAGACAACTGTATCAATACAGACAACTTTATCCATACAAGTATTAATAGAAAATGAACCGAACAGCCCCTTAAAGAAGTAAAGTGGACCAAATAAAGCATTGATCGAATTCAGACAGTTAAAATGGTCCAGTCCGATCCTAAAACTGTACAATCCAGTTCATTTGTTATGGACTTTTCATCTATTAGGTTAAGTCTAATCCAATTAAAAAAAAGAAAGTTAATGGACTAAAAAAGAAAAAAATGGGACTTGTGTTATTCGATTGGGACTTAATCCGGTCCGGAAAAAGTGGTCAAGGCTTTGGCATCGTTTTGCAAAAATAAGCTAGCTTATAAGCTACCTTATTTTCTGGGTACATGTTTGGATGAACATAAGTTAGCTTAGACCATCCACATCCCTGCAATTCATTTACACTTTCAATTGTGCCACATCAGCTTTTGCAACTACCTTTTACCACATGCAATTCACTAGAGGTGATCATTTGCGGGCTTGGGCGGGCCACGGGTCGGGCCTAACATATATTTTCTGTCCAACGGGCCTAATACAGTAAACCTAAGCCTGTTTTTACGGGCTTGAGAACTTGCCCGTACCCGTCCTATTAACGGGTCGGGCTTACCAACGGGCTAACGGGCCTGAAAATTTACATTTAAAAAAACTTATATAAAATGGTAAGTTGTGTAAAATTATCCAAAATATATAATTTTTTCCAACTAAAAAAGCGTAAATATACTAATGTACACAACGTAAGAAAAAGATTTTTTTCACAAAATATGGAGTATGGACTTTTCCTCTCCAAAGATTATCACCCTCCGAATTTTGGATTCCTCAACAACAAAATATTAACCACATAATATTTCAAGATCAAGATCATAAACGTATTATATGACATATGACATATATAATATATTTAGACTGTGGTTGATACATAGTAGAAGGAGTCCAACTAAAAACCACTTTTGAACTTTGTTTAATACAATATTAATTATATAAAAAAAATAATTGGTTATAATTTTATAACGGGTCGGGCGGGCCTGTCCAAAATTCTTTTTTCATAGCCCGAGCCCGCCCGTTAACTTGAACGGTCCCACCCAAGCCCGCCCATATTTTTTAAAATGGTTGTCCAAGCCCACTTTTCTAACGGGTTGGGCGGATCGGGTCTAGCGGGCCTTACCGCCCATGAACAGCTCTACAATTCACCAACACTTTCAAAAGTGGTTCCCACTACAACAATTATTAATTACTTTATAAATTATTATATACATTTATAAATTTTTAGTTAATAACATGATATATAATTATTTGTTTTAATTTAATGATAAATTAAATATAAACTTTAATTTCAAATAAACGATTAATACATAATATAATACAATCATTTTATTTATTTTATAAATTATTATATCAATATTGTATTATGTAATATGTGTTATATGTAATTTCATTAATGTTTAAATTAATTTAATTATATTTTATTTAAAAAATAACATATATACATATATAGAATATTTTTTTTAAACAAGAAAGATTAATTTAATAAATAAATAAATTAATAATATATATTATTTTATATAAAATTTAGTTTATTTAAATAAATAAAAATGAATTTGAAAATATGGATGAGAGGCCACGTGGCTTTGCAAACCCAATTACAAATGTTGCAAGTGATTATCCTACATGGCATCTAAATATGGGTTTGCAATCCCCATGTGGGTGTTCTTATAAGTTAATTTTTTGATAAACTATTCTACTTGGGGTTGTTTATGAGAATTTTTTTGTGATTATTTCAATTATGTCCTCATTAATATTATTTATTATATATTAACTATTAGTTATAAATAAATATTAATCATTAATGTATTATTATTAATTAATATTATATGAACATTATAACATAAATTTTAATTATACATTGATATTAATTTTTAATTATTTAGAATTATTGATAATCATATCAATTTTTTAAATATTGATCAATATATTTTAGTTATCAATTATTATTATTATTTTGGAAATTATTATTTGATTATTTTTTCCATATTTTACGTAACGGTTATTTAAAATCATAAGTTAATGTAGATTTTTTTTAAAAATTTGGTTTAAAATTCAAAATTTATAATATATATACTAATAAATTTTAAATTCTTTTAATTAACATATTATATTATTTATTGCCTTATTTGTATTAATTAACATATTATATTGCTATAAATTTGTTTTATTTATATTGTTAAATATTGTTATTGATAAAATTTTCTATGTCTTTTTTGGTATTTTTACAGACTTGTAAGCTAGTTTTTACTAAACGTGATTTTTTCATCATGTAGCTTATCAGCTATCAGTTAGCTTATGTAACACCTACAATTTCGGTATGTGATTAAAATGGTTTCCCCCGTCTTAAACCCTTGAGTAGTAATATGGATATCGTCTTTAGTGAAGATTCTAGAGTGTCTCGTGAATCGAATCGCCATCGTTTGAGAAATCGCTCGAAAAGTCAGGCCTCGATACGTGGGGGGCGACTATGCCCGGCGATTGTGACAGTGTCACTCTCTCCAGGGCACTGTCACGGGGAAAGAACACCCCACGGTACAAGTGGGGCGACAATGCCCGGCGATTGTGACACTGTCACTCTCGCCAGGGCAATGTCGCGCAGGATCGAGGGGCCGCGGTACCAAGTGGGCGAGAATGCCCCGCGATAGTGACCTTGTCGTTAGTGCCCGTCAAAGTCGCCGACGGGCTCCAGGAGGCTTTTAAGCCCGATTTTTGGGAGATCTTCTTCATAACCTCCCATTCTCTTCACCCTAAACTCTCCCAACTCTCCAACCCTCGCTAATATCGATTTTCGTTACATCTAATGGTCAATCTCCCCTACTTACTCATGTTTGGACCTCATCAATGGTAAGATTTGGAAGTTATACCTTGAATTCTTCACCTTCTTCTTCATTTCAAGAATCCTTAAGTTTTAGGGTTTCACCGAACCCTCTCCATTCCTTTTGAGGAGTTAAAGTTAAGGTCATTTTGGTGACCCTAGAAGTATGTTGGTGGTGGATTCAAGTTTGGTTAAGGTAATCCTCTCTTCTCCTCATCTATAGAAATTAGGGTTTTGGTAAAATGGAGATTTTGATATAAGATGTTTAGGGATCAATTCTAAATGGTTGGATATAATTATTTATGGTTGGAAATTTGTGGATCTAGGTTTTGGAAGGATTTTTCTTGTGGATCTGGATTTCTTCAAGGAAGCTCAAGTTGGGGTAAAATCTAGATTTAGCCTAAATCTAGCAAGGTGAGTTCAAGTTGATTTGTGAAAACGGTGTACATGCCAAAATGTCTATTTTAAAGTGTTTATATGTTTTACATGAAATTATTTACTGTTGATCTATTTGATGAATTTTGATTAGTTGAAGTGTCTAACTTTATAAACTTGTAAAATACCCACAATTGGGGATTTTGGGCATTTTGCTAAATAAATCATATATTTTGGTATTTTAAGGATTTATTTCATGAAGTAGAATTTGGGTTTTTAAATATATTTTATCGTGTATTTTACATAAGTGTTTGAGTTTGTGTTATGGGACGTTTTTGAGAGAATAAATTATATAAAACACTTGGAAAATGATTTGTCCCAATCTACACTACGTTGGAGTCATTTATACAAATTGGAGTATGGGTTTACATACATTCAGATTGTTTACATTTGGTTTCACTTTATGATTTTCAACGTTAGGTCTTTGGGTTTGTTGAGCTTATGGCTCGATTTGGATTTTGTTGGGTTTTGAGGACACTTGTCCGTTTTAATAGCTCATTGTAGAGCGTTTGGTTATGATTTGCATTTATTGCATCTTATTTGAGAGTTACATGCTTTGAATGCGTTAGTTCATTCGTTTTGAGTCATGTAAGGTTTTAGTTAGTGCAATGGATCCATAGGCACGATGTTCCTATGTTCCCGTTTTGGACATTCGGTTCACCACTTGGCACGGAATAGGCATCGGGTCACCATGATAAGTAAGGTGTGGACCTATACGGTCAGGCAGCGTCTCATGGGCAGTAAGGTGTAATTCCCTTATGCATAAGTTCCCCTGTTTTGGAAGTTTCAGGAATAGACTTAGAGAAGTTGACTTGATTTTTCGGGCTATAGACTTGGAGTAGTTGAGCTCGGTGGGTGTTTTTATGTGTAACCCACATGTTTTGATTTCCTGCATAATTATGTGACCTACTTTTGTGTTCCGTCGCGTACAATGTAAGCGGGTTTTCCCCGTCACCGATAGGTGTTGTTTTGGGTTATGGAGTTTTATAATCCATGTATTCGGAGACGTTTGAGTATGGGTATTTATCTATGTTTTAAGGTTTTGAATATTGAAACTCATTCGAGTTATTGGGATGTTTTGGAAGTTGGAGGTATCTACGTTTTCAGTGTTTGATCATTATAATGTCAGTTATGCTTTACGTGCACTTTGGGCTTTGGCTTTATTTAAAGAGGCGTTTGTTTTATGATTGTAATCACGAAAAGGGTGAATGATGAAAGGAGATTGTTTTGAGATTTAATGTATTTCATTTTTGGTTGCTTTCAAATCAAATGTATTGCATTTTGGAAATCATGATTTTAAATAACATTCTTAAAGTTAATGCTTTATATATCTATAATGAAAACTCTTGAGCTCACTAGGCGTTAAGCCTAACCTTTTTATTTGTCGGCATGTGCATCAAGGTTCCAGTTGGGGTTTGATTCTTGCAGTGCTTTGAGGAGTTGAGCATTAGACTTACACGAGAGTAAGTAGTTTGGTGAAGCCTTCCGCAATTGGAGATAGTGACTATTATTAGGTTTTAGTAGCACCCGTCCTTATGATAGACTGTTTATATAGAACGAAATGTGTGTATTGAAGTTAAATATTAAATTGTGGTTATAGATGAATTAATTATCAATGTATTTAGAAAATTTTAAATTTGTTACTATTTTCGGATCTGAGGGTGTTACAGCTTATTAGTCACCAGCTAGCTTATCAGCTAAGAGCTAGTTTTTAAGTCATCAGCTAGCTTATCAGCTAGTTTGCCAAACATAGCCTTTATCTAGTCCGTAAAAGACCGGTCGTTTTATGGTCCAATTAAAAAAATGATTAAAAAAAGTACTGACCATCCGACTTACTTTAGACTGATGACATTATGAACCGGCTTTTATCTAGACTGGTTCATCAGACCTAGTTCAACTATCTATATATGGTAAAAAAACATATAAAACGACGTAGATTTTGAATTTTTGAAGACATGATCTATCGTCCTTACCATTGTAACATTATGCATGTGGTGTAAACATTATGTATATTGAAATTATTGATTCAATTTATTATGTAATTGAAAGTTTAATTGGTGATAAAGCTAAACTTTAAAGCAAGGTACATATATTGTTGGTGATTTTAGTGTCATCAAACATTTTGGTGTAATTGTGATTTATTTGAGATCGATTGAGATGATAAGGTAAACATACGTAAGTTAGAAGGTGCGGAGTGCACACTTACAAACAGGGGCGGAACACAAGCTTAAAATCCGCAGGGGCGAGCCTAATATATTATATAATTTCCAAAATACAAAAAATACACAATCCAAAGTTATAACGTATTAAAAACTCTAAAACTAGACATTAAATATGAAAATGTTAAAGTTGGAATTTCATTTGGATTTGGAGGATTTCGTCCCTGATTTGGTTCCTCTTCCATTGACAGAAATAGAATACAGATTGACTACTGTGTGTCTGTGTCTACAATACATGAGATGAGAAATTGATAAATACATTATATATTACAATTTACAAATCACTTTACAGTTAGAAATCAGAGAGGGACTTAAAAGTGTAAAAAAAAAGGCTAAAACTCACGGTGGTCGCCTACTCGCCTTGTTCGCTGTCGGTGAAAGCACAGCTTGGTCGCCACGCAGGAGGAGGCTGGCGGCAATCGCAGATCGGCATATTCAAGTTCTCTGGAGGGTGGAGGCAATCGCAACAGGCCAGCAGCGGTAGGCGATTTAAGTTTTGATTTTTGAGGCGAAGGATGAAGGCGATGGCCGATGAATAGAGATTGAATTTGAATCAATCGATAATGATTGGCTTATTTTCTCAAGGTTTCAATTTTAATTGTGGACTGGGTTTGCATTATTGCATAGTGGACTGACTTATCTCAGATTAGGCCATTGGGGGGCCCAAATAAAATTTGATTTTTTAAACACTAGAAAATTATAGCCCCTTCTTGAGTGGAGACACGATCTTCGAAAAGTCTTGAATAAACCGTCGGTAGTAACCGGCCAAGCCCAAGAAACTTCTTATCTCTGTTGGACTCGTCGGTGGCTCCCATTTCATCATCGCCTCTATCTTCGTCGGATCCACCTTCACCCCGTCTTTTGATACAACATGGCCCAATAATTGGACTTCTTGGAGCCAAAACTCACATTTTGAAAACTTCGCAAATAACTTCTCCTTCCGAAGAATCTCCAAGACTTCTCGCAAATGCTGACGATGCTCCATCTCGTCCCGAGAGTAGATAAGAATATCGTCGATAAAGACTATGACCGACTTTTCTAAAAAAGATCGACATACCCGGTTCATTAAATCCAAATGGCATGACTAGGAACTCATAGTGACCGTATTTAGTCTAGAACGCCATCTTCGGAATGTCGCTCACCTTTACTCGCACTTGATGATAACCGGATCACAAATCTATTTTTGAGAAACATCCCGCTCCTTGAAGTTGATCGAAGAGGTCGTCGATCCGGGGAAGTGGATACTTATTCTTCACGGTGACCTTGTTGAGTTCTCGGTAGTCGATACACATCCGCATAGACCCGTCTTTCTTCTTCACGAATAACACCGGAGCTCCCCACGGTGACGAAATCAGTTGTATGAATCCCTTCTCGAGAAACTCTTGCAGTTGCGTCATCATCTCTTGCATTTCCGTCGGCGCTAGACGGTAGGGAGCACGAGCGATTGGAGCGACTCCCGGAGTGAGGTCGATGTGGAACTACACTTGTCGTTCCAGTGGTAGCCCGGGTAAATCTTCAGGAAAAACATTCGGGTATTCGCGCACCACGTCCACATCTTCCACCGTCTTCTTTTCAAATTTTGCGTCTATCACGTAGGCTAAATATGAAGCGCACCCCTTGGCTAGGCTCTTGTGTGCCTTGAGTGACGAGATAATTATGTTGGCTTTTCGGTTCTTCTCTCCGTATATTATCACTTCGCCACCCTTCGGCAAGGGTACTCTAATCATTTTCTTGGAGCAAAAGATACCGACATCATATTTGGATAGCCAATCCATTCCAACAATCACGTCAAACCCCCCGATATCCTCCTGTAACAAATCTATTACAAAAGACTCTCCATCTACATCTAAGGTACAACCGAAGTAGCACTCCCGAACTAACAATTGTTCCCCATTGGCTACCTCTACTACTAAAGCGTCATTCAACAAGCTAGTAGAAGTAGTAAAACTCTTGCAAAACGAAGTGGACATAAATGATTGGTTCGCACCCGAATCAAATAAGACACGGGTAGGTAGAGAGTTCACTAGAAACGTACCCGACACAACGTCCACCGTCTCTCTCGCTTCATCTGCCGTCATTTGGAAGGCCCGACTTGGTTCCTTCGGTTGGTTTTCTTTCTTTGGCGTAACCCTACTTGGAACCCCTTGGTTACCCCTCTTCAACTTAGGACAATTTCTCTTGTTGTGCCCCGACTCCCGACATTCATAGCATACCCCCGTCGGTCGGGAGGGGAAATCCTTGCTCAAGTGATCCCTCCGACCACATTTGAAACATTCGGTAGCGCCGGAGAAAGGTTTTGGGTTAGGAATCCGTTCGCGATATGACTTCGAAATTTGGCAAACTAGAGAAATTTCAAGGAAACGACTTTTGTCGGTGGCAAAAGAAGATGCACTTCCTTCTCACCACTTTGAAGGTCGTGTATGTTCTTAGCACCCCGATGCCCGAGATTCTTGAAGATTCAACTCTGGAGGTGGTCCGACGTAGAAACAAGTGGGAGAACGATGACTACATATGTCGTGGGCATATTCTTAACAGTATTTCTGATGCTTTAGTTGATATTTACCAGAATGTAGAAACATCCAAGGAATTATGGGATGTTTTGGAATCAAAATACATGGTCGAGGATGCTTCGAGTAAGACGTTCCTCGTAAGTAATTTTAACAATTACAAGATGATCGATTCCAGGCCCGTTATGGAGCAATACAACGAATTGCTCTGGATCCTTGGTCAATTTACTCAACACCATATGAATATGGATGAATCCATATCGGTTTCGAGTATAATTGACAAGTTGTCACCGTCATGGAAAGATTTCAAACTGTAACACCCCAAAAATGGGACAAACAAAAATTTCCGGAAAAAAGAAAATTTGTAAATCACATTAATGCCAAAAGCATGAGCTCACCCAAAAGGGGAAAATAAATGCTTGTTTACTTACAAGTTTGTAGCAATAAAAGCAATGATAGATGACAACTTCCTAATTTAAAATCTAACTAGAAATAAGATTACAGCCAGTTGTCATCTACTTTCAAAAGTGATCGTCTTCTAAAAATGGCATCCCAAAAATGTTCCCAAGCTCACATCTAGAGGCCGGCTAAACCTTCTTGGCGGTAGCGCCGCATGAACCTGAGATACACATCAAACCAACAAGTGTCATGCCAAACGAGCCTAGTGAGTTGTACAAAGCATGACATAACATTTAAAGAGCATGTCATTAACAATTATAGAACGATTTAGTCGACATGGGCCATACGGGAATCAATGGGGGAGACCCATCACACCAATGGGTTTTACCTCAAGTCAATGTACCTTGATGTTCACTCGCATGAGCAACATCCCAAGGCCCGACACACTTGAAGACTACCTCTCAGGCATTACTCCAAATGGCGGAGGTCTAGCACATACCGTTCAGGTGGCACCTCAAACTACATCCTCCTGGCACATACCCAAGGTTCCTCCAATTTATATTTACATTATCCATCTCTATACATAATCCATATCATAAAGATACATGCATAAGACCTCATATAGTTCCAATCCCATTTTAGGTTCAAAACCCTAAAATATGCAATTCTCATCAAGATAATCACCAATCCCATATTGATAAAAAATTTTGACCCATTAATGTAATTAATACTTCCACATACTCCACATAATGAACACATAGCCAAAACTCCCATAATCTCAAATATAACAGTTAGGTCAAACTTATAAGATGATCAGATTTATACATGCATATGAGGTAAAGATAAATAAGCATTCAAGATATGTATCTCAGTTGAAAAATGGTTAGAAGAATTCACAAACTAGGTTTTGTACAAAACCCTAGAAAAGTAATGGATGAATGCTCAAGTCTTGGGGTTTGAAATCTTGCTAGAGATCTTCAATAAATGTTCTTCAACTACCCCAAAGCTTCCCTTTGATGATTCCTACCAACCAAGCCCTAACATTTAATGTGGAAGTAGGTTTGAAGGAGAAAAATCGCTTTAAATGCTCCTCCAATCGGTTCCAAAAAGAGTCTGGATAAAAATGAAGTCAAAAGGGTCAAGGTTGAGTTTTTAAACCCTCAAGGCCCATCGGCGACAGTGCCCGACGACATTTCCCATGCACTATCGCGGGGCATAATCGCGGCGACCATGCAACCCGTGGTACACATTCCGCGATTGTGACAGGGCGATAGTGCCCCTGTCACTCTCGCTTGGCATTCTCGTTGGGGGTGTACCGATACCACCCCCCGACCCGCGATCTTGCCACGCGACTATGACCATTGTCATAGTCGCGGGTCACTGTCGCCCCAACCCCCCAGTCAGCTGTTTTTCGGCGATTTCGATGCGATACACACGTAAGATACACGAAACATAAAACACAAATGACATATCAATAATTCTCTATCTAAAAGCAAGAACCCCAGAGTTTTATAACAATACGGATAATTTAGAATTTAAAATTACTTACCTTAAATATCCGGGTGTTAAAATCCTCCCCACCTAATAAGGATTTCGTCCCCGAAATCTTATTCACTAAACAAATGAGTATATCTCTTCTTCATATCTTCCTCAGATTCCCACGTCACATTATCACCCCGATGGTGCTTCCATTGGACTTTAACCATAGTCACCTATTTGTGTCATAGTCGTTTCGTCTTTGATTCCAATATCGCTTCCAGTTCTTCCACACATCGATTGCTATTGTCCACCCGAATTTCCATCAGAGGAATGACACCTTCTTCTTCGGCTAGGCACTTGCGAAGATAACACACGTGAAAGGTAGGGTGGATCTCGTCCATCTTCGGTGGCAAGTCCAATCTATAAGCATGAAGTCCAACCTTCTCCAATATGGTGAAGGTTACAAGGAAACGAGGACTAAGTTTTCCGCGCTTCCCGAAGCGGATGATCCCCTTCCAAGGCGACACCTTCAACATAACCCGCTCTCCCACTTGGTACTCAACCGGTCTTCGCTTTTTGTCCGCATAACTCTTTTGCCGGTCTTGAGCCGCCTTCAACCACTCTCGTATACCTTTCACCTTATCCGTCGTTGCTTGTACAATTTCCAGTGCCGTAAATTGCTTTTCTCCCGCCTCGAGCCAACACACCGGTGTCCTGCATTTCCGTCCGTAAAGTGCCTCGAACGGTGCCATCCCGATGCTCGAATGATGACCATTATTGTACATGAATTCCACCAACGGCAAGTATGAATCCCAAGTCCCTCCAAATTCTATGATGCAAGACCGAAGCATGTCCTCGAGGGTTGCGATCGTCCTCTCACTTTGCCCGTCGGTTTAAGGATGATAAGCCATACTCAATTTGACCTTCGTGCTCAACTCTCTTTGTAATCCATCCCAAAACTTGGAAGTAAACCGACTATGCCGATCCAAAACGATGGATAGTGGGACACCGTGACGTGACACCACTTCATCAATGTAGAGTTTAGCTAACTTGTCCATCGGTAATGTCTCCCGCATTTCTAGGAAATGCACACTCTTGGTGAGTCTATCCACCACTACCCAAATAGTGTCGTGCCCTTTCAAGGTCTTCGGTAGCTTGGTGATGAAGTCCATTGTGATGTGCTCCCACTTACATTCCGGAATGGTCAATGGTTGCAAGCTTCCATACGGTTTTTGATGCTCCGCTTTGACTTGAAGGCAAGTGACACATCTTTCAATGTAATTTGCCACGTCGAGCTTCATTACCGGCTACCAATAATAGAGTTTCAAATCCCTATACATCTTGGTGCTACCGGGATGTATGGAGTACTTTGATTTGTGAGCCTCCGCCAATAGCAACTCACGGATCCCCCCAATCTTCGGCACCTAAATCCTCCATTGGAAAAGCTTAAGGCCACGACTATCCTTCGTCAGTGCTTCCCGTTGCTTCATCATGACCTCATCCTTGAGGTTCATTTCTCGGAGTGCCTCCGTTTGGTTGCGCTTGATGTCATCCACTAAGCTCGAGATTACGTCAATTCTGGTTAAAGTTACCTTGACTTCGCTCCCGTAACTCTTTCAGCTCAAAGCGTCTGCCACCATGTTGGCTTTACCGGGGTGGTAAAACAACTCACAGTTGTAATCCTTCAAAAGTTCTAACCACCGTCGTTGCCACATGTTGAGATCCTTTTGGTCAAAGATGTACTTCAAACTTTTGTGGTCAGTGAATAAAGTACACTTTGTCCCATAGAGGTAGTGTCACCATAGTTTCAAAGCGAACACCACCGCCGCTAACTCCATGTCATGCGTAGGGTAATTCTTCTCATGGTCCTTGAGTTGTCGCGATGCGTACACGATTACTTTTCCCCTTTGCATCAAAACGCACCCGAGTCCGAGCTTAGAGGCGTCACTATAAACTACGAAATATTCGGATCCTTCGGGTAAGGATAGTGTTGGCGCCTCGCATAACTTTTGTTGGAGATTCCGGAAGGCCTTCTCTTGCATCTCGGTCCATAAGAACTTAGCGTTCTTTTTCGTCAATGCCGTGAGTGGAGACACGATCTTCGAAAAGTCTTGAATAAACCGTCGGTAGTAACCGGCCAAGCCCAAGAAACTTCTTATCTCTGTTGGACTCGTCGGTGGCTCCCATTTCATCATCGCCTCTATCTTCGTCAGATCCACCTTCACCCCGTCTTTTGATACAACATGGCCCAATAATTGGACTTCTTGGAGCCAAAACTCACATTTTGAAAACTTCGCAAATAACTTCTCCTTCCGAAGAATCTCCAAGACTTCTCGCAAATGCTGACGATGCTCCATCTCGTCCCGAGAGTAGATAAGAATATCGTCGATAAAGACTATGACCGACTTTTCTAAAAAAGATCGACATACCCGGTTCATTAAATCCAAATGGCATGACTAGGAACTCATAGTGACCGTATTTAGTCTAGAACGCCATCTTCGGAATGTCGCTCACCTTTACTCGCACTTGATGATAACCGGATCACAAATCTATTTTTGAGAAACATCCCGCTCCTTGAAGTTGATCGAAGAGGTCGTCGATCCGGGGAAGTGGATACTTATTCTTCACGGTGACCTTGTTGAGTTCTCGGTAGTCGATACACATCCGCATAGAACCGTCTTTCTTCTTCACGAATAACACCGGAGCTCCCCACGGTGACGAAATCAGTTGTATGAATCCCTTCTCGAGAAACTCTTGCAGTTGCGTCATCATCTCTTGCATTTCCGTCGGCGCTAGACGGTAGGGAGCACGAGCGATTGGAGCGACTCCCGGAGTGAGGTCGATGTGGAACTACACTTGTCGTTCCAGTGGTAGCCCGGGTAAATCTTCAGGAAAAACATTCGGGTATTCGCGCACCACGTCCACATCTTCCACCGTCTTCTTTTCAAATTTTGCGTCTATCACGTAGGCTAAATATGAAGCGCACCCCTTGGCTAGGCTCTTGTGTGCCTTGAGTGACGAGATAATTATGTTGGCTTTTCGGTTCTTCTCTCCGTATATTATCACTTCGCCACCCTTCGGCAAGGGTACTCTAATCATTTTCTTGGAGCAAAAGATACCGACATCATATTTGGATAGCCAATCCATTCCAACAATCACGTCAAACCCCCCGATATCCTCCTGTAACAAATCTATTACAAAAGACTCTCCATCTACATCTAAGGTACAACCGAAGTAGCACTCCCGAACTAACAATTGTTCCCCATTGGCTACCTCTACTACTAAAGCGTCATTCAACAAGCTAGTAGAAGTAGTAAAACTCTTGCAAAACGAAGTGGACATAAATGATTGGTTCGCACCCGAATCAAATAAGACACGGGTAGGTAGAGAGTTCACTAGAAACGTACCCGACACAACGTCCACCGTCTCTCTCGCTTCATCTGCCGTCATTTGGAAGGCCCGACTTGGTTCCTTCGGTTGGTTTTCTTTCTTTGGCGTAACCCTACTTGGAACCCCTTGGTTACCCCTCTTCAACTTAGGACAATTTCTCTTGTTGTGCCCCGGCTCCCGACATTCATAGCATACCCCCGTCGGTCGGGAGGGGCAATCCTTGCTCAAGTGATCCCTCCGACCACATTTGAAACATTCGGTAGCGCCGGAGAAAGGTTTTGGGTTAGGAATCCGTTCGCGATATGACTTCGAAATTTGGCAAACTAGAGAAATTTCAAGGAAACGACTTTTGTCGGTGGCAAAAGAAGATGCACTTCCTTCTCACCACTTTGAAGGTCGTGTATGTTCTTAGCACCCCGATGCCCGAGATTCTTGAAGATTCAACTCTGGAGGTGGTCCGACGTAGAAACAAGTGGGAGAACGATGACTACATATGTCGTGGGCATATTCTTAACAGTATTTCTGATGCTTTAGTTGATATTTACCAGAATGTAGAAACATCCAAGGAATTATGGGATGTTTTGGAATCAAAATACATGGTCGAGGATGCTTCGAGTAAGACGTTCCTCGTAAGTAATTTTAACAATTACAAGATGATCGATTCCAGGCCCGTTATGGAGCAATACAACGAATTGCTCTGGATCCTTGGTCAATTTACTCAACACCATATGAATATGGATGAATCCATATCGGTTTCGAGTATAATTGACAAGTTGTCACCGTCATGGAAAGATTTCAAACTGTAACACCCCAAAAATGGGACAAACAAAAATTTCCGGAAAAAAGAAAATTTGTAAATCACATTAATGCCAAAAGCATGAGCTCACCCAAAAGGGGAAAATAAATGCTTGTTTACTTACAAGTTTGTAGCAATAAAAGCAATGATAGATGACAACTTCCTAATTTAAAATCTAACTAGAAATAAGATTACAGCCAGTTGTCATCTACTTTCAAAAGTGATCGTCTTCTAAAAATGGCATCCCAAAAATGTTCCCAAGCTCACATCTAGAGGCCGGCTAAACCTTCTTGGCGGTAGCGCCGCATGAACCTGAGATACACATCAAACCAACAAGTGTCATGCCAAACGAGCCTAGTGAGTTGTACAAAGCATGACATAACATTTAAAGAGCATGTCATTAACAATTATAGAACGATTTAGTCGACATGGGCCATACGGGAATCAATGGGGGAGACCCATCACACCAATGGGTTTTACCTCAAGTCAATGTACCTTGATGTTCACTCGCATGAGCAACATCCCAAGGCCCGACACACTTGAAGACTACCTCTCAGGCATTACTCCAAATGGCGGAGGTCTAGCGCATACCGTTCAGGTGGCACCTCAAACTACATCCTCCTGGCACATACCCAAGGTTCCTCCAATTTATATTTACATTATCCATCTCTATACATAATCCATATCATAAAGATACATGCATAAGACCTCATATAGTTCCAATCCCATTTTAGGTTCAAAACCCTAAAATATGCAATTCTCATAAAGATAATCACCAATCCCATATTAATACAAAATTTTGACCCATTAATGTAATTAATACTTCCACATACTCCACATAATGAACACATAGCCAAAACTCCCATAATCTCAAATATAACAGTTAGGTCAAACTTATAAGATGATCAGATTTATACATGCATATGAGGTAAAGATAAATAAGCATTCAAGATATGTATCTCAGTTGAAAAATGGTTAGAAGAATTCACAAACTAGGTTTTGTACAAAACCCTAGAAAAGTAATGGATGAATGCTCAAGTCTTGGGGTTTGAAATCTTGCTAGAGATCTTCAATAAATGTTCTTCAACTACCCCAAAGCTTCCCTTTGATGATTCCTACCAACCAAGCCCTAACATTTAATGTGGAAGTAGGTTTGAAGGAGAAAAATCGCTTTAAATGCTCCTCCAATCGGTTCCAAAAAGAGTCTGGATAAAAATGAAGTCAAAAGGGTCAAGGTTGAGTTTTTAAACCCTCAAGGCCCATCGGCGACAGTGCCCGACGACATTTCCCATGCACTATCGCGGGGCATAATCGCGGCGACCATGCAACCCGTGGTACACATTCCGCGATTGTGACAGGGCGATAGTGCCCCTGTCACTCTCGCTTGGCATTCTCGTTGGGGGTGTACCGATACCACCCCCCGACCCGCGATCTTGCCACGCGACTATGACCATTGTCATAGTCGCGGGTCACTGTCGCCCCAACCCCCCAGTCAGCTGTTTTTCGGCGATTTCGATGCGATACACACGTAAGATACACGAAACATAAAACACAAATGACATATCAATAATTCTCTATCTAAAAGCAAGAACCCCAGAGTTTTATAACAATACGGATAATTTAGAATTTAAAATTACTTACCTTAAATATCCGGGTGTTAAAATCCTCCCCACCTAATAAGGATTTCGTCCCCGAAATCTTATTCACTAAACAAATGAGTATATCTCTTCCTCATATCTTCCTCAGATTCCCACGTTACATTATCACCCCGATGGTGCTTCCATTGGACTTTAACCATAGTCACCTATTTGTGTCATAGTCGTTTCGTCTTTGATTCCAATATCGCTTCCAGTTCTTCCACACATCGATTGCTATTGTCCACCCGAATTTCCATCAGAGAAATGACACCTTCTTCTTCGGCTAGGCACTTGCGAAGATAACACACGTGAAAGGTAGGGTGGATCTCGTCCATCTTCGGTGGCAAGTCCAATCTATAAGCATGAAGTCCAACCTTCTCCAATATGGTGAAGGTTACAAGGAAACGAGGACTAAGTTTTCCGCGCTTCCCGAAGCGGATGATCCTCTTCCAAGGCGACACCTTCAACATAACCCGCTCTCCCACTTGGTACTCAACCGGTCTTCGCTTTTTGTCCGCATAACTCTTTTGCCGGTCTTGAGCCGCCTTCAACCACTCTCGTATACCTTTCACCTTATCCGTCGTTGCTTGTACAATTTCCAGTGCCGTAAATTGCTTTTCTCCCGCCTCGAGCCAACACACCGGTGTCCTGCATTTCCGTCCGTAAAGTGCCTCGAACGGTGCCATCCCGATGCTCGAATGATGACCATTATTGTACATGAATTCCACCAACGGCAAGTATGAATCCCAAGTCCCTCCAAATTCTATGATGCAAGACCGAAGCATGTCCTCGAGGGTTGCGATCGTCCTCTCACTTTGCCCGTCGGTTTAAGGATGATAAGCCATACTCAATTTGACCTTCGTGCTCAACTCTCTTTGTAATCCATCCCAAAACTTGGAAGTAAACCGACTATGCCGATCCAAAACGATGGATAGTGGGACACCGTGACGTGACACCACTTCATCAATGTAGAGTTTAGCTAACTTGTCCATCGGTAATGTCTCCCGCATTTCTAGGAAATGCACACTCTTGGTGAGTCTATACACCACTACCCAAATAGTGTCGTGCCCTTTCAAGGTCTTCGGTAGCTTGGTGATGAAGTCCATTGTGATGTGCTCCCACTTACATTCCGGAATGGTCAATGGTTGCAAGCTTCCATACGGTTTTTGATGCTCCGCTTTGACTTGAAGGCAAGTGACACATCTTTCAATGTAATTTGCCACGTCGAGCTTCATTACCGGCTACCAATAATAGAGTTTCAAATCCCTATACATCTTGGTGCTACCGGGATGTATGGAGTACTTTGATTTGTGAGCCTCCGCCAATAGCAACTCACGGATCCCCCCAATCTTCGGCACCTAAATCCTCCATTGGAAAAGCTTAAGGCCACGACTATCCTTCGTCAGTGCTTCCCGTTGCTTCATCATGACCTCATCCTTGAGGTTCATTTCTCGGAGTGCCTCCGTTTGGTTGCGCTTGATGTCATCCACTAAGCTCGAGATTACGTCAATTCTGGTTAAAGTTACCTTGACTTCGCTCCCGTAACTCTTTCAGCTCAAAGCGTCTGCCACCATGTTGGCTTTACCGGGGTGGTAAAACAACTCACAGTTGTAATCCTTCAAAAGTTCTAACCACCGTCGTTGCCACATGTTGAGATCCTTTTGGTCAAAGATGTACTTCAAACTTTTGTGGTCAGTGAATAAAGTACACTTTGTCCCATAGAGGTAGTGTCACCATAGTTTCAAAGCGAACACCACCGCCGCTAACTCCATGTCATGCGTAGGGTAATTCTTCTCATGGTCCTTGAGTTGTCGCGATGCGTACACGATTACTTTTCCCCTTTGCATCAAAACGCACCCGAGTCCGAGCTTAGAGGCGTCACTATAAACTACGAAATATTCGGATCCTTCGGGTAAGGATAGTGTTGGCGCCTCGCATAACTTTTGTTGGAGATTCCGGAAGGCCTTCTCTTGCATCTCGGTCCATAAGAACTTAGCGTTCTTTTTCGTCAATGCCGTGAGTGGAGACACGATCTTCGAAAAGTCTTGAATAAACCGTCGGTAGTAACCGGCCAAGCCCAAGAAACTTCTTATCTCTGTTGGACTCGTCGGTGGCTCCCATTTCATCATCGCCTCTATCTTCGTCGGATCCACCTTCACCCCGTCTTTTGATACAACATGGCCCAATAATTGGACTTCTTGGAGCCAAAACTCACATTTTGAAAACTTCGCAAATAACTTCTCCTTCCGAAGAATCTCCAAGACTTCTCGCAAATGCTGACGATGCTCCATCTCGTCCCGAGAGTAGATAAGAATATCGTCGATAAAGACTATGACCGACTTTTCTAAAAAAGATCGACATACCCGGTTCATTAAATCCAAATGGCATGACTAGGAACTCATAGTGACCGTATTTAGTCTAGAACGCCATCTTCGGAATGTCGCTCACCTTTACTCGCACTTGATGATAACCGGATCACAAATCTATTTTTGAGAAACATCCCGCTCCTTGAAGTTGATCGAAGAGGTCGTCGATCCGAGGAAGTGGATACTTATTCTTCACGGTGACCTTGTTGAGTTCTCGGTAGTCGATACACATCCGCATAGACCCGTCTTTCTTCTTCACGAATAACACCGGAGCTCCCCACGGTGACGAAATCAGTTGTATGAATCCCTTCTCGAGAAACTCTTGCAGTTGCGTCATCATCTCTTGCATTTCCGTCGGCGCTAGACGGTAGGGAGCACGAGCGATTGGAGCGACTCCCGGAGTGAGGTCGATGTGGAACTACACTTGTCGTTCCAGTGGTAGCCCGGGTAAATCTTCAGGAAAAACATTCGGGTATTCGCGCACCACGTCCACATCTTCCACCGTCTTCTTTTCAAATTTTGCGTCTATCACGTAGGCTAAATATGAAGCGCACCCCTTGGCTAGGCTCTTGTGTGCCTTGAGTGACGAGATAATTATGTTGGCTTTTCGGTTCTTCTCTCCGTATATTATCACTTCGCCACCCTTCGGCAAGGGTACTCTAATCATTTTCTTGGAGCAAAAGATACCGACATCATATTTGGATAGCCAATCCATTCCAACAATCACGTCAAACCCCCCGATATCCTCCTGTAACAAATCTATTACAAAAGACTCTCCATCTACATCTAAGGTACAACCGAAGTAGCACTCCCGAACTAACAATTGTTCCCCATTGGCTACCTCTACTACTAAAGCGTCATTCAACAAGATAGTAGAAGTAGTAAAACTCTTGCAAAACGAAGTGGACATAAATGATTGGTTCGCACCCGAATCAAATAAGACACGGGTAGGTAGAGAGTTCACTAGAAACGTACCCGACACAACGTCCACCGTCTCTCTCGCTTCATCTGCCGTCATTTGGAAGGCCCGACTTGGTTCCTTCGGTTGGTTTTCTTTCTTTGGCGTAACCCTACTTGGAACCCCTTGGTTACCCCTCTTCAACTTAGGACAATTTCTCTTGTTGTGCCCCGGCTCCCGACATTCATAGCATACCCCCGTCGGTCGGGAGGGGCAATCCTTGCTCAAGTGATCCCTCCGACCACATTTGAAACATTCGGTAGCGCCGGAGAAAGGTTTTGGGTTGCAAGGCCCAAGATGTTTACTCCTGCATTTAGGGCACCACTGCGTCTCGCGCCTCGGTTCCATGTTCCTCCCCCCCATTGAAGGGTTTGGATGGTCGCACGGGCCCGGTCGGCCCCTCCCACTTTCTCTTTTCTCCTTGATGCTTCTTCTCCTCTTTGTCTTGAATCAAGTCATCTTCTACTAGTTGAGATGCTTCGATTACCTCCTGCAAAGTAACCTTTTGAGCGTTCCTCACGCCCGTCTTCATATCCGCCGGCAGGCCCTTCACAAAGGCTTTTATCTTTGACCCCTCATCGGTCGCTAAATGTTCAACCAAACTGATCTTGTCCATAAACTTCTTGGCGTAGTCGGCGACCGATAAATTACCTTTCTTCATATTTCGGAACTCCTCCTCTATCTTGTCAAGCACCCTTTCGTTACAATACTTCTCCATTAACTTATTCTTGAAAGTTAGCCAAGTGAGCTTGGCCAAAACTTCCAATGTAAGCGCCCTTCGGGTAACGTTCCACCAGTTCAACGCATCCCCTCTCAGCAGTTGGGACGCAAATTTGACCCGCTGAGAGTCCGCACATTCACTTGACTCGAACGCCATCTCGACATCCTGAATCCACTTCATGCATGCAAGCAGGTCGGTCGTTCTGGAGAATTCCGGAGCTCAGCTGCAAAGAAAAGTCTTGAACGAGCAACCCCCGTCCTTCTTTTTTTCTGTCCTAATAGCATGCTCCTCAGTCCCTACGACGGACGATCCGCCACTCGACCCATTCACAACATTCTCTGCCATGGCCTTGATTCATCGGTGACTGGCATCACGATCTTCCAAAAGTTTCAAGAAGAACTCTTATTGTTGTGCCATGGCCGAATTCATGGCCTGCATCATGTTATCTCGGATCCTTGTCTCCATGGTCACATCTTCCGCAAACGGTTGACCGGACTCAAGGTTCACCCGTGGCACTTGTTCTGGTCCTTCACCCAAGACACCAGTTACAGGTGGCCTTTCAGTAGTCGTCACCAAAGGAGGTTGATCGGCGGTAGACTCGTCTTCAATGTGACCATCCCGAGGATTCTGGAGCATATTTCGAGTGTTTACCATGATGCTCTGTCATACATGACAAGTATCACACCGGTTAATTCTTTAAAAGATAAACGGTTCAATACGTACTACTACAACGATTAATTATCATAATAACAATTTCAAACATGCTTACGTAATCATAAATTCAGAACAACACTGACCAAGTGAGATTGTGAACGTATTTTACATAAGAATTCTCGTCGTCATTAATATAAATTTCAATCAATGCAATTTCGTAATCCTAATACTCTCCCCACCTAGAAATGCTCTACCCGTATGGACAGTGACACTATGTGCTCAACCACTTTGAAATTTGGCAAACTAGAGAAATTTCAAGGAAACGACTTTCGTCGGTGGCAAAAGAAGATGCACTTCCTTCTCACCACTTTGAAGGTCGTGTATGTTCTTAGCACCCCGATGCCCGAGATTCTTGAAGATTCAACTCTGGAGGTGCTCCAACGTAGAAACAAGTGGGAGAACGATGACTACATATGTCGTGGGCATATTCTTAACGGCATTTCTGATGATTTATTTGATATTTACCAGAATGTAGAAACATCTAAGGAATTATGGGATGTTTTGGAATCAAAATACATGGTCGATGATACTTCGAGTAAGAAGTTCCTCGTAAGTAATTTTAACAATTACAAGATGATCGATTCCAGACCCGTTAAGGAGCAATACAACGAATTGCTCCGGATCCTTGGTCAATTTACTCAACACCATATGAATATGGATGAATCCATATCGGTTTCGAGTATAATTGACAAGTTGCCACCATCATGGAAATATTTCAAACTGTAACACCCCAAAAATGGGACAAACAAAAATTTCTGGAAAAAAGGAAATTTGGTAATCACATTAATTCCAAAAGCATGAGCTCACCCAAAAGGGGACAATAAATGCCTGTCTACTTACAAGTTTGTAGCAATAAAAGCAATGATAGATGACAACTTCCTAATCTAAAATCTAATTAGAAATAAGATTACAGTCAGTTGTCATCTACTTCCAAAAGTGATCGTCTTCTAAAAATGGCATCCCAAAAATGTTCCCAAGCTCACATCTAGAGGCCGGCTAAACCTTCTTGGCGGTAGCGCCGCTCGAACCTGAGATACACATCAAACCAACAAGTGTTAGGCCAAACGAGCCTAGTGAGTTGTACAAAGCATTGCATAACATTTAAAGAGCATGGCATTAACAATTATAGAACGATTTAGTCGACATGGGCCATACGGGAATCAATGGGGGAGACCCATCACACCAATGGGTTTTACCTCAAGTCAATGTACCTTGATGTTTACTCGCATGATCAACATCCCAAGGCCCGGCACACTTGAAGACTACCTCTCAGGCATTACTCCAAATGGCGGAGGTCTAGGCGCATACCGTTCAGGTGGCACCTCAAACTACATCCTCCTGGCACATACCCAAGGCTCCTCCAATGTATATTTACATTATCCATCTCTATACATAATCCATATCATAAAGATACATGCATAAGACCTCATATAGTTCCAATCCCATTTTAGGTTCAAAACCCTAAAATATGCAATTCTCATAAAGATAATCACCAATCCCATATTAATACAAAATTTTGACCCATTAATGTAATTAATACTTCCACATACTCCACAAAATGAACACATAGCCAAAACTCCCATAATCTCAAATATAACAGTTAGGTCAAACTTATAAGATGATCAGATTTATACATGCATATGAGGTAAAGATAAATAAGCATTCAAGATATGTATCTCAGTTGAAAAATGGTTATAAGAATTCATAAACTAGGTTTTGTACAAAACCCTAGAAAAGTAATGGATGAATGCTCAAGTCTTG
This sequence comes from Arctium minus, assembly GCA_954870635.1. NCBI lineage: Eukaryota > Viridiplantae > Streptophyta > Magnoliopsida > Asterales > Asteraceae > Arctium > Arctium minus. Next base: position 34,635,978 of record OX941088.1, read on the forward strand.
GGGTTTGAAATCTTGCTAGAGATTTTCAATAAATGTTCTTCAACTACCCCAAAGCTTCCCTTTGATGATTCCTACCAACCAAGCCCTAACATTTAATGTGGAAGTAGGTTTGAAGGAGAAAAATCGCTTTAAATGCTCCTCCAATCGGTTCCAAAACGAGTCTGGGTAAAAATGAAGTCAAAAGGGTCAAGGTTGAGTTTTTAAACCCTCAAGGCCCATCGGCGACAGTGCCCGACGACATTTACCATGGCACTGTCGCGGGGCATAATCGTGGCCACCATGCAACCCGCGGTACACATTCCGCGATTGTGACAGGGCGATAATGCCCCTGTCACTCTCGCTTGGCATTCTAGCCATGCGACTATGACCATTGTCATAGTCGCGGGTCACTGTCGCCCCAACCCCCAGCCAGCTGTTTTTACACGATTTCGATGAGATACACACGTAAGATACACGAAACATTAAACACAAATGACATATCAATAATTATCTATCTAGAAGCAAGAATCCCAGAGTTTTATAACAATACGGATAATTTAGAATTTAAAATTACTTACCTTAAATTTTCGGGTGTTACACAAACACACACTTAAACACAAAAAGGAAGAACTTTCTTTGGTGCAACTTGGCAGCCACTTACGTATTGAAGAATCATTACGTGTACAAGAAAGTGGTAAGACCAAGGATAAGGATGTCCCAAGTTCATCCAATGTCAACATGGTTGGGGAGCGTAAGAACACGACCAAAAGGAAGTTCGACAAAGGTAAAAAGCGGATGTTCGACAACCCCAAACACGGACCCAACAAAAATTCAAAAATGACTTGTTGGATTTGTGGTCGAACAGGACATTTCAAACGAGATTGACGAGTTGGTAAAGGTAAAAAGAATGGAGCGAGTACGAGTGGGGCGGGACAAGGGTCGAACGACCAACCCCCAAATCAAGGTCAAAATTCGATCTTTTGTTATAATTCAAGTGAGAATTATGTACCACTAATTTCCTATGCAATTTATGTACAGGATGATGATATCTCATGGTGGATAGACTCTGGTGCCACGAGTTACGTGTGCAAGGATCAAAAATGGTTCAAGAACTTCGAACCGGTGGAAGATGGATCAGTCTTGCATATGGGCAACGAGTCTAGTGCTCCAATCTTGGGTTGTGGTCGTGTGGATCTTACTTTTAGCTCTGGGAATTTATTAACTCTTAATAATGTGTTATATGTACCGAAAATCCGGAAGAATCTAGTCTCCGGTAGTATGTTGAACAAGTTGGGTTACAAACAAGTATTCGAAAGCGATACGTATACCTTATCGCGACGCGGTGTGTTTATTGGATTTGGATATTTGAATTTTGGTATGTTTATGTTGAATCTAATTAATAAATTTGCTTGTGATAATTCTGTGTGTTTGGTTGAGAATGAAAATTCTTTTTTGTGGCATGCCACACTTGGACATGTGCATTATAAAAGAATGCATGAAATGTCCAAGGATGACATGATTCCATCCTTTGATTTAAATATTGAAAAGTGTAAGACTTACATGCTTACAAAAATCACACGTCAACCTTTTCCTAAAATTAAAAGATCATCTATGGTTTTGGATTTAATCCATAGTGATTTGTGTGCTTTGCATGCGACTCCTTCACTTGGAAATAAAAAGTATTTTGCTACATTTATAGACGACGCTTCGAGATTTTGTTACGTTTTTATACTTCACTCGAAAGATGAAGTTTTAGAAAAATTTAAAATTTATAAAACAGAAGTGGAATTGCAGCAAAATATTTTAATTAAAAAGTTAAGAACCGATAGAGGCGGTGAATATTTCGATCCTCTATTTTTACAGTCTGTTGGAATTATTCACGAGACCACGACACCGTACACACCTCAACAAAATGGTGTTGCGGAACGGAAAAATCGAGTTTTGAAAGAAATGGTTAACTCGATGTTATCCTACTCCGGTCTTAGTGACGGATTTTGGGGTGAAGCCATGTTGACGGCTTGTTACGTTTTGAACCGGGTACCAAACAAAAGGAGTAAGGTGACTCCTTATGAACTTTGGTTCAAGAAGAAACCAAACTTGAATTATTTACGAGTTTGGGGATGTCGAGCCGTGGTAAGATTACCGGATCCTAAAAGGAAAACATTGGGGGAAAGAGGAATCGATTGTATATTTATCGGATATGCCGATCATTCTAAGGCATATCGATTCTATGTCATCAAACCAAACGATTTTGTTTCGGTTAATAACGTAATAGAACCGAGAGATGCCATCTTCGATGAGAATCGATTTACTTCGATATCGAGACCAAAAGACATGATTCCAAGTACGAGTGGAATCAAAGATAGTGGAAAAGAAAAGGAAATTCCTTTGGAATTTCTCGAGCTTCGAAGAAGTAAACGAGGAAGGATTGAGAAATATTTTGGTCCCGACTTTCAACTATACTTAGTTGAAGGTTCAAGAGATGAAATTGGATCTCAATATGCTTATTGTTATAGCATAGAGGAAGATCCAAAAACCTATGATGAGGCTATGAAGTCTCAAGATGTTGCCTTTTGGAAAGAGGCAATAAATGATGAGATGGAGTCTATCATGGGTAATAACATGTGGGTGTTGGCCGACTTACCACCGGGTTGCAAAACATTGGGTTGCAAATGGATTTTCAACAAGAAAATGAAAGTTGATGGTTCTATCGATAAGTTTACAGTTCGGTTGGTAATACAAGGTTTTCGGCAAAAAAAGGCATCGATTATTTCGTTACCTATGCACCGGTTGCTCGAATCTCCACTATTCGATTATTAATAGCATTGGCAGCTATTAATAACTTGGTAATTCACCAAATTGATGTCACGACGACATTTCTTAACGGTGATTTAAAGGAGGAGGTGTACATGGAGCAACCGGAAGGCTTTATGATGCTAGGGAATGAACATAAAGTGTGTAAATTAATTAAATCACTCTATGGTTTGAAACAAGCCCCAAAACAGTGGCATCAAAAGTTTGATGAAGTTGTTTTGTCTTATGGTTTTCGTTTAAACCAATCGGACAAATGTGTGTATAGCAAATTTGACGATTCCGGTCGAGGTGTCATAATTTGTTTATATGTAGACGACATGTTAATCTTTGGCGCGGACCAAAGACAAGTCCACTTGAAAAAAGAATATTTGTCATCCCAATTCTCGATGAAGGATTTGGGGGAGGCCAAAGTGATCCTTGGGATAAGGATTAAACGGGAGAACAATGGTTTGGCTATAACATAATCTCACTATGTAGAGAAAGTGTTAAAGAAGTTTAACATGTTAAATTGTTCCCCCGTAAGTACTCCTATGGATCCAAGTGAGAAGCTTATGCCCAATGAGGGTGAATCGGTTTCACAATTAGAATACTCTAAAGCAATCGGGTGCTTGATGTATGCAATGACAAGTACACGCCCGAATATTGCCTACGCCGTTGGTAGGTTGAGTCGGTTTACTAGTAGACCGAGTGCTCATCATTGGCAAACGGTAAGAATAATATTCAAGTACTTGAAGGGAACCATGAATTATGGTATCACTTATATCGGGTTTCCTTCGGTAATCGAAGGCTTCACGGATGCGAGTCGGATATCAAATGTAGAGGATCATTCTTCTACTAGTGGATGGTCATTTTTGCTCGGTAGAGGTGCCATTTCTTAGGCCTCAAAGAAACAAACTTGCATCACAAATTCCACCATGGAATCTGAAATTCTGGCCTTTGCGGCCGCCGGTAAAGAGGCGGAGTGGCTAAGGAATTTAATATACGAGATTCCTTTGTGGCCGAAACCGATATCACCGATTTGTATTCATTGTAATAGTATTGCAACCTTGGCTAAGGCATATAGCCAAGTATATAATGGAAAGTCAAGGCACTTGGGAGTAAGACATAGCATGGTTAGAGAATTAATCATGCATGGGGTGATATCCGTAGAATTCGTTAGAACTCATAATAATTTAGCCGACCATTTAACAAAGGGGTTGGCTAGGGACTTAGTGCACAAGTTCGTGATCGGGATGGGTTTAAAGTCCATATAAATATTTATTAATAAGATACCCAATTCCCCTTTAATAAAACGTTAAAGGTTGAATTCAATGTGGAAAGCTTATTAATAAAATTGAAGCACATGATATTATCATCCCAAGGTATGTGCTTAGACCTGCAAGTGTTGTAAGGTTGAAAAATTATTTCTTAATGATTCATTTGAAAAATTTCATATGCAGGTGCAAGACATAAAAGAATCACCTAAGTGGACGTTAAGTGTGGCCGCTTCAAGAAAGTTTTCGACTTGGCTTTCTATACGTTCATGAATGGATAAGGACGCAAGGCCTCTACAAATGTGTCAAGTGTGTTATCTAGATTTGTACGAACATATGTGTATATTATCTTCATGTATTCAAATGGGTTGATGGGTTCAATTCTTAGAACACCCCGATTCTCGAATATTTGGAATGTGTAATTTACTAAAATGGAAATTCAATCTTCGTGACATTTTCATTTATGCATTTGGTTGAATTTTACATATTTATGTTTGAATAGTGAATCAAAGGATTACACTAAAATGGGGGAGGAATGTTGGTGATTTTAGTGTCATCAAACATTTAGGTGTAATTGTGATTTACTTGAGATCGATTGAGACGATAAGGTAAACATACGTAAGTTAGAAGGTGCGTAGTGCACACTTTGAAATGTTACATTTATTATCTTAAAGAGGGATCGAAGTTCTAAAGGACTTAGAAATTTATTTAAGTCGTGTTTTCAACAATTATAAAGGTTATCGCTGAAAATCGAAAGGCTATCGCTTATGGTTGATTGTTGTCGCTGAAAACTGATAGTTGGTCGCTGATAGCATATAGCTGTCGCTGAAAGCTAATAGCTGAAAGCTGAAGACTATCGCTGAAAGCTGTCGCCCAAAGCTGTCAGCTGTCGCGAAAAAGTTGTTGTCCAGAACTTGAGTTCGGTTGTAACTACTTTTTGACCTTATCCATTAATGGTTATAACCATTGTACAACCGTCTAACCGCCTATAACCGTCGATTTCTCATTTAAATATGTAATTTGAGAATCTGGGTAAATATATATTTTTTTTCTTTTTCACAGCCTTTGAAAAAAAAAGAAAAAACCTTAAGAATTATCCCAATACAAAATTCGTGAACTAAAGGCTTATAGGGTCGAATTGTTGTATTTGGAAAGTGTTTTCCAACACGATTCTTAAGTTTATCCGGTCTCGATACCATCTCTAAGTTTCACAATTCCTAACACATACAAGTATAATAATACGTAACGGTATTCCCGTTGTAAAGAAGCTTATGCCTGTTATAAGAAATTGATAAACGTGATCTTTTGATAATTGTTTTTGTACAACTCTCTCTAGTTTTATAATGGACTTTGATATAAGTTGCTATATATTTTGAATAATACTTGAAATCAAATTATGTATTTATCTATTATCAATGTGATAAAATGCAATTTATTATGATATTTAGACATTTTTGTCATTCTATAAAATCAGATTTGTTGTATAGTGTACCATGTTATTATATACTTTTAATAATTATTAAAAAAATGAGTCATGTACGTAGTATTTCGTAATTATATAAAAATATAGTCTTTATAATGTTTTAATCAAATTAACTAATATAAATTACCAATAAAAAACAATAAATGAAAACAGTTTGAAAGTTCAAAACATTAAAACATGAAAAATAGATCAAAAGGTATATATCTATATGAATGTCATAAAATTCTTAATTTTATGGTATAATTTGTTTGTCAACAATTTTGATTATATTTTGGCCATTTTTTCATCTACAAATAAGGTGGAGGTTTTTTCTATCTAAAATATGGTGGTCACAACCACCTTAAATCACATTATTTGGATTATCTCATCTGACAATTGAGATATGTTTTTATGTTTCCAACCTTTCGGTTGTTTGCATTTGAAGTGCCCTGCATGTATGTGTGTATAGGGGAGGTGGAACTGACAATGACAAAAAAAGAGTTGAAAATGTGATAATTCATCTTAATTTTTAATTGAAAATAAGGGAAATATAACAACATTTTGGAGCCAAACAACATAGTTTTGTCCAACATTTAGAGAAGTTTTGATCTATGTATCTATCACAAATAAGATATTGTAAGTGTCTCATAGAGCCTCACACAGTGCAAAACACTCATTCGAAAGAAACTCAAATCACTAGTGCTTATCCTTGATAATCATATTTATTTGTAAGTGATTTCTTTGAGTGTGAGTAATCAAGTATCCTCTTGTAAAATCAAAGAGTGTAACTAAATGGCCTAGCCTAGTAGTATCCGAGTTATCGGTAGAGTCCAATCTCCCACGAGGTCAAGGACCCAAACCCCAACAAACGTACAACAATTTGTTCTATTATAAAGAACATATTAGTAGATCAATGCGTCTCAAAATGGGCTGAAGAAAAGTTAACATGATGAATGTAATGACCATGTTCCCTTTTGAGAAAAGAATAGAACTAAAGTGTGTGTGGTGTAAATTGTAGGAGTTCAGAGCCAAAGTTTGATTGCGGAAAAGAGGGTTAAAACCCCTAAAAACCCTCATTTTGCTTCCTGATGTGTGGTAGAGGCGGCTAGAGAAGGAGAGAAAAATTTTGGCGACTTCTTGTTGAAACCTTGAAGAAATTGGAGCTATGGAAGCAATTTGTGTTGTGAATTCTCACCTCCTTTAAGGTACGTATCCTCTCCTTTGCCTTCACTAAGCTTTTGAGAATTTTAGAATTTGCTAGTAGCGTTTTGGGGTGATCGATAACCTCGAATCTGTTGGGTTTGTGGTTGGAGTGCGGAATTTCAGTTTATTACTGTAAGAGGGAATTAAGAGTTTCTTTGTATTTCAATTTAAAGGTTTAAAATGCATCTGGGTTGGATTGGAACGAGTTGGGAGGGACCTGTGGAAAATTTCTTCGAACATATTGGTTTTACCCGGGAATCATCCCGAAATTCGGAAGGGAGGAAACTCGGATGGGGTCAAAAACCCGGTCTCGGGAAACCCCGGTTGCCAAAATCCCGATCATGGAGAAACCCGGGTGTAAGAACCCGGGTGATGCACTTCTCGGTCGTAAAACCCGGTAGTGTCTGGCGTGGGAGGACCCGGGCACGGAGAACCCAATAGTGTCGGGCGTAGGAGGACCCGGGCACGGAGAACCCGGTAGTGTCGGGCTTAGGAGAATCCGGTTACGGGATGAACCTGGTAGAGCTGGGTTTGGGAAATCCGGTAGCGCCGATACCTGGTTGAGGAAAAAATCGTATGTGGGGTATGTTTGGATCCGGGCAAAAACCGGTTGGGTTGTCTGTGGAGTGAGTATTAAAGGAATGTCGAATAGGGAGGCTCGGGGTTTGAGAGTCAACCTTTGAAGACATTAGAGCGACTTATCACTCTCGTGTGTGGTTTGAAATTTAGGTGTGCAATTAAAGGATAAGTAGTTCAGGAGGGAAAGGAGCTTCCCATGGATGCCATGTGAGTCTTTCTAACTGAAAATGTTGTTGTCGTACAAATTTTAACACATGGGATGTTTATGATATTGCATGTTGTATATTGATTTAAAATGTGATAAGACATGTATCATACATTTTGAAAGTGGGCATGTTATGGCTTAAGTTGGGGGGGTGTCCCGCAAATGCTCATACCAGGGGGTGTGTCCCGTTTATGCCAATGGGGGTGTATTCCAGTCCAGACCCGTTGTCACAGGTATGCGTGACCTTAGTGTGTGCCATCTATAAGTGTCGTTCATGCATTTAATGTTTTAAGGTTGTGAATTGCTTATAAATGCTTATAAACTGTTTAAATGTTGTTTGTGGCATGAAAGTTTTTTCTAGAGGGAACTCACTAGAACTCATGGTCTAACCCTCTATTTTCAAAAACTAAAACCATTTTCAGGTAAGGGTTTAGTTAGAAGTTCGTCCAAGGGAAATAAGGAAGGTGATGTCGTGAAAGAGTCTTCGTGGAAGCTCAAAGTTTCCGATAGATGTTAGTAAATCTCAGTTGTGGAAGTGTATCTCTTTGTCAATATTTGAGTTGAGTATATTTATCTAGTTTATTCGGGACCGTTTTTGGTTATATTTACACATTTACGTTTTTATGAATTTCGGGATGTTACAGTTGGTATTAAAGCCATAGTTTAAGGGATTTAGGTGACCGGATGGGCCTAAACTTAAACTATGAAGTCTATGGGGGACACAACTGATATATAGGGAGAATTAGGTAAGACCTTGATCATCGAGAATCATGACGATGGAAGTGAGGACTCACATGTAAGGTAAGTTCAAAATCGCATCTGGCCAATGCCATTATGAACTTACAGGTGCATGAGTGTGCTCAACTACTATTGTTGAGACGATCGATGGGTGCAGTAGTTGTTGTGAGTTCTAACCTTGCGATAGTAGCAAAGGGTTGATGTGTTGTGAGAGCTCGCTTATGATGTAATGTTTATACCTTCTTGAAGAAGTGTTGTTCGAAAGGTTAATGAGTCGACTAAAGGTAGAATTTCATGGGTTCGAAGGGGATGAATGACTGGTTAAGGGTAACCTCCTAGTTTCTAGTGAGTCCCCATTCTTGGAGTTGATGTGTCGATCCTTTCGGATAGGAGTAGAGGACTAGATTTGGATTTTGAAGGATTTCACTCAAGATCGGGTGAAAGAAATGAGCCTTTGACTCTTCACTCAAACGGTAGAGTGGCAAGGATGAGGAAGTGAAGATATCAGTGTTGGATTTAAGTATTGGTAAGAATAGAATGTGAGGTAAGTAGTCGTTCATCGACCTGTGGAGATCAAAGATTTGAACCACATGATTTGCATGTCAACTGTGTGGGGTGGTCAAACAGGTAAGTCGTGAAGCATCGGACCAACAGCGGTTACAAGAGTGGGACAACGACCGTTGGACAATGTAACATCCCAGTCTAACCATACCAGATATTGTCTACTTTGTCCACACACCCGGACTCACGGTTTTAAAACGCGTCTAGTAGAGGAGGTATCCAGTCCTTTATAAGGCAACTTTTGTTCTCCTCCCCAACCAATGTGGGATCTTACAATCCACCCCCCTTGGGAGCCCAGCGTCCTCGCTGGCACATCAATCCGGTTCCCGGCTCTGATAGATTCGTTTATGAATGAAGTAGTTAGCACAACAAAAGTGGGGCACATTGATTATGTTGGTCTGTAAGGGAGTGCCTTACTTTTGGTTTGTTAAGCTTGCTTTGCGTAGATCCCGAAAAGTCGGTTTGGGACAAGGACTTGTTCGGGTGAAGTAGACAATCATAATTTTGGTAGCTCGCCTATATTCGAGAAAGTCAAAGTCGTGAAATAACCTTATTCCAAATATATATGTTATGGTTGGTATGGAGAACGCAAGGCCTATTGTGTGTACAAGTATCGTGAGGATTTTTGCCCCTAGTATGATGTTGTGGTGTGGTGGTGGTGTGGATAAGTTAGTGGTAGTTTATACAAGTAGATATGCAAGTATTTGGTGTGGTAATGAGTTGTTGTGAGGTTAAGTGGTGGGCTGGTGTTATTGATATGGGATGAGCATAAGTGAGAATCCTTGCTCGAAGATCACTAATAAGTTATTTAAGTGGCAAATAGGTGTAATGAGATGCATAGTTGGTTGGTTGGTGTTATGGTATTTCTAATTTGAGAATATGTGCTCGTTGGTTGCGATGAGTTGATGGGCAAGTCTGACTTGTACCATTGAAATATTTTTGAAGATGTTGGATTAGTGAGTTTATGGCATTTTGTAGTAGATACGAAAGCATTGGGAATGTTGAATTATCCCTTGTGTGTAAACGAATTCTCATGGGTGGGTTAACCCCATTTGGGGAACGAGAAGTGTGTGGTGGCTTCGAGCACTGGGTGATATTTCGGGATGACTTGGTTAAATTTCTCAAGTGAGAATTGTGGTAAAAACTTTCTGTTAGGCATAATACTGTAAATGAGCTATTAACGTATTTGGAATAGTCGGAAAATGGAGTGGGCTATGTTGGGTGAACAATGCTCCATACTAGCCTGAGTAGGTGGAGATGGTATTTTGAAATAAGTGGGTAAACTTGAAGTAAGAAGTTGGTAAGTGACATAGAAATTGTGAAGCACTGCTTTTCGATTGTCATCGTCGGGCACATAAACTTCTAGTGAGAGTATGAGAAAGAGGATTAGTATGTATATTACGGTTCAAGGGTCGAGGAAAGCTAGATTGTGCGGTTGGTCGAAAGTTTCCACCTACTAGGGAGTCGTTCCTTGGAATCATGTTTTATGTTTTCGAAGAGGAAGTGGAAAAAGAAGTAGTTGAATGTAGTGGTCATAATGTAGGACCATTGGATTAGACATGGTATCGTTGTCACTGTTAAGCTAATGGGAACAGTTTGGCGTGAGAATGACCACTCCTTCTTGATGAGCGAGTGAAACTTGAATTTACTTCATATATGGTTGGACGGGTGTTGGATGCAGTGAGAATGTGAATGTGTGTGTCTTCAGGATTGGTTCAGTTTGGATTGGTAGATGCTTTAGATGATGGATTATGGAGGTTTCCTAATATTAGCTATGTATAAGTGTCGAGTGATGATGCGGTGGGAACGTATGAATTGGTTAACATTGATGAGTTGTAGATGGTCTGATTCGGGAAAAAAAGTGTTATCCGCGTTAGACGTATGTCGTATTGGGGGAAGTGATCTTAGAAATGCATAATATCCGATGAAGAAACTCATAACTGTGAGTTCATTGGAATATTCAAGGTTGACCTTGTGCTAAGCTGGCGATTTGAAAAGTTATATATATATATGTATATATATATTCTCTTTGTGTGTGCTTTATAAAGGATACATGTTGTTGTGGCGTTGAATTCGGTAAAATTCTTCCTTTTAAGGAAATGAAGTTGTATGTGAAAACCTTGTTTTGACGCGTTTTAAAACCGGGAGTCCAGGTGTGGGCAAGGCAGTCAATATCTGGTATAGTTGATCAGAGAGGTTGCAAGTATATTATACGAAATATCCCAACATAAGAAAGTGGTGGTTAACCGAAGGGCGGTTCAGAAGGATTTGGTACGACCATGATTTCGATCCGGATGGTTTGGGCAACTGAGTGGAACTGAGTTGATTGGATTGAAAAGCATGAGCCTTTTAAATCTCGAATTTGAGATGGGCTCAACTTGATGCGGAAGACGCCCCCATAGAATGGGGTGGTGTGTTTGAGAGAAAAGTGGAATTGGGCCACGTTTTTGGGTCTGTTGATATTATGGAAAGAGTTGGAGAGATATTATGTGATCTGAATGTGCTCGGTGAGCTTACGGAGAATTCATATTTTGTTTCACGCCAATATTTTAGAGAGTAGTAGTTGGAAGTTGGTATGACAATACCTTTAAAAAGAATGCAAGTGAATAAGAAGGTAATCTTTGCAAAGGGTCAGAAACAATCATTGATCGTAGAGTCAAGAAGTTGAGGACAAAAGAGATTGCCCTTGTAAAAGTCTAGTGCCGCTACCACAAAGGACATGAGACAACTTGGGAAGTGGAGGCGGACATGAAATCCAATTACCCACAACTGTTCGATGATGGAATTCCGAGGATGGAATTCCTTTAAGGGAGGATGTTGTAATAACCATGATCCCTTTTGTGAAAAGAATAGAACTTAAGTGTGTGTGGTGTAAATTGTAGGAGTTCAAAGGTCAAAGTTTGATTACGGAAAAGAGGGTTAAAACCCCTAAAAACCCTCACTTTGCTTCCTGATGTGTGGTAGAGACGGCTTGAGAAGGAGAGAAAGATTTTGGCGACTTCTTGTTGAAACCTTGAAGAAATTGGAGCTAGGGAAGCAATTTGTGGTGTGAATTCTCACGTCCTTTAAGGTATGTATTCTTTCCTTTGCCTTCACTAAGCTTTTGCGAATTTTAGAAATTGTTAGTAGCGTTTTAGGATGATCGATAACCTCGAATCTGTTGGGCTTGTGGTTGGAGTGTGGAATTTTGGTTTATTGGTGTAAGAGGGAATTGAGAGTGTCTTTGTATTTCAATTTAAAGGTTTAAAATGCATTTGGGTTGGATTGGAATGAGTTGGGAAGAACCTGTGGAAAATTTCTTCGAACATATTGGTTTTACCCGGGAATCGCCCCGAAATCCGGAAGGAAGAGAAACCCGGATGAGGTCAAAAACCCGGTCTCTGGAAACCACGGTTGCTAAACTCTCGATCGTGGAGAAGCTCGGGTGTGAGAACCCAGGTGATGCACTTCCCAGCCGTAAAACCCGGTAGTGTCGGGCGTTGGAGGACCCGGGCACGGAGAACACGGTAGTGTCGGGCTTGGGAGAATCCGGTCACAGGAAGAACCGGTAGAGTCGGGTTTTTAAAAATCCGGTAGCGTCGGTACCCGGTTGAGGAAAAAAAACCCGTACGTGGGGCATCCGGGCAAGTGTGTTTGGATCCGGGCAAAAACCGGTTGGGTTGTCTATGGAGTGAGTATTAATGGGATGCCGAGTAGGGATCCTTAGGGTTTGAGAGTCAACCTTTGAAGACATTAGAGCGACTTATCACTCTCGTGTGTGGTTTGAAATGTAGGTATGCAATTAAAAGATAACTAGTTTAGGAGGGAAAAGAGCTTAGCATGGACGCCAGGTGAGTCTTTCTCACTGAAAATGTTGTTGTCGTTCGAATTTTAATGCATGGGATGTTTATGATATTGTATGTTGTATATTGATTTAAAATGTGATAAGACATGTACGCATACATTTTGAAAGTAGGCATGTTATGGCTTAAGTTGGGGAGGGGGGTTGTCCTGCAAATGCTCATACCGGGGGTGTGTCCCGTTTATGCCAACGGGGGGTGTGTCCCAGTTAAAGGCAGCGTGAGCCAGACTCGTTGTCACAGGTGTGCGTGACCTTAGCGTGTGCCATCTACATGTGTCGTTCATGCGCTTAATGTTTTAAAGTTGTGAATTATTTATAAATGCTTATAAACTGTTTAAATGTGTTTGTGGCGCAAATATTTTTTCTAGAGGGAACTTACTAGACCTCATGGTCTAATCCTCTCTTTTCAAAAACTAAAACCATTTTCAGGTAAGGGTTTAGTTAGAAGTTCGTCCAAGGGAAAGAAGGAAGGTGATGTCGTGAAAGAGTCTTGGTGGAAGCTCAAAGTTTCCGGTAGATGTTAGTAAATCTCAGTTGTTGAAGTGTATCTCTGCGGCAAAATTTGAGTTGAGTATATTGTATCTATTTTATTTGGGACCGTTTTGGTTGTATTTACACATTTATGTTATTGTGAATTTTGGGTTGTTATAGTGAACTACTCTAATGAAAACTCCTCAATTATGCGTATTGTTTGTTTAAATGTAAAAGTGTTTAAAAACGAAAACATGTGCCAAACAACATCCTTCACGATGCCAAATAATTTTCTAAGGGGATTATGGAAATTAAATCATTCGATTTATGGTGATTTAAAATCGGCTTGGGGTATAAATAAACATCACATTTTCTGCATAAACCCCTAAAACATTTTATAAAAATCGAGAGGCGAGAGAGGGAAATCGGCTTGGAGAAGTTAGGGTTTCTCGAGCAAAGTTTTGTGAAATCAAGGTATGAATCCTCATCCTTCTTCAAAATTCATCATTGTTTTATGTTTCTTAGTCGATTATGGCATTGTAGTGTCAACAACGGCTTGAAAGGATGGCTCAACACCAATTCATCCAAAACAATTGTCGACGGCGTGGTGGTTTGAAACCAAACACCAAACCTAGAAATTAGGGTTGTATGAGTCATATATTGGGTTTATTTTTGTGTTTTTAGTTAATGATGGCTCGTGGTAAGGAATTGATGCAAAAAAGGTGAAAAATCGGGCCGATAAGGCCAAAATTGGAGAACTGTGCTAAAAGAGGAAGGTGTTCGCGTCGGATCGGCTTGGGGCAAGCAGTGTGGGCCATCGTTTATTCCAAAAGTCCGCCTGTTTTCCTTTGACGGTTGGGTCATGGTCTTGTTTGAGTTAGAGTAATGGGCATCAACGCTTTGGATCGAAGCCTTACCCGAACGTAGGTTGTTGTTGCCTTGTTGGGTTGTGCTTGATCATGGGTCAAGTCCTTTACGGATGTTTGGTTGGATCAACAGTAAAACCCAAATTTATTGGGTTTTATTGATTGGGTTTAATTAATGTAACCAAGATTAATAAATTAGGAGTTTAATTAAATTTTGTTTTATTAATATCTTAAATTTAAATTATGTTTAACTGACATAGTACTTTAAAATACGAATTATTGCTTCTTATTTATTTAATAAAAAGATAATTACTAAATCATTTAACTAAATTAAAATGTTCAATAAATACGTTAAAATGTCTTAAATTGGGTAATAACACATAAAATATAGAGAGAATTACACTTTTGGTCCCTAAGGTTTGGTGATTTCTTTGAAAGTGGGACGTGTACTTCAATAAGTCAAGTTGTAGTCCCTGAGGATTGAATTTTGCTTTGAAAGTAGGACCTGACCACTAACTCTGTTAAGAAACTCAGTTAGAGTCCAGGGCAAAATTGTCCAACCATATTTTTGTCCTTTTTTTGTTTCTTCTTTATATTGTGTAAAACCATTCAATTTTAGGGACCAATACTGTAATTAACTCATACTTTTATATATATATATATAGGACGATAATCAAATGAAAACCAAAAATAGGTTGAGAACCGTGAAAATCGACTAAACCATTAATTGATTTTAATTTATGGTCATTAAATGCAATGACAATTTTGAAATTAATTAGAAGTTCATGGTTTGTTATGGATTGAAATTAAGATTGAAAGGGCATTTTGGGTATTAAAAGTATTTAGCCAAATTCAAGTCAAACTACTCCTCCACCCTCCATCTTCAATGGTTTCTTGGGTTTTATTCACTGCCTCTGTTACAGATTTTGGAACTACTCCTCCACCCTCCATCTTCAATGGTTTCTTGGGTTTTGTTGTTTCGTTTTCACTTGTGTATGCAAAATCCAGCGTCACCGCTAAATCAAGAATTCCATCAAGCAACCACCGTCAACAACCATTCCCCAGCCACCCCTCCCCACCGTCATCTCACTCTCCGGTTATCACTCCTCCGACCACCACCACCGCCACCGCAATCTGCCACCTCCTATTTTCCATTGCATCCTCCAACAAATCATACAACAATCGAAAACCCTACCTCCGTATCTGGTACAAACCTAATTTCACCAACACAATCTTCTTCCTAGATCGTTTGGTAACCGATTACAATTCCGATCTAGATCTCGATCTCCCTCCGATAATTATCTCTGGGCGACACGTCACGGTTTCCCTACACCTTCCCCTGCGGACTCCGGACGGCGATTCGGGTCACCCGTATCGTAAAAGAAGCTGTGGAATCGCACGGTGTTTTTGACGTAGAATTTGGTTAGGGTTTTCGAGAGGCTCAAGAGCCTAGAACACTGCAGGTATATATAAAGTATTGATAGTTTTCTGCTGTTCAATTCGATCGAGTATTTCACATTCATATATCATAGCTATATACACATTGTTGAAATTGAAATAAGGATTAGGGTTTGATTGCAATTGATTTTCTGCTGCATCTGTGAAATTGAACTATTGGCTTAACAATTGATGGAAGGTACAATCACTAAAGGTTTTGAGATACCATAGAAAAAAAATTACAGATAGATTAGGCAACAAATTAGTGTTGTTGTAGAGAATGCAAACCAAATCAAACAAACAAGTATATCCTCTTCTACATAGGAACAATATTATGTTTAACAGTTTATAATTTCGATTCCGATTGATTTGGCTTTTTTGTTTCTAGATCCAAATCCAGATCGTTAAGGAATCGGAAGAGCAAGGGAATTCGGTGACTTAGAATAATGCTCACTCGAAGGAGGTGTGCCATGGCGGAGAGCAGATTAGGAAAACATCTTCTTCGGTTGCGGTTGATTTGGGATTTTTTGTCCCAAAATTATGTTTGATTTCATGAGGTGAAATAATATATAGACGAAAATTGTGTTTGATTTCATGGGGTGAAATAGATTGGAGATAAAATTGTGTTTGATTTCATGGGATGAAATAGATTAGAGATAAAATTTATGTTTGATTTCATGTGGTGAAATAACATATATATGAACATTATGTTTGGATTTCATTAGGTGAAATAACATATTTATGAAAATTGTGTTTTATTTCATGAGTTGAAATAGTATATGTTTCATCTGGTGAATCTCTGTTAGAAAATGAAGATTATGCCCTTTTCATATGATGAAACAACTTTTAATTAAAACCGTATGATCAAAACCGAGTTACGGTTTAGATTGGTTCTCACGGCTCTCAACCTTTTTTTGGTTCTTACTTGATTTAACCCCTATATATATATATATATATCAACTCTAAACATCAAACACAGTGACCATTGTTGAGCACCAGTCATGTTAACCACCGATCATTTTACACCAAATGGATTAACCAAAAGAGTATATATATATATATATATATATATATATATATATATGGACCTCTTCATCTCTAACCCATTGTTGATTATGAAGGTCTGTGTTGGGAGGAAGGAGAGACAAAACCACAGGGAACTAGGAAGGTGACACCGGAAAAATGGGGGAGTAGTGGGTCACGGTGGTGATGGGTTACGGTGAATATCGTGGGTCACGGTGGAGTTTCACGGTGAAGATGGTGGTTCACGACAGGGATGATGATGATTTTTTGATCGATATCACCACAGGACGATGGAGTTTTATGGTTTTTGTGGCTCTATCGGAAACGAATTTTTACGATTTTTGTGGTTCATCACAGGGATGATGATGGTTTTTTGATCGATATCACCATGGAGACCATCATATTCTTACACTAGCCGTTTATACAGACACGATGGTGTGTGAAGCTGGGTTTTGTAATGTGGGTCTTTGGATGGTGGGGTGCCGATAGTGATGGGTCACGGTGGAGTTTCACCACAGGGACTAGGGGTGCTCAAAAAATCGATCAACCCAACCAACCCGATCAACCCAACCTGACCAACCCGGGAAAAAATCAACCCGAGGTAACCCGACATTTAATCGATACAAGATTAGGACAACCCGAATCTATTGGGTTTATATTGGGTTAAGCTCAAAGTAACCCGACCAACCCGATAAACGTTTTAATGACTTCTTTAAAATGTATAAGTTATCAAAAACAACTCGGCAATAACGAGCAATGGAACTCATAAGAAGACATTATTAGAAAATTATATGTAATACCTAAATATTTGATGAATTCGTATATTCTTTTGAATGATGGATCGTATTTCCAAGAAAAATTTCCTTATTTTATGTTTTCAATATGGTTTTTATTTTGTTTAAACACAACCCGACCGAACGACCAACCCCAACGGGTTGGGTTGGGTTACACTTTTGTTTGGGTTAGGTTGGTTTGAAACTTTTCAAACCATCAACATTGGGTTGGGTTGTTGAAATGCTGTCAACCCGATCAACCCAACCCATGAGCACCCCTAACAGGGACCATGGTTTTGATCGATATCACTACAGGTATGATCTGGGGGGCCATGGTTTATATATATATATATATATGTAAAATATCTTGTACATATACATATACACATATATATATATATATATATATATATATCTAAACGGGAGGGGGGGAATGGTGAAGAAGGGTTATAGTGGTGGGTGAGCAAAATGGTGAAGAAGGAGGCTGGGGTGGCGGTGAGATGGAGGGGAAAGGGACGTCGGAGAGATGTTCGGTGGTCATGGTCGGAGGTGATGATGGGGAAGGGACGATGGTCCTTGTGTAATTGTGTTACACACACAGACAAACATATATATATATATAGGGTCAGGTTCACGTGAGACCAAGTTGTTTTCGTGAGACCGCGTGAGACCAAGCCTTAAAACATGAAACTTCACACCGAAACACTGTGAAGGTAAAAAACATTCGAACCTTCATAATGTAATCACACTATGAAGGTAAAAAAACCTAAACCAAGTTAAAAAAAATCAAACATTCACAGATAAAAGACTGTGAAGGTATATCCGAACCATCACAGTGAAGACGCTGTGAAGGTAAAAAAAAACGAACATTCACAGCAAAAAACACCGTGAACGTAACATTTACGGTGTTTTCCCTATGAAAAGTTCGATTTTTTTTACATTCACAGTTTTTTGGTGTAAAGTTTCATACTTTAAAGCTTGGTCTCACCGGTCTCACAGAAACTGTTTGGTCTCACGTGAACTTAAGTCTATATATATATATATATATATATATATAATATTATACTTAATTACAAATTGGTACCTATAACTTCATGTTTTTTACAAAAAAAAAAAGGAAAAACAAAAAGAATTGCAAAATTAGACATAAAAAGTGACCGGACGAAAATACCCTTGACACTAACGATGAAAATAGATGGAGTTAGTGATTAGGTCCCCCTTTCAAAGCAAAATCGAAACATTAGAGACTACAACTAGACTTGTTGAAGTATGAGTCCCACTTTCAAAGAAATTACCAAACCTCAGGGACCAAAAGTGTAATTCTCTCTAAAATATATATATGTGAGCCCTAAATAAATAAAATACATTTCACTTTGTTGACCAAATTAGCTATGATTGACCTAGCTTTTGACGTTAGGTTGATTTTTTTTGGGTAAAACAAATCATTAATAACCGATATGAGAGTATCTCCAACAGATTTTTCAAAATAAATAATTCAAAATCAAAATCTTCAAAAAAAAAATTATATTCATCTACAATAGCTTCTTCATTTTGGAGATCACAATATGAGTTATATTATTAAAATATTTAATGCGTTTCATTAAATATTATTTCTCTCTCCTATACAAATTTTTTTCAAGAATTCTTATTGGGAGGAGGGATAAAAAATAATTTCTCTTTCATAGGTAATAATTTTTGGAGAGTTCTCCAAATTTGGATAACTTCACTCTCCCTCTCCTACTTTCTCCATTTTGGAGAAGGTTTTGGAGAATCTATTGGAACAAAAATATCCAAAATCTTAATTTTAGAGAATCTGTTAGAGATGCTCTTTATATGTACGGTGTAGGTGATCCTTTCGGAGGCAAAGGAAATTACTGAAGTCGTGTTATCAAGTTGTAACACCCTAAAAATAGGGATAAATTTAAACTTGAAACTTACGAAATAAGACAACTTAAATAGATGGAACTCACCCAAAATGGGGAATAAGATAATAACGTTTACAACAACTATGACTGGACATTAAAGTCAACAACATGCTAATCTAAATAATTATATCTAGATTAGATGGTTGTCGGTTTAATCTCCCAAAAATATCTATCGTTTTTGTACGCCGTGTCTCCAAAAGTAAAAATGCCATAATAGCCCAACGCTCTTCCCCCAAACCTTGTGCGAGACGCCGCTAAAGGAACTTGTTATACATGTCATTTAAGAAAAAATGTTAGGCTTGACGCCTACTTGGAAGAAACATTTTATAGGAATAACTTGGAATGATTGAAATATAAATAAATAGCTTTTCAAAGATTTAGAAAGGTAAACTGTACAAAATAACTACATAAGGACCTTACGGTCCAAAACATCTTCCGATGACGGGGGAGACCCGATTTCCAAGGATTGTAGCGGAACACAAAAGTAGCCTACTTTCCAACTTACGAACTCAATAATAGGATCAAGGCCACGAGTTCATCGACTGGTACTCAGATATGGGGGAGGGCACCCAATAATCCTAATGATACTCATTCACTAGGATTACATTTACAACCTATGGCTAGTATCCGATCCCACATAACCGTACCAAGTTGTCTTCCGAGGGCCCAATGTCTCAACTAGTTACAAACGGGAATTATCTCAAAATTAAGCCGACTCTATACCTATGTATTCATTAGTAATAATTTACGGCTTGTCACCATTTCATTTGTGACTAAAGTGTAATAACATATATAGTTATCATAAGAAAATCTCCATAATATAATGTCCATCCATAAACCATTTTCATGCATTTAAATATCATGTATAGATCAACAATGGTCATTCCCATTTTCCAACATAAAAAGGCCCCTAAATTAAGGTTTTCCAAACATTACCCTAAATATACATCAAGATGATTTCACCCATACATTTAGTCATAAATATGTAAGTAAAACAAATTTCAAATCTCAAAACATGATTCCCAACAATATATCCCAAAATATAGTTAGAACCCTAAAAATCTCCAAAATCCATATTAGGTCAAAATTTTGCAAATAATGAAAATGTAAGCAAGGAGATGCTTATAGGTTCAAAAGTGTAGTTTTGACATATATGAAGTTTAAAAGGTATGAATGAACTCACAATATTAGGTTTTGTCAAAAACCTAGAAATAACCCAAAGCCTAGTATTTTGGTGAGGATGAAGATGGTGAGGTAAAAGATCTTGCAGTGTAGATTCCTCAACCTAATCTTGATTGATTGGAAGCACACTAGCACTTGAAACCTAGGCCTCAATGACCTTAAAAACATATTCAATGAGGTAGGATTGAGTTTGAGAGATAATGGGGATGAAGGTAGAAGCAATAAATAAGAATTGATGGATAAAATTCGAGTTTATAGGTTGGTTCCCTCGACTGCGATTGACCGGCGACTATGCCTATGGAATAGTCGCGTGGCACTATCGCTCAAACCAACACACCCGCGGTACGAGTCTCGTAGTTATGCCCCACGACAGTGACCCTGGCAAAGTCGTCGGGCACTATCGCCTAGAATGTAGTGAGGGCGTTAAGACCCCCGCGACCTTGCCCTGTGATAGTGACACATGTCACAGTCGCGGGCACTGTCGCCTACACAGTGCAAGTCCCCAAGATTTTCCTTTCTCGCGCTCGAAAGCTACCGCGATACGCCTAGGGTCTAGGGTACAAGTCTTATAACACAATTAATACATTAAGGATAAGATTTCATAACGGGTTATAAAGAACGCATCTTATAAATTCTTACCGAAAATTTCGGGCGTTACAATCCTCCCCAACATGAAAACGATTTTGTCCTCGAAATCAAAGCTACACGAACAAGTGAGGGTATCTCTGCTTCATTTCCTCCTCGGCTTCCCATGTTACATTGGCCCCATGATGATGTTTCCACTGCACTTTGACCACCGTGATCTCCTTGTGACGTAAGTTTTGTGACTTTCGGTCTAAGATAGCGTCGAGTTCTTCCATACAATGGTTACCCTCATCCATTTTTATCTCGGAAAGGGGAATGACGCAATCCTCTTCCGCTAAACACTTTCGAAGGTAACAAATATGCAACGTATTATGGATTCCACTCATTTCTGGCGGTAACTCCAATTGGTACGCTTGAAGTCCCACACGTTTGAGCACCGTGAATGGTCCAAGTAAAGGGGACTCAACTTCCCGCGCTTTTCGAACCGGATTATCCCCTTCCAAGAGGACACTTTAAGCATCAAACGGTCTCCCACTTGGAACTCCATCGACAGTCACTTTTCGTTAGCATAGCTCTTTTGCCGATCTTGAGCCACTTTCAACCGTTCTCGAAATCCTTTCACCTTGTCGGTCATTTCTTGCACTATCCCGGGACCGGCGAATTACTTATCGCCCGCTTTAAGCCAACAAACGAGAGTTCTGCACTTCCACCTTTATACGGCTTCAAACGGTGCCATCCCAATACTCGAGTGGTATTATTGTACGCGAACTCCACCAAAGGTAGGTGAGAGTCCCAACTACCCCCGAAGTCGACTACACAAGACCTTAGCATATCTTCTAGTATTTGAATCATCCTCTCACTTTGGCCGTCGGTTTGAGGTGGTAGGTTGTACTCAACTTCACTCTTACACCCAGTTCTTTCTGTATGCCATCCCAAAAGTTTGAAGTGAACCGACTATCGCAGTCCGATACAATACAAAAGGGCACTACATGCCTTGAAACCACTTCGTTGATTAGCTTTGTCAAGTTATCCATTGGTAGGGTCTCATGCATAGCTAAAAAGTGAGCGATCTTGGTCAACCGATCAACTATTACCCAAAGGGTATCGTGACTTCTTAAGGTTTTCGACAACTTGATCACAAAATCCATGGTAATTAATGTGCTCCCATTTCCATTCGGGGATCTCTAGGGATTGAAGGATCCCATACGGTCTTTGATGCTCGACCTTCACTTGTAAGCAAGTCACACATCGTTCCACGTAATGTCCCGCATCAAGTTTCATAATCGACCACCAATAATGTAGCTTCAAGTCCCTACACATTTTTGTAATCCCCGGATGGATGGAATTCTTGGACTTATGGGCGTCTTCAAGAAGAAGTTCCTACTTGCCCCCAACTTTAGGCACCCAAACTCGTCCATTGAACAATTTTACCCCATGGCTATCCTTCGTCAAGAGTAATCGTTGTTTCGTCATCACTTCATCTTTGAGTTTCTCTTATAACAAAGCATTCGCTTGAGACGTCTTAATTCTCTCAATGAGACTTGAAAACAACTCGCCGAAAGGGTGGCCCAGACGCTTCAACTATAGTCCTTCAGGCTCAAAGCGTCAGCTACCACATTTGCCTTACTAGGGTGGTAAAGCAACTCACAATCATAATCCTTGAGTAACTCTAACCACTGTCTTGGCCTCATGTTCAACTCTTTTTTATCAAAGACGTATTTTAAACATTTGTGATCCGTGTAGAGTGTATATTTTGTGCCATTGAGGTAATGTCGCTATAGCTTCAAGGCGAACACTACCGCCGCTGACTCCAAATCGTGGGTAGGGTAATTCTTCTCGTGTACCTTCAGTTATCTTGACGTGTAGGAGATCACCTTGCCTCTTTGCATCGACATGCAATCGAAACCCATTTTTGATGCATCGCTATAAACCACGAAGTCTTTCGAACCTCTGGGTAGAGACAAGATCGGGGCTTCACACAACTTCTTTTGTAAAGTCCGGAACGCCTTCTCTTGCGCTTCGGTCCAAAAAAACTTCATGTTCCTCAGAGTTAGGACCGTCAAAGAAGAAGCGATCTTGGATAAGTTTTGAATAAATCTCCGGTAATAGCCCGCTAATCCAAGAGGCTTTGTATCTCGTACGGACTCTTGGGAGGTTCTCAATTCATCATTGCTTCAATTTTAGAGGGGTCCACTTTCACTCCGTCTCGAGTGACAACGTGACCCAAGAATTGAACCTCCTCTAACCAAAAGTCGCACTTGAAGAACTTGACATATAATCTCTCATTTCTCAATACTTCTAGAACTTCCCGAAGGTGTTGCTCATGCTCTGTCTCACCTTGGAATACACGAGTATTTCATCGATGAACACAATGACCGACTTGTCGAGGAATGGTTGGCACACTCTATTAATCAAATCCATGAACACCGTCGGTGCGTTAGTTAGGCCAAACAACACTTACTAGAAATTCGTAATGGTCGTAACGCGTTCTAGAAGCCATCTTTGGGATGTCGTCTTTCTTCACCCTCACTTGGTGATATCCCGAACGTAAATAGATTTTTGAGAAGCAACCCGCTCCTTGAAGTTGGTCGAACAAGTCATCGATTCTCGGAAGCGGATACTTGTTCTTCACCGTCGCCTTGTTCAACTCTCTATAGCCGATGCACATCCGCATCGTGCCATCTTTCTTCTTGACAAAAAAGACCGGAGCTCCCAAGTTGAGCCATCATCTCTTACATATCGGATGGAGCTAACCGGTAAAAGGCTTGAGCAATCGGAGCCGCCTTCGGAACAAGGTCAATCCGGAACTCTACTTGACGATCGGGTGGCAAACCGGGCAAGTCGTCCGGGAAAACATTGGAAACTCGCACACCACCTTCACGTCTTCAAGTTTCTTCTTCTCAAGCTTGGCATCTATCACATATGCCATAAAGGATGAACATCCCTTCACTAAGCATTTTCGTGCCTTAGCCATGGAGATAATCGCTACATCACCCTTCCTTCTTTTACCATACACCACCACCATCTCACTATCCGAAATGGGTAGTCGAATCAATTTCTTGGAGCATACGATTTCGTCTTGGCTCTCCTCTAGCCAATTCATCCCGACCACAACGTCGAACCCGCCGATCAACATAGGCATCAAACTAATTGAAACCTTCTTCCTTTCAATCTCAAGAGTGCAACCTTTCAAGACATCACGAATCACCACTTGACCACCATTCGCTATTTCTACCACTAAGGTGTCCTCTAGACTACTAGTGGGAATAGCAAGCTTTTGGCAAAACGAAACGGATATGAAAATGAAACTAGCACCCGAGTCAAATAACACACGTGCATGTATGGATTTTAGGAGAAACGTACCCGATAACACATCGGTAGAAGCCTTGGCCTCCTCGATTGTCATATGGAAGGCTCGACCCGGAACCCTTGGAGGGTTCTCTTTCTTCTCCGGAGCAATGCTCGTCTTCCACTTCGGGCAATCTTTCCGGAAGTGTCCCGACATTTTGCATTAAAAAAATGAGTCCCTTCACCGGGCAATCTCTTGTGGCATGGTCAGTCTTCCCATATTTGGCACAAGAGGTGGGGTTGGAGTTACAATTGCGATGGTGCTTACTTCGGTTATTTTGAGCACCACCTCGTCTCTCAGCGGTTGTCAAAATTCCTTCCCCCATTGAATGGTCTTGGCCTCTTGAGAGGCACGGGGTTACTCTCCCAGCTTCTCTTCTCTCCCATAACCGCTCTTTCTTCCTTCCCTCAAGCGTAGACATCCTCCATGATCTGTGCCTCTTCTATTGTCTCATGAAGTGTGTAGAGGCTTTGGAGTTTCTAACCATGGCCATCATGTTGGTCAGAAGGCCCTTATGATAGGCCTTGATCTTCTCCTTCTCAGTCAGGGCCACATGTCCCACCAAGCCCAACTTTTCCATGAACCACCGGGTGTAATGTCTCACCGACATGGTCCCTTTTGGATAACTTCACCCTCCCTCTCCTACTTTCTCCATTTTGGAGAAGGTTTTGTGGAATCTATTGGAACAAAAATCCCCAAAATCTCTATTTTAGAGAATCTGTTAGAGATGCTCTTTATATGTACGGTGTAGGTGATCCTTTGGGAGGCAAAGAAAATTACTGAAGTTGTGTTATCAAGTTGTAACACCCTAAAAATAGGGATAAATTTAAACTTGAAACTTATGAAATAAGACAACTTAAATAGATGGAAATCACCCAAAATGAGGAATAAGGTAATAGCGTTTACAACAACTATGAATGGACATTAAAGTAAAAAAACATGCTAATCTAAATAATTATATCTAGATTAAATGGTTATCGGTTTAATCTCCCAAAAATGTCTATCATTTATGTACGCCATGTCTCCAAAAGTATATATCCCAAAAATGTCATAATGGCCCAACGCTCTTCCCTCAAACCTTGTGCGACCCGCCGCTAAGGGAACTTGTTATACATGTCCTTTAAGAAAAAGTGTTAGGCTTGATGCCTAGTGAGAACAAACATTTTATAAGAATAACTTGGAATGGTTGAAGTATAAATAAATAGCTTTTCAAAGATTTAGAAAGGTAAAGTGTGCCAAATAACCACATAAGGACCTTACGATCCAAAACATCTTCCAATGACGGGGGAGACCCGATTTTCAAGGATTGTAGCGGAACACAAAAGTAGGCTACTTTCCAACTTATGAGCTCAATACTAGGATCAAGGCCACGAGTTCACCGACTCGTGCTTAGATGTGGGGGAGGGCACCCAATGATCCTAATGATACTCATTCAATAGGATTACATTTACGACCCATGACTAGTATCTGGTCCCCCATAACCGTACCAAGTTGTCTTCCGAGGGCCCAATGTCTCAACTAGTTACAACATGATTTATCCCAAAATAAAGCCAACTATATACCTATGGATCCATTAGTAATAGTCTACGGTTTGTCACCATTTCATTTGTGACTAAACTGTAATAACACATATAGTTATCATAAGAGACTCTCCATAATATAATTTCCATCCATAAACCACTTTCATGCATTTAAAAATCATGTATAGATCAACAATGGTCATTCCCATTTTCCAACATAAAAAGGCCCCTAAAATAAGGTTTTCCAAACATTTAATAACCTTTAAAACAATACCAATAATAGATAACCATCTATTCCTAAGTAAAACTTCCAATTTAGAGAAAACCCTAAATATACATCAAGATAATTTCACCCATACACATAAATATGTAAGTAAAACATATTTTAAATCTCAAAACATGATTCCCAACAATATATCCCAAAATATAATTAGAACTGTTAGCTTAAATTAGCCTCCAATTTAATTGAATGTTTTATAAAGAAATTGTATTTGGGTTTTGTAATTAGTTTATGGGCTTGAGCCTTTTTCCTGTAAATGGGCCCTATATAAAGTTGCTTATGGCTCATTTGTCATTGGAGAAAGTTGGATAGAATACACTTTACACACACAGACTAGGTGTTCATGAGAGTCTTCTTTACGTTTAGTGTGTTATTCTCTACAATTCCCCTCCATTGTTTAATCAATCCAAGCATATGATGTAACACCCTAAAATCTGGAAATAGCAACTTATTTAAAATTTTCTAAATACATCAATAATTGAATCATCTACAATCACAAAATCAGATTTAGCTACAATACACGTAAACCATCTTATATATATACAGACTATAAGGGACGGGTGCTACTAATACCCATGCATAGTCACTATCTCCATAATGCGGAAGACTTCACCGAATACTTACTTTTGGATCTAGCTAAGGCTTTACTCTTCACAGGATTGCTAGAACCAACTCTCAACCTTGGAACCTGATGCACATGCCGACAAATAAAAGGTTAGGCTTAATGCCTAGTGAGCTCAAGAGTTTTAACATAAATATGTATCTTTAACAGAAAAGAATTCAATTTAAAGAAAGGTCCTTCGAAATATTACGCTTAAAAATGAAAACGACACATTTTCCCATAATATGCACTTTTAAAGGCAAAGCTCCCAAAACACCCATTTCTTATATAACGCGCAACGCATAACTCACACAAACGGGATCATAGTTCGACACTTATTTGGTAAAAACATGAATAACCATTTATAACCCAAAGTACCCAAAACGCGGGCGGGACATAATGCTCGACCCATAAATCGCTATCAAAACCACATACGCTGTACGTCCGAAAACATGAACACTTGGTCCAATACTCACGCGACCGTAAGGAACCAATGACAATAAAATAAGACGTTCTTATATTTAACATACTGATAGCCAACAACGGGGGATACCCGTATCCGTTGAGGGTGGAGGGAACACAAAAGTATACCACCCAAACAACGTAAATCGCATGACACCTCCCGACATCCCAGCCCGGTGTCCCTACGACTTCTTTACAAGTGTCACACCAAGTCAGTTGACCTTGATGGATCATTCCGAAGAACTCCATCCCGAAGGCCCGGCACACTTAAAGACTACCTCCCAGGCATTACTTCAAGCGGCGGAGGTCCTAGCGCCTACTATTCCGGTAGCACTAGCCGACTCAACCCTCCTAGCGATCACTTGTAAAGTTTCCGGTCATAAAACATAGGTACCGAAGTGCAACCCCGCTATACCCAATTGACCATCCAAGACAGGCTGACCCACGTGCCTATGGATCCATTACACACTGTCTAACGTTACCCGACTACACACGAATGACCAAAGCACCCGAGCCCGTAACCAAACTCAATACGCAACACTGTGCATTAGTACGTACGTCATAATCGGACTCTACATTGAGCCATATAAAACCGGACAAGTGTCCTCAAGACCCTTTTAAGCCAACACCGAGCTACAATGCTCAAAATCCATGTGACCAATAATTATCGGTCCCCCGAAGAATGAAATGTCTTTAAACAACGTTTATGAAAACACCTATCCCAAAGATGAGATTAACCCAAAACTCAACACATAATGGACCAAAGGTTTTCCAAAGGGTTTATGAATGCAAATACACCAAGATGCATATAACATGAAATAGACTTCATTTGTACCAAAATCACCAATATGTATAAGTCATGAAATGGACTTTATTTGTATAAAATCCTCAAATTGCATAAACCATGCTATTACTTATCAAGATGTCCAAATCCCAAATATGGGCATTTATGAGACTAATATAAACCAATTTTATCCAATATGAAAACTCATTAAAATACTTACACTTAGACAATTACCAAGTAAAATACATTTTTACTTCAAAATACCCCAATCTCATCAGCAGTTAACCATTTCATGTAAAACACTTTAAAATAACCGTTTTGGCATGTACACCGTTTTCACAAATCAACTTGAACTCACCTCGCTAGATTTAGGCTAAATCTAGATTTCACCCAACGAGCTCTTTTGAAGGCCGCTTGAATCCTCAAGCCGAGAACTTCCAAAACCTAGATCCATACATACCAAACCACTTAGAAACATTTCCCAAACATTAAAAATACCAAGATCCCAAACAAGATCAAAACCCTAATTTCTCCAAAACCATCAAATCCGAGATTTGAGATATCGAACCTTAAGAAACCACCGATGGAGCATTTATAACCTTATTACAAGAAAACTTACCCTTGAAGACAAAGAGACTTCCGAGAACACCCAATCCAACACTTCAACCCGAGCTCCCAACCGTTGAACTTGATGAGGAAGGTGAAGATGAAGGTTTTGTGGGTTATCATCCCAACTAGCTAGATGATTAAGAATCATGTGGTAAGAAAAGGAAAAACCCCCCAAAATAGGTTAGGGTTCGGTTTTAGGGTTTGGGAGAGAAAGGGAAGAAGAAGATAAGTGAGAAATGGGCTGATTTTCGAAACTTAACAGCCTCTCAGCCCCCGCGCGCGACAATGACACGGCGACTATGCCCTTGGCATAGTCGCGGGGCATAGTTGCCCGCTGCTAAGAGCTCGCGGTACACTGCTCGCGATTGTGACACGGCGACAGTGACACTTGTCACTGTCGCGGGCATTGTCGCCCAGACCTCCACGAATCCCAAAACTCGACTTCTTCCAACGCCAACAACCCCGATGCTATAAGGGACTTTAAACAAGACATTTCCCAACAAAACCCCACTGATTACAAAACACAGAAATGTCCGGTTGATATTTACTTACCGAAAATTACGGGTGTTACATATGATATGTGATTTTGTTGAATATTGTTCTCATTTATCTCTTATATCTTCTTTTATATGGAGTTCTTATTTTGTTTTCCTAAATGGGGTCTAATAATTGGTATTAGAGTCAATTGAAGAAACTTTTCTTCAATTCAGTCATCTATGGAAACAATTGAAGATTAGATGATTATTTTGTTGTTTAGGTGCTTAGATTGATTCAATCACATGATCCTAAACACAAATATCATTTCTTTAATTTATTCACTATTTTTTGCTTATTTGATATTCATTTTTTTTATTTAGATGATATTTGGATGATCTTCGATAGAATATTTGTTTGATTCTACACAAAATCTGTTTCTGCACACCACTTTTTTGATGAAATGTCTATATGAAAAATTGATTCTATTTAGATTAAATCTAATCATATTTTTTACATGTGTGTGTTTTTTATCCTTTCTCATTTATTGGTCTAACATTTGTAAGCACTAAATAGATGGTTGATCTATGATCCCATCCTTGTGTGTGCTTTAGTCTTTTTTTTTTTGACAAATTGGTACCATGATTGTTGATCTCAGATCTGGCCAGAATAGTTACCAATCTGAGACTCTCTTTGTATTTAAAATCTAATCAGTTTTTGCACTCTATTTGCTCGATGAATTGCATGAAAAAGATTTGGTTCAATTTTGTGATAATACTATGAAAATCAACATGCTGACAGATTTACGATGTTGTAGTAAATTGATCATATCTCACTCATCAAGGCACCAATTGAGGTGATTTAAAAGGCCCCGGATAAAAAACAGATGGAATAAAAAGTTTCATGTTTTGAGATTTTAGAGATCCAACTGTAAATGGGTAATACGCATCGGTGAAGTGGACAACAGTGTGTTGATGCAAAGTTGTTGGACAGATCTGTGCGACCATGGTATATTGATCATATCTCCATCATTACAGCTCCAAAGATAATGAGTTCAGATGCGTTGAAGTGCTAAGACAGAGGTTTACAACTTTGATGTTTTGAGTTTCTCAAAATAAAGCTTCTTCTATGTCAAAAAAATGTGTTAAACTCAAGTGATAGCTGTTGGACTGAAAGTTGCTGTTAAGTTTCAAATAGGAAGTAAAACATATTTGTTGTTGTCCCTGTTGTGCAAAACGGAATGTATGATAGACCATTGCAGAGGTTAAACACAGAGGATGCAACCACAGAAGAGGTATGCGTAGAGGTTGCAACAGATTAATCAAATATGTGCAGGCACGCGCAAAACCTCTGTACACGTGCAGAAGTTGAGGTGCAGAAAGTGTTCACATAAGAGGTTTATGTAGAGCCTCTGTAAGGCTGTCCAGAAGTAAAAAATGTGCAGAGGACGCAAGTCCAGAGATGCTTTGTGCACGTGCAGAAGCATACGCAGAGATGCTTTTAGGTTGTCCACAAAGGATCTGACCAAGAAAACCACAGAAGCATCCACAGAGGCTCTGTGGAACAAAATCTCAGAGGTAATAATAGCTACCAGAGGGGGGACCAGAGGTTGAACACCTGAGGTCACAATGAGCCAAGAGCTTGTTGGGTCTGAAATATGCCAAGGATGGTTACTACTTCTAGTTCAACATGGTTACTACTTCTAGTTCAACATGGTTACTACTTCTGAAGTTAATGCTGCTAGAAGAACTTGGTTAATACTTCTGAGGTTATTACTTCTGTGGTTAATGTTGCCAGTTGTAGTTAATGTTGCTGGAACAAAGTTAATGCTGCTAGAAGAAAACAGTTAATACTTCTAGTTAATGCTGCTAGAAGAAAACAGTTAATACTTCTAGTTAGTACTTCTGTTATAAATGTTGCTAGTTGATGGTTAATGTTGCTCAACAAGATTAGTACTGCTAGTTCAAAGTTAGTACTGCTTGAAGAGATTAATGCTGCTGAGCATGGTTAGTACTGCTAGAGTTAATACTGCTCAGAGTATTAATGCTGCTTATGATTAATACTGCTTATAAGATGGAGATCTGTATGGAAAGGATGACAGCTGGATAAACTGAAGATATTCATGGAAGCTTAGAGATATACATGGAAGATATACTGAAGATATTTTATTGTATTTATCTTTTGTATTTAGTATATATATATTGTATAGTTTAGAATAGTGAAAATACGGAACTTAATTCATTCTTTTAGAGAGAAAAATTAACCTCAAGGCATAGATCCTAATTCTAGAGAAGTAGAATTCGTATTGGTGAGCCTGTTCATCAACATTGAGGTTGAGTGTGTAATCTTGTAGCTTTAAGCATTCAATACAAGTTTACTGTTTGATAATTATATACTGTGTTTGATTACTGTTTTATTAAATATCAAAGTGTTTTTCCGCAACTTCTTTGATATTAGTTTCTGAGTATTAATTCTTGTTAAGAATTCGATCCTGACAAGTGGTATCAGAGCGAGTATTCTCAGAAACCTACATTCAAAATCACATCATCATGGCTAAAGGTTCAGAGTCTTCAAGCTCAGAAATTCCTACAGAGGTAACATCTAATCTTTGTTCCAAATCCTGTATTGAAACTGTTAAAAGGTACAGGGATCACAACCAGAAAATGAGTGATGACCTGAAGAGATTAGAAAAGGACATAAAAGACTATGTTAGGATTGTTGAGAGGTTTGAAGAGCAGATTAAGAGTTTTCAAGCCAATGAGCTTCAACATTCCTATGACACAAACTACTGGAAGTGGGAGAAGAGTGACCTAGAACTTCAACTGACCAAATCCAAAGAGGAGAATGAGAAGATAAAGACTGAGTTTGAGAAAGCCAAGCTGGATATTGAGAAATTTTCCCATGCGTCTAAAGCAATGGACTCTTTGCTCCAAACTCAAATCCATGACAAACTTGGAAGAGGAATAGGCTATAACACCACACCACCACCATACAACAACAATTACATCCCTCCTATATCAGACTTGCTAGAGACCAAGAATAGGAAGGAATTGTCTGATGAAGCCACTAAGGTAGATCCATTAGACAAAGTGGTGGTTGAAACAGACTCTGAAGGAGAGTACTCTAATAATAAGAGTAAGGAGAACACTGTGAGTGGTGAGATTCCCCTAGAAAATCACATTATCACCAATGAGGGATGTGGAAAGACTTGGGTCAAATCTAAGGACATAGAAAAGACAGAGGGAAAGTCTGGTAAGGTCCACTACAAACAGACAACAGTTGTGAATCCTGTCCCTTGCAAACAGTGTACTTGCAATAAATCTGAGCCCCAAAAACATGATAAAAGGAGGGGAAATCAGAGAAATTGGAATAATCAGTGGGCACAAAAACAAGGGGTTGATCTAAGTAAAATCAATAGACCAAAACCTTGTTTTATTTGTGGAAAGCTTAATCATATTGCCAAATACTGTTATTTCAATCCTATAAACCAAAGAGTAAATTTTCAAAGACAAACTCAAAACTCCTTTGGTTATAGGAAGCAAGGAAGGAATCAAATGGCTGAGAACAGAGCACCTAAAAAGTCTCATGTTCAAAATAAGTTTGCTAAACCAAAGAAAAATACTCCAAATAAGCCAAGGAGTAATTTAAAAACAAAGAAAGCAAACAACTTTGTTCAAGTTTGGGTTCCAATTGTAAAGAAACCTGTTAGTACTGCTATCCCAGATAGTACTGCTAACAGAAATAGTGTTGCTGCAACCAATACTAGTGCTAACAAGGATAGTGCTTCTACTAGTATTAATGTTGCAAAGCCTATAATCTTGACAAAGTATTCCAGCCATGAGATTCCTAAACAACTCATTCAGACCAAACTGACAGATTATATAAATGAGAAAGGACAACCCAAGACCACTTTGGCTTGGGTTCTCTCAAAGACTAACTGATTTATCAAGTGTGCAGGGCAATCAAAAGCTCAAGAGGAAGAGCATTTTGGAATGAAGATAATGATTGCTCTTGGCACATAACAAGGAACATGGATTGCCTTCAAATTCTTTAAAAAAAAAAGATTTGATGGAGGACATGTTACTTTTGATCCAGCAGAAGGTAAGAAAAGTGAAAAAGGTATAGTTTCAAAAGATAAAGTAACTTTTGAAAATCTTATGGTATATGGTACTACTAACCTTGTGTCTGTAAGTGGTTCAGGTTGCTAATACTGAAAGGTAGTTAGTACTTCTAGTTCAGTGAAAACTGTCAGACTGTGTTAATGCTGCTGGTATGTGTTACTACTGCCAGTCTGTGTTAATGCTGCTGATAAGTGTTACTACTGCTAATGTAAGTTTTCTATACCTAAAAATGATCTTCAATGATTTAATGTCAAACCTGGATATCAATCAAAAAGCTTTTATCTGTATCCAAGGTTTGTACAAGAAGTACTTAATAAGGAATTGACGGATTAACCTCATTTTAATGAGATATATGTACCTAAACCCCCTAAAGGCAAGGTTTTCTCAAACATGAGAAGATCTGCTAGGGACTCGGAAAGAGTTGATATACCATTGTTCTCTACAATGACGGTGATGTCCCACAATCAAGAAGGTAAGGCATCAGGGTCAAAGCCCTCATTAGACCAACCCACTGATGACCTATCCACACCTTCCACTACCAAGCATAAATCTTCAGATTCCTTTTGTCAAACCAACATTCCCCATTACTATATTATATAAGAAAAGATACTGAAGGTTCCTTCCCTTCTTGTATCCTCAACCTCAAAACCTACAAGCCCTCTGATGGAGCATTTTTCATCAGAGAATATCCAAAGGGAAACCATAGAGGTGTCTCCCAACCTCAAGAAGGTGCTCAATAAGGAGATGCAAGAGCATATGGGTTGTAAGGCTCACACTACTGACTTTGCACAAAGTGCAGGACAGGACAGTGTGAACATATCTAAGACCTTCCCCATGGCAACTTTAGATGAGTAATTATCTAAAGGTCCCAGGTGCCAAGAAACCAAGGGAGTAGAAGGTGCTTCTGTTAGGCAGAAGATCTCTACTAAAAGATCCAAGGATCCTTCAAAGGTGGTAAAACATCTAAAGGAGGTGAGGACAGTTTAACTACAAAGAATTGATGGATACACTTGGTACAATTTGTCTGAAAGTTCACAATCAAATTATGGAGATAAAAGAGATGAAAAGATCATGATTATTTCAAAAAGGGGGAGACTTAAACATCTGAACTTGAGAAGAATTGAGAAGGAGAATCAAGTTGATATGAAATCTTATTTTGAGGGGGAGATAAGTGAAGAAGATGAAACAAAACAGTAACTACAACAGAAACAGAAAAGAAGATAACAGCAGAAACTGAATCAAGAAGAACTAGTAATTGCAGAAAGTTTTGAAATTATCATAAAGACCCTATACTGAAGAACTTAACTTCTCAGTTTTGAAAAGTTAAGTTAGGGGGAGATTGTTGGGTCTGAAATATGCCAAGGATGGTTACTACTTCTAGTTCAACATGGTTACTACTTCTAGTTCAACATGGTTACTACTTCTGAAGTTAATGCTGCTAGAAGAACTTGGTTAATACTTCTGAGGTTATTACTTCTGTGGTTAATGTTGCCAGTTGTAGTTAATGTTGCTGGAACAAAGTTAATGCTGCTAGAAGAAAACAGTTAATACTTCTAGTTAGTACTTCTGTTATTAATGCTGCTAGTTGATGGTTAATGTTGCTCAACAAGATTAGTATTGCTAGTTCAAAGTTAGTACTGCTTGAAGAGATTAATGCTGCTGAGCATGGTTAGTACTGCTAGAGTTAATACTGCTCAGAGTATTAATGCTGCTTATGATTAATACTGCTTATAAGATGGAGATCTGTATGGAAAGGATGACAGCTGGATAAACTGAAGATATTCATGGAAGCTTAGAGATATACATGGAAGATATACTGAAGATATTTTATTGTATTTATCTTTTGTATTTAGTATATATATATTGTATAGTTTAGAATAGTGAAAATACGGAACTTAATTCATTCTTTTAGAGAGAAAAATTAACCTCAAGGCATAGATCCTAATTCTAGAGAAGTAGAATTCGTATTGGTGAGCCTGTTCATCAACATTGAGGTTGAGTGTGTAATCTTGTAGCTTTAAGCATTCAATACAAGTTTACTGTTTGATAATTATATACTGTGTTTGATTACTGTTTTATTAAATATCAAAGTGTTTTTCCGCAACTTCTTTGATATTAGTTTCTGAGTATTAATTCTTGTTAAGAATTCGATCCTGACAGAGCTCGAAGCTCAAATATTTTAGATTTGTTGACAGCATTGCGTTGTTCCAGAAACACGTGCACAACTTTTTACTCAGAGCTCCAAATGACATGAATCCAGTTGCGTTGGATTGCAAAAACACATACGTATGAATTTGATGTTTTGAGTTTTCTCAAATTCTGTGAGATGATATGCCATAATCAGTGTCAAATTTTGTGTTAGGATGTTGGACCGAAAGCATTGCGTTTCACTCGTGCTCTTTCCGCTTTCAAGAATAGTGTTCTCTCGTTGGTTCTTCATAGTTTCAAGATACATATGTGACAAATTGATTGTCACTCACTCCTCTATTATTCAAGTTTAAGGATCGGTGTTGAACGCTTACTCAACGGGATCTTAAGAGTCAAATTTTCTGTTTTGACGACCGTTCTGCGCAACAGAGGGAAAACTTGCACAACTCACCCATTTTTCATCCAAAATGGATGAATCAAAGCTCATTGGAAAGCTAAGAGAGGGTGGAGTTCAATGTACATGTCTTATGTTTTCTCTCAATCAGGATCCTTGATGGTAAAAAACAGCGGTGAAGTTGAGACATGTAAGTTGGACAAAATGGGGTAATTCGTCTAAGTCTTTCAAGAAGATAGGCCTACATTTGAGGGGTGCTTGTGATGCTTTGGAGACTCAAAGAGTGTCACACCAAAGATTCTAAATAAAGCAAGGGGGAGACTATATGATGATGCTTTCTTTATAAAAAGATTAGCGGGAGATTGTTAGCTTAAATTAACCCCCAATTTAATTGAATGTTTTATAAAGAAATTGTATTTGGGTTTTGAAATTAGTTTATAGGCTTGAGCCTTTTTCTTGTAAATGGGCCCTATATAAAGGTGCCCATGGCTCATTTGTCATTGGAGAAACTTGGAGAGAATACTCTTTACACACACAAACTAGGTGTTCATGAGAGTCGTCTTCACGTTTATAGTGTGGTATTCTCTACAATTTTCCCTCCATTGTAAAATCAATATAAGCATATGAGATGTGATTTTGTTGAATATTGTTCTCATTTCTCTCTTATATCTTCTTTTATATGAGGTTCTTCTTTTGTTTGCCTAAATGAGATCTAACAAGAACCCTAAAATTCTCCAAAATCCATATTAGGTCAAAATCTTGCAAATAATGAAAATGTAAACAAGAAGATGATTATAGGTTCAAAAGTGCAGTTTTGACATGTATGAAGTTTAAAAGGTATGAATGAACTCACAATATTAGGTTTTGTCAAAAACCTAGAAATAACCCAAAGCCTCGTATTTTGGTGAGGATGAAGATGGTGAGGTGAAAGATCTTGGAGTGTAGATTCCTCAACCTAGTCTTGATGGAGTGGAAGCACACTAGCACTTGGAACCTAGGCCCTTAATGATCTAAAAAACGCATTCAATGAGGTATGGTTGAGTTTGAGAGAGAATGGGGATGAAGGTAGAAGCAATAAATAAGAAGAGATGGATAAAATTCGAGTATTTACATAAATTTCCAAATTAAAGGAAAGTTACAATTATGGCCCCTCAACTTTGGCCCAATAATCAAAGTATTTACAATTTTGGCCCTAATACTTTGATTATTGGGTCAAAGTTGAGGGGCCATAATTGTAAATATCCTTTAATTTGGAAATCTATGTTCGTGATACACGAACATATGATACGAACTAGGGCCAAAATTGAAAATAATTTGATTAATGTTTCAAAGATGAGGGGCAATAATTGTAACTTGCTTTTTTATTTAAACCATTTACTTCGTATCACATAATATATACGAACTAGGGGCCAAACTTGTAATTCGGTATATTCGTATCACTCACATGATATATACGAACAGGGGCTAAAATTGTAAATTTGTAATATTATTTAACTCACATGATGGTCAAAAAGGTAAGTTTGGTTCGTGAAATACGAACATGGGCCATAAATATAATTTTTTTAAACTGATTTCATTTCCCAAGAACCCATTTCACGAAGTTAATAAAAATTGTTGAGTTTTTAAATTATGTTCGTATATACGAACATATATCACGAACATATGTCAAATTTATCAGATTTAGGGATGTGTTCGTATATACGAACACCTTTCACGAACTTATGGGCTATTTTAATAAATTGAGGGAGAGATTGGTTAGGAGATAAAGTCGATTTTCTGAAATGGCTAGTTTAATTAATTTCCCTTTAAATAATATAATACAAAACTATTACCAATATTATTGCACAAACTCATAACAACAAACGATTAAGCATATTCACATTGTATTTCATTAACTGTTAACAGATAAATTACGTTTCATTTTAACTCGGTTCAATATTCCAACAAAAAATTTATCCTCCCGTGCAATGCACGGGCCCAACACTAGTAATTAAATTAAAAACAAGTTTCGTTACTGAATGTTGAGTTGGAAAGATATTTGGGTGGTGCGTGTGGCAGGCTAATTGAGTTTGAGACGCAAAAGGCATGAATAAACTACGCATTCTCTTCTTTCAATATTCTAATTAAAATATTATTTTACTCTTTAAAATATATCGTTAAATAAAATTAGTTTTTTAAATACAAACCTTATCTATACTATATTATAAAGATGGCATAAAAAACTCTTAATTACAACTCACTAGGCTTTATGTACTATCATTTAAAACTATCTACTTAAAATCTCTTAAAAATAACTACTAAAGTCTAACGTACTACATGTAAAGTTTTTAACCCTAATTAATATATTTCATCTTTATCCCCCAAAATCCTTATCTCTAATCCCCAAACCCTAAAATTATGAAATTTGAATTATGATAAAACATAATCAAAACAAGATAAATCTATCTATCTATATCTATATTATAAAGATGACATAAAAAACTCTTAATTATAACTCACTAAGCTTTATGTACTATCATTTAAAGTTATGTACTTAAAATCTCTTAAAAATAACTACTAAAGCCTAATGTACTACCTGTAAAGCTTTTAACCCTAATTCATATATTTCATCTTTATCCCCTAAAATCCTTATCTCTAATCCCCAAACCCTAAAATTATGAAATTTGAATTCTGATAAAACATAATCAAAACAGGATAAATCTATCTATCTATATCTGTATCTATATCTATATCTATACTATATTATAAAGATGACATAAAAAACTTTTAATTACAACTCACTAAGCTTTATGTACTATCATTTAAAGTTATCTACTTAAAATCTCTTAAAAATAACTACTAAAGCCTAATGTACTACCTGTAAAGCTTTTAACCCTAATTAATATATTTCATCCTTATCCCCCAAAATCCTTATCTCTAATCCCCAAACCCTAAAATTATGAAATTTGAATTCTGATAAACATAATCAAAACAGAATAAACATCACAATTTAAATATAAAAAATTTAAAATATATAAGATAATTAATGAATTTTAACAAACTACTTAATTTTTTTTATATAAAAAACATTATATTGTTAAGCTTAAATTAAACAAATTTATATATAAAAAATCATTATCACTCAATAAAACTCATCCAAAATCGTACTGTAAATCAATAAAAAACAAAAAATAAAAATAAACATTAAAATCGTGATGTATTAAACATTATGTACTATTATTTAATGCTAATCTACTTAAAATCTATTAAAAAACAATTAATAAAGCAATATGTACTACTTTTAAATGCTTTTAACCCTAATTAATAAATTTCATTCTTATCCCCCAAAATCCTTATCTCTAATCCCCAAATCCTAAAATTATGAAATTTGAATTCTGATAAACATAATCAAAACAGAATAAAAATCTCAATTTAAATATAAAAAATTTACAATATATAAGATAATTAATGAATTTTAACAAACTACTTAATTTTTTTTATATAAAAAACATTATATTGTTAAGCCTAAATTAAACAAATTTATATATAAAAAAACCATTATCACTCAATAAAAACATCCAAAATCGTACTGTAAATCAATAAAAAACAAAAAATAAAAAAAAAACATTAAAATCGTGATGTATCTCGTTGCATTGCGCGAGTACGCTTCTAGTAAATATTATAAATGATACAAATCTTATAGTAAGAGACAATTAAGATATTTACATAAGATGATCATCATTCATTCATTATAATCAAGATATTTATGAAATATAATAAAGTTCAATTATTATGATCATTATTTTATATTAAAAACAATTGAAATATTCATGAAGCTAAATATGCATTAGGTTAGACGAGCGGTTAATATTGATTTGTATGGTTTGTATCATGTATACGGTTCGTGTACATTATTACATAATATAAATAATTATGTGTGTATATATATACAATAAAATAATTGTTGTTTAATTTTAATAAATTAACCTAACTTGAAGTTTATCTTTAATTTAATTACTGAATATTAAAAGTTGTTTATTAAATATAGTGTATTTTTTAAAAATTAATTTTCGGATAGTTTAACCAAAATACCTTTAAAATATTAACAACGTTGAAATGGTTTTGTAGCATTTCTTAGATGTTGAGTGATTTTATAACAGTTTTAGTAATGATATTTAAAGTTCAATAACAAAAATAGAGACGGGGTACTAAAAATTAGAGTTGTAAACGAACCGAACATAGCGAACCGCTCGTGAACCGTTTGTCGAGAAATTCTTTTATGTTTGTTTATTTAATAAACGAACGAATATGAACAATAATTTTGTTCGTTCATTTACGTTCGTGAACGTTCGTTCATTTATGTTCATTTACGTTCGTTTATGTTCGTTTACTTTTATTTATGTTTATTCGTTTGCGTTCGTTTATGTTCACTAATATACATAACATATTTATATATTATTAATTACAATGATATGTAAAATCAATAATTAACTTTAGTTTTTTAGAATTCCATTTTTGTTTCCCCTAAATTTACCGGTTTTACATTTTCTTATGTTATCTTATAAGGATGCAATGATAAGTAATAGTGGTTGTTTTTTGTTCATTTGTGTTTGTTTGTTTATGTTCACTTATGTTTGTTTAATTAGTTCATTCGTTTAGCATCTTAACAACGCAAACACTAACAAATACATTTTCTTAACGAACGAATATGAACACAAGAAATTTCGTTCGTTTAACATCATAACGAACGAACACGAACAAACATATATATTTTCTTACTGAACAAATAAGAAAACAAAAAATTTCGTTCGTTTTCATTCGTTTGTTCGGTTAATTAAACGAACGAACATGAACAAGCCTTCGTTCGTGTTCATTTACCGCCCTACTAAAAATGTGTGATTGTTTGTTGCATTTTGTTTTAATTTCATCAAAATTAAAAGAAAATGATATAATTGAAAAGGTATTAAAAGATCAACGGACTTTTCGACTTTAACCAATTATTTGGACAATATTTTTGACAAATAGATCTCTCGACATTTTAAAACAGATTTATTTGTCCTCGTGTGACCTATCTCTATATATTTATATATACTTGTTTTGATTATTACAAACAAACAAAATGTTTAATTGATTAACAATTCTACTTAATGTGTATATATCCGACATACTAGAATCAAGTAAATAACTGTGTTCGATCAAATAATCCATGAAAGTCGAGTCTCGAGAAACGTGCCACATTGCTCAGAGATCGGTGTCAAAAGACGAAAGTCAAAGAGTGCATTGTAATGTATACCGCCAATTGTTAAAAGATCAAATATGAGACAAGAAAGAGTAGTCATCCGAATTCTACATATTATCAAGTGGTACATAAATTTACATATCGATTTGGATGAATTAATTTTAAATTGTATTTTAGAATTAAATCTCAAAAGAGTTTTACAATACTTGTTTTTATAAAATACATGGTTCTATATCGAGAGAGATTTTATAAAATGTCTCTTTATAAAATGAGGACATTCTTGACAAAATTCCATATTCTTTGTTGGATGAGATTTTATAAAAAAATCCAAGCTCTTTTCTTAATAATCCTCGAAGTAAATTATATTTTTGGTCCATGTGGTTGTCACCTACTATCAACTCTTATCCCTCTTTTAAACTAATTACAGTTTTGGTCACTGTGGTAGTCATTTTGCTTCACTTTTGGTCCCTTCAATTACCATTTTATTTCGGATTTGGTCCATCTAACTAACCCGGTTAAGAGAATCTGTGAAGTGATCTACTTACTTTTTTATCTCTTATCTTTTTGTTTTATCAGATTTTTTTTTGTCTTCTTCTATTTTTTAAAATAAATTTCAATATACAGATACTTACGGCATATGTACAACCTATTAATGCAACCCCAACCCACCCTCACTCCCATCCTACCACCCCTCGATGCCCCCACAACCCGGAAAACTCTTCGGTTGTATTCTACCGTGAGTCGTCTTCTCAAGCGATTCTAAACCAACCAAAATTCTAAAACAACTCCACATCTAAAATCAAAAACCCTAAATCCAAAATAAAAAACTCAAATTCACAATCTAAACCTAAAACAGAGGAAGCGTATGGTTATGGTGGGTATAGGTTAGTAAATATGGAAGTGTTCATAGGAAGTGGATCTCAGAACTATTTATGTCTCGAGAAGAAGAGATACGACTGGCTTTCTTCAATCGCGCAACGCACCCCTTCTCGGTGGTCTCTCATTGTAACCACCCTCAACCCAGATGCGACTCCCCACACTCAAAACCCAAATTTGTGGTTAAAATCAGACCCATATTCGAAATTACTCAAAATTCTATATCAAGCCAAACCAAAGTTCCATATTTGTGTTTTTTATGCAAGAAATCCCTCAAGGACGGGGTTGGGGAGAATTTAATGAAGGTTTGTGTGTTTGTGTAGGTGTTTAACCACCATCATCGTTGTGGCAACCGCCATTGATGAGGGTTTTGGGTGCAGGTGTTCATGGAGATGTTTGTCAGAGATGTTCACGAAGGGCTTCTCCTCCCCTTTCCTACAACATGCAATCATTTTCATGTTTCCATCTTGCATCTTCAATCAAACCCCTCGAACCAAGATTCAGATCCAATCTAACCCCTCGAACCAAAACATACGATAAAATCATTTAGAACCATTTACATGTAACAAACCGCATAATTCACATAGCACATATCACATAATTTACATATTTCCCAGATATCTGGAATACAATTAGGTCTTTCGAAACAAAACTATACAATACATCAAAAGTCACCTATTACCTTTTTGCTAAATAACATCATCGTGCAAAAGATTTACAGATCTAATATCCAAATTTGACTTCATGAACCATGTAACCAAACTTCAAGCAAATACAAATAACTTCCGATAGATAGATGATATGAGAATAATTTAGAATTTCCCTTTTCATTTATCACTAACATGTTGTTAACCTGAAATGCACATTTTACAACAAAATAAGGGTTAGACCATGCGGTCTAGTGAGGAAATCCCTGTCAGTTCCACAACATCAAGAAACCAGATAATATGAAATAGTAAATCAGTTATCAATAAAATGAGTAAATTGATTTAATATTCTTTCCAGGAAATAACCACAATAGTCGCCATAATTTAATCGCACACACTCCAATAAGATTGCAATCAATACCGGTTGTGCCCCAGCACATGAAACACATTCTTGGGCATTACACATAACTCCATGCTCGGACCGTTACAGTCCTAGCACATCCGGCTTCTGTTGTGAAAGTTCCTTTTTATTCAAGAATCAAATCACATTACATGAATCAATAATAAAACATGTACAATTAACATATCACGTTTATCAATCTGAGTCCAAACATATCAATAATATACGACATCGATATGTTAAATATTAGATAATATATGCATTTCATTTGAATATAGTTAAAGAAAACTCACCTCGATAACGATATATGATAACACGAAGTTAACCGATAACGAAACTTGAAACCGAACGAGAATCTGAATCAAATTAAAATGGATCACAAACTAAACAAATAAACTTTACCAAAGCTCTCAATGACATATAAGGTACCCTATCGATACCTCGAAATACTCCAAAACGACCCAAAGTAAAAACGAGAAAACCAAAAATTTGCCACCCCTAGTGGACCATGCGATCTGCCACGTGACTTAGGTCGCGGGCAAAGTCGCCTGGCTCATTGCCCACGACATTTTCCCCTATTTTTGACCTGTAACTTCCAGGGTTCATTTAACTCCACACT
The DNA here is from genome assembly GCA_954870635.1 of Arctium minus. Classification (NCBI taxonomy): domain Eukaryota; kingdom Viridiplantae; phylum Streptophyta; class Magnoliopsida; order Asterales; family Asteraceae; genus Arctium; species Arctium minus. The sequence goes on from OX941088.1 coordinate 34,679,377, forward strand.
GCAGGTAACTTGAAGCATAGAACCATCATAAAATTGACTAGAGGAGTTACCAAAACACACTTCTAACTCATCTAATCTGTTTAACAACTCAAAACCATGGATAAATTTCATTTCTTTCCATATACACTTGAGAATTCAAAATATTACCATATCAAACCAAATCTGGATAAAACTCAAGTTCGTCAATTAAAGAACTAATTCAAAGAATTTTTTACACTTAATATTCAAACCAAAACTAGCCATAGATGTTTTTACCATAAGAGCTTGGAATAACCTAACTAGAACCAAAACAAAAATCCAAGAAACAAAAGTACTATCCAAGAAAGTTATTCTAGAGATTAGAGTTAAGACTTCTTACCAAGCTTTAAAGAGATTTCCAACACAAAACGTCAAAGATCAAAACTCCTTTTTCTAAGATTACGTGGAAGTAAAATGTGAAGGCTTAAGATGATGACACCTTTCATGCTTTTCTAAAAATGACCAACTAAACCTTTCACAAATACCTAATAAACCCACCCTTGGAATTTATTTAACACATAAATAACTTACCCGGTTATTAATTAGAACCCCTCAAACCCAAACAAAATACAGGCTTGGAAAACTTTTAGAACCCATATTAACGGAATAATAACAACAAAACACCAGTTTCGGATTTGTTGAGGAATTTGCAACTAGTGCATCCATAAATACGAACTAATTTGCAGTTGGAGCGCCTTTCCCATGTACATCCTCTAACCCTACTTCCATATGTTGTCACAACCATAATCCTTCTTTGGGGTTCCAAACATCAAGCGCAATCCTTGAACACTAAAAGCAAAATTAGGGTTACAGGAGATGGAAAAAAAAAGGGAGAGACGAAAAGGAATGAAGGAACAGGAGAAGGGGGACAATGGAGTTGTGGAGGGGGAAGATCTTCGAGGATGGAGAGAGATATGATAGAAGAGGGTCGAGATCACCGGTGAACAGGGACGGACCTGGTGTGGTAAATACGGTGGCACGTGGCACCGTATTATTTCTCCGACGAAGGGTAAATTTTTTTAAGTTCGTGAAAGGTGCAACTGTATCGTTTTGTAAGGTGGTTCCGTATTATTTTGAAAACTTCAAGAAGGTGCAACCGTACCTCATAATCAACCAAAAAAACAAAAGAAACTATCGAAATCGAACAAAAAAGCCGAAAAAATCCCTCGAAATCAAGCAAACATCTTTAAAAATCCCTCGAAATTGTGGAATTAGGCTAAAAACACATCGGACAATATTGAGCGTCGATAAAAGCTGTGTTTTTTGTAATTATTTTTTGTCTGTATTATATGGTGTCACCGTATGAAAAAATTTATAGGTCCGTCCCTGCCAGTGAAGGGTATTGCCAGAGGGGTGTTCTCTCATAGTTGGATCACCGGAGGTTTTGAGAGTTTTGACCAAGTATATTTTATAAGTAATATATATATAATATTATAATATATTCTTTAATTTTTAAAAGAAAATGAAATAAAATTTAGAAAGACAAAAATACCCCTGAGTTAACCGATATATCTAATAGAAGTTAGTCTAAGGAACTAAAAATGAAAAAAAATGGCAACCACAATGACCAAAACTGTAATTCATTTAAAAGAGGGACGAGAGTTGATAGTGGGTGGCAACCACAGGACCAAATTTGTCATTTACTCTAAACCTTAGAAATATAAAAAGCCAATCTTTTCTAACTCCATGATTATGTATAAAAATCAGATTTATTATGATTTGACTTTGCCCAAAAGTGAGAAAGTAGCATTTAATACAAATGGTCATCAAAGTTAATGCGAGCATCCACTTGGTCAATGCGGACGTCCACTATAAAGTATTTCTGACATTACAGTACTTTCAGTAGTCATAAATCATACTTTTTCTGAAAACTGACAATACGGACGTCCAATTTCTCCATGCGGACGTCCACTTGAACCCAAAATTTCAAAATGTTTTTTGAAGTTATGGTTTTTCTCCAACTTTCAAGATAACTCTTGTAGATACTTTTAGTCCCAAAAATCCAGATCTTTCTCTCTAATCTTCCTCAAGAACATCTTCATGTTATTCAAGTTTATGATTTGATATTCTAAATCAAGCTATATCTTTTGAGAGATATTATACCACCACTTGATCATCATTGCGAGTTCTTCTTATTGTAAGTGGTGTGAGTTAAACACTTTGATTTCCTAATCTTTGGATTAGAGTTGTTTTCATATTTTCGAAAGTGTTTAAATATTGTGTTAGGTTTGAGAAGTTTTCTCCTCACACTAATCCTTTGAGATTTATCATCTTTGTGTGATGATTGAGTTATATCTCCCTACACACGTGACGCTTGAGTGCTTCTCCCTCTTGTGAAAAGGTTGAGTATTCATATCTTCGTTGAAAGATTATAGTGTACAGTTTTGTTCTACCATTTAAAGAACTATAGTAAAGTAACTCAAGAATGTCTTGGTGTGGATGTAGCCAAGTTGGGTGAACCACCTTAATTTCTTCCCTAATCTCTTATATTCTTATAATATTAATTGTGTGTATGAGATTTGTGGGTTTTGGTTTACAATCTTGTGTTTAGGTATTGATGTTTTTAAGCTTTATGTTTATACAAGTTTTTCTGCCTTAAAATTGTTTGAACCGTTACAATTTTAAAAAAATGTTAATTTTGTGATCCTTACAACCTCCCCTAAATATTTTGTTCTAGAAATGTGATAATTTTTATTTTCATAAAAACACGCATCTTTTGAAAACTCAAGTTGTCATATGCTTATAAAAACACGTATCTTTTGATGTATGGAAAAATTATTTTGAAGCATTTGTAAAAAGCCAAAATCATTTAATTTGGGAGATTATAGTTGATGGTAAATTAATCATATCCAAACAAGAAATACATTTGGATATTTTACTTTTTTTCTATAGTTATCTTAATTAGTGAAAAGAAATCCTAGATGGGTATGGAAATGGGGCGGAGACCTCAATCCCCATTCCCGTCCCCAATCCCTCATCTTCATCCCCGTCCATGTCTCCATCCCCATTAGGGAATATGATCACATCCCCATCCCTATCCCCAACAGCGAAACGTGCATTTTTTTTCCCAAAAAATAACAATTTTATATTCTAAACCTAGTTAGGAAATAGGAAATTATGAATTATCGATTTGGTTTAAATAAATAATATATATTTAATTATTAATTAAAATATATAACGGGGACGGGGTGGGGCGGAGAGTGTGATACCGTCTCTGTTCCCATCCCCGGTCTAGCGGGGAATCTCCATCCCCGACCGGACGGATGAACCGGGTTCCTCGACGGGTCAGGGCTCATTCCCATGTCTAATCCTGGAAATCAAAATGTTAATCTAGTGGTTGAAATTGTTTCTCCATTTTCAATATTTTTGTGTTTCTCATTTGAATCTAACATTGTGTGTGTGTGTGTGTGTGCGTAAATGTGGGATCGTGTGAGAATAACAATTATCGTGAGAATGGTGATAACACTTGTGAGCATTTGGATGAGTTCACTATTTCTAACTTCATTTTCCTTCAACAATTTTTAGTACATTCAAATACATTCATCTACCTTTATATTCATTTTTAGTCACCTTAACGAACTTTTACATACATTTAATCACTTTCACATACATGAATTTGTTAATGTTTCGATCATGATAATTAAAATAGGTAGACGACTGTATGTAAATGTATATAAAGGTTTTGTTCTCACAATAATTTTTATTCTCACTGAAAACCAACTTTATATATATATATATATACACACATACACGAAGGATTGTGTGAGAAGTGGACATAAGTTGAGAAGGGTAAGAAGAGTTTTAAACCCTTGATCAATTTTAAGTGGACTAAATCTAACAGGTTAGATTATTTCCCAATTTAACTCATCAAATACACCGGAAGGGTAATTCTATAACTTTGTAATTTCTCTAATTTTCAGTCTCATTCATTGTAAACGCCGTGTTCGAAGACTTCTTGGATTTCTCTCGATTTTACGTCGCCGTTGAGGTAACTACGACCACAAATTTTGCTTTTTTCCTTTGCGATCTTGATATATATGTTCAATTCATCCAGTTTTTGCTTCTCTGTTGATTATTTTTTCATTATTTCTGTAATCGATTTTACGTCCTTGATTTTGATCATCTGCTTCATTGTTTTTTCTTTCTATTGTGAAATTTTTAATTATTTCGTTCATTGATGTTCCTAAATGAATTGCATTGTTAGAGTTTCGTTATATATTATCAATTTGTTTGAATTTCTTGATTTTCATGCAGTGATAGATATAATTACTGAATTTCATTGTTTTATTTGTGTTTGAACCGTCCCATTTGTTCAAATAAATTCAAGTAAGTTCAAATAAATCCAAGTGTTTAATTGTCTAACATTCCTATCTTATCTTGTAGGTTTAAGAATGAATTTGGATGTTGATGTTGTTGAAGATAACATATGTTGATTTTGAAGTTTTTGATGAAGGTTAGTTTTTATGATGAATTTATCAACTAAAGTTATTGTTTATCATTCCATTTTATTTTTCTTCAAATATTTGTTCATATATGTTCAAGCAACTTCAAATTTACTATTTTGTGTATTTAGTAGCAATGTTAACATTGATTAATGTTCTTATGTTATAGCTTTAAGAATGAATTTGGATGTTGATGTTGATGAAGTTAATATACCTTCATTTGATGATGTTGATGTTGAAGATTTTGGTAAAGGTTTATTTTTATAATACCTTTGTTACAAACCTTTATATATGTTCAAGTAAGTTCAATATCACTTTTATGTGTATTAATCTTAGTTGAAGATGCTTGAATCTAATTGAAATTTTAAGAAAGTGCTAAATACATGAAATAACAACCTACTATAATATCCCAAATTCTAAAATAGCAATAATGTAGAAATATTTCCAAAACGGCCCCAATAAAAAATCAAGTCAAAGGTATTCACTACATCTCAAAGGTTTGTAGCGGGTAAACACATGAACAACTGAGAATTATTACATGCCTAAAGAAAAACTAAGTAAAACTCCCTAAACCAAGCTTTCTCTAGACGCATCACATCTTCTCTTTCTCTTTAGAAGAACTTCCAACCTTACCCTTACCTGAAAATGATTTAAGTTTGAAAAAGCGAGGGTTAGACCATAAGATCTAGTGAATTCCCTCTCAATTGACATAAATAAACAATTTAAGGATAAAACAATATACCTCCAAAAGACCCAAATATAACCGAATGGATAACCAAACATAAACAATGGAATTTGCACAGTGTTCATAGACTAGAGCCACTCCACTGTGGCGTTTATAATCAAGGCCTAAGAAAATGCCCATTCAATGTGCTCGTGAAACAAATTCAAGGCATATGGAATAATAAACTCTCAAGGAATTACCCACTATCCCAAGGTACACTAATCCCACTGTGCAAACCCAACCACAAAGCCAAAACCATATCATCATGTGATAAGCAATGTTTAAACAAGTAATCATACCGGGTTAAACAAAATTTAGACATACGTTCGCCTAAAGTTTCAAAATATATAAACCATGCCAAATCATAGTGTTGGGTTTTAAAATAAATTGTAACCGTTATACGCAGCGGAAATTAAAAAGAATTTTGGTTACAAAATTAATAGAAAACTTTTCTAAAACTTAAAAACCAATCGGATCCAATGATGCATTTAATTAAATAAGAACCACACCATAGGGTGTTTAGAGATGTACCTTTTCAGATCTGTTGTGGTTGAACTAGCTGAGCACTTAGAAACCAATCAAGGTTTCCTCTAGCAGTATCCACACACGAACACGCAAAATTCCACCGGGTGCTAGCCCAATAACCCTAGATCTATATGTGTTTTACAGAAAAGAAAAGGGTTTCTGTTAAAGCACATATTTATTGGATTCAAGATCATAATTATTTGAAGATGGAAATCTGAAGTTAAAGCTGTTAAAGTCGTCTCAGCAAATAGTCTAGGGTCCTTTTGTAATAATTAGTCAAAAGTATTTTTACGTATTTTATTTATTTGTCTTTTATTTTAGTTAAATAAGTTTAGTTTGTAGTTGGGCCTGAGCCTTGCAAGCCCATTAGGCTATATGGGCTAAGTATAAATAGTTTGTTTTAGAGTTAATTAGGGTTTAAGGTTCTTAATTGCAATATTATCATAGAGAGAGAATTAGTCGTGGTGGTGGTGTGGCGCCGTGAACAAGAAAGAGAGAAAGAGAGGATTTCGATTTCAACATTGTAATCCTTTGATTTCATTGAATATCAATATCAGGTTTGATTTATTATATTGTTTATGTGATTGCTTGATTGAATGATTGCGTATTGGGACACACAATTGGTATCAGAGCACAGTACTTTTCTGTATTTTTCTGAAAGACTTTTCTAACTCAATTGTCTTTCAAATGGTTTAGCCTAACCCCTTATTTATATCAGAAGAATTATAGTTAGACTATAATTCAATTAAGGATTAAATAAGGTGTAGTAATTATCTGTAATATTCAAATTCAAATTCAAATATATATATATATATATATATATAATTATCCTTTTAAACTTTAAAATATAATTATATAATTACAGATAATTCCCCGTAATTAACATAATTACGTTTTCACCCTGTAAATATCATAATTACAGTTTAACACATATTTTCATAAAATCCGGGTTTCTACAAATGGAAACAAACGCATTCTTTGTGTGCGACCCTATAGGTTTACATACTCCTCAGCAGTATCTTTGTGTGACACGTGTCGTGGGCATATAATAACTTACATTCTCCCACTTGAACACAATACACAGTAACACAGACGATGGTAAGCGTCTAGCAACACGTCACCGCCCCCAAGGCTATGTAAATGTGCTTTTACCTTCGAGCAATTTGATTGATCCAATCAATCATATAGCAGAATCATTCATTATCCTTTTGCTTCACGATATTTTGCTTTGAACTTAAGGCATAGATCTATCTCATCATTTATAGTTCAAAGATTGTGTTTCTCGATCCCAACATATTTGATTATACAAGTGTCATTAGTCCAACTAATCCACTTGTTCATGCATGTAAATCAGAATATGTAATCGAGGGGCCCAAAAATATCTCTCTCATTTGAGAGGAGCAAATCCCATATTGCATGTACATGACTAAATACAGAATTTATGTTATACCTAATATAGCCCTTATGATTACCCGGTCAAAGGTAACGTTAGACTATATCAAAGTATAACACTCCTTGTGCATTAGATCCCAATGCACATCTCAAGTGTGAGGATAAATATTGTTATATTATTTCAAGACTCACCTTATGACGCCGATCTATGAGGTGATCTTGACCGTGGGTCTTATCCAACGCCTTGTGCTCCGACAAGCGCATGTGACTTTGGTTGCACCTAGTGCACTTCCAACTTGGACTATGACCAGACTTCACAATGGTCTTGATTTATTACTAGTCCCCTGGTAATAAGTGATCAAGGACAGTTTTAAATAATATGATCATCATATTCATTTAAGGATACTTAAACATGCTAAAACGAACACAGCGATGTTTTAATTAAATACTCATATCCAATATGCCATAACTGTAAAACATAACTGTTTTAATGTTCACAAAGTAAAAGATTACAAAATTTTTACAAATCAGACTAAATTATTACAAAACCTCAAGCCTATTGAGCTAATGTGAGCATCATGTTTGCTTTGACTCAAAGGCTTGGTTAGAGGATCTGTTGGATTGTCTTCTGATCGAACTTTACATATCTTTATGTCACATCTTTCAATAATCTCTCGAATTAGGTGATATCTTCTCATGATATGCTTAGAGAGCTGATGTGACCTTGGTTCTTTGCCTGGGCAATGACACCTTCATTGTCGCAATAGATCTCGACAGGGTCACATATGCTAGGAACTACTCCCAGATCTGTGATGAATTTCTTCATCCAAACAGCTTCCTTTGCGGCGTCCGACGCTGCAATGTACTCCGATTCTGTAGTTGAATCCGCTATTGTGCTTTGTTTGTAGCTCTTCCAGCTCACAGCACCCCCGTTTAACACAAACACGTATCCCGACTATGATTTATAGTCATCTCAGTCGGTTTGGAAACTAGCATCTATGTATCCTTGAATACACAGATCACTTTCTTGACTACCGTACAGTAAAAACATTTCTTTAGTTCTTCTCAAATACTTTAGAATATTCTTTACTGCTACCCAGTGAGCATCACCTGGGTTTGACTGATACCTGCTCGTCATGCATAGGGCATACGAGACATCTGGTCTAGTACATAACATGGCATACATAATTGAACCGATGGCCGAAGCATAGGGAACACCCTTCATGCGATTCATGTCCTCTTTAGATATAGGACTCTGAGTTTTGCTCAGATGTACACCATGTACCATTGGCAGGTTTCCTCTTTTAGAACCCTCCATCTTGAAGCGTCTTAAGATCTTGTCAATATATGTACTTTGGCTTAATCCAATTAAGCGTTTCGATCTATCACGATAGATCTTTATACCAAGGATATAAGCTGCTTCTACTAGATCCTTCATCGCGAAACACTTCCCTAACCAAGCTTTTACACCTTTAAGGGTAGGGATGTCATTTCTGATGATCAATATATCATCGACATATAGGATTAGGAATACTACTATGCTCCCACTGACTTTCTTGTATACACAAGGTTCATCTTCATTCTTTAAGAAACCAAATTCTTTAATTTTTTCATCAAAACGAAGATTCCAACTACGAGATGCTTGCTTCAGTCCATAAATGGACTTTTGCAACTTACATACCTTTTCAGGAAAATTTGGATGTTTAAAACCTTCTGGTTGTACCATGTATACGCCCTCGCTTAAAGTTCCGTTAAGGAACGCGGTTTTAACATCCATTTTCCATATTTCATAATCATGAAATGCAACTATGGCAAGAAGTATCCTGATGGATTTAATCATGGATATTGGAGAAAAAGTTTCATCATAATCTACTCCATGAGTCTGAGTGAAAACTTTAGCTACCAACCTAGCCTTATAGGTATGTACAATCTCATCCATGTCAGTTTTCTTTTTGAATACCCACTTGCACCCTACAACTTTGCAGCCGGTAGGTGCATCTACCAAGTTCCAAACTTGGTTATCTGACATGGATTGTATTTCAGCCTTCATGGCATCTTGCCATTTATCATATTCTAAACCTGATACGGCTTCCTGGTAGGTTACAGGTTCATCATGCACTGTATCGTCATTGCCAATGAGATAACCATATCTCTCAGGCTCTTGACGACTCCTACTCGATCTTCAGATTGCTTGCATTTCGTCATTACCTTCAACAACTTGTTGAGGCTCAACATCATGTCGATTGTCAGTATCAACCATTGTTTCATCTTGTGGTTCTGGAATTTCTTCAAGATCTACTGTATCCCTCGTTGTGGTTCTCGATAGAAAATCATTTTCTAGGAACTCACCGTGGCACGCAACAAAAACTTTGTTCTCGCTGGGTTTGTAGAAGTAATATCCAACTGTCTCTTTTGGATATCCTACAAAGATGCATTTTTTAGACCTTTTGAATCAAGCTTCCCAGAAGCTTCTCGCTTAATATAGCCTCACAGCCCCATATTCTCATATATGACAGTTTTGGGATCTTCCCAGTCCATAGTTCGAAAGGGGTTTTATCGGTCTTTTTGGTTGGCGCATTATTTAGTATTCGGGCAGCTGTTTCTAGGGCATAACCCCGGAAACTTTTAGGAAGATTGGTACGACTCATCATAGAGCGAACCATGTCCAATAAGGTCTTATTCCTTCTTTCGGACACACCATTATGTTGCGGTGTTCCGGGAGGAGTTAATTGGGATACTATCCCGTTATCTCTTAGATGGTCAATAAAATATTGGCTTAGATATTCCCGACCCCGGTCCGATCGAAGTGTCTTTATCTTTTTGCCAAGTTGATTCTCTACTTCATTCTGAAACTTTTTAAAAAACTCAAAGCTTTCAGATTTGTTTTTCATTAGGTAAACATACCCGTATCTACTGAAGTCATCAGTAAAGGTTATGAAGTAGCGATGACCATTTCTTGTGGTTGAACTAAAGGGCCCACACACATCAATATGTATAATCCCTAATAGTTCTGTTGCCCTTTCGGGTTTTCCTTTAAAAGGCGCCTTTGTCATATTGCCCATTAAGCAAGATTCGCATACATCATATGAATCATCACACAATTCTAACACTCCGTCCGCCTGGAGTTTGGCTATGCGTTTCTTGTTTATGTGTCCAAGACGACAATGCCACAAATAGGTCTGGTTTAAGCCTCGCTTAATTCGTTTATTGTTTACATTATACATTGATTCATCATTACAACTATTTTGCATATCAATTTCATAAATACCATTGTGTGGTTTGGCCACAAAATACAAAACATTGTTAAGATAAGCTGAAATTGAATTATTACTGAAAGTAAACATAAATCCAGTTTGTTGCAAACGAGAAAAAGAAATGATATTCCTAGTAATGTTAGGTACATATAAACACTTGCTAAGTGCTAAAATAAGACCATTTGGCAGCTTCATGTCATAAGTCCCCTGAGCAATAGCAACTACCTTAGCTCCATTCCCCATTCGAAGCTCCATCTGGCCTGGTTTCATTTTCTCTTCACTTCTTAGTCCCTGAAAAGTAGTACAAATGTGAGTACCACACCCAGTATCCAATACCCAGGAATCAGAGTCAGAAGTGAATAAATCAATGGTAAACATACCTGAAGGTCCGGCTCCATTAGCCTTCTGCTTCTTCATTTCTGCCAATAGGGTGGGGCAGTTTCTCTTTCAGTGTCCCTTCTGGTTGCAGTTGAAGCAAACTGCTTTCTCAGGAATCTTTCCCTTGCCCTTTTCTTTGTTGGAGCTTCCAACTTTTCTTTTACCCTTGGTAACCACCATTTTCTTCTTGTTTATCCCACCTTTAGGTTTGATCATCAACACCTGTTTTGGTTTGGATAAATCCAACTTGGATTTCATATTTCTCTCAGCGGTTTTAAGCATGCCGTGAAGCTCCGTGAGAGTTTTCTCCAAACCATTCATATTGTAGTTCAGAACGAACTGGTCATATGACTTGGATAAAGAATTGAGAACCATGTCGGTTGCCAATTCTTGACCCAGTGGGTAGCCAAGACGGGTTAATCGGTCAATATACCATTTCATTCTTAAAATGTGGGTACTGACTGATGAACCCTCAGTCATCATGCAAGCATGCAATGCCCTGACTGTATCGAACCTCTCTTTCCTTGCTTGTAACTGGAACATGGATTTCAAAGAGGATATCATATCCCAAGCATTCATGTCTTCATGTTCCCTCAGTAGCTCGGGAGAAAGTTAATGTAGGTATCAAGCTTAGAGGAGAAAGTTACCTTAGAGATGATGATCTCGTTTCACTAAAATCTTTAAATTCTTCACCAAGAATCCAAAGAGAACTCGTTCCCCTTAAAACACCATTTCTCTCTGCTCCCCTCAAAACCTTGGATCATAATGAAACGGAAAAGAGGGTTTTTTAACTTCTTATTTTCCTATTGGTCCCTAAAAACAAGGAAAATTACTCTCACATCCATAAACTTCATAAAAGTTAATTTGAAGGGTTAAGGTTATTACACCTACTTTGATAATATTTCTTATTATAGCATTGTACTTTCATTTGTTTTTATTACACCAATGTACTTTCAAATTATTTTCTATTAGAGCATTGTATTTTGAAATTCTACTCATTAAAGCAATGTGTAACTTGTTACCTTTTAAATCGGTCAACCCCTTTTTTTGCTTACATAACTTAAATGAGGTGATGTGGATGACACATCATTCTGATTACATGACATAAATAAAAAAACCGTTTCAACTTTTTTTAGTAACTTCTTTACTTTCCTTCCGGATTATTGATATCCAACCCAGATTATATTTTTCATCCCTCTCTTTAAAAAAATATTTTCAAAAAAATTTCACTATTATTAAATTGTGTGCAAATTATATATTCTAGATTAACATATTTTTTTAACAAATGTGATATATTTTTTGAAGATAAATATTTTATTTGTAAGAAAACGTAACACTTATTATTTTCTTATTCAAAGGAAACATATTTTTGCAATTAACATATTATTTACATCCACATCCCTGCAATTCATTTACACTTTTAATTGTGTCACATCAGCTTTTGCAATTAACTTATACACACATGTAATTCACCTACACTTTCAAAAGTGGTCCCACTACAACATTTATTAATTACTTTATAAATTATTATATATATATGTATATATATATATATACTTTTAGTTAATAACATGATATATAATTATTTATTTTAATTTAATGTTAATTAAAATACAAATTTTAATTTCAAACAAACGATTAATATAGAATATAATAATATAATACAATTCGACAACTTTATATTATATATAATTTATAAAAATTACATTATATGTAATTTTATCAGTATTGTATGTTTAAATATGTGTTATTGATTTTTTAGGTAATTATAAAATTTAATGTTTAAGTTAATTTAATTATATTGTATTAAAAAAATAACATATATATATAGTTTATTTAAATAATAATAAAATTTAGTTTATTTAAATAATAAAAAAATTGAAAATATGGATTTGATGGAAGGCCACGTGTGATTGCAAATGGAATTGCAAATGTTGCAATTGGTGTCCTACATGGCATCATCATTTGGTTTTGCAATTGCTTTTGCAACCCGTGTGTGGATGCTCTATAAAATGTGTTTTACAAATATTTTTAATATCATTATATTAATGAATAATTTAGAAATTTCATAAATAAATTAATATATTTATTAGGTAATATGTGAAGTCAATTTTTTAAAAACAAATTAGATATATTCTTTTCTAGATAATATATTGTTTGTAAAAAAAAGGTAACTATTTATATTTTCATTGTTCAAATTCAAAAGATACATTTTTTAAATGTTAGTAAGATAAATTGTTATCTCAATGTTTTCTTAATATTGTTATTAAAGAATAATTTAGATTTTTTAATTAATTTACTATATTTATTAAATAATATTTTAAGTTGATTTTTTTGAAAGTAAAATGTTGTAATAAAAAATGTCATGTCAACAGTATGTTACACACAATCAATAGGTTACACATGGTTACACATTGCTATAATGGGTAATTTTTTTTTGAAAGTAAAATGTTGTAATAAAAAATGTCATGTCAACAGTATGTTACACACAATCAATAGGTTACACATGGTTACACATTGCTATAATGGGTAAAATTTTCAAATTACAATAACTTAATAAAAATAATTTGAAAGTATATTGTTGTAAAAAGAAAAAAATGAAAATACAATGCTATAATACAGAAATTAGTGAAAGTAGGTTGTTATTTCATGCATTTAGCCCTTTAAGAAATTAGTTTGTAATTCAAGGCTATTTTTGTGAATTTTTGGCAATATTTCAACATGAGAATCAGAGAGTAATGATGTTAATTCCCTTGATATGGCTTCTTCTGTCATTCCAGAAGTTGGTGACGTTTTCAAACCCTTTGTTGGGATTGTGTTTTTGTTATCTAAAGATGCTTATCAGAAATACACAAAGGCTGATAGATTTGAAGCTCAGAAGTCTACACAAGCAAAAGATAATAATGGTTTTGCAAGGACAAAGTATTTTGTTTGTAGCAAAGAAAGTTCTAAGAAAATGATTGTTTATGATTTTTTCGTTGATAGTTCAAAGAAGATAAAGCGACGGAGGCCAGAATATCGAAGTGGATGCTTACCTTGGGTTGTTATAATGAAATTATGCATTTTTAACTATACTTTCAATTATGTTCAATTACCTTCAATTATATTATTTTACCTTCAATTGCATTCAGTTACCTTCATTTACCCTCATATGCATTCATTAATCTTAATCTTCATTTATCTATATTAATTTGTTATTGTTTTGTACATGTTTTAGGTACAATATGGTCTTTGTTCATTTCACAGGAATTGATAATCATCACAAGTGTGTTATTTTTGCTGATGCTTTGCTTTCTAAAGAAGACATTCTTCATTATTCATGATTGCTCAAAACCTCTTCATTTGTTTATCCTCAAGAGCTAACTTATGTTGTAACAGATCAAAATGTTGCAATGAAACAAGTTGTAGAGCGTGAATTTAAAATTGCTAGACATCGCCTTTGCATGTGGCATATTATAAAGAATCTTCCTGGTATTCAAGAACTATATAATATCTTTTTTTAATACTTAATATAGATTCTTTGTTGTTTATTCTTTAATATTTTGAACCTTCAATTTCATTCAGACAACTTTATGTATCTTTATTAACATGATCTGACTTATTTATTTCTTTTTCTGTAGCTTGGTATAGTAAACGTGGAAGTTGGTTTTTGAGTACGTTTGAATTCTCTTGTATGGAATGACAAAGATGGATGCAAGTCAATTTGATGTAGAATGGTCATCGTTATTTTTAGAGTTTGGAGTTGAGGGCCAAAAGTGGTTGAAGGGCATGCTTGCAATCCGTCATAAGTGGATTACAACCTATTTCAGGGATGTTCCTATGTTTGGGCTTATGAGGAAAATGTCAAGTTCAGAGTGTGAGAATTACTTCTTTGGGCAGAATTCAAATCGAAAAGCAACTCTTCTTCATGTTTTAGTCGCTTTGATACATCAATAGAGAAGCAGAGGTATAACCAACATTTACATGATCATAACTCAAGAATGACAACTCCTACTTTGGAAACTCGTCTTCAACTTGAAAAGCATGTTGTGCAAATATATACTCAGGAATTATTTTATGTTGTTTAAAAGGAGATAATTGCTTCTTTATATTCTTGTTCAACTTTGAGCAGCAATACCATAGTGGATCCTGATAAAGACAATAAAAGTGAATTTAAAGTATGACTCTTAATTAAACTGATTTTTGAAATCTTTCTGTATAATTATAATCTCCAATTATCTTCAACTACATTCATTTACCTTCAATTTCTTATATATTGAATTTTTTTTTGCATGTTATTTTCAATGAATCTGACTGTAATGTATCTTGTAGGATATAGTTGCCCCAACCTTGAAAGATATGGATTTTTCTGTTGCCATATCTTTTATATATTGAGGCATCGTCAAGTTGAAAATATTCCTGAAAGATATGTTCTTAATTGTTGGAGGAGAGATGCAATGAAACTTCCTTCATTCAAATGTATTGAGAGTATTGCTGAAAATCTTACTCAATTTTTAGAAAACATTAAGAT
Source organism: Arctium minus (assembly GCA_954870635.1). Taxonomy (NCBI): domain Eukaryota; kingdom Viridiplantae; phylum Streptophyta; class Magnoliopsida; order Asterales; family Asteraceae; genus Arctium; species Arctium minus. The sequence continues at coordinate 34,694,620 of OX941088.1, forward strand.
TTTTGAATCAGATTTGGATGTCATTGGTTTAGCTAAATCATCAATGAGAAAAAAAGAAACTATTGGATCTTTACTTGGTGCAATTCAACCTTTTGTGGTAGTTGTTGAAGTTCCTCCAAAATAAGGAACAAAGGGTGTGATACTAGCAAGAGGTATGTTGGTGCTAGGGGGTGTTCAATAAAACCGTTGGACTACTGATCAAACGGTCAAACCAAGTCAAACCGAACCATTTTTTGCGGTTTGAGCGGTCTGATGGGTCGGTCCAGTCTAAAAAGTAGCCAAACCGCTCGGTCTGGTCTGATATGCTGCTTGAACATTTTTTTGAGCGCTCTGGACCAAACCGACCGCCAAACGTACAAATGCAATAATTATATTTAGTTTTCATGTTATAGGCTCAAATTTTAAGGCTCAATTAAAAAAAAATGTTCGTCCAAGACATTATATTCTTAATTTTCATTTCTCAATTGACCGCATTATCTAAATCGACAAAATCTCGAAATCCATCAAAATTCAAATCCATAATTTCAAATCGTCATTCGACTTGCTTAATGTTTTTCCAATATTACAACTATTATTTGTGAACTTGTTTAACTTTTTTTCAACTTGCTCAATGCTTTTTTTTAATTTTAGATATAGAGTTTTTTATAGTTTCGTATACCATTTTTTTTAATAATGTTATGTTGTTAGTAATTTCATTTTGGATATAGATCCTACGCTTTTTTTAGTTTAAAGCCTATAAGCAGCCCAAACCGCCTAAATCGTCAAACCAAATTGCTTTTTGTGGTCCGGTTTGACCGGTTTGGTCAATTGCGGCCAAACTGCTCGGTTTGGAAAATATCCAAACCACTATTGCAGTTTGGTTGGTGGTTTGAGGGATTAAACCACGCAAACCGGACCGCGAACACCCCTAGTTCGTGCACGTGATGAAGCAATCAATAAAAGTTCAAGTAGAAAGAGGCTTTATAGAAAGTGTCAACAACGAGGAAACCATGATTCAAAGAATTGTTCCATGAATAAAGAATAGTAGTTTAGCATAGGATTCTTTGGCTTCATTCACCTTCAAAAGGCTTCATTTAGCTTCAATTACCTTCATTTATGTTGCAATACCTTTATTCATATTACTTTCAACTACCTTAAAAATGATTCATTTACGTTCAACTTAATTCATTTAAGTTCAAATTTCTACATTCATTTACAATACTATGTCACATATGAGATAACATTCTATTACCTTCAATTAAGTTCAACTACCTTTAGTATGTTCAATGGCACATGAGTAAAAAATTGTTATCAAATTCTAATATAGAATATATTAAATGTAATTAATATATTTCAATATGACATTTTAAATTCAAGTTCAATTACCTTCATTTAACTTCAATTAACTTAATTTATGTTGCATTACCTTTATTCATATTACGTTCAACTACTTTAAACATGATTCAATTACGTTCAATTTCATTCATTTATGTTCAACTTCATTCATTTACGTTCAATTACATTAAAATACATTCATTTATAATACTATGTCACATCTGAGATAAAGTTCAATTGTCTTCATTTATGATCAATGGCACATGAATAAACAACCCGCTAACAAATTTCAAGTTATTCATAAAACTTTCAATTACTTTCAAGTATTTTCAACTTGTAACATCCGGAATTTCAGGTAAGTATAAAGTTTTGTTAATCTTATGTTTATGTGTTTATAGAAGTAGAAATTATATGCCTAATCGCTATTTTGTTTAAAATGGTTATTTGGTTTGGTTTGGTTTGGAAATGTTAGAACCATCCTTTGGAAGCAGGGAGTTACGCGACTTACGTCGCGGGTGCAAGTCGCGGCACAAGCCGCGTAACCCACTGGAGTGTTTCTCCCTGGAGCAAGCGGGCGAATTACGCCGCGGGTGCAAGTCGCGGGGCGAACTGCAAGTCCCCAAAACCTCTTTTTCACTCGGATTCAAATCACAAAAACATACACACGCGATTTGAAAGGCGATTTTTTAGGGTTTTGAGCTACTTTCTTCCTCTTGCTACCTTAGAGCATTGATTTAAAAGTGTTTGGGTGGTTACACTTCATTTATTGAGTTTCAACCTACCTTGGAGTGCATTGATTGGAGTATTTTCTCAAGATTCAAGTCTCATCTTCTTCAACTAGGGTTTTCATCTTTTCTAGGTTTTGGTCAAAAACCTAGATTGTGAGTATACTAATCCTTTGTTAAAACTAGATACACATCATAATCTATTATTTGCTATCATCTTGCATCCTACTTGGAATGTTCATATTTTTATACTCAAAGTATTTGGGGTTTTTCTTTATGAAACCAAGTGTATTGTATCATACCTTGAGTATGTTGGGACATGTATATGTGTACCTTGTTAAGGAGATGATATCTCAATTGGGACTCCATTTGTTGGGTCAAAACTACATGATTAAATTTGTAGTTATATTGGTCTTGCTATGGACTTCATATTAAATGGCTTGTAATATTGTACCCATGGTTGGTATGGATAATATTCTTGGTCATATTGTGCCTTGAGGCCTATTAATAAATTATGTTGGACGAACCAAGTCAGTAGACACTAGGAGGATGTAGTCTTGGGTGCCACCGTGTGGGTATGTGCCTAGACCTCCGCCATTCGGGGTAATGCCATGGTAGTAGTCCTCGGATGTGTCGGGCCTTTCGGATGTCACTCGTAGTAGTTGGCATCAAGGTACATTGGCTCTTTGGGTGGAACTTGATTGGTGCTATGGGTATCCCCCGTTGACTCCACATTAAATGAAATTTGGTTAACTGCTCATAAGAATTGTAAATGCTTTATCATGCTATTTTCTTGTTCAACTCACTAGGCTTTTTGGCCTAATACTTGTTTGGTATCGATGTGTATCTCAGGTTCTAGTGGCGCCGTTTCTAAGCAGGCGTAGTTGCTTGGGTGAGAGCTTGGGGAAATGCACTTGGACATACATTTTGGAGAAGTCATTTGGGCTTATAGATGACACCCTTTTTGTAATCTCTTTTCTAGTTGTAGAAATTAGATTAGTGGTTGTTGTTTATTGTTTATTGTCCGTTCAATTACAACTGTGATTAAACAGGTTTATATATTTTCCCCATTTTTTGGGAGGCTCTTGCTAAAGCAATTTATATACCATTTCTCTTTTTTGGGAAAGTTTTTGTTATACCTATTTTTAGGGTGTTACAAGTTGGTATCAGAGCTTTAGTTTAAGTGAACTAGGTGTTGTTTTAGCATATCTAGACTTAAGATTTAGACTTTATTGTTTCACTGTCCATTTTGGGTAGAAATCCTAGGTGGGGAGCGCATTAGGATTCACGGAACTACACTAATTGAGAGTTGTGATGATGGTGACAAGAATTCTTGTGTATGATTCGTTCATAATTTCATTTAGTTATTGCTATTATGAATACATTATTACGTGAGCTTACTTGATTTACTCTTATTATGATAATTGATGAAGGTATTAGTACGTTCAAAGAGTTCAACTCATTTAGCCTTTTTCTCAATCTCTTCTCGTATGTGTGTGGCAATTATCAATGGTAAACACTCGGAGCAGATTACAGAGCACGCTAGAGAGGCGCGCGAAAGTAGAATCTACTGCTGACCAACCTCATGTGGTCGATACCTCCGTTGTGCCTCCCATGCCCAATCTCTTGGGAGGAGGACCCGAACAGATCCCACGCACGAACATTACGGCTAGCAATGCTATCATGGAGGAGGTAACGATGGAGACCAGAATCAGAGACAACATGATGTTGGCCATGAACTCGGCCATGGCTCAACAACTTTTTCATGAAGCTTCTGGAAGATCGAGATGCCAGTAACCGCCAACCTGAGACGATGGCCAAGAATATCGTTATGGGATCGGGTGGTGGACCAGCCGTTGTATTAACTGAGGAGCAATCCGAGAAAGGAAATAAAGGGAAGGTCAAAGGATGCACCTACAAAGCTTTTCTGGGGTGCAACCCAAAGGAGTTTTCGGGCTCAGCAAATCCAGTCGTTTGTATGTATTGGCTGAAGGAAGTCGAGATGACTTTCGAATCTAGTGAATACGATGTCTCGTAGCGGGTGAAGTTCGCTTCTCAAATTTTGAGGGGTGAGGCCTTAATCTGGTGGAATCTCACACGGTCCGCCCTCACTCCCGAAGTTTTGGCCAAGTTAACTTGGCCGGTATCAGGATCTGAATTCTTAACAAGAATAAACACTCAGAAACAATATTAAAGGAGTTTGCGGAATAACACTTTAATATTCAAAGATCAATGAAACAGTGAATCATAATAACAACTTGTAAACTTTATTGAATGGTTATAAAGCTACAAGATTTCACACACAACCTCAATATTGATGAACAGGCTCACCAATACGAATTCTACTTCTCTAGAACTAGGATTATAAACCTTGAGGTTGATTCTCTCTAAGAAAACTAAAAACTCAGAATAATTCTCTATCCTAAAGATACAAACTATTCTATACATATACTGAAGATAAAAGATAATTACAAAGAATAAGACAGTTTAGGGATGAATCAGTTGAAACACTTTCCATATCTAAGTAATATACATTATCCTTTCTTGGAGTTCTTAGTAGTATCATCTTTTCATCAACTACCTTGAATCCAGGAGCAAGGATAATGCATTCAGAAACAGTAAATAATATACTATGCTGTTTGTCACAAACTTGTGATACACTTAACAGGTTGTACCTTAACTGCTCAACATAGAATACATCTTCAAAGGTCATTTTACCTTTGGTTACATCCCCCTTACCACTAATCTTACCTCCATCTGGAGTATTACCAAAAGCAACATGCCCACCATCAATTTTCTTGAAATTCTTGAGGCATGACATGTTCCCTGTCATGTGCCTAGAGCAACCACTATCAACATGCCAGATGCTCTTCCCCTTGAGCTGCTGGTTGCCCTGCACATAAGATTAAACAGTTAGTATTTATTGGGAACCCAAGCCAAAGTGGTCTTGGGTCTCCCTTTCTCATCAAAGTACTTACATTCCTTTTTGATGAGATTTTTAAACACAGAGCACTCTTTATTGGAGTACTTTGTCAATATGATTGGTCTAGCAGCACAAACACTAGGAGAAGTACTAACTTTAAAAGTACTAACAGAGTTAGCAACACTAACAGGTTTAGCAGTACTAACCTTGTTAGAAGCACTAACAGAGTTAGCAGTATTAACATTTGAAGAAGTACTAACCATGTTAGTTTTAGCAGTACTAATACTCTTGGCAGCACTAACATTGGTAGCAGTAGTATTGCTTCTAGCAGCACTATCATTGTCAGCAGTACTATTTGGGGTAGCAGTACTAACCGTTTTAGTGCATTTAGGAACCCACATATTGACACTTTCTTTAACAGTCTTTTTCTTCATGTGGCTTTTAGATTTAACAGATTTCTTAGCCACATGGTTCCTTTCCTTCTTCCTATAACCAAAGGGTTTTTGCATAGATATTTGAAAATTCATCCTTTGGTTCATAGGATTGAAATAACAGTATTTGGCAAGATGATTCAATTTGCCACAGATAAAACAAGGTTTTGGTCTATTGATTTTACTCAAATCAACCCCTTGTTTTTGTGCCTACTGATTATTCCAGTTTCTTTGATTTCCCCTCTTTTTATCATGTTTTAGGGGCTCAGATTTCTTGCATGCCCACTGTTTGCAAGGAACAGGATTCACAACTGTGGTCTGTTTGTAGTGGACCTTACCAGACTTTCCCTCTGTCTTCTCTATGTCCTTTGATTTGACCCAAATCTTTCCACACCCCTCATTGGTAATGATGTGATTCTCTAGGGGAATCTCACCACTCACATTGTTCTCCTTACTCTTACCAACCTCTTTCTCAGTCTTGTCCTCAACAACTACCTCATCTAAGGGATCTATCTCAGTGGCTCCCTCAGGCAAGTCCTTCCTATCCTTGGTGTCTAGCAAGTCTGAAGTAGGAGGGATGTAATTGTTGTTATATGGTGGTGGTGTGGTATTATATCCAATTCCTCTTCTCAATTTGTCATGAATCTGAGTTTGTAGTAAAGAGTCTATTGCTTTAGAAGCATTGGAAAACTTTTCCACATCAAGCTTAACCTTGGTTAGCTCCTCTCTCAACTTTTCACTCTCCTCTTTAGATTTGGTCAATTGGAGTTCTAGATCCTTTTTCTCCCACTTCCAGTAATTGGTATCATATGAGTGTTGGAGTTCATTGGCTTGAAAACCTTTAATCTGTTCCTCAAACATCTCAACAATTCTCACATAGTCTTTTATATCTTTTGCTAACCTCTTAAGGTCATCACTCATGTTCTGGTTGTGATCTCTGTACCTTTTAACAGTGTCTATGCAAGTTTTAGAACAGAGAGTAGAACTTACCTCAGTTGGGAGATCAGATTCTTCTGCCATAAGAGCTTGATTTTGGATAGCCTCTTCTGCTTGATCACTCCAGTCAAACCCCATTCCTTGTTGAGAAACAAGGGCTTGAGCAGAGTTTCTGTTATGGTTGAGGTTTCCAGACTGTGCTTGTTGGTGGTTGTTGTTGTGAGACACTCCACTTCTGCATTCCCTGGCAAAGTGTCCCTTCAGATGACATTTATAGCATTCCACCTTTGATTTATCAAAGCCTGCTCCATCTTCTCTTCTTTGGGAGAAGTTGTTCCTCCCAGTCCTCTTTATGAACTTCTTCACCCTCATGGAAAGCATGGCCATCTGCCATTTAATATCCATCTCTTCAAGATCATCAGGATGAAGTTGTTCCAAGTCATCATTAATTAAAGGGGAATTTCCATGGCTGGAAAGAAAGGCTTCAAACACAGATTCAGTGCCTTTTTCTTGATTTGCTCCATTAGCAGCATTAACTGATTCAGGGTTAGCTTTAGAATCAATTGATGCTGATAGAAGTGCAGCATTATGAATATATCCAGAAGGTTTCTTCTTTGCCTCCACCTCAGCTTCAAATACTCTAAGGTCATTGTACAGATCATCAAGTTCTTTCTCTTCCAATTGTTCATTCTGTCTGAACGAAACAGTGTACATGGTCCATTCATCTCCAAGGGACCTCAAGAACTTTCTGTTTACATCATCTTGATCAACCTGTACTCCCATAGTAGCTAGTTCACCAATCAGCTTGTTAAACCTGTCAAAAGTTTGAGTCATGGACTCATTCTTAGTTGACATAAAGTTTTCATACTGTTGCTTCAATATTGCCTTCTGATTTCTCTTGGTACTTTTGGTATCAGAGAATCTCTTTTCTAGAGCATTCCAGAGCATCTGTGCATCAGTGCAATTGCTGAATTGGTGTTGATATTCATTGGGAATAGACAAGAGCAGTGTGCTCAGGGCTTTCATCTCTGTCTGTCTTGTCTTCCTTTCTGCATCTGACTTTGGTGGGGTCCTTTTTCCATCTGCACCAATCTTTCCTGCATCAGATGGGCCATTCTCAATGATGTCCCACATGGAGTAATCTGTGACGAGAATGTATTGCTTGATTCTAATCTTCCACATGTTAAATTCATTGGATCTGAGCATTGGAACCTTTGAGACAAGAGTACTGTTTGATTCAACTGTGTTTTCCATGATGAATAAGATTTCTGAGAATACTTGCTCTGATACCACTTGTCAGGATCTCAATTCTTAACAAGAATAAACACTCAGAAACAATATTAAAGGAGTTTGCGGAATAACACTTTAATATTCAAAGATCAATGAAACAGTGAATCATAATAACAACTTGTAAACTTTATTGAATGGTTATAAAGCTACAAGATTTCACACACAACCTCAATATTGATGAACAGACTCACCAATACGAATTCTACTTCTCTAGAACTAGGATTATAAACCTTGAGGTTGATTCTCTCTAAGAAAACTAAAAACTCAGAATAATTCTCTATCCTAAAGATACAAACTATTCTATACATATACTGAAGATAAAAGATAATTACAAAGAATAAAAGATCTTCAGTATAATCTTCCAAAGTTATCTCCAAGCTTTCCATGAATATCTCCATTCAGTACAGCTGTCATCCTTGCCATATGAAGTCTTCATCTCATAAGCAGTATTAAGTCTTCAGCAGCATTAATACTTTGAGCAGTATTAAGTTCAGCAGTACTAACTACTAGCAGTACTAAAATTGCTTAGCATTAGTAACTTCATTAAGCAGTATTAATCTTGACTAGCAGCATTAATCTTTCTCAGCAGTAGTAACTTCAGAAGTAGTAACCATTTAGTGCTAGCAGCATTAACCATACTTGTATAATTTTGAATTCCCAACAATCTCCCCCTAACTTGGCTTTTAGGAAGAGAAGTCAAGTTCTTTAGATGATCCCAAAACACCATTATTCATAGCCCTGTATTAGCATCCAACCCCAAACTTTGATTTATTGTCCTTTGGATCAAATACTTTGCCATTTCTGAATCTGGAACACATCCAAGCTTCTTTTTCAACATTGCATGCAGCTTCAATCTACTGTGGTTGTACACTCTATCCACTAGGAAGTATTCTATGTGATTTGAATCCATAGTTAAAGCATATACTCCACTAGTTTCATATAGAGTCCAGTTGTTAACTGTTTGAAACACATTTCTGATAGCTTCCTATACTTCTTCTGGTTTGAACATCATACACAGATACTCCATCACAAGTTTTGTGATTAAAATCTCTGGAGCTTTTAATTGATCAACATACAACTTCATTCCTATTTCAAACATCTCCTCTAAATCAGACCTGGAACATGTTCTGACAATCTTGGCCCAAGTATTATACACTTCATACTTCTCATCTTTTCTTTTGAGCCTGATATACTCTTTTCCATCAACCTTCATTGTATCCCAGAGAATGACCTCAGGAGGCTTAACACCAACAGGTTCAGCTGTTATAGGTTCAGGAACTTTGTCCATCACTACCATGTACAGATTCACATCATCAGTACTTGATGGTTTTTTCTGTTCAACTGACTTAGGTGCCCCTTCTTCTTCAGCAACCTTCTCAGCTTCTTCTTTATCCACTCTAGGCTTCTTGGCTGATTTTCTTCTTGCCATCATTTTAGTTCTTTTTAAAGTCCTCAGACTTTCACCTAGAGTTTCTTCTTTCTTTGGTGTTTCTTGCTCATCAGGGAAAGGTTTTTCTATCAGAAAATCATTACTTTCTTTCATCCTCTTTTCCATTTCAACTCTGGTTGTTTCATTCAATTCAGCAGTATTAACAGTTTCTGCTGCTTGTTCAAACACACTTTCTGTTTCTACTGCTTTCTCTTTTACTACTGCTATGCTTTCTGTTTCTGCTGCTTGTACTTTATCTCCACTAACCCCATCAAACTCCCCCTCAACTTTAGCATCTTCCATGTTGGCATTAGCTTCTGACTCCCCCTTTTTGGGAGCATCAGTCACTGGTTTCCTTCTTCTGAGCACAAACTGTTTCTTCTTCTTTTTCTGGACCAATCTCTTCACCATTTTCATCAGGTTGGTAATCTGTACTTGTTGAGACAGAATTATCAGTTTCAGCTCTTCTATGTCTTTTCCCTGCTTGATTACATCCATATTGATGTTGCCCATTGTTTCCATCAATTCAAGATAGTCATATCTGTCCTCACCTTCTCCAGGAGTGTGACCCCCTTTTGAAGGATCATGGGATCTTTTTATAGTAGAGGTCTTCTGCCTAGCAGAAGCACCTGCTACCCCCATGGTTTCTTGGCACCTGGGACCTTTGGATGATTGCTCACCCAAAGTTGCCATGGGGAAGGTCTTATTGATGTTACCACTGACCTCCTCTGTGCTAGCAGGAGTAGTGGCAGCCTTTGCACCCATATGCTCATTCATCTCCTCAGTGAGCACCTCCTTGGGGTTGGGAGACACCCCTGTGGTTTCCTTATAGATATTCTCTAATGGAGAATTCTCCATTAGAGGGCTTAAAGGCTCTGTGGGTGAAGGTACAAGAAGGGAAGGAGCCTTCTTTCCCATTTTCCTTATGTAGGTATTGGTGATTGGAGAAGTGGGTTTTTGAATAAGGGACTGTGGGATTGATATGGTGATTGAAGGTTGGGATTGGCTTTCAGTGGGATGGTCTAATGAGGGCCTTGACCCTGAAGACATACCTTCTTCATTGTGGGACACCACCATCATTGTAGAGAACAATGGGGTGTCAACTCCTTCCGAGTCCAATGGAGATCTCTTCATATTTGAAAAGACCTTACCTTTGGGGATTTTTGGTACATATACCTCATCAAAGTGAGGCATATCCGTCAATTCATTGGTTATAACTACCTGGACAAATCTTGGGTACATATAAAAACTCTTTTTGTTTCCCAAGTTTGACACAAGGTCATTGAAAACCATTCTTGAAAAATTGTACTTTCTGGCAGTGGCCAAGCAGACCAAAGCATAAGCAATGGTACTGCTGAACTCACTCCATTTAGTAGTCTTTTTAGAAATGCAGTGCATAAGGGTATGAACAAGAAAACGCCATTGGGTATAAAATTTAGCTTTTGAGAATTTGAAACCACCCAATTGGCCTCCATACCCCATTCTTGAAAGATTTGAGAACAAGTCCTCATTAGGAATAGAAGTAATACCTGCAGCATCGTCTAGACGTAGACAGATGCGAATCACCTCTTCAGAAACTGACAAGGTCTTGTCACACACCCTTGTCTTGATTATCTACACACCATTTTCTGTGACTACAGTGGCATTTGCCCAAAATTGTCTTTGATGCTCTATGTAGATTGTTGGCGACACTGTAAGAGCATGGGTAATGTGGCTGGACTTGAGAAAATCCACAATTTGATGGAATCCAGCAGCTTGTTTAGGCTTCTGTAGCATTGCAATCTCATTATGTTCATCAATGAACGCCATAGCTGCCATCGAGCTTGAGTATTCTGGACTGAAACACTTGGTGCTTGAGAGAAAAGGGTTAGAGAGCAGATGAATAGAAATCAAAGAGTCGTTATGAACTTTTAGGCGGGTAAAAAGGGTATTTATACGATTCGGGACATAAGCAGTATTAACTAACTAGCAGTATTAACTAACTAGCAGTATTAACTGAGAGCAGTATTAACCACTAGCAGTATTAACTAACTAGCAGTATTAACTGAGAGCAGTATTAACCACTAGCAGTATTAACTAACTAACAGTATTAACTGAGAGCAGTATTAACCACTTAGCAGTATTAACTAACTAGCAGTATTAACTGAGAGCAGTATTAACTAACTAGCAATATTAACTTTGCACTGGCAGTATTAAAACTGCACTGGCAGCATTAACTATACTTACACTTTTTGAAGCTTGAGGTACTCTGAGCAAGGTAATAACTTCCTGAGAAAGAAGTTAGTAGCACCAAAGAATAAACCAATACCAGGTATGTAAACACTTTTTAAAAACATGAGCTCATTCAGAGTTGATCATGCCCACATTTGTGACCAAGAAAGTGAATCTACCCACATCAAAAGCTTTAGTAAATAGATCAGCAAACTGGTTGTCAGTATGAACTTTAGCAACTTGAATTAGCTTCTTTTCATTACAATATCTAATAAAGTGATACCTGATCTCAATGTGCTTTGTTTTGGAGTGCTTGACTTGATTGTTAACAATACTTATAGCACTGCTATTGTCAATGAAGATTGGAGTGTGAAGAAAGGTTACCCCATAGTCCAGCATTTGATTCTAAATCCATAGAACCTGAAAGCAGCAACTTGCAGCAGCAATATACTCAACTTCTGTTGTTGATAAGGACACTGTGGTTTGTTTCTTACACTGCCAAGATACTAGTCTTGCACCCAAAAGTTGACATCCACCTGAAGTAGACTTTCTATCCATAGTAGCACCACCCAAGTCACTGTCTGAGTATGCAATCAAGTCAAAGTTGGATTCATAAGGATACCAAAGACCTAATCTAGGTTGCCCTCTTAAGTATCTGAAAATCCTTTTAACAGCTTGAAGATGTGATTGCTTTGGCTTAACTTGGAATCTGGCACACAAACACACTGGAAACATGATGTCTGGTCTTGAAGCTGTGAGATACATGAGAGATCCAATCATTGATCTATATAGATGGACATCAACATCCTCCCCCTCAAGATCAGCAGTGATCTGTTTATGAGTCTCCATAGGTGTGTTTGCTGGCTTTGAGTCTGTTAAACCATACTTATCCAGGATGTCTTTCACATATTTTGATTGACTTATGAAGATCCCATCTTTCTTCTGTTTCACTTGAAGCCCAAGGAAGAAGGTAAGTTCACCCATTGAACTCATTTTAAAGCTCTTGTGCATCAACTTTTCAAAGTCTCTACACATCTGATCTTTTGTGGATCCAAAGATGATATCATCCACATAGATCTGAACAAGTAGGATGTCCTTCTTACTTCTTTTAATGAAGAGGGTCTTGTCAATTATTCCTCTTTCAAACCCATTCTCCAAGAGATAGGTAGACAGTGTATCATACCATGCTCTTGGGGCTTGATGAAGACCATAAAGTGATTTCTTCAGTTTGTATACTCTGTCTGGATATGATGGATTTTCAAATCCAGGGGGCTGACAGACATATACTTCTTCATCAATTGTACCATAAAGAAAGGCACTCTTCACATCCATTTGGTATACCTTGAACTTCATGTATGAGGCATAGGCTAGAAATAGCCTAATTGCCTCTACCCTTGCCACTGGAGCAAACACTTCTTCATACTCTATGCCTTCTTCTTGAGTGTACCCTTGTGCCACAAGCCTTGCTTTGTTCCTGATCACAATTCTTCTCTCATCCTTTTTATTTCTGAAAATCCACTTGGTGCCAATAGCTCTATGACCTTTTGGAAGGTCCACCAAGTCCCAAACTTCTTGCAATTTGAACTGCAGTAACTCTTCTTGCATAACTTCTATCCAACTGGAATCTTTCATTGCATCATAAACCTTCTTAGGCTCAATCTGAGATAGAAAGCAAGAGAGTACTGTGTGTTGCTGATCCTGCAGCTCTTGAAGTCTGCTTTGATTCCTTGTTATCATAGGAGAAGAGATGTCTCCTATTACCAACTCTGGAGGATGGTTCTTTTGAGTTCTAGTCTGATGACTAGGTTCTTCATTGATTCCCACATCTAGATTGGAATCATTTAAGTCAGCTGAGGGGATCTCATCAGCTGCTTATGGCTCTTCATGCACTGGATTCTCCTCATCTCTTCTTTCTTCTTCACTCTGAATTTGTTCAGTAGCATTCTCCTTTTCACAGACATCAACAGGCTCTATTGGAGGTATGAGAAAGATCACAGACTGAGGAATAATGTCTTGTACTTGTACTTGTTCATCCCCTGATCCTCCACTTCCTGAACCTGCATGATAATCACTACTGAAACCCAAAGAGTTAGTTAGTGAATCAATGTCAAATAACCACTGAGGACCAGACCCAATAGGATTTGGTGTGTTCTCATTGCACTTGACATTGTCACTTTCCTCAATTATTCTAGAAGAAGAATTAAAAACTCTGTAAGCCTTACTTTGAGATGAGTAACCAACAAGAAAACCATCATCTGCCTTGCTATCAAACTTTCCTAAGTGAGTTTTGGTATTGAGAATGGTACAAGGACACCCAAAAGGTTTGAAAAATTCAATAAATGGTTTTCTTTTATTTAAAATCTCATATGGTGTCTTGTTCTTAGGCTTAACTACTAGTACTCTGTTTTGGACATAGCAAGTAGTATTAACTGCTTCAGCCCAGAAAGTAATTGGAAGTTTGGAATCAGCTAACAAAGATCTAGCAGCTTCAATCAGTGTCCTATTCCTTCTCTCAGCAACACCATTTTGTTGTGGAGTCCTAAAAGCACTGTATTGCCTCTCAATTCCTTTTTCCTCACAAAAGGTGTTTAGGTCATGATTTTTAAATTCCGTACCATTGTCTGACCTAATGACTTTTACCTTTTGATTTGTTTGGTTTTCAATTCTTAGGATAAAGGATTTGATCAATCCACTTGTCTCATTCTTAGTCCTTAGAAAATATACCCAAGTAAATCTAGAGTAATCATCAACAATAGCTAGGCAGTATGATTTCTTACCTATACTCATAACATTTGTAGGACCAAACAGATCCATATGCAACAACTGAAGAGAACTAGAGATTGTGTTCATCTCTTTGGACTTATGAGAAGTTTTGTGTTGTTTGCCTTTGAGACAGGCAACACAATGATCATCACATGAAAAGACTTTGGAAGGTAAACCTCTTACAAGGTTGTTTTTAACAAGTTTATTCATTGTTTTAAAGTTCATGTGACACATCCTTCTGTGCCAAAGTGATGATTCATCCAAAGAAGCTTTTGAAACAAGACAGTTTAGGGATGAATCAGTTGAAACACTTTCCATATCTAAGTAATATACATTATCCTTTCTTGGAGTTCTTAGTAGTATCATCTTTTCATCAACTACCTTGAATCCAGGAGCAAGGATAATGCATTCAGAAACAGTAAATAATATACTATGCTGTTTGTCACAAACCTGTGATACACTTAACAGGTTGTACCTTAACTGCTCAACATAGAATACATCTTCAAAGGTCATTTTACCTTTGGTTACATCCCCCTTACCACTGATCTTACCTCCATCTGGAGTATTACCAAAAGCAACATGCCCACCATCAATTTTCTTGAAATTCTTGAGGCATGACATGTTCCCTGTCATGTGCCTAGAGCAACCACTATCAACATGCCAGATGCTCTTCCCATTGAGCTGCTGGTTGCCCTGCACATAAGATTAAACAATTAGTATTGATTGGGAACCCAAGCCAAAGTAGTCTTGGGTCTCCCTTTCTCATGAAAGTGCTTACATTCCTTTTTGATGAGATTTTTAAACACAGAGCACTCTTTATTGGAGTACTTTGTCAATATGATTGGTCTAGCAGCACAAACACTAGGAGAAGTACTAACTTTAGAAGTACTAACAGAGTTAGCAGCACTAACAGGTTTAGCAGTACTAACCTTGTTAGAAGCACTAACAGAGTTAGCAGTATTAACATTTGAAGAAGTACTAACCATGTTAGTTTTAGCAGTACTAATACTCTTGGCAGCACTAACATTGGTAGCAGTAGTATTGCTTCTAGCAGCACTATCATTGTCAGCAGTACTATTTGGGGTAGCAGTACTAACCGTTTTAGTGCATTTAGGAACCCACATATTGACACTTTCTTTAACAGTCTTTTTCTTCATGTGGCTTTTAGATTTAACAGATTTCTTAGCCACATGGTTCCTTTCCTTCTTCCTATAACCAAAGGGTTTTTGCATAGATCTTTGAAAATTCATCCTTTGGTTCATAGGATTGAAATAACAGTATTTGGCAAGATGATTCAATTTTCCACAGATAAAACAAGGTTTTGGTCTATTGATTTTACTCAAATCAACCCCTTGTTTTTGTGCCCACTGATTATTCCAGTTTCTTTGATTTCCCCTCTTTTTATCATGTTTTAGGGGCTCAGATTTCTTGCATGCACACTGTTTGCAAGGAACAAGATTCACAACTGTGGTCTGTTTGTAATGGACCTTACCAGACTTTCCCTCTGTCTTCTCTATGTCCTTTGATTTGACCCAAATCTTTCCACACCCCTCATTGGTAATGATGTGATTCTCTAGGGGAATCTCACCACTCACATTGTTCTCCTTACTCTTACCAACCTCTTTCTCAGTCTTGTCCTCAACAACTACCTCATCTAAGGGATCTATCTCAGTGGCTCCCTCAGGCAAGTCCTTCCTATCCTTGGTGTCTAGCAAGTCTGAAGTAGGAGGGATGTAATTGTTGTTATATGGTGGTGGTGTGGTATTATATCCAATTCCTCTTCTCAATTTGTCATGAATCTGAGTTTGTAGTAAAGAGTCTATTGCTTTAGAAGCATTGGAAAACTTTTCCACATCAAGCTTAACCTTGGTTAGCTCCTCTCTCAACTTTTCACTCTCCTCTTTAGATTTGGTCAATTGGAGTTCTAGATCCTTTTTCTCCCACTTCCAGTAATTGGTATCATATGAGTGTTGGAGTTCATTGGCTTGAAAACCTTTAATCTGTTCCTCAAACCTCTCAACAATTCTCACATAGTCTTTTATATCTTTTGCTAACCTCTTAAGGTCATCACTCATGTTCTGGTTGTGATCTCTGTACCTTTTAATAGTGTCTATGCAAGTTTTAGAACAGAGAGTAGAACTTACCTCAGTTGGGAGATCAGATACTTCTGCCATAAGAGCTTGATTTTGGATAGCCTCTTCTGCTTGATCACTCCAGTCAAACCCCATTCCTTGTTGAGAAACAAGGGCTTGAGCAGAGTTTCTGTTATGGTTGAGGTTTCCAGACTGTGCTTGTTGGTGGTTGTTGTTGTGAGACACTCCACTTCTGCATTCCCTGGCAAAGTGTCCCTTCAGATGACATTTATAGCATTCCACCTTTGATTTATCAAAGCCTGCTCCATCTTCTCTTCTTTGGGAGAAGTTGTTCCTCCTAGTCCTCTTTATGAACTTCTTCACCCTCATGGAAAGCATGGCCATCTGCCATTTAATATCCATCTCTTCAAGATCATCAGGATGAAGTTGTTCCAAGTCATCATTAATTAAAGGGGAATTTCCATGGCTGGAAAGAAAGGCTTCAAACACAGATTCAGTGCCTTTTTCTTGATTTGCTCCATTAGCAGCATTAACTGATTCAGGGTTAGCATTAGAATCAATTGATGCTGATAGAAGTGCAGCATTATGAATATATCCAGAAGGTTTCTTCTTTGCCTCCACCTCAGCTTCAAATACTCTAAGGTCATTGTACAGATCATCAAGTTCTTTTTCTTCCAATTGTTCATTCTGTCTGAACGAAACAGTGTACATGGTCCATTCATCTCCAAGGGACCTCAAGAACTTTCTGTTTACATCATCTTGATCAACCTGTACTCCCATAGTAGCTAGTTCACCAATCAGCTTGTTAAACCTGTCAAAAGTTTGAGTCATGGACTCATTCTTAGTTGACATAAAGTTTTCATACTGTTGCTTCAATATTGCCTTCTGATTTCTCTTGGTACTTTTGGTATCAGAGAATCTCTTTTCTAGAGCATTCCAGAGCATCTGTGCATCAGTGCAATTGCTGAATTGGTGTTGATATTCATTGGGAATAGACAAGAGCAGTGTGCTCAGGGCTTTCATCTCTGTCTGTCTTGTCTTCCTTTCTGCATCTGACTTTGGTGGGGTCCTTTTTCCATCTGCACCAATCTTTCCTGCATCAGATGGGCCATTCTCAATGATGTCCCACATGGAGTAATCTGTGACGAGAATGTATTGCTTGATTCTAATCTTCCACATGTTAAATTCATTGGATCTGAGCATTGGAACCTTTGAGACAAGAGTACTGTTTGATTCAACTGTGTTTTCCATGATGAATAAGATTTCTGAGAATACTTGCTCTGATACCACTTGTCAGGATCTCAATTCTTAACAAGAATAAACACTCAGAAACAATATTAAAGGAGTTTGCGGAATAACACTTTAATATTCAAAGATCAATGAAACAGTGAATCATAATAACAACTTGTAAACTTTATTGAATGGTTATAAAGCTACAAGATTTCACACACAACCTCAATATTGATGAACAGGCTCACCAATACGAATTCTACTTCTCTAGAACTAGGATTATAAACCTTGAGGTTGATTCTCTCTAAGAAAACTAAAAACTCAGAATAATTCTCTATCCTAAAGATACAAACTATTCTATACATATACTGAAGATAAAAGATAATTACAAAGAATAAAAGATCTTCAGTATAATCTTCCAAAGTTATCTCCAAGCTTTCCATGAATATCTCCATTCAGTACAGCTGTCATCCTTGCCATATGAAGTCTTCATCTCATAAGCAGTATTAAGTCTTCAGCAGCATTAATACTTTGAGCAGTATTAAGTTCAGCAGTACTAACTACTAGCAGTACTAAAATTTCTTAGCATTAGTAACTTCATTAAGCAGTATTAATCTTGACTAGCAGCATTAATCTTTCTCAGCAGTAGTAACTTCAGAAGTAGTAACCATTTAGTGCTAGCAGCATTAACCATACTTGTATAATTTTGAATTCCCAACAATCTCCCCCTAACTTGGCTTTTAGGAAGAGAAGTCAAGTTCTTCAGATGATCCCAAAACACCATTATTCATAGCCCTGTATTAGCATCCAACCCCAAACTTGGATTAACTGTCCTTTGGATCAAATACTTTGCCATTTCTGAATCTGGAACACATCCAAGCTTCTTTTTCAACATTGCATGCAACTTCAATCTACTGTGGTTGTACACTCTATCCACTAGGAAGTATTCTATGTGATTTGAATCCATAGTTAAAGCATATACTCCACTAGTTTCATATAGAGTCCAGTTGTTAACTGTTTGAAACACATTTCTGATAGCTTCCTCTACTTCTTCTGGTTTGAACATCATACACAGATACTCCATCACAAGTTTTGTGATTGAAATCTCTGGAGCTTTTAATTGATCAACATACAACTTCATTCCTATTTCAAACATCTCCTCTAAATCAGACCTGGAACATGTTCTGACAATCTTGGCCCAAGTATTATACACTTCATACTTCTCATCTTTTCTTTTGAGCCTGATATACTCTTTTCCATCAACCTTCATTGTATCCCAGAGAATGACCTCAGGAGGCTTAACACCAACAGGTTCAGCTGTTATAGGTTCAGGAACTTTGTCCATCACTACCATGTACATATTCACATCATCAGTACTTGATGGTTCTTTCTGTTCAACTGACTTAGGTGCCCCTTCTTCTTCAGCAACCTTCTCAGCTTCTTCTTTATCCACTCTAGGCTTCTTGGCTGATTTTCTTCTTGCCATCATTTTAGTTCTTTTTAAAGTCCTCAGACTTTCACCTAGAGTTGCTTCTTTCTTTGGTGTTTTGTCAGGATCGAATTCTCAACAAGAATTAATTCTCAGAAACAATATCAAAGAAGTTTGCGGAATAACACTTTGATATTTAATCAAACAGAAAATCAAAACAGAATATAATTAACAAACTGTAAACTTGTATTGAATGCTTTGAAGTTACAAGATTACTCACTCAACCTCAATATTGATGAACAGGCTCACCAATACGAATTCTACTTCTCTAGAATTAGGATCTATGCCTTGAGGTTGATTTTCTCTCTAAAAGAATGAAAAAA
This sequence comes from Arctium minus, assembly GCA_954870635.1. Classification (NCBI taxonomy): domain Eukaryota; kingdom Viridiplantae; phylum Streptophyta; class Magnoliopsida; order Asterales; family Asteraceae; genus Arctium; species Arctium minus. The sequence goes on from OX941088.1 coordinate 34,713,777, forward strand.
CAAAAGTTAACTCATTATTCTAAACTATACAATATATATACTGAATACAAAGATAATTACAATAAATAAAATATCTTCAGTATATCTTCCATGTATATCTCTAAGCTTCCATAATCTTCATCATATAAGCAGTATTAATCTTCAGCAGCATTAAATTCCTTCTAGCAGCATTAACTACTAAGCAGCACTAACCACTAGCAGTACTAACTAGCTAAGCAGTACTAACTTTGTTCAAGCAGCACTAACTATGACTAGCAGTATTAATAGTACTAGCTGTAGTAACACTCAGCAGTATTAACCTTTAAGTCTTCTAGAAGTAGTAACTTTGAACCAGTAGCATTAACCATACTTAATGAATTCTTCAGTTCCCAACAATCTCCCCCTAACTTAACTTTTAGGAAGAGAAGTCAAGTTCTTCAGAATTAATCTTCAAGATGCTCCCAAAACTCTATCATGGCCTAAATTCCAGTGTTTGCATCCAATCCCAAACTCTGATTGATGGTTCTTTGAATCAAGTATTTAGCCATTTCTGAATCTGGAACACACCTTAACTTTTTCTTCAGCATGGCATGTAGCTTTAATCTGCTATGATTATACACTCTATCCACTAGGAAGTATTCAGTGTGATTTAAATCCAAAGTCACTGTATATACTCCACTAATTTCATATAGAGTCCAACTGTTGACCGACTTGAATACATCCTTGATCATATGCTTTACTTCTTCAGGTTTGAACATCATACACAGATACTCCATTACCAGTTTTGTAATTGAAATTCTTGGAGCCTTTAGAATATCTGCATACAACTTCATTCCTATCTCAAACATTTCTTCAAGATCTGATCTAGAGCTTGTTCTGACAATTTTTGCCCATGTGTTGAACACTTCATACTTTTCATCCTTTCTTTTCAGTCTTATGTATTCCTTTCCATCCACTGTCAATGTATCCCAGAGAATGACCTCAGGAGGCTTAACTCCTACAGGTTCTGCTGAAATTGGTTCAGACACTTTGTCCATCACTACCATATACAAATTTACATCATCAGTGTTAGCTGGCTCTGTCTGTTTAGATGACTCAGGTGCCCCTTCTTCTTCAGCAACCTTCTTAGCCTCTTCTTCAGATACTTTAGGCTTCTTGATTGGCTTTCTCCTTGCCATCATTTTTGTTCTCTTTAAAGTTCTTAGACTTTCTCCCAGAGTGGACTCTTTCTTAGGAGGTGTTTCTTGCTCATCTGGAAATGGCTTTTGACAATCAAAATCATTACTTTCTTTTATCCTCTTCTCCATCTCCACCCTAGCAGTTTCATTTCCCTGAAGCTTTAACATCTCTGAATCATAGAGCTCTTTGATCTTCTCAAAAGACATTTTGGAGAACATCTCCTTTTTGACTCCTACAACACCTTTAAGAAATATAATCATCTTGTTTCTCTCTTGGGTACCTAGGAATGTCTTTGAGGGTTTTCTCTTCTTTGCAGCTGTTTTCACTACTGATTTCTTCATACTTGCAGCTTTCTTCTGTGCAATTTCAGTTGCCATACTCTGTTGATAAGCTTCATTCAGTTCAGCAGCTAGAGCTTTTGCCATTTCCCTGTCCTTTTCCATCTGAACTCTTTCTTCTTTTTCAAAATCGTCCTGCATCTTTTTAGCTAGGGCTTCATCTGATTCAACCAACCTTTGCTTTTTGATTGGTTGATCAGATTCTACCATCTTTGCTTTTCCTTTGTCTTTGCTCATTGCCTTTTTACTGTTATCTTTCTTGATCACTTCACCTTGTTCTTTTATGATTACACCTTTGGTCTTTGAAGTGACCTTGGGAGTATCATTCTTGGCTTTTAGTAAGGTTTCTGCAATCTCAAGATCTGTTAAAACTTCTTTCATAGTTTCTGCTGCTTTATTAATGTCAGCAGTAGTAACTGTTTCTGCTGCTTCTTTTGATTCTTTTGGCACTGAGTCTGTTTGTGTTTCTGCTTCCTGCTCCCCCTCAATATCAAGTTTTTCTCTATCAATCTCCCCATTTCTTGTGACTTCTTCCATGTTGATCTCCCCCTTTTTGGGAGCATCATTATCAGACTTCCTTCGCCTTAGTTGGAATTGCTTTCTCTTCTTCCTTTGTACCAGACTAACCACCATCCTCTTCAGCTTAGCAATCTGTACTTGTTGTGACAGAATGACTAGCTTCATTTCTTCAATTTCTTTGCCTTGTTTGAGAACATCTTGATTGATGTTCCCCATTGTTTTCATCAATTCATAGTACGTATATCTGTCCTCACCCTCTCTAGAAGTGTTACCCTCTTTTGAAGGATCATTGGATCTTTTATTAGTGGAAGTCTTCTGCCTTGCAGAAGCACTATCCACCCCTGTGGTTTCTTGGCACCAGGGACCTTCAAATGATTGCTCATTCAAAGTTGCCATGGGGGAGGTCTTATTGATGTTACCACTTTCCTCCTCTGTACTAGCAGGAGTAGTGGCAGCCTCATCACCCATATGCTCTACCTCCTCCTCAGAGAGCACCTCCTTTGGGTTGGGAGACACCCTTGTGGTTTCCCTTTGGATAGTCTCTAGGGGAGAATTCTCCCTTATAGGGCTTATAGGCTTAGTGGGTAATGGTACAAGAAGGGAAGGAGCCTTCTTTACCTGTTTCCTCTTGTAAGTTTGGGTGATTGGAGAGGTTGGTTTTTCAAGAAGGGACTGGGGAATTGATTTTGAGAGGGAAGGTTGGGCTTGGCTAGCAGTGGGTTGGTCTAATGGGGGCCTTGACCCTGCTGCCATACCTTCATTGGGTTAGGACACCACCATCATTGTAGAGAACAATGGGGTGTCAACTCCTTCAGAGTCCCCAGCAGATCTTCTTATATTTGAGAAAACCTTGCCTTTGGGGGGTTTAGGTACATATATCCCAACAGGTTGAGGTATATCCGTCAATTCATGAGTAATAACTTATTGAACAAACCTGGGATACATAAAGAAGCTCTTTTTGTTTCCCATGTTTGAGACAAGATCACTGAAAATCATTTTAGAAAAATTATACTTTCTGGCAGTGGCCAAGCACACCAAAGCATAAGCAATAGTGCTGCTGAACTCACTCCATCCAGTAGTCTTTTTGGAGATACAATGCATAAGAGTATGGACAAAGAAACGCCATTGGGGTGAAAATTTTGCTTTAGAGAATTTGAAAACTCCCAATGGGCCTCCATACCCCATTCTTGTAAGATTTGAAAACAGTTCATCGTTTGGGATAGAGGTTATACGAGGCATCGTCTAGACGTAGACTGATGCGAATAACCTCTTCAGTAACCGTTAGTGATTGATCACAGATTCTTGTCTTGATCATCTGCACACCATTCTCAACAACAATAGTTGCATTAGCCCAGAACTGCCTTTGATGCTCAATATAGATTGTAGGGGATACAATAAGAGCATGAGCAATGTGGCTTGACTTGAGGAAATCCACAATCTGATGAAATCCTGCAGCTTGCTTTGGCTTTTGTAGCATTGCAATCTCGTTGTGCTCGTCGATAAAAGTCATGGATGCCATTGATCTTAGTGAAAAGCTTGCCTGAAAACTTCGAACTTGAGAGAGAAAAGGTTTTGAGCGCAAGAGAACAGTATGCAAAGAGACGTTATGAACTTTTAGGCGGGCAAAGAGTATTTATAGTATTCGGAACATAAGCAGTATTAACCTAGAGCAGTATTAATTGAAAGCAGTATTAACTACTAGCAGTATTAACTGAAAGCAGTATTAACTACTAGCAGTATTAACTGAAAGCAGTATTAACTACTAGCAGTATTAACTGAAAGCAGTATTAACCACTAGCAGTATTAACTGAAAGCAGTATTAACTACTAGCAGTATTAACTGAAAGCAGTATTAACCACTAGCAGTATTAACTGAAAGCAGTATTAACTACTAGCAGTATTAACTGAAAGCAGTATTAACCACTAAAAGCAGTATTGACCACTAAAAGCAGTATTAACCACTAAAAGCAGTATTAACCACTAAAAGCAGTATTAACTAACTTACTCCTTTTAAACTTGCTAAACACTGAGTACTGCTATGCATATCCTGAAAGAGAAGATTAGTAACTCCAAGAATAATATACAGATATAAAACCACTTTTTGAGAAGGGGATTATTCAGAGTTGATCATTCCCACACTTGTTACCAAGAAAGTGAATCTACCCACATCAAAAGCTTTAGTGAATAAATCAGCAAACTGATTATCAGTGTGAACTTTGACAACTTGAATAAGTTTCTTTTCATTACAATCTCTTATAAAGTGATACCTGATCTCAATGTGCTTTGTTTTTGAGTGCTTGACTGGATTATTCACAATGCTAATAGCACTGCTGTTGTCAATAAAGATTGGAGTGTGTAGAAAGGTTACCCCATAATCCAACATTTGATTCTGAATCCATAAGACTTGAGAACAGCAACTTGCAGCTGCTATGTACTCTGCCTCTGTTGTAGATGTGGATACTGTGGTTTGTTTCTTGCACTGCCATGAGACTAGTCTAGCACCCAAAAACTGACATCCTCCAGAAGTAGATTTTCTGTCCAAGTTTGCCCCACCTAGATCACTGTCTGAGTATGCTATTAGGTCAAAAGGTGAGTTATGAGGATACCAAAGTCCCAATCTGGGTTGCCCTTTGAGATATCTGAATATCCTCTTAACAGCTTGAAAGTGAGATTGCTTTGGCCTAACTTGAAATCTTGCACATACACAGACTGGAAACATTATATCTGGCCTTGATGCTGTGAGATACATGAGAGAGCCAATCATGGATCTATAATGATGCATATCCATATCCTCCCCCTCAAGATCTGTTGTGATCTGCTTGTGTGTTTCCATAGGTGTGCTGGCAGGTTTTGATTCTGAGAAACCAAACTTGGTTAGAATATCCTGCACATACTTGGATTGACAGATGAAAATGCCATCTGACTTCTGTTGAACTTGGAGTCCAAGGAAGAAAGTAAGTTCCCCCATGGAACTCATTTTGAACCTTTGATGCATTAAATCCTCAAACTCCTTGCACATGTTGTTTCTTGTAGATCCAAAGATAATGTCATCAACATAAATTTGGACCAGCAAGATATCCTTCTTCTTTCTCTTGATAAATAGAGTCTTATCAATGACTCCTCTTTCAAAGTCATTTTCCAAGAGATAGGATGACAGAGTGTCATACCATGCTCTTGGAGCTTGATGTAGTCCATAAAGTGCTTTCTTTAATTTGTATACCCTGTCTGGATAGTTTGGGTTTTCAAACCCTGGTGGTTGACAGACATATACTTCTTCTTCAATTGACCCATAGAGAAAGGCACTTTTTACATCCATTTGATAGACTTTGAAGTTCATGTAAGAAGCATAGGCTAGGAATAGTCTGATTGCTTCTATTCTAGCCACAGGTGCAAACACTTCTTCATAATCTATACCCTCTTCTTGAGTATATCCCTGAGCCACCAGCCTTGCTTTGTTCCTTATGACAATACCTCTTTCATCTCTCTTGTTTCTGAAAATCCACTTTGTGCCAATTGCTCTGTGACCTTTAGGAAGGTCTACCAGATCCCATACATCTTGTAGCTTGAACTGTAACAGTTCCTCTTGCATTGCTTCTATCCAGCTAGATTCTTTCATAGCATCATGTGCCTTTTTAGGCTCAAGCTGTGATAGAAAACAAGAAAGCACTGTATGCTGTTGATCTTGCATTTCCTGAAGCCTGCTTTGATGTCTAGTCATCATAGGAGAAGAGATATCTCCTATTACCAGTTGTGGAGGATGATTCTTTTGAACTCTGGTGTTATGACTAGATTCTTCATTCAGTCCAACCTCAAGATTAGATTCATGCAACTCAACTGAAATGTTTTCAGATGCCACTTCATTATTTTCTTGAGTCTCCTCATCTCTAGTGTCTTCTTCACTCTGACTTGGTCCAGTAAATGATTCCTTTTCACAGTCTTCAACAGAATTTACTGTGGGTATGGGAAAAATCACAAATTTAAATATACTTTCTTGAACTTGTGTGATCCCTGATCCTCCACTTCCTGTTCCTGTATACTCATTACTGAAACCAAAAGAGTTAGTTAGTGAATCAATGTCAAATAGCCACTGAGGTCCAGACCCAACTGGATTTGGTGTGTTCTCATTGCATTTGACATTGTCACTTTCTTCAATTATTCTAGAAGAAGAGTTAAAAACTCTGTAGGCCTTACTCTGAGATGAATATCCAACAAGAAATCCATCATCTGCTTTGCTATCAAACTTACCTAAGTGAGATTTAGTATTTAGAATTGTACAAGGACACCCAAAAGGTTTGAAGAAACCAATGAAAGGTTTTCTTTTATTTAAAAGCTCATATGGGGTCTTGTTCTTTTGCTTGACCACTAGAACTCTGTTTTGGACATAACAAGCAGTATTAACTGCTTCAGCCCAGAAGGTAATTGGCAATTTTGAATCAGCCAACAGAGATCTAGCAGGCTCTATTAGTGTTCTATTTCTCCTTTCAGCAACACCATTCTGTTGAGGAGTCCTAGGAGCACTATATTGCCTCTCAATACCTTTTTCTTCACAAAAGGTGTTTAGATCATGATTTTTAAACTCAGTTCCATTATCTGATCTAATGACTTTTACTCTTTGATTAGTTTGGTTTTCAATTCTTAGAATAAAGGATTTGATAAGACCACTTGTTTCATCCTTAGTCCTTAGAAAATATACCCAAGTAAATCTGGAGTAATCATCAACAATAACCAAGCAGTAAGATTTCTTGCCTATACTCATAACATTTGTAGGACCAAACAGATCCAAATGCAGTAACTGGAGACAAGAAGAAACAGAATTTAACTCTTTGGTCTTATGAGAAGTTTTGTGTTGTTTGCCTTTAAGACAAGCAACACAATGATCATCACATGAAAAGACTTTTGAAGGTAAACCTCTTACAAGGTTATTTTTAACAAGATTGTTCATAGTCTTGAAATTCATGTGACACATCCTTCTGTGCCAGAGAGAGGATTCATCTACAGAAGCTTTTGAAACAAGACAATTCAGAGATGAATCACTATCAACATTGTCCATATCAAGACAGTAAACATTGTCCTTTCTTGGAGTTCTAAGTAGTATCATGCTTTCATCAACTACCTTGAACCCTGGAGCAAGAATCATACACTCAGTATTAGTAAATAATATACTATGTTGTTTGTCACAAACCTGTGATACACTTAACAGGTTGTACTTTAATTGATCAACATAGTAGACATCCTCAAATGTCATCTTACCTTTGGTGACATTACCTTTTCCACTTATCTTACCACCAGTAAGATTGTCTCCAAATGCAACATGTCCTCCATTGATATGCTTGAAATCCTGAAGGCATGACATGTTGCCTGTCATGTGCCTAGAGCAACCACTATCAACATGCCAAATGCTCTTTCCCTTGAGCTGTTGGTTGCCCTGCACATTAGATAAATCAATTAGTATGAATTAGGAACCCAAGCCAAAGTGGTCTTGGGTACCCCTTTATCATCAAAATACTTGCATTCTTTCTTGACAAGATTTTTGAACTTTAACTCCTCATTCTTGGAGTACTTTGTTACAATAATAGGCTTGGAAATATTTTTGCTAGAATTAGTACTGGTTTTAGAAGTACTAACTGCCTTGGCAGCACTTGCATGCTTAGCAGTACTAACCTTGTTAGCAGTAGTAACTGTGTTAGCAGCAGTAACTGTGTTGGCAGTATTAACTTTTGAAGAGGTATTAACAGTATTAGCAGCATTAATATTTTCAGCAGTACTAACACTGTTAGCAGTAGTAACTGTGTTAGCAGTACTAATATTGTTAGCAGTACTAACACTGTTAGTACTTCTAGGTACCCACATTTTGACACTTTCTTTTAAAATCTTTTTCTTTAAAGTGCCTCTACTTTCAACAGATTTCTTTATCACATGTTTCTTTCCAGCCTTCCTATAACCAACAGGTTTTTGCACAAATCTTTTAAAGTTCATCTGCTGGTTAATTGGGTTGAAGTAACAATACTTAGACAAATGATTTAACTTGCCACATATAAAACAAGGTTTTGGTCTATTGATTTTATTCAGATCAACTCCTTGTTTCTGAGCCCATTGATTATTCCAGTTTCTTTGATTTCCTCTTTTTAAATCAGAATTTAGACTCTTGGCTTTATTGCAATCACACTGTTTACAAGATCCAGGATTTACAACTGTGGTTTGTTTGTAATGGACCTTGTTATCATTTCCTTTAGTCTTCTCTATCTCTTTGGACTTGACCCAGATTTTCCCACATCCCTCATTGGTGATAATATTGTTTTCTAATGGTATCTTTTTACTCACATTATTATCCCTGTTCTCACTGGCTCCTTTCTCAGTCAAATCCTTAACTACTACCTCATCCAAAGGATCTATCTTAAAAGCTTCTTCAGACAAGTCCTTTTTCTCCTTAGTTTCTAACAAGTCTGATGTAGGAGAAATACAGTTGTTATTGTAAGGAGGGGGTGTATTGTTGTATCCAATACCAGGCTTCATCTTATCATGTATCTGAGCCTTTAGAAGAGAGTCCATTGCTTTTGAAACATAGGAAAACTTGTCTATGTCAAGCTTAACTTTTGACAGTTCCTCTTTCAGTCTATCATTCTCTTCTAAGGACTTAGACAGTTTGGTTTCTAACTCATTCTTTTCCCACTTCCAATAGTTTGTGTCATAAGAGTGTTGAAGTTCATTAGCTTGAAAGCCTTTGATTTGCTCTTCAAATCTCTCTACTATTAACACATAATCTCTTCTGTCTTTTTCTAATCTTTTGAGGTCATCACACATACTTTGATTGTGATCCCTGTATCTTGTAACAGTGTCAATGCAAGATTTAGTGCAAAGATTAGAACTTACCTCAGTAGGGAGATCAGACACTTCTGCCATAAGAGCTTGGTTCTGAATGGCTTCCTCAGCTTGATCACTCCAGTCAAATCCCATTCCTTGTTGAGAAACAAGGGCTTGAGCAGGATTCTTGTTCTGATTGTATCCTCCATTCTGAGATTGTTGGTGGTTATTGTTTGGAACAACACTCCTGCATTCTCTAGCAAAGTGTCCTTTCTTGTGACACTTATAACATTCCACCTTGGTTTTGTCAAAACCAGCTCCATCTTCTCTTCTTTGAGAGAAGTTATTTCTTCCAATTCTTTTAATGAACTTTTTCACCCTCATGGATAACATGGACATCTGCCAATTAATATCCATCTCCTTCAGATCATCAGGGTGAATTTGATCAAGATCATCATTAATCAGAGAATTGCTGCTATGACTGGACAAAAAGGCTTCAAAGATAGTTTCAGTGCCTTTTTCTGAACTTACTCCACTGGCAGTTCTAACTGCTTCAGGGTTGGCAGTAGTATCAGTGGATGCTGAAAGAAGTGCAGCATTGTGAATATAACCAGAAGGCTTCTTCTTGGTTTCTACCTCAGTTTCAAAAACTCTTAGATCATTGTATAGATCATCAAGTTCTTTCTCTTCCAGATTGTCACTCTGTCTATATGAGACAGTGTACATAGTCCATTCATCCCCAAGAGATCTGAGGAACTTTCTGTTGATATCATCTTGTTCCATCTTCACCCCTACAGTAGCCAGTTCACCTATGAGTTTATTGAACCTGTCAAAAGTTTGAGTCATAGACTCATTCTTTGTGGAAGTGAAGTTCTCATACTGCTGCTTTAGAACATCTCTCTGATTTCTTTTGATGCTCTTAGTTCCAGCAAATCTTTTCTCTAGAGCATTCCATAGAATCTGAGCATCAGTGCAGTTGCAAAATTGATGCTGATATTCATTGGGAATGGCCAAGAGCAGAGTGCTCAAGGCCTTCATCTCTGTCTGTCTGATCTTCCTCTCACCATCTGTATTTGGTGGAGGTCTTTTCCCATCTGGTCCTATCCTTCCAGCTTCAGAAGGACCATTCTCAATGATATCCCACATTGAGTAGTCAGTGAGAAGAATATATTGTTTGATTCTGATCTTCCACATGTCAAACTCACTTGGTTTGAGCATTGGAACCTTAGAAACCAAAGTACTGCTTGATTCTGTAAGATTTTCCATAATGAATAACTGTTTCTGAGAGAGTTAGGCTCTGATACCACTTGTCAGGATCGAATTCTCAACAAGAATTAATTCTCAGAAACAATATCAAAGAAGTTTGCGGAATAACACTTTGATATTTAATCAAACAGAAAATCAAAACAGAATATAATTAACAAACTGTAAACTTGTATTGAATGCTTTGAAGTTACAAGATTACTCACTCAACCTCAATATTGATGAACAGGCTCACCAATACGAATTCTACTTCTCTAGAATTAGGATCTATGCCTTGAGGTTGATTTTCTCTCTAAAAGAATGAAAAAACAAAAGTTAACTCATTATTCTAAACTATACAATATATATACTGAATACAAAGATAATTACAATAAATAAAATATCTTCAGTATATCTTCCATGTATATCTCTAAGCTTCCATAATCTTCATCATATTAGCAGTATTAATCTTCAGCAGCATTAAATTCCTTCTAGCAGCATTAACTACTAAGCAGCACTAACCACTAGCAGTACTAACTAGCTAAGCAGTACTAACTTTGTTCAAGCAGCACTAACTATGACTAGCAGTATTAATAGTACTAGCAGTAGTAACACTCAGCAGTATTAACCTTTAAGTATTCTAGCAGTAGTAACTTTGAACCAGCAGCATTAACCATACTTAATGAATTCTTCAGTTCCCAACATGTTTCTTGCTCATCAGGGAAAGGTTTTTCTATCAGAAAATCATTACTTTCTTTCATCCTCTTTTCCATTTCAACTCTGGCTGTTTCATTCAATTCAGCAGTATTAACAATTTCTGCTTCTTGTTCAAACACACTTTCTGTTTCTACTGCTTTCTCTTTTACTACTGCTATGCTTTCTGTTTCTGCTGCTTGTACTTTATCTCCACTAACCCCATCAAACTCCCCCTCAACTTTAGCATCTTCCATGTTGGCATTAGCTTCTGACTCCCCCTTTTTGGGAGCATCAGTCACTGGTTTCCTTCTTCTGAGCACAAACTGTTTCTTCTTCTTTTTCTGGACCAATCTCTTCACCATTTTCTTCAGGTTGGTAATCTGTACTTGTTGAGACAGAATTATCATATGATAAGGGATTGCCGTATTCGAGGGCTGGTTTGTTTTGAGTGTCGGGAACCGGGACATATGAAGAAGGATTGCCCAAAGCTTGTGGGCGGAAACCGAGGAAATTCTTTTGGATCGACGGAGTGGGTCGAGCAATCGTCAAGAGGGCCAAGCTGAGCATTCCGAATGACTACCGAAAAGGCGAAGGAGACCGCCGATGTTATTTCGGGTACGTTTCTAGTATACTCCTTGCCTGCTCATGTGTTGATTGATTCGGGTGCTACGTGTTCTTTTGTATCGGATTTATTCTATAAGCAATTTGTCACACCTATCAGTGTCCTTCCTGATGCACTAGTAGTAGAGATAGCTAATGGAGATCAAGTGATCATTCGAGATTGTTTTGTGACTGCACCCTAGAGATCGATGGGAACCCTTTTGAAGTAGACTTACTACCTATCGCAATAGGTGGGTTCAACGTAGTCATAGGCATGGATTGGTTGACGAGGCATAAGGCTGACATCTTTTGCTCCAAAAATATGATCCAAGTGCCTTTGCCAGGAAGCGTTGTAGTCACCATCTACGGGGAAAAAGGGAAGAGAAGTAACCCTATCATCTCCTCCCTTAAGGCTTGTAAGTTTCTAGCGAAAGGTTGCCTTTCGTATCTGGGTTACGTAGTGGACGCGAAGAAGGAGAATAAGTCTGTAGGGGACGTGAAGATCATTCAAGACTACCCGGATGTCTTCCCGGAAGATTTACCCGGGTTACCGCCGGAACGCCAAGTGGAGTTCCAAATCGACCTCACTCCGGGAGCGGATCCGATAGCTCGTGCTACCTACCCGTTTGGCTCCGACAAAAATGCGGGAGATGATGATTCAACTTTAAGAGATGCTCGAGAAATGATTCATTCGACCGAGCTCGTCGCCTTGGGGAGCTCCTATCTTATTTGTAAAGAAGAAGGATGGGTCCATGCGGATGTGCATCGACTATCGGAAATTGAATAAGGTCACGGTGAAGAACAAGTATCCTTTACCTCGCATCGACGATCTCTTCGATCAATTGCAAGGCGCGGGATGCTTTTCAAAGATCGATCTTAGATCCGGATACCACCAAGTCAAAGTAAAGAAGGAAGATATACCGAAGACGGATTTTCGGACGAGATATGGTTATTATGAGTTTTTGGTGATGCCCTTCGGCTTGACCAATGCTCCGGCCATATTCATGGATTTAATGAACCACGTGCGTTGCCCATTCTTGGACAAGTTCGTGATTGTCTTTATCGACGACATCCTGTTCTACTCAAAGAACGAGGTTGAGCATGAGAAGCACTTGCGCGAAGTGCTAGTAGTTCTCCGAAAAGAGAAGTTGTATGCGAAGTTCTCAAATTGCGAGTTTTGGCTCAAAGAAGTTCAATTCCTAGGTCACGTAGTGTCTGAAGACGGGGTGAAGGTGGACCCAGCGAAGATAGAAGCGATGATGAATTGGGAACCGCCAACGAGTCCGACGGAAATCCGTAGTTTCTTGGGTTTGGCGGGCTACTATCGACGCTTTATTCAAGATTTCTCTAAGATAGCTTCGCCACTCACATCCCTCACAAGAAAGAATGTCAATTTTCTTTGGACTGACGCGCAGGAGCAAGCCTTTCAAACGCTCAAGAAGAGATTATGTGAAGCTCCTATTCTATCCTTGCCCGATGGATCGGATGACTTCGTTGTATATAGTGATGCTTCCAAGACGGGTCTTGGGTGTGTTTTGATGCAACAGGGAAAGGTTATAGCTTATGCGTCACGACAACTAAAGGACCACGAGAAGAACTATCCGACTCATGACTTGGAATTGACGGTGGTGGTCTTTGCCTTGAAGTTGTGGCGACACTATTTGTACGGAACCAAATGTACACTTTTTACCGATCACAAGAGTCTTAAGTACATATTCGATCAAAAGGAACTCAATATGCGACAAATGAGGTGGCTTGAGTTCTAAAGGACTATGATTGTGATCTGCTCTACCATCCCGGTAAAGCCAACGTGGTGGCGGATGCGTTGAGTCGAAGGAGTCATGAAGGTGGTGTTAAGATCTCCCTCACGAAAATCGATGTAGTATCGAGTCTCTTGGAAAACATCAAGGCGAGTCAGATGGAAGCACTCAAAGAAGGAAATCTCAAATCTGAAGTCATGATGAAGCAAAGTGGACTTCTGACGGAAGATGGTCGAGGACTTAAACTCTTCCAAGGGCGAATTTGGGTGCCAAAGTTTGGTGGAAATCGGGAATTACTTCTCGAAGAAGCGCATAAGTCGAAATATTCTGTACATCCCGGTATCACCAAGATGTATAGGGATTTAAAGTTGAACTATTGGTGGCCGGTGATAAAGCTGGACGTGGCAAATTATGTGGAGAGGTGTGTCACGTGTCTTCAAGTCAAGGCGGAACACCAAAGACCGTACGAGAGTTTGCAACCATTGTCCATTCCCGAGTGGAAGTGGGAGAACATCACCATGGATTTTGTGACAAAGCTACCGAAGACCTTACAAGGTCATGATACTATATAGGTGGTCATGGATCGTTTGACCAAGAGTGAGCATTTTCTTGCTATGCGAGAGACCTTGCCAATGGAGAAATTGGCTAAGCTTTATATCGATGAGGTGGTGTCGAGGCACGGAGTTCCGCAATCTATCGTGTCGGATCGGGACAGTCGGTTTACATCGAACTTTTGGGCTAGCTTACAGAAAGAGTTGGGCACTAGATTAAACCTGAGCACGACCTACCATCCCCAAACAGATGGTCAAAGCGAGAGAACAATTCAGACGCTCGAAAATATGTTGAGATCGTGTGTCATAGATTTTGGCGGGAGTTGAGACTCACACCTACCTCTGGTGAAGTTTACATACAATAACAGTTACCATTCTAGTATTAGAATGGCACCGTTTTAGGCGTTGTACGGACGGAAGTGCAGAACCCCAGTCTGTTGGCTTGAAGCGGGCAAGAAGCAATTTGCCGAACCGGAAATTGTTCAAGAAACGACAAATAAAGTGAAGGAGATCTGAGAAAGATTGAAGGCGGCTCAGGACCGACAGAAAAGTTATGCGGATAAGAAGAGAAGGTCGGTCGAATTCCAAGTGGGAGATCGTGTCATGTTGAAAGTATCTCCATGGAAGGGGATTATCCGTTTCGGGAAACGCGGGAAGCTTAGTCCTCGTTTCCTTGGACCCTTTGTTATTTTGGAAAAGATTGGTCTACAAGCATATCGGTTGGACTTACCACCGGAGATGGATGGGATACATCCTACCTTTCTTGTTTGTTATTTGCGGAAGTACCTAGCCGAAGAGAAAAGTGTGATTCTTTGAAGGAAATTCGGATAGACAATGGAAACCGTTGTGTGGAAGAACCGAAAGCGATTTTGGAAACGAAAGTAAAGAAGTTGCGGCATAAGGACGTAGTCATGGTCAAGGTCCAATGGAAGCACCATCGTGGTGCTAGTGTCACTTAGGAGTCCGAAGAGGATTTGAAGAAGTGTTATTCTCATTTGTTCGTATAAATGTGATTTCGGGGACGAAATCCAAATTAGGTGGGGAGGATTGTCTTATTTGTTCGTATAAAAGTATAAAGTTTTGTTAATCTTATGTTTATGTGTTTATAGAAGTAGAAATTATATGCCTAATTGCTATTTTGTTTAAAATGGTTAATTGGTTTGGTTTGGTTTGGTTTGGAAGTGTTAGAACCATCCTTTGGAAGTAGGGAGTTACGCGACTTACGTCTTGGGTGCAAGTCGCGGCACATGTCGCGTAACCCACTGGAGTGTTTCTCCCTGGAGCAAGCGGGCGACTTACGCCGTGGGTGTAAGTTGCGACATAAGTCGCGGGGCGACCTGCAGGTCCCCAAAACCCCTTTTTCACTCGGATTCAAATCACAAAAACACACACAAACGATTTGAAAGGCGATTTTTTAGGGTTTTGAGCTACTTTCTTCCTCTTTCTACCTTAGAGCATTGATTTCAAAGTGTTTGGGTGGTTATACTTCATTTATTGAGTTTCAACCTACCTTGGAGAGCATTGATTGGAGTATTTTCTCAAGATTCAAGTCTCATCTTCTTCAACTAGGGTTTTCATCTTTTCTAGGTTTTGGTCAAAAACCTAGATTGTGAGTTTACTAATCCTTTGTTAAAAATAGATACACATCATAATCTATTATTTGCTATCATCTTGCATCCTACTTGGAATGTTCATATTTTTATACTCAAAGTATTTGGGGTTTTTCTTTATGAAACCATGTGTATTGTATCATACCTTGAGTATGTTGGGACATGTATATGTGTACCTTGTTAAAGAGATGATATCTCATTTGGGACTCCATTTGTTGGGTCAAAACTACATGATTAAATTTGTAGTTATATTGGTCTTGCTATGAACTTCATATTAAATGGCTTGTAATATTTTACCAATGGTTGGTATGGATAATATTCTTGGTCATATTGTGCCTTGAGGCCTATTAATAAATTATGTTGGACGAACCAAGTCAGTAGACACTAGGAGGATGTAGTCTTGGGTGCCACCGTGTGGGTATGTGCCTAGACCTCCGCCATTCGGGGTAATGCCATGGTAGTAGTCCTCGGATGTGCCGGGCCTTTCGGATGTCACTCGTAGTAGTTGGCATCAAGGTACATTGGCTCTTTGGGTGGAACTTGATTGGTGCTATGGGTATCTCCCGTTGACTCCACATTAAATGAAATTTGGTTAACTGCTCATAAGAATTGTAAATGCTTTATCATGCTATTTTCTTGTTCAACTCACTAGGCTTTTTGGCCTAACACTTGTTTGGTGTCGATGTGTATCTCAGGTTCTAGTGGCGCCGTTTCTAAGCAGTCGTAGTTGCTTGGGTGAGAGCTTGGGGAAATGCACTTGGACATACATTTTGGAGAAGTCATTTGGACTTATAGATGACACCCTTTTTGTAATCTCTTTTCTAGTTGTAGAAATTAGATTAGTTGGTTGTTGTTTATTGTTTATTGTCTGTTCAATTACAACTGTGATTAAACAGGTTTATATATTTTTCCCAATTTTTTGGGAGGCTCTTGCTAAGGCAATTTGTATACCATTTCTCCTTTTCGGGAAAGTTTTTGTTATACCTATTTTTAGGGTGTTACACAACTAGACTCAATTACATTCAACTAGGTTCAATTACCTTTAACTAGGTTTAATTATCTTCAATTAGGTTCCCCTACTTCTATGTATTAATTTAACTTGTTATATTCGTATACCTAAACGATATCTTCAATAAGTAAGCAAATCACATTCAACTACTTTTGATTACATTGAAACTTGAAATTCTTAATGAACCTTCAATTACATTCAAGCCCATTCATATATAAAAGTAATACATTTTAATTTATAGACTAAAGATATATTCAATTAAATAGGAAACTGCGTTCAATTGCAATCAACTAATTTTAATTTCAATTGAATTCTGAAACATTCAATTACATTCAACTAGGTTCAATCAAATTCAACTAGGTTCAAGTACTCGAGATACTAAATTAAGTAAATGTTCAAAACAGGAAAAGAAAAAAAATTCCATTCTTCTAAATCATCCATACCTCTTGGGGATTATGTTGGTGATTTTAATGTTATCAATCATTTTGTGTAATTGTGACTTGTTAGAGATCGATTAAGGTGATAAGACCAACATAAATGAGTTAGGAGGTGTGGAGTGCACACTCACAAATGTTTCCCCTATCACCATAGATCTCCATAAGGCGGGGCTCAAGGGTTCGCGCCCCCTTGCTGGGTCCTAAGGGTCGCGCCCCTAGCGGGGTTCCAGGGTGTATAGCCCCTTGGAGGTGATCCCACTGACCAATCAACGTACGACATTGAACTTAGTGAAAATCTAACTAAGTATAAGTCTGAAGGTGTATATTCAGAGATCTGATCCTTCAGATCAGAGTTCTGAAGTTTTCCTGACAATGGCTAAGTCTTACGTATGGACCATGTAATAAGACTTAGGTTCAGACTTTTGTATAAGTCTGCAGGTGTGTCTTCAGAAATTTGATCCTTCTGATTAGAGTAAGGGGGTGTTTACTTGGGGCTTAATGAGCTTAATGACAAAATTGGCTTATTCGCGCAGACGTTTGGAGTGTTTACTTGGGGCTTAATGACAAACTGGCTTATTCGCACAGACATTTCCGGCTTATTCACTAAGTAGGGGAAAGATGTGTTGTCCCCATTAAGACACATCTTTGACATTTCTACCCTTCAAAAATAAAGACATGCCTACCCTCCTACTCAATAATCACGCAATAAAAACCTAGCTGCTCGATTTCACCTCCACTACTTGTTCGATTTTGATTTCACCTTCACCGCTCGTTCGATTTTACTGCTTCGAGTTCATTGCTGGTTCGATTACACTATTTCAATTCACTGCTGGTTCGATTTAAACCCTAGAAAATAATTTCCTTTCGTTGATTTCTCCAATGGTAATGATTTTACTGATTGTTTGATACTTGTTTCTTCTTCATACTCTATTGTTGTTCCATACTTGTTTCTTCAGTCGATTGTTGTTCCATACTTATTTCTTAAGTCGATTGTTGTTCCATACTTGTTTTCTTTAGTCGATTGTTGTTCCTTACTTGTTTTTTCAGTCGATTGTTGTTCCTTACTTGTTTTCTTCAGTCGATTGTTGTTCCTTACTTGTTTTTTCAGTCGATTTTTGTTCCATATTTGTTTCTTCTTCATAGCTGCTCGACATTTCTGCAATGTAGATTTTTGTAACCATGATTTCTACAATGTCGATTTCATACTTGTTTCATACTTGCTACTTTTTGTTTGAACTTGGCTACATTGTGTTTGAACTTGGAAGTTTAAGTACTTAATGAATTTTTGTTTGATTTTTGGACTATATCAATGAATTTATGAATATATGGCTTAAAAAATAAATAACGATTTATAAAACAGCTTAAAATTCATATTCAGGGGTAAATTGGTCATTTCTGTTATTCAGACTGTTAATTCAGATAAAAAAGTAAACAACAGACAAATTTATCCAGACAGACACATTTATCCATACAGGACTTAATGGAATATTTGGTAAACAGCCCCTAAGTCTTAGATAGTCTGATCAAATATATGATTCTTTTGATCAAAGTTTCTGATTTATGCACCCAGATTTAGGGGTTGTTTGTTTACCTTTTAATAGTTCAATTAAGAGGCAACCTCTGAATCGCTAAGAGGTGAATTTTGTTTGGTAAAAACAAGTCTGTCTCTTAATGGTTCTAAAACCCTCTGAATGATTTTGTATCCTAGGCCTACCTTACCATTTAGCACCCTAATTTCATTCTAAACAATTACCAAAAAATCATATTTCATTTTGCACTATATTATAAGAACCTCTTAATCATTCTACACCAAACCATTCAACAACTGCCAAACATCCCCTTAGAATTTTCAGTATCAGAGTTTTTAACTAGTGCACTCAGACTTCGGGTTTGGAACTCTAATTCAGTTGTAACTACTTTTTGATCTTATCCATTAACAGTTATTACCGTTTAACCACGTGTAACTGTCGATCTCTCATATAAATTTAAAACACAATTTGATGAATATTTATATATGAAATTAATTCCTTATTTCGTGCATGAAAATTTTGGATTATCCTAATACTGATTTCGTGTAACTCAAGGCGTTGAAGGTCGAAATATAGTATTTGGACAGTGATTCCCTATTCACGGTCCAGAATTTTATTTAAGTATTATTTAACCACAACCTATATTTCCCAACATATTATCTTCATTATGTTATTTGCCAACCGATCTAATACGAACCGACCGATCCAATTAAAACCAACCGACCATAATTGGATATCCATTTGTAATTGGATCGGATCGGATTGAAAATCTCAACATTCAATTTGGATCGGTCGGTTCTTGGATGGCAGTCCAGAACCGCCCGAACCGAGCCGACCAACATCCGATTAACCATCTGATTACCATCCAACCATCATCTAATTATTTTTTTGCAATTTGCTTAAATCTAAATTTGTTTTGTGTTTGTTTTTGAATTTTTAGTCTCACTTGTGTTGGTTTTAACACAATTAAAAGTGATTAATCAATTTGTTTCATTGTTAGAAAATTGCATTAAATTAACATAGTAGATGTCCGATCTGACCTGATCATCCATTGGATATCGGATGGATCCAATCCGATCCGATGGATATCCAATAAGAATATCCAATGGATATCCAATCCGATCCAATGAATATCTAATAAGAATATCCAATGGATGGAACCGAACCGATCCAATCATCCATTGGATTGGAAAAATCCAACATCCAATGGATGATTGGATCAATTCGATTGGAAAAATTCAACATTTAATGGATGATTGGATCGGTTTGATTCCCCTCACATCAATTTGATGTCAACCGATGAACACCCCTAGCATTGACCACTCTTGTGTTTCTACAAAGGCTTGATCCTTTTTTACATTTAATTGATGTAGCAGAATTGTTGGTACATGCTTGTATCTAAGCTGTCTCATCTTCTTCTTTTGGGTCTTCCTCTTGTTGGACTCTCTAGGTATATCACATGCCCTCTTCTGATGGTCTCGTGCTGCTTTCATCCGCTCCAGAATGTTCTTAACCTTATCGGCCGTCTCTTGCACAATCTTCGGTTCGGCAAACTGTTTTCCCCCACTTCTAGCCAACATACGGGTGTCCTACACTTCCTTCCGTATAACGTCTCGAACGGCGCCATCCCAATACTCGAGTGATAACTGTTGTTGTAGGCGAATTCCACTAACGGAAGATGTGAATCCCAGCTTCCCCCGAAGTCAATGACGCACGACCTCAAATTGTCCTCGAGGGTTTGGATGGTCCTCTCGCTCTGTCCGTCTATCTGCGGGTGGTAAGCGGTACTCAGTTTGATCCTAGTTCCCAACTACTTTTGCATGTTGTCCCAAAAGTGAGGTGAAACGGTTTCCCGGTCGGATACGATAGAAAGGGGCACTCTGTTCCTCGAGATCGCCTCATCAATATAAAGTTTGGCCAGCTTGTGTATCGGTAGGGTCTCCTTCTTGGGAAAGAAGTGTGTGCTCTTGGTCAAACGGTCCACTATCACCCAAATGGCGTCGTGACTTCTCAAAGTCTTCGGTAGCTTGGTTACAAAGTCCATGGTGATGTGTTCCCACTTCCATTTCGGTATCTCTAAAGATTGCAGACTACCGTAAGGTCGTTGGTGTTCCGCCTTCACTTGTACGCAAGTTATGCATCGTTCCACATAATTGGCCACATCTAATTTCATCACCGGCTACCAATAGTTAAGTTTTAAATCCCGGTACATTTTTGTACTTCCCGGATGAATAGAGTATCTAGATTTGTGCGCGTCTCCCAATAACAGGTCTCGACACCCCCCGATCTTCGGCACCCAGATTCAACCTTGGAATAATTTTAAACCTCTCCCATCTTCGGTCAAATGAAGATATTGCTTTACCATAGCTTCACCTTTGAGATTTGCTTCTATCAAGGCTTTCGATTGAGACGTCTTGATTCAGTCTATTAAGCTTGAGACGACTTCCACCCTAGTAAAATTAGTTTGAACGCCACTGCTATAACTTTCCGGCTCAATGCGTCGGCCACGCCATTGGGTTTTTCGGGGTGGTATAGAAGCTCACAATCATAGTCTTTAAGTAGTTCGAGCCATATCCGTTGCCGCATATTCAATTCCCATTGGTCGAAGACATACTTTAGACTTTTATGGTCGGTAAAGAGAGTGCACTTTGTACCGTATAGGTAGTGTCGCCATAACTTCAAAGCGAACACCACCGCCACTAGCTCGAGGTCGTGGGTTAGGTAGTTTTTCTCATGCTCATTCAATTGCCTTGATGCATAGGCTATTACTTTTTCCCTTTACATCAAGACACACCCTAAACCCATCTTAGACGCGTCGCTGTAGACCACAAAATATTCTGTTCCCTCGGGTAGGGACAAAATCGGTGCCTCGCACAATTTCCTTTGTAGGGTCCGGAAGGCCCTCTCTTGACTTTTGGCCTAAAGGAATTTCACATTTTTTCGTGTGAAAGACGTCAATGGAGAGGCGATTTTGGAGAAGTCTTGGATGAATCTCTGATAGTAACCGGCTAGACCCAAGAAGCTCCGAATTTCAGTAGGACTCTTAGGTGGTTCCCAATTCATCATGGCTTCAATTTTTGACGGGTCAACTTTTACTCCTTTGCTAGACACCACGTGTCCTAAAAATTGAACCTAGTGCAACCAAAATTCGCACTTAGAGAATTTGGCATAAAGTTTCTCGCTCCTCAACGCTCGTGCTCCACATCATCCTTCGAATATACCAAAATATCGTCGATGAATACAACGACTGACTTATCTAGAAAGGGTCGGAAAACTCGATTCATCAAGTCCATAAACATGGTTGGCACGTTGGTTATCCCGAAAGGCATAACCAAGAACTCGTAGTGACCATAACGGGTTCTAAAGGCGGTCTTGGAAACGTCTTTCTCTCTAACCTTCACCTGATGGTAGCCCGATCGGAGATCGGTCTTGGAGAAACATCCGGCTCCTTGTAATTGGTCGAAGATATCGTCTATTCAAGGTAGTGGATACTTATTCTTTATGGTTACCTTGTTCAACTCCCGATAGTCGATGCACATTCGCATCGACCCATCCTTCTTCTTGATGAAGAGTACCGGAGCTCCCCAAGGTGAAGAGCTCGGTCTCACAAATCCCTTCTCTAACAATTCTTGAAGTTGCGACATCATCTCTTGCATCTCGGTCGGAGCAAGACGATAGGGTGCACGGGCAATCGGGGCTGCTCCCGGAACTAGATCAATCCGGAATTCCACTTGGCGGTCGGGCAGCAAACCCGGAAGGTCTTCGGGAAAGACATCTGAATACTCACTTACGATCCGCATGTCCTCGATCTTTCTCTTATCCGCTTTGGCATCCAATACGTAGGCGAGGAATGACGGTCAACTCTTTATTAGGCACTTCCTTGCTTTGATGGATGAAATGAGAGCCACTTCACCCTTCCGTTTCTGTCCGTATACAAAGACGAAATTTCCGCCGGAAGTCGTTAACCTGATCAACTTCTTCGAACATAAAATATTCACCTTGTGTCGTGACAGCCAGTCCATCCCAATCACCACGTCGAAACTCCCAATGGCCATGGGGAGTAGGTTTACTTCAAAGAGTTCTCCACTAACATCTAGGTGACATTTCTCTAACACTTGCTCTCCATTTACTACTTCTACTACCAAGGCATCACCAAGGGTACTAGAAAGCATATTCAAGGCCTTGCAAAACTTAATAGATACGAAAGAGAAGTTAGCACCGGAATCAAATAACACTTTAGCGGCAAGGGAGTTGAGTAAGAACGTACCCGACACCACATCAGTGGTCTCCTTAGCCTCCTCCCTCGTCATTTGGAAGGCCCTTCCTTGAGCTTTAGGGATGACTTCCTTCTTAGGTTGAATTGTTGGGTTTCCTCCTCTTGCTCCTCCCCTTAGCTTAGGGCAATCCCTCTTCACATGCCCTGCTTCCTTGCACTCGAAACATATCGTCCCTTGGATGGGACAATTCGGACTAGCGTGACCCGGTTTGCCACACTTAAAGCATGAAATCGGGTTGGGGTTGCAGGAACCAAAGTGCTTGCTCTTGCACTTGGGACACCACTTCGCCTCCCGGCGATTATCGAAGCTTCTCCCACTCAGTTGGAATTTTGGTTTCTTGAACGAGCTTGGCGGGTTTTCCCACTTCCTCTTTCCCACGGCTTCCGACTTTTCGTCCTTGTCTTGCTTGCAGGCATCCTCAATCAACTGGGCTTCTTCCACCGCTTCACGAAGGTTTACGGCTTTGGACACACGAACCATGTTCCTCATATTTGATGGTAGCCCCTTTATGTATGCCTTGATCTTCTCTCTTTCTGTTAGGACTAGGTGTCCCACTTACCCCAGCTTATCCATGAATTGTCGGTTGTAATCTTTTACTGGCATATCTCATTTCTTCAAGTTGTAAAATTCTTCTTCCATTCGATCCATTGCTCTTTCATTGCAATACTCTTCCAATAGCTTTTTTTTGAAAGTCTCCCAACTTAATTTGTCCAACACCGAGGCCTCAAGGGTGGTGGCATAGATGTTCCACCAAGTAAGGGTTGTCACTCTTAGCATTTGAGAACTGAAGGTTTCTTTTTAACTCTCACCACACCTACTTGATTTGAAAGCCTGCTCCATTTCTCGGATCCAGTTCAAGCAAACAACTGGATCATCCAAGCCTTTGAATTCCGGCGGTCGACATCCAAGGAAAGCCTTAAAGGTATACGTCTTTGACATTTGTCTTGCCTCTGGGGTTGCAGTTTCATTAATGGGAGTTTCGGGTCCAGTACCCGCAGATCCCGCCACGAGTATATTCTCCGTAATCGTCTCGTGCCTATGATTGTTAGCATCTTGGTTCTCAAGTAGCTTTAAGAACGCCTCTTGTTGTTGAGCCATAGCCCTATTCATGGCCAACATCATCCGATCCATCATACGGGTTTCTGCCGTAACTTCTTCCATGATAGGTTCCTCCGTTTCCAGATTGCGTCGAGGAATATGTTCGGGTCCTCCACCCAACATATTTGGTCTCGGTGGGGGCAAGACTGTTGTTGTCACGATAGGATGGTCGACCGTGGAGGCCGTTGCATCTTGGCCCTCCAGTTGGCTTCGAGTGTTTACCATTGTCGTCTGCCACACAGTCGAGAGAGAGTAGGAGATGGCTACACAAGATTTTATACAAGAAACGTACTACTACAATACATCGACTATCATAATCATAGTAATTCAAGCATATTCACGTAATCATACATTCATAATAATAGTAGCTAATTGAAATTATTAATATACACTACATATAGATTCTCGCAACCACTTTTAGAAGTTCTACCCAAATCGACGTAGTTTCTATTGACTCTAAGGTTGTCCCATCTTAGAAGTTCTACCCAAATCTCACAATCCATAACCTAATGGTCTCAGCTTAAGTCTAGGCATCGAGTTTTCATACCTAGTTCACTTAAACTAGAGCTTTGATACCAACTTATAACACCCTAAAATTTGGGTGGGTTCAAAATTTAAAATTTCGGCAACATGACGCCTAAAACACAAGAATTCATAAAGCATGTGAATAAGGACATCTAAAAGCCATTAACGCTGGGGTAGTTTGTGACAATTATAGTAGCGATAGATGTAACATAATACACAACAACCTAATTAATCTAGAACAAAATATCCAACAAGATTAAAGGTGGGTGTTGCTATGTCTCCAAAACGCGCTTCTCTTATAATCCCAAAAATGTCGGTCCGTAGGTGCTCCTAGGTGTGCTTCTGGTGGATCAAGGTGCCCTATGCACACCGCTAGCTGAACCTGTGAGTCATTAAACGTGTACACAAGTGTAAGGCTAAAGTCTTAGAGATAGAACGAAGAATTTACATTTTTATAAAGTAAACGCTAGCAGCGTAATTAAGTGTTACCGGTGCACCATTAGGTCGGACCCACGTCAACATCCCATTTGGGATGAACAATCTATTTCTTGTACAATACCACAAGAGATAACTCCTGAAAGACGGGTGAGGCCCGTTGCCATCTTGGGTGACGAGAACACGTGAATGGCGTCACCCATGATGTTTATTGGATTTCACCACATATCCCGGTCCTAGTTCCCATGCCATGCCAGACATCACAATCCTCGGACCGTTTATGCCACTAGCGCTTACTCCGTCGAGTTACACCTCAAGGACTTACGAACATGGGTGCCTAACCAAAGTAGTCGAGTTACAACTCGGAGACTTGCGTCACCTATTGCCTACTCGCTAGGGACCCAACGGTCAACAATTAAGATTACATGCACATACCATCTAATTCCTCGTGCACAAGGAAGTAGACATAAATTTCCACATTTAGATCATGATCAAGTATAGATGACAACTTTCATGCAATGCACGTTACTTTCAATTGACGTATTAATGCTCATTTCATGCGTATGATTCTATCCCATCACTTGTTTGACAACATAGCAACCATTGACCGATGTGATGACTCCAATTGCTGATAAGAATAAGTGTGACCCAACCCCAGATTTATGAGAACGGTCCTTTGCCATAAAATTTACTTGTTACTTTCTTGCATGCATAAAAGAGCCCCCAAGATGTTAAATATTTCTCACAAGCATCAAAACCCCCATATATGGTAAATACACAAAACCCTAGTTTTAGGTTAACTTTAAACACTTCATAACCTTCATATGAGCAAGTAATTGTGCAAGTATAGATAAATAAAGTTTAGAAGACTCACCAAATGGGGTTGTAATATAAAACCCTAGAATGAAGAAAACCCTAGAAGTGTGGAGTGGATGAAATGAGACTTGGACCCCTTTGAATCTTGGAGGAGTAAAAGCTTCTATAACCTTAGAACCCTAATAATCAAAGACATTAATGATTCATCTACCAAACCATTAAATGAAGAGAGAAGAGGGAAAGAGTGTGTGAAAATCGCACCTCAAGTGTGTGAAATCGACTTCAAAGCTGGAACTTCTCAAAACTAAGATTTTAACTCTAAAAAAAGACTTTTAATGAAAATCACGTATGCCCACTACGTGCGACAGTGCCAGGGAGACAGTGCCACAGGCACAGTCACGGAGCACAATCGCGCGGACTGTACCATGGGTGTCCCCTGGCTCGCAACAGTGCCACCCGCGATTGTGACTCGGCACTATCGTCGTTCACTATCGCGCAACTTGTACCGAAAGTGGTGGTTGGCTCGCGACAATGCCATGGCAACAGTGCCACTGGCACAGTCGCCGTTCGTCCCCAGGCCGCTGCTCAACTTCTCAGAAACGCTAAACTTGACCAATTTCGAACCTTTGAACCGCAAGATCAGATTGGAATTACCATAGATATATTTCACATGGATTTAACTACATACTTGAGGTCTAAAATTCGGGGTGTTACAACAGTTATATTTGAACATGAAAGACAATTTAAGGTTTTGAGTACCTGATACTCTCGGAAAATAGTTCGACGATTAGTCGTTGCATGATCTTGTTTCTCGCTGAAAGCTTCGACTAATGTGTTTAGGAAAGTTTTTGTGGGACCTCTATATCATTTGAAGAAAAAGTTCAATAATATTATATTTATTTTTTAATTTAACAAATCATATTAAAACAACTTGTGATCAAAATCTAATATAGAATATATTAAATATAATTATATTTTAATTTAACAAATTATTTAAAAAAAGTAAGCATATAATATTTTTGATATGACATTTTAAATTTAAGAACAATTATCTTCATTCACCACCAAACACCTTCAAATATCTTCATTTAGCTTCAGTTGCCTTCATTTATGTTACATTTTCTTTAATCAAATTATGTTCAACTACTTTAAATAGAATTCAATTACATTCAATTTAATTCATTTACGTTGATTTATCTTCAAATACATTCATTTACAGTACTATGTCGCATATGAGATTACATTCAATTACCTTCAATAAAATAAGTTCAATAACCTTCAAATACCTTGCTACAATTACCTTCATTTATGTTGTATTACATTTATTCAAATTATGTTCAACTACCTTAAATAGGATTTAGTTACATCCAATTTAAATCATTTACTATCAATTATCTTCAAATACATTCATTTGCAATACTATGTCACATCTGAGATAACCTTCAATTAAGTTCAACTACTTTCAAATACCTTCATTTAGCTTCAATTACCTTCATTTATGTTGAATTACTTTTATTCAGATTACGTTTAACTACCTTAAAAAAGATTAAATTTCATTCAACTTAATTCATTTACGTTCAATTAATTTCAAACACAATCATTTACAATATGTAACACCCTAAAAATAGGAGTAAATTTAAACCTGATAAATTGCAAATTGAGACACCTTAAATAAAGGGAAATCACCCCAAAAAAAGGGGAAATACTAATAGCGTTTACAAATTCTATGAATGGACAATAAAGTTGACAACAAATTAACCAATCTAAATCAATTATGTCTAGATTATAACGGTTGTCAACCCAATCTCCCAAAAGTGTCTATTTCCTTCTGTACGCCAATATACCAAAAGTATATCTCCAAAAGTTGTCGCTATTGGCCAACACTCATCTCTCATTTCCTGAAAGCCCCATCACTAACGAACCTGTTATACATGTCATTTAAGAAAAGTGTTAGGATTTAACAAACATTTTGCATATAACTTGAAATAATAAAATATGAGTAAATGATTCCTTGATGGAATGAAATAATTAAACTTGTTTAACAATCACATAAGGACCTTACGGTCTTAAAGCATGACGGGGGAGACCCGATTTCCAAGGATCATGGCGGAACACAAAAGTAGGTCACTTTCCGAGTTGTGAGCTCAATACTAGGATTACATTTACGGATCTTGGCTAGAATCTGGTCTCACATAACCGTACCAAACTGCCTTCGAAACCCCAATGTCTCAACTAGTTACATAAAGAGGAAAAACATCACAAATAGACCTACTTTTATACCTATGGATCCATTGGTAACAGTGTAAGCTTTGCCACAATTTCATTTGTGACTCGATAACATCATTAATATAGTTCTCAATTCACCAAATCTCATTATGTTAGCTTTCTTGCATAATCAATGCTATAAGAGGCCATGTTCAATACCATGCCCAACCAAAGGCTATTTTTATTTCCAAATGATTGTTTATAAAAGTAAATTTCCCAAGGTCACAAAACTTAAAATATGCTTTATTACTAAATCCAACATAATAGTTATTCCCAAATGTCTTCAAAATGGGATGAACATCCCAAACACAACCAAAGAGTTTCCATCCCATATTTTACCATTAATAATGAAAATAAATCACATCACATGGCTCAAACATAGATATTATCATCATATCCCAAAAATAGTTAAAACCCTAAAAATCTCCAAAATCTCAAGTTAGGTCAAAACTCATAAAAACAAGAAATGTAAACAAGGAGATTATTAGAAGTCTAAAATATGTAATTTTAACATGTATAGAGTATTGAAGTTTAGAATGACTTACAACTAAGGTTTTTGATCAAAACCTAGAAACCTTAAGGCTTGGGGATGAAGATGGATCTGGTGAGATGGTAAATCCTTGAACTCTAGTCTTCAAACCCTTAGTTGATGATCTAAATTCGTTATGAGATGGGGAAATGAAGCAATAAATGGCTCTAGGCCGGATTCAATGAAGAGAGAGAGAAGGGAGAGAGTTTTGGTGAAGTTGGGAGAAGTAGTAATGAGAAAAGGAGCTGAAAAATCGCATTTATGCCAATCTATCCCTAGACCGCGACAGGGCATAGTCGCGGGTCACAATCGCTCCACAGGTATCACGGCCTTCCTCGGCCCCACGACATTTCCCAACAAGAGTGCCCTAAGGCACAATCACGGGCGTAGTCGCCAACTATGTATCGTGGCTTTGCTCCCCCCTGCGACTATGCCCACGACGATAGTGACATTGTCACAATCGTAAGGCATAGTCGTTGCACACACCCGAGGCCCGAAAATTTGACTTTTCCAACCAAAACTTCTCACAACGCGATAAGGGATTAATAGGTAAACATTGAAATATAGACCTGCGATTTTAAATAAAAGTTTCTAACGAAGGATTTAAGTTTTACTCACTAAAATATACGGGTGTTACAATACTCCCAACTTCGAAATGATTTCTTCCCCAAAATCTTCGCTAAGTAAACAACTTGGGGTATCTCCTCTTCATGTCTTCCTCGGCTTCCCAAGTTACATTGGTGCCACGATGGTGTTTCCACTGTACCTTGACCATAGTGACTTCTTTATGCCGGAGCTTATTCGAATTTCGTTCTAAGATAGCGTTGGGTTCTTCAACACAATGTTTTCCCTCATCCACACTTATTTCCGAGAGGGGAATAGCACTCTCCTCTTCCGCTAGACACTTCCGAAGGTAGCAAATATGGAACGTGTTATGGATTCCATTCATTTTCGGGGAAAGTTCCAGTTGGTAGGATTGAAGTCTGGCACGTTTAAGCACAATAAATGGTCCAAGTAAACGGGTCTCAACTTCCCTCACTTTTCGAAACGAATTATTCTCTTCCAAGGGGACACCTTTAGCATTACCTTATCCCCTACTTGGAACTCCATCGGTTGTCTTTTTTTATCGGCATAACACTTTTGCCAATCTTGAGCCGCTTTCAACTGCTCCCGAATTCCTTTAACCCTGTCGGTCGTCTCTTGCACTATTTCAGGACCGATGAATTACTTCTCAGCTACTTCAAGGCAGCACACAAAAGTTCTGCACTTCTGCCCATACAAGGATTCAAATGGAGCCATCTCAATATTCGACTAGTAGCTATTATTGTACGCGAACTCCACTAATGGTAGGTGAGAGTCCTAACTACCCTCAAAGTCGATCACGCAAGATCTAAGCATATCTTCAAGCGTTTGAATCGTCCTCTCACTCTGGCCGTCGGTTTGGGGTGGTAGGTCGTACTCAATTTCACCCTTATACATAATTCTTTCTGTAGGCCATCCCAAATGTAACGACCCGGTTTCCAAATTAACCACAATAACGTGAAACCATCCAAATTTGATTCGAAAAGAATCAACTAAAATAATCTTCCCATAACCACCTCAAATACAACGACGAAAAGAAATAATTCTAACCGCAATAGTAAATTCTAACCAGTGATTTAAATTCTTACCAATCTATAATCACCATAACCTTTAACCAAAATAAATAACCCGATCAATTGCTAACGAACCGGTAAATGGATACAACCTTCACCACAATAGTTACTGCTTACCCTTTTTCCCAGGCTAGCAATCTCAATATAAAATTCACCTGAAATGCATATTTTAAAAATAAAATGAGGGTTAGACCATACGGTCTAGTGAGTAAATCTCTGTCAGATAAATAATTCAGTAAAATCACTTTTACATAATGTCACAAATAAATTATTTACTCATAAAGTAGGCTCTCAAGCACAATATCTCACCCAGGTAACTAACCACAACAGTCGCCACAATTTAACCGCACACACCCCGATAAGATCGCAATCAATACCGGTTGTGGCCCACCACACGAAACAAATTCGTGGGCACTATACATACATAACCCTTGCTCGGACCATCACAGTCCTAACACACCCGACTTCTGTTGTGAAAGTCCCTTAATCCCAAACATTTATAATCCAACCACATGTGTTAATAATAAACATGTAATAATAACCATTTTATCACAGTTAACGGTAATAGTTCAAACATACCATTCTGGTATAATATCGAAATAATAACCGTTTTATAATATATGCATTTCAGTTCGAAAATGGTTAAACGAAAACTCGCCTCAATAACGATAAACGATGAATTTAAACTTTAACCGAAATGAATGATCGAAACCGACCCACTTGAATCTCAAGATTTAAATCCCAACAAAATCTTCTTGTAAACTTTTGAGATGTCTCTCTCTCTCTCTCTCTAAGTCTCTCCCAAAAATCACACTAACCCATTCTTACTTTTTTTTTAGAAAACCACTAGGGAAGGAAACCCATTTTGAAAACAATTGAGGCGGTGGTCCGTATAAATATCCATCATTTTCAACCAAACCTTATAGAATAGGTAAATGGTAATATAAACCCCTGGACTTCTAATAATACATAATATTACTTAACGAGTTATTACACCAAAAGTTTGAGGTGAACCGACTATCTCGATCAGAGATAATAGGCAAAGGCACCACATGCCTTGAAACTACTTTGTCGATATAAATCTTTGCTAACTTGTCCATTGGTAGGGTCTCGCACATGGCCAATAAATGAGCGCTCTTAGTCAATCGATCGACTATTACCCAAATGGTATTGTGACCCCTTAAGTCTTTGGCAGTTTGGTCACGAAGTCCATGATAATGTGCTCCCATTTCCATTCGTGGATATCTAGGGATTGAAAACTTTCATACGGTCGTTGATGCTCGGCTTTCACTTGTAGGCAAGTCACACATCACTCAACATAGTGTGCCATATCTAATTTTATAACCGGACACCAATAATGTAGCTTCAAGTCCCTATACATTTTTCTACTTCCCGGATGGATGGTATATTTTGATTTATGGGGGTCTTCAAGGAGAATCTCCCGATTACCCCCAATCTTGGGCACCCATACACGCCCGTTGCACAACTTCACCCCATGGATATCATTCGTCAAGAGTAATCATTGTTTCATCATTACCTCCTCCTTGAGGTTCTCTTCCAACAAAGCCTCCGCTTAATACGTCTTAATTCGCTCGATAAGGCTTGACACTAACTCGATTCTCGAAAGGGTGTCCCAGATGCTCTTACTGTAGTCTTTCCGACTCAAAACATCGACTACCACGTTCGCCTTACCAGGGTGGTAAAGCAACTCACAATCGTAATCCTTGAGTAATTCAAGCCACCTCCTCTGCCTCATGTCCAACTTTTTTGTTATCAAAAGCGTACTTCAAACTTTTATGATTCGTGTACAGTGTACATCTCATGCCGTAGAGATAATGTCGCCACAGCTTCCAGGCAAATACTACCACCGCTAACTCCAAATCATGTGTAGGGTAGTTCTTCTCATGCACCTTGAGTTTCCTCGATGCGTAGGCGATCACCTTACCCCGTTGCATTAACACACACCCTAATACTATCTTCAAAGCATCGCTATAAACCACGAAGTCCTCCGATCCTTCGATTAAAGATAAAATTGGAGCTTCACACAACTTCTTTTATAAGGTTTGGAACGCCTTCTCTTATACCTCGGTCCAAATGAACTTAACATTCTTCCGTGTTAAGGTCATCAAAGGAGAGGCGATCATGGAGATACCTTGAATAAATCTCCGGTAATAGCCCACCAAACCCAAGAAGCTTCGTATCTCGGACTAAATATTGGGAGGTTCCCAATTCATCATTGCCTCAATTTTAGAGGGGTCCACCTTCACTCCCTCATGAGTGACCACGTGGCCCAATAATTGTACCTCTTCTAACTAAAAGTCGCACTTGGAGAATTTAGTGTACAACCTCTCATTTCTCAACACTTCTAGAACTTCCCGAAGGTGTTGCTCGTGCTCCACTTCGTCCTTTGAATAAACGAAAATGTCATCAATGAATACAATCACTGACTTGTCAAGGAACGGTCGGCACACTCTATTCATCAAGTCCATGAACACAGTCGGTGCGTTGGTTAAGCCAAACGGCATCAATAGAAACTCGTAATGGCCGTAAAATGTCCTAAACGCCGTCTTCGGGACGTCTTCTTCCTTCACCCTCACTTGGTGATATCCCGAACGTAGGTCAATCTTCAAGAAGCATCTCGCTCCTTGTAGTTGGCTGAACAAGTCGTCGATTCTCGGAAGTGGATACTTGTTCTTCACCATTGCCTTGTTCAACTCTCTATAATCGATGTACATTCTCATCGTGCAATCCTTCTTCTTAACAAACAAGACCGGAGTTCCCCAAGGTGACGAACTCGGTCTCACGATCCCCTTCTCAAGAAGGTCTTGAAGTTGCGCCATCATCGCTTGCATCTTAGATGGAGCCAATCGGTAGGGAGCTCTAGCGATTGGGGACTCTCCTGGAACTAGGTCGATCCGGAACACCACTTACATATCGGGTGGTAAGTCGGGCAAGTCATTCGGAAATATGTCGGGAAACTCACGCACCACCTTCACGTCCTCGAGTTTCTTCTTTTCGAGTTTGGCATCTATCACATATTCTAGGAAGGATGAACATCTCTTCACTAAGCATCTTCAAGCCTTTGCCATGGTGATAACTGCAACTTCACCTGTTCTCCTCTCTCCATAGACAACCACCATATTATTGCTCGAAAGGGGGAGTCGGATCAATTTCTTGGAACACACGATCTCAGCTTGATTATCTGCTAGCCAATCCATGCCCACCACTACGTCGAATCCGCCAATCACCATAGGCATCAAATTTAATCGGGAACTATTTCCCTTCTATTACAAGAGTACACTCCTTCAAGACATCACGAACTAAAACTTGACCACCATTCGTTATTTCTACCATTAAGGCATCTCCAAGACTACTAGTGGTCATAGCAAGCTTTTGGCAAAAAGAGACAGACATGAAAGAGAAACGGGCACCCGAGTCAAATAACACATATGCAGGTACGAATTTTAGGAGAAACGTACCCGATACCACATCCGTCGATGCTTTGTCCTCCTCGGTGGTCATTTGGAAAGCCCGTCCCAGGACTCTTGGAGGGTTCTCCTCTTCTTCGGTGCACTACCCGCCTTGAGCTTCGGGCAATCCCTTCTCACGTGCCCCGGTGCCTTACACTCGAAGAAAATAATTTCCTTCACTTGGAAATCTCTTGTAGGATTATCAGTCTTCCCACACTTGGAACAAGGAATCGGGTTCGAATTGCAATTTCCATGGTGATTGCTTTGTTGGGTCTGAATATGCTAAGTATGATTTATGCTGCTGATTAATGTTGCTAAGTAATTACTACTGCCAGACTATCAAGATTACTACTGCTAGTAGAATTAATACTGCTTGAAGAGTTAGTGCTGCTACTTGAATAGTTAGTACTGCTTGGAGAGTTAGTACTGCTAGTGGTTAGTACTGTTGAAGATTAATATTGCTGAAGATGGTTAATACTTCTGAAGATAATTAGTACTGCTTCTAAAGATAAAGATGATTTCGAGATAAAGACAAGCTGGAGATAAGACTGAAGATAATTATGGTATTGATGCTGAAGATCAATTGTATTTTGATAATTATCGTGTATTCAGTTTTGTATATATAGTATAGAAGTATTTGATAGTAAAAAAAAATTCATTCATATGTTTTGTTAGAGAGAATTAACCTCAAGACTATTTTAGATCCTTTCTATAGAGAAGTATAGAACGTCTGTTGAGCCTGTTCAACAGATTGAGGTTTTGTGTGTAATCATCAAGTTGAATCAATATAAACTTGTGATTTTAGTTTGATATACTGTTTCATTGATTGTTAGTGTTAAAGTGTTTTTCTGCAACTTCTTTAGCATTGATTCTGAGTGTGTGTGAATTAAATTCTTGTTTGAATTTCGATCCTGACAAGTGGTATCAGAGCATTGTTAAACTCAGAAAAACAACAATCATCATGGACAGTTCAAGTGATAGTGTTCTGGTCTCAAAGGTTCCAATGCTCAGATCTAATGAGTTTGACATGTGGAAGATTAGGATCAGGCAATACATCCTTCTCCCATATTACTCTATGTAGGACATCATTGAGAATGGCCCATCTAATGAAGGAAAGATTGGAGCAGATGGAAAAAGAATCCCACCAAAGACAGATGGAGAGAGGAAGATAAGGCAGACAGAGATGAAAGCCTTGAGCACACTGATCTTGGCTATTCCTAATGAGTATCAACACCAATTCTGCAACTGCACTGATGCACAGATGCTTTGGAATGCTCTAGAGAAGAGATTCTCTGGTACCAAAAGTACCAAGAGAAATCAGAAGGCAATACTGAAGCAACAGTATGAAAACTTCATGTCAACTAAGAATGAGTCCATGACTCAAACTTTTGACAGGTTTAACAAGCTGATTGGTGAACTAGCTACTGTTGGAGTGCAGATTGATCAAGATGATGTAAACAGAAAGTTCTTAAGGTCCCTTGGAGATGAATGGACCATGTATACTGTCTCCTTTAGACAAGATGACAAGCTGGAGGACAAAGAACTAGACGATCTTTATAATGACTTAAGGGTGTTTGAGGCTGAAGTTGAAGCCAAGAAAAGACCATCTGGATACACTCATAATGCTGCCCTTTTATCATCTTCTTCTTCTACTGTTTCTGCTGCTAATACAGAATCAGTTAGTACTGCTTATGTATCTAAGCAGGATGTATCTAATGACTCTGTATTAGAAGCTTTTCTTGCTAGTCATGCTAATTCTGGTTTAATTAATGATGATCTTGAACAAATTAATACAGATGACCTTGAGGAGAAGGATATAAAGTGGCAGATGGCCATGCTAACTATGAGGGTAAAGAGATTCATAAAAAGGAATGGAAGGAACAACTTTTCTCAGAGGAGAGAAGATGGTGCTGGGTTTGACAAGTCAAAGGTGGAGTGCTACAAGTGTCACAAGATGGGACACTTTGCAAAAGAATGCAGAGGAGGAACTCCTCAACAATATGGCAGCAACCACCAGCAAGCACATTCCTCAACCTTCCAAAACAACAAAAACTACACTCAAGCTCTTGTTTCTCAAGAAGGAATGAGATTTGATTGGAGTGATAAAGCAGAAGAACCTGTTCAGAATCAAGCCCTGATGGCAGAAGTCTCAGAATCATCAAGCACAGATATTCCAACAGAGGTAAAAACTAAACTGTGCACTAAAGAGTGTCTTCAGACTGTTCAAAAGTACAGGGATCATAACCAAAGCATGTGTGATGACCTTAAAAGGTTAGAGAGAGATATAAGAGAGTATAAAGTGATTGTGGAGAAGTTTAAAGATCAAATCAAGGCTTACAAGGCCAATGAACTTCAGCATTACTATGACACAAATTACTGGAAGTGGGAGAAAGATCAATTAGAGATCCAAATAGAAAAATCTAAAGAGGGGTGTGAGAAAATAAAGAGTGAGTATGAGAAAGCTAAGCTTGACATTGAGAAGTTTTCTTATGCTTCCAAAGCAATGGACTCTTTGCTTAAAGCTCAAGTTCATGATAAGATCAAGAGTGGTATAGGATACAATGCAACACCTCCACCTTATAACAATAATTATATCCCTCCCTCTTCAGATCTCTTAGAAAACCAAAATAAGAAGGACTTACCTATAGGAGCAACATAAGTAGATCCTATAGATAGTGTGGTGGTTGAAGAAGAGAATGAGAAAGAGAATTCTGAGAATAAGAATGCAGAAGATATTCCTGTAGAAAATCATATTCTTACCAATGAAGGGGGAGGTAAACCATTCATCAAGAGTGAAAAGGTGGATAGCTCAAAGAGTGAAAAGGTGGATAGCTCAAAGAGT
The DNA here is from genome assembly GCA_954870635.1 of Arctium minus. Lineage (NCBI taxonomy): Eukaryota > Viridiplantae > Streptophyta > Magnoliopsida > Asterales > Asteraceae > Arctium > Arctium minus. The sequence continues at coordinate 34,749,938 of OX941088.1, forward strand.
GAAAAGGTGGAAAGCTCAAAGAGAGAAAAGGGAAAGGTACAGGGAGTCCACTATATGCATACCACAGTTGTGAATCCCTGTACATGTAAACAGCATCAGCCCCAAAAACATGATAAAACAAGGGGTAATCAAAGAAACTGGAATAATCAGTGGGCACAAAAACAAGGGGTTGATCTGAGTAAAATCAATAGACCAAAACCTTGTTTTATTTGTGGAAAGCTTAACCATATTGCCAAATACTGTTGTTTCAATCCTATGAACCAGAGGATAAACTTTCAAAGACATATACAAAATCCTGTTGGTTATAGGAATCAAAGAAGGAATCATATGGCTGAAAATGTAAAAAAGAGCACCTTTAAAAGCTCATGCTCAAAACAAGTTTGCAAAATCAAAGAAAAATACTCCAAATAAGTCAAGGAGTAACTTAAAGAAAAATAAAACAAAACAATTTTGTTCAGGTTTGGGTTCCAATAGTAAAGAAATTTGTTAGTACTGCTACTTCAAATAGTACTGCTGACAGAAATAATGCTGCTGCAAGCAATACTACTGCTAACAATGTTAGTACTGCTAATCCAATTAGTACTGCTAATGAAGTTAGTACTGCTAACAAAATTAGTACTGCTAATCCAATTAGTATTGCTAATGATGTTAGTACTACCAATCAAGTCAGTACTGCTTCCAGTAACAAACCCATTATTGTGACAAAGTATTCAAGCCATAAGATTCCCCAGTCTGAAAAGCTCATCAAAACTGATTGTGAATATGTTGATGAGAATGGGAAACCCAAGACCACTTTGGCTTGGGTTCCTACTAAAAACTAACTATTCCACTTTATGTGCAGGGCAACCAACAGCAAAAAGGGAAGAGCATTTGGCATATTGATAGTGGTTGCTCTAGGCACATGACAGGCAACAAGTCCTGCCTACAAAACTTCAAAAGAATTGATGGAGGACATGTTGCATTTGGTGATAATCCATCTGGAGGAAAGATTAGTGGAAAAGGTAATGTGTCAAAGGGTAAGATGACCTTTGAGGATGTCTACTATGTTGAGCAATTGAGATACAACTTGTTAAGTGTATCACAGGTTTGTGACAAGAAACATAGTATATTGTTTACTGATACTGAATGTATTATCCTTGCTAAAGGGTTCAAGGTAGTTGATGAAAGTATGATACTACTGAGAACACCAAGAAAGGACAATGTTTATTGCTTGGATTTAGAGAATGTATCTAATGATTCATCATTTAATTGTCTATTTTCAAAAGCTTCTGTTGATGAATCATCTCTATGGCACAGAAGGATGTGTCACATGAACTTTAAAACAATGAATAAACTTGTGAAAAACAACCTTATAAGAGGTTTACCACAAAAGGTATTTTCATGTGATGATCATTGTGTTGCATGTCTTAAAGGCAAACAGTACAAAACTTCTCATAAGTCCAAAGAGATAAATACAATCTCTTCACCTCTTATCTTACTGCATATGGATCTGTTTGGCCCTACAAATGTGATGAGTATTGGCAAGAAATCTTACTGCTTAGTTATTGTTGATGATTTCTCTAGATTCACTTGGGTCTATTTTCTAAGGACAAATGGACTGATCAAATCCTTTATTCTCAGAGTTGAAAACCAAACAAATCAAAGAGTTAAAATCATCATATCTGATAATGGAACTGAATTTAAAAACCATGATCTAAACAACTTCTGTGAGGAAAAAGGTATTAAGAGACAATACAGTGCTCCTATGACCCCTCAACAGAATGGAGTTGCTGAGAGGAGAAATAGGACACTGATTGAAGCTGCAAGATCCCTGTTGGCAGATTCAAAACTGCCAGTTACATTTTGGGCAGAAGCAGTTAATACTGCTTGTTATGTTCAAAACAGGGTTCTAATAGTTAAATCTCAAGGCAAGACACCATATGAACTTTTTAACAAGAAGAAACCTTTTATTGGATTTTTCAAACCATTTAGGTGTCCTTGTACAATTCTTAATACCAAAACTCACTTAGGCAAGTTTGATAGCAAAGCAGATGATGGATTTCTGGTTGTTTACCCATCCCATAGTAAGGCTTACAGAGTATTTAATACCTCTTCTAGAATAATTGAGGAAAGTGACAATGTCAAATGCAATGAGAGCACACCAAATAAACTTGGTACAGGCCCTGATTGGCTTTTTGACATTGATTCACTAACTAATTCTTTGGGTTTCAGTTATGAGAATAATGCAGGAACAGGGACAGAATCAGTACAAGTCAAAAGACAAGAGTTTGTGCTATTCCCAATTCCTATAGCAGATTCTATTGAACTCTGTGTTCAAGAGAAGAAAGATGATTCAGATTCAAAGGATACTGAAACTGCTCAGAATGAAGAGGAGAGAGGTGAAAAGGAGGATCAACTTTTGACTTCAGAACAGCTAGAACCTGAGATGCCTGCATTGGCAGAAGATGACAGTGATGATGAGAACTCCTCAGTGTTTGGTGGCAGATCTCCTGAAAAGAATGACTCTAATCTGGATGCAGACATTAATGAAGAGGCTATTCATCAAACAAAAGTGCATGAAGATCATCCTCCTCAGTTGGTGATTGGTGACATCAATTCTCCAATCATCACAAGGAATCAGAGTAAGTTGGGAGGATTAAAAGACATACAATCAGGCTTACTATCTTGCTTTCTATCTCAGGTTGAGCCCAAAAAGGCACATGATGCAATGAAATATCCAAGCTGGATAGAAGCAATGCAAGAGGAGTTGCTGCAGTTTGTACTGCAAAATGTATGGGATTTGGTAGAACTGCCTAAAGGACACAGAGCTATAGGGACAAAATGGATTTTCAGAAACAAGAAGGATGAGAGAGGGATAGTGATCAAGAACAAGGCTAGATTGGTAGCACAGGGGTACACTCAAGAAGAAGGAATTGATTATGAAGAGGTTTTTGCACCAGTGGATAGGATTGAGGCAATTAGGCTGTTTTTAGCCTATGCTTCTTTCATGAAGTTCAAAGTCTACCAAATGGATGTGAAAAAGTGCTTTTCTATATGGAAAAATTGAAGAAGAAGTATATGTCTGTCAGCCCCCAGGGTTTGAAAATCCCAAGTACCCTGACAGAGTATACAAATTGAAGAAAGCATTGTATGGACTACATCAAGCACCAAGATCTTGGTATGACACATTGTCTACCTATCTCTTGGAAAATGATTTTGAGAGAGGAATCATTGACAAGTCTGTTCATTCAAAGGAAGAAGAAGGACATCCTGTTAGTGCAAATCTATGTGGATGACATCATCTTTGGATCCACAAAAGATCAATTGTGCAGAGATTTTGAAGAATTAATGCATAAGAGATTCAAGATGAGTTCTATGGGTGAACTTACTTTCTTCCTTGGGCTACAAGTTAAGCAGCAACAAGATGGAATCTTCATAAGCCAAACCAAGTATGTGCAGGACATTTTACCAAGTTTGGGTTCTCAAATTCCAAGCCTGCAAGCACACCCATGGAGATACACAAACAGATTACTGCAGATCTTGAGGGGGAGGATGTGGATGTTCATTATTACAGATCCATGATTGGCTCTCTCATGTATCTCACAGCTTCTAGACCAAATATCATGTTCTCTGTTTGTGTATGTGTAAGATTCAAGTTAAGCCAAAGCAATCACATTTTCAAGCAGTCAAGAGGATATTCAGATATCTCAAAGGTCAACCCAGATTAGGACTTTGTTATCCTCATGACTCACCATTTGACCTACTTGCATATTCAGATAGTGATTTGGGTGGAGCTAACTTGGACAGCGTAAGAACCAAACCACAGTGTCCACTTCAACAACAGAAGCAGAATACATAGCTGTTGCAAGCTGCTGCTCACAAGTTCTATGGATTCAGAATCAAATGATGGACTATGGTATGACATTTCTTCACACTCCTATTTTCATAGACAACAACAGTGCTATTAGCATTGTTAATAATCCTGTCAAGCATTCAAAAACAAAGCATATAGAAATAAGGTACCATTTTATCAGAGACTGTAATGAGAAAAACCTAATTCAGGTTCAGAAAATACACACAAGTAACCAGTTTGCTGATCTGTTCACAAAAGCTTTTGATGTGGGTAGATTCACATTCTTGGTCACAAGTGTGGGCATGATGAACAATGAATAAGTATATTCTCATTCTCTTTATGTACCTATATAGATTCCTCCTTAGTTACTTTCATTAAATTGGTGCTATTAACCCCTGTGTGCTTAAGTGATTCAGATTGTTTGGATTGGATACTTGGTACTTCTCGTTCAGTTAATACTGCTCACTGCATTACTCATAATAATAGTTCAAAAATGGTTAAGTATGGTTACTACTGCTAGGTGGTTTATACTGCCAGTGTAAAGTTACTACTTCTTGCCTTATGTATACTACTAATCATTGTTACTACTGCTGGTACATGTTAATACTGCTAGTATGTGTTAGTACTGCTAGTCTGTGTTAATACTGCTAGTCTGTGTTAATACTGCTAGTCTGTGTTAATACTGCTAGTCTGTGTTAGTACTGCCAGTATGTGTTATTACTGCTGTTATGAGTTAATACTGCGCGTTCGTTAATACTGTGCGTTCGTTAATACTGCTAAGGTAATTAGTACTGCTTCTAACGTACTCCCGCCAAATTACAAACGGCTCTTTGAATTTCCTACTAGTGTACTCTCTCTCTCTCTCTTGTTCTCTTGAATTCTCTCTTACCAGTGCATAACCCTAGCTTCGACCAATCGCTCAAGAAGATGGCAAAACTGATGTTTGTCGATGAACACAATGAATTGGCGATGCTACTCAAACCAAAGCAAGCAGAGGGATTTCATCAGATTGTGGATTTCCTAAGATCCTCACACATAACCCACGCATTAACTGTCAATCCCAAAATCTGTGTGGAACACCAAAGGCAGTTTTAGGCCAATGTTGCTATTCATACTGAAGATGGCAATTAGGTCATCCAAACAAGGGTGTGTGATAAACCCCTGACAATCACAAAAGGAGCTATTCGCATTCATCTACGACTAGATGATGCCTCAGGTATAATCTCTTTACCCAAGGAAGATCTCTTCCAAGCTCTTAGTAATATGGGGTATGAAGGTCCCACTGATGTCTTCAAATTTTTCAAGAACAGATTCTCACCACAGTGGAGATTCTTTGTTCATACCCTTCAGCACTGTATTTCAAGGAAAACAACTGGCTGGAGTGAGTTCAGCAGTACCATTTCTTATGCTATGGTCTGCTTAGCAACCTCCAGGAAGTTCAATTTTTCACAAATGATCTTAAATGACTTACTGTCAAACCTGGATACCAAAACAAAATCTTTTTATATGTATCCCAGGTTTGTGCAAGCTTTACTGAATAAAGAATTGACGGATTTACCTCATTTTAATGAGGTATATGTACCAAAGGTCCCGAAAGGGAAGGTGTTTTCTAATATGAGGAGGCCTAGTAAGGACTTCTCAGTTATTGACACACCATTGTTCTCTACAATGATGGGTGTGTCTCCTTCCCATGGTGAGGCATCAGTGTCAAAGCCCTCATCTGACAACCAAACTGATGACCTACCCACACCACTTATTTCTATTAACATCCCTCAGTCCCTTCTTAAAAAGCCAACATCACCCATCACTCACACTTATATAAGGAAAAAGGTAAAAAAGGTTCCTTCCCTTCTTGTACCTTCACCCCCACAACCTTCAAGCCCTCTAATGGAGCATTCTCCATTAGAGAATATCCAAAGGGAACCCACAGGGGTGTCTCCTGTTGGATCAAATAATTGTATTCAAGATTAAAGTTAAAGTTAAGGGTTTAAACTGCAATTGTGCTAAAGTTAATTAGAGGGTTTATTATGTAATAAGTTAATAGTTATTAAGCTATTGGGCCCAAGCCCATTAGAAAGCCCATTAAGGTTAAAGCCCATAAGGCTTGGGTATTTAAAGTTTTGATTAGTTTAGTTTTAGGTTAACTTTGTAAGAACTCTGATAATTTTCTAAATAGTCGCTGTAAGTTTTCTCTGTATTCAAAGGGTATCAAGAACACTCAAGGGTTTCATTGTTTATTCAAGGGATTGGTACGTTATTATTAATCTTTATATCTCTTGATTATTATTGTGTTGCTTGATTACTTGATTGATTATTTACCAACTAGATTAAATCTGGGATAACAATTGGTATCAGAGCCTAAAGAATCAAGTTTTAGGATTAAATCTATATTTTTTTTTTCGAATTTACTGTTCATCGAAAAATTTACTGTTCATCGAAAAAAATACTGTTCATCCGATTTTATGAATCTGTTATCGCATCCGGTCGATTAGTAATTGATTATTTGTGTTTTTGTGTTTCATTCGATCGAAGTTTCTGTGGTTTTTGTGTTTATTTGTGTTCTTCGGTCGTTTCAATTTTCTGGGTTTGGTTTCGGTCGAATCCAGAAATTCATCGTGTTCTTCGGGCTTATCAGTTATCCGATCTTATCAAGTTTAACGTATCTGATAGTTATTCGACATGTGCCTTCGACCGAATAGTTGTGATCTTCGGTCTTGCACCTTCGACCGAATAGTTGTGATCTCCGGTCATTCCTTCGACCGGACCTTAGAATTCCCCGGTCTTTCCTTCGACCGGGTAGGAGCATCGACCGGACCTTAGTGGTTTTCGGTCTAGCACTCGACCGGATATTTGTTACTCCGGTCTTGGCATTCGACCGATACTAGCCGACCCCGGTCTTACCATTCGACCGGATACTTGTTACATCGGTCTTCGCCATTCGACCAGATAATTGTTTCTCCGGTCTTCCCATTCGACCGGGTAATTGTTTCTCTGGTCTTCCCATTCGACCGGGTAATTGTTTCTCCGGTCTTCCCATTCGACCGGATACTTGTTACTCCGGTCTTGCCATTCGACCGGTACTTGCATACTCCGGTCTTTCCTTCGACCGGTACAGTTCAAAAGGGGGACAAAAGTTTTGTGCTTGATCAAAATTTTCCTAATTTCAGTATTATTTCTTTGTGTGTTATACTGCTCAAATTCTGCACTTAATTATTTTTGGAAATTTATTTTTCTGAAAATTTTTGTGTGTGGTTGTTATTTTGATTCTAACGATCTCATCTAGTTGGTTGTCTTGATACAGAAAAGACTATTTACTAACAGTACAGCTAAGATGTCGAATCAGCTTCTCTCGATGGGCTCTCAAGTCAAACCTCCTGTCCTCGTGGCTAATGAGTATCGGCAATGGAAGACCAGAATGATTCAGTTCCTGAATCACAAAAACAAAGAATTCATGAAAATAATCATTGAAGGTCCTAAACCTCCAATGATCACAGTAAAGGGTCAACCTGCTACAGATTCCTCTCCTGAAATCCCTGACAGAGAGATTCCTAAACCTGTTCAGTTCTTCACTGAAAAGCAGAAAGACCAAGTCAAGCTAGAAGAAGAGGCTCTAATCTATCTGACGATGGCAATTCCAAACGACATCTACAATCGTGTCGACAGTCAGAGCACTGCAAAAGGAATCTGGGATGAACTAGCAAGGCAGTTTGAAGGAAGTGAAGCCTCTATTCAAGCTAAGCAGAATATGTGCATAAATTCTTACGAGGGATTTCATGCAAAAGAAGGAGAGCTGCTTTTAGATACCTACAATAGGTACAACATTATCCTCAATGACTTGCGGAGGAACAACATCGCCAAATCTGCTTCTGAGATAAACTACAAGTTCATCAAGAATCTGAATCCAGAATGGAAGAACTTTGCTATCAACCTCCAGATGTCGAAGAATATGGCTCAAGAAAATGTCACCGATATCTTCTCTACTCTTGCTCAACATGAGGATGAGGTGAGATCTATGAATAATGAGTCTAATCATCTGAAGGATTCTGTGGCTCTCATAGCCGGCAAAGGTTCTGTATCCTCTGCAAGGTCGAAGAAAAAGGCGTCTAAAGCTCTAGTTACCGAAGTTACTGACTCTGACTCTGATTCAAGTGATGAAGAACTGGAAGTTGATTCAGATCCTGATATTCAAAAGTTCTCTGAAGACTTGGCTCTCATTACGCGACGATTCAAGAAGAGCTTTGGCAAGAAAAGATTTTACTCAAAGCCAAAGTATGATGAATACAAGAAAGAGAAGTCTGAGATGCGATACAAGCCGAGGCATGGAAAGAGAGAGGAAGGACGAGAAGATCGGAAGGAAGATAGAAGAGAAGGAAAGAGAGAGGAGAAGCGAGAAGAGCGAAAGGATGATCCAGGAAGATGCTACAACTGTAGCAAATTTGGGCACTTCTCAAGGGACTGCAAATTCAAGAAAGTGAAGAACTCAGAGTACTACTCAAGAAAGTCACTAATTGCCAAGAAAGCTGAAGAAGGAAAAGTACTAATGGCTGAAGAAGAGAACTGGTTGTTCCAAAGTTCTGATGACGAGGAGCAAGCACATTTCACCCAAGTTTCTTACATGGCAAAGCTGGAAGGTGACGATGAAGACTCTGAGACACAATCCGAAGAAGCAAACTCTGAGGTAAGTGAAAATTCTGAACTTATTGAATCTTTAATGGCCCAAATACATGGCATGAAAGATGAATTTGCTTTACTGAAAGGCAAACTTAGCTCTGCACATCAATCTGTGTTTAAGCTTTCGTGATGAAAATGCTATTTTAAAAGTTGTTGTGGAAGAAAAGGAAAAAGAAAAAGATGATTTAAAAGCTGAAAAAGAGTCTTTAAAAGAAAAAATATCTGGTTTAGAAACAGATCTTGTGAATCTTAATGCTGAAAAGGGTGAGTTTCAAATCAAATTTGAAGTTTGTTATAAAGAAAGAAATGAAGCTTACACCAAAATAAAGCAACTGGAGGACATTAACATGAAACGAGGTCAGACTGAACAGATATTAAATCTGTTGACCAATAAACTCCAAGACGAAAGGTTTTACAAACTTAAACCAGGTTTGGGTGTGCCAATTAATGAAATTTTGAAAAAGGCACCGGAGCACCTATATAATTTTGATAAATTTGGCTCCGCAATAAAACCCATTCCTGACATTCGCGCTACTTTTGTTGAAGCAAGTTCTCCTAAACCTTCTGAAGAGACCAAAGGTCAAGAAGAAATAAGAAAGAACAAGTCTGGTGACACTGATTCTCAAAATCTTTTTAAATCTGTTGGTTTTACATATGGTGATTTGAACGAAAGCTATGCAACTCGAAAGATCGAATTTACTGAGTTTGAATCACTATTTACCACACCTTCTAAAGAATCAGTGAGCACCAACACAGTTCTACCTGAGACTGCATGCAAAATTGATGAGTATGAATCGGATGTTGATCCATCTACTATACCATCAGTCTCAACTCCCATTGCTTCTAAACCTTTACTTCCTGAAGAGGTTGAAGAAGTTGCTGCTACCGCGGATGAATCTTGTGTTCAAAATGATCAAACGGAGTTTATTGAGTCCATGACTGAAGAGATATTCTCTGATATGATGAATGCATCAGACTTTGATCCTGTTTCTGATTTAAAGGGATCAAATTCTGTGGATGGTAATACATCTGAATTCATGAAGCAAATTGATATGTTGCAACAATCTCTTGATGAGGTTGAAGATGAAAACTTTGATCTCAAACATAAACTTGAAAAGTCTTTAAAAATAAATCAAGAGCTTTGCACTGAGATCAACGATTTGAAAATTACTTTGTTTAAAAATGCTTCAAATGAAAAACAGATGTTAAATGATCCAAGCTGGAAGGTAAGAACCAATCCAGAATTTGATGCTCCTGCAAAACCTACAGTTTCTTACTCTGATTGTCCTGAATATCCTCCAAGTATTTTTGAAAAGGGTGAGACTTCAAAGAGCACTAGAAAAGAACCACCTTCTAAGTTAGAGACTAACAAGGTTCCTGTTTCTGTTTCATATATAAGAGGAAATGGAGTTGGGAAGAGTAAGAAGAATAAAGATCTTAGTTTGAATAAAAAGAATAGTTTGAATTCTAGTAGTTGTCCTACAGACAGTGTTATTTTGAATAGTACTTCTTTTGATAAACATGAATGTAAGATTTGTTCCGATAAATCTAAGTTTATGAATTTTGCTCGAAAGAATATTTATTGCAAACACTGTTGGGATAATTCATTCAAATACTACTCCCCTCCTAAGTCCAAAAAGAATAAAACCAAAGCTAAGCTGAACTCTAAGTCTAATTCTAATTCTGATTCTTCTACACAACCAAAAGTGTATCGTGCTAAGGTTGCCAATCCTACTTCTAAAAAGCACTTTCAGGAATTGAATGTTAAGATGGTTTGGAAATGGGTTCCAAAACCGCGTTATGAATGGAGAGTGAAAGTCAAACCAGATGATATTTCTGAGTTGCTTGATGCTAACCGCGAAGGACCCATCCTGATATGGGTGCCTAAGCAAAGCTAATTGTCTCTTTTGCAGGCCTGTCGATTGTGGGTAATAGATTCCGGATGTTCACGCCACATGACAGGATTCAAGCACCTCTTGCATAACTATGTGAAGGAGCCTGCCGGAGCAGTTAGATTTGCAAATTCTGAAGCCAAAGGCCACGTCAGAGGATATGGAATGCTCGATAACGGTGTTGTGAAGATTCAAAAAGTGCTATATGTTGAAGGACTTGATCACAATCTGTTCAGTACCAGTCACTTCTGTGACATGCAATATCAAGTCCGCTTCACAACCACTCATTGCTATCTAGAAGATCACGATGGTTACGAAGTCTTCAAAGCTGAGCGCCATGGAAATCTATACTATGTAGATTTCCCTACACTGTCTACCACACGTCCAGTATGTCTACTAGACAAAGCTTCTAAAGCACAATCATGGACGTGGCATCGACGCTTGTCTCATCAAAATTTCCGATCTATAGCGAAGCTACAAAGACAAGGTCTGGTCAAAGGTCTACCAGAAATGAGGTTCGAAAAAGACTCACTCTGTTCCGCATGTGAGTTGGGCAAAATGAAGCGTAGCTCCTTCAAGTCCAAAGCTGAATCATCGACCTCATCAGCACTGGAACTTCTTCATATGGACCTTTGTGGCCCAATGCGCACAGCATCTATCAACGGAAAAAAGTATGTGTTGGTAATGATAGATGACTACTCAAGGTATACATGGCTCGAGTTTCTTCGCAACAAGTCAGATGCGCCAGAGTTGATTATCGCTTTCATCAAGCGTATTCAAGTACGTCTTCAACTGCCAGTAAGAACCATTCACAGTGATAATGGCACGGAGTTCAAGAATGACACCCTGAAGAGTTATCTTACTTCCGTGGGTATTTCACACAACTTCTCCGCAGCCTACACTCCACAGCAAAACGACATTGTTGAACGGAAGAATCGCACTCTGGTTGAAGCAGCTCGTACTATGCTTGCTTACTCAGATCTACCCATGTACCTTTGGGCCGAGGCAGTCGCTACAGCATGTTTTACACAGAACCGTACCATTGTGGTCAAGCGCTTTAATAAGACAACATATGAGTTAATCAACAATCGTACACCTAACATCAAGTTCCTTCGTGTTTTTGGTTGCAGGTGTTACATTCTAAAAGAGCGTCAAGGATTATCAAAGTTTGATAAGAAAGCGGATGAAGGATATCTCGTTGGATACTCTCTGACATCCAAAGCTTATCGAATTTACATTATTCGAACAAAGACGGTTGTTGAGAGCATGAATTTCTCCTTTGATGAGAATTCAACAAGGACTTCTGGACACAACAGTTCAGAACTCGGTCTTCACGACAAAGCTTCTATTCAAGCAAGAATAGAACCAGCTATAACAGGATCATCTTCTTCAAACTCTAACTCTACTTCATCTGAGTTAGATTTATTGTTTATTGATGCCTTTGATGATATATGTGCAGATTTTGAAAAAGGCATATCAACATCAATAACAAGTGAAACAAACTCGGAGGTCCCTACTATATCTGAAGACATGCCTGGACCTTCCGACGAAGTCACTGACACTTCAACTCCATCAGGTACAACTACACCATTAGTTTCTGACTCTACTAATACTGAATCTGTCTCTGGAAACGAAGTCCCGAGCACTTCAACCACTAGTCCAGAAGCTTCAGTGTCAGAAACACCAGTACAAGATGTCCCGAGTACATCTGTGGAGCAACCTGCCGTACAAGATGACAACGATGCATCAAATACGCAACAAGCAGTTGATGCACTACCAAGCACACATCGTTGGACTAAGGATCATCCCCTGGAAAACGTGATAGGTGACGTACAATCTGGTGTCACAACAAGATCTGCAACAGCTAACTTCTGCATGTTTTCAAGCTTCCTCAGTTCCTTAGAGCCAAAGAAAGCGGCTGAAGCTCTACGTGATCCTTTCTAGATTTCTGCTATGCAATACGAGCTTCTACAATTCGAAAGGAACAAGGTATGGCGCTTGATCCCACTACCTAAAGGTAAATCCGTTATTGGAACAAAGTGGGTGTTCAGAAATAAGAAAGACGAAGCTGGAGTAGTCGTGAGAAACAAAGCTCGACTGGTCGCCAAAGGGTATTGTCAACAAGAGGGCATTGACTATGATGAAACATTCGCCCCAGTTGCAAGGATCGAAGCCATCAGAATCTTTCTAGCCTATGCAGCGCACAAAAACTTTACAGTCTATCAGATGGATGTAAAGTCGGCTTTCCTGAACGGCGTTCTGCATGAGGTCTATGTGGCTCAACCTGAAGGTTTCGTTGATTTTCATCACCCTGATCATGTCTATGTTTTAGACAAAGCGCTTTATGGTCTTAAACAAGCACCGCGAGCCTGGTATGAAACTCTCACTAAATTTCTACTTGCTTCTGGTTTCAAGAAAGGTACAGTAGATACAACCTTATTTTTTAAAAGGCAAGGTGATGACTTGATTCTTATTCAGATTTATGTTGACGACATAATATTTGGGTCGACAAATCCAAAATTTTGTAAGAACTTTTCAAAGATAATGGAAACAAAGTTTGAGATGTCGATGATGGGTGAATTAAATTTCTTTCTTGGTCTACAAGTAAAGCAATTACCCGAAGGCATATTTATTAATCAAGCTAAATATATAAAAGATATTTTGAAAAAGTTCAATATGTCAGATGGTTCAGTCATGAAAACACCAATGGCTACTGGTACACTCTTAGACGCGGATCCCTCCGGGAAGCCTGTTGATCAAAAGGTGTATCGTAGCATGATTGGTTCTTTACTTTATCTGACTGCCAGTCGCCCGGATATAATGTTTGCCACATACTTTTGTGCGAGATATCAGTCTAATCCTAAAGAGTCGCACTTAACTGCTGTTAAGCGAATCCTTAAATATCTCAAAGGTTCTCCTAATCTAGGCCTTTGGTATCCAAAGGATTCTCGTTTTGAACTAACTGCCTTTACAGATGCTGATCATGCTGGTTGTAAGCTAGACCGGAAAAGCACCTCTGGATCATGTCAATTCATAGGTGACAAACTTGTGAGTTGGACTTCAAAGAAACAAAACTGTGTTTCAACATTCACTGCCGAGGCTGAGTATGTAGCTGCTGCTAGCTGTTGTTCTCAAGTCCTCTGGATGACGACACAGTTAAGGGACTTTGGATACAACTACAAGCGCGTTCCGATTTATTGTGATTCCAAGAGTGCAATATCTATAACTGCTAATCCGGTACAGCACTCGAAGACCAAGCATATAGATGTACGCTATCATTTCATCAAGGATCATGTAGAAAAAGGTAATATTGAAATGCACTTTGTTCAAACTGACTTCCAGTTAGCTGATCTTTTCACCAAGCCATTGGATGAAAAGCGATTTCAATTTCTCATCAGCAAACTTGGTATGTTGAACATGTCTTAAACCTTACTCATGATTCAAGGGGGAGTATTCCAAATCTTGATAGTGTGTTATTTTCCAACTGTTGTTAACGAGAAAAGAATCATTTTCATAAATGATTACCATTGTTTCTTTCACTTATGCAGGTTGGTTCAAGTGACTATGGCTTCTAATCACATCGGATTAGAACCCGCACTTCAGTGCTCTATCTATTTTTTATATGCTTTATTTCCTTATTTATTGTTCAAAAAAAAAAAAAAAAAAAAAAAAAAAACCAATAGTGATTTAAGGGGGAGAATATCTGTGATATTAACAGATTTTTAGATACTTAAATGCTTATCTGACCATGTGTTCTTAAAGATAAATACTTGTGTTTTATCTTGTCAATATACTTTGTCAAGTATTCATACACATAACGGTTCAGAACATTCTATTTTGACTTTGTTATTACCATGTATCAAAAGTTAAATCTTTCTATGGTAATACTCACGTTCTTTGTATTCACTGTTGATTGAATCAAACGTCATTTCATGTGCTTTCATTGAAAATATGTTTATATATTGTTCATATAAACAACATTCGTTTTTGATTCTCCAACATATTGTTCTTCATGACAAAACTCCTATGAGCTTAATTGTCAAACTCTTTTAGTTTGAGGGGGAGAATTGCATCGTCATACATAACTGTTTTGACATCTCCGAAAGTCTTATTTCTCATGTAACAAGTGGTATTTGTGCTTACATGTACAATAGCCTGTTGAACAACATGTTTCTTTTAGGAAAATACATGGGATTCAGTGTGTGAGCTTAACAGAACTTCCATGGATTCACGATAACCAGTGTTTCCTACCCAGGAAGTATTCCCTGAGTGATTGAGGGGAGAAGGGTCAAAAGATTTGAGTGTTGGTGTGTGAAAAGAGGTAAAATGAAAAAGAGAGATTGGTTAGACGTGAGCATTAAAAGAAAGAGGGTGAGAGAACAGAGTAAAAGAATATTAAACTCTGCACCAAACTTCATTCTGAGCCGGGCAGCCACATAATCTGATTGGTTCACATTCTTTGGTGACCATCATTGAAATAGGCACCTAGCCCATGCCATCTCTTGCATACAACCTCACCAGCTACTCATTCTTTTCTCAAAAAGAGAATGTTTCACATTTTCTGGGGACGCAGCACATACGCTATTGGTTCTTCATTTGGAAGATACTAATATTGAAAAAGAAGGAAAGTTGCCCCACCTTCGAACCCTTTCTCATGCACATTGAGTCTTTGTATAATTTGTTTCTGTCTCAACAAGTTTACATACTTTGAGCCTAAATTGAAAAGCAATCATCTATGCTTAATTTCTTTCATACACATGCACGAACACACAGAAATTTGTTTTCTGTCAGAATGTTCATAGATAACCATGTGTTATTCGATGATTGAATGGAAGACCTGGGGAGTCTACATCAAACCAGCTCCTTATATAGTAACTTTGTGTTACTCAGTAACTTTGTGTTACTGACAGGCATTCTAACTGAGTCATTTGTTGATTCAGGGTTACAACTATTAAACT
The DNA here is from genome assembly GCA_954870635.1 of Arctium minus. Taxonomy (NCBI): domain Eukaryota; kingdom Viridiplantae; phylum Streptophyta; class Magnoliopsida; order Asterales; family Asteraceae; genus Arctium; species Arctium minus. The sequence goes on from OX941088.1 coordinate 34,765,291, forward strand.
GTTTGAATTTGAAAAGATTCGAATAGTTACTACTTTTATGTTATTTGAATCTGAAAAGATTGAAATAATCACTCTTTCCATCTGGGAAGACTGCTCTTATTTCCATACAGGGCTCGTTACATGATGAAGACTATGCTTACATGATGATCATACACAAAGGGGGAGATTGTCTTGAAAAGGGGGAGATTGTTTTGCCAAGTTTTGATGATGTTGATTCTCACCACTCATCAAAAAGGGGGAGAAGATATAAAAAGGGGGAGAAGATACAAAAAGGGAGAATACAATCTGAAGATCTGAAGATTTTCAATTTTCAAAATTTTAAAGATTTGAAGATTATTTAAAGATATCAAGTTTTGAAGTTTTGAAGCGATCAACGACATATCTGAAGATTCTCAAAAGAAAAGTGAAGACCCGAAGACAATTGCAAATTTTTTTTAATCTTGAATCCAAAGGGGGAGATTGTTGGATCAAATAATTGTATTCAAGATTAAAGTTAAAGTTAAGGGTTTAAACTGCAATTGTGCTAAAGTTAATTAGAGGGTTTATTATGTAATAAGTTAATAGTTATTAAGCTATTGGGCCCAATCCCATTAGAAAGCCCATTAAGTTTAAAGCCTATAAGGCTTGGGTATTTAAAGTTTTGATTAGTTTAGTTTTAGGTTAACTTTGTAAGAACTCTGATAATTTTCTAAATAGTCGCTGTAAGTTTTCTCTGTATTCAAAGGGTATCAAGAACACTCAAGGGTTTCATTGTTTATTCAAGGGATTGGTACGTTATTATTAATCTTTATATCTCTTGATTATTATTGTGTTGCTTGATTACTTGATTGATTGTTTACCAACTAGATTAAATCTGGGATAACATCTCCCAACCCCAAGAAGGTGCTCAATAAGGAGAAGGAAAAGCATATGGGCTGTAAGGCTCACACTACTGACTTTGCACAAAGTGCAGGGCAGGACAGTGTGAACATATCTAAGACCTTCCCCATGGCAACTTTGGGTAAGCAATCATCCAAAGGTCCCAGGTTCCAAGAAACCAAGGGGGTAGAGGTTGCTTTTGATAGGCAAAAGACCTCTACTACTAAAAGATCCAAGGATCCTTCAAGGGTGGTAAACACACCCAAAGGAGGTGAGGACAAATATAACTACCAGGAATTGTTGGATACTATGGGAAACATTAATCTTTATGTCATCAAGCAAGGCTCAGATATAGAGGAGATGAAATTGGTAATTCTGTCTCAACAAGTGCAGATTACCAAATTGAAGAAGATGGTGATGAAGTTGGTACAGAAAAAGAAAAGAAAGCAGTATGTCGTGAAGAAGAGGGGAGATGCTTTCAACAAGGGGGAGAAACACAGTCCTATTGGTATGGAAGCTCAGTTTGAGGGGGAGCTGAATAAGGAAACAGAAAATAGCAAAGAAGCAGAAACTGAACCAGCAGCAGTAACTGAGAAAGAAGTAGAAACAGAACCAGCAGCAGAAACATCATTGTCCAGAGAGGAAATGGAGATTGCAGAAACCTTGGTCAAAGCTAAGAATGACACTCCCAAAGCCACTCAAAAGGCTAAGGGAGTAATAATCAAATAAGGAGGTTTAGAAAAGAAAGAAAAACAGGTCAGTATGGAGGATGCAAAGAGGAAGGGAAAGGAGAAGATGGTTGAATCTGAGCAACCTTTAAAGAAAAAGAATCAGATAGAGTTAGATGAAGAAGTGGCCAAACAGCTTCAAGCAGAGTTGGCAAAGGAAGAAGAAATTCAATCTGCCAAAGACAGAGAGCTTGCACTGGATATGGCTAAAAATCTCAATAAAGAATATCAAAAGAGTTTGAAGGATGAAGCTGCTGCCAAGATAGTTACAAAGAAGGCTTCAAGGCAAAGGCTGGCATTAAAGCAAAGACAGAGACAACCCTCAAAGACCTTCCTGGCTAATCAAGAAAGGAGGAAAATGATAAACTTCCTAAAAGGAGCTCTTGGAGTTCCTGAAGGAATGTTTACTAACATGGCCTATGGTAGGATAGAGGAGTTGTATACAAAGGAGATGTCAAATCTGAAAGGGGACTCCACTCAAAGGGAAGAAGCTGAAAGGAGGATGAAAGAGAGGCATGATCTCAACATACAACAACCCTTCCCTGAAAGTGACGAAGGCACTCCTATCAAGGAAAAGAAAGAAGAAAAGAAAGAAGAGACTTTGGCTCAGCAAATTGGAGTAATCAAAAGAAAGAAATCCATTGCCACCAAGCCAAAGGAAAAAAGGGCAAGAATTGAAGAAGAAAGAGCAGAAACAGAAGCAGAACCTAATGTTACACCTTCAGCAGAACCAGAGCAGACTCCAGAGCAGTCCAATCAGCAACCAAATGAGCAGTTTGACTTGTATATGACTGTGACAGATGAAGATCCTGTATAAGTTGATCCAATTTATGGTCAAGCCCCTGAGATTATCTTTTGGGATATCCTGGAAGATCAAAGGAAGAAATATTTCAGGATTAAAAGGATGGGAGATCAGTATGAGGTTTACTCTACTTGGGGAAAAATCATCAGAAGCTGTTCCAGATCAGATTTAGAAGAAATGTTCAAAGTTGGAATGAGCCTGTATGAAATGGTTTTGACAGGAGAAGAAAGGAGCTTAATCAGATTAGCCTTGGAGTACTTATGCATGATGTTTGATCCCAGCAAAGTTCAACATGTGATCAGAGATTTGCATCTGAAGAATAAATTCCAAAGAATAGAAAATTGGATGCTATTTGAAAGGTGTGGAGTCTATGTCATCACTATAGACAGAGCCTATCATGAGTACTACCTGGTGGATAAGATCTATGATCACAGGAAGGCTAAACTTCAAGCAATGTTGAATGCTAAGTTGAAATGTTCAAAGGATTCAGAAATGGCCAGGATAGTAGTCAGAAGAATCATCAATCAAAGTCTGGGACTGGATCCAAATTTGGGCAACTGAACTGAAGTGTTGAAAGCATCATGAAGACCATATCATGAAGAACTTAACTTATCTTTCTGAAAAGTTAAGTTAGGGGGAGATTGTTGGGTCTGAATATGCTAAGTATGGTTTATGCTGTTGATTAATGTTGCTAAGTAATTACTACTGCCAGACTATCAAGATTACTACTACTAGTAGAATTAATACTGCTTGAAGAGTTAGTGCTGCTACTTGAATAGTTAGTACTGCTTGGAGAGTTAATACTGCTAGTAGTTAGTACTGCTGAAGATTAATACTGCTGAAGATTGTTAATACTTCTGAATATAATTAGTATTGCTTCTAAAGATAAAGATGATTTGGAGATAAAGATAAGCTGGAGATAAGACTGAAGATAATTATGGTATTGATGCTGAAGATCAATAGTATTTTGATAATTATCGTGTATTCAGTTTTGTATATATAGTATAGAAGTATTTGATAGTAAAAAAAAATTCATTCATATGTTTTGTTAGAGAGAATTAACCTCAAGACTAGTTTAGATCATTTCTATAGAGAAGTATAGAACGTCTGTTGATCCTGTTCAATAGATTGAGGTTTTGTGTGTAATCATCAAGTTGAATCAATATAAACTTGTGATTTGAGTTTGATATACTGTTTCATTGATTGTTAGTGTTAAAGTGTTTTTCCGCAACTTCTTTAGCATTGATTCTGAGTGTGTGTGAATTAAATTCTTGTTTGAATTTCGATCCTGACATGCTTCGGTACTTCTGGCACCATCTTGCCTCTCTTCGGTTATCAAAGTTTTTTCCCCCAATGAATGGTCGGGACTTCTTGTGAGATCCGGGATTGCTTTCTCATTTCCTCTTCTCTCCTACTTGGGCTCTCTCCTCTTTGCCTCTTGCGTAAACATCCTCCATAACCTGAGCCTCCTCGACGGTCTCACGGAGGGTGGACGCTTTTGAGTTGCGAACCATTGCCATCATATCCGTCGGTAGGCCCTTGAGGTAGGCCTTGACCTTCTCCTTTTCGGTCAAGGCTACATGCCCCACCAAACAAAGCTTATCCATGAATTATTGGGTATATGCCCTCATCGGCATGTTCCCTTTCTTGAGAACTAGGAACTCTTCCTCGATTTGGTCCATAGCCCTCTAGTTACAGGATTCTTCCATAAATTTCTTCTTGAATTTGGTCTAAGACAACCAAGCCAAGACCGTAGCGGAGAGGGTGGACTTAGTGGCGTTCCACCAAATGAGAGTTGATCCCCATTTGGGAGCCAAATCTCACCTTCTGGTTCCCTTCATATTCGCAAGCATCGAAGGCTTGCTTGATTTCTCGGATCCAGTTCATACAGACAACTGGATTATCAGACCTGGTGAACTCCGGGGGTTCACTACATAGAAAGGATTTGTAGGAGTAAGCCCTCCTAACTTGCCTCACATCATTCGTCACCAGCTCCTCGGGTGGGATCACATTTCCCATACCCCCGGATCCCCCAACTACCACATTTGCGGCAACCATCTCATTTCTACGGTTGCTGACATCCCTGTCCTCAATCACCTTCAAGAGGAATTCATGTTGCTTGGCCATGGCCTCATTCATCATTAACATCATATTGTCCATCATCTCCGATTGCAGGGTCTGTTGGGAACTGAAGAATTCATCAAGTATGGTTAATACTGCTGATTCAGAGTTAATACTGCTAGAAGACATAAAGGTTAATACTGCTGAGTGTTACTACTGCTAGTGTTAATTAATACTGCTAGTCAAAGTTAGTACTGCTTGAACAAAGTTAGTACTGCTTAGCTAGTTAGTACTGCTAGTGGTTAGTACTGCTTAGTAGTTAAGGCTGCTAGAAGGAAGTTAATGCTGCTGAAGATTAATACTGCTTATATGATGAAGATTCGTATGAAAGGATATACATGGAAGCTTAGAGATATACATAGAAGATATACTAAAGATATTTTATTCATTGTAATTATCTTTGTATTCAGTATATATATATAGTATTGTTTAGAATAGGAGAGATAACAATTTTTTTAGTTTTCATTCTTTTAGAGAAAATCAACCTCAAGGCATAGATCCTACTTCTAGAGAAGTAGAATTCGTATTGGTGAGCCTGTTCATCAATATTGAGGTTGAGTGTGTAATCCTGTAACTTCAAAGCATTCAATACAAGTTTACAGTTTGTTCCTCATATTTTCTGTATTGATTTACTATTTCATTGGATATCAAAGTGTTATTCCGCAAACTTCTTTGATATTGTTTCTGAGAATTAATTCTTGTTGAGAATTCGATCCTGACAAGTGGTATCAGAGATAAATTCTCTCAGAAACAGTTATTCATCATGGAAAATCTTACAGAATCAAGCAGTACTTTGTTCTCAAAAGTTCCAATGCTCAAATCCAATGAATTTGACATGTGGAAAATCAGAATCAAGCAATATATTCTCCTCACAGATTACTCTATGTGGGACATCATTGAGAATGACCCATCTGATGGAGGAAAGATTGGTGAAGATGGCAAAAGAACTCCTCCAAAGACAGATACAGACAGGAAATCAAGACAGACAGAGATGAAAGCCTTGAGCACACTGCTCTTGGCCATTCCAAATGAGTATCAACACCAATTCTGCAATTGTACTGATGCACAGATGCTCTGGAATGCTCTAGAGAAGAGATTCTCAGGTACTAAAAGTACCAAGAGAAATCAAAAGGCAATCTTAAAACAACAGTATGAAAACTTCATCTCAACGAAGAATGAGTCCATGACTCAAACTTTTGACAGGTTTAATAAACTAATTGGTGAACTAGCTACTATGGGAGTACAGATTGATCAAGATGATGTGAACAGAAAGTTCTTAAGGTCCCTTGGAGATGAATGGACCATGTACACTGTGTCATTCAGACAGAATGATCAGTTGGAAGACAAAGAACTTGATGATCTGTACAATGATCGTAGAGTATTTGAAGCTGAGGTGGAGGCAAAGAAGAAGCCTTCTGGATATGTTCATAATGCTGCACTCCTATCAGCATCAATTGATTCTACTGCTAACCCTGAATCAGTTAATGCTGCTAATGGATCAAATTTAGATAAAGGCACTGATTATGTATTTGAAGCTCTTCTTTCTAATCATGGAAATTCTTCTTTGATCAATGATGACTTAGAACAACTTCATCCTGATGATCTGGAAGAGATGGATATTAAATGGCAGATGGCCATGCTCTCCATGAGGGTTAAGAAGTTTATAAAGAGGACTGGAAGAAACAACTTCTCACAAAGAAGAGAAGATGGAGCAGGGTTTGATAAATCAAAGGTAGAATGCTACAAATGCCATCTGAAGGGACATTTTGCTAGAGAATGCAGAAGTGGAATGTCTCACAACAACAACCATCAACAAGCTCAATCTGGAAGCTTCAATAACAACAGAAACTCTGCTCAAGCCCTTGTTTCTCAACAAGGAATGGGGTTTGATTGGAGTGATCAAGCAGAAGAAGCTATTCAGAATCAAGCTCTTATGGCTAAAGTATCTGATCTCCCATCTGAGGTAAGTTCTAATCTCTGCTCTAAAACTTGCATAGACACTGTTAAAAGGTACAGGGATCACAATCAGAAGATGAGTGATGACCTTAAGAGACTAGAAAAGGATATAAAAGACTATGTGAGGATAGTAGAGAGATTTGAAGATCAAATCAAAGGTTTTCAAGCCAATGAACTACAACACTCATATGACACCAATTACTGGCAGTGGGAGAAAAAGGATTTAGAACTTAAACTGACCAAATCTAAAGAGGAGAGTGAAAAACTGAAAGAGGAGTTAACCAAGGTTAAGCTTGATGTAGAAAAGTTTTCCAATTCTTCTAAAGCAATGGACTCCTTACTGCAAAATCAGATTCATGATAAATTAAGAAGAGGAATTGGGTATAATGCCACACCTCCACCATATAACAACAATTACATTCCATCTACTTCAGACCTGTTAGACACCAAAGATAGGAAGGACTTGCCTGAGGGAGCCACTGAAATAGATCCCTTAGATGAGGAAATTGTTGAGGATAAGACTGAGAAAGAGGTTGGCAAGAGTAAGGAGAACAAGGTGAGTGGTGAGATTTCTATAGAAAACAACATTATCACCAATGAGGATTGTGGAAAGGCTTGGATCAAATCCAAGAACATAGAGAAGACAGAGGAAAAGTCTGGTAAGGTCCATTATAAACAGACCACAGTTGTGAATCCAGGTCCTTGCAAACAGAGTGCTTGTAAGAAGAATGAGCCCCAAAAACAGGACAAAAAGAGGGGAAATCAAAGAAACTGGAATAATCAATGGGCACATAAACAAGGGGTTGATCTGAGTAAAATCAATAGACCAAAACCTTGTTTTATCTGTGGCAAATTGAATCATCTTGCAAAATTCTGTTATTTCAATCCTATGAACCAAAGAATGAATTTCCAAAGATCCATGCAAAAACCCTTTAATTATAAGAAAATTGAAAAGAATCATGTGGCTAAGAAAACTGTTAAAACTACAAGTCATATGAAGAAAAAGTATTCTGTTAAAGAAAGTGTCAATATGTGGATTCCTAAAAGCACTAAAACTGTTAGTACTGCTACCACAAATAGTGCTGCTGACAATGATAATGCTGCTAGAAGTAATACTACTGCTAACAATGTTAATGCTGCTAACAATGTTAATGCTGCTAACAAGGTTAGTACTGCTAAACCTGTTAGTACTGCTACACCTGTTAGTACTGCTAACTCTGTTAGTACTTCTAAGGTTAGTACTGCTTCCAGTGTTGATTCTGCTAAGCCAATCATATTGACAAAGTACTCTAATAAAGAGTGCTCTGAGTTTAAAAACCTCATTAAAAAGGAATGTAAATACTTTGATGAGAAAGGAAGACCCAAGATCACTTTGGCTTGGGTCCCCGATCATACTAATTGATTTATTTAATGTGCAGGGCAACCAACAGCTCAAGGGAAAGAGCATATGGCATGTTGATAGTGGTTGCTCTAGGCACATGACTGGCAACATGTCATGCCTTCAGGATTTCAAGCAAATTAATGGAGGACATGTTGCATTTGGAGACAATCTTACTGGTGGTAAGATAAGTGGAAAAGGTAATGTCACCAAAGGTAAGATGACATTTGAGGATGTCTACTATGTTGATCAATTAAAGTACAACCTGTTAAGTGTATCACAGGTTTGTGACAAACAACATAGTATATTATTTACTAACACTGAGTGTATGATTCTTGCTCCAGGATTCAAGGTAGTTGATGAAAGCATGATACTACTTAGAACTCCAAGAAAGTACAATGTTTACTGTCTTGATTTGGACAATGTTAATAGTGATTCATCTTTAAATTGTCTTGTTTCAAAAGCTTCTATAGATGAATCCTCCCTTTGGCACAGAAGGATGTGTCACATGAATTTCAAGACTATGAACAATCTTGTTAAAAATAACCTTGTAAGAGGTTTACCTTCAAAAGTCTTTTCATGTGATGATCATTGTGTTGCTTGTCTTAAAGGCAAACAACACAAAACTTCTCATAAGACCAAAGAGTTAAATTCTGTTTCTTCTTGTCTCCAGTTATTGCATATGGATCTGTTTGGTCCTACAAATGTTATGAGTATAGGCAAGAAATCTTACTGCTTGCTTATTGTTGATGATTACTCCAGATTTACTTGGGTATATTTTCTAAGGACTAAGGATGAAACAAGTGGTCTTATCAAATCCTTTATTCTAAGAATTGAAAACCAAACTAATCAAAGAGTAAAAGTCATTAGATCAGATAATGGAACTGAATTTAAAAATCATGATTTAAACACTTTTTGTGAAGGAAAAGGTATTGAGAGACAATATAGTGCTCCTAGGACTCCTCAACAGAATGGTGTTGCTGAAAGGAGAAATAGGACACTAATAGAGGCTGCTAGATCTCTGTTGGCTGATTCAAAATTGCCAATTACATTCTGGGCTGAAGCAGTTAATACTGCTTGTTATGTCCAAAACAGAGTTCTAGTGGTCAAGCAAAAGAACAAGACCCCATATGAGCTTTTAAATCAAAGAAAACCTTTTATTGGTTTCTTCAAACCTTTTGGGTGTCCTTGTACAATTCTAAATACCAAATCTCACTTAGGTAAGTTTGATAGCAAAGCAGATGATGGATTTCTTGTTGGATATTCATCTCAGAGTAGGGCCTACAGAGTTTTTAACTCTTCTTCTAGAATAATTGAAGAAAGTGACAATGTCAAATGCAATGAGAACACACCAAATCCTGTTGGGTCTGGACCTCAGTGGCTATTTGACATTGATTCACTAACTAACTCTTTTGGTTTCAGTAATGAGTATACAGGAACAGATGGTGGAGAGTCAGAGATCACACAAGTTCAAGAAAGTATATCTAAATCTGTGATTTTTCCCATACCCACAGTAAATGAAGACTGTGAAAAGGAATCATTTACTGAACCAAGTCAGAGTGAAGAAGACACTAGAGATGAGGAGACTCAAGAATCAGAAGTGACATCTGAAGACACTTCAGTTGAATTGCATGACTCTAATCTAGAGGCTGGACTGAATGTAGAACCTAGTCATAACACAAGAGTTCAAAAGAATCATCCTCCACAGTTGATAATAGGTGATGTCTCTTCTCCCATGATGACTAGACATCAAAGCAGGCTTCAGGAAATGCAAGATCAACAGCATACAGTGCTCTCATGTTTTCTATCCCAGCTTGAGCCTAAAAAGGCACATGATGCTATGAAAGAATCTAGCTGGATAGAAGCAATGCAAGAAGAATTGTTACAGTTCAAGCTACAAGATGTGTGGGATCTAGTAGACCTTCCTAAAGGTCACAGAGCAATTGGCACAAAATGGATCTTCAGAAACAAGAGAGATGAAAGAGGTATTGTTATAAGAAACAAAGCAAGGCTGGTAGCTCAAGGCTACACTCAAGAAGAGGGCATAGATTATGAAGAAGTTTTTGCACCTGTAGCTAGGATAGAAGCAATCAGACTATTCCTAGCCTATGCTTCTTACATGAACTTCAAAGTCTACCAAATGGATGTAAAAAGTGCTTTTCTCTATGGGTCAATTGAAGAAGAAGTATATGTCTGTCAACCACCAGGGTTTGAAAACCCAAGCTATCCAGACAGAGTATACAAATTAAAGAAAGCACTTTATGGACTACATCAAGCCCCAAGAGCATGGTATGACACCCTGTCATCCTATCTCTTGGAAAATGACTTTGAAAGAGGAGTCATTGATAAGACTCTATTTATCAAAAGAAAGAAGAAGGATATCTTGCTGGTCCAAATATATGTTGATGACATTATTTTTGGTTCTACAAGAAACAACATGTGCAAGGAGTTTGAGGATTTAATGCATCAAAGGTTCAAAATGAGTTCCATGGGGGAACTTACTTTCTTCCTTGGACTCCAAGTTCAACAGAAGTCAGATGGCATTTTTATATGTCAATCCAAGTATGTGCAGGATATTCTAACCAAGTTTGGTTTCTCAGAATCAAAACCTGCCAGCACACCTATGGAAACACACAAGCAGATCACAGCAGATCTTGAGGGGGAGGATATGGATGTGCATCTTTATAGATCCATGATTGGCTCTCTCATGTATCTCACAGCATAAAGGCCAGATATTATGTTTCCAGTCTGTGTATGTGCAAGATTTCAAGTTAGGCCAAAGCAATCTCACTTTCAAGCTGTTAAGAGGATATTCAGATATCTCAAAGGGCAACCCAGATTGGGACTTTGGTATCCTCATAACTCACCTTTTGACCTAATAGCATACTCAGACAGTGATCTAGGTGGGGCAAACTTGGACAGAAAATCTACTTCTGGAGGATGTCAGTTTTTGGGTGCTAGACTAGTCTCATGGCAGTGCAAGAAACAAACCACAGTATCCACATCTACAACAGAGGCAGAGTACATAGCAGCTGCAAGTTGCTGTTCTCAAGTCTTATGGATTCAGAATCAAATGCTGGATTATGGGGTAACCTTTCTACACACTCCAATCTTTATTGACAACAGCAGTGCTATTAGCATTGTAAATAATCCAGTCAAGCACTCAAAGACAAAGCACATTGAAATCAGGTATCACTTTATAAGAGATTGTAATGAAAAGAAACTTATTCAAGTTGTCAAAGTTCACACTGATAATCAGTTTGCTGATCTATTCACTAAAGCTTTTGATGTGGGTAGATTCACTTTCTTGGTAACAAGTGTGGGAATGATAAACTCTGAATAATCTTCTTCTCAAAAAGTGGTTTTATACCTGTATATTTTTATTCTTGGTGTTACTAATCTTCTTTTTCAGGATATGCATAGCAGTACTCAGTATTTAGCAAGTTTAAAAGGAGTAAGTATAGTTAATACTGCTTGTGGTTAATACTGCTTTCAGTTAATACTGCTTTCAGTTAATACTGCTTGTGGTTAATACTGCTTTCAGTTAATACTGCTTTCAGTTAATACTGCTTTCAGTTAATACTGCTCGTGGTTAATACTGCTTTCAGTTAATACTGCTAGTGGTTAATACTGCTTTCAGTTAATACTGCTAGTGGTTAATACTGCTTAGTAGTTAATGCTGCTAGTTAGTTAATACTGCTAGCCGTTACTACTGCTAGTAGTTAATACTGCTCTAGGTTAATACTGCTTATATTCCGAATACTATAAATACTTTTTGCCCGCCTAAAAGTTCATAACGACTCTTTGCATACTGTTCTCTTGCGCTCAAAACCTTTTCTCTCTCAAGTTCGAAGTTTTCAGGCAAGTTTTCACTAAGATCAATGGCATCCATGACGTTCATCGACGAGCACAACGAGATTGCGATGCTACAAAAGCCAAAGCAAGCTTCAGGATTTCATCAGATTGTGGATTTCCTCAAGTCAAGTCACATTGCTCATGCTCTTACTGTATCCCCTACAATCTACATTGAGCACCAAAGGCAGTTATGGGCTAATGCAACCATTGTTGTGGAAAATGGTGTGCAAATGATCAAGACAAGAATCTGTGATCACTCACTTACAGTTACTGAAGAAGTTATTCGCATCAGTCTACGTCTAGACGATGCATCTGGTATAACTTCTATCCCAAATGATGAACTGTTTTCAAATCTTACAAGAATGGGGTATGGAGGCCCATTGGGTGTTTTCAAATTTTCTAAAGCTAAATTCTCGCCCCAATGGCGTTTCTTTGTCCATACTCTTATGCATTGCATATCCAAAAAGACTACTGGATGGAGTGAGTTCAGCAGCACTATTGCTTATGCTTTGGTGTGCTTGGCCACTGCCCGAAAGTACAATTTTTCTAAAATGATTTTCAATGATCTTGTCTCAAACATGGGAAACAAAAAGAGCTTCTTTATGTATCCCAGGTTTGTTCAAGAAGTTATTACTAATCAATTGACGGATATACCTCAACCTGTTGGGGTATATGTACCTAAACCCCCCAAAGGCAAGGTTTTCTCAAATATGAGAAGATCTGCTGGGGACTCTGAAGGAGTTGACACCCCATTGTTCTCTACAATGATGGTGATTTCCCAAACCAATGAAGGTATGGCAGCAGGGTCAAGGCCCCCATTAGACAAACCCACTGCTAGCCAAGCCCAACCTTCCCTCTCAAAATCAATTCCACAGTCCCTTCTGAATAAGCCCACTTCTACAATTACCCAAACTTATCAAAGAAAACAGGTAAAGAAGGCTCCTTCCCTTCTTGTACCATCACCAACTAAGCCTTTAAGCCCTCTAAGGGAGAACTCTCCCCTAGAGAATATCCAAAGGGAAACCACAAGGGTATCTCCCAACCCAAAGGAGGTGCTCTCTGAGGAGGAGGTAGAGCATATGGGTGATGAGGCTGCCACTACTCCTGCTAGCACAGAGGAGGAAAGTGGTAACATCAATAAGACCTCCCCCATGGCAACTTTGAATGAGCAATCATTTGAAGGTCCCTGGTGCCAAGAAACCACAGGGGTGGATAGTGCTTCTGCTAGGCAGAAGACTTCCACTACTAAAAGATCCAATGATCCTTCAATAGGGGGTAACACTCCTGGAGAAGGTGAGGACAGATATAACTATGATGAATTGATGGAGGCAATGGGCAACATCAACATGGATGTACTCAAACAGGGCAAAGATATAGAAGAGCTAAAACTCATAGTACTGTCACAACAAGAACAAATCATCAAGTTGAAGCAAATGGTAAGGAAACTGACTCTGCAAAAGAAGAAGAAACAATTTGTGCTCAGAAGGAGGAAACCAGTGACTGATGCTCCCAAAAAGGGGGAGTCAGAAGCTGATGCCAAAGCTAAGGGGGAGCAAGAGGAAAAACATAATGTTGAGGGGGAGAATGAGCAAGCAGCAGAAACAGAGCCAGCAGCAGAAACCATTAATACTGCCAGTTCAAGTAAAGCAGCAGAAATGGTTAATACTGCTGAGCTGAAAGAAGCAGCAGAACAAGTAAAAGAGGTCCTTACAGAGCTTGAGGTTGCAGAAACACTCATCAAAGCAAAACATGATACTCCCAAGGTCACCTCAAAGGCCAAAGGAGTTGTCATAAAAGAAAGAGGTGATGCAGCAAAGAACTCTAGCATTGAGAAGGAGATGGGTAAAGATAAAGGTAAGGCAAAGTTAGTTGAATCTGATAAACCAATCAAAAAGCAGAAGCTGATTGAATCAGATGAAGCTCTAGCTAGAAAGATACAGGCTGAATTTGAAGAAGCAGAAACCATGCAAGTGCTAAAAGATAGAGAGATAGCTAAAGCAATGGCTGCAGAGTTAAACAAAGCCTATCAACAAAGCTTAGAAACAGAACAAGCCAAGCAAAAAGCCACATCTTTGAGGAAGTCTGAAAAGATCAAAATGGCTACAAGGAAAAGACAACCTTCAAAGACATACCTGGGTGCTCAAGAGAGAAAGAAAATGATTACTTTCCTCAAGGGTGCAGTAGGTGTCAAGGTAGAGATGTTTTCAAAAATGTCTTTTGAGAATCTCAAGAAGATGTATGATGCTGAGAGAATAAAGCTTCAAGGGGATGATCTTGCAAGGGTTGAAATGGAGAAAAGAATGAAAGAAAGCAATGATTTCTTACAAAAACCATTCCCTGATGAGCAAGAAACTCCAGAGAAGGAAATAACAATTGGTGAAAGTCTAAGGACTTTAAAAAGAACAACGATGATTGCCAGGAGAAAGCCTACAAAGAAGCCTAGATTAGTGGAAGAAGAGGCTGAAAAGGTTGCTGAAGAAGAAGAGGCACCTGAGTCATCTACAATGAAAGAACCTGCAAGTACTGAGGATGTCAAGATGTACATGGTTGTGATGGACAAAGTGCCTGAACCAATTGCAGCAGAACCTGTAGGAGTTAAACCTCCTGAAGTCATTCATTGGGATGTTTTGGAAGTAGATGGCAAGAAGTATATCAGACTGAAGAGAAAAGATGAAAAGTATGAAGTCTACAGTGCTTGGGCTAAAATTGTCAGAACATGCTCAAGGTCTGATATTGAAGAAATGTTTGATATAGGGATGAAGTTGTATGCAGATCAGTTGAAAGCTCCAGGGATTTTAATTACAAAACTGGTGATAGAGTATCTGTGTATGATGTTCAAACCTGAAGAAGTAAAGCACTTGATCAAAGATGTCTTCAAATCAGTAAACAGTTGGACTCTATATGAAATTAGTGGAGTATATACAGTGACTTTGGATTTAAATCACACTGAATACTTCCTAGTGGATAGAGTGTATAATCATAGCAGATTAAAGCTACATGCCATGTTGAAGAAAAAGTTAAGGTGTGTTCCAGATTCAGAAATGGCTAAATACTTGATTCAAAGAACCATCAATCAGAGTTTGGGATTGGATGCAAACACAGGAATTTAGACCATAATGGAGTTTTGGGAGCATCTTGAAGAAGATCTGAAGAACTTGACTTCTTTTTATAAAAGTCAAGTTAGGGGGAGATTGTTGGGAACTGAAGAATTCATCAAGTATGGTTAATACTGCTGATTCAGAGTTAATACTGCTAGAAGACATAAAGGTTAATACTGCTGAGTGTTACTACTGCTAGTGTTAATTAATACTGCTAGTCAAAGTTAGTACTGCTTGAACAAAGTTAGTACTGCTTAGCTAGTTAGTACTGCTAGTGGTTAGTACTGCTTAGTAGTTAAGGCTGCTAGAAGGAAGTTAATGCTGCTGAAGATTAATACTGCTTATATGATGAAGATTCGTATGAAAGGATATACATGGAAGCTTAGAGATATACATAGAAGATATACTGAAGATATTTTATTCATTGTAATTATCTTTGTATTCAGTATATATATATAGTATTGTTTAGAATAGGAGAGATAACAATTTTTTTAGTTTTCATTCTTTTAGAGAAAATCAACCTCAAGGCATAGATCCTACTTCTAGAGAAGTAGAATTCGTATTGGTGAGCCTGTTCATCAATATTGAGGTTGAGTGTGTAATCCTGTAACTTCAAAGCATTCAATACAAGTTTACAGTTTGTTCCTCATATTTTCTGTATTGATTTACTATTTCATTGGATATCAAAGTGTTATTCCGCAAACTTCTTTGATATTGTTTCTGAGAATTAATTCTTGTTGAGAATTCGATCCTGACAGGGTCACCTTACGTATGACCGCGTTGGATGAAGTCAAGTCAACTCTTGGTATGACCTTGGGCCCTCCACCCAATAATGGTAGGAAAGTCGGAGCCACCGTTTCCTCGACCCGTTCTATTTGGTTGGTCGTTGAAGTAGTCACCTTGTGTCCATCAATACGTGTACGAGGTCTACCTCGCGTACTTACCATCTTTAGTCTGCCACACACACATGAGAATGGAGGTAAGAAATAAGTTATAAGAATTTAAACACGAAGAAATGTACTACTACATTCATCAATTATCATAACAATAGTAGATCAAGCATGCTCACATAACAACATATTCGTAATAGCAATAGCTAAGTGAAATTATGAACACATTATACATAGGGTGTTCGCGGTGCGGTTTGGTGCGGATTAAAGAAAAACAGCAAACCGCAATGCATATGCGGTTTGAGCATTTTCCCAAACCGCAAACAACACCGCATATGCCTCAAAATGCACCGCGAAATGTGGTGCGGTGTGGTTTATGCAGTTTGTACCTAACGTAATTTACACCTACAATTTAATATTTATAAGATTAAAACTTCATTTTAAAATAAACGGTAACGTGACCGTAGTCCAAAAAATAAAAATATTCAACACGTTCGATTCCTAAATACTATTACATAAATATTGCAATTAATCTATATATGCATATATGTGTGGTGTAATATATAAAATTAAAAACATATACATATAGTGCAGTGCAGTTTGAACCGCAAGTTGATAACTCAAAATCGCAAACCGCACCGCATAGTGCATTTTGGTAAAAATCCAAACCGCAAACCGCACCGCGGAAGTTCTAAACAACACTTTGCAGTGTAGTGTGGGTGGTTTGGCGGTTTAGATGAACACCCCTAATTATACACAAGAATTCTTGTTACCATTATCACAACTCTCAATTAGTGTAATTATGTCGACTCTAAGATCATCTTATCTTAAAAGTTCTACCGAAATCTCACAAATCATAACTTAACGTCTCTGCTTAAGTCTAGGCATCTTACATTCATACCTAGTTCGCTTAAACCGTCGCATTGATACCAACTTGTAACACCCTAAAAATAAGGGTAAATTTAAAACTGATAAATTGCGACTTGAGAAACCTTAAATAAAGGGAAATCACCCCAAAAAAGGGGAAATAGTAATAGCGTTTACAAATTCTGTGAATGGACAATAAAGTTGACAACAAACTAATCTAAATCAATTGTGTCTAGATTATAACGGTTGTCAACCCAATCTCTCAAAAGTGTCTATTTCCTTCTATACGCAAAATATCTCAAAATTATATCTCCAAAAGTTGTCGCTATCGGCCAACACTTGTCTCTCATTTCTTGAAATCCCCATCACTAATGGAACCTGTTATACATGTCATTTAAGAAAAGTGTTAGGCTTTAAGCCTAGTGAGAACAAACATTTTGCATATAACTTGAAATAATAAAATATGAGTAAATGATTCCTTGAGGGAATGAAATAATGAAACTTGTTTAACAATCACATAAGGACCCTTAGGGTCTAAAAGCATCTTGCGGTGACGAGGGAGACCCGATTTCCAAGGATCATGGCAGAACACAAAAGTAGGTCACTTTTCGAGTTGTGAGCCCAATACTAGGATTACATTTATGGCTCATGGCTAGTATTTGGTCTCACATAACCATACCAAACTGCCTCCGAGGATCCAATGTCTCAATTAGTTACATAAAGGGTAAAAAAATCCCAAATAAACTGACTCTTATACCTATAGATCCATTGGTAACAGTCTAAGGTTTGCCACCATTTTATTTGTGAACTCAATAACATCGTAAATATAGTTCTCAATTCACCAAATCTCATTATATTAGCTTTCTTGCATGATCAATGCTATAAGAGGCCAAGTTCAATACCATGCCCAACCAAAGGCTATTTTGCTTTCCAAATGATTGTTTATAAAAGTAAGTTCCCAAGGTCACAAAACTTCAAATATGCTTTATTAGTAAATCCAACATAAAAGTTATTCCCAAATGTCTTCAAAATGGGATGAACATCCCAAACACGGCCAAAGAATTTTCATCCCATATTTTACCATTAATAATGCATATAAATCACATCACATGGTTCAAACATAGAAATCATCATCATATCCCAAAAATAGTTAAAACCCTAAAAATCTCCAAAATCTCAAGTTAGGTCAAAACTCATAAAAACAAGAAATATAAACAATGAGATGATTAGAAGTCCACAATATGTAATTTTAACATGTATAAAGTTTTAAAGTTTAGAATGACTCGCAACTTAGGTTTTTGATCAAAACCTAGACACCTTAAGGCTTGGGGATGAAGATGGAGATGGTGAAATGGTAAATCCTTGAACTTTAGTCTTCAAAACCTTAAATGATGATGTAAATTCTTGATGAGATGGGGAAATGAAGCAATAAATGGCTCTAGGTCGGATTCAATGAAGAGAGGGAGAAAGGAGAGAGTTTGGTGAAGTTGGGAGAAGTAGTAATGAGAAAAATGTTGAAATTTTTTAGTAAAAATGTGATTTTTTACTAACTTTGGACACAATTAAATACATGTATATGTATTGTATATATCTAACTCTTCGTGGGTTTGTTCTCTCCTATATGAGAGCTTCGAAACGATATATTATGTGTCCAAAACGGAATATGTGTGAATAAAATATCGATGCTCAAAGTTGAGTGTTTGGGATAAAAGTGCAAAACTAAGTGGGTGTGGGATTGTGTCCCACATAGAAAGGAGGACCAAAAGTTTTAGTGGTTTATACCTAAAAATGTGGGAGGGACTTACAAGTCCTTTGTTTTGTTTTACTCCATCACCTACCCGCGCGCAGGGGGGGTACCGATTGAGTTATTTCGTTGTATTTATATGTATTATTAAAATACATAAAGTGAAAAATTACCAACAATCTTAAACAGATTTTTCGAGATTGGCTCGATATAATTCGTTTTCTGTTTTGTGTAAACAGATAGGAATTGTGGTATCGTATTCTGTTTTGTGTAAACAGATTATTTACGTGGTACTAACTGTACACGTGAATCGAATCGAGTTTAGCTCGATTCAATTGGTTGTCTGTTTTGTGTAAACAGATTTTATATATCGAATTCAATTCGATTTGATAAGAATCGAGTTTTGTCTCGATTTAAGGGAATAAACGGGTTGATAATCGAGTTTGTTTCGATTAATTCGTTTTATGTGGAAAAGAATTTCTATCGACTATTGGTTCGATTTAATTCTTTATATGTTTTGTGTAAACGTATTTTAAATCGTATTTGTCGATTTAAATAATTACTGTTTGTAAACAGTTTGTAAAAATCGAACTTGTTTCGATTTTGTGTAGAAAGATTCTAAATCGATATTGTTTTCGATTTTGTTGAAAAAAATCTAAAAATCGAGTTTGTTTCGATTTTGTAAAGAAAATTTCCAAATCGATTGTGTTTCGATTTAGTGGAAATAAAATATAAATCGAGTTTGCATCGATTTGTAGAAAAAGATTACTAAAATCGAGTTTGTTTCGATTTTGTAGAAAAAGGTTTTAAATCGATTTATTTCGATTTTATAAACAAATTCTAAAACAAGTTTGGTTTTGATTTAAGACCTTTATTATTTGTATAAAAGGATTATCAATCAAATTTGTATTTGATTCAATTCCTTTTCTGTTTTGTGTAAACAGATAGAGATTGCGTTCACGTGAAATTTATTTTTCCACGATGGCGAGCGAGTATGTGGTGGGAATGATCACAGATCCCACGGCCATGGTCTCGGAGTGGAATGTGATTGGTGCAAACTCTAGAGAATGGTGGATTGATACCGGAGCGACCCGTCATGTGTGTCATGACAAGAGAAACTTCACACTTACAAGGATGTTGATGTTGGGCAAAAGCTCTTTATGGGAAATGTCGCCACCGCCGATGTCAAGGGTATTGGAGACGTCATTTTGAAGATGACTTTCGGGAAAGAGCTTGAGCTTAAGGCACAATCGCGGGCGTAGTCGACCCCACGGGTATCGCGGCCTTCCTCGACCCCACGACATTGCCCAACAAGAGTGTCCTAAGGCACAATCGCGGGCGTAGTCGCCAACTATGTATCGTGGCTTTGCTCCCCCCTGAGACTGTGCCCACGGCGATAGTGACATTGTCACAGTCGTCAAGCATAGCGAGAGTACAATCACGGCCTTCTGGCCCCGCGACATTGCCTAGCAAGAGTACAATTGCGGGCATAGTCCCCAACTATGTATCGTGGCTTTGCTCCCCCCCCCCCTCCCGACTATACCCTTGACGATAGTGATGTTGTCACAGTCGCTGGGCATAGTCACTGCACACACCCGAGGCCTAAAATTTTGACTTTTTCGCCCAGAACTTCTCACGACACGATAAGGGCTTAATAGGTAATACATTGAGATATGGACTTGCGATTTTAAATAAAAGTTTCTAACGAAGGATTTAAGTTTTACTCACTAAAATTTACGGGTGCTACACAATACTATATCACATTTGAGATAAAATTCAATTACCTTCAATTAAGTTCAATTACGTTCAGATATCTTCATTTATCTTCAATGACCTTCATTTATGTTTCATGACCTTTATTCATATTAGATTCAACCACATAAAAGGATCCAATTACATTCAACTTAATTTAATTATGTTCAATTACCTTCAAATATAGTCATTTACAATACTATATCACAACTGAGATAACGTTAATTACATTCAATTACCTTCAAATACCTTCATTTAGCTTCAATTACGACCTTCATTCATGTTGCATTACCCTTGCTCAGATTGTGTTCAACTACCTTAAAAAGGACTCGGTTACATTCAACTTAATTCATTTATGTTCAATTATCTTCAAATGCATTCATTTACAATACTATGTCACATATGAGATAACGTTCAATTAACTTCAATATGATTCATATACCGTCAATATGATTCATAAGTAGAACTTTTAATAAGATTCATATACGTTCAATATGATTCATACTCCATAAGTAAATTAGGTTGTTATCAAAATGTAAATGTATCATAATCCCAAAATTTATGATTAACCTAAATAGTTGAAACTGTTATCAAAATGGTTGACATTATTGAAACAACTACCCTAACAACATTTATTTTGTTACCTTCAAGTACCTTCAATTCCATTCATCTAACATGCAACTACTTTCTTAAATTACTTCTTTTTTTCTTTGATTACCCTAATCAACATTCATTTTATTTTTTCCTTCAATTAACATTATTTAGATTCATTGAACAAGCATCTACTTACATAAACTTGTTGTTTGTGCATCAATTACTATCAATAACATTCAATTTCTTTTACCTTAAACAACATTAATTAAGATTTAAAGGAAAAGGTAGCTACTTGTACTAACTGTTTGTTTTTACATAAATTACCCTCAACGACATTCCACTTCTTTGCCTTTAAATATATTCAATTAGATTCATGGAAAAGCAGTTTCTTACATGAATCACTTCGTTTGGTTTTATTTAAGCTCAACGACAATCAATTTATTTTACTTTCAAATACACTCAATTGGATTAAAGGAAGTCGTATCTAATAATATAAATAATTTAATTGTTATAAAGTAGCTCCTTGCCTCCTTATGATTTAATTTATTTTGATTTCATATTCTACTAGCTTTAAGAAAACAAAAACTTTCATATATGTTCAATTAAATTCAACAAATTTTCTTAAAGTTTTTAATTTTTCATGTTAAAATCTAAAAGAAATTCATAGATTTAGGTTACATACCTTCATTTGATGTTTCTTCAAGTGTTACAGGATTTTCTTTAGTGTTTTTGAAGTTCTCATTGAATAACTTTAGTAATATGGAATTTCTTCTTTTGTTCACTGTTGTTCCTACTGAAATAGAATCAATATAGAAACAGATTTAAGTTAGTATACATAAATTTATCATTAAAATCATATAAGTTTACTGTTTTTTTTTTTAAATTCAAAGCAATCGAAGAGAAGGTAAAAATGTTCAGGATTTTTTTAACAGTTGTTTAGAAAATTAAAAGAAATTTTGTTGAAATATGTCGATATTGTTGTTGTCTCACCAGCTAGCTCTTATATGTGTTAATTGTCAATTTTAGGAGATTTTTTAACCTTTTGAAATTTTCACCATTTTGAAGATTTGGAGTTTGTGGTTTATTTTGGGATCTAGAAGAGTATTGTTGATGGATTCAACTATGGAAAAGGTAATCTTCTCTTTTCTTCATCTATGGAAATTAGGGTTTTGATATAAGTTGAGATCTTCATGTATAATGTTTGGGGAACGATTCTAAATAGTTGAATATAAATGTTTATGGTTGGAAACTTGTGGATCTAGGTTTTTGGAAGGATTTGCTTGTGAATTCAAGTTCCTTCAAGGAAGCTTAAGTTGGGGTAAAAATCTAGATTTAGCCTAAATCTAGCAAGATGAGTTCAAGTTGCTTTGTGAAAACTATGTACATGCCAAAATGTGTATTTTGAAGTAAAAATATGTTTTACTAGGTAATTGTATGTGTCAAGTATTTTGATAAGTTTTCATATTTGGTAAACTTGGGTTAATTTGATCTCAGGAAATGCTCATATTTGGGATTTGGATATTAGATAAGTAAATAGCATGATTTATGCATTTTTTTTGAGATTTTATACAAATGAAGTCTATTTTATTATTTATGAGTTTTTGATGTATTTAATTTCATAAACCCTTTGGAAAATGCATGTCTCCGTGTTATGAGACATTTTGGAAACGTAAGGGTATGAGCCTATTTGGAAAATTGTTTGTCCCAATTCGTGATGAGTTTTTGGTTAGTCACATCTTTAAGGTATGTATCGGTGTAAACTCCGTTTAAATATGTTTTATTATTTGGGGATTGTTATTTATTGGCCAAATAGATTTTGAGCATTTTAGCTCGGTTTTGACTTAAAAGAGTCTTGAGGACATTTTTCCAGTGTTAATGGCTCAATGTGGAGCCCCATTTATGATTTACATCTGAATGCATCTTGTGGTATAATAATGATAATTACATGCTCGAATGGGTTGGTCATTTCTGTGTAGTCA
Organism: Arctium minus; assembly: GCA_954870635.1. Classification (NCBI taxonomy): domain Eukaryota; kingdom Viridiplantae; phylum Streptophyta; class Magnoliopsida; order Asterales; family Asteraceae; genus Arctium; species Arctium minus. The sequence continues at coordinate 34,787,913 of OX941088.1, forward strand.
TGTAATTTTAGATTGTGTTGTATTGGATCCATAGGCACGTAATAAGTCAGTCTTTATCTGATGGTCAATTGGGTATTACGGGATCGGACTCCAGGACCCATGTTTTATGACCTTAACCTTTCAAGTGTACACTAGGAGAGCTGAGTCCGGTTGTGCTATCGTGTTGATGGGCGTTTGGGGCCTCCGCCATGTCGGGGAAATGCCTGGGTTGTAACCCCCGACTGTGTCGGGCCTTTGGTGGTATTCATGGTAATATTCACTAAGGTCAGCTGTCTCTTTTGGTGTAGCTTGTAGGGAGTCATAGGGACACTTGGGCTTTTATGTCATAAAGTGTCATACGATTAACGTTGTATGAGTGACATACTTTTGTGTTCCTCCACTCTCAATGGATACGGGTCTCCCCCATTGTCGGCCAACAATATTTTGGATATTTAATTGTCCATGCTTTAACATTTGGATTTCATTCCATTTTATGGTCGCGTGCGTATTGATTTTTAGTTCCATGTTTTCGGTGGCATATTATAATTATATGAATTGTTTTTCGATGGTTTATGAGTTGAGTATTATGCCCCACCCGTGTTTTGGGTGTTTCGGGATATAATGTTTTAACCACGTTTTTATAACTGGGAGTCCATTTTCTATTCACGTTTGAGTGAGTTTTGGGCTGCATCACTTTATAAAGAATGTTTTGTATTTAGGCGTTCATCTTTAAAAATGCATGTTATTGGAAATCGATTCGTTTTTATATTTATGGTAAATCATTTTGAAAGATTGTGTTTTAAGTTGCATTCTTTCCTTTTTAACGAAATATTTATTCATGTTGAAAACTCTTGAACTCACTAGGAGTTAAGTCAAACCTTTTTTATTTGTCGGCATGTGCATCAGGTTCTAGTTTGGGAATGTCACTTGCAGCACCGTGAAGTGTTGAATGCTATTTAAATGCTCGAGAAGGATGTAGCTATTGAGTGATGTCTTCCGCACATTTGGACATAGCAGTCGTATGTGGGTTTAGTAACACCCGACCTTTATTTAGTGTTTATATAAGATTTGGGTGGCTATTTGTTGAGGTTAAATCTATATTTATTTGAGGTACTTCAAGTATTGGTTTGTAAAAAAGGAATTTTTATTCTTCATGTGATGTATTGTTGAAAGTTTTTAATTATTTGCTCTTTATAAATTTGAGGGTGTTACAAGTTGGTATCAGGACTTAAGTTTGAGAGAATTAGTTGCTTTTTAATTAGTTGCTCTTAATAAATTTAAGGATATGAACACTATTCACATTAGAGGCTTTGTTTTGTTTCATAATGTGAAACAGCACTTCATGCAGTGTTTTACATATGTTGTTAACAACACATCAATGTTAATATATGTGTTATTTCACAATGTGAAACTACAGTTTGATGTTTCACATCAACGATTAACAACACATCAGTGTTAACCTAATGTTATCCCAAATGTTGTTTCAAAATGTAGAATAATACTTCAATGTTTCAAGTTAGCGTCACTGTGTTCTTTCAAAGTGTGAAACAAATGCTTCAGCCTAAACTCACCTGTTGGTTTACAGTGTGAAATAGCACTTCGGTATCGTCCGGTATACAATAACACATACAACCAGTGTTCTATAAGGCTCGCAGCAACAAATGTTGTGGCGCATCGTGGTTGATCAAGGCTTGTATCTCACGGCACATTAAGCCTGTGGTACGTTATGGCCTAATGCGCGCTTTTGTAACACAGTATTTGATTTTCATTACCTTTCTAATGTCTTATTTGTCAGTTTTTAATATATAACCTAATTTAAATTGTTTAATATTATTGACTCGTTTAGTGATAGTAGAAAACACATGTTCATATATATATATAGAGAGAGAGAGAGGGGGGGGGGGTCATGCGAAAATGATATCTATTTAAAAGAATAAGAGAATAATTGTAAGTCAATCATATTATTAGATAATACCTTAAATAATTAATTGTAAAAATAAATAAACAAGGGTATAAAAGTAATTTAGTTATATAAAAATTATTTTAGATATTTATTTAATATTCTACTTTTACCATATTTGCGAATTTAATATGATTTTTAAAAAATTAATTCATTTAAAATAAACATATTTAATTTTCATTTAAAAAATTCATTTTTTATTTAAAAAAATATTTGAAAAACTTATAATTTTTATCAAAATCACATGTGATTCACAATAAATTATTTTTTTTACAAAATATTATCCTAATCATATATGATTTAAATTTTGAAAAACAATAATTTAAATTAAACGTTGAAAAGAAAAATAATGAAAACATAATCATGTGATGTGTAGCAAAACACATAAATATGTATAAGATCACATGTAATTCAAAACGTAATTCATAATTTTCATCAAAATCATATGTGATTCATAACTAATTAATTTTGTTTCAAAATATTTTCCTAATCATATGTGATTTAAAATTTGAAAAACAATGATTCAAATTAACCATTGAAAAAGAAAAATAGTGAAAACAAAATCATTTGTGATGTGTAGCCAAACAAATTCAAAATGTATAAGATCACATGTACTTCAAAACATAATTCATAACACATATAACTTGTAATATTGCAAATAACTTACATTTTTTTTATACAACGATCAATATCACATATGATACATCGATAAAAATTAGCGAATATTTTTTAGAAAAAAAAAACGTCGATTAATTCCGGATATCACATGTGATTTTTGACGAAAATTGTTTAAAATTCTTAAATAAACTAATTCGATAAAAATAAATATTTAAAATGAAAAATTAAATCACACTTATTTTAATATTCTAAAAAATAATAAGTAAATAAATAAAAAAATAATCATGCTTAAATCATGAAAATTTAAAATATAATCATGAACAAATACCTTAATTAAATTTATTACATAATCTATATAGAAATAAATGAGTTTTCATATATAATATGTATACAACAAATGAACATATGCCTTTTTCGGCGATTTTTAAGGAAGTTTTATTTAAAGTATTATTTAATAAAATAATTGGTCCATAATTATTCTCTTATTCTTTTAAATAGGTATTATTCTCGTTTGAACCCGACTATATATATATATATATATATATAGTGTTTGGTTCATTTGAGAAATGGTAAATATATGAGAAATAGAGAAGTAATCCTAGTCATTCATATGGTCAAGATCGGATTTGACTAGTCAAATATTGCGGCTTTGACTGGTCAAAAGTTGCGGCTATCCCAAAAATAGAAGGACAATTTCGTAAATTTTACAAAACACACGGGCTGTGTTCATATATGAACATGTATAATTCACATATGAACTAAATGTTCATATATGAACCAGTGCAATTCACAACTGAACTCTTTTAACTGATTCATATATGAATCAGTTGAACTAACTAACAGATTCATATATGAACCTTTGTGATTCATATATGAATTTGTATGAATGACAAAGATTCATATATTAATCTGTATGAATCACAAAGATTCATATATGAACCTTTGTGAATCACAAAGATTCATATATGAATCTGTATGAATCACAAAGATTCATATATGAATCAGTTTAACTAATTAATAGATTCATATATGAATGTTTGTGATTCATACAGATTCATATATGAACTCATCTCGTGTATTTTACGAAATTACCCCTCTACCTTCTATAGACCACACAAGGAATTATTCGGTGCTTCGCGGTCAAAGCCGCAAATGTTGACCAGATGAATGGCTAAGATTACTTCTTTATTTCTCATATATTTACCATTTCTCAAATGAACCTCTCCCTATATATATATAAATATATATATGGGAATTTAATTAAAATACCCAAACATCAAAAATCAGTACCCAAAATGTCCAAAATCTTGAAGTTTTTGCCAAAATACCCAACAACCCCGTGTTATTGGGCCGTGTAAATGGGAAAATGTGGCGTTGAGTTTTTTAGGCCGTATATTCTAATAAAACGCGGGCAAACACGGGGTTAGGCGATTTTGGTCCGCGTATTGTGACAAAACACGGGGTTACCCCGCGTTTTAATGGTGTAACGCGGGGTTAGGCCGCGTTTTATAGAAATTACGCGGGGTTATGATGGATATTTGTGTGTAGGCAACCAAGAATTAGCTTTTTATTTTATTTTATAGAAAAATTTATCTTTTATATTTAAAAAATAATTTCAACCAAAACCCCATTTCACATAATGATTCATTCTGACAACCCATCTCCTCGAAGTAACCAAAGATATGAAAATTTTAATAATGTAAAGTATCTAGTAACCAAAGACTTGGAACTTTAGCTTTCTTCATTGAAACGCGGGGTAACCCCGTGTTTTTTCACCATACGCGGATCAAAATGCTAAAACGCGGTGCTTTCCCCGTGTTTTTTCCCATACGCGGACCCAAATCGCTTCACCCCGTGCAAATACCCCGTGTTTGATTTGAATACGCGGACCAAAATCGCAACCCCGCGTTTTCCATTTACACGGCCCAAAAACACGGGGTTGTTGGGTATTTTGGCAAAAACTTCAAGATTTTGGGCATTTTGGGTACTGATTTTTTATGTTGGGGTATTTTAATTAAATTCCCTATATATATATATATATATATATATATATACATGTTTTTAGAGATTCTTCTTTATGGCCTCTTACATCGCATGTTTAATATTACATTCTAGTCCTTATTTTCTTTTATTCTCATTTGATTATGTCTCTATACATGTATTTATTTGTGTGTATATATATATACATGCATTCATACACATAAACATGCATGTATATGTGCACACCCCACTGACCACACACACATATATGTATGTATGTATGTATGTATGTATGTATGCATGCATGCATACACGGATTCTAAAGGTAAAAGGTTGGGGGATGAACCCTCATTAATTTTTTTTTCCTCTTTAACTTAAGTTTTAAAAAAAAATAACTTTTTTACCATAGTTTTCCCCAATAATTTTCCGTCAGTGACCCCACCAACCAAATAAAGTACATTGAAATCAACAGAAAAACCAAAAAAGTCTTCCGAAATCAACCAAAAAATCAAAAAAGTTAATCGAAATCGCCAAAAAAAACTTTAAATTCCCTCAGAATAAAAAAAACTTTTAAAATCCCCCGAAACGGTGGAATTACGCTAAAAACACATCGGACGACTTTGCAGACTTTTGATCTACCTTAAAGGTGCCCCCACTATGCAAAAATTTTGGATCCGCCACTGCATGTATTTATATGTGTGTGTGTGTGTGTGTGTGTGTGTGTGGAGGATCAATACTAGAAGTGTGAGATGGGCCATATTACACGTGATTCTAGAATAAAAGCACATGTGATACAACATGTCCAAAAGGACACGGGCGACTTGGTCAATGAGACCAAAGTCACATGAAAATTTGCTCACGCGATGGTTGGTCAATGCGCGTGTTCGTATCACATGTGATTTTACTTTAGAATTACATGTGATTTGGCTCTTCTCACAAGGCCTCCCTCAAAAGAACCAGTCCAGACAATCATCTGACTCCCCAGATATGATATCTTCTTTTACTATTGCTTCTTTGACCACCTTATGTGTGTCCCAAAACGTGCAATCTAATCAAGATTAACAACCAAGACTTCAATCCATATGTGCCATATTATTGATTCAGATTTCACTTATTATACAATTCGTATGAAATTCTCTCTCACAATATTTCTCTCTCTAAAAGTACGCAATTAAGATTCCTTAATGATTCTACAACGGATAAAACTATTAAAACCTACTAACAACACAAAGACAAAACAAACTAAGACAATGACTTTCAACAATTTGACTTTAGCATGACTTTGAATTTCCACTTATAGAAGCTTTGACTTTGACTTTGCTTGAGGATTTACTTGAGCTTTGACTTTTAATTCCCATGATCTTGGATCCAACATATTTGTGCATTACAATCTCCCTCTTTGGATTCAAGATCATTTTCAAAAGAAATTTGACGATAACGAACAATCTCTCCCTTTGTCTGAACTTTAACGAATTCAATCTTTCACATTAACATCTTCATAAAGATAAACATTTCATCTCCTCCTTTAGATTCAAGATGAAATTCAACATCAAACAATTATCTTCCTCTTTACATTTCAGACGAACAATTCTCTTTTGAAAAAATTAATCTCCCCCTTTGAGTAAATTTGTTCAAAATCAATCTTCCCTTTCTTTGAAGTGTCATCAGAAATTCAGTAATCTCCCCCAAAGTCTGTGATTATGCTCTTCAATAACTTTAACAATCTTCCCCAAGGTTATGAAACCTCATTCAGACTTCAGAATAGAATTTATCTTCAGATTCAACACACTTTGTTTCAACAAATAATCTTCAAAGAAATTTTCAGCAAATTTCCTCAAACTTTTTGAACTCTTGAACTTTCTCTTTCATTCTGAATTTTCTCCCCATAACTCTGACAATAAATCTTTCAAACTCAGTTATTTCTTGAACGTCTTCCCCAAAACTACTCTGTCATTTTTGTCATTTTTTTACTTTCTACAAAACTACTTTTCCATTTCTTGATCTTCTCCCCCTTTTTGATGATGTAGAGCATAGGAATCATCAAAACTTTCCTCAAGAAATGTAATGAACCATTTTCTGACCACTGGTCTTTCCATATGAGCCTCTAAACATCCTTTAATTCATAATATATTCATCCGAATCTTTTCAAATTCAGACAAATAAGAATGTAACCTTGAATCAACAAATGAATCAGTTAAAATGTCTGTAAGTAGCACGAAACCACTTAGTATAATGAAGGTATTGTACAAGAAGTTTTATCGATGTTCACTCCCCAGGTCTTCCATTCAACCATTGAAAAACACAAGGTAATTCTATGAACGTTCTGACAGAAAAACATATTTTCTGTGTGTACGTGCTTGTGTATGAAAGAATTTAATCAATTTGCTTTATATTAGGCTCAAAATGTGTAAACCATTGAGACAACAATAGTAATACACAGACTCAATATCCACATCTTCCAAATGAAGATAAGATAGAGTATGTGTTGTTTCCCCAAGAAATATGAAACGTTTCTTTGTTGATAAAGAAAAGAGTAGATGGTAGGGTTTAATGCAAGAGTTGGCATGGGCTAGTGTCTGTTTCAATGAAGGTCACCAAAGAATGTGAACCAACAGATTATGTGGTTGCCCGGATCAGAAAAAGTTAGTGCAGAGTTTTCATATTCTTTTAACTTTGTTCTCACACCCTCTTTCTTTTAATCATTTGAGCTCACTTCTAACCAAACTCTCTTTTCATTTTACCTCATCACATACCCATACTCAGATATTCACCCCTCGCCTCTCGATCACTCAGGATAACTTCTTGTTTTCGATGGCATATTATAATTATATAAGTTGTTTTTCCATGGTTTATGAGTTGAGTATTATGCCCCACCCGTGTTTTGAGGTTTCAGGATATATAGTTTTAATCGCGTTTTTGTAACCGGGAGTCTGTTTCTATTCACGTTTGAGTGAGTTTTGGGCTGCATCACTTTATAAATAATGTTTTGTATTGAGGCGTTCGCCTTTAAAAATTCATGTTATTGGAAATCAAGTCGTTTTTATATTTATGGTAAATCATTTTGAAAGAATGTGTTTTAAGTTGCATTCTTTCCTTTTTAACGAAATATTTATTCATGTTGAAAACTCTTGAACTCACTAGGCGTTAAGCCTAACCTTTTTTATTTGTCGGCATGTGCATCAGGTTCTAGTTTGGGAATGTCACTTGCAGCACCGTGAAGTGTTGAATGCTATGTAGATGCTCGAGAAGGATGTAGTTATTAAGTGATGCCTTCCGCACATTTGGAGATAGCAGTCGTATATGGGTTTAGTAACACCCGACCTTTATTTAGTGTTTATATAAGATTTGGGTGGCTATTTGTTGAGATTAAATTTATAATTATATTTGAGGTATTTCAAGTATTGGTTTGTAAAATAGGATTTTTTATCCTTCATGTGATGTATTGTTGAAAGTTTTTAATTAGTTGCTCTTTATAAATTTGAGGGTGTTACAAGTTGGTATCAGAGCTTAAGTTTGAGAGAATTATGTGTTGATTTGGAATACCTAGACTCAAACTAGTGTTCTTTTAAGTGACTGAGATAGAGAATTTCACCAATAGGCACTTTAAGATAAGATGTTTTGAGACTAATGGAGTCACTAGGAACGGAAATCACGTCGAGGGTAACAATGATGATCATGTACAATACGTTCATAATTGCACCTGGCAAGTGTTATGGTGAACCTACAAGTTACATGTGTATACTTAGACTACTTTGATGTGGCTACCGTTGGGGTAGTGAAGAAGTTTCTAAGTGGGTAGTCGTTAGAAGAGTTTGATGGTTTTAACATTCGTCACTTTGAGTGACAGTAAACATGATAATTATATTAAGTGGATCATTTTGGGTCGGAATTATTGGTCGGGTTAGAACCAAAGACTTATGGAATCGATATTATCGAGGAGAATTGTAAGGTGAACCTATGAAATCCTTGATTTTTTCCTTAAGATGTTTGAGCACCCGGATGACGATAGTGTGACTAAGAAATTGAGGAGCGTGGTTTCGAGATGTTGAGTGTCGATCAACTTCACGCATAGAAGTTATTTCTAAAATAAATTGTATCAATTATTATTCATGTTTCCAAATCATCATGTGAATTATATTACAAACCTTGGAACAATACTTAGCACACACAAGGTTTTAAACCATGATTTCAAACATGCATAAAAATATTTTATGGCATGTGGTTGCAAACGTTGTTCAAACTTTCTTATTTCTCGTTGTTGTCCAACGCTATTTTCGGATATTGTGATGTCTGTGTTTTGATGTTGTTTAGAGTCTTGGACAAGTAACTGCGACTTATAACTTTAACATTGGATCTCCTCCACATATGTTAAGGCTTTGGACGAAGAGTTACCCTCCAGTATTTTGGTGTTTGAGTTTTATTGAGAATTTTATTCCATGCGATTTTGTGAATTTAATGGGGTGATTTTAATAGCGTCCAGTGTATTGTTTGTGGGTTGTTTGGTTGCATATAGTATGCATACACGTCTATTTGGAACTTCCGTCATAGTATTTTAACCAACATTTTAGAACGATGAGAGCATGTCATTACTTGACTTTGAACTTGAAACCGACATAGATTATTTCATGTTTTTAACCAGAGCGCATACACATATCACCTTACTAGTTTTGTGAAATAAACCGTCTCATGCAAGTTTTGTTGTGGAATCTTATTCCTCGTCTTGTTGTGACTAAAGAAAGAAAACATTGGGAGTTGAGATCATGAAAATTCTGTTTTGAGGCTTGCAAGCATTTTTTCGTATGTTGTTTAGTACGTAAATTAATCTCCACCCATGGCGTGAGTGAATGCATGGGGAGTCTATGATAGCTTATTCTAAATGTCTGTTTTGTACATTCAAGGTTGTGGGCACCACTTTTAAGGGATTCACGCAAATGCGTTATATTGGTTTATTGGTATATATGGCTATAGCCACTATTTGGGACAAAGAACATTTTATTCGTGCGGCTTAAAGTTTTAAGTCGGTCTAAATTATTTAATGTTTGACCAAATCGCATGCACCTATCTTTTTACTAAGTTTTGGGGAATAAACTGATATATGCGAGTCATGTTGGGAAACTGTATTTCATGTCATTATATGGTTAAATGAGAAATTTTTGGAACTTAATTACGTGAATTTCCCCTTCTGGAGTTTTGTACAAACACACTTTGTTATACGCTGTTTTAGTACGTAAAATGATTTCTCGTTCATGGCACAAATAGATGCATGTTGGGGCCATAGCAGTTCCTTTGAAAGGTTTGTTGAACATCTTTCGTTGTTGTCATTATTAGCTTGAATAATAGTCAGATGGTTTTCGAAATGATTTTATATGTGTGGCATTAGTGACCACTTTGTACACCTACCGAGTAAACTGTAGTAGATTTTCATTCGTACGACTAATTATTATAATGCTTTTACATGTAGAAGTTTTATAAACTTTCAAATTGGCATAGTAGTTTAAAAAAAACATTGAACTCATCAGAGCTAAAGATGTAAACCCTCTTGTGATAGAGGTCGTGATTAAGGACTAAAAGAGACCTCGGAGATTGGAGTGTCGGAGGACCTGACTTATAATTAGTTTCGAATTTTGGATTTTAGTTCATGAACGGGTTCACGCAGAAGTATTTGAGGCGTTAGATTTATGCTTTCTCCCAGTTAATTAAGTGATGATCTTTCCCCTTCGATAAACCTTCGTGTTAAAACATTGTACGGTCGTTTATGTATGGTTGGCTTTGAATTGTTGGTTAATGGTACGGCAGCATGCTATGTGTCTATGGTGTACCATCTTAATGGGTATTCGTGAATAATGATGAGGTTATAGTTGGCTAATAAGTTGTATGATTTGGGGGTTTTATTTCCATGAATAGTTGTCAACTTTAATTCGACATTGCAAATCTGGAAATGAAATATTTTGTGGTATATCCACATTGCAGATAGTTGTTTTGAGGATAGGTGTCGACCCTAGATTTGGAGGCTAGTGATCGTTGAGGTGCTTCAGTGCACTTTCGTTGAATTTGGTATGTCTGCAAATTAAGTGGTAACCTTAAGGATATTAGAGACTGGCAATTAAGGATCAATCATTAGTAATTCTGTAATCAACGAGGTTTTTGCTGATTTGTCAATCGATGCTTCAATGCCACTATGGAAGTTGAGTAACCGTGGAGTTTGGGGTAATCTGTTATCTACGGATGTTGTGTCGTGTCAGCTTGAGGAACGGGTTGAATATCGTGATTGGATCGGACCAAGCTACTTGTTAGGGAATTTCGTCAAGGAAGGGACAATAAATCTCTCATGGTATGGATTATTGGGAGATTGGGTGAGAATGTCGAGGTAAACCTTAAGTAGAAATATCGTTTTATGGCAACAACGGGTGACCGACCCAGCAATTTTATGCGGATTCCCTACCACTTGGTTAAAGTCAACCTGGTTGAGGATACTTGGAATTGAAAGGAGTATGGGCAAGAGATGGTTGGATCCTTTTTGCAAAGATTGTTGTGTTCTTGAAGGCAAGAAAATGGTGTAATGTAATTCGATGAAGGACGATTAGAAGTATTTAAGGGTGCAGTTCGCCTTGGGGTGTCCTTGGTGGAAGTAATTAATTAAGATCGTAAGCTACTCTTGAGGTGATAAGTGCAATCAAAGGTTGGGAGACAACTGAGATCCTATTGGTAGGAAAATGATTGGTCCAGAATTATTCTCTTATTCTTTTAAATAGATATTATTCTCGTTTGAACCCGACTATATATATATATATATATATATATTTTAAAGATTCTTCTTTATGACCTCTTACATCGCATATTTAATATTACATTCTAGTCCTTATTTTCTTTTATTCTCATTTGATTATGCCTCTATACATGTATTTATTTGTGTGTGTGTGTGTATATATATATATATATATATACATGCATTCATACACATAAACATGCATGAATATGTGCACACCCCACTGACCACACAGACATATGTATATATGTATGTATGCATGCATACACGTATTCAAAAGGTAAAAGGTTGGGGGATGAGCCCCCATTAAATTTTTTTTTTCCTCTTTAACTTAGGTTTAAAAAAAATTAACTTTTTTACCATAGTTCTCCCCAATAATTTCCCGTCACTGACCCGACCAACCAAATAAAGCACATTGAAATCAACAGAAAAACCAAAAAAGTCTTTCGAAATCAAACAAAAAATCAAAAAAGTTCATTGAAATCGCCAAAAAAAACTTTAAATTCCCTCATAATCAAAAAAACTTTTAAAATCCCTCGAAACGGTGGAATTACGCTAAAAACACATCGGACGACTTTGCAGACCTTTAATCTACCTTAAAGGTGCCCCCACTATGCAAAAATCTTGTATCCGCCACTGCATGTATTTATATATATATATATATATGTGTGTGTGTGTGTGTGTGTGTGGAGGATCAATACTTGAAGTGTGAGATGGGCCATATTACACGTGATTCTAGAATAAAATCACAGGTGATTCAACATGTCCAAAAGGACACGGACGACTTGGTCAATGCGACCAAGGTCACATGAAAATTTGCTCACGCGATGGTTGGTTAACACGCGTGTTCGTATCACATGTGATTTGGCTCTTCTCGCAAGGCCTCCCTCAAAAGAACCAGTCTAGACATTCATCTGACTCCCCATATATGATATATTCTTTTACTATTGCTTCTTTGACCATCTTCTATGTGTCTCAAAACGTGCAATCTAATCAAGATTAACAACCAAGACTTCAATCCAAATGTGCCATATTATTGATTCAGATTTCACAAATTATACAATTCGTATGAAACTCTCTCTCACAATATTTCTCTCTCTAAAAGTATGCAATTAAGATTCCTTAATGATTCTACAAAGGAAAAAACTATTTATACCTACTAACAACACAAAGACAAAAGTAACTAAGACAATGACTTTCAACAATTTGACTTTAGCATGACTTTGACTTTTAATTCGCATGATCTTGGATCCAACATATTTTTGCATTAACAATATCCCCCTTTGGATTCAAAATCATTTTCAAAAGAACTTTAACAATCTTCCCCAAGGTTATGAAAACCTCATTCAGACTTCAGAATAGAAATTATCATCAGATTCAGCTCACTTTGCTTCAGCAAATAATCTTCAAACAAATTTTCAGCATATTTCATCAAACTTTTTGAACTCTTGAACTTTCTCTTTCATTCTGAATTTTCTCCCCATAACTCTGACAATAAGTCTTTCAAACTCAGTCATTTCTTGAACGTCTTCCCCAAAACTACTCTGTCATTTCTGTCATTTCTTGACTTTCTCCAAAACTACTTTTCCATTTCTTGATCTTCTCTCCTTTTTTGGTGATGTAGAGCATAGAAATCATCAAAACTTTCCTCAAGAAATGTAATGAACCATTTTCTGACCACTGATCTTTCCATATGAGCCTCTGAGCATCCATCAATTCATAATATATTCATCTGAATCTTTTCAAATTCAGACAAATAAGAATGTAACCCTAAATCAACAAATGAATCAGTTAAAATGTCTGTAAGTAGCACGAAGACACTTAGTACAACGAATGTACTATACAAGGAGTTTTATTGATGTTTACTCCCCAGGTCTTCCATTCAAACATTGAAAAACACAAGGTAATTCTATGAACGTTCTGACAGAAAAACAAATTTTCTGTGTATACGTGCTTGTGTATGAAAGAATTTAAGCAATTTGCTTTATATTAAGCTCAAAATGTGTAAACCATTGAGACAACAATAGTAATACACAAACTCAATTGTGCATGATCGAAATTCGAATGTGGGGCAGACTTCCTTCTGTTTCAATATCCACATCTTCCAAATGAAGATGAGATAGAGTATGTGTTGCTTCCCCAAGAAATATGAAACATTTCTTTGTTGAGAAAGAAATGAGTAGTTGGTGGGGTTTAATGCAAGAGTTGCATGGGCTAGTGCCTGTTTCAATGAAGGTCACCAAAGAATGTGAACCAACAGATTATGTGGTTGCCCGGCTCAGAAAAAGTTAGTGCAGAGTTTTCATATTCTTTTAACTCTGTTCTCACACCCTCTTTCTTTTAATCATTTGAGCTCACTTCTAACCAAACTCTCTTTTCATTTTACCTCATCACACATCCACACTCAGATATTGACCCCTCGCCTCTCGATCACTCAGGATAACTTCTTGGGTAAGAACACTGGTTAACGTGAATCCATAGAAGTTCTGTTAAGTCCTCACATTGATCCCATGTATTTTGTCCTAACAGCAAAAATATTTCTCAACGGTTTAACTTTAAAAGTTAAAGCACAATACATATGTCAGATATATGTATGCGCAGTAAGATAATCATGAAGATTTGAGCATTTTAAACATGAAAGATTTTCTCAAAACAAGTATATTTGAATGAATGAAATGAATACAAAAGACTTGTTTGAGAATCTGACAATGTATGGAAAAGATCAAATATGAATGATAATTATTTGACGCTTAGGTCATGAAAAAAAATGGATGTTGTCTACACAAATCAAATATAGACATTCTTGAAAGAAACGCTTTGAATGAAGTAACCCTCAACAAACTTTGAATATTAAAAGGGGTGTCTTACCATCGAAAATTAGGTTCAATTTTGAAACATGGTAAAAACATAGTCAATAAAAGTACTAAACCGGTGTGTATGAATACTTGACAGTATATGGAAAAGATAATAGACAAGTATTTATCTTTGGAAACACACGGTTAGTTAATCATGAAAGCTCATAAATGAAAACATTTAAAATCGCACTTCTAAATTCATGAAATCATTTTGAGAATAAGAAGTGGTTTGAACATTTAAGAAAATGTTTTCATGTCTGAAATTCGTCCTTCTTTCACATGTAAGAGATTAAGGTTAGAATTATCCTTACGCTCAATTGTAATCTCAGAAAGTCAACTCTAAAGTCTTGATTGATATGATCATGTAAGATGCCCCTCAAAATATGCAAATAGTCAAATAATTCGTCAAAGTAACAAAGTCTTATTGAAAGTAAAACATTTATTGAAAAATAAAGACATGAAAAGCGAAGTAAAACGTTGACAGTACGAGTTCTAAACTGATGGTTTATAAGTCAATGTCCTTACTCCCCCTGAAAATATGCATCATGAAATTTGTCAGTACAAAATATATGCAAAAATTTCTCTAACTCCCCCTAGAAAATATGATCGTTTGATCTTTGTTTCACACTCCCCTGAAATCATGAACAAAACATTTCAGTGCAGATATCATTCAGATTAAAAATAAAGAAATAAAGAAAAATTAAACTGTACTAGGTAAAGACGGATTATGTTTTGAGATTCAACATACCTCATTTCAAAATGAGAAAGTTAAATCTCTTTTCGTCCAAAGGTTTGGTGAATAGATCAGCTAATTGGTAATCCGTGTTTACAAAGTAAAGTTCAATTGTACCTTTTTCGACGTTATCTTTTATAAAGTGATACCGCACATCTATATGTTTGGTCTTTGTGTGCTGAACAGGATTAGCAGATATCGCTATGGTGCTCTTGGAATCACAATATATAGGAATCTTGTTGAAATGGAATCCATAATCTCGAAGTTATGTGTGCATCCACAATACTTGAGAGCAGCAACTTGTGGCAGCTACATATTCTGGTTCAGCGGTTGATGTGGAAACACAGTTGTTTCTTTGATGCCCAGCTTACGAGCTTGTCTCCCATAAATTAAATGTGACCGGATATGTTTTTCCTGTCTAGCATACAGCCTGCATGATTTGCGTCTGAATACGTTGTTAACTCAAAACTAGTATCTTTATGATACCACAAAACAAGATATGTGGTTCCCTTCAGATATCTAAATATCCGCTTAATTGCCGAAAGATGGGATTTTTTGGACGAAGCTTGATATCTAGCACATATGCATGTAGAAAACATAATATCTGGCCGACTAGCCGTCAAGTACATTAATGAACCTATCATGCCTCTATAAGTCCTAAGATTAACAGTTTTTCCTGAAAGATCAGCTCCGATTTTAGTACCTGGTGCCATCGGGGTTGAAATAGGAGTACAATTTGACATATTAAATTTCTTTAAAATGTCAACAATATACTTTGATTGATTTATGAAAATCCCCGTTGAAAATTTTCTTACTTGTAATCCGATAAAGAAATTCATCTCTCCCATCATACTCATTTGAAATCTTGACACCATGAGGATAGAAAAGTTCTTACAGTACTTGGGGTTTGTTGAACCAAAAATTACATCGTCCACATATATTTGAATTAAGATGATATCAGTTTTTTCCCTTTTAATGAATAAGGTGGTATCAATTTTACCTTTTGAAAAAACAGACTTGACTAAGAACTTTGAAAGAACGTCATACCAGGCGCGAGGGGCTTGTTTTAAACCATAAAGAGCCTTGTCAAGGATATATACGTGATCTGGTTTATCCACATTGACAAAACCTACAAATTGGGAGACGTAGACTTCCTCCTTAAGAATGACATTCAAGAAGGCAGTCTTCACATCCATTTGGTAGACTGTGAAGTTCTTGTGTGCAGCGTAGGATAGAAACATCCTTATTGCCTCAATACGTGCAACTAGAGCATAAGTCTCATCATAATCTATGCCTTCCTCTTGCCGATATCCTTTAGCCACAAGTCTTGCTTTATTTCGGACAACGATACCATCCTCATCCTTTTTATTCTTGAATACCCATTTCGTGTCAATGATAGTTTTTCCTTCATGTCGGGGCACCAATCGCCAAACTTTAAGCGCATCAAATTGGTTGAGCTCTTCTTGCATGGCTGTAATCCAATATGGATCACGAAGAGCTTCTGAAACTTTATAGGTTCAATCTTGCTTAGAAAAGAATCAAATATGCATTCATTTGTTGTTGCAGACCTAGTTTGCACCGACTTTGAAGGATCTCCAATAATTTGATGAACCGGATGCTCTTTGGTCCACTTGTTTATGTGAGGGAGTGGATTAGATGTAGACTGATCATGTTGATCATCTAAATATCCAGTATCTTCTTCTTGTTGGGTTCAGTTGAAGTAATTGGTGCAGAAGTCTCAGTTGGTTAGACATTTGAGGTTAGACATTTGATGTCTGTTGAGTAGGCATAACAGTGCATCCAACTAATTGTGCAACCTCTGGCTCTTCAGTATCATGTGCAACTTCACCTGATTGAGTAGGTTTTTGAACTTGAGTTTCATTCTGAATCAGGGAATTTGATTCAGTTGAGACATCTGAAGTGATTGGATGATGAGTGCTTGAATCTTCATATTTGTTAATCACAACAGGTTTAGTCACTTTTGAACCAAGAAACTCATCGTAAAAATGTCCAAACAGGAAATCTAATTCTGTTAAATGCGATGTAGATGTAGAAGCTTTATCAGAATTAGTAACACTAGAAACAGGTTCTGGACTGATTTGCCCATAAGCTAAAACTCCGGTTATAATGGGTTCTGAACTGAGGTGCTCAGAATCCATTTATTCATCAAATGTAACGTTGACGCTCTCAACCACAATCTTTGACTTCTTCAAGTAGACTTTGTATGCTGCAGATGTCTGAGATTATCCAATGAAAATGCCTTCGTCAACCTTGGGACTGAACTTGTTCAAGTTTTCCTTATCGTTCAGCACAAAACACCTGCATCTAAAGATATGAAAATGTTTGATGTTAGGTATCCTATTGTTAATTAAAGCATACGGTGTTTTACCAAACCAGCAATGGATGATGGATCTGTTTTGAGTATAACAAGCAGTAGACACGGCTTAGCATCGTGTGTGCACCCTCGACTCAAATTATGTTCCTTCTTTCAACTACCCCATTCTGTTCTGGCAGCAGAAAACTGATGAGTTATCCCGACCAATTCGAGATAATCTTCAACGGTTTTGTTCTTGAATTATATGCCATTATCAGTTCTTAGCAGCTTAATTGTCTTCTGCAAGTTCACTTGGATGGTCTTCAAAAATGAGATGATGACATCGGGCGTCTCACCTTTTGATCTTAGAAATTTGACCCAAGTGTATCTTGAATCCACAATCACGAGAACGTACTTCTTGCCGTTGATGCTTTGTGTTCGCATGGGACCACAGAGATCCATATGCAACAATATTGTTCCCAGAAAGTGTGCAAATCAAGATGAACAAATAAGAATTCAATTCAAGATGCCATATATTGATCAACGAATTCAACAGTACAAAATGATCTCTCTCTCAATATTTCTCTCTCAATATTTCTCTCTCTAAATTATTCTCTCTGTTAAGCGTTTGTCATATGATTCTACAAACATAAAACTATTTATATCTACTAGATTACAAAGACAAAACTAACTAACTAAACTAGTTGACTTGCTTGACTTTGACTTTCTTCTTTAAGCTCTTTGACTTTGACTTTGCAATGAGGTTTTGACTTGGGCATTTGAATTTCAATTTTCATGATCTTGAATCCAACATATTTGTGCACTAACAATCTCCCCCTTTGGATTCCATATCATCTTCAAAAAGAAATTTAGCATTAACGAACAATTTTCCCCTTTGTAGATATTTGGCAAATTCAATCTCTCACTTTAGCATCTTCATTAAGATAAGCATTTCATCTCTCCTTTCTTTGAAATGTCTTCAGACTTTCAGTAATCTCCCCCAAAGTCTGTGATTATCTTCTTCAGAATTTTAACAATCTCCCTCAATCTCATTCAGACTTCAGAAAAGAGATTATCTTCAGAT
This sequence comes from Arctium minus, assembly GCA_954870635.1. Taxonomy (NCBI): domain Eukaryota; kingdom Viridiplantae; phylum Streptophyta; class Magnoliopsida; order Asterales; family Asteraceae; genus Arctium; species Arctium minus. The sequence goes on from OX941088.1 coordinate 34,806,202, forward strand.
TCATCTCACTTTTGTTTTAGCAAACAATCTTCAAAGAAAATTTCAGCAAATTTCATCAAGCTTTCAGATCTTTTTGAACATTCTCTTGCACTCCGAACATTCTCCCCGTATTTCTGAAATATACACTTCAAAACTGTCATTTTTTGATCACTTTATCTTCGGAATTTTCACAGTATGTTCTTTAGACACCATTTCTTGAAATTATTTCTCCCATAACTTCTTATCCATTTTTTGACCTTCTCCCCAAAACTATTACAAGTTGTTCATTTCTTGAATGTCTTCCCCTTTTTGATGATGTAGAGCATAGAAATCATCAAAACTTCTTCAAGAAATGTCATGAACCTTTTTCTGACCAATGATCTTTCAAAAAATGAACATCTTAACCATCCGTCAATTCATAATGTATTCATCTGAATCTTTTCAAATTCAGGCAAATAAGAATGTAACCCCGAATAAACAAATGAATCAGTTAAAATGTCTGTAAGTAGCACAAAGCCACTTTGTACAACGAATATACTTTGGAAATGAGCTTTTTGATGTTCACTCTCCCAGGGCTTCCATTCAATCATCGAAAAATCATAAAGAAATTTTCTATGAATGTTATGACAAGAAAATGTATTCCTTGTGTGTTCGTGCATAGTGTAGAATGATTGAAGCTACTTACGCTTTTCAAATAGGCTCAAAATATGTAAACCATTGTAACATCCTAAATTTTAAGGTGAATTTAAAAACTTAAAATTCGGCTATATAACGTCTGCAAATGAAGTAAACCAGTCCACCCGAAAAGGGAGACCAAACAACCTGTATAATTGGATAGGACAACTAGCCAAAGAGTATGTCAACCCATCACGGGGACTAAAGTATGGTAATTACAAAACCCAAAACAATATAAAGAATATAAATCGACAACCTAATAATCTAACTTGGACAAGTAAGATTAAGGTCGGGTGTCGCTATTCTTCCAAAAAGGTTAATTTCTATACTTCAATGAATTGGTCACTGAATCTTCAAAAATACCTCTCTTCACCCCAAGGTGATCCTCTCAATCCCGACGAGCCCCACCGCTAGAATGACCTGCTATACATGACCACCAAAGAAAAAGCGTTAGGCTAAAGCCTAGTGAGAATAATTAAGCGGAAATAATAATTAAATGATAATCCCATTCGAAGTCATGCGGACGATCTAGTCGTGAGCTAAATCAAAACAAGCCAAATAAACCATTAGCGTTCAACATATGATACCAATAATTACAAACCACATAGCGAGCTCAACTACTCCAAGTCTATTGCCCGAAAACATCAAGTCAACCACTCCAGGTCTATTCTTGAGAGTTCCAAAACAGGGGAACTCGAGCACAATGGGATTACACCTTACTGTCCATGGGACGCTACCCGACCGTATAGGCCCACACCTTACTTACCATGGAGCCCGATGCCTATCCCGTGCCAAGGGTAAACCTAATGTCCGAACGAGACATAGGAATATCGTGCCTGTGGATCCATTGCACTAAAACTAAATGCCAAAACATACTAGCATATGGTATGCTCACATAAAACATATATGTAGAAAGATCGTATGTAAGAGGTTACCAACATAAAAATCTTGAATCTCACTAATGAGGAGACTTTGCACAACAAAACACATCAACAAAATACCATACATATTCTTCATTAAATGTCAAGATTGTAATTGATTCACCCAATACTTGTTTTTTCCCAAAACTCCCAATCACTCCACTTTGGTTAACCAAAAATCCCATAGAACCAGTATTTGTCTATCAAATGAGTAGAATTCAAGGATACCATTTCTTTTAGTTTAAAATCCATTCCTTTCATTTTTACTTAGGTTACCAAACCCTAATATCCCTAAAATCCACATTTAAGTTAGAAAAGCATGAAGGATCAAAATACAAGAGATATGAACATATATTAAGGTTAAGAGAAGTAAGTAAACTCACCTTGTAAGGGTTACTAACAAACCCTAGATGTAGATATTTTAGAAGAAAGAGGGAGGACCCTTGAACTTTAAGCACCAAGCTCTAAATCCCAACAATCACCTAGAACCAAAACCGAAAACCATAAATGAACATCTAACCAAGAAGCATTCAATAAGGGGAGGTGAAAACCCTACCTTTTTGCTCTTCAAAATCGGCTACAAAGAGCTCTCAACAAAACCAAATGAACTAAAAACGGGTTGGTGAGCATTTAAGGGCCTGGAGCCCGTCGGCGACATTGCCTTGCGACTATGACATTGTCATAGTCGCTTGGTCACAGTCGCCCGTGTCCAAGAACCCTCGGTACCGACCTGGCGACAATGACATTCGACAGTGACACATGTCATAGTCGCTGGTCATAGTCGCTTGGTTCACCCCACCTTCGGTACACCGCTCGTGACTTTGCCCCACGACAGTGACCTCTGTCACAGTCATGGGCATTGTCGCCCCAGGCTTGTCGAAGCCTGTTTTCACCCCAAATCAATTCTAAAAGCACACGTCTCCCTCGCTAGGTCCAATAACAAGGTTTATGATCAAATTAGCGACATACTGAAATTGCGGGTGTTACAACCATTGAGACAACAATAGTAATACCAAAAGCCATGGTTCTTTTACTCCCCCTAGACTTGAGATGCCTGAAACACATATGGATCTTTTGCCTTTGGTACCCACTGGTATTTGGGTCCAGGTTTGTTAGTTGCAGTTCTGTTCGGAGTAATATAACAAGAACCATACCAGTAATTAGCAAAATCTTTACCAACAAAATCATTTGAGCCACAGTAAGAACAGTTAATTTTGTTTTTAGCTAACCTGATTAATTGTTTTATCGAATAAACAAGATCAGGTTTACCTTTATGCACAATGTTCTTCTTGGTTGTAACACCCTCAAATATGGGATAACAACTAAGTTAAAATTTTCTAATTACATATGTAATTGACTCGTCTACAAACACAAATTAAGGATTAACCTCAATTCACAAATTCATTCTATACATACAATCTATGATACGGACGGGTGCTACTAAACCCAATAAAAGTTTCTATCTCCCCACTGCGGAAGACTTCGCCCAATACTTACTCTTGAGAGAAACTAAGCACATCTCTTCATAGCATTGCTAGAACCCAACCCCATCTGGAACCTGATTCACATGTGAACAAATAAAAAGATTAGGCTTAACGCCTAGTGAGCTCAAGAGTTTTACATAAGTAAACACATTTAAGATAATGAACTTTACTTAAAAATCATAACCTTTCAACTGATGCACTTTAAAACGTAGAAACGACTCTTTTCCAATGGCATGCACTTTCAAAGATGAACACTTCATTTCAAAACATGCTTTATAAATTGATGCAACTTAATTAACTTGAAACATGACTTATCATCAACCCATGTATATCGTACGTCCGAAAACATGGACACTAGGCCCAATACTCACGCGACCGTAAAGACCCAATGACAATAAAAGAAGACGTCTTTAATTTAAAATACTGATAGCCGACAACGGGGGAGACCCGTATCCGTCGAGAGTGGAGGAAACATAGAAGTATACCACCGATGCAACGTTAATCGCATGACACCTCCCGACATCACAGCCCGGTGTCCCTACGACTCCTTTACAAGTGTCACCCCAAGTCAGTTGACCTTGATGGATCAATCCGAAAAACTCCATCCCGAAGGCCCGGCACACTTAAAGACTACCTCCCAGGCATTACTTCAAGCGGCGGAGGTCCTAACGCCTACTATTCCGGAAGCACTATCCGACTCAACCCTCCTAGCGATCACTTGTAAAGTTTCTGGTCATAAAACATGGGTACCGAAGTTCAACCCCGCAATACCCAACTGACCATCCCAAAACAGACTGACTCACGTACCTATGGATCCATTGCAACACAGTCTAACCTTCCCGGACTAAACATGAATGACCAAAGCACTCAAGTCTGTAACCAACCTCAATACGCATCACAGCGCATTAATACGTACGTCATAACTGGACTCTACATTGAGCCATATAAAACCGGACAAGTGTCCTCGAGACTCCTTTACTACGACATCGAGCCAAAATGCTCAAAACCTCTTTTGACCAAATATTACGTTTTGCAAGTAATAAACTCACTCAACCCATACCATGAAATTACATGCTCCAAAATACTCGAATGGACTCCAACACAGTTTAAGTCGGGTCAAGAGGTTTTCCAAATAGATTTATGCTCCTTATCCTTTCAAAACGACCCATAACACAAAGTTGAACCTTTTACCCCAAACAACACTAAAATTCCTTCTAATCAAATAATCTCATTTATGCAATAAGTTACCAAACACACCCATTTATGACTCATTTATCAAAATGCCCAAAAGTCACAAGAATATGTGCTATACAAGTTTATAAAGTTAAACACTTTCAAAATAACCAAACTGATCAGCATTTAACAATTTCATGTAAGATGTAAAATACTTTAAAATAACCATTTTGGCATGTACACCGTTTTCACAAATCAACTTGAACTCACCTTTCTAGATTTAGGCTAAATCTAGATTTTCCCCCAACTAGAGCTCCTTTGAAGAACACTTGGATTCTCAAGTCAAAACTTCCAAAAACCTAAATCCATACATATTCAACCATAAATAATCATAATCAACCACAAAGAATCGTTTCCCAAACCTTAAACATGAATACCTCAACTGATACCGAAACCCTAACTTCCATAACTGAAGAGAATAGAAGATTACCTTAACCCAAGCTTGAATCCACCAACCAAAGCACCTCTAGTTCACCAAAATGGTCAGAAACCTCCAATCTATGAAAGGGAGAACAAAGGGTGGTTGAAACCCTTGAAAACTTTGGTGAAGAAGATGAAGAGGGAGAGATGAGGAGCTTACCACCAAAAAATACTCTTTTATACTACAATAGACTTCCAATATCTTGCTATATCCTTGAATATATCTCAAAAACGAAACTGTGGCAACTTGAATCACCCAAATCGGAGTTGTGGATCAAAATTTATGAAGAAATGAAGTTTGGTGGCTGAAAATCGGTTTTTTGCTCGACCAGTGGATTTTGCGGGTTATGCCGCGACCTTAAGTCGCGGCATAAGTCTCCCGTTTACCCCTAAGTCGCGACATACATCTTAAGTCGCGGCGTAAGTCGCGAGATGCACTGCTCGCCCAGTTTTCTTCTCGTTCACTGTTTTGGCCATAACTTCTTCGTTATAGTTCCGATTTTGCTCCGGAAAGAACAGTTGGACTCGTAATTGAATCTTTCATCCATTTAGACTATAAAATCTAGGATTCAAGTCCAAAATCATATATCTTATTTTTCCATTTAAAGCTACTGATTTCAGTATTAACTTGAAATTATGCTTTTCGAAATTCGGGGCGTTACAATCCTCCCAACCTTAAAAGAGATTTCGTCCTCGAAATCTAGCACCAACCAATCACCCAACATCTCTCTTGGCGAGATCAATTGATTCTCTATCCCAAAAAGGAATACCTTCTCGAAACCTAACTCATATACGAATCCCGATTACATCCCGATTGACGTTGACACAGAATTTCACATAACAAGCCGCCATAAACTCAAATTCTAAGGCTCAATGCACCTTACCGGTGACGGAAGAGCATCGAATTCTTATAAATTCATTTCCCCCATCAATAAATTTTCGATTGCCTCCCAACCTTAGATTGAACATATCACCTCAAGAGTAACTTACGACCTTAATCAATCATTTCCACCAAGACTACCCAAAAGCAAACTTTCCCTTTAGATACCTCTAACTACGACGCATCAAGGTCTCCTCAATAATCAGTACCACCAAAGAGGTATCGTCCTTCGACGAAATTTCCTAACAAGAAGTTCGGGCTAATCCAACACAACATTAGATCCGTTCCTCAAGTTGACACCGACATGATGATCTACAAGGGCTCCCAAACTTTCATAGACCCAAGCATTGGCCCGATATTTCCTCCAGAAACATGCCATTACGCTCTTCAGATAGTTGATTATCCCAAACCCCATGGTTACACAACTCCCACACCGCTTTCAATCACTGATCGGAAAATCAACGAAAGTCTTGACGATTACCGAAACATCCATGATTGATTCTTAATCATCCCCATCTAATTTCCTCAAGGTTACCGCTTGTCCTGCAGACACACCAGATCTAACGGAAGTACACTGAAGCATATCAATAGTTATTGTCCTCAAAATAGTGCGTCGACACCTATCCTCGAAAGGGCCATTTTGCAACGTGGGTAATCCACCAAACATTTCGCTCCCGAGTTGCAATGTCGAATAAAGTTGACGCCTACTTATGAAATTTAAACCCCAAATCGAACCACCTTATTAGGCAACCAATATCATCGTTAGTCACAGATACTCATGAGGGTAACTCACCATAGACACATAGCATGTTGACGTACCATTAACCCACAAATTGGAATCCAAACCCACATAAGCAACCGCCCAAGGTTTTAACCCAAAAACTTAACGAAATGGGAATATCATCACTTAATTAGCTAGGATAAGGCACAAGCCTACTGTCCCCATTTCTTCTGCGTGAGCCAATCCGTGAAACCGAAGTCCCAAAATTCGGACTGACCACAGGTCGTCTCATCTGACGCTTGATTTTCCAAAGACTCCTCTAGTCCTGATTACAACTCCTTTCTTCGAAGGGGGTTTAAATCTATAGGCCTAATGAGTTCAAGGTTTTCAACTATGTCAGGATCGAATTCTCAACAAGAATAAATTCTCAGAAACTAATATCAAAGAAGTTTGCGGAATAACACTTTGATATTCAATGAAACAGTAAATCAACACAGTAAATATAAAGAACAAACTATAAACTTGTATTGAATGCTTTGAAGTTACAAGATTACACACTCAACCTCAATATTGATGAACAGACTCACCAATACGAATTCTACTTCTCTAGAATTAGGAACTATGCCTTGAGGTTGATTTTCTCACTAGTACTAAAACTTAGAATGAATCAATCTGTACATATACTGAATAAACAGATAATTACAATAAAATATCTTCAGTATATCTTCCATCATTATCTTCAAGCCTTCCATGAATACCTTGAATCTTTCTAGCTGTCATCCTTTCCATTCGGATCTTCAAATCATAAGCAGCACTAACTATGCTCAGCAGCATTAATTCCTTCTAGCAGCATTAACTACCAAGCAGCACTAACCACTAGCAGTACTAACTAGCTAAGCAGTACTAACTTTGTTCAAGCAGCACTAACTTTGACTAGCAGTATTAATTCCACTAGCAGTAGTAACACTCAGCAGTATTAACCTTTAAGTCTTCTAGCAGTAGTAACTTTGAACTAGCAGCATTAACCATACTTGATGAATTCTTCAGTTCCCAACAATCTCCCCCTAACTTGACTTTTAGGAAGATAAGTCAAGTTCTTCAAATTTTCTTCAAGATGCTCCCAAAACTCTATCATGGCCTAAATTCCAGTGTTTGCATCCAATCCCAAACTCTGATTAATTGTTCTTTGAATCAAGTATTTAGCCATTTCTGAATATGGAACACATCTTAACTTTTTCTTCATCATGGCATGAAGCTTCAATCTGCTATGATTGTACACTCTATCCACTAGGAAGTATTCAGTGTGATTTAAATCCAAAGTCACTGTATATACTCCACTAATTTCATATAGAGTCCAACTGTTGACTGACTTGAATACATTCTTGATCACATGCTCTACTTCTTCAGGTTTGAACATCATACACAGATACTCCATTACCAGTTTTGTAATTGAAATCTCTGGAGCCTTCAGTATATCTGCATACAACTTCATTCCTATCTCAAACATCTCTTCAAGATCTGACCTAGAGCATGTTCTTACAATCTTTGCCCAAGTATTAAACACCTCATACTTTTCATCCTTCCTTTTTATCCTTATGTATTCCTTTCCATCCACTGTCAATGTATCCCAGAGAATGACCTCAGGAGGCTTAACTCCTACAGGTTCTGCTGAAATTGGTTCAGGCACTTTGTCCATCACTACCATATACAAATTTACATCATCTGTGTTTGATGGCTCTTTCTGTTTAGATGACTTAGGTGCCCCTTCTTCTTCAGCAACTTTCTCATCTTCTCCTTCAGATACTCTAGGCTTCTTGATTGACTTTCTCCTAGCCATCATTTTTGTTCTCTTTAAAGTCCTTAGACTTTCTCCCAAAGTAGCTTCTTTCTTTGATGGTGTTTCCTGCTCATCTGGAAAGGGCTTTTGTATCAGAAGATCATTGCTTTCTTTCATCCTTTTCTCCATCTCCACCCTTGCAGTTTCATTACCCTGCAGCTTTAACATCTCTGAATCATACAGCTCTTTAATCTTCTCAAAAGACATTTTGGAGAACATCTCCTTTTTGACTCCTACAACACCTTTGAGAAATATAATCATCTTGTTTCTCTCTTGGGTACCTAGGAATGTCTTTGAGGGTTTTCTCTTCTTTGTAACTGCTTTTACTACCACTGATTTCTTCATAATTGCAGCTTTCTTCTGTGCAATTTCAGTTGCCAGACTCAGTTGATAAGCTTCATTCAGTTCAGCAGCTAGAGCTTTTGCCATCTCCCTGTCCTTTTCCATCTGAACTCTTTCTTCCTCTTCAATGTCATCTTGCATCTTTCTAGCTAAGGCTTCATCTGATTCAACCAACCTTTGCTTTTTGATTGGTTGATCAGATTCCACCATCTTTGCTTTTCCTTTGTCTTTGTTCATTGTCTTCTTACTGTTATCTTTCTTGATCACTTCACCTTGTTCTTTGATGATTACTCCTTTGGTCTTTGAAGTAACCTTGGAAGTATCATTCTTGGCTTTAAGTAAGGTTTCTGCAATCTCAAGATCTGTTAATACTTCTTTCACTGTTTCTGCTGCTTTATTTATGTCAGTAGTAGTAACCGTTTCTGCTGCTTCTTGTGTTTCTATTGGCACTGAATCTCTTTCTGCTTCTGCTTCCTGCTCCCCCTCAACATCACATTTCTCTCCATTAAGCTCCCCCTCTCTTTTGGCTTCTTCCATGTTGATCTCCCCCTTTTTGGGAGCATCATTCTCAGATTTCCTTCTCCTTAGTTGGAATTGCTTTCTCTTCTTTCTCTGTACCAGACTGATCACCAACTTCTTCAGGTTAGCAATCTGTACTTGTTGTGACAGAATGACCAGCTTCATTTCTTCAATTTCTTTGCCTTGTTTGAGAACATCTTGATTGATGTTCCCCATTGTTTCCATCAATTCATAGTAAGTATATCTGTCCTCACCCTCTCCAGAAGTGTTACCCTCTTTTGAAGGATCATTGGATCTTTTTATAGTGAAAGTCTTCTGCCTAGCAGAAGCACTATCCACCCCCTTGGTTTCTTGGCACCAGGGACCTTTGAATGATTGCTCATTCAAAGTTGCCATGGGGGAGGTCTTATTGATGTTGCCACTGTCCTTCTCTGTGCTAGCAGAAGTAGTGGCAGCCTCAGTACCCATATGCTCTACCTCCTCCTCAGAGAGCACCTCCTTTGGGTTGGGAAACACCCTTGTGGATTCCCTTTGGATATTCTCTACTGGAGAATGCTCCAATAGAGGGCTTAAAGGCTGAGTGGGTGATGGTACAAGACGGGAAGGAGCCTTCTTTACCTGTTTTCTTTGATAAGTTTGGGTGATTGGTGAAGTTGGCTTGTCAAGAAGAGACTAAGGAATTGATTTAGAGAGGGAAGGTTGGGATTGGCTAGCAGTGGGTTGGTCTAATGAGGGCCTTGACCCTGCTACCATACCTTCATTGTTTTGGGACACCACCATCATTGTAGAGAACAATGGGGTGTCAACTCCTTCTGAGTCCCCAGCAGATTTTCTCATATTTGAGAAAACCTTGCCTTTGGGGGGTTTAGGTACATATACCCCAATAGGTTGAGGTATATCCGTCAATTCATGAGTAATAACTTCTTGGACAAACCTGGGGTACATAAAGAATCTCTTTTTGTTTCCCATGTTTGAGACAAGATCACTGAAAATCATTTTAGAAAAGTTATACTTTCTGGCAGTGGACAAGCACACCAAAGCATAAGCAATGGTGCTGCTGAACTCACTCCATCCAGTAGTCTTTTTGGAGATACAGTGCATAAGAGTATGGACAAAGAAACGCCATTGGGGTGAAAATTTGGCTTTTGAGAATTTGAAAACACCCAATGAGCCTCCATACCCCATTCTTGTAAGATTGGAGAACAGTTCATCGTTTGGGATAGAAGTTATACCAGAGGCATCGTCTAGACGTAGACTGATGCGAATAACCTCTTCAGTAACTGTTAGTGATTGTTCACAGATTCTTGTCTTGATCATTTGCACACCATTCTCAGCAACAATGGTGGCATTAGCCCAGAACTGTGTTTGATGCTCGATATAGATTGTAGGAGACACAGTAAGAGCATGAGCAATATGGCTTGACTTGAGGAAACCCACAATCTGATGAAATCCTGCAGCTTGCTTTGGCTTTTGTAGCATCGCGATCTCATTGTGCTCGTCGATGAATGCCATGGATGCCATTGATCTTAGTGAACAACGTGCCTGAAAGCTTCGAACTTGAGAGAGAAAGGTTTTAGAGCGCAAGTAAATAGTATGCAGAGAGTCGTTATAAGCTTTTAGGCGGGCAAAGAGTATTTATAGTATTCGGAACATAAGCAGTATTAACCTAGAGCAGTATTAACTACTAGCAGTATTAACTGAAAGCAGTATTAACTACTAGCAGTATTAACTGAAAGCAGTATTAACTGAAAGCAGTATTAACCACTAGCAGTATTAACTGAAAGTAGTATTAACCACTAGCAGTTTTAACGAACTAGCAGTATTAACTACTAGCAGTATTAACTAACTAGCAGTATTAACTACTAGCAGTATTAACTAACTAGCAGTATTAACTAACTAGCAGTATTAACTGACTTACTCCTTTAAACTTGCTAAACACTGAGTACTGCTATGCATATCCTGAAAAAGAAGATTAGTAACACCAAGAATAAATAATATACAGGTATAGAACCACTTTTTGAGAAGGGGATTATTCAGAGTTGATCATTCCCACACTTGTTACCAGGAAAGTGAATCTACCCACATCAAAAGCTTTAGTGAATAGATCAGCAAACTGATTATCAATGTGAACTTTTACAACTTGAATAAGTTTCTTTTCATTACAGTCTCTTATGAAGTGATACCTGATCTCAATGTGCTTTGTCTTTGAGTGCTTGACTGGATTATTCACAATGCTAATAGCACTGTTGTTGTCAATAAAAATTGGAGTGTGTAGAAAGGTTACCCCATAATCCAACATTTGATTCTGAATCCATAAGACTTGAGAACAGCAACTTGCGGCTGCTATGTACTCTGCCTCTGTTGTAGATGTGGACATTGTGGTTTGTTTCTTGCACTGCCATGAAACTAGTCTAGCACCCAAAAACTGACATCCTCCAGAAGTAGATTTTCTGTCCAAGTTTGCTCCACCTAGATCACTATCTGAGTATGCAAGTAGGTCAAAGGATGAGTCATGAGGATACCAAAGTCCCAATCTGGGTTGCCCTTTGAGATATCTGAATATCCTCTTAACAGCTTGATAGTGAGATGGCTTTGGCCTAACTTGGAATCTTGCACACACACAGACTGGAAACATTATATTTGGCCTTTATGCTGTGAGATACATAAGAGAGCCAATCATGGATCTATAATGATGCACATCCATATCCTCCCCCTCAAGATCTGCTGTTATCTGCTTGTGTGTTTCCATAGGTGTGCTGGCAGGTTTGACTCTGAGAAACCAAACTTGGTTAGAATGTCCTGCACATACTTGGATTGACAGATGAAGATGCCATCTGACTTCTGTTGAACTTGGAGTCCAAGGAAGAAAGTAAGTTCCCCCATGGAACTCATTTTGAACCTTTGATGCATTAGATCCTCAAACTCCTTGCACATGTTGTCTCTTGTAGATCCAAAGATAATGTCATCAACATAGATTTGGACCAGCAAGATATCCTTCTTCTTTCTCTTGATAAATAGAGTCTTATCAATGACTCCTCTTTCAAAGTCATTTTCCAAGAGATAGGATGACAGAGTGTCATACCATGCTCTTGGAGCATGATGCAGTCCATAAAGAGCTTTCTTCAATTTGTATACCCTGTCTGGATAGCTTGGGTTTTCAAACCCTGGTGGTTGACAGACATATACCTCTTCTTCAATTGAGCCATAGAGAAAAGCACTTTTTACATCCATTTGATAGACTTTGAAGTTCATGTAAGAAGCATAGGCTAGGAATAGTCTGATTGCTTCTATCCTAGCCACAGGTGCAAAAACTTCTTTATAATCTATACCCTCTTCTTGAGTATATCCTTGAGCCACCAGCCTTGCTTTGTTCCTTATGACAATACCTCTTTCATCTCTCTTGTTTCTGAAAATCCACTTTGTGCCAATTGCTCTGTGACCTTTAGGAAGGTCTACTAGATCCCATACATCTTGTAGCTTGAACTGTAACAGTTCTTCTTGCATTGCTTCTATCCAGCTAGATTCTTTCATAGCATCATGTGCCTTTTTAGGCTCAAGCTGGGATAGAAAACAAGAAAGCACTGTATGCTGTTGATCTTGCATTTCTTGAAGCCTGCTTTGATGTCTAGTCATCATAGGAGAAGAGATATCTTCTATTACCAGCTGTGGAGGATGATTCTTTTGAACTCTGGTGTTATGACTAGGTTCTTCATTCAGTCCAGCCTCTAGATTAGAGTCATGCAACTCAACTGAAGTGTTTTCAGATGACACTTTTGATTCTTTATTTTCTTGAGTCTCCTCATCTCTAGTTTCTTCTTCACTCTGACTTGGTCTAGTAGATGATTCCTTTTCATAGTCTTCAACAGAATTCACTGTGGGTATGGGAAATATCACAGATTTAGATATACTTTCTGAGACTTGTGTAGTCCCTGATCCTCCTCTTCCTGTTCCTGTATAATCATCACTACTGAAACCAAAAGAATTAGTTAGTGAGTCAATGTCAAATAGCCACTGAGGACCAGACCCAATTGGATTTGGTGTATTCTCATTGCATTTGACATTGTCACTTTCTTCAATTATTCTGGAAGAAGAGTTAAAAACTCTGTAGGCCTTACTCTGAGATGAATATCCAACAAGAAATCCATCATCTGCTTTGTTATCAAACTTACCTAAGTGAGATTTGGTATTGAGAATTGTACAAGGACACCCAAAAGGTTTGAAAAATCCAATGAAAGGTTTTCTTTTATTTAAAAGCTCATATGGGGTCTTGTTCTTTTGTTTGACCACTAGAACTCTGTTTTGGACATAACAAGCAGTATTAACTGCTTCAGCCCAGAAGGTAATTGGCAATTTTGAATCAGCCAACAGAGATCTCGCAGTCTCTATTAGTGTCCTATTTCTCCTTTCAGCAACACCATTCTGTTGAGGAGTCCTAGGAGCACTATATTGCCTCTCAATACCTTTCTCTTCACAAAAGGTGTTTAGATCATGATTTTTAAACTCAGTTCCATTATCTGATCTAATGACTTTTACTCTTTGATTAGTTTGGTTTTCAATTCTTAGAATAAAGGATTTGATAAGTCCACTTGTCTTATCCTTAGTCCTTAGAAAATATACCCAAGTAAATCTGGAGTAATCATCAACAATAACCAAGCAGTAAGATTTCTTGCCTATACTCATAACATTTGTAGGACCAAACAGATCCATATGCAGTAAATGGAGACAAGAAGAAACAGAATTTAACTCTTTGGTCTTATGAGAAGTTTTGTGCTGTTTGCCTTTAAGACAAGCAACACAATGATCATCACATGAAAAGACTTTTGAAGGTAAACCTCTTACAAGGTTGTTTTTAACAAGTTTGTTCATAGTCTTGAAATTCATATGACACATCCTTCTGTGCCAAAGAGAGGATTCATCCACAGAAGCTTTTGAAACAAGACAGTTCAGGGATGAATCACTATCAACATTGTCCATATCTAGACAGTAAACATTGTCCTTTCTTGGAGTTCTAAGTAGTATCATGTTTTCATCAACTACCTTGAACCCTGGAGCAAGGATAATACATTCAGTATTTGTAAATAATATACTATGTTGTTTGTCACATACCTGTGATACACTTAACAGGTTGTACTTTAATTGATCAACATAGTAGACATCCTCAAATGTCATCTTACCTTTGGTGACATTACCTTTTCCACTTATCTTACCACCAGTAAGATTATCTCCAAATGCAACATGTCCTCCATTGATATGCTTGAAATCCTGAAGGCATGACATGTTGCCTGTCATGTGCCTAGAGCAACCACTATCAACATGCCATATGCTCTTTCCCTTGAGCTGTTGGTTGCCCTGCACATAAGATAGATCAGTTAGTATGAATTAGGAACCCAAGCCAAAGTGGTCTTGGGTACCCCTTTCTCATCAAAATACTTGCATTCTTTCTTGACAAGATTTTTGAACTTTAACTCCTCATTTTTGGAGTACTTTGTTACAATAATAGGCTTGGAAATATTTTTGCTAGAATCAGTACTGTTTTTAGAAGTACTCACTGCCTTAGCAGCACTTGCATGCTTAGCAGTACTAACCTTGTTAGCAGTAGTAACTGTGTTAGCAGCAGTAACTGTGTTGGCAGTATTAATCTTTGAAGAGGTACTAACAGTATTAGCAGCATTAATATTTTCAGCAGTACTAACACAGGTAGCAGCAGTAACCATGTTAGCAGTACTAACAGTTTTAGTGCTTCTAACCCTGTCATCAGTACTATCAGTTTTAGTGCTTCTAGGCACCCACATTTTGACACTTTCTTTTAAAAAAAAATTCTTCATGGGGCCTTTCATTTCACCATGTTTCTTTATCACATGTTTCTTTCCAGCCTTCCTATAACCAACAGGTTTTTGCCCAAATCTTTGAAAGTTCATCTGTTGGTTAATAGGGTTAAAGTAACAATACTTAGCCAAATGATTTAACTTGCCACATATGAAACAAGGTTTTGGTCTATTGATTTTATTCAGATCAACTCCTTGTTTCTGAGCCCATTGATTATTCCAGTTTCTTTGATTTCCTCTTTTTAAACCAGAATTTAGGCTCTTGGCTTTACTGCAATCACACTGTTTACAAGATCCAGGATTCACAACTGTGGTTTGTTTGTAATGGACCTTGTTATCCTTTCCTTTTGTCTTCTCTATCTCCTTGGACTTGGCCCAGATTTTCCCACATCCCTCATTGGTGATAATGTTATTTTCTAATAGGATCTTTTTACTCACATCATTATCCCTATACTCACTGGCTTCTTTCTCAGTTAAATCCTTAATTACTACTTCATCCAAAGGATCTATCTTAAAGGCTTTCTCAGATAAGTCCTTTTTCTCCTTGGTTTCTAACAAGTCTGAAGTAGGAGAGATATAATTGTTGTTGTAAGGAGGAGGTGTATTGTTGTATCCAATACCAGGCTTCATCTTGTCATGAATCTGAGCCTTTAGAAGAGAATCCATTGCTTTTGAAGCATATGAAAACTTTTCTATGTCAAGTTTAACTTTAGACAGTTCCTCTTTCAGCCTATCACTCTCTTCTAAGGATTTAGACAGTTTGGTCTCTAACTCATTCTTTTCCCACTTCCAATAGTTTGTGTCATAAGAGTGTTGAAGTTCATTAGCTTGAAAGCCTTTGATTTGCTCTTCAAATCTCTCTACTATCAACACATAATCTCTTCTGTCCTTTTCTAATCTTTTGAGGTCATCACACATACTTTGATTGTGATCCCTGTATCTTGTGACAGTGTCAATGCAAGATTTTGTACAAAGATTAGAAATTACCTCAGAGGGAAGATCAGACACTTCTGCCATAAAAGCTTGATTCTGAATGGCTTCCTCAGCTTGATCACTCCAGTCAAAACCCATTCCTTGTTGAGAAACAAGGGCTTGAGCAGGATTCTTGTTTTGATTGTAACCTCCATTCTGACCTTGTTGGTGGTTGTTGTTTGGAACAGCACTCCTGCATTCTCTAGCAAAGTGTCCTTTCATGTGACACTTATAACATTCCACCTTGGTCTTGTCAAAACCAGCTCCATCTTCTCTTCTTTGAGAGAAGTTATTCCTTCCTGTTCTTTTAATGAACTTCTTCACCCTCATTGATAACATGGCCATCTGTCATTTAATATCCATCTCCTCCAGGTCATCAGGGTGAATTTGATCCAGATCATCATTAATCAAAGAATTGCTGCTATTACTGGACAAAAAAGCTTCAAAGATAGTTTCAGTGCCTTTTTCTGAACTTACTCCACTGGCAGTACTAACTGCTTCAGGGTTAGCAGTAGTATCAGTGGATGCTGAGAGAAGTGCATCATTGTGGATATAACCAGAGGGCTTCTTCTTGGTTTCTACCTCAGTTTCAAAAACTCTTAGATCATTGTATAGATCATCAAGTTCTTTCTCTTCCAGATTGTCACTCTGTCTATATGAGACAGTGTACATAGTCCATTCATCCCCAAGAGATCTGAGGAACTTTCTGTTGATATCATCTTGTTCCATCTTTACTCCTACAGTAGCCAGTTCACCTATGAGTTTGTTGAACCTATCAAAAGTTTGAGTCATAGACTCATTCTTTGAGGAAGTGAAGTTCTCATACTGCTGCTTTAGAACATCTCTTTGATTTCTTTTGATGCTTTTAGTTCCAGCAAATCTTTTCTCTAGAGCATTCCAGAGAATCTGAGCATCAGTGCAGTTGCAAAATTGATGCTGATATTCATTGGGGATGGCCAAGAGCAGAGTGCTCAAGGCCTTCATCTCTGTCTGTCTGATCTTCCTCTCACCATCTGTCTTTGGTGGAGGTCTTTTCCCATCTGCTCCTATCCTTCCAGCTTCAGAAGGACCATTCTCAATGATATCCCATATTGAGTAGTCAGTGAGAAGAATATATTGTCTGATTCTGATCTTCCACATGTCAAACTCACTGGGTTTGAGCATTGGAACCATAGAGACCAAAGTACTGCTTGATTCTGTAAGATTTTCCATGATGAATAGATGTTTCTGAGAGAGTTTGGCTCTGATACCACTTGTCAGGATCGAATTCTCAACAAGAATAAATTCTCAGAAACTAATATCAAAGAAGTTTGCGGAATAACACTTTGATATTCAATGAAACAGTAAATCAACACAGTAAATATAAAGAACAAACTATAAACTTGTATTGAATGCTTTGAAGTTACAAGATTACACACTCAACCTCAATATTGATGAACAGGCTCACCAATACGAATTCTACTTCTCTAGAATTAGGAACTATGCCTTGAGGTTGATTTTCTCACTAAACTAAAACTTAGAATGAATCAATCTGCACATATACTGAATAAACAGATAATTACAATAAAATATCTTCAGTATATCTTCCATCATTATCTTCAAGCCTTCCATGAATATCTTGAATCTTTCCAGCTGTCATCCTTTCCATTCGGATCTTCAAATCATAAGCAGCACTAACTATGCTCAGCAGCATTAATTCCTTCTAGCAGCATTAACTACCAAGCAGCACTAACCACTAGCAGTACTAACTATCTAAGCAGTACTAACTTTGTTCAAGCAGCACTAACTTTGACTAGCAGTATTAACTGAAAGCAGTATTAACTGAAAGCAGTATTAATTCCACTAGCAGTAGTAACACTCAGCAGTATTAACCTTTAAGTCTTCTAGCAGTAGTAACTTTGAACTAGCAGCATTAACCATACTTGATGAATTCTTCAGTTCCCAACAAACTAATATGCCAATACAAAACTTTCAAATACTTAAGCTTTTTAGCAATTAATCGTGCGGTAAAATCCACTACCGGTCACTCGATAGGTTGAAAATTAATCATCGACGCTACACATATAAAACCATTTCCAAAATTCATTTGATCAGTATTTACGTTAATAAAATGGTAACAAAAGATGTGTAGCAAAATTTACACTATAAACATGAAAATAAATTCATGCACCACAACATGCGTAATAATTGTATGTACAACTCCAAAAGATAACTTCACAATTTTAACTTTAAAATTTTCCCTCCTTAACAAAAAAAAACGTCCGAGAATAAAATCTCCAACAAGGCCCATATACGTCAGTTTATTCCTCAAGACTTAGTAAAACGATAGGGGTGCATGATTTGGTCAAACACAATTAAATTTTCAAATCAAGTTCAAACCTCGGGCCTCGCAAATAAAATGTACTTGTCCAAAAATAGCATTTACAAAGACGTGCATACCGATAACTCCTTTAATGCATTACGACAATTTATAATAGTAAAATCAACAACTGAATATGTATCGATTAAAAGTTTAATACGAGACAACATAAATCTTTCACATACTTACTCACGCGAGTGTAAATCAAATTCAACCCAAACAGTGTACACATATACTTGTGTAAAACTCAAGATGTAGTCATGCGACATTAAGATTTTCAAAACGCCTCTTACGGTTGTAAAAATACCTGTGCAAGACTCGCATGAGACAAAGTATTAAACAAAACTCATAAATTGACGCACACAATAATGGAGGTCTACACGTTTCCAAAATTTCTTTTTATTGCGTGACTCAAACTGTCATAACATAAGATGCCATAAGACCCGACTGGATTCTCATAAAACTCATTACCGCTAAAAATCAAACGGTGTCAAAATTTTCATTTTCCAACATAAAAGTATAAGACGACAACAAGTCTAAAAATGTTAAAATTCTAAAACCACAACGTACGATAAAGTGACCCTTTTCAACAACACTTTTATGAGACAAGAATGCCTAGAAGCTCGTAAATTATACGCAATAAAATTAAAACCCACGCAATCTCAAAGTACACTTACGCACCCCAAAACGCCGCAAAACTATGCTCATAAAATTAAACACGACTCACACAAACCAAATCTTCCAGAAAACTCCGACTCAAGAACATGGGGACAACTCTTCCTTTAAAACCTTAACATACGTGGAGGATATCCAATGTCAAGGTTAAAAATTATACAGTTACTTGTCCAAAACCCAAAATGACATTAAAATACGGATCTTATTATATCCAAAAATAGAGTTAGACACAAAACAAGGATGAAGAGATTTCCAATAAATAAAATCGTAACCACGAACAACGAAACAATTTCGTGCATGTTTAAACTCACGGTTTAAAATTTGATGAATGCTCAATACTTTACCAAGATTTTGTAATATAACTCACTTTATGCTTTGGAAACATGAGAAACCAATAATGCAAACTCATTTTAGAAATAGATGTCGTGCATGGATTTGGCCGGCACTCGATACCCCGAAATCACGTTCCTCAAATTTCCGTCATACCACTATCATCCAGATGTTCAAACATCTTAAGGCGATAATCGACGCTTTCATCGGTTCTCCTTACAATTTTTCCTCAAAATAGAGCCAATTAACACGCTTATGGTTCTAATCCGACCAATAGCTCCGACTAAATTTGGTCAACTTAGTGCATTCAACGCGCTTAACTATCACTCCAAAGTGACATTGCTGGAAACATCAATCCTTCCTTAAATTACTCACTTAGAAACTTTCTTACTACCCCAACGGTCATCATACCAAAGTAGTTCAAGTATACACATGTTGCATGTAGGTTCACCATAACACTGGCCAGATGTCATTATGAACGTACCGTACATGATCATCCTTGCGACCCTCGACAAGTTTCCCGTTTCTAGCGACTTGATCAACCCCAAAATATCGTATCTTGATATACCTAATGCGCAAATCCACTTAAAATTACTTATAAGAACGCTAGTTTGAGTCTAGGCATCCAAGAGTCAATACCTAATTCTCTCAAACTTAAGCTCTGATACCAACTTGTAACACCCTCAAATCTGGGATAACAACTAAGTTAAAATTTTATAATTACATCTGTAATTGACTCGTCTACAAACACAAATTAAGGATTAACCTCAATTCACAAATTCATTCTATACATACAATCTGTGATACGGACGGGTGCTACTAAACCCAATAAAAGTTTCTATCTCCCCACTGCGGAAGACTTCGCCCAATACTTACTCTTGAGAGAAACTAAGTACATCTCTTCATAGCACTGCTAGAACCCAACCCCCATCTGGAACATGATGCACATGTCGACAAATAAAAAGGTTAGGCTTAACGCCTATTAAGCTCAAGAGTTTTACATAAGTAAACACATTTAAGATAATGAACTTTACATAAAAATCATAACCTTTCAACTGATGCACTTTAAAACGTGGAAACGACTCTTTTCCAATGTCATGCACTTTCAAAGATGAACACTTCATTTCAAAACATGCTTTATAAATTGATGCAACTTAACTAACTTGAAACATGACTTATCATCAACCCATGTATATCGTACGTCCGAAAACATGGACAATAGGCCCAATACTCACGCGACCGTAAAGACCCAATGACAATAAAAGAAGACGTCTTTAATTTAAAATACTGATAGCCGACAACGTGGGAGACCAATATCCGTTGAGAGTGGAGGAAACACAGAAGTATACCACCCATGCAACGTTAATCGCATGACACCTCCCGACATCACAGCCCGGTGTCCCTACGACTCCTTTACAAGTGTCACCCCAAGTCAGTTGACCTTGATGGATCATTCCGAAGAACTCCATCCCGAAGGCCCGGCACACTTAAAGACTACCTCCCAGGCATTACTTCAAGCGGCGGAGGTCCTAACGCCTACTATTCCGGTAGCACTAGCCAACTCAACCCTCCTAGCGATCACTTGTAAAGTTTATGGTCATAAAACATGGGTACCGAAGTTCAACCCCGCAATACCCAACTGACCATCCCAAAACAGACTGACTCACGTGCTTATGGATCCATTGCAACACAGTCTAACCTTCCCGGACAAAACATGAATGACCAAAGCACTCGAGTCCGTAACCAACCTCAATACGCATCACAACGCATTAATACGTGCGTCATAACTGGACTCTACATTGAGCCATATAAAACTGGACAAGTGTCCTCGAGACTCCTTTAATACGACATCGAGCCAAAATGCTCAAAACCTCTTTTGACCAAATATTACGTTTTGCAAGTAATAAACTCACTCAACCCATACCATGAAATTACATGCTCCAAAATACTCGAATGGACTCCAACACAGTTTAAGTCGGGTCAAGAGGTTTTCCAAATAGATTTATGCTCCTTATCCTTTCAAAACGTCTCATAACACAAAATTGAAACTTTTACCCCAAAAAACACTAAAATGCCTTTTAACCAAATAATCTCATTTATGCAATAAGTTACCAAACACATCCATTTATGACTCATTTATCAAAATGCCCAAAAATCACAAGAATGTGTGCTATACAAGTTTATAAAGTTAAACACTTTCAAAATAACCAAACTGATCAGCATTTAACAATTTTATGTAAGATGTAAAATACTTTAAAATAACCATTTTGGCATGTACACCGTTTTCACAAATCAACTTGAACTCACCTTTCTAGATTTAGGCTAAATCTAGATTTTCCCCCAACTAGAGCTCCTTTGAAGAACACTTGGATTCTCAAGTCAAAACTTCCAAAAACCTAAATCCATACATATTCAACCATAAATAATCATAATCAACCATAAAGAATCGTTTCCCAAACCTTAAACATGAATACCTCAACTAATACCGAAACCCTAACTTCCATAACTGAAGAGAATAGAAGATTACCTTAACCCAAGCTTGAATCCACCAACCAAAGCACCTCTAGTTCACCAAAATGGTCACAACCCTCCAATCTATGAAAGGGAGAACAAAGGGTGGATGAAACCCTTGAATTTGCTTCACTGATATCCGCATCAGGTCACTAGTAGACTTGTCTTTGTTCAGTGGCTTCGTCTTCGATTCAGCTATGAACATCTGTTGACGCGAGACTTATCTTCAGGGATTACGTTAATGTTTACATCAGAAACTACCAGCGATAACTGAACAGACTCAGTTTGATCGCTGATAGTGAAACACTAATACATATGAAATGTTTACAAGAAAGGTCATCAGCGATAACTGAACAGACTCAGTCTGATCGCTGATGGTAAAACACTAATACATATTAAAACGTAATTTTCACTAAGTATAGAAGAGGGTCGTTATCAAATCACTGAGATAGTTTAGATCAACAATCTCCCCCTATTTGATAATGACAAAGTAACTGAAGAAAATTACTTTATAGTTCAAAATAAGGAATAATCAGGACTCATAACATACACGTCCCAATTACTATTTTAAGGGATCTTTTACAGTACTGATAGAGTTAAGTACTTCACTGAAATTTTCATTAATTCAAGAAAAGAATTACAAGGTATGAAAATTATAAGTACAAGTGAGGAACTAACTACTGTAAGTTTAACTAATAGATTACAAGAAATAGGAAACTAATCTATCAGCTATCTAAAGAAGACTTGGGAGGATTGATCATATACTCAGGTATTTCTTCTCCTTTTTGCCTTCGATCTGAAGATTCTTGAGAGATGATTGCCTTGATTGATTCAGCAGAGGGAGAGAAGTCACACCATAAGCACAAGAGATCCTTGAGATAACTGAGGGGACAGATAGGAATTTCAGATACTCTTTGAAATTTGAGCTCTTCCTCATCATCTCTGAAGAAGATTTCAAAAGGTTCTTTGAGTACTTGTCCTGCAACATATGGTCCACCAGGGGGCAGAGATAGATCGAGAACTAAAATATCAGGAGGAGGACCAAACAGAGCTTCTCTCGAGAACTTGATGGATGTTTCATTTCTGATCACAGCGACATTTTCAGACGAGGAGGAGACAGGCTTTCTTTTGAATTGCTTTAGTTTAGAAGGAAGAGCAAATGGCATCTTTAGGATTGCATCGACTCTGTTGATGAGAGCATCATTTATCCCTTAAACATAGCCTCTGTAGATTGACTTTGATTTCTTCAGCGCATCTTTGAACTCAAGCCATTACATGTAGCCGAAGCTTTCCAGCTTTGAAACGAACATAGCCTTGCAACTTCCATCCTCTCTGGTAATCTCCATAGTGACAGAAACTTTGTCCTTCTTCTTTCTTCCAGAGATAGCGACTGCTACGATCTTCATTGGGTTAGAGCGATAGTCGAGTTTATGTTTGCACCAATCAACTGAGCTATCGTTGACTCTTTATTCTTTTGAGCGCTCCTCTTCAATCTCTTTCAATAGAGCAGCCTGGACTTCAACTGGTTTCTTCTTCAGCTTTTTGTCTTTGACTTGAGAGGACTGAATCTTGAGAGAAAGAAAGGCATCTCTTTGACAATCAGCTATCAGGTTCTCAGCCCTGACAGATTCTTCGATTTCAGCTTCAGTCAGGAACTCTAGATATGTTGATTGAGAGGGGATCTTCAGTCGTTGTTTCTCTAGAAGAGAGATCATTTATGTTCTTTTCTTCATTTCTTCCTCTGACCAGTGAGATGGTCTAGAGGGCCTTCCTGGATGTTTCAGGGACTCTTCTTCTTCATCTTCTTCATCAATCTCTCTTACAGAGATTGAGATTATTTGAAGTTCTTTACCCTTAAGCATGGGAGAGAACTGTCTGGACAGAAAATAGAAAGAAAGGAGTTAGTGTATGTTTTGGGAAGAGAGAAGATAAAGGCTAGAAAGAGATAGAGGGTTTGTAGAAAGAAACAGGGACAAGTGAGAGGCATACCTGAGAAGGATTCTCCTCAGATAGTGAAACTGACTTCAGGTTTCCCTCAGCAACTGCACCTTTGGATTTGCTTTGGGAAGGGGTTCCTGAGGATGTTCCATGACTCCCCGGCCCTGCAGTGACAACTTCTTTCGAAGGTATCACTGAAGATGTGATAGTTGCAGAAGAACACCATAAGGACTGATCTTCTTCATCGTCATCATCATCATCTTCTTGATGAGGTTGCACTTCCTCTTGATCTTCAAGATCAAGATCTTCTTCTTCTTCATCTTCATCCTCCTCTTCTTCTTCTTCGACAAAGTCTTTGAAAGAGGGAGGGGCTTGGTCAGCAACCTTCTCCCCCTCAATAAGAGAGGGAGGATCTTCAAGTTGAACCTCAGCAGCAGCTTCAGCTGTTGTATCCCCCTCGTTAATTTCTTCAGCAGCTTTCTCCCCCTCTTTGTCATTATCAGCGAGGGAGAGATCTTTGATTGGAGATGAAGGTTGTGTAGAGGCCAACTTTCGGACTTCAGCCTCCAGACTATCCAGTCGTCCTTCAATCACCGGGAGATCTGAAGTAGCCTGATGAATAAATTCAACAGCTATGTTCAGTTGGGTGTGATCGTCCGATGTGAAGGAAGGAGAATGAGTCGGAGCTGGTGCATTCAGCTTGGTGAGGACTTGCTGAAGAAGAGCGGTGCAAGCATCAACTTTTGTGGACAGAGTGTCAAAATGTCGCTGAGTATCCTCCTTGACTTTGACAATCTCAGCTTAAAGAGCAGAGTGCTGAGAAGCTTCAACTTTGGTGGAGCAGGTAGCTGTCAAAGTCTTCAGCTCTTCACCAGCGGTAACGACTGCGCTGGTGGTTCCGTTGACTGCGGTGGTGAGAGAATCCACCTTGATCCCCAAACTGTTGACATTAGCGTCAACAGTGGCCATATTAGGACCTGAAAGAAAAGTTAGCATCTGAGTAACAGGCTTAGATGGAAAGATGGGAGCAGTGTTTGGGCTTATAGGATTACCTGAGTTATCAAACAATTTGTAGAATTGCATAGATTCTTCAAAAGTTTGATGATCACGTCCTAGGGGTCCAAACTGTGGGTATTGAGAAATAGAAGGAGGGTTAGAGACCAATGAAATAGAGGGATTAGAGATGGGGATAGAAGAAGATGGGAGTTTAGAAGGTACCTCAGTTGATTGAAGAACTGAGATTTCAGGTTGAGTCACTGTTGTTGTGACAGCGACCAAGGTCGCTGGCACGGTTGATGTTATAGCTGAAGATGTGGAGGAGAGGACCACAAAATCATCCAAGAAAGTTTGTCGAGAAACTTCCTCAGGCCTTGAACTAGTGGTTGGTTTCTCCTTAGTAACTTTGGCCTTCTTCGAAGGACCAAAGGAACTAGCAGATGGCCTTTTGGAACCAGTGGTAGAGGCAGGGTTAGCAGAAGAATGAACCTCCTGCGTGGCCGCTGAAGTAGAATAAGTGTGTAGAGAGAGAGTCGAGAGCGTAGGGTAGAGATACTTACCTCGTTTGCAAGTGGTTTGACCTCCAGTGAACGCTGACCCACTTTGGCGAAGGAGCCATCAGCAGTAGTGGGGTAGGCGTTGGCGTAGAGGAACTTCAGATATGCACAGATGAACCGAACATATGGGATCTTGGGATCCCTCTCCGTCTTTTCTATCTTTGACCTAGCGACTTCAATGATCGTTCTGTTTCTTCTTTCAGCGACTCCGTTTTGCTGAGGAGTTCTCACTAAAGAGAAGTTATGAGAAATTCCCTTGTTCTTAAAGAAATTGTTCAGAGAACTATTTTTGAATTCAGTTCCATGATCACTTCTTATTGTACGTACAGTGAGATTATTCAGCACTTCCATCTTTTTAACAAAAGATATAAGTTCTTCTGGAGTATCACTCTTGCAGCGAAAAAAATATAACCCAGGTGTAGCGAGAAAATTCATCTACAATGACAAGCGTATATTTCTTTCCAGCTATAGATTGGATGTTAACAGGGCCAAATAGATCCATATGCAAAAGTTGAAGAGGACTTGTCACTGAGGAAACTTGTTTAGACTTGAAACTAGCTTTTGTCTGTTTTCCTTTTTCACATGCAGAGCAAAGAGATTCTTTAGCATATGAGTGATGAGGAAGACCAGAAACCAGTTCTTTAGAAGAGAGAGAATTCAGGGTTTTGAAATTTAGATGAGAGAGCCTTTTGTGCCATAGCCAGTTGACATCAGAAGAGGCTTTAGAGAGAAAACATACGTTTTCAGTGATAGTAGAGTCCATATCTATTACATAGACATTTTCTCTTCGATAACTACTGAGAGCAAGTTTTCCTTTCTCATTTACCACTGAACATGCTTTCTTGGAAAAGCGAACTTCATAGTCTTTATCACATAGCTGACTGATGCTTAGAAGGTTATGCTTCAGTCCATCTACATAAGCGACTCTTCTGAAGGTAGTTGTCCCATTGCTGAGGACACCAAACCCTCGGGTATATCCTTTTCCATTTCCACCAAAGGTCTGTGACCTTTTTCTTCCTTGTATTCAGTGATCATGTCTTTTTGTCCAGTCATATGACGAGAACATCCACTATCGAGATACCAGATGCCCTTTGATCCCTGTAAACATAAGGAAGATTAAGCTTTGTTTGGTACCCACTTTTCAATGGGTCCTTTGGGGTTAGTGGAGATGGAAGGTTCAGCAATCTTCACAGTAGATGAAGATTCATATTCAGTGGTAATCTTCACTTTGGTTAATTTCTTAACCTTGGTGATATTCTTCACCTTGGTCAATTTTTCAGCTTTGATGACCTTCTCAGCCTTGGAGGCATTCATCTTCACTTTAGCTGACTTATCAGCTTTAGTGGAAGTTGGACATTTTCTTGCAATATGGTCAGTAAATCCACAGTGATAGCATTTTCTATATTTGAATGTGGTTTTAGGACCAGAAGTAGAAGATTTTGAGAATTTAAGATGAGAGGGGTCAGGTCCAAGAATGCTTTTAGTATGAGATATGGGAGGAATCTTGATTCCTTCGGATCTCTTAGGCTTGAGATCAATCTTTAGCTTTGGAGGACAGAGATCAAAGATTTCCATTACATAGCTAGAGGATTGACTCGTTGAAGGTTTAGAGGGAACTTTCAGCTTTGCTTTCTTGGAAGCCTTCTGAGGACGAAGAATGGATTTTCCTTTATCTGCAGACTTAAAGCCTTTGGATATTTCCTCAGGGATGGGATTAGAAGAAGATGATGAAGAGCAATGAGCCTTTGAAGTGTCAGGAATGGAAGAGACAAATGTTCCAAACTTAAGCAAGGAACTGTCCTCTTTGGGTTCATCCTGTGGTTTCCAAAAACCAAGACCAGTTTTATCACTGGCAGGAATCTGAGCACTTATAATCTCAGTGATCTTTGTTGAAGATTTGCACCAACCTTCAACAGTAGCCTTTTCTGCTTTTAGAGCAGTGATGGCTTGTTCGCGTTCAATACTGATTATTTCATTAACAATGACTTGATCTTTTAAACTTTCCTCTAAAAGAGCCAGTTCTTTGATCTTTTCATGACATTTCTCTAGTTGTTCAGTTAAATCAATGTTTTTGTTCTCAGCTAGAGTTTTGCCGTTTAGAGCA
This sequence comes from Arctium minus, assembly GCA_954870635.1. Lineage (NCBI taxonomy): Eukaryota > Viridiplantae > Streptophyta > Magnoliopsida > Asterales > Asteraceae > Arctium > Arctium minus. Next base: position 34,833,479 of record OX941088.1, read on the forward strand.
TTGTAGAGATCAATCGTCAGCACGTCAACGGTGCGACTTCTCTCTTCTTCAGGTAGAGAGGGATTAGTAGAGATAGATACCTGAGACGATATATAGCTCATAGAAGTTTCAACTGGTTCTTCCACTTCTTCTTTAATCTCATCCATGAGGCAAAGATTAGTGACTTCTTCTTCATCAGAACTTGATTCTTCTGATTCAGCCCAGTTATGTTCTTCAGCAATGAGACCTTTACCTTTTCGCTTGTAGCTTTTCAGCTTTTGATATTTTTCTTTCATTTTTAGGTATTTGTCATCGCTGGATCTTCTTGAGGTAGAAGGTTTGAAGACTTTCTTTGACCTGCACTCACTTGCAAAGTGTCCAATCTTTTTCGCAGTTAAAACAAGTAGCAGTAGCCTTATCAACAAGGGTTGATTTTGGCTTGTCAGTGAGGGACAGAGGCTTATTTCTTCTGAAATTGCTCTTTCTTGCAAATCTCTTAAAAGAGTTTGTCAATAGTGCTAAGGATTCATCAAACTCTGAAATATCAGTGTCTGATAGATCCTCAGATTCAGAATATAACTCAGTGATAGTGAGAGTAGATCGCTGAGATGGAATTATTTCTGAAGAGACTAAAGCAACAGGAGTGCTTTTGGAGTCTTTAGAATCTTTTATAAGATTCTTCTTCAAGAGATTTGATTGCTCATAGTTGAGCAATATTCCATATAAGGTGCTGAGAGAAAGAGAGTTTAAGTCTTTTGTCAGCTTGAGACATATCGAATAACTGTCCCAGCATTCAGGAAGACATTCCAAGAATTTTGTTAGGACCTCAGAATTAGAATAGGTCCTACCAACGGTTCTTAGATCAATGATTAAGCAGTTAAACCGTTGATGAACGTCAGAGAGAGATTCATTCTTACTAGCGATAAAACTTTCATATTGTCTTACCAAGTTAATCTTTCGAGTCTCTTGGATTTCAGTGGTGCCTTCATATTGAACACATATGGTTTCCCACATTTCCTTAGAAGTTTTAAGATGCATGATGGAATGGAAAACTTCATCAGGCAAGGCCATTGAGATAATGGTCTTTGCCCTTGCATCGATACCAACCTTCTTCTTGTCTTCATCACTCCATTGGCTAATTTCCTTAACAACATAGCGTTCAGGAACAAATGGAGTGGTGGCAGTAGCTGGAACGGTAGCTATGATTTGGACAGGTTCATAGGGTCCATTAGTTATGTATTCGGGTATGGTGGGATCTGCACCTTCTAGAAATAGCATCATTCGATTTTTCCAGAGAGAAAAGTTATCTCTGCTAAATCGAGGAGGTTTAGAAAGTGAACCATTATCATAGTAGATTGTGTTTGTGTTGAGTGCCATTTTAGAATAGCAAGGAAGAGAATAAAGCAAGATCTTGTTTATCAGATTAAACAGTCTGCTCTGATACCACTTGTTGGTCCCGGAGGTGCTTAACAAGTTTGTAGAAGGGGGGGTTGAATACAAACACATAAATTAAAGTTTAATAAATTGTTTATTGATAACTCAAACACAATTTACAAGTTTGTTGCGGAATAAGATTAAGACAAACTCAATCTAAACAAACTTCAGAAACACTAAGATGGTTGCACAAGAATATAGAGAATGGGAGATTAGAGAGTATAGAAAACAAGGGTTTCTATCAAATAGAAAGATGAAGGCTAGAGATGAGCACACCCTCAGATTAGAGAGGTAATCTTTCTATTTATACCCTATGCATTAAATGCATGGCAGGGCACTTTACACGTGGCGTTCAGTGATTGGCTTTGGGAGTCTGACTTTGGGAGACATGCTTTCGGCCGGATCATGAACAGTGTAGTTAACAGAGTTGTACTGGTTGTGCAAGGTAAGACAAAAGGAGACTTGCGGCATAAGCTACGTGATCGTTTGATCGCTGAATATCTCTTCCTTCAGAGATACAAAGAAGTTCAGCTATCGCTGAAGCTTTTTCTCATGTTCCTTCGCATATAAGTAGAGTCGTCTTTGCTTCACTGATATCCGCATCAGGTCACTAGTAGACTTGTCTTTGTTCAGTGGCTTCGTCTTCGATTAAGCTATGAACATCTGTTGACGCGAGACTTGTCTTCAGGGATTACGTTAATTGTTTACATCAGAAACTACCAGCGATAACTTAACAGACTCAGTCTGATCGCTGATAGTGAAACACTAATACATATGAAATGCTTACAAGAAAGGTCATCAGCGATAACTGAACAGAATCAGTCTGATCGCTGATGGTGAAACACTAATACATATTAAAACGTAATTTTCACTAAGTATAGAAGAGGGTCGTTATCAAATCACTGAGAGAGTTTGGATCAACCAAACAGTTATTTGATATGAACTTGATGTTGTCTTGAATGAGCATTCAGAATCAGTTGAATCATCTCTAGGTGTTTGAAGAATTGAATCTGGAGTCCTTTGCTCAGTCAAAACCACCTTAGAAACAATTTCTTCAAGTTCTGTTATCTTGGAAGATAAATTGTTCCTTTCCTTGATGAGCAGGTCAATCTTTGAACCCATCATCATCTTCTCAAGCTGATCCCACATTTTTTTAGTTGTGGCTTTGTAGCTATCAATCTTAATGTAGATATCATTTGGTATGCTCTGAAGAAGTAGAGATCTAGCATGTTTGTCTGCCTTATATCTCTTCTTTTGTTCAAGAGAATAACTTGAAACAACAATCTCTTTTGTCTTGGGCTCTTGGGGATCTGTACCATATTCGTTGTCAGAACTCTCATTTTCCTCATCTGGTACAATAGTTGTGACTGGTTTCATAAGACCCTCATCAATAGACTATTTGATGAATTCTCCATTGTCGTGTTGATCTATGAAATCTAGAAACCTATCTTTCCACTGCTCATATTCCCCTTTAAACAAGACTGGTGGTTTGACATCTGCTCCGATAGCAAGAGCATCCCTTGAAGTCATCTTGATTTATGCATAGATCTTTAAACAGCAAATCAAAATTTTTCCAAAAAAACTTGAAAATAGTCAAAAAGTTGACTAATTGTGGATTTCTCACGCCAAAGAAATTACTTTTCGCACCAAGAAGGATGCGAATTCTCACTTTTCGCACGAAGAACAATGTGAATGTTGGCTTTTCGTATGAAGTAGGATGCGAAATCTACACTTGTAAACTTCAAAACTCCAAAACTTTTCGCAGATGGAAAATATGCGAAATCTAGACTTAGCCAAATTTCCAACACTTCACTTTTCGCAAAGTAATATTATACGAATTCCACCCTTAGAAAAATTTCAAAAATTTCATCATGCGAATCCTTTAACTTTTCGCACGCAACAGAGATGAACAAAAGCTTTTCGTATCCAACGTTGTGCGAGTTCTGAGCTTTTCGCATCAAGGCTTATGCGAAATTCAGCTTTTCACACGTAAGGATATACGAAATCCTTACTTTTCGTATCACACACTATGCGAAAAGTTTCCTTAACAAATTTACTCCAAGCTTTTTGTATAAGGCTCTATGCGAATTCTAACATTTCGTACAATGCTTTGTGCAAATTCTTGGCTTTTCTCACAAAACTTTATGCGAAATATGTCCTTAAAGAACCAAACTCAACAAGCCATGCGAGTTCTTCAACTATCCATGCGAATTCTTCAGATCTCGGCCCAAAAACTTCAAAATTAGACTCAAATCGATCCAAAACTCCAAATCGGATCCTGAAACTTTGATAATTGGTCCTCGGTCACTTTTAGAACAGATTACAAACAATCAATTTTAAACAAAAACAATAAAGATTACAAATTCGACCAAAATACAGTGCCTATTACAACTCGAACACAAACCAATACAAATCCAAATTCACACAAATCAGTTGTGAATTGGACGATGTAATTCAAATCAAATGTGATCTACTACATGAATCGATTACAGTACAACAATTACAACTCCAAAAACAACAAAAAATCAAGAAATTCGAATGACGAACAATGATATGCGAGTTCTTGAATTTTCGATCACAACAGTCTTAGATCTTGAACATTTTTCTGAATAAGTGTTTGCTCTGATACCAATTGTGTGTCCCAAAATGTGCAATCTAATCAAGATTAACAACCAAGACTTCAATCCAAATGTGCCATATTATTGATTCAGATTTCACATATTATATAATTCGTATGAAACTCTCTCTCTAGAAGTATGCAATTAAGATTCCTTAATGATTCTACAAAGAAAAAACTATTTATACCTACTAACAACACAAAGACAAAACTAACTAAGACAATGACTTTCAACAATTTGACTTTAGCATGACTTTGACTTTCCACTTATAGAAGCTTTGACTTTGACTTTGCTTGAGGATTGACTTGAGCTTTGACTTTTAATTCCCATGATCTTGGATCCAACATATTTGTGCATTAACACCTTCCTATTTAAACCCGTCTCTCTCTCTCTCTCTCTATATATATATATATATATATATATATATTGGATTAGGTTCATTTGAGAAATGCTAAAAATATAAAAAAATAAAGAAATGATCCTAGCCCTTTATCTCGTCAACATTTGCGGCTTTAACCGTGAAACACCGGATAATTCCTTGTGTGGTCTGTAGAAGATAGATGGGTAGTTTTGTAAAATACACGGGACGAGTTCATATGTGAATCTATATGATTCACATATGAATTATATGTTCATATATGAACTAGTATAATTCACATATGAACTTTTTTAACTGATTTATATATGAATCTGTTAATTAGTTGAACTGATTCACATATGAACCTAAAGTTAATTAGTTCATATGTAAATCAGTTAATTGGTCAATATATGAATCAGTTAAAAGAGTTCATATGTGAATCATACAGGTTCATATAAGAACTCGTCCCATGTATTTGTAAAAATTACGAAAATGTCCTTCTATTTTTGGAATGGCCACAACTTTTGACTAGTCAAAGCCGTAATTGTTGACCAGTTAAAGACGCAATATTTGACCAATCAATTCCGATCTTGACCGAATGAAAGGCTAGGATTACTTCTCTATTTCTCATATATTTATCATTTTTCAAATGAACCTCTACCTATATATAGAGAGAGAGAGAGAGGAGGGGGATAAAAAGAGATATGCATAATCACATGAGAACGTCAAAAAGGTTGTTAACGTGAAAACCAGTGAATGATGTGTGTTAATGTGAAACATATATACATTATTGTTTTATGTATTGAACAAAATTATCCGTAATTTTTTTAGTAATACAAAACAAATACATTACGAACAAATATATGTGAAAATTATCTTAAATCTTTAGCATTGGATAAGAAAAATCATATGAAACAATGTATTAAGATATATTCTTATGAATTTGTAACCTTTTTATAGTTCTCACACCCATATATATATATATATATATATATATATATATATATAGGCGAAGGATCGTGTGAGAAGTAGAGTTAACGGTGAGAAGCGTGAGAATTGGATCTGAACCGTTGATCTCTTTTAATCTCAAGCCCTCCCATGAATTGCGGCTTAGAAAGGGAATTGATCTGGTGCATCTCGGCACATCTTATCTCGGTTCACCGCATCCTAATGTGCGTCCATTTCTCATCCAACGGTCAATAACATTTCTTACGCTTCTCATTAGGCATGGAAATGGGGCGGGGACCTCAATCCCCATCCTCGTCCCCAATCCCTCATCTTCATCCCCGTCCCCGTCGGGGATCACATCCCCATCCCCAATGGGGAACGGTGACCCCCAACGGGGAAACAGGGATTTTTTTTTCCGTTTATGTAAGCTATTTAAATCAAATATATGAGACACCGCACATGTTTAAATATCACATATTTCCAATAAACCTAAAATTGAAAGAAATTTAATTTAGTATAAAAAAATCACAACATCATATAATAATTAATAACTTAAAACCAAAAGAAATTCAACCGAATTCGGGAAAAAAAAAAAACCTTAACTTCACACGTATCAAAAGATATCGAGTAATATTCAAAACCATATCTAGTAATTGTATTTTGATTGACATCCAAAAAATAACAATTTTATATTATAAACCTAGTTATGAAATAGGAAATTATAAATTACCGATTTAGTTTATTTAAATAATATTAATTAAAATATATAACGGGGACGGGGCGGGGCGGGGTGTGCGATACCCATCCCCATCCCCGGTTTAGCGGGGAATCCCCATCCCCGATCGGGGCGGGTGGACCGGGTTCCCCGACGGGTCGGGGCCCATTTCCATGCCTACTTCTCACCATTAACTCAACTTCTCACCGGAACCCAACCCTATATGTGTATGTGAGAAAGAGAGACATATGTATGCACACAGATGTTGCAGTTTACACTCGTTGGATGTATTATTTTACCAAATGGATCAAATGGAAATGTAAAATAAAGTTCTTTGGTGTAATTGATAAAAAGAAATTAAGGGCCACTTGAACACAATACCTTTTAGCACATTGTTTTTGTGTCTTATCATCTCAGACCTCATATCATTCTTCCAATCAATTCTTTCAGGCTCCGTTTGGTTTGAAGACTGGGTAGGATGGGACAGGACAAAAACTCATTGTTCACGTTTGGCGTGACATGGGATAGGACAAAAATTCATTGTCCCACGTTTGGCGCGACATGGGACAGGGATAAAGATTGAACATGGTGGGACAAAAAGGGTATTTTCTTGTTCCATGGGACAAAAGTGAGCCATAAACTAAAAATCACTGATCTACCACCATTTGATATATAATCCTAATATGGTATTAGTCTTTAAGGTCACCACTACCTATTGCCGCCACTACCACCATCGGTGCCTACCAGTAGCCACCGCCAACCACCATCGGCCACCTCTACCTATTTCTCCACCATAACAACCTCCTCTACCACCTCAACAACCATCGTCCATCGCCACCACCACTACCATCATCGACCACCTCCACTAACACCGATCACCACCACCTATGGTCGCCACCACCACCGACGGCCATCGATAGCCACTACCAACCATCGTTGACCATTTCCACCTCTTCCTCCACTACTACAACAACATCCTCCACCACTTCCACAACTACCATCCATCGCCACCTCCACTGATCACCACCACCCATTGCCTCTGCCACCACCGACCCTCACTGCCAACCACCATCGGTGACCTCCGCCTCTTCCTTCACTATAATAACCTCTATTACCACTGTCCACCGCCACCACCACTACTATCGTCGACCACCTATACCTCCACCACATCAACCACAACAACCTCCTACAACACCACTATCCACTATCTTTCACGTTCTTCACAACTACCGTCCTTCACCGGCCACCCATCGCCATTATCTTTACCTGTCGCTGCAACTATGCATCCGCCAATTCATTAAGATCTTTCAAATTGAATCAAATATTATATTTTCTTGATATGAATCAGACTTTTTCGAACTACCATCAATTATTTCAGATTCTTCATTCAAATTTCCTACCATTGTTTTTGTATGTATTTATATGTATGAAAATTGTGTAAAAAATAAAAATGTTTTTTAATTAAATTATTTAAAGATATATATTTTATTTGTGTTATTTATAACTATTATATGACATATAAAATCATCAAACAACTTTTAGAGAAATTTGTCCAGTCATGTCCTAATCAATCCTAGTCATACCAAACATAAGACAGACATTTGTCTTGTCCAGTCTCGTCCAGTCCAGTCCTAGCCTCTTGTTCTGTCCTGTCCAGTCCAGTTCTATCATGTCCTGTCATGTCCAGTCTAATCATGTCTTCGTAACAAACGCTACCTCATAGAATATATTAAAATCAGATTTATAAAAAAATCAAATATATATGTTTAAATGTTAAAATAAACTGTATTATAAGGTCAAGTTTGTATGACCAAATAATCATACGTCATATATATATATATATATAGTTGATAAGATGTTTTTGATGTTCTAACAAATTTTTTTAAAACACTTTTAAAATAAATCAGTATATTAGTCTTTTTAAATAATGTTATTTGGAAGGGAAAAAAATTGTCTAACAAAAATAAGTGTTTTATACACTACAAAATAGGGGAGGGGCCATTTCCGTCGAACGGCGGATTTGTCGGGCGGAAAAAAGGCCCCCAAAACAAGTATTTTCGGCCGATCAAGATTTTTCGACAGATAGATCCGTTGAAAATCCGCCGGAAAGATTTTTCATTATTTGACCCGAATTAATTAAGTGTCTAATTAACAAAATTAATCCAGCGAATTTCTAGCGGACAAATCCGCCAGAAAATTTATTTAAATTTTCAAATAAAAATTTTTATTTAATAAAAAAAAATAAGATTTTCGGCGAATGTTTCTGACGGATTTCCGGCGGATTCTTGTTTTTATCATATAAAAAAGCTAATAGAATGTTTATTTCAAAAATGTCTTAAAAACTTGTTAGGATAATTGTTTGATTATAAACCCTCAATTCTGTAAAATAATTTATTAGTATATTTAGACATATTTATATTTTTATAAAATCGATTTTGTTGTAGTATTTTTTATCAGATATTAACAAGTTATTTCGGGTAACTTAATTAAAAATCAACAAAAATATTCTAAAATAACTTAATAGCTGCTAAATAATTTTTTATAAACAGAAAATATTTTTCTTATGTGCCATTTTTGGTTATTTTTATCAAAAATAAGAAAAAAAAATGAAGTAAATTGTGACTTTCTTTGTATATCTAGTGCGTTGGCACTTATATTGCCTTTGTACCACCAATTCAATAAATTAACACATTTGCTTGTGGTTGACACGCGCACCACCCAATATATTTTATTATTCAATATTAAAATAGAAGTTGTGAGAAAAAAATATGGAAATAAAAAATTGGGGGGGGGGGGGGGGGGGGGGGGGGGGGCTATGGCGATAAAAAATTATAAAATCTCTCTTAATGAAATTTAAATCAATATAACATTATTTAAAAAAATATATGGAATTATAAAAGAAATATTTATCTCTAAAACTGTAAAAAAAAATATTGAGCAAATTGAAAATAAGTTAAAAATGTCCACCAACAATAGTTATAATTTTGGATAAACATTGAGAAAGTCGAAAAACGATTTGGAATTTTGGATTTCGATTTTTGACGGATTTTAGAATTTTGTCGATTTAAGGAATGCGGACATCTGAGATGTGAAAACTAAAAATTTAATATCTTAGATGGACCTTTTTTAATGAGCCATAAAAGTTGAGGCAACATTAAACTAAATGTAACTAATACATGTGTGAACATATAAAGCTATAGAATGTAATGTATTGATGGACATGTATTTGTTTCACAATGTGATTGCTTCATATTTATTTGGTTCACTACGTGAAACTTATTTACGTTTAACTTTTGTTTCACAAACAAGTTAAAAAGGTTCACAATGTAAACCAAACACATTGTGAAACAAATATATGTTAAGCAGTATTCTAAATGTTAGTCTTAGATGAAAAAAGGTCATATAAAATAGCACATGATGCACCAGTTCTGAAAGTTTATCACAATTTTATGGGTTCTCAAAAGAAAGGGTACACACACACACATATGTATATATATATAGGCGGATGTTCAAACGAGAACACTTCATCTTACGAAAAAGCGAGAAGAACCTTTTCACATGTGATATAATACATATTGAGGGACTTGGTGGTGTGCGGATGACTTGGTCCATGACCTATGTTACGCCAAAGGTCGTCTACGTCTCAGATTTAGTATCACATGTGATGGATTATAATATCACATCGAGAACACCCTTATCACATATGATAATACACGTGAGGGGGCCTAAGGCTGTGAGGACAACTAGGCCCCGCAACCTAGGTCATGCCAAAGTTCGTCCGCCTCTCTGATTTAGTATCATATGTCTATGTAGTGTTCAAAAAGGTGCGTTATGGCGTTCGTTTTTTGCAAGGCCTTCACATTTTAATTTTTTTTTTACAATTTGTGTTTTACTTTTACATTTACTTTTATGTTTAGTTTTATGTTTTACATTTAATTTTATCTTTATATGATATCAATATAGGCAAAGGATCGCGTGAGAAGTTGAGGTTAACGTGAGAAGCGTGGGAAGTGGATCTGAAACGTTGATCACTTTTAATCAAATGCCCCCCCCCCCCAATGAATTGGGCTTAGAAGGGAATTGATCGGCGAAGGATCGTGTGAGAAGTTGAGGTTATCGTAAAAGTGTGAGAACTGGATCTGAACCGTTGATCACTTTTAATCTCATGCCCTCCCATGAATTGCGGCTTAGAAAGGAATTGATCTAGTGTATTTCGGTGCATTTTATCTTGGTGCATCTCATCCTAATGTCCATCAATTTCTCATCCAACAGTCGATAACCACTTCTCACTTTAACCTCAACTTCTCACCGCAACCCAACCATATATATATATATATATATATATATATATATATATATATATATATAACGATAATCAAATGAGAACCGTAAAAAGATTGAGGACCGTGAGGACTAATCTCAATCATTTAAGAGTTTTAATCAAAGGTGATTAACAATGATGGCGTTTGTTGTAATATTAATGAAAGTTTTCAAAGTTTAAGGGTAAGATTGTAATTTGAGCTTCTCTCATCCTATCTTCTTCCATACGCCACAAAGTATCAGGGAAAGATGAAAACCTCCACAGGTTACTTCATCGTCATCCTCTCAATCACCCAAACCCAACCATCTTTCCTGGCTAGGAACCACACATTTCCCGGCATACACAGGTCGCCGACGACTACAATCCATTTCCCCTCCTTTTTCATCCTTTTTCGTATTCAATTCAATTCATACACAGATCTAGGGTTTCAATTGTCATCCCTCCATTCTAGCATAAACAAGAACAAAACAACATATTAACATCATCTAAGAAACCTAAAGCGGGATACATTGATAATTTTAAAAATTATAAACTAATACCAGGGATGGGCCGAGATTGATGAACAAGAAGAAGACTAGAGTACATCATCATGGTGGTCGATTCAATCTCCATCGCAACCGCCCTAATGCGGTCACGTGCGCTTCCAGATTCTTCTAGACAGTGACAAAACTCGTCAAACTGCTTCTCCATAGCAGCAACAGTAATGGAAGAGTCACCACCTGCCATCGAAGAGGAAAAATTGTTGTAGTGAATTATCCTCTAAGTGACGGTGGTGGAAGATTGAGGAGGAGGAGAAGCGGTGGCAATGCAAAGTGAGAGGAGGGTGATAGGGTTAGGGTTTTAAGGAAGGATGGCATAGAGTGGTTGACGGAGGAAAATTATCCCTGGTTACGAGTTGAGCGTTTTGATCAACTAGCAAGGGGAGGCGAGAGATGATGAAGGGAAATCCCTTTTGATTGGTAGACTTCACGATTTCTCACTCTCGGCCTCGATATGCACCTCACAATCAATATTCAAATAGGATTCACACACGAAACATAATTTAGGGTTTTTTGTTTCTGGTTTCATGGGGTGAAATAACAAATAGAAGAAAATTATGTTTGGCTTCATGTGGTGAAATAAGATATAGTGTTTGATTTCATGTGCTGAAATAATATATATATATATATATATATATATATATATATATATATATAATATCATATTTATGAAAAATTGTTTTTATTTCATGAGGTGAAATAGTATGCGTTTCATATGGTGAATCTTAGTGACCAAAATGACGATTATGCTATTTTCATGTGGTGAAACAGATTTTAATTAAAACCATAGAATCAATACCAAATTACGGTTTAGATCGGTTCTCACGGTTCTCAATCTTTTTTTGGTTCTCACATGATTTAACCCCTATATATATTAATCTAAATTGTCTGATATCATTATATTCATTGAATAATAAATAAAAACATATATAGTAATATATGTGATATATTAATTTGTGTTTAGTTCATGCCTTGAAAAACGTAACGTCCTCGTCATGGTACGTAAGATTTGAGGCTTGATCTTGCCACCACGTCACACCCCACATTATTTTGAACCTTGATCATGATCATGTTTTTGATGGACTATAGTAAAAAAGTATTCCCACGTTTTCATAAAATGAAAGTGTTCTCATTTAAACCATCTCATATATATATATATATATATATATATATATATATATATAGGGTATATATATAGGGGTAGTTTAATTTGCAACTCACGTAAATCTTACAACTCATGCAACCCACATCTTAACCGTTGGATTCATGATCGACGGTTACAATAGATGTGAGTCAAATATTTTCAATTAAAAAAACATAAAAATAAAAATAAAATAACCGCTTATCACTAATCCAACGGTTAAAATGTGGGTTGCAGGGGTTGTAAGATTTGCATGGGTTGCAAATTATCCTTGGCCTATATATATATATATATATATATATATATATATAGTGGAAAGATATTTTGCAACCGTTGGATTCATGATCGGCGGTTATTTTATTTTTATTTTTCTATTTTTTTTAATTAAAAATATTGGGCCCTATATCTATTGTAACCGTCGATCATGAATCCGACGGTTAAGATCTGGGTTGCAAGGTTTGCAACCTTTTTAAGGGTTGCAAATAAAACAACCCCTATATATATATATATATATATATATATATGTACTAGGTTCGACCCCGTGTATTACACGGGGGTAATTTAAAAAATTAAATCATGCTAGAAAACTTATCTTACAGATATGAATGATCATCGAAAGTACGATGTTACTTTTCCAAACTTTTTTCCCTTCAGAGTTATTTTTTTTGCAGTTGGTTACAAAATGTTCTTGTTTTAGTCAGTTTTCACAAACGATGTTTTGCAAAAACTTAATAAAAAATATGAATAAATATTAAGAATTTATAAAACAAAATTTATAATAGAACGTAAATGAAATTATAGAAAAGTACATAGTTAAAACTAATATGAAATTGCAAAAAAAAATCATGACAATTTAGTAATTATTTTTATCAAATCCCATACTAATTTTAACTAATCTCATACTAATCACGACACATTAATTCGTATATATTTATGATATTTAATAATATAATTAAAGTTAAAATTATTCAATATTAGACTCATTTCGAAGGTATTGACGAATCGATTAAAATGGTATAATTTGTAAAAAATAAAAATGTTTTTTTAATACATTTTAGTTCATATACATTATTTATGTTTATATGATAAGAGTCTAAAATGAAAAATAAAAAAGTAAGGGATTAAAAGTGAACTACATACCTAATTATAAGGGTAGTAAATGTAAGGTATAAATTAAAAAAATTGAATTAAGAAAAGATTTAAGGAGTAATAATTAATAAATGTAGATGTGTTAAATGAACTTATAATGTAAAATGCGTCCAGATACATGTTTAGGCGGGAAAATAAAAAAATGGACTCACAATAAGGTGACACGTGTCCTTCTACTTACTTATTTATTATATGTATGGATACTCGGATTAAGAAAAAGGTTTGAAGAAATCAAAGAATTCCAACCTAATTTTACATGTTGTGATCATAGCATGCGTACATTGTCGTTTCACGACTACCAAATTGTACACTGTTATTTGTTTTCAATATCTTTTTTTAATATTATTCGAACTCATGGTCTTTTAATCCAAACAAATAATTTAATGAACCAATAAAAACATAATTTTAAACCATGATATGATTGGTTCAAAGTGCACAATGACTCCTCTCATCAAGTCCTCAAATATTTGATTATTTTTTTGAAAATTTAAAATATAGTGGTTATTCTATCTTAAATAAAGTTGTATACGGACACTCCCAAAAAAATCTGGTTTGTTAAAGCCTATTCAACTATTTTGATAAAAAGTCTGAACCGATTTGAATATGACAAGATAAATTTTAATAGGGTTGTAAACGAACCGAACGTTCAGCGAATCATTCGTGAACCGTTCGGCGGGAAGTTATTTTATATTCGTTTATTTAATAAATGAACGAACATGAACACATTTTTTTTATTCGTTTAGTTAAATGAACGAACATGAACAATTGTCACGTTCGTTCATTTACGTTCGTGAACATTCGTTCATTTATGTTTGTTTATATATATTGTAACGACCGTTATCCACGTTTCACTCTAGTGTGAGTTAGGTGGTGTGTAATGTGTAAAATTGAAAAGATTGAGGGCCTTTTTGTTATTAGCCATAATGTGGAAGTAAAACCCTAGGCTCTCCCTGATTCCTCTCATTTGGTAATGTGCGGCTGGAGAGAAAGAGAAAGGAAAAGAGAGAGGCTCTGCGAAAGAGAAATCCTTCAAGGGTTTTTTGGTCAAGAAATCAACGCAAAAACAATTAAGGAAGTTCTCCTTCAAGAGGTGAGTTATCTAATTTTGTTTCTGTGATTTGGAAATCTTAGTAGATTTCGGGATGTTTCTCAATATTGAACCCCAATCTGGAAATGGTTGAGGGAATGAATCCCTGTTGGAAAACCTAGTGAGATTGAAATTTAAGTCTTATATTAGATTGGTTTGGGAGTAAATCTTTGTCTGTGTGTGATTTGATGTCTAGAGGAAAGGAAATCAATGGGATTGTAGTCCAGACCCTTCGTCGCATCGATTTTCCTTCGTCCCGGGGAGTGTCGCCCACACCCGGGGGTAGCCGAGAGTCAATCGACCGGGATACCCGGGATTAACTTAACCGGGATCACCCGGGAGCCAATGACAGGGATCACCCGGGAGGCAAACGACCAGGATCACCCGGGACCTCCTCTCCCGGCTCCACCCGGGAGTCTCACTCAGACCCGATTGTATCGGGCGGCGGTAGGCACGGCGTGGGCGTCAGGTCTGGTTGGGCGGCCCGTGACCCAACAATCCGTTTGGGTTTCTGTTATGGGTCGGGACTTGGATTCCCTACGCCTTCGTGGGATCGGGAGTTTCTTAAATCCCAAGATCTGTCATGTTTAAGAATGAATCTTCTAGGGGCTTGTTTGGGAATTATTAGTAAGAGTTAAATGTGAGCAATTTAACAACTGTAGGAGCTCGGTCCCTCTGAACTTAGCTTTTGTGTGTGCCAAGGTTCAACTTTTCAGGTGAGTTCCCTTATCCCATTCCCATCTTTCTGGAAAATGTCAATTAAATGTTTATTACGTTTTAATCATTTAACTGTTGTGCCAGTGTAATTGATGAATGGGGTTGATAATGAGTGCACTTCATTTTATGAAGAAAGGTTTTGTTTTTAATTGTAATTATATTGTTGAGCTTGTGAATTGTTATTCGAGTTGTTACAAATGGTATCAGAGCCATAGTTTAAGGGATTTAAGTGATCGGATGGGCCTAAACTTAAACTGTGGAGGAGATGGGGACACAACTGAGATGTAGGATGCATTTAGGAAGATCACTTTAAGCGCACTAATTATAAGGTAGTGAGGATTGTCATGTAGGGTAAATTTACATTACACTTGGCCAGTGTAATTGTGAATTTACAGGTACATGTATGAACTCAAGTTGCCTTAATGTGCGTAGTCGTCAATAGAGTGTTGGTTATGTGCGGATAGTTTAGTTTTCGTCATGAACGGAAGGGTGTTATCGATGAGGCATTCAATGGGCGGGGGTAGCATGGACCAAAGTTCTGGCCTTGCGGCGTTAGCAATGGCTATAATGTGATGCGTGACGTCGATCATGGTGTATTTGATGACACCCTAGAAGGAGTATGGTTCAGGATGATATTAGATCGACCAAAGGTAGAACTTCATGAGTTCGAAATGGGTGAATGACTGATTAAGGGTAAACTCTTAGTTCTTGTGAGTCCCCATGTGGGAACTGTTGTGTCGATTATTTCGGACAAGAGATGAGGATTGGGTTAGGATTTGAAAGTTTTAACTCAAGGAGGAGTAGAGAGAGTGAGGCTATGACTCTCAAATCAACGATAGAGCAACAAGGTTGTTGGAGAGAAGATATCGGGGTGGATTAAATTATTGGAGGGGCAACATGTGAAGAAAATTTGGTGGCTTATCGATCCATAGGGGTCAAAGATTGAAGTTGTATGATCTGTAAATCATTGCTCAAGACGAGAACTTTGTGGGGTGATCAAACAGGTAGGCTGTGAAACACCTGTACAACAACTAGTTGCTAGGACAAAAAAAAGCGACCGTTAGTCAAAGGTAGGGTGCCAATGATAACGGTGTGGGTGCAACGGTTGACCTCGACTGAGTGAACAACCTTCAATTGCAAGTGAGTTCATGTATTGTGTCTTTAAAGGTATTATGAGGGCTCGTTCATGCTTTAAAAGTAAATGCATACATAACAAATTTCTTGTTTTGGAAATAATTCGACGCGGGAAAGAGTGTGTTTAAAGAGGAAAGATAAACCTATTTTCGTTGAATAATAAAAATTTTCTTTAAACTTAGTAATTTGTGAAGTATATCCCTTCTTTTTCATGATGAGATAAAATTCGTTGCGAAAACCATGAACACATTTGGCAACAAGCCTTTGTAATCAAAATGAGTTGACACATTGATATCTCTTGCGTTCACACTTTTCAAATTTCAACATCACCTCCGGCTACGACCAACTTGTTCCTCCACAACTTCATATCTCATTAGGTGCTTCCGATCGGCGGCTACTGCAAGCTCACTCCGACAAGCTTTTATGTCCTCACAACCGGTGTACATATGCTAATCGCTACCTAACATGCCTTGCGCAATAAGTTTGTTCCGGTGGCTCTACGATCACGACCTGGTGGGTTTTTTTTTCGGTCGTCAACGTCAAGCAGAGATAGCTTCATCTGAAGGTAAAGGAGTCAATGGAGCTTCTTCTTATCACAGGAAGGAAAAAGTGTAGAGGCTAAGAATGAAGATAGCTGGACTAGAGGAGTGTTGTAGTCGTGATAGTTGTAGATATTTCGGCTGTAGTGGATCGTCGCAGCTTTGAAATATCAAGACCTTGGTTTATTTTATTATGTATTGAGAACTCATTTGAGTTCTATAGTGGTTGTTTTGCCTTGTATATTTGAGTTGTTACATATATAAATATATTTATATATTTTATGACATTAATGTGTAACATTATTAATTAAATTAATTTTTTAAAATTCCTTTTTTATACTTCCTAAGTTTACCCGGTTTTTCATTTTGTTATGTTATTTTTTTCAAACAAAATGATGAGTAACGGTGGTTGTTTTTCATTCATTTGTGTTCATTCATTTATGTTCGTTTATGTTCGTTCATTTAATTCTTAATGAACGAACATAAACAAACACGAACACACATATTTTCTTAACGAACGAACATGAACACAAAAAATTTCGTTCGTTTACCGTCCGTGTTCGTTCGTTTGTCCGGTTATGTTAAACGAACGAACACGAACAAGCATCCATTCGGGTTCGTTTACAGCCCTAGTTGTTTAGCCTACTCCGGTCCATAAAAAAAGTCTAGTAGTTGCTTTTGGTCTAATTTATTTAAAGAAAATTAAATAAATGAACGGATTTAGAAAAAGAGAAAAAAGAGTCCTATCAGTGTGTTGTTGTCTATTCTAATATTCGGTCAGTTTCAAAAACTCCCAAGATTGACCTACTTAGAACAAAAATCGGGTCATATACTTGTTATTAGGCGTGAAAATGAGACAAGACAACTCGCAAGTTATTCGAGATTAACTCGGAAAAAATTCGGTCAACACTCGACTCGAGTAGGCTTGACACGAACTCAAGCTCCACTCGACATACTAACGAGTAGAGCTACCTGATATTCTACTCGAAAAGCTCGTGAGATACTTGATTTTCTATAATTAGTTTTATAATATAATTTGTAAAATGTAATGTAAGAAATTAGTGATAAACTTACCAATAAAAGAAAATTGTTGTATATTTTTAAATATTTAAATAAACATGCGCATTTTTTAACTATAGCAATTAGTCAATTTTTTCGTTAAAATCATAATTAAAAGAAAAGACAAAAAATTATAAAAGTGTTGGTAAGTTGTCCCACATTGGAAAATATATAGTAAAGGAAAGAGGGTTGCATGGTTGGGTTGAAAGCATTTTAATATCTCGACTCAATATTTGGGGTTCGAAAAATCTCAACCCAATCAAAATTCAAAACTACAACCAAAATCGTGCAGGTTGGGTTAGGTTGTTTTACATAAGGGTGTTCAAAAAAATCGTTGGACCGCTTAAACCGGTCGAACCAAGTTAAACCGGATCGTTTTTGGCGGTTTGAATGGTCTGGCGATTCGGTCTAAAAAATAGTCAAATCGCTTGGTCCAGCCTAGTCTGCGGTTTGACCCTTTTTTTGAGCGGTCTGGACCAAATCGACCGCCAAAAATACCCATGTTTTAATCCTATTTATTTTTCATGTTGTAGGCTCAACTTTTATGGCTCAATTAAAAAAAAATCATCAAAGATTATGTTTTTAATTTTCATTTTCTCAATTGATTGTGTTATTCAAATTGACAAATTTTTAAGATCCATTAAAATTTCAAATCTAAATCCAAATTGTTCTTCGATTTTCTCAATATTTGTCCAAAATTCAACCATTGTTGATAGACTTGTTTAACTTTTTTTCAACTTGCTCAATGTTTTTTTTATAATTTAATATATAAACATTCTTTTATAATTTGATATACTATTTTCTTATAATGTTATATTGGTAGAAAATTTATTTTGGATATAAAGTTTATGTTTTTTAGGTTAAAGCCCATAAGAGGCCCAAATCGCCTAAAGCACTTAGACCAGACCGCCTTTTTGTGGTCCGGTTTGACCGGTTTGGTCACTTGCTACCTTTGAAATTTTCTTAAACCGTCATTTGTGGTTTGGTTTGTGGTTTAGGGGTTAAACCGCCCAAACCAGACCGCGAACACCCCTTGTTTTACAATCTAGCTAAGTTTTTATGTTTAAACGAAGTAAATTAAAGTGAGAACATACAAAAAAAATCAAAATTCATGTAAATAAAAAAGTAAAATTACGGTTGAAATTGTAATATGATTTTGAATATAGCTAATTACGGGTTGATCTAATGTCTAATATACATGTATTAATCAAGGACTTAAAAATCATTTTAAATCTATAGTATAAAAAGGCATCGGGTTCATTGGATTAGGTTGGTTTCAAAATATGATAACCAATTCCAATTCCAATTCCAACCCAATAGATGTGGTTTGGCCTAGTTTTGTATCAATTATGCGTCAGGTTACCTTGAGTTGATTTTTTTTAGGTTTTTTCGTGTTGGGTTTGTCGGGTTGGTTGGGTTGATCTGTTTTTTGAGCACCCCTAATGAATAGGTGTTATAAAAAGAGAGGGAAGTGATTGAAGTTGGTACCTTTGTCTACTTGATGATGAAATTTGACGGACACCCCCTTGAGTTTTATAAATTTCAAGAGTATATCAGCAGGGTAGTTCTTTAGCATGTCAAATATGTGATTTTGAACAGGGCTCCCAAATTTTTGGGGCCCAATTTTACATTGTTTAGAGTCTTTAATCAACGAATGTAAAACTATATCCTACCTTGGTGTCTCACTAATTTCTATCAGAAGACAAAAATAATACGTTGCATCATCGCCTCGGTAATTGTATATATCTATCTATGTTATCTCACTTTGCATTGTAATCAAAAGGTTTAAGTGTAACAGGGCCTCCAAAAAAATATTGGAACGTCGAAGACAAAAATAATACGTTGCATCATCGCCTCGGTAATTGTATATATGTATCTTTGTTATCTCACTTTTTTTTTTGAAAAGCAAGCTCTTATTACCAAACACAAAACCAACAAGGACAAGTCCCTCACAACAAACGGAGGTTTGCAAGGAGCAAACCAAAAACATACCACAACCAAAAGGTTGGAACGTCCCTGTATATCAGTTAAGTTTTTATCGTTTATAAGAGTAGACCTTTCAATTTCATAAGTTTCAACAAGTAAGCTTGTTTCGAGCTCGATTTGAGTTCGAGCTTGATTCGAGCTCCATTCGAGTTTAAGTTCAAGCTCGATTCGAGCTTGAGACAAGTTTGAGTTCAATCTCGAGTTTAGAAAATTGCTAACGAGTTTGAGTCGAATTTTTTATTTAAATACTTGTGAGTTTTCAAGTCGAGTTCAAGCTTGAAAACGGGTTTTGAGTTTAAGTCGAGTATATCAATACTCGAGTTCGACTCGTATCATTTTTACACCCCTACTTGTTATAAAGAGTTGTAGTATACATCTCAGTTTTTGTAAAAATTTATCGGCACTCTTTATTTTAATGAATGAACGATTTATTTGTTATAAATATTACAAACGGAAAGTTTCTAATTTCGTCACAAACCATAAAGGTTGCATCTTTACTTAATACCATGACTTTAAAGCCTCTTTTCTCAACTCCAATCATATACAAATCCTTTCCGTAATATCATATGCTTCTAAAGTCTCATTAATCTAAAGATTTAACATATAAATTATACTCTAATTGATGAATTAATTTCTTCTCCTCACTTAAATGCAAGTATTATTCCTTGTTCTTGCTCAAGAACACAACTTCTTTTACTTTGCCTTTTGTTTTATCTTAAGAACTTTTCTTTGAATGTTTGGAGAGAATTTTCGAGAATAGTTGCTTATTCATAATGCATTTAAAATCAGAAAATGGGAGAGTTTAATCTTCCTCTCTTCAGGGGAGCACTACAAAACAAAAGGCTTTACCGACGGATTTTTTCGTAAGTAATGTGTCGGAAAAAGCGATCTGTAATTCACTGGAAAAATCCATCGGTGAAATCCCTTTGTTTTGTAGTGAAGTGGGTTTATCCTCAACTCTTGACTTTGATTTGGTCAACAACCAACTTTAGTCCCTAACTTTCACTTGTTTACACTTTAGTCCTTGAACTAACATCATGTTTAAGTAATTACTAATCGTGTTTAAGCATTGATTACTTATACCTACTTTTGATGTCAATCGTATTTGCAGATGGCAACAACCTAAAATTGAAGGCCTTAAGGTAGCGTTTGGTACGCAGACAAGATTGGACGGGACTGGACGGGACTGGACAGGACAGAACTGGACAGGACAAAAGGCTAGGACAGGACTGGACAGGACAGGACTGAACAAGACAAATGGTTGTCTTGTGTTTGGTACGACTAGGAATGGATAGAACAGGACTGGACAAGTTTCCCTAAAATTTGTTTGATAATTTTATATATCATATAATAGTTATAAATAACACAAATAAAGTATATCTTTAAATAATTTAATTAAAAAAACATTATTAATTTTTTTACACAATTTTCATACATATAAATACATACAAAAACAATAGTAGGAAATTTGAATGAAGAATCTGAAATAATTGATGGTAGTTCGAAAAAATCCGATTCATATAAAAAACATAATAGTTGATTCAATTTGGAAGATCTTAATGAATTGGTGGATGCATAGTTGCATCGACGAGTAAAGATAAAAGACGATGGGTGGCCGGTGAAAGACGATAGTTGTGAAGAAGGTGAAAGATAGTAATAGAGGTAGTGGTGGTGGCGATGCACAATGGTAATAGAGGTTATTGTAGTGGAGGAAGAGACGGAGGTTACCAACGATGGTTGGCGGTGAGCGTCGGTGACGGCAGCGGCAATGGGTGGTGGTGATTGGTGGAGTTGGTGATGGGCGGTGGTTGTGGAGGTGGTGGAGGAAGTTGTTGTAGTAGTGAAGCAAGAGGTGGAAGTGGTCGACGATGGTTGGTGGTAGCTACCGGTGGCCGTCGATGGTGGTGGCGACAATAGGTGGTGGTGATTGGTGTTAGTGGAGGTGGTCGACGATGGTAGTGGTGGTGGTGGCGATGACCGATGGTTGTGGAGGTGGTGGAGGAGGTTATTATGGTGGAGAAATAGGTAGAGGTGGCCGACGGTGGTTGGCGGTGGCTACTAGTGGCCGCCGATGGTGGTAGTAGCGACGATGGGTAGTGGTGACCCTTAAGACTAATACCATATTAGGATTATATATCAAATGATGGTAAATCAGTGATTTTTAGTTTCTGTCTCATTTTTGTCCCATGTTGTTCCACCTATTTTGGTGGAACAAGAAAATACCCCCTTTTGTCCCATCTTGTCCCACCCTGTCCAGTTTTTGTCCCTGTCCCATGTCGCGCCAAACATGGGACAGTTAACTTTTGTCCTGTCCCATGTCACGCCAAACATGGGACAGTGAATTTTTGTCCCGTCCTGTCCCACCCAGTCTGCAAACCAAACGCACCCTAAGCCCCATCGTTGCACTACAAGGAATTAGTCAATCGGATTTTTATAATAAAATCTACATAAATTACATAGGAATACTTAATTTAAATAACATGAAATTTTACTTTTAATCGTTGCTAAACTTTATGAGAGATTATACACTTCAAACTTCATCATTCATCGTTTTCACTCTTGTTTTTTAAATATATTTTTAAGGTTTTCGTGCTACAAAATCTCATGAATCAACTACTAATAACATCCTCAATTATTGTGTACAAGTTACATTTGGCAACCAAAATTGCGATATCGGTTTCCAAATCTCAAAATTATCCAAATGGTAAAACTATGCATATATTTCTAGTTTAGCTACTTTACATTTTTAAACTGGAAAAATATAAATAAAAGTCATTGTATTTAAGTTTTTTTTTTTGGCTTATTACGCTTTAAATGTTCAATCTGTGAATCCCAGATTGCTCAAGTAACAACGAATAATTGAAAGATTAATCGTATTGAATGATTGAGAGAGTTACAAACATAGGATTGAAAAGCAAACTCTCTCTCTAAACCTGATAAGCACACAATTTTATCTCTCAACCTCTAACCCTAATGATTAGAAAACACACTTTAAATACCAAGGGCTTAAACCTAAAGGCCCAAGCCCATTACAAACCAAACAAGCCCAATGCTTAATAAAAGGCTTTTACAAACCGATAAATAATAAACAAATAAACTATATAAATGTTTTATATAACTTTCCACGCACTCGGACTTTCTGTCCTAACAATCTCACCCTAAAGTTGTATAAAGGATTTATGTCTTTGAAATCTTCACTTCTTGATCTTCTTTCCCTCTTGAATCTCTGAAACACTTTGGTGTTGTTTGTCTTCATGTCATTCCAAGCTCCCCTTTGAATAAAGCTCTTGGTCTTCATAATTTCAACTTTGTCACCAGATTCAATGTACCATAGTCTCGACTGCATGCACTACTGAGAAGCTTTCAACTGTAGAAACTCAACACATCGGATCAGCACACAAGAAAGATAATGTGCAAGTTACGTGACATTCCACAGTGCATCTTCAGTTTAAAAACAAAGAATTTGTCTCTGAACCGCGAGTTGAATTTAATTTCAGCTTAAAAACTTGTAGAACCAATATGCTCGTAGGAGGAATCAACTTGTAACAAACACCACTTGATAAAGGATAGAAGAACCAATGCAATCTTTGAAATCCATGGCTTTTCAACCTCAGATTTAAGAAAAATAGGATATGTTGCTCCCCTTCTGCTTTTGCTAACTCCCCCTCAACATGATAATTTGTCTTTGAAACTTGTGTCGTTGTTATTGCATTCTCCCCCTCATGATGATTAGAAGAATCCTGAGCATCATGTATGTTCAAAGACTAACAGGATGAGTAGCAAAAGATAATATAAAACATTTAGTAACCAAGATGGGGTAATCAACTAACATAGAAACACATTAGTAACTGTTATCACAACAATTAAGAATAATTGGGTGGCCTATTTTCAGAGTTGGCAAGGGGGTATCTCTTATAGGACTTCCAGTTATCACTGAAGTAAGATTTTAAGAATCTACTTCTCAAACTGTTCCGGCAATATCACAAAGATATGCGATTGGAATCATAAAGATTCGTACGTGTGTGAAAGAAATATAAATATGTATATGTTAGGCTCAAAAATTGATTCAACTTGGGACGTAGGTTTGGAATCAATAGACACAGTGAGATGAATATGAAGTTCGGAGACCGGAGCTGATGTCTTCCTTTTTCAATATCTAATACCTCCGAGTGAGGAATAGATAGATTTTGTGCTAAATCTCCGTGCATATATGAAACAAGTATCTTTTGTGAGATACTTGAGTGGTTAGGTGGGGTGACACGAGTTATCGACACTGGGTCCATGTCTATTTCAATATTCATCTCCAAAGAACGAGAATGAATAGATTATGTGGTAACCCGTATAACTGACTCGATTTGGTATGGACCAATAATTCTTTTAAGCCCTGTCACATCCTCACCATATTCTTTTCACTCTGAACTCATCTATCAAGCTAGACCCCTCACTGATATCTATGAAGGATGTGTTTCTTGGGTAGGTCCTTCCGGTTCTGGATTGACCATAGAAACATTATAAGCCCTAACATTCCTTGAACTCACCAAGATAGAACATTGAAGTAAAATTTATGATTAGAGATAATCATAAGTCAAAAAACATTGAAGAACAAGTCCTGAACTGAAGTGTTCAGAAGTCGAGATAAAAGTTTAAAGGAAACACCTGGTACTCCCCCACAAAAGATGGCATAACCCTTGATTGTAGTCATGTGACGTGAATAATCTGAATCAAGGTTCTAAATGGCGTGAGGCGTGGCGTGGTGGCGAGGCCAAGCCTCAAGCCTCAAGCCTCAAGCCTTAGGAGCCACGGCGTTTTCAAGGCGTGACTTATGACGTCAAATTTCTAATTCATATATAATATTATATATATATATATATATATATATATATATAAACGTATGTTTTATAGTGTTACTCAATAAGTCCATAGTAATAAGAAAGTTAAATTAGGTTATATATTAAAAACTTGCAAATAGAACATTAAAAATATAAAGAAAAATCATTACGATAACTGAGCATTAGGCCATGGCGTGCCATGGGCTTAACGTGACGTGACACACAAGCCTTGGTGCCATGGCGCGCCATGGCGGCTGTGCGGCGAGTTTTTTAGAACAATGATCTGAATTAAAGCCTACATGACATTCCTGCAAAACATATTAGACATATTTTGGTTTTGGTATCCATGCTTTGATGAATCCTTGATGGTTAGTTGCCTTAGCTTTGAAGCTATGAAACTGAGGATTGGGGATACTATAAGTACCGTACCAGCTATTGACATACCTGGAATCCACAAAGGCACTATTTCCACAATAAGTGCAACAGATATTTGATTGGTTTAGACTGGTCAACTTAGTTGTGGAATAGATATGAGTCGGTGACTTTGAATCAACTACAAGAGATTTGTATGACGTGTTTCCACCACTGTCTTCTGTAGTTGATTTCTTTTTCCAAACCATTTTCACTTTTCGAAACACTTGATTATTTGTATTATCAACAAGAGAATTATAGAAAAGATTTGAAGGGCGAATCCGATCTTTTGAAAATTCATTTGAGTTGACACAACTCTTCGAAGAACTAGTTGTGGAAGTTGAACTTGAAGAATAAGGAGACTGAACAACAGTATCGGGACTGGCTTGTTCAGATAAATCGGCTTTGAAATTGAGTTCTTCAAGTTTCTTGACTTTTACGGATAAACCATTTCTTTCTTCGAGAATTGAATCAAATTGTTTTTGTAAATCGGATTTTACCTTTTGTTCTTTCAAGATCTCTGTCGTTAATTCAGACAATTTATGTGAAAACTTACAAATTTCTGTTTCGAAAAACTTCCTTTCACTTTCAAAGTCTTTTTCGATATTGTTGCGTTTATCAGATATTTCTTTGAAAACTGCAACATTTTTCTTTTCAAGCACTTTCTTTGCCGTTTCAAAACATTTTCGCTCTTTTGCAAAATTAGCTCTCTCAATTATCAAAACCTTTTCAAAATCAGAAACCTGTTTTGAAAATTTTGCATTTTGAAGCTCAAAAACGTTTCTTTCATCGAAAACTTTCCTTGAAAGCTCGAGAATCTTTCTCTCAAAAATTTTCTTTTCCTTTGAAAAATCTACTTTTTCTTGTTCAAAAATAGAAATCCTATTCTTGAGATCAAGATTTTCACTCTCCACAACTTTCAGTTTCTCTTCAAGTTCCAGAGTCTTCTCTTCTTGGGCTTCAAAATTCTCTGATTTTTCAAATTTTTTCGAGAGTTCTGAAAATTGCTTCTTCAAAACATCATTTTCTTCAGCAACTTTTTCTTTTTCTCTTTTTAAGCTTTGTGCCCAACTCAGGTTATCAGCATTTTCACCATTAACTTGCACAAGCATGTTGTAATTGTTTTCCAATCTAGCTTCAAGAACTACAATCTTGTATTTGAGATTAGAAATTTCTTGTTGATAAGCAGAATAAGACATTGTTACTTGAGCAAAATGATCGTGAGACGATCGCGATTTGATCCAAGAAAGGTGTAGAGGAACAAATAACACTCTAAGACGACACTTTAAGATAAGGACAAATAACCTCTATTGAAGAAATAGAAGATTTAAAAATAAAACAGAAAACAGTCTGGGTGGGAGTCGGGTTTGGGGGGAACCGGGTTTAGGGACAGGGCTTCGCAGAACCAGGCTTCGCAGAACCAGGCTTCGCAGAACCAGGCTTCGCAGAACCAGGCTTCGCAGAACCAGGCTTCGCAGAACCAGGCTTCGCAGAACCTGGCTTCGCAGAACCTGGGTTCGCAGAACCTGGGTTGGGAGAACTAGGGTTCGGCTTGGGGAGACAACCTGGCTTGGGGAGAGAACCAGGGTTGGGGACAACCAGGGTTCACGAGACTTGGGTAGGGTTTAGACGGGTTTGGCGGCACACAGACTTCAATCGATCCAAGCACAAAAAAATTAAAACTTTTAATCGAAAACCAATCAACTTTAGCAACGATTATCGATTAGATTCAGAAATCTAACACTCTTTTCAACGATTTTCAACCAAAAACAATGATTTTTCAAAAATACTCAAGAACACGAACTATATATTTAGATCTATGAAAAACACAAAATTCGACTTCAATCTTACGAATTGGTAGATGAAACTTTACCAAACCTTTAATCTAACACAAATAAGTAGATTGGAAACAACTAGACTCGAAGATTTAGCAAAAATCAAGAAACCCAAAAACAATCAATCAGACGATCGACAGAGAAAAAAGAGAAAAAAAATTACCTTTTTCGAATCAAATCTTCGTCTCTTTGCTCTGATACCAATTGTGAATCCCAGATTGCTCAAGTAACAACGAATAATTGAAAGATTAATCGTATTGAATGATTGAGAGAGTTACAAACATAGGATTGAAAAGCAAACTCTCTCTCTAAACCCGATAAGCACACAATCTTATCTCTCAACCTCTAATCCTAATGATTAGAAAACACACTTTAAATACCAAGGGCTTAAACCTAAAGGTCCAAGCCCATTATAAACCAAACAAGCCCAATGCTTAATAAAAGACTTTTACAAACCGATAAATAATAAACAAATAAACTATATAAATGCTTTATATAACTTTCCACGCACTTAGACTTTCAGTCCTAATACAATCCTTTAGCCTAGGAGTGTCAGGCCCATATTGTTAATAAATTATTAACAATATGTTAATAATAATTAACAAATACTTTTTTAAAACAAACTTTTATTAAATGAACAAACAAAATAAAAATAGCAATTTTCAAAGAGCCAATCAGGAGGGTCCCACACCAACAGTTAGCAAGGTTAACAACTGAGATCGTCCTATCTAGGGGTGAGCAAAGGCGGGTAATCGCCTAAAATTCTCGGAACCGGAACCGACGGTTCCTGGAATGAAGGAACCAGAACTGGTTACACCGGTCTTTATATTTGGGAACTGGAACCGGAACCGCCGGTTTCGGTTCCGGAACCGCCGGTTTCGGTTCCGGAACCGCCGGTTTCGGTTCCGGAACCGGGTACCCACTATCTAATTTTTAATTTTTTTTATCATTTATATTATAAAAGGGTAAATATTAATTATATTACAAAATCCAAACGTAAAGAAATAAATACCACAAACGTGAAAACTAATAAGATAAAAACTAATAAATATTACAAACGATACTTACAAAACAAATAAATATACAAACGATGCTTACAAAACAAATAAATACTACAAACGGTGCTTCTAAAACACTTCACGTCATTAATATTAGTTGATGCTAATAAATACTAAAAAAGATACTTCACTAAAAGGTGGTTTATTAAATTTTTATAAATAAATAAAATATATTTTATTAAAAAAATAGCGGGTACCTGTCGGTTCTGATTCTGGGTATCCAGCAGGACCGGGTACCCAGCGGGTAACGGTTCCAAAAAAATGAGAATCGGAACCGGTCCCGATCGGTTCCATATTTTAGGAACCGGAACCGAAACCAATTACATCGGTTCCGGTTCCGGAAACGACAGTTCCGAAGCGGTTATGGTTCCAAAGACGGGTACCCGCTTCCGATGCTTACCCCTAATCCTATCCAGATGTGAGTCGGTATATTTTCTTATCATCCTAGTATTTTGTTCCTTAAACGACATTCTAGACAGTAGTAGACGTTGGCAATGCTTCATGATGGTTTTGATCAATGCTTGAAAAAAAACCAAAATAAAAAGAGAGAGAGAGAAGGAGATCACTTTATTTTTTTGTTTGTGCTTTTTCTTACCTTGTTTAAAATTAAGAAACTTAACAAGGGTAAGAAAAACACACACCAAAAAGAGGTCGTTATTCATACCTGTTCCTAACTCACATCACATAACATTATTTTTTACTACTATGAATATATTACCCCATGTTTTTTCTTTTTTTCTTTATGAAATAATTACATAAAATTAAGTTTTTTCTACAACTGTATTTCTTTAAATTGAAACCCATTTAAGTAAATTAGGTGGCGTTTGGTTAATAGATTTCAAAGGAATCTGATGTAATTGGAATGTTGAATTCCATTGACCAAATTTCATTTCTTTGTTTGGTTCGTTTTTTTTTTCAAGGAAGGAATCTTTAAATTACATCAAATTTCACAAATGAGGGAATTTAAGATTCCTTAGCAACTGCAAGGTATTTTGATGGAATGTAATTCTTTTTTTTTCTTTTCATAATACAACATATGCCCTTAATCCAATATAACTTAATCACATAAAATCTATCTGATTAAACCACGCCTCTATCGGTTCCTTCTCCAAACCATCACCGACCACAGCCGATCTGACCATCGCCGACCACAGTCGATCTGAACCACCGTCGACCACTGTCGACTTAAACCACTACTGGTCACCCCCGATCTGAACCACTGTCGACCACCGCCGATCTGAACCACCACCGCCAACCACCACTGATCTGAATCATCGCCCACCACCACCGATCTGAACCACCGCCGATCTGAACCACCGCCCACCACCACCGATCTAAACAACGTTAACCATCACCGATCTAAACTACCGCCCACCACCGCCGATCTAAACAACCGTCGACCATCACTAATCTGAACCACCGCTGATCTGAGCCACCGCCCACCACCGTCGACCTGAACCACCACCGACCCCCATCGATCTGAACCACCGTTGACCAAGATGCTTTTCAAGAAGGACCAAAAGGATATTCCATTTCCGTTGCCGATCTGAACCACCGCCGATATTATCAAAAAGGGTATTTTGATCATTTATCATCATTTCATTCCAATTCCAAATCTACATTTTGTGAACCAAACAAACATATTTCAATTTCTTTAACAGATTACATTCCAATTCTATCAACCAAAAGGTGGTCAAACTTGACAACATTTCATTCTAATTTCTTCAAAATCAAAATTTTTTAACATATTCCATTTTATTCCAAACATTATACCAACCAAACTTATTTTATCTTTGAATTAAGAGTGAATTACATTTTTGGTCCCTCATGAATGCCTAGATTTCACTTTTCGTCCCTCCAGTTCTGAAAGTACATTGGTGGTCCCTAAAAGCGAGATATGGTGCCCAAACTCATCCCTGGCGCTAACGCCGTTAGTCTAGGCTCCGTTAGAGCAGCCATGTGCCCCTCACGTGAGGGGCATTTTGGTCTTTTTACCCTTTTTTTAATTTTATTTAAAATATATAATTAAATTAAGATTTTTATATTTTTATTTCTTTTTTAAAATAAAGCAAAACATGAATTTGGTCCCTGAAAACCATTATTGGGAGATGTACCTCCCAAAACCACCTCCTAACTCTAATCTATGTTCTTCTTTCAAAACCACCTCCTCCCTCTAGATCTCTCTTCTCCTTCTTTTCTTTTTTCTTTCAATCCATATATGGATTTTGGTTCATGATTTGTATATGAGATTTGTTAAGTGTTCTTGGGATTGAATTTGGATTTAGGGTTTTTGATTTATGTTTCTTCTTCCAAAACCACCTCCTCCCTCTAGATCTCTCTTCTCCTTCTTTTCTTTTTTCCTTCAATCCATATTTGGATTTTGGTTCATGATTTGTATATGAGATTTGTTAAGTGTTCTTGGTGTTCTTGGGATTGAATTTGGATTTAGGGTTTTTGATTTAAGGTTTGATTTGTGTTGGGTTGTTATTAAATTTATATCATCTTGCTGTAAAATGGGTGTGGTTTGTATGAATATTTTTGTTATTTGATTTGTATGAACTTGATTCAAATTTAAATTCAAGGTTTTAAGTTTTGAATGTTCATAGCGTTTTTGTGGTGGTGTTGGGTGGCGGTGGGTGGTGGCAGGTGGAGTTTGGGAGGGGGGTGATGACGACAGGTGGTGATGGTGGTGTGGGTGAAGAAGAAACAACTAAAAAGACCAAAATGCCCCTCACGTGAGGGCACATGGCTACTCTAACGGAGCCTAGACTAACGGCGTTAGCGCCAACGACGAGTTTGGGCACCATATCTCGCTTTTAGGGACCACCAATGTACTTTCAGAACTGGAGGGATGAAAAGTGAAATCCAGACATTCATGAGGGACCAAAAATGTAATTCACTCTTGAATTAATATAAAAGGAAATATGTTAAAAGCCCAATCATCCCCATTCCCCAGTAAACAAAAGCTTCGGCACTAAAATCAAAGCGGAAATTAAAGACATTTTCACCTGTTTTGACATTAGTATTCAGAGTAAATTACATTTTTAGTCCTTAATATTTATCATTTTCAACAAAATTAGACCCTATAATTATTTGTTATTATAAGTTGTCTCCCACGTTTACAATTTTTTTTTGGATATTGTTCTTCCTATTAATGACAATTTTCAAACAAAAATTTCCAATATGATATGATATAGTTATGATAATCAGTTAAAAATGAGTAATGATCATTACTTAAAAGAATACCAATAAACATATGATAATTTGTTTTTAAAATTTTTGGATTACAATTTCTCAATTCGGTTTTTAATAATTCAAGAAATACAAAGAACAAAAACAAAAAACAAATAAAAGGTGACTAGAACCAAAGTGGATTTTCGTGCATGTCCACCGCATGCTTTTTATTTACTTTCTTAGGACAAAATATGTGTGGCCCAAAAGCAACTTATGACTAATTTTTACATTGAAAATGACATATATTATATATAAACGGAGGTTTAAGATAAAATCTAAAAAAAAAAGAACTGAAGAACACTCTGATAGTCTTTTATCTGGACGATATGCACTTGTGCATACAGGTAAATTATGTTGTTGTTTTTTTTGTTTTTATGCAAACGTGCATTATGCACTTGTACATATGCACGTGTGCATGTTACAAATTACTTGTATGCACAAGTGTATACCGTCCAGATTAAGGACTACCAGAGTGTTCTCCAGTTTTTCCTTTTTTTAAGATTTTCCGTTGAATTTGACCCATTATATATATATATATATATATATATATATATATATATATATATATATATATAATAGGAGATTTAAATAACAAGGTTTAATATAGTAGGAAAGTATGAAAGAAAGATTCATATATGAATCTTAAAAAAATTCTTTTGAAGATGCACACATGA
Source organism: Arctium minus (assembly GCA_954870635.1). Taxonomy (NCBI): domain Eukaryota; kingdom Viridiplantae; phylum Streptophyta; class Magnoliopsida; order Asterales; family Asteraceae; genus Arctium; species Arctium minus. Next base: position 34,865,244 of record OX941088.1, read on the forward strand.
ATCCGTATGGAAATTTGTAACGTCGCTTCACATATGCATATTCAAGTAGATTTTTTCGATTTTTTTATTGATTCATATATGAACCTTCTCTTCTTAATTTCTCACATTATTTTGTCTTCTTATTTAAATTAACCCATATATCTATATCTATATCTATACTATATTATAAAAGAGACATAAAAAACTCTTAATTACAACATTTTAAGCACAAAATACAACTGATCAAAGCCAATTATTTAATTTGCAATTTCATAATACATTGGTACAACTTATCCAAACACATTATCTCACATCATCATCTATTTGTGGAATGAATACTCATTTATTAATATAAATATTTGTTTTTTTATATTTAATGGACGATTTGATCAATATTATCTACTATTATCAATATTTATTTTTTATATTTATTGGACGATTTGATCAATATTACTATTATCAATATTTATTTTTTATTTTATGATTTGCTCTTAATATATCTATATTAGTTATAGTCTCATAACTAATATATATACTATATTATAAAAATATGCATTGATCTAATAAATATATTTATAAAAAAAATCAGGTAGTTTATCTCATAGTGTTTATTCTGTATTTAATATGTTTATTTACAGTTAGTTATACAAATAAAAACATGGGACTTTAATAAGTTATAATTATGTTTCATTAACTTGTAATTTTGAATTTTAACTAATATATTTATACTATATTATAAAACATTTAAGCTAAACTCTTAAAAACTAATTTTTATTTATTTGGTACCACTTATTAATGCATATTACTTAAAATCAAAAAGTACAAATTGATTAAACATAAGTACAACTTATAAAACCTCAATGTTTGAATTCGTGTAATTAACTGCAGATAAGTACTTATTTTTATTTTCTAAAATATCTAAATTTTTTAACTATTGATATAACTAACCGATAAATATAAGAAAATTCGAGATAAAACACCTTATTTTTATTTTTTATTGAAGTATGTTATCTTTTAATTTTAAATATAGTTATCATTTAAATTAAACATTTTTTGACCCGTAACAAAAAATTTTATTATTATTTTTTATAAAAAACCATAATTAAACTAAACTAAAATATATTTTTGTTTTAAATCTAGGTTTCTCAAAATCGTAAAATAAAATAAAAAAAGACTAACAAAAAGTATGAATAATGATCGAGGGTTCGAGTTCTAGATTTCAGAAACTCGCTGCATTGCGAGGGTACATTTCTAGTATATATATAAATCATTTTCAAATAAAAGCTTTTTGATATTTTTTTATAAATACAATCATTTTCGTTGTTTTTATATCAAGTTTTTGTGTCTAAAAGTTACTTTTAAAATTTTTATGGGACGTGAATTTTGTGATAGAGTTGTGTTAAAACCCTTTAATAAATAATAATGATGTTTTATGGATCTGAAATGCTACCATAATTTTTTTTAGTAATATAGTTGAAAAAGAGATGAAATAAAATAATTATTGAACTATCATTAATTAGTATTATTTTAATCAAAAAAATTATCAGCTACATATTTATATTCTTGTAAATTTACTTTTAATAATACAGTTATAAAAGAGATAAAAATAAGTATTGAACTATCATTAGTCTGTATATTTAACAAAAAGATTTATCAGTTACATACTTATATTCTCGCAAGTATAAAAATAATTATTAAACTATCATTAGTTTGTATTCTTTGAACAAAAAGAATTATTAGTTACATACTTTATTCTTGTAAGTATGTCATTTACATTGTTTTTATCCAATTTTAATCAATTTAAGATTACATGAAAAAAAAAATTGAAAAAAGATAATACTAATTATATCAAGCATTAATAATAGTATAAATATTAGCAATAAGGCTTGGTCCTTTGGGGATCATCTTCAGAGATCATCGGTTCGAGTTCTGCAAGGTTTTTGGAGATTTTTCTGACTGTGTTATAGGGCCCATGAGATTAGTTGAGGTACGCACAAGTAGGGGTGCTCACGGGTTGGGTTGATCGGGTTGAAGGCTTTTTAACAACTCAACCCAATATAGGCGGTTTGAAAATTTTACAACCCAACCCAATTAAAAGTACAACCCAACCCAACCCAACCCAAACCGTTCGGGTTGGTCGGGTTGTGTTTAAACAAGATGAAATCAAATTTAGAAATATAAACATAAAAGAAACATTTCTTTGAAATACAACCGAATGACCGATAATTCATGAGAGTTTGTAAGTACATCAAAAATATTACGATATTATATATAAAAATGTCTAAACCAAATGATAATATGTCAATCAACAACAATCGTTTTAGACATCTTCAACCCTGATGTTTTCGCTTTCTTGGCCTTGAGGTTGGTCGTGTCATCATCAATCATTTAGTACAACTTATCCATACTTCTTAAATCTTAAATATATCACATTTAGTTAATTTTTTAGTTTGCATATATATATATATATATGTATGTGTGTGTGTGTGTTTACATTTATTAAACATATATACAAAGAAGTCATATAGAGATGAATAATAGATTGAAAATATATGTAAATAAAGAGGATACGTAATAGTGTAATTGTCTAATTTACATATTAATAGAGACTTAATAATCATATTAAAAAAATAATCATATTAAATCCACAAAATAAAAGGATCAGGTTCATCGGGTTGGGTTGGGTTCAAATAAAAATAACCCGATATCAATCCAATACCTACGGTTTGATGATTTTACAACTCGATTAAACATCGGGTTGCTTCGGTTTGAGTTATTTCGCGTTGGGTTGGGTTGGGTTGGGTTGATCGGGTTGATCAGGTTTTTGAGCACCCCTACGCACAAGCTGGTCCGGATACCCATGGTTAACAAAAAAAACTATTAGGTTAATATAGTAGGATGAAAAATGAGATTATAATTATGTGATTGATATAGTTTTTTATTTAAATATGCAACTGAAAAAGAAAAAAATAACACATTCATCACATTTGAAAATACTTTTATGTAATAAGGATTGTATGATTAAATTTATTTTCAATAAAATCTTGTAATAATACTACTTTTTATTAGGGGTGTTCATCTAAACCGTCAAATCGCACAAACCATCCACACCGCACCGTAAAGTGCGGTTTAGAACGTCCGCGGTGCGGTTAATTTGCGGTTTGCATTTTTACCAAACCGCACTATGCGGTGCGGTTTGCGTTTTTGAGTTATCAAACCGCAGTTCAAACCGCACCGCACCGCACATTATATATATGTATATTTTTTTAATTTTATATATTAAACACACATATGTGTATATATAGAATAATTGCAATATTTGTATAATATTTATTTTAGAATCAGACGTATTGAATATTTTTATTTTTAGGGACTACGATCACATTATCATTGATTTTAAAATGAAGTTTTGAACTTATAATTATTGAATTGTAGGTGTAAAATGCGTGAGGTACAAACCGCATAAATCGCACCGCACCGCATCGCATCGAACCGAAAAATGCGATACGGTTTGAGGTATATGCGGTACGGTTTGAGGTATAAGCGGTGCGGTTTGCATTTTTGCTCCAAACCGCACCGCGAAGAACCCTACTTTTTATAACATGCTAATAAAATAAATGTTATAATTTTATTAAAAGAAAAGGAAAGAGAGATAGTATATATATAGTGGAGGATGGAAGAGTGGGCATTGAAGGAAGACACTTTGAAGCCAATTGGAGGGTGAGAGTTTTGGTATCTAAAACCCCACATCAATTGCTTATCAACACCAAAGGGGATTGGGGAAGAGATCTCCCAACTCTTAGTAGTTAGTAGGTAGGTTTCTCTTGCTTCTTTTCATTCTTTTATAACTATTTTAATCATTCTTTTATGTATCAAAATTTCCGTATTTAGTAAGTTTTGTGGTTCTGATATGAGTGTTAATATATGATCGATTGTTACAGTTAAAAACGATACTTTGATATCGTCTTAGATGATCTTGATATGTTTTAGTTACAAGAGTTCTTCGTGAGTCATGGTATTTGCTCAACTTGACACACTTCGTGCGAGCATCCTGCATTTCCTTTTCACTTTTTGTTTTTCCTTGATGTAGTTATGGCTCATGAATCATTCTGGTGTCTTCTATTTTGTCCTTTAATGGGGCCTAATGCTAAAGGACCAAGAGTTAAAGCTAAATAATAGCAAGTTATAAATCAAGATTATGATGAACTAAGGTGTTTTTAGTCTTTAGAGTGTCAGTGAAATATTGATTTTTTTAATGAGTTTTAAATCTTTCGAAAATGGGAGTAAACTAAAGAAGAAATTGTTTGTAGGGGTTTTAAGTACACTTTGTGAGTATGATACCTATTGCCTTTTTTTTTTACATCCATTGTTTATAATTTACCTTTCTAAAGTAAACTTTTACGCTTAAACTTTGTATAGGGTTTGATTCAAAATACGAGGTGAGCATGTTCAAATCATGTGATCTCGTAAGAAACCGAAATAAACATGTTATGCACACTACTAAAAAGATAGAAATCATGGAAGTCGTAAACGCAAGGACTACCTTGTTTCAATAAAACAACACGTTATATACAATTTACCACACAAAATTAAAAAAATATTTTTTTTCTTTCTGGATATGATCTTGACAACGCATCAATGTACCCCTACAATAAAGGAAAAAAAAAGAGAAAGATAGAACGATTAAAGGTCATCGTTAGGAATTGCACGATGTTGCATTGATAGACATTTCTACGTTTGATTTTCTATCTTAAAGCAACATATCTGCTTAAAAATATTTAATGACCCTATTTAAAATATAATTATGTATTCATATTTAATGTTGATTTTAAATAATATTTTGCTTGACAACAACCTTAAAATTTTCGGGTGAAGTAATCCAATCTCTCTTTCTCTCTCTCTCTCTCTCTCTCTCCTATTTTCACATGTTTGTACTTTTTGGGTCTCGTATAAATTGTTATAGTTCTATCCTTCAAATGATCGAACATTTTCTTTGTCAATAGATAAAGTTGAAAGATATATAAATTTGTTCCGGTTATCGTTACAAATTATGAAACTTGATACTATTTTCAATACATATATTTTTTTCTATTTTATTATATAATTAAATATAATACATACAATAAATTTTTTGAGCAATGTTAAATGAGATGAGAATGATGTCATATTGTTCATAAAATTATTTTATACAACATTTAATAGGATTTGAAGAGTTGTGTTTATATCCAAATTATGTTTATGTTCAACCACTTTTGTCAAACTAATTGTTATTTTAGACCCTAATTGATTCTTTACCAGTTTGGTCCTATAACCGATCATAACCCAAAAACCCTTAACCAATGTCTAATTGAGCATTTTGTTCCCGTTGTGTTTTAGACCTCGATCATCATCTCTAGATCAGACTAGTTTTTTATGAGAGAAGACTGTATATGAAGACATATGCGACAGTGAACTCAGAGTCCATTTACTTATTGACCATATATTAAATATCACATTTATAAAATGTATATAATGCAGTGTTTTATAAAAAAAGTATAATTATAACAATAGCCATCATGTAATATGTAAAGCTAGAATTCAATGTTAAAGCATAAATCCAACAAAAAAAAACCAAAATTAAGTTTTAGTTTTTTTTGTTGTTCCAAATTAAAGACAATATTTTTCTTAGTTCTTATTTTTGAATTTACATACATAATGTTATTAGTTGTGTTTTTCCTTGCGGAAAAAATGCAATATTTTCGAGTAATTATAATTTTCATTCCTATGGTTTATAATTCATTATTTTTTTCATCCTTATGGTTTAATTTTGTTGCTTTTTCATCCCTATGGCTTACAATTCATTTCTATTTTAGTCCTTCATACTTAAAAGTAGTGTTTTGGCCTCAAAAACAAAAATAGAAATGAATTGCAAACCATAGAGATTAGAGAGAAAAACTGAAATTTCAAAACTACAAAGACGAAATTCGCAATTTCTAACAAACCACGAGGACTAAAAACATAATTTACTCAATGCTTTACGTACCCGGTCCTCGAAAAAAAAAGTGCAACCTTTTTAATAAGCTTTGGATATATTTTACTTTTTTATCTGTCAATTAATCATTACCTAAAATTTCATTTTATTTCTCAATAATTAAGTTTGTTACAATATCTCCAACAACTTTTTTACAATGGAGAAAATGGGGATTATGAGCAATTTTTTTGTTTTAATAAGTTTTTCAATACTTTTGCAAACATGGATAAAGTAGGAGAAAGGGTATAAATTTCTCCAAATTTGAAGAATTCACTAAAAATGATTACCACAAGAGACATAAATAATTTTTTTAAATTATATTATACCAATAATAAACCTTGAAATGAAATGTTTAGAAGAGAGAAACAATATTTTATTAACTATAGAGTAAATTACATTTTTAGTCCTTGTAGTTTGTTGAAAGTTTCTATTTTCGTTCTTATGGTTTTGAAATTATAATTTTTATCCCTATGGTTTATAATTAATTACCTTTTTAGTCCTTATGATTTAAATTTTATTGTTTTTTTTCCCATCCCTATAGTTTACAATTCATTTATATTTTAGTTCTTCATATTTAAAGTAGTGTTTTCGTCACATGGACGAAAATAAAAATGAATTGCAAATCACAAGGACGAAAACCGAAATTTCAAAACCATAGGAACAAAAATCCGTAATTTTTAACAAACCACAGTGACAAAAACAATAATTTACTCTTAAATATATGTAGTATTTTAATAATATAATTAATAATGTAATTTATAAAATGAAGAATTTATAGAAGTTAAATACAATTTTTTTAGAGATTTTGGACTTTGATTATTTGAAGATGCTTTTAACATCTTTTATTTCTTTCTTTTTTATACTGCTTACTTTTAACTATAGCTTTAACTTTTAATTATATTTTTTTTAGGCTTTATTTTATATTAATAATTTTAGTTTTATCAGTTTTTTTCTTCGGTTCGATTTAAATCATTCCTCGTATTAACATAGATGATATATAAATAATTAAATATATACTAGTCATATATCCGTGCGATGCAGCGGAATGTAAGTAAAGAACGGATGATTAATGTTACTTTCTTATAGATATGTCATCAACAATCAACCATGACATAAGAATCACAACTTATGAAACCCTAAACCCATAAATATATTCAATAATTAGTTTATATTATAATTATTGATGAAAAAAATTATAGTGATATAATTTATAATAAGAATTAAACGTATTTTTAATATATTTTACGATTATGTATTTTTAATGTGCTAATGGTGGAAAAAAATAAAACGTATGAATAGAAAACAAATTAATTCGTAGATATTCATGATATTTAATAGTATGGTTAAATTAAAAAATATTCAATATTAAGCTCGTTTTGAAGGTATTGACGAGACGATTATAATGGTATAATTTGTAAAAAAATAAACGTATTTTTTTATTGCATTTTTGTTCATATATGATTATTTGTGTTAATATGATAATGATGTAAAATGGAAAATTAAAAAAACAAGAGATATAAAGTAAATTAAATAAGTAATTATAAAGATGGTAAATATAACATTGTACAAGAAACTATTTTGTACAAATAACCGAATTAATTATATATCAAATAGAAAATTTACTCATTAGAAAGAATGGATTATGCATGTTATGCATATGTTGTTTTGTGAAGCTACCATCACTTCAAAAGTAACCTATAAGATTTATAGCAAAACGAAAAGAAGAATTAGGGTTTCTCCCGAATGATTGTTTTTTTTTTTTCCTTTCCCGGAAAAGGTGTCCTAGCGTTTGCCAGACTAATTCTAGGCAATGAAACCAACTACTAATGCAGGTCTGACCATATACCCAGTTGCGACAAAGTTAGGGAATGGACCCGGGTTGAGGGCTATCACAAAGTTGTGAAAGTAGGGAATAAACAAGCGTTGTATTGTTCTTGATCGAAATGGAGCCAAATTCACTTCACTGATTCCCAATTACGACAACAACTCCCAAACATTTGACGAAAATCGCACTTAATTTCATCTTCAACAATTCTTCACGTTTCCCTTTTTCTTTTATCCAATAAGTTAGTCCCTCTCGCCTTCAATTTCCCTCTAACAATGCTGCTGCATAAGAGAGAGAGCGCATGTGTTAGGAGGATCTCAGAAACATGGAAGAAGGGTAGACGGAGGACAAAAGGACAAACAATTATAAGGACCAGGTTCCATGGTTACTTTTGGCCACCAAAAATCTACAGGCATGTTGAGTAAGTTATGTAGGTATGTATGTTCTTGGAAGCATCAATACTTAACGTGGATTACTATTATTTATAAGTTTGATTACTTTATACAAATCTGTGGGGTTCCCCTGATTTTGATGTTTCTGTTGCTTTAATTTCGTGGAAAATTTGATATATAATAATGTTTGGCACCGTTTTCTTGAATTGCATTGGAGTATTTAAATCAAAGTTGAGAATTGCTTTAGGGATGGTGTTATCTGAGGGAGATATCTTTTGGATTATTATATGGATTGCAGGCTAATATGTGATTGGTGAATTGCTAGTCTGTTTTGTTCTATGTAGTTTACTTGGGGTCCAGGGGTGGGTACACTTGATTTACCAAGACCTTTGTTCTAGATATCAATAATGTGTACCTTTTGAGGAATTGAAATCACAAGTCATCAGAACAACCATGTTCATAATGATAAGTGGTAAATAGAAGTTAAATTTTAAGGAATAGCTTTAGGACTATCACCATTGTCACCATCAAACCTATCAATTTTCCATTTGTTGAGAATAGCGGGGAAACCCTGAAGTTAACAGCCATGAAAACCTTGACTAATTGTGACAACCTGTCCCACAAGGATAGAGAATGAGATTTGTGAGCTCCGTATAAGCGTCAAGTTGTGGGCTACCTAACTTCCACCATGGTTTTAAGTTGGTTTCGAGGTTATTGGGTCAACATGGTACATTGGGATTTGGGATGTTACAGTAATCCCATGGGATGCCCTGAATTTTAAAATTGGGAAAATCTCCGGTGGCCCTGAAGGGAACTCGAACTAGTGACCAATGGGAAGCAAACCCAAGGCCTTACCAGTTGAGCTACCCCCAAAAGTTGATGTTGTTTAGTTGGTGACCAGCCACGGCTGATGGTTTTTACAGTTCAATGACATATATAACAATGAGCTTGTGATTTATGTTGAACTTGATTAAAATTTCAATAATGGCTGTTCTATTTCTTTAACTTAAGCAAGTCATCTTCTTTTCATGATATATAAATTATAAGTATCTGTTCGTGGTGTACTCTTAGGGCCTGTTTGTTAGCAGCTTAATGAGTTTAATGAGACTCACAACTTATTCATTCAGCTATATATGACTGTTTGGTAGTGACTTAATGATATAGAAAGTGGCTTATTCAGTAAGATTTCAAGCAGGAGCTTTATGCAGAAAGCCAAGTTTTTTCCAAACCAGTTCCTTCCATTTATGGAAAATCTCTCTCAAATAAAAATCTTCTAAATCGATACAGACAGATTAATCCACACAGACAACTTTATCCATACAGAACTTAATGGAAAACCAACCAAACAGCCCCTTAATCTCTTAACTTATATACGTCATAATCGTTAGTTAACACATATATCATGGTTCTCACACTATTTATCTAGGGGAGGCTTGTACTGCTATTATAACTCTTTAAATGAATGTAGAATGCGTCACTAGTGCCAGATGCATTGCTGTAATTCTTTAGTTAAATCTGATAGAGGTTTGTAGTAGATCTTCATGTGAGTTGTGGCTCATTGTTTGAAGGACCTTTCACATGCATCTTTTCTCAATTATTTACATGAAACCTTGCATTTAACTTGTGGGATGTTGGTAAAAAGATGATATTCATTGATATACTTCATTTATTCATTTTATTTTGCTTAACATGCTATAATGTATGCATCCTACAGGTTTTGAACATTGCACGTTGAGGGTTGAAGGTTTTCCTGTTCACCGTCTTCCAATTTTTACGTGCATACCTTCTTTCATACTATGGCCGAAGATGGTGTTGTGCTTCCAACACAGAGAAAATTGAATCTTCCGATCTTTGTTTTCTTCAAAGATCTTAGGTACTTTCTTCGTATGAACCATATTCCCTTATCAAGAACTATTTTGTTTCTGGTTGCAATGAACTTTAAACACTACAATATTGTTGTTGATGGTGTTCTGATCGATGAATGCTAGAGTTGTTAGATCGCAGTTGAACTTAGAAATCTCTTGGTTACTAAAATGAGATATCATTTAGAGAAGTTCCGTACTGTTTGTTTTTCTACATGGAATCATTTAATTAACTGTTGGAATTCTTATGCTCATATGAAACGGTTGTGTAGGCTTGTCCTGAAGATGGACACTCTTGGAAAGGAAATACTTTTTATTGCTGTACCTGCAGCCATGGCTTTAGCTGCTGATCCTATTGCTTCTTTAATCGACACTGCATTCATTGGTCGTATAGGTATGTCTTCGTAGTCCATTTGATCCTACCATTGTTAGTTTATATGTATGCATAATGTTTCACATGTTTTTCTGTACTTGGTGATTGAAATTTTATTCTCTTCATCGGGTGAGCATGGTATCCATGCATGATTAATACAAGAAACTCAAGAAAACTTGATAAATATAACTTCCTCCGTCCCAAAACAAGTGTCCACGTTTCTACTTTAGTTTGTCAAAAAATAAATGTCCACTTTCAAAAGTAAGTGTCTACTTTCCAATTCTAACCTTAATTATAAAATGAAGAAATTCATTACTCCCTCTATTATTAAGAGTAAAATTGTCATTATTTGATTAAAAAGTGTAATAATTACACATTTCCAAAACTATGTGCCTTTTTCATTGAGGACATTTAATTTGTGACGGAGGGAGTATAAAGCACCGTGAACTGTTTTGGCCTTGTGTATGATTGCAATTTGTAATATCTTAATTCATTGATGCTTCTGTATAGGCCCGGTGGAAATTGCGGCTGTTGGAGTATCTATTGCTATTTTCAATCAAGTTTCAAAAGTAGCCATATTCCCACTTGTTAGTATAACAACTTCCTTTGTTGCCGAGGAAGAGAGTTTAGAAAGAATGAACAGTGAAGCAATGAAACTTCAGAACACAGAGAAGGGTTCTACGAATAAACAGGAAACAAAAGAATTGACACAAGATGACGTCAAACTTGAAAACTTGGAAAACGGTTCGACAGAAAAGGATGAGAAAAAGGAGTTGGCACCAGAAAATGGTATGTTGCCATGGTAATTTAGGCTAAAGATCATTCGCTTATTCATTTCTTCACATTGGCGTTCTTTTTGAAGTGTGTGTGTATATATATATATATATAGTATAATATATACACACACACGTACGGCAAATACTTATACACACTCCTTAACTTTGATGAGGTTTGAACTCTTCACCTCCAAGGATGATAGGATTGACCAGTAACCCGGATACCTCTGCTGTTAATATCGTGATATATCGCCGATATATCGTGTATCGCTCCTATATAGAATATCGGTGTTAAAATATCGCTCTTTATATCGCCAACCGATATATCGCCGATATTTTGACCAAAATATCGGCCGATAATACCGATATTTTTGTGATCCTGTTTTGGGCCTATTTTTTGTAATTTTATTACCGGTGGGCTGGGCTTTTTTTTGTAATATTTTTTTGTTAGTCATATGGGCCTTTTTTTTTTTTAAATTTTGTGAGAAATCTAACTATCTAAGTTAGGTTTTTCCATATACGACTTCTTCTTCTTAGTTCTTTCATCATCGACTTCCTTCAACAGACAAGTAGACAACAGTGGTCGACTTCTTCTAAGAAATATATAATTCTAAGAAATATTATATGAACCGATATTTTTGACTGATATATCACCGATATTTCCGATATATCGTTAGGGACCGATACACCACCGATATCCGATATTAACAGCATAGCCGGATACCACTGGGCCAATGACCCTTTGGTTCTTCACATTGTTGTTCTACAACACAAGTTAAAGCTTGTATTCATAATTTGTGGGCTTCTTGTCAGGTTTCAAAACAAGCCCATGCAAGCATACAACCATTATTGACAGCATCTCAAATAAGTCAAAGCTCAAAAAACTAAAGCGAAATATCCCTTCAGCCTCAACAGCATTGCTGCTTGGTGCAATTCTCGGTATTCTTGAAACACTACTACTTGTACTTCTAGCAGAACCACTTTTGAGTTTGATGGGCGTGAAATCCGTAAGCATCTACATTCTATGGTGTTTTGGGATTAGCATAATGTTTTTCTGACTCTGCTCTTTCTCTATTAATTAAACAGAGTTCTCCGATGCTATTACCTGCACATAAATATTTGACCCTACGTGCGCTTGGAGCTCCGGCAGTTCTTCTCTCTTTGGCAATGCAAGGTGTCTTCCGTGGTTTCAAGGATACAAGAACTCCTTTATATGCCACTCGTAAGTCACTTGTATCTTTAATTCCTTTTCTTTATATAGCTGATGATTCGACTACTTTTTCAGCTTAATAATGCAACATATTTTCCTGTTCTATGCAGTTGCAGGAGATTTAGCGAATATAATTTTGGATCCAATTCTTATCTTTGCCTGCAATTTGGGAGTCAGTGGTGCAGCCATTGCACATGTTCTTTCCCAGTTATAATCCATCCATCAGATTTGCGCAATATATTTGTTTTCACTCGTTCAATGTTGAAACAGATCGGTTCATGAGTTGGGAATTCTGTTCTTGTGACTAAATGCCGTCTATTATTTTGCAGGTACTTAATATCAATAATTCTGTTAGTCAAATTGATGCAACAAGTTGACCTACTACCTCCAAGCGTCAAAGCTTTGCAGTTCAGCCGGTTTCTTAAAAATGGTATGCATTAAACTTGTGCTACGTAATTAAGTCGATGGTGTTTGCTTTCCAACGTATTTCTGGTGCTTTCTGTACAGGTTTTCTATTGTTGTTTAAGGTAATAGCAGCAACTATCTGTGTGACCTTGGCTGCATCATTGGCTGCGAGGTTGGGTGCAACAGCTATGGCTGCATTCCAAATTTGCTTACAGGTGTGGTTGACATCTTCACTTCTTGCCGATGGTTTGGCAGTTGCTGGACAGGTATTTGCGTTTTTCTTTATGTGATATTTTCACTAACCGTTGCAATACACGATATACATGTTTCTCTAAAACTCGATGGTTTGGTTTGTTCGTTGTAACAAGTTTTGAATATTGGAAGTATGTACATTGCTGTTAAGGTGAGTATTGATTAATATCTTTGTCCATGGAATATTCTAGGCGATAATTGCTTCATCATTTGCTGAGAAGAACTATGAGAAGGCAACAGCAACGGCAGCTCGAGTATTACAGGTACGTTTGCGATGTATGGTTATCGCATATTATGTGCTCGCGGCTGAAATCCAATGGAACCAATTCGTTCTAATCATCCAATGAATGTGGGATTTTGTCATTAGATCCAATTCAATTAACCCATCCATTGGATATTACTATTAATTGGATATTACCATTGGTTATTACTATTAATTGGATCCATCCAATATTTTAATCCACCATTTTAATAAATTATTCAGAAAATTTCCTACTTTTCTTAGAAACACTACATACAAATATCAAATAAAAACAAATAGATATCCATACCAACATAATTTACAAGTATAATCATAAGAAAAATGGTAAATGAAGTCCAAAATCATATATAATAGATAAAGACTAGCTATCATAGTTCTATCATATGTTTTTACCATATATATGAAGATCTCTGTTTAGTTTATATAATCTATACTATATTATAAAGCATGGATAAAAAACTCTTAAATACAAATTATTAGGCACAAGGTACCATCATTTTATGCAAGATTTTAAAAATCTCTTAATTTACAAGTATCAAAGCACAAGATACATATTACTACTGCAGGTTTCTAACACCCACCAATTTGATATGTGCAGGACATTCCTTTTATGCAGACCTTTCCATGTATCACTATTAATTAATATATTATATTACTATAATTTTGTTTTAATTATATTATTAAATATGCAATTGGTTATTTTTTCTAGCTGTCATTAAAATATAATATAATCATTGAATTCTAATAAAATACTTAATTTTTTTATATAAAAAACATTATATTATTAAACAAATTTATAAAAAAACATTATCACTTTCTCAAAACCATCCAAAATCGTACTGTAAATTGACAAAAAAATAAAATGAAACATTAAAATCGTGATGTATCTCGCTGCATTGCGCGAGTACGCTTCTAGTATATATATATATATATAGTGGAAGGATATTTTGCAACCCTGAACATCTTAACCGTTGGATTCATGATTGACGGTTATTTTATTTATATTTTTCTGTTTTTTTTAATTAAAAATATTGAGCCCCATATCTATTGTAACCGCCGATCATGAATCCGACGGTTAAGATGTGGGTTGCAAGGTTTGCAACCTTTTTAAGGGTTGCAAATAAAACAACCCATATATATATATATATAGAGAGAGAGAGTTGGGTTCAAACGAGAACAATACCTATTTAAAAGAACACGAGAACTAACAAAATCATTAGTGATTTTACATTAACACACGAAAAAAGGATTTTGGCCGCGACTTCAGGTTCGCGTGGCTGTTTAATCATATATGATTCACAAGCTTAATCATATATGATTAAACACATGTTATATTGGCAATACATAGACGTTTAATCATACATGATTAAACACACCTACAAGCCGTGTAATCATATATGATTAAACACTTCTCGCCTTCTCGCAAAATGTTTAACTTCTCGCATGATCCTCCCTCTCTCTCTCTCTATATATATATATATCGTGTTAAAAATTCTAGATGTTGTAATTTGCAGATGGGATTCGTAATGGGCCTGGGACTAGCTCTTCTTGTTGGACTCGGGTTGCAATATGGTTCCGGGGTGTTTACAAAAGATATAAATGTTAAACACATCATTACCATAGGTGTTCCGGTACTCATCCATCTTTTTTAACCAGCATTTCTTTTCATGCTTTTTCGTTAATGATTGTCACAGTCTAATCTCACTGATCCTCTTTCCCACAATCAGTTCGTTGCAGGCACACAACCAATCAATTCAATAGCATTCGTATACGATGGAGTTAACTTTGGCGCATCTGATTTTGCTTATTCTGCATACTCCATGGTTAGCATTTACTACTCAAGAATAGCAACATTTTTGTCTGCATTAAATTTATATCACCTTATGTTTATGTGAATTTCGTCTTGTTAGATCCTAGTGGCTATAGGGAGCATCGGATCATTATTTGTTCTATACAAAGCTGGTGGCTTTGTCGGAATATGGGTCGCTCTATCCATTTTCATGGGATTACGGGCAATTGCAGGCATTTGGAGGTAAACTTCTCCGATGATCATATCAGATTTTTAATCTGTTCCATCGTTCCGCTAGCTTTTCACGAATTAAGATCAAAATGAGACATAATTGTGCACTCACTGAGCAATAACACTTGAATAGCCACACATACAGCAACTAATAGACGTCGTGTTATCAACACCGATTGTAAACCAATTTTTTTTAATGGTTTATTGATAAGTTGCAAGTTCAATTTGCAGGATGGGCACAGGCACAGGTCCATGGTCCTTTCTTAGGAAGTAGAAGATGGTTGGTTGTTGCTTACAGGATTGATAATAAAGGAACGAGTTATCGTCGTCATAGGATGTCGAAACTCCTCATGTAGAGTCTGTATACCTCTTTGGTTTCTTGCTTATACAATAGATTTCGCGTTACATCTTTTTCCGACACATGTTTTAAGATCTTTTGTTTTTCATGCATTATTATCTTGTACGTTATGCAATGGCTGATAGTAACATTGTAGTTCATACTATCAACC
This sequence comes from Arctium minus, assembly GCA_954870635.1. Lineage (NCBI taxonomy): Eukaryota > Viridiplantae > Streptophyta > Magnoliopsida > Asterales > Asteraceae > Arctium > Arctium minus. The sequence goes on from OX941088.1 coordinate 34,881,119, forward strand.
GGTCATAGTTCGCAAGCTTTTTGTACATGTGTATGATAGAAAAAATTGTTTACCTAGCATCTCTTGGGCTATCTTTTTCTTTTAAGGATACATTTATATACAACAAAGACTCATCCACACTCTTCATCTTTGGTGAGATTTTAACCCTTAACCTTTCTAAAAGTTGGATTCTATTGGGTACTGTTGGGTTAATGGCAATGACCCTTTACTACTTGGGCTATCTTGCATCTTAACGAGTTGGTAGTTGGTATCGTAGAAATCAGATCTAGTTAAATGGTGTTTAAATTAGTTTTATACGAGCACGCTCTCCACACATATTATAACTCGGAAAAAAAAAAAAAACCTTAATATAAAGCCAGTTTTGAGTTTGATGGGCGTGAAATTCTGTAAGTAACTTTATATTATACTTTGAGCCAACACTAATTAAAATCATTGTATTCTCTCTTTCGAAATCTTTCTTGTTTAATATCTCAAAGTCCATATTATAGTTGACGGCGTATAGAGTTCAAAATCACTCTCTCGACATCATGGTACCGGATCAAGAACACGCTGGGGATGCACTTCTCATTAATGTTGACTCATGTGCAACACCAACATGTACATATGTTCCCAGACAGTTGTCCAGAGAAGAGTTACTAAAACTCCTCCCTGAAAAGTGGGTAACGAATTATGAGCAGATCCACCAAACCCCTGTCCAGACAACTACCGCACCAGACTTCGTCCGCCATGAAAACGGACTTGTCGAAGTCAATTTCTCCTCCCAACAGAAGACGAACGTCTTTCCAACCATCCATATGGTTCAGCCAGTTCAGGCTCCAGCCCCAGTCAAACAAGTTGAGCATTGCTGGTATGATGCCTGTGATTGCCAGGACTGTCTTGATGAAGCATACCGGATTGAATACAATGACAGCAGCCAAGAGAAAAGGAAGAACAGATCACAACAAAAACTGAAGGAAATATATGAATCAGGAGATCCTGCTGTAGGACTCCTTGGTGAACCATCGGGCAAGTTTGACTACTATGTCCTTTACAAAGATTCACCAATATCAACCCTTAAGTCATGTCATGATCTACCTCCTCCAAATCCTCCAAGCCGAGCCCAAGAATGCTGTGTTATTACCCCTGCAGCCATATCGTCTGAATACAAGGTTGAGTTCCCACCTTTAAGCTCGTTTGAAGACACAACCCAAAGAACCAAGCATGAGTGGAAGGTCAAAAACCCCACAACCATAGGTCCCACGGGAATAGCTACTCAGATCAGTCCTGCTGAAGCTACTCTTAATTGGCAAAGTGAGAATGCTGTTGCTCAGAACAAGGTGCTCCAAACTCTCCTTATGCAACAAACACGATCCTTGCAGACACAAGAAAATCTTGTTACGAAGGTACGGTCCCTTGAAAACATGATCCAAGAAATCAAGATGAAGATGCAAGGACTCCACAAAGAACTTCTTGAGATAGTTTGTACAATTCCTCACTCTCAAGCCTCTAGTGATCTTACAAAGAAAGAAGCTGAGATGAAGTTCTTAAAATCACAACTCATTGACTTGGAGAGGCAACATAAGCAGCAAAGAGTAGTAACTCAAATTGATGATCCGTGGACATTGACTTCTACCCCTTTTGTTGGAACATCCTTTGATCCACAGCCACTCCCACTCACACCCTTCCCACAAAAATCTCCATCACTCTCTTTATGGTCCAAAGAGCAAGAAAAGAGAAGAGCTAAAACTTTACGAATCTCCCTGAAATCTGAAAAAGCCCCAATGGTGTCCTCAAGTGAAACACAAGTCTTTGTTGATGACACCTCTGCCACAGCCTCCTCAAGACCACCAAACGTCCTCCCAATTGAAGACGTGAACCCGATCTCATCTTTGCTACAAAACCTAACCCAAAAAGAGACATCCTCTAGTTCACCCTTTGTTGCACCCGTAGTTACAACACCTCCAGATCATGCAGACGGTGACCTCTCTGAAGCCTTTGAACATTTGTTCATGGCAGATCCAGAATCATCTACAGCTCGTAACTACTTTGATGACGAGTATGTAGTAGAATACGACGAAACCTTCCAACCTGCACCACAAAGAAGAACCAAAGTTTCAAAGTCAGATTCTGGCCAAAAGTTTACTTTTGATGATATTCCCCCTTCACAATGGAGAGATAGAAGTATAGAGATGTTGACATGGTGCTCAGCTGAACTCCAGTACTATGACATGGACATGGTGATTAAAAGGTTTTTAACCAGAACTCAAGGTCGTCTCAGAGATTGGTACATGAGTCTTGGAGAGTATCGACAATTGCAAATCCAGCAAGCACAATCTCCTGAAGATTTCATGCATATGATTTATGCTGAGTTCATTGGCAACCCGGTTGAACACATCGCTCAAGCAAGGAAGGAATTCTTAAAAATGAGATGTTGTTCATTCCAAAAGAAGGACCTTGAAGAACATTACAATCGCATGTCAAAAAGGTTTTATTGCCTGCAAGGTATTGATGATGTCAACCTCAAGCAAGTTTTTCTAAATTCTTTCCCAGAATCTCTTGCCAGTGAGGTATTCAGATCATTAGAGTCAAAAAATATCTTGATTTCTAATGTCACACTTGGTGCCCTGTATCAAATGGTGCTCAATGCACTTGCCAAGTTTTGCAATTCAAGAAAGTTCATGGACGAACTTGAAAAAACTGGCAAACATTTTGGTTCAGCCTGTGATGAAAAATACCTCTAGATCAAATGCAAAGATAAATCTTCCTGTGATTGCTCTCGTACAAAGAAGAAGTCCCATTTCAAGAAGTTCTTTAACTCTTCCAGAAAGAAAACCACCAAGGGTTTCCCACGGAAGAAATGGAAGTTCATCAGGAAGAAAACACACCGAGGACGCACTTCTGACAGATGCTACATTTGCAATAAGAAAGGACACTTTGCAAAAGATTGCAAAGACAAAAGAAAGTCTCAAGCTTTGATTCAGAGTCTTAATCAAGTCGAACCAGTGGACATTTCTGATTTGGAGTCCCTGTACTCCCTTGACGATGAACCAGATGATCATACAATATGCACCATAGCATATTACGATTCATCATCAGACGAAGAGTCCGAACCAGACCATTCGAATGGACACTCTGATATCGAAGTATTCATGGCAAGCCCCCTTCCTATTCACTCCTCTCTCCCGCAAGTTCTACCCTTACAAAAACCACAACCTGCGCCCTTAGCTAAAGTCCACCTGCTCACATCAACATATGCTAAACCCATTTCGGTCATAGCCTTCTTTGACACAGGATCATCGGTCTCAATACTAAACCCGAAAATTCTCCCTAGCAGTTACTGGAAACCACATTATCAGCAGTTCCTAGCAGCTAGTGGTGATACATTTGTTATTGACAAGATCAGTGTCCCAATCCATATCCGGTTATTTCCAAAATGTGTGGTAAGACACCGGTTCTTAGGATCAAGCTCCCACGGTAAAGATCTCCTTATCGGATTCGATATTCTTCATACCTTGCCAAACATAAGGTTTGCTGAGCAAGGTCTCCGATACAAAAGTTACCTAAACCCCTGGAGTTCCGTGCCCAAACTCTATATGGCATCCACACTCACTATAGAAGCCCTTAAACAACAAATTATCCATACATCATGTGCTTCTAGTCATACAGAGTTTCTCACAAAAAGCAAAAACCCTTTATGGTTAAATCCTTCGTTTTTTGTTACCTTACCGTTCAAACAAAACGAGGACGTCAACCCGACAAAGGCAAGCCATCCAGGAATGAACCCTGATCATTACCAGCTAGCAGTCCAAGAATGTTCAGAACTTGTTCAACAAGGCATCATTGAACCCACAGTTTCACCATGGGCATGTGAAGCGTTTTATGTCAATAAGAGAAGCGAACAAGTCAGAGGCAAGCTAAGGCTAGTCATAAATTATCAGCCACTTAATCATTTCTTGGCTGATGATAAGTTCCCCCTGCCACAGAAAAGGTCATTATTCCAGTCTCTAGCAAATGCAAAGGTCTTATCAAAATTCGATCTTAAAGCTGGATTCTGGCAATTGGGCATTCATCCTGACGATCGACCGAAGACTGCTTTTTGCATACCAGATCATCATTACCAGTGGAACGTTATGCCATTTGGATTAAAAAATGCCCCTTCGGCATTCCAAAAGGCAATGGTCAAAATCTTTGAACCTATTCTCCAAAACGCCCTGGTCTACATTGATGATATTCTCCTGTTTTCTCCAGACGAAGATTCCCATATCAGCTTACTCTCGAAGTTTCATTCCATAATTCAACAGTATGGCATTATGCTATCTGAAAAGAAGATGGAAATAGGAGTTAACTCCATTAACTTTCTTGGAATGAAGATCTTTGATGGAAAATATCAACCACAACCCCATATCGCTCAAGAGCTCCACAAGTTTCCAGATGTGCTTTCGTCACAAAAAGAAGTCCAACAGTTCCTTGGTCTTGTCAACTACATGGCCGATTTCTTGCCAAAGCTGTCACACCATACTGTACACTTATTCCCCATGCTAAAAAAGGAACCACCACTTTGGGCTGAACGACAAACAATAGCTGTCAGAGCTATAAAGCAACTAGCCAACACGATGCCACCTCTAAAGATTCCCACTAATACGGACAAAAGAATTCTCCAGACAGATGCAAGTGATGAATACTGGGGAGCAGTTCTACTTGCACAAGATGACAAAGGTGTCAGAACAATTTGTGGTTACAAGAGTGGCACGTTCAAAGCCTCAGAGCAACACTACCATTCAACTTTCAAGGAGATTCTAGCAGTCAAAAGAGGAATAGAAAAATTCCAATTCCATCTTATCGGTCACTGTTTCCAGATTGAGATGGATATGTCCTCTTTCCCACGCATGCTCCAATTCAAAAGAAAGATGCTTCCAAAGGCACAACTTTTAAGGTGGGCAAATTGGTTCTCACAGTGGAAGTTTACAGTAAAACACATCAAAGGGTCAGAAAATATTCTCGCAGATTTTCTGTCAAGGCCAAAGCACTATAAATATAGTGGTCCTGAAAAGATTCCCCAACACATGGTCATCCCATTGGTGTTTGCTATGGATAAGGCCAACTCCAGCTCATCTACTCCCCAAGAAGCCTCTCGCACAACCACCCAAGATCTCCCTGAAGAAGTAACCGAAGTCATTGCTGATTTGACTCTGAGCCAAAGGTCCTTATTGAATTGGAAGACATTTTATAATGTCCTTCTTTCAAAACATGGTCCGTTCATGAAAAATTACATGTTTCATCCCAAATACCCTTTCCTCAACATTTTCCATATCCATGAACTATTCAGGCTTCCTAAAGAAGCACTCTGCTTCTTCTGGTATCTCTTTGAAACCCATACCGTCGCCATCTCCTTCAACGCATGCAAACTGTTCACATACATGTTCCAGTGTCAGTTTGAACACGTTCCCCCTGAACAGAAGAACCTATTCACTGTTCTTCAATGGTTCCTTCCGGTCCATCAATGGATCCAGCGATTGCATGTAAGTCACAAAACTTATGTGCTAATCTGCTACAAAAGACCGTGCTCCTTTCTACCTGGAAATTCTCTCACAAACAAACAACCGTTGATTTACCATTTCCCCACAACCTTCATCCATTCTTGGCATGATGTCAACCCAGCCAGCCGATCCTTCCAGGTTAATCATACCCGGAAACTTTTGGAAATACGTAACGATTTGGCGTCTGCAAATAATGTGGCTCTTCACGACATCCCGACACAGGTAATGGAAGGTGCAGAGATATGGCCAGATAGACACCCTGAAGTGGCATTATGGAAAGAGACTCTCAATCAATGGTTCAGCACCCACCTTGCTAAATCCATTGATTCTTCTGAAGATGACTTTGACATTTCCGACAACGAAGATGACTATGTCTTCCTCAATGATGAACCTTACGATCCGTATGAAGATGACCCATCACACCCAGATTCGCGTTGGAAATAAAAGCATCAGTTTAAAATAAAATTAATGTGTGCTTGTATTTTTCTTTATTATTGAAGTTTGATTAGTTTAAAATAATGATGTAAAAATGATGGAAGCATGAAATCACTTTTCTAGTGATGTAAGCGCTTACATCATTTGTAGAATTATTGGTTGCTTATGTAATGCTTACGTCATGCTTATGTAAGAGGATCTTTTCCTTGCCTATAAAAGGAAGGCCTCCCCCTTATTTGTAAATCATCCCTTGAAAGAAATAAGTTCTTCTTTCATAACTCTCTCTCTACAATTCTCTCTACAATTCTCTCTTTATAAATCTTTGAGTCTTTTACTAAGTTCGCCAGTCCTCCACCCTAAATACCTCCACCCTAAGTCCTCCGCCAGTCCTCCACCCTAATAATTGTCCTCCACACCCTAAGTCCTCCGCCAAACCTCCACCCTAATTGGTATCAGAGCCAAACCTCTATCCTGTCCCTCCGTAACTTATCTTTACAATTTATCTAAAGAATTGGATTAGTATTCTCTGTGACTGCCGCCTTGCGGATAGTTCACATCAGAAAACCATTCTACAGATAAAAGGTTAAAGAAAAACCAGATAATTTGTCTTAGGCATTCCTTAAGTTTTATCTTGTTAAATAGAGCCAGTAAGACGACGTTGAGTGAAGTCGCAACCAACCTCTGTAAAACAAGATCAAAAGTTGTGTAGTGCCTTTAGATTAAATATCCGTCTCGACCCCATCATGAACCCAGAATCCAGTCTGTCACGATCTTCCTCTAGCTTTAGACAATCCTCTGCCTCAAAAATAGATTAGTTATATGAGATTTCTTATGTACCTGATGACTCCAAAATCCCTATTACCAGTATGCCCTTAGTTAACCCTTATTCTGTATTCTCTAAACCTAATACTTCATTTTCGAGAAAAGTCAAAAAATTAATAGGATCTACTTCCAATCAACACATTAAAGAGTTTGTCCAAGCCTCTAAATTTGACTCTCACCAACTCCCAGCTACCAGTTCAGAACATATGGTCACTCTATCCCTTCCACCAGATCTTGCTAGACACTGTATAGCCCAAGGGTATACTCATATCCACTTCGGTGCTATCAGATTAGCCCTTACCTTCCATGGTAGAAAAGGTCTCCCTGCCTTTTCCCGAATAGCCCTTGTAGACACAAGGTTTGTAGAGTATCAACATGCTTGCATAGGAACAATACAAACCACCTTAAACGCCGGAACCATTTTTGTTACCTTTTACCCCAACTTCAATATGCCTCTTAATGACCCCTCACTCTACACAGTGCTCAAGGCCCAGATTCAAATTGGGGGTACTCCCCAAGTAAACACTTTCCAGGCAACATTCCACTACCAAATGGCGTATAGAGTTCAAAATCACTCTCTCGACATCATGGTACCGGATCAAGAACACGCTGGGGATGCACTTCTCATTAATGTTGACTCATGTGCAACACCAACATGTACATATGTTCCCAGACAGTTGTCCAGAGAAGAGTTACTAAAACTCCTCCCTGAAAAGTGGGTAACGAATTATGAGCAGATCCACCAAACCCCTGTCCAGACAACTACCGCACCAGACTTCGTCCGCCATGAAAACGGACTTGTCGAAGTCAATTTCTCCTCCCAACAGAAGACGAACGTCTTTCCAACCATCCATATGGTTCAGCCAGTTCAGGCTCCAGCCCCAGTCAAACAAGTTGAGCATTGCTGGTATGATGTCTGTGATTGCCAGGACTGTCTTGATGAAGCATACCGGATTGAATACAATGACAGCAACCAAGAGAAAAGGAAGAACAGATCACAACAAAAACTGAAGGAAAGATATGAATCAGGAGATCCTGCTGTAGGACTCCTTGGTGAACCATCGGGCAAGTTTGACTACTATGTCCTTTACAAAGATTCACCAATATCAACCCTTAAGTCATGTCATGATCTACCTCCTCCAAATCCTCCAAGCCGAGCCCAAGAATGTTGTGTTATTACCCCTGCAGCCACATCGTCTGAATACAAGGCTGTGTTCCCACCTTTAAGCTCGTTTGAAGACACAACCCAAAGAACCAAGCATGAGTGGAAGGTCAAAAACCCCACAACCATAGGTCCCACGGGAATAGCTACTCAGATCAGTCCTGCTGAAGCTACTCTTAATTGGCAAAGTGAGAATGCTGTTGCTCAGAACAAGGTGCTCCAAACTCTCCTTATGCAACAAACACGATCCTTGCAGACACAAGAAAATCTTGTTACGAAGGTACGGTCCCTTGAAAACATGATCCAAGAAATCAAGATGAAGATGCAAGGACTCCACAAAGAACTTCTTGAGATAGTTTGTACAATTCCTCACTCTCAAGCCTCTAGTTATCTTACAAAGAAAGAAGCTGAGATGAAGTTCTTAAAATCACAACTCATTGACTTGGAGAGGCAACATAAGCAGCAAAGAGTAGTAACTCAAATTGATGATCCGTGGACATTGACTTCTACCCCTTTTGTTGGAACATCCTTTGATCCACAGCCACTCCCACTCACACCCTTCCCACAAAAATCTCCATCACTCTCTTTATGGTCCAAAGAGCAAGAAAAGAGAAGAGCTAAAGCTTTACGAATCTCCCTGAAATCTGAAAAAGCCCCAATGGTGTCCTCAAGTGAAACACAAGTCTTTGTTGATGACACCTCTGCCACAGCCTCCTCAAGACCACCAAACGTCCTCCCAATTGAAGACGTGAACCCGATCTCATCTTTCCTACAAAACCTAACCCAAAAAGAGACATCCTCTAGTTCACCCTTTGTTGCACCCGTAGTTACAACACCTCCAGATCATGCAGACGGTGACCTCTCTGAAGCCTTTGAACATTTGTTCATGGCAGATCCAGAATCATCTACAGCTCGTAACTACTTTGATGACGAGTATGTAGTAGAATACGACGAAACCTTCCAACCTGCACCACAAAGAAGAACCAAAGTTTCAAAGTCAGATTCTGGCCAAAAGTTTACTTTTGATGATATTCCCCCTTCACAATGGAGAGATAGAAGTATAGAGATGTTGACATGGTGCTCAGCTGAACTCCAGTACTATGACATGGACATGGTGATTAAAAGGTTTTTAACCAGAACTCAAGGTCGTCTCAGAGATTGGTACATGAGTCTTGGAGAGTATCGACAATTGCAAATCCAGCAAGCACAATCTCCTGAAGATTTCATGCATATGATTTATGCTGAGTTCATTGGCAACCCGGTTGAACACATCGCTCAAGCAAGGAAGGAATTCTTAAAAATGAGATGTTGTTCATTCCAAAAGAAGGACCTTGAAGAACATTACAATCGCATGTCAAAAAGGTTTTATTGCCTGCAAGGTATTGATGATGTCAACCTCAAGCAAGTTTTTCTAAATTCTTTCCCAGAATCTCTTGCCAGTGAGGTATTCAGATCATTAGAGTCAAAAAATATCTTGATTTCTAATGTCACACTTGGTGCCCTGTATCAAATGGTGCTCAATGCACTTGCCAAGTTTTGCAATTCAAGAAAGTTCATGGACGAACTTGAAAAAACTGGCAAACATTTTGGTTCAGCCTGTGATGAAAAATACCTCCAGATCAAATGCAAAGATAAATCTTCCTGTGATTGCTCTCGTACAAAGAAGAAGTCCCATTTCAAGAAGTTCTTTAACTCTTCCAGAAAGAAAACCACCAAGGGTTTCCCACGGAAGAAATGGAAGTTCATCAGGAAGAAAACACACCGAGGACGCACTTCTGACAGATGCTACATTTGCAATAAGAAAGGACACTTTGCAAAAGATTGCAAAGACAAAAGAAAGTCTCAAGCTTTGATTCAGAGTCTTAATCAAGTCGAACCAGTGGACATTTCTGATTTGGAGTCCCTGTACTCCCTTGACGATGAACCAGATGATCATACAATATGCACCATAGCATATTACGATTCATCATCAGACGAAGAGTCCGAACCAGACCATTCGAATGGACACTCTGATATCGAAGTATTCATGGCAAGCCCCCTTCCTATTCACTCCTCTCTCCCGCAAGTTCTACCCTTACAAAAACCACAACCTGCGCCCTTAGCTAAAGTCCACCTGCTCACATCAACATATGCTAAACCCATTTCGGTCATAACCTTCTTTGACACAGGATCATCGGTCTCAATACTAAACCCGAAAATTCTCCCTAGCAGTTACTGGAAACCACATTATCAGCAGTTCCTAGCAGCTAGTGGTGATACATTTGTTATTGACAAGATCAGTGTCCCAATCCATATCCGGTTATTTCCAAAATGTGTGGTAAGACACCGGTTCTTAGGATCAAGCTCCCACGGTAAAGATCTCCTTATCGGATTCGATATTCTTCATACCTTGCCAAACATAAGGTTTGCTGAGCAAGGTCTCCGATACAAAAGTTACCTAAACCCCTGGAGTTCCGTGCCCAAACTCTATATGGCATCCACACTCACTATAGAAGCCCTTAAACAACAAATTATCCATACATCATGTGCTTCTAGTCATACAGAGTTTCTCACAAAAAGCAAAAACCCTTTATGGTTAAATCCTTCGTTTTTTGTTACCTTACCGTTCAAACAAAACGAGGACGTCAACCCGACAAAGGCAAGCCATCCAGGAATGAACCCTGATCATTACCAGCTAGCAGTCCAAGAATGTTCAGAACTTGTTCAACAAGGCATCATTGAACCCACAGTTTCACCATGGGCATGTGAAGCGTTTTATGTCAATAAGAGAAGCGAACAAGTCAGAGGCAAGCTAAGGCTAGTCATAAATTATCAGCCACTTAATCATTTCTTGGCTGATGATAAGTTCCCCCTGCCACAGAAAAGGTCATTATTCCAGTCTCTAGCAAATGCAAAGGTCTTATCAAAATTCGATCTTAAAGCTGGATTCTGGCAATTGGGCATTCATCCTGACGATCGACCGAAGACTGCTTTTTGCATACCAGATCATCATTACCAGTGGAACGTTATGCCATTTGGATTAAAAAATGCCCCTTCGGCATTCCAAAAGGCAATGGTCAAAATCTTTGAACCTATTCTCCAAAACGCCCTGGTCTACATTGATGATATTCTCCTGTTTTCTCCAGACGAAGATTCCCATATCAGCTTACTCTCGAAGTTTCATTCCATAATTCAACAGTATGGCATTATGCTATCTGAAAAGAAGATGGAAATAGGAGTTAACTCCATTAACTTTCTTGGAATGAAGATCTTTGATGGAAAATATCAACCACAACCCCATATCGCTCAAGAGCTCCACAAGTTTCCAGATGTGCTTTCGTCACAAAAAGAAGTCCAACAGTTCCTTGGTCTTGTCAACTACATGGCCGATTTCTTGCCAAAGCTGTCACACCATACTGTACACTTATTCCCCATGCTAAAAAAGGAACCACCACTTTGGGCTGAACGACAAACAATAGCTGTCAGAGCTATAAAGCAACTAGCCAACACGATGCCACCTCTAAAGATTCCCACTAATACGGACAAAAGAATTCTCCAGACAGATGCAAGTGATGAATACTGGGGAGCAGTTCTACTTGCACAAGATGACAAAGGTGTCAGAACAATTTGTGGTTACAAGAGTGGCACGTTCAAAGCCTCAGAGCAACACTACCATTCAACTTTCAAGGAGATTCTAGCAGTCAAAAGAGGAATAGAAAAATTCCAATTCCATCTTATCGGTCACTGTTTCCAGATTGAGATGGATATGTCCTCTTTCCCACGCATGCTCCAATTCAAAAGAAAGATGCTTCCAAAGGCACAACTTTTAAGGTGGGCAAATTGGTTCTCACAGTGGAAGTTTACAGTAAAACACATCAAAGGGTCAGAAAATATTCTCGCAGATTTTCTGTCAAGGCCAAAGCACTATAAATATAGTGGTCCTGAAAAGATTCCCCAACACATGGTCATCCCATTGGTGTTTGCTATGGATAAGGCCAACTCCAGCTCATCTACTCCCCAAGAAGCCTCTCGCACAACCACCCAAGATCTCCCTGAAGAAGTAACCGAAGTCATTGCTGATTTGACTCTGAGCCAAAGGTCCTTATTGAATTGGAAGACATTTTATAATGTCCTTCTTTCAAAACATGGTCCGTTCATGAAAAATTACATGTTTCATCCCAAATACCCTTTCCTCAACATTTTCCATATCCATGAACTATTCAGGCTTCCTAAAGAAGCACTCTGCTTCTTCTGGTATCTCTTTGAAACCCATACCGTCGCCATCTCCTTCAACGCATGCAAACTGTTCACATACATGTTCCAGTGTCAGTTTGAACACGTTCCCCCTGAACAGAAGAACCTATTCACTGTTCTTCAATGGTTCCTTCCGGTCCATCAATGGATCCAACGATTGCATGTAAGTCACAAAACTTATGTGCTAATCTGCTACAAAAGACCGTGCTCCTTTCTACCTGGAAATTCTCTCACAAACAAACAACCGTTGATTTACCATTTCCCCACAACCTTCATCCATTCTTGGCATGATGTCAACCCAGCCAGCCGATCCTTCCAGGTTAATCATACCCAAAAACTTTTGGAAATACGTAACGATTTGGCGTCCGCAAATAATGTGGCTCTTCACGACATCCCGACACAGGTAATGGAAGGTGCAAAGATATGGCCAGATAGACACCCTGAAGTGGCATTATGGAAAGAGACTCTCAATCAATGGTTCAGCACCCACCTTGCTAAATCCATTGATTCTTCTGAAGATGACTTTGACATTTCCGACAACGAAGATGACTATGTCTTCCTCAATGATGAACCTTACGATCCGTATGAAGATGACCCGTCACACCCAGATTCGCGTTGGAAATAAAAGCATCAGTTTAAAATAAAATTAATGTGTGCTTGTATTTTCTTTATTATTAAAGTTTGATTAGTTTAAAATAATGATGTAAAAATGATGGAAGCATGAAATCACTTTTCTAGTGATGTAAGCGCTTACCTCATTTGTAGAATTATTGGTTGCTTATGTAATGCTTACGTCATGCTTATGTAAGAGGACCTTTTCCTTGCCTATAAAAGGAAGGCCTCCCCCTCATTTGTAAATCATCCCTTGAAAGAAATAAATTCTTCTTTCATAACTCTCTCTCTACAATTCTCTCTATAATTTCTCTTTTTATAAATCTTTGAGTCTTTTACTAAGTTCGCCAGTCCTCCACCCTAAATACCTCCACCCTAAATACCTCCACCCTAAGTCCTCCGCCAGTCCTCCACCCTAATAATTGTCCTCCACACCCTAAGTCCTCCGCCAAACCTCTATCCTGTCCCTCCATAACTTATCTTTACTAATTGGTATCAGAGCCAAACCTCTATCCTGTCCCTCCATAACTTATCTTTACTATTTATCTAAAGAATTGGATTAGTATGCTCTGTGACTGCCGCCTTGCGGATCGTTCACATCAGAAAACCATTCTACAGATAAAAGGTTAAAGAAAAACCAGATAATTTGTCTTAGGCATTCCTTAAGTTTTATCTTGTTAAATAGAGCCAGTAAGACGACGTTGAGTGAAGTCGCAACCAACCTCTGTAAAAACAAGATCAAAAGTTGTGTAGTGCCTTTAGATTAAATATCCGTCTCGACCCCATCATGAACCCAGAATCCAGTCTGTCACGATCTTCCTCTAGCTTTAGACAATCCTCTGCCTAAAAAATAGATCAGTTATATGAGATTTCTTATGTACCTGATGACTCCAAAATCCCTATTACCAGTATGCCCTTAGTTAACCCTTATTCTGTATTCTCTAAACCTAATACTTCATTTTCGAGAAAAGTCAAAAAATTAATAGGATCTACTTCCAATCAACACATTAAAGAGTTTGTCCAAGCCTCTAAATTTGACTCTCACCAACTCCCAGCTACCAGTTCAGAACATATGGTCACTCTATCCCTTCCACCAGATCTTGCTAGACACTGTATAGCCCAAGGGTATACTCATATCCACTTCGGTGCTATCAGATTAGCCCTTACCTTCCATGGTAGAAAAGGTCTCCCTGCCTTTTCCCGAATAGCCCTTGTAGACACAAGGTTTGTAGAGTATCAACATGCTTGCATAGGAACAATACAAACCACCTTAAACGCCGGAACCATTTTTGTTACCTTTTACCCCAACTTCAATATGCCTCTTAATGACCCCTCACTCTACACAGTGCTCAAGGCCCAGATTCAAATTGGGGGTACTCCCCAAGTAAACACTTTCCAGGCAACATTCCACTACCAAATGGCGTATAGAGTTCAAAATCACTCTCTCGACATCATGGTACCGGATCAAGAACACGCTGGGGATGCACTTCTCATTAATGTTGACTCATGTGCAACACCAACATGTACATATGTTCCCAGACAGTTGTCCAGAGAAGAGTTACTAAAACTCCTCCCTGAAAAGTGGGTAACGAATTATGAGCAGATCCACCAAACCCCTGTCCAGACAACTACCGCACCAGACTTCGTCCGCCATGAAAACGGACTTGTCGAAGTCAATTTCTCCTCCCAACAGAAGACGAACGTCTTTCCAACCATCCATATGGTTCAGCCAGTTCAGGCTCCAGCCCCAGTCAAACAAGTTGAGCATTGCTGGTATGATGTCTGTGATTGCCAGGACTGTCTTGATGAAGCATACCGGATTGAATACAATGACAGCAACCAAGAGAAAAGGAAGAACAGATCACAACAAAAACTGAAGGAAAGATATGAATCAGGAGATCCTGCTGTAGGACTCCTTGGTGAACCATCGGGCAAGTTTGACTACTATGTCCTTTACAAAGATTCACCAATATCAACCCTTAAGTCATGTCATGATCTACCTCCTCCAAATCCTCCAAGCCGAGCCCAAGAATGCTGTGTTATTACCCCTGCAGCCACATCGTCTGAATACAAGGCTGTGTTCCCACCTTTAAGCTCGTTTGAAGACACAACCCAAAGAACCAAGCATGAGTGGAAGGTCAAAAACCCCACAACCATAGGTCCCACGGGAATAGCTACTCAGATCAGTCCTGCTGAAGCTACTCTTAATTGGCAAAGTGAGAATGCTGTTGCTCAGAACAAGGTGCTCCAAACTCTCCTTATGCAACAAACACGATCCTTGCAGACACAAGAAAATCTTGTTACGAAGGTACGGTCCCTTGAAAACATGATCCAAGAAATCAAGATGAAGATGCAAGGACTCCACAAAGAACTTCTTGAGATAGTTTGTACAATTCCTCACTCTCAAGCCTCTAGTGATCTTACAAAGAAAGAAGCTGAGATGAAGTTCTTAAAATCACAACTCATTGACTTGGAGAGGCAACATAAGCAGCAAAGAGTAGTAACTCAAATTGATGATCCGTGGACATTGACTTCTACCCCTTTTGTTGGAACATCCTTTGATCCACAGCCACTCCCACTCACACCCTTCCCACAAAAATCTCCATCACTCTCTTTATGGTCCAAAGAGCAAGAAAAGAGAAGAGCTAAAGCTTTACGAATCTCCCTGAAATCTGAAAAAGCCCCAATGGTGTCCTCAAGTGAAACACAAGTCTTTGTTGATGACACCTCTGCCACAGCCTCCTCAAGACCACCAAACGTCCTCCCAATTGAAGACGTGAACCCGATCTCATCTTTCCTACAAAACCTAACCCAAAAAGAGACATCCTCTAGTTCACCCTTTGTTGCACCCGTAGTTACAACACCTCCAGATCATGCAGACGGTGACCTCTCTGAAGCCTTTGAACATTTGTTCATGGCAGATCCAGAATCATCTACAGCTCGTAACTACTTTGATGACGAGTATGTAGTAGAATACGACGAAACCTTCCAACCTGCACCACAAAGAAGAACCAAAGTTTCAAAGTCAGATTCTGGCCAAAAGTTTACTTTTGATGATATTCCCCCTTCACAATGGAGAGATAGAAGTATAGAGATGTTGACATGGTGCTCAGCTGAACTCCAGTACTATGACATGGACATGGTGATTAAAAGGTTTTTAACCAGAACTCAAGGTCGTCTCAGAGATTGGTACATGAGTCTTGGAGAGTATCGACAATTGCAAATCCAGCAAGCACAATCTCCTGAAGATTTCATGCATATGATTTATGCTGAGTTCATTGGCAACCCGGTTGAACACATCGCTCAAGCAAGGAAGGAATTCTTAAAAATGAGATGTTGTTCATTCCAAAAGAAGGACCTTGAAGAACATTACAATCGCATGTCAAAAAGGTTTTATTGCCTGCAAGGTATTGATGATGTCAACCTCAAGCAAGTTTTTCTAAATTCTTTCCCAGAATCTCTTGCCAGTGAGGTATTCAGATCATTAGAGTCAAAAAATATCTTGATTTCTAATGTCACACTTGGTGCCCTGTATCAAATGGTGCTCAATGCACTTGCCAAGTTTTGCAATTCAAGAAAGTTCATGGACGAACTTGAAAAAACTGGCAAACATTTTGGTTCAGCCTGTGATGAAAAATACCTCCAGATCAAATGCAAAGATAAATCTTCCTGTGATTGCTCTCGTACAAAGAAGAAGTCCCATTTTAAGAAGTTCTTTAACTCTTCCAGAAAGAAAACCACCAAGGGTTTCCCACGGAAGAAATGGAAGTTCATCAGGAAGAAAACACACCGAGGACGCACTTCTGACAGATGCTACATTTGCAATAAGAAAGGACACTTTGCAAAAGATTGCAAAGACAAAAGAAAGTCTCAAGCTTTGATTCAGAGTCTTAATCAAGTCGAACCAGTGGACATTTCTGATTTGGAGTCCCTGTACTCCCTTGACGATGAACCAGATGATCATACAATATGCACCATAGCATATTACGATTCATCATCAGACGAAGAGTCCGAACCAGACCATTCGAATGGACACTCTGATATCAAAGTATTCATGGCAAGCCCCCTTCCTATTCACTCCTCTCTCCCGCAAGTTCTACCCTTACAAAAACCACAACCTGCGCCCTTAGCTAAAGTCCACCTGCTCACATCAACATATGCTAAACCCATTTCGGTCATAGCCTTCTTTGACACAGGATCATCGGTCTCAATACTAAACCCGAAAATTCTCCCTAGCAGTTACTGGAAACCACATTATCAGCAGTTCCTAGCAGCTAGTGGTGATACATTTGTTATTGACAAGATCAGTGTCCCAATCCATATCCGGTTATTTCCAAAATGTGTGGTAAGACACCGGTTCTTAGGATCAAGCTCCCACGGTAAAGATCTCCTTATCGGATTCGATATTCTTCATACCTTGCCAAACATAAGGTTTGCTGAGCAAGGTCTCCGATACAAAAGTTACCTAAACCCCTGGAGTTCCGTGCCCAAACTCTATATGGCATCCACACTCACTATAGAAGCCCTTAAACAACAAATTATCCATACATCATGTGCTTCTAGTCATACAGAGTTTCTCACAAAAAGCAAAAACCCTTTATGGTTAAATCCTTCGTTTTTTGTTACCTTACCGTTCAAACAAAACGAGGACGTCAACCCAACAAAGGCAAGCCATCCAGGAATGAACCCTGATCATTACCAGCTAGCAGTCCAAGAATGTTCAGAACTTGTTCAACAAGGCATCATTGAACCCACAGTTTCACCATGGGCATGTGAAGCGTTTTATGTCAATAAGAGAAGCGAACAAGTCAGAGGCAAGCTAAGGCTAGTCATAAATTATCAGCCACTTAATCATTTCTTGGCTGATGATAAGTTCCCCCTGCCACAGAAAAGGTCATTATTCCAGTCTCTAGCAAATGCAAAGGTCTTATCAAAATTCGATCTTAAAGCTGGATTCTGGCAATTGGGCATTCATCCTGACGATCGACCGAAGACTGCTTTTTGCATACCAGATCATCATTACCAGTGGAACGTTATGCCATTTGGATTAAAAAATGCCCCTTCGGCATTCCAAAAGGCAATGGTCAAAATCTTTGAACCTATTCTCCAAAACGCCCTGGTCTACATTGATGATATTCTCCTGTTTTCTCCAGACGAAGATTCCCATATCAGCTTACTCTCGAAGTTTCATTCCATAATTCAACAGTATGGCATTATGCTATCTGAAAAGAAGATGGAAATAGGAGTTAACTCCATTAACTTTCTTGGAATGAAGATCTTTGATGGAAAATATCAACCACAACCCCATATCGCTCAAGAGCTCCACAAGTTTCCAGATGTGCTTTCGTCACAAAAAGAAGTCCAACAGTTCCTTGGTCTTGTCAACTACATGGCCGATTTCTTGCCAAAGCTGTCACACCATACTGTACACTTATTCCCCATGCTAAAAAAGGAACCACCACTTTGGGCTGAACGACAAACAATAGCTGTCAGAGCTATAAAGCAACTAGCCAACACGATGCCACCTCTAAAGATTCCCACTAATACGGACAAAAGAATTCTCCAGACAGATGCAAGTGATGAATACTGGGGAGCAGTTCTACTTGCACAAGATGACAAAGGTGTCAGAACAATTTGTGGTTACAAGAGTGGCACGTTCAAAGCCTCAGAGCAACACTACCATTCAACTTTCAAGGAGATTCTAGCAGTCAAAAGAGGAATAGAAAAATTCCAATTCCATCTTATCGGTCACTGTTTCCAGATTGAGATGGATATGTCCTCTTTCCCACGCATGCTCCAATTCAAAAGAAAGATGCTTCCAAAGGCACAACTTTTAAGGTGGGCAAATTGGTTCTCACAGTGGAAGTTTACAGTAAAACACATCAAAGGGTCAGAAAATATTCTCGCAGATTTTCTGTCAAGGCCAAAGCACTATAAATATAGTGGTCCTGAAAAGATTCCCCAACACATGGTCATCCCATTGGTGTTTGCTATGGATAAGACCAACTCCAGCTCATCTACTCCCCAAGAAGCCTCTCGCACAACCACCCAAGATCTCCCTGAAGAAGTAACCGAAGTCATTGCTGATTTGACTCTGAGCCAAAGGTCCTTATTGAATTGGAAGACATTTTATAATGTCCTTCTTTCAAAACATGGTCCGTTCATGAAAAATTACATGTTTCATCCCAAATACCCTTTCCTCAACATTTTCCATATCCATGAACTATTCAGGCTTCCTAAAGAAGCACTCTGCTTCTTCTGGTATCTCTTTGAAACCCATACCGTCGCCATCTCCTTCAACGCATGCAAACTGTTCACATACATGTTCCAGTGTCAGTTTGAACACGTTCCCCCTGAACAGAAGAACCTATTCACTGTTCTTCAATGGTTCCTTCCGGTCCATCAATGGATCCAGCGATTGCATGTAAGTCACAAAACTTATGTGCTAATCTGCTACAAAAGACCGTGCTCCTTTCTACCTGGAAATTCTCTCACAAACAAACAACCGTTGATTTACCATTTCCCCACAACCTTCATCCATTCTTGGCATGATGTCAACCCAGCCAGCCGATCCTTCCAGGTTAATCATACCCGGAAACTTTTGGAAATACGTAACGATTTGGCGTCCGCAAATAATGTGGCTCTTCACGACATCCCGACACAGGTAATGGAAGGTGCAAAGATATGGCCAGATAGACACCCTGAAGTGGCATTATGGAAAGAGACTCTCAATCAATGGTTCAGCACCCACCTTGCTAAATCCATTGATTCTTCTGAAGATGACTTTGACATTTCCGACAACGAAGATGACTATGTCTTCCTCAATGATGAACCTTACGATCCGTATGAAGATGACCCATCACACCCAGATTCGCGTTGGAAATAAAAGCATCAGTTTAAAATAAAATTAATGTGTGCTTGTATTTTTCTTTATTATTGAAGTTTGATTAGTTTAAAATAATGATGTAAAAATGATGGAAGCATGAAATCACTTTTCTAGTGATGTAAGCGCTTACATCATTTGTAGAATTATTGGTTGCTTATGTAATGCTTACGTCATGCTTATGTAAGAGGATCTTTTCCTTGCCTATAAAAGGAAGGCCTACCCCTTATTTGTAAATCATCCCTTGAAAGAAATAAGTTCTTCTTTCATAACTCTCTCTCTACAATTCTCTCTACAATTCTCTCTTTATAAATCTTTGAGTCTTTTACTAAGTTCGCCAGTCCTCCACCCTAAATACCTCCACCCTAAGTCCTCCGCCAGTCCTCCACCCTAATAATTGTCCTCCACACCCTAAGTCCTCCGCCAAACCTCCACCCTAATTGGTATCAGAGCCAAACCTCTATCCTGTCCCTCCGTAACTTATCTTTACAATTTATCTAAAGAATTGGATTAGTATTCTCTGTGACTGCCGCCTTGCGGATAGTTCACATCAGAAAACCATTCTACAGATAAAAGGTTAAAGAAAAACCAGATAATTTGTCTTAGGCATTCCTTAAGTTTTATCTTGTTAAATAGAGCCAGTAAGACGACGTTGAGTGAAGTCGCAACCAACCTCTGTAAAACAAGATCAAAAGTTGTGTAGTGCCTTTAGATTAAATATCCGTCTCGACCCCATCATGAACCCAGAATCCAGTCTGTCACGATCTTCCTCTAGCTTTAGACAATCCTCTGCCTCAAAAATAGATCAGTTATATGAGATTTCTTATGTACCTGATGACTCCAAAATCCCTATTACCAGTATGCCCTTAGTTAACCCTTATTCTGTATTCTCTAAACCTAATACTTCATTTTCGAGAAAAGTCAAAAAATTAATAGGATCTACTTCCAATCAACACATTAAAGAGTTTGTCCAAGCCTCTAAATTTGACTCTCACCAACTCCCAGCTACCAGTTCAGAACATATGGTCACTCTATCCCTTCCACCAGATCTTGCTAGACACTGTATAGCCCAAGGGTATACTCATATCCACTTCGGTGCTATCAGATTAGCCCTTACCTTCCATGGTAGAAAAGGTCTCCCTGCCTTTTCCCGAATAGCCCTTGTAGACACAAGGTTTGTAGAGTATCAACATGCTTGCATAGGAACAATACAAACCACCTTAAACGCCGGAACCATTTTTGTTACCTTTTACCCCAACTTCAATATGCCTCTTAATGACCCCTCACTCTACACAGTGCTCAAGGCCCAGATTCAAATTGGGGGTACTCCCCAAGTAAACACTTTCCAGGCAACATTCCACTACCAAATGGCGTATAGAGTTCAAAATCACTCTCTCGACATCATGGTACCGGATCAAGAACACGCTGGGGATGCACTTCTCATTAATGTTGACTCATGTGCAACACCAACATGTACATATGTTCCCAGACAGTTGTCCAGAGAAGAGTTACTAAAACTCCTCCCTGAAAAGTGGGTAACGAATTATGAGCAGATCCACCAAACCCCTGTCCAGACAACTACCGCACCAGACTTCGTCCGCCATGAAAACGGACTTGTCGAAGTCAATTTCTCCTCCCAACAGAAGACGAACGTCTTTCCAACCATCCATATGGTTCAGCCAGTTCAGGCTCCAGCCCCAGTCAAACAAGTTGAGCATTGCTGGTATGATGTCTGTGATTGCCAGGACTGTCTTGATGAAGCATACCGGATTGAATACAATGACAGCAACCAAGAGAAAAGGAAGAACAGATCACAACAAAAACTGAAGGAAAGATATGAATCAGGAGATCCTGCTGTAGGACTCCTTGGTGAACCATCGGGCAAGTTTGACTACTATGTCCTTTACAAAGATTCACCAATATCAACCCTTAAGTCATGTCATGATCTACCTCCTCCAAATCCTCCAAGCCGAGCCCAAGAATGCTGTGTTATTACCCCTGCAGCCACATCGTCTGAATACAAGGCTGTGTTCCCACCTTTAAGCTCGTTTGAAGACACAACCCAAAGAACCAAGCATGAGTGGAAGGTCAAAAACCCCACAACCATAGGTCCCACGGGAATAGCTACTCAGATCAGTCCTGCTGAAGCTACTCTTAATTGGCAAAGTGAGAATGCTGTTGCTCAGAACAAGGTGCTCCAAACTCTCCTTATGCAACAAACACGATCCTTGCAGACACAAGAAAATCTTGTTACGAAGGTACGGTCCCTTGAAAACATGATCCAAGAAATCAAGATGAAGATGCAAGGACTCCACAAAGAACTTCTTGAGATAGTTTGTACAATTCCTCACTCTCAAGCCTCTAGTGATCTTACAAAGAAAGAAGCTGAGATGAAGTTCTTAAAATCACAACTCATTGACTTGGAGAGGCAACATAAGCAGCAAAGAGTAGTAACTCAAATTGATGATCCGTGGACATTGACTTCTACCCCTTTTGTTGGAACATCCTTTGATCCACAGCCACTCCCACTCACACCCTTCCCACAAAAATCTCCATCACTCTCTTTATGGTCCAAAGAGCAAGAAAAGAGAAGAGCTAAAGCTTTACGAATCTCCCTGAAATCTGAAAAAGCCCCAATGGTGTCCTCAAGTGAAACACAAGTCTTTGTTGATGACACCTCTGCCACAACCTCCTCAAGACCACCAAACGTCCTCCCAATTGAAGACGTGAACCCGATCTCATCTTTCCTACAAAACCTAACCCAAAAAGAGACATCCTCTAGTTCACCCTTTGTTGCACCCGTAGTTACAACACCTCCAGATCATGCAGACGGTGACCTCTCTGAAGCCTTTGAACATTTGTTCATGGCAGATCCAGAATCATCTACAGCTCGTAACTACTTTGATGACGAGTATGTAGTAGAATACGACGAAACCTTCCAACCTGCACCACAAAGAAGAACCAAAGTTTCAAAGTCAGATTCTGGCCAAAAGTTTACTTTTGATGATATTCCCCCTTCACAATGGAGAGATAGAAGTATAGAGATGTTGACATGGTGCTCAGCTGAACTCCAGTACTATGACATGGACATGGTGATTAAAAGGTTTTTAACCAGAACTCAAGGTCGTCTCAGAGATTGGTACATGAGTCTTGGAGAGTATCGACAATTGCAAATCCAGCAAACACAATCTCCTGAAGATTTCATGCATATGATTTATGCTGAGTTCATTGGCAACCCGGTTGAACACATCGCTCAAGCAAGGAAGGAATTCTTAAAAATGAGATGTTGTTCATTCCAAAAGAAGGACCTTGAAGAACATTACAATCGCATGTCAAAAAGGTTTTATTGCCTGCAAGGTATTGATGATGTCAACCTCAAGCAAGTTTTTCTAAATTCTTTCCCAGAATCTCTTGCCAGTGAGGTATTCAGATCATTAGAGTCAAAAAATATCTTGATTTCTAATGTCACACTTGGTGCCCTGTATCAAATGGTGCTCAATGCACTTGCCAAGTTTTGCAATTCAAGAAAGTTCATGGACGAACTTGAAAAAACTGGCAAACATTTTGGTTCAGCCTGTGATGAAAAATACCTCCAGATCAAATGCAAAGATAAATCTTCCTGTGATTGCTCTCGTACAAAGAAGAAGTCCCATTTCAAGAAGTTCTTTAACTCTTCCAGAAAGAAAACCACCAAGGGTTTCCCACGGAAGAAATGGAAGTTCATCAGGAAGAAAACACACCGAGGACGCACTTCTGACAGATGCTACATTTGCAATAAGAAAGGACACTTTGCAAAAGATTGCAAAGACAAAAGAAAGTCTCAAGCTTTGATTCAGAGTCTTAATCAAGTCGAACCAGTGGACATTTCTGATTTGGAGTCCCTGTACTCCCTTGACGATGAACCAGATGATCATACAATATGCACCATAGCATATTACGATTCATCATCAGACGAAGAGTCCGAACCAGACCATTCGAATGGACACTCTGATATCGAAGTATTCATGGCAAGCCCCCTTCCTATTCACTCCTCTCTCCCGCAAGTTCTACCCTTACAAAAACCACAACCTGCGCCCTTAGCTAAAGTCCACCTGCTCACATCAACATATGCTAAACCCATTTCGGTCATAGCCTTCTTTGACACAGGATCATCGGTCTCAATACTAAACCCGAAAATTCTCCCTAGCAGTTACTGGAAACCACATTATCAGCAGTTCCTAGCAGCTAGTGGTGATACATTTGTTATTGACAAGATCAGTGTCCCAATCCATATCCGGTTATTTCCAAAATGTGTGGTAAGACACCGGTTCTTAGGATCAAGCTCCCACGGTAAAGATCTCCTTATCGGATTCGATATTCTTCATACCTTGCCAAACATAAGGTTTGTTGAGCAAGGTCTCCGATACAAAAGTTACCTAAACCCCTGGAGTTCCGTGCCCAAACTCTATATGGCATCCACACTCACTATAGAAGCCCTTAAACAACAAATTATCCATACATCATGTGCTTCTAGTCATACAGAGTTTCTCACAAAAAGCAAAAACCCTTTATGGTTAAATCCTTCGTTTTTTGTTACCTTACCGTTCAAACAAAACGAGGACGTCAACCCGACAAAGGCAAGCCATCCAGGAATGAACCCTGATCATTACCAGCTAGCAGTCCAAGAATGTTCAGAACTTGTTCAACAAGGCATCATTGAACCCACAGTTTCCCCATGGGCATGTGAAGCGTTTTATGTCAATAAGAGAAGCGAACAAGTCAGAGGCAAGCTAAGGCTAGTCATAAATTATCAGCCACTTAATCATTTCTTGGCTGATGATAAGTTCCCCCTGCCACAGAAAAGGTCATTATTCCAGTCTCTAGCAAATGCAAAGGTCTTATCAAAATTCGATCTTAAAGCTGGATTCTGGCAATTGGGCATTCATCCTGACGATCGGCCGAAGACTGCTTTTTGCATACCAGATCATCATTACCAGTGGAACGTTATGCCATTTGGATTAAAAAATGCCCCTTCGGCATTCCAAAAGGCAATGGTCAAAATCTTTGAACCTATTCTCCAAAACGCCCTGGTCTACATTGATGATATTCTCCTGTTTTCTCCAGACGAAGATTCCCATATCAGCTTACTCTCGAAGTTTCATTCCATAATTCAACAGTATGGCATTATGCTATCTGAAAAGAAGATGGAAATAGGAGTTAACTCCATTAACTTTCTTGGAATGAAGATCTTTGATGGAAAATATCAACCACAACCCCATATCGCTCAAGAGCTCCACAAGTTTCCAGATGTGCTTTCGTCACAAAAAGAAGTCCAACAGTTCCTTGGTCTTGTCAACTACATGGCCGATTTCTTGCCAAAGCTGTCACACCATACTGTACACTTATTCCCCATGCTAAAAAAGGAACCACCACTTTGGGCTGAACGACAAACAATAGCTGTCAGAGCTATAAAGCAACTAGCCAACACGATGCCACCTCTAAAGATTCCCACTAATACGGACAAAAGAATTCTCCAGACAGATGCAAGTGATGAATACTGGGGAGCAGTTCTACTTGCACAAGATGACAAAGGTGTCAGAACAATTTGTGGTTACAAGAGTGGCACGTTCAAAGCCTCAGAGCAACACTACCATTCAACTTTCAAGGAGATTCTAGCAGTCAAAAGAGGAATAGAAAAATTCCAATTCCATCTTATCGGTCACTGTTTCCAGATTGAGATGGATATGTCCTCTTTCCCACGCATGCTCCAATTCAAAAGAAAGATGCTTCCAAAGGCACAACTTTTAAGGTGGGCAAATTGGTTCTCACAGTGGAAGTTTACAGTAAAACACATCAAAGGGTCAGAAAATATTCTCGCAGATTTTCTGTCAAGGCCAAAGCACTATAAATATAGTGGTCCTGAAAAGATTCCCCAACACATGGTCATCCCATTGGTGTTTGCTATGGATAAGGCCAACTCCAGCTCATCTACTCCCCAAGAAGCCTCTCGCACAACCACCCAAGATCTCCCTGAAGAAGTAACCGAAGTCATTGCTGATTTGACTCTGAGCCAAAGGTCCTTATTGAATTGGAAGACATTTTATAATGTCCTTCTTTCAAAACATGGTCCGTTCATGAAAAATTACATGTTTCATCCCAAATACCCTTTCCTCAACATTTTCCATATCCATGAACTATTCAGGCTTCCTAAAGAAGCACTCTGCTTCTTCTGGTATCTCTTTGAAACCCATACCGTCGCCATCTCCTTCAACGCATGCAAACTGTTCACATACATGTTCCAGTGTCAGTTTGAACACGTTCCCCCTGAACAGAAGAACCTATTCACTGTTCTTCAATGGTTCCTTCCGGTCCATCAATGGATCCAGCGATTGCATGTAAGTCACAAAACTTATGTGCTAATCTGCTTCAAAAGACCGTGCTCCTTTCTACCTGGAAATTCTCTCACAAACAAACAACCGTTGATTTACCATTTCCCCACAACCTTCATCCATTCTTGGCATGATGTCAACCCAGCCAGCCGATCCTTCCAGGTTAATCATACCCGGAAACTTTTGGAAATACGTAACGATTTGGCGTCCGCAAATAATGTGGCTCTTCACGACATCCCGACACAGGTAATGGAAGGTGCAGAGATATGGCCAGATAGACACCCTGAAGTGGCATTATGGAAAGAGACTCTCAATCAATGGTTCAGCACCCACCTTGCTAAATCCATTGATTCTTCTGAAGATGACTTTGACATTTCCGACAACGAAGATGACTATGTCTTCCTCAATGATGAACCTTACGATCCGTATGAAGATGACCCGTCACACCCAGATTCGCGTTGGAAATAAAAGCATCAGTTTAAAATAAAATTAATGTGTGCTTGTATTTTTCTTTATTATTGAAGTTTGATTAGTTTAAAATAATGATGTAAAAATGATGGAAGCATGAAATCACTTTTCTAGTGATGTAAGCGCTTACATCATTTGTAGAATTATTGGTTGCTTATGTAATGCTTACGTCATGCTTATGTAAGAGGATCTTTTCCTTGCCTATAAAAGGAAGGCCTCCCCCTCATTTGTAAATCATCCCTTGAAAGAAATAAATTCTTCTTTCATAACTCTCTCTCTACAATTCTCTCTACAATTTCTCTCTTTATAAATCTTTGAGTTTTTTACTAAGTTCGCCAGTCCTCCACCCTAAATACCTCCACCCTAAGTCCTCCGCCAAACCTCCACCCTAATTGGTATCATGTAAACAGATCTTTATCTCTATGATACCAAGTACCACCTACCAACTGAACAATATTAACTCTTTTGAATAACTATATGTTGGATATAGTGTCTAGAGTGGTTAACTATTGGTCATATTTCTAATAATAGCAGGGTCCTTTTGGGTTGCCCTTAAGACCCAAATAAACAATCAGAAGGATAAAGGGAAACAATTAGTTTATTAATTTGTCATTTGATGATAAATTAATTATAAGCTAAAATATAATTAACTAGATTTAATTATATATAAAATACAGGGGATAAATGATAATTGGTTAAAATAGTTTTAACGAGCTTATCGGTTCAAGGGGGCTAAGTGTAAAATAGAGAAGCAGGAAAGTGGTTATAAAATAAACTGCTAGGGATCAAACCCTAATAAGTTTTTCCTCTCTCTCTATTGTGGCCGTCGATCCCCTCTCTCTCTCTTCCAAAATCGTAAACCCTAATAAGGGTTTAAGGTTTAAACCTCTTCTAGATTGTTGGTATTTGGTGTTCTTAAGTGTGAGCCACTAGAGGGATTCATACTATTGGTCCTTAACATCCAAGAAGCGAGATCAAAGGTTTGATTTATCATTGTGGTTTTCGACAATCACAATAAACAAGTAAATAATCTTGGTTCATTCTTTTGTAGTTAATCATCTAGAACATATGTATCCTGAAAAGTTGTTAGTTTGTATTGTCATATATGATAATTTTAAATATGCTTCCGTTGCTTATATCATGTGGTAGTAAGTTTGCTCAAAACCTTTCACTATATTATTTTCAAGTTACCAACTTTCCCTGGGTTTAAATAACACTATATTATTTTCAAGTTACCAACTTTCCTTATGATGAATATGGAAGTGTTTTTCATCATGAATCACACATTTAATATGAATATGTTACAACATTCATAATGAATAACAAGTCCACACCTCATGAATATGCCACGTGTCGTGTTGTGGGCAATCCCCGGTTCCTAATGAAAATTAGGTTCCGCTGAAAGTAGGGTAGGGGGACATAAACCTTACCTCTACCCCAAGGGCAGAGAGATTGTTTCATTAAGACCCTGGCTTGTGGATAAGTGACTGAAATGCTTTTGAAAGTTCACTAAAAAAATTGAATCGTTCAAAGAATGCACACAAATGGAGTAAAAAAATTTGCAGAATGTAACATACACAACATCAACAAGCCTTTTAACCCAAATTAGTTGAGCTAGACCAAAATTGAAAACCCAAAACAGAAGACCACACACATCTTTTAAATTTTTAGTATATAACAAGGATAATTCTTGCAACGAAATGTATTCTGGCTCTGCTAGAAATTAATTAACAAACCTTCGCCAAAAGTTGATAGATCAACCTGGTGTATTGGTACAACATTAGTTTTACAATCAGGTGAAGCCGAGGCCACCGGAAAAGAGGTCGTCCTGATGGTCAACATGTAAGGATCCGAACCAGTGTACATAGAGCGTTGCCAGCATATATTGGCCTGTCATAAAGTTGAAATTGGAAAAAAGAAAACTACTACTAATTAGGGAATATAAACTTCAGATGCAAAGATTAATTACTATTTTACAAAACCAAACGAACCCAGATCTTCCGACACAGAAATAGGGTCTGGAGAGGGTAGGATGTACACATAACTTATCTCTACCCCCCACTTGAAAGACAAAAAGTAACAGGAAACGGGTGCGGTAGATAGCAGCAAAGTGTGTGCAAACAAGAATCAGATACAATGAAATCACAAATATATTTTATTATGTTTGTGCGCAACATATACATTTATATTTGCGTATGTGTATATATAGAAGAGTGGCGGAAGTAACTGATCAAAATTTTCTGGTGATTCCTTAATGGGTAAATCCTGGTAAATCCAAGTTACGATGAGCATGCCACAAGATCCTGTTTGTTTTAGAAGATGTAATAAAATTAAAATGGCTGAAAAGGTCAATTGAGTTTCACAAGAACAAATTAGTTGGAAAAAAAAGATGGATATTATCTTAGTCAACATATATGGTCTGGAGGGAGAACAAAAACCGACCAAAGTACCTCACAAATGTTCGAGATTCTGATATTTCAATGACATCAGTAACCGGTGAGACATCAAGAAGGGCAGCTGTACGAGGTAATACATTTTTCGCAAAAGAACCTGAAGCAAGCAACAACTATATGCGAGTATTCACCTTTATGCTGCATCAAATGGACTAATATGGCCCATGGTTCTGCTAGAGGGTGTTTAAATTTATCAGAATCGGCCACGAGCAACTAAACAAGAACTTCCGACACTTAGAACATTAACACGTTACATTTTGGGAAGGAAAAAAAGTGTTTCCCACAACACGCTACAATGATCTATAAATTGGTCCAATTTTACTCTCTAAGCATGTTTCTTCTTAAATGTTAAAACATTCTCATCTAAAAAGATTTCTAAATTACCCTATAAGTAATCATTTACGAGTGAAATCTGTTGGGTCAGATATGAGCTAAGTCTGGATAATGTTGCTGAAGTGTTAAAGATTAATACTGCTGAAGATTTTACTACTGCTAGTAGTATTACTACTGCTAGTAGTATTACTACTGCTTGGAGAGTTAGTACTGCTAGTAGTTAGTACTGCTTGAAGATTAATGTTGCTGGATGATTAATACTGCTAATGATGATGATGTTGATAATGATGACTTGAAACGAAAGACTAGGAGCTGAAGATAATGATGAAGATAATTATGGAATGGATGCTGAAGATCAATATTTTTTTAGTAATTATCTTGTAATCAGTTCTGTATATATAGTCTAGTAGTTTTTGATATATAAACAAGTTTTTAAACAAGTTTTTCATATACGTTTAGAGAGAATTAACCTCAAGATTAGTTTTAATCATTTCTTTAGAGAAGTATAGAACGTCTGTTGAGTCTGTTCAACAGATTGAGGTTTTGTTTGTAATCATTAAGTTAATTCAATATAACTTGTGATTTGAGTTCATACACTGTTTGAATGATTTATTGTTAAAGTGTTATTCCGCGACTTCTTTAACATAGTTTCTGAGTGTTTAGTTTAAATTCTTGTTTTGAATTTCGATCCTGACAAGTGGTATCAGAGCTTAAGGAACTCAGAAATCAATAATCATCATGGACGGATCACATGACAGTGTTCTTGTTTCAAAGGTCCCCATGCTCAAACCCAATGAGTTTGACATGTGGAAAATCAGAATCAGGCAGTACATTCTTCTCACAGACTTCTCAATCTGGGACATCATTGAGAATGGTCCCTCAAATGAAGGAAAGATGGGAGAAGATGGCAAGAGACCTCCACCAAAGACTGATGGAGAAAGAAAGATGAGGCAGACTGAGATGAAAGCCTTGAGCACTCTGCTCTTGGCAATTCCTAATGAATACCAACATCAGTTTTGCAACTGTTCTGATGCTCAAATCCTATGGAATGCATTGGAGAAGAGATTTTCAGTTACTAAAATCACTAAGAGAAATCAAAAAGCTATTCTCAAGCAACAATATGAAAACTTTATGTCTACAAAGAATGAGTCTATGACTCAAACTTTTGATAGATTCAACAAGTTGATTGGAGAATTGGCCACTGTTGGTGTCAAGATGGACCAGGATGATGTCAACAGAAAGTTTCTAAGATCTCTTGGTGAAGAATGGGTGATGTATACATTATCATTCAGACAGAATGACAATCTGGAGGACAAGAAGCTTGATGATCTCTACAATGATCTCAGGGTGTTTGAAGCAGAGGTTGAATCTAAGAAGAAGCCATCTGGATACTCTCATAATGTTGCTCTCTTATCATCTACTACTGATTCTTCTGCTAATACAGAATCAGTTAGTACTTCTTATGGATCAAAACAGGATGGATCCAATGATTCTGTTTTGGAAGCCTTCCTTGCTAGTCATGCTAAATCTGCTCTTATCAATGATGATCTGGAGCAGATCAATGTTGATGACCTTGAAGAGATGGATATCAAGTGGCAAATGGCAATGCTCACCATGAGAGTCAAAAGATTTATTAAAAGAACAGGTAGAAACAACTTTGCCATGAGAAGAGAAGATGGTGATGGATTTGATAAATCCAAGGTGGAATGCTACAAATGCCATAATCTGGGACACTTTGCAAGAGAATGCAGAGGAGGAATTGCTCAACAGCATGGAAGCAACAATCAACAATCAAAGTCCACTAACTATAACAGGAATCCATCTCAAGCTCTTGTCTCACAAGAAGGAATGGGCTTTGATTGGAGTGATCAAGCAGAGGAGGCAATTCAGAACCAAGCATTGATGGCTGAGGTTTCAGAGTCATCAAGCACTGCAATTCCCACAGAGGTAAAATCTAACATTTGCTCTAAAACATGTCTTGAAACTGTTAAAAAGTACAGGGATCACAATCAGAGCATGTGTGATGACCTTAAAAGGTTGGAGAAAGATAGAAGAGAGTATAGTTTGATCATCGAGAATTTTGAAGAACAAATTAAGTCATACCAGGCCAATGAACTTCAACATTCATATGATACCAACTACTGGAAGTGGGAGAAGAATCAGTTAGAGATTGAACTAGAAAACTCTAGAGAGGAATGTGAGAAAATTAGGAGTGAATTTGAGAAGGCCAAACTAGACATTGAGAAATATTCCAATGCTTCTAAAGCAATGGACTCTTTACTCAAAACTCAAGTTCATGACAAACTGAGAAGAGGAATAGGCTACAACAACACCCCTCCACCTTACAATAACAATTATATTCCACCCACCTCAGACCTCCTAGAAAGACAAGATAAGAAGGAATTACCTGAAGAAGCCACTGAAGTAGATCCACTAGATACAATAGTGGTTGAGACAGAGTCTGAAGAAGAGAATACTGAGGGTAAGAATAAGGAAGACCATAAAGAAACTCCCTTAGAAAATCACATTCTTACAAATGAGAGGGGGGGGGGAACCATTTGTCAAGAGTGAGAAAGTGGAAATGTCCAAGACAGAGAAAGAGAATGGTAAGAGTGAGAAAGCTGAGACCTCTAGGAAAGGAAAGGAAAAGGTACAGGGAAATCATTATATGCAAACCACTGTTGTAAATCCCTGTACTTGTCAACAGAACAAGCCCCATCAACATGATAAAATAAGGGGAAATCAGAGAAACAGAAATAACCAGTGGGCTCAAAAACAGGGAATTGATCTAAGCAAAGTCAATAGACCAAAGCTTTGTTTTATTTGTGGCAAGTTGAATCATCTAGCCAAACATTGTTATTTCAATCCTATTAACCAAAGATTTACTTTTCAAATACAACATCAAAATTCTGTTGGTTATAGGAAGCAATCTAGAAGATCAAGGAACCACATGGCTGAGGCAAAATCTCATGTTCAGAATAAGTTTGCTAAAGCCAAGGAAAATACTCCAAGTAAATCAAGGAGTAACACAAAGAATAAGAAAGCAAACAAATGTGTCTTAATTTGGGTCCCAAAAGAAACTAAACCTGTTAGTACTGCTACCTCAAATAGTACTGCTAACAGAAATAGTGCTGCTGATAGCAATACTACTGCTGACCAAGTTAGTACTGTTAATAAAGTTAGTACTGCTACCAGAGTTAGTACTGATGACCAAATTAGTACTGCTAATGAGGTTAGTGCTGCTAACCAAGTTAATACTGCTAACAAGGATAGTACTGCTACCAGTGTTAATATTGCCTTTGCCAGTGTTAATACTACCACGCCTATAATTAAGACAAAGTATTCCAGCCATGAGATTCCTAACTCTGATCATCCCATCAACACTAAGCTTAATGAATATGAGTATGTTGATGAGAAAGGACAACCCAAGACCACTTTGGCTTGGGTTCCCTCTAAAAACTAACTGTTTTACCTTATGTGCAGGGCAACCAACAGCTCAAGAAGAAGAGCATTTGGCATGTAGATAGTGGTTGCTCTAGGCACATGACAGGTAACATGGTCTGCCTTCAAAATTTCAAAAAGTTTGATGGAGGACGTGTTGCTTTTGGTGACAATCCAGCAAGAGGTAAGATCAGTGGAAAAGGTATGGTTTTAAAAGGTAAGATGTCTTTTGAAGATGTTTACTATGTTGAGCAATTGAGATACAACCTGTTAAGTGTATCACAGGTTTGTGACAAGAAACATAGTATACTATTTACTGAGACTGAATGTATTATCCTTGCTCCAGGATTCAAGGTAGTTGATGAAAATATGATACTACTTAGAACTCCTAGAAAGGATAATGTTTATTGTTTGGACTTAGAGAATGTTTCATCTGATTCATCATTAAACTGTCTGTTTTCAAAAGCTTCTTTAGATGAATCATCTATTTGGCATAGAAGGATGTGTCACATGAATTTTAAAACAATGAACATTCTTGTGAAAAACAACCTTGTAAGAGGTTTACCTCAAAAAGTGTTTTCATGTGATGATCATTGTGTTGCTTGCCTTAAAGGCAAGCAGCACAAAACTTCTCATAAGTCCAAAGAAATAAATACAATCTCTTCTCCTCTTCAATTATTGCATATGGATCTCTTTGGTCCTACTAATGTGATGAGTATTGGAAAGAAGTCCTATTGCTTGGTCATTGTTGATGATTTCTCTAGATTTACTTGGGTATATTTTCTGAGGAATAAGGATGAGACAAGTGGACTGATCAAATCCTTTGTCCTTAGGATTGAAAACTAAACTAATTTAAGGGTTAAAGTCATCAGATCTGATAATGGAACAGAATTTAAAAACAATGACTTAAACAGCTTTTGTGAGACTAAAGGTATCGAGAGACAATATAGTGCTCCTAGAACTCCTCAACAAAATGGTGTTGCTGAGAGGAGAAATAGGACACTGATTGAGGCTGCTAGATTCAAAATTACCAATTACTTTTTGGGCAGAAGCAGTTAATACTGCTTGTTATGTCCAAAACAGAGTTCTAGTAGTCAAATCCCAAGGAAAAACACCTTATGAACTTTTTAACAAGAAGAAACCTTTTATTGGATTTTTCAAACCTTTTGGGTGTCCTTGCACAATTCTCAACACCAAATCTCACATAGGCAAGTTTGAAAGCAAAGCTGAGGATGGATTTCTTGTTAGATACTCCTCTCAGAGTAAGGCATATAGAGTATTTAATAGTTCTTCAAGGATTATAGAGGAAAGTGACAATGTCAAATGCAATGAGAACACACCAAATCAAATTGGTACAGGTCCTGATTGGTTGTTTGACATTGATTCACTAACTAATGCTTTGGGTTTTAGTAATGTGCCAACTGCAGGAACAAATTCAGAACAGGTATAAGCATAGAAACAAGAGTTTGTGCTGTTCCCCATACCTACTGTTGATCCTGTTGAATTTTGCCAGCAAGATAAGAAAGAT
This sequence comes from Arctium minus, assembly GCA_954870635.1. NCBI lineage: Eukaryota > Viridiplantae > Streptophyta > Magnoliopsida > Asterales > Asteraceae > Arctium > Arctium minus. The sequence continues at coordinate 34,915,373 of OX941088.1, forward strand.
TATTCAGACACAGGTGACTCTAAATCAGAACAGAATGCAGCTGATAAAGGTGATGAAGAGGATAAAGGTGATGAAGAGAATAAGAGTGATAAAGAGAATGCTCATAATTCAGGAAACACAGGCCCTGAGATGCCCATACTGTTAGAAGATGATACTGATGAAGAAAATTCTTCAGTATTTGGTGGAAGCACTCCTGAGAAGAATGACTCTAATCTGGATGAAAATATCAATGAGGAGGCTGCACATCAAACAAGAACTCAGAAAAATCATCCTCCTCATTTGGTGATTGGTGACATCAATTCTCCTAGGATCACAAGGCATCAAAGTAAGATAGGAGGATTGAAAGACTTGCAGTCAGGATTGTTATCTTGTTTTCTATCTCAGATTGAACCCAAGAAGGCCTATGATGCTATGAAATAACCAAGCTGGATAGAAGCAATGTAAGAGGAGCTGCTGCAGTTTGAGCTACAAAATGTGTGGGATCTGGTTGATCTTCCACAAGGACAAAGCACAATTGGTACTAAATGGGTTTTCAGGAATAAGAAAGATGAGAGAGGAATTGTGATAAAGAATAAGGCCAGGCTAGTGGCACAAGGGTATACACAAGAAGAGGGGATAGATTATGAAGAAGTATTTGCACCAGTAGCCAGAATTGAGGCAATTAGGCTGTTTCTAGCCTATGCTTCTTTCATGCAGTTCAGAGTATTTCAGATGGATGTCAAAGTGCATTTTTATATGGGAAAATTGATGAAGAAGTGTATGTTTGTCAGCCTCCAGGGTTTGAGAATCCTACCTTTCCTGATAAAGTATACAAGCTAAAGAAGGCACTCTATGGGCTACATCAAGCACCAAGAGCATGGTATGACACTCTGTCTACCTATCTCTTGGAAAATGGTTTTGAAAGGGGAATAATTGACAATACTCTGTTCATCAAAAGGAAGAAGAAGGACATCATGCTTGTGCAAATCTATGTGGATGACATCATCTTTGGATCCACAAAAGATTATATGTGCAAGGAGTTTGAGGAGCTGATGCACAAATCATTCAAGATGAGCTCTATGGGTGAACTTACATTCTTCCTTGGGTTACAGGTTAAACAGAAGAAAGATGGTATCTTCATCAGCCAATCCAAGTATGTGCAAGATATACTTACAAAGTTTGGATTTTCAGATTCAAAGCCTGCAAGCACACCTATGAAAACACACAAACAGATCACTGCAGATCTTGAGGGGGAGGATGTAGATGTTTATCATTATAGATCTATGATAGGCTCCCTCATGTATCTAACAGCTTCAAGGCCAGGTATTATGTTTGTTGTCTGTGTGTGTGCCAGATTTCAAGTAAGACCTAAGCAATCTCATTTTCAAGTAGTCAAGAGGATCTTCAGATATCTCAAAGGACAACCTAGGTTGGGTCTTTGGTATCCTCATGACTCACCATTTGATCTACTTGCATATTCTGATAGTGATTTGGGTGGTGCAAACTTGGATATAAAGTCTACATCAGGAGGATGTTAGTTTTTGGGTGCAAGACTAATTTCATGGCAGTGTAAAAAGCAAACCACAGTGTCCACCTCTACAACAAAAGCAGAGTATATAGCTGCTGCAAGCTGCTGCTCACAGGTGTTATGGATTCAGAATCAGATGTTGGACTATGGTGTTACTTTTCTTCACACTCCAATCTTCATTGATAACAACAGTGCTATAAGCATTGTTAACAATCCAGTCAAGCACTCTAAAATCAAGAATATAGAAATCAGGTACCATTTTATTAGAGATTGCAATGAAAAGAAGTTAATTCAGGTTTTGAAAGTACACACAAGTAACCAATTTGCTGATCTATTCACCAAAGCTTTTGATGTGGGCAGATTCACATTCTTGGTCACAAGTGTACGCATGATAAACACTGAATAAGCCTCTTTTGATTTTCTTTATGTACCATTTATGTATAGATTCCTTCCTGCTTAATTTCTCATATTGTATTGTGCATGGAGCTGCTAACTATGTGTGTTTAAGTGTTTCAGATTACATTGCTGAATTGGATACTTAGTACTTCTAGTTCAGTTAATACTGCTCTCACTATTACTCTTTCTGACAGTTCAAATATGGTTAAGTATGGTTACTACTGCTAGGTGGTTTATACTACCAGTGCAAAGTTACTACTGCTTGCCTTATTTCTACTGCTAATCAGTGTTACTACTGCTGGTATGTGTTAATACTGCTAGTCTATGTTAATACTGCCAGTATGCGTTACTACTGCTAATATGAGTTAATACTGCGAGTATGTGTTAATGATGCTAAGGTACTTAGTACTGCTTCTAACTGAAACCCTCCACCTATAAATACCCTCTCTGACCGCTAAAATCCAAACAGCTCTTTGAATTTCCTACGAGTGTTCTTTCTCTCTCTCTCGAATTCTTGCTTCCCAGTGCATAAACCCTAGAGTTGATTCGATCCCAAGAACGATGTCAGGATTGGAATTTGTGGACGATCACAATGAACTCGCAATGCTGCAGAAACCCAAACAAGCTGAGGGTTTTGAAGAAATTGTGGATTTCCTGAAAGCATCTCACATTGCCTATGCACTCACAGTCAATCCCACCATCTATGTGGAGCACATGCGTCAGTTCTGGGCCAATGCCTCTATACAGACTATTGATGGCAATCAGGTCATCCAATCAAGGGTATGTGATAAACTTATCACAATCACTGAAGCCTGTATTCGCACTCATCTACGACTAGATGATGCCTCAGGTATTACTTCTCTGTCCAAGGAAGATCTCTTCCCAGCAATTAGTCGAATGGGGTATGAAGGTCCCACTGAGGTGTATAAGTTCTTTAAAAGCAAATTTTCACCTCAATGGCAATTTTTTGTTCATACCCTTCAGCATTGTATTTCCCGCAAAACAACTAGATGGAGTGAGTTCAGCAGTACCATAGCTTATGCTCTGGTCTGCTTAGCAACCTCCAGAAAGTTTAATTTTTCACAAATGCTTTTAAATGATTTACTGTCAAACTTGGATACCAAAACCAAAACAAAGAGATTTTATACGTATCCAAGGTTTGTACAAGAAGTACTGAACAATGAATTGATGGATTTACCCTCTTTTCAAGAGGTGTATGTACCAAAACCTCCCAAAGGGAAGGTGTTTTCCAACATGAGAAGGCCTAGTAAGGACTTCTCTGGAACAAACACACCATTGTTCTCTACAATGATGGTTGTATCTCATTCCCATGGTGAGGCATCAGGGTCAAAGCCCACATCTGACTAACCCACTGATGACCTACCCACACCACTCATTTCAATTAATCCTCCTCAGATCCCTATTGTAAAGCCAAAATCCCCCATCACCAAAACATATATAAGGAAAAAGGTACAGAAGGTTCCTTCCCTTCCTGTATCTTCACCCCAACAACCTGCAAGACCTCTAATGGAGCATTCTCCATTAGAGAATATCTAAAGGGAAACCACAGGGGTGTCTCCTAACCCCAAGAAGGTGCTCTCTAAGGAGAAGGAAGAGCATGTGAGCAGTAAGGCTCACACTACTGATTCTGCACAAGGTGTGGATCAGGACAGTGTGAACATCTCTAAGACCTTCCCCACGGAAACTTTAGGTGAGCAATCATCTAAAGGTCCTAGGTGTCAAGAAACCACGGGGGGTAGAAGGTGCTTCTGCTAGGCAGAAGGCCTCTACTAAAAGATCCAAGGATCCTTCAAGGGTGGTAAAAACACCTAAAGGAGGTGAGGACAGATATAACTATGAAGAATTGATGGATACTCTTGGTACAATAAGTCTGGAAGTTCACAATCAAGATTTGGAGATAAAAGAATTGAAAAAGGTGATTTCTTCTCAACAAGTGCAGATTTTCAAACTCAAGAAGAGGAACATTGATCATGATGCTTCCAAAAAGGGGGAGACTCAAGAGGATGAAAGTGAAAAGAAAAGCCCTGTTGGCATGGAATCTCAATTTGAGGGGGAGATTGGTGCTGAAACAGAGAAAGAAGCAGTAGAAACTGCCCATGCAGCAGAAACTTTTGTGAAAGCAGCAGAAATTGGTAAAGCAGCAGTAACTGAGTCAGCAGCAGAAACTGTAGAACCAGCAGTAGAAACAGAGAAGGTAGCAGCAGAAACTGGTTTGTCTGTAGAGGAGATAGAGATTACTGAGACTCTAGTTAAGGCAAAGAATGACACCCCCAATACTGCTCAAAAGGCCAAGGGAGTGGTAATCAAAGAAGGTGACTCAGAAAAGAAAAGAAGTCAGTGAGGCAGAGGCCAAAAGAAAAGGGAAAGAAAAGTGGTTGAATCTGTGAAACCATCAAAGAAATTCTCACAAATAGAACTGGATGAAGAGATAGCTAAGAAGATGCAAGAAGAGATTGAAAAGGAGGAAGAGATCCAAACAGCTAAAGACAGAAAGATTGCATTAGATTTGGCTACAAAGCTAAATGAAGAATATCAGAAGAGTTTAAAGCTTGCTGCTAAGAAAGTTACCATGAAAGATTCTAGGGAAAGGCAGCCATCAAAGACAAGACAAAGACAGCCTTCTAAGACCTTTCTGGCTGCACAGGAAAGGAGAAAGATGATAAACTTCCTGAAAGGGTCCATTGGAGTCCCTGAAGGAATGTTTACTAACATGTCCTTCAGCAGAATAGAGAAGTTGTACAAGAAGGAGATGGCCAAGCTTCAAGGAGACTTTAGTCAGAGGGTTGAGGTTGAAAGAAAATTGAAAGAGAGACATGATCTGAATATTCAACAGCCCTTCCCTGACAGTGAAGAAGGCACTCCTACAAAAGAAAAGACTGAAGTCAAGAAGGAAGATTCTCTAGCACAGAAAATTGGAGCTATAAAAAGAATGAAGTCTATTGCTTCAAAGAAACAGGCAAAGAGGCCAAGAGTTAAAGAAGTTGAGAAGGAGAAGGAAAGTGAAAGAACAGAAGCAGAACCATCAGAACCTATTGTTGCACCTTCAACAGAGCAAGAGCAGAATCAAGAGCCAACAAGTCAACAATCAGAACAACCAAGACAACCTGAGGAACAGTTTGAGTTGTACATGACAATAACAAATGAAGAACCAGTGAAAGTTGATCCCATCTCTGTGGAAGCTCCAGAGATTATCCATTGGGATACTCTAGTGGATAAAAGAACAGAGTATTTCAGAATAAAGAGAATGGGTGATCATTATGAAGTGTATGCTACATGGGGTAAAATAATCAGAAGCTGTAACAGGGTGGATTTGGAAGAAATGTAGAAGGTTGGTTTGAACTTGTATGGGGATTTACTGAAAGGAGCAGGGATGAGCATTAAAAAGATGGCCATGGAGTACTTGTGCATGATGTTTGATCCTGAAAGAGTGCAGTATGTTATCAAAGACTTGCATCTTGAGAATGGATTTAAAAGAATAGATAACTGGATGATGTTTGAAAATTGTGGAGTCTTTGTGATAACCATTGATAAGAGCTATCATGAATACTACTTGGTGGATAAGGTATATGACCACAGCAAAGCAAAGTTGCAAGGGATGTTGAAAGCCAAGCTGGTATGTGCTAAAGGTTCAGAAATGGCCAGAATAGTGATCTGAAGAACTATCAATCAAAGTCTAGGTATGGATCCTAATCTGGGAAATTGAGCTGAAGTTTTGAAAGCATCATGAAGACCACATTTTGAAGAACTTAACTTCTGGATTTCAAAAGTTAAGTTAGGGGGAGATTGTTGGGTCAGATATGAGCTAAGTCTGGATAATGCTGCTGAAGTGTTAAAGATTAATAATGCTGAAGATTTTACTACTGCTTGGAGAGTTAGTACTGCTAGTAGTTAGTACTGCTTGAAGATTAATGTTGCTGGATGATTAATACTGCTAATGATGATGATGTTGATAATGATGACTTGGAACGAAAGACTAGGAGCTGAATATAATGATGAAGATAATTATGGAATGGATGTTGAAGATCAATATTTCTTTAGTAATTATCTTGTAATCAGTTCTGTATATATAGTCTAGTAGTTTTTGATAGATAAACAAGTTTTTAAACAAGTTTTTCATATACATTTAGAGAGAATTAATCTCAAGATTAGTTTTAATCCTTTCTTTAGAGAAGTATAGAACGTCTGTTGAGTCTGTTCAACAGATTGAGGTTTTGTTTATAATCATTAAGTTAATTCAATATAACTTGTGATTTGAGTTCATACACTGTTTGAATGATTTATTGTTAAAGTGTTATTCCGCGACTTTTTTAACATAGTTTCTGAGTGTTTAGTTAAAATTTTTGTTTTGAATTTCGATCCTGACAAGCCTGCATAACCAACTACCATAGTTTCAACGTAAATAACATAACCTTGAGGATCAGTTCAACCAGCAAATAAAGGCTAGGCCTTGGGGTTATACCGAACTCAAGGAAGTAGCGGTGAGTGAACCGCCTTCATGTTCTGCTATAACTAATGTTCCAAGCTATTACAAAGTTTTCAGAACAGATCAGCAAGTACATATAGAAAGTTAGAAACCATAAATGAACTAGTGTTATACCCGTCCTTTGGTCGGGTACACCACATGATTTTAATCGGATTAAGTTATTTGATATTACCATTTCAAAAGTTATGCTTACTTATTGTATTCTAGTTATGTACCTGCTGCAATATAGCAGGCAATTGTGTGTAAAATTTTATCTTTTCTTTTAAATGGAAAGAGTTATATGTTACGAATTCCACCAAAGGACCTCTAGTATCCACCTTATTAAGCCAAGCCAAGCCATACTCCATACAAATATGCATAGAAAAAGATGAGATATCAAACAACAACAATACTACAAGATGCTAGTGTACAACATATAGCTAACAACAATGCATACTTCTCTCATAATTTAAAACACTATTAATATCAGCTACCCCATGATATTTTAAAATCCAATGTTTGTAGGATTTCACTGAAATTTGGAGATTTTAATTTTGGATTTTCCTTTAAATCAAATGCATGATTGGAATGTAATCATGGTTAAATAAAATTTGTAATTGATATATAGAAATATCTATACTATATATTAAAATTCTTAAAGGGTTATTGAAAAAAGTAGTTATTGGAAAACGGTTTTTGGAAAGTTAAATTTTACATTTATCACCCTTACAATTAATTATTTAATTTACTTTCTATCCCTTGTTTTTTCATTTTTCATTTTACACCCTTATTATTTTAACACAAATAATCGTATATAAATAAAAATGCAATGAAAAAATACGTTTCTTTTTTTACAAATTATACCATTATAATCGTCTCGTCAATACCTTCAAAACGAGCCAAATATTGAATATTTTTAAATTTAACCGTACTATTAAATATCATGAATATCTACGAATTAAATATCTACTACTATATAAAAAAACTAATACAGTTATTGTACAAACTTTTGTACAATAACACTTATCACCCTAAACTTTTATACAATAACACTTATCACCCTTGTAATGTTACATTTGTCACCCTTACAATTACTTATTTAATTCATTTTATATCCCTTATTTTTTCATTTTACACCATTATCATATTAACACAAATAATCGTGTATGAACAAAAATGCAATGAAAAAATAGGTTTCTTTTTCTACAAATTATACTATTATAATCGTCTCGTCAATATCTTCAAAACGAGCCCAATATTGAATATTTTTTAATTTAACCGTACTATTAAATATCATGAATATCTACGAACTAATTTGTTTTCTATCCATACGTTTTATTTTTTTCCACCGTTAACACATTAAAAATACATAATCGTAAAATACGTTTCATTTTTATTATAAATTATATTATTATAATTTTTTCTGTCAATAATTGTAATATAAACTAATTATTGAATATATTTATGGGTTTAGAGTTTTATAAATTGTGATTCATAGGTCATGGTTGGATTGTTGATGACATGTCTATAAGGAAGTAACATTAATTGTTCGTTATTTACTTACATTCTGCTGCATCGCGCGAGTATATGCCTAGTATGTATGTATATATATATATATAGGTTAACATGTCTTACGGGTAAGTATGATTGTAGCTATAGATTGTCCCTCGTTAATTTTCCTACATAATTATTCTAGACGTTTGCAAATAATTCACAGAACTATGCCCGTAGGCTAGTTAATCTTTACAATTTACATGCCTCTAGGAGAATCTAAAAACTCAAGTTTTATGTGAACTACATTGGAATAGACATGTAGTTAAAATGACAAAAAAAAAAAAAACTATTCTTAACATTTATATCTTCAGCAAAGTAGTCTTTTATGTGAAACGTAGGAATATTAGCCGGGATAAAACTTCAAGTCTTCTATATCTATTAACATGAGAGCATCTCCAACAGCTATGCTATAATTTTTCTAAAATAAAGTAGAAAAACTTAAAATCTCTAAAAAAAATTACATCCAACTCTAACAGCTACTCTATTTTAGCAATTCTATCATCAATTATATTAATAAAATATTATTTCTCTCTCCTAAACATACAACTTCAATGTTTCCTATTGGTGGAAAAGAATATCTCTCTTAAATATGGAGTTTTAGAGATTTCTCCAAATTTGGAGATTTTTACCTTCTCCCTCTTCTTTTCTCTATTTTAGCATACGATATAGCATAGCTGTTGGAGCAAAAAAATTGCTAAAATCTCACTTTTTTCTATTTTAGCATAGCTGTTGGAGATGCTCTGACCCTTGGTTCCTTTTATTATTTTTACTCTCGCGTACAAAGAAATAGTACATGTAACAACAAATTTGACTTGTCAAGCTCGAAAGAAAAAGAAAAAAAACACAACAGTGATCAAACTTAGACATGATCATCCTATAAAATCTAAACAAACTTGTGCACAGCCATGTTTGATGCACATAATCCCAATCTTGGATCCATCCTTTCTTTGATCATCCACACAATAAGTGCACCCGCCAAATGTTGAATAACATATGCAGCAAAGGACTCTATCCAAAACCCTTGATTTAGAAATAAAATGAACCAAAGAAAAAGAAACGAAAAGCTTCTTTTAATCAAATAGATCAAATGTTGAAGAGTAAAAACAACTTGCCAGCAATCGTAAAGTACTGGACAAGTGTCATGTGTAAGATAGAGTGATCGACTATTCCTTTCTCCAGAAGCGGTTGAACACACAGGACATATGTCTCAAGACTGCTGCTTTTTGCAGATTCCACTTGGAAATTACATCCACTAACCTGTTAACAAAGTGATATGATGGGGATGAGAGCATATTTTTTGTTTTTATGGGAGCCAAGATCATGAATGATACAAAAAACATGTAATAAAGGAAATGTTCCTAAATCATATGATGGTATAAAAACCACAGGTTGAAGAAAACCTATTTGGTTAAGTCATTTTGGAAAGATGGAAATAGTACTTTAGTAATCAGAATTGGAAGCCATATCATGATCAAATGAAGTACCTTGCAAAGCATTAAAAACATTTGAATGCTTAGCCATCTCTGCTATTCTAAATTCTTAGCCTTCTTTGCTTTCCTCTGGGCATTCGCTAGCTTCTCCTATTGTTTCATCAGTTAGCTGCCACTTCTCCTATAGATTTACCAGTTAGTTGTACAGAACAAAAACAGTACCCCAAAAACTCATTTTAGACTCCCCCATCTTCAATATTCATGCATGACAGAATATATAACAAAATATTTCAATAATTACCATTATGTGTAGGTGAAACATAATAGTAATTTTTACCTCATTTGAATAATCTGAGAAAATCCCCAAATATTTTACCCCTGTATATACAATCTTAATTTAGAATGCCAAAAATGTAAAGGAACATGAGTCTAAAGTATAAAAATATATACTTGGAATGTATAAAACCTAAACAGAAGGTAAAGATGGTTGATGAACTAAGAGGGTTTGTTTATAACATATAAATATCAAACCTTCTCATATAAATCATGCATACAAGTGCATCTTGTTCCTTATCAGGTCTCCAGTATCAGAGAGTGCACAATCATAACATATTGCTCACCGCACTATTAGCATCCCGCCCACCAGGCCACCACAAAGCAAAAGAAGAGCATCAGAGCGTGCACTTGCAGTAGCATACCTACATCAAAGTGAAAGAATCAAATGAGAGCAACAAGAAAATGTTATGCTCTAAACTGTACAACATTTATCAAAGTCATCCCACAACATCTAATCCAGCCGAAAATGAAGAACCAAAGTATAAAAAACCCCAGTGAAGCTAGAGGAATAATCAACATGTCATCAAGATCATAAATTCACAAGATCATAATTCATCAAGGTCATAAATCCACAAAGAACCTAGAAGAATAAGTTGTACAAAATTTATCAAAGTCATCCCACAACATCTCATAAATTCATAATGTAACAAGTATTGTATTATATCCCTGTGGAACATTTATCATTTTTGTAATCAGATAAACTCAAATTCCATGAATAATCGCAATTCGCGACTATTCCGTCATGGATTTCATCAGGAATCAATGATCAAAACCACAAGAAATCATGTGTTCCTTTATTTTGAGTTTCTTCATCGATGCATGCATTTCCAATCTGAAAAAAATCGAATCCAAAAGTGTAAATATCTATTAATGTAAACAAAAATTTTGATTTTTGAATAGGTTATCAAAAGCAGGAATCAACAGATGTAGGCCTATCTGTCCGGTTTTGAACTCATTGATTTCCCCTATTTGCCTGCTTATACACCATCAATTCAAGATTTCTTTGAAAATTTGTATGTATAGGCTATATGTAATGGCAAAGGAGGAAGAAGGTAGGGCTTCTTGTTTCTTCTGAATCTGAAATCAGATTTTGCAAGTTTGTATGTGCGTGTATATATATACACGGAGGAGATGACAGGAGGTTGTGTTCACGTCACAAACTCCACGTAATCATGAAACCTAGGGGGAGTTGGAACTCCATGAAGGTTGATGATAGGAGGTTGCATTCCCCCTCCCTCCTTTCGAACAAACAAAGAGTAGATTGTGGTTACATTAAAAAATATATACATAAAAGGTAATATGAACATAAACATATAATTTAGCAAAATCAAGGTTGTAAGTTTAGTATTAACTCGATTCCTGATCCATTTCAAAATCCTAAAATAGATTGTATTCTATTTAACTTGTAACAACAATATCACAAAATATACAAAATCATATGAAACTGTAAGAATTTTGAATTTTAGAGTTAACGTGAAACTTTGGAACTTTACAAATGGTAGACAGCGTATATAACTAACCTTCAAAACAAAGTATGTGATATCCTTCACATATCTATAATCCCCTTTTCCTTCTTGATCATCCTGTTTCAACTCGATAGAAAATGCAATACAAAATCAAACAAAATACAAAAATTGAAATATAAACATTTACGAAATCGAAAGTGTAGAGAAAGTCGATTCCTTTTCACCTGAAACTTAGTCGATTTCAAGCCCTAATCGTGGATCGAAAAATACATGCATAATTCTACCGTTTTTAACCCTCTTCTTCACACACCAAACATCAATTGGGTTAGCCAATTGATCTATCTCGTCGATTCCAGTTAAAACATAGCCTTCTTCAAGAGAAAAAAAGAAAATGAGAAAGAAATAAATGTTTATTGGAAATTCGAAAAACAGGTTCAAATCATAACGATAAAACCACAAAACTATTGAAAATCAGATTGAGAAAGAAACATTACAGATCGAGTATAGCGTCTTCATAATCTTCACCGGTAGTAACATCAACTTCTTCGAGCTTGACAATCGGAGCAACCTGTACCACTTATTTCAGTTAAAACATAACCTTCTTCAAGAGAAAAGAAGAAAATGAGAAAGAAAGAAATGTTCACTGGAAATTCGAAAAATAGGTCCAAATCATAACGATGAAACCACAAAACTATTGAAAATCATATTGAGAAAGAAACATTACACCCGTCCGTTGGTCGGGTACACGACATGACTTTAAACATATTCCAAAACGTCCCCAAAACAACCTCAAACAAAGCTACGATTTATGTGACAAAGATTTTATCCTAACTCAATTGCACCCCAAGTAATATTCCTACTATCTCACAATGTACCCCTATCGAATCCCTCTAGACGGGACGAAAGGACCGATCAAATCAGTTTAGGGTTTATGGGCACACATATCATGTGCCTATTTATGATTCAACTTGTAGTTAAATTGCCTAAACTGACTCCAAAAGCAAGCAGAACATATCTAACTGCCGCTGAGTAAATGCATGATGAAAAGCAAAATTAGTTCCAAGAAGCAACTGACCAAGATGTAGGAATTATACAAATTCTAAAACAGTAAGTATAGAATTGTTTCCTAAAAGATACAAACCTTTTTTGAACGTTCAATAGCATGGTTATTTAATCAATTACATGGAACTGTGTAAAATGGTAATGTCTTTTTACAGTGTTTTGGTCAAATAACAGTGTAAAAAAATGCACATTTTAACGGTTTTTTATAACCTTACATGGTTTTAGAACTGTGTAAAAAGGTGACTTATTTACTCGGTTCTGAAACAGTGTAAAAAGGTGCCTGATCTGCTACGGTCTACTTTTACATGGTTGCAAAACCGTATAAAAAAGTGATTTTCAACTATGTGAAAAGCTCCTTTCTGTTGTAGTTTGTTATTTGGTGTTATGCATTCACTTTGATTCAGAGTTCCCAATTGAGAAATTAACGGATCGACATTGATGTGCAGATTGTTAAATATTTCTTGGATCCAAAAACATTCCAGAAGGTGAAATTTGTGTACCCGAAGAATAAAGAAAGTTTGGAGCTCATGAAATCGTTTTTCGATGCGGATAATCTTCCAACCGAGTTTGGTGGAAAAGCGACCATGAAGTATGATCATGAAGATTTCTCAAAATTAATGGCTTAGGATGATGTCAAAGTTGCGAAATTATGGGGATTTGATGAAAAGATGGCATCGGCTGCAACTACCGGCAACCATGTTGCTGGAGCAGCGGTCGCACCAGAGCCCGAGTCTGTTGCTTAGGCTAAGACCGGATCAACTGACTGCTAACTTCTGTTGTAGAAGGTAAATATAGTAACCTTAATGGTCTATCTAGTCCCATTTATACAGTCTAGCTAAAAATATTGAGATGAATGGTGGCCAAAATACTCTTGGTGATCATCCTGCTAAAATTTCTATGATCTCGATATAATTAACTCATTGTACTTAATAGTTGTTAGAATATGATGATAATTGAAAGAGACGATGATTATGCTGAAGGCTTGATGACTTCGATATATTGATTGAGAGAAAAGTACAATATGATGAAAGTAAAATAGCGGCTTAACCTAAACTAGAAGATACAAGAGAAATATATACACAAACTATATGTGCCCACGGGCTTGGGCCTAATACACATATGTACATTAACATCCCCCCTCAAACTCAATCGGGAGAAGAATGAGCCAGATGGAGTTTGGAAACTAGATCACGAAACCGTCCTGGTAGATGAGCTTTAGTGAAAATGTCGGCCGGTTGATCAATAGTTGAAATAGGAAGAAGCTGAATAGTCTGACGAGTCACGTGTTGTCGAACAAAGTGACAGTCAATTTCAATATGCTTCGTTCGCTCGTGAAAAACGTCATTGTGAGCAATCTGAAGAACACTATTGTCGTCGCACCACAAAGGGGTTGGAGAATGTTGAGGTGCCCCCATGTCAGAGAGTAGCCAGCGTAACCACACAAGTTCTTGAGCCGTGTCAGCTTGTAACATCCCCCGTCCCCGTGGTCCGGAACGGGTGATGTCACATACGAGACTTAACATAAATACATATCTAAATTCAGAGCTATTAATAAACTCTAAACATATATTACAATCCAAACTATCATACCTCAAAAGATTTTATAAACTTAGAAAGATAAAACAAAGTGATTCTAAGAACTCCAAAATAACACGCTCGATCTCAAGTCCCGTCCCCGTAAACTTCACTTCGAACCTGTCGTGTCAGAAAACAAAAACACGGTTGAGCACATAACTCAGTGAATGGATTATAATATAAACTCATAAATAATAATAAAAACATCGATAACGAAGCGGAAGACTTAAAAATTCAATTTGAAGAAAGTTCTTGAGACTGAAGTTCATAATTCATTTAATTCAAAAGAAACGTCCGATAATATAATCAAAAGCAATAATCTCAAGAACAGTTCACACTTTAACTTCAAAATGTAATAAAAATAAAGTCCGTCAATTCCAGTCGTTGTGTTCGTGGGGTGGCCAAACCACACGAACTGGGTCGGCATGCGGGCACACACAACGGATCCCCCGTGAATTTAACCACGGTCACATATTCTGTGGGTAAAATCTAGAATCGATTCATCCGCCCTGGAGCCAACAAAGTCAGCCAAGTCCTCCTAGAGTGGGTTCACGTAAGCCACATAGGCTTAACTCTGGTGGACCGTCATCTGCAGGATGCTATGACAACAAAGCCGCCATAGAAGGCATCCCAAATAATGTGCCCATTTATTGGGTTCTTCTAAAATCAACGAAAACTAAACATATGCCACTTACCCAAATGGCGATCACATAAATTATAATCTATATACTTCACATTTTTTCATAAACAATCTCATACGAGACACATTTTAATAAAACATCAAAATGTTCAAACAATTGATTCAATAAACCAAAATCAATGTGTATGTGTGTGTATAATTTCGCATTTGTTGATCACGTTCGATTGATCAATCACAAGGTGGTGAACCACCTTTAGGAAGGGTCAACTACAACAACTAGTTGCCCACGATTCAAAAGAAATGAAATCCATACCTTGATTGGATTGAGATGCAACCCGTGATTAATCGAGACCGACTACGAACTTTAACCCGTTCGATTGCCTATTTAAACCATCAATTATTAATAATCACATAACCTAAAACTCAAAGCTTATTATCCTAAGCTTAAACACAAAATTATATTCTCTTAGACATTAAACCGATCACTTGGTGTGCGGTTAAACATCTAGATACAAATATCACCGTTTTAATTCTAAACTCTACCCGTTTGTAATTTTAACAAAAACAAACATTCTTATACATGTTTATGATTATAACATTACAATATATAATCATAATCTACCAACCAACTTCAACTACCCTAACTTACCAACTTAAATAACTTAAGAAGAAATTTATACCTCTAAGAAGGGTTCGTCGCGTAGATTCCGAATATGTAATTGTTACCGTGATTTCTTCAACGATTTGCATGTTATTTTAGAGAGAAGTTAAAGTTTAGAGAGAGAGGAAAGAATCCATGGCGGTCGTGAGAAACAAATGAGATGAAGGTGACGATATCATGTAATTTTAACCTTCATATGTTTTTTTTTATATATAATTATAAAGTTTGGTTAAATGATGGTTTTTACCCCTCAACTATCTTTGGTTGCTATTTCTAATTACGGTTCAATTCGGGTAAGAATAATTACACATTTTTTTATTTTTTTACCGAGTCTTACAATTATTCCCCCCCTTAAAAGAGATTTCGTCCCCGAAATCGAATTTAGATAGGAAACTTACATCGATTAAGGAACTCGGGGTACTCCCGTCGCATGTGCTCCTCAGTTTCCCACATCGCCTCACGTTCATAATGATTTTTCCATAGAACTTTTACGAAAGGAATCACTCTCTTTCGTGTACCTCTCTCATCACGATCAATAATCGCTTCAGGTTTCTCGCGATAAGAAAGATCAGGTTCTATGTGTTCCAAGGGATATTCAATGACGTGTAAGGGATGATAGTTGTACCCTCGAAGTGAAGATACATGGAACACATTATGTATTTGGGATAATTGCGGCGGTAGGGCTAACCGGTAAGCCACAACGCCAACCCTTTCCAGAATTTCGAAGGGACCAATATATCTCGGGATCAACTTTCCTTTTAGACCGAAACGTCTGATACCGCGAGTTGGGGAAACTTTCAAGAAAACTTTATCTCCTGGTTGGAACTCAATAGGTCGTCTTCGCTTGTCGGTGTAGCTCTTTTGACGAGCTTGAGCCTCTTTCATCATTTGACGCGCAATTTCGACCTTCTCGGTAGTAACTTGTACCAGTTCTGGGCCTTCAAGAATACGTTCTCCAACTTCATTCCAACAAGTCGGTGTTCGACATTTTCGGCCATAAAGTGCTTCATACGGGGCCATGCCGATACTTGACTGCCAACTATTATTATAGGAGAACTCTATTAAGTACAAATAACTATTCCAACTTCCATGCCATTCCATCGCACATGCTCGGAGCATATCCTCCAGTGTTTGAATCGTACGTTCAAATTGCCCATCAGTTTGCGGATGAAAGGCTGTACTAAAATTCAAACGTGTGCCCCAAGCTTTATGTAAACCTTCCCAAAATCGAGATGTAAAACGTGGGTCTCGATCGGAGGTAATTGATACAGGAGTGCCATGGAGACGTACAATCTCACGTTGGAATACTTCTGTCAATTTATCAATTGACCATGTTTGTCGGATAGGAAGAAAATGAGCCGATTTCGTTAGTCGATCAACCACTACCCAAATTGCATCGTGTTTCAAGGTCGTGCGGGGTAGTCCGACTACAAAATCCATAGTTACGTGTTCCCATTTCCACACGGGAATGTTCAACGATTGGAGAAGACCACCCGGACGTTGATGTTCACTTTTAACTTGTTGACAAGTGAGACAACGAGCTACAAAATCGGTGATATCTCGTTTCATTCCAACCCACCAGTAATGGGTCTGTAAGTCGCGATACATTTTTGTTGTACCCGGGTGAACGGAAAACATAGATTTATGAGCTTCGGTCAGAATCTGATCTTTAAGCTCCGAGTTATTTGGAACACAAAGACGATCCCGAAACCACAACACGTGATCATCATCGATCCTGAATTCTGAACTAACATTCTCTTTTGCTTGCTGGAAGTTCGCCCACAATTCAACGTCGTCTTGTTGGGCTTCTTTTATCCGAGAAATTAGAGTCGGTTCTACCATCAGATTCGATAGAATTTCTGTTTTTGAACTCGGATAGATTTCCAGTCCGAACCGTTCAATCTCCAAAGCTAACTCTGTAGGAACAAGTAACGAGGAAATCTGTCCCACAGCTTTACGACTTAAAGCGTCGGCGACTACATTAGCCTTACCCGGATGATACTGTATATGAACATCGTAATCCTTTAGAAGTTCGAGCCACCTCCGTTGACGCATATTTAACTCTTTTTGAGTAAATATATATTTAAGGCTCTTGTGGTCGGTGAAAACTTCACATGTTTCACCGTACAAATAATGACGCCAAATTTTAAGTGCGAAGATAACCGCAGCCAATTCGAGATCGTGAGTCGGATAATTGACCTCAAAAGGATTTAATTGACGTGATGCATATGCGATCACTCTACCGTTTTGCATAAGAACACAACCGAGACCTATCTTTGAAGCATCACTGTAAACTTGAAAACCTCTGGTGCCAGACGGTAATACAAGAACAGGTGTGGTAACCAATCGATGCTTCAATTCCTCGAAACTAGATTCTTGTTCGGAACCCCAATTGAATTTGACTCCTTTTCGGAGTAATCGGGTTAACGGTAGAGATATTTTAGAAAATCCTTCCACGAATCGTCTATAATAACCGGCCAGACCCAGAAAACCACGAACTTCAGATACGTTCGTAGGTCGAGGCCATTTAGTGACAGTTTCAATTTTCGTTGGATCGACTTTGACACCTTCCGCAGAAATTACGTGTCCGAGAAAAGATACTTGATCAAGCCAAAATTCACACTTAGAACGTTTTGCGTATAACTTTTTCGTTCGAAGAGTTTCCAAAACGATGTGAAGATGTTGATCATGTTTCTCTCTTGACTTTGAGTATATCAATATGTCATCAATAAACACGATAACAAAGTCGTCGAGATAATCTTTGAAAACCCGATTCATAAGATCCATAAAGACCGCTGGAGCATTAGTTAGCCCAAAAGGCATTACTAAGAATTCGTAGTGCCCATAGCGAGTTCTGAATGCGGTTTTCGGAATATCACAATCTCGGATACGAAGTTGATGGTACCCGGACCGAAGATCATTTTTGGAAAAGTATCGTGCCCCTTGTAATTTATCGAACAGATCGTCGATTCTCGGCAACGGATACTTGTTACGGATCGTTACTTTATTAAGCTCCCGGTAATCAATACAAAGACGCATCGTACCGTCTTTCTTTTTGACAAAGAGAACCGGAGCTCCCCAGGGTGAAACGCTGGGTCGAATGAAACCTTTCTTTAATAAATCATCGAGTTGAGTTTTGAGTTCCTTCATTTCAGTTGGAGCCATTCGGTAGGGAGCCTTAGAAATAGGAGAAGCTCCCGGAACTAGATCGATGGTAAATTCGACTTCCCGAACTGGTGGTATACCCGGTAAATCGTCGGGAAACACATCAAGATATTCGGAAACAACAGGTACGGGTGCAGATGTAGGGATTATCTGTTCGGGATCTTGTAACGAGGCCAGAAAACCTTCATTACTTTGCCAAGTATACTGGTGCACCGTAATAGAAGTTAAAGCACTAACATCTTCTTTTGGAGTACCTCCTTGGAAGATTGCCTCTAGTTTGTCAACATCTCCAAATAATATTTGTTTGGCGTTACAGTCTATAGTTGCATGGTAGTGTGACAACCAGTCCATACCCAATATTAATTGAAAGTGGGACATATGCATTGGAAGTAGAGTGACCTCCCGTATGCGATCTCCAACAAATAACGGACAATTTGAAAATCGAGTTAACACACAGATTGAACCACCCATTGGGGTAGATATTACGACTGGACATTCGGTGGTTTGTTCATAAGGTTTTAACCGGGATTCTAATTGTTCAGAAACAACAGAGTGTGTTGCTCCGGTATCAAACAAGGCATAAACAGATAAAATCATTTAAGTTAACATGGCCTGAAATCATACCCGCTTGAGATTTGTCTCCAGGTAATGCAAAGACTCGCCCACTAGTAGTTGCTTGTTTTCCTTTTCATTTTCCAGCTTTAGGACAATCTCTGGCCATATGCCCTTGTTCTTGACAATTAAAACACGAACCGGTCATCTTTAGACACGGACCCGACCGATGTCGAAGATTGCACTGATCACAAATATTAACTGGACTTGAAACATTTTGACTCCCCCTGTTAGAAAACACTGGAAGTCGTGGCGTGAATTGACTTGAACTTTTATATGGTTTAATGTTCAACTTTGACTTTACAAAACGAGGGTTGCCTTGGAAAGATTCAGGTCCACGTTTCTTATTGTCAACGCGTGAAGTTAACTGTTGTTGTTGTGACCGATCAATATTCTTCGCTGCGTCGGACACTTCAGTAACGGTATTAAAAGGAAGATTCAAGAGACTATCCTTATACTTCGAGTTAAGTGTCCATTTAAACTTATTGGCTTGTTGCGCTTGTGTGCCTGCGGTATTTCCTGCAAAACGAGAAAACTTAAGAAAACGAGCCATGTAGTCGGCAACGGTTTCTTCCTCGCCTTGTTGGATCGTTGAATAGTCTTGCACATAAGCATCGCGATCTGCCGCCGTAAAATACTGATTGAAGAAAAATTCTTTGAAGTTATCCCAAGATAAGTTCTTAACAGATGGGTCAGTTTGAACGCAAGCTTCCCACCAATTGTTCGCTTCTTTCTCAAACTTGTAAGTAGCCAAGCGGACCCTGTACTGATCTGGAATATCTAAGACATTAAAAATCTTTTCGATGTGCCGAATCCAGTGTTTAGCATCTACTGAATCTACGGCCATTGAGAAAGATTGAGGTTTCTGTTTATTAAACCTCTCTAGCCATATATGCATTTCTCCCGTTGGATTACCCGAACTTGATCCAGGATTTCCAATATTTGATGTAGGACCAGAATTTGGATTTGGATTTGTATTCGGATTTGGAGAAAGATTTTGTGCCGTCTGTCGCATAGCCTGGATGGCTTGCTCAAGATATGCAGGCATCATACTTGACATGGTCTGACGGACCACATCAGCAATATTAGGTTCACTAGTACCTCCCACTGGGTTGGGAATTGGGTTACCCTCATGTTGATATCCGGACTTGCGTGGGCGACCACGTCTCGACATTCTAATACAGAGCAACATCAAGATCAGAATTCAAAACAGTTACGGATTGAAAATCAATAAATATAATTAAATTATAGTATACCCATTCTAATGTCTACCCAATTCTCACAGGTCAAACTTATTTAATCTACAAGTCGTAACCTAGGCTCTGATACCATATTTGTAACATCCCCCGTCCCCGTGGTCCGGAACGGGTGATGTCACATACGAGACTTAACATAAATACATATCTAAATTCAGAGCTATTAATAAACTCTAAACATATATTACAATCCAAACTATCATACCTCAAAAGATTTTATAAACTTAGAAAGATAAAACAAAGTGATTCTAAGAACTCCAAAATAACACGCTCGATCTCAAGTCCCGTCCCCGTAAACTTCACTTCGAACCTGCCGTGTCAGAAAACAAAAACACGGCTGAGCACATAACTCAGTGAATGGATTATAATATAAACTCATAAATAATAATAAAAACATCGATAACGAAGCGGAAGACTTAAAAATTCAATTCGAAGAAAGTTCTTGAGACTGAAGTTCATAATTCATTTAATTCAAAAGAAACGTCCGATAATATAATCAAAAGCAATAATCTCAAGAACAGTTCACACTTTTACTTCAAAATGTAATATAAATAAAGTCCGTCAATTCCAGTCGTTGTGTTCGTGGGGTGGCCAAACCACACGAATTGGGTCGGCATGCGGGCACACACAACGGATCCCCCGTGAATTTAACCACGGTCACATATTCTGTGGGTAAAATCTAGAATCGATTCATCCGCCCTGGAGCCAACAAAGTCAGCCAAGTCCTCCCAGAGTGGGTTCACGTAAGCCACATAGGCTTAACTCTGGTAGACCGTCATCTGCAGGACGCTATGACAACAAAGCCGCCATAGAAGGCATCCCAAATAATGTGCCCATTTATTGGGTTCTTCTAAAATCAACGAAAACTAAACATATGCCACTTACCCAAATGGCGATCACATAAATTATAATCTATATACTTCACATTTTTTCATAAACAATCTCATACGAGACACATTTTAATAAAACATCAAAATGTTCAAACAATTGATTCAATAAACCAAAATCAATGTGTATGTGTGTGTATAATTTCGCATTTGTTGATCACGTTCGATTGATCAATCACAAGGTGGTGAACCACCTTTAGGAAGGGTCAACTACAACAACTAGTTGCCCACGATTCAAAAGAAATGAAATCCATACCTTGATTGGATTGAGATGCAACCCGTGATTAATCGAGACCGACTACGAACTTTAACCCGTTCGATTGCCTATTTAAACCATCAATTATTAATAATCTCATAACCTAAAACTCAAAGCTTATTATCCTAAGCTTAAACACAAAATTATATTCTCTTAGACATTAAACCGATCACTTGGTGTGCGGTTAAACATCTAGATACAAATATCACCGTTTTAATTCTAAACTGTACCCGTTTGTAATTTTAACAAAAACAAACATTCCTATACATGTTTATGATTCTAACTTTACAATATATAATCATAATCTACCAACCAACTTCAACTACCCTAACTTACCAACTTAAATAACTTAAGAAGAAATTTATACCTCTAAGAAGGGTTCGTCGCGTAGATTCCGAATATGTAATTGTTACCGTGATTTCTTCAACGATTTGCATGTTATTTTAGAGAGAAGTTAAAGTTTAGAGAGAGAGGAAAGAATCCATGGCGGTCGTGAGAAACAAATGAGATGAAGGTGACGATATCATGTAATTTTAACCTTCATATGTTTTTTTTTTTATATATAATTATAAAGTTTGGTTAAATGACGGTTTTTACCCCTCAACTATCTTTGGTTGCTATTTCTAATTACGGTTCAATTCGGGTAAGAATAATTACACATTTTTTTATTCTATTTACCGAGTCTTACAAAGCTAGTGCTCGATACTCAGCTTCAGTACTGGATCGAGCTTTCAGAGATTGTTTCTTGCTCCTCCAAGAGATGAGAGAGTCTCCAAGAAAGAAACAGTAGCCAGTAGTAGAGCGACGGTCCGTAATGTCACTGCCCCAATCAGCATCAGAAAATCCTCGCAAAGTCAATGAGGATGCGGATGAAAAATGAAGACCGTGAAACATGGTCCCCTTTAAATATCGAAGGATGCGAAGGACAGCAACATAGTGATATGAATAGGGTGCGGACATGAACTGACTGACTGTATGGACAACATAGGAAATGTCAGGTCGAGTCACTGTCAGGTAGACAAGTGACCCCACTAACTGTCGATACATAGTAGGATCACGCAGAGGGGGTCCAGCATTCGGAGCCAGATGAAGGTTGTGCTCAAGAGGAGTGGATGCAGTTTTGTTGTCAGTAAGCCCAGCTTTTGTCAAGAGATCGGAGGTGTATTTGGCTTGACAAAGATAAATTCCCGACGGATCTGAGATCACCTCAAGACCAAGAAAATAGTGTAAAGAACCAAGATCCTTCATCTCAAAACAGGAGCTGAGGGATGTCTTGAGATGAGCTATGCCAGTAGAGTCACTTACAGTAATAATCATATCATCCACATATAACAGAAGTAAGATTGTGCCAGCCTCAGTGGTCTGAGTAAACAGTCCTGAATCGTAGTTGCTGGGTGCGAAACCCAAAGAGATGACGGTGGAACTGAACTTCTCAAACCAAGCTCACGGAGCTTGCTTGAGTCCATAAAGAGCCTTCCGAAGTCGACAAACATGACCTTGTGGAAGTCGAACGCCCGGAGGAGGTGTCATGTAGACTTCCTCAGATAAGTCACCATTCAAGAAGGCATTCTTAACATCCATCTAAAAAAGAGGCCATTGTTTGGTAGCTGCAATGGCTAGAAGACTGCGAACAGAAGTGACTCGAGCAACAGGTGCAAATGTCTCCTCATAATCAATACCATACTCTTGATTGAAGCCCTTGGCCACAAGGCGAGCTTTATACCGATCAATAGACCCATCGGATTTTGTCTTGATTTTAAACACCCATTTGGAGCTAATGGGTGACTTGCCCGGAGGAAGAGGGACAGATTCCCATGTCTGAGCTTTGTCAAGAGCCTTCACTCATCCATAGCTTTCTGTCAATCAGGGTTAGAAGAGGCTTCCTTGTAGGAAGTAGGTTCGTGATTTGACAGCAGAGTAGCATAAACATGATAATCACGGAGATGAGAAGGAACTTGTCTTACCCGATCTGATCGTCTAACATTCTGAGATTGAGACGTTCCAGGAGCCAAAGACTCAGCAGGCACCTCAGATGTTGGCTGTGCGGATGGAGCAGATGATTGATGTTGATCAGGAAAACTAGAAGAGGCAGGTTGTGTAGGGGCAGGAGACTCTGAAGGAGAGGCATATTCAGACTGTGGTGGAACAACAGGTGGAGGCAATATGATGTCAGATTGGAGTGAGTCCAATGAGACGGAAGCATCAGTGAAGAACGGAGTGGTGAAAGTGGGAGACTCACGAAACTTGGATATAGAGGAAAAAGGAACATGTTCCCAGAAGGTAACATGACGCGATATACGAAGACGCTGGGAGATAGGATCCCAACAACGATAGCCTTTGTGCTCAATACCATATCCAAAGAAGCAGCAAAGTCTGGAGCGAGGTTCAAGTTTGGTATGTTCATGGGGTTGTAACTGAACAAAACATGCACTACCCTAAACTTTTAGGAGTTCATAGGCAGGGAGGATGTCATAAAGAGCCTCGTAAGGAGACTTATGTTTAAGAAGAGGAGTAGGATGACGATTGATAGTATAAACTACAGTGAAAGCAGCTTCCCCCCAAAACCGTTCCGGACATTTAGCAGAAATGAGAAGAGTGCGAACTGTATCAAGTATATGACGGTGTTTGCGTTCGGCACGACCATTTTGAGGAGATGTGCCGGGACAGGAGTACTGAGAGAGAGTCCCCTGAGATTGAAGAAAGGAGAGAAGAGAGGACTCTTTGTATTCCATAGCATTATCAGCTCTAAGAGTCTTTATAGATTTTGAAAATTGAGTGTGAATCATCCGAGCAAACATAATATAAATTTTAGGTAGATCCGAATGATGTTTCATGAGATATATCCATGTGAAATGTGTATGGTCATCAACAAAAATAACAAAATATCGAGCACCCCCCATTGATGGATGTGGTGTTGGTCCCCATACATCAGAATGAATAAGATCAAAAGCAGAAGTAGAATTAAACTCATTTGTTTCAAAGGATAAAGCATGATGTTTTCCAAGTTTGCATGATAAACAAGAAATACTGTCAGTGGACACACAATTTCCTAACACCCCTGAATTAGCTAATGATTTTATTCTGGCTAGAGATAAGTGACCTAGCCGGGCATGCCACAATTCAAAGGAAGAAGAGCTGGAAACGGAGGCAACAAGATTTGAAGATGGTAACGGCAGACGAAGATAGACCACTTCAAACATCCGTCCAACCTTACGTCCGAGTCCAAGGATCTGCTTGGTCTTTGGATCATGTACAATACAACCAGAAGAATGAAATAAAATGATCAGGTTAGATTCTAAAAGTTGCGCAACTGAAACTAAGCTCAGAGATAGTTTTGGAACATTGAGAACACCCGGTAATTGAATATGAGGAGTGGAGACATTTCCACTAAAGGATACCGGTAGGCCAGTGTTGTCAGCAGTTTGTACTGACGTAAAATGCTGAGGTGGTTTCTTAGAAATCAGTGCAGGGTGTCATATGATTGCAACACCCAGAGTCAAAAAGCCATGAGTTACCTGATGCAGTTAAGTGTTGAGAATTCATACCCATAGCACCAGACATGATCTGCTCCATGAGTTCCTGATTGCGACGCATCAGTTCCATGAGGTCAGGTGAGGAGCCTGAAGCGGTGTTATCAGTAACAGTAGATCCAGCAACAGCGTGAGTCCGGTTCTGAGGACCAGTGTTCTTTGAGTTCTTAGGGAAATCAGACTCATAATGGCGAGGATGAGTGATGCCACACCGACGACACTTGCGAATAGTATAATCAAGAAGAAGATGAGCAGTAGAATGGCAAAAAGCACACTCAGATGTGTTCGTCTTTCCCACAGATTTGGGATGATTGTTGTTGGTCCATTTGCCCTTGGACTTGGGGTGGGAAGTGTAGAGGACACTATCAGTAGCGAGATTGGCAGCCATGGTGTGCGACCGGTAGGATGTGACCGGTAGTATCGACCGGTATGAACCGGTAGGGTGAGCGACCGGTATGGACCGGTGGTAGTGTGCGACCGGTATGAATCGGTAGGGTGTGATCGACCGGTATTGACAGGCATGGAGTTATCGATCGGTAGGATGCGATCGGTATGGACCGATATATGTGACCGGTATATGCGACTGGTGTGAAGACCGGTATATGCGCCCGGTATATGGACCGACCGGTATGAACCGGTATGGGGTGCGACCGGTATGGAGTTTGCGACCGGAGTTCTTCCGGTTCTGCGGCTAGGGTTTCGAAGGTGACGAGAGACAGAGAGGGCGGCCCATGCGATTCGAAGGTGACGAGAGACAGAGAGGGCGGCGATGATTGTCGACTTGTTCCCGTACGATTCGAAGGCGACGAGAGACAGAGAGGGCGGCGATGACTAGGGTTTATAGGCGGTTGTCGGCGGCTGGGTTTTCGGTTATCGACGGTGACGGCGAGAGAACGATGGTGACGATGAGAGAGAGGAAGAAATCAAACCTACAGTTCTGATACCATGTTAGAATATGATGATAATTGAAAGAGACGATGATTATGCTGAAGGCTTGATGACTTCGATATATTGATTGAGAGAAAAGTACAATATGATGAAAGTAAAATAGCGGCTTAACCTAAACTAGAAGATACAAGAGAAATATATACACAGACTATATGGGCCCACGGGCTTGGGCCTAATACACATATGTACATTAACAATAGTTATATTCTGCTCACCGTACATGTTGCGTGTTTGCATACACTTCTATATTACAATGATACTATGCTACTTTTCTCGCATGTCTTCTTTGTACATTTACATTTATAAGTATAGATCTCCCTCGATTTTTGTATTTATCAAATGCAAACAAAACAAACTGAATTGAGATGCTAGGGTTCAACCAAAGGAAATGCAAATAAAGTGAATCGAGATACCATAGTCGAGGAGCACGACCACCAATCTTTTATCATTGATGACCCCTCCGTCCTTCTCCGACGAACTCTCTGGCCATCTTCTCCGGCGATTATGAATCTCAATCAAAAATCTAAAACAAATCAAGATCTAAAAACAAAAACTCAAATTCGATATCAAAACCAAATTCCAAAATCAATCAAAAACACAAATCTAAAATTATCCTTAATCCCAAAATCAAACCTAAATCTAAAATCAAAACCTAATTCCAAAAAACCTCAAATCCAAAACCAAAAACAAACCCACAGAAGCTTTTCGATTGGAACAAAAAAAAACCCTCCCATTTCAAACAAAAAACCCTCCCAATTGGAGAAAAAAAAAACCATTGCTGCTAGAATTTAAAACCTTTATCAATCTCAAAACGAATCAAGAATGAATCAAAACTATCACATTGAACACAAAACGTATCTTGCTAGTAAATTTGTAAAAAAATAAAACAATTACTTTTAATCCCTTACTTTTTTATTTTTCATTTTAGACTCTTATCATATAAACATAAATAATGTATATGAACTAAATTGAATTGAAAAAAACATTTTTATTTTTTATAAATTATACCATTGTAATCGTTTCGTCAATACCTTCGAAATGAGTCCAATATTGAATATTTTTGAATTTAATTATATAATTAAATATCATAAATATATATGAATTAATATGTCGTGATGATATTTAGTATATATCTATACATATAATAAATAAGTAGCTAGAAGGACACGTATTGCCTTCTGGTGAGTCCATTTTTTCATTTTCCCACCTAAACATGTATTTAGACGCATTTTACATTATAAGTTCATTTAGCACATCCACATTTATTCCTCCTTAAATCTTTCATTAATTCAATTTTTTTAATTTATACCTTACATTTACTACCTTTATAATTAGGTATGTAGTTTACTTTTAATCCCTTATTTTTTTATTTTTCATTTTAGACATTTATCATATAAACATAAATAATGTATATGAACTAAAATGCATTAAAAAAACATTGTTATTTTTTACATATTATACCATTGTAATCATTTCGTCAATACCTTTGAAATGAGTCCAATATTGAATATTTTTGGATTTAATTATATTATTAAATATCATAAATATATATGAATTAATGTATCGTGATTAGTATGAGATTTGATACAAATAATCACTAAATTGTTTTAATTTTCTTTTGGCTATTTCATATCAATTTTTACTTCAATAACTTTTTATAAAAAACTCATCCTTTTTAAATTTTTATACAACAATTTTGATTTTTATCATGAAGTTTTATAAAATAACATTTTTTAATTTTTAATTTTATTTTCTTGATATTATGATATTTTAATTTTAAAAATATTAATTATAGATGATGAAGGTATAATTAGCAATATAACAAAAAATGTTGTATATAAAGAAGTATTTGGTAATTTATGATACATGATTTTTATTTTATTAATATTTTAACTATGCACTTTTCTATAATTTCATTTTATTATGAGTCATCGTATATGCGAATAAATCATCAATGATTATATATGATCTGTTCATCGACTCATATGTACTCTCATAGTTCATATGAGATTAATATTCATCTCTAGAATCAATATTAACTTCGGAGCGTCCTCCAGTGATGATTCATGGACATAATTATAATTAGAGAAAATCTCATGAGAGTTTTGTGTATTGATGATAAATGAATGTGCCTAACTATTCTCTTCCTTTAGAATAGTATCCATCGAACCAAGTAGCTTCCACCACTTCCATTTGGTAGTTATGACCTCAATCACACCTCCACTATGTGTGATTGCAACGCACTTTCCAATGGCGTTATGCCCCTGTTGGGGACTTTTTAACCTTGCCAGTATATTTGCAGCTCGTATATGTGATATTGTCACTTTTAGAATAACATAAAACGTATCAGGTATCGAGTCTGATTTGTTTGACTTCAACATTACGTTGTGAAGTTTTGGGGATCAAAATGAGACAGAGTGGGAATATTCAATGACACTTCCTGCCGTTCCCATGGAAAATCCTTTTTCCTATCTCTCCATAACGACGGGAAGACTGTCTCATGAAAGTGACAACCCGCAAATCTAGCGGTAAAGAGATCACTAGTCAAATATTCTAGTTAGCGGATAATTGTTGGGGATTCATATCCAACATATACCAAGTCGTCTTTACGGACCCATTTCGATGCGCTGTGGGGGCGCAATTGGCACATATACTACAGAACCAAACATGCGTAAATGTAAACTATCAGGCTTATATCCAGTTACCAACTGGTACGCATGAGGTTGGTTAGCAAGCAGTGGGTCTAAAAATGAAAAAAAAAACTGCATATAATAATTGCATAACCCCAGATAGATGTGGGTAAATTGGTGCGCATTACTAATACCCTAGATGTCATCATATTCTTTTGATAAAAACTTTTATGAGACCATTTTAGATATACACATGGGGTATAGGAAACTCTACACTGATCCTAATACATATGCAATTAACATCAAATCCTTATGATGTAAATTCTCCTGCATTCCAAGTCATGTAGACTTGATGAAATAATCATGGTGGTGAGCCCTTAAACGTAAAGCTAGTTCTAGGAGTGTAGTATTTCATGTTGACAATAATACGACATGCGTTCATCGTGTCGAAACCAGAACCATAAAGTACTTTAATGGCCCGCATTCTGGATGTTTATGTCCATAAATATCACCTTGTATTCGTTGTAACAATGGAATATTTTTGTATTATGTCCTTAGCTTTAGGATGGTCTCATTCCTTTCTTGGCTAAGGATCAGGGAATACAAAAGTTTAGGTATTCGAGAGGGCATTTATGATGGCGGTGTTGCTTCTTATGCTGCAGAAATCAACAGTTGCAATTTGCCTCGTTTTGCCTTTCACTCGAAAGAGAATGTGTCTATGTGTATTTTGCAATACACGGATCACTATGTCATAACCACGGTGTCCCACATGGTCATGCCGAAACATATATGTGTTATTGCCCCCAAAAGTTCTTTATTGGTGACAAAATATATTTCGATGATCCAATAATCTACTAGTTTGACACATTAGTTTCCATGATATATGTTTACTTTCATATTCATTAGAACTTATGTATATATGCTCATTTCCATTTCCATTTGATACGAATATCTTTACAAGGTTCCTATTAATCTTGTACCAACAAGAGAGTGACAGTCCATCGTCTAAGTAATTTGGTTGGATGTATTATAAAACAAGTATTAGTCTATCTTTTTTTTCCGATTGTGTGATAGGTCAAAAAAATCAATTCTCCTCGATACATTCCTACACGGAATGGAGAATATTGAAAAAAAAATGTATTTGTTTTGATGTATTTCTTTACATCTATAATGGTTACATATTCGATTTTACTTTAGCAAAGAAATTAATTTTGGTACTTAAAATTAATTTCAAATAAACATATGCATAATCAATATTAAATATTAAATTAATATGTTATATTTCATTTTCAACGTGTTCCCTTTTTTATAGAAGCACTTTTTAGTGCATATCTTATTTGATTGTCCATTATCACCTGGGTAGTAGTTGTATCCTACTCCAGGTGTTGAAAAAATCATTCCTGACTCTTACCAATACCCTGACCCTTTCTAGGGTCTCGTCCACATGGTGCAGAATGTCACATGTGTGAAATTGTTTTTAACTCACAATCATTTGGAGTTGTTTCCACCTCTAACACTTTCATTATTGATATCGGGAATTCTCTTTATCCCGACATATGTGGTGTTATTCGAAAGAACCTTGTTACGTCTCTCAACCACTTGCAGTAGGTTGATGAGTTTGTCTATAGGTTACATTCCAACTTATATTGGTTCATTAATATTTACTTATATATGAAAGGTGGAAATAATATTAGGAATCATGTCATCTTCTGTGAGTTCCTTGCCACAGAGATTGAGACGCGTTTTGGATATAACATTTCTTTGTTGAAATAAGTTACCTTTTTGTAATCGAATAAGTGGGTTTCATTCCACTATACGATTAGTTCGGGAAGTACATATTCATAAGTACTCCCGATTATCCCTTTCGGAACATCCCACATTTCTTTGGGGGTTTCTAGTAAAGGTATCCTATGAAACTTAGGATTTATATGTCGTCTCAAAACATGAGGGTATTTGTTTGTACCTTTTCAAGATGTTGGTTTTAGAGTCAATGAAGAGTTGATGGACTTTAGGTATGTACTCATTTATGATACTCAGATTCTTTTGAGTTTACGACGTTGATTTTGGGATGAGTTGTTTCAACCATTTACATATATAAATAATAATATATGATTTTCTTTTTGATAAGGACATGGATTTTGGTTATGAAATTTCATTATCATAACAATATTGGATTTTTGTATGCTTTAATTTTATTCATAATACTTCATCAATATTTCAATTTGCGAAAAATAAATCACTCGGTCTATTGGATTTCCAGGTAGTAGGGGAATCATATGGATTTCTTAAATCCCTACAAACCTTAGGGCTGTTTACACCCGTTTGACAAAATCCAGTCGATATTTTGTAATTCATTTCATTTAAATATAACATTATTAATTATAGAGATTTGGGATGAGACCAAAATGACTATGAGTTAGGCATATGAAGCCAATTTTAATATTTTAATACCTTAATAGTATTTTTGGAGCCTTTGGTAAAGACCAAAATATATGAGGTTAGAAGTGTAACTTCCAAAAATTAATTATATAGTTGAAAATTATGAGTAGGAACTCACAATTAAAATAAGCATTTAACATTCATGCTATTTTGGAGCTTTTGGTAAAATAATAAAAATTATGGGGGTTGAAAGTGTAACTATCAAAGAGTAATTATAAGATTATTAATTATTTACTAGAAATGTACCCTCGCAATGCAGCGGGTTTCTAAAATCTAGAACTCGAACCCTCGATCATTATTCATACTTTTTGTTAGTTTTTTTTATTTTATTTTACGATTTTGAGAAACCTAGATTTAAAACAAAAATATATTTTAGTTTAGTTTAATTATGGTTTTTTATAAAAAATAATAATAATAAATTTTGTTATGGGCCAAAAAATGTTTAATTTAAATGATAACTATATTTAAGATATTTTATATTTAAAATTAAAAAACTAACATACTTCAATAAAAAATAAAAATAAGGTGCTTTATCTCGAATTTTATTATATTTATCGGTTAGTTATATCAATAGTTAAAAATTTTAGATATTTTAGAAAATAAAAATAAGTGTTTATCTGCAGTTAGTTACACGAATTCAAACATTGAGCTTTTATAAGTTGTATTTATGTTTAATCAATTTGTACTTTTGGATTTTAAGTAATATGCATTAATAAGTGGTACCTAATGCATAAAAATTAGTTTTTAAGAGTTTAGCTTAAATGTTTTATAATATAGTATAGATATATTAGTTAAAATTCAAAATTAAAATTTAATGAAACATAATTATAACTTATTAAAGTCCCATGTTTTTATTTGTATAAATAACTGCAAATAAACATATTAAATACAAGATAAACACTATGAGATAAACTACCTGTTTTATTTTTTTTAAATATATTTATTAGATCAATGCATGTTTTATAATAATATAGTATAGATATATCAGTTATGAGATTATAACTAATATAAATATCTATACTATATTATAAAAGAAACATAAAAAACTCTTAATTACAACATTTTAAGCATAAAATACAACTAATTAAACCAATTACTTAATTTACAATTTCATAATACATTGGTACAACTTATCAAAGCATAGTATCTCACATCATCATCTATTTGTGGAATGGATAATCATTTATTAATATAAATATTTCTTTTTTATATTTAATTGACAATTTGATCAATATTATCTACTATTATCAATATTTATTTTTTATATTTATTGGACGATTTGATCAATATTACTATTATCAATATTTAACTTTTTATTTTATGATTTGCTCTTAATGTATCTATATCTATGTTAGTTATAATCTCATAACTAATATATCTATACTATATTATAAAAACATGCATTGATCTAATAAATATATTTAAAAAAAACAGATAGTTTATCTCATAGTGTTTATCCTGTATTTAATATGTTTATTTGCAATTAGTTATACAAATAAAAACATGGGACTTTAATAAGTTATAATTATGTTTAATTAACTTGTAATTTTGAATTTTAACTAATATATCTATACTATATTATAAAGCATTTAAGCTAAACTCTTAAAAACTAATTTTTATGCATTATGTACCACTTATTAATGCATATTACTTAAAATCCAAAAGTACAAATTGATTAAACATAAATACAACTTATAAAAGCTCAATGTTTGAATTCGTGTAACTAACAACAGATAAACACTTATTTTTATTTTCTAAAATATCTAAAAATTTTAACTATTGATATAACTAACCGATAAATATAATAAAATTCGAGATAAAACACCTTATTTTTATTTTTTATTGAAGTATGTTATCTTTTTAATTTTAAATATAAAATATCTTAAATATAGTTATCATTTAAATTAAACATTTTTTGACCCGTAACAAAAATTATTATTATTATTTTTTATAAAAAACCATAATTAAACTAAACTAAAATTTATTTTTGTTTTAAATCTAGATTTCTCAAAATCGTAAAATAAAATAAAAAAAAACTAACAAAAAGTATGAATAATGATCAAGGGTTCGAGTTCTAGATTTCAAAAACCCGCTGCATTGCGAGGGTACATTTCTAGTAGATATATTAAGAGCAAATCATAAAATAAAAAATAAATATTGATAATAGTAATATTGATCAAATCGTCCAATAAATATAAAAAATAAATATTGATAATAGTAGATAATATTGATCAAATCGTTCATTAAATATAAAAAACAAATATTTATATTAATAAATGAGTATCCATTCCACAAATAGATAATGATGTGAGATACTGTGCTTGGATATGTTGTACCAATGTATTATGAAATTGTAAATTAAGTAATTGGCTTTAATTAGTTGTATTTTGTGCTTAAAATGTTGTAATTAAGAGTTTTTTATGTCTCTTTTATAATATAGTATAGATAATTATGATAGAAATCTAAATATTATATTTAAGGATAACAATCAAACATTAAATCCATACTTATCTCTTCCAAAAAGAAAAGAAAAATCTATAACCAAATTAATAATAATAAATCCGGATAATTAAATAAAATGGTAAAATAGTTAAATAAATTAATCGTCAATTTAAGTAATAAATGATTATCATTTCTCATAATAATATATTATTCTAACTTAAATGATCAAATCTTTATATATATAAAAGCAAAAACCAAGAGAAGTGACATGACACAATGTGAATTGAGAATTCTAAAATATTGGAATGTGGTTAACTTCGACTATCCCACATTGATAGAAAGATGAAATGTTGGAACATGAAGTTGATTATAAAAGGAGATGGATGCCAACTTTTTTGACATGATTTATTATTTGTTTTAATTCATTTTGGATTAAAGAGTTAATTTTTAGTTATAAATTTCTTTATGTTGAATATATATTATATATTGTATTACAACTAATAAGATACACTTATTTTATTTAATGTTGTTTAATTTTATATCTTTTCGTATTTGTATACATAAAATGAGACACAAGACAAAATGACATGTAACGATGTGAATTAGGAATTATAATATATAAAAGTACAATTACCCAAGAGAAATGACATGCCACAAATAAGAATCATAAATAAATAAATATATATATATATATATATATAAAAAGAAAGAACCATAGAGAATGATATGACATTGTGAGATTTGAGTAATATAGATAGCTATAAGAAATGAGGACATTTGGATTTGATATGAGATACGAGTATTCTCAAATACTATTATATTGTGGTATTGTTTTACACAACTCACATTGATGAGAGAATATAATATTGGAGAATGAAGATACCTATAGAAACAAGAAGATTTGGATTTTGTTAAATTAAAGGATTACTTGGCTAAATATTCTTTTTGGCCGACCCTTATTTTTGTTAAAAAAACCCATTTATATAAGCAAATAAATCGATAGATAAATGTATACAGATCATCGTATTTCATCAATTTATATAATATTATCAATGTTGAACCATGAAGTCTTTTTTACTATCTCACAAGTCACAAGAAGATCTAACTATTCTCAAATCTTGAATTGTGATGTTATTTCGTCATCCCACATTGATAGAAAAACAATAAATTTGGAAGAATTGATTAGTATGTAAATGAGATGTCTTATTTGATTGTCCCACATCGACATAAAGACAATAGATTTGGAAAAAGATGTTAGTATATAAAAGTTGGATGAAATGTCTTATTTATTTATTTATTTATCCCACTGCACATCGGTGAAAAAAAGATAGATTTGAAACAAGAGGTTAGTATATAAAAGATGGATGAGATGTCTTATTTGGTTAGTCCACATCGACCGAAAGATAATAAATTTGGAAGTTAAGTTGAGGTAAGGAAAGGAAAAGACGGATAAGATACCTTACAAGTTTAAAAAGTTTGTGGCAACCTATGTGGTTGTATCATTTTAGTCGACCTCTTTCGTTAAAAGTCAGTTTTTATAAAATATTAATTTTTATATGACTTTATTTATATAAAAAGAACAACCATAAATAATGAGATGACATTATGAGATTTCAGTATTCTAAAATATTGCATTGTGTTGTACTTTAGTTATCCCACCTTGATGTGAGGTGCAAGATTGGAGAATGAAGATGACTGTAAGAAAACAAGGGATGATTTTAATAATCAAAATTTTAGTTGGATAAATATGTTTTAGCTCACGATTGGAATCTCATAATAAATTAGCAAGAAGATAGGATCTTGAAGAGATGGTTGATATTGGCTGCCAACCCTCATTTTTCCAAAAAAAACTGTCTATTATATAGATATATATACAAACTAACCACTCATGGACATATATTAATTATTTTGTATTGTATTGTATTCAATTAACTGTTAACTGGGGAATTACATTTTATATATGTTATCTCGGTATATATATTTTCTAAAATAATTATCGCCACTGAGGAAAATCTTGAACTGATGATGTGGCCTAACCAAGTTTGAGTATTCTTAAACATTAAATTATGGTTTGGTTTAAGTTATCCCCCAGTACTATGAAGATGATAAATTTTAAAAATAGATGGTTATATATGAGTAGAAGATGACTTGGAAAATTTAAAAACGGGTTTGACTAAATATATTGGCGAACAATTATTTTTCAAAAAATCTATACATCTATATTTCTTATTTATTTTAACTAAATCATCCACAAATCTATTTATATATATAGAGAGAAAGATAGGTTCATACGAGATTGATAACGATTTAAAGGAATAAAGGGACAATTCTAGAACAATCATAATTAAGAAATTAATAATTGTTTATTTTAATAAAAAAAGGGTATAAATGTCATTTTTCATTAGTAATTGTTTATTTTAAGAAATTAGTAATATCACTTCCTAAATTAATGGGCTTCTCAATTTCATCCAAATCCATATTTCACTCTCAACCCTTCAATCCTCTTCACCTGCTCCTCCATCAAATCCGCCAGCCCCGTCCCAGGTCGACGCAATGAATCGACGAATCGAAACACCGCAGACGGCTTCCAATCGGTGACCCAAAGGTAGGCGTTTTCGAGTGGGGTGAGCCAGATGGGTTGTATTTTTGCGATTAGGGTTTCGTAGTCGGATAGGTATGTGTAGTCTTTTCGGAGGAGGGAGATGAGGTGTTCTTCGAGTTGGGTGATCCATTTGTTGTAGAAGTCGGAGAATTTTGGTTGGTGTTTGTTTCATTTTTGTTTTGTTTGATTTTCATGAAATCGGGTGCTTCACGATATTATTGCAATCGATGCAACAAGGATGAAGAAATTAAAAGTTGTCGACGGGTCAACGAAGTTTCGATTTCGATTTATAAGTTATGGATTTTAAGATCTATTTGGGCCATTGAGTTCATTCCCAAATATGGACGAAGCAGTGGAGGGAGGAGAAAGAAGGTTACGATGATGGGGTAGGCAGAGAAGGATTCATCGGAGGTAGTCACCGGAGATATATGAGTCGAGGAAGGAAGACGACGGGGAAGCAAGATGAAGGAGAAAGCAAGGAGATTCTAAAGATGCATTCCATGGATGTGAAATCCAGTGATTAATCATGGTGATTTTTGTTTTCGTTTGGATCATTTATGATCTTAAATGGATGAACATATATGATTTAAAGTTGCAAAGTTAGTAAAAACATTCTGCCCAAATTAGTTAGAACAAAATCACATATGATTTTGGTTTTAAGAATTATAGATAAGCATTTTGTTAATTCATTTATAGTCTAATCACATATGATTTTGGTGTTAAGAATTATAGCTAAGCATTATTTACTATAAAGTATAATCACATGTGATTTAGTGATGCATATTACACTTAAACAATCTGTCCAAATTATTTATGGTATAATCATATGTGATTTTGGGTTGTATATTATACCTTCAACTTATTTATCATATAATCATCTGTGATTTGGGGTGCAAATTCAGGATTTTTTTGAAAAAACAAACATAACAAGATTAATTACCAATATGGATTTTACCAAATTTGCATGAATAAAGGAAAAGGATGGTATATTGTAATCCCTAATTTTTAGGAAGTCAATACTATCTTAAATTAATTCATATTATAAGATGACCTTAATACCCTTTTAAGGTTCATTTCGGAAAGTTCTATTTTGGGAATTATTTTTAAAAATGATTGACTGAGAGTCGTCCCTTTATTCTTTTAAACAACCCCCATTCTCGTTTGAACCCACCCCTATATATATATATATATATATATATATATATATATATATATATATATATATAGACCCATTCATTTGCTAACCACGACATTGGTGTTAACCGTGCTAACCGATCTCATCCGTTGATTGTTAACATCTATGGTCCACAATAAATCAGATTTTCAATTTAATTATTAAAATTTAGACGGTTTGAATTTTTTTTTTGCATATGAGCACAAGGGTAAAAAAGTAAAAAAAAAAAAACAATTTTAAACATATGGAAACACCACATGTTACCAAAAAACGAGAGAAATTAGGGATTACTCCCAAAATCGATTGAGAGTAAAATCAATTGAATGCTACATCTTTCTCTCTCTTCTCATCGATCTCTCTCTCTCCACCATCACCTTCCTTCTCTTTCGAACAACCATCACCGTCAGTCGCCGGAAAATCGTCTGCCGCCGGAAAACGTGGGGTTACAGTTGATCGGAGAGACACTACAACTGATATCCGCTTACAAAACCGAGAACACAGAACCGTTTATCGACACACGGGTGGCAAGATACGGAAGCATGTTCACTACCGAAGTTCGATTTTGGGGTTTCAGATCTCTCTCCCCCCTATGTCTCTCTCTCTTCGACCCCCTGGTGAAACCCCGTTCTCTACCGAAGTTCAATTTTGGGGTTTCAGATCTGAAGTTCGATTTAGGGTTGAATAGATCTAAAGTTCGATTTTGAAACCATTGTTTTTTAAACCTATCAGAGTTCGAACAGAGCGAAACAATGTGCATAAGTGCACATACGCCTCTAAATGTAATAATTAATATTTGCACTTGTGCACATTCTGCAATTATGCACCGTGTGCACTTCTGCACAATCATAGTTTTGCACATATGCACACTCTGCACGGTATGCACTTTTGATTTTCTATACTTATCAACATTCTGCACAATATGCATTTCTGCATTTCTGCACTTTGTGCACTTATGCATAGTTTATGTGCATTCTGCACGGTTTATGTACACTTCTACACATTATGCAATAAATTATAGACAAAAATCGTGAATCTTCTTCAAAATTAACAAAAATTATTGTCAAAAAAAGAATTACAAAAAAAAAAGAATTAAATAACTACCATGAATAAATAAGAGAAAATAAGGAAATAAAATAATGAGGATTCCATTATTAAATATGAGAGAAATAAGGAAAGAAAATAGGAATATGGATATTAATATAAAATACCAATTTTACCCTTTTATTCATTATGAGACGTGTACATCTATCAAAAAGAATACTCAAATTTGATTGGCTAATAATTGGTTAGCATGGTTAACACCAATAGGTTGGTTAGCAAAAGAAGGGGACCCTATATATATATATATATATATATATATATATATATATATATATATATATATAAATTTGAATAGGTGATATGACACAACCAAATTTAAGAAATGAGGAAATAAAGCTTTATAAAATTTTGAAATGTGGTGAGTTTGTTAATCTCACATTGGAGAGAAAATTAAATTTTTAATGAAACATGCGAGTATTTATTGGCAAGAGGAGATGATATCAATTTGTGGCAACTTATAGAGCTGACTAATATTAGTCGAAACTTTTTATTAGAAAAGAATTCTTCAAAATTTTCGTAACAACAATAATGATATGGGTGTGTGACATGTTGTTTGATTCTAAATAACATAACAAAAAAGTTATTGTCGGTACGTATCAAACTCTTCCTAACAATAAAAGGTTATCAATACGTGAAAATGAACCACTAATGTAAATACATTCTTCATTTTAAATTGTATCTCATTAATTATTAAGCGAGAAATTACGTTTTTTTAACTCGATCAAGTACTTCCTTAAAATATTTATCGCTACCGTGCAACGCACGGGGTCGACACTAGTCAAATTAACTAGTGATCCAAATAAATAAATAACATTAATGTGATTAAACATTCTTGAGAATGCAATGAATAATATGTTCCCAAGAATAAAGTTATTTTAATCCAACTAAAAATAAATTAATTTACTAATAGCTTAATTTAATATTTAAGCTAGTCTAAAAATAGATTAAGAGATGAAACTAAGGTGTCGTTTGTTTTTTAAGAGGTCTAAAGTCTTATTTTAGTTATGATTAATAAGAGGTGGTGTGTAAAAAGGTCTGAACGATTCAGACTTAAGAGCCATTAAGAGGTTTTTAAAAAAAAAAACAACCCCTAAGTAACGATGTCTAGTATGAATAAAATAAATAAATCAATAAATTTAATTGTTCTAGATTAATATAAATTAATTCCTCTATATAAAAATAAGAGATATCGAGCGAAAATAAATAATTATTCGTCATTTAATCAATTAATATCAACAACAAAAATAAGTGCAAATCTTTTAACCATTTAAAGCAAATATTGACTCAATATCTAATGAAATATTCGAGCAATAGTATCGAAACAAATACAATATTTATTAAATCAACCAAAGTATATGCACACTGTGCAATAAGATAGAAAAAAAAAACAAATTTTATAATATTTTGATCTAATTCAATTATAACTTAATTGGTTTAATAAAATATATTATTGACTTAAAATCATGAGCTTGAAGCAATTACAAGAAACCACACTTAAACAACATAAATATGTTTATAGTACTCATGATTTTTATAGTATATAGAAGTCGATTCAGTAAAAGAATTATATAATAATGGAAACATTGATATATTATAAATATAATTTCATAAATTCAAAAGCATGGATATGGAAGTATATAAGCATCGTCATGTGTTCATGAGTGGGTGAAACTTCAAGATAACAGTTTGAACACTTACAGAGATATCACCATATTCCGTACCAAAAAAAAATGGAAATTCGGCAAGCGATGTACTAATGGCGACAAAGCATGATGGAATAGTAGCCCAGTTAGGCATTGTCAAATCATTTCTTGTAGAAGAGTCACGTGCTGATAACGTCGTACCAAAAAAAAAATGGAAATTCGGCAAGCGATGTACTAATGGCGACAAAGCATGATGGAACAGTAGCCCGATTAGGCATTGTCAAATCATTTCTTGTAGAAGAGTCACGTGCTGATAACGTGTTAAAGGGAAAAACGAATAGAACAACAATAGAATAGAGAGAATGAATCTGTAATTCTCATTAATCAAAAGCCCTTTAAATATGGATGAGTTACAAGTAAATAGCTATAAGATATTTCAGTTCTAATCTAACTCTATCTTTATCTCTATCGTCATATCCTTTAGACGATGACACACTTATCCTACAACAGCTTAATATTTATTCATATTTTTTATTAATTTTTTGCAAAACTTCCTTTGTGAAAACTGAAAACTGTCTAAAACAAGAACATTTTGTAAACAGCTGCAAAAAGAAAACAATTCTGAATAGAAAAAAGCTTGAAAAAGTAGAATCGTACTTTCGATTATCATTTTTCTTTCATGATTTTTTTTTTAAATTACCCTGTAAATAGGCAGGGCCGAATCTAGTTTGTTATATATCAAATAGAAA
Organism: Arctium minus; assembly: GCA_954870635.1. Lineage (NCBI taxonomy): Eukaryota > Viridiplantae > Streptophyta > Magnoliopsida > Asterales > Asteraceae > Arctium > Arctium minus. Next base: position 34,955,917 of record OX941088.1, read on the forward strand.
AATTACTTATTAGAAAGAATGGATTATGCATGTTATGCATATGTTGTTTTGTGAAGCTACTACCATCACTTCAAATATAGCAAAACGAAAAGAAGAATATAGGGTTTCTCCCGAATGATTGTTCTTGATCGAAATTGAGCCAAATTCACTTCACTGATTCCATCCCAATTACGACAACAACTCCCAAACATTTGACGAAAATCGCATTTAATTTCATCTTCAACAATTCTTCATGTTTCCCTTTTTCTTTTATCCAATAAGTTAGTCCCTCTCGCCTTCAATTTCCCTCTAACAATGCTGCTGCATAAGAAAGAGAAATTAGAGAGAGAGAGCGCATGTGTTAGGAGGATCTCAGAAACATGGAAGAAGGGTAGACGGAGGACAAAAGGACAAACAATTATAAGGACCAGGTTCCATGGTTACTTTTGGCCACCAAAAATCTACAGGCATGTTGAGTAAGTTATGTAGGTATGTATGTTCTTGGAAGCATCCATACTTAACGTGGATTTACTATTATTTATAAGTTTGATTACTTTATACAAATCTGTGGGGTTCCCCTGATTTGATGTTTCTGTTGCTTTAATTTCGTGGAAAATTTGATATATAATAATGTTTGGCACCGTTTTCTTGAATTGCATTGGAGTATTTAAATCAAAGTTGAGAATTGATTTAGGGATGGTGTTATCTGAGGGAGATATCTTTTGGATTATTATATGGATATGTGATTGGTGAATTGCTAGTCTGTTTTGTTCTATGTAGTTTACTTGGGGTCCAGGGGTGGGTACACTTGATTTACCAAGACCTTTGTTCTACAGGTTTTGAACATTGCACGTTGAGGGTTGAAGGTTTTCCTGTTCACCATCTTCCAATTTTTACGTGTATACCTTCTTTCATACTATGGCCGAAGATGGTGTTGTGCTTCCAACACAGAGAAAATTGAATCTTCCGATCTTTGTTTTCTTCAAAGATCTTAGGTACTTTCTTCGTATGAACCATATTCCCTTATTAAGAACTATTTTGTTTCTGGTTGTAATGAACTTTAAACACTACAATATTGTTGTTGATGGTGTTCTGATCGATGAATGCTAGAGTTGTTAGATCGCAGTTGAACTTAGAAATCTCTTGGTTACTAAAATGAGATATCATTTAGAGAAGTTCCGTACTGTTTGTTTTTCTACATGGAATCATTTAATTAACTGTTGGAATTCTTATGCTCATATGAAACGGTTGTGTAGGCTTGTCCTGAAGATGGACACTCTTGGAAAGGAAATACTTTTTATTGCTGTACCTGCAGCCATGGCTTTAGCTGCTGATCCTCTTGCTTCTTTAATCGACACTGCATTCATTGGTCGTATAGGTATGTCTTCGTAGTCCATTTGATCCTACCATTGTTAGTTTATATGTATGCATAATGTTTCACATGTTTTTCTGTACTTGGTGATTGAAATTTTATTCTCTTCATCGGGTGAGCATGGTATCCATGCATGATTAATACAAGAAAATCAAGAAAACTTGATAAATATAACTTCCTCCGTCCCAAAACAAGTGTCCACGTTTCTACTTTAGTTTGTCAAAAAATAAGTGTCCACTTTCAAAAGTAAGTGTCTACTTTCCAATTCTAACCTTAATTATAAAATGAAGAAATTCATTACTCCCTCTATTATTAAGAGTAAAATTGTCATTATTTGATTAAAAAGTGTAATAATTACACATTTCCAAAACTATGTGCCTTTTTCATTGAGGACATTTAATTTGGGACGGAGGGAGTACAAAGCATCATGAATTGTTTTGACCTCGTGTATGATTGCAATTTGTAATATCTTAATTCATTGATGCTTCTGTATAGGCCCGGTGGAAATTGCGGCTGTTGGAGTATCTATTGCTATTTTCAATCAAGTTTCAAAAGTAGCCATATTCCCACTTGTTAGTATAACAACTTCCTTTGTTGCCGAGGAAGAGAGTTTAGAAAGAATGAACAGTGAAGCAATGAAACTTCTGAACACAGAGAAGGGTTCTATGAATAAACAGGAAACAAAAGAATTGACACAAGATGACGTCAAACTTGAAAACTTGGAAAACGGTTCGACGGAAAAGGATGAGAAAAAGGAGTTGGCACCAGAAAATGGTATGTTGCCATGGTACTTTAAGCTAAAGATCATTCTCTTATTCATTTCTTCACATTGGCGTTCTTTTTGAAGTGTGTGTGTATATACACACACGTACGGGAAATACTTATACACACTCCTTACCTTTGATGAGGTTTGAACCTAGTAACCCGGATACCGCTGGGCCAATGACCCTTTGGTTCTTCACATTGTTGTTCTACAACACAAGTTAAAGCTTGTATTCATAATTTGTGGGTTTCTTGTCAGGTTTCAAAGCAAGCCCATGCAAGCATACAACCATTACTGACAACATCTCAAATAAGTCAAAGCTCAAAAAACTAAAGCGAAATATCCCTTCAGCCTCAACAGCATTGCTGCTTGGTGCAATTCTCGGTATTCTTGAAACACTACTACTTGTACTTCTAGCAGAACCACTTTTGAGTTTGATGGGCGTGAAATCCGTAAGCATCTACATTCTTATGGTGTTTTGGGATTAGCATAATGTTTTTCTGACTCTGCTCTTTCTCTATTAAACAGGGTTCTCCGATGCTATTACCTGCACATAAATATTTGACCCTACGTGCACTTGGAGCTCCGGCAGTTCTTCTCTCTTTGGCAATGCAAGGTGTCTTCCGTGGTTTCAAGGATACAAGAACTCCTTTATATGCCACTCGTAAGTCACTTGTATCTTTAATTAATTCCTTTTCTTTATATAGCTGATGATTCGACTACTTTTTCAGCTTAATAATGCAACATATTTTCCTGTTCTATGCAGTTGCAGGAGATTTAGCGAATATAATTTTGGATCCAATTCTTATCTTTGCCTGCAATTTCGGAGTCAGTGGTGCAGCCATTGCACATGTTCTTTCCCAGTAATAATCCGTCCATCAGATTTGTCAACGTTGAAACAGATCGGTTCATGAGTTGGGAATTCTGTTCTTGTGACTAAATGCCGTCTATTATTTTGCAGGTACTTAATATCAATAATTCTGTTAGTCAAATTGATGCAACAAGTTGACCTACTACCTCCAAGCATCAAAGCTTTGCAGTTCAGCCGGTTTCTTAAAAATGGTATGCATTAAACTTGTGCTACGTAATTAAGTCGATGGTGTTTGCTTTCCAACGTATTTCTGGTGCTTTCTGTACAGGTTTTCTATTGTTGTTTAAGGTAATAGCAGCAACTATCTGTGTGACCTTGGCTGCATCATTGGCTGCGAGGTTGGGTGCAACAGCTATGGCTGCATTCCAAATTTGCTTACAGGTGTGGTTGACATCTTCACTTCTTGCCGATGGTTTGGCAGTTGCTGGACAGGTATATGCGGTTTGCTTTATGTGATATTTGCACTATTTTTTGACCGTTGCAATACACAATATACATGTTTCTCTAAAACTTGATGGTTTGGTTTGTTCTTTGTAACAAGTTTTGAATATTGGAAGTCTGTACATTGCTGTTAAGGTGAGTATTGGTTAATATCTTTGTCTGTGGAATATTCTAGGCGATAATTGCTTCATCATTTGCTGAGAAGAACTATGAGAAGGCAACAGCAACGGCAGCTCGAGTATTACAGGTACGTTTGCGATGTATGGTTATCGCATATTATGTGCTCGCGGTTGAAATCCAATGGAACCAATTCGTTCTAATCATCCAATGAATGTGGGATTTTGTCATTAGATCCAATTCAATTAACTTCGGAGAACGGACCCATCCATTGGATATTACTATTAATTGGATCCATCCAATATTTTGATCCAGTTTTCCAACCAATTAATCCACCATTTTAATAAATTATTCAGAAAATTTCCTACTTTTCTTAGAAACACTACATACAAATATCAAATAAAAACAAATAGATATCCATACCAACATAATTTACAAGTATAATCATAAGAAAAATGGTAAATGAAGTCCAAAATCATATATAATAGATAAAGATCTAGCTATCATAGTTCTATCATATGTTTTTACCATATATATGAAGCTCTCTGTTTAGTTTATATAATATATATATATATATATATCGTGTTAAAAATTCTAGATGTTGTAATCTGCAGATGGGATTCGTAATGGGCCTGGGACTAGCTCTTCTTGTTGGACTCGGGTTGCAATATGGTTCCGGGGTGTTTACAAAAGATATAAATGTTAAACACATCATTACCATAGGTGTTCCGGTACTCATCCATCTTTTTTAACCAGCATTTCTTTTCATGCTTTTTCGTTAATGATTGTCACCGTCTAATCTCACTGCTCTTCTTTCCCACAATCAGTTCGTTGCAGGCACACAACCAATCAATTCAATAGCATTCGTATACGATGGAGTTAACTTTGGCGCATCTGATTATGCTTATTCTGCATACTCCATGGTTAGCATTTACTACTCAAGAATAGCAACATTTTTGTCTGCATTAAATTTATATCACCTTATATTTATGTGAATTTCGTCTTGTTAGATCCTGGTGGCTATAGGGAGCATCGGATCATTATTTGTTCTATACAAAGCTGGTGGCTTTGTCGGAATATGGGTCGCTCTATCCATTTTCATGGGATTACGGGCAATTGCAGGCATTTGGAGGTAAACTTCTCCGATGATCATATCAGATTTTTAATCTGTTCCATCGTTCCGCTAGCTTTTCACGAATTAAGATCAAAATGAGACATAATTGTGCACTCACTGAGCAATAACACTTGAATAGCCACACATACAGCAACTAATAGACGTCGTGTTATCAACACCGATTGTAAACCAATTTTTTTTAATGGTTTATTGATAAGTTGCAAGTTCAATTTGCAGGATGGGCACAGGCACAGGTCCATGGTCCTTTCTTAGGAAGTAGAAGATGGTTGGTTGTTGCTTACAGGATTGATAATAAAGGAACGAGTTATCGTCGTCATAGGATGTCGAAACTCCTCATGTAGAGTCTGTATACCTCTTTGGTTTCTTGCTTATACAATAGATTTCGCGTTACATCTTTTTCCGACACATGTTTTAAGATCTTTTGTTTTTCATGCATTATTATCTTGTACGTTATGCAATGGCTGATAGTAACATTGTAGTTCATACTATCAACCGGTCATAGTTCGCAAGCTTTTTGTACATGTGTATGATAGAAAAAATTGTTTACCTAGCATCTCTTGGGCTATCTTTTTCTTTTAAGGATACATTTATATACAACAAAGACTCATCCACACTCTTCATCTTTGGTGAGGTTTTAACCCTTAACCTTTCTAAAAGTTGGATTCTACTGGGTACTGTTGGGTTAATGGCAATGACCCTTTACTACTTGGGCTATCTTGCATCTTAACAAGTTGGTAGTTGGTATCGTAGAAATCAGATCTAGTTAAATGGTGTTTAAATTAGTTTTATACGAGCACGCTCTCCACACATATTATAACTCGGAAAAAAAAAAAAAAACCCTTAATATAAAGCCAGTTTGTAAGTAACTTTATGCGAGTCTTGGTTGTTGGCTACCACAACTATATATTATACTTTGAGCCAACACTAATTAAAATCATTGTATTCTCTCTTTCGAAATCTTTCTTGTTTAATATCTCAAAGTCCATATTATAGTTGACACCATGTAACCAGATCTTTATCTCTATGATACCAAGTACCACCTACCAACTGAACAATATTAACTCTTTTGAATAACTATATTATTTTCTAATGGAAACTTCATCTTCCTTGGGTTTGAATCTTGGCCCTGCCAATTTAACCTTAACCCGTGTGTCACAAGCCAAATGGTTAAAGAAAATTGGTTTTACAATCAATGTTCATACGGTGATGTCAATAAGTAGTTCATGCTTCATACTAGTTGTTTGTGTGGTTGTTCTAGTGTTATTGCTCAGTGAGTGCATGATTGTAGCTCATTTTGATCTTAAATTGTGAAAAACTAGGGGAACGATGGGAAAAAAAAATCTAATATGATCGTAGAAGTTTACCTCGAATGCCTGAAATTGCACATGAAGAGCGACCCATGTTCTAACAAAGCCAGTAGCTTTGGACAAACGATTCTCCTTATATATACTGATGTAGAGCGTCTAGTAACTCGGTTCGAGAAACAAATGGACAGGGAAAAGATCGCAACCAAAAGGCCGAAACATAAGCCAACGCGACTTCCTACACGACCCAACTCGCCTAGCACACTGGAAGCCATGGTCAACAGTGCCTAACACGACTTTTTAAGTCGCACCGAAAGTCGTACACATACTTAAGAGAGCTGATCGATTTGTTCTTTCCTTTTTGCTTTAATAGGTTTTATTTATAATTAGAGTAGGACGATAAGCTAATCTCTTTTATAGTTATCTTTCTCTAGTTTTAGCTTTAAATAGATTTTGTTATTTCTTTTTAATAAAATTTCCTTTGATACACTTATAAGCTCTCTTATTTTTTAGATAGACGTTTGTTGATCCTCCCGTATTTTCCTACTATTTATTTATATCTATAAAATGTGTTTGAAAATGTGCATTTACAAAATATTGTTTTTCATATTATGACAAATGTAAAGCACAGTAGATTCTAAGGATATTCCGTTTTATATAAATGATTAAAATGTATATTAATAAAACGATCGAAAAAGGGACCAAAACTTAAAAATAGTAATACGTGGTATGTTGTATAGGGGTAGGTGGCATAAGTGCATGACATGATTTAGATTCAAATAAGGCCACGAATTATGTGGCAATAAATGCCACTGACCCTATCTCACTCACTGTACATATATATATACATACATAGAGACATGCATGCATGCCTTCCCCCACGAATTGTATTTATCTTCAGACGCAAACACTAAAGACAAATCCTCGAGAGAAAGTAAAAAGTAGGACGGTACAAAAAATCCTTAACTCGTTAATAATCCAATTAATAGGATTAAAATTAGGTTAAGTTTAACTTAATCCGCAGTCTAATATATATATATATATATAGTTTTGAATAAATGTTATTTAAATTTATGTATGATATATAACAAGGTATGACAATTGGTTCAAATAGTCCAATCACATTTATAATTTCACCTCCTAGCCATTCTTTCCTGATATTTGCAAAAATAGCCTTATGTCCACATCTGTAATTGCAAAAATCATGAAAGAATAGCTATGAGGTGAAATTACAAATGTAATTAGGCTATTTGAGCGATTTCCCTATTTTTTTCAAAAAGTAAATGATAAAAAAATATAAAACAGAGATGATCTGTATTATTGCTTATCATCTGTATTAGTGATGGCTAAAAATCGGGCTCGGGCCGGGTTAGGTCGGGCCAAAACGGGCTTCGGGCCCAAACAGTAAACCCAAAAACCGGGCTTCGGGCCGGGCTGGGTTTCACCCGAATATGTGTGGCCAGTTTAAGTGTGGAATAAACCGGTTACAAAAAAACCGGGCTAGGCTGGACCCAAAACCGGGCCGTGATCGGGCCGAAAATATATATATATATTTTTAAATAATTTCTTTATATAATAATTAATTATTAAACTTTAAAAAATAAAAATTGGATTGGATCACTAAAATACACTTTAAAAATACGTTTTATTTATAATAAATCACTAAAATACACTTTAAAAATACATTTTATTTATAATTTTAAGTTACAAACTTATAATACATAAATTCTAAGAACCCGAAGGTCCCGCTCCCGAACTCCCACCCTCACCCCATCCCCCCCATGGATTGTAATTGTATGGATTGTACTATGGATTGTAGTCTTCAAGATTTCAGTACTTTTCTAGTCGTTCAACAGTTGTATTATCATCAAGGCAGTCGGTGTCTGGTTCTTCTTCTTCATCGTCGTAACGTGAGACGCCACCGACACTACTAGCATCGTCCACGGTTACGGTTCCCGGCGTACTTAGTCCTTCGTCCACATCGTTTTCGGCTAAGTTTAATTCCACATCGTCTATATCCGCCTCCAGATTTGTTTCATGTTGAATTCTTTGTTGACTATCCAAGTAATCCTTCAAACATATGCAACACTCTACCGACTCCGGGGTTAATCTTGACCGACGCTCCGATATGATCCTGCCACTAAGAGAAAAAGCAGACTCCGAAGCTACGGTACTAGCTTGGATTGTTAGTATATCAAGGGCAATAGCCGCCAAAACCGGGTATTGAGGTTGTTTAACTTTCCACCATTCTAATAAATCTAGTGATTCAACATCGTTGACGGTTATGGATGATGCCGCTATAAAATTAGTATGTATGTACATATTGAATTCACCCAAATTATCCCCATCAAATCTAGATTTTTTACTAGATTCATTTAAAACCGAGCACATTAAATTTTCCATTAAGTCGGCCCGGTTTCGGACACGAGAACTAGAACTAGAACCCGGTGAAAACATTTGAGTTGTAAGGATTTGTTGGTTTCCTCCCCCATAATAAATTCTATAAATATCAAATAATTGATGAAAAATCACTATTAAATTGTAGTATGCGGTTCCTTGAAAAAGAAGAATCTGTAGCCGTATCCAAACCAAACGCTACACATATTGATTATATTAAAACTTCGACACCCGTAACATTTAAATACGGGTTTAATGTCGCGGCACAAAGAAAACTAAAGGGGATCTCTTTAAAATATTTTAACAATTTTGCTTTCATTGGTGCTACCACGTTTTGAAAGTTGAAATGTTTTTCGTATTGAGAAATTTTTACTTGCCAAAATATAGATTTGATTTAAAAGTAAAGGGCATGTTGGATAATAAATACCGGATAACATAGTTGTTGCAGTTTTGAAATCGTCCAAAATATCATGTAAGCCTTCAAGCATTTGCCAATCATATTCAGATACCGTGTTATCCGGGTATTGAATGTTATAAAATGCTTGAATATATAGTCTTTGTCTTAATAAATTATCCATCATTTTGTAAGTCGAATTCCATTGAACTGGCATATCGTGTACCGGTCCCAAAGCTTTAAAACCGACATCTTTGCAATATTTTATATATGCTTGTTGCATGCTTTTACCTTTTGTGAAAATCCGACGTAACATAAGCCTAAACTTAGTTAAAGAATTTTTACATACTACTAAGCCGTCGTGAACGGCTAGATTTATTATGTGTGCGCAACGTGTATGAAATAATTTTCCATTTAAAATAGGGGATAAAGCCAACCTTAATTTGTCCACACATAACGTATTATTACTAGCATTATCAAACGAAATACTAATAGCCTTATTAGTTAAATTATAATATTCAATATTTCTCATAATTATATGAAATTGACGCTCACCCGAATGTGGCAAACCAAAGTGCTCAAACGTGATTACACGTTTGCATAATTGCCACGATTGCGGCACAATCCAATGTGCCGTTATGCATATATAAGATTGTGACAATCTGAATGGTGCGCTCCATATATCACACGTTAAAGAAACGTTGTTGGGTAATGATAAAAACGCTTGTCGCGTATCTTTTTTGGCCATTTTCCAAAGTTTTATAGCATCATGTCTAAGAGTTTGACGACTTACCGAACTCACGTAACGTGGTTGGAGCGAGAGTTTGATCATGTTAGTAATGTGAGGATTGTCGAAATGTCCGAACGACAATCCCACTTGAATGACACATTTCATTTGCATTTCTCGGGCCAACGCTGCATCATACGACCATATTTGACCGGAATTGTCAAGTATGGGTTGATTTGGATCGTCACCCGATTTCAACTTCTTGCACGAAGACTCGTGGTGGCGCTTTAACGTGGTATTTGCGGCCGCCGCAAGGAGATCTCCACACCGTTTGCATTGCGCTTTTTTTGTACCGTCGGGGAGCATCACCATGTTGTAATGGTTCCAAATCGGTGCTTTTCGTCCATGATCGGCAATAACTTGGTAATTTTGTTCTGCCATTTTGAGAATTGAGAGTAGAGATTTGAGAGTAGAGAGTATAGAACTAGAGATATTAGACTAGAACTTGCGAGAAACGAATATGACGAGAGCCGAGAAATGAGAATTGTATGCGTTTTTTGCGTTTTGTAAGTTGGTGTCACTATCCATAACCAACGCAAGTATTTATAGGGGTTTGGAGTGGTAAAAAATACAAAAAAAGGTCAAAAAAGGGTTCCAAACGGTAACAAGCGGCTAGTTTTTTTGAATTCCAAAGAATTGGGTCGGGTCGGGCCAAAAACCGGGTCGTGAACCGGTTTCGGGCCGAGCCGGGTTGGGCCGCCAAAACTACCAAAAACATGAACCGGTTCAGGATATCGGACTTCAAACCAGTTTTCCATCTGGCCGAGCCAGGCTGGGCTTCAAATGGTTCGGGCTCCGGTTAACTGATCGGGCCGGGCCAAAATGGCCATCACTAATCTGCATCACAAAAAGTACAATCATAAATTTTTGACATGTGTCTCAAAGCTTCACAAACTCGCAAAGTATTCACATGTGGTCCGAGAATATGCTATATTTTTTTTAAGTTAGAATATCTATATCTATATCTATACTATATTATAAAGCATAGATAAAAAACTCTTAAATATAAATTATTAGGTATAAGGTACCGTAATTTTATGCAATATTTTAAAAACCTCTTAATTTACAAGTATCAAAACACAAGATACATATTACTACTGGAGACTTCTAACACCCACCAATTTGGTATGTGCAGGACCTTCCTTTTATACAAACCTTTTCATGTATCACTATTAATTAATATATTATATTACTATAAAATTGTTTTAATTATATTATTAAATATGTAATTGGTTATTTTTTTCTAGATGTCATTAAAATATATAAGATAATCATTGAATTCTAACAAAATACTTAATTTTTTATATAAAAAACATTATATTATTAAGCCTAAATTAAACAAATTTATAAAAAAAAGCATTATCACTTTCTCAAAACCATCCAAAATCGTACTGTAAATCGACAAAAAAATAAAATGAAATATTAAAATCGTGATGTATCTCGCTGCATTGCGCGAGTACGCTTCTAGTTAATTTAAAATTTTCTAAAAAAATTATATAATTCTAACACCTAAATTATTTTAGGGAAAAGTTTAAAATAACCTAGATGATATTAGTGTTTAGAGTAATTAAGTCCTTGGACAATTTTTTATAACAAATAAATCCTTAGACATTTTAAAACACACTAAATAAATCCTTAGATTTTTGGAAACCTGTTAAATACATCCTTATTACTTAAAAATGTCACTAGCAATCTACATAACAGGTAAAACTACAAATTGGAAAGGAAAAAAAAGATGTCACCTACTTTATCATTCTACAAATAAAAAATGTGGAAATTAAATAAATAGACAATCTCATCAACAAAATTCATTTTAAGCACTTTTCAAAGTCTCTTTTCAAAATGGGCAAATTGCATAAAAAGGTAAGCTACTTTAGTTTAATTCATGTTTTAGGTAACGTACTTTTAAAACTTCTATTTTGATACCTGAGATGTGAAATCTCAAACTTTTAAGTACAAAAAGAAGGTTCTTAATGTCATACAAATGCTTATTAGGATTAGGTTTTTTTTGACATGACATTATTTATTTATTTATTTTAACGCCAACTAAGAATATAAATTCCATGTCATCATTTTTTAAAATGTAAAATTTATATTTTTTTTAAGTAAGAAGAAAAATTCATATATATATTTTTTTAATTCTAAACACTTATCAAAATTTTCTTAAAAACTAAGAAAATAAAATTAACGTAATTTTTTTAAAATCAATAAAATTTGTAATTCTTTTTCTTTATTAAAAAAATTACCATAAAATTTATAAAACTGTTTAGATGATTGTAATTCTTTAATATTTTTGTTTTATGGTATTTTTTTAATAAACAATTACAAGAATTACAATCACCTAAATAGTTTTACAAATTTTATGATCGTTTTTTTAATAAAGAAAAAGAATTACAAATTTTATTGTTATAAAAAAATTACATTAATTTAATTTTCTTGGTTTTTAAGAAAATTGTGATAAGTTTAAGAATTAAAAAAATATATATATGAGATTTTCTTCTTAATTAATAAATATAAATTTTACATTTAAAAAAATGATGACATGGAATTTATATTCTTAGTTGGCGTTAAAAAAAGTAATAATAATGCCATGTCAAATAAAACCTAATCCTAGTAAGCATTTATATGTAAACTAGGTACTTAAAAGTTTGAGATTTCACATCTCAGGTACCAAAATAAAAGTTTTAAAAATATGTTCCCCAAAACAGGAATCAGATTAAAGTACGTTACATTTTCATTCAATTTACCCTTTCAAAATAGTCAAAGTTTGCATAATTTTTTTTTGTCTTAAAAATTGTTTTTGGCAAGAGAAAAGAAGAAAAAAAAAATAGAAAGTATCTTTATAATTTGTTATTTAGTTTACTTTATATCTTCAACTTTTTTATTTTCATTTAGCCCTTTATTATAGTAACACACATAATCGTATATTAAGTAAAATACATCAAAAATACGTTTTTTTACAAATTATACCACTATAATTGTCTCGTTAATACGTTTAAAATGAGCCAAATATTGAATTTTTTGGATTTAATCTCATATTATTAAATATCATAAATACGTGTGAATTATATTTAATATTTACACTTTCTATCCTTCAGTGTTATTTATTTAATAATATAAGATTAATCTGTAACTATAAGGGTGCGTTTGGTACGCAGACAGGACAGGACGGGACAAGATGGAACAGGACAGGACATGACAGAACAGGACAGTTGTCCAGCGTTTGGCAAGACATGACAGAACAAGACTAGACTGGTTAAATGACGAATTTATCCCTGATGAAAAATCATAGATTACATCACATAAAACTAATTTACATCACTAATACATAGTGCAATGGATTATCAAAAACATAAAACTAATTTATAACGATTGGATTTTGGATATGGAAATCAAAACTCAAATTTTAAGTTTCGGAATTTAGGTTGTTTCGGATTTGGGTTGGTCGGATTTCGGGTATTATATAATGCAAAAGTTATATATAAATTTAGTCGTTTTTTAGGATGAATACAATCGATTGAAAAATTGATGAAATCGATAGCAAGTTTAAAATTTAGAAAATATTTCAATAGACTATAATTTACGATTTTCAAAAAATAATTATATAAATAAATAAATAAATATACATATATATATATAGTATTTAAAATATAGATTTATGTTATTTCGAGTTTTCGGACGGGTTGGGTGACCAACGATCAAACCCAATCCGAACCCAGATATCCTCCCAAATGTCGGGTTTCAGATTATCGGATTTCGGGGTTTTCGGGTTTTGCAAAAACACCTTATTTTCGGTTCGGATGCAGATTCGAATTTCAGACTATTCGGGTTTTGCACACCCCTAGTTTGGAGGCGTGGATGATGAGAAGACATTTTTATGTTTTTGTTTTTAATAAATGGTATATTAGTCAAAATATTGATGTTCTACTTAGTTTCAAGGGGTTGGAGTGGAACAAGTGTGTCCCATGCTTGTTCCACTTAGTTCCAGCGTGTCCCACATATGGTCACGCCAAACATGGGACAAACATGTTCTGTTATGTTATGTTCCACTCTGTTCTGCATACCAAACGCACCCTAAAGGTATAAAGGGTAAGTATTAAAAATTAATTTGTTTTTTTAAGGGTGTCCTAGGCTATGCCTAGACTAATCCCTTGGCAAGTTATGACTGTAAGACATCAACCCTGATTAAACCTCAGTGGCCACAATTGTTGTGTACGCCTGGATTCGAACCCTGGGCAGATGGATTAAAAATAATTTGTACGTATTTATGATATTGAATAATGTAAGATTAAGTTCAAAAACAATATTGAGTTCATTTTGAACGTATTGACGAAACGATTATAATGGTGTAATTTGTAAAAAAAAACTATTTTTTATATATTTTAGTTAATATACAGTTATGTGTCTTAATAAAATAAAAATGAAAATGAAAAAGTAATTGATATAAAATAAATATAACTTTATAAGGATGCAAAATGTAATTTTTTCTAAAATTATAAGGAGAAAGTGAATCTTTACACATAAAATTTTCTACGTACGAATATGTTTAATATTTTTTTTGGAAAAACACAATCCTTAGGCCGGAAAAAAACCATTATGTGTAAACTTTGGCTATTTTAGGAAAACTTTGAAAAGTGGTTACAAAATGAATTTGGTTGATGAAATTGACAATTTTAGTTAATTTTCCCAATTTTAATTTGTAGGCGGATAAAGTGGATGACATTTTTTTTAATTTGTAGTTTTATCTGCTATGTAGGTTGCATGTTACATTTTTAAGTAATAAGGATGTATTCAAAGGTTATCAAAAGTCCAAGGATTTATTTAACAAATTTTGAAATGTCCAATGACTTGTTTGTTCGAAAAAAATGTCCAGGGACTTAAGCACTCTAAACACTAAAGTCCATTGGGTCTTTTTGAACTTTTCCCAATATTTTAACAATTTTAGTATTAACTATATTATTAAAATATTCATTACATTTTATAAAACATTATATTCTCTTTAATAAACATTTATTTTCAATATGTCTTATTGGTAAGAAATAATTACAAATATGATCTCTTCTATACATAGTTTTAGAGATTTTTCAAATTTAAAGATTTTCACCTTTTGTCTATTCCTTTCTTTATTTTAACATGGTTGTTAGAATAAAAAAAAGTATTAAAGCTCCAAAAATCTCTATTTTAAGAGCATCTATAGCACAAGGTTCCTAAACCTCTAAAAACCGCTTTTGGAAAAAAAAAATTAGCACCGGGAAAGATTGGTTCATTGCCACCTAAGAGAAATCGGTTCATCTGCAAGCAGAGGTGGCCAAACCGGCCCGGGACCACCGGAGGACCGGTACAGACCGGTTATATGCCTGTGGTTCGGACCGGTTGGTGGTTTTGGAAGATTCGGCGGCCTAGCCCGACCCAGTAGGTTCAAAAAACTAGCCTTTTATGACCGTTAGTAACATCTATATGACTGTCTTTTCAATTTTTAACCGTTCTTTTTTTTTTGTTCTTTTTACACTCAAAACACTATAAATAAGTTATGTAATGTATGAGGTAAGATACCAAGTTACAAAACGTAAAAAACGCAAGCAATTTTCGCTATATTTCGTGATTTCGGCTCGTATTCGTTTCTCACAACTCGCAAATGTATTTTTTAATAATTGATGTACTTTTAAATGTTACAATTAACTCGAAATCTTCTATCTATCTATCTATCTATATATATATAAAGGAAACCCCGCCAAGAATGATATGCCACATTGTGAGAAGAGAATTGGTCTAAAGGAATTTTCTCATTGTTTTGAGTTTTTTTAAATATTAATAAGTTAATGACTATTCTACCCCTAAATGAAAAAATATGTACTTCATTAAAAGAGGGTTTTTTTGGTAATTTCACTTCCAATTTATCTATATCTATATTATCATTAGTTTTGATGATTGATCTTCACATTTAAAACAACCCATTCATTCTCCCCAACGGCTGAGCCTCTCCATCTCCCAAAACAATTATACAACAAAATTGGCAATTAACATACCCACCTAAATCCATCAATAAGGGAAGTAATTGCCATGAAGAAGAAACGGGTTGTAATGGACGAAATATAAGTGGGTGAAACAAAGAAGGTGAAAGTGAAGGTTTATAGAAATGATCCATCGCTTCAAATGAAGAAGCAGATACTGAAAATGGCCAGTGAGGAGTTATGAAGGAATTGTGCATATGTAGACAAGTAATGTGTGCATATGTAGACAAGGTGTTTAATAAAAATCTTGAAAGAGAGGCGGTGGAGGTGTGTTACTGTTCATATTCGTTTCTTCAATGGTAGACATAAGTTTTCGAAGAGTAAGGTCCAACAGATAGCCTCGCTGTCTCCAACATGGACCCAGTGATCTTGAATTCTCCGTTCGTCGTCATCAAGAGGCTACTAGATTTTTCGTTCGGTAATTTCAGCGTCAACATAAGAGAATAAGGAACAACAAGTCATACTTCACAACCATGGATCTGAAAAAAGCATTTTTACGGTTTGTTGGCCTAGGTTTTTTTTTACTTCTATCTTCTACACTTTTTGGATTTTGATATTTCGTTCTCATAATGGTTATCACATTTACTTTCTTACAGATTGCTATTAGTTCATATGTGAAGGTTCCTTCAAGGAAATTTTGAAGGTACATCTTTTCTCTTTAACCATTTGTGCTAGCGTAGAGTTATATTGATCTATTAATTATCTATCAATAAGTGATTAAGTTCCACAATGCATAATCTTCTTAATTAAATCTTCTGCATGGTTTTTTTCTTTCGTCTGACAGATTCTTGGTAATTTCTTTTGTGATTATTGATAATGTTATTAGCTAACACGTATAGATGAAAATAGTTTATAAATACTGAATAGAGTTTTGTAAAACTAACTATTACAATATGTATAAAGGAAAACACTTTGTATAAAAGAAATCTATTTTTTTATCACTAAACAATAATTAAAATAAATAAATTATTATTAAAATCAATATATACAATTAGAAAGACTACCACGATCAATATTTGAAAAGTTATAAGTTTAATTTGTTTTCTTAGTAAGTTAACAAATGTTTATCAATCAATACTATTAAATAACTATTACAATATGTATAAAGAAAAACAATTTATATGAAAGAAATCTAAAAAAATTTTGATTACTAAACAATAATAAAAATAAATAAATAATTTATTACTAAAATCAATATATACAGTTAGAAACTTTACTACATTCAATATTTGAAAACTTATAAGTTTATTACAGTTATAGTATGTATAAAAAAAGATAAAAAAAACAATAAATTAAAATCAAAATATATACATAAATGAAATAAAATTTGAATTAATTTTATTAACTTTTTTTAAGAAATATTAGTTGATGGAATGTACATTATATAAATTAAAAATAAATAGAAAAGTTATTACATTTATTAATATATATAAAAATCGTTTCATTTTTTAAATTTACATTAAAATCAAACTATATACATAAATGAACTAAAATTAGAATAAATTCTTTTTTTTTTAAGAAATATTAGTTAATGGAATGTATACTATATATTGATTATTTTCAAGAATTAAAGTCACTCATGAATTCAAAAAATGTTTCATCTTTTTTCAATTATGATTCATTAATATATATAAATGAATATTAAATACAATCAATTATCAATCAATACATATAGGTCATAAGAATTGTGTTGTCATTTTAGGATTGTTGGGTACATGAGTTTTTTTTTGGTCAAATTGCACACAAAAAATTGTGAGTTATACCTTTTCATTTCTATAAACAAAAATTAATATACATTTTTTGCCTTTATGAAAATCGTATTTTTAACATAATTTCGTTGTTCTCTTGGTAATTTTACTTGTAAAACTATGTTCAACATCCAACTATCTAACTCTATTCATCTCTACTTATCGATAAATTTAAGTTTTTTTTATTACCGTTTTTAATTTTTAATTTCTAATTTTTTATTGCTTTATTGTTTATATTTGATTGGAAGTGTAATATGTAAATGTGTATTATACTAAACTTTTTGTTCTTTTTCTACCAAGAAAATCATGAGTGACGACGGAAAAAAGAACTGCCCACTTTCTTCAAAATAAACGGATTTAGTATATGAAACCTTGCAAGGTTTCATATACTAAATCCGTTTATTTTAAGATTGTTGGGTACAATTCTTATGACCTATATATATTGATTGATAATTGATTGTATTTAATATTCATTTATATATATTAATGAATCATAATTGAAAAAGATGAAACGTTTTTTGAATTCATGAGTGACTTTAATTCTTGAAAATAATCAATATATAGTATACATTCCATTAACTAATATTTCTTAAAAAAAGAATTTATTCTAATTTTAGTTCATTTATGTATATAGTTTGATTTTAATGTAAATTTAAAAAATGAAACGATTTTTATATATATATTAATAAATGTAATAACTTTTCTATTTATTTTTAATTTATATAATGTACATTCCATCAACTAATATTTATTAAAAAAAGTTAATAAAATTAATTCAAAATTTATTTCATTTATGTATGTATTTTGATTTTAATTTATTGTTTTTTTATCTTTTTTTATACATACTATAACTGTAATAAACTTATAAGTTTTCAAATATTGAATGTAGTAAAGTTTCTAACCGTATATATTGATTTTAGTAATAAATTATTTATTTATTTTTATTATTGTTTAGTGATCAAACTTTTTTTAGATTTCTTTCATGTAAATTGTTTTTCGTTATACATATTGTAATAGTTATTTAATAGTATTGATTTATAAACATTTGTTAACTTACTAAGAAAATAAATTAAACTTATAACTTTTCAAATATTGATCGTGGTAGTCTTTCTAATTGTATATATTGATTTTAATAATAATTTATTTATTTTAATTATTGTTTAGTGATAAAAAAATAGATTTCTTTTATACAAATTGTTTTCCTTTATACATATTGTAATAGTTAGTTTTACAAAACTCTATTCAGTATTTATAAACTATTTTCATCTATACGTGTTAGCTAATAACATTATCAATAATTTAGAACTGCCCACTTTCTTCAAAGTATGAGGATCATTGCCATATATCCCTCTTCTCTTACCTTCTCTAGAGTTATTGCTTTATCAATCTCTCAATTTCTTCTTCTGTATTGGGTTTTACTTTTTATTTTCTTTCGATTTTCAAACAATTAATAGTCAAACATTTTTCAGTATTATTGTTGATTTCATGAATCTCAGTTAAAACAACCATATATCGTAATTATTTTATGTTGCTTCTTTCCTACGTTAAACTCAATTGTTATGAAGTTTGGTTATACTTCATTACCTCGATCTTCTTCATCAAAGTGTACCTAAAGTTCTTCGTCGACATTTTCCTTAAGGACATTTTCCTTATGTTGGGCCTTTTCGGGATTCTACTGTTTGAGTTGTATCAATCTGATGTAGTTTGAATTGAACTTTGAATAATCAGGTTTGTCATATTTTATATCATTTTTGGTTTCTAAATACTTGGTTTTTGTCTTTTTTATTTGATTCAAGACATTGTTATTTTATTTTTCCTCATAGGGAAATGTTTTGTTTTGTTCCATGGTTATATTTATATCAACAACCACATTTGTAAGCAACATAGATGTTACATCTCGATTAAAAGTGGTCATTCATTTAAAACAAATTATTACTACAGATTAATCTCAAACTATTCGTAACATCAAATTATTATCAACATACGTAAATTAATCACTTAAGGAAATTCATTCGTTGTTTTAGATTATATCTCTTTAATTGTTTACCGAGAAATTACGTTTTATTTTAACTCGATCAAGTACTCCTTAAAAAAATACTACTACCGCGCATCGTGCGGGCCACACACTAATATAAATATAAAACCAGAATCACAAAGCAATGATGTGGCACGTCCTGAGGCTTGGAATCCTCTTCTCCTATTTTCTCAATTTATGCCATTTTACTAATATATTTATTTATTATTTCATTTATTGTTGGCGACTCTTCACTTCCATTTACGTTTTACCCCAACTATCTAGGTGCTCTTCTAATCTAACGGCCCCAATCAAGCAGCTAGCTATCCCCGATTTGCGTATTTACCCCAAAAAATGAGCGATCCTGCTATATACCACAACTTCTTCATCAATCTTCCTTTTTGCTTCTTGCTCAAGTGTTCATCAATTCGCAGCAGATTCTCTTAAACCCCTCATCATTTGTCTCAACAATATCATTCGCTCGATGTAATCTACATATATTTAAAATCCAGGTTAGTTGTTTCTCTTATTCTATAATAACACCATGTTTTTGTGCATTTCAATTCGATGGATCCATCTTATTAATCCATCATTTAGGGGTTTGTGCATGCTACAAGTTTGATGAAATTTTCTAAAATTCAAGTTCAAACAAACTTTGATACAGGGTACAGGGAAAAACCATAAACTGAGATTATTGAGTGTCTCGAGTAGCGGGTAACTGGGTATGGGAAAGTCAAGTTTTTCACATCGATAAACTCTTATGTAATATTCCCCAAAATCCCAAGCAGATGTGTAAGCCCACCAAACTTTAATTAATTTAATGAGTTATATCCATCTCTTTTGGTTAATGAGTTATATCCATCTGTTTTAATTAGTTAATTTAAATTATGTATATTGTATTGTATTGCAAATATACAGGTATCTTTTTGGATCTTCATATCTTCAATAGAGAATTATATGGATTTTACTTTTAAGTACACTTCATATATTAGGAATCCTCCCTTTAATATATGCAAAACGTTTCATGTAACAACATTGTTATTATGGAACAAAATGAGATTGAAGCTTGACGTTATTACTGCAAACTACGATAACAACCCTTCTTTAGTCATTTAGATAATTTCAATATATGACATTATGCATTGAAGCTATAATCAAAGAACAAATTGTATATTAAGTGGCAGCCTATGCCTTTGGTGGCACAACGTTTTTCTACATACATATTCATTTATCCATGTACTCATGAAGCAACATCAGTTTATTTGACTAACCTTTAACTTTTAACACATTGGGTATTCACTCACATGTTCTTGAAAGGGAATGTTCTTGAAGGGTAGGAATTTCCTATTACACTGAAACCAGGAAAGACAAAAGTGACTGAGATTTGCAGCTTAAGTGTTGTACAAGTGTAGTTTAGGTTAGTTCTCAACAATCCATATTGCTTGATCTGGTTTGAAATGATAATATGATGATTGATGTATATGCGTAGATGCTCTTCTTTTTGTTTCTTTTACACATAAACAAGTAGTATGCTACTATGATTTGCTAATGTATATCAAATAAGATGCACAAAAAATAAGCCTGACCAGGGCCCATAACTGGTCTTCATGAATAGAAGACGAGCAACTAAAAAAAGTTGATTGAGCTTTCATATTAATTTTAGCCTCATGTATTTTATCGTGACTTTTACACGTTGCCATATTTATGTTTTATACTTGTAGCAATGATATTGTGGCGTAAACCTCATGTTTTGATTGGTCTTCTGTCAATAAGAAAAGCTACATCTGAATAGCAAGGGTTGTCCTATAATGGATTTCACACAGGTAATCAATTAAGATAAGTACCTTTTCTGGAGGATGAGAACCAACTTAACATCAATAAATAGTAGATTTTGTATAGGCTTCTCAACAAAACTTGATTATGGAGTTGTTCACGTGAGTGCAATTTATCTTGCTAATGACCAATAAATCAGTTTGTAATTCTCAAATAAGAGACCTTGTTATAATAAAACGTATTTCTAAAGTGTATTTGAGTGACCCAACTTTATTTTTAAAAGTTTACTCAAGTATTTTAAATAATTTATTAAGAAAATTACAAAGGACCGATTTTGGCCCCGGTCCGGGATCGGTTACCCAACAAGTTACCTTCACCCTTAATCGGGCCTCCCCATATTTGGTCAAACCGGGACGGGGACTGAGACCGGTTGTCGGAGTTACTGTTTCGACCTGGTCTGGGACCGGTTTTTGGCCACCTCTATCTGTTGGGTTACGGGATCTCAAGCACAGCGGAAAATAAAACGGTAACCCTCCAAGGACCCATACGAACCGGAAAAAATCGGGTGTTTCGAAATTATACCTCACAGTTAACGAGACTTTGAATCACATCAACAAACAAAGGTTGATGCCTCCACGGTATCCACACAAACAATCCGAATCCTTTGCCTTCTCGTGATGCTAGTCACGGTTTCAAAACTTAGAAAGGAAAGGAGCATATGTAGTTGATTTTTAAGATATAATTGCAAGACTAAAAAACGTGCATACAATGTCATACATTATATATGGATATGAGAGGTATGACATAACCACCACCATCCCTGCACCATACTTGAGTATAAGACTTTCCATACACCATCACTCCCTTACGAAAGCCATCCCTAGTCCACTTTATTTATGTCTAACATAAATAATATTTGATATTTGATAACTCTCAAATTTTGAGAGTTAATTCCTCTCTTGTTATATTTATTTTACCACATTTTCACCCAATTTGCTCCTCATCTCCTTCATTTGGTCTTAATTGTTCAAACATTGTGATGAAATCCCAAAAATGCAAAAAAATCCGGTTTTACTAACTTTTGTGCAGAACATGGCCACGTTGCACCCACATTGTCACCACGTTAGGGCGCTGGCAAAAATTGCTTGGATAAGATTTTACCAATTCGGGAAGTCTGCCTTCTGAAGATAGTGAAAGACCTTTATGCTCATTCATAAGAATAAACAAGGAAGAGGACAAGAGATGTAAGTCAAAGGAAGGTGCTATACTCTTCCTAAAAAGCTACTTTTATGTTTGGTCACATCAACATTCTCTTCTTCCTTGGGCTATAAATTGGAGCTTGGAGGAACCATTTCAGATCATCACTTCCAGAGGCATTAAACACCATCTGGAGCATTAGCATTTAGTTTTCATTCCTTGTAGTTTGTTTGCATTTAATTGTTGTAAGTTTTAATTTCTTGTAATAGTTGTCGCCAAAGTGGGCACCTTGTCACCACGTTGGCAGCAGCCCTTTAGTTCGTTTATGCAATTTAAGTTTATGTTCTCTCCTTCTCTCATCATGTCTTTTACTTTTATTATGAGCTAAACACCCCTTCGGGTGTGGGTATGAGCCAAGCCTAAGACTAGTAGGCAACAATTGGGTGTTGCCATCGTTGCTAACTCTTAGACTTGGTCACTCAAGTCGGGACTTCAACTCAACGCGGACAAGTCGATCACTTGTTAGTGTTAATATTAGATCTTAGACCTCGAGAGGGGCAGATCCGAAATACGGCTTGAGTGATGCAAAGAAGATTTGAGAAAGTCTTTTATAACTACGTAGAGATACGGGTTTTTGCATGATTTTAACTAAGGTTCAAATGTCGGTCGATATGGGTGTCACAAAGAGATTTGGGCGTCTATATCTATACTGGTGGAACTGAAATCCTTAGAGGTTTACTTAGTTAAGTCAGCAAGTCTTGAGTTGGCCAACGTGGTAACAAAGTGGGTGCAACGTGGCCACGTTCCGAGGAAACTTATTTTCGAGAGAAAAAGGTTTTTATGGCTGTCGTGTGTTATTTTGTTTCTGACCAAGTTGTTACTACATCAGTCTTAGTTAATGCTTGTACCCACGTCCTGCCCTTAATACTGTTAATTCCGTTAATCGTTGTTTAATTCGCTTAAAACTCACAAAATATTGATTTTGTTCTCAAAAATCAACCAAGCACTAGAAGTTCATGAAAACGTCTCTGATTCTTAGTTGAGTAGTCCCTGTGGAAACGATCTCGGTACTCTACCACTTTATTACTTGTAAGCGATCATAGTGTCCGGTGTGCACTTGCACCGCCACTGTGGCAACATAGTGGCCACCTTGTGGACCTATACGATTTTCCGCTACCAAGTTTTTGGCGCCATTCCGGGGACTAGCGCGATTTTAAATCCTAAGATATTGACTTTTCATTCGAGCCTGAGTTGCTTGTGACTGTTATTTTTAGTATTTTCTGTATTGTATGCCAAGGCTACAACATGGTGAACTTGTACCTCTTGACCCCGAAATTGAAAGAACCGTTAAAAAACGAAGAAGAGGTAGAAGAGGTCGGAAAAATCAAAACATGGCTGGAAATGGTGGAGATCCTCCACCACTACCTAATGAAACAACCATAAGAATTGCCGACGATAAAGAACGGGGAATACGGGACTATGCAACACCCGAATTTGATCAATTAAAATCGGGTATTCTTAGGCCCAACATGGTAGCACAAACTTTTGAACTAAAACCGGTAATGTTTCAAATGATCCAAGCAATGGGTCAATTTGGAGGGTTACCGTCGGAAGATCCGCACTCACATTTAAAATCATTTTTAGAAATGACGGATCATTTTCGCATTCAAGGTGTTACGACAGAAGCCCTACGGTTTACGCTTTTCTCTTACACATTGAGAGATAGAGCCAAAGCTTGGCTAAATTCTCAACCTCCTCACTCCATTGATAGTTGGACAAGTTTGGCCGAAAAATTTCTAAAAAAATATTTTCCTCCAACTAGAAATGTGAAGTTTAGAAATGAAATCTTGATGTTTCGACAAGAGGAGGAAGAAGCGGTTTTGGATGCATGGGAGAGATTCAAAGACTTAATTAGAAAATGTCCTCATCATGGAATCCCTCATTGCATCCAATTAGAGACATTTTATAATGGCCTCACTAATTCCGCTAAAATTATTCTTGATGCTACGGCCGGTGGCGCTTTTACCTCTAAAACTTATAACGAAGGATATGACATTCTGGAGAAAGTGGCCAACAATAACACCGATTGGTCAAACCCACGTGCTCTTGCTCCTAAGAACGCATCGGGTGTTCACGAAATTGATGCCATCACCGCCTTAAACGCACAAATTGTAGCTTTAACTAACTTGGTAAAAAATAACATGAACTTAAATGGAGAAAAGAACCAAGTCCAAGCCATAAATGAATCTTGTGTGTTTTGTGGTGAGAATCATGCTTTTGAGTGTTGTCCCGGTAATCCCGCCTCGGTTAATTATGTAGGAAACCATTCTAGGAATAACCCATTTTCTCCAATTACAACCCAAATTGGAGAAATCACCCGAACTTCTCATGGTCGGGTAATCAAGGACTTCAACCCCCCGGGGTTCATCAAGTCCCAAACCGACCACCAAATCCCCCGGGATTTCAACAAGGATCGTCTCATACGTATCAAAGTGGGCAATCCTCACAACCGTATGTACCGAGACAACAAAATGCATCGGAGAGTAATGGTTCGCTTGAATCTCTACTCAAGGGTTTTATAAACCAAACCAATGCAACTTTGAGAGGTTTTGAGACTCAATTGGGATAATTCGCCGCCGAGTTGAAAGGGAGACAAGTAGGCACTTTACCTAGTGACACCGAGACCCCTAAGGGTAAGGAGCACGTTAAGGCCGTGACTTTAAGAAGTGAAACTAGAGCATCCAAACCCAGTGAGGAAATCTTAGTTGATACCGTTGTACAAGATGAGACCACACATGCTTTTGACAAAGAAAAATTTCCGTCACTTTTTCCAGCCAACGTGGCTGGAAAGTGCCCACCTTCGGGACAGAATATGACAGCCCCTTCACGGACTGTTCTGCCATCAAATCCACCCCTCCAAGGTGGTGAGCAGGTGCCCACTTCACAGCCCATAAGGGCAAATTCAAACCAATCAAATTTGGACTTGCGAGACCTCCCTTTTCCCGGTAGAATGAAGAGCAAAAATGAGGATGTGCAATTTAAAATTTTTTTGGACGTTTTCAAACAATTGCACATTAACATACCTTTGGTTGAAGCTCTCGAGCAAATGCCAAGTTATGTTAAATTTTTAAAGGATATTCTCAACAAGAAAAGGAGGTTAAGTGAGTACGAAACTGTGGCCTTAACAAAAGAATGTAGTGCTTTGCTCACGAGTAAAATTACTCCCAAACTCAAGGACCCGGGAAGCTTTACCATCCCCTGTTCAATAGGGGGAAAAGAGGTAGGTCATGCCCTTTGTGACCTTGGGGCAAGCATAAATCTTATGCCACTTTCGGTTTTTAATAAATTAGGAATTGGAGAAGTCCGACCCACGACCGTTACTCTACAATTAGCGGATCGATTGTTGGCTTATCCCAAAGGAAAAATTGAAGACATTTTGGTTCAAGTTGACAAATTCATCTTCCCGACCGACTTTTTAGTTTTGGACTATGAAGCCGATAGGAACGTCCCAATCATCTTAGGGCGACCATTTTTAGCAACGGGTAGAACCTTAATTGATGTCCACAAGGGAGAGCTAACCATGAGAGTGAATGACCAACAAGTGACATTTAATGTTTTCAAGTCCCTTTAGTTCCATGATGAAGTGGAAGATTGTTCGGCCATAAATTTGTTGAGTGAGGACCTAGGTGTAGATATTGAAATGTGTGGTGAGAAGTTTGAAGAAGAGAGCAGAAATGAACTTCGGTTTGAGAGTCCAAAGAAAATCCAACCACCAATAAGAGGGAAACCATGTTTGAAAGATGTAAGATTGAGCCACCATAAACACAAGAAAAAGAAACATTTTTTGTCTAATGGTGTGTCGTCATCCTCTAAAACATCTTGTTGAATATCGAGAAGGCTAGAAATAGCCTTTTAATAAAATGTTTTTTTTTTCAGTCCTTTTTAGTCTTATAACTTTCAATTTTTGTTGCAAAAAAAAAAAGTTGAAAATTTTCGGAGTTGTGCAAAGTGGCCACTTTGTAGCCACGTTGGGGACTGAGCTGTTGGAAAAATCTGTGAAATTTAATTTCCAGATCTGTTTTAAAATTTCTTTTTATGCATGGCTTCAATTATTCTTTTTGTCCACTGGTTTTTCCATGCATATATCAGCTTCACAGTTTAATCCATGTTTCCCTTTTGTCCTTTGTTTTCTTTGAGCACTCTCCTTTCTTTTTGTTTTCTTGTGCATGTCAGATTTAAGTTTGCAGGTGTGGCCCCTAAAGTCTGGAGGTTTAAAAGGGTTTTGTTCTAAAAAGGTGGAGTTGGGAAAAGCAAACCTCTTTTCAATTTTATTAACCCAAGAAAACATCATTACCCTCCCAACCCCTCAACTCCCTCTCTCTCGTCCCTCCCACGCAAACTCCTCTGACTCCCCCCCAAAACCACCCTGTCACCTTCCACCACCGCTCACTCGGTCGATTCCCCCCACCATGGTACGAATGAAGCACCTCGCCAACCCTTTCCCCAATAGTCGACGGGCTCGCCGGTCGGCCGCCGCCAGCAGTTCCTCCAATCCGACGTCCGATCCCCCTGCGTCCACCGCTCCAGTCAACCCACCAACCTCGCCGAAGGACACTTCGATCATCGACAGTCCGCCTCAATGTGGCAAGAACGTGGCCACGTCGAGCACCACTTAGTACGGTGCATCTCCTTCGGGTTCTGGCCAGGCCAATCCATCCCCTCCAACCGCCTTTGACCCGTACACCGCTGACGACGATGCGGCTGGCCCTTCTGCTGACGTGGGTAAGCCGTGACCATTTTCGGTATTTCATCACGTATGTTTGAACTCGTTTGCTTTAGTTTATCTTTGGGACTTGTGGTGTTTTTATGTTTCGGACTCGTATCTTTTTGATCTGACGTTACGCTCATTCATGTACCTCTGGTTGGTCCACTCATGATAATTCCTTGTTTCTTGCATTTCTTGTTGTTGATTATCTGTTTTGCAAGCCGCGTACTGGATTGTTACCATTTGTTTTCTGACTTTAAAATGATTTAGGCCTTCTTCTCGTTTTTTGTAGCCCAAACACTTTTCCACTTGAAACCTAGCCTATCTACGTCCAAATGGCCATATATCTTGCGATTTTCAATGGGGACATTGAAGGTTTAAGTTTGGGGGGTGGGGGTTGTTGAAAAACAAAAACAACATTTTTTGATAACCCAAAAGCCAAAGTGGCCACGTTGTCACTACTTTGGCAGCAATAAACGCAAACTCCAAATGGGATTAGTCAAAAGTAAAAAGGCGAAGACAATACAAAGAATAAACAGTCAAACACCAAAGAGAATGAGAGCCGCACAAAAAGTCAAGTTTGGGGGTCATTACGAAAAATACGAATCGAAAACCCAAATACACAAACCCAAAGCAAGCCCTACTGATTAAAGTCGAATTCATGGGAAGCATGAAAGGAAGCGGTAATTTTTTCCAAACAAGAAGAGTTCACTTCACTCAAAACAAGGAGCGACGAATTTTTTTCGGCATGAGTTTTCCTTTCTAAAGCAAGTTCGTCATCCCTGTTTGGTCATCGCTCGAGTTCCTTGTTCATTTTCTTTTCTTTTCTTCTTTTACTTGAGGACAAGTAATTGCTTAAGTTTGGGGGTGTGATAACTCTCAAATTTTGAGAGTTAATTCCTCTCTTGTTATATTTATTTTACCATATTTTCACCCAATTTGCTCCTCATCTCCTTCATTTGGTCTTAATTGTTCAAACATTGTGACGAAATCCCAAAAATGCAAAAAAATCCGGTTTTACTAACTTTTGTGCAGAACGTGGCCACGTTGCACCCACGTTGTCACCACGTTGGGGCGCTAGCAAAAATTGCTTGGATAAGATTTTACCGATTCGGGAAGTCTGCCTTCTGAAGATAGTGAAAGACCTTTCTACTCATTCATAAGAATAAACAAGGAAGAGGACAAGAGATGTAAGTCAAAGGAAGGTGCTATACTCTTCCTAAAAAGCTACTTTTATGTTTGGTCACATAAACATTCTCTTCTTCCTTGGGCTATAAATTGGAGCTTGGAGGAACCATTTCAGATCATCACTTCCAGAGGCATTAAACACCATCTGGAGCATTAGCATTTAGTTTTCATTCCTTGTAGTTTGTTTGCATTTAATTGTTGTAAGTTTTAATTTCTTGTAATAGTTGTCGCCAAAGTGGGCACCTTGTCACCACGTTGGCAGCAGCCCTTTAGTTCGTTTATGCAATTTAAGTTTATGTTCTCTCCTTCTCTCATCATGTCTTTTACTTTTATTATGAGCTAAACACCCCTTCGGGTGTGGGTATGAGCCAAGGCTAAGACTAGTAGGCAACACTTGGGTGTTGCCATCGTTGCTAACTCTTAGACTTGGTCACTCAAGTCGGGACTTCAACTCAACGCGGACAAGCCGATCACTTGTTAGTGTTAATATTAGATCTTAGACCTCGAGAGGGGCAGATCCGAAATACGGCTTGAGTGATGCAAAGAAGATTTGAGAAAGTCTTTTATAACCACGTAGAGATACGGGTTTTTGCATGATTTTAGCTAAGGTTCAAATGTCGGTCGATATGGGCGTCACAAAGAGATTTGGGCGTCTATATCTATACTGGTGGAACTGAAATCCTTAGAGGTTTACTTAGTTAAGTCGGCAAGTCTTGAGTTGGCCAACGTGGTAACAAAGTGGGTGCAACGTGGCCACGTTCTGAGGAAACTTATTTTCGAGAGAAAAAGGTTTTTATGGCTGTCGTGTGTTATTTTGTTTCTGACCAAGTTGTTACTACATCAGTCTTAGTTAATGCTTGTACCCACGTCCTGCCCTTAATACTGTTAATTCCGTTAATCGTTGTTTAATTCGCTTAAAACTCACAAAATATTGATTTTGTTCTCAAAAATCAACCAAGCACTAGAAGTTCATGAAAACGTCTCTGATTCTTAGTTGACTAGTCCCTGTGGAAACGATCTCGGTACTCTACCACTTTATTACTTGTAAGCGATCATAGTGTCCGGTGTGCACTTGCACCGCCACTGTGGCAACATAGTGGCCACCTTGTGGACCTATACGATTTTCCGCTATCAATATTATTTAATCAGATTAAATCAATACAAATCAGATATAATAATTAAATGTTTTAATTATTGAAACTCCTTATTCGAATATGTTCAAAGTGTGTGACCCAATGGGTTCTCGACATGTTGGTAATAAATATAAATCTCGTATTTATAGTTATAAACGATGAGCGGCATCTAGCAATACATCATCGTCACCCAAATGACGAGAATTGGTGATACAACAAATTATCTGTTTGTAGTCAATTTTAGTTTACACATTTAATTCTTTTGTCCTTGATGTCCATATTGAACACGAGACATTGAATGTGTCATTCTCGTTATGTCCAATCTCTAGTTTCTTGATTCCCTAATATACTAATAAAAAACAGAAATTGGTATCTCATATCATTTATCTGAGCAAGCATGCATTTCCTTAGTATATATTTATCAAGTGGTCTAGAGACATCACTCCCGTCATAAAGGAGGGACAAATCTTATCTCGATACATGCTAGTTCTACCATGTGATTTATAACATACCCAACAATAATTCTGTTACCCAGTTACGGAATGATTAGAACAAATATCAAAATATATTACTCACACATAACAAACTCCATATTTCTCAAGTCAAAGAATTACATGTACATTGACCACATGAGAAACACTTATGACACTCACATGACATCCAATGAAGTGTTCTCATAGTGAGTCACGGCCAATACACAAAATCTCTATTATGTACCCATATGCAGATTCAATAACTCTATATGAATCCCTACATATGCTAGTCATTATCATATTATTTCAACCTTAAAACCCACAATAATATTTAATTAGGGACATTTAGAATACACTATTCTAAGGTTATTTATTATGAATAATTAAAAACACAGAATATAACATAGACATAATAAATTGCTAATGCCTTTTATTTATGTATTAATTTCATGAAACAAAACTCAAATTACAATCATCATATGATTAGCTTTTGGGAATTCACTAACAATATCCCACTTGCACTAAAGACAATCATCCACGCATCGTATACCAATGGATCTACAGTGGCCATCATGCTTCTGCTGTGTTAACGGCTCGGTTAGTGGATCAACAACATTGTTGTCAGTTGACACTCTGCTTATACTAACATCGTCTCTTTCAATAATATCTCTAATGAGATGATATCTTCTAAAAATATGTTTTTATCTTTAATGAGATCTAGGTTCCTTGGCCTATGTTATAGCTCCATTGTTGTCGCATAACAACTCTATAGGACAATCACTACTAGGAACAACTCCAAGTTGAGAAATAAATTTCTTGATCCAAACGGCTTCCTTGGCTGCATCTGATGCTGCGATGTACTCAACTTCTGTTGTAGAATCAACTATTGTTGCTTGCTTGGAACTCTTCCAGATCACAACACCACCATTAAGACAAAACACAAAACCCGACTGCGATCGAAAATCATCTTTATCCGTTTGGAAACTTGCATCAGTGTAACCCTTTACCCTCAACTCTTCTTCACCACCATATACCAAGAATGAATCCTTTGTTCTTCTTAAATATTTTAGGATATTCTTGACGGCAATCCAGTGACCATCATCTAGATTGGATTGGTATCTACTCATCATGCTTAAAGCATACGATACATCAGGTCGAGTACATATCATGGCATACATGATAGATCCAATTGCCAAATCATATGGAATCTTACTCATTCCTTCACTCTATTGAGATGTAGTAGGGAACTGCGTCTTAGAAAGTGATATGCCATGAGACATAGGTAAGAACCCTTTCTTGCTATTAGACATGTTGAACCGTTTCAACACTTTGTCTATATATGTACTCTGACTTAAGCCAAGTAATTTCCGCGATCTGTCTCTATAGATCCGAACGCCTAACACATAGGCAGCTTCACCTAAGTCTTTCATTGAAAAACATTTTCCTAACCAAGCCTTTACAGACTCAAGTGTCGGAATATCAATTTCCAATGAGTAGTATGTCATCTACATACAATAAAAGAAATGATACGGTGCTCCCACTAACCTTTTTGTAGAAACAAGGTTCATCCTCATTTTTTGAGAAGCCAAACTCTTTGATCGCTTCATCAAAATGATGATTCCAACTTCTTGAAGCTTGCTTTAATCCATAAATAGATCGTTTCAACTTACATACCTTATGAGATTTTTCAGGAGCGACAAAACCTTCGGGTTGTATCATATATACGTCCTCAAGTAACTTTCCATTAAGGAAAGCTGTTTTGACATTCATTTGTCAAATCTCATAATCGTGATATGATGCAATGGCTAGTAAAATTCTAACAGACTTAATCATTGCGACTGGAGAGAAAGTTTCATCATAATCAACACCTTGAATTTGTTTGAAACCTTTTGTAACCAATCGTGCTTTATAGGTAATCACATTACCATCCATGTCGGTCTTTTTCCTGAAAACCCATTTGCACCCTATAGGTCGTACCTCGTTGGGTGGGTCAATTAAGTTCCAAACTTGGTTTTCATACATGGAGTCCATTTCTATTCTCAAAGCATCTAGCCATTTCTCGGAGTCAATGCTTGCCATAGCATCTTGGTAACTAGTGGGTTCATCATCCATGAGCATCACATCCCCGGTATGAGTGATGATAAACATCCATATCTTTCAGGCTCATTCCGTTTTCTACTAGATCTACGAGCACTTTGTGTTACAACATCAGACTGTCTTTCCACATCACTTTGTGGATCCACAATTACTTGTGGTGTCTATGTTGGTTCCATCTGTGTTGACATATTTTGATCTTGAACAACTTCAAGTTCTACATTCCTCCCACTAATGCCTTTAGAAATAAATTCCTTTTTCATGAAGACACCAGTATGCCCAACAAATACTTTATTGTCGTGAGGATGATAGAAGTAATATCCCATAGTTTCTTTGGGATATCATACAAATATGCATTTATCTGATTTTGGTTCTAATTTAATTGTGATTAGACGACGTACGTAAACCTCAAAACCCCAAATCTTCATAAAAGATAATTTAGGACTCCTCCTAATCCATATCTCATATCGTGTCTTTTCAACAGATTTTGATGGAACTCAGTTTAGTATGAAAGCCGCTGTCTCTAGAGCATATCCCCAAAAGGATGTCAGAAGGTCAGCTTGACTCATCATAGATCGTACCATGTCCAACAGTGTACGATTCCTCCTTTCAGAGACACCGTTCCATTGTGGTATTCCATGTGGAGTGAGTTGTAGTACAATACCACTATTTCTAAGATGATCTAGAAAAGCATGGTCTAAGTATTCGCCACCTCGATCAGATTGAAGAATCTTAATTTTGAAATTCTTTGAATATTTCAAAGGACTCGGACTTATGTCGCATTAAATATACATAGTCGAACCTACTGAGATCATCAGTAAATGTAATGAAGTATCTATAGCCACCTCTAGCATGTATGTTCATCGGACCACATACATCACTGTGTATGATTCCCAGTACATCACTTGCTCTCTCACTTTGTCCAACAAAAGGAGCCTTTGTCATCTTTCCAATTAAGCAAGCTTCACACGTCCCATATGATTCAAAATCTGATTTGTTCAATAATCCATCTTTATGGAGTTTGGAAATGCGAGTTTCGTTTATATGGCCAAGACGACAATGCCAGAGATAGGTTAAATTCGAACTATTGGATTTGACCTCCCTTTTATCTATGTTATAAATCGGATTATCCATATTAAGAATATAAAGACCATTAATCAAACTTGCGTCACCATAATATATATTACCAAAAGAGAATGAACAACATTTGTTCCCAATATTAAAGGTAAAACCTTTCCTGTCCAAACAAGATACATAAATCAAATTTCTAGAAATAGATGGTACGCAATAACAGTCATCAAGTTCTAATAATAATCCGGTCGGTAAAGTTAACAAAATAGATCCTACGGCTATAACAACAACCTTTGCCCCATTTCCAACACGCAGATCAACTTCACCTTTGCTCAACCTTCTAGTCCTTTTTAGTTCCTGCACGTTTCTACAAATATGAGAAGCACATCCAGTATCTAATATCCATGATGTATAAGAAGTAGAAAGATTAGCTTCTATCACATAGATACCTGAAGTGGAAGTTACACTTCCTTTCTTCTTTTCCTGAAGGTAGAGAGGACAGTTCCTCTTCCAATGCCCGGGTTTGTTGCAATGAAAGCACTCACCCTCCTTAGGTACAATTACCTTGGGTTTCTTAATGCCTCCTTTTGGCTTCAAAGATTTAGAAGTGGGTTTGGCAATGGACTTTCTTTTTCCTTTCCCTTTCTTGTCCTTACGGACCATCAAAATGGTGGACTTGTTCTTTGCAAGCTCTTGCTCGGCTGTTCGTAACATATTGAGCAATTATGGAAGGGATTTGTCAAAGTCACACATGTTGTAGTTCATCATGAATTGACTGTAGCTATTTGGCAACGATTGCAAAACTACATCAATGGCTAACTCCTTTCGTAAAGAAAAGCCTAGTCCTTCAAGACGCTCTGTAACACCCGGAAACTTTGGTAAGTTATTTATTGATAATCTTGTCTCTTATCGTGCATTCATGAGTCATAATTAGGCTTTCTATTTTATGAATTTTGATCATGCACTTTGGAGGTTTCGTTCGTTGTGAAAAGTCGGATTTCGGAGCCTAAGGGGTCTGGGGCGACAATGCCATGCGACAATGACATGGTCACTGTCGCTAATGGCCATAATCGCGCCCAAAGGATAGGCTACTGGATGTTTGGTGCGACAGTGCCCGGGTCACTGTCGCCTGGCCATTGTTGTAGGGGGAGTCCAGTTGGTGGTGTGGAGCGGGCGACTATGCTCGGCGACTATGCCAAGGGCATAGTCGCTTGTCTTTGTCGCTGGGTGGTACTGGACGAGTTTAAAGCCATTTCTCCTCCTCCTTTCATTCATTACTCCAACCTACTCTCTCTAAAAACTCTATCTACTTCTCCCTTCATTCAAGGCCGACTCTAGGATTTGTCAAAGGGGCATTTACTCTCATTTAGTCCATTTTGGTGTCATCATTCAACTGTGGAATCTAGGGTTTTCATATCATCATCACCATCTCCACTTTCTCCAAGAAGAGAAGTTAGGGTTTTAGGGACTTTCATCAAAACCCTAGTTTGTGAGTTCATCTTCTATATTAAATGCATATATGTTTACATGAAAATCTTTCTTTACATTACTTTAAAAAAATCTACATTTTTCTCCAAATTTGTGTTCTTGATTTATTTAGGTCAAAATCTAGGGTTTTGACATTTTGATGTTTTTATGTGATATGATGGTTTAAAATGTTGATGAAATGGAAAATATGGAATATTCATATATCTTGGAACTTGTGAAATCAAATGAGTAAAATGATTTATTTGGGGTTATATTGAAGAGTTAGACTTTGTGAGTTTATGGTATGAGTGTGTTAATGAACTTGTGTAGGGAACAGTATGTTGATATGATTTTATTGTTGAATGGAATGAGATTATATGAAAAGAAATGTTATGCAAGTATGTTGGATTTACCTTATAATGACATAGTGCTATATGAGATTCATGTGTCTGGAATTTATAGTAATATACAAATTGTTATGTTTGTGAATCATATTAGTTTGGAATGGTGAGGTCCCAAGGTAAAGATCCATCAATAGGGTTGAACTTGGTGACTCTTTGGGGTAAGGGCTCGGATAAAGTTGGACCCATGTTTACATTGAACTAAAGATTCATGAATATAGTTGATGTTCTAACGGCTAAAGATTCATGGATAAAGTTGACGCCGGTAAACAACCATTCCAACTAAGTGCTCTACATGGGTTGTGGCCTACTTCCGTGTTCCGTCACATCCTATGGTGGAACGGGTCTCCCCCGTCTCGCATAAGGTTCAAACGTTGGAGAATTCGTTCATTATGGTTACTCTCTTTAATGTTAAATGTTTATTATTGTACTAAACTTCACTGCCTATATATATTTGGATGTTCTCACTAGGCTCCAAGCCTAACACTTGTTTGTTTGGTATTTGTATCAGGTTCCGTTAGTGGTGGGCGGTGAAACCTTGAGCGGAGAGTTGGGCCAACTTTTGGGGATTAGCATTGGCAAGATATAGAGTGTGCATATACTAACCGATATTTTGGGAAATGATGACGACACCCCATTTTAATCTGAATTAGAATGTTTAGATTAAGTAGGTTGTCGGTCCTCGTTTTCATTTCAATTCTAATTTTTGTAAACGCTTATACTTTCCCCTTTTTTGGGAGGATGTCATGTTTTCAAGTTATTTCCATGCCAAATATTACAGGTTTAAACTTCACCTCAATTTATAAACGTTCTATGGTGAAATTTTCAAATTTTAAATTCACCCAGTTTTTAGGGTGTTACAAGTTGGTATCAGAGCATTAGTTTAAGTGAACTAGGCATGAACGTATGATGTCTAGACTTAAGTTGGAATTATTAAGTTATGATTGGTGAGGATTGGGTAGAAACTTTAAGATAGGATGGTCTTAGAGTCGGCGGAATTGCATAAATTAAGAATTGTGATGATGGTAATGAGAATCCTTGTGTATGGTGTGTTCATAATTGCACTTAGCTAATGCCATTATGAATATATTGTTACGTAAGCATGCTTGACTTACTAATACCATGATGATTGATGAATGTATTTGTACGTTTTCATTTTGTATTGTTAGCACACAGATCTATTGGATTCAAGATCATCCAATCTGAATATCGCAATCTGAAGCTAAAGCTGGAAAGTCAACTCTTAATACTAGTCTAAAGTCAGTTTGTAATAAATCGTCAAAGTTAGTTTATTGTATTTTAGTGTTTTAGTTATAAGTCCTAAATATCTATTTGTTAGATATTATTTAGGATATTATTTTGTTTGTTAGATAATATCTTAGTTAGATATTATGTGTTTGCAAGTTGGTAGAACACATAGATAACACATTTCAACGGTGTAAAACTTAGAGAGCTTCAAAGAGTAAATCACAAACATCAATCTGTAATCCGCGTTTATTTATCAATCAGGTTGGTAAATCATTGTTGTTGTTTGTGTTGATAAGAACTTGTCATAAATCAGAGACACACAATTGGTATCAGAGCCTAAATCAGATTCAAATCAAGTTTTAAAAACATCGACTCTGTGTTCTTCATTTCAAAATCATTTTTGAGTTTTAGTGGTTTATTAGAGTTGAAATCGATCAAGTTGTGATCGATTTGTGATCTAGATCGAGTTGGTGTTGTTTAATATCAGTATAGATCTTCAATCGATTCAAATTTTGTGATTTAGTTGCAAAACTGTTCACGAGTTCATCGACACTGTTCTATAGATCAAATCTTCGAAAAGAGTTTATTTTTGAAATCAAAAGCTTGTAATCTGTTCTAGAAGTGTTAGTGGTCTATTTGTCAAATTTTGGGACTGGTAATCGAAGTCTAGATAGGTTAAATTGTGGATTATAGTCGATTTTCGAAGTTGCAGGGACGAACTCGCGAGAAGTAAAAGTTTGCGCCAGTTCATAGTGAGTTTTGCGCCAGCTTCGTCTAGCGCAAAACCTCTTTTGCGCTAGCTCCGTCTCGCGCAAATCTACCCTTGTGCCATACAAGACCCCGGTCGAACAACTCCACTTTGCGCCATCAACGACTCGCGAAAACCTCAATTCTCGCTATCAACGTCTCGCGCAAAACTCTTTTCGCGCGGCCAAATTCTAGCGAAAACTTCAGTTTGTGCCACCCGATTCACGCAAATCCCCTTTCGCGCCAACTCCTTATAGCCCGAAGTCCCTTCTTGCTCCAGACTCTTCTAACGCAAAGTTTATTTTTGTGCCACCTTCACTTAGCGCAATTTGTGCTTTTGCGCCAGTTCTATACTTGGTTAAATTTGGAAATTTTATTTTTGAATTTTATTTGATTTTATTTGGATTAACGATCATATCTGTCAAGTTCTTTTAAAAACAGGATTCATGGATGATGATGAGTACGTTGCATCACCTAGAGAGAAAAGTCTGTCATATAAAGTTTCAGATCTTAAAGACCAGTATCAACTAGACCAGATGTCTATTTTGAAAGATTTTTTATCATCTGGAACTGATATGAAACCTCCTGTTTTAGTCAGAGGAAAATATGAGCAGTGGAAAATCCATTTCTTAGACTTTATTGACAAACATGAATTGAATACTTATATCAGATTATCTTTGCAGGAAGGAATGATGAAAATTCCAACAAAGTTCAATTCTTATCGAGGAGCTTATGGATTTATGGAAATGAAAGAGGTTCCAGTATACCTTGATGAATACACAGATGAGCAGAGAAGGAGACATGAAGCTGATAAATTTGCCAAAGTTCTTATATTGAAAGAAAGTTCAGATGAGATTTCTATTCAAATAAATAGCAAATGGGCTACAGCAAAACTGTTATGGGATCAGCTTGAAGGTAAATCAATATTGTCTCCAATAGAAAAACTTAAGGTTTTGGAAGCTGAGAACTCTGAATTAAAAGGACAGATTTCTGATTTGGAAGCTCAAATACAGAAGCAAGAGTCTGTTGAGATGAATGAGGAGAAATTCAAGAACTTGGAGAGTGCAAATGCTAATCTTCAAAAGAAAATATCTGACTTGAATCAAGGGTTTGTCAAAGACAAATCTGTGTTTGAACAGGAAAGTTCAATATTTGCACAGAAGTTCTCAGATCTTTCCAAGAAGAGTATTGAGGAAAAGAACATGATTGAGCTTAAAAGTATAAAGCTTTCTCAACAAGTTAGTAACTTTGAGAAAGTAATCATTTTGGAAAGAGATCAGTTTGCCAAAGAGAAGAAGGCAATTGAACAGAAGATTGTTGGATTCTTAAAAGATATATCAGATGGAAGAAAGGGTGCTAAGAAGGGATTTGAAGAAGAGAGAAGCACCTTTAAAGTTGCAATTAGAAAGCTTAATGCAAAGTTATCTGAACTTTCTAAGTGTGCACAAAAAGAGAAGAAAAAGAAGTGTGAGCTTGAGACGAAGATTGACCTTCTTGTCAAAGAAATAAACAGTTATTCTTCAAAGATTAAAAAGCTTTAAAAGATTATTTCAATGGTGGTGGTGACTGAGCACAAGACTCTAGAGTCAATTGTCCACTCACCTAGAGATGATTCAGCTGATTCGGAATACTCTTTCAAGTCAGCTGCAAGTTCAACATCCAAATCTATTTCTTCAAAAAGGTCAGTTAAATCTTCTGATCAAATTCGTAATACTAACCTTTTCTTTGATAGAAATACAGATGGTTCAGGTACACATCAAAGAAGAAGAAGCAGCTACAAAGAAGCTGAACTGGTTTGGAAAAGGCAACCAATTAAAGAAAAGAAGGAAGAAAAGAAGAAAGATGAGCTGAAAAATAAGAAGTCATGTGTACATACGCAGAATGCCAAGAAGAACAATGCGCGAAAAGGTAAACCTGATTTTGTTTACACGAGAGATCAATTAATCAGGTTGTCAGGCAAGAAATTATATTGTTCTTATTGTCGTACACATGATCCTGTTCATAAAACGAGTGACCATACTAGTATGGTTCTTACTCAATTACTCCCATAAGAACTGCAACTAACACAGTTGGATCCAAATGGAAATGAATACCAAAGAAAAGGGATGATTTTGTATTGCAGGCACCTACTATCAAAGGGGAGTAGGAAGAAGAAGATGGCTCTTGAATACAACAGTTCAAGACCCGGACTTAAAAGTCAAGACGGAGGCTTCTAAGTAAATCAGCTTAGAACTCGTACTTTAACGAAGAATGACTTCTAAATACAACAGTTTAGGACTCGTACTTCAGTGATCAAAAGACCTTACTCCTGTGTTGATAAGAAATTGGACTTCAATACTCGAATGAGGAAATCAACCATCAAGGGGGAGTACATATTTGTCTGAAATTTTATGCTTATATTTTAAACTAATAATTTTTCTAATGCATAATTTCAGGGGGAGTAAAAGACTTATGACTTCTGATTATTTCAGATCAGAATTCGTACTTTCATTGTTTTACTGTTTTTTTTTTGTCTTTTAATTCAATGTGAATAACGTTACTTTGACTTGACTTTAAGACTTTTACAGTTTGAGAGACGCTTACATGTTCATATCTTTATGGCTTTAAGATTAGCTTCATGAGATGTAAGATCGCACGTAAAGGTATAATCCTTTATCTTAATCTCATATATGGTTGAAAGAAGAACAACTTTCAATCATTGAAAACATGTTCTTAAATGTTCAAACCACTTCCCGAATCTCAAAACGATTTCATGAATTGGAAGTGTGCCTTTAAATGTTTTCAAGATATAATTTGTAATTTAACTGATATAGTTAAACCATTTTGAGCATCATATGCTTCATAGGAAAACATGGGATCAGTGTGCTAGGACTTAACACAACTTCTACGGATACATGTTAACCAGTGTTTCCTACCCAAGAGGTTAATCCATAGTGATTGAGTGTGAGAAATTTAAAAGAAATGAGTGTGGATTGAGTGATGAGGTATACAGAAAAAGAGAGTTTGGTTAGACTGAGCTTAATGTTTAAAAGAAAGAGGGTGTGAGAACAGAGTTAAAAGAATATCATAACTCTGCACCAACTACTTTTTGAGTCGGGCAACCACATTTCTAGTGTTTCACATTTCTTTGGTGAACATTATTGAAACAGGGAACTAGCCCATGCCAACTCTTGATTAACCTCAGATGCTATGTTTCAATTTTCGATTCTAGTATTGAGCGAAAGGTTATACCTATAGGTTCGTACTAACCTATACTCATTCTCAATTCTAGTATTAACCCCACCAGCTACTCATTTTCTTCTTAAAAGGAAAATGTTTCATTTTCAAAGGGGAAGCAACACATTTACTATCTGATTTTCATTTGAAAAATCTGGATATTGAAAAGAAGGAAGTCTGCCCCACCTTCGCACTTCACTCATGCACATTGACTCTGTGTTTAACTTACTGTTGTCTCAGTGGTTTACACAATATTGAGCCTTATAAGCAATCATCAAGTGCTTAATTCTTTCTATCACTTGCACGAACACACAAGGAATTTGTTTCTTTGTCATAACGTTTATAGAAATTACCTTTGTGGTGTTTCGATGATTGAATGGAAGACCTGGGGGAGTGAACATCACAAAGTTCCTTTACGATGTGTATTCGTTACACACAGTGACTTAGTGTTACTGACAGGCATATTAACTCGTTCATTTGTAGATTCAGGTGTTACACGACTATTTTGTCTGGATTTGCAAAGATCTAGATGAATATATTTTGAATTGACGAATTAGAGACTCTGTAAGAAATACATTTCTTGACATAAAAGTTTTGATGAACTAGTTGCTCTTTTCATCAAAAAGGGGGAGAAGAGCTACACAATAAATGGGGAACAACACAAGTTCAGAGCAAGTATTCTGAAGACATGCTGATTTGAGAGAAATTTTCTTTGAAGATACTTTGCTACAACATTCTGAACTAAATCTGAATATAATTTCTTCCCATCTTCTGAAAGAGAATTTATTTACGTCTTTTGGGGAGATTGTTACTTGTTGAAGTCTAAGAGGGAGATTGCATCTTCTGATCTGAAAGAGAAGACTGAATTGCTAAATCTTTTTAGTAATGATCTTGATCTAAAGGGGGAGATTGTTAGCGCACGGATCTATTGGATTCAAGATCATCCAATCTGAAGATCGCAATCTGAAGCTAAAGCTGGAAAGTCAACTCTTAATATTAGTCTAAAGTTAGTTTATAATAAATCGTCAAAGTTAGTTTATTGTATTTTAGTGTTTTAGTTATAAGTTCTAAATATCTATTTGTTAGATATTATTTAGGATATTATTTTGTTTGTTAGATAATATCTTAGTTAGATATTATGTGTTTGCAAGTTGGTAGAACACATAGATAACACATTTCAACGGTGTAAAACTTAGAGAGCTTCAAAGAGTAAATCACAAACATCAATCTGTAATCCGCGTTTTTTTATCAATCAGGTTGGTAAATCATTGTTGTTGTTTGTGTTGATAAGAACTTGTCATAAATCAGGGACACACATGTATCAACCGAATCTCTTACTCTCTCTCTCTCTCTCTCGTGCTTATGTGGCAGCCATTGCTTTACCATGGTGAACACTCGAAGTTGACCATTGGTCGAAGGAGAAATTCACAAAAATAGCACGTCCGAACCAAATCCAGCGGTTAGGGTGGTGAATGTTGTTCCTCCTAATATGCCACCGATATTCACTGGGGAGGTTGCACATACCTAGAGTGGATTTGGCATCCACGAACCCGGTCATTCAAGAGGCCAACCCTCAAGCTGATATGATGGACAGCGTCATACTAATGGTGACGTCGGGTATGGAGAAACTACAAGAGGCCTTTCTTAAGATGTTGGAGGAACGAGATGCTAGTCTCAGGAGGCATGAGATAGTCACAGAGAATGTGGTGGCCGGTTCGGGTGGCACCGGTAACGGGATCAGGACGGAAGAGCACGTGGTTGTCGGTGCTCAGAGGGACAGAAAGACTTGCTCCTACAAGACCTTTCTGTGTAGCAAACCGCCAGAGTTCTCGGGATCTGATGACCCAGTTGCGTGTATGAACTGGATCCAAGCGATCGAACAAGCCTTTGAGTCCAGTGAATGCGGGGAGGAGCAGAGGGTGAGGTTCGCCTCACAAATGCTTAGAGGCACAGCACATCGTTGGTGGAACGTCACTCGGTCCACCCTCGATGCCGCCATTCTTGCTCAGTTGTCTTGGGATGCGTTTAAGAAGAAGATCATGGAAGAGTATTGCAATGAAAGAGCAATGGATCGGATTATTGATGAGTTCCGATCCCTCAAGAAGGGTAACATGTCGGTGAGTGACTATTCAAAGAAATTCGCTAAAAATCTTGATCTGGCGGGGCATGCGGCCCCAACTGAGAAGGATAAATTAAAGACATATCTAAAAGGCTTGCCAGTGGACATGATGTCCATGGTTCGAAATGCCAAGCCCTCTACTCTCCATGAGGCCATCGAAGAGGCCAAACTCATGGAGGATGTCTACGTTCAGAGTCGCGAGGAGAGGGCCGGGGCGACCGAGAAGATAAAATGGGAAGTTAACTCTTTGTCCTCCAAGAAACCTCGAACCTTCAACAACAACTTCAACAGGGGGACCGAGCCTAGACGGGAAGCTAGGTGGTACCCCAAATGCAAAAGTAAACACTTTGACCCGTGCAACTCTAGCGGGATGAATTGTTTTAAATGTGGAAAGTCGGGGCATATCCGTGAAAATTTCCCTACCCGAGGGATCGTATGCTATGAATGCAAATAACTGGGCCACGTTCGAAGTGAATGCCCGAAGTTGAAGGCGGAGGACCGCAAGGAAAAAGGGAAAACCCTCCGAAGGTGCCGGGGAGAGTGTTCCAGATGACCGCCGATGAGGCGAAGGCTTCACCAGACGTTTTTTCGGGTACGTTCCTTGTCAATTCTATACCCGCTCGCATATTGTTTGACTCTGGTGCCAGTTTTTCTTTTGTGTCGAATTCATTTTGCCAAAACATTTCGGTGGCCACTAGTGCTTTAGATGATGCTTTAGTGGTTGAGATAACCAACGGTTGTCAGGTGGTAGTCTGCGAATTGTTACGGGGTTGCACCTTAGAGATCGGAGGGAGGAAGTTCCCAATCGATCTCATGCCAATGACCATTGGAGGATTTGATGTGGTGATCGGGATGGATTGGTTGGCCGATAACCAAGCAGAAATCCTGTGTGCCAAGAAACTAAT
Source organism: Arctium minus (assembly GCA_954870635.1). NCBI lineage: Eukaryota > Viridiplantae > Streptophyta > Magnoliopsida > Asterales > Asteraceae > Arctium > Arctium minus. The sequence continues at coordinate 34,999,047 of OX941088.1, forward strand.
CCGAATTCTGACTACCTATGGTGGTGGAGTAGTCGTCTATGGTGAGAGAAGAAAGGGAGATGTACCCCTCATCACCATGGCTAAGGCACATAGGTGCCTAGTAAAGGGTGTTCCTCTTTCTTAGCCTACGTATTGGACGTCAAACTTGAAAATAAGAAGCTCGAAGATGTGAAAGTGGTTCGGGAGTTTGACGATGTCTTCCCGGACGATTTTCCCGGTTTTTCACCAGAAAGACAGGTTGAGTTTCGGATTGATCTAGTCCCGGGAGCGGCTCCAATTGTGTAACACCCCGATTTTCGGAATGTATCATTTCAAGTTAATACCGAAACCGATATATTAGAGAAAAATAAGATAAATGATCTTGGACTTGAATCCTAGATTTTATAGTCTAGAAAGATGAAGGATTCAATTACGAGTCCAACGGTTCTTTTCAGAGCAAAATCGGAGCTAAAACGAAGAAGTTATGACCAAAACGGTGAACGGGCGAGATTTTTGGACGGCAGAGCTCCGCACGGCTGGAGGGGCGTGGCCACCCGCGCGGAGCCGCTTTGTGCACAAAAACGAGAAATTTCGGCCCCATACCCCATTTTTTACCCTAAACTCAAATCCTTCCCCCATTTCTCTCCCAAACCGACCCCCAAACCCCAAAATCAAACCCTAACTCGTTTTTTTGGGTGTCCACCTCCTAAAATCAAGTAATCCTTCTTCATATAGCAAGCTTGGAGGTTGGAACCATAATCTCCCATCTTCATCTTCTTCATCAAGATACCTAGGGTTTCATCCACCCTTGTTCTCCCTTTTGTAGATTTGGAGTTTGTGGGTATCTTGGTAACCTAGAGGTGTGTTGGTGGAGGATTCAAGCTATTGGTTAAGGTAAACTTCTAATTCTTCATCTTTGGAAAATTAGGGTTTTGGGTATAGATGAGATCTTCATGTAAAGTGTTGGGGAACGATTCTTTTCGGTTGAATATCTATGTTTATGGTTGGAATCTTGTGAATCTAGGTTTTTGGAGGTTTTGGCTTTGAGGATTCAAGTTTCTTCAATGGAGCTCTACGTGGGTAAAATCTAGATTTAGCATAAATCTAGCAAGGTGAGTTCAAGTAGATTTGTGAAAACGGTGTACATGCCAAAATGTTTATTTTAAAGTGTTTTGCGTCTTGCATGAAATTGCTAACTGCTGATAAGTTTGGTTATATTGAAAGTGTTTACCTTTATAAACTTATGTAGCACATATCTTTGGGATTTTTGAGCATTTTGTTAAATGTGTCATAAATGAATGGGTTTCGATGAATTATTGCATAAATAGAAATTTGGTCAAAAATGCACTTTTTAGTGTTTTGTCGGGATTTATGCATCATTCATGAAACGACATGTTTTGAAAAGTACTAATGTATGGGTCCTTTGGTTTTGGGTCATTCCCGGCTTTGGGGAACATTTTAGACATGGGGAACCTTTTGGTTTGGGTCGAAGGCCAATTGTGATTTGGGAAACAAAGTTTTGGGGAAAGATTTAATTTGGGTTATGTAACCATATGGGTTCTCATGTTTAGCCAAACGTCTACTAAGCCGCTTGGAGCTTGATTTGTACTCGGTGGAGTCTTTGGAACATGTGTCCGGTTTTGGTAGCTCGTTGAGGAGCCCTGGGCGTATGGTGTACTTAGTTGCACCTTATATGGGAATTTATATGTTTTGAATGTGTTGTTATTCCTTTGAGTCATGTAGCGTTCTGATCGTAATGTAATGGATCCATAGGCATAAAAGTCGGTTTTATTGTATGGGACTAAAGACTCGGTTTGAGTTGATGTCCGATATGACTAAAGACTCGGTTTGAGTTGATGTCCGATATGACTAAAGACTCGATTTGAGTTGATGTCAGATACGACTGAAGACCTAGTTAGGGTTGATGCCAATGATTGTTTATCCTCGGAGATACGCTCGTTTTGGGTACTGAGTCTCGTATCTATGTTTTCGGTGACATATTGTATATGTGATTTATTTACCATGATTTATGGGTTGAGTGTTATGCCCCACCCGTGTTCTGGGTGTTTTGGGATGTGAAGTGTTATTCACGGTTTCACAATTTGGGAGTTGATTTATATACACGTTCTGAGTGAGTTTTGGGTTGCATCGTCTTATAAAGAGTGTTTGTACTGGATTGTTGTCTTCATGGGTGCATAGTGTGGGAAAATGAGTCGCTCTATTTCTAAAGTAAATTAGTTTGAAATATTTTGATTTGAACTGATTTCCTTTCTTTTAAGGATATATTTATTCATGTTAAAACTCTTGAGTTCACTAGGCGTTAAGCCTAACCTTTTTATTTGTCGGCATGTGCATCAGGTTCCAGTTGGGGTATGGTTCTACCAGTGCCGTGAAGAGATGGGTACTAGATTTTCACGAGGGTGAGTAGCTTGGTGAACTCTTCCGCAACTACCTTGGGAATAGCAACTTGTAATTGGGTTTAGTAACACTCGGGCTTTATTTAGTCTTTATGTAAGACTCAATTCATGTTGTTGATGGTTAAATTCTAGAATCGTATTCCGAGTACGAACTTGCCGTAAGAGATTTTATCCATCTTTGAGGTATTATTGAAAAATTTAAATTAGTTGCTCTTTCCAAATTTGAGGGTTTTATATATTGCTAGAGCTCCCTACCGGTTGGCTCCTTCCGAGACGCAAGAGATGTTTCACAACTCCAAGACCTTCTTGAGAAAGGCTTTGTGAGACCGAGTTCCTCGTCGTAGGGAACCCTGGTCTTATTCGTCAAGAAGAAAGATGTCACGATGAGGATGTGCATCGACTACCGAGAGTTGAACAAGGCAACCGGGAAGAACAAGTACCCTCTTCTGAGGATCGATGACTTGTTTGATCAACTTCAAGGAGCGGGTTGTTTCTCGAAAATCGATATTCGATCCGGGTATCACCAAGTGAGGGTGAGGAACGAAGACATTTCAAAGACGACGTTTAAAACCCGGTACGGGCACTATGAATTCTTGGTCATGTCTTTCGGATTGACCAACGCGCCGGCGGTATTCATGGATCTGATGAAACGTGTGCGCTGACCATTCCTCGACAAGTCGGTGATAATGTTCATCGACGACATTCTCGTCTATTCAAAGGACGAACTCGAGCATGAGCGACACCTTCGCGAAGTACTAGATGTGTTAAGAAAAGAGCAACTCTATGCCAAGTTCTCGAAATGCGACTTCTGGCTGACGGAGGTCCAGTTCTTGGGGCACGTTGTCACTCGAGATGGAGTGAAAGTGGACCCTTCGAAGATCGAGGCCATGATGAACTGGGAACCTCCAAAGAGTCCGTCCGAGATTTGGAGCTTCTTGGGTCTAGTGGGTTACTACCGGCGATTCATCCAATATTTCTCAAAGATCGCCTCGTCTTTGACCGCACTCACCAAGAAGAATGTGAAGCTCGTGTGGACGGATGCACAAGAGAAAGCTTTCCGGACTCTCCAAAGGAAACTTTGTGAGGCACCAATCTTATCCTTACCCGAAGGAACCGAAGATTTTGTAGTCTTTAGCGATGTCTCGAATATGGGGTTGGGTTGCATCTTGATGCAACATGGGAAGGTGATTGCTTATGCATCGAGACAACTCAAGGTGCACGAAAAGAATTACCCTACCCACGACTTAAAGTTGGCGGCGGTAGTGTTCGCATTAAAGCTTTGGCGACACTATCTCTATGGCACTAAGTGCACTCTCTATACCGATCACAAGAGTTTAAAGCACATATTCGACCATAAAGAGTTGAATATGAGGCAAAGGAGATGTCTAGAACTCCTAAAGGACTATGACTGTGAACTCCTCTATCACCCTGGTAAAGCAAACGTGGTAGCGGATGCTTTAAGCCGAAAAGAGTATAGCGGTAGCCTGCAGACTTCTCTCTACCGAATTGAACTAGTGTCAAGCTTGATCGAGAAGATCAAGGAGTCTCAAACCGAAGCTATTCGGGAAGAGAACCTTAAGAGTGAAGCGATGGTCAAAAAACATCTTCTCTTGACCAAATATGGTCGTGGGGTGAAGTTCTTCAAGGAGCGAGTTTGGGTGCCCAAAGTCGGTGGCAATCGAGAATTACTTCTCTAAGACACCCATAAATCCAAGTATTCTATCCACCCGGGGAGTATAAAGATGTATTGAGATTTGAATCTCAACTATTGGTGGCCCGTCATGAAATTAGACGTGGCAAATTACGTGGAACGATGTGTGACATGCCTTCAAGTCAAATCCGAACACCAACGACCATACGGAAGTCTCCAATCCTTTGAAATTCCGGAATGGAAGTGGGAACACATTTCCATGGATTTTGTGACCAAGCTACCAAAGACTCTTAGGGGGCACGACACCATATGGGTGGTGGTGGATCGTCTGACCTAGAGTGCTCATTTTATGGATATGAGAGAAAATCTCCCGATGGACAAATTAGCCAAACTTTACATCGACGAGGTAGTCTCGAGACATGGTGTGCCTTTGTCCATCGTGTCGAATCGTGATAGTCATTTCACTTCCAATTTTTGGGACAACCTTCAAAAAGAGTTGGGGACTTGGGTGAAGTTGAGCACGACTTACCATCCCCAAACCGACGGCCAAAGTGAGTGAACCATCTAAACGCTTGAAGAAATGCTAAGGTCGCGCGTTATCGACATTGGCAGGAATTGGGACTCTCATCTACCTCTAGTCGAGTTCGCCTACAACAACAGTTGTCATGCTAGTATTGGCATGGCACCTTTCGAGGCATTATATGGCCAGAAATTCCGAACTCCAGTTTGTTGGTTAGAGGCGGGTGAGAAGTAATTTTCCGGACCCGAAATCGTGCAAGAAACCGCGGACAAGGTCAAGGGCATCCTGGAAGGCCTAAAAGCGGCCCAAGACCGGCAAAAGAGTTACGCGGATAAGAAGAGGCGACCGGTGGAATTCGAAGTGGGCGATCGCGTGATGCTCAATGTATCGCCTTGGAAGGGGATCATCCGGTTTTGGAAGCGAGGAAAGTTGAGCCCTCGATTCCTTGGACCATTCACTATAACCAAACGGGTTGGACTTCAAGCTTACCAATTGGAGCTCCCGCCCGAGATGAATGGAATCCACAACACATTCCATGTGTGTTACCTCCGGAAATGTTTGGCGGAAGAGGATAGTATCATTCCCCTTTTGGAGATAAGAGTGGATGAGGGTAATCATTGCATCGAGGAACCCGATGCCATTTTGGAAAGGAAGTCCAAGAAACTCCGTCATAAAGAAGTCACAATGGTCAAGGTCCAATGGAAGAATCATCGGGGGGCCAACGTGACTTGGGAAGCAGAGGAAGACATGAAGCGGAGATACCCTCACCTTTTTGGGTGAGTGTCGATTTCGAGGACGAAATCCTTTCCAAGTTGGGGAGGATTGTAACACCCAGAAACTTTGGTAAGTTATTTATTGATAATCTTGTCTCTTATCGTGCATTCATGAGTCATAATTAGGCTTTCTATTTTATGAATTTTGATCATGCACTTTGGAGGTTTCGTTCCTTATGAAAAGTCGGATTTCGGAGCTCGAGGGGCCTGGGGCGACAGTGCCATGCGACAATGACATTGTAACACCCGTAATTTTCAGTAAGTAAAGGTCACCCGAACATTTTTACAACTTGGAAATGGTGGGATTTATGTTGGGAAAACATTATTTAAAGTCCGTAAGAGTATCGGGGGTGTTAGCGTTGAAAAAGTCGGGTTTCGGGGCTTGGAAAGGGTCCGACTACAATGCCCAGCGACCATGACAATGTCATAGTTGTACGGTCATAGTCGCACAAGTTGGAACGTCCACGGTACACTTGGTGCGACTATGACACGCGACAATGACCGTGTCATAGTCGCGTGTCAATGTGGCACAAAGTGTGCGACTATGACACGAGACAATGACCGTGTCATAGTCGCCTGTCATTATAGCACCAGGGGGAGGACCTGCTGATAAAAATCGGATTTCAGCCCTTTTCTTCATTATTCATTTTCCTCTTCTTCCCAAACTCTCTCTAGAACAAACCTAAAATGTATGTGGCGATTTGGGGTCATCTTTGGCTCAAATCCTTGGGTATTATGAAGGTAAACCATCATCGAGTGGTAGATTGGAAGCTATGACCAAGAATTCACCATCTCCATCTTCTTCTTCAACCTCAAGCTCCATTTTAGGGTTTTCTAGGTTTTCACCAAAACCTAAGTGTTGGGTCATCTGAAGATATGAAGATGACCTCCCGATCTTCCATTTTATATCATCATACTTAGAATATTTTGAGGTTCTTTTAGCAGTTTGGTTTCTATACAAATGTTCGGTGAAGTCGAATATCAGCCGAAGAAGACATAGAAGGAGAATATCTCTCAAAGCGGATTGAAGATAGACTCCTCAGCCTAAAGCTAAGTATGCCTACTTGACCAACACCATTGGCCAGGATGGTGCCGATCTCAGTCTTCAGGAGCCGAAGACCTCTCAGTCTTCAGGATCCGAAGACCTCTTCGGAATCCAAAGATTTCTCAATCTTTGGAAGCCGAAGACTTCTCAGTCTTAGGAGCCGAAGACCTCTCAGTCTTAGGAGCCGAAGACCTCTCAGTCTTAGGAGCCGAAGACCTCTCAGTCTTAGGAGCCGAAGACCTCTCAGTCTTAGGAGCCGAAGACCTCTCAGTCTTCAGGAGCCGAAGAACTCTTCGGCAACCGAAGACTTCTTAATCTTCCAGGCCTGAAGATTTCTCAAACACATTGTACTTTTCTGACAAAGTATCTTTGTGATATCTTGCATTGACGTGGACCTCATCTAAAGATCAAATAAAGTAAGCTTTGTCTCCTACACCATTTTAAGGAAAGGTCTACACCATCATGCTTGTCAACACTTCAAGCCAAAACACCTCAAGATAAAAGGTACATTGCTGAAGACCTGTGTCCATCCTTTGTTCAACAGGTGTCCCATGCATTTAATGCATGAGGCACTATAAATAGGGAGGATGGTTCAACATGCAAGATCACCAGTTCTACAACCTTCAAGTTCTCTAAGTGCCTGGAAAGTTTCTCTCTACGAAGTTCAATTATTTTCTAAGTGTTTTATAATTGTTCTTCATTCTCTTTGTGTAAGATTGTTTGAACAGATTCATCTGTTCTCTTCCGCAACAATCAAAGTTTTCTATGTGTAATTCTTGATTTCAAATCAATAAGAATTAAATTAAGTGAAAAACTGTGTGTATTGTATTCAACCCCCCCTTCTACAATACTTTTCTTGTTTATTTACTGCTATTTGGGACCACCAAGTGGTATCAGAGTGGTTTAGTTTAATTCAATAAACTAGATCCGCAATGGCAGCCTCTTCTTCTTCTTCTTTGAACAATGTTTCTTCTCAAAACACCACTGCTGTTTCATACGACAATGGCTCTATAGCCAAACCACCAAAGTTTAACCCTAATAACTTCTTCTTGTGGAAAAGTCGTATGATACTCTTTTTAGAAGGAGTTGACAACAGATATCCTACTATCTTACATGAAGGTCCTTTTCTTCCAAGGGTTTGGGACCGATACAATGCCAAAAAGGCAGATAAGGGAAATGTTGATGAGGACTCTTCTACGGAAGAAAGAACTCCAGCAAATGGGAGATACATTGTAAAGGATCCCAGTAAATATAATGATGAAGACAGACGTCTTATATCTCTTGATACTAAAGTCAGAGCCATCATTTCCCTTTCTCTGCCTGATGAGGTCTACCATTCTCTTGTTAACTTTACTACCGCAAAAGAAATGTGGTCCACTCTGTGTGTTCTCTATGAAGGTACGCCTGAGGTGAAAAAGAGCAGAAAGATTGCTCTAGTAAGAAAGTATGAACTCTTTTCTCATGAAAAGGGTGAATCTCTCTCAGACTACTACAATCATTTTAACAGTCTTCTTAACGATCTAAAACTTGTGGGTCGCATATATGATAATGAGGAAGTCTTGTGCAAGTTTATGGACTGTCTTCCTGAGTTTTGGGAAAATATCTGTACTTGTATCAAGTCTACCAAGGATCTTGATTCCATGTCTCTCATTGCCTTATATGGCACTCTCTTCAACTATGAGCAGACTAAACTGCTAAGGAAGTCCATCACAAAAGACATCAAAAGCTCTTCTCTAGCTCTTGTCAGTGATTCTTCCAAAAATACTGTGTGTGTTCCTAGAATCACCTATCTCTCCGATTCTGACCGTGATAGTCAAGAGGACCCCAATGACCCTTTAGAAGCCTATCTCAGTGAGGCTGATGATGAAGGTGAGGAAAATTCCAGTAACCCTGGAAAATCTAAGTTTTCTAGAAAATCCTCTTCTACTTTTTCTAAAACCACTCCCTCTGACAAATCAAGTGAGGAATGTTACAGGTGTGGGAGGAAGGGACACTTTGCTTCTGAATGCAGAAGCAGGTCCTCTGATAAATCTAGACTGCCCTCCTCTAACCGTAGATCCTCTAAGTCTGTCAGAACCAAATTTGATTCCTACCAACCTTCTTTTCAAAAGGCCAATATGTCTGTCTCCTCAAACTTTGACCGTGCTGAAAAGTACAAGGCAAAATATAAGAGAGAGAAGGAGAGAAATGAAACCTTGCTCAAAAAGGGAAAAGGTCAAATGAATGAAACCCATGATTGGGCAGATGAACCCACTTCTGAAAGTGACAAAGAAATGGCCAACCTTTGCTTCATGGCTAAAATAGATGATGTTGATGACAGTGAAGCTCACTCCTTCTCTATGCCCCTTGTGTCTGCTGAGTGCTCTATCTCATCTACCCAGAAATGGTTTCTATGTGATTGCAGGTGTTTGAGCATTAACAAATCTTATAAAGGAATCTTCGTAGGATATTCTCTCTCTTCAAAGACCTACCGGGTCTACCATCTTCGGAGAAAATGCATCTACTCATGTGAAGTTTGATGATCTTAAGTCATCATCTCTTCATGTGATGATGATGACTTAAATTGGTGGATTTCATCATGTGTTGGTGAAAGTTCTCAAAATCCTTCATCTGGCTCAAAACCATATGTTCCTTTCTCCTCAGTCACATCTCATCAAAACCGTGACCTACCTTTCTTCTCATCTCTAATCCCTGATCTTCAGATAATCATCTCTGAAGATCAAGATCCCTCCTATCCTATTATTTTCCATTTTTTATCATATCACCTCTCCTTCCTCCATTATTCTCATCTTCCTTTAAACCTCAAAATTCACCACAAATCATCCCACCTTCTCAACCATACATTCTTTCTTCACCTATTCCTGCCGATCTTCCATCTCTCTTTCTTGAAGAAGTCTATGTGAAACAACCCCTGGCTTTGAAGATCCAGTCCATCCTGACTATGTGTACAGGTTAGACAAAGCTCTCTATGGCCTAAAGTAGGCTCCTCGTGCCTGGTATGACACTCTTGCTGACTTTCTCCTGAAGAACAAGTATTCAAGAGGTAAAATTGACAACACTCTGTTCATCAAGCAAACCTCAGGTAATCTTATTCTTGTTCAAATTTATGTGGATGATATCATTTTTGGTGCCACCGATGAGTCTCTGTGTGATGAGTTTGCCTCTCTTATGAAAAGACAATATGAGATGAGTATGATGGGGGAACTTACCTTTTTCTTAGGACTTCAAGTTAAACAATCTTCGGAAGGAGTTTTTATAAATCAAAGTAAATACATACGTGATCTTCTGAAAAAAGTTCAATTTTGAAAACTCCTCCCCCATGAAAACTCCTATGGCACCACCTTTGAAACTCCATGTTGATCCGGATGGTGTATCTGTAGATATCACCAGCTACCGAGGCATGATAGGCTCCCTTCTCTATCTTACTACTAGTAGACCAGACATTATGTTTGCTACTTGCCTGTGTGCGCTTACCAAGCCAATCCGAAATAATCTCATTTGGTTGCGGTTAAACGCATTTTTCGGTATCTGAAAGGTATCATGAATCTGGGTCTTTGGTATCCCAAAGACTCAGGTTTTGATCTAATCGGGTATTCAGATTCTGACTTTGCAGGATCAAAGATTGATAGGAAAAGCACCACTGGCAGCTGCCAACTCCTTGGTGGCAAGCTTGTTAGCTGGTCCAGCAAGAAGCAGAACTCAGTCTCCACTTCTACTGTTGAGGCTGAGTATGTAGCTGCTGGAAGTTGCTGTGCTCAAATCCTTTGGATGAAGAACCAACTGAGAGACTACAATCTACTGTACTCTCACATCCCGATTATGTGTGACAACTCAAGTGCGATCGCAATCGTAAACAATCTGGTGCTGCATTCTCGCTCCAAGCACATCGACATCCGGTATCATTTCATCCGGGATCATATCTCCAAAGGTGATATCGAGTTACATTTCATCCCTACCGACCTCCAACTGGCGGATCTCTTCACCAAACCACTTGACGAAGCTCGGTTCAAATTTCTAATTAGAGAACTCGGTATGTTAAATATCGATCTTTAAATGTTGTTTCATTATATAAAAAAAAATCGGCCGAAGTACTGTTCATTATTAAAATAAAAAAAAATTTGACCACCGAAATTTAGAATATTTAAAAAAAATCGGCGGGTATTGTTCATAGCCGCCGAACTACTGTTCATAGCCGAACATTTAAAAAAAAATTGCCACCGAAGTTTAAAACTTAAAAAAAAATTCTTTTCTTTTTTTTGTAGCCATCGAAAAAAAAAATCTCTTTTCTTTTTTGCAGCCACCGAAAGAATTTAAAAAAAATCTTTTCTTTTTTTTTGCAGCCACCGAAAGACTTAAAAAACATTTTTTTTTTTGCAGCCACCAAAAAAAATTAAAAAAAAATTCTTTTCTTTTTTACCGCCACCGAAAGAATAAAAAAAATTCTTTTCTTTTTTGGAGCCACCGAAAGATTTTTAAAAAAATTATTTTTTTCTCTTTTTTTTGGAGTCACCGAAGATTAAGAGAGAAAAGAAAATAAAAAAAGGCACCCTCTCTCTCTACCATGTTCCTCTCTCTCTCTCTCTGCCATTTCCCTTTCTCTCCTCACTCCTTCTCCCTTTTTACCAAACACCCTCCTCACTCCTTCTAAGCCACCCCTACATCCACCGAAAATCCTAAACACCCCCATCTACCGAACTCCCTCTCTCCCTCACTCTCCCCTTCCTTCGGCCCACCACACCCCCCGAAAATCCCACACACCCCCTTACCCCTTTCGGCTCTCTCTCCCTCTCCTTATTCCTTCGGCTCCCCACACCCGCCGAAACCCCCCCACCACCCCGAAGACCACTCTCCCTCTCTTTCGGTCGCTCACAAACCAACCACCCCCTTCTCTTTTTTTTTCTTCGGCTCCCTCAACTCACCGAAAACCCAAAATACCTACCCCTTCTTCCTCCCTATTCACCACTTTCAACCGAACCCCCAACCCCCATTTCATTTTTTCGGCTTCCCTCCCCCCCCCCCCCCATACCTACGTCCGATCCCTCCCCTCTCCCTCTTCGGTTTCTCTCTCTCTCTTCCCTCCCCCTTCTCTCTCTCTTTCTTCGACTCTCTATCTCTCTCTCTTTCTTCGGCTCTCTATCTCTCTCACAGCTCCTTCTTTCGCCCCCCACCGAAATCTCTCTCTCTCTTTCCTTCCCTCCCTCAGTCGAATCCCTCTCCCCCTCTCCTCACCAAACCGAACCTAACACCCCCTCACCCTGCATCCTCTCTTCGGCGCCCTCCCCTCTCCCCTTCTTTGGCCTCCCTCTCTTTCCCCCCCTCCCCTCACTACCCCTCCCTTCGGCCTCTTCCCAAAGCCGAAGACCACCACCTCACCCCACATCCCTTTTTTTCCGTCTCTCTCCAAACCGAACCCCCCCGACTCCATACTTTCGGCCGATTCCCCTTCCCCCCCCCCCCCCCCCCCCCCCCCGCCTTTTTTTTTTGTTTTGTCTATTTATTAACCTACTTTCCTTCACCTTTCTTTTTCAAATCTTTTCCTTCCCAAGAATTTCCCCTACTCCCCATCCCATCTTTTCTCCTTTTTCTTACACCTCCTACCCTCTCTCACCTTCCTTCCATATTCTTTTCCAATCTTCTATTCTTCTCATTTTCCCATAATTTCCCCAACTCTCCCATCACATTCTATATTTTCTTCCATATCCCTACAATCCCTCACCATAATTACCTACCATTTCTACCCCCCTTCTCTCTTTCTTTTCTTTTTGTTTCCTGTTAAAAAAAATGGGCCACTGAATTTATGAGTTCTTCGAATCTTGTACTTTTCCTGAGTGTCAGTACCATTTTTTTCTATGTGTTGGTGTCATCATCAAATAAGGGGAGAAAAATTATTGGGTCTCTAATTGATTTGGTGATGACTCTTCGTCCAACACTAAGAAAGTCAAGAAGACCTCTTTCAATAAGGGCTCTCTATCCACCAATCGAGCTCTCAGCCCAGGTATGATTTCCTTCATAAACTCTCCCGATCTACAATGGGGTGATGCTCGCAACACTTCGGTGTCCAAAGCTCCCTCATCTGTAGTGGGCCCATCTACCCCGTCCCAAGTGAAGCCGACTAGCAAGAAAAAATCTTCAAAGGCTTTTGGCACCTCCGCACTATCTAAGATGACCATATGACCGAAAGAACCTTTGGTTGTTGCCCCGGTCACACATCCCTCTTCAAAGCGGATGCACTCACCTTCTTCCCCTCCCTCTCCTCTCAAGAGGCTGAGGAAGGTTTCAAGGGCCAAGCCACAAACTCCACCCACCGATTCTCCACAATCGACAGGTGTTGAAATTTTCCCATCTGGGCCCGGGGACTCTGCTCAACCCAAAGCCACCTCCTTTGTATCCTCACAAAAGGATACAATTGTAAAATCGAGGACCCCTATTATTCCCTCATCAACCTTTTCCTTGGTTGATAAGGATGACTTGGACACCTCCCCAATCCAAGGTGCTTCTTCTCCACCTCAGAGCCTATCACTTGGGATTCTCAGTCCCGATGATTCTGCACAATCCAAGGATGAATCTGCCTTTCCAGGAGCAGGTTCGGAGGATCCAGAAAACTTTCTGACTTCTTACTTTCCGACACCGTGAATTAGTTGAGGGGGAGTATGAGTTGAGGGGGAGCAACTTACCACTCAAGCTTAAACTCTGTTGAAACTAATTTTGCTATGGACTGTGTGATCAAAACCACCTGACATTAGTTGAGGGGGAGTATGAATTGAGGGGGAGCAACCACTCACTTAAGTTCAAACAATTCCGGCTTCTGTCTTCTTATCTTTGTATATATATATTTTTTTCTCTCATTCTTTATTCATTGTACTTATTTATTCGTTTGTATAGCTATACTTTTTCATTCATTTGTAAATGTCAGATATACCAAAAAAAACAAAAAACAAAACAAAACAAAAAGAATGGTCTATGTGAAAAGAACCCAAAAAGAGTAAAAATGGGTCAAATTGAATTATTCAGTATACTCTTAATTTTATTCTTTATTATGGATGTCATCCTCAAATAGGGGGAGATTGTTGGGTCATCTGAAGATTTGAAGATGACCTCCCGATCTTCCATTTTATATCATCATACTTAGAATATTTTGAGGTTCTTTTAGCATCTTGGTTTCTATACAAATGTTCGATGAAGTCGAAGATCAACCGAAGAAGACAAAGAAGGAGAATATCTCTCAAAGCGGATTGAAGATAGACTCCTCAACCTAAAGCCAAGTATGCCTACTTGATCAACACCATTGGCTAGGATGGTGCCGATCTCAGTCTTCAGGAGTCGAAGACCTCACAGTCTTCAGGATCCGAAGACCTCTTCGGAAGCCGAAGATTTCTCAATCTTCGGAAGTCGAAGACCTCTTCGGAAGCCGAAGATTTCTCAATCTTCGGAAGCCGAAGACTTCTCAGTCTTTGGAGCCGAAGACCTCTCAGTCTTAGGAGCCGAAGACCTCTCAGTCTTAGGAGCCGAAGAACTCTTCGGCAACCGAAGACTTCTTAATCTTCAAGGCCTGAAGATTTCTCAAACACATTGTATTTTTCTGACAAAGTATCTTTGTGATATCTTGCATTGACGTGGACCTCATCTAAAGATCAGATAAAGTAAGCTTTGTCTCCTACACCATTTTAAGGAAAGGTCTACACCATCATGCAGGTCAACACTTCAAGCCAAAACACCCCAAGACAAAAGGTACATTGCTGAAGACCTGTGTCCATCCTTTGTTCAACAGGTGTCCCATGCATTTAATTCATGAGGCAATATAAATAGGGAGGATGGTTCAACATGCAAGATCACCAGTTCTACAACCTTCAAGTTCTCTAAGTGCCTGGCAACTTTCTCTCTACGAAGTTCAATTATTTTCTAAGTGTTTTATAATTGTTCTTCATTCTCTTTGTGTAAGATTGTTTGAACAGATTCATCTGTTCTCTTCCGCAACAATCAAAGTTTTCTATGTGTAATTCTTGATTTCAAATCAATAAGAATTAAATTAAGTGAAAAACTGTGTGTATTGTATTCAACCCCCCTTCTACAATATTTTTCTTGTTTATTTACTGCTATTTGGGACCAACACTGAGTGGTAAGTTTATTCTCTCCATTTCTAAACCTTATTATAAGATATAAATGCTCTCTTGATGATTTCCTAGTGTTTAGTTTCTCAAATTCTGGGTTTAATGATTTTGGAAAAATTAGGTCAAAATTGGGGTTTTTGCCAAATTAGGGATTTTGATGTAAAATGTTTGGGGATCGATTCTAAATGGTTGAATGAGTATATTTATGGTTGGAAACTTTTGAATCTAGGTTTTTAGAAGGATTTGCTTGTGGATTCAAGTCACTTCAAGAAAGCTTAAAGTGGGGTAAAATCTAGATTTAGCCTAAATCTAGCAAAGTGAGTTCAAGTTGATTTGTGAAAACGTTGTGTATGCCAAAATGTTTATTTTAAAGTATTTATGTGTTTTACATGAAATTATCAACTGTTGAGTTATTTGGTAACTTGAGATAAATTGAAGTGTCTAGCTTTATAAACTTTGTAAAACACCCATATTTGGGAATTTTGGACATCTTGATAAATAAGCCATAATTGGGAGGGTTTTAAATAATTTATTGCATAAATGTAGATTTCTTGGTAAAAATGCATTTTTAGTGTATGTTGTAAATATGCATAGCTCGTGACGAGACGTTTTAAAAAGAGGTCAATGGTATAACCTTGTTAGGGAAACGATCTGTCTTATTTTAAGTTGTGTTGGAGTTTGGTCATGTACTTTGGAGCACAGGTTTGCATAAACGTTGGTCGAGTGCGTTTTAGTGCATTTATTTGCTTTTGACAATGAGTCTTTAGGTTGTTTGAGCCTGTGGCTCGGTATTTGCTTACGTTTGGGTTTTGGATACATTTGTCCAATTTTGATAGCTCAACGTAGAGCTTTGGTCACATTTATGATTATTGAAGTTTTACATATTTTGAGTGTGTGTGTCATTCAATTTGGGGTCATGTAATGTTTTAGCCCTGTCTGCTATGGATCCATGAGCACTTTAATCACTTTGTCCGATGATGGAACGATTAGTTTTCCACATTGCGGCACATTAGGCATCAAATTGGGATGTAAGTCCTTCGTGAAAGTATTTATGGGTGTACACTGAAAGATGTCGAGCTCGATACTTTAATTATTTTGTCCGATGGTGGAATGCTATTTTTCCCCATTGCGGCGCGGTTAGGCTTTAACGGTATGGTGTAAGTCCTCCACGCAAGTATCTATGGGTGTACGCTGAAAGACGTTGAGCTCGATACTTTATACCGATATAACCATGTAAATGGTGTTAATAACATAATGTGTGGCTTACTTTGTGTCCGTCACATTATATGGAATCGGGTCTCCCGCGTCACCGAAAGGTATTGTTTTCGGTCAGGGTCTTTAATATTTATGTTTTCGGTGATGTCTTTTATGTGTGGATTATTATCCATAAATTTGGTGTGTGGAGTATTGTGTCCCACTCGTATTTGGGTGTTTCAGGATATGAAATATTATTCATGCTTTCATAAATTGGAAGTCAAGTTTACTCTCATTTTGAGTGAGTTTCGGGATGCATTATTTTTATAAAGAATGTTTTGTATTGAGGTATTCATCTTTGAAAATGCATATTATTGGAGGACGAGTCGTTTCCATATATAAAGTGAATCATTTTGAAAGACTATGCATTAAGTTATACTTTTTCCTTTTAACAATATAATTGTCCATGCCGTAAAACTCTTGAACTCACTAGGCGTTAGCCTAACCTTTTTATTTGTCGGCATGTGCAACAGGTCCCGTTGAGAATATTTATAATAACTCAGTGAAGAGAGAATTACTTGTTGTGCACCCGTTCCAGTAAACAACCATTCCAACTAAGTGCTCCACATGGGTTGTAGCCTACTTCTGTGTTCCGTCATATCCTATGGTGGAACGGGTCTCCCCCGTCTCGCATAAGGTTCAAACGTTGGATAATTCGTTCATTATGGTTACTCTCTTTAATGTTAAAGTTTTATTATTGTACTACACTTCACTGCCTATATATTTTTAGATGTTCTCACTAGGCTCCAAGCCTAACACTTGTTTGTTTGGTATTCATATCAGGTTCCGTTAGTGGTGGGGCGGTGAAACCTTGAGCGGAGAGTTGGGCCAACTTTTGGGGATTAGCATTGGAAAGATATAGAGCGTGCATATACTTACCGATATTTTGGGAAATGATGATGACACCCCATTTTAATTTGAATTAGAATGTTTAGATTAAGTAGGTTATCGGTCCTCGTTTTCATTTCAATTCTAATTTTTGTAAACGCTTATACTTTCCCCTTTTTGGGAGGATGTCATGTTTTCAAGTTATTTCCATGCCAAACATTACAGGTTTAAACTTCATCTCAATTTATAAACGTTCTATGGCGAAATTTTCAAATTTTAAATTCACCCAATTTTTAGGGTGTTACACGCTCAATATGCCCAATCATTTTAAGCATATGAGTGCCAACGGGACTACTTTCGGACATTCTACAACGGAACAATTCCTTGGATGTTTCGTACCTCTCATGTCTAGCTTGCTCTCGGAATAACAATTTTAGGTGTTCGATCATATCGAATGCCCCCATGTTTCCATGTTGCTTCTGAAGATCAGGTTCCATGGTTATTAGCATTAGACATGAGACGTCCAAAGCATCCTCATCATGTTTTTTAAAAGTGTCCCTTTCAGTTCTAGGAGCACTGGAATTAGGCTCTTCAGGGATTTGTTGCTCCAAGACATACAGTTTCTTTTCAACTTTGAGGACAATTCTCAAATTACGATACCAACTGATGAAATTTGTTCCATTTAGTTTTTCTTTCTCGAGAATCGATCACAAAGTGTTTTTGTTTCCATTGTTGGTTTGTGTCATTGGTAATCTACAATAGAAAAGCAGAGTTCTTAGTGTCATGGAATCTTATTGTTTAATAAGGACTTTCATCAAACGATCTCCCACTATTTTAATCAAAATAACAACCCTCTTTTATTGTTTCGGAAAACGTCATAAGCTTTCTAACAGGCCAAGATCCATATTCTCATTATCGATCAATTTAACTTTAGTTAACCGATCAACCAATAATGTTTTAGGTAAGCAACAACATTGCTAATTACATCTATATGTAACTTTTGGATAGTTAAGTGAATAACTTTTATTTAAATTAATCATATGAATGTTTCCAACACATGCCTCCAAATCCCATCATATTAGACTTAATTTGGTTAAGTCTGGCCTAAAATGGCTTGTAGGAATCATATGCTTACCTTATCTTACTAAGATTAAAGAGGGTACCCAACTTTAGCATGACCCACCATCGATGATCAAAGTCTTGACAAGTGTCATGTTTGGAAGACATCTTAAACTTAATATTTTGGTGAGGGATGTTAGTTTGTTTGATTTTACCATTATTTCTTTTGTAATAGATCGTTTCCTCATAGTTTGATACATGATAAAAATCAAATTTTAAATAAAAAAATCTAAAATATAATTAAGAAAATATAACAGAATATTTAATGTGTATTTTATAAAAAAAATTATATTATTAAACCTAAAATAGATTACATTATTAATAAACTATCGAATAAACTCTTAAAAACAAGCTTTTATGCATTAAGTATTGTTTATTGATACACATTACTTAAAATTCAAGATTACAAGTCATTATGCATGAGCACAAATTTCTAAAGTTATATGTTTGAAATCATAACTAATTGATAAACATAATCAAAACAGGATAAACATCTCAATTTAAATATAAAGAATTTAAAATAAATAAGATAATTATTGAATTCTAACAAAATACTTAATTTTTTATATAAAAAACATTATATTATTAAGTCTAAATTAAACAAATTTATAAAAAAAAAACCATTTTATCTCTCTCTCAAAACCATCCAAAATCGTACTGTAAATCGATATAAAACAAAAAATAAAAGGAAACATTAAAATCGTTATGTATCTCGCTGCATTGCGCGAGTACGCTTCTAGTTTTAATAATATACTAATTAATTGTGTAATCTCCAAAATAGAAAATCTATTGGAGACGAAGGTGATTTTTTTTTTTTTTTGAAGATTTTTACATTTTACTTCTCCATTTAAAAAAAAAAAACTGTTAGAGATGCTATAAACTAGTTAATAAGTTCATTAGGGGGTGTCAAAATAATCAAAACTTAATAACCCACCCGAACCGAATGAAATTTGGGTTAAACAGTTTCGCATTATTCGGTTTTCGGGTTAAACGGTTCGGTTAACCGAATAAGAATCCTTATTCGGTTCGGGTTCGGTTAAATTTTTCTTAATTCAGTTAACTCGAATAACACATTCTACTAATGTTTTATATATATCAAGTTCATAAAAAAATAAACCAAATACATGTTATACTATTATTATTTTAAATATTTTAATGCTATATAATTTTTTTTCCTTATATTATATAATGGTTTTTTTTTTCATATTATGTTTTTTTGCTTGATTTACAGCATTGCATGAAGAAAAAATAATATCATTTGGTACGTAGATATTGATTTTTAATAGATCATGTTTTTTTTTATTTAATATAAGTCAATTGTTAAGTATGAATGGATTGTACAATTATATATTAGAAGCAACAGACACTTAATTTGGAAAAATTATTTGAGTAAGTATCTAACAAAAAAATATAAATCATTATTTGGTTTAACTAGTTACTGAACCGAATAACCCGAAAACTGAATAACCCGAAACCTATTAAACCGAACCTTATTTGATTTAGTTATCGGTTATTTTTAAAAAGCTTGAAAACCGATTAATCCAAACCGAATTAGTTGATGCTAGCTGATTTTATTATTTCTTTTGTTTTGTTCAAGGCGTTCGGTATCGTTTTAGGGGTGTCTCAGTTGTGGATCGGTGTGTGGATTTGATGGGTTTGGCCTTGATCTTTGTGTTCTTTGTTTCATTTGATGTAATACTCTATATTGGTTGGTATATATACATTTTGTTGTCGTTCAAAAAAAAAATTGAAAACTGATTTATCATATCAAATAACACCCCTAATTTGATTGCTTTTGTATTGAAAGTCTTAATAGTTTTCAATGCAATCACATGTGCATGCCTATGTTTACAGCTACAATTATATATTAAGCGTCGCTTTGGGATACAACATATTTAATAATTATAAATGTTACTAAAAGAATATTTATAAGACTTTAATATGTATTGAGTGCTATTATAATACCAAAAACTCAAAATTAAAATTTTGAAATAAGTAAAAGAAAAAATACCATATGATTGTGAATGTGTTGTATGGATTAAGTCATTATAACTTTTATGGATTAAAAAAATATTATAGTTTTCATAAAAAATTAAAGAAAATGGTTAGAACATCTCCAACAGCTATGCTAAAGTTTTTTTAAAATAAAGTAAAGGAAATCAAAATCTCTAAAAAATTTGATTCCAACTTCAACCGCTATTCTATGTTAGCAACTCTAGTATTAATTATCTTATTAAAATATTTAATTATATTATTAAAATATTCAATATATATAAAGTTGGGATATGAAAAGTTTACTTTTTGGAGATAATGATTAGTTTTGGAAAAAAACTATCTATTTAGAGATTTTTATAATCTCTCTCCTCTTTTCTCTATTTTAGCATAGAGAATAGCATAGCTGTTGAAACAACAAAAATGCTAAAATTCCAATTTTTTTTCTATTTTAGCATAGTTGTTGAAGATGCTCTTATATATAGCATGCGTTTTGCTACACGATCGAGGCTAGCCATAATGACGGGGTGGATGAGGATGATTCTTAACATTAAAACGTTAAAATTATAATTACTTTTAAAAATATTTAATATTATACTTATTTTAAAAATATTAACGAAACTTTTCTAACAATGTAATTTGTAAAAAATACTTCTTTTTAATGTATTTTAGTTAATAACTAATTGAAAATAAATTATAAATTCAAAAAATCTTTGAAGGGTTGAAAGTGTAACTTATAACCCCATCAACATTTACTCAACCAACATGAGATTGAATGTGTGAGAAATCGTAATTTACCGTTTTTATATTTTTTTAGCGGTTTTTTAAGATAATTCATTATTTGTGTCAAGAAATTCTGACACCGCCAAAAAAAATAATAAAAAAAAAAGGAAAGAAAAGTTGATTGTGGTGTCCTTTTTACGGTTTGTGGGACACTTCGTGTAAAAAAAAAAGGAAAAAATTGAAGTGGCTTTAGTTTACAATTTTTTTTTGAAATGTTTAAAGAAAACCAATAAACTATTCCATTTTTAATGATTAAGTTTCTAAACTAATTTTTTTAATGAAAAAAATTATTAAACTTTCTCATTTTGAATGATAAAGTCTCTAAACATTTTTTTTTAATAAATAAATCATCAAACTTCTAAAAATTTGTTATCTTTTTCTTAAAGGTACCTGGAACTGACTATGAAAGTTTTAAATTAAAAACAAATCTAAATTAGTTTTATCGTTTTCAAATTCTACGCCATTAAAACCTTTCACAAACAACCGTATCGCTCCGTCTCACCATTCTTCGTTGCCAGAACGTTGTTCGTTCTCCATATCGTCTAACACGTTGTTGCCCCTGCCATCGATCTCCCTCTTTTTAATCTATTTTTTATCTATCAAAAAAGGAAGAATAAAAAGATAACCGGTTACAGCTAGTTTTTTTGGGTTAAAATGATATAAGCAACCAATTTTTAATATTTTCGATGATTTAATTTATTAAAAAAAAAATTGGGACTTAATCATTCAAAATAAGAAAAATTAATGGTTTTTTCATTCATAATCAGAAAGTTTAATGATTTTTTCATTCAAAAAAATAGTTAAGGGACTTAATCATTCAAAATGAAAAAGTTTAATAATTCAAAATGAAAAAGTTTAATGGTTTTTTCATTCAAAATTTTAGTTCAGAGACTTAATCATTCAAAATGGTATAGTTTGTTGGGTTTTTATGAACTTTCCTATTTTTATTTTGGGATGTGGCTATATAACATTTTTATCATGCTTGCTTACCGTCATGTTACAATTTAATGTCATGTTAAATATAGGCAGTGTTCAAAAAGGCACGCCATGGCATGCGTCATGACGCGATATTAAACAAGACGCGTCTCCGTCGTTACGAAATAATCCATAACGTTTCTGTAAGGCGTGACTCACGCTATGGCGCCTTAAGGCGCGCATTTTTTCTAAGACGATATTTTTTTTCAAAAAAAAATTATTTTTTTTAATTTTTTAATTTTTTTTATCTTTAGTGTTTTTACATTTTTAACTTTAGATTTAACACTTTTATAGATTTATCTAATCACATCATTCACAGTTTAACGAAATCATAAACGTTATGGACGCGCGATTAAAACGAAGTTGGAAAATTGTTTTTCTAAATTATATTTTAAATATTCAATCAAAAACTAATTTTGTATTAGTAATTTATATGATTTTATTCTAACAATATGAATGTAAATTCTTTAATATCATTATTTGATTAGAATAATATATATAAAACATATATGTATATATATAATTTTAAATATGACATACAAATTTGTCGCTTTATGTCACGCCTTGTAAAACGTCGCGTCCTCGCCATGGCGTGTAAGGCTTAAGGCTTGACCTCGCCGTCACGCCACGCCTGACGCTATTTTGAATCTTGAATATAGGACAACAAATTCTTATATTGTTATGTCTATGAGACATGATAGAGAGAGAGAGAGAGAGAGAGAGAGAGAGAGAGGTTCTAGGGAAAACCTAAAAAAAAATGGAAAACTGAGGAACATCCTGGTAGTCATTTATTTGGACGGTATGCACTTGTGCATACAAGTAAATTAAGATGTTTTTTGGTTTTATACACTTGTGCATATGCACGTGTGCATGTTACAAATTACTTGTATGCACAAGTGCATATCGTCCAGATGAATGGCTATCAGGGTGTTTCTCAGTTTTCCGTTTTTTTGAGATTTTCCCTTGAACTTGACCCTATATATATATATATATATATATATATATATATATATATATAAGAAAACAACAAAAAACAGCAAATCATGTATAAAAATCATATATGATTTCACAGTAACCCGAAAAAATCGGACGTGCTCGATGTCCAGTGTGGCCTTTGTGCATAATCGCGTGAATCATATATGATTTTGTACGTAAATCGTATATGATTTTGTATGTACTCGGTTGTTCTTATGTTTTCTTAGGGTGCGTTTGGTTTGCAGACTGGGTGGGACAGGACGGGACAAAAATTCACTGTCCCATGTTTGGCGTGACATGGGACAGGACAAAAGTTAATTGTCCCATGTTTGGCGCGACATGGGACAGGGACAAAGACTGGACAGGATGGGACAAAAAGGGGTATTTTCTTGTTCCACCAAAATAGGTGGAACAACATGGGACATAAATGAGACAGAAACTAAAAATCACTGATTTACCGCCATTTGATATATAATCCTAATATAGTATTAGTCTTAAGGGTCACCACTACCCATCGTCGCTACTACCACCATCGGCGCCCACTAGTAGCCATCGCCAACCACCGTCGGCCACCTCTACCTATTTCTCCACCATAACAACCTCCTCCACCACCTCCACAACCATCGGGCATCGCCACCACCACTACCATCGTCGACCATCTCCACTAACACCAATCACCACCACCTATTGTCGCCACCACCATCGACGGCCACCGGTAGTTACCACCAACCATCGTCGACCACTTCCACCTCTTCCTTCACTACTACAACAACTTCCTCCACCACCTCCACAACCACCGCCCATCGCCACCTCCACCAATCACCACCACCCATTGTCGCCGCCGTCACCGACGCTCACCGCCAACCATCGTTGGTAACCTCCGTCTCTTCCTCCACTACAATAACCTCTATTACCACTGTGCACCGCCACCACCACTACCTCTATTACTATCTTTCACCTTATTCACAACTATCGTCTTTCACCGGCCACCCATCGTCTTTTATCTTTACTCGTCGCTGCAACTATGCATCCACCAATTCATTAAGATCTTCCAAATTGAATCAACTATTATATTTTTTATATGAATCAGATTTTTTCGAACTACCATCAATTATTTTAGATTCTTCATTCAAATTTTCTACTATTGTTTTTGTATGTATTTATATGTATGAAAATTGTGTAAGAAAATTAATAATGTTTTTTAATTAAATTATTTAAAGATATACTTTATTTATGTTATTTATAACTATTATATGACATATAAAATTATCAAACAACTTTTAGGAAAACTTATCCAGTTCTATCCTATCCAGTTCTAGTCGTACCAAACACAAGACAACCATTTGTCTTGTCCAGTCCTGTCCTAGTCTCTTGTCCTGTCCAGTCCCGTCCTGTCTTGTCTGCGTACCAAACGCTACCTTAAAGAGATGTTGTTCTCGTATAAACTCACGTCTATATATATATATATATATATATATATATAGTGGAGGATGGGAGAGTGTGGGTTGAAAAGCGATTGCAAGGTTAGAGTTTGGAATAACATACATAACTGCTTATCAACAGGAAGGCCGGGGAATTAAGTGAAGATCTAGAGTTGAGGTTAATTTCTCTTTCTTCCGTAAACAATTTTCTTCTTAATACTTTACTACATGATTTCAATCTTTTCTATGATTTCTTTAATTAATGGTAGCTAGGAATTAATCATATATATCAGCTACTATACAATGTTTAATTGATCTTATATATATATATATATATATATATATCGAAGTAGCTGACTTTTATATATCCATATATCTTACAGTTTATACTACAACATATATATAATTCCTCATGGCCGAGAACGGTGTTGTAACCGCAAAATGGAACTTTCCAATCCTTGTTTTCTTCAAAGATGTTAGGTGATCATTACCTTTTGGAATCAGCTAATCTCCTATTGTAGTTCCTTCTTATAGTCGTATAACTCGGTTATATATATTATGTAGGATCGCGCTCAAGCTAGACGCACTTGGACGAGAAATACTTTCAATCGCTATACCCGCATCCATGGCATTAGCTGCTGATCCAATTGCTTCCTTGATTGACACCGTCTTCATTGGTTGTATAGGTATTATTATATCACTTCTTTGCTTCATTCAATCCTACCATAAATATTGCACAAATCCCCGGCTTTTTCAAACCCAGGCCTTTCAAGTCCGTTTTTTAATATGTAAAAAAACCACGGGCCCAATCGGGCTTTTTTAGGCTAGGTTTAACCGGGCCTTCAAAAAAATTGTTTTGATCGGGTTCCAGGTCTTGACCCGGGCTTTTTGGGCCAAGCTTCGGTCAGGTCTTTTTTGTGCATCTCTAAATTCAACGCTTTTTTGACTGACGTACTTGGTGATTGATACTCTATTTTCTTGGTCGGGTGAACACAATAGCCATTCATGATTCATGCAAGAAAACTCGATAAAGAATGACACTTAAATGCATCTATATATATATACAGGTCCGGTGGAAATTGCTGCAGTTGGAGTATCGATCGCTCTTTTCAATCAAGTTTCAAAAGTAGCGATATTCCCACTTGTTAGTATCACAACCTCGTTTGTTGCCGAGGAAGAGACTATAGAAAGGATGAATATTAAAGCAATCGAGGTTGAGAACACGAAGAATGATTACGTTAACAAAGAACGCAAACAAGAAACAACATTAGATGATGTACAACTTAAAAACTTGGAAAATGGTTCAATCGGAAAGGACGAGGAAAAAGGGCCTTCACCCGGAGATGGTATGCCACTATAGAGGACCGTGAATCGGTCCTTGGGTCAATATTTGGCGGGGTCGGTTCAAAGGATCAAAAAGCGACCCCGCCCCTAGACAAACAGAAAAGAAAAGAAAAACTATTTTAGCCACACATGTGTGTGTATGTAGGGGAATAATCAAATAAGAGCCACAAAAAGGTTAAAAACCTTATGTGTTCAAGTCAGTACAACAACATTAGGACCATAGGACGTCAAAAACGTTTAAGTGTTTTTAATATAATACTTTATATGACTTAAGTTTATAGAACCAAACAAAAAAAATGTCTTATATGACTTATGTTACAATAGGTTTTGCTTGACGTTTTTGGAGTCTTAACAAGTTTTTTATGATGCTTTAAAATACAGTGTTGTATTCATTATCTTATACGACAGTATTTAAAAAAGTGTTCTACAAACACACACAAGTGTCCTATATAAAAAAAAAATTGGTTTATAGGACATTTCTCAAAAGTGTCTTATAGAAAATTTCTCAAAAGTGTCATGTAAAATAACTAATGTTACACTTTATCTTATAAGGGTTCTAAAAACCAGTTAAAAGGCATAAAAGCATCATATAAACCTATTGTAGAACTTTTAGATAAGACACTTCATAGTTTGGTCTATAAACTTCAGTCCTATAAATTATATTATTAGGACGCTTAAATATTTTAAACGTCCTATAAACCCAATATTGTTATAGATTGTGATGTTTCATATTGTGAAACAATGCATGTAAAAATGCAATGTTGTGTTACAATTTGATTATTTTTAATGTGTATTTTTTGTTTCAAGTTGTGAAAATACATTGAATTTTCACATACATAGTTTCACAATGTATAACAACACATGGTTACTGGTGCTCACTATTCTCAACCTATTCGTGATTTTCATTTGATTATACCCCTATGTGTGTGTGCGTGTATAAACCAACCATTATTAGGGCTTTGAATAGACCTAACTTGGTAGCGAACAAAACACAATAGCCGGTCCTAGGTCCAAAATTTTATCCGATTCGAGCCTGAAGGTAGAACCAAGCCTATATAACCGATCCTCAAAAGGCATGGCCCTCGTTCAGGTCTCACATCTCTATATGCCACCACGACCGATTAAGTTGTTCAATATCATTGTCTATGTTGCAGAGTGAAACTTTTATTTACTATCTTATATGTATATTGGTGGCTTGCTCTAATTATTAATCAGGTTCTAAAACAATTATGTGCAAGCATACAACTATTATCGACCGTGCTCCAAGTACGCTAAAGCTCGAAAAAGCAAAGCGAAATATCCCTTCGGCATCAACGGCATTATTATTTGGTCTTGTGATTGGTGTTCTTGAAACCCTACTGTTTGTATTTCTAGCCAAGCCACTTTTAAGTTTGATGGGCGTAAAATCCGTAAGTAACGTACTTCACTGCCAATTTGTTTTCTTGTTTACTATATCGATCGATAACCTAAATCTATCGATCATTTTGTTGTCGAAAAGGGGTCTCCAATGCTAAATCCCGCGATGAAGTATCTAACACTACGATCACTTGGAGCGCCAGCGGTTCTTCTCTCTTTGGCAATGCAAGGCGTCTTTCGTGGTTTCAAGGATACTAAAACCCCTTTATACGCCACTGGTATATCATTATCATAATTTTTATACTCATGGGTTTTCATGAGAAATGTCATTTCTCGTGATTTGTGAGAAATGTAACATTCAAATAATATATGTGAAAGTATATATATTTGTCTGAAAGCGTGTGGAGGCCTTCACAGAAACACGTGAAGGTATACCTTCAGAACACGTAAAATATAATGTAACATTCATATAATATAAGATTACCTTCACCACTTCTCACGCTTACCAAAAAAAAATTCTCATGTGATCCCTTATATATATATATGTATATATATATATAGCTTCTCACACGATCCTTCATATAGCTTCTCACACGATCCTTCCTATATATATATATATGCTTTGAGTTAACTTAAGAAGCATGAGAAGTGGATTTGAACCCTTCATCACTTACAATCTCAAACCCACCCATGAATCACACTTCATAAGAGAATTGATCTAGTGCATCTTATCTCAGTGCATCCCATCCTAATGTGCTTCCAACGGTTAATAACTACTTCTCACATGTACCCAACCCTATATATATATATATATATATATATATAGTGGGAGGTTCAAAAAAGAATATTAAATATCATGAGAAGGTAAGATGGGATGGATAAACCAAAATTCATATGTGAATCATTGAAAAAATTAATTTGAAGATGTAAATGTGAACCTATGAATAATCTGAAACATCGGCTCGCACTTTACATATACATCTTCAAATAGATTTTTCCTGATTTTTTCTATAATATACATATGAACCTTTCCTTAACTTTCTATTTTTACTTTCTCATGATATTTAGTTTTTTATATTTGAACCGGCATATAATGGAACCCTTTGACCTTTAGGAATGTTGTGTTACATGCTATCGATAGACCAATGTCCCTTTGGTCGCTTTTTGTTGCTTATGTTCCAACACATTTTCTTGTTCTAATGCAGTTGCAGGAGATGTAACAAACATAATCTTGGATCCAATTTTTATGTTCGTCTTCGATTTGGGCGTTAGCGGTGCAGCCATTGCACACGTTCTTTCCCAGTAACACATACTTCATTACCTTAATTTGTTTTCTTTAATTTTTTGCTCGTGATTCACCTCTAAAAATGTCCATTCACAGATACTTGATAGCATTAATTCTGCTCCTCAAATTGATGCAACAAGTTAACCTACTACCTCCAAGTACTAAAGCTTTGCACTTCATTCGGTTTCTTAAAAATGGTACACACAGGAGCCTTAACGCCACGCAATTTGTTTCAATATTCATTTGTGAATAGTATATATTCATTTGTGAATAGTAAATGAATTGAATCTAGTTTAGCCATCTAACATATTTTTTTTTGTTCTTCACAGGCCTTCTATTGTTGTTCAAGGTAATAGCGGCAACAATCCCTGTGACGCTTTCAGCGTCGTTGGCTGCAAGGTCGGGTGCAACACCAATGGCTGCATTCCAAATTTGCTTACAAGTTTGGTTGACATCTTCGCTTCTTTCCGATGGTTTAGCTGTTGCTGGACAGGTAAACATTGTTTGTTCTCTTTGTGTTTGTGTATTTGAAAACACCCGCTTTTCCCCCTTATTGACGCCATCGGACTTTTTAGGCCATAATTGCTTCAGCGTTTGCGGAAAAGAACTACGACAAGGGTACAGCAGCTGCATCTCGAGTATTGCAGGTACCTCTTCCAGACACAACAACAACATCGAGTTTATAAAATACTAAAAATGTTTTAAGTGTTTTAAAAGACCGGTTTATAGTATTTAATTAGCTTATAGGACCAAACAATAAAGTTTCATATCTAAAAGTGTTAAATAAGTTCATAAGATGGTTTTTGGCGTCTTAACAAGTTTTTTAAAGACATTTTTTATAATAAAATGTTGTATTAGCTATTTTGCAAGACATTATTTTATTTATAAAAACTTGTGGTAGTAGACTACGATCTTAATTGACCATAAAAAGCTATTTGCAGTTGGGATTCGTAATGGGTCTAGGGGTCGCGCTTCTTATCGGACTTGGTCTGCAATTTGGTTCCGGTGTTTTCACAAAAGACATAATCGTTAAGCACATCATAAGCATAGGCGTCCCGGTATTTTATCGACCATTTTGAATCATTTAGGGGCCGTTTATTAAATATTTACCGTGTAAACGCTTATAGATATCACTTATCGATTGAACATGGACATGACCGAGAATCTTACCTAGTAAAAGGCATAGCAAGGACTGAGAGTCTTACCCAAATAAGTGAGGGAAAAGACTCTTGTCCTGGTAAGCGCTTACTGGGTTTAAGACACTTACCAACAATCCATTTTGATGGTCAGTAATGTTACACGGTAAGTTAAGTGAGGGTGATGTTTTTGCTAGTAAGCACTTACTTTTAAGTGTTTGGTAAACGGCCCCTTAGTTTCTTTTTCTCTCATGATCATGACCATTTCATTTGATTTCGATAACTAGTTTGTAGCAGGTACGCAACCGATCAATTCAATAGCATTCGTATTTGATGGAATTAACTTTGGAGCATCGGATTTTGCTTACTCCGCTTACTCCATGGTCGGTTTTTACCCTTATTCAAGAACAACAACGTCGTTTTTGTCTACATCAAACTTATGTCTTTTTTTGTGTTAGATCCTAGTGTCCATCGCGACCATCGGGTCACTATTTGGTTTTTACAAAGCAGCTGGTTTCGTCGGAATATGGCTCACTCTAACCATTTTCATGGGTTTACGCGCAATCGCAGGCGTATGGAGGTAACGTTCTTTGACCATCTCGAATTCTCAATCCAATATATCTTTCCCTTCTTCATGATTCAACATCAAAAGGGCATTTGATTAAAAGTGATCAACGGTTCAGATGTACTTCTCACGCTTCCCACACAATCCTTCCCCTATATATATATAGGGTGCGTTTCTTTTGCAACCCAATCAATTTGTACAAACTATGCAAACCACTATATTATGAAACAATAGATATATTTATGGATAATGATTATTATTCATTAATAATGATTGTGATGTATATGGAAAATGTTAAGTTTATTCATTATAATCATGATTTTAAATTAGGAAACATAATAAAATCATATATTCATTAGACTTGATGAACGACTAAGATTGGTTTGCATAGTTCGTACAAATTGTTTGGGTTGCAAAAGAAACGCACCCTATATATATATACACACACATGCTTGGACCTTGGTAGATAATCAGATTGTTTTAATTGCTTAGGTTCAAATTGGTAAATGTTTAGTTCATATTATTAATTGTTTAGGTTTAACTAGGGGTGTTATTTGGGCGATTAAATCGGTTTAATTAAAATTGGGTGTAACAAGTTGTTCAAAAATATTAGTATTTTGACAGTTTAATGATTGTATATATATATATATATGCAGGATGGGAACAGGAACAGGGCCATGGGGGTTTCTTAGGAATTAATTAAAAGATGGTTGTTGATACTCATAATAATGGAACAAGTTATCAACTTGTTGACTTTGGAGAGTTTTTTTTTTTTTTTTTTTCTTTTATTTGGTGTTGTTTTTGCTGATAATAAAGATGTTCACCATGTACGTTATATATGTAATGGGTGATCGTAACTTTGTCATTTAATACCGGGATTATGCTATTTCAGGGCATGTAGTTTTGAGATAATTAATAAAAATAATCTAACATAGTTTGTCTATGTAGAATCAACGTATAAAACAGAAAAGGATGTTACAAACGATCAGCAACGGATCCAAGATCTTTAACCTATTTGACTGATGTTTTAACAGAAAATAGAAAATGAAAAAAAGAAATGACTAAATTGTCCTTCTAATTAATTAACCTATTTGACTTATGTTTTTATGGTGTTAAGGCAAATTAAAGGACCAAAGATGTGTAAAGAAGAAAATCACATGGATGGACGTTTTTCATAGTTATTATGATTTAGGTATACACTGTGTGATTTCTTGTAAACCATAGAGACAAAGAATGTAATATTCTCTAAAGTTTAATTGTAAATTGAAATTTGAATTGTTTTAAACTTATTTTCTATGATTTTTTGTTTTTTTTATATATAGATCAATTGTGATATGAGGGTTTTAAAAATCTTAAATATTATGTTATTTATTTGGTTGATTGACCGATAGTAGAGATTTCTAGAAACTCTATTCTTTAAAAATGGATGAACTAAGATACGGTTTGTTCACCAAAATCATGTGTTCATGCTAGAAAATGAGAGTTTTATATAATTATGAAAAACTCACTTTCCCTCATGATTATTGAGGGAGAGATGCAATATATTTATAACCATGGTTTTACAAGTAGCTTAGGAAACTAAGGGGCCGTTTACCAAAAAGCTATCGGGATAATATGAGCAATCTAAGGTTGGGAGACAACCGAGATTTAACGATTAAGAAAATGATTAATCAATAGTTGGATCGTTTCTACAGAAATTGTTGTGTTAGTAAAAAGCAAGAAAAGAGTGTAATGTGATTCAATGAAGGGCTATTAGAGGTGTGTAAGGTCAATTTCACTCTGGGGTACCATTGGTGAGAGTGGTTAGCTCAGAGTCGTAAGTTATCTTGAGGTGTTATGTTCGATCTAAGGTTGGAAGGCAACCGAAAATTTATTAATGGGGAAAATTGTTGGGTCTGAAATATGCCAAGGATGGTTACTACTTCTAGTTCAACATGGTTACTACTTCTAGTTCAACATGGTTACTACTTCTGAAGTTAATGCTGCTAGAAGAACTTGGTTAATACTTCTGAGGTTACTACTTTTGTAGTTAATGTTGCTGGAACAAAGTTAATGTTGCTGGAACAAAGTTAATGTTGCTGGAACAAAGTTAATGTTGCTGGAACAAAGTTAATGCTGCTAGAAGAAAACAGTTAATACTTCTAGTTAATACTTCTAGTTAATGCTGCTAGAAGAAAACAGTTAATACTTCTAGTTAATACTTCTAGTTATTAATGCTGCTAGTTGATGGTTAATGTTGCTCAACAAGATTAGTACTGCTAGTTCAAAGTTAGTACTGCTTGAAGAGATTAATG
The DNA here is from genome assembly GCA_954870635.1 of Arctium minus. Taxonomy (NCBI): domain Eukaryota; kingdom Viridiplantae; phylum Streptophyta; class Magnoliopsida; order Asterales; family Asteraceae; genus Arctium; species Arctium minus. The sequence continues at coordinate 35,030,867 of OX941088.1, forward strand.
CTGCTGAGCATGGTTAGTACTGCTAGAGTTAATACTGCTCAGAGTATTAATGCTGCTTATGATTAATACTGCTTATAAGATGGAGATCTGTATGGAAAGGATGACAGCTGGATAAACTGAAGATTATGAAAAGCTTGGAGATAATGATGGAAGATATTCTGAAGATATTTTATTAATTGTAATTAGCTTTTATCTTCAGTATATATATATTGTTTAGAATAGTTAGAGATAACTTTTGATATAACTTTCAGTTTTCATTCTTTTAGAGAGAATCAACCTCAAGGCATAGATCCTAATTCTAGAGAAGTAGAATTCGTATTGGTGAGCCTGTTCATCAATATTGAGGTTGAGTGAGTAATCTTGTAACTTCAAAGCATTAAATACAAGTTTACAGTTTGTTGATTATATTCTGTGTTTATTTTCTGTTTGATTAAATATCAAAGTGTTATTCCGCAAACTTCTTTGATATTGTTTCTGAGAATTAATTCTTGTTAAGAATTCGATCCTGACAAGTGGTATCAGAGCAAGTATTCTCAGAAACCTGCAATCATCATTCTTCCTTGAAATCAGAAATCATCAATGGCTAAAGTTTCAGATTCTTCAAGCACAGAAATCCCCACAGAGGTAATGTCTAATCTTTGCTCTAAAACTTGTATGGAAACTGTTAAAAGGTACAGGGATCACAACCAGACAATGTGTGATGACCTTAAAAGATTAAAGAGAGATATAAAAGACTATGTAAGAATTGTTGAGAGTTTTGAGGAACAGATCAAGAGTTTCCAAGCCAATGAACTTCAACATTCTTATGATACAAATTACTGGAAGTGGGAGAAGAATGACCTAGAACTTCAGCTGAAAAAGTCTAAAGAGGAGAATGAGAAGATAAAGAGTGAGTTTGAGAAAGCCAAGCTGGATATTGAGAAATTTTCCAATGCTTCTAAAGCAATGGACTCTTTGCTCCAAACTCAAATCCATGATAAACTTAGAAGAGGAATAGGCTATAACACCACACCACCACCATACAACAACAATTACATCCCTCCTATATCAGACTTGCTAGAGACCAAGAATAGGAAGGAATTGCCTGTTGGAGCCACTAAGGTAGATCCTTTAGACAAAGTGGTGGTTGAAACAGACTCTGAAAAAGAGAACTCTAGTGAAAAGAGTAAGGAGAACACTGGGAGTGGTGAGATTCCTCTAGAGAATAACATTATCACCAATGAGGATTGTGGAAGGGCTTGGATCAAATCCAAGGACATAGAGAAGACAGAGGGAAAGTCTGGCAAGGTCCATTACAAACAGACCACAGTTGTGAATCCTGTCCCTTGTAAACAGTGTTCTTGCAATAAATCTGAGCCCCAAAAACATGATAAACCAAGGGGAAATCAGAGAAACTGGAATAATCAGTGGGCACAAAAACAAGGGGTTGATTTGAGTAAAATCAATAGACCAAAACCTTGTTTTATCTGTGGTAAATTGAATCATCTTTCCAAACACTGTTATTTCAACCCTATCAACCAAAGAGTCACTTTTCAAAGAAAACCACAAAACTCTTTTGGTTATAGGAATAAAAGAAGGAATCAATTGGCTGAGAAAAGAGCACCTTTAAAGTCTCATGCTCAGAACAAGTTTGCTAATACAAAGAAACATACTCCAAATAAGCCAAGGAGTAATTTAAAGACAAAGAAAGCAAACAACTTTGTTCAAGTTTGGGTTCCAATTGCAAAGAAACCTGTTAGTACTGCTATCCCAGATAGTACTGCTAACAAGAATAGTGTTGCTAACTTGATTAGTACTGCTAACCAAGTTAGTACTGCTAACAAGGCTAGTGCTGCTTCTAGTAGTAATGCAGCCAAGCCTATAATCTTGACAAAGTACTCCAGTCATGAGATTCCTAAACAACTCATTCAGACCAAACTGACAGATTATATTAATGAGAAAGGTCAACCCAAGACCACTTTGGCTTGGGTTCCATCAAAGACTAACTGATTTATCAAGTGTGCAGGGCAATCAAAAGCTCAAGAGGAAGAGCATTTTGGAATGAAGATAATGATTGCTCTTGGCACATAACAAGGAACATGGATTGCCTTCAAATTCTTTAAAAAGATTTGATGGAGGACATGTTACTTTTGATCCAGCAGAAGGTAAGAAAAGTGAAAAAGGTATAGTTTCAAAAGATAAAGTAACTTTTGAAAATCTTATGGTATATGGTACTACTAACCTTGTGTCTGTAAGTGTTTCAGGTTGCTAATACTGAAAGGTAGTTAGTACTTCTAGTTCAGTGAAAACTGTCAGACTGTGTTAATGCTGCTGGTATGTGTTACTACTGCCAGTCTGTGTTAATGCTGCTGATAAGTGTTACTACTGCTAATGTAAGTTTTCTATACCTAAAAATGATCTTCAATGATTTAATGTCAAACCTGGATATCAATCAAAAAGCTTTTATCTGTATCCAAGGTTTGTACAAGAAGTACTTAATAAGGAATTGACGGATTAACCTCATTTTAATGAGATATATGTACCTAAACCCCCTAAAGGCAAGGTTTTCTCAAACATGAGAAGATCTGCTAGGGACTCGGAAGGAGTTGATATACCATTGTTCTCTACAATGATGGTGATGTCCCACAATCAAGAAGGTAAGGCATCAGGGTCAAAGCCCTCATTAGACCAACCCACTGATGACCTATCCACACCTTCCACTACCAAGCATAAATCTTCAGATTCCTTTTGTCAAACCAACATTCCCCATTACTATATTATATAAGAAAAGATACTGAAGGTTCCTTCCCTTCTTGTATCCTCAACCTCAAAACCTACAAGCCCTCTGATTGAGCATTTTTCATCAGAGAATATCCAAAGGGAAACCATAGAGGTGTCTCCCAACCTCAAGAATGTGCTCAATAAGGAGATGCAAGAGCATATGGGTTGTAAGGCTCACACTACTGACTTTGCACAAAGTGCAGGACAGGACAGTGTGAACATATCTAAGACCTTCCCCATGGCAACTTTAGATGAGTAATTATCTAAAGGTCCCAGGTGCCAAGAAACCAAGGGAGTAGAAGGTGCTTCTGTTAGGCAGAAGATCTCTACTAAAAGATCCAAGGATCCTTCAAAGATAGTAAAACATCTAAAGGAGGTGAGGATAGTTTAACTACAAAGAATTGATGGATACACTTGGTACAATTAGTCTGAAAGTTCACAATCAAATTATGGAGATAAAAGAGATGAAAAGGAGCACATATCATGATTATTTCAAAAAAGGGGAGACTTAAACAACTGAACTTGAGAAGACATGAGAAGGAGAATAAAGTTGATATGAAATCTTATTTTGAGGGGGAGATAAGTGAAGAAGATGAAACAAAGCAGTAACTACAACAGAAACAGAAAAGAAGATAACAGCAGAAACTGAATCAAGAAGAACTAGTAATTGCAGAAAGTTTTGAAATTATCATAAAGACCCTATACTGAAGAACTTAACTTCTCAGTTTTGAAAAGTTAAGTTAGGGGGAGATTGTTGGGTCTGAAATATGCCAAGGATGGTTACTACTTCTAGTTCAACATGGTTACTACTTCTAGTTCAACATGGTTACTACTTCTAAAGTTAATGCTGCTAGAAGAACTTGGTTAATACTTCTGAGGTTACTACTTTTGTAGTTAATGTTGCTGGAACAAAGTTAATGTTGCTGGAACAAAGTTAATGTTGCTGGAACAAAGTTAATGTTGCTGGAACAAAGTTAATGCTGCTAGAAGAAAACAGTTAATACTTCTAGTTAATACTTCTAGTTAATGCTGCTAGAAGAAAACAGTTAATACTTCTAGTTAATACTTCTAGTTATTAATGCTGCTAGTTGATGGTTAATGTTGCTCAACAAGATTAGTACTGCTAGTTCAAAGTTAGTACTGCTTGAAGAGATTAATGCTGCTGAGCATGGTTAGTACTGCTAGAGTTAATACTGCTCAGAGTATTAATGCTGCTTATGATTAATACTGCTTATAAGATGGAGATCTGTATGGAAAGGATGACAGCTGGATAAACTGAAGATTATGAAAAGCTTGGAGATAATGATGGAAGATATTCTGAAGATATTTTATTAATTGTAATTAGCTTTTATCTTCAGTATATATATATAGTATTGTTTAGAATAGTTAGAGATAACTTTTGATATAACTTTCAGTTTTCATTCTTTTAGAGAGAATCAACCTCAAGGCATAGATCCTAATTCTAGAGAAGTAGAATTCGTATTGGTGAGCCTGTTCATCAATATTGAGGTTGAGTGAGTAATCTTGTAACTTCAAAGCATTAAATACAAGTTTACAGTTTGTTGATTATATTCTGTGTTTATTTTCTGTTTGATTAAATATCAAAGTGTTATTCCGCAAACTTCTTTGATATTGTTTCTGAGAATTAATTCTTGTTAAGAATTCGATCCTGACCAAAAGGTGCATTGAACCTTATAATTTGAGTTCATGGCGACTTGTTATGTGGAATTCAGTGGCAACGTCACCGGGATGTAATTGGGATCGAATATGAGGTGAAGCTTAGTGAAAGCATTCCTTTTGGTTAGGAAATCAATCGATCTTTCCAAGTGCGTTGTTGGGTGCTTGGTGGTGCCAGATTTCGAGGACGAAATCTCTTTTAAGGTTGGGAGGATTGTAACATCCCGATTTCGAAAAGCTATCGTTTCAAGCTAATACAGAACTCGGTAATTTAAGGGAAAAATAAGATATTGGATTTTGGACTTGAATCCTAGATGTTATAGTCTAGATGGATGAATGATTCAATTACGAGTCCAACGGTTCTTTCCGGAGCAAAAACGGAGCTATAACGAAGAAGTTATGGCCAAAACAGTATCGAGAAGAAAACCAGGGAAGCGGGCGACTTATGCCGCGACTTAAGGTCGCGGCACAAGTCGCGAAACCCCCTGGACGAGCTTAAAACCGATTTTTCAGCCCCAAACTTCATTTCTTCATATCTTTCTCATCCTAGCTCCGATTTGGGTGATTCAAATTTCCACGGTTTCATTTTTAAGAGCTCTTCAAGGATCTAGCAAGAGATTGGAAGTATATTGTAGTATGCTAGAGTATTTTGTGGTAGTAAGCTCCTCATCTCTCCCTATTCATCTTCTTCACCAAAGTTTTCTAGGGTTTCATCCACCCTTTGTTCTCCCTTTCGTAGATTGGAGGTTTGTAACAATTTTGGTGAACTAGAGGTGTTTTGGTTGGTGGATTCAAGTTTGGGTTAAGGTAATCTTCTATTCTCTTCATTTATGGAAGTTAGGATTTCGGTATCACTTGAGGTATTCATGTATAAGGTTAGGAAACGATTCTTGTGGTTGTTTATGATTATTTATGGTAGAATATGTATATTTATGGTTGGAACCTTGTGGATCTAGGTTTTTGAAGATTTGGTTTGAAGAACCAAGTTTCTTCAAGGAAAGCTCTAAGTGGGTAAAATCTAGATTTAGTCTAAATCTAGCAAGGTGAGTTTACTAACCTTTGTTAAAACTAGATACACATCATTATCTTCTACTTGTTGATGTTAATGCATCTCTCAAATGTTCATATTTAATGTTTCAAGTATTTGGGGGTTTTTACCCATGGATTTATGTATATGAAAGTTACCATGTTTTATATGTGTATATCTTGGTATGTTGATGATTCCTTCTTGGAATGCCTTTTTGGCGACCTTATATTCTCACGAAGTATTTGGATGGATATTATGTCATATGTTGGATCTACATGATTAGGGTGGTAATAGTGTGTTCTTGGTTGATATCCGAAATTTTGACGGATTGAAACACATCTTGAGACCTCCTAAATGCATTATGTGGACGAACCAAGTCTGTGATTCACTATAGGAATGTAGGTGGGTGACATTTGGAGAATTTTCTAAGCGGTAGTCTCCTATGTACCTAGACCTCCGCCGTCGGGGAATTTCCTAAGCGGTAGTCCCCGGTGCGTGTCGGGCCTTTGGGTTGCCAGTGAAAGTGGCTTTAAGGTGCATTGCCTCTTTGGGTGAACCGGATTGGAGATATGGGTCGCTCCCGTTGACTCCACATCTACGTGATTAAATGATTATCTGCTGATAAGAACTGCAACTGTTTCTGGCATGTTTTTACTTGTACAGCTCACTAGGCTTTTTGGCCTAACACTTGTTTGGTGTCGATGTGTATCTCAGGTATTAGCGGTGCTGCTCCTAGGCAAGCTTAGATGCTTTGGGCGAGAGCTTAGGGATACAACACTTGGACCGTTTTTGAGAAGCCTTGGGTTTATAGATGACACCCCCTTTTGTAATCTCTTTTCTAGATGTAGAAATTAGATTAGTTGGTTGTTGTTTATTTAATCCGTTAAATTACAATTGTGATTAAACAGGTTTATTTGTATATTTCCCCACTTTGGGAGGCTCTTGCTATGGCAATTATATACCACTTCTCCTCTTTTGGGAAGTTTTTGCTATCCCTATTTTTAGGGTGTTACACCCCCCGTCAAGCGTGACGTGGGTTCTTGGAACTACGCAAAGCTTGGATCTAAAAAGAAGAAATAGAGGTTTCGGTAATCTCTTGGTGAATAGATCGGCAGCGTTTAACTTGCTTGGGATGAACTTTGTAGATAGGAGGCCTTGTTGTACTAATTCCCGAATAAAATGGTAGTCGAGGGCAATGTGGCGAGCCTTTTTGTGTGCAACCGGGTTTTCACTAATAAATAATGCACTCTTGTTATCGCAAAATAAGGTTGGTGGTTTTGTGAATTTCACTCGTAGTTCGCTAATCGCTAAGGAGATGGGTGAGCCATACGGTATCGGCAGCAGTGTTGGCGAGGGCTCGGTATTCCGATTTGCAGCTTGATCGGGCAACCGTGCGTTGTTTCTTCGAGCTCCATGTGATTAGATTTGGGCCAAGAAAAATGGCATACCCGGACGTTGATCGCCAAGTGTCGGGACATCCTCCCCAATCAGCATCGGAAAAGGCGGATAGCGTGTATGAGGGGGAGTGATTGAAGGTGATTCCAGACGTGATTGTTCCTTTAACATAGCGAAGAATTCTTTTTACGGCTTGAAAATGTTCGTCCATTGGAGTGTGCATGAATTGACTGACGGTGTTTACGGCGTATGATATGTCGGGTCGTGTAATTGTGAGGTATTGGAGTGCTCCAACCAAGGATCGATATAAAGTTGGATCTTTGAACAATCTTCCGGTTTGACTGAGATGTTGACCGACGATCATTGGAGTGCTAATCGGTTTGCTTTCATAGAGTTGAGCTCGAACAAGAACATCATGGGCATACTTTTGTTGTCCGAGAAAGATACCGGTTTTGGTGTAGGTGACTTCTAGGCCAAGAAAATAACCGAGATTTCCCAAATCTTTAATTGCGAAGACTTTTTGTACATGGTTGATTAGGCATTGAATGAGTTGATTATCGTCGATGTATCCGGGTGGTTGTTCCATATAGACCGTTTCATGTAAAAGGCCGTTGAGAAAAGCGTTTTTGACGTCAAGTTGACGTAATTTCCACTTTTGCATGACGGTGATGCTTAGGATTAGACGAACGGTGGCGGCTTTGACTACGGGACTAAATGTATGGGTAAAATCTAAGTCGGGTACTTGTGTAAAACCTTGTGCAACAAGCCTCGCTTTTAGTCTTTCTATTGATCTGTCGGCATTGAACTTGGTTCGAAAGACCCATTTCGAGCCAACAATGTTAGTATCCCGAGGGCGTGGGACAAGCTCCCATGTATTTTTTGATTTTAAGGCGTGTATTTCTTCATTCATGGCAATAATCCATGCTGGATTTTTGGCAGCCGATTTGTACCCTTTTAGAACCGAGGTGGCTAAGAGAGCGGGAAGAAGGCCTTTTTGATGTTCGACGACAAAAGTTGGGTACTTGGGTTTAAAACTCCCAGATTTTGCTCGTGTTTGCATGGGGTGCGTGGTGGTGCGGGGGGGGGGGGGGGTACGGTTGTTTGTATGGGAGGCGACGGATCGATTTGTTGGGTAGGTGGTGGGGCCGTAGGGGTAGTATTATTGATGGGAGGGGGATTCATATTTGTGGTTGTGGGTGTGGGATCGATGGGTATATGTGAGGATATTGGTTGTGTGTGAGTGGGTAGTTTAGGAGGACATAAGGTGCATGGGTTGGTGGCTTGGTTGGGACGTGGAATCGGTGTATGGTGTGGTGTTTCGGTTGTCTTGATTTGAGGGTCAAGGAAGGTGGAATAGTCTAAGGTATCAAGGTTAACGGGTTTAGTATTTTTGGCGAAAGGAAAATGGTGCTCGTCAAATTTTGCATGGCGAGATATGTAGACTCGAGTTGTGGCGTTATCAAGGCATAAGTACCCTTTATACTTCGAACTATAACCAAAGAAGATGCATGGCCGAGTTCGGGGTTCAAATTTATGTTTGTTGTAGTCGCGTAAACACGGAAAAACTTGACACCCATATGGTCGAAAAATCGCATAATTTGGAACGGTTTTAAAAAGCACCTAATAGGGTGACTTGTTTTGTAGAACGGTAGTGGGTAGTCTATTGATGATGTAGGTAGCCGATGCAAAAGCCGTGAACCAATATTTCGGTGGAACCTTGGAGTGAAAAAACATGGCTAGTCCCGTTTCGGTGATGTGTCGATGTTTACGTTCCGCTCGACCGTTTTATGGTGGAGTGTAGGGACAAGATAAACGATGGAGTATCCCTTTAGTGGCCAAAAATTGTTGGAATTTATGGCTTGTAAATTCCGCACCGCCATCACTATGAAATATTTTTATATTTGTATCAAGTTGGTTTGTGATCAAAGTATGGAACTTTTGAAAAATGTCAAAAGTTTGAGACTTGAGATGCATGGGAAAAAACCATGTAAAACGAGAGTGATCATCGATAAAAATTATATAATATCGATATCCTTCCGTAGAGGTGACGGGAGCCGGTCCCCAAATGTCGCAATGGATGATCTCTAAAGGTTTCGTTGCACGCTTGTGATCAACAAGAAAAGGTAATTTGTGACTTTTTTGCCAATTGACATGGTTCACATATAGCAGGATTCGGTAAAATTGAAGATACGTCCAATCTACCTTGTTTGTTTAGAATAGCGATTAGATCATTGTTTACGTGTCCCAAGTGGGAGTGCCACAAGTGGAAAGATCCTTTAAGCAACGGTTGATTTAGATCGGATAAAAGTGCCGAATCAATTTGATGTAATCGGTATAGACCACCATCATGTTTCCCGGTTGTGATTAGTGTTCCGTCCCTCCGTTTCTGAATAACAAATGACTTATCAGAAAACGTAATATCCATCGGAAAGTCGTGTGTGAGGCGACTGATAGATAGAAGATTCCAAGTTAATTTAGGAACAACCAATATGTCGCATAAAATAATAGATGGTGTTACGTGATGTTGACCGATATGAGTGATTGGAAGTGATTGACCGTTTCCTACTATTACGGTATGGTTACCTTGATATGGCGTCACGTTGTGGAGGTTTCCGGCAGTGGGTGTCATGTGTGTGGATGCCCCGGAATCCATATACCAATCTGAAACATCGGGATTCGAGGAGGCGGTAAAGGCTTCGGCAAGATTGGCGATACCTTCACCGGTGCGTCGTTGAAGCACGTAATCATGACATTGATTTGCTTTGTGGCCGCTACGTCCACACAATTGGCATCGTGGAATATATGTGGAACGTACGGGGGGTAATGATTTTAATGGGTTCCTTTGTGATTGGTGGTTGGTTTTGACATAATGTAGAAACTAGAGAGAGAGAAAATTGAGATAAATGATATAGGAGTTAAAGTAGTTGGGAAGTAGCTATTTAGGTACAGAGAAACAGAAAGTGAAATCTGTTGAGAAGGGAAGCTCTGATACCATGAGAGTTTTATATAATTATGCAAAAACTCACTTTCCATCATGATTATTGAGGGAGAGATGCAATATATTTATAACGATGGTTTTACAAGTAGATTAGGGAACTAACTCTAGTTGAACTCTAAAACTTAGAGTTGTAGTTAAACAATAAATCATCTATCCTATTTTAAGTAGAAGTGACATTAGAAAAGAAGTAGTAAATGTCTGTAGAATTGAATGGCCATTCAAATGGGGTCAAGAACAAGGACATAAATGGCCTTTGATTTGATTTAAAAAAAAAAAAAAACGGCCCACATGTTATGTTGTCGATACAAAAATATGAAGGAATCTGATTTTTAAATGGCCTCGAATGGAAATGTAAATATAGATCAAACCAATCGACTTTCAATTCATCAAAGCAACATGGTTAAGTCGCAAAAATGGAAGTGCCAACACAACATGTGAATTGGCGGCTTGCAAGCCAGCTAGGCAAACAATACGATGGCGTTTGGTTCGCAGAATGTTTTTGGATGAAATGAAATATATCAAAGAAAATTTGACTTTGAAGTAATTAAAATCGAATGTTGTCAGGTTTGACCACGTGTTTGGTTGACAGAATTGGAATGGAATATGTTAAAGAAATTAGAATATGTCTCTTTGGTTCACAAAATGTAGGTTTGGAATTGTAATGAAATATTAATAAATGACCAAAATACTCTCATTGATAATTTTAATTTTTTTAAATAAAAAATGTTTTAATAAAATAACATTTAAAAATAATTTATTTATAACGGTGGTTCAGATTGGTGGTGGTTCGGATCATATGTGATCAGCGGTGGTTTAGATCGGTAGTGGTTCAGAACGACGGTGGTGGGCGGTAGTTCAGATCGGCGATGGTCGGGGTGATTCATATCGGCGGTGGTCAAGGGTGGTTCAGATCGGCGGTGGTTCATATCTTCGATGGTCGGCGGTGGTTTAGATCGGGGGTGGTTGGCGTTGGTTAAGATCGGTGGTCGTCGACGGTGGTTCAAATCGGCGGTGGTTGGCAGTCGTGCAGATCGGCGTTGGTTCAGATCAACGGTGGTCGACGGTGGGAGCAAATCGGTGGTGGTCGGTAGTGGTGCAGATCAGCGGTGGTCGGTGTTGGTTTGGAGAAGGAACCGATGGAGGCGAGGTTTTATGTGATTAGGTTATATTGGATTAAGAACATATGTGGTATTATAAAAAATAAAAAAAAATGAATTTCATTCCATCAAAATACCTTGTAGTTGATAAGGAATGTCAAATTCCATCATATTCATATTTCTTAATGTTTATGTAAACAACAATTGTTAAACATTGACACACTCATTTCTTATAAATGCCGTTTTTTTTAATGATCCAATTTTCTTCGGAAGACAAAGAAGTATGGTAAAGATGAGTCACACGGGTAAACCCGTGTATTACACTGGGACAAAACAAAAATTTTGCAAAAACCAACCTACGCGAGCACAAGATTTCGGAGCTGCATTCGTGTTCACGCACAAGTCTCAATCGGCAACCCCCCTACGCGCGGGTAGGTGATGAAATAAAACCAAACAAATAACTTGTTAGTCCCTTCCACATTTTTAGTTATAAACCACAAAAGGTTTACTCCTATTTCCTATGTGGGACAACTTCCCACACCACTTGATTTTTGTTAACTTCATCTCAATCACTCAACTTTGAGTATCGATATCTCATTCACACATATTTCGTTTTGGACACATAATATATCGTTTCGAAGCTCTCATATAGGAGAGCACAAACCCAACGAAGAGTTAGAGTTACAATACATATACATGTATTTAATTGTGTCCAAAGTTAGTAAAAAATCATATTTTTTACTAAAATTTTCCAACAGGTTTTTCTTTTGGGCAGATGTTCACCGTTGGATCTCACCAATACAGCCCCCTATAGTTTTCGTTACCGAGATATCTTTTTTTGTTTTTTCATTGTTCCCAGGTATTTTTTAGGTAATCTGCTCCCATGCTGCAAACAGTCAAATCTGAACTTAACCTTGTCGCTATAGATAAAATAATTTGAACTACTTATTGGGGATTTTATCCCCTTTTTTAGCCAATGTTAAATCAATGACCTATATTGTCTATAAAGTAAGAAAAACTTATTAGATATAATCAGCAGCCAATTATCTATAAAAACACACTTCAAACATCTCTGCTCTGTCGTCCATCCATTATGGGCGCGTTTAGGATATGACAAAAATGGACATAACAAAACAAATAAACTAACATTATTTACATCTTTTATATATTTTAACTAATCTATATAATTAATTAAATTATAATAAAATAAATACTTTTATAACAAAATATATTATTAGCCAGTTATATTTTTCAACGAGAAGATTAAAATCACATCAAAATTAGACCTGTCAAAAACTGTCACGTCACGCTAACTCGACACGAACTCGATACGAAATAAACGAGTTTGGGTAATATATTTCAACTCATTTAAGTAAACGGGTTAACACGACACGAAAGTTAAACGGATAGTCAAAATTTTCAACTCGAAAATGACCCGAATATATATATAAAATAAGTTTTCTTTTTTAATTTTTTGGAATATTAATGTTTTAGATTTGATTAGAACTTATAAGTTTGAAATATAAAATTTGGATTTCTAATGCTTTCATTTAATTTTTGGATTCGTACTTTTTTGTGAATTTTCGATTTTTAATTTTTAGTTTTATAAATGTTAAACAGGTTAGGCGGATCGGGTTAGGGTTGTGATTTTATGACCCGTATAACAAACAGGTCGGGTTTGGGTTAGACATTCTCAACCCGTTTAACTTTGAACCCGACACAACACGTTTGCCATGTCTAACCAAAATAAAACGGGTTTGGGTTAGACATTCTCAACCCGTTTAACTTTGAACCCGACACAACACGTTTGTCAGGTCTAACCAAAATAAAAACTTTACGTAATTTCCAATTTTTTAAACCTTCTTCATATTAATTTTTATTATTAATATTTAACAAATTACATAAATCAACCAAAATATAAAAACTATATAAAAATAGTATTTTAAAAGAAAGTGAAAGTATAAAAAACATAAAATACAATAAATAAAATTTAAAGAAATAATAAAATGTAAGGAGAGAAACTGTATTTAACGTCTTTTTAAATTAAGGTTTTATTTTGAAGTTATATTGGTAAAATATAGGTCTGTTTCACCTTGTTCCCAGGAACAAGGTTGTTCCACTGCGTTCTTGTATGTTTCATATAAAAGTCCTGCCAAACCTGTTATGTGTTCCAAACGCCCCCTTAACCCACAAAGAACGAGGATCAGCAAAAACTGCACGATACGTTCCCCTAAAAACCAAACCAGCCACTGCTTCCATAAAGACTAAAACCCATATGATTAAACTGTGGAAAGTCTCTCTAAAAAGACACCACAACCCCCCAAACAAACATGGCCCTCATCCTCTCATAAAACAAAATTTTGGTCACTTTCAACACAAGTTCCTCAACAACCAACCAAACACAAACCACCCACCCACCCATAGATGTCCTTGAGCAAACCATGAGAGCGCAGGGTTAGGGTTAGGGTTTGGGTTTGGGGAGGATGAGTATAGATCCTCCGGTGATCTATGAAACCAACAATGGCATGTGGGTAACCAACGATACATATAATATATGATTAGAAGAAATTGAAATAATAGCAGCTATAATATAATATGTTTTACATAATAAAAGGGCTTTGACCAAAAGAGTCAGAAATTGAATAGCACAAACTGCAACATCTTTCAGGATCAGTTGATGGTTTAGCCAAAAGGGAATATTAAAGAAAATTGAAATTGTTTCAACATGAAATGAAACATATAAAAATTGTAAAGAAATGTAATAATATGCTAGAATTATAAGAGAACAGAGAAGGAGGAAAGAAACAATACCCAACCAGTACTGGTCATGCATGCTTCTTCATCCTGCTTCTGCTGCTGCCATTACAAGAAGCTTTTCAAATTATCCTTCTTTCTTGTTTTCGTCCCAAAAGAATATAAATTCAGCCGGCTGCCTGTTTCAACACCCCAAAAGAATATATACTTATATCTAGAAAATGAGAGTCTTCTGTCAACATCTAAGTGAAAATGAATTTCTTTTCTTCGTCTCTTTGCTTAAGCTACGAGCTGATCAAGTTGCATCTGCTCCAGCCATGCACCTAATACTGAATGATCACTTGATTCAACCTCACCGGATGGTGCAGCCGCATTACCAGAAGCTGCTGGTGCCGCCGACTTGTTTTTCATCATCTCAGGTGGTGATTCCTTCACAAGAGACTGCACCCATGACAGGTCAGGCTCCTCCACACCGTTGTTGTTGTTAAGCTCAAAAGAAGACGACCTTTTCAGTTTACCAAACTCGTCCACATTCACAGACCAATCTACTTTCCCAGTTGGAGATCCCCATTTAGACCAAGAGGAGGAAGTAGTAGTAGTATTCACAGGCGACCCAACATTGAAAGGACTGTTTGTACCAAGATCACGGGAGCTGAGACTACGCAGCTGTTGATGCTGCTTCTCACGCTGAGCAAAAGCAGAAAGCCTGGCACCCATTGGAGATATTGGATCCATGCTTCTTGGCGACATTCTTCCAGGTGATGACACACCAAAAGAAGCCTGCAACATGGCATGGTCAACGTTCTTTGGTGAGAAAACATTGGTATTGATAGGAGAAAGCACGCTTTGCTGCTGTTGGAACTGATTGAGAACAGCAGATTTGTGTGATGGCGAAAAGACGCCAGAAGATGCAGCCTGGTCCGAATATCGGGGAGAAGAAGTGAGTTCAGCTGAAAAAAGATCTTCAAGATTTGCAGGAGCAAGCGTTTTGGACCTGGGACGGTTCAAAGAGAGTGAACCAGGACGCGATTGTGAGAAACAAGCCAAGTCATTGAGCAGTTGTTGCGACTCAAAATCTTGCAGCATGCTCAAATCATCTGGTGGAATGTCTCGGGCGCTAAGAGAGGATCTAAGGCGGCTTGATTGGAGGTTGCTTCCCGGAAGGTGAAGGGTTGGCACGTTTGGCTGAGGCCAAGCAACAGAAGAGTGTGGACCACCATTTCCAGATGGGGACATCTGTTGATTGAAAGCAGAAGGAGACATCACAGAGACAGATGATGGTGAACCAGGCAGAAGGTTCAAAGCTGCAGCCATGTCCATGACACTAGCACCGGCGGCAGATGACCTAGGAGATGGGACAGCTGAACCGGTGGAGACATACAGTGGCCGAAGCTCCTCAGGAGTATGGGCAAAAAAGCAAACACGCCTAGCACAGCTTGTACCATCTTTGCATAAGCGTGTACGGTATTGAGCCGGATGGAGCCAGCACTCGAACACGCCATGGGCGTATTCACACATGTCCCCTCGTCTACAAGCACCTTTCCGGAAATCAGGGCAGGGTACACAACTATAATGGTACTTCCTGGGGTCCCTTCTGCGTGCATTTTCTCCCGGGTGAACAAAAGGGCACTCGGTCCAATCATGGGAATAAGCCCTTGAGCAAGGACGGACCTTGAATGAAAACATCCGGAACTCATCAGTAGAATAAATGCTGTTTTTAATGTCAGGGAGGGATGGGTCAATTGGATACTCTTTCTTTTCTGATGTGGAGTTCATAGGAATGTCGTTAAATTTTGACATCATTGGAGAGGATACCAACTCCGAAGGAGAGCAAGGAGAACCATTATCCGGTGAAGATGATAGGGTCGGGGACCAAGAGCTTGACGTTGTGACAGATACAGTCAGCTTGCAGTCGCCAACTGATCCATCAAATGCATTATTCATGAGAAGTTCTTCAAGGGAAGCTCTAACCCCAGACAGCTTTGGAGGTACAATAATCACATCAACGGGCCGATGTCCGTTAGCATCCTCAATGTTGGGATCAGCACCAACAGACAGAAGCAACTTAACCACTTCAACAGCATCAACAGAGGCACCAGAGGCTGCACAGTGAAGCGCAGTGCACTTATCCGGGCCACAAGAGAAATTTACATCTACCTTGGGCTGTGCTATTATCAATTTCAGAACACTCACGCTTCCATACGTAGAAGCAACCATCAATGGAGTCCGATGCTCTTGGACTATCTGCTTCGAACCTTTCTTGCGCACATACCAAAGTCCAACTTCATCAATTGCAGAAGGATCATTCTCAATTGAACGCTTGAAACCCTCAGAGTCATTGTTAGCTGCGTACTCAAGTAAACTGGAAAAAGAATCTTCGGTCTCCACAGTTAGTGGACTCATGACCATTTTGTTAGATTTTTTATCTGTTGCTGATGTGGTGGACGACGAAGCAGATTTATTCTGTTCAGGGCCACTACACATTCTTCAAACAGAGCTGCACAGCCAGAAAGAGAGAATTTGTTTAGAATAAGAACACAACAACAAATACTTAAATAGAGAAACAGTATGAACCTCTTCCAACTGACCATTACATTAATCATCCAACTACAGATAATCCCTTTCATGAACAAAATCAGGTAGCATAATATTCATTTCATATAATTCATCGCAGTCATCTGTATATAAATTATACATAACTAAAGGACCTCATACAAACAAATCACAAAATATGTAGGTTCTGTGATCAAAAGGCTAGCTTTTTTAATACCATAACAGGCTAAAAAGTAATCTCTTTACTCAAGGATCATGAAGTGAAAAACAAATAATGGCTGAACAACAGGTAAAACTAATTTCAACTCATCTAAACTCCAAAACTCAATCCCCTTCCACCAAATGGAGTAAAAGAATGAGTGAAGTTATATATTCAACTCTTTTACAATTTTAACAGACCTGTTGGAATGGAATAGCTCTCAAATCAATACATTTACTCCTTGCAGATTAGGCCTTTTACCTTTTAGTTTTGTCCCAAATTTAATTCAGTTTTGCTTTTTTTAACCATTTATCATGCAATACCTACATCTTCGTGGGTTCTTTTGAATCATCTCAAGGGGGGAAAAAACAATTACAATCCTAAACATTTTTCTATGTTGATTCTCTTCAGCTGATTAAATGTGTCGGTCAGAAACGCGGATTCCATCAAACTTCACATATATATAATAGCTCGATCTCTTCTATTACTTTATCCAATCTTTAATAACTTTGGTTCCATAATCAGTGTTTATAGGTGATCTACATATGAATACTTAAGAAATTAAATAAAAAAGAGGTTATCAGCACCAAAAAAGAAACGATCTATGAATCTTCATATCCTAGTCTCAAATCTACATCTACCTATGATGACCATCCCAAAATCACTACCCAAAAAATTGCATCTACAACCGCTAGATTCAAGTCAAACGAACAAAAAATTACATAAACAACCACAAAAAATAAAATAAAAATCGTACTACTACAGGAAATCAACGAGCATAAGAAGATTACAAACCCAGCATACATCAACAACATATACATATCGATCAAAACCCCAATCGTGAAAACTTACCAATAAAATTCCTTAGCGAGCTCAAAAAGCCAGCTCCAAAGACAGATCTTCACGCAGATCCAAACGAGGATATAAAAGGGAAAAACTTATAGTAAGATCGAAGATAATAGCGACGAAAACTGGAAGCAAATCGCTTCCTCCAACTCCATTTTTACTCGAAAACGATTGATTCAGATAGATACATAAGACATCGATACAACCTATGTAATATATATGATATATCCACAAATATATATATATATAATATATGTATATGTAATATATATAACAATGAAAGCGAAGGTAGAGAGAGAAGGTGTGAGTGAGTGAATTCTAGAGAGAAAACGAAAGGTTAGAGAGAGAGATTATGTTATGTGTGTGTGTCTGTGTGTAACGTATAGAAAATGAAATGCAGATGCAAATGAAATGAAGTTGAAATGAGATTTGGAAGGTGTTAGTGGAGAGTGGGGACGGGTGCTGTCGGTAAAAAGGGAAGAGGTTAGAGGGTTTAGGTAAGGGACGGTGGTGACCGGTTGAATCGGTTGCCAGTTAGTCCACGAAGGCGACTTTGGTCGACTGAAAATTGAATTGAAATGTGGATTTGGCGTCCGCCAAGCCAAGGAGCGGACGTGAAAGGGTTTTGTAAAATGGATTTGAATTTAATTGGTGGGGTCAAGTCCGGAGAAAAAGGAGGAGGCATGGAGCACTCAGCTTCAAAATCTATTGTGAGATACCCTTATTAAATGACCCAAATATATGGAAAATATACTAAATGAAGTACTATGTATTTAAATCATACTATTATTATTTTATTCTCAAATATATATATTATTCTCAAAATATATATATATAATTTTATAAGGGGTCATTTAAAGGAGAACTAGGTTATTCTAGTGATAATCGTGAGATTCAAGATTAACCACAAATCAAAGGATAAATTGGGAAATCAATAATTTTAGTAATTTTTAATTAAAGGGTTTTTTTAGGTTTTATAGAAATCTCCTCTTTCCTCTCTCTCCTCTTTCCTCTCTCATGGGAACATTATTTCGGCGAACACATAATGCATACTGTGATGTCGTTTTGTAAACAACGAAAGTAAGAAAAAAAATAAGAAATGTTGTGATACACTTCACAAAACAACGAAAACACGTTGTAATACATTTTGTAAACAATGAAAATACATTGTGATATCCTTTGTAAAACAACGAAAACAGACTGTGATACACGTTCTGATACCGCTGTGATGCCGAAAATACCTAAAACCCTCTTTCTCTCTCGATCTCTGTTTGATACATACATATATAAATACTCAGCACTAAACCTATATTTTAGAGAAAGAAAGAAACATAGTAGAAGAGTTCAAGGACCAATGGAAGATTGTGTGAGGAAGAAAGAGGAGGATGATCAATATCTTCTTAATTTTACTCATTTTCTCTTTACTCTATAATCAACCATGACACCAACCCAATGGTGTAACGTCTGGAATTTTCGGTGAGAGTTATTGCATATGTGGTTACATGAAAATTATTTGTGCAGACTTGACCTTTAGATTATATTTTATGAGTATGTGTAACACCCTCAAATTTGGAAAAAGTGACTAATTCAAAATTTTCAACAATACTTTAAGTATAATAAAATCTCTTACTACAAGTCCATAATTGAGATACATTTCTAGGTTGAACCATCAACAAATAATTAAAGTCTTACATAAAGACTAATTAAAGTCGGGTGTTACTAAAACCCAATAACAGTCACTATCTCCAATATAAGTGCGGAAGACTTCATAAAGCTAAATCACATCTTCGAGTACACAGCTAGCACTCATCTCTTCACAGTGTTGCTAGAACTAATCCCGAAGTGGAATCTGATGCACATGCCGACAAAAAAAAAGGTTAGGCTAACGCCTAGTGAGTTCAAGAGTTTTATATCATGATCATAAAGGAAATCGTAAAACGGAAATATTGCACCTTATAATCATGATCCT
Organism: Arctium minus; assembly: GCA_954870635.1. Taxonomy (NCBI): domain Eukaryota; kingdom Viridiplantae; phylum Streptophyta; class Magnoliopsida; order Asterales; family Asteraceae; genus Arctium; species Arctium minus. Next base: position 35,050,142 of record OX941088.1, read on the forward strand.
TTAAAATAAATTACTTTAAAATAAGAGAATGACTCATTTACCAATAATATGCATTTTATAGATGGACGTCTCAACGCCAAAACATTCTTTTGTGAATTAATGCAACCCAACGCATACACAAAATGCGAGTAACGATGAATGCTCAAATATTGAAATTTTAATTTAATTTATAAATCAAACGTTTGAAATGTGAGTGAACTCAAACCTTTAGATCTACAAAGAATTACAACAAGTAAAACCTTTAGATCTACAAAGATCCCTACACTAAAGCTTAGATTACTCAAGAAAGCTTACCACTTTAGATATTGAGACCTTCCACCCAAAGTTATTCAAATCCAAGTTTCTAACACCAAACCTTCATGTGCCTTTAGGATAGATCCTCTATGGATGCTCCACAATCAGCTCTTTGAGCTTTCAAAATCGGACAAAGGGAGAGAGAAGTGGATAGTAGGAGTATGAAATGAGAGAAAACCCTAGAATTTGGGTTTTAATCAATCAGACCAAATCCCGCGGCCTTAGCCGCAGGCCAAGTCGCACGTGTTCTTGAGTCACAGATCACAGTGACTTACGCGGGCTTATCCGCGACTTGGAAGTCGCGGGCCAAGCCGCGCACGTCCCTGTTGTGCCTCCTCGCGTATTGCGTTAAACCGCTCCCCGACCGTTCCCTCGGCAGGCCGCTGACCGTTTCCTTGGTCGATCATTAACTACTCTTTAGGGAATTACGGGTGTTACAGTATGTAACTTTGGCATTGAATCCTACGCGTGTCAGGACCGTTCAGGGTCGAAAAAAGGAAACTTTTGGGCTCCAACACCTAATGGGAGACAATGCCCAGCGATTGTGACATATGTAACTATCGCCAGGGGCAAAGTCACGGGCCTAGGGCAACGCTCTGTATAGTGTTCAATGACAATGCCATGATCACTGTCGCATGGGCAAACTCGCGAGAAAGGTATCGAAGGGAGGGGATAGCAGGCAACTATGCCCCACGACTATGCTAGGGGCATAGTCATCGTGTCAATGTTTCCAAAGGATCCCAGAGTTGCATTTAATCCCTTGTCTTCCCACACTTCTCATTTATCACTTCACCATTTTCTCCCCATTCTCTCTCTCTAGGCGATTTTTTTGCATTTACTCCATTGTTGGTGAGCATTTAAGGCTTTGGTCCTTAAGTTTGGAAGTAATCCTTCATCCTTTAGCTAGAGTTTGGAAGCTACACTCTAAGAGTTCATCATCTCACCATCTACTCCATCAAGTCTAGGGTTTTGGAACAATTCTAGGTTTTCATCCAAAACCTAACATTGTGAGTTCATTCTAACTTTTTAAACTTTATACATGTCAAAACTCTACATTTTAAACTCCTAAATATATCATTGTTTACATTTTCTTGTTTGACGGATTTTGATCTAACTTCGATATTTTGGAGATTTTTAGGGTTTTTACTGTTTTTAGATATGACAAAGAGTACTATGATTGTATATGCATATTTGTGGTTAAATACTTGAATGAAGCCATCTTGGTTACATTTAGGGTTTCACTATTTTAGACGTTTACTTGGTAAAAATGGATTTTTAGAGAAGGAAGCAAATGGATTGTTGTTTGTATTAATAATGGTCATTTTAAAGTTTTATAAATCTTGGAAACCTATTTGTGAACACTTAATTTTGGTATTTGGAAAATGGTCATTTGATTTCTAAAATATGGATTTAGTTCATATAATGTTATCTATGCAAAGAAACCATTTTATGGAAATGTTGACACGAAAACTATATGTGTGATTATAGTTTTGTCACAAATGTAATTGTGACAAACCTTAGACTCTTACTATTGGATCCATAGGTATATAATCGGCTTATTTGTGAGATAACTCTCGTTTGTAACTAATTGAGACATTTGGTCCTCGGAAGGCAACTAGTTACAATTATGTGGACCAAATACTAGCCATGGATTGTAAATGTAATCCTAGAGAATAAGTATGATTAGGATCATTGGGTGTCCTCCCCCACATATGAGTACGAGTCGACGAGTTCGTGGCCTTGATACTAATATTGAGCTCACAACTTGGAAAGTAGCCTAGCTACTTTTGTGTTCCGCAACAATCATTGGGAATTGGGTCTCCCCCGTCATCGTAAGATGCTTTTGGACCGTATGGTTCGTATGTGGTATATTTGGAAAGCAAAACTACTTCACTCGTCTAAAATTCATTTGTTATTGATTTACGCTTTATCTAATTATATATAATGTTTGTTCTCACTAGGCGTAAAGCCTAACACTTGTTTTCTTAAATGACATTTATATCAGGTTCCATTAGCAGCTGGGTTCCCAAGATTTTGAGGACAAGTGTAGGGCCGACAACTTTTGGAGAGAGTCTTTTGTAGGGGTGCTCAAGGGTTGGGTTGGCCGAGTTGAAGACACTTGAACAACCCAACCCAATGTTTGCGGTTTGAAAAATGTAACACCCTAAAAATAGGGGAAATTTAAAACTTAAAATTTTGGTAATATGACGGCTGTAAATTGATAAAAACCTGTTGTACAAAACCTGCCAACGAATCCCAAAGTATCATCCCAACAGGGGAATATAATATTATGTATACAACCCAGCGAATGAAGAATAATAAGCGACAACCTAAATAATCTAGGTTGCTCTAATAGATTACAGTCGGGTGTCGCTATTCTTCCAAAATGTAGACTATTCATCGTGGATACCGGTCTCTAGATTTCCCAAAAGGACCGCACACGATCGACCACTCATTCCCGAAGGTTCCCGCCACTAGGATTTCCTGTCATACATGACAGCCAAAGAAACAAGTGTTAGACTTAAGTCTAGTGAGGAGCAATATTCGAAAAGTATTTAGCGAAATAAAGTTATACGACGCGGGGTCATCCACATTGATATGGTATCAACACCAAGTTACTTCACCTGTCACCAAAGATTAGTTTACAATATCATTTCACCATTGACGATCATAAGTCCAACAAACCATGTACTTGATAGCATCAACCTAAACGAGATATTTAGCTATTAGAGACATCAACTCAAACCGAGTCTTTAGTCTAGTAGGGACATCAACTCAAACCGAGTCTTTAGTCTAGTAGGGACATCAACTCAAACCGAGTCTTTAGTCTAGTAGGGACATCAACTCAAACCGAGTCTTTAGTCCGATAAATGTAAAGCCACCAACAAGCTATAAATAATACCAATACATGTTATGGTAGTTCACTTAACCCTTATTACATGATACGCTCAACTTTCTCTTCAAATGTTCTCCTTTAAGACCTTACCCCAAAATAAGATTTTTAGGTTAACTTTCCTTTAAACCACTCCAAGAACAAAAAGATTGAAATAATTGTTAGTACATAAATAGGCATGTAAATATGTAGGAAGGTCAAGAAACACCCTCACCTTGGTGATTTCCTACAAGAAATCAAACCCTAGAAGTGGTAGATAAGAAGTTGGAGACTTGAGGAGTTGGTACAAGCTAGCACTCTTCCAAAATCGCACCTAAGGAAACATTTACTCCCCCATTAATACTACTAGAAGATCATTAAATGAAGTGGTTGAAGTTGGGGTAGAAACCTTACCAAAATCACTGGAGCAAAACCTTCTATCAGTTTCCAAGATTAGCCCTAAATGAAGAAATCCCGAAAATGAGGTATTTAAACCCCTGTTGCCCGACGGCGATTGTGACATCCGTCACTATCGCGGGCAATGTCGCGAGGTTTCCCCACCCCGCGGTACAGATGGGGAGATTGTGCCCCGGCGATTGTGACCTATGTCACTATCGCGGGCATAGTCGCGAGGATTCCCCACCCCGCGGTACAGATGGGGCGATTGTGCCCCGACGATTGTGACCTATGTCACTATCGCGGGCATAGTCGCGAAGGCTGTACCGAAACTTAAAATGTTCCAGATTTGATCCTTTCCACTCTCGATGCTCAAAACAGATAAAATTGGTATTTACTAAAAATTCCCAACATTCAGAAAGTTCCCAAAATACGAAGAAGGTTACATGGGTTTTCAGAATTCGGGGTGTTACAATCCTCCCCAACTTGGGAATGATTTCGTCCCCGAAATACTACTAACTAAACAAATGAGGGTATCTACGCCTCATGTCTTCTTCCGACTCCCAAGTCACATTGGTGCCACGGTGGTGCTTCCATTGAACCTTTACCATCGCTACCTCTTTATGTCGGAGCTTCTTGATCGCCCTTTCCAAAATGAACTCGGACTCTTCGACGCAACGGTTATCCTCCACTCGTATATCGGACAAAGGTATGACGCTTTCTTCTTCCGCTAAGCACTTCCGCAAATAACACATATGGAACGTGGGGTGAATCCCATCCATCTCCGGAGGTAAATCCAATTTGTAAGCTTGGAGTCCGATGCGCTCTAGAATAACAAACGGTCCAAGAAAACGAGGACTTAGCTTCCCACGCTTCCCAAACCGAATCAAGCCTTTCCAAGGAGATACTTTCAACATTACTCGATCCCCGACTTGGAACTCCACCGGTCTCCTCTTCTTGTCGGCATAGCTCTTCTGACGATCTTGAGCCGCTTTCAACCTTTCTCGAATTGATTTAACCTTGTCGGCCGTCTCTTGTACTATTTCCGGACCAGCAAACTGTTTATCCCCCGCCTCAAGCCAACACACGGGGGTTCTACACTTCCGCCCGTACAAAGCTTCGAAAGGCGCCATCCCGAGGCTAGAATGGTAGCTATTGTTGTACGCGAATTCCACCAAAGGTAGATGAGTATCCCAACTACCGCCAAAGTCGATCACGCATGATCTAAGCATGTCTTCAAGCGTTTGGATTGTCCTTTCACTTTGCCCGTCCGTTTGTGGGTGATATGTCGTGCTCAAATTTACCCGTGTGCCCAACTCTTGATGTAAGGCTCCCCAAAACCTCGACGTAAACCGACTATCGCGATCGGAAACTATTGACAAGGGTATGCCATGTCTAGAGACCACTTCGTCTATGTAAAGCTTCGCCAACTTATCCATCGGCAAAGTTTCTCGCATCGCTAGAAAATGGGCACTTTTCGTTAGTCGATCGACAAAGACCCAAATAGTATCGTTCCCTCGTAAGGTCTTCGGTAGTTTGGTCACGAAATCCATGGTGATCTTGTCCCATTTCCACTCGGGAATTTCAAGTGACTGAAGGCTCCCATAGGGTCGTTGATGCTCGGCCTTCACTTGCGAACAAGTTACGCATCGCTCTACATAATGAGCCACATCCAATTTCATAATTGGCCATCAAAAATGTAGTTTCAAATCCCAATACATCTTGGTGCTTCCCGGGTGGATAGAGTACTTGGATTTATGCGCGTCCTCCAAGAGTAGCCCTCGGCAACCGCCAAACTTTGGCACCCAAACTCGCCCATTGAAGCATTTTATCCCTCGACTATCTTGGGTCAACAATAACTGTTGCTTGGTCATCACTTCCTCCTTGAGGTTTTATTCCTTTAGTGCTTCGGTTTGTGCCTCTTTAATCTTTTCCATGAGACTCGACACCAATTCGATTCTTGTAAGTTTGGCTTGCAGTCTCCCGCTATACTCTTTCCGACTCAAGGCGTCGGCCACCACGTTTGCCTTACCCGGGTGGTAGAGTAATTCACAGTCGTAATCCTTAAGTAGTTCCAACCACCTTTGTTGCCTCATGTTGAGCTCTTTCTGATCAAAAACATATTTCAGGCTCTTGTGATCCGTGTACAAGGTACACTTTGTGCCGTAAAGATAGTGCCACCATAAATTTAAAGCGAACACTACCGCCGCCAACTCCAAGTCGTGAGTGGGGTAGTTCTTCTCATGAACTTTCAATTGTCTAGATGCATACGCGATCACTTTCCCTCTTTGCATAAGTACACATCCAAGTCCCATTTTGGATGCATCACTATAAACCACAAAATCCTCTGACCCTTCCGGCAAGGATAAGATCGGAGCCTCGCATAATTTCCTTTGCAAGGTCCTAAATGCTTTTTCTTGCTCTTCCGTCCACACGAATTTTACATTCTTCTTGGTCAACATCGTCAACGAAGAAGCAACTTTGGAGAAATCTTGTATGAACCTTCGATAATACCCCGCCAAGCCTAAAAAGCTTCGAATCTCGGATGGACTTTTGGGAGGTTCCCAATTCATCATAGCTTCAATCTTGGCCGGATCTATCTTCACTCCATCTTTCGAAACTACATGCCCCAAGAACTGCACTTCCTTCAACCAGAACTCGCACTTGGAAAACTTTGCATAGAGATTCTCCTTCCTCAAGATTTCCAAGACTTCTCGAAGGTGTCGAGCATGATCGACTTCATCCTTTGAGTAGATTAGAATGTCATCAATGAACACGATGATAGACTTATCTAAGAAAGGTCGGCACACGCGATTCATTAAGTCCATAAACACCGTTGGGGCGTTCGTCAATCCGAAGGGCATCATTAGAAATTCATAATGACCGTAGCGCGTCCTAAATGCGGTTTTAGGAACGTCATCCTCTTTGACTTTCACTTGGTGATAACCCGAACAGAGATCAATTTTTGAAAAACAACCCGCTCCTTGAAGTTGGTCGAATAAATCATCGATTCTAGGGAGTGGGTATTTGTTCTTCACGGTTACTTTATTCAACTCTCTATAGTCAATGCACATTCGCATGATACCATCCTTTTTCTTCACGAATAAGACCGGTGCTCCCCAAGGCGAGGAACTCGGCCTCACGAATCCCTTCTCCAGAAGATCTTGCAATTGGCTCATCATTTCCTTCATCTCCGACGGAGCCAAACGGTATGGAGCTCGGGCTATAGGAGCTGCTCCCGGTGTCAGATCAATCTTGAACTCCACTTGACGGTCGGGAGGTAACCCAGGCAAGTCTTCCGAAAATACGTCGGAAAACTCCCTTACCACTTCGACATCTTCTAACTTCTTCTTCTCGAGTTTGGCATTTATCACATATGCCAAAAAGGATGAGCATCCTTTCGCCAAACACTTTCGGGCCTTCACCAGACTGATGATTGCAACTTCACTCTTTCGTCTTTCCCCGTACACGGTCACCGCATGACCATTCAAACCCGGAATTCGGATCAACTTCTTAGCACAAAAAATTTCTGCGTGATTGGTTGACAACCAATCCATACCGACTACAATGTCAAATCCCCCGATGACCATAGGCATTAGATCAATAGGGAATTCTCTCCTTTAGATTTCAAGCTTGCAATCTCTTAGAATCTCTTGAACCACCACTTGATCACCATCAGCCAACTCTACTACTAAAGCATCACCTAGACTAGTAGTGGGCATGGACAGTTTTGGGCAAAACGAACTTGATACAAAAGAGAAACTAGCTCCCGAGTCAAATAATACACGCGTAGGTACGGAGTTTAGGAGAAACGTACCCGAAACTACATCCATTGAAGCTTTCGCCTCCTCGTTGGTCATCTGAAAAGATCTGCCCGATGCTCTAGGAGGATCCGGCTTCTTCGCCCCGCCACTTCCTGACTTCAACTTCGGACATTCGCTCCGAAAATGACCAATTTCATGGCATTCGAAACATGTGACTCCCTTGACCGGGCAATCGCGACGCTCATGCCCCGACTTCCCACACTTGAAACAGTTCGACCCACCTGACGAGCACGAACCCACATGCTTGCTCCTGCACTTAGATCACCACCTAGCCCCACGACTAGAGTCGTTCCCACGGTAGTTGTTGCTGAAAGGTCGCGACTTTCTTGAGGGCGTAGAGTTCCCCTCCCACTTTCTCTTCTCAACTGGCCTACTCTTTTCTTCTCTGCTCGGTCTGTAGGAATCTTCTACCAATTGAGCTTCCTCGATTGCCTCCCGCAAGGTGGAGGCCTTAGACACCCGCACTAGGTTCATCATTTCCGACAGTAAACCCTTGGTGTAGGCTTTGATCTTCTCCTTCTCACTCGGAACTAGATGTCCCACCAACCCTAATATGTCCATGAATTTCTGGTTGTACTCCTTCAGCGACAAACTACCTTTCTTCAAATTTTGGAATTCTTCTTTGATCCGATCCATTGTCCGTTCGTTGCAATATTCCTCTAGCAGTTTCTCCTTGAAAGTAGCCCAAGATAGTTTCTCCAGAATAGTCGTTTCTACGGAGGCGGAATATACGTCCCACCATGTGAGAGCCGTACCCTTCAACATACGCGAGCCGAAAATTACTTTTTGATCTTCTCCGCATTCACTCGAGCGGAAAGCCTATTCCATTTCTCTAATCTAGCTCACACACGCGGCCGGGTCGTCCAATCCTTTGAACTCAGGCGGTCGACATCCGAGGAGTGCTTTAAACGTACACGACTTTGCCTCGTGACTAGCGGGTGGGGTTGCCGTCGCATTGGTAGGGATACGGGGTCCCGAACCCCCAGATCCTGCCACTATTACGTTTTCCGCCACCGTTTCATTCCTACGGTGGTTGGCATCCCGGTCGTCCAACAATTTCAGAAACACCTTGTGCTGTTGAGCCATGGCAGCACTCATGGCTTGCATCATCCGATCCATCATTCTGGTCTCCTGGGTTACTTCTTCCATGACCGGATGAGTTGCAGCTATGTTGCGATGGGGTATGTGCTCCGGTCCTCCGCCCAATGCGTTAATAAACGGTGGGGGAAGATCTGCATTGGTTACCCTTGGTTGGTCGGCCGTAGACGCCGCCGTATCGTAACCCTCCGGTCGATTACGAGTGTTTACCATAGTCTGCCACACACGCAAGAATATAAATAAGATAGGACTATACAACGATAAACAAGGAAACGTACTACCACATTCATTAATTATCATAATAACAGAAAACAAGCATCATCACGTAAAACACCTTCATAATAACGTTAGCTAGGCGAAATTATGAACATGCGATACATAAAAATTTTAATTCCCATTACCATAACTCTTAACTCGTGTAGCTTCCGTCGACTCTAAGACTATCTTATCTTAAGAGTTCTACCCATTCTCACGAAATCATTGCCTAAATTCACAGCTTAAGTCTAGGTACTCTACGTCCATACCTAGTTCCCTTAAACTAATGCTCTGATACCAACTTGTAACACCCTAAAAATAGGGAAATTTAAAACTTAAAATTTTGGCAATATGACGGCTGTAAATTGATAAAAACCTGTTGTACAAAACCTGCCAACGAATCCCAAAGTATCATCCCAACAGGGGAATATATATTATGTATACAACCCAGCGAATGAAGAATAATAAACGACAACCTAAATAATCTAGGTTGCTCTAATAGATTACAGTCGGGTGTCGCTATTCTTCCAAAATGTAGACTATTCATCGTGGATACCGGTCTCTAGATTTCCCAAAAGGACCGCACACGATCGACCACTCATTCCCGAAGGTTCCCGCCACTAGGATTTCCTGTCATACATGACAGCCAAAGAAACAAGTGTTAGACTTAAGTCTAGTGAGGAGCAATATTCGAAAAGTATTTAGCGAAATAAAGTTATACTATGCGGGGTCATCCACATTGATATGGTATCAACACCAAGTTACTTCACCTGTAACCAAAGATTAGTTTACAATATCATTTCACCATTGATGATCATAAGTCCAACAAACCATGTACTTTATAGCATCAACCTAAACGAGATCTTTAGCTATTAGAGACATCAACTCAAACCGAGTCTTTAGTCTAGTAAGGACATCAACTCAAACCGAGTCTTTAGTCTAGTAAGGACATCAACTCAAACCGAGTCTTTAGTCTAGTAGGGACATCAACTCAAACCGAGTCTGTAGTCTAGTAGGGACATCAACTCAAACCGAGTCTTTAGTCTAGTAGGGACATCAACTCAAACCGAGTCTTTAGTCTAGTAGGGACATCAACTCAAACCGAGTCTTTAGTCCGATAAATGTAAAGCCACCAACAAGCTATAAATAATACCAATACATGTTATGGTAGTTCACTTAACCCTTATTACATGATACGCTCAACTTTCTCTTCAAATGTTCTCCTTTAAGACCTTACCCCAAAATAAGATTTTTAGGTTAACTTTCCTTTAAACCACTCCAAGAACAAAAAGATTGAAATAATTGTTAGTACATAAATAGGCATGTAAATATGTAGGAAGGTCAAGAAACACCCTCACCTTGGTGATTTCCTACAAGAAATCAAACCCTAGAAGTGGTAGATAAGAAGTTGGAGACTTGAGGAGTTGGTACAAGCTAGCACTCTTCCAAAATCGCACCTAAGGAAACAATTACTCCCCCATTAATACTACTAGAAGATCATTAAATGAAGTGGTTGAAGTTGGGGTAGAAACCTTACCAAAATCACTGGAGCAAAACCTTCTATCAGTTTCCAAGATTAGCCCTAAATGAAGAAATCCCGAAAATGAGGTATTTAAACCCCTGTTGCCCGACGGCGATTGTGACATCCGTCACTATCGCGGGCAATGTCGCGAGGTTTCCCCACCCCGCGGTACAGATGGGGAGATTGTGCCCCGGCGATTGTGACCTATGTCACTATCGCGGGCATAGTCGCGAGGATTCCCCACCCCGCGGTACAGATGGGGCGATTGTGCCCCGACGATTGTGACCTATGTCACTATCGCGGGCATAGTCGCGAAGGCTGTACCGAAACTTAAAATGTTCCAGATTTGATCCTTTCCACTCTCGATGCTCAAAACAGATAAAATTGGTATTTACTAAAAATTCCCAACATTCAGAAAGTTCCCAAAATACGAAGATGGTTACATGGGTTTTCAGAATTCGGGGTGTTACAAAAAATCTCAACTCAACCCAACCCAATCAAAAAAGCAACCCAACCCAAACCGTGTGGGTTGGGTTGGGTTGGTCGGGTTGAAATTTAATACATCATTTCACAATCTAACTAAGTGATTCCATTTGAAGAAACTAAAATGAAAATGGATATATAAAAAACAAGGCTAATAAAAGAAGATAATAATAGAAGAAGAGTATCTCTTGCTTCTTGAATTTATCGATGTTGAAGACTTGAAGGTTAGATTCGTGCAATTTTAATCGGCGTCGTCTCTTTGACAAATCTAAACTACGGCTAAGATAGGAAGACTTGAAAATTGATAGAAAGAAGAGACAATAAAAGTCTAAAACCATTATAAAAAAATAAAAGCGTAAGTTTTGGTCGGGTTGGCGGGTTGGTCGGGTTACTTTGGACCCAACCCGTTTCCAACCCAATAGATGCGGTTTGAACAAACTTTGTATCGATTGTGTATTGGGTTGCCTTGGTTTGAGTTTTTTTGCGTTTTTTCGGGTTGGGTTGGTCGGGTTGGTCGGAAATTTGAGCACCCCTAGTCTTTTGGAGAATTGACGTACAGAAAAGTGATAGATACTTTTGGGAGATTTAGTTAACAACCGTTATAATCTAGATATAAACTTTTTAGATTAGTTTGTTGTCAACTTTAATATCCATTCATAAAAATTGTAAACACTGTCATTGTTTCCCCTTTTTGGGTGATTTCCTTCTTATAGGTAGTTTCCATTACGTCACTTTCAGGTTTAAATGTTCCTCTATTTTTAAGGGTGTTACAAATGGCCATTTTATCACCATATTCATCTTCTAGACACACTCTTCTGCAACGAAAAACAAGATCATCAATGGAGTCTTGATGAAGATGAAATTACACAAGCCACCCTCACAGGTCCTTCAATCTCCATCTTCCCCTCCATCTTCCCCCGTGGACCACCAACAAGATTTGTTCTAGGAAGATGAAGAACTCGACTCTTTTTCGCCAAAGGCTCGTCGGTTACATCCGTCCAATTATGGTGGTGGCGATAGCAGGAGGCTAATGGTGGTGGAGGTAGCACGAAGCGGACGATGGTGCCGGTAGCAAGATGAAAATAGAAAATAGGATGGTAGTGGCGGTAGCAGGAGGGGTTGGTTCCCATAAATGAAAGGAGGCAGTGGGTTTCAACATAACATATTAGGGTAAATTGAAACCAAATATACTAAATTATCTTTTTAGTATAGGGAATTGATTTGTTATAAAAATCCAAATTGTCGATTTACTAAATTATCCTTTTACTTTATTTAAAAAACATTAATTATATTAAAATAGTGGTTCAATATTGGATCTTACAGTTATCACAAACTATTTAGTTCTCATTTGATTAGGCCCTTTTTTATATCATACATATACATTAAATAAAAATACTTACGACTTACAATAACACCATTTTTAATAGACACTAAATATATTTAAAACATCTCCAACAACTATGTTTTAATAAAATTTGTAGTTATTTAGGAAAGATTTATGCTCCGACAGCTATGGTATTGTAAAATTGAAAAAAGAAGAGAATGAGAGTGTAAAAATCTATAAATTTAAGAACTTTGTATATGAGAGAGAAATAATATTTTATTTTTTTTACCAATAAGATGTATTGGAAATAAATGTTATGAGATAAATAATTTTTTTATTAAATGTATGGATACTTTAATAACATACTTAGTAGGGGTGACAAAAAAAAACCCGAACCCGACGGTGAAAACCGAAAATCGAACATTTTGGGTCGGGTTCAGGGACCTCTTATCGGGGACGGGGCGGGGATCGGGGATGTTAACGGGGACGGGGACGATACTCACCGGCCCGGCCCGACCCGATATTATGTATATATATTAATATTATATATATATATATATATTTCAAATTCTAGTATATTATACATTGGGCCTTATTAACTATCTGATCCAAATATGTAAAAATCCCATGAATATCTAAACCCAATCAAATGATCAAATCCCTAAAAGTAAAAAAATTAAAAGTTTAGAAGTTTAGAACGTGTTTGGAGTCTGGACATTCGTTAGACTTAGGAAGACCTCGCCGACTTCTGACTTCTCTATCAATCGTCGACTTTTGACTTCTCTCTCAACTGGTCTTCGTCGGCGGTCGCTGGTCGCCGATCTCTCCTTCATTGGTCTGCGGTTGATTGCCTCGTTGGTGGTCAGTCGCTCGTCTTCACTCAGGTAAGTGTCCTAGTCTGCTAGATTTACTCAGGCCTGTCGTAATGTGGTATACTGGTAATCTGGTATGTAAATTTGTGATTTAGATTTTAATGGTGGTTCTATATGTTATATATATATATATATATATATATATATTTGTGTATGTATATATAGATGCATAAAAGGTATACTGGTATGTAAATCTGTGACTCAAAAGGATCTTGAAAGGTGCATAAAGGGTACATTTGAAATTTTGATTTTGAACTACAGGACTGTAAATAATCTACTTGTGTACTTGCTATTTATTCCAAAAAGCTTAGATTTTGAGTTATTTTAGGAGTTATTTAATTTATTATAAGATGATTTTACTAATCTTTGTCCGTGAATCTGTTATTAGAATTAGATTTTACTATTTTGTTGGTGTTGATTTTTGGAGGTCCACTCCACTGTATTTGTCATTTTGTTGTGATTTGTGTTACTATGTAGACTTCACTAAGCAAATGTTGGGTTGACGAGTTTGGCCGTTTGGGGAGTTTCGAGTTGGTAATTTGGTATATTTGTCTATTGTGAATCATGATGGTAGTTGGATTATGTCTAAACTTTTGTTCGTAATTGGGTTGTTGATGTTTTAGACAATTTAGTCGGTTTTTGTTTGATTATGTTTGGTTATGTGCATGTGGTCAAATGAACTATTTTGGCCATGTTTTTGTGAATTCGTATTTGATCCTAATTATGTATGTTTTATTCCTACTTAGTTGTTGCTTCAATATTATGTTTAAGAAATTTGAATTTTTCGGTTTCGGGTATTACCAACAGGTAACGGTGATTTTTTGTCCTTAACGGGTTCCCCAATGGGGATCGGGGAAACCACGGGGACCCGATGGGGATCCCCGACGGGGATCAGGACAGTTTTGGGGAGTGATATGATTTTCGGTTTCGGGGACGGGGACCATAATCCTCGACCCGAAACCGGTCTGTTGCCATTCCTAATACTTAGGGCCTATTCGTTTATGGCTTAATGGACTGTGTGGTAGATATGGATGATTCATACAACCATATCTACCTATTCGGTAGCGGCTTATTGGCTGTAACACCCCGAATTTTCGTTATGTAATCTTGGTATTCTTGTGTTTAAGCGTTGTCGTTAGCACCGCGTTTGGTTGGAAGTTTGAGTTTGGATTTTGGTGGTTTTGGACAAACCACAGTGAACTGCGCGAGTTGCACCGCGACTTGAGGTCGCGACACAACCCGCGAAACCCCCTGTTTGTGTTGGGTTTTGTGTTAGCGGGCGAGTTATGCCGCGACTTAAGGTCGCGACATAACCCACGAGATCGCCTGGGCGACATAAGGTTGGTCTTCAACAAATATCTCATTTGGGTTGATATTTCTCAAAATATCTCAAACTCTCTCTCAAGTCTCTCTCTCTGGTTTTCTTGTTTGGTTTCTTCGGTTGTCGTTTGTTACTAGTATTAAGTGCATCTAGCAAGGGTTCGGTATAGAAAACTTCGTCTTCTCTCGGTGATCGATATCTGGTTTTTCGGGTTTTATTCTAAAACCTATTTGTTGAGTTCCTACTACCTTTTTCTAAACTTTATACATGTCAAAACTTACATTTTGAACTTCTATATATCTCCATGGTTTCAGATCTAAGTTTACTACATTTTGATATAACTTGAGTTTTGGGAGATTTTAGGGTTCCTGATCATTTTCGATTAAAATGATGGGTTCCATCTTATTTGAAGTAAAAGGATGTTTTACTTGCACATTTATGTGGGTTACTTGAAAGAATGTTTAAAGTTCATTTTTGATGATTTTCATTCTTACCAGAAGTTAAACTTGAAAATGCATTTTTGTTTATAAATGTTATTTTATACCATATGACTATCTATGGTTGGTCACATATGTTGTTGTGACGAGTCTGTACCATTACTAGTGTATCCCTAGGTATTGAGTCGACTTATATTTGGGATGTCTTTTCCCCTCTTTGTAAATGGATGTATATGATCCTCGGGGGCCATTTGGTACGGTTATGTGAGACCGGTTACTAGCCATGGATCATATTTTCTCTTATTTGTAGCTATGGATGCATGTGATCCTCGGGGGCCATTTGGTACGGTTATGTGAGACCAATTACTATTCATGGGTCATAGTGTAGTCCTAGTGAACGAGTTTTGAATTGGTTTCCTCGGGGGCCCTCCTTCACATCGTAGTACGAACCTTTGTAGCGATGTAGCGATGGTATTAAGAACCTTTATGTATTGTATGTTCATAATTTAACTTAGCTAATGTTATTATGAGAATATTTATATGTGATTGTGCTTAAGGTACCGTTACTATGACAATTGGTAATGTGGTATTCATTCTTTCGTGTTTATTCTGTTGATTTGTCTCTTATTCTTTTCTTTCTTGTGTGGCAACCATTACTTAGGTATGGTGAACACACGTGGTCGCCGTCGGGCGGCGGAGATCTTCGCAATGTTAGTTCGCGTGAGCTGAATCCTGTGGTTAGAGTGTCAGCAGTCGTTCCTCCGGGCATGCCACCGATATTTACTGGGGAGGTAGAGCTGGGGCCAAGAGTAGATTTGGCATCCACCAGCCCCGTTGTTCATGTGGCAAACCCTCAAGTTGATATGATGGCCAACGTCATGCAAATGGTGATGTCGGCCATGGAGAAACAGTAAGAGGTTTTTCAGAAGATGTTGGAGGATCGGGACACGAGCCTCAGGAGGCATGAGGCAGTGGAGGATAATGTGTTGGTTGGCTCTGGGGGCACTGGGAACAGGATCAGATCTGAGGAGCACAAAGTTGTCGGTGCTCCGAAAAGTGGGAAGAGTTGTTCCTACAAGTCTTTTCTGGGTTGCGGACCACCAGAGTTCTCTGGTTCCAAAGACCCAGTTGCGTGTGTTAAGTGGATCCGAGATATCGAACAGGCCTTTGGTTCATCCGAGTGTGGTTATGATCAGAGGGTAAGATTCGGTACTCAACTGCTCAGGGATACGGCGCTGACGTGGTGGAATGTTATCCAGTCTACCCTCTCTCCTACCGTTTTGGCCCAACTGACTTGGGGCGAATTCAAGGTAAAACTGTTGAAATAATACTGCAATGAGAGGGCTATGGATCGGATCGAGGTAGAGTTCCGAGCGCTAGAGAAAGGGAATTTGACGGTGAGAGAGTATACCCGTCAATTCATGGAAAAGCTGGGGTTAGTGGGGCATGTGGCCTCAACTGAGAAGGAGAAGATTAAGGCCTAACTGAAGGGTCTACCGTCGGACATGATGACTATGGTCCGAAACTCAAAGGCTTCTAACCTTTGGGAGACTATCGAAGAGGCACAGTTTATGGAAGAGGTTTACGCGAGAGGTAAACCGGAGAAGGTTGTGGCAGTTGTTGAGAAGAGAAAATGGGAGAGCAGTTCAGTACCTCCCAAGAGAACCCGACCTTTTGTCGGAAACCGAAGCTTCAGCAGTTATCAAGAAGCTAGGTGGTGCCAGAAGTGCATAACCAAGCACCACGGTAACTGTAACACCACTTCCCAAACTTGTTTCAAATGTGGGAAAGCTGATCACCTCGCCAAGGATTGCCCGATCAGAGTTAATGTCTGTTTTGAGTGCAAGGCACCGGGGCACATGAAGAGAGATTGCCCGAAGCTCATGTCGGGTAGCGCGCCAGCGAAGAAAGAGAATCCATCTAGGGTTCCGGGTCGAGCGTTTCAGATGACGGCCGATGAGGCCAAGGCATCAGCTGATGTGGTATCGGGTACATTTCTTATAAACTCAGTACCTGCTCGTGTTTTATTTGATACGGGTGCTAGTTTCTCTTTTATATTAAGTTGTTCCGTCAAAAGATTGCTATGCCTACTACTAGTCTTGAGGATGCGTTAGTGGTTGAGATAGCAGATGGTAGTCAAGTTCTGATCCGCGATGTTCTGAAGAAGTGTATTCTAGGAATCGAAGGGAGAGATTTCCCAATCGATTTGTTGCCGATGTTAATCGGGGGTTTTGATGTTGTGGTCGGCATGGATTGGTTAGCGAACAATCATGTTGAGTTCGTGTGTTCCAAGAAATTGATTCGACTTCCCAATCCCAGTGGCGAAGTTGTTGTGATTTATGGTGAGAAGAGGAAGGGAGATGTGGCAATAATCACCATGACTAAAGCACGCAAGCGTTTGGTGAAAGGATGCTCGTCTTTCCTAGCCTACGTGATCGACGCCAAACTAGAGAAGTTAAAGATTGAAGATGTGAAGATTGTGCGTGAGTTTCCAGACGTCTTTTCGGACGACTTGCCCGGGTTGCCACCCGATCGTCAAGTGGAGTTTCGGATTGATCTCGTACCGGGAGCGACTCCTGTTGCTAGAGCCCCTTACCGGTTAGCGCCAGCTGAGATGAAAGAGATGATGGCACAACTCCAAGAGCTTTTGGAGAAGGGTTTCGTAAGACCGAGCTCGTCGCCTTGGGGAGCTCCGGTCTTGTTTGTCAAGAAGAAGGATGGAATAATGAGAATGTGCATCGATTATCGTGAGTTGAACAAAGCAACAGTGAAGAACAAATATCCGCTTCCCAGGATTGACGACTTGTTCAATCAACTCCAAGGAGCGGGGTGTTTTTCCAAGATCGACTTACGTTCGGGTTACCACTAAGTGAAGGTAAGAGAAGAAGACGTTCCGAAGACAGCTTTCAGAACGCGTTACGACCATTATGAGTTTCTTGTAATGCCTTTTGGCCTAACGAACGCACCAGCGGTATTTATGGATTTGATGAATAGGGTGTGCCGACCATTTCTCGACAAGTCGGTCATCGTATTCATTGATGATATACTCGTATACTCTAAGAGTGAGTTAGAGCACGAGTAACACCTACGCGAAGTTCTCGATGTGTTGAGAAAAGAAAGATTGTACGCCAAGTTTTCCAAATGCGACTTTTGGCTTGAAGAAGTGCAATTCTTGGGTCACGTTGTCATTCGAGACGGAGTGAAAGTGGACCCCTCCAAGATTGAAGCTATGATGAATTGGGAGCCTCCCAAGAGTCCGTCCGAGATCCGCAGTTTCTTGGGTCTGGCGGGGTACTACCGGAGATTCATTCAAGACTTTTCGAATATCGCTTCTTCCTTGACAGTTTTAACTCGGAAGAATGTGAAGTTTGATTGGACCGAAACACAAGAGAAGGCGTTTCGAATTCTACAAAGGAAGTTGTGCGAAGCTCCAATCTTGTTGTTGCCTGAAGGGTCAGAAGACTTCGTAGTCTATAGCGACACTTCGAAGATGGGATTAGGATGTGTGTTGATGCAAAGAGGCAAGGTAATCGCTTACGCCTCGAGGCAACTTAAAATACACGAGAAGAACTATCCTACCACAATTTGGAGTTAGCAGCGGTGGTGTTCGCCTTGAAGCTACGGCGACATTACCTCTATGGCACAAAATGTACGCTCTACACGGATCATAAGAGCCTAAAGTATGTCTTTGATCAAAAAGAGTTGAATATGAGGCAAAGGCGGTGGCTCGAGTTGCTCAAGGATTACGATTGTGAATTGCTTTACCATCCCGGTAAGGCGAACGTGGTGGCCGATGCGTTAAGTCGGAAGGACTATAGCGGAAGTGTTCGGGCTACCCATTCGAGAATCGAGTTAGTGTCTAGTCTTGTTGAAAAGATCAAGACATCGTAGGTAGAAGCATTGTTGGAAGAAAACCTCAAGGAGGAAGTCATGACGAAACAACGTTTGCTCTTAACGAAAGATAGCCGTGGGGTAAAACTGTTCAGCGGTCGTGTGTGGGTGCCCAAAGTTGGAGGTAACCGTGATCTATTGCTTGAGGATGCTCATAAGTCCAAGTATTCCATTCATCCGGGAAGTACAAAGATGTGCAGGGACTTGAAGTTGCATTATTGGTGGCCAGTAATGAAGCTTGATGTGGCACGTTATGTGGAGCGTTGTGTGACGTGCTCGCAAGTTAAGACCGAACATCAACGTCCGTATGGAAGTCTTCAGTCCTTAGAGATTCCCGAGTGGAAGTGGGAACATATTACCATGGACTTCGTGACGAAGTTGCCTAAAACTCTTCGAGGTCACGATACCATTTGGGTAATAGTCGATAGATTGACTAAGAGCGCTCACTTCTTGGCTATGCGCGAGACTTTACCGATAGACAAGTTAGCAAAACTTTACATCAATGAATTAGTCTCGAGGCATGGAATACCCTTATCCATCGTGTCGGATTGCGACAGTTGGTTCACTTCGAACTTTTGGGATGGGTTTCAGAAAGAGCTTGGTACGCGAGTAAAGTTGAGTACGACTTACCATCCACAAACCGACGGGCAAAGCGAGAGAATGATCCAAACGCTAGAAGACATGTTGAGGTCTTGTGTCATCGATTTCGGGGGTAGTTGGGACTCTCACCTATATTTGGTGGAGTTTTCTTACAACAATAGCTACCACTCGAGTATTGGGATGGCACCTTTTGAGGTATTGTATGGGCGGAAGTGCCGAACTCCCATGTGTTGGCTTGAAGCGGGAGAGAAGCAATTCGCCGGACCTGAAATCGTGCAAGAGACGACCGATAAGGTCAAGTGCATTCGTGAAAGATTGAAAGCGGCCCAGGATCGGCATAAGAGCTATGCCGATAAGAAGAGGCGGTCGATGGAGTTTCAAGTGGGCGACCGTGTGTTGCTTAAGGTATCGCCATGGAAGGGCATTATCAGGTTCGGAAAACGTGGGAAGCTGAGTCCCCGTTTTCTTGGACCTTTCAAAGTGCTTAAGCGGGTGGGTTTGCAAGCCTACCAATTGGAACTGCCGCCGGAGTTGAGCAGAATCCACAACACGTTCCATATTTGTTACCTTCGGAAGTGTTTGGCGGAGGAAGAAAGCGTCATTCCCCTCTCAGAGTTAAGAGTGGACGAGGGTAACCGTTGTGTAGAGGAACCTGACGTTATCTTAGAGAGAAAGTCTAAGAAGTTGCGTCACAAAGAAGTCACTATGGTTAAGGTGCAGTGGAAGCATCATCGGGGAGCCAACGTGACGTGGGAAGCCGAAGAGGATATGAAGCGAAGATATCCTCATCTGTTCGAGTAAATGAGATTTCGGGGACAAAATCATTCCCAAGTTGGGGAGGATTGTAACACCCCGAATTTTCATTATGTAATCTTGGTATTCTTGTGTTTAAGCGTTGTCGTTAGCACCGCGTTTGGTTGGAAGTTTGAGTTTGGATTTTGGTGGTTTTGGACAAACCACAGTGAACTGCGCGAGTTGCACCGCGACTTGAGGTCGCGGCACAACCCGCGAAACCCCCTGTTTGTGTTGGGTTTTGTGTTAGCGGGCGAGTTATGCCGCGACTTAAGGTCGCGGCATAACCCACGAGATCGCCTGGCTGACATAAGGTTGGTCTTCAACAAATATCTCATTTGGGTTGATATTTCTCAAAATATCTCAAACTCTCTCTCAAGTCTCTCTCTCTGGTTTTCTTGTTTGGTTTCTTCGGTTGTCGTTTGTTACTAGTATTAAGTGCATCTAGCAAGGGTTCGGTATAGAAAGCTTCGTCTTCTCTCGGTGATCGATATCTGGTTTTTCGGGTTTTATTCTAAAACCTATTTGGTGAGTTTCTACTACCTTTTTCTAAACTTTATACATGTCAAAACTTACATTTTGAACTTCTATATATCTCCATGGTTTCAGATCTAAGTTTACTACATTTTGATATAACTTGAGTTTTGGGAGATTTTAGGGTTCCTGATCATTTTCGATTAAAATGATGGGTTCCATCTTATTTGAAGTAAAAGGATGTTTTACTTGCACATTTATGTGGGTTACTTGAAAGAATGTTTAAAGTTCATTTTTGATGATTTTCATTCTTACCAGAAGTTAAACTTGAAAATGCATTTTTGTTTATAAATGTTATTTTATACCATATGACTATCTATGGTTGGTCACATATGTTGTTGTGACGAGTCTGTACCATTACTAGTGTATCCCTAGGTATTGAGTCGACTTATATTTGGGATGTCTTTTCCCCTCTTTGTAAATGGATGTATATGATCCTCGGGGGCCATTTGATACGGTTATGTGAGACCGGTTACTAGCCATGTATCATATTTTCCCTTATTTGTAGCTATGGATGCATGTGATCCTCGGGGGCCATTTGGTACGGTTATGTGAGACCAATTACTATTCATGGGTCATAGTGTAGTCCTAGTGAACGAGTTTTGAATTGGTTTCCTCGGGGGCCCTCCCTCACATCGTAGTACGGACCTTTGTAGTTCGTGGCCATGGATTCCAAGTGTTTCGACTCATAACTCGGATTGTGACCTACTTTGTGTTACGCTACAATCCTTGGTAAAAACTGGTTATCTTTGTCATCATATGATGAGTTTACATTTAAAAGGACCGGTTGTGGCAAAGGTTTCATTTGAAAATTAAACCTTATTGAAAAGATTTCCTTATGATACAATTGTTTATATCTCTTGAAATTTATAAACTGTATGTTCTCACTAGGCTTTAAGCCTAACACTTTTTCTCAAATGATGTGTATAACAGGTTCCCATTAGCGGTGGGTTGCTAAGGGCTTGAGTGACGAGCTTGGTCTCGGGGATTTTTGAGATGACTAGTATTGATGTTGGGCAATTGTTTAAGTCCTATTTTTTTGGTGATATTGGATTAACAACCGATGTAATCTAGATAGGTTATGTTTAGATTAGTTTGTTGTTGAGTTCAATATCAGTATTCAGGTTTGTAAAGGTTAAGTACATTTCCCCTTTTTGGGAGGTTTATACCAAGTGTTGATGTTTATTTGTCCAATTTCCGCGTTTTAAATTCACTCTGGTTTTTAGGGTGTTACATTGGCTCAGAAAAGAGCTGATTCGGTCAGCTAGAAAATGGAACTCCTTTTGGCTCAACTGTCATTATTCCTCATTTGCCCCTTTCCCAACTACCATCATTAATGGAAAAAACCCTCTCATCTCTGTAAAAACACAGTGGGTTTGGTTCCAGAGATACGTTACCCGCACGATGAGCTTCCACAACATTATCGCATCTTGCTCCAACTCCATGCTTCTTCTCGGAACTTCACCTTCCAAATCATCTTCAATTTCCCCCATTTTGTAAACGATTATACAAATTCCTGATATTTTAACCAATTCAGACACAATTTAGGGTTTTTTTCTTTCACTGGAGAAGATGGAAGCAACGCCTTTTATTTTTTCTCTATGGATGCCTGAATATGACCTGTTGCTCAAGAATTCGATTGAGGTTTGGATGCATGTTTCTATCTGTGTAAATTTTGCCAACAATATGTTATTGTTTGTTTATTTATTTGTTGTAGGTCATTGCTTTTTGTCTATGTTGTTTTAACTTCATTTTGGGGGTTTTTCATTTTTATGATTTGCAATTGGTGATTAGGATTTGATGGAAGCATAACATGCTTTAAAATTCACATATTTCAAGCTTATATGTTATCGGTGGAAGTAACTTTTGAGGGTAAAATGGTAATTTCTGACATTCATACTGTTTATTCAACACAACAACCGAACACCAACTTATCTAGTTAACATCCAGACAACCATATCCACTCAGACAACTATATCCATACAGGTCTTAACAGAAAATGAACCGAACAACCCCTTTAGTGCTAGAATTGCAAAAATAAAGTAGTTGTTGGAATTGTATGTCATATTTTTAAAGATTTTAACTTTTGATACTCTATTTTAGAAAAATTATAACATAATTGTTGGAGATGCTTTTACATTAATATCAAATTACTCTAATAAAAAATATTAAATTTGTCGTAATGAATAATAAAACATCAAATTTGGTGTAACATACTAACATTATTCATTTACATAAAATTTCACACCAATAGAAATAAAAATGAATATAAACGAATTTACATTTTGCTGTAAGATTTAATTTTACCTATTGGTATAAATTTATTGGTTGCACCAAAATTTACACCAACTTTTTATGAATTTGATGTTACCCATTATGCTAGCTACATTTAATATGTATTCGACGATCTCATCATGTCGTCGTACAAGCACCATTGTTCCGGAAGCCGTTTCGTGACACTCCAGATCCGTCGTCCGTCAGGTACTCCGCAAGAGATTTTAAACATGGGGTATACCCTAGGGAACGCGAAAAAACAGGGTCTCCAATTGTCCTCCCCAATCCCACTCCTCCGTCGGTCGCCACTAAATCCTCCTCCACCCGCTTTTTCGGTTCCCTCAAACCCCATGGTTCCCGCAAGGTTTCCCCAAACAACATGGCTATTAAGAGGTTTGCAAAGTCGTGGGGATAAACAATGCAACATCATCGAAGGAATAAGGTTTTCTCAAATATGAAAATTCCGATAAAAAACCGTTCCGACGAAGATCAAAAAACCGTTTCCATCCCATTTCGAATCAACACCAAAATCCGGTGGATTTTACGATTTCTCACTCTGGCCTCGATCTGCACCTCACAATCATTGTTCAAACATGATTCACACACGAGACATAATTTAGGGGTTTTTGTTTTTGGTTTCATAGGGTGAAATAACAAACAAAAGAAAACTATGTTTGGTTTCATCGGGTGAAATAACATATAGTGTTTAGTTTCATATGGTGAAATAACATATAGTGTTTGGTTTCATGTGGTAAAGTAACATACATTGTTTGGTTTCATGTGGTGAAATAACACACACACACACATATTTCATATGAAAATTTTGTTTTTATTTCATGATGTGAAATAGTATGTGTTTCATATGGTGAATCTCAGTTACCAAATTGAAGATTATGTCATTTTAATGTGGTGAAACAACTTTTAATTAAAACCATAAGATGAAAACCAAATTATGACTTAGATCAGTTCTTACGGTTCTCAATTTTTTTTGGTTCTCACATGATTTAACCCCTATATACAGGGGCTAATAAAATGAGAACTAAGTAGTTTGTGATAATCGCGAGATCCAATACGAGCCAATCATTTAATATAATTAATGTTGTTTACTAGAACAAAATAAAGGGTAAATTGGTAATTTAGTTTCCTTTGAAAACTCATAACCCTATAACTCTTTCATGTCACCTCCCTATCACGCCATTCTCTTTTCCTCTAAGCCACCATTCCACAATTTCCTCTATTTTCTAATAAGATTTCATCAATTGAAGCATACCCATCAAAACTCTCTATTCGATTACGATAATGATAAGCCGAGAGAAGAGTGTGATGATGATAAGCCGAGGAGCCGACATCATCTCCGCCACGGACTCTAATGCCATGGCAAAAAAGGAGCAGGCATTGTTGTCGCCGCACCCACCGGTGTACTCAAATCAATCATCGGCGTCGAAAATCCCTGATCTCCTTCTCTATCGAACCCAGGTACGAAAACTCCATATCTCTATCCCTATCGAGCACGTCCACCGTTCTAGAGTCTCCATCTCCATTGAAACCATATATGAAAACTCCAGATTACCGATATTTAAGGTTCTGCATCAAAGAAATTGTATCGATATCGAAAGTCTGCATCATACCCAAAACAGAAAACTCTATATCTCCATTAAACCCATATCTGAAAAAATTGAAGTTTCTACATCAAAGAAAATTTCCGATATCGAAGGTATGTATCATTTCATTCTGGGTATCACAGTGGCATCACATTTGGTATCACAGTTGGTCTTGTATATATTATGGGTATCACACTGAGGATAGAGGTTTGTATCTTTTATGTATTTTGTGTATCACATTTGGTCTTGTATGTATTTTGGATATCGAAGGTCTGCATCGTTTCTTTTTTGGGCATCACATTGGCATCATATTTGGTATCACAGTGGTATCACATCTGGTCTTGTATGTGTTACTTGATGTTCGTCGGAATAAAGTTTACCGGAGGCTGGAGAGAGGCAATTTTTAAAATAAATAATACGCCATTTAATTAAAATTTTAAGTCGAACTACCAAAATTATTAATTTTCTAATTTATTCATTCATTTGTGGGTTGAGATTGGATCTCATGTTTATCACAAACAATCGAGTTCTCCCTTGAAGACCCTATATATATGTGTGTGTGTGTGTGTGTGTGTGTGTGTGTGTGTGCGTGTGGAGTTTTAGATAAAATCATGTAATTGTTACAAACCTTACAAACTAAATCTAGACTCTTGATTTTGTTTGTTTTGATATCTAAAGACGATTATTAAATCAATTCAGGATAAGGTTGATAATAAATTTAGGAACCAATTTAATATACATCATTGATCATATACACAGATGATTGAGATTGGTCTGTATAGTTTGTATTTTAAACTATATATATTGAGGCATAATAATTTGAGAACTCCACAATTTGTTAGATCGGTGAGATCAATCACTAATTTAAGATAATTAATATTATAATCAATGTGATAATTAATGCATTGTTTAAGGAAAATTTTAAATTCCATATATATATATATATATATATATATATATATATATATCTACTCTCATGTAACATACTCACACATTCAAAACTAAATATGTAAACATTGTGAACACAATGGAAATAATCTTAAAAAAAATGTGTAGTAGGGTGTTCACAATACGTTCACAAATAATATGTTTAGATTTAGTTTTGTTGTTTTAGTTAATATTCACAATACGTTCACAAGCTATACCAGATGTCGTAGATTTGGAGTATGTTCGCAAGGTATACAAATTATAATAGTATTACTAAAAAACGTTCACAATGTATTTACCTTATATGCGCATTTAATTGTGTATGTGTGTGCGTGTATATTATGAAAATAGAAGAGAGGTGAGAGAGTTTTTTAAAATTAAATTAAATTCTACTTTAACTAATTTTTTGTGATCTAAATTGGATCTTACAAATTATGAGCTATAATGATAATGATAAGGCTCCTTCAACCCCCCCCCCCCCCCCCCTTTCCCTTTTTTTCATATATCTATACTACCTTATAATGCATTCAAGCATAACTCTTAATCACAAACCACAATACATATGGTACTACCATTTTATGCATAGAAGTCCAAAAACTATGAATTACTACTCTATATGCATAAGGTACAAGCTTTTAGTGCAGCAACCACCATCACTTAATAGGGTTACTCCATTCTTCTCTTTTCATAAATTCAAATTTCTTCTTTTAAGTACAACCCTTAAAAGACAAAGTATCAAATATCAATGCAGACTTGGTAACCTTTCACTTTTATGTATAAGCTTTTATGACTTTTTCTTCCACAAAACCTGACTTGCCAAAATAAGCTTTGCATTTTCAAATATCCTCTGGTATTCAAATTTCAAACACCTTCAAGAGTCAACACCTACAAAAACATATTTGTATTTTTCCATCTCTATCTCCCACTACGATTTAAATTTCTCCATTTAAAACCCTAGATATCTCTTATCTCTCTAAGAGGAGGTTTGTATCAAAAGACCACCAATCCCTACTCGATTTCAAGACTAAACCCACATCACTACCAGATTGAACAACCCTTTTGCATCTTTCCCAATGGACCCCATTACTGGAATCCGCCAACCCGATTGAACCCGGATCCAGATTCCCACCGGATCGCCCATGATACCACATGTACCACCTCTCTTCTTCATCGCTCAAGAACCTCTTCAAAACAGAAGAACCGATTTCGATACTGTCCCAAGAACTCTCGGAACCCAAATCAAGAACCAAACCTCTCAAAAAATCGAAGAATTTGGGGGAGATTTGTGTTGGTTTGAGTTGGTTTTTTGTGGGTTTTGGATATGGAAGTTGGGATCGTATGAAATGGTTGAATCTTGATCTTTGATGACGTTATCTTTATCATCTGAAATTGTGGGTTTTGTGGAACAGTGGGTTAGAAAGATTGGATTTTTTATGGGGATTTCTAGGGTTTTAATAAAGATGGAACAGGTTTTTTGGTCTTTTGGAAGATATGGTGATTGGGTTTCTTGATCTTGGAGTTGGAGTGGTGGGAAATAGGAGGGTGGTGTTAATGGTGGCAGTGAGTTCCATGGGGAAGACGAGTGTTTCAGAGGAAATATGGAAAAAAGATGAGAATGAAAGAGGAGTTGGCAGGTGTGTACCAGTAAAATGACGACATGTGTGTGGTTTTGATATTGGTTTCTAATTTGATTTTGATTTTGATATTGTAACATAAATCCACACTTTTTTTCAGGAAGGAGACTCATATGATTATGATGATGATGATGATGATTCTCCAGATGAGGTGGAGGTAGTGGCTGATGATGAATAGAATATTACTACTGAAAAGATCTTTTGGGATAATCTCAACTCCATTACTGTTTGAAACAGTGCCAAACTTTGACTTGTAAGGTCAAATACATGTCTTTCTAAAAGCGAATGTGTTACATGTGATAAATTTTACAAGAAATGCATCTATGTAGCATTTGTTGTAAAGTTTAATGTTGTTATGAAATTAACTTGTGTCAAATAAATTAATTAGAATTTGTAATCTAGCTTGGAGCTGAAGTTTTTTTTGTTTGACCTTAAAATCAACAGGGGAAGAGAGTACAAAATGGAAGCAATCGTGATTTTCAAATTTATATGCAACAACTATGATACTTGGTGGTTATTGGAGTCGTAGGGTTCATGAATTAATGGCTAGAGATTTTCGAGGGTGTCAATCCACAACAGGCTTCACTTATCGAAAGTTGTTGCTCCTGGTTCGTTTCTTGTCCAATCTTTGTAGCCAATTAGTTAAAATTTCTCCTGGTTAACTTGATCTCACAACCAAATACAAGGTAGGTGTTGAGGAAAAATAAAATAAAATTTCTAAAGAAACAACATATGAGGTAACTAACAATTAGCAAAGTTTAAAGAATCCAAGAGCTATAGCCCACAAACCGACAAACCTTAGAAGGATTTGCAGTTTGTCTTGTAAAACATGTTTTAGTAGCCTTAGAGTATGTTTATCAAATGCTAATCGGGTAAGTGCTCTCTTTCTAAACCACAAGCAAGTGCAAAAAAAAAAAAAAAAAAAAAAACAACAACAACAACAGGTAAGTGTTTTCTTTCTTGAAAAACAGGTTAGGGCTTACCGGGGCTGTATTTTCAAGTAAGATTGGCTTGCAGAAGAGTGAGATTTTCAAGTATTGTTCTTTGGGAATTGGGTGCATTTACAGTTGCTGTACCAACTACATTTTTTTTGCCAGGAATCTCCTTCTGAGCTTATTGCTTTTAGAACCATGAGTGCCAAGAAGAGTGGATTAATATTAACAGAATGTGCTTCAAGATCCAAGGTCCTAACATTGTTGGGTTTGACTATTTGAGAGGGAATTACCATGATAAAATAGGGACTTTTTATTTGAGTGGAAATTACCTTGTTGGGTTTGATTATTATCATTTTTGATGTCGGATTTTGATGATAAATTCCATTTTTTTAGTCTATTTCTTTTCTCCCATTTGTAACATCCCGTTTGTAACATCCTAGACTACCGCACTAGATATTGTAAAAGCGAATTTGTATTTGGAATTTATGATATGTTTGTTTAACTTTTACATCCCGCCGTATTGCGCGGGTACCCAACTAGATGTTCGTCCTAACTACCACCTAAATCCAACATACAAGCTTGAAGCTAACCTTAGAATTGTTGTAGTTACATCATAAGTTACAAGTCGTACCATATGAGGCACTAGAGAGTATATAACTCTTAATTTTTTGAAGTGATTTTTGTAATATTAATGTGAAACAAGTTTGTGAAAGGCTAAGACCCCCCATGATAAGTTATATATATATATATATATATATAGGGGCCATGCAAGGGAGAACTCGGTTGTTTGTGATAACCGTGAGATCCAATTTCAGCCACATATTAAGAAATAAATTAGGAAGTTATTAATTTTGGTAATTTTATTTGAAATTTGAATTTTAGGGCATTTTAGGTATTTTAAAAATATTATCTCTCTCTCTCTCTCCTCTCTCATATCTCATCTCTTTGGCCTCCAACCTCCCTCCGACCACCTGTGATACCACCGACCTCCTGTAATACCACCAGCCTCCTGTGATACCAAGATGCACCGTGATGCCAATCCATCCTTATTATACTCTTGTTGTATTAGCCTTCATGTGGTACCATGCACTGTGATACCAATACTCATTCTAACATCAACAAGGGTGATACCGTTGTGATACCACTCCAACGCCTCTACGAAATAAAGCAACAAAAATAAAGATGATGCACATTGTGATACCTTTTATAAAACAACAAAATAAAGACAAACTCATTAATTTTAAACAACAAACATAAAGATAATGCACACTGTGATACACTTTGTAAACAACGATGATACATATTGTGATACCCATTAATCCTGTGTGATACCTTTTATAAAACAACAAAATAAAGACAAACTCATTAATTTTAAACAACAAACATAAAGATGATGCACATTGTGATACACTTTGTAAACAACGATGATACATATTGTGATACCCATTAATCCTAAACTTTAAGACATAAACTCATTGTGATACACACTGTGATACATACCCATTCTAATAGCAACAAGGGTGATACCGCTGTGATATCACTCTAACGCCTCTACGATCGGTGTGGTGGACGGAGTTCGATCGACAAGGAGGATAACAAATTAACAATATTTGAGTTTTGGTGATTTGTCGACGTCTCCGGCGAGGAACGGATTTCGGTGCATTGTCGAGATATGTTTTGTACAACATCGTCAAGATCTAGGCGGTGGTCGGGGGAGGGGGATGGGAAGGGGCGTCGGTGGTAGTGGACCTACTGACGGGGATGTTGCGGCGACCAAAACACTGCCGACGAGAATGAAGGTGTAGCGGTGTTGAAGGAGAAGGAAAGGCACCGGAGTTGTGGGAGGAGGAATGGGTAGTGGCGGCCATGAGAAAGTGATTATAAATTTTTTTAGGGTTAACAGAACAGGGTCATGAGATATATAGAGAGAGACGTGTCTGTGTATTTGTGTGAGTGTATTTGAGAGAGAGAGAGAAAAAAATGCAAAATTAAAATAAATTAAAAAATCCACACCAATTACTAATTTACCCTTTAAGTTTATTTTAAGAAATAACACTAATTGTTTTAAATGATTGACTAACATTGGATCTCACGGTTATTACAAACTATTGAGTTCTCATTTGATTATGCCCCTATATATATATATATATATATATATATATATATATATATAAAAGCGACATAAACATATAGAATTCCAAGTCATGAACATAGTATTGTTGAAAATTGCACAATGAAAAGGTCTAATGTGGTTGGATCGGGAAGCAAGAAAAGTTAAGTCTGTGACACAAGGTCACTAGAATTATTGCAACGATTTGGCGAAGTATTTTACCGATGAGCCTCACCCCTCAAATTTCAAATGATGTATGTACGATACCTTTTTTAAGAAAGTGCATAGCCAATGAAGCAAAAAAAATCCTTTAAAGGAAATAGAAGATATAGAAAAGATGAGTTCCTCGGAGGAAACACAAAAGATTGTGAAGAGCATAATCCGAATTACTATGAAGCAACAAGGTTCATTTAAAAACTTTAGTGGTATTAGAAAATCTTAGGTTTTGATCTAATAAGTTAAAGAACACTTCTAACGACAAATTAAAGTGTGTATATATATATATATATATATATATATTCATATCAAACTCTTAAAGACAACTCTTCAAACATGAGGTACAATCATTTTAAGCATGGTTTTCAAAAAAACTATGAATTACAAGTGTTTAACCATAATGTACAAGTTCTTAAAGCATACAAAGAAGTATTTCCACTTTTAGCTCACCCACCATCAAATTAGAAGGTTTACATAATTTTTTCATTTTTTGAGAAAAGTCTTCTACTCTCTTCAAGCTTTAATCTGCAAAAGAGAGGATCTCCAAATTTTGTATGCTCCCAATGTTGTCCTATTATGGTAGGTTCAAAGGTCTTTTTGAAAGATCAGGTTGACTTTTCTTAAAGATGTTGTTTTTTAAGGAAAAAGCTTTTTTGAAGAGGTAACTTACAGGGGTTACTTTTGAAGAAGAGGTTCTTTTTTTCCTACCAGTTTGATCTACCAGGACATCTGTATTGAATGGTTTCAAATCATCTCTAGCATATAACACATTGCAGAAGGTTCGGTTTTCTCCATTCTCTAAAACCCAACATCATTTGTAAGCTCCCAAGCTCCAAATTACTTCAGCTCCACGTAACAGGTTGAGTTTTACTTCCATTTTGATTTTGATTTTGTAGTTCACCACCTCTGTTTCTTTTTTTCTCTTTAACTTTACAGGAACATCAACTCTACATCATCGATCTATGCGCTCGGGTAGATCGGTTGAAGTTGT
This sequence comes from Arctium minus, assembly GCA_954870635.1. NCBI lineage: Eukaryota > Viridiplantae > Streptophyta > Magnoliopsida > Asterales > Asteraceae > Arctium > Arctium minus. Next base: position 35,081,345 of record OX941088.1, read on the forward strand.
TGTCCTCTACTCTGCGTAGTAAGGTGCCTCTCTTTGCCCCAACAATTGTTCCTAATTTTATTTGAAAAAAGAAAAATATGGTCATGTGGATGCACCAAATTTTGTCTTTTATAATATAGTAAATGGAAAAACTGAATACAGAGTTGAGATTTACAAGAATGCATAGATCTAACGTTTTTTTGTATTCTTTCTCTATCCTAAATCTGTTTAGTTCTCAAGAGTGGCAATCAGCCATGTACCTCATTTATATGTCTCTCCATTATATAAATGAGGGAAAAATAAGAACCTGAAACTTGAATGGACCGTGGCATTGGAGAGCGAAGAGGAAGAATCCCAGTGATTATTGATTTGGGTGTTTGGTAATAGATGAAATCTACCAAATGTATTCAGTCGCCACTATGTAAACTTAAGTTAGGCTGGGATAAAAATTGTTGAAATAAATTGAATCATATACAGAAGAAGAAAATCTGTAACACTCCAAGTGATCATCTCTTCTATATAATACGTATTCAAGAAGAGCAATCGTTGTCTGCAAATATTATTCTATATGACCTGCAAAAAAGCATTTACTTCAATTGTTTGTTTTACCAGAGAGGTGCATTTAGGGTGTGATGTGTCCTTTCACCATCCATTTTTTATTATTAGAATATTATTAGCATGTATGTATAATTTATAAAATCGGCTAGCCAGCCTTCTGAAGATTGATCTAGACCCTCGTAACCAAATCCAGTTGCAGATATATCATCTAGAAATAATGAAATTGTACATTCTTATCAAATTGTAAAATAGGAAATCATTTTACAATTATGCAAAACCAAACATCCAACGTGAATGTTGTAGAACACATTTGTTTCATGTGAAGCAATTATTTCATGCAGGATTTAAGTGACCATGGCTGAAATTTTTATGAGGTAAATGAGAAATATGGTAGGCAGTCATTTACTCAACTGTAACACCCTAAAAATAGGGATAACAAAAACTTTCCACAAATGGAGAAGTGGTATAAAGTTTGCCATAGCAAGAGCCTCCCAAAAAGGGGAAATATACAAATAACTTGTTTAATCACAATTATGTAATTTAACGGATAAATAAACAACAACCAACTAATCTAATTTCTACATCTAGAAAAGAGATTACAAAAGGGGTGTCATCTATAAACCCAAATCTTCCAAAAATAGTTCAAGTGCCAAAATCCCCAAGCTCTTGCCCAAAGCATCTAAACTTGCCTAGGAACCGCGCCGCTAACACCTGAGATACACATCGACACCAAACAAGTGTTAGGCCAAAAAGCCTAGTGAGTTGAACAATAATAAGCATGCATGAACAATCACAATTTCTTATCAGCAGTTAACCAGTGTTCAATATATGTGGAGTCATTAGGGGAGACCCAAAGCACCAATCAAGTCCCACCCAAGAGTCGATATACCTTGATGCCCTTAACAAGGAACACCCCAAAGGCCCGACACACCCGAAGACTATCGCTAAGAAAATTCCCCAAATGGCGGAGGTCTAGGCACATACCATCACAGTGGCGCCCAAGACTACATCCTCCTAGTGTACTGACTTGGTTCGTCCACATAATGCATATAGGAGGTCCTTAGGTATATTTCAACCAAATATAATTCAATACCAACCATAGGTACAATATCACCCTCCTAATAGCATGAGTCCAACATAAGACTTAAACATCCACATAGCCACGTTGTAGATACAATATCACCAAGAATATATTCCAAATGGAAATCATCATGATATACCAACATATATTCCTTATACATGTCCAATACCAATTGTGGGCACACATAATGGAAATCCCCAAATAATTACACAGCATAGAGTAAATCATGGGATGACACTTCATATATATATATCTCACATAATCTCATGGAAATACCATCAAATACATAAACCTGTAAAGATGACCATTTGAGCAAATATGTGATAATAACAACAATTAAGCAAATATGATGTGTATCCAGTTTTAACAAAAGTTTAGTAAACTCACCTTCAAGGTTTTGAACCAAAAACCCAGAAAATAGAGAACCCTAGATCCAAGAAGATAAAAATTGGAGAAGATGAAGATGGAGATGGTGGTGAAGCTTCCAAACCGAAATCTTGGATGATACTCTTAACTCTAACAACAATTGGTGATGATTTGGTGGTTGAAAGAAGCTTAGAAGAAGTAGGTGAAGGGAAGGGTTGGGAGAGAAATTTTGAGATGAAGAAGATGACAAATGAGAAATATTTGGAGAAAATAATGTATAAAAACGTCCAACACCATTCTCGTGGGTTGATCCGTGAGTTCAGATTCAGCAACCCACATAACAAGGTACCCTAATTTTCATTCTGGTAGGTTGCTCCGTGGGTTCAGCTTCAGCAACCCACATAACAAGGTACCCAAATTTTCATTCTGGTAGGTTGCTCCGTGGGTTCAGCTTCAGAAACCCACATAACAAGGTACTTCAGCCACTGATTTTGGCCCACTTTTGAAATTGATTTTTCTTCTTATTTGGTCAAATCCCGTTTCGGTCATAACTTCTTCGTTATAGCACCGTTTTCACTCCGGAAAGAACCGTTGGACTCGTAATTGAATCATTCATCCATCAAGGCTATAAAGTCAAGGATTCAAGTCCAAAATCAAATATCTTATTTTTCATTATTGTATCGATTTCGGTAAAAACTTGAAATGATAACTTTCGAAAATCGGGGTGTAACAATCCTCCCCACCTAATAAGGATTTCGTCCCCGAAATCTTACCCTCAATTGAACAGTTGCGGGTAACGCTTTTTCATATCGTCTTCCGATTCCCAAGTAATGTTAGCACCCCGATGATGTTTCCATTGGACTTTAACCATAATCACGTCCTTATGCCTCAACTTCTTCACTTTCGATTCTAAAATTGCTTCTGGTTCTTCTACACAATGATTACTATTGTCCACACGAATTTTCGACAAAGGAACCACGCTTTCCTCTTCAGCTAGACACTTTCTAAGGTAACATACGTGAAAGTTGGATGTATCCCATCCATTTCCGGTGGTAAATCCAACCGATAGGCTTGTAAACCAAATTTCTCCAAAATAGTGAAAGGTCCAAGGAAACGAGGACTAAGCTTTCCACGCTTCCCGAACCGGATAATTCCCTTCCATGGAGATACTTTCAACATGACACGGTCGCCCACTTGAAACTCGACTGGTCTTTTTTTCTTGTCCGCGTAACTCTTTTGTCGGTCTTGCGCCGCCTTTAGCCTTTCCCGAATCTCTTTCACTTTGTCGGTCGTCTCTTGAACAATTTCCGGTCCGGAGAATTGCTTTTCACCCGCTTCTAGACAACAAACTGGGGTTATGCACTTCCGTCCATACAACGCCTCGAATGGTGCCATTCCGATACTAGAATGGTAACTGTTATTGTACGCGAACTCTACTAGCGGTAGATGTGAATCCCAACTTCCCCCGAAGTCTATTACACACGATCTCAACATATCTTCTAATGTCTGGATCGTCCTCTCGCTTTGACCATCCGTTTGAGGATGATACGTCGTGCTCAAATTTAGTCGAGTACCCAACTCCTTTTGCAAACTAGCCCAAAAGTTCAAAGTGAATCGGCTGTCCCGATCCGATACAATAGATTGCGGAACTCCGTGCCTCGACACCGCCTCATCAATATAAAGCTTAACCAACTTCTCCATTGGCAAGGTCTCCCGCATTGCAAGGAAATGCGCACTTTTTGTCAACCGGTCAACAATTACCCAAATGGTGTCGTGCCCATGCAAGGTCTTTGGTAACTTCGTCACGAAATTCATAGTAATGTTGTCCCATTTCCACTCGGGAATAGACAACGGTTGCAAACTCCCATACGGTCTTTGATGCTCCGCTTTGACTTGAAGACATGTGACACACCTTTCCACGTAGCTAGCCACATCCAGATTCATCACCCGCCACCAATAATTCAACTTTAAGTCTCTATACATCTTGGTGCTACCGGGATGTATAGAATATTTCGACTTATGTGCTTCCTCAAGAAGTAAGTCACGATTTCCCCCAATCTTTGGAACCCATATTCGCCCTTGGAAGAGTTTGAGTCCATGACCATCTTCTGTTAAGAGTTCCTTTTGCTTGGACATAACCTCGGCCTTGAGGTTCTCTTCTTTAAGTGCTTCCGCTTGGCTCGTTCTTATACTCTCCAACAAACTCGACACCACATCGATTCTGGTAAGGGACGTTTTGACACCTCCATCATGACTCCTTCGACTCAACGCATCCGCCACCACGTTGGCCTTACCGGGATGATAGAGTAGATCACAATTGTAATCCTTCAAAAGCTCTAGCCATATCTTTTGTCGCATGTTGAGTTCCTTTTGGTCGAAGATGTACTTGAGACTCTTGTGATCCATGAAAAAAGTACACTTGGTCCCATACAAGTAGTGTCTCCACAACTTTAATGCGAAAACTACCGCCGCCAATTCCAAATCATGAGTCGGATAGTTCTTCTCATGGTCCTTTAACTGACGCGACGCGTAGGCTATTACTTTCCCCCTTTGCATTAGGACACACCCAAGCCCCATCTTGGAAGCGTCACTAAACACAACAAAGTCTTCCGATCCTTCGGGTAGGGATAAGATCGGAGCTTCGCACAACTTCCTCTTGAGCGTCTGAAAGGCTTGCTCTTGTGCATCGGTCCAAAGAAACTTGACGTTCTTCCTTGTAAGAGAGGTGAGCGGTGTAACTATCTTGGAAAAGTCTTGAATGAAACGCCGGTAGTAGCCCGCCAAACCCAAGAAGCTTCGAATCTCCGTCGGACTTGTTGGAGGCTCCCAACTCATCATTGCATCGATCTTTGCCGGATCCACTTTTACCCCGTCCTTTGATACCACATGCCCCAAGAATTGCATCTTTTGAAGCCAGAATTCGCACTTCGAGAATTTCGCGAACAACTTCTCTCTCCTTAGAACTTCTAATACTTCCCGTAAGTGTTTTCCATGTTCGGATTCATCCCTTGAATATATTAAAATATCGTCGATGAAGACGATCACGGATTTATCCAAGAATGGGCGACACACACGGTTCATTAGATCCATGAATACGGCCGGAGCGTTGGTTAAGCCAAAAGACATCACCAAAAACTCATAATGACCGTATCTCGTCTGGAAAGCTGTCTTCGGAATGTCTTCGTTCTTCACTCTCACTTGATGATAACCGGATCGAAGAACAATCTTCGAGAAACATCCCGCGCCTTGAAGTTGATCAAAAAGGTCGTCGATGCGAGGTAAGGGATACTTGTTCTTCACCGTGACTTTGTTTAACTCCCGATAATCTATGCACATCCGCATAGATCCATCCTTTTCCTTCAGGAATAGTACCGGTGCTCCCCAAGGAGATGAACTTGGTCGAATGAAGCCCTTCTCCAACAACTCTTGAATTTGCGTCATCATCTCTTTCATTTCTGTCGGTGCCAAACGATATGGAGCACGAGCTATCAGAGCCGCTCCCGGTGTGAGGTCAATCTGAAACTCCACTTGTCGCTCCGGCGGTAATCCGGGTAAGTCTTCCGGAAAGACGTCCGGATAATCTTGTACCACCTCCACATCTTCTACTGACTTCTTTTCTTACTTTGCGTCCACAACGTAGGCCAAGTACGAAAGGTAACCCTTCGCTAAGAACTTGCGAGCCTTAAGAGATGAGATAATAGGATTATTCCTCTTTCCTTTCTCCCCATAAATGGTAGCCACACCATTTTCCGGCAATGGCACTTGGATAATCTTTTTGGAACAAAAGATGTCCGCCCTATGCCTCACTAACCAATCCATACCTATAACGACGTCAAACCCACCTATAGCCATAGGTAGAAAGTCCACTCCAAAAGAATTCCCATCAATTTCTAAAGTGCAATCACAAAAACGGTCTCGAATGATTACTTGATCCCCATTCGCTATTTCTACTACTAACGCATCGGGAAAGACACAAATAGAAGTGGTGAATTGTTTACAGAAAGCATCCGACACAAAGGAACATGTAGCGCCCGAATCAAACAAGACACGAGCAGGCATGGAGTTTACTAGAAACGTACCCGAAACGACATCCGCGGTCTCCTTTGCCTCCTCGGTAGTCATCTGGAAAGCTCGACTCGGTGCCCGTGATGGTTTCTCGACCCTAGCCGTCGAACCCACAGAATTTCCACCACCTCCTCTAACTAGCCTTGGACACTCTCACTTCATATGCCCCAGCTCTCCGCATTCATAACATACCGACCCACGGAGGGAACACTCTCGAGTTGTGTGGTTTTTCTTACCACACTTGTTACACCCGGTTGGAACAGAGAGAGTCCTTGTAGCGTACGACCCCGAGTGCTTTGATATGCACTTGTGGCACCACCGATCTTCACGGCGTTGATCACCCGTTCTCCCGCTTACAAAGGGTCTTGACTGACGAACGGTCCCCGATGGCCCTTCCCACTTCCGTTTCTCACCAACATGCTTCTTCTCATCCCTTTCGACATTGATGTCGTCCTCAACGAGTAAGGACTCCTCGATAACCTCTTGCAGAGTCAAACACTTGGCATTCCTTACCGCCGTTCGCATCTCGGCCGGTAACCCTTGATGATAGGCCTTAATCTTTGACCTTTCGTCGGGGACTAGATGTGCCACCAAGTTTAGTTTCTCCAGAAATATTTTGGAGTAGCCAACCACAGACAGATTCCCTTTCTTCAGATCTCGGAACTCCCGCTCCAATTTGTCCATCGAACGTTCGCTACAATACTTGTCCATAATCTTCTCCTTGAACACCGGCCAAGTTAGCTTAGCCATAACTTCAGGAGTGAGGACTGATCGAGTGAGATTCCACCAAATCAAAGCCTCTCCCCGAAGTAGTTGAGAAGCAAACTTGACCCGTTGAGAGGGATCACACTCACTTGACTCAAAGGCCATCTCCACTTCTTTGAGCCAGTACATGCAAGCAACCGGGTTGTCTGAACCTGCAAACTCCTTAGGGTGGCACCCCAGAAACGCTTTGTAAGTGCACCCCTTAGTCTTCGTCCGGATCCCTTCAGGGGATGGTTCCTCAACCATTACCACATTTGGTCCACCCGACCCCACAATAATGTTTTCAGCCATCGTCTCAGGTTGTCGGTGGCTAGCGTCTCGATCCTCTAGGAGTTTCATGAAAAACTCTTGCTGTTGGATCATGGCCGAAGTCATGGCCAACTGTTGTTGAGCCAGGGCCGCATTCATGGCCAACATCATGCTATCACGGAGCCGGGTCTCCATGGTAACTTCTTCCATGATGGCATTACCTGTATTGAGGTTCCGGCGGGGAATATGCTCAGGTCCGCCTCCCAAGATTCTGGGTACAGGAATGTCATCGGTGGTTACACCCACGGGAGGTCGTACAGCTGCAGGTTCCACCTCTGGTTGACCCTCTGGCATGCCCGACAACCTACTTCGAGTGTTTACCATTAAATCTGCCATGCACGAACGAGAAATAGATTGAGAAAAGACTAAGCAAGTTGAACTCATTGTACGTACTACTACCTTCATCAATCATCATAATAATAGTAAAGCAAGTATGCTCACGTGATAATGCATTCATAATAGCAGTAGCTAAGTGAAATTATGAACGAACCATACACAAGAATTCTTGTCACCATCATCACAACTTTCAATTAAAGTAATTCCGTAATCCTAATGCTCTCCCCACCTAGGATTTCTACCCCAAGTGGACAGTGAAGTCATAAAGTCTAAAGCTTAAGTCTAGATATGCTAAACAATACCTAGTTCACTTACACTAAAGCTCTGATACCAACTTGTAACACCCTAAAAATAGGGATAACAAAAACTTTCCATAAATGGAGAAGTGGTATAAAGTTTGCCATAGCAAGAGCCTCCCAAAAAGGGGAAATATACAAATAACCTGTTTAATCACAATTCTGTAATTTAACGGATAAATAAACAACAACCAACTAATCTAATTTCTACATCTAGAAAAGAGATTACAAAAGGGGTGTCATCTATAAACCCAAATCTTCCAAAAATAGTTCAAGTGCCAAAATCCCCAAGCTCTTGCCCAAAGCATCTAAACTTGCCTAGGAACCGCGCCGCTAACACCTGAGATACACATCGACACCAAACAAGTGTTAGGCCAAAAAGCCTAGTGAGTTGAACAATAATAAGCATGCATGAACAGTCACAATTTCTTATCAGCAGTTAACCAGTGTTCAATATATGTGGAGTCATTAGGGGAGACCCAAAGCACCAATCAAGTCCCACCCAAGAGTCGATATACCTTGATGCCCTTAACAAGGAACACCCCAAAGGCCCGACACACCCGAAGACTATCGCTAAGAAAATTCCCCGAATGGCGGAGGTCTAGGCACATACCATCACAGTGGCACCCAAGACTACATCCTCCTAGTGTACTGACTTGGTTCGTCCACATAATGCATATAGGAGGTCCTTAGGTATATTTCAACCAAATATAATTCAATACCAACCATAGGTACAATATCACCCTCCTAATAGCATGAGTCCAACATAAGACTTAAACATCCACATAGCCACGTTGTAGATACAATATCACCAAGAATATATTCCAAATGGAAATCATCATGATATACCAACTTATATTCCTTATACATGTCCAATACCCATTGTGGGCACATATAATGGAAATCCCCAAATAATTACACAACATAGAGTACATCATGGGATGACACTTCATATACATATATCTCACATAATCTCATGGAAATACCATCAAATACATAAACCCGTAAAGATGACCATTTGAGCAAATATGTGATAATAACAACAATTAAGCAAATATGATGTGTATCCAGTTTTAACAAAAGTTTAGTAAACTCACCTTCAAGGTTTTGAACCAAAAACCCAGAAAATAGAGAACCCTAGATCCAAGAAGATAAAACTTGGAGAAGATGAAGATGGAGATGGTGGTGAAGCTTCCAAACCGAAATCTTGGATGATACTCTTAACTCTAGCAACAATTGGTGATGATTTGGTGGTTGAAAAAAGCTTAGAAGAAGTAGGTGAAGGGAAGGGTTGGGAGAGAAATTTTGAGATGAAGAAGATGAGAAATGAGAAATATTTGGGGAAAATAATGTATAAAAACGTCCAGCACCATTCTCGTGGGTTGATCCGTGAGTTCAACTTCAGCAACCCACATAACAAGGTACCCTAATTTTCATTCTGGTAGGTTGCTCCGTGGGTTCAACTTCAGCAACCCACATAACAAGGTACTTCAACCACTGATTTTGGCCCACTTTTGAAATTGATTTTTCTTCTTATTTGGTCAAATCCCGTTTCGGTCCGTTTTCGCTCCGGAAAGAACCGTTGGACTCGTAATTGAATCATTCATCCATCAAGGCTATAAAGTCAAGGATTCAAGTCCAAAATCAAATATCTTATTTTTCATTATTGTATCGATTTCGGTAAAAACTTGAAATGATAACTTTCGAAAATCGGGGTGTAACATCAACAGACAGATATAATCACAAATATAAATACAATCAAGCTCAAGCACATAGATATTGAACTATCAAGCTCAAACTCCCAAACACATATACATACAACAATCCCATAAAACCTGTAAAAAACAATTAAGTTTGAACATCTTTTTGCCAGTGTAAAATAGAGAAGTTTTGATGTAAAAAGTCATTCTCTTTTATATATGGTAACACCAAGAAACATATAATTACTCCCTCCCACCCTAACTATGCACAGATCCAAAAACCAAACCTTGTACCCCAAAAGAATAATGTCCCAAACCCAGATACCAATGTTAGGAACATAGCTTGAGTGTATAATGCCACATAGAGTAGTAGATGCCAAGGTCTCCATGGTATCTAGAAAATTAAACCAAATCCAAAGTCAGAACCCTAATAGAGTTTCTTTTACTTCATTAACAATTTAAATTTGATTTTAGAAATATTATTGATCCACCAAACAATTCTCCATTAATCCTTCAATCATCGATCAACCAACTTAAAACATAACCACAATATGCAGACTAGAAAACGCATAAAATAAAGAAAATAAATTTGCAGAACATGCTTATGGATTGACGCTTCACATATCTTATTATATTATGAATTTACGGATGTGCATTTTTACATATGATTGTAATGTCTGTTTTGTTTAGTCATTAATTTCGAAAAAAAAAATTATTGTGAATATATGGATTTGGAAACTCGACACTTTTGCGATTAATTTCCTAGATATGTTGTCAATAACATACTTTATGGTAGTAACTGTTTTGCAATTAAATCATACTAACCTATAAAAAAATTGAGAAAAGGAGAATAATATGAACAAAAAACATGATGTCAGATAAGTTACTAGCTTCGGAATTGTGATTCACCCGCGCTGCATCGCGCGGGTAGATAGCTAGTATATATATATATATATATATATATAGGGAGAGGTTCATTTGAGAAATGGTAAATGTATGAGAAATAGAGAAGTAATCTTAGCCATTCATCTCGTCAACATTTGCGGCTTTGACCGCGAAACACCGGATAATTCCTTGCATGATCTATAGAAGGTAGAGGGGTAGTTTCGTAAAATACACCGGATGAGTTCATATATGAACCTATATGATTCACATATGAACTATACGTTCATATATGAATCAATTAATTAGTTCATGTAAGAATTAGTTAATTAGTTCATATATGAATCACAAAAGATCATATATGAATCTGTTAATTAGTTCAACTGATTCATATATGAACTTACAGTTAATTAGTTCATATGTGAATCAGTTAATTAGTTCATATATGAATCAATTAAAAGAGTTCAGATGTGAATTACACTGATTCATATATGAACATATAGTTCATATGTGAATTATACATGTTCATATATGAACACAACCCGTGTATTTTGTAAAAATACGAAAGTGTCCTTTTATTTTTGGAATAACCGCAACTTTTGACCAGTCAAAGCCGCAACTTTTGACAAGTCAAAGACGCAATATTTGACCAGTCAAATCCGATCTTGACCATATGAATGGCTATAATTACTTCTCTATTTCTCATATATTTACCATTTCTCAAATGAACCTAAGGCTATATATATATAAATAGGGAGAGGTTTATTTGAGAAATGGTAAATATATGAGAAATAGAGAAGTAATCTTAGCCATTCATCTGGTCAACATTTGCGGCTTTGACCGCGAAGCACCGAATAATTCCTTGTGTGGTCTATAGAAGATAGAGGGGTAATTTCGTAAAATACACGGTATGAGTTCATATATGAATCTGTATGAATCACAAAGATTCATATATGAATCTGTTAATTAGTTCAACTGATTCATATATGAATCTTTGTGATTCATACAGATTCATATATGAATCTTTGTGATTCACAAAGGTTCATATATGAATCTTGGTGATTCATACAGATTCATATATGAATCTTTGTGATTCATACAGATTCATATATGAATCTGTTAGTTAGTTCAACTGATTCATATATGAATCACAAAGGTTCATATATGAATCAGTTAAAAGAGTTCAGTTGTGAATTGCACTTGTTCATATATGAACATATAGTTCATATGTGAATTATACATGTTCATATATGAACACAACCCGTGTGTTTTGTAAAATTTACGAAATTGTCCTTCTATTTTTGGGATAGCCGCAATTTTTGACCGGTAAAAGCCGCAATATTTGACTAGTCAAATCCGATCTTGACCATATGAATGACTAGGATTACTTCTCTATTTCTCATATATTTACCATTTCTCAAATGAACCAAACACTATATATATATATTAGAGTCAAAGTTCAACCACCGAATTAAATTTAAATTTTCAAAAAGAATATAAAATATGAATATTTATTACAGAAAAAAAATCTGACATGATATTATTATAAAAGTTTTTCATTTTTACATACGTGTTAAAATTATGATCATTACTCTTACGATATTTATAACATCTTATTTATTTTGCCAATAAATCATTTGTACATCCACATTTTTTTGGGATGTCTTTGTGTTTTTGAAATTGGCAAAACCAATAACGAGTTGTAAATTTTTCAAGGAACCTTGGTTATGAAAATTCCAAAAAATGGTAATACTTTACAAAGAATTGGAGGTGATAATTCAACCCATTTACTTATGAATTGGTCCATTTTGCTTATATTTTTATCTTCAACGGGTCAGGGCTGTGTGGTAGTGTTGTTGAATGATTAAATGGCCATAATGTTTAAGAGACTTAGGGGGCGTTTGGTTTGCAGATTCTGATGGAATCTGATGGAATTGGAATGTCCAATTCCTTTGACCAAATTCAATTCCCTTGTTTGGTTCATTCTTTTCTATAGAAGGAATGTGTGAATTCCACCAAATTCCACAAATGAAGGATTTGAACATTCCATCCTAAAACCCAAGGATTTCAATGGAATGGAATCTTATATTTTGATAATTCCAAATTTACCCTTTACTCCAAACTAAACCCTACTAATATTGATTATCAGCAAACACCAACTATCTCTCTCATCTCTATCTTCCTCTCTCTCCTCTCGCTATCTCTCTCTCCTCTCTCTCCCCTCTCTCTCCTCTCTCTCTCCTCTCTATTTCTCTCCTCTCTATTTCTCTCCTCTCTTTATCTCTCCTCTCTCTATCTCTCATCTCTCTCCTCCCTCTCTCTCTCTTCCCTCTCTCTTTATCTCTCCTATCTCTTTCTCTTTCCTCTCTCTCCTCTCTCTCTTCCCTCTCTCTTTATCTCTCCTCTCTCTCCTCCACTCTCTCCTCTCTCTCTCTCCTCCACTCTCTCCTCTCTCTCTCCCTCTCTCCTCTCTCTCTCCTCTCTATTTCTCTCCTCTCTTTATCTCTCCTCTCTCTCTCTCTATCTCTCTCTCTTCTCTATCTATCCTCTCTCTTACCTTCACTCTCTCCTCTCTCTCCTCCCTCTCTTCCCTCTCTCTTTATCTCTCCTCTCTCTTTCTCTTCCCTCTCTCACCTCCACTCTATCCTCTCTCTCTCCCTCTCTCCTCTCTTTCTCTTCCCTTTCTCTCCTCTCTCTCCTCTCTCTCTCCCTCTATCCTTGTAACACCCTCAAATCTGGAAATAGCAACTTATTTAAAATTTTCTAAATACATCAATAAAAGAATTATCTACAACCACAAACTAAGATTTAATCTCAATACAAACATTCATTCTATACAAAAGCCTATGATAAGAACGGGTGCTACTATTACCCCAAAGATAGTCACTATCTCCAACATTGCGGAAGACTTCACCAACTACTTACTTTAGTGTCTAGTAAGGCTCTACGCTTCATAAAACTGCTAGAACTCAACTTCCAACTGGAACCTGTTGCACATGCCGACAAATAAAAAGGTTAGGCTTAACGCCTAGTGAGCTCAAGAGTTTTCAACATATATAAAGATGTCTGCGAAAATAGGTAATGCATTTTAATTCATAATCTTTCAAAAGGTATGCTTTGAATATGCAAACGACTTGTTTTCCAATAATATGCATTTTAGACAGAGAACACCAATTCGGACGTTTTTCTAAATCAAATTACTACAAAAGAATGATACCAATGTAAACCGCCCCTTCATAAATTAGCTTTAACCCAAAACTCACTCAAAGCGCAAATATAAATTAAACTCTCCATTTAAGAAGGTACGGTTAAACCTTATATTTCAAAACATCCAAAACTCGGGTGGGGCATAATACTTAACCCATAAATCAAGGGTAAAACCCAAATATACAAAACGTCACCGAAAATTTAGATAATAAAACTCAATACCCAAAGACAACACCTTTCGGTGACGGGGGATTCCCGATTCCATAAAATGTGACGGTCCACAAAGTAAGCCCATTTTATGTTGTTATGACTAGTCATATAAACGAAAGTACACGCAAGGGATGTCAGGCTCAGTGGCTTTAAACATACACCCACGGAAACTCAAGTTCAACCCCGAAGGGTTGCTAGGTCGAGCTCCTCATCCAATATTGTAATACTTGAGCACGAAGGACTTATAACCCAATTCGATGCCAAACGTGCCTCGACGTGGAAAACTAGTCGTCCCACGCCGGAACAATAAATACAAGCGCAAGGGATGTCAGGCTCAGTGGCTTTAAACATACACCCACGGAAACTCAAGTTCAACCCCGAAGGGTTGCTAGGTCGAGCTCCTCATCCAATATCGCAACCAAGGCTCTAAGTCGAGCTACCAAAACTGGACATATGTCCAAAGACTCCAACTCAAATAACCCAATGACCCATTTATAAATGAAGTAAAAATACGATAAAACGCATTCGACCCATGGGTATGCAAACACAACGACTAAAAGTGTAATTAATTCAAAACTCCACGTTAGTTGAGGCAATCAATTTTCCAAATGACTTATACCCTTATATTCCCAAAATGCCTCATAACACAAAAGACATGCCTTTTTCCAAACTTAACTGCTGATAAGAATGAAAATCATAAAATGAGACTATAAACGCTCTTTCAAATACCTCACATAAACGTGCAAGTAATACTTTATAAAACATTCCATTTCATGAATGATGCATAAGACCCGACAACCATTTAAAAGTGTACTTCTTTGACCAAGGATTTATTTATGCAATGAAACCTCAAAACACATTCATTTGTGACACATTTATCAAAATGCCCAAAAATCACAAATGTGGGTATTATACAAAGTTTGTAAAGTTAAATACTTCCAAAAATCAAATATTAGCAAATAACCCAACATTTGATAATTTCATGTAGAACACATAAACACTTTAAAATAGACATTTTGGCATGTACAACGTTTTCACAAATCAACTTGAACTCACCTTGTTAGATTTAGGCTAAATCTAGATCTTTCCTCCAACTAGAGCTCATTTGAAAAACACTTGAATCCTCAAGCCGAAATCCTCCAAAAACCTAGATCCACACAACTTCAACCGTAAAATAACTACACCCAACCATATAGAAACATTCCCCAAGCATAATACACCAAAATCCCCAACGAGATCCAAACCCTAGTTTCTCCCAAAACTATCAAGTCCGAGATTTGATAAGCCAAATACTAGGGAAACATCAATGGAACATTCATAACTTATTACAAGGTTTGGAAATGGAAAGAATGTACTTACCACTTAGGTTTTGACGAAAAACCTAGAAAACCCGAAATGAACTTGAGGTTGAAGAAGAAGATGAAGATCCTTGACCAATAACTTCCAATCTTTGACGGGTGGAAGGAGGAAAACTTGGAACATAAAGATTTTGTGCCCTTACTGATTTTAGGGTTTGGGGTTCGGTTTCTAGAGAGAAAAAGGGTGAAAGGGGTTGAGATAAATGAAGAGGGGCTGCTCAAGGCTGATTAAAAACGACCAGGGCCGTCGGCGATTGTGCCCGACGATTGTGCCCAGGGCACTCTCGCCAGGGCACTATCGCCCAAATTGTACCGCGGGCATCACCCTGTTGGCGATTGTGCCCATGGCACTATCGCCCAGAGTGTCCCGAGCCCCGATTTCTTCCATTTTCATCCGGAGCACCCACGATGCGATAAGGCTTAAAAGGTAAGGTGTAAGGGATGAAATTATATGATCAGAATCAAGGATTTCTTAAAGGATTGGCTTTCACAGACAGGGATTTACGGGTGTTACAATCCTCTATCTCTCCACTCTCTCCTATCTCTCTCTTCCCTTTCTCTCTTCTCTCTCTATCTCTTTCCTCTCTCTCTCCTTCTATCCTCTATCTCTCCTCCACTCCCTCCTCTCCCTCTCTCCTCTCTCTCTCCTTCTATCCTCTATCTCTCCTCCACTCCCTCCTCTCCCTCTCTCCTCTCTCTCCTCCTCTCCTCTCTCTCTCCCTCTCCTTCTCTCTCCTCACTCTCTCGGCATCATTCATGTGCTAAAATAATAAAAACAATTTTTGTTAAAAATTAAACTATTTAATGACTATTTTATTAAAGTAATTTTTATTTAAAAAATTAAAATAATCAAAAAGGGTATTTTGGTCATTTACCAAAATACCATTCGAATTCCGAAGCTACAATCTGTGAACCAAACAGAAAGTTTCCAATTCATTTAACAGATTCCATCCCAATTCTGTCAACCAAACAGGTGGTCAAACCTGACAACATTCCATTCCAATTCCATCAAAGTCAAATTCCTTTGACAGATTCCATTCCATCCAAAAACATTTTGCGAACCAAACGCCCCCTTAATGATATAATGCAAAATAAAATATGGTTGTTTGGTAATTGTTCTGAATGAACAGTCTGAATGACAACAAATTATCTTTTAACCCTCTGTATGATTTAGTTCTGAATGAAATACAGTTGTATGATAAATATCCGAAGAAATAATTTACTTTGCAAATATAACTACATACTCAATACTCTTGAACAAAAATCAACATCATCAACGTAAACCTTGGAATAGCACATACTATAATCAAACAAAAAAGAACTCAAAACTATTGTATTCTACATAAACATTGACGTGTCAACTTGAACCTTGACAACCCCAATACGCTCTACTAGTAATACCATTCAACATAGAAAAACACATCACCAAACTTCATAAACAACTTGAAAATGGTCACTGAAAGATGTTTCACTATCGATAGTATGAGACATAAACCTAATATTCCTTCTTTTGTAGTCAAACAAACACATATACATGTGAAAAAACAAAAAACTAAATATTTCTTCTTTGTCCAAATCAATTTCAACGACAAAGAGAAAACATAAAAAATCTCACTTCATAGTTAACATGTGGTTAACCAAACAAAGGTATATATCCAAATAAGTTTCACCTTCTTTATGCTAGTAGATGAATAAACAAAAACCAAGTTCTATTTTTTAAGGTTTCTTGAATGAATACGGTGCTTGAACTATAATCAATAAACATAACTATAATACGGTGCTTGAACTATAATCAATAAACATAACTATAATCAAGGTCCAAATCCAAGTATATATATCCAAATAAATCGAATCCAAATTAGTGTTTTGAATAAACATAACTTAAATCAAGGTCCAAATCCACCTAAAATCAAGGTCTAAATCAATGTTTTGAAGGTTTAAACTACAATCAATAAACAAAACATAAATGTAAAGGGGAGTGTGAAAATTTTTTACGGTTAAAATTTCATTTATTTCAATTACTGACAAACAAAAAAGGAAGTGAGTTAGACAAAAGAAGAAGAAGAAGAAGAAGCAACACAGCCGTCATTGTTCACACATCATATGTGATTGGTGGATTTCTCATAGTTGGTGCTGCTGCGCATGCAACCATTTTTATGGATCCGATCCAAGGTTTGAACTATAATCATATACAAATCGAAACATAAATAAGAAACTAAATTGATACAAAAATTCAGAATCGATGGGAGCACAAATACATAAAACGATACAAAAACCAAATCGATACAAAAATTAAATCCATGTTGAAACAAAAACCAAATTGAATTTAGAGGATGAAATTGAAGGGTTTGATTCAGAAGAACACAAATTGTAGAATTTGAGATGTACCTGTAGATCGATCATGAAGAATAGGGAGAAACTCTTGTGAGTGACGTGAGTTTGGAGGGGCATTCTTGTGAGTGACCAAAGTATAAAAGGTCAATCTTGGAAAAATAGGGTTCTGAATGGTTTGGGGAGACTCAAATGAAAAATTTCTCACAGGATAATAGAACCATTAAGAGCCATACTTTTTTTACTGAACAAGATTTACCTCTTTGATAAATCTCAACCATCGGATTTTTACATAATACATATAGACATTCAAAGATTAAACACTTAGAAATAAGCTATATTAACATAAACAAGTCCACTCCGATGTATACTCCAATCCATCGGATTAGACACTTAATAAGAGTTTAAATTAGGGGTGTTCGCGGTGCGGTTTGGGGCAAAACTGCAAACCGCACCGCATATGTGGTTTGAGCATTTTCCCAAACCGCAAACCGCACCGCGAAATGCGATGCGGTGCGGTATGGTGCGGTTTATGCTGTTTGTACCTAACACACTTTACACCTACAATTCAATAATTATAAGATTAAAAAAATCATTTTGAAGTCAACGATAACTTGATCGTGGTCCAAAAAATAAAGATATTCAACACGTCCGATTTGTAAATACACATTACATAAATATTGCAATTATTATATATATATATATATATACATATATGTGTGTGTAATATATAAAATTAAAAAATATACATATATATATAATGTGCGGTGCGGTGCGGTTTGAACCGCAGTTTGATAACTCAAAACCGCAAACCGCACCGCATAATGCGATTTGGTAAAAATGCAAACTGCAAACCGCACCGCGGAAGTTCTAAACTGTGCTTTGCGGTGCGGTGAGGTGTGGACGGTTTGACAATTTAGATGAACACCCATAGTTTAAATCCGATGAAGGAATCAAAATCTATGATTCATCGGATTTACAACCATCGGATTAAATGTATTCGGATAAAAGTCTCAATCCGATGAATGCTCTTAAGCAACCATCAAAATGCTACTCTCAACGGATTCCCATACTCCTTTGACTTATTCAATGCATTTAATATCCGAAACATCTATCTTTCACAAATGTCTATAACTGGTAACTATTGTATAGTTTATACTTCAGAATAGACAAAATATGATTTTTACTTGTAAAAAGTCTTATTACTATATGAAATCAATACAAGATACAGTCAGTATGTAGTCTAAAAAATACTACTACTGGCAAGCCGGATTTGAAGTGCAAACTTGGCCAACAAGTTTGGTTCTCCAACTCTTCCCAACTTTCATCCTAAAGTATGGGAACATGCAAAGGCATGTCAATTTAAGTATGTTCTAAAGTATTATTTAATTACTTGTCATACTTTACTGTTCTCTCTGCATAAAAGGATGAGAAGGGTTAACAAGTGTATACATCAACTCAAAAGGCTGAAGTGAAAAGTACAAACATGCATGGATCAACAAATTAGATGAAGACACTTGTTAAAGTTGAAAGAGAACATTTAGTGCAATGAAAGCTATAAAATGATTTCATTATGTTAATTTGCAAATCACTCATTTTGGAAGAACATATCTCTGTGATAGCTTCAAAGTAAATTTGACGTCAATATCTGAGAGTTGTCTTAGTCTCTCAGATCTTAAAGAGAATCTTATTCTCATCTCTTTCAATGGGTAAATTTGTCCCCTCAGATAGTTTAGTATAAAGGTCTTGCCTCCTAGCTTCCACAACATATTTGTAATTTTATGTTTGAAATAAATTAAAATTTAAAAGAACAAATTTACCGTGTTTGTATTCAACCCCTTCTATAAACACTTTTTGTACATGTGAGTCATTGTGGTCCAGGACCAACACTCTTAATGGAACTATTAAGAGGTAAACAAACATACCCTCAAACTGTTAATATTAAAAAATATGATTAAAAGAAAACGGGTTAAAAATCACCTAAATTGTACTCAAATGCATCCAATCTTATTATTTGTTAAAAAAACTAAATTATTACTGTCACCATTTAACATATTAATTACTTAAACTTAGATCTATTTTAACTTGTTATATTTTCAACAAGATTTCTCTATAAAATTTCTAAAATAGATAACAAAAAATCAAAATTTTTAAAGAGATTTATATTTAACTCCAATAGATTCTCTATTAACATTCATTATATTATTAAAATTTTCTATAAATTATCACCTTAATACACTTTTAAAAAGAATTTATATAAAATAATAATACTTCAATCTCATCGACAGGAATGCATGTAAAATTAATTTATCTTTATCTACAAATCATGTTTTAGAGAATTATCTAAACTAGGAGTTTACTCTGGTTTTATATATTTTAGAGCATTTTCCAACAGGTTCTCTAGAAATTTTCTAAAATTAAGAACCAAAAGTCAAAATCTCCAAATAAAATTATATTTAACTCCAACATATTCTTTATTTTAGAGATTTCAACATTAATTATATTATTAAAATATTTTATTGTTTTATCATCTCAATACACTTTTTTTTTTAAAACTTTATTTGAAATAATAATGGTTTAATCTCATTGGTGAGAAATGAGAATGAACAAAAAAAGTCATTTCTTTGACCTCATATCAAGTACTAGAGAATTCTCTAAACTTAGAAAATAATATAGAGAATTTGTTGACGTAAAATAGAGAATACAACCTCAATTTCATTTATTTTAGAAAATTTGTTAGAGATATTCTTTTAGAATAATATAGATAATCTATTTGAGCAAGAAAAACAACAAAAACTTTATTTTCTCAATTAGAGAATCTCTTTAAAATGCCAATGGTTGTTGAATTTTGACTTTGACATACAATTGTTAATTGTTTTTTTATATTATATTTTTTATTTCTGTTTTATTTAGATGCACATCATGAATCACATATTTTAGATAGAAGGTATCAAGAAAAGAAAGAAAGAATTGAAACCGTTTGTAAATTTTTTTTTGTTGAAAATTGGACTGGTTAAGAGAAAGTTAATTTTGGTATAAATAAGAGAGACTCGGTTTAATAATTTAATATATATACTATATTATAAAGCATGGATAAATAACTCTTAAATACAAATTATTAGGCATAGAGTACCATCATTTTATGCAAGATTTTAAAAATCTCTTAATTTACAAGTATCAAAACACAAGATACATGTTACTACTGCAAACTTCTAACACCCACCAATTTAGTATGTGCATGGTCTTCCTTTTATGCAGACCTTTCCATGTATCACTATTAATATATACTAGAAGCGTACTCGCGCAATGCAGCGAGATACATCACGATTTTAATGTTTCATTTTATTTTTTGTTGATTTTCAGTACGATCTTGGATGGTTTTGAGAAAGTTATAATGTTTTTTTTTATAAATTTGTTTAATTCAGACTTAATAATATAATGTTTTTTATATAAAAAAAATTAAGCATTTTGTTAGAATTCAATGATTATCTTATATATTTTAATGACATCTATAAAAAATAAACAATTACATATTTAATAATATAATTAAAACAAATTTATAGTAATATAATATATTAATTAATAGTGATACATGGAAATGTCTACATAAAAGAAAAGTCTGCACATACCAAATTGGTGGGTGTTTAGAAACCTGCAGTAGTAATATATATCTTGTGATTTGATACTTGTAAATTAAGAGATTTTTAAAATCTTGCATAAAATAATGGTACCTTGTGCTTAATAATTTGTATTTAAGAGTTTTTTATCCGTGCTTTATAATATTTATATTTTCAAATAAATGTTAAATACAATTAAACATTTAACTAGACAAACCTTTTTAGAATTTCTAGTTTTCGTTTCACCATTAAACAATTATTGAATTAGATAAGCCAAATTTTCATATATAGCAGTATTATTTTAGACATATATTAATAATAACAAAAATACATCCACTTAAACATTTATGTAACGTCCCAAAACTTTTAAACATTAACATTTACCAGCTCATATCCAAAACCATACCAAACGGTCCCAAGTCAACAAGAAATAAAGTAATAACAAGGTCTGTTACAAGACAACCTATTACATAACTGAGAATATAAAGAAAAACAGCTAAAAAGGAAGTCTTCTAGTGCCAGCCCCTGCTCACACCTTCTCCTTACCCTTAGCGGATGTACCTACTTCACGGCGACCTGAAAAGGGTTTTAGTTTTTGAAAAGCGAGGGTTAGACCGAAGGTCTAGTGAGTTCCCTCTGGCATTCACTCAACCAACCAAGCAATGAAGAATTCAATAAATTAAATAAATTTAACTCTTTAACAATAACACCACAACTACAAACATACTTTTTGCTCACACTGCCGTCCTTAAAAGGGACGGCGCAACTGGCTCACACTACCTTAAGTGGACACACCCCCATTGGCATTTACGGGATACACTCCCCGGTATGAGCGAAGGCGGGACCCCCCCCCCCCCCCCCCCGACTGGAATACATGCGGGACACACCCCCCGACTTATGCGCATCTACCAATTAATAATGTATGCATACATATAATTATAACAACATCACCAACGGATCTACCAAATAAATCTCACAATTATAAGATAACGCAAGTAATAGTGATTTTAATAACTTTCATGTAACCTTAATCACTTAACAACGAAAACATTTAGTTTTGGAAACCCACCTGGAAACAAGAACTCCCTTACGCTCCCTTATGCTCGGTCCCACTCCTACACGATCACCTAAAGAGATGAAGGATTAGGTTCAAACCACAGAACCTGATAAGATTCCACTACACCCGGACTCTAATTCCCCGGGCGCCCCGCCTCCCGCGGTCCAGCCCGGTCCATGCCGACTCCCGACCCCATCCTCCCCCGGGCGCCCCGTCTCCCGGGGTCCCGCCCGGGTCCTCCTTATCCTACTCCCGGGGTCGTTTTCCCCCCAGTATAACCGGGACTCCCCGGTGTCATCCGACGCCCGGGGTTTCGACTAACCCCGGGGTCGCCTAAATCCCCCAGATGTCGCCCGGGGGCAATTAAGGGTTTTATGCGAACCCCAGACATCGAAAAAACCAACAAAATTCCTTAAACCCTCTTATTAACCTTATCAAAATATATAGGTTTAGGATCCAAAGCAACAATAATCAATCCATTAACAACAATAATCATAAGAACAACCTATAAGGAGTAAAATGAGGGTTTTCAAGCATTTCTCATTCAACCTAACCCAAGAACATCAGACTTCTCAATCTACTCTTTCAATTAAAGAAAGTATTGCCTTAGAAAACTTACCTTGAAGAAGATTATTATAGACTTGAAATCCACAGTAGAATACGCCCTTCCTTGTTCTTCCCCAAAATGGCTCCAAATCGCTCTTTCTCCTTTTCTCTCTAATCGGCCGCCACACCAACTATAGTATCCCCTAGGGTTAGTCTCCTTTTAATAAAGAAGTTTCATTTAACCCATTCCACTTTGATCTTTGATCCGAAACACACCCAAACTCTATAATTTTATATTTGGACTCGATCATTACATTATCCTCCCCTCAAAAGAATTCCATCCCCGGAATTCCTTCGCTGAACAATCTTGGGTACTGGGACCTCATGTTCTCCTCCACTTCCCATGATGCCTCCTGACCTCTATGGAAATCCCATTGAACTTTCACCAAACGAATCTCTTTGTTTCTTAATTTCTTCACCTTGGAATCCAAAATCGCCACCGGTTTCTCGACATAACTTAATTTCTCATCCACTCGAATGTCCTCTAATGGTACCGCCACATCCACTTCCGCTAAGCACTTCTTTAAATTAGATACGTGAAACGTAGGGTGTACTCCCCTCAAATCATCAGGTAATTCGAGCTTGTAAGCCACCTTTCCAACACGTTCACTGATCACAAAGGGCCCTACAAACCTTGGTTTCAACTTTCCTTTATTTCGGAACCGTACAACGCCTTTCCATTGTGAGACCTTTAACATCACCTTGTCTTCCACTTGAAACTCTAATGGTTTCCTTCGCTTATTCGCGTACATCTTCTGACGATCTTGCGTCGTCTTTAGCCTTTCTCGAATCTGATTTATCTTGTCGGCTGTCACTTGTACTATCTCTGGACCCGCCAATTGTCGTTCCCCCACCTTGTTCCAACATAAGGGTGTTTTGCACTTGCGTCCGTACAATGCCTCAAATGGTGCTGCTTGAATGCTGGCGTGATAACTGTTGTTATAGGGGAACTCTATCAATGGTAGATGAACTTCCCATGAACCTTTGAAATCAATCGCACATGCTCAAAGCATGTCTTCTAACGTTTGGATGGTCCTTTCACTTTGCCCATCCGTTTGTGGGT
This sequence comes from Arctium minus, assembly GCA_954870635.1. Lineage (NCBI taxonomy): Eukaryota > Viridiplantae > Streptophyta > Magnoliopsida > Asterales > Asteraceae > Arctium > Arctium minus. The sequence goes on from OX941088.1 coordinate 35,105,131, forward strand.
GATATGCAGTACTCAGCTTGAGTTGCGTTCCCAGCTCCGTTTGAAGGCTCTTCCAAAAAGTTGATGTGAATCGACCATCCCGATCTGAAACAATAGATGTCGTCACTCCATACCTAGACACTATCTCATCTAAATACAACTTAGCCAATTTTTCTAACGGGTATGACTCCTTAATTGGTAGAAAATGGGCCGACTTTGTAAGTCGATCCACTATCACCCAAATGGCGTCGTTCCCCTTAGGTGATCGCGGAAGTCCCGTAACAAAGTCCATCGCGATCTCATCCCACTTCCATACTGGGATTTCTAACGGTTGAAGCTCTCCGTAAGGTCTTTGGTGTTCCGCTTTCACCTTTAGGCCGTTAAGCATCGCTCGACGAAGTAAGCGATATTTTTCTTCAAATCCGACCACCAGTAGCTTTGCCTCAAATCTTGATACATTTTGTTGGTTCCCGGGTGAATAGAATAACGCGACTTATGTGCTTCCTCCAACACTTTCTTCCGAAGATCACCCCGTTTCGGAATCCATACTCGATCACCAAAACATTTCACCCCCCGACTGTCCATCGCTAACGAATTTACAATTCCGACTAATCTTTCGCTCTTCAAGTTCTCCTCTAAGAGTGCTTCCTTTTGTAGACTCTTGACTTCCTCCAAGAAGGTGGAAGTTGCCTCCACTCGAAACGCCACTACTCTTGCTGCATCTCTACGCTCTTTCCGACTCATGGCGTCGGCCACTACATTGGCTTTACCCGGATGGTACAAAATCTTGCAATCATAATCGCTTAACAACTCCATCCATCTCCGCTGCCTCATATTCAATTCTTTCTGATTGAACAAATGCTGGAGGCTCTTGTGGTTACTATAAATCCGACACTTAACCCTGTACAAATAATGTCTCCATAATTTTAACGCGAAGACTACTGCTGCCAACTCCAAATCATGCGTCGAGTAATTCTTCTCTTGTTTCTTTAACTGCAGAGATGCGTAGGCGATCACCCTCCCTTCTTGCATCAATACACACCCTAACCCTAATTTAGAGGCATCGCTGTAGATCACAAATCCTTCTGTTCCGTTGGGTAGAGATAAGATCGGTGCGCTACTCAAACTTTCCTTCAATTTATTGAACGCATCTTCTTGAGCCTCCGTCCACACAAATTTAACGTTTTTCCTTGTTAGCGCTGTTAACGGAGTGGCTATCCTCGAAAAGTCCTGAATAAACTTTTTATAATAGCCCGCCAACCCAAGGAAACTTCTTACTTCTGTCGGTGATTTTGGCGCTTCCCAACCTTTGATAGCTTCGATCTTAGCTGGGTTAACCTTAATTTCATGCTCCGATACTACGTGCCCTAGAAATTGTACCCCCCTTAACCAAAATCCACATTTTGAGAATTTGGCGTAGAATTTCTCGTGCTTGAGTAGATCTAACACTGCTCACAAGTGTGACTCATGCTCACTCATGGATCGTGAATAAATTAGTATGTCATCGATAAAAACCATGACACACTTACCCGATTCATCAGGTCCATGAATACCGCTGGAGCGTTAGTCAGTCCAAAGGGCATGACTAAAAACTCATAATGCCCGTACCTTGTACGGAAAGCCGTCTTTGGCACATCTTCTTCTCTCACCTTCAGTTGATGGTACCCCGACCGCAAATCTATCTTCGAAAAATAGCTCGCTCCTTGCAATTGATCGAAAAGATCATCAATTCTGGGAAGCGGGTACTTATTATTGAATGTTACTTTGTTGAGTTCGCGATAGTATATACACATTCACATAGACCCATCATTCTTCTTAACGAATAACACTGGTGCTCCCTACGGTGAGGTACTAGGACGAATAAAACCCTTGTCAAGAAGCTCTTGCAGTTGTGCCATCATCTCCTTCATTTCGGTCGGAGCCAAACGGTAGGGTGCTCTTGCAATAGGTATTGCGCCGGGCATCAGGTCTATTCGAAATTCAACTTGCCGATCCGGGGGCAAAGTGGTTAGGTCGTCCGAAAACACTTCCGGATATTCATTCACTACTGGGACCGACTCTAACCCCTTTTTCTCCTTCTTAGCGTCTAGGACGTACGCTAGGAATCCCTCACACCCTTCACTAAACACCGCCTAGCTTTGATCATCGAGATCAAACATGACTTTCTATCCCGACGATCACCATAAACCACTACCTCCTCCTCCCCAGGCCGAGCTATACGGATCAACTTCTTATTGCACACTATGTTGGCATCATTAGATGCCAACCAGTCCATTCCCACAATGACGTCAAATTCCCCCATACCCATTGGGTATAAATGCAATGGAAATAAATGACCGTTGATGTCAATTCTACACCCCTCTACTTCAAACCCCTTATTCAGCTTCTTGGGTCCCACATGCAAGTTATGAACAAAGTTCGGTGACACAAACGAACGGTTTGCGCCCGAATCAAACAACACCTTAGCATATGTCGAGTCTACAGGAAAGATACCTGTCACCACATCGGGTGCTTCCACCGCCTCCTCCGCTGTCATATTGAATGCTCTAGGCCTCGCCCGAGCTGGCTCCGCCTTCCTCTCTCCTTCCTTTCCTCCAAACCCTCCGACCGCTCTCTTCTTCAGCTATGGGCAATCGGTCTTGAGGTGGTCTGGAGAACCGCATTGATAGCAAGACCTTGGTCCTTGACAATCATGAGCCATATGCCCCGCATTTCCATACTTAAAACAGCCATCATGGCTCATAACACATTCCCCTCTATGCACCCGATTACACTTACTGCACGGCTTGCTCTCCAACCTTGGCATCACCCGCTGATCAGATCTGCACTTTTGAATCTCTTTGGGTTACGCAGCGACCCTTCCCACTTTCTCTTCTCACTGCCCCTCTCAGATGTTTGGCGCGCTTTATCCTTCTTAGTCGAGTTAACGGCCGCTTGAAAGGTAGTAGGTTCTCGTGTGGCTACCAGCTCTCGGATACTGCTTCTCAACCCGAATAAATACCTATCGACATGACGTTCTTCGTTTGGCACATAGATTTAAGCAAAACGAGCCCTCTCGAGGAATTTCGTTATATATTCCCGAACCGTCATTTCCCTTTGTTCTAAGTTCAGAAATTCTTCTTCCAGCTTCTTAACCGCCGCCAACTGGGAGAACTGCCGTTTGAATTTGACAACGAAAGTTTCCCAATCCATTCCTCTTGCCGCCTTCGAACCCTTACCCTCGGTTTCCGCTTCCTACCAAAACACAACATCGTCTCTCAGCATAGACAATGCAAACATAACCTTATCTTCTTCAGCACACTTACAGGTGTCGAAAGCCAATTCCATATTCCCGATCCATTTGATCACCACTATCGGATCGCATTCCCCCTTGAAGGTGGGAGGATTGCAAGTGGTGAATGCTTTGTAGCTACATCACTTCCCCATAACCGCTTTGACTGCCAATTCCGGAGTTGTCTGGGAGTGACTACCTATCACGGTCATAGGTGAGTCAGTCATCTCGGTTATCTCCCTCTCCTCACTCCTTCCCCTACTCGCTGATGCTTCTCTAGTTTGATGAGCCAACAAGGCTTGTAGAGTTTTCTGGAGTTTCCCCATCTCAGTGGCAAAGGTCTCTTGCGTTACGAAGGCTTGAGTCCGACCTCCACCACGGTTCTTCGTCAGTCCCCTTCTTCTCGCAGTAGTTGAACTTTCCTGGAGAGAGGGTTCTTGTTCAGCTACCACTTCCACACTTCTTGTTTGACGTGAAACATGTACTATTTTCCTCCTTTGAACCCCCGTCTCAGGCTCCTTCACTTGGGTAGCCGCTTTTCGGGTTGACTTTCCCTTCCCTTTTAGTCGGCCTCGACCCTTTCCTCGAGTAGCAGTCAGTCGCGGAGGGACTATTGGTTTGTTCACCACAACTTCATTTACCGGCATTGCCTCAGCTGCCGGCATAGATCTACTCCTTGTCACGCGTTCAGACATGATTACTAGTAAGATGAAAACATACAACATTCAACACCAAAGTGCAGCGCAATAAGGCAAGTTAAGCACACGCATGTACCTGTAAATTCACAATTACACCGGTCAAATGTAATTCCAAATTTACCTTACATGCTAGCCCTTACTGCCCTATTACCCGACTTCCTATGGTCACCCTAATTCTCAGTTATGCTTCTACTTCCCTAGTTTAAGTCTAGTCCCGTCTGGTCACCCAGATATCTTAAACTATGGCTCTTATACCAATTGTAACGTCCCAAAACTTTTAAACATTAACATTTACCAGCTCATATCCAAAACCATACCAAACAGTCCCAAGTCAACAAGAAATAAAGTAACAACAAGGTCTGCTACAAGGCAACCTATTACATACCTGAGAATATAAAAAAAAACAACTAAAAATGAAGTTTTCTAGTGCCAGCCGCTGCTCACACCTTCTCCTTACCCTTAGCGGATGCACCTACTTCACGGCGACCTGAAAAGGGTTTTAGTTTTTGAAAAGCGAGGGTTAGACCGAAGGTCTAGTGGGTTCCCTCTGGCATTCACTCAACCAACCAAACAATGAAGAATTAAATAAATTAAATAAATTTAACTCTTTTAACAATAACACCACAACTACAAACATACTTCTTGCTCACACTGCCGTCCTTAAAGGGACGACGCAACTGGATCACACTACCTTAAGTGGACACACCCCCACTGGCATTTACGGAACACACTCCCCGGTATGAGCGAAGGCGGAACACCCCCCCCCCCCCCCGACTGGAACTCATGTGGGACACCCACCCGACTTATGCGTATATACCAATTAATAATGTATGTATACATATAATTATAACAACATCACCAACGGATCTACCAAATAAATCTCACAATTATAAGATAACACAAGTAATAGTGATTCTAATAACTTTCATGTAACTTTAATCACTTAAAAACGAAGGCATTTAGTTTAGGAAACTCACCTGGTAGCAAGAACTCCCTTACGTCCCTTATGCTCGGTCCCACTCCTACACGATCACCTAAAGAGATGAAGGATTATGTTCAAACCACGGAACCTGATAAGATCCCACTACACCCGGACTCTAATTCCCCGGGTTCCCCGACTCCCGGGGTTCCCCCGCCCGGACCACTACCAACTCCCGGTCCCCTTCCCCCGGGCGCCTCGCCTCCCGGGGTCCCGCCCGGTCTACATCGACTCCCGGCCCCATCCTCCCCCGGGCGCCCCGTCTCCCAGGGTCCCGCTCGGGTCCTCCTTATCCTACTCCTGGGGTCGTTTCCCCCCGGTATAACCGGGACTCCCCGGTGTCATTCGACGCCCGGGGTTTCGACTAACCCCGGGGCCGCCCAAATCCCCAGATGTCGCCCGGGGGCAATTAAGGGTTTTATGTGAACCCTAGACATCGAAAAAACCAACAAAATTCCTTAAACCCTCTTATTAACCGTATCATAATATATAGGTTTAGGATCCAAAGCAACAATAATCAATCCATTAACAACAATAATCATAAGAACAACCTATAAGGAGTAAAATGAGGGTATTCAAGCATTTCTCATTCACCCTAACCCAAGAACATCAGACTCCTCAATCTACTCTTTCAATTAAAGAAAGCATTGCCTTAGAAAACTTACCTTGAAGAAGATTATTGCAGACTTGAAATCCACAGTAGAATACTCCTTTCCTTGTTCTTCCCCAAAATGGCTCCAAATCGCTCTTTCTCCCTTTCTCTCTAATCAGCCGCCACACCAACTATAGTATCCCCTAGGGTTAGGCTCCTTTTAATAAAGAAGTTTCATTTAACCCCTTCCACTTTGATCTTTGATCCGAAATAGACCCAAACTCTATAATTTTATATTTGGACTCAGTCATTACAATTTATAACTATACCCCTTAGTAATTTTACTTTAAATTTTAATTAAATTTACATACATAAATCATCAATAACGAAAGACATGTTAACTTTTTTTACATCAAGTTGTCTGTACTTTCATCATCTTATTCCTTTTTACATTTACGTTTATTAGTTTGATTATTGAACAAAATAATATAAGTATTTCGTATAACACCCCTTAATAAACAAGATAATATGGGGGTCACTTATGGCAATTTAGGAAATAGAGACTGCAAGGCCTGAATGGTACTTGTCCAGAAAGACAATTAACAAAATTGGATGTGGAGAGCTTGCGTTCAATCGAGAGAGTTGGAGAGGAGAGGCATCGTTCATGAGGGGTGAGTTATGAGCCAAAATCTTGGAATAGAATGGCAGAAATGATTCCATTATGTTTCACTTTTTTTGGAAGTACTCACAAATAAAACAAGGGTGAAGTAAGAAATAAAGTAAATAGAATGAGAGAGTATGAGAAACAAGAAGGTAGTTGGGTCAAGGAGTTCACAAATTGAAGGTAAGAATTCGTTTAAATCTTGTTGTAGTTGTCTATCATTTTTGCATCACTGAATGTATAAATGTGTGTGGTACAAAATTAGATAAGGGTTTGAGGTTTTAAAAGCAAGTTAGATGTAATAAAAATGGAGTTGTGTTCATATATGCAAACAATGATCACAAATTAGAGCATAATGGCAATTGTGATGTTAGGAAATGTTATAATGCATGGATGCTTGAATGTAAAAAGAACAAGGTAAATGAATAGAAAAAGCTTATGGTGAAGATGGTGTATGTTGGTGTGAAGCAAATGGACAAGAGGTCGCATGTGACACAAGTTTGCGTGGTTGAGGTTGCGTAGGAGTAGGAGTACACACGAACTTGTATACGAGCTTGAAGTTTGCGTTGAAAATGTTATGTAAGAGGATCAAGTAAGGTCGCAAGGGAGATGTATGGGAGGTCGTTGTGTCCTAGGCCCAAGACCCCAGGTCACAGAGATCTCTGTGTGACTAGACCATGACCAACTTTGACTTGTTTGATCAAGTTGTGCACATCGTTAGGCCTTCTTAGAACATATTAGCTCATTAGGAAACCAAGTAAGAGCTTTAGACATGGATTTTTCCAAATTTGACCATTGTTGACTACTTTTAGGTAAAAATTGATTGGTAATAAGATATTATGGTCTATATTGTGTAGGCCATTAATCATAAGCAATTGTTAGCCAACGTAAATTATCAATTGAGTCTACATGAGACTTTTATGAGATGCATACATGTATATTTCAATTATTTGCAGTGAGTGGTGACTCGGTGAACACATGATCTTAGCATGCATGGTGCAAGTATGTTTATGGACACATTTTTGTTTACGGTTTGTGTCCATGACATGTATATGTATCTATCCATGGTTTTATGCATGTTATATATATTATGTATTTCTACATCATATTAGTATGTTGAATTAGGAGTTAATTTTTCTTGTTTTGCACAAGATGGCTTTAGTATGTGTATGGAATTACGATTGGGGTGCTATGATTGGGCGCTGGTATGTAGACATGCATGATTTCTTGTAGAGTCGATTGACCGGATGTGGATCGTCCCCAACCGAGGCAAAATAGAAGGTAACTATATAGTGACGTGGTAATCTCTACCATACAATAAACATATATGAGATCTCAATGGTGTCTAATGTTTTCGAAAACTACGATTCATGCTTTATTGAATGATATTCTCATGTTCACAATGTAATTAAATGATTTTTGAAATGTGCATTTATGTGATTAGTCGTCCCTAGGAGAGGGCGGCACGGGCATGTGCCCAGGACCCAAAAATATCAGGGGCCTAATGTTTTTTTTAGTACATAGTAGTAGTGTAAAAAAATTGTATCTATTTTTTTGGTATATAAAATAGATCCAATTTTTTTAGTATATAATAAGAGCCAAAAGTAATTTTGTAGATAACAAGGACCAAAAAATGTATTAGCTAATTACATTGGAGAAGAAAAAGCAAATAAAGTAATGGTTATTCGTTTATATGCTATTATTAATTGTTTTTCTAAGTATTTTATTTGGTACCATGGTTCAATGATATTGGCTATTGCTATCTCTATATGTTTGACTGTTTTTGTGCTTCAATAATTCAATGAATACAACTTTAAGCTCATGTACTTGCTATTACTATATGTTTTTGTTGCTATCTTTATCTACTTTAAACTAATGATCAATTTTTGTTATTTGCTTATGTTGTTTCCATAACTGCTTTTGTTGGCTATTGCTATCTATTTTACTTCTATAGTTGATATTGTATCGTTTTTTTTGGAAAGGGTGTCCTGGGCTTTTGGCCTAGACTAATCCATTGGCAATGAAACCGACTGCTAAAGTATGCAGTCCTGAGGTTAAACCCAGTGGCCACAAAGTTGCGAATGCAGGGAATCGAACCCGGGTTGAGCGTTATGAACTCCCCAGGTGATTACCGCTACACCACAAGCCTTGTGGTTGATATTGTATTGTTGTTTGACGATGTATCTATCGTTCTTATGAATTATGACATGTTTCATGGTTTTATGACCAATCAATAAATTTTCCTTATGATATGCATTTATTATTATTCTAAATAATATTATCAGTTATAGTATATTAGTTATCGCGAATAATGATAAGTCATCTGTTGAATCACCAAATATTCCTATTTTCAATTAGGCCAATGAAATCCATTGTAAAGATTAGAAATCAATAAAAGAAAAATAAGTGGACCTGACCCATTGAATCATGACTATATCCGCTATTCTGATATTCAAATTCAATAGAGATGAAATTGGAACAAGTTGACCCCCTTTTTTTATTTATTTTCATTTCTTTGGACTCCGCAAGAATTTGTCGATATTTCCAATTCAATCATCTTGTTCCTAGATGTTCTATAGGAATAAAAGTGAATTCCCATATTTATGTCATATTTCATACAATTTTAATCATGATGTCTTTTTTTGGAGCAATAAAATTAAGAAAGAAATTCAAACATTTTCATTCATTATTTGACTGCTTCATCTTTTATTGCGATCCCACTACATTCCACACGATCCAATTTAAGGGCCTGTTTGGCAGTTGCTGAATGGTTTGGTGCAAAATGATTAAGTGGTCAGAATGATTAAGAGGCTTTTATGATATAGTGCAAAATGAAATATGATTGTTTTGTAACTGTAACACCCTGAAAGTTCACCTAACCTTAATCAAGTATTATTATTGCTTAATAACCTCAAGTTTTGGCTCATCTAGGATCGATTGTAGGATTTTCGTGAGTTTGGGAGGGGAGGACCGTAACAGTGACGGTGAGAGTGCCCTTGGGCACAATTGCGTGTCACGGTCGCTGAGACAGTACTGCTTGCGGTACATCTCCCACGATAGTGACAGCGAGAGTGCCCTCGGGCACAATCGCGTGTCATAGTCTCTCTATGAGGGCGAGGCTCGGTACACCCACGACGATAATGCCAACGAGAGTTGTAACACCCTAAAATTTAGAGTAATTTAAAAACTGAAAATTTGGCAATATGACGTTGTATTTGGATTAAACCACCCAAAAAGAGTAAATGTATGAAGCATTTACAAAACCTACGAACGGATATGGAAAATCAACAACAAACTAATCTAAACATGTACTATCTAGATTACATCGGTTGTCAACCCAAAATCACTAAAATAAGGAGCTCAATTAAATGCCCAAAACACCAAATGTCTAGTCATCTCAAAAATGCCTCAAGCCCACGCTCGACACTCGGACCTTTGGCAACCCACCGCTAAAGGAACCTGTTATACACATCATTTGAGAAAAAGTGTTAGGCTTAAAGCCTAGTGAGAACATATAGTTTATAATTCAAAGAAATACAGACGGTTGCAACGAAATAAAACCTTTTCAAACGAGTTGAGTTTACAATTTGAAATATTTTACGCTTAAGGACCTTTCGGTCCAAAAATTACATCTTGCGATGACAGGGGAGACCCGATTTACCAAGGATTGTAGCGGAACACAAAAGTAAGCCACAACCCGAGTTATGAGCTAAATACTTGGAAACCATGGCCACGAACAACGCCGGTCCGTACTAAGATGTGGGGGAGGGAACCCGAGGAATCCAAGTCATACTCGTTCACTAGGATTACATTTACGATCCATGGCTAGTAACCAGTCCCACATAACCATACCAAGTGGCCTCCGAGGATCCAATGTCTCAACTAGCTACAAGGGGGAAAACATCCCAAACATAAGCTGACCTAATACCTATGGATCCACTAGTAATAGTCTAGACTTGTCACAAATTCATTTGTGACCAACTATAGTTAAACATATAGTCCTCAATACCATTTATTTTCAGATATGCATTTCCAAGTTTAATTGCTGATAAGAATGAAAATCATAAAATGTGATTATATACATTCTTTCAAGTACCTCACATAAATGTGCAAGTAGTACTTTATTTTACTACATATAAAATGGAACCCTCCTTTTACCAAAAATAGTAAGAACCCTAAAATCTCCAAAAAACCCCATTTTTAGGTTAAAATCTTATAAACCACATAATGTAAACAAGGAGATGATAATAGGTTCAAAAGTCTACTTTGATGTGTATAAAGTTTTAATGAAAAGAAATATGAACTCACCAAGTGGGTTTTTGAAGAAAACCCAAAACCCTAGCTTAACCTCTTGGAGAAGATGACAATGGAGGTGGTGATTTAGTGCCCAAATCTTGAATCCTTAGTTGATACACCCAACTTCTAGCAATAAATATGGAGGATTTGAGTTGGTGAAATCCTAATGCTTAATAATGGAAGTGCAATTGATTTTGAGAGAGAGATGGGAAAGGTAGATAGGAAATAAATGAGAAAAAGGGGAAGAAACCCGTATAAGGGCATTCAGGGAAACCTCGCGGCTTATGCCGCAACTTTTAGGCCGCGACAAAGCCCGCACGTGTTTCTGAGATGGAAGACGGACAAGTGGTTACGCGGCTTGTGCCGCGGCTTGCAAGCCACGAAGTAACCCGCGTAAGCCACTGGTTCTCTTTTCAAAAAAATCAAGACTTAACACACGAGCTTGGCTAAAACACGCGATACACACAATTAAGGGTAAACTCAAGATAACTATGATTCAAAATAAGGAAGGCTAGAAGTCTTAAGGATAGAATTATACAACGAAAATTCGGGGTGTTACAAGAGTGCCATTTTGGCACAATTGTCAGCCATCGACACCGGGTGTTTATTGGTTGTTTAAAATACCCATTTCTTGCATTTTATCCTCATTCCTCCAAAATCAGATTAGGTCCCAATTCTTGAACCCTTTTAGGCGATTTTTCTCTTTACCTACATTATCCTTCTAGTAAATGCTACCTAGGGTTGTTGTTGTATTGATTGGGCATTAAATACATTAAAGTGATCATCTAGTGAAGGAATCCAAAAGTTTAAAGCTTCAAGTCTTATCTACCCCATCTTTTCTAGGGTTTTACTATTTTTCTAGGTTTTCGATCACAACCTAGATTGTGAGTTTCTAAACCTTTGTTAAAATTAGACACATATCTTGTGTGATCTTTCATGCTGTAATCTCTATTATTTGGTTGGAAGACTTGAAGAAATTGAACACCCCTTTTATTTCATATTCGGTTATTTGTGGGGTTCTTTAGAAATGATGCTTATTTGTTGTTTTAAAAGTTATTGTAATTGCTTCTCAACAAAGTTATTTGTATTTAATCATTTTACGAAAATACCCAAATGTTAGGGTTTAACCTAAATTATGCATTTGGTCAAATATAAAGTGCTGGTAAATTACGTGATCATGCTTTGGGTATTAAAATGTGGTTACATGGATCGTATGGTACGATTTGGACCCTCTTGTGGTATTTTATATGCCTTACTTGCATGCCTTATGGCCTCATTTTACTGTTGGACGAACTAAGACAAGTAGACAATAGGAGGACATAGTCTTTGGTGCCACCGTGTAGGTATGCGTCTAGACCTCCGCCATTCGGGGAAATGCCTCAGTTGTAACCCCCGGATGTGCCGAGCCTTTGGCGTCACTCTTAATAGTTGACACCAAGGTATCTCGACTCTTTCGGTGGAACTTGATTAGTGTTATGGGTCTCCCCCATTGACTCCAATTATTGAATTGCTTAAAGGAATTATGTTATTGTCATCTCGTACCTTGCTTATTCTTAATTGTTCAAACTCACTACGCTTTTTGGCCTAAAACTTGTTTGGTGTTGATATGTATCTCAGGTTCTAGCGACGTCGTTCCCAAGAAGGTCTAGTTGGGATATTGTGTGAGCTTGGGGAGTACATTTTGAGGCATCTTCTTGTGAAGTCTTTTGTTGAAGTAAAGACGACACATGTTGGGTCATCTAAGATTTGAAGATGACCTCTCCTTTTCGGCTTGTAATTGTATATCTGTAAAATGTTGTACACTTTCATACTTAGGATAATTTATGGTTATTTGTAATAGCTTAGTTGTGCTTTAAAAGATCAGTGAATCGAAGACCAACTGAATTCAACATGAAACAAGTCTACTGATGCAAATCAAGATGAACTTCAAAAGAACTGAGCTACCACTGCCGAAGATAAGCAACATCTTCGGCAGAACTTTCTTCTGTCGATCCTTCTCTTCTTCGGCAGAGAACATCCCTGTCGATCCTCTTCTATCGACATCCTTCTGCCGATCCTTCGGCAGAGGCTCTTCCTGCCGATTGTTTTTCATTCAGCAATACACCTTTATGGCAAATCCTCATGATTTGACCATACTTCATCATTCACAATGTTCTTCTGACAAAAGGAATGGAAACTTCTATTGCACAGAGGATATTCACTTGAGTTCTGATCTGATTGAGACTTTATTCTTAAAAGATCTCAAAAAGACTTGTACCAAGAATATTTTATTAGGATATTGTCTTATCATAGTACAAAAGTCACCTTTTGTATTTTGATAAGTCACTTCAAATATCTTATAATTTATTGAAAATATCTCAACTAACCATCCAACAAATGACAAGTGTCATTTGCATTTAATGCATGGGGTAGTATATAAAGGGTGAAGGCCTCTCCATGCAAACCACGCTTTCAGCTCAAGCAATCTTAGTGCATTCAAACAAGTTGTTAGTTTTCTCTCCTTTCATAGCTTTTTGTCTTTGTGCTCTTTAAAGTTGTGTTCTCAAAGTTTTCTAAGTATTAGATTGTTAAGATAGTTTTTACTATTCTTTTCCTCAAACAATCGTTGTAAGCTAAGTGTAATTCTTGATATTTATTATCTATAAATAATTTAAATTAAGTGAAAAATTTTGTGTATTGTATTCAACCCCCCCTCTACAATACTTGTTTTACTTACTTGGGACTAACAAGTGGTATCAGAGCGGTTGGTTTAATCTAATAAACCAGATCTACAATGGCATCATCGTCTAATGCAAAAGTTGATATCCTTTTCCCAAAGCTCTTTTTCTGTTGACAATGGATCCATAGCCAAACCTCCAAGATTCAACCCAAACAACTTTTCCCTATGGAAAAGTCGAATGATGTTGTTTCTAGAGGGTGTAACACTCGCTTTCTTACTGTTCTTTGTGATGGTCCTCTCATCCCTAAAGTCTAGGACAAATATGTGAAAACCCCTAAGGATAAGGAAAAAGAAAAAGACAAAGAAATTATGTATCAAGATTCCGATGACTCTTTTGACGAGGAAATAACTTCTGAAACTGGGCGATATATTGTCAAAAAGCCCAAAGAATACACTGAGGAAGACAAGCGCCTTATAGGCCTTGACTCTAGAGTTCGATCAATCATTGCTCTTTCCCTTCCCGATGAAGTGTATCACTCCTTGGTCAACCTCTCTACTGCCAAGGAGATGTGGTCAACTCTGTGTGTTCTGTACGAGGGTACAGATGAAGTAAAGAAAAGCAAGAAAATCTCACTCGTACGCAAGTACGAACTATTCTCCCATGAAAAGGGAGAATCTCTTTCTGATTACTACAACCGCTTTAACAGTCTTCCAAATGATCTCAAGTTACTAGGGAGATTGTATGATAATGAGGAAGTCTTATGCAAGTTTATGGATGGACTTCCAGACTTTTGGGATAACATCTATACTTGCATCAAGACGACAAAGGATCTTGATCATCTTCCCCTTATTGTGCTTTATGGAACTCTCTTTAATTATGAGCAAACCCGAATTCAAAGGAAGATTATTATAAAAGAGATAAGAGCCCCTTCTGTAAAACCCTCAAATTTGGTAAGAGCAACTAATTAAAAATCTCGATATAATATCAATTAAAAGACAAAACTTCCACTTATACATCAATCTCCATATACCTCAATTTAAAATTCTATAATTAGCCACAACAATTATAAAACTACAGTCTTATATACAAGGACTAACTCGAAGTGGGGTATTACTTAATCCAAATGCAAGTTGTTCTTCCCAAAAACCAATGCGGAAGACTTCACCAAGCAAATCGATTCTCGAGCTTACAACAAACACTCATCTCTTCATAGTGTCGCTAGCACTAATCCAAAACGAAACCTGATGCACATGCCGACAAATTAAAAGGTTAGGCTAACGCCTAGTGAGTTCAAGAGTTTTAACATGAATAAATATATCTTTAAAAGAAAATAATTCAGTTCAACTTAAGATCTTTCAAAATGATTTACTTTAGAAATGGAAACGACTCGTTTTCCCATAATATACCTCTTTAAGGACAACTCTCCAATACAAAATTCTTGATAAACCGACGCAACCCAAAACTCACTCAAGACGTGAATATAAATCGACTCCCAATTTATGATAATGTAAATAACACTTCATATCCCAAAACACCCCAAAACACGGGCGGGGATTAATACTCAACCCATAAAACATGGAATAAATTCATGTATGCAAAATGTCACCGAAAACAAATATATAAAAGACTTAGCTCGAAGACAACACCTTTCGGTGACGGGGGAGACCCGATTCCATATAATGTGACGTACACAAAGTAAGTCACACATTACGTTAAATTGGTATTAAGTATCGGGCTCTACGTCTTTCAGCATACACCTATAGATACTTGCACGGAGGACTTACACCATACCGAAGATGCCTAATCGTGCCGTAATGGGGAAAACTAGCGTTCCACCATTGGACAAATAATAAAAGCATCGAGCTCGGTATCTTTTAGCGTGCACTCATTGATACATGCACGAATGACTTATAACCCAATCCGATGCCTAACGTGTCGCGATGTGGAAACCAAGTCGTTCCATCATCGGACAAAGTGATAAAAGTGCTCATGGATCCATAGCAGACGAGGCTAAAACATTACATGACTCAAAACGAATGAACTAACGCATTCAAAACATGTAATTCTCAAATAAGATGCAGTAAATGCAAATCGTAACTAAGCGCTCTACATTGAACTATTAAAACCGGATAAGTGTCCCCAAGACCCAACAAAATCCAAACCAGCTATAAGCTCAACAAATCCAAAGACCCAACGTTGAAAATCATAAAATGAAATCAAACGTAAACGACTCGTAATAATGCAACCAATGCTTCAAAACACACAAATAACTCCAACATATTTAGATTGGGACAAAACATTTTCCAAGTGGGTTTATACCTTTTAACCTTTCAAATCATCCCATAACACCCAATAAAATACAATTATACTCAAAAATATATTCCATGAAATAAATCATTAAGATACCCAAAATATATGATTTATTTATCAAAATGCCCAAAATCCCGAATGTGGGTGTTTTATAAGTTTACAAAGTTTAACACTTCCAAATAACCAAAACTTATCAAGTGATCAACAATTAAAAATTCCATGTAAAACATATAAACACTTTAAAATAGACATTTTGGCATGTACACCATTTTCACAAATCAACTTGAACTCACCTTGCTAGATTTAAGCTAAATCTAGGTTTTACCCCCAAAACTTGAATCTTCATTGATGAAGGCTTGAATCTCCAAAAATCTCCTTAGATCTTAGATCCAACACATCTACAAGTTCACCTTCACCACACAAGTCATCAAAATCACACTCAAGTTGAAGGATGCGAGGGAAAAGGATGATACCATCAAACCCTAGCTTAACATTGAGAGAGATAAGGAACTTACCACCACAAAATACTCTTGTATATTACAATTGACTTCAAATATATTGACATATACTTGAAGATCTCTCAAAAACAAAACCATGGCAACTTGAATCACCAAAAACGGAGTTGAGATGCAAAAGTTATGACGAAATGAAGTTTGATGGCTGAAAATCGGGTTTTATGCTCGAACAGGGCGTCTTGCGGGTTACTACGCTACCTTAACCCGCGGCACAAGTTGCCTGCTTCCCCTAAGTCGCGCGGGTGGATCTAAGTCGCGGCACAAGTCGCGTAGTGCACTGTTCGCCCGGTTGTCTTCTCGTTCACTGTTTTGGTCGTAACTTCTTCGTTATAGCTCCGATGTTACTCCGGAAAGAACCGTTGGACTCGTAATTGAATCCTTTATCCACAAATACTATAAAATCTAGGATTCAAGTCCAAAATCCCATATCTTATTTTTTTCCTTAAAATACCGGTTTTTGCATTAACTTAACATGATACTTTTCTAAAATCGGGGTGTTACAATCCTCCTAACCTTAAAAGAGATTTCGTCCTCGAAATCTGGCACCGATCAAACACCCAACGTCGCCTTTAGAGAGGTCAATCAGTTCTCTTTCTTAAGGTGGGGGTACCTCTACGGTGTCTTGCCTCACATATGAAACCGATTACATTCTGGTTAAGGTTGTTACTATACTTCCCATAACGAGTCATCACAACTCAATCCCAAGGTTCGACATATATCACCGATGACGGGATGAACATCAAGTCCTTACTGAATCACTTTCTTAACATTAAATCTCGGTTGCCTCCCAACCTTATGTTGTTTATATTACCTCAAGAGTAATTTACGACCTTAACTAATCACTTCCACCAAGGGTACCCAAAGCGAACCCCACTCTTAAACATTTATAATCGTCCCTCATCGAACCACGCTACACCCTTTTCTTGCCTTCAAGACTATGACAACCTTTGCAGAAACGATCTGACCACCGCTGACTATACTTCTTTAGATTCCAAGTACACGCAACCATTTTGGCTTGACCCGAGTGGTAAGGAATCCGTATAAAATTGCTGAGTGGATCACTCGTTGCTGTTACAGAAATGATGTATATACTCTTGACAAATCAAGGCCTCCTAAATACTCGAGTTGCACTTAAGGTCTACCTTGATATCCCCACTAAATCTCTCCAATAAACAATACCATAAAAGATTCATCGTCCCTTCCTTGACGAAATTCTTAACACTAGTTTGGTCTGATCCGACACACAGATAAATTTGTTTTCCCAAAGCGCAACATTTGTAAGGGTTCTCAGACTTCCCTAAATCAAATCATCGGTCTGACGTTTCACTCGGAAACGTACCATCACATTCTACAGATTGTCGATTATCCCAAACCCCATAATTACACAACTCCCATAATGCTTTCAATCATTGATCGACGAATCAACGAAAGCCTTGACGATTACCGAAACACCAATGATTGATTCTTAATTATCAACATCTAATCTCTTCAAGGTTACCACCTGACCTGCAAACACACCAGGTCCAACGGAAGTGCACTGAAACACACCAACAGTCATTGTTCTCAAAACCGAGCGTTGACACCTAACCTCGAAATGGCCATTTTGCAAACGTGGGTATACTACCAAATATTTCGTTCCAGGGTTGCTATGTCGAAAAAGTTGACGCCTACTCAAGGAAATAAAACCCCAAATCAATCAGCTTCACTAGCCAACCCTAACCTCATCATTATTCATGAATACCCAGCAAGATAGTACACCACCGACAAATAGTATGTCGTCGTACCAATGACCCACAAATTCAAAACCAACCATACCCAAACAACCGTACACGGTTTTAACCCGAAGGTTTATCGAAGCATAAAGATCATCACTTAATTAACTGGGAGAGAGTATAAGTCTAACACCTCAAATACTTCTGCATGAACTAGTTCATGAACTGAAGTCCAAAGATTCAAATATAACCATAAGTCAGGTCCTCTGACGCTTTAAACCCCGATGACTCCTTTAGTCCTTAATTTAGACCTCTATCACAAGAGGGCTTACATCTATAGTTCTACTGAGTTCAAGGTTTTTCAAACTACTATGCCAATTTGAACTTTTATAAAACCTCTAAATGTAAAAGCCTTATAACGATTAATCATACAAATAAAATCTACTACCTTTTACTCGGTAGGTGTACAAAGTGGTCACCACTGATACACGTATAAAATCATTCAGAAAACTATCTGATTATTATTCAAGCTAATAATGATGATGAACAAGGATATACAACAAGTTTTTTTTGAATGGACCACTATGGTCCTAACATGCATAAATTTTATGCCGTGAATGAGAAATAATTTTACGTACTAAGACAGTGTATAACAAGTCGTTTGTACAAAACTACAAAAGGGGAATTCATGAAATCAAAATTCAAGAAATGTTTGCATTAACCATATAATGTCATGTAATAAAATTTCCCAACGCGACTCGCATACATCAGTTTATTCCCCAAAACTTAGTAAAGATAGATGCATGCGATTTGATCAAACGTAAGAATAATTTAGTTTGATTCCAAACTTTAGGTCGTACCAATAAAATGTTTGTAAAACCCAAAACAGAATTTTCCATGATATCAAACTCTTAAAGTTTTCTCTCTTTTAGCCGCAACAAGGCACGAAATAAGATCGCACAACAAAAATTGCATGAAAAAATTTATTTCATAAAACTAGTAAGGTGATATGTGCATGCACTTTGGTTAAAACATAAAATAATCTATATCGGTTTCAAGTTCAAGGCCAAATAATAGTATGCTCTCATCGTTCTAAAATGTTAGTTAAAACACTATGACGGAAGTTCCAAATAGACATGCATGCATACTATGTGCAATCAAACAACTCACACAAAGCTCAAGGAAAACGATACCACTTGACGCCATTAAAGTCACCCCATTAAATCCACAAAATCGCATGAATTAAAATCCTCAATAAAACTCAAACACCAAGATAATGGGCGATAACTTTTCGTCCAAAACCTTAACATATGTGGAGGAGATACAATGTTAAAGTCATAAACCGCAATTACTTATCCAAGACCCTAAACAACATTAAAATATGCACATCGCAAAATCCAAGATAACGTTGGACAACAATGTGAATAAAGAAAATCTTCAACAAAGTTTGCAACCTCATGCCATAAAACAATTTTGTGCATGCTCGAAATCATGGTTCAAAACCTTGTGTGTGCTAAAACATCACTCCAATATTTGCAATTTAATCCACATGGAGATTTGGAAACATGAGAAATAATTGATGCGATTTACTTTAGAAATAGGTTATGTGCGTGCAGTTGATCGACACTCAACATCTCGAAACCACGCTCCTCGATTTCTTAGTTACACTATCGTCATCCAGATGCTCAACATCTTAAGGCAAAGATCAAGGACTTTATAGGTTCACCTCACAATTTCTCCTCAAAATAACATCGGTTCCAAAAGTCTATGGTTCTAATCCAACCAATCAATCAATCCAACCCGAAACGGTCCACTTAATGCAATCACCATGCTTATCAAGTGACGAATACTAAAGTCATCAACTCCTTCTAATGGCTACCCATTTAGAAACTTCTTCACTACCCCAGCGGTCATCATACCAAGGCAGTTCAAGCATACACATGTAACTCGTAGGTTCACCATAACACGGACCAGGTGCTATTATGAACGTATTGTACATGATCATCCTTGCCACCCTTGGCGTGTTTCCCGTTCCTAGTGACTCCAACCACCTCGAATCATCCAATCTTAAAGTGCCTATTAGTGCAACTTCACTTTCAATCACTTAAAATAACGCTAGTTCGAGTCTAGGCATCCAAAATCAACACCTAATTCTCTCGAACTTAAGCTCTGATACCAACTTGTAACACCCTCAAATTTGGTAAGAGCAACTAATTAAAAATCTCGATATAATATCAATTAAAAGACAAAACTTCCACTTATACATCAATCTCAATATACCTCAATTTAAAATTCTATAATTAACCACAACAATTATAAAACTACAGTCTTATATATAAGGACTAACTCGAAGTCAGGTGTTACTTAACCCAAATGCAAGTTGTTCTTCCCAAAAACCAATGCGGAAGACTTCACCAAGCAAATCTCTTCTCAAGCTTACAACAAACACTCATCTCTTCATAGTGTCGCTAGCACTAACCCAAAACGAAACCTGATGCACATGCCGACAAATTAAAAGGTTAGACTAACGCCTAGTGAGTTCAAGAGTTTTAACATGAATAAATATATCTTTAAAAGAAAAGAATTCAGTTCAAATCAAGATCTTTCAAAATGATTTACTTTAGAAATGGAAACGACTCGTTTTCCCATAATATACCTCTTTAAGGACAATTCTCCAATACAACATTCTTGATAAACCGATGCAACCCAAAACTCACTCCAAACGTGAATATAAATCGACTCCCAATTTATGATAATGTAAATAACATTCATATCCCAAAACACCCCAAAACACGGGCGGGGATTAATACACAAAGTAAGCCACACATTACGTTAAATTGGTATTAAGTATCAGGCTCTACATTTTTCCGCATACACCCATAGATACTTGCACGTAGGACTTACACCATACCAAAGATGCCTAACCGCGCCACAATTGGGGAAACTAGCGTTTCACCATTGGACAAATAATAAAAGCATCGAGCTCGACATCTTTCAGCGTACACTCATTGATACTTGCACGAAGGACTTATAACCCAATCCGATGCCTAACGTGCCGCGATGTGGAAACCAAGTCGTTCCGTCATCGGACAAAGTGATAAAAGTGCTCATGGATCCATAGCAGACGAGGCTAAAACATTACATGACTCAAAACGAATGAACTAACGCATTCAAAACATGTAATTCTCAAATAAGATGCAGTAAATGCAAATCGTAACTAAGCGCTCTATATTGAACTATTAAAACCGGATAAGTGTCCCCAAGACCCAACAAAATCCAAACCAGCTATAAGCTCAACAAATCCAAAGACCCAACGTTGAAAATCATAAAATGAAATCAAACGTAAACGACTCATAATAATGCAACCCATGCTTCAAAACACACAAATAACTCCAACATATTTAGATTGGGACAAAACATTTTCCAAGTGGGTTTATACCTTTTAACCTTTCAAATCATCCCATAACACCCAATAAAATGCAATTATACTCAAAAATATATTCCATGAAATAAATCATTAAGATACCCAAAATATATGATTTATTTATCAAAATGCCCAAAATCCCGAATGTGGGTGTTTTATAAGCTTACAAAGTACATTAAAATAGACATTTTGGCATGTACACCGTTTTCACAAATCAACTTGAACTCACCTTGCTAGATTTAAGCTAAATCAAGGTTTTACCCCCAAAACTTGAATCTCCATTGATAAAGGCTTGAATCTCCAAGAAATATCCCTAGATATTAGATCCAACACATCTACAAGGTCACCTTCACCACACAAGTCATCAAAATCACACTCAAGTTGAAGGATGAGAGGGAAAAGGATGATACCATCAAACCCTAGCTTAACATTGAGAGAGATAAGAAACTTACCACCACAAAATACTCTTGGATATTCCAATAGACTTCAAATATATTGATATATACTTGAAGATCTCTAAAAAACGAAACCATGGCAACAAGAATCACCAAAAACGGAGTTGAGATGCAAAAGTTATGAAGAAATGATGTTTGATGGCTGAAAATCGGGTTTTATGCTCGAACAGGGCGTCTTGCGGGTTACCACGCGACCATAACCCGCGACACAAGTCGCCCGCTTCACCTAAGTCGCACGGGTGGCTCTAAGTCGTGACACAAGTCGCGTAGTGCACTGTTCGCCCGATTTTCTTCTCGTTCACTGTTTTGGCCGTAACTTCTTCGTTATAGCTCCGATTTTGCTCCGGAAAGAACTGTTGGACTCATAATTGAATCATTCAACCACCAAGACTATAAAATCTAGGATTAAAGTCCAAAATCCCATATCTTATTTTTTTCCTTAAAATACCGGTTTTTGCATTAACTTAAAATGATCATTTTCGAAAATCGGGGTGTTACACCTTCTATGGCTCTTATCAGTGATAGCTCTAAGAAATCTATGTGTATACCTTGCATCATCTATCCTTCAGATGATTCTGACTGAGAGAGTCATGATGAATCAGATCACCACTCAGAGGCCTATCTAATTGAGGCCGATGATGAGGGGGAGGAAACCTCGACTGATCAAATAACTGAGGAAATGGGCATGATGGCCAAATTTTGTAAGTTCAGAAACAACCACTCTTCTAACCATTTCAGAACTAAAAAAATCTTCTTTTTTCTCTAAGAACTCTATGGATAAATCCCAAGAGAAATGCTACGCATGTGGCAAGAAAGGCCATTTTGCGTTTGAGTGCAGAAGCAATCCTCCAAGGAAATCCAAATAAAACTCTTCCAACTCCTCTAAAGGGAGAAGACTAAGATCTATTTCTACAGGTCGATCTCACTCTCAAAAATCTTCTTCTTCTTCCTTCAAAGACTATTATGATCGAGCTGAAAAGTATAAAGCCAAATACAAGAGAGAAAAAGAAAGAAACGAAAGCTCTCACCATAGAGGAAAGGGATTCATGGCTGAATCCCACGATTGGGTTGATGAGCCCACCTCTGACAGTGAGAAAGAGATATCAAGCAAATGTCTCAGGGCAAAGCTCGATGGTCTGGCCAACACCAAGGATGCTGACGCAATGATGGATTTCTCCGTTGTGTGCTCTTCTTCTTCTTCCCAGGTATATCCCTTTCACTCTCTCTCTAATGACAAAAAGATCGAAGCATATGACTCTTTAACGGTTCTTTATCATAATGAAAAGGATGCCAAGAAAAGAGCCAATGCACAAATCAAGTCTCTCTCTTCTCAACTTCAAGTCTGTCTTTCTCAGTTAAATTATTTTGACAAAATCAAAGCTGAGTTAGAAGATTTGAAAACTATTAATTTTTTTCTTGCAAAAGAGAAGAATAAATTGTTTAAACGTCTTCAAAAAGAACAAGAAATAGTCAATAAATGAACTACCTCTTCCAAGAACCTTGAAAAGATTTTTCAAGACCAGGTAACTGACGATGATAAGTTTTGTCTTGGCTATGGTAAAATGGATATTGATTATTCTTCTTCTCAAATTCCCTCTTCTTCTCAGATCCATCATTCTCCTTCTAAACTACCCTCCTACTCTCCTGAGTGTACTGATTCTGACTCAGGAGATTCTGGCTCTGTGTATTCTATGGATCTTCTTGATTCTAGAAAGTTTGGAATTTTTATTTCTGCTAAACAAACCAAACCTCAACCTGAGTAGGATCAAGATTCGAATGATGTTGTTAAACCTGTGAATAATCTTTTCAAAACATTGAATCTTGATGAAGCCTCTTCTTCTTCCTCTTTGTCTAAGAAGCCTACTCCTCTAGATAAAGGAAAATCTGTTATCATTGACCTTCCTCTAAAAAGAAAGATGACACCTTTTTCAAAAGGTAAATCTCATGCTCCACCCATTGAGTTCATTCCCAGATCGGTAAATCTGAAAAAGCCAAAATCTAAAGGAATTTATATCTCTTCTCTTCCCTCTTCAGAGAAGGGAATTCTAGGACCCATGCCTAGTATTCTTCCTACTCCCTCCAAAGCTCTCAAATTCAAATTCAAGGGAAAAGCGAAATTGCCTTGTCAAGAATCTAAAAAGATGTTTATTTATCGAAAAAGCTACAACTGTGGTGACACATTTCATTTGGCAAAAGATTTCCCAAAAGAACGAATTGAAAGATATAATAAGGATGTTTCTTCTTCTGTCTCTTCTAACCCTAAAGGACTCACCTCAACATAGATACCAAATGACTGATTTCTTTGTGATTGCCGGTCATTGGACATCAACATACATGGTATCTCGATAGTGAGTGCTCTCGTCATATGACCGACAACAAATCTCTCTTAATAAACTATGTGACTGAAAAGGGACCACCTGTGACCTTTGGTGACAATTCTCGTGGTTCCACTAAAGGTTACAGAACTCTCTCGAATGGTTCCATCACCTTCAATAAAGTTGCCTATGTGGAAGGACTAATGCATAATCTTCTAAGCATTAGTCAACTATGAGATTTGGGTTACTATGTGATCTTCAGAATAGACGACTGTCTTATTACCGACAGAAACTATCACACTTTCCTATCTGGTTCTAGAAAGGACAATGTGTATATCATCAACATGCGCCACAAATCGGTAGAAGAAGAAAGCATATGCTTCATCTCTGAAGATTTTGAAAAGAAAAACTGGCTCTGGCATAAACGCCTTTCTCATATTAACTTTAAGACGTTAAATGCTCTCTCCAACAAATAGCTAGTTGTAGGAATGCCTAAACTTTCTTTTGCTAAAGAAAAGCTATGTGCAACTTGTGAGAAAGGGAAACTGACAAAGTCCTCTTTCAAAACCAAGCAGTGTTTCTCCTTCACTACTCCTCTTCAGATGATGCACATGGATCTGTGTGGCCCTGTCAGCACTCCAAGCCTAGGTGGAAAAAGTTACATTCTTGTAATTGTTGATGAATTTACACGTTACACTTGGGTATCTTTTCTCAGGTACAAAATTGACACTTCTGAAGAAATCATCAACTTTATCAAGAAGTATGAAGTGCTCAATGGTCAACTTGTACGATCTGTTAGAAGTGACAACGGCACAGAGTTCAGAAATTCCACATTGTAAGCTTTCTTTAATGACAAAGGCATCTCTCAAAACTTTGTTGCTGTCACAACACCATAACAAAATGGTGTTGTGGAAAGAAAGAACATAACTCTATGTGAAGCTGCAAGGTCCATGCTAAGTGAATCAAATATTCCTACCTATTTTTGGGCTGAAGCTATCAACACAGCTCGTTTCACTCAAAACATGTCTATTATTGTGAAAAGATACAACAAGACTTCATATGAAGTCTTTTATGGCCGAAAACCCAACATCAACTTCTTCCATGTTTTCGGCTGTGTGTGTTTCATTCTTAATGATTGAGAACATCTTGGGAAATTTGATCCCAAGGCTGATGAAGGAATCTTTATGGCCTATTCTCTCACTTCTAAAGCCTATAGAGGTTTCAATCTTCGAAGGAAATGTATTGATGAAGAAATACATGTAAAGTTTGATGATCATAAGTCATCCTCTCTTTCTTTTTATGATGATGAATTATATCAATGGATCACCACTTATGTAGGAGAATATTCTCTTAGTCAAAATTCGACATGACCCTCTAGTGTCCCCTTTTCGGCAAAACTACCTTCTCAAATCAACCAAAATTCTGCTGGACCCTCATCCTCTGCTATAACACCCTCAATTCTGGAAATAGCAACTAATTTAAAATTTTCTAAATAAACCATTAAATGATTCATCTACAATCACATTTTAAGATTTAACCTCAATACACACATTCATTCTATACGTACAGTCTATGATAAGAACGGGTGCTACTAAACCCAATAAAAGTTACTATCCCTAAATTGCGGAAGACTTCACCCAATACTTACTCTTGAGAGAAACTA
The DNA here is from genome assembly GCA_954870635.1 of Arctium minus. Lineage (NCBI taxonomy): Eukaryota > Viridiplantae > Streptophyta > Magnoliopsida > Asterales > Asteraceae > Arctium > Arctium minus. Next base: position 35,130,661 of record OX941088.1, read on the forward strand.
AGCACATCTATTCATAGTACTGCTAGAACCAACCCCCATCTGGAACCTGATGCACATGCCGACAAATAAAAAGGGTTAGGCTTAACGCCTAGTGAGTTCAAGAGTTTCACATAAGTAAACACATTTAAGATAATGAACTTTACTTAAAATCATGACCTTTCAATTGATGCACTTTAAAACGTGGAAACAACTCTTTTCCAATGTCATGCACTTTCAAAGGTGAACACTTCATTTCAAACATGCTTTATAAATTGATGCAACTTAACTAACTTGAAGTATGACTCATCACCAAACCATGTATATCGTACGTCCGAAAACATGGACACTAGGTCCAATACTCACGCGACCGTAAAGAACCAATGACAATAAGATAAGACGTCCTTATATTTAAATTACTGATAGCCGACAACGGGGGAGACCCGTATCCGTTGAGAGTGGAGGAAACACAAAAGTATACCACCCATGCAACGTTACTCGCATGACACCTCACGACATCACAACCCAAGTGTCCCTACGACTTCTTTACAAGCGTCACCCCAAGTCAGTTGACCTTGATGGATCATTCCGAAGAACTCCATCCCGAAGGCCCGACACACTTAAAGACTACCTCCCAGGCATTACTTCAAGCGATGGAGGTCCTAGCGCTCACTCCCCGATAGCACTACAGACTCAACCCTCCTAGCGATCACTTGTAAAGTTTCTGGTCATAAAACATGGGTACCGGAGTTCAACCTCGCAATACCCAATTGACCATCCAAAACAGACTGAATTACGTGCCTATGGATCCAATGCAACACAATCTAACCTTCCTAGACTAAACATGAATGACCAAAGCACTCGAGTCCGTAACCAACCTCATTACGCAACACAGCGCATTAGTACGTACGTCATAACTGGACACTACATTGAACCATATAAAACCGGACAAGTGTCCCCAAAACTCCTTTAGAACGACATCGAGTCGAAAGACTCAAAACCTTTTTGACCAATGATTAACTCTTTTCAAAATAATAAATGTACTCGACCCATACCGTGAAATCAGACGCTCCAAAATACTTGAATGGGCTCCAACACAGTTTAAGTTGGGACAAAAGGTTTTCCAAATAGATTTATGCTCTTTATCCTTTCGAAATGTCCCATAACACAAAATTGAACCTTTTACCCAAACAACACTAAAAATGTCGTTTAACCAAATAATCTTGTTTATGCCATAAGTTACCAAACACGCCCATTTATGACTCATTATCAAGATGCCCAAAAATCATAAGAATGTGTACTATGTGAGTTTATGAAGTTAAACACTTTCAAAATAACCAAACTGATCAGCAGTTAATAACTTCATGTAAGTTGCAAAACACTTTAAAATAACCATTTTGGCATGTACAACGTTTTCACAAATCAACTTGAACTCACCTTGCTAGATTTAGGCTAAATCTAGATTTTACCCCCAAAACATGAACCACCATTGATGAAGGCTTGAAATCTCCGAACAATATCCTTATACTTTCAATCCAACACATCTACAAGGTTTCCTTCAACACACAAGACATCAAAATCACACCCAAGATGAAGGATAAAAGGAAAAAGGGTGAAACCATCTAACCCTAGCTTAACAAAGAGAGAGATGAGAGACTTACCACCACAAAATAACATTGAATCTTCCAATAGACTTCAAATCTCTTGCTATATATTTGAAGAACTCTCAAAAACGAAACTATGGCAACTTGAATCACCAAAAACGGAGTTGGGATGAAGAAGATATGAAGAAATCAAGTATGGTGGCTGAAAATCGGGTTTTAAGCTCGAACAGGTCTCCGGGCGGGGTTACCGGGCGGGTTAGGTCACACCACAAGTCGCCCGAATGGGTTAACAGGGCTCCGGGCGGGTTACGGGGCGGCCCAAGTCGTGCCACAAGTCGCCCCGTGCACTGTTCGTCCGGTTTCTCCTCGTTCGCTGTTTTGGCCATAATTTCTTCGTTATAACTCCGATTTTGCTCCGGAAAGAACCGTTGGACTTGTAATTGAATCCTTAATATATATAGACTATAAAATCCAGGATTCAAGTCCAAAATCTTTTATCGTATTTTTCCCTAATATATCGGTTTCGGTATTAACTCGAAATGATACCTTTCGAAAATCGGGGTGTTACAATCCTCCCAACCTTGAAAGAGATTTTGTCCTTGAAATCTGGCACCGATCAAACACCCAACGTCGCCCTTAGCAAGGTCAACCAGCTCTTTACCCAAAAGGAATGCCTCCATGATACCTTGCCTCATGCACGAAACCGATCACATTCCATTTAAGGTTGTCACACTATTTCCCGTAACGAACCGTCACAACTCGATTCCAAGGTTCGATGTGTCTTACAGCTGACGGAATGAACATCAACTCCTTATCAACCACTTTTCTATCCTTAAAATCTCGACGATCTCCCCCCAACCTTAGGTTGCACATAACACCTCAAGAATACTCCAAAACAAACTTATCCCTTAGATACTTCTGATTTCGACACATCAAGGTCTCCTCAATAAACGATTCCCACTTAAGGTCCACCTTGAGATTCTCACTAATTGTCTCCAATAAACAATACCATAAAATACTTCATCGTCCTTTCCTTGACAAAATTCTTAACACTAGTTTGGTCTGATCCAAATCAACGATAAATTCGTTTTCCCAAGGCACAACATTTGTAAGGGTTCTCAAACTTCTCTTAATCAAAACATCGGTCTAACGTTTCACCCAAAAACGTACCATCCCGCACCACAGATAGTTGCTTATCCCAAACTCCAAAGTTACACGACTTCTATTATGCCCTCAAGCATCGATCGCCAAATCAGCAAAAGTCTTGTCAATAACAGAAACACCAAAGATCGATCCCCAAATACAAACACCCAATCTCCTTAAGGTTACCACTTAAATTGCGAACACACTGGATCCATCGGGAGTGCACCAAAGCACCACAACGATTATTGGCCTCAAATGGAGTATCGACGCCTATTCTCAAAATGACTATACTGCAACGTGGGTGCACCGTCAAGTATTTCATTCCAGATTTGCATTGTCAATTCAAAGTTGACACCTAACATGCCACTAAAATTTAAACCTTACGTCTCTAACAAGAGAACCACAATATTTCCTTTATTTGCGTAGGTTCTTTATGTCAGGATCGAAATTCAAAACAAGAATTTAAATAACACTTAGAAACTTTGTTAAAGAAGTTGCAGAATAACACTTTAACAATAATCAATGAAACAGTGTATGAACTCAAATCACAATTTATATTGAATTAACTTAATGATTACAACCAAAGCCTCAATCTATTGAACAAGCTCAACAGACGTTCAATACTTCTCTAATGAAAGGATCACTAACAATCTTGAGGCTAATTCTCTCTTTGAAAACAAAAGACGTATGTATCTCTGTATTTCTAATAATCTAAGACTTCTAGACTATATATACAAAACAGATTACAAGATAATTACTAAAGAAACGTTGATCTTCAATATCCATTCCATAATTATCTTCATCTCCTTGTCTTTCACACAAATCATCCTTATCAATCATTAGCAGCTTTAATCTTCCAGCAGTACTAACATACTAGCAGTAGTTTCCATCTTGCAGTACTAACTCTTTAAGCAATACTAACTATTCTTCTAGCAGTACTAACCTTTCAAGAAGTATTAATACTACTAGCAGTAGTAATTTCTTCAAGTAGCAGTACTAATGTTTTCAGCAGTAATAATCTTCAATACTTAGCAGCACTATCCAGACTTAGTCTATTTCAGACCCAACAATCTCCCCCTAACTTAACTTTTGAAATCAAGAAGTTAAGTTCTTCAAAATAGAAACTTCATGATGCTTTCAAAACTACTGCTCAAATTCCTAGATTAGGATCCAAACCTACACTTTGATTGATTGTTCTTTTAATCACAATTCTGGCCATTTCTGAACCTGTAGGGCAGACCAACTTAGCTTTCAGCATCCCTGGCAACTTTACTTTGTTGTGGTCATACACCTTATCAACCATATAGTACTCATGAAAGCTTTTATCAATGGTTAGGACATATACTCCAGATCTTTCAATAAGCATCCAGTGATCAATGCTTTTAAAGCCTTCTCTGTGCATGTCTTTGATAAGATATTCAACTTTGGCAGGGTCAAACATCATGCACAAATATTCCAGAGCCATCTTTGTTATGCTCATCCTTGCTCCTTTTAACAAGTCACCATACAGATTCAATCCAACCTTGTACATTTCTTTCAAATCAGATCTGGTACAACTTCTGATTATCTTACCCCAGGTTGAATAAACCTCAAACTTGTCACCCATTCTTTTGATTCTGAACTATTCTTTGCCTTTATCCATCAAAGTATCCCAATGAATGATCTGTGGGGCTTTCACTGAGATAGGATCCGCTTTCAAAGGTTCTTCATCTGTCACAGTCATATACAAGTCAAACTGCTCATCAGATTGTCTTGACTGCTTTGAAGGTTGTTGACTTGATTGCTCTTGACTCTGCTCTTAAGTTTGAACATGCTCTGCTTGTTTCTGCTTCTCTTGTTATTTATGCTACTCATGTTGCTTATACTGCTCATGTTGTTTCTGCTCTGTCTCACCTTCCTCAGTTCTAGGCCTTTTTGCCTTTCTCTTTGTAGCAATTGATTTCATTTTCTTGACAGCTTCAATCTTCTGAGCTAGGGTCTCTTCTTTATTCACTTCTACCTTTTCTTTAGTTGGTGTGCCTTCTTCACTGTCAGGAAAAGGCTGTTGAATGTTCAGATCATGTCTTTCTTTCATCTTTCTTTCAAATTCAACCCTCTGATTGAAGTCTCCTTGCATCTTGGCCATCTCCTTTTTGTATAAGTCTTCTATCCTACTGAAAGACATTTTTGTAAACATCCCTTCAGGAACTCCAACAGATCCTTTCAAGAAGTTTATCATCTTTCTTCTTTCCTGTGCAACTAGAAAGGTCTTTGAAGGCCGTCTTTTCTTTGAAGGATGCCTTTGTCTGGTTGCTTTCATTGTAACCCTCTTTGCAACAGTCTTTAAACTTTTCTGATATTCTTCATTAAGCCTTGTTGCCAAATCTCTTGCAATCTTTCTGTGCATTTAACTCCTTTGCCAATTCTACATCCAAATCTGTTAGCTTATGCTTATTTAATGGTTTCACAGGCTCAACCATCTTCTCTTTCCCTTTCTTCTTGGCCTCTGACACACAGACCTCTTCCTTTTTGTTCTCCGAGTCTCCTTCTTTAATCACCACCCCCTTAGCCTTTTGAGTGGCCTTAGGAGTGTCATTCTTTGCCTTCACCAGAGTCTCTGCAATCTTTATTTCTTCTATAGACATTCCAGTTTCTACTGCTGGTTCAGTAGTTACTGCTGCTGCTTCAGTTTCTGCTTCTTTCATCATTGTTTTTGCTGTTTTCACACTCTGATCTTCCTCAACCTCCTTTTCAGCTTCACTACTAATCTCCCCCTCAAATTTGAATTCCATTCCAACTGAGCTTTCCTTCTCAACTTCATTTTGATTCTCCCCCTTTTTGGAAGCATCATGAGCACTTCCCCTTTTCTTCAAGACATATTGCTTTCTCTTCTTTTTGTGTACCAAACTGAGTACCATCTTCTTGAGTTTGGTTATCTGCACTTGTTGAGAAGTGATCACCTTTTTCAACTCCTTTATCTCCAATCCCTGATTGATTACATCTAAGTTCACATTGCCAATGGTTTCCATCAATTCATCATAGTTATATCTGTCCTCACCTCCTTTAGGTGTGTTGACCACCCTTGAAGGATCATGGGAACTTTTAGTAGAGGCCTTCTGCCTAGCAGAAGCACCTACTACCCCCTTGGTTTCTTGGCACCTGGGACCCTTAGATGATTTCTCATCCAATGTTGCCGTAGGGAAGGTCTTAGTCGTGTTCACACTGTCCTGATCCACACCTTATGCAGAATCAGTAGTGTGAGCCTTGCTGCCCACATGCTCATCCTTCTCCTTAGAGAGCACCTTCTTGGGGTTGGGAGACACCCCTGTGGATTCCCTTTGGATATTCTCTGATGGAGAATGCTCCATCAGAGGGCTTGTAGGCTTTTGGGGTGTAGGTACATGAAGGGAAGGAACCTTCTGTATCTTTTTCCTTTCATATTTTTGAGTGATTGGGGGATTTGACTTATCAACAGTGGGCTGAGGAATATTTGAAGTGAATGGTGTGGGTAGGTCATCAGTGGGTTGGTCAAATATGGGCTGTGACCCTGATGCCTCACCATGTGGGTGGGACACAACCATCATTGTAGAGAACAATTGTGTGTCTTTTCCAGAAAAGTCCTTACTAGGCCTTCTCATATTGGAAAACACCTTCCCTTTGGGAGGCTTAGGTACATACACCTCTTTAAAAGAGGGTAAATCTGTCAATTCCTTATTTAGTACTTCTTGTACAAACCTTGGATACATATAAAATCTTTTGGTTTTGGTTTTGGTTTTGGTATCCAGGTTTGACAGCAAATCATTTAAGATCATTTGTGAAAAATTGAACTGTCTGGAGGTAGCTAAGCAGACAAGAGCATAAGCTATTGTACTGCTAAACTCACTCCATCCAGTTGTCTTGCGAGATATACAATGTTGAAGGGTATGAACAAAGAATCTCCACTGAGTTGAAAATTTGCTTTTGTAAAATTTGTAAACATCAGTAGGACCTTCATACCCCATTCTACCAATTTCTTGAAACAGATTTTCTTTTGAAAGAGTAGAAATACCTGAGGCATCATCTAGACGTAGATGAGTACGAATGCAGTCTTCTGTGATTGTGATAGGTTTATCACAGACCCTTGAGTGAATGACCTGATTGCCATCAACATTCTGAATGGAAGCATTTGCCCAGAACTGTCGCATGTGCTCCACATAGATGGTAGGATTTACCGTTAGCGCATAAGCAATATGTGATTGGGATAAGAAATCTACAATTTCATGAAAACCCTCAGCTTGTTTGGGTTTTTGTAACATTGCAAGCTCATTGTGGTCATCAACGAAATCAAGTTCTGCCATCTTTCTGATCGATTCTAGGGTTCGAAACACAACAAGGGTTTACACACTGGTAATCAAGAATTCTAGAGAGAAAGAGAGAGGATGAGAACTTAATGGAAATTCAAAAAGCCGTTTGGGTTTTGGCAGTCAGAGAGGGTATTTATAGGTTAAGGATTTCAGTTAAAAGCAGTACTATGTACCCTAGCAGCATTAACAAACCCGCAGTATTAACCCATATAAGAAGTAGTAACACATACCAGCAGTATTAACACAGACTAGCAGTATTAACACATACCAACAGTATTAACACTGTCTGGTAGTAGAAATAAGGAAAGCAGTAGTAACTTTGCACTGGTAGTATAAAGTACCTAGCAGTAGTAACCATACTTAACCATATTTGAACTGTCAGCAGGAGTAATAGTGATAGCAGTATTAACTTAACCAGAAATACCAAGTATCTAATCAGCAAAGTAATCTGAAACATTTAAACATAAATGGTTAGCAGCACCATGCACAATGAAATATGAGAAAATAAGCAGTAAAGAATCTATACAGAAATGGTACATAAAGAAAATCAAAAGAGGGTTATTTAGTGTTTATCATGCCTACACTTGTGACCAAGAATGTGAATCTACCCACATCAAAAGCTTTGGTGAATAGATCAACAAATTGTTTACTTGTGTGTACTTTCAAAACCTGAATTAACTTCTTTTCATTGCAATCTCTAATAAAATGGTACCTGATTTCTATATGCTTGGTTTTTGAGTGCTTCACTGGATTATTAACTATGCTTATAGCACTGTTGTTATCAATGAAGATGGGAGTGTGAAGAAAAGTAATACCATAGTCCAACATCTGATTCTGAATCCATAGCACTTGTGAGCAACAACTTGCAGCAGCTATATACTCTGCTTCTGTTGTAGATGTGGACATTGTGGTTTGCTTTTTACACTACCAGGAAACTAGCCTTGCACCCAAAAACTGACATCCTCCTGATGTAGACTTTCTATCCAAGTTTTCACCACCCAAATCACTATCAGAATATGCAAGCAGATCAAATGGTGAGTCATGAGGATACCAAAGACCCAACCTAGGTTGTCCTTTGAGATATCTGAAGATCCTTTTGACTGCTTGAAAGTGAGATTGCTTAGGCCTCACTTGAAATCTGGCACACACACATACAACAAACATAATGTCTGGTCTTGAAGCTGTTAGATACATGAGGGATCATATCATGGATCTATAATGGTGAACATCCACATCCTCCTCCTCAAGATCTGTAGTGATCTGTTTGTGTGTTTCCATAGGTGTACTTGCAGGCTTTACTTCTGAAAATCCAAACTTTGTAAGGATATCCTACACATACTTGGATTAACTTATGAAAATGCCATCTTCCTTTTGTTTAACCTGTAGCCCAAGGAAGAATGTGAGTTCACCCATAGAGCTCATCTTGAATCTTTTGTGCATCAACTCCTCAAACTCCTTGCACATATAGGCTTTTGTGGATCCAAAGATGATATCATCCACATAGATTTGAACAAGCAGGATGTCCTTCTTCTTCTTTTGAATGAAAAGGGTCTTGTCAATGATTCCCCTTTCAAAACTATTTTCCAAGAGATAGGTAGACAGAGTGTCATACCATGCTCTTGGTGCTTGATGTAGCCCATAGAGTGCCTTCTTTAGTTTGTATACTTTGTCAGGAAAGTTAGGATTCTCAAACCCTGGAGGCTGACAAACATACACCTCTTCATCGATTTTTGCATATAGAAATGCACTCTTAACATCCATCTGAAATACTCTGAACTTCATGAAAGAAGCATAGGCTAGAAACATCCGAATTGCCTCAATTCTGGCTACTGGTGCAAACACTTCTTCATAATCTATCCCCTCTTCTTGTGTGTACCCTTGTGCCACAATTCTGGCCTTATTCTTTATCACTATCCCTCTCTCATCTTTCTTATTCCTGAAAACCCATTTAGTTCCAATTGCCTTTTGTCCTTGTGGAAGGGCAACCAGATCCCACACATTTTGCAGCTCAAACTGCAACAGTTCCTCTTGCATTGCTTCTATCCAGCTTGGGTCTTTCATTGCATCATAGGCCTTCTTGGGTTCAATCTGAGATAGAAAACAAGATAACAAACCTGACTGCAAGTCTTTCAATCCTCCTAACTTACTTTGATGCCTTGTGATCCTGGGGGAATTGATATCACCAATCACCAACTGAGGAGGATGATTTTTCTGAATTCTTGTTTGATGAACAACCTCCTCATTAATATTTGCATCAAGATTGGAGTCATTCTTTTCAGGAGTGTTGCCACCAAAAACTGAAGAGTTTTCAGCATCAGTATCATCCTCTTTTTGACCTTTATCCTCTTCATCCTGTTCTGGTTCAACATCCTCTGTTTCTGAATCATCTTTCTTTTCTTGTTGACAAAATTTAACAGGATCAACTATAGGTATTGGGAACAACTCAAACTCTTGTTTCTATTCTTGTGCATTTTCTGAACTTGTTCCTGCAATTTGCACATTACTAAAACCCAAAGAATTAGTAAGTGAATCAATGTAAAACATCCAATCAGGACCTGTACCAATTTGATTTGGTGTGTTCTCATTGCATTTGATATTGTCACTTTCCTCTATAATCTTGGAAGAACTGTTGAATACTCTGTATGCCTTGCTCTAAGAGGAGTATCCAACAAGAAATCCATCCTCAACTTTGCTTTCAAACTTGCGTAAATGAGATTTGGTGTTGAGAATTGTGCAAGGACACCCAAAAGGTTTGAAAAATCCAATAAAAGGTTTCTTCTTTTTGAAAAGTTCATAAGGTGTCTTTCCTTGGGTTTTAACTACTAGAACTCTGTTTTGGACATAACAAGCAGTATTAACTGCTTCTGCCCAGAAAGTAATGGGTAGCTTTGAATCTGCCAACAGAGATCTAGCAGCCTCAATCAATGTCCTATTTCTCCTCTCTGCAACACCATTTTGTTGAGGAGTCCTAGGAGCACTGAATTGTCTCTCAATACCTTTAGTCTCACAAAAGCTGTTTAAAGCACTGTTTTTAAACTCAGTTCCATTATCAGATCTGATGACTTTAACTCTTAGATTTGTTTGGTTTTCAATCCTAAGGACAAAGGATTTGATCAGTCCACTTGTCTCATCCTTAGTCCTCAGAAAATTTACCCAAGTAAATCTAGAGAAGTCATCAACAATGACTAAGCAGTAGGATTTCTTACCAATACTCATCACATTTGTAGGACCAAAAAGATCCATATGCAATAACTGAAGGGGTGAAGAGATTGTGTTTATTTCTTTGGACTTATGAGAAGTTTTGTGCTGTTTGCCTTTAAGACATGCAACACAATGATCATCACATGAAAACACTTTTTGAGGCAAATCTCTCACAAGGTTGTTTTTCACAAGTTTGTTCATAGTTTTAAAATTCATGTGACACATCCTTCTGTGCCAAAGAGATGATTCATCTAGAGAAGATTTTGAAAACAGACAGTTTAGTGATGAATCAGATGAAACACTCTCTAAGTCTAAACAATAAACATTATCCTTTCTAGGAGTTCTAAGTAGTATCATATTTTCATCAACTACCTTGAATCCTGGAGCAAGGATAATACATTCAGTATCACTAAATAATATACTATGTTTCTTGTCACAAACCTATGATACACTTAACAGGTTGTATCTCAATTGCTCAACATAGTAGACATCTTCAAAAGTCATCTTACCTTTTGAAACCATACCTTTACCACTTATCTTACCTCCTACTGGATTGTCACCAAAAGCAACACGTCCTCCATCAAACCTTTTGAAATTTTGAAGGCAGGACATGTTACCTGTCATGTGCTTAGAACAACCACTATCTACATGCCAAATACTCTTCCCCTTGAGCTGTTGGTTGCCCTGCACATAGGATAAAACAGTTAGTGTCTTGAGGGAACCCAAGCCAAAATGGTCTTGGGTTGCCCTTTCTCATCAACATACTCATATTCATTTAGCTTAGTCTTGATGAGATGATCAGAGTTAGGAATCTCATGGCTAGAATACTTTGTCTTAATTATAGGATTGTCAGTATTAACACTGGTAGCAGTACTATCCTTGTTAGCAGTACTAACTTGGTCAGCAGTACTAACTTTGTTAGCAGTACTAACTTTATTAGCAGTACTAACTTGGTCAGCAGTAGTATTGCTATCAGCAGCACTATTTCTGTTAGCAGTACTATTTGAGGTAGCAGTACTAACAGGTTTAATGCCTTTTGGAACCCAAGTTTTGACAAAGTTGTTTGCTTTCCTATTCTTTGAGTTACTCCTTGATTTGCTTGGAGTATTTTCAACCTTATTCTGAATATGAGATTTTACATTACCAATTTTTATTGGTGCTGTTCTCACATTATCAGCCATGTGGTTCCTTGATTGTTTTGATTTCTTCCTATAACCAATAGAATTTCGTGTTTGTCTTTGAAAAGTAATTCTTTGGTTAACAGGATTGAAATAACAGTGTTTGGCTAAATGATTCAACTTGCCACAAATAAAACAAGGCTTTGGTCTATTGATTTTGCTCAGATCAATTCCTTGTTTTTGAGCCCACTGATTATTTCTGTTTCTCTGATTTCCCCTAATTTTATCATGTTGATGGGGTTTATTCTGTTGATAAGTACAGGAGTATTTTGCATATAGTGAACTCCCTGTACCTTTTCCTTCTCTGTCTTAGAGGTCTCAGCTTTCTCACTCTTGACAAATGGTTTACCCCCCTTTCAGACTCTTCTTGAACCACTACATTGTCTAGTGGATCTACTTCTGTGGCTCCTGCAGGTAAGTCATTCTTATCTTGCCTTTCTAAGAGGTCTGAGGTGGGTGGAATATAGTTGTTATTGTAAGGTGGAGGGGTGTTGTTGTAGCCTATACCTCTCTTCAGTTTGTCATGAACTTGAGATTTGAGTAAAGTGTCCATTGCTTTAGAAGCATTGGAAAATTTCTCAATGTCTAATTTGGACTTCTCAAATTCACTCCTAACTTTCTCACATTCTTCTCTAGCCTTCTCTAGCTTAATCTCTAACTCCTTCTTCTCCCACTTCCAATAGTTGTGATCATATGAATGTTGAAGTTCATTGGCCTGATATGCCTTAATTTGTTCTTCAAAATTCACAATGATCAAATTAGACTCTCTCCTATGTTTCTCCAACCTTTTAAGATCATCACACATGCTCTGATTGTGATCCCTGTACTTTCTAACAGTTTCAAGACAGGCTTTAGAGCAAAGTTTAGATTTTACCTCTGTGGGGATTGTTGTGCTTGAAGACATTGAAACCTCAACCATCAATGCTTGATTCTAGATTGCCTCATCAGCTTGATCACTCCAATCAAATCCCATTCCATCTTGTGAGACAAGTGCTTGAGATGAGTTCCTGTTGTTGTTGTAGTTTGTTGACTTTGATTGTTGATTGTTGCTCCTATGTTGTTGAGAGATTCCTCCTCTGCATTCTCTTGCAAAGTTCCCCAGTTTATGACACTTGTAGCATTCCACCTTGGATTTGTCAAATCCAGCACCATCTTCTCTTCTCATGGCAAAGTTGTTTCTTCCTGTTCTTTTAATGAATCTTTTGATTCTCATTGTGAGCATTGCCATTTGCCATTTTATGTCCATCTCTTCAAGATCATCAACATTAATCTGCTCCAAATCATCATTTATAAGAGAAGATTTAGCATGACTAGCAAGGAAGACTTCTAAAACATAATCATTGGGTTCATCCTGTTTTAAGCCATAAGCAACACTAACTGATTCTGTATTAGCAGAAGAATCAGTAGTAGATGATAGGAGAGCAACATTGTGAGAATATCCAGATGGTTTCTTCTTTGATTCAACCTCTGCTTCAAACACCCTGAGATCATTGTAGAGGTCATCAAGTTCCTTATCCTCCAGATTATCATTCTGCCTGAAGGATACTGTATACATTATCCATTCTTCACCAAGAGATCTTAAAAATTTTCTGTTGACATCATCCTGATCTATCTTGACACCAACAGTGGTCAATTCTCCAATCAACTTGTTGAATCTATCAAAGGTTTGAGTCATAGACTCATTCTTTGTAGACATAAAATTTTCATATTGTTACTTGAGAATTGCTTTCTGATTTCTCTTAGTGCTTTTGGTACCTAAAAATCTCTTTTCCAAAGCATTCCACAAGATTTTGGCATCAGCACAGTTGCAAAACTGTTGTTGATATTCATTAGGAATTGCCAAGAGCAGAGTGCTCAAGGCTTTCATCTCAGTCTGCCTCATCTTTCTTTCTCCATCAGTCTTTGGTGGAGGTCTCTTGCCATCTGCTCCAATCTCTCCTAAATTGGAAGGACCATTCTCAATGATGTCCCACATTGAGTAGTCTGTAAGAAGAATGTACTGCCTGATCCTGATTTTCCACATGTCAAACTCATTAGGTTTGAGCATGGGAACCTTTGAAACAAGAACACTGTCGTGTGATCCGTCCATGATGATTATTGATTTCTGAGTTCCTTGGCTCTGATACCACTTGTCAGGATCGAAATTCAAAACAAGAATTTTAAATAACACTCAGAAACTTTGTTAAAAAAGTTGCGGAATAACACTTTAACAATAATAAATGAAACAGTGTATGAACTCAAATCACAATTTATATTGAATTAACTTAATGATTACAACCAAAGCCTCAATCTGTTGAACATGCTCAACAGACGTTCAATACTTCTCTAATGAAAGGATCACTAACAATCTTGAGGCTAATTCTCTCTTTAAAAACAAAAGACGTATGTATCACTGTATTTCTAATAATCTAAGACTTCTAGACTATATATACAAAACAGATTACAAGATAATTACTAAAGAAACGTTGATCTTCAGTATCCATTCCATAATTATCTTCATCTCCTTGTCTTTCACACAAATCATCCTTATCAATCATTAGCAGCATTAATCTTCCAGCAGTACTAACATACTAGCAGTAGTTTCCATCTTGCAGTACTAACTCTTTAAGCAATACTAACTATTCTTCTAGCAGTACTAACCTTTCAAGCAGTATTAATACTACTAGCAGTAGTTATTTCTTCAAATAGCAGTACTAATATTTTCAGCAGTAGTAATCTTCAATACTTAGCAGCACTATCCAGACTTAGTCTATTTCAGACCCAACACTTTAAGATGGTACGCCACCAACACATAACATGATGTTCCACAACAACCCATTGATTCAAATCCAACGATATGCAAACAACCACACAAGACTTTAACCCGAAGATTTACCGAAACAGAAAGACCACCACTTAAATAACTGGGAGAATACACAATTCTACTACTTCAATCATTCGAGCGTGTACTGATTCATAAACTGAAATCCAAAATTCGAAACTGACCATGGATCGGTTAATCCGACGCTTCATTTTCCAAGGACTCCTCTAGTCCTGAGTACAACTCCTTTCATGGAAGGGGTCCAAATCTACAGCTCTAATGAGTTCAAGGTTTTTCAACTATTGTGCCAATTTAAACTTTTACAAAACTTTCAAATACTCACGCTTTATAACAATTAATCATACTGTGAAAATACACTATCGTTCATCCGATAGGTTTCAAAACTGGTTACCAACACTACGCATATAAAACCATTTCCAAACTCATTTGATCAATATTTACGTAAATGAAACGGTAACAAAAGGTGTGTAACAAAATTTACACTATTAACATGAAAATAAATTCCTGCATTCCAACATGTGCGATAAATGTTTGTACAATTCCAAAAGAGAACTTCACAATTTTAACTTTATAGTTTTCCTCTTTAACCAAAAATGTTGAGGCATAAAATTCTCAACAAGTTTCATATGCATCAGTTTATTTCTCCAAAACTCGGTAAAACGACGGGAACGTAAATAAATTTCAAATCGAGTTTAAAACGCCAAGCCACAAAGGTAAAACACACTTGACCAAAATAATAATTACAACGACTCGAGTACCGCTACTCGTTTAATGCATGTGGAAAATTTCTAACAGTAAAATCAATAACTGAAATAATATAAATCATTTATATGCTTACTCACACCAACAGTATGGTTTAACCCAAATGCACATAGTATATAACGATTGACTTTCGTATATAGCCCAAAGATAACTCTCACAATAATGAAACTTTCCCAAAACAACACGTAAGATGACATCCATTACAAAACTTGTCAATCAACGCACGCAAATGCATATGTACACGTACCCAGAATTTATTTATGCGACGCAAAATGTCATAAGGTAAAGTGACCATTTTCAACAAAATTTTTAACGAGACACGACGCCCAACAAGTTCGTAAATTTACACGCAATAGAAATTAAAATCCACGCATCTCAAAATGCACTCACGAACCCAAAAAGGTTGCAAAACCACACCCTGCAAAATTAAACACGATTCATACAGACTAAAATTTTCCAGAAAATTCCGACTCAAGAACAGTGGGACAACTCTTCCTTTAAAACCCGAACATACGTGGAGGAGATCCAATGTCAAGGCTAAAAATTCTACAATTACTTGCCCACTATCCCAATTGACATTAAAACACGGATCTTACAATATCTAAAAATGATGCTAGATTTGAAACGGGGGAGGAATAGATTTTTTTTTGGATGACAGATTGTAACCACGTGCAATAAAACAACTTCATGCATGTTTAAACTCACGGTCTAAAATCCGGCGTGTGGCAAATACCTTTCAAAGATTCCATAACATAACTCACTTTATGATTCAGGAAATATGAAAAATAATCGATGGAATTTATTTTTAGAAATGAATTTCGTGCATAAAATTAGTCGGCATTGGCATCCCGAAGTCACGCTCTTCGGTTTTATACTATTATCATCCAGATGCTCAACATCCTAAAGCAATACTCGAATATTTCATCGGTTCCTCTTATAATCCCTCCTCGAATAACATCAATTCCATAAGCCTAAGGTCCTACTCCCACCAATTTTCCTACCCCACAATGGTCAACTTCCAGCATTCATCATGTCTTAACCATCATTCTAGAGTGACATGGCTATAAACATCAACCATTCCTCATATTACTCGCTTAGAAACTTTCTCACTACCCAACGGTAATCATACCAAGGCAGTTCAAGTATACACATGTAGCATGTAGGTTCACCATAACACTGGCCAGGTGCCATTATGAACGTACCGCACATGCTCATCCTTGCGACCCTCGATGAGTTTCCCGTTTCTAGCAACTCGATCAACTCCAAAATATCTTATCTTAAGGTACCCAATGTGCAACTTCAGTTACAATCACTTATAAAACGCTAGTTTGAGTCTAGGCATCCTACAATCAATACCTAATTCTCTCAAACTTAAGCTCTGATACCAACTTGTAACACCCTCAATTTTGGAAATAACAACTAATTTAAAATTTTCTAAATAAACCATTAAATGATTCATCTACAATCACAATTTAAGATTTAACCTCAATACACACATTCATTCTATACGTACAGTCTATGATAAGGACGGGTGCTACTAAACCTAATAAAAGTTACTATCCCCAAATTGCGGAAGACTTCACCCAATACTTACTCTTGAGAGGAACTAAGCACATCTCTTCATAGTACTGCTAGAACCAACCCCCATCTGGAACCTGATGCACATGCCGACAAATAAAAAGGGTTAGGCTTAACGCTTAGTGAGTTCAAGAGTTTTACATAAGTAAACACATTTAAGATAATGAACTTTACTTAAAATCATGACCTTTCAATTGATGCACTTTAAAACGTGGAAACAACTCTTTTCCAATGTCATGCACTTTCAAAGTATGACTCATCACCAAACCATGTATATCGTACGTCCGAAAACATGGACACTAGGTCCAATACTAACGCGACCGTAAAGAACCAATGACAATAAGATAAGACGTTCTTATATTTAAATTACTGATAGCCGACAATGGGGGAGACCCGTATCCATTGAGAGTGGAGGAAACACAAAAGTATACCACCCATGCAACGTTAATCACATGACACTTCACGACATCACAGCCCAAGTGTCCCTACGACTTCTTTACAAGCGTCACCCCAAGTTAGTTGACCTTGATGGATCATTCCGAAGAACTCCATCCCGAAGGCCCGACACACTTAAAGACTACCTCCCAGGCATTACTTCAAGCGATGGAGGTCCTAGCGCTCACTCCCCGATAGCAGTACAGACTCAACCCTCCTAGCGATCACTTGTAAAGTTTTCGGTCATAAAACACGGGTACCAGAGTTCAACCCCGCAATACCCAATTGACCATCCAAAACAGACCGACTTACGTGCCTATGGATCCAATGCAACACAGTCTAACCTTCCCGGACTAAACATGAATGACCAAAGCACTCGAGTCCGTAACCAACCTCAATACACAACACAGCGCATTAGTACGTACATCATAACTGGACTCTATATTGAACCATATAAAACCGTACAAGTGTCCCCAAAACTCCTTTAGAACGACATCAAGTCGAAAGACTCAAAACCTCCTTGACCAATGATTAACTCTTTTCAAAATAATAAATGTACTCGACCCATACCGTGAAATCACACGCTCCAAAATAGTTGAATGGGCTCCAACACAGTTTAAGTCGGGACAAAAGGTTTTCCAAATAGATTTGTGCTCTTTATCCTTTCGAAACGTCCCATAACACAAAATTGAACCTTTTACCGAAACAACACCAAAAATGCCGTTTAACCAAATAATCTTGTTTATGCCATAAGTTACCAAACACGCCCATTTATGACTCATTATCAAGATGCCCAAAAATCATAAGAATGTGTACTATGTAAGTTTATGAAGTTAAACACTTTCAAAATAACCAAACTGATCAGCAGTTAATAATTTCATGTAAGTTGCAAAACACTTTAAAATAACCATTTTGGCATGTACAACGTTTTCACAAATCAACTTGAAGTCACCTTGCTAGATTTAGGCTAAATCTAGATTTTACCCCCAAAACATGAACCACCATTGATGAAGGCTTGAAATATCCGAACAATCTCCTTAGATCTTAGATCCAACACATCTACAAGGTTTCCTTCAACACATAAGACATCAAAATCACACCCAAGATGAAGGATAAAAGGAAAAAGGGTGAAACCATCTAACCCTAGCTTAACAAAGAGAGAGATGAGAGACTTACCACCAAAAAATACCCTTGAATCTTCCAACAGACTTCAAATATCTTTCTATATCTTTGAATAACTCTCAAAACAAAACTATGGCAACTTGAATCACCAAAAACGGAGTTGGGATGAAGAAGGTATGAAGAAATGAAGTTTGGTGGCTAAAAATCGGGTTTTAAGCTCGAACAGGTCTCCGGGCGGGTTACCGGGCGGGTTAGGTCACGCCACAAGTCGCCCGAATACGTTAACAGGGCTCCGGGTGGGTTACGGGGTGGCCCAAGTCGCGCCACAAGTCGCCCCGTGCACTGTTCGTCCGGTTTCTCCTCGTTCGCTGTTTTGGCCATAACTTCTTCGTTATAGCTCCGATTTTGCTCCGGAAAGAACCGTTGGACTTGTAATTGAATCCTTAATCTATATAGACTATAAAATCCCGGATTCAAGTCCAAAATCTTTTATCGTATTTTTCCCTAATATATCGGTTTCGGTATTAACTCGAAATGATACCTTTCGAAAATCGGGGTGTTACAATCCTCCCAACCTTGAAAGAGATTTTGTCCTCGAAATTTGGCACCGATCAAACACCCAACGTCGCCCTTAGCAAGGTCAACCGGCTCTTTACCCAAAAGGAATGCCTCCATGATACCTTGCCTCATGCACGAAACCGATCACATTCCATTTAAGGTTGTCACTATATTTCCCGTAACGAACCGTCACAACTCGATATATCTTCCAATAGACTTCAAATCTCTTGCTATATCTTTGAAGAACTCTCAAAAACGAAACTATGGTGTCAAGATCGAAAATTCTAAACAAGAATTTAATACAAACTCAGAAACAATGTTAAAGAAGTCGCGGAATAACACTTTAAGAATTAATCAAAAAACAAAATATGAACTCAAATCATAAGTTTATATTGCATAAAACTTAATGATTACAAACACAACTTTGTTGAACAAGACTCAACAGACGTTCTATACTTCTCTATAGAAAGGATCAATACTAGTCTTGAGGTTAATTCTCTAAAACAACTCATATGTATAATCTATAATTATCTATACTATATATACAAAACAGATTACAAGATAATTACAAAAGAAATATTATTCTTTAGAATCCAGTCCATAATTATCTTCATCTCCTATGCTTTCATATCAATCCATCTTTATCTTCATAAGCAGCATTAACTCAATAGCAGTATTAACTTTGTCTTTGGCAGTACTAACCATGTTTGCAGTATTAACTCCTCACTTGCTGTAGTAATCTTCAGCAGTACTAACTCTCCAAGCAATACTAACTATTCAAGTTGCATCACTAACTCTTCAAGCAGTATTAATTCTACTAGCAGTAGTAATCTTTCAATAAGCAGTAGTATCCATAATTAGTACATTCAGACCCAACAATCTCCCCCTAACTTAACTTTTGAAAACCAGAAGTTAAGTTCTTCAACATAGAGTCTTCATGATGCTTTCAAAACTTCAGCTTAGATTCCCAAATCAGGATTCAGACCTAGACTTTTATTGATGGTTCTCTTGACTACTATCCTTGCCATTTCTGAGTTCTTTGGACATACCAACTTTGCTTTCAACATTGCTTGCAGTTTAGCCTTGTTGTGGTCATAGATCTTATCCACCAGATAGTATTCATGATAACTCTTATCAATAGTTATCATATACACTCCACAGTTTTCATACAACATCCAGTAATCAATCCTTTTAAACCCATACTCATGATGCAAGTCTTTTATCCTTTGCTTCACTCTCTTTGGATCAAACATCATGCACAAGTATTCCATGGTTATCCTTTGTAGGCTCATCTCAGTTCCTTTCAGCACTTCACCATATAAGTTCATTCCAACCTTGTACATTTCTTCTAAATCAGATCTGGAACAACTTCTAATTATCTTTGCCCAGGTTGAGTAGACCTCATATTTGTCCCCCATTCTCTTTATCCTGAAGTATTCTTTTCTCTGATCTATCATCATATCCCAATGAATGATTTCTGGAGCATTCACTGAGATAGGGTCAACTTTCATTGGTTCATCATCTATCACTATCATGTATAAGTCAAACTGTACCTTTGTTTGCTCTTGAATTTGTTGGCTAGGTTGATCTTGATTCTTCTCTTGTTCTGCTAGAGGTTCATCTTACCTTCTTTCACTTTCCTTTTCTGCTTCTTCAGTTCTAGGCCTCTTTGCTTTTGGTTTGGTACCAATGGACTTCTTTCTTTTAATAGCACCAAACTTTTGAGCTAATGTCTCTTCTTGCTTCACCTCTTCCTTGTCTTTGCTAGGAGTGCCTTCTTCACTGTCAGGGAAGGGCTGTTGTATGTTGAGGTCATGCCTCTGCTTCATCTTCCTTTCAACCTCTACCTGTGAGTGAAGTCCCCTTTCAGATTGGCCATCTCCTTCTTATACAGCTCCTCTATCCTACCATAAGGCATGTTGGTAAACATTTCTTCAGGAACTCCAAGAGCTCCTTTCAGGAAGTTTATCATTTTTCTTCTCTCTTGATTAGCCAAAAATGTCTTGGAAGGTTGTCTTTGTCTAGTCTTCAGTGGTAGCCTTTGCCTTGAAGCCTTCTTTGTGACTTTCTTAGCAGCAGCTGCAGACTTCAGACTCTTTTGATATTCTTCATTTATCTTCTTAGCCATATCCAATGCAAACTCTCTGTCTTTGGCAGATTGAATTTCTTCCTCCTTTTCCAATTCTTCTTGAAGCTTTTTGGCCACTTCTTCATCCAACTCAATCTGTTTCTTCTTCTTCAATGATTGCTCAGACTCAACCATCTTCTCCTTTCCCTTCTTCTTTGCATCCTCCACACTGACCTCTTTTGTTTTCTTCTCTAATCCTCCTTCTTTGATCATTACTCCCTTAGCCTTTTGAGTGGTTTTGGGAGTGTCATTCTTAGCTTTCACAAGGGTTTCCGCAATTTCAATTTCCTCTCTGGATAATTCTGTTTCTGCTTCAGGTTCATTTATTACTGCTGCAGCCTCAGTTACTGATGCTTTTGCAATATCTGCTACATTCTCAAAAGTTTCTGCTTCTGAACCAACTTTCTCTTCTTTATCAGCACCAGTCTCCCCCTCAAACTGGAATTCCATATCACTTGTACTCTCCTTTTCATCCTGTTTTTCCTGACTCTCCCCCTTTTTGAAAGCAACATGGACATTTCTTCTTTTCTTTAGAATGAATTGCTTCCTTCTCTTTTGGTGCACAAGTTTCAACACCATTTTCTTGAGCTTTACTATATGAGTTTGTTGAGATATAATAACCTTATTCATCTCCTCTATTTCTGAGCCCTGCTTGATGACATCCAGGTTGACATTTGCAATGGTTTCCATCAATTCATTGTATGTATATCTGTCCTCACCTCCTTTAGGTGTTTTTACCACCTTTGAAGGATCCTTAGATCTTTTAGTAAAGGTATTCTGCCTAGCAGAAGCACCTGCTACCCCCTTGGTTTCTTGGCACCTGGGACCTTTGGATGATTTCTCACCCAAAGTTGCCGTGGGGAAGGTCTTAAAGATGTTCACACTGTCCTGCTCTGCACTTTGTGCAAAGTCAGTAGTGTGAGCCTCACTGCCCACATGCTCAACCTGCTCCTTAGTGAGCACCTTCTTGGGGTTGGGAGACACCCCTGTGGTTTCCCTATCGATATTCTCTAATGGATAATGCTTCATTAGAGGGCTTGAAGGCTTTGGGGGTGAAGATACTAGAAGGGAAGGAACCTTCTGTACCTTTTTCCTTGTGTAAGTTTTGGTGATGGGGGATTGTGGCTTGTCAATAGGAATCTGAGGGATATTGATAGAAATGAGTGGTGTGGGTAGGTCATCAGTTGGGTGGTCAGATGTGGGCTGTGACCCTGATGCCTCACCATGGGAATAAGACACACCCATCATTGTAGAGAACAATGGGGTGTCTCTACCTGAGAAGTCCTTATTGGGCCTCTTCATATTTGAGAACACCTTCCCCTTTGGGAGTTTTGGTACATATACCTCCTTGAAGGGAGGTAAATCCGTCAATTCCTTATCAAGTACTTCTTGTACAAACCTTGGATACATAAAAAAGCTTTTTGATTTGGTATCCAGGTTTGACATTAAATCATTGAAAATCATTTGAGCAAAATTAAACTTTCTGGAGGTGGCTAAGCAGACTAGAGAATAAGCTAAGGTAGTGCTAAACTCACTCCATCCAGTTGTTTTTCGTGAAATGCAATGTTGTAGGGTATGAACAAAAAATCTCCACTGAGGTGAAAATCTGTTCTTGAAAAACTTATAGACATCAGTGGGACCTTCATACCCCATTTGACTAAGAGCATGGAAGAGATCTTCCTTAGGAAGAGAGGTAATACCTGAGGCATAATCTAAGCGTAGATGTGCACGTATGTTGTCCTCTGATAAGGTAGTGGGTTTATCACAAACCCTTGATTGGATGACCTGCCCTCCTTCCACAGGCTGAATTGAAGCATTTGCCCAGAATTGTCGTAGATGTTCCACAGAGATTGTGGGATTGACAGTGAGGGCATAGGCAATGTGTGACGATTTGAGGAAATCCACAATCTGATGGAAACCTTCAGCCTGTTTGGGTTTTTGCAGCATAGCAATCTCATTGTGTTCATCAAAGAATTCTAGTCCTGCCATTGTTCTGATTGATTCTAGAGTTCGAATCGCAACTAGTGGTTTACACTGTTGAGCAAGAAATCGAGAGAGAGAGAGAGAGAGAGAAAGAGAAGCAATGGAAGTTCAAAGAGTCGTTTGTATTTTGGTGGTCACAGAGGGTATTTATAGGTGGAGGGTTTCAGTTAGAAGCAGTACTAAGTACCCTAGCAGTAGTAACCAACTCGCAGTATTAACTCATATTAGTAGTAGTAACACATACTGGAAGTACTAACACAGACTAGCAGTATTAATTCAGACTAGCAGTATTAACACATGCCAGCAGTAGTAACACTGATTAGCAGTAGAAACAAGGTAAGCAGTAGTAACTTTGCACTGGCAGTATAAACTTCGTGGCAGTAGTAACCATACTTAACCATATTTGAACTGTCAACATGAGTAATATAGAGAGCAGTATTAACGTAACTAGAAGTACCAATTATCCAATTTAAGTAATCTGAAACACTTAAACACACAAGGTTAGCAGCACCATGCACAAAACAATATGAGAAAGTAGACAGAAAGGAATTTATGCAGAAATGGTACATAAAGTAGATCAAAGGAGGCTTATTCAGTGTTTATCATGCCCACACTTGTGACCAAGAATGTGAATCTACCCACATCAAAAGCTTTGGTGAATAGATCATCAAATTGGTTACTTGTATGAACCTTCACAACCTGAATTAGCTTATTTTCATTACAGTCTCTGATAAAGTGGTACCTGATTTCTATATGCTTTGTTTTGGAGTGCTTGACTGGATTATTAACAATTCTAATAACACTGTTATTGTCTATGAAGATTGGAGTGTGAAGAAAAGTTATACCATAGTTCAGCATTTGATTCTGAATCCAGAGTACTTGTGAACAGCAGCTTGCAACAGCTATATACTCTGCTTCTGTTGTAGAGGTGGACACTGTGGTTTGTTTCTTGCACTGCCATGACACTAGTCTTGCACCCAAAAACTGACATCCCCCTAAAGTTGACTTTCTATCCAAATTTGCACCACCCAAGTCACTGTCTGAATAAGCAAGTAGGTCAAATGGTGATTCATGAAGATACCAAAGACCTAATCTAGGTTGGCCTTTGAGATATCTGAATATCCTCTTGACTGCTTGAAAGTGTGACTGCTTAGGCCTTACTTGAAATCTTGCATAAACACAAACAGGAAACATGATATCTGGTCTTGAAGCAGTGAGATACATGAGGGAGTCAATCATGGATCTATAGTGATGAACATCCACATCCTCCCCCTCAAGATCTGCAGTGATTTGTTTGTGTGTCTCCATGGGTGTGCTTGCAGGCTTTGAATCTGAGAATCCAAACTTAGTAAGAATGTCCTGCACATACTTGGATTGGCTTATAAATATCCCATCTTTCTTCTGCTTAACTTGTAGCCCAAGGAAGAAGGTAAGTTCACCCATAGAACTCATCTTGAATATCTTGTGCATCAATTCTTCAAAATCTCTGCACATTTAATCTTTTGTGGATCCAAAGATAATATCATCCACATAGATTTGCACTATAATGATGTCCTTCTTCTTCCTCTAAATGAACAGAGTCTTGTCTATGATTCCTCTTTGACAGACATACACTTCTTCTTCAATTCTCCCATACAGGAAAGCACTCTTTACATCCATCTGGTAGATCCTGAACTTCATGAAAGAAACATAGGCTAAGAATAGCCTGATTGCCTCAATCCTGGCCACTGGTGCAAATACCTCTTCATAATCAATTCCCTCTTCTTGAGTATACCCTTGTGCCACTAATCTGTCCTTGTTCTTTATTACTATTTCTCTCTCATCTTTCTTGTTCCTGAAGATCCATTTAGTGCCTATAGCTCTGTGTCCTTTAGGAAGGTCAACCAAATCCCATACATCCTGCAGCACAAACTGCAGTAGCTCCTCTTACATTGCTTCTATCCAGCTTGGATCCTTCATTGCATCATATGCTTTTTTGGGTTCAACCTGAGATAGAAAGCAAGAAAGTAAACCTGATTGTATATCTTTCAATCCTCCCAACTTACTTTGATTCCTTGTGATTATAGGTGAATTGATGTCACCAATCACCAATTGAGGAGGATGATTTTTCTGAACTCTTGTTTGATGAACAACCTCTTCATTAATATATGTTTCCAGATTAGAGTCATTCTTTTCAAGAGTGTTGTCATCATCTGTGTCATCTTCTTCCAAACATGGCATCTCAGGACTTTTGATTCCTGAATCTGAGGGTTGATCTTCCTTTTCACCTCTGTCCTCTTCATTCTGAGCTGGTTCAGTGTCCTTTGATTCTGAAGTATCTTCATTCTGAGTAGGTGTTGGGAACAACACAAACTCTTGTCTTTGTACTTGTACATTTTCTGTCCCTGTTCCTGCATTATGCTCATTACTGAAACCCAAAGAATTAGTCAGTGAATCAATGTCAAATAGCCAATCAGGACCTGAACCAAGTTGATTTGGTGTGTTCTCATTGCATTTGTGTCAGGATCGAATTCTCAACAAGAATTAATTCTCAGAAACAATATCAAAGAAGTTTGCGGAATAACACTTTGATATTTAATCAAACAGAAAATAAAGACAGAATATAATCAACAAACTGTAAACTTGTATTTAATGCTTTGAAGTTACACGATTACTCACTCAACCTCAATATTGATGAACAGGCTCACCAATACGAATTCTACTTCTCTAGAATTAGGACCTATGCCTTGAGGTTGATTGTCTCTCTAAAAGAATGAAAACTGTAAAAATTATCTAACTATTCTAAACAATTCAATATATATACTGAATACAAAGATAATTACAATAAATAAAATATCTTCAGTATATCTTCTATGTATATCTCTAAGCTTCCATGTATATCCTTTCATACGAATCTTCATCATATAAGCAGTATTAATCTTCAGCATCATTAACTTCCTTCTAGCAGCATTAATTACTAAGCAGTACTAACCACTAGCAGTACTAACTAGCTAAGCAGTACTAACTTTGTTTAAGCAGCACTAACTTTGACTAGCAGTATTAACTACTAGCAGTAGTAACACTCAGCAGTATTAACCTTTATGTCTTCTAGCAGTATTAACTCTGAACCAGCAGCATTAACCATACTTGATGAATTCTTCAGTTCCCAACAATCTCCCCCTAACTTGACTTTTAGGAAGAGAAGTCAAGTTCTTCAAATTTTCTTCAAGATGCTCCCAAAACTCTATCAATGCCTAAATCCCAGTGTTTGCATCCAATCCCAAACTTTGATTAATTGTTCTTTGGATCAAATATTTAGCCATTTCTGAATTTTCACCACATCCAAGCTTCTTCTTCAACATTAAATGAAGTTTCAATCTGCTATGGTTGTATACTTTATCCACTAGGAAGTATTCAATGTGATTTCTATCCAAAGTCACAGAATATACGCCACTAGTTTCATATAAAGTCCAATTGGTAACTGCTTGAAAAACGCTCCTTATGATCTCCTCCACTTCATCAGGTTTGAACATCATACACAGATACTCCATCACCAGTTTTGTAATTGAAATCCCTGGAGCTTTCAACTGATCTGCATACAACTTCATCCCTATATCAAACATTTCTTCAATATCAGACCTTGAGCATGTTCTGACAATTTTAGCCCAAGTACTGTAGACTTCATACTTTTCATCTTTTCTCTTCAGTCTGATATACTTCTTGCCATCTACTTCCAAAACATCCCAGTGAATGACTTCAGGAGGTTTAACTCCTACAGGTTCTGCTGCAATTGGTTCAGGCACTTTGTCCATCACAACCATGTACATCTTGACATCCTCAGTACTTGCAGGTTCTTTCATTGTAGATGACTCAGGTGCCTCTTCTTCTTCAGCAACCTTTTCATCCTCTTCTTCCGCTAATCTAGGCTTCTTTGTAGGCTTTCTCCTGGCAATCATCTTTGTTCTTTTTAAAGTCCTTAGACTTTCACCAATTGTTGTTTCCTTCTCTGGAGTTTCTTGCTCATCAGGGAATGGTTTTTGTAAGAAATCATTGCTTTCTTTCATTCTTTTCTCCATTTCAACCCTTGCAAGATCATCCCCTTGAAGCTTTATCATCTCAGCATCATACATCTTCTTGAGCTTCTCAAAAGACATCTTTGAAAACATCTCTACCTTGACACCTACTGCACCCTTGAGGAAAGTAATCATTTTCTTTCTCTCTTGAGCACCCAGGTATGTCTTTGAAGGTTGTCTTTTCCTTGCAGCCATTTTGATCTTAGCAGGCTTCCTCAAAGATGTGGCTTTCTTCTTTGCTTGTTCTGTTGCTAAGCTTTGTTGATAGGCTTTGTTTAACTCTGCAGCCATTGCTTTAGCTATCTCTCTATCCTTTTGCACTTGCATGGTTTCTGCTTCTTCAAGTTCAGCCTGTATCTTCCTAGCTAGAGCTTCATCTGATTCAATCAGCTTCTGCTTTTTCATTGGTTTATCAGATTCAACTAGCTTTGCCTTACCTTTCTCTTTACCCATCACCTTCTCAATGCTAGAGTTCTTTGCTGCATCACCTCTTTCTTTTATGACAACTCCTTTGGCCTTTGAGGTGACCTTGGGAGTATCATGTTTGGCTTTGATGAGTGTTTCTGCAATCTCAAGCTCTGTAAGGACCTCTTTTACTGTTTCTGCTGCTTCTTTCAGCTCAGCAGTATTAACCATTTCTGCTGCTTTACTTGAACTGGCAGTATTAATGGTTTCTGCTGCTGGCTCTGTTTCTGCTGCTTGCTCATTCTCCCCCTCAACATCATGTTTTTCCTCTTGCTCCCCCTTAGCTTTGGCATCAGCTTCTGACTCCCCCTTTTTGGGAGCATCAGTCACTGGTTTCCTCCTTCTGAGCACAAATTGTTTCTTCTTCCTTTGCAGAATCAGTTTCCTTACCATTTACTTCAATTTGATGATTTGTTCTTGTTGTGACAGAACTATGAGTTTAAGCTCTTCTATATCTTTGCCCTGTTTGAGTACATCCATGTTGATGTTGCCCATGGTTTCCATCAATTCATAATAGTTATATCTGTCCTCACCTTCTCCAGAAGTGTTACCCTCTTTTGAAGGATCATTGGATCTTTTTGTAGTGGAAGTCTTCTGCCTAGCAGAAGCACTATCCACCCCCTTGGGTTCTTGGCACCTGGGACCTTTGGATGATTGCTCACCCAAAGTTGCCATGGGGGAGGTCTTATTGATGTTACCACTTTCCTCCTCTGTACTAGCAGGAGTAGTGGCAGCCTCATCACCCATATGCTCTACCTCCTCCTCAGAGAGCACCTCCTTTGGGTTGGGAGACACCCTTGTGGTTTCCCTTTGGATATTCTCTAGGGGAGAATTCTCCCTTAGAGGGCTTATAGGCTTAGTGGGTAATGGTACAAGAAGGGAAGGAGCCTTCTTTACCTGTTTTCTCTTGTAAGTTTGGGTGATGGGAGAGGTTGGTTTTTCAAGAAGGGACTGGGGAATTGATTTTGAGAGGGAAGGTTGGGCTTGGCTAGCAGTGGGTTGGTCTAATGGGGGCCTTGACCCTGCTGCCATACCTTCATTGGTTTGGGACACCACCATCATTGTAGAGAACAATGGGGTGTCAACTCCTTCAGAGTCCCCAGCAGATCTTCTCATATTTGAGAAAACCTTGCCTTTGGGGGGTTTAGGTACATATACCCCAACAGGTTGAGGTATATCCGTCAATTGATTAGTAATAACTTCTTGAACAAACCTGGGATACATAAAGAAGCTCTTTTTGTTTCCCATGTTTGAGACAAGATCATTGAAAATCATTTTAGAAAAATTGTACTTTCTGGCAGTGGCCAAGCACACCAAAGCATAAGCAATAGTGCTGCTGAACTCACTCCATCCAGTAGTCTTTTTGGATATACAATGCATAAGAGTATGGACAAAGAAATGCCATTGGGGTGAGAATTTTGCTTTAGAAAATTTGAAAACACCCAATGGGCCTCCATACCCCATTCTTGTAAGAGTTGTAAACAGTTCATCATTTGGGATAGAAGTTATACCAGAGGCATCGTCTAGACTTAGACTGATGCGAATAACCTCTTCAGTAACTGTTAGTGATTGATCACAGATTCTTGTCTTTATCATTTGCACACCATTTTCCACAACAATGGTTGCATTAGCCCAGAACTGCCTCTGATGCTCAATGTAGATTGTAGGTGATACAATAAGAGCATGAGCAATGTGGCTTGTCTTGAGGAAATCCACAATCTGATGAAATCCTGAAGCTTGCTTTGGCTTTTGTAGCATCACAATCTCGTTGTGCTCGTCGATGAAAGTCATGGATGCCATTGATCTTAGTGGAAAGCGTGCCTGAAAACTTCGAACTTGAGAGAGAAAAGGTTTTGAGCGCAAGGGAACAGTATGCAAAGAGTCGTTATGAACTTTTAGGCGGGCAAAAAGTATTTATAGTATTCGGAACATAAGCAGTATTAACCTAGAGCAGTATTAACTACTAGCAGTATTAACTGAAAGCAGTATTAACCACTAGCAGTATTAACTGAAAGCAGTATTAACCACTAGCAGTATTAACTGAAAGCAGTATTAACCACTAGCAGTATTAACTGAAAGCAGTATTAACCACTAGCAGTATTAACTGAAAGCAGTATTAACCACTAGCAGTATTAACTGAAAGCAGTATTAACCACTAGCAGTATTAACTGAAAGCAGTATTAACCACTAGCAGTATTAACTGAAAGCAGTATTAACCACTAGCAGTATTAACTATACTTACTCATTTTAAACTTGCTAAACACTGAGTACTGCTATGCATATCCTGAAAAAGAAGATTAGTAACACCAAGAAAAAATATACAGGTATAAAACCACTTTTTGAGAAGAAGATTATTCAGAGTTTATCATTCCCACACTTGTTACCAAGAAAGTGAATCTACCCACATCAAAAGCTTTAGTGAATAGATCAGCAAACTAATTATCAGTGTGAACTTTGACAACTTGAATAAGTTTCTTTTCATTACAATCTCTTATAAAGTGGTACCTGATTTCAATGTGCTTTGTCTTTGAGTGCTTGACTGGATTATTTACAATGCTAATAGCACTGCTGTTGTCAATAAAGATTGGAGTGTGTAGAAAGGTTACCCCATAATCCAACATTTGATTCTGAATCCATAAGACTTGAGAACAGCAACTTGCAGCTGCTATGTACTCTGCCTCTGTTGTACATGTGGATACTGTGGTTTGTTTCTTGCACTGCCATGAGACTAGTCTAGCACCCAAAAACTGACATCCTCCAGAAGTAGATTTTCTGTCCAAGTTTGCCCCACCTAGATCACTGTCTGAGTATGCTATTAGGTCAAAAGGTGAGTTATGAGGATACCAAAGTCCCAATCTGGGTTGCCCTTTGAGATATCTGAATATCCTCTTAACAGCTTGAAAGTGAGATTGCTTTGGCCTAACTTGAAATCTTGCACATACACAGACTGGAAACATTATATCTGGCCTTGATGCTTTGAGATACATGAGAGAGCCAATCATGGATCTATAATAATGCACATCCATGTCCTCCCCCTCAAGATCTGCTATGATCTGCTTGTGTGTTTCCATAGGTGTGCTGGCAGTTTTTGATTCTGAGAAACCAAACTTGGTTAGAATATCCTGCACATACTTGGATTGACATATGAAAATGCCATCTGACTTCTGTTGAACTTGGAGTCCAAGGAAGATATAAGTTCCCCCATGGAACTCATTTTGAACCTTTGATGCATTAGATCCTCAAACTCCTTGCACATGTTGTTTCTTGTAGAACCAAAAATAATGTCATCAACATATATTTGGACCAGCAAGATATCCTTCTTCTTTCTTTTGATAAATAGAGTCTTATCAATGACTCCTCTTTCAAAGTCATTTTCCAAGAGATAGGATGACAGAGTGTCATACCATGCTCTTGGGGCTTGATGTAGTCCATAAAGTGCTTTCTTTAATTTGTATACCCTGTCTGGATAGCTTGGGTTTTCAAACCCTGGTGGTTGACAGACATATACTTCTTCTTCAATTGATCCATAGAGAAAAGCACTTTTTACATCCATTTGGTAGACTTTGAAGTTCATGTAAGAAGCATAGGCTAGGAATAGTCTGATTGCTTCTATCCTAGCTACAGGTGCAAAAACTTCTTCATAATCTATACCCTCTTCTTGAGTATAGCCTTGTGCCACCAGCCTTGCTTTGTTTCTTATAACAATACCTCTTTCATCTCTCTTGTTTCTGAAGATCCATTTTGTGCCAATTGCTCTGTGACCTTTAGGAAGGTCTACTAGATCCCACACATCTTGTAGCTTGAACTGTAACAGTTCCTCTTGCATTGCTTCTATCCAGCTGGATTCTTTCATAGCATCATGTGCCTTTTTAGGCTCAAGCTGTGATAGAAAACAAGAAAGCACTGTATGCTGTTGATCTTGCATTTCCTGAAGTCTGCTTTGATGTCTAGTCATCATAGGAGAAGAGATATCTCCTATTATCAACTGTGGAGGATGATTCTTTTGAACTCTGGTGTTGTAACTAGGTTCTTCATTTAATCCAGCCTCAAGATTAGATTCATGCAACTCAACTGAAGTGCTTTCAGATGCCACTTCATTGTTTTCTTGAGTCTCCTCATCTCTAGTGTCTTCTTCACTCTGACTTGGTTCAGTAAATAATTCCTTTTCACAGTCTTCAACTGAATTTACTGTGGGTATGGGAAAAATCACAGATTTAGATATACTTTCTTGAACTTGTGTGATCTCTGATTCTCCACTACCTGTTCCTGTATACTCATTACTTTGGTGACATTACCTTTTCCACTTATCTTACCACCAGTAAGATTGTCTCCAAATGCAACATGTCCTCCATTAATATGCTTGAAATCCTGAAGGCATGACATGTTGCCAGTCATGTGCCTAGAGCAACCACTATCAACATGCCATATGCTCTTTCCCTTGAGCTGTTGGTTGCCCTGCACATTAAATAAATCAATTAGTATGATTAGGGACCCAAGCAAAAGTGGTCTTGGGTCTCCCTTTCTCATCAAAGTATTTACATTCCTTTTTAATGAGGTTTTTAAACTCAGAGCACTCTTTATTAGAGTACTTTGTCAATATGATTGGTTTAGCAGAATCAACACTAGAAGCAGTACTAACCTTAGAAGTACTAACAGAGTTAGCAGTACTAACAGATTTAGCAGTACTAACCTTGTTAGCAGCATTAACATTATTAGCAGTAGTATTACTTCTAGCAGCACTATCATTGTCAGCAACACTATTTGTGGTAGCAGTACTAACAGTTTTAGTGCTTTTAGGAATCCACATATTGACACTTTCTTTAACAGACTTTTTCTTCATGTGGCTTTTAGTTTTAACAGTTTTCTTAGCCACATGGTTCTTTTCAATTTTCTTATAACCAAAGGGTTTTTGCATGGATCTTTGGAAATTCATCCTTTGTTTCATAGGATTGAAATAACAGAATTTTGCAAGATGATTCAATTTGCCACAGATAAAACAAGGTTTTGGTCTATTGATTTTACTCAGATCAACCCCTTGTTTTTGTGCCCACTGATTATTCCAGTTTCTTTGATTTCCCCTCTTTTTGTCCTGATTTTGGGGCTCATTCTTCTTACATGCACACTGTTTGCAAGGACCTGGATTCACAACTGTGGTCTGTTTGTAATGGACCTTACCAAACTTTCCCTCTGTCTTCTCTATGTCCTTGGATTTGATCCAAGCCCTTCCACAATCATCATTGGTGATAATGTTATTCTCTAGAGGAATCTCACCACTCACCTTGTTCTCCTTACTCTTGCCAACCTCTTTCTCAGTCTTATCCTCAACATCTACCTCATCTAAGGGATCTATTTCAGTGGCTCCCTCAGGCAAGTTCTTCCTATCTTTGGTGTCTAACAGGTCTGAAGTAGGAGGAATGTAATTGTTGTTATATGGTGGAGGTGTTGCATTGTACCCAATTCCTCTTCTCAGCTTATCATGAATCTGATTTTGTAGTAAAGAGTCCATTGCTTTAGAAGCATTGGAAAACTTTTCTACATCAAGCTTAACCTTGGTCAGCTCCTCTTTCAGTTTTTCACTCTCCTCTTTAGATTTGGTCAGTTTAAGTTCTAAATCCTTTTTCTCCCACTGCCAGTAATTTGTGTCATATGAGTGTTGTAGTTCATTGGCTTGAAAACCTTTGATCTGATCTTCAAATCTCTCTACAATCCTTACATAGTCTTTATATCTTTTTCTAATCTCTTAAGGTCATCACTCATCTTCTGATTGTGATCCCTGTACCTTTTAACAGTGTCTATGCAAGTTTTAGAACAGAGATTAGAACTTACCTCAGATGGAAGATCAGATACTTTAGCCATAAGAGCTTGATTCTGAATAGTTTCTTCTGCTTGATCACTCCAATCAAACCCCATTCCTTGTTGAGAAACAAGGGCTTGAGCAGAGTTTCTGTTGTTATTGAAGCTTCCAGATTGAGCTTGTTGATGGTTGTTGTTGTGAGACATTCCACTTCTACATTCTCTAGCAAAATGTCCCTTCAGATGGCATTTGTAGCATTCTACCTTTGATTTATCAAACCCTGCTCCATCTTCTCTTCTTTGGGAGAAGTTGTTTCTTCCAGTCCTCTTTATAAACTTCTTAACCCTCATGGAGAGCATGGCCATCTGCCATTTAATATCCATCTCTTCCAGATCATCGGGATGGAGTTGTTCTAAGTCATCATTAATCAAAGAGGAATTTCCATGATTAGAAAGAAAAGCTTCAAACACAGAATCAGTGCCTTTATCTTGATTTGTTCCATTAGCAGCATTAACTGATTCAGGGTTAGTAGTAGAATCAATTGATGCTGATAGGAGTGCAGCATTATGAATATATCCAGAAGGCTTCTTCTTTGCCTCCACCTCAGCTTCAAATACTCTAAGATCATTGTACAGATCATCAAGTTCTTTTTCTTCCAACTGATCATTCTGTCTGAATGACACAGTGTACATGGTTCATTCATCTCCAAGGGACCTTAAGAACTTTCTGTTCACATCATCTTGATCAATCTGTACTCCCATAGTAGCTAGTTCACCAATTAGTTTATTAAACCTGTCAAAAGTTTGAGTCATGGACTCATTCTTAGTTGAGATGAAGTTTTCATACTGTTGCTTTAAGATTGCCTTTTGATTTCTCTTGGTACTTTTGGTACCTGAGAATCTCTTCTCTAGAGCATTCCAGAGCATCTGTGCATCAGTGCAATTGCAGAATTGGTGTTGATACTCATTTGGAATGGCCAAGAGCAGTGTGCTCAAGGCTTTCATCTCTGTCTGCCTTGTCTTCCTGTCTGCATCTGTCTTTGGAGGGGTTCTTTTGCCATCTTCACCAATCTTTCCTTCATCAGATGGGCCATTCTCAATGATGTCCCACATAGAGTAATCTGTGAGGAGAATATATTGCTTGATTCTGATCTTCCACATGTCAAATTCATTGGATCTAAGCATTGGAACTTTTGAGACCAAAGTACTGCTTGATTCTGTAAGATTTTCCATGATGAATAACTGTTTCTGAGAGAGTTTTGCTCTGATACCACTTGTCAGGATCGAATTCTCAACAAGAATTAATTCTCAGAAACAATATCAAAGAAGTTTGCGGAATAACACTTTGATATTTAATCAAACAGAAAATAAAGACAGAATATAATCAACAAACTGTAAACTTGTATTTAATGCTTTGAAGTTACACGATTACTCACTCAACCTCAATATTGATGAACAGGCTCACCAATACGAATTCTACTTCTCTAGAATTAGGACCTATGCCTTGAGGTTGATTGTCTCTCTAAAAGAATGAAAACTGTAAAAATTATCTAACTATTCTAAACAATTCAATATATATACTGAATACAAAGATAATTACAATAAATAAAATATCTTCAGTATATCTTCTATGTATATCTCTAAGCTTCCATGTATATCCTTTCATACGAATCTTCATCATATAAGCAGTATTAATCTTCAGCATCATTAACTTCCTTCTAGCAGCATTAATTACTAAGCAGTACTAACCACTAGCAGTACTAACTAGCTAAGCAGTACTAACTTTGTTTAAGCAGCACTAACTTTGACTAGCAGTATTAACTACTAGCAGTAGTAACACTCAGCAGTATTAACCTTTATGTCTTCTAGCAGTATTAACTCTGAACCAGCAGCATTAACCATACTTGATGAATTCTTCAGTTCCCAACAATTTGACATTGTCACTTTCCTCAATAATCCTAGAAGAGGTGTTGAAAACTCTGTAGGCCTTACTTTGAGATGAATATCTAACAAGAAACCCATCCTCAGCTTTGCTATCAAACTTGCCTAGGTGAGTTTTGGTATTGAGAATTGTGCAAGGACACCCAAATGGTTTGAAAAATCCAATAAAATGTTTCTTCTTTATAAAAAGCTCATGAGGTGTCTTGTCTTGAGATTTCACTACTAGAACTCTGTTTTGAACATAGCAGGCAGTATTAACTGCTTCTGCCCAAAAAGTGATAGGAAGTTTTGAATCTGCCAACAGAGATCTAGCAGCTTCTATCAGAGTCCTATTTCTCCTTTCAGCAACACCATTCTGTTGAGGAGTCCTAGGAGCACTGTATTGTCTCTCAATGCCTTTTTCCTCATAGAAGCTGTTTAGGTCATTGACTTTAAATTCAGTTCCATTATCAGACCTGATGACTTTGATCAGTCCATTTGTCTCATCCTTAGTTCTCATAAAATAGACCCAAGTGAATCTAGAGAAATCATCAACAATAACCAAGCAATAAGCTTTCTTGCCAATACTCATCACATTTGTAGGACCAAACAGATCCATATGCAGTAAATTAAGAGGTGAAGAGATTGTATTTATCTCTTTGGACTTATGAGAAGTTTTGTGCTGTTTGCCTTTAAGACATGCAACACAGTGATCATCATATGAAAATACCTTTTGTGGCAGACCTCTTACAAGGTTGTTTTTCACAAGTTTGTTCATTGTTTTAAAGTTCATGTGACACATCCTTCTGTGCCAAAGAGATGATTCATCCAATGAAGCTTTTGAAAATAAACAATTTAAAGATGAATCAGAAACTACACTCTCTAAGTCTAAGCAGTAAACATTGTCCTTTCTAGGAGTTCTAAGTAGTATCATACTTTCATCAACTACCTTGAACCCTGGAGCAAGGATAATACATTCAGTATCATTGAATAATATGCTATGTTTCTTGTTACAAACTTGTGATACACTTAACATGTTGTATCTCAATTGCTCAACAAAGTATACATCCTCAAAGATCATCTTACCTTTTGACACATTACCTTTTCCACTTATCTTTCCACCTGCTGGATTATCACCAAAAGCAACATGTCCTCCATCAATTATTTTGAAGTTTTGAAGGCAGGCCATGTTACCTGTCATGTGCCTGGAACAACCACCATCAACATGCCAAATGCTCCTTCCCTTGAGCTGTTGGTTGCCCTGCACATAAAATAAAGCAGTTAGTTTTTAATAGGAACCCAAGCGAAAGTGGTCTTGGATTTCCCATTCTCATCAACATATTCATATTCAGACTTGATGAGATTATCAAACTGAGGAATCTTATTGCTTGAATACTTTGTCAGAATAATGGGCCTGTCACTGGAAGCAGTACTAACTTGATTAGCAGTACTAACATCATTAGCAGTACTAACTTTGTTAGCATTATTAACTGGTTTAGCAGTAGTATTGCTTGCAGCAGCACTATTTCTGTCAGCAGTTGTTAGAGCATAAATATGTTGGATACAAGATCAAGAAGACAAAAGTCAAAATTCAAGAAGTCAAAACTGAGAAAGTCAACTCTCATGTGAAAGTCAAAGTCTTTTGTAATAAAAGTCAAAGTTGTTGTATTTGTATTTGTTTGTTTCCTTGTAATAGTTGTAGGTATAAATAGCTTTGTTTTTCTGTTTTCATAAGAAGTAACAAACAGAATACGTTTGAGAGAGATCTGTAGAGAGAGAAAGTGTAATCGTTGGATTTGAAAGATTAATCAAACAGGTAATTTGATTGAAATCTTGTTTGTGTTTGTTTGATTGTGAATAGGAACGAGAATCTGGGAATATCAATTGGTATCAGAACAGATCCAAATCGAATTCAAGAAATTTCAGAAAAGTTCGACACTGTGTTCTTGAGCGAGAATCAAATTTCGAGTTTTAGTGCGAATTAGGTGTTGTATTTGATCAGGTTATGATCGTTCAATGTTATAGTTTGAGTTTGTATAGATAATGTCACGAAATGCACTGTAATTTTTCATAAATTCTTGGATTTTGTTGAGTTTTATGTCACGAGTTTTTTAGCACTGTTTAATAGATCAAATTGTATTTTTTAGTGGTTGACTTTGTAATTCGTGAATTGTATTCTGTACTAAAGTTGTTTTTGAGAAGTTCTGCAAAGTTTTGATTCAATTGAAGAAGATTTGAGTCGAATTTCGGTGAAAAAGTGAAGAACACGCACGGATTTCTGAAGAACGCGCTAGATCTGCAAAACGCGCAAGTTCTTCATTAGAACGCGCAAGCTGAAGAATATCAGTTTTGGTCAAAACACGCATGGCATTGTTAGCGAGTTCTAGAAACTCGCTGATCGAAGTCTACGAGTTTGGAAAAGTTGGAAAATTTTCTAAGGACCAGAACGCGCACGTAGTGGTTAGCGAGTTCTACAAACGCACTAATCGAAGGGTGCGAGTTTGAGCAGGAATAGTGATCTGCGAGTTCTTTCATCGTGCGAGTTTGGAATTTCAAGAAAAGTTTCTAAGTGTTGGAACGTGCAAGCTTGGTTAGCGAGTTTGTTCAAACGCGCAAGTTTTGACTAGCGAGTTTTGGAAACGCGCACGTCTCATTTAGCGCGTTTCATCGTGAATAGTGGTCTGCGTGTTTAGACGTTAGCGAGTTCAAAAGGAATAGTCACTTGCGAGTTTCAGCGTCAAGCGAGTTTTAGCTATCTGCGAGTTTATCAGAACACACAATCTTTAGCGTGCGAGTTTCACAAACGCGCAAGTTTAAGCCTGCGAGTTTCACTTTGAATAGTGGTTTGCGAGTTTCAGCGCCTGCGAGTTTTAAGTTCTATAGTGACTTGCGAGTTTTGTCACTTAGTCAATTTTTTCGAAATTTCTGTGTTGGGTCTGAAATGTGCTAAGGATGGTTACTACTGCTAGACATGACTATTACTACTGCCTGAGGAAGTTAGTACTGCCAGATCACAATTACTATTGCTTGAAGGAGTTAATGCTGCTGAGACAAAATTAATACTGCTTGCTGAGATTAATACTGCTAGTTCAGATTTAATACTGCTCATGAAGATAGTGTTGCTTATGAGATGAAGACTCCGTATGAGAATGAAGACAGCTGTATAGATTGAAGCTAAAGTAAAGGAGATAATTATGGAATGAAGATCAATTTTATAATTATCTCGTAATCAGTCTTGTATATATAGTATAGAAGTCTTTGATAGAAAAATAATCATTCATAAGTTTTTGTTTTAGAGAGAATTAACCTCAATACTAGTTTAGATCCTTTCTATAGAGAAGTATAGAACGTCTGTTGAGCCTGTTCAACAGATTGAGGTTTTGTGTGTAATCATCAAGTTTAATCAATATAACTTGTGATTTAAGTACATATACTGTTTCATTGATTGTTACTGTTAAAGTGTTTTTCCGCAACTTCTTTAGCATTGATTTTGAGTGTGTGTGAATTAAATTATTGTTTGAATTTCGATCCTGACAAGTGGTATCAGAGCAGGTTAAACTCAGAAAAACAACAATCATCATGGACGGTTCAAGTGATAGCGTTCTGGTCTCAAAGGTTCCAATGCTCAGATCTAATGAGTTTGACATGTGGAAGATTCGGATCAGGCAATACATTCTTCTCACAAATTACTCTATGTGGGACATCATTGAGAATGGCCCATCTAATGAAGGAAAGATTGGAGAAGATGGAAAAAGAATCCCACCAAAGACGGATGGAGAGAGGAAGATAAGGCAGACAGAGATGAAAGCCTTGAGCACACTGCTCTTGGCTATTCCTAATGAGTATCAACACTAATTCTGCAACTGCACTGATGCCCAGATGCTTTGGAATGCTCTAGAGAAGAGATTCTCTGGTACTAAAAGTACCAAGAGAAATCAGAAGGCAATATTGAAGCAACTATTTGAAAACTTCATGTCAACTAAGAATGAGTCCATGACTCAAACTTTTGACAGGTTTAACAAGCTGATTGGTGAACTAGCTACTGTTGGAGTGCAGATTGATCAAGATGATGTAAACATAAAATTCTTAAGGTCCCTTGGAGATAAATGGACCATGTATACTGTCTCCTTCAGACAGAATGACAAGCTGGAAGACAAAGAACTAGACGATCTTTATAATGACTTAAGGGTGTTTGAGGCTGAAGTGGAAGCCAAGAAAAGACCATCTGGATACACTCATAATGCTGCTCTTTTATCATCTTCTTCTTCTACTGATTCTTCTGCTAATACAGAATCAGTTAGTACTGCTTATGTATCTAAGCAGAATTTGTCTAATGACTCTGTATTAGAAGCTTTTCTTGATAGTTATGCTAATTCTGGTTTAATTAATGATGATCTTGAACAAATTAATGCAGATGACCTTGAGGAGATGGATATAAAGTGGCAGATGGCCATGCTAACTATGAGGGTAAATAGATTCATAAAGAGGACTGGAAGGAACAACTTTTCTCAGAGGAGAGAAGATGGTGCTGGGTTTGACAAGTCAAAGGTGGAGTGCTATAAGTGTCACAAGATGGGACACTTTGCAAAAGAATGCAGAGGAGGAATTCCTCAACAATATGGCAGCAACCACCAGCAAGCACATTCCTCAAGGGTCCAAAACAACAGAAACTCCACTCAAGCTCTTGTTTGTCAAGAAGGAATGGGATTTTATTGGAGTGATCAAGCAGAAGAAGCTGTTCAGAATCAAGCCTTGATGGCAGAAGTCTCAGAATCTTCAAGCACAGATATTCCAACAGAGGTAAAAACTAAACTGTGCACTAAAGAATGTCTTCAGACTGTACAAAAGTACAGGGATCACAACCAAAGCATGTGTGACGACCTTAAAAGGTTAGAGAGAGATATAAGAGAGTATAAAGTGATTGTTGAGAAGTTTGAAGATCAAATCAAGGCTTATAAGGCCAATGAACTTCAGCATTACTATGACACAAATTACTGGAAGTGGGAGAAAAATCAATTAGAGATTCAAATAGAAAAGTCTAAAGAGGAATGTGAGAAGATAAAGAGTGAGTATGAGAAAGCTAAGCATGACATTGAGAAGTTCTCTTATGCTTCCAAAGCAATGGACTCTTTGCTTAAATCTCAAGTTCATGATAAGATCAAGAGTGGTATAGGATACAATGCAACACCTCCACCTTATAACAATAATTACATCCCTCCCTCTTCAGATCTCTTAGAGAACCAAAATAAGGAGGACTTACCTATAGGAGCAACAGAAGTAGATCCTATAGATAGTGTCATGGTTGAAGAAGAGAATGAGGAAGAGAATTCTGAGAGTAAGAATGCAGAAGAGATTCCTGTAGAAAATCATATCCTTACAAATGAAAGGGGGGGGGGGGTAAACCATTCATCAAGAGTGAAAAGGTGGATAGCTCAAATAAAGAAAAGGGTAAGGTACAGGGAGTCCACTATATGCAGACCACAGTTGTGAATCCCTGTACATGTAAACAGCATCAGCCCCAAAAACATAATAAAACAAGGGGTAATCAAAGAAACTGGAATAATCAGTGGGCACAAAAACAAGGGGTTGATCTGAGTAAAATCAATAGACCAAAACCTTGTTTTATTTGTGGAAAGCTTAATCATATTGCCAAATACTGTTATTTCAATCCTATGAACCAAAGGATAAATTTTCAAAGACATATACAAAATCCTGTTGGTTATAGGAATCAAAGAAGGAATCATATGGCTGAAAATGTAAAAAGAGCTCCTTTAAAAACTCATGTTCAAAACAAGTTTGCAAAATCAAAGAAAAATACTCCAAACAAGTCATGGAGTAACTTAATAAAGAAGAAAGCAAACAACTTGGTCCAGGTATGGGTTCCAAAAATAAAGAAAGTTGTTAGTACTGCTACTTCAAATAGTACTGCTGACAGAAATAATGTTGCTACCAATGTTAGTGCTGCTAACAGAGTTAGTACTGCTAACCCAGTTAGTACTGCTAATTCAGTTAGTACTGCTTCTAGTGTTAGTACTGCAAGACCTATTATCCTGACAAAGTACTCAAGCCATAAGATTCCCCAGTCTGAAAAGCTCATCAAAACTGATTATGAATATGTTGATGAGAATGGGACACCCAAGACCACTTTGGCTTGGGTTCCTATTAAAAACTAACTGTTCCACTTTATGTGCAGGGCAACCAACAGCTAAAAGGGAAGAGCATTTGGCATATTGATAGTGGTTGCTCTAGGCACATGACAGGCAACAAGTCCTGCCTACAAAACTTCAAAAGAATTGATGGAGGACATGTTGCATTTGGTGATAATCCATCTGGAGGAAAGATTAGTGGAAAAGGTATTGTGTCAAAGGGTAAGATGACCTTTGAGGATGTCTACTATGTTGAACAATTGAGATACAACCTGTTAAGTGTATCACAGGTTTGTGACAAGAAACATAGTATATTGTTTACTGATACTGAATGTATTATCCTTGCTAAAGGGTTCAAGGTAGTTGATGAAAGTATGATACTACTGAGAACACCAAGAAAGGACAATGTTTATTGCTTGGATTTAGAGAATGTATCTAATGATTCATCATTTAATTGTCTATTTTCAAAAGCTTCTGTTGATGAATCATCTCTTTGGCACAGAAGGATGTGTCACATGAACTTTAAAACAATGAATAAACTTGTGAAAAACAACCTTGTAAGAGGTTTGCCACAAAAGGTATTTTCATGTGATGATCATTGTGTTGCTTGTCTTAAAGGCAAACAGCACAAATCTTCTCATAAGTCCAAAGAGGTAAATACAATCTCTACACCTCTCCAATTATTGCATATGGATCTGTTTGGTCCTACTAATGTGATGAGTATTGGAAAGAAATCTTACTGCTTAGTTATTGTTGATGATTTATCTAGATTCACTTGGGTCTATTTTCTGAGGACAAAGGATGAGACAAATGGACTGATCAAATCCTTTATTATCAGAGTTGAAAACCAAACAAA
Organism: Arctium minus; assembly: GCA_954870635.1. Classification (NCBI taxonomy): domain Eukaryota; kingdom Viridiplantae; phylum Streptophyta; class Magnoliopsida; order Asterales; family Asteraceae; genus Arctium; species Arctium minus. Next base: position 35,172,704 of record OX941088.1, read on the forward strand.
TCAAAGAGTTAAAATCATCAGGTCTGATAATGGAACTGAATTTAAAAACCTTGATCTAAACAGCTTCTGTGAGGAAAAAGGTATTGAGAGACAATACAGTGCTCCTAGGACCCCTCAACAGAATGGAGTTGCTGAGAGAAGAAATAGGACACTGATTGAAGCTGTAAGATCCCTGTTGGCAGATTCAAAACTGCCAGTTACATTTTGGGCATAAGCAGTTAATACTGCTTGTTATGTTCAAAACAGGGTTCAAATAGTTAAATCTCAAGGCAAGACACCATATGAACTTTTTAACAAGAAGAAACCTTTTATTGGATTTTTCAAACCATTTGGGTGTCCTTGCACAATTCTTAATACCAAAACTCACTTAGGCAAGTTTGATAGCAAAGCAGATGATGGATTTCTGGTTGGTTACTCATCCCAATGTAAGGCTTACAGAGTATTTAATACCTCTTCTAGAATAAATGAGGAAAGTGACAATGTCAAATGCAATGAGAGCACACCAAATAAACTTGGTACATGCCCTGATTGGCTTTTTGACATTGATTCACTAACTAATTCTTCGGGTTTCAGTTATGAGAATAATGCAGGAACATGGACAGAATAAGTTCAAGACAAAAGACAAGAGTTTGTGCTGTTCCCAATCTCTACAGCAGATCCAAATGAACTCTGTGTTCAAGAGAAGAAAGTTGCTTCAGATTCAAAGAATGACTCTGAGATGCCTGCATTGGCAGAAGATGATACTGATGATGAGAACTCCTCGGTGTTTGGTGGCGGCTCTCCTGAAAAGAATGACTCTAATCTGGATGCAGAGATTATTGAAGAGGCTATTCATCAAACAAAAGAGCATAAAGATCATCCTCCTCAGTTGGTGATTGGTGACATCAATTCTCCAATCATCACAAGGAATCAGAGTAAGTTGGGAGGATTAAAAGACATACAATCAGGCTTACTATCTTGCTTTCTATCTCAGGTTGAGCCCAAAAAGGCGCATGATGCAATGAAAGATCCAAGCTGGATAGAAGCAATGCAAGAGGAGCTGCTGCAGTTTGTACTGCAAAATGTATGGGACTTGGTAGAACTGCCTAAAGGACACAGAGCTATATGGACAAAATGGATCTTCAGAAACAAGAAGGATGAGAGAGGGATAGTGATCAAGAACAAGGCTAGATTGGTAGCACATGGGTACACTCAAGAAGAAGGAATTGATTATGAAGAGGTTTTTGCACCAGTGGCTAGGATTGAGGCAATTAGGCTGTTTTTAGCCTATGCATCTTTCATGAAGTTCAAAGTCTACCAAATGGATGTGAAAAGTGCTTTTCTATATGGAAAAATTGAAGAAGAAGTATATGTCTGTCAGCCCCCAGGGTTTGAAAATCCCAAGTACCCTGACAGAGTATACAAATTGAAGAAAGCACTGTATGGACTACATCAAGCACCAAGAGCTTGGTATGACACATTGTCTACCTATCTCTTGGAAAATGGTTTTGAGAGAGGAATCATTGACAAGACTCTGTTCATTCAAAGGAAGAAGAAGGACATCCTGTTAGTGCAAATCTATGTGGATGACATCATCTTTGGATCCACAAAAGATCAATTGTGCAGAGATTTTGAAGAATTAATGCATAAGAGATTCAAGATGAGTTCTATGGGTGAACTTACTTTCTTCCTTGGGCTACAGGTTAAGCAGAAACAAGATGGAATCTTCATAAGCCAAACCAAGTATGTGCAGGACATTTTAACCAAGTTTGGGTTCTCAGATTCCAAGCCTGCAAGCACACCCATGGAGACACACAAACAAATAACTGCAGATCTTGAGGGGGAGGATGTGGACGTTCATTATTACAGATCCATGATTGGCTCTCTCATGTATCTCACAGCTTCTAGACCAGATATCATGTTCCCTTTTTGTGTGTGTGCAAGATTTCAAGTTAGGCCAAAGCAATCACATTTTCAAGCAGTCAAGAGGATATTCTGATATCTCAAAGGTCAACCCAGATTAGGACTTTGGTATCCTCATGACTCACCATTTGACCTACTGGCATATTCAGTTAGTGATTTGGGTGGAGCTAACTTGGACAGAAAGTCTACAACTAGAGGATGTCAGTTTTTGGGTGCAAGACTAGTATCATGGCAGTGTAAGAAGCAAACCACAGTGTCCACTTCAACAACAGAAGCAGAATACATAGCTGCTGCAAGTTGCTGCTCACAAGTGCTATGGATTCAGAATCAAATGATGGACTATGGTATGACATTTCTTCACACTCCTATTTTCATAGACAACAGCAGTGCTATTAGCATTGTAAATAATCCTGTCAAGCATTCAAAAACAAAGCATATAGAAATAAGGTACCATTTTATCAGAGACTGTAATGAGAAGAAGCTAATTCAGGTTCAGAAAGTACACACAAGTAACCAGTTTGCTGATCTATTCACAAAAGCTTTTGATGTGGGTAGATTCACATTCTTGGTCACAAGTGTGGGCATGATGAATAATGAATAAGTATATTCTCATTCTCTTTATGTACCTATATAGATTCCTCCTTATTTACTTTCATTAAATTGGTGCTATTAACCCTTGTCTGCTTAAGTGTTTCAGGATGAAAGGCCAAACAAAAGTGAGGTATAGTAAATATTGCTAGTATGTATTACTACTGCTAGTCTGTATTACCACTGCTAGTCTGTGTTACTACTGTTGGTTCGTTTTTCTACTGCCAGTCTGTGTTAATGCTGCTAGTCTGTGTTAATACTGCTAATATGTATTACTACTGCTCGTAAGTATTACTACTGCTAGTTAGTGTTACTACTGCTAGTAAGTATTACTACTGCTTCAAAGAGTTACTACTGCAGGGGTCAGTTACTACTGCTAATGTAAATTAGTACTGCTCTTAACTGTTTCACTGATTGTATAAATACCCCCTTAGTCCGCCAAAAATCAAAACGGCTCTTTGAATTTCTTGCGCTTATTTATTTTCTTTCTCTCTCGTTCTCGCTAACGTTCTTGCTCTTCAAGCTCTTAACCCTAGTTCGCAGACAAATCTCTCTCAAATGGCAGGTCTTGTATTTGTTGATGACCACAATGAGTTGGCAATGCTGAATAAGCCCAACCAAGCCGAAGGATTTCATCAGATTGTGGACTTCCTAAAATCCACACATATCGCCCACGCTTTAACGGTCAATCCCACAATCTATGTGGAACATCAAAGACAGTTCTGGGCAAATGCCACTATCCATAATGAAGAGGGTACTCAGGTTATCAAGTCAAGGGTTTGTGATAAACCCCTGACCATCTCGGAGGATACCATTCGCATTCATCTACTTTTAGATGATGCCTCAGGTATAACATCTCTACCCAAGGAAGATCTTTTTGAAAATTTAAGAAGAATGGGATATGAAGGTCCCACTGATATTTATAAGTTCTTTAAGAACAAATTTTCACCTCATTGGAGATTCTTTGTTCATACTCTCCAGCATTGCATTTCAAAGAAAACAACTGGATTGAGTGAGTTCAGCAGTACCATTGCTTATGCTTTGGTCTGCTTAACAACCTCCAGAAGGTTCAATTTTTCGCAAATGGTCTTAAATGATTTTCTGTCAAACCTGGATACCAAGTTAAAATCCTTTTATATGTATCCCAGGTTTGTACAAGCTATATTGAATAAGGAATTGACGGAATTACCTCATTTTAATGAGGTATATGTACCTAAGGTCCCGAAAGGGAAGGTGTTTTCTAATATGAGAAGGGTTTGTAAGGTCTTCTCAGGTATTGACGCACCATTATTCTAAACAATGATGGTTGTGTCCCACTCTACAGGTGAGGCATCAGGGTCCCAAGCCTCATTGGACCAACCCACTGATGACCTACCCATACCTTCCACCATAAAAACAATTCCTCTGTCCCTTCTAAATCGACCAACCCTCCCATCACCAAATTATACACTAAAAAGAAGGTGCAGAAGGATCCTTCCCTTCATGTACCAACACCCTCTAAGCCTACAAGCCCTCTAATGGAGCATTCTTCATTAGAGAATATCCAAAGGGAAACCAAAGGGGTGTCTCCCAACCCCAAGAAGGTGCTTACTAAGGAGAAGGTTAAGCATGTGGGCAGAAAGGCTCACACTACTGTTTCTGCACAAAGTGCAGGACAAGACAGTGTGAACATCTCTAAGACCTTCCCCACGGAAACTTTGGATGAGCAATTATCCAAAGGTCCCCGGTGCTAAGAAACCATGGGGGTAGAAGGTACCTCTGCTAGGCAGAGGACCCCTACTAAAAGTTCCAGTGATCCTCCAAGGGTGGTAAACACACCTACAGGTGGTGAGGATAGATATACATACGATGAATTGATGGAAACTATTGCCAATATCAATAATGATGTCCTATCTCAGGGTAAACTTATTGAGAAACTGCAACAAGTGATCTTATCCCAACAAGTCCAGATTTCCAACCTCAAGAAAATGGTCCTCAAGCATGTGCAAAAGAAGAAGAGAACCAAATTCATACTGAAGAAGAGGAGCATCCCTCATGATGCTTCCAAAGAGGGGGAGAATAGAGCTGAATCTGAGAAACAGAGTCCTGTTGGAATGGACTCTACTTTTGAGGGGGAGAAGGGCAAAGAAGCAGAAACCAGTACAGCAGTAGAAACAGAGCCAGCAGTAGAAACGTTCAAGAAAGCAGCATCAATTGGCTTAGCAGCAGTAACAGAAGCAGCAGTAACAGGGCTTTCTATTGAAGAAATAGAGATAGCAGAAACCCTTCTAAAGGCCAAAACAGACACTCCCAAAGCCACTCAAAAGGCCAAGGGAGTGGAAATCAAAGAGGGAGGACCTGAGATAAAAAGGAAAGAAATCAGTGAGGCTGAACTGGAGAGGAAAGGAAAGGCAAAGGTGGATGAATCTGCAAAGCCACCAAAGAAGATAAAACAGATTGAACTAGATGAGGAACTGGCAAAGAAGCTGCAGGCTGAGCTACAACAAGAAGAAGAAACTCAGAAGGCTAAAGATAGGCAGATTGCTCTAGATCTGTCCACTAGGCTGAATGAGGAATATCAAGAAAGCTTAAGGGTTGCAGCTGAGGCCAACAAAAGCACTGTGAAAGCTTCCATACAAAGACTACCAGCAAAGAAGCAGAAAAGACAACCTTCTAAAACTTACATGGCCAATCAAGATGATCAACTTTCTGAAAGGCTCTATAGGGGTTAAAGAAGAAATGTTTGCTGATATGTCCTACTCAAGAGTTGAAGATCTATACAAGAAGGAAATGGCAAAGCTTCAAGGGGACTTCACTCAAAGGATAGAATTTGAAAGACAAATGAAAGAGAGACATGATCTCAATATTCAACAACCCTTCCCTGAGAGTGAGGAGACCACCCTTAAGGCTGAAGAAAAGAAAGAGGAAGCTACTACTAAAGAAGTCAAACTGTTAAAAGGTTGAAAACAATAGCTTCCAAGAAACTGTCTAAGAAGCCAAGGGTTGCAGAAGCTGAGAAAGAAACAGAATCATCTGTTACAGGTCAAGCTGAGCAATTAAGTCAAAGTGCAAAGCAACCAAGTCAATATGATGTGCATTTTAAACTTTACATGACTGTAACAGATAATGATCCAGTGAAGGCAGATCCCATTTCAGTCCAAGCCCCTGAAATCATCCACTGGGATATTCTTGAAGATCAAGGCAAAGAATATTTCAGAATCAAAAGAATGGGTGATCACTTTGAAGTCTATTCTACTTGGGGGAAGATAGTCAGATGTTGTTCAAGGTCAGACTTGGAATAAATGTTTAAATTAGGAATGAATCTATATGGGGATGTGCTGAAGACTCCAGGGATGAACATCAAGAAACTAGCAATGGAGTATTTATGCATGATGTTCAGTCCAGATCTTGTCAAGCATGTCATCAAAGATGTATTCAAGTCTGTGGACAACTGGATGCTTATAGAAAGGTGTGAGGTATATCTTAACCATTGACAAAAGTTTCCATGAATATTACCTGGTGGATAAGATATATGACCATAGCCTAGCCAAGCTACATGGGATGCTGAAAGCCAAACTAATCTATCCTCAAGGCTCAGAAATGGCAAGGATTGTGATTAGCAGGATCATCAATCAAAGTTTGGGTTTGGATCCTAATCTAGGGGTGTAAACTTAGGTTTAGAAAGCATCATGAAGACCAGTTTTTGAAGAACTTAACTTCTCAATTTGAAAAGTTAAGTTAGGGGGAGATTGTTGGGTCTGAAATGTGCTAAGGATGGTTACTACTGCTAGACATGACTATTACTACTGCCTGAGGAAGTTAGTACTGCCAGATCACAATTACTATTGCTTGAAGGAGTTAATGCTGCTGAGACAAAATTAATACTGCTTGCTGAGATTAATACTGCTAGTTCAGATTTAATACTGCTCATGAAGATAGTGTTGCTTATGAAATGAAGACTCTGTATGAGAATGAAGACAGCTGTATAGATTGAAGCTAAAGTAAAGGAGATAATTATGGAATGAAGATCAATTTTATAATTATCTCGTAATCAGTCTTGTATATATAGTATAGAAGTCTTTGATAGAAAAATAATCATTCATAAGTTTTTGTTTTAGAGAGAATTAACCTCAATACTAGTTTAGATCCTTTCTATAGAGAAGTATAGAACGTCTGTTGAGCCTGTTCAACAGATTGAGGTTTTGTGTGTAATCATCAAGTTTAATCAATATAACTTGTGATTTAAGTACATATACTGTTTCATTGATTGTTACTGTTAAAGTGTTTTTCCGCAACTTCTTTAGCATTGATTCTGAATGTGTGTGAATTAAATTCTTGTTTGAATTTCGATCCTGACATTCTGATTTTTCTATATTTCAAGATTTTTCTTGTGATTTCATATTTGGACTAACGATCAGTTCTGGTTTCTTATTGCATATTTTTTTCAAACAGATGACTTCTAAAGATGTTCTTTCCATTGGCACTGATGTCAAGCCTCCTGTTCTGTTCAAAGGAGAATACGAACAGTGGAAAGACAGATTTCTGGATTTTATAGACAGACATGCAAACGGAGAAAATATTCTGCTTTCAATTACCACAGGCCCAATGATTCCACCTACTGTTGAAGTACCTGATGATGAATCATCTGATAGTGAAGATGGTGATGAGGACAGAGAACAAACGACAAAAACAGTTAAAATGGATTTATCACAGTACTCTGAAGAACAGAAAAGCCGGTATAAAGCAGACAAGCAAGCAAGATCTCTTTTACTTCAGAGCATTCCTAATGAGATTTATATCAAGATTGATAGCTACAAGGATAATCCTAAGAAGATGTGGGATCAACTGCAAAAGATGATGATGGGATCCAAGGTTGGGAATCAAATGAAAGTGGCTAACTGCATTAACAGTTATGAGGAATTTAAAGCCAAAGAGAATGAAAGCTTGGAAGATACTTATGAACGGTTTGTCTTGCTTCTGAATGAACTGACAAATAACAAAGTGAAAAAGAAGCAGCTTGAGAATAATGTCAAATTTCTGAGCATCCTACAACCTGAATGGAAAAAGCATACGCGTAGGATGAAACAAATGAAGGATCTAAAGGAAATTCCGTTACATGAGGTCTATGAAACATTGAGGCAGAATGAAGAAGAAGTGGAAGAGAAAAGAGCTGAGAAGAAGAAGGCAGAAAAAGTTCCCGATCCTATTGCTTTAGTAGCAGGAGAGAAGAAGAAAGAAAAGACAGAGAAGAAGAAAAAGAAGAAAATTCTTACCAGTTCAGAATCTGAATCTGAATCAGATGGAGATAATGGAGAAAGTCTTAAGCAAGCTATGTTATTACTGACCCGGGCGTTTCAAAAGAAGTTTTACAAGAAGCCGGGATCAAATTCTCCGAGATACTCTTCATCCAGTTCTAAGAATCATGAACACCGAGAAAGAGTGGAAGGAAAGCGATATGAAGAGAACCGGTATTTGGAAAGGAAGTCGGAAGAAAAGAAGAAGTTAGTGAATGATTACAATGGTGCTGAAAAGTCAGCAAATGATCCAATTAAATGCTACAACCGTGGCAAGATCGGACATTTTGCTAAAGAATGTCGAAAGCCAAAGGTTCGAAACTCCCAGTATTATCAGAACAAACTGCTATTGGACAAACAGCAAGAAGCTGGCATAGCATTAATGGCTGAAGACGAATTTTGGTTGGATCATTCAGATGGTGAAGAGGAAGAGAAAGAAGAAATTGCTCATCTCTGTCTAATGGGAAAAGAGGTCAAGTATGATGAGTCAGATGATGAGACAGCTGATCAGGTAATGCACTTAACTGAAAAAGATTTCATAACCAAAATGGAAGCTATGATGGTTGAGCTTAATGATCTTCAAATAAAATTGAAGAAAGAAAAGGACAGAGTTGCTAAAAGAAACAACAAGATCTTTGAGCTTAATAAGTCTGTTATTGGGAACAAAGATCTAATTGATTCTTTACGCAAGTCTTCTTCTGATTCTAAACTTCAAGTAGATTGTTTTGAAAAGAAGATTTCTCAGTTTGAAGTTAAATTTTCTAAGTCTGAGTTTGATAAGAAAGAATCTGCACTAACTATTTATAAATTGCAGGTTAAGAACAAGCTTTTGAATAAGAAGGTAAATGGTCTGGAAGCCAAACTCTATGCAAGAGTCCAAACAGATCAAACCATTTTTCTTAAATGCACCTAACAAAGAGGTTGATGTTAAGGAAAAATGGGGTCTTGGTTTTCAAAACCCCCATTACTTAAAGAAAGCCATCAGAAAACAACCAGCATTATATAATTTTGATTTTCTTGCTTGTGTTGGTAAACATACTCATTTAAAACCCAAATTTGTTACCAAATTACCAGAAGAAGTTGAGGCCAAAGAAACTGAAAATAGAAAGAATTTAAAGAAAATGCAACTACCATTTAACTATGCAAAGTTAAATGATAATTATCTTTCAGAAACACCAAAAGTTCTTTCAACCGATTATTTTGCTAGTTATTCTGTTTCTGAGATGGAGGCAAAACCTTCTATTGCAAAAGTCTATGTTCCTCCACTCATTCTTGAAAGCAAAATAATTGAGCTTGAAAGTGTTTTATCTGATGAAAAACTTTTGGTTGATATTCAACAAAGTGTGTTTTCTACAGTTTTAAAGAACACTGTTTTTCAAACTACATTTACAAAGTGTTCTACAGTTTTAAAGGCACCTCAAACTTTTTCTGATAATTTTGATGACTTATTTGAGTCTGCAAATGACTTTCTTAATTCTGATGATGGGTGCATAGAAGAAATTGATATGTTTGACTTCAATGCTTCTCTTCCTGATCATTCTACTTGTCTTATACCTGAAAAAGTGTCACCAAGTGGTTTTAATATTGGTAAATCATCAGCTAAGGTTGGTGAATCAGTTTCTGTAACTGCTGATTACTATGCTCAAGGTAAGAAACATAAGAAACAGCGATTACAGAAACAGAAATACACTGGTACACAAAAGAAAACTCAATCTCAGAAATCTGATTTTTCTAATAAATCTAAATCTTTTGTTTCAGATATAAGCAAGAAAAGGTCGAAAGCGAGAACCGAATGGCGACCAAAAAGGAAGGATGATGAGATAGCTGAATCAGTTTCTGATAATTCTTGTAATAGATCAGTTAGTAGTGATAATGATGTAGTTGATCAACATGCTTCATCTAAACAAAACCTTGTAACTTCTTACAAGCGGTATTCAATAAAGCAATTGATTCAATTATCTCCTATTACTACTAAATCTTATCATTATCGGAGAAATGATTTTTCTTATTCTCATAATTCTTCTGATTGGTTTGGATCTTATCATGTTTATTCTTCAAAATTAAATGTTTTTAGAGGTTTTCAAAAGAACAGAGGATCCATTTTCAAATGGATACCAAAATCATGTGCTAATCTGTTAGGACCCGTTTTTAAATGGGTACCTAAAGTTATTGTTTCCTGATTTCTATTGCAGACCCGGCATATGTGGTACTTGGACAGTGGGTGTTCCAAGCATATGACTGGGCAAAAAGCTTTATTGTCTAATTATACAGAGAAATTCAGTGGAAATGTCAGATTTAGAAATGATCAGCTTTCACCAATCTTAGGATATGGTGACATCATTCAAGACAACATAACGATTAAGAAGGTGAGTTATGTCGAAGGTTTAGGGCACAACTTGTTTAGCATCGGTAAATTCTGCGACAAAGGGTTAGAGGTCAACTTCAAAGCTAAAAGATGTTCGGTTCGTTCTGAAGACGGCACAAAATTCTTAGCAGGCAAGCGAAAGACAAATCTCTACACCATCAATCTTTCAAAGGTCCAGAATGACAACCATGTTTGCTTATTATCAAAAGCTTCGATGCAACAAAGTTGGCTTTGACACCGACGACTATCACATCTGAATTTTCGTTATATCAACAAGCTGGTCAAAGATAAGTTGGTAAAAGGACTTCCTGAGCTGAAATATGAGAAAGAACACTTATGTGCTGCATGTGAAAAGGGTAAGATGAAGAGAGCTTCACATAAACCAAAGCCAGAACCAAGCACCAGTTCTCCACTAGAGTTACTGCATATGGATTTATGTGGTCCGATGAGAACACAAAGCTTGGGTGGAAAGAAATACGTGTTGGTTATTGTGGAAGATTACTCAAGATACACGTGGGTCAAATTTCTTCGATCAAAAGATGAGACGCCCGAAGTTCTCATTACTTTCTTAAAGAAAACCCAGGTGAATATGCAGAGACAAGTCAAGTTTCTTCGAACTGATAACGGCACAGAGTTCAAAAACAAAATAGTTGAAGAATATCTCGAATCGTTCGAGATATCACATCAATACTCTGCTTCACGTACACCTGAACAGAATGGAGTAGTCGAAAGGAGAAATCGGACGCTAGTCGAGGCCGCTCGGACTATGCTGAGCCAGTCTGACTTACCTCTATTTCTGTGGGCAGAAGCTGTGTTAACTGCATGTCATACTCAAAATCGATCCATGATACACCGCCGTTTTCAAAAGACTCCATATGAGCTGATCAACAACAGAACACCGACAATCAAGTATTTTCATATATTTGGGTGTAAGTGTTTCGTGCTTAACGACAGAGAGAGTCTGAATAAATTCAGTACTAAGGCGGACGAAGGCATCTTCATTGGTTATTCTTCAACATCTACAGCATACCGTGTTTATCTGAAGGAGTCAAAGAAAGTTGTTGAGAGTGTTAATGTTACATTCGATCAAGACATGACTTCTGAACAATTCAGTTCAGAACCCGTGATCACTGGAGTATTAGCTTCTGGACAGATCAGTCTAGAACCTGTTTCTACAGAGAAAAATTCGGATAACGCTTCTACTTCAGTTTCACATTTATCTGATTTAGATTTGTTATTTGAATTCTTTTATGATGAGTTTCTAGGATCTAATTTGCCTAAATCTGCTGTGACTGACAGGTCTGAAGACACAAGTTGCAATCTTCCAGTCACTTCAGAAGTTTTTACTGAACTTGTATCCCCCGTTCAGTCAGAAACTCACATTCCATTGAATACTCCTACAGTTGATGATACACAAGTAACTGCTGAGCCAGAAGTAACTATATCAGTTGGGTATGATATAATGTCTACTCAACAGCCAGAGTCTGTTGTTCCAACTAATGTTTCTGCAACTGAATCTTCAACTGCAAACCCCCCTCCATCTATTCAATCTGAAGAGTCTGATAGTGGATTTCTAGATGATGATCATGTTCAGTTAGTATCTACTCCACTCCCTCATGAGCATCGCTGGACCAAATAGCATCCTTTACATCAAGTAATTGGAGATCTCAACAAGCCTGTACAAACTAGGTCAGCGACTCTTAATCAATGTATGCATGACTCATTTCTCAGCAAGATAGAGCCCACGCGAGTATCAGAGGCTTTAGATGATTCGGATTGGGTATCTGCTATGCAAGAAGAGATCAATCAGTTTGAAGCTCTGAAGGTATGGAGATTAGTTCCAAAACCGGAAAGAAAATCCGTAATTGGCACTAAATGGGTATTCAAGAATAAGAAGGATGAAGATGGTATCGTCATTAGGAACAAAGCTAGACTTGTTGCCAAAGGTTACAGGAAAGAGGAAGGCATAGACTACGATGAGACGTATGCTCCAGTAGCGCGTATAGAGGCAATCCGCATGTTTCTAGCCTACGCAGCTCATAAGAATTTCACAGTCTATAAGATGGATGTGAAAGCAACCTTTCTGAATGGCATTCTTAAGGAGGAAGTATACGTGTCTCAACCAGAAGGGTTCGTGAATCCAGATAAGCCAGATCATGTCTACATCTTGGACAAAGCCCTGTATGGTTTAAAACAAGCCCCTCGAGCATGGTATGACGTTCTATCTAAATTCTTGGTCAAGTCCGGTTTTTCTAAAGGTAAAATTGATACCACTTGTTCATCAAAAAAGAAAAGGATGATATCATCCTTATTCAAATATATGTTGATGATATAATATTTGGCTCTACTAATCCTAAATATTGTAAAAACTTTTCTAACCTCATGGTGTCACGTTTTCAAATGAGTATGATGGGAGAGATGAATTTCTTTCTCGGATTACAAGTAAAACAGTTTTCAACGGAGATTTTCATTAATCAATCTAAGTACATTTTGGATATTCTTCGGAAATACAAAATGGAAAATTGTAAACCAATTGGAACCCCGATGACACCAGGTACTAAGATTAACACTGATCTTTCGGGTAAAAGTGTTGATGTTAGAACTTATAGAGGTATGACAGGATCGTTAATGTATCTTACTTCTAGTAGACCAGATATTATGTTTTCAACATGCTTATGTTCTAGATATCAGGCTGCTCCTAAAGAATCCCATTTGGCTGCTGTCAAAAGGATTTTTAGGTATCTTAAGGGGACTGCAGATCTTGGTCTGTGGTATCCTAAGGATACTGGGTTTCAACTAACTGCTTATTCAGATGCAGATCATGCAGGTTGCATGTTGGACAGAAAGAGCACTTCAGGTCACATTCAATTTCTTGGAGACAAGCTCGTTAGCTGGGCATCAAAGAAACAATTATGCGTTTCCACATCAACTGCTGAAGCAGAGTATGTAGTTGTTGCCAGTTGCTGCTCTCAAGTCCTGTGGATGCGAACACAGCTGCGAGACTACGGATTCAAGTTTGATAAAATACCAATATATTGTGACTCGAAGAGTGCAATCGCGATATCTGCTAATCCTGTCCAACATACGAAAACCAAACACATTGACGTCATGTATCATTTTATTAAAGATAATGTAGAAAAAGGAACAATTGAACTTTATTTTGTAAAAACAGATTATCAACTTGCAGATTTATTTACCAAACCCTTAGATGAAAAGAGATTTAATTTTCTTGTCTCTAAGCTTGGTATGCTAAATCTTAAGACATAATCGGTTATTACCTAATAAAGTTACGTATTGCTATTTTTCATCATTTTCTTTATTCTTATTTCTGAAGGATATCTGCACTTTAATAATTTGCTCATGATCTCAGGGGGAGAGTGAGATGCATTTTAAGATGATCTACATTTTTTTTTAGGGGGAGCATAACTAATTTCTGCATTTTACTTAAATGACAAAATTTTTGTAATGCATAATTTTAGGGGGAGTTTATTTGTCATACCAAAAGGAGTAAGACTATTATTTCTGATTATTTCAGATCAGAACTCGTACTTTAATCGTTTTACTGCTTTATGTCTTTTATTTTTGAATAAAATTGTGAATAAAATTGTTTTGACTAGACTTTGAGACTTGTGCAGGATGAGAGAGGATGACACGATCATATCTTATTGACTACATCTGACTTCATGAGAATTAAGATTGAGCGAAAAGGTAAATTTCTTATATTAATCTCATATATGGTTGAAAGAACAACAACTTTCAATCATAGAAAACATGTTCTTAAATGTTCAAACCACTTTCCAATTCTTAAACAGATTTCATGAATTGGAAGTGTGATTTTAAATGTTTTCATTTTTCATTTTGAGCTTCAATGATTAATAAACCGTGTGTTTCCAAAGATAAATACTTGTGTATTGTCTTTTCTATATACTTTCAAGTATTCACACACATTGGTTTGATTTTTTTTCAAATTGTTCTTACCATGTCTCATATTGAAATATAATTTCGATGGTAAGACACCCCGCTTGTATTCAAAGAAATTTGAGCGTCATTTCATTTCGAAGCGTTCATTTCAAGAAAGTCTATATTTTTGTTTCATATGAACAATATCTGTTATTCTTGACCTTAAGCTTTGATTGTTATATCATTCATTTCTGATCATTTTCATACAATGTTAGATTTTCAAACAAGTCTTTTGCATTCATGTTCAATCATTCATTATACTTGTTTGAAAAATACTTCAATGTCTAAAAATGCTCAAATCTTCATGATTATTTTTTTATGAGCATACATTCATCTGACATTTGTATATGAGCTTTAACTGATAAAGTTAAATCATCTGAGCAACACATGCTTATTAGGATTTTTTTGAGTTCCTTGTGCTAGGAATTAACTAAATTTCTATGAAATCACGTTAACCAGTGATTTCTACCCAAGAAGTTAATCCTTAGTGATTGAGTGTGAGGAGTCTAAAAGAAATGAGTGTGGGTGTGATGAGGTAAAATGTAAAGGAGAGTTTGGTTAGATGTGAGCTTAATGATAAAAATATAGAGGGTGTGAGATCAGAGTAAAAGAATATTAAACTCTGCACCAACTACTTTCTGAGCCGGGCAGCCACATTATTAGCTTTTCACAACTCTTTGGTGAACGTTATTGAAACAGGCAACTAGCCCATGCCAACTCTTGACTAAACCCCACCAGCCACTCATTTTCTTCTCAAAAAGAAAATGTTTCACATTTTCAAGGGGACGCAGCACATAATCTATCCGATTTTCATTTGGAAAATCTGGATATTGAAAAAGAAGAAAGTCTGCCCCACCTTCGCACTTCAATCATGCACATTGAGTTTGTGTTTCTCTACTGTTGTCCTAGTGGTTTACACTATGTTGAGCCTTTATAAAAGCAATTATTCGTGCTTAATTCTTTCTACACTTGCACGAACACACAAGAAATTTGTTTTTCTTGTCATAACATTCATAGAAATTGCCTTTGTGGTATTTCGATGATTGGATGGAAGCCCTGGGGGAGTGAACATCAAAAAGCTCCTTTATATTATGTATTTGTTACACACAATGACTTCGTGTTACTGACAAACATTTTAACTGTTTCATTTGTTGATTCAGGAGTTACATATTCTTAATTTATCTGGATTTGCAAAGATCTAGATGAATACTTGGTTATGGATCACAGAATCAGAGGCTCAGTTTGACATATCAGAATGGTCAAAGACATTTCTTGGAAAAGTTTTGATGATATAGATGCTTAAATCATCAAAAAGGGGGAGATGGTATCAAGAAATGATAAAGTTTTGAGAGATGATTTTTAAGAAATGTCCAAGTCAGAAGATTCAAAGTAAAGACTTAAAGAAGATCAAAGAATTTATGAAGATATGCTGATTTTTGAGGAAATTTTCTTTGAAGATTATTTGCTAAAGCAATCCGAGATAATTCTGAAGATAATTTCTTTCCAAAGTCTGAAAGTATCTTGTGAAAGTTTTGGGGAGATTGTTAATCGTTTGAAGACAGTTTTGGAAAGAATACCATCAAAGGAAAAGGGGAGATTGTACTGACAGAGCTTAAAAGTGAAGACTGAATTGCTAGATCTTTCAACAATGATCTTGAATCCAAAGGGGGAGATTGTTAGAGCATAAATATGTTGGATACAAGATCAAGAAGACAAAAGTAAAAATTCAAGAAGTCAAAACTGAGAAAGTCAACTCTCATGTGAAAGTCAAAGTCTTTTGTAATAAAAGTCAAAGTTGTTGTATTTGTATTTGTTTGTTTCCTTGTAATAGTTGTAGGTATAAAAAGCTTTGTTTTTCTGTTTTCATAAGAAGTAACTAACAGAATGCGTTTGAGAGAGATCTGTAGAGAGAGAGAGAGTTCTAGAGAGAGAAAGTGTAATCGTTGGATTTGAAAGATTAATCAAACAAGTAATTTGATTGAAATCTTGTTTGTGTTTGTTTGATTGTGAATAGGAACTAGAATATGGGAATATCAGCAGTACTATTTGAAGTAGCAGTACTAACAGATTTATTTACTTTTGGAACCCAAACCTGGACAAAGTTGTTTGCTTTCTTTTTCTTTAAGTTACTCCTTGGCTTATTTGAAGTATTTTTCTTTGAATTAGCAAACTTATTCTGAGCATGAGATTGTATAGGTGCCCTCCTCACATTCTCAGCCATATGATTCCTTATTTTCTTCCTATAACCAACAGGATTTTGTATATTTCTTTGAAAAGTGATCCTCTGTTTAATAGGATTGAAATAACAGTGTTTGGTTAGATGATTTAACTTGCCACAGATAAAACAAGGCTTTGGTCTGTTAATTTTTCTCAGATCAATTCCTTGTTTTAAAGCCCACTGATTATTCCTGTTTCTTTGATTTCCCCTTGTTTTATCATGTTGTTGGGGCTGATTCTGTTTACAAGTACAGGGATTAACAACAGTGGTTTGCATGTAATGTACTCCCTGTACCTTTCCCTTCCCTCTCTTAGAGGTCTCAGCTTTTTCATTCCTAACAGTCTTTTCCCCAGACTTCACTTTCTCACTCTTGACAAAAGGTTTACCCCCCTTTTCATTTGTCAGTATGTGGTTTTCTAAGGGAATATCTTTGTGGTCTTCCTCATTCTTACTCTCAGAGTCCTCTTCTTCAGAATCTGCTTCAACCACTACTTTGTCTAAAGGATCTACTTCAGTGACTCCTTCAGGTAATTCCTTCTTGTCCTGTCTTTCTAAGAGATCTGAGGTGGGAGGGATATATCTATTGTTGTATGGTGGAGGGGTGGTGTTATAGCCTATTCCTCTTCTTAGTTTGTCATGCAATTGAGTTTTGAGTAAAGAGTCCATAGCTTTAGAAGCATTGGAATATTTCTCAATATCTAATTTTGCTTTCTCAAACTCACTCTTAATTTTCTTACATTCTGTTTTGGTCTTCTCTAGTTCAGTCTCTAACTGATTCTTCTCCCACTTCCAGTAGTTGGTATCATAAGAGTGTTGAAGTTCATTAGACTGGTATGACTTCATTTGTTCTTCAAACCTCTCAACAATCAAAACATACTCTCTTTTATCTTTCTCAAATCTTTTAAGGTCATCACACATGCTCTGATTGTGATCCCTGTACTTTTTAACAGTTTCAATACAGGTTATAGAGCAAAGGTTAGATGTTACCTCTATGGGAATATCAGTGCTTGCTAACTCTGAAACTTTAGCCATTAAAGCTTGATTCTGAACTGCTTCTTCTGCTTGGTCACTCCAATCAAATCCCATTCCTTCTTGGGAAACAAGAGCTTGAGAAGAGTTCCTGTTGTTGAAGCTAGTGGACTGTGATGGTTGATGGTTGCTAGTATGTTGTTGAGGCATTCCACTTCTGCATTCTCTTGCAAAGTGCCCCAGCTTGTGACACTTGTAACATTCAACCTTGGATTTATCAAATCCAACCCCATCTTCTCTTTTCTGAGCAAAGTTGTTCCTTCCAGTCCTTTTGATGAATCTTTTTACCCTCATTGTGAGCATAGCCATCTGCCACTTGATATCCATCTCTTCCAGATCATCAGCATTTATTTGTTCTAAGTCATCATTAATTAGAGTGGAATTAGCATGACTGGCTAGAAAAGCTTCTAAAACTGAGTCATTAGATCCATCTTGCTTTGGTCCATGGGCAACACTAACTGATTCTGTATTAGCAGCAGAATCAGTAGAAGATGATAAAAGAGCAACATTGTATGAGTATCTAGAGGGTCTTTTCTTTGCTTCTACCTCTGCTTCAAACACCCTAAGGTCATTATAGAGGTCATCCAGTTCCTTGTCCTCTAGTTGGTCATTCTGTCTGAAGGAGACAGTGTACATAGTCCATTCATCACCAAGAGATCTTAAAAATTTTCTGTTGACATCATCTTGATCTATCTGGACACCAACAGTAGCCAATTCACCAACTAACTTATTAAATCTATCAAAATTTTGAGTCGTGGACTCATTCTTTGTAGACATGAAGTTTTCATATTGCTGCTTCAGGATGGCCTTCTGATTTCTCTTGGTACTTTTGGTACCAGAAAATCTTTTCTCCAGTGCATTCCATAGAATTTGTGCATCAGAACAGTTGCAGAATTGATGTTGATACTCATTAGAAATTGCCAAGAGCAGAGTGCTCAAGGATTTCATCTCTGTCTGCCTCATCTTCCTCTCTCCATCAGTCTTTGGTGGAGGTCTCTTGCCATCTGCATCCATCTTTCCTCCATCAGAGGGACCATTCTCAATGATGTCCCACATTGAGAAGTCTGTGAGAAGAATGTATTGCTTGATTTTGATCTTCCACATGTGAAACTCATTGGGTTTGAGCATGGGAACCTTTGATACCAAAACGTTGTCGCTTGAACTGTCCATGATTAAAGGTTTCTGAATTTTCTAGCTCTGATACCACTTGTCAAGATCGAAAATTCTAAATAAGAATTTAATACAAACTCAGAAACAATGTTAAAGAAGTCGCGGAATAACACTTTAACAATTAATCAAAAAACAGAATATGAACTCAAATCATAAGTTTATATTGCATAAAACTTAATGATTACAAACACAACCTCAATCTGTTGAACAAGACTCAACAGTCGTTCTATACTTCTCTATAGAAAGGATCAATACTAGTCTTGAGGTTAATTCTATAAAACAACTCATATGTATAATCTACAATTATCTAGACTATATATACAAAACAGGTTACAAGATAATTACAAAAGAAATATTATTCTTTAGAATCCAGTCCATAATTATCTTCATCTCCTATGCTTTCGCATCAATCCATCTTTATCTTCATAAGCAATATTAACTTTGTCTCTGGCAGTACTAACCATGTTTGCAGTATTAACTCCTCACTTGCAGTAGTAATCTTCAGCAGTACTAACTACTAGCAGTACTAACTCTCCAAGCAATACTAACTATTCAAGTAGCAGCACTAACTCTTCAAGCAGTATTAATTCTACTAGCAGTAGTAATCTTTCAATAAGCAGTAGTATCCATCCTTAGTACATTCAGACCCAACATATGGCAACTTGAATCACCAAAAACGGAGTTGGGATGAAGAAGATATGAAGAAATGAAGTTTGGTGGCTGGAAATCGGGTTTTAAGCTCGAACAGGTCTCCACGCGAGTTGTTGGGCGGGTTAGGTCATGCCACAAGTCGTCCGAATGGGTTAACAGGGCTCCGGGAGGGTTACGGGGCGACCCAAGTCGCGCCACAAGTCGCCCCGTGCACTGTTCGTCCGGTTTCTCCTCGTTCGCTGTTTTGGCCATAACTTCTTTGTTATAGCTCCGATTTTGATCCAGAAATAACCATTGGACTCATAATTGAATCATTCTTCTATCTAGACTATAAAATCCAGGATTCAAGTCCAAAATATTTTATCTTATTTTTCCCTAATATATCGGTTTCGGTATTAACTCGAAATAATACCTTTCGAAAATTGGGGTGTTACATCTGCCGAACGAAACAATCAGCTTGAAATCACTAAACTCCCTGCCGAACCTATATGTCAAACCACTCCTCATCAACCTACCTACATCATTCTTTCCAAACCTTCCTCTTCATACTCTTCAATACCATTTCCTGCACCTCTTCCACCTGCCACTAAATGGACCAAAGATCACCCTATTGAACAAATCATAGGTGATCAACAGGCAGGTGTTAAAACAAGAAATGGTATTGGAAATATTTGCCTCTATGTGAACTTTCTCTCTGTCATGGAACCCAAGAAAGTTGAAGAAGCTCTAGCCGATCCATGTTGGATCACTGCTATGCAAGAAGAGCTTTATCAATTTGAAAGAAACAAGGTCTGGAGACTTATACCTCGTCCTTCTAGAAAGACCATCATTGGTACTAAGTGGGTCTTTAAAAACAAGATGAATGAAGAAGGCACCTTCATCCGAAACAAATCCAGGCTTGTTGCTCAAGGATACCGACAGGAGGAAGGTATTGACTATGATGAAACCTTTGCTCCTGTTGCTAGACTTGAGGCAATAAGAATCTTTCTAGATCATGCTGCTCACAAGAACTTTTGGGTCTTTTAAATGGATGTTAGGAGTGCATTTATCAATGGAGAACTTGCTAAAGAAGTCTAATGTGAAGAAACCTCCAGGTTTTGAAGATCCAACTCATCCGAACTATGTGTTCAAGTTGGATAAAGCTCTCTATGGTCTCAAACAAGCTCCTCGTGCCTGGTATGATACTCTATCAGACTTTATTCTCTCAAACAGATACACCCGAGGTAAAATTGATAACACTATCTTTCTCAAGAAGACCAAAGGTAATATAACTCTTGTTTAAATCTATGTGGACGATATCATTTTCGGTGCTACTGATGAATCTCTTTGTCAGGAGTTTGCTTCTCTCATGAAAAGTAAATACGAGATGAGTATGATGGGTGAGCTGATATTCTTTCTTGGTCTTCAAATCAAACAAACTTCTGAATGGATTTTCATAAACCAAAGAAAATACATTCGTGACCTTCTAAAGAAGTTTAATTTTGAAAACTGCTCTCCCATGAAAACTCTCATGGCACCACCTCTTAAAATTCATGTTGATCCATCTGGTAAACCAGTTGGCATCACAAGTTATAGAGGAATGATTGGTTCTCTTCTTTATCTTACTATTAGCAGACCATATATTATGTATGCTACTTGTCTATGTGCGCGTTATAAAGCCAATCCTAAGGAATCACACTTGGCTGCTGTAAAACGCATCTTTCGGTATCTAAAAGGTACCATGAATCTGGGTCTATGGTATCCTAAAGACTCAGGTTTTGTTCTAATTGGCTATTTAGATTCTGACTTTGCAGGATTGAAAGTAGACAGGAAAAGTACAACTGGAAGCTGCCAATTGCTAGGTGGAAACTTGGTCAGCTGGTCAAGTAAAAAACAACATTTAGTCTCCACTTCTATCACTGAAGTTGAATATGTTGCAGCTGGAAGTTGCTGTGCTCAGATCTTGTGGATGAAGAATCAACTACAATATTATGATCAGTTCTACTCCCAAGTTCCCATACTGTGTGACAATTCAAGTGCAATAGCCATTGCAAATAACCCTGTGCTTCACTCCATATCAAAGCATATTGATATACAATATCATTTTATCAGAGATCATATCTCAAAAGGTGATATTGAACTGCACTTTATTCCTACAGACTTTCAGCTAGCCGATCTCTTTACAAAGCCTCTAGATGAAGCGAGATTCAACTTTCTAATTGGATCTATAGGTATGTTAAATTTTGAGTAAAAAAAATCTCGTAAGTCTCTTCCGGTAGGACAACTCACTACCAAAACTTCTCCTCTATACTTTTCCCAATATCTACTTTCGGTTAGCCTCACGCCTACCGAAGAAAGGCTTGCTAAAGATTCATTCTTCTAAACCCCTTTGGTAAACCAAATCCTTACCAAAGCATTTCTAAACTTTGGTGATCCTCACCTCTACCAAAACTCTTCTACACACTCGGCAATCTCTCCTTTCGGTAAGCCTCTCACATACCGAAAAGACTCATGCCGAAACTTTCTTCAACACAATCCTACGAATGTTTTTCGGTAGATCTCACTCCTACCTAACCTTCTTCGGTAATCCTCTTCTCTACCGAACCTCTATCATATGCTGAATATTTTTCGGCACCTAGGCTGATGTGTTTTGTCCTTATCCACTTCCTTTGACATGTCCTGAGGTGACTCGCGTGTCACAGACACGACCCTTCGTACACCCACAACCCTGACACGATCGTTTTTCGGCCTTTCTACTTCCCCACGTTTCCTAAACCATGATTACCTTTTATTTTTATTTTTATTTTTTTATTTTTTCAATTAATTTCAATTAATTCCTTTTTGAAATCCACTTTCCCCACAACTATAAATAGTTACCCTTCCTTCGTTTTCAATCTTTACCTTCTTCTCCAAACTCTCGAGCATTCTCCTTCTCTATGAACCTGTAATTTTTTTAAAACCTCATTAATGGCTTCCTCAAAGACTTCGAAGTCCACCAAGAACACCCCACTCTCGAGGGAAACACTTGTATTCCCCGCATGCAACCATACTGCTCGTCTCACTGATGATGTTGAACACCCGGAGTTCAACCAAGTTTCGATCTTTCTTCAAAGATCACCTATCCGCCATGCTCTCACTTCTACCACCAAGATGAGCAAAATGATCCTTGGTAACTTTTGGCTCACATGCTCGTATGATGACAACACTCACCAGGTATCTGCCTCCATTATCTCGGACACTGAACATCCCGATCTCTCTTTCGGGGTTGAGGATGTTTGATCGATTCTTGAACTACCTGTCTTCACTTATTTTGGTCCCTTCCCTACTAATCATGAACACGAAGAAGTTATCGAAGCCATCAACTACATTCATGAAGGCAAGGGCAAGGGAACCGGGACTCTACTTCGCAAAAATATGGGCGGAGTATGGAACTTCTTCTTCTCCAATCTCATTAACTGTATCTCCCACAAAACCTTAGGGTGGGATCAATCTCCGACTTACGTTACTCATTTGGCCTATGCACTTATGTTCACGCGGCCTATCGACTTTGCTCAGGTTATTTTTGACTCAATTGTTACCGTCACCTCCCCTTCTCGCACCAATCACGTGGCTCTTCCATGATTCCTCTCACTCATAATCAACCACAAGTTGGCGGAGCCTCTTGCTGCCCTCCCAGAACCTACTATTCTTTACGAGTTACAGCCACAACAACTTGGCAGGCAAGTCTTGAGCAAAGGGTTGAAAGTTACCGACAATCTGATTAGACCAGGTATGTTACACATTGCTACAACTCCTAATCCGGTTTGGCGAGCCCCTGTGGGTGTGGATGCCGAAAGGCCTCAACAACCACAGGGTCACGCTATTTCGGTAGCCCCTATTCCCCATATTTCTTCACGAGCCAAATCGGTGGATATTAAAAAGAAAAAGGCCACCGATAACGCCGTACTTACCGCCATGACACTGACTCCGAAAATCCTTCGGAGTCTACCCCTGTCATAACCTATTCTTCTTTGAAGCGATGTGGCTACAAATACCCTCCTAAGTCTCGTTCTAAGAGACTTAGGAAACCCCACATGGCCAAGCCTCACACTCCTTCCACCGATTCTCAAAAATCGGTAGAAGTTGAAATTGTCCCTAAAGGGCTAAGGGAATCTGCTATCCCCAAATCTACCTCCTCCTTTCCCTCTACAAAGGGTTTGGTTGTACAAATGGAGACCCATACTAAACCTTTACCAACATTTAAATCGTTGGATGAAGATGAGTTGATTTCCTCTCCGAACCAACGGTCCTCTTCATCACATCACAGCCTATCACCAGGGTTTATGCCTGCAACTTCTGCACAGCTCGGTGAAGAACCGACCTTTCCAGGGGTCGGTTCCAAGAGTAACAATGATTTTCTGGAAACCACATCATTTGATGCCAGGGGTCGGTTCAATGACACCACATCATTTGATGCCATCGAACAACAACCCCCTTCACCCAAGGACATCAGTTCGGCAACAATTATCACTGCCGAAAAATCAGCCTCACCTAACCAATCTTCACCCAAGAAACCTTCCCCCACTAAACCATCTCCTAAATAACCTACCCCTTCTCCCTAATCCATTCCTAAACACTCACCCCCACACTCTACCTCTTCCTCCACCAATTCCCCCTTGATTTTCCGCATAAGAGACAACCTCTTACACCTCACCGAACCTTACCTCATCAACCTCCCTTCCCTACTGCCGAACGAGCAGGTCCTTCGGCACCACCTCCTCCACCTCCTCACCTTCCTATTCCTCATGATGTGTTTACAGATATTATCGACACCAATCGGCAGCACCGAATGCTTGACACTTAATTTGTCAATTTACGAGCAGAATATGAGCGGTTTCTTGCCTCCACCGGTCATCGTATCAATCTTCTGGAAGAGGGTGTTATTCGGCACACAAGGATCACTGATAATTTGGAGGACAACTCTAAGTCTCTTATTACCGTGATTGATCTTCTAAAAGAACAAAGTGATGACCTCCTCAAAGTTCAAACTGAGTTCTTTAAATGCATGGACGCTATAGAGAAGGATATAAAGACTTTGGCCAACCCTTTCGGCGATGCTTTGGATACTATTATTAAGCATTTAGAGCAACTGATCAAGGGTCATACCGATCTTACCGTTTCAGTGGCTGCTCTCAAAGCTGCTTCTGATGCTTGGGATCAGAAGCTTGCTTCTCTTCGGCAACGGGCCACTAATCAGAATCAGATGAATGCTCGACTTCTGGAGGCTCTTTCTAAGATCAATGCCAAGCTTGACAATATGCCTGCCTCTGTTGCTCAGTATTGTGCCGATTCTCTTGATCATGATATCACCGATGCTACTTTCGGTCCTGATGATCGTATATGTCATTGTCGCATCGATCGTCGCCTATGCCGTGTGTCGGCCAAGGCTAGGCTTTCTTCTCCGACACGCACTGAGGGGGAGAAACCATCTGAGGGGGAGCAAAATACCCCTCACATCAATATTACCGTTGCTCGTCGGGAAGAACCTCAAAATACTCCTCCTCAACAAATCATTCGACAAGAAGAGCCATCGGTTGAGGGGAAGCAACCGAAAGAAAAAGAAATAGAAACGTCGGTGGCTACCGATAAAGAAAAAGAAAAGGATTCGGCCGCTGCTGATATTACCGAATGCAACAGAACCGATCATTATTCCAAAGTGGTCGAAGAGTCTAAGGGGGAGCCTGAGCCGAAGAAAGATAAAGGAAAGAAGAAACTTACCCCTGAGGAAGAAGCTGTTGAAGCCAAGCGTCTTAAAAATGCTCGGAACAAGAGTTTTGTCGATGGTGGTGGGATAAAACTTGCTCCCCCTCCTAAGACTGTCTCCTCTGATTTTGGGCTATCGGCTGAGGAGCTCAAGAAGGCTGAGCTAGCCCAACTTGCACACGATAAAGATAAAGAGCTAGCTTAGAAGTTGGTGGAAGAAGAGGCTGAAAAGGCAAAAGTTTTGACTGATGTTGTTAATGCTCAACTTCTGGAACTAGGTACCTTGGAGGAGTCAGCCAAGAAAAATGAAGAAATCAAGGATATTTGCATCAAATGGTATCATGATGCTCTCTCCAATCGAAGATCCTCTCCCAAAATAATTGATGTCAAAATTCTCAAACCTTCTAGAAAATGTGACACTACTAGGCTATATATCACAAGAGAAGATCTTTCAAAGAATGTTGAGAGACTTGATTCTCTCCTAAGGTATGGTATTACCGAATGGATGGAGATTATGGACTGCATGAACAAGAGTAGAAATGCTCTTAGACCCGAAGTTGAAAAGTTCATTAAAGATCTTCAGAAGAAAATCGGCTCCTACCGAAGGCGATACCATAGTGTGCACACACCTTCCGAAGAGAAGATTATTGCAAAACTCATGGCCGACAATCCTCCTCCCTCCAAGCCGAAGTCGAAGTCCTCCAAAAAGGAGGAAGTGTTCTCTCAAATGGCCAAACAAAGGAAAATTCTAAATATTTCCAATCTTGACTTATCCTTACCGACTTTGGTGCCTCAACCTTGTACCACAGTTCTTCATGAGCCTATCCATGGAATCTTCTTCAACGATGGCTTCGACCAGATCCGCTTCTTCAAAGCAAGACAGATTCCTCTTGCCGATACTATCTTTCTGAGTGGGATTCTTCAGATCATCCCAATGGTCGCAATGGATCTCTACAAGGTTGTCACCGATGAACTCAAAATAAGAGATGCCACTCCTCGTCTTCCCTTTAAATAATTCTAGTTTTCTATCTTTACTTTTATTGTACTTTTCTTTTGACTTGTATTGTAATCTTCTCACAAGATTAATACAAAGTACAATTTTAGTTTTGAAGTAAATATCTTGTATAGTTCATTATTTCATTCTTTTATACTTGTAAATGTCGGATACTTTAAAAAATCCAAAAAGAAACAAAAAGAATGGTCTATGTGAAAAAGAACCCAAAAGAGTAAGAACATGGTCAAAATGTATTATTCATGTATCTATCTCTTTAACTAAGTATGGGATGTCATCATCAAATAGGGGGAGATTGTTGGGTCATCTAAGATTTGAAGATGACCTCCCCTTTTCGGCTTGTAATTGTATATTTGTATAATGTTGTACACTTTCATCCTTAGAATACATTATGGTTCTTTGTAATAACTTAGTTGTGCTTTAAAAGATTGGTGAATCGAAGACCAATCGAATTCAACATGAAGCAAGTTTACTGATGCGGATCAAGATGAACTTCAAAAGAACTGAGCTACCACTGCCGAAGATAAGCAACATCTTCGACATACCTTTCTTCTGTCGATCCTTCTCTTCTTGGCAGAGAACATCCCTGTCGATCCTCTTCTATCGTTATCCTTCGGCAGAGGCTCTTCTTGCCGATTGTTTTTCATTCGTCAATACACCTTTATGACAAATCCTCATGATTTGACCATACTTCATGATTCCCAATGTTCTTCTGACAAAAGGAATGGAAACTTCTATTGCACAAAGGGTATTCACTTGAGTTCTGATCTGATTGAGACTTTCTTCTTAAAAGATCTCAAAAAGATTTGTACGAGGAATATTTTATTAGGATATTGTCTTATCATAGTACAAAAGTTACCTTTTGTATTTTCATAAGTCACTTCAAATATCTTATAATTTATTGAAAATATCTCAACTACCCATCCAACAAATGACAAGTGTCCTTTGCATTTAATGCATGTGGTAGTATATAAAGGGTGAAGGCCTCTCCACGCAAACCACGCTTTCAGCTCAAGCAATCTTAGTACATTCAAACAAGTTGTTAGTTTTCTCTCCTTTCATAGCTTTTTGTCTTTGTGCTCTTTAAAGTTGTGTTCTCAAAGTTTTCTAAGTGTTAGATTGTTAGGATAATTTTTACTATTCTTTCCACAACAATCTTTGTAAGCTAAGTGTAATTCTTGATATTTATTATCTATAAAGAATTAAAACTAAGTGAAAAATTTTGTGTATTGTATTCAACCCCCCCCCCCCCCCCTTTTTCTACAATACTTGTTTTATAAATCATCTATAAAAACAAATTATAAAAAAAAAAATATGAAAATGATTGAATTACCTTTTTATTAATTAATTATTACAAAAAAATGTTTTTAACGTATTTTAAATTTTACTACAAACAACTGAAATCACGCAAATACCAACCATTCTCGTGGGATTTCAAAATCCTATGTTTGTGGGATTTCAATGAAATCCCGAGATTTCAAATTCTAGAAATCCTTCAAACCAAACATGGGATCAGAATGGTATTCAATTCCAAATTGCATCCAATCCTGCAAACCAAACGGTGCAAACCAAACGGGACCTTGACCTTCGGTAAGGTTGGGATCTACCAATAACTTGGGTATTGTTGGACTAAAGATCATTTGGTAATGTAACATCTTTCCAAAATGATGATGTTAATTACAATTACAATTGCGATTGCAGATATATCACTGATAAAAAAAATTTGTTTCAAAAAATGTAAAAATACGGCAATGATTATTTTTTAGTCATAATAATTTCATTATTTTTTGTAAACCACAAGGACCAAATTTGCATATAACTCTTTATTTATATTCATGTAATCAGTAATTACAACATAACGTGTCAAGATGACATCCATGTTATCAATAGTTATAAGATCTATTGGTTTCTAGTTAAAGTAAAACTAGTGTTAGCCCCGCGCGTTGCACGGCAACGATAATTTTTATAAGGACTTATTTGACCGAGTTGAGATGACGTGTAACTCATCGGTTGACAATGAATGAGATACAATCTAAAACAACAAATGTACTTCCATACATGGTTATTTTGCATACATTGATTATCGTTTGTTGCTACGAACAATTTGAGATGCATCGATAAATACTTTTGTTTTTATACAATTTAAAATTCAAAATACATGTGCCACAACCATATATATATATATAGAGAGAGAGAGAGAGGGGGGGGGGGGGGTAAATCAAGTGAGAACCAAAAAAAGGTTAAAAACCGTGAAAACCGATCTAAGCCGTAATTTGGTTTTGATCCCATGATTTTAATTAGAAGTTGTTTCACCATATGAAGAGGGCATAATCGTCATTTTGTAATAGAGATTCACCAGATGAAACACATACTATTTCACCTCATGAAACAAAAACAAGATTTTCATAAGTATGATATTTCACCTCATGAAATCCAAACATAATGTTCATATATATATATATATATATGTTATTTCACCACATGAAATCAAACACAATTTTTACCAGTAATCAACTTCACCTCATGAAATCAAGCACAAATTTTGTCTATGTGTTATTTCACTTCATGAAATCAAACACAATTTTCGTATACATGTTATTTCACCTCATGAAATTAAACAAAATTTTGAGAAACAAAAAACCCCAACTTTGAACAAAATCAGAAACCCATCTAGTATCGTAATAGTTGATTAGATCATCTAAATCGTCTTCGTCGCATTGTAATCCACCGAAGATGTTAGAATCTAAATGGATTATTGATTTACATCCTATAAGCATTAGGAAACAAATCTGTTGATTTCCCGGCGAAGCACTCGGTCGTTGCTCTTTACTTAACCCATCACCACGTTTCTCTACAAATCTGCTCCTGGAACACCTGGTACCCAGATCTGTGATTCAAGAAAACTCAAATTATACATAAACCCAAACGTGATGATTGTAGGTCATGATGGGACTGTGTGTGAAAATCCTATCTTCATGACCTGCAACTTGGTATCGATTGGTGTTATCAGGGCACTCTCAAATACAAAATTTAGATCGTAGCAGAAATTAAAACAACTACGTAAAGATTTGAGGGTTTCGTACAGTCTGGATCTCAAATGCCTTCACCTCCATCAAATCCATCTTCGAAAATTTCCATCTCGACAAAATCGATAAAATTACTAGGGTATTACAACGAAAAAGGAAGGTAGATATTTCTACAAACCAGTTAAAAAAAATTACCAGGGTATTACAGATCTGGATCTCGGTGGTGATAATGTTCCGATTCTTTTTGGGATTTGCTTTTGAAGGGTTGTGTTGGTGACTGTGTTGATGGATTGATAACTTGTGGGGAGAAGATGATGACGTGAG
Source organism: Arctium minus (assembly GCA_954870635.1). NCBI lineage: Eukaryota > Viridiplantae > Streptophyta > Magnoliopsida > Asterales > Asteraceae > Arctium > Arctium minus. The sequence goes on from OX941088.1 coordinate 35,201,943, forward strand.
AGGTATTTTTGATGTCTTAAATTACAAGTTTCTTTCAAAACTTTCACTAATATTACAAAAATGCCACCATATTTAATAACCATTGATTAAAACGGTTTAATGGTTGAGATTAGTCCCTACGGTCCTTAACCTTTTTACAGTTCTCATTTGATTACCGTCCTATATATATATATATATATATATATGTATATATATCACTGTTGTTGTTATGAGAAGTATGTAGATTGTTTTTTTCTTTCAACAAATGGTCGGCTTAAATTAGCTAGTCTTATGAGTAGTCACAAAAAAACATATCCTCTTATACAAACATCTTTCATACAATTTTTCATCTTCTTACCAATGTGAGTTACCAAACTCACCATATTTCAAGATTTTTAAGAAATATTCCATTCTCATTATGTCACCTAATTACCTATAGTTATATATATATATATATATATATATATTAAGTATTTAGAACTCAAACAATATGTCGCACAACCATATTACTATTGTTGTCACAAAGAGCTTGAAGATTTTTCTTTTTCACAAAAGGTTCGACTAATATTAGCCAACCTTATGAATTGCCACAAATAGGCATCAATCATCATCTCCTCTTGTCAATATACACTCACATCTTTCATAAAAAAAAATTCATCTTCTCACCAATGTAGGATTTCCGAACTCACCACATTTCAAGATGTATATAAATCCTTCCTCATTTCTTATAGCCACCTCCATTCTCCAATCTAGCATTCTCTCATCAATGTAAGATGATTAAAATAACACCATAATGCAAGATTTAAAAATACTCAAAATCTCACAATGTCACCTCAAGTATCCTTGATTGTTTTTATAAAGAAAGAAAGATAAAGATATAAAGATTTAGAGGTCAAATTAAATGCAACCCTTCAATTCATACACCCCTTGCAAACCAATCTGGACCGTTGATCTCATCAAGATTAATTTATTTTTTTTATTTTTTTTATTTTTTTTATTAATATCTAGGGGATACAAATGTAATTTACAAAATAATTTTATTTAAATAATAGATTAATGTTATTGGATAATAAGGAAAGTATTTAATTAATTCCTAAAATATAGAAGATTTCTTTTTTCAAAAAAATCAACAAAATCGTCTTTCATTATCTACAAAATCAAGAAAATCGTTTTTTAATATACAAAATCAACAAAATGGTTTTAATCTACATAAAATCGAGATTCAAGTTACATATGTTCTTCACAGAATTCGATTGAAGCAAGATTACGAAACCATGGCATGTGAAAGTGATCAAGTCGATGAACATCGCAGAGGAAAGCACATAGTTGACGAAGATATCACACTCGAGGATAATAATGCATAATTTTCTTTCTGTGAAATGCATGAGGAGGACACCACCATCGAAAAAGATGTTGTCGATGAAGCTAACGTGGATGACGAAAATTGTAAGATAGTGTTTTTTAATGGCTTTTTAGGTATTGCATATATGCATTGTAGAAGAACATATATATCGGGGAACAAAGTTATTTGTTATATGTAATGATTCATTGTTGATTAATTAAAACATTCAATATATGTAATTTGCTATTTTATTTTTCCGTGGATATTGTTAGCAAGTTGATATTTGAATTAATAAAGTCATTCATATATGAACATTCATATATGCACTGAATCACGAATGAACATGCACATATGTTGTTGGTCATGGAAGGTCATGCACATACGCTAAGTTTCATATATACAAAAAAGTCTAGATTTGATAGATCATGCACATATGGGCACCATCATCTATCACCATTCATATATGCACATGTGAATATATGAACATTCATATATGCACATTCATATATGATCATATATATGATATTGTACCTATGAAAAATTATTTGCTTCAATCGAATACTGTGAAGAACATAAGCAAACTTGAATCTCGATTTTATGTAGATTAAAACGATTTTGATGATTTTGTATATTAAAAAACAATTTTGTTGATTTTGTAGATTAAAAAACGATTTTCTTGATTTTTTTCAAAAAAGAAATCTGATATATTTTAGGAATTAGTTAATTACTTTTCTTATTATCCAATAACATTAATATATTCAAGATTCCTATATTACCCTTACATGCCTATGTGAATTTCAGTTATAGAAACCTAGTTTGTCATATTTACATTTTCTACCTAATCTAATCTTGACCCTTGGATTAAATAATTAATGGTCAAGATGAGTTTGTAAGGGTTGCACTATTTGTATGGTTTGTATATGAAGGGCCCTCTAAAGATTTATATATATATATATATATAAATTTATGTTATGATTTGTTAAGTTTCTCTATTGAAGGTTTGTCAAAAGACATTTTTAGCCAAGTAACATTTTGATTATCAAAATCATCCCCTCTCATATCTTATAGTCGTCTTCATTCTCAAATCTAATGTTATCTCATCAATGTAGGATGATTAAATGAACACCACAATGCAATATTTGAAAATACATAAATATCATAATAACACCTCAAATACCTTGGTTGTTCCTTATAAATGTATGTATGTATAAAAATTATTTTAGTTATAATAAACAAAAACATTCAATAGAGTTTTCGTAATATAATTTTAAGAGTTGTTATTTCAACTTTATAATATAAAATATCTAACAATGTCACCTTATTACCCTTCGTTGTCATTTTAAAGTCTATTGATATAAAAAAGAATTCTTATACAAAAAGAATTTTTGCAAAAATAGGATAACCTAAAATGAACCAACCCTAATAGTTAACACAAATATATTCATTTATACATTTATGTAAATAGATTTTTCTTGGCATAAATAAGGTCGAGTTGACACAAAAGCACCCACCCCTCCTTTCATATATTCACTCCCTGTTTTCAATCTTGCATCTTATCACCAATGTGAGATGATGAAACTCTTTTTTCCAAAAATAAGGTAGGCTAAATGAGTCAACCTTATGAGTTGACATAAATTCACCCACCCCTCCTTTCATATACTCACTCCCTACTTCCAATCTTGTATCTTATCACCAATGTAGGATGATGAAACTCAACCAACATTTCAAAATTTGATAACACTCGTACCTCCTGTTGCCAAGTAATCATCCTTAGTTTCTCTTTTAATCATAGAATCAAGTTTAGTTATAATAAACATAACCTGTAATAACCTTACTAATTTTAATAAGACGGAGTTGGGGAGGGAAAGTTGCTCTAAACCCAAAGTGAGGGGGAGGGGCTAGGTGGTATAATGTGGAAAATAGGGGTTTTAACCCTAAAGCCTAGACTCCCTATTCCATTTTTGGAGGCGGCGTTTATCATAGAGCTTCGGGGAGAGGAGGAAAGCAATAGGGAGAGATCTTTAGGAAGAAGAAGGAGAACTTTGAAGAAGCTCTTGCCATTGTATTCATCAAGGTAATCCATCACCCAAATTCTCTTTTACTGTAAGTTTTGGGTTTGATAGAGGTTAGGAAGTTTGGTTTTCATGTTAAAAGATCTCCTTCCCCAAATCTATGTTGTTGGTTGATTTTGAGGTGCTCTTGAATTATGGTTAGAAGGAATCAACCCCTAGCACACATCTCTTGACTTGTATTTTGTATTTTAGGGAAGTTTAGTCTGGTGAAGGTTTTCCCTTCGTTCGGCTCGAAAACCCTCCCAATCGCCGAACTGGAAATCCCTCTGGAAGCCCCAACTGGGAGGTCCCGAGGAGGCATCTTGAACCGGGGGGGAACCCAGGCGCGGACCCGGGAGTCGGGGGTATCCGAGGGTATGTTATTTCCTGGGGAGGCCGGGAGTGGAGAACCCGGGCATGGCTCGGGAGTCGGGCGCCCGGAGTGGAGTGAAGTTGGGAGTCAGCAGCGACCCGGAAGACGGGTCGGGAGTCGGTAGCGTCTCGGGAGACGGGTCGGGAGTCGACAACGTCCCGGGAGTCAGGTAGAAGTCGGGAGTCTACAGTCGTGAAGATGGGTGACCTAGGTAGCTGAGGTCTATAGATTATTCTATGTAGAGTTGGGTCTGACCTTATAGTTCTTTTACCGTAGGTGATTGATTAAAGGTTGAGAGCATGCCTGAGAAAGTTCTTGCTAGCAGGTAAGTTTTTCTAACTATAGGTTTTCCGATAACTGTGTTGTTAAAGGCATGTGAAAGTATTTAAAGCATTTCTATTATTTATGAATGCTTTATACCTGTGAGACTTATTATATGTGAGTTATGTTTTGTTGTCGTTGAAATGTATGCATACATTGTTGTTAGCGAGATGGCAAAGTCGGGGGGGTGTCCCGCCTGTACTCATTCCGGGGGGTGTGTCACGTATATGCCATTGGGGGGGGTGTCCCAAATAAGGCAGTATGATCCAGACACGTTGTTACCTCTGTGTGACGGTAGTGTGTGCCAGAAGCGTGTTTGTAAGTATGATGTTTTTTTTAAAAGCTGAATTGGTTTATATTTCGATAAATCTTTTATGTGGCTTTGGCGTGAATTGTATTAGAGGGAACTCACTAGACCTTTCGATCTAACCCTCGCTCTTTCCAAACTAAAAACCTTTTCAGGAAAGTACCCGACAGAGGGTCTAGCAATGGCAAGATAAGTTGTAGGCGAGAAGCGTGGCGTAGGAGAAGATTGCTGCGAGATCCCAGATTTAGTTAAATTATGTATTAAATCTCAGTTGTGTATTAGGTTGTTTCCACAAACCTTGTTATGTGAATTGTCGTTTTAGGGCCGTTTGGCATTGTTTTATGTTAGAGTCGATTATGCGTTATTTCTGCGAGTTTGGGTTGTTACAATTGGTACCAGAGCATAGTTTAAGGGATTTAGGTGACCGGATGGGCCTAAACTTAAACTGTGGAGTAGGGGGCACAATTGAGAATATAGGAAGCCTTTAAGGAAGACCTTGATCATCGAGAGTCGTGACAACAATAATGAGGACTCTCATCTAAGATAAATTCAGAATTGCATCTGGCTAATGCCATTATGAATTTACAGGTGCATGGGTATACTCAATTACTATTGTTGAGTGAATCGACGGGTGTAGTTTGGGTAGTGAGTTCTATCATTGAAATGATAGCATTGGTCTAGCGTGCTGTGTGAGTTCGTTTATAGTTTTAAGGTTAACACCTTGTGTGGTGAGTATAGCTTAGGATATAGATAACTCAACTTGAGGAAGAACTTCTTGTGTCCAAAAGGAAAGAATAATCGATTGGAAATGAGCTATTCGTTTCAAGTGAGTCTCCGCTATAGTAGTTGCCATGTCGATCAATGGGAATCAGGAGAGTTCCAACCCAAGAATCGAACAATAGAAGTGAGCCTTTGAATCTGTAGTTATTTGAAGAGTGGAAAGGATGGTTGAGAGATGATAACAATGTTGATTGATAATATGGAGTAAGGATAGGACGGGGAAGAGCTATTGTTGGTAAAATTATTTGGGTCAAGGTGAAGACGCATGATCTGCAAATCTTTAGTCGCGGTGGTAACAGAGTAGTTGAATATGCAAGCATGTTGGGAAACATTGGTGCTGAAGGTGGTTGCAATTGTGCGAAACCTGACTGGTTGGGTCAGAAGTAAGGAGTTTGTGATTAAATTTTTGTGAGAGTAAGCAGTGGACCTTGCGAGAGTGAATAGCCTTCAATGTAAAAGGAGTATCATGCATGGTGTTTTCGAATAAGTCGCTTGAGTCTTCCATGTCATATATATTGGTGTATGTGTGCATCTTACGAGTCATTCATTTTGAAAATGAGATGGGGCGTGTAAACGTGTGTTAAATTGGAAAGGGAAAGTTTATTGTATGGTGTGTTAAATTTTGAACTCGGTAACTTGAGGACTATTTCATCTCTTTTTATAAATGAGTTAACTTTTGTGAAAAAAATAGTAGCATTTAACCGTGTGGTTTTAAAAGAGAGATTGGTATAGACATGTTCGTCACACTAGCAAGGGTGGAAGTCGACTGACTCGCTCAGTATAAGTAATTTTATCGTAATTTCATGAATCACTTGAGTAAAGTTTTATTGAAAATATTTTCAATTGTGCCAACATCGATTTTGGATGGATAAGGTTTATTTCATCATGGGGTCGAGTGAGAACGATTATTGAGATCGTCGTTCATGGCTATTTAGTTATGCAGGAGTAGTGTTGTGTACACTCAAGCTTGTATCGTTTTGAGGTACTTGCCGAATTTAAAACCGTGTCAAATGATTTCAAACTAGTATGTTGTCATGCATGAAGGCTATGAACTCGCTAGGTCATAAGGAAGCATTACGATTAAGGATGAGGGAGGGTGTGGAGAGTGAAAGGGTGGCGTTCGAGTCATTGTTGGTCAAATCATGACCTTGGTATTCCCACTAAGAAAAGGCAGGGAATAACGGAAGCCTTAGCCTGTGAAGTTAAGAGTGATTAGTTTGGCGATAACATGCATTTCTATCGGTAACTTGAGATATGGTAGTCGACGGGTGGTGTTGTCGGGGTAGAATTCGAAGCCGTTAAGATACCCCTTTTTCAGCATTTTGATGAGTAACGTTGTGGTTTTTGGATGAAAAGTCATCGACGTCGAGTCGGAATTTAAGATGGCCTAGTAATCAGATTATAACAAGTAAGTCTTGTACCTTCAGCGTGCGAAGTCGGTGGGGCATCGAGATAGTGAAGATGCGTTGGAAGGAGTAGGTTCCTTTGGGAATCTTTGTTGGTCATAAGCATTGTTGAAGTCAAAGTGCAGTTGTTGAGGTCTTTATCGGGATGTGGTAAATGAAGAAGTACCCATGATTAATTTGCTGAGTGTTCGTGAGAAAGCAAGGAGTTGTACAAGAAAGGCGTGTACCGTCATGGTGCCGGATCACCTCGTATGGGTATAAAGGAAATGGAAGACCGCTAGTTTGGTCAGGTAAATTCCTATGAGGTTCTGATGGTTTGTTTAGGAGTGAAGTACTTATAGCACAACTGAAGTGGTTGCGCTCCGAGTATTTAGGTTTGCAAGGTAATATGCTTAATCTTATAGACTGCTTGAACTTGTTTCTGGCATATCGCGATAAGCCGACCAGAAGCGAAATTGTGTCGAGTGGTTTAAATGATCATGATTATGTGGATTATCCATATTCGAGCAAGACAAAGTCGTGAAACGACTTTATCTGAAATATTGGTGTTATGATCGGCATGAAGAGGATGGTATCTGGTATGCGTACCAAGTGTTGCGAAGATTTTGATGGTATGGTGATGATGTACTAGGGTGATGGACGCTTGAATGAGTTAGTAGTATTTCTTGTCAAAGTGGTTGTGTAAGTCATTGAGGTGGTAAGAAGTTTCTTTGAGGTTAAATATTGGGCTTGTGCTATTGTTATAGGGTGAGCGTAGGTGGGAATCCTTGCTCTACGAATTCTGGGAAAACTATGCAATAATGGCAAGTACGTAGTGGAGGTGTGTGAGTGTATTGTTGATCAAAGAAAATAGGCTCAAGAGAATAACCAGTTTTCTTCTCGTGATACTACTAGGTTGAGATTAATGTCTGAATGATAGTGTGTGGTTATTTAAGAGAGGAACGTTGGGTTCTGGGTTGCGGTGAGTTGTGGATAGGTTTAACTTGTACCGCTAAAATATTGATGGAAATGTCGAATGTTTAAGTTGCAATATTTTGTAGTTGATATGAAGATCCGTGGGGTTGTCGAAGTAGTCTTTGAGTGTGAAGGGGTTTCTAGCGGACAGGTCAACCCTATTTGTAGAACGAGAAATGTGCGGTGCCTTCGATCATTGGGTATCGTTTTGGAAGGGCTGGTTGCATGTCTCGAATGAGAATTGTGAGAAATTGTTTAGCTAACCATAGTAATGTAAATGTGTTTTAGACACATTGGAATTGTTGGAAAAATGGGTAATCTGAGAGTAAGAAGTTTGGCAGGTGACTCAGAAATGGGAATTTTATGTTTTCAGATTTGCCGTTAATGAGTTTATGAACCGTAATTAATGAGGGTGTGAGAAAGATCTTAGGGTGTGTGTTTTGGTTTTGGTGTTGAGAAAAATCTAAGTCGTGTGGCTGGTCTAAAGCTTACATCTATTAGTGAGTCGATCTTTCGTAGTTTGTTGGATGTTTCCGAGAAGAAAGTGAAAAAAGTGGTTGGATGTAATGCTCAGAGTGAAAGGCGATAGTGTCAGACTTGGTTTTGCGTGGAAAAGATTCCAAGTGAGCCTGTCGCCCAGTATTAAGCCATTTGGCATAGTTGGTGTTAGCATAGTCAGTCCGTGTTAGGATGGATGAAGCTCGGATTCATAGCTAATATGTTCGGGCGATTGTTGGATGCGATGAGAAATTGAAGTAGGTGTTATTATAATTCAGTCAGTCAGAGATGGCGGACTATGAAAGTGATGAAAGTGGAAGTTTTCTTTCTTTATGTTTGAATTTGGGGTGATGATGTTTGGAGGTGAAGTGTGTGTAATGTGTATGATTTGTGCAACACCGCTGAGTGTGACCAATGTGATTCGGGAAAGAATGTGTTCATTTGGGCTCTGGGCATATGTAGTGTTAAGAAAAAATATATATACATACTTTTTTGCTACGACGGAGTAATTGATGAAGAAATTCGTAGCGGTGGGTTCTTGGTGGCGCCTAAGACTGACATCGTGTTAAGTCGGCGAATCGAGGGGTTATTATATTAGTCAGGGATGCACGTCGTTGTGGCGTTATCTCCGGTAGAGTGAGATCATCTAAAGAACTAAAGTTATATGTGAAAAAACCGTAAGGAGACGCGTTTTGAAATCGTGAGTCCGGGTGTGTGGACAAAGCGGACAATATCTGATATGGTTGGTCTGGCATGTTACAGTTGGTTTGTTTGGAGGTTATGGCCATGGTTTTGAATCAGAATGTTTTGGGCAACTGAGTGAAGTTTTATATGGCGCAAATGTAGAACATCCCTAGGTGGGAACGAGGTGGGTGAGAAACATCTGACACGACCGGAAAGAGTGCAAGTGACGGTTGATAAAGTGAACCAAATTTGAGAGAGGTGAAGGACGATGCTAGACCGTCAGAAAATGTACGCGAACAAGCGAAGGAAGCCAATTGAATTCCAAGTGGGAGACAAGGTGATGTTAAGAGTCTCTCCTTGGAAAGGAGTATTTCGTTTTGGAAAGAAGTGGAAGTTAAGACCAAGGCTCGTTGGACCTTTCGTTATTGTTGAGCGTGTTGGAGAAGTAGCGTACAATTTGGAGCTACCGGAGGACCTGCGGGGGATTCATCCTACCTTCCATGAGTCAAATCTGAAGAGGCGTTTGGCAGAATCTGACGTGGTGGTGCCGTTGGTCGATATTCGTGTGAATGAAGGGTTAAGATATGTAGACGAGCCGTTGGTCATATTGGACCACTAGGTGAGGAGGCTAAGGAATAAGGAGGTTAGCCTTGTGAAGGTGCATTGGAAATACCATAGAGGGCAAGAGGACACATGGGAGTTGGAGTCAGTTATGAGGTCTCAATACTCGTATTTATTTGTCGATGGAATTCTGGGACAGAATCCTTTTGAGGGGGAGTATTGTAATAACCTTACTAATTTTAATAAGATGGAGTTGGGGAGGGAAAGTTTCTTTAAACCCAAAGTGAGGAGGGGCTAGGTGGTATAATGTGGAAAATAGGGGATTTAACCCTAAAGCCTAGACTCCCCATTCCATTTTTGGAGGTGGCGTTTATCATAGAGCTTCGGGGAGAGGAGGAAAGCAACTGGGAAAGATCTTGAGGAAGAAGAATGAGAACTTTGAAGAAGCTCTTGCCATTGTATTTGTGAAGGTAATCAATCACCCATATTCTCTTTTACTGTAAGTTTTGGGTCTGATAGAGGTTAGGAAGTTTGGTTTTCATGTTAAAATATCTCCTTCCCCAAATCTATGTTGTTGGTTGATTTTGAGGTGCTCTTGAATTGTGGTTAGAAGGAATCAACCCCTAGCACACATATCTTGACTTGTATTTTGTATTTTAACGCGGCTGAGTTGACTGAGAAGGATAAAACGTGCCAGACATCTGAGAGGGGCAGTGAGAAGAGAAAGTGGGAATGGTCGATTCGTGACCCGAAGAAATTCAAAAGTGGCAGAGCTGATCAACAGGCGATGCCAAGGTTTAAGAGTAAACTGTGCAGCAAGTGTAATCGGGTGCATAAAGGGTAATGTGCCATGAGCCGTGATGGTTGTTTCAAGTGTGGGAAGGCGGAACATATGGCCCGGGATTGTCAAGAACCAAGGTCTTGCTATCAATGTGGTTCTCCATACCACATCAAGACCGACTGTCCACAGCTGAAGGAGGGAGCAGTCGAAGGATTTGGGGAAAAGGGAGGAGAGAGAAAGGCGGAGCCAGCTCGGGAGAGGCCTAGAGCATTCAATATGACAGCGGAGGAAGCGGTGGAAACACCCGATGTGGTGACAGGTACCTTCCCTATAGACTCGACTTATGCTAAGGTGTTGTTTGATTCGGGCGCAAACCATTGGTTTGTGTCACCGAACTTTGTTCATAACTTGCATGTGGAACCTACGAAGCTTAATCGAGGGTGGGTTCGAAGTAGAGGTAGCGGATGATAGTCGAGTCTGAGTGGGGGAAGTGTATGAGGGGTGTAGAATTGATATCGACGGTCATTTATTCCCATTGCGTTTATACCCGATGGGTATGGGGGAATTTGACGTCATAGTGGGAATGGACTGGTTGGCATCTAATGATGCCAACATAGTGTGCAATAAGAAGTTGATCCGTATAGCTCTGCATGGGGAGGAAGAGGTAGTGGTTTATGGTGATCGTCGGGATAGGAAGTCATGTTTGATCTCGATGATCAAAGCTAGGCGGTGTTTAGTGAAGGGGTGTGAGGGGTTCTTAGCGTATGTCCTAGACGCTAAGAAGAAGAAAAAGGGGTTAGAGTCGGTTCCAGTGGTAAATGAATACCCGGAGGTGTTTCTGGACGACTTAACCACTTTGCCTCCAGATCGGCAAGTGGAATTCTGAATAGACTTGGTACCCGGAGCGACGCCTATTGCTAAAGCACCCTACCGGTTGGCACCGGCCGAGATGAAGGAAATGATAACGCAACTACAAGAGCTACTCGACAAGGGTTTCATCCGTCCCAGTACCTCGCCGTGGGGAGCGCCAGTGTTATTCGTTAAGAAGAAGGATGGGTTTATGCGAATGTGTATAGACTATCGCGAACTTAAAAAAGTAACAATCAAGAATAAGTACCTGCTTCCCAGAATTGTTGATCTTTTCGATCAATTGCAAGGAGCGAGTTACTTTTCGAAGATAGACCTGCGATCGGGCTACCATCAGTTGAAGGTGAGGGAAGAGGATGTTCCAAAGACGGCTTTCCGTACGAGGTATGGGCACTATGAGTTTCTAGTCATGCCCTTTGGTTTGACTAACGCTCCAACAATATTCATGGACTTGATGAATAGGGTGTGTAGCCTACTTCTGGACAGGTGTGTCATTGTTTTTATTGATGACATACTAATTTACTCACGATCCATGAGTGAGCATGAGTCACATTTGCGAGCGGTGTTGGAATTACTCAAGCGTGAGAAGTTGTACGCTAAATTCTCGAAATGTGAATTTTGGCTAAGGGAGGTACAATTCCTAGGTCACGTAGTTTCGGAATCTGGAATCAAGGTTGACCCGGCTAAGATTGAGGCTATCAAAAATTGGGAAGCGCCGAAATCACCAACGGAAGTAAGAAGTTTCCTTGGATTGGCGGGCTATTATCGAAAGTTTATTCAGGACTTTTCGAGGATAGCCACCCCATTAACAGCGCTAACAAATAAGAACGTTAAATTTGTGTGGGCGGAGGCTCAAGAAGATGCATTCAACAAATTGAAGGAAAATTTGAGTAGTGCACCGATCTTATCTCTACCCAATGGGACCGAAGGATTCGTGATCTATAGTGATGACTCAAAGTTGGGACTAGGGTGTGTATTGATGCAAGAAGGCAAGGTGATTGCCTACGCATCTCGTCAGTTAAAAGAACACGAGAAGAACTACCCGACACATGATCTAGAGTAGGCAGCGGTAGTGTTCGCGTTGAAGTTATGGAGGCATTATCTGTACGGAGTTAAGTGCCAGATTTATAGTGACCACAAGAGCCTCCAACATCTGTTCAATCAGAAAGAGTTGAATATGAGGCAATGGAGGTGGATGGAGTTGTTAAGTGACTATGACTGCGAGATCCTCTACCATCCGGGTAAAGCTACTGTAGTGGCAGATGTTTTGAGTCGTAAAGAACGTGGTGGTGCCACGAAAGTAGTGGAGTTTCGAGTCGAGGCGACTTCTAACTTTCTGGAGGAAATCAAGAGTCTACAAAAGGAGGCACTCTTAGAAAAGAATTTGAAGAGTGAGAGAGTAGTCGGGATAATGGGTTCGTTAGCCGTAGATAGTCGTGGAGTGAAATGTTTTGGTGGTAGAGTGTGGGTCCCAAAGTTGGGCAACCTTCGGAGAAAAGTTTTGGAAGAGGCACATAAGTCTCGTTATTCCATTCATCCGAGAACCAATAAGATGTACCGAGATCTGAGGCAAAGCTTTTGGTGGTCGGGATTGAAGAAGGACATCACATACTTCGTCGAGCGATGCTTAACATGTCTAAAGGTAAAGGTTGAACATCAAAAACCCTACGGTGAGTTACAACCGTTAGAGATCCCAATATAGAAGTGGGACGAGATCGCGATGGACTTTGTTACGGGACTTCCGCGATCACCTAAGGGGCACGATGCCATTTGGGTGATAGTGGATCGACTTACAAAGTCGGCCCATTTTCTACCAATTAAGGAGACATACTCGTTGTAAAAATTGTGTAAGTTGTATTTGGATGAGATAGTGTCCAGGCATGGAGTGTCGACATCTATCGTTTCAGATCGGGATGGTCGTTTCACGTCAAATTTTTGGAAGAGACTTCAAAGGGAGCTTGAAACACAACTCAAGTTGAGTACTGCATATCACCCACAAACGGATGGTCAAAGCGAAAGGACCATCCAAACGTTGGAAGACATGCTTCGAGCATGTGAGATTGACTTCAAAGGTTTATGGGAAGTTCATCTACCATTGATAGAGTTCTCTTATAACAACAGTTATCACACGAGCATACAAGCAACACCATTCGAGGCATTGTACGGGCGCAAGTGTAGAACGCCCTTGTGTTGGAACGAGGTGGGGGAACGACAATTGGCAGGCCCAGAGTTAGTACAAGTGACAGCTGATAAGGTAAATCATATTCGAGAAAGGCTAAAGACGGCGCAAGACCATCAGAAAATGTACGCGAATAAGCGAAGGAAGCCAATCGAATTCCAAGTAGGAGACAAGGTTATGTTGAAAGTCTCGCCTTGGAAGGGAGTAGTTCGCTTTGGAAAGAAGGGTAAGTTGAGACCAAGATTTGTTGGGCCGTTTGTTATCATGGATCGTGTTGGTGAGGCGACGTACAAACTGGAATTGCCCGCGGACTTGCGGGGAATTCACCCTACATTTCACGTGTCTAACTTGAAGAAGTGTTTAGCGGAAGCAGATGTGGTGGTTCCATTAAACAACATTCAGGTAGATGAAAATCTAAGCTATGTTGATGAGTCGGTAGCCATCTTGGACCGAAAAGTGAGGAAGCTGAGAAACAAGGAAATCCAACTTGTGAAAGTGCAATTGAAATTCCACAAAGGACAGGAAGCGACTTAGGAATTAGAGGCAGACCAGTCTTTTCAACGAAGGAATTCCGGGGACGTAATTCTATTAAGGGGGGGATATTGTAATAACCGTGTTAAATTTGAATAAGCCGAGAAGTTGAGGGTGAAGTTAAGAGTTTATAACTTGAGGGGCTAGGGTGTAAATTTGATTTAAAAGTGGTTTAACCCTAAGGAAGCCCAATTACCTTCATTGTTGGCGGCTAGGAATCGAGAGAGAGAGAGAGAGAGAGAAGAGGCAAGGGTCTGAAGAAATCGAGAAGAGGAAGAGTTGAAGGAGATTTTCATATTTGATCTTGAAGGTAACAAACCAATCCTTAATATGTTGTTATTGAGATTGTTAAGTACTCTTTTAATCTTGATTAGATTTAGTTAAAGGTAGACCCCTTATTAGACCACTGATTTCATCGAATCTTTGAGCTTAGGAAGATGATGAAATCGGTTTGATTAGTCCCTAAATCCTCATCTGGTAGTGTTGAGGGAAAACCTTCTGTGGGAGGATTTCAGATATGGGAATACCCTAACTCTATGTTGGGAATAGTCTAGTTAGGAGGGGGTTTCGTTCGAGCGAAACCCTGCTTCTGATTTAGGACGAACATCCCCCAGAGGGGTGACCTCAGGGGGGCGTTTAGCACCCCGGTAGTTGGGGTGGGTCGGTGAGACCCCGGGAGAAGTTGGGAGCCGGGAGTCGGCCTAGCCCGGGCGAGGTGGGGAGCCGGGAGTCGGCGTAACCCGGGCAAGGGAGGGGTCGGGAGTCGGCGTGACTGGGTGAGGTCGGGAGTCAGCCGAACCCGGGGGTGAGTTAGGGAGATACGGGAGTTGAGACCCCGGGGTGGTGCGTACCGGGCGGAGAGGGAGACCGGGGGTCGGGACACCCCGAGAGAAACGGTCATTGAAACCTCATATTAGGATTAATCTGACTTTTATAGAGGGTTGTTGGGTCCACCCATCTTTGGTTGGGATTAAGTAGTGTCTTATCCTTTTTCACTTTTCCGTAGGCTGTGAGATCGCTAGATGAAAGAGCTAAGCAAGGACCCGAGGTGAGTTTTTCTATAACGAAATGCTTTACTGTTATAACGCGCGAAGGTTGTTTTTAAAGCATATATTTTATTATGTTGTTTTATAATTGTGAGAATTGTCGGTGAACTTTCATTGGTTTGTTATCCTAATTGTATGCATACATTAGTTGTGGTGGTTGCGCGATAGTCGGGGGTGTGTCCTGCTTGCGCTAAAGACGGGGATGTGGCCGTCTGAACTCATACCAGGGGGTGTCCCATATATGCCAGATGGGGTGTGTCCCAGTTGAGGCAGTATGAGTCTGACATGCCGTTACCATCGGTGACAGTAGTGTACGGAAAAAGTGTGTAGTAGTTGTAGTACCGTATCTTTAAACTGAATGGGTTTCTTCTTTTGCATGAAATATCTTTTATAAATCTTGTTGATACCAGTGTGCTTAGAGGGGACTCACTAGACCTTTGGTTTAACCCTCGCTTTTTTTTAAACTAAAACTTTTTCAGGTAGTCGTGAAGTGGGTGGATCTGCTAAAGGGAAAGAGAAGGTGTGAGCGGCGTCCAATCTTAGAAGACTCCCTTTATAGTTGTTTCTTTCATTCTCAGTTATGTAATAGGTTGCCTTATTGCAAACCTTGAAATTTATACTGTAACTTGGGGCCGTTTGGCATGGTTATTTCATGTTATCGTTATGGCTGTGATTGAAAATTTTGGGTTGTTACACTCACCACTTCCAATCCTACATCTTTAAAACCAATGTGGAATGATCAAACTCAACCACATTTCAGTATTTAAGAATACTCAAACCTAATGTTGTCAATTCATAATCATTGGTTTCTCTTTAAATATAAATTGATATATTGATTCACTTTAATCCAAAACTTGGAAGCAGGTGTAACATATTTAGCCAACCAACTTTGTTAACTTTTAAGCATATATATATATATATATATATATATATATATATATATATATATATATATAGGGGGGGATCTTATGTTAACCTAAGCATTGTTTTTTTGGAAGGAAAGGTTCCAGACAAATATATTAAAAGGCAGAAAAAAGAGTTAGGCGAACCACCTTACAACCAACCAAACGGCATAACAAAAAAATTGGTCACAGCACCGAACCAAGCCACTAATAACCAGAAAAAGCACAAGCCTACCGAACGAAAAAAGCTGGAAAATAAAATGCATAAAGAGCTCCACAAAACAGCTCCACGCCACCTCATGCCAACCTAAGCATTGTTGTTAACTTTACAACCTTGATTGACTAATAAGAATGCATCTTCAATCATTGTTTTGTATGTATGTGCAATTAATGTGTAAGAGTATGCATGCAATTTCATATTAAGTTATTTTGTAACACCCTTTAGTGAGCAGTTACAAAAGTATCATGCTCATTGATTTTAGCTCAATTTAAAAAAAAAATAGTACAAATTCATGTTGATGGTAGAAAATTAGTGTATGAACTTAGCGTTCATACATGATCAAGCATTTTTAATTATCCATATCTCCATGTACTTTAGTTGTGAACCTTTTGTGTTCATATGTTCACAGTTGTTCATGTATCAATGATATATCTCATAACAGTTGTTGGGTCCTAGATGAACACATATGAACATATATGTGATTTCGGGTTCGATTATTTGAGGAGAATTTTTCAGGGAGTTATTAAATGTAAAAGAAATATTTGAGATATTTTCCTCAATTAACTCTAATCACTATTGTTATTATTAACCATCGCCCCCCAAATTTAGTTAATTTTCTGAGTGTCTCTCATTTCAACCGTCCATTATAAGACCAATGGATGTGATTTTGGTTCATAAAGTTAATACAAAAAATTGGGCTAACAAATAAACCCAACCCTATATATATATATATATATATATATATATATATATATATATATATATATATATATATATATATATATATATATATATATATATATATATATATACGTGTGTGTGTGTGTGTGTGTGTGTGTGTGTGTGTGCGTGTGTGTGTGTATGTTTATACACACACACAACCACATCTTCCAACATTCTGTTTTCTTATCAATGTGGGATAACCCAAAATTATCCGCAATTCAATATTTCAGAATACTAAATTATCATGTTGTGAATTAATAATCCTTGATTTCTCTTTTAGTATATATGTATATGTATATTGATGATTCTTGCTTGTCGTCAAAAAGATATGTATGAAATAAAAAGAATTATCTAATTTGAGGGGAAAAAGTTTCACTATTACACTAAATATAAATTAAGACAACTTTAATTCATTTTAAACTATTTTTTTTAGTCATGAAATTGTGGAAGCATGGAGTATTAGAGCATCTCAAACTAGATTCTTTATAATATTTCCGATAAACAAGTAAAAGTTTAAATTGCTAAAAAAATTACAATTAATTCTAACCGTTTTTATTTTTT
Organism: Arctium minus; assembly: GCA_954870635.1. NCBI lineage: Eukaryota > Viridiplantae > Streptophyta > Magnoliopsida > Asterales > Asteraceae > Arctium > Arctium minus. The sequence continues at coordinate 35,219,009 of OX941088.1, forward strand.
TTTATTTTGAAGATTTCAACATTAGTTATAAGGCTAAATGCACAAAATATCAATCCATTTTAACAAATTTTCATTTTATACTATTATACTTTTATTTTTCCTTATAACAACAATATACTTTCAAATTATTTTTAATTAAAAACCATTGTACTTTTAAAGTTTTACCCATTATAGCAATGAGTAACATTTTGATTTGAATTAATATGACATGACATAGGTTACCATGTTTCCATGCCATGTCGTTGTCCACATGCCACATATTTCTAACGTGACATTGTGTTGGTCGTAGACCACAATGACTCACACAGAAAGTGTTTGTAGAAAAAGGGGGGGGGGGGGGGGTGTTGAATACAAACACAGTAAATATGTTCTTTTTAATTTTAGTTTATTTCAAGCATAAAATTACCGATATGTTGCGGAAGCTAGGAGACAAGATCTTTATCCTAAACCATTCGAGGGGACAAATTTACACACTGAAAGAGAAAGAAGAAGGTTCTCTTTCAGATATGAGAAACTAAGATAGCTCTCAGATATTGACGTCAAATTTACTTTGAAGCTATTACAGAGATATGTTCTTTCAAAATGGGTGATTTGCAATATAGCCTTCATTGCATTAAATGCCCTCCTTCAACTTTAAGACGTGTCTTGATCGGATTTGCTGATTCATACATGTTTGTACTTTTCACTACAGCCTTTTGAGTTGATGTACACACTTGTTAACCCTTCCTATCCTTTATATGTAGATGGAACAATAAAGTATGACAAATATTAAAATAATACTTTAGAACATACTTAAACTGACATGCCTTTGCATGTTCCCATACTTTAGGATGAGAGTCAGGAAGAGTTGGTGAACCAAACTTGTTGGCTAAGTTTGCACTTCAAATTCTGCTTGCCAGTAGTAGTATTTGTCAGACTACACACTGATTATATCTTGTATTGATCTTCTTTTGGCTATATGACAAACCAATCTGCTTGGTGAAAATTTGACCACCCTTCACCTAATCTCCGATTTTGCTGAAGGCTTCTTTACTTTTGGAACATATATAGATAGTAATAAGACTTACAAGTAAAAATCTTATCTGTCTATTCTAAAGTATAAGGTATACAATAATTACCAATTATAGACATTTATTGAAGGATAGCTTTGTCGGATATTAAATGCATGGAATAGTTCAAAGGAGTATGAGAATCCGTTAAGAATATTAATCCGATGGTTGTTTAAGAGCATTCATCAAATTGAGTCTTTTATTCAAGTACATTAAATCCGATGGTTATAAACCTGCCTGATGATTCACAGGTTTTGAATCCTTCATCAAATTTAAACCTTATTGAGTGTCTAATCCGGTGGTTGAAGTATACATCGGATTGGACCTGTTTTTGTTGACAAATAAGAGAATTTATTTATAAATGTATAATCTTTGAATGTCTATATGTATTATGTACAAATCCGTTGGTTGAGTTCTCACATTTCTTATTACAACATTGTAGTTTAATTTTCTTTAATATTACATATTATTTAATAAAAATATTAAATTAATTAAAAAATCTAAATTATTTAATGATATAACTATATTAAGAAAACTTGTACATCACAATCTATCTCGCTCATAGTTTTTTAAAATGTATTTTTTGAACAAGGAAAAGAATAAATGTTACGTTTTTTTACAAATAAAATATTTATCTTGAAACAAATATATCATATTTGGCTTTAATATAAAACTGACCTGACATGTTATTTAATAAATATATTAAATTAATCAGAAAATTTTAAAGTATTCATTAGAAAATAACAATATTAAGAAGATTTGTAAAACACAATTTATATTGCCAACATTTTAGAAAAATGTTAAAAAAAATATGTATTTTTAGAACAAAGAAAATAAGAAGTATTATGTTTTCTTACAAAAAAATTAAGGGATTAACCGGTTTAAAAGGTAACAGATTAACCATTGCTATAATTGGTAGATCTTTTTTCAAAATACAATGTTATACTAAAAAATAATTTGAAAATACATTGTTGTAATACGAAAAAGTGAAAGTACAATAGTATAATAAAGAAATTTATAAAAATAGGTTGTTGTTTCATGCATTTAACCTTTTTATACATCACAAGTTTAAATACATGTAACTTTAAAAAAAAACTATGAAAGGCCTCGTGTGGTTGCACCCTCGGCAGACCTCCCGGGCTGCTTTTGCCTAAGGGTATAGTTCTTAGTAGCTTAATGAGACTCACAACTTAGGGGTTGTGCGGTTCGTTTACCATTGAACCTTGTATAGATAAAGTAGTCTATATTGATAAAGAAGTCTGTATAGATCTACCTAAATTGGTGTTCGGTTGTTGGGCCTACCAAACAATCTGAATGTAGAAAAAGACTATTTTACCCTTTGGTTTACATTGAACATTTGTAATCAAACTTTACAAAACAACAATTTTTTAGTTTTTTTACAGCAAAGTGCAGATTAAACAAGAACAAATCATCAAACAACAAACCCAAATCTATGAACCCTAAATCAAAAACTCACATCTATGAACCCTAAATAAAAAAGCCCAAATTTATAAACTTTAAACAAAAAAAACACAATTGGGAGAAGAACACATCTGCTAAAAAACCACAAACGGGAGAAGCACACATCGAATGGGAGCAACTACTAGTGTCGGCGATGGCAAGAAAGAGGGTTGACGATGGCGAGGCAGAAGGCCAACAACGGTGAGATGGTTTCCAGGGAGAGCCTTTGGAAACAGAAGGGAGAAGAACACATCTGTAAACAAGGATGAAGGAAACAGAGGGGAGAAGAAACATTTGTAAACAAGAGATGAAAAAACGAGATATAGAGGAGTAACATACCAGACGATTGGAGAAGAAAGTCTAACCAGCGATCGAGGGGATTTTCATGGAGATCGAGAGGTTTGTTTTAAAGGAGAATCACAAAAGGAAGTAAGAAGATCGGGAGAAGAAAGCAGGGATCAAGATTGAGAGATCGTGAGGGTTTTTTCACCGTGAACAATAGAAAGAAGCATGGAGATGAGAGGGTTTTTCATGGTAACCAAAGAAGGAAGAAAGGAATCAGTAGGCGATGATGTGATCCAGGAGGTTGGGGAGAAGGGTAGTTGGGGAAAATTAATGTAATTTAATGGCTAAATGTATAGAACATGGGTTTTGTAGTTGAGCGAATCAGTCATCAGTTGAGTGAATAAGCTCCCACCGAACAACTAGGTATGGTTGGGCGAATAAGCCATATCCGTTATACAACTCATTAAGCTATTACCAAACAACCCTTTATTTGGTCAACTATACATGACTGTTGGTAGTGGTTAGGACTTAAAAAGTTGCTTATTCACTAAGTTTCTAGAGAGGAGCTTTATGTAGAAATCCATGTTTTCTCCATACATGCCCATCCCAATTAAAGAAAACACGCTTCTTCCATTTATGAAAAAAAATTCACCTAAACAAAATTCTTCCTAATTTATATATATAGATTATTCCACACAGATAACTTTATACATACAGGATTAATTACTGAAACCAACCAAACAGCGACAAGTCATGTATGAATTAAGTTGTCTAAATAAATTAAGTTGTTTGGATGGATTAAGCTAAATTGTTGTTGATAATTGTTTAAATGATATAAATGACTACTTTACTTAGAAAACTTAATTAGTAAATTAGATTGAAAGGCAAACTCTTTCCGGGTTTTTTAACACGTAAAATAGATAATACTTAATTTTACTTAAAACAATCATCTTATTTCAAACATGATTTATTAAGAAAAAGGACAAACAACCTTTTAAAGCATCTCCGACGGATATTTAAAGCATCTCCAGCGTGCGGATTCTCTAAAATGGGAACTTTGAGGATTTTTGTATCAATAAATTATTCAAAACCTTCTCCAAGATGTAGAAAATATGAGAGAGATAATGAAATTCTCCAATTTTGGAGTATTCTTCAAAAATGATTATTTAGAAAAGAGAAATAATTTGTTTATACTTTCTACCAACGAAAATCCTTAAAATTAAATGTTTAGGAGAAATAAATAATATTTTATGAATTGTATTGGATCTTTTAATAATATACTTAATATCATAATCTTCAAAATGCAGAAGTTATTGAGATGAAAACGTAATTTATTTTGACTTTTTGATTCTCCATTTTGCATAATCTGATGGAGATGCTCTTAGAGGATATTTGACAACCATAAGTCATCTTAATTATAAAGTCTCTTTTGATAAACCATATGTTAGTTTATAATCTAACTTTTTTTTTTTTTGAAGATGTTTATAAGCTAACTTCTAATCTATTTTTCTGAAAAACTATATTAGATAACCTTTTAATAAGTTCATTGGCTCTATATTTTCTTCCAAGTATGCCATTTATATTAAATTTGGATAACTTTTCCATGTCGTTATACACTATTTACATTGTCAATTATTCTCTCACCTAGTTTTTTACCAAACAAACTAATCTATCAATTATCAGCCAGTTTATTAGTCAAAAGTTAGTTTTTCAGCTAACAACTAACTTATCTGTCAATAACTAGCTTATCATTTAACAATTAACTTATCAACTGGTTTGATAAACATAGCCTTAAATGTTTTATATAATCATGTAAAAAACATAATGTTCTGATTACAACATGACAAGAAACATAATTTTTTTTACTGACATGCAACAAATCTTTCACGACTGAAACAAATATAATGTGTAACTTGTGTTTCACACGTAGAGGAAAATTTTACATCAACAAACCATTAGACGAAAATTTTGATTGAATTCGTCATATATACCTAAATATTCATATTCCTTTCTTATCTCTTCATAGTTTGATATGTTTGTAATTTATAAACTAATAGAAGCGTACTTGCGCAATGCAACGAGATACATCACGATTTTAATGTTTCATTATATTTTTTTGTCGATTTACAGTACGATTTTGGATGGTTTTGAGAAAGTGATAATGTTTTTTTATAAATTTTTTAATTTAGGCTTAATAATATAATGTTTTTTATATAAAAAAATTAAGTATTTTGTTAGAATTCAACGATTATCTTATATATTTTAATAGAAAAAATAATCAATTACATATTTAATAATATAATTAAAACAAAATTACAATAACATATAATATATTACTTAATAGTGATACATGGAAAGGTCTGCATAAAAGAAAGATCCTGCACGTACCAAATTGGTTGGTGTTAGAAGTTTGCAGTAGTAATATGTATATTATGCTTTGATACTTGTAAATTAAGAGATTTTTAAAATCTTGCATAAAATGATGGTACCTTGTGCCTAATAATTTGTATTTAAGAGTTTTTTATCCGTGTTTTATAATATAGTATAGATAAACTGAAATACAATTTATAACACAATTTAATTTTAGTGTAAAATAAATAAAATTAAGTGAAAACACTTGTAATATTTTGTGTTGTGTTGGGTATAGACCTGAATAATTTAACTGGATTAATATATAGGATGAATTCTTTGTTTGGTTGCATGGGGTGGGGTATTGCTTAAAGTCAAAAGTTCTTAACCAACCCTTTCTCTCAAAGCTTTATATACGGGTGTAAACAAGGTAGGGCTTGAGCTCAAGCTCGCTATTGATTAACTTGTTTATTGGCTCAAACTCGATATTTTTTATATTTTTATTGTATGATTTACGAAAATATGAGCATGTTTGGCACAATAAAGTGTATCCTCGAATGGCGCGGCTCAACTCAAAAATTTGACTCGAGTTTCTGAACGAGCCAAGTTGTACATTAATGTTAAACGAGTTTTATGTTGTGTTCGAGATCGATTCGAGCTCGAAAATTATTAAGCTCGAGCTCGAGTGACTTGTCAAAAACTCCCCCTTCTCCTACCTTGTAAATACACAAGTTAAGATTAGATGTTAATGCACATACATACATACACAAAGGCCTCTTCGATGTCGTCATGTTGTGTGTAGGAACAAAAGCAGACAAGACACATGTATTTCATGTTTTAGTGTCTTATTATCGCATATTTACTGTATTATTAAATATTTACTCCGTGTTTGCTTATAATGTGGTAAAGTTCAAGTTTACAGTTTTTGCGTACACGTATATTTTTTTTTGGAAGGGTGTCCTAAACTATGACTAGACTTATTTCTTGACAAATTATGACTGTAAGACATCAACCCTGATTAAACCTCAGTGGTCACAATTGTTGTGTACGCCTAGATTCGAACCCTGGGCAGATGAGATATTCCATCACATCTCTCAGTGCCTTAACCAGTACGCCACAACCCTTGTGGTTTGCACACAATTTTTTCATACTCCATAAAGTAATACTAGCTGGATTCAGGCCCGGCCCTGGGGCCGTGCAGCCCGTGCGACCGCACAGGGCATCAAAGCCGATAAGGGCATCAAATTTTTATATATCAGTAGTATAGGTTTAATAATTTGGGTTTGGGCTCAAAAAAAATCACAAGTCCATATTTGGTTATTGGTAGGTTTGTATTTTTAATAAGAAAATTCAAAGCCCATTTGTTTATTGGATAATGAAAAAAAAAAGTAAATAACGTTCTTAAGCTTCTGCCTTCTAGCGTCGATCGACATCGACTCTTCCGATTTTCAATACGGTGTTCCACTTCCAGAGGCACAGGATCAGGGGCGTTAGACCGACGATGTATGGGCCGATGCTTGTTGTCGGCCGTCAGTGACTATATATACGAGATATACGACCGATTCACATCACAGTCTAACCTATGCGACAAATTTAGGCATTTAGCAAAGGCAACTCTCAATCTTTCGTTGTTTCTCAAATCTCAAGTGGATTTCTTCTGTTAGTTCTGACTTATGTGCTTTAGTTCTCAATATTTCATTGTCGGTTCTTCACTTCTTTCGGTTCTTCCCAATCTGTGCGACTGTGCTTCTGTGGAACACTAGAAGATTGTTATTTCATGTTGAGTTGTTTCTTGATTTTATTCCCAAGTCCCACTGTCCCAGGTATAATTTTTGTTTCTAAACTCTAAATTCATTGTATTTCCAATTTCCAATTTTTGTGTGGTTTACTGATAATTGATAATTAAACCCTAGTTTTAGAAACTCTTGTGTGGTTACTGATAATCTATTTCATTATGTTTAAAATTGATAATGGTGGAAATTTGGGAAAAAAAACCCTAGTTTTAAGAAGATGAAATTAAAGCTCATTTGTCAATGGCTTACTGATTTTGGCTTATTTTGACAATGGTTTACTGATTATGTGATTTTTGTCAATGACTTACTGAGTTACTGATTATGTCAATGGCCTACGACTTTGGTTTACTAGTTATGTCAATGACTTACAACTTTGGCTTACTGATTTTGTGATTTTTGTCAATGGCTTACTGAGTTACTTTGGTATTTTGAATTTTATTTACAACTTTGGTTAAACTAATTATAGTTTTTACTTGTCTTTTAAGTTGCAGATTGAAGTAAAGGTTCTAGTGTACCGGTACTAATTTGGAAAAGGGAAAACTAGAAAGGAACGAAACACGATCTTAATCCAGGTTTTATCTTTCTATACTCGACTGGTAGTAAACATGTTTCCTAGATCACAACCTTTAGGTGCACAAAATAGAAAAAGAAGAAAAAAACAGCAAGAAATTGCTCAATTTTTACAGGGATCATTAAATAGATATTTTGTTAGGCCCGAAAATGTGCCTGAAAATCTCAATGAGTTTCTTGACAATATTGAAAATGCAGTTGAAGAATTAGTTGATGATTTTGTCGTTTCATTTACTTAAAACCACTTAGGGGCATTTTTTTAGTATCTCGCACAGGGCATCAAAATCTTTAGGAACGACCCTGGCTGAATTATGGCATGCAAAATAATCATGACCAACTAAAAATAAGTCAAAGTATAAGAATTGAAGAGTACACAATTAATCGATTATAAATGTAATGTCTTCATGGTAGGTTTAGATCAATTTCATGTATGGACTCAATGTTAGTATCGATAAATCATGCATTATTTGCAAAACTTGGGTATATACTTTAATTAAAGAAATATAACATATTTACAGGCATACACAAACGATAATGTGATTCCACCTTGGTCGTCTATAACGACATCCATAGGGTACCTACAACCAAAATTGATAAGGGTTTAGATGTTGCACAAAATATGGTAATGTTTTTTTGGTTGAATGTTACAATCAACACGTGGGCTTCGATTGTGGTCATTTTAGTAATAAGATTGGGGATTATACGTATGATGTTTGTCTATGCTAGTTCATAGAAACAATTTTTTTTTTAAATTAATTTCAACCGAAAGAAATAATACATAAATAATCGTAAATGGACATCATAACTTGGCATGTCCATCTATTATCAATATTTATTGACTTTCTCAAGATGAATGTTAACTGGTAATTAACAACACGTATTTTCAAACAAAAAGATAAATGAGGTATCCTAGGTGATATACTGATATTGCACGTATGATGAAATGACTCAACTTTTCAATTGAACGATCCAATTGTTCGATAAAAATCTGAAATAAAGAAAGATAAAAAGAAGAGACGTTAATGAGTCATGACTGTGACTGACGTTTTATTTTTTTTATGTTGTTGAGTCAAATCTAGAGAAAAATGAAGCATAAGATAGAGCACTAAATTCAAAGTGTTTCTAGATGGCTTGTTTAATGACCAAAATTTGTGGCATTAGTCTAAAATAAAACAATATTCCACAAAAAAGGGAAACTATGATAATGACATCGTAATTGTTAATCAAATAATCTATAAAGGGTATGTTTGTTAGCACGTTAATAAACTTAAAGAGACTTATGGGTTGTATGTTTACTTCTTAATAGTTCTATTAAAAGACAACATCTGAATCATTAAGAGGTGAATCTTGTTTGGCAAAAAAAGAGTTTACCTCTTAATGGTTCTAAAATCCTCTGAATGATTTTGTATCTTGGGCCTCCCTTAACCATTACGCGTCCTAATTTCATTCTGAACAATTACCAAACAATCATATTTCATTTTATACTATATCACAAAAGCCTCTTAATCATTCTGACCACTTAATCATTATGCACTAAATCATTCAGCAACTGCCAAACAACCCCTTATAATTTATTTGGTTAGCTATATATAACTGTTTGGTAGTGACTTGATAATATAAAATGTGGCTTATTCAGTAAGCTTCTAAGGGAGGCTTTATGTAGAGAACCAAATTTTTATAATCATATCCCCCCCCCCCCCCCCCCAAATTGAAAAACACGGTCTATGTCATCTATGGAAAAACCTCCTAAATAAATATTTTTCCAGTATATACAGACAAATTAATACACACGACAACTTTATGCATACATAATTTAATGGAAAACCAACCAAAAAGCCCTTACTTTCTTTTTCATTACATAATGTATATAAACAAGTGCGAATTTAACATTGAAGTTAAGATCGAACCTTGGACCGATTATAAGCCAAAATAATAAATAAACCTTATTTTATTTTTTTATGTTGTAGATTGTTTTTTGTTACGTATTTTTTGAATTTCATTTTATATTTAAAATAAAACGTGTTATAATTTTTAGAGTAAACTCCAACTTTGGTCCCTGAGGTTTATTGATTTCTTTGAAAGAGGTCCCTATGGTTTTATAATTCAAGTTTACATCCCTAGGGTTTGGATTTTGCTCTAAAAAAGGTCCCTGGACACTAACACCGTTAAAAACTCTGTTAGAGGCAGGGGCATTTTCGTCCAACCATATTTTTGTCCCCCTTTTGTAATTTTCTTTTATTTTTTCTTATTCTTATATAAAATCATAAAGCTTAGGGACCAAATATGTTAATAACTCTAATTTATATATATATATGTGTGTGTGTGTGTGTGTGTGTGTGTGTGTGATATGTATGTATGTATAATAGAAAACTCAATTCGCTTCCTTCGTTCTGCATCCAAGTCCAACGCCACCGCCACCGCCACCGTCTCCTTCTCCACTCGTTTCTCGGCCACCACCATCCCATCCCCTTCGCCATTGGGTCACAAAATCACACGAAGGTTCTGAGTTCTGACTTTCATCAAAGTCGAAGGTACCTTTCATCGGAAAAAATGGTGATCACCGGTTGGATTTGAGTGTTTGACTAATGATACGAATTGATGTTGGGGAAATAATACAGAGACCATCGTCTCTTCTCCGAAACCACATGGTGGTAACCTTCGTGAAGTTCACAGGGACGAGATCCTCATCTCCGTCCAAAAGTCTTGGAAATTTTCATCGTCATCGTCCTGTGATATTTGGACCAAATAGACAATTGATTCTAAACTTCCCCAATTACAATTTCAGAGGACGATATACAGGACCACCGATTCACCGGAACCACCACCATCGACCTTCCCCCCCTCCCCTTTCCCCTTCAGTCATGCAACGTCGCCACCGTGTCCTATCGCTGCTACATAGCCACCGCCACACTCCTTGCTTACGATTTTTGCACTTAGACTTTTCTCTCAAGAACCTATATTCGACTTTTCACTTCTCAGGTTCTAATCACACTTCAAGGTAGGATTTTGATGTTGTAATATGTTGTTTCATAGTCGATTTATGATTCTTAACTAACTTCAATCATCAATTTCGATTCTTAATCGCAAATGCTTGGTTCTTTGATCGACTGTTCATATTGACTGTTCATCTTCAAGAAAGCCTTCGAACAAAGTTCTTCAATTCGTGTACTTGGAACTGTGAATATGGACTAATCATGAACTTAAATGGTGAATTTGATATGGGAATCTTGTTTCAATTTCATATATAAACCTAACTTTTGGATTTAATCATTGATTTTGGACTGATTTGGTTTTTCGACTGTTCGAACTTGACTGTATTGTTGGACTGGTTTTGGACTTAATCTCGATTCTGGGTTTGTTTTTGGTGGAAATTAATGATTAAAACATGTATAGAAAGTGTGTGGAGCAGGGGGAGTCCTTATCACCCATCGTCCCTATGGTGGTAAACAAGTATACATACACACATATAAATACCTGAAATTTGATGGGTTTTTTAAAATCAAGGAAAAACAAAAAAGATGGTTTTGTTGTTTGTTTTTGGAGTTTTGATTGTGTTTCTGGTGTGGATAGGTACAAACAGTTTGTTGGATTTTGGTGCCATTGATGAATGGAGGAGTTGTCACTATTTTGAGTTTGGTGAATGGATTTCGTTGTCACTGTTGTTGCTTCATTAAAAAGAAGAAGGAGGACGAATGATGAAGAAGAAGAAGGAAGAATGAAGAAGAGAAGAAATTTAGGAATTGGTCCCTAAGTTTTTATGATTTTACACAATAAAAAGAAGAAACAAGAAAGAGTGCAAAAAGAGGACAAAAACATGGTTGGACGAAAATACCCCTGGCTCTAACGGAGCTTTTTAACGGAGTTAGTGTCTAGGGACCTCTTTCAAAGCAAAATCCATACCCTGAGAACGTAAACTTGAATTATGAAACCATAGGGACGTCTTTCAAAAAAATCACTAAACGTCAAGGACTAAAATTGGAGTTTACTCTAATTTTTAATTAATCCAGAACATGCAGTCCAAAATATTGTTAAAACATCATCCAAATAAATAAATAAATAAATTATTACTTAATATTAAATATTATATAAAAAGAATTGTCCATTTATAATGTCAAGTAGATAAAATATTAAAATTTTTGTTTAAATTAATTCATTTATTAATTTGTTTTAATATTAATTTTTAGTTTGTATGAACATTAATTTTTAGTCATTTTCTACATTTTATAATTAATTTATTATTTATATTATAATTTTATATTATTTATATTAGGATTAATTTATTGGTTTATATTATAAATAAATCATATTTAGTATTTCTTGTGATATTATAAATTATTAAAATATATAAATATAAATTATAAAATAGTTGGTGATGTGGCAGTGAAGATCACTTTTGAAGGGAGTTTAAACTTTCATTGTTGTGTGAGATTTATTGCAAAGCTGATGTGGCATCAATGTTTTAAAACCCAGTTTTTTGGTTGACCCGGTGTGGTGACCGAGTCACGGTTCAATCGGTTTAACCACCGTGTCAACCAAATACATTAAAAAAATACACATAACTGACATAAACATAAGTTTTTCATCAATCCAAATACATCAACCGGTTCAACCACCGGTTCACTCCAGGCCATAAATTGTCATAAACCCGATCGCAATTGACCCGCCCTCTTCCTCGGGTCCCGGTTCAACCGGTCGGGTCGACCTGGTTTTTAAAACATTGTGTGGCATTTTAAAAAGTAATTTGGGCTTTCATTGATGCAGATGGTCTAAGCTACCTTATTTTTTGAGTACGTATTTGAATGGACATAAGCTACATTATTGATAAACTACTTGAAATAACTTATGAGAAGTTTTTTTTATGATTTTTTTTCCAATTATACCCTTATTAATATTACTTATTATTTATTAACTATTATTTATAAATAAATTTAATTATTAAAAATTAATTATTACTATTATTAATTAATAGAGTTAATTGCAAATATGGTCCTTATGGTTTACATAATTTAACGACTAAGGTCCTTGAAAATAATTATTAACGAAAGATGTCCCTATAGTTTAATTTTTATAACGGATATGATCCCTCCTACTAACTCCTTAAGTTAAGATTTTGTTAGTAAGGGATAATTTTATCTATTCACCTACCTCTCCCTTAACTTTCATTTTCAATAACGGATTTGATCCCTCAAACTACTTTTTATTTTATAACATATTTGGTCCCTGACAGGCCCTTTTTGTGTACCTTAGAGTGAGACAGATAATACCAAGAGACAAGTATACAAATTGGTACTATGTCGCCTTGCAAGTAATAAAATGGTAAAGATGCCAGATATCGTCCCACAGAGATTGGACTAAAAAGTGTGTTAAAAGTATAATGAAATATGAGATTTCAGATGACGAATTTGAAGCAATATTTTGGAAGGTTGGTTAACACAGATCTAAATGAACAAGAATAAACGAGAAGCAAGGGTGTAAGACTTTTGATGGTATATGAACCCAAAATCCAGCAGGTCAATGCTACAACACTATCATAGTATGATGCTATAGGAATGCTGCAGCATGCTTCTGACTATAATTAGTTTTATTATCTATCTTAAGACACGTTCCTCTCGGACTCTCACCATCCCATTATTCCAGTAGCCATAAACAGTCTCATCTCTGAGCAAAGTTCAAGATAAGGAAATGGTGGGAATGGAGTTATCAAAATATACGGCAAAACAAATTCTCTTCGTTAAAAGTTACTCTTTCGAAATAACCCCCGTACCTCCCAAGTTGATGTATTCCAAGTAGCTTATCTCTAAGTCTACTCCATTTTAATCCTTTGAAAAAGTGACAACTTATCAAAAATGGATCATTTTAAATGACACAAGTAACAACTCTCGTTGCAAGTAACTCTTTCGATATTACCTCTCATATCACTAAATTGAAGTGTTATTCAATGGTCTATCTCTAGGTCCATGACACTATTACACTATCAAAATGATCATTTTGCCAAAGAGTTTTGTTATCTTGATAAAACTTGAGTTGGAACAATAAAATTTGGTTACAGTCACAAACACCCACTTTCTTTTAGATCCACACAACCACCCTTTGCCTCACACCCAAGCTAAGAGGATTAGATACTCATTACAATAAAGAAATAAAAACAACTACTAAGAATTACAAAGATAAACATAATGTAACTTGCTCTTGAAATGTAAATGACTTGAAAATATATAAATATATGTATATGTTGCTTGAAATGTAAAGACAAAGAATGTAAATGACAAGGAAATGTAAAAGCGTAATCTAGATGCACTATTTTAAAGTACTAAAAGTAATTGCATAAAAATAAAGACGTAAAGTAAATGGCTAATCTAGAGATGAAAATGGAAAGGTAAATAAAATACAAGTATGAACTAGGCTTTAAAAATAAAAGAAAAAGAAAGAAAGAAAGAAGAACATTAAGAACATTAATTAAAGAAAGTAGGGAGAAGTTTTAGAGTTGATGGAGATCAACTCTTCAAGGTGTACATTAAATGATAACCCAAGCTCCCTATTTATAGGCAAAGAGAGGGGGCAAAAGTGAAAATTCAAACTAAATACTTAGCATCTAATTACCATCTAATGAAACAAGTACAACTAAGTAACTAAAAGTACAAAAGACAACTAAGACTTAGTTACTCCTAATTTCCAGCCAAAATGTTTATCCAAGGGTTAACAAAAGAACTTTTCTAATTTAAGCTCCCATCTTGATCTTCCACTATTCTTTCATCAGATCCATGCTTCCCAGATACTACAACATGACCTGTGATCCACAAAAGTTGTCCAAAAGTAACCAAATTAGCCATTCTACCAATAGAAACAAGTAAATCATATACTCTAGCTCCATTAACTTAAAAAGTAGAAAATAAGGTAGAAAATGACTCAAGGTTGAGATTTAGAAGTGAAAAATCCTATCTAAAAGCAAAAAGAGAAGGGCTTATGTACTCAAAAATGAGTACTTATCAGTCCCTTAAGTATCCCCCCGGGAATCTTTAGAATTACCACTGCTTAGTTTTCAATTCGCCTCTGACCATCAAATGAAATGTGAATAATTCGTCATCTTCTCTTTGAAAGAAGGGGCGCTTTCGGTTCTGTCGGTGCTTGAAACAATTTTGTCTTCTCCATATTACTATATCTCTAGAGTCAATAACTTTATATGAGGAACTATTGAACTCAATCACTTGCTGCCGTTACTCTTCACTTTTCTGTTATAACAGATTTGGTACCTCAAACTATTTTTATTTTTATAACAGATTTGATCTCTCCCTCAACTTTCATTTTTAGGATTTGGTCCCTTTGTTCAATTAAAAAATTTTGATGACACAAACATATTTTCTAAATATAATTAGCAAAATAATTAAATAAAATTTGAAACTTATATTTTGCCATGAAATATTTAATCCTTTCAGAAACATTACTTTCATAAAATCTTTTACCTCAAATAAAATATAATTTTGATAAATTTTTGTTTTAGTTAGTTGAAAATTATAAAAATTTTAAGACTAAATACGCAACAATAATTATGCAATAAGATATAAAGTATATTAAGTTTAAGCATTTTACTAAAACTAGTTAATATGCAAAAATAATATTATAGTTAAATTAGATATAAAAATATAAATTTAACTAATTACTTAATTAAACTAACTAATATAGACTAAAAATGGTTTTAATTGTAACAACCAAGTTCCACAATGGCATAAATCTTAAGATACAACCAAGTGGTCCCAAACATCAAGTCATAAAATAGTAATATTCTCAGAGTAAAACAGCGGATACACACATCCATAACTGAGATATCTAGACTAGACAATAGAAATTTAAGGTAACTATCTCTATTGCCACCACCTCTAATACTTCAAACCTTCTCCATTCCCTTGGAAAACGCATCAACCACTCTTTAACCTGAAAATGGTTTATAAAATTTTGAAAAGCGAGGGTTAGACCTTGAGATCTAGTGAATTCCCCCTCGAAAACAATTTAACAATTCAACAGGAATTATGCAATCCGCCATAAGGCCCATCAGTATGCAATTCAACAAAATCACGCAAAACTTAGGTATTTGCACAATGTTCATAGCCTCCCATCACCTCATCATGATATCTGCGATCGAGGCCTCCAGTAGATCCCCATGGCCCCTAGTAGATGTCAACCCGTGTGCACAAGAAACAGATTCAAGGCACACGATATAAATACTCTCCCAAAGAATATTCACAATTCCAAGGTACACTAATCCCACTATGCAACCTGACTCCAAATCATTGTACCAAATTCATGCCACAACCAAGTAGACTCATGCATGCCCAAAAGTGAACCATTTCCAGAAATACGTGTTCAAAGTATTTAAGAATGCAATGTCCATGCCACAAGTACAACCATTGCCCATGATCAAAACGCATTTGGTAAAGTCCATCCAGATATAAACCAGTTCAAGTAATATTTATTCAAACATCAACACTAGCAATAATTCCAGAACGATAACTCATTTATAAACATTTCCACGTTTGGAAAAAGGTTTAAAGGAACTCACCTGTGCTTTGGCAATACGACACACGCCCAGAACGGTGTTAAACCCTCCAATTAAGTCCCAAAACCATCTCTATTAAACCCTAAGACAATCCCCCATACGGTGTCTCGATCCTAGCCTCAAATGAGAATCGAAGCAAAATTGGATTTTGGGGTGGCAGTGCTTGGCGCGGCTTTTGGCCACACCATAAGTTGTGCGGGACACTGGTCCGACCCCTGCACGACTTTTCTCCAATTCCTCAAGGGTTTCACACACCCAAACCTCCCCAAATGTTGTGTAAAAAATAGAGAAAACAAGAGAGAGAAGTTACAAATCTCCAAATTTGGAAAAATATCTAAAGCTCAAACAAGAGAAAATATTATTTTAATTATTTCCACCAATGAGGTTAAACGTATTATTATTTTTTATAAGTTTTATCTTAAAAATGTATCAGAATGATGAATTTATTGAACATTTTAATAATGTATTATTTTTAAAATCTCCAACTAGTGAATCATTGGAAATTTGGAATTGAGTGTAATTCTTTTTAAACTTTTGATTCTCTATTTAGAGATATTATAGATTATTTGTTGGAGATGCTCTTATTATGTGATCCATATTAACTTGATTTTGATACACTCAGGGCCGTCTATTAATATTTTAAAATATTGTTTTTTTGAATAGGACCCCAAAAAATTTTAGGCCCAATTTACTTGTGTTTGGGGCCTGATTTATATAGACCTATCTAATTTCTTTCAAAATCAAAAACCTCAATTTAGTTTAAAGTTTGTTGATCAAAAACAAAAACGACTCTTCGATCTTCTCACTTTATCATATAAATGAGAGGGAAGATCATATTAACAAAGCACTCACGATTGATAAAAATAACGAATAGTTTTGAAAAATAAAAATCTAAGACAATGTTAAGAGAAGAAATAACTCACATCAAATTACGTTGTTCCTGTTACATATTGAATCTTTGTGGAAAATGAATATAAAAAATGTATTTTGGATCCATCATAAAACACATAGCTTCCCTCGTTGCCTTGATGTTATTGATTCAACGATCACAATCAGTATTCACATTAGTATACCTCAAAGTACTGATTTTGATAACTGGTAAATCATCTTTTGAAACGATGATATATCAACTGTCCTTCTGCGCATTATTAGTCCATCTACATGATAGCCACACTTGGATCATTCTTGGATGATCCTTTTATACAATTTCCAGGCCATGGTGGACTGTATTGCATGATCCATCATTCTTCTGGAACTTTATGAGTTTTGATGATAACAAGGCCATTTATACGAATTCTAAACTCTTCATATTCTCTCTACAAAAGGGAACATAACAAAAAAGCTAAAAAAAAAAGGAAATGGTTGATTGGTTACATACATTTGCAGTCTTTCGAAAATATGCTTAAATGTTGCAATTTTCTCAGAAAAGGAAAGATAAAACAATTGGAATAACGCAACATTAGAGCATGTGTGGGAAGTCCACATTGGAACATATAAAGTAAAACTTTATTTTGATTATTAGTCGTGTACTCATGTATTGCATCATGCTAGAAGTGCACAAATATCGGTAACAATCGATGACCTATCCAAAAAAGATATGTTGAAAAAGGCACGACCCAAGGACCGGTTATAGGCGAAAACCCATTTTGGTCTTCGAACCTGAGACCGATCCTTAACGGTAAAAAAATCCCAGATAAAGCCCGAAATCGGTCCAGTTTAAACCTAGAAAGAGTCGTTCAAAGCTTGAGAAAACCGGTTAAGGCCCATTACTTTTACCTAGTTATTTATTATGACTAAAAAGATTAAAACAATATAAAAATAATAACTTGTGATCAACAATACTGAATTAATGCAACAAATTTACATTTTTCTTTAAAGATATGCGTCAATTTTTTGTGTGCCCTGACTTTAAACCCAACATGCAACCTCGTATGCGCCATTTTTTACGATTAATTCGTTTACAATTAAATGAAAGTTTAAAATATTTTCTTAAATAACTTTTCACTTTATTATTTTATATATGTATTTGTTATTTATAAAAAATCTCAAAAATGCCGGTTAGAACCGTCGATCCGAATTTGGTCATAAATTGGCTAAGGACCAATTAAAGCCCAACCTGGTCTTTTTTTAACCTAGCTTTTTTTGGCTAAAAATACCGATCTTTTAGGACCGGTTAAAGCTCTGTCCTTATGCACCTATGAAACTATTTTGTCATATGGCAATTATTCTTGTCTCTGGCATGTAGCTTAGTTGGCAAAGAGGTGGGGTGACTTTGCCCAAATACATAACAGGTCATGGGTTCGATCCCAGGACACCCACTAGCCTCAGCCGTTGAGTGAGCCAGAAAATTCCCCTCATATTGGTGTCCTTGGAGGCAGATTCTGTATGGGGCCGGTTATGGTTGCCGGTAATCAACTTTTTGCCAAATATGACATTTTTTTTAACTTGATCAATTTAATTTGTGAACATAACCAAAAAAAAGGTATTTGTATGGTCATTACTGATTATTATGGTATTGCTATATACTTTAAAAATCAATATTTTTTTAAGTGTGTTGTGATTAATATGTATATATAATTATTTGTATATTTTAGTTACGGCAATAATTGTCATGTCTTATGATTATTTACATGTGTTATAAACGATATATATATATATATATTACACTATAAGTAATATAGATTTGTTTGTGTGATATTAACAATATATAGCCAATATATGCAAATTCCTCATTTAATTGCACTAGTATGCTTTGTTATGCATAAAATATTGTTGTACTCCATTAATATAATGACCATATTTAATTTGTATGTATTCATTAAGTGATTTATGTATCCTAATTCACTAGTAGTATGTTAATATGTTCATTGAGGCATAATTGTCCTGAACTATTTAATTAACTCATTCAAACGATTCATAACATGGTTATTTGAATATTTAATTACTTTATGCAAATGTTTATTAGTTTAGTTATGGATTAGTTTTAAAATTGATTTCTACAAATAATATTCAAATCATTACCTTAAATCTTGATCATATAAATATGTAACACCTGTGGTTTTATCAATGTTATTTCGAATGATAAAATCAGATTCTCCTCAATAAAATATCAAGTTATGAGTCGGAATTGTTGTCAAATCATCTTGGTTGATTCAAACATCAAATCGGGGAGAAATCAAGAGGTTTCAGGATGGAAAAGGATCCACGACCTTCCACGTGACGTGAGCCGCGACATAAGTCGCGTAATTCACTAAATCATATGACCAGGGGCACGGGAGACTAGCCACGCGACCTAAGTCGCAGGCTAGGTCGAAGCACTTGTCTGGTTCGATTTAAAAGCCATTTTTGGCTAGAGTTTGGCCATTCTCTTCCTCTCTTCCACTTTTCTCTCCTGTTGGGCAATTTTGGTACTTTTGGGACCGAGTTTTAGAAGCTTTCTAAAGCAAATGAAGGGATGAACTTGGATATGGAAGAATCATTGTTTTCTGTTTCAAGTTTGGATTAAGGTAAGCATTTTGGATATTTTGAGTTTTAGATTGGGATTGTTGTGGATCTAATCTTGTCGGTGTGTTTGGTATCTTTCTAGACTTGGGGTGTGCCTTGAGAAAATTTCAAAAGGTTCTTGCTTAAGAATCTCAAGTCCACATTAATGGAAGCTAAAGGTTGGGCTTTTGGGATCTAGGTTTAACTTAACCTAACAAAGTGAATTCAAGTTACTTTGTGAAAACTATGTAAATGCCAAAAATGTTTATCTTGAGGTATTAATATGTTTTAATTGATATTTATCAAATATGGGGATTACTCAATGAGTTTTGCATATTTGATGCATTTGATTAATAAATCTGGAAAAATACTTATATTTAGGATTTTGGGATATTTTGATAAATAAGTTACATTAATACATTATTTGATGATTTATGGTATAAAATGAAGGTCATTGACGTAAATGTACTTTTGATATATTTAGTTTTGCAAACCGCTTGGAAGACGATAAAGATGTGGTTTCGAGTTAATTAGACTTTTGGAGTGTGTGTTTATATAAATGTTATTTAATACGTTTTATTTCATATGATGACTTTTAAAGAATATTAAATGAAATTTGTTGAGCTTTTGGCTCGGTTATAACTCAAATGAATCTTAGGGGCATTGGTTCGATTTAAATTTACTCAAAGATAAGCTTCAGACGTGATTTGCATTTATTGCACATTTATTTGGAAACTACATGTTTTGAGTGCGTTGATCATTTAATTTAGAGTCGTGTAATTTAGACTGTAATGCAATACCATATGCATATGAGTCAATTTGTATTGTTTAAAGGGGACAATTGTTCCCGTGTTGCGGCCAGAAATAGGCATTGGGTCATCAGTGGCTTCATGGTACGGGCTCTTGTAGTTGAACATCTGCCGTTGACCATATGGTGTAATTTCTTAGTCGGTTTTTATGGGATGTTGTTAATACTGATTTTGTAGTAATCATTGTATTTATTCTCAGTTGTCTTTACTGTGCTTAATGTACTTATCTGTATTGGTTAAGACCTGGGGTATTTAAGTTCCTTAGGTGCTTAGAGTTTGTAACTTTGGAACACACTTTGAATATATCAGTTTACATTTGGCGCTCCTACTTTCTCTCTCTACTTTCTCTCACTAGATTTAGACCGATCTTGGACTTTCAATTGGTATCAGAGCTTATCTGAATCTGAGAGGACTGAGAGATTACGTTTTTGATCCTGAATTTGTGGATTAAAGCAGAAAATTTGATCGATTTTCTTGATTTTTTCAAGAAAATCTCATTTTTTGTTTTTTCATCAAATTTGGATTATTTTCTGGGCGAATTGTGTTGTATTTGATTCTTTGGATTCGATTTTGTTAGGAGAACATAATTGATTCATATATTTTTGCAAGAAAAACTGTATTTGTTCTTCGATTTTGAGAAATTTCATTTTTTCTGGAAACCCGTTTTTCGAACTGTTACATTCTCGAATTTGTGATTTAGTGGTTTTTGATCGAATCTGTTGGTTGAAAGATGTTATAAACCTGTTTTCGATCTCATCTGTGTGATAAATTTGCATCAAATTCAGTTTTGTAATCGATTTTTGTAAGATTTTTGCATTTTGACATCGCTTTGCGCTAGATCTGTAGTTTGCGAGAGTTCATATATGTTTGCGCAAGTTCATCTTAGTTTGCGCTAGTTCTTGTTATTCTAATCTTTGCACCAACGTATTTCAGGTTTTCGCTTTATGTTCATCACGCAAAGCTAAGTTTGCGTCTCCAGTGCCTCACGCAAAGTGTAGTTTGTGTCTCCTTCAGCTTACGCAAAGCTACTTTGCGTATTCCTCAGTTCACAAGTTGTTTGCGTCACAAGCCTCTCACGCAAAGTTCAGTTTGCGTCTCCCTCGGCTCACACCAAAGTTCAGTTTGCGTCTCCCTCGACTCACGCAAAGTTCAGTTTGCGTCTCCCTCGGCTCACGCAAAGCTCCCTTTGCGTCACCAACTGCTCACGCAAACCTCAAGTTTGCGCCAGATTACATCTTCCAGACTTTGATTTTTTTCAGATTGTGTTTGTGTTCAACATGTCTCTGCAAGCTCAAGTTTACAAGAATGACCTGATGATGTCATTGGGGTCTGACACACGTCCTCCCGTACTGATCAACGAAAATGAATTTGAACAGTGGCAGGACCGATTCATTAACTTCGTAGAACGACAACCGAATGGGGATAACATGATGAAATCTCTGACTGAGGGTCCTATGGAGAGGCTGATGAAAGTTATACCAGCTACTGCAACTACTCTGGCTTCAACTGTTGAGAAAGCTTTAAGGGAGTATGATGCTGATGAATTGTTAAGATATCAAGCTGATAACCAGGCCAAATCTAATCTGATTCTAGCTCTACCCAAATCGATCTACAACAGAATTGACTGTTTCAAACAGAATCCTATGCTTATGTGGACTCAATTGGAAAAGATCATGCTTGGTACAACTGTGTCAACTCAACTGCGTCAGACAAGGTACATGAATAATTTTGAGGAATTTAAAGCGAAAGACGGGGAAAGTCTGAAGAGCGTATTTGATAGATTTTGGGATGTCATCAATGATCTGTATAAGATCAAAGTTACCAAGACTGAATTGGAGGCCAACCTGAAGTTCTTAATGCACTCCAACCTGAATGGAGCAAATCATGTCATCGGATGAGAAATGATGTCAGGATTTCTACTATGCCCATTCAGGAATTGTATGAAATTCTGATGACAGATGAATCCATGGTGTTGGAAAAGAAGGCTAAGCTTGATAAGAAGAATAAGCCTAAGAATGTTGATCCAATTGCCCTCTTAGCTAGTCAATTAGCCAAACAAGCCTTGACAGAAGATGCTTATGATGGATCCACAGAAGATGATGGTGAAGCCTTGGAGAAAGCAATGATACTTCTATCGCAACACTATCAGAAAAAGTTTCAGCGTAGAACTGGATCCAACAATCTCCGTTTCACTTCCGGTTCCAAGAAGGTTGAACCTGGTGCTCCATCAAAGCCTTACCTACCAAAATATGAGCCTGCAAAAGTAGTAGAACCGAAAAAGGATGAAAAGAAGGTTATGAACGGCTACAACTGTGGAAAGCCCGGGCACCTAGCTAAGGAATGTAGAGTGAAGGTGGTAAAGGACTCAACTTTCTACAGAAAGAAGATGGAACTGGCTGAGAAGAGAGAAAACGGAACTATTCTGATGGCCGAGGAGGAGTACTGGTTGGATCATTCTGATAACGAAGCTGAGAACGAGGAGACAGCTGCAATGTGCTTCATAGGTGATGACAAGAGCGATGATGAAGAAGATGACACTTCCACTGATGATTCTGAGGTAATTTCTGAGTTTGATGTTAACTTTGTTTCTTCTCAATTGAACGTTATTGTCAATACTTTACATGATTTTCGTTCTAAGTTCATATCTGAAAAGCTTGAAAATCAAGAAAATTCTGTTTTAATTGAAAAACTGATGATTTCTCTAAAAGATGAAAAAATCATTTTAAATGACACAAAAGAGAAATTTCAAAAGAATTTGAATGACTTAGAATTATCAAATCAGACTTATCATGATTCGTTGACTGAATTGACTGATTTGAACAAAAGTTTATCTGATAAAATAATTGTGTTAGAAGAAAAATTGTATAAGAGAAACCAAACTGAGCAGACTATATATATGAATAAGCCTAGGAGTGACGAGGCTATAAAAGAAAGGTGGGGACTTGGTTTTGAAAATCCTCATTGTCTAAACAATGTTATTTCAAAAACCCCAACCTTATATAATTTTGATTATCTAACTCTTGCGAATTATGCTTCTCAATTTAAAATTGACTGGTTGAATGAAAAGCAAGTTTTAGAAATTGAAAATCAAAAGAGGATGCATAACAAGAAAATGGAAATGCCATTTGTTTATACGTCTGAAAATGCCAAGTACTTTCCTGAGAAAACGAAGAAGTCCAGAAATTCCAAAAATGTTTTAAATGTCAAGTCTTCAAATAAATCTTCATTTCCAACTGAATTTGTTGATATATATGCTAATACTACTAAGGAGAATGTATCTCCAGTTTCCTATGATTCTAGGAAATGCATTCCCCCAATAGTGTTGGAAGGTAAGATAGTTGATCTTGAAGATAAATTGGAAGAACAAAATCTTCAAACTGATTTTGAAAACAGTTTATTTATTTTTATAATGAAATCAAGTTTGGAAGATAAAATTACTTCTGGATTTTCTATCGATTTCAAGGAAAATACTCGGAATATCAAAAACAGTGAGCATTTGCGCCACCCATTGGTAGCGCAAACCGACAATTTGCGCCAGACGTTAGTCGCGCAAAGCTCAGTTTGCGCCACCAAGGGGTCGCGCAAACCTATTCCAGACTTGGTTATATCTGACAATTTACACTCCGAAGCTAGTTCAAATATGCTGAATGCTCAGTCTGATTTCTTAGATAAAATTCCTTCTTCTGATTCAATTGTTGATGATTCTTTGACGCTAAATGATCAGTATTATAAAACAAAAATAAAGCGTAAAAGAAAAAGGTCAAAGAAGTCAACGAAACATAATAGTGTCTTGTCTGAAAATTCTAATTCTTCTGATTCTTCTGTTTTAGATCGGACTGTGACGAGATCACAAAAGCTGATATGGAGGGTAAAGCAGAAATCTATAGAGTCTGAACTGTTAGAAGATACTTGTGTAGTGAATCTTTGTGACAATGATACATTTGCTTTGTGTAATAAAAATACAAAATATTCAATTCCGCAAATGATTCGCATTGCAAAGCATGTCTCTTCTTCTTCTTCTTCTAGTTCTGATTCTGATGATTATGTTTATTCCTCTATTGATGATTGCATTCTTGAGTGTTGGAATAATAAATCTTCGAAAAATAAAAGACACAAATCTAACAAGAAGGGACCCATAAGCATATGGGTACCTAAAACTGTGTAGTTTCTGTATGTGCAGCTTAGTCATTTATGGTATCTGGATTCGGGGTGTTCCAAACACATGACGGGCAACAAATCACTTCTCTCAAATTTTAAAGAAAAATGTTGCGGTCGTGTTAAGTTTGAAAACTGTGAGACTGCTCTGATTCTTGGTTATGGTGATCTAGTTCAAGGTAATATAACAGTCAAGAGAGTCATCTACGTCGAAGGTCTAAGCCACAACTTATTCAGCATCGAACAGTTCTGTGATAAAGATCTTGAAGTTAGTTTCAAATCTAAAAGAGTTGCTGTGAAGAATGATAGTGGCCGAGATCTACTAGTTGGAAAGAGAAGATCCAATCTGTATACTATTGATCTTTCTAAAGTCAACATCCCATCAGACATCTGTCTACTTTCTAAAGCTTCAGTTCATGAAAGTTGGATTTGGCATCGTCGACTAGCTCATCTCAACTTTAAGTATATGGATCGCCTGGTCAAGAATGATTCAGTGAGAGGTCTTCCAGTTCTCCGTTTTCAGAAAGACCATCTCTGTCAGGATTGTGAGAAAGGAAAGATGAAGAAAGCTCCTCACAAGCCAAAGCCTGAACCATGCACTTCAGATATACTTGACTTACTGCATGTTGATTTATGCGGACCAATGAAGACAAAGAGTATTGGTAAGAAAAGGTATGTATTGGTGGTTGCTGATGATTACTCAAGATATACATGGGTGAAGTTTCTCAAATCCAAAGATGAAACCCCAGACATTCTCATCAACCTCATCAAAACAATTCAGACCAACAAGCAAAAGAAAGTCAAGGTTGTCAGATCAGACAATGGTACTGAATTCAAGAATAGTACTCTTCAAGCTTTTTACGAGGATCAAGGAATTCAACAACAGTTTTCTGCTGCTAGAACACCGCAACAGAATGGGGTTGTTGAACGTCGCAATAGAACGCTTGTTGAGGCTGCAAGATCTATGCTTGCTTATTCTGGTCTTCCTTTGTCTCATTGGGCTGAAGTTGTTTCAACTGCATGTCATACTCAGAACCGATAGATTCTACATCGCCGATTCAACAAAACACCATATGAGCTGATGAACAGTATTAAACCGAATGTCAAATATTTCAAGTCATTTGGGTGTAAGTGTTACGTTCTGAATGACAGAGTTAATTTGAACAAGTTTAGTCCGAAGGCAGATGAGGGTATCTTTCTGGGTTATTCTTCTAACTCTGCAGCTTATAGAGTCTTTCTTATCTCAGCAAGAAAAGTGATAGAGAGTGTAAATGTCAAATTTAACGAAGCTGCCGATTTGGTTTCTGGTCAACCAGGCTCAGAACCCGTTCTTACTGAGAATTCAGTTTCTGAACAACTCAGTTCAGAACCTTCGCCACAACCAACAAATCAGGATTCTTCTACTTCCTTGCTTAATCTTTCTGATCTTGATTTTCTTTTTGAAAATTTTTATGATGATGTGCCTAGATCTAACTCTGAAAATGTCTCAAATGTTTTGGATAAGGAAACTGAGAGCACATCTACTCCCAATTCCGCTGCATCTATCTATGAAATTGATGTTGTTCTAGTACCTCCTGTTATTCAAACCATTTCTTCTGAACCTAATCAGACACAATCAGAAACTAAGTCTATTCCTGAAGAATCTGCTCAAGAACAACCTGTTCAAGAGGAATCAGTTTAGGAAGAAGAACAAACTATTGTCATTCAACCAACTCTTCCAGAATCTGATCCAGATGTTGTTGAGCTTCCTCCTCCTTTAGTTGAAATTGTCTCTATCTCTTCAACTGACGTAGAAGCTCCTGAACCTCCTTCTCAACAATTAGAAGTGGTTCAAGATGTAATTGATCCTCTCCCTCATACCACAAAATGGACAAGATCTCATCCAATTCATCAAATTATTGGAGATCCTCAAGCCAGTGTGTCTATACGTTCCAGGATGGCTACTTTCAATGAATGTCTCTTCACTTGCTTTCTAAGCAAGATTGAACCAACCAAAGTTTCTGAAGCGTTGGAGGATCCGGATTGGATTATAGCTATGCAAGAGGAGCTCAATCAATTTGACGCGCTGAAAGTTTGGAGACTTGTACCACGACCGAAAGGAAAAAGCATAATTGGAACAAAGTGGATATTCAAGAACAAGAAAGACAAAGATGGTATCGTTATTCGGAACAAAGCTAGATTGGTAGCCAAGGGATATCGACAAGAAGAAGGAATTGACTATGATGAAACTTTCGCGCCAGTTGCAAGATTAGAAGCTATCCGCATGTTTCTCGCCTTTGTTGCTTATCGCAACTTTACCGTGTATCAGATGGATGTCAAGACAGCCTTCCTCAACGGGAAATTGAAAGAAGAAGTCTATGTATCTCAACCAGAGGGGTTTGTTGACAAAGACCGTCTTAATCACGTATATTTTCTCGATAAATCATTGTATGGCCTGAAACAAGCACCGAGGGTGTGGTATGATGAACTGTCAGTCTTCTTGATCAAATCTGGCTTCACCAAAGGATCCATCGATACCACTCTTTTCATTTATAGATCAAACTTGGATATCTGCTTAGTTCAAATATACATAGATGATATTATCTTTGGTGCGACTAACAAATCTTTATGTACTTGGTTTTCTGATCTAATGACTTCTAGGTTTCAGATGAGCATGATGGGAGAAATCAATTTCTTCCTAGGCTTACAAGTGAAACAGCTTCCAGATGGAATCTTCATCAACCAGTCAAAGTATGTATTTGACATCTTGAAGAAATTCAAGATGGACAAATCTACTTCAATCGGTACGCCTATGGCTCATGGTGCCAAAATCGGACTTGATCCAGATGGAAAAGTTGTAGATCAAAAGACATATAGAGGAATGATCGGATCGCTGATGTATCTAACTGCCAGTCGCCCGGACATAATGTTCTCTACATGCTTGTGTGCCAGATTCCAATCCAAGCCTAAAGAATCTCGTCTATTAGCAGTCAAACGCATTTTTAGATATATTAAAGGAACTCCTTATTTAGGTTTATGGTATCCTAAGAGTTCTGATTATAAGTTGATTGCTTATTCTGATGCAGATTTTGCCGGTAATCAGTTGGACCGGAAGAGTACTTCAGGTCACCTTCAATTTTTGGGTGACAGACTGATAAGTTGGGGGTCTAAAAAGCAAAATTGCGTGTCTATATCAACAGCCGAAGCTGAATACGTCGCTGCAGCTAGTTGTTGTGCTCAAGTGCTTTGGATGAAAACGCAACTTCGCGATTATGGGATGCTATACAAGACAGTTCCTATCTATTGTGACAGCAAATCCGCAATCGCGATATCAGTCAATCCGGTCCAGCACACCAAGACCAAACACATAGATATGCGGTACCATTTCATAAAGCATCATGTGGAAGAAGGTACTATTGAATTATATTTTGTACCAAATGAATATCAACTTGCTGATATCTTTACAAAAGCCTTAGATGAAAAACATTTTAACTTTCTGCTTTCAAAACTTGGCATGTTGAATTTAAAAGTTTAAATCTTTACAAATTTTATTCTATAAAGTAGAATTTTACAGATTTTCCTTCTTTTGAATAAAATGTGTGTCTAGGATCTTTTACAAGTTCCTTGTTTATATTAAAGTTTTATATGTTCAACTTTCAAGTCTTACAAAAGTCGAAAAGTCAGCAACATGTTTGTAGCTTTTGATACTGCTTTAAAGATATGTGAGTCAGAATTTTTATAGTTTACTTTGCTTAGACTACCTAAATAATCAGAATTATAGATCGGAATGAAATTATGGGCTAAGTACTTAGATGTTGACCTGAGTGATTGAGATGAATTATAATTTCATAAAATACAGAAATCTCTGAGTTTAAAAGTTTGTACTTGTGACTTTTCTGGTTTGGGAAAGTAAGTTCCGTGGGATGCTTGTCATCTGGTCCCCTAAGGTCATTTGGTCTGGGAGTGATCGAACCCAAATCCTTCTATAGAACCAGATCGAAAGTCATGTTTTACTGGTATGAATGGGTTTAGGATGTGTCGATGTAGCCTTTCTGATCCGGGAAAGTAAGTTCCAAGGGGTGCTTGACACCTAGTCCCCTAAAACCAACTGGTCTGGGAGCGGCTGACCCAAATCCTGCAATTGGGTTAGATAGAAAGTTTCGTTTACGGCATGTTCTTTACTTACCGAACTCTTTGATTAAAAGATGCCAAAGTGCACAAGTTTAAAAGATGCCAAAGAGCACACTCATGTGAAGATGCCAATGTGCACAATGCTAAAAGATGCCAATGAGCACACATCTCATGATAATTGGTGATATGTTTGAGTTTTGATAAACCTGTAAATTTATGAAAGTCTTAATTTTTGATGACTTAGTGTTAGTACATGCAAAGTTCTCTATAATATTTTTAGAATTGCATTTTTCTTGAAGCTAATTGAAGTTCGCATGCGAGCACACTGAATAGATAGCTGGAAGTTTTTGAAACTGAACATGTCTTAACTTGATATGCAATGAAACATGTTCTTGTATCCAACAACACACGCTTGATTTCAACTAATTGATAAATCTGTGATATTTTACTGCGTAGACTTTAATTTGTTTAGTGTTTAAAATTTTATATGTTCAGTTATTTCAAAATCTACATTCAGTATTATTTTTTTTTACACTGATGTTTATATGGTTGTGTATCCATATTTTTGTTAAATGGTCTGTGCCTTTTTCGAGGAGGAGAGCACTTCAGAAAGAAATTTTATAATCTTCTGTTTTTGAGGGGGAGTAAATTCTGTGGTCAGATACATATCTGATAAAGATATTTCACGTGCTGATCAGATATTAATCAGGTAAGTATTTCTGTTTTTCCTACACAATTGCTATACTGATATGTTAAAATTTTGTGCATTTGTGTAGGGGGAGTAAAAGAGTTTGGCAGGTAAAATTTCAAGTTTTTGTACTGTTATTTTATATTTTTTTAGGAGTATTATTTTTTTTAGTATATTGTTTTTAAGTGGTATAAATAGTGTTTAGTATTTTTTTTATCTTTTCTTTCTCTCGCTCCAATTCCATTTGAACTTCTTCAATCTGTTCATCTTCATCCTCTTTCTCTCTGTGCGCCGCTAACCTTTGTTTGTGTTTGATTTCAGACTTGTTCTTTGCTTAAGGTTTGTTTCTATTCTTTTACACTCTAGTTTTGTGATTTTGATTACATTGTTCATGTTTGATTTCGATTTTATTGTTCCATTTCTTACTGTTCGTATTATTACTGTTCATTGTTTTTATCAGAATCGAGCTTAGTTGTTCTAATCAGTTGTTGAGTTTGTCATTAGCTTCTATTTTCGAACTCCAGGTATGTGTTTTCTGTCTTTAATTTGTTGTTATTTTGCTTCTTTCTTGGTTTATAGATTTGCGTCGATTCATATTTTAGTTTCGAAAAAAAATTTCAATATTTTGGGTTGAATACTGATGTTAATAAGTATTTCTTTGATTGTTTTTGTTTTTAAATGTTCCTATAAGTTTTTTGATTCATCAATATCTTGATTACATAGTTTTATTTGTATTTTCGAAACACCAGATGAACTCACGCAAACCGTCCTTCAAGTGTTTTAGGGTTTTTGTTTTTTTCTGAGTGTATCAAGTTAGCTTTGCGTTACACGTTGGGTTTGCGTGACCCGTTGGTCACGCAAACCTAAGTTTGCGTTACCCGTTGTTTACACAAACCTAAGTTTGTGTTACCCGTTGGTCACGCAAACCTAAGTTTGCGTTACCCGTTGGTCACGCAAACCTAAGTTTGCGTTACCTTTTGCTCACGCAAACCTGACTTGTTTGTGTTGTGTTTTTTGTGATAAGTATAGTTTTCGTATCACATTGGTTGCGCAAAGTTCACTTTGCGTTACCAGTTGGTCACGCAAAGTTTTCTTTGCGTCACCTATGTGTCACGCAAACCTTTGTGGTTTTGTTTGTTAATGAAATTTTTTCCAAGTATAGTTTTCTTCACAAGGTACTCACGCAAAGTCTACTTTGCGTTATGAACTGGTTACGCAAACCTTAGTTTGTATTTCAAGCTTGTCACGCAAACTTGTCTTTGCGTTTCTAGTTCATTGCGCACACCTCCTTTGCGTTTCCTACTTGTCACGCAAACCATACTTAGAAAATTTTTCATCTATGTGATTTTCTTCCTTTGTCTTATTTTTCTTCGTTTCTGTTTTCCAGATTATTCAATGGCTTCTCAAACCAACACTGATCCAGTAATTCAGGATGAGAACGTTATTCTCGATGATCCTTCTGATCGGGCTTCTCATGAGACGCCTATGCCATCTGTTCCTTCTATTGGAGCGAATCTATCCGCTTCATGACGAACACCAAATGATGTCTTTCCAACGATGATGTACATTCTGCCATACAAGCCCAACAATTATTTTGTAGATTTTGACATAATCAAAATACATCCGGTTATTCGAGCGATTCTCAGAGGACATCCACTTACAAGAGCTCTTACTTCATGCGCTGATGTTCCAGAAGTCTATCTTCAGCAGGCATGGCATACGATTACAAAGAATGAGCTTGCTCGTCCGCACAGATTTGATCTGCAAATTGATCAGTATGACTCATTTCTATCATACAAGCGACTTCGTCTCATTTTGGAACTTCCTGAGCTGAATTCTCGACTTGGCAGAACTTCGTACGACCAATATCCTTCTGAAGTTGATGTCTTAGAGGGTATCCAGAATCTTGGATATGTTGGAGCTTTGAACAAAGTTAGTGACTTTGACAAGTCTAATCTTCCTCCTGTATGGTATGCACTGTTCTCTGTTCTCATCAGGTGCCTGACATCGAAGCATTCTGGCAGGGACAATGCAAGTCTGCATTATCTCCGGTTGTTCCATGCAGTCGTTTATGACTTGCATGTCGACTATACGTTTATCTTCTGGACCGAACTCTCGGAGCGGGTGCAAGACAAGCTTACTCACAAGAAGCGTAAATTCCTTCCTTTCATCAGATATATGAAGCTCATTGTCAGGAGTATGTTGAGAAGTAATCCGGCTATCCCTCGTAGACTATCTTGGCCTCAGGTTCCAGATACGGAGATGATGTACATTCAGAAGTTAAAGCGCTCTTTCAACTATTCTATGCCTATTCCTGTTGATCTCATTGTGAAGTATGCGGATCCATCTGATGCGAGTATCATTGAATAATGTCTGGACAATGAAATTTTTCTGGAAGTTGACCAACCTGAACCGACTAATGATGAACGAAATGTCTCTTTGCTTGTCGAACAAGAAGTTGAAGTAGCTATTGCTGATAAAGAGGTTGACACAACTGTTGAACAAGAAGTTGAAGAATCTTCAGAACAAGAGGTTCAAGAAGTTGTTGCTACTCAACAAATCAGTGATGTACTTGCTACTATTCATACTGAACCTGCTGCTTATGTCCATGAAACTTCTGATGCTGATGTTGATGCTTTTGCTGGTGATGATGATAGATATGCCGATGCTGGTGATGATTTTGCTAGAGATGCAGATGGGGATGATGATGATTCTGATAGTGATGATGGTGATGATGTTGATCAACCGAGTCTTCGGGTTTATGAAAGAAAATTCAGGGAACCAGAAGTGGTTGTTCAAGAAGATGTTGAGTATGAAGAAGAGTGTTCCGATTAACGCTGCAGTTGCCAATATTCATGTTGATGAACTTGACTTAGCATTTGTCAATGCTTCAACTTCTCATCAGGTTAAAGATACAACAGTTTCTCTTACTTCTAGTGTCGAGACTTCTTCAGTCGAGGTACGAGATACAACGGCTAAATTCTCTACTCTAAATGAGATGATTCAAAAGATGAATGAGCAGTTTGAAGAGCACAAGCACACGGAAATTCAGAAATTGCGTGCTTTCTTCAAGGGTAAAATGCCAGAAATTGATACATCTTCTATCCCTGAAGTAATTCCTTTCAGACGCCCATCTGGGGTTGTTATTAGAGATCTGTCTTCTGCTGTTCAAACATCTGCTCCTGCAATCATGTCTATTCCTCTACCTCCACCGTTCATGCAATCTGTTGGTGTGTCTTCTTCAATTCCTCCTATATCGACTTCAAGTACTCAAGTATCCGATCTTCCGATATCCGAGTTATCAGATATGTTATACGCTCGACTTCTGTCTATGTCGTCGCCTGCTCAACAAGACAAAGACTTGCTTTCTCTTTTACGGACTTTTCAACCCACTCCAACTCCGACTCCGATTCCAGCTTCTACATCTACTTCTGCTCCTGACAGAGTCTATGCATTATACGAAGAATTCACTTCTTTTCGGACTGAAGCTCGGACGAATTTCTCGGAGATCAAGGAAGGCATTTCTTTATTGACTCAAGCTCTTACATCTCTTTCTGACCGCTTTGATCGTTCTGAACAAAATTGCAGAACTGAAGCCGGTCCGTCTCTTAAACGTCGACATGACCAGGATGATCCCGATCCTCAAGGTCATGAGGGGGAGATGCATAAGAGACAGAGGATGGAGGGTTCGTCTGCTAGAGAGGATCAGTCACAAGAAGAGGCGGCTAGTACAGAAAAGAATGCTGACAATGTACAAGATTGCAGCATTGATGATCTTGTGAATGTGATGATTCAAAGTGTAGATTTATCTTCCATGGCAAATGTCTTGAATATTTCTGAACAAGATATTCAGAATGACATGCAGATTGTTGTTTACGAGGATCCAGACTCTGCTTTAAGAGCTCATGAGATAGATGATTCGGAGACTGCTAATGATATGAGAAACTTCTTTGCAAACTTCATTGAGATAAACTCAGATGACGACGATGATGCCAGATTCGAGAAGCTTTGTAAGGTGAAAGAAGAGGAATGTGATGACATCATCATCTTATCCGACACTGAAGATGATTCTGTGTTTATGGATGCTAAGGATGAAGAGATTACAGATATGTTGTACAGATATCTTCCTTCTCAAGAAGAGGTTCCTGAAGATACTACTGTTCCTGAAGCTACTCCTGATATTTCTACTCCTGTTGCTGCTACTGCTCCAACTTCCTCTGCTCCTTCAGATACATTTGAAGTAGGTCAGTCGTCTAGAGCACAAGCTGATGTTTCTCCTGCTGAACCTGTGGTTTCACCAAGCATTCAAGAAGAAGGACCAGCTTTGACCAGGCAGGAGAGACAAAGAAGTCTTCATCAAAGATATATGGCTTCAAGGCAAAGATCATCTTTTCTAGAAGACACTCAGAGAAATATTTTCGTTTCTAGAAGAAGGCCGATCAACATTTATGCTATCCTTGGTGTTGAAAAGGAGGCAGAGGCATATCAATATGAATACTTGATGCTCATCAAGTGCCAGCGCCGTAGAAACAATAGCGTTTCTTCTCCACATCTGATTGTCCGAGTTATCAACGTCACAATAAACAAGCTCGTTAATATCTGGTATTCGGAATTCATAGTGGAAAGAAGAGATTGCAATCGATATACCTTCTCAGAGGCAGATTTTTCTGATCTTTCTATTGATGATATTGAGTTCTTATATGATCATTTCAGAAATCTTTATCATAGAACTCAGGATGTTTCTCAAGCGCTTTTTGTCATCAAAAGATTCATTCGACGGCAAATCAGATTCTTCAGAGTGTTTGATTTTCAGATGGCCGTTGAAAGCTTTCAGCCAGTTGTAAATCTTCTGAGGCCCAATCGAAGCTTGCCAGACTTAGATTCTTATCCTTTATTCACCATTATTCAAGATCCATATGGAGTTGTCTACAAGAATGGCTCAAGTCAAAAATGCTTTCTCAGATTTGAAGAAATTGCTCATTACTCAGATGGAACTTTGAAGGTGATCAAGCTTCAGTTGGAACAACATCTGAAAGAAGCTCAAAGAAGATTTTTGGAAACAAGAAGTAAAGCTTTTTTGGTTGATAATGACGAGATTCGACTTCTCAAGAGGACATTGAATACAATTCTTGAGAGATTGAACCTCCGCTCAACTCTAAGACGACTGGAAGTTTTAGTTGGATTAAATAGACTTCGTTAAAGATAAGAGCATCAATGATTCTCCAAAGTCGCTTAGTCGGTCAATGCTGATTCAGAAGATTACTTTTGAAGACCACTGCGCCAATGATTACTAAGGGGGAGATTGTTAATACTGATTTTGTAGTAATCATTGTATTTATTCTCAGTTGTCTTTACGGTGCTTAATGTACTTATCTGTATTGGTTAAGACCTGGGGTATTTAAGTTCCTTAGGTGCTTAGAGTTTGTAACTTTGGAAAACACTTTGAATATATCAATTTACATTTGGCGCTCCTACTTTCTCTCTCTACTTTCACTCACTAGATTTAGACCGATCTTGGACTTTCATATGTTTCTTTCCATACAGTAGCTAGAAATAGGCATTGGGTCATTGGGGGCATTGTGGTGTGGGTTCTTGGAGTCGAACATCAGCCATTGACCATACAGTGTAATTTTTAGTGAAGAGTGAAATCTAGGGTCATAGGGGGGTCTTATGCCGTGAACCTTGCAAGGTTGAATTGGATTACCATTGATTAGTAGTGGGGCTAATTAACATAGAGTTGGTGTTCCGTCGCATCCAATGGAATCAAGTCTTTTCCGTCATCGAAAGGTGGGTTTTGAATATTATGTTTTATTCATTCTTTGGGTACTGTTGTTGGGTATGATGTGTATTCACGATTTGAAGTTTGGATGTTGTTTATTATTCATATGTTGTTGTTTTGGATATTGAGTGTTATCCTTGTTTTCCGGTATTTAAATATCAAGCGTTATTCATGTATTGTGTGAGTATTGAGTTTAATTTCAAGTTTTAATGGGTGCTTGGGTCACCTAGATTTCATCGCAAAAATTGTGGGTTCTGGGAAAAGGGATTGCTTTTATATTTAATACATTTTGTTGATCCAAACGCTCTCAGTGATTTGATGATGACCCTTTTAAATACTTAGTGAAAATTATGTTTAACATCTGTATGTATTAGTGTTTCACCATCAGCGATCAAATACTGAGTCTGTTCAGTATCGCCAATAGTTTCTAATGTATTCAGTTAAATGTAATCCCTGAAGACAAATTCACGACAAAGACGTTCACCGCTGACATCGAAGAAAAAGTTGTTGAACAAGTGACAAGTCTATTCATGATCTGATGCGGACATCAGTGAAACCAAGACAAATCCACAACACGAGAAGAACTTTGGAGAAGAGCCTCAGCGATAGTTGATCTTAATTTAGATTCACTAAAGGAAGAACATGTCAGCGATTGATGATCACAAAGCTTCCTCTCCAAGTTTCTTTTGTCTTATCCTTGCACAAAAAGTACACTTGTCATAAGAGACATACCTCTGCTACAAATCGTACAACAACTTTGAAGAACTACACTGTTCATCATGCGGCCAAAAACATGTCTCCAAAAGTCAGAGACATGGAACCAACCAAAGTGTGACACGTGTAAAGTACCCTGCCATGCATTTTGTCAGGATCGAATTCTCAACAAGAATTAATTCTCAGAAAACAATATCAAAGAAGTTTGCGGAATAACACTTTGATATTTAATCAAACAGAAAATAAATACAGAATATAATTAACAAACTGTAAACTTGTATTCAATGCTTTGAAGTTACAAGATTACTCACTCAACCTCAATATTGATGAACAGGCTCACCAATACGAATTCTACTTCTCTAGAATTAGGATCTATACCTTGAGGTTGTTTTTTTTTCTAAAAGAATGAAAACTGAAAGTTATCTAACTATTCTAAACAATTCAATATATATACTGAATACAAAGATAATTACAATAAATAAAATATCTTCAGTATATCTTCTATGTATATCTCTAAGCTTCCATGTATATCCTTTCATACGAATCTTCATCATATAAGCAGTATTAATCTTCAGCAGCATTAACTTCCTTCTAGCAGCATTAACTACTAAGCAGTACTAACTTTGTTTAAGCAACACTAACTTTGACTAGCAGTATTAACTACTAGCAGTAGTAACACTCAGCAGTATTAACCTTTATGTCTTCTAGCAGTATTAACTCTGAACCAGCAGTATTAACTCTACTTGAGTTTTTCTTCAGTTCCCAACAATCTCCCCCTAACTTGACTTTTAGGAAAAGAAGTCAAGTTCTTCAGATCTTCTTCAAGATGCTCCCAAAACTCCATCATGACCTAAATTCCAGTATTTGCATCCAATCCCAAACTTTGATTAATTGTTCTTTGGATCAAATATTTAGCCATTTCTGAATTTTCACCACATCCAAGCTTCTTCTTCAACATTAAATGAAGTTTCAATCTGCTATGGTTGTATACTTTATCCACTAGGAAGTATTCAATGTGATTTCTATCCAAAGTCACAGAATATACGCCACTAGTTTCATACAAAGTCCAATTGGTAACTGCTTGAAAAACGCTCCTTATGATCTCCTCCACTTCATCAGGTTTGAACATCATACACAGATACTCCATCACCAGTTTTGTAATTGAAATCCCTGGAGCTTTCAACTGATCTGCATACAACTTCATCCCTATATCAAACATTTCTTCAATATCAGACCTTGAGCATGTTCTGACAATTTTAGCCCAGGTACTGTAGACTTCATACTTTTCATCTTTTCTCTTCAGTCTGATATACTTCTTGCCATCTACTTCCAAAACATCCCAGTGAATGACTTCAGGAGGTTTAACTCCTACAGGTTCTGCTGCAAATGGTTCAGGTACTTTGTCCATCACAACCATGTACATCTTGACATCCTCAGTACTTGCAGGTTCTTTCATTGTAGATGACTCAGGTGCCTCTTCTTCTTCAGCAACCTTTTCAGCCTCTTCTTCCACTAATCTAGGCTTCTTTGTAGGCTTTCTCCTGGCAATCATCTTTGTTCTTTTTAAAGTCCTTAGACTTTCACCAATTGTTGTTTCCTTCTCTGGAGTTTCTTGCTCATCAGGGAATGGTTTTTGTAAGAAATCATTGCTTTCTTTCATTCTTTTCTCCATTTCAACCCTTGCAAGATCATCCCCTTGAAGCTTTATCATCTCAGCATCATACATCTTCTTGAGCTTCTCAAAAGACATCTTTGAAAACATCTCTACCTTGACACCTACTGCACCCTTGAGGAAAGTAATCATTTTCTTTCTCTCTTGAGCACCCAGGTATGTCTTTGAAGGTTGTCTTTTCCTTGCAGCCATTTTGATCTTAGCAGGCTTCCTCAAAGATGTGGCTTTCTTCTTGGCTTGTTCTGTTGCTAAGCTTTGTTGATAGGCTTTGTTTAACTCTGCAGCCATTGCTTTAGCAATCTCTCTATCCTTTTGCACTTGCATGGTTTCTGCTTCTTCAAGTTCAGCCTGTATCTTCCTAGCTAGAGCTTCATCTGATTCAATCAGCTTCTGCTTTTTCATTGGTTTATCAGATTCAACTAGCTTTGCCTTACCTTTCTCTTTACCCATCACCTTCTCAATGCTAGAGTTCTTTGCTGCATCACCTCTTTCTTTTATGACAACTCCTTTGGCCTTTGAGGTGACCTTTGGAGTATCATGTTTGGCTTTGATGAGTGTTTCTGCAATCTCAAGCTCTGTAAGGACCTCTTTTACTGTTTCTGCTGCTTCTTTCAGCTCAGCAGTATTAACCATTTCTGCTGCTTTACTTGAACTGGCAGTATTAATGGTTTCTGCTGCTGGCTCTGTTTCTGCTGCTTGCTCATTCTCCCCCTCAACATCATGTTTTTCCTCTTGCTCCCCCTTAGCTTTGGCATCAGCTTCTGACTCCCCCTTTTTGGGAGCATCAGTCACTGGTTTCCTCCTTCTGAGCACAAATTGTTTCTTCTTCCTTTGCAGAATCAGTTTCCTTACCATTTGCTTCAATTTGATGATTTGTTCTTGTTGTGACAGAACTATGAGTTTAAGCTCTTCTATATCTTTGCCCTGTTTGAGTACATCCATGTTGATGTTGCCCATGGTTTCCATCAATTCATAATAGTTATATCTGTCCTCACCTTCTCCAGAAGTGTTACCCTCTTTTGAAGGATCATTGGATCTTTTTGTAGTGGAAGTCTTCTGCCTAGCAGAAGCACTATCCACCCCCTTGGGTTCTTGGCACCTGGGACCTTTGGATGATTGCTCACCCAAAGTTGCCATGGGGGAGGTCTTATTGATGTTACCACTTTCCTCCTCTGTACTAGCAGGAGTAGTGGCAGCCTCATCACCCATATGCTCTACCTCCTCCTCAGAGAGCACCTCCTTTGGGTTGGGAGACACCCTTGTGGTTTCCCTTTGGATATTCTCTAGGGGAGAATTCTCCCTTAGAGGGCTTATAGGCTTAGTGTGTAATGGTACAAGAAGGGAAGGAGCCTTCTTTACCTGTTTTCTCTTGTAAGTTTGGGTGATGGGAGAGGTTGGTTTTTCAAGAAGGGACAGGGGAATTGATTTTGAGAGGGAAGGTTGGGCTTGGCTAGCAGTGGGTTGGTCTAATGGGGGCCTTGACCCTGCTGCCATACCTTCATTGGTTTGGGACACCACCATCATTGTAGAGAACAATGGGGTGTCAACTCTTTCAGAGTCCCCAGCAGATCTTCTCATATTTGAGAAAACCTTGCCTTTGGGGGGTTTAGGTACATATACCCCAACAGGTTGAGGTATATCCATCAATTGATTAGTAATAACTTCTTGAACAAACCTGGGATACATAAAGAAGCTCTTTTTGTTTCCCATGTTTGAGACAAGATCATTGAAAATCATTTTAGAAAAATTGTACTTTCTGGCAGTGGCCAAGCACACCAAAGCATAAGCAATAGTGCTGCTGAACTCACTCCATCCAGTAGTCTTTTTGGATATACAATGCATAAGAGTATGGACAAAGAAACGCCATTGGGGTGAGAATTTTGCTTTAGAAAATTTGAAAACACCCAATGGGCCTCCATACCCCATTCTTGTAAGAGTTGTAAACAGTTCATCATTTGGGATAGAAGTTATACCAGAGACATCGTCTAGACGTAGACTGATGCGAATAACCTCTTCAGTAACTGTTAGTGATTGATCACAGATTCTTGTCTTGATCATTTGCACACCATTTTCCACAACAATGGTTGCATTAGCCCAGAACTGCCTTTGATGCTCAATGTAGATTGTAGGTGATACAATAAGAGCATGAGCAATGTGGCTTGTCTTGAGGAAATCCACAATCTGATGAAATCCTGAAGCTTGCTTTGGCTTTTGTAGCATCGCAATCTCGTTGTGCTCGTCGATGAAAGTCATGGATGCCATTGATCTTAGTGTAAAGCGTGCCTGAAAACTTCGAACTTGAGAGAGAAAAGGTTTTGAGCGCAAGAGAACAGTATGCAAAGAGTCGTTATGAACTTTTAGGCGGGCAAAAAGTATTTATAGTATTCGAAATATAAGCAGTATTAACCTAGAGCAGTATTAACTACTAGCAGTATTAACTGATAGCAGTATTAACCACTAGCAGTATTAACTGAAAGCAGTATTAACCATTAGCAGTATTAACTGAAAGCAGTATTAACCACTAGCAGTATTAACTGAAAGCAGTATTAACCACTAGCAGTATTAACTGAAAGCAGTATTAACCACTAGCAGTATTAACTGAAAGCAGTATTAACCACTAGCAGTATTAACTATACTTACTCCTTTTAAAACTTGCTAAACACTGAGTACTGCTATGCATATCCTGAAAAAGAAGATTAGTAACACCAAAAATATACAGGTATAAAACCACTTTTTGAGAAGAAGATTATTCAGAGTTTATCATTCCCACACTTGTTACCAAGAAAGTGAATCTACCCACATCAAAAGCTTTAGTGAATAGATCAGCAAACTGATTATCAGTGTGAACTTTGACAACTTGAATAAGTTTCTTTTCATTACAATCTCTTATAAAGTGATACCTGATTTCAATGTGCTTTGTCTTTGAGTGCTTGACTGGATTATTTACAATGCTAATAGCACTGCTGTTGTCAATAAAGATTGGAGTGTGTAGAAAGGTTACCCCATAATCCAACATTTGATTCTGAATCCATAAGACTTGAGAACAGCAACTTGCAGCTGCTATGTACTCTGTCTCTGTTGTAGATGTGGATACTGTGGTTTGTTTCTTGCACTGCCATGAGACTAGTCTAGCACCCAAAAACTGACATCCTCCAGAAGTAGATTTTCTGTCCAAGTTTGCCCCACCTAGATCACTGTCTGAGTATGCTATTAGGTCAAAAGGTGAGTTATGAGGATACCAAAGTCCCAATCTGGGTTGCCCTTTGAGATATCTGAATATCCTCTTAACAGCTTGAAAGTGAGATTGCTTTGGCCTAACTTGAAATCTTGCACATACACAGACTGGAAACATTATATCTGGCCTTGATGCTGTGAGATACATGAGAGAGCCAATCATGGATCTATAATAATGCACATCCATGTCCTCCCCCTCAAGATCTGCTGTGATCTGCTTGTGTGTTTCCATAGGTGTGCTGGCAGTTTTTGATTCTGAGAAACCAAACTTGGTTAGAATATCCTGCACATACTTGGATTGACATATGAAAATGCCATCTGACTTCTGTTGAACTTGGAGTCCAAGGAAGAAAGTAAGTTCCCCCATGGAACTCATTTTGAACCTTTGATGCATTAAATCCTCAAACTCCTTGCACATGTTGTTTCTTGTAGATCCAAAGATAATGTCATCAACATAGATTTGGACCAGCAAGATATCCTTCTTCTTTCTTTTGATAAATAAAGTCTTATCAATGACTCCTCTTTCAAAGTCATTTGCCAAGAGATAGGATGACAGAGTGTCATACCATGCTCTTGGGGCTTGATGTAGTCCATAAAGTGCTTTCTTTAATTTGTATACCCTGTATGGATAGCTTGGGTTTTCAAACCCTGGTGGTTGACAGACATATACTTCTTCTTCAATTGATCCATAGAGAAAAGCACTTTTTACATCCATTTGATAGACTTTGAAGTTCATGTAAGAAGCATAGGCTAGGAATAGTCTGATTGCTTCTATCCTAGCCACAGGTGCAAAAACTTCTTCATAATCTATACCCTCTTCTTGAGTATAGCCTTGAGCCACCAGCGTTGCTTTGTTCCTTATGACAATACCTCTTTCATCTCTCTTGTTTCTGAAAATCCACTTTGTGCCAATTGCTCTGTGACCTTTAGGAAGGTCTACTAGATCCCATACATCTTGTAGCTTGAACTGTAACAGTTCCTCTTGCATTGCTTCTATCCAGCTGGATTCTTTCATAGCATCATGTGCCTTTTTAGGCTCAAGCTGTGATAGAAAACAAGAAAGCACTGTATGCTGTTGATCTTGCATTTCCTGAAGTCTGCTTTGATGTCTAGTCCTCATAGGAGAAGAGATATCTCCTATTATCAACTGTGGAGGATGATTCTTTTGAACTCTGGTGTTGTAACTAGGTTCTTCATTTAATCCAGCCTCAAGATTAGATTCATGCAACTCAACTGAAGTGTTTTCAGATGCCACTTCATTGTTTTCTTGAGTCTCCTCATCTCTAGTGTCTTCTTCACTCTGACTTGGTTCAGTAAATGATTCCTTTTCACAGTCTTCAACTGAATTTACTGTGGGTATGGGAAAAATCACAGATTTAGATATACTTTCTTGAACTTGTGTGATCTCTGATTCTCCACTACCTGTTCCTGTATACTCATTACTGAAACCAAAAGAGTTAGTTAGTGAGTCAATGTCAAATAGCCACTGAGGTCCAGACCCAACAGGATTTGGTGTGTTCTCATTGCATTTGACATTGTCACTTTCTTCAATTATTCTAGAAGAAGAGTTAAATACTCTGTAGGCCTTACTCTGAGATGAATATCCAACAAGAAATCCATCATCTGCTTTGCTATCAAACTTACCTAAGTGAGATTTGGTATTTAGAATTGTACAAGGACACCCAAACGGTTTAAAGAAACCAATAAAAGGTTTTCTTTTATTTAAAAGCTCATATGGGGTCTTGTTCTTTTGCTTGACCATTAGAACTCTGTTTTGGACATAACAAGCAGTATTAACTGCTTCAGCCCAGAAGGTAATTGGCAATTTTGAATCAGCCAACAGAGATCTAGCAGCCTCTATTAGTGTCCTATTTCTCCTCTCAGCAACACCATTCTGTTGAGGAGTCCTAGGAGCACTATATTGTCTCTCAATGCCTTTTTCTTCACAAAAGGTGTTTAGATCATTATTTTTAAACTCAGTTCCATTATCTGATCTAATGACTTTTACTCTTTGATTAGTTTGGTTTTCAATTCTTAGAATAAAGGATTTGATAAGACCACTTGTTTCATCCTTAGTCCTTAGAAAATATACCCAAGTAAATCTGGAGTAATCATCAACAATAACCAAGCAGTAAGATTTCTTGCCTATACTCATAACATTTGTAGGACCAAACAGATCCATATGCAATAACTGGAGACAAGTAGAAACAGAATTTAACTCTTTGGTCTTATGAGAAGTTTTGTGTTGTTTGCCTTTAAGACAAGCAACACAATGATCATCACATGAAAAGACTTTTGAAGGTAAACCTCTTACAAGGTTATTTTTAACAAGATTGTTTATAGTCTTGAAATTCATGTGACACATCCTTCTGTGCCAAAGGGAGGATTCATCTACAGAAGCTTTTGAAACAAGACAATTTAGAGATGAATCACTATCAACATTGTCCAAATCAAGACAGTAAACATTGTCCTTTCTTGGAGTTCTAAGTAGTATCATGCTTTCATCAACTACCTTGAACCCTGGAGCAAGAATCATACACTCAGTATTAGTAAATAATATACTATGTTGTTTGTCACAAACCTGTGATACACTTAACAGGTTGTACTTTAATTGATCAACATAGTAGACATCCTCAAATGTCATCTTACCTTTGGTGACATTACCTTTTCCACTTATCTTACCACCAGTAAGATTGTCTCCAAATGCAACATGTCCTCCATTAATATGCTTGAAATCCTGAAGGCATGACATGTTGCCAGTCATGTGCCTAGAGCAACCACTATCAACATGCCATATGCTCTTTCCCTTGAGCTGTTGGTTGCCCTGCACATTAAATAAATCAATTAGTATAATTGGGGACCCAAGCAAAAGTGGTCTTGGGTCTCCCTTTCTCATCAAAGTATTTAC
This sequence comes from Arctium minus, assembly GCA_954870635.1. Lineage (NCBI taxonomy): Eukaryota > Viridiplantae > Streptophyta > Magnoliopsida > Asterales > Asteraceae > Arctium > Arctium minus. The sequence goes on from OX941088.1 coordinate 35,262,619, forward strand.
ATTCCTTTTTAATGAGGTTTTTAAACTCAGAGCACTCTTTATTAGAGTACTTTGTCAATATGATTGGCTTAGCAGAACCAACACTAGAAGCAGTACTAACCTTAGAAGTACTAACAGAGTTAGCAGTACTAACAGTTTTAGCAGTACTAACCTTGTTAGCAGCATTAACATTGTTAGCAGTAGTATTACTTCTAGCAGCACTATCCTTGTCAGCAACACTATTTGTGGTAGCAGTACTAACAGTTTTAGTGCTTTTAGGAATCCACATATTGACACTTTCTTTAACAGACTTTTTCTTCATGTGGCTTTTAGTTTTAACAGTTTTCTTAGCCACATGATTCTTTTCAATTTTCTTATAACCAAAGGGTTTTTGCATGGATCTTTGGAAATTCATCCTTTGTTTCATAGGATTGAAATAACATAATTTTGCAAGATGATTCAATTTGCCACAGATAAAACAAGGTTTTGGTCTATTGATTTTACTCAGATCAACCCCTTGTTTTTGTGCCCACTGATTATTCCAGTTTCTTTGATTTCCCCTCTTTTTGTCCTGTTTTTGGGGCTCATTCTTCTTATATGCACACTGTTTGCAAGGACCTGGATTCACAACTGTGGTCTGTTTGTAATGGACCTTACCAGACTTTCCCTCTGTCTTCTCTATGTCCTTGGATTTGATCCAAGCCCTTCCACAATCATCATTGGTGATAATGTTATTCTCTAGAGGAATCTCACCACTCACCTTGTTCTCCTTACTCTTGCCAACCTCTTTCTCAATCTTATCCTCAACATCTACCTCATCTAAGGGATCTATTTCAGTGGCTCCCTCAGGCAAGTCCTTCCTATCTTTGGTGTCTAACAGGTCTGAAGTAGGAGGAATGTAATTGTTGTTATATGGTGGAGGTGTTGCATTGTATCCAATTCCTCTTCTCAGCTTATCATGAATCTGATTTTGTAGTAAAGAGTCCATTGCTTTAGAAGCATTGGAAAACTTTTCTACATCAAGCTTAACCTTGGTTAGCTCCTCTTTCAGTTTTTCACTCTCCTCTTTAGATTTGGTCAGTTTAAGTTCTAAATCCTTTTTCTCCCACTGCCAGTAATTGGTGTCATATGAGTGTTGTAGTTCATTGGCTTGAAAACCTTTGATCTGATCTTCAAATCTCTCTACAATCCTTACATAGTCTTTTATATCCTTTTCTAATCTCTTAAGATCATCACTCATCTTCTGATTGTGATCCCTGTACCTTTTAACAGTGTCTATGCAAGTTTTAGAACAGAGATTAGAACTTACCTCAGATGGGAGATCAGATACTTTAGCCATAAGAGCTTGATTATGAATAGTTTCTTCTGCTTGATCACTCCAATCAAACCCCATTCCTTGTTGAGAAACAAGGGCTTGAGCAGAGTTTCTGTTGTTATTGAAGCTTCCAGATTGAGCTTGTTGATGGTTGTTGTTTTGAGACATTCCACTTCTGCATTCTCTAGCAAAATGTCCCTTCAGATGGCATTTGTAGCATTCTACCTTTGATTTATCAAACCCTGCTCCATCTTCTCTTCTTTGGGAGAAGTTGTTTCTTCCAGTCCTCTTTATAAACTTCTTAACCCTCATGGAGAGCATGGCCATCTGCCATTTAATATCCATCTCTTCCAGATCATCGGGATGGAGTTGTTCTAAGTCATCATTAATCAAAGAGGAATTTCCATGATTAGAAAGAAAAGCTTCAAACACAGAATCAGTGCCTTTATCTTGATTTGTTCCATTAGCAGCATTAACTGATTCAGGGTTAGCAGTAGAATCAATTGATGCTGATAGGAGTGCAGCATTATGAATATATCTAGAAGGCTTCTTCTTTGCCTCCACCTCAGCTTCAAATACTCTAAGATCATTGTACAGATCATCAAGTTCTTTTTCTTCCAACTGATCATTCTGTCTGAATGACACAGTGTACATGGTCCATTCATCTCCAAGGGACCTTAAGAACTTTCTGTTCACATCATCTTGATCAATATGTACTCCCATAGTAGCTAGTTCACCAATTAGTTTATTAAACCTGTCAAAAGTTTGAGTCATGGACTCATTCTTAGTTGAGATGAAGTTTTCATACTGTTGCTTTAAGATTGCCTTTTGATTTCTCTTGGTACTTTTGGTACCTGAGAATCTCTTCTCTAGAGCATTCCAGAGCATCTGTGCATCAGTGCAATTGCAGAATTAGTGTTGATACTCATTTGGAATGGCCAAGAGCAGTGTGCTCAAGGCTTTCATCTCTGTCTGCCTTGTCTTCCTGTCTGCATCTGTCTTTGGAGGGGTTCTTTTGCCATCTTCACCAATCTTTCCTTCATCAGATGGGTCATTCTCAATGATGTCCCACATAGAGTAATCTGTGAGGAGAATATATTGCTTGATTCTGATCTTCCACATGTCAAATTCATTGGATCTAAGCATTGGAACTTTTGAGACCAAAGTACTGCTTGATTCTGTAAGATTTTCCATGATGAATAACTGTTTCTGAGAGAGTTTGGCTCTGATACCACTTGTCAGGATCGAATTCTCAACAAGAATTAATTCTCAGAAAACAATATCAAAGAAGTTTGCGGAATAACACTTTGATATTTAATCAAACAGAAAATAAATACAGAATATAATTAACAAACTGTAAACTTGTATTCAATGCTTTGAAGTTACAAGATTACTCACTCAACCTCAATATTGATGAACAGGCTCACCAATACGAATTCTACTTCTCTAGAATTAGGATCTATACCTTGAGGTTGTTTTTTTTTTCTAAAAGAATGAAAACTGAAAGTTATCTAACTATTCTAAACAATTCAATATATATACTGAATACAAAGATAATTACAATAAATAAAATATCTTCAGTATATCTTCTATGTATATCTCTAAGCTTCCATGTATATCCTTTCATACGAATCTTCATCATATAAGCAGTATTAATCTTCAGCAGCATTAACTTCCTTCTAGCAGCATTAACTACTAAGCAGTACTAACTTTGTTTAAGCAGCACTAACTTTGACTAGCAGTATTAACTACTAGCAGTAGTAACACTCAGTAGTATTAACCTTTATGTCTTCTAGCAGTATTAACTCTGAACCAGCAGTATTAACTCTACTTGAGTTTTTCTTCAGTTCCCAACACATTTAATGCATAGGGTATAAATAGAAAGGTTGAAACTCTCTCTACAGCGAGCCTTCTATCCTTTCTCTTAGTGAACCAAAAATATAGAAACCCTTGATTTCTATATTCTCCCAACCTTCTATCTCTAGTTCTTAGTACAAACATCTGTGTGATTCTTAAGATTGTTTAGATTAGGTTCTACTTAATCTTGTTCCGCAAAAAACAGTAAATTGTGATTTGATCCATCAATAAACAATTTATTAGACTGAAAATTTGTATTTGTATTCAACCCCCCTTTTCTACAAAATTGCTAAGCACCATCGGGACCAACAAGTGGTATCAGAGCAGATTGTTTAATCTCATAAACAAGATCTTGCTTTATTCTCTTCCTTGATATTATGAAAAATGGCACTAAACACTAGTTCTAACTATTATGATAATGGTTCTCTATCAAAACCTCATCGTTTTAGCAGAGACAACTTTGCTCTCTGGAAAAATCAAATGATGCTATTTCTAGAAGGTGTAGATCCTACTATACCTGAATATGTAGGAAATGGACCCTATAAGTCATTTTTTATCATAGTTGCAGTACCTGCCACTGCAACCACACCCGCTGTCCCTGAAAGATATGCTCCCAAAGAAATAAGACAGTGGAGTGATGAGGACAAGAAGAAAGTTGGTCTAGATGCAAAGGTAAAAACCATTATCTCTATGGTTTTTGCCTGATGAAGCCTTCCATTCCATCATGCATCTTAAAACTTCTAAGGAACTGTGGGACACTATATGTGTTCAGTACGAAGGAACCACTGAAATCCAAGAAACCCGAAAGATCAACCTGGTAAGACAGTATGAGAGTTTTATCTGTGGTAAGAATGAATCCTTATCTGATGTTCACCAAAGATTTAACTGTTTAATTATTGATCTAAGGACAGTTGGTAGGACATACTCTAATTCTGAGGTCCTCACCAAATTCCTGGAATGTCTTCTTGAAAGCTGGGACAATTATTCAATGTGTCTCAAGCTGACAAAAGACTTAAACCACCTTTCTCTCATCACTCTTTATGGGATTTTGCTCAACTATGAGCAATCCAATTAACTGAAGAAGAATCTGGTTAAAGATTCTAAAGACTCCAAAAGCACTCCTGTTTCTTTAGTCTCTTCAGAGATTATCCCATACCAGCGATCTACTCTCACTATCACTGAGTTAGATTCTGACTCTGAGGAACAATCAGACACTGGGCTATCAGAGTTTGATGAATCCTTAGCACTCTTGACAAACTCTTTTAAGAGGTTTGCAAGAAAGAGCAATTTCAGAAGAAATAAGCCTCTCTCCCTATCTGACAAGCCTAAATCAACTCCTGTTGATAAGGCAACTGCTACTTGCTTCAACTGCGAGAAAATTGGCCATTTTGCCAGCGAATGCAGGTCAATGAAAGTCTTTAAACCTTCTTCATCTAAGAAGACCAGCGATAACAAATACCTTAAGCTGAAAGAAAATTATGAGAAGCTGAAAAGCTTTAAGAGAAAAGGAAAAGGTCTTATCACTGAAGAGCATGACTGGACTGAATCAGAAGAATCAAGTTATGATGAAGAGGATGTTGATAATCTCTGTCTTATGGATGAGCTTAAAAAAGAAGTGGAAGAACCTTCAGGATCAACCACTAGCTTTATTTCCTCTCAGGTATCAATCTCTACAAACCCCTCTCTTTCTGAAGCTGAGAGATGTCGTGTTGTTGACGTCCTGACGATTAACTTAGATAATGAACTTAATGGAAAAATTAGTTGAAAAAAAATATTGATCTAACTGAACAGTTTGAGAAATGCCATTTAAGGATCAAGGAACTAACTCTTTTAGAGGAAAGTTTAAAGGATCAAGTCATCGTTAATGAAATCATCAACATTGAATTCGAATAAGCTATCGCTGCTCTCAAAGCTAAAAAAGCCACGGTTGAAGGATGGTGTAAATCCTGAACTAAGGTCACTGAGATATTGAGTGCTCAGATCCCTGCTCATGATAAAACCGACCTTGGTTATAAATATGATAAGGATGAACCTAGCAGAGACTGTTCCATGCTTAAGTTTGGAATGTTTGTCTCTTCTATCCCTGACACTTATTCATCTCAGTGCTCCTCGTCTTCAAATCCTATCCCTAAGGATAGGGGTGCTCAAAAAACCGACCAACTCGATCAACCCAACCCGACCATCCCGGGAAAAAATCAACCCGAGGTAACCCGACATATAATCGATACAAAACTAGGACAACTCGAATCTATTGGGTTGATATTGGGTTAGGCTCAAAGTAACCCAACCAACCCGATAAACATTTTAGCATATTCTCTAAAATTATATATATTTCCATTTAATATGTATAAGTTACCAAAATCAACTCGACAATAACGAGCAATGGAACTCATAAGAGGACATTATTAGAAAATTATATGTAATACCTAAATATTTGATGAACCCGTATATTCTTTTGAATAATGGATCGTATTTCAAAGAAAATTATCCTTATATTTATGTTTTTAATATTGTTTTTACTTTGTTTAAAAACAACCCGACCAAACCGACCAAACCGAACGGGTTGGGTTGCACTTTTGTTTGGGTTGGGTTGGGTTGTTGACATGCCTTCAACCCGATCAACCCAACCCATGAGCATCCCTACCTGAGGACATATTAAAGAGTTCTAAACTCACTGATAAAGGGAAATCTATTGCCCATTATCCTCAGAAGGCTACAAAATTAGCAAAGCTGAAAATGTTACTTCTAAACCTTTAGCGAGTCAATCTTCTGGCTCTAAATCTAAGCACTAGTACAAAAAAGGTCTTTAGTGACGGTTAAAAACCGTCACCATAGGTATACGGTAACGGTTTTCATGGACATAAAAATCGTCACCTTACTTGCCGTCACTTTTGATACACTTTTGGTTACGTTTAAAAAACGTTACGAAATCACATAAAAAACGTTACAATAACTTAAAACCGTCACTTTAGGTCTATAAAAAATTAATGTTTTCTCTCAAACCGTTACCGTAGCATGTCATATAGTGACGGTATATTTTTAAAACCGTCATAATAGCATGATATATAGTGACATTTCTTTGTCAAAACTGTCACCATAGCATGACATAGAGTGACATTTATAAGTCAAAATCGTCACTGTAGGATAACATACAGTGACCTTTATTTGTTAAAATTGTCACGGTAGCATGACAAACAGTGACGTTTAATTTTCAAAACTATCACCATAGCATGACAACTGGTGACCTTTATTATTCAAAATCGTCAATATATATGACTTACGGTGACGTTTATTATTCAAAACCATCACTGTAACATAATATACGGTGACGTTTATTTTTCAAAACCGTCACCGTAGAATAATATACAGCGACGTTTATTAGTTAAAGTCGTCACGTAAGCATCATATACAGTGACATTTATTTATCAAAACTGTCATTGTAGCATGACATACGCTGACGTTTATTTATCAAAAATGTTACTATAGCATGACATATGGTGACGTTTTTGTTTTTAAAATTGTCAACTTTTCATGACATGGTGACGTTTATTTTCCAAAACCGACACTGTATAAGTTCATATGGTGACGTTTATTTGTTAAAACTATCACCATATCAAGACATACGGTGACATTTATTTTTCAAAATCGTCATCGTAGAATGACATGTGGTGATTTTTATTTGTTAAAATCGTCACTGTAGCATAATATATGCACTACAAAAAAACAGAAATTTCCGACGGCCAAAACCGTCGGTAATCCGTCGGTAAACGGGAAAATCCGTCGGTAATCAGCGTCGGAAATTATCTCGTAGGAAACTGATTTACCGACGGATTACCGACGGATTTTACCGACGGATTTTACCGTCGGTCACTATTACCGACGGATTAACGACGGATAACTGATATTTTAATTTTTAAAAAAATAATTGAAAATATAGAAAATCTGTATAAAACCCTGTTCAAAAACATTGGTAATTCCTATGCAAAAACCATTACAAAACACTATTGTCTTTAATACAATATCATCTCAAATCTGTAAACTAAATTCAATGTCGTCTTGTGGTACAGACTAAGCAACCAATTCAATAGAATTAGGAGGGTAGATGATGATAACGGTATCAACATCGCAAAGAATGGTGAATTCGTTAGCTTTCTTTATGATCCCAAGTTTACGTTTCTGGTAAGCGGTGTTTCGGGTCTTCTCTTTCGTTATGAGCTCCATTCTTAGCTTTGCACGCCCCATCGATCTGCATCCACAAAAATAAGATATCTATGTTAATCAAATAAGATCTTGAATTATTCCAATTAACAATCAATCATTAATTCGAGATTCTGTTACCATAATTAAAATGTTAACAATCAAATCAAAAGGGATATCTATGGTTGATTAGGGTTATTAGCATTAAAAAATTAAATCAAATCCATTAACACTCCCCCCCTCTGACAATAAATAAGCCAAAAAATCCTGAAAATATCAAAATAAACATAGAAACATCAGATTATGAAAATCTCTTCAAGATTCAGCAGATATCACAAATACCCAAAATCAAGAATCACATGGAAGACATGAGAATGACTTTAATGTTTTACTTTTTTATAGAGAACAGAGATTTATAATCTTTTTCCTAATGGCTTTAGTAATACATGTTGCCATGTTTTACAAAGCACGAGTCAAGTTTGATGCCAAAATAGTTGTGTTTATATATCTTCCTTACGAAAAAGGATTTCATTCTTACAACTACAATAAAGTTATCTAAAAGTATTCCTCTTCCAATTTCCCAATGTAATGCTTGAAAACACGCATATTGTAATATGAAAGCAACATATAATCATTAACATGGACTACAAAACAGTGAAGAGCACTCACAGAAGAGGTTGTCAACAATATCTTAAGAGAAATATTTTATGTGTCATGGCATCCACCCTTAATTTGTCAAATATATACATGTTATGAAAATACTGATTTTTACGATCAATGGATGTAAATAGTCAGCAAATAATTTTCAAACACACCTAAATGAGCATGAATCAGATACCTGTTATCTCCAACCGTAGCTGCTGCAATGACCCGTGAATCTAGTTGATCATCAAATGAGTTGACTGGATACTTGAAACTTGGAATAGTGGTCCTCCATTCTTGTCGATTCCATTCTTGTCGGGTTCGGGTAATTCGGGTCGGGCCTAAATGTGCTTTTTTTTTGACCTGTTTTCTCAACTGTGAAATGCTTTATTCTTTCCTTCTTTACATCTCCAAATTCTTCAATAAGATGAGCGAATTCAAAAAGCCTAATCATATACTTGAACAAAATATAATCCGAATGAAATAAATAATTTCATAAGAATATCAACCATCAAATTAAACACACACTTAAACCATATAATCTGCAAATTTGATCAACCATCAAGAAACCAACATCTCTCATCTTGTTATTCCAGGAGCTAAGGCTAATCTTTAATAAATCAAGCAAAAAGATTAGACATAATACCTTTGATGTTCTTGAGAACTCTAGCTGCCAATCCAACACTAACAGGGTAAAGAGTGTTAAAATTTTGAATCTAAGGTGGCGTTTGTTTTTAAGTGGTAAAATCCAACATTTTTTACGAAAAGATAATAACAGGTAGAATCCCTTAATCCAACTAGCAGGTAAAATCCAACATTTTTACAAATCAAATACTACAAGGATCAGATGCTTTTTAGTTCAAATTTTGCCAGCAACAGATGTAACACAAATAGCAAATATATCAAATAATGTTCAAGTTTGATTGTGGTAATACCAATGGTTTGAGTTCAAATTTAGCCAGCAGCAGATGACATCCTGATGATCATTGTCACCTGAAACAAAAATAGAAGCATCAATACTCTTCTCTTTTTCTTTTTCTTACTTTATCTAAAAGGATCAGATGCCAGAGTTGTGCTCAACCAAACTGGCTCTACATGATGTCGGATGGAGAATCGATGTAGATGAGAAGTCGATGGTACCTGAGAAGTCGATTTCAACAACAGATTTCAACAATCGATTTCACATAATCGATGGTACCTGAGAATCGATGGTACCTTTGGCCAACTCTCTACATGGAGACGTGAAGATGATGATTGCTGTAAATGGAGAGGAGTCACCTGCAACAACCAAACAACTCATGTCACAAAGCTCCACCTATCGTCTTTTATAGATCAGAGAGGTCTTGGAGGTGAGAATCGATGTCGGATGGAGAATCGATGTAGATGAGCGAGAATCGAACTTCGATAGATGAAGGAGGGGAATCGAGCGATCGACATTCTTCTCTGTAACAAAAATAAAATTAGGGGAGATGAGATGGGAGGTTGAGGGAGGCAGAGGTGAGATAGGAGGTTAGGAGGCAAGATGTTAGGGTTAAACATTTTGGGGAGGGGGGAAAAATCCCGCCCCTTTTTTGGTTTCTATTTCAGTTTCTATATCTATACTATCTATATTATATTATATTATTTATATCTATACTATCTATAATATATGTAATTGGTTATTTTTTTCTAGATGTCATTAAAATATATAAGACAATCATTAAATTTTAACAAAATTTATAAAAAAAAACATTATAACTTTCTCAAAACAATCCAAAATCGTACTGTAAATCGACAGAAAAATAAAAAATAAAATGAAAAATTAAAATCGAGATGTATCTCGCTGCATTGCGCGAATACGCTTCTAGTTAAATTAAAGCAGAGATAAAAAAAAACTCTTAAATACAAATTATTAGGCACAAGGTATCATCATTTTATGCAAGATTTTAAAAATCAAATGAGGGGGAACTTTTGGATATAAATCAAAATTCATATATATATATATATATATATATATTATCTATATCTATATCTATATCTATACTATATTTTATATTATAAAACAGGGATAAAAAACTCTTAAATACAAATTAAACAAATTTATAAAAAAAAGATTATCAGTTTCTCAAAACCATCCAAAATCATACTGTAAATCGGTAAAAAAACAAAAAATAAAATGAAACATTAAAATCGTGATGTATCTCCCCGCATTGCGCGAATACGCTTCTAGTATTATAAAACATGGATAAAAAACTCTTACTTACAAATTATTAGCCACAAGGTACCATCATTTTATGCAAGATTTTAAAAATCTCTTAATGTACAAGTATCAAAACACAATAGAACCCCTTAAACCCTGATAGATCCATTAAGGCCCAATGAAACCCTTTAAAGCCCGATAGATTCATTAAGGCCCAATAAAACCCTTTAAAGCCCGATAGATCCATTAAGGCCCAATTAAACCATTTAAAGCCAGTAGAACCATTTAAATCCTGATAGATTAAACCCAATGAAACAATTTGAAGCCCAATAGAACTCTTTAAAGCCCGATAGATCCACTTAGGGACACTAAGCACAATAGAACCCTTTAACAAATTTTAATGAAACCCTTTAAAGCCTATTAGAACCCATTAAACCCTTATAGATCCATTATGACCCAATGAAACCCTTTAAAGCCCAATAGAATCCTTTAAAGCCCGATATAATCCCTTAAAACCCGATAGATTCATTAAGGCCAAATGAAACCCTTTAAAGCTCAATATAACCTTTTAAAGCCAGATAGAATTCCTTAAGGCCCAATGAAACCTTTTAAAGCCCAAAATAACCCTTTAAAGCCCGATAGAACCCTTTAAACCCTGATAGATCCATTAAGGCCTAATGAAACTCTTTAAAGCCCAATAGAACCCCTTAATGGCCGATAGATTCATTAAGGCCCAATGAAAAGTCTTTAAAGCCCAATAGATACCTTTACACCTCGATAGATCCATTAATACGTACACATGCATACAACACATATATATACATCATATAGCTAGACATATATGACGTATACAAACATATGTATGTAGAGTATGTATTGTATACATATAAGCAACTACATATGTATACACACATACATACATGTATATATATATATACAAACTTTCATACATATATACACATATACAAACATACATAAACATATAGACATGTACACATGACATATAAAGATATATGTACTGTATATACATATTGATATCATTAAAGCCCAAATGACCCAATGAAACCCTTTAAAGCCCAATAGAACCCTTTAAAGCCCAATAGAATCCCTTAAAACCCAATAGATTCATTAAGGCCAAATGAAACCCTTTAAAGCCCAAATGGGTCCATTTGAGTCGTTTGGTTTTCTGTCGCCGGTAATGTCTATCCCTCGGAAATCCGCCGGTAATTCATTTTTTATTATTATTATAATATTATTATTATATTTTTGTATTATGATTATAATATTATTATGTTATTATAATATTATTATTATTATATTTTTATATTATTGTTATATTATCCATTAATTCCCGTTACGGTTATTTAAAACCCAACATGGTCCATTACAGTGCAAGTGGATCCATTAAAAGCCCTTAACTTGTTAATTACAACCCAAATGGGTCTATTAAACCCCAAGTGGACCTATTAAAGCCCAACTGATCCATAAATACCCATGTTGATTCATTAAAGCCCAACCGATCCATTAAAGCCCAAATGGATCCATTAAAGCCTAAATGGATCCCTTAAAGCCCAAATGGTCCCTTAAAGCCCAAATGAATCCATTAAAGCCCAATTGATCTATTAAAGTCCAACTGAATCCATTACAGCCCAAGTGGATCCATTAAAGCCCAGTCGATCCATAAACGCCCATATGATTTCATTAAAGCCCAACCAATCTATTAAGCCCAATTGGATCCATTAAAACCCAATTGATCTATTAAACCCCAAATGAATCAATTAAAGCCCGACAGGTATATATATATATATATATATATATATATATTTAAATTTGTTTATAAGAAAAAGTAAAAAATTAATTAAATATTTTAGGCTGATTTATATATTTTTTATTTTTTTTAAATATAAATCCGTCGAAAATATACTTTGAAATTTTCCGGCGGATTCCTGGCAGATTTATATAATCTTTAAATTGTTTATTTTTTCAGAGAAAAAGTAAAAAAAAAAAAAAGAAGAAGTTAATAAAAAGTTTCCGACGGATTTTCACTGGATTTTAATTAATTAATTAATTTCCGTCGGAAATCCCCCGAAAATGTTTAATTAATTTTCTCTAAAATAAATAATTAAAAAAAAGTTATATTCTGTTGGAAATCCGCCGAAAATCAGCCAAAAAAACATAATTAAAAAAAATATTCTGGCGGATTTACGACGAAAGTCAACGAGGTTTGACTACTTTGGCAGCAAACGGAAATTAGTGGTCAGGTCCTTCTATCAGAGCAAAAGTCAAACTTTGAGGACCAAAACTTGAATTATAAAACCACATGTCCCTCTTTCATAAAAATCACCAAACATTAAAGACCAAAATTGGAGTTTAGTCTTAATTTATTTAAATAATTAAGCCTGTAAGGTGAAAATTGATGATTTGAGCTTTAAGTTTATATGAATATGATTTCCCCTATATATGGATACTCTTTAAATAATTTTATACATGTTTAATAGTTAGTTGACCGTTTGTCATTATGCCCATCATTGTAAATAAAAAGGTATAGAAAATCCTATTTTATTACACATTTATTTTTTTTGAAATGTTAACGAGATATATTGTGATTTATAATTTTTTTTAAATATTGTTATATTATTGAATAGAGTAAATTACAAATTTTACCCCTGTATCATGACAAATTTTGGATTGGGTCCTCAAATCCTCAACTATCACTGTATCATGACAACCGATGAGGTAAATTTCTCAAAACCATCACTGAATCATGACATTCGGTGACGTAACTTTATCAAAACTGTCATTATAGAATGACATATGGTGACATTTATCATTCAACACCGTCACCGTAACATTAGATACCGTGAGTAAATTTCTCAAATTCATCGCTACATGACATACGTTGACATAAATTTATCAAAACCTTCACCATAACATGTCATACGGTGATGTTAATCAGTCAAAACTCACTTTATCCTTCCACACTGTCACTCTAGTATGACAAATGGTGAAGTTTATTTTTCAAAACCTTCACAGTAATTTGACATATAGTGATGTTTATTATTCAAAATTGTCACCTTAGCATAACGTATAGTGACATTTATTATTCAGAAGCATCACCATAACTTAACATACAGTGACATAAATTTATCAAAATTGTCACTGCATTATGATGTACGGTGACATAACTTTATCAATATTGTCACTGTAACATGACATACAGTGACGTTCATCATTCAAAACTGTCACCGTAACATCAACATACTGTGACATTTTCCATTCAACACCGTTATCATAACATGACATATGGTAACATTTAGATTTCAAGACCGTCACAGTAGAATGGCATAGGGTGACGTTTATTTTTCAAACCCATCGACATAGGATAACATACGATGACGTTCATTATTTAAAATCATCATTTTTACATGACATACATCGATGTTTATTATTTGAAAACGTCACAATAGCATGACATAGGGTGACTCATTTCTTCTTTCTTTTTTTTTTGTCAAAATTGTCACCCTTGCATAACATATAAAAGCGTCTATGTTTCAAAACCGTCACCATAACATGACGTGCATTGACATTTCTTTTTCTAAACCGTCACCGTAGCATAACAAAAGGTGACGTAATTTTTTTGAAACGTCATTGTAGCATGACATGCAGTCACGTTTATTTTTCAAAACTATCACCGTAGCATGAGGTACATTGTCGTTTATCTTTCATAATCGTCATTGTAACATGATGTACGATGACACTTATTGTTCAAAATCGTCACAGTAGGATGACGTACGCTGATGTTTATTATTTAAAATTATCACCATAACATTACAAGTGGTCACATTTATTATACAAAATCGTCATCGTAGCATGACTTACGTGAATGTTCATTATTATACTGTCACCATATCATGATATATAATGACATTTATTATACGAAACCATCACCATTGAGACATATAATATTTTAAAACCATCACCATAGCATAACATATGGTGACATTTATTTTTCAAATCGTTACCGTAGAATGACATATGGTAACATACTCAAAACCGTCACCATAACATGACATATTGTGACTTAATTATTAGAAACCGTCAATGTAACTTGAGATATTGTGATGTAAATGTTTTATTGCCGTTACCAAAGCATGACATATGATGACGTAATTTTTTTCAAAAACCCTTGCCATACACCAACTTTTGGTGACACAAATTTTACAAAACCGTTGCCATAGAACTTGGTGACTTTTGGAAACGGTTTTTAAATAAGTGTTGCAATACATATTTTTGTTTTCCGTAACACTTTTTTAAAACCGTTATGACATAAAACAACGATTTATATATAAAACATTACTAAAAGGTCTTATATGCCAACGTTTTTTAAAAACCGTCACAACATAAAGCAACGGTTTTATGAAACCGTCTGAAACCGTTACGTTAGCGAACATTTTATTACGTTTTTTATCTAAAACGTTGCTTTATGTTTCTATGTTTTTTGTAATAGTAACATTTCTTTATTAAAAAACTTTTACTAAAACAATTCTCTAACTTTTTATGTGACCTTTTGTAACGGTTTTTTATCAAACCGTTACAAACCTATTTTTCAAAACCGTCACAAAAAGTCATTTTTGTACTAGTGAAGATCTCTGGTAATAATCAGAGACCTACTCCAAAGCTAAAAGTGACATCAAGCCTAAGAAATCAGAAGAACTGAAAGTTCCTCCGAGATCTAATGCTAAGGGCATTCTTGGAGCTGGCTCGACTCATCTTAAGTTTTCTAATGCTCCTAGTATTAAAACCAATTTCAGCTATAGAAAGTACTATCACTGTGGACTTACTGACCATATTGTCAGTAAATGTCCCAATGCCACTAAGGCTGAAAAGATAGCCAAAGTGAAGATGAATGCCTCCAAGGCTAAGAATGTCACCAGAGCTGAGAAATCTGCCAAGGTGAAAAATACCACTAAAGTTAAGAAATTAACTGAAGTGAAGGTTACCACTAATGCTGAATATACAGACGCCGTGAAGATTGTTGAACCATCCATTTCTACTAATCCTATTAGACCCATTGAAAAGTGGGTAACAATCAAAACTTGATCTTCCTTATGTTTGCAGGTCTCGAAGGGTATCTGGTATCTAGATAGTGGATGCTCTCTACACATGACAGGCCAAAAGAACTTTCTCACTTAATACAAGGAAGAGAAAGGTCCCTCAGTGACCTTTGGTGGAAATGGAAAAGATTATAACAGAGGGTACTCAGCAATGGTATAACTACCTTCCGAAGAGTCGCCTATGTAGATGGACTGAAGCACAATCTTCTCAGCATTAGTCAGCTACGTGATAAAGACTTCAAAGTATGTTTTTCTAAGAAAGCATGTTCAGTGATGGACAAAAATGGAAAACTTGCTCTCAGCGGTTATCGTATGGAAAATGTTTATGTAATAAACATGGACTCTACAACCACTGAGAACATCTGTTTTTTGTCCAAAGCCTCATCAGATGTCAACTGGCTATGGCATAAGAGGCTCTCTCATCTCAACTTCAAAACACTAAACACTCTATCTTCAAAGGAACTAGTCTCCAGTCTACCTCAACATTCATATGTCAAGGAATCTCTTTACTCAGTGTATGAAAAGGAAAAGCAGACCAAAGCTAGTTTCAAGTCTAAGAAAGTTTCATCAGTGACAAGTCCTATTCAACTCCTGCATATAGATTTGTTTGGCCCTGTCAACATTCAATCCATAGCTGGAAAGAAATACACTCTTGTCATAGTAGATGAATACTCTCGCTACACCTGGGTGATATTCCTCCGTTCTAAGAGTGATACTCAAGAAGAACTTATATCTTTTGTTAAGAAGATGGAAGTGTTGTATAGCTTAACTATTCGTTCAATAAGAAGCGATCATGGAACTGAATTCAAAAACAGTTCCCTGGATAATTTCTTTGAGAACAAGGGAATCTCTCACAACTTCTCTGCTGTGAGAACTCCTCAGTAAAATGGAGTCGCTGAAAGAAGAAATAGAACGATCATTGAAGCAGCTAGATCAATGCTCAGCGATTCTCATCTTCCAACTCAATTTTGGGCATAAGCTGTCAACAGTGTTTGTTTCACTCAAAACAAGTCACTGGTCGTCAAACGGTTCGACAAGACTGCCTATGAACTTTTCCATGGGAGAAAGCCTTCTATCATCTTTCTTCATATCTTTGGTTGTCAGTGCTTTATTTTAAACAACAAAGATACCCTTGGAAAGTTTGATCCAAAGGCTGACGAATGAATTTTTCTTGGATACTCCTCAACCTCCAAAGCCTACAGGGTCTTCAACAAGAGAAGACAAACTGTAGAAGAAACAATTCATGTCACCTTTGATGAATCCAGATCAGCGAATTCTAAACCTATCGTTGATAATGAAGAACTCAATACCTGAATGTTTTCTCATTATGGAGAAACTGAACCTCTCTTCAACTCACATCATCATGCAAATCCTTCTAACGCTAATGATGATCCAGACGTCATACCTCATAACACTGAATCCACCTCATAGGTTTCAGTTGTTCCTCTAAACATTTTACCACCATCTGATGTTCCAACATCTGAATCACCTATCATCTCTGAAGATCTCTCAGTGAACGACATTCAAGCTGAACCTCAACAACTGATAACTAATGAACCTCAGGGTGAAACATCTTACTCAGTGAATATTCCCATTGTTGATCCAGTATTGGAAATGGATACTCACGCCCCCGCTCAGAGATGGACCAGAAATCACCCTTTTGATCAAAGCCTTGGTGATCCAGATGCAGGTATTCAGACTCGACGAAGCTCAGGTAACATCTGCCTTTTTGTTTACTTTCTCTCTCTTATCAAGCCTAAGAAGATTGATGATGCCCTCAGTGATTCAAACTGGGTCAGCGCTATGCAAGAAGAGTTGACATAGTTTGAAAGAAACAAAGTTTGGAATCTTGTTTCCCGACCATCTGACAAAACTATTATAGGCACCAAATGGGTGTATCGAAACAAGTTAGATGAAAATGGGACTGTAACCCGCAACAAAGCTAGACTAGTTGCTCAGGGATACAGATACGAGGAAGGCATAAACTATGATGAAGCCTTTGCTCCTATGGCTAGGCTCGAAGTAATTCAATTATTCTTAGCCTATGCAGTTCACAAAGACCTCATTGCATATCAAATGGATGTTAAATCAGCATTCCTAAATGGAAAGCTGACTGAGGAAGTCTATGTTGAGAAACCCCCAGGGTTTTCTGACCCTAAGCATCCACACTTTGTCTATAAGTTGGATAAGGCTCTCTATGGGTTAAAATAAGCCCCTCGTGCTTGGTACGACACTCTTTCCTCCTTCCTTTTCACTGAAATTTTTGAGCGTGGCAAAATTGATAACACTATATTTTTCAGGAAGATAAAAGGTCATATTATTCTTGTTCAAATATATGTTGATGACAATATATTTGGTTCTACTAACTCATCTTTGTGTACTCGATTCGCTGAAAATGAAGAAAGAATATAAAATAAGTATGATGGGTGAACTAACTTACTTCCTTGGACTTCAGATCAAACAATCTGATAAAGGAATATTTGTTCATCAAGGTAAGTATGTTAAAAATATACTGAAAAAGTTTGATCTTAATCAAACTTCGGCGATGAAAACTTCTATGGCACCTCCGCCGCATCAAAATAAGGATCCCTCTAGAAAGCCTGTTAATGTCCCTGCCTATATAGAAATGATAGGCTCCCTGTTGTACCTTCAGCGAGCCGACCTGATATCATGTATTGTATTTGTCTTTGTGCATGATATCAATTAGAACCCAGGGAATCCCATCTGATCGCTGTCAAGTGAATCTTCAGATATCTAAAGGGAACTCCTCACTTAGGTCTTTGGTACCCCAAAGACTTAGGGTTCGATCTAACTGCCTATTCAGATAGTGATTTTGCAGGTTGCAAACTGGATAGAAAAAGCACCACTGGAGGATGTCAACTCCTTGGTGGAAAGCTGAAAAGTTGAACAAGCAAAAAGCAAAATTCATTGTCTACTTCCACAGCTAAAGCTGAGTATGTAGCTGCTGGGAGTTGTTATCAGGTCTTATGGCTAAGAAATCAGCTATCCAAAATTCCAATCTATTGTGACAGCACTAGTGTGTAACACCCTCGAATCTGGAAATAGCAACTAATTTAAAATTTTCTAAATACATCGATAACTGATTCATCTACAACAACAAATTAAGGTTTAACTTCAATAAACACATTTCGTTCTATATACGCAGTCTATTATAGGGACGGGTGCTACTAAAAACCTAATAACAGTCACTATCTCCAAACTGCGGAACACTTCACCAACTACTTACCCTCGTGCAACACTAGGGCTCATCTCTTCAAAGTACTGCTAGAACCATATCCCCAACTGAACCTGATGTACATGCTAACAAATAAAAGGTTAGGCTTAACGCCTAATGAGCTCAAGAGTTTCCATCATATATATATATATATATATATATATATATATATATATATAACACTAATGTTAAGAATGTTATTTAAATTGTGATTTCCAAGATGATAATACGTTCAATCTGAAGCAACCAAGACGAAATACATTAAATCTGAAAACAATCTCTTTTCAACATTTACCCCCTGCGGGATTACAAATCACAAAACAAAACATTTCTCCGAATATAAGTCCAAACCCAAAACTCACGTAAAACATAACTGAAACTTTAATAATCAAATACTGAAAACGTAGATAAACTACAACTTCCGAAACATCCCAAAACATGGATAAGGTCCATTAATCAAAACCTTAGAACATGGGTGACTTTCCATACTCAAAATGTCACCGAAAACATGGATTATAAAACTCCATACTGAAATCAACACCTTTTGGTGACGGGGGAGACCTGCATACATTATACGCGACGGAACACCAAAGTGAGTCACATAGCTATGTAGAAAACCAAAATGTATGGATTATACTCATAAAACATACCGAACTTAACTACTCCAAGTCTATTGCTCGAAAACATCAAGTCAACTCCTCTGAGTCTATTCTTGAGAGTTCCAAAACGGGGAACCCAGTTCCAAAACGGGAACTTATGCACAAAGGGAATTACACCTTACTGCCCATAGAATGTTGCCCGACCATATAGGTCCACACCTTACTTACCATGGTGACCCGATGCCTATTTCATGCCAAAGTAGTGAACTTGTCCGAAACGGAACATAAATAACATCGTGCCTATGGATCCATTGCACTAACTAAAACATTACATGACTCAAAAAGAATGAACTAATGCATTAAAAACATGTAATTCTCAAATAAGATGCAGTAAATGCAAATCATGACCGAAAGCTAAACAAAATCCAAACCGAGCCATAAGCTCAACAAATCCAAAGACCCATCGCTGAAAATCATGAAATGAAATCAAACGTAAACAACCCGACTTTATGTAAACCCATACTCCAAAATATATAATTGACTCCAACATAGTTTAGATTGGGACAACTCATTTTCCAAGTGAATTATATCATTTACTCTTTCAGAAACGTCCCATAACACAAAATCAAACACTTATCTAAAACACACAATAAAATGCATTTATACTCCAACTTTACTTCATGAAATAAATAATCAAAATACCAATGTGTATAATCTAGTTTTCAAAATACCCAAAATCCCAAATGTGGGTGTTTTACAGAGTTTATAAGACCGAACACTTCAATTAATCAAGATTCACCAAATAACTCAACAGTTAATACTTTCATGTAAAACATATAAACACTTTAAAATAGACATTTTGGCATGTACACCGTTTTCACAAATCAACTTGAACTCATCTTGCTAGATTTAGACTAAATCTAGATTTTGCCCCAACTTGAGCTTCTTTGAAGAATTTTGAATCCACAAGCAAAATCCTTCCAAAACCTAGATTCACAATTTTACAACCATAAATAATCATGTCCAACCATATAGAATCCTTCCCAAAACATTTTACATCCAAATCTATAATTTGGACAAAACCCTAATTTTGACCCAAATTCTCCAAAATTATCTAAATCAAAATTTGGGGAAACATAACACGAGGAAATCATTAAATGAAGCATTTATCACTTATATAAAGATTTTAGAAGGGGGGAAGGTAACTCACCACTAGGTTTTAATTAAAACCTAGAAATTTCAAAACCCTAAGACTTGCATGAGAAGATGAGAAGGAGAACCCTTGACATTAGCTTGAGGTTGAACATTCTTGAGGAAGGTTGGATGATGGACTTTAAATCCATGGATTAATGCTTAGATGAAGCTAGGGTTTGCAACATATGGGAGGAAAAACGGGAGGAAACAAATGGGAGAAAGTTGGGTGAGAGTGGATAATGAGAAAGAGGCTGAAAATCGACCTTTTAAGGCCTGACACCCGCTCGCGATAGTGCCTTGAGACCTTGACAAGGTCAATGTCGCAAGGCACAATCGCCCCACTTCTACCGCGAGGGGTGGAGTCACCAGGCACCGTCGCCCCACTCCCCCAAACTCCGAAGATTCTAACTTTTTCTAACCGCAAACCGACGATTATGTGGAGTAATTCGAGGGAGGGAATTTAGATCATAGGATTTATTTCTTACCAAAATTTCTGGGTGTTACAATCCTCCCAACCTTAGGATGATTTCGTCCTCAAAATTTGTTCCTCACACAAGGCTTTTCACTACCACCCTCAACACTTATTGGTTTTCCTCGGTCCCCCAACAAGTAACAAACCAGACCTCGACCACGATGACGCAATTCTCACAAAACGATTGTCTCCCTTTCCGAGGGACTGCCTCTAACCCATTTCATCCTTGAGCTATAACTAGGTGAATTCCTGATGCAACTGCCATACCGACTTCCGTTAAGACTTTCACATCCAATACTCACATTGGCATGTTACACTCATACTAGAATGAAAGACGAACTTTATTGGAGCAATTCCTGACTATACGACCTCAGTTGTCTCCCAACCTTAGGAGACACGTACTACCTCAAGGGTAGTTTGTGACCTCAACTTCTCACCGACCAATTCATCTCAGCTCAACATGTTTTTGAACCCAAAAACCAAAGATCGACATCAAACCCCAAAGAATTCTCAAAATTTCTTAATGATCCATCCTTGATATTGGTAGAACCCTCCCTCCGAGAACGTGCCAATACGCCTTCAAGGGTTCAGTTATTTCTATCTCGGTTATCACGCAACTCCGATCTACTCTCAAACCTCAAACATTCCGTCTCTAAGATCCTCACCACGTCATGAAAGTTACCCACATCAATACTTAATTATCAACATCAAATCCCCTTAGATCCTGTCACTATGAAGCCAACACTATTTACGATCCAACATAAGTACTTCTAAACATTCTGGAGACTCATTAACCTTAAAGAACAAGTCGACGCCAAAATCAAGATAGCCATAACAAATCTTGGGTATGTGAGTAAAAACATAGCCTTAGAGTTGACACTTAATCATAGAAATAAAACCCCCAAATCATACCACTTTACGATAAAACCATAACATCATCATTAATCACGAATACTCTTTAAGAAGATGCGCCACCGACACATAACATGTCACCGCACAATTAACCCACTGATTCAAACCCATCCATACGTGACCAACCGCACAAAGTTTTTAACTCGAATTTTTACCGAAAGAGAAAGATTACCGCTTACCTAACTAGGGAATGCATAATTCTAATACCTCAACTATCCATGTGGCATCGACTCATACATTGAAACCCATAATTCAAGACTGTCCACAAACCAGATCATTTGACACTTCAATTCCCAAGGACTCCTTTAGTCCCAAAACATCAATTCTTTCCCAAGAGGGTTTAAATCCATAGCCCTGATTGAGTTCAAGGTTTTTTTTAACTAATATGCCAATTAAATTTTTTTATAAAACTTTCAAATGCAAAAGTTCCATAACAATTAATTGTACGTGTAAAATCTACTACCGTTTACTCGGTAGGTGTGCAAAGTGGTCACCAATGCCACGCATATAAAACTATTTCAAAATTCATTTGATCAATACTCACATTAATAATGGCAATAACAAAAGATGCGCAACAAATTTTTCAAATGGATTACCATGGTCCTAGCATGCATCAATTTACACAACGTGCGTGAAAATAATTTTCTGTACTAAAACATATACAAAAAAGGTTTGTACAATTCCAAAAGGGACCTTCACAAATTTCACTTCAAAATTCTTTCCTTTAAACCACAAAACGTCGTGGAATAAAATTTCCAACAAGGCTCATACACATCAGTTTATTCCCCAAACTTAGTAAAACAATAGGGGTGTGTGATTTGGTCAAACGCAAATAAATTTTAAATCGAGTTCAAACATTGGGTTGCGCAAATAAAATGCAGTTGTCCAAAAATAGTAGCTACAATGACATGTATACCGATAACTCATTTAATGCATTGCGGAAAATTTATAACAGTAAAATCAACAACTGGAATATGTTCAAAGCAAAAGTTCAATACGAGACAACATAAATCTTTCATATACTTACTCACACCAACAGTATAAATTAATTCAAACACTAAATAGCATACAACAAATAACACTTGTATAAAACCCAAAAGAGAAATCACATGATATTGAAACTTCCCAAAATAACATATGGGATAACACCTACTAACAAAATTCTCAAGACATTCCTTACGGTTGCGAAAATACCAGTACAAAACTTGCACGAGACAAAAATACTAAACGAAATTCATAAGTTAACGCACACAATAATGCAAGTATACACCTCTCAAAGTTCAACTGCACGACACAAAATGTCGTAAAATAGAATTCCATAAGACCCAGCAACATTTCCATAAAACTCAATGAAACGCAACGACACTCAAAATCGAATGGTGACAAAATATACGTTCCCAAAATCCAATAGTATGAAACAAAGTTATGACTAAAATGTCATAATTCCAAAATTTTATCTTTTATCGCATTTGTTATATAAAACGACACTTTTCAACAAAACTCGCTTGAGATATAAGGCTTCAATAAAACTCATAAATTCGCATGCATCAAAATTTTAAAGCCTACGCATTTCAAAGTACACTCATGCGTAGCAAAACGTCATGAAATAATATTTCATAAAACTCAACAAAACTCACACAGAATAAAATTTCCAATAAAACTCGAATACCAAAACACAGGAATAGCTTTTCCTCTAAAACCTTAACATATGTGGAGGAGATCCAATGTCAAGGTCATAAATCGCAGCTACTTGCCCGAGACTTTGAACAAGGTTGAATCGCAAATACTACAATATCCGAAAATATCATTCGACAAAAACAAGGATAAAGAAAATCACAACAAAGTTTGCAATCGTATGCAATAAAACAATTTTATGCATGTTTAAACTCATGGTTTAAAATCTTGTGTGTGCTAAACCTTTTTCCCAAAATTTCGTAATTCTACTCACATTATGATTTGAGAACATGAGAAACAGTTGATGCAAACTTATTTTAGAAACAAATTTCGTGCATGAATTTGGTAGGCTCTCAACGTCCCAAAATCACGTTCCTCAATTTCCCGTCATACTATTGTCATCCGGATGATCAAACATCTTAAGGGCAATCATCGAAGATTTCATCGGTTCACCTTACAATTTCTCCTCGAATAATGTCGATTCCAAAAGTCTACGGTTCTAACCCAACCTATCATTCCGACCCGAAACGGTCCACTTAATGCAATCACTATGCTTACTGTCACTCCAAGTGACGAATGCTAAAATCATCAACTCCTTCTAACGGTTACTCATTTAGAAACTTCTTCACTACCCCAACGGTTATCATACCAAGGCAGTTCAAGCATGCATATATAACACGTAGGTTCACCATAACACTGGTCAGGTGTGATTATGAACGTACTGTACATGGTCATCCTTGCTACTCTCGACGTGATTCCCGTTCCTAGTGACTCCATCAACCTCAAAATATCGTAAGTTAAGGTACCTAATGGGGCAATTTCACTGACAATCATTTAAAAAAACGCTAGTTTGAGTTTAGGCATCCAAAATCAATACGTAATTCTCTCAAATTTAAGCTCTGATACCAACTTGTAACATCCTCGAATCTGGAAATAGCAACTAATTTAAAATTTTATAAATACATCGATAACTGATTCATCTACAAAAACAAATTAAGGTTTAACTTCAATAAACACATTTTGTTCTATGTACGTAGTCTATTATAGGGACGGGTGCTAATAAAAACCCAATAACAGTCACTATCTCCAAGCTGCGGAAGAATTCACCAACTACTTACCCTCGTGAAACACTAGGGCTCATCTCTTCAAAGTACTGCTAGAACCATATCCCCAACTGGAACCTGATGCACATGCCGAAAAATAAAAGGTTGGGCTTAACGCCTAGTGAGCTCAAGAGTTTTCATCATATATATATATATATATATATATATATATATATATAACACTAACGTTAAGAATGTTATTTAAATCGTGATTTCCAATATAATAATACGTTCAATCTGAAGCAACCAAGACGAAATACATTAAATCTGAAAACAATCTCTTTTCAACATTCACCCCCTTCGGGATTAAAAATCACAAAACAAAATGCTTCTCCGAATATAAATCCAAACCCAACACTCACGTAAAACATAACTGCCACTATAATAATCAAATACTGAAAACGTAGATAAACTACAACTTCTGAAACATCCCAAAACATGGATAAGGTCCAATAATCAAAACCTTAGAACATGGGTGACTATCCATACTCAAAACGTCAACGAAAACATGGATTATAAAACTCCATACTGAAATCAACACCTTTTGGTGACGGGGGAGACCCGCTTACATTATATGCGACGGAACACCAAAGTAGGTCACATAGCTATGTAGAAAACCAAAACGTATGGATTATACTCATAAAACATACTGAGCTCATCTACTCCAAGTCTATTGCTCAAAAACATCAATTCAACTCCTCTGGGTCTATTTTTTAGAGTTCCGAAACAGGGAACCCAGTTCCAAAACGGGAACTTATGCACAAAGGGAATTACACCTTACTGCCCATGGGATGCTGCCCGACCATATAGGTCCACACCTTACTTACCATGGTGACCCGATGCTTATTCCATGCCAAAGTGGTGAACTTGTCCAAAACGGGACATAAATAACATCGTGCCTATGGATCAATTGCACTAACTAAAACATTACATGACTCAAAACGAATGAACTAACGCATCCAAAACATGTAATTCTCAAATAAGATGCAGTAAATGCAAATCATGACCAAAAGCTCTACATTGAGCTATTAAAATTGGACAAGTGTCCCCAAGACCCAACAAAATCCAAATCGAGCCATAAGCTCAACAAATCCAAAGACCCAGCGTTGAAAATCATGAAATGAAATCAAACGTAAACAACCCGACTTTATGTAAACCCATACTCCAAAATATATAATTGACTCCAACATAGTTTAGATTGGGACAACTCATTTTCCAAGTGAATTATATCATTTACTCTTTCAAAAACATCCCATACAACAAAATCAAACACTTATCTAAAACACACAATAAAATGCATTTATACTCCAACTTTACTTCATGAAATAAATCATCAAAATACCAGTGTATAATCTAGTTGTCAAAATACCCAAAATCCCAAACGTGGGTGTTTTACAAAGTTTATAAGACCGAACACTTCAATTAATCAAGATTCGCCAAATAACTCAACAGTTAATACTTTCATGTAAAACATATAAACACTTTAAAATAGACATTTTGGCATGTACACAGTTTTCACAAATCAACTTGAACTCATCTTACTAGATTTAGACTAAATCTAGATTTTGCCCCAACTTGAGCTTCATTGAAAGAAATCTGAATCCACAAGCAAAGTCCTTCCAAAACCTAGATTCACAATTTTACAACCATAAATAATCGTGTTCAACCATATAGAATCCTTCCCAAAACATTTTACATCCAAATCTATAATTTGGCCAAAACCCTAATTTTGACCCAAATTCTCCAAAATTATCTAAATCAAAATTTGGGGAAACATAACATGAGGAAATCATCAAATGGAGCATTTATCACTTATATAAAGATTTTAGAAGGGGGGAAGGTAACTCACCACTAGGTTTTGATCAAAACCTAGAACTTCCAAAATCCTAAGACTTGCATGAGAAGTTGAGAAGGAGAACCCATGACATTAGCTTGAGGTTGAACATTCTTGAGGAAGGGTGGAAGATGCACTTTAAATCCATGGATTAATGCTTAGATGAAGCTAGGGTTTACAACATATGGGAGGAAAAACGGGAGGAAACAAATGGGAGAAAGTTGGGTGAGAGTGTATAAGGAGAAAGACGCTGAAAATCGACCTTTTAAGGCCCTGACATCCGCTAGCGATAATGCCTTGCGACCTTGACATGGTCATTGTCACAGGGCACAATCGCCCCACTTGTACCGCGAGGGGTGGAGTCCCCGTGACTATGCCCCGCGATAGTGCTCTTTGGCACAGTCTCCAGGCACTATCGCCCCACTCCTCCAAACTCCGAAAATTCGAACCTTTTCTAAAAGTGAACCGACGATTATGTGGAGTAATTCGAGGGAGGGAATTTAGATCATCAGATTTATTTCTTACCAAAATTTCCGGGTGTTACATAATGCCATGCTATATCAAATAATCCAGTGCTACATTCAAAGACAAAAGACATCGAGATCACATATCACTTTATCAAAGATCATGTGATGAATGGTGACATAGAACTTCATTTTATTCCAACTAACTATCAACTAGTTGATCTCTTTACCAAACCTCTTGATAAGACAAAGTTCAACTTTCTCATCAGTGAGCGTGGAATGCTGAACCTTGAAGATTAATTCTTAAGCGTTCATGCATCAAGTCAGTAATACACTTTTGTCCTATTCATCTCATAATCCCTGACCAAAATATTTCTGACTTTCAGGTATATATTCTTATCTATCCTCACTGAATCTAATTCAGCGAGAAGTTTTTCAAAACTCAAAATTTAATCACTGACTTTCTTCAAGTGATTAAAAGCTTTTTGAAAATAATATTCATCATTGACATTTCCTATCAGTGATTCTTCAAAAACAAAAGATTATCCCTGATTTTCTATCAGAGATACCCACAAAAATGAAAAGACACTTGTTAGTGTGACGTCATTTTGCACGACAATCCATGGCACACATTTCCTTTTGACACGTTCGTCCGTTGCACTTCTTGTCCAATCAAATTCGAGGGACGTGTCCGTGTCATGATGAGCACCTTTTCCCGTTCCAAATTCATTCTCTCTCCTCTCTCTCTCTCTCTCATATATAAACCTTGCCATTCATAATTGTACCTTTTACGCTCTCATATTATCTAAAAGGCAAGAAATTACTCTCGACAATCAAGCATCTAAGAACTCACGTTTAAATCATCAAAACTTCAAGCATTACAGGTTCTTGTTCTTCTTTCCTTATCTCAAAAACCTTTGTTTGATCCTTAACAATCTTTTCTTTTGGATCAAAAACTCTTTTTTTCTAAAAATCATTTCCTTCATTATTTTTATACAAAAACCTTTTGGTTTTTAAGACTGTAAACTTCAGTTTTAATATTGTTCATGCTTCTTTCTTAAAAAGGAAACTGAACATTTTCTATTCTTCTTCACATATATTGGAAACCTTCATTTACACTGGTAAAATTTTTAATATCATGTTTTTTTCTAAATCTTCTGTTCTATTATTCCCTTTGCTATTTCAGAAATGGCCTCCCAAACCACTCTCATCAAATCCAAAAATGTCAAATTCGAGATTGATGCATCTCAACTCACCCCCAACAACTATCTAGACCTGTTGGACTTCCCTAGAAAGAATCCCTCTCCCCATCTCCAATACGCTGCGGATTTCTTGGAGGCATCCCCACTCGCATATGCACTGAAAGTTGGTCCACCTCCCTCCAAGGTTCTACTGCAGTTTTGGTACACTACCGAAAAGGGAAATGTGGCTACCAAGCAGGGAAACAAACTGCCTGCTATCACCTTCCAAACTCAACATGGCACTGCGACCATCACTTCTACTACCCTTTGTACCGGTCTACGCTTTCCCTCCAAAGGCGATGAAGGTTTTGAGGCCCTCCCAACTGAAGAAGAGTTGATCAAGTTTCTAGACCTGATGGGGTATCAATGGGACTTCAAGCCTCGATCCACTGTCACTGACAAGAGGCTCACAAAGATCTTAAAGGCAAAGATGCCCTCTGAACTCAACTACGTGTTTACCCACATCATTCAATCATGAGTGGGAAGATGGGATCGCTGGACTAGGCCAGCAAAGTTCAGCTGGAAATGGGTTTCTCAGTGGTTGCCGGGAGACACATTGACTACGTAGGACTCATCTTTGACCTACTATCAAAGGTCGAGAAGACTGTGAGGGAAGTTAAAATCCCCTACGTCTGATTCATCTCAGCTTTCCTCAAATTCATGTTGAAGGATCTCTACACCAAGAAGTCAGACTGCCAACTCTCCAAGGTAGGCTCCAAAATCCTAGACGTCATCCCTGCTGCAAATGAGGTAAGTCTTCTTACTCTTCGCTCTCTTCTCTCTCCACCTTTTTCAACTTCAGCAACTACGTCGACGGTTCCCTCCTCGACTATCCCCGCTGCTACCTCCACTCCCTCAAAATGCAAATCAACAGCTATTTATGGCTCTTTTAATAAGTCCAAGAAAGCTACAGAGCTCTCCTCTCAACAAACGTCAACAGCGTTGGTCTCTCAACAGACCACTCTGGACGATTTCATGGGCCGCTCTACCACAATTGCAGCCTCAACCGTTTCAGTGGCTTTCACCACTGAATCAATTCTGGTGTCAACCCCCATTCTCTCAGTGACTTCAAGCACTGCTGAGGTAATTTTCAAAATCACCAGTGCTCTTCCTTCACTCTCATCCCTTTTTTCTTCTACTACTTCTTTGGTCTCTAACACTTCTATTGTACAACAACTTGCCTTTCTCAATGCATCACTAGGACCTGATGGCCTCCTTCTTGGAGGTTTTAATCAAATAAATGTGTCCTAATCCTCTATAGAACGGGACATGGATTTCTACAAATTATTTGATACATGAGGTATTCTTCAAACCCTATGCACTTTTCCCAGCCTACTAGATAAGCCTGAGCTTTCTCTTGCTAAAAAACTAACTTGTTTTATAGGTCCTAGTTTGGCGGCCGTTAATGCCTCTCTCAGCGAGGTCATCAAAAAGGTGGAAGTATTGTCTACCACCATCAACACAAACACATCTGCAGTTAACACTGCTGGTGAGGCATTAAAGACCCTCTCCTCTGCCATTACCACCAAAGTTGAAGCTTCTCAACTGTTAGCGTTACAGGAATAGAAG
This sequence comes from Arctium minus, assembly GCA_954870635.1. Lineage (NCBI taxonomy): Eukaryota > Viridiplantae > Streptophyta > Magnoliopsida > Asterales > Asteraceae > Arctium > Arctium minus. The sequence continues at coordinate 35,292,199 of OX941088.1, forward strand.
AAATCGTTAAAGACCGACGTGGCTACCAATACAACATAACTACAATTTCTCAATGGCCACGTCGACAGAATCACTGAAGAGGTGAAAACTCTCAGTGGGAAGATCGACATCTCCAATCAGCTGCTCGCTGATATTTTGGCGAAAGTGAGTGAACCAGCTCCAGTTCCAGAGTCTTCTTTCACCGACAATGATAGGTTGTCCCTGATATTAGCTGTCGATTTCATCTTCGGGGTAACCTTTCATATTCCGGATCTTGAAGAACGATTGAAAGGACTGGAGGCTAATGCCCGCAGATCCCATGTTACTGATCCTGTTGCTGCTGTTGCTGATAAAGATACCTCCCCTGATGATGACAAAGAGGGGGAGAAGGATACTAATGAAAAAAAATGCAGCGATCGCCACATAAGTGAATATGGAAGAACCTCCCTCTCATGTTGAGGGGGAGATGATAGCTGAGAAATAAGCTGAAGAACGGGTACCTCCCTCCTCCTCTCCACTGATCATTGAATAAGTACACGAAGAGGAAGAAGAGGACGAAGAGGAAGATGAAGAGGAACTTGATATAGAAGATCAAGGTTCCAAGGAAGACGACGCTGAAGATGATGATGACGAGGAGGATCCATCTCTATGGTTCACCCCTGCGTCAATCAGCGCTCCAGTTCCAACGATGAAGGGGGTCGTAATAAAAGAAGTAGGGACGAGACAAGATAAACCCTCAGATTCCTCCAGCCATGGCAAGCAAAAGGGGATTGTTGCTGAAGGGAGTCTGAAATTGCTGTCAACATCTGAGGGGGAGATACCTTCTTAGGTATGTCTTTCTATCGTGCCCCTCTCCTTCTTTTCTCATCCAAAACCCATATCTCATTTCTAAGCCTTTATCTCTTTCTTTCTAAATACATACACACTAACCTACCTTTCTTTTTGCTCAGACAGTTCTCTCCCCTGTTTAAGGGAGCCTCTTTGCAAATAATCCTAGCTACCCCACCTGATGATCAAATAATCACAGTCTCTATCAGAGAGGCTGGTGATGAAGATGAAGAAGAAGAATCCCTGAGCGACCCAAGAAGACCCTATCACAAGGTCAGAGGATGATATCCAAAGGCGGTCAGAGATGATTCTTCATCTCGAGAGTCAACAGCTGAAGATCCCTCCTCAATCCTCTACTGAAGAGCTCACTTTCCTACCACCGGAAGAAATAGAAGAGTCAATCAGGGCTGAACGATTGATTATTGAATGCCAAGAGGATGCTTCTATACGCCTTAAGGTACATTGAACCCTGGTCAAAGACAAGAAGCTGAAAAAGAACCCGATGAAAGTGCAAGCAACACTTCTTAAAGAGATAGAGGAGATGAACAAAAAAGCAAAGGAAATCAGCGATAGTGAACTTTCTTGGTGCATAAATAAGCATCTTCACATGTCTGAACCTTCAATGATATTTGCCGTGACCATCTCAGGAAAAAGGAAGAACAACCAACAGATTATCACCATGAAGATATTCGGAAGAGATGGTACTGTAAAAGCCATGTTCCTTTCAAAACTGGAGACTTTTGGATTCTATGAATGGTTAGAGTTTAAGGAAGCACTGAAGAAATCAAAGTCCAAATGCATAGCCAATGTTGAAGAACTACTTAATTCTCTTATCAACAGAGTCACTGCAAGAATGAACGTGCCCTCAGCTCTTCCACATAAGCCAAGATCTTCCAGAAAGAAAAATGTCTCTCTCTCTGATAATGATGTTGTAATCAGGAATGAGACCAGCATCAAATTCTCCAGAGAAGCAGTAGTTGGACCTCCTCCTGATCTTTCAGCTCTCGACTTATCACTGCCCCATGGTAAAACACTCAGACCTGGGAAAGTGATAAATAAACCATTGGGAATATTCTTTCGTGATATCGAGGAAAACATCAGGTTTCAAAGGCCCTCAAAAATCCCTATTTGCCCTCTTGCACAACTGAAGGATCTTCTCTACATATGGTGTGATAGTTCAACATCAGGGACTCTCATCAAGACTCTTATTCGAAAGGAAGCATCTGATCGAAGACATAGAGGAGAAGAGATACCTGATCATATGATCGTAGTAGAAGAATTCCCTGTTAAGGAAGAACCAACTTAGCTGATAGGTTACCCTTTTCTCTTGTAATCTATTAGTTAGGCTTACAGTAGTATAGAACTTCACTTGAACTTGTAATTTTCACATTCTCTTTGTAATCACTATTTACGAATCAAGGAAAATTTCAGTGAAGTAATTACTCCATCAGTACTGTAAAAGATCCCTTAAAATAGTAATTGGGACAAGTATGTTATGAGTCCTAACTATCCTTAAATTTTGAATTAAAGTAATTTTCTCTTCTTGATTTGTCATCATCAAATAGGAGGAGATTGTTGATCTAAACTCTCTTAGTGATTTGATGATGACCCTTTAAAATACTTAGTGAAAATTATGTTTAACATCTATATGTATTAGTGTTTCACCGTCAGCGATCAAATACTGAGTATGTTCAGTATCGCTGATAGTTTCTAATGTATTCAGTTAAATGTAATCCCCGAAGACAAGTTTTACGACAAAGACGTTCACCGCTGACATCGAATACAAAGTTACTGAACAAGTGCAAGTCTACTCATGATCTGATACAGACATCATTGAAACCAAGACAAGTCCACAACACGATAAGAACTTTGGAGAAGAGCCTCAGTGATCGCTGATCTTAATTCATATTCACTAAAGAAAGAACATGTCAGCAATTGATGATTACAAAACTTCCTCTCCAAGTTTCTTTTGTCTCATCCTTGCACAAAAAGTACATTTGTCAGAAGAGACATACCTCTGCTACAAATCGTACAACAACTCTGAAGAACTACACTATTCATCATGTGGCCAAAAACATGTCTCCAAAAGTCAGAGACATGGAACCAACCAAAGTGTGACACGTGTAAAGTACCCTTCCATGCATTTAATGCATAGGGTATAAATAGAAAGGTTGAGACTCTCTCTAAATCTAGCCTTCTATCCTTTCTCTTAGTGAACCAAATATATAGAAACCCTTGATTTCTATATTCTCCCAACCTTCTATCCCTAGTTCTTAGTACAAACATCTGTGTAATTCTTAAGTTTGTTTAAATTAGGTTCTACTTAATCTTGTTCCGCAACAAACAGTAAATTGTGATTTGATCCATCAATAAACAATTTATTAAACTGAAAATTTGTATTTGTATTCAACCCCTCCCCCCCTTCTACAAACTTGTTAAGCACCTTCGGGACCAACACATTTCATTTTAGAAATAGTGATTTAAATAACATTCTTTCAGTTTTACCATTTTACATTAAAGATGAAAACTATTGAACTCACTAGGTGTTAAGCCTAACCCTTTTTATTTGTCGGCTTGTGCATCAGGTCCTTGTTGGGGAATGGTACTAGCGATACTGTGAAGAGTTGAGTGCTAATTAGATGCACGAGAACGACATAGCTATTCGGTAATGTCTTCCTCACCTTGGAGATAGCGACAATTATTGGATTTAGTAACACCCGCCCCTAATCTATACTTTGTGCAAGGTTTGGATTATTATTTGTTGATGTTAAATCTTAGACTAGCTTTATAGGTAAGCAAATATTGACAATTAGAAAGAATTTCTTCCTTATTTGATGTATTATCGAAAATTTTAAATTAGTCGTTCTTTCCAGGTTTGAGGGTGTTACAAAAAAAATTTGGAAGTCACACTTCCAACTCCCATATATTTTGGTCTTTTACCAAAAGCTCAAAAAATACTATCAAGATATTAAAATTTTGATTTTGACTTTATGTCAAAACCAATATTTATTTGCCTCATGGCAAAATCTCTCAAAATACTATGAAGGTATTAAGACATTGAAGTTGGTTTCATATGTCAATACGTTAGTAAATAGGGTCTATGCTTTAAGTACTTTTATTCCTTTTGGCTTCATGTCAAAAGTTATATAATTAGTAACTAGTATCTTCAAATTAAATAAATCACAAGATATCGAAAGAATTTTGTTAAACGAGTGTAAATAGCCCCTAACTTTTGTAGGAACTTAAGAAATCCAATATTTTTATGATAATGAAATTTCATGCATAATAATGATTATAAATCGTAATTCATTGTTTTAAAAAATCATATATTCTTCAATATTACGACAACTTGGACTCAAAAGGACTTGAGAACCATAAAGCAGGTTCGAAAAATCATAAGCAAATATGTAAAAACATCAAACCCTATTGACCCTAAAAACTTATTGTTAAGGTACAAGTAAATACCTTGAAAATTTTAAGACGACATCAGTCACAACCTTCAGAGGGAATACCATTAACTAGAAAATCCCAAGAACGACAAGACGTCCCAAAAAAGAAATTCAGGAATATTCATTACCATGTATTTTCTAAACTAATCATACAGTGGAATGAAACCTACTTACTCGATTATAAGAAGGTAACTGATTTCAACAAAGAAATGTTGTGTCTCAAAATACGTCTCAATTTTTGTGGCAAGGAACTCACAAAAGAGGACGTGATTCATAACATCATTTCCATCTTTTCTATATCAACAATCATACTAATGGAATAGTATGAGTTGCAATATAACATTTAACAAACTCATTAACCTAGTACAAGTGGCTAAAATATGTAAACAAGGTTTTTTTAATAACAATGCTAGACATATCTGGATAAATAAATTCTTGTGGTCAATAAGGCAAGCATTGAAGGTGGAAAGAACTCTAAAGGACAACGAGTTAAACATATTGATCCATACACATATGATAACTAGGCACCACGTGGATAAGGTTGTGGAAAGGGTTAACCTCATAGCAAGAGTCGGGAAAGAATTCCCAGTACCCGACACATAGATGCAACTGTTGGCCCGAGTGATAATGGATAATCAAAGAGAAACAACGCTAACAATTGTTCCTGCCAAAAAGGGACTATATCATATCTAAGATTGGTTGAGTATAAGTTTATTTGAAATGTATTTTAACTATCAAATTAATTGCATTTGTATATATACACCCGGATTTATAACCATTATAGATGTAAATAAATATATTAAAAACAAATACAAAACTCTCAATATTTTTCGTTTTGTGCAGGAATGTAGCGAGGAGTACTCGAGTGTTTTTTGGGACATCTCATGCAATCCTATATATAGATTATTATTCATTGAATTAACACTCTTTAATTCCTCCAACCAAACACTTAGATGATGGATTGTCATTTGTTGTTTAACAACACAAGATTAGTCACTAAAGCACTATATGAATCAAACCTTGTTAAAATGTTTGTTTGAAGCAGAAACCATAAAAGAAGAAAGAGGAAAATGAGACATTGAATTATGAATGGAAATAAGTACATCTATATCACCTTTAATAATATATGGAAGGAAACATATATTAGAGAAATTGGTGTGTCAAACTTGTGGATTGTATGGGTCACTGAATTGTATTTTGTCACCAATAAAGAAGTTTGTGACAATGACATGTATATGTTTTGAGATGACCACATAGGAGACCATGGTCATGACATAATGATCAATGTGTTGAGAAATACACAGACACATTTAGTCGAGTGAAAAGCAAATGAGGAAATGATCCAAATTTTAACTTTTGACTCATGTAGTACAAGAAACACCACCACCATTGCAATATGCCTTCTCACATACCTAGAACTTTGCAAACCTTGCTCATTAGCCAAAATAGGAATGAGACCATCCTAAACTAAGACATAATCCAAAATATTCCATTATTATAAAGAATACGAGGTGATATTTGTGGATATATACTAGAATGCGGGTCATTCAAGTACTTTATGGTTATAGTTGAAGTTTCAACATGATGAACGTATGTCGTATTATTATCCACATGAAATGTTGCACTCCTAGTACCAGCTATAACTTTAAGGGCTCACCACCCTCATTATCTCATCAAGGTTAAATGACTTGGTAATGTTGGAAGATTTACATCATAAAGATCCGATGATTATTGCATGTGTTAAGGGGTCGATCTAGAGCATCATATACCCCTTGTATATCCTTCTTTTTTCCAGAGGTTGTCATCAATAGGATATAGATTGGAGCTAGGGCATTGGTTATGTGCACTAAATTTACCCACATCTGACTGGGGTTGTGCAATATTACTTGCAGCTTTACTTATTTGTTTTTTAGACCCACTATTACCCAACCAGTATCATGCATACTAGTTGGTAACTGGATATAAGCTTGATCTTTTACATTTATGCATGTGGTTGTATAGTATATGTACCAATTGCGCCCCCACACTGCACCAAAATGGGTCCTTAAAACAAATAAATATATATATGTTAGATATGAATCTCCTATAATTGTCCGCTATTTAGAACCTTTGATGGGTGATCCTTATAACACATGATTTGTTGATTGTCACTTTGATGGCAGTCTTCCCGTCGTTAGGGGGAGATAGGAAAAACTATTTTCCATGGGAACGATAGAAACTGCCATGGAATGTTCCCACATTGTCTCATTTTGATCCCCAAACATTAAAATGTAAAATCGAAGTCAAAAGAATCAGAATCAATACCTGATACGTTTAATATTATTCCAAAAGTGACAAGATAACACATACGAGTTGTAAATATACCTGTAAGGTTAAAAGTCCCCAACATGGGTACAACGCCGCTGGAAAGTGCGTTACAATCACACATAGTGAAGGTGTGATTGAGGTAGTAGCTACCAAAAGGAAATGGTGGAAACTACTTGGTTCGATAGATATTCCTCTAAAGTAGGGGTGTACACGGGTTGAGTTAGGCGATTTAGAACATTTTTACAACCCAACCCAATTATGGTGGTTTGAAAAAATCTCAACCTAACCCAACCCATTCAAAAGTATAACCCAACCCAACCCTTGTGGGTTGTGGCAGGTTGGGCGGGTTGAGCGGTTTGGTAGTATACATAAAATTGAGGATTAAAATACGATAAATACTACTAAAAATGTACAAAATGAAGTTATTAGTTATTACAATCATCAAAATATAGAGGGAACTCCACCATTTTTTGACTCAAAGAGATTGTAAATGAGTCCAAAATATAGCCGCTAGTAGGAGAGTTTACGAGTCGAGCCGAGTTGCAAGCTATTCGAACTCGACTCCAAAAAACAATATCGGCCTCGAGTTCGACTCAAGCTCAATTAACTTTATCATAGTAGGGTTCAAGCTCGAACTTAAGTAGCTCGTTAAAAGCTCGACTCGTTAACACCCTTAACCGCTAGTACTAGAGGTGGATTCGGATGCTAGGGTAGATATAGGTATAGTAAGAACATCTATAGTTATCATAAACAAAATGTTATACCTATTAACATTATCTTTCCACCAAAGTACTACATCAAATGAGGGAGTCTGTGGATTGATATATTCTTCAACCAAATATCTATCAACATCATTCATATTCTCCAACACATCCATTTGTTGTTGTTGCAAAAACGATTCCAATAATTTTCTTCTATGAGATTTTTTACAATCATTCAGGGTGGAGAAACTATTTTGGAAATGTTTGGTTTGTAATGTTCTAAATTGTATGATATATATTATTTGGGATAAAAAAGTTATAAGCAGTAAGTAAAATGTATTATATATATATATATATATTGGGTTATAGATTTGTCTAAATAGACTAATATTATATATATATATACACAATTTTATAAAAACTATATATTAGCGGCGGGTTGGCGGGTTGACCTAGGTCTAACTCAATTTCAACCCTCTTAATTGGCAGGTTGACGGTTTGGCGGGTTGGGTTTAATTGGATTGTTAGTGGGTTGGGATGAGCGGGTTTCGCGGGTTGTCGGTTTTTTGTACACCCCTACTCTAAAGGAAGAGAACGGGAAAGCCCAACCATTTACCAGCAATACATAAAGCCTCTCATGAAATTGTCTCTAAAAATAACTATGTCGATATCATTATTGGAGGACGCTTCGAAGTTAATATTGATTCCAAAGAAGAAAAAAATCTCAAACAAATTACGAGAGTACATATGAGTCGATGAACATATCATAAATATTTATTGATGATATATCCACATATACCATTGCTCATAAGATGATAGAGCATGATGACATCGAACCATTCTCAATTGAAAAATGTCAACAAAGAGCATATTAGCCTAAATGGAAAGAAACAATCTAGAAAGAATTATATTATTTGACAAAGGAACGGGTATTTGGTCCAATAGCGCTAACCCACCAAGTGTAAGGGTCGTATGATATAGATGAGTCTTTTTCAGAAAGCGTAATGAGAATAATAAAGTCCTAACGTATAAGGTTTTCCTTTGACGCAAGGTTTCTCACAAACGCCCTAGATTGACCATGCGGAGACTTACTCTTCAACGATGTACGCTATGACGTCCTACTATTTAATTAGCATGATAGTTTTTTAGGACTGGATATATAGCTCATGAATGTAATTACTACATATATTTATGGGGATCTTGATTTAGAGATGAATGCCTGATGGCCTTATGTTACCCAAGTCAAGTATCTCCAAACTATGGAATGCATTTGCAAATAAATTGAAACACTCATTTTATGAATTAAAGCAATCCAGGCAGATGTAGTGTACCCGTCTAAATGAATATTTGATTTCGGAAAGAATATAAGAACGACGAAATGCGCCCTTGCGTATTCATAAAGAAAACGAGTTCCAGATTTTCAATGGTAGTTTTCTATGTTAATGGTATGAACATAATAAACACTCTTGACGAAATACGATAAACCACAAGCTACATGAAATCTAAATTGAAATGAAAGATCTTGGGAAAACTTTGTTTTTTCTATTAGTTATTTAAGCTAGGAAACCGAGTTTGTGAAATCTTGATCAACCGATCCGTATATGTTGGGAACTGAAGATGTGAACAAGTCTTTAATGCTGCTAGTTCAGAATTACTACTGCCAGAGGACTTCAAAGTTAATATTGCTGAGTATTTCTACTGCTAGTAGAATTAATACTGCTAGTCAAAGTTAGTGCTGCTTGAACAAAGTTAGTACTGCTTAGCTAGTTAGTACTGCTAGTGGTTAGTGTTGCTTGGTAGTTAATACTGCTAAGACCAAGTTAATGCTGCTAGAAGAAATTAATGCTGCTGAGCATAGTTAGTATTGCTTTTGACTTAAAGAACCGGATGGAAAGGATGACAGCTGGAAGGAATCAAGATATTCATGGAAGGCTTGAAGATAATGATGGAAGATATACTGAAGATATTTTATTTATTGTAATTATCTTTTTATTCAATATATGTACAGATTTGATAGAATAGTTTAGATAGAGATTAATTCATTCATTCTAAGTTTTTAGAGAAGATCAACCTCAAGGCATAGATCCTAATTCTAGAGAAGTAGAATTCGTATTGGTGAGTTTGTTCATCAATATTGAGGTTGTGTGTTTAATCTTGTAACTTCAAGCATTCAATACAAGTTTACAAGTTGTTGATTATATACTGTTTTGGTTTACTGTTTTATTGAATATCAAAGTGTTATTCCGCAACTTCTTTGATATTAGTTTCTGAGAATTTATTCTTTTTAAGAATTCGATCCTGACAAGTGGTATCAGAGCCTATCTCCCTCAGAAACATCTATTTATTCATCATGGAAAACTTTGCAGAATCAAACAGTACTCTGGTCTCTAAGGTTCCAATGCTCAAACCCAGTGAGTTTGACATGTGGAAGATCAGAATTAGACAATTCATTCTTCTCACTGACTACTCAATGTGGGATATCATTGAGAATGGTCCTTCTGAAGCAGGAAAGATAGGACCAGATGGGAAAAGACCTCCACCAAAGACAGATGGTGAGAGGAAGATCAGACAGACAGAGATGAAGGCCTTGAGCACTCTGCTCTTGGCCATTCCCAATGAATATCAGCATCAATTTTGCAACTGCACTGATGCTCAGATTCTCTGGAATGCTCTAGAGAAAAGATTTGCTGGAACTAAAAGTATCAAAAGAAATCAAAGAGATGTTCTAAAGCAGCAGTATGAGAATTTCACTTCTTCAAAGAATGAGTCTATGACTCAAACTTTTGATAGATTCAACAAGCTCATTGGTGAACTGGCTACTGTAAGAGTGAAGATGGAACAAGATGATATCAACAGAAAGTTCCTCAGATCTCTTGGGGATGAATGGACTATGTACACTGTCTCATATAGACAGAGTGACAATCTGGAAGAGAAGGAACTTGATGATCTATATAATGATCTAAGAGTTTTTGAAACTGAGGTAGAATCCAAGAAGAATCCCACTGGTTATATCCACAATGCTGCACTTCTTTCAACATCTGCTGATACTACTGCTAACCCTGAAGCAGTTAGTACTGCCAGTGGAGTAAATTCAGAAAAAGGCACTGGAACTATCTTTGAAGCCTTTTTGTCCAGTCATAGCAACAATTCATTGATTAATGATGATCTAGATCAACTTCACCCTGATGACCTGGAGGAGATGGACATTAAATGGCAGATGGCCATGTTATCTATGAGAGTGAAAAAGTTTATTAAAAGAACAGGAAGAAACAACTTCTCTCAAAGAAGAGAAGATGGAGCTGGTTTTGACAAGACTAAGGTGGAATGCTATAAGTGTCACATGAAAGGACACTTTGCTAGAGAATGCAGGAGTGTTGTTCCAAACAACAACCACCAACAAGCTCAGAACGGAGGCTACAATCAAAACAAGAATCCTGCTCAAGCCCTTGTTTCCCAACAAGGAATGGGATTTGACTGGAGTGATCAAGCTGAGGAAGCCATTCAGAATCAAGCTCTTATGGCAGAAGTGTCTGATCTCCCCTCTGAGGTAATTTCTAATCTTTGCACTAAATCTTGCATAGACACTGTCAAAAGATACAGGGATCACAATCAAAGTATGTGTGATGACCTCAAAAGATTAGAAAAGGACAGAAGAGATTATGTGTTGATAGTAGAGAGATTTGAAGAGCAAATCAAAGGCTTTCAAGCTAATGAACTTCAACACTCTTATGACATAAACTATTGGAAGTGGGAAAAGAATGAGTTAGAGACCAAACTGTCTAAGTCCTTAGAAGAGAATGATAGGCTGAAAGAGGAACTGTCTAAAGTTAAGCTTGACATAGAAAAGTTTTCATATGCTTCAAAAGCAATGGATTCTCTTCTAAAGGCTCAGATTCATGATAAGATGAAGCCTGGTATTGGATACAACAATACACCTCCTCCTTACAACAACAACTATATCTCTCCTACTTCAGACTTGTTAGAAACCAAGGAGAAAAAGGACTTGTCTGAGGAAGCTCTTAAGATAGATCCTTTGGATGAGGTAGTAGTTAAGGATTTGACTGAGAAAGAAGCTAGTAAGAATAGGGATAATACTGTGAGTAAAAAGATACCATTAGAAAACAATATTATCACCAATGAGGGATGTGGGAAAATCTGGGTCAAGTCCAAGGAGATAGAGAAGAACAAAGGAAAGGATAACAAGGTCCATTACAAACAAACCACGGTTGTGAATCCTGGATCTTGTAAACAGTGTGCTTGTAATAAAGCTAAGAGCCTAAATTCTGGTATAAAAAGAGGTAATCAAAGAAACTGGAATAATCAATGGGCTCAGAAACAAGGAGTTGATCTGAATAAAATCAATAGACCAAAACCTTGTTTCATATGTGGCAAGTTGAATCATTTGGCTAAGTATTGCTTCTTTAACCCTATTAATCAACAGATAAACTTTCAAAGATTTGTGCAAAAACCTGTTGGTTATAGGAAGGCTGGAAAGAAACATGTGATGAAGAAATCTGTTGAAAGTAAAGGCCCTATGAAAAATAAGGTTTTAAAAGAAAGTATTTTACTATGGGTACCTAGAAGTACTAACAGTGTTAGTACTGCTGAAAATATTAATGCTGCTAACACAGTTACTACTGCTAACAAGGTTAGTACTGCTAAGCATGCAAGTGCTGCTAAGGCAGTTAGTACTTCTAAAATCAGTATTGCTTCTAGCAAAAATGTTTCCAAGCCTATAATTGTGACAAAATACTCCAAGCATGAGGAGTCAAAGTTTAAAAATCTTGTCAAGAAAGAATGCAAGTATTTTGATGAGAAAGGGGTACCCAAGACCACTTTGGCTTGGGTTCCTTATTCAAACTAACTGATTCATCTAATGTGCAGGGCAACCAACAGCTCAAAGCAAAGAGCATTTGGCATGTTGATAGTGGTTGCTCTAGGCACATGACAGGTAACATGTCATGCCTTCGGGATTTCAAGCATATCAATGGAGGACATGTTGCTTTTGGAAATGATCTTACTGGTGGTAAAATAAGTGGCAAAGGTAATGTCACAAAAGGTAAGATGACATTTGAGGATGTCTACTATGTTGATCAATTGAAGTACAACCTGTTAAGTGTATCACAGGTTTGTGACAAACAACATAGCATATTATTTACAAACACAGAGTGTATGATCCTTGCTCCAGGGTTCAAAGTAGTTGATGAAAGCATGATACTACTTAGAACTCCAAGAAAGGACAATGTTTATTGTCTAGATATGGACAATGTTAATAGTGATTCATCCCTGAACTGTCTTGTTTCAAAAGCTTCTGTGGATGAATCCTCTCTATGGCACAGAAGGATGTGTCACATGAATTTCAAGACTATGAACAAACTTGTTAAAAATAACCTTGTAAGAGGTTTACCTTCAAAAGTCTTTTCATGTGATGATCATTGTGTTGCTTGTCTTAAAGGCAAACAACACAAAACTTCTCATAAGACCAAAGAGTTAAATTCTATTTCTTCTTGTCTCCAGTTACTGCATATGGATCTGTTTGGTCCTACAAATGTTATGAGTATAGGCAAGAAATCTTACTGCTTGGTTATTGTTGATGATTACTCCAGATTTACTTGGGTATATTTTCTAAGGACTAAGGATGAGACAAGTGGACTTATCAAATCCTTTATTCTAAGAATTGAAAACCAAACTAATCAAAGAGTAAAAGTCATTAGATCAGATAATGGAACTGAGTTTAAAAATCATGATCTAAACACCTTTTGTGAAGAGAAAGGTATTGAGAGACAATATAGTGCTCCTAGGACTCCTCAACAGAATGGAGTTGCTGAAAGGAGAAATAGGACACTAATAGAGGCTGCTAGATCTCTGTTGGCTGATTCAAAATTGCCAATTACCTTCTGGGCTGAAGCAGTTAATACTGCTTGTTATGTCCAAAACAGAGTTCTAGTGGTCAAGCAAAAGAACAAGACCCCATATGAGCTTTTAAATAAAAGAAAACCATTTATTGGATTTTTCAAACCTTTTGGGTGTCCTTGTACTATTCTCAATACCAAATCTTACTTAGGTAAGTTTGATAGCAAAGCAGATGATGGATTTCTTGTTGGCTACTCATCTCAGAGTAAGGCTTACAGAGTCTTTAACTCTTCTTCCAGAATAATTGAAGAAAGTGACAATGTCAAATGCAATGAGAACACACCAAATCCAATTGGGTCTGGTCCTCAGTGGCTATTTGACATTGACTCACTAACTAACTCTTTTGGTTTCAGTAGTGATGATTATGCAGGTACAGGGAGTGGAGAATCAGGGACTACACAAGTCTCAGAAAGTATATCTCAATCTGTGATATTTCCCATACCCACAGTGAATCCTGTTGAAGACTGTGAAAAGGAACCATCTACTGGACCAAGTCAAGGTGAAGAAGAAAGTAGAGATGAGGAGACTCAAGAAAATAAAGAACCAGAAGTGGCTACTGAAAACACTTCAGTTGAGTTGAATGACTCTAATATAGAGTTGGGACTTAATGAAGAACCTAGTCATCACACCAGAATACAAAAGAATCATCCTCCACAGCTGGTAATAGGAGATATATCCTCTCCTATGATGACTAGAAATCAAAGTAAACTTCAAGAAATCCAAGATCAACAACACACAGTGCTTTCTTGCTTTTTATCCCAACTTGAGCCTAAAAAGGCACATGATGCTATGAAAGAATCTAGTTGGATAGAAGCCATGCAAGAAGAGCTACTGCAGTTCAAGCTGCAAGATGTTTGGGATCTGGTAGACCTTCCTAAAGGCCAAAGGGCAATAGGAACAAAATGGGTCTTCAAGAATAAGAGAGATGAAAGAGGTATAGTGATAAGGAATAAAGCAAGGCTGGTGGCTCAAGGGTATACACAAGAAGAAGGAATAGACTATGAAGAAGTATTTGCACCTGTGGCCAGGATAGAAGCAATTAGATTATTCCTGGCTTATGCTTCCTACATGAAATTCAAAGTCTATCAGATGGATGTGAAAAGTGCATTTCTTTATGGTTCAATTGAAGAAGAAGTATATGTCTGTCAACCACCAGGGTTTGAAAACCCAAGCTATCCAGACAGAGTATACAAATTGAAGAAAGCACTTTATGGACTACATCAAGCTCCAAGAGCATGGTATGACACTCTGTCATCCTATCTCTTGGAAAATGGCTTTGAAAGAGGAGTTATTGATAAGACTCTATTTATCAAGAGAAAGAAGAAGGATATCTTGCTGGTCCAAATCTATGTTGATGATATTATCTTTGGATCAACAAGAGACAACATGTGCAAGGAGTTTGAGGAACTAATGCATCAAAGGTTCAAAATGAGTTCCATGGGGGAACTTACTTTCTTCCTTGGACTCCAAGTTCAACAGAAGACAGATGGAATCTTCATATGTCAGTCCAAGTATGTGCAGGACATTCTAACCAAGTTTGGTTTCTCAGATTCAAAACCTGCTAGCACACCTATGGAGACACACAAGCAGATAACAGCAGATCTTGAGGGGGAGGATATGGATGTTCATCATTATAGATCCATGATTGGCTCTCTCATGTATCTTACAGCCTCTAGGCCAGATATAATGTTTCCAGTCTGTGTGTGTGCAAGATTCCAAGTTAGGCCAAAGCAATCTCACTATCAAGCTGTTAAGAGGATATTCAGATATCTCAAAGGGCAACCCAGATTGGGACTTTGGTATCCTCATGACTCATCCTTTGACCTACTTGCATACTCAGATAGTGATCTAGGTGGAGCAAACTTGGACAGAAAATCTACTTCTGGAGGATGTCAGTTTTTGGGTGCAAGACTAGTGTCTTGGCAGTGCAAGAAACAAACCACAGTATCCACATCTACAACAGAGGCAGAGTACATAGCAGCTGCAAGTTGCTGTTCTCAAGTCTTATGGATTCAGAATCAAATGTTGGATTATGGGGTAACCTTTCTACACTCTCCAATTTTTATTGATAACAGCAGTGCTATTAGCATTGTGAATAATCCTGTCAAGCACTTAAAGACAAAGCACATTGAAATCAGGTATCACTTCATAAGAGACTGTAATGAAAAGAAACTTATTCAAGTTGTAAAAGTTCACACTGATAATCAGTTTGCTGATCTATTCACTAAAGCTTTTGATGTGGGTAGATTCACTTTCTTGGTAACAAGTGTGGGAATGATCAACTCTGAATAAGCCCCTTCTCAAAAAGTGGTTCTATACCTGTATATTGTTTATTCTTGGTGTTACTAATCTTCTTTTTCAGGATATGTATAGCAGTACTCAGTGTTTCGCAAGTTTAAAGGAGTAAGTCAGTTAATACTGCTAGTAGTTAATACTGCTAGTTAGTTAATACTGCTAGTAGTTAATACTGCTCACAGTTAATACTGCTCACAGTTAATACTGCTAGTTAGTTAATACTGCTAGTAGTTAATACTGCTCTCAGTTAATACTGCTAGTTAGTTAATACTGCTAGTAGTTAATACTGCTCTCAGTTAATACTGCTCTCAGTTAATACTGCTAGTAGTTAATACTGCTCACAGTTAATACTGCTAGTTAGTTAATACTGCTAGTAGTTAATACTGCTCTCAGTTAATACTGCTAGTTAGTTAATACTGCTAGTAGTTAATACTGCTCTCAGTTAATACTGCTCTCAGTTAATACTGCTAGTAGTTAATACTGCTCTTAGTTAATACTGCTAGTAGTTAATACTGCTTTCAGTTAATACTGCTAGTAGTTAATACTGCTTTCAGTTAATACTGCTTTTAGTTAATACTGCTAGTAGTTAATACTGCTCTAGGTTAATATTGCTTATGTTCCGAATACTATAAATACTCTTTGCCCGCCTAAAAGCTCATAACGACTCTTTGCATACTGTTCACTTGCGCTCTAAACCCTTTCTCTCTCAAAGTTCAAAGTTTTCAGGCAAGAATCTTCAAGGTCAATGGCATCCATGGCGTTCATTGACGAACACAATGAAATCGCGATGCTCCAAAAGCCAAAGCAAGCTGAAGGTTTTCATCAGATAGTCGACTTTCTGAAGTCGAGCCACATTGCCCATGCTCTCACTATGTCTCCTACTATCTTCATAGAGCATCAGAGGCAATTCTGGGCACATGCCACCATTGTTACTGAGGATGGTGTGCAAATGATCAAGACGACAGTATGTGGCAAGCCATTGACAGTTACTGAAGAAGTAATTCGCATCAGTCTACGTCTAGACGATGCCTCTGGTATAACTTCTATCCCTAATGATGAACTATTTTCTACTCTTACAAGAATGGGGTATGGAGGCCCATTGGGTGTTTTTAAGTTCTCTAAAGCTAAATTCTCACCCCAATGGCGTTTTCTTGTTCATACCTTGATGCACTGCATTTCTAAAAAGACCACTGGCTGGAGTGAGTTCAGCAGTCCCATTGCTTATGCTTTGGTCTGTTTGGCCACTGCTAGAAGGTACAATTTTTCACAAATGATTTTCAATGATCTTGTCTCAAACATGGGAAACAAAAAGAGCTTTTATATGTATCCCAGGTTTGTTCAAGCAGTAATCAACCATGAATTGACGGATATTCCTCATTCTGATGGAATATATGTACCAAAACCCCCTAAAGGCAAGGTTTTCTCAAATATGAGAAGATCTGCTGGGGACTCGGAAGGAGTTGACACCCCATTGTTCTCTACAATGATGGTGGTGTCCCAAACTAATGAAGGTATGGTAGCAGGGTCAAGGCCCCCATTAGACCAACCCACTGCTAGCCAATCCCAACCTTCCATCTCTCAAATTTTCCCTCAGTCCTTTGCTGCTAAACCCACTCCCATAATATCCAAGACCTATGTCAAGAGAAAGGTACACAAGGCTCCTTCCCTTGGTGTACCTACTATTAACCAAGAGCCTCAAAGCCCTCTATTGGAGCATTCTCCAGTAGAGAATATCCAAAGGGAATCCACTAGGGTGTCTCCCAACCCAAAGGAGGTGCTCTCTGAGGAGGAGGAAGAGCATATGGGAGAGAAGGCTGCCACTACTCCTGCTAGCTCAGAGGAGGTCAGTGGTAACATCCATAAGACCTTCCCCATGGCAACTTTGAATGAGCAATCATTCAAAGGTCCCCGGTGCCAAGAAACCAAGGGGGTGGATAGTGCTTCTGCTAGGCAGAAGACTTCCACTACAAAAAGATCCAATGATCCTTCAAAAGAGGGTAACACTTCTGGAGAGGGTGAGGACAGATATACCTACTATGAATTGATGGAAACAATGGGGAACATCAACCAAGATGTTCTCAAACAAGGAAAAGAAATTGAAGAGATGAAGATGGTCATCCTGTCACAACAAATCCAGATTGCCAAATTAAAGAAAATGGTGACAAGGTTGGTGCATAAGCAGAGGAGAAAACAATTTGTTTTAAAGAAGAGGTCAAATAAGAAAAATGCTTCCAAAAAGGGGGAGAATTCAAGCTCAGAACAGATAGATCAACAGTTTGACGGGGAGTTTGTTGAAGAAAGGGCTGAATTTGTTGAAGAAAAGGCAGCAGCAGAAACAACACCAGCAGCAGTAACAACCCCAGCAGCAGAAACTGTTACTACTGCTAAGCCAAAACAAGCAGCACAAACCGTTAGTGCTGCTGAAACTTCACAAGCAGCAGTACCAGAGTTAACACCAACAGAAATTGAAGTAGCTGAAATGCTCATCAAAGCAAAGAATGACACTCCCAAAGCAAAGGGAGTGGTCATAAATGAAGGGGGAGCAGAGAAAATAGAGAAGAAAGAAATGGATGCAGATACAAGGAAAAAGGGAAAAGCAAAGATGATAGAATCTGATCAACCATCTAAAAAGCAAAAGATGTTTGAGTCAGATGAAGCATTAGCAAAGAAAATGCAAGAAGAGTTAGATCTAGCAGAAAAGGAACAGGTTGAAAAAGACAGAGAAATGGCCAGAGCACTTGCAAATGAGTTAAATGAAGCATTCCAGAAAGGGCTGGAAACAGAGAAAGCTAAGCAAAGAGCAATGTGCTTGAAAAAGGCTATGATGGCAAGAACAAGTGCTAAGAAGAGAAGACCTTCACAAACTTACCTTGCCACTCAGGAAAGAAACAAAATGATAACTTTCTTGAGGAGTGCAATTGGTGTAAAGAAAGAAATGTCTGTGAAGATGAATTTTGATCAAATCAAGGAGCTATATGAGAAAGAAATGGGGAAGCTGAAGAGTAATGAAAAGGACAGAGTGGAGTTTGAAAAGAAAGCTAAGGAGAGGCATGATGTGAATATCAATAAACCCTTCCCTGAAAGTGAAGAGGGAACTCCAACAAAGAAAAAGGTAGAGATTAAGGAAGAAGAGACTCTAGCTCAGAAGATCAAGAAGATAAAAAGAGTTAAGTCTATCGCTTCTAAAGGCCCTAGATCAGAAGAAAGGAAAAAGGAAGAAAAGAAGAAAGAAGCTACTATAGGACAAGGGAAAAGGATACTGAAGAGAACCAAGATGATGGCCAACAGAAAGAAAGTTGAA
The DNA here is from genome assembly GCA_954870635.1 of Arctium minus. NCBI lineage: Eukaryota > Viridiplantae > Streptophyta > Magnoliopsida > Asterales > Asteraceae > Arctium > Arctium minus. The sequence goes on from OX941088.1 coordinate 35,310,972, forward strand.
AAGAAGTCTAGGGTAGAAGAAGAAAAGAAAGTTGAATCTCAGGAAGAAATACCACAGAGTTCAAATGTAAACATGTACATGGTGGTAATGGATAAAATTCCAAAGCCTATTTCAGTTGAACCTGTTGGATTCAAACCTCCTGAAATTATCCTCTGGGATACTGTAGAGGTGGATGGTAAATAGTACATCAGATTGAAAAGAAAGGATGAGAGGTATGAAGTCTACAGCACCTGGAGCAAAATTGTCAGAGAGTGTTCAAGATCTGATTTGGAAGAAATGTTTGCAGTGGGGATGAAAGTTCATGCAGATCAGTTGACAGCTCCAGGGTTACCAATTGTGAAGCTAGTTATGGAATATTTGTGCATGTTGTTCAAACCAGAAGCAGTAAAGCATTTGATAAAAGATGTATTTAAGACTGTTAGAGGATGGACTCTATATGAAAGGAGTGGAGTCTATGAACTAGCATTGGATACTTTTCACAGGGAGTATTACTTGGTGGATAGGGTATACAACCATACCAATCTGAAGCTTCATGCCATGTTAAATAAGAAGTTGAGTTGTACACCAAATTCAGAAATGGCAAAGTACTTAATTCAAAGAACTATTAATCAGAGCATGGGACTGGATCCTAACATTGGAGTAGATCAATGAAGATTTTGGAAGCATTTGAAGAACTTGACTTCTCTTTCTAAAAGTCAAGTTAGGGGGAGATTGTTGGGAACTGAAGATGTGAACAAGTCTTTAATGCTGCTAGTTCAGAATTACTACTGCCAGAGGACTTCAAAGTTAATACTGCTGAGTATTTCTACTGCTAGTAGAATTAATACTGCTAGTCAAAGTTAGTGCTGCTTGAACAAAGTTAGTACTGCTTAGCTAGTTAGTACTGCTAGTGGTTAGTGTTGCTTGGTAGTTAATACTGCTAAGACCAAGTTAATGCTGCTAGAAGAAATTAATGCTGCTGAGCATAGTTAGTATTGCTTTTGACTTAAAGAACCGGATGGAAAGGATGACAGCTGGAAGGAATCAAGATATTCATGGAAGGCTTGAAGATAATGATGGAAGATATACTGAAGATATTTTATTTATTGTAATTATCTTTTTATTCAATATATGTACAAATTTGATAGAATAGTTTAGATAGAGATTAATTCATTCATTCTAAGTTTTTAGAGAAGATCAACCTCAAGGCATAGATCCTAATTCTAGAGAAGTAGAATTCGTATTGGTGAGTTTGTTCATCAATATTGAGGTTGTGTGTTTAATCTTGTAACTTCAAGCATTCAATACAAGTTTACAAGTTGTTGATTATATACTGTTTTGGTTTACTGTTTTATTGAATATCAAAGTGTTATTCCGCAACTTCTTTGATATTAGTTTCTGAGAATTTATTCTTGTTAAGAATTCGATCCTGACAGTATATGTCCGAAAAATGATCAAACAATCTAATATGGACAAAGGGCATTGGGCTAGCACTCCTATGATCGATTGAAGTGTTTGATATAAGGAAAGATCCATTTCGTCTAAAGTATGATGACGAATAGGTGTTGGGAACTGGAAATCCCTATCTAAGTACAATAATGCACCGATTGTACTTAGCACAATGCACTCGACCATATATTGTAGTCTCAAAGAACTTGTCAGGTAAATTTAGCTTAGCACTAACACGGTGTCATTAGAACGGTATCAAGAATATCTTTAGATACCTACAAGAAACCATGACTCAGGCTTCTCCTTTTCCTACAGTGGGAAAATGAAAATTGATAATAGAATTCCAATACCTACAAATGATGTAAGCGAGAAAGTATCAACCCTTATACAAAACACCAACCAAATGTCTTGGTAGGTTTTGCTAATATTCGGTATCACTCTGACTCATACAAATGTCGTTCCCAAAACTGGATAAGGATTTGCCATGGGGAGCACGACGATTGTTTTGAATTCAACCAAGCAAACCCTTATATCTACCTCCTTGAAGCATTATGGGAGATATTTTTATACATGAGACAATTCAATAACGTATATGGTTAAGAACTATCGTTACACATGACAAATGAGCGAGTAGTTTAAGTTCTACCACTAAATATCCTACATGCATATATAACCAGTGGCGGAGCCACCATGTAGAAAGAGGGAGATGCTCCCCCTGGGTCTCATTTTTGTTGTTGATATAATAGCTTCAGAATATATTGGTTTGTCATTAAAAAAAACATTACATGAGAGATGGTGGGCATTGGGTAGTGTGAGGATGATAATCACTAAAAAAAAGTAAATTGCACACTTTAAATCCTTGTGTTTTAATCAATTCTTGAAAATAACCTTTAAATTTTTAAAACCATTACAAAGTAACCCAATTTATATATTTATATGCTTACTTCATCTTGTTTTATTTTTGATTCGTTTGCTAGCTTCATGTTAGCATCACGATTGATTAATGCTAACTTATCATTGTTCTTGATGGATTTAAATTTTGAAGTTGCTAATTTTAGAGTAAAAATTGGAAAAGAAAAATATAGACCATATAATTTTATGACAAAGTGAAAGATTTGAAGTGTTAGACTCCATTCTATTCTTAAGTTGTTCAATGACTTCAGTTCATAATCTTAATTGATTCGATTTTATAGTTGTCCATATTATATATGTTAATTCGTAATTGTTATTTGTTAATGGGTGATTTTTGTTTATTTTATATTAACTAGTTTAACATTAATATCCATGGATAAATATCTATTAAAGAGAAAACAACCGTTGATCCGCCAACTATGCCAGATAAGAGTAATTCTAATAGTGAGAGGTCGATAAATATTTTAGCTAGGTTACCTAAAATTTCCACTTTAAGAACATTAATATTTAAATTTTATTTCTTTATATTTTGTGCTCCCCCTAATATGCAATCTTGGCTCCGCCCCTGTATATAACATAATGCAACTACTATCGAACAAATGAAAGTATGATATATCAAGAGTGATAATACAAAACCTATTTCACCAGAGTTTTCACAATCAACAATAACAAACTCTCATAGATATTCAAATAAGTTATGAGTAGAATGTGGCAGATTTGTTTTCCAAATCATTACCTAAAGTTGCATTTGAGAAATACATGGAAATCATTATCCTATGATTATTGTATGTATTAGGGGGAGTAATAGACAAAAGGAGATGTCTACTAAACATGTAATGTTGATGGGTTGTGTTATTTCCTTCGCCCAATGTTTTATTTATTCAATAAGTTTTGTTCCTTGGCACGCAAGGTTTTAGTGAAGCACCAATCTGTACACCATCTTGTTTTCTAAACCTTTTATTGATGTATGAATCAACAAGGATAATAAACTAAAGTAAACGTTTATTGGTGCCTTGTATTCTTTCCTCTGTCTAAATTTTTTATTTTTTTCTTTTGAGTTTTGTTTCTTTGGCGTAAGGTTTTAATGAGGCTAGAATCATGCACCATCACCCATTTGACTCGGCACAAAGGGAGTGTTGAAGGATTATGTATCATCATCATCAAAGGAAGTGATTGAAAGAATACCTTCCGAGTATTAGTATTTACCGTAATGAATGTTTCCTTTTCATTGAAACTCATCCATTTTCAAAGGCTTATAATTAATGAGAATTACAATTTTTTTCTCTCTATTTACTGTTGTTTTATTTTTTTTCCTATAACAATATGATAATTATTATGTTTTAATAAAATAGTATTTATAATAATAAATATGTTTATTTACTATTCAAGTATGTTTTTTAGTGTGGTTGAATGTAAATCCCGGATTTTTGGTAAGTGTTCATACCCATCGTTTCATCTTTTTTTGTAACCTTGAGAAGTTGAGTAGTTGAATTGGGAACGCTTCGATTTAACCTTAGACTGACCCCAAGCAGTTCAGTCTAGAAAACCCCAAAGGACTGGGCTCAGAACACCTTAGGCAACTATGCCCGACGATAATGCCAGGGGCATAGCCGCATGGCACAGTCGCGGCCCGAGTACCACCCGCGGTACATTTGGGGTGGAAGTGCCGGAGATTGTGACAATTTTCACTCTCGCCTGGCACTCTTGTGGGATTGGTACCGAGACCTCCCCAACCCGGGCGACAATGTCGGTGATTGTTACACATGGCACTCTCGCCGGGCAAGGTCGCGGTCGATCCCTCGAGCTTTAAATGTTTGGCAGACAGGTTTTCTTCATTTATTTCTAATTTCAAAGGTTGAGGAGGCGATTTTCTGCTGTGTAGGTGAGTTCCCTCTTCTTTAAGACTCTCTCTTCATTTATTCTCAATATCTAGGGTTTTTGTGAATAATTTATTGAAGTTTCCCAAGATCTAAGCACTACCCATCTATTCTCTAGTTCTTGATTTTAGGGTTTTAATCTATAACCCACCAAGGTGAGTTCATACACCTTCTTTTAACTTCATACATGTTAAAATCCTTGTATTTTGAACCTTTACACATACTCTAACCCATGTGATGTTGGTTTAACAAATCTTAACCTAAAACCAAATATTTTAGGGGTTTTAGGGTGTGGTCCAATAAATGTATTTTGAAGGAAGGTGAAATGGGATTTATGAACATTGGTGTTTCTCACCAACATTATTGTCATTATCTTATGTTTAAGGGGTGTTGATGATTCTAAGCTAAATTAGGGTTTTGAAAGGGAACTAATATTTTGATGCCAAAGTTTATGAGCTTGTGTTATATTTTTGTTAACAAGGTTTGAGATGGTATTTAATGGTTTATGATACTAGAAGATTTCTCTACCGAGATGATGGGAGTCAAGGAACCAATGACATGAATTGGATCGGTTGTAACTTGGTGCCAAACTTATCATATTTATTTCTAGTGTGGTGTATTTGTTTGAGTCTTGGTTTTGGTTTTAGTGCAATGGATCCATAGGCACGATGGTATTGATGTCTTGAGTTTGGACATTGAGCCACTAGTTTGGCACAGAATCGGCATCGAGTCACCATGGTAAGTAAGGTATGGGCCTATATGGTCGGGCAACGTCCCATGGGCAGTAAGATGTAATTCCTTGGTGCATAAGTTCCCGTTTTGGAACTTCTCGAGAATAGACCTAGATGGGTTAACTTGGTGTTTTCTTGAACAATAGACTTAGAGGAGTTGAGCTCATAAAGGTAATTGTTATTGGATTAAACTTGATATAACTGTTGATGATTTTCTAACAAGCTTAACTAAGTTTCGGGTAATTAAAATAACTCACATTCTAAATGGCTTTACAATTGTTGTTAATAAATGTTTGTTCTATCTAGGCGCTAGCCTAACACTTCTTCTTAAATGTCATGTATGACAGATCATCTTAGCGGCGGGGATTTTTGGGAATGAGTGGATGGCCAAGTGGCCGAGAGTTGACATTTTTGGAGATGAATAGATCGGCGTGGATTGTTTTGTTGGATATTATTTTGGAAGGATAGCGACACCTGAATGTAATCTAAATATAGATTGACTTAGATTAATAGGTTGTCGAATTGTATCCCTTAATTCATCTTGGGTTTGTATACGCCTTACTATTTTCCCTTTTAGGGTGATACACTTTATTTATAGGATGTCTTTTCCACAATTATTCAGGTTTAAATTAACCCCTATTTTTAGGGTGTTACAATTTGGTATCAAAGAGATAGTTTAAGTGATCTGGGTATGAATGTAAGATGCCTAGACTTAAGCTGAGACCGATTAAGTTATGATTGGTGAGATTTGGGTAGAACTCTTAAGATAGGATGGTCTTAGAGTCGACAAAATTGCGCGAATTGAGAGTCGTGACGGTGGTAACGAGAATACTTATGTGTGATATGTTTATAATTTCAATTAGTTACTGCTATTATGAATATGTTGTTACGTGAGCATGCTTAGTTTGCTATCGTTATGATGTTTAATGGATGTGGTAGTACGTTTCCTTATGTCTAATTCTTATAGCCTATTTCTCACCTCCATTCTCGAATGTATGGCAGATTGTGATGGTTGATAGAAGGTTTATGCATCCTTCCAAATCTACCGCAAGTGTACGGTGTCAATCAAGTAATACGTACTAAGTACGAGTATCGATCTAAGAAACTACGAGTTTAAGTACCACAAAGGTTACCATATCTTCTAATTGGACTGTTGATAAAGTGATTTGAGTATGATTAATTAAACTACTTATCTAGAGAAAATGGAAGTAAGCACGGAAGCAAGATTCAAACAACGATTCAAACACCACAAAGAGAATACTTAATTGATTAGGGAAGGCTAGGGGTTGAATTTCATTTGGATTCCACCAACAAATAAACAAAACACGTTCAATTAATCAAAACACAAGGTTAAATTTAGCAATTCCAAATATACTTACTACTCTCTCTCAAGCAATAGCAAGAATGTATCATGCAATATATATTAAAGCCTCTCAACCAATACACATAAACATTCAACTCATTAAGCATAAGAATCACAACACAAAACTAGGGTTTACTTGGTATATCTCTATCCAATATCTCACCCTAGGTTTATCTAACTTTTATCAAGTTATAAAACCAATTTCTCAAGAGGAAATACAACCAAAAGATGAATAAGATGGCCAATCTCATAAACAATAAGAACAAGGAAGATAAACTTCAACCAACAACTGTAATGACTAAATAAATGTAAAAATCATATATTCAATGGTATAAAACCAAAATCCATCCTTCCCCCAACCTCAAAATGTTTAGCTCATGTTACTAGTAGCAAATAACACCATAGAAAAGAAGATGACAACACCCAAATACATTGTTTCTCAACAAAATACAAATGGAATGATAAAGTCCCTCAATGATTGTGTAACACCCATAACTTTCGGTAAGTAAAGGTCACACGGATATTCTCAGAGATTATAAATGGCGGGACTTTTGTTGGGAAATCATTATTTGAAGTTCCCTGGAGTATCGGGAGTATTGGCGTTGAAAAAGTTGAGTTTCGGAGCTTGGTACGGGCTTGGCTACAATACCCGACGACTATGACAGTGTCATGGTCGCACCGGGCCAAGTCGAAGCATGAAACAGAAGGGGGCAAGGGGCTGGCAATGTCGCATGTCAAAGTCGCACAAAGGTGCAGGGGTGTGCGGGATTTCAACCTTCTTTCTCATTTTCACACCCAAACTTCTCCCTTTTTCTCCCAAACCGTTTATTCTTCATTCCCCTCAAACCCTAACTCATTTTGGGTCCAAACCTTGTGTTCTTGATGTGTTCCATCATCAAGTGGTAGGATTGGAGGCTATGATCAAGGGTTCACCATCTCCATCTTCACCTTCAACCTCAAGCTCCATTTTAGGGTTTTCAAGGTTTTCACCAAACCCTAAGAGGTAAGTTTATCCCTTCCATTTATAAACTTATGTAAGAGTTGTAAATGCTTCATTGATGGTTTCCTGGTGTTTTATTACTCCAATTTCGGTTTGGAGGATTGTTGAGAAAAGTTAGGTCAAATTAGGTTTTTTGACCAAAATGGAGATTTTGATGTAAAGCGTTTGGGGATCGATTCTAAATGATTGAAAATGATTACTTATGGGTGTAATTTGTATATCTAGGTTTTTGGGAAGATTTGTTGCGTGTGGACTCGGAATTCTTCAAGGAAGCTCATTTGGGGTAAAATCTAGATTTAGCCTAAATCTAGCAAGGTGATTTCAAGTTGCTTTGTGAAAACTATGTACATGCCAAAATGAGTATTTTGAAGTAAAAATATGTCCTACTTGATAATTGTCATTTTGTTGAGCATTTTGATAAGTTTCGCATATTTGATAAACTTGGGTTAATCACATCTTTGAAGTGTGTGTCTGCATAAACGTCTTCTAGATGCTTTTTATTATTTAGAGAAACGTTATTTGTTGGTCAAATGGGTTTTTGAGCATTTTAGCTCGGTTTTGACTTAAAAGAGTCCCGTGTACATTTGTCCAAGTTTAATGGCTCTTGGTAGAGCCCATGTTCAATATACATCTTAATGCACTTTATTACATATTTAGGATAATTACAGGCTCGAGTGCGTTGGTCATTCATGTGTAGTCATGTACTATTAGACTGTGTTGCATTGGATCCATAGGCACGTAAGTCAGTCTTCATTTGATGGTCAACTGGGTATTACGGGGTTGGACTCCGGGACCCATGTGTTATGACCTTGACCTTTCAATTGTACACTAGGAGGGTTGAGTCCGGTTGTACTATCATGATGATGAGTGTTTCATGATAGGCGTTTGGGACCTCCGCCATTCGGGGTAATGCCATGGTTGTAGTCCTCGGATGTTGTTGGGCCTTTGGCGGTATTCATGATAATATTCGCTAAGGTCAGCTGTCTCTTTTGGTGTAGCTTGAAGGGTGTCGTAGGGGCACTTGGGCTTGCTTGTCGTGAAGTGTCATACGACTAACGTTGTATGAGTGGCATACTTTTGTGTTCCTCCACTCTCAATGGATACGGGTCTCCCCCGTTGTCGGCCAGCAGTATTTTGGATATTTAATTGTCCATGCTTTAATATTTGGATTTCATCCCATTTTATGGTCGCGTGAGTATTGAATCTTAGTCACATGTTTTCAATGGCATACTATATTATATGGGTTGTTTTCCCATGATTTCTATGAGTTGAGTATTATGCCCCACCCGTGTTTTGGGTGTTTCGGGATATAAAGTTTTATCCGCATTCTATAATTGGGAGTCCGTTTTCTATTCACGTTTGAGTGAGTTTTGGGCGGCATCATTTTATAAAGAATATTTTGTATCGGGGCGTTTGCCCTTAAAAATGCATGTTATTAGAAAACGAGTCGTTTTCAAATTTTAGGTACATTATTTTGAAGGATTATGATTTAAATTGCATTATTTCCTTTTAACGATTTATTTTTTCATGTTGAAAACTCTTGAACTCACTAGGCGTTAGCCTAACCTTTTTTTTGTCGGCATGTGCATCAGGTCCCGGTTGGGTGTGGTACTAGCGACACTGTGAAGAGATGAGAAATAGATTATGCTCGAGGGTGAGTAGTTTGATGAAGCCTTCCCCGGTTATCTTGGGTTATAGCATTTTGTATTTGGGTTTAGTAACATCCGACCTTTGATTAGTCTATCTGTAAGGCTTTATTTATATTTGTTGATGGTTAATTCTAGAACAATATTTCATAAATAGACTTGTTGTAAGATACTTTGTCCTTTTTTGAGGCATTTTTGGAAATTTTAAATTAGTTGCTCCTTTATGATTTGAGGGTGTTACAAGTTGGTATCAGAGCTTAAGTTTGATAGAATTAGGTATTGATTTTTGGACGCCTAGACTCAAACTAGCGTTCTTATAAGTGTTTGAAGGTGAAATTGCACATTAGGTACCTTAAGATATGATATTTTGGGGTTGATCGAGTTGCTAGAAACGGGAATCTTGTCGAGGATAACAAGGATCATCATGTACGGTACGTCCATAATGGCACCTGACTAGTGTTATGGTGAACCTACATGTTACATTTGTATACTTGAATTGCCTTGGCATGATTACTGTTGGGGTAGTGAGAAAGTTTCTGAGCGAATAGTCAATAGAGGAGTTGATGTTCATACCATTGTCACTTTGGAGTGATGGTTAAGCGCGATGAATACATTAAGTTGACCATTTTGGGTTGGAGTTATTGGTCGAATTAGAACCATAGGCTTGTTAATTAACTCTATTTCGAGGAGGAATTGTAAGGCGAACCGATGAAATCGTCGATGATTGCCTTAAGATGTTTGAACATCCGGATGACAATAGCATGACGGAAAATTGAGGAACGTGATTTCGAAGTGTTGAGTGCCGACCAAATCCATGCACGACATTTATTTCTAAAATAAGTTTGCATCAATTGTTTCTCATGTTTTCAAAGTACAAAGTGAGCTTTGTTACAAAGTCTAGGTAAAGCATTGAACATTCATTAGATTTTAAACCGTGAGTTAAGCATGCATGAGATTGTTTCGTTGCACGTGGTTGCAATTGTTTTATTGAAAATATATTCATCTCCATTCCGTGTCTAACACTATTTTCGGATATTGTAATATCCGTGTTTTAATGTTATTTGGGGTATTGGACAAGTAACTATGAAATTTTAACCTTGACATTGGATCTCCCCCACGTATGTTAAGGTTTTAAAGGAAAAGTTATTCCCATGTCCTTGAGTCAAAGTTTTCTTGGGAATTTTAGTTTGTACGAGTTTTGTTGAATTTTATGGAGTATTGTTTTGCGACGTTCTTTTTCGACGCGTAAGTATACTTTGAAATGCGTGAGTTTTTAATTTTGGTTGCGTGTAAATTTGCAATTTATAAAGCGTCGTGTCCCATGCGAGCTTTGTTGACAAGTGTCACTTTACTTCTCATTGCGGTAAAAAGGGGAAACTCCTAGAAGTTTAACATTTTAGACATATTGTCGTCTTATGTTGTTTATGTTGGTAGATGAAATTTTTTGGCACCGCTTGATTTTAGCGTTAATGAGTTTTATGAAAATTCAGTTGAGTTTTATGGCGTTTTATTTTACAACCTTTTGCGTCGTGCAGTTGAACTTTGAGATGTGTATCCTTGCATTATTGTGTGTATTAACTTGTGAGTTTTGTTTAATATTTTGTCTCATGCGGGTTTTGCACCGGCATTTTCGCAACCGTAAGAGACGTCTTCGGAGTTTTTTTAGTGTAAATTACCCATATGTTATTTTGGAAGTTTCAATGCCATGTGATTTCTCTTTTGGGTTTACGCAAGTTTTTTTTCGTGGTGCGATGTTGGGTAATCGAATTGATTTACACTTTTGCATGAGAAGGTATATAAAAGATTTATGTTGTTTCATATTGAACTTTTGATCTGAACATGCTTCAAGTGTTGATTTAACTGTCATAAATTTTCTGCAATGCCTTAAATAAATTATCAGTATACATGTCCCTGTAACTACTATTTCTGGACAAGTGCATTTTATCCATGCGACCCAAGATTTGAACTCGATTTAAAATTTATCTGCATTTGACCAAAATCACATACTCCCATTGTTTTACTAAGTCTTGAGAAATAAACTGATGTGTATGGGCCTCGTTAAAACTTTTATTCCACGACGTTTTGTGATTTAAGGGAAAGAATTTTAAGTGAATCTGTGAAGATCCCTTTTGGAGTTGTACAAACAATTGTTGCATACGTTATCGTACCAAAAATTATTTTCACGTGCATAGTGTAACTTGATGCATGCTAGGACCATGGTAGTCCATTTGGAAAATTTTGTTGTGCACCTTTTGTCATTGTCATTATTAACGTGAGTATTGATCAAATGAATTTTGAAATAATTTTAATATGTGTGGTATTGGGGATCACTTTGCACGCCCACCGAGTGAACGGTAGTAGATTTTTACATTTACGATTAAATGTTATGGAGCTTTTGCATTTGAAGTTTTATAAAATTTTAAGTTGACATATTAGTTGAAAACCTTGAACTCGTTAGGGCTATAGATTTAAAACCCTATCTTGAAAAGGATTGTAATTAAAGAGTAGAGAAGTCCTTGGGAATTGAAGTATCGGATGATTCGACTTGTGGTTAGTCTTGAAATTGGGTTTCAGTTTTTGAATCAGTGCACGCATGAATAATGAGGTATTAGATTTATGCCTTTTCCCAGTTAATTAGGGGGTGATCTTTCTGCTTCGGTAAACCTGCGGGATAAGGTGTTGTGTGATTATCAACGCCTGTTGGGGTTCGATTTGATGGGTTGCTTGTCCGTTGACAACATGTTATATGTTGACGGTGTACCATCATAATGGGTTTTCGTGAGAAAAAGAAATATTGTGATTCGTTTGCTAGGGATGTGAGATTGGGAATCTTAGTTCCCCGTTAGGTGGCAACCTTAATATGTCAATGCATCTGGAATGAAAGATTGGGCGGGATGTCCACGTTCTCGGTATCACCATCTTGGTTTTAGGTGTCGACTTGTTTTCTTGAAGTCAATGAATCTGGGAATGTTTGGAAGTATCGCTGTTAGATTATGAGGAATGTTAACCTCTCAGTGGTGGAATTTAAAGGAAGATTAGATGTTGGTAATTAAGTATTGATGGGTATAGTTTTCCCCGATGTGGTAAAGATCTTATTGAGGGAACGTCTTGAGGTTTGAGAACAGATCGGAGTCGGGTGATAGCCGAATCTGTATTAACCAGCTAACCGGAGAGTATATTGGTACACCCTTGGAAGGACGGCCTTATCGATATCAAGGGCAGATCGTTAAGAACTTTGAGAATTCTTTGGGGTTTGATGTCGATCATTGGTTTCAGTTCGGAAACATGTGGATTTGAGGTGAATTGGTCGGTAAGAGGTTGAGATCACAAGCTACCCTTGAGGTAGTGCGTATCACCCAAGGTTGGGAGACAACCGCAGTCTCATGGTTAAGGACTACGTTAGTAAGATAACTATTCATTCAGATATAAGTGTGATGTGCCCAAGGGGACATATATCGTGAGAACCAACATAAAGTTATGGTGGTAATTCTGGAAAGCAGAGTAGAGGCAATCTCTTGCGGGCATCGTTAAAAGGGAAATTTATATTTCGAGGACGAAATCTCTTTAAGGTTGGGAGGATTGTAACAGCCGTAATTTTCGGTAAGTAAAGGTCACCCGGATATTCTCGGAGCTTATAAATGGCGGGATTTTTGTTGGGAAATCATTGTTTGAAGTTCCCTGGAGTATCGGGGGTATTGGCATCGAAAAAGTCGAGTTTCGGAGCTTGGTACGGGCTTGGCTACTGTCATAGTCACATCGGGCAAAGTCGCAGCATGAAACAGAAGGGGGCAGGGGGCTGGCGACAATGACCAGCGTCATTGCCCATGGCAATGTCACATGTCAAAGTCGTACAAACGTGCAGGGGTGTTGTTAAGTGCAGGATTTCAGCCTTCTTTCTCATTTTCAAACCCAAACTTCTCCCTTTTTCTCCCAAACCGTTTCTTCTTCATTTCCCTCAAACCCTAACTCATTTTGGGTCCAAACCTTGTGTTCTTGATGTGTTCCATCATCAAGTGGTAGGATTGGAGGCTATGATCAAGGGTTCACCATCTCCATCTTCACCTTCAACCTCAAGCTCTATTTTAGGGTTTTCTAGGTTTTCACCAAAACCTAAAAGGTAAGTTTATCCCTTCCATTTATAAACTTATGTAAGAGTTGTAAATGCTTCATTGATGGTTTCCTGGTGTTTTATTACTCCAATTTTGGTTTGGAGGATTGTTGAAAAAAGTTAGGTCAAATTAGGGTTTTTGACCAAAATGGAGATTTTGATGTAAAGCGTTTGGGGATCGATTCTAAATGGTTGAAAATGATTACTTATTGGTGGAATTTGTATATCTAGGTTTTTGGGAAGATTTGTTGCGTGTGGACTCGGAATTCTTCAAGGAAGCTCATTTGGGGTAAAATCTAGATTTAGCCTAAATTTAGCAAGGTGAGTTCAAGTTGCTTTGTGAAAATTATGTACATGCCAAAATGAGTATTTTGAAGTAAAAATATGTCCTAGTTGATAATTGACATTGTGTTAAGAATTTTGTTAAGTTTCGCATATTTGATAAACTTGGGTTAATCACATCTTTGAAGTATGTGTCTGCATAAACGTCGTCTAGATGCTTTTTATTATTTGGAGAAACGTTATTTGTTGGTCAAATAGGGTTTTGAGCATTTTAGCTCGGTTTTGACTTAAAAGAGTCCCGTGGACATTTGTCCAAGTTTAATGGCTCTTGGTAGAGCCCATGTTCAATATACATCTTAATGCACTTTATTGCATATTTATGATAATTATAGGCTTGAGTGCGTTGGTCATTTATGTGTAGTCATGTACTGTTAGACTGTGTTGCATTGGATCCATAGGCACGTAAGTCAATCTTCATTTGATGGTCAACTGGGTATTACGGGGTTGGACTCCGGGACCCATGTGTTATGACCTTGACCTTTCAATTGTACACTAAGAGGGTTGAGTCCGGTTGTGCTATCATGATGATGAGTGTTTCATGATGAGCGTTTCATGATAGACGTTTGGGACCTCCGCCATTCGGGGTAATGCCATGGTTGTAGTCCTCGGATGTTGTTGGGCCTTTGGCGGTATTCATGATAATATTCGCTAAGGTCAGTTGTCTCTTTTGGTGTAGCTTGAAGGGTGTCGTAGGGGCACTTGGGCTTGCGTGTCGTGAAGTGTCATACGACTAACGTTGTATGAGTGGCATACTTTTGTGTTCCTCCACTCTCAATGGATACGGGTCTGCCCCGTTGTCGTCCAGCAGTATTTTGGATATTTAATTGTCCATGCTTTAATAGTTGGATTTCATCCCATTTTATGGTCGCGTGAGTATTGAATCTTAGTCACATGTTTTCAATGGCATACTATATTATATGGGTTGTTTTCCCATGATTTCTATGAGTTGAGTATTATGCCCCACCCGTGTTTTTGGTGTTTCGGGATATAAAGTTTTATCCGCATTTTATAATTGGGAGTTCGTTTTCTATTCACGTTTGAGTGAGTTTTGGGCGGCATCATTTTATAAAGAATATTTTGTATCGGGGCGTTTGCCCTTAAAAATGCATGTTATTAGAAAACGAGTCGTTTTCAAATTTTAGGTACATTATTTTGAAGGATTATGATTTAAATTGCATTATTTTCTTTTAACGATTTATTTTTTCATGTTGAAAACTCTTGAACTCACTAGGCGTTAGCCTAACCTTTTTTTTGTCGGCATGTGCATCAGGTCCCGGTTGGGTGTGGTACTAGCGACACTGTGAAGAGATGAGAAATAGATTATGCTCGAGGGTGAGTAGTTTGATGAAGCCTTCCCCCGTTATCTTGGGTTATAGCATTTTGTTTTTGGGTTTAGTAACATCCGACCTTTGATTAGTCTATGTGTAAGGCTTTATTTATATTTGTTGATGGTTAATTCTAGAACAATATTTCATGAATAGACTTGTTGTAAGATACTTTGTCCTTCTTTGAGGCATTTTTGGAAATTTTAAATTAGTTGCTCCTTTATGATTTGAGGGTGTTACAGATTGATACACACTACCAATTTTTGAGCTCCAAATGTTGTTACCACCTTCCCAATAAATGCAAGTCTTCTTTTCAGTTTTAAAAACGGTCTCAACAACTCCTCTACAAGCCTAGCCTCCAACAATACCGAGATAACCCTAGACCATGGAATCTTCAACTTTTTATACTCTCAGACCCCGACCGCGACTATGACGTGCAACTATGACAGTATCATAGTCGCATGGCCATTGTCTCCCGTAGCCACACCCTCACAGTACATGTGGTGAGACTATGCCCTGCAACTATGACATTACCATTGTCGCATGGCATAGTAGCATGACCCCTGATTTTGGTTTTCTTTGCCCGTTCACTTGGTTGGATGTTTCCTTCATCCGAGATGTCAAAATAGAGTAATAATATGCATTTTTTCTTCCACTTGACATCTTGTATGTCTACACACCACTTGCACAAAAATATTAGCCCGAAATGCCAACAGATTACTTCAAAAAAAGTCGTAAACCTATGATTCGGAGGGTAAAAACCCGTCAGATAATGAAGTTATCAATGGTTAATACTCGGAATCGACCAGAAGGCCATGAAGCGATGATATCTACGACCGACCAACTGCGGGTGACTATGGCGGAAGAGTCTTCACGTTTAAATGATGTGGAATTGGGTGAAGAATCGAGCATATACCCAAACGCAATTCGGAAACATCAGAACCCATTTTGGAAGAGGTAACAGCGGAAACACGAATGATGGATTGGATTATGTTAGCCATGAATAACGTCATGGCACAACAACAAGAGTTATTCTTGAAACTTTTGGAGGACAGGGACACCAACAACTGTATGCATGAGACGGTTGCAGAAAATGTTGTAGTGGCAGGATCCTGGGGTACCGGGAATGAGATCCACATTGAAGGTCCAGTGACTTTGGACACGAGACTAGAAGGGAAAACTTGTTCCTTCAAGACTTTTCTCAGTTGCCGACCACCCGAGTTCAAAGGTGAAAATGACCTGATTATCTGCATGAACTGGATCCGGGAAATAGATCAAGCCTTTCGGACTAGTGAATGTGGCGAGAATCAGAAAGCAAAGTTTAGATCCCAAATGCTTAGAGGGGCGGACCTCACGTGGTGGAACGTCTACTCCACTTCTCTAGAGGTCGTTGTTTTGGACAAGTTGAGTTGGGCGACCTTTAAAGAGAAAATATTGGAGGAATATTGCAATGAGAGGTTGATGGACCAGATTGAGGAAGAATTATGAAACTTGAAGAAAGGCAATTTGTCGGTGAAAGAGTACAATCGACAGTTCATGGACACGTTGGGATTGGTGGGACATCTGGTCCCAACTGAGAAGGAAAAGATTAAGGCTTGCATTAAGGGCCCTCCATCGGACATGATGTCGATGGTCCGAGTGTCAAAGGCCTCCACTCTCCTTGAGGCCGTTGAAGAAGCCCAACTGATGGAAGACGTCTATAACCGTGGTAAAGAGGACGGTAGTCACCAGTTTGAGAATAGAAAGTGGGAGGGAAATTTTGTGCCCTCAAAGAAACCAAGACCCTTCAACAACAACCAGTGGGGAACCGATCTTAGGCGTGATGCTAGGTGGTGTTCCAAGTGCAGAAGCAAACACTTTGGTCCATGCAACTTTGTTCTCGATAATTGCTACAAGTGTGGTAAGTCTGTCCATCATTTCTGAGATTGTCTTGTAAAGGGGCAAATATGCTTCAAATGCAAGGAGCTAGGGTATGTTAGGACAGAATGCCCGAAACTGAAGTCGGGAGGAGCCGGTGGAAAGAAAGTGGATCCTCCGAGAGCGCCAGGTAGAGCTTTTCAGATGACGTCAGAAGAGGCCAAGGCATCCGCCGATGTGGTATCGGGTACATTTCTTCTTAACTCTGTACCTACGCGTGTGTTATTTGACTCGGGTGCTAGCTTCTCTTTCATATCCGATGCGTTTTGTCAAAAGTTTACCATGCCCACTAGTAGTTTAGAAGATGCTATAGTGGTAGAAATAGCTTATGGTGGTCAGGTAGTGATTCGTGATGTCTTGAGAGTTGCATTCTCGAGATTGAAGGGAAGAAGTTTTCAATCAATTTGATACCTATGTTGATCGACGAGTTCGACGTTGTGGTCAGGATGGATTGGCTAGCGGAGAACCAAACCGAGACCGTGTGTTCCAAGAAGTTGATCCGACTACCAGTTTCGGATGGTGAGACGGTAATGATATATGGTTAAAGAAGGAAGGGCGATATAGCGATTATCTCGATGGCTAAGGCACGGAAGTGCTTAGCGAAAGGATGTTCGTCCTTCTTGGCATACGTGATAGATGCCAAACTTGAAAAGAGAAAGCTTGAAGACATAAGGGTGGTGCGCTAATTTCCCGATTCTTTCCCGAATGACTTGCCCGGTTTACCATCCGATCGCCAAGTGGAATTTAGAATAGACCTTGTTCTGGGGCGACTCCGATTGCTCGAGACCCTTATCGGTTAGCTCCCTCCGAGATGCAAGAAATGATGACTCAACTCCAAGACCTTCTTGAGAAGGGTTTCGTGAGACCGAGCTCGTCACCTTGGGGAGCCCCGGTCTTATTTGTTAAGAAGTAAGATGGCACAATGCAGATGTGTATCGACTATTGAGAGTTGAACAAGGTGACTGTGAAAAATAAGTACCCACTTTCGAGGATTGACGACTTGTTCGACCAACTTCAAGGGGCGGGTTGGTTCTCCAAGATCGATCTACGTTCGGGATATCACCAAGTGAGATTGAAAGAGGGAGACATCCCGAAGACGCGTTTAGGAAGCGATACAACCACTATGAATTTCTAGTAATGTCGTTCGGCCTAACCAACGCACCAGCGGTATTCATGGACTTGATGAATTAGGTGTGCCGACCATTCCTTAACAAGTCGGTAATAGTGTTCATTGACGATATTCTCGTGTACTCTAAGGACAAGGCGGATCACGAGCAACATCTCCGGGAAGTTCTAGAAGTGCTAAGGCGGGAAAAGTTGTACGAAAAGTTTTCAAAGTGTGATTTCTGGCTTCGAGAAGTACAATTTTTGGGACATGTAGTCACCAAGGAAGGGGTCAAGGTGGATCCTCCAAAGATCGAGACTATGATGTGTTAAAGCACTTATTTATTGGATTCAAGATCATAATTATCTGAAGATGGAAATCTGAAGTCAAAGCTGATAAAGTTGTCTCAACAAATAGTCTAGGGTCCTTTTGTAATAAATAGTCAAAGTATGTTTCCGTATTTTATTTATTAGTTTTTAGTTATTTAGTTTGTTTTAGTTGTTGGGCCCAAGCAATCCAAGCCCATTAGTCTAATTAGCCTAAGTATATATTGTTTTGTTTAGTGGTAATTAGGTCAGAGAGGTTAAGAGAGAGATCTTAATTGAGAATTTTATTATTAGAGAAAGGCTGCTTGGTGTGGTGGTACGCCGTACAGAGAGAAGCAGATAGAGAGAATTCGATTTCAAGCTTGTAACATGTTGAATCGTTTGGTTAATCAATATCAGGTTTGCTTTATTGTGTTGAATATATGTTTACTTGATTGAATGATTGCTTATTGGGACACACAATTGGTATCAGAGCACGTTACAGATTGAATTGAATAAGTTTTGTTCGGTTCTGTTTTCTGTCAAAGATTCATAATCGTTATTGTGTGATTGTTCATTCAAGTGTTTATATATTGGGTTGTAATTGATATGCATATTCTATTGATTTGGTAATGTTTGATTTGAATATTGCATCGATTTTGATTATCAATTTGGTGTTTTTGGCAATTCTGGGTTCGTTCTCAAAAACGCACTGACTCTCCAATCGAATCCTTCATAGATGGTTTTTATTGAAATTAATTGATTGGAATTTGTTCTAGTTGGTTATTTGATTGTTTTGGTAAAGTTTGGCAGTTTAATTCGCATTATTGTTTGATTTCTGAGCTGATTTGTTGGTTTATGGGTCGATATTGCATCAAGAACATATCGGTCTTCCACTTTCGGTCGAATACCTTTTATCGGTCTATAGCATTCAACCGGTACACACACAGTCCACACCGGTCAGAAGAGTTATCGGTCTTTGTGTTTTATCGGTCGATCGCTTTTTATCGGTCTTTCTTACCGGTCGAAGACCATTACCGGTCGAAGACCTCTATCGGTCTAAGAGTATATCGGTCTAAGCCATATCGGTCGAAGACCTCTATCGGTCTAAGTTAATGCAGGTCAAAGCCAATTCCGGTCTAAGATTTTTTTTTCTTTTCCAGTCAAAGACAATATCGGTCGAAGCTTTAGCATTCTATCGGTCGAAGGTATATCGGTCCATAGCATTATATCGGTCTTCTCTCTCTTTCGGTCTAAGCATCATACCGGTCTTTGCACTTCCCTGGTCGAACAAGTGTCCGGTCGAACAAGTGTCCGGTCAAACCTCCACTTTGCGCAACGACCTTGATACGCAAACCTCCACTTTGCGCAACGGCCTTGACACGCAAACCTCACTTTGCGCAACGGCCTTGATACGCAAACCTTCACTTTGCGCAAGTACTGTTCACACTATTCACTGTTCACTTTTGCGAATTTTGTTCCAGGTTTGCACAGTTCGTTTTTTTTTCAGTATTATTTGTGCTTTATACTGTGTTCGAGGACTGCATTTAATTATTTTCGGAAATTTATTTTTCTGAAAAATTTTTAAGTGTGGTTTTTATCTTGACTTCTAACGATCTCATCCAGTTGATTGTGTCAATATCAGATAAGTTTGATTTTTAATCATATAAGTAAAGATGTCTCGGGAAGCTCTTGCTATTGGAACAGATGTGAAGCCACCAGTACTCTTCAAGGGGGAGTACGAGCAATGGAAGGATAGATTCTTGGACTTCATCGATCGACATGATTTGAGAGATTATATCAGAAAATCTCTGAAAGAAGGAATCATGACACCTCCTACCAAGGTTCTCACTGTAGCTGGAGAAAATGGTGAAGAAGAAGAGACAGAGTATAAATTACCTATTGGTGAATATTCTGAAGATCAGCTGAAGAGACACAAGGGTGACAAGCTGGCAAGATCATTTATTCTCCAAGGCATACCGAATGAAATATATGTCAAGATTGACAGCTACAACGCTACCGGTAAGCAAATGTGGGATCAGTTGGAGAAGATGATGATCGGATCTAAAGTCGGCAATCAACTCAAAGTTTCCAACTACTTGAATAATTATGAAGAATTCAAAGCCAAAGCTGGAGAATCACTCGAAGCCACTTATGACAGATTTGTCACATTGCTGAACGAGCTCAGCAAGAACAAGATCAACAAATCTCAAGTTGAGCTGAATGTGAAATTTCTCAGCAACCTTCAGCCCGAGTGGAAGAGATTCGCTAGACAGATGAGGCAGTTGAAAGATCTGAACGACATTCCACTTCATGAAGTTTATAAAATCCTCAAACATAATGAGGAAGAGGTGGATGAAATCAAGGCTGAAATGAAGAAGGCTGATAAAGCAATTGCTGATCCAGTTGCTCTTGTGGTCAAGAAGTCTAAGAAGAAGAAAGTTATAGAATCTGAATCAGAAGAGGCTGATGGCGAGGCAAAGTCTGACTCTGACGATTGTGAACAACTGATGGAAACCATGCTAATGTTAACCAAGGCTTTCCAAAAGAAGTTATATAAAAAGCCAAACTCCAATAGTCAGAGATATTCGCCTGGTCCTAATAACTACAAGCATAAGGAGAAAGTTGAAGACAAGAGACAAGAAGAAAAGAAGAAGGCTGGAGTCGAAGAGCCTAAGAAGGAAGAACCGGTGAAGTGCTACAACTGTGGCAGATTCGGTCACTTTGCCAAGGACTGCCGCAAACCAAAAGTCCGAAACTCCCAATATTACAAGAACAAGATGCTTCTAGCCAAGCAACAAGAAGCTGGGAAAGCATTGATGGCCGAGGATGAATACTGGCTCGACCATTTGGACGAAGAATCTGAAGAAGGAGAGAAGGACGAGACAGCACACCTGTGCTTGATGGGGAAGAACCATTCAGAAGCTGGAGCCGATTCTGATGATGGATACAATGATGAGGTATGTAACTTAATTGAATCTGATTTTCTGAACCAAATGCATGCCATGATGTCTAAACTCCAAGAATTAGAGTCTAAACTAAAGCGAGAAAAAGGTGTCATAAATGAGAAAAATCAATCTATACATAAACTTAGTAATG
This sequence comes from Arctium minus, assembly GCA_954870635.1. Classification (NCBI taxonomy): domain Eukaryota; kingdom Viridiplantae; phylum Streptophyta; class Magnoliopsida; order Asterales; family Asteraceae; genus Arctium; species Arctium minus. The sequence continues at coordinate 35,332,130 of OX941088.1, forward strand.
ATATTGCTGAGAAAAATGTATTAATTGAAACTTTGCACAAAAATATAGACACCTGCGCTAAAGAAAAGACTATAATTCATAAAGAGTTATCTGAAACTGTTTCTAAATATAAAGAATGTGAGTTTAAGACTATAGAGCTTTCTAAAAGGTATTTTTCTATTTCAAAAGAAAAGAATTCTTTAATAGACAAGGTGAATGCTTTGGAAGAGAAATTACATACTTTAGGTCAAACTGAACACACAATTCATTTGAACAAACCTAAAGAGAAACCTGATACTTGGGGACTTGGTTACAAGAACCCACATCATCTCAAAAAGGGTATATCTGAAGTGCCTGCACTTTATGACTTTGGGTTTATGTTATTGGCTCCTCAACATCAAGACCTCAAACCCTTTTGGACTAGTCTGTCGGAAAAAGATAAAGCCAAGGAATATGATAAAAGAAAGAACACAGCTAAAGTTCAACTTCCATTTCGCTATGAGAAGTTGAATAACAGTTATAGTTCTAATAAATCAAAATTTCTTTCAAATGATTATTTTGAGAGTTATTCTGTAAAAGAGTTGGAGGCTAAACCCATCAAAGGTAAGATTTACGTACCTCCTCTAATCTTGGAAAGTAAAATTTCTGAACTCGAGAATACTCTTACAGAAGAAAGAATTTTGATGGACTTAGAACAAACTGTATTTTCAACAGTGTTAAAAAATATTAATTTTCCTAAATTCTCCAAGGCTTTAAATCCTGATGACAGGTCTAGTTCACTTGAGAATGATCTTAATTTCTTAAACTCTGATGGTATTTTGAATGATTGTGTTGCTCAATTTGACTTTACTTCTAAACTTCCTGATCATTCATCTTGTGTTGTTAATTCTTTTGGGCAACCCAGTGTGTTTGAAAAAGGTGAAACATCAACGAAAGTTGATAAATCAGTTTATGTGAAATCGAAGAAAGCAAAAGGTAAGAAACAAAAATCTCAGCTTTCACAGAAACCGATCCTCACTGGTAAGCCAAAGAAGAAACATTCTCTTAATTCTCATAGTTCTAACTCTAAAGTTTCAAATGTTTCAGATTTGAGAAAGCAAAGGGTTGGAGTTAAGACTGCATGGATACCGAAACAGAAGATAGACGAGAAAGCTAAATCTAGTTCTGGTTTTATTTTGAATAAAAAGACTTCTAGTAAAGATGATGTGATTGTGAATGTTGCTACTTTTAAATCTCATATGGTTGATTCTCGCAAGAAGTACTCTATAAAGCAATTATTCCAGTTAGCACCATCTAATAAAAAGTTTTTAAAATATGGTAAATGTGATTATGTTTCTCGTAAATATTCTGATGTTTGGTATGGTTCTTATTATGTCTCATCTCATAGTTATCATTCGTTTTACCATGTTTATGGTTTTCAAAGGCAAAGTGGGCCCAAATTTAAATGGGTGCCAAAATCAAGTACTAACAGTGGAGGTCCCATTTTTAAATGGGTTCCTAAACCTCTTCTTTCTTGATTTGTGTTGTGCAGACCCGTCATATGTGGTACTTGGATAGCGGGTGTTCCAAGCATATGACCGGGCAGAAGAGTATGTTGTCTAATTTTACGGACAAATACTGCGGCACAGTTCGTTTTGGGAATGATCAGTTTTCACCTATTCTGGGATATGGTGATGTTGTACATGAAAATCTTACGATCAAGAAGGTGAGCTACGTTGAAGGCTTAGGGCACAACCTATTCAGCATTGGCCAGTTCTGCGACAAAGACTTAGAGGTTAATTTCAAGGCCAAGACAAGTTCAGTACGCACTGAAGAAGGAAAAGAACTCTTGGTCGGCACTCGCAAGTCAAACCTCTATACCATCAACTTGTAAAAGGTCAAGGCTGACAATCAGGTCTGTCTACTATCAAAGGCCTCGATGCAACAAAGCTGGTTATGGCATCGACGGCTTTCTCACCTCAACTTTCGGTACATCAACAAGCTGGTCAGTGGAAAGTTAGTGAAAGGACTTCCAGAGCTGAAGTTTGAAAGAGAACATCTATGTGCAGCGTGTGAAAAGGGAAAGATGAAGAGAGCCCCACACAAACCAAAGCCTGAACCGAGTACCAGCTCTCCATTAGAGTTGTTGCATATGGACTTGTGCGGTCCTATGCGAACGCAAAGCTTAGGAGGAAAGAAGTATGTGCTAGTTATCGTGGACGACTATACGCGATACACTTGGGTTAAGTTTCTACGGTCTAAAGATGAGACTCCTGATGTTCTCATTACATTTCTGAAGACGACCCAAGTCAATCTGCAAAAACAAGTCAAGATTCTCAGGATTGACAACGGCACAGAGTTCAAGAACAAGATAGTTGAAGAATATCTTGAGTCGGTCGGGATATCACATCAATACTCTGCTGCTCACACGCCTCAACAGAACGGAGTCGTCGAAAGGCGAAATCGTACACTTGTCGAGGCCGCTCGGACAATGCTCAGCCAATCTGACTTACCTTTATTTTTGTGGACTGAAGCTGTATCGACTGCGTGTCACACTCAGAATCGCTCCATGATACACCACCGATTTCAGAAGACTCCGTATGCGTTGATCAACAACCGAACACCAACCATTAAATATTTTCATGTTTTTGGTTGTAAGTGTTTTGTTCTAAACGACAGAGAGAATCTGAACAAGTTCAGTGCTAAGGCGGATGAAGGCATCTTCGTTGGTTATTCCTCTACATCGTCTGCATATCGTGTTTATTTGAAGAAGTCAAAGACAGTGATCGAGAGCGTCAATGTTACATTCGATGAGGACATGGCTTCTGAGCACATCAGTTCAGAACCCATAATTACCGGAGTATTAGCTTCTGGGCCAACCAGTCCAGGACCTGCACCTCAAGAGAACAAATCAGATGGCGCTTCATCGTCTACTTCTAAATTATCTGATTTGGATTTATTATTTGAACTGTTTTATGAAGAATTTATTGGATCTCGTTTGCCTGAATCTGTTGTGGTTGACAGGATGGAAGACTCGTTGACTACCCATCCAACCACTTCCGATATCTCTACTGAATCCAATTCCTCGATTCAGCAAGAAGTTCCAGTTCAAAAGCCTACTCCCACAGTTGAAGTTGTGATCAACAACGCCGAGACAGAAGTAGTTGACTCAGTAGGATGTACTGTAAGGATTGATCAACAGATTGACCAAGTTGTACCTACTACCACCTCTGCAACTACTACTTCAACTGAAACCCCCATTCATTATGAACCATCTTAAGGCGATAACAGTGGATTCCTAGATGCTGACAATGATCAACATGCATCTAATCCATTCCCTCATGAACATAAGTGGACCAAAGAGCATCCGGTACATCAAATTATTGGAGATCCTTCTGCACCGGTGCAAACTAGGTCTGCAACATCAAATCTATGTATGTATGGATCCTTTCTGAGCAAGATCGAGCCTACTCGCGTATCTGAGGCCCTTGCCGATTCAGATTGGGTAACTGCGATGCAAGATGAGTTGAATCAGTTTGAAGCACTGAAAGTCTGGAGACTCGTACCCAAACCGCAAGGTAAAACCATCATTGGTACGAAATAGGTGTTCAAAAACAAGAAAGATGAAGATGGTACCATTATCCGAAACAAAGCACGACTTGTTGCCAAGGGATATAGGCAAGAGGAAGGGATAGACTACGATGAGACTTATGCTCCAGTGGCGCGTATAGAGGCAATTCGGATGTTCTTAGCCTACGCAACTCACAAGAACTTCACCGTCTATCAAATGGACGTGAAGACAGCTTTTCTGAATGGAGTACTCAAGGAAGAAGTCTACGTCTCACAGCCAGAAGGGTTTGTACATCCAGATAAGCCGAACCACGTCTACATCTTGGATAAAGCTCTTTATGGACTGAAACAAGCACCTCGAGCCTGGTATGATATTCTATCTCAATTTTTGGTCAAGTCAGGTTTTACAAAAGGTACGGTTGATACCACTCTTTTCATTAAAAAGGATAAAGGCGATATCATTCTTATTCAAATATATGTGGATGATATTATTTTTGGTTCTACAAATCCTAAGTACTATAAGAACTTTGCAAACCTCATGGTGTCACGTTTTCAAATGAGCATGATGGAAGAGCTGAACTTCTTTCTCGGATTGCAAGTCAAACAATTTTCAACGGGGATTTTTATCAATCAATCGAAATACATTATGGATATTCTTCGGAAGTTCAAAATGGAAAATTGTAAACCGATTGGTACCCCAATGGCACCTGGTACTAAGATTGGCACCGATCTTTCGGGAAAGGCTGTTGATGTTAGGACTTATAGAGGGATGATAGGTTCTTTAATGTATCTTACTTCTAGTAGGCCGAATATAATGTTCTCTACATGTTTATGTGCTAGATATCAGGTCAATCCTAAATAATCCCATTTGTCTGTTGTTAAGCGGATCTTCAGGTATCTGAAGGGGATTGCAGCTCTTGGTCTGTGGTATCCTAAAGATACTAGCTTTGAACTAACAACTTATTCAAACGCATATCATGCTGGTTGCATGTTAGACAGGAAGAGCACCTCGGGTCATATCCAATTCCTCGGAGATAAACTCGTTAGTTGGGCTTCGAAGAAGCAATTATGTGTCTCCAAATCAACGGCCGAAGCAGAATATGTAGCTGCTGCTAGCTGCTGTTCTCAGGTCTTGTGGATGAGAACACAACTGCGAGACTATGGATTTCATTTCAATAGAATCCCGATCTATTGTGATTCAAAGAGCGCTATTGCGATTACCGCTAACCCTGTTCAGCATACTAAGACCAAACACATAGATGTCAGGTATCATTTTATAAAAGATAATGTAGAAAAGGGCACAATTGAACTTTACTTTGTAAAAACCGATTATCAGCTTGCAGATTTGTTTACCAAACCTTTAGACGAAAAGAGATTTAATTTTCTTGTCTCAAGACTTGGTATGCTAAATCTTAAGACCTAATCGTTGGTTACCTATTAAAGTTTCTTATTGTGTCTCTTTATCATATCTTTATTATTATTTCCGCATGATACCTGCTCTTTAATAGTTTGTTCATGATCTCAGGGGGAGTGTGAGAAGTATCTTATAGATGGTCAATGTAATTTTGAGGGGGAGCAAAACTAAATGGATTGTATTTACTGATAACTTGTCAGTGATGCATGATTTTAGGGGGAGCGTAAAAGTCAAAGGAGTATGACAATGACTTCTGATTATTTCTGCTTAGAACTCGTACATCAATTGTTTTACTGCTTTATGTCATTTCAATTTCAGTGAATAAAGTTTATTTGACTAGACTTTTAGATTTTTTGTAGGTTGAGAGATGCTTCAAAGATCATATCTTTATGACTTTAAGCTTGACTTCGCGAGATGTGAGACTGTACTCGAAAGGTATAATTTCTTTTCTTCATCTCATTCATGGTTGAAAAAAGGACAACTTTCAATCATAAGAAAACATGTTCTTAAATGTTCAAACCACTTCCCGATTCTCAAACAGATTTCTTGAATTGGAAGTGTGCTTTTAAATGTTTTCTGTTTCATCATTGAGCTTTAACTGATCAAGTTAAATCACCTGAGCATCATATGCTTCATAGGAAAACATGGGATCAGTATGCTAGGACTTCAAAGAAACTTCTATGGATTCACGTTAACCAGTGTCTCCTACCAAAGAAGTTAATCCTTAGTAATTGAGTGTAAGGCATCAAAAGAAATGAGTGTAGGATGTGTGATGAGAGAAAAGATAAAAGAGAGCTTGGTTAGCTGTGAGCTTAAAGATTAAAAGAAAGAGGGTGAGAGATCAGAGTAAAAGAATATTAAACTCTGCACCAACTACTTTTTGCGCCGGGCAGCCACATTTCTAATGTTACACAATTCTTTGGTGAACATTATTGAAACAGACAACTAGCCCCTGCCAACTCTTGACTTTACCCCACCAGCTACTCATTTTCTTCTCAACAAGAAAATGTTTCATTTTCAAAGGGGACGCAACACATATGCTATCTGATTTTCATTTGGAAAATCGGGACATTGAAAAGAAGGAAGTCTGCCCCACTTTCATACCTCATTCATGCACATTGAGTCTGTGTTTAACCAACTGTTGTCTCAGTGGTTTACACTTTTTGAGCCTTATAAGCAATCATCTTATGCTTAATTTATTCCATCACTTGCACGAACACACAAAGAATTTGTTTCTTTGTCATAACGTTCATAGAAATCACCTTTGTGGTGGTTCGATGATTGAATGGAAGCCCTGGGGGAGTGAACATCATAAAAGCTCCTTTATATTGTGTATTCGTTACACACAGTGACTTTGTGTTACTGACAGGAAATTTTAACTGATTCATGTGTTGATTCAGGTGTTACACTTCATTTACTAACTTGTCTAGATTTGCAAAGATCTGGATGAACATCTTAATGAATTGACGGATACTCAGTGGTTCTGTTTGCAAGATCAATGGTGGAAGAAATTTCTTGAAGACACGTTTTGATGGACTCTTTGCTCTTTTCATCAAAAAGGGGGAGAAGCGTTAATCAAGAAATGAAGAAATTTTCTTTGAAGATGATTTGCTGAAGCATTCTGAGCTGAAACTGGAGATAATTTCTTTTCAAAATATATTCTCATCGTTTGAGGAGATTGCTACATTCTGAAGACAAAGAGGAAGATTACATTTTCTGAGCTTAAAGAATGATCTTGATCCAAAGGGGAGATTGTTAAAGCACTTATTTATTGGATTCAAGATCATAATTATCTGAAGATGGAAATCTGAAGTCAAAGCTGATAAAGTTGTCTCAACAAATAGTCTAGGGTCCTTTTGTAATAAATAGTCAAAGTATGTTTCCGTATTTTATTTATTAGTTTTTAGTTATTTAGTTTGTTTTAGTTGTTGGGCCCAAGCAAGCCAAGCCCATTAGTCTAATTAGCCTAAGTATATATTGTTTTGTTTAGTGGTAATTAGGTCAGAGAGGTTAAGAGAGAGATCTTAATTGAGAATTTTATTATTAGAGAGAGGCTGCTTGGTGTGGTGGTGCGCCGTACAGAGAGAAGCAGATAGAGAGAATTCGATTTCAAGATTGTAACCTGTTGAATCGTTTGGTTAATCAATATCAGGTTTGCTTTATTGTGTTGAATATATGTTTACTTGATTGAATGATTGCTTATTGGGACACACATGATGAATTGGGAACCTCCCAAGAGTCCGTCGGAAATCCGAACCTCCCAAAAGCTTCCTTTGTAGAGTTTGAAACGCCTTATCTTAACTCTCGGTCCACACGAAGTTCACTTTCTCTCGGGTTAGGGTCGTCAACGATGAAGCTCCAATCTTATCTCTACCCGAAGGATCGGAAGATTTCATGGTGTATAATGATGCTTCAAAGATGGGTCTGATATGTGTTTTAACGCAAAGGGGCAAAGTGATCGCTTACGTGTCAAGGCAACTCAAGGTGCACGAAATTAACTATCCCACCCATGATATAGAATTGGTGGCAGTGGTGTTTGCCTTGAAATTGTGGTGACATTACCTCTACGACACAAAGTGCACACTCTATACGGACCACAAGAGTTTGAATCACATATTCGATCAGAAGGAATTGGATATGAGGCAAAGGAGGTGGTTGAAACTACTAAAGAATTATGATTGCGAGTTGCTTTATCACCCGGCTAAGGCAAACGTAGTAGCCGATGCTTTTAGTTGAAAGGACTACAGGGGAAGTTCTTGAGCCACCTTTACGAGGATTGAATTGATGTCAACACTCGTCGAACGAATCAAAACGTTGCAATCCGAAGCTTTATTATAGGAGAATCTCAAGGAGGAAGTTATGGTAAAACAACGTTTACCCTTGACGGAGGATAGCCGTGGAGTAAAACTATTCAATGGGCGAATTTGGGTGCCCAAGGTTGGGGGAAACCGGGAACTTCTTCTCGAAGATGCCCATAAGTCAAAGTATTCTATCCATCCGAGGAAGAACGAAGATGTACAGAGACTTGAAATTGCATTATTGGTGGCCGGTTATGAAACTCGATGTGGCACGCTACGTAGAACGATGTGTGACTTGTTTGTAAGTGAAGGTCGAGCATCAACGGCCGTATGGGAGTCTTCAGTCATTAGAGATTTCGGAGTGAAAATGGGAACATGTCACCATAGATTTCGTGACAAAATTGCCAAAGACCTTAAGGGGTTATGACACGGTTTGGGTGATAGTGGACCGCTTGATGAAAATCACCTATTTCTTAGCTATGTGGGAAACTTTGCCTATGGACAAGCTAGCAAAGTTGTTTATTGATGTAGTGATATCCCATCATGGTGTACCATTGTCCATTGTCTCGAATCGTGATAGTCGGTTCACGTCAAATTTTGGGACTTTTTGCAAAAAGAATTGGGTACGCACGTGAAGTTGAGTACGACCTACCATCCCTAAACCGATGGCTAAAGCGAGAGAACTATTCAGACGCTTGAAGACATGTTGAGATCTTACGTGATCAACTACGGGGGGTAGTTGCAACTTGTACCTACCTTTGGTGGAGTTCGCGTACAACAATAAATACCACTCGAGTATTGGAATGGTACCGTTTGAAGCCTTATATGGGCGGAAGTGTAGAACTCCCGTGTGTTGGCTTGAAGCGGGCGAGAAACAGTTTGTCGGGCCCGAAATCGTTCAAGAAATAGCTGATAAGGTTAAAGGCATTCGAAAATGATTGAAGGCGACTCAAGATCGGCAAAAGAGCTACGTCGACAAGAAAAGGCGACTGATGGAATTTCAAGTGGGGGATCGCGTGATGCTGAACGTGTCCCCATGGAAAGGAATTATACGGTTTGGGAAGCGCGGGAAACTGAGTCCCCGTTTTCTAGGATCGTTCCCCGTGATTAAGCGTGTGGGGCTCCAAGACTGTAACGCCCGTAGTTCGGTTTAGAACTTGTATATATATATATGTGCTTGTTTGTGTCCTTATACCTTTTAAAATCTAAGTCAAAAGAATGAGACAGTGAATTGTGCGGCTTGGGGTGCGACCTCTAAACCGCAAGCAAAGTCGCGGGACTCTCTGGAGTTCAGACCTTCGGGCACACGCGCAGCTTGGTTCACGACCTCAAAGCCGCGGGACTCCCTGTAGGTCCTAAAACGGGTTAAAATGCTTTCTTTCTCATTTCCCACTCTTTAATCTTCACCAAAATTAGTTTTGTTCAAGAGAGAAACCCTAGGGGCGATTTTTAGCAACCTCACCCTCCTCACTCCTTATTCATTGTCAAGCATTTACTCATTGGTGGTTGGGGGAATGATTTGAGACTTCCTAACCATTTATTGAAGATTCTTCAAGATCCAAGTTCAAGAACTCAAGCTTTCACCCACTTCTTTTCTAGGGTTTTGTATAAAACCTAGATAGTGAGTTCTTCTAACCATTTTCAACTAAGATACATGTCTTGTATGTTTATTTGCCATTACTTCATATGCATGAATATATCTGATCACCTGATAAGTTTGACCTAACTGCTACCTTTGTGATTATTGGGGTTTTTGACTAATGTTCATCATGTGGACTTTGATGGGTTTATTGTTAGCATTATTTTGGCAAGATTGTGTAATATCATGGATTCTATGAAGATTATTGTTAAACCTACATGTGTTAAGGTTTTAGGCTTAATATGGGATTGGAATCATGTGTAGTCTTATACATGTATCATGTTGATATGGAAAATGTATAGAGATGGTTATTATATATATATATATATATATATATATATATATATATTGGAGGAACCGTGGGTATGTGCCAGGAGGATGTAATTTGAGGTGCCACCTGAACGGTATGCACCTAGACCTCCTCCATTTGGAGTAATGCCTGAGAGGTAGTCTTCAAGTGTGTCGGGCCTTGGGGTGTTGCTCATGCGAGTGAACATCAAGGTACATTGACTTGAGGTAAAACTCATTGGTGTGATGGGTTTCCCCCATTGATTCCCGTATGGCCCATGTCGACTAAATCGTTCTATAATTGCTCATACCATGCTCTTTAAATGTTATGCCATGCTTTGTACAACTCACTAGGCTCGTTTGGCCTAACACTTGTTTGGTTTGATGTGTAACTCAGGTTCTAGCGGCGTGACCGCCAAGAAGGTCTAGATGACTTAGATGCGAGCTTGGGGACATTTTTGGGATGCCAACTATAGAAAGCTTATTTTTGGATTGGAAAACAACTTGTATTAATCTTGTTCCTAAATAGGGTTTAGATTAAATGGTTGTTTTCCCTCACATTGTTATTCATTACAAACTTGTAATCTTAACAGACGTTTATTGTCTCCCTTTTTGGGAGGAGCTCATGCTTTGGCATATTTTTGATTACCATGTTTCCCTTTTATGGAAATTTTTGTTATCCCAATTTTTGGGGTGTTACAAGTTGGTATCAGAGCTCTAGTTTAAGTGAACTAGGTGTCGATTTTAACATACCTAGACTTAAGCTGGTTGAGCATATCGTATCACTGTTCTACTGGGTAGAAAATTCCTAGGTGGGGAGAGTTTTAGGATTACGGAATTGCATTGATTGAAATTTTATAATGATGACGACGAGGGTTCTTATGTAAAATACGTTCACAATCTCACTTGGCCGGTGTTGTTCTGAATTTATGGTTACGTAAGCATGCTTCAAATTGTTATTATGATAATTAATCTTGTAGTAGTACGTATTGAACCGTTTATCTTTCAAAGGATTAATCGGTATGATCTTTATCATGTGTGACAGTTCACAATGGTAAACACTCGGAACATGCTCCAAAATCCGCGGGATGGTCACATTGAAGATGAGTCTACCGCTGATCAACCTCCTTTGGTAACAGCTACTGAAAGACCATCCGTAACCAATGTCGTGGGTGGAGTACCAGAACAAGTACCAAGGGTGAACCTTGAGTCCGGATAACCGATTGTAGAAGAGGTAACCATGGAGACAAGGATCCGAGACAACATGATGCAAGCCATGAATTCGACCATGGCACAACAACAAGAATTCTTCTTGAAACTGTTAGAGGACCGTGATGCCAGTCACCGACGAACTGAGGCCATGGCGGAGAATGCGGTGAATGGGTCGGGTGGCGGACCGGCCGTCATAGGGACAGAGGAGCATGCTATTAGAACTGAGAAGAAGAATGATGGGGGTTGCTCTTTCAAGACGTTCCTTTGTAGTCGAGCTCCAGAATTCTCCGGGACGACCGACCCACTAGCATGTGTGAAGTGGATCCAGGATGTTGAGATGACATTTGAGTCTAGTGAGTGTGCGGACTCTCAAAGGGTCAAGTTTGGATCCCAATTGCTCCGAGGAGATACGCTGAGCTGGTGGAATATTACCAGGAGAGCACTCACACCGGAAGTTCTAGCCCAAATCACTTGGCCCATATTCAAGAAGAAAATTATGGAGAAGTATTGCAACGAGAGAGCGTTGGATAAGATCGAAGATGAGTTCCGAAATTTGAAGAAGGGTAACTCATCGGTCGCTGACTACGCCAAACAATTCATGGATAAACTGAGCCTGGTTGAGCACTTGGCAACCGATGAGGGGGCGAAAATAAAGGCGTTTGTGAAGGGTTTGCCGACAGATATGAAGACGGACGTGAGGAACGCTCACAAGAGCACCTTACAAGAAGTGATCGAGGCATCTCAGCTGGTAGAGGACAACATGATACAAGACAAGGAAGAGAAGAAACAACAAAGAGAAAAGAGAAAGTGGGAAAGGCCGCAATAGTGCCATGGGCATAGCCGCGTGGCACAGTCGCGACCTGAGTACCACCCGCGGTACATTTGGGGAGGAAGTGTCGGCGATTGTGACAATTGTCACTCTCGCCTAACACTCTCGCGGGATTGGTACCGATACCTCCCCAACTCGGGCGACAATGTTGGCGATTGTGACACATGTCACTCTCGCCGGGCAAGGTAGCGATCGAGCCCCGGGGCTTTAAATGTTTGACAGACGAGTTTTCTTCATTTATTTCTGATTTCAGAGGTCGAGGAGGCGATTTTCTGCTGTGTAGGTGAGTTCCCTCTTCCTTAAGCCTCTCTCTTCATTTACTCCCAAACTCTAGGGTTGTTGTGAATGATTTATTGAATCCTATAGGGTTGTGTAAGCATTCAAGTGAGGAGTAATCAAGTCTCCCAAGATCCAAGCACTACCCAACTATTCTCTAGTTCTTGGGTTTTAGGGTTTCAATCTATAACTCACCAAGGTGAGTTCATACACCTTCTTTTAACTTCATACATGTTAAAATCCCTGTATTTTGAACCTTTACACATACTCTAACCCATGTGATGTTGGTTTAACAAATCTCAACCTAAAACCTAAATTTTTGGGGGTTTTAGGGTTTGGTCCAATAAATGTATTTTGAAGGAAGGTGAAATGGGATTTATGAACATTGGTGTTTCTCACCAACATTATTGTCATTATCTTACGTTTAAGGGGTGTTGATGATTCTAAGCTAAACTAGGGTTTTGAAAGGGAACTAATGTAATACCCAGTTTTATTATAGTTGTAAATATTTTAAATCGTTACAGTGAATACTATGCATTTTAATTCCTTTGTATTTTATCAGAAATAGGTCCAATATAAAGATATTTACATACACATGTTGAAATTTTAGTATCAAGTTATTGGCAACATTAAAAGGGGATAGTTCGAAAGCTGAAAAATATCTTTGTTAAAAACAAAGAAAATATATATACAAAGTAAATAATTAGAAAAAGATAACATATATATATATATATATATATATATATTATTAATATTGTATTATTATTTCTATTTAAACAGTTTTGTTGTTTTACTCAAATTAGTTAGTCATATGAATTTTTATGAAATGCAATTTATATACTTTTGAAATCATTGATTTATTACGATTATAATGAAACTTTCAGATTCAAAAACCGACAAAGTTTTATTTATAGGACTGTTTCGATATTAAATATATCGTTTTTATTAATTTTAACAACAGAGTTAAAACTTATACAACGCATATATTTTTGGACTCGGTGACTTACATAGATCATAATGACGTTTTTAAATTCGAAAAAGAATAAAGTTTTTATTTTAGGGTCACTTGAGCAAAACAATAGAAATGTGTCATTTATGGATAATAGGAATATCGGATTTATACCAAATTTTATATTTTAATACGTTGAAAAATCTAGATACCGTAAATATCAAAAAGATCAAAATATAATTACAAAAATTTGTACAACTCCGAAAAAGGCATAGCAATAGCATGCCTATGGATATGTATTATCGAATAGGTTCCAAATATATATTCATATTGGGATTTAGGGTTACATATACAAAGTTATACTTAAAGAATAGTATAAATAAAACATGGTTAAGGTTTAATATATATATATATATATATATATATATATATATAAAATGAATAGATATTCATCTAAGGTAAATTGGGATAAAAGTTTATCTTTGGTAAATAAATAAAAATAAAAACATGGTCGTCCTATGTTACCTCCTCAAAACTTATCTTTTTCATTACACCATCCAACACTATATATAGGGGTTACGTCCATAGAAGGATTCACAAAATTATAAAAACAAATATATATTAGAAAGTTACAGTACGGTTAAGGCGATAATTTAAGGTGAGTTTATTTTTACTGGATACATATGTGTTATATTATCGTATTTACCGCATTTTACTTTTTAAGTCGTTACCCTTAATATTATCATTAAATATTTTTAATCGTTTATTAAAATGTTATTATTGTTGGTCCCTAAGGTGCTTAACAAGTTTGTAGAAGGGGGGGTTGAATATAAACACAGAATTTAAAATTTAATAAATTGTTTATTGATAAATCAAACACAATTTACAAGTCTGTTGCGGAATAAGATTAAGTAAGACTCAATCTAAACAAACTTAAGAAAACACTAAGATGGTTGCACAAGAATTTCAGAGAATGGGGGATTTAGAATATAGAAAACAAAGGTTTCTATTTGGGGTTTAAGGATTGAGCACCCCCTCAGATGGAGGGGTGAACTTCCTATTTATACCCTATGCATTAAATGCATGGCAGGACACTTTACATGTGGCGTTCACTGATTGACTTTGGAAGTCTGACTTTGGGAGACATGCTTTCGGCCGGATCATGAACAGTGTAGTTGACAGAGTTGTTGTACGAATTATGGCAGAGGCATGTCCTGTCTGACACATCGTACTGAGTTGTGCAAGGTAAGACAAATAGAAACTTGAGGTATAAGCTTTGTGATCATTCAATCGCTGAATATCTCTTTCTTCAGAGATATCAAGAGTTCAGTGATCGCTGAAGCTTTCCTCATGTTCCTTCGCGTATAAGTAGAGTTGTCTTTGCTTCATTGATATCCGCATCAGGTCACTAGTAGACTTCTCTTTGTTCAGCAACTTCGTTTTTGATTCAGCTATGAACATCTGTTGACGCGAGACTTGTCTTCAGGGATTACGTTACTGTTTACATCAGAACTATCAGCGATGCTGAACAGAATCAGTTTGATCACTGATAGTGAAACACTAATACATACTAAATGTTTATAAGAAGACTATCAGCGATAACTGAACAGACTCAGTCTGATCGCTGATGGTGAAACACTAATACATATTAAACGTAATTTTCACTAAGTACAGAAAAGGGTCGTTATCAAATCACTGAGAGAGTTTGGATCAACAATCTCCCCCTATTTGATAATGACAAAGTAACTGAAGAAAATTACTTTATAATTTAAAATGATGGAATAATCAGGACTCATAACATACATGTCCCAATTACTATTTTGAGGGATCTTTTACAGCACTGATAGAGTTAAGTACTTCACTGAAATTCTCATTAATCCAAGAAAAGAATTACAAGGTATGAAAATTACAAGTACAAGTGATGTACTAACTACTGTAAGTTAGACTAATAGATTACAAGAAAGAAAACTAATCTATCAGCTATCTAAAGAGGGTTTAGAAGGATATATCAAATACTCAGGTATTTCTTCTCCTTTTTGCCTTCGCTCTAAAGATTCTTTGCAGATGATCGTTATGATTGGCTCAGCAGCAGGAGAGAGAGTACACCATAGGTACATGAGATCCTTGAGAAGAGCGAGGGGACAGATAGGGATTTCAGAGACTCTTTGAAATCTGAGCTGTTCCTCGTCATCTCTGAAGAAGATTCCAAAAGGTTCTTCAAGAACTTGTCCCGCAACGTATGGTCCTCCAGGAGGCAGAGATAGATCCAGAACTGAAAGATCAGGAGGAGGACCGAACAGAGCTTCTCTTAAGAATTTGATGGAGGTTTCATTTCTGATCACTGCGACATTATCAGATGAGGAGGAGATAGGCTTTCTCTTGATTTGCTTGGACTTTGGAGGAAGATTAGATGGCACCTTTAGTATAGCAGCGACTCTGTTGATGAGGGCATTATTCAGCCTTTCAACATAGCCTCTGTATGTTGACTTTGATTTCTTCAGCGCATCTTTGAACTCAAGCCACTACATGTAGCCGAATTTTTCCAGCTTTGAAATGAACATAGCTTTGCAACTTCCATCCTCTCTGGTAATCTCCATGGTAACATAAAGTTTATCCTTCTTCTTTCTCCCAGAGATAGCAACAGCTACGATCTTCATTGGGTCAGAGCGATAGTCAATTTTGTGCTTGCACCAATCGACTGTATTATCGCTGACCGCTTTTTCTTTGGAGCGTTCCTCTTCAATCTCTTTCAAAAGAGCTGCCTGGACTTCCACTAGTTTGCTTTTCAGCTTCTTGTCTTTGACTTGAGAGGACTGAATTTTGAGAGCCAGAGAGGCATCTCTTTGACAGTCAGCAATCATGACGGATTCTTCGATTTCAGCTTCAGTCAGGAACTCTAGATCCGTTGATTGAGAGGGGATCTTTCGACGCTGATTCTCCATATGAGAGATCATCTCTGTTCTTTTCTTCATTTCTTCCTCTGACCAGTGAGATGGTCTAGAGGGCCTTCCATGATGTTGCAGGGACTCTTCTTCTTCTTCTTCCTCTTCATCAATCTCTCTTACAGAGATTGGGATTGGTTGGTCATCAGCTTCAGCAGCTGGGATTATTTGGAGCTCTTTACCCTTAAGCAGGGGAGAGAACTATCTGGTCAGAAAATGAAAAAGGTTAGTTTATTTTTATGGAAGAAGAGAGATAAAGGCTAGAAAGAAACAGGGGTGGGATTTTTATAGAAGGATAAGGGAACGAGGGAAAGGCATACCTGAGAAGGATTCTCCTCAGATAGTGAAGTCTTCTTCAGGCTTCCCTCAGCAGTAGCACCTTTGCTTTGGGAAGGGGTTCCTGAAGAAGTTCCATGGCTCCCCCCTGCTTTGATAACTTCTTTTGAAGCTATCGCTGTTGAAGTGACGGCTGAAGAACACCATAGCGATGGATCTTCTTCATCGTCATCATCATCATCTTGATGAGGTTCTTCCTCTTGATCTTCAAGATCAAGGGATTCATCTTCATTGTCCTCTTCTTCTTCATCATCGATTAAATCTTTGAGAGAAGGAGGGGCTTTTTCAGCAGCTATCTCCCCCTCAACCTGAGAGGGAGTTTCCTTCTGTTGGATCTCAGCAGCGACTTCAAACTCCGTATTTTCTTCAGCTGCCTTCTCCCCCTCTTTGTCATTATCATTGAGGGAGAGATCTTTGGAAGGAGATGAAGCTTTTGCAGCGGCCAACACCTGAACTTCAGCCTCCAAACAGTCCAGACGGCCTTCAAACGCAGAAAGATCTGACGTATCCTGATGAATGAACTCCACGGAAATGTTCAGCGATGTACGATCGTTCTCTGTGAATGAGGGAGTAGGAGTCGGAGCTGGTGCCTTCATGTGAGTCAGGATTTGCTGAAGAAGAACTTCACAAAAATCAACCTTTGTAGCCAGGGCTGCAAACTTGGAGAGTAGCGATTTGAGAAACGTCAGCTTTGGAGGCGCAGTTGGCTGTCAGCGTCTTCAGTGCTTCACCAGCTGATTGAACAACATTGGTG
This sequence comes from Arctium minus, assembly GCA_954870635.1. Lineage (NCBI taxonomy): Eukaryota > Viridiplantae > Streptophyta > Magnoliopsida > Asterales > Asteraceae > Arctium > Arctium minus. Next base: position 35,349,095 of record OX941088.1, read on the forward strand.
GTGTTGTTGAGAGAGGCAGTCAGAGATTCCACCTTTGCACTCAAACTGTTGACATTGGTGTCAACTGTCGCCAAACTAGGACCTGAAATATAAGTTAGTTTTTGAGAAACAGGCTTATATGGTGAGTTGGGAGAAGTGTTTAAGGTTATAGGGATACCTGAATTATCAAACATTTTGTAGAATTGTAAAGATTCCTCAAAATATTGATGTTCAGGTCCTATGGGTCCAAACTGTGGTTGAGTAGAAATAGATGGAGGGTTAGAGATCAAAGAAATAGAAGGACTAGAGATGGGGATAGAAGATGTAGGGATAGGGGTAGTTACCTCAGGTTGTTGTTGAACTGGGATCGTAGGTTGCGTCACTGTTGTTGTGACAGCGACCGAGATCGCTGGCACGGTTGAAGTGGGTATCGCTGAGGATGTGGAGGAGAGACCCACGAATGCATCCAAGGAAGTTTGTTGATAAACATCCTTAGGTATAGAGCTAGAGGTAGCTTTCTCCTTGGTCACCTTGGCCTTCTTCGAAGGACCAAGGGAGCCAGTTGATGGTCGTTTGGAAGGGGTAGCGGCAGGGATAGCAGAAGAAGGAACCTCCTGCGTGGCCGCTGAAGACGAAGAAGTGAGGAGAGAGAGTCGGGAGCGAAGTTCAGAGATACTTACCTCGTTAGGGAGCGGTTTGACCTCCAGGGAGCGCTGACCCACTTTTGGAAAAGATGCATCCGAGTTAGTGGGGTAAGTAGCAGGGTAGAGGAACTTCAGGTACGCGCAGATGAAGCGTACGTAGGGGACCTTGGGATCCCTCTCGGTCTTCTCTATCTTTGACTTTAGATCGTCAAAGATAGTTGTTGCGTAGTCGAAGTTTCTTCCAGCGATCACTGAGTAAGCCATATGGACCTGAATCTTGCTGGTTTGGTCCAGTGACCCACTCTTCCCACTCATACACTAAATGAAGTGTGAGAAGATGTAGTTAAGCTGAGAAGGCGTCAGTGCCTTCTTCACAAAAGTCAGCTTCTTGTTTGGAATCGTCGTCCTTGGCTTGGGTTCCCAAGAGTATTCCATTGCATCCAGGAATTGGATGAGTTCAGCATCAGTTGGCAAGGCATCGAATCCATTCTTGGGTTTGTCAGGAAAATGCAGAGCTTTCCTCAGCCCTAAGGCAGTCATCATCCCTGATCCAATTCAGTGCTGAAGGAGATAGCAGGAACCTGTTCACCCTTTTTGTTAGTGATAGAGGTTTCTTCAGCGGTAAACCAGAATTGTTGGAGTAGAGCTTTGGAAGGAGTGGGATCCACAGTGATAGCGTAAGCAATGCAGGATTGCTTTAGAAACTTTGCGGCTTCTTTCAGATGTGGGTATTTGACACCATCAAAGTAAAGGCGAGCAATATGATTGTTTTTGGGAAGCTCCGAGTCAGAGATGGCGAACTTGACGTTCTTAGAGGCGACAAGTGCAGATTGAGACATTCTGAGAGTGAACAGATAGAAGAATAGAAGAAAGGTTTTAGTCTAAAAAATAAAGAAGATTTGCCCAGTTTCTATTTTGGGAAAGAAACATAGCAAAATCAACAATTTTGAAGATTAAAAAGGTGTTCTTAATATAAGATACAAGAACAAGAAGAAAAACCAAAGATTTTGAATGAAGAAAAATCAAAATAAAATGGTTTTTAAAGAATAAAATCAAAAATGAAAATGATTTTATGTGATAAGAATATTATAAACCCATAATGGCAGTCCATAAATGGAGTTTTATGTAAAAAGATTTAAGATAAGAATAAGAAAAAGATCAAGAATAACCTGTTGATCTTTGAAGAGGATGATGCAAATGCTTGAGAATGCTAGAATGATTGAGAGAGAATTCTTGCTTAGAAAGTATTTCCAGAAAGCGTAAAATGATAAGAATGGAAAAACATTCCTTTTATACGTGAGAGAGAGTGTGAGAGGCGGGAAAAAAAATGCTCATCATGACATGGACATGTCCCACGAAGTTGATTGGATGGAAGGGCAACGGACGAACGTTTCAGAAAAAGGCATGTCGTGGATTATCGGTTCAAATGACGTCATAGAAGAGAGAGACTGTTCATTTGTCCGTTTTGAAATTATCGCTGAAGAAAAGTCAGCGATAGATTTTCTTTTTAAGAAGGATCACTGACTAGAAATATCAGTGATAAATTTATTTTTCAAAAAGCTTTTAATCATTTGAAGAAAGTTCAGTGATTAAGGTTTATATTTTGAAAAACATCTTAACTGAATGAAGATTCAGTTGTAGGGATGGAGAGAACATACCTGAGAGTCAGAATGTTTATCAGAAAAAAATGATAAAAGGGGAACTTATGATTACTGACACAATGCATGAACGCTGAAGAATTATTCTTCGAGATTCAGCATTCCAAGCTCACTGATGAGAAAGTTGAACCTTGTCTCATCGAGAGGTTTGGTGAATAAATCAGCAAGCTGAAAGTCAGTAGGGATAAAATGAAGTTCAATATCACCGTTCATCACATGATCTCTGATAAAGTGATATCTGATCTCTATGTGTTTTGTCTTTGAATGTAGCACTGGATTATTTGCTATAGCGATAGCACTAGTGCTGTCGCAATAGATTGGAATATTTGATAGCTGAAGGTCATAGTCTAATAGTTGATTTCTCATCCATAAGATCTGAGAACAACAGCTTCCAGCTGCTACGTATTCAGCTTCAGCTGTGGAAGTGGACACTGAATTTTGCTTTTTGCTTGTCCAACTTACCAGCTTTCCTCCTAGGAGTTGACATCCACCAGTGGTACTCTTTCTGTCAAGTTTACAACCTGCAAAATCACTATCAGAATAACCAGTTAGATCGAACCCTGAGTCTTTGGGATACCAAAGACCGAGGTTAGGAGTTCTTTTCAGATATCTGAATATGCGCTTAACAACGATCAGATGGGATTCCTTGGGTTCAGATTGGTAGCGTGCACATAAACAAGTGGAGTACATGATGTCAGGTCAGCTCGCCGTAAGATACAGCAGGGAGCCTATCATTACTCTATAGGCAGTGACATTAACAGGTTTTCCAGAAGGATCTTTGTTAAGTGTCAGAGGAGGTGCCATAGGAGTTTTCATTATTGAAGTTTGTGTTAGATCAAACTTCTTCATCATATCTTTAATATACTTACCTTGGCTTATAAAAGTACCTTTGTCAGATTGTTTAATCTGAAGACCAAGAAAATATGTCAGCTCACCCATCATACTTATTTTGTATTCTTTCTTCATTCTTTCAGCGAAGCGAGTATATAGAGATGGGTTAGTAGAACCAAATATTATGTCATCGACATATATTTGTACAAGAATTATATGACCTTTTATTTTTCTGAAAAATAACGTATTATCAATCTTGCCACGTTCAAAATTTTCAGAGATAAGAAAATATGAGAGAGTGTCATACCAAGCACGAGGGGCTTGTTTTAGACCATAGAGAGCCTTATCCAATTTATAAACATAATTTGGATACTTAGGGTCATAGAACCCTGGAGGTTGTTCTACATAGACTTCTTCATTCAGCTTTCCATTGAGGAACGCTAATTTTACATCCATTTGATACACAATGAAGTCTTTGTAAACTGCATAAGCTAAGAATAGTCGAATTGCTTCGAGCCTAGCCGCAGGGGCAAAGGTTTCATCATAGTCTACGCCTTCCTCTTGGCTGTATCCCTGAGCAACAAGTCGAGCCTTGTTGCGGGTTACAGTTCCATGTTCATCTAACTTGTTTCTAAACACCCATTTGGTGCCTATAACAGTTTTATCAGATGGTCTAGGAACGAGATTCCAAACTTTGTTGCGAGAGAACTCAGTCATCTCTTCTTGCATAGCGCTGACCCAGTTTGGATCTCTGAGGGCATCATCAGTCTTCTTTGGTTCTATTAAAGAGAGAAAGTTGACAAAGAGACAGATATTACCTGAGCTTCGTCGTGTCTGAATACCTGCATCTGGATCACCAAGAATTTGATCTATTGGATGATCTCTGGTCCATCGCTGAGCAGGAGCATGATCGCTCAACTCAGAGGTTGGATCAAAAATTGGGATGTTTACTGATGAGGACGTTTGAGGTTCATCAGCAATTAACTGTTGAGTAGTGGACAGACTGTTGTTGTTATCAGAGAGGTTTTCAGACAGAGGTAGATCTGATGGTAGTAAGGTGTTTAGAGGTTCAGCTGAAACCCATGAGTTGGATTCAGCGTTAGGATGTATGATGTTTGGATCATCATCAGCAGTAGGTGGATCTGTGTGCTGATGGTTTGAAAAGAAGGGTTCAGTTTATTTGTAGTGAGAAAACATCCAAGCATTTAACTCTTCATTGTCAGCGATTGGTTTGGAGTTCGCTGAGCGAGTTTCATCAAAAGTGACATGAATTGTTTCTTCCACAGATTGTCTTCGTTTGTTGAAAACTCTGTAGGCTTTTGAGATGGAGGAATATCCTAGAAATATTCCATCATCAGCTTTTGGGTCGAACTTTCCAAGCTGATCTTTATTGTTTAAGATAAAGCACTGACAACCAAAGATATGAAGAAAGATGATAGAAGGCTTCCTTCTATGAAAAAGTTCATAAGCTGTCTTTCCAAATCGCTTTACTATCAGTGATCTGTTTTGAGTAAAACATGCAGTGTTTACAGCTTCTGCCCAAAATTGAGTAGGGATATGAGAATCGCTGAGCATTGATCTAGCAACTTCAATGATCGTTCTGTTTCTTCTTTCAGCGACTCCGTTTTGCTGAGGTGTTCTTACTGAGGAAAAGTTATGAGAAATTCCTTTATTCTCAAAGAAATTATTCAGGGAACTGTTTTTGAATTCAGTTCCATGATCACTTCTTATTGAACAAACAGTAAGATTATTCAGCACTTCCATCTTTTTAACAAAGGATATTAGTTCTTCTGGAGTATCACTCTTACAGCGAAGAAAGATGACCCAGGTATAGCGAGAGAATTCATCTACAATGACAATCGTATATTTCTTTCCAGCTATTGATTTGATATTGACAGGGCCAAACAGATCCATATGTAAGAGCTGAAGAGGAATTGTCACTGAAGAGACTTGTTTAGGCTTGAAACTAGCTTTTGTTTGTTTTCCTTTTTCACATGCTGAGCAGAGAGATTCTTTAGCATATGAGTGCTGAGGAAGACCAGAAACCAGTTCCTTAGAAGAGAGAGAATTCAGGGTTTTGAAGTTTAGATGAGAGAGCCTTTTGTGCCATAGCAAGTTGACATCAGAAGAGGCCTTAGAGAGAAAACATAAGTTTTCAGTGGTAGTAGAGTCCATATCTATTACATAGACATTTTCTCTGCGATAACCACTGAGAGCAAGTTTTCCTTTCTCATCCACCACTGAACATGCTTTCTTAGAAAAGCGAACTTCGTAGTCTTTGTCACATAGTTGACTGATGCTTAGAAGGTTGTGCTTCAGTCCATCTACATAAGAGACTCTTCGAAAGGTAGTTGTCCCATTGCTGAGGACACCAAATCCTCGGGTATATCTTTTTCCATTTCCACCGAAGGTCACAGAGGGACCTTTCTCTTCCTTGTATTCATTGAGCAGGTCTTTTTGTCCAGTCATATGACGAGAACATCCACTATCGAGATACCAGATGCCCTTTGATCCCTGCACACATGAGGAAGATTAAGCGTTGTTTGGTACCCACTTTTTAATGGGTCCTTTTGGGTTAGTGGATATGGAAGGTTCAGTAATCTTCACAGCAGATGAAGATTTAGCTTCAGTGGTAATCTTCACTATGGTTAATTTCTTAACCTTAGTGGTATTCTTCACCTTGGTCGATTTTTCAGCTTTAGTGACCTTTTCAGCCTTGGAGGCATTCATCTTCACTTTAGCTGATTTATCAGCTTTAGTGGCAGTTGGACATTTGCTTGCAATATGGTTAGTAAAACCACAGTGATAGCATTTTCTATATTTGAAAATGGTTTTAGGACCAGAAGTAGAAGTTTTTGCAAGTTTAAGATGAGCAGGGCCAGGTCCAAGAATGCTTTTCTCATGAGATCTGGGAGGAATTTTCATTTCTTCAGATTTCATGGGTCTAAGATCAATCTTTAGCTTTGGAGGACAGAGATCGAAGATTTCTATCACAGAGCTAGAGGATTGATTCACTGAAGGTTTAGAAGGAACTTTCAGTTTTGCTTTCTTGGTAGCCTTCTGAGGACGAAGAATGGATTTTCCTTTATCCGCAGACTTAGTGTCTTTGGATTTTTCCTCAGGGATAGAATTTGAGGAAGAACAGGGATAGAATTGATTATAAGAAGTGTCAAAGAAAGAAGTGACAAACTTTCCAAACTTAAGCGTGGAACTTTCTTCTTTAGTTTCATCCTGTGGTTTCCAAAAACCAAGACCAGTTCTATCACTTTCAGGAATTTGAGCATTTATTATCTCACAGATCTTTGTTGATGATTTGCACCATTTTTCAACATGAGCCTTTTCTGCTTTTAGAGCAGCGATGGCTTGTTCGCGTTCAATGCTGATGATTTCATTTATAATGACTTGATCTTTCAACTTTTCTTCTAAAAGATTTAGTTCTCTGATCTTTTCATGACATTTCTCTAGCTCTTGAGTTAAATGAACATTTTTATTCTCAGCTTGAGTTTTGTCGTTTAGAGCATTATAAAGGTCAATCGTCAGCACATCAACAACGCGACTTCTCTCAGCTTCAGGCAGAGAGGGATTAGTAGAGATAGATACCTGAGATGATATGTAGCTCATAGAAGGTTCAGATGGTTCTTCTACTTCTTCTTTAATCTCAGCCATGAGGCAGAGATTAGCGACTTCTTCTTCATCAGAACTTGATTCTTCTGATTCAGCCCAGTCATGTTCTTCAGCGATGAGACCTTTACCTTTTCGCTTGTAGCTTTTCAGCTTTTGATATTTGTTCTTCAGCTTTAGGTATTTGTCATCACTGGATCTTCTAGAGGTAGAGGGCTTGAAGACCTTTTTAGACCTGCACTCACTAGCAAAGTGTCCAATATTTTCACAGTTATAGCAAGTGGCAGTAGCCTTATCAACAGGAGTTGATTTTGGCTTTTCAGTAAGAGAGAGAGAGGCTTATTTCTTCGGAAATTGCTCTTTCTTGCAAATCTCTTAAAAGAGTTTGTCAAGAGTGCTAAGGACTCATCAAACTCTGAAAGATCAGGGTCTGATAGATCCTCAGATTCAAAATCTAACTCAGTGATGGTGAGAGTAGATCGCTGAGATGGAATTATCTCTGAAGAGACTAAAGCAACAGGAGTGCTTTTGGAGTCTTTAGAATCTTTTACAAGATTCTTTTTCAGGAGATTCGATTGCTCATAGTTGAGCAATATTCCATACAAAGTGCTTGGAGAGAGAGAATTTAAGTCTTTTGTCAGCTTAAGACATATTGAATAACTGTTCCAGCTTTCAGGAAGACATTCTAAGAATTTTGTTAAGACCTCAGAATTAGAATAGGTCCTACCAACAGTTCTTAGATCAATGATTAAGCAGTTAAACCGCTGATGAACGTCAGAAAGAGATTCATTCTTACCAGCGATGAAACTTTCATACTGTCTTACCAAGTTAATCTTTCGAGTCTCTTGGATTTCAGTGGTGCCCTCATATTGAACACATATGGTTTCCCACATTTCTTTAGAAGTTTTCAGATGCATGATGGAATGGAAAACTATACCTACCTTCTTTTTGAGATAATGGTCTTTGCTCTTGCATCTATACCTACCTTCTTTTTGTCTTCATCACTCCACTGTCTTATTTCCTTAACGACATAACGTTCAGGGACAGCTTCAGTGGTGGCAGTAGCGGGAACTGCAACTATAATTCTAACAGGTTCATAGGGTCCATTTTCTATATATTCAGGTATAGTAGGATCAGCACCTTCAATAAATAGCATCATTCGATTTTTCCATAGAGAAAAGTTATCTCTGCTAAATCGATGAGGTTTATAAAGTGAACCATTATCATAGTAGTTTGTGTTTGTGTTAAGTGCCATTTAGAATAGCAAAGAAGAGAATAAAGCAAGATCTTGTTTATTAGATTAAACAAACTGCTCTGATACCACTTGTTGGTCCCTAAGGTGCTTAACAAGTTTGTAGAAGGGGGGGTTGAATACAAACACATAATTTAAAATTTAATAAAATGTTTATTGATAAATCAAACACAATTTACAAGTCTGTTGCGGAATAAGATTAAGTAAGACTCAATCTAAACAAACTTAAGAAAACACTAAGATGGTTGCACAAGAATTTCAGAGAATGGGGGATTTAGAATATAGAAAACAAAGGTTTCTATTTGGGGTTTAAGGATTGAGCACCCCCTCAGATGGAGGGGTGAACTTCCTATTTATACCCTATGCATTAAATGCATGGCAGGACACTTTACACGTGGCGTTCACTGATTGACTTTGGAAGTCTGACTTTGGGAGACATGCTTTCGGCCGGATCATGAACAATGTAGTTGACAGAGTTGTTGTACGAATTATGGCAGAGGCATGTCCTGTCTGACACATCGTACTGAGTTGTGCAAGGTAAGACACATAGAAACTTGAGGTATAAGCTTTGTGATCATTCAATCGCTGAATATCTCTTTCTTCAGAGATATCAAGAGTTCAGCGATCGCTGAAGCTTTCCTCATGTTCCTTCGCATATAAGTAGAGTTGTCTTTGCTTCACTGATATCCGCATCAGGTCACTAGTAGACTTCTCTTTGTTCAGCAACTTCGTCTTTGATTCAGCTATGAACATCTGTTGACGCGAGACTTATCTTCAGGGATTACGTTACTGTTTACATCAGAACTATCAGCGATGCTGAACAGAATCAGTTTGATCACTGATAGTGAAACACTAATACATACTAAATGTTTATAAGAAGACTATCAACGATAACTGAACAGACTCAGTCTGATCGCTGATGGTGAAACACTAATACATATTAAACGTAATTTTCACTAAGTACAGAAAAGGGTCGTTATCAAATCACTGAGAGAGTTTGGATCAACAATTATTAAACATTTTATAGTCATTACTCTGCACAAATTAAAATGTTATTATTAAATATTTTAAAGTCGTTACTCTGCACAAATTAAAATGTTATTATTTTAAAGTCGTTACTCTATTAAACATTTTATGGTTGTTACTCTGTTCAAAAGGTTGCTTAAAGTTTATTAACAAAAATATGAGATGAAATGAAAGCACATGTTCTACGTGTAATCTATAAAAGCTTTGTGCATGTGAGAGTATGTCCATAGTAAATACCTGACGGGGTATAATGATGGATGACGTCTTGCAAACGGACTTAGGGGGAAGATCCTTCTTGGAACCACAGGGATCTAGAATCTTGTTGAAAATGATGGGCATACTTACACATGAGATCTCGCACTAATATTATGCATGCTATGGATTTCATTCTAAAACCATAATTGCTCACAAAGCTTATATATCTCATGTATGTATCTCAGGCAAGGCGACATAAAGAGGAAATTGCAACGTACTACTGTCTTTATTATAATCATGTATAATAAACTGTTTGACTTTTATTTCGAATGCTTCCGCTTGTGGAATGAATTTTACGATGTAATAAAGTTTACGATGTAATAGTTTTTGTAATATATAAAAAAAAATCAGGGCGTTACAACTAATATTTTGATTGCAAAGTTTATAAGCTTGTGTTATATTGTTGTTAACAAGGTTTGAGATGGTATTTAATGGTTTATGATATTGATACTAGAAGATTTCTCCACCGAGATGAATGGGAGTCAAGGCACCAATGACATGAATTGGATCGATTGTAACTTGGTGCCAAACTTATTATATTTATTTCTAGTGTGATGTATTTGTTTGAGTCTTGGTTTTTATTAATAAATTATACCTTACAATTTCTTATACTGAAAACCAATTTTCTATTAAGAAATTATACTCAGAATCACCACAGTTTTTAATTAAGAAAATACTACGTGTAACTTAAGAAATTACGATACTGAATGATCTAAAGAAGTAATAAAAAAATCTCTTGGACCCAAATTGAAACTTTTAGAAAAAGTTGTTACAACTTTTACAAAAGAAGTAAATGTACGTGCGTAAATGCAACTTCGGCGATATTACATGGACCATTCCTGTAACTTACAGGCCTATTAAACGTTAGGGTTCGCTGCCAAAAGCCTGAAAATGGCTTCTTTTGGCTCAATTAGGTCTGCGATATTCGACAAGGAAGAAAAGAAACAGTACGATTTCACGCTTTGCTGTGAAAATGATAAAAGTGTTTTCTTCTCAATCTTATTTTTTTTTTGCATCATTTTAGCTTAATGAATATCGTGTTTGCAGGCAGTATCAAGCTCACATTTTAGGGCTCAATGCTTATGATCGGCACAAAAAGTTTGTGAAAGATTACGGTTAGTTTCTGAATTTTTCCATTGTGCTTTTGCTGTACATAGAACTGTAACTCGAGCTATGTATGTAAGTATGTTATTATGTGGGCAGCCATAACAATGAATTAGGCTAAAGAATGGGGCATTGGTTTTTTTTGGGAGTGGTTAAATGTGACGATGGAAGGGTAGGGATATAACCTTACCTCATGCGTCAATTTGTATCACGTAAGATCAATAAGCCATCAGAATTTCATGTTTGGCGATTGACCATAATAGATGGGCTATGATTTCCTTTGATTTATCAGTTGTATTTAGTTGAAAAAGTATATATCCTTGATGGCCATAGGCATATTTAAAACTGTCAAATTAAGGGGCCGTATAACAACACTTGTTGGGTAAACGCCTACCACTTGAGAGTCACCTCCCTCACTTATTGGGTAAGATCATTGGTCAGCAAAATGGTATCGTAAGATTGATGATAAACACCATCATTTTTGACCGGCTAAGCGTCTCTTACCCGGTAAGAAGCAGTAATGTTTAACATTGTAAGAGGCAGTGAGTTTTTAGGAAATAACCCCTAAGTCTGGCTGTCTTTCTTTGCGATGGCCTTTGTTCATGCACATGCTATCTTGTCATTGATGCATCACACTTGCTTTTTGAAAGTTTAATGCCTTTATATATGCCAAGATAAGCCTTTCCCTTCATGTTGGCTAAAGATTGGTTTGGACACCAAGGAAGTACGCAAATGGTGAGCAATTCATTTGTGAAATTCTGGTGTCCTAAAATAAATGGACGACGAACAATTCCCTCCGCATAAGTGAAGGTAGGGGGCTACTGTCATTCATACATTCATTTCATAAATGCCAATCTGCATGCTAATTACCTAAAGAGCTTAGTAATCGTGGTGATTATGTAGGATAATATTGGTACATCTCTTCTAGATGTTGATGCATCTGCCGTTAACTTGAAGTACAATGATAACTTGTGACTTGAGTATCGTCTGTTTTTTTTTTTTGGCATTCAAACATTGCAATATGCAAAAGTTAGTGATCAGGTGAATCCACTTCAACATGCTAGGGTATGGGATTATATGAATAAACTTATGTGATGAATTTGCCTGTCTGTTTTTTCATGCTTGAAATACTTTAAGTGGTTCTTTCTTTAACAGTTTTTGGGATGCTTAATTGACAACCAATTCAACTTGAATGGAGTATACATTTTTTTATTTGGTATACCGTATACAGTTTACTTTCAACATGTTGTCTTACATTTTGTTGAATGGATTGAATTGAATAAAAGACCATGCAATTAGTCATATATGAAAGACTTACATTGTTCTATCTAATAGTCTTATATATATGCCTGTTTTATTCTAGAAGGAGGAAAATGAAACCAGAGGATGGGAAATGAAGGTGGAACAAGAAAACATGTAACCAAACTGAATTTGTCTTAACTGATCCCTCTGTTTCTTTGCGTGGAGCTTCTATGTATTTTATGGTGCTCGACTTTAGTTTAATCTCTTGGTTGTCATGAGTGCTTTGCTGCAACTTAACATCCTTTCACAAGTTGATGGAGTGTATGGGGTATACACTCCCAACTTGGATAATAGTCTGACGACCTTTACCTAATCCTTTTGTTAATATATCAGGCAACTGCAGGGATGTTGGAATGTATAAGGGTTGAATGACTTGAATCTAACAATATGGCAATCTGAGTGGATATGCTTGGTCCTTGCATGTAACATGGGGTTGGATAATATTAAATTTGCTGAAGAGCTATCTGAATGTAGCGAAATAGGGAAGGTAGCAGGAATATTAAAGTCATGTAGTAAGACTGTTAACCCTCGTAATTAACAGGTAGCATCAGCTATGGCACAGTATTTAGCCTCTGATGAACGAGAAACAACTAGTTGCTTTTTCGATTGCCAAGATATAAGAGAAGTACCTACCGATATGCAGTAACCTAAAACCTATCTTCGTGAAAGATTGCACGTTCTCTAATCACTGTCGCAATGGTCATGAAGTAGCAAGGAAGATTTTGTTTATAGAAAGATACTTTGACTTGTGCATCCTTGAGGTATCTTAAAATTCTATATAGGTTTTGAACATGAGGAACGTGAGGCTCTTTGAGGAAATGACTAGACAAATGAGTAGAAAAGGCAATGTCAGGTCTTATAATGTAGAGCAACTTCCCAACCATCTTACGCTAAAAGGGTGGGTCATCATAGACTTCACCATCATTAGGTGTGAGATTGACAGCGTTATCGATTGCTGATGCCAAGGGTTTAGCATCCAGCATATAGCCTCTTTCAAGATATCTAGCACATATCTTCTTTGATTCAGATGAAAAACCATTTTCATTTGTGAATACTTCAATTCCCAGATAATATTTGATTACTCCCATGTCTTTTATGCTATTTTTTTTTCAAGAATCTGTTTGTACCAGTTGATGAAGTTCATACATTTGGCCTAATAATCAAAATGTCATCCACGTACACTAAGATTGCTATCAAATCTTTGCTATGATTAAGGTGAATATAGGGAGTAGTTTGCTAAGCTTTGTCTAATCTTTGCCATAAGCTCACTTTCGTTTAAAGCATCTGTGAGCTTCGGGAACCATTGTCTAGATGCTTGCTTGAGTTCATAAAGGTTGCGTTTGGTACACAACATGATGGGATAGGACAATACACAAACTTGTTGTCCTACGTTCGGTGTGACATTATAGTAGGATAGAACAGGACCTGAGTGGGACAAAATACATTTTTTTTGTCCCACCAAAATTGGTGGAACAGAATTCAGGGAGATATGACAAGATTGGTAAATTACTAAAGTACCCATGTCAAATTAAAACCCTAAAACACAAACTTGTTGTCCTACGGTGTGACATTATAGTAGGATGGAACAGGACCTGAGTGGGACAAAATACATTTTTTTTGTCCCACCAAAATTGGTGGAACAGAATTCAGGGAGATATGACAAGATTGGTAAATTACTAAAGTACCCATGTCAAATTAAAACCCTAAAACCTTCCATAATTATTTCATCCGCATACCTCACCTTCGCCAATCGCCAGTCCCGTCTGTACCAAACACACCCAAAGAGATTTAATGAGCTTGCAAATCAACCTCGAGCTAGGTGGTAAAGAGTTTATGTAGTTCCTTATTTTTATTGGCCTTTCCTGCTTCACTGGAACATGCACATTGGCATGTGTAAGGTACTTCTAGGGCATCAAGTCATCCCACAAACCCTTGACTTTGTGATAATAAACCTCAACCGAGGTGTCTTGCTTGCTTAGCTGATGCATATTGCATTTAATTTGAAAACCCCGATGACCATCAATCACAGAGAATCTTTCTGCAATTTCGTTCCACATGCTTGTGGCCACGTGTAGAAAGCAAAAGCTATTATTGATCTCAGGTGATGCGACATTAAAGATCCAACTAATGATCATGTCGTTAGCCCTTTCCTAGTGAGGTCTCAGGCGACACTACATTAAAAATCCAACTAATGATCATGTTATTTGAGAGGCTTGTATTTGTTTTTGAGAATTGTACTAAATCATGCAGTTGGTGTTGAGATTCAGAAGTTGCCTATCTTGATCAATGTATTCTTCTATCTTATTTTGATTTGACGCATGATGCTAACAGCACTGTACTTCCTTTGTCTGGCAAATTGAATTACTTTTAGCAACTGGTTCCTTATGTTGGTATGTTGGTCTTTGCTTTCTTCCCAGCCACTTCAGTAAATTGAATATTTCTATTTCGATGTTCTACTTCAGCCCTTTAGGCATTGAACCTTTTTTTTAAGGCTGATGTATCTGCCTGGATGTATCAATGATTTATATTTCATTAACAGTATATTGGCCATCATCATACTGAAACTCTTGTGGTGACGTCTTGTTGCTTTGCAGTTAACATTTATGGGGGAGAGAGGCAAAAACAAGAAAAATTACCAATAAAAACTGATCAAGACACTATTAGAGAAGGTTATCGGTAAGTTCATGTGCTCTCTCTCTCTCTCTCTCTCACACACACACACACACACACATCCTTTTTCCCTTTTATTATGTTGTTATTCTTGGTTACCTGCTCCTTCTCCAGTACAAAATGTTGGTTTTAACTTTTAAGCATTCGACATCCGTGGTAATGGGCTACACTGTTAAGCAAGACAGGATTGAATCATGTTTCTGCAATTTTGTTTGACACCAGTATTTGCTTGGGGATTCTGTTTCCTGAAAATGGTCAACTGATGATTTGGGAACATTATTGGAATGCAAATGCAAAATTTCACACTGTATCGTCTTAACTTGTACCAGTTTAAAATTATGAATACAGCATTTCCATTCATGCCTCCTTTCCACTTACGACTTCAAAATTATGGAAGTAGGAATCCAGTGCTAGAGGTGATGTGGTGCTGGTACTAGAGGTGGGTTGTTATTGGTTGGTTAGTCGTGTGGATGAGCAACACCAGCAGTATATGATGGTCATTTGGTGTGTGGCATAGTGGTTATCATACTTGTTGGATGCTTTTTGCGTTCCTATACTTGTGAGTTGTTATTTGGGACAGTCTTTTTGGAGTTGCAGTCATTTATTTGTTTACAATTTGACCCTTATTAGTGATGTTTGCTGGAGCTAATAAGCCACAATAAATCACAGGACAAACTTTCTTATGCCTTGCTAATAAGCCAGAAGAGTTTATTCCTAAGAATGTCATGTACAACTGCTAGGTATATCCATTCAATCTGCTTTGTGGAGGTGTGTAGTTGCTAAAATTTATAGCAAGTACTTATTTTTTCAATCACATTTTCTTCGAGCTTATAATGTGCTCGACTCTTGGCATACCTGATTGTGATGTACGCATCTGTGTATGTGTTTGTATGCATACATACACTTGTATATATATATATATCTGGATATTTACCGGTCATGTGGTTGACATGCAAGAAAGTCGATTCATGTCGAGTCTGAGTACTGTTTGTCTTCCTTTGATTGTGCTTGACCTATAAAAACTCTGAATAGCCCTCACTTATCTTTGTGCTTCACTATGCTTTATCTATTTGATTTTAATGCATCTGATCAGATTTTTATTCTGTGTAACCAATTGAAATGCTTTTTATTCATATTATATGACGTATGCGTTATTCTGTTTGTTCAAAGGTTCATACGTTCAGAGGAAGATGATATGGACTCGTCATGGGAACAAAGGCTGGTGAAGCGTTATTATGATAAGCTTTTCAAAGAGTATCCTTTGGAAGTCGGTTCCATGTTGGGTTTTGCACTTATATGCTACTAGTATTTCAACTTTTATAGTAAAACATGTCGATCAACTGCAGCTTGAAAGTTGTATACTATTAAGTCGATAGGCTGAAAAGTTGTGCTGCTTTAGGGAGTTGAAAAGCATTGAAGACATTCTAGTATGTTTAGACACGAGGTACCTAAGACATGTTATTTGGGGTCAATGTTGGATAGGTAGCTTGACGCAGATTTCAATCAGGATAAGTGCAAGGTAGATGATGTGGCAACTTTCATCAAGAGCCACTTGACTTTGAAATCCCAGTAAAGTTGTGGGTAGGTATTACTGCAGTAACAGAACGGTGTTTACACGTACTATAATTGTGGGTTAGAATGGCGGGCTTCAAGATGAATAAAGCAAAATACAAAGGACGAGGATGATGTGACATAATGATGGATATGATCAGAATGTGGATGTTCAGGAGAAGTTGGCTTTTGGTGGTATGGTACTAATTGATGGGAGGCTAAGGGTATACTTTACATGGTTTGACATATGGACCTTTGGATGGATGAGAACGTGACCAGGATGAGAGCATGAAAAGAAGGCTGGATAGGTCGATATTAACACCATGAGATGTAGTAGAGTCCAATGCTTTGTTAACCTCTCCATTGTTTTTGGCTGGCCTCACTTTTGGTTTACTGTTGCTAGTTTAGGATAGGAGGCTTGTTATTATGTGTGATATAGGTAACATCAAGTGCCTAAATAGAATAGTGTCATTTGTTTATTTTTTGTGCCTTCATTTGGATTTTTTTTTTGTTTTCTATAATATATGGGTTTTAGATTCAAATAATATTACACCAGTTGATTAGATTATGTTGTGGTATAGTAGAAGTAGTGTCTATGCTGTTCAGACTTGTATTCATTTACCACTGCTAGGTTATAAGGTTGAAACTATTTTGATTGTTTGGCACCTCCTTTAACTTGTTTAAAGATATTGCATTGCTGACATGTCCCATTATAAGACAGGCAAGGTATGCCCTTGAGCAGCACATTGCATACAAGACTTTCTTGTGCTATTCTACTTCAATGTTGTTCAAGTTGAAGTTCCACCTGCTAATTCATCAATAAATCGTGCGCCTTGAACGTTATAACATACTTTTGGGTGGATTTGCCTTTTCTTAACGATTTTCAATCTTCACAGATTGGACTGAGGTGGAGGACTGAAAAAGAAGTTGTATCTGGCAAAGGTACTTTTGACACATTGACTATATACTTGCTTGTTTTTTTAATATGTTAGTACTTCACTTATCTTGATAACTGAAAGTTAATATGAAACGAATCTTATGATCAAGGTTCGTTTCTTTCCTCTGTTTTGCTGATATTTGGTACGCTATTTTATTGTTAATACGAGATTCATTATTAGACCATTATGATCTGTGATAGGTGTTCCATAATCCATAAAAAATAGCTAGTAGCTTAGCCCTGGTCATTGGGGTTCATTCTTTCATAAGGAGACAAATGAGATGACATGACATAGAACTTAAGTGGGCCTAGAAGACTAAACTTGTTCTTATTCTCCTTGTACCTGGAAGTTTATCAGGTTCTGTACTTCTGTTGGGAACTGTTGGGGTTCACTCAATGTCTATTATGCCAAAGGTCCCAGCTGATTCATTTTGTAAGACAAATGGGGATGCTTTTATGTCGTTTGTTGGATGGTTTAATATTCATATATTCTAGGTCTATTTGCGCTATCAATGCTTATTTGCAATTTTGAGGGCTGATAGTGAATTAACGTGTAATTATCTTGAACAGCGACGATTTATGATCTACCCGAGTTATGTGTGCCAAGATACTTCCTAGATCCATTGCGTGTAATATGTTTCACCAGCCTTTCATTCAAGTTTATGCCTTTCACCCAGACCTAAGGTGGTCCTATGAACATGATATGATGCACACTTTGTTGTTAAATAAACTAAATCAAACCAAACCAAACCAAACCAAACCTATCTGATATATCCTACTTGGAAGTTTGTATGTAGTCTTTACCCCAAGGAGTAGAGATGATTTCGTGAATACCCTCAGCTTGTAAAGAAGTTTTGGGAAGATATGAGAGAATCAAAAAGTTCGTCATTTTTTTTAGAGTTTTGAAAAGAAACTAGATACTTGGAAGTTTGTATGTAGTCCTTACCCCAAGGAGTACAGATGTTTTTGTGAATACCCTCAGCTTGTGAAGAAGTTTTGGGAGACATGAGAGAATCAAGAAGTTCGTCATTTTTTTGAGAGTTTTGAAAAGAAACTAGAGAGCAGGCAACAAGGAAAAAAAAGTAGAATAATAGTGTGCAGGTAACAAGGACAGTAAATAGTAAAAGACACTAAGCACATACATGAGAAAAAAAGGTTAAACCAAGCACTAGTATGAAAACACTAGACATCTTAAAATGAAGTACAGAGTCCAATAGCCCAAGATCCCCCTCTTTTGGCAGTGATGGCATTGCTAGCTGCCTAGCTTATTTGTTGACTCTCTAACATTGCCCTGTCTACAGTAGCTACTGGCTTCTACTACAAATTGGCTATCCTAGTCCTACACTTTGTTTAGAGGTGATAATTTGC
The DNA here is from genome assembly GCA_954870635.1 of Arctium minus. Classification (NCBI taxonomy): domain Eukaryota; kingdom Viridiplantae; phylum Streptophyta; class Magnoliopsida; order Asterales; family Asteraceae; genus Arctium; species Arctium minus. Next base: position 35,367,293 of record OX941088.1, read on the forward strand.
GGGTTTGGGCCGGGGCCGGCGGCCTAACATAATTTTTTTTGTCCAACGGGCCTAATATAGCAAACCCAAGCCCGTTTTTGTGGGCTTATGGACTTGTCCATACCCACCTTATAAACGGGCCGGGCGTACCTACGGGATTGCGCGCTTATTTTTTTAACACTTGAAAAACAAAACTTATATAAAATCATTTAAATTACGTAAGTTTTTTGGAGCATAAAATAAGACGTAAAAGATATCAATGTAGATAGCGTATGAAAAAATATTTTCACAATATATGGAGCATGGACAATTTCTCTCTAATGATTTACCAACTTTTAAAGTCCGGGGTTTTTCAATAATTTTTTTATCCACCTAATATTTCAAGATCGAGATTCGAGACGTATTATATAACATATCACATAGTATATAATATACTTGGGTGATGGTTGGTACTTAGTAGAGGGAATACAACCCAAAGCGACATCTAAATATTTTTGATAAAAAACAATAAATTATTAATTATAAAAAAATTAATCAATTAGGGGCGGGCTTGTCCGAATTCTTTTTTTCATTTCCCGAGCCCGACTATTAATTTTAGCGATCCTGGCTGGCAATGGGTAGGGTAAGGGTTAATCCGTTATCCAATCCATTTAAAATAGTGGGTAACGAAACAAGTAATTATCCATCTCATAAAACTCTTATCCGTACCCTACCCTACCCATTAAAAGTAGCAGGTAACGAAACGGGTAATGGATAAATGGTAAAACAAAATTTCATTTTGAACTACAATTGATATTGTTAAACCTCAAACATATAAGTAAAACATAAATTCATAAATATAGTTATTATTTTATATCTAATTTGTTGTAGTAAACATTTTATTACTCTAAATATAATCATAGTATAATATTTTAAAAACAATATGAGAATTTTAAGACCAACACTTTTCGTTGTATTTATTTTTATAAATCCGTCTTGTTTCTCATTTAGTCAACATGAAATCTTTCACTCGATAAATATAATTAATAAATTAAAGTACACGTTAATATACGACAACATTATTAAAAAAATATTAATAATTAACTTAATATAATTATGTATATATACACTAATATTTAATTCTATATAACTATACATACATATATATTATATCGTAAAGGGTAATGGATAACGAAAAACCGTTTATCCATACCCTAACTACTAAAATTTCGGGTAAACGGGTAATGGATAAATGGATAAAATTTTCTTTATCCATACCCTTATCCAACCGGTCGAAACATAACGGGTAAGGGGTTACCCTTACCCATTGCCGGCCCGAGCCCTCCCATTTTTCGAGAATGATTGTCCAAGCCCGCTTTTCTAACGGCCGAGCGGGCCGGGTCTAGCGGACCGTACGCCCATGAACAACTCTAATTTTGTTGTTAAATTTACTATTGAAAAGCCTGTGTTTGTTGGTGTAATATGTATAAGCACATGAAGTTGGTGCATTTATTGGGAATGTTTAGTCAGTCTTACGTGTCGTACAAGTTTTAAGATTTATTAATTTTTTATTTAACAGAAATACATAATAATCCCGTTCGAACTGGTTTACTGTATTACCCAACAATGCATTTTCTACATTGTTCTCCATATATTAGAACTCAAACACACTCCAAAGGATGCCACATTCTTACTTTTAGTAGTATTATATCACCGCCAGACACCGTTATGCTCAACCAATGATTCATATAATGCAAAATCTGACTTTATTTTGGTTTTTTAGATAATTCGATCTCATGGACATTGTCACATACAAACAATTTATATTATATTTCGTCATATAGTTTTGTTCACCTTATAAAGTTGAGACCAAAAGTGTGGTCGTTATAGAATGTTCTTAATTCTTGAAGGTGAACCCTGAATGTATGGTACTTGAGATGGAGCGGTTGGCCCAAGCCAATAAACATAAGAAAAAGCAAAATTTCTGTCTATTTGATCTAAAATTCGATACTTTAACAGGCTGATCATATGCAAGCATATTTATGTAGCCGCTATGGTGATGGCTATGGTGATGATGAACAGGTGGTCCGTTGTTAGCTAGCAACTAGCATATTCATCCTACCATTTGTACCATATATGTGTAATAAGCACGAATACTGTTATGCTACCAAGGCATCGTTTGGCAAAAATAAGCTAGCTTATTTTCTGGGTACATGTTTGGATGGACATAAGCTAGCTTTTTGATAAGCTACTTAGAGTAGCTTATGAGGAACTTTTTGTGATTATTCCAATTATACCCTCATTAATATCCATTATTATATATTAACTATTAATTATAAATAAATATTAATTATTAAATTTGTTATTAATTAATATTTTCTGAAAATTATAACATAAATTTTAATTATACGTTGATATAAAATTTTAATTATTTAGAATTATTGATAATTATATCAATTTTTTAAATATTGATCAATATATTTTAGTTATCAATTATTATTATTTTTGTAATTATTATTTGATTATTTTTTCCATATTATATGTAATGTTTTTGTTAAATCTTAAGTTAATGTATATATATTTTTTAAGAATTTGGTTTAAAATTCAAAATTTATAATATATATAATAATAAATTTCAAAATTTTTAATTAACATATTATATTATTTACTACCTTATTTGTATTAATTAATATATTATATTACTATAAATTTATTTTAATTATATTATTAAATATTGTAATTGATTATTTTTGCTAGATGTCTTTTTTGGTAATTTTACATCTTCTAAGCTAGTTTTTGCCAAACGTGACTTTTTCATCTGCTAGCTTATCAGCCACCAGCTAGCTTATCAGCTAGTTTGCCAAACATAGCCCAAGTTGAAATAAAAATGTTACACAAGTGCATGTTATTGGAATCTATGATGAAAGAGGAGGAGAAACACGAGTGGATGAATGGTTGATCGCTAAAACGCCAATTGGATAAGTCAAGGAAGACGAAATATATGAAAGTGAAGAACATTTAAATTATTTTGTAAGGATACAATATCTTGTAGTTGTAATATGTAACACCCTACTTCTATATTAGTTTAACTTTCAATATCTTAAGCCTTAACTACAAGAATTAAGACTCAATTCTTTAAATTCACATGTTGTCACCAATAAGAAGCTTAGAAGTGTTCTACAAGCCAAAGCATGAGGAAGCAAAACCATATGGATGACAAAGAAAGTCTAATAACCATGATTAAGCATATCTAGAGAATATGACAAAACAAACCTACAGAGCATGACAAAGCAAACCTAAGTGATGAATTGTAAGGCTACATGATGAGTTCTAGCTTTGATGAATTGACAAAGCTAAGTAGTAGAAAGTACATCCTAAGAAGCATGAGGTGGCAAAGATAAACAATAGCAAGTACAAGCTAAAAAGCATGACATGACAAGACTAGGTGATGAATTGGCAAAGCTAACTACTAACAAGTACATCCTACAAATGTATGGCATGGTAATCTAGAAGCTCGACAAAGCAACCTAGAAGCACGATGTGTCATATTCTCTTATCCTAGAAGGGTGAGGTGTCAAAACCTTATAAGAGTATAATCTTGAAAGCAAAAGGAACAAGTGGTTGATGTCTTATGTTTAGCTATAAATAGAGGTAGAAGCTAAGCATTTAAATTCATACCAAATCTCTCTCTCTCTCTCTTAAAATACTACAAAGCTTGAAGTAGAAGGTCAAGGAAGAAGCTACGCTTAATCAATGTAAGTATGTTATGTGATTTATTGAGATACATGCTATATGAAACTATTTTATGCACTATGAAAGTTTTGATAAGATATTTTGATATGATTGTTGTACATGAAATTATGATACATTTTTATGATCAAAGCATATGATGGCATCTTATATGCATTTATGCATTCAAGGCATGAAAGTTTTATACATGTTATGTATGACCATAATATCCAGCTTACGAGATATAGAATGAAGGGACGTCTTGCAAACGGACCTTATGGGGCAACCTTTTATGAACCCGGGGTTATTGAACTTCAAGGAATTATGGCATACTTACATGTGAGAAGTGAGATCTCAAAAGAATGTTCTATGCATGAGCATGACAAGTATTTTTCAAGCATTATGAAAGTTATTTATTCATGAAACCATGACTACTTAGGGCCTGTTCGTATATCGCTTAATTGTTTGTATGGAAGATATGGCTGATTCATCTGGGTGTTTAGAACCAACTTATTCGGTTAGCCCATGGCTGAATCGGTCAGCAAAAAAATTGAAGTCCTTTAGTTCTTCCATTAATTTTCTCAACCTACCCTTCTCCCAACTACCCACCATTAAAATAAAAGAACCCTTCATTACTCGCTGCTCTTACGCATCAATATGCTTCTCTTCATCATTGCTTCCTCACACATCCAAATTCCCTTTTTTCAACTTAACCAAATTCCATCCAAAACCCTTGTTCATTTCCTCAAAATCCCGATTTCCATTCCAAACCCTTCTCAATCACTTTCTCACAATCTTCACTAATATTCTAGTTTCCGATCAACATTTTTGCTATTTCCATACAAAATTCGCGATTCACGATTTGATTCTTCTCTCGGATTCAAATTATTTTTTTTTCGCCGTTTCGTTCATCAATTCAGTTTGTTTTTACCGAATTTTGATCAACAATTTGTGTTTCGATCACTGTAGCAAGTAATTTACTGTAAATTTTTGTAAAATTGGATGGTTTTTGTGTTGACGTTCATCAATTCAGTCTGTTTTACCGAATTTTGATCAACGATTTGTGTTTCGATCACTGTAGCAAAAGTAATTTACTGTAAATTTTTGTAAAATTGGATGGTTTTGTGTTGACGTTCATCACTTCATTTTGTAATCATTGATTTTTTTTATCAAATTTAACATATTATTATGTTAAATCAAGTTGTTTTTATTTAAAAACGTTTAAATTGATATTTTTTTTATAATTATAAGTCATTTATTCAACATTTTTATCAAACAATTGTTTTATTCTAACAAAAGTAAAGACCGGGGTAAAATGGTCATTTCTGACATTCAGACTATTTATTCAGCACAACAACCGAACAACAATTTATCTGTTAACACTCAAACAACTATATCCATATAGACAACTTGATCAACGATTTGTGTTTCGATCACTGTAGCAAGTAATTTATTGTAAATTTTTGTAAAATTGGATGGTTTTGTGTTGACGTTCATCACTTCATTTTGTAATCATTGAATTTTTTTTTATCAAATTTAACATATTATTATGTTATATCAAGTTGTTTTTATTTAAAAACGTTTAAATTGATATTTTTTTTATAATTATAAGTCATTTATTCAACATTTTTATCAAACAATTGTTTTATTGGGTAAAATGGTCATTTATGACATTCAGATTGTTTATTCAGCACAACAACCGAACAACAATTTATCTGTTAACACTCAAACAACTATATTCCAAGGTTCTAAATGGCGTGAGACGTGGCATGGCGGCGAGGCCAAGCCTCGAGCCTTAGGAGCCATGACGAAGCCATGACGTTTTCAAGGCGTGACTTATGGCGTCAAATTTCTAATACATATATAATATTATATATAAAACGTATGTTTTGTAGTGTTACTCAATGAGTCAATGGTAATAAGCAAGTTAAATTACATTATATATTAAAAACTTGCAAATAAGACATTAAAAATGTAAAGAAAAATCAAATATCTCATTACCATAATTGCGCATTTGGCCATGGCGTGCCATGGGCTTAACATGGCGTGACACACAAGCCTTGGTGCCATGGCGCGCCATGGCGGCTGTGCGACGAGTTTTTTAGAACATTGCTATATCCATATAGACAAATATATCCATACAGGTCTTAACAGAAAATGAACCGAACAACACCTTACTAAGCTTAAAGCTTATATACTTCATGTATGCATCTCAGGAGTAAAGAAAGACCTCATGAAATAGTACTACAAAATTTCAATAAGAAGTGCTTATTGTATTACAAGCTTTTAGTTACGTTTCCACTATGTTTTAACTCTTGATGTAATAAATGAAGTATTAAATAAAGTAAAGATTTGGTTATTGTAAGATTTAAATAAATAAAGTAACGTCACTCGAATATTGAAATTGGGGCGTTACATGTTGGTATCAAAGCATTAGTTTAAGTGAACTAAGATTGCCTTAGCTTAGGTTAACTTAAGAATATATATATATATATATATATATATATATATATTTATCACGGTTACATGTTTCAGATGTCTAGAAAGTTCGGAGAAGGTCCATCGGGATATGGATGCGGATGGATGCAAGAATCACCCGATAGGAACCGATTCCCTACCAAGTTCTCCTATGCCCAACCCCAATTCATCAAATGGGTCCCTATATAGACCCAATCATCAACACTTGTGATGATGAAGTTTCCGATGCCAACAATAACTTTATACTCGAATATCCATGGAATGTTATAAATTTCCAAGAAGAAGAATTTGTGCCTCCACCCCGAGTAACACATTCACCACCAGAAGAAGTTACGTCATGCATAGTCGGAGAAAATCGTCCAACTCCTGCAGGTTTGAATTGGGCCGACTTAGATGAACTTCTAAACAGGATGACGACGAGTAACCATCAATGCGCCATCGCGCAAGCAGTACATCAACAACAATGTTATATCCTAGCCCTAGAAGAAGAACTGAAGACAACAAGAAGAAGATTAGAAGAAACCTCCCAACTCCTAAACCAGAGCCAACCCAAATCAATCACCAACAAGAAGAACTAAGTTATCTCCACCGTTTGTTTAAACTTCACTAAACTTAGTTCTTGCTGGTGATTGATTTGGGTTTGGCTCTGGTTTAGGAGTTGAGAGGTTTCTTCTAATCCTCTTGTTGTTTTCAGTTCTTCTTCTAGGGCTAGGATATAACATTGTTATTGATGTACTTCTGCTGGTGCGATGGCGCATTGATGGTTACTCGTCGTCATCCTGTTTAGAAGTTCATCTAAGTCAGCCCAATTCAAACCTGCTCTCCGACTATGCATGATGTAACTTCTTCCGGTGGTGGATGTGTTACTCGGGGTGGAGGCACAAATTCTTCTTCTTGGAAATCTATAACATTCCATGGGTATTCGAGTATAAAGTTATTGTTGGCATCAGAAACTTCATCATCACAAGTGTTGATGATTGGGTCTATATAGGGACCCATTTGATGAATTGGAGTTGGGCATAGAGAACTTGGTGGGGAATCGGGTTCCTATGGGGTGATTCTTGCAGCCATCCGCATCCATATTCCGAGGGACCTTCTCCGAACTTTCTAGACATCTGCAACATGTAACCGTGATATATATATATATATATATATATATTTAAGTCTAAGTTAACCTAAGTTAAGGTAATCTTAGTTCACTTAAACTAATGCTCTGATACCAACATGTAACGCCCCAATTTCAATATTCGAGTGACGTTACTTTATTTATTTAAATCTTACAATAACCAAATCTTTACTTTATTTAATACTTCATTTATTACATCAAGAGTTAAAACATAGCGGAAACGTAACTAAAAGGTTGTAATACAATAAGCACTTCTTATTGAAACTTTGTAGTACTATTTCATGAGGTCTTTCTTTACTCCTTCCTTGAGATGCATACATGAAGTATATAAGCTTTAAACTTAGTAAGTAGTCATGGTTTCATGAATAAATAACTTTCATAATGCTTGAAAAATACTTGTCATGTTTATGCATAAAACATTCTTTTGAGATCTCACTTCTCACATGTAAGTATGCCATACTTTCTTGAGGTTCAATAACCCCGGGGTCCATAAACGTCCCTTCATTCTATATCCCGTACGCTGGATATTATGGTCATACATAACATGTATAAAACTTTCATAGTGCATAAAATAGTTTCTTGTAGCATGTATGTATCTCAATAAATCACATAACATACTTACATTGATTAAGCTTAGTTTCTTCCTTGACCTTCTACTTCAAGCTTTGTAGTATTTTAAGAGAGAGAGAGAGAGATTTGATATGAATTCAAATGCTTAGCTTCTACCTCTATTTATAGCTAAACATAAGGCATCAACCACTTATTCCTTTTGCTTTCAAGATTGTATTCTTATAAGGTTTTGACACCTCACCCTTTTAGGATAAGAGAATATGACACATCGTGCTTCTAGGTTGCTTTGTCGAGCTTCTAGATTACCATGTCATGCATTTGTAGGATGTACTTGTTAGTAGTTAGCTTTGCCAATTCATCACCTAGTCTTGCCATGTCATGCTTTTTAGCTTGTACTTGCTATTGTTTATCTTTGCCACCTCATGCTTCTTAGGATGTACTTTCTACTACTTAGCTTTGTCAATTCATCAATTAGCTTTGAGAACTCATCATGTAGCCTTACAATTCATCACTTAGGTTTGCTTTGTCATGCTCTTTAGTTTTGTTTTGTCATATTCTCTAGATATGCTTAATCATGGTTATTAGGCTTTCTTTGTCATCCATATGGTTTTGCTTCCTCATGCTTTGGCTTGTAGGACACTTGTAAGCTTCTTATTGGTGATAACATGTGAATTTAAAGAAGGCTATAGCTGTTGGAAATTTTGTCTTTGATTGAATCTTAATTCTTGTAGTTAAGGCTTAAGATATTGAAAGTTAAACTAATATAGAAGTAGGGTGTTAAATAATATTATGTGGAGGCTATATTAGTATAAGTTCACGTCAAAGTTATGGTTTAGTAGAATGCATAAGTTGAAACAAAGCTAAAATGGAAACGAGATTTCTATCTAAAGGAATACTGAAGTCTGAAAATACTTAAACGCATGTGACTTTTACTTTAATTTGTTCATTTATTTCATCAAGGTCTACAGTTTGGTAATTATTGGATGTGGTTGAAGCAAGAACCTATTCCTTAATTTCTTCCTTTATTTGCGCTTGATGTGCCATTCTGGTATTAGAATATTGGTACCTTAAGACCAATGTGATCTCACATTTATTTTATTTGTTTGCATATTGTGGTTAGTGAAATTACTGTAATCTCTGGTTACCTTGGGATAGACTTATTTTGTTATTTATTGTTTAATGGTTTCCAATGTCAACTGCTGATGATAACACTGGAAGTGCAGAATGTGCTTTTAATTTTTTACTCTTAATTGTCAGGGCAGTTTGTATGTGGTAACAAACATTGCAGTGAAGAAGAAGGCTTAGCAAGCTATGAGGCAAGTGTTTCATTGGAACTTGTGCTTCTTCTATCATTGATTGAGAACAGATGATTTTTAATCGCATCACAACTAGCCAATCCATGTATTACGTTCATCACCATACTTTACACATGCGTGTTCTGGTTCCATGTGTGAGTAGGACATGCATCACTTTGCACATTTTAGCCCATGTATTACAGCAGATAAACCTATAGCTTGTATAAGAACTTGTCTTCGTTTTAGTGATATAAATGGTTAGTATATTTGTTATGCATTATTCAAATTCAGGTTGAATTTGCATTGGTATGGTTGAAGTATCTGTTTCTGTGGTTACTTGTCTATGTTATTTGATAGCAGTTTATATCATGTCAAACAGTGGAAGTGTGAAAGAATGCAATTTGCATATAAACCTAGATAACATACTCTGATTTTGGTGTGCTTAGCTTTGTTTGATCTTGTCATTCAGAAAAGCTTGCTTCTTTTTATGCGATATGATGCTATCCTTAAGGCTGGCCTCCAATGTATTATTTAATCTATGACAACCTTATTGCCGTACATGAGTGTTGTATCCTTACCTATAACTTTTACCGTATCCATATAATTTGTTGTGTACCCAACCTAAACCTTAAGGTGCGTACTTTAATATTAAATATGGTGCACAACTTCCAGTTTGTTATTAATCAAACCTTTTTACAATTTAAACATAGATCAGATGATCTGTCAATTAAAAATATGGCTGATCTGACATGGCTCTAGAGGGTCGGTTATACACTAACAAAGAAAAAAAAAGTTGGCTGTACTATTAAGTTGCTATGTATTTTTGTTCAAATTCCATCTTCCTTTTGCTAAATTGTTGTGTACATGGTAGTAACTAGGAGTGCTTTGTTTTATGATACTTGTTTGCCAATAATGTTATTTCTCTCTCTTTGTAGGTGAATTTTGCTTACTTTGAAGCTGGAGAAAACAAACAGGCTCTGGTGAAATTAGTAACTTGTGAGAGGTTTGAATACTGACGCATATTCATCTCTTTCTACTTGTCTTCTACTCTTTAGTTGCTTTTCTACATTCACACAGAAGATGCTGTTGTGAATGAGCATTGAAAACTATGAACATGTCTAAAGACCTAAGAGCATCTCCAACAGATTCTCCAAAATTTCTCCAAGATGGAGAATCAAATATCAAAATCTCTAAAAAAAGATTACATTCAACTCCAACAGTTTCTCCATTTTCGAGATTACAACAATGATTATCTTATTAAAATATTCCATATATTTAACAAAATATTATCTCTCTCCTAAATATTTAATTTCAAAGTTTCTTATTGGTGGGAATATAATAAAAAAATATTTATCTCATTGTAATCATTTTTGGGGAGTTCTCCAAATTTGGAGAATTTCACTCTCTACCCTACTTTCTCCGTTTTGGAGAATCAGTTGGAGCAAAAAACTTGCTCAAAATCTCCATTTTCTCCATTTTGGAGAATCTGTTGGAGATGCTCTAAGAAGTTAATGTTTTAATTATTCTCTCTTGAGAACTCTAGCAATCTTGTTTTTCCTTCTGTTGGTGTAACCCCTGATCGCTTAACCTGCTATCTCTTTCTTCCCTTTAAAGTAGTTTTACATGTTATTCCGGGAAGAATTCTACGCTGTAAAGCCTTTAGTAGCTTGCATGCTTCCAGATGCGCCAAACATCATACAGTGGATCGAATGTTTGGATCTATGGTATTAGATTCTTGCTTCCACTGTGGCATGAAGATCTTCGTCTTTCTTCGTGATTGATAACTTGATGTATTCCTTGTAGTGTTCTCTTTTCTTTTACCCTTAATGTTTTACTTTATTTTTTGAACATAATGACAAAAGAATGTGCAGAGAACTATTCAGTATGGACAAATTCTTCTGTTTGTTGCTAAAACACAGGGATATGGAAAGTAGTACTTGGAGTAGCTACCATATGTAGTACTGTATTCGAAGGCTGGTTTAAGATTCCCTGATAGTTTAAAGTTCTATGAAACAGGAATTTATTCGATGCAAATTTCATGCTTTTAGCTGTAAGATGGCAACCTTTTGACCTAAATCCTGTCAGTCCATGTGTTTATTTTCATAACAATACTGGGATATTCCTTTTTTTCTCTGTATCAGTTATAGTATAAAGTATAAATAGTCGCTACATCAGCCTACATGTATCTTCACTCTCCAAAATCATGGGTTTGAGTCATCCTAAAAAGGTTGTACTTTTCCTAATTTGGTGGCTTTTCGAAATTCAACTTCTGAGTACTTTGTTCTTCCTTATTTGCCTCGCAGATGCGCAAATAAACTTCTTTACAGAAAATTGAAGGAAAAGGAAAAGGAAGAATCAAGAAGAGAAAAAGAAGAGCAACGAAAGAAAAGGCATGTTACGGTTCTTGATGTTGCTGTATTACCTTTCATCCTTTATCTTTGCTGACCCATTAGCTATTTTACTGTACTGCCTTTGTCAGAAAGCAAATCTTTTAATTTGTTGTGAAATTTTCAGAGAAAGGGAGGAAACTGAAGAGGATACAAGCAAGGCTTATGAAAGGGCCAAAGGTTAGCGTTCTATTGATTATGTGCATAATCTTTTTGCATTCAACCGTAGATCAGCATTATCTAGCATTCTATGTGTTTTTCGTGGACTAATCCGCATAGTGAACTAAAATCGTCTGGAACTTCATTGAGGGATATATTCTCTATTCCCTTGCCAAAAGTTTCATGAAAGATGATTTATTGGTAAACGTTATGCAAATGGTCATATATTTGATGTCAATGTCAATATTGTGTGCTAATCGTATTATCTTCTCTGCACCGATTTTCTGGTGTTTCCTATGTTTTCATGGTATTTATACTTCCCAAAAAGTGACTGCCCTAGGAGCGAACAATGATTATAATAGGTTAGAGTTTACCCGTTTTATGTTCTCGTTACGACTGCCTGTGTATGCATATGTATGTCGTGTTGGTATGATGCATCATGATACTTGTTGTGTATACACCTAATACTCCGCCGTCCCAAAATAAATGTCCACAAGGAAAAAGGCGCATTGTTTTAGAAACATGTTCATTTTTAATCAACTAAATGACCATTTTACCCTTAATATTAGAATGGGCAATTAATGTTCCATCTTGTAATTAAGGTAGAATTGGAAAATAGGCACTTAGTTTATAAAAATGGACACTTATTTTGGAACAAATTAAAATAGAAATCTGGGCACTATTTGACGGAGTGGGTCTTCACGGAAACAACCACTCTACTCTGTAGAACACTTCCGGGTGAGATATACCGTGCTCGTTTGGTTTGGTTGGTTTATTCAATTGACCTAAGATTATGTCGAACGAATGCGTAATGCCCTGTTGACATTTGATTTCGCAAGGGGTCTCCATAAGAATATACCGAACAACTTTCATATTATGTTTAGTCATCTATGCTCTCGAATGCCATGAGCTTATGCTTCCATTGCGTCTTTGTTTGTAGGAAGAAAGTCGTCATCAACCTCCACAGGCAAGGGTAAAGCCGAGGAGGAGGATAACTTTGACGAGTTTCTCCAAGGAATGTTCCCTTGAAAATTTCTTTTGCTACATCCGCCACCAAAGTTGTCGCTGGTTGCTGTTGGGAGCTTCGTCAGGTATGTTTAGTGTTCGATATAGGTTTGTTTTGCAAAGAACACAGCTCGAATGAGATTGCGTGTAATGTACGTATAAGATTTGGCATTGCTTCATGAGCTCACACCGACGTCTTGCTTTCTCAACGGCACCATGTGACAATAACTCGAGTATAGGGCAACCCGAAGCCGCAATATTTCTTCGATTACATACAAGTGAAGATTTATCAATTACATATTTTAACATCAAACGATTATATTAGTTGCAAAATTATTGTTCACTTTTTAAGTAAATTAGATAAGCATTAATGGTTAATTTATGACAAATGGGTCAAAGTTCAAATCTTACCAGAAGTGAGGGGGCACATGAGTTCTGTATATAAATATTATATACTTAAAATATTATAAATATTTTTAATTTATCAACAATGCACAACACATCATTTTATTTCGATATAAATACACAAAAACAAAGACGTTGTACATACACAGATCCACTTCTGCCGCTTCTAACGTAAATACTTGAAAAAGAGAACGTTGTACTTCCTCATTTCATATTGTTTCTTTCGTTTAAAAACTCAAATCAACCATTTAGATTTTAAACAAAAAGAAATTCATATATATTATCATCTTCGTAACTTAAAATTGAACAGATCTTAATATAAATGTCAAAGAAAATTCAAGTTTTTGTATCTAAAAAGACTAAAACAATAAATATATTGTCCTTAATATAATTAATTTATTTAATTTAAACAAATCAAAACGATATCCTATTTTATTTATTTTAATATTCTCATTGATATATATGTATATATATTATGTGTGTGAAAATACTTTTTTTAACTTAAAAATAAGTTAGACAAAGAGACTAAACTTGATTTAACTGAGTTAACGTATTTATTTAAACGCTATTAGTCAGAAGGACCATGATTATAACAAATTAAACATCACAAAGACGAAATTCATTATAAATATATCATAAGAACACTAATAAAAAAAAACATCAAAACATAAGAACCAATCAAATATTTTTTTTTACATGTTGCAAGTACATTTCACTCCTCCAAAATTTCATTTCGAATAAGATATAGGGGTTGTTTGTTTTTTAAAAAAAACTTCTTAATGACTCTTAAGTCTGAATCATTCAGACCTTTTTACACACCACCTCTTATTAATCATAACTAAAATAAGATTTCAGACTTTAGACATCTTAAAAAACAAATGACACCATAGTGTGTGTTTAAATTATTTTTATTGAGATATTATAGAACTCTTTAATTCGAGAGGTTGAAAAGTGTTTCATGTCTTCGATTGGTCCAAGTCAACCAACATAAAATGGAGTCTAACCCAACTCCTGGGCCGGCCGTTATTGGTTTTCCGTCTAACCACTCCTAACGAACGTCGTTGACTTTTTTGCTTCTTCATTATTTGACTCCTATTACAAATTTAATAATCTTAAAACGAAATCTAATATTTTTGTTTACTAAATTTTTTAATCTAATTTTTAATATATATATATATATATATATATAGAGAGAGAGAGAGAGAGAGAGAGAGAGAGAGACAGAGTTGAGTTTACGTGAGAACAACCATTTTTCCTGAAAATGTAAGAACACTTTTGAGCATTTAGATGAATTAACTTTTTGATCTAATGGCTAAAAAATGAAGATTTTCAACTACGTAAATTTGATGGTTGACAAAATAACACGGATATTCCTCTAGCTTCATTAGCTTCATCTACCTTGATAATTTATTTTCACCTTCACAAAGTTTTACGCACCTTTAATCACTTTTACAATCATGAATTCGTTAAAGTTTCAGTCACGATGATAGAATTAGTGAAACAAATATATGTTAATCAATCACTAAATCCAAGTCGTAGATGAAAAAAGATCATGTGAAATAGCACATGATGTACCAGTTTTCAAAATTATAACAATTTTATGGGTTCCCATATGAATTATATATACACTAAGGTCCCATTTGGTTTGTAGGATTGGATTTGGAAGGATTTGTAATTCAATTTCATTCCAATCATATCCTATGTTTGGTTTGAAGGATTGTTTGAATTTGAAATGCCAGGATTTCATTAAAATCCCACAAACATGAGATTTAGATATCCCATGAGAGTTGTTGGTATTTCGTTGGATTTCGTATGATTTATGTGTAATAATGTTTTAAAATATGTTGAAAATATTTGTTTTATAATAATCAGTTAATAATTAGGTAATTTAATTTTTTTATAATTTGTTTTTATAAATTATTTATAAAAAATGAAATTCAATCAATTCCATTCCAAATCCTACAAACCAAAACACCAAAGATGCAAATCCATCCAAGTACAAATTCCTCAAATTCCAAATCATTCCAAGAAATCTAAATCCCTCAAAATTATTTAATCAAACCAAACAACCTAAAATTATTTTAATCCTATTTATCCCTTTACCTAGATTACAAAGTGTCATATGTTTATTTATTTGAATATTTATTTATAGCCGAATATATGCATATTATATTGCCTAATAAAAGGTTAAAAACTACACACTTATTACATCATTTAAATGTTAATTAAATAATATTAAATACATACAATCAAATACGCCCAAAATGCATTCTAAATCATTTGAGCAATATGCATGATAGTAACTTTTGTGTTTTTATTAAGTATTGGAATATATATAATCTAATAAGTTATTTGTCTTTTTCTAGTTGTCTTTTATAGACTTGTATTTAATATAAAAATATAGCTTACTATTTATCAAAAATAATATATTTACATCAACTTATATTTAAAAGTATAAGACAATGAAAATAATTTTTACAATATTTTGAATTAAAATTTGAAGCAAAACAACAAAAGGTGAAAAAATAAATCATTTAAAAGATAAATATAATTTACAGCAACCAAGTTCTATAATTGTCTGTTTTGATCATTAATATTTTTTTTACAGGGTTGATCACTAAGAATATATGTTTGTTAGCAGTTTAATAAACTTAATGATACTCACAGTTTATGTAGAAATCCAATTTTTTTTCTTTCAAAACTTGTCGCTTCCAGTTAAAAAAAATGTTTATTCTATCTATGAAAAAAATCCTATCAAACAAAAACCTTTCCAATCTATACAGACAAATTAATTCACACATATAACTTTATCCATACTAGATTTGGTGGAAAACCAACCAAATAACCTCTAAGGGCGCGTTTGGTTTGTGGTAATGGATTGGATTTCAATGAGGGTTTTGGATTTGGGGGGATTTCAAATCCATGCCAATTGCAAAGGATTTTGAAATCCATCAGGTAAGGGGTTTTAAAATGGTCAAGGGATTTCAAATCCGGTCAACGAAATCCTTTCCTGCAAACCAAACACATGATTGGAATGGATTTGAAATCCAAATCCCTCCAAATTCATTCCAATCCCGCAAACCAAACGCGACCTAAGTTTAATGTCGGGTAACATTGGAATTTTTTTGATTAATAGCACCTCTAAAGTTCAAGAGGTATTCTTATAGATCTTAATACTTTCATTTAAAATTTAATGCAACAAGACTAATGATATACAATTTGGTTTTAACCACCATCTTCTTATTTATTGTCTTAAATTCCATTTTCGTCGGTGAGAAGAATTTTCCAACAGTTTTCTTGGTAACAACCGTGGGTTTTCTTCATTGACGTCCAGATGCATCTACAACAAAAAGTAGAGGATTCAAAAACAGGTTTTTCAGTGACCTCCAAATGGTGTCAATTTCTTGAAAATTGCAAAAGACAAATGATAGCGTGGGTACATTGGTAGGGTCTAGTGGTGGAGCCACGTTAGAACGAGAGGGAGCAACTGCTCCCCTGAAATTTCAATTTTTTTGATCTAGTAATTTATATAGGCATATATATACTGCAATATCGATGGCTAGGCAGTGGCAATGGGAGTGAAGGAAAAAGTATATATATAGTGCTGTTATATATACTAGCGATTTCGTTGAAAGATAATTATGAGATATGGCTAATGTAGTGCTGTTATAAAGCTCTTGATTTGGCCCTCAATAATATTTATCCATATTAGGGTGCGTGGCGATCAAAGAGAAAAAGAAAACAAAGGTTTTTGGGCTGAAAATGGCTACACACGACCTGACCATGACCTAGGTCGCAACATAGTCGCGTAAGTATCTTTGATGTCCCTCTCAAGCCAGGCGACTCTCCACGCGACCTAGGTTCATGAGAGAGGTCACGTAGACCACCTTGACACACACGGGCAACCTAGTCCGCAACTTAGATCACGGCCAGGGTCGCGGGAACGTTCTTGAGCATCTTTTAAGGCCAATTTTCTAGGGTTTTTTTTCCACATTTCTTCCCCTTCTCCATTTTTCTCTTCCTTAGGGCAATTTTTGGGGTATCAGACTTGGGGGTGTGGATTTATCTTAAGGACTCCAAAGATTTGGTGTTTGGAAGCTTGGTTTGGAGAGTTGGAAGAACTCCATGGAAGAATTTTGAATGAGAGATCTCAAAATTTTGAAGTGGTAAGTTCCTTGAATATTTTAATATCTAGTTTGGGGATTTTTGTGTATTTGAGCTTATGTTATTTTTGGTACCTTTCTAGGCATGGATTGTTTTCTAAAGAAGATTTTGCTTGTGAACACAAATCTTCATCAATGGAAGCTAGAATTTGGATTTGGAAACTAGATTTAACCTAACCTAGCAAGGTGAGTTTTAGGTTGCTTTGTGAATACTATGTACATATAGAAAATATCTATTTTGGAGTCTTAAAATGTTTGTAACACCCGCTATTTTGGAGTTGGGTGAAAAGTTGACATTTACCCAAAGTTCAAGGGGGTAAAATGTAACTTGGGTTATATAAATATAAATCAAGTTAGATATTTGTTTCTAAATATCACAAATCTGATATTCTAAAGAAATCAGAGAGAGAGAGAGAAGGAAGCAGGAAGAAGAGGTCAATCGATTTTCTCCAAATCAAGGTACGAATCTAGCTTAATGCTTTGATTTGAGTGTTATCTGCCGTATAGAATCTCGTTGTGAAGGTTTTTAACCGTTTCATTTTGAGATTTACGTATTTTGATTTGGAACTGGGTTCTGTAAACGTCCCATCATAATAAGACCGGGAAGATGGTCTCGACCGATATTGGGTTCGACCGGAAGTCGGTTCGACCGGAACTGGCATTCGACCGATATGTTGTTTCGACCGGTATTGTGGTTTCGACCGGTAGTAGTACTCGGCCGGTACTTTGTTTTGGCAGTGTGTTGTGTATTGTATTCATGAATTGTAAGTCAGTGAGTTGTCTATATTTTTGGCTTACCGATTTATCGGTGTTGTCATAGGTAGCAATCGTAAGAAGCAAACTTTAAACAGGAAGAAATCTGAGGTGAGATCTTTAAGCTAAATCCGTCTGTATTACGAAAGCTATGTGATAAATGTATTTGTTTAAATGTGGAAAACCACGTTTTAATATGGCATATTGTTGTTGGGTAATGATTTCTAAATCCCATCATTTTAAGAACCAAGATTTATTGAATTGAACTATTGTTCATATGAATTGCCTGTATATTTGATTTAATATGAGTATGTTATGAAATGACATGCTTTGGCTTTGAGTCTTGTGCAATGGATCCATAGGCACTGTGTTCTTATATCCCCGTTTTGGGCATCTGGTTCACGTTTTAGCACGGAATAGGCATCAGGTTGCCATGATAAGTAAGGTGTGGGCCTATACGGCTGGGCAACGTCTCATGGTGCAGTAAGGTGTAATTCCATATGGTGCTTGAGTTCCCCCTGTTTTGGGAACTCTCAAGAATAGATCCAGAGGGGTTGACTTGATGTTTTGAGCAACAGATCTAGAGGGGTTGTGCTCGTTATGTGATTGGTGTTATTTGTACCATGTTTAATCACTAATGGTTTATTTGATTTCTTGACTTAGCTCATGGCTATACTCACCACGTGACATCGATTGGGTTTAGTATTTTTTTTATTTGGCTTGTTCTCACTAGGCTTTAGCCTAACAATTGCTCTTGGTTGTCATGTTGGCAGGTCATCCTAACAGTGGGGCTCATCGTGAGTGGTCTTTTTGAGGATATCTAGTGACCATCGTACAGTGATTTTTGAAGATGCACATTTTGGAAGGATAGCGACACCCGACCCTAATCTAGTTACTTAATTGTAGATTAGTAGGTTGTCGTCGTATGATTCAATTATTGACCATGTTTATGTCTAACCCATACTCCGTTTGGAATAACATTGTATGTTGGGATTGTAATACCTTATTCCGCAAGTTTAGTCTATTGCAGAATTTCGATTTTTATTTCCGCTAATTTTTAGGGTGTTAAAAGTTGGTATCAGAGCCTTGGTTTAAGTGAATTAGGTATGACTGTAAGATGCCTAGACTTAAGCCGAGACTATTAAGCTATGACTCATGAGATGGGGTAGACTTTCTAAGATAGGATGCTCTTAGGGTCAACGGAAACTTGCATAAATTGAAAGTTGTAACGATGGTAATAAGCACTCTTACGTATTATGTATTCATAATTTCACTTAGCTAACGTTATTATGAAAATGTTTTATGTGAGCATACTTAAGTTACTGTTGTTATAATAATTGATAAGTGTAGTAGTACGTTCTTGGTGTTTTTCGTAATCCTTATCCCGTTCTTTTGCATGTTTGCGTTCAGAAGAACCATGGTTAATACCAGGAATCGTCCGGAAGGTCAGGAGGCCGAAATATCTGCGGCCGACCATCCGCTGGTGACTGAAGTGGGTGATGTGCTGGGTGGAGGACCCGAGCACATTCCTCGACGCAATTTGGAGGCTGCAGAGCCTATTATTGAGGAAGTGACGGCAAAAACGAGAATGATGGACCGTATGATGTTGGCCATGAATAGGGCCATGGCGCAACAGCAGGAAGTATTCTTGAAACTCCTTGAGGACCGAGACGCTAACAACCGTAGGCACGAAACGGTTGGCGAGAATGTGATTGTTGCAGGATCCGGGGGTGTTGGATCTGTAATTCCCCCTGTGGTGACTGCAGCCCTGGGTGTCAGGCGAGCGGCGCGGACTTGCACGTTCAAAGATTTTCTGGGTTGCCGACCCCCAGAATTTAAAGGCTCAGACAATCCCCTAGATTGTATGGCCTGGGTTCGAGAGATGGAGCAAGCTTTTCGCTCAAGTGAATGTGGGGAGGAATAGAGGGTTATCTTTGGTTCCCGATTGTTACGGGGTATAGCTCTTACTTGGTGGGATGTGTACTCTGCTTCGCTTGAACCGACTGTTCTGGACCAACTGTCTTGGTCTACCTTCAAAGAGAAACTGCTAGAGGAGTACTGTAACGAGAGGTCGTTGGACCAAATCAAGGAGGAATTTCAGAACTTGAAGAAAGGAGGTATGTCTGTGAGGGTGTACAACCGTCTCTTCATGGACAAGCTGGGTTTTGTGGGACTTCTGGTCCCGACGGAGAAAGATAAGATCAAGGCTTACATCAAGGGCCTCCCATCGGACATGATGTCGATGGTGCGTGTAACAAAGACCTCCACCCTTCAGGAGGCAATGGAAGAAGCTCAACTCATGGAGGATGCTTACAGCCTCGACATGGATCAAAGTGGTCGCCAAGTTGAGAAGAAGAAATGGGAGGGAAGCTCGATGCCCTCAAAGAAACCCATTTATGCCAACAGCAACGCTCAGCGAGGAGCTGATCCTAGATGTGATGCCAAGTGGTGCTCCAAGTGCCGAAGCAAACATTTCGGCCCATGCAACTTTGTTCCCGGAATGTGCTACAAGTGCGGAAAGACGGGTCACACGTTCCGAGATTTCCCTCTTAAGGGGAAAATATGTTTCGAATGTAAGGAACCGGGGCACGTAAGGGCGGAATGCCCGAAGCTCAAGGCTGGGGGATTTGGCGGGAAAAAGATGGAACCTCCGCGGTCGACCGGAAGGGCTTTCCAGATGTCGTCAGAGGAAGCTAAAGCATCGACCGATGTGGTGTCGGGTACGTTCTTTCTAAATTCCGTACCTACACGTGTGTTATTTGATTCTGGTGCTAGCTACTCGTTCATATCCGATTTGTTCTGTCAAAGGCTTGCTATGTCTAAGAGTATGCTAGAGAATGCTATTGTGGTAGAAATGGCAAATGGAGGTCAAGTTCTAATTCATAATATCCTTTGAGATTGCATCTTAGAGCTTAAGGGAAAGAAATTTCCCATTAACTTATTACCTATGCAAATTGGCAGATTCGATGTGGTTGTGGGTATGGACTGGTTATCAAAGAACCAGGACGAAATTGTATGTTCCAAGAAAATGATTCGTTTACCTGTGGCAAACGGAGAAGCGACAATAATCTACGGCGAAGGAAGGAAAGGCGATGTGGCGATTATTTCAGTGATCAAAGCTAGGAAGTGTTTGGCGAAAGGATGTTTATCTTTTCTGGCTTATGCTATCGATACCAAACTCGACCAGCGGAAACTGGAAGATGTTAGGGTGGTGCGCGAGTTTCCCGATGTGTTTCCGGAAGACTTGCCCGGGTTGCCACCCGATCGTGTTGTGGAATTCCGTATAGACCTCATTCTAGGAGCGGCTCCAATTGCTCGAGCTTCTTATCGTTTGGCTCCTACCGAAATGCAAGAGATGGTGGTTCAACTTTAGGACCTTCTCGAGAAAGGTTTCATCCGACCGAGCTCGTCACCTTGGGGAGCTCCGGTCCTATTCATCAAGAAAAAGGACGGTGCAATGAGAATGTGTATCGACTACAGAGAACTGAACAAAGTAACGGTGAAGAACATATATCCACTTCCGAGAATCGACGATCTGTTCGATCAAATTCAGGGAGCAGGTTGTTTCTCAAAGATCGACCTTCGATCGGGGTATCACCAAGTGAAGGTAGCAAAGGATGACATCCCAAAGACGACATTTAGGACACGCTATGGACACTACGAATTTCTGGTGATGCCATTCGGCCTAACCAACGCACCGGCAATATTTATGGACTTGATGAACCGAGTGTGCCGACCGTTCCTCGACAAATCGGTAATCGTGTTCATCGATGACATCCTAGTTTACTCCAAGAATGAAGAAGAGCATGAGCAACATCTCCGTGAAGTGTTGGATGTTTTAAGGCGAGAAAGACTTTACGCGAAGTTTTCAAAGTGCGACTTTTGGCTCCCAGAGGTGCAGTTTTTGGGGCATGTGGTTTCAAAGGAAGGAGTAAAAGTGGATCCCGCAAAGATTGAGGCAATGACGAATTGGGAACCTCCCAAGAGTCCGTCTGAAATCCGAAGTTTCCTAGGTTTGGCAGGGTACTACCGGAGATTCATACAAGGCTTCTCGAAGATAGCCTCGTCGTTGACGGCCTTGACCCGAAAGAACGTGAAATTTGTGTGGACCGAGAGGCAAGAAGAGGCGTTCCGTACCTTACAAAAGAAGCTTTGTGAAGCTCCTATCCTATCCTTACCTGACGGGACGGAAGATTTTGTGGTATATAACGATGCGTCGAAGATAGGTTTGGGTTGTGTTCTGATGCAAAGAGGGAAGGTGATCACTTATGCATCAAGGCAACTTAAAGTGCACGAAGTCAACTACCCTACTCATGACAAGGAATTGGCAGCGGTGGTGTTTGCACTGAAGTTGTGGCGACACTACCTTTACGGTACGAAATGCACTCTTTATACTGACCACAAGAGTCTGAAGCATATCTTTGATCAGAAAGAGCTAAACATGAGGCAGCGGAGATGGTTGGAGTTGTTGAAGGATTATGACTGCGAGTTGCTCTACCATCCGGGTAAGGCAAACGTTGTTGCCGACGCCTTGAGTCGGAAAGTCTGTGGAGGAAATTCTCGTGCTACCTTTGCACGGATTGAAATAACTTCAACACCCATTGACAGAATCAAGAAATCGCAAGCCGAAGCCTTGCTAGAGGAAAATCTCAAAGGAGAAGTCATGGCAAAACAACATCTTCTGTTGACTGAAGATAGTCGAGGGGTGAAACTTTTCAATGGGCGAATTTGGGTGCCTAAGATAGGGGGTAATAGAGAACTTCTTCTCGAAGATGCCCACAAGTCAAAATACTCCATTCACCCAGGAAGCACGAAAATGTATAGAGATTTGAAATTGCATTATTGGTGGCCAATCATGAAGCTTGATGTGGCGCACTATATGGAACAGTGTGTAACTTGTTTGCAAGTGAAGGCTGAACACCAAAGACCTTACGGAAGTTTGCAATCCTTGGAAATTCCGGAATGGAAATGGGAACACATCACGATGGATTTCGTGACGAAGCTGCCAAAGACCTTGAAAGGTCACGACACCATTTGGGTTATAGTAGATCGCTTGACCAAAATTGTTCATTTCTTGGCCATGCGGGAGACTTTGCCAATGGATAAATTGGCGAAGTTGTACATTGATGAAGTAATTTCCCAACACGGTGTGCCGCTATCTATTGTCTCTGATCGGGATAGTCGGTTCACGTCGCATTTTTGGGACGGTTTACAAAAGGAATTGGGTACACGTGTGAAGTTGAGCACGACTTACCATCCTCAAACTGACGGCCAAAGCGAGAGGACAATACAGGCTCTGGAAGACATGTTAAGATCGTGTGTGATCGACTTTGGGGGTAGTTGGGATACGCACCTGCCTTTGGTAGAGTTCGCGTACAATAATAGCTACCACTCGAGTATAGGGATGGCACCGTTTGAAGCGTTATACGGTTGCAAGTGTCGAACTCCCGTATGTTGGCTCGAGGCGGGGGAAAAGCAGTTCGCCAGACCTGAAATTGTGCAAGAAACGGCGGACAAGGTCAAGGGCATCCGCGAACGCTTGAAGGCGGCGCAAGATCGACAGAAAAGTTACGCCGATAAGAAAATACGACCAATGGAATTCCAAGTGGGAGATCGGGTTATGTTGAAGGTATCCCCTTGGAAGGGAATTATTAGATTTGGGAAGCGTGGGAAGTTGAGCCCCCGTTTCCTTGGACCGTTCACCGTGACTAATCGAATAGGACTTCAAGCTTATCAACTGGAACTTCCTCCGGAGATGAAGGGAATTCATAACACATTTCACGTGTGCTACCTTCAGAAGTGTCTAGCAAAAGAGGAGAGTGTCATTCCACTCTCCGAGATCAGAGTGGATAAGGGAAATCGTTGCGTTGAAGAACCTGAAGCGATTTTGGAAAGAAAGACGAAGAAGCTTCGTCACCGGGAAGTCACAATGGTCAAGGTTCAGTGGAAGCATCATCGGGGTGCCAACGTGACTTGGGAAGCAGAAGAGGACTTGAAGAGGAGGTACCCTCACCTCTTTCCAGAGCCGAGATTTCGAGGACGAAATCTTCTCCAAGTTGGGGAGGATTGTAACACCCGCTATTTTGGAGTTGAGTGAAAAGTTAACCTTTACCCAAAGTTCAAGGGGGTAAAATGTAACTTGGGTTATATAAATATAAATCAAGTTAGATATTTGTTTCTAAATATCACAAATCTGATATTCTAAAGAAATCAGAGAGAGAGAGAGAAGGAAGCAGGAAGAAGAGGTCGATCGATTTTCTCCAAATCAAGGTACGAATCTAGCTTAATGCTTTGATCTGAGTGTTATCTGCCGTATAGAATCTCGTTGTGAAGGTTTTTAACCGTTTCATTTTGAGATTTACGTATTTTGATTTGGATCTGGGTTCTGTAAACGTCCCATCATAATAAGACCGGGAAGATGGTCTCGACCGATATTGGGTTCGACCGGAAGTCGGTTCGACCGGAACTGGCATTCGATCGATATGTTGTTTCGACTGGTATTGTGGTTTCGACCGGTAGTAGTACTCGGCCGGTACTTTGTTTTGGCAGTGTGTTGTGTATTGTATTCATGAATTGTAAGTCAGTGAGTTGTCTATATTTTTGGCTTACCGATTTATCGGTGTTGTCATAGGTAGCAATCGTAAGAAGCAGACTTTAAACGGGAAGAAATCTGAGGTGAGACCTTTAAGCTAAATCCGTCTGTATTACGAAAGCTATGTGATAAATGTATTTGTTTAAATGTGGAAAACCACGTTTTAATATGGCATATTGTTGTTGGGTAATGATTTCTAAATCCCATCATTTTAAGAACCAATATTTATTGAATTGAACTATTGTTCATATGAATTGCCTGTATATTTGATTTAATATGAGTATGTTATGAAATGACATGCTTTGGCTTTGAGTCTTGTGCAATGGATCCATAGGCACTGTGTTCATATGTCCCCGTTTTGGGCATCTGGTTCACGTTTTAGCACGGAATAGGCATCGGGTTGCCATGATAAGTAAGGTGTGGGCCTATACGGCCGGGCAGCGTCTCATGGTGCAGTAAGGTGTAATTCCATATGGTGCTTGAGTTCCCCCTGTTTTGGGAACTCTCAAGAATAGATCCAGAGGGGTTGACTTGATGTTTTGAACAACAGATATAGAGGGGTTGAGCTCGTTATGTGATTGGTGTTATTTGTACCATGTTTAATCACTAATGGTTTATTTGATTTCTTGACTTAGCTCATGGCTATACTCACCACGTGACATCGATTGGGTTTAGTATTTTTTTTATTTGGCTTGTTCTCACTAGGCTTTAGCCTAACACTTGCTCTTGGTTGTCATGTTGGCAGGTCATCCTAACAGTGGGGCTCACCGGGACTGAGGGAACGACCTTGGGGTCGTGAGTGGTCTTTTTGAGGATATCTAGTGACCATCGTACAGTGATTTTTGAAGATGCACATTTTGGAAGGATAGCGACACCCGACCCTAATCTAGTTACTTAATTGTAGATTAGTAGGTTGTCGTCGTATGATTCAATTATTGACCATGTTTATGTCTAAACCATACTCCGTTTGGAATAACATTGTATGTTGGGATTGTAATACCTTATTCCGCAAGTTTAGTCTATTGCATAATTTCGATTTTTATTTCCGCTAATTTTTAGGGTGTTAAAATATTTTACTTGAGATTTATCAAATGTATTTGATTACTTGATGAAATTGCATCTTTTGCACACTTGAGTTTTTAAGATATTGAAAAATGCTTATATTTAGGGTTTTGGACATGATGATAATAAATCATAAAAGTGTGGTTATTTGATGATTTAATGCATATACCGGAAATTATTCGATGTTAATCCATATTTAGTGTATTTGATTTTATAAACCGTTTGAAAAATGCTTATAATCGGTTATGATATATTTTAGATGTATAAATTGTATGGTTTTCATTGGAGATAATTTATCCTAACTAATGGCGGGATTTGAATAAAAATCATACTTTTGGAGGATGAGTTTGCATAAATATTGAGTAGATGCATCTTATTGGCCTATTTTAGCTTTTGTTTGATTAGTCGTGAAGTTTATTGATTTTTTTAATTTGGG
This sequence comes from Arctium minus, assembly GCA_954870635.1. NCBI lineage: Eukaryota > Viridiplantae > Streptophyta > Magnoliopsida > Asterales > Asteraceae > Arctium > Arctium minus. The sequence continues at coordinate 35,393,411 of OX941088.1, forward strand.
TAACCGTGGGTTTCGAGGCCATCATATGCGCATCGACTAATCCCGGGCGACCACAAATAGTCTGAAGTCATCGCAGGTGAACCATCATGGCCACAAGGGCTTTGGCAGCGCCTATATTTGAACCTAGGGTAGATGGGATTTTCCACTACATCCCCCTAAGGCTTAATCAGTACACCACAACCCAAGTGGTTTGAAGTTTATTGTTTCTATATTTGTTTAAATGGGTTTTTGAGACTTATCCCAACTTAAACTACTCAAGATCAATCTTTAGGTGTGATTCGCGTATATTGCATAGGTATTTGGGATTACATGTTTTGAGTGTATTGGTCATTCAATTGGAGCCATGTAATCTAGGTTGTAATGTAATAGATTCTCAAGCATAAAAGTAAGTCGTGTTTGGTAAGTGGGAAGTTTTAATGTTCTCACTTTGGCCAGTGCCTCTGTATGCACCATTGTCGTTTCAGTATACCACAGAGGTGAACTATTATGAGTTGGATTCTGGGATTGTAGGTATTAAGAAGGTGATCTTATGTTGATTCAGAATCCGAGACGCTGGTATTGAGATGATGAACTCGTGAGGAGTCGGGAACTAGGACCCTTGTTTTGAGGCTTTGCTAGAGCAGAGTTGACACTAAGTCATTAGGGGGTATTGCAGGGATGACCTCGAATGGAGTCGAGCCTCGAGACTATTGGCTTTGAAGGTGTAACTCTATTGTGTGTGAGTAGGCACTAAGATATGGGGAATTACGGAGTTGAACTTGGGACCTTGGGTATTACGGTGAAAACTTGGAAGGAGTTAGACATCGGGACCCGCATCTTGAGGTGTTACTCGATAACGTTGATATATGACCTACTTTGTGTTTCGCCACAGTCGACGGAAACGAGTCTCCTCCATCATCGAAATATGTTGTTTTAGGTATTGAGTTTATCCATGTTTTCGGTGCTTTTGGGATATTGAATCTTATCTTATTTTGGTGTTTTGGATAATAGAGTTTTATCCATGGTATCGGTATTTGAATATTAAGCTTTATTCACATTTTGAATATGTGTGGAGTTTTGGTTCCTATTAAAATGGGTGTTTTCTTTATAAAGTTTTCACCATGAAAATGGTGGGTTTTGGAAAGATGTTGCTTTTATGGTAAATATGTTTCGATTAAAAAAAATCATGATTTATGTAGCACATTTTCAGTTTTACCGTTGTGTATATGTGAGATAAAAACTTCTTGAATTCATTAGGTGTTAAATCTAACACGTTTTCCTTGTCGACATATGAATCATGTCCTAATGGACAGTATTAGCTACACTTGTGAAGAGTTGAGTGCTAGTTAGAGGCTCGAAAAAGATTTAAGCTTTTGGAACGTCTTCCTTTCTTTGAAGATAACGACTGATATTGGGTTTTTAGTAACACATTTCCCTAACTTAGATTTTGAGTTTTGGTTTGCAAATTGTTGGTGTTAAACCTTAAATTGTCTTTATTGGTAATCAAGTGTTTTCATTTAGAAAGAAATTTATACTTTATTGACGTGTTATAAAACTTTTAAATTATTCGCTAGTTTCCATATTAGAGTGTTACAATAGATATACAGTGAGTGGTGGGGGATGGGAACATAAACAAAAAATTGAAGTAATCATTATGAGTAAATTATATACTTAAACCTTTAGGGTCTGTTTGGTTCATGGAATTTGAAGGAATTAGAATGACCAATTCCATTGACCAAATTCCAAGCCTATGTTTGGTTCACGGAATGAAAGCGATGGAATCCTTCCAATTCCATTAAATTCCACAATTTAAGGAATTCATCATTCCTTGACTTAAGTGAAGGAATTGAATTCCTATCAACCAAACGCGTAGTCAAATTCCATTCCAATTGCTTCGAAGTCAAATTCCTTCGCTGATTCCAATTCTATCAAATTCCATTATGTGAACTAAACGCCCCCTTATAGTTTTTTTTGTCAATTTTTAAATCTAAACCTCAATTTTTAAACCAAATATTGTTAATTTATAATTCTTATTTGTTAAGTGTTGATTTTAGCTTGTTCCATATTAGCTAGTTTAACATCTGATAACTATGGATAAGTATTAATAAGAAGAAAAACTACCAGTGATTCGTCATCTTATGTTATACATATAAATTTATTTGGTGCTCCCCCTCAGACTAATTCCTGGCTACACTACTGGTAGGGGTTGCTACTGTTGATGAGAAGGGTAAAGTAATTGTTGGTGAGTGGGATTAGGTAGAACGTAGGAGGTGGTTGCAAACCCAACTCTCCAAGGTTGTGAAGTTTGAACATCAATAAATAATGACTGAAAACATAAACATCTTACAACCAATCACAATGGAAGACTTAAAGAACTAAACAACATTGAAAAATCTAAAATACTTAACAATATGGAATATCTCATACTAGTGTTTAGTACATATGGAATATTGAAGTCTAACACAAGTATTGAATTGAAACAACTTTCTAAACTACAATCTTAATAACATAGATAAGCTAACTTCAATTGAAGGGATTACATAAGTCTCTTTCCTTTGGTGGTCCATGCTTCCTCTGCTGTTGGAATACATACTACTATTATCTATATGGTAAGTAAGCTTATGGTTTAACTAGATCAATAACTCAACATGTTTACTTTAAAACCTTCGTTGTAGAGTGAATTGATCTGTAATACTAAAACTATGGTATATAAACACTTGACAACTCGCACAAATGCAATACAGATTAACTGAAACATAACATATGCGATATCAAACTGAACTGGTGTATTGTGGGGATCAACTGTCACAACTGAACGAACCAAGTACCTAGACCACACTATGTACCAGTTTAAACTCATTAAACCGAACTAGACAGAGTACAAAGGCACCATTATGGTACATGTAATAAATTTATACATCTTCGTGGTGTCCTACACACATACATAAACTAGTTATTTATGTTTGAACATCACATTGTAATAATTTAGCATGTTTTGAAAAGCTATGAACATATAACTTGCTCGTATATGTTTGAAAGTACTAAACATATCTTAACATATTGTATCATATCTAAAACATAGCTGAAAACACTTAATCATGTGCTATTGTACTTATCTCACTTTCAAATAATATGAAACTTACCTCTAGTCTGCAAAACTAGTTAAACATGTGTGTATGCTACATTCACAAATAAAGTAATACATGTAACTAATCACTTTACTGAACACTGAATGCTACATAATACTAGACTGAACACATAAAAATGGAAGATTCAAAGTCAAACTTATCAATATGATTTGGGCATGTCTGCCCTAACCTGCATGTAATACCTAACTTGTTACTTCCTTTCTCGCATTGATTAGTCAAGTCGACTTGATTATCTGAGTTGGGTTCAAGTCACTTTGCCGCTTCAGGTTGCACATCTATATCGGATGATCTCTATCTTCCCCGCCACTTCGTCTAGGTAACTTGAGCCAGATGACCCATATGGCTGGTACAGGTCACATCCGACAATGTACTGAACTGTTGTTCTTCGTATGTAGTGAACCGTAATTTCAAACAAAGTTCTTACTCATTTTTGCTAATTACATTTTTGCCTTCCTTCACTATTGATATGCTTACTAACACTTTTTAGCATTAAATCGACAACTAAACTTACAATTCATATAATAATTTAGGATTTAACCTATTTATTAACTCAAAAATATAAAAACTATATATTTGTTCATGCATCTTAACCACTGATTTTCAAGAAAATTTATGTACTAATCACTTATAAACATCATTTGCTATTGAACAATAAACTAATAATGAATTTTGACACTATATTTGTAACACCCGTAATTTTAGAATTTCACATCGATGGTAATACGGGAGTCGTTTGACTCTTGGGACGTAAAGGTATCGAGAAATCAAGTAAGCTTTACAACGGAACCATCGGGAATCGAATCAGGCACGAAGAACGTGAGAAAACAGGATGTTGGGGTGCCGAGGGGTTGGGGTGCCGAGGGGTTGGTGCGCGACCCTGGGCCGCGGCCCAAGCCGCGCAACTCACTGGAGTTGAGTTTTAGGACTTGGGAGACTTGCCCTGCGACTTGCAAGCCGCAGACAAGGCCGCGGGGGTTCTATCAACGGGTTTTAAGCTCAATTTTTGAAACCAAACTTCATTTTCTCATAACTTCTTCCTCCCAAATCCGATTTGAGTGATTCTTGAACTCATAGTCTCATCTTTTGGAGCTTTTCAAGTAGAGAAGGAAGGGTATTGAAGATATTGGGTGGATCCAAGAGTTTAGGATCAAGGTAATATACCCATCCTTTCATCTAAAAAGTTAGGGTTTAATGTTCTTCATCTTGTTTTGCATCTCTAGGGTTTTGTATAACTTTGAGAATGTTTGTGATAACGGATCTGTAGAAAGCTTGGAGCTAGTGTAAGGATCTAAGGTCTCCTCTTCAAAGGAACTCAAGTTTGTGGGTAAAACCTAGATTTAGTCTAAATCTAGCAAGGTGAGTTCTAGTTGCTTTGAAAAACTATATACATGTCAAAATGCATATATTTTGGGATTTTGAAAATATATCTATGGGTTTACCTTAATTTGATAAATTTTGTGAATGTCGGTATACTTGCACATTTTGTGCTATCAAACTCTTGAGAAATGGTTTACAATATTTTATGAAATGTTTGAGTCACAAAAAGGGGATTCTTGAACATATGTTACAAACACATTTTTCATTTGATGAGTTTCTTGGTAAATGGGTATTTTCACATACTTGAAATGTCAAAACTTTATGAGGGTTGCTAAGTGTGTTTGGGATGTTTTAGCATCAAAATGATATCCAAACCTACTAAAGGGATTTTATTGGAACTATTAAAGAAGTTAGACAACATAAGGTGTTGGGTTTTATTTTGGTGAAAAGTTGGGGACAAGTGGGAGTTTTGGGGATTTTACTTTACTTATGAGTTTGGAGATATCAATGTTTTAAACAAGTTCGGCTTCAACGGAGTGAGTAAACGGAAATTATCATTTTGGACACTACAAGCATTTTGAGAAATTATGAATCCTACGGTTTTGGCCTTCGGCCGACAATACATTGATGGAAATGCATACTTTGGGAAAATTATACTTTAACACGTATAGTCATATTGGTTTTGCTTTTATTGGCAAACGTTTTAAGATGTCTTGTGGCTTGAGTTATACTCTAATGAGTTTTGGGATGTTGTCCTGTTTAAACAACTCAATATGGGCGCTTTATGGAAATACAATTATTATACAAATGTTGGTTATTACATGTTTTGGATGCGTTAGTTCATTCATATGGAGTCATGTAATGTTTAGAGTACTGTAATGCATTGGATCCATAGGCATATGAGTCGTTATGTTCATCATGGAGTTTTGAGGTCCATGTTTGAGTCTAGTGAGTGGTCCCCAAGTCATGTTGTTATATAAGCTTGCGGTGGTTCTCTTGGAGAGCCGTATACGGAGCTAAGTCTTGCGGTGGTGCCCATGGTGAGCCGGATACGGGGACTTGTGACTTTGTGGTGAGACTCATCTAGAGGTCGAGTAGATGCTAGGTCATTTGGGTATCTTGTGGTGGTAGCTCAGAGGAGCCGAATACGGGGATCCATGGTCTATGCGAAACTCGAGAATGTTGATAAGTGGCTTAACTTTGTGTGCCCGCCACATTAGATGGAATCGGTTCTCCCCCGTCACCGAAATGTGCTATTTTAGGTATTCCCTTACCCATGCCTTCGGTGTTAAAACGTATCATTTTATTTACACAAAGAGTCTTTTGGTGAAATACCGTGTGGGTGCGTTTTGGAGAAATTTGGATGTCGAATAATTATTTAAAATGGGTGTTTGGAAATTAGAAGTAACTTGATTTGCAAATAAAGCCTCTTTATAATCAGTATTTCTAAAATTGCCTTATTCAGAATAAAATGTTCATTTTAAAATGTTTTATGATTTATATGATAAAAACTGCTTTAACTCACTAGGCGTTAAGCCTAACACTTTTTCTTTTCGACATGTATATCAGGTCTTAGATGGATCTGTGTGGCGAGTGGAGCTTGGTAGAAGTTCCGGTAGGATGGCTTTAGTGACGTCATCCGGTTTGGTGAAGATAGCAACTTTGGTGGTTTAGTAACACCCAACTAATGTTGTCCCTGTTTATGGGACTAGATAGTTTCGTTAGAACTCTGATACATTGTTATTGTGATTCTTCCTTGTAACTTTAGATATTTGATATTTCAAAGCTTTGTATTTAAGGGTTTTTGGAAGTTTTAATTTGTCTGCTATTTTCGAATTTTAGGGGTGTTACAATATTGCTTACCTTGAACACTGATTACACTTCCAAGACCATTACACAATTTTGGACACTTGTCTACATCCAAACTTGCTCATCCTATCCTATGTAGTTTTTTTTTTTATTCTTTATACACTACTGCTCTCAAACAAGGAAAAGGGGAAAATTAGATGCCATTGGAAGCCGAAGAAGACCCTGGCCAATTCACTTATAAACATCATTTACTATTGAACCATAAACTCAACATGTTTGCTTATTAGATTTAAACGTGATGTAGACACACTTGCCTCCTTATCTAAAAAAGAATCTCATGGCCTGATCCAATCTTTAGCATCTTAGCAAAACCAAAATAAAGATTCCTCCTCACCCCCCCCCCCCCCCCCCAAAAAAAAAAAAAGATTTATGCTTTTTGATTATTTAATTATTGTGTTCTTCCCTTAGTTGAATAACTAATGAAAATATGTAGAATAAAACATTGATGAACGATTTAGTCTTGTAACATTCTTTCTCTTGAATTATGGTTTATTTAAATTCAACTAGAGGACCTTGTTGAGAATGTTGTTGTGAAACTAAAGTTTATATGGTTCAATTTTGGTTTGAAACAAATATATGCTTTCGACTAAAGTTCTTACCACTGTTTACCTTCAGGTTTTAATCAAGCGTGGTTTTGATGGTGGTGCTGCTGATATCCCATTTGAGGAGTCTAATCTGCCTACTTTGTATAAGAATGTTAATTGCAGGTTTGATATATTATGCTTTTATGATGCATAAATAGAAAAACATTAAACTTGAAATTATATTCAGGTTATAAATATTCAGTTTTCTAATGAAATTTTCTGATGGTTTATTGACATTTTGCAGATAAAGAGGGATTAGCAATTCCCATGAATTTATTGCATTATGGCTACCACATTTGCAACAAACGTGGTTCTACTCGAGGAGACAATATTAAAAAAGTTAGAAATAGAAGGGAGGTGATAGGTTGAGTATCAAGTTTTGCAAGGAGTTCAGGTAAGATGTTAGATAATGGATGTATGAATTGATTGAACGTTAGGGATTATTTAGAGAAGTCTTGTCTTTTATTGCTTTAAGATATTTTGTTGTTTTTGTTGATTAATATTATTATTTATAATATATAACTATATATAAATTATAGAGTAAAATATGGATGAAAATTTACAAATATGCTCTTTAGAGAAGTAGTTGATCTTTTAAAAGTGTATATAAAGATAAACTTTAGATAATATTTTGATTATTTGTATCTAAAGATAACCTTTAGAGAAGGTTTGCAAAGTGTAACAAAAAGACATCTTTAGAGAAGGCTTAGGCCAAATGTCACTAAAACCAATACCTTTAGAGAAGCTAGTATGTAAATCTTCTCTAAAAGTACCTTTTAAAGACGTTTATAAACCGTCACATGTACTTGAAAGCGTCACTAATAAATGCTTTTAGAGAAACTTTTTGAAAAATTAAAGTTGACTAAGGTAACATTTAGAGAAGCTTTTAAAGTGTATCTAAAGCCCCCCAAAAGCGTCTTTAAAAGCTAACAAAAACACACCCTTCAAAAACTCTCTTAAAACCTTTAGCTACCCTTATATAGAGAAGCTTTTTGACAGACTGAAAAGCTTCTCTAAAACCTTTAGAGATACTTTTAAAACTTTTAAGTACAAAACAGAACATTCTCTGAAGGTCATTTTTCTTGTATTAAATAGGGCTATAGTTAAGATCGGTTGCTCATACAAATGTGTATGAACAACAATCAAAATAAAGGGTTGCAAAAATCTAGATCCGAGTCAAATCAAGTCGAGTTGAATTTAATAGTTATGAATATATTTGAACTTAGGCCCTGTTTACTAGTTGCTGACCGGACTGACTCGGTCAGCAGATCTGACTCGGTCAGCGGTCAGCGTGTTTACCAAATATCTGATCGGACCAAAATCTGACCGAAGTGCTGACCGAAAACTTACCGGCCAGCATCAAAGTCATGCTTACCCCAGTCAGATTCTTTATTTCCACAAGACGCCCTTCCTTTCTTCCGGTTGTTAGAGTCGAGTCGGAAGGTGGCCGGAAAAATTTGGACGGTAAACTGTGCTTCAAAATCTCCGGGAGGATATCGGCTTCATTGTCAAGGGTTTGGTGAATTGGAGGACGATTAGTGGCGGCGACAGTGGGCTTATTGGTTCGTTCAACGAGACGACCGACAACGTGCTTGGATTCTTGTAAGAAGTAAGCACCTTCTTTACCTGCCGCTAATCTTCCGACGATGAAACTCATCTGAAAAAACCTGAAACTCGGATCGAAGTTGGTTGATTTTGGGGTTTTGCAGATGATTTTGTATGTGGTGGTTAGGGTGAGAAGAATAAGAAGATGGGGGATAAAGGAAGAAACACAGTATCTGTTAATGGAAAGTGGAAACAATGGGAGAAAGTGACAAAATGTGTTGTTTTTCTGCCATTGGTTGAAAAATCTTTTGAATTATGAAAATTTCTTTTTTTTTTCTTCCGTTAAATTATTAGTAATAGAAATAATTTTACATATCAATATGAAAAGGTTAAAATGGTCATTTTCTTTTGGTAAGTACTTACCACAAAATACTTGGTAAACATTCTTATCCGGACAGCTCTTACCTTAGACAGCTTACCCGGGACAACGCTCTTACCCAGACAGCGCTTACCCAGAAAGAGTTGGTAAACAACCCCTTAGTTTGATCATTCAACAAGTTTATTTGATGTAGGTTCGAGCTCAATTCAAGATTTCAAATAGTTTGAAAACACCTATAAGAAGTACATTCAATAAAACGTATTCAATTTCAATTTGTCCGGCTATACACAAAAAACTTGACCATAAATATATAAAGTTATGGAAAAAGTCTAGAAAAACCTAACGAACTTTTCTGTATTGAATGATTAAGTTCCTACACTTTTATTTTTTGGATAAATGAACCATTAAACTTTCTCATTTTTGAATGATTAAGTCCATGAACATTATTTTGAATAACAAACTATTTTAAAAATTGGTTACCTACACCATTTTAATCCAAAAAAGCTACATGTAACTAACTACGAAGGTTTTAAAGTAAATTATTTTTACCATTCCCAGATCCTACATTATTCAAACACCTTGCACCTAACGACACACTCCCCCCCGCCACATCTTGCTGCCCTATCGTCATGCATTCTCCATACCATCGTTTGCCCTGCCATTGATCTCCTTCTTTTTAATCTGTCTTTTTCCTTTCGATTCTTCCTCTTTTACAACAATTTAATGAAGTATGTATAGATAGACAAAAAAAAGAGGAGAATCGAAAAACAAAAAAAAAACAATAAAAAAGAGGGAGGTTGATGTGGCCAACAACGGTGATGGGCTTTGATAGAGAGCGAAGTACGAATGGGGCGGTAGTGAGGGGGAGTGATGACGTTAGGTGCAAGAGGTTTGAATGACGTGATTTGAGAAAGGTAAAACTGATTCACATTCCTTTTTTCTTTTACTTTAATACATTCCTAACTGTTACACATAGTTTTTTTTTTAAGAATAGAGGTAACCAATTTCTAAAAGTTTGATGATTTATTTATTAAAAAAATTGTTCAAGTACTTAATCATTGGTGAGAGAGTTTAATGGTTTTTTCATGAGTTAAATGCAAATTTGGTCCCTATAGTTTATAAAAATTAACGAGTAAGATCCCTAAAAGAATTATTAATGAGAGACGTCCCTACAGTTTCATTTTTATAACGGATATGACCCCTCTTGCTAACTCCTTCAGTTAAGTTCCCATTACTAAGGGGCAATTTTGTCTATTCACCCTCCTCTCCCTCAACTTTCATTTTAAATAATAGATTTTGTCCCTAAAACAAATTTTCATTTTATAACAGATTTGGTCCCTCGCACTACTTTTTCATTATTATAACACATTTGGTCCCTCAAACAATTTTTCATTTTTATAACAGATTTAGTCTCTTCCCCAACTTTCATTTTTAGGATTTAGTCCCCCCGTTTAATAAAAAAAAATTCGAGGCACAACCATATATCTTGTAAATATAGTGAACAAAATAATTAAATAAAATTTGAATATTAGATTTTGCCATGAGATAGTTTATCTTTCCAGACTTATTATTTCAATGAAATCTTTTAATTCAAATAAAATATAATTTTGATCGGTTTTTGTTTTAGTTAGTTGAAAATTAAAAAAAGTTTCAAAGCTAAATACCCAACAATATATTAGATAATAAGATATAAAAGTATTAAAGTTTAAATAATTACTAAAACTAATTAATATGCAAAATATATATTATAGTTAAGTTAGATATAAAAATATAAATTTAATTAATACTAAACTAATTAATATATACTAAAAATGGTAATAGTTCAATTATAATTAATACATATATACAAATATTATAATTTAGCGCTAACTTGTTGAAGATTATTACTGTTATTTTGATAAATATTGTCATAATTTAACACATCATAACAACACTAATAATCTTTAACCGGTTAATGCTAAATTATAATATTTTTATATATTTATGAAAAATTATAACCATTTTTAGTATATATATATATATAAATTAATTAAATTTATATTTTTATATCTTATGTAACTATGATATTTTTTTGTATATTAATTAAGTTTAGTAAATTACTTAAACTTAAACTTTTATATACTCTATTATTCAATGTATATCGTCGGATATTTAGTTTTAATTCTTTTTAACTTTCAACTAACTAAAACAAAACATTTATCAAAATTATGTTTTGTTTGAGCTAAATGATTTCACGAAAGTAATATTTTTGAAAAGATAAAATATTTTGTGGTAAAATTGAAGCTTCAAATTTTATTTAATTATTTTGCTCCTTATATTTAGAAGATATATGTTTGTGTCACCAAATTTTAAAAGGAGAGACCAAATCCTAAAAATGAAAGTTGAGGGAGGGACCAATCTGTTGTAAAAACAAAAACTGTTTACCAAATATTGTATTTTAATAATGGAAAGTAGTTCAAGAGGCCAAATATGTTATAAAATGAAAAGTTGTTTGAGGGACCAAAATCGTTATTTAAAATGAAAGTTGAAGAGAGGAGGATAAATAGACAAAATTGTAACACCCGTAATTTTTGGGTAAGTGCAATTTCAATTTAGTGTAGAAATTAACCTTTTAGGGGAAATAGAGGAATAGGATTTTGGACCAAAATCCTAGATTTTATAGTCTTGTTGGATGAAAAATTCAATTACGAGACCAACGATTATTTCCGGAGCTAAAATGAAGAAATTATGGCCAAAACAGTGTTCGGTACATTCTTTGCTATAGTGACAAAGATTGTGACACTGTCACTATAGCATGTCACAATCGCCGAAAGGCAAAATCTCTCGGTACAACCTGAGTGACTAGGTTGATTGTGACAGAGCGATACCAAGGCCTTAAAAATGCGATTTTTCAACCTTTTTCTCATTCCTCACTTCTCATATCTTCCCTTTCTCTCCCAAAACCTCCCATGAACATTCCTACTTCATTTGTGTTGATTTTGGAGTATTAATGGCTCAAATCCTTGAGTATTAAAGTAATAAATCATCATCAAGCTAAAGAGTGGAAGCTAGGATCAAGAGTTTATCATCTTCATCTCCATATCCATCTTCAAGAGTCATTAGAGTTTTCTAGGTTTTCATCAAAACCTAAGTGGGGTGAGTTCATCATCGTAGTTTCTAAATTTCCATATGAGTTATAAATGCTCCATTGATGACTTCATAGTGTTTACGTTTCTCAAATTTCGGTTTGGATGATTTTGGGGAAGTTAGATCAAAATTAGGGTTTTGGTCAAAATGAAGATTTTGATATAAGGTGTTTGGGGAATGATTCTAAGTTTTTGGATATGTATGTTTATGTTTGAAAATTTGTGGATCTAGGTTTTTGGAAGAATTGCGTGTGGATTCAAGTTTCTTCAAGAAAACTCATGCTGGAGTAAAATCTAGATTTAGCCTAAATCTAGCAAGGTGAGTTCAAGTTGATTTGTGAAAACGTTATACATGCCAAAAATGTCCTTTTTAAGGTGATTATGTGTTTACATTATTTTTATTAAATGTTGGAATATTTTAAGAGTTTTATTTATTTAGGTTATAGTTGGTTTTATAAATGTTGTGAAACACCAACATTTGGAATTTTTGTGCATTTTGATAAATAAATCATAAGTATAAGTATTTTAATGATTTATCTTATGAATGATGATCTTTTGGTATGAGTTCATTTTTAGTATGTGTTTTGGAGAAATGTTTGTTCTTGGGTTATGGGACATTTTAAAAGAATAAATGGTATAAATGCATTTGGAAAATGATTTGTCCCAATATAAAATTGTGTTTTGGGTTGTTCGTGTCTTTGGAGCATGTGGTTGCATAAACGTGGGTTATTTACATTTTATTGCATTTTATAACTTATAACAAATGGTCAATTGATTTGTTGAGTTTATGGCTTGGTTTTTGACTCTGTTGGGTCTTGGGGGCATTTGTCCAATTTTAATAGCTTAATGTAAACTTTTGGTTATGATTTGCATTTATTGCATCTTATTTAAGAATTACATGTTTTGAACGCGCTAGCTCATTCGTTTGAAGTCATGTTACGTTTTGGACTGTAATGCAATAGATCTAGAGGTATAGGAGTCAATTTGAGCGGGATAAATATCCCTATAATGTAACTTGAAATAGGCATGGGGTCTTATGCGAGTAATATGTGGGCTTTTTGAGTCGGGCATCTTTGCAATTTCTTGTGAACAAGCTTAACTGAGATGTTTGGAAATTCCAAGGTACAGACCTATAGTGGTTGAACTTGATGAGTACACGAAAATTCCAAGGTACAGACCTAGAGGGGTTGAACTTGATGACTATCCAAGCAATAGACATAGATGTGTTAAGCTTGTTTACTCGTTAACTATAGACCCAAAATTGTTGATGTTAACGAGTGTTTAAACCTTAAGTGACTCATATAACATAAATATGTGACCTACTTTTGTGTTCCATCACATTCAATGGAATCGGATCTCCCCCGTCACTGAACGGTGGATTTTGGATATATTATTGGTGACAAAGATTATCTACGATTTGACGGTCCGATTTTATTTGTTGTTTATATTGGTTATTTTAGGGTGTTGAATATTATCCATGATTTTGGTGACGTTTTATATATGGATTGTTATCCATGATTTATGGGTTGAGTATTTATGTCTCATCTGTGTTTTGAATATTTCGGATAATAGAGTTTTATCCACATTTACATTATATGGGAATTAAATCATTATTCACGTTTTGAGTGAGTTTTAGGTTTGAGTTCACATCTTGAGGAAATGTTTTATATTGGAGCTTTCGTCACAAAAAAAAAGATTGTATGTGTTGGAAAATGGGTTGTTTGTGTATTTAATATAAATCCTTTTGGAAATCATGATTTAAGTTGCATTCTTTCCGTTTAACGATTTATATAATCATGATAAAAACTTTTGAACTCATTAGACATTAGCCATTGCATTTTTTTCGTTTAACGATTTATATAATCATGATAAAAACTTTTGAACTCATTAGGCATTAGCCTAACCCTTTATTTGTCGGCATGTGCATCATGTTCAATTAGGGTATGGTATTAGCGACATTGTACTGAATGATTGCTAGCTAGATGCACGAGAAGATAGTAGCTTTTAGATGAAGTCTTACATTTGGAGATAGCAATTGTATATGGGTTTAGTAACAACTGACCTTAACCTATATTTAGTCCTTGTGTAAGACTTGGTTTATTATTTGTTGAGGTTAAACCTAGAATTCAATTTGAGGTATTTCGAGAATTGATTTGTAGAAAGAGATTTTATCATTTATTTGATGTATTACTAAAAAATTTTAATTAGTTATTTTTTCCAAATTTGAGGGTGTTACAAATTGTCCCACATAAACAGGAACTTAACTAAATGAGTTAGTCGGAAAGACCATATTCGTTATAAAAACAAAACTATAGGGACGTTCGTTGCTGATAATTATTTTCAGGGACCTTTCTCGTTAACTTATGTAAACCAGAGGGACTAAATTTGCATTTAACTCTTTTTTCATTTTAAAATTCAAGGATTTAATAATTTATAATATGAAAGTTCGTTTGGGTTTTCTGATGTAACACCCTAAAATAGGGATAACAAAAATCCGAAAAACGGACATGAGGTATATAAAATTGCAATAGCAAGAGCCTCCCAAAAATAGGGAAATAACCAATCATGTTGAATTACAGTTGTAATTTAAAGGTCAAATAAATAACAACCAACTAATCTAATTTCTATAACTAGAAAAGAGATTACAAAAGGGGTGTCATCTATAAACCCAAATATTCTTCTACAAAATGTATGTCCAAATGCAAGTTTCCCCATGCTCTCACCCAAGCAACTACACCAGCTTAGAACCTGAGATACACATCGACACCAAACAAGTGTTAGGCCAAAAAGCCTAGTGAGTTGAACAAGAAATAGCGTAATAGCACAAATACAATTCTTATCAGCAGTTAACCAAGGCTCAACATATGTGGAGTCAATGGGGGATACCCATAGCAGCAATCAAGTTCCACCCAAAGAGACAATGTACCTTGATGCCAACTACTAAGAGTGACATCCCAAACGCTCGACACATCCGAGGACTACAACCATGGCATTACCCCGAATGGCGGAGGTCTAGGCACATACCATCACGGTGGCACCTAAGACTACATCCTCCTAGTGTCTACCGACTTGGTTCGTCCAACATAAAACATATAGGAGGTCTGGGAGGTATATTTCAACCAAGTATATTTCAATACTAACCATGGGTACAATATCACCATTTTAACCATATAAGGTCCAACATAGGACTCATTTAATAATCATTTTAGTTAAGTAAACATGATAGCATCAATAAAGATAACCCAAATAGAAGTCATCACCATATCAAGATTTCCATTCAATAAATCATAGCATAATACACTCACACATATTCCCAACATATTTCCATAAAGAAACCCAAATACTTGGACATGTAGTTATGAACATTTTGAGCAAAATAGACAACAATACAAGTAAAAGATAATGATGTGTATCTAGTTTTAACAAAGGTTTAGTAAACTCACAATCTAGGTTTTTGATTAAAACCTAGAAAAGATGAAAACCCTAGAAGTTGAAGGTGAGACTTGGAGATGAGAAGTTGACTTGAAGAAACCCTAGGAAATCCCTTGGAAGGCACTAAATGCAAGTAGGCAAGATCCAACCACCAAATAGATGTTGTATTTATGAGGGTTAGGGTTTTTTGTGAGTATGAAACTGATTTGGAGTCTCCAAAATTGCCAAAGAGAAAAGAGAGAATGAGAGAAAATGAACTCAAAATCAGCCAAAGGACTCATTTAAGTCATAGTGCCCGCTCGCAATAGTGCCCGGCGACAGTGACATTGTCACTGTCGCGAGTCACAATCGCGCCAAACATGATGGTCTCGGTACCAACCACGCGAGAGTGACCTACGATAGTGACAATGTCACTATCACGCGAGCACAATCGCGCCAGACCCCCAACTCGCGGTACATCACCCGCGATAGTGACCAGCGATAGTGACAGTGTCACTATCACGTGGCACCCATATCAGCCCTAAAAATTAATCGAACACGATAACGAGCACGAGGTTTAGATAGTTAAGATGGTTATATAACTCAGATAGCATGATAACACTAAAACAAGGATCATGTGCATAAAAAGGCCTCATATACTCAAATAATCATAATAAATGAAATAAGGAATAATTACTTACCTTATAAATTTACGGGTTTTACAATCCTCCCCAACCTAATTGGGATTTCGTCCCCGAAATCTCATCCTACACTAAACAAATGAGGGTAACGCTTCTTCATATCATCTTTAGACTCCCAAGTAATGTTAGCACCCGGATGGTGTTTCTATTGGACTTTAACCATAACCACGTCCTTATGCCGTAACTTCTTCACTTTCGATTCTAATATAGCCTCCGGTTCTTCCACACAACGATTCCTATTATCTACCCGGATTTCCGTTAAAGGAATCACGCTTTCGTCCTCGGCCAGACACTTCCGAAGGTAACACACGTGGAACGTAGGGTGTATTCCATCCATTTCCGGTGGTAAGTCCAACCGATAGGCTTGCAAACCAATCCTCTCCAAAATGATGAAACGTCCAAGGAAACGAGGGCCAAGCTTCCCACGCTTCCCAAAACGGATAATCCCCTTCCATGGAGATACTTTCAACATGACACGGTCGCCCACTTGAAACTCGACCGGTCTCCTCTTCTTGTCCGCATAACTCTTCTATCAGTCTTGCGCCGCCTCTAGCCTCTCCCGAATTTCCTTCACCTTGTCAACCGTCTCTTGAACTATTTCCGGCCCGGCGAATTGCTTCTCGCCTGCTTCTAGCCAACAAACCGGGGTTCTACACTTCCGTCCATATAATGCCTCGAACGGTGCCATTCCGATACTAGAATGGTAACTGTTGTTGTATGCGAGCTCTACCAAGGTAGGTGTGAGTCCCAACTTCCTCCGAAATCTATTACACATGATCTCAACATATCCTTTAGTGTCTGGATCGTCCTCTCGCTCTGACCATCCGTTTGGGGATGATACGCTGTGCTCAAATTCAGTCTAGTACCCAACTCTTTCTGTAGGCTTGCCCAAAAGTTCGAAGTGAAGCAACTATCCCGATCCGATACGATGGATTGCGGAACTCCGTGCCTTGACACCACCTCATCAATATAAATCTTGGCCAATTTCTCCATTGGCAAAGTCTCCCGCATCGCAAGGAAATGCGCACTCTTGGTTAGCCGGTCAACAATTACCCAAATGGTGTCGTGGCCGCGCAAGGTCTTCGGTAGTTTCGTCACAAAGTCCATGGTGATGTTGTCCCATTTTCACTCGGGAATGGACAACGGTTGCAAACTCCCGTACGGTCTTTGATGTTCCGCCTTGACTTGGAGGCACGTGACACATCTCTCCACATAACTAGCCACATCTAGCTTCATCACCGACCACCAATAGTTCAATTTCAAGTCTCTATACATCTTGGTGCTATCAGGATGTATAGAATACTTCGATTTGTGCGCTTCTTCAAGAAGTAGGTCACGGTTTCCCCCAACCTTCGGCACCCAAATTCGCCCTTGAAAGAGCTTAAGCCTACGACCATCTTCTGTTAAGAGTCCCCTTTGTTTTAACATGACTTCAGATTTGAGGTTCTCCTCTTTAAGTGCTTCCACTTGACTCGCCTTTATGCTTTCCAATAAACTCGATACCACATCGATCCTTGTAAGGGACATCTTGACACCACCATTGTGGCTCCTTCGGCTCAATGCATCCGCCACCACATTGGCCTTACCAGGATGATAAAGTAGGTCACAATCGTAATCCTTCAAAATCTCAAGCCACCTTCTTTGCCGCATGTTGAGTTCCTTTTGATCGAAGATGTACTTAAGGCTCTTGTGATCCGTGAAAAGAGTACACTTTGTCCCATACAAGTGGTGTCGCCACAACTTCAACGCAAAAACTACCGCTGCCAATTCTAAGTCATGGGTCGGATAGTTCTTCTCATGATCCTTTAGTTGCCGCGACGCATAGGCTATTACCTTTCCACGCTGCATAAACACGCACCCGAGGCCCATCTTGGAAGCATCACTATATACTACGAAGTCTTCCGATCCCTCGGGTAAGGATAAGATTGGAGCTTCACACAATATTTTCTTGAGCGTTTGAAAAGCTCGATTTTGCACATCGGTCCAAAGGAACTTGACGTTCTTTCTTGTGAGTGAGGTGAGTGGTGTAGCTATCTTGGAGAAATATTGAATGAAACACCTATAATAGGCCGCCAAACCCAAGAAACTTCGAATCTCCGTCGGACTCGTTGGAGGCTCCCAACTCATCATCACCTCGATCTTTGTCGGGTCCACCTTTACTCCGTTTTTAGACACTACGTGGCCCAAGAATTGCACTTCTTGGAGCCAGAATTCGCACTTCGAGAATTTTGCAAACAATCTTTCCCTTCTTAGGACCTCCAACACTTCCCAAAAATGTTCCTTATGCTCGGACTCGTCCTTTGAATAGATTAGGATATCGTCGATGAAGACGATCACGGATTTGTCCAAGAATGGGCGACACACATGGTTCATAAAATCCATGAATATGGCCGGAGCGTTGGTTAAGCCGAAAGGCATCACCAAGAACTCATAGTGACCGTATCGCGTCCGAAAATCCGTCTTCGGAATGTCTTCCTTCTTCACTCTCACTTGATGGTATCCGGACCGAAGATCAATCTTTGAGAAGCATCCCGCGCCTTGGAGTTGATCAAAAAGATCGTCGATGCGATGTAGATGATACTTGTTCTTCATCGCGACTTTGTTTAACTCTCGGTAGTCGATACACATCCGTATGGATCCATCCTTCTTCTTCACGAACAAAACCGGTGCTCCCTAAGGTGAAGAGCTCGGTCGGATGAAGCCCTTCTCCAACAACTATTCAAGTTGCATCATCATCTCTTTCATCTCCATCGGGGCCAATCGATAGGGAGCACGGGCTATCGGAGCCGCTCCCGGAGTGAGGTCGATTTGAAACTCCACTTTCCGTTCTGGCGGTAACCCTGGTAAGTCTTCCGGAAAGACGTTCGGATAATCTTGCACGACCTTCACATCTTCCACCATCTTCTTATCTTTCTTCGCGTCCACCACATAATCCAGATACGAAGGGTAACCCTTTGATAAGAATTTGCGAGCTTTAAGAGAGGAGATAATGGGGTTACTTCTCTTCCCCTTTTCTCCATAGACGGTGACCACACCACCCTCCGGCAAAGGCACACGAATAATTTTCTTGGAACAAAGGATGTCGGCCTTGTGCCTCGACAACCAATCCATATAACCACATCGAAACCACCTATAGCCATCGGTAACAAATCTACATCGAAATAATTCCCATCGATCTCTATAGTGCAACCGCAGAAACGATCTCGGATGATCACTTGATCTCCGTTAGCTACTTCTACTACTAGTTGATCGGGAAGGACACTAATAGGAGTGATGAATTGCTTACAGAAAATAACCGATACGAAAGAACACGTAGCATCCGAATCAAATAATACACGAGCAGGCAAGGAGTTTACTAGGAACGTACTCGAAACCACATCGACTGTCTCCTTTGCCTTCTCGGCAGTCATCCGAAAAACTCGGCTCGACGCTTTCGACGGTTGCTCGACTCTTGCCGTCGATCCCAAAGAACTTCCACGGTGTCCACCCACAAGCTTTGGGCAATCCCTCTTCATGTGCCCCGGTTCTCGACATTTGAAACATATCGGCCCTTGGATAGGGCAATCCCGAATCGCATGGCCCTTCTTGCCGCACTTGGCACACTCCACCGGACCCGAGTGAGGATTGGGATCATATGGGCCAGAGTGCTTGGCTTTGCACTTATGGCACCAACATGCCTCTCGGCGATTATCTCCGACTCTTCCGCCTACAAATAGCCTAACTTGACGAACGGGCCCGGATAGCCCTTCCCACTTCCGCTTGTCACCCACTTGACCTCTCTCATCCTTTTCTGCCATCATATCATCTTCCACTAACAAGGACTCTTCAATTACATCCTGAAGTGTCAATCCTCTCGTGTTCCTCACTACCGTCCTCATACCGGCCGACAATCCACATTGGTAAGCTTTGATTTTTGATATCTCATCAGAGACTAGGTGCCCCACCAAGTTTATATTTTCCAAGAAGATCTTGGAGTAGTCAGCGACTGACAGAGTCTCTTTCTTCAAACCTCGGAATTCTGCTTCCAGCTTGTCCAGCGACCTCTCACTGCAATACTTGTCCATGATCTTCTGCTTGAAAACTGGCCAAGTCAACTTCGCCAAAACTTCGGGAGTGAGGGCGGACCGTGTGAGGTTCCACCAGATCAGGGCCTGACCCCGAAGTAGTTGGGAAGCGAACTTCACCCATTGCGAGACATCACACTCGCTTGACTCGAAGGCCATCTCCACTTCTTTCAGCCAATACATGCATGCAACCGGATTTGCAAAACCTGAAAACTCTTTCGGATTTCACCCAAGAAAAGCTTTGTAGGTGCATCCCTTGACTTTACCTTTATTTCCATTCTCTGTTTGATCCTCCGTTACCACAACAACCGGTCCACCGCCCGATCCCATCACTACGTTTTCCGCCATAGTTTACGGTTGCCGGTGACTAGCATCTTGATCCTCCAAGAGTTTAATGAAGAACTCTTGTTGTTGTGCCATAGCCGAGTTCATGGCCTGCATCATGCTATCCCTAATCCTGGTTTCCATGGTCACTTCCTCCACGACCGGGTTGTTAGTGGCGATGTTGGTTCGGGTTATATGCTCGGGTCCTCCTCCCAAGACATTTGCCACTGGTGGTCTCTCAACAATTGCGACCACATGGGGTTGATCGGCCGTAGATTCATCTTCAACATGACCCTCTGGCGTATTCGGTAATCTGCTATGAGTGGTTACCATTGCTAACTGCCATACATGTATGAGAAATAGGTTGAGAAAAGACTATGCGAATTGAACTCATGGTACGTACTAATACCTTCATCAATTATCATAACAATAGTACATCAAGTATGCTCACGTAACAACACATTCATAATAGCAGTAGCTAAGTGAAATTATGAACGAATTATACACAAGAATTCTTGTTACCATCATCACAACTTTCAATTAAAGTAATTCCGTAAATCCTAACACTCTCCCCACCTAGGATTTCTACCCCAAGTGGACAGTGGAACAATAATATCTACAGCTTAAGTCTAGATATACTAAAACAATACATAGTTCACTTAAACTAAAGTTCTGATACCAACTTGTAACACCCTAAAAATAGGGATAACAAAAACCCAAAAAACGGACATGAGGTATATAGAATTGCCATAGCAAGAGCCTCCCAAAAATGGGGAAATAACCAATCCTGTTGAATTACAGTTGTAATTTAAAGGACAAATAAATAACAACCAACTAATCTAATTTCTATAACTAGAAAAGAGATTACAAAAGGGGTGTCATCTATAAACCCAAATATTCTTTTACAAAATGTATGTCCAAATTCAAGTTTCCCCATGCTCTCACCCAAGCAACTACGCCAGCTTAGAACCTGAGATACACATCGACACCAAACAAGTGTTAGGCCAAAAAGCCTAGTGAATTGAACAAGAAATAGCGTAATAGCACAAATACAATTCTTATCAGCAGTTAACCAAGGCTCAACATATGTGGAGTCAACGGGGGATACCCATAGCACCAATCAAGTTCCACCCAAAGAGACAATGTACCTTGATGCCAACTACTAA
Source organism: Arctium minus (assembly GCA_954870635.1). Lineage (NCBI taxonomy): Eukaryota > Viridiplantae > Streptophyta > Magnoliopsida > Asterales > Asteraceae > Arctium > Arctium minus. The sequence continues at coordinate 35,415,024 of OX941088.1, forward strand.
GAGTGACATCCCAAAGGCATGGCACATCCGAGGACTACAACCACGACATTACCCGAATGGCGGAGGTCTAGGCACATACCATCAAGGTGGCACCTAAGACTACATCCTCCTAGTGTCTACTGACTTGGTTCGTCCAACATAAAACATATAGGAGGTCTGGGAGGTATATTTCAACCAAGTATATTTCAATACTAACCATGGGTACAATATCACCACCCTAACCATATAAGGTCCAACATAGGACTCATTTAATAATCATTTTAGTCAAGTAAACATGATAGCATCAATAAAGATAACCCAAATAGAAGTCATCACCATATCAAGATTTCCATTCAATAAATCATACCATAATACACTCACACATATTCCCAACATATTTCCATAAAGAAACCCAAATACTTGGACATGTAGTTATGAACATTTTGAGCAAAATAGACAACAATACAAGTAAAAGATAATGATGTGTATCTAGTTTTAACAAAGGTTTAGTAAACTCACAATCTAGGTTTTTGGTTAAAACCTAGAAAAGATGAAAACCCTAAAAGTTGAAGGTGAGACTTGGAGATGAGAAGTTGACTTGAAGAAACCCTAGGAAATCCCTTGGAAGGCACTAAATGCAAGTAGGCAAGATCCAACCACCAAATAGATGTTGTATTTATGAGGGTTAGGGTTTTTGGTGAGTATGAAATTGATTTGGAGTCTCCAAAATTGCCAAAGAGAAAAGAGAGAATGAGAGAAAATGAACTCAAAATTGGCCAAAGGACTCATTTAAGTCACAGTGCCCGCTCGCGATAGTTCCCGGCGACAGTGACATTGTCACTGTCGCGAGTCACAATCGCGCCAAACATGATGGTCTTGGTTACAACACGCGAGAGTGAACTACGATAGTGACAATGTCACTATCGCACGGGCACAATCGCGCCAGACCCCCAACTCGCGGTACATCACCCGCGATAGTGACCTGCGATAGTGACAGTGTCACTATCACGCCACACCCAGATCAGTCCAAAAAATTAGTCGAACACGATAACGAGCGCGAGGTTTAGACAGTTAAGATGGTTATATAACTCAGATATCATGATAACACTAAAACAAGGATCATGTGCATAAAAAGGCCTCATATACTCAAATAATCATAATAAATGAAATAAGGAATAATTAATTACCTTATAAATTTACGGGTGTTACATCTGAACTTTTCCCTAAAGTCAACACAAACGTGAAACTTGAAAAAACTTGACGAAAATTTGAGTAGAGTTCTTATGAATTCAAACACGACTTGTGATCATATGCATGTTTGGAGCCTATACTTGTAACATCCCAGACAAACCGTACTAGATATTTTCACTTTTTCCACACACCTGGACTCACGGTTTTAAAACGCATCTGGTAGAGGAGGTATCCAGACCCTTATAAGACAACTTTCATTCCCCTCCCCAACCAATGTGGGATCTTACAATCCACCCCCTTGGAAATCCAGCGTCCTCCCTGGCACACTAGTCTGACTCCTAGCTCTGATACCATATGTAACATCCCAGACCAACCGTACTAGATATTGTCCGCTTTGTCCACACACCTAGACTCACGGTTTAAAACGTGTCTTATAGAGGAGGTATCCAATTCCTTATAAGGCAACTTTCGTTCCCCTCCCCAACCAATATAGGATCTTACAATCCACCCCCTTGGGAGTCCAGCGTCCTCGCTGGCACAATAGTCTGGATCCCGGATCTAATACCATCTGCAACATCCCAAGCCAACCGTACCATATATTGTCCGCTTTGTCCATACACCTAGATTCACGGTTTTAAAACACGTCTTATAGAGAAGGTATACAATCCCTTATACGACATCAGTTCCCCTCCCCAACCAATGTGGGATCTTACAATAAAAATAGAAACAAGTGTAAAGGGTGGGAATTGAATCCTAAACCTCCTTTACAAGGAGCTTTAATTTAGCCAACACTAACCATCCTACCAACTGCATATTTGTTTCTATTTTTATTGTAAGATCCACATTGGTTGGGAAGGGGAACGAAAGTTGTCTTATAAGGGACTAGATACCTCCTCTATAAGACGCGTTTTAAAACTGTGAGTCTAGGTGTGTGGACAAAACGGACAATATATGGTACGGTTGGCCTGAGATGTTACAGATGGTATAAGAGTCGAGAGTCGGACTAGTGTGCCAGCGAGGACGCTGGACTCCCAAGGGGGTGGATTGTAAGATCCCACATTGGTTGGGGAGGGGAACGAAAGTTGCCTTATAGGGGACTGAATACCTCCTCTATAAGATGCGTTTTAAAACCGTGAGTCTAGGTGTGTTGACAAAGCAGACAATATCTGATACGGTTGACCTGGGATGTTACAGATGGTATCAGAGTCAGGAGCCGGACTAGTGTGTCATCGAGGATGCTGGACTTCCAAGGGGGGTGGATTGTAAGATTCCACATTGGTTGGGGAGGGAAACGAAAGTTGCCTTATAAGGGACTGAATACATCCTCTATCAGACGCGTTTTAAAACCTTGAGTCCAAATGTATGGATAAAGCGGACAATATTTGGTACGGTTGACCTGAGATATTACAATACTTGGACTCAGAACTCAATAATCAAGCTTAAATCATTCTTAAAGAACTCGACTTGTTTGTTGCCTTGATAAAAAAAATGTCATAATATTAATTATAAAAAACTCAATAGTTTACATTGGTTCAATTTTATTTTATTTTAGAGACAACATCATATTAAGATTAAAAAAAAAGGAACAATACGGGGAGGAAAAAGACTTGAGAATACTGCAAATTGACATTTTCCATATTAAGCATAAACTTGAATAAGAACAAATATAAAGATTTTCCAATAAAATAATGGAAAGTTTAGTAAAATAAAACAAAATGTTTGTGGATTTGTTACTAAAATTAGACATTTTCCATATTTCAAATTGACTAAAAAATTAGGTAATTCACGATCTAAACCAAATTGAACATATTCCACACATAATCAACATAGAGTTGACCATCCACGCTATAATATTTGGTTTGACTGATTATTTAAACTAGAAGCGTACTCACGCAATGCAACGAGATACATCATGATTTTATTGTTTCATTTTATTTTTTATTTTTTTGTCGATTTACAGTACGATTTTGGATGGTTTTGAGAAAGTGATGATGTTTTTTTATAAATTTGTTTAATTTAGGCTTAATAATATAATGTTTTTTATATAAAAAAATAAGTATTTTGTTATAATTCAATGATTATCTTATATATTTTAATGATATCTAGAAAAAATAACCAATTACATATTTAATAATATAATTAAAACAAATTTATAGTAATATAAAATATTAATTATAATAGTGATAATGGAAATGTCTGCATAAAAGAAAAGCTCTGCACATGCCAAATTGGTGGGTGTTAGAAGTCTGTAGTAGTAATATGTATCTTGTGCTTTGATACTTGTAAATTAAGAGATTTTTAAAATCTTGCATAAAATGATGGTACTTTATACCTAATAATTTTTATTTAAGAGTTTTTTATCCGTGCTTTATAATATAGTATAGATATAGATACACAAACAAAATATAGACCAATAAATATAAAAATATTGATATTTATACTAATACCTCGTGCGAACCCGTATGGGTAAAACCAAGGTTCTAAAAAACGCGCCATGGCGCCGCCATGGCGCGCCATGGCGTCGAGGCGCCACCTTGCCGCCACGTTTTTACCCTTGGCGTCGATGTATGGCGTTAAGCTTCATAAGGCACGCCATGGCGCGCCATGGCGCGTTATGGCGCGTTATGGCGTTACGTTACGTTATGGAGTTATGCCGTTAAACTTCCTAAGGCACGCCATGGCACGCCATGGCGCGCCATGGCGCGTTATGGAGTTATGGGGGGAAAATTGTACTTTTCAAAAACTTGTAAATTTACATGGTAAAAAAGTCAAAATTAAATATTTTAAACCCTAGAATTTCACTTCCCTTTCTCCCTTTCTCTCTCTGTTTCTCAATTCTCAGTCACGATCACGTGGGGGAGTTATGATTTTTTAGGGAGTTATGATTTTTTGGGGAGTTATGATTTCTTGATATCATTTTTGTAAACTTTGTATATTTGATATCAAATTAATTCATGGTTCTTCTTTTGTTTTTTATATGATATAAAACTCCCATTATTATTTTATATATATATATATATATATATATATATTTGCCGCCTTGGCGCCGCCATGAAAAACGCCATGGCTTCGCCGTAACTCGTAAGGCTTGAGACTTGACCTCGCCGCCACGCCGCGCCGCGCGCCATTTAGAACCTTGGGTAAAACCGTACTTTTGATATAAATCTTTTATAAACATGTTATAATAATTTTTATAAGGAAGAATGGTTTGGTAGGTTGGCATTGGTTTAGATGGGATTTAACCAACTTCTAAAGTTGATCTTGTTTTTTTTTGGGTAAAAGGAATTGACATTTTGCATGCAATACCCAATTTAGACTTGCCGTGGTGTGTTTGGACAATAAAGCATGGAGTGAAAGAAAGGGTAGATTAGTCATTTCCAATAGATGAAAAATAATGTTTAATAGTATACCATAATTTTAATTAATTTCATAATTAAATATATTTACTTTAATTCTTTTATTAATTAATCATTTTAATTTTGTTTGGTCTAGAATTCGTTTTGTATTATTCTAATTTTCAATAAAGCTATTTTGTCTTTAGGTTATACGTATAATTTTCTTTTAACAAACATTATTGTTTTATTTTTTATCGAATAAAAATATTATTTTATAGTTATTATTTTTCTTTTTCCTTCAATTTTGATGGTTAAATAAAGTATTAATAGGATTCTATATGTGATTTTTTTTATTACGGTTATTATTAAGCAACATGTAATTAATCAAGTCACACTACTCCTACAAAATAATACAGGATAGATAAATAAATAAATAGTAAATTAAAAAGAAAAACAGAACATATAAAATTTATTTGGAATTAATTTAATCATGTTTAATTTAAACATCTGTTGTCTTCATATAGTATAAAAAAATAGTTTCCTTTCCAAAATTTTGTTGTCCCTTCTAAATAGGAGAGAATATATATAGAATTTTCTATATTTAATTAACTACATAAATTTCAATTTTTGCATATATTGATTGAAAAAATCAATGAGAATATACAAACATTAAAAAGCATGAAAATCAAATCATAGTCATTTAATGAGTTCCATTTTAAGTTAGAATTAAAGATGATATTATTGTTAGTGTATATATGTGTGTGAGAGAGAGTATAACGTATAGATATTTTTTAATTTACATGTGAGATAATTATATCGGTTTCATATCTGAAACAAACAATATGTTTCATATTTATTGTTTTTATTTGAAGCTGATTCTCATTAATAATAATCCAATATTAATTTTTGGAATTTTGTTTGTATATATATATATATATATGTTTATCTATATTATTAAAAATAAACTTGTAATATATACCAAGATTAAATTAAGCTAGCCATCCATCCTAGCTAGATGTTGAGCACAATGATGAAAAGATAAAAATTCATATTGTTTGTCAATTTAATTATATAGAATATATATATACAATTAATATTTAGAGCTTTATTTCTTTACTTTTGAAATATACCAAAAAAAGTGAAAACAAATACTGTTGCATAATTGCATTGTCCCTCAAGTAATTGCTAGCGTTTAACCACCTTACATTCTAACTCCATACCCTCATCATGGATCATATTCTTTTAACTAATAAACCCATCATTTCGTTTTTCTTGTGTCAAAACCACACCCATCTCTCTCTTCTCTCTCTCTCATATATATATATATATATATATATTCTCTCTCTTTCCTAAAAGATATATATATACGCCTACGACACATAGAATTTTAACTTCATAGCTTCGATCCTTGTCTTTTCTCTCTCTCTCTCTCTCTCAAAGTAGTGGTTAACTTGAACCCAAAAATGCATCTACATAAGCAGTTGATGGTACTACTAACAATCATAGGGTCAACCCTCTCTTGTTTTTGTTACAATGATCATCAAGTACTCTTTAATCAAGTAATCTTAGCACCAACAAGAACCCTGTTAGCACAAGACCAGCCTCAAGTACCACAGCGATTCAATGTGGATGACTATGGAGCCACGGCTAACGGCACCGATGATTCTCAGGTATACATACATTAATTTTTAACAACAAAAAACATGTATTGTCTCTACATATATATGCTTAATGTCCCATGCCATGATTTATATCTATATATATTTTAATTTTAATTGTAGGCATTTATGGAAGCATGGAGGAATGCTTGTAGTTCTTCCAATGGGACTACTGAGTTTGTGGTTCCTGAGGACAAAGTGTATCATCTTAAACCAATCACATTTTCTGGTCCTTGTAACCCTAATTTAAGAGTCAAGGTAATTACTATTACATATTTATGAAAACCGTAAATATTTATCATCAGCAATTATCATATATTATATTAAAATCTTTATCGACAACAGTTCAAATCATGCATGATATATAACTGTTTCATGTACAAAAAAAGCCTCTTTTGCCGACTGTCTACAATCTTTAACTTTTTTATACTCATTTTCTTTCATCTATTAATATATTTCTTTATATATATATATATATATATGTATGTGCAACAATATAATGCTTGATGGGTGTTCAAAGTTTAATGCAAAATGAATACATTTTCTAAGAACTTGAACACATTAATGTTTAAACGATCAATTAAACAAATGAACACACGGTTATCATCGAACAATATAAATTTGAATCACACGAACTGTAATCTAACAAAACCTTGTCGAATTCAAACTCAAATCAAACAAGATTTATTAGTGACCTAATTAAGTTCAAATTCATGCCAATTTGATGATACCCATTATGTTTTTATTTGGTTTTTGCTTAAAATAGTTAACTATATATATATGTAGGTTTATGGGACAATCAAAGCTTCTTCGCATCGATCAGACTATGATGCAGATCGAAGACATTGGATTACATTTGAAGATCTTGAAAACTTTGTTGTTGAAGGGGGAGGAACCATCAACGGAAATGGAAGAATTTGGTGGATAAAATCTTGCAAAGTTGATGATACTCAAGTATGCAACTTTTCACTTTCACCCTCTATTGTTTTTCAACTTTAATTATTTTGCTTTTTTGATTAATTAAATAAAGGTAAGAAAAGAACTGTTTTTATTTATTTATTTATTATCATATTCATATATGCTTAAAATTATATCAAGTCCATTTTTTAATTAAATATTACCTATTTCTAATAATCAATAATAATAAGAGTATATAGTCAGTAGTTGCCATTTTATTTCTATATGACAACAACATTCTTACTAATAAGATTAGATCACACTTCTCTCTCTCTCTCTCTCTCTCTCTCTCACACACACACACACACATATATAGGGATGAGTTTAAACGAAAGAAAACACGAGAACGGTCGTTAATATACAAAATCATACATGATTCACGTACAAACTCATATGATTCATGCGACTTTGTTCCGCGACTTATGTCGTGACCAAAGTCGCCTACATCTATTTTTTTATTATTAATGTAAAATCACATATGATTTTATACATGATTTGTTGTTTTCCTAAATAATTAACGTTATCATTTGACATTCCTCTCTCTATATAATAATAATAAAATAAAATAATGATATTATTTTGGTTAGAACATAAAAAAATAAGATATACATATAAATACATGATATATATATGGCAAAAACATTTATTTTAGTTTGCGATTTTATATATTTATTAATAATTTATTAAGTAACCGATAATCAATCATCTAAAAATAAAATATTATACCCATTTTTATCCAATCTAAAAATGTTTTTTGTTTTCGTTTTTGGATTTGTCTGGTATTTCTTGACTAACTATTTTTTTGTTTCCTTTTCTATTTATTAAATTTGCTTGCAGCCTTGCATAGGTGCACCAACGGTATGTTTAATAGCTCTCAATCATTTTCTTACGAATTTATATAATTGTTAATTAGACCATCATATTTATTTCTTCGTAAATTAACAGTTGTTTTTGTAAATATAGAAATAAAAGAATCTATAAATGCAAAATTAACAACCGATATTTTGTTCAATGTCTCCATTTTTTTTTCAAGAATTAATGTTCAGTTGCAGTTTTTACAAAACCATGGTTTAGCGACGACAACATAAGATGGTTTAAACACTCAATAACTATTTTCTGAAATTAATTAAAAATTGAATTTTAAAAATAAAATACTCTGATAATATCTTTATTAATTCAATTTATTTTGCAGGCATTAACTTTCAGGAATTGCACGAATTTGAGAGTCAATAATATAAGGATTAAAAATCCTCAGCAAATCCATTTAACCTTCCAAAATTCAGTGAATGTGAGAGCTTCGAATTTGAGGGTGATCGCACCGGCTAACAGTCCCAACACCGATGGGTTTCATATATCTGGTTCTGAAAACGTTCGGATCATCAATTCTATTGCAAGAACTGGTAAATTTTTATAAATTACATAAGATATTAAGTTAAAGTGTTATTTTAGCATTTTCATGATATTGATGATTATTTTTTACCGAAAATATTAATATACTAATATATGAATTTCCAATTAAACATATGTGCAGGTGATGATTGTGTTTCAATCGTTAACGGATCAAGAAACATCGTAATTAGAAGAATAACATGTGGTCCGGGTCATGGAATCAGGTCAAACATTTTTATTTTATTATAAAAAACGATTATTTTTCAAGAATGATTTAAGTTCAATAATTATAGAAATTAATTTATTGATATATAATTTATCAGTATTGGAAGCTTGGGAAAAAACAATACAGAGGATTTCGTGTCAAATGTGTTGGTAGATAAAGCGGTACTTTCAAATACCACAAATGGAGTTAGAATTAAAAGTTGGCAGGTAAATCCCAATATTCAACAATTTATTTTTATTTTATTTTATTTTTTAATCACTTAATTTTACAACCGTTATTAAAAACAATTCTTTTTTATGTTAAATATTGTGAGAAGTTAAGAAGAAAAAGTTAATAAAAGGTTAATATGTGAATCATTGAAAAATAAATCGAAAAAAATACATTTGAAAATGCGTATGTGATTAGACGTTACAAGAGTACTCATATGGAGCCACATATGAATTTTTAAATATATTTTTTCAATGATTCACATATGAACTCTTTGTTTTTACCCTCTCACAATATTTAATTTTCTTATTTGAACATATTCTTTTAGTTGGATGGTTATTTATGACAATAGTATTAACGACTCGTTTTGCAAATAATTGATGATCAATATTGATTCAGGGAGGATCAGGATATGCTAGAAATATTAAATTTCAAAACATCATAATGCACAATGTCACTAATCCAATCATAGTGGACCAAAACTATTGTGATCGCAAAGAAGCATGCCCAGAACAGGTTGTTACTTCTTCTGTAACATACTTTTTCCTTCTATTCATATGATTTTACTTGTAATATTACACTTTTCTTCGTTCCTAATATTATTTATTAATGGTGGTAACCTTTTTTTTTGTTTTGGTTGCCAGGACTCTGCGGTACAAATGCAAAATGTGGTCTATAGGAACATAATAGGAACAAGCAATTCAGAAGTGGCCATAAACTTTGACTGTAGCAAGACGTCCCCATGTCGAGCGATTTTGTTGGACAATATAGTTCTGAATCGTGAAGGGGATCAAGGAGATATGAAAGCATCATGTTTGAATGTCATGTTATCGACCCGAGGGAAAGTTACACCAAGTTGTGAATGACTCAAAGCAAAAAAAACCTCAAAAAGGAAAACACTAGGAAGCCTTGTAAATTCTTAGAATTTGAATTTATACATGTTTCAAATAGATATATTGACCTTTTGTTTGCAATACTTGTGTTAAATGATTTATAGATATTTTAAATATTTTTCCATATTCCCATTATATTGTCATAAAAGGACCATGTATTTGCTACCAATGTCTAGAATGGAATCCTCATAAGATGTATACGTACATACATACATACATAGATACATGTGGTCATGGACCACAATGACTTACACGTAAAGTGTTTATAGAAGGAGGATGGTTGAATACAAACACAAAACATTTTCACTTTTAATCTTATATTTTATTCAAAACATAAAATTACAGATATGTTGCGGAAGCTAGGAAGGTAAGACCTGTGATCCTAAACTATCTGACTTGTGACAAATTTACTAACACTGAGATAGAGAAGAAAGAAGGTTTTCTTTCAGATATGAAGAACTAAAATAGTCTTCAGAGTGTGAAGCCAAATTTACTTTGAAGATTTCACATAGAAGTTCTTTCAAAACGAGTGATTTGCAAACAATGACAATGAAGACTTTTTATAGCCTTCATTACATGAAATGTTTTTCTTCAACTTTAACATGTGTCTTCATCTGATTTGTTGATCCATGTATGATTGTACTTTTCACTTCAGTCTTTCTAGTTGATATGAACACTTGTTAACCTATCCCATTATTTGGTATGCGGAGGGAATAGTAAAGAAAGTATGACACTAATAAAATAGTGTTTTAGAACTTACTTTGGCTGACATGCTTTTGTATGTTCCCATATTAGGATGAGAGTTTGGGAGAGTTGGTGAGTCAAACTTGTTGGACAAGCTTGCAATTCAAAATCCGGCTTGCCAGTAGTAGTATTTGTCATACTACTAGTTGACTATATCTTGTATTGATTTTTTTTTCGAGTATATTCGCTTTGGTGACTACTTTGACCTCTCTTCAAGTAGTCTTCGATTTTGTTGAAGGATTTTTACACTTTGAATCAATACAGATAGTTACAAGCCTTTTACAAGTAAAAATCATATCTTTGTCTATTCTGAAGTATAAGTCATACAACAGTTTCCAGGTATAGACATTTATGAAGTAATGTGATTATTGGATATCAACGACTTAGAATATTTCATAAGTGCTTTGTGAATCCGATAGATGAGAGAAATGAATTTCTTTCTATCGGATTCCAAAGGTATGCTTACATAGATCAAAAGTTGATCTATTGAGATATTTTAAGCTATGAATCCAATGAGGCAAATCCGAAGGCATTTGTTTATCTTTCATTATTTTCTAAGTCAATCTTCAAATGATGGCTTGTTTGAACTGTATCCGATGAACGATATAATATCAGATATACTCTTTTTGAGGCAAATGATAAGAATGAATTTTCTAAGTCTTTTGTGGTCGAATTGTCTATTTGTGTTATTCACAAATCCGATGGTTAAGACTAACAATGCATATATGTATACACATATACGTATCATATTGGTGTAATTTATAGCTGAAAATAAGGAAAATACCCTTATTTATATTTGTTTGATGATCAAAATATAAGAACAAAAATTTTAAGTACTCGAGGGATACTAGGGCAAGAGTCCACACAGGACAAGGGGTGGCCGACAATGTATTATATAAAACTAGTTATGTACCCGTGCAATGCGGCGGGATGCAATATTCAAATAAATGTAAGCAAAAATGTAAAATATAAACAAGTTTTTTAAAAATAAAAATAGAATACATAGTCAGTTCTATCTTACATAGAGTGTGATAATGGGTAAAAAAAATGGTGTTATGGTTATCAAAGTCATTTTTCCTTCTGTATTAATGCTTATTAGAGTTCATTTACATACTTATAATTGTCCAAAATAGTTATTTCCTATCCCATTTCATCTTGTAGCCGCTTTTCTAATGGACCAAAATAGCCAAGATTTTACAAGTAACCTTTTTATTGTTAAATCGACTTTTTAATGCCTGCACAAAGTAACAAGTTGGATAAGTAAAACTTAAGAAAATTGTGTAAATGACACCATCCTGTTAGCATTTCAGAAAAAGCTCTTTAACAACTTGCTTTAAATTATTACTTTATGAGTTTATTAGTGATTTTAGGTTAATATTCTTTTTGCCACCATAATCATGATTGCTAAGTCGCACTCTCATGTAATCTAACATCAATGTTTCAACAAGACTGCTAAAAGTTTACAAGGTTATATTTGTTTGTAAAATTTTTCCATAGATTCTTGATCTACATATCAAAATTTAATTTTCTATGCACCAATATATGATCCATAACTTAATAAAAATGGCACAACCATCCAACTTGCTTAATAGAAAAACTACTGGCCCATCACAAAAACTCTACTTGCAAGGTTTACATACAAAACACAGGAATGGGGAATAAACGAAATGCATAAAAAAGTTCATCGTTAGAGAAACCCAATGATCGTATAGTCCCTAAAAAGCTTTTACCATTCCTATCCAAGTATAGCACTAGCAATGTGGTCATTAACATAGTTGTTCAACTATCAAGCAATGCCACCCAAATAGTGTGTCTCCTAGGATAATTTACTGATCCACCTCTTGTTTAAGATATAAGTACATAAAGAGGTGGTTAGAGTTCAAATCCCTACAAAAAACTTGCCAAAAAGTACTTTGCAAACCCTTTCACGTGCTTCCTAGAAATAGTAAAGAAATTTAAAGCATGAGTTGACATTATTATGTGTTGGTCCAAAACAAGACTTTAAAAAGTTCGATTCAAGTACTTTGCCATATCGTCTTCCTGACTATGAATTTCAAATAATAAGAACCACGATTTCCATCCCACTTGGAAATATCAATTTATAGTCCACAATCAAAACCTGAGGAAAACCAAATGAAACTCCATTAAGCATTGTAACAACCCAAGTTTTCTACAAATGGCCGGTGAACGACCAAGGAAAATGGTCAATAAATGGCCGGGCAAACGGTCTGTTAGTCAAGAAGTGCAACGGACGAACGTGTCAGAAAGAAACGCGTGCCATGGATTGTCGTGCAAATGACGTCACACTAAAAAGTGTCTTTTCATTTTTTAGGGTATCTGTAATACCCTAAAATCTGAAGATAGAAACTTATTAAAAATTTTCTAAATACATCAATAATTACTTTGACTACAGGCACAATTTGAGAATTAACCTCAATACACACATTTATCCTATACATACCATCTATGAAAAAGACGGGTGTTACTAAACCCAATAACAATTACTATCTCCAACCCGCGGAAGACTTCACCAGCTACTTACTCTTGTATAAAGCTAAGACTCAACTCCTCATAGCACTTGCTAGAACCGAACCTCCGACAGGAACCTGATGCACATGCCGACAAATAAAAAGGTTAGGCTTAACGCCTAGTGAGCTCAAGAGTTTTAACATGAATGGATATATCTTTAAAAGAAAGGAATTCAGTTTAAAGCAAAATCCTTCGAAATATTATACTTCAAAATGGAAACGACACATTTTCTCATAATATGCACTTTTAAAGACGATGCTATCAAACACACATTTCTTATAAAACGATGCAACCCGGAACTCGCCCAAATGGGGTCATAGTTCGATACCCAAATTTGTGAAAATGTAAATAATACTTCATATCCCAAATCACCCAAAACACGGGTGAGACATAATACTCGACCCTTAAATAACGGAAAACAATCCATATAAATATGATACGCCATTAAAACATGGAACTGAAACTTAATACTCACGCGACCATAAAATGGAATGAAATCCAAATATTAAAGTATGGACAATTAAATATCCAAAATACAGCGGGCCGACAACGGGGGCTACCCGTATCCGTGGAGAGCGGAGGAACACAAAAGTATGCCACTCAACCAACGTTGATCGCATGACACTTCACGACACGAAAGCCCAAGTGCCCCTACGACCTCTTGACAAGTTCACCAAAAGAGACAGTTGACCTTGGTGGCCGTTCCGAAGAACTCCACCTCAAAAGGGCCGGCACACCGGGGACTACAACTAAAAAAATTCCCCAAATGTCCCGACACCCCGGGGACTACAACTAAGGAAATTCCCCAAAGGCCCGGTATACAGGGGACTACAACTAAGGAAATTCCTCAACTGGCGGGGGTCACAGTACTCACCTCCCAGGCAGCACTATCCAGACTCAACCCTCCTAGTGCCTCCTTATCAAGTTTCGGTCATAAAACATGAGTCCCGGAGTCCAACCCCGTACCACCCAATTGACCATCAAATAAGACTGACGCATGTGCCTATGGATCCATTACACCACAGTCTAAGATTACATGGCTACTCATGAATGACTAAAGCACTCGAGCCTGTAATTATCAATAATATGCAATAAATGCATTAAGACGTAAATCACAATTTGGACTCTAAATCGAGCCATTAAAACCGGACAAATGTCCTCAGTACTCTTTTACGTCAACGCCGAGCTAAAATGCCCAAAACCCATTTGACCAACAAATAACGGTCCCCCAAATAATGAAATGTCTTTAAACGGCGTTTATGCAGACACATACCTCAAAGATGTGATTTACCCAAAACTCAACATGTATTGGGACCAAAGAGTTTCCAAGAGATTCATGAATGCAATTACACCCCAAAGCGCATATAACGTGAAATAGACTTCATTTGCACGAAAATCACCAAAGATGCATAAATCATAAAATGGACTTTATTCGTACAAAATCACCAAAAATGCATAAATCATGCTAATACCTCTCAAGATATCCAAATCCCAAATATGGGGATTTTATGAGATTGAAAGAACTCAAGTTTATCAAATATGAAAACTTATCAAAATACTCACACTTTGACAACTACCAAGTAAAATATATTTTTACTTCAAAATACACAAAACTTATCAGCAGTTAACAATTTCATGTAAAACACAAAAACACTTTAAAATAAACATTTTGGCATGTACACCGTTTTCACAAATCAACTTAAACTCACCTCGCTAGATTTAGGCTAGATCTAGATTTCACCCAACGAGCTCTTTTGAAGGCCACTTGAATCCTCAAGCCGAGTACTTCCAAAACCTAGATCCACATATACCAAACCGTTTAAAAACATTCCCCCAAACATTATTTACTAAAATCCCCAACGAGATCAAAACCCTAGTTTCCCCAAAACCATCAAATCCGAGATTTGAGAAATCAAACACTAAGAAACCATCAATGGAGCATTTATAACTTATTTCAAGAAAGCTTACCATTCTAGGTGATGAGACTTTCCGAGGACACCCATTCCAACTCTTCAATCCGAGCTCCCACACGTTGAACTTGATGAGGAAGATGAAGATGGAGGTTTTGTGGTTCAAGATCCCACTAGCTAGATGATGAAGAATCATGTGGTTCAAGGGGGAAAAACCCTCAAAATGGGTTAGGGTTCGACTTTGAGGTTTGGGAGAGAAAAGGGAAGGGATTAGAAAATGAAAATGAGGGAAATGGGTGAAAATTCGGGCATTTAGGAGAACATGGGCCGCAGGCGACCTTGCCACGCGATAGTGACATTGTCACTATCGCGAGGGCACTATCGCGGAGATTGTACCGCGGGTGGTACACCCCCGGCGATTGTGCCACGCGATAGTGACACATATCACTATCGCGAGTCACAATCGCGCCACTCGTACCGAAGTCAGAAAAAGGTCAAAACTCGAGATTCTCGCATGGGTCGACTTAAGGTTCAAAAGCACAACATTTTCCACCCAAAAAGGTAGGCGGAAAACGGAGAGATTACCAACGGAGGACGGAAACTTACTTACGAAAACCCGAGTGTTACAATCCTCCCAACCTTAGAATGATTTCGTCCTCGAAATCTAGATTCCCATGAAACCTTGCCCGCAGAGAGATTTCCCTTAACCCTTCTTCTAGCACCACTATTATGTCCCTTGCACTGATACACACGCCAACCGCCCCTCATGAGCACATTACACTCATGACCGAGCGAACACTTAACTCACCAAAGTATCTTTATCCACAAGATTACGGTTGTCTCCCAACCTTAGAATGACAATTACTACCTCTAGGGTAGTTTGTGACCTCGACATTTCACCAATCAAATCCCTTGAGATCATCACGGTTCCGAACCCAAAGCCAAAGATCGCCACCACACTCCATGAGTCCTCCGATTCTTACCGATCTATTCCTAATATCGATAAAGATATCATTCCAAAGCGCACCAATGTGTCCTTCAGGTAATTGGTTAACCCAGATTCGGCTAACACTCAACTTCGTTCCAATCCCAACCTCATAACATTCCCATAATAAAATCTTTACCACCACAGGAATGCTTAAACACATCGGTACTTGCTCATCAACACCTAATCTTCTTTCAAATTTCCATCACTGAAAGGTCATTATTTCCCATGATCCAACTGGGATACTTCCGAAAATTCCAAGATCTTTTGACTTCAAGAAAACAAGTTGACACCTAGGACTAAACGGTGACCTCGAAAACGTGGGCATCCCACCCAAAATTTCAATCAAGACGGATGGTCGCACTAAGGATGACACCAAACAGAGTGCTAAAAATCCCAAGTCTTACATTTCTAACAAACGAACCACAAGAATTTTCCTTGATCGCGAAGCCCACAAGGACGGTACACCATCACATAAACTATGATGTCACACCGACGAGCAGTCCACCAAAACGAACCCAATCTAATCGCAGATAATCACCTAAGACCTTATCCCGCATGATTACCGAAGTATAAAATCACCCCTTGATTAACTGGGAAGACTTAAATCTACTATTTCCAATAATACAAACGCGCACAGATTCGAAAACCCAAGTCCAAAATTCAAGACTGACCGCAAGTCAGATCATCCGACACTTCAACTCCTAAGGACTCCCTTAGTCCCTAATTACAACTCCTTTCACGACGGGGGTTTAAATCTGTAGGCCTAATGAGTTCAAGGTTTTTCAACCAGTATGCCAATTTGAAATTTGTAAAATTTTCAGATACATAAGCTTTTTAACGATTACACGTGCGGCGAAAATACACTATCGTTCATCCGATAGGTTTCAAAATTGATCATCAATGCAGAGCATATGAAACCATTTCCAAAACCCGTTTGTTCAATACTTAAGTTAATAAAGACAATAATAAAACATGCGCAACAATTTACACTATGCGTGAAAATAGGTTCCTGTATTACAACACGTGCAGTAAATGTTTGTACATTCCAAAAGAGAAGTTCGCAATTTTAACTTTAAAATTCTTCCTCTTTAACCAAAGGACGTTGTGGCAAAAGAATTCTCAACAACCCTGTAACACCCTAAAAATAGGGATAACAAAAACTTTCCAAAAGAGGAGAAGTGGTATATAGATTGCCATAGCAAGAGCCTCCCAAAAAGGGGAAAAGTACAAATAAACCTGTTTAATCACAATTGTAATTTAACGGATAAATAAACAACAACCAACTAATCTAATTTCTACATCTAGAAAAGAAATTACAAAAAGGGTGTCATCTATAAACCCAAGGCTTCTCAAAATCATCCAAGTTCCGTATCCCCAAGCTCTCGCCCAAAGCATCTAAACTTGCCTAGGGGCAGCACCGCTAACACCTGAGATACACATCGACACAAACAAGTGTTAGGCCAAAAAGCCTAGTGAGTTGAACAAGTAAAAACATACCAGAAACATTTACAGTTCTTATCAGCAGTTAAACAGTTAATCACGTAAATGTGGAGTCAACGGGAGCGACCCATATCTCCAATCCGGTTCACCCAAAGAGGCAATGCACCCTGAAGCCACTTTCACTGGCAACCCAAAGGCCTGACACGCACCGGGGACTATCGCTTAGGAAATTCCCCGACGGCGGAGGTCTAGGTACATAGGAGACTACCACCTTAGGAAATTCTCCAAATGTCACCCACCTACATACCTATAGTGAATCACAGACTTGGTTCGTCCACATAATGCATTTAGGAGGTCTCAAGATGTGTTTCAATCCGTCACATTTCGGATATCCACCAAGAACACATTGTCACCATCCTAATCATGTAAATCCAACACATGACATAATATCCATCCAAATACTTCATGAGAATATAAGGTCGCCAAAAAGGCATTCCAAGAAGGAATCATCAACATACCAAGATGTACACATATAGAACATGGTAACTTTCATATACATAAATCCATGGGTAAAAACCCCCAAATACTTGCAACATTAGATATGAACATTTGGGAGATACATTAATATCAATAAGTACAAGATAATGATGTGTATCTAGTTTTAACAAAGGTTAGTAAACTCACAATCTAGGTTTTGTACCAAAACCTAGAAAAGATGAAAACCCTAGATTTGAGGAGATGAGACTTGAAGTGGAGAGGAGTAGCTTGATGAGAATCTTCACTAGATAAGCTTGGATGAAGCTTAATGATCAATAAATGACCCTAACAACCCAAACCTTAAGAAAAAAATGAAGTAGGTGATGAAACCCTAAAAATCGCCTCCAAGAAGAGTTCTCCCGATTTTTGTAAAGTGAATGTGGGAAATGAGGTATTAATTCCTATAAAATAGCAGACTGGACCACGCGGGCGATAGTGCCCGGCGATAGTGCCAAGGGCACTATCGCAAGTCACAATTATTTAGGCTTTCCCCGCTCTCGGTACAACTTTGGCGATAGTGCCTTCGGCGATAGTGCCAAGGCACTATCGCGTGGCACAATCGCTGGCATCCCCCAGCCTACGATACCTCTTCGGCGATAGTGCCCTCCGCGATAGTGCCAAGAGCACAATCGCGGGGCACTCAAAACAGTTCGAAAACTTAACCGAAAACGATATCGAGCACCAGGTTTGAACGATTAACGAAGGTAACTTAATTATATGACATTTAGACATAATAATGATCATAAAATGTACGCAAATACACCTATTCTCATATAGCGAAATAAATGCATTTAAGAAGATGAGATACTTACCTTGCGAATTTCTAGGTGTTACAATCCTCCCCACCTAATTGGGTTTTCGTCCCCGAAATCTCATTTTAGACTAAACAAGTGAGGATAACGTTTCTTTATATCATCCTCCGATTCCCAAGTAATGTTAGCACCCCGATGGTGATTCCCTTGGACCTTAACCATGACTACGTCTTTATGCCGTAATTTCTTTACTTTCGATTCCAAAATCGACTCCGGCTCTTCCACACATCGATTTCCATTGTCCACCCGAATTTCCGATAAAGGAATCACGCTTTCCTCTTCGGCTAGACACTTCCGAAGATAACACACGTGGAATGTAGGATGTATCCCATCCATTTCTGGCGGTAAATCCAACCAATAGGCTTGCAACCCAATCTTTTCCAAAATAACGAATGGTCCAAGGAAACGGGGACTAAGCTTCCCACGCTTCCCGAAACGTATGATCCCCTTCCACGGAGATACCTTCAACATGACCCAGTCACCCACTTGAAACTCAACTGGTCTTCTCTTCTTGTCCGCATAGCTCTTTTGTCGGTCTTGTGCCGCCCTTAGCCTTTCTAGAATCTCTTTCACCTTGTCCGCTGTCTCTTGCACTATTTCTGGCCCGGCGAATTGCTTTTCGCCTGCCTCTAACCAACAAACTGGAGTTCGGCACTTTCGCCCGTACAACGCCTCGAATGGTGCCATGCCAATGCTAGAGTGGTAGCTATTATTATACGCGAACTCCACTAACGGTAGGTGTGAATCCCAACTACCTCCAAAGTCGATAACACATGACCTCAACATGTCCTCGAGAGTTTCGATCGTCCTTTCACTTTGACCATCCGTTTGCGGATGGTACGCCGTGCTCAAATTCAATCGGGTACCCAACTCCTTTTGCAAGCTTGCCCAAAAGTTCGACGTGAAACGGCTATCTCGATCCGACACGATAGATTGTGGAACCCCATGCCTCGACACAACCTCGTCGATGTAAAGCTTGGCCAATTTCTCCATTGGCAAAGTCTCCCTCATTGCAAGGAAGTGCGCGCTCTTAGTTAACCGATCAACGACTACCCAAATTGTATCATGGCCTCGCAAGGTCTTCGGTAGCTTAGTCACAAAATCCATGGTAATGTTGTCCCATTTTCACTCGGGGATGGACAACGGTTGTAAACTTCCATACGCTCTTTGATGTTCCGCCTTGACTTGAAGGCACGTGACACACCTCTCCACGTAGTTAGCCACATCTAACTTCATCACCGGCCACCAATAATTTAATTTTAAGTCTCTATACATCTTGGTACTACCGAGATGTATAGAATACTTCAACTTGTGCGCGTCTTCTAGAAGTAACTCTCGATTTCCACCCAATTTCGGCACCCAAATTCGACCTTGGAATAGTTTGAGTCCGCGGCTATCTTTCGTCAAAAGTCCACTTTGCTTTACCATGATCTCGAATTTGAGATTTTGCTCCTTGAGCGCTTTCACTTGCCACGTCTTGATGCTTTCCACTAAACTTGATACCACGTCGATTCTTGTAAGGGACAATTTAACGCCATCATCATGGCTCTTCCGGCTCAATACATCCGCCACCACGTTGTCCTTACCGGGATGGTAGAGTAGATCACAATCATAATCCTTTAAAAGTTCAAGCCATCTTCTTTGCCGCATGTTGAGTTCCTTTTGATCGAAGATGTACTTGAGACTCTTGTGATCCGTGAAGAGAGTACACTTGGTCCCGTACAAGTAATGCTGCCACAACTTCAAAGCAAAAACTACCGCCGCTAGTTCCAAGTCATGCGTCGGGTAGTTCTTCTCATGTTCCTTCAATTGCCTTGACGCGTAGGCAATGAATTTCCCTCGTTGCATAAGCACACATCCAAGCCTCATCTTAGAAGCGTGACTATACACTACGAAGTCCTCCGATCCTTCGGGCAAGGATAATATCGGAGCTTCGCACAATTTCTTCTTGAGCGTTTGAAAGGCTTGATCTTGAACATCGATCCAAAGAAACTTGACGTTCTTTCTTGTGAGGGATGTGAGTGGTGTAGCTACCTTGGAAAAATCTTGGATGAAGCGTCTATAATAGCCCGCTAAGCCCAAGAAACTCCGTATCTCCGTCGGATTCGTCGGAGGTTTCCAACTCATCATCGCTTCAATCTTTGTTGGGCCCACCTTGACTCCGTCTTTGGACACCACGTGCCCTAAGAATTGCACCTCTTGGAGCCAAAATTCGCATTTAGAAAACTTCGCGAACAACTTTTCCCTTCTTAGGACTTCCAAGACTTCCCGTAAATGTACCCCATGCTCGGACTCATCCTTGGAATAAATTAAAATATCGTCGATAAAGACGATTACGGATTTATCCAAGAATGGGCGACATACACGGTTCATCAAGTCCATAAATACGGCCGACGCGATGGTCAACCTAAAAGGCATCACCAAGAACTCATAGTGACCGTAACGCGTTCGGAAGGCCGTCTTCGGAATATCATCATTCTTCACTCTCACCTGATGATAACCGGATCGGAGGTCAATCTTTGAGAAACATCCCGCACCTTGAAGTTGATCGAAGAGATCATCGATGCGAGGTAGAGGGTACTTGTTCTTTACCGTGACTTTATTCAACTCACGGTAGTCAATACACATCCTCATTGATCCGTCCTTCTTCTTCACGAACAACACCGGCGCTCCCCAAGGTGAAAAACTCGGTCGGCTAAAACCCTTCTCTAACAATTCTTGAAGTTGCGTCATCATTTCCTTCATTTCTGTCGGGGCCAAACGATAGGGAGCTCAGGCTATCGGAGCCGCTCCCGGGGTAAGGTTGATTTGGAACTCCACTTGAAGTTCTGGTGGTAATCCGGGAAGGTCTTCCGGGAAGACATCCGGATAATCTCGCACGATCCTCACGTTTTCCACCGTCTTCTTTTCCTTCTTCGCGTCCACTACGTACGCTAAATACGAAGGGTAACCTTTCGCTAGAAACTTCCGCGCCTTGAGAGAGGAGATAATGGGTTTGCGTCCCGTTCCTTTCTCACCATAAATAACCACCACACCACCTTCCGTCAAAGGCACTTGGATCATCTTCTTAGAGTAAAAGATGTCAGCCTTGTGTCTCGACAACCAATCCATGCCTATGACCACGTCGAACCCTCCGATGGCCATAGGTAGCAAATCTACCCCAAAAGGACGCCCATTGATCTCTATGGTGCAATCACAATAACGGTCTCGAATAAATACTTGGTCTCCGTTGGCAATCTCTACTACTAGTGCATCGGGAAGGACACTAATAGGAGTGACGAAACGCTTACAGAAAATACCCGATACAAACGAACACGTAGCACCCGAATCAAACAAAACATGAGCAGGCAAGGAGTTTACTAGGAACGTACCCGAAACGACATCGGTGGTCTCCTTCGTCTCTTCGGTAGTCATCCGAAAAGCTCGACTCGGCACCCACGGCGGTTGGTCGACTCTAGCCGTTGACCCAATAGATCCTCCTTGATTGTTCCCCGCTAACTTTGGACATTTCCTCCTCACGTGCCCCGGCTCCTGGCACTCATAACACACCGTCGGATGAATAGTGCAGTCCCGGGCCATGTGGCCCTTCTTGCCACACTGGTTACAACTTATCGGACCCGTGTAGGTTTTGGAAGCACATGCGCCCGAATGTTTGGTTCTGCACTTTTGGCACCATCGATCGTCCTTACGAGAGTCGACAGATCTCCCGCTAGCAAAAGGCTTCGACGGACGAACGGGCCCGGATGGCCCTTCCCACCTTCTCTTCTCACCTGCAACACTCCTCTCTTCCTTCTCAGCCATCCTATCATATTCCACTAGCAAAGCCTCTTCAATGACTTCTTGAAGAGTCGACTCTCCGGCATTTCGCACGTCAGTACGCATATCGGTCGGTAGGCCAAGATGAAAGGCCTTGATCTTCGATCTCTCATCGGGGACCAGATATCCCACTAAGTTCAACGTCTCTAGGAATAGCTTGGAGTAGTTGGCTACGGACAAATTTCCTTTCTTCAGATTTCAGAACTCGGCTTCTACTTACTCTTGTATTACTCTTGTATAAAGCTAAGGCTCAACTCCTCATAGCACTTGCTAGAACCGAACCTCCGACAGGAACCTGATGCACATGCCGACAAATAAAAAGGTTAGGCTTAACGCCTAGTGAGCTCAAGAGTTTTAACATGAATAGATATATCTTTAAAAGAAAGGAATTCAATTCAAAGCAAGATCTTTCGAAATATTATACTTCAAAATGGAAACGACACATTTTCCCATAATATGCACTTTTAAAGACGATGCTCTCAAACACACATTTCCTATAAAACGATGCAACCCGGAACTCGCCCAAACGGGGTCATAGTTCGATACCCAAATTTGTGAAAATGTAAATAATACTTCATATCCCAAATCACCCAAAAC
Source organism: Arctium minus (assembly GCA_954870635.1). Classification (NCBI taxonomy): domain Eukaryota; kingdom Viridiplantae; phylum Streptophyta; class Magnoliopsida; order Asterales; family Asteraceae; genus Arctium; species Arctium minus. The sequence goes on from OX941088.1 coordinate 35,438,232, forward strand.
ACGGGTGAGACATAATACTCGACCCTTAAATAACGGAAAACAATCCATATAAATATGATACGCCATTAAAACATGGAACTGAAACTTAATACTCACGCGACCATAAAATGGAATGAAATCCAAATATTAAAGTATGGACAATTAAATATCCAAAATACAGCGGGCCGACAACGGGGGCTACCCGTATCCGTGGAGAGCGGAGGAACACAAAAGTATGCCACTCAACCAACGTTGATCGCATGACACTTCACGACACGAAAGCCCAAGTGCCCCTACGACCTCTTGACAAGTTCACCAAAAGAGACAGTTGACCTTGGTGGCCGTTCCGAAGAACTCCACCTCAAAAGGGCCGGCACATCGGGGACTACAACTAAGGAAATTCCCCAAATGTCCCGACACCCCGGGGACTACAACTAAGGAAATTCCCCAAAGGCCAGGTATACAGGGGACTACAACTAAGGAAATTCCTCAACTGGCGGGGGTCACAGTACTCACCTCCCAGGCAGCACTATCCAGACTCAACCCTCCTAGTGCCTCCTTATCAAGTTTCGGTCATAAAACATGAGTCCCGGAGTCCAACCCCGTACCACCCAATTGACCATCAAATAAGACTGACGCATGTGCCTATGGATCCATTACACCACAGTCTAAGATTACATGGCTACTCATGAATGACTAAAGCACTCGAGCCTGTAATTATCAATAATATGCAATAAATGCATTAAGACGTAAATCACAATTTGGACTCTAAATCGAGCCATTAAAACCGGACAAATGTCCTCAGTACTCTTTTACGTCAACGCCGAGCTAAAATGCCCAAAACCCATTTGACCAACAAATAACGGTCCCCCAAATAATGAAATGTCTTTAAACGGCGTTTATGCAGACACATACCTCAAAGATGTGATTTACCCAAAACTCAACATGTATTGGGACCAAAGAGTTTCCAAGAGATTCATGAATGCAATTACACCCCAAAGCGCATATAACGTGAAATAGACTTCATTTGCACGAAAATCACCAAAGATGCATAAATCATAAAATGGACTTTATTCGTACAAAATCACCAAAAATGCATAAATCATGTTAATACCTCTCAAGATATCCAAATCCCAAATATGGGGATTTTATGAGATTGAAAGAACTCAAGTTTATCAAATATGAAAACTTATCAAAATACTCACACTTTGACAACTACCAAGTAAAATATATTTTTACTTCAAAATACACAAAACTTATCAGCAGTTAACAATTTCATGTAAAACACAAAAACACTTTAAAATAAACATTTTGGCATGTACACCGTTTTCACAAATCAACTTAAACTCACCTCGCTAGATTTAGGCTAGATCTAGATTTCACCCAACGAGCTCTTTTGAAGGCCACTTGAATCCTCAAGCCGAGTACTTCCAAAACCTAGATCCACATATACCAAACCGTTTAGAAACATTCCCCCAAACATTATTTACTAAAATCCCCAACGAGATCAAAACCCTAGTTTCCCCAAAACCATCAAATCCGAGATTTGAGAAATCAAACACTAAGAAACCATCAATGGAGCATTTATAACTTATTTCAAGAAAGCTTACCATTCTAGGTGATGAGACTTTCCGAGGACACCCATTCCAACTCTTCAATCCGAGCTCCCACACGTTGAACTTGATGAGGAAGATGAAGATGGAGGTTTTGTGGTTCAAGATCCCACTAGCTAGATGATGAAGAATCATGTGGTTCAAGGGAGGAAAACCCTCAAAATGGGTTAGGGTTCGACTTTGAGGTTTGGGAGAGAAAAGGGAAGGGATTAGAAAATGAAAATGAGGGAAATGGGTGAAAATTCGGGCATTTAGGAGACCATGGGCCGCAGGCGACCTTGCCACGCGATAGTGACATTGTCACTATCGCGAGGGCACTATCGCGAGGGCACTATCGCGGAGATTGTACCGAGGGTGGTACACCCCCGGCGATTGTGCCACGCGATAGTGACACATGTCACTATCGCGAGTCACAATCGCGCCACTCGTACCGAAGTCAGAAAAAGGTCAAAACTCGAGATTCTCGCATGGGTCGACTTAAGATTCGAAAGCACAACATTTTCCACCCAAATATGTAGGCGGAAAACGGAGAGATTACCAACGGAGGACGAAAACTTACTTACGAAAAACCGGGTGTTACAGTATCTCTGATAAAAAATCAGGGATAATCTTATATTTTTGAATAATCACTGATAGGAAAAGTTAGTGATGAATATTATTTTCAAAAAGCTTTTAATCACTTGAAGAAAGTTAGTGATTTAAGTTTTGAGTTTTGAAAAACTTCTCGCTGAATTAGATTCAGTGAGGAGAGATAAGAATACATACCTGAAAGTCAGAGATATTATGGTCAGGGATTATTAGATGAATAGGACAAAAGTTTATTACTGACTTGATGCATGAACGCTGAAGAGTTAATCTTCAAGGTTCAACACTCCAAACTCACTGATGAGAAAGTTGAACCTTGTCTCATTAAGAGGTTTGGTAAAAAGATCAGCTAGTTGATAGTCAGTTGGAATAAATGAAGTTCTATGTCACCACACATTGTAACACCCTAAAAATAGGGGTAAACTTAAACCTGGATAAGGCTACGAATGACATCTCAAATAGAAATTAATCACCCAAAAAGGTGAATTGTAATAGTGTATACAAATACTATGAATGGACAACAAGTTAACAACAAACCAATCTAAATCATTAAATCTAGATTATGGTGGTTTTCAACCCAATTCTCCCAATAATATCTATTATTTTATGTGCGCCAATGTCCAAAATATATGTCTCCAAAAGATGCCATGATGGCCTCAATTCTATTGGGAACCCCACCGCTAATGTCAGTTGAGAAAAAGTGTTAGGCTTGACGCCTAGTGAGAACAAACAGTTTATATCAATTATTTGTAAATGCTTTGGAGTATAGTTAAATAAGATTTCAAATGGTTTGGATAAATAAAGGGTAACAACAACCACGTAAGGGCCTTTCGGTCCAAAAGCATCTTGCAATGACGGGGGAGACCCGGTTTTCCAAGGATCATGTCGGAACACAAAAGTAAGCCACTTTCCGAGTTATTGAGCTCATCATACTAGGATCAAGGCCACGAACTCTCCGGCTCGTACTCAGATGTGGGGGAGGGCACCCAATGATCCTAATCATGCTTATTCGCTAGGATTACATTTACGACCCACAACTAGTATCCAATCCCACATAACCTTACCAAGTTTCCTTCCTAGGGTCCAATGTCTCAACTAGATACAAACGGGAATTAACCCAACATTAAGCCGACTCTATACCTGTGGTGTAACACCCTAAAAATAGGGATAACAAAAATCCGAAAAAAAACGGACATGAGGTATGCTAAAATTGCCATAGCAAGAGCCTCCCAAAGTAGTTGAGAAGCAAACTTGACCCGTTGAGAAGGATCGCATTCACTGGACTCGAAGGCCATCTCTAATTCCTTAAGCCAGTACATACAAGTAACCGGGTTGTCTGAACCCGCAAACTCCTTAGGGTAACACCCCAAGAACGTCTTGTAGGTACACCCTTTGATCTTTGATCTGATTCCCTCAGCGGATGGTTCTTCAACCGTTACCACATTCGGTCCATCCGACCCACAATAACGTTCTCAGCCATAGTCTCGGGTTGACGGTTACTGACGTCTCGATCCTCTAGAAGTTTCATGAAGAACTCTTGCTGTTGGGTCATGGCCGAAGTCATGGCCAACTGTTGTTGAGCCAAAGCCGCATTCATGGCCAACATCATGCTATCCCGAAGCCGGGTCTTCATGGTAACTTCCTCCATGATGGCGTCACCTGTGTTGAGGTTCCGGCATGGAATGTGCTCAGGCCCTCCTGCCAAGATTCTGGGTATAGGAATGTCATCGGAGGTTGCCCCCACCGGGGGTCGTATTGATGCAGATTCCACTTCTGGCATGTCCGGTAATCTACTTCGAGTGTTTACCATTAAAATCTGTCATGCACGTACGAGAAATAGATTGAGAAAAGACTAAGCGAGTTGAACTCATTGTACATACCACTACCTTCATCAATTATCATAATAATAGTAGACCAAGTATGCTCACGTAACAATGCATTCATAATAGCAGTAGCTAAGTGAAATTATGAACGAACCATACACAAGTATTCTGGTCACCATCATCACAACTTTCAATTACAGTAATTCCGTAGTCCTAACGCTCTCCCCACCTAGGATTCCTACCCCAAGTGGACAGTGAAGTCATAAAGTCTAAAGATTAAGTCTAGATATGCTAAACAATACCTAGTTCACTTAAACTAAAGCTCTGATACCAACTTGTAACATCCTAAAAATAGGGATAACAAAAATCCGAAAAAAACGGACATGAGGTATGCTAAAATTGCCATAGCAAGAGCCTCCCAAAAATGGGGAATATATAAATAAATAACTTGTTTAATCACAATTGTAATTTAACGGACAGTAAACAACAACCAACTAATCTAATTTCTACATCTAGAAAAGAGATTACAAAAGGGTTGTCATCTATAGACCCAAACAGTCTATATCCAAAAGTATAACGCGTCCATGTGCAATTCCCCAAGCTCTCACCCCAAAGCAACTAAACCTGCTTAAGACCGCCGCCGCTAGAACCTGAGATACACATCGACACCAAACAAGTGTTAGGCCAAAAAGCCTAGTGAGTTGAACAATAATAAGCATGCATGAGCAGATACAATTCTTATCAGCAGTTAACCAATGTTCAATATATGTGGAGTCATTAGGGGAGAACCAAAGCACCAATCAAGTCCCACCCAAGAGTCGATATACCTTGATGCCCTTAACAAGGAACACCCCAAAGGCCCGGCCCACCCGAAGACTATCGCTAAGAAAATTCCCCGAGTGGCGGAGGTCTAGGCACATACCATTACAGTGGCGCCCAAGACTACATCCTCCTAGTGTACTGACTTGGTTCATCCACATAAAATTTATAAGGGGTCCTTTAGATATATTTCAATCCACAAAATTCAATACCAACTACGGGTATAATATTACCACCTTATCCTCATGATGTCTAACAAAAGACCCAATGTAGATCATGCTCATCATGCATATAAACATATCACCAAAATGGTGCTCCAACTAGAATCATCATAATACCCATTTATGCATACATTTAACATATCAAGGTACCCACATTATGTAGCTATGAGACAAATCCCAATCATGATACATATAACAATAATCATGGCAAATCATCCATATGTATACATCTTCCAACTATTTTCATGAAGAAATCCCCAAACATTTGAACATATAGAGATAAAGCAACAAGTAGGAGATTATGATGTGTATCTAGTTTTTACAAAGGTTTAGTAAACTCACAATCTAGGTTTTTGACCAAAACCTAGAAAAGATGAAACCCTAAAAGTTGAGGAAGATGAGACTTGAAGATGAGGAACAAGAATCTTGATGAACACTTCAAGGAAACACTTGAATATAGCTTGGATGACCACTTTAATGCTTCCAACAACCCAAACCCTAGCAATAAGTGTGTGTGTGTTTGAGAAGCTCAAAAATCGCCCAAAAGGAGGCTCTCCCGTTTTCAAAATGATAAGTTTGGTAAATGAGGGTTGAAAGGGTTTTAATCAATGAAGTCTGCTCTCCGCGGGCGACCATGCCCCGGCGACAATGCCCATGGGCATTGTCGCATGTCATAGTCGCACCTAGACACGAGGTCTCGGTACATCCGATGCGACATTGACACGGCGACATTGCCCGTGTCATTGTCGCGTGTCATAGTCGCTGAATTCCCCCACCCTACGGTACACTCCCCGCGACCTTGAAACGGCGACAGTGACCATGTCATAGTCGCCTGTCATTGTCGCGCCACACCCCAAACGTCCCGAATTTTGACCTGATTCAACAACTAACGCGAGAGTTGAACAATTAAGGACGGTAAGTCAGATTATACGACATTTCAACACACCAACTATCATAAAACGCATACAAAGGCTCATATACTCACATAGGTACATTTAATGCATTTAAAAGGAATAAATACTTACCTTGAGAATTTCCGGGTGTTACATGTGGATCCACTAGTAACAGTCTAAGGCTTGTCATTATTACATTAATGACAAAACTATAATCGCACATATAGTTCTCATAATACATTTCCAAATATAAATCGTTTCCTAAATGGTTAAATTTTCCAAAGTTATCAATACTCCACAATGCTAATTATTAGTACAAACATAATATGAAATCCAAGTATACAACCTCCCAAAATCCACTTTTAACAAGTAAAATCCCCAAAATATTGTGAAATCCACATATAACCAAGATGACACCATTTCAAGAGTTTTTGACCATCAATACACGAGTTTTATCATATAATGTATCACAAAATATAAAACTCTTTGATATATCTCAAAATGGTAAAAACCCTAAAAATCTCCAAAAATATCCAAGTTAGGTTAAAATGGTTCAAATCAAGAATATGTAGTAAAAGGGAGATTAAGAGTTCAAAATTTATAAGTTTGACATGTATAGAGTTTGTAAAAGATAGATTGAACTCACATATTAGGTTTTGTTAGAAAACCCAAGTTAAAGCTTGAGGTTGAAGATGTAGATGGTGAGATGGTAGATCCTTGATCCTTAGGCTTCCAACTCTTGATAAAGAAGCAAAATCTTGGAGAGATGGAGGAATGAAGCAATAAAATGACCCTTAGGTCGGATTTAACGAAGAAGGAGAAGAAGAGAGAGTTGCTTGAGAAGATATTGGGGTGTTATGAGGTTTGGGGCCGATTTTCTTTATTTAAAACGCACAGGGGTCGTGTGCGGATGTTGGCGTGGATGGACTCGTGCGGAGAGCCGCGCAGTGCACTGGAGTCGTGCGAGGGCAGAACCCCGCGCGGATGGTGGCGCGGCTCGAGTCACGCGGAGCACTGTTGACACAATGACCTTTTTTCTGCTGCTTCACTCAACCTCCAACTAAGACAGAATTCTAGGCAAAACCAAGAACTAAGACTAGGCTATGAGTGATATACATATTTAAGGGAATATTTTCTTACCAAAAAATTCGTTGTGTTACAATCCTCCCCAACTCGGACACGATTTCGTCCTCGAAATCTGAGTTACACGAATAGGTGAGGATACCTCTGTTTCATGTCCTCTTCGGCTTCCCACATCACGTTGGTCCCATGATGATGTTTCCATTACACCTTGACCATGGTGACCTCCTTGTGGCGAAGTTTCTTGGACTTCCTCTCTAGGATTGCGTCTGGTTCTTCCACACAATGATTTCCTTCATCCACTCTTATCTCCGAGAGGGGGATAACACTCTCCTCTTCCTCCAAGCACTTTTGGAGATAACAAACGTGGAAAGTGTTGTGGATTCCGTTCATTTACGATGGTAACTCCAATTGATATGCTTGAAGTCTCACACGTTTGAGCACCGCGAATGGTCCAAGGAAACGGGGACTCAACTTCCCACGCTTTCCAAAATGAATTATCCCCTTCTAAGGGGACACTTTAAGTATCACACGATCTCCCACTTGGAATTCCATCGGCCGTCTCTTCTTGTCGGTATAGCTCTTTTGCCAATCTTGAGCCGCCTTCAACCGTTATTGAATACCTTTCACCTTGTCGAACATTTCTTGCACAATCTCGGGTCCGGCGAATTACTTCTCGCCCGCTTCAAGATAGCACACAGAAGTTATGCATTTCCGCTCGTACAAAGCTTCAAACGGTGCCATTCCAATACTCGAGTGGTAGCTATTATTGTAAGCGAACTCCACCAAAGGTAGGTGAGAGTCCCAACTACCACCAAAATCAATCATGTAAGACCTTAGCATGTCTTCTAAAGTCTGAATTGTGCTCTCACTTTGGCCGTCGGTTTGGGGATGGTATGCCGTACTCAACTTCACCCTTGTACCAAGCTCTTTCTGCAGGCCATCCCAAAATTTTGAAGTAAACCGACTATCGCGGTCCGACACAATAGACAAGGGAACTGCGTTCCTCAAAACTACCTCATCGATGTAAAGCTTTGCCAACTTGTCCATCGGTAGAGTTTCGTGCATGGCCAAGAAGTGAGCGCTCTTGGTCAGACGATCAACTATTACCGATATGGTATCGTTACCGTGTAAGGTTTTGGGAAACTTAGTCACGAAATCCATGGTAATATGTTCCCACTTCCACTCGGGGATCTCTAGGGATTGAAGGCTCCCATAAGGTCGTTGATACTCGGCCTTCACTTGCAAGCAAGTCACACAACGCTCCATGTATCAAGCTACATCCAATTTCATTACCGACCACCAGTAATGAAGCTTCAAATCCATGTACATCTTCGTACTCCTCGGGTGAATGGAATATTTGGACTTATTGGCATCTTCAAGAAGAAGTTCACTGTTGCCCCCAACTTTGGGCACCCATACACGTCCGTTGAACAACTTCACCCCACGACTATCTTCCGTTAAGAGAAATCGTTGCTTCGTCATCACTTCATCCTTGAGGTTCTCTTCCGACAAAGCCTCAACTTGAGATGTATTGATCTTCTCAATGAGGCTTGACACTAATTCGATTCTCGAAAGGGCCCGAATGCTTCTGCTATAGTCCTTCCGACTCAACGCATCGGCCACCACGTTCGCTTTACCCGGGTGGTAGAGCCACTTGCAATCATAATCCTTGAGTAGCTCGAGCCACCGTATTTGCCTCATATTTAACTCCTTTTAAGAGTTCTCTATATTTAGAGATTTTTTGATGATTCTCTATTATAGCAAACAAGATAGCAATGCTGTTGGAGAAGTATAGAAAACAAAAACCTATTTTTTCTATTTTAACAATGTTGTTGGAGATGCTCTAACAAGGAAACACTTGGTTTGATAAATTCATTTGGGGAGCCAAAAGAGTGAGTTGTCAGCTACAACCTACTACAAGGGATAATGATGACCTCAATAACATATATCATACTCAATTTCTTGTACACAATCAGGTATGATTAATCTAAAGTGTTATACATTAGCAGCTATTAGTAAGGCTGTAATGAACCGAACGAACACGAACAAATCTTTATTCATGTTCGTTCTTTTAACTTAACTGAACACACGAACGAAAAATAAACAATAAACGAACAAAAATTTTAATGTTCATGTTTGTTGATTTAGAAAATAGGTGTGTTTGTGTTCGTTCGTTAAAATGCTAAATGAACGTAAACAAAATACTTTAACAAACACAAGGGTGCACCAACTTTTCATGCGTGCTCCAATCAAACCTTTCACATATGTTCAAGCCATTGGGCTCAAGATGTAATAATCCAAAATTAATAAATTTGGCAAAAGTGAAATTTTTTTCTTCCGAAAGGGTATCATAGGCTATGACTAAACTAATCCATTGATAAATTATAACTGTAAGACATCAGCCCTGATTAAACTTCAGTGGCCATAATTGTTGTGTACACCTGGATTCGAACTCTGGACAGATGGGATATTCCACAATATCCCCGGGTCTTAACCAGTACGCCACAACCCTTGTGGTTGGCAAAAGTGATAGTTAAAGGGTAGTTTTGGTAAATTATCGATTTTGAGGGGGCATTTTGTAAAATAGGGGTATAGAAAGAAAATTCTTCTCCTTATCTTCATTTGAAGATTTTTGCCGACTTCATCTCAATTTTCACCTTCATGTGTGTGTGTGTTTTGAGAGAGTTTTTTTTGGGAAACTTGTTGGTGATTAAAATTGGTTGAAGCTTTTAAGGGGCTGTTTGGTTCATGTAATTGGAAAGAATTTGAAGGAATTGGAATGACCAATTTCATTGATCAAATTCCAAGCCCATGTTTGGTTCATGTAATGAAAGCGATGGAATCCTTCCAATTCCATTGAATTCCACAATTTAAGGAATTCATCATTCCTTTGCTTAAGTGAAGGAATTGAATTCCTACCAACCAAATACGTGGTCAAATTCCATTTCAATTCCATCAAATTTCATTCTGTGAACCAAACGTCCCCTAAGAGTTTTTATCCTAAGGTATGACTTCCTTTATCTCCTTAACTTAGGGTTTAATTTTTTTATTGATTAAAAGTTTTTAAGTTTTGGGGTATTCTTGGTTGTTATCTTAGTTGGGTGATTGAATTGGGTTGTTTAGTATTTTAGCAAGATTTATTATGAGAAATCCTCATTGGTTGGTGAATTTTTGGGAAATAAGGGTTTTGAATTCAAAGGTTTAGATTTATAGTATTTTGGGTGATTTGGATGGATTAATCCATGTTTGGTAGGGATTAAATGGTTTTAAATAATTTGTAGTTAATATTGTTAGCTTTGGGGATTGTATAGTTTTGGAATTCATGGTTGAAATTGGTATTGGGAAGAAAATCGGAGTTGACATGAGTTTGGGAAAAACTTGAGCAAAACAATAAGTTGCGCAACTTGGCGTGTGACTTAGATCATGGCGCAAGTTGCGTAACCCACTCTTTGGACGCGATTCAGTTTGTTTCCTTTTTCTTTTCGGTGTAGATTTGAGGCATTGTTTTGTAGGGTTGGTTTAAGGATTATAAAAGGTGAATTTGGAGATAATTAAGATGGTTTAACACCTTTCCTAAATCGGTTAATTTATGTGTTTGGTTTGAGAATGTTTAACCGTTAGGACTTGTGATGGTGTGCTGAGCATCAAGTGAATTTCTTGTATTGTTTTGCGTGTTTTATGAAATTGTGGTGTCACATGAGGTGCATGTAGGTCGGGTAACTGTCACAAAGAAGTGGGGACATGTGGGACTATAGTGGTCCGCACGTGAAATCTTGTTTTGTTATACTATAAGAATTAGTTTATTGTAATCCCATTGGACTGACATAGATTGCGATCTTGTTAAGGTATCACATGCATGGTATAGATTCCGATTTTACCAGGGTGATCACCTTATTAAAATATCATTTTTGCGACCGTCGTGGATAGTTACCTAGGTGGAAATGTGATCATGCAAATTTATGTTTATCTTGTATATTTTTATGAGAAGTGATATGGAAATTGATATTTTTCAATATTGTTGTTGGTTACAAGGAATTCATTAAACCTTTCAGTCTAACCCTTATTTTTCAAAACTAATACATTTTCATGTGTATATTATGTGGGATGAGATGTAATCTCACTTCTCCCTTTCTCCTCTCAAGGGAGGAAAGAGTTAAAGATAGACGAGGATGGGACTCGTCCCACATTGAAATTTTAGAGAAAATAGAGCCCTACAAGTGATTATATAAGGGAAACCGATAGGAAGTGGTATAACCATCAGCTTTTATTATTATTTTTTTTTTTTTGAAAAATGTTAACTCTTTATTATTATTAAGTATAATTATTATTCAATTGTTAACTTCTTAAATATTTAATTACTAATTTATTATCTTCAGTAAACGAACATTAACGAATTTAAATTTAACGAACATTCACGAATATAAATGAACGAACAAGGCCTTTGTTCATGTTCGTTCGTTTATTAAAGAAACGAACTTCCTGCCAAATAGTTCACGAACGGTTCGTTTACTGCCCTAGCTGTAAGGAGTCAATTCAATAATATTATACCCAATTGTGTGACGACAACCAGGTATGTTGTTTTTAATTTGAATTATTTACTTTGTTTTATCTTAATCATATCATACATGATTCCTTGTTTTGTAAACATATGCAGTTTGTATTTCAATGACATAATACTCATTTATTTCTAGGGACCGGATGTGATGTTTTTAATTTCAAAAAGCATGAGTTTTCTTTTTATTCCCATTCCGCAAAGATCAGACTAATTACGAGATCACACCAATTACATCTAAAATGCTTGCATCTAAACCCTAGAAAAATTTTGCATTTCAAACTCCAGAAAAACTTCCTCTGCTATCCTGGTCGAAGAAAACCCCAAACTCGAAACATTATTTGCAACAAGTTACGTCCACAACAATTGCTAGTAAAACTTTGAAAGAGTTGCGGAAAGAAGAATTGGAAGAGAGAAAGATTTAGAAAGTGAAAGAGAAGAGAGCAGTGTACTCTCTCACTCTCTCTCTGTTGTTTTTCTTATATTGAAATGATACAGAGAAGTCCAATATTTATACATCAACATTACAAGAGCATATGAGACAAGCTAACATAACTTGACAAACCTAACTGATCTAAACTGAATTTAATGACGTGGCACATACTTGACTTTCAGCTAGTGTTCCTTTGCTCATCATCAACATGTATGTACGATAAGTTATGATTTATAACATATGTTTTTTTTTCTTTTTCAAGAAAAAGAAAACATATGTTTTTTTCTATGTCAACACACCTTTGTAATGCTTCACAGTAAGGGTAGCTTCTTTTGTGATATGACTATGCACTATCTCACTTGCAAACATATGAATGTGTACTCACTACTTTTATAATAATAGTATCGTATGTGTACTCCCTTATTTCTCTTTTCTGTAAATACACACCAACCTATGAATGTGTGTGTACCTTTTTGATGGTGTGATGGTTGCTTGTGTTCAAAAACTTGTTCATATATAATATATATAGTACTTGTCGTTTGAGTTTTAAAACTTATTTATTCATCATGTGATATTTGTGATAAACAGAAATACTGTCATGTTTATGTTGATTAGAAGGAAGAATGAAAGGTTTTATACATAATATCCATATAAGTCACAATATACAAAAAAAAAATCTAGTGTAGTGCATTCTTAATTCTTTGTACTTTTACATTGAAAATAGTGTATTACATTCTTTGTCCTCTTACAATGAAAATATTTTTAGTTGTAAATATATTAATTGAGTTTTAATTGATTTAAGACTTGTTTGTATTGACTATGAAGGATTGGTATTAAAATTGTATTCGTTTGTGGAAACAAATGCATATTGTACCCCGTTGTTACATCCATCGAGTACAATTACTTGATCGAGGTTGTATGATAAACCTTTATGGAATTCGATTGATTATACAAAACCATACATGATTACTTGATCAGAGTTGTATGATAAACCATTAAGAAACTCGGTGGACACTAATCAACTGGAAACGGTTACTTGCTTAAGGTTGTATAAAAAGCCCATAAGGAGCTATCCCAGTTAACACAAACAACCAGGTAAACTTTACCTAATCGGACCCGGTGGAGTCATACCCGTGTATTACTTTTCTAGGCATGTATTGTTATTTTAACTAGGTGCGATTAACATATATGTACTTGTGTGAAGTATATAAGTTTTAAGTTCATTTGTATCGTTGAGATATTCCATGATTGTAAACCTTGGAGACGTTCGTTAAGAGTGAAGAGAGTTCATACCGTCATGTAAGCCACTTGAAATCGAATTTGATTATTTTACACTAAGGGGTTGTTTGTTTTAAAAAAAACATCTTAATGACTCTTAAGTCTGAATCGTTCAGACCTTTTTATATTTAGACTGTTTTTTTTTCTGGTTTTCAAAACCTCTTAACTTTTAAATACATCTGAAATAAGAAGTGGTGACCTAACTTCTTAAAACCTTTTATCGTCACCTTAGTTCATATGCTCTTCTTTCTCTCAAGACACCTCCAGACGTTAAAGAAACATACAGTCTTGTTGATTCAAATTTTAGACTTCAGCACCACCTCTTATTAATCAGAAGTAAAATAATACTTTAGACTTCAGACCTCTTAAAAAACAAACGGCACCTAAACCTAAATGTGAATAATGCAAATTTTCAAAAGTCCAATGGTGCAATTGAAACTTTAAAAACTTTAGTGGCTATTTTGTAACAAGTAATAAAGATTTGTAGCCCAAAGTTGATGTCCACATTGTGTGTGACCCCTATATTACCTTCCAATTTCCATATAGATGGAAAGCCCAAGCCGAAGCCCATTAACAATGACTTAAGGCCCATTTTTCATATAGAAATCATAGAATATAGAATAGAGTTTTTTCCCCTTAGATTCAGAAACCATAACCGAATATGAACAAATCAGTGGACCATTGTGATGCCTTTGATCACCAACAAAAAAAATAAACAAGTGTAATATGCGATTACATGCATATAAAGGAGTCGAAGTGAACTATGCCGATTAACGACCGATCCATGATTTTTGTCTAGTGGGTGCACCTCTAATGTGGATAAAAGGCCTGTAAAGTCGTCCGATGTGTTTTTAGCCGAATTCCATCGTTTCCACAGATTTTTTAAGTCTTTTGGTTGATTTCGAGGAATTTTTTTGAGTTTTTTGGTTGATTTTGAGAAACGTTTTCAGTTTTTTGGTTGATTTTAAAAGATTTTTTTCGGTTGATTTCATGGGACTTTTCGGTTTTTTGGTTAATGTCCCTTGTATTTTCTAATACCCTGGATCACCCCTCAAAGGTTAGTGTGTGCACCTTTAACACTTAAAAAGAATCTTACTTTCAAAATTTGGTTTAGCTGACTTGAGCTGGTACACGAGACCCTCACAAGGCCTTCATAGGTCCACCCCTAGTACTGGTATTTCTTTTTTAAAAAGAAAAAAAATGGATAAAAACATCATTTTATTCATACATTTTTTAGTTACACACTTGAACAAAAAGATTTAGAAAATTATAGTAATGTTTTAATCCAAATTACCATATTTGTGGAGACCTTGTGTTTGGTGTTTGTATGATTGTGACTAGAGAAGGAAGAAGAGGAGGGTATGCACATTTATAGGGACAAGAAAAAGGACTACAATTTGTTAAAAGCAGAGTAGTTTGTTTAGCACATCACACGCAAGGAAATAAAATGGTATGGGCTTTCTTGTAAGATTTCAAACACTAACCCTTTATATATATATATATATATATATATATATAGATATATATAGATAGATAGATAGGTTGTTTAATTTGCAACATAGGTTGTTTAATTTGCAACTCTTGCAACCCACATCTTAACCGTCAGATTCATGATCGGCGGTTACAATAGATATGGAGCCCAATATTTTTAATTAAAAAAACAGAAAAATAAAAATAAAATAACCACCGATCATAAATCCGACGGTTAAGATGTGGGTTGCAAGGGTTACAACCTTTTTAAGGGTTGCAAAATATTATTCCACTATATATATATAAAGGGTTTTTTTATAAGAGATAATATGTATTTTATGTATTTGTATGTTTTAAAACACCATTATATAGCCTTTTAATTTAAGGTTTTTCTATAAGAGATAATAATAATAGAAGGGTGGAAACTGTTAGTACACAAATATGTATTTCAATAATACATATAAAATAAAATAATCGAAATAACTTAATATAATCAACAAATGATTAGAGAAATTTAAATACAGGGAATCGACTGAAAAATAAAATCGAATAAACCGTAACGAGGCTGAGGCTCGTGTTGAACACGATTCTCTTAAACAGATTTGCCGTCTGTTCCCAGGGTACAACAGCTAGAGCAGAAGTACTGGCGGATAATTCTACTTGCCTGGAAAATTCGCCGGAGAAACAACGTATGCACGAGAGAATTCAGAAAGTTTTGTGTGTTCAAGATTGTTATGTTTTGGACTGAAGACGGGCTCCTATATTTATACTCAAGATTTAAAACCGAATAATTAATGTGAATTAATCCTATTAATCATCTCCAATAATGAGTATCAAGGAGTTACAAAAACCAGTGAATGTCGCGACTTATCACGCGGCTGATGTCGCAGCACAACCCGCGTAGTTCACTGTCCCTCTCACACTTTTGGTTATAAACCACACAATTTTGGTTCCTCCTTCCTATGTGGGACAAGTTCCCACACACACTTGGTTTTGCTAATTTTTATCCCAAACACTCAACTTTGAGCATCGATATCTCATTCACACATATTCCGTTTTGGACACATAATATATCGTTTCGAAGCTCTCATATAGGAGAACATAAACCCATGAAGAGTTAGATATATACAATACATATACATGTATTTATTTGTGTCCAAAGTTAGTAAAAAATCACATTTTTACTAAAATTTTCCAACATAAACAAATGGCATTTGAATTGATGTGATCGTTGATTTAAGTGATATATATATATATATATATAGGGCCTTTCATGGGAGACCTTAGTATTTTGTGGTAACCATGAGATCCAATCTCATCCATCAATTTTAGTAATCAATGGTTTAAAATAAATAATAGATATATTAATTAAAAATACAATTTTAGGTCATTAAAATAGGTAAAAAGGGTAAAATTGTCAAAAAACTTTATAATTCATTGTGATCTAATTTAGGCGGGTCCGATAATTTTGGAATGAAATCAGATAAGATTATCTCAAAATATTGAAACTTATCATTCAATCAAACTTTATCCCGATGAATACCAAAAATGCAGTGTGTTACACTGTGATTACCAATGTGATACACTCAAAGTATATTGTGTTACATTGTGATTAGCATTGTGTTTCACTATGATTACTATTGTGATGCACTCAAAGAACATTGTGTTACATTGTGATTACTATTGTGATGCACTCAAAGAACATTGTGTTACACTGTAATTAACATCGTGTTACACTGTGATTAAGATTGTGTTACACTGTGATTAACATCATGTTACAATGTAAACGATGAAAATGATGCATAATTTAAAATTTCATACGACCAAATCAAAATGTAAACGGAATATCTAATAAATAGTTGGTTGAGAAATTTTAGGAAACAATATATTTAATTTATAAATGATTGATTTTTTCAGTTACAATTTTGTTTTTAATATTATTTAATTTATCAAATGACCAAAATATCCTTCATTATTAATAAATAAAAAAATAAAATAATATTAGATGGATGGATGAGATTGGATCTCATAGTTACCACAATTTAATAGGGTCTCATATGATTAGGCCCCTATATATATATATGCAACAGTTATTTTGTAACCTAGTAAAAGGTTACAACCCATGCAACCTTCATTTAAACCTTCCATTGCATTTGGATTCTCATTGATTATCCAAATGAATTTACCTGATTCCATCGAATTTATGCAAAATATGTCAATGCACATAATGGTTCATGTGATGTATCTGATGAAAGTGGTACATTCATGAAACAATATGCATTCCATGATATTTAATGAAATACTATGCATTGTATGGTAAGATTATTGCATGAAACCAGTAATCATTGATGCGATTCAGTAAATCAATCTATTGTCTACATAATGAATGAGCTAAAAGAATGGTTTAGATGAGAGTTGCACGGGTTGTAACTTTTTCACTGGGTTGCAATATATATATATAGGGAGAGGTTCATTTGAGAAATGGTAAATATATGAGAAATAGAGAAGTAATCTTAGTCATTCATCTGGTCAATATTTGCGGCTTTGACCGCGAAGCACCGGATAATTCCTTGTGTAGTCTATAGAAGGTAGAGGGGTAATTTCGTAAAATACACGGGATGAGTTCATATATGAATATTTGTGATTCACAAAGGTTCATATATGAATCTTTGTGATTCACAAAGGTTCATATATGAATCTTTGTGATTCATACAGATTCATATATGAATCACAAATGTTCATATATGAATCTGTTAGTTAGTTCAACTGATTCATATGTGAATCACAAATGTTCATATATGAATCAGTTAAAAGAGTTCAGTTGTGAATTGCACTGGTTCATTTATTAACATATAGTTCATATGTGAATTATACATGTTCATATATGAACACAGCCCGTGTGTTTTGTAAAATTTACGAAATTGTCCTTCTATTTTTTGGATAGCCGCAACTTTTGACCAGTCAAAGCCGCAACTTTTGACCGGTCAAAGCCGCAATATTTGACTAGTCAAATCCGATCTTGACCATATGAATGGGTAGGGTTACTTCTCTATTTCTCATATATTTACCATTTCTCAAATGAACCAAACACTATATATATATATATATATATATATATATATATATATATATATATATATATATATATATATAGGGGCGTAATCAAATGAGAACTGTCTATTTTGTGGTAACCATGAGATCCAACGTGAGCCACTCATTTAATATAATTAATATTATTTCTTAAAATAAAGTAAAGGATAATTTGGTAATTTAATAATTTAAAATTTTCAAGAAATCAAATCTTTAATTTGATTCATGCCAATAATAACCACTGTTACCTAATATATTAGTGATTTTAATCTATGCATTACCCTAGCCAATCATAACCACTATTACCTACTGTTACTCGATGAACTCACGCCGGCCATCTAACCCAGATCTCGCCGGTGATGGTGGTCGTCGTGAAGAATGCGGTGGTGGTGGTCGCCGTGAAGGATGCCGGTGGTGGTGGTCGCCGTGAAGGATGTCACTGGTGGTGGTCGCCGGCCATCTTACCCAGATCTCCCCTCGTGCAGATCAGTGAATCCAAACAGGTGACGATGTTCTACAACACATATCTCGACAATGCACCGAAATCTGTACCTCGCTAGAGACCTCGACGAAGCACCAAAACCCAGATCGATTTTATTGTTATCTTACTTGCCGATCGAACTCCGACCACCACACCGGTCGTAGAGGTGTTGTAGTGGTATCACCCTTGTTGCTATTAGAATGGGTATGTATCACAGTGTGTATCACAGTGTGTATCACAATGAGTTTATGTTTTAAAGTCTAAAATTAATGGGTATCACAATATGTATCATCGTTGTTTTACAAAGTGTATCATAGTGTGTCATAATGAGGTATCACAATGGGGTATCACATTTGGTATAACAATAGGATATCAAATTTGGTATCATAATGAGGTATCACACTGGGGTATCACATTTGGTGTAACGGTAGGGTATCACAATGTGGTATCATAATGAGGTATCACATTTGGTATCACAGTGTTATATGTCGTTCAAAAAAAAAAAACCAGGCACCATCACGTGGCAGCCTTAGTCATTGGAATGCATATTTTCTTTATTCTCAATGCATTAGGAAGAAGTTGCCTTAAAAGTAGGGAAAAATGAAGAGGCACACCATTCTCTCTCTAATTAAAAGAGGCGTACCATTCATCTCCCTTATGTTAAAAATTCCTTTCTTTCTTCTTCCACATTTTCTTTACTTTGCCTTCTTTTTGGCTAACCTTCCTAGGCAATAAGCTTGCTCGCTAACTTAAACGTTGATCCAAAAATTGATCCAATTTGCAAATTTTGAATTATGGTATTGTTTACGTTATCTCACATTGATGGAGAGATAAGAGACTGGAGAATTATTATGGTTATATGATAGGAGGAGATACACCTTTAAAGATTAAAATGGTTAGTTGGTTAAAATATACCTTTGATTTATATCTTGCAAAATAAATACCGACATAAAATAAAATAAAATAAAATTTAATTGAATATTTTTATTTAAAAAGGAGATGGTAGAGCTTTGAATGGTATAATAAGATTTTAGTGTTTAAATTTTTTGAGTTATGGTGTTATTTTGATTATCTAACTTTGACGTAGAAATGATTGTCCATTTAATAAAAAAAAATTCAGTAAAAACAAATGTCACATTGTTTTTACATGAATCGGGATCATCGTGCAACACGCAATTTTGAACACTAGTTGTTTTAATAATAGGACTTATGTTTATAGAATAAAACAATTGTGCATCCGATGAAAAAGTAATGCATTAAGCTTATTGGATGCTTTTTAGGCAACTAAACAAATTTTTTAGGAATATTTTGAAATAAAACGTCTTTTTAATATTTCGTATGACATTATTTGAAAAACCAGAAACAAACATAAGTCATATAATAAAACAGTATATTAAAACACTTAAAAAATTTATGAAATCCTATAATCCCAATTTTGTAATCGAGTCTCTGAAGGGATGTTTTGGAGATATTGCGATTTGAAGATACAATAATCAGTTTTATGCTGTTAAGTAAATTATCATCATTTTGATTAGGTAGAGTCCAAATAATCAGATAAAATGATTGTATAAAAAACTATAATTAAGATAAATGTAAAATCTCTTAGGCCGTTTCCAAACGTTTATTCGGGTAAGCGCTTACCAAGTCACATTACCTTACAGATGGTAAGTACTAAGAATCTTACTCGGTGAGAACTAATGCAAGGACCGATAGTCTTACCCGGTAAGTGATGACGAAGACTCTTACCACGGTTAGTGATTACCAAAAAACTGTAAAATCTTACCTGATAAGTAAGTGATAGTTTTGAATTTTACCGGTAAGCGCTTACCCGGGTAAGCGTTTGGTAAACGACCCCTAATTTTAACAACCAATTATACTTGTTAACGATTTCTAAACATTACAACGAAAATGAACATGCCAACATAACAATATATATAGGTGAATGATCATGTAAGAAGTTGAGGTTAACGTGAGAAGCGTGAGAAGTGGATTCAAACCGTTGATCACTTTTAATCTCATGCACTCCGATGAATCGCACCTTAGAAGGGAATTGATCCGGTACATCTCGATGTATCTTATCTCGGTGCATCTCATCCAACGGTTGATAACCACTTCTCACGCTTCTCACATTAACCTCAACTTCTCACCATAATCCAACCATATATATATATATATATATAAATAATTATATATATAGTTATATGTGTGTGTGTATATAGGCGAAGGATCATGTGAGAAATTGAGGTTAACGTGAGAAGTTGAGGTTAACATGAGAAGCATGAGAAGTGGATTTAAACCGTTGATCATTTTTAATCCAATGCCCTTGTAACGACTATAAAACCAATAACAACTAAAATATAACATTACAACTCAAACGGTCTCAAAACATACTAATTTACATCATTCTCAAACTAAAGTACACAACGGATAACACACCTTCACAACTGAGAAACTACAATCCTCCACAAAATTATGCCTCTTCTATGGCATCCTTCATTCCCCCCCCCCCCCCTTCTTCGAATGAAAACCCGACTAAACTCTCACCTGAAAATGGTCTTAGTTTTGGAAAGCGAGGGTTAGACCATGAGGTCTAGTGAATTCGCTCTCGAAAACGGTTTGCACAATTCACAACTTTAAAACAAGGAAACTGTCACATTAAAGAACAAAGTAACAAATTAAATATTCAACTCCACATAAGGGTGTTTGCACAGTGGTCTCAACTCCCATATCTGTGTGCGCAAGAAACAGATTCAAGGCACACGGTTCAACCAACCTCCCAAGGATTTTCAACCATCCGAGGTACACGAACCCTACTGTTCAACCTGACTCCACATACCTACAAGCATAAATTCATGAAGAACATGTAAATCATGAGTATGCAAGAGAAATGTTTTCACAGTACATAATAACATGTTTCTTTTCAGATGATAAATATCATCATCACAATACCAAATTAAGTGGAAAAAACAAAAGGGTTTAAGATAACTCACCTGTCAACGGAAACTCGACACACTCCTCGACCACTTACATCAGAATTGGACAGGGCACCTATAAATTGGTTCAAAAGATTTTAGTTAAAACTCAACCGGACTCTACATGGTTCCCGATTGAAACCCATCTGGTAGACCCTTACGGTCCCTTCCCAAAGCTCACCGTCTTGCCGAACCCGGGTTGGCTCATACCCTGGGAGGTGAACATCCAGGTTCAATCCTGGTCCCAGAGGGGTACCCGGGCTTTAGTCCCAGTTCCTGTGATTTGTCCGGGTTTCACTCCCGGTTCCTGGCTGGGGTATCCGGTTTCAATCCCGGTTCCAGTAGGTAAGTACCACGGGGCTTCATGTGTCCACACTGGGTACTCTTTTAATCCCGATAGTCTAATAACCTGGGGTTTCCCGGTTTCCCTGAACAGAAGTACATACCGGGTTTGGGCGAGCCTCGATCCTTCGTATCGAGTTCGGGCGGGTTGGATAGTAAATGACTGAGGCATGGCGATTTCACAAGAGGAAATCGTCAAAGCCTTTCCCGATTCCCATAAACACCCTACAATTCTCACTCAAATAACAATGACCTTAAAGTGGGTAAAAGGTCGACCCACTGGTCTTGATTTCCAATCCACAAACATCAAGATTAATAGATTCTTTATCCTTGCACCACCAAAATTTCTAATAGTCTCAAGCCTTAACTAAGTGTGAGATGATTAGAAAAAGGGTTACCTCAAAGGAATAAATCTCCCAAGCTTTTTCTTGGATTTAGCCTCTTTAAAGTTTTCAATCCCAACCTCCACTCCTTTGCTCATTCTGGCAGAATACAGGAAGAAAAATAGGATGAGGATTTAGGGTTTTCCTTTTAATTCCCCTTATATAACTTTCAATTATTGACCAAAAAGGTCCCCATAGATTACTGTTCCCCACAACGACCACCATTGAAACTAAAAAAGGTAAATTAGAGGCCACGGTTGTTACAATACTCCCCCTCAAGAGAATTCTGTCCCCGGAATTTCTTTGTTGAAGAGATGCGGGTACTTGGACCTCACTTCGGATTTCACTTCCCAAGTTACTTCCTGACCTTTCTGAAATATCCAATGAACTTTCACCAAACTAATCTCTTTTGTCCTCAGTCATTTGACCTTACGATCACCGACTGCCTCCGACTCATTGACAAGTCCAACTTCCCATCCTTTCACACCCTTTGCCAAGGTATTGTCGTACCAAAATCCAACAAACGCTCTCAAAATAGAGGCGTGAAACACATATGAATTTCCCGTATATTCATCAGACCCAACCAGTTCATACACCAACTCTCCAACTCTTTCATTAACCGCGACTGGCCAAAAAAGGTGGCCTAACTTCACCTTCCTCTCAAATTGCACCACTCCACTGTATTGGGGATGTATCCCACATCATCCGTACCCCAACTTGAGGTTCAAAAAGGCCTAGCCTCTTTCAATCTAAATCATAACACACGACATTGCTCAAACTGTCATTCCACCATCTACATCTTTCCTATCACAACTAAATCGTAACATATACCTCTCATTTGTATCAGTTCTGAAACATACCATACGATGATAATAATCGCTCAATTTGACAACATAACCCCTGGTTATCCTTGAATTGTCACATTAAACCCGCTGTCATTAGTTCCTTCACGAGACATGACGTAAAACAATCATCACTTCTCGTAACATGATATATATCTACATGAATAACACTTTTCCTTCCTGAACCACACTGCTCGTAACTCATCAATGTTAACCAATTCCTGCAAATTGCATCGTCATCATCCGCCACCTCACCACCCTTAATTTATACATAATTAACAGACGAAAACTTCCATAATCCAATATCTTAATAACCCATCAGTTCAAACTGAACCAATCTTAATGGCACACATATCAAATCCTCGTCGCATCCACCCAACAACCTATGCATTTTGAAGTGACTTAAAACTTCACTTGCTTCCCAGAAAGGAGCGAACACACTCGCACAAAACCAATCCAAATAACATCACATTGAAAACCATATACACTCAGAATACTATCATACCAATACTTACTCGAATTTGACATCCTTTAACTTCGGTTATCACGTTTAACCACTTATGTAGCGCTTTCTCGAAGACATAAAGCACTCACTTCAAGGGAAAGAACTCTTCATAGGTGCAGGCGTTATACCAACCACACGAATAACTCCTATGTCACTTTACCGATGCATACCCAACACTCTTTTCCTCATACCTTCACGAGGAGTTCGCATACTCGCCAAATAACAAGTCTTTAAACATACCCCACATTTTATGTGTCCCATGAAAACTCCTCACCTTCAGCCTATCCACTCATTCTGATATACCATCTCCACTTTCTCTCATGCTTGCATAGAGCACCGATCACCCACTATTACATACTCACATTCCACTGGTTCCACACTATGGACACGTTGATCCTATGTTCCACCCCACCAACGGTTCCACCACATTCC
The DNA here is from genome assembly GCA_954870635.1 of Arctium minus. Classification (NCBI taxonomy): domain Eukaryota; kingdom Viridiplantae; phylum Streptophyta; class Magnoliopsida; order Asterales; family Asteraceae; genus Arctium; species Arctium minus. Next base: position 35,462,028 of record OX941088.1, read on the forward strand.
TCGACCGAGACATTCAACCAAGTTCTCGTAATTGATATTCACTACCCAGAGATGCCACTCATTTCGTGCTCTCCCAATGGGGTCAAACTACCCACCCGGATTCTCTTGCCCGTAAGGAATCTTTCAACCCTCCCAGATACATTTCAAATCTACTACCAAGTGCCACAATTCCTCAACTATGACATCTCCACTGATATTCAATTGGAGCAAGATAAACTCACCCCAGTGCAACACATCTGAGAAGAACACAAGCTCTTCCTTTAGGTAGTCGTCAATGACCACCCGATCATCTGTTCTCAAATGGCAATAGCATAATATCGCCTCACAGTTCTTACACATCAATCAAGCATACTTGCCGCCCTTAATTGCCTCTCCGAAAATCTTCTAACCGGATTCCCCATCTACACTTATCCTGTATTAGCGACACAAATTCGTCACTAGATTTCACAAGAATTCATTACCACATCAGTTAATTACACGACTACCTTGGCGAAGAAGGTCAACAACTTAATCACACAACTATCACCCCACGACATCACCCTAGAAATACATTCTTCATGATTCTCTTTACACGTAATAAATATCGCCTTCTTCATACCAACCGTAACACAAGTTATATTTGAAATAAATTCGTTTCACGACTTATCTTTCCCGAATCCAGATAAACCACAAAATCATGATCATCTAATCCACTCGTACAAGTTCTTGTCCCTCATTGACTCACCACGATCTATCATAAACCAGTTCATGTAGTTCAAGAAGATAAGACGCATTCCCTTTCAGACCAATATTATCTATGCACAACCACTTCAGTTGTGCTAGTTTGCTTTGTTCCTATACATATTTTCAAATCTCTTAGGTAACCACATAACTACATCAACTATCTTCCACTTTCCTAACGCCTACACGAGGTGGTCCGGCATCACGTCACATATATACATATCTCTCGCCGACCCTCACATTCTCTTACAAATTTAACAAAATAGCCGAACCAGAATTTCTTCTCGAATCTCATTCTCCTGATGATGATCTCAAAACTGTACATTTTTAACAATCGTTGACTTCAACATCATTAGTTGACACAGTGATGCTTTCACCATTTCACTGACCATTAAGGATTCCAAATGGAACCTACCTCTTCCCACACATCATAAGTAACCTTATATCTCGCAGTCCTCACTTAAAGAAAGTACAAGACTTTCTTAGTGCAAAGTCTAATCACAAAACCACTCAAATACTCGGTCTCAACGCCCAAAAACATTCCCTCAAAATATAGCAACACTACTTACTATCATGCCATTAATAGAAGCACCTTGACAACTTCGAACTTCTCCCTGAACATAACCACTCTCAAATAACCGAACCGGAGTCTAACTACAATAATATGGACATTAACAAACTTATTGCCCGTTACTCCCATCATTCACCGTTCTCCTCTAACCGAAACACTAAGGTCATACCTCGACCATAATCGGCTCACCGACAAATTTCAACTCCCAATACTTTTCCTTATCTTTAATTGTAACGTCCTCCATGACCTAGAGAGTTCATAGCCTACGTGCATGACAACACAATGATTTAAATCATTTTTCATATTTAAAAGTTCAATAGGTACAATATTATGAAACAAGCTTGAGTATTCATGACACGACGCTACTCGAGTTAAGTAGTAAAACACAACTATCTCAAGGACCGCTCACATGCAACTACACGACAAATCAAAACCTCGCCCATCCAAGCCGATACCGACATGAACGAAAATGTATCCAATGAACCTTTTCCAATACGGCTAGAAAATTTCTGAACGAATCCACGTGCACGGAGTGAGTCAATCGACTCCCACACTCGTTTGTATGCTGACAACGTGTCTATTCTCATTTTGGTTATAAAAACTTTGCAGTCAAACATTTTCATGATTTTTACAACGAAGATTATCCCAACATGAAATAGGGGGAAATAATTCACGAATCACTATGTTCAAAATTTTATTGTGCAACGTAAACAAGTTTGGCTTTTTCTTTAAACACATGTTTGCACGCGTCGACTTATTTCCAAAACAAGAAACTCATTATGTCCATAAATACTATTAACATGAAAGGTCTCATATAACTCATTTAAAGACACAATGCATGAAACTCAATTTGCAATTGAAGGCTATTCACTATAACAAGGTCGACCGTTGTACTCACAATAACTTATCATTGACACCCTGCTTTTGACCAACAGTCGTTTTCTCACCCTTAAAACAACTAGGGGTATAGGTGCTTCATGACCTACCTGGTTGACCACTGGTTTACAAAGCCTTCGGTCTTAATTTTGACTTCCTCAAGTCAATAAGTGACCAATTACCTCGCATCCTTCTTCTACACATACATCATTCCAATATGATCTATTTCCTTCATTGACCTTGCCACTATACTCTGTGAAGATGCGGACTACCTGCACCTGGACAAAAATACCCTATGAAGCTTCACTTAGTAAAAAACCTTCTCCGACTTTTGAATTGTCGAAGAAAGAACTTTATGCTAGAGTCGAAGCACCCTATGGTCCAGCGGTTTCACGACTTCTCTCTTTCACGGAGATAACGAGGGTATTCCATTCCAAAAATGGAAACATTTGGGATTTTTTTAGAAATTGGATGCACCCAAGAATGAATTCGCTGATTGCAAATGTGATTGAATGAGAATGGATAAGAGGCTCTTAACGCCTTCTTTTTTCTTCTCATCGGTGTAAAATCAAGCAAGAAAAATGATTTTTTTTTAATTAAAGGTAAGCCCCGGGTCAACCCGCGCTCGTTGTTGCTCTATAAATATTGTTAAGAGACCTCTGGTGTGAAAAAAAGTTTGCGTATCGACCCGTGCAGTGCTGTAGCTAACGCATGGCAGATTTTGATTCATATATATCCACCCATGTGGTAACTTACGTAAATCTGAAAGATGAGATTAAGTAGTTCTTTTACCTATTTTTGCAATAATAGCTTGGTCTACGACAGGCAAAATTGAGATTAACCGCATTTAATATAAGTTCAAGACACATAAGAGACCTTATTGGATGATCATGAGACTCGCCAAAAATCGAAATTCTTGATCAATGGAGGCCTATTAGTGAAGCAAATTCAATGAGATCTTTTATCCTGGTGAAGGTCGTTCGAGCTTTTCCTGGGAGTATGGCATGGGTTACATCAGCGTCGTAGCCATGCACCACCTGTGTCCGCGTTCCCGAAGGCACAACAATCTCTTGAGCACAGGTTTAGGTTCGACTTGAATGGGACACTTGGCTAAATGTCAAAGGCTCAATTCCTTCACCCGATCTTGAATTGAAGCTTGCAAGATTCCAACACAATCCTCACTTCCTATCTAAACTGATTGACACAACAATTTCCAAGAACGAGGACTCACTAGAAACTAGGAGTTTACTCTTAATCAATCATTCATCCCTTTGGAATCCAAGAGGTTCCACCTCTAGTCGGCTCATCCACGTTCCAAACAATACCCCTTCTAGAAGGTGTCAACATTTATACCATAAACGACCTCACACAACACCTTAAAATCATTGCTATCATTGCAAGGTTAGAATCTACTCCACACTACCACTCCAATCGATCGTCTCAACAATAGTAATCAAACGCACCCATGCACCTGTAAATTCAAAATGACATTAACCAGATGTGATTTTGAATTTACCTTACAAGAGAGCCATACTACCATCGTCATGATTCTCGATGATCCAGGTCTTCCATACTGGATTCCTATATATCAGTTTTGTCCCCTCCACTTCACAGTTTAAGTTCACGCCCATCCGGTCACCTAAATCCCATAAACTATGGGTCTGATACCATTTGTAACGACTATAAAATCAATAACAACTAAAATATAGCATTACAACTCAAACGGTCCAAAACGTACTAATTTACATCATTCTCAAACTAAAATACACAACGGATAACACACCTTCACAACTGAGAAACTACAAGCCTCCAGAAAACTATGCCTCTTCTATGGCATCCTTCATTCTCCCCTTCTTCGAATGAAAACCCGACTAAACTCTCACCTGAAAATAGTTTTAGTTTTGGAAAACGAGGGTTAGACCATGAGGTCTAGTGAATTCCCTCTCGAAAAAGGTTTGCAAAATTCTCAACTTTAAAACAAGGAAACGATCACATTAAAGAATAAAGTAATAGATTAAATATTCAACTCCACATAAGGGTATTTGCATAGTGGTCTCAACTCCCATCATCTCCTCATGATATTTACGCTCTAGGCCCCCAGTAGATCCCCACCCCCACCCTAGTAGATGCCATATTCGTGTGCGCAAGAAACAGATTCAAGGCACACGGTTCAACCAACCTCCCAAGGATTCTCAACCACTGAGGTACACGAACCCCACTGTGCAACCTGACTCCACATACATACAAGCACAAGTTCATGAAGAACATGTAAATCATGAATATGCAAGAGAAATGCTTTCATGGTACATAATAACATGCTTCTTTTCAAATCATAAATATCATCATCACAATACCAAGTTCAGTGGTAAAAACAAAAGGGTTTAAGGGAACTCACATATCAACGGAAACTCGAGACACTCCCCGATTACTTACTTCAGAACTGGACAGGCCGCCTATAAATTGGTTCAAAAGATTTTAGTTAAAACTCAACCGGACTCTACATGGTTTTCGATTGAAACCCATCTGGTAGACCCTTACGGTCCCTTCCCAAAGCTCACGGTCCTGCCGAACCCGGGTTGGCTCACACCCCAGGCGGTGAACACCCGATTTCAATCCTGGTCCCAAAGGGGTATCCAGGATTTTGTTCCGGTTCCTGTGGTTTGTCCGGGTTTCACTCCTGGTTCTTGGTCGGGGTATCCGAGTTTCAATCCCGGTTCCAACGGGGAAGTACCCTGGGCTTCACGCGTCTACACCGGGTACTTCTTTAATCTCGGTAGTCTAATAAACCAGGTTTTCTCGGTTTCCCCGAATGGAAGTATAGACCGGGTTTAGGCGAGCCTCGATCCTTCGTATTGAGTTCGGACGGGTTGGGTGCTAATCAACTGAGGCATGTCGATTTCATAAGAGAAAATCATCAAAGTCTTTCCCGGTTCCCACAAACACCCTACAATTCTCTCTCAAATAACAATGACCTTAAAGTGGGTAAAAGGTCGACCCGCTGGTCTTGATTTCCAATCCACAAACATCAAGATTAATAGATTCTTATCATTGCACCACCAATATTTCCGATAGAGTCTCAAGCCTAAACTAAGTGTGAGATGATTAAGAAAAGGGTTACCTCAAAGGAAGAAATCTCCCAAGCTTTTTCTTGGATTTAGCCTCTTCAAAGTTTTCAATCCCAACCTCTCCTTTGCTCACTCTGGCCTAATATAGGAAGAAAAATAGGATGAGGATTTAGGGTTTTCCTTTTAATTCCCCTTATATAACTTTTAATTATTGACCAAATAGGTCCCCATAGATTACTTTTTCCCACAACAACCACCATTGAAACTAAAGAAGGTAAATTGGAGGCCACGGTTATTACAACCCTCCCATGAATTGCGGCTTAGAAGGGAATTGATTCGTTGCATCTCGGTGCATATCATCCTAATGTGCATCCATTTATCATCCAACGATTGATAACCACTTCTCACGCTTCTCATGTTAACCTCAACTTCTCACCGTAACCCAATCTTGTTTTTTGGTTTTCATCCCTTAAAATTATAAAGTACACTGGTGGTCCAAAAATCGTCTTTTTTAGCCCAAATTAGTCCCTCACGTTAACGTAGTTAGAAAAGGCTCCGTTAAGTCCACCATGTGCCCCTTACCTTAGGGGCAATTTTGTCATTTTATTCTTTTTTTATAATTTATTTCAGTTACAAGTGTTTAATGCTTAAAGTACAAGAGTTTTGGATCTTAAAAAAGAAAACCTAAAAGATCAATCATCCCATCGCACTGCATCTTCATCTTCATCAACCTAAAATTAAAAAAATATATCTACCACCACCACCATTTTAGATGAATTTCTTATGTTCATCTTTTTTAAGTTAAAAATCCATCACCACCAACTAACAATGCATCCATATCTCATATTCATCAGTTCATCTTACTCTTCTCCCCCTTATATCATAGACGTTGTATGATTTCTATAATGGCAAGGTTACTAAAATCCATCCTCCTTATCAATAACAAGGTTTCTGAGGCAAATCCCCCCCTGATACTGTATCTCTGGCGAACCCTCTTCCCCCTGAACCCTCCATAGATTTGTGCATAACGAACGAAGATGAAACCCTACGGAACTAAAAATCCATCCACATCCAATCTTCTTCCCCTCCCCTCTCTGTCACGCTACAACCCTCATCCACTTAACAATATTTATCAGGAAAACCCCTTTCCCCTTGGCACCGTACCTGTCATACATCTATGGGTTTCAACGGAGCCTGTTAAAATATGTCATAATATACCAATCTTGTCATCTAATTTATTGTCTTTTGTGTTTTATCATAATTTTAGTATTATGAAAGAAGTTCAAGGGCTGCTATGTAAAGTTGTGAAGAGTACAAGGGCTGAAGAGTACAAGGGCTTTTGTGAAAATAAGCAAAATATAAAATATGTTTTTCTTTTCATTTGTTTAATAAGCTATTCATCTGATATTTTTTCTTTCTCTCTACAAAAGTGTGTAGCTAGAGTTTTCTTCAAACCTTTTGAAGATGAGTAGGGTTTTTTAGTTTGAGATGTATTTTGTATATTGTTGTAAGATTTTATGATGGTATAAAAGCTTTGGTTTTCTCTTTCGTGATCTCTTGTTTTGTTCTTCATCTCTCAAACGTCCAAATCTCTTCATTTTTTCGTGTTTCACTTTGTTCATCATACTAGACCTGCAGCTTTCTCAGATCTTCGGCAACCGACTGTTCCACGGTTTTCTGGTGACAGACTGTCCAAATCTATGATTTTCTTTCGGTTTTGTCTCTGACCACACCCTACCAGCTACCTACCCACCTTTCAGACGTCCTGCGACGTCATTTTCGTCCTTTAAACGTTCCTTCTCGTTGGCGTCGTTCTCGAGGCATCTTTCATCTCCTTCGTGTCTCTGGCGACTGGTTTCTCCGACGCCAGTTTCATCCCTCAAACGTTACTTCTCGTCGGCGTCGTTCTTGGGGCGTCATTCATCTCCATCGATTCTCCGTCGACTGGTTTCTCCGATGTCAGTTTCATCCATCATACGTTCCTTCTCGTCGACGTCATTCTTGGGGCGTCGTTCATCTCCTTCGTTTCTTTGGCGACTGTTTTTCAGATCTTCTCGTTCATGACTTGTTTGTCCAGATCGACAGATCTGGTCCGTTTGTTCACTATCATCGGCAACTAGTTTTTTAGATCTTATTGTACTTGAGTTGCTTGTCCGGATCGAAAGATCTAGTCTATTTGTTCACTACCAGGTCGATTTGTCCGCCGGCTAGAAATACCACGACAGATCTGTTTTCAGATATGCTTTTTCTCTTTTCCGACGGCCTCGTTTCTCTCTGATCTTCAATCGTCTCGTTCCACATCAGGTTGTTTATGTCCTTGACTGTGTTTTTCATTTGCTATTGTTGTGTTTGTTACCGATTATCGGTTCTTTATATATTTGTTGTTTTTTACCTTTAGATTGATGACAAGCATTACCTTCACCATTAGCTTTCATGACTCTACATAGTTGTCGCTAGTTGTTTTCTTCGTTTTTAGATCTACGCATCACATCAGGTTGTATCTCCTTTTTCTCGCTTTACGTCATTATTTTTGCGTTTTTTCGTTATATCATTCTATATTTCTTTTGTACTTTCCAGATCTGTGTAGTAGAACATCTATTTTGTGTATTATTCTGGATCTGTTTTGTAGATCTTCTATACCAGATCTGGTCCCTATATTCATTTCCAGATTTGTGTTGTTAGATTTTCTATACCATATATGGTCCCTATATTCATTTCCATATTTGTGTTGTTAGATTTTCTATACCAGATCTGGTCCCTTTGTTCATATCATATTTTTGTGTTCTGGTCCTTATTTTCTCAGATCGGTTTACTGTTTGTTTCTTTATTTTCTATCTTGCTCGTATATTTGTCCATGTGTTTGATCCTATTCTTTATTTGTGTTACTCGTTTTTGTGTTTCCGCTGCACATAATCTTCACGTTTCGTTTTTGTATAAGTTCTTTTGTCTTTTCCTATCTGAAACTGGTGCTGTCACTGTTAGTAATCCAGAGCAGTCTTCGATTGCCAAACTGGAATTTGGTGATCCACTTTACCTCCAATCCAGTGATACCACTGGGGTGCCTATTTTAAATCTGAAACTAAGTGGCACAGAAAATTACAAGGTTTGGTCGTGTGCCATGATTCTTGCTTTGGAACCCAAAAATAAACTGGGTTTTGTGGATAGCTCGTGTGTTCGTCCCACCAACAATGATGTTTTAGGAAGACAATGGGAGAGATATGCAATTCTATGGTTTTGTCTTGGATTCTTGGATCTATTTCTAAAGAATCCGATGTTTTGAAAGAATTAAAAGAAACCTATGACAAAATAGATGGCTCTGTTACATTCAACTTGTACCAAAAAGTAAATTCTTTAACTCAAAATGGCAACAGTGTTTCTGATTACTATCATAGACTTCATGCTTTATGGAAACAATTTAATGCCCTTGTGAAGCTTCCTACTTTTTCATGTAATGCTTCTCAAGAATTTTCAAAATATAATAAGCTTTTAAAACTCATGCAGTTCCTAATGGGATTAGATGATGGTTATGTTCAAATAAGGAGCAATATTTTAACTATTGATCTCCTTCCCTCATTTAAAACTGCTTTTTCCCTGCTATCGAGGGAAGAATCTCATCGTGGTTTCACTCCTTCTTCTAATACTAAAATACAAAATACTGCCTTTCTAAGTAAAGCTTTTGAAAATAAGAAAATGTAACACCCCGATTTCGAAAAGTATCATTTCAAGCTAATACAGAAATCGGTAATTTTAAGAAAAAAAATAAGATATATGATTTTTGACTTGAATCCTAGATTTTATAGTCTTGGTGGATGAAGGATTCAATTACGAGTCCAACGGTTCTTTCCGGAGCAAAATCTGAGCTATAACGAAGAAGTTACGACCAAAACAGTGAACAAGAAAAAAACCGGGTGAAAAGTGCACTACGCGACTTGTGCCGCGACTTAGAGCCACCCGCGCGACTTAGGGGAAGCAGGCGACTAATGCCGTGACTTAAGGCCGCGTGGTATGTCGCGAAATACCCTGTTCGAGCATAAAACCCGATTTTCAGCCCTATAACTTCATTTCTTCATAGCTTTTGCATTTCAACTCCGTTTTTGGTGATTCAAGTTGCCATGGTTTTATTTTTGAGAGCTCAGCAAGGATATAGCAAGATATTTGAAGTCTATTGGATAATACAAGAGTATTTTGTGGTGGTAATCTCTTCATGTCTCTCAATGTTAAGCTAGGGTTTGATGATTTCATTCTTTTCCCTTTCATCCTTCAACTTGGGTGTGATTTTGATGACTTGTGTAGTGAAGGTGATCGTGTAGATGTGTTGGATCTAAGATCTAGAGAGATTTCTTGGAGATTCAAGCCTTCATCAAAGGAGATTCAAGTTTTGGGGGTAAAATCTAGATTTAGCCTAAATCTAGCAAGGTGAGTTCAAGTTGATTTGTGAAAACGTTGTACATGCTAAAATATCCATTTTAAAGTGTTTATGTGTTTTACATGAAATTATCAACTGTTGAGTTATTTGGTAATATTTGATTATTTAAAGTATTTAACTTTATATAATTTGTAAAACACCCACATTCGGGATTTTTGGGCATTTTATTAAACGTGTCATAGATGAATGTGTTTTGATGATTTATTTCATAAAAGGATATTGTTCAAAATTCATTTGTAGTGTTTGTTGGGTTTTATGCATCATTCATGTAATGGGACGTTTTAAAAGTAAGAGTGTGTGAGTCTTTTGGGTTGGATCATTCCCGACCTTGGGAACATTTCAGAAATAATAATCTTTTTGGGTTTTGGGCCGAAGGCCAATGGTGATTTGAGAAACAAAGGTCTTGGGGAAAGATGTAATTTGGTTTATGTAACCTTATTGGCTCTCGTGTTTTAGCCAAACGTCTATTAAGCCTTTTGGGTCTTGATTTGTACTCGGTTGAGTCTTTGGAAACATTTGTTCAGTTTTGGTAGCTCGTTAAGGAGCCTTGGATGTATGGTGTACTTAGTTGCACCTTATTTGAGAGTTACATGTTTTGAATGCGTTAGTTCATTCGTTTGAGTCATGTAACATTTTAGACTGTAATGCATTGGATCCATAGGCATATGAGTCAGTCAGTTGGTTTAGTTGGGGACTTTACCCCCGTTTTGGAACTGGATATAATTTATGGCTAGCGGGAGCTCGAGGTATAGATCGTGGGTGGTTGAACTCGATAACCGCGTAACCTTTATTGAAGGGCTCGAGGTATATATCGTGGGTGGTTGAAATCGATGCCCGTTTGTAATCTAGTCTGGTTACTCATCGTGGAATTTAGTGTCCGCGTTTGAAGTCTAGTGAGTGGTCCCCAAGTCATGTTGTTATGTAAGCTTGTGGTGGTGCTCTTGGAGAGCCGTATACGGAGCTAAGTCTTGCGGTGGTGCTCTTGGAGCGCCGTATACGGAGACTTGTGGTTTTTATGGTGACACTCATTTAGAGGTCGAGTAGACACTAGGGTCATTTGGGTATCTTGCGGTGGTAGCTCGGTTGGGAGCCGTATACGGGGATCCTTGGCTCTTTGTGAAGCTCGAGAACATTGATAAGTAGCTTAACTTTGTGTGTCTGCCACTTTCGATGGAATTCGGGTATCCCCCGTCACCGAAAGGTGTTGTTTTTGGGTATTGAGTTTTATTATCCAAGTTTCGGTGACGTTTAGTATAAATGGATCTTATCCATGATTTATGGGTTGAGTATTATGCCCCACCAACTTTTTGGGTGTTTCAGGATATAAAGTTTTAACCGCATTTTCATAAATGGAGAGTTCGATTTCTATTCACGTTTTGAGTGAGTTTGGGTTGAAATTAATTTACGAAAGAACGTTATATGTTGGGACCTTGTCCCCGAAGTAGTTTGGATTTGAAAACGTTTATATTGGTGTTATTTGCCCAAAATGCATATTATTGGAAAACGAGTCGTTTTCATATTCAAAGCATATCATTTTGAAAGATTATGATTTAAACTGCATTACCTCCTTTCAACGATATCTTTATTAATGTGGAAAACTATTGAACTCACTAGGCGTTAGCCTAACCTTTTTATTTGTCGGCATGTGCAACAGGTTCCGGTTGGGAATAACTCTAGTGACACTGTGCTGAGAGGATTGCTAGTCGTGTGCTCAAGAGGTGGATATCTTAGTGAAGTCTTCCGCACTTGTTTTCGGGAAGAGCAACTTATAGTTGGGATTAAGTAACACCGACTTTGGTCTAGTCCTTGTATAAGACTGGAGTTTATATTTGTTAAGGTTAAATAGAAAGTTTTATTTTGGAGAGTTATCTTTTACTTGATGTAATGTTGAAATTTTAATTAGTTGCTCTTACCAAATTTGAGGGTGTTACATAAAAGAATGAACAAACCTTCTCATCTGGTGTGTAAGCATTATGGTGTGACATGTCATACTATTGAAAGATGTTTCAAATTAATTGGCTTTCCAAAATATTTTCAATTTACCAATAAATCTTCATCTCATCCGTTTAAAATTTCTTCAAGTAATGCTTGCTCAGTTGAAGGATCTGGCTCTGGCCAGACCTCTTATACCTCTCTTACGAAAGAGAAAACTTGCAAGCTTCTATTCCTTTTGGATCATAAACAACTTGCTATTGAAGGTGCTTCACCGAACATGGCAGGTATTTCAAAATTATCTGACTCTGGATGGATTATTGATTATGGTGCCAATCAGCACATGACATCTTCTATTTCTCTTCTCGATAATATTGTTGATGTATCTTACCTTAATTTGAAAGTTCGCCAACCTAATTGGAATGAAGCTAAAATTGATAAAATTAGAAACTTTAAAATTGCAAATGGTGTCACTTTATTCGATGTGCTTGTGGTTCCAGATTTCAATGTAAATCTTTTGTCTGTTACAAACTTGCTAGGGATAATAAAGTCTTTGTTGGGTTTGATGAATTTAAGTGTCATGTTCAGGATTCTCTTCAAAAGAGAATTGTGGGGACTGGTAGTGAAGAAGGAGGTCTATATTTTCTTTAATGAAGTTCCTAGTGATGAGAATCCTGTCACAAATTTGTTTATTCTTTGTTGTGTTTCTCGCCAGTTGTGGCATAATCGTCTTGGTCACCCTACTGATCAAGTTCTTAGAGGTCTAAAAGATAGACTCAGTGTAGGAAATGACACTCTACCTCCATGTGATGTGTGCCATAAAGCCAAAACAAGTTAGGGATAAATTTAATCTTAGTGATCATAAGTCTCAGACTATTGGGGAGTTAGTTCATCTTGACCTATGGGGTCCATATCGTGTCACTAGTACAGATGGCTTTAAATTTTTCCTTGCTATTGTTGATGATTTTACTCGGTCTGTTTGGGTCTATTTGCTGAAAGGGAAAGACGAAATATGTGATAATGCTTTTGCTTTTCACAGCTTATTACATACGCAATTTGGCAAACATGTTAAAGTTTTCATAAGTGATTATGGATCTGAATTTGTTAACAACAGATTAGGTGAGTTCTTTAAGTCAAAAGGTATAATACATCAAAACTTCTTGTGTTTATACTCCCCAACAAAATAGGGTTGTTGAACGCAATCATAAACACTTACTGAATGTTGCTAGATCATTATTGTTCCAGGGAGATATTCCTTTAAACATGTGGAACGAATGCATTTTGACTGCTACTTATCTTATCAATAAAACTCCATCCTCTTTTTTAAATGGAAAATATTCTTATGAACTTGTTTATGGATTTTTCTCTGTCCTTACCTATCTTAGAAATTTTGGTTGTCTTTGTTTTGCTGTGAAACCAAATGTTTCAGATAAATTCTCATCTAGGGCTAAAAAATGTAATCTTCTTGGTTATGCAAATTCAAAAAAAGGGTAATAGATTGTACAGTCTAGACACCAAACAAATAATAATTTCAAGGGATATCAAATTTTATGAAAATATTTTTCCTTTTAAGATGGGTGCACATAAACAAGTTACATATGATTCTAGTGGCATAAGTTCGTTAATTTTTTTTGATTCTACTGTTGGTCAAACTAATGATTTTGTTGAGTGTTTACCTAATGATGATAGTAGGGATAAACCTTAAAACAAGACTGGATCCTTATCATCTAATCCTTCAAGTAACCATGACTTATGTGACTAATAGAGCTGCCAGGTCTTCTGAATCTGGTAGTACTGATGTGGCTACTAGTGGTCAACGTGCTACTTAGTCTCATCATTTACACGTTACTCGTTATCATAATGATGCCCGTTCAGGTTCTCTCATGAGGGTGTTTTTTTCTAAAAATACTAAACCTAGTACTTCATCATTTCCTAAATCGAGTCGTATTTCTAGTCTTCCTCGAAAATTTGATGATTGCATTGTAGAAGGCAAAGTGAAGTATAGGTTAGAAAAGGTTGTTAACTGTAGCACCCTAAATTTTAGCGGAATAAAAAAATGAAAATTTGGCAATATGATGGCTATAAAATGAGTAAACCTGAGTAATCAATAACCTGTCAAATCAATCCCAAAGTATCATCCCGAAACGGGGAATAAGGTTATACCATTTACAAAACAACTCAATGAAGAATAAAAATTGACAACCTAATAATCTAATTTAGTCAAGAGAGATTAAGGTCGGGTGTCGCTATTCTTCCAAAATGTATGTCCACTATCGTCATTGTATTAGTCACTTTATCTCCCAGAAAGACCATCCTCGACCCCTAGGTCGTTCGCTCATTCCCGACGAATCCCACCACTAGATTGACCTGTTATACATGTCGTTTTAAGAAAAAGTGTAAGGCTAACACCTAGTGAGATCAAACATTTGTATTTAAAGGTAATTGACAATAAGAGTAAGTAAAATTGAATTTATGATAATGAAAAATAATACATCTTTACCATGAACAGATACCTCTTGGGTTAACGGGGGAGACCCGCTTACTAACATAAGTGACGGAACACAAAAGTAAGCCACTTGACAAGTTAGTAAAACCAATACACATAGAAAGTACACGCAAGGGATGTTAGGCTTGGTGGATTTAAACTTACACCCACTGAAAGTCAATTTCAACCACAAAGGATCCTTACGTTGAAATCCTCATCCAATATCGTAATACTTAGCACGTAGGACTTATAACCCAATCCGATGCCTAAACGTGCCTCGACATGAGAAACTAATGTCCCAACGTCGGACAAAATGTAACAACAATTATGGCGTCATGACTCCCAAGTGAAACCAACTATGCCACAAAGAGTTAATCGACTAACTGATAATCTAACTTTAAAATATACTATCCAAGACATTGACAAATGAACGTTTTCGCGTAATACTTGCATAACTTTACCAAGAGGTTCCAAGTTGACATATGAATCACATACCCATATTCTTACCATTCGGTTCACTTTAATATTTCAATACCCTAGTTTTAGATCCCAAGTATTTAAAACAAGGTTATAGTAAAACAAGTTCCCATGTACAAACTTATCAGCAGTTCAACATAAAAGTTCATCACCCAATGTTAATTAAATCAGGAAGCTAGAGAATAGAAAAGTATAATGCCAAAGCCATGTAAACTCAAGATACCATTTTTCTTTTCTTGAAAATCCTTCCCAAACACATAAAACCCTAGAATCTCCAAAAATTAGGGTTTTGGGTGAAAATGCACCCAAATTAAGGAAGTTAAAATGGAGATGTCTAATAGGTTAAAAACAAGATTTTAACATGTATAAAGTTTATAAAAAAGGATAAACTCACCTTGTAGGGTTATATTTCAAGAACTAGATATGATGAGATGAGACTAGAACTATGAGGAGACTTGAGTCTTCAACAATGAGTGCTTTAGCAATACCTAGATTATCATTAATGGTCAAGAGATTTGGTTGGTGTAAATCATTAATGACAATGGAAGGTTTGGAGATGGAACTTACCAACTTTTGAGAGAGAAAAACGTAGCCCTAATTTCACAAATCTGATTTTTCTCTTCCAAAAACAAGTTGCACTCAATTAATAACCCTGGGCCCGCCAGCGACAATGCCATGCGACTATGCCTAGGGCATAGTCTAGGCATAGTCGTTGGTCACAGTCGCCTGTGACACCATCCCTTCTGTTTGTTTTGTCCGCAAAGCCCGCGATTGTGACACATGCGACTATGCCCTGTGGCATAGTCGTCGGGCATAGTCGCCTCATACTTCTGGGGCGCAACTTCGACCCGAAACGATCCGATTCTTTGACGGGATTACTTGACCAGGTCCGTGACTCGAATCCAAACATTGGAACATTAGCATATGATTATTAACTGCCCAAACGATCCTTAAATTAACGAAAGTTTTACTCTAAATTACGGGTGTTACAATCCTCCCCAACTTAGGAATGATTTCATCCCCGAAATCCATACTACGTAAACAATTGGGGGTATCTACTTTTCAAGTCCTCCTCCGCCTCCCATGTCACATTGGCACCTCGATGGTGTTTCCATTGAACCTTCACCATTGCCACTTCTTTGTGTCAGAGTTTCTTGATCACTCTTTCCAAAATGGCTTCGGGTTCTTCAATACAACGGTTGTCGTCCACTCGGATTTCAGATAATGGTATAACACTCTCTTCCTCCGCTAAACACTTTCGTAGATAGCACACATGGAACGTAGGGTGGATTTAGTTCATCTCCGGTGGTAAGTCTAACTTGTAGGCTTGAAGTCCAATACGTTCAAGGATAGTAAACGGTCCAAGGAAACGGGGACTTAGCTTTCCCCGCTTTCCAAACCGGATTAAGCCCTTCCAAGGGGACACTTTCAACATTACACGGTCCCCTACTTGAACCTCTACGGGTCGTCTTTTTTTGTCGGCATAGCTCTTTTGTCGATCTTGCGCCGCCTTCAAACGTTCCCGAATTGATTTGACTTTGTCGGCCGTTTCTTACACGATTTCCGGTCCGACAAATTGCTTTTCGCCCACTTCTAACCAACACATTGGGGTTCTACATTTCCTCCCGTATAAGGCTTCAAATGGTGCCACTCCGAGGCTTGAGTGGTAACTATTGTTGTATGCAAACTCCACCAAAGGTAAGTGGGTATCCCAATTTCCACCGAAATTGATCACACACGACCTTAGAAGGTCTTCCAAAGTTTGGATCGTCCTTTCGCTTTGTCCGTCGGTTTGGGGGGTGGAAAGTCGTGCTCAAGTTCACCTGCATGCCTAATTCTTGCTGCAAGGCTCCCCAAAATCTTGATGTTAATCGGCTATCACGATCGTAGACTATAGAAAAGGGTATACCATGTCTAGAGACTACCTCATCAATATACAGTTTCGCCACCTTATCCATTGGCAAGGTTTCTCGTATCGCTAGAAAATGCGCACTATTCGTCAAACGGTCAACAATCACCCAAATTGTGTCATTGCCCCTTAAGGTCTTTGGTAGTTTGGTTACGAAGTCCATAGTAATCTTATCCCACTTTCACTCGGGTATTTCTAATGATTGAAGGATCCCATAAGGTCGTTGGTGCTCGACCTTCACTTGCAACCAAGTCACGCATCGTTCCACATAGTGTGCCACATCTAACTTCATACTTGGCCACCAATAGTGTAACTTCAAGTCCTTATACATTTTTGTACTTCCGGGGTGGATAGAGTATTTGGACTTGTGCGCATCTTCCAAGAGTAGCTCCCGGTTCCCGCCAATCTTTGGCACCCAAACTCGTCCATCAAATCATTTCATCCCTCGGCTATCTTCGGTCAAGAGTAGGCGTTGCTTGACCATTACTTCATCTTCAAGATTCTCTTCCAACAAGGCCTCGGTTTGCGATGTTTTAATCCTTTCCAAGAGACTTGACACTGACTCGATTCTCGTAAGTTTGGCTTGAAGCCTCCCACTATACTCTTTCCGACTCAAGGCATCGGCCACCACGTTCGCTTTCCCCGGGTGGTAACGTAGCTCACAATCGTAGTCCTTGAGTAGTTCCAACCATCTTCTTTGTCTCATGTTGAGCTCCTTCTGATCAAAGACGTACTTCAGGCTCTTGTGGTCCGTGTACAAGGTACACTTCATGCCATAAAGATAATGTCGCCACAACTTCAAGGCGAACACTACCGCTGCTAACTCCAAGTCATGAGTGGGGTAATTTTTCTCATGTACTTTTAGTTGCCTTGATGCATAGGCAATCACCCTTCCCCTTTGCATGAGCACACACCCAAGCCCCATCTTGGATGCATCGCTATAGACTATAAAGCCCTCCGATCCTTCCAGAAAGGATAAGATTGGAGCCTCGCACAACTTCCTCTGCAATGTCTAGAAGTCTTTTTCTTGAGATTTGGTCCAAACGAACTTCACATTATTTTTGGTTAAGGCGGTTAATGAAGAATCAATCTTAGAGAACTCTTGGATGAATCTTCGGTAGTAACCCGCCAATCCCAAAAATCTTCGGATTTCGGATGGACTCTTGGGAGGTTCCCAATTCATGATAGCATCTATTTTCGCAGGATCCACTTTCACTCCGTCTTTCATGACCACGTGCCCCAAAAACTGCACCTCCTTCAACCAGAACTCACATTTGGAGAATTTTGCATAAAGATTCTCCTTCCTCAAGACCTCTCAAACATCTCAGAGATGATGCGCATGATCGGATTCGTCCTTGGAGTAAATCAGAATATCATCGATGAACACGATGACCGACTTATCAAGGAAGGGTCAGCACACGCGGTTCATTATGTACATGAACACTGTCGGGGCGTTTGTCAATCCAAAGGGCATCACCAAGAACTCATAGTGACCATAGCGCGTCCTAAACGCGGTCTTCGGAATGTCTTCCACCTTAACCTTCACTTTATGGTAACCCGAACGCAGGTCAATCTTCGAAAAATAACCTGCTCCTTCAAGTTGGTCGAACAAGTCATCGATTCTAGGGAGTGGGTATTTTTTCTTCACAGTCACCTTATTCAACTCCCTATAATCGATGCACATCCGCATGGTGCCATCTTTCTTCTTAACGAACAAGACTGGTGCTCCCCACGGCGACGAGCTTGGTCTCACGAAATCCTTCTCGAGAAGGTCCTGTAACTGACCCATCATCTTTTTCATCTCTGACGGGGCCAAACGATATGGAGCTCTGGCTATCGGAGCCGCTCTTGGTGCGAGGTCAATCTTGAAATCTACTTGATGATCAGGTGGTAAACCAGGCAAGACGTCCGAGAACACATCGGGGAATTCATTCACCACCTTCACATCTTCGAGCCTTTTCCTTTCGAGTTTGGCGTCTATAACGTACGCCAAAAAGGATGGGCATCCTTTCAATAAGCATTTTCTTGCTTTCACCATACTGATGATCGCTACCTCGCCTTTCCGCCTCTCGCCGTACACGGTCACCGATTCATCGCCCGAAATCGGAATCCTAATTAACTTCTTGGCACAAAGAATTTCGGCATGGTTATCCGCTAACCAATCCATCCCAATGACCACATCAAAACCCTCGATGGCCATTGGCATCAAGTTAACCGGGAATTCCTTCCCTTTAATTTCTAGTTTGCAACCCTTGAGGATGTCCCGAACTACTACTTGATCGCCATCGGCTAACTTTACCACTAATGTGTCCTCTATACTTGTAGTAGGTACGGATAACTTTGGGCAAAAGGAATTCAACACAAACGAAAAGCTAGCTCCCGAATCAATTAAAATGCGTGTAGGTATGGAGTTTAGAAGAAACGTACCCGACACTACATCTGTCGAAGCCTTCGCTTTCTCGGTAGTCATCTGGAATGCTCTCCCCGTTGCTTTCAGTGGTTCCACTTTCTTTCCTCCACTGAATCCCGTCTTCGCCTTCGGGCACTCACTCCTAATATGACCCGGTTCCTTGCATCCAAAACAAATTTGCCCTCTGATCGTACAATCTCGAAAATTATGACCGGGCTTGCCACATTTAAAACATGGCTCGGATCCCAAGTTGCAAGGGCCGAGATGTTTGCTCCGATATTTGGAACACCAAGGAACATCTCGTCTCGGGCCAACTCCTTGTTGATTGTTGTTATTGAACGATCTCGGTCTCTTGGAGGGCATCAAACTCCCCTCCCATCTTCTTTTCTCAACTACGCCGCTCCTCTCCATCTTGTTTGAACCATAAGAATCCTCCACCAGTTGTGCCTCCTCGATTTCCTCCCGAAGAGTAGAGGCCTTTGACACTCGTACCATATTCATCATTTCGGTAGGCAAACCCTTGATGTAGGCCTTGATCTTCTCTCTTTCAGTTGGGACCATATGTCCCACCAAACCCAGTTTATCCATAAACGACTTGTTGTACTCTTTTACTGACAGATTTCCTTTCTTCAAACCGCCAAATTCGTCAATGATACGGTCCATGGCTCGCTCGTTACAGAATTCTTCAATCACCTTTTTCTTGAAGGTTTCCCAACTTAGTTTGGCCAACACGGTGGCCTCAATGGAAGTGGAATACATGTTCCACCATGTAAGGGACGCCCCTCTAAGCATTTGAGACCCGAATACAGCTTTCTGGTTTTCCCCACACTCGCTCGATCGAAAGGCCTGCTCCATTTCTCGGATCCAGTTCATGCATGCCACCGGGCCGTCTGAGCCCTTGAACTCCGGTGGTCGGCATCCGAGGAATGCTTTAAAAGTACAAGTCTTCAACACTTGTCTTGCCTCCGGGGTTGGGGTCTCATTAGAAGGAATGTCGGATCCGGTACCCCCAGATCCTACCACCAAGATATTTTCCACGACTGCTTCGTGCCTACGGTTGTAAGAATATCGGTCTTCTAGTAGCTTCAAGAACATTTCTTGTTGTTGGGCCATCGCCGCATTCATGGTCTGCATCATCCGATCCATCATCCTTCATTCTAGGGTCACTTCTTCCATTATTGGTTCGGATGAGACTATGTTGTGACGGGGAACATGCTTGGGCCCTCCGCCCAACACATTTTGCGGTCGTGGGGGCAAGTCCGTTGTTGTAACTCTATGGTGGTCAGCCATAGATGCCGACGCCTCTTGACCCTCCGGCCGATTTTGAGTATTTACCATTGTCTGCCATTACTCGTTATCATAATGATGCCCATTCAGGTTCCCTCCTGAGGGTGTTTTTTCTTAAAATACTAAACCTAGCACTTCATCATTTCCTAAATCGGGTCGTATTTCTAGTCTTCGTCGAAAATTTGATAATTACATTGTAGAAGGAAAAGTGAAGTATAGGTTAGAAAAGGTTGTTAACTGTAACACCCTAAGGTTGTTAACTGTAACACCCTAAGTATAGTGATATTAAAGTTTTTCTTGGGAATAGAAATTCTTGATACTGATGATGGTGTGTGTATGTCCCAACGAAAGTATTGTCTTGAACTTTTGAATGATTTTGGATATTTAGGATGTAAACCTATAAGTGCACCAATGGATATGAATTTAATTGTCATTGATTCTTTTGGTTCTGCATCCAAAGATCCCCTTTTGAATGATTTCACTGGTTATTAAAAGTTAATCGGTAGGTTCATCTACTTGTTAGCTACTCATCCAAATATTGCTTTTTCATGCACTGTCTTAGCCAGTTCATGCATTCCCTTCGTTAGTCTCACTTAAAACTTGCTTTTAGGGTTTTACGATATTTGAAACTTTCTCCAAGTAAAGGAGTTCATTTTTATGCTTCTTCTGATTTTAAACTTAGTGCCTTTGTTGATGCTGATTGGGGAAAATGTTTGTCAACAATGCGTTTTGTTACTAGGTACTGTCTATTTTTGGGAAATAGTTTAGTTTCGTGGAGGAGTAAGAAACAGTCTACTATTTCTCGCTCGTCTGCAGACTCTGAATATAAGGCCATGGCTACTGCTTTGTGTGAAGTTATCTGGGTTCTTAGTATTTTGTCAGATTTAAATATGGTAGACTTACTTCCTGTAAATTTAAACTGTGATAATAAATCTGCTATAATAACCCAGTCTTTCATGAAAGGACAAAACATATAGAGATAGATGGTCATCAGGTTAGAAAAGATTTCAACTGGTGTTTTAAAAAAAAGTAAAAGTTCTATCGACTGACAATCCGGCTGATATCTTTATAAAATCTCTCGATGTAAATCAACACAACTGTCTTTGTTCAAAATTAAAATTACTTGATTTATTTCGATGTCAAGATTGAGGGAGGGTGTTAAAATATGTCATAATATATCAATCTTGTCATCTAATTAATTGTGTTTTGTGTTTTAACATA
This sequence comes from Arctium minus, assembly GCA_954870635.1. Taxonomy (NCBI): domain Eukaryota; kingdom Viridiplantae; phylum Streptophyta; class Magnoliopsida; order Asterales; family Asteraceae; genus Arctium; species Arctium minus. The sequence continues at coordinate 35,483,407 of OX941088.1, forward strand.
ATTTCAGTATTATGAAAGAAGTTCAAGGGCTACCATGTAAGGTTGTGAAGAGTACAAGGGATTTTGTGAAAATAAGCAAAATATAAAATCTGTTTTTCTTTTCATTTGTTAAATAAGCTATTCATCTGCTATTTTTTCTTTCTCTCTACAAAAGTATGTAGCTAAAGTCTTCTTCAAACCTTTTGAAGATGATTAGTGTTTGTTAGTTTGAGATGTATTTTGTATATTGCTGTAAGATTTTATGAGATCCATACGAAACCTTTTCTTGTTTTTATCTAGATTTAGGTTGTCATTCACTTTTGTTTTTAGGGTTTTCTTGTTTTTTTATTTAGATTTAGTTTATGAATTAGGGTCTCAAATATTTGTAAGTTTAGAGTTTTGATTAGGGGATTTGTATTTCTATTTGGGTTGTTGTTTCTTGATACGAATCTAATTTTAAAAATTGTTTTAGAATGTTCTTAAGTTTAAATTTGTATAAATGTTCTTGATATTTGAGTTGTTTAATTTATATGGATGTTCTTGAGATTCAATTTTGAAGAATGTTCTTGAGATATTTGTCTCAATCTGGTTTATGCATTTTAATAGATGTTTTAATGAACAGTGTTTCGTTATGATTGGCGGTGGGCAGTGGTTGATGGTGAAGGATGGTGGTAGTGATGAATGTTCTTGGAGGAAGAAGGAGAAGAGAGAATTGAGGCTTAAAAGACGAAATTTCCCCTCACATGAGGGGCACATGATGGACTTAACGGAACCCCATGTAACGATGTTAGTAGGATGTACTGATTTGGTAAAAAAAACACGATTTTTGGACCACGAGTGTACTTTATGATTTCAAGGAACAAAAACCAAAAAGCAGGTATTCACGAAAGACCAAATATATATTTCATTATATATATATATATATATATAGAGAGAGAGAGAGAGAGAGAGAGAGAGAGAGAGAGGCAATATCAAATGAGAATACGGTCAATTTGCGAGAAGACGAAAAGTTTGAAAATCACATGTAATTACAAAGCAAAATCACATGTTATATATAACATGTCCAAGAGGAAGCTGATGACTTGGTTAACATGACTAAAGGTTGTGGGAAAGGTCGCTCGTTCCATGGTCGGTCATGTTTGTGTCACATGTGATCTTTAGAACTTCTCACATTCTCTTTTGATCTTGTCTCTTTCTTATATATATAGTCATAACTCGGTAGTTTGTCTTAACCGTGAGATACAATGTTAGCAAATCAAATTATTATATTAATTTTATTTATTTAATTAATAGGTAAGGGTATATTAGTAATTGATCTCTGATGGGATATAACCCCACAAGGCTATAGCAACTCGAAAATCATGCAAGTATACATGGCTTACTAGTATCGTCCAAAGCAAGTAATAATGGTAAGTAATACCAGATATCGTACCTCAGGGATTTTCAAAGCAAGAAGAGTAACCAAAGTAAACTATAAAACAAGATTTCAAGAGTAAAAACGAAGCAATATCTCTTGATAGTTGGTAACCAAATTATTGGAATGTAACAATAAGTAAAAGATAGTATGGGTGCAAGATCATGTTGGATTTCAGCAAACAGAGTACAGTGAACATTGCTACAGCATCACAAGGGTGCTGCAACAATAACTCTCTACAAAAACTACTGGATTGAATGGCCTTCCAAGGAAGTGCATAATAGACCATATGTTTGCAGTGCACATGGTGATGCATCAAGAACCAAACTAGTACAGATCTTGCTTTTCTTTCCATATAGTTTTGCAACCTATAAGGTTGTTGTAGCTCTTTGTAGCCTCTATAACACACTTAGTAAAAACATTTACGTTGTCTTAATTTTAAGTCCAACACATATAAATAAAATAACATGTGTCAATTTGTCAAAGATTACTAGATGAAATGTTTATACAACTTGTGAATAGTGAAGTAAATTGCTATTAACAAGCAAATATCCACTAACACTTTGGCGTAATCTCACAACCTTCACTTACACCCAAACTAAAGTGTTTAGCCTAGCATGGCTAAATGTAAAAGCTCAAAAGTAAATGACATAAGAGTAAATAACTTGAATGTAAATGATTTAAAGTAAATGACCTGAAAAGTAACTTGCAAAAAAAGTAAATGAATGTTGTAAAGGTTGTTGTAGCAACTGACAGTAAGTAAGAACAATTTGCAAAAGATTGCAAATATTAAAACTACGAATACAAAACTTTTAGGAAGCTTTGATTCAGCTGATGTTGTTAAAAATAAACAATACCTCCTACTTATACTAGATCAAGGAATCAAAAAGATGCTTAATAGTACAAAAGTAAATTGTCCAAAGGGTAATAACCAAGCATCTTAAGTCTAATTAAGAAAAGTAAAAGATGCTTAGGGAGACAAAGCAAGGCATCTTCAGAGGTATCTTCTATCGCTCTTCATCTTCATTTGTACTCCAAGATACCTTCCAAAAAGTCTTCACAAAAAGAAATCTTCCATGGATTGAGCCGTGTAGATCCCAGAAACAGTGCAATCACAGTAATAATCAATAAACAATAAGAATTGAATCACAACTGTTGGTCATGTGATTAGATTTATCAATAAAGGGTTTAAGGTTTACAGAGAAAGTTTCTGATACGTATTAGTAAACCCTAATTATGACCATTCCTCTCTAGAAGATTAGGTTTAGCAACCTATAAATACTTAGGCCTTAAATCCTAAGGCCTAAGGCCCACCACAAACAAAGCCCAATATCAATTATAAAGGCTTTTTACAACACTTTAAATAATAAAACAATTAAACTCTATAAATGCGTTATACAACTTTCAACGCACTAGGACTTTCAGTCCTAACAATCTTCCCCTAAAGTTGAATAAAGCATTTATCATCTTGAAATCTTCAGACTTGATCTTCTCTCCCTCTTGAATCTCTGAAAAACTTTGGTGTTGCTTGTCTTCATGTCTTTCCAAGCTCCCCCTTGAATAAAATTCTTGGTCTTCATAGTTTCAACTTTGTAACCAGATTCAATGTACAATAGCCTCGACTGAACGCATTATTGAGCAACTTTCAACTGTAGAAACTCAACACATCGGATCAACACACAATAAAGATAATGTGCGAGTTACGTGACATTCCACAATGCAACTTCAGTTTAAAAACAAAGAATTTGTCTTTGAAACGTGAGTTGAATTTGCTTTCAGCTTAAGAACTTGTTTCAATCAGCTCGTAGGAGGAATCAACTTCTAGCAAACACCATATGATAAGGGATAAGAAAAAATAATCACATCAATTGCTGAAATGCAATCTTGAAATTCAATGGCTTTTCAACCTCAGATTTAAGAAATTTTGTTACTCCTCCTCAACTTTTGCTAGCTCCCCTTCAACATAATGATCCGTGTCTTTGAATTGTGTGGCATCCTCCTCAAAGAATGAATATTTGTTTATATGAACAAGATATAAACATGTTATCAATGAAAGCTCATAATAAAGAAATGACGACTGATTTCAAACAATGTATAATTCAAACGGGAGTATTACCATCAAAAGATGTATCATTTAGAGACGTGGTAATAACAAAGTCAATAAGAATATACTGAACCAGTGTGTAAGAATACTTGACAGTATATGAAAAGATAATACACAAGTATTTATCTTTTAGAAACACAGAGCTAGATAAATGTTAAAGTACTTGATATGAAAAACATTTAAAATCACACTTCGAGATTCATAAAATCATTTGAGAACACGAAGTGGTTTAAACGTTTAGGAAAGCATTTTTCACATCCGAAAGTCGTTCATCTTTCAAATATGATAGAGTTTAAGATTTAGAATGATATACCTTTAATCTAGAAATCTTAACTCCCCCTAAAATGAATATTATTATTTAAGCATCCTTTGACAAAACTTCAGATACTACTCCACTGTAACTGTAAAAAATCAAGTTATTAGCAGAGAAAAATATGAATATAACAATTAATCTCATTTCTCTTTTCTTCTATCTCCCCTAAAAAAATATGATAATGAAAATTTTAAGCAAACTGCCCCTCAAATAGACCATAAAAACTTTCTAAATGGTGTGTCATATCAGCATCCTTAAGCAGAGAAACACTTAAGTCCGAGTTCTGAACAAAATTATCCAGAAGCCATAGTCACAAGGAATAACTTGCAAAACAATAAAGATCTTGGTAATCATTATAAAAATGATTTCGCTTTGGTCAGTAGTCAAGAATATAATCAACTGTTTTGATTTCCCATAGACACAAACAATTAAGCATAAGTAAGATAACCCCCCCCCCCCTCAGATTATGGATAAGTATTCAAGCAGACATATTGTTATCCCAGATAACAATGTAAATCTATCGATGAGAACCAATTTCACACAATTACAGATTTTATTAATCTCTGGAATGTGATTACAAAATGCTCTCAAATATTCTCTCTCTAAACTATATGAACTCGTATGATACTATGAAACTGCTACACTTATATTACATGCACAACACACCTATATATACAAACACAGAAACACGCACACAACTACATTACAAAAACGCGCACACTAAACTAATACAACATTACAACTTTGACAACTTTGACTTTGATGCTTGAGAGTTGACTTCAGCTTTAACTTTCTTGAACTTTGACTTTCAGTCTTCTATGATCTTGCATCCAACATATTTATGCACTAACAATCTCCCCCTTTGGATTCAAGATCATCTCCAAAAAGATTTTGCAATATAATCTTCTCTCTATAAGCACAGTAAATGTAATCTCCCCCTTTGATCAACTTTAACAAATTAGACATCTAAGCTCAATCTCCCCTTTTTGTACTCAAAACAAACTTCACAATCTTCAGTATTCTTTCCAAAATCTTTCTTCAAACAAAGTAACAACCTCCCCCAAGGTTAACAAAAACCTCTTTCAGACTTGGAAAGAAATTATCTTCAGGATTTGCTCAGAATGCTTTAGTAGAAAATCTTCAACAGAAAATTTCTTGAAAAACGACTCATCTTTAGAAATTTGAACTTTCACTTTCATCTTTCAATAATCATTCTTCAAACTTTCTTCAAATTTAAATTTATTGAAACTGTCTCCCGAACTATAACATTTCTGAATTAAACACTTCTTGAACTTTTCTCTCATATTTGATACAAACTTTTCATTCCAGACATTTCTTGGATAGAACTTCTCCCCCTTTTTGATGATAAAAGCAATGAAACTATCAAAACTTTCAACAAGAAATGTCACTTCATATATTCTGACCACTGATCTTATCAAGAGCCTCCAATTCTTCGTCAATTCATAACAATGTATTTATCTAGATCTTTTCAAATCCAGACAAATAAGAATGTAACCCCTGAATCAACAAATGGATCAGTTAAAAATGTCTGTCAGTAACACGATGTCACTGTGTGTAACGAATATATGGAAAGGATCTTTTTGATGTTCACTCCCCCAGGTCTTCCATTCAATCATCGAAACACCACAAAGGAATTTCTATGAACGTTATGACAAGAAAACAAATTTCTTGTGTGCTCGTGCAAGTGTTAGAAAGAATTAAGCACATGATGATTGCTTATATAAGGCTCAAAATTGTGTAAACCACTGAGACAACAGTAATTAAACACATACTCTATTGTGCATGATCGAAGTGCGAAGGTGGGGCAAACTTCCTTCTTTTTCAATATCCAGATTTTCCAAATGAAAACCAGATAGATAATGTGTTGCGTCCCCTTAAAATATGAAACATCTTCTATTTAAGAAGAAAATGAGTGGCTGATGGGGTTTTTATCAAGAGTTGGCATGGGCTAGTTGACTGTTTCAATAATATTCACGAAGAATTGTGAAACACTAGCAATGTAGTTGCCCGACTCAGAAAAAGTTGGTGCAGAGTTTGATATTCTTTTACTCTGATCTCACACCCTCTTTCTTTTTAAACATTGAGCTCGCTTCTAACCAACTCTCATTTACATTTTACCTCATCACTCAACCCACACTCATTTCTTTTTGACTCCTCACACTCGATCACTAAGGATTAACTTATTGGGTAGGAAACACTAGTTAACGTGAATCCATAGAAGTTTCATTGAAGCTCACACAAAGAACCCATGTATTTTCCTAATAAAATATGTTGCTCAAACAGTTTAACTTTTCAGTTAAAGCACAAAGTATGAAATACAAGTCAGATATAGGTATGCTCAGAGATGTAATCATGAAGATTTGAGCATTTTTGAACATTGAAGACTTTTCAAACAAGAAAATTGAATGAATGAAATGAATACAAGAAACTTGTTTGAAATCTGACATTGTATGAAAAAGATCAAATAGAATGATTTAAAAATTAAGGCGTTGATCAACAAAAATCGGATATTGTCTATATGAACCAAAAATATAAACATTCTGGAAAGAACGTTTAGAAATGAAATCACGCTCAAACTTTGAATAACAATCGGGGTGTCTTACCATCGAAAAATATTGTTTCAATTTAGAGACATGGTAAGAACGAATTAAACAAAAATTAAACCGATGTGTGTGAATACTTGACAGTATATAGACAAGATAATACACAAGTATTAATCTTTGGAAACACACAGTTTATATATCATGAAAGCACAAATAAAATGAAAACATTTAAAATCACACTTCTATATTCATGAAATCGTTTAAGAATCAGAAGTGGTTTGAACATTTAAGAACATGTTTTCTATGATTGAAAGTCGTCCTTCTTTCAACCATATATGAGATTAAGAATAGAAATAAACCTTTGCAATCTGTCTTAAATCTCATGAAGTCAGATTAAAGTCATAATGATATGATCATTAAGTATTTTCTCAGTCTGCATCAGTCACAAAGTCCGTCAAAGTACAAAATTTATTCACAATTTTATTAAAAATAAAATGACAGAAAGCAATAAAACAATGAATGTACGAGTTCTGATCTGAAATAATCAGAAATCATATTCAGTACTCCTTATTCATACTCTAACTCTCCCTGCATATATGCATCATAAAAAAATTATCAGTTAAACCTATGCAAAAATTGTTAACTCCCCCTCAAATAGATATAGATCATCTTTTTATCTTCTCTCACTCCCCCTGAAAACACGAATACCCTTCAGTGCAGATATCTTTTCAGAATAAAGATAAAGAAATGAAGAAAAATAACAATAAGAAAAACTTTAATAGGTAATCACAGATTATGTCTTGAGATTTAACATACCAAGTTTCGAGACAAGAAAATTAAATCTCTTTTCGTCGAGAGGCATGGTAAACAAATCAGCAAACTGATAATCAGTGTTTACAAAATAAAGTTCTATTGTACCTTTTTCGACATTGTCTTTGATAAAATGATATCGAACATTTATGTGTTTTGTCTTTGTATGCTGTACAGGATTTGTTGATATTGCAATAGTGCTCTTAGAGTCATGGTATATCGGAATCTTGTCAAATGTGAAGCCATAATCTCGTAGTTGCGTCCTCATCCACAACACTTGAGAGCAACAACTTGCAGCAGCAACATACTCTGCCTTAACCGTTGAAGTGGAAACACAAAGTTGTTTCTTTGATGCCCAACTTACGAGTTTATCTCCAAGAAATTGTATATGACTCGATGTGCTCTTCTTGTCTAACATACAACCTGCATTATCTGCATCTGAGTACGTTGTTAGTTCAAAACCAGTATCTTTAGGATACCACAAACCAATATCTGCAGTCCCCTTCAGATATCTAAATATGCGCTTAACTGTAGACATATGGGATTCTTTTGGATTGACCTGATATCTTGCACATAGACATGTAGAGAACATAATATCTGGCCTACTTGAAGTTAAATACATTAAAGAACCAATCATCCCTCTATAGGTTCTAACATCAACTGGTTTTCCCGAAGGATCCATGCCAATCTTAGTTCCCGGTGCCATCGGGGTTCCAATTGTTGTACAATTTTTCATTTTGAATTTTCTCAGAATATCGAAAATGTACTTGGATTGATTTATAAAAATCCCCATTGAAAATTGTTTTACTTGTAATCCGAGAAAGAAATTCATCTCTCCCATCATACTCATTTGAAATATGGACACCATGAGGTTCGAAAAATTCTTACAGTATTTAGGATTAGTTTAACCAAATATAATGTCATCCACATATATCTGAATAAGAATAATATCCGCTTTTTCCTTTTTGATGAATAAAGTAGTATCGATTTTACCTTTTGTGAAGCCCGATTTGACCAAAAACTTTGATAATACCTCATACCAGGCTCGAGGCGCTTGTTTAAGACCATAAACTTCTTTATCCAGGATGTAGACGTGATCTGGTTTAGCTGGATTCACAAAGCCTTCAGGTTGTGAGACATAGACTTCCTTCTTAAGAATGTCATTTAGAAAGGCAGTCTTCATGTCCATCTGATAGACTGTGAAGTTTTTATGAGCAGCATACGCAAAAAACATTCTGATCGCTTCAATGCATGCTACTGGAGCATAAGTCTCATCATAATCAATGCCTTCCTCTTGCCTATAGCCTTTTGCGACAAGTCGTGCTTTATTTCTGATTACGATACCATCTTCATCCTTCTTGTTTTTGAATACCCATTTTGTACCAATTATAGATTTACCTTCAGGTCTTGGTACAAGTCTCTAGACTTTCAAAGCTTCAAACTGGTTCATCCCTCTTGCATTGCAGTAACCCAATCCGAGTCAGCTAGAGCTTCAGATACTTGAGTGGGCTCTATCTTGCTCAGAAAGGAATCATGCATACACATGTTTAATGTCGCAGACCTAGTTTGCACCAGTTTTGATAGATCTCTAATGATTTGGCTTATCGGGTGCTCTTTGGTCCACTTATGTTCGTGAGGGGGTTGATTTGATGTAGATTGATCATAACTCTCATCTAGATATCCATTATCAGCTTCTTCTTGTTCAACATTTATTGGGGGTGCAGTTGAAGTTTCTTGTACAGAAGTTTCAGTTGGAACAACTTGTTCAGTCTGTTGATTATCCATCATAGTGCAGCTAACTGAAGTAGTAACTTCTGGTTCAACATGTTCAGGTGCAACTTCAACTGAAGAAGTATTTTTTGGAATTTGAGTTTCTGTTTGAACCGGGGGAACGAGTTCAGTTAACACTTCTGAAGTGATTGGATGTTGACAACTTGATTCTTCAGACCTGTCAATCACAACATATTTAGGCAGTTTAGATCCTAGAAACTCATCATAAAAGAATTCAAACAATAAATCTAATTCAGATAAATGAGATATAGAAGTAGATGCTTTATCCGAATTAGTCACATTAGATACAGGTTCTGGACTGATTTGTCCAGAAGCTAAAACTCCTGTAAGTACGGGTTTTGAACTGCTTTGTTCAAAAGCCACTTCCTCATCAAATGTAACATTGAAGATTTCTATCACAGTCTTGGACTTCTTCAAATACACCCGGTATGCAGCAGATGTTTGAGAATATCCAATGAAGATGCCTTCATCAGCCTTAGGTCCGAACTGGTTCAAGTTCTCTCTATCATTCAATACGAAGCATATGCATCCAAAAACATGAAAGTGTTTAATGCTAGGTGTACGATTGTTTATCAATGCATAAGGTGTTTTACGAAATCGGCGATGTACTATGGACCGATTCTGTGTATAGCACGCAGTCGAAACAACTTCTTCCCACATAAATAGAGGTAGATCGGATTGACTCAGCATAGTACGAGCAGCCTCGACTAGCATTCAATTTTGTCGTTCGACTACTCCATTCTGTTATGGCGTTCAAGCAGCAGAGAATTAATGTGTTATCCCGACCGATTCGAGATAATTTTCAACAATTTTGTTCTTAAACTCTGTGCCGTTATCTGTTCTCAGAAGCTTGACTGTCTTTTGAAGATTTACTTTGGTAGTCTTTAAGAAACTGATGATGACTTCGGGCGTCTCATCTTTAGATCTTAGAAATTTAACCCATGTATATCTCGAATAATCGTCCACAATAACTAATACATACTTTTTGTCGCTTATGCTTTGCGTTCTCATTGGACCACAGAGATCCATGTGAAGCAATTCCAGTGGAGAACTAGTACTTTGTTCAGGCTTCGACCTGTGTACGGCTCTCTTCATCTTACCTTTTTCACATGTTGCACATAAGTGTTCTTTCTCGTACTTTAACTCAGGAAGTCCTTTGATTAGTTTACCCACGACCAGTTTATTGATATAACAAAAATTCAGGTGAGATAGCCTGCGGTGCCATAACCAACCCTGTTGCAGCGAGGCTTTAGATAGTAGATAAACCTGATTGTCAGTTTGGACCTTTGACAGATTTATAGTGTAGAGGTTGGACTTTCTAGTGCCGACCAAGTGTTCTTTACCATCTTCAGTGCATACAGAACACCTTTTGGACTTGAAATTTACCTCTAAATCTTTGTCGCAGAACTGGCCAATACTGAATAGGTTATGTCCTAATCCTTCCACGTAACTCACCTTCGTAATCGTTACATTATCTTGTATCACGTCACCGTAGTCGAGAATCGGTGAAACTGGTCATTGCCAAAACGTACATTCCCGCAGAATTTCTCTGTATAATTAGACAATAAATCCTTTTGCCCAGTCATATGCTTGGAACACCCGCTATCGAAGTACCACATATGATGGGTCTGCATAAGAGAAATCAAGGAATAACATATTTAGGTACCTATTTAAAATTGGGTCCTAACGGATTAGCACAAGATTTTGGTATCCATTTGTATATGGATCCTCTGACCTTTTGAAAAATCTTTGAAACATATGTCTTATAAGAACAAACATGATAAGTACCAAACCAATCATCAGAAAATCGATGAGAGACAAAATCATTCTGTCTATAAGTAGATGACTTAGTAGTAGATTGAGATAATCGGAGTAATTGCTTTATTGAATATCGTTTATAAGGAATTACAAGGTTTTGTTTATTAGAATTACAAGGTTTTGTTTATCAGAAGAACTACAAGTAGATCTATTACAATCCATATCAGGAATTAATTCAGAACTCTCATCTATCTTTTGTTTTGGTCGCCATTCAGTTCGACTTTTTGATCTTTTCGTTCTTAAATCTGAAACAAAAGATTTAGATTTGTTAGGAAAATCAGATTTCTGAGATTGTCTTTTCGTTAGCTTACCACTGTTAGTCTGTTTCTGTGAGCGTCGTTTCTTTTGCTTCTTACCTTTAGTATAATAATCTGCATTCACAGAAACTGATTCACCAACCTTAGTTGATGATTCACCTATTTCATGCACACTTGATAAAGTTTGACCATTAATGACAAAAGTAAAATGATCTGGAAGTTTAGCATTGAAGTCAAACTGTAGCACCCTTAAAATTGGAAAGATCAACTAATTTAAAATTTTCAATAAAACCTCAAATAAAGATAAAATCTCTTACAATAAGTCCAAACTTGAATTACTAATCTAGGTTCAACCATCAACAAATAAATAAAGTCTTACACGAAGACTAAATCTAGTCGGGTGTTACTAAAACCCAAATACAAGTTGCTAATCCGAAGATAAAGACGAAAGACTTCACCAGGCTACTCACCCTCGTGGATATAACTAATACTCAACTCTTCGCAACAACGCTAGAACCATTTCCCCCATCCGGAACCTGATGCACATGCCGACAAATAAAAAGGTTAGGCTAACGCCTAGTGAGTTTAAGAGTTTACAACATGGAATAAGTATATTTGTTAAAGGGAAAGAATGCAATTTAAATCGTAGACCATCAAAAGATTTACTTTAAATATCAAACGACAACATTTTCCCAAAAATACCGTTAAAACAAGGGACTCAACTTGAACCTCCTTTTGTAAGGCCATTTTATCCCAAACTCACCCAAAACGTGAATAGTAAGCAAACTCCCAATTTATAGTAATTCGAAATAAAATTTCACTTCGCGAAACACCCCAAACGTGGGCGGGGCTTAATAACAACCCATAGATCTTGAGTAAACAAACCCAAATATGCAACACGTCACCGAAAATATGGATAATAGAATACTACCCTTTAATACCCAAATAACACCTTCCGATGACGGGGGAGACCCGATTCCATTGTACGTGTCGGGACACAAAGTTAAGCCACATAACCATGTTGTCGAATTACACCTCAGATCGTGACTGTATTGTCTGCTCTACCGAGCTACACCTCCAGTCATGACTGTATTGCCTGCTCCATCGAGCTACACCTCCAGTCGGACTTTATTTCAAGTCCCAAACACCGTATCCCCTATTGCCTGCTCCACCGAGCTATACCTCAAGGATACACGATCTTATTGCCTGTTCGGTCTCTAGCGGAGTTTCATCCTCAGGGTACTCATTCGACCCCTAGTGCCTACTCCCTAGCATTCAAGATAGGAACCTCAGCTCTTTACTTGATAACTCTCGATGTCTAACCTCGTTGATAACTCTCAAATCTTGAGAGCTAATTCCTCTATTTTCGTATTCTTTTTACCACATTCTCACCCAATTTGTCCCTCATCTCCTTCATTTGGTCTTAATTGTTCAAACATGGTGATGAAGTCTCAAGAATGCAAAATTTTCGGTTTTACTAACTTTTGTGCAGAACGTGGCTACCTTGTCGCCACCTTGTCACCATGTTGGGACGTTGCTGAAATTTTATGGATGAAATTTAGCCATTTTTGGAAAGATTGCCTTTTGTAGAAATGAAAAGAACTTTCTGCTCTTTCACAAGAATAATCAAGGAAGAAGACAAAAAGTGTAAGTCAAAGGAAGGTTCAATACTCCATCTTAAAGCTACTTTTGTGGAGTTGTTACGTCAACACTTTTCTCTTCCTTGGGCTATAAATGAAGTCTTAGAGGCACCATTTCAGCATCATCACTTCCAGGAGCATTCAATACCTTCTGGAGCTTAGCATTTAGCTTTCATTCTCTCTTCAAAGCTTATAGTTTAGTTGCATTTAAGTTTTGTAAGTTTAAGTTCTTTGTAACAGCTGTCGCCAAAGTGGCCACTTTGTCACCACGTTGGCAGAAGCTTTTAAGTTTCATTTATGCAATTTAAGTTTATGTTATGTCCTTCTTCCTTCATGTCTTTTACTATGAGCTAAGCACCCTTTTGGGTGTTGATATGCGCCAAGGCTAAGACTAGTAGGCAACACTTGGGTGTTGCCATATTTACTAACTCTTAGACTTGGTCGCTCGAGTCGGGACTTCAACTCAACGTGGACAAGCCGATCACTTGTTAGTGTTAATATTAGATCTTAGACCTCGAGAGGGGCGGATCCGAAATACGGCTTGAGTGATGCAAAGAAGATTTGAGAAAGTCTTTTATAACCACGTAGAGATACGGGTTTTTGCCTGACTTTAACTAAGGTTCAAAATGTTGGTCGATATGGGTGTCACAAAGAGATTTGGGCTTCTATATCCATACTGGTGGAACTGAAATCCTTAGAGGTTTACTTAGTTAAGTCGGCAAGTCTTGAGTTGGCGAAGTGGTGACTTTGTGGGTGCAACGTGGCCACGTTCCGGAGAAGCTCACTTTCGAGAGAAAGGGGTTTTTAAAGATACTGTGTGTCATTTTGTTTCTGACCATATTGTTACTACATCAGTATTAGTTAACACTTGTACCCGCATCCTACCTTTAATCTTGTTAATCTCTTTTAATCGTTGTTTAGTTTGCTTAAATCTTACAAATATTGATATTGTTCTCAAAACTCAAACAAGCACTAGAAGTTCATGAAAAGTTCTCTGATTCTTAATTAACTAGTCCCTGTGGAAACAATCTCGGTACTCTACCACTTTATTACTTATAGCGATCATAGTGTCCGGTTTGCACTTGCATCACCACTGTGGCAACATAGTGGCCACTTTGTGGACCTATACGATTTTCCGCTATCACTCGTGCACAAGAATTAGACATCCAACACCAAACCCATGGTCCCGAAGTACAACCCATAAAGGTTCCCTTTAGTCAAACAATCGGGACGACACCAATGCTCACACGGCATTTTTTCCCAAAGTGAGAATCCCAAGAGTCCTCACCATTAACACGACTGACTTACATGCCTATGGATCCAATGCATTACAGTCTAAAATACATGACTCCAAATGAATGACACACGCACTCAAACATGTATTCTCCGAAATAAAGTGCAATGAATGCAACTCACACCCAAAGCTCCACTTTAAGTTATTAAAACCGGACGAAAATCCCCATTACCCGGCAAAGATGAAAACTGAGCCTTAAGCTCTGTAACACTCTAAAATCCAGAGTAAATTAAAACCTGGAAATATGGCAAAAAGACATCCGTATTGATATAAACTTCCCATAAAGGGGATCAGTCCTTAAGACTATATAAAATCTGAACGGATATAGAATTCATCAACAAACTAATCTAAACATAACTATATAGATTGCATCAGTTGACGATCCATATTTCACCAAAAGAATGGGACTTTAACAATGCCCAACTCCAAATACTAGTCATCTCAACAATGCCTCGAGTCCACACTCGACACCCAAAACCCTCGGCGACCCGCCGCTAAAGGAACCTGTTATACACATCATTTGAGAAAAAGTGTTAGGCTTAAAGCCTAGTGAGATCATACAGTTTATAAATTTCAAGAGATATAAACAATTGCATCAAAGTAAATCCTTCCAAAGGTTTATTTATGCAAACGCAGTTCTCTGATATATAAAAGGACAACCGGTCCAAAACGTATCTTCCGATGACGGGGATTACCCGATTTACCAAGGATTGTAGTGGAACACAAAGAAAGCCAGAAATCCGAGTTATGAGCTAAATACATGGAACCATGGCCATGAACGCTTCGTTCCGTACTACGATGTGAGGGAGGCCCCCAAGGAACCAGTCATACTCGTTCACTAGACTACATTTGACCCATGGCTAGTAACCGGCCTCACATAATCGTACCAAAGGCCCCCGAAGATCAAGTGCATCTAGCTACAAAAAGAAGGGGTATATGACATCCCAACAGTAAGTTTATAATGTCCAGAACCTCACAATTTAATGCACATGTAATTCAATATTTTGTTAACGGCCAGAACCTCACAATTTAATGCACATGTAGTTCTATATTTTGTTAACGGCCAGAACCTCACATATAAATGCACATGTAGTTCTATATCTTGTTAATGGCCAGAACCTCAAAATTTAATGCACATGTAGTTCTATATTTTGTTAACGGCCAGAACCTCACAATTTAATGCACATGTAGTTCTATATTTTGTTAACGGCCAGAACCTCACAATTTAATGCACATGTAGTTCTATATTTTGTTAACGGGGGAAAACATCCCAAATATATGTCGACTCAATACCTATGGATCCACTAGTAATAGTCCAGACTTGTCACAACATCAATCGTGACCAACCATATATAACCATATGGTATACAAAACATTTTATAAACAAAATGCCTTTTCAAGTTCAACTTCTGGTAAGTATGAGAATCATAAAAATGAGTTCATAAACATTCTTTTGCATAAGCTACATAATTAGCAAGTAAAACAGCCTTTTACTTCAAATAAGATAAAATCCTTCATTTTAGTCAAAAATGATCGGGAACCCTAAAATCACCCAAAACTCAAGTTATATAAAAAATGCAGAAAACTTAGATCCAACCATGGAAATACATCGGAGTTCACAAATATAACCTTTTATGTGTATAACAGTTAAAAAGGTAGTAGGAACTCACAAAATAGGTTTTAGATAAAAACCCGAAAAACCAGATATCGACCGCGGGGAGAAGACGAAGCTTTTTAATACCGGCCCTTGCTAGAAATGCTGAATACTAGCAACCAAACGAGCTCTTAAGATCCAAGAAGAAAATAGAGGGAGAAACTTGAGAGAGATTTGAGAGAATAGATATTTCAGATCCAGAACCAAATGAGATATTTTGGCTGAAATAAGACTAAGTCGGCCAGCTGATTTCGCGGGTTATGCCGCGACCTCAACTCGCGGCATAACTCGCCCGTGTTCTCAAACACTAAAACCAACAGTGGACATCGCGACTAATGCCGCGACTATAAGTCGCGAGTAAGTCGCGAAACTCACTAGAAGAATCCAGATTCACCGAAAACCAAAAACCCGAACGTTATACTAAACGTGGTGTTAACGACAAAAGCTTAACACAAGAATACCAAGATTAAATAACGAAATTCAGGGTGTTACAATCCTCCCAACGTTAGAATGATTTTGTCCTCGAAATCTACTCTTCTCAATGGAACACTGTCTGCAGAGAAGATCGTTCTTAACCCATTTGCCAGAATCATTAACGTGATCTTAATACCGACACCTGAATTAACTACCCTTCTTAGGCATATTTCACTCCTAACCGAGCGAAGAGACAACTCTCTAAAGTAAATTTTACTCATAAGGTTACGGTTGCCTCCCAACCTTACGTGACAATTACTACCTCCAGAAAATTAGCGACCTCAACTTTCCATCTACCAATTTCTTTCGAACTGCACGGTTCTGAACTCAAAGCCAACGGTCGACGCTAATCTTCCCAAAACTCTCAGATTTCACTGATCCATTCCTAATATCGATAAAGATATTCTTACAAGGCGCACTAATGCGTCTTTCCGGCAATCGGTTAACATAGATTATGTTATCACTCAACTTCGATCCGACTCCAAATCTGGAAGTAGCCCTTATTCAAATTTCTTAATACTTCCATAAATACTTCGTCTACAACCACATAATAAAGATTAACCTCTAAACATACCACCAATCTACATATTCGGACTATAAAGGACGGGCACTAATAAAACCCACAACAGGAATTTGATGCACATGCTGAAAAATATAGAGGATTAGGCTTAATGCCTAGAGAGCTCAAGAGTTTTACATAAGTAAAAGCAATTAAATTGATGAACTTTTCTTTAAAACAGAACCTTTCAAATAATGAATTTTAAAACATGGAACAACTCTTTTTCAAAGTTATGCAATTTCAAAGATGGATCCTTCATTTCAACGATGCTTTATAAATTGACACAACTTGTACTAACTCGAAGTATGAAACATTAGTAACACCATCCACATCGTACGTCCGAAAACATGGACACTAGGCCAAATACTCACACGACCAAAAACGAAAGAAAACTAAATACTAACACGCAGAAATAACACATTTCATTCAAACCTTAAAATACGTGGGGAGAACCCAATATTAAGGCCATCATTTACCGTCGACTCCACATAACCAAAGTTGGTAAAAATATGACATTAGTGTTTAAAATACCCCGGGTCTACGATGGAGAGATCCGTACACAAAGAGAATAGAAGGACACACAAGTAGGCCGCCCATACAACTTCCTCGCATGACCTCTAAACGTTTCCATCTTGGGTGGCAAGAACAAATGAATGGGGCCACCCGTGATGTTATTGGATTTCACCACGTATCCCGATCTTAGTTCCCATGCCATACCAGACATCACAACTTCAAACCGTTTATTGCCTCTAGCCATACTCCGTCGAGTTCCACCTCAAGGGCTTACGGACACGGGTGCCTATCCAATCCAGACGAGTTCCAATTCAGCAGCTCGTGCCACCTATTGTCTACTCGCTAGCCAACCCGAACGGTCACTAAGTGTAACCCAAAACCTCAGGCTTTACAAAACAGACAGACTGTCTATGGATCTACAACATTACAGTCTAAAACGCTCATGACTCCAAATGAATGACCAACGCACTCAAAGCATGAAACTCTCAAATGACACGAATAAACACCATCATACTCAAATCTTTCATTACGGTTATAAATCCGGACAAATGTCCACACGACTCATTTAGTCAAAACCCGAGCCAAAGGCCCGACACTTCACGTAAATTTCCAACGAAAGCCTCGTAAACCTTAAAACACATTTAACCGACATTTAACGTTTCCCCAAATAATGAAATATTTTTAAACAATGCTTATGAAAACCCACACCACAAAGACATGCTTTCTCAAAACTCAACACGTATTGGGACCAAAGATTTTCCAAAGGCTTTATGAATGCAAATATACTAAAATGCATATGTCATGAAATAGACTTTGTTTGCACAAAATCATCGAAGATGCATAAATCATAATGTAGATTTTACGTGTACAAAATCACCCAGAATATGTAAACTACGCTATTTACTTGATGAAATAATCAAGCTCGACATGAGCAATTTATGATGTTAAAACAATCCAAGTTACCGAATACGAAAACTTAACAAAATGCTCGCACCTTTAGAAATACCGAGTAAAACATACGCAATAATTTACACTATAAACGTGAAAATAGATTCTTGCACTTAAACATGTGCAACAATTGTTTGTACAACTCCAAAGGGAAAAATCACAATTTTATCTTTAAAATTCCTCCTCTATAACCAAGAGACGTTGCAGAAAAATAATTTTCAACTCACCCCATATGCAACAATTCATTCCCCAAAGGGCGGTAAAATAACGGGGATGCAAATAAAATTTCAAATCGAGTTTAAAGCTTCACGTTGTAAAGATAAACACATTTGAACAAAATAGAAACTACAACGACAAAAATACCGCTAACTCGCTAAATGCTTTGCGGAAATTTTAACAGTAAGAGTTAATGATGGAAATACGATCAGAACGAAAGTCCTGTTTTAAAAATAACATAAATCGTTTATGCAATCATCCACACCAACGTTATACTTAAATCCAATGCACATAGTACACGACGGTTGACATTTGTTAACAAAACCCCGAAATTAATGCACACAATGATGCATATGCACATGTTCCTGAAATTATTTACGCGACACAAAAGTCGTAAGATGAGACACCATAATCCAACTGGATTTTCATGAAACTCATTAACGCTAAAATCAAGTGGTGTCCAAATTTCCATTTTTCAACACAAGGTAAGGCGACCATTTTGACAAGATTTTTGATGAGACACGACGCCCAAAGAACTCATAACTTGCACACAATGAAATTAAACTCACGCATCTCAAAATATGTGCACACGACAAAAGAATCCGTAAAACAAAACTCCAAGAAATTCAACAAAACTCACACAACTAAAAATTCCCAAGAAATTCCGACTCAAAAGCATGGGAATAACTCTTCCTTTAAAACCATTGACATACGTGGAAGAGATCCAATGTCAAGGTCCAATTCCATAGCTACTTGCCCATTAACTCAAAAAGCGTTAAAACACAGATATTTCGACATCCAAAAATAGCATTTAAACACAAGACGTGAATAAAGAGAGTTTTGATAACAATTTGAAATCAGGTGCAACAAAACCATTTTAAGCATGCTTATGCTCATAGTTTAAAATATGTTGAGTGCTAAATGTTTTGCCAAAACGTTATAAGGTAATTTACTTTATGGTTGGCGATCATGAAAAGCAATTTATGCAACCTTATTTTAGAAATAAATTTAATGCATGAATTCGGTCGGCACTCACATCTTAATACTACGCTTCCCAACATCCCGACGTACTATAATCAACCGGATGCCTCAGGCATCATAGGGCAACCATCCCATTAATTAACTTACAAATCTCCTCGAAATAGAATCGATCTAACAAGATATAGTTCTAATTCCACCAACGAATCTGGCTCAAGATGATTAACTTAATGCGTTTTACGCACTTACTATCATCCCAAAGAGTCATTGCTATAAACAACAATCATTCCTTAGCTTACTTGCTTAGAAACTTTCGCACTACTCTAACGGTCAACATACCAAGGTAGAGCAGGTAAACGCAAGCACGAGAAAGGGTAAGGAAGAGTTTAACTGAAACACACACGAAAGAAACGTACCGCTACGTCTACCAATTGTCATAACATTAGCAAACCAATTACACTCACGTAAAATATCCTCATAATCACATTAGCTAAGTGAGATTATGAACATATAACACATAAGGGTTCTTGTTACCGTCATCACAACGCCTGATGAACATAACTTCCGTCGACTCTAAGACTGCATCATCTTAGAAGTTCTACCCAATCTCACAATCGATGCCTATTAAACTCAGTCTAAGTCTAGACATCTTACATTCATACCTAGTTCACTTAAACTAGAGCTCTATTACCAACTTGTAACACTCTAAAATTCAGAGTAAATTAAAACCTGGAAATATGGCAACAAGACATCCGTATTGATATAAACTTCCCATAAAGGGGATCAGTCCTTAAGACTATACAAAATCTGAACGGATATATAATTCATCAACAAACTAATCTAAACATAACTATATAGATTACATCAGTTGACGATCCATATTTCACCAAAAGAATGGGACTTTAACAATGCCCAACTCCAAATACTAATCATCTCAACAATGCCTCGAGTCCACACTAGACACCCAAAACCCTCGTCGACCCGCCGCTAAAGGAACCTGTTATACACATCATTTGAGAAAAAGTGTTAGGCTTAAAGCCTAGTGAGATCATACAGTTTATAAATTTCAAGAGATATAAACAATTGCATCAAAGTAAATCCTTCCAAAGGTTTATTTATGCAAACGCAGTTATCTGATATATAAAAGGACAACCGGTCCAAAACGCATCTTCCGATGACGGGGATTACCCGATTTACCAAGGATTGTAGTGGAACACAAAGTAAGCCACAAATCCGAGTTATGAGCTAAATACATGTAACCATGGCCACGAACGCTTCGGTCCGTACTACGATGTGAGGGAGGCCCCCAAGGAACCAGTCATACTCGTTCACTAGACTACATTTGACCCATGGCTAGTAACCGGCCTCACATAACCGTACCAAAGGCCCGCGAAGATCAAGTGAATCTAGCTACAAAAAGAAGGGGTATATGACATCCCAACAGTAAGTTTATAATGTCCAGAACCTCACAATTTAATGCACATGTAGTTCTATATCTTGTTAACGGCCAGAACCTCATAATTTAATGCACATGTAGTTCTATATTTTGTTAACGGCCACAACCTCATAATTTAATGCACATGTAGTCCTATATTTTGTTAACGGCCAGAACCTCACAATTTAATGCACATGTAGTTCTATATTTTGTTAACGGCCAGGACCTCACAATTTAATGCACATGTAGTTCTATATTTTGTTAACGGGGGAAAACATCCCAAATATATGTCGACTCAATACCTATGGATCCACTAGTAATAGTCTAGACTTGTCACAACATCAATCGTGACCAACCATATATAACCATATGGTATACAAAACATTTTATAAACAAAATGCCTTTTCAAGTTCAACTTCTGGTAAGTATGAGAATCATAAAAATGAGTTCATAAACATTCTTTTGCATAAGCTACATAATCAGCAAGTAAAACATCCTTTTACTTCAAATAAGATAGAATCCTTCATTTTAGTCAAAAATGATCGGGAACCCTAAAATCTCCCAAAACTCAAGTTATATAAAAAATGCTGAAAACTTAGATCCAACCATGGAAATACATCGGAGTTCACAAATATAACCTTTTATGTGTATAACAGTTAAAAAGGTAGTAGGAACTCACAAAATAGGTTTTAGATAAAAACCCGAAAAACCAGATATCGACCGCGGGGAGAAGATGAAGCTTTTTAATACCGGCTCTTGCTAGAAATGCTGAATACTAGCAACCAAACGAGCTCTTAAGATCCAAGAAGAAAAGAGAGGGAGAAACTTGAGAGAGATTTCAGAGAATAGATATTTCGGATCCAAAACCAAATGAGATATTTTGGCTGAAATAAGACTAAGTCGGCCAACTGATTTCGCGGGTTATGCCGCGACCTCAACTCGCGGCATAACTCGCCCGTGTTCTCAAACCCTAAAACCAACAGCGGACATCACGACTAATGTCGCGACTATAAGTCGCGAGTAAGTCGCGAAACTCACTGGAAGAATCCAGATTCACCGAAAACCAAAAACTCGAACGTTATACTAAACGGGTGTTAACGACAAAAGCTTAACACAAGAATACCAAGATTAAGTAACGAAATTCAGGGTGTTACAAGATCAACCAGTCAAACGACCATATGCTAAAATCTACAAAATGCAATAAAATGTGACGACCACATTTATGCAAACACATGTTTCAACTACATGAATAAACACCAACATAAATCATTTTCCACAAGTTCATAATCTCATTTACTCTATCCAAAACGTCCCATGACACACATTTAAATGACAATTACTCAAGAGATTTATACCCATACTATAAATCATTTAAATACTAATGTCACCGGTTTACTCAATAAAATACTTGAGTTACATCTTTTCCCAAAACCAAAGGTTCATAAGTTCATAAACGTTTGCAAGGTTGGGAATGACCAAGCTTCCATGACTCACACAGTGGTATTTTTAAAACATTTCACGATACAAAATGCACGTAATACCAACAAACATAAAAATGCATTCTTACCCAATACTTTCCATTTAAGTAAATAAGTCATTAAATCATTTTCATTTCGATGCATTTAACAAAATACTCAAAATCACCAAGATGAGTGTTTTATAAGTTTACAAGGTTAAACACTTCCAAACAATCAAACTTATCAGCAGTTAACATTTTAATGTAAAACACAAACACTTTAAAATAAACATTTTGGCATGCACACCATTTTCACAAATCAACTTGAACTCACCTTGCTAGATTTAGGCTAAATCTAGGTTTTCCCCCCAACTTGAGCTTCCTTGAAGAACTCATAATCCACAAGAAAAACCTTCCAAAAACCTATCATCACAAGTTTCCAACCATAAGTACACTAGTTCAACCATTTAGAATCGATCCCCAAACATTTTACATCAAAATCTTCAACTTGGCCAAAACCCTAATTTTTGACCTAATTTCTCCAAAACCATCAAATCCGAAATTTAAGAAACCAAATGCTAGGAAACCATCGAGAAGGCATTTATAACTTATATTAAGGTTTAGAAATGGAGAGGATAAACTTACCACTTAAGTTTTGGTGAAAACCTAGAAAACCCTAAAATGAAGCTTGAGGTTGAAGATGAAGATGAAGATGGAGATGGAGATGGAGATGGAGAGGATAAACTTACCACTTAGGTTTTGATGAAAACCTAGAAAACCCTAAAATGAAGCTTGAGGTTGAAGATGAAGATGGAGATGGAGAGTTATTGGTCAAGGCTTTCAATCTACCACGTGAAGATGGTTCACCCCCACAATACCAACGGATTTGAGACAAATATGTTCCAAAATCGCCATAGATTAAGGTAGGTGATATTGGGAGAGTTTAGAGAGGGTAGAGAGTGAAAAAGGAGAAGTGAGAAATGAAGAATGAGCCAAAAACCTGTATTTGACAGCCTGTTGCACCTCTGGTGCGACTTTGCCATGCGACATTGCCCATGGCAATGTCGCTATTCATTGTCGCCACCTCCAGCCACCACTCTGTTTCATGCTGCGACTTTGCCTGGTGCGATTATGACACTGTCATAGTCGTCGGGCATTGTAGTCGAGCCTGTATCAAGTTCCGAAACTCGACTTCTTCAACGCCAATACCCCCAATACTCTAAGGGACTTTAAATAATGATTTCCCACCAAGAATCCCGCCATTTATAAATTACAAAAACGTCCGGGTGACCTTTACTTACCGAAAATTACGGGTGTTACAATCCTCCCAACCTTACAAGAGATTTCGTCCTCGAAATCTAGATTTCCATGAAACGTTGACCGCATGGTAGATCGTCTCTACGTCGCTTTCCAGAACTACCACCATAACCTTATGCTTGTCCTCACGATAAATGTCCCCTTGGGAACATCACACTTATATCCGAATGAATAATTATCTTACTAATATGGCTTTTAACCATGAGACTGCGGTTGCCTCCCAACCTTGGGTGACACGTACTACCTCACGGGTAGTTTGTGATCCCAACTTCCCACCGGACAATTCACCTCAGATACACATGCTTCTGAACCCAAAACCAACGATCGACATCAAACTTCAAAGAATTCTCAATATTCATAATGATCCATTATTGATTTTTGATAAGATCGTCCTTCCAAAGGCGTACCAATACGCTCTCCGGGTAGTTGGTTAATGCAGATCCGGCTAACACTCAACTCCGATCTACTCTCATCCTCAAAACATTCCCTCAATAAGATCTTTTCCACATCAGGAAAACTTAAACACATCAATACTTAATTACCAACCTCGAATCTTCCTTTAAATTCCACCACCGAGAGGTCAACATTTCTCATGATCTAACGGGGATTCTCCCAAACATTCCAAGATTCATGGACTTCAAGAAAACAAGTCAACGCCTACAACCAAAACGGTGATAACAAAAACGTGGACATCCTGTCCGATATTTCATTCCATAAGTATTGACATATTAAGGTTGACACCTAACGGGAACTAAGATTCCCAATCTCACATCCCTAGCAGACGAACCACAATATTTCTTTTTCTCACGGACGCCCATTATGACGGCACACCGTCAACATATAACATGTTGTCAATGGATAAGCAACCCATCAAATTGAACCCCAACAAGCGCTGATAATCGTACAACACCTTAACCCGCAGGTTTACCGAAGCAGAAAGATCACCCCCTAATTAACTGGGAAAAAGCATAAATCTAATACCTCAATATTCATGCGTGCACTGATTCAAAAACTGAAACCCAAATTTCAAGACTGACCACAAGTCGGATCATCTGACATTTCAATTCCCAAGGACTTCTTTAGTCCTTAATTACAACTCTTTTCCAGATAGGGTTTTAAATCTGTAGCCCTAATGAGTTCAAGGTTTTTCAACTAGTATGCCAATTTGAAATTTCTAAAACTTTCAAATATACAAGTTTTACAACAATTAATCGTGCGGTAAAAATCCATTATCGTTCACTCGATAGGTGTGCAAAATGGTCACCTATGTCATGCATATAAAACCATTTCAAAATTCGTTTGATCAATAATTGCGTTACTAAAGACAATAACAAAAGATGTGCAACAAAATTTTCGAATGTGCTACTATGGTCCTAGCATGCATCAATTTATACTATGTATATGAAGATAATTTTCCGCACTATAACATGTGCAACAAAACGTTTGTACAACTCCAAAAGAGAAATTCACAATTTCGACTTTAAAATCTTTTCCTTTAAACCACATAACGTCGGAGGATAAAATCCCCAACAAGGCCCATATACGTCAGTTTTGTTCCCAAATTTAGCAAAACGATAGGAACGTAAATGAGTTTTAAATCGAGTTCAAACTTTGGACCGCACAGATAAAACGCACTTGTCCAAAACAGTGATTACAACGACTTGCAAACCAATAACTCAATTAATGCATCTCGGAAATTTATAACAGTAAAGTCAACAATCGAAGTACGTTTAGATTAAAAGTTTAATACGAGACAACATAAATCGTTCACATATTTACTCACGCGAGTGAAAATCCAATTCAACCCAAAAGTATGCACATATACTCGCGTAAACTCAAGATGTAATCATGCGACATTAAGAGTTTCAAGATGCCTCTTACGGTGGTAAAAATATAGGTGCAAAACTCGCATGAGACAATGTATTAAAAAAATCATAAATTAACGCACACAATAATGCAAGTATTCACGTTCCAAAATTTTATATATGCGACTCAAAATGTCGTGCAATAAGACGTCATAAAAACCCAACTGAATTTTTCATAAACTCACTAACGCTAAAATCAAATTGTGTCGAAATTTCCGTTCCCAAACGTAAAAGCATAAGACGACAATATGTGTAAAAATGTTAAAATTTTAGGAGTTTCTCCTTTTTACCGCCATGCAAAATAAAGTGTCATTTTTCAACAAACCTTGCATGAGACTCAACGCTAAATAAACTCATAAATTTACATGCAACATAATTAAAGCCTACGCATTTCATAGTTCCCTTACGCATAGCAAAGCGTTATAAAATAATACTTCACAAAATTCCATAAACTCACACGGAATAACATTCCACAACCGGACTTGCATGCGCCAGATATCTCACAAAACTAGCATTGTGACATGTGTATGCACTTTGGTTAAAATGTAAAATAATTTACGTCGTTCTCAAATTCAAAGCCAAATCAACAATATGCTTTTGTCGCTCTAGGACAATGGCGAAAACGCCAACTAAGACAGACATGCATATTATATGCAACCAAACCGCTCATATAAGGACCCAAAAGAAAACGACACAACTGGACGTCATTAAAATCACCACCTTAAATCCACAAAATCACTCGGAATAAAATTCTATATGAAACTCAATCACCAAAACGGCGGGAGATAACTCCTCGTCCAAAACTTTAACATATGTGGAGGAGATCCAATGTTAAAGTCATAAACTGTAGTCACTTGCCCAAGACTAAATCAACAACAAAATATGCATACCGCAATGTTCGAAATAGCGTTAGACACAAAACGGGGATGAAGAGGTTTTCAATACAATGTTGCAACTACGTGCAATAAGCAATTTCATGGATGTTTAAACTCGCGATTAAAATATGGTGCGTGTTAAACATTTTTCCAAAATCTCATAATATATTTCACTTTATAATTTGGAAAACATGAAAAGTAATTGGTGCAACTCATTTCAGAAATAATTTCATGCATGACTTTTTGTCGGCATCACAATGTCTTAGAACCGTGCTCCCCAATCTCATAGTCATACTATCGTCATCCGGATGCTCAACATCTTAAAGCAATAGTCACACTTATTCGATTAACTTACAATTTTCTTCTTGAAATAAAGTCAACTTGATAAGTCTATGATTCTAATTCCACCAACAACTCCGATCCAAAATGGTCAACTCAATACATTCATCATGCTTAACCATTACTCCGATATGGCAATGCTATAAACATCAATTCTTCTATCAGTCACTCGCTTAGAAACTTCCTCACTACCCCAACGGTCATCATCCCAAGGCAGTTCAAGTATACCCATGTAAATGTAAGTTCACCATAACACTGGCCAAGTGCCATTATGAACGTACCGTACATGATTATCCTTGCTATCCTCGACAAGTTTACCGTTTCTAACGACTCAATCAACCTTAAAATATCATATCCTAAGGTACCTAATGGTGAAATTTCACTTTCAATCACTTAGAAGAACGCTAGTTTGAGTCTAGGCATCCGAAAATAAATACATAATTCTCTCAAACTTAAGCTCTGATACCAACTTGTAACACCCTTAAAATTCGAAAGAGCAACTAATTTAAAATTTTCAATAAAACCTCAAATAAAGATAAAATCTCTTACAACAAGTCCAAACTTGAATTACTAATCTAGGTTCACCCATCAACAAATAAATAAAGTCTTACACGAAGACTAAATCGAGTCGGGTGTTACTAAAACCCAAATACAAGTTGCTAATCCCAAGATAAAGACGAAAGACTTCACCAGGATACTCACCCTCGTGGATATAACTAATACTTAACTCTTCGCAACAACGCTAGAACCATTTCCCCCATCCGGAACCTGATGCACATGCCGACAAATAAAAAGTTTAGGCTAACGCCTAGTGAGTTCAAGAGTTTACAACATGGAATAAGTATATTTGTTAAAGGGAAAGAATGCAATTTAAATCGTAGACCATCAAAAGATTTACTTTAAATATCAAACGACAACATT
Source organism: Arctium minus (assembly GCA_954870635.1). Taxonomy (NCBI): domain Eukaryota; kingdom Viridiplantae; phylum Streptophyta; class Magnoliopsida; order Asterales; family Asteraceae; genus Arctium; species Arctium minus. Next base: position 35,510,941 of record OX941088.1, read on the forward strand.
TTCCCAAAAATACCTTTAAAACAAGGGACTCAACTTGAACCTCCTTTCGTAAGGCCATTTTATCCCAAACTCACCCAAAACGTGAATAGTAAGCAAACTCCCAATTTATAGTAATTCGAAATAAAATTTCACTTCGCGAAACACCCCAAACGTGGGCGGGGCTTAATACACAACCCATAGATCTTGAGTAAACAAACCCAAATATGCAACACGTCACCGAAAATATGGATAATAGAATATTACCCTTTAATACCCAAATAACACCTTCCGGTGACGGGGGAGACTCGATTCCATTGTACGTGGCGGGACACAAAGTTAAGCCACATAACCATGTTGTCGAACTACACCTCAGATCGTGACTGTATTGCCTGCTCTACCGAGCTACACCTCCAGTCATAACTGTATTGCCTGCTCCATCGAGCTACACCTCCAGTCGGACTTTATTTCAAGTCCCAAACACCGTATCCCCTATTGTCTGCTCTGCCGAGCTACACCTCAAGGATACACGATCTTATTGCCTGTTCGGTCTCTAGCGGAGTTTCATCCTCAGGGTACTCATTCGACCCCTAGTGCCTACTCCCTAGCATTCAATATAGGAACCTCAGCTCCTTACTTGATAACTATCGATCTCTAACCTCGTGCACAAGAATTAGACATCCAACACCAAACCCATGGTCCCGAAGTACAACCCATAAAGGATCCCTTTCGCCAAACAATCAGGACGACACCAATGCCAACACGACATATTTTCCCAAAGTGAGAATCCCAAGAGTCTTCACCATTAACACGACTGACTTACATGCCTATGGATCCAATGCATTACAGTCTAAAATACATGACTCCAAATGAATGACACACGCACTCAAACATGTATTCTCCGAAATAAAGTGCAATGAATGCAACTCATACTCAAAGCTCCACTTTAAGTTATTAAAATCGGACGAAAATCCCTATTACCCGACAAAGCCGAAAACTGAGCCTTAAGCTCAACCAGTCAAACGACCATATGCGAAAATCTACAAAATGCAATAAAATGCAACGACCACATTTATGCAAACACATGTTTCAACTACATGAATAAACTCCAACATAAATCATTTTCCACAAGTTCATAATCTCATTTACTCTATCCAAAACGTCCCATGACACACATTTAAATGACAATTACTCAAGAGATTTATACCCATACTATAAATCATTTAAATACTAATGTCACCGGTTTACTCAATAAAATACTTGAGTTACATCTTTTCCCAAAACCAAAGGTTCATAAGTTCATAAACGTTTTCAAGGTTGGGAATGAACAAGCGCCCATGAGTCACACAATGGTATTTTTAAAACATTTCACGATACAAAATGCACGTAATACCAACAAACATAAAAATGCATTCTTACCCAATACTTTCCATTTAAGTAATAAGTCATCAAATCATTTTCATTTCGATGCATTTAACAACATACTCAAAATCCCCAAGATGAGTGTTTTATAAGTTTACAAGGTTAAACACTTCCAAACAATCAAACTTATCAGCAGTTAACATTTTAATGTAAAACACAAACACTTTAAAATAAACATTTTGGCATGCACACCATTTTCACAAATCAACTTGAACTCACCTTGCTAGATTTAGGCTAAATCTAGATTTTACCCCCAACTTGAGCTTCCTTGAAGAACTCCGAATCCACAACCAAAACCTTCCAAAAACCTATCATCACAAGTTTCCAACCATAAGTACACTAGTTCAACCATTTAGAATCGATCCCCAAACATTTTACATCAAAATCTCCAACTTGGCTAAAACCCTAATTTTTGACCTAATTTCTCCAAAACCATCAAATCCGAAATTTTAGAAACCAAATGCTAGGAAACCATCAAGAAGACATTTATAACTTATATTAAGGTTTAGAAATGGAGAGGATAAACTTACCACTTAGGTTTTGATGAAAACCTAGAAAACCCTAAAATGAAGCTTGAGGTTGAAGATGAAGATGGAGATGGAGAGTTCTTGGTCAAGGCTTTCAATCTACTACGTGAAGATGGTTCACCCCCACAATACCAACGGATTTGAGCCAAATATGTTCCAAAATCACCATAGATGAAGGTAGGTGATCTTGGGAGAGTTTAGAGAGGGTTGAAAGTGAAAAGGAGAAGTGAGAAATGAAGAATGAGCCAAAAACCCGTATTTGACAGCCTACTGCACCTCTAGTGCGACTTTGCCATGCGACATTGCCCATGGCAATGTCGCTGATCATTTTCGCCAACTCCAGCCACCACTCTGTTTCATGCTGCGACTTTGCCTAGTGCGACTATAACACTGTCATAGTCACCGGGCATTGTAGCCGAGCCCGTACCAAGCTTCGAAACTCGACTTTTTCAACGCCAATACCCCCGATACTCTAAGGGACTTTAAATAATGATTTCCCACCAAGAATCCCGCCATTTATAAATGACAAAAACGTCCGGGTGACCTTTACTTACCGAAAATTATGGGTGTTACACAAACATATCAATCTCATCTACACACCCATCATCAGAATTTAAAAAATCATTCGCAGAAGCAAATAAGTCATCAAGATCAACTTCAGAGATGTGAGGTGCTTTAGAGGATTTAGAACACTTTTGAGATTCAACATTTAAAATTGTGTTCTTTATAACAGTTGAAAATACATTTCGTTCAATGTCAGCCAATATTCTTTCATCAGATAAAACATTTTCAAGCTCGATTATTTTGCTTTCTAAAATGAGAGGAGGAACATAAATTTTAGCTTTTAAAGGTTTTGCCTCCAACTCTTTTATCGAATAGCTTTCAAAAATAATCATTTGAAAGAGATTTTGGTTGATCTGAAATATAACTATCATTCAGCTTTTGATAGCAGAATGGTAGTTGCATTTTCTTTGAGTTATTTCTTTTCTCATCCTCTTTAGCCTCAACCTCATCCGGTAATTTGGTAACAAATTTGGGTTCCAAATGAGGATATTTAGCAGCCGCATATAGAAAATCAAAATTATATAACGCAGGTTGTTTTCTGATGGCTTTCTTAAAATAGTGTGAGTTTTCGTAACCGAGACCCCACTTTTCTTTAACATCAGCCTCTTCATTAGGGGTGTTTAGAAAAATGGTTTGATTTGTTTGGCCTCTAGCATACAATTTCGCTTCCAAACCATTTACCTTCTTTGTTAAGCTCTTGTTTTCTACCTGCAATTTAAACGCTTTTAGAACACATTCTTGCTTTTCTAAATCAGACTTATAAATTTTAGATTCAAAATCAGAAATCTTACTTTCAAAACAATCTTTTTCTTGTTTAAGATTAGAGACAGATTTGTTAAGATCAAAGATCTTTTGATTTCTCTTTACAACTCTAATCTTTTCCTTTTTCAGCTTATTTTGAAGATCTTGAAGTTCGACCATCATAGCTTCCATTTTGGTCATAAAATCAGATTTGGAAAGATTAAGTACCTCATCAGTTGTTTTTTCATCACTGTCATCATACTTCACTGTGTCACCCATCAAACACATATGGGCTGTTTCTTCTCTTTCTTCTTCATCTGAATGATCCAGCCAGAACTCATCTTCAGCCATGAGTGCCTTGCCAACCTCTTGTTGCTTGGCCAAAAGCATCTTGTTCTTATAATCCTCTGAGTTTCTGATCTTGGGCTTCTGACAGTCCTTGGCATATTGACCGACCTTTCCACAGTTGTAGCATTTGATCAAGTCATCTGTCTTCTTTTCAGCACCAATATAATCATTCAGATACTTTTTCTTCTCTTCCGGTTTTCTATCCACATATCTTTGTTCCTCAAATCTTTTACCTTCAATTCATTCCCGATGTTCATGGTTCTTTGATCCGGACGAGGAATACCTTTGAGAATTTGAACCCGGTTTCTTGTAGAACTTCTTTTGAAAAGCACGGGTCAATAAAAGCATAGCTTGCTTTAGGTTCTCTCCGTCGTCACTATCAAATTCAGACTCAGAATCAGAACTGCGAATCACTACTTTCTTCTTTTTCTTCTTTTCTTTCTTTTTTTTCTTTTCCTTCTCTTTCTCACCAGCTACTAAGGCAATTGGATCTGACACTTTCTCAGTTTTCTTCTTCTCAACCCTTTTCTCTTCGACCTCTTCTTCATTCTGTCTAAGTGTCTCATAAACTTCATGCAGTGGAATGTCACTCAAAACCTTCATCTGTTTCATTCTACGAGTGTGCTTTTTCCATTCCGGTTGCAGAATGCTTAGAAACTTGACATTGTTCTCGATCTGCTTCTTTTAAACTTTATTCTTTGATAGTTCATTAAGTAGAAGCATGAATCTCTCATAATTTTCCTCCAGGATCTCATTTTCCTTGGCTTTAAACTCCTCGTAGTTGTTGATATAGTTAGCTACTTTCATCTGGTTGCCAACTTTTGAGCCCATCATCATCTTCTGTAACTGATCCCACATCTTTTTCGCATTCGCTTTGTAGTTGTCGATCTTAATATATATCTCATTCGGGATACTCTGAATTAGAAGAGATCTGACTTGTTTATCAACTTTGAACCGACTTTTCTGCTCATCAGAATATTGTGCAAATTCCTTCGGAACCATTTTCATTTTTCTCACTCTGTCCTCGTCTCCATCTTCATTGTCTGAAGATTCATCATTAGGTATTTCGACAGTGCTTACTGTGATCGTCAAAATTCAGAAAACAAACTGGATCTAGTGTTGTGCGAGTTTCTACTTCTCGCACGACTCTGTTTGCGAGTTCTTGCCTTTAAACACAAGATTAAACCTTTGCGAGTTCTTGGTCCTGCGAGTTCTTGGTCCTGCGAGTTCTTGGTCCTGCGAGTTCTTGATCCTGCGAGTTCTTGGTTTGCGAGTTTCTCAGATCTTGCGAGTTCTTGACTACTTTGTCCAAAAACTTGATTTTTCACACTGATTTCGATTAAATCCTTCACCAAAAACTCTGAAACTTTGCAGAACTCTTCTGTTACAAATTACGAACCAAATTCAATTGATGAATTTCAAGCTAAAACAACAAAAATTACAATTCGATTCAGATACAGTAAGTTTATAAACTCGAACTTAATTCTTGCAAAAAAAATCAAAATTCACATCAAATAGATGTAAATTTGACAAAATAACCAAAGCTAAACTATTCTAGATGTATAAACGAATCTATACAACCAATTCTAATCCCAAAAACAACACTGTAGCTCGAAAATCAATTTTTCACAGACGACTTGCGAGTTCTACAAAATGTCGACCAAAAATTCTTCAAATTGATCCTTGTTTCTGAATTTATTTTGCTCTGATACCAATTGTTATCCCATATAACAATGTAAATCTATCGAAGACAACCAATTTCACACAATTACAGATTTTATTAATCTCTGGAATGTGATTACAAAATACTCTCAAATATTCTCTCTCTAAACTATATAAACTTGTATGATACTATGAAACTGCTACACTTCTATTACACGCAACACACCTATATATACAAGCACAAAAACACGCACACAAATACATTACAAAAACGCGCACACTAAACTAATACAACATTACAACTTTGACTTTTATTACATTGACTTTGACTTTGATGCTTGAGAGTTGACTTCAGCTTTAACTTTCTTGAACTTTGACTTTCAGTCTTCTATGATCTTGCATCCAACATATTTATGCACTAACACATATTCAACATACCGAGTTTGCTGATTAAGAATTTAAAACGATTTTCATCTAACGGTTTAGTGAAAAGATCAGCTAATTGGTAGTCTGTTTGAACGAAGTGCATTTCAACATTGCCTTTCTCCACATGATCTTTAATGAAATGGTAACGCACGTCTATTTAGTCTTTGAGTGTTGAACGGGATTAACAGTTATTGCAATTGCGCTATTGGAATCACAATAGATAGGGACGCGCTTGAAAGAATATCCAAAGTCCTTCAATTGTGTTTTCATCCGGAGGACTTGTGAACAGCAGCTTGCAGCAGCTACGTATTCTGCCTCAGCAGTGGATGTAGACACACAATTCTGCTTTTTGGATGTCCAACTTACAAGTTTATCTCCTAAAAATTGACACGATCCAGAGGTGCTCTTTCGATCAAGTTTACAGCCTGCATGATCAGTATCAGTATATGTAATTAAATTAAAACCAGAATCCTTAGGATACCAAATGCCTAACTCGGGAGTGCCTTTCAAGTATCTAAGAATTCTTTTGACAGCGATAAGGTGAGATTCCTTCGGGTTAGCCTGATATCTCGCACAAAAGCAGGTAGCAAACATGATATCAGGTCTACTTGTTGTGAGATACAATAATGACCCGATCATGCAACGATACGTTTTCTGATCGACAGATTTACCGGTTAAATCTGCGTCCAGAAGCGTGTCGGTAGCCATGGGCGTTTTCATTACAAAACTCTCAGTCATGTTAAACTTTTTCAAAATTTCACGAATATATTTCGACTGGTTGATAAAGATACCATCTAGGGACTGTTTCACTTGAAGACCAAGAAAAAATGTCAGTTCACCCATCATCAACATTTCAAACCGAGTCTCCATAATTTTTGAAAAGTTTTTACATAATTTAGGACTAGTAGACCTAAATATTATGTCGTCTACATAAATCTGTATTAAGATTAAGTCCTCACCTTGCTTTTTAAGGAACAAAGTGGTATCGATTGTACCTTTTTTAAAGCCCGAGGCAAGTAAAAATTGTGTGAGAGTGTCATACCAAGCTCGTGGTGCTTATTTTAATCCATACAGCGCTTTGTCTAGAACGTAGACATAATCTGGGTGATGTGGATCAACAAAGCCTTCAGGTTGTGCTACATAGACCTCCTCATGCAGTATACCATTGAGAAAAGCATATTTCACGTCTATTTGGTAGACAGTGAAATTCTTATGTGTTGCATAAGATAGAAAGATTCTAATGGCCTCGATCCGTTCAACAGGAGCAAACATTTCATCGTAGTCTATGCCCTCTTGTTGATAGTAACCCTTTGCAACATGTCGAGCCTTGTTTCGTACGACAACTCCAGCCTCATCTTTCTTGTTCCTAAAGACCCACTTTGTGACTATCACTGATTTGTCTTCTGGACGTGGGATTAGCAGCCATACCTTATTCCTTTCGAATTGTAATAGCTCATATTGCATCGCTAGTATCCAGTCAGGATCTCGAAGAGCTTCAGAAACCTTTTTCGGCTTTAAGGAACTAAGAAAACTTGAGTAAAGGCAGAAATTTACCGATGTTGCATGCGTCTTCACTCCACTATTTACGTCACCAATAATATTGTGAAGGGGATGATCTCTCGTCCATCGATTTGTGCTTGGGAGTGGTTGAAGAGATACGCGTGTATTTTGATCGTTGTATTCATCGACTATCGCAGGAACAACCTCAGAAGTAGACGGAACTTCTTGTACTGGTGTATCTGATGAAAGTAATTCTGGAGCAACAGAGGAAGTGATCAGGACTTCTTGTCCAGAATTTATATCTGAAGAAGCAGAATCTGTATTAGTGTTATCAAAAACATTAGGTGTAGATGTACCTAAAGAGGTTGTTGTTGTGACTGGTTCAGAAGGTCCAAATAAATCTTCAGTTATAATTGGAACCTCTGAAGTTGATGCAGACACGCCTGATTTGTCAAAATCTGCACATATGTCCATAAAAGCATCAAAAAATAACATATCTAACTCAGATTTAGCATTAGAAGAGTTAGATAACTTAGTCTGTTTTGGCTCGGGTTCTATTCCGTCATGAACAGAAGCCTTTCCTTTAAGCTTGAGTTCTGAACTATGTTGTTCAAAAGTCAATGTAGAATTTTCATCAAAAGACACATGTATGCTTTCCATGATAATCTTGGTCTGACGATTATAAACACGATAGGCTTTAGACGTTAGAGAATAACCGATAAAGTAGCCTTCGTCTGCCTTCTTGTCAAACTTGACAAGATTATCACGGTCACTATTAGAGCCATTTACAAACAAGGAATTTCAGTAAAATAAACTCAATAATACAATTCCATGATTGAACAGTGCGTAGAACTCATGAAACCAAAAAATCACAAAAATCCAAATTAAATGAAAAATTATAGTGCAAAAGTGTATCTAATCAATACAAAACCATTCTATGATGCTAATTGATCATCATACTAACACCAATTCACACAATTACAAACTAAAATTAACAAATCAACCGAAAATAAGAAACTTAGAGTGCGAAGTCCATTTCTTGTTGAATTTGATCGAATTAGGCTCTGATACCAATTGTAGTTCCAGTTTCTAACTCACGATTAATACACAAACATATAGGAAATGATCTTTTATTGATTGATCACAGATTACAATAAATCCTTTAGTCACATGTCTCTCAGTGCCACAGATCTCACTTGACAGAATATTCCTCTCTCTAAGTTGTGTGAAATTTGTGTTGTCTATTGTGCGTGCTCATTCTCTCCGCTACAAACAGTTACAAAGACACAAACTATTTATACCTAGTCAACACATGTTGACTTTAAAACACAAACACTTAGACTTTACAAACATTTATACAAAAGACCCTCATTTAATCTTGAATACAATTCTGACTTAACAGTCAAAAACCTAGAAAAGTATTAAACCCTAGAAAATGATGAAGAAGGAAGATGCTCTTGAGGTTTGGAGATCTTGGTTGAAATCCTTGGTTGAGAAGACTTAATTCTTGCAATAAATGAGAGGGAATGGTGTCTTGAAGGCTCCAAGGGTTGATCTCAAGAAGTAATGGAAGAGAGAGAGCTTTAAAAGGGAGAAGATGAGAAGTAAATGAGCCAAATGGTCGTTTATCCTCTTTTTAAACGCACAGGAGTCGTGCGCGGGTCGTGGACCGATTGGACTCGTGCGGAGAGGCGCGCCGGCCTCTGGGGTTGTGGTCGAACAAAGCCTCACGCGGTTCTTGGCGTGGCTCGACTCGCGCGGCCATCCGCACGGATCACTGTTTACTCCTCCATAAATTGGTTAGATTATTGGGAAACTACTGATCACGATACAAGCATAGATAATAGGCTGATTAAATATGATTCTAGGGTCACCCTAGATGTGACAAGTGTGACTTACCTTATTAGAAGAAACACAATCGTTACAATCCTCCCCACCTTACCAGGATTTCGTCCCCGAAATCGAGCTCTACGCAAACAAGTGAGGGTACCTCTTCGTCATGTCCTCTTCAGATTCCCAATTGACATTAGCACCTCAATGGTGTTTCCATTGCACTTTAACCATGGTCACCTCTTTATGGCGTAATTTCTTTACCTTTGATTACAATATTGTCTCCAGTTCTTCAATGCAACGGTTCCCGTTATCAACTCGGATTTCTGCTAAAGGAATCACACTTTCTTCTTCGGCTAGGCACTTCCCAAGATAACACACATGAAAGGTAGGTGTATTCCATCCATTTCCGGTGGTAGGTCCAACCGAAAAGCTTATAGTCCAATCTTCTCTAAAATGACGAAAGGTCCAAGAAAGCGGGGACTAAGCTTCCCACATTTTCCAAATCGTATAATCCCCTTCCATGGAGATAATTTCAACATAACACGATCGCCCACTTGAAATTCGACTGGTCTTCTTTTCTTATCCGCGTAACTTTTCTGCCGGTCCTGAGCCGCCTTTAGTCTCTCCCGTATTTCCTTCACCTTGTCCGCCATCTCTTGAATGATTTTCGGCCCATCGAATTTCTTTTCTCCCGCTTCAATCCAGCAAACTGGAGTTCTACACTTTCGGTCGTACAACGCCTCAAAGGGTGACATTCCAATACTAGAATGGTAACTTTATTGTAAGCGAATTCTACCAAGGGTAGATGTGAGTCCCAACTCCTTCCAAAGTCAATAACACACAATCTCAACATGTCTTCAAGCGTCTGAATTGTCCTCTCTCTTTGACCATCCGATTGAGGATGGTAAGCCATGTTCAGGTTTAATCTAGTACCCAACTCTTTCTGTAGACTAGCCCAAAAATTTGATGTGAACCGACTGTCCCAATCCGACACGATCTATTGCGGGACTCCATGCCTCGATACCACCTCGTCGATATAAAGTTTGGCCAATTTCTCCATCGACAATGTCTCTCACATAGCAAGGAAATGCGCGCTCTTGGTCAGGCAGTCTATGATTAACCAAATAGTGTCATGGCCTCTTAAGGTCTTCGGTAGTTTTGTCATGAAATCCATGGTGATGTTGTCCCACTTCCACTCGGGAATGGACAACGGTTGCAAACTCTCATACGGTCTTTGATGTTCCATCTTGACTTGAAGGCACGTGACACACCTCTCCACGTAGTTGGCCACGTCCAGTTTCATCACTGGCCAACAGTAATTCAATTTTAGATCCCTATACATCTTGGTGCTACCGGGGTGTATAGAATATTTTGATTTATGCACTTCTTCAAGGAGTAGTTCCCGATTCCCACCAAGCTTTGGTACCCAGATTCGGACTTGAAATAGTTTAAGTCCATGACCATCTTCCGTCAATAGTCCACTTTGCTTCACCATAACCTCCGACTAGAGGTGTTCTTCTTTAAGTGCTTCCGTTTGACATGATTTGATGCTCTCCATAAAACTTGATACCACATCGATCCTAGTGAGGGATAATTTGACACCGCCTTCGTAGCTCCTCCGGCTTAACGCATCTGCCACCACGTTGGCCTTACCGGGATGGTAGAGCAACTCACAATCGTAGTCCTTTAGTAGCTCAAGCCACCTTCTTTGTCGCATGTTTAGTTCTTTTTGATCGAAGATGTACTTTAAACTCTTGTGATCGGTAAATAGAGTGCACTTCATCCCGTACAAATAATGTCGCCATAACGTCAACGCAAAGACCACCGCCGCCAATTCCATGTCATGAGTCGGGTAGTTCTTCTCATGGTCCTTTAGTTGTCGTGACGCATAAGCTATCACCTTTCTCCGTTGCATTAGCACACACCCGAGGCCCATCTTGGAAGCATCGATATACACCACAAAGTCATCTGATCCCTCGGGTAGGGATAGGATGGGAGCTTCACACAATTTCTTCTTGAGAGTTTGAAAGGCTTGATTTTGTGTCTAAGTGCGATTTTGGAGAAGTCTTGTATGAATCGTCTGTAGTAACCTGCCAATCCCAAAAAGCTTCGGATCTCTATCGGACTCGTTGGCGGTTCCCAACTCATCATTGCCTCGATCTTTGTCGGGTCTACCTTCACCCCATCTTTAGACACCACGTGATCCAAGAATTGGACTTTTTGAAGCCAAAATTCTCACTTTGAGAACTTTGCGAATAACTTCTCTTTTCGGAGAACTTCTAACACTTCCCGCAAGTGTTTCCCATGTTCGTCTTCGTCCTTTTAGTAGATCAAGATATCGTTGATAAATATAATCACGGATTTGTCCAAGAAAGGACGACACATGCGGTTCATCAAATCCATGAATACGTCCGGAGTGTTGGCCAAGCCAAAGGGCATCCCCAAAAACTCGTAGTGACCGTATCTTGTTCGGAACGCCGTCCTCGGAATGTCTTCCTTCTTCACTCTCACTTGATGGTATCTGGACCGAAGGTCGATCTTTCAAAAACATCCCGCTCCTTGTAGTTGATCAAAGAGGTCATTGATTCTAGGTAACGGGTACTTGTTCTTCACCGTGACTTTATTCAACTCTCGATAGTCTATGCACATCCGCATAGATTCATTTTTCTTCTTCACGAACAAAACTGGGGCTCCCCAAGGAGATAAGATTGGTCGGATGAATCCTTTCTCTAAGAGCTCTTGGAGCTGCATCATCATCTCTTGCATTTCTATCGGAGCCAAACGGTGGGGAGCACGGGCTATCGGAGCCGCTCCCGGAGTAAGGTCGATTTGAAACTCCACTTGGCGTTCCGGCGGTAGCCCGGGTAGGTCCTCTAGAAAGACGTCTGGGTAATCTTATACAATCTTCACGTCCTCTACAGATTTCTTCTATTTCTCCGCGTACACTACGTAAGCCAGATACGAAGGGTAACCCTTTGCTAGGAATTTGCAGGCCTTGAGAGAGGGGATGATAGGATTGCATCCCTTCCCTTTCTCTCCATAGATGGTGACTACACCATTTCCTGGCAAAGGCACTTGAATCATTTTCTTGGAATAGAGAATGTCGGCCTTACGTCTTGACAACCAATCCATGCCTATGATTATGTCAAATCCACCTATAGCCATAGGTAACAAATATACTCCAAAGAAGTTCCCATCAATCTCTAGGGTACAATCCGCAAAACGCTAGCGAATAATTACTTGAGCTCCATTAGCCACCTCTAATATTAAAGCATCGGAAAGAATACTACTAGGAGTGACGATTTGCTTACACAAAATGTCCGACACAAAGGAGAAAGTAGCACCCGAATCAAACAACACACGAGCGGGCAAGGAGTTTACTAGTAACGTACCCGAAACGACATCAGCGGTCTCCTTCGCCTCCTCGGTGGTCATCCGGAATGCTCTGCTTGGCGCTCTCGGAGATTGCTCGACTCTTTCCGTCGACCCAAAAGAATTTCCATGGTCGCCACCCACTAGCTTTAGGCAATCCTTCTTCATGTGACCCAGTTCCCGACATTCAAAGCATACTGACCCCGGATGGGGCAATCTAGGATGGCATGACCCTTCTTCCCACACTTGGCACACTCGACGGGACCCGAGTGCGGCTTTGGATTGCATGGGCCAAAGTGCTTGGTCTTGCACTTGTGGCACCATCTTGCCTCTTGGCGGTTGTCTCCAAATCTTCCGGCTACAAATGGTTTAGACTGACGAGCGGGCCCCGATGGCTCTTTCCACTTCTGTTTTTCCCCAGCTTGACCCCTTTCTTCCCTTCCTTGAGCAATGTCATCCTCTACTAGGAATGACTCTTCAATATCCTCCTCTATCGTCGACACCTTGGTGTTTCTTACCGTCGTCTTCATCTCGGCCGGTAATCCCAAGAAATAGGCTTTGATCTTCGTTTTCTCGTCAGGAGCCAGATGTTCCACTAAGCTCAGCTTTTCCAAAAACTGCTTTGAGTAGTCGGCAATAGACATGCTTCTCTTTCTTAGATTACGGAACTCGAGCTCGATTTTGTCTAAGGCTCTGTCGCTACAATACTTGTTGAGGATCTTCTTCTTAAATGTTGGCCACGAGAGTTTGGAGAACACTTCGGGCGTGAGAGACAACCGAGTGAGATTCCACCAAGTCAGGGCCTCGCCCTTATGTAAATGAGAAGAAAATTTGACTCTCTGAGATTCATCACATTCGCTTGCGTCGAACTCCATCTCTATCTCTCGGATCCAATATATGCAACTGACAGGATCCTTAGTACCTGCAAATTCTAGTGGCCTGCACCCTAGAAAAGCCTTATAGGTGCATCCCGTCTCCTTCCTTTTCTCACAAACAATAGAATGTTCTTCTGTTCCTACGACAGTCGGTCCACCGCCCGATCCGACCGCGGCATTATCCCCCTCCGTTTCGGACCGTCGGTGGCTAGCGTTGCGATCTTCTAGAAGTTTCATAAAGAATTACTGTTGTTGTCCCATGGCCGAGTTCATGGCTAGCATCATATTGTCCTTGATTCTCATCTCGAGCGTCACTTCTTCCATGATCGGGTTGTTATCGACCAGGTTCACGCGTGGGATATGTTCGGGTCCCCCACCCAAGATGGTGGGTATGGGAGGTCCTGCAGAGGTGTCGGCCAAAGGAGGTTGGTCAGCAATAGATTCGACTTCCACGCGACCCTCTTGCGGGTTTGGTAGTTTGCTCCGAGTGTTTACCATGGTTATCTGCCACACACGCACGAGAAAGAGATTGAGAAGAGACTAAGTGAGTTGAACTCATGGTACGTACTAATACATTTATCAATCATCATAATAATAGCAATTCAAGCATGCTCACGTAAGAGCACATTCATAATAACATTATCTACGTGATATTATGATTGCGTTATACACAAGGATCTGTCGTTACCGTCATCACAATTCTCAATCAATGTAATTTTGTAGGTCCTAACGCTCTCCCTACCTATGACTCTTACCCCAAGGTGGACAACCTATTAATAACGCTTAAAGCTTATGTCTAGATATGCTAAATCGATACCTAGTTCACTTAAATTAAAGCTCTGATACCAACTTGTAACACCCTAAAAATAGGGATAACAAAAATCCGGAAAAACGGACATGTGGTATATAAAAATTGTCATAGCAAGAGCCTCCCAAAAATGGGGAACAAATAAACCTGTTTAATTACAGTTGTAATTTAATAGGAATAGACAACAACCAACTAATTTAATTTCTATAATAGAAAGGAGAATACAAAAAGGGTGTCGCCTATAGACCCAATGATGTCTTCACAAAAGTGCGCCCAAATGCACATTCCCCAATCTCACACCAAAGTCTGCCTAAGACTGCTTAGAAGTGGTGCCACTAGAACCTGAGATACATACCGAAACCAAACAAGTGTAAGGCCAAAAATCCTAGTGAGTTTGTACAAACAATAATATTTCATTAAATAGCATTATACTTATCAGCAGTTAGCAAGAAGTTTCTCATATGCGGAGTTAATGGTGGAGACCCATAGCACCAATCAAGTTCCACCCAAAGAATCGATATACCTTGATGCCAACTACCATGAGTGACATCCAAAAGGCCCGACACACCCGAGGACTACAACCATGGCATTACCTCGAATGGCGGAGGTCTAGGTACATACCTTAACGGTGGCACCCAAGACTATATCCTCCTAGTGTCTATCGACTTAGTTCGTCCAACAATATCATTTGTAAGTCTCAAGGCATATAATGCACATGAAGGTTCATAATACCAACCATGGGTACAATATTAGACCATACAGTGCACACATCGAACATAGCCTCTAAAATGACTTGCTTGTATTTCTTGTCATCAATGTAAACAAAACCCCACTTCATGTGTACACAAGTAGCAAATCACCTCATTACCATTGTACATAGTTCATCGAGAAATGACAAAGAAACTTATCATCACGTATTTAACAAATAACCCATTTTCCCAAAATTAGGTCAAACCACCCATATAAACCATTACTCAAGGTTAACCCATACAAGTATATTTCTAATTTATTTAAGGCTAATGAGTCCCAATAACATTTTAGGAAATTTCATCCATATAGATTATGAGGTCTTAAACCTAAACATAATGAACTACACAAGAAATCAAGATATGTGTATAGATAGTTCAAACATAGATTAACAACGATAAATAGCATGTTATGATGTGTATCTAGTTTTAACAAAGTTTAGGAACTCACAATCTAGATTTTGGTCAAAAACCTAGAAAAGTATTAAACCCTATAAAATGATGAAGAAGGAAGATGCTCTTGAGGTTTGGAGATCTTGGTTGAAATCCTTGGTTGAGAAGACTTGATTCTTGCAATAAATGAGAGGGAATGGTGTCTTGAAGGCTCCAAGCGTCGATCTCAAGGAGTAATGGAAGAGAGAGAGAGAGAGAAAGCTTTAAAAGGGAGAAGATGAGAAGTAAATGAGCCAAATGGTCGTTTACCCTCTTTTTAAACGCACAGGAGGCATGTGCGGGCTGTGGCGCGGTTAGACTCACCCGGAGAGGCGCGCCGTCCTCTGGGTTGTGGTAGAACAGAGCCTCGCGCGGTTCTTGGCGTGGCTCCACTCGCGCGGCCATCCGCGCGGAGCACTGTTTACTCCTCCATAAATTGGTTAGATTATTGGGGAACTACTGATCACGATAAAAGCATAGATAATAGGCTGATTAAATATGATTCTAGGATCACCCTAGATGTGACAAGTGTGACTTACCTTATTAGAAGAAACACGGGCGTTACAGGAAAGTAGGGTGGAACAGGGTTTATTACTGATTTTCTAGGATCAGGAGTTGTTTGGACAGTAGGGGTTTCTATATATGCTGGTTTGGACGGTACTGCAGCAACAGGGTCAACGAGTTGTTTTCATTTCTTCTCTAGTCAATTTGGCGTTCCAGAGGTGACTATTCAGGATAACATATCAGAGACGACTGAGAAGCTCCACTGAGATGAATCTGACATCAAAGTGTTGTTATGTATGGTTGGTCCATTATTCAAATAGAGATTCATGAACATCACACACTCATGCATGAGGTACCGTTCAGCAATACAACCCTTGGGGTAACGTGTGTTTGTTACATGTTTCTTGTATTCTCCAAGTTGCCTGAAAAATGAGATCCTTAATTAATAAAATTCGATATATATAATTACCAATATCAGTAGTGTGCACATACCTCTCTATAGGAAACATCCAATTGTAATGCACAGGACCGGTTAGGAAGACTTGTTCAGGAAGATGGATACAAAGATGTACCATGATTGTGAAGAAAGCTGGGGGGAATATCGCCTCTAACTTGCATAAAATCAAAATAATGTCTTTTTGCATATGTTCAACATCCGACTTTTTCAACTCTCGAGCAAACAACATCTAAAAGAATCTAGATAAGTCACAAATTGTGTCAGCGACATGATTGGCCACGTAGGGGAGTATGACCACGGGAAGAATGCGATGAAGCAACACGTGGCAGTCATGAATCTTCAAACCATAAAACTTCTTATCATTTATGTTTACCTTGTTCTTTAAGCTTCCAGCATAACCACTGGGATACTGAACTGTAGCAATTTGATCAAGTACCTCAAGGCGAAATTAAGGCTTCACTGTGTAATTAGCATAAGGTAGTTGTCATTTTCGAAGGGTTTCAGGGTTTCTTCGGCCAAAGATGCTTGAGTATATTCATATCTTCAAGAGTTTTGTGGGCATAAAGATCGTCCTTAGACTTTCCATCAAACCCAAGAACAGTACCAAGAATGTTGTCACATATACTCTTCTCAATGTGCATGACATCGAAGGCATGTCTCACTCTATATTTCTTACAATACGGAAGCTCCCAAAAGATACTTTTGTAAGCCTAACACAACTTTGGCTCATTCATCCCCTATAATGTAACACCCCAAAAATTGGGACAAACAAAAATTTCCATAAAACGGAAGTGTGGTATAAAAATGCCAAGCCATGAGCCTCCCAAAAAGCTGATAGTAAGCATCTGTTAATTACAAGTTTGTAATTAAAAGAAAACTGAATACAACAACCTAATAATCTAATTCCCTAAAAGAAATAAGATTACAATCGGGTGTCGTTCAATTAACCAAATGATAATCTTCAATTATGATGGTGTCTCAAAAGGCCTTTCCCCAAGCGCACTCTAACGTTCCTCCTATCCCTTCTTAGAGATTGCACCGCTAGAACCTGAGATAAATATCGACACCAAGCAAATGTTACGCCAAAAAGCATAGTGAGTTGAACAAATAACAAATAACAACATAAAATATGAAGTGACCAACATAAGGTAATGGCTCAACATATGGAATCAATGGGGGAGACCCATAGCACCAAAACAAGTTTCACCTCAAGAGTCGACATACCTTGGTATCTACCTCCAATGTGGCACCCAAGACTATGTCCTCCTAGTGCCTACTCGATGGTTCATCCAATTTCACAATATAACATAACACATGTTTACTCCAAGAAAAGTGTGTATAAATCCATTATAATGAACTCGTGGTCCAACCAATATATTCAACAAAGAATAGTTTCGCCTTGATAATCCAAGCAAGTTGGTTATGAGGATCCACACAATTATTCTCAAGTGACCAAGTCCATCCATTATGAGTATAAGACATTAACCACAAGCATTTAGCACATATATGCTAGAATTCTCCTTATTAGGCCATGTATCTAAAGTAGGTTAAAATCTTGTAACATGGCACTTTTCTGGGAAAAACCATAAACTCGTTCAAAACCCTTAAAATTCCCTAGCATGGTTCAAGAGTAAGTCATATACATTAAGATGTTAAATAAGGTGGCCTTTGTCAAGAACCTTCATAACCTTCAAAATCTACCAACATGTGAGGTTTTCACCAAAAGAGAGGAAAAGAAAGGCAACACATATATAAGATGAAGACAATATACAGATAGTTATGTATCAAGTTTTACGAAGGTTTAGAAACTCATTATCTAGGTTTTTATAAAAGAAAACCTAGAAAAACTTGGTGAACCCTAGCTTAGAGGAGATGAGAAGGAAGACTTGGATCTTGATGCAAGGATCTCAATAAATGCTCCTCAAGGTGATATAAATGCTTCCAATAGAAACCCTAGGTCGAAATCAATGAGGGGAGAGAGTTGGAGAGTGGGAAAATTGCACCTAAGGTTAAGAAAATCACCCCCAATACTGATTCTTGCATTTAATGGGGAAGAGATCAGCTAAAAAGGGATTTTAACCCATCTGACCACGCGGGCGAGAGTGTCATGCGAGAATGCCAGAGGGCATAATCACTGTCATTATTGCTGAGAAAGTAGCGCAAGGGATACATCCCCGGTGAGAGTGACATACGATTGTGCCTCCCTGGCACTCTCGTTGTCACTATTGCACCATCGGTACCGAGAGGCCTCCCAAGCCGGCAATTGAAACTCGCTTCGTTTAGACTCCAAACCAACCTTTTAAATGTGTCAATCCTCTTAAGGTTTAATATTATAAGGTATGCTATAACAATTACATATTAAAAGAGTTCATTCTTTAAAATGAGAACGGAACTTTACCATGGAAATTATCGGGTGTTACATATCATGTTTACAATAAACTCAATTCAACTTTCATATATAATAAGTAAATACAAGTTTTGAATGTAATAGAGATGCACAAACCTGTATCGATTTCTTCTCTTTGACAAGACTCAAACGAGGGTATCTGTGGGAGACGGTTACCCTGTAAACCTGAATCATAGTTCGAGTTTGTGGAGCTAGTCGAAACTCGTCCTTTCTAGTAAAATATCTCCCTTGAATTTGAAATTTATGATTCATATCTAGCCATCTACGTGCCCCCATGTACGACATCTTACCATCAGTGTCACCCAAACATATGAGACTCTCCTTGTACCCTTTCGTCTGAATACCACCTAACATTCCCAACCCCGGAAAATCACTAACAGTCTACATCACCGCAACTTCATCATAAAGTACTCTTCCTCGTATCAATCCTATGTCATAAAACCTGCCTCCCAAAGCATTTTAAGCTCATCAATGAGTGATCTCATAAATACATTAAGACATTTCAATGGGGATCTTGGTTCGGATTTCAACATCATTAGTATATTAAATTCATTTTGCATGCACATCGAATGAGGTAAGTTGTATAGAGTCACAACAATTGGCCAAAGGCTATAGGGAGTATCAGAAGTCCCGAAAGAACTAAACTCATCAGTCGATAAAGCGATGAGAACGTTTTTGAGGTAACTCGCAAATTGAGGATATGACCTATTATGTCTCAAAAAACAAAAATATATTAAAAGCATTTACTTGTCAAAAAAAATATACCTATATTCAAAGCATTTACGTGTCAACGAGTATACTAAAAGCATTTTCCTATTAAAACATTTCCATGTTTCACCATCCGTTGGGTGTCTCAATACATCATCGTACGGGGACGTTTCCTTTTTACCATGTCATCGCATATGATTTGCAGTATATTTTGACATGTACAAACTCTGCAACCTTAGTGTCAGAGGAAAATAACAAACATTCTTCATTAGTACTTTGTTACCGACATCTTCATATCTTGGCAATCTACATACGGGACACTGGTCATGCATATCACCCTATTTTAGCATAAGAAACAACCATTTAAACATGCATGGATAAGCTCATACCCCATCGTAACGCCTTTGAGGATCTTTTTTGCCTCTGCGTATGATTTAGGAAGCTTGTTTGGAGTGGGAAATAAAGGTTTTTGAACCCCAAATGCTTATCAAATGACTTGATAGAAATTTCAGTTTCTTCTTTAAGAGAAATTGCTCTTAGAAAGGCACCCAAGGAAGTTTCGGTACAACCCTCGTACAATGGAGTATTCGTTTTTGCTAGCAGTCGTGAATAGGCATCAATCACTTTGAAAGCAATAGTGTCCACATCTCAAACAGGAGTACCCTCATTGGCGATTGATTCATCATCATTGTACCACTCACGGAGTGGAAATGCATCTTTCACAATATGTATAATAGGATTGACATTGTGACTCGAAGACACTCAATCGCGTATCATACTCAACCTTCGTTGCGATGTAGTAGGTATATCTGTAACCTCACCTTGTTCATCCACACAATATAATTTTTCATTATACCAACAAATTTCAAATGAAATTTTATATTTGCCTCGTTTTGAAATAACATGTTGCCACAGTCTATGCAGGGGAATTTGTGTAACACCCGGAAATTTCGGTAAAAGTCTCGAAGACTCCCTTAACGTTCATATTTAGATTTTATCTTTTACGAAAGTCTAAACTTGAAACCCAAGGTGAAACGGGTGCCTTCCGTATGTGAAACGGCAAATTTTGGGGCCCGAGCGAGTGCTGGGCGACATTGACCAGCGACTGTGACACGGTCACTGTCGTCGTGTCATAGTCGCACCAAACCACTAGAAGGTGGGCTGGCTAGTGCGACATTGACGAGCGACAATGACATGGTCATAGTCGCCGATACCCAGCGGGGCCCGAGGGAGTGCTGGGCGTCATTGATCAGGGACTGTGACACAGTCACTGTCGCCATGTCATAGTCGCACCAAACCACCAGAAGGTGGGCTGGCTAGTGCGACATTGACCAGTGACAATGACATGGTCATAGTCGCCGATACCCAGCGGGTATTTACTGCCCAACTCCGATTTTTAGGTCATTTGGCTCTTATTTTGGTTTTTGGGGAGCTCATTTTCTCTGCAGATTTTGGGTAAGGAAACACCATCCATCATCTCTCATATTTAACTTCCTCAACAACCTCATTCATACTTCATTTATGGTGATTACTCTAGGTGATCTAAGGTGTCTTTGGTGAAGATTCTCCTTTCTCAAGAGCTTGTGTCATCTCCTCTACATCTAGAGTTTTGCTAGGGTTTAGATTTAAACCCCATTGTGAGTTCATACTCCCTTTTACTAAACTTTATACATATCAAAATGCATTTTTGACTTATAAGTATCTCCTTGTTTACATATTCCTTGTTGATGAGATTTTGACCTAACTTGGTTTTTTGGAGATTTTTAGGGTTTCTTACCATTTTGCAAAATAACAAAACAATCCATGCTTTGAAACTACAATATGGGTGTTTTAACATTTTGATGAATAAATGTTCAACCTATGGCATTTTAGCCAAGTTTATGTTTTAAGCATATTATGGGTATTTTGGTTGAAAGTTTCATTTTGTGAAAAGGAAATAAATGGTTTAATCTTGAGGAAATCCATGTTACATCAAAATGGTTTTTACACTTGAAAGGTTTACATGCTAAGGAAACATATTTGGAAATGAGAAGATGGCCTTATGATTCATGTTTGGGCTTTGTATTTCTTATCAGCAGTTAACCATAGAAATATGATTTGGGGAATGAATGATGTTATGAACTATATGTTTGATTATAGTTGGTCACAAATGAACTTGTGACAAGTCTAGACTATTACTAATGGATCCATAGGTATAGAGTCGACTTATTATTGGGGATAACTCCCGTTTGTAGCTAGTTGAGACATTGGGCCCTAGGGTGGCAACTTGGTACGGTTATGTGGGACCGGATACTAGTCGTGGGTCGTAAATGTAAATCCTAGCGAATAAGCATGACTAGGGATCATTGGGTGCCCTCCCCCACACCTTAATACGAGCCGGCGTGTTCGTAACCTTGATCCTAGTATGGTGAGCTCAATAACTTGGAAAGTGACCTACTTTGTGTTCCGCCGCAATCCTTGGAAATTCGGGTCTTCCCGTCATCGCAAGATGTAATTTGGACCGCAAGGTCATTATGTGTTTATATAATCATTTACAAAGGCGATTCGTGAAAACGGTTTACTTTTGTTGTATTTAAATTTCTTACTAAATTTTCATATAAACTGTATGTTCTCACTAGGCTTTAAGCTTAACACTTTTTTTCTCAAATGATGTGTATAACAGGTTCCCTTAGCGGCGGGTCGTCAAAGGGTTGAGTGAAGAGTGTGGTCTCTTGAGGGCATTTTTGGATGATAGATATTTTGGAGTCTTGGCGTTTAAAACAATTTATTCTTTTTTTTGGAATTGGGTTGAAAACCTATGTAATCTAGATAGAAATGGTTTAGATTAGTTTGTTGTCGATTTCCCATGCATCTTATACAAGTTTTGTAAACGCATACACTTATACCCTTTTTGGGTGATTTGCTCCAAATACAGATGTCGTATTGCCGAATTTTCAATTTTTAAAATTACTCAGTTTTTTAGGGTGTTACAAGTTGTTATCAGAGCTCTAGTTTAAGTGAACTAGGCATAAATGTAAGATGTCTAGACTTAGACTGAGATTAGTAAGTAATGATTTGTGAGATTGGGTAGAACTTTAAGATAGGTTGGTCTTAGAGTCTACGGAAATTATGCTAATCGAGAGTTGTAGTGACGGTAACGGGAATGCTTACGTACTATATGTTCATAATTTCACTTAGCTAACGTTATTATGAGGATGTTTTATGTGAGTGTACTTCTTTTACGGTTGTTATGATTATTGGTAAATGTAATAGTACGTTGCTATCGTGCTTTATATTGTGAACCTTCCTCTTACTCTTTCTCGTGCTTGTGTGGCAGCCATAACTCCATTATGGTGAACACGCGCAGTCGGCCGTTGGTTGACGAAGATTTGCATGATGATAGCTCACCCGAACGGAATTTGGTGGTTAGGGCGACGGCTATCGCTCCTACGGGTATGCCACCGATATTCACGGGAGAGGTGGAACAGGTGCCTAGATTGGACTTGACATCCACAAACCCGGTTATTCGAGAGGCAAACCCTCAAGCTGATACGATGGTCAGCGTCACGTAAATGGTGACGTCGGCTATAGAGAAGCAGCCAGTGGCGTTCTGAAAATGCTGGAGGATCGAGATGCGAGCCTTAAGAGGCCCGAGGCAGTGGAACAAAACATGCTAATTGGTTATGGTGGAACCGGGAATGCAATCAGAACTGAAGAGCACAGGGTTGCTGGTACTTAGAAAAGTGGAAAAAACTGTTCCTATAAATCCTTTCTGGGTTGTGGACCGCCGGAGTTCTCTGGTTCTGATGACCCGGATGCATGCGTAAAGTGGATCCAAGCGATCGAACAATCCTTCGGCTCATCTGAGTACGGAGATGACCAAAGAGTGAGGTTCGGTTCTCAACTGCTCAGGGATACGGAACTCACATGGTGGAATGTCATCCAGTCCACCCTCTCTCCTACTGTTTTGGCTCATTTAACTTGGGGCGAGTTTAAAGGGAAAATCTTGGAAGAGTACTACAGTGAGAGATCCATGGACCGTATTGAAGTTGATTTCCGGTCTCTTGAAAAGCGGAACTTGACGGTGAGGGAGTACACCCGTCAATTTATGGAGAAGCTGGGATTGGTGGTGCATGTGGCCTCAACAGAAAGAGAGAAGGTTAAGGCTTACCTCAAGGGCCTGCCGACGGACATGATGTCGATGGTACACAACTCTAAAGATTCTAACCTTCGGGAGATGATAGAGGAAGCTCAATTTATGGAAGAGGTCTATGCAAGAGGCAAGCCAGAGAAAGCAGGTGATAGTAGCAGACAAGAGAAAGTGGGAAGGAAATTTCGGACCTCCTAAGAGGAATCGACCATTCGTTGGGAATCAGAATTTCAACAACCGTCAAGAAGCACGGTGGTGCCATAGGTGCCGAAGCAAGCAACAAAGAAACTGTAATCCCAATTTCACCTCTTGTGCCAAGTGTGGTAAGACCGATCATCCTACCAAAGATTGTCCGATCAAGTGGATTGTCTGTTTTGAGTGCAAGATGCCGAAATATTTTCGAAAGGATTGTCCGAAGTGGAAGACGGGGAGCGCCCCGGAGAAGAAAGAGAACCCTCCCAGAGTTCCTATCCGAGCTTTCCAGATGACGGTCGATGAGGCCAAGGCATCCACCGACGTGGTATCGGGTACGTTTCTTCTAAACTCCATACCTGCTCGTGTGTTATTTGATTATGGCGCTAGTTTCTCTTTCGTGTCAGACTCTTTTTTCCAAAAGCTTGTCAATGCCCACTAGTAGCTTATTTGATGCTTTAGTGGTAGAAATAGAAAATGATAGTCAAGTAGTGATTCGCGATGTTTTGAAGGATTGATCACTTGACATCGAAGGGAAGAAATTCTCAATTAATCTGATGCCCATGGTTATTGGTGGATTCGATGTGGTGGTCGGTATGGATTGGTTGGCGGACATTCATGCCGAAATCCTATGCTCCAAGAAACTAATCTGAATCCCTATATCGGACGGTGACATGGTAGTAGTTTATGGTGAAGGGAGGAATGGCGATGTAGCGGTTATCACCATGGCTAAGGCGCGAAAGTGCTTAGTTAATGGGATGTTCGTTCTTCCTAGCATACGTAGTCGACGCCAAGCTGGAGAAGAAGAAACTTGAGGATGTAAAAGTGGTGCGCGAGTTTCCCGACGTTTTTCGGGATGACTTGCCAGGTTTACCACTCGATCGTCAAGTAGAATTTCGAATAGATCTTGTACCGGGAGCGACTCCTATTGCTAGATCCCCTTACCGGTTGGCGCCATCGGAGATGCAAGAAATGATGGCTCAACTCCAAGAACTCCTAGAGAAGGGGTTTATAATACCGAGCTCGTCTCCTTGGGGAGCTCTGATCTTGTTTGTTAAGAAGAAGGATGGCACAATGACAATGTGCATAGATTATCGTGAATTGAATAAGGCCACGGTGAAGAATAAGTATCCACTCCCGAGGATCGACGACTTATTCGATCAACTCCAAGGAGCGGGTTGTTTCTCGAAGATCGATTTGCGCTCGAGATATCACCAAGTGAAGGTGAGAAAGGAAGACGTTCCGAAGACAGCTTTTAGAACGCGTTACGGTCATTACGAATTTCTCGTGATGCCATTTGGTCTAACTAACGCGCCAGAAGTATTATTGGATTTGATGAATAGAGTGTGTCGACCATTCCTCGACAAGTCAGTCATTGTATTCATTGGTGGCATACTCGTGTATTCCAAGAGCGAGTCAGAACACGAGCAACACCTACGCGAAGTTCTAGAGGTATTGAGAAAAGAGAGGTTGTATGCCAAATTTTCCAAATGCAACTTTTGGCTTGAGGAGGTTCAATTCTTGGGTCATGTCGTCACTCGAGACGGAGTGAAGGTGTACCCCTCCAAGATCGAAGCTATGATGAATTGGGAACCTCCCAAGAGTCCGTCCGAAATCCGAAGCTTCTTGGGTTTGGTGGGCTATTATCGGAGATTCATCCAAGACTTCTCCAAGATCGCTTCTTCCTTGACGACTTTGACTAGGAAGAATGTGAAGTTTGTTTGGATAGAAACGCAAGAGAAGGCGTTCCGGACCTTACAGAAGAAATTATGTGAATCCCCGATTTTATCGTTACCTGAAGGATGAGAAGACTTCGTGGTATATAGCGACGCTTCGAAGATGGGGTTGGGTTGTGTGTTAATGCAAAGAGGCAAAGTGATCGCCTAAGCATCGAGACAACTCAAGATTCACAAAAAGAACTATCCTACCCATGATCTGGAGTAGGCAGTGGTGGTGTTCGCTTTGAAACTTTGGAGACACTACCTCTATGGCACGAAATGTACTCTCTACACGGATCATAAAAGTTTGAAATATGTTTTTGATCAAAAGGAGTTGAACATGAGACAAAGGCGGTGGCTCGAGTTACTTAAAGACTAGGATTGTGAATTGCTTTATCATCCCGGTATGGCAAACGTAGTACTGGCCGATGCTTTGTGTTGGAAGGACTACAACGAGAGTATTTAGGCTACTCTCACAAGAAACGAGCTCGTGTCGAGTCTCATAGAGAATATTAAGGCGTCTCAAGTAGAAGCCTTATTGGAGAAAAATCTCAAGGAGGAGGTCACGGCAAGGCAACGTTTACTTTTAACGGAGGATAGCCGTGGGGTAAAATTGTTCAACGGTCGAATATGGGTACCCAAGATTGCGAGCAGTATGGGCCTCTTCTTGAAGAGGCCCATAAGTCTAAGTATTCCATTCATCCGGGGGGTACAAAGATGTACCGAGATTTGAAGCTACACTATTGGTGGTCGGTGATGAAGCTTGACGTGGCACGTTACGTAGAGCGTTTTGTGACATGTTTGCAAGTAAAGGTTGAGCATCAACGACCGTACGGGAACCTCCAATCCTTGGAGATCCACGAGTGGAAATGGGAACACTTTACCATGGACTTCGTGACTAAGTTGCCCAAGACTCTTCGAGGTCACAATACCATATGGGTGCTAGTTGACCGGTTGACCAAGAGCGCTCATTTTTTGGCCATGCGTGAGACACTACCGATAGACAAGTTAGCAAAGCTTTACATCGATGAGGTGGTTTCAAGGCATGGAGTACCTTTGTGAGACACCCCCAAATTCGGTGAGAGCGACTAATTTAAAATTTTCAATAATGCCTCAAAATAGACAAGACCTCCTATAACAAATTCATATTTGAAATATTAAACTAGGTTTAACCATCAACAATATTAATGAAGTCTTACACAAAGACTAATTAGAGGTCGGGTGTTACTAAAACCCAATAACAATTGCTCTTCTCAAAGACTAATGCGGAAGATTTCACCAAGCCACTCACTCTTGCACAACCATCTAGCACTCATTACTTCACAGGAATGCTAGAACCCTGTCCCCTCATCCGAAACCTTATGCACATGCCGACAAATAAAAAGGTTAGGCTAACGCCTATTGAGTTCAAGAGTTTTCAACATATATGAATACTTAATGTTAACAGTAAAGATTATCATTTAATGTTAGAGCATAAATCTGTTGGATACAAGATCAAGAATACTGAAGGTCAAAGTACAAGAAGTAAAAGTTGGGAAAGTCAACTCTCATTAAAAGTCAAAGTCTTTGTTAATAAAAGTCAAAGTCAATTGTATTGTTTTGTAATTGTTTTTGTTTCCTTGTATTTTAGTTGTAGGTATAAATAGATTCCTTTGCTGTTTAATATATAGATGGTTAGAACTTGAGAGTGTTGTAGAGAGAGAAAGAGGAGTCTAGAGAGAGAAAGTGTGAAAACAGATTGTATTCGTTTGAGTTTTGAATTGAAATCAAACAGGTAAATTCAATCATTCTTGTTTGTTTAATTGATTTGTAATTAGAAACTTGATTCCAGGACACACAATTGGTATCAGAGCAGAGAAATTCAGAGAAACTTGGATCGATTTTGTGATTTTTGGATCGAATTTTTCAAGAACTCGCTCATATGGACTGTTACATCTAAATTGTTCAATTGATTGGTGTTTTGGGTATAATTGTGATTGTAATTGAATCGATTTGGTACTTAGAACAGTTTGTGTTTAGATCATTCAGGTTAACTCACACAGATTAAGGCTGAATTTTTTGTTTTTAGTAGATTTTTGGTCGAACAAGTTAACTGTACTGTAAATCGAATCAAATTGTTACGATTTGTGTCTGTTTTGTAATTCTCGTACTGTAACCTGTTCGAGTATTGAAATCGAGCATCCCTACAAAGTTTCAAGTCAATTGGTAAAGATTTGGGTAGAATTCGAAGAAAAAGATTGAGTTTTTGGAGGAAAAAGTGAAGAACACGCAAGATTTATCAAACGCGCAAGGTTCATCGGAAGAACGCGCAAACCAAAAGAATTTTGATTCTGACCAAAAACGCGTAAAGGGATGTATGCGAGTTCTAGAAACGCGCAAATCAAAGCCTGCAAGTTTAGCTCTTCAGTCTGCGAGTTTGAAAATTGAGAAAATTTTTGTAAGTGTTGAAACACGCAACCATTGCGAGTTTCATCTTGCGAGTTTAGATTGCGAGTTTGTTAAAACGCGCAAGTAGACCTTTGCGAGTTCTACAAACGCGAAAGACTAAGCTTGCGAGTTTCATCGGAATAGTAATCTGCGAGTTTCAGCGATTCCTTTTGGTCTGCGAGTTTGTCAAAACACGCAACCCTTTGCCTGCGAGTTTCATAAACACGCATGCCTAAGCCTGTGAGTTTCTCAGTAAATAGTATATTGCGAGTTTAGGCATCTGCGATTTTCTCAGTAAACAGTGGTTTGCGAGTTTTGGCGTATGCGAGTTTCAAGCAATCTTTCTGTGATCTGCGAGTTTCTATTTCCTTTTTGTGATCAATTTTTTTTTCTTTCTGAATTTCTGACGATCATTTTTCAAGTTTCTTATTGCATATTTTATCAAACAGGATGACTTCAAGAGACGCTCTCTCGATTGGAATAGATGTCAAGCCCCCAGTTTTGTTCAAAGGGGAATATGAACAATGGAAAGACAGATTTCTGGATTTTGTTGATAGAGAAACAAATGGAGAAAACATTCTAGCATCTATCACAGAAGGTCCAATGAAAAGACCTACTGAGAAGATTCCTACTGAAGGTTATGACTCAGATGGAGTTCCGAATACAAAGCAAGTTGATAAAGATTTTGCTCAATTCACTGCTGAACAGAAGAGTCGGTTCAATGCTGATAAACAAGCCAGATCTTTGCTTTTACAAAGCATGACCAATGAGATCTATGTAAAAATAGATAGCTACAATGCAACTGCTAAATCAATCTGGGATCAGCTAAGAAAGATGATGTTGGGTTCTAAAGTTGGGAATCAAATGAAGGTGGCCAACTGTATCAACAATTATGAAGAATTCAATGCTAAAGAGAATGAAAGTTTGGAGGATACTTATGAAAGATTTGTACTGCTTCTCAATGAGCTTTCCAAGAATAAAGTCACAAAGAAGCAGATAGAAAACAATGTCAAGTTTCTCAGCATCTTACAACCCGAGTGGAAAAAGCACACTCGTCGAATGAAGCAGATGAAAGATTTGAGTGAGATTCCACTACATGAGGTTTATGAGACTCTTCGACAGAATGAAGAAGAGGTGGAAGAGAAAAGGTCTGAGAAAAAGAAAGTTGAGAAGACTGTTGATCCCATAGCATTGGTGGCTGGAGAAAAAGAGAAGGAAAAGAAAGAGAAAAAGAAAAAGAAGAAGATAGTAATGTCCAGTTCTGAATCAGAGTCTGAATCTGATGGAGATGATGGAGAGAATCTTAAGCAAGCAATGCTTTTAATGACCCGTGCTTTTCAAAAGAAACTCTACAAGAAACCGGGGTCTAATTCTCAGAGATACTCTTCATCAAGCTCAAAGAACCACGAGCATAAAGAAAGAGTGGAAGGAAGTAGGTTTGTTGAGAAAAATCCGGAAGAAAAGAAAAAGTTTGTGAATGACTACACCAGTACTAAAAAGAAAGATGATGATCTGATCAAATGCTACAACTGTGGCAAGGTCGGACATTACGCAAAAGAGTGTCGGAAGCCAAAGGTTCGCAATTCGGAGTACTACAAAAACAAAATGCTCTTGGCCAAGCAACAGGAGGCAGGCAAGGCATTAATGGCAGAAGACGAATACTGGTTGGATCATTCTGATGTGGATGAAGAACAAGAAGAGACTGCTCATTTATGCTTGATGGGAAAAGAGGAGAAAGATGATGATTCTGATGATGAGACTGCTCATGAGGTAATGAACTTAACTGAAAATGATTTCATGACCAAAATGGAAGCCATGATGGTCGAACTTCAAGACCTTCAAATAAAACTAGAAAAGGAAAAAGACAGAGTTGCTAGGAGAAATCAACAGATCTTTGAACTTAATAAATCAGTTATTGGGAACAAAGATTTAATTGATTCTCTACGCAAATTTGATTCTGTTTTTAAAAATGAAAAAGATTGTTTTGAATGTAAGATTTCTGAGTTGCAAAAACAATTGTTCAAGTCTGATTCTGAAAAACAAGAATGTGTTCTAAAAGCGTTTAAACTGCAGGTTGAGAACAAGACTTTAGAGCAAAAGGTAAATGGTCTGGAAGCAAATTTGTATATTCGAGGCCAAACAGATCAAACGATTTTCTTGAATACACCTAATGAAGAGGCTGATGTTAAAGAAAAATGGGGACTAGGTTATGATAATCCTCATTACCTAGAAAAAACTATCAGAAAACAGCCAGCGTTATATAATGCAAATTATATGTATGCTGCTGATAAATATTCTCATTTGAAACCCAAATTTATCACCAAATCATCAAAAGAAGTTGAGGACAAAGAAGATGAGAAAAGAATGAATTTAAAGAAAATGCAACTACCATTCTGTTATGAATGACTGAATGATAGTTATCTTTCTAAAACATCAAAATTTCTTTCAAATGATTATTTTGCTAGTTATTCTTCTACTGAGATGGAGGCAAAACCTATTCAAGCTAAAATTTATGTTCCTCCACTAGTATTAGAAAGCAAAATAATTGAGTTGGAAAATATTTTATCTGATGAAAGAATTTTGAGTGATCTAACACAAGATGTATTTTCTACAGTGTTGAAGAACACAGATTTTTATGTTAAATCTAAAGTGTGTTCTCCATCTTCTAAAGTACCTCAAACTTCTAAGACTGATTTTGATGATTTATTTGAGTCTGCAAATGATTTCCTAAATTCTGATGAAGGGTGTATAGAGGAAATTGATATGTTTGACTTTAATGCTCCACTTCCAAATCATTCTACTTTTGTGATAAATGGAAAAGTTTAACCTAGTGTTCATGAAAAAGGCGAATAATCAACTAAGGTTGGTGAATCAGTTTCTGTGAATGTTGATTACTATGCAAAGGGTAAGAAACATAAGAAACAACGTTCACAGAAACAGAACAACACTGGTAAAAACAAGAAAAATCAGTTTCAGAAATCTGATTTTCCTAATAAATCTAAATTCTTTGTTTCAGATGTAAGAAAGAAAAGGTCAGAAGAGATATTTGAATGGCGACCTAAAAGGAAGAGTGATGAAAAGGCAGAATCAATTACTGATAGTTCTTGTCATAGATCAACTAGTAGTGTGTGTGATGTAGTTGGTTCTATTGCTTCTCATAATAAAAACCTTGTAACTTCTTACAAGAGATATTCTATAAAGCAATTGTTCCGATTATTTCCTACTACTACTAAATCTTATTATTATCAGTGGAATAATTTTGCTTATCATCATAATTCTAATGATTGGTTTGGATCTTATCATGTGTATTCTTCTAAATCAAATGTTTTCAAAAGTGCTGAAAGGAAAAGAGGATCCATATTCAAATGGATACCAAAATCTTGTACTAATCTGTTAGGACCCGTTTTTAAATGGGTACCTAAAATTGTTGTTTCCTGATTTCTCTTGCAGACCCGGCATATGTGGTACTTGGATAGCGGTTGTTCCAAGCATTTGACCGGGCAGAAAGCTCTATTGTCTAATTATACAGAGAAATTCAGCGGCAATGTACGATTTGGGAACGACCAGTTTTCACCAATCTTAGGATATGGTGACATCATTCAAAATAATATAACGATTACGAAGGTGAGCTATGTCGAAGGCTTAGGGCACAACCTGTTTAGTATCGGTCAATTCTGCGACAAAGGGTTAGAGGTCAACTTCAAATCTAAGAGTTGATCGATCCGTACTGAAGACGGCAAAGAACTCTTAGTCGGAAACCGAAAGACAAATCTCTACACCATCAATCTTTCAAAGGTTCAGAATGACAATCAGGTTTGCTTACTGACAAAAGCCTCGATGCAGCAAAGTTGGCTTTGGCACCGAAGGTTATCTCATCTGTATTTTCGTTACATAAACAAGCTGGTCAGTGGAAAGTTAGTGAATGGACTTCCTGAGCTTAAGTATGTGAAAGAACACTTGTGTGCAGCGTGTGAAAAAGGGAAGATGAAGAGAGCTCCACATAAACCGAAGCCTGAACCTAGTACCAGTTCTCCACTAGAGTTGTTGCATATGGATCTCTGTGGTCCGATGCGAACGCAAAGCTTAGGCGGAAAGAAATATGTGTTGGTTATTGTGGATGATTATTCGCGATACACGTGGGTCAAATTTCTACGTTCAAAAGATGAGACGCCCGAAGTACTCATTACATTTATAAAGACGACCCAGGTGAACTTGCAGAAACCAGTCAAGCTTCTCAGAACTGATAATGGCACAGAGTTTAAGAACAAGACTGTTAAAGAATATCTCGAATCGGTCGGGATATCACATCAATACTCTGCTGCTCGTACGCTTGAACAGAATGGAGTAGTCGAAAGGCGAAATTGAACGCTAGTCGAGGCCGCTCGCACTATGCTCAGCCAATCAGACTTACCTCTATTTCTATGGGCAGAAGCTATTTCAACTGCGTGCTACACTCAGAACCATTCCATGATACACCACAGATTTCAAAAGACTCCGTATGCTTTGATCAACAACCGAACACCTACTATCAAATATTTTCATATATTTGGGTGTAAGTGTTTTGTGCTAAATGACAGAGAGAATCTCAACAAGTTCAGTGCTAAGGCAGATGAGGGCATCTTTATTAGATATTATTCTACATTTGATGCATATCGAGTTTACTTGAAGAAGTCGAAGATTGTTGTCGAAAGCGTAAACATCACATTCGATGAGGAAATGGATTTTGAACAAGTCAGTCCATAACCCGTGATAACTGGAGTATTAGCTTATGGGCAATTCCGTCTACTAATGATGAGCCAGAAGTTGCTGAGTCAGTAGGCTGTGCTGTAAGGACAGATCAACAGACTGAACAAGTTGTACCTACTGAAGCTTCTGCACCAATTACTTCAACTGAATCCCTCCCTCATGATGTACAAAATGAAGAAGTTGATAGTGGATTCTTAGATGATAATCATGATCAATCTTCATCTAATCCACTCCCTCATGAACATCGCTGGACCAAAGAGCACCCTCTTCACCAAGTAATTGGAGATCTCAACAAACCGGTGCAAACTAGGTCAACAACTTTAAACCAGTGTCTGAATGACTCATTCCTCAGCAAGATAGAGCCTACTCGAGTTTCAGAAGCTCTAGCTGATTTGGATTGGGTGTCTGCTATGCAAGAAGAGTTAAATCAGTTCGAAGCCCTGAAGGTTTGGAGACTAGTGCCAAAACCAGAAGGAAAAACCGTTATCGGCACTAAATGGGTGTTCAAGAATAAAAAGGACGAAGATGGTATTGTTATAAGAAACAAAGCAAGACTTGTTGCCAAGGGATATAGGCAAGAGGAAGGCATTGATTACGACGAGACTTATGCTCCAGTAGCGCGTATAGAGGCAATTCGCATGTTTCTAGCCTACGCAGCTCACAAGAAGTTCAATGTCTATCAAATGGACGTGAAGACTGCTTTTCTGAATGGCATACTTAAGGAGGAAGTCTACGTCTCTCATCCAGAAGGGTTTGTAAATCCAGATAAGCCAAATCACGTCTACATCTTGGATAAAGCTCTTTATGGTCTAAAACAAGCACCTCACGCCTGGTATGATGTTCTATCTCAATTCTTGGTCAAGTCAGGTTTTTCAAAAGGTAAAGTTGATACCACTTTGTTTATTAAAAAGGAAAAGGCCGATATCATTCTTATTCAGATATATGTAGATGATATTATATTTGGCTCTACAAATTATAAATACTGTAAAAACTTTTCTAACCTCATGGTGTCACATTTTCAAATGAGTATGATGGGAGAGATGAATTTCTTTCTCGGATTACAAGTAAAACAGTTTTCAACGGGGATTTTCATAAATCAATCTAAGTAAATTTTTGATATTCTTCGGAAGTTCAAAATGGAAAATTACAAACCAATTGGAACCCCAATGGCACCAGGTACTAAGATTGGCACTGATCCTTCGGGAAAAAGTGTTGATGTTAGGACTTATAGAGATATGATAGGTTCTTTAATGTATCTTACTTCAAGTAGGCCAGATATAATGCTTTCAACATGCTTATGTGCTAGATATCAGGCTGACCCTAAAGAATCCCATTTGGCAGCTGTCAAACGGATTTTTAGATATCTGAAGGGGACTGCAGATCTTGGTCCGTGGTATCCTAAGGATAGAGGGTTTGAACTAACTGCTTATTCAGACGCAGATCATGCTGGGTGCATGCTGGTCAGGAAGAGCACTTCAGGTCATATTCAATTTCTTGGAGACAAGCTCGTTAGTTGGGCGTCAAAGAAACAATTATGTGTTTCCACATCGACTGCTGAAGCAGAGTATGTAGCTACTGCCAGTTGCTGCTATCAGGTCTTGTGGATGCGAACACAGCTTCGAGACTATGGATTCAAGTTTGATAAAATCCCGATCTATTGTGACTCAAAGAGCACTATAGCAATATCAGCTAATCATGTGCAGCACACTAAAACAAACCACATTGATGTCAGGTATCATTTTATAAAAGATAATGTAGAAAAAGGTACAATAGAACTTTACTTTGTAAAAACTGATTATCAACTTGCAGATTTGTTTACCAAATCTTTAGATGAAAAGAGATTCAATTTTCTTGTATCTAAACTTGGTATGCTAAATCTCAAGATTTAATCAGTCATTACCTATTAAAGTTTCTTTTATTGTAATTTTTCATCATTTCTTTATAATTATTTCTGAAAGGATATCTGCACTTTAACATGTTATTCATGATCTCAGGGGGAGTGAGACAAGCTTATAAGATGATCAATATTATTTTGAGGGGGAGTTTTTAGAATTTTATGCATTTCTTAACTGCTAAATTTTTGTGATGCATATTTTTAAGGGGAGTTTATGCGTACACCAAAAGGAGTAAGGATATGACTTCTGATTACTTCTGATCAGAACTTGTACCATAATCGTTTTACTGCTTTATGTCTTTTATTTTGAATAAATTTGTGAATAAAGTTGCTTTGACATGACTTTGAGACTTGTGCAGAATGAGAGAAGCTTACAAGATCATATCTTTATGACTTAAGCATGATTTCATGAGATTTAAGACTGCATAGAAAGGTTTAATTTCTTATCTTAATCTCATATATGGTTGAAAGAATGACAACTTTCAATCATAGAAAACATGTTTTTAAATGTTCAAACCACTTCCCGATTCTTAAACAGATTTCATGAATTGGAAGTGTGATTTTAAATGTTTTCATTTTATTTGTGCTTAAATGATTACAAACCGTGTGTTTCCAAAGATAAATACTTGTGTATTGTCTTTTCTATATACTTTCAAGTATTCACACACACCGGTTTAATTTTTGTTGATATTGTTCTTACCATGTCTCAAATTTGAAACATATTTTTCGATGGTAAGACACCCCGCTTGTACTTCAAAGAATTTTGAGCGTAATTTCATTTCTAAACGTTCATTTCAAGAATGTCTATATTTTTTATTCATATGGACAATATCTATTATTCTTGACCATAAGCTTTAATTGCTATATCATTTCATTTCTGATCATTTTCATACAATGTCAGATTTTCAAACAAGTCTTTTGCATTCATGTCTGCTCATTCAATTTACTTGTTTGAAATATCTTCAATGTTTAAAAATGCTCATATCTTCATGATTATATTCTGAGCATAAAAACATCTGACTTGTACTTGCGCTTTAACTGTTCAAGTTAAACCATTATGAGCAACATTATGTTTTATAGGATTACATGGGTTCTTTGTGCTAGGACTTCAATGAACTTCTATGTATTCACGATTACCAGTGTTTCCTACCCAAGAAGTTACTCCATAGTGATTGAGTGTGATGAGTCGAAAAGAAATGAGTGTGGGTTGTGCGTTGAGGTAAAATGGAAAAGAGAGTTTGGTTAGATGTGAGCTTAATGATTAAAAAGAAAGAGGGTGTGAGATCAGAGTAAAAGAATATCAAACTCTGCACCAACTACTTTCTGAGCCGGGCAGCCACATTACTAATGTTTCACAATTCTTGGTAGACATTATTGAAACAGGCAACTAGCTCATGCCAGCTCTTGACAAAACCCCACCAACCACTCATTTTCTTCTTAAAAAGAAAGTGTTTCATATTTTTAAGGGACGCAGCACATAATCTATCTGATTTTCATTTGGAAAATCTGGATATTGAAAAAGAAGGAAGTCTGCCCCACCTTCGCATTTCAATTATGCACATTGAGTCTGTGTTTATCTACTGTTGTCTCAGTGGTTTACACATTGTTGAGCCTTTATAAGCAATCATTCGTGCTTAATTCTTTCTATCACTTGCACGAACACACAAAGAATTTGTTTCTTTGTCATAACGTTCATAGAAATTTCCTTTGTGGTGTTTCAATGATTGGATGGAAGCCCTGGGGGGAGTGAACATAACAAAAGTTCCTTTACAATGTGTATTCGTTACACACAGTGACTTTGTGTTACTGACAGGCATGTTAATTGATTCATTTGTTGATTCAGGTGTTACATTCCTATTTTGTCTGGATTTGCAAAGATCTAGATAAATACAATGTTCAAAATTGGCAAAGAATCAGAGGCTCGTGAAAGATCAGTGGTCGGAACAAACAATGACATTTCTTGATGAGAAAGTTTTGATGAACCAGATGCTCTATTCATCAAAAAGGGGGAGATGATTTAAAGAAATGTCAAATTCAGATATTTCAAAGTTAAAGTTTTGAAGAAGTTAAAGTTCAAAGATTGAAAGGCTGAAAGATTGTTCAAGAAGAGTCAAAGTTGTTTGAAGATGTGTTGATTTTCAGAAATTTTCTTTGAAGATTGTTTGCTGAAGCATTCCGTGCTAAATCTGAAGATAATTTCTTTCCGATGTCTGAAAGAGTCTTGTGATCATTCTGAAGAGATTATTGAAGATTGTTATATCTTTTGAAGATAGATTTTGAGAGAATACAAACAGTTTTTGAAGATAAAGATGTTATAAAGAAAAAGGGGAGATTGTACTGACAGAGCTTAAAGAGAAGACTGAAATACAAATTATTTCGAAGTTGATCTTGAATCCAAAGGGAGATATTGTTAGAGCATAAATCTGTTGGATACAAGATCAAGAATAGTGAAGGTCAAAGTACAAGAAGTCAAAGCTGGGAAAGTCAACTCTCATTAAAAGTCAAAGTCTTTGTTAATAAAAGTCAAAATCAATTGTATTGTATTGTAATTGTTTTTGTTTCCTTGTATTTTAGTTGTAGGTATAAATAGATTCCTTTGCTGTTTAATAGATAGATGGTTAGAACTTGATAGAGTTGTAGAGAGACAAAGAGGAGTCTAGAGAGAGAAAGTGTGAAAACAGATTGTATCCGTTTGAGTTTTGAATTGAAAATCAAACAGGTAAATTGAATCATTCTTGTTTGTTTAATTGATTTGTAATTAGAAACTTGATTCCAGGACACACATTTAAACCATAATTTTCCAAAATGATTAGCTTTAATATGAGACGAATCATTTTCCAAATATGCACATTTTAAAGACGAATACCCCGACATAAAATATTCTTTCGTACAGTAAATTCAACCCAAAACTCACTCAAAGCATTAAATAGAAATTGAACTTCCAATTTATAAAAACGTATATAAAACTTATTTCCCGAAACACCCAAACACAGGT
The DNA here is from genome assembly GCA_954870635.1 of Arctium minus. Classification (NCBI taxonomy): domain Eukaryota; kingdom Viridiplantae; phylum Streptophyta; class Magnoliopsida; order Asterales; family Asteraceae; genus Arctium; species Arctium minus. The sequence continues at coordinate 35,548,350 of OX941088.1, forward strand.
GGAACATATTACCCAACTCATAAAATCATGGATAAAACCCATACATATAAAATGTTACCGAAAACATGGATACCAAAATACAATACCCAAAATAACACCTTTCGGTGATGGGGAAGACCCGATTCCATCGAATGTGGCGGCACATAAAGATAAGCCACGTATCTATGTTATAAGCATAACTTCAAGGATGGGCAACCATTGACATCAACCCTATTCATGGATCTTTAGTCATGGTAGACATCAACCTTATTCATGGTTCTTTAGTCATCAAAGGCATCAACCATATTCATGGATATTTAGCCGTTAGAACATCAACCCTATTCATGGATCTTTAGTTCCAAAGAATCACCAAGTTCAACGCTATTCATGGATCTTTACCTTGGGACCTCACCATCCTTGACACGTTTGTTCATTTGGAAACTTACATCGTATCACCAATGCCTATTTCCAAATTACAACTCGGGGACCTCATCCCGCATTTATATGATAAACCGACCTCTATGTCTATGGATCCAATGCATTACGGTCAAAATGTTACATGACTCAAAAGAATGACAACGCACTCAAAACATGTAATTCCCAAATAAGGTGCAACTAAGTATACCATACGACCAAAGCTCTTGTGGCGCACTGGTAAATCCTTTGGGGGATGTAGTGGAAGATCTCATCTACCCAGGGTTCAAATCCAGGCGCTGCCAAAGCTCTTGTGGCCATGGAGGTTCACATGCGATGACTCTAGGCCATTCGTGGTCGCCCGGGGATTAGTCGGTGCGCGTAAGCTGGCCCGGAAACTCACGGTTACAAAAAAAAAGTACACCATACGACCAAGGCTCCTTAACGAGCTACCAAGATTGAACAAATGTTCCAAAGACTCATTTTAGTCAAACCGAGCCAAAGCTCAACAAAGATTGCTTTATCGTACAATAAATGTTGGTGTAAACAATAAAACATTTTAACCAACGGTCATGCAGCCCAATGACTAAAAGTTTGATTAACCCAAAACACAAAGTTGGTTGAGGCAAACCCTTTTCCAAATGAACTCATACCCTTATTTCCAAAATACCTTATGACACAATGATATGCATTTTCCCAAATGGTTATATAAGATCAAGTACCCGAAAACGACAATTACGTCAAATAAACTCCATTTATATAAAATTGTCAAGGACACATGTCTACATGATTTATTTATCAAAATACTCAAGAATGTACGTTATATAAGTTTATATAGTTGAACACTTCAAAATAACCAAAACTTATCAGCAGTTAACAAATTTCATGTAAAACACAGAACACTTTTAAATAAACATTTTGGCATGTACACCGTTTTCACAAATCAACTTGAACTCACCTCGCTAGATTTAAGTTAAATCTAGATTTTACCCCAACTTGAGCTTCCTTGAAGAAATCCGAATTCACAAGCAAAATCCTTCCAAAACTTAAATCCAAAAATTTCCAACCATCAATATTCACCTCCAACCGTTTAGAATAGTTCCCCAAACATTTTACATGAAGATCACAACCTATACTAAAACCCAAATTTCCCATAGATGAAGAAAAGAGAATATTACCTTGATCCCAACATGCATCTACCAATTATAAACTTCCAAGGCCCCAAATATGAACCTCAACCTTCAAGTCTTCCAAAAAGGGTGAAAATGGGTTTGGGAGAGGTTTTGATGAAGCCCTAGAAGATGAGGATGAGATGGTGAGCTCCAAAAATTCCGTATAAAATAAAACGCCGTAAGACCCGACTGAATTTTTATAAAACTTACTAACGTTAAAATCAAATGACGTCAAAATTTTCATTTCCCGACATAAGAGCATAAGGCGACAAATAATCTAAAAATGTTAAAATCTCAAGACCACAACGTAAGATAAAATGACCCTTTTTCAACAACACTAACATGAGGCACGACGCCCAAAAGCTCGTAAATTTACAAGCAATAAAATAAAAACCCATGCATTTCGAAGTACACTCACGCGCCCAAAACATCGCAAAACAATATTCCATAAAATTCAACACGACTCGTACAGACTAAAATTCCCAAGAAAATTCCGACTCAAAAACATGGGAACAACTCTTCCTTTGAAACCTTAACATACGTGGAGGAGATCCAATGTCAAGGTCAAAAATTCCACAGTTACTTGCCCAATACCCCAAATAATATTAAAACACAGATATTACAAGATCTGTAAATAGTGTTTGACACGAAACGGGGATAAAGATATTTTCAATAAAATATTTGCAACCACGTGCAACAATCATGCATGTTTAAGCTCACGATTTAAAATTTGATGAGAGCTAAGTGCTTTACCAAGGCTTCGTAACATAACTCACTTTATACTTTGAAAACATGAGAAAACAATTTATGCAAACTTATTTAGAAATAGATTTCGTGTATAAATTTGGTCGGCTTTCGGCATCCTAGGTCCACACTTCCAAATTTCCTAGTCACGCTATCAACAACCGGATGCATCAGACATCTCTAAGCAATAATCACACTAATCTGATTAACTTACAATCTCTTCTTAGAATAGAGTCGATTCAATAAGCTTATGGTTCTAATTCAACCAATGACTTCGACCCAAAATGGTCAACTAATTGCATCAGGCATGCTTAACCATCATTCCAATATGACAATGCTATAAACCTTAGCTCTTCTTTCGACTACTCGCCTAGAAACTTCCTCACTACCCCAACGGTCACCATACCAAGGCAGTTCAAGTATACACACATAACACGTAGGTTCATCATAACAATGGCTAGGTGCCATTATGAATGTACCATACATGATCATCCTTGCGATCCTCGACAAGTTTCCCGTTTCTAGCGATTCGGTCAATTCCAAATATCGTATCTTAAGGTACCTAATGTGCAATTTCATTTTCAATCACCTAAAAGAACGATTGTTTGACTCTAGGCATCCAAAAATCAATACCTAATTCTCTCAAACTTAAGCTCTGATACCAACTTGAGACACCCCCAAATTCTGTGAGAGCGACTAATTTAAAATTTTCAACAATGCCGCAAAATAGACAAGACCTCCTATAACAAATTCATATAAAGATTAAACTAGGTTTAACCATCAACAATATTAATGAAGTCTTACACAAATACTAATTAGAGGTCGGGTGTTACTAAAACCCAATAACAATTGCTCTTCTCAAAGACTAATGCGGAAGATTTCACCAAGCCACTCACTCTTGCACAACCATCTAACACTCATTACTTCACAGGAATGCTAGAACCCTGTCCCCTAAAAAGGCTTTTGATAGCATAAAGGGGCTTTTGATAAAGGGATTTTTGATAGCATAAAGGGTCTTTTGATAGCATCGTCCCAAAATAATCTTGCCATTTACCAGTCATGGAAACATCCGGGTGACCATTGATTACCGAAAATCACGAGTGTTACACTTTGTCTATTGTATCGGATCGTGACAGTCGGTTCACTTCCAACTTTTGGGATGGCTTGCAGAAGGAACTTGGTATGCGCGTGAAGTTAAGTACGGCTTACCATCCTCAAACCGACGGTCAAAGCGAGAGAACGATCCAAACGCTTGAAGACATGCTAAGGTCTTGCGTTATCGACTTCGGGGGTAGTTGGGACTCTTACTTACCTTTGGTGGAGTTTGCTTACAATAATAGCTACCACTCGATTATCGGAATGGCTCCGTTTGAGGCCTTATACGAGCGGAAGTGCAGAACTCCCGTATGTTGGCTTGAAGCGGTAGAGAAGCAATTCGCCGGACCTAAAATCGTGCAAGAGACGACCGATAAGGTCAAAGGCATTCGGGAGAGATTGAAAGCGGCTCAAGATAGGCAAAAGAACTATGCCGATAAGAAGAGACGGACGATGGAATTCTAAGTGGGCGACCGTATGATGCTAAAGGTGTCGCCATAGAAGGGCATTATCCGGTTCGGAAAATGTGGGAAGTTGAGTCCCTGTTTCCTTGGACCATTTAAAATGCTTAAGTGTGTGGGCTTGCAAGCTTACCAATTGGAACTTCCTCCAGAAATGAATGAGATCCACAACACATTCCATATATGTTACCTTTGGAAGTATTTGGCAGAGGAGGAAAGCGTTATCCCTCTTTTCGAGATTAGAGTGGATGAGGGTAACCGTTGTGTTGAAGAACCCGATGCTATTCTAGAGAAAAAGTCAAAGAAACTTCGCCAAAAGGAAGTCACTATGTCAAAGTGCAATAGAAGCATCATCGCGTTGCCAATGTGACGTGGGAGGTTGAAGAGGATATGAAGCGAAGGTATCCTCACCTGTTCGAGTAGTTAGGATTTTGGGGACGAAATCATTTCCAAGTTGGGGAGGATAGTAACACCCGGAAATTTCGGTAAGAGTCTCAAAGACTCCCTTAACGTTGATATTTAGATTTTATCTTTTACGAAAGTCTAAACTTGAAACCCAAGGTGAAACAGGTGCCTTCCGTACGTGAAACGGCAAGTTTAGGGGCCCGAGGGAGTGTTGGGCGACATTGACCAGCGACTATGACACGGTCACTGTCGTCGTGTCATAGTCGCACCAAACCACTAGAAGGTGGGTTGGCTAATGCGACATTGACCAGCGACAATGACATGGTCATAGTCGCCAATACCCAGTGGGTATTTACTGCCCAACTCCGATTTTTAGGTCATTTGGCTCTTATTTTGGTTTTTGGGGAGCTCGTTTGCTCTGTAGATTTTGGGTAAGGAAACACCATCCATCATCTCTCATCTTTAACTTCCTCAACAACCTCATTCATACTTCATTTATGGTGATTACTCTAAGTGATCTAAGGTGTCTTTAGTGAAGATTCTCATTTCTCAAGAGCTTGTGTCATCTCTTCTACATCTAGAGTTTTGCTAGGGTTTAGATTTAAACCCCATTGTGAGTTTATACTCCCTTTTATTAAACTTTATACATATCAAAATGCATTTTTGACTTCTAAGTATCTCCTTGTTTACATATTCCTTGTTGATGAGATTTTGACCTAACTTGGTATTTTGGAGATTTTTAGGGTTTCTTACCATTTTGCAAAATAACAAAACAATCCATGTTTTGAAACTACAATATGGGTGTTTTCACATTTTGATGAATAAATGTTCAAACTATGGCATTTTAGCCAAATTTATCTTTTAAGCATATTATGGGTATTTTGGTTGAAAGTGTCATTTTGTGAAAAGGAAATAAATGGTTTAATCTTGAGGAAATCCATGTTACATTAAAATGGTTTTTACACTTGAAAGGCTTACTTGGTAAGGAAACATATTTGGAAATGAGAAGATGGCCTTATGATTCATGTTTGGGCTTTGTATTTCTTATCAGCAGTTAACCATAGAAATATGATTTGGGGAATGAATGATGTTATGAAATATATGTTTGATTATAGTTGGTCACAAATGAACTTGTGAAAAGTCTAGACTATTACTAATGGATCCATAGGTATAGAGTCGACTTATTATTGGGGATAACTCCCGTTTATAGCTAATTGAGACATTAGGCCTTAGGGTGGCAACTTGGTACGGTTATGTGGGACCGGATACTAGCCGTGGGTCGTAAATGTAAATCCTAGCGAATGAACATGACTAGGGATCATTGGGTGCCCTCCCCCACATCTTAGTACGAGTCGGCGTGTTCGTGGCCTTGATCCTAGTATGGTGAGCTCAATAACTTGGAAAGTGGCTTACTTTGTGTTCCGCCACAATCCTTGGAAATTCGGGTCTTCCCGTCATCTCAAGATGTAATTTGGACCGCAAGGTCATTATGTGTTTATCTAATCATTTACAAAGGCGATTGGTGAAAACGGTTTACTTATGTTGTATTTAAATTTCTTACTAAATTTTCATATAAATTGTATGTTCTCACTAGGCTTTAAGCCTAACATTTTTCTCAAATGATGTGTATAACAGGTTCCCTTAGCGGCGGGTCGTCAAAGGGTTGAGTGAAGAGCGTGGTCTCTTGAGGGCATTTTTGGATGATAGATATTTTGGAGTCTTGGCGTTTAACACAATTTATTCTTTTTTTTTTTTGGAATTGGGTTGACAACCTATGTAATCTAGATAGAAATGGTTTAGATTAGTTTGTTGTCGATTTCTCATGCATCTTATACAGGTTTTGTAAACGCATACACTTATACCCTTTTTGGGTGGTTTGCTCCAAATACAGATGTCGTATTGCCGGATTTTCAATTTTTAAAGTTACCCGGTTTTTTGGGTGTTACAATTTGTAATAATCATTCCAACTCACTAAATTCTTTTTAGCAAATTCCAAAAATGTGTATATTCCCAAAGTGTATTTTTCCTTGAATCTTCTTAAACTCGTCCAACTTTTGTCTACATTTTCTGTCATGTATGTATGTGAAAAATAAATACACAAATAAAGTAAGAGTTAAACGTATTTTTAGACACATAGTAATCCAAATTTACATGAGATAAACATGAAATAACAACAAAATTAGACAAAATAGGATAATAATTACCTAAGGATCTCAAAATACCTTTTGATGATGAAAACATTTGTTGGAAGCCAAAAGTTGCCGTAATTGCTCCAAATCACGTTCCAAATTTACATGAGATAAATATGAAATAACTATAAAATTAAACAAAATAAGATTATAATTACCTAAGAATCTCTAAATTCCTTTTGATGATGAAAACAACATTTGTTATAAGCCAAAAGTCGCCAAAATCGCTCGAAATCGCGTCGCAACCCTTCAGAAATGAAAATGTTTAAAATGGAGAGGAAATGGGGAAACTATCAATATTTATTACTGATTTTGATCTTAGGAGACATAGAAACAAGAAAATATGTTCTTAGGCAACAAACACAATAGATTTTACGTTGCCTGGGTAAAATTTACAATACCAAGTTATTACATTTGTTTTACCTTAGGCAACAATAGAGTATGTTGCCTAAGACAGAACTTAGGCAACCAATGGAATACATTATATGTTGCTTAAGTTAACTTTGACCAATCTCTAATACGGTGTCAGTGGTCAACCTTAAATTTTTCAACTACCTATATTTATTTATATTTTTTACCTTAGTCAACATGGATAGAAGAAAAGTATGTTGCCTATGAAAGATATTATGCAACTAAAGAAATGGATTATATGTTGCCTAAGATAACTTTGACTATTTTTTTAAAAAGTGTGAGTGGTCAACATACAACCTAGGCAACGTAAGGGGAGACGTTGCTTAAGATAGTTTGAGGCGCCATACAATTATTTATACGTTGCCTAAGGTCTCACTTAGGCAACATAAAACTACAATTTACCTAAGAGGAAACTTAGGCAACATATAATAGCATTTGTTGCCTAAGCTTATCTTAAGCAACATAGGCAATTAACATTTGTTGTCTAAGACAACATTTGGTGTAGTGGAGGATTTGTTGTAAATTGAAGCAAATGGACGAAGACGACAACCTCCAGAATCCCTAACAAGTTTCACGTATTAACCGAAAAATGGCCTCTAAAATCCACAGATCTGATGGTCTGGTAGACCTAAATGAGCTATGTTATTAATTATTGACGTCATTTGTTTCAATGGTGCTTCGATGGTGCAAGGTGAGATCCGGGGAGAGGTTTGTGACCAAATGGTTTGCTTTGGCAGGTGATTTAATCCCTGTAGGTTTTCTTTGTCCGAAGGAATGATGACTAGATGGTTTGCTTTGGCAGATGATTTAATCCCTGGAGGTTTTCTTTGTCCGAAGGAATGATGACTAGATGGTTTGCTTTGGCCGGATTCGAAGGGGTGGCAGGGTTGTGGTCGGCAAAAACCTATGGTTTGTTGTCCTATGGTTCACTGCTGGATGGGGAATAGAACAGAAGTGGCGCCAAGATCTGGAGGTGCCAGAGAGGGAACATAACATAAGGGGAGGGAAAGCGACGAGGAAGGGATGAGTGAACTCCGATGGTTGCAGAAGCGGATTTTTGGATCTTCTTCAATCTACATTAATTTTCATTATATATGATGTTTGTATTAATAAATGTGTATATAATTGTATATTAATTAGAACAAGTTACATTTTTGCATATATATAGAGTAAGTTACATTTTTTATCCCTGTAATTTACATATTTATTTATTTATTAAAGAAAAATTAGATAGAAATGGAAAATTTTAGCTTACTCTAACCTTAATTTGAGGGACAATCAGATTGGCAAAATAACCTAATAATTTCACCGTATAGTGACATTCAAATCATTCATGGGATGGGACAAGTCAAAATCATTTCTTATAAAGGAAAGTTTTTGTTAGGACTGAAAGTCCTATGTGTTGAAAGTGGAATAAAGTATTTATAAGGGTTCGAAATGTAATTCTTTAATAGTTAATTAGTTAGATGGGCCCAAGCCCATAAGCCCATTAGGCCTGCGCGCCTAAGTATTTAAAGTTATTATTTAGTTCATTTGTTAGGTTAGAAAGTTGGAGTCTCATATTTTACAAACAACTAGTTTATAGGTTTACTCTCTCTGGTCAGAATTTTTTTCTGTAAACCTGTAACCCTTTGATTTCATATCAATCATATGACTAGTTGTTGTGACTCATATATTGTTCTTCATTGATTATATCTGTTGATAGCACTGTATCAGGGATCTACAATTGGTATCAGAGTAAAGAGACTAAAGGTTTGATCCAGAAAAAGTGCTTTTGAGTTAAGAGATTTAAGATGAATTCAAGAGACGCGTTAGCTATTGGTTCGGACCAGAAGCCCCCGGTTCTCTATCGAGGGGAATATCCTCAGTGGCACGATCGCTTCATGAACTTCATTGAATCAAAACCAAACTATGAAGCCCTTTACAAGTGTCTGACAGAGGGGCTGCAAGACTGGCCAATGAAAGTTGTACCAGGGAACACAGAAGAAGGTCGACCTGCGCGAAGTGTTCCAAAATCTGTCGGTGAATTCACAAATCAAGAAAAGGATTTGCATCAGGCTGAAAAGCAAGCAAAGACATTTCTTCTTCAAAGTCTACCCAACGACATCTATGCTTGCATCGACAGTTATAAGGAGTCTGCAAAGAAAATGTGGGACCAGATTGAGAAGATGATGATGGGGAGCCACATCAACAATCAACTCAAGGTGACAAATTGCATCACCAGGTATGATGGCTTCAAAGCAAGAAAAGGCGAGACACTGACAGAAACATATGAAAGGTTCAACTTGCTTCTGAATGATCTCCAGAAGAATAAGATCACAAAGACGAACATCGAGAACAACATCAAGTTCATGAACAACCTCCAGCCTGAATGGAAGCCGTTTGTCTCTCATATTCGTCATACTCAGACCCTAGAGAAGATTTTTCTACATGAACTTTATGAAATGCTGCTCCAGGATGAAGAGGAGGTTATGGAACTAATGGGGAATCAGAAAGCTGAAGAAAAGCCGGTAGTTGATCCGTTAGCACTCGTATATGAGAAAAGAGTGAAGTCTGTCAGTCGTTCGTCTGAAAAGAAGCCAGTGCAAAGTGAGTCTGAACCCGAAGATCCTGATAGTGATTCGGATCCTGAATTCACTAAGAAGAAAGAAGCTATGGTTTACCTAACTCAAGCTTTCCAGAAAAGGAAGTTCTTTAACAAGTCTTCCAACAAGCAAAGGTTTTCCACTCGTCGTGACCATCAAGAGAAGTCTGAAGGTAAAAGACATGTAGAAGATGGGAAGAAGTCTGAAAAGAGGCATGAAGAAAAGCCAAAAGAGGAGTCGATCAAATGCTACAATTGTGGTCGGTTGGGTCATTTTACCAAGAATTGTCTCAAGCCTGTTGTGCGCAACGCAGATTACTATAGAGCCAAGTTGCTACTGGCCAAAGAGAAGGAAGTTGGTAAGGCTCTCATGGCTGAAGATGACTACTGGCTACAAGTATCTGATGAAGAGTCTGAAGATGCCGAAGCATACTTGTGTTTCATGGGCAAGCATTCATCACCTTCTGACACTGATGATGAAGATCAAAGCTCTCCATGTCAGGTATGTGCCCCTTTTCACGAAGCTTTAATAGCTCAGATGCAACTTGTTATGAATAAACTAGACTCCTTCAAGCTACTCATAAAAGAAAAAGAACAACTCATCTCATCTCTAGAAAAACAAGTTGCTACACAGTCTGAATGTATTGAAAATCAAAGTTTAGAAATCTCAAGCAACTTGTGCACAATTTCTAATTTAAAAGAAGAGTGGGAGAGTTGTTCAAAAGATTCAAAAGAGCTAAAGACCAAAGTAGATGATCTGACCAATGAGCTACGGATGTCCGAAAATGAGAAAATTGATATTGTGTCTCAAAACGTGGCTTATAAAAATGAAAAACAAAGGTTATCTAATCAGTTAAAGGAGATTGAAAAGAAGCTTTATAGACTTGGGCAATCACAACAAACGTTAAATCTAATTGCACCAAAAGAACCCAAGTATGCGAATACGGGTATCGGTTACGATAACCCATATTATCTGAAAAAGGCCCTATCCAAAGTTCCTACGATGTATGCGTCCGAATTTCTTGGATTAGACAAGACCTATCCAGAATACAAAATCAATTGTACCAAACCAATTGAGGATGAGGAATGGGAAGAGGATAAGTTGAGAAGGGAGAACTCTACTAAAATGAACCTACCTTTTGTTTATGATTCATTAAATGCTTCTTACAATGAAGAAAAATCTTGTTTCTTGTCAAATGACTATTTTAGAAGCTACACTCAAGCTGAACTAGATGCTAAAACCGTTAAAACTGAGGAGGAACAACTAGATCATAAAGTCTATGTTCCACCTCTGATTTTAGAAAAGAAAATTGTTCAGCTAGAAGAGTCGTTTGAACAAGAAAGGAACAGATTTCAAAAGGAAAAACAAGAGCTTTTATCCCAAATTGAGTGCCTCCATTCCATTAAAGAGGAAACTGTGTCAGTTAAGGAGAAAGAATACTTTCAGACGGAAATAAAGAAGTTAAATTCACAAATGGCTGCTTCGGCAGCAGATCGCCTGAAAGAGCAACTTCACAAGGCTGAGTCTCAAGCTAAGCCTTCAATTCTCCAAAGCGAGAACACTCGTCTGTCTGAAAATTCTTATCCTGCCTCCGACACATCTTCCTGCAAAGCCTTTTTGGGTGACTCGTCACCAATACTTTGACACAAAGGAAAAGAGCCTCAAGTTTTCGAAACGGATCAATGTTCTGATTTTCAAAATGCTTCCGCCTATAATCCGCTTCAAACTAATTCTTTCGAAGTCCTGAATTCCTCAAGCGATGAGGTCCCTTCTGATGAGGAAATGGAATTTTCTGCATACTTGAATTCTGAGGTGTGTCTAGATAGTGATTTGATCCAATTTGATTTTGATCCTCTACTTCCAAGTAACGTTGATTTTCTAAATTCTTCTTGTGGGCCTCCGGTACAATGTTATAAGGGTGAATGTTCCACATCCGCCCCTCAAAAACCTTCTGTGAACGATTCTTCAAAGTCTAAATATAAAAAACACTCACAAAAGAAGAAAAAGACCGGTAGCTCAAAAACATAACAATCTTCAAGTTTCACATCTTCTGACTATGGGTTTAACGGTATTTCAGATACTTTTGGTCGGCGAAAAGAAGTTAAATATGCTTGGGTAGCTAAGAAGTCAAAGGAAAGCTCGGCGACACTAGAATTAGTTGATCCAGTTCTAAAGTCTAGGAAACACAATAACAATCATGATGTTTTTAATTCTAAACCTTTAGTTGAATGTAATGGAATTTTTCCTTTAAAAGTTTATTCTATTTCGCATTTACTTCAACTGTCTCATGATAGTATTTGTTGCTCTTATTGTGGATCGAATGATTTTGTTGATCGTCGTTATGCATCTGATTGGTTTGGCTCATATCATGTTGCTCATTATCATTCTCAGTTTGATGTTCCTAGTAATAGAAAAAGACGCAAGTCTAAACGGGCATCCAAAACGGGTGTTATCTCTAACCCCAAAGGACCCATTTACGAATGGGTACCTAAAAAGAAATAACTTGTTTGCAGGACGGTCATGTGTGGTATCTAGATTCAGGCTGCTCCAAGCACATGACCGGAAGAAAGGAGCTACTCATAAACTTCACCGAGAAGTTTTGTGGTAATGTAAGTTTTGGAAACGATCACTACTCTCCCATCAGGGGTTACGGAGATATCGTCAAGGATAATATCACGATTAAGAAAGTATCCTACGTTGAAGGACTTGGTCACAATCTTTTCAGCATCGGTCAATTCTGCGACAAGGATCTAGAGGTCACCTTCAAAGAAAAAAGGTACAGCGTTCGGACTGAAGATGGTAAAGAAATATTAGCTGGAACGCGTCGTACAAACCTTTATACGATCGACCTCTCATCCCTGAAAGCAGACAAGGAAGTTTGTTTGATGTCTAAAGCGTCGGCCGAACAAAGCTGGTTATGGCATCGTCGACCCTCGCACCTGAACTTTAAGACTATCAACAAGTTGGTGCTCGATGGACACGTCAAGGGAATGCCTGATCTTAAGTTCGAAAAAGATCATTTATGTGCTGCCTGCGAAATGGGCAAGATGAAGAAGGCTTCTCACAAGCCGAAAGTCACTCCTAGTACTTCACGGTCCCTTGAGCTCATTCACATGGATTTATGTGGACCGATGTGCGTTCAAAGCATTAATCACAAGAAGTATGTCCCGGTGATGGTTGACGACTTTTCTCGCTACACGTGGGTCCGCTTCCTCCGTTCAAAGGATGAAACTCCCGAATTGATCATTTCTCTCCTAAAGAGTATTCAAGTCAGTCTCAACCTATTAGTCCAGACCATAAGGACGGATAACGGCACAGAGTTCAAGAATCAAGTGCTCTCTGGTTACATGACTTCAGTGGGCATAACGCATACCTTCTCCGCTGCTCGCACTCCTCAGCAAAACGGGGTAGTAGAGCGCCGGAACCGAACTCTTGTCGAAGAAGCTCTCACGATGTTATCTCAGTCCACACTACCGCTATTTTTATGGGCCGAAGCAGTTGCTACCGCTTGCTACACTCAAAACCGCACTATCATCAACAAGCGGTTCAACAAGACACCGTACGAGATCATCAACAAGCGCATCCCCAATATCAACTATTTTCATGCATTCGGGTGCACATGCTTCGTACTGAATGACAGGGATGATCTTGGAAAATTCAGCCCCAAATTGGACGAAGGAGTGTTCATTGGATATTCCCAGCAAGCCAAAGCTTACCGTGTCTACATCAAACGAACGAAGACCGTCGTTGAGAGTGTGAACGTGACTTTTGACGAGGCCGCTGATATGGCTTCTGAACACCTCAGTTCAGAACCCGCATTAGCTGGTGTGTTAGCTTCTGGACAAGTTCGTTCAGGAGCTACACAATCTCCAGTAGATCCAAATCATGCGTCTACGTCAAGAGCTCATCTTTCTGATTTGGATTTACTTTTTGAGTATTTCTATGATGACTTATTTAATATTAAGTCTAATCCTTTGTCTTGTAACAGGAATGCTCCTCAAGCACCAGAAGAAACTCAAGTCACTGGTCCAACCGACTCCGGTGGCCCATCCTCGCCTGGTGCTCCATCATCTACTGACAATGATTCTGCATTACCGAGCTCGAGTGATACTCCTCCTATCCAAGATCCTACTGTCGCACCGGCAATAGCAGGCTCTCCTGAACCGACACCTATGGAAGGCCCTCCTGAAGTTCCCATTCCGGCAATCCCGGATCCTGCTCTAAATGCATATCCTGTTGAGTCGTCCTCTGCTGCATTCTCGACTCCAAATAAGGAACTTCCACCTCACAGGCCGTCATCACTCGAAGCAGTTCAGGATTTACCCCCCGGTGGTTATGTGGACCCCTATACTTCTCAACAGACATATCAACCTCTTCCACACACCACCAAGTGGACTCGAGCTCACCCCCTGCATCAGATCATTGGTGATCCCAAAACGCCTGTTCAAACTCGCTCTACTACTGCGAACGACTGCTTATTTTCTTCGTTCCTCAGCCGTATCGAACCTTCTACCGTCTCCGAAGCGTTGAATGATCCAGACTGGGTGATCACTATGCAAGAGGAACTCAACCAATTTGAGAGCCTCAAAGTGTGGCGCCTTGTTCCCCGGCCAAAGAACAAGACGGTGATTGGGACGAAATGGATTTTCAAGAACAAGAAGGACGAAAATGGAATCATTGTCCGGAACAAAGCACGTCTAGTGGCTAAAGGATATCGCTAGCAAGAAGGTATAGATTACGAGGAGACGTTTGCACCGGTTGCACGCATTGAAGCTATTCGCATGTTCCTCGCCTACGCCGCCCACAAGAATTTCATCGTCTTTCAAATGGATGTGAAATCTGCGTTCCTGAACGACGTTCTCAAAGAGGAAGTGTATGTCTCGCAACCCGAAGGCTTCGTGAGTTATGAATCTCCGAATCACGTTTATTTTCTTGACAAGGCCTTATACGGACTTAAGCAAGCGCCACGAGCCTGGTATGACGCTCTCTCATACTTTTTGATTAAATCTGGTTTCTCTAAAGGTAAGATTGACACTACTTTATTTATTAAAAGAGAAAAGAAAGATATCATTCTTGTACAGATTTATGTTGATGACATAATCTTTGGCTCCACAAACCCCAAGTATTGTCAGAACTTTTCCGCCTTAATGAGTAAACATTTTCAAATGAGCATGATGGGGCAAATGAATTTTTTCCTGGGTCTTCAAGTAAAACAATTAGCAACAGGAATTTTCATTAATCAATCTAAATACATCTCGGATATTCTTCGTAAATACCAGATGGAAAACTCTTCACCTATGAAAACTCCCATGTCTACTAGCTTAAAGCTACACTCCGATCCTGATGGAAAGGATGTAAATGCTACAACTTATAGAGGTATGATAGGTTCTCTGATGTACTTGATGGCTAGCCGGCCTGACATTATGTTCTCGACATTTTTATGTGCAAGATTTCAGTCGAAACCTAAAGAGTCTCACTTAATTGCGGCTAAGCGTATTATCCGATATTTAAAAGGTACTGCTGATCTTGGTTTGTGGTACCCAAAAGAGACAGGTTTTGAATTGACAGCCTACTCGGACGCTGATCATGCTGGGTACATGCTGGACCGGAAAAGCACTTCGGGGCATGTCCAGTTCCTGGGAGATCGTCTCGTCAGCTGGGCTTCAAAGAAGCAAAACTGCGTGTCCACCTCGACCACCGAGGCCGAATATGTAGCAGCCGCCAGTTGCTGCTCGCAAGTCATCTGGATGCGCACCCAGCTGAAAGACTATGGATTTAACTTCACAAGGATCCCCATCTACTGTGACTCCAAGAGCTCCATTGCAATATCTAGCAATCCAGTCCAGCACACGAAGACGAAGCACATCGATGTGCGATATCACTTCATAAAAGACCACGTGGAAAGAGGTACCATCGAACTCTACTTTGTTAATACAGAGCATCAGTTAGCAGACCTGTTCACCAAAGCTTTGGACGAAAAACGCTTTAATTATCTTGTGTCCAAGCTAGGTATGCTAAATCTGAAAGTTTGACCCACTCACAGCCCTCAACGAGTTTCATTCAATAACGAATGACTGTGTCTAATGCCCCAGTGACTTGTCTCTGGTTGCTCCGATCCACACTCCTTGGTTATTTCATTTTACTCGCTAAGTTCTATGTCAATTTCAAACTTCTGTATTAATAAAGTAGATTTCGTTTGTTTCTATTTTTTTCTCGTGTGTTGTCTTTTCTTCGTGGTGCTTTCGTGTTTATTTTTGCAGTTTCTCCGGTAGATATCTGAAAGCGTAAGTCGTTTGTGGTGGTCGTTAGAAGATGTTCATGTGTTCAGGGGGAGCACGATCGTACGATGTTTGGCACCTACTATCAAGGGGGAGTAGAAGAAAAATGGCTTCTAAGTAAACCAACTTAGAACCCGGACTTCAACGAAGTATGGCTTCTGATCATATGACAGATCAGGACCCGTTCTTCAACGTTCAGACTTGGATATTTTTCAAATATCCAGGGGGAGCTTAAAAGACCTAAATCATTATATCATGATTTAAGGGGGAGCGTAAAGGTAAATATCTTTTGATCTAGATCTCTGATTGTTTGAAAGAAGAACAACTTTCGAACATGAAAAACGGTTTCTGAAATGTTCAAACCACTTCTGATTCTTAAAAAGATTTAATGAATTGAGAAGTGTGAATTTAAATGTTTTTCATTTTTTGAGCTTTAATGTTTAACTGATTGTGTGTTTCTAAAGATCAATACTTGCGTATTATCTTATCCTTAAACTGTAACGTATTCACATACACAGGTTCAGTACTTCATTTGTATTTGTTATTACCATGTCTCATAGCGAAACAATTTTTCGATGGTAATACCCCCGTTTGAAATTCAATGTTGTTGAGCATCAATCATAATTTCTAATCTTGTGCTTTCATTGCAAAATTGTTTATATTTGTTCATATAAACAAAATATCCACTTCTTTGGTACCCTAACCATTTTATTTGATCTGATTGATACATTGTCAGATTCTCAAAACAATTCGCTTGATTTCGTTTCTTTCATTCAATATCTTTGTTTTGAGAAATCTTCAAAGTTCAATTGCTCAAATCTCATGAGAATACATTTTGACAATGTTATCATACATTTTGTGCTTAATTGTACAAGTTAAACTGTTGAGCAACTATTCGTTTTAGGACTTACATGGGATTTGTGTGAGAACTTAAACAGAACTTCCATGGATTCACGGTAACCAGTGTTTCCTACCCCGGAAGTTATCCTAGAGTGATTGAGGGGTGAGGGGTCATAATTCAAAGAGTGGGGGAGATAACTCATCCGGTTGAGTTTTTCTCATTGTGTTGAGCGGAAAAATGAAAAAGAGAGTTTGGTTAGAAGTGAGCTTTAATGTTAAAAAGAAAGAGGGTGTGAGAACAGAGTTAAAAGAATATGAAAACTCTGCACCAAACACTTTCTGAGCCGGGCAGCCACATATTCTGATTCGTTCACATTCCTTGGTGACCATCATTGAAACAGGCAATGAGCCCATGCCAACTCTTGCTATAACCCCACCAGCCACTCGTTTCTTTCTTAACAAAGAAATGTTTCATTTTCTTTGGGGACGCAACATATCTGCTATCTAGTCTTCACTCGGAAGATTTAGATATTGAAAAAGAAGGAAAGTTGCCCCACCTTCGCACCTCTTTCATGCACATTGAGTCCGTGTAATATCTGTTGCTGTCTCAACAGTTTACACAATTTGAGCCTGATCAAGCTAAGTAGCTTCAATCATTTCTACACTTGCACGAGCACACAAGGAATGAGTTTTCTTGTCATAACATTCATAGAAAATTCCTTTGTGGTTTTTCAATGATTGAATGGAAGCCCTGGGGGAGTGATCATCACAAAAACTCCTTTCCAAAGTACATCTGTTGTACAAAGTGGCTCCGTGCTACTTACAGGCATGCTAACTGTATCATTTGTTGATTCAGGTTTACCATTCCTAATATATCTGAATTTGAAAAGATTCGGATATATACATTTCATGAATTGACGGATACTCATATCACAGGTGGGAGAGTGTTAATTTATCATAAATGGGAGATCAAAGAAAGTGCTGAAATTGAAGAAGTTTTGATGATCATGATGCTCACAATCATCAAAAAGGGGGAGAAAAAGTTCAATTTCAAAGTTTTAAAGAAAGAAAGAAAGTTATTTCTGAAGACAGTCTAGAGATCAAAGAGATGAAGATGTTATTTCATTTATCAAAGAGATGAAGATATGAGTTTAATGCAACTCAAAGATGAAGATTTTTTTTTAAAAGATTTTATTTTTTCTTTCCCGTATCATGTGGTGTCTGCTACAAGTTTGTTTATCATTCCTCCTATGCGCTGATTGAAACAAGTTCTTGAGAAGAAAACAAATCTATTCAACTCGCGGTTCAAAGACAGATTCTTTGTTTTAAACTGAAGAAGCACCGTGGAATGTCAAGTAACTCTCACATTATCTTTCTTGTGTGCTGATCCGATGTGATTGAGTTTTTATAGCTGAAAGCTGCTTGATAGTGCGTTCAGTCGATGCTACTGTACATTGAATCTGGTTACAAAGTTGATACTATGAAGGCCAATAGCTTTATTCAAGGGGAAGCGTGTAAAGACATGAACTCAAGCAATACCAAAGTTCGTCAAAGAATCAAGAGGGAAAGAAGATCAAGGCCTAAAGATTTTGAAGTTGTTAAATGCTTTATTCAACTTTAGGGGGAGATTGTTAGGACTGAAAGTCCTATGTGTTGAAAGTGGAATAAAGTATTTATAAGGGTTCGAAATGTAATTCTTTAATAGTTAATTAGTTAGATGGACCCAAGCCCATTAGGCCTGCGCGCCTAAGTATTTAAAGTTATTATTTAGTTCATTTGTTAGGTTAGAAAGTTGGAGTCTCATATTTTACAAACAACTAGTTTATAGGTTTACTCTCTCTGATCAGAATTCTTTTCTGTAAACCTGTAACCCTTTGATTTCATATCAATCATATGACTAGTTGTTGTGACTCATATATTGTTCTTCATTGATTATATCTGTTGATAGCACTGTATCTGGGATCTACAGTTTTGTTTGATTTAAGTGTGTGAGATTAACTCCTTCTAAACCTAATCGACTAAAAATCAGATGGCACCGTTTATAAAAATAATATATATATATATATATATATATACTAGTTTAACTTCTCGCATGATCCTCCCTCTATATATATATATATATATATACTAGTTGTGTACCCGCGCGATGCAGCGCGGGTGAATCACAATTGTGGAACAACATAGCCCTCAATCATATTTCTCCATTCCTTTCAATTTTATTTCATGAGTTTGCATGGTTTATTTACAAGTCAACTAATAACTAAAATTAATGGTTAGAACCACTTGGGTTGTGGCTAACCATGTAAAGCCTTTGAGGGATGTAGTGGAAAATCTCATCTACCCAGGGTTTAAATCCAGGTGCTGCCAAAGCCCTTGTGGCCATGGAGGTTCACCTGCGATGACTCCAGGCCATTCGTGGTCGCCCGAGGATTAGTCGGTGCGCGTAAGATGGCCCGAAAACCCACGGTTACGAAAAAAAAATTAATGGATAGTATGGTATATTAGCAATATGAATGATTGTAAGCAAGAATACCAATTACAGTAGATACCGATCTACTTTAGGGTGCATTTGGTACATTGATGAGACTGAACAAGATTTGGATGACCAAAATTGAGGTAGGCAAGTGAAATATTCTAATTTTTAATTTGACATCGATAGTTTAATTATTTACTAATTTTATTGTATCTTCTCGAATTTTGTTACTCCTAGTTTGGTGGGACAAAAAACGCACTTTTGTCCCACTCGATTATGTCATGTCCCAACCATGATGTCACACCAAAGATAGGATTTCTTGTCTCGGCATTGATATTCATCAGTCAAAAACAACAATAATATAAAAGAAATCTACACATAATTCCATTGTGAAATTGTACTAAAAGTTAGATTAGAAAATTTTCTATGACGAATTGGAGTTAAGAATCGACTGAAACCTCCATTTTAGAACTGCAAAGCCTTTTTAAAAAAATAAAATCAAGTTTCTAATTCATAAATGGTTTGTTTGTTTGATGGATTAAGCATCAAAGAATCATATAAAAGCGGAAAACAAAGAAACATAATAATATAAAACCCAAAAACATCACAGTTCGTTGGATGATATTTGCCAACAAACAAATCCATAAAGCTATGTTGAATCCAACCCCATCTTTTCACAACAACACTTGACAATTCATCACAGTAGCAGGCTAGCAGCAGTAGTTTAGAAAGGGTAACCCCTGAAGAACATTGTTATGACAACAACAATAGTAAAATAAAAGATAACTGGTCTCTACTAAAGAACATTGCTAGAAGCTAATTTTAATATGCGAAACAAGAGTTAAGATGTCTAGAACTCCATAGGCAGTCGATCTAAAAACAAAAGAACAGTACCAAAATAAAAATAAATAATGTTACGCATAAACAAGCGAACAGTAAAAAAATGCACATCTTAGAACAAAATATGGCAAGGAAAAATCAGCATGTTGCATGTGAGGAATATAATTGGACATAATTTATTAGATAACACAAGTAAGAAACCTTGATCTACTCATTCGGCTCCTAGGTGTGAAAGCCCTGCATCATCTTCTGATTCATTGCAAGAAGAACAAGAAGAAGGAATTCTCAATTGTTGGCAGCCAACTCAGAGATGAAGGCTCCCTTCTTTCGTAAACTTTCTCAAGAACCTAGCAAGATTACCTCCCTATACCCGTTTCCCGATTCCCAAATAAGCTTCCAATTTATAACTAATTTTAATAACAAAAACCAACCAAGACGGTATACACCACCTGGGGGTGTGGGGTCTAGGGGATGTATGCAGACCAATCTCTACCCCAATGAGCAAAGCGGTAGTTTGTTTTAAGACCCCAACTTCTGCAAAATGCGTGAAAGAAAAAATAAATATAAAGAATAGCAAACTATAAAATAGAATCATGAAAAAACCTCAAATATTTGCAATCCCCAACACTGTAGACCTTGGGGTCAGCAAATTATAAAACCAGTTAGGACACCACCAAATTTTGGGAGCCCAAAATCAGTCAATTAAATAAACCAGAATCAGACCTATAGTGAATTGTAAACAATAAGAACCTAAGTTAAAGATGGACTAAACATATTATATAAGCTAGCCAAACCTCTGTTTTTCTGGTTAGCAGCATGAACGACCACAAAACTCAAAACATTTGCACCCATCTTATCAAGTTTAGATGGACATGGTGCTACAAGTATAGCTACGAAATTTCATTTAAGTAATCCAAAATTGACAAAACAATGTGGTATGAATGTTGTACATTTGATTATCATGCATTGTAGATATTTCATAGTACCTGAAGATCATTCTATCCGCACACTCCCTGAAGATAGTGTGATTTACTGTGTAGATCCTACCCCCTGCCCCTTGTGCCTACTTTGCATCCACGCAATGGAATCAATAGCAGCCTTCAGGTCAAGAAATGAAGCAGTCACACTATTTATATAGTTCGATATGGTCAAATGATCAAAGAAAGAGACAAACCTAGATGTGGTAGAGAGAGACACATAATAACGAAACAGAAAACAACCTCGACAAACGACCGTTTCCTTTTGTTCTAATGCCAATAATAATAAATAACGAATGAAGAAATATTTTTTTTAAATGACATAGATATGAAACGATTAGAAAACATGATATTTAAAATACTCCTCAAATAGTTCAAAGAACATCACAAGCTGAATGTATGCACAAATAGGAAATGTTAGGAGATATATGCCTATTTATCAATAAAAATCACCCTGAAATTTTGTAATACTCATTATGCAACACTTAGAGATTGTTAGGGTGGACTTTACCTTATAATTGTGTGCCCAGTTGAAAAGATCATCAACGATTAAACGATCAACCATAAAATGCTCGTTGGCAGTGTTATTTACACATGTGTTGTTTTCAATGAAAGCATTTGCATTCCTTCTCAAGTAATAACCTAGAACAATCTATAAAGAACTCAAAAGTTAGACATATTTAATTCCTATTTGTATGCTCCCTCCATCCCATTTGCATCATTTTCCATTTTGTGATGTCTTATGAAAAGTTGCAACATTTCCTCTTTCCAAAAGTTTTTCAAGCTATCCTTAACTTGCCCATCGTCATTGATGTTGTTAATTTGGGTCCAGAAAATTCCATTATTTTGTCACTACTAAAGGTTTATTTTAAACATTTGACAAGTAGTCAAACAGTCCCTCAAACGTCGCCAGTTATATCTTGCAATTTCATGGGACAGAGGCAGGGAGTACCTTTCTCTAATGAATATTAGAAATAGAACTTGAGAATCAAGTGAACAACCTTGTCAAGCACAGATTTATCACCTGTGGGCCAACTTCCATGTAAATGATTGTAAACAACATCTAACACAACCCGAAGACCTAAACGGTTAAGTGCCTGCACTCCATTATATAACCACAACAAATGTCAACCATGAAATGAAAATGATAACACCCAAATCCAATACATCTTTTAACAGTTTAACAGTTTGACTATACACTACAATAGCAAAAACAATTTGACCATGTACCATTGACTATACACTGCAATAACAAATGAAAATATTAACCTGGACTATCTTCGGAACTCCATTATACGGCATGGACCATTGGGGCCAGTTGCATTCCTTTAGGGACTCCCCACAGAACAGGATTATAACTTTTAAAGGGAAAAATGCAAAAAATATTAGTTTCCATCCATGAGCAAGAAATCTCTAAAATTTTGGACAACCCAAATTATTGCAACTCGTAACAAAAAATATAATAGTATCATTGTCAAGTTATTCCTTTAGGGACTCCCCCCAGTTGTATCCATCTTCATCTTGAATGGCCGTGATGTATTCCTGTTGCTTAGCTGAATCTGGTGGTAGAGATTTGAGTATCTCCATATCTGATCTTTTACATGGCAACCACAAAGAGGTTCAACAGATGATAATCCAATGTATACGAATGTTGATTTATCAAACCAAAGGGCCTTTAGCCTAACGGCATCCAAGTTACTGATAGAGCACGGTCTCACAGGAGGCTAGGGGTTCAAACCTCACCAAACGTGAGGAGGGTCTGTGAGTTCATTTGCCGTTTATAAATATTATCTTGTGATTTAGCTTTTAAGAAGCTTTCAGTTCTTTTCACAATTTAGTCTAAGCCTTAAGACATCCATAACTTGTTGACCACCAAGAATGACCAAATTCGATAACATTAAGTTCATACTTAAGCAATTAAGCCAGAAAGATGAACCACAAAGTTGCATGCTATAATGTGAATTCGTTCGATCATATTGCAAGAATTTGGTGTTGGCTCAATTTAGTACATGTAAAAAAACACATTTCAAGATAGCAGGTCTGACTATATTGTCATTATCATCAGGACTTATGAGAACATTGTAAATTTGAATAATAAAAATAAAGGAAATGAAGAACCTCTCTTACCCACAAACTTCCATTTGTCCTTCTCATCGTCAACATCGACGAATTGGAAGGTTGGCAGTAGATGGATATGTGTGAGGCTCACATCTGACAATTTTTTCAAATGAAGTACACCATTCGATTCCTTCAACCAAATAATGTTATACTTCAATGGTTACTTAATAGCATTTTGAATGTGTAATTAACAAGGACTAAGCACATTTGTTAAAATATTTCTCAAACATACAAGTATTAGCAACTAAGAAGTTAAAATTCCAAGCTAAAGGGTGAAATATTGGATCAAAAATAATTAATTGTGCATTATAAAAGTTTCTGATAAATACAAATAGTTAAGAATAATATTCCAACTATCTACTACTAAACATCACAACACAACTATGTAAAACATATAAATAAAACAACTGAAAGAATCATATAATTTCTTAAGCTAATTAGGCTAAAGTTGAACCATTACCTTTCTTCTCCTATGGTGCAATGAGGCTCCTACAAGTTACACAGGGTACAACATATGATGCAGCCAGACCTGAAAACGTAAAAAAGTCACAAATAAACTGCTAATAAGAATTTTAAGAACAAATCCACATATCCATTCCAACCAGAATAATATCAACAGATGTAAACCAACCTTTTTACCCAAACCCAACGGATACATTATTTGTGCATCGAGACTTGTATCCTTTGAAAAACCCTAACCCATTTTTTTAGCAACAAATTTCCAAACTCTAGACCAGACCTGCAGCCACAAAATTTATATAAGCATAGGTTGAAGATCAAATGAGGTTTTGAGACTGATTAGGTAGCAATTAATTAAGGTGAGCATGTTTGATTACCTTCAAATCAAGATTAGCTACAAATGGTCTGAAGAGTCTGGTGAGTGCTGGCAACGAATATTGGGCCACTCGAATGACCTCCCAAAACCTAATCCATCGCCCCTACTGTCGATGTTGCTTGTGGTGCTCTGGTGGAAAAATGCAGATACAAGTCTGCAGGGGGGATTAAATGCTAGATGGAGATATCGAGAGAAAGGGAGAAATGGGAGCGGAGACGTGAAGTAGGAAGCGTGTGAAGCTATCCAAATCGGTATGGCTGGTGTAAGGACCATTTGTAGAAATATCTAATTTTATAAAGTCTTGGGTTATTGGGTGAAATTTTGGAACTTAAGGGAATATTAAGTAATTTAGGGTAAATATCAAAAAGGGGGAATCCCTAATGTTTCTCTCATTCTGCACAATTTGGAGGCGACAGTGAGAGGTTGGATTGGAGAGCTTGGTGAAGAGAAGATTAGGGTTCTTGAAGAAATCAATCTCAAAGGTTAGTTTTCTTATTTAAGAATGCATTAATTTCTCTATTCATCTCCTTATTAGTTTTGGGATTGTGGATCTTAGTTGTGTGAGATTTTTTTTAAAACCCTTAAGGACTGTTCTGGGTTAGGTTGGGATTGAAATCTAATTAATGGATTAACCTTGGGTGGTGTTCATTGCTATTATGTTGTTTAGATTTCCAAATTAATTTTAGTTGGATAATTGATTTAAGTTTGTGTGGTTATGTTGCCATCGATCGACTCGCATTTTGGGGTTTTCGTTGTTCGAAATCGTAATCCCAGGCGATGTGCAGTTCGGGGGAGGCCCCGGTCGATTTTTGGTCCAGTGACCGGGGAGGCCGGTCGTGGCACCGGGGACCGGGTGGTAGTGGATCCGGGGACCGGGAAGATTGTGAGTTCGTGTGTTTGAACACGATCGTTACCAGATAATCAAACAACAAACATATAAAGATTACCAACCTGTTTAGATATATAAACGCGGATTACAAGGTTGATGTTCTTCTTCACAGTTTAAGCTCTCTCCCTCTCTCTCTAATGAACAGTAAGGTCGATTTCTTAGATTGTAAGATCTGAGATATTCTAAGATCTCGCCTAACTTATACTAACAACTAATAATATCTAATACAAAATAATATCTAACTAAATATCTAAACTTTATATAATATCTAGATATTTAGGAATAAACTAATATTAAATACTAAAAACAAACTTTGACTTTTATTACAAAGTAACATTAGACTAATCTTGAGAGTGGCTTTTCAGCTTTAGCTTCAGATTCCAGTCTTCAGATTGGATGATTTTGAATCCAATAAATATGTGATCTAACAATCTCCCCCTTTGGATCAAGATCATTACTAAACGGATTTAGCAATTCAGTCTTCTCTTTCAGCTCAAAAGATGGAATCTCCTTCTTCAGTTTTAGCTTCAGAATGCTTTAGCAAAGTATCTTCAAAGAAAATTTATCTGAAATCAGCATGTCTTCAGAATACTTTGATCTCTCGCATTTCTTGGTTAGCTATTCTCTTCTTCAATATCTCTTGAGACATAACTTGTAATGTAATGGACATTTCTTCAAGCTTTAGGTTCTCCCCCTTTTTGATGAATAGAGAAACGATTTCATCAAAACTCAGAGTAAGAAATGTCTTTCATTTGGAGCTGTTGATCCGTCAATTCAAAAGATATTCATCCAGATCTTTGCAAAACCAGACAAAATAATCGTGTAACACCTGAATCAACAAATGAATCAGTTAAAATGTCTGTCAGTAACACTAAGTCACTGTGTGTAACGAACACACATTGGAAAGGAGCTTTTTGATGTTGACTCCCCCAGGGCTTCCATTCAATCATCGAAACACCACAAAGGCAATTTCTATAAACGTTATGACAAAGAAACAAATTCCTTGTGTGTTCGTGCATGTGATAGAAAGAATTAAGCACGGATGATTGCTTATAGGCTCAAATTTGTGTAAACCACTGAGACAACAGTAAGTTAAACACAAACTCAATGTGCATGATTAAAGTGCGAAGTTGGGGCAGACTTCCTTCTTTTCAATATCCAGATTTTCCAAATGAAAATCAGATAGCAAATGTGTTGCTTCCCCTTTGAAAATGTGAAACACTTTCTTGTTAAGAAGAAAATGAGTAGTTGGTGAGGTTTGATCAAGAGTTGGCATGGGCTAGTTGCCTGTTTCAATAATGTTCACCAAAAAGTTGTGAAACACTAGAATTGTGGCTGCCCGGCTCAGAAAAAGTTGGTGCAGAGTTCTGATATTCTTTTAACTTTGTTCTCACACCCTCTTTCTTTTAAACATTTAGCTTACTCTATTTTTCTGTATAACTCATCACACAATCCACACTCATTTCTTTTCGACTTCTCACACTCAATCACTATGGATTAACTTCGTGGATAGAAATCACTGGTTAAGGTGATTCCATAGAAGTTGTGTTATGTCCTAGCACAATGAAATAATGTTTTCCTATGATGTATATGATGCTCAATTTGGTTTAACTATTTCAGTTAAAGCTCAAATAGATCTTGAAAACATTTAAAAGCACACTTCTAATTCATGAAATCGGTTTGAGATTCAGGAAGTGATTTGAACTTTTAAGAACATGATTTCAATGATTAAAAGTTGTCCTTCTTTCGACCATATATGAGATGAAGATAAGGAATGATACCTTTTGAGTGCAATCTTACATCTCATGAAGCTAAGCTTCAAGTAGGGGTGTGCATCGGTCGGGTCGGGTCGGATATCCAAAACCCAAACTCGATCGGATATTCGGGTGGTGGGGGAAGACCCAACATTCGGCCGATTAGAGTTCAGGTTGTTCGGGTTCGGGGGAGTTCGGGTTCGAGTAGTTCGGGTCGGATATTCGGGTAGTGCGCCTCAATGGTTTTTTTTTTTTGGACCTAATTTCTCAAACTACAAATTATAAATTGTCAATATATAACTTTAAAGTTTAAACTAAAAGTCTACAAATACAAATAACAACTTTAAAGTTTAAACTACAAACTAAAACATTAAACTACAAATTAAAAACTACAAATACAAATTACAAATTACAAATTAGAATTAGAATTATATAAATATAAAATAAAAATGATTTTTTTTTAGTTTTAAAAAAAATTCGGATATTTCGGACGGGTCGGGTGGGGGCTATGGATACCCAACCCGATTCGTTATACCCGTACTATTTTTCGGGTTCGGGTGGTCGGGTGATCGGGTAACGAGTTTTCGGGTAGTTCGGGTGGTCGGGTCGGTCGGGTTATGCTCACCCTTAGCTTAAAGTCATAAAAATATGATCTTGTAAGAATCTCTCAAAAACTGCAAAAGTCTTATGTCTTTGTGTCGGTCCACAATGTTTATCAAGTTTTATATCAAACAACTCATAAACGATTACCAACCTGTTTGATTAATAACAATCGATGATTACAAGGTTTTCGGTTTAAAGCTCTCGTGTTTTCTCTCTGTGTTTTACACCTTGAATGTGTGTGTTCTTGTGTGTACTAATCTTAGAGTTGTTAGAGAGTGTTGTTAGATGTGAGATATCAGATAAATGATATGTCACCTAACACACTACCTAATATAATAATAAACTAACTAAAACTAATATCTAGATATTATAGTTAAACTAATATAATATCTAATAAAAAAAATATTATCTAACTAACTATAAAATACTAAAACAATACTTTGACATATTATTACAAATGACATTAGACTTAATATCGAGAGTCGACTTTCCGCCTTTAGCTTCAGATTGGATGATCTTGAATCCAATGAGACTGTGGTCTAACAATCTCCCCCTTTGGATCAAGATCATTACTAAAAAGATTTTAGCAATTCAGTCTTCTTATTTAGCTCAGAAGATGCAATCTCTTTCTCTAGCTCAGAATGCTTTAGCAAAGTATCTTCAAAGAAAATTTATCTGTAATCAGCATGTCTTCAGAATACTTTGATCTCACATTTCTTTGTTAGCTTTTCTCTTCTTTCATCTTGTGATGTAATGGATATTTCTTCAAGCTTTAGATTCTCCCCCTTTTTGATGAAAAGTGCAACGACTTCATCAAAACTTTGAGTATGAAATGTATTTCACTTGGAGCCTCTGATCCGTCAATTCAAAATATATTTATCCAGATCTTTGCAAATCCAGACAAAATATTCGTGTAACACCTGAATCAACTAATGAATCAGTTAACATGTCTGTCAGTAACACTAAGTCACTGTGTGTAACGAATACACATTGGAAAGGAGTTGTTTGATGTTGACTCCTCCAGGGCTTCCATTTAATCATCGAAACACCACAAAGGTAATTTCTATAAACGTTATGACAAAGAAACAAATTCCTTGTGTGTTCATGCTTGTGATAGAAAGAATTAAGCACTTGATGATTGCTTATAAGGCTCAATATTGTGTAAACCACTGAGACAACAGTAAGTTAAACACAGACTCAATGTGCATGATTGAAGTGCGAAGGTGGGGCAGACTTCCTTCTTTTCAATATCCAGATTTTCCAAATGAAAATCAGATAGCAAATGTGCTACTTCCCCTTTGAAAATGTGAAACACTTTCTTGTTAAGAAGAAAATGAGTAGTTGGTGAGGTTTGATCAAGAGTTGGCATGGGCTAGTTGCCTGTTTCAATAATATTCACCAAAGAATTGTGAAACACTAGTAATGTGTCTGCCCGGCTCAGAAAAAGTTGGTGCAGAGTTGTGATATTCTTTTAACTCTGTTCTCACACGCTCTTTCTTTTAAACATTTTGCTCACTCTAATCACACTCATTTCTTTTCGACTTCTCACACTCAATCACTATGGATTAACTTCTTGGGTAGAAATCACTGGTTAAGGTGAATTCATAGAAGTTGTGTTAATTCCTAGCACAAAGAAATCCTTGTTTTCCTATTATGCATATGATGCTCAGATTGGTTTAACTATTTCAGTTAAATCACAAATATGATCTTTGAAAACATTTAAAGTCACACTTCCAAATCATGAATTTGGTTTAAGAATCGGGAAGTGGTTTGAACATTTGATAACAATGTTTTCTATGATTGAAAGTTGTCCACTTATCAACCATATATGAGATTAAGATAAAGGATTATACCTTAACGTGCGATCTTACATCTAATGAAGCTAAGCTTAAAGTCATAAAGATATGATCTTGTAAGCTTCTCTCAAAAATCTGCAAAAGTCTTATGTCATAGTCAAAGCAAATTTATTCACTTAAATTAAAAAGACAAAAAGTAGTAAAACTTTTAAAATACGAGTTCTGATCAGAAATAATTAGAAGTCATATCCAAACTTCTTTGACTTGAAGAGCTCCCCCTAAAATCTTGCATTACAAAAATTTGACATAAAAGGTAAAAGCAGAAATCTTATGAGCTCCCCCTCAAAATAAGATTAACCACTTGTCAATTTCTTCTCATACTCCCCCTTGGATCATGAACAGAACATTTGAAGTGCAGAATTAAGAACGAAGAAATGATGAAAAAGTATACAATTAGAAAACTTTGATAGGTAACTACTGATTAGATCTTAAGATTTAGCATACCAAGCTTAGAGACAAGAAAGGTAAACCTCTTTTCGTCTAAAGGTTTGGTAAACAAATCGGCAAGCTGATAATCAGTTTTTACAAAGAAAAGTTCAATTGTTCCTTTTTCAACATGATCTTTAATAAAATGATACCTAACGTCTATGTGTTTGGTCTTGGTGTGCTGAACAGGATTCGCTATTATTGCGATGGCGCTCTTGGAGTCACAGTATATCGGGATTTTATTGAAGTGGAAATCGTTGTCGCACAATTGAGTTCTCATCCATAAGACCTGAGAACAGCAGCTAGCAGCAGCTACATATTCTGTTTCGGCCGTGGAAGTTGAAACACAAAGTTGCTTCTTCGATGCCCAACTTACGAGTTTATCACCGAGGAACTGGACATGTCCTGACGTGCTCTTCCTGTCTAACATACAAGCAGCATGATCTGCATCTGTATACGCTGTTAGTTCAAAACTAGTATCTTTAGGATACCACAGACCAAGATCTGTAGTGCCCTTCAGATACCTAAATATACGCTTCACAGCAGACATATGGATTTCTTTAGTATTGGCCTGATATCTTGCACATAATCATATTGAAAACATTATATCTGGTCTACTAGAAGTAAGATACATTAAAGAGCCTATCATCCCTCGATAAGTCCTAACATCAACAGCCTTACCCGAAGGATCGGTGCCAATCTTAGTACCTTGTGCCATTGGGGTACCAATCGGTTTTGAATTTTCCATTTTGAACTTCTGAAGAATATCCATAATGTATTTTGATTGATTGATAAAAATACCCGATGAAAATTGTTTGACTTGTAATCCGAGAAAGAAATTCATCTATCCCATCATATTCATCTGAAATCTAGACACCATAAGGTTTGAAAAATTCTTACAGTACTTAGGATTTGTAGAGCCAAAAATAATATCATCTACATAGATTTGAATTAAAATGATATCGGCTTTTTCCTTTTTGATAAACAAAGTGGTATCCACCGTTTCTTTTGAAAAACCAGACTTGACTAGAAATTTGGAAAGGACATCATACCAGGCTCGAGGAGCTTGTTTCAGACCGTAGAGTGCTTTGTCGAGAATGTAGACGTGATTCGGTTTCTCTTTATTGACAAAACCTTCTGGCTGAGAGACGTAGACTTCCTCCTTCAGAATGCCATTCAAAAAGGCAGTCTTCACGTCCATTTGGAAGACCGTGAAGTTCTTATGGGCTGTGTAGGCTAGAAACATTCTAATTGCCTCTAATCATGCCACAGAAGCATATGTCTCGTCATAGTCAATTCCTTCCTCTTGTCTGTATCCTTTGGCTACTAGTCTTGCCTTGTTTCGGATAACGGTACCATCTTCGTCTTTCTTTATCTTGAAAACCCACTTCGTACCTATAATTGTTTTACCTTAAGGTTTTGGTATGAGTCTCCAGACTTGAAGTGCATCGAACTGATTCAACTCTTCTTGCATTGAGATCACCCATTCTGGATCAGCAAGTGCCTCTGATACGCGAGTTGGCTCGAACTTGCTCAGAAAGGAGTCATGCATGCACAAGTTTATTGATGCTGACCTAGTTTGCACCGGTTTTGATGGATCGCCAATGATCTGGCTTATCGGTTGCTCTTTGGTCCATTTATGTTCATGAGGTAGTGGATTATATGAATGTATGTCAATTGTATCATCTAAAAATCCACTTGTACCTTTTTTCAGCTTGTTCAGGAGGAATGATTATTGCAGTTGAAGTGGTAGGTTCAGAAGGCTCAGCAGGTACAACTTGTTCCGGCTGTAGATGGATCTGTATAGAACATCCTACTGTTTCAGCTACTTATGTCTCTTCATCATTTGTTACTTCTTCAACTGTTGGAGTTGGCATTTGAATTGGAATTTCTTGTTGAATCGGGGCGTTGGATTCAATAGGAACATCTGAACTGGTTGGATAAGTAGTCGTTAAGTCTTCCATCCTGTCAACCACAACAGATTTCTTGACATTAGATCCAAGAAATTCATCATAAAACAATTCAAATAATAAGTCTAAATCAGATAAATGATTAGTTGACGTTGATGCTTCATCTGATTTATTCTGTTGAGACGCAGGTTCTGGACTGATTTGCCCAGAAGCTAGTACGCCGGTTATAATGGGTTCTGAACTGTGTTGTTCGGAAGCCATTTCTTCATCAAACGTGACGTTGATGCTTTCAATCACCGTCTTTGACTTCTTCAGATAGACACGAAATGTAGTTGATGTCGAGGAATAACCAATGAAGATGCCTTCGTCCGCCTTGGCACTGAACTTGTTGAGACTCTCCCTATCGTTTAGCACAAAACACTTACACCCAAATATATGGAAATATTTGATTGTCGGTGTTCAGTTGTTGATTAACGCATAAGGAGTCTTCTTGAATCTGCGATGTATCATGAAACGATTCTGTGTATAACAGGCAGTCGATACAGCTTCTGCCCACAAAAATAGAAGTAAGTCTGATTGACTTAGCATAGTACGAGCAGCCTCGACTAGCGTACAATTTCTTCTTTCGACCACTCCATTTTGTTGAGGCGTTCAAGCAGCAGAGTATTGATGTGAAATCCCGACAGATTCGAGATATTCTTCAACCTTCTTGTTCTTGAACTCTGTGCCGTTGTCTGTTCTTAGAAGCTTGACCGGTTTCTGCAGATTAACCTGGGTCGTCTTCAGGAATGTGATGAGAACATCAGGTGTCTCATCCTTTGAACATAGAAATTTGACCCATGTGTATCGCGAGTAATCTTCCACGATTACGAGTATGTACTTCTTTCCGCCTAGACTCTGAGTTTGCATCGGACTGCATAAGTCCATATGCAATAACTCTAACGGAGCGCTTGTACTCGGTTCAGGCTTTGGTTTATGTGGAGCCCTCTTCATCTTGCCCTTTTCACATGCTGCACAAAGATGTTCTCTTTCATATTTGAGCTCTGGAAGTCCTTTGACGAGCTTTCCACTGACCAGATTATTGATGTACCTGAAGTTGAGGTGAGAGAGCCTTCTATGCCATAGCCAACTTTGTTGCATCGAGGCTTTCGTCAGTAGACAAACCTGCTTGTTAGTCTGGACTTTTGACAAGTTAATTGTGTAGAGGTCTGACTTTCTTGTGCCGACCAAGAGTTCCTCGCCTTCTTCAGTACGAAGTGAACACGTCTTGGCTTTGAAATTGACCTCTAAGCTTTTGTCACAGAACTGGCCGATACTGAACAGGTTGTGTCATAAGCCTTCAACATAGCTCACCTTCTTTATCGTGACGTTGTCATGTTGTACATCACCGTATCCCATTATTGGAGAAAACTGGTCGTTGCCGACTCTGACTGTTCCACAATACTTCTCTTTAAAATTAGACAGCATCTCTTTTTGTCCAGTCATATGCTTGGAACATCCGCTATCCAAGTACCACATATGACGGATCTGCACAAGAGAAATAATGAAATAATTGATTTAGATAGTCATAAGACAAAATTTA
Organism: Arctium minus; assembly: GCA_954870635.1. Classification (NCBI taxonomy): domain Eukaryota; kingdom Viridiplantae; phylum Streptophyta; class Magnoliopsida; order Asterales; family Asteraceae; genus Arctium; species Arctium minus. Next base: position 35,581,186 of record OX941088.1, read on the forward strand.
AGACTTTTGAGCATTGAAGTGTGGGTCTTGAACTGATTTGTTCAAAAGCCATATCCTCTTCTTAAGCACGGGTTCTGAACAGACATGTTCAGAAACCATTGTTTTATCTTTGAAGTGCGGGTCTTGAACTGTTGTATTCAAGAACTTAGTTTCTTTGAGGAACGAGTCCTAGACTGTTTTGTCTAGAAGTCATTTCCATAAGCTCTGTTAAACTTTGTGTGCCTGCAACACAGATTTAGCCTTAGGTACCCACTGGAATTTGGGTCCTACTGTGTTAGCACAAGATTTTGGTACCCATTTGAAATTGGGTCCTCTTTTCATTTGAAAGTCATTTGAAGCATTATAATTAGATGAATGCACATGATAATTTCCAAACCAATCTTCAGAATCTTGACAAGCAGTAGAAACATGTTTATCATAAATAGAAGACTTTCTAGCAGATAAAGATAACTGAAATAATTGCTTCATTGTATATTGTTTACGAGAAACAGCAAGTTTTGAGTTCAAAATAGCAACATCAGCAATTAAGACATCTTTACTAGGCGAAGTCTTACTACAATTAACACTACAAAACGATTTAACGGTCTTGTCAAGCTTCTGTTTCGGTTGCCACTGAGATTTAACTTCTGGCCTTTGCTTGCTCAGATCTGAAACATGTGAAACTCGTGAGTTAGACTGTTGAGCAACAAACGAATGCTTCTTCTTCGGATGACCAGTAGTGTTCGATTTCTGTGAATGCTTAGATATAATCTTACATTTAGCACTCTTTGCTTTCACAGAGACTGAGTTATAAACTTTCATTGATTTTTCACTGTTAACAGGCATACTGGTTTTTCCCAAAGATTTCTTAACAAAGGATGAATGGTTAGGAAGTTTGGCATTAAAGTCAAATTGATTAAAACAATCATCTAAACCACCGTTAGAGTTCAGAAAATCAAACTCTTTATTTGCTAGATCAAACATATCCTCAGAGTTTGAAGCCTTAGAAAGAACAGTATCTTTGAACACAATTGAAAAAACTTTTTGTTCAATATTCATCAAAAGTCTTTCATCTGTTAAAGAATTCTCGAGTTCAGAAATTTTACTTTCCAAAACGAGAGGAGAGACATATAGTTTACCTTGAATAGGCTTCGCCTCCATTTCTTTGACAGAATAACTCTGAAAGAAGTCATTTGAAAGATATTTCTTTTGATATATTGGATTATCATTATAACTATTATTCAGCTTCGCATAACGAAATGGAAGGTGAACTTTAGATGATTTCAAACGTTTTTTAGTTTCGTTGGCTTCATCCTTTTCAGACAGTCTAGTCCAGAAAACTTTAAGCTCATGATTCTTCGAGCTAATTTCAAAGAAAGAAGATCATAAAGTGCAGGCACTTCAGATATTCCTTTTTGAAGACAGTGAGGATTCTTATAACCGATTCCCCATTTTTCTATTTCCTCTTTGGGTTTGTTCAGATGAATAGTTTGTTCAGTTTGACCCAATTTGTATAACTTCTCTTCCAAACTTTTAAATTTTGCAATTAAAGTTTTGTTTTCTTCAGTACATGAAGAATTCATTTTCGTAAGCTCATACAAATCAAGCTCACTTTTTTCTCAGTTTAGACTTGAGTTCAGAATTCTGTTTAAGAATTGTTGTCTTTTCCTTTGCGCTGGTGTCATTATTTCTATGTGAAACCTCAACCAATACTTTCTTCTCAGCAATTTCGTCGCTAAGTTTCTGTATCGATTGGTTTTTGTCAGTAATAACACCATTTTCTCGCTTAAGTTTTGACTCTAACTCTTGTTGTTTTAAATTTATGGCATGCATTTTATTTATGAAATCTGAATAAGATAAATCACATACCTCATCTATCTCATCCTCTTCTGAATCTGCTTCAGCGTCTGATTCCTGCTTTCCCATCAAGCACATGTTGACTGCTTCATCTCTCTCTTCATTCTCTTCTTCCTCGTCTGAATGATCAAGCCAGTACTCATCATCTGCCATCAGTGCCTTACCCGCCTCCTGTTGCTTTGCAAGAAGCATCTTGTTCTTGTAGTAATCGGAGTTTCTGACTTTGGTTCTGCGGCAGTCTCTGGCAAAGTGACCTGTTTTGCCACAGTTGTAACACGCTGGTGGTTCTGACTGACTGGATCCTTCAGCTTGAAATCTTCTCTCTTCCGGCTTCTTCTCTTCTATTCTCTTCCCTTCAGCATGATACCTTCTCTCTTCCGGTTTCTTTTCCTCTATTCTCTTCCCTTCAAACTTATTTCCTTCATATCTACTTCCTTCAACCCTTTCCTTATGAGCATAATTGTTAGGACCAGAAGAATACCTCTGACTGTTTGAACTTGGCTTCGTGTAGAACTTCTTCTGAAAGGCCTTAGTCAGCATGAGCATATCCTGCTTCAGTTGTTCACAGTCATCCGAGTCAGAGTTTGCATAAGCTTCATTTTCTTCTGATTCATACACAGTCGTATTGTTCTTCTTCTTCTTGACAACAAGAGCAACTGTGTCTTCAACTGTCTTTACTTTCTGCCTCTTTTCATCTAGAATTTCATCCACCTCTTCTTCATTTTGTTTGAGGGTTTCATACACCTCATGAAGTGGAATCTCATTCATATCCTTGATCTGCTTCATCTGTCTGGCAAATCTCTTCCATTCCGGCTGTAGAATACTTAGGAATTTGACGTTCAGCTTGATTTAAGATTTGGTGACCTTGTTCTTGCTTAGTTCGTTTAGCAAGGTCACGAATCTGTCATAAGTTCCTTCTAGAGACTCTCTACTTCTGCCTTTAAATTCTTCATAATTGTTTAGGCAGTTGGAAAGTTTGAGTTGATTCCCAACCTTTGAACCCAGCATCATCTTCTCTAGCTGATCCCACATCTCTTTGCCCGAGGCTTTATAGCTGTCAATCTTTACATAGATTTCGTTTGGAATTCCTTGTAGAATGTATGACTTTGCTAATTTATCACCTTTAGCTCTCTTTAAGTTATCATCTTCGAGCTCATGATACTTAAGTTCAATCTGTGTTGGCACAGTTCCAACCATACAAGTCGTCATTACTGGTTTCATAACCCCTTATTCTATCGATTGCCTGATGAAATCACCCAACTCATGTCTGTCAACAAAGTTTAGGAACCGATCTTTCCATTGTTCGTATTCTCCTTTAAAGAGAACTGGTTGCTTGGTGTCAGTTCCGATTGCAAGGGCTTCTCTAGATGTCATTCTGAATAAAAAAAAATCGAAGTCTGGAAAACTTTGCGTTTTTAGAAGGTGGCGCAAATGAGATTTGCGTGAAGAGTGGGTTGCGCAAACTGAGGTTTGCGTGACTAGAGGGTTGCGCAAACTTTAGGTTTTCTTGAGCTGATGGTTTGAGTGAACTGATTTGAGGTTTGCGTTTAGTGAAGTAGAGCTTTGAGTGGCGCAAAGTGGGCTTTGCGTGATCAGTTGGTAGCGCAAAGTGGGCTTTGCGTTTTACGTAGGTTGCGCAAAGTAGACTTTGCGTTTTACGTTGGTTGCGCAAACTAGACTTTGCGTGAGCTTTGAGTTGCGCAAACTAGACTTTGCGTGAGTTCGTCCTGTACTTCGATAAATCGACTAATAAACCTGTTTTTCCAAGATTAGCAGTCCCAATATGCAATAAAATGACCACTAACCTATCTAGAACAGATTGTTACCACTCGATCTTGATAAAAATCACTTTTTGAAATGCAAATCGATGGCACAGTAACTTTTTCTAAACGTTAACTCAGAAAACAAAATCACAAATTTGGAACTCGATTTAAGCTCTATACTGAAATCAAACACTCACAACTCGATCTAGCAGCCTAATCGATCACAACCTGATCGATTTCCACACCTAAAACACTCAAAATCTCGAAAATGATTTTGAAAATATGAACACAGAGTCATAAGTTTAAAAACTTGATTTTGATCTATTATCAGGCTCTGATACCAATTGTCGGTCCACAATGTTTATCAAGTATTATATCAAACAACTCATAAACGATTACCAACCTGTTTGATTAATAACAATCGATGATTACAAGGTTTTCGGTTTGAAGCTCTCGTGTTTCTCTCTGTGTTTTACACCTTGAATGTGTGTGTTCTTGTGTGTACTAATCTTAGAGTTGTTAGAGAGTGTTGTTAGATGTGAGATATCAGATAGATGATATCTCACCTAACACACTACCTAATATAATAATAAACTAACTAAAACTAATATCTAGATATTATAGTTAAACTAATATAATATCAAATAAAAAAGATATTATCTAACTAACTATAAAATACTAAAACAATACTTTGACATATTATTACAAATGACATTAGACTTAATATCGAGAATCGACTTTCCGCCTTTAGCTTCAGATTGGATGATCTTGAATCCAATGAGACTGTGGTCTAACACTTTGTCAAAGCAAATTTATTCACTTAAATTGAAAAGACAAAAAGCAGTAAAACTATGAAAGTACGAGTTCTGATCAGAAATAATCAGAAGTCATCACCTTTTTACTCCCCCTGAAATTATGCATTTGAAACTTATCATTGAAAAAGATATGCATAAAATTTCATACAAATATGTACTCCCCCTTGAAGGTTGATTTCCTCATTCGAGTATTGGAGTACAATCTCATATCAGCACTGGACTAAGGTCTTTTGATCATTGAAGTACGAGTCCTAAACTGTTGTGTTTAGAAGTCAATCTTCGTTGAAGTACGGGTTCTAAACTGATTTACTTAGAAGCCTTCTTTACTTTGATGTCCGGGTCTTGAGTTGTTTTACTCAAGAACCATTGTTGACATTTAAGAACGAGTTCTAATCTGTACATAATCAGAAGTCGACATTATTTGAAGTTCGGGTTCTGAACTGAAGTATTCAGAAGCCTATTTGACTTTGATGTCCGGGTCTTGAGCTGATTTACTCAAGAACCATTCTTCTCCTACTCCCCCTTGACAGTAGGTGCCTGCAACACATAATCATCCTTTTTCTTTCGTACCCACTGGTATTTGGGTCCATGAGTGTTAGTTGCAGTTCTTGTGGGGGTTACTGAGTAAGAACCATACCAGTAATGATCACTAGTCTTGTGAACAGGATCATGTGTACGACAATAAGAACAATAGAATTTCTTACCTGATAAACTGATTAATTTATCTCTCGTGTAAACAAAATCAGGTTTACCTTTATGTGCATTGTTCTTCTTGGCATTAGACGTATGTACACATGAGTTTTTACTTTTTAGCTCATATTTCTTCTTTGCTTCAACTGGTTTTCTGTTCCAGACCAGTTCTTCTTCTTTGTAGCTTCTTCTTCTTCGATGTGTACCTGAACCATCTATATTTCTATCATTGAAAAGGTTAGAACTACAAATTTGATTAGAAGATTTAACTGACCTTTTAGAAGAAGCAGTTTTGGATGTTGAACTTGTAGCTGACTTGAATGAGCATTCTGAATCAGCTGAATCATCTCGAGGTGAGTGGACAATTGACTCTGGAGTCTTGCGCTCAGTCACCACCACCATTGAAATAACCTTTTCAAGCTCATTAACCTTTGAAGAATAATTGTTTCTTTCTTTGACAAGAAGGTCAATCTTCGTCTCAAGCTCACACTTCTTTTTCTTCTCTTTCTGTGCATTCCTAGAAAGTTTAGATAGCTTTGCATTAAGCTTCCTAATTGCAGCTTCAAAGGTGCTTCTCTCTTCTTCAAAACCTTTCTTTGCACCCTTTCTTCCATCTGATATTTCTTTTAAGTATCCAATGTTCTTCTGATCAAATGCCTTCTTCTCCTTGGCAAACTGATCTCTTTCCAAAATGATTACTTTCTCAAAGTTACAAACTTGTTGAGAAAGCATTATACTTTTAAGCTCTATCACCTTCTTCTCTTCAACACTCTTCTTGGAATGATCTGAGAACTTCTTCTCAAACTCAGATATTTTCTTTTGTAGCTCAGCATTTGTACTCTCCAAGTCCTTTGATTTCTTCTCATTGCTATCAACAGACTCTTGCTTCTGTATTTGAGCATCAAGACCAAAAATCTTTCTTTTTAGCTCTGAGTTCTCAGCTACCAAATCTTTTGCTTTTAAGAAAACCTGTCGGTCTGAGACAATTCATTCAGAGTTTAATTCAAGATAGTCTCATATCTCTTTCCCTGAAGCTTCGGGAATATCCATTAAATCATATATTTCTTTAGAAATACTCTTTATCAAATAAACTCTAGATCTATTATTAGCTCTGTCTCTGTGCATCTGTGCTCCTTCAGACAATGATAATCTCATGTAGTGACCCAGATCATCATTATCTACAAAGCTGAAAAAATTAATTTTCCACTTTTCGTATTCTCCTTTGTTTAACATTGGAAAAATACCGCTTGAGTAAGTCATTCTGTTTGAAAAGAAAAGGTGAATATGATCGTTAGTTCAAATAAAATCAAACAAAAATTCAGAAATAAAATTTCCAAATTTAACCAAGTCTGGAACTGGCGCAAAAATCAAAGTTTGCGTTAAGAGGAGCTGGCGCACAATAGAGTTTTGCGTGAGGAAAGGATCGCGAGAAATGGAACTTTTCGCGAGTTAAAGTTGGCGTGAAATAAAGTTTGCGTGAGATGTAGGTAGCGCGAAGTGTAGGTTTGCACGATGAACTGTTGGCGCAAAAACACTCGACCGGAGATGGTGCGACCGGTGTGGTGTATCGATCGACCGGTATTGTGTACGACCGGAGGTTGTTCTTAACCGGACCTTTGCACGACCGGAGTATGTGGTCGACCGGGAAAGTTTTTCGACCGGGGATTTTTTTTTCCCGACGGGGGGGTACTGTAGCAACCGGGGGTACTATAGCAACGGGGGTACTGTAGCGACCGGGGGTACTGTAGCAACCGGGAATTTTATGCTTTTCAATCGGTAGAGAATAGTTCGACCGATATGAAACCTTCGACCGGTGTGTTCCTACGACCGGTATGGAATTGTTCGACCGGTGTGGACTGTGAGTGTGACCGGTGTGAAACTTCGACCGATAGTGTAGAGACCTGCGACCGGATTTGAACTGTGATTTCGACCGGGGTGCGTTTCTTCTTCGTTAAATCGGCCCTGTAAATCCCAAATTGACCAACCTAGATGTCGATTTACAACACCAAATTTTGACAAGTTGATCGACTTGCCAACTACAACAACACACTACCTTTTGATTTTAAAAACAACCTCTGTATCAAAATATGATCGATGATACAGTGTTCTTGAAGATGAAGAACACAGAGACTTTTTAAAAGTTTGATTTTGATCTGGTATTTGCTCTGATACCAATTGTGAGTCTGTGTGTTTGAACACGATCGTTACCAGATAATCAAACAACAAACATATAAAGATTACCAACATGTTTAGATATATAAACGCGGATTACAAGGTTGATGTTCTTCTTCACAGTTTAAGCTCTCTATCTCTGATGAACAGTAAGGTCGATTTCTTAGATTGTAAGATCTGAGATATTCTAAGATCTCACCTAACTTAAACTAACAACTAATAATATCTAATACAAAATAATATCTAACTAAATATCTAAACTTAATATAATAGATATTTAGGAATAAACTAATATTAAATACTAAAAACAAACTTTGACTTTTATTACAAAGTAACATTAGACTAATCTTGAGAGTGGCTTTTCAGCTCTAGCTTCAGATTCCAGTCTTCAGATTGGATGATCTTGAATCCAATAAATCTGTGATCTAACAAAGGTCATGGCACCGGTCGATGTGAGGGTTCGGTCGAGAGAGGGTCGAGTGAGAGTTCGGTCGAGGGAGGGTTCGGTCAGAGAGAGAATTGGGGATTTTGGGGCAAGTCTGTGTTCTGGATTGGTCCGAGTCTAAAGTGTTTTGGTCAGTCCAATTACTTAAATTCTTTATCTTTCGTTATTGTAGGGAAGAATTTCTAGATAAGTGCAGCGGTGATCAGGTGAGTTTCTGACTCATCAACCTCTTACCCTTTCTAAAATATTATTGCACTGAAATTGGGATTTGCATGAGATTTTGTTGTTGACTGATGTTATTTTTTAAAGGAAGATGTTCGCAATATATCTGATTAAAAAGAATTTATATAAATGATTCTTGGTGTTACAATGCATCGATATGGGAAATGTTGGGCTTGTGGTGAGTATAGAAATTTCACACCACCAATGTGTGCGGAATTTGTTTCCCTCACATGTGGACGGGGAGTCTGCTTGGGCCCCGGTGTGATCGGGGAGTCTGCTTGGGCCCCGATACGAGAGGGGAGTCTGCTTGGGCCCCGATACGAGAGGGGAGTCTGCTTGGGCCCCGATCGTAGATGTGCACTTGGTGACTGGATCTTGGAACACAACTGATCATTGTGTTCCCGAATGGAATGCGGTTTCAGTCTTGACTTTTGTTAAATAATTTACATATGGTGTTGCTTATTGGTTCGTCGCTTATTATAAATTGTTATATCAGTGTTTGCTTAGTTACTCCTGGATGTTTGTTAGAAATGCACTAGACCTTACGGTCTAACTCTCGTTTTCAAATCTTAAAAACCCATTTTCAGGAAGAATCGGGGGTAATGCTTCGGGAAAAGGAAAAGAGAAGGCTTAGAGTTGTAGCAGACTCGAGTGGTGAATTAATTTAGTTTATTTGTTGTTTAAATGTAGAAACTCTCGGTTGTGGTCAAGATTTCCTTTGTTTAAATTCTGGTCTTTGCGACTGTAGACCTTTGGTATTTGAATTATATTATATTATGTTTTCGTTTGAAATTTGGGTTGTTACATTTGGTATCAGAGCCATAGTTTAAGGGATTTAGGTGACCGGATGGGCCTAAACTTAAACTGAGAACTTAGGAAACACAGCTGAGAGATAGGATGTCTGGGAAATTCCACTCTAGGAGTGTTAACGATAAGGTAGCGAGGACTATCATGTAAGGTAAATTTGGGGTTCCACCTGGCCAGTGTAATCGCAAATTTACAGGTACATGTATGTGCTTAAATGACCTTACCCTGTTAGGTTGGTTGAGCTTTGGGCTGGTATCGTCTTAGCGGTTTAGTCATGTCAAGGTGATCGAGTAATGTGGTAGTACGGATAAAATTTTTAATCTTGTGAGTGGTTGACAAGGATTTGATTGGTTAAGTAAGAATGATTCTGGAGTAATTATTGATACTTATAGAAAGGAGTTGTGTTCGGAGTGTCGGCGAACCATCTAAGATTAAAACTTTTAGGGTTCGATAGAGAAGCATACTATGTATTTATGCTCTTAATTTCTGTGGAGACTCAGTGTCTGGGATTTGAGGTATTGATCAGTCTGCGTGGAAGAAGAGGTGTGTTTGGATATTGAATTTCTCAACTCAGGATCAAGTGAAAGCAGTAACCCCTGTGCACGTCAATTAAGCAGTGGGGTGGTATGATCGGGTGAGAAGAGAATCGATGTTAATATGAAATAGGGAGTAAGAATGTCATGAAGGACAAGTGGGTGCAGTAATCTTTACGATCCAAGTTCGGAACTGGGTTTTTGCAAACCCACGGTCGGGATAGGAGCGATGAAGTTAGGGATAAGCGAGTACACAGGAAAGAACCTGTATTAGAAATTGTTGCAAGATAGAGAGATCGACCCTCGGGTCAAAGGCAGGGTGTTACCGGGAATCAGTGAGAATGCAAGCAGTCGACCTTGTTAGAGTGAGTAGCCTCCATTTGTTTAATGAGTCTCAGACATTGTGTTTAAAATGGATTGCATAAGTCACTGTATATTAAAAAATTTATGAGTGTGTTGAGTTTTGCTTGGAAGCCATTGCAGCGCAGGCAAAACGTGTAGTCTATGTATGGAAAATTATTTGTGTTGCAAACAGAAATTTTGGATTCAATAATTGGCGAACTGTTTCATTCTTTCTCGTCAAGTCAACTTTTACCGTGCCGGTCATAACCACTGACCTCCTAGTTTTATAACTAAAAGCAGAATGGGCATGTCATTATCATATCCATGGGTGTGGGAGTCGGTTGACTCATTCGGGAAATTCGTGTAGTTTTTCAAGTCGCATAGAGGAGTTCTTTGCACACATTTTGTGTCATCATGCATGAAGGCTATGAACTCGCTAGGTCGTGGAGGATGTTAAAATTAAGTTAAGTAAATGTTTTGAGAGTTGAAATTGATGGTTGAGCCGTTTTTGGTCGAACTATAACTCTAGTGTTTTCGTTAGAGGAGGGTGGTGGATAATGAACATTTCATATGTTGTGGTGGTAACGTTCTTATGGAGGTGGCGTGGATTTTGATACGGTAATTCGGGAAGTGGTTGTTTATGAGTGTTTATGTCAGGGGTGAATTACGAGATTGTTAGGGTACTTCTGATTGCAACATGATAATAGGTGGTGTTGTTGTCCCTTAATGAAAAGTTTTCGATGATTGAGCCCGAGTGTTGACAAGATTTTGTAATAAGATTATGTATCGAGTGGACCCGATGTCTTCATCAACCATGGACTGGGAGGTGTAAAGTGGGTTATGGAGTGTCTGGAGAGGAGATTCCATGGAAATCTTCGCTGTTAGGGAACTTACTGAACATCACCCTTTAATGGTAATATCGAAAGCGACGACCATTTAAACTATCCGGTGTTGGGGGGTTGTCGTCGGATAACTGAGAAATTAAGGGGTATCTCTAGTGCAATATTTTTTTCGAGGTTGTAGAAGGTTTTTCCGGGAGAAATGTGCACTTTGTTTTGATGAACCGCATGGAAGGAGTATTGGAAAGCACGAGATCGTTAGCCTGAAGAGGTGATTTCTTGTAAAGTTTGGGTATCTGTATGGGAATGAGGTATATCGCACAGTCAAAGTGAGTGCACGTCAATTATATCGATCAACAAGGGAGGACGTCCTATCCTCTTTGATTATCTGGAATTTTTCCTCGAAGATCGAAATGAGCTAACGAGAATCCGGAACTTACTTAAGTATTGGGTGATCCAGATTTGTGATTTATGTAATTTGAGAAGACGAAGTTTGGATATGACCTTGTCTATAAGTAGATGTGTAGTATTGGTTACAAAAAAGATGGTAGCGATAGGTATGTCAAGAGGATCAGGAGGATTGTGTCAGGGTGTGATAGTGCGGTGTATTAGTTGCATGGCAAATTAGTGGCGTTTTACACCAAGGCAGGTAATCCATCGATGTGATAATGCGATACCGTTGTGTTAGGTGGTGGATTGTTGTTGAAATCTGGGATAAGCGGAAGTGTAAATATTGGTTCAGAGATTTTGAGGAGAGATTCATAAGTGACAAATATGTCTGGCATGGATGTTGCATTGTTGTTATTTTGAGGTGTATGAGGGTAAGTGGTATTTAGCGACCATCGAAAAGAGGAACCTGTGTACTTATCAGTCGCGTTGAGTTTCAGGTGAATGTATCTTATTCCAATCGAATACCGAGGAGAATGTCCTATTCGGTTAAGTTATGATGCTCTGTAGTGGGTTTGAAGTTTAGATGGAAATGTTGAAGTATTTTTTGGGTGTAAAGGAATCTCAGTGGATAGGTCAAGTCTGCTTGAAGAGTGAGTGGTGCATGATATGTTGAAAAATTAAGTATTGTTTCGGGTTGACCCAAATGTTTTCCCCCAAGTAAAAATTGCGGCGAAACCGAGTACGTTAACGAGGAAAATCATCGTTTCGGGCTAGCGTGTGATGGTGAAGTGGGTATGTCTCAATACGAGAGTAAAATGGAAGTAATAAATTCGTCTGGTGAAACGGAAGAACATGGAGTATGTTTAATGGTGGGCTTTGGGCGTGCGTATGAACTCCTCGTGAGTATAAGGGGAAAAGAACTTTTGTGTATGTGCTAGCTGAGGTGAGGAAATCAATCCAGGTGCGACCGGTGGTAGGTCCTTCCTTTGAAAATGTGTGAACTCTATGTTTTTGGGAAGTCATGGTAAAAGTGGTTGAATGAGATACTCGGAAGGTAAGATCAGCGGGGGTGAATAAGCATTAGGGCGATGGACATTCCGAGCGAGCTTTGTGTTTAACTAGTTCTGTAAGAAAGTATGGCTTCCTTTCAAGACAAGGGAAAGCATATTTAACCTTGGAGAGTTATAGGTTATAACTGGGTTCAGTGGTATTCGGTTATATGTTGGGATTGGATCAACTTGTCGGAGGTCTGTTCGGTTAATATATATGTGGAAGTTATACGCTCAAAGTTCAAAGGAACACGTGAGAATGATATTTTGGTCGGTTTGTGCTAGTGCGACGGAATTATTTATCTGTGATGAATTAGTGATAAATGTCGTGAGGTAGGACATCGTACTAGTAGTGTTGGATGCGAGCCATACCCGTGGGCTTTACCAAGAATTGTGTTATTTGATTAAATGAATTCTTATCAGTCATCTTGGGAAGGAAGTTCAAGAGTGACTTGGTGTTAAGCTAGCGAAACGATCCGGTTGTTTTGTCGAAATTCAAGTTTCGTGGCAGGGACTTCAGTGATTATTTCCTTAAAGGAGTGAAGTTATGTGTAAGAATTCAACTTAGACGCGTTTTAAAACTGTGAGTCCGGGTGTGTGGACAAAGCGGACAATATCTGGTATGGTTGGCCTGGGATGTTACAGATGGTATCAGATTAAAGTGATTATTACGTTTTTGTTAATTTGTTTATATTTGGTTGCCAATTTGTAAAAGAACCTGAAACTATCACTGATCAAAAGGTTAGAAGGTTAAGGAATAAAGAAATTGGGTTGGTAAAAGTCCAATGACGTTTTCATAAAGGACAGGATACTACTGGAGAGGTTGAATTAGAAATGCGAGCCAAATATCCTCATTTTGTTCGAAGAGAAGATTCCGAGGACGGAATCCTTTTAAGGGGGGAAGGTTGTAAGAACCATTTGTAGAAATATCTAATTTTGTAAAGTCTTGGGTTATTGGGTGAAATTTTGGAACTTAAGGGACTATTAAGTAATTTAGGGTAAATATCAAAAAAGGGGAAAATCCCTAATGTTTCTCTCATTCTGCACAATTTGGAGGCGGCAGTGAGAGGTTGGATTGGAGAGCTTGGTGAAGAGAAGATTAGGGTTCTTGAAGAAATCAATCTCAAAGATTAGTTTTCTTATTTAAGAATGCATTAATTTCTCTATTCATCTCCTTATTAGTTTTGGGATTGTGGATCTTAGTTGTGTGAGATTTCTTTTAAAACCCTTAAGGACTGTTCTGGGTTAGGTTGGGATTGAAATCTAATTAATGGATTAACCTTGGGTGGTGTTGATTGCTATTATGTTGTTTAGATTTCCAAATTAATTTTAGTTGGATAATTGATTTAAGTTCGTTGTGGTTATGTTGCCATCGATCGACTCGCATTTTGGGGTTTTCGTTGTTCGAAATCGTAATCCCAGGAGATGTGCAGTTTGGGGGAGGCCCCGGCCGATTTTTGGTCCGGTGACCGGGGAGGCCAGTCGTGGCACCGGGGACCAGGGTGGTAGTGGATCCAGGGACCGGGAAGGTCATGGCACCGGTCGATGTGAGGGTTCGGTCGAGAGAGGGTCGAGTGAGAGTTCGGTCGAGGGAGGGTTCGGTCAGAGAGAGAATTGGGGATTTTGGGGCAAGTCTGTGTTCTGGATTGGTCCGAGTCTAAAGTGTTTTGGTCAGTCCAATTACTTAAATTCTTTATCTTTCGTTATTGTAGGGAAGAATTTCTAGATAAGTGCAGCGGTGATCAGGTGAGTTTCTGACTCATCAACCTCTTACCCTTTCTAAAATATTATTGCACTGAAATTGGGATTTGCATGAGATTTTGTTGTTGACTGATGTTATTTTTTAAAGGAAGATGTTTGCAATATATCTGATTAAAAAGAATTTATATAAATGATTCTTGGTGTTACAATGCATCGATATGGGAAATGTTGGGCTTGTGGCGAGTATAGAAATTTCACACCACCAATGTGTGCGGAATTTGTTTCCCTCACATGTGGACGGGGAGTCTGCTTGGGCCCCGGTGTGATCGGGGAGTCTGCTTGGGCCCCGATACGAGAGGGGAGTCTGCTTGGGCCCCGATCGTAGATGTGCACTTGGTGACTGGATCTTGGAACACAACTGATCATTGTGTTCCCGAATGGAATGCGGTTTCAGTCTTGGCTTTTGTTAAATAATTTACATATGGTGTTGCTTATTGGTTCGTCGCTTATTATAAATTTTTATATCAGTGTTTGCTTAGTTACTCCTGCATGTTTGTTAGAAATGCACTAGACCTTACGGTCTAACTCTCGTTTTCAAATCTTAAAAACCCATTTTCAGGAAGAATCGGGGGTAATGCTTCGGGAAAAGGAAAAGAGAAGGCTTAGAGTTGTAGCAGACTCGAGTGGTGAATTAATTTAGTTTATTTGTTGTTTAAATGTAGAAACTCTCGGTTGTGGTCAAGATTTCCATTGTTTAAATTCTGGTCTTTGCGACTGTAGACCTTTGGTATTTGATTTATATTATATTATGTTTTCGTTTGAAATTTGGGTTGTTACATTTGGTATCAGAGCCATAGTTTAAGGGATTTAGGTGACCGGATGGGCCTAAACTTAAACTGAGAACTTAGGAAACACAGCTGAGAGATAGGATGTCTGGGAAATTCCACTCAAGGAGTGTTAACGATAAGGTAGCGAGGACTATCATGTAAGGTAAATTTGGGGTTCCACCTGGCCAGTGTAATCGCAAATTTACAGGTACATGTATGTGCTTAAATGACCTTACCCTGTTAGGTTGGTTGAGCTTTGGGCTGGTATCGTCTTAGCGGTTTAGTCATGTCAAGGTGATCGAGTAATGTGGTAGTACGGATAAAATTTTTAATCTTGTGAGTGGTTGACAAGGATTTGATTGGTTAAGTAAGAATGATTCTGGAGTAATTATTGATACTTATAGAAAGGAGTTGTGTTCGGAGTGTCGGCGAACCATCTAAGATTAAAACTTTTAGGGTTCGATAGAGAAGCATACTATGTATTTATGCTCTTAATTTCTGTGGAGACTCAGTGTCTGGGATTTGAGGTATTGATCAGTCTGCGTGGAAGAAGAGGTGTGTTTGGATATTGAATTTCTCAACTCAGGATCAAGTGAAAGCAGTAACCCCTGTGCACGTCAATTAAGCAGTGGGGTGGTATGATCGGGTGAGAAGAGAATCGATGTTAATATGAAATAGGGAGTAAGAATGTCATGAAGGACAAGTGGGTGCAGTAATCTTTACGATCCAAGTTCGGAACTGGGTTTTTGCAAACCCACGGTCGGGATAGGAGCAATGAAGTTAGGGATAAGCGAGTACACAGGAAAGAACCTGTATTAGAAATTGTTGCAAGATAGAGAGATCGACCCTCGGGTCAAAGGCAGGGTGTTACCGGGAATCAGTGAGAATGCAAGCAGTCGACCTTGTTAGAGTGAGTAGCCTCCATTTGTTTAATGAGTCTCAGACATTGTGTTTAAAATGGATTGCATAAGTCACTGTATATTAAAAAATTTATGAGTGTGTTGAGTTTTGCTTGGAAGCCATTGCAGCGCAGGCAAAACGTGTAGTCTATGTATGGAAAATTATTTGTGTTGCAAACAGAAATTTTGGATTCAATAATTGGCGAACTGTTTCATTCTTTCTCGTCAAGTCAACTTTTACCGTGCCGGTCATAACCACTGCCCTCCTAGTTTTTATAACTAAAAGCAGAATGGGCATGTCATTATCATATCCATGGGTGTGGGAGTCGGTTGACTCATTCGGGAAATTCGTGTAGTTTTTCAAGTCGCATATAGGAGTTCTTTGCACACATTTTGTGTCATCATGCATGAAGGCTATGAACTCGCTAGGTCGTGGAGGATGTTAAAATTAAGTTAAGTAAATGTTTTGAGAGTTGAAATTGATGGTTGAGCCGTTTTTGGTCGAACTATAACTCTAGTGTTTTCGTTAGAGGAGGGTGGTGGATAATGAACATTTCATATGTTGTGGTGGTAACGTTCTTATGGAGGTGGCGTGGATTTTGATACGGTAATTCGGGAAGTGGTTGTTTATGAGTGTTTATATCAGGGGTGAATTACGAGATTGTTAGGGTACTTCTGATTGCAACATGATAATAGGTGGTGTTGTTGTCCCTTAATGAAAAGTTTTCGATGATTGAGCCCGAGTGTTGACAAGATTTTGTAATAAGATTATGTATCGAGTGGACCCGATGTCTTCATCAACCATGGACTGGGAGGTGTAAAGTGGGTTATGGAGTGTCTGGAGAGGAGATTCCATGGAAATCTTCGCTGTTAGGGAACTTACTGAACATCACCCTTTAATGGTAATATCGAAAGCGACGACCATTTAAACTATCCGGTGTTGGGGGGTTGTCGTCGGATAACTGAGAAATTAAGGGGTATCTCTAGTGCAATATTTTTTTCGAGGTTGTAGAAGGTTTTTCCGGGAGAAATGTGCACTTTGTTTTGATGAACCGCATGGAAGGAGTATTGGAAAGCACGAGATCGTTAGCCTGAAGAGGTGATTTCTTGTAAAGTTTGGGTATCTGTATGGGAATGAGGTATATCGCACAGTCAAAGTGAGTGCACGTCAATTATATCGATCAAAGTTCAAAGGAACACGTGAGAATGATATTTTGGTCGGTTTGTGCTAGTGCGACGGAATTATTTATCTGTGATGAATTAGTGATAAATGTCGTGAGGTAGGACATCGTACTAGTAGTGTTGGATGCGAGCCATACCCGTGGGCTTTACCAAGAATTGTGTTATTTGATTAAATGAATTCTTATCAGTCATCTTGGGAAGGAAGTTCAAGAGTGACTTGGTGTTAAGCTAGCGAAACGATCCGGTTGTTTTGTCGAAATTCAAGTTTCGTGGCAGGGACTTCAGTGATTATTTCCTTAAAGGAGTGAAGTTATGTGTAAGAATTCAACTTAGACGCGTTTTAAAACTGTGAGTCCGGGTGTGTGGACAAAGCGGACAATATCTGGTATGGTTGGCCTGGGATGTTACAGATGGTATCAGATTAAAGTGATTATTACGTTTTTGTTAATTTGTTTATATTTGGTTGCCAATTTGTAAAAGAACCTGAAACTATCACTGATCAAAAGGTTAGAAGGTTAAGGAATAAAGAAATTGGGTTGGTAAAAGTCCAATGACGTTTTCATAAAGGACAGGATACTACTGGAGAGGTTGAATTAGAAATGCGAGCCAAATATCCTCATTTTGTTCGAAGAGAAGATTCCGAGGACGGAATCCTTTTAAGGGGAGAAGGTTGTAAGAACCATTTGTAGAAATATCTAATTTTGTAAAGTCTTGGGTTATTGGGTGAAATTTTGGAACTTAAGGGACTATTAAGTAATTTAGGGTAAATATCAAAAAAGGGGAAAATCCCTAATGTTTCTCTCATTCTGCACAATTTGGAGGCGGCAGTGAGAGGTTGGATTGGAGAGCTTGGTGAAGAGAAGATTAGGGTTCTTGAAGAAATCAATCTCAAAGGTTAGTTTTCTTATTTAAGAATGCATTAATTTCTCTATTCATCTCCTTATTAGTTTTGGGATTGTGGATCTTAGTTGTGTGAGATTTCTTTTAAAACCCTTAAGGACTGTTATGGGTTAGGTTGGGATTGAAATCTAATTAATGGATTAAGCTTGGGTGGTGTTGATTGCTATTATGTTGTTTAGATTTCCAAATTAATTTTAGTTGGATAATTGATTTAAGTTCGTTGTGGTTATGTTGCCATCGATCGACTCGCATTTTGGGGTTTTCGTTGTTCGAAATCGTAATCCCAGGAGATGTGCAGTTTGGGGGAGGCCCCGGTCGATTTTTGGTCCGGTGACCGGGGAGGCCGGTCGTGGCACCGGGGACCAGGGTGGTAGTGGATCCAGGGACCGGGAAGGTCATGGCACCGGTCGATGTGAGGGTTCGGTCGAGAGAGGGTCGAGTGAGAGTCCGGTCGAGGGAGGGTTCGGTCAGAGAGAGAATTGGGGATTTTGGGGCAAGTCTGTGTTCTGGATTGGTCCGAGTCTAAAGTGTTTTGGTCAGTCCAATTACTTAAATTCTTTATCTTTCGTTATTGTAGGGAAGAATTTCTAGATAAGTGCAGCGGTGATCAGGTGAGTTTCTGACTCATCAACCTCTTACCCTTTCTAAAATATTATTGCACTGAAATTGGGATTTGCATGAAATTTTGTTGTTGACTGATGTTATTTTTTTAAAGGAAGATGTTCGCAATATATCTGATTAAAAAGAATTTATATAAATGATTCTTGGTGTTACAATGCATCGATATGGGAAATGTTGTGCTTGTGGCGAGTATAGAAATTTCACACCACCAATGTGTGCAGAATTTGTTTCCCTCACATGTGGACGGGGAGTCTGCTTGGGCCCCGGTGTGAGCGAGGAGTCTGCTTGGGCCCCGATACGAGAGGGGAGTCTGCTTGGGCCCCGATCGTAGATGTGCACTTGGTGACTGGATCTTGGAACACAACTGGTCATTGTGTTCCCGAATGGAATGCGGTTTCAGTCTTGACTTTTGTTAAATAATTTACATATGGTGTTGCTTATTGGTTCGTCGCTTATTATAAATTGTTATATCAGTGTTTGCTTAGTTACTCCTAGATGTTTGTTAGAAATTCACTAGACCTTACGGTCTAACTCTCGTTTTCAAATCTTAAAAACCCATTTTCAGGAAGAATCGGGGGTAATGCTTCGGGAAAAGGAAAAGAGAAGGCTTAGAGTTGTAGCAGACTCGAGTGGTGAATTAATTTAGTTTATTTGCTGTTTAAATGTAGAAACTCTCGATTGTAGTCAAGATTTCTGTTGTTTAAATTCTGGTCTTTGCGACTGTAGACCTTTGGTATTTGATTTATATTATACTATGTTTTGGTTTGAATATTGGGTTGTTACAGCTGGAGGTAGAAATAAGGAGGCAGAAGGAAGATATACGTGAAGATAGCGTGTGTGCAAGTAGAAGAAGTACCGAAGGTATGGCTGATGGCTGGTGGGTATGGTGGAGACGTGAAGAAGAAGAGGAAGTACTGGGTATGGTGAGGGGCGATTTTTCTGTGCGTGTCTGTTGTGTGATGAGGTAGAAAAAGAAGCTAACATTGAAGGAATGCATTCAAAGACTTGTACATTGTGCTACAAAAGTTGTTTTTTAAGAGTTTTTTGAATTTCATACTTAAATTGATAGTACTTTGTGCTTTAAGACTTGTCTTTAAGACATTTGATCTAAATTTATATTAAGGTAGTATAGATATTACTTGCAATTTGCAAAAAGTCAATTTAACATAAATATTCCCATTAAATGAAACTTTAAAAAAATCTTAATATATTTGCCTTTGTAAATGTTGAGAGAGAGAGAGAGAGAGAGAGAGAGAGAGAGAGAGAGAGAGAGAGAGAGAGAGAGAGAGAGAGAGAGAGAGAGAGAGAGAGAGAGAGAGAGAGAAGGGTTTTGACCCTATGTATTAAATGAGTGCTATACGTCAAGACTTATTTTGTTACTGTTTTGCTTTTCAAGAGACAAAAGGGTGGGTGCGTTGCTGCTGATAAAAGGTATAGTAGTCTCTATCTAATCTCCCTCAAAATTAAACTCTGATCTGTGTCTCATTCTAGCTCATACCAGCAGATGGAAAAAGAAGGAAGTTGTTCAAAAGAAAAAGAAGTGGAAGCTAATTATAAGGAAGAAGAAAGAGCAAGAAAATTGAAAAGAATATGTGTGTTTTGTGGGAGTAGACCTGGTTTCAGATCTTCATTCACTGATGCTGCCCTTCAACTTGGTCAACAACTGGTAATCCATATCCATGCATTATATATATTTACAGATTTTCTTGAAATTCGCATCCCAATAATAAATTTAAGAAAGTGGGTCCGATTGTTCGTCTGTACTAGTTATGAATCGAACCCATCATCATCTTGAATAAGTTTGAAGGACTGTAATTATATAGATTCTTGATCAGTTCTTTAATTTACATATATATCATATTTGTCATCAGGTTAAAAGAAAGATTGGTTTGGTGTATGGTGGAGGAAGTGTTGGTTTGATGGGATTGATCTCTCAAACTGTCTTTAATGGAGGTTGCCATGTTCTTGGGTAATATATATACTATCCCACACATGTATTAATTATATATATATATATATGCATTATTATGACATTATGTATTATAAACCGATGAATCTAATTTGTTCAGTTAACTAATAAAAAGACAGACAATTAATTAATTAATTATACATTGTATCCACACCTGATTTTGTTTTCATCAGAAAAGATCATGTATTCTTAAACACTTGGAAATTATTTAAATTTATTTTATATATAACATCGAGTAAACTGGGGCGAAAACTAAGTTTTATGCAACCCATAAATACAAGACTCGATGTTTTAAACATGCTTTAATTAATTAGCATATATATATATATATATATATAGGTTTGAATGATTAATTAAACAAGCTTAAACCACTTACGCAAATTATATATACCCACTAGTTATGTTAATTATTTCATCAAATTTGATTGGTTTATCATGGTATCATTATTATATACTAACTAATTAACTACCATCATTTGTATATATTCCATGTAGAGCTAGCTTGTCATAATTAATTCCCATTAATTAATTAGGGTTTTCAATTCCATGAAAAAACTAATTAAGGTTTATGTCTTAATTGTTTTTCTATGCAGAGTGATGCCTAGAGCTCTCTTGCCCCAAGAGGTATATATATATATATATATATATATATAACTTCTTGTTAAGAACTCAAAAAACATTTGGAAAAATTGTAAACCGGTTTTGGATGGACAGATATCAGGAGAAACAGTTGGGGAGCTAAGGATAGTAGAAGATATGCATCAAAGGAAGTCTATAATGGCGGAAAATGCTGATGCTTTCATCGCACTTCCTGGTATGTATATATATAAACAGTTATATATACATATAATATATATATAGATGCACACAAAAGTTAATTTGTCTACAAGTACATTTAGGCTATGTTTGACAAACTAGCTGATAAGCTAACTTTTTAAAACGCTACTATGGTCATCCAAACATGTACAAAAAAAAAAACTAGCTTATAAGCTAGCTAGCATTTTTTTTTGCCAAACAATGCCTTAATTAGATTGCACGCGTCTTAAGATATAAAAAGAATTAATTGCATCTGATCCATGAACATCATATCGGTGGTTTTTATGCAAATTAATGAAACAAGATTAAGGTGCCGTTTGTTTTTTAAGAGGTCTAAAGTCTGAAGTCTTATTTTAGTTATGATTAATAAGAGGTGATGTGTAAAAAGGTCTGAACAATTCAGACTTAAGAGTCATTAAGAAGTTTTTTTAAAAAAACAAACAACCCCTAAGATTTTCGACACCATATATATATATGTGAATGTAAAACACAATTTTCAAACCATATTTTCATTAGAATCTGAACAAGCAACTACCGATTAAAATGAGCCCTCAATATATATGCATACCACAAAACACAATTTTTCACACAATATATTGTTTTTTATTGTTACTCACAAGTCGGGTCCTTCAGGATAAAAGACATATATGTTTACGTGCATTCCACCCACATACATAACTTTTAAGGAAAATGGTGAGAAACGTGAGAAGTGGTTATCAACCGTTGGATAAGAAATGGACACACATTAGGATGAGATGCACCAGATCAATTCCCTTCTAAGCCGCAATTCATGGGATGGCTTGAGATTAAAAGAGATCAACGTTTCAGATCCACTTCTCATGCTTCTCCTCGTTAACTCAACTCCTCACACGATTCATCGCCTATATATATATATATATATATATATATATATATATATATATATATATATATATATATATATATATATATATATATATATATAGTTGAGTTCTTTTGTTAACCTTCATATTCTTGTTAACTATGTGAACTAATCCAAATCATCCATCTTGATATTAGATGGTTGAGATTAATACTTAATTTTTATTAAAAAAACGTCCCATTTATTACATATGAAGGTGAACATGACTGGTCAAGGGTACTATGGGGGGGAAAAGGCTCATAGTATTAATCCATATTAAACGCTTAATTGAACATTTATTTTATTACAATAGAAACGGATGAACATTTATTACATTTATTTCATTACATATGAAACATTTATTATGGGGAAAAGAAATTGATTTAATCATAACATACAATATAATTATGGAAGCTTCATTTTTGTAACCCCCAATAAAAATTAATTTTAATTCAGAAAACACATGAACATCCCTGAAATGAACGCAACAACGATGAACATCGATAGAGATGAACACAAATGTTCATCGATGAACACCTTACAAACATAAAACATTGATAGATAGGAACATCGATGAACACCTTACAAACATAAAACATTGATAGATAGGAACATCGATGAACACAAACATTGATAGATGGGAACATCGATGAACACCTTGCAAACATAAAACATTGCATAAAATACATATGTTCATCTTTAATATAGGAATGTTCGTGTGATTTACGAATTATGATTAATATATGATAAATTTCTTGAAAAGAACGACTATACGATCTACTATTTTATCAAACATATGCATCGAAATATGTTTATCCTATTGATATGATGTAAAAAATGTAGGATATGGAGATAATACAATAATCGTAACCTACCATGTAATTATGGAAACTTATTTTTTGTAACTCCTAATAAAATTAATGCAAAATTGTTAGAAATAAAATGACATATATACCCTTTAATATTAAGAATTTCAATAATTTAAACATCAACAATTCTTGAATTCTTATTGGTTGAACAAGGTTCATAAAGTTAACAAGAAATGGATGATTAACAAATGATCTTTGCTATATATATATATATATATATATATATATATATATATATATATATATATATATATATATATATATATATATATAGTGGAAGAATATTTTGCAACCCTGAAAAATGTTGCAACCCTTGCAACCCACATCTTAACCGTTGGATTCATGGTCGACGGTTATTTTATTTTTATTTTTCTGTTTTTTTAATTAAAAATATTGGGCCCCACATCTATTGTAACCGCCGATCATGAATCTGGCGGTTAAGATGTGGGTTGCAAGGTTTGCAACATTTTTAAGGGTTGCAAATAAAACAACCTCATATATATATATATATATATATATATATATATATACAGAGAGAGAGAGAGCAAGGATCATTTGTTAACCAAGTATTTCTTGTTAACTATGTGAATCTTGCTCAACCAATAGGAATGTAAGGTTATTTGATGTTTAATTTATTTATTCATTTAATCCAAAAGGGCATAAACGTCATAACAGTAGTAATCTTTTGTCATTAGTTTCATGGAAGTTACAAAAAATGAAGATTTCAAAATTACTTTGTAGGTTACGATTTTTGAAGATCGTCATTTTTCATATTACTTTTTTGAATCATTTCAATATTATTATAATAGTTTTGGTTCATGATTGGATAAAACCGTATATCGTATAGTCATTCTTCTCGAAAAGGTGAACAGATGTGAACTTTATGCATAACACGAACAGAGGTGAACTTATATGCTTGGTGTTAAAAGATTTGAACATATATGCATATCATGAACAAATATGTTAACATATTTGCACATGAACGTTGTTGTTAAAACATATTTTAATTTCACATAAAGGTGAACAATCATCAACTACTAAAAGGTGAACAAAGGTGAACTTATATGCATTGGAAAAAGTCATGTAATTAAATTGTGGAAAAGGAGTTTTCATTGCCATTTTATTAAATTGTGAAATGACCATTAAAATGACAATTAATGAGCCATTTTAATGTTACATTTATGGCTTAGGGAAAAATTAATGAGCCCTTTTAATGTGGTTCCCAAAAGAGTAAATGATTTAATCCCAAAATACCCTTGACCACAAATGTTCATATATCTATTTAATAAATAAACCTTATTTAATTGTTTAAAAATCTAGTTTTAATCTTAACCATCCATTACAAAGATTGATGGTCTAGATTGGTTCATATAGTTAACAAGAAAAGTAAGGTTAACAAAAGAATCTAACCCTATATATATATAGGGAGAGGTTCGTTTGAGAAATGGTAAATATATGAGAAATAGAGAAGTAATCTTAGTCATTCATCTGGTCAACATTTGCGACTTTGACCGCGAAACACCGGATAATTCCCTGTGTGGTCTATAGAAGGTAGAGGGGTAATTTCGTAAAATACACGAGATGAGTTCATATATGAATCTGTATGAATCACAAAGATTCATATATGAATTTGTTAATTAGTTCAACTGGTTCATACAGATTCATATACGAATCACAAAGGTTCATATATGAATCTGTTAGTTAGTTCAACTTATTCATATATGAATCACAAAGGTTCATATATGAATCAGTTAAAAGAGTTCAGTTGTGAATTGCACTGGTTCATATATGAACATATAGTTCATATGTGAATTATACATGTTCATATATGAACACAACCCGTGTGTTTTGTAAAATTTACGAAATTGTCTTTCTATTTTTGGGATAGCCGTAACTTTTGACCAATCAAAGCCGCAACTTTTGACCGGTCAAAGCCGCAATATTTGACTAGTCAAATCCGATCTTGACCATATGAATGGCTAAGATTACTTCTCTATTTCTCATATATTTATCATTTCTCAAATGAACCAAAAACTATATATATATATATATATATATATACACTAAGTTCATTTAATTAGTTTGATTTACATTTTCTTTGTCAATATATAAAGATAATGATTGTCGATCATTTACTTAATTTCTAGTCAATAAAAGCTCTTAAATGTGTGTATATATGTATGTCTACTTTATTTTTAGTTAATTAATGTGATAGTTGTATGATTATATAGTTTTTAATACAGTGATTATATATATTGTTGTTTTAAGATAAGTTATTAGAATTTTTTGTTCCTCGTGTTAAGTTTTTTTTTTCTAAAAGTCAATGCATTTGTATAGGAGGGTATGGAACCATGGAAGAGTTAATGGAGATGATCACTTGGTCTCAACTTGGAATCCATGACAAACCAGTAAGTTTAATATTTAATTTTGTTTTTAAATACTATCTTTCACTACAATAAAATGTGATTTTTTTAATATTTTTATAGAACATTTTCAGAAAAAAATTAATTGTATCAAAAGTTTAATAATACGATATATATATATATATATAGGTGGTTTAATTTGCAATCCTTAAAAAAGGTTGCAACCTTTACAACCCATATCT
The DNA here is from genome assembly GCA_954870635.1 of Arctium minus. Classification (NCBI taxonomy): domain Eukaryota; kingdom Viridiplantae; phylum Streptophyta; class Magnoliopsida; order Asterales; family Asteraceae; genus Arctium; species Arctium minus. The sequence continues at coordinate 35,606,358 of OX941088.1, forward strand.
TAACCGTCGGATTTATGATCGACGGTTACAATAGATATGGGATCCAATATTTTTAATTAAAAAAAACAGAAAAATAAAAATAAAATAACCACCGATCATGAATCCAACGGTTAAGATGTGGGTTGTAAGGGTTGCAACCTTTTTAAGGGTTGCAAAATATCCTTCCACTATATATATATATATATATATATATATATATATATATATATATATATGTTCATAGAAGAACAACATCTATTAAGAAAACATGAAAACAATTGAGTACATACAAAATCATATATGATTCACGTACAAAATCATATATGATTCACGCGGCTATGTGTTGGGTCGCGCTGGACATCGCTAGCTCGCATCCGATGTTTTCGGGTTAGTGTATAATCACATATGATTTTGTACATGATCTTATGTTTTTTGTTGTTTTTTTTCTTAAATAGTTAACATTCTCGTTTGAACATTCCTTATATATATATATATATATATATATATATATATATATATATATATATATATATATATATATATATTTTTTTTTTTTTTTTTTTCCTTGAGTCATATTAGGTTGTTCAATTTGTTCTAACTTTTTATTTCATAAGAGTATAACTTATTAGTTTGCCCTACTTTGTTTAATAGTTTATTAATTACAACATATTTGAATAAAATTGATATAGCATTGTTATTGGTCTTATTTCATACCAAATTTATTGTAATGGTTTTAATTTAAAACCTTTTTATGAATGAAAAGGAATGATTAATTAGCATCAATTATTTGTATGTTTTAATTCGATAACTAGGGAAAAAGGAAAAAGAATTATGGAAAACTTACAAAATGACATATAAAATTTAAAAAATATATATTTCAAATATTGTAATATATAATATGTAAATAGAGGTGGGTACTTTTAGGAACAAAAAATTGATTAGGGATCAGACAACTAGTTGACATATTCATCAGGAATATGGATCTGTTAGTTATCAATAATGTTGTAACATATGCATCATGAATGTATGAATCATGATAAATAGCACATCTATATTCATCATGAATATTTGAATCATGACAAATAACACGTTCATATTCATCATGAATGCATTATTTTTTATTTGTAATGGAACTTTCCTCTATAAGTATATACTCTTTTAATCAAATGTAAGAATTATATTATGTACAATTACAAATGAATAGAAAAAATTAATGATATAATTAAACAATGAAATAAAAGGAAAAAAATAAAATAAAACAAATAAGAGAAGAAAAAAAATAGAAAACCAAAAAATAAGAATGCTAAAAACTGAAAATTTGCAAAATTAAGAAGAAAAACTTCAATATCCATGAAGCTTTGTAAAAGAAAATTTTTCATAAGTTTTATAATACTAAGGTAGAAAAAAGATAAATAATAATACCTAAACATTTTTTAGCACATATAATAATAATACGTAAACATATATAGTAAACTATGAAAAATAGAAGTTGGGTATTTTATTTACTAAAATCACATAATGCAATTATTAATTACTTAACATCGATAAAACACATGAGGAATATCGTATTTTTAATATTTTATGTGCAACGTAACTCAAGTAGCAATTATTTTTTAAATCAGGAGGGGTGTTTGAGTAGACGAAAACAGTTGCCCTTCTTTCATGTCCTCAATTGATAATATGACTTATGGTAATAGACACACATCAATAATTATGATTTTATGTACAGATAATCCCTTGATATCTTGTGTATCAATAATAATTAGAAGGAAAAATAAACACGATTTTTGGGAGACAGATGGATATGCGTCCCAAAAATTGTCCATTTCTCAGGCCTCGTAATAGATTTGAATACATCGAGTTATATCCAATACAAGACCATGCATCGCCTATGTTCAATAAATAGAAAAATTAGTTGTCTATATATAAGAATTGAATAAGAACAATTGACTAGAATTGCTAGTTACTTTTATTTTTTAAATGAAAATGGTTAATTACAGGTGGGGTTGCTAAATGTGGATGGATACTATAATAGTTTACTTGCTTTGTTTGACAAAGGAGTAGAGGAAGGTTTCATAGAAGTTTCAGAAAGAAAGATCATGGTTTCGGCTGTTACCGTACAAGACTTGATCAATAAAATAGAGGTAGATTGAAAATACTTTTTTAGATTTTATAATAAATTATACATTCATTCATTGCGTGTATATATCAATATTGGGTTTTAAAAGTAATTCAAAGAAATTAACGAGCAAAAAGCCAAAAGCAGTAATATTAATGACTTGAATCTTGACTTATCTTAATATTACTCTTTGCAAACAGTATTTTTAGATATAAATGTTATGTTCTTAATTATATCAGTGATTTTTAGAAACACTTAACGAAATTATATGGTTTTCAGATTTTTCAAGTGTCATATAATAAAACCCTTCTGTTAGTAATTGGATACAGTGTTACTCCACTCTTAATTATAGATCCTAATTTATGTATTATTGAAGCATTTTCTTGTCGGGTTATATTTTTCATCTTTGCAAAGAGTAAAATAAGTTTTGTAACCATCATATATTATTGTGTATAAATTAACAATTATATTTATTAAAATGTTAAAACATTATATTATAGCATATGATTAATTAGAAAACTCATTTTTTAATAAATTAAATGTATGTTTTAATAATGAAATGTATACCTATCACCACTTTAATTATTAATAAAGATATATATTCCTAATCATTTTTGGATTATATAATCCACAATAATTAAATAAAGTACTATATTTAAATTTATCAAAGGGTTTTGAATCTTTAAATAAAGAAAGCAACCTTTTAAAGAAAACACTTATTATGATTAATGCTATATATAGGCATACAGTATACATATGTCATGGTTGGTTAACTAATTAGATTGGATAATATTAATTAAAATACATACTATTTTGAAATACAATTTAATTAACTAGAGTTTCCAACCTCTTAAGAACATACCTTTTTCCAGAGATTAAATTCATAACATATAAACCATTATAACTTAATGATACTGAATTTTAAATTTGTAATGATTAAGAAAATTAGTGGACTTGTACATTGAAATTTATATATTTTGCAGGAATATGTGGCAGTGCATCAAGGGGTTGTACCCAAACAAAATTGGGAAATGGACCAATCATCATTAGCCTAAAACAAGTGGGAAATAATCTACTCACATATATATATATATATATATATATATATATATATATATATATATATATATATATATATATATATATATATATGATGTTGAATCATTCAATCTTGAACCAAAATTAATTGTTTTCTTATGATTTGAAAATGTCATATTCAGAATAATATTGTTATATAATATGTATATTATGTATTAAAACTTATACAATTTAACCCTAAAAAGGGTAGGATGGTTTGACACCCTATCAATAGGGTGTGTGTATATATATATATATATATATATATATATATATATATATTGGTGGGGATGTAGTTCCATTTTGATCATAAAGGAAATGACATCAAAAGATGGTAAAAGCAAAGTTTATTCTCTATCTTTTGTGGGTCAATCCAAAGTGGGGAACCCTTTGAGATCCCAAATCTTTAATCATCCACTAGAAATTATTATGATTTTGTCTTCTTGTAGTTCCATTGGAATAGGAAGAAACTTCTCTTTGTTTGACCATTGACCACAAATAAACCAAATCCCCCCCCCCACCCCACACATACACACACACCTCATCTCTTAACAAATGCTTTTGGTCCTTTGGCTTTTACATGTTTCAATTTTTAGATGAATCATTTGTCCTTTGTTAAGTCCCTTTCATGTAAACATCCATTATGAGAAGGCACATGAGTTGCATGTGAAAGTTTTCGGAACTGAAAAGAGGCTGATCGGTTTTGTAAATGAATGTAATGATACCATATAAGGAAATGAGAAAAGAAACATCAAAGAATGCAAGAATCATAGTTATCTTGTTGTACATATAATCATAGTTTTAAAAAACATTTGAGGCGCACGCCTCAAGGCGCGCCTCAAAGTGAGGCGGCCCAAAACCAAATGTGAGGCGGCGCCTCTCCAAGTTTGGTTGGGTCGTACGCCCTAATTGTCGGAGGCGATGTTGGGAACTGAAGATTTGTTTAAGTATGATTACTGATACCAGTACAACATGGTTACTACTGCTAAGACAAGTTACTACTGCTGGTGAAGATTAATACTGCTCAGAGTGTTAATGTTGCTATGACTTAATACTGCTTATGTGATAATCTTGGTAAGACGCGCAGATCAAGGTTTGAAGATAATCATGGAAGGTTGAAGATAATCATGGAAGAATATACTGAAGATCTTTTATGTTTTGTAATTATCTTTTATTTTCAGTATATGTATAGAATTATTCAGAATAGTTTGTTACACGAGTATTCTGAGTTTTTTGTTTTGAGAGAGAATTGACCTCAAGGTTTACAACCCTAGTTCTAGAGAAGTAGAATTCGTCTTGGTGAGCATGTTCATCAAGATTGAGGTTTTGTGCGAAAGCTTGTAACTTTAATCATTCAATAAAGTTTACAAGTTGTGATTTCTACTTTACTGTTACATTAATATTTGAATATTAAAGTGTTTTTCCGCAACTTCTTTAATATTGTTTCTTAGTTTCATTATTCTTGTTAAGAATCAGATCCTGACAAGTGGTATCAGAGCCTAGTATTCTCAGAAACCTTCATTCATCATGGAAAACACAGTTGAATCAAACAGTACTCTTGTTTCAAAGGTTCCCATGCTCAAACCTAATGAGTTTGACATGTGGAAACTTAGGATCAAGCAGTACATCCTCCTTACAGACTTTTCTATGTGGGACATTGTTGAGAATGGTCCCTCTGCTGAAGGTAAAATTGGACAAGATGGAAGAAGACCACCTCCAAAAACTGATGCTGAGAAGAAAGTGAGACAATTGGAGATGAAAGCCTTAAGCACCCTGCTTTTGGCCATTCCTAATTAGTATCAACATCAGTTTCACCACTACACTGATGCTCAGATTCTATGGAATGCTTTAGAGAAGAGATTTGCTGGCACCAAGAGCACTAAGAGGAATCAAAGGGATATTCTCAAGCAGCAATATGAGAATTTTACATCTTCAAAGAATGAGTCTATGACTCAAAATTTTGATAGATTCAATAAGTTAATTGGTGAGTTGGCTACTGTTGGAGTCCAGATGGAACAAGATGATGTCAACCGAAAGTTCCTCAGATCTCTTGGAGATGAATGGACCATGTACACTGTTTCATTCAGACAGAATGACAAATTGGAAGAAAATGAACTGGATGATCTGTACAATGATCTGAGAGTGTTTGAATCTGAGGTGGAAGCAAAGAAGAAGCCTACTGGATATGTTCATAATGTTGCACTCCTTTCAGCATCAACTGATTCTACTGCTAACCCTGAATCAGTTAATGCTGCTAATGGAGTAAATCTAGAAAAAGGCAATGAATCTGTTTTTGAATCCTTTCTTTCCAGCCATGGTAACTCTTCTTTAATCAATGATGACTTGGAACAGCTTCATCCTGATGATCTTGAAGAGATGGATATTAAATGGCAGATGGCCATGCTTTCTATGAGGGTGAAGAAGTTCATCAAGAGGACTGGGAGGAACAACTTCTCCCAAAGAAGAGAAGATGGAGCAGACTTTGATAAGTCAAAGGTGGAGTGCTACAAGTGTCATATGAAGGGACACTTTGCCAGGGAATGCAGAATTGGAGTGTCTCACAACAATCACCAACAAGCTGAGACTGGAAGCTTCAACCAGAACAGAAACTCTGTTCAAGCTCTTGTTTCTCAACAAGGAATGGGGTTTGACTGGAGTGATCAAGCAGAAGAGGTCATTCAAAATCAAACTCTCATGGCAGCAGAGATATCTGATCTTCCAACTGAGGTACTCTCTAATCTCTGTTCTCAAACTTGTATAGACACTGTTAAAAGGTACAGAGATCACAACTAGAGTATGAGTGATGACCTTAAGAGGTTAGAAAAGGATAGAAAAGACTATGTGAAAATTGTTGAGAGGTTTGAGGAACAAATTAAAGGTTTCCAAGCCAATGAACTTCAACACACATATGATACAAATTACTGGAAGTGGGAGAAAAATGAGCTAGAAATCCAACTGACAAAGTCTAGAGAGGAGAATGAAAAGTTGAGAAGAGAGCTAGCCAAGGTTAAGCTGGATGTGGAAAAGTTTTCATATGTTTCTAAAGCCATGGATTCAATTCTAAAGGTCCAAATCCATGATAAGCTTAAACCAGGAATTGGGTACAATACCACACCACCACCATACAACAACAACTACATCCCTCCTAAATCAGACTTTCTAGAGACCAAGGATAGGAAGGACTTGCATGAGGGAGCCACTAAGATAGATCCTTTAGATGAAGTAGCTGTTAAGGATAAGACTGAGAAAGAAGCTGGTAAGAGTAAGGATAATACTGTGAGTGGTGAGATTCTCTTAGAAAATAACATTCTTACCAATGAGGGTGGTGGAAGAGATTGGGTCAAATCTGATGACGTAGAGAAGACTGAGGGAAAGTCTAAAAAGGTCCATTACAAGCTGACTACAGTTTTGAATCATGTTCTTTGCAAACAGTGTGCAGGTAATAAGTCTGAGCCCCTAAAACATGATAAAAGGAGGGGCAATCAAAGAAATTGGAATAATCAGTGGGCTCAGAAACAAGGAGTTGATCTGAGTAGAATCATCAGACCAAAACCTTGTTTCATATGTGGCAAAATGAACCATCTTGCCAAGCACTGTTATTTTAATCCTATTAACCAAAGGATAAATTTTCAAAGATCTGTGCAAAAACCCTTTGGTTATAGGAAGGATGAAAGGAACCATGTGGCTAAGAAACCTGTTAAATCTAAAAGCCACATGAAGAAAAAGATTGTAAAAGAGAGTGTCAAGATGTGGGTTCCCAAAAGCACTAAAACTGTTAGTACTGCTACCACAAATAGTGTTGCTGACAAAGATAGTGCTGCCAGAAGCAATACTGCTGCTATCAATGTTAGTGCTGCTGAGAGTATTAGTACTTCTAAAACTAACATTGTTAGTACTTCATCAGATGTTAATACTGCTAACTCTGTTAGTACTTCTAAAATAAGTACTGCTTCTAGTGTTTGTGCTTCTAGACCAATCATCTTGACAAAGTACTCCAGTAAAGAGTATTCTAAATTTAAAAATCTCATCAAAAAGGAGTGTAAGTACTTTGATGAGAAAGGGAGGCCCAAGACCACTTTGGCTTGGGTTCCCAGTCAATACTAATTGATTTATCTTATGTGCAGGGCAACCAGCAGCTCAAGGGAAAGAGCATTTGGCATGTTGATAGTGGTTGCTCTAGGCACATGACAGGGAACATGGCTTGCCTCAAGAATTTCAAGAAAATTGATGGAGGGCATGTTGCCTTTGGTAATACTCCAGATGGAGGTAAGATTAGTGGTAAGGGAGAAGTAACAAAAGGTAAGATGACCTTTGAAGATGTTTACTATGTTGAGCAGTTAAGGCACAACCTGTTAAGTGTATCACAGGTTTATGACAAAAAGCATAGTATATTATTCATTGATTCGTAATGCATTATCCTTGCTCCTGGATTCAAGGTAGTTGATGAAAAGATGATACTACTAAGAACTCCAAGAAAGGATAATGTCTATTGTTTGAATATGGAAACTATTTCAAATGATTCATCCTTAAACTGTCTTGTTTCAAAAGCCTCTTTGGATGAATCATCACTTTGGCACAGAAGGATGTGTCACATGAACTTTAAAACAATAAATAAACTTGTTAAAAACAACCTTGTAAGAGGTCTGCCTTCAAAAGTCTTTTCATGTGATGATCATTGTGTTGCTTGTCTCAAAGGCAAACAACACAAAACTTCTCATAAGTCCAAAGAGTTGAACACAATTTCTTCTTCTCTTCAGTTGTTGCATATGGATCTGTTTGGTCCTACAAATGTCATGAGTATAGGTAAGAAATCATACTGCTTAGTTATTGTTGATGATTACTCTAGATTTACTTGGGTGTATTTTCTAAGGACTAAGGATGAGACAAGTGGACTGATCAAATCCTTTATTCTAAGAATTGAAAACCAAACAAATCAAAAGGTAAAAGTCATTAGGTCAGATAATGGTACTGAATTTAAAAATCTTGACCTAAACACATTTTGTGAGGAAAAAGGAATTGAGAGGCAATACAGTGCTCCTAGGACTCCACAACAAAATGGTGTTTCTGAGAGAAGGAATAGGACACTGATTGAGGCTGCTAGATCTCTGTTAGCTGATTCAAAACTTCCAATTACTTTCTGGGCTGAAGCAGTTAATACTGCTTGCTATGTCCAAAACAGAGTTCTAGTAGTCAAGCCTAAGAACAAGACACCATATGAGCTTTTAAATAAAAGAAAACCATTTATTGGTTTTTTTAAACCTTTTGGGTGTCCTTGTACCATTCTCAATACCAAAACTCACTTAGGAAAGTTTGATAGCAAAGCAGATGATAGTTTTCTTGTTGGTTACTCATCTCAGAGTAAGGCCTACAAGTGTTTAATTCTTCTTCTAGAATAATTGAGGAAAGTAACAATGTCAAATGCAATGAGAACTCACCAAATCCTATTGGTTCAGGTCCTCAGTGGTTATTTGACATTGATTCACTAACTAACTCTTTGGGTTTCAGTAGTGATGATCATGCAGGATCAGGAAGTAAAGGATCATGGGATGAACAAGTACAAGATATTATTCCTCAGTCTGTGATCTTTCCCATACCTACAATGAACCCTGTTGAAATCTGTGAAACGGAGACTGTTACTGAACCAATTCAGAGTGAAGAAGAAAGAAGAGATGAGGAGAATCCAGAACATGAAGAGCCAGAAGTAGCTGATGAGATCCCCTCAGCTGACTTAAATGACAACAATTTAGATGTGGGAATTAATGAAGAACCTAGTCATCAGACAAGAACTCAGAAGAATCATCCTTCTGAGCTGGTAATAGGATACATCACTTCTCCTATGATGACTAGGAATCAAAGCAGACTTCAAGATTTGCAAGATCAGCAGCATACAGTACTCTCTTGCTTTCTATCTCAGATTGAGCCTAAGAAGGCTTATGATGCAATGAAAGATTCAAGTTGGATAGAAGCCATGCAAGAAGAGTTGCTACAGTTTAAATTGCAAGATGTTTGGGACTTGGTGGACCTTCCAAAAGGTCATAGAGCAATTGGCACCAAGTGGATTTTCAGAAATAAAAAGGATGAGAGAGGAATAGTAATCAGGAACAAAGCAAGGCTAGTGGCACAAGGGTACACTCAGGAAGAAGGCATAGACTATGAGGAAGTCTTTGCTCCAGTTGAACGGGTAGAGGCAATTAGGTTGTTTCTAGCCTATGCCTCATATATGAAGTTCAAGGTATATCAGATGGATGTGAAGAGTGCATTTCTATATGGAACAATTGATGAAGAAGTATACGTCTGTCAGCCCCCTGGATTTGAAAATCCATTATATCCTGACAGAGTATACAAACTTAAGAAAGCACTATATGGTCTACATCAAGCCCCAAGAGCATGGTATGATACTCTGTCTACCTATCTCTTGGAATATGGGTTTGAAAGGGGAATCATTGACAAGACCCTTTTGATTAAAAGAAGTAAGAAGGACACCCTACTTGTTCAGATCTATGTGGATGACATCATATTTGGATCCACAAAAGATCAGATGTGCAGAGACTTTGAAGAGTTGATGCACAAGAGCTTCAAAATGAGTTCAATGGGTGAACTCACTTTCTTCCTTGGGCTTCAAGTGAAACAGTAGAAAGATGGGATTTTCATAAGTCAATCAAAGTATGTGAAAGACATCCAAGATAAGTATGGTTTATCAGACTCAAAGCCAGCAAGCACACCAATGGAAACACACAAACAGATCACTGTTGATCTCGAGGGGGAGGATGTTGATGTCCATCTTTATAGATCAATGATTGGATATCTCATGTATCTCACAGCCTCAAGACCATATATCATGTTTCCAGTGTGTGTGTGTGTGTCAGATTCCAAGTCAAGCCAAAGCAGTCACATCTTCAAGCAGTTAAGAGGATTTTCAGATACTTAAGAGGGCAACCTAGATTAGGTCTTTGGTATCCTTATGAATCTACTTTTGACTTGATTGCATATTCAGACTGTGACTTGGGTGGTGCTAATATGGATAGAAAATCTACTTCAAGAGGATGTCAGCTTTTTGGTGCAAGACTAGTTTCTTGGCAGTGTAAGAAGCAAACCACAATGTCCTTATCCACAACAGAAGCTGAGTACATTGCTGCTGCAAGTTGCTGCTCTCAGGTTCTATGGATTCAGAATCAAATGTTGGACTATGGGGTAACCTTTCTTCACACTCCAATCCTCATTGACAATAGCAGTGCTATTAATATTGTTAACAATCCAGTCAAGCACTCCAAAACAAAGAACATTGAAATCAGGTATCACTTTATTAGAGACTGCAATGAAAAGAAGCTTATTCAAGTTGCTAAAGTTCATACTGATAACCAATTTGCTGATCTATTCACTAAAGCTTTTGATGTGGGTAGATTCACTTTCTTGGTCACAAGTGTGGGCATGATCAACTCTGAATGAGCTCATGTTTAAAAAGTGTTTGTATACCTGTTATTTGTTTATTTTTTTGGTGCTACTAATCATCTTTCTCAGGAAGTTTATTGCCTTGCTCAGACTAACACAAGCTTCAACAGTGTAAGTATCGTTAATGCTGCCAGTGCAGTTTTAATGTTGCCAGTGCAAAGTTACTACTGCAGGTTCATTATTACTACTGCTAGTCTGAGTTACTACTTCAGGTATGTGTTACTACTGCTAGTTAGTTAATACTGCTAGTTAGTTAATACTGCTAGTTGGTTACTACTGCTCTCAGTTAATACTGCGAGTGGGTTAGTACTGCTTTAACTGAAATTAGGGTTAATACTGCTTCTTTCCTGAATTCTATAAATACCCTCTTTGCCCGCCTAAAAGCTCACAACGACTCTTTGAATACTGTTCGTCTTCTCACTAACTCTTTTCTCTCAAGCAACCAGTGTGTTTCGGTCAAGAATCCTCAAGCCAGATGGCATCCATGGCGTTTATTGATGAACACAATGAGATCGCAATGCTTCAAAAGCCTAAGCAGGTTGTTGGATTCCATCAAATAGTTGATTTTCTCAAGTCCAATCATATAGCTCATGCTCTTACAGTGTCACCACCAATTTACATCGAGCACCAGAAGCAATTTTGGGCCAATGCCACCGCGGTTACTGAAAACGGTGTGCAGTGTATCAAGACAAGGGTGTGTGACAAACCCTTGACAATCTCTGAAGAGTGTTGGATCATAATTGTATTCAAGATTAAAGGGTTTAAACTGTATTTATTTGATAGTTATAGTTAAAGGGTTTAAAGTGTAATAATTCAATAGTTGTTAGCTATTGGGCCCAAGCCCATTAAGCATTAGGAAGCCCATATGGCCTAGGTATTTAAAGTTTTGTTTAGTTTAGTTTTAGGTTAACTCTGATAATTTTCTAAATAGGTAGCCGTAAGTTTTCTCTGTATTCAAAGGGTATCAAGAACACTCAAGGGTTTCATTGTTTATTCAAGGGATTGGTATGTTACTCTAATTTATATATCTCTTGATTATTATTGTGTTACTTGATTACTTGATTGATTGTTAATCAACTAGATAAATCTGGGATAACAAGTGGTATCAGAGCCAATAGAATCATTTTTTTTTATTTTACTGTTCATCGAAAATTACTATTCATCGAAAGTTACTGTTTTTCTGATTTCGTGAATTTATGTGCTTTTATGGTTAAAGTTGATCTGATTAGATATGTTTGATGCTTCTGAATGTTATTTGATTGCTTAATTGCTTTCAAATTCATTAAGTGATTGAATTTTTGGGTTTGTGTTTTTCTGGGTTCGTATGGTAGTCGATCACTGTGGTCTCAAAATTGAATCTTAAAAGTCGATTTCAATCTTTAAGGTTGTTTGGGTTGTGTTCGATATATGTTTTAGGGTATAAAAATCTAATTTTTGCATTCAATTTTCGTGATTTGTGTGTTACTGGGTTGATTTTTCTGGGTTGTTCATCGTTCTGGGTAAACTAAGAACGTCCCGGTCGAACGCATAATATCGGTCAAATTAGGACACCGGTCAAATAGTCCGATCGCCCGGTATACTCACAGACCACCTCGGTCGATACCTTGTCCGGTCGAATCAATACCGATCGAATCAATACCGGTCGAAGTGTTTACCGGTCTTACAACCTCCCGGTCGAAGACTTTTATCGGTCGAATATTTTTATCGGTCTTCACTATACCGGTCAACTATATTCCCGGTCGAACAAAGTACCGGTACAAGCAACTTACCGGTTGAACTCTCTATACCGGTCTTAGTCGTTTACCGGTCGAGCATAAGACCGGTTGTTACATCTTACCGGTCAAACAAGGTACCGGTCTAAGCAAAACCCCGGTCGACTCAATACCGGTCGAAGCACATCCCCGGTCGATTTCTGCAAACTGTAATAAGGCATCTAATTGTCAAAAAAAATTCTCTAGGGGCGCTGCCCCAATACCCCCGCAAGGGCGTTGCCCCTTGACCCCACCCGCTAACCGGGTAGCGGGACCCCCGTGCTAAGTCTGCGAAGGGGGACAAAAGTTTTGTGCATGATCAAAATTTTCCTAATTTCATTATTCAGTATTATTTCTTTGTGTTTTATACTGTGCAAATTATGCACTTAATTATTTTTTGGAAATTTATTTTTCTGAAAATTTTTTAGTGTGGTTTTTATCTTGATTCTAACGATCTCATCTAGTTGGTTGTCTTGGTACAGATAAGTTTAATTACTAACCGTACAGCTAAGATGTCGAACCAGCTTCTCTCGATGGGCTCTCAGTCCAAACCGCCTGTCCTTATGGCTGATGAATATCAGCAATGGAAGAAAAGAATGGTCCAGTTTCTGAATCATAAAAACAGAGACTACATGGAATCAATCATCAATGGTCCGGTCAATCCGATGATCAAAGTTGATGGCCAAGCAGCAACTGACACCTCTCCAGAAATCCCAGACAGATATGTTCCTAAACCTTATCAGTACTTTACTGAAAAGCAGAAGGAACAGTACAAGACAGATGAAGAGGCTCTTATCTATCTGACCATGGCAATCCCGAACGACATCTACAACCGTGTAGACAGTCGGAACTCTGCAAAGGAAATCTGGGATGAACTATCCAGACAGTTTGAAGGAGGTGAAGCCTCTATCCAAGCTAAGCAGAATATATGCATAAATGCATACGAAGGGTTTCATGCAAAAGAAGGAGAGACGCTACTAGAGACCTACAACAGATATAACATCATTCTCAATGACCTGCGGAGGAACAACATCTCTAAGTCTGCTTCGGAGATTAATTATAAGTTCATCAAGAACTTAAATCCAGAATGGAAGAACTTTTCCATCAACCTTCAGATGTCAAAGAACATGGCTCAGGAAAACGTCACTGATATTTTCTCTACTCTTTCTCAGCATGAGGATGAGGTGAGAACCATCAATCTTGAGTCCAATAAACTGAAGGATTATGTGTCTCTCATAGCTGGCAAAAGTTATGTATCTTCCGCAAGGTCAAAGAAAAAGGTGACAAAAGCTCTAGTTACTGAAGTTACCGACTCTGACTCTGCTTCAAGTGATGAAGAACTGGAGATTGATTCTGATCTAGATATTCAGAAGTTCTCTGAGGACTTGGCTCTTATTACTCGAAGATTCAAGAAGACCTTTGGTAAGAAGAAGTTTTATTCAAAGCCTAAGTACGAAGGTCACAAGAAAGAGAAGGCTGAATTAAGATACAAGCCAAGGCAAGGACGGCGAGAGGAAAGACGAGAAGAGATAAAAGAAGACAGAAGAGAAGATAAGAGAGAAGAAAAGAAAGAAGACAGAGCTGATGAACCAGGAAGATGCTATAATTGCGGCAAATTTGGGCATTTCTCAAGAGACTGCAGATTCAAGAAGATCAAGAACTCAGACTATTATGCGCGAAAGTCACTTATTGCCAAGAAAGCTGAAGAAGGATAGGTGCTAATGGCTGAAGAAGAGAATTGGTTGTTCCAAAGTTCTGATGATGAGGAGCAAGCACACTTCACCCAAGTTTCCTACATGGCAAAGCTGGACGGTGACGATGAAGATTCTGAAGCGTATTCTGAAGACGCAAACTCTGAGGTAAGTGATAATTCTGAGCTTATTGAATCTCTTATGGCCCAAATACATAGCATGAAAGATGAATTTGCTTTATTGAAAGGCAAACTTAGCTCTGCACAACAATCAATATTGAATTTTCGTGATGAAAACGCTTTGCTGAAAGTTGTTGTGGAAGAAAAAGAAAAGGAAAAAGACGGTTTAAAAGCTGAAAAGGATTCTTTGAAAAGCAAAATATCTGATTTAGAAAAGGATCTTGTGAATATCAATGCTGAAAAAGGTGAGTTCAAAATTAAATTTGAAGTCTGTTTTCAAGAAAGAAATGAAGCTTATACAAAGATTAAGCAATTGGAGGATATTAACATGAAACGAGGTCAGACTGAGCAGACGCTAAATCTGTTGACCAATAAACTCCAGGATGAAAGGTTTTATAAACTGAAACCAGGTTTGGGTGTGCCAACTAATGATGTTTTGAAAAAGGCACCGGAGCATTTATATAACTTTGATAAATTTGGCTCCGCAATCAGACCCATTCCAAACATTCGTGCTACTTTTGTTGAATCTAGTGTTTCTAAACCTTTTACTGAGACCAAAGGTCAAGAAGAAATGGGAGAAAACAAGTCTTGTGCCACTGATTCTCAAAATGCTTTTAAATCAGTTGGTTTTAAATACAATGATTTGAACAAAAGTTATGCAACTCGAAAGATTAAATTTACTGAGTTTGAATCATTGTTTACCACTTCTACTAAAAAATCAGTCAGCAATGACACTGTTCCATCTGAGAATGAATGCAAATACGATGAGTATGAATCGGATGTTGATCCATCTACTATCTGAATACAAATACGATGAGTATGAATCGGATGTTGATCCATCTACTATACCATCAGTCTCAAATCCCATTACTCCTAAACCTTTACTCGTTGAAGAGGTTGAAGAATAAACTGTAAACACAAATGAATCTTGTTTGAAAAATGATAAAACGGAGTTTATTGAGTCCATGACTGAAGAATTATTTTCTGAAATGATGAATGCTTCAGACTCTGATCCTCTTTCTATTCCAAAGGAGTCGAATTCTGTGAGTGATCATACATCTGACTTGATGAAGCAAATTGATCTGTTGCAACAGTCTCTTGATGAGGTTGAAGATGAAAACTTTGATCTCAAGTTTAAACTTGAAAAATCTTTGAAAGAAAATCAAGAGCTTTGCACAGAAATCAATGATTTGAAAATTACTCTATTTAAAAATGCTTCAAATGATAAACAGATGTTCAACGATCCAAGATGGAAGGTAAGAACAAATCCAGAATTTGATGCTCCTACAAAACCTTCAGTTGTTTACTCTGACTGTCCTGAATATCCACCGAGCATCTTTGAGAAGGGTGAAACTTCAACTAATTCTAGAAAAGAATCACCTTCTAAGCATGAGACTAATGAGATTCCTATTTCTGTTTCAGATATAAGAGGAAATGGAGTTGGGAAGAGTAAGAAGAATAAAGATCTTAGTTTGAATAAAAAGAATAGTTTGAATTCTAGTAGTTGTCCTACAGACAGTGTTATTTTGAACAGTACTTCTTTTGATAAACATGAATGTAAGATTTGTTCCGATAAATCTAAGTTTATGAATTTTGCTCGAAAGAATATTTATTGCAAACACTGTTGGGATAATTCATTCAAATACTACTCCCCTCCTAAGTCCAAAAAGAATAAAAGCAAAGCTAAGCTGAACTCTAAGTCTAATTCTAATTCTGATTCTTCTACACAACCCAAAGTGTATCGAGCTAAGGTTGCCAATCCTACTTCTAAAAAGCACTTTCAGGAACTGAATGTTAAGATGGTTTGGAAATGGGTTCCAAAACCGCGTTATGAATGGAGAGTGAAAGTCAAACCAGATGATATTCCTGAGTTTCTTGATGCTAACCGCGAAGGACCCATCCTGATATGGGTACCTAAGCAAAACTAATTGTCTCTTTTGCAGGCCTGTCAATTGTGGTTAATAGATTCCGGATGTTCACGCCACATGACAGGATTCAAGCACCTCTTGCATAACTATGTGGAGGAGCCTGTCGGAGCAGTTAGATTTGCCAATTCTGAAGCTGAAGGCCATGTCAGAGGATATGGAATGCTCGATAACGGTGTTGTGAAGATTCAAAAAGTGTTATATGTTGAAGGACTTGATCACAACCTGTTCAGTACCAGTCACTTCTGTGACATGAAATATCAAGTCCGTTTCACAACCACTCATTGCTATCTAGAGGATCCCGATGGTTACGAAGTCTTCAAAGCTGAGCGTCATGGAAATCTATACTATGTAGATTTTCCTACACTGTCTGCCACACGTCCAGTATGCCTACTAGCCAAAGCTTCCAAAGCACAATCGTGGACGTGGCATCGACGCTTGTCTCATCAAAATTTTAGATCTATAGTGAAGCTACAGAGACAAGGTCTGGTCAAAGGTCTACCAGAAATGAGGTTCGAAACAGACTCACTATGTCCCGCATGTGAGTTGGGCAAAATGAAGCGAAGCTCCTTCAAGTCCAAAGCTGAATCATCGACCTCATCTGCACTGCAACTTCTTCATATGGACCTTTGTGGTCCAATGCGCACATCATCTATCAACGGAAAGAAATATGTGTTGGTAATGATAGATGACTACTCAAGGTATACATGGCTCGAGTTTCTTCGCAACAAGTCAGATGCGTCAGAGTTGATTATCGCTTTCATCAAGCGCATTCAAGTACGACTTCAACTGCCAGTCAGAACCATTCATAGTGATAATGGCACGGAGTTCAAGAATGACACCCTGAAGAGTTATCTTACTTTCGTGGGTATTTCACATAATTTCTCCGCCGCCTACACTCCGCAGCAAAATGGCATTGTTGAACGGAAGAACCGCACTCTGGTTGAAGCAGCTCGGACTATGCTTGCTTACTCATATCTACCCATGTACCTTTGGGCTGAGGTAGTTGCTACAGCATGTTTTACACAGAATCGTACCATTGTGGTCAAGCGCTTTAATAAGACAGCATATGAGCTGATCAACAATCGTACACCTAACATCAAGTTCCTTCGTGTATTTGGTTGCAGGTGTTACATTCTAAAAGAGCGTCAAGGATTATCAAAGTTTGATAAGAAAGCGGATGAAGGATATCTCGTTGGATACTCTCTGACATCCAAAGCTTATCGAATTTACATTATTCGAACCAAGACGGTTGTTGAGAGCATGAATGTCTCCTTTGATGAGAATTCTACAAGGACTTCTGGACACAACAGTTTAGAACTCGGTCTTAACGACAAAGCTTCTATTCAATCAAGAATAGAACCAGCACCTAAAGGATTCACTTCTTCTAACTCTAACTCTACTTCATCCGAGTTAGATTTATTGTTTATTGATGCCTTTGATGATATATGTGCAGATTTTGAAAAAGGCATATCCACATCAATAACAAGTGTTACAAGCTCGGAGGTCCCTACTATTTCTGAAGACATGTGTGGACCTTCCGAAGAAGTCACTGACACTTCATCTCCATCAGGTACGAGTACAAAGTTAGTTTCTGACTCTACTAATGCTGAATCTGTCTCTACAGATAGTTCTTCTGGAAACGAAGTCCCGAGCACTTCAACTGTTAGTCCAGAAGCTTCAGTATCAGAAACACCAGTACAAGATGTCCCGAGTACATCTATGGAGCAACCTGTCGTGCATGATGAAAACGATGCGTCGAATACGCAACAAACAGTTGAAGCTCTACCAAGCACACATCGTTGGACTAAGGATCATCCCCTGACCAATGTGATAGGTGACGTACAATATGGTGTCACGACAAGATCTGCAATAGCCAACTTCTGCATGTTTTCAAGTTTCCTTAGTTCCCTAGAACCAAAGAAAGCGTCTGAAGCTCTACGTGATCCCTTCTGGATTTCTGCTATGCAAGACGAGCTTCTACAATTCGAAAGGAACAAGGTATGGCGCTTGATCCCACTACCTAAAGGTAAATCCATTATTGGAACAAAGTGGGTGTTCAGAAATAAGAAAGACGAAGCTGGAGTAGTCGTGAGAAACAAAGCTCGACTGGTCGCCAAAGGGTATTGTCAACAAGAGGGCATTGACTATGATGAAACATTCGCCCCGGTTGCAAGGATCGAAGCCATCAGAATCTTTCTAGCATATGCAGGGCACAAAAACTTTATTGTCTATCAAATGGACGTAAAGTCGGCTTTTCTAAACGTCGTTTTGCATGAGGAGGTTTACGTGGCTCAACCTGAAGGTTTCGTTGATCCTCATCACCCTGGTCATGTCTATGTTTTAGACAAAGCGCTTTATGGTCTTAAACAAGCACCGCGAGCCTGGTATGAAACTCTCACTAAATTTCTACTTGTTTCTGGTTTCAAGAAAGGAACTGTTGATACAACCTTATTTCTTAAAAGGCAAGGTGAGGACTTGATTCTCATTCAGATTTATGTTGACGACATAATTTTTGGGTCGACAAATCAGAAATTTTGTAAGAACTTTTCAAAAATAATGGAAACAAAGTTTGAGATGTCGATGATGGGTGAATTGAATTTCTTTCTTGGTCTACAAGTAAAGCAATTACCCGACGGCATATTTATTAATCAAGCTAAATATATAAAAGATATTTTGAAAAAGTTCAATATGTCAGATAGTTCAGTCATGAAAACACCAATGGCTACTAGTACACTCTTAGACGCAGATCCCTCTGGGAAACTTGTTGATCAAAAGGTGTATCGTAGCATGATTGGTTCTTTACTTTATCTGACTGTCAGTCGCCCGGATATAATGTTTGCCACATGTTTTTGTGCGAGATATCAGTCTAATCCTAAAGAGTCGCACTTATCTGTTGTTAAGCGAATCCTTAGATATCTCAAAGGTTCTCCTAATCTAGGCCTTTGGTATCCAAAGGATTCTCGTTTTGAACTAACTGCCTTTACAGATGCTGATCATGCAAGATGTAAGCTAGACCGGAAGAGCACCTCTGGATCATGTCAATTCATAGGTGACAAACTTGTGAGTTGGACTTCAAAGAAACAAAACTGTGTTTCAACATCCACTGCCGAGGCTGAGTATGTAGTTGCTGCTAGCTGTTGTTCTCAAGTCCTCTGGATGACGACACAGTTAAGGGACTTTGGCTACAACTACAAGCGTGTTCCTATTTATTGTGATTCCAAGAGTGCAATATCTATAACTGCTAATCCGGTACAGCATTCGAAGACCAAGCATATCGACGTACGCTATCATTTCATCAAGGATCATGTAGAAAAAGGTAATATTGAAATGCACTTTGTTCAAACTGACTTCCAGTTAGCTGACCTTTTCACCAAGCCATTGGATGAAAAGCGTTTTCAATTTCTCATCAGCAAACTTGGAATGTTGAACATGTCTTAAACCTTACTCATGATTCTAGGGGGAGTATTCCAAGTTTTGATCTTGTATGTTATTTTCCAACTGTTGTTAACGAGAGAGGAATCATTTTCATAAATGATTACCATTATTTCTTTTATTTATGCAGGTTTGGTCAAGTGACAATGGTTTCTAATCACATCGGATTAGAACCCGCACTTCAGTGCCTTATTTTTTTTCTGTTTTTTCTTAAGCTTTAAAAAAAAAATCTTTCAGTTAGGGGGGAGAATATCTGTGATATTAACAGATTTTTGGATACTTAAATGCTTATCTGACCGTGTGTTCTTCAAAGATAAATACTTGTGTTTTATCTTGTCAATATACTTTGTCTAGTATTCATACACATAACGGTTCGGAACATTCTATTTGACTTTGTTATTACCATGTATCAAAAGTTAAATCTTTCTATGGTAATACTCACGTTATTTGTATTCACTGTTGATTGAATCAAACGTCATTTCATGTGCTTTCATTGAAAATATGTTTATATATTGTTCATATAAACAACATTCGTTTTTTATTCTCCAAAATCTTATTCTTCATGACAAAATGATATGAGCTTAATTGTCAAACTCTTTTAGTTTGAGGGGGAGAATTGCATCGTCAAACACAACTGTTTTGACTTCTCCATATTTTATTCTTCATGTAACAAGTGGTATTTTTGCTTACATGTACAAAAAGCCTGTTGAACAGCATGTTCTTTTAGGAAAATACATGGGATTCAGTGTGAGAGCTTAACAGAACTTCCATGGATTCACGATAACCAGTGTTTCTTACCCAGGAAGTATTCCCTGAGTGATTGAGGGGAGAAGGGTCAAAAGAATTGAGTGATGGTGTGTGAAGAGGTAAAATGAAAAAGAGAGATTGGTTAGACGTGAGCATTAAAAGAAAGAGGGTGAGAGAACAGAGTAAAAGAATATTAAACTCTGCACCAAACTTCTTTCTGAGCCAGGCAGCCACATAATCTGATTGGTTCACATTCTTTGGTGACCATCATTGAAAAAGGCAACTAGCCCATGCCATCTCTTGCATACAACCCCACCAGCTACTCATTCTTTTCTCAAAAAGAGAATGTTTCACATTTTCTGGGGACGCAGCACATACGCTATTGGTTCTTCATTTGGAAGATACTAATATTGAAAAAGAAGGAAAGTTGCCCCACCTTCGAACCCTTTCTCATGCACATTGAGTCTTTGTATAATTTGTTGATGTCTCAACGAGTTTACATACTTTGAGCCTATATTGAAAAGCAATCATCTATGCTTAATTTTTTTCTAACACATGCACGAGCACACAGAAATTTGTTTTCTGTCAGAACGTTCATAGATAACCATGTGTTATTCGATGATTGAATGGAAGACCTGGGGAGTCTACATCAAACCAGCTCCTTATATAGTAACTTTGTGTTACTCAGTGACTTTGTGTCATTGACAGGCATTCTAACTGAGTCATTTGTTGATTCAGGGTTACACTTATTAAACTGTTTGAATTTGAAAAGATTCGAATGGTTACTACTTTCTATTTTAATCTGAAAATATTGAAATAATCACTCTTTCCATCTGGGAAGACTGCTCTTATTTCCATACAGGGCTCGTTACATGAAGACTGTGCTTACGTGATCATACACAATGGGGGAGATTGTCTTGAAAAGGGGGAGATTGTTTTGCAAAGTTTTGATGATGATGATTCTCACCACTCATCAAAAAGGGGGAGAAGATACAAAAAGGGAGAATTATCAAAGAAGGAGAATATAATCTGAAGACTGACTGCTGAAGATTTCAAAGATATCAAGTTTTGAAGTTTTGAAGCTATCAACATCATATCTGAAGAAAAGCGAAGACCCGAAGACAATTGCAAAATTTTTTTAATCTTGAATCCAAAGGGGGAGATTGTTGGATCATAATTGTATTCAAGATTAAAGGGTTTAAACTGTATTTATTTGATAGTTATAGTTAAAGGGTTTAAAGTGTAATAATTCAATAGTTGTTAGCTATTGGGCCCAAGCCCATTAAGCATTAGGAAGCCCATATGGCCTAGGTATTTAAAGTTTTGTTTAGTTTAGTTTTAGGTTAACTCTGATAATTTTCTAAATAGGTAGCCGTAAGTTTTCTCTGTATTCAAAGGGTATAAAGAACACTCAAGGGTTTCATTGTTTATTCAAGGGATTGGTATGTTACTCTAATTTATATATCTCTTGATTATTATTGTGTTACTTGATTACTTGATTGATTGTTAATCAACTAGATAAATCTGGGATAACAAAGAGGTCATTCGCATCAGTCTACGACTAGACGATGCCTCATGTATTACCTCTATCTCTAATGAGGATTTGTTTTCCAATCTCACAAGAATGGGGTATGAAGGCCAACTGGGTGTTTTCAAATTTTACAAAGCTAACTTTTCTCCCCAATGGAGTTTCTTTGTTCATACTCTTATGCACTGTATTTCTCGAAAAACTACTGGATGGAGTCAGTTCAGTAGTACCATTGCTTATGCTTTGGTCTGCTTGTCTACTGCCAGAAAGTATAATTTCTCACAAATGATTTTCAATGACCTTGTGTCAAACTTGGATAATAAAAAGAGTTTCTATATGTATCCAAGATTTGTCCAGGCAGTTATCACCTCTGAATTGACGGATATGCCTCAGTCTAATGCGGTATATGTACCTAAAATCCCCAAGGGAAAGGTCTTTTCAAATATGAAAAGATCTGCCAAGGACTCGGAAGGAGTTGACACCCCATTGTTCTCTACAATGATGGTGGTGTCCCACAACCAAGAAGGTATGGCATCAGGGTCAAGGCCCTCACTAGACCATCCCACTGATACCCAAACCCAACCTTTAACCACTATATCACTCTCTCAGTCCCTTGTTCTTAAGCCAACCCCAGTTATATCCAAAACTTATACTAAGAGAAAGGTACACAAGGCTCCTTCCCTTGTTGTACCTCCTACAAACCCAGAACCTCAAAGCCCTCTAATGGAGCATTCTCCATTAGAGAATATCCATAAGGAAACCATTAGGGTGTATCCCAACCCCAACGAGGTGCTCACTAAGGAGATGCATGAGCATGTGGGTGAGAAGGCTGCCACTACTCCTGCTAGCACAGAGGAGTCCAGTGGTAACATCACTAAGACCTTCCCCACGGCAACTTTGAATGAGCAATCATTCAAAGGTCCCGGGTGCCCAGAAACCAAGGGAATAGGTGGTGCTTCAGTCTGGCTGGAGATCCCTATTAAACATTCCAATGATCCCTCAAAGGGGGTAACACTCCTGGAGAAGGTGAGGATAGATATGACTACCAGGAATTGATTTCTACCATGTCCAACATGGCAACTGAACTGGATTCTCACAAGAAGGTTGTAAATGAACTCAAGAAAGTCATCATCAACCAGCAAGAAGAAATCAGCACCTTAAAGAAGTTGGTTAAGAAGGTGGTTCAAAGAAGGTCAAAGCAAAGATTTGATCTCAGAAGAAGGAACCCAGTGGATGATGCTCCCAAAAAGGGGAGTCAGAAGCTGAGGTCAACATGGAGAATGCTAAGAATAAGGGGGAGAAACATAGAGATGAGGGGGAGTTTGCTGTACAAGCAGTAGAAACAGAATCAGTGTTTGAAAAAGCAGCAGTTACAGAGAAAGCAGTAGAAACAGAATCAATGTTTGAAAAAGCAGCAGTTACAGAGAAAGCAGTAGAAACAGAATCAATGTTTGAAAAAGCAGCAGTTACAGAGAAAGCAGTAGAAACATAATCAGAATCAGTGTTTGAGAAAGCAGCAGAAACAGTTAATGTTGCTGAAATAAATGAAGCAGCAGAAATTGTTCAAGAGGTATTAACTGACCTCCTTAGCAGAAATTTGGAAGAAATTGAGATAGTTGAAGCACTAATCAAGGCTAAACATAACACTCCTAAGGTCACTTCAAAGACCAAAGGAGTTGTCATCAAAGACAATGCTGAGGTTATCAAGAAAGCTAGTGTTGATAAGGTAGCAAGCAAGGACAAAGGCAAAACCAAGATAGTGGAATCTGACCAACCACTTAAAAAGCAAAAGTTGATTGAGTCAGATGAAGCTTTGGCTAAGAAAATTCAGGCAGAACTTGAGCAAGCAGAAAAAGATCAAGTGGAAAAAGATAGGGAGATAGCAAGAGCTCTAGCTGCAGAGCTTAATGAAGTATATCAAAAGAGTTTGGCTACAGAGATGGCATAGAAGAAAACTGCACTTAAAAAGAAGCCGGTAATGATCAAAATTAGTGCAAAGAAGAGGCAACCTTCACAGACCTACCTTGGCACTCAAGAGAGAAAGAAGATGATCACTTTCCTCATAGGTGCTGTGGGAGTCAAAAAGGAAATGTTCACAAAAATGTCATTTGATCAAATCAAAGCTTTGTATGAGGCAGAGATGACTAAGTTACAAGGAAATGACCAAGCAAGAGTTGAAGTGGAAAAGAAGATGAAAGAGAGGCATGACATTCAAATACAAAAACCCTTTCCTAATGATCAAGAAACTCCAAGGAAGGAAGCTACTCTAGGTGAAAGTTTGAAGACTTTGAAAAGAACAAAAATGATGGCAAGAAGAAAACCAGCTAAGAAACCTAGAGTGGATGAGAAAGAAGCTGAGAAAGAACAGAAGGTAGCTGAAGAAGAAGGGGCACCTAAGTCTGATGAACAGGAAGCTCAATCTCAGGAAGAACCATCCAGTACTTCTGATGTGAATATGTACATGGTGGTGATGGAAATAGTGCCTGAGCCTATAACAGCTGAACCGGTTGGTAGGGGTGTACAGAAAATTGTCAACCCGCGAAACCCGACCAACCCAACCCGCTCCCAACCCAATTAAACCCAACCCGCGAAACCGCCAAAACCCAAACCGCCAAACCGCTAATTAGAAGGGTTGAAATTGGGTTAGAAAAACTCAACCCAACACAAACCGCCAACCCGCCGCTAATTTTTTTTATAAAATTATATATATATATACACATATATATAAATAAAAAATATTTACAGCCATGTTAAATTTAGTCTAATACTCATTTATCTAATTCCTATCTCCTAAGCCCATATTAATAACTCAATCTGTGAATTTTTAACTTTTTGTCCCTGTTTTCAAAAATTCGTATAAAATCAACCGTAAGTCCAAATATGCTCAAATTTGGCAGTTATAAATATCTTCCTGTCCTTTACAACTTTGTAGTTTTCACCGAGACCTGAATCTAAGTCGAAGTTTCTCAAAAACACAGTTTAAGCCGCTGGTCTGCAGCTATTCAACCATTTTTACAATTCTGTGAATTTTTAACTTTCTGTCCCTGTTTTCAAAAATTCGTATAAAATCAACCGTAAGTCCAAATAAGCTCAAATTTTGGAGTTAGGAAGATCTTCCTGTCCTTTACAACTTTGTAGTTTGCACCGAGACCTGAATCTAAGTCGAAGTTGCTCAAAAACACAGTTTTTAGCTGCTGGTCTGCAGCTACCGTTTGATAAGTATATTTTTTTTATTTTCATTCTTTATAGATGGTTTGATTTTCATTTTAGAGTATACTGTTTGAATGTTTGAATCTAAATATATGCTTAATCAATATTTATAGGAGTAATGGAAAATACTCCTAAATCTCCAAAAATCGAAGACATTGATGAACAAAATACGTCTAAAAAAAGGGGTGGTAGAACTTCAAACGTTTGGGGTCAGAGAGGTCCAAGTCGGTCGTAGTTGATTGAGGATATTTGATTGCTATCATCTAGACTTTTGAAGTTTAACTTTAAGACTTGTGGATTTTAATATATATTTGGATGATTGTAATAACTAGTAACTTTGTTGAGAATACTTTTAGTAGTATTTATCGTATTCCATTCTATAATTTTATTTAGACTACGAAACCGCCTAACCCGCCATAATCCACAAGGGTTGGGTTGGGTTGGGTTATACTTTTGAATGGGTTGGGTTGGGTTGAGATTTTCCAAACCGCCATAATTGGGTTGGGTTGTAAAAATGTCCCAAACCGCCCAACCCAACCCGCGTACACCCCTACCGGTTGGTGTCAAGCCTCCTGAGATTATTCACTGGGATACCATGGAAGTAGATGGAACGGAGTATATCAGGCTTAAGAGGAAAGATGACAAGTTTGAAGTGTATCCTACTTAGGCCAAGATTGTAAGAGTATGCTCCAGATCTGATTTAGAGGAAATGTTTGAGGTGGGGATGAAATTATATGCTGATAAGCTGAAAACTCCAGGGATACCAGTTACAAAACTTGTGATGGAATATCTATGCATGTTGTTCAAGCCAGAGGAAGTTCAACATATTATCAGAAATGTTTTCAAAACCATTAACAACTGGACTCTGTATGAAAGAAGTGGAGTATATGCACTGGCTATGGATACAAATCACATTGAATACTTCTTAGTGGATAGAGTTTACAACCATAGCAGGCTAAAGCTACATGCTATGTTGAAGAAAAAACTTGGTTGTGCACCAGATTCTGAAATGGCAAGATACTTGATCCAGAGAACTCTTAATCAAAGTTTGGGGCTGAATTCTGATACAGGATTATGAGCAATGGAGTTTTGGGAGCATCTGTAGAACTTGACTTCTCTTCTCTAAAAGTCAAGTTAGGGGGAGATTGTTGGGAACTGAAGATTTGTTTAAGTATGATTACTGTTGCCAGTACAACATGGTTACTACTGCTGAGACAAGTTACTACTGTTGGTGAAGATTAATATTGCTCAGAGTGTTAATGTTGCTATGACTTAATACTGCTTATGTGATAATCTTGGTAAGACGTGCAGATCAAGGTTTGAAGATAATCATGGAAGAATATACTGAAGATCTTTTATGTTTTGTAATTATCTTTTATTTTCAGTATATGTATAGAATTATTCAGAATAGTTTGTTACACGAGTATTCTGAGTTTTTTGTTTTGAGAGAGAATTGACCTCAAGGTTTACAACCCTAGTTCTAGAGAAGTAGAATTCGTCTTGGTGAGCCTGTTCATCAAGATTGAGGTTTTGTGCGAAAGCTTGTAACTTTAATCATTCAATAAAGTTTACAAGTTGTGATTTCTACTTTACTGTTACATTGATATTTGAATATTAAAGTTATTTTCCGCAACTTCTTTAATATTGTTTCTGAGTTTCATTATTCTTGTTAAGAATCAGATCCTGACAGGCGATGACTGAAACGTTGAAGCGGTGAGACGATAAGAGGCGGTCGCCTTTGTTGACCATTCTAATTTGTGCCAATCCACACAAAAGCACAGTGTTTTATTCTCTCTCAACTGCAGACTGCAGAATCACCACCGACCCACTTTGTATATATTCTATATGAACAGTAGACATATATAATATTTTATAGTCCAGGTGTCCCACTTTGTATATATTATGTATGAACAATAGACATATATAATATTATATAGTCCAGGTGTCTCACCGCCCCCACTTTGTATCACTTGATATATTTTCTGTGAGCAATACATATATACATCATTTCTCCCACCGTCCCATTTTCAATGTGTGTGTATATAGTGTCCGGTGGCCTTATATATATTTTGTGTATATATGTAGTATTTATGTATTTACATATGTTGTATTTAGTCCAAAGCATAATATATTTTCGTGTGTATCTATATTTAGTCTTTATGTATTTTCTGTATATTGTATTTAGTCCATAATATAATAATTTTTTACATATATAACTTGTGTGCATATATATATATATATATAGAGAGAGAGAGAGAGAGAGAGTCAGGTTCAAACGAGAATAATATATATTTAAAAGAACACGATAACTAACAAAATCATTAGTGATTTTACATTAACGCGCAAAAAAGTCACGCGGACCTGAAGTCGCGGCCAAAGTCCTTTTTTCGTGTGTTAATGTAAAATCACTAATGATTCTGTTAGTTCTCGTGTTCTTTTAAATAGTTATTGTTCTCGTTTGATCCTCCTTCTATATGTATATTAGTTTTTTTAGGGCTTACACCTCGACCGTTTCGAGGCTTACGCCTCACGTACCTAATGGAAAAACGCCTCGAGGCTCGTTTCCGTTTTTTAAAACCTTGCATATAATCACAGCGATCATCATGCATTAGTTATCACCTATTCGTTGCCACCATGAGACCAGTTTCACTTATTGAACCACTATAACATGCGTGGAAGCATTGGTTAAGTGTAGGGATCTTCAAAAGGTAGGTAGTTAACAGAAAAATTATACATGATTTGATTATAACTATGTTCACACAAAATTAGTCAACAGAAAGGGTGTGGAGTTTCTACAACAAGGTCCCAGGTTCAAATCCGACCAGCTCACCTCGTCCTAAGACATCATGATTTACCTAACCCTTGATGGTCCTGGGACCGGTATCATGAGAATGTTTTGGAGGGTAGCACAAACCATTTTCCCATAACCACAGCTACGTTGGAGAAATGGAGGTAAGAAACATATTGCCACGTCTTGCTAGGAGTAGCTCCGGAAATCTGGACATTCTTGATCAATCAAAAGAATGAAGGAACCTTAGAGATGGATCAAGAAGAGCCAAACAAGGATCAAGAGTGTCCAAGACTCCAAGCATATTCTAGAAGATCCATAAGTATTCAACCATTGTCTAGGTAGAAGTTTCCTTGTATTTATCTAGATAAAGTCTCTAGATGGTTCCGTAGAGTAGTATAAATATATAGTAGTCCCTCATTTGTATTCATCCACTCAATAAAAATTTCATATCGAACTCAAGATAACGACAAATTTTTACACCATTATTAGGAAGAGTATTTGTTTGTAGGTTTCAAAAAAACTGAAAGCTACAATTCTTACGTTACACCCGTGATTTTTTGGTAAGTAATTGTCACCGGACGTTTCCGTGACTCGTAAACCTTGGGGTTTTGTTGGGAAATGCTTTGTTTATAGTTCCTAAGGGTTTCGAGAGTGTTGGCATGAAAGAAGTCAAGTTTTGGGACTCGAAGAAGTTTGGGTAACATTGCCCGCGACAGTGACAACTGTCACTCTCGCGGGAGAGGTACCGCGGCCCCTAAAGAGCGGGCGACTATGCCCCGCGACTATGCCAAGGGCATAGTCGTCGTGTCAATGTCGCGGACGGGGGATGAGAGGTTGTTAAGTCCGAATTTCTCACCATTCTCCTCATTTCTCACTTCTATCTTCTTCCCTTTTCTCTCCCAAACCCTAAAACCGAACCCTAACCCATTTTGGAGGCTTTTCTTCTTCATACCACATGATTCTTAATCATTTAGCTAGTTGGGATAATAACCCACAAAACCTTCATCTTCATCTTCCTCATCAAGTTCAACGGTTGGGAGCTCGGGTTGAAGTGTTGGATTGGGTGTTCTCGGAAGTCTCTTTGTCTTCAAGGGTAAGTTTTCTTGTAATAAGGTTATAAATGCTCCATTGGTGGTTTCTTAAGGTTCGATATCTCAAATCTCGGATTTGATGGTTTTGGAGAAATTAGGGTTTTGATCTTGTTTGAGATCTTGGTATTTTTATGTTTGGAGAATGTTTCCTTATGGTTGATTATGGTTATTTATGGGTTGGAATGTTGGATCTAGGTTTTGGAAGTTTTCGGCTTGAGGATTCAAGCGGCCTTCAAAGAGCTCGTTGGGTGAAATCTAGATTTAGCCTAAATCTAGCAAGGTGAGTTCAAGTTGATTTGTGAAAACGGTGTACATGCCAAAATGTTTATTTTAAAGTGTTTTACATGAAATGGTTAACTGGTGATAAGTTTTGAGTATTTTGAAGTAAAATATGTTTTAGTTGGTTATTTGTCTAAGAGTGAGTATTTTGATAAGTTTTCATATTTGGTGAAGTTGGGTTGTGTTAACCTCATAAAATGCTCATAGTTGGGTTTTGAATATTCTAACGAGTAAATAGCATGGTTTTCACATTCATGGTGATTTTGTACAAGTAAAAGCTTTTCTCAGGAATTATGCATCATTGATGATTTTGTACAAATGAAGTCTATTTCATGTTATATGCATTTTGGTACATTTGCATTCATAAACCCTTTGGAAAATCATTAGTCCCATCTCGTGTGGAGTTTTGGGTTAATCTCGTCTTTGAGATATACGTCTTCATAAACGTTGTTTAAAGACATTTCATTATTTGGGGAACCGGTAATTATTGGTCAAATGGATTTGAGCACCTTAGCTCGGTGTTGGCTTAAAAGAGTCTTGAGTACACTTGTCCCGTTTTTTTTAACGGCTCGATTTAGAGTCCAAAAAGGTGGTTTACCTCTTAACGCATTTTATTGCATATTTATAATTACAGGCTCGAGTGCGTTGTCATTCCTGGGTAGTCGTGTAATGTTAGACCATGTTGCATTGGATCCATAGGCACGTGAGTCGGTCTTTCATAATGGTTAATGAGGTGGTGCGGGGTAATCTCCGGGAATCCACCTTATGACCCTGTCCTTTCATGTCATACATCAGGAGGGCTGAGTTATGGGTTTGTGCTATCATGGCTGGAGTAGTCATTGGATGGGCGTTATAGAACCTCTGCCATGTGGGGCAATGCGATGGTTGTATCCCCCTTGCGTCGGGCCTTTGAAGCGATATTCAGGTTAATAGTCGCAAGGTCAGTTGACTCTGGGGTGTAGCTGAAAGGAGTCGTAGGGACACTTGGGCTTGTGGGTCGTGAAGTGTCATACGATTAACGTTGTATGAGTGGACTACTGTTGTGTTCCTCCACTCTCAACGGATACGGGTAGCCCCCGTCGTCGGCCCGTCGTAATTTGGATATTTAATTGTCCATGCTTTAATGTTGGGATTTCATTCTACTTTATGGTCGCGTGAGTATTAAATTGAGTTACATGTTTTCAATGACGTACCATATTATTAAGAATCGTTTTCCTTTATTTAAGGGTCGAGTATTATGTCTCGCCCGTGTTTTGGGTGTTTTGGGATCGATATAAGGTATTATTTACAATTTCATAATTGGAATATCGAACTATGACCCCATTTTGGGTGAGTTTCGAATTGCATCATTTTTACATGAAGTGTGTGTTTGGGAGCATTGTCTTTAAAAGTGCATATTGTGGGAAAATGCGTCGTTTCCTTTTTAAAGTATATTATTTCGAAGGATCTCGCTTTAAACTGGTTTCCTTGCTTTTAAAGATTTATTCATTCATGTTAAAACTCTTGAGATCACTAGGCGTTAAGCCTAACCCTTTTTATTTGTCGGCATGTGCATCAGGTTCCAGTTTGGAGATAGTGACTATGCATGGGTATTAAGTCTTCCGCGAGTTGGAGATAGAGACTATCCATGGGCATTAAGTCCTCCGCAGGATTGAAGACGGTATTTGTTATTGGGTTTAGTAACACCCGTCCTGTTCGTAGAATGTATGTTTAAGATGAATGGGAATATTGAGGTTGATTCTCAATTTATGTTTGTAGTTCAAGGTACTTGTTGATGTATTTAGAAATTTTAAATAAGTTGTTATTCCGGATTTTGAGGGTGTTACAGTAGTATAAATATATAGTAGTCCCTCATTTGTATTCATCCACTCAATAAAAATTGCATATCGAACTCAAGATAATGACAAATCTATACACCATTATTAGGAAGAGTATTTGTTTGTAGGTTTCAAAAAAACTGAAAGCTACAATTCTTACGGAATATGTTCTCCAAGTTTGCAAAAAAAAAATGGATTCATGTCCCTTCCACTAAATGGTTGTTTGTTTTTTTTTTAAAACCTCTTAATGGCTCTTAAGTCTGAATCATTCAGACATTTTTACACACCACATCTTATTAATCATAACTAAAATAAGACTTTAGACTTTAGACCTCTTAAAAAACAAACGGCACCTAAGTCTTTAAAACTTTTAGTTGAATGCGATTAAATGAAGGGTACTTTGGTAAATTTACCATTTTCTCTATTTAAAAAAAAAAGATGAATTGTAAAACACATTTCGGTTTTGGTCCTCAACCATCACCGCAACCCCCTACTCGCACCCGACTACCTCCACCTCCTGCCCTCCTCCTCCACCACCACCCCCCAATTCAAAAATATTACGATAAAATCCAAAGAATATCAACCCAATTATTGAACGTACACGCTAATTTTATATAAAATCCATTCAAAAAATTTGTAATATAATCCTAGAACCAAACCCTAACAAAATCCTAAATTGAACCTAAACCCTAAAGATACAAACCTTAAACTCTTGATGCCTTGTTTATGATCTTGTTGAACTTCTTTTAATCATGATGATGATGATGAATGATTTGACGATTAGCAGAAGCAATGGCTGCAAGAGAGGAGAACACTTGATCTCAATTACAAAACCGGATAGAAAGGCTTGTAAAGTTAGTCTAGTCACCTCCAAATTTGTAATAGGAACGATGTTGGGTGGAGGAAGGAAGAACGGTGAAGAGGGATTGTCAGTTGCAGGAGAAGGAAAGAAACCGTTAGGAAAGGGGTGGTTGTCAGCAACGACATAAGGGACGATGAGGCGTCGAAGATTGATTTCATTGGAAAAGCGAATGGACGTGGTGACAGCAACAGTGAGGAGTTGTTGGTCGACATCTAGTCCTGTGTTTGCGTTATGTGTGTGTATGTAACTAAAAACAAAACAAATGATAAAATAACCAAAATACCCTCATTTAATCGAATTCAAGTATTTTTGAAAACATGGAGGACAAATTTGTAATAAAGGAATTGTAGGGACCAATTTCGTTGAAACCGACAAACATCATGGACGAAAGATGTAATTCACACTAAAATAAACATATTAATTGACTTCCCTAGTTT
Source organism: Arctium minus (assembly GCA_954870635.1). Taxonomy (NCBI): domain Eukaryota; kingdom Viridiplantae; phylum Streptophyta; class Magnoliopsida; order Asterales; family Asteraceae; genus Arctium; species Arctium minus. The sequence goes on from OX941088.1 coordinate 35,638,725, forward strand.
TTATTTTATTTTCAAATATAATCAAAGTTGATAAAATATAGAAACTGTTTTTTTAAAATAAAAGCCGCCATGACCTAATGATTAAACTTGAATGAAATCTTTGAAGGAATCTTTAAGACCCCATGACCTAGGGTATATGGCCCATCACCTAAAAGAGAACCCCAAGGTATAATCATTCACCTTTTTAACTACCCCCACTATCCCCAACAGTCGGATTTAGGGGTGTTCATCTAGACCGTCAAATCGCACAAACCGCCCACGCTGCACCACACCGTAAAGCACAGTTTAGAACGTTTACGGTGCGATTTGCGGTTTGCATTTTTACCAAACCGCACTATGCTGTGCGGTTTACGATTTTGAGTTATCAAATCGCGGTTCAAACCGCACCGCACATTTTATATATATATATATATATATAATTTTAATTTTATATATTAAACACATATATATATGTATATATAGAATAGTTGCAATATTTATATAATATGTATTTTAGAATCGGACGTATTGAATATTTTTATTTTTAGGGACTACGATCACGTTATCGATGATTTTAAAGTGAAGTTTTGATCTTATAATTATTGAATTGTAGATGTAAAATGCGTAAGGTACAAACCGTATAAACCGCACCGCACCGTATTTTGCGGTGCGGTTTGGTACAGTTTGAGGTATATGCGGTGCGGTTTGCGGTTTGGAAAAATGCTCAAACCGCACATGCGGTGCGGTTTGCGGTTTTGCCCCAAACCGCACCGCAAACACCCCTAGTCGGATTCTAGCGAGAATTAAAGTTATGTTAGGAAGGATAAGAATGGATTTTCACCTTTGAATGCATATTAGGATGAAATGTACCTGATCAATTCTTTATCAAGCACCATTCATGGATGGATTTGAGATTTAAAGTGATCAAGGATCTAGATTCCTTCTTATCTTAACACTTCTTCTCACACGATCCTTCGTCATATCCCTAATACTCAAATAGGGTTGGGTTACGATGAGAAGGGTAAAAATGAAGCTTCATCTTTGGATCAATCCTAATTGAAGATCAGTACGTGTGAGATGCACCGGATCGATTCCCGTATCAAACGCAATTCATGGGATGGGGTGAGATTAAAAGTTATCAAGGATCCAGATCCCTTCTCACGCTTCTCACCTTAACTTCTATTCTCACACGATCATTCGTCCACTCAAATAACCATATCTATGCCATCATGATATACCCCTTTTATCTTGTGCAATAAAATTTGTATTTTTCTTACATTGGATTTGATCATCTTTTCGTTACTTGGTATATTATCAAACACAAACTTCCAAAATGAATCTTCAACTTTCTAAGCTAATAGTTAAGCATGAACCTAAGCTTTCACAAATTTAGCCGACTTCTTTTTTATTTATAATCATGGGTGTACAGGCCAGCTTGCGTTCACCTCGACTACTCTCATGGGACCCTGAAGTTAACAGCCAAGAAAACCTCTGCCCTTGACAGGACTTGAGCCGGTGAATGCTAAGAAGTAAACCCAAGGTCCTATCAGTTGAGCTGTACTAAGGGGATTTAAATATTTGGTTACCTATGCCCTTCAGCTTTATGAACACTACTTCGAGAACTTAACCAGGCAAAAGCAATGTTTAGTTCCAAACTAACACGGATAACACGGGTTTTTGTTGCAGATGTGATATAAATACAAGAGTAGAATGTAGTATATGTACAATAGAAAACATTTCTTACCGAAAGAGAATCAAATAAGACTTGCAAAAGTCGTTTCCTGTTGGACAGGCGGAAGATCCGGCTGCATTTCTTCGCCACCATGATCACCGTCCAACTCCACCAACAGATTGTTTGCAATTGAAGTAGTAGTAGCTTTCTCCTCTAGATCGCACACATTCAATTCTGGAGTAATCAATACGCCTTCATCAGTTGCGGGATCTTCTGTGTAGGATAGAAGGGATTCAAGGCGGGATATGAGACTGCCATTCTCCAAAGAAGCAAACTTCACCTCAAGGATAGAAGATTCAAAATTTACTCTAGATTCAGATCCATCCTTAACTTCTACGGAATCTGGAGACTGATCAGGGAAATGTCTGAGGATGTCGGCTTTGTCAAAATTCAATATCTTCACTGTTCTAATAGAGTCTTGTTTAACAAGCTGAGCGTCAGTTTTGTAACTTTCGTGAGTGGGGTCCGTAGCTTCTTTAGATGTTTCTTGTAAGCAAAAACCATTATCTGGAATCTCTGTGGAAGCATCACAAGAAGCTGAAGACTCGGGAAAAGTTACGTTCAGAGATACACTAGATTTTGTGGTATCCTCGTCCTCCTCCCCTAACTCAGGGGCAGTAGCGTTCAGAGATTCACAACAAATTGAACCCTCGCCATTGCTATTAGATACAAGAGTTGTATCTATAGGTGCTTGGTTATGATTGAAGCACTCTTCTTCCGAAGATTCAACGGGTGCAACCGCATGACTATCATCTGCTTTGGTAAAAGACGAAAATCCAGCTAGTGCAGCAGCCAAAGCGTCATCAATTGAAACAGATTTCTTCGGTTTTTCCTTCTTTGGTGATTCCGAAACATCAATAACTTCCTCTTTTTCATCAAAACATAAAGACTCTGGGGCAGTAACCACAAGACCTTCATGAACCTGAGTATCTTCAGGTAGTTTATTGGTCTCGTTTGAGATAGATCCCTCTTCTTCTGAGTCGGATCCACCAGAAAGTTGAAAATGGCTTCCATCATTGCTTATTGATCTAGGGTTTGGTTCAAATATTGGGCAAGAGGGCGATACTGGACTCCTGGAGTTTTTGGCAAGTAATTCAACCTGCTGCTCTACATGCTGGAGTCTTGCCTCCATGTTGTTTATTGGCTTCAACATGTTCTCTTCAAACCTCATGCAGATATCTTCGATTCTAGTCACTCGTGACACAAGTTGTTCCAGTAAACTTTCAGCTCGACTATATGAAGAAGTGTTTTTTGCTGTCAAATCACATACTTTATCTTTATCTGGAGCTGAAGCTGAAGCTGGCACTTGCAACTGACTTGATTCAGCTTTGTCCTCACTCTGTTTTAGCAACTTCTCATCATGCTGATCAGAAAGATTAACTGGATTAGTTGAAGTGGCTGGTTCTGACTCAGTTTCAATCGGTTTTGCAACGGATTTGGAATTATGTTGCTCGTGTAACTGGAGAGATCTAGATTTTGACAATCCTAGAAGCGTGGGAACTAGCATAGTCATAAGTGAACTTCCAGCCGAGCTTTCTGCATCAACTGTCTGATTCTCGGAATCGTTCGTATCAATAGGGTCGGCAAACACATACACTTCATCAACAAATACACACCCTTTATTTTGAAGTGATAGCAAACGAAGTGTGAGTGACATACAAGGTTCGGAATCGTTGATTTCTGCTGTAGCCTCATAATAATCCTGTGCAATACAATAGAACCAACATTATTTGAAATCTACCTAAAGAATTTTACTTTGCTGAATATCTTGACACAAATGAAATTCTAGACAAAATTGGTACAGTGGGCTCCAGGAATCAGACAATTCAAATAGAAGAGATCAAACAAAAAATGAGGTCAATAGAGGCATGATCATGGTCTTGTAGCCCACCATCACGAAGGTTACATTTGCAGTGAAATATCTGCCTGTTCAGAAAAGAGTGAACAGCATTTCAAGCAATTGGACAAGTCAAGCTTGTATTAATGCACCATCATACTTCCCAAAAATGCAATTTGAACACTGAAGTTGAGAAAAGTGAGTGTTTTCCTAACCCGAACTAACTGTTGCAATATGAACCATCAAACTAAGGAGTGATGGATAAGAGGCTTGTTACTCAACTCACCAATCATCATCAGGTTGGAAAATGAAATGAATTACAGAAAATTAGGGAGCTGAATCAAAATCACAAACAATCTGACCCTGGCTTGATTTTAGCCGTACTTCAACAAGGAAATATCTCCATAAACCTCCTATGCATAATAAAGAATCCTAAGTCCAGTCTCTGTATCAAGTTTGTCTAATGATTTGGGTTACCCCCCCACCCCCCAACAAAAAAAAAAGAACATTTCTCGACTTCAGAGTCAAATTTGCTATCTTTTGAAAATGCGATGATCTGTTAAAAGAGAAGTTGATAAATGGTTAGAAATATTGCTCTTTTTGAACTATACACACATATTGTTAGACTCACATTTTCGTTATTATATAATTAGCAAATTTCACAGCATGAGGAGTAGTGATCCCAAATTCTAACCATTTGTGTGTATCAGAAGATTTCCCCATATATTAGTATACACATGTTGATATTATTTTTTTAAATCAAGAAGCAATAGTCTGTTGACTCCGACCTTTCAAGTTCATTGTGTTTACAGCTATACCTAGTCTATGCTGTTACAGCGGTCAAAATATGAAATTGCGGTCTGGACCGTGATTTGAAATAGCGGTTATCGCGATGGTAAAGCGGTGGTATAGTGGTCCAAAAATAGAGATTCATATAATAATTAGAACTATATATATATGCATACATAACTCAATATATTTGATGTATTCAATAAAAATTATATAAGAATAATGATGTTCAAGTCCAAATAAAAATAATTGAACAATGTGTTTATTCAAATCAAGAGGTCAAAGTGATGGTGTCCAAATCCAAAAAAATAAAAATAATGGTCTCCAAGTTCAAAAAAATAAAAATAATGGTGTCCTAGTCCAAAAAAATAAGAATAATGAAGCCTTGATATTGTTGGACCAAAACAAAACCGAATGCAAATCATAAATAAAAGCCCACGAAATAACCTTGTTAACACCAAAACAGCCTATCTACAAATAGCGGTTATGCAGCTGCTTGTTTGCATTCAAAATGCGGTCATTTAGCAGTCCATATCACCGCTAATTGCGGGACCGCTATTTGACCACCGCCATTTGTCCCATGACTGCTAACCGCGACAATCACCACTATTGCACCGCTATAACGATGCGATTAACAACATAGTACCTAGTTCATTATAATCTGATTTATTTTATGTCCATGTCTGATCAAAGTATAGCATCGATTATAAGCCTATCATCAAAGTCTCAAACTGCAAAAGCTGGGGATTTTGACCAAATAGTACTAATAAAAAGAAGAGAAAAAGCAACTGCTGATCCACTCTATTTGGCTCTATTTAAAAGATGGTCTCTACCTGATCCTTATTGATATCTTCTGCCAGGATTTTGTTTTTTTTTTCTTCTTTCAAGTTTCACCTACAATCGGAAGTTGCCCTATCAATAGTTGTAACTTCCATTTTTCAGTTAGGGTATATGTTTCTATATATTCAAACCATCTTGATTCACTTGATTTCCTAGTAGGAATATGAAATGCCCGTGTATATGTCATATACAGGGACTTGTAGATCTATGGAAAGAAAAACATAAGATCATTGTAACTGGGAACACCCTACTTATCTAGTTTGTGTTATCCTCAATTTTTCTTGTGTCATTTTTTAGATTGTACCTGGTAGTTTTTTATGTTGTTCGAAGTCTGGTTTGCCAAATAAGTATTTCCATCATCCACTCGACCAACAGGAAGTTTAACTTCCACCCAATCATCTTCATTGCTGCCAATGTTATTCTCACCTGCCACTCTTCCTTTCGGTAATATCCCATTCGCACCCACCAAGTTTACAGAAGTAGCTTCTTTGACATCAGTTGCAGGGACCAAATTGTCTTCTACAGAAGCAGCACTACATCGGACAGTACAGAGATACTCATTTTCACTGTGCAGAGCAGGTGCATAATATATTTCATACACACGAGCTGTACTTCTGACATAGACCTGACGAATTTCGTGCTTTTGAGTGAAATTTACTGCAAGAATGAAGATTGTCTAACAAATGTCAGATTGAACCATGAAGGTTTCTAGAAGAACAAATCCATTCACACAAATAGAAAAGTGAAACAAAAAAGCAACAATAAGTCACAAAGAACAACAGGGATAAATAACAGAAATGACAAAAGTCTAATTACACTTCCGAGGAAGAGAAGAAAAAGGAACTTCTGCAATAAATATTTAGACAACGAATTCAAATAATGATCATAATCATTGGCATGACTGCAAATGATGAAGGCATTTTGGGGCATTGCCAGTGACCCAATAGTCACTGTACCGAAAAGTAAGCTAGCTACTCCCTTACAGAGCAAATAAATATTTCCGCATGTTAAATTGTTAGATACTTTATTAACCAAACCATGTGTCCTAACAAAAAATTGTTAAGAAAAATGTAAATTAGTTAAGCACTGGTACAATAGAGTTATGGTACAAGTACCTTACATATAGTATGGAAGATGCGACTTTCTCCAAACCTTAATATTCTTGATTAAAGAAAGAATAATTATTTATGCACTAGCAGGTGGCAGTGAGATGACATAGTCAACTCCTCTTTTTCAAACTTAGCACTCCTTCACTTGGTCATATGCGTTCAGTTTATGCAACATGTTGTAACCAATACACAAGGTTCCCATCAGCAAAAGAGTGCTGATTCTGCTCATTCCATCATTTAGCGTTAGCTAATGCATTATATGCTCTTTCAAGACAATTAGTTATCTGCATGTTAAGGACCTCTCTACAATTAGGCCAAAAGCTCACAATATCATACTACTAAAATTAACAACTAAACCACATCAGAAGAGAAGAAAGGATAAAATGCAAGTGAAGACCTCAAAGCATATTAGATATCATTTCTCCTTCCACTCCATTTCAGGTGTACATCAAAATTAACATGGTTTTTTTTTCACATAAATAGGTTAGGACTTAGGATAGATCAAGGATTCCAGTCTTCTACTATACCATTCCTTTTTAGGAATCAAGAATACAGAGGTACGAGCCTATAGAACAGATCCTGTTCAAGTAAGGTCGTTCTACTATACCATTCCTGTAATGATGCATCTCAACGATAAATCTTTTTGCTATCTTCTGCAGTGTTTCATGTTTTAGAGTAGTGCTTCTTCAAACCTATCTTTATCCTACATATATGTAACCATTATGTTTGTGTGACATGATCAGCACTAAAAATCCCTACAGCAAAAGGCATCTAGATCAGCATTGCCTCATAGTTGCATCATGAGCATCCACAAAGGCTAACATGCTTATTATCCAGTGGAACCAAGCAGTCTTTCTCTTCCCTTGTGACCTTAACCCTTAGATCTGAGGTTACCTTTATAATAAGATGAGGCTTCCCTTGACCAAAAATATAAAAAAAATTAAAATTGAACAATGGTACCCAAAAGAAGGCTGTGCATGTAAGCCTGTGTACCTATATATAGTTAACTTGTTAACCTACGCCCTTTAAACTTATCTACTTCAAATGCTTGGACCACAAGAAGTTTGAAGATTGAAAAAATGAGATGCCATTTCTTTTGGTTAAGTATTGAGACTGACACAGGAAACAACAAAATTCAGAAACAGTCTTCTTTTGGAAAGCTAGGACACCATTATTTCAAAGCACATTAGCGCTTTCAAATTTTAATATTATAGATCGCTGCTTACCAAGATAGTAGCAAAAACATAAATATGGCACGTAGCATTATACTATGAGTCTATGATTCATGGGTTCCATTGAACTGCTGATGACTAAATTATGTGTTACAAAATTTTCAAAGGTTCAAATCAATCTCAAAGAGTATAGTCGAGGGGAGCTACTGCAGCCCATTATGGTTTCCATGGGTTTTATTCACCAATACTATCAAGCGCTTAACTTGAATATCCTGTTCATTCACATCAGTCTCTCCAGAAAATTGACTACCTCCTGATTTTTGTATCCAATCCATTCCCTAGTTGGTGATAATTTTGGAGATCACAGAATACAATACCCCCCCCCCCTGCCAATTAGAAGAAAATGTATATTCCTCTTCAGCCTTGACAAATGAAAAGATGAAGAACAACAAAAGAAACTAAAAGGCACAACGTGCAATTGCGAACAAAGGAAAAGTTGAAGAGGACATAGAGAATCACGGTACTTACAAACTCCACGTGGGAGATGTTTCTATTCTTCTTCTGCTCGATATAGATCATTTCAATTTAGGATTATAATTTCTGTGGCCTGAAAAATCAATTTCGGAGTAGAAAGAATTTTCTGATGCTACTGATTGAAGGAAGCTTTCCAAATATTAAAACTGCCACCGACCATATCTCAAAGTTGTCAAAAACAAAAAAAAAATCAATAATTTCATAATGTAATGTATCCGGTGTATGTATTTGAAGTGTATCCATGATATAGAAATACTAAAGCTCGGCCTTCAATGAAGCATCCATGCTTCTTAGGTTCTTAGCCCTTGTACAACTTACTATCTAGATCACCTTGTGCAAGGTTAATGCAACATGGTTCCATATTTTTGAAGAGGAATTGCCTGCTTCAGCATCATTGAAAAAGATAGGTGGTGATCATGTTCAACAGGTGAAACCTGAATTACCAAAAATGCTCTATGAATAAGATTTTAGTGCCTCCATTAAGATGCATATTATAATTCTGTTCCGGAAAGCCATAACGATAGACAACTGAGTCTCACAGTAAAACTTATACCATTTATTCTCAGCAAAAAGTGTTTCAGTTAGTCAACATTTGTCGCTGGAGGGAGTGCTCGAGGTGTTGGATTGCAGGGACTGGCATTTGGTTAACTTCTAAGCCATTTTTAGGGCAAGATTTCTATGCTCCAAGTACTTCGGGGTAAAGAAAAAAGGCCGATTCATATTAAAACATTGAGACAGAGATTTTCATATTATATAACAACTGAAACAATGTCATAAGATGCATATACATACAAGTATTGCTAGGCTTACAAGTCTTCATCACCAGGAACATAAAGTACTCACTGCCATATAATATAACTTTAACAGTAAACCACATACATACACGAATTAGAAACTAAATACGCAAAACCTATCTTTCTCTGCATATAAAAGAAAAGAACATAGAAGAGACTATGATAATCAGATAGAAAACTCACGTTTGATCTCGCAAGGTTCAAAGTCAGAGGAAGAAGGTGGTACGAGAAGGAGTGGTGGTTTCTTAGCCGTGAATTCTGAATCGATCGGGAAATCAAAAGACTCGAAGGTGAGTACAGAATCGAGAGAACCGCATGAGACGGTCCAGTTCGTCTCGGAGCTCCACGGAGTAGTGGTAGCAGTAGTCGTAGAATTGTCGCCGGTGGTGGCCATCTGGTAGTGGTGGTGGTGCTGCAGTGTTGGTGGGGAACTTGTCATTATTTTGGTGTCGTTGGAGGAGCTCTCCATTTGCCGTTTCGATCACTCCCTCTTCAGATCTGTGCGTCCACAAAATTATTAAGGTTTTCTTTCACGTTTTTTAAATAACTTGAGAAAAAATTGGTGAAACAAAAATTCATTTTATAAAAATAACTGTTTATAAGTTTGGTGTGATATGTGTCAACACGATATGAGACTAGGACAAGGACGAAGACCGAATGTGACGACGTAGGACAAAAAAATGATATTTTGTTCCACAAATATAAGTGGAACAAGAAGAGAAAAAAGGATGGGCACAAACTAAAAAATTACTAATATATCATCATTTGATATAACTCTAAGGGGGCGTTTGGTTCGTTGAAATCCGCCGGAATCTGATGGAATTGAAATGGTCGATTTCATTGACCAAATTTCATCCTGCTGTTTGGTTTCCAAATGAATGGAATTGAATTACATGAAATCCTTCAATTAAGGATTTGGTCATTCCTTCTCATTTTGGATGGAATTGAATTCCATTCCATTGCATTTTTTCAAAATGACAAAAATACCCTCCAAACCCTCTTTAACAAAATTAAAACTCATCAGATGTGGATTTGGTCTCCTCTCTCTCTCCTCTCTCTTCTCTCCGCTCTCTCTACCTTCTCTCTACCCTCTCTCTCCTCTCTCTACTCTCTCTCTTATCTCTCTCTCCTCTCTCTCTCCTCTCTCTACCCTCTCTCTCTACTCTCTCTCCTCTCTCTCTCTCTTCTCTCTCCCTCGGCATTTAAAAAAATATAAATAAATAAATAAAAGAAAGGGTATTTTTGTCATTTTTTAGAATTCCATTCAAATTCCTTTGCAAACCAAACGGACATATTTCAATTCATTTGACTGATTACAATTCATTCCTGCCAACCAAACAGTTGGTCAAACTTGAAAACATTTCATTCCAATTCCTTTCAGATTCCAATTTCATTAACAGATTTCATTCCATCAGAAATCATTCTGCGAACCAAACGCCCCCTAAGGTATTGTTTGACAAAAATAAGTTAGTTTATTTTCAGGGTACATGTTTGGATGGACATAAACTAGCTTATAAGCTAGCTTTTTGATAAGCTACTTAAAGTAGCTTATGAGAAATTTTTTATGATTATTTCAATTATACCCTTATTAATATTCATTACTATATATTAACTACTAATTACTTTCAAATAGTTAATATAATAATATATATTAACTATTAATTACTTTCAATTATACCCTCCTTATAAGCTTAATGTACCGTTATTTAACTACATAATCACATGTGATGGCACATGGAAAAGACCAAAACACAGTTACCAACATCACATCTGATTTTAAGACTAGTAGAATCTAGACTAAAATTCAATGTAACGCCCCAATTTCCATATTCGAGTGTCATTACTTTAATTATACAAATCTTACAATATAAACAAAATTTTATTTTATTTAATACTTCATTTATTACATCAAGAGTTAAAACATAGCGAAAACATGACTAAAAGTTTGTAATACAATAAACACTTTTTATTGGAACTTTGTAATACTACTTCTTGATGTCCTTCTTTATTCCTTCCCTGAGATGCATACACGAAATATATAAGCTTTAAGCTTAGTAGGTAGTTATGGTTTCATGAATAAATAACTTTCATAATGCTTGAAAAATACTGTCATGCTCATGCATAAAACATTATTTTAAGATCTCACTTCTCACATGTAAGTATGTCATACTTCCTTGAGGTTTAATAACCCCGGGGTCCATAAAAGGTTGCCCCATAAGGTCCGTTTGCAAGACGTCATTTCATTCTATATCACGTACGTTGGATATTTATGGTCATACATAACATGTATAAAACTTTCATGCCTTGAATGCACAAATGCATATGCTTGTGTCATAACATGCCATCATATGTTTTGACCATAAAATGCATCATAATTTCATGTACAACAATCATATCAAAATATCTTATCAAAACTTTCATAGTGCATAAAATAGTTTCATATGACATGTATGTATCTTAGTAAATCACATGACGTACTTGCATTGATTTAGCTTATTTTCTTCCTTGATCTTCTTCTTTAAGTTTTGTAGTATTTTTAAGAGAAAGTGATTTGTTATGAATTCATATGCTTAGTTTCTACCCCTATTTATAGTTAAACCCAAAGCATCAACTATTTGTTCCTTCTTGCTTTCAATGATTGTACTCTTTTAACATTTTGACACTTCACCCTTTTAGGATTAGAGAATATAACACATCATGTTTCTAGGTTGCTTTGTCAAGCTTTTAGATTGTCATGTCATGCATGTTTAGCTTTGCCAATTCATTACCTAGTCTTGTCAAGTCATGTCTTTTAACTTCTACTTGTTATAGCTTATCTTTTGTCACCTCATGCTTTTGTACTTGCTATAGCTTATACTTATCCTTGTCATCTCATGCTTTTGCCACCTCATGCTTTTGTACTTTCTATTTCTTAGGGCATCCGCAATGGTCAAGTCTTTTAAAGACTTGATCTATTTGCCACATCATCAAAAAGTCATCTTCAAATTACTACTCCAATGGTCAAGTTTTTCAAAAGTTTTTTTTTGTATTTTTGATTCATTTTTAATATAGATAAACCCCAAAAAACACACTTGCCTATTCTTCAAGCTTTTGCTGAAAGACTTGACATCCACCAAGTCTTCCCATGTCAAGCTATTCTTCAAGCTTTTGCTCCGACAATGAAATTTGACATTAAGTCTTTATCAAGTCTTTCATCAAGTCATTACATTTACCATTGGAGATGCTCTTAGCTTAGACAATTCATCAAATAATTTTGACAACTCACCATGTAGCCTTGCAATCATCACTTAGGTTTGCTTTGTCATATTCTCTAGATTTGTTTTGTCATCAATTAGTTTAGCCACTTGTCATAGATAATATGTCTATATAGTAATTCCTACTGTTGTTGGCTGCTGTTGGAGTTTAATTAAATCTTCAATTCTTGTAATTAAGGCTTAAAATTTTGAAAATTAAACTAATATAGAAGTAGGGTGTTACATTCAATGTCATAAATCTTAGTACCTAATCACATTTGATATCATATAGTAATATAATAATCATTACAGCTACAAACAAAATCACATGTAATCTTACAACTACTATCTTGTAAACAAAACATTAATAGGAGTGGATGATATTTAGCTATAACATATAAAATAACATATGATTGATTTCATGCCTGGAATCAAATGAATAAATGTAAAATAGAATCATTACTAGAATCAACATAAGCTATTAACATCAAATGAATCAAATAAATTATCAACCAAAATCAATAAGATGAACAAAACAGTAAAGTGAAATAAATGTTATCATCGACCCCTTGCATTATTGTATCATGACTAGAATCAACATCCTCGCTATTAATGAGTAAGTTTTGATGAATCAATTGCAGAATCAGGGTTGGTTTCATCTCTTAATTCGCTGTTAATGGGAATTTTGAACCTATTACATATATTTGATGGACCGATTGCAGAATCTGAATTGGTTTCCTCTCTTACTTCGTCACTGTTGATTTCAATTGATGATTCCATCAAACACAAATTAAAAGGAAAATATGATAATTGGTTGAAAATAGTCCTCTTTATTTTCTTAAATAGTATGGTTCTCGTATGAACCTTTATCTCTCTCTCTCTCTCTCTCTCTCTCTATATATATATATATATATATATATATATTGGAAGGATATTTTGCAACCCTTGCAACCCACATCTTAACCGTTGGATTCATGATCGACGGTTATTTTATTTTTATTTTTTTAATTAAAAATATTGGGCCCCATATCTATTGTAACCGCCAATCATGAATCCGACGGTTAAGATGTGGGTTGCAAGGTTTGCAACCTTTTTAAGGGTTGCAAATTAAACAACCCCTATATATATATACACATACACATACACATAAACTACACTAGAAAGTTGCAACCTTACCTTCATCACAGGTGTAAGCCTTGACTCTACAATCAAGATGCAACAAACAACATACATGATATCCATGGGATTAACATTCCATTTTTGGCAATTTTCTTGAGCTTATAGTTATGTGGGATCTATTTCCCCAAAGAATGTCTAACTAAGGTACAAATACAATTACAAATATGAGGTTGTGTCTCAAAATTTCGCAATCTGATCACAAACTAAGCATACAACAACTCTTCTTCTTCTTCCTTAGCTGTATAAGGCAACGGTAGCAGATTCTTCGAATCAGCAAACTTATCTACACGAGTAGTAGATGATGTATCAACAACAGGCGAATCCAGAACCGAATCAGGAAATGCCATTATCGTCTCCTCCATCAGCGCTTTGAACGTCTACAAAGATAATGAACAATATCAGTATTATATCTCATCAGGGGTTTTCTCAAACTAAATAATCAATCCCTCCATCTCAAAGAAAAATGGAACAATTTCCATCTTGGGATGTCTTATATGCTAATTGCAACATTTCCCTTTTTAGCAAAGTTTCAAGGTAAATTTACCTATTTGTCCAAAAGAGAAACTCACTACTAGTAGGTACAAGTTGGGTGAATGGCTGACCACCAAACATGGATATCTGCGTTTTCTAACCAACAAAATGCATCAAAATCTAACGAAGTTTAGCTTAGTTCCTATTACCATGAATTATTTTTTCTTTAATTAGTGTAACAAACATTCGATTCTTACTATTCCGTACCCACTTTACCTAATAAAATGGGTTTCAGTCTACATCGCATTGGTTGATTTTGATGTTAAATTTTTCCATATAATCAAGAATAACAATATAACTTGACAACTTGTTATTCACGTCATCAATATTTGCAAGATCTACCGATTACCGGTCAATATGAGTAAGAAAAGATCGAACGTTTGTTACGCTAATTGAAAAAAATATATATCATCAATATATCACTAGATAAGAACTACGACAAGCTTCGTTAGAATGATGCAGTTTGGCCTTTTTAACCCATGGTAAATACTTTTAGGATTTATTTACAGTTACCTCAATAAACGTGTAGTTGTATAGCCATTATAACATCATATTCATCGTGCAATAGCAGCTCTTGTTTAAGATTATAAAATTTTCACAAATCCAATAGCACAGATGTGAACTCATCAAAACCAAACCAAACGAAATGAGTCCGGTATTACCCACTCAGAGGTGGAGCCTGGGGGGTTGGATGCACGCAAACCTACCATCTACCCCAAAGAGTAGAGCGGTTGTTTTTGTGAAGACTCCCTGCCTTGCGAAAAGTGTGACATGTGAACCCATTAGTCAAGCTTATTTACTAAAATTTGCTAACCTTGCAATGATGAAAAGCAGAATCAGCTTTGCGCTTCCACACGCCGTTCCTAGGCTCCCCCCAAAAGAGACCATATAAAGGCTGCAGCATAGTGAGAGATCGATATGAAAACGACAAACTCGTATTATAATACTACTACTGCTATAAAAATAACTATACAGCTTAACAAGAATGCTTTCTAGTCTATTTCCATAAAAACAGATCTATTACTAAGTTCGGACGATTAAAGCACATGATTTCCATTTTACCTCTAGATATGCGAACCACGATTTAAGATAACCGGTAAAGGGCTCTATGGAAGTCACTTTCACAATCTAACCTTCTAGTGTTTTTTGAAAATTTTATGGGGGCAAGGTGTTTAACACCAGAAGCAGGTCATTTGAAGATTATTGAGATAAAAAAAAGGTCATGCTCCTAAGTGAAACTCATTTTTAAATAGCTAAATGTCCCCATTCATAAAATCGTATTTGGAAACATGAGATCGTTTAGAATCTAATTTCTAAACATTGTCCTCTAGTTAGCCAAACATAGTAATGAATCACAAAAGCAACATGCAAGCTTTATTGTCATTTAAATTCTTTCCAGAAAATAATGCAAGGACGAGCCCTGTGCAACAACATCCACCTACCTCGATAAATATGAACTTAAAGAGCACAGTGGTCTTGTTTGTTGTTCTATTTTATGTTTTCAAGTTTTTCCTTATTGAATAAACTGCTCCTAGAAGTTGCAAATAATGAAAGTTTTTGCTTAACCAAATAACAAATAATACTTGTACCTTAACCAAATCCCGGAGACCTGGTTTACCGTTTCCATATATTCCTACGACCGAATCAGCATAGACCTGGTACTTCTCCAAGACCTACAAAAAGTTATTGGAAACAAATTTAGAGAAATTTAGATACCTGTGAAACACGGATTTTATATATTGAAAAACAATACTGTCACTAACCTGACGACGAGTCACCCCGCTAGGTGGTGCACCATAAATTGCAGTGTCAACGTTCCCTAACATGGACCACGAACTGTTCAAAAATTGTACACACCTTGGTCAAACTCGACTAACAGCATGTATAAAAGAAGCAAAATAGAATTCAACAAGTGGTCAGATCTAGACAGCTAGCATAAATGTTGTTTTTTTGAGAAGGGTGTCCTAGGCTATGCCTAGACTAATCCCTTCGCAAATTATGACTGTAAGACATCAGCCCTTATTAAACCTCAGTGGCCACAATTGTTGTGTACACCTGGATTCGAACCCTGGGTAGATGGGATATTCCACCACATCCCCCATGGCCTTAACCAGGACGCCACAACCCTTGTGGTTTAGCATAAGTGTTGTTATGAGAACAGGAACATGTAGATCAATAGTATATATCATTATGCAGCAGTGAAGCAAGAATACGTCAAAACTTCTAGTTAAAGAATACCATAAGCTAAATTTTCATACTTGTGATATGCGGAACGACCAACCATAACCCCATGAGCTCCCTCTTCTTGTGCTGCACGGACCTAGCAATTGAATATCAAAAAATGTACGTAAGATATGGATTATGGAAATGCAACAGTTACCATTTGACCAACACAATTTTTGGAAAAGCTCTGCTCAGCACTTTGAATATTATACTGTCTGCTGTAATTCTTTAATATAATTCTGCTTCCCCTGAGCAATAGGGGGGCATGTAAAGTAGATCAATATTTTTCTTCTTGCTAAAACTAATACAAAATTCAACATGAGAAAGAAACACTAGGGAGAGGTAAGAAGGGAAAAATGAAGTCAATGTATACTTACCTCATCAATACTATTTATGCCTCCATTAATTGTGAAGCGGAGGTCTGGAAAGTCACGAAGAAGAGCATAGAAGTACTCGTATCTGCACAATATACAACCAAAAAGGCATGTCAAGGATATCATAAAAATGAATGTAAAGGCGTCACTTCCATAAAAGACCATTAACTTCACTTCTTTTACATTTCACAATTATGAAAAATAACTGTGAGCAAATTTGAGATTATCCAATTACTGAATCAGGACTAACTATGGATTAGTTGCATACTTCAATGGAGGAATTTTCCGATTATCAGCAGGGCTAATTCCATTCAGCAATGCCTTTCTGGAATGTATTATAAAATGCCTAGTTGGTGATTGAGAAGAAACTTTATATATGAAATCACCTGCAAACAAAATGCAAAAAGATCAGGAAAGTTGCAAAATTACATGTAAAAGATCCTACAAAAATCTAAGCTGCCACATAAAACGTACTCCCTCCGTCCCCATATACGTGTCTACATTTCTACTTTAGTTTGTCCCAAAATAAGTGTCCACTTTCAAAAGTAAGTGCCTACTTGCCATTTGCCAATTCTAACCTTAATAATTAGATGGAGAAATTCATTACTCCCTTTATTATTAAGAGTAAAATTGTCATTTAGTTAATTAAAAGTGTAATAATTACACCCTTCTAAAATCGTGTGCATTCTCATTGTGGAATGTGGATATTTATTTTGGGGCGAAAGAGGTATATATTAACAAAAAGGCAATTTCTAAGCCAGACAAGTGCAGATCTCAGTTGACCATTATTTGAGGATGAAATGTAGAGTTGACTCTGAATGCTAGACGATCCAAATCCGATGCATTCAGGTTTTCTGCTTCAAAGCAGCTTGTATAAAATGGATCAATTTATATCAATCTATTAACGTTTTTCGGGTACAAGCTACATCACTCCCGTCAGATCCCCCCTGTCTCCGTGCGACACATAGACCGCCTTAAAAGCACCCATTCTTTTGCTTCAAGAAGCCTCTATGCATTAGAAGCTTGATCTTAACCAACCAAAAGAAAATTGGAGAATAAATGTGACAACTTCACTCTAAATAGAATAAGTAAAAGCTGGATGCTTATTCTTGTTCTTCTAGCTGTAGCTATCTTCAGAGACTGTTGTAAGAATATGGACAAACACAATTGAAAGAATTGTTTCTGTTGTGATTAGTTTATTTGGAACAAATTTTCCAGGAAGATCATTCTTCCTCTGCCCACAACCTCTTCATCGCCACTTGTCCACTCAATTTGATAAATGTCTTTGATGTATACATCCTAACAATTTGCATGCATCACAAAACAAAGCTAGGATTTACTACAGGAGTAAAGAACTGAAGGGGATAAACAACAGAAAAGTCTCTTTCAAATTCTCAAAAACTTCTAATAAAATATTATGTATAAGGAATAGGTGGGAAAACAAACCGATCCTTATGATACTTAATCCAACAACTTTCGCACCCTCTAGGTAATAAAAAGATAAGAGTTGTTTAGCAAACAGTAAGGAAAAGCAACTAACAAGCATTCGCAATTAAAAACTAAATATTTGGTTTTACCACAACATCTCTAGAGATACTAAGACATCATTCCAAGCCAGGCCAATATGATTCAATATGAAGTATATCAATCTGTTTCCTCCATCAAAATATATCAAAACAAACCGGTGGAAGAAAGAAGGAAAAATAACTTACATAGTTCATTGTACGAATCATGATCATCAACACCAATACGACATTTAACACTAACTGGAGCATCCGTGTTAGCAGCGATAACAGTCATGGCCTCGGCAACAAACTTCCCTTGCAAAAATCAATCTATCAAAATTCAAAATAACACATGGACAAACATGTGTTCTACAATGGTTGAAGAAGTATGTAGCTAAAAAGCTGTTCAAACCTTTGGATCAAGCATAAGACTCACACCAAAACACCCATGTCCAGCTACCTTTGGGCTAGGACACCCACAACTGGCAGAAGAAGAAATTTCAGCACATAAATGGATAAGGAAGGCAACTTGTAAGAGATTTCTTATGCATTAGAACGCACTTTAAGTTAATCTCATCATAACCATATTTGTTTGCTAGTCGAGTTGCTTTTCCCAAGTTTTCCAAGTTACTTCCGCCAATTTGGAGTACTATAGGATGCTGGTCTGGAGAAAAAGCTAAGAATCTGTCCTGAGCAAACAAAAAGAACATGAGTCAAAGGTCTGCAAAGACTAAGGGGCTGTTTGGTTCATGGAATTTGAAGGAATTGGAATGGCCAATTCCATTGATCAAATTCCAATCTCATGTTTGGTTCACGGAATGGAAGCGATTGAATCCTTCCAATTCCATTGAATTCCACAATTTAAGGAATTCATCATTCCTTGACTTAAGTGAAGGAATTGAATTCCTACCAACCAAACGCGTGGTCAAATTCCATCAAATTCCATTCCAATTCCTTCAAAGTCAAATCCCTTCGATGGATTCCAGTTCCATCAAACTCCATTATTTGAACCAAACGCCCCCTAAGCTTCAGAACTCTAAGAATGAATCATCTAAATACATCCGTTCCAGATAGCGTGAGGATAAAAAGGTACCCAAGTGACCAAGTCAAATAAAAACTACATTATAGGTAGGAGACTTCTCTTGTTAGGCTTATCCTGACATCAGTACATAACTTATCACTCATTCACTCTTCACAGTTTGTTGTTAACATCATACATACACACATGTACATATATGTGTGTGTGTGCATATATACATACACATATACACACATGCACAAACATATACTTACACACCCACCAACACACTTACATATGTTATTATGTCACTATAATCACCATTTGCCATATATATCTTCATTTGCAGTATTTGCATACGTACTAGTTACTTCTTTCTAAAAATCAAACATTCATCCCTTGATTTTTCCAATCAAGTCTCACAGAAAACTTGAACAGCCAATTGATCACTCACTTACCAAATTCTTCTCCTGGTAAACAATTGTCTCTGCAGCAAGCATCTCTGTATAGAGCCATGCATGTTTTGATATAAGGCGAGCCATCGTCCTATAATGATTGTCTGTCCACTCCATCATTGGGGCAACACTGCGAACAAAAAAGCAATGAAGGCCACTAAAGAAAGAAACAAAACGACATTCTAACAAATAACATTTCATAGATATTTACCTGAACCAAGGAGGTAGATATTGTTCCACAACCATCGCAGAATGTGGCTGGTGCTTCTGATGGTACGAGTACAATTTCCTTGATTTGGTAGTTGAAATTCCACAAACTAAATTTGAAGGTAATCTGCGATAGTTTTTTTGGGCAAAACAATAAGGAGGTGTAAAAGAAGAAAGCAATGCATGTCCAGCAGACTTCATCATCCCTCTATTTAGATGGTAGCAGCACTTTCATGAACCTATCAATTGAATGAAGCTAACATTAAGAAGGATTTCCTAATAGCAACAGCAGTGCCTAAACCTATACATGAGTGCTGCTTAAATCTAACAGTCTAACTACATGTCTCCAATTTCTACCATTAGGAGCAAATAAATACCAATAGTTTGACTTGTTGCCGAATTATCAGACTCAGGATACTAGAACAAACATGTACTTCTATGCCTACTTTCGAATATATAGGGTAGAGTTGAGATTGTAAGAAAATAGACCATGGTGAACAACCATTCAACAAATCACAATATTTCACCTTAGAGGTAATATTAGTTACTTTATCTAGTACCTTTTTATGGGAAGATATAGATTGTGCAACTTAAATTTTTTTTACGGACAGGAAGGTAAATACAAATAAAACATGAATGACAAAAAGAAACACAGAAACTCAGCCCTATGTACACTGTCAAACAACGTGTCATGGGCCCAATTCAAACCACGATGTATTCAAATAGTAACATATCAACAGATCATGCACCCAGCTGATTTTAGCAAACATGACCACTCATCAATTTACTTCGAAACAACACTACAAAAGACTTGTGACCAATTGACAGTTTCCTTTCACAAACTCACTGACTACAAAGTAACAATCAGGGATAGATTTCACTTGATAAGTGAGCTGTATATTGAAGAGGTCAGTTATCACATCATGACTACGGGATCTTAATCTCAGTAGTATAAGACCTCAAGAATGATCCCACCCAAGATTTATTCCCACCAGGACTAATAGGCATGAAGAGCACTTGATAACAAATAGAAAATTAAAAAAGGATGGTACTGGGGAAGAAAGCCAATTTGAAAGCCATTTGGCGGATAAGTTTACTTTAATTCTCACTGTGAAACAAGAATGGAAAATGGGGATTGTAACTTCTTTTTAAACCTATTTACTATGAAGTAATATCAATTATTCCCTCTATTCAAGAAAAGAGATTCAATTTCCTATAGGTCAAACATGCTAATTCTCTACTTCACATTTGATGATCATCCTTTAGCTTTTCAATAAGTTTTAGCAACCAAACAGAGTACCCACTCCAAATAAATCATCTTTCATATCACAATTATTAGGCAATCTATGTCAGTTTTGAATTGATAAAGGACTAGCCTTTTATGTGTGACCTTGAAAGTCGAAATGCCTCTTGTACCAGAGAAAGAAAATAACATCAGCAAGAACAAGCTCATCAGGTATCACCTCCTAATACAAAAAACCTCATCTAACAATGATATCCTTGAAACTCTTGGTTAGTATAATTCATCAACAGCTAAAATTTAATCCCACTCCTAGGCAAGCAAAAGGTAACCACTTTCACAAATCTCAATTCATTTAGTAAAAACATTATGAAAAAGTACTACCCCTCCCACCCCATAAAAATTCCAATTCAATGTTCAACTAATTGCTAAAATATCATTCAATAACCACCAATTAGAACAAAATAGAGCAATCCTAGTTCACTAAAATCAACCATTTACGATGATTACTAACGAAAATTTGGCTATTCCAACTTGAAACTCTGCAAAATTTGCACATCCCAAAATCGGAATCGTTGCAACTTTCACGGAGTAGTAAATAAAAGGAACGATTATCGAACCATGGAAGAATGATTGAGCATTCAATTAATAGCATAAACTCGAAGAAAATATGATAATTAACTGAAAACGAAACGAAATAGAGGAGTTAGGGTTTTACGTGGAGCAAATCTGTGGTTGAATTGAGCCCTCAACAGAGAGACCGGTTGGCCGCAAAAGTCAATTTCACAGTCGGATGGGAAGTTAAAGCGGATATCCTTATAATTGCATCTGAACACCCTGTATTATGAATCTGTATCATATTAGCCCCTGAATTATAGAATTATACCAAATTAGCCCCTGTATTAGGTTCATACGATAATGGTAACGGTTTAAAGGAATAAATGGACAATTAATCATAATTAAGAAATTAATAATTGTTTATTTTAATAAAAAAGGGTATAAATGTCATATTTCATTCCTGGATAATTTAGGATAAGTATATCACATCCTAAATTCATGGGATTCTCAATTTCATCCCAATCCAAATTCATATGAATCGTATACTAATTTCCAACCATTCCCCGTTTGTTGTTGCAAAGTTGTGTGATTCCATAGGTGGAAAAATCGGAGATCAAATTGAAGAAAAGGGTACATGGATGCGGGTATTGAAAAAAAACCATCCATGGATGCAGTCATGAAATCGGTTTCTCTCTCTCTCTCTCTCTCTCTCTCTCTCTCTCTCTCTCTCTTTGCGATTTTCATTTCATGAATTCGGTTCCTTCACGATATTATTGCAATCGATGCAACAAGGATGAAGAAGAAACTAAAAGTCGTAGACGGGTCAACGAAGCTTCAATTTCGATTTATAAGTTCTGGATTTTAAGATCTATTTGGGCTACTGAGTTCATTCCCATTGACAAAGCAGTGGAGGGAGGAGAAAGGAGGATACGATGATGGGGTAGGCAGAGAGGGAGTCATCGGAGGTATTCACCGGAGATCTATGAGTCGAGGAAGGAAGACGATGTGGAAGCAAGATGAAGGAGAAAGCAAAGAAGATTCTAAAGATGCATTATAGGGTTTGTATTTTTCTGTTTTTGTGCATTTGAGGACGTGAGTTAGGGTTTGTATTTTTCAATTTATATGGAAACATCGACTATTCTGTTTTTCCATATCCAATTTATATGGAAACATTTTGTCTAAGTTATTTAGAACAAAATCACATATGATTTTGGTGTTAAGTATTATAGCCAAGTTATTTAGTACAAAATCATATATGATTTTGGTGTTAAGTATGAATTTGGTGTTAAGTGTTTAGAACAAAATAACATGTGATTTTAGTGTCAAGTATTATAGCCAAGTTATTTAGTACAAAATCATATATGATTTTGGTGTTAAGTATGAAATTGATGTTACGTATTTAGAACAAAATCACATGTGATTTTGGTGTCAAGTATTATAGCCAAGTTATTTAGTACAAAATCATATATGATTGTGGTGTTAAGTATTTAGAACAAAATCACATGTGATTTAGGGTTGCAAACTAATAACATCATTTACTATAAGGTATAATCACATGTGATGCATACTACACTTAAACAATTTGTCAAATTTCTTTATAATATAATCATAAATGATTTTGGATTGCATATTGTACACTATATAATCATCTGTGATTTGGGTTATATATTCGGGATTTGCTTGAAAAAACAAACAGACCAGGTAAACTACCAAAATGGATTAACCGGATTTGCTTTAATAAAAGAAAAAGAATAAATATGTTTTTGATTTGAATTAAATATTATAATCCATGTTTTTTGGAAGTTAATATTATCCTAAATTATCCATAGCATAATATGACTTTATTGCCCTTTTACTCTTAATTTTAGAAACTATTATTTTCGGAATTAATTTAAAAAATGATTGACTGATAATCGTACTTTTATTCTTTTAAATACACTATGTTCTCGTTTGAACCCATCCCTATGGAATTATTTATCGATCGATTTAAATTATATTTCGTAAGCAAATTGATACGATAAAAAATAGTTTTAAAAAATGTTGATCAAATTTGTCAAAAAAATCAAACGGATTAAAAATCACCCAAACTGTATTCAAATATTACAATCTGTTTTATTTATAAAAAAATTATATTATTATTATAATAATATCAAAATTATAATTATAGTTAATAAATCACAATTATTAATAAATATTTAGAAAAACTAACCATAAAGGTCAAATAATCCATTCTAAACTCACACAATAAAATTATCAGTTTTTACTGGTTGATTTTTCTCAAGAGCTCACATCGATGGAAAGGTTTGATACCTCGATGTCGACTCTTTGCCAATTGGAGAAACACTCTCTTTGTAACGTCCATTCACTAGCCTTTGGATTCGTATAATCTATATTTATACTATATTATAAAACACGGATAAAAAACTCTTAAATACAAATTATTAGACACAAAGTATCATCATTTTATGCAAGATTTTAAAAATCTCTTAATTTACATGTATCAAAGCAAAAGATACATATTACTACTGCAAGCTTCTAACACCCACCAATTTGGTAAGTGCAAGATCTTTCTTTTATGCAGATCTATCCATGTATCACTATTAATTAATATATTATATTACTATAATTTTGTTTTAATTATATTATTAAATATGTAATTGGTTATTTTTTCTAGATTATTTAAAATATATAAGATAATCATTAAATTCTAACAAAATACTTAATTTTTTATATAAAAAACATTATATTATTAAGCCTAAATTAAACAAATTTATAAAAAAACATTTTCACTTTCTCAAAATCATCCAAAATCGTACTGTAAATCAACAAAAAAACTAAAATGAAACATTAAAATCGTGATGTATCTCGCTGCATTGCACGAATACACTTCTAGTCTATCAATGATACTTTAATACAAGGACAATGAGTTAGTTAAAATTAGGGGTGTAAATGAGACGAGACAACTCGCGAGCTACTCGAGATCGACTCGGTCAACACTCGACTCGAATAGGCTCGACTCGAACTCGAGCTCGACTCGACATACTAACGAGTCGAGTCGAGCGACCTGATACTCGACTCGATAAGCTCGTGAGATACTCGAATATATATTATATATATATATATATATATATATATATATATATATATATATACGTTTATTAATGTTCGTTTACTTATAATAGTAATCTAAAGAACATATATTAAAAAAATAAACATTAAAATAATAATATAATTATTATATATATGTATATATATTATAATTATATAATTATAATTATTATTAAAGAATTACTAACATTTTCTTTAAAAAAAAGTAATAACACCTATATGACTTGTGGGTACCATTATTTAAATAATGATTGTCCTCCTTTTGCTTAAAAACTCATCCCACATTGGTGGGACAATCCATCCAATGCTTTTGCATTCAACTATAAATAGGACACACCCTCTTCATTTCCCTTGCCATTTCATAGCCTTTGTGGCATAGCCTTTCTATTGTGTCTAGTGGCTTGAGCCCTTTGGCTTGAAGTTAGGCAAAAAATAAAAATTGTTGGTACCTATGGAAGTGGGTGCAACTAGTTTGTTATGTTTGTTTATAATTTTAATCAAACAAACATAAACAAATAAGAACACATTGAATTTTTAAATGATTGAATACGAACACTAGTTCGAGTTTGAGCTTAAAATTAGTTTGAGTTTGAGCTTGAAACGAGTTCGAGCTTGAGCGAGCTTGAAACGAGTTCGAGCTTGAGCGAGCTTGAAACGAGTTCGAGCTCGAGCTTGGAAATTGGTTATCGAGTCGAGTTCGAGCTTGGATTTTCAATACTCGCGAGCTTTCGAGTCGAGTTCGAGCTTGAGAATTTTTTTCGAGTTCGAGTCGAGTTTACTGATACTCGAGCTCGACTCGCATCATTTACACCCCTAGTTAAAATGTTTCCATATCATAGGATGTCCACCCACCGGTTTTATCAGATTTAGCTTTTTGTCATCTCTTCATTGAATATATATTTTATTTATCTTTTGGATAACAATATTAAATGAAAAAAAATCAAAGGTGATGTCTTTTAAGTTAACCGCAAGCGTACGAGTTATGTAGCATACGGGTCGATCATAGGGAGTAATGATTTAAATACTAATTCTGCTATAAATCATGAACTAGCTATGGAAACACAATTGGATGGAGATTTTTATAAACTAAGGATTAACCTATAAATCAAAATACAAGGATAAAACATAAACACATTAGAGGGACTCAAACTATCTACAACAATAACTTCGAATATTACAATAGAGGACTAGTTAGGACATATATCGAACTAAGGCATAAATATGAGATGGAAATGGTGACAACCAAAATGTATATCGAGGTAGGGGTTTATCTTTCTAAAAACATTTAAGACCCTCTTCTGAGGTGAAGCAAACCTTCCTGGTTAAGCGGCTGACTACTTCCATGACGTCCGACTTAACTAGAAGCATTAAGGTTTGATAAAACAATTCCCCCGAATCCTACTTTTACCTATTTCCATGATAATTTTAGAATCGTTGGTTAATCGACCAAAAGTCAAATTCAAACTTATGTTCATAATTTGATTTGTTAGATAAAGGGTTATCGAATAGTCGGTCTCCGATCACAACCCCTACTTCCGTTGGTGATGAACCGTAAAACCAACATCCGACAACCAAAAGTTTAACTTCGAGTTAACCAAATCCTCAATACAACTGTTGATCATCACCACACAATCTTATATTTGAAAGGGACTAAGAACGACTTTTATCGACTAAAAAGCCAAACAAAATATAAAGTGATATTAGCTACTAATATACAATAGAAAAGATAAAGGAAATCATCAAACAACACTCCTACATATATCTATGAAATATCTAAACATGAACAATATGTAAAAACATTCATCCTAACATTCACAATTAACCTAATAACAAAAGTATCATTCATGATTATTGAATCACAAAACAAAGATGAATCAAGATGAACATCAACATTCATAGGATAACAATAATTTATAAAACAAGATTTAAAAGCTTAAAATAAAAGTAAGAAAGAGAAACAATACTCAATTGATGAACCAAAGATATAGACTTTGATGAACTTGAGAATCCATATACAATTTTCTAATCTTTGCAAGATGATACCCAAAAATACAAAATTAAAGGACCTCCCATCTTCAAGAACAAATCTGCAGAAACTCTATGGAAGATGAAGGCTATTAAAAGAGAAGGAAAATTGAAAAGTTAAAGAGACTACCTACTTTTCCTTACATCGGCCCCTTTATCGATGGGGAAGGAAAAATATCAAAACAAAACTTTACAAAATATCTTCAAAAGATCAGGCATAGGTTGTAGAGTAGGTGGCTAAAAGCAAAAATCTGTCAGGTGAGGAAGCACGACCCGTGCGTTTTTTAGCCTGAAAAGAGCACGAGTCGTGCCAATGCTTCTGTCCAAAAAGAGGGAGCACGGGTCGTGCTTGTTTTGCCTTGATTTTAGCACGGGTCGTGCTCTTCATTATCATTCTTTTCCGGCTTCTCTCTCGCTTCCGTTTGATTCCTTGGCATCCTTTCTAACCAAACCGAGCGCCATATTCATTAAATCAACCTGAAGTTCGATAAACACGTAAGTTTCCCAAACATGACCCAAACATGAAACGAGGGATGGATGCAATGCAATTTAAACTAATTATGCACAAATTAGCCAAACTAAGATGCAAAACAGATTAAATTAATATTGAAAATATGTACAAAATGACTAGCTAACAAAATCCCCCAAGCTAAACTCTTCCTTGTCCCCAAGGAAGTATGTTGTTCACTAAGACAAAAGAGGAGAAAATAACAAAGGAGACAAACCTTAAAAACGACAAAACAAGCTAACCATATTTCCAAAAGAGATAATCCATTATTTAAGTTCATTAATGCACAAACACAACCAATTACCGCATGTCAATCACTAAACGTAAGAAAAGACAATTGTTTTACACAAAGGTTAATACTAACACGACACCTGATTCAACAAATCACGCACACGACCTCAAGGGAATTTATAAACATACCGCAATCACTAAGGGAATGGGACAAGTGATCTTCCTGGACGGATTCTCGCAAAATCCACTCAATTACTCTCATGTGTTTAAGGCAATGTGTATACGCTCAAATAGCCTTCCCAACCAAGAATGTATTTCACTCTTGATGTTTTTGAAATGGTTCTCAAAGTCTAGGTGTTTCCACAAAACTACACATTCAGAGGGCTTTTAGGCTCAAAAGGAAGTTGGGTCAAGGGAAAGTCTTGGGTTAGATGGTGTCGGTACACATTCAGCTTCATCCTTTTCTTTTTCTTGGATTACTTTGATAATAAATATAGCTTTGAGGGGTTAATCTTATTCAAGCTTCTTTTGGTTCCCTTTTTGAACCTTTTCTACTGCCTCTTTTTTTTTTTTCTTTTTCTCTCTTTTTTTTGAATGTTTTGGGGGTGAAAAGAGACGAGAGTAGGTGCTAAGGGTGAGTTCAAAATACAGAAATGATGGCATCAATGTAGTTTCATAGTTATTCTAAATGAAAATCAAGTCAAAAACCCAGAGCTACGTCTTGGTGGGAGGTATCTCACAAGAAAGAATAAATTGGGATTGATTATAGATGATTCAATCCAAAACTGCCCAAAGTCTCACTGGGTGGGGTCCATCCAAGCCGTCACATATGTAATGTAGGGGGATTACGGTATGCGGACTAATCCTAAAGGTTGCGTGCGGTGATGTAGTGAAAAGTGTGTGCAAGTGTCTTCCTAATAGTGAAACAATGCTTTCTATATAGTTTAGATCTTAACTAGCAATGAATGGGGTGATGTACAAGCAATGAACCTAAATGCTAATTATATCAAGTGTGAACAGGTTATCTACATCTTGAATCTAAAAAGGTTCATCGAAGATGAAAATCTTTTTGATTGATTTTTTGTTTAACATCTACAACATATATGCATGAATGAACGGAATGCATTGAGGTCGAAGTTGTGACACCCCCCAAGCTAGAATTAAGCATTGTCCTCAATGCTTAGAGGGTTTCCGCGGGAATTATGGCCAAGGGTCATTACGACGGTCGGTAAAGTGGTTTTGGTCAATATGCCAATCGTACATATGATCTAACACCCGTCGGATGTAACGGTTATACTCGTCTTGTGCTTGATCACGTACTGCTTGACATTCGGCTTGATTACGGTTGTGTGCTTCGATGGCATCCAATCAAGCTAGGATTTGTGAATGGGGAAGGTGAGGCTGTTCAGCTTGGGTGCTTGCAGCGGCCGCAACCGCAACATGGTCGGGGAAAGACCAATCAGTAGTGGGTAACACTTCAGTTCTTTGAGGGTCAAGTAAGGTACCAAGTGGTTCGCGATGATGACCATGCAACCAAGTGTAACGACCCTCCCCTTCGTTCCTTATCATGTTCATCCGTTCTAACGAGTCTAAATCAAGTCGTATTAAGCCTTCGACTTTAGGAGTATTATCAGGTATGACGATAGATAGACATGACTTTGTAATCAACCAAGTGATAATGCCTCCACAACATATATCTCCTGATTTTTGCTCACTAATTTTAAAGAGTCGACGTACAAGCTATGCGACTCCATTTATAGGAATGATTGGGGGTTCGTTGGTAGGGTCCTCAGGATGCTTAGTCATGGCCCAAAGAAAATAAAGTTCATCGGATGTGATAGTGCCAGTTTCTTGGCGAGAAAAGATAGCACAAGCGATGATCTTATGAGTGATACGAAGACATGGATGGCGAATTAATGAAGACTTGGCAGTACGGGTCTCCCATGACCGTTCGTTAATGATGAGCATCCAGAATCCTAGTGGATCAAAGTCCGGGTGATAAGCATCATCGGGGCCTAAGGTTCCATCACGATCAAAGCCAAACGCGTTATTGTTTTGGTCCAAACTAAGGCGCCTGTCTTGATTAAAACATTCGAAAAGTGATGGTGTCGCAAGAGGGAGTCCTAAGGGAGCTAAGGAATTCAAGAGTGATCCTAGGGTGTGTTTCTGCCCCAAGTAGAAGGATTCTCGCTAAGCCAATGTTGTTCAAAACCTGGAAGACACCCCTGTCGACTCCTAAAGCGATTAAATCGCTGCGCTTAGGGAATCTGGTTCTTAAGATAGTCCGACGTGCTATGTCTTTGAACCTTGCTCTATCACTTGCATCTGGGAATATGATGCCTAAACTAGTGGGGGTAGGTGGTGTGGGATTACGAGTTGGGGGTGGTGGCGCAGATGGCTCATTTCGGGCCCGTTTACCCCCTTTACTAGATGAGGCCATTAAACGGATAGACACACGTACGATTGACCCAAAAAGATGCTACAATCCTATGTCTGTCCCAAAAAAATTGACAGCCCAATCTAAACAAGTATTTTATACTAAAGCTATCTAAAATTAAAAACAGACCAGAAGAAACTGAAATGAAACTAAAGCTTAAAAAGAACTCACAATGGATGCAGAACAAGCCCTAAAATCACCTGTTAGATCTCAGATTTATTGGATTCAAGATCATCCAATCTGAAGATTGAAATCTGAAGCTAAAGATGAAAAGTCACTCTCAATATTAGTCTAAGGTTAGTTTGTAATAAAATGTCAAAGTTTGTTTATTGTATTTTATTAATATTCCTAAATATCTATTTATTAGATATTTTAGGATATTTAGTTTTAGATATTATTATTAGATATTATGTTAAGTTGTTAGGTAGAATTAGAACAACAAGCAAGAAATCATAATCTTAACATCTAAGACTTATTGTTCATCCAGAGAGAAAAGAAAGAGAGCTTCAAAGAGAAAACGAAAACATCAATTTGTAATTCGTGGTTTGTAATCTAAACAGGTTGGTTAATCATTTATGTTTGTGATTGTTTGTATTGATAAGAACTTGATTAAATAGGGGATCGACAATTGGTATCAGAGCTTAAAACCAGATTCAAATAAAGTTTTAAAAGTCGACACTGTGTTCTTCAAAATTAAAATCATTTTTGAGTGTTAGTGTGTTATTGGTGTTGAAATCGATCAGGGTGTGATCGATTAGTGTTTTAGATCAATTAAGTATTGGTTAATTTCAGTATTGCACTTTAATCGATTAAAATTTTATGATTTTGGTGTCTATCTGTTCTCGATTTCAAACTCACTGTTCCATCGATCAAATTTTCAAAAAGTGCTTGTTTTTTAGATCAAAATCTTGTAATATGTTCTAGAAGTGTTAGTGGTCAATTTGTCAAATTTTGGGACTGCTAATCGAAGTCTAGATAGGTTTATTTGAGAATTACAGCCGATTTTCGAAGCTGCAGGGAAGAACTCGCGAGAGTGAAAGTTTTACTCCAGTTCATAAGCGACTCAGTGCAAGTTTTGTGCCAGCTTCTTGTAGCGCAAAGTGTCTTTCGCGCCAGCTTCGTCTCGCGCAAACCTTTTTTTTTGCGCCACACAAGACACCGGTCGACACCGGTCCATACCGGTCGCAGGACCCCGGTCGAAAGTAGATATCGGTCACCACAACGCCCCGGTCGAACAACACACCGGCCGAGCATACCGGTTAGAGGGAAAATCACAACTCCACTTTGCGCCATCAACTACTCGCGCAAACCTCCACTTTGTGCCATCAACGTCTCGCGCAAAGTCCTTTTCGTGCGACCCACTACTCACGCAAGCCTCCAGTTCGCGTGACCAATTCCTTGCGCAAAGTTTACTTGAAGTGACTTTTGCGCCAACCACTATTAGCGCAAAGTCTGTTTTTGCGCCAACCACTTTTAGCGCAAATTGTGTTTTTGCGCCAGTTCTTGACAGTCTTTCTGAATCGTTTTAATCTGTATACATTTGATTTTATCTGGACTAACGATCAAGTACAAGTTCTTATTGCACATTAATCAAACAGGATGACATCAAGAGAAGCTCTAGCTATCGGAACTGACACAAAGCCACCAGTACTCTTCAGGGGAGAGTATGAGCAGTGGAAAGATCGGTTCATGGACTTCATAGAAAGACATGATTTGGGTGAATTTATCAGGAAATCTTTAGAGGAAGGAGTTATGCCACCTGTTATGAAGACTCGCACGGTTGGTACTGAGGAGATACCATATCAACTTAAGTTTGATGAACTCGATGGTGAAGACCAAAAGAGAGCAAGAGCTGATAGATTAGCAAAGTCTTTCATTCTTCAAGGCATTACTAATGAAATATATGTGAAGATTGATAGCTACAAAGCTACAGGCAAACAGATGTGGGATAAACTGGAGAAAATGATGCTTGGTTCAAAAGTTGGAAACCAGCTCAAGATATCCAACTGCCTTAACAACTATGAAGAGTTCAAAGGCAGAGTTGGAGAATCTCTAGCAGAAACATATGACAGATTTGTGACCTTGCTGAATGAGTTAAGCAAGAACAAGGTCAATAAATCACAAATAGAACTGAATGTCAAATTCCTCAGCATCCTTCAGCCTGAATGAAAAAGGTTTACAAGGCAGATGAAGCAAATAAAAGATCTGAACGATATTCCACTTCACGAGGTATATGAAACCCTCAAGAAGAATGAGGAAGAGGTGGATGAGATCATGGATGAAAAGAGACAGGGTGAGAAGACAGTTGTTGATTCAGTTGCTCTTGTTGTGAAGAAGAAGAAGAAGAAGAAGATGATTGTCTCTGAATCAGAAGAGGTTGAAAGTGAAGCGAACTCTGACTCTGACGACTGTGAAAAACTAAAGCAAGCTATGCTTATGTTGACCAAGGCTTTTCAAAAGAAGTTCTACAAAAAGCCTAGCTCGAACAGTCAGAGGTTTTCATCTGGTCCTAGTAACTATGTTCACAAGGAGAGATTTGAAGGAAAGAGGTTAGAGGAAAGGAAGTCAGAAGAGAAAAGGTATAAAGCTGAAGAGACCAATCAGGAAGAACCTCCAAAATGCTACAACTGTGGCAGACTTGGACACTTTGCCAAAGACTGCCGAAGACCCAAAGTCCGGAACTCCAACTACTACAAGAACAAAATGCTTCTAGCCAAGCAACAGGAAGTTGGAAAGGCATTGATGGCAGAAGATGAGTTCTGGCTAGATCATTCAGACCAAGGTGATGAAAATGAAGAGAAGGACGAGACAACACACCTATGCTTCATGGGCAAGCTGGAAATAGAAGCTGAAGTTGATTCCGATGAAGAGGACAAACGAAGAGGTATGTGATTTAACTAAATCAGATTTCTTAAATCAAATGCATGCCATGATGACAAAACTCCAAGAATTAGAGTCTAAACTTAAACGTGAAAAGGGTGTTATTAATGACAAAAACCAATCAATACAGAAACTTAGCGAGGATATTGCTGAGAAGAAAGTATTGATTGAGACTTTACATAAAAACATTGACACCAGCGCAAAAGAAAAGACCATAATTCTTAAAGAGGTTGCTGAAACAAATTCTAAATTGAGAATGTGTGAGTTTGATTTCAAAGAGCTTACGAGAATGTATTTTTCGCGTTCCGAAGAAAACAAATATTTACTTGCAAAATTAAAAGCTTTGGAAGGGAAGTTATACTCATTGGGTCAAACTGAACAAACCATTCATCTAAACAAACCCAAAGAGAATAAAGAGAGTTGGGGACTTGGTTATGAGAATCCTCACTACCTTAAAATGGGTATATCTGAAGTGCCAACACTTTATGATTTTACATTCTTAAGACTTTCTCAACGATACCCTGACCTTAAAGTTTTCTGGACTGGACTATCTAAAGAGGATGAAGCCAAGGAAACAGAAAAACGAAAGAACACATCCAAATTTCAACTTCCATTTTGTTATGGGAAGTTGAATCATAGTTATAGTTTTGTTCAATCAAAATCTCTTTCAAATGATTTTTTTGAGAGTTATTCTATAAAAGAAAGGGAGGCTAAGCCTGTTGAAGATAAACTTTACATCCCTCCTCTCATTTTGGAAAGTAAAATTTTTGAACTTGAGAAATCTTTAGCAGATGAAAGACTTTTGATTGAAGTTGAACAAAAAGTGTTTTCAACTGTGCTTAAGAATACTGTTCTTTCTAAATCAACTAAGGCTTCAAAATCTGATGATATGTTTGGTCTAACTGATGGAGGGTTTGATTTTCTAAACTCTGATGGTGTTTTAGATGATTGTATTGATCAATTTGATTTTAGTGCCAAACTTCATAATCATTCGTCTTTTGTTGTGAATTCCTTTGGATTATCCAGTATGTTTGAGAAAGGTGTAACATCAACGAAAGTTGATAAATCAGTTTATGTGAAAACTAAGAATGCTAAAGGTAAGAAGAAATCTCAGCATTCACAGAAACCGATCACTACTTAAGCTAAATAAGAAGCATTCATTTGATACTCACAATTCTAACTCAAAAGTTTCAAATGTTTCAGATATGAGCAAGAAAAATCTTGGAATTAAATCTAAGTGGCAACCAAAACAGGAAATTGACGAGACTGCTAAATCTTTTTCTAGTGTTGATTGTAATAAGACTACGACTAGTAAAGGTGTTTTGACTGCGAATGTTGCTCTTATAAAACCAAATCTTGTCGTTTCTCGCAAGAAATATTCTATGAAGCAATTATTCCAGTTACGTCTGTCTGCTAGAAAGTTTTCAAATTATGATAGACATGATTATGCTTCTTATCAAGATTCTGCTTTTTGGTTTGGCACATATCATGTACACTCTTATAATTCTAATTCTTCATTTGGTTCTCAAAAGCAAAGCGGACCCAAATTTTAATGGGTGCCAAAATCAAGTGCTAACACAGTTGGATCCAAATACAAATGGATACCAAAGAAAAAGGATGAATCTGTGTTGCAGGCACCTTCTGTCAAAGGGGAGTAGGAGATCAGAGGCTTCTAAGTAAATCAGCTTAGGACCCGCACTTCAACGAAGATTGACTTCTAAACACAACAGTTTAGGACTCGTACTTCAGATCAAAAGACCTTACTCCTGTGCTGATAAGAGATTGTACTCCAATACTCCAAAGAGGAAATCAATCGTCAAGGGGGAATACATACTTGTCTGAAATATTTTGCATCCTATAGATATGATGAACTACTTTTCTAAATAGATTTGTAGATCTCTATCATGTGCTTTTTCACTGACAAATTACAGATGCATATTTTCAGGGGGAGTATGAACTATGACTTCTGATTATTTCTGATCAGAACTCGTACTTTCATTGTTTTACTGCTTTTTGTCTTTTTAATTTATGTGAATAAAGTTGTTTTGACTATGACTTAAGACTTTTGCAGTTTGAGAAATGCTTACAATATTATATATTTATGACTTTAAGCTTGACTTCATGAGATATAAGATTGCACTTAAAGGTATAATTCTTTATCTTAATCTCATATATGGTTGAAAGAAGGACAACTTTCAATCATTGAAAACATGTTCTCAAATGTTCAAATCACTTCCCGATTCTTCATCAGATTTTATAATTTGGAAGTGTAATTTTCAATGTTTTCTTAATTCATTTTTGAGCTTTAACTGATATAGTTAAACCATTTTGAGCATCATATGATTCATAGGAAAACATGGGATTTCATTGTGCTAGGACTTAACACAACTTCTACGGATACACGTTAACTAGTGTTTCCTACCCAAGAGGTTAATCCATAGTGATTGAGTGTGAGGAGTCGAAAAGAAATGAGTGTGGGATGTGTGATGAGGTAAATTAGAAAAGAGTGTTTGGTTAGAGTGCGCTTAATGTTTAAAAGAAAGAGGGTGTGAGAACAGAGTTAAAAGAATATCAGAACTCTGCACCAACTTTTTCTGAGTCGGGCAGCCACAATTCTAATGTTTCACAATTCTTTGGTGAACATTATTGAAACAGACAACTAGCCCATGCCAACTCTTGATCAAACCTCACCAGCCACTCATTTTCTTCTTAAATAGAAAGTGTTTCACATTTTCAAAGGGGAAGCAACACATTTGCTATCTATTTTCATTTGGAAAATCTGGATATTGAAAAGAAGGAAGTCTGCCCCACCTTCGCACTTCAATCATGCACAATTGAGTTTGTGTTTAACTACTGTTATCTCAGTGGTTTACACAATTTTGAGCCTATAAGTAATCATCAGTGCTTAAATTCTTTCTATCACATGCACGAACACACAAGGAATTTGTTTCTTTGTCATAACGTTCATAGAAATTGCCTTTGTGGTGTTTCGATGATTGAATGGAAGCCCTGGGGGAGTGAACATCAAAAAGCACCTTTCCAATGTGTATTCGTTACATACAGTATCTTTGTGTTACTGACAGACATGTTAACTAATTCATTTGTTGATTCAGGTGTTACACGATTATTTTATCTGGATTTGCAAAGATCTGGATGAATATCTTTTGGATTGACGAATCAGAGGCTCCTTATGAAAGACATTTCTTACTAAAAGTTTTGATGAAATCGTTGCTCTTTTCATCAAAAAGGGGGAGAAGAGCTACTCAAGAAATGGGAGAGAACAAAAGTTTAGAGAAATGTCCAAGATCGAATTCTTCAAAGACAAAGTATTCTGAAGAAATGCTGATTTTAGAGAAATTTTCTTTGAAGATACTTTGCTAAAGCATTTTGAGCTAAAACTGGAGATTATTATATATTAAAGACAAAGAAGGAGATTGCATCTTCTGATCTGAAAGAGAAGACTAAATTGCTAAATCCTTTTAGTAATGATCTTGATCCAAATGGGGAGATTGTTAGATCTCATATTTATTGGATTCAAGATCATCCAATCTGAAGATTGAAATCTGAAGCTAAAGCTGAAAAGTCACTCTCAATATTAGTCTAATGTTAGTTTGTAATAAAATGTCAAAGTTTGTTTATTGTATTTTATTATTATTCCTAAATATCTATTTATTAGATATTTTAGGATATTTAGTTTTAGATATTATTATTAGATATTATGTTAAGTTGTTATGTAGAATTAGAACAACAAGCAAGAAATCATAATCTTAACATCTAAGACTTACTGTTCATCCAGAGAGAAAAGAAAGAGAGCTTCAAAGAGAAAACGAAAACATCAATCTGTAATCCGTGGTTTGTAATCTAAACAGGTTGGTTAATCATTTATGTTTGTGATTTTTTGTATTGATAAGAACTTGATTAAATAGGGGACCAACATCACTAATTCACGCGAAAAGTAAAGAAGGGAACGAGGTTACCGTGTTGAAGATGATGATTTTCAAACTTCTAGAGTGTTGTGAGCTCCAATCCTTTGCCACAAATACAACCTGAAATGAATGTGTTAATGTATAGTTTAGATCAAGTGTTGACTTTTGTATTGTTTGACTTTGACTTTGTCTAAGTCTTTGAGAGTTTTTATGTCTTGAGAGTTTTAGTTATTTGAGAGAAGTGTCATACATATATATAGTCTTTGTTGTGAGAGAACCTTGTAACTTGAGAGATGTGTGTACATTGTAATCTTGTGACTTCATCTATGACATATGACTTGTTCTCTCTCTAGTTTCTCTCTCTACTA
Source organism: Arctium minus (assembly GCA_954870635.1). NCBI lineage: Eukaryota > Viridiplantae > Streptophyta > Magnoliopsida > Asterales > Asteraceae > Arctium > Arctium minus. The sequence goes on from OX941088.1 coordinate 35,675,517, forward strand.
CATTTGATTTGATTTACTTTGTAATTGTTTGTATATGGCTTGATTTGGACTTTACAATTGGTATCAGAGCCTACCCATTCAGAATCAGATTGATTTGATTACCATTTTTGATCGATTTCTTGATTTCATCAAGAACGCGCAGAACGTCTACTGAGTTTACTGTTTGGATCGAATTCGCATTGATTAGTTGTTTTTAGACTGTAAAAATGGTGTAATTGTGTTCGATTTATGTTCTAGATCACTTTGTATTCTCATTGTTTCACGAATTTCTCACAGGATTAGAATCAATTTTGGTTTTTAGTAGAAATTTTCGTAAAAAAACACACGAACACTGTAAATTCGACTATTGCACTGTAATTTCTCGATTTTAGAATTCTTGTTTGTTGAGAAAGTGTTCGATTTTACTTTTCGTGTAAATTGGTTCAGTTGAAAAATCGATTTGCAGGGTTTTTGGATTGATTCTGTGAGTACAAGTATCAAACGCGCAATATCTGTAAAACGCGCTAAGGAAGAACACGCAAACCTTGAAGAACGTGCAAGATGATGATCAACATGTTTTCTGCGAGTTTGTTTCTAGTTCGCACATAAAGCGTCTTGCGAGAAGTGGTTTCGCGCATAACAAAGCTTGCAAGTTTGGATTCTGCGTGTTTCAAGTTTCGTGAATTTTTTCTAAGTATGGTTCGCGCGCAAAGCTTCTGCGAGTTCTAGACCCTGCGAGTTTGCATTTAGCGAGTTCTACTTTTCCAAAATTTTCTAAGTATGGAACGCGCTAAGGATCGTGTGAGTTCTACCTGATCTGTGAGTTTGCTTTCATCTGCGAGAAGTGATTTGATCAACATTTCCTAAGTTTGAAACGCGCACGAAGTGATCTGCGAGAAGTTACTTCATGCACGACCCTACTTGCGAGTTTCTCGAAACGCGCAAATAGTTGTCTGCGAGTTCTTCAAACGCGCACAAAACGCCTAGCGCGAAGTTTCGTGAACAGTGTTTTGCGAATCCTTTGGTCTGCGAGTTTTAAGGGGTTTGCAAGTTTCTGTTGTCTGCGAGTTCTGTACTTGGTATTTTTCTGAGATCGTTTTTCAGTAGTAATCTGAGTTTGATTTTTCAAGTCAACTTTTTCTGATTTGTTTGGGAGATCTTGTATCAAGTCTATTATCAATTATCTTTCTCTAAGTCTGCAATCATGTCTCGTGATCTTCTGACATGGGTTCGAAATCTAAGCCTCCGGTTCTACAAGCCGATGAGTATCCTCAGTGGCGAAAGAGATGATCAATTTCTTGAACAATCAGGACAAGAAATTGATGAATTCAATCATAGACGGTCCTCACTTTCCTCATGTTACTGTTGCCAGGATTCCAGCCACAGATACAAATCCTGAAATTCCTAAGCGAATAGTAGCAAGAGATCCCATCCAATACAAGGTTATGGCGTGGTGGTAAGAGCCTGGGGACTTCATAGCGGTTGCCCGGGTTCGAGCCCCACTCGCAGCATTGTGGCCACGGGATGAATGCCCGTGGGCCATAGGCCTGTTTTCCAGGAGATTAGTCCGGGCCCAAAGTGGTCTGGGATACTCCTTTACCAAAAAAAAAAGTCAATAAAGACTAAGAGGAATAAAAGCATCAATGCTTATGAATGATTTAAAACAAAGGAAGGGGAATCTCTGAGGGAAGCTTATGACCGTTATAACATCATTCTAAATGATCTGAGACAGAACGGAGTGCAAAAGTCTGAGTCTGAAATTAATTACAAATTTATTAAGAATCTCCAACCAGAGTGGGACGTCTACACTATCCAAATGCAGATAAACAAGGATATGGATGAGGAGAAACTTAGTGATTTTTTCTGTGCCCTTAACCAGCATGAGGATAAAGTAAAGGAACAAGCTGTCGTGAATAAGAAATTACATCAACTCAAAGATAAACAGAAAAAGGTTGAGGGTTCCTTGGCACTTTTGGCTCAGGGTAAGGGAAAGCTTATCAAGACAAGTTCTGGTTCTTCAAAGAGTTCCAAGAAGAAAGCTTTAGTGACCATCTTGATAGAGACTTCAGACAGTTCTGATGAGGAGACAGCAGAAGAGTCAGAGGATGATGAGCTGACAGAGTTTGCAGAAAAACTTACATTGTTGACTTCGAGCTTTCATAAGAGATTTGGGAAGAAAAAGTTCTACAACAAGCCGAAGTATGACTCTTACAAATCTAGCAAGTTCAGAGCCAAGTATGAAAAGGAGAAAGAGAAAGAGAAAAAGAAGAAAGAGGAGAAGAAAGAAGAGAAGAGAGAAGAGAAAGAAAAGGATAAGTCAGACAAATGCTTCAATTGTGGTAAATCAGGCCACTTCATTAGAGATTGCCCAGTGAAAAGGGTAAAGAACTACGAGTACTATGCGAAGAAATCCCAGCTTGCTAAGGCCATGGAAAAGGGTAAAGCACTGAAAGCTGAGGAGGAGATCTGGTTCGAGTACTCTGATGAAGAAGAAGAAGAAGTAAAAGTGAATCTGACTCAGGTGCATTACAATTTGATGGCACACCTGAACGAAGAGTCAGATTCTGAGGTAAATTCTATATCTGACAACTTTGATTTCTTATTGTGATAATGATGAAGTGCTGAACTTGATGTCCCAGTTAAACTTGATGAACTCTGAATTTTTAAAACTAAAATAAAATTTCAAACAACAAAAGAGTACCATACAAGGACATCAAGATCAAGCACTGATCTTTAAGACATTGGCTGAAGAAAGAGAAGAAGAGAAAAATGTTCTGAAATTGGATAAAAAAAACTTCAAACTAAAATTTCTGAATTACAAAAAGAGATAGTTACATTAAAGGATAAGAATCTTGATCTGACGCTTCAGTATGATATTGTTTTGAAAGACAGGACTAAAGCTTACACCAAGATTAAGGAATTGGAATATATTAACTTTAAGAGAGGTCAAACAGAACAGACATTGAAGATTTTGACCAATAATAAAAAAGACACCAGATTTTACAAGGCAAAACCTGGTTTGGGTTTATCAGATGTGAATGTTTTGAAAAAAGGCACCCGAAAATCTTTATAATTTTAAAAAGTCGGGTGATGAACCAATCATTTTGATACCTCACATTCTGGAAACCTTTGTTAAGCTAGAGACTTCTTTGCCTGAATCTCCGAAGATGAAGAAGGAAGAACCAGTACAAATTAAGTCAGAAATTAAAACTGACTCAGAAACTCAGAGTTTTAATTCAGTTAAATTTTCATATGATGAATTAAATTCTTCTTACGAAAGAAAAAAGAATATATTTGTCGAATATGAAAATATTTTTCCAAAACAATCTGAGTCTTCTAAAGCTAGTTCAAATTCTGACTCAAATGAAACTGTTCTGACTTGTTCAATCAAAGAAGATAAAGATGAAGAAGTAATTTCTCACAAGTTTGTTTCTGTAAATTCTTCAAAATTTACTGTCCTTGAGCATCAAGAAGCTTTGGATAAAATTGATGAGTTGGAAAGACATATTTCACATCTCAACAATTTAATTGTTGAATTGGAAGAAGCCAATGAAAATTTTGGAATGGAACTAGACTCAAATTTTATTCAAAATTAGTCTTTGCAAAAAGAGATAAGGAGTCTAGAATCAAAAATTTTCAAACTCTCAAAAGGCAAAGAGGCTAGCATTGATATAGATGTTCCAATTTCTATAAATCAAAATGTTGAGATTAAGTCCAAGTCTATTAATGAAATAGGTGAATGTTCAAATTATTCATCCATTAATGTTTCTAAATCTAATTGTGTTCAGATGAAAAATTGAAGAAAGAAAGTTTGAAAAAGGAAAAGAAGATTGCAGTGGATAAGATAATGGATGATTTTGATAGTTGTGAATGTAATAGGGTAGCCAACGCTTGTAATGATGTTAGTCAACAAAGTTTTAATAAAACAAAAAGCTTTTCTCGAAAAGAGTTGTTGACACAAGCTGCTACTAGGTTACAATGTTCATACTGTCTTAAAAGTTCATTTTCTTTGAAACCTAAGTCTTCAAAGAAAAAGAAAAATATTCAGTTTAAGAACAAGAAATCTTCTGATCATTCTAAAGTCAATAAAGCTGAAGTTTATTATGTTAAGAAGAAAAACAGTGATTTTCATGTAAATAAAATAGCTGATGTAAAGTTTGTGTGGAAGTGGGTTCCCAAATCTAAACTTCAAACACAAACTTTATCAAAAGGACCCAGATTTAAGTGGAGAATTAAAGGGTCATCAACTAATTTGAAAAATGTTAAGGATACTAACAAGGGAGGACCCATATTCATATGGGTACCTAAATCTAAGTGACTGATGCTTGCAGGCATGTCATGTATGGATCATTGACTCTGGAGCTTCAAGACACATGACAGCACACAAGCACCTGTTGTTCGACTATGTAGATCATTATGCAGGATCAATTAATTTTGGGAATGAAATGAAAGGATAAGTCAGAGGTTACGGCACAATCAGGAACAATATGATATCTATCTCAAAAGTACTGTACGTAGAGGGTTTGACATACAATCTGTTCTCGATCAGTCAGTTTGCAGAGAAGAAATGTAAGATTGAATTTGATGTTGATTATTGTTATATCAAAGATCAAAGTGGAGCAGAACTCATCAAAGCTGGGAGAATGGGATTATTGTATGGTGTTCACTTTCCAACACTCAAAGCTTCCAAACCAGTTTGTCTCATTTCTAAGACATCTACAGAAGAGAGTTGGTTGTGGCATCGACGTCTGTCTCATCAGCACTTTCGGGATCTGAATAAGCTCATAACACAACATCTTGTTACGGGACTTCCTGAACTGAAGATTGAACAAGATTCTCTTTGTTCTGCGTGCGAAAAAGGCAAAATGAAGAGAAGTTCACACAAACTCAAGATGTTATCTTACTGCAACAAATGTTTGGAGCTCATTCATATGGATCTGTGTGGACCGATGAGAACTCAATCCATTAATGGCAAGAAGTACATTCTAGTCATGGTGGATGAATACTCAAGATACACATGGTTAAAGTTCTTATGGAATAAATCTGAGGCTCCTAATCTGATAATCAAATTCATAAAGAAAATCCAAGTTCTTCTGCAAAGCCCGGTATAACAATTGAGAAGTGACAATGGTACCGAGTTCAAGAATGGAACTCTTCAATCATTTCTTGACTCCGTTGGAATTTCACGCAATTTTTCTGCGGCGATGACTCCTCAACAGAGTGGGGTAGTCGAAAGGAAGAACATAACATTGGTAGAAGTTGCACAGACAATGCTTGCATATTTAGAACTACCATTGTTTCTCTGGGCTGAAGCAGTAGTCACTGCCTGTTTTACACAAAACAAGACCTTAATAAATAAGCGATTTAATAAAACTTCTTATGAAATTATTAATGGTCGTAAACCTATGGTTAAATTTTTTCGTGTATTTGGCTGCAGGTGCTACGTGCTAAACGATCGAGAGAACCTATCCAAATTTCAACCAAAAGTTGACGAAGGAATATTCATTGGATATTCTCTTCAATCAAAAGCGTACAGAGTGTATAACATGCGGACGAAGACTGTGATTGAAAGTGCAAATGTGACCTTTGATGAACTGAAGACAAGGACTTCTGAACAAAGCAGTTCAAAACTCGAAACTAAAGACAAAGTTTCTACACCAACAAGTGTAGAACCTGATCGACAAAAGAATAAGAATTCTGAACCTCTCACTGAATCTGATATTGATTTGTTATTTCTTGATGCATTTAATGATTTATCTAATGAAAATAACAGTCAAGAAAATTTAATCAATACTCACTCACATCCTACAAGTGTAGACATATCAGGACCCTCTGGAGCAATTGGTGAAGCTTTTACAAGTCAATCTCAAGAGGTTTCTGAACAAGCTGATCCAAATGATACAAATGAAATGATCTCACCACTGAATGAACCAGGATCTACATCAGCAGTATCTGGAGAAAATCAGTCAGAACCTACAATAGAGGAAGCTAATCAATCACCAAGTGCACAAAGTCCAACTGCATCAGAAACTGATCTACCTGCTATCCAGGATGAATTTGACACTTCAAATAATCAGACTGAGAGAGATGTGTTGCCAAGCACACATAGATGGACAAAGAGTCACCCCATAGAAAACATAATTGGAGATCCAAAAGCTAAGGTGTCTACAAGATCTGCGACTGCATCTGATAACTTCTGTATGTTCTCAAACTTCCTAAGTAGCATGGAACCGAAAAAGCCGTCTGAGGTACTCAAAGATCCAAATTGGATAAACACGATGCAAGACGAGCTGAATGAATTCAAAAGGAATGAAGTGTGGCGGTTAGTACCAAGACCCAAGGACAAAACCATAGCCAGTACTAAATGGGTATTTCGGAACAAGAAAGATGAAGCGGGTATAATTGTAAGGAACAAAGCACGGTTAGTGGCGAAAGATTACAATCAGCAGAAAGGAATCGATTATGACAAAACCTACGCACTCGTGGCAAGAATCTAGGCTATAAGGATTTTTCTTGCGTATGCAGTACATAAAACATCAAGGTATACCAGATGGAAGTCAAATCGGCATTCCTCAATGGTATTCTACACGAAGAAGTGTACGTAAGTCAGCCTGAAGGCTTCATAGATCCAAAGTTCCCAGACCATGTGTACGTGTTGGATAAAGCACTCTATGGACTGAAACAAGCTCCACGTGCATGATATGAAACATTATCAATATACCTGACTGAGTCTGGCTTTCGAAAAGGTATTACCGACACCACTCTATTTCTTAAGAAGAAAAGTGAGGACTTGATTCTTGTACAAATATATGTAGACGACATTATATTTAGATCTACAAACCCAGAACTTTGTGATGAATTTCAAAACATCATGAAGAACAGGTTTCAGATGTCAATGATGTGTGAACTTCATTTTTTTCTTAGGCTAGTAAGTCAAACAAACCCCGCAAGGTATTTTCATAAACCAAGCCAAATATATAAGAGAAATGTTGAAGAAATTTGATATGAACTCTTCATCACCCATGAAGACTCCAATGCAGTTTGGAAGTCTGTTGGACGCTGATATCTCCGGAAAATCAGTTGATCAACGGACCTACAGAAGCATAATAGGATCTCTTCTATACTTGACATCAAGTAGGCCTGACATAATGTTTGCTACTTGTTTTTGTGCATGATATCAGGCTAATCCCAAAGAGTCCCATCTTGCTGCTGTTAAAAGAATCCTAAGATACCTTAAAGGCACACCAAATTTGGGCCTTTCGTATCCGAAAGATTCTGGTTTTGAGCTAATTGCCTACACAGATGCAGACCATGCAGGAAATAAGTTATATAGGAAAAGCACCTCCGGATCATGTCAGTACTTGGGAGACAAGTTAGTAAATTGGTCGTTGAAGAAACATAATTGTGTGTCAACTTCTACAGCTGAAGCAGAATATGTTGCAGCTGCAAGTTGTTGCTCACAAGTTCTGTGGATGAAGACACAACTGAAGGATTACGGATACACATTCAACAAGGTCCCCATTTACTGTGACTCAAAAAGTGCCATAACAATTACATCCAATCTGGTACAGCATTCCAAAACTAAACACATCGACATCAGGTACCACTTTATTAAAGATCATGTAGAGAAAGGGAATATAGAAATGCATTTTGTTTCAACATATTTTGAGGTTGCTGACTTATTTACTAAACCTCTTGATGAAAAGAGATTTAATTTCTTGGTCAGCAAACTTGGAATGTTGAACCTTGATGCATAGTTATATTCTTATTTCTGTACCTGTTGTTGAGGGGGAGTTGAATATGAGTTTATGTGCTTAAGTGTTTTGGTAATTACATATTCTCAAAGTTTGATACTCTTAACAACTGTGGACTCATGTACAGTGAGTACCAAAATTTCATTCTTTGTTGCAGTGTAACAGGTTCTTGCTGTGTATAGAATGCTGACATCATGGACATTGACTTCTGATCAATTTAGATCAGGACTCGTACTTCAGTATGCTGAGCAGATTGAATATATCAAAGGGGGAGAAAACAGACAAATCACACTTCAAGGGGGAGCTAAATTGGACAGTCTGTAATCAATGGCAGAAGAACAATCTCATGATCTAATTGTCCAGATGGATGAAAATGATCCAAATGTGTCAAAAGAGACTCCTATGCCATCTTCCCGATCTCATATACAGTCAGCTGTCGGTGAAGATCCTGATCTTGCCCTGATCAATCCGTCTGAGTATTTGTTGCTCTACCCAAACAACCACCATGTTGATTTTGACATCCTAAATGTCAATCCACTGGTCATTGAGATACTGAAGGGTCATCCGATAAGCAAATCCCTGACAGACACCGCAACAATTCTAGTGCTATACTTGCAACAGGCCTGGAAGACAATACAGTATGTAGTGCAGAGCGACAAGATCAAATTCTTACAACTCAGGATTGATAACTTCACTTCAATCCTGACATACCAAAGACTCAGATTGATTCTTGACTTACCAGAAGCAGATTCTCGAGAGGGCAGAACCACATTTGACCCATACCCTATTGACTTAGCAGTATTTGAAGGCATCCGCGCCTTAGGGTATGTTGGTTCATTAACAAAGATCAGCGAATTCAAAAAGAAGAATCTTCCACCGTTCTACTATCAGATGTTCTCCATCATCAACCGCTGTCTGACCTTAAGGAATTCTGGCCTTGACAACACCAATATGCATACTTTGAGACTTTTCCATGCTATCGTGTACGATCTGCACGTCGATTATTCAGTGGCATTTTGGACGGAGCTTTATGAAAATGTCATCAGCAAACGAACGTCAAAGAAACCCATCTATGTGCCATATCAGAGGTTTCTTCAACTGATTGTTCGAAGTATGATCCGATCTAGTAGAGACATTCCAAAGAGGCTTCATCATGAACTTGCTTCTGAGTTTGAAATGAAATATCTTCAGAAGCAGAAGAAGTCTTTCAATTACTCCATGCCTATCCCAGCAGCTTTGCTTTCCTATGCCAATCTGAACTCTGAGTGCGTTAGGGACTATAGAGAGTCGATGGGATTACCAGAACCAGTTATCCCTACCCAAGACTCTAACCTTAGAAGAGAGGAGTCGATGAGGGTTCCTGAGACTGCGAGAGTTCTGGAACGGGGAGAGTTGAGGGAAAATTTAGAGAGGGGTACAGGCGAGGGTCAGAATACTCAACCTGAAGTTGTGGGGACTTCGGCACAAGTTTCCATTCGTCAAGAAGTCTCTACATCTCAACCTGAAAGGACTATTATCCGTCAATCAAGTCCTCAGGTAGAGATTGCTAATGAAGGTGAGAATTCTGAAACTGAGTCGGATCGGCAGGCAACTTCTTCAGATTCTATTCCTTCTGCCACTTCAGAACATCAGGTGGAGAATGTTATTAATGCTGATGTTGAAGATGAAAATCTCCAACACAGTTTTGGATTTCTTGATGATGTTTTATTACATCATGATGATATGGAGATTGATACAGCTACGACTGACATTCAAAATGTCTTGGGAGACATAATAAGATTGAGGGAGATGAAGTAGAAAATACAGAAAAATGTGAGGCCAAGTGAGAATGCAGAAAAAGAATATGGAGAGAGAGTGTGTAACCTAACCTACAGATCCAGAAGGGAAACCACATTCAGTACTCCGTCACATGTGTTGCGTTCGGAAGTACAAGACATAAGTAGCCCACTTATGCAATTGCACACCTCTGTCAGCCATTCTATAGCCTCTCAACAGGCCGTAGTCTCATCTTTGCATGGGGTTTTAGAACATACTCTATCCACCTTTCACTCAAAAAGTGTGGGTATTGAAACCAGAGCTCAGCTGCCCCAGAGCTCAATGTATTTCTATGCACTATCGAGTCTAGCACCAGTTGATATATCTACTTCTATTCCTAGGACACTCATTAAACATTCTGTTATTACCGGTCGTTTGAGTGACCTGGTCGGAACACCTGTAGTGGGACCGCAATCCGACCTACAAGGATCAGGTGGAAGTCCTGTCATTGTTAACATCATGCCAACTTTGAACACAGGGCACACTGTTGAATCTTCAACAATTGTGCAAACGGGAAGTCTGAGTGATCCCAGAGTTATTTTCCCAGACTTCGTGTCTAAGGAGTTTCTCAATGGCACCTTAAAGGCCGTTGAAGATCGTATGGCAACCAAATTTGAGAAGGAGTTAGCGAAAGTCAAGAGCCTATTGAAAAGGAAAGGCCCAGCTGTTGAGATGCCTGTTCAGCCACCTCCACCACCACCAGTACAGCCCGCTAATCAATCTGTGGAGGAGCTGAAATCTCTTCTATATGCCAAGTTATTATCTCAGGCACCAGCTGATGAATCTGAGGTGGATTTGATTGGGTTATTGAGATCTCAGCAACAACAAGTACCTTCAGACTATGTCACTACTGCAGAATTCCAATCTTTTAAGTCTGAAGTGGTACAAAATCTTCAAGATCTCACCCGAGCTGTTCATGAATCTTGCAAAGCTCAAGCAGTTCTCAACAAAAGACATGATCGTGATTTTGATCAAGATCATGAGGGGGAGATAAGCAAGAGACAAAGAACTGCTACTGACACTGAAGCTGCTCAGGTTCATACTTAAGAGGGAGATGATGTTGAGATGACAGATGTAGGGGTTGATGAACCAGTTGATGAGATTATGCCCTATGTGAATGAGGAGGTAGAACCAAGGGTTGAAAATCCTAAGTTCGCTACAAGAGAAGAAATTTTGTTGCTAACTGGAATGCTTGACTTTTGTATCTCTAAGCAGTTAGGTACCAAACCTCACTCTCTGGTCGTCCCCACACTCAGATGAGCCAAAAGCCTGCTCGACAGCTTAAATCCACTTCACACACACAATTGGGTCGTCAGAACCGGAGAATTCCGATGGTCCGTAACCCAGAAAGGATTTATAAGTGCAACTCCTTCCACTTTTCTGAGCACCCACAATCCTGTTCTCTTCCGTTCTAATACCATGTCCGGTGCCACCAGAACCAATCACGATGTTTTCTGCAACCGCCTCATTTCTCTTGAGGCTAGCATCGCGATCTTCCAACAACTTCAGAAACACCTCTTGCTGCTTTTCCATAGCCGACGACACCATTTGCATGATGTTGGCCATCATGTCGGCTTGAGGGTTTGCCTCATGAACAACCGGGTTTGTGGATGCCAACTCCACTCTAGGCACCTGCTCCACTTCTCCCGTGAATATAGGCGACATACCCGGAGGAGCGACGGTCGCCGTCCTAACTACTGGATTCCGTTCGGGCGAGCTATCTTCGCGTACATTCCCATTGGCTAAAGGTCGACTGCGAGTGTTCACCATACTAGAATAATGGTTGCCACACAAGCACGAGAAGAAGTAAGAAAGAGATTAACTGAAATAAGCACGAAAGAAACGTACCACTACGTTTACCGATTGTCATAACATTAGCAGGCCAAGCACACTCACGTAAAATATCCTCATAATAACATTAGCTAAGTGAGATTATGAACATATAACACATAAGGGTTCTTGCTACCATCATCACAACGTTTTATGAACATAACTTCCGTCGACTCTAAGACTAACCCATCTTAGAAGTTCTACCCAACTCACCAATCATTGCCTAACATACTCAGTCTAAGTCTAGACATCTTATATTCATGCTCAGTTCACTTAAACTAGAGCTCTGATACCAACTAGTAACACCCTAAGAATTCGGGTAATTTTGAAAATTGAAAATTCGGCAATATAACATTTGTAATTGGAGCAAACCACCCAAAAAGGGTAAAAGCGTAAGCATTTACAAAACCTGTAAAGATGCATGGGAAATCGACAAAAAACTAATCTAAACTACTTATATCTAGATTACATAGGTTGTCAACCCAAATCCAAAATGAATTAATTGTTTTTCAACGCCAATGCTCCCAAAATATCTAATCAACCAAAAATGCCCTCAAGAGTCCATACTCTTCTCTCAACCCCTCGACGACCCGCCGCTATGGGAACTTGTTATACATATCATTTGAGAAAAAAGTGTTAGGCTTAAAGCCTAGTGAGAACATACAGTTTATATGAAAGTTAGAAGGATTAAATACAACATAAGTAAACCGTTTTCGCCAACCGACTTTGTAAATGGTTTGATGAGCACATAGTGACCTTACGGACCAAACTACATCTTGCGATGACGGGAAAACCCGATTTCCAAGGATTGTGGCGAAACACAAAGTAAGCCACTTTCCAAGTTATTAAGCTCACCATACTAGGATCAAGGCCACGAACACGCCGACTCGTACTAAGATGTGGGGGAGGGCACCCAATGATCCCTAGTCATGCTCATTCACTAGGATTTATATTTACGACCCACGGCTAGTATCCGGTCCCACATAACCGTACCAAGTTGCCCTCTAGGGCGCAATGTCTCAACTAGCTACATACGGGAGTTATCCCCAAATAATAAGTCGACTCTATACCTATGGATTCACTAGTAATAGTCTAGACTTGTCACAATAACACTTGTGACCAACTATAATCAAACATATAGTTCATAATACCATTTAGTTTCCAAAGCACAATTTTATGGTTAACTGCTGATAAGAAAATACAAAGCACAAACATGAAACATAAATCTATTTTCTCACTTCCAAATATATGTAAACCCTTTGAATGTAAACATGGGCTTCCTCATATTAAACCATTTATTTCCTTTTTCCGAAATACCCCTTACAACCAAAATACCTATACCATCATTTCAAACATGAACTTGGCTAAAATGCCACAAGTTGAACATTGACTCATAACATGTGAAAACACCCATAGTTATAGGTTAAGACATGGATTGTTTCATCGTCTTACAAAATGGTAAGAAACTCTAAAATCTCCAAAATACCAAGTTAGGTCAAAACCTTTTTAACAAAGACATATGCAAACAAGGAGATATTTAGAAGTCTAAAATGCATTTTGATGTGTATAAAGTTTTAGAAAGTAAGAATGTACTCACAATGGGTTTATTCTAAACCCTAGAAATTTCTAGTTGAAGAGAATGGTGATAGCTCTTGAGAAAGGATGATCTTCACCAAAGGTACCTTAGATTCACCTAGACAATCACCATTAATGAGGAAGAGGAAGGTTGATGTAGTAATAAATGAGGAGGGAGACTTAGGGTTTTGAAACTTACCCAAAGACAGCAGGGAAAACGACCTTGCTCTTTCAAGAAATCAGATAAAATGAAATATTTTCGGAGCTGGTCCTATTAAACCCTCAGACCCCGCTCGCGATAGTGCCATGCGATAGTGACAGTGTCACTATCGCAAGGCACAATCGCGCTATATGTACCGAGAGTGGTACTTCCCCCGCGATAGTGCCCTGGCGATAGTGACATTGTCACTATCGTGAGGCACAGTCGCGCCACTGGTACTAAGGCCCGAAAATCCGAGATTTTGAACCCGCGACATGCGTGACGACAAAAGGGAATAGATACAACGTATAGAAGTATAAAGATACGCATAAAAGTCGCAAAACGGACAAGTTAGGAATCTAGACTTACATAAATTTACGGGTGTTACAGAGGTAAAGAGTGTGAAATAGAAGAAGAAATCAATAAGATTGGGGTTTAGGTGATGATTTTCGGAGGTTAGGGTTTGGAGGGTGATTTTAGAGATTTAACAAAAATGGTGGCTTGGGGATGAAATGATGATGAAGAAAAGATGGTATTTAAGAAAAAGATGGTGAGATTGTGTAGGATTTGGGGAAGGAGAAGGGTGGGGATTAGGGTTTTTGAGAAAGAGATCGATGGGTAGAAGGGAGAAGAAAGTGAAGTGAAAAAAACAAAAAAAAGAAGAATTCGAGATATTATTGGACCGATCTGGAAGAAGCACAGGTCATGCCTTTTTCTTCAGAACAATCGCACAGGTCGTGCTTGGAAACAGAATAAAACGCACGGGCCGTGCTTATTCCTTCACAAAAGACGCACGGGTCGTGCGTGACCACAGAACCCAAAGCACGAGTCGTGCTTAGTTCTTCACAAAAACGCACGGGTCGTGCTTCTCAACAGAGGCCATTTTTTTAATGAAAATACAAATTTAACAAAATTCCAAGAGTGCACGTTTTACGTCATGAGCTTGACGGAAGAATTAAACAAGGAGAAAAGGAGATGCGGCGTCGAGGATTATTGGACGAGCGCCTTACTCGTTACCGAGCCGCGGTGGGTTGCACAAACGTGTGGGATATGGACCCAATGATTGGTTCACCCGCAATGTAATGCTTTAATCGTTGCCCGTTGACCTTGAAAGTGCGGAACTCGCAGGATACCTCGTTCGCGCCGTATGGGAAGACACGTACTACAGTGAACGGACCAGACCAACGTGAACGGAGTTTTCCAGGAAAAATCTTGAGCCTGGAATTAAACAAAAGTACTAGATCCCCTTTATTAAACTCCCTACATTTAAGTCGTCTGTCATGCCATTTCTTCGTTTTTTTCCTTGTAGATACGTGAGCTTTCATACGCGTCGAGACGAATTTCATCTAATTCGGATAGATGAAGAAGTCGTCGGTCCTTGACGTCCTTATAATTGAAATTTAGGCACTTGACGGTCCAAAATGCTTTATGCTCGAGCTTCACCGGAAGGTGACAAGCTTTCCCATAGACTAGTCGGTAGGGCGACATTCCAATAGGGGTTTTAAAAGTTGTCCGGTAAGCCCAAAATGCATCATCGAGTTTAATAGGCCAATCCTTTCTCGAAGTCATTACGGTCTTTTCAAGGATTGTTTTCAATTCTCGGTTTGAGATCTCAACTTGTCAACTCGTTTGGGGGTGGTAAGCGAGTCCAACCCGATGATGAACTCCATACTTTTTAAGGAGGGCCTCAAACTTATTTTCAATGAAATGTCGTCCCCCATCGCTTATAACAACTCTCGGTACACCAAATCGAGGGAAGATTATTCTCTTTAAGAACTTGGAGACTACACAGGCATCATTAGTGGGGGAAGCTAAAGCTTCAACCCATTTGGACACATAATCCACCGCTACAAGAATGTATTTATTCGAATAGCTAGATGGAAACGGTCCCATAAAATCAATGCCCCAAACATCGAAGATTTTTACCTCAAGAATAGAATTTAAAGGCATTTCATTTCGATGCTAGATGTTGCCAGTTCTTTGGCAACGATCACAAATCTTGACATAGGCATGAACATCTTTGAACAAGGAAGGCCACCAGAAACCACTTTGAAGGATTTTCGCAGATGTTTTACTCGTAACAGCATGGCCACCACATGGCGAGGTATGACAGTGAGATATTACAGATTCAGCTTCTTCTTCGAGGATACATCGTCGGATGATTCCATCAGAACAAGACTTGTACAAGAAAGGATCATCCCAAAAGAATAGATTGACATCGTGAAAGAATTTCTTACACTGATAAGAAGAAAGATCATGCGGTTTGACACCACAAGCTAAGAAATTCACGATATCTGCAAACCAAGGCGTGACACTAAGGGCTAGAGCGAACAACTGATCATCCGGAAAGGAATCATCAATAGGAAGAGAAAGAACGTCATTATCAACGTAAAGATGTGAGAGGTGATCAACCACAGAGTTATCCACGCCCTTCTTATCTTTGATTTCAAGATCGAATTCTTGGAGCAACAGAATCCACCGAATCAAACGCGGTTTTGCATCTTTCTTGCTCATGAGGTATTTGAGAGTTGCGTGATCGGTGTCGACGATTACTTTTGAGCCTACAAGATACGGTCTAAACTTTTCAATGGAGAATACTACCGCCAACAGTTTCTTTTCGGTCGTAGTGTAGTTACTTTGAGCGGGATCGAGGGTCTTATTGGCGTAGTATATGGAGTGCAACTTGTTACCTCGCCTTTGTCCAAGGACGACTCCTACGGAAAAATCACTAGCATCACACATAAGCTCAAAAGGAAGAGCCCAATATGACGGTTGAATTATTGGTGCCGAGATGAGTGCTCTTTTCAAAGCATCAAATGCTTCGAGACATGAGCTAGTGAAGATGAAAGGAGTGTCCTTTGCTAGTAATTCAGTCAAAGGCCTTGTGATTTTGGAAAAGTCCCTGATGAAGCGTCTGTAGAAGCCGGCGTGACCAAGGAAACTACGCACCCCTTGACGTTTACCAGAGGTGGTAATTCTTCAATCACTTCTACCTTAGCCTTATCTACCTCTATTCCTCTATTTGAAACAACATGGCCTAAGACAATACCTTCATTGACCATAAAATGGCATTTTTCCCAATTTAGAACCAAATTGACTTCTTGACACCTATGGAGGAATTTTGTCAAATTTGAAAGGCAACTATCAAAGTTAGTGTCGTAGACCAAAAAATCGTCCATGAAAACCTCCATGGTGTGCTCGATAAAGTCAGAAAATATTGCCATCATACATCTTTGAAAGGTGGCTGGCACGTTACATAACCCAAAAGGCATTCGACAGTATGCGAACGTACCAAACGGGCATGTAAACGTGGTTTTTTCCTGATCGTCCGGATGAATTGGGATCTAGAAAAATCCCGAGTATACATCTAGATAACAGAAATATGCATGGTGTGCCAACCTTTCTAGCATTTGGTAAACAAAAGGGAGAGGAAAGTGATCCTTCCGGGTGGCCAGATTCAGTTTTCTGTAATCTATGCACATACGCCACCCGGTGACCATTCGAGTCGGGATTAACTCATTCTTGTTATTTTTAACAACGATTATGCCACCCTTTTTGGGTACTACTTGAATGGGGCTAACCCACCTACTATCAGAAATAGCATAGATTATACCTGCTTTAAGAAACTTCAAGACTTCTGTCTTGACAACCTCCTTCATATTTGGATTTAAACGCCTTTGAGGCTCAATGGAGGTGGCACTCTCATTATCTAACAAGATCCGATGAGTACAAAAAGAGGGATTAATCCTTCGCAAATCATCTATGGAATACCCTAGGACACTTTTAAACTTTTTCAAAACATGTAGTAATTTATCAAGTTCAATGTCAGATAGGGATGCATTTACTATAACCGGATATGAGCTATCGTTGCCAAGAAATGCACATTTTAAACTAGAAGGGAGAGGTTTTAGATCTACCTTTTGTGGAGTGACATCTGCTCCTTCTGTTGTGGTTGCCTCCAATACATCAAGGTTCGTCTGGCTCTTTTTGTAGCACGGGCTACCATCAAATAGTTTGCCAAATACCATAGCATCTTTGCTCGTTTCGCCCAATAAGCCACAAAGATAATTCTGCAGTGGATCCAAAGTTGACATCATGACCGCATCATTATCGGTCAGATCAACAACAAGATTAGTGTAGTTACAATCGTCAAACAACCTTGGCAAGTCGAGAGACTTTTGAAGCTCAAAGTCCACTTTTTCCTTTCCAACATTCAACGATAATTTTCCATTCTTCACATCAATCATAGCATCGGCGGTGGCTAAAAATGGACAACCAAGTATAATGGGAATATTCACGTCCTCAGCCATGTTCATTACCACAAAGTCACAAGGGATAAGTATACCACCCACTTGTAATGGTACATCTTCTAACACTCCTACCGGATACTTTATTGAACGATCGGCTAGCTGAAGAGAAACTTTGGTGGGTTTAAGTTCACCCAATTTAGCCTTGAGAACAATGGATAAAGGCATAAGGCTCACGCTTGAACCCAAGTCACACAAAGCTCGATGAATAGATACACCTCCAATAGAGCATGGAATTGAGAAACTACCGGGATCCTTCAGCTTTTCCGAAAGTTGAGCAGAGAAGAGGGCGCTACACTCTTCAGAGAGAATGACTGTCATCTTCTTCTTTTGAGAAAGAAGGTCTTATTGAAACTTAGCATATGAGGGGATCTCAGAAATTGCATCTAAGAATGGTATGGTGATGTGCAACTGTTTCAACGTTTCCATTATCTTAGCATACTTGCTTTCTAACCTTGCTTTAGCTAAGCGTTGAGGATATGGGATATAGGGGAGATGGACTGGCGTAGTAATTGTAACGACTTCCGATTCTTTCACTTTGGGGATTTCTTCAACGGTCACATCTTCTATCACCACATGCTCTTTATTTCCCTCTTTTGCTACTTTTTATGCTACTACCTCTTTAAGGATCTTACCACTACGAAGTGTAACAACATTAAGTTGGGCTCTTGGGATTTGCTCATACTGACCGGGAAGTTGGGTACCAGGTTTGGAGAGATTTGAAACTTGTTGGGCTAGCTGGGAAATTTGAGTTTCGATCATTTTATTATGAGATGCCACAGAGTCGAACTTTAAATTTACCTGTTGAATAGAGTTATGGAATTGATCATTCTTCTGCCCTTGGCCAACAATAAAGTTCTCCATCAAAGTCTCAAGGTTAGACTTTAATGGAGGATGTTGAGATGGCGGAGGGTGAGGAGATGGGGCTTGAGGGCGAGGCTAGAAACCGGGAGGCTGAAAACCTTGGGATATTTGTTGAGGAGGCTGTTGACCGGGGTTTAAACGGTATGAGAAATTTGGGTGTTGCTTCCATCCTGGGTTGTAAGTTTGAGAATAAGGATTATTTCCCGAGTTCAACCCCCCTTGAGGCCTTGGCTGATTGTAGATGGCATTCGCTTGCTCGAGTGTCATGCCTTGTGGAACTTGCATGAAATTTGAACACCCATCTGAATCGTGGCCTTGAACACCACAAGCTTCACAAAAACTGACCGATGAGCTAGATCCATCTTGATTCACATTCATTTTAGAGATTTGGGTCTTCAATGCATCAACCTTGTCAGAAAGCATCGTTAAAACATCTGATTCAAACCGCACCGATTTGTTAGGCATGGCTCAATCGTTACTCCAATGACAGTTGTTAGAAGCCATTTCTTCTAACAGAGTCTTTGCTTCATCGGGAGTTTTAGCCATTATAGCACCTCCAGCTGCTGCGTCAATAGAAATCTTCACCTAATTCTTCAAACCATTGTAAAACGTTTGGATCAGGAGCCATTTCGGAATGGCATGATGTGGACATTGACGTTGAAGCTCTTTGAAACGCTCCAATGCTTCATATAAGGACTCTTGGTTAGCTTGATAAAAAGAGGTGATCTAATTTCGAAGCTTGACTGTCTTTCCTGGCGGGAAGAACTTGGTTAGAAAGGCCTTGGACAAAGCCGCCCAAGTAGTGAATGTATCAGCATCATGTCTAGTCAACCATTTATTCGCTTTATCTCTTAAAGAAAAACCAAATAGCCGAAGTCGGATAGCATCATCAGAGGCTCCATTTATGTTGATGGTATCACATTTTTCGTCAAAAGCATTCAGATTATCATTTGGGTTCTCCATTGGGCTTCCTTCGAACTGATCTTACTGAACGAATGAAATGAGGTTAGTCTTTATTTCAAAATTAGTTGCTTGAACAGATGGTCTGGTGATGCTTGATGTAGACTCATGCTTGGGCGTGGCAAAGTCCATTAAAAATCTAGGTAGTGGAATTTCTGCCATTCTTGCTTGTCTTAATCTCCTTCTCCTATCAGCGTTCCGTCTACGTGCCATTGCTTCGATCTCCGGGTCGTAAAAGAGTGACTCGTCAGCGCTATGCGATCTCTGTATCATGCACGAGAAGTACCAAACCTAAGGAGAGATCCAAGATTAAACAAGTTAAGAAGGCAATAAAACAAAGTACACAAGAAAAAAGAGAATAGATAGAAACATAGTCTAGTAAATCTATAGCTAAATCCATATTAAACCGATTGCTCCCCGGCAACGGCGCCAAAAACTTGATGTATTTTAAGTTAACCGCAAGCGTACGGGTTATGTAGCATATGGGTCGATCACAGGGAGTAACGATTTAAATACTAATTCTGCTATAAATCATGAACTAGCTATGGAAACACAATTGGATATATAACCTATAAATCAAAATACAAGGATAAAAACATAAACACATTAGAGGGACTCAAACTATCTACAACAATAACTTCGAATATTACAATAGAGGATTAGTTAGGACATATATCGAACTAAGGCATAAATATGAGATGGAAATGGTGACAGCCAACATGTATATCGAGGTAGGGGTTTATCTTTCTAAAAACATTTAAGACCCTCTTTTGAGGTGAAGCAAACCTTCTTGGTTAAGCGCTGACTACTTCCGTGACGTCTGACTTAACTAGAAGCATTAAGGTTTGATAAAACAATTCCCCCGAATTCTACCTTTACCTATTTCCATGATAATTTTAGAATCGTTGGTTAATCGACCACAAGCCAAATTCAAACTTCCGTTCATAATTTGATTTGTTAGATAAAGGGTTATCGAATAGTCGGTCTCCGATCACAACCCCAACTTCCGTTGGTGATGAACCGTAAAACCAACATCCGACAACCAAAAGTTTAACTTCGAGTTAACCAAATCCTCAATACAACTGCTGATCATCACCACACAATCTTATATTTGAAAGGGACTAAGAACGACTTTTATCGACTAAAAAGTTAAACAAAATATAAAGTGATATTAGCTACTAATATACAATAGAAAAGATAAAGGAAATCATCAAACAACATTCCTACATATATTGTAATATCCAAATCCAAAATTTTTATTAATTTTGGAAGTTGGGTGAAAAGTGAAGCGAGACCCAAAGTGCAAGGGGGTTATTTGAAACTTAGGTTTTATATAACCTAAATATCTGATATTTGGTTTCTTCAAACTGATAATTTGAGAAGTTAAGCCGACTTAGAATTTAAGAGAGAAAGAGAGAAAACAAAGAAGGCAGAGAGAAAAGAGAAAGAAGTATTGATCAATCGATCTGTTTTTGTCAAAAAGAGGTATGATTTCAGCTTAATACTTCTATCTGCATGTTATAGTCGGTAAATAGTATTGTTAATCAAGCTTTTAACCGTGTATTGGATTGATTCAATGATCTAAAAGTTTTATGGGTTGAACTGTTGAATAGCCGACTTATGATGAACTCGACCGGTAGATGTTTGGGACGATGATGTAAAGACCGATAGGTTGTTTGACCGGAATGTATCGGTCGACCGGTAAATGGTTGTCGACCGGTATAGCTATGGACCGGAAGTAGGGTCGATCGATATATTGTGTTAGACCGGTATGTTGTTTCAACCGATAAGAGTATTCGATCGGTATGTTGTTTCAACCGATAAGAGTATTCGACCGGTATGTTGTTCAACCGATAAGAGTATTCGACCGGTATGTTGTTTAAACCGGTAAGGGTATTCGACCGGTAAGATATATTTGACCGGTAGTATGTTAATCGGTCGTGGTGTTGACCGAAGTGGTTTTGAGCGGGATAGTAGCAGTATATTGTAATTGATGAGTTTGTAAGAGGAAAGAGTGTTAGTTGCCAGTTAGCTTACCTTTGTTTTTAATACCATCGTAGGTGGTGTTAATCAGTAGAAGTGAGAGCTAATCAAGAAGAATCAGAGGTGAGTCTTTCAAACTAAATCTTTTATGATTTGAGCAGTTAATTGATAAATGTGAGTTTTATACACTGCGCATTTATAGTATTGAAAGTTATGCAGACTTATTTCAAAAGATTGATTTAATCAGTTGGGCATGTTTATGCTCAGTGTATATAAACTTGTTTTATATACAGGAAGGACTAGGTGTATGCATACATTTGAGTCAGAAGTCTGACCTAAGTCGGGAAGTGTGACCCGCCTGCTCGTACCGGGGAGTGTGGCCCGTTTATGCCATTAGGGTGTGTCCCTAAAATAAGGCAGTGCGAGACAGACATACCGTCTTTGACGGAAATGTTGGTCAGTAGCTTAAGGTACGCTTGCGAAGCGTAAAAAGTGGTCAGTGATGGCCAGTAGATTGAGTTATGCCTGCGAAGCATAAAGTGTTTTAAAGTTTGATTAAAAGAGCAGGTTATGTTTTGAGATATAAAGCTTTGTTTAAATGTTTTAATTAATATTTGAACTGTTGCAGTAGTAATTGGAGGGAACTCACTAGACCATTGGTCTAACCCTCGTTATTTCAAAATTTTAATCCTGTTTCAGGTTATCGAAAAGTAGCAGGTACAGATAAAGGTAAAGAGAAGATATGAGTTATAAGCAGGAGATAGAAGACTTCCTGCAGTAGTTTACCCTTTTGAACTCAGTTGTGTAGTAAAAGATAGTGTAACCTTGTACTCTGAAATGTAAGCCTGGGGCAGTGTTTAGACTGAAATGTTATTTTATTGTATATATAAATGTTCAGGTTGTTACAATTGGTGTCGGTCCAACAATACTAATATCAAGTTCTTAGAAACAACACAATAACGATTACCAACCTGTATTGATATATAGAAATGGTTACAAGGTTGATCAGATTAAAGCTCTCTTGTGTTCTCTGTGTTTTCTCTCTTTTACACCTTTAAGTGTGTGTTTTTGTGTTTATAATATCTGATCTTTTTAGAGAGATTGAGAGATACAATATCTAATCTAAAGTGTGTCTTACACACTTCCTACAACTTGCAACAAGAAGTTGTATTATAAAACTATTATCACTAAATAATATCTATTATCTAGATATTATTTCTAATAACTAAACTAGAAACTAATAATAACTAACTAAGTTACTAGATCTAATATCTATTAGAAATAGATATTTAAGCTAAGTTAACTATTACAATAACAAACAATTACATTGACATTTATTACAAACGACATAGACTTTAATATCGAGAGTCGACGTTTCGGCTTTAGCTTCAGATTGCGATCTTCAGATTGGATGATCTTGAATCCAATGAGACTGTGTCTTAACAATTGGTATCAGAGCATTAGTTTAAGGGATCTAGGTGACCAGATGGGCCTAGACTTAAACTGAGATAGTAAAAGCATAACTGAGTAGTAGGAAGACCGTAGGAAGATAACATTAAGGTAGTAAGGACTAGCATGTAAGGTAAATTTGGAATTCCATCTGGCCATTGTAATTGTGAATTTACAAGTACATGCTTGTGCTTAAACTATCGTAATGTGTAGTATGTTAGATTGAATATCTTATGTTTCTTCTTATCAGAAGTATGTCTGAGCGAGTGACCAGGAGTAGATCTATAGTGAATCCTGAAATGGAGCCAGATAATGAAGTCATTGCCGAAGAGCGAATGACTGTTGTCAACCCGACTGTTATCCAAGGAAAGAGTCGTGGTCGACCTAAAGGTAAGACAGTTCAGAAAACAGCTACTCAGGCAAGAGTTTCCAATATGGGAACTAGAGGTGGGAAGATGAGTCATGGTATTCGTCAGGATGAAAGTGTAGAGGTAAGAACTAAGCAAGAAACTTCTAATCAAGAAAGTTCGGCTTCTGTGAGGGGTCGAAAACAGAAAGTTCGGCTTCTGTCATGGTGGAGGTAGAACGCAAGGTTTTGTTACACAAGAAACTTTCACTGCAGAAATGGGAAAGTTACAAGAAACGTTGAATGCTTTGTTGGTTCAGCGTACTAATGAAGTTTCGTCAAGTAAAGAAAAGAGTGAAGATAAAGTAGTGACTGAGATAGCAGAATCACCAGTAACTGGAGTGGGTAGTCACCCTTAGTCAAACCCCATAGTGTCAATTAAAGTTGTAGTTGGGAAAGGATGTAGTTTTAAGGAGTTTGCTGCTTGCAAGCCTCCTACTTATAAAGGGGAATGTGATCATGTTATAGCGTTAAGATGGGTAAAAGGTATGGAGCTAGCGTTTGATACGAGTAAGTGTGCGGAAGAAGATAGAGTAGTCTATGCTTTGTCAATGCTGAAAGATGAAGCCGTAATGTGGTGGGATGTAGAATCCGGAGGTCAAAGTTCGGCTGTAGCTAAAGAAATGGTTTGGGGTAAGTTTGTGAAAAGATTTAAAGCACAATTCTGCCCTCTGGCGGCAGTTAAAAAGTTGGAAGAATAATTTCTAGGTTTAGAACAAAAAGGAATGTCAGTTCGAGAATATGCCACAAAGTTTATTGAAAAGTCTCGATTTGCAGGAATTTATGTACCTAATGAAGAAAGACGAGTAGAACGTTTCGTATTTGGATTAAGAAGTGATATTCGTGAATTTGTCTCGAATAAGGAACCATATACTTTTCAAATGGCAGTAAATGCAGCTGAAATGAGAGAGAAAGAAAAGAATAGGCAAGCTACTGAAAGAAGTGGAGATAAAAAAATGGGAAGGAACAGTTCGTGATTCCAAACCGTTTAAGTCTGCAAAGTTTGATCAGCGTTCTGTTAATAAGTTTGAAAGTAAGCTCTGTAGCAAGTGTAACCGAAGGCATAAGGGAGAATGTAAGATTGATCAAGGGGGCTGTTATAAATGTGGGAAGGTTAGGCATTTGGCTCGGGATTGCCAGAATTTGAGGTCTTGTTATCAGTGTGGATCTCCTGATCATATCAGGACCAATTTTCCACAGTTGAAAAAGGGAGTGATCGGAGGAAATGTAGAAAAAAGAACTGAGAAAAAGATGGAGCCAGCTAAAGCAAGAGCTAGAGTTTTCAATATGTCAGCAGAAGATGCGGCGGAGATACCTGATGTGGTGACAGGTACTTTCTTTATAGATTCGAATTATGCAAAAGTATTGTTTGATTCAGGCGCAAATCGTTCTTTTGTGTCTCCAAATTTTGTGCATAAATTGATTGAGAAACCTAAGAAACTTAGGCATGAATTGAAAGTAGAAGTGGCTGATAATAGTCAAATCTTAGTGGAAGAAGTGTATGATGGGAGTAGTATTGTCATTGATGGACAATCATTTCCACTTCGACTGTACCCGATGGGTATGGGAGAATTTGATGTTATTGTGGGAATGGACTGGTTGGCGTCTAATGATGCTCATATAGTATGCAATAAGAAATTGATTCGTATAGCGCATCCAGGAAAAGAAGAGATAGTAGTATTTGGAGATCGAAGGGATAGAAAGTCATGTTTGATTTATATGATTAAGACTAAGAGATGTTTAGTAAAAGGGTGTGTGGGGTTCTTAGCTTATGTGATAGATACTAAGAAGTAAAAGAAGGGATTAGAGTCAGTTCCGGTAGTAAGTGAATTTCCAGAAGTATTTCCGGAAGACTTAACCACTTTGCCTCCTGATCGGCAAGTGGAATTTCGTATTGATTTAGTTCCCGGAGCAGCGCCGATTGCAAGAGCACCGTACAGACTGGCACCGGCAGAGATGAAAGAAATGATGACTCAACTGCAAGAATTATTAGACAAAGGGTTTATTCGCCCTAGTACCTCACCTTGGGGAGCGCCAGTATTGTTTGTCAAGAAGAAAGATGGGTCTATGAGAATGTGCATAGACTACCGTGAGCTCAATAAGTTGACTGTTAAAAATAAGTATCCGCTTCCCAGGATTGACGATCTTTTTGATCAACTTCAAGGAGCGAGTTACTTTTCGAAAATCGATCTACGATCTGGGTATCACCAGTTGAAAGTGAGGGAGGAGGATGTGCCTAAGACTGCATTTCGTACGAGGTACGGACATTATGAGTTTCTAGTTATGCCATTTGGTTTAACCAATGTGACAGCAACTTTCATGGATCTGATGAATAGAGTGTGTAGCCCGTTTTTAGATAAATATGTCATCGTCTTTATAGATGATATACTGATCTATTCACGTTCCAAAGAAGATCATGAAACTCATGTAAGAGCGATTTTAGAATTGCTTAAGCGTGATAAGTTGTATGCCAAGTTTTCAAAGTGTGAACTTTGGCTGAAAGAAGTTCAGTTTCTAGGACACGTGGTGTCGAAAGATGGGATTAAGGTTGATCCAGCTAAGATTGAAGCCATTAAAGGGTGGGAAGCACCGAAATCACCATCTGAAGTAAGAAGTTTTCTTGGATTGGTTGGTTATTATAGAAAGTTTATCCAGGACTTTTCAAGGATAGCTACACCATTAACAGCATTAACCAGAAAGAATGTCAAGTTTGTCTGGTCAAAGACTCAGAAAGAAGCGTTCGGTAAATTGAAAGAGAGTTTAAGTAGTGCTCCTGTTTTGTCTCTACCCAACGGAACGGAAGGATTCGTAATTTATAGCGATGTTTCAAAGTTGGGTTTAGGATGTGTGTTAATGCAAGAAGGCAAGGTGATTGCTTATGCATCTCGTCAGTTGAAAGAGCATGAAAAGAATTACCCGACGCACGATTTAGAGTTGGCAGCAGTAGTTTTTGCTTTGAAAATCTGGAGGCATTACTTGTATGGGATCAAGTGTCAGATTTACACAGATCACAAGAGTCTTCAATATCTTTTCAATCAGAAGGAGCTTAATATGAGGCAGCGTAGGTGGATGGAGTTGTTAAGTGATTATGACTGTGATATTTTGTACCATCCAGGAAAGGCCAATGTGGTAGCAGATGCTTTAAGTCGTAAGGAACGTGGAGAAATAATAGAAGTTGTAGCATTTCGAATTGATGTTATTTCTAATTTCTTAGAAGAAGTTATAAAGTATCAAGAAGAAGCAGTGTCAAAAGAAAATTTGAAAAGTGAAAGAATAGTTGGGATTGTTAACTCGTTAATAGTTGACAATCGCGGAGTAAAGTGCTTCAATAAGCGAGTATGGGTCCCAAAAGCAGGAGATCTGAGGCAGAAAGTGTTGGAAGAAGCGCATAGATCCCGTTATTCAGTACATCCAGGAACCAACAAGATGTATAGAGATCTGAAACAAAGCTATTGGTGGCCAGGTTTAAAGAAAGATATTGCTCACTTCGTTGAACGATGTCTGACATGTTTAAAGGTTAAAGCTGAGCATCAGAGACCTTATGGGGAGCTTCAGTCGTTAGAAATTCCAGTTTGGAAGTGGGTCGAGATTACGATGGATCTTGTTACTGGGTTACCGCGATCACCTAAGGGGCATGATGCCATTTGGGTGATAGTGGATAGACTCACAAAGTCAGCTCATTTCTTACCGATCAAGGAGACGTACTCACTAGAGAAATTGGCTCGATTGTATATCGACGAGGTAGTAACCAGACATAGAGAACACTTTTATGTTGGAATGAGGTGGGTGAAAGACAGCTAGCGGGACCAGAAATTGTACAGGTGACAGCTGATAAAGTCGACCAGATTAGAGCAAGATTAAAGAGTGCTCAAGATCGTCAGAAAATGTATGTTGATAAACGAAGGAAACCGATAGAGTTTCAGATAGGAGATAAGGTAATGTTGAAAGTTTCGCCCTGGAAAGGGGTAATCAGATTTGTAAAGAAAGGAAAGTTGAGACCAAGGTTTGTTGGACCATTTATCATCACGGGACGTGTTGGTGAAGTGGCTTACGAACTTGATCTACCAGAAAGTTTGCGTGGGATTCATCCCACATTTCATGTGTCAAACCTGAAGAAGTGTTTGGCAGAAGCAGATATAGTTGTTCCTTTAGAAGATATTCAGGTAGATGAAAAACTAAGTTATATTGAGGAGCCCGTAGCGATTACGAACCTCAAAATAAAGAAGTTGAGGAACAAGGAGATTCGTTTAGTGAAAGTTCAGTGGAAATTTCACCAAGGACAAGAATCCACGTGGGAAGTAGAGGCATATATGAAATCTCAATATCCCCATTTGTTTAGCGATAGAATTCGGGGGACGAAATTCTCTTAAGGGTGGAAGATTGTAATATCCAAATCCGAAATTTTTATTAATTTTGGAAGTTGGGTGAAAAGTGAAGCGAGACCCAAAGTGCAAGGGGGTTATTTGAAACTTAGGTTTTATATAACCTAAATATCTGATATTTGGTTTCTTCATACTGATAATTTGAGAAGTTAAACCGACTTAGAATTTAAGAGAGAAAGAGAGAAAGCAAAGAAGGCAGAGAGAAAAGAGAAAGAAGTATTGATCAATCGATCTGTTTTTGTCAAAAAGAGGTATGATTTCAGCTTAATACTTCTATCTGCATGTTATAGTCGGTAAATAGTATTATTAATCAAACTTTTAACCGTGTATTGGATCGATTCAATGATCTAAAAGTTTTATGGGTTGAACTGTTGAATAGCCGACTTATGATGAACTCGACCGGTAGATGTTTGGGACGATGATGTAAAGACCGATAGGTTGTTTGACCGGAATGTATCGGTCGACCGATAAATGGTTGTCGACCGATATAGCTATGGACCGGAAGTAGGGTCGATCGATATATTGTGTTAGACCGGTATGTTGTTTCAACCGATAAGAGTATTCGATCGGTATGTTGTTCAACCGATAAGAGTATTCGACCGGTATGTTGTTTAAACCGGTAAGGGTATTCGACCGGTAAGATATATTTGACCGGTAGTATGTTAATCGGTCGTGGTGTTGACCGAAGTGGTTTTGAGCGGGATAGTAGCAGTATATTGTAATTGATGAGTTTGTAAGAGGAAAGAGTGTTAGTTGTCAGTTAGCTTACCTTTGTTTTTAATACCATCGTAGGTGGTGTTAATCAATAGAAGTCAGAGTTAATCAAGAAGAATCAGAGGTGAGTCTTTCAAACTAAATCTTTTATGATTTGAGCAGTTAATTGATAAATGTGAGTTTTATACACTGCGCATTTATAGTATTGAAAGTTATGCAGACTTATTTCAAAAGATTGATTTAATCAGTTGGGCATGTTTATGCTCAGTGTATATAAACTTGTTTTATACACAGGCATGACTAGGTGTATGCATACATTTGAGTCAGAAGTCTGACCTAAGTCGGGAAGTGTGACCCGCCTGCTCGTACCGGGGAGTGTGGCCCGTTTATGCCATTAGGGTGTGTCCCTAAAATAAGGCAGTGCGAGACAGACATACCGTCTTTGACGGAAATGTTGGTCAGTAGCTTAAGGTACGCTTGTGAAGCGTAAAAAGTGGTTAGTGATGGCTAGTAGATTGAGTTATGCCTGCGAAGCATAAAGTGTTTTAAAGTTTGATTAAAAGAGCAGGTTATGTTTTGAGATATAAAGCTTTGTTTAAATGTTTTAATTAATATTTGAACTGTTGCAGTAGTAATTGGAGGGGACTCACTAGACCATTGGTCTAACCCTCGCTATTTCAAAATTTTAATCCTGTTTCAGGTTATCGAAAAGTAGCAGGTACAAATAAAGGTAAATAGAAGATATGAGTTATAAGCAGGAGATAGAAAACGTCCTGCAGTAGTTTACC
The DNA here is from genome assembly GCA_954870635.1 of Arctium minus. Classification (NCBI taxonomy): domain Eukaryota; kingdom Viridiplantae; phylum Streptophyta; class Magnoliopsida; order Asterales; family Asteraceae; genus Arctium; species Arctium minus. Next base: position 35,704,522 of record OX941088.1, read on the forward strand.
CTTTTGAACTCAGTTGTGTAGTAAAAGATAGTGTAACCTTGTACTCTGAAATGTAAGCTTGGGCAGTGTTTAGACTGAAATGTTATTTTATTGTATATATAAATGTTCAGGTTGTTACATATATCTATGAAATATCTAAACATGAACAATGTGTAAAAACATTCATCCTAACATTCACAATTAACCTAATGACAAAAGTATCATTCATGATTATTGAATCACAAAACAAAGATGAATCAAGATGAACATCAACATTCGTAGGATAACAAGAATTTATAAAACAAGATTTAAAAGCTTAAAACAAAAGTAAGAAAGAGATACAATACTCAATTGATGAACCAAAAATATAGACTTTGATGAACTTGAGAATCCATATACAATTTCCTAATCTTTGCAAGATGATACCCAAAAATACAAAATTAAAGGACCTCCCATCTTCAAGAACAAATCTACAGAAACTCTATGGAAGATGAAGGTTATTCAAAGAGAAGGAAAATTGAAAAGTTAAAGAGACTACCTACTTTTCCTTACATCAACCCCTTTATTGATGGGGAAGGAAAAATATCAAAACAAAACTTTACAAAATATCTTCAAAAGATTAGGCATAGGTTGCAGAGTAGGTGGCTAAAAGCAAAAATCTGTCAGCTGAGGAAGCACGACCCGTGCGTTTTTTAGTCTGAAAAGAGCACGGGTCGTGCCAATGCTTCTGTCCAAAAAGAGGGAGCACGGGTCGTGCTTGTTTTGCCTTGATTTCAGCACGGGTCGTGCTCTTCATTACCATTCTTTTCCGGCTTCTCTCTCGCTTCCGTTTGATTCCTTGACATCCTTTCTAACCGAACCGAGCGCCATATTCATTAAATCAACCTGAAGTTCGATAAACACGTAAGTTTCCCCAAACATGAAACGAGGGATGGATGCAATGCAATTTAAACTAATTATGCACAAATTAGCCAAACTAAGATGCAAAACGGATTAGATTAATATTGAAAATATGTACAAAACGACTAGCTACCAGAGTGTTCTTCAGTTTCCTCGTTTTTTTAGGTTTTCCCCTGAACCTCCCTCTCTCTCTCTCTATATATATATATATGTATATATATATAGGCCTAATCAAATGAGATCTAGATTGTTTGTGGTAACCGTGAGATCCAACGTGAGCCACTAATTTAATATAATTAATTTTGTTTTTAAAATAAAGTAAAAGGATAATTTGGTAAATTGATAATTTGAGTTTTCTTTTTATAAAAAAAATCAATTCTTTTTTTGACATGTTCCAAATTCCAATCACACGCTTACCTATTCTAATTTCAATTACCCTAATTTACTATGAAGAAATAGAGGATTTTGTATGGTAATCACAATGTAACACAATTGGTATCATAATGGGTATCACATTTGTATATTAATCACAGTGTAACACAATGTTAATCACAATGTAATATAATGTTAATCACAATGTAACACAATGTTTTTTGAGTGCATCACAATAGTAATCACAGTGTAACACAATGCTAATCATAGTGTAACACAATGTACTTTGAGTGCATCACAGTGTAACACAATGTATTTTGGGTATTCGTCTGAATAAAGTTCATCGGAAGCGACTGATGGAGGCTGGAAAGAGGTGAGAGGAAAGAGATTTTTTTTTCAAATACCTAAAATGCCCTTTTAATTAAATTTCAGTCAAAATTACCAAACAAAATAATTTCCTAATTTATCATCTAATATGTGGCTCATATTGGATCTCACGGTTATCACAAACAATCAGGATCTCCCTTGAATAGCCCCCTATATATATATATTAATATTAGTCATTATATTTTAATTATCAATTACATTTAATTTTTTTATTATTATTCGATTATTTTTTTCATATTATATGTAACGGTTATTTAAAGTTATAAATTAATGTAATTTTTTTTTTTAAAATTGTTTTAACAAATTCAAAATTTATGATATATATATATATAATAAATTTTAAATTATTTTAGTTAACATATTATATTATAAAATTTTGATTATTACTTTGTTTGTATTAATTAACATATTATATTACTATAAATTTGTTTTGATTATAATATTAATTATTGTAATTGATTTTTTTTCAAGATGTTCTTTTTGATCATTTTACATGTTTATATGCTAGTTTTTGTCAAACGTGACTTATTCATCAGCTAACATATCAGTCATCAACTAGCTTATCAGTTAGTTTGTCAAACATAGCCTAAATATTATTTACTGTAACTTAAGACCAACTAACTTATTAATTAAATAATTATTTATAAAATAAAATAAACTAATTAAACAAAATATTTTATTTTAATTTATAAAAGAGTGAATTACATTGGTGGTCCCTATGGTTTGCTCAAATTTTGGATTTAGTCTCTAAAACAAATTATCTACGTTAGTGGTCCCTAATTTTTCATTTTCATAACATTCTTGGTCCCTTCACTTAACAACCTTAGTTAACAACTGTTATGAAGGATTAATTAGTATTTGAACAAACAATATGGACCAAAAATGTAATCTACTCACACAATTGACGTGACTCACACTTTTTAAAAAATTTATTAATTTTTTTATATATTTAATCATAAATCTAATTTCTTAAAATAAAAAAAGCATATATTAAGTTTTAAAAATTTTATATTTATTTAAAAACTATTAAATTCACAAAATATAACGTTAAAAAAATCTCAAGTTTAGAAAAACAAATGAAATCAAGATAAATTCACATATATTTTAAGTTGAGAATTAAAATATACGAGTGAAATATTAAAAATTAACTTCGGTTAACTTGAGATTATTAATAATTTAATATATAGTTAAACAACAAATAATTAAAATAACAACAAAATAAAAACTATAAATTATGATTAAAAAACACTGATTATTCAAACAATTAAGAAAAATTATCAATACAACAAAATTAGGTTTATATGATGCTAACAAAATTAAGCACTCTAATAGGTTACATTATAAATTTAATTTATAGGACTTAAAATAAAGCGTTGCAAAAAGTTTATAGAACGCTTTTGGACGTCCTAACAAGTTTTTAGGACACTTATATTACAAAACGTCGCATTAGTAATTTTATAAGACACTATTTAAAAAAAAATCTATAAAAACAAACGTCTTATAAAAAGATGGATGTTTAGGACATTAAATTTTTTTTGGCATCATATAAACTTAATTTGGTTGTAGTGATAGTTTTTTTTAATTGTTTGATAATTTTTCTTAATTTGGTTGTAGTGATAGTTTTTCTTAATTGTTTGATAATTTTTCTTAATTTGGTTGTAGTGATAGTTTTTATTCATCAATGTTTTTTACTCTTAATTAATAATATTTATTTTGTTGTTATTTTAATTATTTGTAATTTGACTATATATAATATCACATTAACCGAATTTAAGTTTCAATATTTTTCTTGCATATTAAATTCCTAAAAGATATGTTTATCTTGATTTCATTTGTTTTTCTAAACGCTAAATGTTTTGTGAATTTAGTAGTTTTTAAGTAAATATAGTTTTTTTTAATATATGCTTTTTATTTTAAGAAATTAGATTTATGATTAAATATATAAAATATTTTTTAATAAAAATTTAAAAAAACCGTGAGTCACATCAAATGTATGAGTAGATTACATTTTTTGGTCCTTACATTTGTTGAAAGACTAATTAATCATTTATAATGGTTATTAGCTAAGGATGTTAAGTGGAGGGACCATTAATGTTATGAAAATGAAAAGTTAGGGACAAATGGTGTAGATAGCTTGTTTTAGGAACCAAATCCAAAATTTAAGCAAACCACCGGTGTAATTCACTCTTTATAAAATGTTTTTTATTCAATAAACAAATGTTTATAATTATACATTAAAAAATTAAAAAAAACTCTAATATTTTGTATAGTTTTAATCTACTGATGGTCCTGTGGTTTGCCTAAATTTTGGATTTGGTCCCTAAAGTAAGTTATCTACGTTGATGGTCCCTAACTTTATAACTTACTTTCACTCATAGTCCCTCCAACTTAACACGTTAGTTTGATCCATCACATTGGGTTAAATGAAAGGGCACATCAGTCTTTTAATAAAAACAAATCAATTCCCTATTTTATCAAAATTAATCTTTTAATAAATAAAAAATCAATTCCCTATTTCTAAAAATCAAACGTGAGTAGAACGTACTTGCTTGAAGGTCGACTTCATCTTCAAGAAACCTTTTGTCTCCTTCTTTTCTTGCATACCAGTATGAAGATGATCTAATCCTCTAGCAATGCCAACTGATATCCTATAACTCACACTTCATTTTTGAGATTCACCATTGCCATCTGCACAATCGAAAATTAAACAAGAAAACCATAAAACATTACTAAAGGCTTATGCAATCCGTTACAAGTAAAGTTAAATAAAACCCAATGTAAAGATCAAATCTTCGTTGCAGAAATTTAAACAAGAAAACCATAAAGACTGGTTCTTTGCTAGAGTTAGGAAATCTTTAATTAGCCTCTTTGGTAGAGCAATGGTGCAACAGAAAGTAGTACTACAGCCTTAGTGAAGTTATTCCAAGTAAAATTAAACAAAAATTTCAAATCTTTATTGCAGATCGATATAAAGTCCATCAACCCTCCAGCTTATTTCCTCTCCTGTACTGTACAAGGGATGAGCCAGAAGCTGACTTTTCACCTATGTCAACATAAAACCCACAAATTAAGAGGCACGCACCAAATTAAGATGTCTAATTGAGCCTATAAGTTGTACCACATGCATCATATCTTCTACCTTCCCAGTGGTGCATGTTGGTCTCAAGAATCTCAGTCACAAGAACAAAAAGAACGAACAACAAATTCTAAGATGCTTCCAAATAATCGTAACACCAACGCACGTATGTAAATCAAATGCAGAAAATTAATAAACGAAGAAAACCGTATTTACGTGGAAAATCCAAAACCACGGGCGGAGGAGACCCTATCACGACAATACAATGCTTATACAATGGAGAATCAAATCAAGGCCGTCGTCTCAAATGTTTTCTATCTCGATCTATTCTATATATGAATCTAGAGAGAGAGAGAGAGAGCACCATGTATAAATGTGAAGAAAAGCATATGTACCTTGATGGGATGAAACCACCGTCCCATGATAAACTTTCCTCCATTCACATGAAAATTACTCACATATGTATTGTGGATATCATATCATGCATATGGCTGCTGGGTGTTGGACCATTGAATTTTATATTCAACTTTCTGAATCTTATACAACAGCTTCAAATATGTATGGATTTGGTTCAATGGTCGTAGGCCAAATTAAGATGTTTGGGTCATTATGGTGAAAGTGCATGGACTAATCGGTGAAAAGTGCAGAGATGAAGTCACAGGGACCATCGGTGGTGGAAGTGTTTGTTGTCGTTCGTGATTGGGAAAACACCGGCAGCGATCTTCAAGTCACGTTTAATAGGAATTGATTTGTTTTCATTTAACCCAATGTGATGGATCAAACTAACAGTAGAAGGGACTATAAGTGAAAGTAAGTTATAAAGTTAGGGACCACCACTCTATAATCGTATATTTAATTTATTGTTTAAAAAATAAAAAATATATTAAACACACAACATTTAAGAAATGTAAGAATGTTAATTTAAACACATAATGTTTATTAAATGTTAAAACATTAAATGAAAATACAAAGTAAAAAACATTACGGTAATCGTCTTGAAATTGATGGAAATGGATCCCACAACAATGACCGAATCATAAAGAAGATTGTACGAACATCAACTTCAAAAACTTTTAAACAAACAATGATGTAATTTTATTTGTGTTAAATTTATATTTTTATCATTTAATATATTTTATTATATTGTAATACAAAGTATATTCTGCATTTTTTTTATATTTGTTAATACATTAATGTTTAATTTATAAAAAAATCGAATATAATGTTAAATTTATAATTTAATGAATAAAAAAATCTATATCATTATTAATTAATAATCACATTATTTGTATTTTTTTTTACAACTAAAATCTCCTTTAATAAACTATTCATAATATTATTTACAAATATACATTATAAAACATCAAAAAATATGATGTGACATAAAACCATTTCTTATTAATAGATTATACTCTACAATTTATTATACTATTTATTGCCACATTAGAAAAAAAATACCAACCAAATGCGTGAAGGAATTAAATCATTTTTTGGCTTAAGTGAAGGAATTTAATTCCTACCAACGAAACGTGTGGTCAAATTTCATTCTAATTCCTTCAAAGTCAAATTCCTTCGATAGATTACAATTCCATCAAATTCTATTATGTGAACTAAACGTCCCCTAAGAATTGAAAAGAATTTTTATGTTTGGTTCATGAATTGAAAAGAATTGGAATGGATAATTCCCTTGACCAAATTCCAAATCTTATGTTTAGTTGTACGTTTGGGATGCAGACATAATAGAACAGGATAGGACAGAACAGGACATGACGGGACAGTTGTTCGGCGTTTGGTAAAACAGAACTGGACAAAACAGAACAAATAACATAACTAATTTACCCCTAATAAGTTGTTTATATATATTTTTTGATTAACTATGTAATTTATTAAATTATAACGAAATAAATATTTTTTTATAACAAAATATAGTATTAGAAAGTTCTCTTCAAAATAGATTAAAGTGACTCCAAAATAAAAGGTTTATATAGTTTGCAATTTTTATTTTTTAACTTTTTCTATATTTTTTAACTATTAATATTTAATAATTTAAATAAATTAATCAAAAAATAGTAACTATATAAAAATAATATTTGACAATAAAGTGAAAATTTAAAGAATATAAATAGAAACTTAAAATTTGGGTTTTGATTTCCATATCCAAAATCCAATCGTGATAAATTAGTTTTATGTTTTTGATAATTCATTGCACTATGTATTAGTGATGTAAATTAGTTTGATGTGATGTAATCTATGATTTTTCATCAGGGGTAAATCATTTAACTGGTCTAATCCTGTTATGTCCAGTTCTGTCATGTATTGCCAAACGTTGGACAACTGTCCTGTTCTGTTCCGTCCTGTCATGTTCCATCTTGTTCTGTCTTGTCCTGTCTGTGTACCAAACGCACCCTTAATGTTTTAGAAGAAAATTAGATTTATTTTGAGGTTATATTGGTAAAAACATAAGTCGGTTTCACCTTGTTCCAATGGGTGGGGGTGGAACATGCATGTTCCACTATGTTCCTGTCTGTTCCACCTAACAGTCTTGCCAAACGTGGAACAGTGATCACTGTCTGTTATGTCATGTCCTGTTCAGTGTACCAAACACATCCTAATGAAAATGATGGAAACTATTGAATTCCATTTAATTACACAATTTAAGTAATTCATCATTTCTTGGCTTTAGTGAAGGAATTAAATTTTTACCAATTAAACGCGTGATCAAATTCCATCAAATTCAACCAATAGCCCCCTAAGAAAACAGTAATTGCCGTAGTGGAAGATCTTACAAAGCTAAATAATAGGAAAAATCACGATAGTTTTAGCACTTTTGCTATTTTAAATTGGAAAATGCTCAATTTGCTTTAACAAAAATAAAAATTGAAAACTACAAAGGTTGTGGTGTATTGGTTAAAGCCCTGGACGATATGGAATATCCCATCTGTCCAGGGTTCGAATCCAGGCATACACAACAATTGTGGCCACTGAATTTATCAGTTTATCAGGATTAGTCTAGACATAACTTAGGACACCGTTCAAAAAATAAATAAAAATTGAACATGTTCCAGTTATCTAATATACATACTTAGAATTTGTTGGAGATGCTCTTAGCATAAGAAATTTACAAATATAGTTCTTAAACATGTTTCAAATTATGCATGTTTTGCTTTTATTCAATCGTATATGATTTAATATTTAATCCAATTATACATGCTGAAGTAAAAAAAAAAATTAGGTGTTGTTTGTTTACCTCTTAATTGTTCCATTAAGAGACAACATCTGAATTGTTAAGAGGTAATTCTTGTTTGACAAAGAAAATTACTGCCTCTTAATGGTTCCAAAACTCTCTGAATGATTTTGTATCCTAACCCTCCCTTAACCATTAAGAGTCCTGATTTCATTTTGAATAATTAAAAAACAATCGTATTTTATTTTGCACTATATCATAAGAGTCTCTTAATCATTCTGACCATTTAATTATTCTGCACTAAACCATTCAGTAACTGTCAATTCAGATTTAGACTTTCAAATATTGTTAGAAGAATATATTTATGTGATTTTCACCTTACTTTGTTATTTAAAACATTTTTGTTGTTTTAATTTGTAAAATTTTTAATATAATATATAGCATGAACTTTTATATTTTATTCTTTTATCAGTCCTTTCGATCTATAGTCGTGGTACATAAATGAGATGGATTGAACCAAACATGCTTTTAACTAGTTGCTTATAGTTTAACTGAAAATATTCAATTATCAATTAAATTTCTAAAACATTCTATAATATATGTATATGTCAAAAACATAATACCAAGTAATACTTATTAATGAAATCAACTCTTTAATTTAAATTTTAAAACTTATTCAATAATATTATATTTTTTACAAAAAAATGGCAAGTATTTGTTCTATCTTAAAGTTTAAACCATTAAACAAAATACATATGGTCAGTAAACAATACCATTAGTAAAAATATGACTACTTATAGTAGTTATCGATTGATGGTTATATGAAACCTGAAAGACTTTATATTTGATTTTATAGAGATACAATTTTTTTTCGTATGGGACACTATTTGATTGCATTCGAATAGGTAAAAGATCGACAACTTTTAAGGGATTATTGGCGGTGTGGGCTCGAAGGGACTCTAGAATGCCTCCCAACTTTTCGGATTGTGATTTTGATGATAAAACCAAAAGGGAAAAGGGTATGTAAGAGCATTTGTTCGTCTTAATTAGTAACCTAACATATTCTAATGACATTTAGAGAACCAAAATCCAAGATGCAGATTTATGGCTTTTGGGATTTTTTTACTGTGCACCGATTAATTTCCGGAGCAACTACAAACGACATGAAGTTGTCATAAGTGAACCTCCATGGCCACAACGAATTTGGCAGCATATGAATTCAAACCCAAGGAATATCAGATTTACACTAGCTACAATTTGAGGTAAATGGCATGGAGATAATGGTTTCCGATCTTCCATATACAAACCCTAGCTACGATTTGAATTAGTTTGGCTTACAATTTAGAAAGATGAATGATTGAGATTGACATGTTTAAATGATTATAACTTTAGCAATATTACCAGCGGTATCAAGATTAGCAATGGAGTTTAGCCTTCCTGGAACTGGAAGTCAAATTTTGCCGAGTGATGAGTGTCGTATTTGCCGTATATAAATCATGTATGCTTCAAAAAGAAAAAAAAAAACTTTAGCAATACTCATGGACATAAGTCCTTCATAACTTTGAGGTGTATAAATATCGGTAGGTGGACCAGGAGAGAGTTTTAATTCATTATGAGTAGGTTAGTAATTTATCAACTTTGTGGAAGATTTTTGTTCCACCTATTTGGTCAACCACAAGTTTTTTTCCTGTCATGTTCCACGTACCAAACACACCCCGAAGCACAACAAGTAAACTAGATATGATTGATGCTAGCAGTTGTGTGAACCTAAAGTTGGGCAAAAGATGGCCAAATAAACAATACCAATCTCATACTAAACATGCTGCTACATAACATATCTAACAATAACCAAGCGACAGAAAATAGAGCACGAAATGCATCTACAAACTAGACATGATCATACAGTACTAACGAGCTAACAAGCTGTGAAGTTGACAAACTCACCTACGAGTTGAGGAATCGAAAATGCTCCAACTCCATTGATTTGTTTCTTCTTTCAGGTTCTGAATCCAAATATGTGAACCAACGCTAATTAATTAATTGAAAAGGTAATAAATCAAACAAATTGAACCCAGTGAACCCCACACGGAGTAGGGTCTGGGCAGGCATTAACAGGAATCAAGTAATGTGAAGCATAAAGGTTAACTCACTGTCTATGCTTCTGTGAAACAAAACGAATTCCTTGTTTACCAAGATCAACATTTATGGCCTTCCCATCATCCGAACTAACCATTACAGTAGATGTGTCTTCAGAGACTTCAATTACTGATCCCTTGTGCCTTCAAGAATACACACAATTCAACGGGTCAGATCAACACCAAAACTTTTTGACCATACGATACTACGTTTTAGGGTTTGTTACCTAAAAGACATGTACTAAGGGGAGGTTTGGTTTGACGGAATGCTTTTGTAGGATTTGGAGTTCATGAAAGGATTTTGGAATGTTTGGTGTGTTTGGTTTGAGGGATTTATAATGGAATTGAATTCCATTCTTCATAGATAATTTATAAAAACAAGTTATAAATAATTATAAAAAAATAATTAAATTACCTTTTCTTAATTGATTATTATAAAACAAATGTTAACATATTTTGAAACATTATTACAAATAAATTTTATGAAATCCTCTAAATACCAACTACCCCGATGAGATCTATAAATTGAATGTTTGCGGGATTCCAATTCCAGACTTCTCTTTAAACCATGCGCGGGTTTGGAGTGGAATCCAATTCCAAATCCCGCAAACCAAACGTGCCCTAGATGTCATTCTCTGCTTTAACAAGGTACCACAACTATAGCCAATTTTGACAAATATAATCATCTCCACCATCCAACTGATGATTCTATTTAAAATATTGGCCAAATCTTTATGATTTAGACAATTCACGTAAGTATTCTCAATTTATGGATTGCATTTTCTACTTCTTGTTACATTTGGACACATTTAGGACATTCATCTTCTGTATTGGGTGTTGGGACTTTTGTGCATTGCCTTGCAGAAATTATCCTCAACATTTAGACCATGATATTTGTCATTAACTTTCTGTTAACTATTCAACAATCAGTTTTATGGTACAACAAACCACTTCTTTCCGAAGAAAAAGAAATACACTGGCCCTCTACCTCACCCTTAGTGTATCTGTATGTAGTTGTAAAAGAAACCATCCCATCATTTGGAATAAAAATCAGATTGGTTTGTTGTAGCATGTCATGTGTAATCGTTATAAGCCAACATTTTCTCCACTAATACAGAGGTTCTTTGACAAATGTGGGGATAACGAAACCATATAGCTTTTTTACTTGCAATAAGATACCAAATTTGTAAGTACCAAGAAAAGGAGGAAATGAAAACTAAAAATGAAACTCACCAGGAATTGTTAGATGGCTGAAGAACTTCTACCATCTTTCCGATTGCATGTTTTCCCAACTTCTGAATTATCCACTTCGCATCCATTATCTCGCTCATCATATCTTTGTCTTCATACGAGTGTCCAGCCCCTTTATCTTCCTTAACACAAGATGATTTATCCATAGAAGGTGGTGGTCTCTTTCTCTTAGACCTTTGACCCTTAACAAAACTCTTATCTTCCTCCCCAGGAGGAGCCCAAGAACTCTGATTGCCAGAATACGGGTTCTTGAATTTGAGTTTGAATGAAGGCTTAAGTTCCTTCTGTGAAGAATGTGAAACTGAATTAGAATGTTTTGGGTTCGGGTTTTTCATTGTGATCAAGTTTCCCTCTTTTGCTCTCAACTTCAGTCCTTTTATTTCATCAGCCTGGTCTATGTTGTGTCCTGCAATCAATACACAAGTTAAAAGATGCTGCTTAAATAACTAAAACCTGTATATGTGTGTTGTACTCTTCCAATTTGTTTCTATGTTCTGATTGTTTTCTCTACTTATTTGTGTATCCTTTTTTTGTATATACTGTTTGTAACTGTTTGTAACTGTTTACCGTTTCTACATGGTTTGGTTCCTCTTTTCAATTTCTCTCCATTCTCTTTTACTTTCTGGACTCAAGATTCTACCTACTTTTCAACTTTCTCTAGAAAAAAGTGACAAACTCTTTGATGCACTCGGTTTTTCACCGGTATCTTTTTACAAGCCGGGGGTCTGCAAGGAAATAGCCGCTCTACTATTGGTGTAGAGGTCAGGTCTGCCTACGCACCCCCCCCCCCCAAAAAAAAATAATAAATAAATAAATAAAACCCTACTTCCGAGTGGAACATACTGGGTGTGTTTGGTTTGGTTTTCTGTATATATAGTCGAGGAAAGATTGGTAGTGACCAATACCATCTATATCTGAAAGCTTAGATGTGCTGTCATGCAAGTCGAAACGATTTTCATTCGCTCTTTGTTGAACCGTGTCTTCACCACCTGTAAGCACACAAACAGAATATAAGCAAAAATTGCAGAGGAATATGAACAGGTATAGGAAATTCAAAAGGAGGCTATCGACATGAGGAAAACGATTTTTCTGCTTGACAAAGTTGATGAAACAGGGTCTTTGGCCTAGCGGTATAGGAGCCTTTGGCCTCCTAGGAGGTTAGGGGTTCAAACCTCACCAAAGGTGAGGAGGGTGTGTGAGTTTATTTGTTGCATTTGCCGTATATAAATATTATATACTTAAAAAAAAGAAAGTTGATGAAACAGGGCACTTAATCGTCCTCGGTCCTCCCCACCATCCTAGAAGATCAGACGCCGAAATAACTACAATTTACAATTATTCTGGGAGTTCTGAAAGTTGAAGGCTGAGGTAGTTTAATGAATTTGTCAGGCTTATGAGATTTCAATCGGCTTTTGGAAAAAAGGAATTATAAATATCATTTATATGTCGAAAGATGTAAATGATTACAGTTAAAGAGTTATTAGCAACTGCTAAACTTAGGCATAGCAATTTCAAGACAATAAAGCCAGTGCAATATAGACGATACCTTTATACAATATTATTTTCAACAATGATTTGAGTTTAAACTAATATAAAGAACGATAAGTTGATAACCACAAAAATGCATGCCTAGACTCTTAAATCTGAATCCATTCTGCGCACACCTAAATTCTAAATATTATTTAGTATCAACTTGGAGCTATGTAAGTTGAATATCTTTCAAGCAACAAAATGAAGAAACAGAAACAATACTAGAAGTTCAATGCATTTCAAGAAGAGCTCTCAGTCTCATTAGTCTTTCGATATTGTTTGTATAAACAACGCAAATGAGTATTCGTACACAGTCCAGCATACCTTACGAATATTTACACCCGTCTGCCCATATAACAGGAAAACTGATCAAAATCCTAAGTCATAGAACAGTTTGCACCATTCTAACAGATGCTGAACTTGATTGTCTTACTCATAAATCAGATTCCGGAGATAGGAAAAGCAAAGTTTAACCTAGCATAGAGCAGACCATAATTAAACTTCAAACAGAACTTAATGCTGAAACTTCATTGAGATCCATACATGTCTTGAATGCCTTTATTTGCATACAAACATGTTACAGTTTTCACTGCCCGATTACTTTTACGGAACTTGACAGTAAACTGACATGCGTATAAAGACATATAAAGTTCCTGTAGAAATTGTACATCAACCAAATTTTTGGTCAAAGATGTCTATATCATGTGCATTGAACTTGGGCAAGTACTTTTTGAACTAACCAAAAAATTAATCTTTCAACAAGTCCTTTACCCGCTCAACAGTTCTTGGGGATCACGAAAGATCTGTTCACAACCTACCCAATTGAAGCTTTGAACATTCGGTATTTATGTTCTCAGCTGCAGGGAGACGAGGAATGTTTTTATCCTATAGATTTTTAAATTGATCGGCATTAGACTTGTGACGTATGGACTTAGTTTAGCCTCTTTTAAGGAAGCTTGCACTTCCCTGCTTATTATTGGAGCTTTAAGTGCCGATAACTTACAGAGGTTTGCTATGATTGTGTGGTATGCAGATGAATGATCAAATCAATCGAAATTGGACAGACTTTGCTATAACATTTGTGTGCTTCTAGCATAACTCCAGCTACTAAGGCTTTGTGGAAATTTCCCATCTAATTTTAGGACAGACAAAATGCAGACAGCCCTATTGCCTCGAATTTTCCTTAATGAAAGTATATACTTTTTACAAGTTGCAAATGGATAATAAACCTTCAAATACAAACAATAAGCGCAGGACATGCAGGCTACAATATCATAAAATCTCCGCATATCATTTACCACCATATAACTTGGACCAACTACTTAACTGAAACATTTTTCCAAAGAACTTGAAACAAAATTTACAAAAAACAACTTACCATTGGGAGCAGTCAACACTTGCTCCAGGAGAGAGTTTGATGCATCAGACCTTGGAGAATTTGCTACATTTTTATTTCTGGCACCCAAATGTATGACCAACTTTGGTCCCTTGGTGTTTTTGGATTTGACAGCCTCTTTTCCAGGGTCATCTACAGTCGGCAGTTGATGTGGCCTAGAATCTTTCATTTTATCTCTGAAGATTCTACGCTCTGTTTTCACTGGAACCTCATTAGCAAGCTTGTGTTTTAGGACCTCTGCCTGGTTAACTGATGACGTCCTGCCACTCAAACTTCCAGTAACAGAAAATGATAGCTTATCAGGTTCTACATTTCCATGGGACTGCACATCTTCGTCCTTGTTATCAGTTGTGATGGATCCAATAGATTGACCATCACTATATCCTTCAATACGTTGCTCAATTCTACCAAATATAGGTGCAGGAAATCCCTTCTCCTTTCCATGCTTCTTGTTTGCAGATTTCTTAACATATTCCTTGCTCTTCTTGGGGGATTTATCAACTATTCCTTTGAGAGAAAACTTCAATGAATGGCCATACTCTCTCTTCAATGCAGGTCCATCATCCTCTTCATCAGAATAAGGTGAAATAGAAAATATTTCTTCTTGAGTTGGCAGTCCAGCAGCAGCCCTTAGGCTAGCAATCAAATCCTGCTCTGCTTTGTCTCTCCTCCTCCAGAGCTCCTGGACAGCATCTTCTTGATCTCTAACCTGAAAAGTTCAAAAGGTCAAACTAATAAATAGTTTACCAGATTTTCATAGCCGTATCTTTATTCATACCTGGTAGCATTCTCCACGGCATGCGGCACATACATACTGCAGGTGATTATCCACTTGATATTGCAAATACTTTTCATCACTGCAGAAAGTTTTCAGATGATTATAAGAAGTTGCATTTACAAATTATGAATCTTTGTGTGTTTCCTTTCTTCTGATTCAAAATTCTTCTCTCCGTCATATAGGTCAATTAATTCCCTCCTCTTCCGTCCTTGTTGATCATTTATTCTTAAGCCTCTCATCTTTCCAACATCCATTTAACATATACACCTAATGAACAGTTTGTTCTATGTATATATGTATGCAGATTGTTTAAAAATTTAATTGATTTAACATCAATCAATTATATGAACAATCTTGTACTTTCAAGTTACCAACTTAGTGTGCCATATGCTGATATGCATATGCAGATACAACAAAAATAAAATTCTATACTAGTTGGGGGAATAAGGTACACTGTATTATGTATTCGAGCTTTAAGTTTATATATGTAGAGCAATTCAAATCTTTCTGTGAAGAACCCTATTTCTGTTGAAGTTATCCTTTGCAAGTCTCTTAGGCTATCATATATATTCGAAAAAAGGCATTATTATGGTTTTCCACTTTGTGATGCAACAATTTACTCCAGATAGATTTGAGGAAGAAAATAATGTCCAAAACAAGACAGCAATTTACAAATTATGGAACTCCAAATGCCTCCTTTAAAGAGCTCTTTGATTCCCACATTTAACCATTTTCTACCTCGGAGGGGCACAGTGATGGATCTAATGCAACAAGTCCACAAGATTATAATATGGTTGAAAGCAAACCTAATTCCATCACAATGACAATGCACCCAGCGTTGACAGACATCACAACAAACCATGGGTGTTGATTCAGAGTCTCTATACACCTGCAGTTATTGACACCAACAACGACATCAGTTCATCTATGCCAATAAATTGCAGGTATGTTGCAATAGACAAAAAGGTAAATAAACATTTTTTAACCAAGAAAACAAACTTCCAAAAAATATACAAGTAATACTAAACAAATTATGATCCTTTCTCTGAATATGGAAGGGATGAAACCATATTGTGAACATTCACAGCATAACAAGAAAGATTTATCTGTCTCAGAAATCTGGCGACATAAAAGTTACCTTTAAACAAACAGGGCAATACTTCTCCTTTACAAACAATCTTCCACAAGCATCACAGCAAGTATACCCTAGAAACCACCTTCAATATGTTGCATGGGTAATGAGCATTAAAATCATGCTAAAACATAAAAGAAACTACTATCTTCAATTTACAAAAGCTGATAAACAGAGTGAAAACTGTAATGGCATCATCATTGTCAACATTGTCAAATAGATTAAACAAATCAAGAGAATGGAGAGTGGAGATAAAAGAGGCTTTCATTTAGGTATATCAAGCATTGAATATGTAACCTCATTTTAGAAAATCTGTCTCCATGGTGTACAAATTATTAGTATGTAGCAACAATAGGCATCAAGGTAAATGATCATAACGCTCATTATATAGGAAATCCTTAACAAATACGTTTTACTAAGTGTAAATGAGCAATACCTGAGACTTAAACCATTCCCTGGGACTGTAGATTCACAGCTGTGGCACTTTGTATGCTTGGGGCACAGATAAGGTCCTCTGCTGACATTCTGCAAAATTTCAAAAGATTTAGAACATCATGTTACCTGATCATGATTGGCATACGACAAATGAAAGATCAACACTTCACCTTGTGTGGAGGGTGCTGACAGTAACAGTGATATGCACCATCACACCTTTTGCAAAACATAAGCTTGTTTGGATCACCAGTTCTTCGGCATACCTAGGTTGCAAAATAATTTAATATGTAGAGCCTTACGTCAAAAAGTGGTTGCAAACATGAAGTTAACTTAGATTATTAGAATAAAGATAAGCATTGATCAAAACCATAGTTGTCATGGTGCCACAACGAGCCCGTCGGTAACCAACTACCAAGATGCCATGGGGCGGCCACCATGTCATCTATATGGTGACAAGATATTCACTATATGCTATTTATGTGTGTTAATTTATATAATACCATTAAACACAAATACGACACATAACCCTCAGATACAAAATGTTTGATATTAAATACCACTAAATATACCAAACACTCAAAAAACGTGAACACAATAATACTTGATGACAAGTTTTAAAAATCAAAGCACAGAACACATCAACTACAATACTTAGCCAAGAGTTCATAAATTAAAATATATACACATAACTATAAGATTTCCTACCGCATGGTTGCCATCTGGACAAAAGGTAACAGAAACATTATGCATAACTTCTTCAAACATTAATATCTACCAAATCAGTGGCCCTTGACACCATTGACACAGAGCAAGCATACTCTAGATTTGGTTTAAAACCACAAACTGAAAAGGCTGCAAACCTAAACTATCCCCACTTATGGGTGAGGATTAAACATTATAACAACTCCTATCGTGGCTGCCACAAAAATTAATACACCACTCAAATGAAAGCAACGATGCCATCTTAGGAATCAGGGAAACATTCATCTTACCAGCAATTCTACATCATCATACGCATCAAATTTAAATTAGGTTTCCATCCTTTCCAGTGAGCCAAATACATAATGCAGAAGAGACAAGATGATACGTAACATAATGTTATAGAAAATGACGACTTGCTATGTACTTTTTTGTTTTCTTGACAAGGGTTAGAAAAGAGAGAATGCGGCCTATTTTGATTAGCATGTCTAGACAGGAGGAAATTCAAATTTTGCCCCATCTTGAAATTGTGGATCTCATATAAATATATATGACATCTAAATCAGGGACGGCAAGAAATGCATAGCTGAGTCACACATAACCAAAAATCATTATGTAATGTCTTATGCTGTTATATATCGTTTCTTTTGAACCGTATCCTTTTTATTTTGTCCTACAATTTCGCACATGTCATATGTATACAAATTGTTGTGAAACATCTTATAATTTTACATACCTTTTGTATTGATTAATATCATCTTGTACCATTTCATGTTGTTTTGTAATGTTTTTGTACAGTTTTAGATTGTATTCAGATTATCTTTTCTAGTATTTTGATTCCAACTTAACCAATGAGAGCATTTATAAAAACTACTTTAGCAGGATGAAAATGTGTGTACCCTGACGCAACTGAGCTAGTGTGGCCACTACGTAAGTGAATGCTAACTGAATTATAGAATAAAAAGAAGAAAAAAAAAACATGGGGAATTACAAACATGTCAAAAGAAAAAAGCCAAAAGACACAAGCAAAACAAACCCAAACCCCAGAGTTAACACCATATGTCACAAACAGACATACATATACATCATATAAAATGTTTCTCACCCTGTGTATATCAATGGTTTTTCCAAACGATATGTAGAACAGTAAAGTATCATCAGTGTTAAAGCTTCAGTTAATTTACATATGAAATAGTTACCCATAACTAACAAAATGTTCAATCCCATGGTTTCCAATTGCAACATCTTTCCCTAGGCTTGTGTATTTAATTATCAATGGTTTTCCCAAACTATGTGGAACAGGAAAATATCATTAGTATTAAAATTTCAATTGGTTTACGTATGAAATAGTTGCTCATAACTGACAAATGTTCAATCCCTTGGTTTCAAATTGCAATAACCTCCCTCTCATGTGTTTCTTTAAACCAAAAGCATCACATTGTAATCTCTTAACTTATATGTCTTATGTACCATTAAAAAGTTAAAACCAACAGGAGCCTCTATTACACATTTTACAACAGAAGCAGTTGTGCTAATGCTCTGAGCTACAGGCATATCATTAACAGTTCAAAATTTGTGGAGTCTGGTTGACACCAAATTTAGTAAGCCAAAGCCTAATTTTCCAGGTAATAGAGAGAAAGCATATAGTGCTATTTATTGCTCCATATATACAAGCTTGGTTGATCCAATAATGTTTGTCTTGCATAATTCCTGATAGAAAACAAATTCCTTAATGCATGGTGAAGATTATTGCATGTTGAATAAAGAATTGGCGCATCAAATTACCTCACATATTCGACATGAAGGACAGCTCCAAGAGCTCCAGTGAAATAAATCTGCAATCGGGAATTCAGTTATCAACAGCAAGATATAAGCAATATGACATGTATTAAACGAGTTTTACCTCTATCATGGGCCCAAGCTTTTAAACAGCTCCTGTGATACTTCTTGTTACAACTTTTGCATGACAGCATCTTCCTTGTTTTCTCACTTCTTTCATTTTCTCCGGAAAAGCAAAGACGGCACATTACTTTGGTATTAGAGAGGGCCTGCTCTTCTCCAGCAAGATCTTTAGTGGTGTCCTGCATAAAACATACCAATAACATCCCAAAAAGAAGTGAACAAACCTGAAACACAAAGTATTGACCTTTGGGGTCCACAAGGATGCCAAGCAAGACGAGGTCCAGAAGTAATAAGAAGCATGGATTAAACTTCTTCCATTATCTTACTAATGAATGTTTAAATGGATTACAAGTACAATAGTCCTGCTTATTGGAATTACATTAATTAGTGTAAAAAATATACATGGGGAACATGACTCGAGTAAAGAATGGTGAAAAAAAGACTGGTCAAATGTTCATCTATTAATGGAATGAAGTCAAAGAAACTCTAAACCAAAAAACTTCACTGTGCCATTTCGTCTGAAAGAGGCGATAGATGGAGGAAAGGTTTATTATTTGAAAACACCTCTATAGTGTTCATCAACTCCAGTCATGGCTTTACTTCACTGAAGACATTTGGTATTATCAGCTACCTATAAATGAAAGGCTTCCAATGATATGACTTCAATTCAAGTTTTTATTCGCCAACAGCTATGTGTTCTTGACCTAAACTTTGTTGTATCAAATAGAGATTGTGACAGTTTAAAACATGCGTATGTCCTAATCATACCATTATACTTTCACCCAAATACAATCCAAGCACCACATTTTGTAACAGATACTACGATCTCGACTGACTCTAAATTCCGAATTAGAAACTAAAATCTTACCACCGTGTCCCCAGATTCAAATCGCCTAACATAATCCTCCGCCACCAGTGACGCGGCAGCCGCCTTCCGCTGCAGCGCCGCCCTCTTATTCTGTGCCGACAACATCTCCTCCGCAGCATTTCCATCAACAACCGCAATATTAGGCGTGACAGTCACCTGTGGGGGAGGAGGCGCAACAGCTACCTTGGGGACAAGAACCTGTACCGTTTTCTTATCATCTTTAATCAACCACGGATCATCCAAAAACTCCTTGAGCCTACCAATTTCCTCCAAGAACCCATTCTTCCCCTTTTCGTTCTGTAGCTCCCGAGGAAACCCTAGCGAGCAGTAGCAAATTCGACGACTGCAATCAAGAGAAAATAACGGTTATAGAAGGCGGGAAATATATACATACATACATATGGAATTTGAATTTGATGGGTGAAAAACAGATTACCATGTAATTGGGCAGGCGACGTGAAAGGCCATGCTCCGATTGAAATTGGGGCTTTTTTTTTTTTGATGATATTTAAAGGTTTTGAGATTTTATATTATAGTTTTAAAAGGGCAAAAATCTATACTATATATTAAAATTAAATTTTACATTTATCATCCTTACAATTAATTATTTAATTTACTTTATATCCCTTGTTTTTTCATTTTTCATTTTACACCATTATCATTTTAACACAAATAATCGTATATAAACAAAAATACAATGAAAAAATACGTTTCTTTTTTTACAAATTATACCATTATAATCGTCTCGTCAATACCTTCAAAACGAGCCCAATATTGAATATTTTTTAATTTAACCATACTATTAAATATCTACGAATTAAATTGTTTTATATAAAAATTCTAAAACGGTTATTGTACAATCTTTTGTACAATAACATTTACCATCCTTAAATGTTACATTTACCATTCTTACAATTACTTATTTAATTTACTTTATATATCTCTAAAAATTCTAAAACGGTTATTGTACAATCTGTACAATAACATTTACCACCCTTACAATTACTTATTTAATTTACTTTATATCCCTTAATTTTTTATTTTACACTATTATCTTATTAACACAAATAATTGCATATGAACAAAAATGCAATTAAAAAATACGTTTCTTTTTTTACAAATTATATCATTATAATCGTCTCGTCAATACCTTCAAAACGAACCCAATATTGAATATTCTTTTAATTTAACCGTACTATAAAATGGTTATTTTCACAATTCAATGTTACATTTATCACCCTTATAATTAATTATTTATTTTATATCCCTTGTTTTTTCATTTTACATCTTTATCATGTTAACACAAATAATCGTATATGAACAAAAATGCAATGAAAAAATACATTTCTTTTTTTTATAAATTATACCATTATAATCGTCTCGTCAATACCTTCAAAACGAGTCCAATATTGAATATTATTTTAATTTAACCATACTATAAAATATAATGAACATCTACGAATTAATTTGCTTTTTATCCATACGTTTTATTTTTTTTCAGAGTTAGCATATTAAAAATACATAATCGTAGACAACTAAAATATATTAAAAATACGTTTCATTATTATTATAAATTATATTATTATAATTTTTCCGTCAATAATTTTAATATAAACTAATTATTGAATACTTTTATGTCTACTATAAATGTGTAACATTATATATATACTTTTTATATCTATATCTATAATATTATATTAAAATTGTAAAACAGTTATTTTCAAGATTCAATATTACATTTAACACATTTACAATTAGTTATTTAATTTAATTTATATACCTTGCCTTTTCATTTTTCATTTCCCACCATTATCATGTAAACACAAATAATCGAATATAAACAAAATGCAATGAAAAAATACGTTTCTTTTTTATAAATTATACCATTACTAGAAGCGTACTCGCGCAATGCAGCGAGATACATCACAAATTTAATGTTTCATTTAATTTTTTTGTCGATTTACAGTACGATTTTGGATGGTTTTGAGAAAGTGATAATGTTTTTTTTTATAAATTTGTTTAATTTAGGCTTAATAATAAAATGTTTTTATATAAAAAATGAAGTATTTTGTTAGAATTCAATGATTATCTTATATATTTTAATGACATCTAGAAAAAATAACCAACTACATATTTAATAATATAATTAAAACAAAACTATAGTAATATAATATATTTATTAATAGTGATATATGGAAAAATCTACATAAAAGGAAGCCCTGCACATACCAAATTGGTGGTGTTAGAATCATGCAGTAATAATATGTATCTTGTGCTTTGATACTTTTAAATTAAAAGATTTTTAAAATCTTGCATAAAATGATAGTACCTTGTGCCTAATAATTTGTATTTATATAAGAGTTTTTATCTGTGTTTTATAATATAACTAGAAGTGTACTCGCGCAATGCAGCGAGATACATCACGATTTTAATATTTCATTTAATTTTTTTTATCGATTTACAGTACAATTTTGGATGTTTTGAGAAAGTGATAATGTTTTTTTATAAATTTGTTTAATTTAGGCTTAATAATATAATGTTTTTATATAAACAAATTTAAGTATTTTGTTATAATTCGATGATTATCTTATATATTTTAATGACATCTAGAAAAAATAACCACTTACATATTTACTAATAGAGTGAATTGTGGATTTGGTCCTCGTGCTTTGTTACTTTCTTTGACTACGGTCCCTATAATATGTTTATTGTGGATTTGGTCCCTGTGTTATTCAATTTATCTTGGTCATGGTCCCTCTGACTAACGCATTCGTTAACTCTATTAAATCATGGACGTATCAATTTTACTATATATATAGAAGATAGCATACTATAACACCCCGAATTTCGAAAGCATCATTTCAAGTTAATACTGAAATCAGTAGCCTTAAAGGGAAAAATAAGATTTTTGATTTTGTATTTGAATTCTAAATTTTATAGTTTTGTTGGATAAATGATTCAATTACGAGTCCAACGGTTCTTTTCGGAGCGAAAACGGAGCTATAACGAAGAAGTTATGGCCAAAACAGTGATCAGACGCGAGAATTGGGGTTTTCGGAGGCCCGCGGGTTGGTGGGAGACCCTAGGCCGCGGGACCCTCTGGATGGGTGCTAGGGAAGCGCGCGGCTTACCCCGCGGCTTCCAAGTGGCGGGCCAAACCGCGGGAAGGCATCTAAGGGTTTTATTCGCGATTTTAGAGGCCAAACTTCATTTCTTCATAACTTCTTCATCCCAACTCCGATTTCAGTGATTCAAGTTGTTATGGTTTCGTTTTTGAGAGCTTTTCAAGGTTAGATGGTTATTTTTGGGAAATTATAATGGTGGATTGGAAGCTAAGACCAATAGCTCATCATCATCACCTCCATCTTCAAGAATTTTGGGGTTTTCTAGGTTTTTGTCAAAACCTAAATGGTAAGTTCATCCTTTCCACTTCCAAACTTCTTTATGGGTTATAAATGCTCTATTGATGTCAACCTAGTGTTTGATTTCTCTAATTTCGGTTTGGAAGATTTTGGGAGTCTTGGGTCAAAATTAGGGTTTTGCCCAAAATAGAGATTTTGATGATTAAGTGTTTGGGGAATGTTTCTATGTGGTTGGTTATGATTATTTACGGTTGGAAATGTATGGATCTAGATTTTGGAAGTTTTCGGCTTGAGGATTCAAGTGGCCTTCAAAAGAGATCGTTGGGTGAAATCTAGATTTAGGCAAGGTGAGTTCAAGTTGATTTGTGAAAACGGTGTACATGCCAAAATGTCTATTTTAAAACATTTATGTGTTTACATGAAATTATCAACTGCTGAGTTATTTGGTAACTTTTGTTTATTTGAAGTGTTTAGCATATTAAACCTTGTAAAACACCATATTTAGGATATTGGGATATTTTGATAAATGTGTCACAGAGGAACATGTTTTGGTGATTATTGCATAAATGGATATTTGGTCAAAAAGGCACTTTTACGTGTTTGTCGAGTTTTATGCATCATTCATGAAATGGGGTATTTTGGAAATGGAAAACCTTTTGGGTTTTGGGCCGAAGGCCAATGGTAATTTGAGAATCAAAGATTTTGGAAAAAGGGGTGTTTTGGTCTATGTAACCAAGTTGGCTCTCGTATTTTAGCCAAACGTTCATTATGCCTTTTGGGGCTCGGTTTACACTCAAATGAGTCTTTGGAACATTTGTTCAGTTTTGGTAGCTCGTTAAGGAGCCTTGGACGTATGGTGTACTTAGTTGCATCTTATTTGAGTGTTACATGCTTTGAACGCGTTAGTTCATTCTTTTGAGTCATGTAACGTTTTAGACTGTAATGCATTGGATCCATAGGCATATGAGTCAGTCAGTTGGTTTAGTGGGGACTTTATCCCCATGTTGGGACTGAATTTTGTTTAGTGGGGACCTTATCCCCGTGGCTAGTGGTTGGACTTGATAACTGCGTAACCTTTATTGAGGGCTCGAGGTATAGATCGTGGGTGGTTGAACTCGATGCCCGTTTGTAATCCAGTCCGGTTACTCATCGTGGAATTTAGTGTCCGCGTTTGAAGTCTAGTGAGTGGTCCCCAAGTCACGTTTTTATGTAAGCTTGTGGTGGTGCTTTGCAGAGCCGTATACGGAGCTAAGTCTTGCGGTGGTGCCCATGGTGAGCCGGATACGGGGACTTGTGGTCTTTGGTTGTGACGCTCATTAGAGGTCGAGTAGACACTAGGATCAGTGGTGTCTTGCGGTGGTAGCTCAGAGGAGCCGGATACGGGGAACCATGGTCTTATGTGAAGCTCGAGAACATTGATAAGTGGCTTAACTTTGTGTGTCCGCCACATTCGATGGAATTCGGGTATCCCCCGTCACCGAAAGGTGTTGTTTTTGGGTATTTAGTTTTATTATCCAAGTTTTCGGTGGCGTTGTGTATATCTGGGTTTTATCCTAGATTTTATGGGTTGAGTATTAAGTCCCACCCGAGTTTTGGGTGTTTTGGGACATGAAGTGTTATTTACATTTTTATAAATTTAAGTATCGAACTATGACCCCGTTTTGGGTTGCATCGTTTTATAAGAAATGTGTGTTTGGGAGCATTGTCTTTAAAAGTGCATATTATGGAAAATGTGTCGTTTCCATTTTAAAGTATATTATTTCGAAGGATCTCGCTTTAAACTGGTTTCCCTGCTTTTAAAGATATAGTTGTTCATGTTAAAACTCTTGAGCTCACTAGGCGTTAAGTCTAACCTTTTTATTTGTCGGCATGTGAATCAGGTTCCTAGCGGGGATTCAATTCTAGCGGTGCTATGAAGAGTTGAGCCTTAGCCTTACAAGAGTGAGTAGTCGGCGAAACCTTTCGCATGACGGAGTTGGTATATGGTATTGGGTTTAGTAACACCCGTCCTTTTCATAGAATGTATGTATAGAATGAATGGGAGTATTGAGGTTGATGCTCAATTTATGTTTGTAGTTCGAGGTATTTATTGATGTATTTAGAAAATTTTAATATGTTGTTATTTCCAGATTTGAGGGTGTTACACATACCGATAGATATTTGTAACGGTTATTGTAGGAAAAAAAAACGAGCTATACAAATCTATACATATCTATATTAGATTTTTTTATTGAATTAATTAAAATTTTATAATCAGATAAATTATAAAGGTATACAACTTACATCAATAGGGACAAAAATAAAACAAAAATGAAATATGATTGAAAATACATAACAAATTAATTCAGAGTCAATGCATGATTCACATATAAGTGCACCAAACGACTCAAACACCGTGTTTTCATGACTAAAGTATCGATAATGACGAAAAATACAAACTTAAAATAAAACGTTGTTCTCATTTTGATTTCGAGATGTTTCGCGAGCGGATACATACCTTTGTCAATTGTTCCTTCGATATCACGATTTTTCGGGCCACATCGTGCGCAGGTATATGCCTAGTAAAATCATAAAAAGGGATCAATTACGAACTAATGACTAATCGGTCAACAATTGACCGCTTGAGCTATTGAAGAACAGCGGCTGCTGATGATTATACGATGTTTCTTCGATCAATTAAATAGAGGTGTTTCTTACCATGTATATAGGTTATATCGTTTAACTATATATAGTGTTGCTTCTTATCATATACTATTAATTTTATTGTGGGAAAATTACAATAAAACATAATTAACTTTAGGTTTTTTTTATTTTCAGGAACAAACTTTTAAAATAGCTATTTTAGGGTCTCAAAACAAACTCTACAAATATTTATAATCACAACTATGTGATTACATGTCGATACTATATTCCGATACCTGATCTACAACGTTTAAAATAATAATATAACACCCTCCAAGAAATTTGAACCAGAAGACGTATTGAATTAGATCTAGAAATTCAAAAAAAAATCTTAGCATAACTAACTCTTTTTGATTTGACAAAAGAGAAAGATGTAAGATCCTACATCGGTTGGGGAGGGGAACTAAGGTTGCCTTATAAAGGGACCGGATATCTCATCTACCAGACACGTTTTAAAACCATGAGTCCGGATGTATAGACAAAACGGACAATATATGGTACGGTTTACAAAAGAGCCCACTTTCAGTCTAAAACAATTATTTTAAACATTGATGGTATAATAATACTATTATTTTAAAGTGAAATCTCACATCTAAAATCCAAATCAAAACTTGCCTATGGCTGATGTTGATGGCCTAAGCAATGTCCATGTTCCAATAATCAGCCAGGCCTATGTCCACCCTAACACTGCATGGTTTCGTGTAAAATTTTAGATTAATCTTTTTTTTTTTTATTATTATCTAAGTATCTAATTTATAGTTTTTCAAATGAGCAACAAAAAACAAAAGTAAAACTTATTGAGCAAAGCAATAACATATTGTAATCATTATTGTACCAATTAGTAGATTGTGTATCTCAAGAGTGTTAGGATTAGGACCAATCTTAATAACAAAAAAAAAAATATATATATATATATAGGGTCAGGTTCACGTGAGATCAAGTTGTTTCCGTGAGACCGCGTGAGACCAAGTCTTAAAACATGAAACTTCACACCGAAACACTGTGAAGGTAAAAAACATTCGAACCTTCATAATGTAATCACACTATGAAGGAAAAAACCCCTAAACCAAGTTAAAAAAATCAAACCTTCACAGATAAAAGACTGTGAAGGTATATCCGAACCTTCACAGTGAAGACGCTATTTAGGTAAAAAAAAACGAACATTCACAGCGAAAAACACCGTGAACGTAACATTTACGGTGTTTTCCCTATGAAAAGTTAGATTTTTTTTTCATTCACAGTTTTTTGGTGTGAAGTTTCATACTTTAAAGCTTGGTCTCACCGGTCTCACGGAAACGGTTTGGTCTCACGTGAACTTAAGTCTATATATATATATATATATATATATATACTACCAAACTTACAGAACAAATCGAGAAATGTAAAAGATTGTGTACCTGTTTGATGAAAAATCACGATTTGATTGATGATAAACAAATAGAGGATTGCGAATTGCAGTGTTCTAAGACAAAATTTCGTCCCCAATCGTGCTTGGTCTCGGATGTCGTCTGGAGGATACAACTATCCGATTGAATTGAGGCACGTCAATTCAGTCTCATCGAATTGATAATATGTTCGTGAGGATAGAAATAGAGAGAAAAGATAAGATGGAGAGAATTTTCGTGTGTGTTAAATTCTGGAGAAGGAAAGGTCAAGAGAACCGAGGCCTAAGGCTCAATCTTTGACCATTATCTCCTCTGTAAAGCCCCAAAACTCAATTACTTAGGTTTTTCTCTATTTTGATAACAAGTGTGAGTTTAGCCTTATAAACCCAGACAAGTTTTAAGTCTTTCCTGTATGAGATTAGAAATTAGTCTAATACCCAATAATACCTCACATTTTCTATTCAAATTCCTATAATACTCCACATTTGAATAGAAAATAAGATAACATAAACATATAAATCTATTTTGCTATTTCAAGAAACTAAATATGATATACATCGGAAAAGTGTCTTTTGGACTTAAACATTTTTTAACGAGTACAAATCGGGTCTACTCTGTGGGTAGTGAACCAGGTCTTGAACTAACCACGTTTCATAGTGAATCTAGAAAATAAGTATCACATACATCATATTTATACTCATAGGTGAAGGATCGTGTGAGAAGTGGATCTGAACCGTTGATCTCTTTTAATCTCAAGTCTTCCCATGAATTGCAACTTAGAAGGGAATTGATCTGGTGCATCTCGGTGCATCACATCCTAATGTGCATCCATTTTTCATCCAACGATTGATAACCACTTATCACGCTTCTCACCGTTAACTCAACTTCTCACCGAGAACCCAACCCTATACTCATATACGACATTTAAACGTGAATTTGACATTTATAAAGATATTATAGAAAAAAAATAAAATTTATAAACGGAAAAAAATCCCTGATTCCCCGATGGGATCCCTCTTCCTTGGTGGGGATGGACATTGTAATCACCGGTATCCCCGACCCTATTGGCGTCTCTAGTTGAAGATGTTCTAAGTCAGAAACTCATGTATTCATGGTTTGAATATGTTCAATGGAACATTCAAATCTAGCTTCCAAACCAAACGAACCCAATATATCTCATTTAAAAGCAGGATTCAAAAAGGTCAGATATATATACAGACCTATCTTCTACCCCAAATGATATATAACAAGTTAACAACTATACCAATAAGTGTTTTACTAACAATTTTACATGATGGAGAACTCTTCATGTAGACCCTGAAGTTTCCCTCTAATTTTATGTTGTTGGATGATCAACACCGAAGCCGTAGCCGAGAAATCCGAAGCCGAAAGAATATCCCCGATCGGACCCAACTCCGGGCACGCCTGCCAATCGTTCATCCCAGCCGTTAACGTCGAGTTAACCCTTCCTCCTCGACCCACGATAAATAAACTATATTGTCCTTCCAACGACTTAATCGTCGAATAAGTCTGCCCGGAGTTCGAAAGATATTTCTCCATATATGCAACATGTCCCGTGGCCACATGTCGATCATAAAAATCCGCAAAATACTCGTCATCTTGCTTCATCTCTTCCTCGAATTCCGCCGTGTTGGCCCGGGCCCGTGTGATCCTCGACGACACGTTGTTTCCGTTGGTGTCTAATAGGAATCGTATGACCGTGAGTTTCACCCCCGGGTGTCGAGCCACTCGAGCGGAGTATGCAAGTGCTTCACGGTCGTCTTTGCCCGCGATGAAAATGATGGCGGCATTGATGCATTTGGTTGCTCTCGATAATTGGGTGGATCCGAGACCGCGGTCGACCAAGACTCCAACCGAACACGGTGCGTGTCGTAGAACCTGTGTCGAGAAAAAAACGTTTTATGTTGTTATTATCATTCTCTAGATCGGATAAATATATATAATATTAAAATATCAGTTTTAGTAACGTGTAATTATTATTATACTTTTAAACTAACTAAATAATATTTTTCCTCTGATTAATGAATTTTTTCATCTTAGGGTACAATCAGAAAGTAGACGTTTTTGAAACTTATTAAGTGACAAACTAAAATAGAAATATGTACATTTATTTTGGGACGAAAAGAGTACTATAATACCTTTCTGTTGACGCTTCGAAACCCCAAATGGTTGGTTTCGACCTTCCCGTTCGGCTGTTGATTCTTGTGGAACGGGAGGATGATCAACGAAACCAACAGATCCTCCGCCAATGTGCAAATTTCGTTATGCATATTGGCGAGAGGACAAAGCGTAAGCATTCGTTTTACATCAATCCCTTCGCATTGCTCGTTTACATAACCCTGGATCGTGTTGGTGATCTTTTCTCTCATCTCGATAATCCCAGGATCCGTTATGGTCATCGCGTCCACTCCTTCTCCTTGAGCCAGTGTCGATGCTATATTCTCCGTCAGTTCGATCATATCGTTAACGTAAACCGTCATCCGGGATTGCGGTAGCCCTTGGGAGATCTCCATGAAATTAATGGCGGATTGAATGCTTTCCGGACCATGGACACATAGTACGATCCGAAGCTCGTTTGACGGACTGAGCCATTGGAGCGCCATTTGTTGTGTCGGCGATTGCTTTCGTGCACGCTCGATGATGTTCTTCATGACCATCGGGGCATGGATGAAAGTGAGGAAGCAAACGAGTACCATAACAACGGTGTTTGATCGACTAATTATATTTCTCTGCGAATGGGATATAAAATGCATGTCAAGATAAAATCAAAATCATTTTAAGTCGATGTAACAAAGTTTCAAAATCTTCTATTTTTTATTTATTTTGACCAATAACCTACTGATCTTGTAACACTTTTGCTTACTTGCTCGGCTAAGAGAACCATGAAGATGTGGAAGTGGCCTTTGATGCTTAGAAGCAATCCGATCGCGACAGAATCCTGCCAATGAAACCCTAACAAGACGCCGGAGATCACGCTCCCGAAAACTTTTCCGGCGACGATGATCACGAATAGGAAAAATATGCTAGCCCACGTGATCAATCGACGACCTTCGAACTCCGAGAATTCTACCTGGAATCCGACCCAAAACATGAATGCCGGAAAGAACAGGATCCCGAAGAAGTACTTGACTTTTCCGATCAACATCTTCGGGATCCTTCCTTCACGAGGCATAACGATGCCAGCCAAAAACGAGCTTAGCATCATGTTAAACCGTGTTATCCACGGTGCGAGACTACAAACGAGCACGATACTTGCTAGCGAAACGATCAAGTGGGAACCCTTCATTAACTTCCCTTGCGGGTTATGACTATCGACCCACGCCATGAGAAACGGTACGAATTTGGCCGCGAAAATCGTCTGAACCACGAGAACCGCAAGCATGAGAAGAATATTATCGACTTTTCGGGTCGCGAAACCATCCAAGGGATCGAAAATAATGTACCCTAAGGTGATTAGAAGGGTGGAAATGAGATCGGATAAGAGACCGGTGGCGATCAAGAATCGGCCGATATCGGATTTCCCGATCTTGAGATCGGCGATGAGACGGGTGAGGAGGGGGGAGGCGGTTCCTGATAACATGATCGAAATGGAGACAACAAACTTGATACTCGGCTCGTAACTCAGCTGTAACATTGGGGTCACGAAAACCGCTATCAGAAAAGTGAGTAGCAACCCCGTACACGCCACCTTTGCCTCACGAAAGGGTAGTCGAGTAAATATGTTCGGATCCGTTTCAAGTCCGACCACAAACATATGGCAAATCATTCCGAACTCCGCTACATAACCAAGTGTCGTATTAGCTTCATCATCGAAGTTGCTACGTATAAATGGTAGATTGCTCAAAAAGAATCCAACCTGCTTGCATCAAATAATAATTAAAAAAAACCATAAATAAATAAAAAAACGAGCATTTTATTTTCTTTAAACGATCAAAACCATGAAATCGTTCTTAAAATCTACAAACGATCATTACAATGGCTTCGGAAATGAGTCGAGGTTGCGAGTAAGGGCGTAAGAGCATGTGCAAGATGTTGCACAAGGCTAACGTCACGATGAAAACCAACATATTCACCGCGATATTTGCCACTTTCATCACGGTTACTTGCGTGCATCGTGGGTCCTTTGGTGTCGGATCGTTTGTGTCCATCTTTGATCGATCTTTCTTTCGATTTTTTAGGTCCAAATCGAATCAAAACAATGCATATAACCCGTTTCTTGAATCCATCCGATCGATCCCACAAAATCTTGAAAATTGATCATAAACTTAGATATGGGATTAATCTTGAAACAAAATGAAAAAGAATTGAGAATAACATGAGAAGATTGAAATTGGGGGATTTTGAGGAGATGAAAATTGGTATGCATAGAGGGAGAGGGGAGGGATGTTGTTGGGACCATGATGAGATTGAAAATAGAAAGAGGATGATGATTGAGTGAAGGGTGAATTTGTGATGGCCTCATCAATAAATATGAGAGAATCTTGGGGGAGATTTGTGAAGGTGCATATTTCTTTTCATGTTTTTAGTTAGATGCATAAAAATCGGTCTAAATTGAATCAAAATAAGTTTATTTTAGAACTCGGTTCTCGGTTCAATTCAGGTTCAACCTATCTAAAAGCAGTTGAAACCTTGAACCGAACTGGTTACTTTTTTTAAAATCTTGAAACGGTGTAGCGACTTTTATTTTCATGGTATGGTTTTTGGTTCGGTTTGAGACCAAATCAATATCGTATTAATTCAAGTTGGTTCAATTAGCAATTCTAAACAAGAAGTTTATTTATCTTTAATATAAAATTACTTGCAAGTCTTATGTTGGTTATTTTCAAAGCCTTTGACTTTGATACCATAATACCATGTTAACATGTAGACATCATGAGAGAATCATAAGAAAACAAATCAGAAACAAAAATGATCCCTAAATTATGATCAAATCACAGGCCCAAAAAAGGAGTCATATATATATATATATATATATAAGCATTCATTGTGCATTTGTGCATAGCCAATAACGATGGCTAAATTTATGCAAATCCTTCCAAGATCAACAGTTGTAAAAGAACACCATTGTTGACATAACTCAAAACAAGACACATCTGACAAGTTTCTGCATCATTTTCAGCAAGAAAAGAAGAATCTTGAATCAACAAAATTGCCAGCAAGAGATTCCAACCTCTCAAGAACACCATTCTCGTAGCATTCTGGAACATCTTCAACAATGGGCTCGGGCCTAATATGTTCTTTTATTCCTCGAATTTATCATCGCTATCAGTCATAATTCTGTCTGAATACACATAACCAGAAAGAAAACCAGCGGTTAAAAGAAGCGACTGAACCAGTAGCAAGAACCAATCAGAAGTATCTATGCTTCCTACCGGTGATTAAACTAGCAGAATGTTGGAGGCAGAGAACTAATACAATCTGTACTTTAATGCCACATGATGGTTTTTTTAAGCTTCGGCCATTGTTAGTGTCCAACAGTTGGTCGTGCAAAATGGTGACTTGGGGATTCTGTAGACAGCTTTGTTTAGAGGGATTAGCGTTTTTATTTTCGAAGCATTTGACTCTGATGCCATGTAGACGTTTATTACGAGGGGATAACCTTTATTTATGTAGAGTATATCAAGGAGAGGGATGGCATGGTGGCAGTTAGGTTACCAGGGTTTTCCCTACCTTCTATGTATGCTATTGCTTCTACAACCCGTTTGTTGTACACTCTCACTTGCTCATTTGTTTCTTGTATTTTTGTTTTTGCAAGTTTGGGGGTCTTCACAAATCACAAGTAGTCAAGGTCTGCATACATCCTAACCCACCCCCTACCTTGCATGGGATTTGCCAGGTCCATATGGTTTGATTTAGTACATCATAGGAGAATCATAAGGAAGCAAAGTCAGATAAACCAAAAGTAAAATCATCCATAAATTATGATTAAAACATAGACCGAAAAAAGCAGTCTTATATAACGAGAACAATTGGAACCAAGAGGAGGATAAACACAAGAAATAAACTCATGGCAAATAACGAAGCGGGGAAGAGAAGAAGATGAGAAATGGAAGTAGAGTTGGATAACAAAAAAGAAACAGAAATTGAAAGTGATGTCATGTTCTCCTATGTGTTTTATCTTCTCCCTTGAATCTTTCCACTAAATCCTAAAAATAAAGAGTGAATCCTACTACAAACATTAGACAGATTCGCAAACATATCTCAACTGGTTAAGCAAAGTATAAAAGATGTAAACATCAGCTTCTTATCTCTGAAAACTGAGATCATAAACTCATGATGTATGCTATACATAAGAAGAATGATGCGTATGAAGACAAAAATAAAACCTCTTCTGCATACTTGCACTTAACTATTTATCCATATGTTCATAGCAATTAAGCATGACTATATTTAAGTAAATCCTTAAAGATCAACAGTTGTACGAAACGTCATTGTTGCATATCTCGACCAAGACACATTTGCATCAATTTCAGCAAGAAAAGAGAATCTTGAATCAACAAAATTGTGAATAGAGTTTTGAGTAGGAGAGTCTAACCTCTCAAGAACACCATTCTCTAGCATTCTGGAACATCTTCAACCAAGGGCTGGGGCCTTTCTTTTCGACATCCCAATGTTTTGGATACCAAGGATATTGCCACATCAAGAAGCAACGCTCGGGGTGAGGCATCATAGCAAGATGCCGCCCATCTGGCGAACAAATTGCCGCCACGCCTAACGGAGAACCATTGAGGTTGAACGGGTACGTTTCTGTTGGTTTCCCATCATCATCACAGTATCTTACCGGGGCTAAATCCGAAGATAAAATCTGATCAAGAATGCCATTATCAGGGAAATAAGCTTTTCCTTCTCCATGAGCAGCCCAGACACCTAATGTGCTACCTTCCATCCCTTTGAACATTATTGCTGGAGATTGTTTTATAGTCACACTTGTGAATCGGCATTCAAATCGGCCTGACTCGTTGTGAACGAATCTGGGCTGAGATGGGTCACCACCGTCGCCCAGGACTCCACCAACTTGAGGGCCTGGGATCCACCCTAATAGAGCCATGAGCTGACACCCATTGCAAATCCCGAGACTGAAGGTGTTCGGCCGGTTGTAGAACTCCTGGAACTGCTTCAAAAGAGGCTGGTTGAATCGTATAGAAGCAGCCCAGCCTTTTGCAGAATCAAGCACATCCGCGTAACTAAAACCACCCACAAACGCAATACCACGGAATTCATTCAACGAAATGGAGCCATTAAGAAGGTCAGACATAGTAACATCCCAAGGTTCAAAACCGGAAGCAAAGAATGCAGCAGACATCTCTCGGTCACCGTTGCTGCCCTCCTCTCGGATCACAGCCACCTTCGGTTTCGTGATGGCAGTCATGTATTTCTCATCGGTAAATCTTGGAGTAAAAGATAACCCCCATGCAGGTTCATGTCGACTCTTCAATCCTTCCTTCTCTGAGATCACAGAAGAGGCCAATCTTTGGAATTTTTCGAGATGAAAACTAGTTTCTTCCCAAATGTCCCGAAGGTTAGCTGTGTTCTCATCTAAATGTGTCATCCCATCGATTTTTAATCCAATTCTTGGTTCAGCAGTTACTTGTCCTATGATCTCTGCAGAAACGCCATAACTCGCAAGAGTTGTTGCTACTTTATCCAGATTCGCCTTGCTAATCTCAAGAACAAGACCGAGTTCTTCTGAGAATAGTGTTTCAAATATGCTCTTTCCTTGTGAACTCAAATTGATCTGAACACCACAGTTTCCGGCAAAAGCCATCTCAAGAACACTGACAATGAGACCACCATCACTGACATCATGACCAGCAGAAATCAACTCGTCTGTTAGGAGATCTTGAACCACCTCAAAAACTGCTTTAAGGTAAGGAACATCATCAACATCAGGACATTCATCCCCAATTTGGTCAAATACCTGCGCAATAGACAACATACCATGGTTTAGTGGGAACCATTAACTCGAAGAAATTCAAAATTGGAATACCATTTAAGGTGAAGAACAACCTGTTTAACTAGACAAACAACAGCTGTTTACAGATTTTCACTTTTACAACTTTATTTAAGATTCATCAGAGTGTTAAGCATATTGTAAAACAAAGATTACGAGACGTCAGCAAGACAAGACACGTGAAATAAGGCAGAGGTACTCTAACAAAACGTGGGTAGAATGATATCATGAGAAATGTGCTTTAAAGATTCATGATTTACATTTGCTGCAGTATATGTCTTCTCTGATTAGGATTGCTTAAATCAACACACTTCACTAACCTCTCTGATTCATATAATTTGCTTTTCTTCGGTCCAAGTTTATTAAGTGTGGCAGGAAGTTGTGCAATTTTCCTTTACAGCCCATTACCTGTACAGTAGACATCCATACTCGTCTAAAGAAAGCTTAATCCCATAATAGTTTGTCGAATTTAAAAAACATCTTTGTCCCCTATATATCAGATCTAGTTTATTCTGGATCAGTCGGTCTACATGGATTAATCTTCATTTTAAATCTAGGAAAATTGGCTGTTAAAATGACCAGGTCCATTGTCTTATTAAGAGAATACCTGAATGCACTCAAAAGTCAAAACAGATTTCCTTTTCGTTTTTTACATTCATCTGTCTCTGCTTGCTTAATTTTATTTGTAGAACTACCACTGACTACTGTGATTGAGGTGACGAACCTTGGTCAGCTAGAATTTCTTATTGCAAAGGAATCTACAAATGAGGAGACTTTGGTCCACCTGAAGAAAAGAATGTATGTATTGGTCTTTGGCTCTTTGCTACCAGTGTAGTGAACTAATGGAATTTTCAACCTATGCTGTCGGAAATAGAAGCAACTATCTCACCCATCTGTAGCTTGTGTTTTCAGATATAGAACAAGTAATTGACTATCTTTGGTTAAATAAACAGCCAAACGCTGCCTGGGGTTTCTAATCTGATTATGGGTATCAAATAAAAATCAAGAAATCTTTGGCTACTGGGATATATTTATTTTGCTTTCAGCTTGGCACGACCGCACGAGTTACTGTTTTGGAGAATTAAGACTCGCAAGACGCTGATTCATGAGAAGGAAGTTACTTTGGCCGCCCGTGTGGAACAGCTAAAAGGCTCCAGGATTAGGGATATTGAAAGGGAGAGTAATTTATAATCTTAGGTTTCTGAAAAGTACGAATCTTCAGTTCATATTGTTGATACCCATTAGAATTGATGAATTGCCTGCTTAAAAAGTACTTTCTAGTTCCTAAAATTGAGAGTATGTGATAAACTTATTCAGCTACTCCTAAAATGATATGAAGCTGCAGAATTTCAAAAGATAAAGGTACTTCTGCTATATGATATGATCATTTATAACGTGTTTTGCAAGTTCCTTCACATCATTAGTAATCTAATATATGGATTTCTAATATTTTTTAGTTGCATTTTGATGCATTTAGAGTTGATGAAACAAGTACCTGAGCAAGAGCAGATCCACCTAGACGACGCTTTCCTTTTGCCAAATCAATGTGAAGCAGTATGCCTTCATCTTTAAGCTTCAAATCAGGAGTCACGGTCTTGGTTATATCTGGACAGGTAGCGTAGGCACTAATAACAAGATTCCCAGGAGCCTTAACAACTTCTCCAGAAGCATGTGCTGCCATTGAAAGACTATCTTTACCTCCATCAATGGCGATACCAAGTTCCACCATTGCTTCAGAAAGAGCAATGGCAGCATCATACATTGCTGCTCCTTCACCCTCGAGTTTCGCAGCATACATCCAGTTCCCGCTTGCTTTAACGTCACTCAAAGAAGTAATCTTTGCCCAAACAAGATTCGTAAGTGCTTCTCCAACGGCCAAACGAGCCATTGCTTTTGGATCCAGCAAACCTTTGACGGGTTGCTCCCCAATGGCACATGCACCTCCAGTGTAATCAGTATACGTTTGGGCAATAACTGCCACATCAGCAAGAGTAATCTGCAAGGGGCCAACGGTTTGTTGCTGAGCCACGAGCCCTGTTACACACCGATCAACTTTAGTTGTCAAGAATCGCTTCGAACAGATTGAGGGTAATCGTAATACTCTCTTGAGAGAATCCATCAATGTGATCCCGGGAGCAATATCAATTGGTTTCCGTGCGTCTTTTATACGACGAAACTCAAATGTTTTCTGAGGCATGTCTCCAAGAACTTTTTCTAGCTCAAGATCAACCGCAGGTGGTGGGGGAGGAAGTCCACTCGAGTTGCACTTTTCAATAGCATGGCTGTCGATTAAGCGAACATACCCTTCACCACTTATAGTTCCAATAACAGCCATGGACACCCTTTCTCGTTTACAGATCGATTCCAATAGAGCACGACTCTTGGCATTCACCAAAATTGCATCTTGCTCCTGATATTCTGCACCCCATATCTCCAGTACAGACATGGTGTGGTCACCAACCACGATAGCCCTGATATCGATTGTAGCACCTTTTGGGTAGATTATTTCCTTAACAACGTTACAGTTACCACCTGCACCCTGATCGTGTATGCTGACAATCGGATTATTCTCGCCCATTTCAATGCAAGCACGGACAACTCGATATAGTTTCTGTGCCATCTCTGCATCTCCACGCTGTACAGCATTAAAATCGAGCTCTGCATCATTCTGACCACTAACCATGCTTGATGCTGCGCCACCTCCCATTCCAATTCGATAGGCTGGACCACCAATCTTTATGACCAGCATCCCAATATCAGGCTCTCCTTTTGTTATATGGGTGTGATCAATCTGCCCAATACCAGCGCTGAACATTATTGGCTTCAACCACTCCCTCCTCTCCCCACTTGGGAGTCTCATTCCAAATGTTCTTGTGTACCCCTGAATCAAAGGCTCCCCAAATTTGTTCCCATAATCTGATGCACCATTGCTGGCATCAATAAGAATTTGCAGTGGAGAAGCCAAGTGTGATGGATATTCAAAGGATGCATCTTCCCAAGGAGCATCCGAACCCTCAATATTAAGATTTCCAACGCAGTAACCAGCAGTAGATGCGACAACAAAAGATCCCGTTCCTGTTGCATGTGTATCCCTTATACGTCCTCCTGCACCAGTCTCGGCACCAGGGTAAGGTGCAACCGCACAAGGGAAATTGTGGGTCTCGGCTGTAAACAGAATATCAAGATCACGCGTACTCAGGCTTAATGGAGATGTAGAACCAGGCTGGGTAGGTCGCAACGGGTTTGCCAGAAACCCTTTTATTGCACTTGAATTATCCTTGAAACCGATTACGGAATTGTTAGGATTTGCCTGCAAAGTGCTCTTTACAATCTGCATTAGAGTCCTGTTCATAGGCTGGCCATCTAAAACAATCTTTCCGGTGAAAAACCAGTGCCTGCTGTGCTCACTGTTTGATTGTGCAATATCAAAGAGCTCAACGTTTGTTGGATCTCGCTGAATATCATCCTTGAATAGTTTTGTGTAATACTGTAGATCTTGTTCATCAAAGGCCAACCCCATTTGCTGGTTAATCTCCTCCAATGCTTTCCGCCCCTTTTCCATAACCGGCACATAATACACCTCCTCTGGAACTATACTAGTTTTAAAAGAAACAAGCTTCTTCGGATAGACACATTCAGTCATCCTATCATGCACCATTGCAGCGAAATCCTCAATTTGGCTATCCAGAAGGGGTTCAGTTCCGGCTTTAAAATACAAAAGATATCTCCTAGATCGTTCCAATCTATTGACTTCCGATAACCCACAAGCTTGGCATATGGACACAGCATTCGCAGACCATGCTGTCGTGAAAGACAATCTAGGGCCAACTTCAACTACCACTGTGTTAAGCCCTTCTTTCTTCTCTTTAGCGATAAAGCTTTCATCCCCTAAATTATCAGGCTCATAGGTCTCTTGTAAAAGCCATTTAAGCACAGAGAGTTTTTCATTTGACAAACTCCCATTGATCCCAATATTGAAACACTGTTCTGTTTTCAGACCCACAATTTGATTAGATATCTTGGTCTGAACCGACTTCAGCAACTCCTTATTTGCACTTTCTTGAATCAAAGGAGTTCTATAAAAATGAATCACTTTTTCCGCAACAGACTTGTCAACGTTGCCCAACTCTAGTGCATCTACAGAAACCACAGCCCTGACTTTCTCAGAGGAATTTCGTCGAACACCTGTTTTAGATAGTCTCACCAAACTGTTTCTTTTCCGTTGAGATGAACCATAAAGCAAATGGGAACTTCTACTCTTTGGTAAAGGTTTTGGCAAGAACAAGTCATTTGAACCCTGAAATGTAAATACAAATTTTCACAAAGACTACAATTGATTTCATACCAATTAAATTACAGCTCAAGAAATTCAAAAGAACAGCAAATGAAATATGGCACATACTTGAAAGAACTCGGCAGCTGTAATCTCCAAGGATGCAGCCATTGTCGCTTGATTAAATTCGAACTGTAAAGAAGAAAATAGTACATTTTTCTTAACTTAAGACGATATATTTGTATTTTTCACAAAAAAGTGGCAGAGTTAAGACGATAACTCAGCGTAATCCCGACAATTTCACTAAATTATCTAGTATCCAAACAGTTTGCAAATTGCAGACACTAACATTTGACAGAAGGCAGAAGCATCAAGCATTCAATACTTAAAACACTTTCAAACAAGGGGGGAGGATTCTCGATCAGGATTTGTCTTGCACTTTTTGTAAAATATCGAGCACATGCAATCTGATGACAAGTGAATGAATTGTTTCTATAACACTTTTGACGTGATTCCTAGTGGATGTAAACTGAAATAGAAGATTAGGAAGAAAGTATTACTGAGAAGTGAGAGCGTGATCAGTGGCGGAGTAGCCGAGTGCAAGCAGCCGGTGAGCAGAGCAAAAGCGGATTCGGCGTTCAGCAGAGGCTTGAGTAGAGTTGAGGATTCTGTCTGCACGAGGGCTCCTGTCCTGGTCGTCGAAGAACTCAGCTTGAAGGTGGGCTTCTTAGTGGGCTTCATAAAAATAATTATTTGGGCTTTTTACAATTTTATTTTTTAAAAAGTAATTAAAAGTAACCAATTTATGCATGACTTGGAGATGGAAATTTTATCCGTAGGGACGGGTAATAGCTCAAAAAATGAGAATTTATTTTCATATCCGAAGTGGGGTTGAGGCAGGGTTAGGGATGGCATTACTCGCTCTAATTCGACCCTGAATAGTTTTTATTTTTATTTTCTTAATATCTATATCTATATCTATATTATATTATAAAACACGGATAAGAAACTCTTAAATACAAATTATTAGGCACAAGGTACCATCATTTTATGCAATATTTTAAAAATCTCTTAATTTACAAGTATCAAAGCACAAGATACATATTACTACTGTAGGTTTCTAACATCCACCAATTTGGTATGTGCAGAACAGGGACGGATCTAGCTTTGTGGCCACGGTGGCACGTGCCACCGTATCATTTCTCTGGCGAAGGGTAAAAAAATTTAGGTTCGTGAAAGGTGCAACCGTATTGTTTTGGAATGTGCTACCATATTATTTCGGAAACTTCAAGAAGGTGCAACCATACCTCGTAATCAACCAAAAAACAAAAAAAAAACTTTCTAAATCAATAAAAAAACCGAAAAAAAAAATCTTGAAATCAACCGAAAAAATCCCTCGGAATTGATTAAAAAAAA
This sequence comes from Arctium minus, assembly GCA_954870635.1. Classification (NCBI taxonomy): domain Eukaryota; kingdom Viridiplantae; phylum Streptophyta; class Magnoliopsida; order Asterales; family Asteraceae; genus Arctium; species Arctium minus. Next base: position 35,745,636 of record OX941088.1, read on the forward strand.
CCTAAAAAACCTTCGAAATCAAGCAAAAAGTTTTAAGAAATCTCTCGAAAATGGTGGAATGAGGATAAAAACACATCAAGAAATATTGAACGTTAAAAAGATGAAAACATGTCGATAAAAACCGTGTTTTTTGTAATTATTTTTTGTTTATATTTTATGGTGGCACCGTATGAAAAAAATTCTAGATCCGTCCCTGGTGCAGAGTCTTCCTTTTATGCAGATCTTTTCATGTATCACTATTAATTAATATATTATATTACTATAATTTTGTTTTAATTATATTATTAAATATGTAATTGCTTATTTTTTCTAGATATCATTAAAATATATAAGATAATCATTGAATTCTAACAAAATATTTAATTTTTTTATATATAAAACTTTATATAAATGGATAAATTGATTGGGCCGCATAGAAATTGATTTGATTGATCTAAGATCATACAATTTAGAGTAAATTACAGATTTGGTCACCGTGGTTAATCAAAATTATGGATTGGGTCCCCTAAACGAATTAATTACATAGATCGTCACTGTGGTTTCAGTTTTGTTGCGGATTGAGTCCCTCGCTCTAACACCGTTAACTTTAGATCCATTAAATCATGGATAATATGGTCTTTTTCTTTTTTTTAAGTTATTTTTATAAAAAATATTATACTTTTATGTCTTTTAAATTATTATACAATTATATTATATATATATACACATATATATTGTTTCAGCGTCCTCATCCTGCATAATCTTACCGGCAACACCCCACCTTTTTCTCCGGTACCCTCATCTTCCGTCATCTCCGGCAACACTTATATATCATATAAATACATTTATGTCTGTTTGTTTGTTTTAAATTTTTGTTTCCATGGCTGGCGCTTGAAGGTGATTGAATCCAAACCCGTTTTTTGTTTTTGATTACGAGGCCGGACATACAAATAACTGAAAATATAGTGGTTGTCGGAAATTGGGTAGGACGTCGGAGATGGAGGTATGTCAGATATTCAAGCATATCCAAACGTACAACGATATTCAGGTCACTTTTATACAAGGCTTGTGGTCGGATTGTGATTTGTGAACCCGATTTACGGGTCAGTTGGGTTGTTATGGTCGGGTTCTTCACGTAAATGGGATTGTGAACCCAACTGATACGCAGTTTTGTCAGAATGCAGTGGAGGCGGTTCTTCATGGCTCTCCGATCACCCAAATTGCATCGGAGACGGCGGAGACGAACAAAGGGCCGCCGTTGAAGGCGTATGTCATTCGTCATATTACAAAGGACGAGAACTCCGGCGGTTCAAGCGAGCTTCACCGGGTCAGGACGTGGTGCCGGTTCAAGAGATCGGTTGGGAAAGGGAAAGCGAGTCGGGTCTGAATCGGGTCCAGCGAGGAGGAATCTGGTGACAATGACTTGTCGAACCATGAGTCGACTTTGAGCCATCAGTCGGAGGTGGCGCATGCGGAGGGTGAGAGCCGTGAGATAGTGGAGGAAAGCTTCGCTTCCGACATCGAGACTCCGCCGGCTAAAAAGTATGTTGAGACTGAAGCTGAGGTGGAGATGGGGAGAAATACCGTTACCATGTATGGATGGACACACGATATTCTTTAATTGGGATTCCGGAGATGACGGAAGATGAGGGTGCCGGAGAAAAAGGTGGGGTGCCGCCGGTAAGATTATGCAGGATGAGGACGCTGAAACAATATATATGTGTGTATATATATAATATAATTGTATAATAATTTAAAAAACATAAAAGTATAATATTTTTTATAAAAATAACTTAAAAAAGAAAAAGACCATATTATCCATGATTTAACGGATCTAAAGTTAACGGTGTTAGAGCGGGGGACTCAATCCGCAACAAAACTGAAACCACAGTGACGATCTATGTAATTAATTCGTTTGAGGGACCCAATCCATAATTTTAATTAACCACGGTGACCAAATCTGTAATTTACTCTACAATTTATTATTTCTTAATATTTTCGTTTGGTCAATCGTTGAATAAAATCAACTGAAACGGGGAATCATTCTATAGAACATCCTTTTTTTATTTAATCACACGTCGTAATACCACAAGGCTTCTTCATCAAATTACGACTCCGAATAGTTAATATTCGGATTCGATGACCAATCTAAACCGAATATTCATTGAGGGGAAGGTATGATTATGATATAAATGGACCAAACGAGAATTTTAGGAAAAAGATCTTTGAGATCTCTTTCCTTTTTTTTTGAATTCTCTACTCTAATATCAATATTGTAATCTTTTTTTCTATTAGCCTAAATTAAACAAATTTATAAAAAAAACATTATCACTTTCTCAAAACTATCCAAAATCGTACTGTAAATCGACAAAAAAATAAAATAAAACATTAAAATCGTGATGTATTTCGCTGCATTGCGCGAGTACGCTTTTAGTATTATAAAGCACGGATAAAAAACTCTTAAATACAAATTATTAGGCACAAGGTACCATCATTTTATGCAATATTTTAAATATCTCTTAATTTACAAGTATCAAAGCACAAGATACATATTACTACTGTCTGCTTCTAACACTCATCAATTTGGTATGTGCAGGGTCTTCCTTTTATGCAGACATTTTCATGTATCACTATTAATTAATATATTATATTACTACTAGTGTTGGGCCCGTGCATTGCACGGAAGGATAAATTTTTTGTTGGAATATTGAAACGAGTTAAAATGAAACGTAATTTCTCTGTTAACAGTTAATGAAATACAATGTGAAAAACGAATGTATTTTCATAAGTGGTTAACTTGCATATTGATAGGCGGGTTTACACCCCCCTAATCTAACCGCAAGTGGACGGGTCGAATAAAGTAATATATACTTAGAAGTACGAGTATCGAACCAAGGGAACTAGGAACTGAGTATCACAATGACTATCTTCACTATTAACTGAACGGTCAAAAAGGTTGAATTTTTGAATAATTAACTAAATACTAATAAAAATAAATCAAATAAACACACTATTCAAATAACGACTTTGGAAACTTTTATGGAGACAAATAGTTGAGGGTTGGAAATCCTATGGTTTTCACTAATGAACAATATTCTTGAAAGCAATTATCAGTTAAACCCTTTAATGAAAATCTAATCTGTGAAATCACCGTTGTTCTTTCTCAAGCAACAACAGATTTTATTTTGAAAGCACAAGTCTCATCTCTCGATCTTAACACATGAATTCAAAACACATTAAGTTCCAGATTATTATGATACTAAGGTTTAGTTGGTATATCTCTATCCAATTTTTCACCTTAGGCATATAATTATAGTTCTTGTTAACAATTAACTCTCTCGAACTTAATTTATAACGAACAAATCAGATGAAAGTTGATCAGACTCACAAAAGCATTAAAACCCAAATCATATGCTTCATTAGTTAGGAAAAACTGATAAAAACTCCCAATCACATGTTCACAAGCTTAAACCATAATCAAACCAACCCCCAACATCTAAAGATTAGTTCATGTTGGGGGTATTAAACAAGAAAATACTAGAAGAATTCATAGATCTAAGAAAAATCTCTCGAAGAATCAAAGATTGAAAAACTCCCTTTTGAATGTGTAATACCGACGAAGAATTGAAAGAATTTGTGTAAGAATCGTGACCAAAGATGTTTCCAAGCTTCAATCTTGTGTTCTCCTCTTGCAAAAATCGCCCCAAGTATTGCCCCCTTGCTTCCTCTTGTCGCCCAATTGATAATGATATGATAAGTCTATGAAAACCCTAAAAGATATGTATAAAAAAACGTCCAACACCTTCTCGTGGGTTACTCCGTAGGTTAGCTTCAGCAACTCACATCAAAAGGTACCCTAATTTTCATTCTGGTAGGTTGCTCCGTGGGTTCAGCTTCAGCAACCCACATAACAAGGTACTTCAACCACTGATTTTGGCCCACTTTTGAAATTGATTTTTCTTCTTAACTTCACTTTTTCACTGGCCATTTTTCGGGCTTGGAACTTGACAAACATTATGCTTGATTATCGTTCGGAAAACCAACTTTTCGTATTCAATCTTGGCTATCTCATTACATGATGCATAATCCTGAAACACTTGATTTAAATTATAAAACTCCGCTAATTTCACTTGGAATTAAGCACTTTTACCCGGTTAATGATATAAAAATAACACCATAAATTGGTGTTATCACATATATTCTTAATCGTTTGTTGTTATGAGTTTATGCAATAATATTGGTAATAGTTTTGTATTATATTATTTAAAACTCAAACGACATGTCTCACAACATATTTATCTGACTATTGATTTCAATACCTCATAGTATTAGTCGATAAAAATAAAGATATGTATATATATCTTATTCCCCTACTTCGAAAAATATGATTGTGGGTTTTGAAAAATATAAACAAATCCTCAGTAAATAAAATAAAATATAAAAAAATAGTTTTTCAAAGAAACAAAAATATAGTGGAATACCTTTTGTTCAGTTGCAGGTTCCGCAATTGACACCCGACCGTTCGTCTTCTTCTTGTACTCGGATGATACATAAAGAAACTATATATATTTATAGTGAATGTAGATAATATTTTAAAATCTTTTATTTTCATTTTCGATTTTACATTTAAATGTAAATATATTAAAAATATGGAAGAATATTTTTATATCTACATCGTTTCTATTTTATTTTATTTACACTTGATTAATTTGGAAAGTATTGCGGAATATATTTTTTAAAGAATACGATAATTTATTAGTGTATATCGTTATTTTTTATTTTTTATTCATATCAACCTTCTTTTTTCTTCTTTTAATGTTCGTGAAAAAAATACGTGTAGATTTTATATTATCAAAAAAAATACGTGTAGATTTTATATTATGCTAATATAAAATACGTGTAGATTTTATAAAATAAAATAGATTTTATATTAGCAAAAAAAATACGGAAGAAAAAAGAGTTTATATTACATCTCATTATGTAAAAATATTTTATAAAATAAAATATGGAAAAATATTTTATAAAATAAAATATGGAAAAATCATTATGAGATGTAATATAAAAAAATATGGAAGAAAAAAGATTTTATATTACATCTCATTAATATAGATTTAAATGTAAAATCTACATTTAAAATAGATTATATGCTAATATAAAATCTATTTTATAAAATCCTCCACTAAAAAAAACAAATAGTTATATTAATAAATGAGTATTCATTCCACAAATAGATGATTATGTGAGATACTGTGCTTGGAAAGGTTGTACCAAAGCATTAAGAAATTGTAAATTAAGTAATTGACTTTAATTAGTTGTAACTTGTGCTTAAAATGTTGTAATTAAGAGTTTTTATGTCGTTTTTATAATATAGTATAGATATAGATAATTTTGTTTTAATTATATTATTAAATATGTAATTGATTATTTTTTCTAGATGTCATTAAAATGTATAAGATTGTCATTGAATTCTAACAAAATACTTAAATTTTTTTATATAAAAACATTATATTATTAAGCCTAAATTAAACAAATTTATAAAAAAAAAAACATTATCACTTTCTCAAAACCATCCAAAATCGTACTATAAATCGATAAAAAAAATAAAATGAAACATTAAAATCGTGGTGTATCTCGCTGCATTGCACGAGTACATTTCTAGTTATATTATTAAATTTGTAATTGGTTATTTTTTCTAGACGTCATTAAAATATATAAGTTAATCATTGAATTATAACAAAATACTTAATTTTTTTATATAAAAAAATTATATTATTAAGCCTAAGTTAAACAAATTTATAAAAAAAAAATTATCACTTTCTCAAAACCATCCAAAATCGTACTGTAAATCGACAAAAAAAACAAAAAATAAAATGAAACATTAAAATCGTGATGTATCTCGCTGCATTGCGCGAGTACGCTTCTAGTATGTATATAATATGCATATAAATAAATATGTATGTATGTATGTATGTATACATTTAAATGATAATTATATTTTATTTTCAATATTGGTAATTAATGTAGTAACGATTTATTATGACTTTAAATTTAAAATATGTTTTTTACTAAACGGGTTCCCCGAACCCGTGGGGGGTTAATCAAGGTGGGGTTAACCCGAGGATATTTCTGAGTTTAGGCCTATAGCATGCTGTAATGTGTTATATAAGATCATAAGCAAAGTTTTGGCTAATAGACTTAAAGGATATTTGAATCTGATTATGGATGAGAATCAATCTGCTTTTATACCTGGAAGGCAAATTGGGGACAACATTTTGCTTGCTCAGGAATTGATGAGAGGATACCACAGACAAAGAGGACAGAGAAGATGTGCTTTCAAGATTGATGTGCAAAAGGCTTATGATACTGTTAATTGGGACTTCTTAAAAAGCTGCCTGACATGGTTTGGTTTTCATCCTTGTATGATCCATTGGTTAATGAAGTGTGTATCTTCTGTTTCTTACACTATTAGTGTTAATGGGGAGCAATATGGGCATTTTATGGGTCAAAGGGGGTTGAGACAGGGGGATCCTCTTTCTCTATACTTATTCACTTTGGTTATGGAGGTGTTTAATCTCATTGTTAAAAGAAGGATAAGGAAGGAGGAGGGGTTCAACTTTCATGCTAGATGTAAGAAACTTGCTTTGACACATCTCTGTTTTGCTGATGACTTAATGTTGTTATGTAATGGAGATGTGAGGTCTGTCATAATCCTTAAAGAGGCTTTAAATGAATTTAGTGCTATCTCTGGGCTCAAACCCAACATGGGGAAGAGTACTTCTTATTTGGGAAACATTTCTGGGCAGAACAGAGAGGAAATTATGAGGATTCTGCCTTTCAAGGAAGGTTCTCTTCCTGTGAAATATCTTGGAGTTCCTCTTTTGGCCACTAAACTCTATCATAAAGATTGCAAGAGTTTGATTGAAAAAGTGAAGAACATAATTCATGATTGGAAAAATAAGAGCTTGTCTTTTGCTGGGAGACTTCAGCTCTTACAATCTGTGGTGGCATCCATTCAGGTTTATTGGTCTTCTATATTCCTTATACCCATTTATGTTTTAAAGGAAATTGAGTGTACTATGAGGAATTTTCTCTGGAATAGTATGGACTGTCCTAAAGGTAAAGTTAAAGTCTCTTGGAAGGAAATTTGTTATGATAAGAAGCAGGGTGGGCTTGGTATGAGATCTCTTAAAGATTGGAACATTGCTCTTCTTGCCAAACATATATGGAGCATTGTTGAAGGAAGAAAATCTCTGTGGGTTAAATGGGTGCATACTTATAGGTTGAAAGGTAGAAATTTTTGGGATGTCCAAGAGGTTAATGACTCTGCTTGGGGCTGGAGGAAAATAGTTAGGATCAGGAATAAATTCAGAGAAAACATTGTTCATCAAGTAGGTAATGGGGTTAACACCTCTGTTTGGTTTGATAATTGGCACCCTGCTGGCCCTTTGTGCAATTTTGTTTCTAAAAGGGCCATTTATCAGGCTGGCCTTTCTCTTGATTGTAAAGTTGTTGATTTTTGGAATGGGGATAGTTGGGAATGGCCACAAGCTTTTCTTAGAAGGTATGGGGATATTATTGGATCTTATAAGCCCAGATTGAGGATCAACATACCTGATGTTATAAAATGGAAAACCAAGGCTGGAGGTATGGTTGATTTTGGGACTGGTATGGTGTGGAAGGATATAAGGCAGGAAAAAGAGGCTGTTGGTTGGGCTAATTGTATATGGTTTCATCAAAACATCCCAAGACATGCTTTTATTTTTTGGCTTGTTCTTAAAGAAAGATTGAGGACGTATGACAAGCTTGCCAGTTGGGGAATGGATGTTCCAAAAGTGTGTGTTCTCTGTAATACTCATAATGAGTCTCATAAACACCTTTTCCTGTATTGTAAGTTTTCTAGGGATGTTTGGAAGGAAATGTTGAAAATTGTGAATGAAGGTGATTTCTTTAACGGCTTGATTGATGCTTCTGATGGTTGGGAAAAGTTTGTGGCTAAAGTTGGTAATTTACCAAGTAACAAGTCTTGTGTTAATATTACTAGAAGATGGATGTTTGGGGCTGTTGTTTATTTTATATGGTAGGAAAGGAATTTTAGAATATTTCAAGAAAAGGAAAGGAGCTCAATGGGCCTGTGCACTTGTATCAAGGAGTGCATAAGGCTTAAAATGATGGGTGCCTCTTTCAAGAAAGGAGTGAAATTTGAACATGTGATGGAAGATTGGAGAACCAGATTTGATAAAAGTAATGATGAACATAATGCTTAACAGAATGAAAGAAGTTGAAGATGTTTGGAGAAGGCAAAAAGTTTTGAGATTTGTTCTATGGGATGATGAAGACTGGAGAGAGATTTTTTATTTGGCCATTGAGAATCCTTGGGATGGGACATTTTTTTTTTGGGGGGGGATGGGCACTATATATGGGTTTCTTTGGGATTTTGATGGGGGGACCGGGAAAACTGTTTTTTCTTCTAATTTTGTGTTTTGCAGGTACTGCTGTCATTATTATTTTCTGGAATCTGTGGTTTGGTGCTCTCTGATGGAAATTCTTATGTTAGAGTCTAGTGGAAGACTGATGCAGAACTTTAAGGAGCTGCTGTTTTTGATGTTCTGGTGTTGTGATGGAAGTCTTCTTTTTCTATTCTTGGATTTGGATGACAGGAGGTGTCAGCAGGTTGTTTGGGAGGGCAAGCAGAGGTTTGGATCTTTACTTTCCTGGATTGAGGGTCCCCTATTGGTTCTGGTTAGATTATCTTTTTTCATCTTCTGGGATATTATCATTACTAGGGATTTCTTGAGTATTTGGTGTCCCTGGTTTACTTTGTGGGATATTACTATTTGCTGGTTTCTTGGATATTCATTAGTTTTGCTCATCCCCCTTTTTTGGTCTATACCTATGGCACTTAGTAAGTGGTTGATTTCCATATTTGGTTATCCCACTTTGATGTGTGTTGCAGTTCATAAACAGGTAGTTTGGCCATTGATCTTTGATCTGGCCAGTAAGTCTCCCTGTTATGGACTTGCTTTCTTGTGTTTTCATGTCCAACTTATTATTTGGGAGGATTTCTTTAGTTTTTCTCTTGATATGGCCTTTGGCCAAATATCAACCATTTGGGTTTTTGAAATTCCTCTCAGATCCAGCAGCAAGTGGGTTTTTTGGAATGATTTTTGGAATGTTTTTAGACTGCCTCAAATAAGGAGTTGGAGTTTTAATCATTTATATGGAAGATGGAAAGCCTGTTGGGACAAATTTGGATTATTATGGAAGTTTTTTGGGGCCAATTTGTTGTTTGGGACTGAGTTTATTTGGGAAATTATTTGGTTTTATAAGGGCTATTTCAAGTATATTTCATGGATCATATTATGGTTGCAATCAATTCATATTTGGGCCGATAGAAGTGGATGGGGAAATTCTCATTGGGCTGAAAGTGTTGTTTGTTGTGATGATTTATATGGTTGGGATTATATGGGCTTAATTTGGAATTCTGAGATGAACTGTTGGGCCAATTATAATATGATGTTTGGAGAGCATGATTTGGTTCATTGGACGATGGGGCCTAGTCAACACAGATTTGGGCTTGTGAGAAAATTTGAAGATAAATGGCATTTATTGAAGTGTGGGGCCAAGGTTGATAATATCTTTAGTCATGGAAGAGCCCAGGGTCTTATTAATATTATGTATAGCCATGAGTGGGATTTTATTTTTTGTATTGGGGATTGGGTGCTAAATTCCATTGTGGAGTTTAGAGTTAGGCCCTTGTTGGCTATGTTGCCTAAACATTTCTTAGGTAGGCATTTTGTTTTCGAGGGGGATGCCCTTTGTATTTTGTAAGTTCTTTTTTGTTTGAATAAAGTTTGTCCTGGGGTTCCGTCCCTTTTTTCAAAAAAAAAAGGTGGGGTCCGAGGATGCATTACCCGCCCAATACCCATCCCTTTTCCATTCCTATCCATGACACAAAAATAATACCAACAAGGAAAATGTTAATTATTGAATTTGCGATTTACTAAAACCTAAACCCAAAAAATGATGAGTTACGCCCTAAAACATCGACTTACCGACTACCAGAGTGAGGTCGTAAGCACATGTTGCATGACAACAATAACACGACACGTGCAGGATTGGTGAGCAGAGCATGGCTGATTTGTGTGAGACCTTCTTATTCGCAAGATTGTAGCACAACACAAGGGTTGGCTTGCACTTTGAGTTCCATCGAGTAAAACAAAATCATGAGAATTTTTTTAGTTCGATTCAAAGCCCAAAAATCTTTATGATTTGGGGTTCAAAGTAAGGATGACAATTTTGTACTAAAGTAAATTGGCTAGCATGTCTACTAGGGATGCTTAAAAACCCGACCAATCCGATCAACCCAACTCAACCCAACGCAAAATAACTCAACCTGAAACAACCTGATGTCTAATCGAGTTGTAAAATCTTCAAACCGGAGGTATTGGGTATATATCGGGTTACTTTTATTTGAACCCAACTCAACCCGATGAACACAATATCCTTTTATTTCTTGAATTTAATATGATTGTTGAGTCTCTATTAATATGTACTTTATACAATTACACCATCACGTACCCTCTTCATATGCGTATATTTTCAATCTATTATCCATCTCTATATAACTCCCTCGTATATATGTTCAGTAACTGTAAATACACATACATATATGTGTGTGTGTGTAAATTGAGAAAATTAATTGAATGTGATATACTTAAGATTTAAGAAGTATGTATAAGTTGTACCAAATGGCTGATAATGAAAAATAAAATTATGAGTATGCTAGAGAAAACAAGTTAGGAAAATATTTTGATGTACCAAAGCATCAACCCGACCAACTCATACGGTTTGGGTTGGGTTTGGTTGCACTTTGGTTTGGGTTCGGTTTGGGTTGAGATTTTTCAAACCGCAAGCATTGGGTTGGACTGTTCAAATGCCTTCAACCCGATCAACCCAACCCGTGAACACCCCTAAATTGTGTACTAACCGCACAAATTAAATTGATGCCAATTTAATTTGTGTTAGTTACAGTCGGTAGGTAATACCGTACCAAGTATGCAGACTTGACTAGTACACAGTATTTGAAGTCGTGTACCACAATAGTGCCATGGTACTGGCTTATTTAACAATTTAATAGTTTTTTGTATTTTTTATGTATTGAATATTAAACATTGTAACTTTAACCATTTTGATTGAACATTTAAATGTTTGTCAGTTTTATTTATTGGAACTAAAAACTCGTAAACATCACATGGGTTACCTCGTAGCTCCAAAAGACACTCAAATTTTGAACAAAATGACAATTTTTCATATATGTAATTTGAAGTTGTAACAAGTACCAAATACAATTAGTTGCTACACGATAAAAGATTTTGTGTACCAGTTATAACCGATTGGTCAACGGTATTGAGTAAAAAAATGGTACCTACTAAGTCCATCCTTAGTTAAAAAGCCCAAACACCAAGTCCAACCAAGTTTTTTTCTTGGATTTATCAAAGAAAGCTTAATATTTTCTTAAAAAAATATTACATGTTAGTCATCATTAACTAAGGATACAATTGATCACCTAAGACAATAGAGCAACGCTCAAGATACGGAAATCGTTCCTCGGAAAGGTTTCATAACCACTTTGGATGGTGCAGAGCACTGGCGTAAACCCAAACGTGATACTATTAAGGTGAATTTAGACATTGATCTCTTCCCATAACACAATAGATTTGCCTACTATTGTCTGGATCGAAACCATGGCAGAGAGTTTGTTCGACTAAGGAAGGAAAGTCGGTACGGAAGAGTGGAACCAGGTATAGCGGAGGCAGTAGCAGTTAAGGAGGCTTTGAGATGGCTAGAGCAAAACTGTTGGAGCAACGTGGTTGTGGAAGTTGATTGTCTTACCGTGATCCAAGCATTGCGGAGTGATCAAACAATGTTATCTTCTTTTGGCTCAATCATCCAAGGGTGCACAAGCTAATTCTCGCCAGGCTTCGAAAAGTTTTGGTCATTTTTATCAAACAGTCGGCAAATACAATTGCTCACAACATTGCAAGGGAGTCGTGTTTCTATTCCGATCATGACAACGGGGAAACCTTTTCACCCAAAACTTTGTTTCAGTTATGTTGAATGATATTAATGAATGATCTTCCTTTTCTTCAAAAAAAACATAACCACGTATAAAATGATTTTTTTTTCAATGTTTCAATCGAAAATATTTAGACATTAAAAAATATATACATATATATATATATATATATATGCAAGAACTTTACATCCTTCTTTATCAAGGTTTATGAACTCTTGGCATCCCTGCAAATCCGATAATCCTCATCCACTTCCCAAACATCATTGTAAGAAACAAATACATTATTTTTTTAATCCTGATGTAATAAAACAATGTCAAAACCGACACTTGAAGAAAAATCAAAGTTAATCGAGTTCCTACCAAGTTCCATTAAATTACCATGTAACTCGATGCAACTCAATGGAGTTTGATTGATAGTTGAAATGTGAGAAAAACTCTAAGATAGAGAGAGAGAGAGTATAAAAGACAAACGATCGAGGTATATAGATGATAGTAGTCGAGACCAGATGGGCCCTAAAGAATGTATGGGAAAGGTATTTTGGTGATGAAACAGATATTTTTCAAAGTTGTGAACATTGAGCATATATTTTATACATGAGGTCTGGTTGAGTATACAAAATCAAAATTCTCGTTTAGAAAATATTGTGTGTTTTTATGACGATAGATTTATCTGCACTCTTTTCATCCTAATTTGAGCATTCGAATTTCTTGATTATTTTTGCCTAGTCAAAACTATAGTAGATATTAAATTTAAAAGATTAGTTTAACTGGTTAAGATTTAGGAGTTGTTTATCAACACAAAATGGTAAGCAATTATAGCTAGCCGCTAGGGGTGTTTGCGGTGCGTTTTGGGGCAAAATTGCAAACCGCACCGCATATGCGGTTTGAGCACTTTCCTAAACCGCACCACATATATCTCAAAACGCATATATGCAGTGTGGTTTGTACCTAACACACTTTACGCCTACAAATCCAATAATTTATAGGATTAAAATTCATATATATATATATATATATATATGTGTGTGTGTGTGTAATATATAATTATATATATATATATATAAATATAATGTGCGGTGTGATGCAGTTTGAACCGTGGTTTGGTAACTCAAAACCGGAAACCAAACCGCATAGTGTGGTTTGGTAAAAATGCAAATTGCACTGAGTAAGTTCTGATTGTGGTGCTGTGTGGGCAGTTTGGCGGTTACTCCTACTTACTGCTAAACGTTTATAGAGTAATTAATGTTCTTGTTTTTATCGAGACAACATCTCGATCAGCATAAGAAACATTATGAGTAAATTACATTCCTGGTCTCTGTGGTCTGGATGTTTAAAATCGAGATTTTTGGGGTTTTCGTCATTTGGTGTTATCTTTCATCTTCGGTCCGATTTTGATGCTTCTTAGACCTACAGTCTCATTTTTTGAAGCATTTTAATTAGAGATAGAAGATGATGATGAAGATCTTGGGTGGATCCAAGGGTTTATGGTCAAGGTAATCTCCTCATCTTTACATCGAAAAAACTAGAGTTTGATGTTCTTCATCTTCTTTTTATAATCTTAAATTTTGGTGTAACTTTAGAGACTTGGTGGTAAAGGAAACCTCATGGGAGTATTGGATATAAGAATCAGAGAGCTTGCTTGAAGATCTCAAATCTTCACCAAATGAGACTCAAGTTTGGGGTAAAACCTAGATTTAGCATATATCTAGCAAAGTGAGTTATAGTTGCTTTACAAAACTATATACATGTTAAAATGTCTCAATTTTGGGTTTTGAACATACTTCCATAAGTTCATTTCGTATTTGAAAGATTTTGTTATTATTTGGGTATTTGAGTATATTTGGGTTATCAAATATTTGTTGATGATTTATAATGTTTATTAGGTGTTTTGAGATATCAAAATATATTTAATCAACTAAATGAGATCTCTTAGATGTTCGAGAATTTGGGCATAATAAGGTTTTAACTCTTAACAAGGGTAACTTGGGTTTAAAATGTTTTCAATGGATTTGTTGAACAAGTTGACGTGTTTCTTGATTGTATTTAGAGTCAAGGGTTGTTTTGGGTTCCATCCAACTTAAAAAGTTTTGATGTTGGCACTTTAGTCCTTTTTGACCTTAAATGTATAAATCCTTGAGGTTGGTCATTCTTTGGCTTTGTGAAGATTTTGGAAATACAAATCATACGATTTGGGCCTTTTGGCCATTTGTTTTGGTGAAGTGTCGGTTATGGACCTATTCATGTTATAGGTGTCATGTATTTGTTAAATACCGAAAATATGACTTTTCGACTTATGCGGCTTACATTGGTTTTATTAAATTAGTCAAGTGTTTTACAAGGCATTTTGGGACATTTGTTTGAAGTTAATAGCTTAATATGGAGTTTTGGACGTATAATGCATTTATTGCATATTGTTGAATATTACATGTTTTGAGTGTGTTAGTCATTCAATTTGGTATCATGTAATTTTATACTGTAATGCATTGGATCCATATGCATAAGAGTTTGTTTATTATTAAGCATGGAGGTTTGATGTCCATACTTAAGTCTAGTGAGTGGTCCCCAAGTCATGGGTTGTAAGCTTACGGTGGTACTCAATGGCAATGGGTTCGTGTACGGAGCTAAGGCTTGTGGTGGTGCTCATTGGAGACGAATACAAAGACTGGTGACTTTTGTGGTGAGACTTATCTAGATGTCGAGTAGTCATTAAGGTCATTTGTGTATCTTGTGGTGGTGCTCAATGGAGCTGTATACGGGGATCCATGACCCGAAGTGAATCTCGTGAACATTGATAAGTGACTTAACTTTGTGTTCCCACCACATTCGATGGAATCGGGTCTCACCTGTCACCGAAAGGTGTTGTTTACGGGTATTCCAATACCCATTCTTTCGGTGTTTGAAATATATAGCTTTGTTTATAAAAACAATATTTTGGTCAAGCGCCTTGTGCGTGCGTTGGGTGAATTTGGATGTTGGTCATTGATCTAAAATGGGTGTTTAGGATTCGAAGTAATAAGATTTGTAAATAAATCCCTTTTTATAACTTATGGTTTAAGGGATGGTCGTGTTTAAAGTAAAATATTCGTTTTAACCGTTTTATGATTTATACGATGAAAACTACTTTAACTTACTAGGCGTTAAGCCTAACATTTTTTCTTATTGATATGTATATCAGGTCTTAGATGGATTTTATCGGTGTTTGGAGCTTTGTAGAAGTTTCAGTTGGATAGATTTAGAGGCATCATCTGACTTGAGGAAGATAGTAGATTTGATGGTTTAAGTAACAAGTGACTCGCTCTGATTCTATGTTTGAGGGATTAGATTGTTCCATTTAGCACTCTGATGTATCTCCTAGTGCTCTTCCCTTTGTAAACTTGGAGAAATCTGTTATGAAAGTTTTGTATTTTAAAGGATTTTGGAAGTTTTAAATTGTCTGTTATTTTTTATTTTTAGAGGTGTTACATTATATTGGTATACATCTAGTTATATTTAGAGTAAATTACACGTTTGGTATCTATGTGTTACCCAGATTTTACATTATGCATTCCTAAAATGAAATAATTAAAGAAAAGGATCATTGTAATTTACATTTTATAATGCTACGGTCATTGTCTCTAACTCTATCTTTTTCTAATAGAGTTAGAGGCACATAACAAAGGCGTTAGAAATTATAAACCACAAAGCTCTTTTTTGTA
The DNA here is from genome assembly GCA_954870635.1 of Arctium minus. NCBI lineage: Eukaryota > Viridiplantae > Streptophyta > Magnoliopsida > Asterales > Asteraceae > Arctium > Arctium minus. The sequence continues at coordinate 35,761,386 of OX941088.1, forward strand.
ATCATTTTTATTTTAAGAGCGCAATGGAATTTTTTTGGTGGGTTAGAAGAACCTGATTCAGTCTTATATTTATGTAGGAGAGAGACAGAGAGTAAATAAAAAGGCAAGTAAATTACATATATTGTCCTCGTGGTTATATAAAGAAAATATGAATTGGGTCCCTTACATTTGTTTTTACGGGTTAGATACATGTTTTATTATCATTACGAATTGAGTCCCCAATGTTAACTCTATAAAAATAGAGTTCCGTTAAGTAGAGGTATTTTGGTTCATTTACATTTGCATTTTTATTTCAATTTTTTTTTAAAAATCACATATAGTATATTATTTATTATATAAATAACATCCCCACCTTATCCCAACGGCCGCCCCTTCCCTAACACAAACCCAAATTCCGAAGTCAATGATTCCTCCACCCTTTCTTGTGCAACGATGAACACTCCTTTCTCCACCGCTTTCATGCGGCGCTGAAACCCCCTCCCTGACTCCACTCTTCTTCTTCCCCTTTCTATCTTCACCTCTTTCCCTCCCTGAAACTCCCTCCTTGTTGAAACAAAATCATAACTAAAAAGCAGCTAAGTCTCCGTCTTCACTTTAATCCATCTCCACGTCAAACCAAAAACAAGATCCGTAACCCACATTCTTATACCATCTCCTTTTTTTCTTCGTTTGTACGTGGAGCATTTTAGTTAATTCATCTTTTTTTTCTTTTTGTGTTTATGGATTTTGTTTTAGTGATTAGGTATGGATTTTGGTTAAGTTTAGGTGATTATAGCTTAGATTTGATACTTAAGTTTGAAATTGTTGGTGGGTTTAGGCTATTTGATAATGGATGTGGTACGAGTTTCATCTTTTCATCGATATGGAACTACATCTCTAATGAGACTGTGATGATGAGTTTAGTGGCGATGATGAGTTTGGATTTGTGTTTGTTTGATGTGTGTGATTGTGTTCTTGTATGTACTGGCTGGAAAAGATTAACGAAAAAGGGTAGAGGTGAGTTTCATCGTAGAAGGGAAAGGGGAGGAGTGGGGTGGGGGTTGTAACACTCGTAATTTTCGGTAAGTAAAGGTCACTTGGACGTTTTTGCAACTTGGAAATGGTGGGATTTATATTGGGAAAGCATTATTTAAAGTCCCTAAGAGTATCGGGAGTCTTGGTGTTGAAAAAGTCGAGTTTCGAGGCTTGATACGGGTCCGACTACAATGCCCGACGACTATGACACGTCATAGTCACTCCTGGCAAAGTAGCACCAAAGTGGCAGAATGAGGGGGCAAGTGAGCGACTATGCCATGCAACATTGCCCATGGCATAGTCGCGTGTCATTGTCGCACAAAGTGTGCTGTCAAATACGAAATTTCAGTTTTCTTTCATTCCTCAGTTTTCATTTCTTCTCCTTTCCTCTCCAAACTCTCCCAAGACCTAACCAAACTCATCTATGGTGATTTTGGGGCATTGATTGCACAATACCTCAACTCTTGAAGTGTTATTACTCCATGTAGTTGAAGGAAGCTAGCTATCAAAAACAAGAAGTCATCATTTCCATCTTCATCTTCATCTCCAACCTCAAGCTTCATTTAGGGTTTCCTAGGTTTTCACCAAAACCTAAGTGGTAAGTTCATCCTCTTCATTTCTAAACCTCATTATAAGTTATAAATTCCCAATTGATGACTCCGTAGTGTTTTATTTCTCCAATTTCGGTTTGGAAGATTCTGAGAAAAGTTAGGTCAAATTATGGTTTTTGGCAAAAAAAAGATTTTGATATAAGATGCTTTTCATTTCTAAACCTCATTATAAGTTATAAATGCCCAATTGATGACTCCCTAGTGTTTTATTTCTCCAATTTCGGTTTGGAAGATTCTAAGAAAAGTTAGGTCAAATTATGGTTTTTGGCCAAAAAAAAGATTTCGATATAAGATGTTTGGGGAATGATTCTAAGCACTTGGTTATGTATATTTATGGTTGGAAATCTTGGATTTAGGTTTTTGGAAGTTTTGACTTGAAGATCCAAGTCTCTTCAAATGAGCTCAAGTTGGGGAAAATCTAGATTTAACATAAATCTAGCAATGTGAGTTCAAGTTGATTTATGAAAATGTTGTACATGTCAAAATGTCTATTTTTAAAGTGTTTATGGTTTTACATGACATTATCATTTGCTTGGTTATTTGGTGGGTATTGTAACACCCTCAAAATTAGAAATAACAACTAATTAAAAAATTTCTATATACATCGATAAATGATTCGTTTACAATCACAATTTTAGGTTTAACCTCAAAACACATATTTCATTCTATGCATATAGTCTAAAATAAGAACGGGTGCTACCAAAACCCAATATCCCAAATGACATTAAAACACGGACCTCACAATATCCGAAAATGGTGTTAGACATGAAACGGGGATGAAGAGATTTTTTTATGACAAATTATAACCACGTGCAATAAAACAATTTCATGCATGTTTAAACTCACGGTCTAAAATCCGGCGCGTGACAAATATTTTTCAAATGTTCCATAATATAACTCACTTTATGATTCGGGAAATATGAGAAATAATCGATGCAATTTATTTTTAGAAATGAATTTCGTGCATAAAATTGGTCGGCACTGACATCCCGAAATCACGCTCCTCAGTTCATACTATTGTCATCCGAATGCATCAAACATCTTATAGCAACAATCCCACTAATTGGTTAGCTTACAATTTCTCCTCGAAATAGAGTTGGTCTAACAAACTTATAGTTCTAATCCAACTAATAATTCTGACTCAAGATGATCAACTGCATGCGTCCAACGCACTTAACTATCACTCCAAAGTGGCATTGCTATAGACATCAATCCTTCCTTAGCTTCCTCGCTTAGAAACTCCCTCACTACCCCAACGGTCATCATACCAAGGTAGTTCAAGTATACACATGTAGCATGTAGGTTCACCATAACACTGGCCATGTGCCATTATGAACGTACCATACATGATCATCCTTGCGACCCTCGACAAGTTTCCCGTTTCTAGCGACTCGATCAACCCTAAATTATCTTATCTTAAGGTACCTAATGCGCCATTTCACTTTCAATCACTTATAAGAACGCTAGTTTGAGTCTAGGTATCCAAAATCGACACCTAATTCTCTCAAACTTAAGCTCTTATACCAACTTGTAACACCCTCAAAATTAGAAATAACAACTAATTAAAAAATTTCTATATACATCGATAAATGATTCGTCTACAATCACAATTTTAGGTTTAACCTCAAAACACATATTTCATTCTATGCATATAGTCTAAAATAAGAACGGGTGCTACCAAAACCCAATATCCCAAATGACATTAAAACACGGACCTCACAATATCCGAAAATGGTGTTAGACATGAAACGGGGATGAAGAGATTTTTTTATGACAAATTATAACCACGTGCAATAAAACAATTTCATGCATGTTTAAACTCACGGTCTAAAATCCGGCGCGTGACAAATATTTTTCAAATGTTCCATAATATAACTCACTTTATGATTCGGGAAATATGAGAAATAATCGATGCAATTTATTTTTAGAAATGAATTTCGTGCATAAAATTGGTCGGCACTGACATCCCGAAATCACGCTCCTCAGTTCATACTATTGTCATCCGAATGCATCAAACATCTTATAGCAACAATCCCACTAATTGGTTAGCTTACAATTTCTCCTCGAAATAGAGTTGGTCTAACAAACTTATAGTTCTAATCCAACTAATAATTCTGACTCAAGATGATCAACTGCATGCGTCCAACGCACTTAACTATCACTCCAAAGTGGCATTGCTATAGACATCAATCCTTCCTTAGCTTCCTCGCTTAGAAACTCCCTCACTACCCCAACGGTCATCATACCAAGGTAGTTCAAGTATACACATGTAGCATGTAGGTTCACCATAACACTGGCCATGTGCCATTATGAACGTACCATACATGATCATCCTTGCGACCCTCGACAAGTTTCCCGTTTCTAGCGACTCGATCAACCCTAAATTATCTTATCTTAAGGTACCTAATGCGCCATTTCACTTTCAATCACTTATAAGAACGCTAGTTTGAGTCTAGGTATCCAAAATCGACACCTAATTCTCTCAAACTTAAGCTCTTATACCAACTTGTAACACCCTCAAAATTAGAAATAACAACTAATTAAAAAATTTCTATATACATCGATAAATGATTCGTCTACAATCACAATTTTAGGTTTAACCTCAAAACACATATTTCATTCTATGCATATAGTCTAAAATAAGAACGGGTGCTACCAAAACCCAATATCCCAAATGACATTAAAACACGGACCTCACAATATCCGAAAATGGTGTTAGACATGAAACGGGGATGAAGAGATTTTTTTATGACAAATTATAACCACGTGCAATAAAACAATTTCATGCATGTTTAAACTCACGGTCTAAAATCCGGCGCGTGACAAATATTTTTCAAATGTTCCATAATATAACTCACTTTATGATTCGGGAAATATGAGAAATAATCGATGCAATTTATTTTTAGAAATGAATTTCGTGCATAAAATTGGTCGGCACTGACATCCCGAAATCACGCTCCTCAGTTTATACTATTGTCATCCGAATGCATCAAACATCTTATAGCAACAATCCCACTAATTGGTTAGCTTACAATTTCTCCTCGAAATAGAGTTGGTCTAACAAACTTATAGTTCTAATCCAACTAATAATTCTGACTCAAGATGATCAACTGCATGCGTCCAACGCACTTAACTATCACTCCAAAGTGGCATTGCTATAGACATCAATCCTTCCTTAGCTTCCTCGCTTAGAAACTCCCTCACTACCCCAACGGTCATCATACCAAGGTAGTTCAAGTATACACATGTAGCATGTAGGTTCACCATAACACTGGCCATGTGCCATTATGAACGTACCATACATGATCATCCTTGCGACCCTCGACAAGTTTCCCGTTTCTAGCGACTCGATCAACCCTAAATTATCTTATCTTAAGGTACCTAATGCGCCATTTCACTTTCAATCACTTATAAGAACGCTAGTTTGAGTCTAGGTATCCAAAATCGACACCTAATTCTCTCAAACTTAAGCTCTTATACCAACTTGTAACACCCTCAAAATTAGAAATAACAACTAATTAAAAAATTTCTATATACATCGATAAATGATTCGTCTACAATCACAATTTTAGGTTTAACCTCAAAACACATATTTCATTCTATGCATATAGTCTAAAATAAGAACGGGTGCTACCAAAACCCAATATCCCAAATGACATTAAAACACGGACCTCACAATATCCGAAAATGGTGTTAGACATGAAACGGGGATGAAGAGATTTTTTTATGACAAATTATAACCACGTGCAATAAAACAATTTCATGCATGTTTAAACTCACGGTCTAAAATCCGGCGCGTGACAAATATTTTTCAAATGTTCCATAATATAACTCACTTTATGATTCGGGAAATATGAGAAATAATCGATGCAATTTATTTTTAGAAATGAATTTCGTGCATAAAATTGGTCGGCACTGACATCCCGAAATCACGCTCCTCAGTTTATACTATTGTCATCCGAATGCATCAAACATCTTATAGCAACAATCCCACTAATTGGTTAGCTTACAATTTCTCCTCGAAATAGAGTTGGTCTAACAAACTTATAGTTCTAATCCAACTAATAATTCTGACTCAAGATGATCAACTGCATGCGTCCAACGCACTTAACTATCACTCCAAAGTGGCATTGCTATAGACATCAATCCTTCCTTAGCTTCCTCGCTTAGAAACTCCCTCACTACCCCAACGGTCATCATACCAAGGTAGTTCAAGTATACACATGTAGCATGTAGGTTCACCATAACACTGGCCATGTGCCATTATGAACGTACCATACATGATCATCCTTGCGACCCTCGACAAGTTTCCCGTTTCTAGCGACTCGATCAACCCTAAATTATCTTATCTTAAGGTACCTAATGCGCCATTTCACTTTCAATCACTTATAAGAACGCTAGTTTGAGTCTAGGTATCCAAAATCGACACCTAATTCTCTCAAACTTAAGCTCTTATACCAACTTGTAACACCCTCAAAATTAGAAATAACAACTAATTAAAAATTTTCTATATACATCGATAAATGATTCGTCTACAATCACAATTTTAGGTTTAACCTCAAAACACATCTTTCATTCTATGCATATAGTCTAAAATAAGAACGGGTGCTACCAAAACCCAATAATAAACACTATCTCCAAAACGCGGAAGACTTCGCCAACTTCTTACCCTTATGCAAAGCTACAGTTCATCTCATCAAAGTACTGCTAGAACCACACCCCCAACTGGAACATGATGCACATGCCGACAAATAAAAAGGTTAGGCTAACGCCTAGTGAGTCCAAGAGTTTTACATAAGTAAATGCATTTAAAATGATGAACTTCACTTAAAATCATGACCTTTCAAATGATGTACTTTAAAACGTGAAAGCAACTCTTTTCCCATGTCTTGCACTTTCAAAGATGGACACCTCATTTCCCATGTATATCGTACGTCTGAAAACATGGACACTAGGTCCAATACTCACACGACCGAAAACAAATAGACTATAATTACCAAAACACGGGGATGACATAATTCATTCAAACCTTAATATACGAGGAGGAAGGTCCAATATTAAGGTCCTCATTCACTGTCGACCATATAGAACCACTGACAATAAAGTAAAGCATCCTTATATTTAAAAATACTGATAGCCGACAATGGGGGAAACCCGTATCCGTTGAGGGTGGAGGAAACACAAAAGTATGTCACCCAAGCAACGTTAATCGCATGACACCTCCCGACATCACAACCAGCTGTCCCTACGACTTCTTTACTAGTGTCACCCCAAGTCAGTTGACCTTGATGGCATTTTCCTAAGAACTCCACCCCAAAGGCCCGACACACTTAAAGACTACCTCCCAAACATTACTTCAAGCGGCGGAGGTCCTAGCGCCTACTTCCCCGGTAGCGCTATCAGACTCAACCCTCCTAGCAATCACTTGTAAAGTTTCTGGTCATAAAACATGGGTACCAGAGTTTAACCCCACAATACCCAATTGGCCATCCCAAAACAGACTGACTTACGTGCCTATGGATCCAATGCAACACAGTCTAACATTACATGTATAACCCGAAATGACCAACGCACTCGAATATGTAACCAACACCAAAATACAACAAGGTATATAAGTATGTACGTCATGATGAGGCTACTCGAGCCATTCAAAACCGGAAAAATGTTCTCAAGACTTTTTTAAGTCGCCACCGAGCCAAAATGCTCAAAACTCCCTTTGTGACTAACGATTAACGACTCCCCAAAATAATAACGCGATTGACTCACTTCATGCAGACACACTCCCAAAATACGTGTGCAGACTCTAATGCAGTTTAAATTGGGACACATTACTTTCCAAATGATTTTAAGCCATTTACTTCTTCAAAACGACCCATAACACGAAATTACGCATTCTTCAAAACAAACACTAAAATGCCTTTTTAACCAAATAATCTCACTTGTGCAATAAATCACCAAACACACCCATTTATGACTCATTTATCAAAATGCCCAAAAATCCCCAATATGGGTGTTTTACAAGGTTTATAAAACCAAACTTCTCAAATAACCAAAACCCCTCAAGTAATTCCACAAATGATAATTTCATGTTAAACACATAAATACTTTAAAATAAACATTTTGGCATGTACAACATTTTCACAAATCAACTTGAACTCACCTTGCTAGATTTAGGCTAAATCTAGATTTTACCCCGCTTAGAGCTCATTTGAAGCAACTTGAATCTTCAAGGTCAAAACTTCCATAAACCTAGATACATAAATTTTCCACCATAAATATACATCCAAAACCATATAGAATTGATCCTTAAATACTTTACATCAAACTTTCCATTTTGAGCAAAACCCTAGTTTTGACCCAATTCTTCCAAGAATCTTACAAACCGACAATAGAGAAATAAAACACTAGGAGACCATAAATGGAGCATTTATAACTTATTTTAAGGTTTAGAAATGGAGGGGATACACTTACCACTTAGGTTTGATGAAAACCTAGAAAACCCAACAATGAGCTTGAGGTTGAAGAAGATGATGGAGACGGTGAATCCTTGACCAAAGCTTTCCATTTTACCACTTGATGGTGTTTCATCTTCATAAAATACAAGGGTTTGAGCCAAATATAAGTTAGGGTTTGAAGGGGAAAGAAGGAAAACGATTTGGGAGAGAATAGGAGAAGTATGGATGAGAGGAAATGAGAAAAAGGCTGAAAATCCCGTCTTAACAGCAGCCTGCTCCTTATGTGTGACATTGACCATGCGACATTGCCCACTGGGCAATGTCGTTGGTCATAGTCGCTGGTGTGTACCCGTGCACGGTACATTCCGGGCAATGTCTCATGGTCAATGTCGCTGGTGTGTACCCGTGCACGGTACATTCCATGCGATTGTGATAGTGCGACTGTGACTCGTCATAGTCGCCGAGCATTGTCGCGGGACCTTTCCGGAGCCCCGAAACTCGAATTTTTCACTGCCAATACTCTCGATACTCCAAGGGACTTTAAACAAAACATTTCCCAACAAAACCCCACTGTTTACAAGTCACAGAAACGTCCGGGTGACAATTACTTACCGAAAATTACGGGTGTTACAGGTATTGACTATTTAAAATGTTTAACTTGATAAACCTTGTAAGACACCCACATTTGGGATTTTTAGTCATTTTGATAAATAAGTCATAAATAAAAGCGTCTTGATGATTTATTTCATAAATGGAGATTACTTGGTAGCGATGCATTTTTGTGTTTGTTGGAAATATGCATAATTGGTGTTATGTGATATTTTGAAAACATCAACGTGTGGGTCATTGGGTTTTGAACATTCCCGACCTTGTGAACATTTCGAAAATTGTACATCTTTTGGTTTTGGGGAAAAGATATATTTCAAGTATTTTGTCGGGTAAATCCTAAGTTTTGACATTTCAACGATTTATTTTACGTGTGTGAATCTTTCGTTGCGAAATCACTTTTAGTGTGTCTTTTGGAGAGACGCTTAACCTTGCATTATGTGAAGCTTTGAAAGAGTCATTGGTATAAATCATTTGGAAAATGGTCTGTCTCAATTTAAGTTGTGTTGGAGTTTGATCGTGTATTTTGGAGCACTTGGTTGCATAAACGTTGGACGAGTGCGTTTTATTGCATTTATTGCTTTTGACAATGAGTCCTTTGGGTGTTTGAGCCTGTGGCTTGATATTTGATTTTGATTGGGTTTTGGGGACATTTGTCCATTGTTGATAGCTCAACGTATAGCTTTGGGTCGTGATTTATATCTATTGAGATGTACGTGTTTTGAGTGTATGTTGAAAGATGTTGAGCTCGATAAACCATAAGTGTATGCTGAAAGATGTTGAGCTCGATAAACCATGAGTGTATGTTGAAAGACGCTGAGCTCGATAAACCATGAGTGTATGTTGAAAGATGTTGAGCTCGATAAACCATGAGTGTAAGCTGAAAGATGCTGAGCTCGATATCCAATATGGGTGTGACCGTACGGTGGGTTTTACTAACATAGTCTGTGGTTTACTTTGTGTTCTGCCATATTATATGGAATCGAGTCTCCCCCATCACCGAAAGGTGTTATCTGGAGTATTAAGTTTTAGTGTCAATGTTTTTGGAGATGTTTTATATTTATGGATTCTATCGTGATTTATGGGTTGAGTGTTATGCCCCATCCATGTTTTGGGTGTTTCGGGTTATGACGTTTTATCATCGTTTTCATAAATCGGGAGTCGAATTATATTCATGTTTTGAGTGAGTCTTGGGTTGGATTTATCTTATGAGAGTATGTTTTGCATTGGAGCGTTCATCTTTGAAAATCCGTATTGTTGGAAACAAGTCTTGTCATGTTTTAAAGTAAACCGTTTGAATGGATTATGATTTTAAGTGGAGTTAATTCCTTTTTAAGATATACTTATTCTTGTTAATAAAACTCTTGAACTCACTAGGCGTTAACTTAACATTTTTATTTGTCGGCATGTGCAACAGGTTTCGGTTGGGAATAGTTTTAGTGACACCGTGAAGAGAGGAGTGCTAGTAGCGTGCTTGAGAAGTGAATATCTTAGTGAAATCTTCCGCATTTGTTTTGGGAAGAGCAACTTGTATTTGGGTTAAGTAACACCGGATGTGGTTTAATCCTTGTATAATACCAGAGTGTATAATTGTTGAGGTTAATTATGAAATTTTGAATTTGAAGTATGTTGAGTTTTGATTTGTAGGAGGGAGTTTTGTTCTTCATTTGATGTTATATCAAAATTTTTAATTAGTTGTTTTTACCAAATTTGAGGGTGTTACAGGGGTATAGGCACGTGGCATCAAATAATTAGGTATTTTTTATTTAACGGCTAAAAAGACTAAAATACTTCTTACTTAACGAATTAATTTTAGCGATCGTTAGTGTCAAGTACCCAATCTGTAATAATAATGAAACCATTGGTACCCAATCCATAAAAATAGAAATTAGGGACCCAATCTATAATTTTCATATAATCACATGGACTATATTTGTAATTTACTTAAAAAAAGGCGGCAAGCCACGAGAAAGAAAAAACCAGTTCGGATACGTAACGGTAAGGCGCCACGTGTTACCCCTGTTGCCCGCACACCCCTGTGTATTGTAACATATCAACATCAATACTTTCACCAAACCCTCGAATTTCTCAGCTCTACGATTCTATTTGCCGATCGAATTCTACCTAAATATATTTCACGAGGAATTATCTAGATCTTCCGATCAAATTTCTTCCATCACAAGGTATCATCTGAAATCCAATCATCTTTTTTCTAGGGCTTGTGTTTGATTTTGTGTTTTTGTGTTGTGTTTCAGATGGTTTCTGATGCAAGCAAGAAGAAGGCGGCTCAGAAGAAGGCCGCAGCTGCCGCTAAGAGAGGAGGCAAGGCCGCTGCTGTTGCCGCGTCGAAGAAGGCGGCGGAAATTGGTAAGGTGAAAGGGAGTTCGAGTTCCGATAACTTGGCGAATGGGATGGGGTCTCTTGTGATATCTGATCGGACGTGTACTGGCGTTCTTTGTTCTTATCCTTTGTCTAGGGATATTCGGGTGAGAATGATACTCGAAATTGGATCCTTATTTTGACAGTGAAAAAATTATTGATTTTTTCATCTAATAACTGATGCATCCGATTGATTAGTTTGGTCCAAATGGAAGATATAATGCTTAGACTTTCTTTTTGTTGATAAAGTATAATACTTAGGCTTTTGGAATCAGCTGACAGGGAAAAACCCCTTTCACATCTATGTGAATAGATATAGTTTCTAGCTCAGTCAGTTTTCCATGACTATTGCTGCAGATTCAATCATGTGCTTGAATATTGGGTGAATTAGACCCACCCTAGTATCTCATGGTTTACTGAAAATTTGGTTGGAGCAAACAACAAATGGTGTTTAGTGTTGCTTTGGTTGTGGGAGGTTGCTAGAATATGTATTTTTTTGTTTGTTTAGGGAATACTTTATCCACTCTTGTTGATTATAGGTGTAAGATTCACTCTGATGCCCTTGTCTCATATAGCATAGTCACTTTCAATCTATTTAGATTGGTCATTTGTTTGCAAACGGAAATCATTTTAGTTCACTTCACCCTGCAAGTTATTTCAGGGCCTTAGAGGGGCAGTGGGTGTAAACTTTGGATTGAGAAGTCTGCCTGTTGTCAATGGAAGGTTTTACTATTAGATTTTCATATAAGCCTGATTAATTGGTGGATGCTTCATGTGTTAAAATTTCTGTGAGTAGAATACATCGATGAAGGTGTCTCCTTTTGGCTGCTGCTCCTGCTTCTATGAATGGGAAATATAGACTGACAAGAGATACCAAATTTGGTGACAAACGGACATGAGTCACATGGCATCATGTTAATTTGTAATTGGTAGTTGTTCTTCTCTGATGTCCTGTTTGCCAAATGCCTAGTGACCTCCTTGCCACCTAGTATGTCAGTCAAAGTTGTATAATTTTTTTCGTTCATCTTGCTTTATTCCTTAGAAGGATGATAGATTTTAATTGTAGCATCTGTCAATTAACATAACACTCCTTTTTAAATAGAAACGGGAGGTTACTCGGAAAGTCATAAGTAAACCAGAAAGTAACACCCAAAGATTTAAGGTATGAAATAAATGACATGCCATTACAATATAAAGATATTCTTAGTAGTTACTAATTTATGAATGAAAAGAAAGGAAAAAAAAACTAAATGCTTCAACCTAAATATCCTAACAAATATCATTTGAATTGTCTGCTTGATATACTCTCTTTCGCTTTGCCTCAGAGACCGAAACCTCCTAATTACCAATCGTGAAAAAGAAAACACGACTGAGCCAAATGCTCAGTCCGTGAATATATAGCGAAGGAAAATAATACGTAGAGTGTATAAGCTGGAAAAAAACAAAGTGAATACCAAGTTTCATTGATGAATTACAAATAATAGATCGATCGAATCAAATAGGATGGGATGAACAAAGCTCAAAACACATACACTTGTATATCACATCATACAAATAGATACAACAAATACTAGCTCTAATCGCACCATGGCGAGCTCTCACCAGAGCACGAAAGAGTGAGTTGTCATGGACCGATCATAGTACCACAGATGGTGTCACTCCATCAGTGCCACACCGACGTACCTATGGTACCACATAGGTGGTTAATAGCTTGGCATACCCAGAATTAAAGTGTCAACACACGCGGCACCACAAAGTCTCAAATATGACCAGGATATATCGAAGAACATTGAAATCAAACAAATGATTAGTTTCATGCGGAGGTGTGTCTCGCAACACATGTGATGTCATCACACGTAAGGAGTACGTCAAAGACTATCAAATCAAATGAATTTGGATTTAGACAATACGAAGATGATATTTAGTGGGTAATCAAACATGCGATATACAATGATGAATGGGAAATGAAATCCGATATTACATATGTAACAAATGCAAAGAGTTCTAATCGAACAGTATGCAGTTAACACAAGTACCCATAAATTTGAATAAATGTGCATCAATGGATACATAAACCTGTACAAGAATGCTATGGAACAAATGAAACGTTTTTAGAAGGTAGATATTTGCATCTGTCACTCCTTAAAAAGAAAGAAATTGCATTCCTTACTTTTTACATATTACTGTAACTTGTTTCTTATAATGAGTTTATTATTCTGTGGTGTTAGCTCATAATACTTCATCTCTTATCAATGTTTGATACAATTTAACTTATCGCCGAAAATAATACATATTTATTAATTAATCTATCTTCCCAAGTTATCTCGATAGAACTATGCCACCAGACCGAAACAAATTTTATTATTTCAAATACTTATAAGGCCATTAGGACCTAAATACAAAAATCATGTAAAAATATTTGAACTATGATCTTTAGAAATTACCATGGACCAAATCATGATTAATTTTTCGAACAAGGTTTAAAATAATCATTTTTGGGAAGTTTTAGTATGGTTGGAACTTTTAGTGGGTTTCAAGCGGCTTTAAGCCACGATTGACTCAACCAATCAACCCACAACAAGTTCTATACTATAAATATAAGGTTTAAGGTTGAATTCATACCTTCATTAACTGCCAAACATTCGAACCCGAACCTCAACTTGAACTCAAAAATCTTGCCGAAAACTTCATGATTCTTTAAACGGTTCTTGCGCCTACGTTCAGGGATGATTTACAATTGTTTTATTGGTCTGAGGACTAACATGTAACTCAAATCGTATTTCATGTTTCTTGTTTCCCAAGTCTTCTCCAAGTTCCTTTTTTATATTATTATTTTTAGCGTGTTGTAATTAACCTCTACCTGAAATTGCTTGTATTTTTTGTAAAAAACAGGGTTACGCAATCTTAGAAAATATCTCTTGTATTTATGTGTCATTTCTTTATATGCAACATTGTGGAGCTTTTTTGGAGCTATGCCACTGATCTCATTTTATTCTAACATTGTGCCTAAAGGCAATGGGTGTTGGTTAGGCTTTCGTTGAATTCCTTTCTTATTTAGTAACATGTGATAACCTGATTCTTTTTTGTGGACCTTCATGCTTTGTCCAAGTTATGATTCACGTTTTGATGTCCAAAACTTGAGCTGCTACCATGATCTTGTGGAGATCTCATGTTCTCTTAGTGGGGAATGATGCTATTTAGTCTAATAAACTGATTTTTACAGGGATTTGATGAATCACGTGAACTATAAAATGTTAACTATGGGCTTGCAAACTTTTATGGTATCTTATGAGGCTTCAGTTTTTTGATCTAGAGGTCTAATATGGACCATTTTACCCTAATGATTTTTTCAAGTTCACCACCATACGTTTTCTTTGTTTTAAAAATTTTGTTTGGTAACAAATTAATTTTAATCCTTTCTTGGGTAGAAGTAATTTCTGTAAATGTGTAATCATAGGTTATTTCCAGTTGAGTGCAACTATAATGCCTAAGGTACAACTTTGGAAATTGATGCTTGTATTTACTTATCTTATAAAAATAGATATGGTAAAACATACATGTAGTTTACATAGTAAATATTATATAGAAATTATAACTATGCTCCATCTTGTTATAACATTTTTCTTTTTGAATTCCATCTTTTTTTCCATTTGTGGAGCTTCCAAAACTAGACTGGGAGTGTAGGTGTTCATATTGATTGCATCTTCACGACTCTCTTTTGTCACTGTAAAAGGGTATTTGAGGCATTTGACTAATAGTCAAACACTTACGCTAGATTGTGTCCAGTGAAATGTTGTAATTTGCATGTGAAGAAAGGGGAGTATTTGCTAATTTTATATAAATGTTTAAACCTAAATTTGTAACATAAATAAAGGAGTCCAATATATCTGCACCATTAACCTACTCTTTTTAAGTTTACTACAACATTTACATACAACAAATAATCACACACACTTTTCTTTGGTGAGATTTGAACCCTTGACCTCCTAGGATGCTGGGCTCTACCAGTAACCCGGGTACAGCTGGGCCCTACCGGTAACCCGGGTACAGCTGGGCCGATGCCCTTTAGGTATCCTACTTCATTTTCTTGGGAGCTTAATTGTCACCTCCATTGTCGAGAATGGGTTGAAGATCAATTTTTGGCTCACATGGGTTTTGGTTTAGATTCAATTTTGGACCCAATTGAACCCACTTTGAGTTCAGTTTGGGTTTGATTTGAAAGTGTTATTGTGTTTTTTGGGTTTGTTTCGAGTTGGACTTGGGAATATTTTTCAGATTTGAGTTCTCTTTTAGAATCAATTCAGAATAAGCGTAAATATAAATGTTTTGGCTTCATTTGTCGTATGATTGTAGTTGGACTTAATCAATGGCATCAATGGTGGAATGTTGGTGAAGAAGATGAACTCTTCATGAAACTGTTGGTGTCAGTGAAGAAGATGAAATGCTGATGAACTTGTAATTCAAAAGGTTGGTGAATTGTTGGAGTTTGATCAAACCAAGTAAATTATATCATAACATTTTACTTTTATATACAATTGGAAAAATCCATGTAGTTTACCTTTCAATTTATAATTAAACATAAAGTTTTTAGCAAATTGTACGTAAAAACAAAATTAGCAATTTAATGGTAATATGCATCTCAACTAATCAGTGGTAAAACTCTTGATATGCTCAACTTTGACCAGCAAAGGCAAAGGTCATCCACATGGGCCTATTTTTCAACATGTTAAGGTTTTAGCTGGACAAAAAAGCAAAAGCTAGCCATGGAGGCAGATATCGTGCACATCACCAACTTAACAAGCTCATAGTTCATATTTTGAAGTTCATGGACCAAATCTCATTTTACACCAATGTTCATATTCTAGATTTTATTTCTTTCACTTGTTGATCCTTGATTGTTTTCAATGTTAAGAATAGCATTTGCTGGATGCTGTGGTGGCACCTATACAAATGCCTAGTCAGATGGGTGTTCTGGCTGTGGTGGCAGCTAGACAATTGCCTAGTCAGATGGGCATGTTATCAGGGTGTTCTTTTCATCAATGTTGCCTGATCTTATTAACCTTTTTCTGAATGTGTCAATTCTATGCAACGTTATTATAAGAGGTAATTCCATGAATGATCTGTTCGTTGTTGTAGCCCAGGAAAAAAGTTGTGCAATTTTCACATAATTATGATAGTATCATGTCAACTCTGGATTATTCATGCTGGCTGACTGGGCATCATCTATATTCTGACTTCTAAATTGTGATTGCAGATAGAGTCTCTATCACTTACTTTTCATGGGCATGATCTTATTGTTGATTCAGAGCTGGAGCTCAACTATGGGAGGTTTGTGTCGGTTACATTGAGGCATAGCAGTATGTATGGGCTATTTAATTATTTGTAATTCATTCATCGTATTTGACCTTTTAGACGATATGGTTTGCTTGGGTTAAATGGGTGTGGTAAATCTACTCTTCTTACTTCAATTGGAAAACGAGAGCTTCCTATTCCAGAACACATGGATATATTCCATCTTACAAGAGAGATTGAAGCTTCTGATATGTCGTCACTTGAGGCTGTGATGAATTGTGATGAAGAAAGGCTGAAATTGGAGGAAGAGGCTGAACGCTTGATTGGTCAGGTGCATATCTGACCCTCAACATTTTTTTCGTGTTCAAAAAGGTTGTTTATACAAGGCTTGTGATTCTACTTTTTGTGTGGTTTTAGGATGATGGTGGTGGAGAAGCACTTGAACGAGTTTATGAACGCTTGGATGCTATGGATGCATCCACTGCTGAGAAGCGTGCTGCTGAGATTCTGAATGGTCTTGGTTTTAACAAGAAGATGCAAGAAAAGAAAACACGGGACTTCTCTGGTGGTTGGAGAATGAGAATTGCTTTGGCCCGAGCCTTGTTCATGAACCCCACCATCTTATTGCTTGACGAGCCCACAAATCATCTTGGTGCGTTATTGCTTTTGTAACATAATTTTTTCTTGCAATTCTTGTGCATTTCACGAGGCTTGTTCCTGTTCTCAAGTTATCGACTATTTTGCTTTTAATTTGCATTATGTTTGTGGTGGTGGCCGCACTGTAGTGGACAAGCCTACATACATCCCACTCCCAGACCCACCTGCGGGTGGGGTATACTGGGCTCATTTGGTTGGTTTTGGTTTGTGGCAGTGGCCGGAGATCACTATGAGGATGCTCTTGGACTATGGAAAAGTCTAATGTTCCGGCCAGATTTAAGGAGGGAGGGATTGCCTGTGCTACTGCTCTGTGTTGACGTAGTGGAAATAGAGTCTTAAAGTTGCGTCCGCTTTAAGTTTATGTGTTCTCCCTAAGTTAACAAAAAGTGGCTACACTACTGATAGTGTAATTGCATGTGGCATTACAAGTTGCAAGTTCGAACCCCTTTGGCTCTCTTTTAATATTTTGGAAACACCGAAAATGGAAGGAAAACCCCACTTGGGTGTTGCAAAAAAACACTTGTATGTCATTTTTAGTAAAACCATACTTTTTATAATTAGTTGTTGTCCTATTTTATGTTATGTTAATTATTTTGTATCCCTGCTTGAAAAAAAATTCTGGATCCTCCTCTACTAATGTTCCACATTCAATACAGATCTGGAAGCATGTGTGTGGCTGGAGGAAACTCTAAAGAAATTCGAGCGCATACTCGTTGTGATCTCGCACTCTCAAGATTTTCTGAATGGCGTCTGCACCAACATAATCCATATGCAAAATAAGAAACTGAAGATGTACACCGGTAATTTTGACCAGTATGTTCAGACCCGATCCGAACTAGAAGAGAACCAGATGAAACAGTATAAATGGGAGCAGGACCAGATTGCTTCCATGAAAGAGTACATTGCTCGGTTTGGCCATGGGTCTGCTAAGCTCGCCCGCCAGGCTCAGAGCAAGGAGAAGACCCTAGCTAAAATGGAGCGTGGCGGTCTTACAGAGAAGGTTGCTAGAGACAAGGTTCTGGTCTTCCAATTTGCTGATGTGGGCAAGCTTCCGCCACCTGTCTTACAGTTTGTGGAAGTTTCTTTTGGTTACACACCTGATAACCTCATCTACAAGAATCTCGACTTTGGGGTTGACCTTGACTCACGGGTAGCGTTGGTGGGACCCAACGGTGCCGGCAAGAGCACGCTGCTGAAGCTGATGACGGGAGAATTAGTTCCGCTTGACGGCATGGTAAGGCGACACAACCATTTGAGGATCGCTCAATTCCACCAGCACTTGGCGGAAAAACTTGACTTGGAAATGTCGGCCTTGACTTATATGATGAGCGAGTATCCGGGAAACGAGGAGGAGAAGATGAGGGCGGCGATCGGCAGGTTTGGGCTGACAGGGAAAGCACAGGTGATGCCGATGAAGAATCTTTCAGACGGACAAAGAAGCCGTGTGATATTTTCGTGGTTAGCGTATAGGCAACCACACATGTTGCTTTTGGACGAGCCGACTAATCATTTGGATATCGAGACGATTGACTCGCTGGCTGATGCACTGAACGAGTGGGACGGCGGAATGGTGCTGGTTAGCCATGACTTCCGGCTCATAAACCAGGTTGCCCATGAGATATGGGTGTGCGAGAATCAAGCCGTGACTCGGTGGCAAGGTGATATAATGGGTTTCAAGGAGCATTTGAGGCTTAAGGCTGGTCTAAGTGGTTAGACTAGTAGATTATAATCAATATCATATGATATCATAAAAGCCGAAAAGGAGGTAGCAGATATATGATGTAGGTTTGTTTTTGGTATTTGATTGAAGATTGTGAATTTGTGACGATTGGTGTCTCCGATTGGATATTTGGATTGTTTGTTTCAAAAGATTAGAGACGCCTTGCGAGCCAGGCCTTTTGACGAAGCCAAGTCAATTTCGGGCCACCAAACCCTGCAACTGATGAGAAGGCCATATGGTACGAGGTAAACCTTATGGTATGAAGTAAGGGGAAACGTGTATGTTGTCACACTTGTATGGGGATATTAGATCTTATACGAAATTTGGTGTAACAACATTTATATTGGCACTAGTTTTACAATGTCTCCTAAGTTATTTCATATGCTATCATATATTGTATACATTATTTACATGTTTTTTTTATTTTAGTTTAATTTTAATTGCCTATTTTTTAAGTTTTCTAATTGCACAAGTTTTCTATTTTTCAAGTTTTAAATAGAATAATCAATAAAAAGTCAAATGTGTTTTATTTTTATGGTTGATAAAAGTATTTACTTGTAAAAAACCAAATTTATAAAAAGTATTAATTTAAAAATAGAAGTGTATTCGCGTAATGCAGTAATTTTATAATACGGTATAATATTTTTTTATATAAATTTATTTAATTTAATTTTTATTTTAATTAAACTTAGATTTAATAAAGATGTAATTTATTTTAGATTTAATAACGTAATGTTTTTTATAAAATAATATTTAAATATTCTGTTAAAATTCAACGATTATCTTAATTATATTTAAAATAAGATGTTTATTCTATATTTGATTGTGTTGATCGATTAGTTATGAATTCAAAAATATAGTTTTAAAAAGTTATACCCATGCATCCCTGTAATATTGAATTTTAAGTAATATGCATCAATAAACAGTATTTTATACATAAAAATTTGTTTTTAAGTGTTTTTCTCAAATGCTTTATAATATAGTATAGATAAATTTTAAAGTAAATTACGAATTTGGTCTTTGTGGTTTCTAAATTTTCTTAGATTTGGTCCCATAATTTATTTATTCCAAGATACTTGTATCCATAGAACATCTGACGTGACATAGATAATGAATAAATAGGAGTTAAAACCAAAAGTTCTACCCTCCCTCTCTATCTATCCAAGGGATGGAAGGAGAGAGTCCTTTGGTGTCCCCCCTGTCAAGAATTCATTTTTGGAATGAAATATTTATGGAATCTCCATGAATTGGATCAAACCTTATTCCATGGTATTTACATGAGGTTTTTCTTTCTTATTCTTAAGAAAGTCCCCGAGAGTGCTTAGTTGATCCATGATTTATGTTTCATCTTTCGTTTCCTTTTCGTTTGAAACCTAAGGGTTCCTCCGCAAGGTTCGTCACGGAGGGTGAGTCAGGGCCTAAGATCAGACCGAAAGGCGTAGTCGATCGAACCTCTTTTAATGTTTTGGTCCAATCCAATCCCATATTTGGTCATAGTGTTTTTTGTTATGAAGGGAAGTAATTAGAAATTGGTAAACAAAAGTGTCCAAAATGTCAAATTGCACAAAGTTTCGAGAGGCCCCATGTGCACGCCTTCCCCCCCCCCCCCCCCCCCCCCCCCCCCCCCCCCCGCTAAACGAGGTGAGATTAATGCCCGTGCGTTGCTGCGGATAGAAAAAAATATTAAGACCATAAATTTGAGCATCACCAATTATGAGAACAAAACATTTTGTGTCTGTTAGCATCATCACTATAATTTAGAAAATGCCCTATGAGGATGATGTGTGTGTATGATAGGAAGCGAAAATAAATTGGCAAATGGTACATTACATCATTAAACTTAAAAAAAGTTACATTGTTATTAAACCTAAATTAAATTATAATAAAAATATGAATTAAACAAATTTTACATAGGTTTTGGGTTGGAGAAGACACAGTCATTGAGATGCGATGCATGTTAAGGGATCTTTATTTTATGCTTATATAATAAAAATAATTTTTATAATATAACTTTTATTTATTTAAATTAGAAAATAAAAAACTTATAAATGATCGAAATGTCATTTACTTAACGGTCAGGAGCTAACAACTTTTAGTTTCGAGGAACAAAACGTTACGTAAATGCAATTGAGATGCGATGCATGTTAAGGGATCTTTATTTTATGCTTATATAATAAAAATAATTTTTATAATATAACTTTTATTTATTTAAATTAGAAAATGAAAAAGTTATAAATGATCGAAATGTCATTTACTTAACGGTCAGGAGCTAACAACTTTTAGTTTCGAGGACCAAAACGTTACGCAAATGCAAAATCGAAAGTCTATTTTGGAATCAACAAATTATGGGGACTAAATCCAAGAGGAAAATAAAACTATAGGGATCAAATCTGTAACTCTACAAACATAGGACTAAATCTAACAGGAAGATAAAAGCTCAAGGACCAAATCTGTAATTGACTAAAAACCTGAAGGACCAAATATGTAAATTACTGTTCATGAACAGTGAAATTCTTCCTGATAAATGTTATTACTTATAATAATATAACTTTTATTTATTTAAATTAGAAAATAAAAAACTTATAAATGATCGAAATGTCATTTACTTAACGGTCAGGAGCTAACAACTTTTAGTTTCGAGGAACAAAACGTTACGTAAATGCAATTGAGATGCGATGCATGATAAGGGATCTTTATTTTATGCTTATATAATAAAAATAATTTTTATAATATAACTTTTATTTATTTAAATTAGAAAATGAAAAAGTTATAAATGATCGAAATGTCATTTACTTAACGGTCAGGAGCTAACAACTTTTAGTTTCGAGGACCAAAACGTTACGCAAATGCAAAATCGAAAGTCTATTTTGGAATCAACAAATTATGGGGACTAAATCCAAGAGGAAAATAAAACTATAGGGACCAAATCTGTAACTCTATAAACATAGGACTAAATCTAACAGGGAGATAAAAGCTCAAGGACCAAATCTGTAATTGACTAAAAACCTGAAGGACCAAATATGTAAATTACTGTTCATGAACAGTGAAATTCTTCCTGATAAATGTTATTACTTATTATTATAATTCGTCAAAAACCCTTCCGTCGAATCGTCTTCGATTACTTCCAAGCAAGTGGTATAAACCCCAAAAGTGGTAATTCTAGGTAAGATTTCAGTCCAAATCGCACTAAAATTGAACTCTATTTCAATCTTGATTCTCTTATGCTCCTGTAATTTAGGAAAGTGAAGGAAATCGGACATTTTGTGTTTAAATTTTGAAACGATCGCTTTAGTATACATGTTCTTATTATGGAAGAAAGAAGGGGATTGATTTCCCTTGCAGTTTAATTGTGCTAGTTTGATGAGATAATAATTGAGATTGTGAATCTAAATTTTCGTTATTTGTTTTTTTTATTTATATTGTATAATTCGTTACAGTTCGATATTGAGGATTTTTAAGCTGATTGAAGTTAGTTGACGAATAGAAAGAAGTTTTTGAGGTGATCTTGGAAATGGAGGAAGTGCAACATCAGCCGATTCAAACAGTTGGTAAGCCATTAAAATCTCTCTCTCTTTTTTTTTTTTTTTTGTGGAGAAAGGATCCTAATTTGATAAATTTTGTTGTGTTGACCCAAAAATGGTAAATTGGACAATACATGGTATGCTTACTTGAATGCAGCTAACAATTCTCCACTTAGTTTTAGTACATGGAGTTAGAGGTGGATCAAAGATTATTCCCCCCAAAATGTTGAGGGCATTAGGTATGATTACCGAGTTGAGGAAGGTATCGAGTATTTGCCTGATTTTCATTTCAGGAGATTCTGTTCAATAAACATAGAACTTGATCAAGAAAATTGTGTTAAAAAATATAAAGATATAGTCAACTCTATGATTCCTGCTTCGTGGTAAGTTCCTGCTATTGGCCACATATAATTCACATGGTAATACTAACTAGAAAATGTAATTGCTACATGAATCCAAAAGATGATGCCACCACATAGAGTTGAAGAGGAAACTCTTAAGGATTTGCTTTCTTGAAACAAATATACATGTCATGTGATACACATGTACTTGAAGGATGTTAATGTACTCTACAAAGGATTGGTTATGGTTGCATTCTATCATAATTAGATGACATTAAGAGAAATTTTTTGTGTGTGCAGTTATCTGTTCCAGTAAAGTCAAAAGGTTATTGTATGCTTTTTGTTGATGATAATAGTGAGCAGGGGAGGTTCATTTGAGAACTGTAATATTTTAAGAACCGTGAGAACCAACTATTCATGATGAATATCATGAATAGTGAAAATGCACTGTCTCACAACGGGATGCACGTGGCCTTCTTCTTTATCTTGGACATATGCTCCATAAGGATACATAGGAAGGTTTTAGTTCTGGTTTGTTAATGAAATAAAGTTTTATCTTGCAGCCTTATGTTATCTTCCTACCATTGGTCTTTCTAGTAAGGGACCATAAAAGATGTTGGATGAAGAGTTAATGTACAAGAAAACTATTGCTAGTCATTTCTGCTGGGGTGATTACACGTTAAGGGTCATTCCCGTATGTCTTAGAGGTTTTGATTTATAAGTTTGTCGTTGGGAATTTCAGTAAGAATCTGAGTTTGGATATGAAGAGAACTTTTATGACTTATAAGGTATGATGCAAAGAATATTAATGAAAGGGTAGACGGGTAGTTCTGGAGCTTGGAATCACCCACATATGTAGCACACTTTGTAAGCCAATATGCCGGAGTATCTTATATTATACAATGTCAGCATCTTAATATTTTAATATTAGGAATTGGTTTGTAAGTTTTTATATTTCTGTAAAATTTGTTGACTCAATTCTTGTGCATTGACCATGGAATTGTAGGGTTGACTATTGTATAATTTGCAGGTCAAGATGGTGAAATTGAAAGCATGTCTGAAGGTTCTTCTGTGACACATGGAGAACCTCTTCGAGACGGTAGTGTTCCCCAACCACTTGATTCTAAAGTGATGGTGTATTGGAGGCTTTGGTATGAAACCGAAATGTAGTGTAATTTAGCTGGTATGAATGCAGGTCCAGATGCTAAGGAGGAAATTGTGACCGAAGGTTCTTCGTTTGTGCATGGAGGGCCTCATCAAGATGATAACGGTCCTCCTAAAGTCGATACCGAAGTGGAATCCCTCCATGAAAAAGTTACAAAGCAGATCATTAAGGAAGGTCATGGTGACAAGCCATCAAAATATTCGACGTGCTTCTGTAAGTCTATGCAGGATTGTTTCCATATGCATGCTCCTTTTTCTATTAATTTTTTAATTTCTTCACTTGCGAGAAATAGGAAGTAGGATACATACGTTGAGTGCATTAGGTGGTATTATAATATCATAGTAGATTGATAAATAGTTTGTAAAGCTGTAGACCGTCGGATTTGCTTTGAAAGCCATTATATAAGCGAAGAGAACCTTGGTTTGGTTTATTTGTGAAATTACGTGAACTGTGTCGCATTGTGTTTAAAATCACAGCACAACTCTGCAACTTTTTTTCTTTTCTGGACAAAGATAATATAATTAGGTCCAAAACTTACTTGATCACTGGACAACACTAGCATAACCGCGTTTATTGTTGTAGTGCACTATAAAGCATGGACCGAAAGTACCCAGCACAAGTTTGAAGACACTTGGCAGGAGCTACAATTAATTGAAGTGGTCTTAGGGAAAGGTATTTATGCGTAAATAAATTCTTACCTTTAATCTATGTAATGTAACATTAACCTGATTAATCGGCCTTCATGCTGGTGTATTTTTTTGCATTGATACTTGCATCAACAAGTGGTTGACTTTTTAAACATTCATACTTGATTTTTCATTCCAAACCATCCATCCTTGTTGGAAAATGCAAAGAAAACATTATGCTTTTCAGTTTTCAAGAATGATCGATTTTGCATGAAAATAGTAACTACTCCCTCTGTCCCAAAGTAAGAGTTTACATTTTTGTTTTAGTTTGTTCGAAAATAAGTCTCCACTTCTGTAAGCGCTTACTTTCCAACTCTACCATTAATTATGTGATGAAGAAATTCATTACTCCCTCTATTATTTAGGGTAAACTGTCATTTAGTTAATCAAAAAGTGTGATAGTTACGCATTTCTAAAACCGTGTGCTTTTTTCATTGTGGACCTTTAGTTTTGGGACAAGGAAGTATGAGCTTTTTTTCTTTTCTTTTTGGCATTCACGTCTATCACAAGAGTGATGGGTAATTTGTGGTAGAAAGCTAAGTACGATGATTATTGATTAAAGAAAGTCAATCACTTGGTTTACTCAACTAAGATCACTTATGGCCTCATGAAAGATCCGTTGACTTTTCTTGACCCTGTTCTTTTGTACCAGAGAAAAAAGAAATGGCAGGATTGGCAATTGGTCTGTCCTCCATGAAATCCGGCGAGCGTGCTCTCTTACACGTGGGTTGGGAACTAGGCTATGGTGAAGAAGGAAGCTTTTCTTTTCCAAATGTCCCACCGAAGGCGGATATCATCTATGAAGTTGAGCTAGTTGGTTTCGATGAAACCAAGGAAGTGAGTATCCAGTAAACTACCCATTATATCTTTAGATGAAATTTTAGCAATTTGAAATCATTATGGGGTTAAAGTTGTCATTTATATGGGAACAAAAAGAATTTAAACTCTCTAATGCGAAAAAGTTATTGCCCCGTTCCCTCCCTTTTGCAGACATTTTTTAATCTCTTTCCATCACTAAACTAGTTTCGTTTCCCTATTGATTTAAGCATATGCATAGTACTTTGTAAAGGGCATCTCTTGAGACAAAGGTAAAGTACTAAAATGTACGTACATCTTACCCTCCTAAACCTACCCGTGGGTGGGATATACTGGGTCTGTTTGGTTTACGGTCCTTTTTTAAAGGTGATCATTTAGTCTGAAAGCCGTAGATCTGCCAATGTTTGAGGTGGCTGATAAACACGTATATTTGTATAGGGGAAAGCTCGTGGTGACATGACAGTAGAAGAGAGAATCAGCACAGCGGATAGGAGAAGGATGGATGGAAATGCCTTGTTTAAAGAAGAAAAGCTGGAGGAGGCTATGCAACAATATGAAATGGTTAAACTCGAAATTCCTATAAAAATCTGAATTTTCTTTTACTAATTTCTGAAATAAGTTTTTGTGAATACTGTTCTAACATGTTTGTGTCTATACGTTTGTGGACATATTAGGCCATCGCATATATGGGTGATGATTTCATGTTTCAATTGTTCGGCAAGTATCAGGACATGGCTTTGGCGGTCAAAAACCCGTGTCACCTTAACATTGCAGCTTGTTTGATAAAGCTCAAACGCTACGAAGATGCCATTGCTCAATGCACCATTGTATGTATCCCATTTGTTGATTATGTTTGTCCATTCTTCAGTTTTTATTTTAACCTTTAGGGTTTAAGGTTTACACCCTGTTCTCGAATTTGAGAAGAAAATAAAAGAAAGGAAAGGGAGGGAAAAGAATGGAAAGGCAAAGCTTGGAAAGAAAGGAAAGCTTTTCATATGTGTTCTTGAAAGAGAATGGGATGGAATGGAAATGAAACAATTTTTCATGTTCTTGAACAGTAGAGAAAGGAAAGCAAATATGTTATTTTTACAAATATACCCTTTATATTTGTTATTCTCACTTTTCCTTATGAGGGTATTTTTGTCTTAAAAAAATCAGACTTCTTTTAGATTTTTTTCCCTCCCTTTCTTCCCACATTTGGGAGGAAACGTAAATGATATTTTCCCTCCTACTCCTTTCGTTTCTCTCCTAGAAAGTTTAGAGAACACATGGTTCCTGTGTTTTTCCCTCCCTTTCCTTTCCTTTCCTTTCCTTAAAAATAGGTTTCGAGAACACAGTTTTAGTAGGATCACCCTATGTGTTGGGAGCAAAGACGGGTCTCAAAGTAGACGTCAGTTGTCACCTGTCCTACCAAGGCAAAGACGGTTCTCGACCTCCCTTACCTTGGCATGAAGACATATTGGTCCCTTTAAGCTTAATATTTTTTTCTTTTAATTTAATCATTTACTAATATTTTGTATATTCTTAGACAAACCAAACCAAATGAGCCTAGTATATATCCCCCACCAGGAGATGGGGTCTTGGGCGGGTGGGATGTATGCAGACTGCCCCCAAAGAGTAAAATGGTTGTTTATGTGACTGTATATTATGTAATTTCCAAATTAAACCCTAGATATATTTTCTAGGTTCTTGCAGAGGATCAAAATAACGTGAAAGCGCTGTTCAGACGAGGGAAAGCTAGATCTGAACTCGGGCAGACGGATGCTGCCCGAGAAGACTTCTTGAAAGCTCGTAAATTAGCCCCAGAAGACAAAGCAATATTGAAGGAGCTACGGGTGCTAGCCGAAGATGACAAGATGGTTTATCAGAAACAAAAGGAGCTTTACAAAGGATTGTTTGGACCAAGACCCGAACCCAAACACACCAAGACTGGTACGAGCTGGTTGGTTTTCGTTTGGCAATGGCTGCTATCACTATTCCATCGTCTTTTCAGGCGCGAAAGGCTCAAAGCCGATTGATTGAGAATTGGGAGGTTTTAGGGTGAAGATGACAACAGTTTCAGATGGCAATTAGTTTTATGTGGTTTGATGAATGCAAAATTTAGAACTTGTACATGGACCTGGTTCTTGAGGATACTGTTGTATCATTATTATCTGTTCTTCAAAACTTTTTAACTTTAGATATTCAAACCTACTTAGTTCGTGTTCGTTGAAATGGAAATGGAACTGCTTATCTAAAAGGTTTATTGGCGGGGACCCAAGGCCCCGTGGCGGGAACTGCTTATCTATCTGGTTTGATCCAATGAAAATTGGTTGTTACAAGAAGCATTTCTTAACAAACCAGTGTGAATGAAACTCATTTGCATTTTCGTTCCTTGAAACAAATCATACCCTCGTGACCCGTTTGGTTTAACGGAATATTTTAAAGGGATTTAGACTTCATGAAAAAATTCGGAATGGAATCAAATTACATTTTTCATATAGATAAAGAAATAATTAAATTAATAAAATGATTACAAAAGGAATGTTTTTAACACATATTAAAACATTATTATAACCAAATCCTATGAAATACCATTATAATTTTTTATTTAAAATAAAATTAAAATTAAAAAACACATTTTAAAGCAATTTTACAACAATTTCTTTTCACATATAATTCTTTGAAATTGACATGAGAAAAAATTTGGTTCAAAAATATATTATAGCCTACATATATTACAATAAAATGAAAACAAAAATCCCCAATGATTTTATTTTACAAGCATTATTAAACTTAATAAAAATAATTACAAATAAAACACCGTTATTACTTTAATAACTTCCATTTTTTCCATAACGCAAATATACAAAGTACTATAAAACCACAAATGGTATGTCTAAATTTGAAGCTAAATCCCTTCTTTCTTTCGCAAACCAACATTCTTCGAAACCAAACACATAACGTGTTGTATCTTATGCATTAAACATTGCACTTTTACTCGAAACTAAACTACCAATGGTGTTTAAACATGGACATCCATTCACAATACGCACACACAATCTTTTGAGATATATAAACATAAACGGCAAACGATAGACTCATGAGTACCAAATCCTTCCAATCCCCTTTTCGTTTTGGACTCAAGAAATCTTGGATCCCTCTTCCAAGCTTCTCTACACCCACAAAAACCTCCATCACACTTTGCTTCTTTTCCTTACCCTCCTTCTCTTTATCCGTCTGTGGATCGAATGGAACCCGGGTTCCACAAGCCACAAAGGTGGGTCGGGTTTGGTGGTTCATGGGGTTGACCAAATCTTGACTTGTGGTCTTTGATCTTATGGTGTGGAATGAAGGGGTTATTGAGAAGGAAGCCATATGGGTTTGGTGTCAAATGGTTAAAGTTTGAAGCTTTTGAGCATTTGATGGTTTGGTTTTGATCATTTTCTAAGTGTTGAGATGGGGTGTTTGACTTGTCTTTGTTTTAGGAGAAAAGAGGATAAAGCAATGGCTTTCATGGACCATGTTAATTATTGAACCAAAATATCTTAGAAAAGTGGAAGCCTTTGACACCTTATGTTTTTATGGAGAGAGAAACAAATGGATAAGAGGGTATACCAACCTTAAGACTACCCACAATGGTGAACTCACTCAATCCAATCCAATCCAATCCAATTTTATTTGCTAAAAGACAAAATATATTTATTAAAAAAATATAAAATAATAATAACAAACCTTAAACTCGTTCACGATCCGAACTTGGTTTGTGGTTTTCTTTTTATTTTTTTATTAATTTATTTTGCCAAGTGTCAAATTTCCATTGGTTAATATTATATTTTGTTTAGATAAAACTTATCTTATTAAAAAGATGAGTCTAACAAAAAAATTAAAAAATAAAAAATATACCAAAATTCATAATTTTCAATTCCCTACATATAGAGACCAATATTGACATATTTTCATCACACCAAACTTTCTCTCTATTTCAATACTATTTTCAATTATAAGTTTTTTTAATTAAGATTATGATTTAAAGTATCAAATAGTTTAAAGAATTTATTTTTTATATGCAAAAACAAAAAGAAAAAAATGATAGATATGATAAAATATTAAAAATTAATATTTTTTAAAGAATATTTAAGATTGTATTGGATCACTGATAAAGGTTAAAAAAATATGAGATTAGATTGAATTAGAGATTGGATAGGTGGAAGAGAGAGAAATTAATTTTTTAATAAAAATTGGATTGGATTGTGGATGTGGATAGTCTAAGGACTTCTACTTCTTTGATTTTGATTGGTGTTATATAATTCACTAAAATTTGCATTGATTTCATGAATATTAATTGGATTTAAAATATATATAGTCCTTCCATCCTAAAATAAGTGTCCATAATTGATTTGACACACAGTTTTAGACATGCATAATTATTACACATTTTTGTCACCAAATGACATCTTTACCCTTATTTAATGTTTCTCTTTCTTCACAACTCTTATATATTTGTGTATTAATTAAGGGTAAATGTGAGAATTTACTTATCTACTTTTTGAAAATGGACTCTTATTTTGGGACAAACATAAATAGAAATGTGGACACTTATTTTAGGACGGAGGGAATATTACTATGGTTTTTAAAAATAATGGGTCGTTTAACAAACGCTTACCAGGTAAGCACGTACCGGCAAAAGTCACCACATTCATTTACCTTATCAGTATAATATTATCGGCCATTAAAATGGATTATTGATAAGTGTTTTTTACTCGATAAGTGTTTATCGGGTAAAAATCTCATCCCTCACCGGGTAAGATTCTTGGTCCTTAACGGATAAAATTATCGGTCCTTGTCATACACACCAGGTAATGTAAGTCACACCCGGTAGATGTTTACCCGATAAACTTTTTTTCTCAATCAGTGTAACAAACATTTAATTCTTTTTGTTGTTGATACTCAGTTAGGGGTCGTTTAACAAATGCTTATCAGATAAGCATTTACCGACAATAGTCACCACTCTCATTTACCTTAGGGGATAACATTTCCGACCATCAAAAAGGATTGATGTAAAGCATTTATACCACAGTAAACGCTTATAGGGTATCATTACTAACTCTCTATCCTTGTGTTCCCTCTTATCAAGTAAGATTTTCGGTACCTTTGATTGAACCATAAGTGCTTAGAGCATCCACAATGTGCTCGTAGGAAGCTTTTTCAAAGCTTTTTCAGAGGTTTTTCGTAAAACAAAAACCTCCTTTTGAGGTTTTTCACATAGTGGACAACTTTTTCATTTGAGGTTTTTCGCGAGGTTTTTCGTCATAGCTCGTAACTGCACGACCTGCTTTTTCATATTTAATCAGTTTTAACTTTATAGAATTTTATAAAAGTTTCGTATTTAATCAGTTTTATTTATTTACCAGTTTTATTTATTAATATATTTAAAGTAATCCTATTTAAATATAATTATTAAATAAATAATATAAATAAATACATAATGAAAGTAATTATATTTTATATTTTTAAAATAATATCTCAAATTTGACATATTTATACAGTTTTAACAGATTTCTTAATGACCTACTTTTTATTTTCGGTTATACATACTTTTAAATTTGACATTTTTTAATTTTTATTTTACAAACTTTTTATACAACTTTTATATATTTCTTAATAACCTAATTTTCTTGATATAAATATATATGTATTTGTATGAATTTTAATGTATTTATTTTTATAAATAAGAATAAAAATGATATAAAGTTAAAATAGTGGGACCCTGAATAGTTTAAAAAAGTAATGAAAAAACTTGGGTGAGGTATTTCACATAGTGGAGGTATATAAAGGTTTTTAAGTTGTTGACGTGGTGTGTAAGAAAAAAGTTATGAAAAACCTCGGTGAAGAACTCGTACATTGTGGATCTCTTACCAAGGTAAAGCAGTTTTTAGTCTATATGACATCACTTGAATTTGACGCCATTTTTTCACTTAATCAAGAAGCATGATATAACTTTGACAATTACATTATCAACAGTTACAAGATTTTAGCAAAGAACTTTATGGGATGTTGTTAGATTCGTCAATCAGATCTCCTCATAGAACCAGGTGAAGTTTTACATTACATTCTTTGAATGTTTGTAATAGAAAGTTTCCTGTTGGAGGAATCAATTCAAAAACATTAAGCTTGTCTATAGTTGATGTTTTGTATTTTGTAATGTTGCCCACCAGGTGTTTGATAAAAGAACGAGTACGGATGATTGGAGAGAATCATAAGATATGATTAAGAATCAAAACAAACAACATAGTAAAATCAATGTAGCAATGGATCTACCAAATTAACTCCTAAAAACTTGTCCTTATCAATGACATTAACTAAACAACATTATCAAACATCAGTTGTCCAAGACAAGCATGAGCATCTTCCCTTACTCTTCATCTTCATCTTCATCATCATCCTCATCATCATCATCATCAAACTCAGAATCCTCAGATGGTTCATCTTCCTCATTCTCATCAGAGTCACTCACCACATATGCTGTCTTCCTTCTGTTTACCCTTTGTGGTCTAGCTTTCGCTGGTGGTGCCGCCGCTTCACCGCTTGTTTCTGCAACCATCTCCTCTTCATCATCATCATCATCC
Source organism: Arctium minus (assembly GCA_954870635.1). Classification (NCBI taxonomy): domain Eukaryota; kingdom Viridiplantae; phylum Streptophyta; class Magnoliopsida; order Asterales; family Asteraceae; genus Arctium; species Arctium minus. The sequence goes on from OX941088.1 coordinate 35,793,257, forward strand.
TTACTGCTCATCCTTCCCAACATAGACCCACTTTTCTTGTTGAATGGTGAGGGTCTCATCTTCCTCACCTTCTTTTCCGGCGAAACCCCTGATGCTGTTGGCTTTAACACTTCTGTAATCAGCCTTTGTCCATCAGGAACTGTTTGTTGGGATTTCTTAGCAGCTGGTCCTCTTTTCTTGGTAGCTCCGGCTGGAGGTTTGGTTGCTGCCGCCGCTTTTCGGCCTCCCCCACCCTTCTTTTTCCCCACGACTTCAATGTCGGCGGAATCATCTTCCATCACCATTTCATCTTCATCATCAGAAATCTCAGTGATGGTAGCCTTCTTCTTTGCAGGAGCCCTTTTAGTTGGTCCTTTCTTTTTCAGAACAACCACTGTGATTTTCGATTAACAATCATTAGAAACTTCACATACCTTATTTTTCTGCTTCAAAAATATACATAAACTTCTGATTTTCTAAAGAGGGTATTATTATTATTATTACCTTCTGATTTATCAGGAGAGGATTCAATGTTATGTCTTGCCAATTGATCTTCCAATTCAACAATCACATCATCTTCCTGCTCAGCATGCAAATTATGTTTCCCAAGTCGATCCACCAATGAAGGAATGTCCTCATCGTCATCTTCGTCTATCAAAGTAGGTTTTGCCTGCAAACAATAGATTAAAGCTTAATTCACCATTAACAAACTACATTATAACGAACCCACAAAATTATGATTTGAGGATTCCTACCTTAGTCTTTGCAGGAGGTTTCTTTTGACCTGCTGCTGCTCGACCTCTTGGTTTCGCGACAGCAGGAGCGTTGCCTGAGACCATCAAAACGAGAATTATACTACATAACAAATGTAAGCAAAGAAAGAGGCTTTATCAGTTGACATGATTCTGAAATGTACCTGTTTCCATCAACACAGAACTACCAGAAGTTTCCATGGGTTCAGCAACGGCTGCTGTGGTTGTTGCCTTCTTGGTAGCCGCCTTTCTGGCAGGCTTCCTAGCATTCCTGCCACCTTGTTGTTTCCCCCTTGCCTTTTCTTGTTGTTTCCTTCTCTCTGCTTCATCTTTGGCATCTCTCTTGTCTTGTTCCTGATTACACACAAAAAAGAAGTTTTAAGCTTTGAAAAAACCCATAATAACAAAATAATGTATTCTAAATAATACAAAACATACATCAAGTTGTTTCTCAAGGGCATCAAGATCTCGCAACCATAGAGACCTCGAAGGAGTGCCTGTGAGCTCATCAAACATCGCCTTTTTTGTATCCCTTTCAGCACACAGTTGATTTTTCTTCTTAAGGGTAAGGGTTCGAAGTTCCATAGACAGCAAGTAGTCATATTCTGTTCCAGGAATCGTTTTGCTGGCAGTAGCCTGATGTTTTTCTTCAACCACCACCTCAGACGTTTCCTCCTCTAAAGCCTCATCGGTTTCCTCACTTCCTTCAACATGATCCACCGCTCCTGCAATCGATGCTTCCAACACAGCCTCCTTTGGTAAAGGTGTATAACCTTTATCCTTCAACTCAGCATACAGGTCTTCTATCACCCTGTTGTTCAGAATGATTGTTCCTGCCAAAACCTCAAGAATAAACCTGACTTTGTTTTCCAGTTGCAACAAAGCCTTCCCAAGCTCACGAAGCAGAGCTGACTGTAATCCATATAACCATAATTTAGTTAGTGTAACAAACAAAAGATAGAGTAAATATTAGTTTAAATAGTTATAAAACTTGCCTTTCTTTTCTCATAATATTCGAGACGCAGGTGAAAGAACTCCTCAACGACTGTAAGCGCAATAAAACAGAAAAGAAAAATAAAGATCAAATGATTTGTATATGGATTGTCATATTGGATAGCATTATGTTCAATCATACTTACTTTGTTCAGGGGAATCATACTTCTTTATTACACCGTTTGAATCAAAAAGGTGCATGTTACTTGTGTTTAAATTGCTCGTTAGCTTAAACTTTTTCAGAAATCCCTCCTGCCTTGCGCTGTTCATTTGAGCTTCAGACATGATAATTTCAAATTTTACAGTAGTATCATCATTATGAGCCATGTATTCCTGCAAAATGTAAACTTCCCAATAAGACCTCAAAGCGTCACTAAATGTGTTATATATAATTTTAAGAATTGAACTTGTTAATCTACTACCTCAATGAACGGTTCCTTGTCCTTCCCTGACAGCGAAGCTGCCTCCAAAAATTCCTTATATTCTTGAGTCCATTTCCTTATTGGCAGCTCGGTGATAACGAGTCTATTTGGTTCATCCTCTTTTTCCTCTACAATTCCTGAAGTGATGTATCCAGAGTCCTTTGATGTTGATTTCAGAATGGTTCCCTTGAACCATTTATACCATGGATCCATTGGCACCATCGGTTCATTGTTCAATAGGCGCTTAAGGTTAGCAATGATATCCCTTGGATTATAATTTGGTATAGATGTACTCCACCCCGTGCCTATCCCTTCACTTCCATTTACCAGAACCATTGGAATTATAGGCATGTACCTGTTAAAACCATTCGTTTAGAAAAATTAACAAATACAAAAACAAACACAACCACACAATATCATATTTATACACCCACATGAAAATTGGATATTTACCAGGTAGGCTCAATGGATTGCCCATCTTCATCCAAGTAGTTTAAGAGAAGTTCATCCGACTTTTGAAAAAGATGTCGAGTGATAGGAGAAAGCTTAGTGTAGATATATCTGCCACTTGCATGATCTTTGCCACCCTGTGAAAAAGTACTTTCAATGTTCCGTACTTATAAAAAAGACAAAAGCAACTACACACGCATGTGTATATAAATGTATATATGTATGTATATCTTACCATTTGACGGGTGCCAAATTGCCCACTTGGGTAAAGAAGGTTAATATTATTGCTACCCACATAATTTTGAGCCATGCCAATGATCGTACCTACAAGACTTTGCTCCCCATGATGATAAGCAGAATGCTCAGACACATAACCACTAAATTGAGCAACTTTTACTTCCTGGAAAATGGGCTTCTTAAAAGCACAGAATAAAATCTTTCTTTGCCCTGGTTTCAATCCATCCACCATCGATGGTATTGATCTTTGAAGATCAGCCATTGAAAAAAGAATAAGCTCCTTGTTGATGAAGTCACGATACGGGATATGTTTCTCCTTTGAATCAAAATAAGTACCAGCCTGCATAACAAAAAGACACAAACGATCATAAAGAAATGAAGCTTGTAAGAATTGCTAACAAAGGCTGCAAATAAACAAACCTGAAGTGCCCGGAGCCAAGTCTTCCTGGCCTCAATTTTCTTCTTACTAAACGCCAGTTCTATTGCCTCACCATCCGCATCATCAGCCCAAACAAAATCCTTCTTATGCTTGTCAAGATCAGCAAAGTATTCTGCCCCTTCTTTACCATTACTTGTTCCCAGCCCCTGTAATGTGGTGAAATTTTAGTTGCAAATAGTAAAAAGTTGGTTATTCATAACTTTCATAAACAAACCTTATAGTACTTTATTTTGTATTCTCTTGCTCTGTGCCCCAGATTTTCCTTCCACGCCTCATACTCAGGCATCGTATAGAACGATAACACATCCTTAGTCCTCTTGTTAGTAGCCTTAACAATGGGCGTAATGAACTCAAGCACAAAGTCTGGCACTTTTAGTAAAGATGGCCAAAATGTGTGAAGAAAGTTAATCAATAACCCTTTGATGTGTGAACCATCATGATCCTACACAATCCACAAATTATTGTATCAGCAAGAATGACAGCAATACCAGATATTATATACATCAAAATGAAGGGAGTTTGGTAGATCACCTGATCAGCCATTATCATCAAATGCCCATATCTCAGGGACTTCACATTGTCATAGATTTTAGCCTGTTGGAGCCCAAGAATCTTCTTAATGTTCTGAATTTCTGCATTCTCCTGCAACTGTTTAGGGCTGGCTTCCCTCACATTCAGCAATTTACCCCTCAATGGAAACACACCATAATAATCTTGGCCCACAACAGATAATCCAGACATCTGCAAACAAATTTCACTCATATTATACAATGTTTTTTTCCCGAACAAACATACATATGAAAGTGATCATGCTTGCAGGTGGATGCTTAATGAAAAACAAGACCAACTTACTGCAAGAGCTTTGGCTGAATCTCCTTCTGTAAGTATCAAGGTACAGTTATCAGAATTACTTGTAGCCGCATAATTAGCCTCTTCAAGTTTAGGAATGTTGAGTTTTCCCCTCTTGTTACCATCGGTTTTCTTGAGGTCATTCTGCTGTTTAAACTGTACCCACGAGACGATCCTTTTCACCACATCAGATTTGGCCACTGCATAACAAACAACAAAATACATTAAGGCCACTTAGACAAAATAAAAAATGTAATTTCCTGATTCTGGCAATGAAAATGAATGCATACCTTTCTTCAAGAAATCCGGTGTGAGTTCACATGTGGACCCGAAACTACTTTGTCTAATCGTCAGAGTCTCCTTTGTTTGTGAATCGAAAGCAGGATTGTCAATAAGTGCATTGACAAATACCCATAGATAATTCTTTACATTGTGGGCTTTGAGGGTAGCATGTTTGTTCTGTTTCTTTACAACAGTCACCAAGTGATTGGCAATCTGATTGGTTATGTAATCAACATGAGTCCCTCCCTTGATTGTGGCAATATTATTCACAAAGCTGACCTGATTTACAAAAATCAATTAAAAAAAGTTAATATTAAGCTCTTGTAGTAACTAGGAAACTAAATAATCTCGATTAAAGAACTTATACCTGTTCAAAATGCCCATCAGCCAAACTAACACAGATCTCCCATCTTTCATTTACTTTCTCATAAAGCCTATAAAAGGACAAGATTAAATCAGTATCAAAGTAACAATTTCTATATAGAATGGCTTGGAATTTAGTATAGGTGTTGTAAAGAACCTTAGAGTATCATTAGACGATCCAAGATAAAGCTTCACATAGTCTTCGAATGTTTTAGGAGGAACGCGTTTTCCATCTAGTTCAACTTTCACACTCTTTCCGAGGCAGCCTGCTAAATCAACCACCCGCTTCTTCATCAGAGCGACTACATCATCTTCGAGGCATTCCATGCCAAATTTGGATAAATCAGGCTTGAATGAGACCATAGTCCAATTTTCACCAGACTTGCACTTTGTTATGGTTGGCTCAGATTTATTCCCCATGTTGTTTGAGAACACCTAAACCACAACGAAATGACTACAAATCAGCAGCAGTACCAACACAAAATGTAGCACAAAAGATAACCCCCAATAAATCATGGTAAGTAAACTGAATAACCCCAAACCATAAACCTATCATCTTGAAAATTTCAATCCAATTTCAGATATATAAAAAAAATCAATCAGTTTGGGGTTCTATACAATAATTAGCAATTCAATTCATAATAAATTATCTCATCACTGATACATGTCAACTTATAAACCCTAGTTCATGATACCACAAAGAATCAGAACATAGAAAATCAGTAAAAATTGACTTCAAACAAATACAATCATCTTAAGAAAACAAATACATTATAAGAAACTGTTAAGGCCCCAATTATTCCAAATTTTAGTGCTTCATCTGAAATTTTTCATCCCAAATCTATCATGTGATGACAAGAATCAGTAAAATCCAAAATCTATAACATAAACGTCCATAACTCCTAAAATCCAATTCACTAAACAGGCAAAAAAAATCCCACATTTTACCTAAAGCAGACCAAGAACAATAACAAATCAAAAAATCTCAGAACACTAGATTCAAATTTTTAAGAACCCTAAATTTTCATAAATCTAATACACTGTATGATCGAAGTCATACCTGCTTATATCTTCGGTTACGCTTCCCATCTGCAGTCTCGATTGTAAACTCAGTGGAGAAGATATTGGCAAGCTTCGCACCATAACCATTTCTCCCACCAGTAGTCTTCTTAATAGAATCATCGTAATTACTACTAGTCAACAAATGCCCAAAAATCAATTCAGGAACATAGATTTGTTCCTCCTTATGAATTTCCACGGGTATACCATCTCCATTATTATACACACTAATCAAATTCTTGTCAACATCAATATTGACCTTCACAGAGTCCATTTTAGGGTCTCGTTGCTTGTTGTCAGCGGCATTGACAAGAATCTCATCGAAGATCTTGTAGAGACCAGGGACGTAGGAGATTGGTCGTTTCACCATTTGATCTGCTTCCCATACCCAAAGTGTTTGTTCGTGTTTTTCGATGGATCCGATGTAAGTATCGGGACGGAGAAGAATGTGTTCGAGCTGAGTCTTCTTCTGGAAAGTTTCTTCGATTGTTCTACCTCGTTTGGTGGGGGGTTTAGTTGTTGGTGGGATGTTATCGGTGGTGCTTGATTGCAGCGGCTGGCGTTGTTCTGTGGCCATGGTGGATTCGAGAGACACAGAGATGGTGTCTGTAGTGTAGATGGAGGAGAATGAAGGAGAAATGAGGGTTTAATGGCGGTGGGTGGAATCAACGGTAAATAAATTGGATTGAGGGTTTTGAAATTTGAAAGTGTGAGCGGGAAAATGAGTATGAAACTTTTTGAATTATGGGGAACAGGGTTATGTTATGGGTACAGTCTTTAATTTGAAACAGAATATTATTTTGTTTTTTGTTTTTTTTTTAATTTAAAAAAATTTAATTTAATTTAATTTTGGTTTTCGAATAAAATAAAGAAAATGTGATTTTTGTTCTCTATTTTGCTTCAATGGATTATTTATGTTGTTGTCTAAAATAGAGAAAAGTTTTAAGAAATTGAATTGTTAGAGCATCTCCAACAGCAAATCTAATTTTTTTCTAAAGTAGAGAATGGAAAGTCAAAATCTCTAAAAACATTTTTTTCTAACTCCAACAGCTTTTCTATTTTAGAGAATCAATCATTATTTATATTATTATAATATTCCATAATTTATCATCCCAATACATTTTTAAAAAAAACTTAAAATAAAATGTTAAAAATTGAATCTTATTGGTTGGATTGATTAAAATAATAGTTTCTCTCTCTACTTTAGGGATTATAGAGAATTCTCTATATTTAGAGATTTTTTGTTCTTTCTCTATTTTAGCAAACCTTTTAGCAAAGCTGTTGGAGATAAATAGCAAAGAAAAAGTCATTTTTTTCTATTATAGCAATGCTGTTGGACATGCTCTTATTATTTTATGTTAAATTCTTTTTGAAAAATGTATTGGATGATTAGTTTATAGATTATTTTAAGAGTGAATTACATAAATGGTCCCTTGTGAATGCCTGGATTTCACTAATCGTCCCTCCAGTTCTGAAAGTACATTGGTGGTCCCTAAAAGCGAGATATAGAGCCCAAATTTGTCCCTAGCGCTAACGTCGTCCAAATTGTTGTCGTTAGGGGTCACATGTGCCCCTCACATGAGGGGCAATTCAGTCTTTTTACCTTCTTTCCTTATTTTGCTTCTAAAAAATAATATATTATATATTATTTTTAAATTAAAAAAAATGTTTGAATGCATTAGGATAGAGCATCCTTATCATCTTCAACATCATCCACCATCACCATGAGCATAATCAACCACTGTCACCACCAGCAGCTAACCGGCGACCGCCACCACTTGCAGCTAATCGGCGACCACCACCACATGTAGCTAACCGATGACCACCACCAGCACCCATTAAACGTTAATATTTAAACCCAAAACCTAAATCATATTCAAATCAATTTTTTTTGAACATTCATACAAAAATATTCAACTTAAATCTGATTCAAACATGAAAAAAAATTCAAGCATTCATACAATATTCAAAGCTAATTAGATTCAAACCTAACAACGTTCAAACATTCATATAATATTCGAAGTTAAATCAGATTCAAACCCAAAAAAATTCAAACATCCATACAAAAAGGTTCAAACCTAAATCAAAATCAAAGCCTCGATTCTAAACATAAACAAAAGGAAAAAAAATCCTAAACCGATCATAAAATCAAAGCAACCCTAAAATAAAAAATGAATCAAAACAACCCTAATATCAAATATATCGAACCATCACTTTGGATTTAGATCTGAATCGCAACTTCGGCTTCCATATCGAGTCCATCGTTCGAGTTCGTTGTTTGTTGTTCGAGTTTCAGACCTGCTTCCATATCACGAGGGGCTGCTTGTTCGTGCACACACAGAGGAAGAGAGAACTCGTTTGTTTGTTCACTGCACAGAGGAAGAGGTGTTCTTTGTTCGCCGGAAAATGAAGAGATATGGATCAAGCAAACCAAAACTAAAAATCAAAACCATGTAGGGGGTCGCCGGAAACAAATGGAGAGGGCACGATGTTGGGGGTCGCCGGAAACCAATATAGGGGGTCGCCGGAAACAACTGGTCCTAAGTCTAGTGGCGGCGGTGGTGGTTTTAAATGAAGGAAATGGGTTTGAAAGGAAGCAAAGGATTTTGAAGGAGAAGAGAGATTAGAGAGAGAAGGTGGTTTTAGGATTCCAATAATGGTTTTCTCCATGTTTTGTTTTAATTAAAAAAAGAAATAAAAATATTATTTTAAATATGTATTTTAAATAAAATAAAAAAGGGTAAAAAGACTAAAATGCCCCTCACGTAAGGGGCACGTGATGGGGATAACGGAGCATGTCTTAACGGCGTTAGCGTCAGGGACGAATTTGGGCTCCATATCTCGCTTTTAGGGACCACCAATGTACTTTCAGAACTGGAGGGACGATTAGTGAAATCCAGGCATTCACGAGGGACCATTTATGTAATTCACTCTTATTTTAATAATATAATTAATATTGAAATATTTAAAATGAATAATTTGTTGGAGTGAGATGTAATTGTTTGCAAATATTTTGACTTTTTGTTCTTTATTTTAGAGAAATTATAGAGGGTCTTTTTGGTTTCAGTTCTATCCAATCAAATAAATAACGCTAACGTAGTGTTTTGTACGTAGATCGGACTATACAAAATCGGACTGAATAGTGTGAGTCCGTGATCGTTTACGAGATAAATCAAACAACAACAAGATATAGATTACCAACCTGTTTCTATTACAAAACGCGGATTACAGAGGTTGATAAGTTTACACTTTGAAGCTCTTTTCTCTGATGTGTTCTTGATCAATATGTTGGTCTTAGATTTGAGATTAAGATTGTGATTGTGATTGTTAGATATTTCTAAGAATATCTAAAACTATATATACTAACTAATAATATCTAGATATTAAATAAACTAATATAATAACTACAAACATAATATCTAATATAATTAACACAATTACACTTTGACAATTATTACATATTTGACCCTAGACTCATGTTGAGAGTGACTTGTCAGCTTTTACTTCAGATTGCGATCTTCGTATCAGATGATCTTGAATCCAATGAGACTGTGTCCTAACAATCTCCCCCTTTGGATCAAGATCATTACGAAAATGATTTAGCAATACGATCTTCTCTTTCAGCACAGAAGATGCAATCTCTCTCTTAGTCTTCAAGATATAGTAAACTCCCTAAAAGGTGTAGTTTTTCTCTCTTTCAGTTCATGGGAATAAATTATCTCTAGTTTCAGCTCAAAATTCTTCAGCAAAGTATTTTCAAAGAAAATTTATCTCTAATCAGCATATCTTCAGAGTACTTGCTCTTTGAAGAATTCAATCTTGTCCGTGATTCTTGAAACATGTGATTTCTTGGTTAGCTCTTCTCCATTTTTTGGGTATATCTTCTCCCCCTTTTTGATGAGAAGTGTAACGATTTCATCAAAACTTGATGACAAGAAATGTTGTTCAAAAGGAGCCTCTGATTCGTCAATGCAATAGATATTTATCCAGATCTTTGCAAATCTAGACAAAATAGTCATGTAACACCTGTAGCAATAAACAAATCAGTTAGAAACGCCTGTCAGTAACACTAAGTCACTGTGTGTAACGAATACACAATGGAAAGGAGCTGTTTGATGTTGACTCCCCCAGGGCTTCCATTTAATCATCGAAACACCACAAAGGTTATTTCTATAAACGTTATGACAAAGAAACAAATTCCTTGTGTGTTCGTGCTTGTGATAGAAAGAATTAAGCACTTGATGATTGCTTATAGGCTCGAAATTGTGTAAATCACTGAGACAACAGTAAGTTAAACACAGACTCAATGTGCATGATTGAAGTGCGAAGGTAGGGCAGACTTCCTTCTTTTCAATATCCAGATTTTCCAAATGAAAATCAGATAGCATATGCGTTGCTTCCACTTTGAAAATGAAACATTTTTCTGTTAAGAAGTAAATGAGTAGCTGGTGGGGTAATTTCAAGAGTTGTCATGGGCTAGTTTCCTGTTTCAATAATGATCACAAAAGAGTTGTGAAACACACTCTGTTCTCACACCCTCTTTCTTTTAAACATTTAGCTCACTGCTAACCGAACTCTCTTTTTCATGATAGCTCAATATCCAATCCACACTCATTTCTTTTTTACTCCTCACACCCAATCACTATGGATTAACTTCATGGGTAGAAATCATTGGTTAAAGTGATTCCATAGAAGTTGTGTTAATTCCTAGCACACTGAAATTCATGTTTTCCTATAAAGCATGTGATGCTCAGAATGATTTATAATCATGTAAGCTCATGTAGAACATTTAAAGTACACTCCCAAAATATAAAATCTTATGAAAAATCAGGAAGTGGTTTGAACGTTTAAGAATATGTTTTCAATGATTGAAAGTTGTCCTTCTTTCAATCACAAATGAGATTAAGATAAAGGAATATACCTTTAAGTGCGATCTTACATCTCATGAAGCTTAGCTTAAAGTCATAAACATATGATCGTGTAAGCTCTTCTCAAAAAAATTCTGCAAAAGTCTTAAGTCAAGTCAAAGAAACTTTATTCACTAATATTGAAAAGACAAAAAGCAGTCAAACAAATAACTTCTCTTACTCCCCCCTGAAATTATGCATCTAACATATATAATTTCAGAAATAAATATGTACTCCCCCTTGAAGGTTGATTTCCTCGTTGGAGTATCGGAGTACAATCTCTCATATCAGCATTTGAGTAAGGTCTTCTTCTTTGAAGCACGGGTTCTGATCTGTTGTAATCAGAAGCCACTTTTGACATTGATGTCCGGGTCTTGAGCTGATTTACTCAAGAACCATTCTTCTCCTACTCCCCCTTGACAGTAGGTGTCTGCAACACAGGTTTAGTTTTCTTTGGTACCCACTGTATTTGGGTCCATATGTGTTAGTTGCAGTTCTTGTGGGGGTTATGGAATAAGAACCATACCAGTAATGATCTTTGGTTCTGTGAACAGGATCATGTGTACGACAGTAAGAACAAGAATTTTCCTTACCTGATAACCTGATCATTTGATCTCTCGTGTAAACATGAGCAAGTTTACTTTTCAGCGCATTGTTCTTCGTTTCATTATGCGTATGTACACATGAGCTTTTACATTTAAGCTCATATTTCTTCTTTGTTTCAACTGGTTTCCTGTTCCAGACCAGTTCAGCTTCTTTGTAACTGTTCCTTCTCTTCCTTTGATGTGTACCTGAACCATCTATGTTTCTTTTTGAAGAAACAGGTCTGAATGTTGAACTTGCAGCTAACTTGAATGAGCATTATGAATCAGCTGAATCATCTCTAGGTGAGTGGACAATTGACTATGGAGTCTTGCGCTCAGTCACCACCACCGTTGAAATAATCTTTTCAAGCTCATTGACCTTTGAAGAATAACTGTTTCTTTCTCTGACAAGAAGGTCAATCTTCTTCTCAAGCTCACACTTCTTCCTCTTCTCTTTCCGTGCACACGTAGAAAGTTCAGATAGCTTTGCATTAAGCTTCCTAATTGCAGCTTCAAAGGTGCTTCTCTCTTCTTCAAATACCTTCTTTGCACCCTTTCTTCCGTCTGATATATCTTTTAAGAATCCATCATTCTTCTGATCAAATGCCTTCTTCTCCTTGGCAAACTGATCTCTTTCTAAAATGATTACTTTCTCAAGGTTAGAAACTTGTTGAGAAAGCTTTAAACATTTAAGCTCAAGCACCTTCTTATCCTCAATACTCTTCTTGGAAAGATCTGAGAACTTCTTCTCAAACTCTTTCTTATCTTTAATGCTTTCACCATCTGTCAAATGCTGAGAGTCGGAAATTTGCTTCCGAAGATCCTCATTGATCCTTTTTAATGCATTGACTTTTTCTTTCAGTACCTTCTTTTCATCACGATATTTCTTTGACTTCTCCGAAAAATTTGCAGCTGAACTAGCAAACTTCTGAAGTTCTAATTTGAGCATTTCAATCTTATCATCGTCATCTGAAAAACATTCCATCTTGAATATCTGTTTCTATATGATTTGCAATAAGAACTGTTTCTAAAAGTTAGTCCAGATAAAATTAGATGAACACTGAAATATAAAACCAAGTCTGGAACTGGCGCGAAATTGGACTTTGCGTGAGAAGCGGGTCGCGAGAAATGAAGTTTTCTTGAGTAGTGTGTGGCGCAAACAGGGGTTTGTGTGAGACTTGTGTAGCGCAAATGGAGGTTTGACCGGACTCTTGCTTGACCGGTAATATGTAAAGACCGGTAAAATTTTCGACCGGTAAAACGGATTGACCGATAAAAAGTTATGCTTCGACCGGTAATTGGTGGGTCGACCGGAATATTATCAATGTAGGTCGACCGGTATGTTGTAAAAATAGAATGTGGGTCGACCGATAAAATGTAAAAGTGGGTCGACCGGAAGTGAAAGTTCGACCGGTATTTTGTAAAGCTTGACCGATATGTTGATTCAAATAGATGGACCGGTATTAAAGGTTAAGCTTTGTAGAGTTTTGCATGTGAGAGGCTGCCTCGTAGATGGACCGGTATTAAAGACATGCTGATTCTTTGAATGGAAGATATGCACGTGGGTTACCTTATAGAGTAACCTTATGGAAGTGGAATGGAGTTGTGCATGGAGGAAAATGGACACGTGGAAATGAAACAACAAACAAAAAAGTGAGAGGCTGCCACGTGCTTTTCTTTAAAACTGAATGGACCGATATAGTGTATTCTTTGATTTGACCGATACAATGCTTAAAACAATGGACCTGTATGTGAGATAATATGGAGGGTAGTGGACCGATATAATATTGAGAGAAGTGGACCGATAAAATGGATTGAGAAGTGGACCAATAAAAAATATTTGAGTGGACCGATAAAATGTAGGGATCGATCGAACGGTACAATGTTTGTTTTTAACGGCCGGTAAAGTGCAACTCTCGGTCGACCGGTAAGTTGCTAATCGATCGGTACCGTTTCTTCTCCGTTTAATCGACCCTGCAACTGATAAATTGACCTGCTTGGAATTCGATTTACAACCCAATATTTTGACACTTTGATCGACTTACCAACTTTAACAAGTTCCAACACTTTGATTTCAAAAATAACCACAAAATGAAGTTTTGAATGATAGCACAATGATCTTTAAGAAATGAAGAACACAGAGACTTTGAAATTTGATTTTGAATCTGGTATCAGCTCTGATACCAATTGTGAGTCCGTGATCGTTTACCAGATAAATCAAACAACAACATGATATAGATTACCAACCTGTTTCTATTACAAAACGCGGATTACAGAGGTTGATAAGTTTACACTTTGAAGCTCTTTTCTCTGATGTGTTCTTGATCAATATGTTGGTCTTAGATTTGAGATTAAGATTGTGATTGTGATTGTTAGATATTTCTAAGAATATCTAAAACTATATATACTAACTAATAATATCTAGATATTAAATAAACTAATATAATAACTAAAAACATAATATCTAATATAATTAACACAATTACACTTTGACAATTATTACATATTTGACCCTAGACTATTGTTGAGAGTGACTTGTCAGCTTTTACTTCAGATTGTGATATTCGTATCAGATGATCTTGAATCCAATGAGACTGTGTCCTAACAAATAGTGAATAGGATATGATTGGACAAAACAAGATAACAACATTATATTTGATAAAACAAGTTGTTTGTCTAGTGTTTGCCTTGATAGATGGACATTTTTTTCTTTCATTATTGCTTATGAATTTCTCTATCATTTATTTATCTAACAACCTCAAACCCTAGTCCCATGCAAACAGTTTTCTATTTGAGTTTCGGAAAAGAAAGGAAAATTGACGTTTGAAGCTTACTGACTAGGCTCAACACTAGCTTTACATTTGTGTGATACAACGAAAAGTAAAAAATGTTTTGTAAATTGAAAATGAAAAATAATCCAGTTCATCTTTAAATTAATTAGTTGGCGATATGCTAATCATACTTGGTAAAAACTAGTTGATAAATTAGACGACAATATAAAATTGTGTAACATTTAAAGTGACATGTTAAATATTTAGTTGGAAAAATATAAGGGCGTAATTAGGGGGAAAAGTGGAACACTATTTGAAATAGCATTTCAGATAACTAACTTATGGCGAACGGGGAGTGAGCTTTTTCAATAAGCTAGCTTATTGTCATGTCAAAGCTACCCGATAAACCATATATCGAAGATCAATCAAAGAGATTGGCAAAATCTTCAAAAATTATCAAGAAGGATCAAACAAGGATTAAGTAGATCCAAGCATGTTATGGAATGATCCATACGCCTTTAGTACATAGATTTATCTAGATAGATGCATAAACTAGTACTAAATAAGTTGTAGTCTTTCATTTGTAAATCACTCCACAAACACTAAAGAAGTTGAGTAATAGAAGAAGTGTTATTTTAGTCATTTTTAGCATTGATGTTTGCTCATCTTGTTCGCTATTCTTGTAGTTTGACTGATTAGTTCGAGAAAACTAATGTCGTATATGAGCTTCTGAAGACAACTCTGTAACAAGTGGTATCAGAGCGAAAATTTGAGGCGATGACAAACAAAATGGAGATGAACTATATGATTAGGGAGTAGACCCGAATACGGGGAAGCCTCGTCAAGAAGTGTGAGTCCAAGATCACTAGAACTTCTAGAGAGAGAAAGTAGAGAGAGAGTAAGAGTGAAGCGCAAGATAGGATTTCAGTAATTGTGCGTATGTTTCTTCTTTCAAGACACAAGACCAAAGGGACTTAAATACCCTTGGTCAGATACAATATTGATCAGCTCTAAACACAGTATTGACCAAGTCCTATAAATACAATGATTACTATAAAATCAGACCTAACAATCTCCCCCTTAGTAATCATTGGCGCTTTGGTCTTCAAAAATTATCTTCAATAACAGCACGGACCAACAAAGCGACTTTCAGAAGCTTTCTGACTTTTAAGAAAAAAATTCTTACATCAAAAGAATTTGAAATAGCTGAGTGAATGGAATCTTTGAGCGAATCTTGATCAGCAGATAATCATTTGAACTCTTTGTCTCTTTAACTTCTCCCCCTCATGACCTTGATGATCTTGATCAACTTGGTCATGCAAATGTTGGAGACGAGAAAGGGAAAGATCTGCAAAATCAAAGAAACAGAGAAAACAGAGGAAGTTTGCGTTCCATGCAGGAAGCGCAAAGCAAGGTTTGCGTTCTATGTGTGACGCGCAAAGCAAGGTTTGCGGTTCACATGTGACGCGCAAAGCAAGGTTTGCGGTTCATGAAGGAAACGCAAAACAAGCTTTGCGTGTCATGCCTGAAGCGCAAAGTAGACTTAGAAAAAATTTACCTTGTTAAGCTCTTTGACTCCCCCTACACAAATGCATTAGATAAGACAATTCGAGATAGCATTTATGTAAAGAAAATCAGACACTCCCCCTCAAAAACATATATAATCTTTGAAATACATCTCTTTGTTCACTCCCCCTTGAATAATGCATAAACCCATTAAAATATATTTATGAGAACACAATGATCAAATATTAATGTAGAAAGAAAAATATACTGAATATAAATTTTGAAACGACTAAACATATAAAATTTTAAATACTAAACAAATTAAATTCTACAGAGTAAAATATTACAATGTTATCAAACATTTGAAATCAAACATATGTTGTAGGATACAAGAACAAGTTTCATTGCATATCAAGTTAAGACATGTTCAGTTTCAAAAACTTCCAGCAATCTATTCAGTGTGCTCACATGCGAATCTTCGATTAGCTTCAAGAAAATGCAATTCTAAAAATATTATAGAGAACTTTGCATGTACTAACACGAAGCCATAAAAAATTAAGACTTTCACAAATTTACAGGTTTATCACAACTCAAACATTTTACCAAGTATCATGAGATGTGTGCTCATTGGCATCTTTTAGCATTGTGCTCATTGGCATCTTGACATGAGTGTGCTCTTTGGCATCTTTTAAGCTCGTGCACTTTGGCATCTTTTGATAAAAAAGTTTATTAAGTAAAGAACATGCCGTAAACGTAACTTTCTATCTGACCCTATTGCAGGATTTGGGTCAGCCGCTCCCAGACCAGTTGGCCTTAGGGGACTAGGTGTCAAGCACCCCTTGAAACTTACTCTCCCAGATCAGAAAGGCTACATCGACATATCCTAAACCCATTCATAGCAGTAGAACATGACTTTCGATCTGGTTCTATTGCAGGATTTCTGTTCGATCACTCCCAGACCAAATGACCTTAGGGGACCAGATGACAAGCATCCCATGGAACTTACTTTCCCAAACCAGAAAGGTCACAGGTACAAACTTTTAAACTTAGAGATTTCTGTATTTTAAGAATTTAATATTCATCTCAATCACTCAGATCAACGTCTAAATGCTTAGCCCATATTTTCATTCCAATCTATAATTCTGATCATTTAGGTAGTCTAAGCAAAGTAAACTATAAAAATTCCGACTCACATATCTTTAAAGCATTAATAAAAGTTTCAAACATGTTGCTGACTTTTCGACTTTTGTAAGACTTGAAATTTGACCATATAAAAACTTTAATATAAACAAAAGAACTTGAAAATTTATCCTAGACACATATTTTATTCAAAAGAAAGAAAAAATGTAAAACTTTACTTTATAGAATAAAATTTGTAAAGATTTAAACTTTTAATAGATATTTAGTTCGAACAAAATAAAATTCAACTATTTCATCTTTTACATTGAAGAAAATAAATTTGTGTCTCATATTAAAAGAAATTTTTGGGTAATACAAATTCATGAGATAGATAAACAAGCTCAGATTCTTGAAACATTGAGAAAAACTAGAATAACATCATTATCAGAGATAAATGCAGCGGAATTAAAATTGATGTACTCACAGTATCTCATTTAGTCATAAGCTTAAATCATTGAAGAACGAGTTCTAAACTGTTGTGTTTAGAAGTCGATGTCTATGAAGTGCGGGTCCTGAGCTGAATTACTCAGAAGCCATCGTTCTATTACTCCCTCTTAACATGTGATGCCTGCAACTTTGAATCAGATAAAGATTTGGGTACCCACTTGTATTTGGGCCCGTGTTTGTTAGTTGCAGTTCGTATGGGAAAATATTTGTCAGACTTAACATTTAAAGCACGAGGAATATGATCAGAAAAATAATCACAACCATCAGAAGAGAAAGCATAATCATCAGAACTAGAATCTGAGGAAGAACATGAGACATGTTTTGAAATTTGAATCATTTGCTTTATAGAGTATTTTGAAATTTTATTACATTTAGCAAATGAATCACTGTTATAAAGTTTGTCTACATATTTATCCCCATCAATAATAGATTCATCAGATGTCCGCCTCGCTCTCCAGATTTGCTTCTTTGACTTGCTCACAGTCCTATATGAAAGAATAGAATCGAAAGAATTAGAACAGTCAGAAATAACTTTATCTTGTTTCTTCGACTTCTTTGACCGTCTTCTTTTACGCTTAGGTTTATAATATTGATCATTTAGCGTAAAAGAATCATCAAGAATTTTAGACGAAATATTTAAATCAGAAGAAATAAATTTATCCAAGCAACCAATCTGATCAACTAATAAATCTGAATTTGCCTCGGAGTCTGAATTATTTTGAGAAAAGATTTTAAAATTTGAAACTTCCTTTTTATTTTCCTTAGAATCAGAAGATATGCTAGAAATAGAATCTGATTTTTTTAAAATAAATTTTCTTCAAGACTAGACGTCATGAAAGAAAGAATAATATCAGATTCAATTTTCTTCAAAATATTTTGATCTTCTATCTGATCTTCAAGATCTATGATTTTTCCTTCTAATATTAATGGAGGAGTATATTTCTTCGAATCATAAATGATTGGAGAAATATTTTCCTTATCAGAATCAGGAGCATACGAAGGAATAAAATCATCAGATATTGAAGATTTGATAGAAGATATATCATTTAAAACTCTTCTTCCTCTTCTTGATTTTTCAGGAAAATATTTTGCATTTTCAGACGTATAAACAAAAGGAATTTCATTTTTCTTGCTATTTATCCTTTTCTCATTTTCGAGATCTAACACTTCCTTTTCACTAGTCCAATGAAATTTAAACTGTGGACCATAGTGTGCAAGAGTTAGATATTCGTATTTATATAAGGTGGGAACTTCGTCTATCACTTTGTTTAAAAATTGAGGATTATCAAAACCAAGTCCCCATCTCTGTTTTAAAGCCTCTTCACTCCTTGGTTTGTTCATATAGATTGTTTGTTCAGATTGGTCTCTTCGATAAAGCTTTTCTTCTAACTTAATTATTTTATCAGAAAATTCATCTTTTAAATTAGTCATAGATGTCAAAGATTCAAGATAAGTCTTGTTAGAATTTTCCAAAGCATCCAATTTCTTTTGAAAGATGTCTTTAGTATTTTCTAAAATAGATTTTTCATCCTTCAAAGAAATTTTCAGCTTTTCAATCAAATCTGACTTTTCAGAATTTAGATTCTTTTCAGATATTAACTTAGAACGCAAATCAGACAAAGCATTAATCATGATATCCATCTGAGAGGTAATATATTGGTATTCAAATTCAGAATATACCTCATCCTCATCAGTATCAGAATCATCTGACTGGTCATCTCCGACTAAGCACATGTGAGCGATCTCGACATTGGAAGCTTCGTCGTCGGAATAATCCAGCCAGAATTCTTCTTCGGCCAATAAAGCAGTTCCGTTCTCTCTCTTTTCTGCTAGTTCCATTTTCTTTCGGTAGTAGGCTGAGTCCCTAACCTTCTTTGCTCTACACTCCTTTAACATGTGACCCGGCTTTCCACAGTTGTAGCAAGCATTAGTCTTTGGCTCGGGTACTTTGGCTTTGAAACCGGAAGTGAAGCGTGAAGAGTTGGAACCAGATCTAGGTTGGAACTTCTTCTGGTAATGATGAGAGAGAAGGATCATGGCTTTCTGTAAGGCCTCTCCATTGTCATCAGTTGACCCGGTGTAAGCATTATCAGACAACGCTTGTTTAGCTAGTTGCTTTGTGAGAAGAGCAACCAGATCAACTGTCTTCTTGTTCTTTTTGTCTAGCTTGACCTTTTTCTCTATCACCAAGCTCTCATCAGTTAGCACAATCTTATACAACTCTTGAATCTGCATCGTGGAAATTCTGACATCGTTCCTCAGTCTATGACATGATTTGTTCCACTCTGGCTGAAGAGAATTAAGGAATTTCAGATTCGTCTCAAGAGCAGTCTTTTCCACTTTAATCTTTCTAAGATCATTAATCACAGCGTAAAACTGGTCAAAGATAGCCTTCAGAGATTCATTGTCCTTTGCCTTAAATTCCTCAAAGTTGTTCATGAAGCGTGTCTGGCGAATCTGAGTAGCAACTGATGACCCAAGCATGATCTTTTCTAATTGAGTCCACATCATATTCGGATTATGTTTGAAACAGTCAATTCGATTGTAGATCGTGTTAGGCAGAGCTAGCATCAAATTGGACTTTGCTTCTCTATCGACTTTTTCTCGTTTGATTTCATTATCAGTCAAAGGAATGTCACCTTTTGGCTTGACAAATGGTCCTTCAGACAAAGATTTCATCATGTACTCTCCGTTACTCTGATGCTCAATGAAATTTATGAACCTGTCTTGCCACTGTGTAAACTCATCTTCGTTGATTAAGACTGGTGGACGAGTATCTGTTCCCAATTGCATCATCAGATCATTTGAGTAGAACCTAGCTTGGAAAGCAAACTTGGCAGAATCCATTGCAAATGTAAATCTGAAAATCAAAAATCAGATTGTATTGAAAATTTTCGAAAAAAAAAATAATAAATAAAAAAAAATATTAAAAATTGACAATTTGAAAAACACTTGATATGACACAAAGATTAAAAAGAAAAAAATTTAGAAGACACACTAAAAAAATTTCCAGACTTTTTTTTTTTTTTTTTTTTTAAACTAAGACAGGGAGACCCGCAAAGTGGAGCTTTGCGGGTGAAGACAGAAACGCAAACTGAGGTTTGCGGGTGTTGAGGGAAACGCAAAGTTAGCTTTGCGTGTGAAGAGGGAAATGCAAAGTAAACTTTGCGGGTGTAGAAGGAAACGCACGGTGGACTTTGCGGGTCACACTAGAAACGCAAAGTGAACTTTGCGGGTCTAACTAGAAACGCAAAGTGAAGCTTTGCGGGTCTAACTAGAAACGCAAAGTGAACTTTGCGCGTGTAGTAAGATCCGAGAACCTGACTTTTGTGTGTGACACTTGAGACGCACAATGAACTTTGCGGGTCTAATGTGAACCGAAAACGCAAAGTATGATGAATGAGGCGCAAAGCATATGAATGAAACGCAAACTTCAAGAATGAAACGCAAAGTTCATAAACTCGTAAAATTTTGCAAAAACAGATCAAACCAAGAAATTTAAGCAAGAAATGCATATACTGAACTTCGAAAACACAATTCTAACAACAATTAATAACCAATTTCGATTAAAACACACTAAAACTCAAAATCAAGAATGTAACAGTACCGAAACTCGTTTTTTCAGAAAATTACAATTTTTCAAAATCGAAGATCAAAACATGAATTTTATGCAAAACAATAAGAATCAAACATGATTGACAATTCAAAACGAATCTAAACCAATTAAAATCACACAAAATTAACCAGAAACATATCCAAATTTTGTGAGAAATCAAGAAAACGAGATTTTATTGAAAAACTCAATAAAATCGATCAAATTTTCGATTTCAATCACTAATTCAGATCAATACAAACAATCTCTCAATCCTCTCAAGATCTAGCAGGCTCTGATACCAATTGTGAGTCCAATATCACTAGAACTTCTAGAGAGAGAAAGTAGAGAGAGAGTAAGAGTGAAGCGCAAGATAGGATTTCAGTAATTGTGCGTATGTTTCTTCTTTCAAGACACAAGACCAAAGGGACTTAAATACCCTTGGTCAGATACAATATTGATCAGCTCTAAACACAGTATTGACCAAGTCCTATAAATACAATGATTACTACAAAATCAGACCTAACAAGAAGCCACCGACATTTTAAAGCAAAAGTTAGTGGTAATTAAAGGAGTTGATGACTAACCCGAATGCTAAAGTTGTTGATATGGAGAAGTCCGACGGATAATTGAAGGAAATGATTGATTATCATGGTCATCTTGTTTAAGATAACCATCAACAAGTTGGAGTCTCAAATAGGGGTAATTGAATATTATAGGATAATCGTGATGATTAACATGACTTTTAAGCAGTAAGACAAGACAAATTGGTTTTCATAATATTTTCGAAAATTGGGGTACATGCTAAAGTATGATGTTTCACGTTAATGTAGTTTAAGTGATATTTTAAGATATATGTTTTGTTATAAACTAAGCATGTATCATTACAACAAAATCGAATTTATAGGATGTCGAAGTTGTCTAGACGTCATAATAGACTGCTTCATATAACTTAAGTATATATATGCCCAAACAATAATGTGCCATATGTAAAAGTGTTGCAATAACTTTATAGAATTTTTTGGCCGTTTTAACTGTTATAGGAAAAGCAGAATAGAACAACAGTAAATAGAGAGAATGAAATATGTTATTCTCATTAATCATGGAGAAGTTTACAAAGAAAAAGAAACATTAATTATGGTAAATTCTAATACTAGGAAACTATTCTGTCAATCACTTATTTTGATGATGGCACATAATCGTTCAACACTCTCCCTTGTGCCGAGTCAAATGAATGATAGTGCATAGTTCTTGCCTCATTAAAACTGTATGCCAAAGAAACAAAACTTAATGGGAAAAATAAAAACTTTGGACGAAAGAAATAGTACAAGGCACCAATAAACAATTCATTTAGTTTACTATATTTCTTGATTTGTACATCAATCAAGAGGTTTATAAAAGAAGATGATTTATAAATTGTTGCATCACTAAAACCTTGCACCAATGAACAAAACTAAGTGGGAAAAATAAAACCTTGGGTGAAGAAAAGAGCACAACATACCAATGTCACATATATAGTAGACTCCCTCTTTTGTCTACTACTCCCCCTGATTCATACATTAATCGTGGGAGTTTGAAAACATTTGCATTTTAATACTTTCTACATGTTTCCAAAATATGGTTTTAGGTAATGATCTGGTAAAATATGTCATATTATTCTGATATCTTACCTGATTCTCTTGAATCTAGAGGAGAGTTTGTTATTGTTGATTGTATAAAAACTTAAACAAAATATGTTTTGTGTTATCACCCTTGATGTATCTTACTTTCATTTATTCGTTGATGCATTATTTCCATATATGCAAGTAAGATAGTGGTTGAACTCAAAATTACTAGCTCATCTAATATGTTTAATGACATTCCTTAATCATATACATATCTTGAATAGTCTCATGGAGAGTAATATTCTTGAAATAGTTCAAGGAGGTAGTTACAAGGGTTTGCTTAGTTTACTTCCAAGCAATCGGAGTGTTCCCTGTGGTAATTCCTTATCCAGTTTAGGAACAACTGTTCTATGGGTCAGACAGATACCTAATATCAACAAACACATACCAAGACATTGTTTGGTGTTTAAGCAAATGGAAACCATGATGATTGAGCTTCAAGACTTATAAGCTAAACTCAAAAAGGAGAAAAGCAGAGTTGCGAAAAAGCGTTAAACAATTTTAGATCTCAACAAGGAAATTGCTGGGAACAAGAACTTGATTGACTCTTTGAACAAATCTGTTACTGTTTTTGAAAAACAAAAAGCTTGTTTTGAAAATCAAATTTCTGAAACGGTTTCTAAATTTAATAAATATGAACTTTAGAAGAAAGAGTTTGTTGTCAATTATAATAAATTTGCAATTTGAAAACAAATCTTTGCTTAAAAATATTAATGGTTTGGAAGCAAAACTTTATACTCGAGATCAAACTGATCAAACCATTTATCTAAACAAACCAAAGGAAGTTATTGATTTCAAAGATAATTGGGGAATTGGTTACGATAACCCATATTATCTAAAGAAAGCAATCAGAAAGCAGCCAACTTTATATATATAACTTTGATTTCTTACAAGTGGCTGACAAATGTTCTCATTTGAAACCCAAATTTGTTATAAAATCATCTGATGAGGTTGAGGCTAAGGAAGATGAGAACAAAAAGAACACAACCAAAATGCAACTACCATTCTGCTATAAAAATCTGAATGATAGTTATCTTTCTGAGCAACCAAAATTTCTATTAAACGATTATTTTCAAAGCTATTCTACTGAGGAGATGGAGGCAAAACGTGTTAAAGCAAAGATCTATGTTCCTCCACTCGTGTTGGAAAGCAAAATTTCTGAGCTTGAAAACATCTTAGCGGAAGAAACAAATTTGGTTGATCTTGAGAAGATTGTATTTTCTACTGTCATGATGAACACTAGTTTCAAATCTGAAGTTACAACTGATAAATCCGAAACAGAAAGAGTTTGTGAAAACAACTCCACTGATTCAGATGCATCATCTTGTAAAATTTTCATGGGAAATGTTTTTACTAATCCTAAGGGGTTGTTTGTTTGCCTCTTAATGGTTCTATTAAGAGGCAACCTCTGAATCACTAAGAGGTAAATCTTGTTTGGCAAAAAAAAGGGTTGCCTCTTAATGGTTCCAAAAGCCTCTTAATGGTTCCAAAACCCTCTTAATGATTTTGTAACTTGATCCTCCCTTAACCATTAAGAGCCCTGATTTCATTATGAACAATTAGCAAACAACCATATTTCATTTTACACTATATCATAAAAACCTCTTAATCATTCAGACCAACTTAATCATTCTGCACTAAACCATTCAGCAACTGCCAAACAACCCCTAAATCTTCAGATTGTGCTAAAATGTCTTATCAAAAGAAGTGTTTTAAAAAGACAAATGATTTTAATTTTCCAAATTCTTCCTAGGCACAACAATTTGATGATGATGTTAATGACTTGTTTGCGGTTGAAAATGATTTTTTTAATTCTGATGGTTGTTTGGATGAAAGTGTTGATAAATTTGATTTCAATGCTAAACTTCCAGATCATACTTCTTTTGTTATTAATAATGTTGTTTTACCTAGTGTTTTTGAAAAAGGAGAAACATCAACTAAGGTTGATGATTCAGTTCCCGTGAGTACCTATTATTCTAAAGGTAAGAAACAAAAGAAAAGGCGCTCAAAGAAACGGACCAACATAGGTAAGCACATGAAAACACAGACTCTTAAATCTCATGTTTCTAACAAAGCTAAATCTTGTGTTTCAGAATTGAAATGGAAAAAGTCTGAAGCGAGATTGTAATGGAGACCAAAAAGGAATATTGAAGAGACTATAAAATCATTTTCTGATTCAAAATGTAATAGGACTTCTGATAGTTTTCCTGATGTAATTGGTCAAGTTGCTTCCCATAAAACAAAACTTGTAACTCCTTACAATACTTATTCAATAAAGCAATTGATCCAATTATCTCCGTCTACTACTCAGTTTTCCACATATGGTCGAAATGATTTTGTGACTCGACAATATTCTGATTGTTGGTTTGGTACTTATTATATACATCATTCTAATGTTTTTGAAAAACAAAGAGGACCCAAATTCAAATGGGTACCAAAATCTTGTGCTAACATGAAAGGACACATCTATAAATGGGTACCTAAACCTATTGTTGTCTGATTTCTCTTGTGCAGACCCGTCATATGTGGTACTTGGATTCAGGATGTTCCAAGCATATGACAGGACAGAAAGATATTTTATCTAATTATACAGAGAAATTCTGCGGCAACGTGATATTTGGGAATGACCAGTTTTCATCAATTCTTGGTTATGGAGATGTTGTGAGAGAGAACGTAATGATAAAGAAAGTGAGTTATGTTGAAGGATTGGGACACAATCTGTTCAACATTGGTCAGTTTTGTGACAAGGATTTAAAGGTCAACTTCAAAGCCAAGAGGTGTTGTGTTAGAACTGAAGATGGCAAATAACTCTTGGTCGGGACTCGAAAGTCAAACCTCTACACGATTAATCTGTCAAATGTCAAGGCTGATAATGTGGTGTGTCTACTTTCTAAAGCCTCTATGCAATAAAGCTGGTTATGGCATAGAAGGCTATCTCATCTCAACTTCCGATACATTAACACGTTGGTGACTGGCAATTTGGTCAAGGGATTACCTTAGTTGAAATACGTCAAAGAACATATGTGTGACGCGTATGAGAAAGGTAAGATGAAAAGAGCCTCACATAAGCCTAAGCCTGAACCGAGCACAAGTACTCCTTTAGAACTGTTGCATATGGATCTCTGTGGTCCAATGCGAACTCAAAGCATAAACGACAAGAAATATGTCTTGTCATTGTGGATGATTATTCTAGATACACTTGGGTCAAATTTCTAAGATCAAAAGATGAAACGCCCGATGTCATCATCTCATTCTTAAAGATCGTTCAAGTGAACTTGCAGAAGACAGTTAAGCTTCTTAGAACTGATCATGATACAAAATTCAAGAACAAAATTGTTGACGATTATCTCGAATCGGTTGGGATAACTCATCAGTTTTATGCTGCCAGAACTCCGGAACAAAATGGGGTAGTTGAATGAAGAAATCAGACTCTTGTAGAGGTTGCACAAACGATGTTGAGCCAGTCCGATCTACCTTTATTTTTGTGGGCCGAAGTTGTCTCAACTGCATGTTATACTCAAAATCGTTCAATCATTCATCGTCGGTTTGGTAAAACACCATATGTTTTGATAAATAATAGAATACCTAGCATTAAACATTTTCACATCTTTGGATGCAGGTGTTTTGTGCTGAATGACAAGAAGAACTTGAACAAGTTCAGTCCAAAGGTTGATGAAGGCATTTTCATTGGATATTCTCAAACATCTGTGGCTTACAGAGTGTACATGAAGAAATTCAAGCTAGTTATTGAGGGCGTAAACATTTCATTTGATGAAGAAATGGCTTCTGATCAAATCAGTTCAGAACCCGTGATAACAGGAGTATTAGGTTCTGGACAAATCAGTCCAGAACCTGTGGTTAATGTTTCCAATTCTGATAAAGAGTCAACGTCAACGTCTCATTTAACAGAATTAGATTTATTGTTTGAACATTTTTATGATGAGTTTCTTGGTTCTAAAGTGACTAAACCTGTTGTGATTGACAGATCTGAAGACTCAAGTAATCATCAACCAATCACATCAGATATATCACCTGAATCAAATTCCCCGATTCAAGAAGAAACTCCAGTTCAAACACCTACTCAATCAGTTGAAGTTGCAAATGAAACTGTAGAGCTAGAAGTTTCACATTCAGTTGGATGTATTGTCATGCCTATCCAACAGACATCAAATGTCCAATCCACTGAAACTTTAGCACAAGTTACTTCAATTGAACCCCAACAAGTAGAACATAGTGGATATCTAGATGATCAACATGATCAATCTACATATATACCACTCCCTCATGTATACAAGTAGACCAAAGAGCACCCGGTACATCAAATTATTGGAGATCCTTCAAAACCGGTGCAAACTAGGTCTATAACTGCTAACGAATGCATTTTAATTCATTCATGAGCAAAATAGAACCAACAAAAGTTTTAGAAGCTCTTTGTGATCCAGATTAGGGTACAACCATGCAAGAAGAGCTCAATCAATTTGAAGCGCTTAAAGTCTGGCGATTGGTGCCCCGACCTGAAGGGAAGACAATCATTGGCACCAAGTGGGTATTTAAGAATAAAAAGGATGAGAATGGTGTTGTAATTCGAAATAAAGCAAGACTTGTAGCCAAGGGATACAGAAAGAAGAAGACATTGATTATGATGAGACCTATGCACCAGTTGCACGTATTGAGGCAATTAGGATGTTCCTAGCCTATGTTGCACATAAGAATTTTACGGTCTATAAGATGGATGTCAAGACATTCTTTCTGAATGGATTGTTGAAAGAAGAGGTGTACGTTTCTCAACCTGAAGGATTCGTAAGTGCGGACAAACCAAATCATGTATATCTTCTAGACAAAGCACTTTACGGACTCAAACAAGCTCCTCGATCCTGGTATGACGTGTTATCCAAATTCCTTGTCAAGTCTGGATTTTCTAAAGGTAAAATCGACACCACCTTATTCATAAAAAGGGAGAAAGATTATATCATTTTAATTCAAATTTATGTGGATGATATAATATTTGGTTCAACTAATCCAAAGTACTGTAAGAATTTTTCTAACCTCATAGTGTCACGTTTTCAAATGAGTATGATGGGAGAGATGAACTTCTTTCTCAGATTACAAGTTAGACAATTTTCCACGGGGATTTTTATAAATCAATCGAAGTATATTGTTGACATTTTAAAGAGATTTCATATGTCAATTGTACTCCTATTTCAACCCCGATGGCACCAGGTACTAAAATCGGAGCTGATCTATCGGGAAAAGTTGTTGATCTTAGGACTTATAGAGGAATGATAGGTTCTTTAATTCACTTAACGACGAGTAGACCAGATATTATGTTTTCTACATGCTTATGTGCTAGATATCAAGCTTCACCTAAAGAATCCCATATGCCAACTGTAAAGCGGATATTTAGATATCTGAAGGGAACTACAGATCTTGGTTTGTGGTATCATAAAGATACAAGTTTTGAACTAACAACGTATTCGGACGTATATCATGCAGGTTGTATGTTAGACAGGAAAAGCACATCGAGTCACATTCAATTTCTTGGAGACAAGCTCGTAAATTGGGCGTCAAAGAAACAATTATGTGTTTCCACTTCAACTGCTGAAGCAGAGTATGTAGCTGCTGCTAGTTGCTGCTCTCAAGTTTTGTGGATGAGGACACAACTTCGAGACTATGGATTCCAATTCCACAAGATTCCTATATATTGTGATTCGAAAAGCGCCATATCCATATCAGCTAATCCTATTCAGCACACAAAGACTAAACATATAGATGTGCGTTATCATTTTATCAAAGATAATGTTGAAAAAACTACAATTGAACTTTACTTTGTAAACACAAACTATCACCTTGCTGATTTGTTTACCAAGCCGTTAGACGAAAAGAGATTTAATTTTCTCATTTTGAAACTTGACATGTTAAACCTCAAGACATGGCATGTTAAACCTCAAGGCATAATCTGTAGTTACCTAGTACAATTTATTTTTCTATTTTTCTTCATTTCTTTATTTTTAATCTGAACGATATCTGCACTGAAAGGTTTTGCTCATGGTTTCAGGGGGAGTGTGACATAAGGTTTAGATGATCTATATTCAAGGGGAAGTTATAACATTTATTGCATATATTTTGTACTGACAAATTTTATGATGCATATTTTCAGGGGAAGTAAGGACATTGATTTCTGATTATTTCTGATCAGAACTCGTTCTTAACAAGTTTTATTGCTTTCATGTTTTTAATTTTTCAATAAATGTATTGGTTTTCAATAAGACTTTGTTGCTTTGATGTCTTTTTGACTATTTGCAGATTTTGAGGGGGAGCTTACATGATCATATCAATTATGACTTTGGAGCTGACTTAATGAGATTTAAGCTAAGCGTAAGGACTATTCTACTCTTAATCTCATTGTGTTTGAAAGAAGGACAACTTTCAGACATGAAAACATGTTTCTAAATGTTCAAACCACTTCTCAATTCTTAAACAAATTTCATGAATTCAGAAGTGTGATTTTCTATGTTTTCATACATGCGCGTTATTGATTAACTGACCGTGTGTTTCCAAAGATTAATACTTGTGTATTATCTATTCCATATACTGTCAAGTATTCATACACATCGGTTTAGTATTTTTGATGACTTTATTATTACCATGTCATAAAATGAAACAATTTTTCAATGGTAATAAACCCCGTTTGATATTCAAAGTTTGTTGAGCGTTAATTCATTTAAAGCGTTTCTTTGAAGAATGTCTATATTTGATTCGTATAGACAACATCCAATATTTCATGACCTAAGCTTTTAATGATAAATCATTCATATGTGATCTTTTCATACATTTTCAGATTCTCAAAACATATCTATTGATTTCACTTTATTAATTCAATTTATTTGTTTTGGGAGAATCTTCCATGATTAAAATGCTCAAATCCTCATGATTATTTTATGAGCATACATATATCTGACATATACTTTGTGATTTAAGTGATAAAGTTAAATTGTTGAGCAACCTTTTGCTTTTAGGACAATTACATGGGATCATTGTGTGAGATTTCAAATGAACTTCTATGGATTCACGTTAACCAGTGTTTCCCACCCAAGAAGTTATCCTTGAGTGATCGAGATGCGAGGAGTAAATATCTGAGTGTGGGTGTGTGCTGAGGTAAAATGGAAAAGAGAGTTTGGTTAGAAGTGAGCTCAATGTTAAAAAGAAAGAGGGTGTGAGATCATAGTAAAAGAATATTAAACTCTACACCAAAACTTTTTCTGAGCCGGGCAGCCATATTACTATTGTTTCACGATTCTTTCGTGAACATCCTTGAAATAGGCAGTGAGCCCATGCCAACTCTTGCTTTATACCCCACCAACTACTCTTTTTTTTTCTCAACAAAGAGATGTTTCAATTTTTCTTGGGGACGCAATACATAATCTATCTCGTCTTCATTTGGAAGATGTGGATATTGAAAAAGAAGGAAGTCTACCCCACCTTCGCATTTCGATCATGCACATTGAGTCCGTGTATTACTATTGTTGTTTAAATGGTTTACACATTTTGAGTCTTTTATAAAACATTTATGTTTAAATCCTTTCATACACAAGCACAAACACACAGAAAATTTGTTTTTCTGTCGGAACGTTCATAGAATAATCTTGTGTTATTCGATGATTGAATGGAAGACCTGGGGAGTGAACATCAATAAAACTCCTTGTACAGTACATTCGTTGTACTAAGTAGCTTTGTGTTGCTTACAGACATTTTAACTGATTCAATTGTTGATTCAAGATTACATTCTTATTTGTCTGAATTTGAAAAGATTCGGATGAATACATTATGAATTGACAGATGTTCAGTGGCTCAATTTAGAAAAATCAGTGGGTCAAAAATCAGAAAAAGATTCATGACATTTTTTGGAGACCGTTTTGATGATTTCTATGCTCTACATCATCAAAAAGGGGGAGATGATCAAGAAATGTTTGAATTTGAGGAAGTTACATGTTCGGAATATGGGAGAGAATTATATTGAGATGATCAAGAAATGACAAAGTTTGAAAGATTTATTGTCTGAGTTACGGGAAGAATGTTCGGAAAGAAAGAGAAAGTTCAAATGTTCTGAAAGACTGATGCAATTTGCTGAAATTTTCTTTTGAAGATTGTTTGCTAGAACAAAAGTGAGCTGAATTTGAAGATAATTTCTTTTCTGAAGTCTGAAAGAGGTTTTTATTACCTTGGGGAAGATGGTTAAAACTTATTGAAGAAGACATTCACATACTTTGGGGAGATTAATGAAAGTTTGAAGAAAGTTCAAAGAAAGAAAGATGTTGAAGATGATCACTGTTAGATACATAAAGAGGAAGATTGTTCATGAATGCTGAAATTTAATTTGAATCCAAAAGGGGAGCTTCAATGCTTATTATTTTTGAAGATGATCTTGAATCCAAAGGGGGATACTGTTAGCACATAAATATGCTGGATCCAAGATCATGAAGATTGAAAAGTCAAAACTCAAGTCAAAGCCTCTTAAAAGCAAAAGTCAAAGTCAAGCATAATAAAGGAAAGTCAAGTCAGCTAGTTTAGTTAGTTTTGTATTTGTAAGCTTGTAGGTATAAATACCTTATTTTCGTTTGTAGACTCATATGACTAAGAGAGAGGAAAATTCTAAAGTGAGAAATATCGTACAAATTGAGAGCATCGTGTACTATGGATTTTGTGATCAATAGAAACATATTGTTGAATTCAGTAGTTGGTTATCTTGATTAGAACACACTTGGGACACACATCTACTAGTTTGACACATTAGTTTCCATGATATATGTTTACTTTCATATTCATTAGAACTTATGTATATATGCTAATTTCCATTTGATACGAATATCTTTACAAGGTTTCTATTAATCTTGTACCAACAAGAAAATGACAATCCTTCGTCTATATATTTTGGTTGGATGAATTATAAAATAAGTATTTGTCTATCTTTTTAGATTGTGTGGAATATTCTACAAAAACTCAAGTTCTCCTCGATACATTCCTACACGGAACGAAGAAATATTGAGAGTTTTGTATTTGTTTTTAATGTATTTCTTTACATCTATAATGGTTAAAGATTTGAGTGTGTATATTAATTTTATGCTTAACATAAATTTCAAGAAAACATATGCTTAATCAATCTTAAATTAATATGATATAGTTCATTTTCAACTTGTTCTCTTTTCGATAGAAGCACCCTTTAATGCATTTCTTATTTGATTGTCCTTTATCACCTGGTGCAGTAGTTGTTTCTCTACTCCAGATATTGAAAAGTCATTCCCGATTCTTACCATGACCCTGACCCTTTCGAGGGTCTCGTCCACATGGTGCGTAAATGTCACATGTGTGAAATTGTATTTAACTCACAATCCTTTTGAGTTGTTTCCACTTCTAACATTTTCATTATTGATCTTGAGAATTTTCTTTGTCTCGACATATGTGGTATTATTATTCGAAAGAACCTTGTTATGTCTCTCAACCACTTGCAGTAGGTTGATGAGTTTTTCTAAAGGTTACATTCCAACTTATATTGGTTCATTAATATTTAATGATGTATGAAAAGTGGAAATAATGTTATGAATCATGTCATCTTATGTGAGTTCCTTGCCATAGAGATTGAGATGCATTTTTGGGATACAACATTTATTTGTTGAAATCAGTTACCTTTTTGTAATCGAGTAAGCGGGTTTCATTCCGCTGTACGATTAGTTCGCAAAGTACATGTTCATGAATACTCCCGATTCTCCGGGTCGTGCCTGGGGGAGGGCGGGCCGGGCGTACGCCCAAGGCCCACAAGAAATAGGGGCCCAATTTTTTTAATATATACTATATAGTATGAGTTAAAAAAAATTAGTAAACAAAAGAGACACAAAATTTTAAAGTATTTAATAGGTCACCAAAAAGAATTTAACATTATATTAAGGGCCTAAACAACATGTATTAGTTAATTAAATTGGAGAATAAAATATGTAAAAAGTTCATTGATCATTCATTTTATAGTTTTGTTTATTTCCTTATTTTTTCTCTAAGTTTTTTATTCAATACTAAAATATAAAACTACTTTGTCCATAAAACCTTGATATATTTTCCATCATTCATCTTTTATCAACTCTTTTGATTATTCTATCAGCATAGTGGCAGATCCACGATCTTTTGCCTAGTGGGGGCACCTTTAAGGTAGATTAAAGGCCCACAAAATCGTCTGCTGTGTCTTTAGCCTAATTCCACGATTTCGAGGGATTTTTAAGTTTTTTTGTTGATTTCGAGAGACTTTTTTCGGTTGATTTCTAGAGACTTTTTTTGGTTTTTTGGTTGATTTCGAGTCTTTTTTGGATTTTAGGTTGGTGGAGGCACAGACGGAAAATTACCTGTAGGAACTATGATAAGAAGTTAAATAAATAATTTTTAACCTAGGTAAAAATCTATTTTTAAATGGGGGCTCATCCCCCACCTTTTACATGCTACATCCACCCCTCCATCCGCATTAATTCTATTTTTGTATTAGAATATAGTATATTTCTTGTTATTAACTAAGAAAACTCGTACATTTTGAATTTTTTTTACCAATAAAATAAGACGATCCAACTTATATCTATATTTAGGAATACAAAATTACCCTTGTTTTTCATACAATATTGACTAATGACTCGTATCTCTAAAACAAGAATAAAATCTCAAACTATTACTAACATGGACTTTAGATTATAAGATTGACGCTTAATAAAAAATTTGTTTTAACCCTAAATTAAATTTTAAAATGGTGATGAAAACATTAACATGAGGTGACATGGATTCGAAGTTCGTAGTTACTTCGACGGGATGAATCACTTATCGCTTATCGAGGGCCCATTTTCACATGTCGCCCAGGGCCTATAAAATGTCAGAAACGGGCCAGATTCTCCCTTTCGAGGCATCCCACTTTTTTGGGGTTTTTTAGTAAATGTATTCTTATGAAAGTTATGATTTATTTATCGTCTCAAAACATGATGGTATTTGATTGTATCTTTTCAAGAAGTTGGTTTTAGGGTCAAAAGGGAGTTAATGGACTTTAGGTATATTTTTGTACCATTCAGACAAAAGTTATTTTACATTGGATATTCATATTTGTACTTAAGTTCTTTTGATCAATTTAGGACATTGAATCAAAGATGAGTTGTTTCAACCATTTACATATATAAGGGATAATATATGATTTTATGTTTGATAAGACAATGAATTATGATTATAATTATTATTTTATGTACGGAATTTCATTATCATAACAATATTGGATTTTTGTATGCTTACATTTTGTTGATAATACTTCATAATAATTCAATTTGCGAAAAGAAATCACTCAATCTATAAGATTTCCAGGTAGTAGGGGAATCACATGGATTTCTTAAGTCCTTACAAACGTTAGAGCTATTTACACCCGTTTGACAAAATCCGTTAGATATCTTGCGATTTATTTAATTGGATATAACATTGTTAATTATAGAGTTTTTGGCATGAGGCCAAAATAAATATGAATTTAACATATGAAGCCAATTTAAAAAAAATTAGTGCAGTAATAGTATTTCAAGAGATTTTGGTTAAAGAACACCAAAATATATATAAGGGTTGGAAGTGTAACTTCCTAAAATTATTGTAAGTTTTGAAATTATAAGTTGGAACTTATTATGAACATAAGCATTTAGATAATGTGGATATAACAATTCTAAAACTAAACCCATAACTAAATTACTAAATATTTTAATACCAAAATAAATAGATTGACTTAAATAAACAAATAACAATTAATCAATCTAACTTAATATACATTATCA
Source organism: Arctium minus (assembly GCA_954870635.1). Taxonomy (NCBI): domain Eukaryota; kingdom Viridiplantae; phylum Streptophyta; class Magnoliopsida; order Asterales; family Asteraceae; genus Arctium; species Arctium minus. Next base: position 35,827,557 of record OX941088.1, read on the forward strand.
GTACCAAAAGGCTATAATAAATTATATAAATAAAATCGTATTAGCAAATTGTAACAATAATGGTTGAATAGATAATGATAAGTTTTTAATCAATTATATTAAGTTAACTAGTATAATTAAAAGGTCTAAATTAAATTAATAACCCAAATTCAATAAATTAAAAAAAATTAAAATAAACAACATTGTTCTAAATCAATTAACATGTCAAATATAATTTTAATATGTGTGAATGAGAAATAGAAACAAAATTTAGAAATTTATATCATACCAAACACATGGAATCGTAAAGAATCCTACCAACAAATATAACTCACAAATTTATAATTTTATAATTAAATTGATAGTTACTTGAATAAAATAATTAATTTTAAAAATATTAACTTTAAATGTTATTTGATTTGAAATTGATGGCAACCAATATCAAGACAAATATTAATCAATCATAATATAATGTGATTGACTTAAATAAGTGAGCAACATTTAACAAGATTAAGTTAACCACTTAAGTAACTAAATATACACCTAATATGATAAGTTAATAACAATAGCATGTCTAAAAATAATAAAAATTATACAATCTCAATTAAATTTAAATTATGCTAAAGCAAAATTAAATTGGTTTATAGCATAATGTCTCAATATATAAACTAAAAAAACTTGTTATAAAATCATACAAAATAAAATTGTCTATTTAATAAATTAATAAATAAATCTATTTGTTTTTTTCGCTTGATCATTACATAAACAAATTAATTTTGGGTCTTCTTTTTTAAACTGTATCTATCTCACAAAAATTAAAAAAACAATTCTCCTTTGTCTTTTACAATCTCGTTTGTGAGGTGTTTATCACAAAACAAACAAATAGTTTTTTTTTTCAAACAAAATTAACAAATATATATGACACAATATTCATATGTTCTAAATATGATATCATAGATATGCAACAACATAGTCTTAATCAGTTCATCAATGTATGAAAGTTTATTAGGATATCAAAGGTAAAAGAATCGAAATCGTACCTGTTTTAATTAACCGAGTAATAGCATGAACAACCAATATGCTTGATTATCTCATAGCAAAATCAATGATTTATGTTGGTGCCAGATTTGATAATCTTCGTAGAGCGTACGTGCTGATAACGTGTTATAGGAAATCAGAATAGAACAACAGTAAATAGAGATAATGAAATCTGTTATTCTCATTAATCATAAACCCTTTAAATAGGGAGAAGTTTACAAAGAAAATGAAACATTAATTATGGTAAATTTTAATACTCGGAAAATATTCTGTCAATCACTTTCTTTTGATGATGACGCATAATCCTTCAACATTACAAGTTTTTTAGATCATTTTTTAAATAAAATGTCATATTCGTTTTATTTACGTAACATTTTTGGCAAGTGTCTTATGAACTCATTTTTTTATATGACACTTTTTCAAATGGTTCAGTTTGACTTGGTTCTACTTGTTTGAGAAATCCAACGGTTTTTTTTGAACACCCCTAGTTAGAACATTAAAACTTCTCATTTAAAACAATAAACATCGACCCATTGGTCCAGAGTCCGACTCTAAGCAAGTTTACCTCCACAATATGGCATCGTCAACTCATAGGTCCCAGAGTCTGACACTACATGAGTCTATCTCCACAATATACCCACGGTCCCGGAGTTCAACCCCACACCGATCCCTCTTCGCAATACCGACACGACCATCATGCATGCTTACTCGAGCATTGATCTCATAACGAGGACATCAAAACTCCTCACTCATCAACCGATTGACTCATATGCCTATGGGTCTATTGCCTTATAGTCTAAATTACATGACTCCAAATGAATGACCAACATATTTAAAACATGTAATGTCCAAATAAATATGCAATACACGTCCAAGACTCAACATTGAGTAAATTAAATCGGACAAAAGTTCCCAAAAATCATTTGAGCCAAAATCAAGCTAATAGACTCCACACATACGTGACTAATCAATAAAGTCAACATAAGTCAAATATGCATTTACTGAAAGTTTATGCAAACTTGTGCTAAAAAATATGATTTACTCAAAATCCACCATTGTTTTCGCCTCCAAATGAGAACCAAACCATTTATATTTCCAAAATGCATCATAAATGTATTAACATCAAACAACCCTCATAAATACAATAAATCATCAAAGCCACACCATTTATGGTTTATTTATTAAAATGTCTAAAAGTCTCAAATATAAACATTTCTCAGAACTTTATAAGATCAAATATGCAAAAGTGTAATATTCTTGAGAAACCATTCACATTTGATAAATCTCAAAAGAAAACACTTTAAGACTCCAAATGGACATTTTTGATATGTACAAAGTTTTCACAAAACAATTTGAACTCATATTGCTAGTTTTATGCTAAATCTATGTTTTTACCCCAAATGTTGAGCTTCCTTTGGTGAAGACTTAAAATCTACTAGCAAATCTTCTAAGACTAAGCTCCAACACTCCCAAAAGGCCTCTTCTACCTCCAAAGACCCACAACCTAAGGCAGAGATGGAAGAAAATGAGAGGGGATGAAGAACATCCAAAACCCTAGCTTTTAGAGTGTAGATATGAGGAGGTCTTACCTTCAACTCCTAGGAAACTCAAATCACCAAGAAACTTCAATCTTTATCAATCTCTCTGAAGAGCTTCAAAAATCTAGTCCATATCCTCAAAAATCGCCAAATCAGATAAAAAATGAAGAAGTTATGGCCAAATGAAGAAAAAACCCGAAAATCAGATTTTTTAAGACCTCAAGATATTTTTAGTGCCATACGTTGTAGGCCAGGTCTCCCATGCCCAAAAACGTCTCAAATAAACGTTCTCATGGCTCATGCTACGACTCAGACTGCGGGCCGTGTTGCATGTGCCACGTTCCCACGTTGTGTCGCGTCGTGTTCCTATGCTGTGTCAAGCCGCGTACCCTCACAGTGTCACACCTTGTTCCCACGTCGTGTCGCACCGCATGCCGGTCATTGTTGTGTGGTATATACAACCTCAAAGATTCGTGTAAATAAATCTCAATGCAAGTATACACCTTAATCTATTATCGTCTTGTTAACAAATAATAACGTTAAAGTACCATATGTCGATCCACATGGTAAAAGTCTCTCAAAAGTCCAATTTTTAAAAGCCAATTTCAGATGGTAAATCCAAGGAACTCGTTGTCGTATGTGAGTTATCGACTAAAAGAAATCAGTCATAAAAAAGAAGCAAAGAGTGCAAGGGTTTGTTAAGACAAAAACAAATGTTCTAGTAAAAAGATATTATTGCATTCTTGAACAGTCCAATAATACCTTAATATTAGGGTGCTCATGGGTTGGTTTGATTGGGTTGAAGACAATTGAACAACTCAACTCAATGTTGACGATTTAAAATTTTCAACCTAACCCAACCCAAACAAAAGTGCAACCCAACCCAACCTAACTCGTTCGGGCTGGTTGGTTTGGTTCGATTTTGTTTAAACAAAGTAAAATCAACATTGGGACAAATAAAACTTTCCTTTGAAATACGATCAATCATTCAAGAGAATATATGAGTTCATCAAATATTTAGGTATTGATAGGGTTATTTTATTAACCCTTTGTTATACCTTTTTTATATAATTTTGAGCTATTTTTATTTTCTAATTGAGTCTTTTTTTTGTTTATTTTTACGTCTTTTCGCATAAATAAATGTTTAATGCTTTCGGTGATAAATAAGAATATAATGTAGTTATATATATTACAGGTTCGAGAAATGGGCCGCGTGAAGTCCAATATGATCGGGATGCAGCAAAAAAGACGTTGATTGCAACTTTTGGGCCTCCAACGTGGATTTCAACCTTTTTGGGCCGATTTCATGAATTCAAATAGGCTCGGTTCTAAAATCCGACTTTAATTTGGGCTATGGCTAAAACTACTTGGGCCGATTTTTGGAAGCTTTTGTTGAACATTTTGGGCTGAATTTTAGGACTAATTTCATTGGGCTTTTGTTAATCAAATGATCTTGGGCCCCATTAGTAAGTCTTGAGCCCCCCCTTGCTATAAATATGCATGTCTAGTTAGAACAAGAGCATCTCATCTCATATCCATATTTCATCTTGTATTGGGTTGTTACCATCTTTAGAGAGAAGACTCATACTTGTAGTAAGCTCCAAGTTCACGGTTTGCAACCGAGCTTGAACTCACGGTTTGAACCTCTTTGGGTTCAACTTAATTTTGGGTTTACTTAAGATATCATTTTCTTCTCATTCAAAAGTTTCTCGTGATAGTTTCTCGCTACTTTCTCGTACCTACTTTCACTACCTACGACTTCCATTGGTTTGTTTATTTTCACTTTTTCCAAGTTTTGGTCTCACCTACGATTTTATTTATATTACAAACCGGAAGTTCGAATTAATCACTTCGGTTCCCAATCTTCTTTGGTTCACGGTTTGTTGTGGTTTATAAAATCGTTTGAGTTTCCAAGTTTCTAAATATCCATTCACCATTACGCAGTTTATTTTATAATTCATCTCGAAAGTTTTTAAGTCATGAAATCTTCAAGTGACTAATGTTTTAATTCCACATTTGAAACAAGATTTTCCATACTTGTTTCCAATTCCGTCGTTAAATTATAGTTTTATAATTCTAGCTTTACTTTATTGTTATTTATTTAACGCAATTTATTTTCTGCATTTTATTTATTGTCATTTAATTATAGTCTTTTACTTTATGTATTTTATTTTATGTCATTTGATTACTGTCTTTTATTTTCTGTACTTTAATGTAACACCCTGAATTCTGAAAATAGCAACTAATTTAAAATTTTCTAAATACATCGATAAATGATACATCTCCAATCACAATTTATTATTTAACCTCAATACACACATTTCATTCTATACATACAGTCCATAATAAGGACGGGTGCTACTAAAACCCCATAATAGTCACTATCTCCAAACTGCGGAAGACTTCACCAACTACTTACACTTGCACAAAGCTAAGGCTCAACTCTTCATAGAATTGCTAGAATCCAAACCCCCAACTGAACCTGATGCACATGCCGACAAATAAAAAAGTTAGACTTAACGCCTAGTGAGCTCAAGAGTTTTCAACATATATAAATGAATCGTTTAAAGAAAGAAGAATGCCATTAAAATCATAATATTTCAAAATGATATGCTCCGCTTATGAAAACGACTCGTTTACCAATAAATATGCATTTTAAACGAAAGAGACACCGAGTTAATCGTTAACCAAATCAAACCAAACTGTTTTACAGACTAAGATCCCAATATAAAACGTTCTTTCGTAAACTTAGATTTAACCCAAAACTTGCTCAAAATGAGAATAGAGAGAGAACTCCCAATTTTATAAAACGCGGGTAAAAATGTTATACCTCGAAATACCCAACACGGGTAGGACATGATACACAACTCATAAACCATAGAGGAAAATCTATATAGATAAATATTGTCGTGAACACGGACATTAGACCCAAAACTCACACGACCATAAGATGGACGAAATCAAATACCGAAAACATGGAAAATGACGCATTCCATTCAAACCTTAATATACGTAGGGAAAACCCAATATTAAGGCCATCATTTATCGTCGACCACACAAACCAAGTTGGTAAAATACGACATTAACTTTTAAAAATACCACGGATCTACGACGGAGAGACCCGTATACATTGAGAATAGAGGAACACGCAAGTAGGCCGCCCATACTACTTCCTCACATGTCATCTAAACGTTTCCATCTTGGGTGGCGAGAACACGTGAATGGGGCCACCCGTGATGTTATTGGATTTCACCACATATCCCGGTCCTAGTTCCCATGCCATACCAGACATCACAATCCTCAGACCGTTTGTTGCCTCTTGCCATACTCCGTCGAGTTCCATCCCAAGGTCTTACGGACATGGATGCCTATCCAATCTAGACGAGTTTCAACTCAGCGGCTCGAGCCACCTATTGCCTACTTGCTAGCGAACCCAAGTGGTCAATAAAAGTAACCAAAATCTCAGGCCTTACAAAACATACAGACTTACGTGCCTATGGATCCATTACAACACTGTCTAACGTTACATGACTCCAATTGAAAGACCAAAGCTCCCAAAACATGTAACTCCCAAATGGCATGAAATAATCGTCATCATACTCCAAAATTCCACAACTGTTTTTAAACCAGACAAATATCCTCAAGACTCCATTTAGTCAAAACCGAGCCAACGACCCAACAGTTTACGTAAATACCCAATGAAAGCCAGTAGAGACATCGAAATACGTTTGACCAACAATTATGCAAACACCACGACCAAAAAGGTAATTAACCCAAAACTTCTCATTGGTTGAAACAAAATGTTTTCCAAATGAACTCTTTCTCTTCATGTTGCCAAAATGACTCATAGTTCGATGATATGCATTTTCCAACAGTTTATAAAATCGTATGCACCAAATGGACAATTATATAAAATGACCTCCATTTATATATTACATCGTCAAAGAAATATATCAAAATGATTTATTTATCAAAATGCCCAAGAATCACAAAGATGTGTGTTACATAAGTTTATAAAGTTAGATATATCCAAATAACCATATTTTTTTTTTTGGAAAGGGTGTCCTGGGCCTTTGCCCAGACTAATCCCTTGGCAATAAAACCGACTGCTAAAGCATGCAACCCTGAGGTTATACCCAGTGGCCACAAAGTTGCGAATGCAGGGAATCGAACCCGGGTTGAGCGCTATGAACTCCCCAGGTGATTACCGCTACACCACAAGCCTTGTGGTTTAACCAAAACTTATCAGCAGTTAACAATTTGAGATAAAACACCAACACTTTAAAATAAACATTTTGGCATGTACACCGTTTTCACAAATCAACTTGAACTCACCTTGCTAGATTTAGGCTAAATCTAGATTTTTAGCCCACTTTGAGCTCCTTTGAAAGAAACTTGAATCCATAAGCAACATTCTTCTAAAACCTAGATCCACAAGTTTCAACCATAAATATACTTATTCCACCATAAATAATTGTTACCCAAACATATTACCCCAAGATCTCAACATATCACCAAAACCCTAATTTTGGTCTAATTCCTCCAAAATCATTAGGTCCAAAATTGAGAGGTGCAACCACTAGGAGATCATCAAAAGAAAATTTATAATCTATATAAATGTTTAGGAAAAGGATAATGAACTTACTAAGTGGGTATTGTGTAAAACCCCAAGAACTCCAAAAATCTCAAGGGGTGAAGATGAAAGCTTTGCCTTGAATCAAGAGGTGTACCCACTAGCATAGATGATGAAGAACTTCATGATTTTAGGAGAAGTAACCCCAAAATAAGCTAGGGTTCATGAGAGGGTGTGAGGGGTCGATTTTAGAGAGAGAGGAAGAAGAGTTGGAAATGAGAAATGGAGTGAAAAGGGGCTGAAAATCGCATTTTTAATCAAACAGACCCCAGCGGTGACCTTACCACGCGATAGTGACATTGTCACTATCGCGAGGGCACTCTCGCGGGGATTGTACCGCGGGTGGTACTCTTCCGACGATTGTGCCACGCAATAGTGACACATGTCACTATCACGAGTCACTCTCGCGCCACACGTTCTGAGCCCGGAAAAAGGGTCAAAACTCGAGATTCTTACATGGGTCGATTTAAGGTTCGAAAGTACAACTTATTCCACCCAAAAAGATAAACTGTAGATGAAGAGATGACTAAAGATGAACGGGAACTTACTAAGTGAAAATTCGGGTGTTACATTTAAATTATGCATTTTAGTTTATGTCATTTGAATACAATCGTTTATTTCGAGCAATTTAACTTTTCACGTTTATTTAAAGAATTGGTTACTTATGCAACAAGTTACGGTGTTTCAAGCAAAATTAATCGTGGTTTGTTTGAGGCATTTTCCATCTCTTTTAATTGCATTTAAAAGTCACTATCGGTGGGATTTCTCGGGTTTGAGCGAGGAGTCAGAATGAGGAAATAGCATTTTTGGTGAAGTATAGCAAAGGCGTACACTTTTGATTTTAAGTTGGCATTCTTTTGGAAGTGAGATAGCAACATCCGTTATTAATCTAAGCCTTAGTATGTTTAGATTAGTAGGTTTTTGAGTCGTATCTCCTTAGTGATTTGTTGTGTACACGCTATACTATTTCCCCTTTTTGGGTGAATTACTTATGTTAGTTTATTTATCTTCCGCTAATATTCAGGTTTAAATTGGCTCCCATTTTTAGGGTGTTACATTCTGACTATTATGGTTTGCTAGATGATGTTTTAGAGGTGAAATATTATGGATTAGGGCGACACGTAGTTGTGCGTGTTGTTCAAATACACTTGGTTTGATACTCTAGGGTTTAGAGTTGACCCTAAACACAATTTGGTAGATATCAAATATAAGTCTAGACTCGGATACGTCGACCCCTTCGTCCTAGCATCACAGGCAGAACAATTCTACTATACTTCATATCGTTCAATGACAAATGATTTGAAAGATTGGAGGGCGATTGTGAAGACAAAGGCTTGTGGCATATATGAAGTGTCATACATGATTAACGATGTTAGAGGCAATGATAATGTGGATGGAGAAAAATTCTTTCAAATTAACAAAAGGGTAAGTCATACAAGGTCCACATTATTAAATGAGCTCGATTTCGTTCGTCTTGCCACAGGGGAAACATACTCGATAATATTAATGAAAATGAATGTGGAGGACGAATTAGATAATGATAGCGACGATTGGCTGGGAAATGAAGATAGCGACAATGAACCAGAATTTGAAGACATAGATGATGATTCAGATGGCGAAGGTGAACTAATGTTATTTTATCATTCTTCTGATGAGTAGATTGTCTTTTGTATGTTTATTTCACAACTGCATAATTGGATTTGCCATTATCCTTTTTTGGATATAATTTAATGTTTGTTTTTTCAGGCGATGTCGTCATGCCGTGTGCGTGGTGGTGGTAGTAGAGGCCGGGATAGAGGTAGCCTTGTGTCTGGTAGGGGCAGTAGCTCCACTGGCGGGCATGGAGACCCGCGTGCTGATGACGTGGAGGAGTTTGCGGATGCTACCATGCAGACCTTCGACCTCGAAGATCTGGATCAGGACTAGGAGCACGAGACGGAATAAGGACCGTCTTTTTGGTTGCGGGACCTCCCACGATCCTTATTATGCTATGACCGATGAATGTAGCAGTAGCAGCGGACGATTTGTTACTGAATCACCGATGAGGGTATGTTGGTTATATACTTATATTGTTATGTATCATGTCATTACTTTTCATTGCCAACAAACTACATATTTTTTTTTTGTCAAATATTGAATATTTACAAGCATCTACGCTGAGAGCGAAGATGAATGAAATGGAGGAACGCCATCGGGCCGAGCTGGAGGCCGTACGGAAGAGAAGGGAAGATCTGGAGGCCAAATAAGCTAGTCAAGTTGCCTAATTAGCCGAGCAAAGTGGCATTATCGATGCTTCATGTAATAACAAGAATACATTTTTACCCCTCTCGACCCTTCAGACCCTTTCGATAGTTAGATTTCTAGCTAACCTTCGAAACATTGCTTTGAATTGTATGAATTTGGTATTTTAAATTGTATGAATTCGTCATTTTTAATTTGTTGGACATGTTTCGGTTTGTTATTTTCAATTTATGGGCATGTTTTGTATAAAATATACAGGAAATAGAAAATTTTATTTTATTTTATTTTTTTAAAATTAGCGAGTTCCGTCGCTAAAAGTGCATGGGGGCCTCGCAAATCCTTCGCTAATAGGTGCCCTCGCAAATCCATCACTAATACGCCCTCGTTAATTAGTCGTTAAAAGCCCTTGCTAATCCGTCCCTAAAGTCCCCTCACTAATCCGTCGCTAAAAAGCCTTCGCTAATCTGTCGCTAATGCTTTTCGTCGCTGATATCTATTTGTCGCTAGTCCGTCATTGATATCTATCCGTTGCTAATTCGCCACTAAAAGCATTTTCCACGCCCCTTTGGCCCACCAACTATCAACGATGGATCAAAGCTTTAGCAACATATTAATGACGACTTATTTTGTCGTTGATAGTGGCCAATTTTGTAGTGTTGGGGATAATCCAAATGAAAACTCTAATCTCAAAGGTTGTAAGATCAAGTCCTCAAATACACCCAAACTCCACGTTTATATATTCATATGAGAGATCGACAGTTATTGGTGGTTTGAAGGTTGATTTGTACTGTAAGACAGTTACAACCGCTTTTATGGATAATAATTAGTAGCACTTACAACTGACTTAGAAGCTCTGAGTCAGAAGCACCATGCTCAAAAGCAATTGTTCAGAGACACCCACAATTAGAAGCACCAAAAGCTTTGAGTTGAAGGCTTAGAGGCTCTGACCATAAGGCTCATAAGCTCCAAGTCTAAGGGGCTGTTTACTAAATTTTCCATTAAGTCCTGTATGGATAAATTTGTCTGTCTGGATAAATTTGTCTGTCTAGATAAATTGATATTGTTGTTTACTTTTTTATCTGAATAAACGGTCTGAATAACAAAAATGACCAATTTACCCTTGAACATGAATTTCCACAAATTTTCAGTTCCAATAAATCCATTCTTTGAAGTTTGCTGTCAAAAACCCATCTCATTACAATTTCCACAGTGGTCACAGAGATGGAATGGAGGTATCATTCTTAAAGACATCAACATTCACAAAAAAATTAACTCAGGTAGTGGATTTCATATCAACTCACATGAAGACATCAACATTCACAAAATAATAATAATAATAATAACTCAAAGTTGTGGGATCGAGGTATCACAGGGTGGGATCGAGAGATAGAGAGAGACAGTCGTGGAGATGGCGTGGTGGTGATCGCCGAGTGGAGGGCTCTCGATGGCGACGACGTCTGGTAGTGGCTCTCGATCGGTTGGTGCACAATTGCTTCTTCTCAATGTGACAGGCGATTTTTTTTAGGAAAAGGAAGAAAAAAAAAACAAAAAAAAAAACCAAGCCTCATATTAGCATGTTGCCACATTCTTCCTCGCAATCAAGGACACCATGGTAACCTCCATGGATGCGCAATTTTGTCCTTGAAGCTCATGGCAATATTCGTCCTCATAGGCAAAACAAAATCAAACAGAACTAAATAGATCCAACAAAATCAAAACTACAATGCTTAAATTAAAATAAACTAACTTCAAATCAGAAGTTTCTGGAGCTTCCTGCACCGATAGCCATAGCGGAGGAGAAGATCACTCTGTAAATCGAAGTAGCGATGTTTCAATTGGGGTGTTAGGGTTTAGTAGTGAATGGAAAAGGGGCTTCTTTTTTCTTAAGGGTTATGACCAGATAGGTTTTTTTTTCCTTAAGGGTAGGCAGTGAGGGGAGCGAGTGGTCGCCGGCAGAGGGTGGTCGTCGATCAAGTGTAGGAGAGGGGCGGGAGACAAGAGGGAGATTTGATGAAAATTTTGATGGAGTGTAGAAGAAGGCGTGTTTTTTATCAGGGGTAGGGAGGGAATTTTTTTGTCTTAATGGGGACAAGTGTCCCTTTTTGGCTGTGCGAAAAAGCCAAGTTTTTTTTTCCAATAAGCCCCAAGTAAACATGTCAAAATGTCTGTGCGAATAAGCCCAATCAGTTATTAATCCCATTAAGCCACAAGTAAACACCCCCTAAGTCTTATGAGTTATACTTATGCAAAATTGATAAGTTTCATAATTAATTCAAGAACCTCCTGAATTACATCTAAAGTGTCCTGACACTTAATTTTCTAAAGTAAACCTCTTCATAAAATTCGTAGTCAGGGGCGCTACCCCTTGGACCCTGCAAGGAGGTGTGACTCCTTTGACCTCTGCCTTATTACGATCTAAGGTGATAGATGCAACATTTGCGAGTGTGCACTCCACACATCCGAGCTCACTTTATGTTTGCCTTTCTTACCTCTCTATTGATCTTTAGTACAACGAGTGTAATTTTGTTACATTTCTTTAATATATGAAAGTATAATAAATGAGTCGAGCGAGCACATATAAGATACGAGATATGATTTATAATTATCTGAAAAGCTCAATATTGATTTATCTATAACGACCGGATTGTTTAGTTTAGCATATATATTACTACACATTACATGCAGGGCCGTTCCAATCATTTTCGAGGCCATGTTACATCTATATCAGAACTATTGATCAATAGACAAGTAATATCGATAGACAAGTAATAAATAAAACAATTAAAACATTAAAGTTTATACCATATATTAATATTAAAAAGTATTGCAAATTAAAATAACAAAAATGAAGTAACATATGAAATTCATTTAAATAAAATCAGTCTTCTAACATTTTTCGAAACAAATCATCAATCAAATCTTCATAATCAACTTTCTCCAAAAAACCATTTTCAATAGCTATTAAGGCTAGTCCGCTAAATCTTTCTTGTGTCATTGTCGACTGCAAATAGTTTTTCAACAACTTCAATTTTGAGAAACTTCTTTCTACAGATGTAACAATTACGGGAATAGTCAACAAGACTCTATAAGAAATAATAACATTAGAAAACCAGTCTACATGTTTCAAATACTCTAAAATATCAAGAGGCCCCATCTTCTCACGTGGTAAAAATTATTGGAGTAATTTTAATTCCACATATAAGTCATTTCCATCAACATCAAATTGATCTTGATTCTTAAGCGCAATTTCAAAATTAATACAAGAAGACTTTAAACATGCATTATCCAAAGAACGCAACTTATAGGAAGTAAATAAAAACCCATTCACATTTTCATATTCTTGATATTGTTCAAATCTTCTTTTTCGTGAAGCAATTGCATGATCATCAACATATAAGAAACAATTAACTCTAAATGACTCTTCTGAAGATTGTGAAGTAATTTCGGATGCATCCTTCGGATTTTTCATCAAAATGTCTTTTCCTTTGAATTTCACGTTTTCTAGGAAATAAGTGATCAATATCCAATTCACTGACAATTTTCTTTGTTGATTCTATAGCATCTAAAAATCCCGTTTCTCTATATCCCTCAAAAAAAGAAACTAATCCTTTAATTTGTTCAATATCAACATCAATTAGCATATTTTTTGATTGTAAATGTTTACTAATCAAATTCACAACATATAGAATTTCATACCAAACCACTATTGACACTATAAGCTCAAAATCACCAAGTTCATTTTGTGCTAAAGATTTTGCGTCACTTCTGGTTTTTGAATCATTATCAATTTCAGCAAGTAAAGCTTCTCTTATATCAAACACTTGAAATCTTATGGCTTTTACACTATCAATACGACTCTCTCAACGAGTCGTTGACAATGATTTAACTGTCCATCCTTTTACATTATCTTTAAACACTTGTCATCTTTTAGTAGAATTAGCAAATATTGTATAAATACGCTGAATTTTTCCAAAAAAATCTCTAGCTTTACCACAAGTATCGGCTATGTGACACAAAGTCAAATTAGACTGTGAGAAGCACAAGAACTATAAAATGCTCTTGAATTTATATCTAAGAGTTTGTTTTGCATTCCTTTATGTTTTCCCTTCATGTTTGCACCATTATCATAACCTTGTCCTCGAACATTGTCTATATCTAGACCAAGACACTTTAACTCAGATTGTAAAACATCAAACAAACCTCGACCAATGATATCATCTACCTCCAAAAATCCAAGAAAAGATTCATCAATGCTAACAGTTTTAGAAGAGAGATATACATACCTTAATATTAAGACATTTGCTCTTAATGACTTATATCAAGAGTGCAATCAAGAAGTATGGAGAAATAATCTGCCTCTTTTACTTTATTAATGATTTCACATTTGATTTTTTTTAGCAAGAAAAGCTATTAACTCGTTTTCAATCTTATTACCAAGATAATGAACACGTATATCATTATTTGTAATACGTTGAATATGATCCTGAACAATTGTTTCAATTAATCCTAAACCCTAAACCCTTGAAAATTGTTTCAACAATGTGTCAGTGTCGTCGTTCGGCATACCCATTATGTTCGGGTGTATGGGGGTGGGATATGAGATGAGAGATGCCATTAGTTAAGAGATTTTAGGAGTAAGTTTGAGGTATTCCCTGCCATTGTCAGAGAATAATTGGATAATAGGACGATTGAAGAAATTTTCAACTAGAGCACAAAAATGTTTAAAAGTTGAGACGGTGTCCGATTTTTGTTTAAGGGGGTATAACCAAATATATTTGGTAAAATGATCAACAAAAATGACATAATATTTAAAATTGTCATATGAAATAATAGGAGCCGTCCAAATGTCCCTAAATATTAGTTCTAACGGAGCGATAGAAGTAAGACTAGACTTGGAGAAAGGTAGTTTATGACTTTTATTAATATTGCAAGAATTACAACTAGACTGAATAGAAGAAAATTTTAATGGCACTTATCTCCGTAGGGTTTTAATAATATCAATAGAGGGGTGACCCAAACGGTGGTGCCAATTAGGGGAGGGACGACCATGCTTGAGTAACCGAGAGGAGGTGATGGGCTCCATTCATAGATGCCCCCATAACCCCATTAGTTGGCCCTTGGAGGAGAGTGAGGCCCATCAAGCGATCCTTAATACAAAAAGAAGTAGGTAAGAATTCAACAAAGGCATTATTTTCCATGCAGAATTGAGAATATAAAGAGAATGTTTTGAGATATTGATGGTACAAATAAAACATTAGAGAATTTAAATAATTTATGAGAAGTAGAGAGAGATGTAATACCCAGGTTTTCAATAAGCGTTAATCCTTATTCCTAAACCTTGAATGTTGTTATCTAGATAATTAACTAGTTCCAACTTTTTAGAAGTTATGCTGAAACATTGGTATGTTTGTCCTTTGGTGTGTACGTGTCGTTGTGGAGCAAATCACAAAAATTGACCCTCGGTACAGTGCCGACGATTATGCCCGCGACTGTGATGCCCTGTCACTATCGCGGAGCATTCTCTCGTGAGTTGTACCGTAGGTGGGGCGAGCTAGCGACTATCCCAGCGATCGTGACACGGTGTCACTCTCGCGAGGCACTGTCGTGAAATGTGTACCGTAGGGTGGGGGAGGCGTGCGACTGTGACACGCGACTATGACCGTGTCATAGTCGCAGGGCACTATCGCAAGTGGGCAGTCGACCATTAATACCCCAGACTTGACTTTTAGACTCTTTTATCTCATTTTGCTTTGGTGTTGGACGATTTCTCAATGAGCAAGGTAGGTCTCACTCTCTCTTGCATTTATTGCTATGGAGATGAATCTATATGAACATTTATTACTTTGATTTAGGGTTTGGTGAACTTTAATTAAGGAGCCTAGAGATCTAAAAACTTCAAGGATCTCCTCATCTCTTTTTCTCTCAAGTGTTATCATCTAGGGTTTGTATACTACTTCACAAAGTGAGATTTCTAACCTTTGTTCTTACATAACTTCTAAGGTTTATGTGTTATAACCCTCATATATGGCTCCCAACCATGTGGATGAGTTTGTTGTATTTTAACCTAAATATGGGTTTTGTGAATATTAGCGTTTTGAAACCTAAATGTGAAAGTTTGAAAAATGTATTTTAAACTATGAGTAATGGTTCCATTATATCCTCTTACTTACTTGGTAACTAAACCTTGTTTGATGGGGTTTTGGTAACTGTTAATGCCAAAAATTACCCAAAGAATAATTTAAGGTCGATGTGGAGCTTTATCTAACTAAAGAAAGTAACCGGATGACAATATGCGCAATATTAAACAAAATAGAGAGACAAGAGAATTGATGACGCGGAAAAACCTCAACGAGGAAAAAACTGCGGACGACTAGAAAGTGTCGTCGTGCACTATGATCACCAAAAAGGGGTGATATCCTTTGGTATTACAATATTTCACTCGATGGATCTTGTAAACAAGCATACGAACTAATAACAAATATAAGTCGTGTGTGAAAACACTTGTGTCGTGTGCAAAATATCGTTGTCGTGTGTTGCTGGAGAAAAGATTGTAGTTGTTCTTTGTAGAGCTTGTAAATTTCGTGGTTCAGATCTCAGATGTCCTAATGAAATGTGTATCTTCGGTATTTATAACTTTGAATCTTTATAAATATGTCTTTGTAACGTTCGGCTCTCCATAATTGACTTTGATTGCCTTGATCAATTATAGCCATTGTTATTTAAGAGCATTAAACCTGCATTAAATGAACAAGAAAAGGAACGTTGAGTCGTACGTCAGTATGGTCATGGTCGAGAGTAATCTTACGATGGTCGTACGATGCTTGAACGACTTTCGAATTAGTCTCGACGGATGTCTGGGTTTTGCTTGGTCAACAAGACCTTATCTTAATACAAGACAAGTCGTGTGAAAAGTGCTTCTTCGTCGTGGTCGTGTATTTTTTACCCAAACAGTTTACCCCCAAAATTTGAAATTTAAGCGGGAATTTTAATTTTCAAAATTTGAAAGTTTTTGCCACGTGTCACTCCAGGGGAGACTCTCGTTGCGGTGGAACTGAACCGGTTCGATTCTAATTAGACCCTTGAAGGTCTATCTGACATGCGTGATGTCATGGTGGCATGTGTGTGTGTGACAATTGTCAGGACAAGTGTCGGCGATCTAGCGGTGCATACGAAAAGTCGATCGACACGTGTCGACCACTGAGAGACTAAACTCAATACGGTTTTTCGCGTTTAAATAGAGTAACCATGGAGGGTTTCTTTTTATGCTTTCATAGTATTTTTAGAGAAAGATTTCAGCGAATCCTTCCTAAGTTTTACTGAATCCTTGCCAAAAATTCATACGATCCTTGCCAGTTTTAGGTTTCGACCGAGGTTTTAGAGCGACTATTTAAGGTACGATCGTTCTTAACTTCTTATATGCGTTTTAAGACTTGTGCCAGAAAGCCTAGGAAGAACTGAGATATATTGGGTTTAATCGCTTTAAAGATTAACCTAACTGGCTTAGGGATGTCGAGTGAGCCTGCTAGTACAATCCAGAGTCAAGACGACCTGGATAATCTTAGGCGCTTGGCGTAAATTCCGTCTGAAATAGCCATTAATTCTCCGGGCCAGACTTAAGCTGACATGTGTCCGAAAGGGTTTTTCGTGATATACGAATACCCTTTCAAGATAGGGTTCAAATGGACATATTTTCCATTATCAATGTTGTTCATGCTCACGTTCAACCTTGCACCGGGACAACTTATGCCCCAGTTTTGGAGGGTCATCTCAGTTATTGAGCGACTGACGAATGAGTGGGGGTCGCCGTTCGATGCGAACGACCTTCTTACCACCTACACTGTGAAGGTTGACGGTTTTCATCGTTATAGCCTTCATTCTAAGTATCAATGAGACCGTACCTTCATCCTCAACACTGCGGTTAATGACCGTGGGTGGAAGTTGAGATACGCCTTTGTGTGTATAGCCTCGCTGGTCCAGATATGGATTGGCTCGAGCCGGACTCGAACACGTCGAGTGAGTCTGTCTTTATTTTTATTTTTTATCGTATGTTTTCTTTGTTTACATTGTATCTAACGTTTTATTTTGTTGTTTGCAACTATCAGGTTTGAAGACGTGAAGTCGAATAGCGATTCGGTTTACAAGATAACCCGATTCCTAGGTTACAGTATGGTCGATCGGTCTTATTTTCCACTGTCCTCGATAGGTGAAGACGACGAGGTAACTATCGTCGAGCCTTCTAAGGTCGAGGCAGAGGAGGTTGAGGAAGAGAGAGAGAAGAAGAAAGAGAAGTAGAGATGGTAGTTAAACCGCATGACTCTATTTTGGTTTTTCTTTTTTCTGCCTTTCTTCATACTAACGTCGTCGTGTGATTTTCTGTGCTTCTAGGTGGTTCTGCGTCGGCCGACCTGAGAAAAGCTCAGTTGGAGCTTACCCGAAAGGGCAAGGAAAAAAGAAAGGCAACGACCGCAGCTGCAGGATCGACCCTGCCTAAGCGGTCGAGGACGACGGTCCCGAGGGAACCGTCATCGAGGGGAGGCGGCGCGTTGAGCGTTACGAGCCCCAAGAAGGCGAGGATGGGCGACCCGATCTAGGCGGTCCCCATAAGTGTTGCGCCTCCAATGACAGAGTCTTCGGAGGAGTCGAGCATCGAACGTTCACCTCCAGAGGGTATTCAGGCGATGGAGGCCTCTAGGTCCATTCCTTCATCAGGCGACAAAGGGAAGGGACCCGCGGAAGTCCAGACGGTCAACTTCACGTTGCCGTCGGACTTCATGGTGGATGATATCCTCGATCGGGCGAGGATATTTCCCCACCTGGGAAAGTACTTGCTTCCTCACTTCAAGGGGAAGTTCAAGGAAATGTCCATCGACGACGTCGGATCCCACGTCTCGGGCCTTACTTTCATGGTAAGTTTATATATATATTTTTTATACACACGTCTTGATTGCCGTGTACTAACTGTCGTGTGTCATTTATTGCAGACGTTCCAGGATTTTTTTTTCTCTACGGGGAGATGGAGAGGATCCGACGTCTTTTGCCCACTGCTCTCGATAGAGAGAAGGCGGCACTGGAGAGGGAAAAGGTTGCCCTAGCCAGGGAAAAGGAGGCCATGTCTCAAGTGGAGTCCTTAACCGTGAGGCTCGAGGAGGCTCATAAGATTACGGAGGTCTCCAATCGCCAGGTTGCTGATCTGCAGACATGTCTTAGAGTGTCGTGCAAGATCCTAAAGGGGACCAGGGAGGAGTTGGAGCGATCCCAAGTGTCCGTGATCGAGAATGAAAAAGAGATCACGGGCATGAAGGCGAAGGAGGCCGAGCAAAAGGCCAGGATTGAGGAGCTGGAGGAAGAGCTTAAGTCCATCGAGGCTTTCACTCGATGGACGACGAAGGCAGCGATTATGCAGCGTCACTTAGCGGGGAAGAATCCACTGGTCAACGTGAAGGAAGACCTCCAAACCTATCTTGCGGAGATCGGGAATGAACAAGACCTGGATTCCGAAGATGAGAAAAACATCGAAGAGGTCGAGGTCGACAAAGAGGAGGCCAAGGTGGACGAGTTCCCAACTGGTGATGTTTCCACGTTGCAGCCGACAGAAGATGCTCCTCCATCCTAAGCTTTATATTTTTATATATATTTTTTGTTTTTTCTAAGGTCGACCGTTGGTGGTCGATCCTTCCATTGTAACCATTATTTTTGGTACTTTAATACAAAATGGTTTTCACATTTGTCAAGTACTATATATATATATATATCATACTCTTTGCAAAAGACATACACGATATCATAAAAAATGCTTTAGGATCACACGACCAAACAATCAATCATACAATCCAAACATTCAATCCAAAGAGACATAAGTTATATATCCCCAATATACTTGCGACTGAGGCATCTTAAACAATTTCACCCAAGGATACTTGCGACTAAGGTAATCTAAGTAGTTCAATCTCAAAATTCTTGCAACTAAGGCATTTATTCGTAGAAGAATTGCTCTAAGTTGGACTTAGATTACAAATCCTGGAGTTTTTACAAGACTAAGTCATATAAGAGACTTATGCTTTTATGTCATGCGATCCTACGAGGAAACAATGTTAGGGATTGGTCGTTGGCTAACTAATGATCCTACGATGCTTAAGTCAGTACCGAGTCATATCAAATAATCATAATGAAAATTTTTAAAAGACTTAAAAAAATACCTCTTCAGATGCGTTGCATTCCAATTACATGGGATATCTTGGTTGTCGAGGGTTTGGAGCTTGTAAGTCCCTTTTCCCACGACCTTAAATATACGATATGGACCTTCCCATTTAATGGAAAGCTTACCTGCGTTTGATTCTTGAGTATTTGAAATACTCTACGTAAGACGTGATCACCCTTTTGGAAGACTTTAGCCCTCACATTTTTGTTGAAATGACGTTCGACTGATTGTTTTTGAGACGCCATTCGAATCAATGCTGATTCTCTCATTTCTTCAAGGGCGTCGAGATCGTAACTTAGGTCGACTAAGTTATGATCGACCGAATTATGCCTCGATGTCGGTAGTTGGATCTCGATAGGTAAGACTGTTTCACAACCGTAGACCAAAGAGAAGGGAGTTTGCCCTGTGGACGTACGTGGGGTCGTGCGATTTACCCATAGGACCGAAGGAAGTTCTTCGACCCACTTTCCCTTTGCTGCTTTCAGGCGCTTTTTGATCGAGTTTATAATTGTCTTGTTGCTCGATTCTGCAAGTCCATTAGACTGAGGATATCATGGTGTCGATGTTGTGAGTTTTATGTTGTAATTCTCACAGAATTGTTGAGCCCTTTCACTTATAAATTGAGACCCATTATCACAAATGATCTCAGATGGTATTCCAAACCTGCACATAATGTTAGTCTGGATAAATGATATAACCTCTTTGTCCCGAACTTGGGAAAAAGCGGATGCCTCTATCCATTTAGAGAAGTAATCTGTAAGAACAAGTAAAAATACCTTTTGCCTGGGGGTAGGTGGTAACTTGCCGACGATATCCATTCCCCACCTCATAAAAGTCCAGGGAACTAACGTCGAGTGTAAAGGTTCATAAGGTTTATGTGTCGTACCTGAGTGTCGCTGGCATGCATCGCTATTTTGTACATACCTGATAGCATCCTGTCATAGTGTCGGCTAGTAGTAGCCTTGTCGTGATACTCAATTGGCTAGGCTACGGCTACCTGAGTGATTACCACACTCGCCGTCGTGCATTTCCTGTAAGATGTTCTAGACTTGTGTTTTGCAAGTAACACATCGTAGATTAAGTCCAGTAGACGATCGTCGATATAGTCTACTTTATATAATGATATATCTGGATGCTTTGAATCTAATCTTTCGAGCTTCCATTATGTCGTCAGGAAGTTGGTCGTGCGTTAAATAATTCATTATATCTCGCAACCAATCTCCTTCTTCATTATCAATTTGGACGACGTCGTTGTAATCAATAGACGATGTCTTGAGATGTACCATGGGTACTGTGTTGAACAAAGGTTTACTAAGTTCCGATCCAAGATTGGCTAAAGCATCTGCTTGAGTATTCAGATCTCTTGGGATTTGTTCGATCGAGAAAGGCTTGAATTTTTTAGACTTGTCTTGGCTATTCTGAGGTATGATGTCATTTTTGAATCTTTAGCTGCGAATTCACCATTCATCTGGTTTACAACAAGGAGAGAGTCACTCTTAATGTGCAACCCTTTCGCCCCCAAGTCGTGCGCCATGTTCATCCCTATGATCAGGGCTTCATACTCTGCTTCTTGGTTGGTTGCTTTGAAATCGCATCATATGGAGTATATCATTTTCCCCCCTGTGGTAACTTTAAGACGACGCCCAGTCCTGTGCCTCTAGCATTGGACGATCCATCGACATGTAGAGTCCAGGGTTTGTCGTCGTGAGTCGCCACAGTACAAACCTCGTCTTGTGCTTCTTTATCTAGTTCATGGCTAAAATCGGCGACAAAGTCTGCTAGAACTTGCGATTTGATAACAGTCCGGGGTTTGAAGTCGATGTCGTAACTGTTGAGGTATATACTCCATTTTGCTAGTCGACCTGTCAATTCTGGTTTTCGCAAGATAGACTTAAGTGGAAAGTTAGTAATGACAGTTATAGGATGCGATTCAAAATAATGTCGTAGCTTTTTAGCTGCTGTAACTAACGACAATAGTAATTTTTCCATCGAAGAGTACCTGGTTTCAGCATCGAGTAAAGACTTACTTATGTAGTAGATAGGCAATTGGTGTCTGTCATCTTGTCTTACCAGGACCGCACTTACTGCGTTGGAGCTACGACTGAATATAGTTGCAATACTTCGTTGTCTTGCGGTTTTGATAGTAATGGAGGTGATGCCATATATTCTTTCAATTTTTGCAATGCTTGTTCGTGGTTTTCCGTCCATTGGAAGCCTTTGTTTTTTCGCAAGACATTGTAAAATAGGTGACATTTATCTGACGACCGGGATATAAACCTGTTTAAGGCTGCCACTCGACCCGTCAAACGCTGTACTTCCTTGAAGTTTCTTGGTGATTTGATCTCGAAAATTGCTTTAATCTGGTCAGGGTTGGCTTCAATACCTCGTCGAGTCACCATGTATCCTAGGAATTTCCCAGCACTGACTCCAAAGGAGCATTTTGTAGAATTGAGCTTCATATGGTATTTTCGGAGGATGTCGAATGATTGTCGTAAGTGCTCGATAGCTTGTCGCGACTTGTCGAACCTGACATTCGATATTTGTCTCGACGGCTCAGTCTTAACCGTCGTCTTGGCCTTGAACTCTGGTTTCTTTAAACTTAACGATTTTTTGTCGTTAGAGTGTTTACGTCGAAAGGCAGCATCGTCCTTGACTCTCATATAAGCCAGAGTCCTCGCTCGTACGTCCGCAAAGTTTTCAGGAGGATATTTTGTTAGATCGGTGTAGAGACCTGAGCTTTCGTCTAGACCACGTTTGTACGCCTCGATCGCTGTTTTGATATCGTAGTTTCGGACACTGATCATTTCCGCGTTGAATCGATTGAAGTAACTTCGGATGGATTCACCCACTTTCTGCACGATGTAATACAGGTCGCTAGTTTGCTTCTCCATATTGTGACTACTGGCGAATTGTTGAGAGAATTGGTTCACTAGCTCAGCGAATGACCCAATAGACTTTGGTTTGAGGCCAATAAACCATTGCAGAGCTGCATCGGTGAGGGTTGCCCCAAAACTCTTGCACATACATACTTCTTGATATTGGTGTGGGATCGACACTGTCCACATCAACTGTTTGTAATGGGCGACGTGTTCAGTCAGATCCGAGATACCAGAATATTTTGGCGTGAACGTCGGTATATTATACTTCTTCGGGACGTCGACCATTGTGATCTCGTCGACGAAGGGTGACGTCTGGAATCCAGTACGAGGCTCGACGTCGACAGGCACTGTTGCGCCTGGAAGCTTGGCAAGTAGCGATAGGATGCGTTCATTTTGTTCTTCTAACATCTTCAATCTTTGGGCGACATGATCGTCTTGAGTATTCCCTTGAACAACCGGTGGGACATGTCTTGAACTTTGAAACCCGTTCCGCTGCGATGAGTCAGAAGCATATCCGTTATACTAGAAAGGCGTCATTGGCATAGGGGGAATCGACGCTGTAGGAGACATCGCGGGGATTAGAGTTGTCAAGTGGAAGAAAGGAGGAATTGATGTCACGAATAGCATCAATGAGATCTGTGCTGTCGAAGGGAAGAATGACGGGGGTGGAGGTGGCAACGTCGGCATTGGCTGACTGGAGATGCCAGGGAAAAGTGGTATTGGGTAGTTGGGAAGTGGAGGTCCTGACCAGGGTATGCTTAAACCACTTTGGCCATGTGAATGTCCTGCTGCATTGCTTGCGTTCTGATTCCTTAAGGATTCAAGCTCTTCCACTGCTTGCCTGTGTTGAGTTGTCAAAGCCTCAATTCGAGCACGAGCCACATTCAACTCCATATTCATTTGAGCCACAATATGTTCTTGAGTTCCTTGAGGAAATGCCATTGTTCTGTAAAGAGAAGAGAAAAACACTAGAGAAATTATTAGTATGGCACACTATTGTCGAGGATTTTCTTTAGATTGGGCCCCACGGTGGGCACCAAACTGTTAATGCCAAAAATTACCTAAAGAATAGTTAAAGGTTGATGTGGAGCTTTATCCAACTAAATAAAGTAACCGGATGACAATATGCACAATATTAAACAAAATAGAGAGACAAGAGAATTGATGACGCGAAAAAACCTCAACGAGGAAAAAACCGCGGACGACTAGAGAGTGTCATCGTGCACTATGCTCACCAAAAAAGAGTGATATCCTTTGGTATTACAATATTTCACACGATGGATCTTGTAAACAAGCATACGAACTAATAAAAAATATATGTCGTGTGTAAAAACACTTGTGTCGTGTGGAAAATATCGTTGTCTTGTGTTGCTGGAGAAAAGATTGTAGCTGTTCTTTATAGAGCTTGTAAATTTCGTGGTTCGGATCTCAGATGTCCCAATGAAATGTGTATCTTCGGTATTTATAACTTTGAATCTTTATAAGTATGTCTTTGTAACGTTCTACTCTCCATAATTGACTTTGATTGCCTTGATTAGTTATAGTCGTTGGTATTTAAGAGCATTAAACTGCATTAAATGAATAAGAAAAGGAACGTTGAGTCGTACGTCAGTATGGTCATGGTCGAGAGTAATCTTACAATGGTCGTACGACGCTCGACCGACTTTCAAATTAGTCTCGATGGATATCTGGGTTTTGCTTGGTCAACAAGACCTTATCTTAATACAAGACAAGTCGTGTGAAAAGTGCATCTTCGTCGTGGTCGTGTATTTTTGACCCAAATAGGAACCCAAGATGAAATTAGGGTTTTGGTGAGATTCAAGTATTGGTTAGTTGTTGATATTATTGTATATTGGAATGGGATTCTAACATTCTATTGATGGGTTGATATAATGGTAACTCCTTAATGTTGGGGAGTCAAGACTCCGTATTGGTAAACTTTATATCTGTAAGTTGGTTTTCCACTATTATACATGATCAGTTGTGAATGTAATAGCATGTTTTGGTGTTTGTTCTTAGTGCAATAGATCCATAGGCACGGTGTCCTTAATGTCCCGTTTTGGACATTAAGTTCATCACTTTGGCACGGAATAGGCATCGGGTCACCATGGTAAGTAAGGTGTGGACCTATATGGTCGGGCAACATCCCATGGGCAGTAAGATGTAATTCCCTTGTGTTAGAGTTCCCGTTTTGGAACTCTAAAGAATAGATCTAGAGGGGTTGACTTGATGTTTTCGAGCAATTGACTTAGATGAGTTGAGCTCATTATGTGACTGGTGTTTATTTGTACCCTATTATGATCACTAATGGTTTAATTGGTTGTTTTGATTTAGCTCACGACTATATCCACCATACGACTTCAAATGGGTTTATTAATTCTATTTAAATTGAATTGTTCTCACTAGGCTTTAGCCTAACGTTGTTCTTTGGTTGTCATGTATGACAGGTCATTCTAGCGGTAGGGCTCGTCAGGATTGAGTGGACGACCTTGGGGTGGAGAGCGGTCTTTTTGGAGAATTAGTGACCATCATATTTTATATTTGAGAATACACATTTTGGAAGAATAGCGACACCCGACCATAATCTATATTGAAAAGTTTAGATTGTTAGGTTGTTGATTTAAAATTTTCATATAATTGGGTTGTAATTGTCATACCTTATTTCCCCGTTTTGGGATGGCACACTATGGTTTTAAAATATCAGCACCGTATTATTCATGTTTAATTGGCCCCTATTTTAGGGAGTACATGTTTCTTCTATTTATAGACGTTAAATTCACTCTAAATTTTAGGATGTTACAAGTTGGTATCAGAGCCCTAGTTTATGTAAACTAGGTATGAATGTAAGATGCTTAGACTTAAGCTGAGATTATTAAGCTATGACTTGTGAGATGGGGTAGAACTCTTAAGATAGGATGGTCTTAGAGTCGACGAAACTTACACGAATTGAAAGTTGTTGTAATGGTAACGAGAATTTTTACGTATCATATGTTCATAATTCCACATAGCTAACGTTATTATAAAGATATTTTACATGAGCATACTTGATCAACTGTTGTTATAATGATTGATAAATGTAGTAGTACGTTTCCTTGTGTTAATTTTGTAGCCCATCTCTTATTCTATTTCTTGTATGTGTGTGGAAGACTAATGGTCAATACCCGGAATAGACCGGAGGGTCCCGAGGTGACGACATCTACGGCCGACCAACCGCGGGTGATTGTGGCGGAGGAGCCTCCTCGTTTGGATGAAGTGTTGGGGGGGGGGGGGGGAAGAATTGAGCGCATTACCCAACGCAATCTGGAGACGGCGGAACCTCTTTTGGAAGGGGTTACGACAGAAACACGAATGATGGACGGGATGATGTTGGCCATAAATAAGGCCATGGCGCAACAACAAGAGTTATTCCTAAAGCTCCTAGAAGACTGAGACACCAACAACCGAAGGCATGAAACGGTTGCAGAGAATGTCGTGGTGGCGGGATCCGGGGGTATCGAAAACGAAATTCCTACTGAAGGTCCCGTGACCTTTGATACAAGATCAAAGACAAAGACTTGTTCCTTCAAGTCATTTCTAAGTTGCCGACCACCCAAATTCAAAGGCGCAGATGATCCAATTTTGTGCATGAATTGGATCCAAGAAATTGAGCAAGCCTTCCGAACCAGTGAATGCGGCGAACACCAAAAGGCAAAGTTTGGGTCTCAAATGTTAAGGGGCACGACCCTCACTTGGTGGAATGTATATTCCGCTTCTGTGGAGGCTACTGTCTTGGACAAATTGACCTGGACGACATTCAAGGAGAAATTGATAGAGGAATATTGCAATGAAAGGTCGATGGACCAGATCAAAGAAGATTTCCAGAAGTTGAAGAAGGGTAACTTGTCTGTGAAGGAGTACAACCGTTTGTTAATGGACAAGTTGGGATTGGTGGGACATCTGGTCCCAACTGAAAAAGAAAAGATCAAGGCTTATATCAAGGGCCTCCCATCCGACATGATGTCAATGGTCCGAGTGTCTAAGGCCTCCACTCTTCGAGAGACGATCGAAGAGTCCTAATTAATGGA